>OY728147.1:1127642772-1137642772 GCA_963277665.1 Viscum album
TAAGAACCACCATATATTGTCTCTGATTTTTTATATGGTGGTTTTTATCAACCCCACATCTAAGATAACTAAAATTATTCAGGTAGTGATCCAGTTGTGAGTACTAGACTCTTGGTTCTTATTTTAGCCTATATAAATATCTCTTCCACCGAAACACCCTTATTTCATCTTCATGGATGATAGAAACATCATTTTTATCAATATAAAATTAGTTTTCAGGGTCTCTATTCCATAATAGTGATTTTACATCCATCTGATACACTTTGAACCAATTTTTCATAACAATATCTATGAATAATCAAAATATCCTTGGTGAAACTTTCATGTCTATAACAATGACTTTAATCAAGGAATAACCATTTCATACCAGTCATTACTTAATGATTTTCAAATTTCTATATTCATTATGTTTTTTTACAAAACCAACATGGTTTTGATCATATTATTATTTTATATCCTTGAGACAAATTCATAAGAATTATTTTTCTCAATTTGGTCAACCTATACACGCATTGCATTGACAGAATTTTATTTTGTGGAAGCTTCATAAAATAAATTTAGTTCCACAAGAGATAAAAAAGTAGTAAGTTTTGTGTCCTTATTTCTCAAGTTTGAATAGTGGTATTCTAGCTACCAATGATATTACTATCAGATATTTCATCTCTTTTAGATTGTTGATTTTTTCATGTTGTCCCAAGTGTGTTTTACTAATCATCAGAGACATAATTAGTGTTTTTTACATCCCTTTAGACATCCCATGTTCTAGATAAAACTTCATCACTTTCCTACTAAAAACTAGGCTACATATTTTTTTATTCTGATTATTCATCGCTTAAATCTACTTGCATGTATTAAATATTTATTCACTTTAATTTATGAAAACATTTCATCATTCAATAATTTTGTCCATCCATTTATTAAATAATTTATTTTCCTTTATTTTGGATGAATAATCAAGATATATCCCTTTATCTCTATTTTATTTAAACTTTCTTCTCTATTCATTGTTAAGAATAAAATAGTTCCATATAAACACCCAAAAATATTTAAGATTTGTCTTATTTCCATACCATATTTTCTATGGTTCCTTTTTTATTTATATATAAAAATGTTCAATTGGGGATATATACCTCTATTGGAACACCCTCTTTCTAATACTTCTCTTATAATTTCTTTTTAATAAGAATTTCCATTTCTATGTTTCTTATTAAGAAATTTATTCTCCCAAAAACTTTGTTTGATTGAGGATATCTCATAGATGACACATCATATTCAATCATATGTTTTTTATGATATTATTTCACATGGGTATTTATAAATTCCTTACCATTATTAATGAATAACATAAAAAAATTTATGGCAAGAATTTTTATCAAATTTTATTTAGTATAGAGTGATACACTTGAATACCAGTTTTTGTGATTAATAACCATCAAACAAGTCACTATGCTAAAATAATAAACAAGAAACATAATACCTTTAATCATCAAGATATTTAAAAGTGATTGTTTTAAAAATTTCCACATGAATGATCTCTAAGGTTATTGAATATTTTTCCATCTTAAAGTTATAAGTCTTCTATATAGTATTCCCCTTTTAATATGAATTACTTGTATGAGTATTTTCACATTAGAGTTTGTAAAAATCACATGATCCTTTATTATTCAATACATTTTCCAATTATTTTTGGCTCAAGTGTCTTAATTTATAGTATCATATACACTTTTCATCTTCCTTAGATAGTATGAGAAAATTTTATTCATGAACAAGTAAAATATTTCCTTCAGTCATTCTTATTTATAGAAAAATTGAACCATATCTAGATTTTATAGTGCCCCCCTGCATACTAATTTCTACAACATGTCCTAAATAATAAAACTAACTCACACGTTTTAGATTATAACTAAGTCTTTCCACCAAGAGTGCATCAATTTTTCTTAGATCCTTTCTACCAACCTTTCCCTTTAAAGAGCTGATAAATTTGAATCCCTTTTCATTTCCAAATAAGAGCACTCCATTTTGTTTTATTTGATGTCAATGATCTGATTTTCTTTTTTGGCCATGTTTGAGGTACACCCAATGTCCATAACCCATAAATAGACCTATCCATTTCACGTAAGGAAATATAAACAACATTGTCCATATCATATCTTATCTCTTTCTTCTATGATCATTGAGGAACTTCTATTGAAGATTTACACATTTTCTTCTCCCATATTTTAGTAATGTTTGTTACATATTACAGCACTAAGAATATATTATTAGTTTTTATAGTGTATACTAAGGTACCCAACTACCAATTCCACTATTTTTTAATATCTTTAGTTACTTATCATTGAACCCTTGAGGCACAATATTTTCTTTTTGACAAATTCATTTACACAAAAGGCAATAACCATTAAAAGCATAAGAAAATAATAGAAAAATTTGTTCCTATTTTTGGTGTTTTTACCTATAAAAAACTTTTCATATAGAAGCCATACTTTTTTTACATGAATATTACATCATTTTTGAAAAAAAAAATTATAGTTATACATTCATGGATTGAAAGGTTAAGCATCTAAGAAAATTTTAGAGCTTACATCACTATTATATAATAATCATCAATAGTTTTTTAAGTCCTTATTCGTTATCCTTATACAATCTCATGTTATTCTTAGTACATTTTGTAACCTAAGGATATACATCAAATAAATGGGTGAGCTAAAATCCCAATTAGAGGAATAATAAATGACATAAATAAATGTAACATGGGTGAGCATAATAATTATCATCATATCATAATAATAGGATCATCATCATAATCATGAGGGAAATATTTGATAGAGGATTGGAATATGGAAATGAATTAAAATTAAACATCATGTCATAATGGTCCAATACCACACACATTTGTGAACACAGCTTGAATCAAGTTCACACATAAAATTTGTGAAAATCATAACATCATTATTGTGAAAAAATATAATATCATGTTCATGAATAATTCACATTATTTCGTGAGGTAAATCGCATTACCCAATTCATTAGTGGGATATATAATTTCAATACCACCTATCGCATCATAATATATACATAATCATACATCCCACATAGAACTTGTAACGTTCATAATGATGAAATAACCCCACAAAAGGAATGGCTTTCATAATGATTTCAAAAATATTGATTTCATGAATAATTTTTTGGTTTAAAAATTAATAAGGGAAAAAATATTTGGAATAAACATGATCATTCTTGAGTGAAGGATAAATAACTCAAGAGGAGTAAAAGATGTGTTTTAGTAATATTTTTTTTTGGAAAATCTTTATATTCTGATTAAAAACAAGGTGGTAACATGTATATCCCCTAAAATAATATGTAAAAATAGTGAAATGGTATTTATGTAATATTATATTAATATTAATACATATGATATCATGAAAGAGGGTAACTCAAAGAAAAGTAGTTGGGTTTGAGAATGTCCTTACCTTAATTTTTGCTTTATTTCCACACTTTTTTGACTCCTATGTAATAAACATAGGATTATTAAAACATAGTTCTAGAAGTAAATTATTATAAACTTTTCCACTATTTATCAATTATATTTATTTTATTCTATTTTATTAAACTCATTGTTAAATATTAATTTCTTTGATATAATGTTTTCATTAAATTTTCTTATTTTGTTTCAATTTCACTAATTCTATTCAAAGTTGTTATACATGAGTATAATTAATTATAAAAGCTTATAATACATTTAATTAAATGTGTATATATTATATATAATTTATAAATTCCATCCATTTTGATGGTTTTAAGTGATTACATTGCAATGTCCCCGTAGGTGGTTAACCGACCTTTGATGGGACATTATCAAGAGAGTGAGAAAGGGAAATTTAAAATTTATATATATCATATATATGAAACATATAGTAGGTTAAAATAATTAATATAATGTTAATTTACTTCATAATTAATATTATATGGTTTATTTTTGAATGGGGTGAGAAAAAATAGATGAATAGAAAAAAAATGAGAAAAGTTAAAGGAAACTTGCTTAATACTCAGTGTAGCATCTCTTATACGACATAAAAAAAACAACTTTATTATTGGTGTTATATTACTATATAATTTCCCTATGTATTTTAAGAATAATGATATATGGTATTTGGGTAGGTAATTATCTTTGTAAAGGGTGGGATTATTGGTTTTCCAAGGGGAGGGAGAGGGGATATTTATACTTTAGGAGATGGGGTTTTAGAGTAAAATATTAAATAAAACAATATATCAAAGCTAAAACTTTTAATAGTGTATTTTTTACAATATTATATATTTACTTTAAAGGATTAAAACTATTTATAATTTTTAATCATTATTTTATAAAAAATGGAAGTGAAAAAATTGAAAAAAATATTTTAAGGGAACACTTTTTACTTTAGGTTTGGGAAAATGAATTTTAAGTTAGGAGACTATGTTTATTGTATTTTAATGAATCATTTAAGAAAATAAATATATTTTTTTCCTAAACTAAGGTTTTAAAAATTATTATTTCATTATTACATCATGAATGATTTAATTTTAGATTCCTTGGTTACATAAAAACCTATTTTTTTCTACACACCAAAAAATTAAAATATTTTATAAAATTACCAAATAATAACCCTTTGAAGGTTTTTATGTTATGGTTTCAAAAATTATATTCATTTTATTTAAAAATTCCTTACATTATTTTTTCTAATTTTTAATATAAAAATTTGGTTGTTTATTAAATACTTTAATATATAGTTTATTAAATAGTGCTTATACTTTCTTTGAGTTTTTAAATAATGATATTTATTTTTTGGAATTATAATATTTTTATTTACTTAAATTAAAAATGATAAATATTTTTAATATGGTAATTTTTATTTTGAGGTAAACATACTATTCAAATAGTCAGGTTATTATTCCTAATAGTAATGTTAATAATCCCAAAGATCAGGTTACTATTCCAATGGTCACATTACAATTCCAATGGTCACATTACCACCTAAAAATACCACTTCATTATATCACTAAATATTCACTAAAATCACTCCCAATGATATATATTTTTATTTTCTTATATTTTGATTGGTTTAGTGATATTTTTTTCTTTATCTATAGTATTGGTCATGGGGGGAATTACTATAATAGATTCGGGAGAACTGTATTTACCAATTTTATATTTTCTAATATATATTGTTTTATCCAATTATAATTTGATGCATTTTCATTTCTTTTTTAGCTGACTAATATAATAATATTTGTTAATGATATAATGTTTTTTTGGTTTCTCTATATTTTTTATGCATATAATATTGAATAATATAACCCAAAATGTTTTTATTCAGGAAAAAATATTATTAATAAACATCGGGTCATTACATTCTTCCTCTAATTATAAATTTCATCCCTATAATTTCAACTCATTTTATCAATTGAGAATAGATGAGGGTGTATCAAATTTATTTTTTCCTCTGGTTCTCATGTTTCCACTTCATACTTATGGTTCCTGCACAACACTTTGACATGGTTATTTTTCTTATTACATAGATATTTGTCACTATGGTCCAATATATTCACTGGTTGCTACTCATAAGAGAGACCATTATCCAATTGTACCACCTCTGGATTTAGTACAAGTGAGGGGTAAGGTATGTACTTCCTCAAGAGAGATACATGGAATATGTCATGAACTTGAGACATATTTGGTGGATGTGCGAGCTAATATTCCACTAATTCTATACAATAAATGATCTCAAAGGTTACAATGTACATAGGGTTATGATTCCCTTTCTTTACAAACCACATGAATCTATTCCATGGGGATATTCAAAGAAAAATTTATCTCTGAATTCAAACTCCATGTCCCTTCGACGGTTCAAATATGTGTAGATTTTTAATATTGATGGATAGATTGAACCTTGTATTTAATCTCTTATATAATATTGGGTTCAAGTGGGTTTATTTCCCCTAATTCATCCCTACAAGTAAGAGTTCTAAATCACTTACCATACAGAGCTTCATATGTATCCATTGGAATACTTGGGTGGAATATATTGTTATATGAAAACATAACCAATGGGATATGTTTATCCCATCCACCTTTTAATTTCATTGAGGGGACTCGTAGTATGACCTTGAGAATTTGAATAACCCTTTCATATTTTCTGTCAATTTGGGGTTGATATTCCATACAAAAATTAAATTTTGATTCAACACATGTTGAATACTTCTTGTGAATTTTGAGGTGAACCTTGGATTCCCATCATAGATGATCTAATGTGTAACCCCCTGAAGCCTCGAAACTTCCTTTACATATATCGTGTCAATTTGTTCAATCATGATGTATTATATAATAACAATGAATTGGGATTTCTTGTTGAGTTGATCCACCATAACCCATATCACATTATTTCCCTCGTATTTATTTTGAAGACCAATGAAAAATTCCACTGGGACATTCTACAATTTCCAAAAAATAATAATAGAAATGGTTAAATGTAACGCCCCGACCCTAGCTACCCAGAGTCGGTGCATTACTTTGTAACATTGGCATGATCACAAGAAAGATCAAATCCCGAAAGACCGATTTGTTTAGTAGCCTTGGAAACACTAGATATATTCATAAGTTTTACATTACATCATAAAATGAAAAACTACTACAACAACATAATGTCTCCGTAATCCACACTATTATCCCCTCATAATATCCCTGCAGGTCATTCATAATTTACTTCTTCACATCCTGGGGAAAAAATAAAACATAGAAAAGGGGTGAGCTCAAATGCCCAGTAAGGATAACAATAAAGCGGAAACTTTCATAAATAAGAATAAACATTTAAGGCAATGCATTACTAAAACAAAAGCCTTTCAAAATTGAACTTCAACATGGTATGGCAAAAGTAAAATGAAATAATGCCATTTACTTATTCACATGGATATTCTACTAATCGAATAATCAAATGCAAAAATCAATAACCACTTTCATAATGTTGGAATGCATAATGCCAGACTATCATAACCACATAGCCAAGGCCTCGTGCCAAGACTACAAATAAGATTTTTTCAAGGCCTTGTGCCAAGACACTAGTTTGTCTCATGAGACCTACCGATGCATCGAGGAGCTATAGCGGGCTCCACCCGTCACTTATTAAGTCCAATGCATTCCCATATGAAATGGTTTAAACATAACATAAACATTCGTATTAAAACTAGCATACGAAATGTCAATAATTTCACAATAAACTATGAATGGTATAAAAATAGCACATCCACAGTCAAACATATCACAAAACCTTCAATACAATATAGAAGTTTTGTATCATAATAAATCAACTTCAAATAATCTTAAAATCCATCAAAGGATGTTGACATAGATGAAATCAAAATTCTTTTTAAAGAAATATCTCCTTTTATTTTGAAATAATTTAAGATCCATATAAAATAAAACATTTTCTCTGAAAATATTCTTATAAGCTTGTAAGTAAAGCTTTGAAGATTTTATAACGGCATAAAATAACCGCACCCTCCGTATAAGTTAAAAAAAACATTCTTACCTCAATTCTGTCGAAAAGGTTAAAAAGGACCTTGTTTTGAAAACGACGGAAAGATTCCTTTATAAACCTCTTATAAAAGGTCAAAAAAAGGTATAAATGACTTTAACCCATATTCTTGTAAATAGTAAAAATGTTTTGAAATACATTTTTAAGAAACATGGATGTGGATGATAAAGAGATCCCAGTAGATTATTACGTATAATACAACCTCGGATAATGAAGAGATTGTGAAATAACCCTTACCTTGTACTTTTTCCTTGGTTGGGGTAGGTTAACCTCCTGTATAATGGTGAAATAATTGTTATTAAATTATACAAGAATCATATACATTAATATGATATCATATATGATCTTTTAATATTGATTTGATAATAATATCTTAGTATTATCGTTGTTTTGGGTGTTAACTTACTTGTTTTCTTTCATATGTTTTGTTACGTAAGACATGTTTGTAAAGGATAGGTTGTATATTATTCATATCCAGAATGATATCAAGTCCTTAAACATCATTTTTAAATCATAAAATGATAATTACGCTTTAATGGTTACGATGGAGAATGAATCTCATCGCGTTCGTGGAGACGGTAGTCCGTACGTACGCACGAGCGACAATATCATTCTTTTGATATTAAAATAATATATAAATGGATGGTATATCATATATACAGAATCATTAACATGTTATATTTATTATTTACATGAGTTACACATCATTATTATACCCATCCAGATAATATTATATTGAATAACAATTACACCACGACGTGGAGACGGTAAGCCGTACGTACGCACGTATGGTGACATGTTATTCAAAGGGTGGATAGAATACTGAATATGATTGTACCATATTTATAATAACATCACAGTATATGTGAGATACTGGAGTTATTATTTCAGAATGGTAAGAACAAAGGAAGAAGAAGTGGAAGAAGAAATGAACTTAGAAAAGGGTGGTGAAATCATTACCTCTTCTTCGGGTTCTTCCTTTTGATTTGATCAAAAGGGCTCCTTAGGTTGGCTTTATGATCAAACTAAGGCCTCTAGGTTGTATTGAGGGATGTTGGGAGAGTATTTGGGCAGAGTTTGGCCGAACCAAAAGGCTTTGAAGGTGTGAAGAAATGAGAAGGATGAGTGCCCTTTTATAAGAGGGGTGAGGGGCACCTTTGGAAAAGCTAGAAATATTAATTTATAATAAATTCATATTCGGTTTCTAAAGGCTCCAAAGTTGACTATTCAAAGGATGAGGTGGGGATAGGTCGAAAACAACTCATCCAATAGAATTTATACAGGTTTGGGTACTTATATTAACCTTATCTTTAAGTATTAACTCTAAGTTAATTAGCTTCACTTTTACAATGTCTCTTTGTATTTTATATATTATGGTTAATAAACTTACTATATACATCCAAGAGACCCCCAAGTGGTCCATTAATGATTAACCTATCATAATATAAGTCTCTTGGCCGAACCTTAGATTTTTAGGAATTTAATATCAATTAATAATATAATATTTGTTTTAAGAACTCTTTTATGTCAATTTTGACACTATTCAATAGTTGATTTTTGTGAAACTCCTAACAGATTGATTACTTCGAACAAAGTCAATTAAATCAATCCTAATATATCATATTATCATAGAAAATTAGTTTAATTCATTAAAAGTTTCATATTATAATTATTTGGGTATTTATAAGATCAATTATTTTTATTTTTCACTATTTTAGTAATTATTGCATCATCATTGTGTCATAAATAAAATAAATTATATAATGTCTAAAAATTATAAATAAAATATCATTATGTAGGAAATCTGTTTAGCTTTCTAATGAATATTTATATTCGAAAATCCAACATGTATAACCCTATGTAAAAATTGTTCTTCTAAAAGATGTAAGCTTATGCCATTTTTATTTTTATTTTAACTTTATTAATATAAAGTGTCCCTACCACATACAAGTGGCTCCAAGGGGTCCCCAAATTGACCAAAGGATGCCCATGGTCGGGTATGTGTCCACCAATAAGGTTAGGACACGTTTTAGGGTAATTTGTTATTATTATAATATTATTTTTTTAACCCTTATTTACCGGATTTACCCTTTAACCATGGTAAATAAAATATTTACCACAGTAACTATTCAAAATGTCTAAAAATAAAAGTTACCTATTTACACAATTTGAACATCCTGATTCCAAATATGGAATCCATTTTCCTAAATTCAAAACACAGAAGTGTCAGAAATTAATTTAAAATTAATTCCCGCTGTTAAAACAAAAAGCGTGTTTTTAAGAGATAATAACTATCAAAAGATTGACACTTGTTTATGTTCGGTTTAATTGTAAAATTATGTCCAATGACCAAAATTATATTAAATGGTAAAAATATATTCTAAATATACTTTAAAACCACTCAAATTCATAATTTATCACTAGTAATTAATTTGATTAAAAAAGTTGTTTTTAATTAAAATTTAGAAATTTTCACTATTCATCAAAATATGAAAGTTATCCGAAATGTACCAAAATTTCACCCTAGGCTAATTTTGATATTCCGAATCCAAAAATGAAGTCCATTTTGAAATATAGAATATATATGATTTCAAAAAGTAGGTATTACTATTCACAACGGCTAGTTTAATTAGTTGTGGTGTGTGTTAGAACTCGAGGTTGCGTACAACACACGCTATCGCATTATTCGAAGGGAAACGTACCGTAGAAGCTTGGGGTGTTACATTCTCCCCTCCTTCAAATAATTGCGTCCTCGCAATTTCTAGGGTATTACTGCATAAAAAGACTCGGGTGGTTCTTCATCATAAGTTCCTCGGGTTCCCACGTTGCCTCTTCCATCTTATGATTTCTCCACAAAACTTTTACCAGACGCGTCGTCTGGTTTCTCAGTACTTGTTCTCTTGTATCAAGAATCCTGATGGGCTCTTCGCAATAAGACAGATCGGGTTCCAGTTCTAATTCCTCATAGGTGAGTACATGCGTTGGGTCAGGCATGTATTTTCTCAACAGAGATATGTGGAACACATCGTGAACTTTGGAGAGACTTGGCGGCATTGCCAATCGGTAAGCTACAGCCCCAATTCGTTCTAGAATTTCGAAAGGTCCGATGTACCTGGGACTCAATTTACCTTTCTTACCAAAACGTATGACTCCCTTCCACGGAGATACCTTCAGGAAAACATGATCACCGACTTGAAATTCCAAATCCTTCCTTCGATTATCGGCATAGCTCTTCTGCCTACTTTGAGCTGCTTTGATGTGATTTTGGATTACTTTCACCTTTTCCACCGTTTCCTCCACCAGTTCTGGGCCTACAAGTTTTCTTTCACCAACGTCATCCCAACAGGTTGGTGTACGACATCTCTTTCCGTATAACGCTTCATATGGTGCCATCTGAATACTCGAATGGAAGCTATTGTTATAGGAAAATTCTACCAGAGGTAAATATTGATCCCACATACCCTGAAAATCAAGTGAGCAAGATCTCAACATGTCTTCTAAGGTTTGAATAGTCCGTTCTGATTGTCCGTCTGTCTGAGGGTGGTAAGCAGTGCTCAAATGAAGTTCAGTATCCAGGGATTTCTGAAGACTTTTCCAGAATCTTGAAGTAAAACGGGGATCACGATCAGAAACAATCGATAGGGGTACACCATGAAGTCTCACAACTTCATTAATGTATAGTCTTGCTAGACGTTCCAGGGGTAGATCTTCTCTTATAGCAAGAAAATGTGCTGACTTGGTAAGACGATCAACAATAACCCATATTGCATCGTTCCTTCTAGGAGTCTTTGGTAGCCCCATGACAAATTCCATTGTAATATTGTCCCATTTCCACTCCGGTATGGGAAGAGGTTGCATGACTCCTCCAGGCTGTTGCCTTCCAGCTTTCACTTGTTGACAAACCATACATCTTGACACAAAATCAGCAATCTCCCTCTTCATGTTGTCCCACCAAAAATGTTCCTTCAAATCTCTATACATTTTGGTGCTCCCAGGGTGTATAGAGAAATTGGAACTATGAGCATCATCCAGCAATTCCCTTTTTAGATCAGGTATATTGGGAACACAAAGTCTCTTCCCGAATTTCAAAATTCCATCTTCATACACAAAGTCTCTCAATCTCCCATCATTCATAGCTTTAATCTTCTTTTGGAATTCTTCATCATCAGTCTGAGAACTCTTAATCCTTTCTAGTAAAGATGGTTTGGCAACCATTTGAAAAAGCATTGATGTTTCACCTTCCCTGGTTATTCCCATGTCCATCTTCACTAGCTCCATGAAAATTGGATCCCTTTCAATTCTCATATTGTTCAAAACTCCATGGTCTTTTCTACTCAAAGCATCTGCCACCTTGTTTGCCTTCCCTGGGTGGTAGTGTATCGTGCAATCATAATCCTTGAGTAATTCAAGCCATCTCCTTTGCCTCATGTTGAGTTCTTTTTGTGAGAAAATATACTTCAAACTCTTGTGATCAGTATAAATCTCACATTTTTCACCATAGAGGTAGTGCCTCCATATCTTCAAAGCAAAGATCACAGCTGCTAACTCAAGATCATGAGTAGGATAGTTTTGTTCATGAATTTTCAACTGTCGTGATGCATAGGCAATAACTCTATCATTCTGCATAAGGACACAGCCAAGTCCTTTCTTTGATGCATCACTATTAATAACGAACCCATCATTCCCCGATGGTAGAGTCAATATAGGAGCATTGACTAATCTTCTCTTCAGTTCTTCGAAACATTCTTCACACTCTTTTGTCCAAACAAATTTAACCCCTTTACGTGTGAGCTTCGTTAATGGGTTAGCCAATCGGGCAAAATTCTGGACGAAACGTCGATAATAACCTGCCAAACCAATAAAACTACGTACCTCAGTTATACTCGTAGGTGCTGGCCATTCTTGGATTGCCTTGGTCTTAGAAGGATCAACAGAGATTCCATCTTTAGAGACAATATGGCCAAGAAAAGAAATCTCCTGAAGCCAGAATTCACACTTGCTAAACTTTCCATATAATTCATGCCTCCTCAGAGTCTTCAAGATAATGCGCAAGTGATTTTCATGATCTTTGTAGGTTTTGGAGTATACCAAGATATCATCAATAAATACCACCACAAATTCATCGAGATACTCCTTGAAAACTCTATTCATCAGATCCATGAATACAGAGGGTGCATTAGTCAATCCAAACGGCATTACAGTAAACTCGTAATGCCCGTACCTGGTTCGAAATGCTGTTTTCGGAATGTCTGATGGTATCCAGATCGAAGGTCAATCTTTGAAAAGTATTTAGCTCCATGCAGTTGGTCAAATAAATCATCAATACGAGGTAGGGGATACTTGTTCTTTATCGTTATAGCATTGATCTCCCTGTAGTCGATACATAACCTCATAGATCCATCTTTCTTTTTAACAAAAAGAACAGGGGCTCCCCATGGAGAAACACTAGGGCGAATAAATCCCTTATTACTCAATTCCTCTAGTTGTTTCTTTAGTTCGACTAACTCTACAGTGGCCATTCTATAAGGGGTCTTCGATATAGGCCTTGATCCAGGAATCAAATCAATAGAAAACTCAACTTCTCGTTCTGGAGGATGTCCAGGTAAATCTTCCGGAAATACATCTACAAATTCTTTCACAACAGGTACATCCTCTATTTGAACATTCCTTTCCTCACCGACAGTTATTTCATTCTCTTCCTCCCCAATAATTGAATTAAGTTGAGCTACTGGGGGTGGGTCTAAATAAGAATTAGGTGGTGACGATTCTGCTCTAAAAATAAGGTGTTCCTTATCATTATCATCAAGAATCGTAACCTCTTTCTTCTTACAATAAATCTTCGCATCATAGTCCGAAAGCCAGTCCATACCGAGGATTATATCAAACTCAATCATAGGTATGACGATGAAATCAGAAGATAAAGAAAATTTATGTGCTCTAATGGGGACTGATTCACAAAACTTTGTTGCAACGATACTTCCCTTAGGAGTTTTAACTGACAACTCCCTTATTAAATCAAATTGGAAATATCTAATTTTCTTAGCAAACTGGGAAGATATGAAACAATGCGATGATCCAGAATCAAATAATGCATTTGCTAAACTTGAGGAAACCATTAAATTACCTGCCACCACGTCTTTCGGAGTTTCTACCTCAGCAGTAGTGATAGCATAAGCCTGGCCTTGATCCCTTGGCCTTTTCTGAGGTAAGTTCTCCTGACACTTAGGACATGCATTTGCATAATGCCCCATCTCCCTGCAATTGTAGCACTGAACATTGGTAGCTTCCTTCTTCCCCTTGCAATCATGATCTTGGTGGCCTTTTTCACCACACTTGTAACAGACTCCCATTCCCTTCAGGCAAGCACCGGGGTGTTTCTTCCCGCACTTACCACAAGATGGATATTCAACCTTTCCCTTCTTCCCCTTATTTCCATTCCCAGATTGATCAGCAGGTCTCTTCTTCTCTTGCTTTGCTTTAAAGTCATAAGACTTAGAGAATTCTTTTTCGGTCTTGATAGCACATGAGACAATGTCTTCGTACGACGAAAAGGATTGTGAGACTAATGCTCGACGGAGAAATGGTTTTAACCCATCAAAGAAACGATCAATCTTACTTCTTGGGTTGCGAATATAATCACCAGCGTACCTCGCTAACCTTGTAAAGTTAGCCTCATACTTTGTGACATTATCATCCTCCTTTTGTCTCAGACTCAGAAATTGCCTTTCCATATCTGCTCGATGGTCGCGAGGAAAGTATTTTTCTAAAAACAGATCTTTGAACTCCCTCCATTCCATGTTTGATACTTCATCATCTTCCTTCATGTTTTGAATCAATGACCACCATTGATCAGCATCTCCAGTGAGGCGGTAAACTGCCATGGTAACTTTTTCCCTTTCACTACTCCCCAAAGCCTGAAATATTTTCTCTAGGGAAAATATCCATTGCTCAGCTACTAAGGGATTTGTACTCCCATTGAACGTTGGTGGTTGTTGTCTCATGAATCGATCTAACATTGATCCTCCACGCTGCGGATCAGGGTGCTCCATACGGGTAAGGTTATTATTCATAACCTGAGTAAGTTGTCCCAGTACGGTGATTAGCTGATCAGCACCAGTTGCATCACCAGCCCCACTATAATTATCTTGAGCAGGAGGGCAATCCCTACATGGAGTGCGTGCATTGATACGGTTTCCATTTCTTCCACTAGGCGCCATTTCTAAACAATGTCATAAACTAGATCAGTTTATGAATCAAAATACATAATCCCAATACTTATAAAACACTAAAAATAAATTGAACTATATATGGATATAATCCATAATCATAAATATGTTTTCATTGAAGAAGTATATACTCATAAACCCTTCATAATGATTTGTAAAGAAAGTGAGAGTTATCCTAAGCATATCCCCCGGGAGTGTCATAACCAAGAGTGCAGCAAGGCCCGTTGTCGTGCACCAGTTCCCGTTCGAGTCTAGCTCAAAGCGGTGTTTTCGGGTTTTACCCCTAGGTACATCTGTGCCAGAGCCGCCTCTACCTGCTCGTATCCAGACAGGGATGTATTGCTCGGAAAACTCACAAAATCTCTACAATACCAAAATTTCTAGGAAGTTCTTCTATACTAATCCTCAAAGTTCATCTTAGGTCTACGTGCTCTAATCAGAGTTTATCTAAATCTAGCTTCCAAGGTTTGTGCTAAACTTCCTCTGATACCAACTGTAACGCCCCGACCCTAGCTACCCAGAGTCGGTGCATTACTTCGTAACATTGGCATGATCACAAGAAAGATCAAATCCCGAAAGACCGATTTGTTTAGTAGCCTTGGAAACACTAGATATATTCATAAGTTTTACATTACATCATAAAATGAAAAACTACTACAACAACATAATGTCTCCATAATCCACACTACTATCCCCTCATAATATCCCTGCAGGTCATTCATAATTTACTTCTTCACATCCTGGGGAAAAAATAAAACATAGAAAAGGGGTGAGCTCAAATGCCCAGTAAGGATAACAATAAAGCGGAAACTTTCATAAATAAGAATAAACATTTAAGGCAATGCATTACTAAAACAAAAGCCTTTCAAAATTGAACTTAAACATGGTATGGCAAAAGTAAAATGAAATAATGCCATTTACTTATTCACATGGATATTCTACTAATCGAATAATCACATGCAAAAATCAATAACCACTTTCATAATGTTGGAATGCATAATGCCAGACTATCATAACCACATAGCCAAGGCCTCGTGCCAAGACTACAAATAAGATTTTGTCAAGGCCTTGTGCCAAGACACTAGTTTGTCTCATGAGACCTACCGATGCATCTAGGAGCTATAGCGGGCTCCACCCGTCACTTATTAAGTCCAATGCATTCCCATATGAAAAGGTTTAAACATAACATAAACATTCGTATTAAAACTAGCATACGAAATGTCAATAATTTCACAATAAACTATGAATGGTATAAAAATAGCACATCCACAGTCAAACATATCACAAAACCTTCAATACAATATAGAAGTTTTGTATCATAATAAATCAACTTCAAATAATCTTAAAATCCATCAAAGGATGTTGACATAGATGAAATCAAAATTCTTTTTAAAGAAATATCTCCTTTTATTTTGAAATAATTTAAGATCCATATAAAATAAAACATTTTCTCTGAAAATATTCTTATAAGCTTGTAAGGAAAGCTTTGAAGATTTTATAACGGCATAAAATAACCGCACCCGCCGTATAAGTTAAAAAAAACATTCTTACCTCAATTCTGTCGAAAAGGTTAAAAAGGACCTTGTTTTGAAAATGACGGAAAGATTCCTTTATAAACCTCTTATAAAAAGTCAAAAAAAGGTATAAATGACTTTAAACCATATTCTTGTAAATAGTAAAAATGTTTTGAAATACATTTTTAAGAAACATGGATGTGGATGATAAAGAGATCCCAGTAGATTATTACGTATAATACAACCTCGGATAATGAAGAGATTGTGAAATAACCCTTACCTTGTACTTTTTCCTTGGTTGGGGTAGGTTAACCTCCTGTATAATGGTGAAATAATTGTTATTAAATTATACAAGAATCATATACATTAATATGATATCAAATATGATCTTTTAATATTGATTTGATAATAATATCTTAGTATTATCGTTGTTTCGGGTGTTAACTTACTTGTTTTCTTTCATATGTTTTGTTACGTAAGACATGTTTGTAAAGGATAGGTTGTATATTATTCATATCCAGAATGATATCAAGTCCTTAAACATCATTTTTAAATCATAAAATGATAATTACGCTTTAATGGTTACGATGGAGAATGAATCTCATCGCGTTCGTGGAGACGGTAGTCCGTACGTACGCACGAGCGACAATATCATTCTTTTGATATTAAAATAATATATAAATGGATGGTATATCATATATACAGAATCATTAACATGTTATATTTATTATTTACATGAGTTACACATCATTATTATACCCATCCAGATAATATTATATTGAATAACAATTACACCACGACGTGGAGACGGTAAGCCGTACGTACGCACGTATGGTGACATGTTATTCAAAGGGTGGATAGAATACTGAATATGATTGTACCATATTTATAATAACATCACAGTATATGTGAGATACTGGAGTTATTATTTCAGAATGGTAAGAACAAAGGAATAAGAAGTGGAAGAAGAAATGAACTTAGAAAAGGGTGGTGAAATCATTACCTCTTCTTCGGGTTCTTCCTTTTGATTTGATCAAAAGGGCTCCTTAGGTTGGCTTTCTGATCAAACTAAGGCCTCTAGGTTGTATTGAGGGATGTTGGGAGAGTATTTGGGCAGAGTTTGGCCGAACCAAAAGGCTTTGAAGGTGTGAAGAAATGAGAAGGAGGAGTGCCCTTTTATAAGAGGGGTGAGGGGCACCTTTGGAAAAGCTAGAAATATTAATTTATAATAAATTCATATTCGGTTTCTAAAGGCTCCAAAGTTGACTATTCAAAGGATGAGGTGGGGATAGGTCGAAAAAAACTCATCCAATAGAATTTAGACAGGTTTGGGTACTTATATTAACCTTATCTTTAAGTATTAACTCTAAGTTAATTAGTTTCACTTTTACAATGTCTCTTTGTATTTTATATATTATGGTTAATAAACTTACTATATACATCCAAGAGACCCCCAAGTGGTCCATTAATGATTAACCTATCATAATATAAGTCTCTTGGCCGAACCTTAGATTTTTAGGAATTTAATATCAATTAATAATATAATATTTGTTTTAAGAACTCTTTTATGTCAATTTTGACACTATTCAATAGTTGATTTTTGTGAAACTCCTAACAGATTTATTACTTCGAACAAAGTCAATTAAATCAATCCTAATATATCATATTATCATAGAAAATTAGTTTAATTCATTAAAAGTTTCATATTATAATTATTTGGGTATTTATAAGATCAATTATTTTTATTTTTCACTATTTTAGTAATTACTGCATCATCATTGTGTCATAAATAAAATAAATTATATAATGTCTAAAAATTATAAATAAAATATCATTATGTAGGAAATCTTTTTAGCTTTCTAATGAATATTTATAATCAAAAATCAAACATGTATAACCCTATGTAAAAATTGTTCTTCTAAAAGATGTAAGCTTATGCCATTTTTATTTTTATTTTAACTTTATTAATATAAAGTGTCCCTACCACATACAAGTGGCTCCAAGGGGTCCCCAAATTGACCAAAGGATGCCCATGGTCGGGTATGTGTCCACCAATAAGGTTAGGACACGTTTTAGGGTAATTGTTTATTATTATAATATTATTTTTTTAACCCTTATTTACCGGATTTACCCTTTAACCATGGTAAATAAAATATTTACCACAGTAACTATTCAAAATGTCTAAAAATAAAAGTTACCTATTTACACAATTTGAACATCCTGATTCCAAATATGGAATCCATTTTCCTAAATTCAAAACACAGAAGTGGCAGAAATTAATTTAAAATTAATTCCCGCTGTTAAAACAAAAAGCGTGTTTTTAAGAGATAATAACTATCAAAAGATTGACACTTGTTTATGTTCGGTTTAATTGTAAAATTATGTCCAATGACCAAAATTATATTAAATGGTAAAAATATATTCTAAATATACTTTAAAACCACTCAAATTCATAATTTATCACTAGTAATTAATTTGATTAAAAAAGTTGTTTTTAATTAAAATTTAGAAATTTTCACTATTCATCAAAATATGAAAGTTATCCGAAATGTACCAAAATTTCACCCTAGGCTAATTTTGATATTCCGAATCCAAAAATGAAGTCCATTTTGAAATATAGAATATATATGATTTCAAAAAGTAGGTATTACTATTCACAACGGCTAGTTTAATTAGTTGTGGTGTGTGTTAGAACTCGAGGTTGCGTACAACACACGCTATCGCATTATTCGAAGGGAAACGTACCGTAGAAGCTTGGGGTGTTACATTAAATAATTCCTTTGGACTTCTATTTCTCTACTTTAACTTACTGACATACCAAACACTCTAAGATATAATCTAAAATATTTTTATTAATTTTCCCATCATAATTTCTCTCAAAGATCATGGTACATTTTGGTACTTCTAGTATGGATGGAGAAGGGGTGTTATGTTCATTATCCAGTAGATCCATCTTTATCTTAGGTGATGCAGGCCCATAGAGCCTAATTCCAAAAAAACACACCATCCTTGTTGATTTGTAACTCATGTATCTTCTCTTCATTTACTATATTCAACTTATTTTGAAACTACAAATCATCCCCTTATGCCTCCTTAATCTTCTCTTGGATAGATGGTTGAGAAATAATTTGATAAAGGTTGTATCTATTCCGTACCATTAGGATTTCTAGATCCATCCATTGTATATCCATGAAGATAATGTATTTGTTAATCTACATCATGGATAGAGTTTTAGGTTATTTTCTGCTTAGAATATCAGATAACTTATTCTCATTTATGATATAGTAGTGAATATATAAATTTTGGTCATTGATTAGCACTAACTGTATTCTTTGATGCATGTTGAGATCCTTATGTGTGAATATTCACTTTAGACTCCTTTTATTGGTATATATGTAAAAAAATTTACTATATTGATAGTGATTCCAAATATTCATGGATACGATCATAGATACTAACTCCAAATCATGTGTTGGGTATTTTTTCTCATGGATATTCAACTATCATTAGGCATAGTCTATCACTTTTTCATTCTTCATTAGTAAACAACCCTAGAAATTCTTTGAAGCATCGTAGAATATCACAAAACTTTATCCACATATTCATTGTGTCAGTATAGAAGGATTTATTATCCTCTTCTAGATATATTTAAATATTTCATCACATTACTCTGTATATAGATACTTTACCTCTTTCTATGTTGACATAGTTAGCAGGCTAAAAAACCATGATAAATTTTTCACAAAATGCCAGTAGTACTCTGCTAATCTAAGAAAAATATTGATTATTGTAACACTAGTGGGTCTGTTTAATTCCTGAATTGCCTTTTTCATTGAATATTCCATATAAATTCCATCACTTGTGTTCACTTGAGCCAATAATGTGACTTGATTCATCTAAAAGCCACACTTGCTGATATGAACATACATTTTCTCCTTCCTTAATGTTTCCAGTACAGTACTTAGATAATCTTCATTTTATTATATACTCTTGGAGTAAATTATAATATCCTTAATAAAAATTAGAAAAACTAAACATAGTATATAAGGACTATATTCATCAAATCCATAATGATTTTGGAGGTATTAGTAAGTCTGAAATGCATACCAATGAACTCATAGTGTCCAAACCTTGTGTGGAAACAATTCTTCCGGATATTTTCCTTATTAACCTTCATCTAATGATATCCAGAATGAAGATACCTCTGTTAGAAGTACATAAATCCTTGAGTTTATTAAATAAGTCATCAATCCTTGAAAAATAATTCATTTTATTTATACTGATCTTCTTGAGATCTGGTAGTTGAAACATAGCCGCATTGATCTATCCTTATTCTTTATTAAGATCATTGGTTATCCCCAAGGTGATTCACTAGGATATATGAACCCTTTGTCAAAATGATCTTGTATCTTCTTATTCAACTCCTCCCATTCAAATGGGTTTGTCATGTTGAGTAATTTAGAGATAATAGTGGATCATCCTAGTATAAGTTATATATATTACTCTACGTCATGATCTAGGGGATGTCTAGGAAACTCTTTGGTAAATGCATTACTGTCTTCCCTCGCAATGGGGGTTTCCTCTAGGTCAATACCTTCCTTTGACTTAATAATTTGGGAAAGGTATTCTTATTTAAAGGGTATCATCACCCACACTATCGAGGAAATTTCCAAAGGAGGTTCATGATCTTCCATGAATTTTTATAGAATCATGGGATGGTTTTGAATATGAAAACAGATTTCGTTTTCTTCATAGTTTATGTGTGATTTATATAATGAGAGTCAATAAATGCCTAGTATATAATAAAATTACACCAAGGGAACCATTACAAGATTCTATGGAATAATATTCCCACATAAACTAATAGTATAAGAGTCCAACACTTCAGTTTCAATAATTGCACCACTATGTGTTTTTATAGATATCTATATTTTAAGGTATTGGGGATTTGATTAAACAATTCCAACAAAAATGCTAAAAAGGAATTCATAAAACATAGATCAAATAAGACTTTTTCCATTCTTCATTGAATAGTATGAGTACATTATATGACTTCATTTTCATTCCCCACTTCAATAGTAGTGATGGAATAATCTTTCAATTGATCTTTTGTTTATGGTTGTTGCTAGGACTAATTACCCTCAAGGATTCATTGTTTAGTGCAATAGCTTTCATAGTTCCCTTACTCCATATAGTTGATTCATTGAACAATATGTGGTGCATTATTAGGTTCCTTCTTTTCCTCCATCACATTGATCGGCTTCTTTATGTATATTTAACATTCAATGGATTGGTGTCCTTCTCTCCTACACTTGAAGCATTTACATGTTCTGTTGAGGAAATTCCTAGGATTTTTATTCCCCAAGTTTTGACATGTGGGTAGTTTGATCATCTTTCATCCTTTTTAATTTGACCCACCAGTTGGAAACCACATTATTCTATTTTTATCTCCATAACCATGGGACCATTCTCCAAACTCCATATCTATTATGCTATCATTGTTCATAAAAACCCAAGGACTAGCCTTGTGAATATTTGCAGGAATGTTATGCTATATTCACTTTCATTTGTCTTCAAATTTATGAATTCTATCACCATATTGGTTTGAAGAGTTCACGAAAAATACATGTTAACAAATATTTTCTTAATGTCTTGCCACTTCATCTCTTCAATCTCATCCTTTGCCTTTGTATTCTTTCCCAATTCCAACCATTGACCAACTTCTCCACCTAAATGATAAATGGCTAGATTCACCTTCTCCTTCTTAAAACAATGTATCATAGAAAAGATATTCTCCATTGAGTTAACCCACTATTCCATGTCAAGTGGATCGAAATATCCACAAAAAATCCATGGTTTTTGTTGCATAAAGTAATCAATATCTTTTTGTTCCTTATTGGGTATAGTCGTACATTCCCCACAGTTCGGGTTATAGTTAATATCCTGATACATCACGATGTTCATTTCCATAAAGATTTTAATTCAAGCTCCCATGTAATTAGGGATTTCATTCAAACAATTATTACATTGTCCCTCACATGGTTCGTTTGCCTGGTATGTCATGGTTCCCACCATTCTCTAAAATAGAAATTTTTTTAACAGAATATAAGTCAATAAACCATGAATAAATAAATTATTCTATTTCACAATAAACTCTAAAGTAATATCTTATGGGATCCTTATGTTTATCATTTATCTTAAAAAACATTCTTGGATGTCTAAATATAATAAGAATTATCCTAAGGTTTGTCATTAATGTTTATTTACTAATAAATTAACTAAACCATACCTATAATACCAACTATAATGAACCTACTTTTTATTGCATGAGTATTAAAACATTTTAAAGAAAAACAATATAATAGTTATACATTTAAGGATCCAAAGGTTTGGTGTCTCTAGAAAATTTTGCTAAAAAAACTATTATATAATAATCCGAAAATTTTATTTAAATCCATTTTATTTATCCTTTTCAAAGCTCATGTTCTCCTTAGTTAATGAAGTATACTAAGGATATACATCAAAAAAAGGTGTGAGCTAAAATCTTAGTAATAAGATGAATAAGGGACATGCATAAATATAACATGGGTGAGTATAATCGACATATTAATATCATAATCATGGTATCATAATCAAAATAATTATGGAAAATTTTTATAAATTCATGGAATATGGAAATTAATAAACAATTAAGCATTGTGTCATAGTGGTCAAATACCACACATAGTTGTCAACTAATCTAGCATTATATTCCAATATAACACATGTGTATAATCATAACATCAATATTGTGAACAAAGATAGAATAATATTCATGTATAATACAAATTATATCATAAGATACATAAAATTACATAATACATAAGAGGGATATATAATTTCTGGCCCACCCATTACACTATAATATTTGTATAATCACGCATGTCACATAGAATGTATAACAATAACAATCATGAAATAATCCTATCAAAGAAATGGGACTCATAATGATTTCATAAAGAATGATTTTGTTAATAAATTCAGGTTTCCAAAATGAATAAGTTAAAACATATTTTTAATAATCATCATCATTATTGAGTGAAGGATAAACAATTCAAGAGGACTAAAAGATGTGTTTTGGAAAGAAAATGTCTTTTTGGAAAATCTTTGTATTTGGATTAAAAATCATGGTGGAAACATGTATATCCCAAAAAATAAAATTTAACAATAGTGAAATGATATTTAGAGAATATTAGAGGAATATCCATATCAATTATATCATGAAAGAAGTATAACTCAAGTGAAAGGAGTCGGGTTCGAGAATCCCCTTACCTTAACTCCCTCTTTATTTCTTATATTTTCTAACTCCTATATAATAAAATTAGGATTATTAAAACATAGTTATAAAAGTGAGTTATGTTATTTTTTTCACTATTTATATATTATAAATATTTGTTTATATTTTATAACTCTCTTTTATAGGCATGAATTATCTTGATATCATGTTTTAATTAAATTTTTCTATTTTCTTTCAATTTATCTAATTTTGTTAAAAATTGTTATACATGAGTAGAATTAATTATTGAAGATTTTAATACATCTAATTAAATGTTTATATATTATATATAATTCATAATATCTATCCACAATTATTTTTATAAGTTTTTACATGGACATTTCTCCATAGGTGGTTAACAAACCTTTGACAGGACATTATCAGGGGAGTAGGAAAGATAAGTTTGATATATATATATATCATAAACATAATACTTGTAGTAGGTTAAAATAATTAATATAATATTAAATTAATATATAATAAATATTATAAGGTTTTATTTTGAAATTGGTTTGGAAAAATAAATATTTAAAGATAAAAAATAGATAAAAGTTTATTTCCAGTAGTTATTTTAATATTCCCAAAGTGGCATTACTATTCCAATGGTCCAGTTAAATCCTATAACTAAAACTTCATTATTTCACTCAATATTCACTACATTTAGTCCCAAGGTTATATATTTTAATTTTCTATGATATTGATTGGATTACTAGTATTTTGTTTTTTTCTCAAGCGTTGGTTGCAGGGGCGATGATTTTAGAAGATTGGGGTGATCAATATTTTCCCATTTTAATTTTATATTTTATATATTTTGTCCAATTGGAATGTGTGGCCTTTTATTGGTTTTTATGCTAACTAATGTAATAATATTGATTAATTAGATAAAGTTTTGTTGGTTTCTTTTTATATTGTACCTCTATAATATTATAAAATATAATACAACACAAATTTATTCAGAAATAAAATATTAATAATAAACACTGGGTCATTAAAATTTTCAATGGAGAAAACATACTTAATGTGTCTTAATTTTCCATAAAAATAAGACCTAATGTCAGGTTTCATCTTTCCATACTTTTCTACTTAACCAATAGCCTTTCAAGCTTTTCCCAAATACACTTTTATTTGGGGAGTATATGCTTGGGGCTAGTGTGTGTCAGGGTTATCTCCACCTTGTGATCATGATCCATGGTATATTTCCCTTTTCATTTAAATTATTGTAATTTGGGTGGGAATATTCTCTTAAGTAGTCACTCCAAGGTATTCTATAGCTACAGATGGGGCTAGTACCTTTGAAAAACCTGATACCATATCGAGTGTAAGGAGTATTTATTGAACCTAACACTTTGATCACCAAATGATAACTTATTCATTAAGTTCTTCGACTCTTTTAACACTTTTCACTATATCATAAATCCATTTATGACTCGAAAATTTTCATCCTCTATAATATTGATCTCTACTTCCTTTTCTGAGTTACTAAAAATTCTATACTTCAATTTTTCAATCCCAACATTAAGTTCTCGCTTTTATTCTTATAGAAATTTCAAATAATGTTTTTATAGTTAAATAAATCCATTATAATTCTATATTTTATCCACTTATTTGTCAATTTCATCAAGGGTTACTAATGAGAGCCAAAATATGAAATTTTATGTTGATTTTCAGTGATAATTTACTACTTAATTTAGATAAAACCCCAGGTAATTGATTGATTTGGGTTAATTTTTTGAGAATTGGAATCAATATGTTGAATTGGTTAAGAATATTGTTTTTCAAGATTTATTACATTTTGGCGTTATTTTGATGGAAAACATTGAATTTGGAAATTAATTATTTTAAAGAAGTTTAATTTTGATTTTTTTAATTAATTAAATAATATATAGAATTAAATTCAACAATGGATTAAAGAATAATTTTTTGTGTTTGTTATATTTTTTTGAAGCCATATATTAATTCAATGAGACTTGGATTTTGTTGTTACAAAAGAATTTTATTTTTTAAAATTTGTAATTCAGTTTTATTATAATTCGGGTAAAATAAATACTTTAAATATGTATTCACTATGTACAAGATCTATCTAGAATTGAACAAAGTCCCTGATTGATGATAAAAAGAACTCTAGATCCAACACAAGTTTATATGCCGCACAACCCATCATCTATTGATGGACCATGGATATCAACCTCACAGTTATTTCATTGGTCGAACTACAAATGAGGTAAAGTTAAGATACCATGAATCTTCCTTGTAACTTAAGTTGTCGCATGTTGGAGGCCAAGCTTCCATGTCCCCCTACTCATGGTAGCTCAAGATACCAGAAGAAGAATTCCATCATGTTATCACAACCCACCATCTCGATTGACTAAAGAGAGGAGTTCATGTTTGATTCTTCCCTTCCATTTCTAATCGTCCATGTGCAACCCTTTAAGTGACCATGCCCACAAGATGACACAATCATTCAACTGAGCGAACCAAGACTCATCAGAGCTGACAACAGTCATGGAACCTCAACAAAGAAACTAGATCTTAACATATTATAGTTGATCTATTAGAATCAATTGAATATAACTCTCAATGATCAAAGAACTAAATCAAATCCATTTCAGTTCCCTTACTTGAGCATAGCTGAGTTTGAAGAAAACCTGAACAAAAACACAAAATTTTGGGGTCATAGAATCATGGTTAGCTGAATTTAAATCCCAACCAGGACTTATGGAGGAAGATAAAGAGATCCACATAAGATTGTGATATGGGAGTTCAATGGGTGACTTGACCAAAGTAGTTCCAAGGATGATGACGATGTATATTTTATATCGATCAAAATGAAAAGAAGTTCATATGAACATGATGAATTTTTTGTGTGTTTCCTATGTAAAGATAAGAAAAATAATACTTTAATCCACCCCAATTTACATGTTATAGGTTCATTTAACACTACACACAATGTTCTCAATAAAATAATAAAATGGAGTTCGAGTGAATATAACCACTCTTTCCTACTAAACCCTTAACTGATGATGAGAATAGATGAATCATTTCATTGAATTTGATACAGTTAGTTTGAGTTATGTTTATTCTTAAATTGGATTTTTTCTTAGTTTATGTTTTAGGACCTTCTATTAAGAATTCCATTCTAGTGGTTTCATTGTAAATGATCCTACTCTAATGAAGATCTAATAACAAAAAAATCCATGTCCATGTACCATATTACAATATAGAAAGTTCACATACAACTCATATGGGCCAAACAAAAATCCAAGGAAACCTTGAAACCAATTAGAGTATAAGTCCAGGGAAGGACCAACATCTAAGCAGCATATAGAGATGCTCAAATAAATGAAGTGATATACAGGTCAAATTTTACCAAGGCCCATTGCTCTTAAAATCCATGCCCAATCTAGCATGTGAATCACTCATACTCTTATTCATGTAATCACTCTAATAAGCACTTTATTTCCACCACGTCACATAAAAAAAGATTTTTGTCGATAATTATTCCATCTATTGCATTGAAAATGATCATGGGAAGAGAATGTATTAACAATAATATTTTCTTGATACCCACCTAGTGAAATCACAAAAATCTAATCTAGACACATTCCATACATCGAAGGAAGAATAGAATATTAGAGATCAGAACACCAACTATGAGAACAACAAAAGAAAAATATTTTTTGATGGATATAAATATATTTACTTTCTACCTATAGAAGGTATCTAACTCCAAATAACTTAATTATGATTTTTTATAATTATTTATACAATTTAAATTCCAATTTAATTTTCTTCATTTATGGTATGAAATTATATTCTCCCTCACATTCTTCATGTTTTCATCAACCCATGTGATGTCCCCATGATCTCAAACTACATTTTATATAGAACTAACCCCCAATTCATGATCTATGTGGAATTATAGTAGTTATATTGAATATTTATGTTTAAATTATCACTCTAAATATATAATAATAGTGTTAAAATGAATATGGTGTGTAGAATAGTCTATTGACACTCTAAATTCCATTAATACTATTTTACTCCTCAAAACCATTGAGTACTAAAATTTCCCTCCATTTAGAAAATAGTTCATACTAGTGTAGTTGTGTGGTTTTAAGGGAAGAATGGAATGTTATTAATAATATCTTTTTCAGTAAAATAATTCACTCAATTATGGAGAATTATTTACTATTTACTAAATAGAACACATGATATCATTGGTATGATCAAGGATTACTTATACAGATTAATGGTTCCATAAAAGTAAATAGTGGAGAACAAACAGATTAATAATATTTATTCTTTTCATTATGTTTGGAAATTTATAGAAAAATTAAATAATGATTTACCCTACTCAAATTCATCGTAGGATCACCTACATTTCTTTCTAACCCCATTGTTTTGTTTTGTTTATTTTATTTTTATTTCACAATGATCAAATACCAAAAGCATTATTTTCACCTAACTCTTACATTCTACATTAGGAAAATAGATAGAAATTAATAAGTTAATGAGATTAGACTACTTTATAGGTTTTATAAACTTTGTATGCAAGGTCCATGATAATCTCCTGAATCAACAGCCTCATATTCAACCTAAATATTAGATCTACCTTCAACACCATGTTTCTCCACATCACTATTATTTTCATGAAGTTTTTATATAAAATAGGACAATTCATATTCATTGAGGTATCTACAATCCAAAACCTCCTCTACTTCTTAATCATCTATTATTTCATCTTCATAAGATAATAGGCTTCTTCTTTTGAATAATTTCCACTATGATTTTATTTTACAATTTTCTCCATTGAATGGTTTCTTCATAGATTATTAACTATTTTCATATTGAAAATTTATATGTAACTTAGAGGAAAGAGTTCCTACCTTACCACACTATGAGAAAGATAGTATATTATTTACATGGAATTTTCCTTTTCCCCTCCCAATATTATAGGATATAATTGAAATCACTTCATCAATTTTATCTTTATCTAGTTATTCTTGAATATAAATTTTATTCATTTCATTGTGTGAAATCACCTAAGAGTTATCAATTTCCATGTATTCATTTTCACCATGTATCATTTCATACAAGACAATTGTACAATGAAGTATATCCATATATACCTATTTTGAACCATTTTCCTCATGGACAGATGAAATCACATTGAAACATGGAGGTATTCACATCAAGACTCTTTTCATGATTTTTAAATCATCATTATTTTCACCAATTACAGACATATCTTCATTTATATAATTTAAATGATCATAAAATGCATCACCCGTTTAAGTTGTGCGCATCCTCAAATATTCTTATTTATTCCACATCACTTACATATATTCCTCTCAGACTTTTGGAATCACCTTCATAAATATTCATGACTTTTCTCCACATAAAATGTGAGGTTTTATAGTACATTTTCATGTTGTATATAGAAATAGAAAAATCTCTACCTAATGCATTTATTTCCGATGCATTTGAATCAAAATCCTTGTGGTCATTCTCAAATAATGCATTAATCTTCATGTTTATTGATATACCATGAATATATTCTATGTAAACTTCCATCGCCAATGACCCTAAATAGTGTTGCATCAAGTTCTTCTATAAACAGAAATTGTTTCATTAGAAAAATGTTATTTCGTTGTGATTAGAAAACACTACCATTTCCCTGATTATGAGAGATAATATGTCACCCCTTTACTAAGATCTAGTTTCAATTATTTTCCCTTATTAAGAAGGTTACCCTAAGAGGGTGTTGAATCAAGGTATTACTAAATTATAAACTCAACCCATTGAAAAATGATCTTGTTCTCTTAATGTGAGGAACACCTCTTTATCTCCCTGACTTTATCTTTATGAGTGATGACTGTATTAAATAACACATGATATTTTTTTGGTTCACCCTAATTAGGATAGTATAAGGATCATGAAAGGTTGATGTGACTATTCACCTAAAAGACTAGAGTATAGAAATAATTTTTATTTTACCCAATAATGGGGTCAAAAGGACCCACTAAATTCATTATCCACACAAATGATACAATTTCACTACCTCTCATAACATGAGGAACTCACTGATCCTTCTATGAAAACATTCTTATTCATAATATATTCATGTAAAAATAATCCTAGTTTGGTGTGTCTCTTATATACAACCTGATGATGTTCCTAGAATATTCTTCTTCTTTTTCACATCTAATTTTCAATAAATCCTGAATGTCTTCTTTACATTCCTTCTCTAAGAAACTCTCTGGAATCCCCTATAAATTCAATCTCTGTTCACATATATAGAATTTTTTTGTGCAATTGAATAAAATTAAAATAATTTTATCATATCCAAGAAAGATAATAAATTATGTAAATACCCATACTTTTCTTTGATGATAAATTTAGTATAAATTTTCATTTTTTTGTTGGTGGATGGTTAATTTTGGAAAATAGGATATATATCGAGAATTTAAGATTTCCGTCATCCTGAGATGATTTTTTTGGATATTGTTTGAAGGATAGAGGTTCCTTGGGTTATAAAGAACATCTTGGGAGTACCTAATGAAGTGTTAATATTTTTAATGATTTCTTCCCAATGTGATGAATTTATAGTGAATGTTTTAGAATAAACCTTGTAGAACCTTGATAGTGTGGAAGTTTGTTATTAATTTGGTAGAGTTTACTGTTGGAAAGCATAGGTATCGCATGTTCATATATAAAGCACATGTATATCAGAGGAAACAATTCATGGTGGATTGGACTTGGGGCTTGGCGCATGGTTATCACACGGTTTCACACAAACCATGAAAAAGTTTACAAACTAATATAGATTCAATTTTCATAGTTGGATCATAGTTTGGTAAACCATGAAACCCAACCATGTGAATTGGGTTTTCATAAATAGTTCATACCACACATTTAGCACATAGATTTTTAAATTGTAAATCCAACGCATTTAGATTTCAAATCTTTTGTTAAAAATTGGAATTTTTATTTTTTGTTCCTATGGGATTTTAACCCCAAAACCCAATTTCTTAACTCCCTTGTGTGCATGATGGACATGGGTATCTTCTACCTACCTTCTTTCCATCTACATTTTATTTTAGGTGTTCATAGTTTTATTTTTTGGTGATTATAGGTGTGATTATCCTCCCTCTTGTCCTATTCTTCATTCCTCTTTATTTTATTTTGATTTTGGGATTGTTAAAATTTGGGACTTCAGAATGTTTACCATATCAAGGTGTAAATTTTACCATATTTTGGGGGTTTCATATGAGGCTTATAGAGGAATACTTTAAATGACATGATTAGGCCATCAATTATCGTTATTTGTGAGGTATCTTTTTTGTTGATTTATTTAAGGTTTTTTCATAAAATTAAATTAAATTTGTTATAGAATAAATTTGAGTTGATAGGTATTTTTCTAGGAATAGTTTGGGATCATTCCATGGATCTTCCGTGAGGGTTTGTTAATTATTTAAGTGAAATAAGGTCACCGAGTGAGGTTTTATACTTTATAACTTTTTTTAAATTGTAAATTTAATTATAATTGGAGTTATATATTTATTTGAATTGAATAATTAATTATAATATATTATAATTAAATAATTATTGTGTTATGGTTAGAGATAGATGTTTTGGACATGAGAGAACTTGGGCGTTGATGGTCAGACTTTGTTTACAAATATGGTAAATCTAAGTTTAACATGGGTATCCTTGACTTCAATAAATCTATTAGTTGATTAGTTAATTCATATTCATGTTCCTTCATTATTGTACTACCCACATATTAAATTGGCTTATATGACTCATCTATAAAGTTGGGATGGGCTCTCATCAACCAAATATCCCACATAGACTGTATAGATTTTTAAATACTTCAAATGTAGTGCCCTAGTTGGATAAGTGTTTGTGTCCCTCCATATGGTTTTTATTTGTGGAATTATTTTGATTTAAAATATAAACTGTACTTTTTAAAATTTTTATTAAAAATAATTATTTTAATGAAATGGTATTTAAAATAAATCTGATGATTTTAAACATGGGTTTTGAAATGTTCATTGAAAATAGAATTGGGTTTCATAAATAATGTTTTGATGGGATTATGTTAAGGTCCTAAAGTGGGTAATAAAACATTTGATTAATTTTAAAATAATTTTAAAATTTTATTTTTACTTAGTTTTAAAGGAAGTGGACAGGGATTTATTGGGCATGTTTTTGTTCATTTGACCAAGTGAGGGTAAGGATTTGTTTTCCTAAAACTTATATGATTGTTTTTTCTTATGGTTGTTCTTGTACATTTTGTACTCATTAAATGATTATGTTCATTATATGTGTATCCCTTTTAGAACCTTTATTTTGGTATCAAGGTGAATGTTTGATCCTATAAGATGTAAAAACCCCTAAGATGGTAGAGATGGTTTTGAAATTGTAACATCTTGTTGCATTATTTTAGGGATTCTTTGACCCTTTTTTGGATCTCCTTTATGTTATGTCTTGTTTTGGGGTCATTATGATAGAATTTTGATATTAATGGAATACTAATGGGTGGGAATTTTCGGTGAACGATTAAGGAAATCCATGAGATTTGGATCCATAAATTATAGGCCCTATTGATAGCCACTAGAAGGGGTGAACTATTTGTCTAAACTGTGAGACAAACCCTTTAAACCATGCACCCAATTGATAGTTGGGAATGAATGGTAAGAACATGTTTAGTTTAAATGTAAAACCAAACCATGAACCCCATATATATGACCAGTAGGGGAACATGTTTAGGGTATATGATTTTTCCAAACATGTGTCCCTAGCTAGAAAACCATTCATGTGGTTTTTAATTCCATCAAAATTTATTTTAAAAAATACAGACCCTTAATTTAAGATTATAATGTCCCCCCATTAAACCTTAAAATGTTTTATTGTCTCTTAGAGGCTCTCAAGAAGTTAAATTGTCTTCTCCAAACCCTTTTCATCACATATCAAAGTAGCGTTGATCAGTATCAATCTCCTCTAGGTAAGTAGATCTTCTCTCATGAGGTTTCCTTAAATATCTCTTTCTATATTCATTATATTTTGATATATCATAATGTGATTTAGGGATCTAAACTCTATTTTTTTGGATCTTGATCCTCGATTTTCTACTTAGATCTATTTCACCTCATTCTTCGTTAACAGACCCCATTGAGGGTGTTTTGGGTTTTCATTCTTTCATGTAAAGGAATATTCTTCAATAAGTCTCATCCATTCAATTTAAAACCATTATTGATTGATTAATTTGGATAGTTTTTTTAAATTATTTAATAACATGTATTTCATATGATATGATATTTTATTTTAAATGAGTATGGAAATCAAGAAAAATCTGAATTTTACTTGAATTTAAATTTTGGAGTGAATTTGTGGAATATAATTAATTTTTTATGAAATAATTTTGATAAAATGATTTGATGTTGATCTTCATGAAATGGATTAAATTTAAAGATAGATTAAAATTTAATTAAATGATTAAAACCTATTATTTGTTTTTAAAATGATAGAGGAATGTTGAAAAATGAAATTGGGAAATTATATTTTGAAACGATTTCAAATTATTACTTTTCATTTTGATTGATTGAATGATTTATTGATGAAGAACATGTAATACTAGGTAGTTAGTTGGTAACAAGGAAAAGCACACTGGGATATTGATCCCCTATAAAATGGACTTGTGATGACAACAATAACTAAAAAAATATCTGATTGGTTTCCAGTAGTGGATCCCCTAATGGGTTATAGATTAATTTCCCATAGTGGCTACCCAAATGGGGTGATCATTTGAGTGTTCACACATATATAGTTCCATGTTGATAAATGGGAAGTGGGAGTATCCTATTACCTAGTAACTAACTTACTGCAGGGTTCATTTTCATCGTGATTTCTTTACTTGATTTGATTATACATACTACTGATTATGAACTATTTTATTCATGCCAACTTATTTATATAATTTTTTTATATTAAATGTTTATTTAAGTCTATATAAATTTTTTTTAACATATATGTAATCTATTTGAATAAAATATTGTTTTAGTTTAAAATAAGAAAATGTAATGTCAATCTTTTTTATTCAAATGGGTATCATAAATGGTTAAATGTTACGATTTTGATAATGGAAGACATGGAGAGACCCTACTAATCTTAAAAGATCACACCCCATCTTTTCCTTCAATATTTTTTAGATTATCGTTTTATAGGTCTTAGAAAATTTAATGTTTCACTTGGATATGGTGGATGTTTTGGTCCTTGGGACTCAAAGTCTTGGAGATGATTGGTGGAGTTTTCATCCACATTTTTCATGGGGTGTTTGAGCTTTTATCTTGTAATATTTCGAGTAATTTGATGATGTACTAATTTAGGTTTTTGTTATAACTTCTTGTTTCTCATAAATTCTCCTTTTGGAGTGTTGAGTATACTGACTTGTAACCTTTAAACATTTTCTGTTTTGCGGAAAATTAATTTCATCTTTGATCTTGTACGATGTTATGTGTTAGTCTCCAACTTGTAGGGATTAGTAATGACCTTTGTTCTATGTTAGCGTTAGCTTGGGTATCAGGGTACCTGGGTATCCCGGTTGGTTTGTGACAATGTGGTATCATACATACATGTTAAGCTTATTTCATTGATTTTAGTATGTAGTTTGGGTTATCCTATTATACATGAGGTAGGATTTTTGTTATCTAGGAAGTATTTAAGAGTGAGTTCTAGGCCATATCTCATCATGATGATCTTTAAGTAACCATGGGTGTTTAGGAAAAAATATCATGATGAATAATTTTATCTTATTATAGACAGTTCCTTACTTTTTATTTTTGTATGTTTAAATAAAAATCCTGATATCTTATGTGATGGGATCTATATTCTCGTTGCTTCTATTTGAGTTATTGATTTGAGTGAACTTATGATGGTTTCAGTATTGTCTGTTGATGTTGTGTAGAATCATGCCTATAACAAGATGTGTGAATATGAACTAAGTGGGAGATTATGGTGAACCATAATGAGAGAATTATCCAATTAAACACAATATTAATGGAATTATTGTGTATTTTTTTTCATGTTATCGGATAAGCACTTGTACCCATTCATGTTCAAGCTCCAGTTTTGGAACCTAAATGGGGTGAGTCTTATAATCATTCTCAAAAGTTTCTTTTCCAAAATCCACCTAATTTATAAGTAACTTATGATCCTCAAGAGGATGATGATTTGTTGAATAATATTGAGCATATTTTTGATTTATAGGAAACCCCTAAATATATTAAATTTCAAAATATTACCTTCAAGATAGAAGGTCCAAGCAGAAGATGGAAACATTCAATGGAAATGGAGAAGTGGCATAAGGGTTGGGAGTGGAAGGAATTTAATGTTATTTTCATTATTAAATTCTATACAAAATATATGTTACTAGCTAAGGATATAGTGTTTTTCAACCTCCAATGGGCAGACAAGACTGTGGTGCAGTATGTGATCCTCTTTTCTAAGATTATGCACTTTTCACCTAAGATTGTATAAAATGTGAAGATGAAGGATCGATAGTTTGAGATGGGCCTATGACCTGAAATTTGATCATAGGTTTTCTTACTAAATATCACTTCATATGTTGTTGTACAAGATAGGGAATTAATGGTTGAGCTATATTAGCTTAATAAGTATTGGTTGATGGGAGTTCCTTTCTATCTTAATGGAAGTTTTGTATATTCATTTAATGGAAAGAGGAATCATTATGAGTCTCATGGTGGTTCTCAGTAGTAGGCATCCACTAGATCTCCAACAATTTTTGGAAGAGGCCCTTTGACTTACTTCCAGTGTGGCAAGGTGGGGAATTCATAAAGGGTTTTCTCTGAGGAACCCAATCTTTGTAGTTCTTGAGGTCACATAGGCCTCCCAAATAATTACATCCATATATTTTCCACTCTTCATAGTGGAACATGCTCATATATTCCTAAAAGTACAGCAATGTAATTAGATTATTTATGAAAAAAGGGGTTCTATCCAAAGGCATCTAGGATGAAGCTTATTCACATGGTGTAAGAGTCTATAGAGGGAGAGGATATGGGTCGAGTGAATATAAGTGGTACCATTATTACATTATAATATTTAGTTAGTTATTTATTTTATATTGGTGAATCTCACTCATTTCTATCAATCTGTATTGTAGACCTTCTAAGTCTTTCTATAGAGATTTTATCTTATGTGATGGATTTTACTATACCACTCAAAATGAATAGAGAGAAGGGTATCTGTTGTTCTTCTCATGTATTCTCTTTAAAATAGATTTATATTGTCTAAAAAAATTGGTTCATGACATTAAAACTCTTTAAATATTTCATATAATTTATTGGTTGATTTCTAATAAGGCATATAATGACCCGAACTGTTATAAATAAAATTCCCATTTTGATTCAATTAAGTGTCTTTTTAAGTAATATAGTTGTAGAAAACTCATGAATTTAATTTTTTATATCATATCCAATTGTATTAAATGAACCATTAAGTACCATTATCGTTGATCATATAGTTGTTGAACAGTGATCATATGACTAGTATAAATATAGTGTTTTAACAAACCCAATTGGCAAAGATAAATGAAGTAATGGCCTCAACCAGTAGGATCATACCCTATGAACCTTATTTATTAGATCTTTCTATAGAGATTTAATTTCTAGTATTTTCCCTACACCTAGACCAATATGATGTCCAACAATTTAATCATGATCAAAACCATTTATAGGAGAAGCTTAAGTTCATCGATATCACGTCCAAAACTAGGTTTTTATAACCTCCCCATGAAAGTCCCATCATCACGCACATTACTCTTAGGGAGTCTTCTGGTGAAATAATGGGATATGTATCAAGGCCCTGGTAATATGAGTATATACATTATTTTTTAAATAATAATGAATATTTTTCCATCCTATTGTTATTTCATTGTAAATGATTTTAATTTTTATATAATAAAGCACAAATTTTATTTTGGTTTAATATTCAAATGAAAAGAACGAATTTCCGAATTATGGTATTTTTGAAATAAATAATATTTTAATGGAATATTATTGGTAAGTAATTTTATTCAAATATAAATTATAATATAATTTTTATGATGTCGAATGTAATTTTTATTGAGGTTCAAAAAATATTATTGTCAAAAACCTATAATTTTCAAAAAAACGATCATTGTTTTAGAAGTGAGAACTCATATATTTAGGAATCTATTTATATTAAATAAATATTATTTTTGGAATTATAATTTCAAAATTTTCCAATGGTTATTTTTTTATAATTTTCTGAAATAATTGAATTTTTTGGTAAAAATTAAGTACTTTATAAGTATACTTTGTGTTTTATAACAACATAATGACCCGAATGTGATGTAATAAGTAATATAAATATAATCCATGACCAAATATATATTTTTCCTTCAAAATATTTTGATTTTAAATTAATTTTATTTATTTTATAAATGCTGTATAGAATCCCCCAAAACATATGTTATATTTTAATGTTATAAAATCATTTGTTTAAGAGTGTGACTCTCCTCCACATTACCAATGTTAATATTTTAAGAAGTTCGGACCTTGTCCTTATAAAATAATATAAACCGATATCATTTGGCAGAAACCGTGGTAAAAAATGAAATGGTTTGTGGTATTGGATATTTTATTATGTAGAGTCCAAAACCTAAATAATAAATAAACTTCCCTCTATTCCTATATTAACCCTCCAATGATCCAATTTTTCTTCAATAAAACTACATGGAGAATGTACATAATATTACCTCTACTCTCAAGAGTCCTCACAGGGTTCCCCCAAGATCTTAACAAGTCTATTCCAAGCCTTTGCAGTCACACATTCAAGTAAGGGATCTTCCACCCTCCTACTTATCAATCTCTCTTTTTATGTTATTTCTTTAAATTACCATTTTCATCTGTTCAGATGCGTTATTACATATCATAGTTACAATATTATATATATATATATATATTTGATTACATTTCATTTTCACTCTCATTTATCCCTCTAATGAAACATTATGTATGCCCACTACCATGCAAAAATTTTATAAGGGACCTTCCTACCCTCCTTCCAAATTCAAGATACCTATTTGAAATTAGTTCATGTAATTTCAAATTGTTATGTTTTAATTCATTGGTAACAATTCAATTACTGCAAATTTGATGTTATTTTAATTTGGTGTTATTTATCCAGACCCATTTGGAACCTTTTCTAATCCTTTACTATACTGAAATTCTATAATGGATCCTCACCATATATTTATTATTCATGTTTCTTTATGAACTTATACATTCTATTTCCGTTTAATAATGTTGCTAAATGTCCTTAAATGACCTTATTTCTAACCATTTTATGTTTAAATTATGATATACCCTTTTCTCTCCCATCATTCATTTTTATGAATATTTATGCAACGTTGTTATGCAGCCGAAATTTCCCCGCAATTTTCCATGCCAAAACTATTGTGTAATGAATACCATACCCATTTTTCTATCATGAATATTTACCTTTATGAACATATACTTATTCATTTGGTAATTAATTATATTTATTCCACGCTTTATAATCATTGACTAAATTATAACGATGAATGATCCCATGTTGTATGACATATGTAGCTCACTTAAGCATGAGAATGAAATGAATATAATGAGTGCACCCTAATAGAGCTCAAATGTATTGGGTAATATTTTGTATCATGATATAACATATTGGGATATGGATTTAACCTGATTCATTAATGAGACTTTGTCCACCATGATGTCTTGAATTATTTATCTTAGACCTCTGTTTATGATGTAATATTTAAATTTATTTCCACATTTCCCTTTTTCCTTTATGATTACCCTATTATATCATGTATCATTGTTCAAGTTTATGATTAGTACTCTCTTTATTACCCATTGATATGCCTATTGTCTAACATGTATCATTTTCTTCATGTGATTCTTTATTTATTCCCTTATTGGGATTTATATATCACCCCTTTATTAGTTTATCCCTAGGTTAGCCCATAGAGTTTTTAGTTCATTGGAATATTATGATCATGTCAACGAAGTGTTCAATAATGTTTTTATATCATGTTATAAGTTGTTATGTAATGTAACTAACTCCCAAAGTCACTATAATTCGTGATATTTTGGATGGTATTAGGTGTACTTTGATGAAATATAACCTGTATTAATATATAGAGGGGTTTTTATAGTTGGTGTCAAATCCAGATTTAGTTATTTTGGGGATTGGGATTAGAAAACTCTAGAAAAAGCCTTAGGTATATGACTAAGTACAAGAAAACATCCATAATTTTTTTTTGTTATAGATTAAGTTGATTATAAATAAAATAAATCCTTTCATGAATACTATATATGGGTGTATAGTTCTAGAATATATGTACCTAAGAGTAACACCTCAGATAAGGTGTTCTAAGCCTGACTCGGGGTAACCTAGTACACAACAACGATCCTTACTGTGAACCTAGTTTGAAACTCTTGGGGGATATGCTTTTTTAAATTCATAATCTAATTATGAAACATTATTAAGGTAATAAATCATCCCATAATAATATATGTTAGTAAATAGATCGTGGATAGCACAGTTTGAATCCTACAAATTCATAAGTTAAGGAAATAAATGTAACTTATAAGTTATCCCTTTATTTCTATTGGATTCCCATTTATGTGTTTCATAGTTGAAGATACTCATTCCTAGTTTTCCTTTTATACTATTTAATGGCTGAAAATAGGAGGAATCAGTTTAACAACCGATTCAGGGGAAAATATGATGAATTACCCAATGAGATTCCCAAGATTATGGGACCGATAATCACAAACTTTTCGTGATACCCTCCTAAATAACTGAAGTTATGAAAAGAAACATGGATCAAGAGGAGTAACTACCCACCCCCCCCCCCCAATAGACCAATTTTTAATCGAGTGATTCATGTGAAAAATTCCTAATAATTTCAAAGAATCATCTGATACCTTAATCTCAAACAAATGGATCAACTCTATTGAGAAGGTATTATCAAAAATTCAATGTTATAAATTAGATAAGGTCATACTAGATTTTTATCTTTTGGAGGTAAAATCTGATCCAGGGTGGACACTAATCAAAGATAAGATGCTTGAGGAAGATATTTATGTGATGGAGTGAAATTAATTCTAGAAAATATTTTTCAATAAATAATTTCCTCACACCCTCCGACTTAAAATGGAAACAGATTTCCTCTCCTTCAAGAAAAAAAAATTAGGATTCTATTAGGGATTATGATGAAAACTTCACAATACTTTCACGATATACCTTTGTATTCATCACTACCCCTAAAAACATGGTTTATTGTTTCTTTGGTGGGTTGAAACCTAGTCTATGAAAATCCATAGTGATCCATGTCATTGATACCTCTGCAGAAATTGTATGATGAGCCCTCAATGTCTAAACGGTGATCAATGAATCTCAAGGTTATCATGGGTAAAAGAAGTAGAAATTAGATTTTAATTATAGGGGTTTGATAGAGAGATCTAATAGTGCCACGAAATTTTAACACCCCCCTTGTCATAGGGGCAGGAAGAAACACCCCTAAAATTTCCCTAAGGGAACAAATAAATACTTTAGGTGTGCGAAGGAATGACACATATCTAGAAATTTCTAATTGGAGTAATCCATGAACTAGAGAGAGGAAAGTAATTCCCCAGTTAACACTCCGTTCATTTTTCATTGCTTCAACTTCATGAAACCAAGGGACTTTGCAAACAAATTTTATAAGATAATGGTTTTAAAAGACAACCAATAGCCTCCAAGGTAGTAAATGTGAGCTTTTTACATCACTACTACCAAAGTGAATCTAGACAATGAAGTAGTAACAAGTACACTAGTTTTTAATTTCAGAATATAGATTTTACTTTTTTATTCCAGCTCTATGCATTCCATCATATCGTAAACGTTTATTAAAACTATCCAAACACCACTATAAATCATGGAAGTAGAGATGATAGCTAAAATATAAAATGGGTAAATCATTGCATCCTAATTATATAATTCCTCAGCTATCAACATTTGTTCGACGAAAATATCAGATAAACATTTCATAATTCCTTGGGTGGAATTTTATTTAATTATGGATATGGATTTTCTTTCCCTATATAGAGCCAACATAAATTTCCATGAGAATAAAATCACTCTCCGTATGGAGAATCGACCCCTAGTTCTGTACAAGTCCAAGGGGGTGAATCTTCTCTATCACTATCATCTAAATCATGGATAAAACTACCTGTTGTTCAAGTTTATATTGTTCAATTTATTGATTCTATGTAAATAAACAACAATTAAGACATGCCTATTATGAAAAAATATGATGATGTGTTTCCCCAAGAATTTACTATTCTTCATCTTAGCTGAGAGGCTGAATTTTCAATCGATATTATACTTGGGGAATGATAAATATCCACCAATATATATAGGATGGCTATTGTGGAACTTGAGTAGCTAAAGAAACAACTATAGGAGAATCTAGATAAAGTGTTTATACACCAAAATACATAACCATGGGGTGAACCAGTCCTCTTCATCAATAATAAGGATGGTTCAATGAACCTTTTCATTGATTGTTGTGAGCTCAACAAGATCATGATAAAGAACATGTACCCTTCTCTGGATATTTATAAATCGTATGATCAGCTACATGGAGAACAATACTTCTTCAAGGTGGATATATGGTCAAGATATTACCATGTTATGGTGAAGAAGGAGGATATCCACAAAACTCCTTTTCATATAAGGAATGGTCACTAAGTGTTCATAGTAATGCCATAAAGACTCACTAATTATCCAGAAATATTCATGAACTTGATGAATATAGAATTTATAGATTACCTCGACAAAGTTTTGGTAGTATTTATAAAATATATTATAATATACATTAAAACTATGGTGGGGCATGATGAGAATCTGAACACTCTGCTAAAGACCTTGAGAAATGAGAATATTTATGAAAAGTAGAGCAAGTGTGAGTTATGGTTAAAGTAAGTCTCATTATTGGGTCATATCATCACAAGAAATGGGATATTTGTGGATCCTTCAATGAAAAAAGAAATTAAAGTATGGTTGAGGCCAACACCTAGGAAAAATATATGTATTTTCCTTGGGTTAGATAGATATTATCACTAATTTGTGAAAAAATTATCAAAATTTACAAAACCAATTTAAAAGATAACTCAAAAGGGATCCATGTTTTCTTAGAATTATGAATGTGAAGAAAGATTCAATGAGTTCGAAATGAGGATTATCACTTCACCTTTTCTCACACTAACCACAAATGGATAACTTTTTGTAATATCGAATGATGATTTGAAGAAGGGATTTGGATATGTGTCGATGAGAAATGAAAAAGTCACAACCTATGCTTCAAGGTAGTTGATATTTCATGAATAGAAATATCTAACACTTGATCTAGATTTGGCTATCGTGATCTTTTATTTGAAAATATTGCAGCATTATCTCTTTGGGGAGAAGTGTTTGATATATACAGATTACAAAATTCTAAAATATATATTCTCAAATAAAGAGATGAATATGTACCATGGGAGATAGTTATATATTATCAATGTCTATGACTACTCAATTCACTACCATCCTGGTAATGTGAATAATGTGGTGGATTCTCTAAGTATAAAGGGTCCATCAATTTTATCATTAATGGGAATTGAGAATGATCAAATCTTATTAGTATTGAAGAGAATGGATATGAGAATAATAAAGGAAAGAACATTATCAATCCTTTCAGAAATGATTTCTCAACTGTCTCTTCTTCAATGGTTAAAGGTTTCTCAAAAAAAATGTGTGGGAATTAAGAAGAAATTGGAAACTAAATGAAAATGAAAATCTTAATAGTTCAATGTTAATGAAGAAGGAATTATGATATTTGGGTAAAGACTTTGTGTTACATCAAACAATGAGTTAAAAATGAACCATTGGATGATTCACACAGTTCAGATTTTTCAATTCACCTAGTAAACAAAAATTTTATCAAGATCTTAGATAGAACTATTAGTGGGACAACATGAAGTAGAAGGTCACTGAATATACCTTAAAGTTACTGGTATGTCAAAAATTGAATGCTGAAATAAAGAAGTCTAAGAGGATGATAAAACCATTACCCATACCAATATGAATATAGGAAAACATAGCCATGGACTTTTTCATCTAACATCAGAAGACATACAAAGGAAACAATGATATCTATGTTGTTGTGAATCATCTTACAAAGACAACACACTTCATTGAGATTCGAGAGGATTTCTCACTAGATTAAATTGCATGGATATACATTAAAGAAGTGGTGAGGCTGCATGGAGTACCTTTATCGATTATTTCTGATGAAGGTCAATGATTCAACTCTATGTTTTGGAAGTCTCTAGTATTCTCTGAATACTGAGCTGAACTTCAATGCAGCTTATCACCCTTAAATAGATAGCCAATCTGAGTGGACTATCCAAACACTTGAGGAAATATTGAAAGCTTTCTCAACTTACTTTAAAGAAGGATTTGACAAACATCGTCCTCAATTCAAGTTCTCTTTAAACAATAGTTTCCAATCGAGCATCCAAATGGTTCCCTATGAGTCAATTTATAGGAAGAGGTGCAGAGCACTAGAATTTTGGGATGAAGTTGGGGAACAAAAATATCTATGTCCTAAAATGTTTGAAGAAATGTTGGATATGGTTATGGCCATTCTATATAAAATCAAGGCTGATCAGAGTTGAAATAAGATATATGCAACAATCATCGATGAGACCTAGAGTTAAGATGACTTAATTTATGTTTGGGTGAATTCCCCATTAATCATTTTAGGTTTGTGTTTTTTCCTATTTTGGTGGTATTGTGATTTTCACTTGAAGTGATATCCCCCTATCTTGTTGATTTGTATTTCCTTCAATGTACTACGACTTCCATTCTAGAATCTGGTGATTCTTCAGTTGATTGTAAATCTAATGGGTCATTACCTATGCATAGATCATTGTACTGGTGTTGTATGTCATAAAGTTTCTCTGATGATCTATATTAAATTTTTAATTTCAAAATACATGGTGGATTCTATTTTCATTGAGATCTATGTTGATCTACGGAGGACCCATAAGGTTCTCTATGGGTCTTTGGTCTTGTTTTGTTCTCTTTGTTGGCATCTTGGACAGATTCCGGCAGTTGTAGGCAAGGAATTGATAGAAAATCAATGTTTTCCCTTCAAGAAGAAACCATGGGAGAGTACCACCCTTTGTAGGTCATGAAGGATATTGGACTGGATAAATATTTTGTTGTTTCAGCATGAAAGCACCTTGAGGTGATATAGTCAGGAAAAAGTAATATGGGGTAGGTTCCTATCATCCAGAAAGGGGCACTAAAAATGTATCCTCAACCAAAGATTCTGGACATTTTTTATCATTAGAGGATTGTTTTGGGTGACAGTAATTCAATAATGACCGCTAATATTTTCTTAGGGGGGATGAGGAGATTATAATGGCTAATAACAATAGTAAATCATTCCCCTCATCATATGAAAAGGTAGTAAGACCTGCTCGTGTTCCTACTCAAACTCTGGATTTAGGTCAGTGCGATACATCAAACTTTAGTAACCAGAAGTTTTCAATGTAGGGAACATTTGATTTTTAGGAGGTATGGTTGATTATAGTGAATAGTTCGAAACCTATTAGGACTAGGGACCCCATTAAACATGAAAATATATTTTAGGGACTATAAAAGAGGGACATACGCAGGAGTAAAGAGGCCCAAAGTAGGAATACCAATCTTATAAGAAAAAAAGGATCATATGAGACATAGTTAATGATGAAAGTGATTTTCTTCCATTAGAAGATAGCTGAAAGGAAAGACATGACAAAGGAATTTACTTTCATAGAATGAGGAAAGGGATGAAAGGAATCCATGAATCTGGGAGTATTATTCTGACTAAATGTAAGACATCCTAAATGAAGAAGGGTTACTCTTATTTTACCAAGACAATAGATACAAGGACCACTAAAAAGGGTCTACCCAAGGTAGGGGAGGTTGAGATTGCAAATAATGACAAGACACATGATATAATCGTACACTTCAGGGAGGAAATGTTAGAGGAGGCCATTGTGATTATGTCCTCCCAAGAATATGTAGATAGAATAGTTGTGAGAGTTCTACCAGTGGATACCAATGACAAGTATAGGGGGTGGTTAAACAAGTAAGAACTCATCCTTATAAGTTGTTTCAATTAAAATAAATGAATGTGGAATATTTTATTCAAATGTGTGGCAAGTTGGATTATCACCACTATGACCTTATCATGGAATATTTTTACATTAAGGTAAATAAGAAGCACTAGAAATTATATAGGGATAAATCATCCAATATATGTATTCTATAATTTAATATTTTTTATCTCTTAAGATTTCTGATTTATTGTGGATCTGGTGTGTGTGGATTTTTGTGATGGTTTCATTTTGTGAGGGTTCTCACTTATCCTATACAAGTGAATTTTCATGAAAATAAAATATTTAATTCGAGTAAGATACCTAGAGTTTGATGTTGGAGACATGGTATTCCTCATCATATCTTCATGAAATAAAGTAATGGGATTTTGGAAGAGGGTAAAGATTTTTCCAAGGTACATGGGTCCTTTCAGATCTTTGATTGCTTCAAAGTTGTGTCCTATCTATTTGCACTACCACCAAACCTATCTCAAGAACGTGATATTTTACATGTATCCATATTGAGAAATTACATACCAGACCCCTTACATGTTCTCAATCCTAATGTGGTACCATATGAGAATGGTCTTTCCTATGAATAGTAGTTGGTGAAGATCTTAGATCATAGTGAAAAAATTCTAAAAAATTAGACAATTCCCCTTTCCAAAGTGTTGTGGAGAAACCAATAATTTTAAGAAGAAATGTGGCAACTGGAGGAGGGGATGAAGTAATGTTACCTTAATCTATTTTAGTGTTAGAAAATAAAAAAATTTGTGTGTAATTTCTAAAGGTTGAATATTATAATGACATAAACTATTATAAATAAAATTCCTCTTTTCATTCAATTAGATGTATTTTTAGGTAATATGGTTATAGAAAATACATGAATTTATTTTGTTATATTATATCCCACTAGATTTGAATGAATGTTAAGTATCGTTATTTTTGAAAATGTTGTAGTTTAGTAGTGATAACATGACTATTATAAATAATGGGGTTTAATAAACCAAATTGACATACACCAAGGAAGTGATTGACTCAATCAGTATGATCGTACCCTATGAAGCCTATTTTTCAGATATTTTGAGGGAGATAGAATTTTGGGGCTTTTCCTTTGACCAATCCCATTGTCAGATCCCACAACTTATGAATGATAAAATTAATAAATAAGAGAAGTTCAAATTCATCGACGTCGAAGAATAAAACATGTTTTCCAAATCACCCCATAAACATCCCGCCATCGCACACCTTACTCTTAGGGTGTTTTATGGTGAATTAAAGGGATATGTATCAATACCCTTGAAATATGATTATGTATCCTATTATTATGTAATACTGAATATATTTTCATCCAATTATTTTTACTTTGTAAATGATTTTTATTTTGATAAAATAAACGAAAAATTGTATTTTTGGTTAATATTGAAATTCAATTAATTAATTTATGAATTAAGGGATTTTTTAAATAAATAATATTTTAATGGAATATTATTATTATATAATGTTTTTCAAATATAAATGATCATATAATTTTTATGAATTCTAATGTAATTTTTATTAAGGTTCTAAAATTGTTACTGCCACAAACCCATCATTTTCAATAATTATTAGTCATTATATTAAAAGTAAAAATTATCATATATAGAAAATAATTTTGATTAAATTAATATTATTTTTTTATTCTTCACAAAAAAATTATACAATGGTGAATTTTTCATATTTTTCTAAGACAGAAAAATGTTCGCAAGAAAATAAAATATCGTATAAATATACTTAGTGTTTTATAATATCAGAATGACCCAAATGTGATATAATAAGTAATATAAATGGGATAAATGACCAAAATATGTTTTTACTTTAAAATAATTTTATTTTAAATTTATTTGATTTATTTTATAAAGCCTTTATGAATCCACCAAAACTTCTGTTATATTTTAAGGTTTTAAAATCTTTTCTTTAAGAGTGTGATTCACCTCCACATCTCCAATTGTAGTAATTTAATAATATCCTCCCTTGGAATTATTAAATAATTTAAACCAATTCAATTTTTAAGAAACCAAAAGAAAAAACCATGTGATGGTTTGTGGGTTTGGATATTTTATTATGTATAGTCAAACCCCTAAATAATAAAGAAATCCCCCTCTGTTAATATATAGACCATCCTAATATCCCAATTATATTCACTAAAACTAATTTCAGAACGTCTATAATTTGTCTTCCACTCAATATATTCTTCCCAAGGTGCCCCCAATATATCAATAAGTCCTTCCCAAGCCTTTGTAGTCACACATTCATATAAGGGATCTTCCACCCTTTTTTTATCAAACACTCCTTTTATGTTATGTCTTTTAATTTTAATTTTAATATGTTGGGATTTTTTCTTACATATCCTCATTAATGAAAATTTTATTTAAAAATTATGATATCCTATTTTCCCTCTTATTTATCCCTCTTATGATCTTTGATGTACACCTATTACCATGAAGAATTTTTATAAGGGACCTTCCTCTCCTCCTTTAAAATTCAAGCAACTTATTTGAAATTAGTTCTTTTAATTTCAAATGGTTGAATTTTAGTTAAATTATAACTGTTAGGGCCAATAGGGGCCTATATACCCTGAGAGGGGGGGTGAATCAGGGTATGGATATTCTTTTTCAAAGTTCTTTCTGCCCCACTGGATCTTGACCTCTTTGTTACAAGGGTCACTTTGTTTGCACTTGTGTGGTTAATGTGATCACTTGTCTCATTTACCTGATGATGATGCTTTGAATGCAATGCAGGAAAGTAAGCAGGCAGACACAGAGATTTTTACTTGGTTCACCGCTAAGGGCTACGTCCAAGGAGCATACGCCGACAAGTTGCCGGTTCGTACCAAATTCCACTAGGCTTCACTAGCTGTGGATTACAATGTTCGGGCTAGATCACTTCTATGCCCAGGCTCACTGCCTATACAAGGTTTAGGGTCAGCTCACTGCTTTCCCAAGGGTCACTCCCTGTTTCTCTCTCTCTGGCTCACTGCCGGTGGAGAGGATCACCTTCTTCCTCTTCCTAAGCTCACTGCTCTTGGAAGGGATTCACTCACAGTTTATAGACCTGTAGGTCTCTTCATTTTCATGAAGGAATGCATCTTCCTCTGTATGTAGATGCTCTGTTGAAGTCCAACTTTCACCCGCAGATGAATCTCACTTTGCACCGGATATACCGGGCAACCTCAATTTTTACGCGCAACCCTTACGGTGTCTTGCGCGCAATTTCTATGCTTTGCGCGAAATTCCTTTTTCGCGCAACCTCCAAATTTTACGCGCAGCCTAGAAACTGCCTTGCGCGCAATTCACTGCCTTTGCGCGAAATCCACTTTTCGCGCAACCTTCCTTTTACGCGCCAATCACCAACTTTCTGCGCAGCCTTTGCTTTTCGCGCAATCTGACTTTACGCGCAAACTTTGAGTTTACGCGCAACACCCTTTCTAACTTCAATTTCGCGCACCAGAGCTCGGGTATTCTCTATGTCTTCAGCTCTACTGAATGGAGGAGGGTCACTTCATATTTATAGGCAAAATCGACCCTGCGCAAAAAACCCTCCTTGTGCGCGTAATCCGCTTTGATCTTCCGCGCACAAACATTTTCCGCGCACTACTCCATAATTTCGCGCACCTCATGCCTTTGCCATTTTACGAGCTTCGGACCTCGTAACACCTCTTGCGCGAAATACTTCATCAGCTATTTCGCGCGCCACTTCAATTTTCCGCGCACGCCTCCAAAATTTCGCGCGCCTCATGCCTTTACCGATTTTCAAGCTTTCGGCCTTGAAACATCTTTTGCGCGAAATACAATTTCGCGCAACCCGCTGTTTTGCGCGCCACACTTCAAGATTTCGCGCAACCCTCTAGTTTTGCGCGCCACGCTTGATTTTTCCGCACACCTTCTTCATTTCTCTCTCCTCAACCTTTGCCAACAACATATCACTCCATTTTCCATTGGCGATTTTCAGGCCCAAAAATTTGGCAAACACTGGAAAACGGCGCCACCTTGTACTGCTCTTTTGTACCGCCTCCAGATCGTCCTTTCCTTTGTCAAAGTTCTTTGTCAACATGGAATGTCAACAAATTCTCGGGAACTCGACAATTCTCCATGGAAACCTGCTTTGTCAACAAACACAATCAACCCAAAAATGCTGCAATGTTACCTTGAGGGATTTTTGCCCAACAATCTCCCCCTTTGGGTTTGTTGACAACTCTTCACAACTCTGCTCAGAAATATTTTCTGCACTTTGATACCTCACTGAGTCTTCTTCCAGCTGCTACCACCATTCACCTCTTGCGATTATGATAGCGTTCAAGGATTCACTTAACATGTACTCTAAGCCCACATGAGCAATGCTCGGCGTGAGAAACAAGAGTAGTATGAAAAGTTCATCAATGAATCACTTCATGTCAGACCCCAATTGTCGATTCCACCCTGATACCAATTCTTAAAATAAAACCAGTTGTTGAACCACACTGATACCAATTGGTGAATTCTTAAGTTGATACCAATTGTTGATAGCTGGACACCGTCTCACACCATTCCAACACCACTGATCTGCCTTTATCACGATCCTCAGCTGTCGTGATTTCTATGATTTGATCGATCACTTCTAGCATCGTCAGATTTACAAATCTCTCCCCCTTTCTAATTGCTCCCCCTTTCTGGCTGCTCCACCTGTCAGCTTCTCCCCGTATCAATTATGATTTATCAAATCTCCGCACTATTTTCTCCCTTGAACAAACACTTTTCTCCCCCTTTGTCAAGCACTTTTCAAGCACTTTTCTCCCCCTTTGTCAACGAACCCAAAGGTCACGCCTTTGTAGTCTGTAACATAGTAGAGAACACATATCAGCACATTAGGGAAAAACACACCATACCTCGGGGAGAGGGGGGGGGGTTCCACATCCACACTATTTCAAGTGCGGGGAATCGACTGAACTCCCAGATCTAGTCGATGCCTCTCAAAAGCTTCCTTGGGTAAGGCCTTTGTCAGAATGTCTGCAACCTGTAGCTCTGTAGGCACGTACTCCAACTTCACGATTCCCTGCTCAACCTTCTCCTTGATGAAATGATACTTGATCTCAATGTGCTTTGTCCTGGAATGATGGACAGGATTTTTGCTAAGATTTATAGCACTTGAGTTGTCACACTGGATTCCGATCGGAGACTTCACTTCAACTCCCATATCTTCATGCTGCTGCTTCATCCACAATAACTGTGTGCATGCTTGAGTGGCCGCAATATACTCAGCTTCTGCGGTGCTTAATGAAATGCAATCCTGCTTCTTGCTCAACCAAGCAATACATAGTCCGCCAAGATAAAATGCACCTCCAGATGTTGATTTTCTATCATCTGCTGAACCGGCCCAGTCTGCATCAGTGTACCCCAATAACTCTGTCTGGGATTTGTCATTATATGTCAAGCCGAAGTCCACCGTGCCCTTAATATACCGAAGTATTCTTTTCACTGCGAGCATGTGACTTTCCTTGGGATTACTCTGATATCTCGCTGCTTGGCATGTGGCGAAAACAATATCAGGCCTTGTTGCGGTTAAGTACAATAGACTTCCAATGATTTGCCTGTATTCTGTGATATTAACTGCCCTGCCACTGTCATATTTTGATGATTTCATCTGGGTAGAAACCGGAGTCTTCATCTCCTTGGAATTTTCCATTCTAAATCATTCCAATGCATCCTTGGCATACTCGGATTCAGAAATGAATGTTCTATTCCTGCCTTGTGTAACTATGCTTCATCTGATCTTCCAAATATTATGTCTTCTTCCTTGACTAGCCTCACCATCCTTTGATTACTATTGTTGTTGAAATAAAGATTGTAATCAAATCCCCCACACTGAAAATCAATCTTCTTCAAATACTGATATAGCCTTCAGTACCATTCTCTTGGGGTGTATGCTTTGCACACCAGTCGTGCTTTGTTTCGAATCATTGTGCCATCTTCGTTCATCTTGTCTAAATAGACCCATTTTGTCCTGATGACGTTTTTATCATCTGGCCTCGAAACAATTTCCCAGGTCTGATTCTTCTCAATTCTGACCTATCTCTTCATTCATGGCATGATCCCAGTTTTCATCTTCAGCTGAATCAGCAAAGCATTTCGAATCAACCTGAGATAGTAATGATGTCTGCTGTTGTGATTTCATTCTCTTTGTCTGAACTGGATCTCACTGATCACTGATGATAGTCTGTCTGTCAATTTCAGCTCGATTCTTTGTATTTTGTGCAGATAAGGATTTTACATCCTTGTACTCATCATCAGTATCTTATTCTGAGTCACTCTCAGCCACTTCTTCTCCCCCTGTGTTGCTTTCTTCCTCAGCACTTTCGTCAGGAAATTGTTCACTGACTCATTTTTCAGTGGCTTCATTCCTTTCAGCTACTTTTCGAAGCTTCTTGGTATCCTGAAAAACAGTCAGCTGATACCACAATGTTAGATCAAAATAAATAAGCATGAAATGCTTGATCACTGCTGCTTCTCTCATAGTATGTCTTCTCTCGATAGACAACTCTTCAGCTTCCACCTGGAATTGAGCCATTAACAAAATCTCTAAGCCTACTGAGTTGGAACTCGGTGTAGGAAACAAGAGATAAAGCTAATAACACAATCACTTTTAATTGTGCTCAGTTGCATCTTTTCTTCTTCATCCCTAGTTCCTGATTTGAATCAATTGAACCTGTAGAGCATATCAGATCTCCACTTCGCATCCTTAGATGCCACTTCCCCTTGGATCGTATCTCCCTAAAACCTGAAACACATCAATCATCAGTTAATAGCATTTATATGCATAGGGAGAGGGGTTTCTTCCGGACTCCTCAAGAGGAGGATTTCGGTTGATCCTGATAGGTCAACCCTTTGATTCTTTCTTGGAGGTCATCACACTCCTTTCTTGCTTCCTCCAACTGCCTAGCCAACTTCAACTGTTCGGGCCATATGACTAGGCATTCATTGCCTACATTCTGAGCCTTTTTCTGATATGTAGATTTGGTAGGCCTGGCCTTTCTCACCATTTGGGGTTTAAACCCACTAGTGCACATTTCTTTCTTTGATGTTCTACCAAAATTCCATTTTCCTTGATTATTTCTCTGAGTAGAAACCTCTCTATTTGGCATCTTCCATTTCTTCTTCTCCCATCTTAGGGGTCTTCCTATTTCCTTCACTTCTCGCTGAGAAAGACGACATGTGGATTTTTCGATGCATTCTTTTCTTATCTGCTATTTATCAGATTTATGGGTCACCACCCTATTTTTAATTGGTGGTGGTTCCTCCATTGAACGTCCATTCTTCTTTATCACCGCTGGAGTAGATCTCCCCTTAATCTTCCAGGTTTGCTCACATTCTCTCCTTGAGAGCTGTTGTGAGTATGACAGAGGAGGTGACTGATACACCTTTCGTTCAGCTCCATGTGATTTCCCCGAGGCTCGAAGCCTATTATTCTCCTTACCACTTTGTCTCCCAGTACATGCTTCTTTCTTGTACACTTCCTGTGGTGGAGATCTCTTTTCTTGTTCCTTTCCCTTTCCGGCTTTCTTCTTACTGCAATGTCTCGCCATGTGCCCATAGTGAGAACATATAAAACATTTTCCCTCAAAGGCATACCTCATTTTATCATCTCTCTACTGAGATGTTGATGCACCTTGAGTTCTTCCTCTGATATTGTTCTCCTGAGCTTCCTGACACATGCTCATGGTGTGTCCCATTCTTCCGCAGTAATAGCATCTAATGTATGCTTTCCTCTGAGAAGCTCTTCTTTCTAATTTCTCATGACGCTTCTTCCTGTTCTCAGATTTATTAATGTTTCTCTTTTCACAGCCTGAAATGTACTCCAGAGCCTCTGTACAGAAGCTTGATGTGTGGCCATGGACTCCGCAGAAATAGCACATATCATCACTCCTTGAAACTATCCTCATAGGCCTATCTCCAGCACCTACAGGATTTTTCTTACCCTTGGAATTTTTCACTGCATTTTTCTTATCATCCATAGGAGTGGAATTATCATATCCAATTCCAGATTTTCCCAAAAAGGTTGACCTTTGGGAAGATACAATCCTTTCATGCTTCTCCTCTGATGCAGCATATTTGGACTTCATTTTATCGTCACCTGCCGAAGGATGATCAAATAATAAGTGCAGTGCATCCTTCAACTTGGGCTTATCTTTGGATTTAGACTTCTCCATTTCCTTCTTGACTGATTGTAGCTCTTCTTCCAACTTTTGAATCTTCAAATCTCTTGATACAAGTTGACCATCAAGTTCTTTTCTGAGATTCTTTCCACAACTCATCTCATCTTCCAGTTCATGCTTCAGCTTACTAACCACGTCATTTTGCTCTTTTACTTTCAATTTTTCTTGAGCAAGATAATCGGAGCAACATGCATTCTCTTGTTGTAGTCTTTGATTCTTCTGAACTAACTCAGACAGCTGTGTAGCTAGATCATCATTCTTGGCTTTCAGATACCGAACTTCATCGGACTCTTGATTCTCTTCACACTTACCAGCCTTTTGTTTTCCTTTTCCTTTAGCCATATTCTGTAGTTCCTCACCTTGAGAATCATTCTTCTTTGTTAGGTCAGTAACTATATCAATAAGCCTTTGATTTAAGCCTCTTAGCTTGTTGACCTCAGTTTCCAGAGCATGGATCTGTATGCCTTTAGATTTAATTTCTTCAGTGGATTTCTGATCCAATTCTTTAGCCCCATGGACAACTTCCACCTTTTTGTTTAGGCCATCGATCTCTCTTTTCTGTTCTTCAACCTTCAGCTTATACTTACTAATGGATTCTGAGTTCTCTGATGTTGATAAGTTTAGTTTCTCAATTTCTTCCATCATCTCAGACTTCTCTTCTTCTTGCTGCTGCATATAGAGTTTGGCATCGCGAACAATTTTGTTAGCTTTCTTGGTTTTGGCCCTCCAAACATCTATCTCTTCAAGAGCAGCCTCCAACTCAGCTCGCATATCAATTCTTCCTTCAATTTCTTCTTCTTCACCGTCAGTGGTTCCAACGTCACTTGGAAAGTCAGGTTCTTCACTCATTCCATCAGCATCATTGACTGAGTAAGTATTTTTGTGGTATGATTTATCCAAATCATTTTTCTGTTCACTGCATGATTCCGTCAGTAAGCTGTTTGATTCTTTTAGTTGAATCACACTTTTTCCAAAAACACTTCCACACTGAGGGATACCACCTGACTTCTGATTCTTCTTTGAAGATTTTCTTTTTCCCATGGTAGACCGAGATAAGCGCAAACAATATCTTCAACTACACAGATCGATACACCAAGTTAAAGCAAACAAATCTGATAAAAGAAACCAGTCCCTCTGATACCAATTGTTAGGGCCAATAGGGGCCTATATACCCTGAGAGGGGGGGTGAATCAGGGTATGGATATTCTTTTTCAAAGTTCTTTCTGCCCCACTGGATCTTGACCTCTTTGTTACAAGGGTCACTTTGTTTGCACTTGTGTGGTTAATGTGATCACTTGTCTCATTTACCTGATGATGATGCTTTGAATGCAATGCAGGAAAGTAAGCAGGCAGACACAGAGATTTTTACTTGGTTCACCGCTAAGGGCTACGTCCAAGGAGCATACGCCGACAAGTTGCCGGTTCGTACCAAATTCCACTAGGCTTCACTAGCTGTGGATTACAATGTTCGGGCTAGATCACTTCTATGCCCAGGCTCACTGCCTATACAAGGTCTAGGGTCAGCTCACTGCTTTCCCAAGGGTCACTCCCTGTTTCTCTCTCTCTGGCTCACTGCCGGTGGAGAGGATCACCTTCTTCCTCTTCCTAAGCTCACTGCTCTTGGAAGGGATTCACTCACAGTTTATAGACCTGTAGGTCTCTTCATTTTCATGAAGGAATGCATCTTCCTCTGTATGTAGATGCTCTGTTGAAGTCCAACTTTCACCCGCAGATGAATCTCACTTTGCACCGGATATACCGGGCAACCTCAATTTTTACGCGCAACCCTTACGGTGTCTTGCGCGCAATTTCTATGCTTTGCGCGAAATTCCTTTTTCGCGCAACCTCCAAATTTTACGCGCAGCCTAGAAACTGCCTTGCGCGCAATTCACTGCCTTTGTGCGAAATCCACTTTTCGCGCAACCTTCCTTTTACGCGCCAATCACCAACTTTCTGCGCAGCCTTTGCTTTTCGCGCAATCTGACTTTACGCGCAAACTTTGAGTTTACGCGCAACACCCTTTCTAACTTCAATTTCGCGCACCAGAGCTCGGGTATTCTCTATGTCTTCAGCTCTACTGAATGGAGGAGGGTCACTTCATATTTATAGGCAAAATCGACCCTGCGCAAAAAACCCTCCTTGTGCGCGTAATCCGCTTTGATCTTCCGCGCACAAACATTTTCCGCGCACTACTCCATAATTTCGCGCACCTCATGCCTTTGCCATTTTACGAGCTTCGGACCTCGTAACACCTCTTGCGCGAAATACTTCATCAGCTATTTCGCGCGCCACTTCAATTTTCCGCGCACGCCTCCAAAATTTCGCGCGCCTCATGCCTTTACCGATTTTCAAGCTTTCGGCCTTGAAACATCTTTTGCGCAAAATACAATTTCGCGCAACCCGCTGTTTTGCGCGCCACACTTCAAGATTTCGCGCAACCCTCTAGTTTTGCGCGCCATGCTTGATTTTTCCGCACACCTTCTTCATTTCTCTCTCCTCAACCTTTGCCAACAACATATCACTCCATTTTCCATTGGCGATTTTCAGGCCCAAAATTTTGGCAAACACTGGAAAACGGCGCCACCTTGTACTGCTCTTTTGTACCGCCTCCAGATCGTCCTTTCCTTTGTCAAAGTTCTTTGTCAACATGGAATGTCAACAAATTCTCGGGAACTCGACAATTCTCCATGGAAACCTGCTTTGTCAACAAACACAATCAACCCAAAAATGCTGCAATGTTACCTTGAGGGATTTTTGCCCAACAATAACCATTAAATTAATCTCCATTTTATTTAATTTGAATAAGGGATCATTTCTACACCCACATTTGGACCATTACTTAAGTAGTTATTATGCTGAAGATCTGTAAGTAATCCTCACCGTCTCTTTTTTATTCAAGTTTCTTCATGAAATTATTCATTATATTTCCATTTCATAATTTTGGGAAAATTCTTTACATGTACCTATTGTGTTAAATATTATTTTTAAATTATTATATACCCATTTCTCCCTCATCAACCATTTGTATTAATTTTGATGTAATGTCGTTATGCTGCTAAAATTTTTCAACAAATTTTCATGCAAAAAATATGGTGTTGTGATTACCATAATTATTCTTCTACCAAGGGTATTGTAATTTATAAACCTATACTTATTTATTGGGGACCTAATTAGAGGTATTCCATACTCCTTAATCATGAAATAAATTATTATAATGAATGACCCCATGTTGTAGGATCTATGTGGAAAACTTAAGAATGAGAATAAAATGAATATAACGGGTGATCCCAGATAGTGCTCAAATTCGTTGGATAATGTTTAGTATAATGAAATATTATATTGTTATAGGTAGTGAATCTAATTCCTTTATGGGAATTTTTCTACCTTGAGTTTTTGGAATACATAACCTGGAACCAAGTTTATGATGTAATGTTTAAAGTTGTTTCCACATTTCTTGTGTTTCCTTTATGATTAAAATGTTATATAATGACTCATTATTTATGTTTAATATTTCAATTGTTATTATGCCCCATTTATATACATATTTTCTAACATGTATCATCTTATTCATGTTATTCGTTGTTTATTCTCTTACTGGGCTTTATAGCTCACTGCTTTTTTTTATGTTTTTCCCTAGGTTATCCCATGCATTTTAAAGTTCATTGGAATATTTTGATCATGTCAAGGAAGTGTTCAATAATGTTTTGTATCCCATGTTATATTTTGTTTTATAATGTACTTAATTCCCTAAGAAACTATAATTATCAATCTTTTTTTGTTTTATTTAGTGTAGTTTTGTGTAATAAAACATGTATTGTTAAATTGAAGGGCTATTATAAGGCCCAAATTGATTGTTGTATTTATGGGGTATCCTTTACTATGCCTGATGGGGTGTGCCATATTTTTAGTAAATCCTAATAAGTTTATAACTATTATGAAATGGGAATAACCATGATTTTTTTATTCAAATATTCTTTGGTTTAGTGTGGTATTATTTATAGTTTGTAAAGGATTTCTCAAACTTGGATTCTCTGCGGAATGCTATTACTCAAAATGTGGAGATATTCACTTGGTATGATATATGTTACAGTTATTTTTTTGAGTTGAAATTTATTTTTACTTTAGTGCTATTTTTTACTCTTCCAGAGGAAGGTTAGGCCTATGTGGACTTTTCAAATGCATCAGGTTTGGGTTTGGGTTGTGTTCTTATGAAGGGTGATCACATGGTAGCCTGTAGTTTTCCATAACATTGGCCACATTAGAAGAATTATCCAACTCTTAACCTTTAACTTGTCGCCATGATGCATGCGCTTAATATTTGGAAGAATTTCGTTTTCAGAGAAAGGTTTACCACATTTGTTGAACACAAGAGCCTGATTTATATCTTCTCCCAAAAGTATTTGAACCTCTATTAGAAGTGTTAGGTGGTGTATATAAAGTATTTTGACATAAACATTTCCTAAACCCTGGGTAATGGAAATTTCATTTCTGATGCTTTGAATAGAAAAATTTCAACCCATGCCATAAAATAGTCATCAAACAAGTGGGACTTTATGGATCTTTTTGTACTGTAGAATTTAGGAGTCTAGAATGAAGAGTATTAGGTTTTATTAACAAGTGTCCAATTATCCACCACTATTCTTGAGATGATTCTCTAGGAATAAAATATTGATGATGAATTCCACAACATTAGGGACTCTTCTTATGGTGGGTATACCTTCAGTGAGTGGACATTATCTTTGGGGGCGGTATCCTATTCTTTTGGAATCTTTTTTGTGTGAATTTGAAGGGAAGGAAGGTTACAGTGGGGGATTTATATAATTCATAGTGGTTAGTGTACCTTGTAACCATTAATATGTTTTATGATATGTGGTGATGATTCTGGTGTCCAGGTTCGAGACATGATATCACTGAATTTGTTTCATGTTGTTAAAATTTTCAATATATCATGGTTGAGCACCATGAAACTTTAAGTTTACTTTATCCACTTCTATTAATGAATTTTAAGTGGGAAGAGATATATATGAACATTATCATTGGTTTCTCTCATATTAATCATAAGAAAAATTTTATACGGTTAGTGATTAGTCAAATGATGAAATTAGCTAACTTCTTACCCATTCATGATACCACTAAAGTTGAGTCCTTAGGATGTCACTACGTGCAGAATATTTCCAGATTTCATGGTGTCCATTAATATATTGTCACTGATAGGGATACCTATTTCAATTATAACTTTGGGAGAGGCCTCTAGGAATCATTGATATCTCAAGTAAATTTGATCATTGAATATTATCTTTAGAAGGATGAAAAAATAAATAGGTCTATACAGATTCATGAGGACATGTTTTTTGACTACATCCTTGATTTTGGTAGAGCTTGGGATGTCTATTTGGGACTAGTTGACCTCACCTCTAAGTATAGTTACTAGCCTTCAATACTGATGGCTTTTTTTCGGCCTTTTATGGTCATCCTCATAAATATCCATTTTGTTGGTCACAGATTGGTGAGATTAATTTGGTTGGATTGAGATTGGTCTAATATATGATGAAATAGATTAATTTGGTTTGTTAGAGAATGTTGATTTCATAGAGATAGTAAAAATTTTATTCTGACCATTATAAGAAAACATTATAGTTTTTATTTTGTTAGCTAATTTTTATTGAAGTTCCACCCTGTTTGGTTCATTTATGGCTTGGAAAACATGGGAAACCTGCACCATGGTTTTTGTACCTTTTGATGTTTTTGAGAAGGTAAGGAATGTGTCTTACCATTTTGACCTTCCACCCTAATTTATGTTTATAAAAAATGTATCGTGGCTTTGTAAGTATATCTCAGACCCTTATCATGTCTTGAGATGGGAGGATCTAGATGTTGAGACAGATTAATCTAGGACAGAGCATCTAGTTAGGATTTTAGATTCTAAGAAAAAGGTACTATTTGAGAGGATTTTACCGTTAGTTAGTGTAATGTAGAAGCATGGTTCTAAATTTCATAAGATTTGAGAGAATGTGGAAATGATGAGAGAGTAGTGGCCACGACCTCATCTCTTTAACATGGATCATTGTTGACCATATTTCTAGGGACAAAAAGTTTTTATAGTGGGGAGGTTATAATATAAAATTACATTCTTTCAGTTATTTCTTGACCCTTTTTGTCATCTTTAATAAGGATCTTATTTTGGGATCATTATAGGTTAATTTTTAGAATTATATAATCCCAAGGGTTTAGGCATGTTTGGTGCATGGTTAGGGAAAACAATGTGGTTTATCCTACAAAACATTGTGCCTTATTGATAACCATTGGAAGGGGGTGCATGGTTTTTCCAAACTATACAGAAACCCCTTCAAACCATGCACCCCATTGATAGTGGGGAATTAATGGTTAGTTTAACTATGTGGATAAACCATGCACCCCAAAATTAAGACCAGTAGGGGCGCACAGTTAGGGTGCACAGTTTTTCTAACCATGCATCCCTCCCTAAAAAACCATTCACATGGTTTTTAATTCTATTAAATTTTTTATAAAAAAAAACTGAACACCAAATTTAATATTATAATCACCCTCATTCTACCCTAACACATTTTTTATATCTTAGAGTCCATAAGAGGTGAAATTAAATCCTCATAACCCTCTTCTTGGTGGGTCAAAGTGGATTTTATATCGATTTATCTCATTAGGGTAAGTAGATTTTATCTCATTCATTTTAATTTGATATCTCTTTCTATAATCCTTAGAGTTTGATAGATCATCATGTAATTTATTGATCTAAACTATATTTTTTATATCTTTATTTTAGGTTGTGTTCTTATATCCCCTTCACCACGTTCATTGTTGGTGTTCCCTATTCTGGGTGTTTTTTATTATGAGACCTGGATTTAAAGTGTCGCACCCTCACCACGGATACCTATTATTTTTTCCTTTTTATGGTCCTGTGTCTTTTGTACAGAGTTGGGTTTGGGTCCAGGTTTGATTTTTTTGGTGAAACTTTGAAATTTTTGTAGGTCTTAGGCCGGTGCACGGTCACCGCACTGCTAGCGGCGACTATGCATTCAGTCTTGGAGACTGTGTGGTTGACTGATTATTATTATACAAAATGAAATGAAACAAAGTTGTTATTTTAATTTACGTTAAGTTTGATATTAGTACTATTTTTTGTTGTTATTAACATTATTAATATTATTATCATCATCTTACTAATAATTTTATTATTATTATTGAGAAATAAAATCATTACAATCCTGTTGTTTTTGTTAATAATAATATTATTATTATGAGTAGATTATTATTATTATTAACATATCAATTATTATTATTATTATTATATTATTATTATTATTTTTAAAAAAGACCCTAAAGCTACCTATCCCCTCCCTCTTACCTTACCCATGATGCACACCCCCCCCCCCCGATATTGGCACAATTCTACCCCTCTCAGCATACAACACACCAACTTGGTTGTCCTCAGTAGATCTATTCCCTACACCGACCTCATCTGGAACTACCTCACTCCCTCGTGCGCATGCAGCCCTCATCCTGGGTCCTCCTCTCGGTCATTGGCCAGCTTTCCTCCCAGCGCAACTTAATCCTGTCGACCCACTGCTCCATCCTATGAACAATTACTTCACTCCATATCCCTCTTTCTATGGCCAAGCATCCCATATAGTGCCCATTTTTAGTGCACGACCATCCCTTCCATGATTGATTCTTCTCGAATAAACCATTAATGAGGTCCTCGGTTGAGGTCTGATTTTTCAAGGGTATGATAAGAACTCCTCAAATATTATTGTTGCATTTTCTGACATATGTCACTGAAGGTGAAGCTGATTGACTACATTTCAGTCCTCCTCCGAAATAGACGGTATAGTTCTATGTATGTTGTTTGGTTTCACAACTTTTTTATGACCTAAATTAGCCTGTTATAGTGTTCTTGAATATTTTTTGAAGTTGTTAAAAATATTTTTTGTGTAACACCCCGAGATTTTATGAAAAATATTATTTTTTAATTTCACTAATGTATTCTGTTGTATGCTACACCAAAAGGAGCTTTCACAACACGCATCCTTGATTTGTCTTGCATTACACGCAATCGCGACCTTCCTCGATAGCGTGTGTAGTACGCAATAACGAGTTTCACTAAACAACAATACGCAATAAAAATATTATTAAAACTAGCCGTTATTAATAGTAATAACAACTTTTTTGAAATTTTGTAATTTTATTTTTCAAAATCGAATTCATTTTTGGATTCGTAATATCGAAATTAGATTAGGGTGAAATTTTGGTACTTTTCGGATAACTTTTATTTTCTGATGAATAGTGAAAATTAATAAATTTTAATTAAAAACAACTTTTTTAATAAAAATAATTAATAGTGATAAATTATTAATTTTAGTGGTTTTAAAGTATATTTAGAATATATTTTTACAATTCAATACAATGTTGGTCATTGGATGTAATTTCACATTTACACCAAACATAAACAAGTGTTAATCTTTTGATAGTTATTAACTCTTAAAAATACGCTATTTGTTGTGACAGCGGAAATTAATTATAAAATTAATTAATAAAAATTATATTTTGGGAATTTTGTAAAATAGAAATCATTTTTGAATTCAGAATATCAATTATAGCTTAGGGTGAAATTTTGGCATTTTTCTGAAAAACTTCAATTTTTGATGAATAGTGAAACTACTAAGTGGTAGTTAAAAAAATTAATTTTTTCATAAATCTTAATTTTACCACTTCTGTGAATGGAATTTTAAAAATCCGAGAGACACGGTTGATGTCAGTAAGTAAAATGTGGTTCAATGAGATGAAAATAATTTTTGGTGAATAGTAACTTTTTACTTTTATTTACCACGGTTAAAAGTAAATATGGTAATTAAGGGTAAAAATGATATTAATATTACCCTAACACATGTCATAATCCTATTGGACAAGTGTATCTCGATAAAAAACAACCTTAAGTGTAAACTATTATCATTTAGGCCCACTTGGATTAGATTAGGACATTTATTATTATTTAATTCAAAGAAGAGTTAAAAGAGTTAAAATCAAAGTTTATTTACTAAAAAAAATTTAATATAGGGTTATACATAATATAATTTCGACTATAAATATTCATTAGAAAGATAAAAAGATTTCCTACATAATGGTATTTTATTTCTAATTTTTATACTTTAAATAATTTAATTTATTTATGACACAATGATGATGTAGTAATTACCTTTTTAAGAAAATATTAACATAATTGATGTTATAAATGCCCAAATAAATGTAATTTGAGACTTTTTATGACTTAAACTAATTTTCTAGGTTCATATGACATGTTATTGTTGATTTAAGTAACTTGTTTCGAACTTATCATTCTGTTAAAAATTTCATAAAAATCATGTACCAAATAGTGTCAAAATTGACATAAATTAGTTTTTAAAACAAATATTATATTATTAATTGTTATTTAATTCCTAAAAATCTATGGTTCAGAAAAATGACTTAGATAAAGATATATATATTAATAATAAACAACTTTGGGTTCGTTTGGCATGTTATAGTAGGTGTATTAACCATATAGTGTAAGACAACAAAAAGTCACGGTAAAAGTTAAATTAGTTAACTTAGAGTTAAATCTATTTGATAAGGTTAAAATAATAACCTAAACTTGTCTAAATCCTATTGGATGATAGGATTTCGACCCATCCCCACTTTACCTTCGAAATAAGACCCTTTGGAACCATTATAAACCGATTTTTACTTTAATATAAAATAATATGTTGAGATATTCTTAAGGTGCCCCTCTCCTCCCTTATAAAAGGGCACCTCCTCCCCCTCCTCCTCACACCAATTTGAGCACTCAAGCTCGGACAAACCATGCCAAAATCCCTTCTCCACTTCCCTAGAATAATCCTAGAGGTCCTGGTCTTCTTCAAAGCCCAATATTAGTTCCCTAAGTGGAGGATTCAAAGAGGCGTTTCAAAGAAGAGGTAATATCCATTACCAATCTTTTCAATTTCATTCTTCTTCAACTTCTTCTTCTTTAGTTGTTTCATGATAAAGTAATAAAATAAGTATTACTTACATACTTATATGTTATTATAAATATGAAACAACCCTAATTCACCTTCTATCCATCCTACGGAAAAATGAAATCATTGCGCGTGCGTACGTACGGAATACCGTCTCCACGCCGTGGTGTAATCTATTTTACACCATCACCTTAAAGGGATGGGTATAATGGTGTAATTAGTAACAATATATGATTATTATAAAGTGTTATTGATAATTAAAATAGTATAAATACACTTAAATACAATTCCACGATCATGGGAACAATATCATCGCTCATGCGTACGTACGGAATACCGTCTCCACGATGTGATGCGACTCGTTCTACATGATCATCATTACATAGTAATTATATAAATGAATTGAATGAATAAATATGATATATGTTACACTAATACCATTCTTGAGGTAAGGTATCTATAACCTTAAAAGAAGAATAAGAATTTATTCGGCAAAACACGCATAAGAACAAAAGGCAATAAAGACCTGAGTAACAAGTAACAATGAAATATTACTAATAAGAAGCTAAGAATATGACCATATATGATATCATATCAATATGTATGATTCTGGAATAAGTCAATTACATTATTTAAACCATTATACAGGAGCTTCGGACACGTACAAAGCAAATCGGACCTAAGGTAAGGGAAATATCACAATCTCATTTTTATCTGAGATTGTTTATACTTTGAAATTTACTGGGGTGTATTTTATCATCCACATCCATGTTTCCTCAATATGTAATGTTATTTACATCCACATAAAATTGTTTAAACCCAATTTTACCCTTCGGTGAGTTTTTAGTAAAGAATATGAAAGGAATCTTTTGTCGTTTTTCGTACGAGGTACTTTTTGACTTTTCCGACAAAAGTACGAAGAATGTTTTTTTTAAACTTATACGGAAAGAATGGATTTTTAAAACATTATTTCCAAGAATATTCCTTTATAAGTTTTCAAGTTTATTTTTAATCAACTTGTTTTATTTTATAATTGTATGACATGTTAAGAAACGAAAAATGTTTTTGAAGTAGAAAGGATATTTTCCTCAAGAATGGAGTTCAAATGTTTTATCAAAATTATTTTCCATCTAAGATAATTTAGGGTTCTGTTTTTATCCCTATTATTACATTTATTTGATTATATTTTGAGGGAATTATTTTTATGAAGTCATTTACCTTATATGATTTGTTTTATGATGTCTTGATGTTTCAAGAATCCCATTTTTGTTATATGTGTTATGCGATGATGTATGATTTATGATTATGTGGCACACATAAGAAAGGATTCATTATAAGATGGGTGGGACCTATATCTCCCTCCAATGAATTGGGTAAAGATTTTATATCTCATGAGATAGACATGGCTGGAACGGTAGGTTATACCGGTTCAGTGAAACAGGACTGAAACGAGGGTGACTCAGTTTAGAAAGGGACTTTGTCCACTAAGATAGTCTTGGCAATGAGTCTTGACTAACAAAAAATGATTCTATATGATTATGTGTGAATTCCACAAAGTTTCATGTTTTAAGTTATGATTATTGGGATTTCATTTCACTACTATGATTTATCCCATGTTATGAAATTATATTCTCTTTTGCAGGTTAAGATTTCCAAAAGTTATGTTCTTATGAATATGATGTGATTGATTTTTCTTTTGTTTACCCTTACTGAGCATTTGAGCTCACCCTTTTACGTTTTCTTTTCCCCAAGATATAAAGAAAGGTTTTAGGTAAAAAAAGGGAAGATCTTTATGGAAGATATTGAAGATCTTTCACCACAATTAGAAGATTACGTTCCGAGTTTCCAAAGACACTAAACTATTATGATCATTGTGTGTGTGTGTTTTTTTTAGGTACTAAGTATTCCACAAAATTAATGTAATGTTCATGTACGTCAATATTCGGGTCTCTACAGTTGGTATCAGAGGAAAGGTTTAGTCAACCTTTGGAAACTAGGATGCGAAAATGTTAGTGAGATCCCTAGAGATATTTCTAAGGTATGTCTAGGGATGTCCCTAAGGTTAAGTATACGTATAGGTTATAGTACTAGAATTACGCTAACGATCATAGAATTAAACCTAAGATGTTAGATATTGAAGGTACTCCCCCTTTATTATGTTGTTTTCCCTTGCATGATTTTTTCTGCTCACACTATTCTTTTTGGGTTTTAAACGATGGCTGGAACCCGAAGGAACCGTGTTGATCACTGTAATGGACAATGAAATGATTGTCCTCCTGAACAAACAAATTTTATGGGAGATGGAGTGCAAAATCTTATTGCTATACTTACACAATCTATGAATCATTCTGGACTTCCAAATGAGCAGAGAAGGGAACAATATTCTATTGAGCCCTTCATGAGGCAACGTCCACCTTCTTTTAGTGGGTCTTCTGATCCACTTGTTGCTGAACAATGGATCAGTACCACTGAAAAGATATTTTCAGTTCTTCAATGTTCTGAACATGATAAAGTCATCTTAGCAGTATATCATTTGGAAGGTGAAGCTGATCAATGGTGGAATCTTATCAAGAATACGAGTCGAAGAGATGAAATTGATTCCATGGAATGGGACGAGTTCCCGAACTTCTTTTTCAGTAAGTACTTCCCTCGTATTCTTCGAACGAAGATGGAAAAGGAGTTTCTTGAGCTAAAGCAGAAGGATGATGAATCTGTTGGTATATACGAAGCGAATTTTACAAGACTTGCAAGGTATGCATCTGGCATTATCATCCAACCTGAAAGTAAAGTTGATCAATTTTTCAGTGGCTTAAAACCAAGTCTTCGAAGGGAATTAGCTATTCGAGACTTCAGTAACTATGAAGAAATTGTGCGTTGTGCTAGGAAGGTAGAAATGGAAGTTGGTGTTACATATCCATCTCATGGTTTTGAAAAGAAACGAAAGATGGAGTTCAAGGAGAAATCTCAGAATAATGGTGAAAAGAAAATGAATGTTTCCTTATGCTCAATGTGTGGAAAGAAGCATGGTGGAGATTGTCTTAAAGGGACTAGAAAATGTTTTAAGTGTGGAAAAGAAGGTCATCGAGCAGCTGAGTGTCGAAGTAATGGAAAAAGGGTTTCTAATGATGTGAACAAAGCAAACACTGCAGAGAACGCACCACCAACACTTCAATGTTTCAAGTTCAAGGAGATGGGACATTATGCCAATAAATGCCCTAATCCAAGGGTTAGTGATGATCAACATGAGCAACCACTTAAGGAAAAGGAAAAAGAGAATTCACATGCGATCACTATTGGTGATGTTGAATATGACAACGATGTGGTGTAATGATTAAGTGTTTATGTAATGGGATTCCAAAATAGTGTTGTATATAGTATCATGGAATATTGGAATATTTATTTATTGGTCTATTGTGGTTTTCAATAATTTTATAGTACCAGTAACCATGGAAAGTGATTGAGATATTTTTGGAAAAAGAATTATTTGCGCATAATGAAGGGAGAACGAGAAAATGAAATATTTGACAGTATTCATGAGCTCATGATTGATATAAGGATTAAGTGATATCATGGTTTGAGTATATAGAATTCTGAGGATTTTGGTATGTGGAAAGTGTTAACTTTTAACTGCATTCATGTTTTCACTAAGGTTCAATGGTTATTCAAGAGAATACATGATTAAGGCCTTTGAATGTTTGGAATGTGACCAAAAAAACATATCTTATGATATATGGGGATCAACGATGGTATTAAATCTCTGGTAATCGTTTTCACTATGTTATGAGAGTGGACTGCAGTATTATGGATAAGCCTAAAGATTGAAATGGATTATGTTGGACATAAGTTAGTATTGTTTAAGGATAGAAGTTTTTTTTTATATTATTGATGGGATGTTATAGTAATGTAGTTTTAGAAAAAGGACAACCTACAGGATGGGTGACAGCCCATCGCTTCAGACAGGGCTGTGGGAATCGAACCCACAACCGAAGTGCGACTGGCCTTTATCACCTACCACTGGCCTACAGGAAGTCCCTGTTTAGTAGGAACTAGTTTTATTATATTAAGCAGTATGATATATGAAGTATAAGTCCATTTTAGGAACCATATATGATTAATCTCACTATAGATCGACTTATGTAACCTTTTGTTTGAGACAGATGGAATGACCCGTCATTCTATCACATGATCTGCTAACACTTCACGAATAACAAATTCAACTTCATTTATTTAAGAGATGAAGTAGAAATTGTACAAGGCACGAACAACGGGGAGATTTTACCAAAATAAAGTAAGTATTTATTCTAATTCAAACTCTTCAACTTTAGGGAAACGATCTTGAAAACCAAAAATGTTGTCCTAGTGCCCTTATATCTGATGAATCAGATGGTACCCTAGATCGTCACAAATTTATGGCTTTTTGATTTTTGGTTTTTCCATAGCCATGTTCTCTACCACTCTCCATCAGAACATGATGGTTAGATTTCTCTTCCATATCCATATTTTTACCTATTTGGAAACCTAGCGATTAGTTTATTTGGGTAACCGTTATGTTTCATACTTTCATTTTTAAAGATTGGTTTTGGTATTCCTTTTTGCGATGTGGGATTCTATTAAAGAAACTTTCGAATAGTAAACCATTTATAACCCCGATGAATTTCGAGGGCGAAATTCATTTTAAGGGGGGGTAGAATGTAACACCCCGAGATTTTATGAAAAATATTCCTTTTAATTTCACTAATGTCTTGTTTTGTACGCTACACCAAAAGGAGCTTTCACAACACGCATCCTTGATTTTCCTTGCATTACACGCAATCGCGACCTTCCTCGATAGCGTGTGTAGTACGCAATAACGAGTTTCACTAAACAATAATAGGCTATAAAAATATTATTAAAACTAGCCGTTATGAATAGTAATAACCACTTTTTGAAATTTTTTAATTTTATTTTTCAAAATGGAATTCATTTTTGGATTCGTAATATCGAAATTAGCTTAGGGTGAAATTTTGGAACTTTTCGGATAACTTTTATTTTCTGATGAATATTGAAAATTACTAAATTTTAATTAAAAACAGCTTTTTTAATCGAAATAATTAATAGTGATAAATTATTAATTTGAGTGGTTTTAAAGTATATTTAGAATATATTTTTACAATTCAATACAATGTTGGTCATTGGATGTAATTTCACATTTACACCAGACATAAACAAGTGTTAATCTTTTGATAGTTATTATCTCTTAAAAACACGCTATTTGTTGTGACAGCGGAAATTAATTATAAAATTAATTAATGCAACTTATATGTTGGGAATTTTGTAAAATAGAAATCATTTTTGAATTCGGAATATCAATTATAGCTTAGGGTGAAATTTTGGCATTTTTCTGAAAAACTTCAATTTTTGATGAATAGTGAAACTACTAAGTGGTAGTTAAAAAAATTAATTTTTTCATAAATCTTAATTTTACCGCTTCTGTGAATGGAATTTCAAAAATATGAGACACAAGGTTGATTTCAGTAAGTAAAATGTGGTTCAATGAGATGAAAATAATTATTTGTGAATAGTAACTTTTTTCTTTTATTTACCACGGTTAAAAGTAAATAGGGTAATTAAGGGTAAAAATGATATTAATATTACCCTAACACATGTCCTAATCCTATTGGACAAGTGTATCTCGACCAAAAACAACCTTAAGTGTAAAATATTATCATTTAGGCCCACTTGGATTAGATTAGGACATTTATTATTATTTAATTCAAAGAAGAGTTAAAAGAGTGAAAATCAAAGTTTATTTACTAACTCATTTTTAATATAGGGTTATACATAATATAATTTCTACAATAAATATTCATTAGAAATATAAAAAGATTTCCTACATAATGGTATTTTATTTGTAATTTTTATACATTAAATAATTTAATTTATTTATGACACAACGATGATGCAGTAATTACCTTTTTAAGAAAATATTAACATAATTAATGTTATAAATGCCCAAATAAATGTAATTTGAGACTTTTTATGACTTAAACTAATTTTATAGGTTAATATGACAGGTTATTGTTGATTTAAGTAACTTGGTTCGAACTTAGCATTCTGTTAAAAATTTCATAAAAATCATGTACCAAATAGTGTCAAAATTGACATAAATTAGTTTTTAAAAAAAAATATTATATTATTAATTGTTATTTAATTCCTAAAAATCTAAGGTTCGGCCAAATGACTTATAAAATGATATATATATTAATAATAACCAACTTGGGGTTCTTTTGTCATGTTATAGCAAGTGTATTAACCATATAGTGTAAGAAAACAAATAGTCACGGTAAAAGTTAAATTAGTTAACTTAGAGTTAAATCTAATTGATAAGGTTAAAATAATAACCTAAACTTGTCTAAATCCTATTTGTTGATAGTATTTCGACCCATCCCCACTTTACCTTCTAAATAAGACCCTTTGGAACCATTATAAACCGATTTTGACTTTAATATAAAATAATATGTTGAGATATTCCTAAGGTGCCCCTCTCCTCCCTTATAAAAGGGAACCTCCTCCCCCTCCTCCTCACACCAATTTGAGCACTCAAGCTCGGCCAAACCCTGCCAAAATCCCCTCTCCACTTCCCTAGAATAATCCTAGAGGTCCTGGTCTTCTTCAAAGACCAATCTTAGTTCCCTAAGTGGAGGATTCAAAGAGGCGTTTCAAAGAAAAGGTAATATCCATTACAAATCTTTTCAATTTCTTTCTTCTTCAACTTCTTCTTCTTTTGTTGTTTCATGATAAATTAATAACATCAGTATTACTTACATACTGATATGTTATTAGAAATATGAAACAACCCTAATTCACCTTCTATCCATCCTACGGAAAAATGAAATCACCGCGCGTGCGTACGTACGGAATACCGTCTCCACGCCGTGGTGTAATCTATTTTCCACCATCACCTTACAAGGATGAGTATAATGGTGTAATGAGTAACTATATATGATTATTATAAAGTTATATTGATACTAAAATAGTATAAATACACTTAAATACAATTCCACGATCATGGGAATAATATCATCGCTCATGCGTACGTACGGAATATCGTCTCCACGATGTGATGTGACTCGTTCTACATGATCATCATTACATAGTAATTATATAAATGAATTGAATGAATAAATATGATATATGTTACACTAATACCATTCTGTATATAAGGTATATATAACCTTAAAAGAAGAATAAGTATTTATTCGGCAAAACACGCATAAGAACAAAAGGCAATAAAGACATGAGTGACAAGTAACAATGAAATATTACTAATAAGAAGCTAAGAATATGACCATATATGATATCATATCAATATGTATGATTCTGGAATAAGTAAATAACATTATTTAAACCATTATACAGGATCTTCGGACACGTACAAAGCAAATCAGACCTAAGGTAAGGGAAATATCACAATCTCATTTTTATCCGAGATTGTTTATACTTTGAAATTTACTGGGGTGTATTTTATCATCCACATCCATGTTTCCTCAATATGTAATGTTATTTCCATCCACATACAATTTTGTAAACCCAATTTCACCCTTCGGTGAGTTTTTAGTAAAGAATGTGAAAGGAATCTTTTGTCGTTTTTCGTACGAGGTACTTTTTGACTTTTCCGACAAAAGTACGAAGAATGTTTTTTTAAACTTATACGCAAGAATGTATTTTTAAAACATTATTTCCAAGAATATTCCTTTATAAGTTTTCAAGTTTATTTTTAATCAACTTCTTTTAGTTTATAATTGTATGACATGTTAAGAAAATAAAAGTGTTTTTGAAGTAGAAAGGATATTTTCCTCAAGAATGGAGTTCAAATGTTTTATCAAAATTATTTTCCATCTAAGATAATATAGGGTTCTGTTTTTATCCCTATTATTACATTTATTTGATTATGTTTTTAGGGAATTATTTTTATGAATTCATTTACCTTGTATTATTTGTTTTATGATGTCATGATGTTTCAAGAATCCCATTTTTGTTACATGTGTTATGCGATGATGTATGATTTATGATTATGTGGCACACATAAGAAAGGATTCATTATAAGATGGGTGGGACCTATATCTCCCTCCAATGCATTGGGTAAAGATTTTATATCTCATGAGATAGACATGGCTGGAACGGTAGGTTATACCGGTTCAGTGAAACAGGACTGAAACGAGGGTGACTCGGTTCAGAAAGGGACTTTGTCCACTAAGATAGTCTTGGAAATGAGTCTTTACTAACAAAAAATGATTCTCTATGATTATGTGTGAATGCCACAAAGTTTCATGTTTTACATTATGATTATTGGGATTTCATTTCACTACTATGATTTATCCCATGTTATGAAATTATGCTCTGTTTTGCAGGTTAAGATTTTCAAAAGTTATGTTCTTATGAATATGATGTGATTGATTTTTCTTTTGTTTACCCTTACTGAGCATTTGAGATCACCCTTTTACGTTTTCTTTTCCCCAGGATATAAAGAAATGTTTTAGGTAAAAAAAGGGAAGATCTTTATGGGAGATATTGAAGATCTTTCACCACGATTAGAATATTACGTTCCGAGTTTCCAAAGAAACTAAACTATTACGATTCTTATGTGTGTGTTTTTTTGTTATGTACTAAGTATTCCGAAAAAGTAATGTAATGTTCATGTACGTCAAGATTCGGGTCTCTACATTTTGAGTTCATTCTTGGTTTATGTCTTCATGCATCTGCGATGATATGCTTGTTTAAGTACCAAATTATCCTTTGATTGTTTTCAAAATATAATTTTCATCCCTATGGTATCCTTGTATAGTTTTTTTGATGTTTTGGCATTGAAAAAATTGGTTAAAATCTGTCTTTGGTGTGATTCTTTAATTATGTTTATGTTAAAATAAATTGATGTGATTTTGAGGGTTTTCCCCTTATTTTTGTTTTATAAAAATGGTGAAAATGTGATTTGGGTTTTACTTGTGAACTTTTTTATTTTTTTAGGGTTGGTTTTTAAATTGTATCTTGATTTCTTAGTTTGGATTAAATTTTATTTTTGGTATTTGTGGTGTTTTTGAATCTTGGGTATTTATCGTAAGACGTTGCGGTCGATTTGGAAGGTTCTCACACATATTACCATGTATGGATATGTATAGATATATGTATATTCTGTGTGCATGTTCTCTTATGGAGTGGGGAACACATGCATCATTTTGAGGATATATATATATATATATATGGATGTGTGTGCATGCGGGTGAGCTGTTGTTTGAGTAAGAAATCATTTCATAACCATTGTTTGAGATATGAGTTTCCATCCTTTCCCATATCCAGAGTTTTCCATATGCACTTGAATTATTTCATTGAATTTATAATTGGTATTATCACCTTTATAAGAATGATATTTTATTCATTATAGTGTTTTTTATGATGTTTAAAAGTGATAAAAACAGCTTTGAAACAGTTCATTGGTTATGTGTAGGTGTTTCAATGCCCTTGCTCCCAATTTAAATCCATTTAATGCTTCTGTTTTCTTAATTAAATAATAAATAATGTTTTAAACCTCTATTATTTTTATAGATAACTTATGGTAGTGTTTTCTTGTAGGAATATTTGATTAAAAATGGATTTTGGGATGCTCCTCTATTTATGCAGAAGTTTATGCCTTGCCAACTTGGTTGGAACTAAATGACTTTATCCTAAAATGGAATTGTTGGATGTCTTGAGTGGTGTTTTCTAGTAGAAACATTTTATGGAACAGGTTTTTCTTGTGTTGGTTAGTTTTATGGAATTTAATTTTTTTTTTGAAATGATTTCACGTGTCTCTTTGAATTGGTATTTTTATCGAAACCTTTGTTTTGTGAGAGGTTCTTGTTTTCTAAATGTTTTGGGTCTCTTCATGCAGTTCTTTAAATTGGTTTGAAAAGAAATCCATGAGTATATGCTTGTTTGTCTTTTAGTGTATATTTTTTTGAGTGTGTGGGGCAAGGAAACGCTTGGTTTGTTTTTATGAAATTGAACATAGTATCACTAAAGAATTTTATGTCAATGCTTTAAACCATGGAACTTAAGGGCCCATTTGAATTTTTAAATACAATAGTGGTGTCTAGAGATGTTTTTGAAGAGCTTGTGCAAGGTTTTCATAAAGGCATTTTATTGTGTAAAACTAAATGCTCGATTTGCAACTCCAGATGTTTAATAATGTGGTTTTGTTAATCGAATGATGTGATGACCCTATTGGAACTTTGTATGTTTGAAATGTATGCATATATATATATATAAGTATATGGGGTGGTCCTATCTAGGGTAACCCATTATGGGTGAATTCATAGGAAGCGTCTGTGTTTGGGGAATACAAGTGCGGTGAGATGAGTTACACATGCGAGGGACTACCAACCAACATAGTATTATTATAACCACCATGGGTTCCTGTGTGTTTTATAGTTGAAAGAGGGATGGTTGATTATTAGCCCCGATTAGACTGGTTGGTACCCACTGGTAGGTGTATTGGCCAGATGGGGAGTGTTGTTGGTTTTTATTGCTTTGAGGTAAGCCAGTTGGTTGTAGACTTAGGAGTTTCACCATATTCGAGAAGGTGGTTCCAAACTGAGTACATACAGGGGTCTTCTATGGATGTTTAGAATCACCCATTGTTATATAATTATCTACATTGCTTGTTTACTTTCAGATATACCGATTAGTTTATTTTCAGTTTGAACCGTTTATTTATTTCTTTTAGGATAAACATAGTCTTTCTATCTTAATTTTGTTTATAAAGCATAAAATGGTTTTAGAAGTGTTATGTACCATGTGTTGGTTTTTTTTATATGGGAAAACATGTTGCATATTTTAAAACCTGAAAAACCTACATTCATACTTGTATTTCAAACTTGTGTTTATGGACTGCTTCGAAAAAGTGAGTTGTTGGATTTAGGGGTTTATTCTTGGCATCCCTACTGAGCATCTTGGTGCTCATGCCTATTATATATTTCCAGCTGCAGGTTCAGTTTCTTATTTTGGTTCCTATTTCAGCTTCTCAATGTTGGAGCAGACTTGGTTCTGAGTTGGGTGGTGACCTGAAGGGTCACAAGGAGGTATATACAGTTTATTTTCATTCCACCACTAGTTTTATTTTCTTATTATCAATCTTTATATATGTTGTTATATTTTTTTTAAGGGAAAAATCATTCCCAATGGTTAGATTAATTTCCCGACACTAGTTGCCATCCCGGGGGGATCAGGAACGCCCCTCAGGACTTTCCATGGACCGGTTCAGGTGACCGGTTCAAGGTTGACCCAGGCTCGTTCATGAAAAAATGGTATCAATGGAGGCCCTTGTTATTTGGGGTTTTTGGTAGAATTAAATTAAGACTGTTGGGGCTCAGGAGGTAGGTTACGGGTTAGTGTCTGATCACCACCACTCGCGATGAGAACTGAGTTACCCGGGGTAGTCTGAGATTTGAGTCTTTTTTATTTGGTTATTTTGGATTGAGGGATGAAAATGGGGGTGAATTAGTTCAAATTTCATCCTCACATGGGGTGGTGACCCAGGTAGAGTCCTATCCTCAAATTTAAGGTCCTCTTAGTGTTATGCCTTACTTGTGGAATGGATCACCACCATATTTCCAGGTTAGGTAGAAATATTAATTCCTTATTTCGATGGTTTATAGTTGGTTGTGTTTTGTTTTAAACTCAGTTGATGTGAGTGTGTGTTAAAAATGAAAGTGTTTTCAAAATGAAAAAAATAAGGGGGTTTCTTCTAAATTATTATTGAAATGAGTAAAATTGGTTTTTAAAGAGAAAGTGTATCGGTCTGGAAAAACATGGTATATTTTTTCATTTGGTAAGGAAAAGAAGTGTTTGAACCTTGGCACTCATTATGGAGGGTCACACGTGCGTGGGTATGTATGGAGAGTGCATGGGGGGAACTTGTTCGCAAACGATGTGAGTGTGATTGAATAAACTCACATGTGATGGTTCATAAGGCGCCATAAGCGAGTTTTCAAATTTTAAATAAATAACGATTTTGGAGAAGTTATTTTTTCTTGTGTTTGTATATTTGTTTGGCTTATGGGACCGTTTCCCTTGGTTTTTGTTGTTTTGTTGATTGATTTTTGACTTGAGGACTGCTTTTGATGGTGTTTTCATGTTTTTATGAGTATGCCGCCCAAAAAGCCTCCAAAATTTGTTAATGAGTTATGCCTATTTCTCAGTTCTTTTTGTGTGTTACTTGATTATAGAGGTAATCGATGTCTATCAGAGGTAGTTTTATAGTTAAGAAATATATTATATCTTAGGTTTTTTGGGAAATCCTAGGGTAGTTAAGGTCCATACCATCCCATAGTAATTTGAGGGTTCAGTTCTAGACTAGTGAAGGTGGGATGTCTCATTGTCGTTAGGGTCTGGGGTGTAGTTGGTGGGGGTCATCTCTTGTAAAGGTTCCCAGTCAAGAAAGGAGTTTATGCTAGAGGAACCTATCTCAAAGAAGATATATTCATCTATACCGACTACCAATTTGTTGGACCTTTCTCTTGCATGCCACTAGTGTGGCCAGTTTAGGCATTTAAAGTCACGTTATCGCATCCCTCTGAAGTATTTCTAAAGTGTGACTGTTCAGGACACCATTGAGAGTTCTAAAAGAATCGTCATTCGGGAGGAATGATTTAGGGACTGGAGAATGAAAATTAATGACTGTGAGGTAGGAGATGCTTCAACCATCAGGGCCCCAGCCACAGGTCATTGGGTGAAGCTCGTACACAGCCAGGATTCTCCGAGTGAGTGTGAAACCACACTCTGGAAAATGTTTTTAGCATTGGGATAGAAATATCCAAAATTTCCTTTTTCTATTATCGTCGTTTTCATAAGTTCAAACGTGTCATAATGGTATGATGATAACTTTCCACTACAATCCAAGTGGTCTTATTTCCTCTCCGTGTGGTTTCCAAATCATTCGAATTCATTTAAGGGTGTTGGGCCTTTAAAGAAATAAACTCATTCTTATTTTAAGTTTGGTATCAATTGTGTTCATTAAGGGGATGGTTGTTTTCTTGAAATTAATGGATGATGTTTTTGGTCCCATACTTAGTTTGTGTCCCACTCCGTAGGTTTTTCCTTTAGTGTGTTTGGGTTTTGTAAGGTATTCCTCCATCCTAGTGTCCCAGTTTGCTGGTATGCCCCAATATTTTTAATCTTAGTGGTGGACTGGTTTCGTTATCATTGATAATTTGAGATGAGTTCAGTTTGGGAGTCCCCACGTTGCCCCCCCCCCTCCCCAAGGTGGGGTGTTTAGGTTTCAAGGTTTCCAGGTTATTGAATTCTTGTGGTGGGGAGAACCCTCTAATGTTCTCCCCTCCATCTCGAGAAGTGGTTTTTCTTGAATTGGTTGGGTGTGACATGTGTTGGAAATGGCCACCCTGAGCTTTTCAATTTTTCTCAGTTCTATGTGGACATGGAATCGAGTTGTGTCAACTATTGTCTTGGTGACTTTTGGGGGGTAGAAAGTGTTTGTGGTGGGGAGAATTATCACACTCTAACCACATACACCGATTATTTTATTCTTTTCACATTCCTGCATCTTTTGAACAGAGTTGGGTTTGGGTCCAAGTTTCAATTTTTTTTGTGAAACATAGATATTTTGGCGGGTCTCAGGCTGGTGCACAGTCACTGCACCTCTGGCGGTGACCATGCATTCAGTTATGGAGACTGTGTGGTTGACCAATTATTATTATTCAAAATGAAATGAAACAAAGTTTTTATTTTAATTATCATTAAGTTTAATATTAGTACTATTTTTTATTATTAATATTTTTAATATTATTATCATAATTTTATTAATAATTTTATTATTATTATTGAGAATGAAAATTATTACTATCCTACTATTTTTATTATTATTATTTTTATTATGAGTAGGTTATTATTATTATTAACCTATCAATTATTATTATTATTATTATTATTATTATTATTATTATGTTTTTAAAAAACCTAAATCTACCATGCCCCCTCCCTCTTCCCTTACCCATGACGCACACCCCGCCCCCAGATTGGCTCTACCCTACCCCGATCAGCTTGCAACGCACCAACCCAACCTTCCTCACTGGAGCTCTTCCCTACACCGACCTCATCCAGTGCATCCTCGCTCCCTCATGTGCATGCAGCCCCCATCCTAGGTCCTCCTCTCACTCATTGTCCAGCTTTCCTCCCAGCACTCCCTATTCATGTCGACCAACTCCTCCATCCTATGCGTGAGGACTTCACACCGGCTCCCTCTTCCCTTGGCCGAAACTCCCCTACAACGCCCCTTTTTAGTGCATAACCCTACCTTCTGCAATGGATTAATCTCGAATCCTCCATGAATGAGGTCCCCGATTAAGTTCTGATTCATTGATGGTATATGATACCTCCTCATATATTTTTCTTTCATATTCCAACATTCGCCGCTGAAGGTGAAGCAGTTTGACTACGTTTCGGTCCACCGCTGACATCCAAGTTATATTTTTATGTCTTTTATTTGGTTTCGTAGCTTCATTATGCCCTTAATTAGCTTTCTACTGTGTTCTTGAATATTTTTCTAAGTTGTTAAAAATATGTTTTGAGTTAATTACTGGTTTATGTCTTCATGTGTCTATTATTATATGCTTTTTAAGTACCAAATCTTTCTTTGATATTTTTTAAAATATAATTTACATCCTTATGGTATCCTTGTATAGTTTTTTTTGATGTTTCGACATTGATGGAATTGGTTAAAATTGGTCTTTGGTGTGATTATTTAATTATGTTTATGTTAAAGTAAATAGATGTGTTTTTAGGGTGTTTCTCTTAGTTTTGTTTTATAAAAATGGTGAAAATGTGATTTGGGTTTTACTTGTGAACTTTTTTATTTTAGTAGGGTTGGTTTTTAAATTTTATCTTGATTTATTTGTTTGGATTAAATTTTATTTTAGGGATTTGTGGTGTTTTTTAGTCTTAGAGATTTATCTTAGGGACTTGCGGTCAGTTTCAAAAGTGTGCACACATATTCCCAGGTATGGATATTTATAGATATATGTATCTTCCGTGTGCGTGTTCCCTCACGGTGCGGGGAACACATGTATCAGTTTAAGGATATATACATATATATATATATATATGGAAGTGCATGTGGGTGGTGGAGGTGCTATTTGAGTTAGAAATAATTCTGTGACCATTGTTTGAGGTAGGCATTTCCATCCTTTATCTCATGCAGAGTTTTCCATATGAACTTTCATTATTTCATTTACTTTATAAATGTTATTCATACCTTTATAAGCATGATATTTTATTGATTGCAGTGTTTTTTTATGATGTTTAAAAGTGTTAAAAACATATTTGAATTGTTCTTTGGTTATGTGTAGGTGTTTCCATGACCTTTCCCCCAATTTTAATACATTTAATGTTTTTATTTTCTTAATTAAATATTATATTCTGTTTTGTACCTCTATTATTTATATAGTTAACTTATGGTAGTGTTTTCATGTTGAAATATCTGATATAAATTGGATTTTTTTATGATCTTCTATTTATACACATGTTTATACCTTTCTAACTTTGTTGGAACTAATTTCCTTTATCTTATAATGGTATTGTTGGATGTCTTGAGTGGTGTTTTCTTATTTAATAATTTTATGGAACTTTTTTTCCTGTGTTGGTTAGTTTTTTGAAACATAGTGTTACGTAGAAATTATTTTCGCATGTATCTTTGAATTGGTATTTTTCTCCAATCCTTTGTTTTATGAGCGGTTATTTTTTTCTAAATGTAGTTGGTCTCTTTGTGTGGTTATTTAAATTGGTTTTAAAAGAAATCCATAATTATATTCTCATTTGTCTTTTGGTGTATATATTTTGTTGACTGTGTGGTGTAATGCAACACTTGTTTTGTTTTTATGAAATCGAACATAGTATCACTAAATAATTTTATGTCAATGCATTGAAAAGTGGAACATAAGGGACCGTTTGGATTTTTCAATACCAAAGTGGTGTTTAGAGAAATTTTATAAGATCTTGTGCAATATTTTCATAAAGGTATTTGATTGTGTAAAACTAAAGGCTCGATTTAAAACTCCAAATTTCTAATAAAGTGATTTTGATAACTGAATGATGTGACAGCCCGATTGGCACATTGTATGTTTGAAATGTATGCATATATATATATATATGAATATGTGGTTCTACTATCTAGGGTAACCCTTTATGGGTGAACGCATAAGAAGCATCCATGTTTGGAGAAGGAAAGTGCAGTGAGATGAGTCACATGTGCGAGGGCCTTCCTACCTATAAAGTATTATTATAACCACCATGGGTTCTTGGGCATCTTATAGTTGATTGAGTAATGGTTTCTTATCATCCCTGGTTAGACGGGTTGGTACCAACTGGTAGGTGTATAGGCCAGATGGGCAATGCTGGTGATTTCTATTGTTGTGCAGGCGGCCAGTTGGTTATAGACTTAAGAGTTTCACTATATACTGGCAGGTGGTTCCGAACCAAGTACATCTAGGGGTCTTATATAGATTTTTAGGATTACCCATGGTTACATAATTATTTACATTTCTTGTTTACATTCATCTATACCTGTTAGTTTATTTCCAGTTTGTACTGTTTATTCATTTCTTTTAGCATAAACATGGTCTTTCTGAACTGGTTTTGTTTATAAAATGTAAAATAGTTATAGAAGTGGTATGTAGCATGTGTTGGGTTTTCTTTATATGGGATTTTTTTTCTTATTTTAAAATTTGAAAAGCCTACTTTCATACTTGTATTTCAAACATGTGATTATGGACTGCTTAGGAAAAGAGAACTGTTGGATTCAGTTGTTTATTCTTGGCATCCCTACTCAGCATCTTGGTGCTCACGCCTATTATATATTTCCAGTTGCAGGTTCAGTTTCTTGTTTTAGTTCCTGGTTCAGCTGCTCAATGTTAGAGCAGACATGGTTCTGAGTTGGATGGGGACATGAAGGGTCACATGGAGGTATGTAAAGTTTATTTTCATTCTTCCAATAGTTTTATTTTCTAATAATCAATATTTATTTATTTAGTTATCTATTGTTCATGGGAAAAATCATTCCCAATGGTAAGATTTTGATGCCAGACACTAGTTTCCATCCTAGGGGGATCGGGAATACCCCTCTGGACTCGTTGCAGATCAGCTCGGGTGACTGGTTCAGGGTCAACCTGAGCTGGTTCTGTTGTACCTCTCGTACCCCTCAAGGTTTTATTTTCATGATCACAATCACCCACTTATTTATCTAATCCTCTGTCAAGTGTTTTTGGATGATAGGAATCATTTCAGGTGGCCAAGGAATTGGGCCAAAGAAGCAAGAAGGCAAAGTGGACTGAAAATCAGTCCACCGGCCAGCTGGTGGCACCTAGATGAATAGTGGTTTCTACTGTCTCACCAGCGGCCAGCCGGTGGCACTCAGAACAGAGGGCTGAGCCACTTCCTCAGCACCGGCAAACCTGTGGCCTCAGCACCGGTCAGCCGGTGGCACCCAGATGAATTGTGGTTGCTACTGCCTCACCACCGGCCAACCGGTGGCCTCAGCACCGGCCAACTGGTGGTGCCTGAGCCCAAAGCCCTCTCCATTTTGCACACACCGGCCAACCGGTGGCTCAGCACCGGTCAGCCGGTGGAGCCAGTCAAACTAGCCATTGGGCTTTTGACCAGCCTGTCCACTTGGCCTCCAACGGCTCCGAAAGCCCCTCCAACGGCTCCAAAGGCCTTCAACGGCCATATGAGGGTTCCCCCTCTATAAATAAAGGACCTTGAACCCCCGGAAGCTCAAGGAACAACCACAGACACATTTTCCATCATTTGGCCAACCTACGGAGGATTGTTCCAAGGGAACCCCAATTGCTCCAACCAACTTCCACATCCAAGGAGCACCACCAAAGAAGCATGGGAGCGCTCATCTTCGACTCCAATCATCCATTGGCGCCCAAGGCTTCTCCCCAACTACGGTTTTTATTGTTTTATTTATTTTGAGCATCAAATTGAGTTTGTGCCTACAAAATCCCATTTCTCTCATCCTCCATTCTTTTGGGTTTTCACATCACCTTTAAGGTGTGAAGAGGTTGGTCAAGCCTTACCTTTCAAAAGGCTTGAGACATAGGTGAGCTAGCCTTCACCTGTAAGAAGGCTAGTGGGTTCTTGCTAAACCATTAAAAGCAAGTGGGTTCTTGCATAACCAACAAAATCAAGTTGTAATAGGTTCTAGAATACCTGTAAAGTCTAGTGGGTTTCTTGCTAAAACCATTGAAAAGCAAGCGGTAGAATCTCTCAACGGTTGAGTTGGGAGCGGAGACGTAGGCCGGGTTTTTTGCCGAACTTCGTTATCAATTCTTGTGTCTTGCCTCTTTATTTCCGCTGCACTTTCAATTTGATTTTAAATTGTTAATCTTTTTTTAAAAGGCAATTCACCCCCCCCCCCCTCTTGCCATCACTTCCCTTCTTTCTCCGCCCAACAATTGGTATCAAAGGGAAAATTTGTGTAATACCCTAACCGGTTACAAATTCAAAGATCCATTGTGATGGCATCAACCTCTTTCGCCCCCGAAGGCTATTCTTTGGGTCGTGCTACATTTTTTGATGGAACCGACTATACCTATTGTAAAACCCGCATGACTACTTTTCTTAGAAGTATAGGTTATCCCATTTATAAAATTGTCATGCATGGTTACTCTCTCTCTACCCCCGATGAATCCAAATGGACCCAAGCCGATATTAAGAATTTCGAGCTTGATGGAAAAGCCATGAACGCTCTACATTGCGGCCTTGACCGAAATGAATTCAATCGAGTTTCCACATGCACCTCATCTCATGAAATCTGGAAACTATTGGAAGTTACCCATGAGGGGACCAACAAAGTCAAGGATACTCGATTAGATATGTTTCGTCAAGATTTTGAATCATTCTCCATGCATCCAAATGAATCTATTACTGAAATTTTTACACGTTTTACTGATGTTTGCAATGGGAGAAAGTCCCTTGGTGATGATGTTTCTGCAGAAACAATGGTCAAGAAGAACCTATGGATCCTACCTAGCTCATGGGCACCAAAGGTCACGGCAATCCAAGAAGCAAAGGACATCAAGAATATGCCGGTCGAAGAGCTCATCGGATCCCTCATGACTTATGAGATCACCATAAGGAGGCAAGCTGAAAAGGAAGGCAAACCGATCAAAGTTCCAAAGAACATCGCCTTCAAGGTACACAAAGAAGAAAGCTCATCCTCCTCCTCATCATCTTCATCTTCTTCAAGCGGCGATTCGGAAATGGAGAACCTTGCCCGCAAGATGCACAAATTCATGAAGAAGCACAAGAAGAAGAAATCCTGCAAGGCTCAACCCAAGGAAAAATCCGAGCCCAAGGTAAAGTGTTACGGGTGTGGCGAGAAAGGCCATTACAAGCCCGATTGCCCACTCAAAAAGAAAAAGGGCAAGTAAAAGGAGAAGAAGAAGGCAATCAAATCCACATGGAGTGATAGCTCCACATCCTCATCCTCCTCCTCCTCAAGCGACAATGGTAAAAAATGCCTAATGGCATTTCATGAGGTATCATCTTCCGACTCCTCATCCTCTTGTTCTTCAAATTCAAATTCTTTCAATCACATGTCTTATGAGGATCTCCAACATGCAAGAGATCAATTGGAGGAAGGTTTTCACGAACTTTCTTCCAAATTTGTTTCTTTAAAAAAGAATTTCAAAAAACTCTCTTCCGAAAAAGAAAAACTTCTCAAAGAGAAGGAAGAGATGACCCTCAAAATCCAAAACTTTCCCGATGTTGATTCCATGGAATCAACCATCAAAGATCTAAGGGAGACTCTAGCCAAGTTCACCCAAGGGGAACAAAATTTGAACAATTTTCTAGGTTCCCAACGTATAACTAGAACCACCCAAGGGCTTGGCTATTCCAAGCAAGCTTCCTCCTCCCATGCTCCAACTATTTTTGTAAGGGGGAGCTCCCAATTTAAATTTTGTAATTATTGTAAAAAATCCGGGCACTTAATCTATGAGTGCAATTGCAAAAATGCCCGGTATGGTAGGCCCAAAACCTTTTTCTTCAATGATGAATTTTATAGGAGAAGACCCACCACTAGGCAAGTATGGATTGAAAAATCCCTTCTAGCGAGTCTCTCCGGGCCAAAATTTGTCTCGGTTTGATAATCCTCTCCCCGGTGTTTTTGTTGTTTTTATTTAGGGGGGAGTTAGGTTTGTTTAAGCCCTTTTGATTTCAATTTCAAAAATTTCTATTCAAACTTTCAATTACAACAATTGGTATGGATTGAAAAATCCCTTTTACACTTTTTACTTTCAATTCAAACCTTCTTTTTCAACTCTTGGTATCAAAATTTTCATTTCGAAATATTCAATTCAAATTTTTTCATTTCAATTTTCATTCAAAACTTTCAATTCAAACTATTATTCAATTTTCATTTCAAAATTTTCAACAATTGGTATCATTTTCAATTGATTTAAAATCTCGTTTTTCATTGCTTCCCTCAATCAAGTTTTATGCCCCGTGCTATTTTGATAATCACAAAGGGGGAGAAATTCTTGATTGATTGGGGAAAAATCTTTTAAAGCATTCCTTTCAATTTCATTTTTACATTGTTTTTTTTGGTGATTGTGATCATCAAAATAGGGGGAGATTGTTGTACCTCTCGTACCCCTCAAGGTTTTATTTTCATGATCACAATCACCCACTTATTTATCTAATCCTCTGTCAAGTGTTTTTGGATGATAGGAATCATTTCAGGTGGCCAAGAAATTGGGCCAAAGAAGCAAGAAGGCAAAGTGGACTGAAAATCAGTCCACCGGCCAGCCGGTGGCACCCAGATGAATAGTGGTTGCTGCTGTCTCACCAGTGGCCAGCCGGTGGCACCCAGAACAGAGGGCTGAGCCACTGCCTCAGCACCGGCCAACCGGTGGCCTCAGCACCGGCCAGTCGGTGGCACCCAGATGAATTGTGGTTGCTACTGCCTCACCACCGGCCAACCGGTGGCCTCAGCACCGGCCAACCGGTGGTGCCTGAGCCCAAAGCCCTCTCCATTTTGCACACACCGGCCAACCGGTGGCTCAGCACCGGTCAGCCGGTGGAGCCAGTCAAACTAGCCGTTGGGCTTTTGACCAGCCTATCCACTTGGCCTCCAACGGCTCCGAAAGCCCCTCCAACGGCTCCAATGGCCTCCAACGGCCATATGAGGGTTCCCCCACTATAAATAAAGGACCTTGAACCCCCAGAAGCTCAAGGAACAACAACAGACACATTTTCCATCATTTGTCCAACCTCCGGCGGATTGTTCCAAGGGAACCCCAATTGCTCCAACCAACTTCCACATCCAAGGAGCACCACCAAAGAATCTTGGGAGCGCTCATCTTCGACTCCAATCATCCATTGGCGCCCAAGGATTCTCCCCAACTACGGTTTTTATTGTTTTATTTATTTTGAGCATCAAATTGAGTTTGTGCCTACAAACTCCCATTTCTCTCATCCTCCATTCTTTTGGGTTTTCACATCACCTTTAAGGTGTGAAGAGGTTGGTCAAGCCTTACCTTTCAAAAGGCTTGAGACATAGGTGAGCTAGCCTTCACCTGTAAGAAGGCTAGTGGGTTCTTGCTAAACCATTAAAAGCAAGTGGGTTCTTGCATAACCAACAAAAGCAAGCTGTAATAGGTTCTAGAATACCTGTAAAGTCTAGTGGGTTTCTTGCTAAAACCATTGAAAAGAAAGCGGTAGAATCTCTAAACGTTTGAGTTGGGAGCGGAGACGTAGGCCGGGTTTTTGGCCAAACTCCATTATCAATTCTTGTGTCTTGCCTCTATATTTCCGCTGCACTTTCACTTTGATTTTAAATTGTTAATCTTTTTTTAAAAGGCAATTCACCCCCCCCCCCCTCTTGCCATCACTTCCCTTCTTGCTCCGCCCAACAGGTTCGTGACATAATTTTAGGTGGTTCCATAAGTCTTTTCCATTCAATTTAAAACAATTATTACATGATTTATTTGTAAATTGTTTTTAAATTATTTAATAACATGGTTTTAAGATGATTCAATATTTGATATGGAATGGGTATATAAATTTCGAAAAACCCCAATTTATATTGAATTAAAATTGTGGGATGAATTTGTGAAAAATTATGAACTAATTTGGAAATCATTTTGATGAAATTATTCGATGTTGATCTTGATGAAAGGTGATAAATTTAAATATGTATTTAAATGTCCTGATATGATTAAAACCTATGATTTTGTTTTTAAAATGATAAATTCATGTTGAAAACTGAAATTGGGAAATTATATTTTAAAATGATTTGAAATGCTTAATTTCCAATTTTATTGATTTAATGATTAATTAATAAAGCACTTGTAAGCCTAGGTAGTTCGTAGGTAATAAGGAAAATTATTTTAGGATCCTGGTCCCATATCAAATAAATTCATGATGACAACACTAACTAAACCAAGATCAACTTTATTTCCTATAGTGGCTCCCATATTCGTGTGATGGTTTGAAAGTTATACATATTTAGATCCATGTTGGTAAATGAGAACTGTGAGAATCCTGTTACAAATAAACTGACTTATCATATGGTTATTTTCATGGGGTTTGCTTTAATTTATTTTATTATACATTCCATTGATTATGAAATATTTTATTTACACCAACTGATTTATATAAACTCTTTTATATAAAATATTATTTTAATCATATCTGAATGTTTTTCACATAAATTCTCTCTATTTTAATGAAATCATTTTTTTAATATGAAATTTTAATTCTATGAATTGTTATATTTAAATTGATATCATGTATGGTTATTTATAATTATATTAATTATGGAACACTTGGTGAGACCATACTGATATTTGCAGCTTACACCATACATTTTCCTTTGGGTGTTTGTAGATTCTCTCTTCTAGGTATGATCAATGGGAAAGTGGAACTTATAGGTGGTGTATGTTCTTAATCTTTAGAGTCTTGGAGGTAATCGGTGGGTATGTCATCCACTTATTTCATGGGATTTTTGAGTTTTCATTTTATTATATTTCAAATACTTTGATGATGTTCATCATTGGGTTTTTTTATACCTATATGATTATAGTACTTTATTTTTTAGGAGTGTTGATAATAATGACTTTTAATCTTTTATCATCCACAATATTATGGAAAATTCATTCCTTATTTAATATAGTATGATTTAAGGTGCTAGTCAAAAACTTGTGGGGATAAGAACACCTTTCAGGATATGTTAGTGTTAGATTAGGTATTAGTGTACTAGGGTTTTTGATCTGGTTCATTATAGAAAGACCCAAGTGATGGTTGGGAGGAACCATGACTACAATGATGTATTTGGAATGAGAGATGTAAAGGTGACTAAGGAACCCATTTTGGGTGTTCTTTTTGTGGTTTGACTATAGGGAACCTTATAGGGTACCCTAGTAGAGTGTTGCTTCTATAGAGGTTACATATATGATGTGACTTCAGTGATGATGTTAAGTAATGTGTGTGAGGGGTTGGCCTTAAATATATGAGACAATTTTTCTATATAACCTAACCTCAAGTTAGGATTTGAATAATTTTTATAGGTTTTTACTACCCTTAATAATTGAGGGAATTTTGATTCTGGAATTCCTGGGTGGTTACCCATAATTTAGCTAACATGCCTAATATGATGCAATACCTAGGATATATCCTAGTATTTATCTATGATTAATAGTATATAATACCTTTGGGAATTCCCCCATGGATTTTTATCATTACTTGAGTAAATACCCCTTATATTATCTTTGATTATATATATATAATTCCTTGAGGTTGTCCCCCTTTATTCAATATGATTACAAGTTGAAATGCCTTAAGATCACCCATGTATTCATTATGAGAACAGATCTTGAATTCCTTGGATGAGTTTCTTATATTTGAATGGATTACTAATATATAATGCCTTAAAGAATTTCCTCTTAGAATCGTTGGAATTTCTAATTTTGAATTCCTTGGATGAGTTCTTTAGATTCTTATAGAAAAATGATTTGCAATTACTTGGATGAGTTCCATGGATTCTTATGGATAGAAAGTTTGGATTTCCATTGATTATTTCTTTATAATTTGGATATGGGATATGACCCATGCATAAGGCCTAAGGGCTTGTTTTGTATTTTCTAGGACATGTTCCTAGGAGTCCATAATTGATCATTAAACTATTATATTGTCCATGGATTGGGTATTTGGTTAGAATGGTATCAAGGCTTGCATAAAGACACTCTAGCATTGGCTAAAGTATATATGATATTGGTTGTTGTTTTTGTGGTAGGACTTGGTCCCCCTCCATGGTTACCTATGTTTAGAGACACTTCTGCAATGGATGAAAGAGGTATATTGAAATGCTTGTGTATTATGTTTCTAGGTGGGATTATTATAAAATAAACCACACTTCTTATATTATATATTTCATGCATGTCTACTTGATCATAGTAGTATATTGTATTGTTGATGGATATGGGATTCCTATTGGGTCATAGATTCTCCCTTACCTGTGTACACAATATGGTTTGTGATTTATATGGGTACACTTTCTTATTTTCTCTCAGAATATGGGTATCACTTAGAGTTAGAATTTGGTTTATAAAAAATGTTGTCCAGGCCATGGATGTGATAGGTTGGAATGTTTGAGTTGGGTCAGAGGCTACTATTTTTATTTTTAGTGATGGATTAATATTTTTTCCTGCATTTCATTTTAAAATATTCGATTCTTGTTATTCCATGTTCATTTATTTCTAATTTATTTTATTTTGATGCATTATATAGACTGATTTATTATTTTATATTCATAGTTGTGGGGGCCTAGTGGAAAACTAGTTTTATGTTTGTGAGTATTTAGGACTTCTGATATACTGATGGGTCATTCAAAATTTTGGGTAGAGTCAATCATGACCATAAAGAATTATATTAGTGATAATTGTCTCCCCTTTACTATTTTTAGACCTTGTCACTAATTGGTAGCCTATATAGTATGGGAGGCATGACTAAGGTTAAGTATCATCCCCATTAGGGTTCCATTTATATAATTCCTAAGTGGTTACCTAGGATTTGGATGAAATAATTATTATGATATCATTACAAGGATAATTCCTAGTATTTCACTATGATTACTAATAGAGAATAACTTGGGGTAGTACCCCTTAGATTCACTATGGTTTCTGATACAAAATTCTCTATGGGATGACCCCCTTGGATTCATTATGATTATGGATATGAAATTACATAGGTAAGTCCCCTATTGAATCATTGTGATTACTAATTATAATTCTATGGGATTGTCCCCCCATATATTCATTGTGAGAACTAATTTAGAATGCCTTGGTTGATTTCCTTGGATTCATAGAGATTATTGATATTGAATTTCTTGGTGTAGTTCACCTTATATTCATTATGATTTCTATTTTTTAATTCCATGCATGAGTTCCTTGAATTCATATGGACAAATGGTTTATAATTCCCTAGATGAGTTCCTTATATTTATATAGACAGATGATTTTGATCACCTTGGAGGATTTACTTGGAATTAGGATAGGCGATGCGGCCCTTACATATATCCTAAGGGTATGTTTTTAATTTCCTAAGACATATTCATGGGAATAATCATTTGATAATTATACAATTGGATTGTACATGTGTCCCATATTAGGTTATCACAATACCGTAACATTCACAAAGATGCATCAACACTATTTAAAGAAGGTTTAATATTAGTTATTTGTTTTGTGGTACCGCTTAGTCCCCCTGTGTGGTTACTTATACTCAAAGACTCTCTGGAATTGTCTATAAAATTATATTTGTGTGCTTGTGTATTATTTTTCTAGGTGGGTTTGTTTCATGGGTGACATCAATTCTTATATTATGTATTTAATAAAAATATACTTGATCACATCAATGAGTAGTATTCTAGAGTCATTGGGGATTCCCCTTGGGTAATGGGCTCACCCACATTGCATAGGTTTTGATGTACAAGGGTATACTTTTTTTATTTCATGACCCTGGTATTTCATGGAGTAATTTACATGATTTAGCAAATAAATCATAGAGACCACGGATGTGGTAGATTGGATTATGTGAGTTAGTTCAGAGGCTGCTGGATTTATTTTCAGTTATGGTTCATCATGTATTATTCATTGTTTCATTTATATATATATATATATGATTTATGGTATATAATTATTATATATTGTTTCTCTATTTTATTTTAGTACATAATATATAGTTGTTTATAACATTCTATTCTAAACAATGGAAGCCCAGTGGGCTCCCAGTTTTATATCTACAGGTTGTTGGGAAATCCGATATATGGATGGTTCATGCTAAATTTTTAATAGAATCAAGCATGAACCTTGGGACTTATATTAGAGGTAGTAGTCCCCCTACCACTATATTAGTCCCTTACCTCTAGTTGGCAGCCTTTAGAATATGGGGAGGTAGTCCTTAGGTCAAGTAGCTTCCTTGCTAAAGCATTTTCTGGCCAATATTTTTTGGGTAATTACAAACTATTATCCATTCATTCTTTAGGATTGGATTATTTCATTTAGAAATGATGTTAGGTGTTTAGGTATCAATAGGTATATTGAGCACATGTCTAACCAACATTACATTGGTTGTGACCCAAGTCACTAAGGGATATCTTGTTTTAGTTCTAAGCACTCTAAAATATCTGAATTTCTGGATTTGATCAAGAATCCCAAAATGGGATGGCTGATACTTAGAATGAGTCATAGGGCTCACTTGGGAGCTATTGTTTTATCCATGTATCATGATATTTTCATGATTAGGTCATGATACACATGACTATGGGTGATTTTTTTGACATAACACCTTCATAGAATCTATTACTAATCAAAGATTCTTATAATATAAATGATGTTTTCTTAATTATATTATATCCATTGATTAGATAAATAATAGACTAGATAGGCTTGTTAGAATGGTTTATTAATTGAATATGATTGTTCTTGTGCTTGTTTGGCCTCCATAAGGAAAATTTTTCTATGATGGTTAGTTTATGAGGAAAAATTGGTTTTGAAATAAAACTCATTTAGTCACGTGACATGTGCATGGAATGGTTTATAAGATGGTTTTAACTGAAATTTATCTCAGAGATGATGATTTTGAAATGTTTTGGGACATTCACATTTTATGAAAATTAGTAAAATGGGTTTTGGGAACTATATTTCATTTGTGTTTTGAAATTTAATTTCAATTCAAAAATGGTATTGATTTTCAAGAAACATTCTTCCCAGGCTATGGGTTTAGATTGTTTTAATATTTAGTGTAAACCCATTTGATTCTAAGGGGTATTTTGAAAACTTAGTTGATTCTTTTTATGTTTAAAGATATTTTAGATTGTTTTTTATGGTAGGAAACATGTTCTTATGTATCTTGGTAGGATTTTTTTTCATATTCTCAAGTGGGGTCAAACTAGTATGTGTTTTATTCTTATATTTAGCTAGGGTGAACAGGTTTTCTTGATTTTATTATTCTCAAAAGGGGGTGAACTGATTGTTTTTTTATTATGCTCAACTTGTAATAGCCCGGACCTCTCCGGCCCTTTAATTTGTCCAAAAGAAGGTCACGAAGTGTGATGGAGGGTAAAATGGAATTTTCCCACAATTTCCAGAATTTTGAAACTACACGTCGTGTAGTTTGAGTACACGTCGTGTACCCCCTTTCTGGGTATACCCCGTGTTGCAGGTCGTGTCTTCGCTGTGTGAAATAATGGGTGCACGCCGTGTTCCCAGTTCTACACGTCGTGTAGTCCTTCCCCGCGTGCGCGTAACTAGTCAATGGTCGTGTACTGTGTTGGAGCCGTGTCCTTGCCATGTGCAATAAATGAGTACACTCCGTGCATCTAAACTACACGCCATGTAGTCCTTCTCCGTGTATGTGTTACCCTCAAACCGTGTGTTGACCAGTCAACGGCCGCGGAGCCGTGTTGGAAGCCGCGTGGAGACCGTGTAAAATAACCAATTACACACCGTGTACCCTAAAGTACACTCCGTGTACTTTTCATTTTCTCGCATATAAAAGGAGGGGTCCCCTCCTCCTTTCAACTCACTCCTCTCCTCCCCTTTCCTCTGAGCAGAGCTCTCCCAAGAGACTTGAAGTCTCCTTTTCTTCCATAACTTCTTCATCTGAGCTCAGATTTATGATCCGTCAGCGGCCATGGGATCGTAAAGATCAGGCTTAACTTCCGAGCATGGATCTGTTGTCTTTCCTTTGTCCTTTCCTTTCTGACTTCCACCCAAGGAGGTTTTGCCGGGACCCAACAGAGGTGACAGACACTGACGGACTACTTCTAAAGTTGATTCAGGGGAGCGCTGTGATCAGAACCTGTTGAGGTAGGGATCTTACATTCGTCTCTCTAATTTTTGCACCATGATGGGTGGGTATCATCTTTTTTTCATGAGGAATAGTTGAACCTTTAAATAAATATAATTATTGGTTAAATAACGGGGATGAGAAGTTTTGATTACTGTTACTTTATATCCTGTGATATTATGTTGTTAATTGAATGAGCTTATGCCTATGGAAAATCACGGTCGTTGGGGGCCTTTGCATATGCAATTAAATGTTGCCCTCTCCTTCTAGATTTTCTTATGGATGGAACTTTGTAGAATGTGGAAATTGGTTAATCACGTAAATTTGGCTATTTAAAATCTGGAGCCCTTGTGTGATCACCCCGGTTAAACAAAATGGAATAATGAACATGTTGGTGTTGGCTTGGTTACATGGCATCTGACGGGGTCTGTTTTGTGGGTTGTTGTGGTTTGGGTGAGCAGTGGGGCTGCGGTTGTCTTGGTTGTGGGTTGGTGTGAATGGTATGTTGGTGACGGGCAGCGGGGCTGCGATAAATGGTATTAAAGGGATAATGATGTATGGGTTTTGGTGTGGTTGTGGTTATGGTAATTGGCAGCCAGGCTGTGGGGATGGGTTGAATGTGAACGGACTATGGGTTGTGAATAATAAATAAAAGTGGAAGAGTTAATGAATGGTGGGGCTTGGTAAAGGAATGGAATTAATAATCAATGGGGCAGGTTGGTTGATAAGAAGGGCTTGGTTGTGTTGCTTGTGTTTTCCTAACTTGATTTCTGGATGGAAGGGATATGTTTTCGAACGATCGATGTGGTTGGTTATGGATAGTTTCCCAGTAGTTATGTAACTAAATAATCTATTTCTGCTGAAACGTGAAAACCAAAATGGGGTTGGGGTTGTTTGTTGTATGCATGCTTCGTAGTAGCCGTGCTGAGGCACGTGCTCAGTTTCTCTATTTAGAATCCATAGGTTGGGCTGTGTGGTTGGTATATATATATATATATATATATATATATATATATATATATATATATATGTCTGTGTGTATGTTTGTATCTTTTGTGTTTTATCGCACCCCACCCATGTTGAGCACTTAGTGAGGAACACTCCCATTTCATGGGAGAGGGTGTTTTTCCCTTAGTTACTAGCTCCTTCCAGCTCCTTCTTTCCTAGGCTGTGATGGCTTGAGGTGACCTTACACCTAAGACTCTTTGGGTAGGTTTCGATTGGGTTGGCTTAGGCCCAAGACTCTTCAGACTGGTTCTACTTTTTACAGAGAATCTTTGAGATTAGGCCTAGGTGTGTGTGGGCGGGATAAGTGGTGGTGAGGCCCAGGTGTGTGCAGGCATAGAGAGTGTGGCAGTGTCAGGACGTTCGTCATTAGGAAGAAGAGCTAACTAAAGGGAACCGGTGTGGGGTACCCAATAATCTTGTTTCTTATATACTAGTTCCTGTTGTTCTTGTGTTTTGGGGAGTTTGGGTAGTGAGGTTGGGTGGATAGAATTCCTTGCTAGGTTTCTTCTATTGTTCTCACGGGACATTAGGATGTCTCCCCACTTGTGCACAAGAGATTTAGGTTTCCCTACTGATTATACTTGTATGCTCACCCTACGTTTACTTTCAGGTTTCCAGTAGGACTACCAGGCTCGTGCGGGACCATACTAGTCGGACAGTTGGAGTTTTTTCAGTTTTTGTTCTCTTGTTTTCTTTTGGTATTGTACTTTGAGCTTTCTTGTACTTGTACCTTGTTATAAAATTGTTTAATCATGCATGTGGGCTTGGTTTGGGTTTATTTCTATACACTTGTTCTTTTTTTTCCTTTTGGTGGTTGTCTTGTACTATTTCCTGATCCTAAATAATAAAAAGGGTAATGCCTCCCATATTTGTGAAAACTCATACCCTTGGTGCTAGTCACCACCCCAGGGCCTACTGGAGGTGGCACTCGGGGGGTCATTATCTCCCTTCCACCATTGCCAGCTCAGGAGGGGAATCTTTGGTGGGGGGGGGTCGTGACTGAATGGTATCATAGGACGGTGCAGTCCTCTTTGTTGTAGTAGGTGGAAGAGTATCAGTGGCGGGACTCCGAGGTGGAAGTGATGCGGGATCGTGTCGATCAGGGGAACGCTCCAGAGGGATGGTCAGAGGAAAGCTGACATTGGATGCTTTTCCATGGATGGTTTTTTGTTCCGGAGGAAATGCGTGAGGGAGTTCTCCATGAGTTCCGTAGCTCATCCTTGGCAGTACATCCCGGAGTTTCAAAAATGTACTGGGGCCTCAGGGAACAGTTTTGGTGGCCCAGGGTGAAAAGGGAAGTGGTGGAGTTTTTGGCTAAATGCCTAGTGTGTCAGCAAGTGAAGGTTGAACACCGTGTTCCCAGTGGTTTGTTGCATCCTTTAGATTTCCCCGAGTGAAAGTGGGATGACATCTCAATGGACTTCATCACAGGACTACCCAGAGCTCAGGGTGGTTATGATGCTATCTGGGTGGTGGTGGATCGACTGACGAAATCAGCTCACTTAGCAATTAAGGAGTCAGGCCCAGTGAGTACCTTAGCACAGAGGTACGTAGACGAGGTTGTGCGGTTTCATGGATTCCCAAAGACTATCATATCAGATCGGGATTCTTGGTTTACCTCACGAGTCTGGAGGGGGTTACAGCATGCTTTTGGCACCCAGCTACACCTTAGCACCGCTTTCCTCCCCCATACTGATGGGCAGACAGAGCGGACTATCCAGACGTTGGAGGACATACTGCGAGCATGCGTTCTGGATTTTAGAGGATCATGGGTACGACACTTGCCTTTAGTAGAGTGCACCTACAACAACAGATTCCACTCTACTATTGGCATGGAACCATTTGAGGCTTTGTATGGAAGGCCATGTGGTTCACCCATTTGCTGGGCAGAGGTTGGTGAGACAGGTGCTCTTGGTCCAGAGGTAGTGCAGAGCACCACAGAGAAAGTCCAGCTTATATGTGAGAGGATGAAAGCGCCTCAGGACCGACAAAAGTCTTATTCTGACCGTCGGAGGAGGCCCTTGGAGTTCGAGGTGGGAGATCATATGTTCTTGAAGGTTTCCCCTCGACAGGGGTAGCAGAGGTTTGGAAAAGGTAGAAAGCTCTCACCTAGGTTCATTGGACCTTTTGAGGTGCTGAGGTGAGTCAGATAGGTGGCATATCAGCTGGCCATGAACCTCAGTTGGAGAAGGTTCATGACGTCTTCCACGTCTCTCATCTTCGTCGGTACTTACACGATGACTCCCACGATATCGATTGGTGAGAGTTAGATATGGGAGACGACGCAACCTTCGAGGAACGACCAGTCAGGATCGAGGATCATAAAGAGAATGTGCTCAGTGGATGAACCATTCCATTGGTTCGTGTATTGTGGAGGCATGGCGGCCTTGAGGAGAGAACTTGGGAGCAGGAGACCCAGATGCATGCTCAGTACCTAGAGTTGTTTTGACTTGTGTTTTACCTTGTTCTTCTGAGCTTTGTGTTGATGTTGTACTTTGTACCTTTGATATATGGAATGCTTGGCTTGTCAGTTGTGAGACCTTTTTGTTTCCTTGTTCCCTGGTAATGTGTGACACGTCCGGATGTGTGAGGAAATGGAAAAACCATACCCTTAATCGAGACGCATTAATGCTGATGCGATTGAACCCGTGTAGGCGAGTTAGTGCCGCCTAAAGCGGATAGTATCTCGACATAGGAGAAGGAATTTCCCAAACCCATGTGTTCGGGCTGTGTGTTGGTTGTGTGGTGTTGGGGGTAGTGCGAGTTGAAAAATCCTAATGTATGAAAGTGGGAAGACCCAATTCTTAATCGAGACGCATTAATGAGGATGCGATTGAACCCGTGCAGGTGAGTCAGTGCCACCTAAAGCAGATAATATCTTGACATAGGAGAAGGAATTCCTAACACATATGATTAGGGTTGTTGGTTGAGTTCATGTCATAATGAGAACCCTAAGAGGTATCTTTTTTATTTTCCTCTGGGTTGGTTTTTGAATTCTCGGGGACGAGAATGTTTTAAGAGGTATCTAATGTAATAGCGCGGACCTCTCCGACCCTTTCCTTTGTCAAAAAGAAGGTCACGAAGAGTGATGGAGGGTAAAATGGACTTTTCCCACACTTTCCAGAATTTTGAAACTACACGCCGTGTAGTTTGAGTACACGCCATGTACCCCCTTTCCAGGTATACCCCGTGTTGCAGGCCATGTCCTCACTGTGTGAAATAATGGGAGCATGTTGTGTTCCCAATTCTACACGCTGTGTAGTCCTTCCCCTCATGCACGTTACCAGTCAATGGTCATGTACCATGTTGTAGCCATGTCCTTGCCATGTGCAATATATGAGTACATTCCGTGTGTCTAAACTACACGCCGTGTAGTCCTTCCCCACGTATGTGGTACCCTCAAACCGTGTGTTGACCAGTCAACGGCCGCAGAGCAGTGTTGGAAGCCGCGTGGAGACCGTGTAAAGTAACCAAGTACATGACGTGTACCCTAAAGTACATGCCATGTACTTTTCCTTTTCTCGCCTATAAAAGGAGGGGCCCCCTCCTCCTTTCAACTCACTCCTATCCTCCCATTTCTTCTGAGCAGAGCTCTCCCAAGAGACTCGAAGGCTCATTTTCTTCCATAACTTCTTCGTCTGAGCTCCAATTTACGATCTGTCAGTGGCCACGGGATCGTAACGACGAGGCGGAACATCCAAGCTTGGATCTGTTGTCTTTCCTTCGGCCTTTCCTTTTCGACTTCCACCCAAGGAGGTTTTTCTGGGACCTGACAGAGGTGACGGACACCGACGGACTACTTCTAAAGTTGATCTGGGGGAGCGCTGTGATCAAAACCTGTTGAGGTAGGGATCTTACCTTTGTCTCTATAATTTGTGCATCGTTCGGGGTGGGTATCATCTTGTTTTCATGAGGAACAGTTGAACATTTAAATAAAGATAATAACTAGTTAATGAATGGGGATGGGAAGTTGTGATTGTTGTTACTTTATATCATGTGATATTATGTTGTGAATTGAATGATCTTCTGCATATGGAAAATCACGATCATTGGGGGCCTTTTCTTATGAAATTAAATGTTTCCCTCTCCTTATGGATTTTCTTATGGATGGAACTTTGTGGAATGTGGAAATTGGTTAATCACGTAAAGTTGGCTGTTTAAAATCTGGTGCCCTTATGTGATCACCCCGGTTAAACAAAATGGAATAACGAACATGTGGGTGTTGGCTTGGTTACGTGGCATGTGATGGGGGTGTTTTGTGGGTTGTTGTGGTTTGGGTGAGCATCAGGGCTGCGGTTGGCTTGGGTGTGGGTTGGTGTGAATGTTATGTTGGTGACGGGCAGCGGGGCTGTGATAAATGGTATTAAAGGGATAATGATGTATGGGTTTCAGTGCGGTTGTGGTTATGGTAGTTGGAAGCGGGGCTGCGGGGATGGGTTGAATGTGAACGGACTATGGGTTATAAATAATAAATAAAATCGGAAGATTTAATGAATGGTGGAGCTTGATAACAGAACGTAATTAATAATCAATGGGGCCGGTTGGTTGATAAGAAGGGCTTGGTTGTGTTGCTTGTGTTTTCTTAACTTGATTTGTGGATGGTAGGGATATGTTTTACGAACGATCTATGTGGTTGGTTGTGTATAGTTGCCCAGTAGTTAAGTAACTAAATAATCTAATTCTGTTGAAACGTAAAAACCTAAATGGGGTTGGGGTTGTTTGTTGTATGTATGCTTCGTAGTAGTCGTGTCGAGTCACATGCTCAGTTTCTCTGTTTAGAAGCAATAGGTTGGGCTGTGTGGTTGGTATATATATATATATCTGTATCTTTTGTGTTTTATCGCACCCCACGCATGTTGAGAACTTAGTGCCGAACACTCCCATTTCATGGGAGAGGGTGTTTTTCCCTTAGTTACTAGCTCCTTCCTGCTCCTTCTCCCCTAGGATGTGATGGGTTGAGGAAACCTTACACCTAAGAATCTTCGGGTAGGTTTTGATTGGGGTGGATTAGGCCCAAGACTCTTTGGGAAGGTTCTACATTTCCCCAAGAATCTTCGGGATGAGGCCCAGGTGTGTGCGGGCGGGATACGTGGTGGAAAGGCCCAGGTGTGTGCGGGTAGGGAGAGTGTGGCAGTGTCAGGACGTTCATCATTAGGAAGAGCAGCTACAAGGGAACCGGTGCAGGGTACCCAATATTCTTGTTTCTTATATACTACTACCTGTTGTGCTTGTGTTTTGGTGAGTGTGGCTAGTGTGGTTGGGTGGATAGAATTCCTTTCTAGGTTTCTTTTGTTGTTCTCACAGGATATTAGGATGTCTCCCCACTTGTTCGTGAGAGATTTAGGTTTCCCTACTGAGTATACTTGTATGCTCACCCTATGTTTACTTTCAGGTTTCCAGGAGGACTACTTGGGCCGTGCGGGACCCTACTAGTCGAACAGTTGGAGTTGTTGCAGTTGTTGTTCTCTTTTTTTCTTTTGGTATTGTACTTTGAGATTTCTTGTAGTTGTACCTTGTTATAAAATTGTTTAAACATGAATGTGGGCTTGGTTTTGGTTTATTTCTATACACTTGTTCATTTTTTTCTTTTGGTGGTTGACTTTTCCTATTTCCCGATCCTGAATAATAAAAAGGGTAATGCCTCCCATATTTTTGAAAACTCATACCCTTGGTGCTAGTCCCCACCCCGGGTCCTATTGAAGGCGGGACTCAGGGGTCATTATCTCCCTTACACCATTTCCAGCTCAGGAGGGGCATCTTTGGTGGGAGGGGGTCGTGACACAACTGGGAGAAAACCAACTGATTGAATAGTGTTCTTGGATTGTTTTCTACGTTTTTTGGAAAATTCCAAGAGAGGTTGGAGAGTGTGTTTTAAATGATTATCATGATTCTTAGAGAGTATCTAGAATTTGTGTAAGAAGATTTTTTTGTGCTTATTATGGTTGATTGAGAGTGTCCAGTGTCATTATTTTGTGTGTTTGATAGATATTTTAGGCTAGTTTTGAGGGTCATATATGGAAGTATCATGAGGTGGATGGGTGATGTTTGTGGGGCCATGTAGCAGAATTCATTTTGGATGGTTTGGGGATTGTATTTGTTGGTGTTTGTTTTGATTTTTTCATAAGTTGGACTATTTTTTTGAATTATGATCGATTATTCCTATAGTGGGGAGTGTTATTTAGATTAAATAATGGTTGAGATGGAAAACAATATTGGTGAGTGAATAGATATAATTTTATGATTCAGGTATAATGTTGGATAGAGCTCATGTTTTTGTTATGTAATCAATATAAATATATTGGGATCTAAGTGTGATTCATATCGAGGATGCATTGGTTCTCATGAATGGAGGGTGGTAATGATTTTGGATGATATATTATTTGGTCCTATAATTAAACTATGTGATGGGTTTTCAGTTTTTGGATGGTCTATTGATTCCTTTGGGTGTTAAGGAATTATGGTTTGGTGACTTAGTGATATCATAAGGGGTCTATCGTAAGGTAAAACATTCTTGGTAAAAGTAAACCAAAGGTAGAACAACTAGTATTTTGTGTGTAATTGGCTGTGTTGAGTAAAAAATACATTAGGAGCTTTTTTTAAGATGTTATGGACATGATTTTTGGATCAAATCATACTTTTTAGAGTAAAGGAAGATGTATTTTGGTTTTAATATTAGAGTGGTATAACTAGAGTATGTCTAGTGTTCATAGAGTAAATATAGCTCATTAGAGGTCAATTGGTGATTGAGAAAGCTTAGGACCAATGATTGAAATATTTTTTATGCTTATCTGGGATGATAAGTGATAGGGTGGAGAGGCTTTAAATACCCTCCCTTTTTATAGTTGATAATTTGATTAGAAAAATTATTTTTTTATCTGGTAGATAGTTCATTCTGAGAACCAAGGTATAGATCAATAATATGGGATTTATATCATCTCGAGATAATTTTTTTGGATGTATTTTGATGGACTATAGGTTCTATGGGTGCTCAAGAACATCTCAAGAGCTCTATGTGATGTTTCTTAAGGTTTGGATGATTTCATCATAGTGCACATGGTTTGGTGTGCATGGTTTATGAGAAACCATGCAGTTTAATAATAGAGGTCTACATTTTAGTTCATTTAGTATAACACATAGTTAGAAATCATGGGTTGCACATGATCCAGGAGAAACCATATATATCTTATAGAAAATCATGTGAGGTTTATTGGAATTGGTTTTTGTAACATTATTGTCACACAATTTGAGAAAAATAATGTGAAATGATGTAGACCAAGACGATGTTAGTTCGCATGGTTGTTACATAGTTTGGTAAACTGCATGGACCTACTATTTAAAGGTGGTTTACTTAGATAGTTCCTACCATATTATTGGAACATGGTTTAAAAAATTATGCATCCAAGTTATGTAGCCTATATATTGTTTGTTAAAAAGTGGGAATTTCCATTTTTTACCCTTATAATATTATAACCTCCAAAAGTCCCATTTCACATATCCATTGTGTGTGTGATGTCCAGGTGGTTCTCCTACCTCCTTCTTCTTCAATCCTATTTTAATTTGAGGAATTATTGTTCTTAGTTTTTGGGAAATTTGAGGTGTGATTCTCCTCCCTCTACTTCCATTATTCATTTCACTTTATTTTAGTTTGATTTTTTGATTATCTAGATTAGGTTTCTTAATGAATTTTAATTTATCATGGTGGAAATAACCCCACCATTTGGTGGTTTTGTATGTGGCTCATAGAGGGTGTTTTGATATTGTGTGATTAAGTTATATTTTATAGTTACAATTAAGGAATGTTACACCAGGGATATATTTAAATTTTTTGGTTTAAATTATATTAAAATTGTTATTGAATCAAAATCAGTTTTTAGGTATTTTTATTAGAATGGTTTTAGGATAATGTTAGAGACCTTCTACTTGGGGTTGGGCATTGTTTTAGTGCAACGAGGCCATTAGGTGAGGTTTTGGGACTTATAAATTTTTTTTCTAAATTTTAAAATTAATTATAATAGTAATAATTAATTAATTTGAATTAGATAATTAATTATAAAGTATTATGATTAATTAATTAAGGTGTTATGGTTTGATATATATTCTTGGGACTAAGGTGAGCTTCTGTGTCGATGGACATACTTCATTTCCAGAGGTGGTTACTCTATGTCTAATGTGGGTGTCCTTGAATTTTATAGGTATCTTGGTTTATTTATGATTTTAGTTTTATTTTAATTCATTTTTATAAGTCCTATATATTTAATTAGCTTTTATTACTCTTAAATATGGTTGAGATAGGTTTGTGCCAACCTAATAGTCAACATGGACAATATATCTTGTTGGAGGATTCAATGGTGGTTCCTTGGTTGAATGATTGTTGGTGGCCATACATGTATTTTTTCTTAGTGTTTTGTGTTTTATTTCAAAGATAAATGGTTCTTTTTAAAGTATTATTTAAAAAATGGATTTTATGAAATGGAATTTATGGAAAATTGGATTATTCGAGATTTGCGTTTGGAAATAGTGTTTCAAAATGTAATTGGTTCTTCTAAATAGTGTTCTGATAGGATTAGGGAAAGTTCTTAGTGAGAGTAATATATATTGTGATCACTTTTTAAATTATTTTAAAATAGTATTTAGATAAGGTTTTAATGGATGAAATAAGGGCTTGATTGAACTTGTTTCGGTTAGTTCGATTGGGTGAGTGAAATGCCCATTTTTCTAAGATTATATGCTTATTATGACTTCTAATTGTGCTTGTACAGTGTGTATTCATTGGGTGATGATACGTTTTATGTTTTTATCCATTTTAAAACTATTATAATGGTATCAAGGTTATGGGTTGATCCCAGTAGATGTGACAACTGCCTTTGAGGGTTGTGATGGGTTTGAAGTACCCAATTGATGGTTGAGGGATGTTATAACTAGAATGATGGGTTTGGGATGAGAGATAGAAAATTGAAAGAGGAACCCATGTAGGGTGTTTGTGTTGTTGTTTGACCAAGGGTCCCCTATAAGGTAACATGGTAATGTTCCAACCCTAGAGAGGGTGCGTGTGAGATATCACTTAAGTTACAATGTTAGGCCACATGTTTGAGAGGACAACCTTGAGTATGAAATATGGGTTTGGCTAATGGACAAACCTAGGTTAATATTTTATAAAATTTTATGAGAGGATTTTACAACCAAAGTTTACTAGTAAATAAGGGCCTTATTTTTGAAATTCATGTGTGGTTATCTAGGATTCAGATAACATGACTAATACCAAGGAATTCTAGGGATATGACATAGGATTTCACAAATTATTAATGATATAGAATACCTTGGGGTAGTCCCCTTGGATTCACTGTGACTATCAATATAGACCACCTTGGGGTATTCTCCCTCGGATTCACTATGATTATGGATATGGAATGACTTGGGGTATTCCCCCTTGTATTCTTTGTGAATACTGGTGGGAATTTCTTAGGGTCATTCCCCCCTTGGATTTTTTATAAGCACTGATTTAGAATTACTTGGATTCATATAGATTAATAATCATGAATTCATTGGGCGTACTCCCCCCTTGAATTCATTTGGATTTTTTATTTTGAATTCCATGTATTAGTTCCATGGATTTATATAGACAACTAATTTGGAATTACTTGGATGGGTTCTTGGGATTTGTATGAATAGTTCATTTGCATTTCCATGGATATGTTTTGTTGAATCAAAATAGTGGATGTGACCATTACTTGTGTCCTATGGTCATGTTTTGGATTTCCTAGGAAATTTTCCTAGGAATCAGTTGTTAAGAATGAGACTAATATATTGTCCATGGGTTAGGTATTTTCTTGGAAAGATTCCATAATGTGTATAGAGACACTTTGGCACTAGATGAATCAGGTTTCATATATATTATTGGTTTTAGGATAGGATTTTCTCTACCTGGGTCATTAAATATGTTTGGATATAATCCATCCTTGGATGAAACTTGTATACTTATGTTCTTTTGTGTTATGTTTTTGGTTGGGTGTGTTGTATGAGTGACCAAATTTCTAATATTCTATATTGTATGAACATCAACTTGATCATAGTAGTACAAAGTTTTTTTTATATAATTGGTGATTTCTACTAGGTCATGGACTGACATCCTACCCAAGTATATGGTATGGTTTTCAATCTACATGGTTATACGTTACTATTTTCTCTCAAGACATGTGTATCACTTTGAGATGCCCACGTGGTTCAACCAATGGGTCATTGAGGTTGTTGATGTGGTAAGTTAGATTATGTGAGTTGGGATATAGCATATTTTTTTTATTTTCTATTATAGTTTAACATGTATTTTTTTAGTGTGTTTATATATATATATAATGCATTTTGTTTCATGTTCATCTATTTATTCTATATTTTTTTTTATGAATCATATGGACTAGTTTACTGCATTCAATTCTAGACTATGGGGGATCTGTGAGCTACCAATTTTATGTTTTTGGGTTTTTGGGTTGTTTGATATATAGATGGTTCATTACAAATTTTTGGTAGAATCGGGCATCACCCCCGAAACCTATATTAAATGTAATAGTCTTTTTGTGACTTTCTTAGGCCCTCATCATGACTTAGAAGCCTATAGTTTAAGGGGAGGAACATCTAAGGTCAATTAGAATCTCCTATTAGGCATATTTTAGGTGGTCTGAGATGGGGTGTTACAAAATAGTTCATTTTCTCTCTGCCTGGTTTCATTCCGTATGTCATCCCAAATGAATTTGGTGATTAAAGACTATTTAATTCCCAATAATGGACTCAAATCTTGAGCACAAATTCTATGAAAAAATATATATTTCACTTTAATTACTCTATTGTGGTGTGATCACTCATACTATAGTGTATCTACTCATAAATATTCACCACGGAATAGTCTTCTTGACTATGGCATAGGGGAGGTCTTCAATCAATTTTTTTGACATGGTCCACTGCTCTGTGGTGTGCCTTCCAATTACTAGGTTCATTTTTCTCACACAAAAATCTTCTTTTTTGAACTACCCATGATCATTTTGTGATCTCTAGTAACTTCTTAGTTTACCCAACCAACTATAATAAGTACATTTACATTACATCATGGAATCCTATAATATTGGAAGAAATAAAATCACTTGTGCAACCTAATTAACTCTCTCTATGACACAAGGATTAACTATTGTGTAGGAATTTCCTTCACAAATTCATTATGATGTAGCTTATTATCCACAATGTCGAAATCTTGAATTTTCTAGTAGTATTGAAAAACTCATTTTCACACTTTCTACATCACAAGATGTTTCTACGGTGTGGTAATTTATTCTTCAATCATCTATAGTGTGACATATAATACACGATATAGGCCTTCTCAGAACTCTACTGATATTGAAAATCAAGTGGACATCCCTATATAGAACTCCATGGTGTATGATTCCATTAGTTATGTAGGGATCCTTTAAATTCTAGTGATATTAAAAAATTTCTATTCACCTCTTATAGTATAATATATACCCTACGATGTAGAAACACTATAAGAACTAATATTACAGTGAAACTTATTACTTTTTGGTGTTGAATATACATCTCCTATATATTTTCCCTCGAGCTGTAAACCTTATAGGATAAATAAATCCATAAAAATTTACTAACCATCACCACTTCTCAAAAACCATCTTCAACATCGAAAATCATATATAATTTTAACAAACCCAATAAATACCAAACATCGAAAGAATTTTTTCAACATATTTTCCAAATGAATAACTTTTTGGAGTAAATATTTTGAGAGAATAATAGGTGTTTTTAAGAAAAAATTAGAAGAGTATCTTAGAATAAAATGTTGAATAATTTATTATTATGGTATAAGAGTATGAATAGTGTGGATTGATGTGACAATTAAAATTGTTTAATTAAAAAAATATATGTTTTTGATATAAAAGAACTAACAATACTAAATTAAATCTTCGAAATATTTTATTCAACATACGTTATCAGAAATAGTATTTTTTCATGAAAAATTATAATATTGTCTTTTAAAATAGATTTATATGTCTTAAAATTAATTTTATAACTATTAAATATACTATTTTACTTATTAAATAAATTGTAAGTCATAATAATTTTTTTAAGAAATACTGGGACATTTTTACATCATAATGATGTCATAAAACTTAACATATACACAAAAAAAAATATTTTTTACTATTAACCTAAAATACAATTTATTTGGAAAAATACCAATAACATATCCTTAACTTATTTTGAAATTCTAATTCCAAAAATAATTTCCACTTTATCAAATTTAAATTATATATATTAAAAATTAAAATTTTGAATAAACCATAAAATATTATATATATATATATATATTATTTATAAAAATTAATTCTTTTATTATGGGTGGCTATATTTCTATTTATTTTTATTCTATATTTATTATATGATTCATAATTAAATATTTAAAAATGTCAACCATAATATGTTAAAACCCAGGTAATACTGATAATATATCATTTTCATTCCTTATAAATATTAATGAATTATATTTTATATAGTTATATTCTCTATAATAATATTAAGTAATTTTTCAATAAAAAAATTGTTTTATTCATACTAAATTTTTTTACAAATATTTTATGGATTTATTTAAAAGTTTAATTTCCAAATTTTGGAATTTTAATATTAAAAAATTAAATTAAATTTTGAAATAATTAAGCCAAAATTTACTTTGGGTGGATTTTTTAAAATTTTTTGAAGAAATTTATTTTTTGGTTAATAGTTAAGAAACTAATTTTTAAGAGAATATCCTGTTCTTTTCATTTATTTACAAAGTAAAATTATATTTAATATTTTTTTTAAAACTAATTAGTTCCGCTTTATTAATAATAATCCAATTAATTTCATTGGAATCAACAATACACTATATTTTGGTATTAAAATATTTTTATATATATAAATTCATTTTTCTCTGTAAAAATTCACCGCGATACATGTTCTGATTTTAAAAGTAAATTTTACCATATTTAGAGATTTATTCTTGAAAATTGAGTTTTATATTTTGAATCAATAGGTATAAATTTTTTAATAGTTATACGCCATTTTTTATCTTTATAAATAGTAACTTTGGTAAAAAAACTAGTTACCGTGGTAAGGGTTAAATTGAATTAAAATGATTAAAACAAAAATAATAAGGGTTAAATGTTCCTAAAAACTTGTCTAAAAACAATTTTATGGTCTTATTTTGAATATATATTATATTATAATTAAATTGGATCCATTTTGTATCCATTTTTCTTGTGTAATACATTAATATATTTTAATAATTTGAAATTTTTTTAGATTGTCCTTTACCTCACTTATAAAAGGACACCTAGTATCCAATCATATAAAAACATAAATAGACTCTTATATCACAAAATACCTACAAATATCACTTCCTACCATCCCTCCTCATGACTTAAATGTCATATTTTGATTCTAATACTATCCTAGGTTTCCTTTAGGTATAAATATAAGGATGATTTCCAAAGAAGAGTTATAATTTCTAATATGCCTATTTGAAGTTTATTTTTTATTATACCTCATTAAAATACATTATAACAACTATAAAATAATTAAATTAGTATCTTATGTATACTTAAATGTTATTATGTTTATGGAAAAAATCTTTCGATATTTTTTTTATCCTTTGGTAAATGAAAACATCGCTCGTGCATACGTGTGGACTACCACCTCCATGAAGCAACGAGTTTCATTTTCCATCACTATCTCACATTAATTATTATAAAGGTCAAATTAGTGAATATATAATATTTTTATTAAATTATTCCGCTTCTTTAAAGATAGTATACTACATTCCTTTTTATCCATTCCATCCATTGTAAATTTATAACATCGCTCATGGGTATATGTGGAATACAAATTCCACAGAGATATGGGACTCATTTTTCATTTCAACCGTAAAAGGTTGGTCGTAAGAATGGAATAAATGAATAAATATGAAATTTATAAAATATTTATGATTTTGTAAAATTGAAATATAATTTAATTTATTCCTTTTCCACATGTTATAAAAACGAAAATATCGTTCATGCGTACATACGAGCTACCATCTCAATAAACTAACATGTTTCATTTTTCATGTTCTCCTTACATGATTGGTTATTAAAAGTATAAATAATGTATAAAAATGAATATTATTAAATTATTAATATTATATAACTAATTTAATTATGATCTATTTGACCATTTCAATCTACCAAAACTATTTCAATCTTATAATCTGAATGTTATAAAAACAACTGATTTTAACTTAATAGATTAAGTAATTAAGTATAAAATGGATATAAGTCAAATAAAATGAATAATAAAATTGAAAAAAACTATTATGAAAGTAAATAATTGACATCAGTTTATTATTATAGAAGATAAAGAATATACATTACAAGTTGGACTCGATATAAGGGATTTTCTTTAAAAAGTGTTTTAAACATTTTTAAGTATTCCTTTAGACTATTTTTCATCAATATAAATATGTTTCTTAAATTTTTTATGGAATTTGTTATATAATCATAAATGTTTTATAAAATTACTTTTTTATTACTTATTTATTATTTTTAAAAGATTATAAAATGAATCTTTTTATTATTTTTTGAATAAGGTACTTTTTATCAAAGGTGTGAAAAAATATATTTTTAAATGTATATGGAATTAAAGGATTTTTACATCATCATAGACATAATTCATTATGAATATTATTCAATATGTTTCTATGAATATTTTAAAATAAGATAATTTATCCCTATATTTTGGATGTTTTTATTAAATATTATCAAAATAAAATGATATTTTATTTATTTTATGTAAATACAAAAAATTGTTTTACAAATGAGATCAAAAGTATATTTTTATGAGTTTAGTGATAGAAATACGATATTTTATGTGTATTTCATGGCCCTTGTACACTATTTATGATGACAGGTGAGCTTAGTTTAGCTTTTCAATGAATTGGGTAATGATTGTAATCTATAGAGAATTATATTGGAATTAACTGAGTAGGGTATTCCACATGTAAGGGTTCTTATAAGGGCTCTATAAAGAAGATCTCCTAGAGAACCTACATGAATTTTATATTGTTACTAATTATTTTTCATGGAAGTATTTTAATTTAAATAAATTAGGCTAATAATATATTTTTTAAGGAATTATTATTCTCTTTAAGGGTAAATGGTATGTATTTAACAAATTTTTTTCATGGGTTTAAAAATTTTCTAAGAAACCCTCCTGATTATGATTTTTTCTATATAATTTTTAATAAAGCATTTTATGAAAAACTATGGGCAGTAAATTTGATTTCATGTGTAATAAAATAATTATTTGAGCTCAAAGTTTGTTATAATAAAGGAAAACTCGCATATATGATCTCATGATTTTCAAATAGACTAACATTTTTGTTTCTTGCTTTTTTAGATATCCCTTAGTAATATTCTTTTACGTATCCCATGCTTTCAAATGTTTTTCACTGGGTTTAAGGATTAATATGAACAATGTTGAAGACAACATTAAAATTGTGAAAATTCATTGAGAAAAGAAAATGGATTTCATTTTAAAGGTATTTTATCATGAAAAAATGGATATTGATTGTAATTTTAGATATTGTAATCCATTGGTTAGTTATTTAAAAGTCATGGACTAGCTATATAAAACTGTAGAAATGAAAAGGTCTTATAGAATACATCAAAATTAATTCTTGATTTAAAACTCAAGATTATATGATGTTTTAAGGAAGTGTACTTATATAATTCTTCTTATATATAATATATATTTGAATTTTTATATATTTATTGACAATAAAAATATAAGTAATAAAAATTAATTTTATAATTACAACATTACGAAGATCACTATTGAATATTTATTTATTTAAGAATCCCATAACTAATATCAAACACTTTTCAAGATGAATGTGCGTTTGTGAGTTCATTAAGATAAAATTTTAATTCACATACAACTCTCATATGTCATGATTTATACTAATTTTTATTTCATATTACCTTGATTTTCATTCCATGAATTAATTTTATTTATTTTCCATTATTACATAAAAATAATTTGTATAATATCTACCTTTTCCTATGTAATAATTACAATTCCATGATTACATATTCACTCCATGACCAATAGTTTTAATTTATTATATAATAAATAATCAAAATTTTATAAATTTCATTATAACCATTTATTCCAGAAAATTATTATGGTTAAAATATTTTTTTTAATTTTATTTAATAAATGCTTAATTATTATTTATATTATTTTAAAATATAATGAGTATATTTTTTTCTAAAATAAAAGGATAAATTAATAATTAAACATATATTTTTAATATTCATATTTATTTTAAGACATTTTAAATTATTGTGAATAATTGGTTAATGTAAAATATTAATTTCAAAAGGAAATGATAGAAAATAAAAAATATATATTTCACATATGAAGGGAAAAAAATAAACAAAAAACTAAGATGTTTAATTTTACCCTAATAAATAAATTTTGTCCAAATATTTTTTTAAATAATTGGTAAAAAGGTAAATTCATAAATATTCATACCTTATAGAAATTACTGGTTTTCTTAATTCCATCTCTAAGATTTGTTACTTCATGGATACTTAGATTATTTCTAGAGATTAACATAATGCTTCAAAATATTTTCAAATTAATTTACCTTTTTCCTTATATACATTGATTGAAATTGGTGATAAAATTATTATTTTAACGGTTTTTTAATTTAAAATATCATAAAAAGTATGTCATTAAGAAGTTTGATAAAATTAAATATGCAATAGCTTAAAATATACAAGGTCAATTACATCCATCATCACAGAACACCACATGAGAAAAGAAAACAGTAGTAAATAAACAGGCCTAGGGACTTGACCCCATAACCTACTCCTTACCACCCCCCCCACAAAACCCAAACCACCTCACCACAAATGGTATTGAAATAGTGTAAAATATAATTAACTCAAAAAATTGTAATACTTCTTGAAATAACTTAATAGAAAAGAAAATGGGCTTGTGTGTGTAAAATTATTGATGATAACCATCCTTTATAACTATATAAATATACAATGACCATTATATAAATTTGATGTTATGAATAGAAAAATACACCCTTTTTTGATATCATCATAATCATGTGAGAGTAAAATGTTCAATGTCTCCTGATGATATCTACAGAATGATAAAAAGTTAGATATATCATAAAATAAATTTTCATTTTACTTTAATATTACAATAGATATAAAAATAATTATAAAAAATAAAAAATAAATGATTTTAATGAAAATGATATTAGTGTTTCTATTTATCATTTAAAACACCTAATATTAATTAATCTTTTGAAAAGAGTATGTTGTATATAACCATCTAATATATTAATTATAATAATTTAATCCAAAGGCTAATAAATGTTATATCCAACCTAAATGCATATAATAATATTTTCATTACTTCATCCCATATAAATTTTAAAAATATGTAATTAACCCATGACTATTTCCATTATAATACAATTTATCATAAATAGAATTTAATTTTATATTTTAACCATATGTATTCATATTTGTTTACATGAACTAGTTCTCTGGAACTTAATGGTCATATATTAAGGTTTTATATACTTTGGATTACTTATCCTAAATCCAAAAAATTACTATAATATATTATCCATATAAAATATTTTAGTTTTAAGAAAAATTTATAATTACCATAGTCTCTAACACCATTCTCATTTAATAAAGAGGGTTCCATTATCCAAACAATGTAATATATTCATTTAATATTGAATAAAACTATTAATTAAATTTTATGATTCATGTATCCCTATACACTTCTCATAGATGAATATCATGTTTTCTTTCTATTCTATAAGATTTAATAAATTTTCATATTGGTTTATCATATTGTTTTGTTATATGTTCTTCTAAATCTAGTTGATAAGGTTTTTAAAAATATTTCTCTAATACCAACTGCAGAAACCCAAAATCTAGAAACCTATAACAAGTAGTTTTTTATTATAATGTAAAAACTAATTATCTCGATACATAAAATCCATGTCACACCCTTATGACACTTTTAAGTACTTATGACCTTCTCTTTTGACCACCTTTTGTTCCTAGCTTTTCACAGGTCATTTTGGGTAATTTTGAGGAGTATTTGAGAGTATTTGGGAAAGTGTGCAGTTTTTGCATGGTTAGTAGAATCCATATGAATTATCCAAGAAACTATTCGGCGTGTGGAGGTTTCCATGAAGGGGGCTCATGGCTAGCATGTGGTTTGGGCTTATCGTGTGGCCTTCTCTAGTAAAGTGCGCATTTTGGGAGTGTATTTTATTTCATGGTTGGTTTATGATATGTTTAACCATGAAACAAAACCATGTGGATCACTTAAGAGATATAAATATTCATAGATTTGGCACATGGTTTGTCTAATAGTGAATCAAAACCATGCTGATGGGTTTTAATAATCCATAAATTATATTTTTAATTAGTTTTTCAAAATGAATCACTCATTATTTCTCTGATGTCATGGGATATCAAACTTAAGAATATCCCTTGAAAATTTTTATGAACTATTCCTATCAATATAGATATTTTATTGATTCCAAATGTGGTGGATCTGAGAAATAGAAGGAATATGTTCGTTCTTCAGTCATTCTTATTCTCTCTATCAGGTATCCTCTTATCTGCATAAATGGAATTATAGATATGGACTATTCTAATGAGATCTATGGTTTTGGGTATAATATAATGTAAATTATTATATATCAATCTAAGAATAATAATTGATAGTCTAGGTTTTCTGATATTGGGTTTTTTTTCTTTGAGAACATGACCATTTAGGTGGTGGTTTTATATGTTGTATTTTTTTTATAAACATATAATGATTTCACATGTTTTTAGTAGTTTTTCCTAAATGGTTTTTTAATCATGTCCGGGTTTCATAAAATTGGTTTTAAACAATTACAATATATTAATAATATTACCATGATAATGGTTTTAAATTGGAATATAAAGATATGTGAAAATGGTTTTGGGGATATTGTTTTATGATTGATTAACTTCTTCTGATTTATGAAATTCCCCAAATTAAATGATTAAAAATAGGATAATGATAGAACATGGGAATCTATTTCTTTAGGGGGGAAGGTAAGGAAAACCAAACTCATATGGTTTTTGGCTACCTATAAATTTATTTATTCTACAAAATTAACTAAACATTTATTGACATTATTTGGAGACACTAATCTAAGTGTTATCCTTACATGGACCTTGAGATTACTCCCACTAGGGGTTTTTCATGAAAATTTGATATATCACTAATCAACAAGGCATGATAATCCTATTTGACTAGGATCCAACTTATATAAGGTATGTACCCCATGTTGTTGTCATGATAAAATGCTTAATGATTTATTTCATTCAAAACTATTTTATGGATATGATTTTCCTACGTAGAAAATGTAAATGTTATAAAACTATTTATATGATTTTGGATTGGAATGCTTTTTGATATAGTCTTATAGAAAATATCTTTAAAGTATTTGTATATTTGTTTTATGTAAAATTATTAAAATCTTGTTTTTATGTATTTTTTTCTACATAAATTGAGAAAAAATGGTTTATTTGTTAATGTAATGGTATGAAACACCTAGTTGGATCCTACTAGGATTTTTTTTATTAACCCCAAAATATATCATTGGGTTAATACATACATTGTTTTTTTTGGTAGAGGTAAAATCATGGAACTACATGGTGATGGTGGGAATGCTGGCTAGAGGGCGTGGGATGATAGTGATGGTGTGGTGGGATAAATACTTGCATGTCACAAAGAGTTGGGATTTTGGTTTTTATTGTTGTTATTTTCAGTGGATCAGAATCTGATTTTTATATTATCATAGTTTGGACTTCTTTTTTTATTGCATAACAGTTTTTCATTTCTTCTTGGTTTGTTATATTTTATATTGATATTTGATATCTTATTTCTTTTTTAAGAAAAATCATTCCTAAAGGTGTTCATCGATGACCAAGAACTAGTTATCAACCCATGGGGATCAAGAACACCCTTCGGGCCTTGTTATGAGTCGGTATGGGTGCTTAGTTTTATGGGTGATCCGATATGGTTAATGAAAAATTGGTATCATGGGGAGTTCTATTTACATATATGAGAAATTCAGGTAAATAAAAGATAAGATCACTAGAACATGGGAGGTAAATCATGAGTAGGTTCCCGATAACTATTTTCTTTATGAAAAGTGAGTTTTTAAGGTTTCCTATGATGAGTATATCATATTATTTATCATGGTTCAAGGTTGTTTTGAGAATTTTCTCATTAATTTTTGTTTATTTATGAGTGGTGATGTGAATAGGGAGGAACTCAAGGGAATGTGGTGCATGTTCAATGTTTAGAAAATTATGTGTAGAGCATGTGACCCAAGTGACTTCCATTAGACTACATATGGTTAGTGTATGGTTGTGTAGAATTTTTGTTTAATCCTTGATTTTTCATGAGTTTCCAGGATCTTAGAATTTTTTTTCTACGTTGAAATTTATTTATTTCCATTTTATCAATGTTTGAGTTGTGGTGTTTTAAAATTTTCCTTGTTGTTGGGGTTAAATTGAAGGGAAAATTTTAAATGGAAGGTTTTGAAATAAAATTTGTAAAATGGAATTTTTTTATTGAAATAAAATTGTAAATATTTTAAATATGATATTAGATTTTATAAATATCTCTAAAATGTTTTGGATTTAAAATGATGACTATTTTTGGAATGTTTTATAATACCTTTATAAAAAAATGGCGTATTATTAATTATTTTCACGGTTTTCAAGTGATGTTAAGAAATTCTAGTTAGAATATTTTAAAGGGTTTATGTTGGAAGTTCTTTTTAAATGGTTGGTTTTGAGCTAGTAAAATGTTAGGAGTGATTTCCCAAAATTTTCAAATGTATTTAAATGGTTCTCTAAATAATAAAACTAATTTTTTCTTTATATGAGTTTTGAAAAATATTTTGTCTCAATACCTTTGTTTAAAAAATGGAATTTTATTTTGAAATGGGTTTTGATAAAACTATCTTGGTTAAAAGAGTTGAATTTATTTCGATAATTCCAAAAAATCCTGATAAGGATTATTTTTTTTTGTGTGAATTTCGAAATTTAAAGATTTTAGGTTAATGTAAATTGTGTTTTTATATTTCTTGTTGATTTGTGTGTTGTCTCATGAGGTTTTAGTTTTGGGTTTTTTTTTTATGGTGTTCTTATTTATTATCTTAAATGTATTCCCCCATTCATATTCATTGTACAATTTGGTTGATCAAGATTTTTTAGGACGTTTGATCCATATTTTATAGTTTAAAAGGTTATAGTTCAACCTATTTTCCCAAGTATGAGGATTTTTTTAAGAGTTATGAAATCTGAATCTTTATCTTTTCATCAGGAAATGAGATTTTTTAGATGTAGTGGAATTTCTTATGAGGGTTGGGGATGTTTTCACCTAGCTTGGTTTTTATGAATAAATCAATGTTATGTTTTCAACCTTCATTCTATAGAGTCTAAGTTAGAAGTGGTGAAAGTATATTATTTGGTATCATCCACAACAGAACATTATTTATAGGGTTTCATGGTGTGATTTATTTAGAATTTCATTTCTAATGTAGGTGTACTTTCCATTTGATATTTCTGAAATGTATTTTATTTCCTCTTATTGATCTTGTGATGTTATTAGTTATATTCTGGTTATTTCAGAATTATTTTGAATGTTTTTTTGAAATTGATCAGTTTCATTGATGTATTCTATCTTAGTGATGAAAGGATCTATTTTATAAGGATCACATATAAATTTTCTCATGTTTCTATTTTTTATCCATTATTGAAATGATTTTGGACGATTTTGAATCTATGACATTATATGAATCTGTTTGGAAAAGAGATAGAGTCCTTAGGTTGTTAAAACCTTTGAGGTTCTTCATTTGTTATTTGTTATCTTAACTATATTATGTTGTATAATGTTATATTTATAATTCTCTTCCATGTCAGATTGATTGTTCTTCTCTTCACTTGTTGCAATGTGGGCCTTGTTTTGGGTCATTTATTTTTAATGATTGTGTATATGAAACCTTTGGTGAGTGTTACACAAAACAAGATTCATTATTTTTGTGCTCTAATGTTTTGGTGGATTCACTAAGAGTCGAGTTATAAAATCATGGTCTTTAGTTACACTACCATAACCTATGGATAGATAATATATTTCTTATTGAGGTTTTTCTAATTATTACTTTTTTTCTCTTGTGTGATCTATTTCAGTTTCGTTGTTTGAGGTGGTATTCTTTTGGTTCTCTTGTTCCAGTGTGATGTCTAAGGATTATTAGGTGTGGTGATTGAGTATTCATTGGGATGTTGAGTGATGTGTTACAATGATTTGATTAAGGAAATATCATTTGGATTATAAAGGAAGATAATTTAGTAAAACCTTTTTATATCTTTTCTATATTTGTTTAGTTTTATTCCTCTATTGGTTATTTGTAATAGGCTAGATATAACAATCCTACTCTTTATTTCACATTCATACACAATTTATTACCTAATATTACACATAATACAACCTTATATAATGATAATTCTCATATATTTTTGAATTAGATACATTACATTACAATTTAATATAGGAAAAACATCATCTTTATTAAAAACATCCTTAATATGCTCGCACATAAAACTGCAAGGGATAACCTGGGGACATACATAAGAAAGGGGTGAGATATAAAGACCAATGAGGAAATAAGAATGGAATAAGTTAATACATGTTATATAATAGGAATATCAATGTGTAATAAAATAACCATGAATAATAAGGCATGACATAGCATGATAATCATAACATGGGAAAGGTGGAAACAACTTAAAACTCTGCATCATAAATATAGGTCAAGGCTAACTTTTAAAAAATCATGATGGAAAATGTAATATAAAATAATCAGGTCCAATCCTTTTCCCAACATTACATATCAATAGACTAAAAATTAACCATTGTATTGGAGTTCTATATAATTATGGGCACATCTGTCACTATGATTTCATTATCAATCTTAAGTGTGACACATAGATCATACAACCTGGATTAATTCATCATCAAATTTTATTACACTATTGATGACTGTGTAATACATACATGTAAGTCCTAATAAAAATATTTATAATTTTATAATGTTAAATACACTTTATAGTAAATGGGTATGGTATTCACTACACAATTTTTTTGGCAGGGAAAATCACAGGGAAATTTTTCCAGCATAATGTCATCACTTAAAAACTCAAAAAATGGGTTGATGAGATTGAAAGGGTTATCTCAATAATTGTAAACAAAATTTTTAGTAATAGGGACATGTAAAGATATATCCTAACATTGGTAATTGTAAATTTAAGTCATAACATAATAAATAAACATGATTAAATAAGAAAATGTAAGGATTCTTTACTTGATTGTGTGACTCCAAATGCTTGGGAGGGGCTTCTTGAGAGATTCGGTGCACTGTTGGAGGACTCTATATAGTGTATGAAAGAGTATGCACATTCTAAAATGAGTTTTAGTGAAGATAAATGGGATCTTGGTTAGGTTTATATAGAAAATGAGGGGGTTTCATTATTTTTTTAAAGGTTGCGGCTGAAGCCTCTATTTATTATTTTAAAGCAAATACCTCTTTAGACTGGGTAGAGGGAGACCCATTACATAACCCGAAGGCCTAGGGCCAAGTGTCCTAGAGATAAGGCTTGAAAACCCATATAATGGCCCAAAGGACCCCTCAGTGAATAGTACTGCTATAGTTCCCGCTCTGCTATAGTACAGCCACCGCAACAGTAACTGCAACAATCCCTCCACCACTATAGTGTCGCCGCTGCAACAGTTCTGCCGCTACTATAGTACTTCTACAGTTCCCCTGCAACAGAACTGGTACAGTACCCCCAGAAATTCTCCCCTGCCCGGATTTGATCCTGGGTCTTTTGGATGCCAAGTAGGAGCATGTACCACTATGGTACAGGATAAGGGGGTTTCAATATTATTTAGGTTTTGGACTATAATAAAATAACCAAAACCACTAACCATCCCATGTGTTTCTCCCATGGTTTCTTCTGAATGGGATTGGTTATCATTGTTTTTTAAGACCAAGTTCCAAAATTAATAAAATGATGTCCTTTCTTATGTGGAGGTGAATCACACTCTCAAAGAAATGATTTTGAAACATTATAATATATTAATAATTTTGGAGGATCCATAATAGATTTATAAAATTCATCAAATAAACATAAAAATTAATTATTTTAAATAGAATAAATATATTTGGTCATGGATGCATTTTTTAATGTTTATTACATAAATTTTAGGTCATTATGATTTAATAATATATAAGATATATTTATACAGTATTTAATTTTTAACCAAAAATTAGATTGTCTCAAAAAATTATGAACAATTCAAAATTAGATAATTTCAAAATTATTATTCCAAAAAAAAAATATTCTTTTTATCTAAAAAAATTATCTAAATAAGTGAATTGTTACTTTTAAAATAAAAGCATCATTTACTAAGAAATGATGGGTTCTTTTACAATAACAGTTTTCGAACCCATATTAAAATTTCATTTTAATTCACAAATATTATATTATTATTTATATTTAATAAAAGTTAATTAATAATATCTTTTTACTAAAATATTATTTATTTTAAAAATACACTAATTCATAAAAATAAATTGCTTAATTTAATTTTAATTTTACTCAAAATACAGTTTTTGTTTTATTATATCAAAATCAAAATAAAATTCATTTATAAAGTAACAATGATAGGATTATAACTTATTCATTATTAAATAAAAAATAATTTACATACTCATATTTATAGGTTCTTTATAGATATCCTTTTAATACACCAAAAAACACCTTAAGAGTGAGGTGTGCGATGGTGAGACTTTTATGGGGTGGTTCAGCGAACATGGTTTGGGTCATGATCTCAATGAGATTGAAATTCTTCCATCAATGGTTTTTCTCATGATTGATTTGTTGGATCTCAGCTTGGGCTTGGTCAAGAGAAAATTATATAGATTATATCTTCCTCATACGCTACGATAAATGGGATTTATTTAGTACGATCCTGCAGGTTGACACCATCACTTTCCATTGTCTATGTCAATTTCATTTATTAAAACCCTATATTTTTACTAATCATGTGATCACTATTCCACAAATATATTATCAACCATAATTATACTTAATATTCTTTTAATTCCATTTTGATATAGTAAAAAAAATAAGTTCATGTGTTTTCTATAACCATATTACATAATAATACATTCAATTAAAATAAAACAGGAATTATATTTATAATAGTTTTTGTCCTTATAGTATCCCCCCAAGAAATTATTCTATCAAAATTATATTTTACCAAACTAAATAGATAAGGGTAACACTATTATATCACCTCCTCTGATTTCAAATTTTCATCTTCAAACTTTAGGTTTCTTCACCACACTTTGACAAGGTGAATTTTCTTATTTCATATAACATTTTCTCTATGATCTAAGATTTTCAACGACTTCTCTTTATAGGAAATATCATTTTCCATTGGTACAACCTCTGGATATAGTACATTCAAGGTTTATGGTATTTACATACTCAAGAGGGATACATTGAATACATCATGTGCTTGAGATAGGTTAGGTGGGAGTGCAAGTTGATAGTCCACCACTCTGATGCGATCAAGGATCTTAAAGGAGGTGATGCATCATTGACTAATCTTTCCCTTCTTCCCAAATTTCATCACTTTAATCCATAGAGATATCTGGAGTAACATCATGTCTCCAACATCAAAGTCTAGGTCTCATCGATGAATGTCAATATAGATATTTTGTCAACTCTGAGTAGCTTTGATGTGATATTGAATGGTCTTAACCTTCTCCCAAATTTCCTCTATCATTTCAAGACATAGAATTTTTTTTCCCCAAATTCATCAAATCATGTAGGTGTTCTGTACCTCTTCCCATAAAGGTCTTCATAGAGAGCCATTTGGATGCTCTAGTGGAAACAATAGTTGTAAGAAAAATCAACCAGAGGTTGATCTTAATCCCATCATCCTTTGAAGTTAATTGAGCATGATCTCAACATATCCCCAAGTTTTTAGATAGTCATATTGTATTAGCCATCAATTTGAGGAGGATAGGTTGTACTAATGTTCATATTAGTATTTAGACAATATATGAGACTTTTCCAGAACTTATAGATGAATCTCAAATCACGATTACATACAATAGATATTTGTACTCCATTCAGTATTACCACTTCTTTAATGTATATCCATGAAAGTTGATCTAATAAAAAGTCATCTCATATTGCAATGAAGTGTGTAGTTTTTTTCAGGCAATCCACCATAACCCAGATATGCTTGTTTCATCTAGATATCTTAGGAAGTATAGTGACAAAGTCTATGGTGATTTTTCCAATTTCCATGTGGGTATGGGTAATGGTTTCATCATCCTCTTAGAATTTTTACTTTTAGACTTCCCCTGTTGACATACCAGGAACTTTGATGTATATTCAATTATCTATTTGTTCATATTGTCCCAAAAAAATAGTTCTATCAGAGATATTGATACATCTTTGTGCTTCCAGGATGGATAGATAAGGTTGAGTTATGTGCATCATCCAATAACCCTTTCTTTAACTCCGGATTTGACAGAACACATAGCCATGACCCAAATATTATAACACTTTCATCATTAAAATTTAATTATGTGTATTTACCTTTTCTTATAGTTCCCACTTTCTTCTACATTCCCACATCATTTCCTTGAGCATCCTTTAACCTCTCCATAAGAGATGGTTAAGAAATAATGTTTGAATGAATTTATTATCTTCCTTCATTTATGATTCTCATGTACATCATTTTTATATTTAAAGAGATTAAATCCGTCTTAATTATGATAATTTATACAATTTCAAGATCTTTTATACTTAGATCATCCCCCACTTTAGTTTATTTGTCATGATGGTAGTTAAATGAGCAGTCATAGTTCTTTATCAGCTCTAACCATCTTCATTAGTTCATATTTAGCTCTTTCTATTTTGATATATACTTAAGGCTTTTATGATCTATATATATTTCACACTTCTCCCCAAAAAGATAATGCATCCATAATTTAAAAGCGAATATCACAGCATCCAACATCAGATCATCTGTTGTGTACTTATATTTAGGAACATTCAACTACCTTGAAGAATAGGCTATCACTTTGTCATTCTACTTTAACACAAAACCCAAGCTCTTCTTCAAAGCATCGCTGAATACAACCAAAAGGTATCCACTATTGGGAAGTGTGAGTATAGGTGAGGTGATAAGACTACTTATCATCTCCTTAAATCTCTCTACACATTCATATTTACATGAAAACTTAACTACCTTTTGAGTTATCTTGGAAATAGGGTTTGAAAATCATGATAAATTTCTCAAAAAATAGAAATAGTACCCAGTTTATCTGAGGAAATAATGGATATCTATCACAGATGATCACCTAATAAATCCTTTAATATCCTCCATATTTAAAGGGTACATAGATATCACATTTGTTCTGATTATATTCTCCAACAAAGAGACTTAATTCAACTAGAGATCACCTATGTTGTACTTGGAATAAATATTATTCTTTCATAGGGTCTTCAGAATAGTTCTTAGATACTCCTCATTCTCCTCCTTTGTTTTGGAGTATATTATAATATCATCTATAAATACTACCACAAATTTTTTAGGGTAATATCTAAAGACACTATTCATCAAGTCCATGAATATTTTTGGAGAATTAGTGAGCCTGAAAGGCATCATTATGGACTCATAGTGCTTGTACCTCATATGAAAAGTAGTCTGAGGAATATCTTTCTTCTTTACCCTAACATGTTTATATCCAAACCACATATCCACATTGGAGAGGTATTGTTCTCCAGAGAGCTGATAAAAAAATTCATAAATTTGATGTAGTGGATACTTTTTCATTATCATGATCTTTTTTATCTCATGATAATCAAGGGAAAGAAACATTTACCCATCTTTCTTCATGATGAGTAGGACTGGTTCACACTTTGGTGAATCACTTTGGTGTATTAAACCTTCATCAAGATTCTCCTATAGTTTTTTCTTCAACTCCTCAAGTTCCATAATAGTCATTTGTAGGATCAAAATATGAATGTAGATGATCAATTAGAAGAGGGGTAGAATTTCAAGTTAAAAGTCTTTCATTTTTAACCTTAAAGAAAAACTATGTTTAATAAGGTTAAATAAGGTTAATTCACAGGACCTATTTTAGTTTGAAAAACTTTCTAGATTTTGGAAATTAGGTTCCTGAAATGAAATATAAGGAAAGTTTACAAGGATAATATTCTACGTTAATGTATATAGAATCTTACTTATCAGAATATACAAAAAAAATATGAAAGTAAAAGAATGTTATAATTTCCCCCATTATCAAAATACAGTGGAAATAAACTTGAAACAAAACAAGTAACAAGTATGAAATATTTTAACCCAAAGAGTAGGGTATCCAACAACCTTGGATAAAGGTCCCTTGATTTATACTTTCAAGAAAGTCTATCTTACCCTCACCAGGTTAACCCCTTGATCAGAATATCAATATCTATCTTGTTATCCCCACATGACTTTGAACTTCAAGGTAGTCAGTACCTCTATCTTCCTATCCATAAAAGTACTCAAACTTTACGATAGTTGGCACCTCTATCTTCCTATCCACGAAATCCCTCGATTGTACTCAGAAATAGTTAGAGTCACATGAAGAAAGACAAACAAGATATTCCATATGCACATGGAATGAGAGTCTCTCTCTCTAGAAATCACTTTAGTAGCATGTGATATCTAGATTTTTGGAACTATTTCTTTTGATCTCATTTAAATGAGCTTCTATTTATAGTTACTTCTCCAAAGGTCCACTCCCTCCTCCAACGGTCATATTTTTCATTGAATTTCAGAGGGACCTGTACATGTGTCACTCAAACAAAAGTTAGTTAGAAATAGGATGTACGACATCGTTTCATAACTATAACATGTGTAAGCAAAATAAATTTGCTTAAACAAATATAATTTTTTGGATTCTAAGGAAAAATAATGTTTAGAATCTTAGAAAATAAACCATTTGTTACTATAAAACAAGGATATTAAGATTTGGTTTTTCAAGGAATTAGGAACATGAATTCTATTGATCTCAGATTATGAATTCAAATTAATTTGGAGTCTGAATTATGAAGAATTAAGAGTCTAAATTTTTAGGAGTCCTGATTCAGAATATTAAGGAATTCAGTGTCTGAATTATGAGGAATTAGGATTCCAAATTCTGAGGAATTCAGATTCCGGATTATGAGGAATTCGGAATCTGAATGCTGACAAATTCAGAGTCTGAATTCTAAAGAATTCAGAGTAAGAATTTCTAAAGGATTCAGAGTCGGAATTCGGAACCTGAAAATAGAATAATCCATACCTACGTACTTAGAGGATTCTGATATTTTGATATGTAAAACCAAATCTTTCCCATATGAATAAAAATAGTTATATTTAGTGAAACTATAAAATTAACAATGAAACAAAGTTAAGGATAAATTTCCTTGGGGAAGGAAAATTTTCTTTATAAATAAAATTCTTTGGGAAAATATAATTTTCCTTAAGATAGAGTGTTTGTGATTTTTAAACCATAGAGTAATGGAAAAGTCATAAGATGAACTTATTGACTCAAAAATCTCCCCCTTTTTGGAAAGAACAAACATCCTTTCAAAAAATAATATAAGGACATAGAGTTGTTTTATGGACTTGAAAATAAAAACTTATCTCCCTTTACTTAAGAATCATGGTGAGTGTGACTAAATCATCCTTAGGTTTTCAAATCCCTAAGGATCATATTCTTGGATTCCTTAAAAATATTCTTCCATTTTCTATATAATGAAAAATTATTTGATGAAAATCCCCTATTGATACACTCCCCCTTACTTAGGGAATTAACTTATTTACTTAGTATTCTTTTTATTATTCCTTTCTCCCCCTTTGTGATTTTCAAAAAGTAATAAATAGAATGGAAAAAAAATGTGGTACCTAAAAAATTACCATTGAAAACCCAAATATATTAAGAACTAAAAAAATTATAATATGATTGAAAGAATTTTTACAAAGAATAAAATATAAAAAAAAATTAGAATGGGGTAGAATTATCCTTCTTTATCCTTTGGAATTAACTTCATTACAATAGTTTTCAGATTCTTTATCTTATTATGATCATCTTACACATGCATGAGCAACTGATCCCGATCTTCATTTTTCTTTTCTAAGGATTTAATCTTTTATTATGGAGACTTAAGAATATCTACTTGAGCCTTCAAGACTTCTTGCTTAGAAATATTTTCTTCAAACTCTATTCTGATATCCCTTTCTCTCTTTCAATTCATAGCCACTGAATTAGGCTTCTCATTCAAGTTCTTGACTTCTTGCTTCTGAGTTGTCTATTCAAGAGTCATATTTTCCTCAAAACACTTATTAAGGACATTAAACTTCCCATATTCAGGGTCAAATTCATCTTTCACACTTTATTTAAATTCATCGAAGACTCACAGGTCTTCAATTTTCTTTCCTAACCAATTTTTAATTTTCATGAATGATGTTTTATGAGCTTAATATTAAATGAAGAAAGATTTGAAGTCGGTCTCAATCTTGACAAACATATCCATAAGCATGGGGACTGAATATACATTCTAATTAAATGAGTGTTGAATTATCTGTCACCTTGAGTCTATACTCAAAAATAGGGGAATGGTTTCAACAAACTTCTTCAAATATTGAAAAATAATAATCAGGTCCAAAAGAAGATGATTCTGAATCATAGTGTTTGGTTGGTGAGGATTCTTTTTATATCACTTAATCTATTCTCTTTGACGAAGTACCAACATCTTTGTTTTTCACCACATATTTTCTAGGTGTAACAACCATCACCTGCTTTCCCTTATCATCTCTAGGAATGATCTATTTTTCATTGGGTGATTCATGCTCACTATCTGATAACTGAATAATATTTTCTTCCTCAAGGTTGTATTTCTTGTCACATGCCAGAGTATCCTCTAGCAGGATGAAGTCATGATTTATACTCTCTTATTCAGATAGTTTATTGACTTCTTCATGTCCCTTTTCTTCTTTTCCAAGAGTGGAATGTTTTGAAGATTCTTCTTTAGAAGTTTGGATTGATAGTTTCTCAGAAGGACTCTCCTTCTCATTATATTCCTCTACTTACCTTATCATGTCATATGTATCACCACTTTCTTCTTCTTATTCTTATTATTCTTCTTCCACTTCTTCTTCTCGAACTATTTCATCTTCTCATTATGGTTCTATAATTACTATCTTATTTCCCAAATTAACAAGGAGTGATTCTTTCAAAAAGATTTTGGTACCTGAATTTGTTTAGAGGCTTTCTCAGTAGCCTTGAGAAGGGATTGAACTATCTCTAATTCATATATCTTCTTCTCATTATTTTCTTTTTCTTTCTTCTCAAGATCTTCATAAACCTTCAACTTCAATGATTATTCCTCAGCAAGGTCTAAGACTAAAGTAGTCTCCCTTTCTTTCTTATTATTTTTGTCTTCCTTCCAGTTAGCCAACACTTCATCAGGGTAAGAATTTTCCTTCTTTGGATTAGGTGGTGCTGATTGAGTTTCATTTTCCACATGGATTTTTTCTTTCTCTTCAAGTTCCTTAACCTTCCTCTTCCTTTCACCCTTCTTGGATGTTTCAGCCACTTATAGTTTCTTTGATAAAGCTTCAATTTATAATTCATACAAATCATAAAAATATCCAGAATTACTAATGAAACCAACCTTCATCCTTCTGAGAGTATCATCACTTAACAAAATTACATTGAATTTTCAAGGCTTAAAACTACAAGGAATTTTGAAAGACTAATGAAAAAGAACAATATTCTTGTATAGAATATATGGATACATGAAAATTTGAGATTTCATATTTCCATTCTTTATATTCTAAATTTTGATCAATATATACTTGACCATGTTTATCTTCTTGAGGTTCAACAAGAAATCTAGAATATAGATGTCACTTTTCTTTAGGGTATCCTTATCCCCTTTTCTAGAAATGATAAAACATTGAACCCATAACTCAATAATCCTGAGGTTTATAGAGAGATGTATAATCTTCAAAGTCTTCACCACTGAAAGACCAAGGCATTCTATAGCTTTATCCTTATCAAAATATCCTTATAATTCTAGTAGCCTATGGGTACGAAACTCTTCTTCTCCTTCATATATAATTCCAATCAAGCTTGCAGACTTAGTGTATGAAAGGGAGTAGGTCTTTCTATAGATCTTGAAGGAAAACTTGTCTCTCCCTCCTTCATTGAAGAAACTTACTATCTCATAGAATTCAACCAAAAACTATGGATAAACTGGATCATGTGCCTTTTATTTTGATACACATAGGCTCTCCCAGCCATTCAGCTTGATATTCTTTGAAATTATAGAATCATTCTTAGAAAAGAATGTTGGGTCAACTAACCTCTCTCTGTATATCTGCCATTCGAAGATTTCTTTTACAGAAGACATTTCTTTCTGAGGAGAATCTTTCACATACATTCATAATTTAGGAAAACCTAAATATTTGGAAGGGACTTAAGTAGAGTAGCAAGGATTCAACATGCCAAAGCGTTAAGAATCGATGTGGGAAAACCATTAGGGGGTCCTTATATAGGCGTTTTCGATGACAGTTCATCTTCTTTTATTAATCCAATGGTTGAAATACTATTGATTAGATCGAACAGTTGAGATGATAGTCGAATAAGAAATTTGGTAGGTTTCGATCTTTTGAGTTTTTTAAGATAAAAAATCATATTTATAGACAAGTGAATCCAATAATAAAAATTAAAATACCAACATTTAAAGAGATTATTACAAAAATTTAAGAAAGGAAACATATCGTCCAGATTACTGAGAAAATTATTCGTAATCAGTAAATTTCTTCCTAAATAACTTTAGATTCTGGAAACTTTTGGTTAAGAAAAATTTGATAACGAAAATTTTGATTATAAAAATTTTTATTACGAAAATTTTGATTATGAAAATGGTGATTATGAAAATAAATTTACTCCCCCTATGAAAAGGATTTTCTTAGTGTAAGGATATATTTTTCAAAAATAAGTTAATATGGAATATTTCCTTACAGTTATAATTCCTAACTTTTATGTAATGTATTCAAATATATTAGATGGTAAAGATTTTGTGAAAATTTCAGCAATTTGATATTTTGTTCTGATGAATTGAAGAATGATATCTCATTTTTTTATGTGATCCCTAAGAAAGTGATGCCTAATATATATCTATTTTTCACGTGAGTGATGTTTTGGGTTTTTACTTAGGGAAATGACACTGGTATTATACCACAATACTTAAGTTTTTTTAAAATTCATACCATAGTCTGTGAGTGTGTGTTTCATTAACAATACTTGGGGACAACAAATTCCAGTTGCTACATTTTCAAATTTAGTAGTGGAAAGTGCTTTTGAGTATTTCTTTTTACAAGACCAAGAAACTGATGAATCTCCTAATAATTGAAAAGTTACTATTGTACTTTTATTATCCATTCTACATCCACCAAAATCACCATCTGAAAAACTTTTAAAAATAAAATCATTTCCAGAAGTATAAAAGAGTCCTAAATCCATAGTTCCCTTTAAATAGAGAAAAAATATTTTCACTACCTTTAAATGAGATTCCTTAGGATTGGACTAATATCTTGTAAAAAAATCATACTGAAAACATTATGTCTGGATGACTAGCTCTCAAGTATAGTGAACACCCTATCATACCTCTAAATGATGTTTGATCTACTGGTTTCCCAGCTTCATCAAGATCAACATAATTTGAGGTACCAATGGGAGTACTAATACTCTTAGTGTTATCATATCCATAATTTTGAAAAATATATTTAATATACTTATGTTGAGATATATAAGTTCCTTCTTGTTTTTTAGAACTTTGAAAACCTGGGAAAAATGTTAACTCACCCATCATGCTCATTTAAAACTCATATTTCATTAGATTTGCAAACGAATTAGTTAAAGATTTCTAAGTTGAACCAAATATAATTTCATCAAAAAAAATTTGAACAATCAAAACATTTTTTATCTTTATTTAAAAAGAGGGTTGGATCAGAATTACTCTTAACATAATTATTTTGTCACAAAAATCCATTAAGTCTATCATACCTGGCTCTAGGGTATTGTTTAATTCCATATAAAGCTTTGGTATGTTTGAAAACATGTTCTAGATGATTTATTTCTTCAAAACCTAGAGGTTGTTCAAACAAACATACTCTTGAACATACCCATTAAATAAAGAACATTTTACATTCATTTTAAAAGATAAAAGTTTAATAAAGCTGCATAAGCAAGTAGAATATGGATAGATTCAAGTCTAGTTACTAAAGCATAGGTTTCTTCATAGTCGATTCCTTCTTGTGGATTATAGCCTTTAACAACTAATAAAGATTTATTTCTTACTATGATTCCATTTTCATCACACTTATTTCCGAAGACCCATTTTCTTTAATAATAAAAGTTTCCTTAGGTCTTTCAACCACGGTCCAGACATTACTCCTTTAGAATTCATTTAGCTCATCTTGCATGGATTTTATCCAATCATCTTCACCTAATGCTTCATTAGTGCTTTTTGTATCTAATTGAGAAAGGGATGATAGATGTTCTACTACATTTCTTAAGGAACTTCTAGTACTTACAGGTTGATTTACATCACCAATGATACTGTCATTGGGATTATTCTTAAGAAACAACTAATTTGGGTTTTGTAAAACTTGTTCATCAACATATGGTAGGAAATATTCTGTGGTAAAGGTTTCAAAAACATTTTCTTGAACATTTTCCTTATGAGAAGAATATTCTATCAAGGGTTAATAATCTTATTTTGAAAACACATCCGAAAAAGTAGGTTGATATTTTAAAAAAAAATATCAATTTCATCAAATTTAACATGTATTGTTTATTCAATTGTATAAGTATTTTTATTAAAAACTATATAATCCTTAGAAGTTGTAGAGTAGCCTAAGAAAATTCCTTCATCAGATTTGGGTGTGAATTTTTGTAAATTATATTTAGTATACAAAATTAATACTTTACAACCTAACACTTTGAAGTAGGAAAGTTTAGGTTTTCTACCATTCCACAATTCGTAAGTAGTTTTGTTAAGAAAAGGTCTAACCAAAACTTGATTTATAATATAACAAGGAGTACATATAGATTCAACCCAAAAGTGTTCAGCTATCTAATATTCACTCAACATGGTTCTTGTTATTTCTTGAAGAATTCTATTTCGTATTTCAACAACACTATTTTCTAGAGGAGTTCTTAGTGCTGAGAAGTTATGAGTAATGCCTTTTCTACTAAAAAAAGCTTCCAAATCAGAATTTTGAAATTATCCTCCACGGTCGCTATGAATAGTTATCAATGTAAAATTTTTCTCATTTTTAACTTGGGATAATATGATTTTAAAATAAGAAAAATCTTCAGATTTCTTTGCTAGAAAATAGACCCATTTAAATCTAGTGTAGTCATTAACTTAAAAAAATACATAATATTTTCATCCAATTCTACTAGTTTGTGTTGGACCAAAAATATCCATATGCACCTACTATAATTCATCAATAGTTAAGACTTCACCAATTTATTTAAATCTTGATTTATGTTTCTTTCTATATTGACAAGGATCACAAACTTTTGAATAATCATATATAATCTCTAGTATATCCTTAACAAGTATTTTCTTAGAGAGTTTTCATAGGTTTATAAGATTACAATATCCTAATCTTCTATTCCATAACCATGATTGATCTTCCATTGCACTAAGACAAGGTATATCTTGGCTTCTAAGGTCTTCTTTGTTTAGTGTATATACATTCTCTTGCATGTGGGCATAAAGAATAAACTCTTCCTTGGAATTGTGTACTAAGCATTTATTATTCCTAAAATTCACAAGGCCGCCTTCATCACATAATTGACTTATGATAATGAGTTTTTGATTAATAACATTAATAAATAAAACAATTGAAATAAATGTTTCTTCAAGAACAAAAATGTTACCTATAACAATAAATTCTTCATGAGCATTATCTCCGAAAGTTACTCTTCCTCTTTTCGTCTTGATAATATTTTCAAAGATGTTTTTGTTACTAGTCATGTGCCGAGAATATCCAATATCCATGTACCATGTATTTCTGTTAGTACATTTTTTATTTTACTGAAAATAAGAGTGTTAGACTTTTAGAATCCAATTTTTCTTAGATACAGAAATTTCAGAAAGCAATATTTTAGGAATCCACATTTTCATAGAAAAATAAGCTTTATGAAAACCTAAAGACTAAGTTTTATTTATAGAATTTTTTTCTCAATGTCCACTACACTGTAATTTAGTGCAGAATGGAGTAATTTGAGGAACAAAATAGTTATTACTAAAAACTAGATTACATTGAGTATAACCAAATCCAAAACTATTCCTTAGAGGTCGAATTTGGGAATACGTCTTATCAAAGTTTTCCTTACCTGAGGTAATGTTTAACAAAGACTTCCTCAAGGAAAATATTTCTAACTTTAGTTTAATAACCAAGTATTTATACTAAAAACATTAGTTTTAAAACTAGAGTTAGTAATTAAAATATTTTTCTTAGAAATTAAATTTTCTAGATCCTTATAAAGTTAATCCTTCACAAAATTAACTTCCTCAAGGTTTTTTTTGAAGTACATTCAAAAGAAAAAATTTTCTTATCAAGATCTTTAAAAATATATGATATTTCTTTAGTTAAAATAGAAATTATAGAATTTTCCTTATCAAGATTTTTCTGGAGATTAGAATTTTCATTCTTGATAAGTTTAGAAAACCTAGATACTTCTTCATAAGTAGGTAATATATTAACTTCATCAGAAGAATATTCTTCATCTGAAGATTTATAGTATTTACCATCAGTATAATTTTAATTCAAGGATATATTTGTGATAGATTTTGTATTGTGTACCTTGGCCATTAGATAATTATTTTCACTTGGTAGCTTGTCTAGTAGACCAAAATTATTTTTATCAGAATATTCATACTCTGAGGATTTATCAGAAGAGTCTCCACCACTGGCACTCCATGTGTCATTTTCATTCAAAACATTCTTAGCTTTATCTTTGTAATAATTCTTTCTATTCCTCTTATAATTCTTTTCCTTTCTCTCATTTTTCTTAAGAATAGGAAAATTAATCCTTATATGCCCTTCTCTTTCACAGTCATAACAAGTGAGTTTTGAGTCTTTGTTATATTTTATTTCTTTCTTCTTATATCTATACTGAAATTCTTTCTTTCTAAATATATTGTTCATCCATCGAGAAAGATCAGTTAGATCATTCTCATAATGTTCACTTTCACTTGATTCAGATAAAATAGTGACTTTCTTTGAATTAGATCTTGTACCCCTTTCTGAAGTCCTGAATTTAGTTGTAATAAAGGCTACACTCCCATTACCATTATTCTTCTTATTCATATCAGTATCTCTTTTCATTCTTGTCTCATGTTGAAGAAGGGTTCCAAAAATCTCATCAAGAGTAATTTGAGATACAAGTAACCTCAGATTTCTTCCAGATATAGTTAGCAGCTTTACAAGAAGAAATATGACAATATATATTCCTTGTTGTGGAAAAACACAAAGTATTGGGTACCTTGTAGTTTAGTTGATATTCTAACTTTTCTTGATTGGTGAATGTTCTGACATCCTTATCAGGAATCTTGTAATCTCTAGTAAGCATAATGAAGTTTTCTACTCCAGAATTAGTAAAAAAAGTCTTCATATTATCTCTCCAATATTAATTTTCATTCCCATCAAATATAGGTGGTCTAGTTGGATTTAGATTTTCAATCGAACCAACATTCATTCCTGCCATCTAAAAGAAAATATCTTTCCATAGAAACTTGTTAATATAAAATGTTTGTAAACAAGGATAAAAATACTAAGCAAAGAAAATATTTAGAACAATGAAAACTTGAGTAAGAAAACTTATATGTGTATATAAGTATTTCAGAAACCTCCCCTGATACCAATTATAGGATCGAAATATGAATTTAGATGGTCAATTACAAGAATGGGTTAATTGTAAGATTAAAAACTTTCATTTTCAGCCTTAAAGAAAACTATTCTTAACAAGGTTAAACAAGGTAAATTCACAAGACCACTTTTAGTTATACAAACATGCTACATTATAGAAATGTGGTTCCGGAAATGAAACATAAGGATCATTTACAAGGAAAATATTCTACTTTAAAGGGTATATAATCTTACTTATTAGATTATACAAAAGAACAAAAAAGTATAAGAATGTAATAATTTCTCCATTTATTAAAATACAGCTGAAATAAACTCGAAACAAAACAAATAACAAGTATAAAATCTTTTAACCCAAAGAGTAGGGTATCCAACAACCTTGGATAAAGGTCCCTTTATTTATACTTTCATGAAATCATATCTTACCTGCACCAGGGTAAGCCCATGATAGAAATATTGGAATCTGACTTGTTATCCACGCAAGCCCCCGAACTTCAAGGTAGTCAGTACCTCTATCTTCCTATCCACAAAAGTCCACGAACATTAAGGTATTCTGCACCTCTTTCTTCCAATCCATGGAAGCCCTAAATTGTACTCAACAACAATTGGAGTCGTACAAAGCAAGATAAACAAGATTATAGTATGCACAAGTCATGGGAGTCTCTCTCTATAGAAATCACTTTAGAAGCATGTAATATCTTGAGTGATGAAACTATTTATATTGATCTCTTTCAAATGAGCTCCTATTTATAGGAACTTATCCAACGGTCGACTCCCTCCTCCAACAGTCATATTTTTCCTTGAATTTAGGATAGAATTGTACATGTTTCACACAAAAAATGGTTAGTTATATATATAATGTAAGACATCATTTCATAACTATCACAAGTGTATGAAAAATTAGGTTGCTTAAAAAAATCTAATTTTCCAGATTCAAAGGAAATATAATGTTCACAATCTATGAAAATAAACATTTGGTGACTATAAAACATGGATATTCAGATTCCATTTTTCGAGGAATTCGAAACCAGAATTCTATAGATTTTGGAGTCTAAATTCCCATGAATTCGGAGTCTGAATTCTGAAGAATTCAGAGTCTGAATTCTAAGGAGTTCGTAGTCATAATTCTGAAGAGTTCAGAATCCGAATTCTGAGGAATTCTGAGTCTGAAATCTAAAGAATTCAGAGTCATAAGTCTAAGAAATTCGGAGTTGTAATTCCAAGGAATTAGGAGTTGGAATTCTAAGGAATTCAAACTATAAATTCTGAGGAATTAGGAGTCTGAATTCTTAAGAATTAGAAGTTATAATTCTGAGGAATTGAGACTCTGAATTATAAATAATTCGAAATAATAATTCTGAATAATACGAAGTCTAAATTCTGAAGAATTTGGAGTCTGAACTTCTAGAGGATTCGGAGTCTGAATTCAGAACCTGAAAACAAAACACTCTATACCTAAGTACTTAAAGGATTCTGAGATTTTGAGATGTGAAACCAAATTTTACCCTTAGGAATAAAAAGAGTTAGATCTGGAGAAACTATAAAATTAACAATGAAAACATAGGTAAGGATAAATTTCGTTGGGGAAGAAATATTTTCCTTATTAAGAAAATTTCTAGGGACAATATAAATTTCCTTAAGATAGAGTTTTTGTGATTTTAAAAACATAGAGGAATGTAAAAAGTCAGAACAAAACTTTATTGACTCAACATCATTCAATATGGAGTCTTGGATAATTTTAATGCCCCAGGTATAAGATTGATTGAAAATTAAACCTCTTATTCAGGAGAAAGATTATGAAATCCCTTAGGAAACACATTAGCATATTCTCTCACAGTGGGTATGTCTTCAAGGATGATATTTTCCTTAAAATAAATCATTTTATCTAGATACACTTTCTTAGAGGAAATTAATATCCATGCATTAGATGTTGGTTCTAAATAAGATTCATCCTCTTCCTTTCACTTGTATATAATTAGGGGTCGATTCATAATTTGGCAAGTGATTTATTTCTCGCAGAAATTTATGTTGGCTCTATATAGGGAAATCCATACCATGCCTAGAATTATATAGAATTCTACAAAAGGGATTATAACAAGGTTCAACAGGATTTTTAACCCAAAAAAGATGATAGGGGATGAGTTATACACTTGGGATGTAATAATTTCCCCATTTTTATTTTTCACTGATAGCTCCACTTCCATGATTTGTGGTGATTTTTGAATAGTTTTTCTAAACCTTCATGACATGAAGGAATGTGTATAACCGAAATAAATAAGTATACTCACTATTCTTGAATAAATAACTAGTGTACCAATCACTAATTCATTGTTGAGATCCACCTTAGAAATTGTAATGGACATACATCACCCTTTCTACGTTAGAGGTTGTTGGTTTTATCCAAAAACCCTTGTCTTAGTGCATTGGTTTAAAAATTTCCTTAGTTCCTTATAGTTGAGGAAATGAACAATGCAATGGGGGTTGACTCGATCATTCCATTATTCTATTACATCATCAGGTTTTTCCTATCAAAAATCAATAACTAAGTGTCCTTCCTTCCTGCACCTAAAGAATTTCCTCATCCCTCTTAGACAATTTATAGGTTACTACTTTATACATCTTTGACAATTGGGATTCTAAAATTTCTTAGAACCATTAGATTTCTCCATCGGACTGGTAGAATTAAAATCCACTTTTTTATTCTTATCCCCATGATACCCTAGAGATTATTTGATCTCCATTTTGACATTTAGGGCACATCAGACAATTTACTCCTAGCTATCAAAGTTTTGTATCACTATGGATTTTTATAGAATAGGTTTTATCCCACCAAAGAAGAATCCAACCTTATATTAATGGGTAAAGATAAAGCCAAAGGCTTATCAGGCAGGTCTTGTGAATTTTTACTCAAATACCCTGATATATTTGTCATCTTTTTTCTTGAGGGAAGGACACCCCTTTCTATTTTAAGTTATTAAGTGCAGGAAAAATATTTATCAAAAAAAATTCCTCGAATTACTTCCACCCCATCACTTGATTTCTTCCTTAGGCTTCATATTATTGTTCAATATCTTCCACTAATCATCTTCTCCCTCTAAACAATAAACATCTAGTAGAACCATCTCTTGTTCATAACATTAAAGGATGGAAAATATATTCTCAATGGAGTTGATCCATTGTTCCACAATTATGGGATCAGATGATTCATTAAAAATCATGGGGGGGGGGGGGGCTTTGTTGCATAATGGACTCAATTTCAACCTATTATTTCTTAGGGGGATTTGGTTTCTTCTCCTAGTCCATGTTTATTTTCAAAACTTGATTCCTCTGAGAAATTATTTTCACAAAGTTTTTTATTCTTGCTTCCATTGGTTTGGGCATCACATTGGGGTATTCGTCGCATTTTCCATCGCATTGGGTTTTTACCTAATTCCTCTTATTTCCATCCATTTCCTAGAATAAAAGTAAAATTTGGAGTGAATATTTTTAAACTATTATATGCATAAAGGGTGAATCTAATGACATTTAAGGGATAACTTATAAATTACATTTATTTCCTTGACTTATGAATTTTTAGGCTTCAATTTATGTTATCCATGATATATTTCATAACATATACTCCTATGAGAATTTTTTCCCTTAATAATGGTTCATAATGATCTTGTGAATTTTCCAAATCATATCCCCTATGAGTGAAAAACCATGTGTGTAGCAATGACTATTTTCACATACCAGGTTACGCAGAGTCTGGCCCAACGCACCTTGTCATCGTTTTTACCCCTTGGTACATCTGTTCTAGGACAATATATACATGTAGTATCCATACATGGATGTATTTTCATGATAATACACTCAATCTATAATTACCAAAACTTATGAATTTTTTCTTATACTTAGTCTTATCCTTAAGTCTTTCACTATATTTTTCTAATCCTAATTCCAAAGGTAACTAAAAGTTTTCATTGATACCACTATAACTACCCAAATATTTATTTCACATTAATAAATTATTTATTATATAAAATTAAACATAATAAACCTTGTAATCTAGATAATTCTAGTGTATTTGGGAATTTTTTACATTACATAACAATTTAAAATTGGAAAAAACATCATATTTTTTTTAAAACATCTTTAACATTCTCACACCTAAAACTGCATGGGATAACCTCGGGACATACATAAGAAAGGGGTGAGATATAAATCCCAGTATGTGAATAATCATGGAATAAGGTAATACAAGTTATACAATAGTCATATAAATGGGTAATAAAATGAAATGAATAATAAGGCATGATATAGCATGATAATCATAACCTGGGAAATGTGGAAACAACATAAAACATTACATCATAAACATAGGTCAAGGATAACTACAGAGACATCATGATGGAAAAAGTTCCACAAAGGAATCAGGTTCACTCCCTATCCCAAAATTATATATCATGGTACTAGACATTACCCAATTCATTATAGCACTAAATAATTTTCGGCACACCCATCACTTTAATTTAATTCCATTCTTAAGTATTCCACATAGATCATGAAACATGAATTCATTCATCATCATATTTTATTACACAATTAAAGAGTGTGGAATACATACATGTAAGTCTTAATTAAAATAATTATAATTGTATATATGTGAAAAACCTTGATAGAAAATGAGTACGGTATTCACTATACAATTGTTTTGGCATGGAAAATTGTGGTCAAAACTCCGCAGTAGAACAATGTCACATAAAAATTCATAAAATGGGATGATGAGAGAGAAAAGTTTATATAATAATTTGGGAATATAATGGTATGTAATAGAGATGTGTAAATATATACCCCTAAACTATTAATTGGAAATATATGTCATAAGATACTGAATAAACTGGAGTAAATAAGATAAGGTGTGGATCCCTTACTTGAGTGTGTGACTCAAAATGCTTGGTAGGGGATTATTGAGATCTTGGTACAACCTTTTTAGGACTCTAAATAGTTTATTTGTGATTATGGACGTTCTCTAATAGGTTTTAGTGAAGAAAAATGGGAGCATGGCTGTGTCTATATAGGAAATGAGGAGGATTTAGTTATTATTTAGGTTTTTGCATTGTAAAAAAATAACCAAAACCAACAATCACCCCATGGGTTTTCCCATGGTTTCATCAAAATTGTAGTATTTTTCATTATTTTATAATTTAACGGGAAAAACTTAATAAAATAATCCCCTTGCTTATGTGAAGGTGAGTCACACACTTACAGAAATGATTTTAAAAACTTAAAATATATTAATGCTTTTGGAGGATTCATGAAAGATTTATAAAATTAATCAAATAAACATTAAATAGAATTATTTTAAATATAATACATATATTTGTTCGTGGATACTTTTTCTATTATTTATTACATCACTTTGAGGTCATTATGATGTCATAATACACAAGGTATATTTATATGGTTTTTAATTTTTCCCCAAAAATTTGACTATCTTGGAAAATTTTAAAAAATTTACCATTGGCATATTTCAACATTCTAATTCCAAAAATAATATTTATTTTTTTTAAATATGTTAATTTTTACTTTTAAAATAAAATCGACCTTTATTAAAAAAATTTGGGATTTTTATAATAATAGTTTTCAAACCCTTATAAAAATTACATTTGAATTCAAAAAAAATATATGATCATTTATACGTGATAAAAATTATTTAATAATAAAATTTTATTGAAAATTATTTATTTAAAAATTACATTAATTCTTCAAAATAAATTCCTTAATTAAATTATAATATTACTCAAAATACCATTTGTGTCTTATTGTTTCAAAATACAAATAAAAATCACTTATAAATTAATAATACTTGGTTGAAAATACATTCAATATTCTATATAAAATAATGTACATACTCATATTTCTAATATCTTGATACATATCCCTTTAATACAGTGAAAAACTCCATAAAAGTATGGTGTACGACGGTAAGACTTTCATGGGGTGGTTCGACGAACATGGTTTGGGATGTGATCTCAATGAGCTTGAACTTCTATCGTAAATGGTTTTTCAAATAATTATGTTTTTGGATTTTATATTTGGATTGGTCAAGTGAAAATCTCAAAGTTGATATCTCCCTCATAAGATCCAATAAATGGGTTTCACAGGGTATGATCATACTGGTTGAGATCATCACTTTCCTTTGTCTATATCAATTGGATTTTTTAAAATCATATATTTATACTTACCATGTGATCATTGTTCAAAATCTATATTATCAATGGTAATGATACTTAACATTCTTTTAAATCCGATTGTATATAATAAATCAAATTAAGTGCATGTTTTTTCTATAAGCATATTACATAATAATACATTGAGTTAAAACAAAATGGGAATTTTATTTATAAAAGTTATGGTCATTACACTAATAGTTTGTATAGAGATAGTGGTTTAGTAGAATTTTAATATCGTGGGGAGACCACCATAAGTGATCATGTAACATATAAGGGTTTTTGAACTTTACTTATAAAGGATATAAAAATTTTTGGGGGACCTTCAATTGAATATGGTTTCCATTAACATTTTTCATTCTTTCTTATTTTACAATCAAGTATGGGTTTCTTACCAGATCCAGTTCTTTGGCTTCCTCAGACTTTACCCTCTCATGATATATTTGATTCTCTATAGTTTCTGGATAAACCTTGATTTCTTATATGGGTTAGTAATTCTTTGTTCGTATCACCACAGTTTAGGGTATATCTTTATGGATGTGCCTCTATGGGATGTTTGAGAGGTATCAAGTTCAAGCCTCCCTAATAAAGTGTGTTGGTTTTAAAAATAAAAACGATTCAAGTTTTAAAAATTAATAAATGGGTTTTATGATATGGATTTAAATTAAAATTAATCTTTAAAATATATATAAATTAAAATGTTTGAATATAAACACTAAAGGTTTTTGTTGAAAACTTTATCAATTATTGGAAAATTTTAAATGAGGTTTTCTAAAGTTCTTTAAAATGTGTTAAATAAACTCTATTTGAGTTTAAAATTATTTATTTATGAAAATATATTTATATATATATATATTTTATGTGGAATTTGAAATTGATAATGGTAATTTCTAATCAAAATAAAACAAACTAGTTATGTGAATTTTCAAAATAATGTCAAAGAGAGAATTTTGGTTTTATAAGATAATTTTCAAATACAATTTTAAGAATTTTAAAAATATATGATCTAATTTTAAAATTCAAATGGTAAATTTGATCCCTAAAAATAAAATCAAGGATTTGAAAACTAATTTATTTGAATTTCATGTTGTTACATTGATTGACTTTTCACTAAAAACATTTTAGTGAAATATGAGAAGTTTGTGTCTTAGAATGTGTTCGAGTTGTGTATCATATGGTTAGGTTGTGTGATAATATGATTCATTGAGTTTCCCAAGAGTTCTTGGTTTTTTATAAGGTGTATTATATTTAAATATTTAATGGTTATGTATTTTTTTAATGGTCATATTTTATTGGATTTTGGATTGGTTTTGGGTTTCAGAACTGCAATCAAATTTGGATTTTTTTCCTGTTGAGTTGTGTTCTTCTTCTTCCACTTCATCAACTATTGTCCTTGAGACTTTCTAGGGACATAAAGTGATATAGAGGGGATAATTTTCACACCTGGTACTTCTTTTAGGTACTTATAATCTTTATTTTGATTTCTTTTTCCCTAGATTTTCTTCGTTCATTTGGGGTTGTTTTGGAAGTTTTTTGGAGTGTTTGGGAAGGTGAATGGTTGGTATAAAATTAGTGGAAATCTTGTGACTTTCATAAAAAATCATACAGTAGGTTTTGGATTTTAGGAGGGGGATGCATGGGTAGCATATAATTTGGGATAATCATGTGGTATTCTCTATAAAAGTGTGCATATTGGGATAGGGGGATGTTTTTCTGTAGTGAATAATTGTTTTCCTTTTAATAATTTTTAATATATTATGGAATATTTTTTATTCTAGGAGCTAAGACAGCATAATATTCCTAGGCATGGTGATATTTTGATTGATATTATAAAAATATTAAATATATTAATATCACACATATGTAGTTTTTTACAAATAGTTTATTAACTCCTAAAAAGATACTTGGATAAAAAATATGATACCATGGTTGAGTCTAGAACATTGTTTATAACCTAAGTATGACCTAAGGTTGATCAAAACCAAAGGTCCAATTTAGGCATTTGTTGGAGGTGTGCTTAGTTAAAATAATTAATTAATTTTATTTATTTTATTTAAATTCCTATGACCTAATTACCTCTCTATATGCCCTCTTATAGTAATTCTATAGGTTTATCCACATAACTCAATGAGATTTGAGAGGAGGAGAAGCACTGTTCTATATTGGTGGATCACGTCAGAGGACGACAGGTGATCATATTGAGATTGATCAAGAAGAAAAAAACATATAAGGACCTATCCTTCACTTGATAATGTGTTCTTCACTCGCAATAGATCCTAATAAAAGTAGGGTTCATCAATTGTTGATTTCTCCCTCTTGATTAAATTTTAAACCATAGATTTGATCTAATTTATTTGATTCTATGATTTCACATTTTTTCATGAGGCCAACATCTAAATAATTTTATTTATATAATTTATTCTTTATATACCATGAATTTCACCCAGGATATCCCCAATTTATTATTTTTGGATAATAATTCTCATACAAAAATATCTGAAACTTTATTCTTATGCATTTCACCCACCTATTACCCACAATCTTCATCATTGGACAATGAAGCCATTATTCGACATTTTCATGGAAATTTTGAGCATGATCAAACCCTTAGATTCATGGTGGTTGTGTTAATAATGAATGGATTGGTGGTTTTTGGACGGGTCAGGATGGATCATGATTTTTGTTTGATGATTCATGGATCCATGATCTAGAGTGATGATGGTATCCAGATAAAGGTAATAGGAGATGCAGTGGTCAACATTACATGATTTGTACGGATCTTTGGATTTTATTTTTCAGCTACCAAATTCTGGGAAACGATGTATGGAGTATATTTTCTTCAATATTGGATGTTCAATCAGAGAGATTAGTAGAAATGGGAATTAATCTAGAAATTGTGTGAAGAATATGTGGATTCTATGAAAAACCTAACTATTCAGTGTTTATCTCAAAATAATACATGTTGTGTATCTTCTATTGTTGTGACTCTAGGGTTTTGGGAAAAGTTAAGGATCACATGATATATGGAAAGATCAAAAGTCTCTGTAACACTACCTAGGTGTCCATGATGTTTTCTAGTTGGTACACATCTAGGAATCTATATGGGAGTAAACTCCGTGTACTCTGGGAGTACACCGGCATGGGATGGTACCCATGAATGGCTAGGTACATATCCAGGTACATGGGAATAGGTCAATGTAAACAGTCATGACACAGAGGAAATGTGTAGGCCTTGAGTGTCTGATACATGTCGTGTATGATCCATACATTCCATGTATGATGAAATGGATACCAAACCATTTCTAGAGGAGAACACATCCAGACAAAGAGGTGGGTCTGCATAACATGTGGCCCCCTTATATGCCATGTACTTCCCTTTGAAAGTTATTTCTCTCATATCTCCTTTGTTTGGATTGATATATTATCCCATGAGTTTTTTATCTTGTTTAATTTTCCATGTATAACATTATAGTGTAGAATGTTATGGAATATTAATTATGATGTGAGATTTTATCAGTTTGAAACTTTTTTAGGTTATGTTTTATTATATTAGTGATCATGGAAAGATAGTCAAAGATATATTGAGGTCAGTACCCCCTATTCTACCAGGGGATAGATTGAGATAGTGCTACCCTACACTGGGCATGTGTCCTGTATCTATAGGAGTGGTACTCTCCCATATTTGATCTCGGATGGCGTACATGTACTCCATGGGTTTTTTGGTTCCTCGATTATAGAACACAATGGTAAGGATTTGGCACATCCAAACATATTCTAGTGAGGTTATATGGGATTCATGGTTTAGAGGTGAGACTCCCTTGTCTATATAGGTTAGTGGTGGGATATGATCCCCTCAAAATGAGTTCTTATGTGGTTTTTCATGATTCTAGGAATCATAGACAGACCTTTGGAGTTGCAAGTAGACTAATTATTCTTATCTAAGCTGTAGAGATAGAGATACCCTTTATCATTTGGGCCTCTTATTGAGCATATCTAGGTTGTTGTTATGTTTTTTCTATCATGTACTGATTTTCATGCCTTCGTTGTGATAATATGACGACTTTATCTTGATGATTTTTTTGTGATTTATGGGTGTTGTTCATGGTATGTTTGTACAAAGCCCTACATGGGAATTACCCACCCATGTATTTTTTTATCTAGATTATTGATAGTTACAAGTGAATATGGTTTACCCTGTATCAAGAAATATTAGTAGTAAATGGTGGCTTTAACCATGTTCGATGGTCAGACTTTGGGATGGGAAGTCTGGATCTCCCCTACTCTACTCTTTACCATTAATTTATTTTTTGGGGTTCTCCCTATATTTGTGGTTGGGTGTATATTTGTTTACTTATATCATTTTTATTATGATGTTGTACTCTGATATGTATTTTCTAGAGTTTATTTCATGATTTTTTTACAATCTATATGCCTAATATTTTGTTATATCTATGCACTATTACATAGAGATGTTTGTGTGTATGCATATATGTACTTATGGATAATGCCTCCAATTTATTTTATTCATTATCAGCACTTATTGTTATCCCCTATCACATTGGATGCCGGATTGGGGCTATTTCATCTTGTCTCATCACTGTCTAGGTGATCCATGGTGGTTTAGTTCATTACATAGTGCTATCAAAGGTCATCTTTCCCTTGGTTAGTGTTTGGGGTTTTTGACATATTATAAGGATTGGTTTGGGAACTAATATAAAAGGTGTTGAAGTGTATAGAGTGCATCTTTATGGCCAGGGAACCCAATGTTGGTGTGGAGGTCGACATATGCATTCACTAGGAATCTGAATACCATCTAGTTAACTCAGAATACTGAGACATCGTTGCTAGGTAACCATTGGTATATGCAATATACAAGATTTTATCTTTTGATTTTCATTTCCTACATGATTCATATTCCTAAATATACTCTTTTACTATGGTACATCATGATAACATTCAAGATTTATCCATAATGATAGCCAGCAAGGATTTCAATATAGTGTCTTGAAGATGACTAATTGAGTGTTGAGGCCTCAGTTCAGGGAACCTTTCAAGAGATATTGAGTTATTCATAGACCCACCTATATTAGTCCATACATATGAACATCAAAATGTTGAGAAGTGGGTGGATTTAGGTGGATAAGATGATGGTATGGATATTCTGATTGTGTTACACAAGTTCCAGTGATAGATAATGTTGAGATTTTGTAGTAAGATTGACCCTTAAGGTAGTGGTTTAGGTTTTCTAGTGTTCTTGCCCAGATAAATTGAATGGTTTCATTAGTGACCATTCTTCTTTATGAGCAATGTTGGATCTATAGTTACTATAATATATCACACTAGTTCTAGGTACATATCAAGGGATTTAGATATATATATCTCCCAATATTCTTGGTTAGCTATATCCCCCTTCTCAGGTGGTGGAGGATTTTCCTAAGCCTATGCTGAGAAATTCTTAATAGATAAGACACCTACTTTTGGTGGTTATATGGGAAAAATTCTTCAGGATGATGATGGGTGTCGATAGAGCCCTATGTTTTTTATGTTCAATGAGAATTTTTTCATGGAAGTAATAGGGGAACTACACCCTCCTAGTGTAACACCCCAAGATTTTATAGTGTGTTATTTCTTCAAAATAATTCAATAACTTTCACTACACGCAACACCAAGTTCAATCGCACCATGACTTACCAAACAAGCTGTTCAAAAGAGGTTATGAATAGTGTTAACTAAATTTTAAACTTTATATAATCCTTATAATTTTAGAATCCATATTATGAGTTTCTTAGACATAATGTAAGAACAAATTCATTTTCAGTATTTCACTTTTACCAAATTTTAATAGTGAACCCTTTTTAGATACTATATTTTAAACTTTTTGACTAAATGGGGACATCAAAAATTTAAAATGAAATATCCCAAGCTTCCATGGTACGCTAGCGTGTGTTGTACGCAACACCGAGTTCTAACACACCGTAACCAATCAAACTAGCCGTTATGAATAGTAATACCTACTTTTTGAAATTATATATATATTATATTTTAAAATGGACTTCATTTTTGGATTCGGAATATCAAATTTAGCCTAAGGTGAAATTTTGGTACATTTCGGATAACTTTCATATTTTGATGAATAGTGAAAATTACTAAATTTTAATTAAAAACAACTTTTTTAATCAAAATAATTAATAGTGATAAATTATGAATTTGAGTGGTTTTAAAGTATATTTAGAATATATTTTTACAATTTAATATAATGTTGGTCATTAGACAAAATTTTACAGTTAAACCGAACATAAACAAGTGTCAATCTTTTGATAGTTATTATCTCTTAAAAACACGCTTTTTGTTTTGACAGCGGGAATTAATTTTAAATTAATTTCTGCCACTTCTGTGTTTTGAATTTAGAAAAATGGATTCCATATTTTGAATCAGGATGTTCAAATTGTGTAAATAGGTAACTTTTATTTTTAGACATTTTGAATAATTACTGCGGTAAATATTTTATTTACCATGGTTAAGGGTAAATCCGGTAAATAAGGGTTAAAAAATAATATTATAATAATACTAAATTACCCTAAAACGTGTCTTAACCCTATTGGTTGATATATGGTCGACCATGGGCATCGTTGTGTCAATTTTGGGACCCCATGGATCCACTTGTAAGTGATAATGACACATTATATTAATAAAGCTAAAATAAAAATAAAAATGGAATAAGCTTACATCTTTTAGAAGAACAATTTTTACATAGGGTTATACATGTTGGATTTTCGATTATAAATATTCATTAGAAAGCTAAAACGATTTCCTACATAATGATATTTTATTTATAATTTTTAGACATTAAATAATTTATTTTATTTATGACACAATGATGATGCAGTAATTACTATAATAGTGAAAAATTAAAATAATTGATATTATAAATACCCAAATAAATATAATATGAAACTTTTAATGAATTAAACTAATTTTATAGGATAATATGATATATTAGGATTGATTTAATTAACTTTGTTCGAAGTAATCAATCTGTTAGGAGTTTCACAAAAATCAACTATTGAATAGTGTCAAAATTGACATAAAAGAGTTCTTAAAACAAATATTATATTATTAATTGATATTAAATTCCTAAAAATCTAAGGTTCGGACAAGAGACTTATATTATGATATGTTCATCATTAATGGACCACTTGGGGGTCTCTTGGATGTACATAGTAAGTTTATTAACCATATTATATAAAAATACAAAGAGACATTGTAAAAGTGAAACTAATTAACTTAGAGTTAATACTTAAAGATAAGGTTAATATAAGTACCCAAACCTGTCTAAATTCTATTGGATGAGTTGTTCTCGACCTATCCCCACCTCATCCTTTGAATAGTCAACTTTGGAGCCTTTGGAAACCGAATATGAATTTATTATAAATTAATATTTCTAGCTTTTCCAAAGGTGCCCCTCACCCCTCTTATAAAAGGGCACTCCTCCTTCTCTTTTCCTCACACCTCTCAAGCCACTTGGCTCGTCCAAACTCTGCCCAACTAAGCTCCCCACATCCCTCTCCTCCTCCTTGAAGCTTCCCCTTAGGCAGAAATCATTTCAAGAAGTCCTTTGGTTCCAACCAAAGTGAGTTACCTAAATTAAAGGTAACGTTTTCTCTTAAATTATTTTCATTTATTTTGCTTCTACAACCCCCAAACTCTTTTTATTTCCTTTCTTTTGTAACAACACCAGTATCCTCAATATACTAGGATGTTGTTATAAGAAGGATTAAAACTACACATACACACAACTCCATCTAAAGGATGATGAACATAATGTTCCTGTGGATGGCAAACTAACGCCTCACGAAACGATGATTGTTCAAATACATCTTACCACCTATCATGGTGGCCATTATGATGGAACTGTAATTAAATATGATAATAATGATATATATTTTATATATAAGATTCTGTAATTCCATTTTATTTCATACCATTATCCGTTTCATGTTGTATATACATACGATAATTTCATTTGAGGAAGTGCGGACTACCGCCCCCTTAAAATGATATGACTCGTTCATACCACACATGGAACGTATAAAGGATGGTGTTAATGAACTTAAGTAACATATATAAAATATTATATTATACTAGAATAGTAATATACCTATGTATCATTTGGATTCGATTCTTTTAAAATAAAAATTAAATGGAAGTAGCGTTCGTGCGTACGTACGGACTACCGTCTCCACGAACGCGATGAGATTCATTCTCCATCGTAACCATTAAAGTATAATTATCATTTGATGATTTAAAAATGATGTTTAAGGACTTGATATCATTCTGGATATGAATAATATACAACCTATCCTTTACAAACATGTCTTACGTAACAAAACATATGAAAGAAAACAAGTAAGTTAACACCTGAAACAACGATAATACTAAGATATCAATATTAAAAGATCATATATGATATCATATTAATGTAAATGATTCTTGTATAATTTAATAACAATTATTTCACCATTATACAGGAGGTTAACCTACCCCAACAAAGGAAAAGTACAAGGTAAGGGGTTTTCATCTCACTCCTTATTCCCGTGAGATTCATGCCATATTGCCACCATCACCTTTTGTGTGGTGTATGTACTGCCCATAATTATATTCTTTGTGTAATACACCCTAATTTATGTGTATTTACATATTCATTGTATGATACCTCTTTTATGGATTGTATGTTTCATAAGTTACCAAATTGGTAAGGGTTATTTCACAATCTCTCCATTATCCGAGGTTGTATTATACGTAATAATCTACTGGGATCTCTTTATCATCCACATCCATGTTTCTTCGAAATGTATTTCAAAACATTTTTACTATTTACAAGAATATGGGTTAAAGTCATTTATACCCTTGTTTGACTTTTTATAAGAGGTTTATAAAGGAATCTTTCCGTCGTTTTCAAAACAAGGTCTTTTTTAACCTTTTCGACAGAATTGAGGTAAGAATGTTTTTTTTAACTTATACGGCGGGTGCGGTTACTTTCCGCCGTTATAAAATCGTCGAAGCTTTCCTTACAAGCTTATAAGAATATTTTCAAAGAAAATGTTTTATTTTATATGGATCTTAAATGATTTCAAAATAAAAGGAGATACTTCTTTTAAAATAATTTTGATTTCATCTATGTCAACATCCTTTGATGGATTTTAAGATTATTTGAAGTTGATTTATTATAATACAAAACTTCTATATTTTATTGAAGGTTTTGTGATATGTTTGAATGTGGATGTGCTATTTTATACCATTCATAGTTTATGGTGAAACTATTGACATTTCGTATGCTAGTTTTAACCCGAATGTTTATGTTATATTTCAAAGTTTTCTTCAGATGAATGTGCTAAACAAGTATGTTCCGGGTTGGGGACCGGTAAAAGTAAGCCCTCCAGGTTGGGGACTAGTAAAAGTAAGCCCTCCAGGTTGGGGACTGGTTAAAGTAAGCCCTCCAGGTTAGGGACTGGTAAAAGTATGCCCTCCGGGTTGGTGTCTGGTTATTAGAGGCACTCCGGGTTGGTGTCCGGTTATTAGAGGCACTCCGGGTTGGTGTCCGGTTATTAGAGGCACTCCGGGTTGGGTTCCGGTTAGAAGTAACCCCTAGGTCTTGGGATGAGGCCTAGACAAAGAAATTAACGTTTGACATTATGCATTCCAACATTATGAAAGTGGTTATTGATATTGCATGTGATTATTCGATTAGTAGAATATCCATGTGAACAAGTAAATGGCATTATTTCATTTTACTTTTGCCATACTATGTTGAAGTTCAATTTTAAAAGGATTTTGTTTTAGTAATTCATTGCCTTAAATGTTTACGCTTATTTTGAATGTTCCGCTATATTGTTATCCTTACTGGGCATTTGAGCTCACCCCTTTTCTATGTTTTATTTTTTTTCCCAGGTAGTGAAGAAGTAAATTATGAATGACTTGCAGGGATATTATGAGGGGTTAATAGTGTGGATATGAAGACTTTGTTGTTGTAGTAGTTTTTCACTTTGAAATGTAATGTAAAACTTTATGATTATATCTAGTGTTTCCAAGGCTACTAAACCAATCGGTCTTTCGGGATTTGATCTTTCTTGTGATCATGCCAATGTTACGAAGTAATGCACCGACTCTGGGTAACTGGGGTCGGGGCGTTACAGTTGGTATCAGAGGAAGTTTAGTACAAACCTTGGAAACTAGATTTAGGTAAACTCTGATTAGAGCACGTAGACCTAAGATGAACTTTGAGGATTAGTATGGAATAACTTCCTAGAATTTTGGTATTGTAGAGATTTTGTGAGTTTTCCGAGCAATACATCCCTGTCTGGATACGAGCAGGTAGAGGCGGCTCTGGCACAGATGTACCTAGGGGTAAAACCCGAAAACACTGCTTTGAGCTAGACTCGAACGGGAACTGGTGCACGACAACGGGCCTTGCTGCACTCTTGGTTACGACACTCCCGGGGGATATGCTTAGGATAACTCTCATTTTCTTTACAAATCATTATGAAGGGTTTATGAGTATATACTTCCTCAAAGAAAACATTTTTATGATTATGGATTATATCCATAAATAGTTCAATTTATGTTAAGTGTTTTATAAGTATGGGATTATGTATTTTGATTCATAAACTGATCTAGTTTATGCCATTGTTTAGAAATGGCGCCCAGTAGAAGGAATGAGAACTCCAGAAATGCACATGATCCAAAGAGAAGGAAGGATCATATCTTTCATGGTCTTAAGCTAGAATTGATAAGAGAAATAGTCTCCCATGTATTATCATCATATGAAGAAATAATATCATGTGTTGATAAGATAAGTAAAGAGTTTACTGAGTCCTATGGCTTTGAAGGGAAGCAAGAGAAGAAAATGATGGAAGAGAGAAAGATGGATAAAGGGAAGAGTGAAAAGAAGAATTTTCCCATATGTTGTAACTGTGGAAAGAAACACCCTGGAACTTTCCTGAAAGGAATGGGAGTTTGTTATAAGTGTGGAGGAAAAGGGCACAATGTACGTGACTGCAAGGGTAAGAAAATGGTTTTAAATGTACAATGCTTCATTTGCAAGGAGTTTGGACACTACGTGAACCTATGCCCCAGTCATCAGACTATGCCGCAAATGATGCTATTGGATAATAATCAAGTTATGATACTACCACAGATGAAGAGGAATGATTAGAGTTCTTATGTTGATTATGCCAATTGAGTGTTGTATCAACAATGTACTTGTTATAATAATTATGGAGTATATAAGGATTGTACTGCAGTACTATTTCATTAAGGACTTGAGATTGTGTGGAACAAAGAAAAGTGACTCAATAGCAGGATAAATTTTTGGAAAATATATGGTTGAGAGAAAGATAAACCATAATATGGTTCTGATACCGAGTTAGTGATTTTAGAATAATACATGATTGATTTGGATAAATTATATTGGATATTCTTGACTACCTTGGAACTGATTAATGATCTGTATATTCCATTATTGTTGGGGTTTAAAACATTTTTGGATTGATGAAGTATATCCATCATTCTATATGGAATAGGGGAGCGTGAATGTAATCAATAAGGAATATGGTAATTCAGGATGTTTCAGTGTATTAAAAGAATACAAGATGAAGGTATTCATATGCTATTATGGGGTAAAAAGGATCTACATTATTCTTACCTTCCTTATAAATGTTGGACTGTGAGTTTGGACAGAAGTATTTTGGATAGTTCTAGTTTGGATTATTTTGGATTGCCATAAAAGGACAACCCGGAGGTCGGGCGGCAACCCGTCGCGTCCGGCAAGGCTGCGAGACTTGAACCCGCAACCGAAGGGCGAAAAGGGTGTATCACCTACCACTAGCCCACGAGATGTCTTGGATTAAATAATGTAGTTTTTTTTAAAAGATCTGGTAGATGAATTATAAATTAATTTATTTTGGAACCCTATACGAATAGTATAAATAGAAATTTTTTTTTACGTTCTATTATCTTTTAGAGTGAAAGATGAGTTTGTGGTAGAAATTTATTAATGGATAAAACTCTAATTATAAAGTAAGTATATCCCCTTATGATCTTAGCCAATCTCATAAATAAATTACTCAACATTAAGAAAAGCAACTTAGAACAAAAATGTTTTCCTAGATGGTACCTTAAATCATCACTAATTTATGGGTTTGGGATTGTTGGCATTTTCATAGCCATGTCCTCTACCACTCTCCATCAGATAATTGATGGTTAGATTTCTCCTCCATATCCATATTTTCTTATATGGAACCCTAGTATGTGTTATTTTCGGTAATCTTCATACTTTCCACTCTTTATTTTAAATAGAGGCCTCATTAATTCATTTTTCGATGTGGGATTTCAACTAAGATATTTCGAAACGTCAAAAATGTGTTATCCTAATACCCTATGTTTTGTTGAACCGATGGTATTTCAAATCATCATAGATTGATGAATTCAAGGACATCAATTTCATACTTGTTTGTGATTGATGACCTCAATCACTACCTATAAATATTTACGTTTTTCCTCCAATTATATGTCTCTAAATTACCACCAATGTTCTCCGAATCGAGATCATAATTTGGTGGTGACCCTTTCATTTCTCTTTTCCTCATATTAAGACTAAATTTTAGTAACCCAATTTCCGATGTGGGTTTTCCCACAAATATATTTTCTATTTTCAACCTTTTATTTTTGAAGAACAATTTCAAATTGCGAGGACGCAATTTATTGAAGGAGGGGAGAATGTAACACCCCAAGATTTTATAGTGTGTTATTTCTTCAAAATAATTCAATAACTTTCACTACACGCAACACCAAGTTCAATCGCACCATGACTTACCAAACAAGCTGTTCAAAAGAGGTTATGAATAGTGTTAACTAAATTTTAAACTTTATATAATCCTTATAATTTTAGAATCCATATTATGAGTTTCTTAGACATAATGTAAGAACAAATTCATTTTCAGTATTTCACTTTTACAAAATTTTAATAGTGAACCCTTTTTAGATACTATATTTTAAACTTTTTGACTAAATGGGGACATCAAAAATTTAAAATGAAATATCCCAAGCTTCCACGGTACGCTAGCGTGTGTTGTACGCAACACCGAGTTCTAACACACCGTAACCAATCAAACTAGCCGTTATGAATAGTAATACCTACTTTTTGAAATTATATATATATTATATTTTAAAATGGACTTCATTTTTGGATTCGGAATATCAAATTTAGCCTAAGGTGAAATTTTGGTACATTTCGGATAACTTTCATATTTTGATGAATAGTGAAAATTACTAAATTTTAATTAAAAACAACTTTTTTAATCAAAATAATTAATAGTGATAAATTATGAATTTGAGTGGTTTTAAAGTATATTTAGAATATATTTTTACAATTTAATATAATGTTGGTCATTAGACAAAATTTTACAGTTAAACCGAACATAAACAAGTGTCAATCTTTTGATAGTTATTATCTCTTAAAAACACGCTTTTTGTTTTGACAGCGGGAATTAATTTTAAATTAATTTCTGCCACTTCTGTGTTTTGAATTTAGAAAAATGGATTCCATATTTTGAATCAGGATGTTCAAATTGTGTAAATAGGTAACTTTTATTTTTAGACATTTTGAATAATTACTGCGGTAAATATTTTATTTACCATGGTTAAGGGTAAATCCGGTAAATAAGGGTTAAAAAATAATATTATAATAATACTAAATTACCCTAAAACGTGTCTTAACCCTATTGGTTGATATATGGTCGACCATGGGCATCGTTGTATCAATTTTGGGACCCCATGGATCCACTTGTAAGTGATAATGACACATTATATTAATAAAGCTAAAATAAAAATAAAAATGGCATAAGCTTACATCTTTTAGAAGAACAATTTTTACATAGGGTTATACATGTTGGATTTTCGATTATAAATATTCATTAGAAAGCTAAAAAGATTTCCTACATAATGATATTTTATTTATAATTTTTAGACATTAAATAATTTATTTTATTTATGACACAATGATGATGCAGTAATTACTATAATAGTGAAAAATTAAAATAATTGATATTATAAATACCCAAATAAATATAATATGAAACTTTTAATGAATTAAACTAATTTTATAGGATAATATGATATATTAGGATTGATTTAATGAACTTTGTTCGAAGTAATCAATCTGTTAGGAGTTTCACAAAAATCAACTATTGAATAGTGTCAAAATTGACATAAAAGAGTTCTTAAAACAAATATTATATTATTAATTGATATTAAATTCCTAAAAATCTAAGGTTCGGCCAAGAGACTTATATTATGATATTTTCATCATTAATGGACCACTTGGGGGTCGCTTGGATGTACATAGTAAGTTTATTAACCATATTATATAAAAATACAAAGAGACATTGTAAAAGTGAAACTAATTAACTTAGAGTTAATACTTAAAGATAAGGTTAATATAAGTACCCAAACCTGTCTAAATTCTATTGGATGAGTTGTTCTCGACCTATCCCCACCTCATCCTTTGAATAGTCAACTTTGGAGCCTTTGGAAACCGAATATGAATTTATTATAAATTAATATTTCTAGCTTTTCCAAAGGTGCCCCTCACCCCTCTTATAAAAGGGCACTCCTCCTTCTCTTTTCCTCACACCTCTCAAGCCACTTGGCTCATCCAAACTCTGCCCAACTAAGCTCCCCACATCCCTCTCCTCCTCCTTGAAGCTTCCCCTTAGGCAGAAATCATTTCAAGAAGTCCTTTGGTTCCAACCAAAGTGAGTTACCTAAATTAAAGGTAACGTTTTCTCTTAAATTATTTTCATTTATTTTGCTTCTCCAACCCCCAAACTCTTTTTATTTCCTTTATTTTGTAACAACACCAGTATCCTCAATATACTAGGATGTTGTTATAAGAAGGATTAAAACTACACATACACACAACTCCATCTAATGGATGATGAACATAATGTTCCTGTGGATGGCAAACTAACGCCTCACGAAACGATGATTGTTCAAATACATATTACCACCTCTCATGGTGGCCATTATGATGGAACTGTAATTAAATATGATAATAATGATATATATTTTATATATAAGATTCTGTAATTCCATTTTATTTCATACCATTATCCGTTTCATGTTGTATATACATACGATAATTTCATTTGAGGAAGTGCGGACTACCGCCCCCTTAAAATGATATGACTCGTTCATACCACACATGGAACGTATAAAGGATGGTGTTAATGAACTTAAGTAACATATATAAAATATTATATTATACTAGAATAGTAATATACCTATGTATCATTTGGATTCGATTCTTTTAAAATAAAAATTAAATGGAAGTAGCGTTCGTGCGTACGTACGGACTACCGTCTCCACGAACGCGATGAGATTCATTCTCCATCGTAACCATTAAAGTATAATTATCATTTGATGATTTAAAAATGATGTTTAAGGACTTGATATCATTCTGGATATGAATAATATACAACCTATCCTTTACAAACATGTCTTACGTAACAAAACATATGAAAGAAAACAAGTAAGTTAACACCCGAAACAACGATAATACTAAGATATCAATATTAAAAGATCATATATGATATCATATTAATGTAAATGATTCTTGTATAATTTAATAACAATTATTTCACCATTATACAGGAGGTTAACCTACCCCAACAAAGGAAAAGTACAAGGTAAGGGGTTTTCATCTCACTCCTTATTCCCGTGAGATTCATGCCATATTGCCACCATCACCTTTTGTGTGGTGTATGTACTGCCCATAATTATATTCTTTGTGTAATACACCCTAATTTATGTGTATTTACATATTCATTGTATGATACCTCTTTTATGGATTGTATGTTTCATAAGTTACCAAATTGGTAAGGGTTATTTCACAATCTCTCCATTATCCGAGGTTGTATTATACGTAATAATCTACTGGGATCTCTTTATCATCCACATCCATGTTTCTTCGAAATGTATTTCAAAACATTTTTACTATTTACAAGAATATGGGTTAAAGTCATTTATACCCTTGTTTGACTTTTTATAAGAGGTTTATAAAGGAATCTTTCCGTCGTTTTCAAAACAAGGTCCTTTTTAACCTTTTCGACAGAATTGAGGTAAGAATGTTTTTTTTAACTTATACGGCGGGTGCGGTTACTTTCCGCCGTTATAAAATCGTCGAAGCTTTCCTTACAAGCTTATAAGAATATTTTCAAAGAAAATGTTTTATTTTATATGGATCTTAAATGATTTCAAAATAAAAGGAGATACTTCTTTTAAAATAATTTTGATTTCATCTATGTCAACATCCTTTGATGGATTTTAAGATTATTTGAAGTTGATTTATTATAATACAAAACTTCTATATTGTATTGAAGGTTTTGTGATATGTTTGAATGTGGATGTGCTATTTTATACCATTCATAGTTTATGGTGAAACTATTGACATTTCGTATGCTAGTTTTAACCCGAATGTTTATGTTATATTTCAAAGTTTTCTTCAGATGAATGTGCTAAACAAGTATGTTCCGGGTTGGGGACCGGTAAAAGTAAGCCCTCCAGGTTGGGGACTGGTAAAAGTAAGCCCTCCAGGTTGGGGACTGGTTAAAGTAAGCCCTCCAGGTTAGGGACTGGTAAAAGTATGCCCTCCGGGTTGGTGTCCGGTTATTAGAGGCACTCCGGGTTGGTGTCCGGTTATTAGAGGCACTCCGGGTTGGTGTCCGGTTATTAGAGGCACTCCGGGTTGGGTTCCGGTTAGAAGTAACCCCTAGGTCTTGGGATGAGGCCTAGACAAAGAAATTAACGTTTGACATTATGCATTCCAACATTATGAAAGTGGTTATTGATATTGCATGTGATTATTCGATTAGTAGAATATCCATGTGAACAAGTAAATGGCATTATTTCATTTTACTTTTGCCATACTATGTTGAAGTTCAATTTTAAAAGGATTTTGTTTTAGTAATTCATTGCCTTAAATGTTTACGCTTATTTTGAATGTTCCGCTATATTGTTATCCTTACTGGGCATTTGAGCTCACCCCTTTTCTATGTTTTATTTTTTTTTCCCAGGTAGTGAAGAAGTAAATTATGAATGACTTGCAGGGATATTATGAGGGGTTAATAGTGTGGATATGAAGACTTTGTTGTTGTAGTAGTTTTTCACTTTGAAATGTAATGTAAAACTTTATGATTATATCTACTGTTTCCAAGGCTACTAAACCAATCGGTCTTTCGGGATTTGATCTTTCTTGTGATCATGCCAATGTTATGAAGTAATGCACCGACTCTGGGTAACTGGGGTCGGGGCGTTACACCTAGATGCGTCCTTATGAAGTGATTAAAATCATGCAGAGAAGTCAGCGCTTCCCAAAGTGGATAGTATTAAGGAGTGGAAAATGATTTCTTTCAACTTTATATTTGAGGTTTTTTTGGTGTGACAAAGAATCAGAGCATGTCATGGTTTTTTTAAATAAGTTATAAAGGGAAAGGATAAGATTCAAGAAGAAGGGGATTATAGTATTAAGTCTTGAGTACGGTACAAAGTATGACATGTGATTTCTCTTACCAATCTACATATTTAGAAAAAATCCATGAGCCATGTTTCTTTAATCATAACCCCTTTTTGAGACCTAGTGATACTATTAGAGCACTATTTAGCTCAACCCGTATGCTTTTAAGTTACACATATGAGGATCGATGATCATACACTTTTTAATTATGGTGTGACATGACTCTAAGAGGAGAGAGATCCTCATATAGAGTCTTTCCATAGTTGACGGTGAGTCCCTATAATGTTTTCCATAGAATGGAATGAATTCATACTATCCATGCCTATATGAATATCACCAGTTAGAGTTACAGTGTACCCAATGTGGTGGTATGTGATCTCCCTTCTTAGGTGACGTGGAATAGTAGTAAGTGTAGGATTTTCTTGTGTGTATGAGGATATAGTTGATTCCTTGTCAATTTTCTAGTATGACCCTTATAGAAATATATTCTATGATATTTTAGTTCCTTTAATATGGGAGGGTTATGAGGAAATATTCTATGAGGATATTCCAACTTTACCTTCCTATCATGATTTTTTTCTGAATGCAATTACACCATGGATGGTCCAATCTATATGCTAGATTATCATATGACCATGTACTGTTGTAAGATTTGTCAATGCATTTTGAGGGGTAAGTCGAATAGGGGATTGTTAGACCCATTTTTCCCATCTAGTCATCCTTATTTGTTCACCTAAGAGGTAAATAAGGGTTTAAGTTTAGGTGTGGATTAATTTCATTTGAATATTGGTAACTATCAATAAAAATTATCCACTCCCAAGAATCGGTTACTTCTTCAACTAGTGGATTGGTTTGAAGTGGTTATTATAGTTTTACCTTAGTACAGATTATCACTAGCTCCATGTTTGAGATATTAATTTTCCGAGCATGGATTCCTAGAGCCTCTACAGTTGATTTGAGTTCTTGGTGATACTTGTCGGTAAGTGTGACTCCCCAGTAGATTTCATGATACTTATTAATTGGATTCTGAACCCTTATTTCATCATCTCATAGTAATATTCTATGGTAACATCCTTATGTACTCATTGTTAGAGGTGGAACATTTGATACACTTGATGTTGGTTTAGGACTGTTTCCGACGCTTTCGTCGGGGCGCGCGTGCATCCGTCTGTCACGCGGAGGAGGACGCGCGGCTCTGTTGCCCCGCATTCCCGCTTTCCAAAGGCGGGCGGCATTCGTTCCTTGTTCAGGTACGTCTGCTCCTTGATCGAAACGGGATGATGGGATGTCGGTTCTTCCTTCTGGGGATTCCTCCTTAGAACTTGTCACCTAGTCCGGGTCTCCCTCATAGATTTCATACGTAGTTCCTGAAACTCTTCCCAGTGCCATGTTTCCATGGACGCCGGTTAATTACACTTCTTCTGTCGGGACATTCAAAAGGGTCCGGTTAGGGCCGCAACCTTCAGTTGGGGGAGTAGTCACGTTGAGGCATCAATAGCATGTCTGGATGCTGGGGAACTTGGCGTGTCTGGCTGTTATCCCTGGTCACAGGGCTTCTCGAGGGCGTGGAAGCCCGAGGCATCCCACATCGAGTGCGGGGAATTATATGTCATAGACACATATCTGAGGTTTTCCTCAACATCCTGTGTTTAACACAGGGTATGCCGTGAGTTTAACGTCTAGTGGAGACGGATCAACCCAACCAGAGCATTAGCTAGGATAGATCGGATTGAGGGGTTTCCCTTGAAGGGATGCCGATACCGGGGCTAGCCCATGGGCGGCTGTGAAGAAGAGCATACCAACATGGTCTCACCGAGACATGAGGTCCGGGCGAGAATCAGGATGGGTGATAGGTGGATGAATGGAGTGGAGGGGGAATGAAATGGGACCATCGCAGGGGGGCGACAGTGAAGTTGGGCTTGAGCCTTGAAGGGGCTTCCTACATATCCCTATGGCAGGGAATCAAAGTCCGCGTAGTTCAGGAGGCTCCGGCGAACCAACGTGAAGGTAGAACATGGTCCGATGGACATCATCAGCGTACTGACGTGAGAGTAGACCCGTGGGTCCACTAGTGGTGGGCTTCAACCTTGGGAAGGTTTCCTATCTACCATTCCTTGACATGGATCAAAGTCCTCGTAGTTCAAAGAATTGATGGAATACGGTTTAACATCATGCGGGATGATAGTGAACCCTGACGTGAATGAATGACGGGTGGTGGGTGTCGGCGAACTGACGTAAATGAGGTCGGAGCGACCGGATGGTGGGTTTGAACCTCATAGAGGCTTCCTACGTACCATGCCTTGACATGGATAAAAGTCCTCGTAGTTCGGGTTGGTCACAACGGCTTTCCGTCGGACTATAGTTGCAGTGTAACGTCGTGCTAGACGTAGGTAGAACACGATGTGAATTGGATGATGGGTGGGCTTGAACCTCATGGAGGCTTCCTACGTACCACGCCTTGACATGGATCAAAGACCTCGTAGTTCAAATGGGGCTTTGTCGGCGAACCGACGTGAAAGTGGACCTTGGTCCAATGAGTGGTGTGCTTGAACCTCTGGAAGGCTTCCTACGTACCATGCCTTGACATGGATCAAATACCTCGTAGTTCATGTGGGAATGGGTGTGCAGTTTAATGTCATGCAGGACAAAGGGAGGGGCATACCATTTAACGTCATGCTGGACGAGGGTGAAACTCGACGTGAATAAACGACCGAGCAATGTGGATAGAACCTCACGGAGGATTCCTACGTACCATGCCTTGACATGGATCAAAGTCCTCGTAATTCGCTAGGAAGGGTCGCAACGGCTTACCACTGGACCAGAATGCAGTTTACCATCATACTGGACGGGAATGGGACCCGACGTGAATGGATGACAGGTGGTCTTGAACCTCATGGAGGCTTCCTACGTACCATGCCTTGACATGGATCAAAGACCTCGTAGTTCGGATGAAAAGGGGGTGGGCTTGAACCTCATGGAGGCTTCCTACGTACCATGCCTTGACAAGGATCAAAGTCCTCGTAGTTCGGATGGGTTCGTCGGTGAACCGACGTGAAAGTAGACCCGAGGGTTCACTATTGGTGGGCTTGAACCTCGTGAAGGCTTCCTACGTACCATGACTTGACATGGATCAAAGTCCTCATAGTTCGGGTGGAATGTGCAGTTTAACGTCATGCTGGACGGGAATGAGACCCGACGTGGATAAATGATGGGTGGGCTTGAACCTCATGGAGGCTTCCTACGTACCATGCCTTGACATGGATCAAAGACCTCGTAGTTCAGGATGAAAAGGGGGTCCATCGGTGAACCGACGTGAAAGTAGACTCGGGGGTCCACTATTGGTGGGCTTGAACCTCGTGAAGGCTTCCTACGTACCATGCCTTGACATGGATCAAAGTCCTCATAGTTCGGGTGGAATGTGCAGTTTAATGTCATGCTGGACGGGAATGAGACCCGACGTGGATAAATGACGGGTGGGCTTGAACCTCATGGAGGCTTCCTACGTACCATGCCTTGACATGGATCAACGACCTCGTAGTTCAAAAGGAAAGGGGGTTCGTCGGTGAACCGACGTGAAAGTAGACCCGGGGGTCCACTATTGGTGGGCTTGAACCTCGTGAAGGCTTCCTACGTACCATGCCTTGACATGGATCAAAGTCCTCGTAGTTCGGGTGGAATGTGCAGTTTAACGTCATGCTGGACGGGAATGAGACCCGATGTGGATAAATGACGGGTGGGCTTGAACCTCATGGAGGCTTCCTATGTACCATGCCTTGACATGGATCAAAGACCTCATAGTTCAAAAGATTGAGGGGTCAGGGTCGGTTCTCACTCTAACCCCACGTGAGTCATGCTCGGTGTGAGAAACAAGAGGTTGCAAGGACCTGACGATCATGTCGTGAAGGGTGCGTCTGTGAGAAGCGAAAAGGGACTTACGCGTTAGGCGGCCCATGGTGTTTGGACTTACTCTAGGATGGAGGCCCAGAGCGCGACAAAGCGCAGAAAATGAGGGATTTGGGACCAATGGTGGGAGGTGCCTCGTTCCCTATCTCGCCCTCCACTGACCTTGGTAGTGGGGAAGTAGGGAGATGCAGAGGTGAAGTCATCCGTTGGGGAACTGGGGTCACCCTTCTCCTATGAACTTACACCACTCCAATAAGGAGGGTATCACCCCTTGTGGATGGGTTATTCCATTCCCGTGGAGACGAGTGGTGTAAAGAATGTTCAATCTGGGGGGACCCTTCATGAGAGACACGAGGTTGGGTCACAGTTTAACGTCATGTGTTGAGGACGTGGTGCTTGGCAGTTTAAGGTCCTGCAGCTCGGACGAGGTGGGTTCACTCCGCACCCCTAGGACTTACATAACTGGTACCCTCTGGTCCTTGGGGAAGGGAAGGTACCAGTAAGGCCATGGTCATGGGGGTTGTGGAACGAACCATCAGGGGGTCCACGTTAGCGTGGCAATACGAAGAAGCAATAGCCGTTAGCGTGCCTATGCGAAGAAGCATTAGGCGAAGCAACGCTACAGGTGGTACTGTCCATGGGACTTTGAAATCACATCGTGCAAACCTGGAGGGTCGCACGGGAAGAGGAATCGCTAAGCAAAGGAGTGTGCTTCGCGAAGTGAAGTGCCTTGGCCTTGGCATGGGGAATAGGTGTGAGTGGAAGGTGCTTCGCGAAGTGGAACAGTGTTCGCAGAGCACTGCCTCACGAAGAAGGGGTGTCTCACGAAGTAGGGTCCTGCGAAGCAGTGTGCTTCGCGATGTGAAGCGATCCTGCCTTGGCATAGGGATCGCTAGTATGGGTTGGGTGTTTCGTGAAGAATAAGTGCTCCGCGGCTGCCCGGGTTCCCTTGGGAATCCCCTTCCTTCGTGAATACCCTTGAGCTTCGCGAAGGGCACCCCTCTCGGAAGAGGGGCTAAAAACGAGACAAAACAGAGGCGTCTCGTGAAGTAGAAATACCTCGCGGAGCTCATGATTCCCAGGGCAAATAGTGCTTCGCGATTCGAAAGAGGAGAAGCCGAAAGGTCGGATTGTCCGTCCTCGAGACTCAGGGGGGGTCCAGTACTTATAGGGAAGGGGCACCGCGAGGTGCTTCACGGCGGCTCGTGAACGCCAAATGCATTCGCGGAGCATCACCGCCTCTGGAGCTTCGCGGCGGCTCGCGAACGCCAAATGCGTTCACAGAGCATCACCGCCTCTGGAGCTTCACGGCGGCTCGCGAACGTCAAATGCGTTCGCGGAGCATTACTGCCTTCGGAGCTTCGCGAGGCCGCCATGGTCGGGGCGCTTCGCGGTGGGGCTTCGCGTGGGTGCTTCACGGCGGTGCTTCGCGAGGCAGCGCGCCATCCTTTTTCGTTCCTTTCTTTCGGGCCATATTTTGGCGCCAACAAATACCCCCCCTCAGACTTGGAGCCGCGGAGGGAGAAGGGTCGAAGTCTGAGGTAAAATCGCCAAAATTGTCGGTGGTTCGCGATGCCGTTACGCGAAGGGGCCCCGCGGTGCTCACCGGGGCCACCGATCTGGGCTCGCCATGATGCTCCGCGCGGGTGAGGCGCACCGTGATGCTCTGGGGTCGCCGCCTATAAATAGGGGGTCGACCTCTTTTGTCTTCATGTGCCTTCCTTTTCTTTTTGTGCTCTCGACTTCGCGAAGCTCCGCGTACTCCGCGACAGCCCTCCGCGAATCGAGCTTCGCGGCGAACCGCGGGTCTCCGGATCTGTGTCCGCGCCAAGCAAACCTCTACTTGTCGGCCTTGGCCAGACTTCGCGGCTTGGTCTCGCAACTGATCTTCGCGATCCGTCTTCGCGATTCAGCTTCGCGGTCGAGCTTCACGGTCAAGCTTCATGATCCAGCCGGAAAAAATTCTTTTCTGAGGGCCAGAGTTAAAATGGCCCATCGAGAGGCTGTATTGGGGGTGCTTGCAGATGCTGCTTGTCGGGATGAGATGGCCAAAGCCAGAACTGACGAACTACGTCCCGCCACTGCTGAGGAGGAGCGGGAGCTGATTCAGCGGCAGCAAGCCTTGGATGCCGCAAGTCAACGGGTGGCGGAGCTGCAACGCTCTTTTGACGGGGTCAACCCTTCCATGGGGGGAGTCGACCCCCGAGTATTGTAACAAACCCAAAAAAACTTTTATTGGCACTTTCGTGCTTCAATTTCTTTCCATTGTTTTGAATGCCATAGCGCACACGATTTCCACTGTTTGAACTGTCTTGTTACATCCCTGCAATGTTTGTGGGACTCTCAGCGACAATTCCCCAAGCCCATGTGGGTCGAGCCCGATGTGAGAAACGGGAGATAGTTTCCCTCTCATCCCACCGTTTCTTCAGCGTGCTCTTATGCACGAATGGGGCAACACCATGGGCACTGAAATCAATCCAGACAGATGAAAATGGGAAGTGTGAATCACGATACCCAAAATCCGAAACACTGTGGGGATGGCATGACAATAAGGGACAACTGTTAACCTTAGAGGAGAAGCGGTACCCTTACTGTGTTAGCCTGTAATGGGGACAAAAAATGGGGGTCAAACATTGACCATGTTCGAAACACGAGACCATGTCACAAATGTTGTTGATCAATCCTTTGGGACGTTGGCTCAGGACAGTTGCCAGACCATAGGTCAGACATCCATACTGTTAGGGGGTCCTTCCAGACATGACCCGTCTTCCGAAACGTTGGCCCAGGACAGTAGGTGAGCCGATGCGGCATGAGACTAGGCCGTTAGGGGGTTCCTTCAGACATGAAAAGGGACAAGTTTCCGAATAAGTGGTACGCAAAGCGTAGAATATGGAGTGATGGTTTGTCCTAATAGAATCCAACACTTAGGTAGTTACACCACCATGGTGGGAGCACACCAGATGGGCGCATCGGTCTGATCATGGATCATTCCTTCTTTGGGACAGGGCCTCTCTGACGAGGGGATCTGTCACTTCCTAGTGGGATCTTGGGGAATGCTGAACTTGTTCAGGGTAGAACCGCAGTTTAGTGTCATGCGTTGAGTACACACAGACTCCTGTAGTTTAACGTCATACGATAAGATTTGGAGAAAAAGGAAAGCAACCCGGGAGCATGTGGCGTGGTAGATATGAAACCGACGTGAATGAGGACTTGGAGTCCAAATCACACCACATACCCCCAGAGGAAACTCTTCAGGTCGAGGGACCAAGAGTGAGGATTGGGTTGGGCCCGAAGCAGAGTGGTCGGGCGTTCCTACGTACCCCATGAGGATGTGAATCAAGCCATACGTATTTCTGAAAGCGCAGTTTAAAATCATGCGGGACGATGAAAAACCCGGCCGTGTTGGTACACATCTTGCCTAAACTACTAAGCCCACGTGAGTCGTGCTCGGTGTGGGAAACAAGTGGTCGTGGTGGGAATTTCCCGACACAAAAAGGGGAAGGTTAGGGAAAAGGGACGCTCGGTGAATACCGGACCAATAACACTAACACGATCATTTAGCGCACCTAGATGCGTGAAGAGAAAGAGCTGAGTATGATGTAATTCCATTTTAACATTAGGAAGTGGAAATGTGTGAATCATAGCGCTCGCGATTCAGACCACTATTATGGCGGCGTGACGATGGAGGATAACTGCTGACCATGTTTGCAACACAGCATCCTGCCGCGTTAGCCTAAAATGGGGACAAACAAATGAGGGTTGACCATTGACCATGTTCGAAACACGGGACCATGTCACAAATGTTGTCAAATATCCGTAGGGACGTTGGCCCGAAACGATTGGAGGGCCCTTAGGTCCAACATTCATGGAGAGCCCTTAAGCCTAGTATCCATGTCGTCTGAGGGTCCTTTTGGATGTGGAGGAATATGAGGATCCAAATAGCAAGTCCAGGAATCTTGGTCATGGGGCGAGAGGATTGTCCCCATGTAAATCCCACTCTTCAGGCTCTTTGTCGAAGCACATCTGAATACGACAACGAGACGTATTACAGGGAGATCATAGTTTAGGGTCGTAGAATTTGGACCATGGATGGGTAAGGGGAGCAGGGGATACATGGCAAGGTGGTTACAAAACCTGACGTGAATGAGGAACTAAGCCCTACTTACCATGCATTCTCTGGGGAAATGCTTGAGTCAAAGGACCGAACACAAAGGTTAGGCTGGGCCCGCGGGGAAGTGCCCGGGCGCTCCTACGTATCTCATAAGAATGAGAATCAATCCATACGTAGTTCTGGAGGGTGGCACGGTAGGGTACCAGTGCTAGGGGAAAAGGGGAGTGCGGGTGTGGTCCTTGCACTAAAATAAGCGGAATTTGAGGAATCTTGTTTGTTCTTTAAGGTGAATGGTTTTTTTTTGTGAAGTGACAGACCTAGAATAGTAGGCCGTGATGTCACCACAAGGATCAAGCCCTGATAGGCGTTGACAAATGGCATGGCACGTGACCAATACCCAACGTGATTTCCTCTACAATGAGGTCATCACAATGTAGTGTCGTTTTTCGTCGTGCGGCCAGGACGATAATGTCACAGTTTAGGGTCGTATGATAGGACCATGCATGCATTTTATCGTCATGCAACGCAGACGTAGAAGAGACGATGCTAGGCGGGAAATGTGCGCAGTGTCATGAGACAACCGATGGAGACATGATCCCACATCACACTATGAGCCACTCCATGAGGGAGACCTCAGGCCGAGGGGCCTATATAAAGGTAAGAGGTGAAACAGGGGGGAAGACTGGTTCCCCAAATGGGTTGTACCCGATGACAGGGCGTCCGGGCGGTCCTACGTATCCCATGAAGATGGGAATCAAGCCACACGTAGTTCTAAAGGGTGCCTTTTAATGTCGTGCTGGACAAGGAATAGGAGGGCTAACTCTCAGAACGGGGGTGTGCGTGGTGCAGCCTTTTCAGACCTGACGTGAATGAGGACGTAGTCCTACACTACGCCACGCGGTCCCGTAGTCGGGGTCCCGATGGCAGGACCCGAGAGGCGGATTAGCTGAACTCAAGCTGGGCCCAGAGACAAGGGGTCTGGGCATTCCTACGTATCCTATCGAGATAGTAATCAAGCTGAACGTAGTTCCAGATGGGAATCTTAGTTTATGGTCTTAGAGCTCGGACCATGGATGGTGAAAACTTCCCGAGTAAGCACAAATGTCAACCTGATCCCTAAGCCCACGTGAGCTAAACTCGGTGTGGGAAACAAGGGGGGAATCCTCATCGCAATACTTGGGGCGAGTCAAACGGGAGTTGGTAGAGAGCCCCGAAGGACACCTTCGACAACATGCAGACGTGCACGGAGGAAAAGTACCAAGAGTCTCAAAACTCTACTTGGACATGATGAAGTGATGAAGGGCGTGAATTGTGCACCCGACATTTTGGGCCTAATGGGTTGGCGTGGCGAGAGAGGAGAATTGTTAACCATGGTGGAAACGCAGCGTCCATATCGCGTTAGCCTGAGGTGGGAACAACAAATGAGCATCGACCGCTGACCATATTCGCAACGCCGGATTTTATCGATTTTCTGTCCAAAACCCTCGGGGGCATTGGCTCGTAACGGTAGGAGAGCCCTTGGGCGTAGTATCCAGGCCGTTATTGGGGGTCCCTCCGGGTGTGAAGGATGATGAAATCCTGGATGCAGGGATGCACAAAGCCTGGAAAGCGGGTGCGGACGTGTCCGAGTAAAGCTTGGTATTCCTAGTAATAAACCAGATTACTCCCAGGCACATCGGTGAACTGCCGAAAAAGGATCGACGAAATAGCTCAGTAGGGAGAGTTATATGGCGGTCATTACGAGACCGACGCGAATAAGGACATAAACCCACACCATGCCATATAATCCTCTCATGAAGGAAGGGTAGGCCAAGGGGCCAAAATGGGATGAAGATTCCCAATGGATGGGGCTGGACCCGAATCCTGGACATTCAGGTGGTCCTACGTATCCCATGAGGATGGGAATCAAGCCACACGTAGTTCTCGAAATGTAGTTTAACGTCATACGGGACGAGGAGAGGAGTAATATTCCCCTAAACAAGGGAGGTGTATGGTATAGCGAGGAAGCCGACGTGAATGAGGACGTAGTCCCACACCACACCGTATACCCCCATAAGAGAGGACCTGGGTCGTGGCCCGAAAAGGCCAAGGGGCCTGATGGTTAGGCATCGGTCAGGAAGGCCTGACTGGTTTGCAGTTTAACGTCTTACATGAGGACGGGGGTCGGGGACCCGAGAAGGCCAAGGGGCCTAAGGACGGGCCTCGTAAGAGGAGGCGTACGGCATGGTACATGATCCCGACGTGAATGAGGACGTAGTCCTACACCACACCGTACAATCCGGGTAAGAGGTGACCTGGGCCGGGGGGCCCGAGAAGGCATTGGGGCCTAAGGTCAGGCATCAGTCAGGAAGGCCTGACTGGTTTGCAGTTTAATGTCTTACATGAGGACGGGAATCAGGGGCCCAAGGAGGCCAAGGGGCCTGAGGCTGGGCCTCTGAAGGGAAGGCGTACGGCATGGTACATGATCCCGACGTGATAAGGATGCAGTCCTACTCCACACCGTACACCACTACGGGGAATCGGGGTCGTGGGCCCGATCGCTAGCACCACCCGGGGGAAGTTTGTCACCTCGGGATAGGGCAGAATGAATCACTGCACTCGATGTCTGGGACATCTCGGGGTGGAACCGAAGATCCAGGACACTGTTGACCATGTTCGAAACACAGCGTTCCTATGGTGGCCCGATATGGGAGCAACAAATGAGCGTCGACCTCTGACTAAATTCGCAACGCGGGACTTGTATCGGCTTGTTTCTTGAAAACCCTCGGGGGCATTGGCCCGTATCGGTAGGAGAGCCCTTGGGCGTAGTATCCATGCCATTCTTGGGGATCCCTCTGGGTGTGAAAAAATGATGGAATCCTAGTCAAAGGGTGGGTGAAGCATAACTGTATCCATCCATGAATGAGGCAAACATCTCCAGGGGGGATGTGCAGTTGGGTCGAGGCTTGCTCGATGTGAGTTGGGGCAAAAGTGTGCACTCTGCCATGTCTTGACCGGAGGGGAAGGTTTTGGCTTTTGGGCTGGGCCAATGGACAAAATGTCTGGGCGTTCCTACGTATCTCATGAGGATGAGAATCAAGCCATACGTAGTTCTTGAAGGCCATGCAGTTTTGCGTCATGCGGTGAGGACGTGGGAGGATAAAAGAACGGGAGTGGGCACATGGTGTGACCCTTTCAATCCTTGTGCGAGCGGGGTTTTATGAGCGGGGATAAGAAAGACTACTCCCTGCTACACAAAGATCCTCCAAGGAAACTACCCCCATGGGGGGTAGTGGAAGAGAAATGCTTGGGGCTGGGCTCAAGACGAGGCGTCCGAGCGTTCCTACGTATCTCATGAAGATGGGAATCAAGCCACACGTAGTTCTTGACAGACAGTTTAACGTCATGCGGGACGAGGAGAATCTCATTTGGGTATGTGTATGGTGCGGCAAGTAATCCGACGTGAATGAGGATGTAGTCCTACTCCACACCATACGATCCCGTAAGAGGGTAAGTTGGGGAAAAAACCAAGGGGCCTGGGGCCAGACCGCGGTCAGGGAGACCTGACCAGCTTGCGGTTTAACGTCTCGCGGTGAAGATGGGGGGCCAGGGGCCCAAGGAGGCCAAGGGGCCTGAGGCTGAGCCTCGGTCAGGAAGGCCTGACTGGCTTGCAGTTTAACGTCTTGCAGTAAGGACGGGGATGCAGTTTAAGGTCATGTGGGACAATGTCGCAGTTTAGGGTCCTGCAGGACCTTTCGCAGTTTAGGGTCGTGCAGGACCATTTTGCAGTTTAGGGTCGTGCAGGACCATTTTTCCCTAGGCAAAGTATCGCTTGAGGAATTTGGCATTGGTGGGAGGGGTTATATGCTCTCCATATATGGTCACCAAGGAGTATGATCCAATGGTATAAACCTTATGGATGATATAAGGCCCTTACCATTTAGGTTCTAGTTTGGGCGGTTTCCTACCAGGAATCATTGGCGCTCGAAGGGCCAGTACCAGGTCGCCCTGTAGAAAAGAGCAGAGACGAACCTTCTTGTCAAAGGCCCTCACTATCTTGTCCTGATGCCTTTCCAGATTGTGCAGGGCACAAAGCTAGTTCTCATCCAGTGCTTCCAATTCAGCTAGACGGATCTCGGCTACCTCATCTGATGTCTGGTGATCATAAACTGCAGTGCGTAGCGACGGCAGCTAGATCTCAATGGGTAGGATGACCTCAGCTCCATACACCAGGGAATATGGGGTCACCTGGGTGGAGTTGCGATTCGTCGTCCGGTAAGCCCAGAGGGCGTTGGGGAGCTTGTCCGGCCAAATTTTCTTGTTCTGACCAACCATCATCTGCAGAATGTTAGAGAGGGTCTTATTGAACGCCTCGATCTGTCCATTCGCTTGCGCGTGGTAGTGGGAGGTATGGTTCGACCAGATGTCGTACTTGGCGTACAATTTCTTTAATTCAGCTGCTCGGAAGTTGGTGCTGTTGTCGGTGAGGACGGCGTGAGGTACCCCAAACCGGTGGATAATGTTGGAGCTCACAAAGTCAACGATGGAACGGGCCTTGACCTCTTTGAGCGGAAATTCCTCTGCCCACTTGGAGAATAAATCTGTAGCAGTCAGGATGAACCTACACTGGTGGGCTGTTGCCGGTGGATACGGTCCCACTACATCAAGACCCCATACAGCAAATGGCCAAGAGTACTTGGTGGGGTGGAGGGGCTCCGGCGGCCGATGCAGGAAGTTGGCGTGAACTTGGCACGCGTGGAATCTCTTGGCATACCCAATACAATCGTGGATCATAGAGGGCTAAAAGTACCCTAACCTCCGGATTTGATGGGTGTAACACCCCGAGATTTTATGAAAAATATTCTTTTTAATTTCATTAATGTCTTGTGTTACACGCTACACCAAAAGGAGCTTTCACAACACACATCTCTGACCTGGCTTGAATTACACGCAATCGCGGCCTTCCACGATAGCGTGTGTTGTACGCAACACCAAGTTTCGCTAAACAACGATATGCTATTAAGATATTATTAAAACTAGCCGTTATGAATAGTAATAACCACTTTTTGAAATTTTTTAAATTTTATTTTTCAAAATGGACTTCATTTATGGATTCGGAATATCGAAATTAGCTTAGGGTGAAATTTTGGTGATTTTCGGATAACTTTCATATTTTGATGAATAGTGAAAATTACTAACTTTTAATTAAAAACAACTTTTTCAATAGAAATAATTAATAGTGATAAATTATTAATTTGAGTGGTTTTAAAGTATATTTAGAATATATTTTTACAATTTAATACAATGTTGGTCATTGGATGTAATTTCACATTTAAACCAGTTATAAACAAGTGTCAATCTTTTGAAAGTTATTATCTCTTAAAAACACGCCTTTTGTTTTGACGACGAGAATTAATTTTTAAATTAATTAATGCAACTGATATGTTTTGAATTTGGTAAAATAGAAATCATTTTTGAGTTCATAATATCAAATATAGCTTAGGCCTAATTTTTGGAATTTTTCTGAAAACTTTCAATTTTTGATGAATAGTGAAACCACTATGTGGTAGTTAAAAAAAACTGAATTGTTCATAAAACCTAATTTTACCGCTTCTGTGAGTGGAATTTCAAAAATCCAAGAGACACGGTTGATGTTAGTAAGTAAAATGTGGTTCAATAAGATGAAAATAATTTTTGGTGAATAGTAACTTTTTACTTTTATTTACCACGGTTAAAAGTAAATAGGGTAATTAAGGGTAAAAATGATATTAATATTACCCTAACACATGTAATAATCCTATTGGACAAGTGTATCTGGACCAAAACAACCTTAAGTGTAAAATATTATCATTTAGGCCCACTTGGATTAGATTAGGACATTTATTATTATTTAATTCAAAGAAGAGTTAAAAGAGTTAAAATCAAAGTTTATTTACTAAAATATTTTTAATATAGGGTAATACATAATATAATTTCGACTATAAATATTCATTAGAAATATAAAAAGATTTCCTACATAATGGTATTTTATTTGTAATTTTTATACTTTAAATAATTTAATTTATTTATGACACAACGATGATGTAGTAATTACCTTTTTATGAAAATATTGACATAATTGATGTTATAAATACTCAAATAAATATAATTTGAGACTTTTTATGAATTCCACTAATTTTATAGGTTAATATGACATGTTAGTATTGATTTAATTAACTTTTTTCGAACTTATCATTCTGTTAGGATTTTCAGAAAAATCAATTACTAAATAGTGTCAAAATTGACATAAAATAGTTTTTTAAAAATATATTATATTATTAATTGTTATGTTTTTCCTAAAAATCTAAGGTTTGGCCAAATGACTTATATAAGGTTATATATATTGATAATAAACAATTTTGGGTTAGTTTGGCTTCTTATAGTAAGTTTATTAACCATATAGTGTAAGAACACAAGAAGACACGGTAAAAGTAAAATTATTAAACTTAATGTTAAATCTAAATGATAAGGTTAAAATTGGAACCTAAACTTGTCTAAATTCTATTGGATGAGAGTATTTCGACCCATCCCCACCTTAGCCTCTAAATAAATTAATTTGGAGCTATTTAAAACCGAACTTGACTTTATAATAAAATAATATTTTTAGTTATTCCAAAGGTGCCCCTCTCCTCCCTTATAAAAGGGCACCTCCTCCCTCTCTTCCTCACACAACTTTGAGCCTTCAAGCTCGGCCAACCCCTGACCAATTCTTCTATCCACTTCCCTAGAAATATCCTAGAGGTTCTGGTCTTCCTCAAAGACCAATTTTAGTGCCCTAAAAGAAGGTCTCAAAGAATCACTTCAAAGAAGAGGTAATGTCCGTTACCGATTCTTTCATCTTTATTTCTTATTCCACTTATTATTCTTTAGTTGTTTCATTATGAAGTAATAACATCAGTATCACTCATATACGTATATGTTATTATAAGTATGAAACAACCCTATTTCACCATCTATCCATCCTACGGAAAAAGAAATCACCGCGCGTGCGTACGTACGGAATACCGTCTCCACGCCACGGTGTAATCTGTTTTCCACCACCACCTTACTTGGATGGGTATAATGGTGTAAATAATGACTATATATGACTATTATAAATTGATATTTATTCTGAAATAGTATACATATACTCCAATACAATTCAATGATCATAGGAACGATATCATCACTCGTGCGTACGTACGGAATACCGTCTCCACGATGTGATGCGACTCGTTCTACATGATCTTCATTTCATAATGATTATATAAATGAATTTAATTGAATGAATATGATATATATTACACTAATAACATTCTGGAAATGAGGTATCTATAACCTAAAGAAAATAATAAGAATTTATTCGACAAAACACGCATAAGAACAAAAAGTTATAAACACCCGAATAACAAGTAGCAATGAAATATTACTACTAAGAAGCTAAGAATATGACCACATATGATATCATAAAAATAAGTATGATTATGGAATAAGTCAATAACATTATTTAAATCATTATACAGGAGGTTCGGACACTTACAAAGCAAGTCGGACCAAAGGTAATGGAAATATCACAATCTCATTTTTATTCGAGATTGTTTATACTTTGGTATTTACTGGGGTGTATTTTATCATACACATCCATGTTTTCTAAATATGTAATATTATTTCCATCCACCTACAATAGTTTATATCCAATTTTACCCTTCGGTGGGTTTTTAGTAAAAGATATGAATGAAATCTTTTGTCGTTTTTCGTACGAGGTACTTTTTAACTTTTCCAACAAAAGTACGAAGAATGTTTTTTTAACTTATACGGCATGAATGGATTTTTAAAACATTATTTCAAAGAAGAATCCTTTACAATTTTTCAAGTTTATTTTTAATCAACTTCTTTTAATTTAGAATTGTACGACATGTTAAGAAAGAAAAAGTGTTTTTGAAATAGAAAAGATATTTTCCTCAAGAATGGAGTTCAAGTGTTTTATCAAAATTATTTTCCATCTAAGATAATATATGGTTCTGTTTCTATCCCTATTATTACATTTATTTGATTATGTTGTGATGGAATTATTTTTATAAATTCCTTTATCTTATATGAATTGTTTTATGATGTCATGGTGTTTAAGATTCCCATTTTTATTACATGGGTTATGCAATGATGTATGATTTATGATTTTGTGGCACACATAAGAATGGTATCATTATGAGATGGGTGGGACCTATATCTCCCTCCAATGCATTGGGTAAAGATTTTATATCTCATGAGATAGACATGGCTGGAATGGTAGGTTATACCGGTTCAGTGAAACAGGACTGAAACGAGGGTGACTCGGTTCAGAAAGGGACTTTGTCCACTAAGATAGTCTTGGCAATGAGTCTTGACTAACAAGAAATGATTCTCTATGATTATTTGTGTATTCCACAATGTTTCATGTTTTAAGTTATGATTATTGGGATTTCATTTCACTACTATGATTTATCCCATGTTATGAAATTATGCTCTCTTTTGCAGGTTAAGATTTCCAAAATGTTATGTTCTTATTAATATGATGTGATTGATATTTATTTTGTTTACCCTTACTGAGCATTTGAGCTCACCCTTTTATGTTTACTTTTCCCCAGGATATAAAGAAAGGTTTTAGGTATAAAAAAAAGGGAAGATCTTTATGGGAGATGTTGAAGATCTTTCACCAGGATTAGAAGATTACGTTCCGAGTTTCCAAAGACACTAAACTATTACGATCCTTGTGTGTGTGTTTTTTATGTACTAAGTATTCCGCAAAAGTAATGTAATGTCCATGTACGTCAAGCTTCGGGTCTCTACAGTTGGTATCAGAGGAAAGGTTTAGTCATCCTATGGAAACTAGGATGTGAAAACGTTAGTGAGATCCCAAGAGATATTTCTAAGGTTTGTCTAGGGATGTCCCTAAGGTTAAGTATACGTATAGGTTATAGTACTATAATTATGCTAACGATCATAGAATTAAACCTATGATGTTAGATATTGAAGGTACTCCCCCTTTATTATTTTGTTTTACCTATCATGATTTTTGACTCTCACACTATTCTTTTTGGGTTTTAGACGATGGCTGGAACCCGAAGGAACCGTGTTGATCACTGTAATGGACAATGCAATGATTGTCCTCCTGAACAAACAAATGTTATGGGATATGGAGTGGAAAATCTTATTGCTATACTTACACAAGCTATGAATCATTATGGACTTCCAAATGAGCAGAGAAGGGAACAACATTCTATTGAGTCCTTCATGAGGCAACGTCCACCTTCTTTTAGTGGGTCTTCCGATCCACTTGTTGCTGAACAATGGATCAGTACCACTGAAAAGATATTTTCAGTTCTTCAATGTTCTAAACATGATAAATTCATCTTAGCAGTATATCGTTTGGAAGGTGAAGCTGATCAATGGTGGAATCTTATCAAGAATTCTAGGCAAAGAGATGAAATTGATTCCATGGAATGGGACGAGTTCATGAACTTGTTTTTCAGTAAGTACTTCCCTCGTATTCTTTGAACGAAGATGGAAAAGGAGTTTCTTGAGCTGAAGCAGAAGGATGATGAATCTGTTGGTATATACGAAGCGAATTTTACAAGACTTGCAAGGTATGCATCTGGCATTATCATCCAACCTGAAAGTAAAGTTGATCGATTTTTTAGTGGCTTAAAACCAAGTCTTCGAAGGGCATTATCTATACGAGACTTCAGTAACTATGAAGAAATTGTGTGTTGTGCTACGAAGGTAGAAATGGAAGTTGGTGTTACATATCCATCTCATGGTTTTGAAAAGAAACGAAAGATGGAGTTCATGGAGAAATCATAGAATAATGGTGAAAAGAAAATGAATGTTTCCTTATGCTCAAAGTGTGGAAAGAAGTATGGTGGAGATTGTCTTAAAGGGACTAGAAAATGTTTTAAGTGTGGAAAAGAAGGTCATCGAGCAGCTGAGTGTCGAAGTAATGGAAAAGGGGTTTCTAATGATGTGAACAAAGCAAACACTGCAGAGAACGCACCACCAACACTTCAATGTTTCAAGTGCAAGGAGATGGGACATTATGCCAATAAATGCCCTAATCCAAGGGTTAGTGATGATCAACATGAGCAACCACTTAAGGAAAAGGACAAAGGGAAGTCACATGCGATCACTATTGGTGATGTTGAATATGACAACGATGTGGTGGAATGATTAAGTGTTTATGTAATGGGATTCCAAAATAGTGTTGTATATAGTATCATGGAATATTGGAATATTTATGTATTGGTCTATTGTGGTTTTCAATAATTTTATGGTACCAGTAACCATGGAAAGTGATTGAGATATTTTTTGAAAAAGAATGATATGCGCATAATGAAGGGAGAACGAGAAAATGAAATATTTGACAGTATTCATGAGCTCATGATTGATATAAGGACTAAGTGATATCATGGTTTGAGTATATAGAATTTTTGGATTTTGGTATGTGGAAAGAGTTAACTTTTGACAGCATTCATGTTTTCACTAAGGTTTAATTGGTATTCATTTTTCAAGAGAATACATGATTAAGGTATTCACATGATTGGAATGTGACCAACAAGACATATCTTATGATATATGGGGATCAACAATGGTATTAAATCTCTGGTAATTGTTTTCACAATATTATGAGAGTGGACTGCAGTATTATGGATAAGCCTAAAGATTGGAATGGATTATGTTGGACAAAAGATAGTTTTGTTTAAGGATATATGTTTTTCGATATTATTGATGGGATGTTATAGTAATATAGTTTTAGAAAAAGGACAACCTGTAGGACGGGCGACAACCCATCGCGTCGGACAAGGCCGTGGGAATCGAACCCACAACCGAAGTGCGACTGGCCTTTATCGCCTACCACTGGCCTACAGGAAGTCCCTGTTTAGTAGAAAGTAGTATTATTTTATTAAGCGGTATGATATATGAAGTATAAGTCCATTTTAGGAACCATATATGATTAATCTCACTAAAGAATGACTTATGTATATTTAATAACTTTTGCTAACCTTTTGTTTGAGACAGATTGAATGAATTGTCATACTAACACTTCAAGAATAAAAAATTCAACTTCATTTATTTAAGAGATGAAGTGGAAATTGTTCAAGGCACGAACAATAGTGAGATTGTACCAAAATAAAGTAAGTATTTATTCTAATTCAAATTCTTCAACTTTAGGGAAACGATCTTGAAAACCAAAAATGTTGTCCTAGTGCTCTTATATCTGATTAATCATATGGTACCTTAGATCATCACAAATTTATGGATTTGTGATTGTGAGCTTTTCCATAGCCATGTTCTCTACCACTCTCCATCAGAACATGATGGTTAGATTTCTCTTCTATATCCATATTTTCACCTATGTGGAAACCCAGTGATTAGTTTATTTGGGTAACCGTTACGTTTCATACTTTTGTTTTTAAAGATTGGTTTTGGTATTCCTTTTTACGATGTGGGTTTCGATTAAAAAAACTTTCGAATAGTAAACCATTTATAACCCCGACGAATTTCGAGGGCAAAATTCATTTTAAGGGGGGTAGAATGTAACACCCCGAGATTTTATGAAAAATATTCTTTTTAATTTCATTAATGTCTTGTGTTATATGCTACACAAAAAGGAGCTTTCACAACACACATCTCTGAACTGGCTTGAATTACACGCAATCGAGACCTTCCACGATAGCGTGTGTTGTACGCAACACCATGTTTCGCTAAACAATGATATGCTATTAAGATATTATTAAAACTAGCCGTTATGAATAGTAATAACCACTTTTTGAAATTTTGTAAATTTTATTTTTCAAATTGGACTTCATTTATAGATTCGGAATATGAAAATTAGCTTAGGGTGAAATTTTGGTGATTTTCAGATAACTTTCATATTTTGATGAATAGTGCAAATTACTAAATTTTAATTAAAAACAACTTTTTCAATCAAAATAATTAATAGTGATAAATTTTTAATTTGAGTGGTTTTAAAATATATTTAGAATATATTTTTACAATTTAATACAATTTTGGTCATTGGATGTAATTTCACATTTAAACTAGTTATAAACAAGTGTCAATCTTTTGATAGTTATTATCTCTTAAAAACACGCCTTTTGTTTTGACGACAGGAATTAATTTTTAAATTAATTAATGAAACTGATATGTTTTGAATTTGGTAAAATAGAAATTATTTTTGAGTTCATAATATCAAATATAACTTAGGCCTAGTTTTTGGTATTTTTCTGAAAACTTTCAATTTTTGATGAATAGTGAAACCACTAAGTTGTAGTTAAAAAAAACTGAATTGTTCATAAAACTTAATTTTACCACTTCTGTGAGTGGAATTTCAAAAATCCGAGAGACACGGTTGATTTCAGTAAGTAAAATGTGGTTCAATGAGATGAAAATAATTTTTGGTGAATAGTAACTTTTTACTTTTATTTACCACGGTTAAAAGTAAATAGGGTAATTAAGGGTAAAAATGATATTAATATTACCCTAACACATATCCTAATCCTATTGTACAAGTTTATCTCGACCGAAAACAACCTTAAGTGTAAAATATTATCATTTAGGCCCACTTGGATTAGATTAGGACATTTATTATTATTTAATTCAAAGAAGAGTTAAAAGAGTTAAAATCAAAGTTTATTTACTAAATCATTTTTAATATAGGGTTATACATAATATAATTTCGACTATAAATATTAATTATAAAGATAAAAAGATTTCCTACATAATGTAATTTTATTTTTAATTTTTATACTTTAAATAATTTAATTTATTTTTGACACAACGATGATGCAGTAATTACCTTTTTAAGAAAATATTGACATAATTGATGTTATAAATACTCAAATAAATATAATTTGAGACTTTTTATGAATTCCACTAATTTTATAGGTTACTATGACATGTTATTATTGATTTAATTAACTTTGTTCGAACTTATCATTCTGTTAGGAGTTTCACACAAATCAATTACTAAATACTGTAAAAATTGACATAAAATAGTTTTTAAAACAAATATTATATTATTAACTGTTATGTTATTCCTAAAAATATAAGGATCGGCAAAATGACTTAGATGAGGTTATATATATTGATAATAAACAATTTGGGGTTCGTTTGACTTCTTATAGTAAGTTTATTAACCTTATAGTGTAAGAACACAAGAAGACACGGTAAAAGTAAAATTATTAAACTTAATGTTAAATCTAAATGATAAGGTTAAAATAGGAACCTAAACTTGTATAAATTCTATTGGATGAGAGGATTTCGACCCATCCCCACCTTAGCCTCTAAATAAATCAATTTGGAGCTATTTAAAACCGAAATTGACTTTATAATAAAATAATATTTTTAGTTTTTCCAATGGTGCCCCTCTCCTCCCTTATAAAAGGGCACCTCCTCCCTCTCTTCCTCACACAACTTTGAGCCTTCACGCTCGTCCAACCCCTAACCAATTCTCCTCTCCACTTCCCTAGAAACATCCTAGAGGTTCTGGTCTTCCTCAAAGACCAATTTTAGTGCCATAAAAGAAGGTCTCAAAGAAGCACTTCAAAGAAGAGGTAATGTCTATTACCGATTCTTTCATCTTTATTTCTTCTTCCACTTTTTCTTATTTAGTTGTTTCATTATGAAATAATAACATAAGTATCACTCATATACTGATATGTTATTATAAGTATTAAACAACCCTATTTCACCATCTATCCATCCTTGCGTACGTACGGAATACCGTCTCCACGCCGTGGTGTAATCTGTTTTCCACCACCACCTTACTTGGATGGGTATAATGGTGTAAATAATGACTATATATGACTATTATAAATTTATATTGATTCTGAAATAGTATACATATACTCCAATACAATTCCACGATCATAGGAACGATATCATCACTCGTGCGTACGTAAGGAATACCGTCTCCACGATGTGATGCGACTCGTTCTACATTATCTTCATTTAATAATGATTATATAAATGAATTGAATTGAATGAATATGATATATATTACACTAATAACATTCTGGAAATGAGTTATCTATAACCTAAAGAAAATAATAAGAATTTATTTGACAAAACACGCATAAGAACAAAAAGTTATAAACACCCGAATAACAAGTAGCAATGAAATATTACTACTAAGAAGCTAAGAATATGACCATATATGATATCATAAAAATAATTATGATTCTGGAATAAGTCAATAACATTATTTAAATCATTATACAGGAGGTTCGGACACTTACAAAGCAAGTCGGACCTAAGGTAAGGGAAGTATCACAATCTCATTTTTATCCGAGATTATTTATACATTGGTATTTACTGGGGTGTATTTTATCATACACATACATGTTTTCTCAATATGTAATATTATTTCCATCCACCTACAATATTTTATATCCAATTTTACCCTTTGGTGAGTTTTTAGTAAAAGATATGAAAGGAATCTTTTGTCGTTTTTCGTACGAGGTACTTTTTGACTTTTCCAACAAAAGTACGAAGAATGTTTTTTTTAACTTATACGACATGAATGGATTTTTAAAACATTATTTCAAAGAAGATTCCTTTAAAAGTTTTCAAGTTTATTTTTAATCAACTTCTTTTAATTTAGAATTGTACGACATGTTAAGAAAGGAAAAGTGTTTTTGAAATAGAAAAGATATTTTCCTCAAGAATGGAGTTCAAGAGTTTTATCAAAAAAAAATTCCATCTAAGATAATATATGGTTCTGTTTCTATCCCTATTATTACATTTATTTGATTATGTTGTGATGGAATTATTTTTATAAATTCCTTTATCTTATAAGAATTGTTTTATGATGTCATGGTGTTTAAGATTCCCATTTTTATTACATGGGTTATGCAATGATGTATGATTTATGATTTTGTGGCACACATAAGAATGGTATCATTATGAGATGGGTGGGACCTATATCTCCCTCCAATGCATTGGGTAAAGATTTTATATCTCATGAGATAGACATGGCTGGAATGGTAGGTTATACCGGTTCAGTGAAACAGGACTGAAACGAGGGTGACTCGGTTCAGAAAGGGACTTTATCCACTAAGATAGTCTTGACAATGAGTCTTGACTAACAATAAATTATTCTCTATGATTATGTGTGTATGCCACAATGTTTCATGTTTTAAGATATGATTATTGGGATTTCATTTCACTACTATGATTTATCTCATGTTATGAAATTATGCTCTCTTTTGCAGGTTAAGATTTCCAAAATGTTATGTTCTTATGAATATGATGTGATTGATATTTCTTTTGTTTACCCTTACTGAGCATTTGAGCTCACCCTTTTATGTTTACTTTTCCCCAGGATATAAAAAATGGTTTTAGTTATAAAAAAAGGGAAGATCTTTATGGGAGATGTTGAAGATCTTTCACCAGGATTAGAAGATTACGTTCTGAGTTTCCAAAGACACTAAACTATTACGATCCTTGTGTGTGTTTTTTTGTTATGTACTAAGTATTCCGCAAAAGTAATGTAATTTCCATGTACGTCAAGCTTCGGGTCTCTACAATGGGATAGCTTCGGCCCAGCTTGATGGGCGCCACATGAACCGGCGTGAACCTCTTGCATAACTTGAGGTATCTCTACTCCTTGGATGCAACGGAGGAGGACACCATCAATGCTCCGCTTATAAAGGATCTATTCAAGACTGGGGCCGCTCTGGAGGGTAAATTGCAGCACGCGGTGTCGGATTCGCTCGCGCTCGGCCCGGTCGTCTAGGAGGCGACCATTTTGGAGATACTCGACAAAAGGTGCCCTCCAGTCGGGAGTGGCTTCAATCACTGCGTCTGACGAACCTGGGACCCCTGACGTAGAGGTTTCGGAAGTGAGATGAATTACCAGTAGGCCATCATTGTCCTTTTGGGTGATGAGGGAAATGACTCTCCGATGTGCCACGTGTATGATCAACTCATATTGCTCTGGTTCTGCGAGTGACGCGGCTAAACCAGCCAGGGCGTCTGCTTGGCCGTTCTGTGACCGTGGGACATGGGTAACCTCTGGTCGAGAGGAGAATTGGTCCATTTGGAGGAGGGTGTACTCCAGCAACGGTGCAAGACCTGGCTTCTTGACGACGTAGTCGCCATTAACCTGTTTGATTACCAGCTCAGAATCTCCCTTCACATGTAGATGGGGAACATGGATCTCAAGATCCAACTCGAGGCCGGTGATGAGAGCCTGGTACTCTGCCTCATTGTTCGTACAACCTTCTAACAACAGGAATGAGTATGGAAGGATGGCCTGCGCCGGGGTAATGAAGACAATACTCAGGCCCACTCTGTTGAGTTTGGGATAGTTGAGCCTCCTACCGGTGGGGCTCCAGGAGGCGCCGTCGAAATGCATTTGCCAACACGGGACAGCATGATCGACTGAGAGGATCGTCTCATTAGGGAAATCCAGGTCCAGGGATTGATCTGCAGAGGTTGGATGGGCAGCTAAAAAGTCTGCCAATGCCTGTCCCTTAATGGCCTTCTGAGGTACAAACCTGATATCAAACTGTTGGAGAATCACCGCCCACCGTGCTAGTCGGCCAGTCAGCATGGGGCGGTTCAGGATGTACTTCAGTGGGTCCACCCGACAGACCAATTGCACCTCATGGTGCTGCAGGTAATGTCGCAACTTCTGCACGGCGAATACAAGCGCAAGTCAGCTCTTTTCGATAGGGGAGTATCTATCCTCCATATCGAGAAGCATGCGGCTGAGACAGTAGAGACCGTTCTCAGTACCCTTGTTATTCTTCTGGGCGAGCAGCGCACTGAGGGATCTCTCCAGGGTGGTCACATAAAGGACCAGCGGCTTTCCGGAGATGGGTGGCATCAAGACCAGAGGTTGGAGAAGATACTGCTTAATTTTCTCGAAAGCGATCCGACACTCCTCATCCCATTCGTAGGTGGCGCCCTTCTTCATGAGCTGGGAAAAGGGCTTACACTTGCTAGCCAGATTCGCGATGAATCGGCGTATATAGGCTAAGTGGCCTTGAAGGCCTCGAAGATCCCAAATGTTGCTTGGGGGAGGCATTTGGCTGATGGCCTTGATCTTCTCTGGGTCGATCTCGATACCTCGGTATCTGACAACAAAGCCCAGAATCTTCCCGGAGGTGACCCCGAAGGCACACTTAAACGGGTTCATCTTCAGGTGACGGGAACGGAGGAAACCGAACACTTTCTATAGGTCTTTGAGATGAACATGGCGCTGACATGATTTGACTACGAGGTCATCCACGTAGCATTCCACCAAAGTCCTGAGGATCGGTTTGAATATGCGATGCATGGCCCTCTGATAAGTGGAACCTACATTTTTCAAACCGAATGGCATAACCTGGTAGAAAAAGGTACCTTGGGGAGCCCTGAAGGCAGTGGAATCCTCGTCTTCAGGGGCCATTCGGATTTGGTTGTACCCGGAGTATCCATCCACGAAAGAGAGGGCTTGGAAACTGGCCGTGGCGTCAATCAATAACTCTGTCACCGGGAGTGGGAAGTCATCCTTTGGGCAATGGTGATTAAGATCGCGGAAGTCGATGCAGACTCTGATCTGCCCATTCTTCTTCCTGACTAGCATAATGTTGGAAAGCCACTTGGGGTACTGGACCTCCTTAACGAAGTTGGCTTTGATTAGATTATCAACTTCGGCCTCAACCATAGCACCATGAGAAGGGTGCATCTTCCTGGGAGGCTGCTTAAACCCACGATGTTTTGCCGGGAGGCCCAGACGGTGAATGGCCACCTGGGGATCTAGCCGTGGAATCTCGTTGTAACTCCAGGAAAACACATCACGGTGCTGTTTGAGGAAGTCTATGTACTACTGCCGCTCTTCGAGGGACATGGCTGCACTGATCAATGTGGGTCTCGGATCTGCCTCGCTGCCAAGGTTCACCTGTACCAGTTCATCAACCGTGGTAGAGACGCCTTCTTCAAAGGCGGGGGGAGCATCCTCCAGGTCTTCCTCCCCACCCATGGGGGGACTTCCCGTAACGGAAGATACTTCTGGGTTATCAAGATCCGCGGGGCAGCTGGTGCCGGCTCGGGCAACAGCGGTCATCACATCGGGAGACTCACTTGCCATCGAGATCGCATCAATGAAGGCAGTCGACCCTATCCCATCTGGCCTTTGGCCTAAGGGGCCCCGTTTGATGATATCAAAGAAGTGGTGGCGTGTCGGCCTGATTCGGTGGATTCCAGCCCGGCGGAAGAGACACGTATGGCGCACCGCCATTGTCATCAGCTTGACGTCCCTGTACCGTACAGGGGTAGGAGGTTCCGGGATCACCTGAGCCTGGTTGATGTAGGAGTACAAGGTGATTTTCCTCCATCGCTTGGACACAGGAACATGCCTTTCTTGCATACCCGAAACAACCAAACATTTCCCCATGCCGGGGGTCGTGGCCTCCAACCGGTGAATCGGGAGGATGTAGGCGTCATCCATGCTTGCCCAGGGATCACTTATGAACGGGGCGGGTTCATCCTCTCTTACTAGGATCTGTTTATCCTCACTTTTGTAATAACCCGCATCTAGGTAGCGGGCCTCACAAGAAGCAAAAGGGGACGCGTCTCTTTGGAGCACGCCTACTCGACCGTTGAGCGAGTACTTGAGGAACTGGTGATACGACGAAGGGACCGCCGCGTGCAGATGGATCCATGGCCTACCCATCAACGCATTGTAGGCGGTGTCCTGAGAGACGACCATGAACTCGGTGCTGGCAATTAAGCCACCGAACTGAGTCTTCAGGCAGATCTTGCCGACTGGAGTTTTCTCGGTCCTGTCGTACCCCTGGATCCTGAGGTCAGAGGGAGTTAAATCACCTTCAGACAGACCCAGCTTTCACAATGTCTGGGTCGGAATTAGATTGATTCTGGAGCCCGTGTCAACGAGGCAGCGGCGGATTTCCATGCCATTGAAGTGGCCAGTGATGTACAGCGGGCGAATGTTCCCCTGTATAGGAGGGTCCTCATCTTTACCGGAGAACGAGATAATCGCCTGACATTCGTCGTTTTCAATCGCCTCGGTATGGAAGGCTTCTGCAGCTGCCACCTCCGTCTCAAACTGGAGGGGGCTCCTTAGGGCCTCGGCAAGTGCCTCGCTCATTTCGGATGACAGGCGAAGGGCCTCAAGGATGGAGAGCCTTACCGGAATTCCGGCCAGGTGCTTCAAGACATCATACTTTCATGCCAAACGCGAATCTCTGCTTGCAAGAGGTCGCTCGACACTTGGAGGCACATCGGGTCCTGCCGGTTGAACCGGCGATTGGCTAGTACTGGGCATATCTTGATGCCTACTAGTTGAATCCTGGAGAATAGTCGCCGGACTAGGATTAGACGATGGAGGATGGCCTGTAGCCGGGCAAGACTGACTGTGATACGAATGAGGAAGCTCTCCCCAGTCCAGTAGCACGAACGGCGGTGGAGGTAGAGCCGAGGGCGTTAGATGGGGATGTGCATGCTGAGATCTGTGCTGAGCCTGCTGCCTGGTCTCAGTAGCGTGCATGACTTGGCCAAAAGTGTCTGCTGACGTACCTCGATGACCAGCGCGGTTGCGATTCCGCTGACGTTGATGTCGACTGGGAACGTTGGGGAGGTCTGCATGGCGTTTCCCCTCGTCGGGGGTCATATAGGGCTTTACCAGCTCCACGGTGTTAACCGAAGCGTACCCCTGGCTGTCGCTCGAGGAGTCATCCACTGCTGGGCGGATTCTGGGAGAAATCCCCATTTTAGGGGGCATAAAATTGCCGAGAGTGCGGGATGACGACGGCACCGGCAGTGCGCGTTGCTTCTTCTTGCGTCGTCGCTGCTTGCCCTTTTGGGAAGAGGCCGACTGTGAAGATGATGCGGAGGCACCAGCTACTTCTTCTGAAGGTTCGGACTCTTTCAGGCACGCCCGGATGATACCTTGGGCACGGACGATGGTTTTTTGAGCCATCCAGTCGTCGTATTTCCAGGATCCATGGCTAGGGACCTGCTGCCACTCGCCTTCGCTGTCGCTGCCGATCTCGGATCCTACAGAGACACCCGCCACTTGTGCTGGTGCCGGGCCCAACTTGACTATGTTGTTATTGACCTGGTCTTGAAACCAGTCTTTAAACACATAGCATTTCTTTAGGGTGTGCCCCAGAATCCGATGATAAGGGCAGTAGTTGGGGTGATCGGTGAGATTTGCCTCTGTCGGCCTTCTGCACTCGGGCAGGCGCACGATCCCTTGCTCTAGAGCACTTCGGAAATAGTCAGGGACCTAATTTTCGTTAAACGAATAAGTCTGGTGCCTTCTTTCTGGATATGGGGCCCTGGGGGCCTGGCCCTGACGAGGGGCCGGAGGGGCATACCGAGGAGGCGGCGCCTGATTGTCTCGCCTAGGTGGCGGTGGCGCATTGCGCGGGGGAACCTGTCGGTTCTGAGGCGGTCGCTGCTGGGCAAGCGCCTGTGCTTGAGGTGGAGGACCTCTGCGGGGTTGCGGGAGTGGTGCCGCCGGCAGCAACTCCTGCTGCCTCGAGGCTTCTATTTGGGCCACCACAGCGGTTTCAGCCCTAGCGGCCCTCCTGGCTGGGATCATAGGGGGCAACAAACGTGCCTGACTAGCCTGTTGCAGGGCTTCCTCAAGGCGCTGAGCCTTATCTGAGAAATCTATGAACCCTACAGGGTAGTTCTGGGTGATCAGGGAGGGTACCATCTCTATCTTGACTTTCCCCACACACATCTTCAGTAATTTCTCCTGAGTCAGTGGCATATCGAGGGAATACGTAAGTCCCTTCCACCGGGCGATGAAATCTGCAACCCACTCATCAGGCTTCTGATTGCACTTGAAGAGGTCCACGATGCTGGTCTTCTGCATGGTGGAGCTGAACTGGTATAAGCACTGTCGGCGAAGATCCTCCCAACCGGTCACTAATCTGATAGGGAGCTGGCTGTACCAGACGAATGTTGGACCTTCCAATGTCTGTACAAAACATCGGAGTTTGGCGGCTTCTTGCTGAGCCGGGGTCCCCAGCATGGGGCCACACCTGGAAGAGAAATGAGCCAAGTGCTGGGGCGGGTCCCCTGTCCCGTTGAAGGGTGAAAAAGTGGGGTTCCCAAAATCCGGAGGTGCGGGAATATCATCCACCCACGCGGGATAAGGCTTGCCATCCGGTGGGACCGCCACCTGCCGCGTCTCTAACGCTTCAAGGCGGGCTGTGAGTGCCGCAATAAGATCATCCGGGCGGGGGTCCATGTCTTGACGGGGATCCTAACCACAAGTGCATTGCCAGGTTCTTCAACACGGTAGATGGATTCAGCCACTCGTGGGTCAACTGGCTGGACGACCTGTGGGGCGACTGGGGTAACCCGGACTGGATTCCTCAGATTGCCCCGTCGCTCGGGGGGATTCGGCGAGACGTATCGCGCCCTCTTGCCATACGTTCCGGCTTCCACCCTTTTTGTGGCAGTAGCATGATCAGGGTTGCCCGGAGGCATCTCACCGGGGGAAATTATTCCTGCCCCTGCTGCCCCGGCCTGGGATCACCGTAGTCGGGTTGCCGCTCTGCGGCGCGCTCAGCCAAGAGTTCGTCAACCAGCCTCTTCTGCTCAGCAAGCTGTTGGTGTAACGTGGCCTTCTCAGGATCCTCGTCCGTTTTCTGCACAGAGGTGGACGGGTCGGAGTTCTTGATAGTTCTGACATGCTCTTTACCCTTGCCGGTGTTTTGACCGTGCACCAGCGATTCGGTGGGTACAGGGAGGCCTAGCAGGTTCCTCTGCTGACGGGTAACTCTCCCTGATGGGTCTAGCAGTGGCGGTACGCCCTCAGGGGGTAAGTCTCCATCAATGAATTCAAGCTCGTCTTCCTTGTCCACGACGTCGGCCATGTGGACCGCGACTCATCTCGAGGGCATGTACTCAATATCACATAATGAATCGGGCTGTCGTCGGATAGGGTCGAAGAGTAGAGCAGCATAGTGTCCCCAACCACGGACTTTCACATGGGGGGTGGCTTCCCTGACGATCCTGCGGAGTGCTTTAAAACTCTGAATGCATTTTCGTTGAAGGGCGCTATGGCGACCTGGCCACTCAGGGTGCTGGGCCACAAGGCGTGCGGCCGCATCGATCAGGCGGCACTGCTCTCCAATTTCTTCGAAGTGCTCTCGACTTCTGGGGTACACCACCTGTTCGTAATAGAGACAGAAGTGTGTCGCCCATCGGGTTTGACAAAAGCACCCCACTTCTTCAGGGGTAAGAGACTCCGGTACGCGAAAATTCAGTGCTGCCGTCGGCCAGAACTTCTCCGGGAAGTAATCTGCTGCAAGAATACTCTAGAAGCTCCTGGGTTCGGACTCGGGGTCTGGCCCTGTGTTGCCCCACTCGTCAACCGGGGGCGGATGAGGGACCGGTAGCGGTACCGAGGTGGACCTCTGGGATAGTAAGCTCGGCGGTGGAGAATACGGCAAATGAGTTGACTGGACGCCGAATTCCGGGACATCCTCCGAAGAGCAAGGTGACCTGGCCACGATGTCATGGTACGATGGGATTATAGCCACAGCTTCCGGCACAGGAGTCGCGGCTACCAGTGACCGGTCATGTCATCGTTCTACCTTCGCTGGCCCCCAAAACAACTCTCTGTGATCTCTGGTAGAGGTAGAGGGCGCTTCTGGTGACGATGTCGATGATTGCGCGGTCGAGACCTGCAGAATTCCCAAGATTTCTTCCTCCTGGATGTACCTGCGGAGAGAGATGGGAATCTGGTGGACCTCATATTCCTGGAGAATGAGGCTAACGAGTCTGGTTCCTGCCCCAGTCCTTGATACGGAGGAGCGGGGAGAAGGTTCCATCGCTGAATCGGATTCCGCTTCAGAGTCGGACAAGCGGGTGGGTTTGATCTCCACCCAGGCTTTCCCAGGACTCTTCTTGTGGCGGCAACGACCTGCTCTCCTGCCCTAGGGTGGCTCTTTGGGACAGGGTTGATCCCTACCATGGAGTCTCAGGGCGGTGCTGGCACCGTGGCGGAGAGGCACCCCACTCGAGATGGCCGAGGTGTGAGGGGCACCGGGGAAAATGTCAAAGGGTACATGGGGAGGACCTCCATGAACAGCACCCATGAAGGCGGGGCCTCTGTTGTAATTGGCAGGAGCATGGGGAGGACCTCCATGGTCGTTGCGGGTGGAGTGAGGCTGACCTTCACTCCTCGAGTTGCTGGGGCGAGGAGGACCTTTACCGGTTGCAGAGAGGACGTAGGGAGGGCCCCCACGTTGGAGAAGGACCGGAGGGACGGCTCCTTCAGATCGGCGGTCAGGGGCAGGAGGGTGGACTCCATACCCTGTATAGTGGGCGCGGGAAAGATTTTCGCGCTGAGCGTCACTGCCGCGGGGCAGGTCTTCCTTCAGGATGGGGGTAGCACAAGGCATGCCTCCATGACGAACATCAGAGTGGGGAAGGCACGCGCTCTGTGGAGTAGTGGTACGGGGAGGACCTCTGTACGGGGTGACATCACCGCGTGTTAGTTCGCGGCGATCACCACTTGGGCCTGCAACCCGGAGAGTCAACCCAACCTACCCGTGGGGCGGTTGGGGTCTCGGTCCTGGTTGGGTGAAGGAGTTCCCCTGTTCAGTGTATGCAGGGGCTTCACGATGCACGTCGGTGGTGGCTCGGGCCACTATAGCTATCGACGTTGACGCGCCTAGGCGAGCGTCCTCAGCCCGGGCCCGGCGCTGACGTCGGGTTAGGCGAGCTGGTGCAGGTGGTGTAGGGACGTAGTCTGCTTGCTCTTCCTATGGGGCCAGACGGTGGTGCTGACGCGGCCGGGCGGGAGCTCTCGCCTGGAGCCCTTGGGTCGGGACCCTGAGCGGGCTGAGCCGAACGGCGCCCGCCTCATCAGCGTAAGGCGAGGAGTCGTCAAGGCGTTCCGGAGATAGGCTCCCGAAACAGTTAAACATTGGGGTGGGGAGCAGGGGCTCCCTGCGCGGCCTGTTAGGGCGGCGTTGACTGCGGGTCCTGGATGCCTCCAGGTCCATGCGGGCCATATCCCTGGTTGGGATGACCCCTTCCTCCTCGTACCTACGCACGAGGTTGTTGATCACCCTTCGCTGGATGACTTCTGATGGGGAAAGGGGACGTGGGCGCCCCGTATTACACGACATGGAAACCGTTGTGGCTGTAGCGGCGCCATGTGGGGTGGTTGTGGCAACGTTGCCCCTGCCCCTGCGTAGGCTAGCGGGCGGTGATCGCGTCTTCGTAACAGCAACCTGGTTCCTGAGAAACGAAGGGATCAACTCATCAGCACTGAGAGGGAAAAGGATTGACAACCAGTGCCCCAGTATCCTTCCATTCTCCACGTCGGTAAGAAGGATCCATGCCAACATGCTGCAGAACAGTGTGCCTCACGTTCTACTGCCCCGACTTTCGGTGAGTTCCACGACAGGCCCGCTTATTTGCTTTGCTGGACCAGGCGCCAGATATCTGGATCCGGTGACACGTCAATCTACTGGTGTCTCGAACGCTACAAATCTCCATATTGAGGAGAATAATTTCACGTTGGGTTCACAATTTCTGTTTCCGACGCTTTCGCCATGGCGCGCGCGCATCCGTCCGTCACGCGGAGGAGGACGCGCGACTATGTTGCCCCGCATTCCTGATTTCCAAAGGCGGGCGGCATTCGTTCCTTGTTCAGGTACGTCTTCTCCTTGATCGAAACGGGATGATGGGATGTCAGTTCTTCCTTTTGGGGATTCCTCCTTAGAACTCGTCACCTAGTCCGGGTCTCCCTCATAGATTTCATATGTAGTTCGTGAAACTCTTCCCAGTTCCATGTTTCCATGGACGCCGGTTAATTACACTGCTTCTGCCGGGACATTCCAAAGGGTCCGGTCAGGGCAGCAACCTTCAGTCGGGGGAGTAGTCACGTTGAGGCATCAGTAGCGTGTCTGGATGCTGGGGAACCTGGCGTGTCTGGCTGTTATCCCTGGTCACAGGGCTTCTCGAGGGCGTGGAATCCCAAGGAATCCCACATCGAGCACGGGGAATTATATGTCATAGACACATATCTGAGGTTTTCCTCAGCTTCACGTGTTTAACACAGGGTATGCCGCGAGTTTAACGTCTAGCGGAGATGGATCAACCCAACCAGAGCATTAGCTAGGATAGATCGGATTGAGGGGTTTCCCTTGAAGGGATTCCGATACCGGGGCCAGCCCATGGGCGGCTGTGAAGAAGAGCATACCGACATGGTCTCACCGAGACATGAGGTCCGGGCGAGAATTAGGATGGGTGATAGGTGGATGAATGGAGTGGAGGGGGAATGAAATGGGACCATCGCAGGGGGGTGACAGTGAATTTGGGATTGAGCCTTGAAGGGGCTTCCTACGTATCCCCGTGGTATGGAATCAATGTCCGCGTAGTTCAGGAGGCGCCGGCGAACCAATGTGAAGGTGGACCTTGGTCCGATGGACATCATCAGCTTACCGACGTGAGAGTAGACCCGTGGGTCTACTAGTGTTGGGCTTGAACCTTGGGAAGGTTTCCTACGTACCATGCCTTGAAATGGATCAAAGTACTCATAGTTCAAAGAATTGATGGAATATGGTTTAATGTCATACGGGACGATAGTGAACCCTGACGTGAATGAATGACGGGCGGTGGGTGTCGGCGAACCGACGTAAATGAGGTCGGAGCGACTGGATGGTGGGTTTGATCCTCGTAGAGGCTTCCTACGTACCATTCCTTGACATGGATCAAAGTCCTCGTAGTTCGGGTTGGTCACAACGTCTTATCATCGGACTGGAGTTGCAGTGTAACATCGTGCTGGATGTAGGTAGAACACGACATGAATTGGATGATGGGTGGGCTTGAACCTCATGGAGGCTTCCTACGTACCATGCCTTGGCATGGATCAAAGACCTCGTAGTTCAAATGGGGCTTTGTCAGCGAACCGACGTGAAAGTGGACCTTGGTCCAATGAGTGGTGTGCTTGAACCTCTAGAAGGCTTCCTACGTACCATGCCTTGACATGGATCAAAGACCTCGTAGTTCAGGTGTGAATGGGTGTGCAGTTTAATGTCATGCAGGACAAAGGTAGGGTCATACAGTTTAATGTCATACTGGACGAGGGCGAAACTCGACGTGAATGAACGACCGAGCAATGTGGATTGAACCTTATAGAGGATTCCTACGTACCATGCCTTGACATGGATCAAAGTCCTCGTAGTTCGCTAGGAAGGGTCGCAATGGCTTACCACTGGACCAGAATGCAGTTTACCATCGTGATGGACAGGAATGGGACCCGACGTGAATGGATGACGGGTGGGCTTGAACATCATGGAGGCTTCCTACGTACCATGCCTTGACATGGATCAAAGACCTCGTAGTTCGGATGAAAAGGGGGTGGGCTTGAACCTCATGAAGGCTTCCTACATATCATGCCTTGACACGGATCAAAGTCCTCGTAGTTCAGATGGGTTCGTCGGTGAACCGACGTGAAAGTAGACCTGGGGGTCCACTATTGGTGGGCTTGAACCTCGTGAAGGCTTCCTATGTACCATGCCTTGACATGGATCAAAGTCCTCGTAGTTCGGGTGGAATGTGCAGTTTAACGTCATGCTGGACGGGAATGAGACCCGACGTGGATAAATGACGGGTGGGCTTAAACCTCATGGAGGCTTCCTACGTACCATGCCTTGACATGGATCAAAGACCTCGTAGTTCAGGATGGAAATGGGGTTCGTCGGTGAACCGACATGAAAGTAGACCTGGGGGTCCACTATTGGTGGGCTTGAACCTCGTGAAGGCTTCCTACGTACCATGCCTTGACATGGATCAAAGTCCTCGTAGTTCGGGTGGAATGTGCAGTTTAACGTCATGCTGGATGGGAATGAGACCCGACATGGATAAATGACGGGCAGGCTTGAACCTCATGGAGGCTTCCTACGAACCATGCCTTGACATGGATCAAAGACCTCGTAGTTCAAAAGGAAAGGGGGTTCGTCGGTGAACTGACATGAAAGTAGACCCGGGGGTCCACTATTCTTGGGCTTGAACCTTGTGAAGGCTTCTTACGTACCATGCCTTAACATGGATCAAAGTCCTCATAGTTCGGGTGGAATGTGCAGTTTAACGTCATGCTGGACGGGAATGAGACCCGACGTGGATAAATGACGGGTGGGCTTGAACCTCATGGAGGCTTCCTACGTACCATGCCTTAACATGGATCAAAGACCTCGTAGTTCAAAAGATTGAGGGGTCCGGGTCGGTGCTCACTCTAAGCCCACATGAGTCATGCTCGGAGTGAGAAACAAGAAGTTGCAAGGACCTGATGATCACGTCGCGAAGGGTGCGTCCGTGAGAAGCGAAAAGGGGCTTACGCGTTAGGCGGCCCATGGTGTTCAGACTTACTCCAGGATGGAGGCCCAGAGCGCGACAAAGCGCAGCGAAAGAGGGATTTGGGACCAATGGTGGGAGGTGCCTCGTTCCCTATCACACCCTCCACTGACCTTGGTAGTGGGGAAGTACGGAGATGCAGAGGTGCAGTCATCCGTTGGGGAACTGGGGTCGCCCTTCTCCTATGAACATACACCACTCCAATAAGGAGGATATCACCCCTTGTGGAAGGGTGATTCCATTCCCGTGGAGACGAGTGGTGTAAAGAATGTTCGAGCTGGGGGGGACCCTTCGTGAGAGACACGAGGTTGGGTCACAGTTTAACGTCATGTATTGAGGACGTGGTGCTTTTCAGTTTAACGTCCTGCAGCTCGGACGAGGTGGGTTCACTCCGAACCCCTAGGACATACATAACCGGTACCCTCTAGTCCTTGGGGAAGGGAAGGTACCAGTAAGGCCATGGTCATGGGGGTTGTGGAACGAACCATCAGGGGGTCCACGTTAGCGTGGCTATGCGAAGAAGCAATAGTCGTTAGCGTGCCTATGCAAAGAAGCATTAGGTCAAGCAATTCTATGGGTGGTATTGTCCATGGGACTTTGAAATCACATCGTGCAAACCTAGAGGGTCGCACGGGAAGAGGAACCACTAAGAAAAGGAGTGTGCTTCGCGAAGTGAAGTGCCTTGGCCTTGGAATGGGGCATAGGTGTGAGTGGAAGGTGCTTTGCGAAGTGGAACAGTGTTCGCGAAGCACTGCCTCGCGAAGAAGGGGTGTCTCGCAAAGCAGGGTCCTGCGAAGCAGTGTGCTTCGTGATGTGAAGCGATCCTGCCTTGGCATAGGGATTGCTAGTATGGGTTGGGTGTTTCGCGAAGCATAAGTGCTCTGTGGCTGCCCGGGTTTCCTTGGTAATCCCCTTCCTTCGCGAATTCCCTTGAGCTTCACGAAGGGAATCCCTCTCGGAAGAGGGGCTCAAAACAAGACAAAACAAGGGCGTCTCGCGAAGTAGAAATACCTCGTGGAGCTCATGATTCCCGGGGCAAAGAGTGCTCCACGATTCGGGAGAGGATATGCTGAAAGGTAGGATTGTCCGTCCTCGGGACTCAGGGGGAGTCCAGTACTTATAGGGAAGGGGCACCGCGAAGCAGAACTCGCACGCCACCTCCGGTGCTTCGCGGATGCTCGCGAACGTCAAATGCGTTCGCGGAGCATCACCGCCTCTGGAGCTTCGCGGCGGCTTGCGAATGCCAAATTCATTCGTGGAGCATCACCGCCTCTGGAGCTTCGCGGCGGCTCGCGAACGTCAAATTCATTCGCGGAGCATCACCGCCTCTGGAGCTTCACGGCGGCTCACGAACGTCAAATGTGTTCACGGAGCATTACTGCCTCCGGAGCTTCGCGAGGCCGCCATAGTCGGGGTGCTTCGCGGCGGGGCTTCGCGTGGGTGCTTCGCGGTGGTGCTTCGCGAGGCAGTGCGCCAGCCTTTTTCGTTCCTTTCTTTCGGGCCATATTTTGGCGCCAACAAGGACATTATTTGAGAGTACCTGATTTATGGGAATCTCTCATAGAGTATGTTCTAGATTTGGGGGGTCCACTTATTATGATATGTCTTCTTAGACATGAGAGTGATAGTGGACCTATTAAATGTTGATTTTGTTCTTTCTTGGGAGACACCCAACTGTATGATAGAGGTACAAATATATCTTTCCTTGGAAGGGTAATACACGAGGTTCACGCATAAATTTTCTAGAGTAGAAATCCCTTTGACTACCCTGGCATGGAAATGGAAATCATTTACATAAATCAAGAAGTGTCATGGATCCTTTGATCATTTGAGGTTGAGGTTAACTAGAGCTCCTATATTGAGAAAACCAAAGAAGGGCATGGAGTATGTAGTTTATTGAGATTACTCTGGAGCTAGAAGTAGCTTTGTGTTAATGCAGAGGTAGACAATAATTTCATATGGGTAATGTTTATTGAGACCCCAAACTCATGACCTAGAGATAGCAATGGTAGTCTTCACTCTGAAGATGTGGAGACACTATCTTCTAGGAGAGTGCTTTTTGTATACTCAAACTACTAGAGTATTAGTTATATGTTTATGTAGAGATATATAAACCTGAGGTAGAAATGTTGGTTGGAGTTCCAGAAGACTGTGAATTTGGTATATTCTATACTCTTAGGAAATAAAGTGTGGCGGAAGATGCCCATAACAGGAAGTCTCATTCTCAATTGGTGGAGGAGGCATCAGAGCAGTTCAATTTTTTAAAGTTGACCCTAGTGTAGGGGAGGGTGTATATTTTCTTCAACTGATGGTGTTGAATCCTCCACTACTCTAGTATTTGATTGATTCTAAGTTAAGAGACATCAATTTTGTGGTCCTCTTGGACCAGATATCCTCAAGGGATGCACCAGATGGATTCACTAAAATAGGGCAGTGCATCATCAATTTCTAGGGATAGAAGATAGATCCATTCATGGTGTGATAGGATGTTATGAGGGTGTTTCATACTTCTCCCTTGGTTTTACATGTCAGTGTGGAAAATATGTATAAGGACCTTTAGCGATGGTTGTGGTAGGCTGGGATGAGGTAGAGAGTAACTGAGTTTATTTCACAGTTTCTCACATGTCAGATAGTGAATGTTGATCACTGGGTTATAGTAGGTTTGATTTAGCCTCTTGAGATCCCAGAGTGTAAATAGGACTTCATATCTATGGAATTTTTGACAGAGCTTCCATTGACAGCCCGAGGCCATGATACTATATGGGTGATAGTTGACTAACTTACCAAGATTGAGAACTTCCTTTCTATTAGAGAGTAGAGTTCAGTGGAGAGTTTGGGGGAAATGTATGAGTGGAAGATCATATAACTCTATGTTGTACAATCAATGATTATGTCTTACTATGATTTAAAGTTTATGTCACAGTTCTGGAGAGTCCTACAGGAGTTATTTGGGACCTAGTTGAGGATGGATACAGTGTTTCACCCCCAAAAGGATGGGAAGATCGATCAGACCGTCTAAGTGTTAGAGTATATGCTGAGGTATTATGTGTTAGACTTCATCTGAAGTAAGGAGGATCACTTTCCACGGGTATATTTTTCTTATAATAACATCTATCACTATACTATTGACATGGAACCTTTCAAGAACCTATACAGGATGCCCTACAGGTCACCCCTATATTGGTCAGAGAATGGAAAGACTTATCTTTTTGGTCCATAAATGTTGTAGGTAATAGAAAAGAAGGTTTAGGTGATCCATAATAATTTAAGGGCATCCAAGATCCAATAGAAATCTTACACAGATTAACATTTTATTACTTTAGAATTTCAGTAGGGAGGCCTTGTTTTCCTAAAAGTCTTCCCAGGATGATTATTGTGGAGGTTTGTCCAAGGTTGAAATTTATCCCCAAGGTTCATCAAGCTATTTTTGATCCTATAAAATGTTGGTGAGGTTTCATACCACTTATAATTACCACCACAGTTGGAGTTTATTCATGAAATCATCCATGTTTCACATATGAAGAAATATGTGCATGATCCAACACATGTTATTGTATGGGGTAAGCTGGATATCAATAATGGATCCACCATCACAGAGTACTCAGTGGTGATCAAGATTCGATAAGGGAGGATTGTATAAGGAAGTATAATTTCCTTGGTTGTGTATTTTAGAAACACAGAAGCATATAGAAGATCTCATGGGATTGAGAGAGAAATATACAAGTTCAGTATCCCCACCTTTTTATTTTTACTGCTTTTTTCAGGGAAAAAATCCTAAAAGTATGATAGAATTTAGTGACTCGGTTTTTTCCTTATAAGAGTTTGGAATATATTATGAAATGTTTTTGGCGATAATTTTTGAGATGGTGTGAGATTATAAGGCACAGTTAGCTTGAAATTGATATTATAAAAATATTAAATATATCAATATCACATGTGTATGATTTTCCTAAAATTGTTAAATAGATCCTGAACAGACACTTTTATTGGAAATATGATACCACAGTTGAGTCTAGAATATAGGTTTTACCAAATATGCAGCCTATGTTTGGTTGATATAGGATGTATGGTTGAGGTAGTCTTTGGTTGAGTATTAAATTAAAATAAATAATGAAATATATTTATTTTATTTAAAATACCCTCACCAAATTACCACTCTAAATACCCTCTTATGGAAATTCTCTAGGGTTATCCACATAACCCTTTGATATTTTAATAGAGGAGAAATAATGTTCTTTTTTGGTGGATCACATTAGGGGAAGATGGATAACTGGATTGAGGTGGATCGAGAGGAAGAGAATACAATAGTAATTAACCTTCACTAAAAACACATTCTTCACCAATGATAGATCCAAATTGAGGTATGGATCATTAATTATGGTTTTTAACGTATTTATTTAACTTTCAAAGATTTTATTTAATATTATTTATTTGATTCTATGATTTCAAATTCTTTACAAGAGCCTGGTATACAAATTATTTTTTTTATATCCATTTTTCTTAATATTCCATGTTTTTTCCCCAGGATATCCCTTATTTATTATTGTTGGATAAGAACACTTGGATAATGAAGCCTACACCTTTTTTTCTTGTTCTCCCCCCCCCCCACCTATTTCTCAAGGAGGGGTCAAGCATGATCAAAACCCCAGATTCATGGTTCTTTTTTGAACGATCAGAAGATTAGTGCCTTGTAAATGTATCAGGAAGGAGCATGAGTTATAGTTGATGCTTCATCGATCTGGGATCTAGAGTGGTGAAATCATCAGGTGTCAGGAAACGGGAGATCTGAAGGTTAATTTTGTAGGCTTCTTTTAGATCATCAAATTCCATTTTCTACACATATTATAATAGGATATGATAGATTGAGGAGATTTCCTTCAATCTAATATAGTCAAATTGTGTGATTTGTGACTATAAGAACAAATCTAGAAACTGCATGAGAGATCTATGGATTTTGTGAGAAACCTTGTTATACATCATGTATCCCCAAATAACATACATTATGTATCCCCCTCTGGCTATGATGATAGAGTTTAAATAAAAGTTATGGATCACACACCTTGTGAAAAGACTGACATGTCATGTGACCCTCCCCACGTGGCCAAGTCATGTCCCAGTTAACAAATGCCTAGTACCCCTTTCTGGGAGACACACCATGTACTTTAGGAGTATAGGGTAATGAGCTGCTATCTAGGCATGGACAGGTACATAGCTAGGTACATGCGAACAGGCTTACATACATGATCATGGTTAGGAGGAAACTGGCATACCCCATGTGGCTAATACACATTGTGTATGATCCATACACATCATGTATGATTACATGGCTTCCACTCCACGTCCAAAAGAGAACATGTAAAAACAAAAATATGGGGCAACACACTGTGTGGACCCCTTACACACTTTTTACTTCCCTCTAAAACTTATTTCTCTCGTATCCCCTTCATTTAGACACTTATTTTGGCATGTGAGTGGCCCATAATGAGTAATTTTACAAAATAAAACGTGATAGTGGACTTAGTTGTTCCATATGAGATATGATGTGATATGTTAAAAGAATGATTATTCTTTAGGTGATAGTTGATGATGGTAGTAATAAAGGTAGGGTCATCAGAGATATTTCAGGTTGAGTACTCCCCTATTACGCAGGGCATGGGTTCCCCATACAGTTTATATAGATAGAGATGGAACTCCCCTCCACTGTGAATAGTTCCTCTATATGTTAGAGTAGTACTCCCTCATATTCAAGCTCTGGAAGCATGTGGGTCCTCCATGAGAGTTGTGACTCCCTCAGCTATAGATAAAAGTTGCAAGGAGTGGGCCCCTCTACATATATTCTAGTAAGGTTAAGTAAGATTCATGGTTAGGAGTTAAGGCTCCCTTGGCCGTGGAGTGTAGTGGCTAGGTGAGGGGTCATTCATATGAATTCTTATGAGGTTGGGTATGATTTTGGGCATCATTTTGTGAAATTTATGGTTGTGGGTAGACACATTTTTCTTATCTATTATTTAGAGATGGATATCCCCTTTCTCTCTCATTTAGTATTCTTGTTAAGAATATATGGGTTGTCATTAGGGTTTTTATCTCATATACTGATTAACATGCCTTCATTATGATGAGTTGAATATTCTCTCTTGATTCTTTGTGTTTGGTGATTTTGGGGTATCCTACTAGGTATGTTTGTACTCAATCTTGAATGGTATTTTCACGCTTGTGTTGTGTATTATGAAAATGATAAAAAAAGTTAACATTGATAATTGTGGACCTGGTATTAGTGAATCTTAGTAGTATGTGGTGGCACATACCATGTTTTTTGGTCAAACACTGGGATATAGAGTCGGGATCTCCCCTAATCTACTCTTTTCAATATATTCTAGTTGGGTTTCCCCCATATAATTTTGGTTGGAAATGTATTTTACCCCTTATATAATTTTTATTAAGTTTTTGTACTCTAAAATGTATTTCCTAGAGGTTATTTCATGCATTTTTTCACTCTACATGTTCATTATTTTGTTATACCTCAAATATACTTCATACAGATGGTTGTGTGTGTGTGTGTATTGGTACTTAAGGCTAATTCCTCCCATTTAGTTTATGTATTCTCAGTGATTTTCACCAACCCCTAGTCTATTGGAGGTAGGCTTGGAGTTATGTCTGTTTATCTCATCGCTAGCTAGGTGGGCCTCGGTGGGTTGGGTCATTACATCCTTGATAGGCACATGGTTATTCTGACCATTCAACCAAATTTTGTGGGTCTCCTAAGAGATATTAAGCCTTAAATGTTGGGTGCATGGTTTGTCTAACTATCCATCCAAACCATGTTGATGGGTTTTAATCATATCAAAATTTGATTTGTAATATCATTTTCCATTCAAATACCTTATTTATTCCCCCATGTCATAGGGTATCAAACCTAAAGCTCTCCCTTGAAAACTTTGTTGATTTATTCCTTTATAGAGATCTATTACATTGATTTTGAAGGTTATGGATCTATTAAATTTAAGGTATGTGTATGTTCTTTACTATTTCTTCTTCTCTATTCTATATATACTCTTTTCTCCTTGAAAGGAACAATAGTTCTATATTTTCGCAACCATATCTAAGGTTTTGGGTATTATCTAATGGAAATTATTTTAGAACAATAAATGTATAGGAAGACACAATATGGGTTTTCTTAGATCAGGTGTGTTTTCTTCAAAAACATGATCGTTGAGGTAGGTGGCTCCATAAGATGGATTTTATCTATAAACTTTTGATTTTTGACAATGTTTTTAATGGTTTTTCCTAAAAGATATTCATGTAATGTCATAGTTCCATGAAATTGGTTTTAAATAATTAAAATATTTGAATAATGTTTCATGAATAATGGTTTTAAATGGATATGGTAAGTCATGTAAAAATGGTTTTGGGGACTTTGTTTTTATGATTTATTAACTTCTCAAGTTTTATGAAATGTCTAAAATGAATTTTTGTAATATATCATGACAATAGAACCCGAGAACCTAGGTATTTTTGTGAGAAGGATCTTAAAATCATGCTTGGATGGTTTACAAGTACTTCAAAATGGATTTATTCTACAACATTGACTAAATATTTTTATGAAAGGATTGGGAGCCACCAGACCATGTGGTATCCTTCCCTAAGACTTTATAATTATCACCATAGGGAGTTAATGTTGACACTTGATGTTTCACTAATCACTGAGGTGTGAGGATCCTAGTTGACTAAGCCATAGCTACCCAAACCTATTTACACCAAGGTGTTATCTTGGTGAAATGTTTAACAATTTACTTCATTAAAAAATTTTATGGATATCCTTTTTATACATGAAAATTATTCATGTTCTTTAAACTATTTAAATATTCATGTGTTGGAAATTTTATTCCCATAAGCTTTTGTAAAACTACTTTAAAGTAGATGTGTCAACCTCTTATGTAAAACTGTTGAAATAATATTTTCTTGAATTTATCTCCTTACAATGAGAAATGCTTTTGTATTTTTTAAAGTATTCTTATGGAACACTTTTAGGGATCATATCGGTCATTTTTTGATCAAACCGTAAATATATCATTGGGTTTATACATACATTTTTTATAGGTATAGGTAAAGTTATGGAATCCATTAATGATAGTGGTTATGTGGGATATAGGATGCGGGATGTTGGTAGTAGAATGGGGGAATGCAGACCCTCATTTCCCATAGAGTTAGGATTTTAGATTGTCTGGTTGAGTTTTTCATTGGATCAGATTATGATTTTTCTCTTATTGCATTCTATAATTATTATTGTTGAGTAACTCGGTGTTGTTTCTTCTTGGTTATATTATATGATATATGGATCTTAAATTGATTTTTTATTTTATGGGAAAAATCATTCCCAAATGTGTTCATTGATGCTCATCCACTAGGTTCTAACCTATGGATATCAAGAACACCCTTCAAACATTGTTGTGAACCAGTTTAGGTACCTAGTTTTATGGGTCATTCAGGTTAGTTCATGAAAATCCAAAAGTTTAATAATATAAGGTGACAAGATACATACTTGATCATTACATTACATTGGAAACATAAAGTACATCATAAAAACTATATGAAACCTTACTATTCACCCGTGTTTATCCATATATCATATATATAATTTTTTATAGTTACCTGGAGAAATCGGAAAAAATATGAAGAATAAACACAAATAATTAGTAGGGTTATAATATAATGGAAATGAACATATAATAAATCTGGAATATATAATATGGAAGGAATAAATAGTTAAATTATTTCATATATATGATAGCGTGGGAATAACATAATCCATAGATGACACAAAAATATAAATAAATAATAAAATTAAGAATAATAAATAGTCTCATGGTGAGAAGATGTATAATGTCAAACATAATAATTGTAATGAACTAACTTGGTATATCCTATCTTGAAAATTGACTTGTCCCACAACAAAGATCTAGGTGTATTTATTGTCATCATGGGTTGGAAACAAGTATAAATGGAATAAAATGTTGGGAATGATTCTTCCGTTAAACACTTAAATAAAACAAAATTAACTATTTCAATTGTGAATCTAGAATGACCACTCCCTATATGGGATATTTTACCATTTGAAATATCTAATTTGTAAAATAAATAAAAACCAAACTAGTCATAATATAATTAACGGAAGACAACAACTATAACATTTTATAAATAACCATCCATTTTATACAACTATAAGACATGACCAAAATAATGGGAAACAATGAAATTGGAATCTAATGAGGTCATTGGATAAGGAAATCCAAAATTCATGACCAAGAAATTGAGTAAACACAACCCAAATCTATGTGAAAAGAGGTATCCCACATATTTTCACCTCTTCTACACTCTAACCAAGTCTTATGGGATTCTGACACCACAAGTAAATACTTTTCTTTACCCGTAATAAATGGTAAAATCCTATATGTCATCTAACATTCCCCATATTACTCTCCCACAAACTCTATATATAACCAGTATAAAATAATATATAACATTTTAGTTTGAACTAAAAATATAAAAATTATAATTTTGTTTTTTAATAAAATAAAATAATATAGAGGTATTTTATTTGAAACATAGATTTTAAGTAAAAAAATCATATAAGTTTATTATATACAAGTAATGTAAATAGATTAAATTATTTAGTAAAAATATAGATAAGGATCTTGGGATTGGACTTAGGGAATGAAGTTAGGGAAAATACAGAACCCCCCTTAGTGTTTCATGTTATTCTGTTGTATCCCCATGGGAGAACCATGTCCACATGGTTTTGGTTTATGAGGTAGATCCTTGTCCCCTTAAATTTATTCCTAAGGGAACACCATGTCCCCTTGGATTAATTCAGAATGGGGCACCATGTACTTAAGGTAAAATAAATTATCAACCATTGGTTGCTATTAAATATTCCCACTTAAGTACCCATGGTTTTCCATGAGGCAATTCTATATAAAAGGGATTTACTCAACCCAAAACATAAATTTAGAAACCATTCTTTTATAACTCGTCATTATGATTTATTAAATCCAAATCACAAATGGAATTCCTTTGAAAAAATATTTAATTCTATAAAGAATAATAAAATTTGGAATAAACAATTTAAATATTCCAAACATCCTTTTAATCATTAAAAATTTCATAAAATAAATTTAAAAAATTCTTTCTAAATTATAACATTTAATTCCATGACTAAAAATATTATTAATTCACATTAAAACATTTTCATCATGTTAATAAACATTTTGTGTGTGGTTATTACCCCAAAACCCATTTATTATTTTTATGGTATACTTTTTCTTGAGAAATTTTTAATACCAAGGAAGAAAACATATATAATAAATGTAAGTCAACATTTATATGAAAATCACATTTCATTTTTTCCAAATCGATATTCTTAAATATCAAACACACATGCTTTTTTAAATAAAGAAGGAAACATGGTTCTACCTACCTATTTATGATTATTGTGAAATTTTAGTGGTTATTGTAACATTCTGGACCCAGTTCCTTCATAAGTAACTAAACTTGGTTTTCCACATTGCATTAATCACATCTCCCTATATTCTAGAAGCTGCCAACTAGCAGCAAAGGTCGATGATGATATGGTGGGAGACTATAGCCTCATGATTAGAGTGTAACGTGGTGTTATACAATAATATAAAATAGTGGAAATAATATAATAAAGTAATTTTGATGGAATAATTCATCTAGATATAATAAATAGAAATAATAATGATCAATATCATATATAAAATGATGGCATGTCTATTTTCTAAAAAAAATGGAAGTACATGGAAACAAATTAGAAAGAATAAACAATATATTATATATAAGAACATAAATACAAAAAGATATCTCTAATATTATCATGAGCATAAGTTTGGTCCTCTATTACCATACATAATTCTTCTACACAACATCAGGCTTCCAAAGATGGATGATTCACTTTGTGCCTACTTGTGTCCATAAGATATGTCTAGGCACCAATCATTCGTCTAAATAGGGTGCGAGAGAAACTCAGTAGGCCACTACTAATGAAATATTGAACAATCCATTGTTTGTATAAAAAATGTGTAGTGTTAAAGTAACACAAATAATAAAAAGTATATTAAGTTGTAACCAAGTTGACTCAAGTTCGTGTGGACATGTGGCTAACTCTACCTCCTTTGGCCTAAGCCAAAATGTCTCGAAAAGGATTTCACCCTGTATATATATAAATTCATAATTATGTATGTATATATATACATAATATGTGTATGAACATATATGATCATATATATGTGTGTGTATAATATTATTCAGGACCTGTGGTGTATACCCAAGGTATCTATGCATAATCATAAGAGGTTCCATAATTCTCATGGAATATGTGCTTTAGAAGGAAGTATAACTAGGACATAATGTATGTAAAGCATAGACCAAATCCAAGTATGTTCTTTAACCTGGAATATGAAAGAATATTTTTAATTAGTATCCAAAACTCATCCATGTCATTTTGTATAAGGAACCGAGGTATCATTCCATGTATACTATAAAATCCCCTCACCATAGGATTTTATCCATGGAATTCCATATAGGAACCCAAGTATCACTTATGACATGGTATAAAGGCATAACTATAGTATTGTCCATTATACACCACATAGGGAACTAGGTATCTCTCATCACATGGTATATTATAACTTCCCTCTAATCTCATCTAAGTTAATTCTCATAGATAACCAAGTATCACTCCTGGTGTATTATAAAGGCATTCTCCTGCTGTTCTCGTCCAATTCATTCTTTATAATAATATGTGTATCACCCATGACATGATAAAAATATATTTATAACACATTAATTTATTATATAAGATAGGCCCATCCAAGGAGTTCTGAGCCAGAACCATTGTATTACCCTTTGCATGACATGCAGGATGGTCATGGTCTAGAATTTAACTCCTACCGTTATACAATCTACTTAATACAATTTTTACAATTAACTCAAATGCATGAATCAATTTGTAAACAAAAACTACTACAAAATAGTCTTTTCACAGTGCTAAAAATGGTCTTAATCAGTGCTAGAGAAGCACTAACTACCAGAGTAAGATTAAAAGCCCTGGTTTTTTATCGACACTAAAAAAAGTTTTGATAAAGGACCCCTTTATCTTTGTTTTTAGAAGCACTAATAAATGGGCATGTTTCTATGTGATGTAAAAACACATTATAGAACCAGTGAATTATAATGTAACAACACACTGTAGCACCAAAAACACCATGAAATTAGAAAAATCATGTACCAATAAAGAATTTAAATGAAATAAAATTTTCATAAAACTCTAAGAAAAAAATACTATATTATATACATTTTAAACATTGGTTTATACAATTACATAAGTACAAATTATTACATATATTCAAAAACATTAGTATTCCTTTTTATTTTGATCCTAACCCCTTCTCGATCAAAAAATGCACCTATGTCAGAAAACAATTCTTATGTTAGTAATAATATAAATAAATAAATTAGCAAAAAGTGTTAATTTTAAAATAAACTTTGACTCATACCAGGAACATTTTGTATCATATTTGGTTGTGGTTGGTTCTTTCATGTCACTCCATTTCTTTTTCGTCTTCAAGAATTATCTTTGTAAAAATTAATAAATAATTATAAGATAAAAATGATAAATAAATTAATTAAGTAATAACAGTTAGAAAACAATCTAGACTTGTTTTATCAGTTTTGGTGATGTGATGTGTGTTTTAAACTAAAATGACATATATATATTGAAAAGATGCACTTTGAGTCATATCGGTCACACCGTGCATCAGATTGAGATGTTGCTAAATCTTAAAAATTTCAAAGGACTTTTGGATCATTTTTCTAAAGTATTAAAAAAAATTGAATATGTTTTCTTAGTTTTGAGTAAATCACTTTTGTTTTTTTCTAAATTGTAATTTTAAACTGGAAACACACACCTTGACTCATATTGGTCCCATTATATATTGGTTTGACATGATACTCATTCTTACACATCAAAAATTACTTATAAATTATTTTCCTAAATTTTCAATACAATCATAGCATGTTTTCTTGTTTTTCAGTGAGTGGCACTTTTTGAACTAAAATATTGATTTTAAACTGATAATAGACACATTGAGTCATATTGGGCACATAATATATCATATTGAGGTGAATTAGATACCTATATGTCACAAATGACATATGGATCATTGTTCTGTAGTATCAAAATAATAGGAATTTTTTTCCTAGTTTTGAGTAGGTCGGTTGTCCTTTTTACTAAAATTGTTGTCAATTTCAAATAAAAAGACACACTTGGAGTCATAATGGTCACACATTATGTCAAATTGAGGTGAGGATGATTCATACCGATCTAAAATGACTTATGTGTCATTTTTCTAAAGTTAAAAAACAATCTCATTTTTTTATAAATTTTGAGTACGTCGCTTTCCATTTTTACAAAAAATCCATTTGAAACTAGAAACATGAACTTTGACTCATACCAGTAACATAATGTGTTGTTTTGACATGATAATATTTCCTAAACATCACAAACAACTTATGAATTGTTTTAAAAAATTATCAAGACAATCTGAGTGCATGTTCTTGGTGTTCAGTGGGTGACACTATTTGTATTAAAATATTGATTTTAAACTGATAATGGACGCATTGAGCCATACCTGGAACATCATTTCACAAATTGAGGTTAGTTTGATTAATACATGTTAAAAATGACTTATTTATCATTTTCTTAAAGTATAAAAACAATATGAATGTGTTTTATTGGTTTTGAGTTGGTTAGTTGTCCCTTTTACTAAAATTGATGTCAATTTTAAATAAAAAGATGCAATTGGATTCATAATGGTACCACCATGCATCAGATTGAGGTGAGTCTAATTCCTACATGTCTCGAATGACTTATGGATATTTTTCCTAATATATCAAAACAATCCAAAATTTTTTACTCAGTTTTGGGTATGTCACTTGTCTTTTTTTACAAAAATGTCATTTTAAATAAGAAACAATCACTTTTACTCATACTGATCGCATCATGTATTAGTTTGATGTGATAACAATTTATACACTACAAAAATGACTTATTCTTCAATGTATTAAATTATCAAGAAAATATGATCACATTTTCTTAGTTTTCAGTGAGTGACACTTTTTAAACTAAATTGTCAATTTTAAACTAATAATTGACACATTGAGTTATGTTGAGTATATAATGTATCAGATTAATGTGCGGTGGATTCTCACATAAAAAATGTCTTATGGATCATTTTCAAAAATTATAAAAAAAATGTAAATTTGGTTTCTCATTTTTGAGTATCTTAGTTGTCCTTTTTACAAAAAAGTGATATCAATTTTAAATAAAAAGGTGCACTTTGATTCATATCAGCCACAACATGCATCATATTGAGGTTAGGATGATTCCTAAATATCCTAAATTACTTGTTTATGGTTTTAATAAAGTATAAAAATAATAATAATATTTTCTTCTTGTTTTTGAGTATGCCAGTTGTCTTTTTTACCAAAATTAATGTTAATTTTAAATAAAAAGAAGAACTTCAAGTAATTTCAGTCACACCATGTGTCAGATTGAGGTGAATCTTATTCCTACAAGTCCCAAATGATTTATGGATAGTCTTCATAGAGTATATAAAAAATAATAATTCATTTTAATAGTTTTGTGTATGTGACCTATCTTTTTTACTAAAATTTCATTTTAAATTGGAAATACACACTTTTATTTATATAGATCACATCATGTATAATTTTGATGTGAGAACTATTCATACACATAAAAAATGATTTATTAATAAATTTACTAAATTATCAATAAATTATGAGTTTATTTTCTCATCTTTCAATGAGGGAAACTGTTTGAACTAAAATACCAATTTTAAACTGATGACAAACACTTTGAGTCATATTGGGAACATCGTGTATCATATTGAGGTGCAGATGATTCCTACACATCAGAAATGAGTTAAAGATTTTTTTTATAAAGTATCAAAATAATTAAAATACTTTTTTATCAGTTTTGAGTATGTCATATGTGTTTTTTAATAAAATTAATGTTATTTTTAAATAAAAATATGCACTTTCAGTCATACTGGTCACACCGTGTATCATATTGAGGTGAAACTGATTCCTACACATCCCAAAGTCTCAAACCAAACTTAAATTCTAATGTTACCATTATTTTCATTGCCTTAATTTTTCAAAATTCCAACACTTCATATCGATTTGATATTATTAGCAAAAAAACCTTTCTCATTTTTGAAAGCTAGAAGTGAATAAAAAGATCATGTGCCCATTATATCATGAGATGTCTCCACAATGGGCACATAAAATTCCTCTAAGGTTCTTGATTTCGAAAACAATAATGTTTTTTCATCTAAGAACATTGACTCAATATATAGTGCCAGTTGTTCAACAAAGAAAGGAAATGGAAATTGAAATAGTGGTAACATTGGAAAAAATATACATTTTATCTCTTTTGATGGTTGTTATAGATAGTTCAAAGAAAATTATGAATTCAAAAAAAATATATGGAAAAAGTAAATAAGTATTATATAAAAATGATGATGAGATTAAATTACAAATTGTAGATAAAATAATGAAAAAATTATTTAAATAAGTAGTTGGAATTAAAATTTTCATTATTGATGAATTTTCTTATTGTCATTATCCCAATTATAGGCCCAAATTACAATCTCTTAAGAGCATGATCATCTTAGAACCAACCACCCCAACTCGAATAAAAGTATCCACCTGTAATAGAAGAAAAAATATATGAGTAATAATAAAAAGAAATAAATTAAACATAAATATGAAATGATACATTAATTATGTGGACAATGATTTTATTGTCTAAGCATCAAGGATACCTTTTTTATTGATCAGATTCAACATCCCTTATCTTATTACAAAGGTTGTGAAGGGAACTTGAAGGAAAGTGGTAAATACAAAACTGTAGGGGTGAAAAGGTTTTGAGGGAGAAGAAATCTATGGATGTTTTAGTGAATATAGGAATGAAATATAGATAGAATTATTCTTAAATAAATGACATTTTCATGAAATAAATAAAATTAAATCAATATTTCATTATATAATTTTTCAGTAAAATAGAGAAAGTATATCATAACATTACCTTTACATCTTCCCAAAAGGTTTCCTTCATTATAGTTTGTTCTTATAAAGTATTGGTAACATCATCATGTGTAGAAGAAATTATCTACATGAGTAGTCAAACATTTAATTTAGATTATTTAATTCAGTACAAAATGTATAATATTATGAGAAAAAACGTAGTATATTGAAAAACACTTTTACCTTCTCATTAAACAGCCTTTTTTTAAAGGTTTTAAGGATTTGATTCCTCTATTGAGAATCCAAATAAACTCATTATGGTCCCCTCTAATGTACATGACGTTGTCTATATTGGGACTGGCATGAACATATTCTGATCTCCCAATGAAAGGGTTGTCCTCGATTATAATTCATTAAAATGTGAAAGTTATAGAGAACTTTTATCCTCATCAGCTCATATCCCAAACACTTATCATTACATTTTTTTGACATACATATTCCATCTTTTGTTGACATACACCTATGTTACATGAAATAATCTGTGCAGTAGTCTACCATGGGATGACTAATGGTCAAAGATGTACATGAAACATAAAAGAGATGGGGGATGAGTCTCAAGGCAACAAAATACAATAATAACTATTCAAGAGATGAAGCTGATGAGGATAAAAATTGTACATCATTGTGTTCTCTAAAAGGGGCAAAGCCTCCCATTTGTGATAATTAAACCAGTGGAACTAGTTATTAACTCATGGCCTATTAAAATTGATATTTGACAGCATGAACATTCTTGTATGTGATTCAATGGGTCTCAGTGGGGACATATTATGAAATAAAAATCTTTGGGTCCTCTATGAATTCAATATTTATAGGAGAAATATCACTTTTAATACTTTAAAACCTTTAACTAATTCTAGAACAGCATTTATTGAAATGAACCAACATTCCTTTCTTATATCCCCAAAAATACGAAATGATAATATAGGAAAATAAGTATTAATAAAAATACTAAATATGAAAAACAATAATAATAAACTATCATTCGATCCACTATAGAATATAACAATTTATTCATAAATTTTTTTAACAAATAATGTGTTGATTCATATACATGGTTGGTAATAAAATATTCCTAGGGTTGGAACCAATACATGTAGACCTAAAATGGTTTTCAAGCAGATTAAGAGTATGCATTACAAGATAATTTCATTTTCATGGTCATTAAGGGTTTTATGGTGATTTTGGGCACATAGTATAAAATTTTAGTCATGATTAAATAAATAATAGTAATTATTGAAGATGTAGAGGTTTTATGTTTAATGGGAGATAAACCAATCTTACAAAAATAGTTTCAATGTGAGAAGAACCTTGATAAAAAAAAATTGCATTTTTTTAATTGTATACATATATATCTATGTAATATATTCATTTAACATATTTGTATAATATATTGGTATAGAATATTTGAATAATATATATGTATAATATATATTTGAATAATATATATTTGTATAATATATATTTGTATTATATATTTGTATAATATGATATATATTTTTATTTTCATAATATATATTTTCATAATTTATTTATATATTATATATCCATATTATGTATATTTTTTATTTTTATTTTTAAATTATACATGTGTGTGTCTATATATGTGTGTGTGTGTGTGTGTGTGTATTGATCATATATTTGTATTTTTCAAATTTATACATATTAATATTTAACATATTTTTGTATTTAATGTGTCAAATTCATTTAATAATAAAATTATATATAAATATAAACATATATATATATATTATAAACACACACAAAAACATATATATATATTTATATATGTATATTGACATACATAAATATAAATTTATTTATAAACATGTGTGTGGGTTTGTGTGTTTATGTAAATATAATTATATTAATAATTAACCATCATATAAATATATATAACAATATATTGATATGTGTCAGGTGAGGTGGGAATTCCACGATATTTTATTCCATAGACCCTATGGCCGAGTCTAATAAGAAAAGAGTTTCTTGTTTGGTGTTGTCTATGTGTATAAGGGTGGCGGTGGTCTCCTGTAATAGAAGCAGGGAGCACTTAAGGGGGAGGTGGTCATGTGAAAAAGGAGGGAACGGTGCAGATGACGTTTATTCTATTTTAAAATTATGAAAAACATTAAGGTTTGACAATCTCATGAAGAAGGAGTGAGTGACATTTAGGGTGGGGGGGTTGCATAGAATTGGCAAGAGGTGATGGTGCGGGAGTGTAAGGAACGATATCCCTATCTCCTTTCAACCAAAAATCTGCAATAAACTTTGTTGACCACCAGGATATTCCAAAGGTAATGAAATGATGATGATAAAAAACAAAAATATATCTCACCAAACAAGAAATCAATGAGTGAGTTGGATAATGATAAAATAAGATATCTTGGATAAAAGCTTTGAATTCTCTAAGAAAATGTAGAGATATCAAAAACCTATAAAACATTAAAGCCTTGGATTCATTTGACCATTTAATAGTTGGGACTTTGGATTTGAACCTTGAAATTTTTCGAACCTTGGATTTGAGACTTGATTCGAGTTTCGATTCATCGAGGATGAGAGCCAGCAAAGGCTGGATTCTGCAGAATGCTTCAGTATCATGATAAGTTCGCAACTGGTTAGGGTTATTGAAATAGAGCAGTAAACTTTTATTAGTGATTTCAAAAAATAATTGATAAAGATATCCTTTATCAGTAATAAATTAGTTAATTTTGATAAAATTAATCATTACTTGCATTTTAATAGTGCTAATAAAGATAGAGATTTATCAATGCAAAAAAAGTGCTAATAAAACTCTCTTTATCAGCATTAAAAAAGCGTTGATAAATCTATCTTTTATCAGCAATAATTAATTAAGCGTTGATAAAAGACTTATAATTATAATTATTAATAAAAAATTTAAATATATTTATATAAATATAGTTAAAATATTCTTTATTTAAATATATTTAGTAAATTTTACATTTTTTTTATAATTATATAAAAAAAATTAAAAAATAATATTGATATCATTATATATATTTATATAATTATATATATATTTATATGTATATAATTATATATATATATATTTAATATATATATATATATATATTAAATATATTAATGGTTTAAGTAAATTTATTATAGTTTTATAATTATTTATATATGATTGTATAAATAATTTTTTAAAAAATAATATTTATTTATGTATAATTAAAAATATGTAAATGTATAAAAATAGTAAATATAAATTTATAAATATATTTATTTATAAATATTTTTTAAAAAAATGTAACATTATTAAAGAATATTTAATCTTAAGTGCATGTATGTTAAAAATTAGTGAAGTTGAATAATTAAAAACGAGTATACTTTAGCTGTATTGAAAAAATGGAACATTTTTATTATTTAAATATAAATTATTATAAAAAATTGATATATATTTAAATAAAGATGAATACATATTGAAAATATTAAAACATAGTAAATAAATAGATATAAAATAAATAAAATAATTTTATTAAATTCCCAAAAAAATATTTATGTCTCTATGTAGTATATAAAAATGAATTAATTATGTATACGTGAAATAAATATAACACAATTTAGATCTTTATTAAATTGAAAAATCAAATTACATTCAATTATATTTATTACTCGATGCAATTAGTGAGTATTTTTAATTCATATTAATTTTTAATTATTAACCATTATTCACTAAATATATTACTATTTAATGTAAAGTATAAATATTATTCATTATATAATTAATATTTATATAAATTCAAATATATATATATATATATTTAATATACACTATATATTAAAATTTTCAATAATTATTTAGTTAACAAAATTTTAAATATTTTTCTCAATTTAGTAATTTTTGTTTTTTTATTTTACATATAAATATATATTTAATATATACTATTTATTAGTTTTTAAAATTTATATATAGTATAATAAATTTGTTCATTTGTATCAATAATTTTTTAATTAATAAATTTTATCATATTTTTTTAATAAATTTTTTAATTATTTTATTTTATTCAGACCTATTTCAGCACTAAAAAATTGTAGATAAAGGACCCCTTTATGGGTTACAAAAAATATATCAGTGCTAAAAATAAAGCATTGATAAAGGGTACCCTTTATTAGTGCTAGAATTAAAACGCTGATAAAGGTTTCCTTTTACTAGCACTAAAAAAGTGCTTATTAAAGGTGCCCTTTATCAGCAATTGTTTTAGCAACGATAAAGGGAACCTTTATCAGTGCTTTTTTTCTAAAACTAATAAAATACAATGTTGTTAAAATCCTTTTTTGTAGTAGTGAAGAAGGATCAAGGGACTATGCACATTAACTCACATTTTCATTTTGTTTAATTAAAATTACATTTATTTCAAAATGGACAACTCAACACACCTTTACTGGTGGTTCGAATTAATTTTAATCCATAAATATTATATTTATTTAATAATGACACCACTAAGGAATGTTTGACATCGAGCTAAACATCTGTTGATGGTAAATTGTGTTTGTAGGAATAACCTAATAAAGGAAATATTATTTAATTAAATTAATTTTACATTTAGGTGGCATCACATGGACGGTTTGGTGTGCAGTAAAATGGTGAATAATATAAACATTTAAACTTTATGTAAAATTAACTAGACTATATAACTTAGTTTGGTTAACAAATCCCCATCCGGTATCAGTTTGGGATTTAAGCTAGACTGATGAAAATCAAATAAATAGACCAATAACCTGAAAATATGGAAGATTATCTCACATGGATTAATTATTCTAAATGGTGAGATAAAAGAGAAAAAGGAGGAAAGAGGGTTGAGTCACTCACCGTTGGTTATCCAACATAATAGATAGAGGGAAAAATGGAGTTTGGATGACGGAAGAGGCTCAAATCAAATCTTAGATTCAAAGGAGGGCTCAAAGTAGCTATGGGAGGTATTGCATTATTTGAGGAAGAAACAAATTATGGTCAAAAGTATAAATATGGTAGGGAAGAAATTTTAATTTAATCCAATTTTAAAGGCTGCACAGTTTGACTGTATTTTTTGACCAAACTGTGGGAAAACCATGAAAACCCACTGTCTAAGTGTCACTAAGAATGAGGGCTAGGTGCCTGGTTTTGAAAAACCATGTGTATCATATTTTCCCCTTTTAATATTATTTTATCACCCTACACAATTTAAAAAAACCATGCACGTGGTCTATTTTCTCCAAAAATCAGTGCTCTGGGATATTAAAGAGACTCAAACGCTCATGAAATCTCCATTTATCTATTAGGTACTTCCTTATCAATAAATAGAAAGTTTTAAACAAAAATTTAAAATATCCATACATCATAATAAATTATGGGATCTAACAACCTCCCCTTTACTAAATAACTTATCTGTCAGTTTCCCTTCTGAGGGGGTGATGAATCAACTGATAATTGTTCCATCAACTTAGAATGTATGTCGGTCTCTTTCTCCCAAGTCTTGTTCAATACATGTTTTTGCTTCCATAAAACCCAAACTATCAGAATTTAACTACATTGGAGAGCCTCCATTCTATGGTAAAAAATTTAGATGGGATATTCTTCAAAATAATTATCGACCTCCAAATCAACCTCATCATGATGAAAAATGTGAGATGTGACTAAATAATAATAGAAAAGTTATGAAACATGAAAGACATCATTCATTTATTGGAACCTCTAAGTTAGCTACAACCAATAAACTTCTATCCTGACTCTCTCAAAAATCTAAAAGGGTATAACTAACCTATGATTTAACTTCCCAATCCAACACAACCTTTGATGCCTCGGTCCAGTAAAAATAAACCAAAATACAAGTTCCCTGACTTGGAACTCTAGAGATCATCCATAGTGATCATCATAAGAATTTTTCCTAGACTGAGTTATATCCATGCATTTCTATATAATGTGTACCTACTATGAATTCTCTTAAATGATACAAGGCCCTAGTAGCACTACCTCTCCTGATTCTAACCATCACACGAGTGACCAGAATGACCTACCATATAATACCTTATATAGAGTCATATGTATAGTTTTTTAAAAGATATTTTTATAATAAAATTAATAAATTGTTAGGAATTTCTTCCAAGAACCTCCGAAATCAAGTACACATACCCATAGAATGTCCTCTAACACTTGTATCTTATTCCGGGAATGAGAATCAGTTAGAGGTTGATAGGTTGTACTCAATAGTATCTATAAACACATAGCCTTATGCAACCCCTACCAGAACCATGATGTGAATCAAGAATCTCTATCTAATAAAATATTTTTTAGAACTACATGAAGGAATACAATCTTCTCATCATAGATCCTTTTATGCTCATCCACTAAAAAAATCTCCTTTATAGGTAAAAACCAATCTACCTTTGTTATCTGTTGATGGTCACCCATACTGCATCACTACCTCAAGGGGATATTGGTAATCTAATAAAAAACTATGTTGAAATCATCCCATTTCTACTCAGGAATTATAAGTGACTATAAAATCCAAGATGGTCATTGGTGTTCAACCTTTACTTTCAGACTGGTGGAATAATGAGTAATGAAACTAGTTATCTCTCTTTTCATCCATGGACTCAAATATTGGCATCGTAAATCATGAAACACCATGGTGGGACCAAGATGTAATTCCTAATCAGATACATAAGACACTTGCATTATTTTCTCTCAAATGTCTAAAGGAACTAAGATACATGTATAAATATGATAGTCCTTATCCCTCTCAATGACACATTCAGGAAGTGGGTTCTCACCTAAAACACTCTCCCTTAGGACCAAGACCAGAGAATCTAAATATTTCTTCATCTTTACTCTACCCATAATTTTATAGGTCACTAATAATGATATGATTATAGGATTTGTATGATACTCCTTGAACTCTCAGTGTATATCATAAAACAATTACATCAACTACTATTCATTATTGGACTTCTGGGCTATTTTTGTCTGAGTCCTCTATATCATAGCATTAGACACAATATTTACCATCCCTAGCATATATGCAAGATCAAAATCAAATTACTCCTGGTATCCAAAGCACCTTCATAGTCTTATATTTTATTTATTCAATGTAAATATGTATTTTAATATTTTGTGGTCATTTTACACCACAAAACACTATACCATTAGTTAGTACCTCCAACAATGCATGTTATGAACCACATATGATTACTTGAGATAATGCAAAGGGTGTTTCTTATTTTGAGGTATCAAATTAAAAAAACTATATTCTATGAATTTATCATTCTGTATTAGGAACTCTCCTAGACCAATATCTAATGGATCATAATAAACTATATACATTCTTCCTACCTCAGGTGAAATCAGGAATAGTTTTTAATTCAATGTTTCTTTCACCTCCTGAAAGTATTTCTCTCATGCTTCAAACCATATAAACTTGACACCTTTCTTTTTCAAGACTATGATTGGTGTGGAAATTTCTCTCTTAGTGTATTAATTATGATATCAATATTTTTTTAATGGTTATATCGAGTATGAGAATACACCAAGATGTTTTCCATGAAGACTTCCAAAAATGAATCCATATACGGGTGAAAACCTGATTCGTTAGAGGAATAAATAAAACAAGTGCATTTGTTAGACTGAATAGCATGAAAAAATAATTATACAAAACATATATACTAGGTAATTTTGTACTTGGTATGTATGATGGCATCACATTCACCTAGTCATAGACCATCCTCAAATCAATCTTTCAGAAAACCCGATCTCCTCATAGCTAGCTGAAGAGGTCATGTATACAAGGAAAAAGATATCAGTTCTTCATTGTAAGCTGATTTAACATTTGGTAATCGACCAAATTCTTGAGGGTACCATATTTATTCTTGGTAAAAAGGATAGTTGAACCCCATGGTGAAGTAATGGGACATATAAAACCCTTAGATTCTAAGTCCTCTTGATACTTCTTGAGTTCTTAAAACTTAGTAGGTTCCATATATTAGGAAGGAATGGACAATGGTGTTTCTCTTAGAACTGAATTAATAGTAATCTCTACCAATATCCCAAGATGTTGTCCAAAAAATTCGTTGGGGAATATTACCAAGAAACTATCAAATATATAAAGTAAATATATATGTCACATTCCTTAATCACTTATACAAATAAAAGCAATCTAGGTTGTCACTCTATTATCCCATGATTCACTGGTCCATGTCAAATCACCTAGACATTACATTGGACTTTTTGAATATAAGTAACACCCTCAAGTGATATAAAATACACTCTTTTGTGATAGTAATTAACTTTATCATGATATAGTGATAACCATTCCACACCAAGTATGATTTTTAATCCCATCATCTTGAGAAAAAAGCGGTTCCATGCAAAAATATAACTGCCTATCTCAAGGGGTGATTCATTGCATTGGTATAATCAATCATATTAGACCCCCAATGGTGTTTTGAGAGTTATTATGTCATATAATTACTCCATATCTATGACCAGACTTCCCATAATTTTCACATATATAAAGTAATGTTAATAACTAGTGTCAAATAAAGTAGAAAATAAATTAAAGGATACTAGAATAGTACCTAGAACTATAGAAGTATCCACACTCTCCTCCATGGGTATAGGCTAAACTACAAGTAACTAGTCTGATATACATCCCAGAGTTATAGCCTGACTACCCTGAGTATACCTACTCTGCTCGTGATATATCTCATATGAATATCTTCCACAACCAAGTTCACCTCCTTAACTTTATTGGATGATAGTAGACCAGATCCTTGCTTGATGTGAATCTGCTAATCCTACACCCAAATGTGGAGTTGGTGGAAAAATCTTCTCACAAGGTACTATATAAAAGTTCTATAAAAACCATAAATCATCCCCATCTTTCTACAAGTTCATAACTCAATTGGGTATTTAGTACATTGGGGATTCTTATGGCACAACCTACCACATAGTTGACACACCACATAACTATCAGTTTGTGTTTTTTGATTGAGTAATTCCTTGTGAGAATACCCAAAGTGACATTTCTTACCAACAGATAAAATGATTCCCTATCTCAGTGCTGAAACTTCCCCATCCCACACTATCATCTTCCCTCAGGTTCCTCTTAGTTATGAGGTCTTAGTTCACCATCTCAGAAATAACAATCAACCTGAAAACATTCACCTAGTATTGGATGTAATACACAATACCATCCTATAATCATCTCATTGACATTTAAAAATATCTATATAGTGTCTTTGAGAAGTGCTGAAACATGATGAAGTGAGGTAAAAAATTTATCCCAGAAATAGTACCCTATCTTATGTTCATAAATTGTCTATCTCAATCCTCTCTTAGTGTCTGAGGGAAGAAGTAATCATATATTATTGTCTAAAATTACACTCATACCATACCCTAATGAAGATCATCCTAGTTAATAACACCCCAAAATTTCTTGGAAAATCAAAACTCATATAATAATAAAGATTGAGCCTCATCTCGGGAGGCATCTCCCAATGATCGGAGATGGATAACATTCCCTATAGCCAGGATTCAGCATCATGACGACCACCTTCCCCCAAAAATATAGGAGGGTTCTACTACTAAAATTCTCATTTCAAACCTACCATATTAAGGTAATTTCATGGGGATCCATGTATAAAATTTATTAGTCACATGGAGCCCTCTCATAACTGAACATCGGTGCCTAGTGTAGGAATAGCAGGAGGTTCAGTGATAGGAACTACATGAGGTAATATTGTTGGATTTGGGTCCACCACCTCAAGACCATTGTCATAACCACCTTCCTGGTGTATAAAACAATTTTTTTCATGGTTAAAGATCTTTATAATTTCAAACTCACACCTCAGAATAGAAATTCAGAACATAATAGATCTCAAGAAACAAAAAAGGGCAGGTGCATAGCCTTACTATATAAGAGTTAACCCATATTAATTCTCATTAATCTAGGTCTAGGTGACATAAAATATCATAAAGTATCATAAGGTACACTTTCTACTTCACACTACTATGGTTGGTTTAGGTTCAAGGTCCCATAACACCATGTAGAGGTCCCATTATATAGAGTTTTAATTGCAAGGTATAGAGGAAAACACCCTTTACATTGTAATTGGAATTACCATTTAATGAAAATATATTTATTTTAGAATCTAAATTCATTTAATATTATAATTGTTATATGTATATATGTATCATAGTTGATTTGGACGAGTCACCATTCCCATGATATAAAGGTATAATCTTTAACAGTTACAATTTTCATGTCATGTAACTATGACCTCAACCTTAAATCAAGTATTAGGATATAAAAAATCATATAAAAAGATTTTATTAGAATAATAACCTTTCAAAAATTATAGAATTTTATGCATCATAAATTAACATTGGAGTTATTATAATCAAAATAAACTAATGTTTCATCCCATGTGATTAGTGATTTATGGCTCAAACATGGAATAATTGGATAATTAAGGTTTAACCATCATGATATATGAGAAAACCCCATTCTAGTCTATGTATCCACTTTAATTAATCTAATTATTCTATCCCCACAGTAAATGTTACCACATTTCTGAATATAACAGTTAAGGAAAACTAAATATATAGCAAAAAATGAATGTAGTAATATAAATATGGCATCACATATGCATAAAATGTGACTCCTCAAGTGAAAACTTTGATGCGTGATCAATACCTCTTTACCTTACTAGGACAAGGGAAAAGGGAAATCCATAACAACAAAAATGATAATAATAATGACCCAAATCATAAGCATTACATAATGATTGAATCAATACAACTATACTAGGAAAATACTAGAACAACAATTTCATTCCCATGTAATATGGCTCTTCCCTATAAGTGAGTTAGATACGCCTAGGCGTAAGATCATTAGACAATTATGAAATGTTACTATTCTCTTATCTACTATCCCAATATAGTAGGAAGAAGGAAAAGAAGGCTCTAATACCACCTGTAACATTCATAACCTGGTTTACTCATAAGTAACTGAACTTGGATGGACACATGGCCCCAGACACACCTCCCCATACGCCATAAGATTCCAACAAGTAGTGAGGCTATATGATGGTATGGTGGGGATACAATACCCTCATGATCATAGTGTAGAATAATGGTATACAATAATAGTTAGTAGAGAAAATAATATAATAAAAAATATATGGGATCATAAGTCATACAAATATAATAAATAGGTATAGGGATAATCAATATCAAATAGAATATGATTTCATGTCTGTATGCTATAAAAAATAAGAATACATGGAAGCAGAGTAGTAGGCATATACAATATTCTATACTAAAGAATAAAATTCCAAAAACTATCTTCAATAGAATCTTGAGTATAATCTTAGTCTTCTCCTCTTATACTATATCCTAGTACATAATATCTTGCATCCAAAGTTAGAGGCTTCCCTTTGTTCATACCTCCATCTACAAGATCTATTTAGGTACCAATCAGTGTCCCAAACTGGATGTGAGATAAGCATATTATTCCACCACCAATGGTATCTAAAACTATACAGTCTATGTATATGAAATGAGAAGTGTATAGGTGAATTAAATAATAGGAATTGAATTAAGTTGTAACCAAGTTGGGTTGGGTTAGTGAAGGTCATCTGGCTAACTCTACTTTCTTCAACCTAAGCAAGAATGTCTACGAATTGATGTAACCTTGTATATATGTATATATATATATATATATATAAATTTATAAGTATGTATGTATGTATATATAAATACGTCATATATGTATAAACATATATTAGCATATATATAGATACATAATATTAGCAGATACTCAAGGTGTATACCCAAATATTCCATGTATAATCATAATTTGTTCCATAATTCTCATGGAATATGTTATTTGGAAAGAAGTATAACTAGACCGTGAAGTATATAAAGGATTTACTGATTCCAAGTATGTTCTTTGGCTTGGAATATTCCTTAATTATTTAAATTATTATCTAGAACTCATCCATGTAATTTTTTATAAGGAACACATGTATCACTCTAGGTAAACAATAAAACTCCATCAATGTAGGATTCTGTCTAATGTATTCCATATAAGAACCTGGGTATCACTCACAACATGGTATAAATCCATAACCCTCTAATTTCATCCATGGTATATCTAATAGGGAAACCTTTATCTCTCATGCAATGTTATAGTAGCATTTTCCTCCAAGCCCATCCAATGTAATCCACATAGGAAACCAGGTATCACTCATGGTGTAATATAAGGGCATACACTCAGTTATCCCATCCAGGGTATTTTATAAAATAAATATGTGTATCACACCCAGTATAATAAAAATCAATTTATAACTCTTATAATTTATTATGAATTATGATCCTAACCAAGGTGTTTCAATTTGGAACCCTTGTATCACCATTTACATGACATTTAGAATGGTTTTGGGTTAGTGTTTAACTCTAATTTCTAAACAATTCACATAATCCAATTCGGAAAATTTTTTCATAAGGATTACTCAAGGTAAAAATAATATGGATCAAGGGCCTATGAACATAGACTTCCATTTTATTTTAGTGTAATACAAATTATATTTCATTCAAAATTTCTAACTCAACACACCTTAATTAGAGGTTTTAATTAATGTTAAAGCATAAGGCTCAATGTAATTTAATAATAGGGAATGGATCATGATGTGTTAAACATCCTTTGATGGTAAATTGGGTTTCTAAAACTACCCTAAGAAAGGGGATATTATTTAATTTAATTATTTTTATATTTTGGATTCATTGCATGGAAATTCCAGATGATGGAACAATAATAAATAATATAAACATAAAGAGTTTTGTGGAAAAACTAGACCACCTTACTTAGATTGGTATATGACACCTCATCTAACATTACCTTCATATTCATTATAGAATGGAATAAATTGAATAAATAGACCAATACCATAAAATATGGAATATTATCTCACATGGAATTATCATTTCATATGGAGAGATAAAAGAGTAAATGAATGAATAATATTTAATCAATCCCCAAGGGTTATCCAATGAAATAGACTTAAGGAAAAACAAATTCTGAAAAAAGGTGGAGGGTTAATGTAAAACCCCGAGATTTTATGAGATATATTATTTTTAATTTCATTGATGTCTTCTATTATACACTACACCGAGATTAGCTTGTACTATACGAAACACCGGATTAGCTTGCAGTATACGCAACACTATTCTTGGCTTGTGTTACACATAATTTCAAGTTCGTTTTGTGGTAATTATTCCATGAACCATTAAGTATAGATTTTGTTTAATGTATAAATGAAATAAGTTTTGTTTATGTTATACATGACACCAAATGGAGCTTTCAATACACGCAGCCCTGATATGGCTTGCATGACACGCAATCAAGACCTTCTTCGATAGCGTGTGTAGTACGCAATACCGAGTTTCACTAAAGGAGATATTATTATAATATTACTATGAACTAGCAGTTATGAATAGTAATACCCACTTCTTATAATTTTATAAATTTTATATTTCTAAATGGACTTCATTTTTGGATTCGGAATATCGAAATTATCCTAGGGTGAATTTTGGGTACTTTTCTGAAAACTTTCAATTTTTGATGAATAGTGAAAACACTGGGTTACTATTTAAAACCCAACTTTTTTATTTAAATAATTATTTATTTTATTTAAATTTATTTTCGGTCAAAATTGATGCATGATACCTATATAAGTTAAATTTAATTTATTGGATTCATTTAATAATAATTTTAGATATATAAAAATTTTATTGAACTTTTCACCGTCTTTTTCCCACCTCCTAGGAGAATTTGGAAATTCATATAAAACTTAATTTTACCGCTTCTGTGAGTGGAATTTCAAAAATCCAAGAGACACGTTTAATATCAAGGACTAAAATCTGGTTCAATGAAATGATAATAATTTTTAGTGAATAGTAACTTTTTACTTTTATTTACCACGGTTAAAAGTAAATTGGGTAATTAAGGGTAAAAATTATATTATTATTACCCAAACACATGTCCTAATTCTATTTGATAAGTGTAATTCGACCAAAAACAACCTTAGGAATAAAATATGACCATTTAGTTTTACTTGGATTAGATTAGGACATTTATTATTAATGTATTTAAAGAAGGGTTAAAATAGTTAAAATCAATGTTTAATAATTAATTAATTTTTAATATAGGGTTATACATAAGATAAATTAAACTATAAATATTCATTAGAAATATAAAGATATTTCCTACATAATGGTATTTTATTTATAATTGTTAGACGTTAAATAATTTAATTTATGTATGACACAATGATGATTCAGTAATCACCTTATTAATGAAATATTGACATAATTGATGTTATAAACACCCAAATAAATGTAATTTTAGACTATTTATGAATTTAAATAATTTTCAAGGTTAATATGACATGTTAGTATTTATTTAATTAACTTTTTTATAACTAATCATGCTATTATAATTTTTACAAAAATCAATTACCAAATAGTGTCAAAATAGACATAAAATAGTTTTTAAAACAAATATTATATTATTAATTGTTATTTTATTCCTAAAAATATAAGCATCGCCCAAATGACTTATATAAAGATATATATATTAATAATTAACCACTTGGGGTCCGTTTTTCTTGTTATATTAATTTTATTAACCATATATTGTAAGAAAACAAGAAGACACGGTAAAAGTTAAATTATTTAACTTAGAGTTAAATCTAAATGATAAGCTTAAAATTGTAACATAAACATGTCTAAAATCTATTGGTTGAGATTATTTCTACCCATTCCCACATAAGCTTAGAAATAAATCAATTTTGAGCTATTATAAACCGAATATGACTTTATTATAAAATAATATTTTAAGTTTTTTCTAAAGTGCCCCTCTCCTCCCTTATAAAAAGGGCACCCCTTCCCTCTTCTCTTCACGCCATTTTGAGCATTGAAGCTCGGCCAACCCCTGCCCATTTCGCTTCTCCACTTCCCTTGAAACATTCTTGAGGTTCTGGTCTTCTCAAAAGACCAACTCTACTTCTTTAAGAGGAATCTTAAAGGAGGTGCGTCGAAAAATAGGTAATCTCTTCTACCGATTATCTCAAGTTTCTTTCTTCTTATACTTATTCTTATTTATTTTTCTCATTATAAAGTAATAATATCAGTATTACTTATATACTGATATGTTATTATAAATATTAAACAACCCTATTTCACCTTCTATCCATCTTATGGAAAACAAAATCACCGCGCGTGCGTACGTACGGAATACAATCTCCACGTCGTGGTGTAATCTGTTTTCGACCACCACATTACATGGATAGTTATAATGGTGTAAATAAATAACTATATATGATTATTGTAAAGTGATATGTATTATTAAATATTATACATACACTTCAATACAATTCCTCGATCATGGGAATGATATCATCGCTTGTGCGTATGTGCAGACTACCATCTCCATGACGTGATGAGATTCATTCTCCATGTTAACCATTCATGAATGATTATAAAGTATATATAATGAATAATAATGAAATATATTAAATAATAATTATACTGGATTTATTTGTATATATATATGTATTCCATCTACTTAATTACATTCAATTCAATAAGGAAACGAAAACAGTGTTCATGCGTACGTACAACCTACCGTCTCCATGAATGGTGTATTTCACTCCATTTATCGATGTATCATATATATATATATGATGAACATATATTATATATAAATAATGTTTTACATTCTTAAATTAATTAAATCAGGATATAAGTAATAATATCAAGAACAACAAGTCGAAACAAGTACAATAAATGAAACGCTTTTACCCAAATCGATGGTTTTACATCGAATTTACAAAAGAACGGGTAATATAAAGTCCTAAGTAAACCATATATGATATCATAACAATGAGTATTATTTTGTAATAATTCAATGACATTATTTAAATCATTATACAAGAGTTTCAGATACATATGAAGCATATCGGACATAAAGTAAGGGATAACTTTTCCAATCTCGTTTTTATCTGAGATTGTTTATTCGTAAGTATTTACTGGGGTTATATTTATTATCCATGTTCCTATTTTATAAAAATGGTTTCGTGTATGTTTAAAGTCTTTGTTACCCATTTTTTCTTTTACTACATTTTATGTAAGGAATCTTTCTTTTGATTACCATACGAGGTAATTTTTGACTTCTCCGACAAAAGTATGAGAAGAATGTTATTTTTAACTTATACGGTGTGAATGGATTTTTACGGTTTCATAACGATTTATTTCAATGAAGTTTCCTCTAAAAAAATTTATGACTATTTTCAACAAAATACTTTTATTTTAAAATTTCATGGCATTTTGTGAAAAAAAATGATTTTGAAGAAGAAAGGATATTTTCCTCAAGAATTCATTTCAAGTGTTTTATCAAAACCATTTTCCATCTAAGATAACATTATTTCATATGTGTATGTTTCAAGTATAATGTATCTATTATTTACATGGTTTAACTTCTCTTATGATGAAATTATATCCATTTGTTTTATATGGATTATGTTATGATGGGATGATGTTTATGAAACCCATTTTATTCTTTGGATTATGATGAATGTTTTAAGTTTATTTTGTGGCACAAGTAAGAATGATTTCATTATGAGATGGGTGGGACCTATATCTCCCTCCAATGCATTGGGTAACGATTTATATCTCATGAGATATACCAGGATGGAATGTTATGTTAATCTGGTTCAGTGTTACAGGACTGAAACGAGGAGTGAACTCGATTCAAAAAGGGACTTTGTCCACTAAGATTGTCTTGGCAGCAATTTCTTGGCTACTATGGAAATCATATCATGTGCTTAATGGTTGCAACAATCACATGTTTTATTCCCATGATGTTTTATCCTGATTGATGTTCCTTTATGATATATGCCTTACATACTTCCAAGATTTATCTGTTTTCTCAAGATTTTGATGTTAGATTTTATGTTCAAGCTTTTATATTCAAATGTTTATGGATTGTTTTCTGTTCTCTATGTTTACCCTTACTGAGCATTTGAGCTCACCCTTTTTATGTTTTCTTTTCCCCAGGATATAAAAAAAGTTTTTAGGTTAGAAAACCAAAAGGTTAAGATCTTTATGGGAGCTGCTGAAGATCTTTCACGATGATTAGAAGATTACTTTCTGAGTTTCCAAAGACACTAAACTATTACAGTCCTTTGGTGTTTGTTTTTGTTATATATTAAGTATTCTTCAAAATAAATGTAATGTCTATGTACATCAAGAGTTGGGTCTCTACATTTAAGTTCTTAATTGGAGGAAAATGAGATAACCAAGTGGATGTTAGAGGAACTACATGATTTGCGGAACAAAAAAATAGGGATAAAACTTTAAATAAGATAGGGTTGTAATTGTAATTTCACCACGTTTTAAAGGAAATAGGGTTTGGCCACATTGTTTGTCCACACTATGTGCCAACCATGGGCACCAACTACCTATGTGTCACTAAGTGTGCAGACTAGGAACACAATTTTGAAAAATTGTGCACTGACAGTGCTCCCCTTTGCATCTTACTACAACACCCCACATGGTTTTTAATAAATTTTGATGCCTCAGGCACATAGTTTAAAAAATACATTCACCTAGACACTCTCTAGACACTCCCTAAATCTACCTTAATCTCTTAGGAAATTCCTTATGTATAAAAAGAGTTTAAAATTAAATTTAAAATATATTTACTTCATAATATAAGCTGAGATATTAATGTTATTAGTCATTCAATACCCTCATTTTACTAAAATAATAAATATAAATAAATTTGAATCTAGAAACATAAGGAAGAAGATAATATGTTGAAGTCTTAGAACTGAAAACACATACTAATGAGTCATAAGAGGAAAGTAAAGTTTCCAACCGAGTTCATATGAAACATATAGGGTATTTCTTACTTTTAAAAGTAAAATACATTGGGTTTCCATTTTTTTCTTTTTAACATAGAGAAACCTCATCACCCATGAACCCTATATATTGAGAAAGTGTGAGATGAAGAAGAGGAAGAGAATAAGAAGAAAAGTAATATGATTAGAGAGTGGGTCTTATCTTGGAAGAACCATAATAAAATGTTTAATAATATTTAATATGGAAAATTGGAGAGATTCCATCTCCCCCTTTATGTATGTTTTTACCACAAATTAGGTAGGAGGGTTTCCCCTCTCTTTTGTGTTATTATTTAAAATGATTGAAAGTATTATTAAAAATGATACAAATAACATTAAAAGGATTATAATAGTAATAATAACATAATAAATACCTATAATTTATAAGAAAAAAATCGTATGTTTACATTTCACATATGATTTCACATAATTATAAATGTAATATTATTAATAACCAAAAATTTACATTGTGTGAAGTACACATATGTTTTGTAAAAACATGAACCAAAATACATTATAATAGAATCCAAAATTTTAAAAACCATGATGATTATCTAAAAATAGTATCATAACCATCTATAACACAATTATGAAAGGTCTTAGAAAGTCTATGCATGTAATTAAAGGTTTTAGGGCGTTATTATAAGAATGTACAATTAGATCAAATTACTGAAAAAATTGAACATGTAACTATATTAATCTACTACCTTGGAAAACACAATGAATCATTATTTTTTATAAACTTTGAGACCATGAATATTTCTATTATTCCAATAATTTTTTTTAAAAAAAGTATCAAAAAATTACATAGATAATTAATATCTTTAAAATAATAAAAATTAGGGTGCTATAATTTACCATACCGGAACTTTTTCTTCTATAAGAAAGGACCTTATGGTGTTGTTATTTAAAATAATAGTTCATTTTGATCAAATAAAAAATATTCATTATGAAAATATAATAATATAATAAAGGATAATTTAATAATTAAAAACACTTTAAATCAAAAACACAATTTCACCACAATGTTTTCATTCCTAATTTTGGTTCTTCCGGCCTTTCAAATTATCTTATTACACAATTACTCTAGATAATGGATTCATGTAATTACAAACTATAACTTAGGTGGATACTCTCAACCATAATAAATTATCATATAATCGGTAACACAATACAATGGATCCATTTTCTAATTTCCCTTTTCATCTCAATAGTTTCCTCATAAAAAAATTAAATTCCCTTTTATTAAGATATAACCATGTTTTATGAAAAATAATCTTGTTTATTAAAAAAAATACATTGAAAAAATAACTTTCATTACTAAATTCAAATATATATATATATATATAAAACCTAGTTTATTATAAAAATATTTAACAAAAACATAATCTATGGTCCCATTTGAATATCTAAAATTTTCTATTGAATATGGAAATTTTCACACTCCATTTAAAAACACAGTTTTAGAGGTATTTTAAGAAACCTTTGGATATTATGATACTAGATAATAGGTTCCTTGGATAGAAAAAATCATATATATCATTGAAATATTTGATTTTATATCTTACAAGTCCCAAACAGACACACATATTAAATGTTATGGTCATCTGAAGTTGAAATATTAATTCGAACTTCCCCTAAAGACATTTATCAGGTACAAAGTCATAAAATAAATATTTATAGATGTATTAGGGGTAAAAGTGGTATTTTTACACTATTCATTATTAGTATGCACAGTTAGGAAAATTGTGTTCCTTATTAGGCATAGATACTACCTCCCCAAAACATTATGAACGTTAAGTAGGAACAATTAAGGTAATTCATGCTTAGTAACTATTGATAAAAATCTCTCAAAGTATTCCCTCAGTGTTTTTGGTAATGAATGTGTTTGTTGATAAATCTATATGACTCCAAATGAGTACAGTTGGTGTTTTCTGAAGTTGGTGTTTAAGGGGGCATATTTTCCCCATGTTTTCCAAATTTTTGGGTATCAAAATGAGAAGTTTATTTTTGGAAAATAATGATTTTCCCAAAAGGGGTTCAAATTTCGTGGATCACAAAAAAAAATGTTTTGTAGACCAAAAAAGAGTTTTGCCGAATGGAAATAGAAATCTGTAAAGTATGGATTTCTGCATAGAAGAACTATGCAGACTACGAAGTACGGTATGTGGACCTTGTAGGAAATAGTTCAAAGTGAGGCTTGTAGTTTGTGGGACGACTCATCGTTTTTGGAAAGTAAGTGGAAATTTGTGATGCCACAAAGGGTTTTGTTCAAGGAAGAGATTATCTGCCGCAGAGGATCAAAGTGCTACATGAACCATAGAGAGAAAAATGGTTCACAAGAGTAGCATAGTCCACGGTGAAGGTTGTACCACATTAAATATTTGAGTGAAACAGATTAGACAATTTATCAAATCTATTTTCATATATAAGGACTACTAATACCATCATCAAAGGGAGAAATCATATTTCAAAAGATCTTTTCTTTGGAAAGAAATTTGGCTCAGCCCTAAAAGTTTGCGGGGGAGTCCATGAAGGAGAAGTGGTTTATGAAGAGGATTCTATGAAAGGGGAAGATATCTGTCACGACTTGACCCTACCGGTCTCGAGATAAAACTAACCCAAGACCACCTCCATAGGCTAAGGGCTGGCGACAAGTGCTGAAGGCATAATAATCTCAGGGAGGCCTTTGCCTAAGTACCTGTACACACACACATTCCACTCAATGCAGAATTACAGAGTAAAAATAAAATCAAAGAAAAAATACTATAACCCAACCACAGTCATGCATAAACATCAAAATAGGAAAAAGTAAAGTGTTGAAAAGTACTGACAGATAATGAACAGAAAATGGGAAAACACACACCCAACCAGAATGTTTCCACAACCCGGCAATAGGTAAACGAAAGTAAACAGCTGATGAGTCTCTCACCTAAAAGTCCTACTACGTCCACTGAATGCAGCCCAAGCTTTTGTGTCCTCTATGCTCCTATGTAGTCTCGATCGACCTATCTGTCGTCTACAAGGGCACACCAAGTGTGGGAAAACCCCAAGCAGGGGTGAATATAAGGATACTCAGTAGGATGCCCCGAAAGCTCGAGGGAGAAAAAAATGAGTTACTAAATGGTAAATGATAGACAGAACAAAGAAAGAGTACAACAGGTATATTGCAGTTCAACCCAACAAAAGAAAGGAATTAGACTCATCCAAACCAAGAGGATCTAGAAACAAAAAGCACGTGGCATACCCTGCATGTCTTCGCCCCTCCTAGAAAGAGATTAATGAGACCCAAGGAGTGGGAACAAAGGTAGGGTTTATATATATTTATATATATTTATATATATATATATATATTCTCAATAATAAACCTGAATGAGTGTGTAAGGGGATCTCCATCTCCATGCCCAGCCCAGGATAAGTCGCCAATAGTTATAAGGGTAGCCATCACTGATGCCCAATAGTCCTGCACGTCAAAGCTGCCTCATCGCTAAACCGTACCACCAAAAGTCCCACTCTGGTAATCAAAGAGAAAATCCACATACTAGCCTCATCGAAAGTGGATGGTTCTGAAAGAAGTCATCGAGTAACCCACTACCAAGCCCAACTAGAGGGTAAACCCCAAAAGGTCGTCTGGTGATCCACAACCCAGTCCTGCTGGAGGGTAAACCCTAAAAGGTCGCTGGGTGACCCACTACCTAGCCCTAATGAAGGGTAAACCCTAAAATAAATGGGTAACCCACTGCCCAACCCCTCTAGAGGGTAAAACCAAAGGTAAACGAGTAACCCACTTCCCAAACCCACTAGAGGGTAAACTCAGAACTGTTCTGATAACTCTGCGCTTCCTGCGCCATCACTGGGTGTCGCTAACATCGAGATCGTTCGTTGGGTTGGAGTACGTCGAAGGAACCTCCGACCAACGTCATTTCATGTTTACACATTTAATTATATATTGAAAGATGATCCACCCGCCCGAACAGATTACACCGTTGTAATCCTCACGGAAAAACACACGAGATAGACTACTTACTCGCTGGAAACGGGATCCCGACGAAAAAGTTACTCAACACCACTTTACGCCCATACGGTGTCTCTTGGGGCCCACACCTCGATCCCAAAAGAGTTTGGTCGAACTGCGCCATCGTGGTACTCTCGTAAAAACATGCCAAAACGACTACTCATTCTCCCCGAATGGACGTATGATGAAAAAGTCGGAAAATGCTGCTCACATAATAAAAGACGTCCCACGGGGCCCATGTCTCCACTCCGGATTCAACACCTAAAACCACCCTATACCACTTCCTCTCGACTCTAAGGTCACAACACTACTGACAGTTCCTGAAAGGGACTTCAGATGTGTTTGCGCCATCCGAAGGAAGAATCCCGGTAGGGTACTTAACAAGCGTGTCATGCCACCGAGCCCCCGTCTCAGGAATTGAAAATTCCTAAGACCATCTAAAAAACATCATCCCAAGCCAAGGATTTCACTACCATAGATGGAATGAAAAAACGGACACCCGTAGTAAAAGATATGAGTGTCTGAAGACAGGGGGGCTAACCCTTTTAGGGTTGGACCGGCATGGTCCGGCCGGTCCACCACACCTGGGCCGGCCCGCGCCGGTCAGCCCAGTCCCCAGCACCAGCCCACGGCCCTGCCGTGTGGCCCAGCTGCGGACCCACAGTCCACACCGCCGATTGGCCCTCTTGGCTAGTCTCTGGTCTGCGCAGAGTCCTGCAAAAGGTGGGTCTCGGTTCCTTCATGGGGTCGGGCGTCACGACCCCCGGTCCGCCCGGCCGATGAACTCCGCCCGCTGCCACCTGGAGCCCGCCGTGCCGTGGGAAGTTTTCACCACCTGGATCCCACCACCGCGCTAAGGAGCCCGCCTCTGTGCCTCCATCCCAGAAACCACCGCCACTGTTGGAAGCCTGTCGGACCACCGCGCCGACCAACGGACCTCCCCTGGAACTTCCAAAAAAAAGGAGAAAATGGACGAAAAACTTCCCGGGGTCACCTTGGACATCCTGGGACTCGACAATTTGATCTGAAAGGATTTTTGGGATAATAAAATCGATCCCTATGCAACTATGGGATTCTATTGAAGATCAGACAGTATTTCAATGCAAATAATTGCATTTTAAGGGGTTGAGGGAATTAAAAATTGAAAATGCACGAGCCTACCTTGGTGGGCGCAACCCGACGCTTCACCAATGATCCAACGGAGCCACCACCCACCTTGGAGAGGGAGAGGGAATATTAAATGAGGTTCTCACATATTGGGAATAACTTGCACCAAGGGGAAGAACAAGGGGGAGAAGAGGATGGGGGTGGTGTGCCTAAATTAGAAAACACTTAAACCCCCCGCCCGTAGGCCCCGTACCCAAACATTCAGTGGGTTCGGGATTAAGCCTCTCCTAGGGTAAAATCCACATTCTGAGTGCAATAAAGGTCTTGGAATTTTTATCATGCCTCCATTCAGAAGTTATAAAGTTCACGCCCAGGGTCGCTAAATTACAAAAACCCCCATGGAGGCGTTTTCCATAGAACGGTCACGCCTTCGAAAGATATACCCCTCCTAGGGTAAACGACACGCTCCAGAATCAATAGTTCCCTCAGTTTCTCATATAAGCAACCGGTTAGGATTTATTCTGATTATTTGGTTTGTCTAGTGTGAACACACATAAAATTTAATTCTGGCCGCATCGGGGCTCAGAAACACTCATCGTATGAATGCCCTGCTCTGGAATAACATTAATAAAATTTCAAAGTCTTAAAAGCTCAAAACCCAGGTTCTTACATCATTCCCTCCTTCACGTTTTTCATCCCTGAAAAACAAAACTACAAAAAAAAAACTCGGGAAACTGAGCCCACATATGCCCCTCTCATTCCCAGGTGCTCTCCTATACTCTCTTGTGAAACCATAGCACTCAAAACAAAAGGAATGGTCCATCCACGCAGTTTCCGCTCCTGCCGGTCCTCAATCGCCACATGGTGCTCTGCAAATGTGGCTCCATCCTGAATGTCCAGCTCTCCCTAGTCAATAACTTGTGTGGGGTCGTGCACCTATTTCCTCAGCTGTGACATGTGGAAGACATCATGAACCATCTCCAGTTGTAGGGTTAGAGCAAGACATTAGGCCACCTCACCAACCCTGTGCACGATCTCAAAGGGTCCGATGAACCTCAGGGACAGCTTTCCTCCCCGGTCAAACCTCTGAGTACCACACCGCGAGGAGACCCTCAAAAAGACATGGTACCCCTGCTTGAACTCTAGAGGCCTGTGACGATGATCTGCATAGGACTTATGTCTGCTCTGAACCATCCTCATCCACTCACGAATGACTTTCACCTTCTTCGTCATCGCCTACACAAACTATGGGCCCACGAGGGAGGTCTCCCCAACCTCCGTCCAACATAAAGGTGACCTGCAGGGTCTCCCGTAGAGGGCCTAAAAAGGTGTCATTCCAATAGTAGAGTGGTAACTGTTGTTGTACGTGAACTCCACCAAGGGTAGGTGATCCTCCATGCTCAAGACAAAGTCTAACACGCACGCCCTGAGCATATCCTCCAACACCTAGATAGTGCGCTATGTCTTCCCATCGGTCTGGGGGTGAAAAGTTGTACTCATCTGCAGCTGATTCTTGAATGCCTTCTGTAGGCCTCACCACAATCGTGACGTAAACCCCATGTCACGGTCAGAGATGATGGTTGAGGGTACTCCATGAAGGAGGAAAATCTCCCAAATGTACAGCTGCCCCTGACTCTCCACTCTGCTTTGCTCCCTGATGGCAAGTAAGTACGCTAACTTTGTGAGTTGGTCCACTATCACCTAAATGGAATTGTGGCCCTTCGCTGTGTGCGGGAGCCCTGTGACGAAGTCCATAGATATTCCATCCCACTTCCACTCTAGGATATCAAGGGGCTGCAACAACCTTTTCGGAACCTGATACTCTGGCTTCACCTGATGATAGGTAAGACACCAAGAAACTAACTCATCTACGCTCTGCTTCATGCCAGACCACCAAAAATACTGTTGAAGGTCTCTGTACATTTTCCCCACACTGGGATGTACAACCAAGGGAGAAGTGGGTAACTCCCATATCACCTCGTCCCGCATCTCCTATGGTACTACAACTGGCTATTGGAACAGGATCTCATTATTCCCTCCTTCAAAATACCCATTGGGTGCATCGCCTATGGATATCTGATCACACAGTACCTTGATGTTGACATCCCCTGGCTGCGACTCTATCACATGCTCAAGGACCGAAGGAGTCAACACCATCGACTGCAAGAAAGTCGTACCCTCCTGCTACCCCAAGGTCAGCCGTAGGGAAGCCAACTTCTCTGAATATTCTCGCACTAAATGAGCCTAGGACTTCCAGCTAAGGGAATATGATACTACATTTCCCTTCCCCCGAGTGTAGACAATCTCTAAATCATAGTCCTGTAGAAACTACAGCTAGAGCCTCTGCCTCTGATTCAAATCTCTCTGAGTGAAGATGTACTTGAGGCTCTGATGGTCTGAGTAGACCACAAAATGCTCACCCAGAAGGTAGTATCTACATAACCTCAAGGTGAATACCACTGCTGCCAGCTCCAAATCATGAGTGGCATAATTCTGCTCATCGGGCCTCAAGTGCCTCGACCCATATGCAATCATTGCTCACTGCTGCATCAGCACGCACCCGAGCCCAACTCCTGAAGCGTCGCAGTATACTATGAACTCAACACCCTCCTCTGGCAGCCTCAACACTGAAGCACTAGTTAGCCTCTGTCTCAAATCCTCAAAGGCCTTATGGAACTGATCAGTCCAGGTGAATGGTCATCCCTTCTGCGTCAATGCGGTCAAAGGGTTGGCAATCCTGGATAAATATTCCAAAAACCTCCTGCAGTACCCTACCAAACTAAGGAAGCTATACACCTCTGATGCATTCTTGGGTGGCTCCCAAGAAAGAACTACCTCTATCTTTTCGGGATCTACAACCAATCCCTTCTCTGTAATGACATTCCCCAGAAAGTAAACCTCATGAATCAAGAACTGACACTTCGAGAGCTTCCCATACATCCGGTTCTCCCGGAGTAAGTCTAGGGCCACCCTAAAATGATATGTGTGCTCCTCTTCCATCAGATAGTAGATGAGTATGTCTTCAATAAATACAACCACAAACTGGTCCATGTACGGTTGGAAGATCTGGTTCCTCAAAGCCATGAAAACGGCGGGGGCATTTTTCATGCCCAAGGGCATCACTAGAAACTCGTAATGCCCATAACGACAACGAAAATCCAACATCGGGATATCAGCATCACAAACCTGCAAATGGTGGTAGCATGATCAATGATCAATCTTGTAGAACCACTTCGCACCTCTCAACTAGTCAAAGAGGTCATCAATCCTCGAAAAAGGGTTCTTGTTCTTTATCATAGCCTGATTCAGGTGACGATATTCCACACAAATCTGCAGACTCCCATCTTCCTTTTTCAAAAACAAAACCAGAGCTGCCCAGGGGGACACACTAGGCCTGATGAATCCCTTCTCATGAAGGTCATCTAGCTGAAGTCGTGGCTCTCGAAGATCTATAGGTTACATCCGATATGTTGCACATGATATCGGGGCAGCCCCCCGCTGCAAGTCAATGTAGAACTCCATCTCTCTCCTCAGTGGTAGTCCCAGGACATCCTTGGGAAATACATTCATGTAGTCCTCTATAATGGTAGGGATCTAGGTTCCTATAGCATCTCATGTTCCACGAGCCATTCTCTCCAACTGGTGGGAAAAAAGATTGTGGTCTCCTGCTCAGAGTACCTGTCTGCTCTGCAATGAGGTCTTGTTCACCTAGAATGGTGAACCTCATCCCATTAGTGTGCATGCCTCTAACTCGTCTATGATGACAGTCGATCTGGGCGTGAACCATAGAAAGACAATCCATGCCCATTATGATGTCTTAAGGTTCCATCGTGATGACTAGTAGGTGCCATGTGAAACTCTCTCCTCCGAATGATAGTTCGCACTGTCTGTAGATAATGGTCACTAATGAGGCACTTCCCATAGGAACCTCGTGGCTAAGTGCAGGTTTCAACACCTCTACTATAAGATCCAACTCCCGTACAGAAACCAACGATATAAATGAGTGGATGGAGCATGTGTCTAATAGTACCGTAGCAAGCGTATAGTAAACACAAAGCGTACCTCGGACCATCTCATGTGTTGGGGGGGTCACGAACACCCATAGCCTGAAGTTGCCAGTGGCCCCTACCGCTAGCTCCCTGAGCCTGGCGTGGGCCACCCGGTGGTGGCAGTGGAAGGACCTAGAAGCACCATCCCAGACCTCCAGGTCTTCCCACTCTGCCTGCATCGCCTCCCTAAGGACTACCATGTCCTCACCTAGGAGATCCTTGGTCACGACACTGCCTCTGCCGCTGCGGTGCACCCACGGCCTGCCACAGCTTCTCGGTACGCCTGGTCGGGCAGTACCATTCTAGGTGACCCCATCCATCATAGTCATAGCACCTACTCTCTCCTAACTTCCCCAGTGCTCTACGGCTCCATTGCGGTGTATGACCCTGCCCCTGAGTCTCCTCACGGAAGGGTCTCCTCAACTGAGGATTTGCCCTCTGTCGGCTGCCTATCACCGAAGTCTCTCCTCTAAAGCAGCCACTGCTAGGCCCTGACAGCTGGAGTCCCTCATCCAAGAAGCTCTCTATCACGAGTGCCCGCTCTATAACCCCGACATAAGTAGGGACTCACAAGGGTATCACACTAGCATAGATATCCCTACAAATACCCTGCTCAAACTACCATTCCCATAAGTAACTATTGCGGATCATATACTACGAGTAGCGTGTCAGATCAGTAAACCAGACCGAGTACTTCTCCACAGTCATCCCCCCTACTTAATCTCCAGAAGCTCTTGAATCCGAACGGAGCGTAAACAATATGGGGAGTACTCCTCCCGGAAGAGCTGTTGGAAGTTATCCCACGCGAGAGATGACTCGTCATGGGTCTGCGTAACCAACTCCCACCAATGGCCGACCATCCTGAGAAAAAGGCCGGAATCTAGGGATACCATTTGGTCTGCTAGTGTCCATTCCAGCCTAAAAAGTTGGTCTATGGAATCTATCCAGTCTTCTACTGCCTAGGGATCTGGGTCCCCGCAGAACTTCTGCGGCTGTTGACGCTAGAAGTCTCAGAGCACACTCAGCATGCGCTCAACCTCAGCTTGTGCTACTGTTACTAACTACCGCTCTCCAGGTGGAGGGGCTACTGCTGAAGCACTGGGTGGAAGGGGATCATGTGATGGTCCCTAAACTGACACATCGTCGCTTTCTAGTTCATCGTCATGAACTGGAGAGGGTAACCTAGCTGGCTGTTGTCATGGGGGAATCTTGAAAATTATCAAGGATTACCGCGATCAGATAAGCATATATATATATATATAATTGTAATCACAATGGGGAGCTGCTCAATAAGGATAGTCAAAGACTCAATCCTACCGGATGCATGTTCAAAAGTTCCCTGCAACAAATTTCTCAATGTTCTGAGTCGACAAGCGGGTTATCATTGTCCTAATGAATGGATACGTCAGCCGCCCATACCATCACTGGACTCACTCGCCTGAGAACCACTATTGATACACGTTGACACTATTGACCTAAATCCCACCCAATTCCTTTTTAGGGATGTACAAATAGTGACACAAGGAATGAACCACCTCTGATACCACTTTTTCACGACCCAAACCTACCGTTATCGATCCACAACTATCACAAGACTGCCTCTATAGTTCAAGGGCTGTCGACAAGCACTGAAGGCATAAAACTCTCGGGGAGGCCTTTTCCTAAGTACCTGTACACACACACACACATCCCACTCAATGCAGAAGCGCAGAGTAAAAAGGAAGCCAAAATAAAACTACTATAACCCAACCATAGTCATGCATCAACCTCTAAATAGGAAAAAGTAAAGTTCTAAAAAGTACTGACAGATACTGAACAGAAAAAGGGAAAAACACGCACTCAACCAGAAAGGTGCCAAAAACTAGAAACAGGTAAACAAAAGTAAATAGCTAGTGAGTCTCTCACCTGAAAGTCCTACTACGTCCACTGAACACAGCTGAATCTTCTGTTTCCTCTACGATCCTCTGTAATCTTGATTGACATGTTTGTCGTCTACAAGGGTACACCAAGTGCGGGCTAAGCCCAAGCAGGGGTGAGTATAAGGATACTCAGTAGGATGCCCCGAAAGCTCGAGGGAGCAACAAAGGAGGTACTAAATGGTAAATGATAGACAGAAAAAAGTAAGAGTACAATAGAGGTAATGTAGCTCAACCTAAAAAAAAGAAATGAAGTAGACTCATACCAACCAAGAGGAGCTACACACGGAAAGCACCTCGCATACCCCGCGTGTCTTTGCCCCTTCTCGAAAGAAAGTAACTGGACCCAAGGAGTGAGAACAAATGTATGGTTTATATATATATATATATATGATCAAAAAGAAACTCTAATGAGTGTGTAAGGGGATCTCCATCTCTAATCTTAGCCCAGGATAAGTCTCCAAAAGTTCTAAGGGTAGCCATCACTGATGCCCAACAGTCCCGCACGTCAAAGCTACCTCATCGCTAAACTGTACCACCAAATGCCTCGCTCCGGTAATTATGGAGCAAAGCCACAGACTAGCCTCATCGTAAGGGGATGATTCTGAAATAAGTCGTCGGGTAACCCATTGCCTAGTCCAACTAGAGGGTAAGCCCAAAAAGGACATCAGGTGACCCACTTCCCACCCCTGCTGGAGGGTAAACACTAAAAGGTCTTCGGGTGACCCACTGCCCAGCCCTGCTGAAGGGTAAACCCTAAAATCATTGGGTAATCCACTGCCCAGCCCTGATAGAGGTTAAACCCTAAGTTCAATGGGTAACCCGCTGCCCATCCCCACTGGAGGGTAAACTTGGAACTGGTCCGATAACTCCACGATGCTCGTGCCATCACTAGGTGTCGCTAACATTGGAATCATGCGTTGGGTTGGAGTGCATCAAAGAAACCTCTGAAACACTTCCTTTCATGTTTCCACATTTAAAGATATCTTGAAAGAGGCTCCACTAACTTGAACAGATTACACCGTTGTAATCCTCGCGGAAAAACATGCGAGACATACTACGTAATCGCTGGAAACGGGCTTCCGATGAAAAAGTTACTCAAGACCACTTTCCACCCATAAAACATCTTGTGGGGCCCACACCTCAGTCCTGAAAGAGTTCGGGAAAACTGCACCATTGAGATGATCTCGATAAAACATGCCAAAATGACTACTCATTCGCCCCGAAAAGACATCTGATGAAAACGTCGCAAAATGCTGCTCGCAGCTTAAAAGACGGCCCGCGGGGCCAACGCCTCAACTCCGGCTTCAACGCCTGAAACCACCCTGGACCACTTCATCTTGACTCCATGGTCATAACGTCACTGACGGCGCCTTAAATGGACTCCAGATGTTTTTGCGCTATCCGAAGGAATAATCCCGGCGAGGTACATAACGAGCGTGTCGTGCCACTGAGCCCCCATCTCGAGAATTGAAAATTATCATGACCATCTCAAAAACTTCTTCCCGAGCTAAGTATTGCACTTCCACAGATGGCACGCAAAACGGACACCTATAGTAAATGATACGGGTTTCTGAAGACAGGGGGTTAACCCCCTTAGGGCTAGACCGGCCTGGGCCCACCCGCGTCGGCCCGCCCCGTCCGCAGCTCCAGCCCGCGGCCCCGTTGCATGGCCTGGACGTGGACCCACAGTCCACACCACTGACCAACCCTTGTTCCCAGTCTCTTGTCTGCGTAGAAACCCGCCGAAGGCGGGTCTTGGTTCCCTCACGGGGTCGCGCGTCGTGACCCCCGGTCCGCCCATCTGACGACCTCAACCAATCATCGCCTAGAGCCCGCCGCACCATGCAAAGCCGCCACCACCGCGCTGAGGATCCTGCCACCGTGCCACTATCCTGGAAACCGCCACCACTGCTAGAAGCCCACTGGACCACCGCGTCGACCACCGGACTGCCCCTGGAACCGCCAAAAAAATAAGAAAATGGCCGAAAAACTCCTCGAGGTCACCCCGGACACCTCGAGACTCAAAAATTTAATCTTAAAGGATTATTGGGAATAAAAAATCGATCGCTACTCAAATATGGTAATCTATCGACAATCATATAGCATTTATATGAAAATAACTGCATTTGAAGGGGTAGCGGGAATAAAAAATTGAAAATGCACGAGCCTACCTCACTGGGCGCAGCCCGACGCTTCACCAACGATCTGCCAGAGCCGCCACCCGCCTTGGAGAGGGAGATAGAAGCTTGAAGGAGGTTCTCTATTTTCGGTAAGAACCTGATCCAAGGGAAAGAACATGGGGGAGAAGAGGGTGGGGGTGGTGTGTTTAAATAGAAAACAGTTAAACCCCCCGCCCGTAGGCCCCGTTCCCGAACGTTCAGCAGGGTCAGAGTTAAGCCGCCCCCAGGGTAAAATGCACGTTATGTGTGCAATGGATATATTTGAATTTTAATCTGAGCTTCCATTCAGAAGTTATAAAGTTCGGGCCCGGGGATTTTAAATTATGAAAATGCCCCTGGTGGCGTTTTCCACAGAAGGATCACGCCTTTGAAACATATACCCCTCCTAGGGTAAACGGCACGCTCCAGACTCAACGGTGCCCTCAGTTTTCTCATCCGAGCAACTGTTTCGGATTTATTATGTTTATTTGGCATGTCTATTGTGAACTCACTTAACATTTAATTCTGGACACACCGGGGCTCAGAATCACATGTTGTCTGAACGTCCTACTTTGGAATAACATTAAGAAAATTTCATAGTCTTACAGGCTCAAAAATAGGGTTCTTACAGGATCCATGAAGAAACTTTGAGGACGGTGTTTTGTGGAGCACTATAGCCTACAAAAGAAAAGGGACCATGGAGAATAAGTGGTCTAAATAAGAAGAAATATTTCATTAAGCATGTATGGTCCATGAAGGAAGAGTTAGTCCATGAATGAATTGGTCCACAGAAGGAGAATAGTTTATTCAAGAAGAGGCAGTCCTTGGAGGACAGTTAGTTTACGAAGTAATCATTCTATGTGGTGTATCATAGTTCAAAGAGGAAGTAATTTTTTCCACAAAGGATTAAAGTAATCATTCAAGAGCACTAAAATAGTTCATGAAAGAAATTTCAACAAACTAACAATTCATAGAAAAGTGTATTTCATCTACAAGTAAAAATAGGAATTCAATAGAGCATCTATCTACTGTTGAGGAAACATGTTTTCATGAAAAATGAAGGGACTTATAAGTTCATAAACTATATTTGGATCCCTTCCAAGAGTAGTGAGAGAAGGAAGAGGAAAATGGTGATCCATTTCACGAGGTTTGATCTAGATAAAAAAACATAAGGAGTGACCCTTGGGAATGTAGTGAAATGAACTGAAACCTTGTAAAGGCAGTGAGACTAGGCATAGAAATTATAAAGCCTGAAACATGTAATTGGTAGTAAGATTTATTGAATTTGGTACATTGTCATATCATCTTTTTATTCTACTTGTACGTAGCCCTATGAGGGTGAACCAAGTAAAATTGTGGTGTCCCATGCATGATTTCATTTCAAATCATACTTTATTATGGGATAAGTAGATAAGAGTGTTTTGTTTAATAATAAAACAATATATGAATGGGAAATTTTTTTAATCTTTCATACCCTTATTCACTCCCCCCTACTTCTCAAGGTATTCAACCTAGTGGGCCTAACAATTTTTATCATAGGTAAAGGTTTAATGTTAGTGGTTCTCTCTCAGTGTAATAAATTGAGGTTTTCAATAAAAAATAGATTCTAATCATTGATGGGAACAATTTTCATTTTTGGAAGAATAAAATTCAGCAATACTTAAGATCATTAGGAATGGATGGCTTTATAGTAGCTATGCATGGAATATAAACTAACATCGATAGTGGTCCTTTATCAGAATCTGACCAAAGATAATTGTATGTTGCTGAAAGGGAATTAATGCTTTAGGTGGGCCTATCAAATTCAATTTATATTAAAGTGATGTCTTTTAGTCATCACATTCTATGTGGTATAAGTTGATGTATATTTATGAGGGTGACCCAAAAGTCAATGAGGAAAAGATGAAGGTTCATGGAACAAATATTAATATCTTAGAACGTACCCTAATGAGTTTGATGATACATTCTTTGACCAGGTAAATATTATTATGGAAGACATGTGTGGTCTCAGATAGATTATTGAATAGATAAATATTGTTAAGTGAGTCTCGTAAAAACTACCACCTAGGTTTAATCTAAAAGTTTATGTACAGGAAGACAAAAATTTGAAGGAGTTGACATTGGATATCTTGGATAGTATTATTGTTGCATATGAGATGATAAATAATGATAACAAGTCTTAGTAAAAAAGGGAGTCTAAATAAGTGGTATTTAAGGCCATGAATAAGCTCACCGTTGAAGATAGTCAAGAAGATGAAGAGACAGATGAGGTGATATCATTAAATTCCTCAAATCTCTAAAGAGGAAAAGGAATGATAAAATGCAAACTAACTTTTTTATGATTTCAATATAGAAAGGGTAGACATATTATTGCAAAGTGCCTCAGGGAGTTTCAAGAAAATTAAGTAGATGAATTTGAAATTCCCATAAATAAAACTTCACCCTATGAGAATGTAAATAAAAATCATAAAAAACATATTTAGAAAAAAGAGTCTTCTTTCAAAAGAAGATGACAGTTCAGAATAATCTAAAGTATAATAGTTAGATGACTACAAGGATCATAATGTATAAGTTATGGTGGAAATTGTGGGAAATTCTAAAATAAGGAAAGAAAGTGATAATGAGGATGGATATGTATAGGGAATATTTGACCTTCTAGTTGAATTAAAGTATTCTCTTGAAGAAATTGATGTTTGGAGAGCCAAAATGAAGAAATATAATAATTTTGTTCATGATGTCAAACTCAATATGAAACTACAAGAAGAAGATAAGTCTGATTTGAATGAAGAAATTGAAAAACTGAAGTCATCAATGAAAGAGATCTTATAAAATATTATTGAGTAATAGACAAATATTGAAGAATAGAAAAGATAAATAAATAGATTGATTAAAACTAGAAAAGATAAAACCAATTGTATCGGTGAACATGAAGAGAAAGTTTTCATCCTACGATAAAGTGTTTAGAATTAGAAAAAACTCTTAACTCTCCAGTATGATATCCAGAAAGGTGGTTATTCATGAAATATAGAAGAGGATGGTGTTGTAAATAGGTCTAGCTGAACAAAAGAAACAATCAAAACCAAGTGATATGGTTAGTATACTGATTAATCAAAACAAATTATGTGGTGATAAATTTTAGAATACAATAACCCACTCCAAAATTGAAAATTTATTTGGGTATAAAGTAGAGTCATAATATTCAGAGAGCCAAAGGGATAACCATTGGTGTAAAAGTGACACATAGGAACGAAACTCGTATCAGGTGTTATTTATACAAAAATATGGGACACTCACGAATTATATGTTCCATATCCAATAGATATTGAAATTCATAAGAACAATAATGGTATCCAAATAGAGAAAAATAATCTAAAATATATTTCATGTGTCATTGTTTTTTGTGTGGAGGATTTGTACACATGGTTAGATACTATACATTAACCATGCAGAGGAATGTTCCAAAGAAGAATCTAATTAGTTGAAACCAGAAATCCAATAAACCATCAAGTGAGATGAAACTGCAAAACTGATTTTTTTTCTATGTAAGATGAAGCTGGTCTATCATACACCAATGAAGATTAAGATTATCAGTCCATACTAGGTATGAAGTCAAAATCATGGATCAAGAAAAAGAAGAGCTAAACAGTAAATAGTTGCAATGATTGTTTTAGAAGCATTAGATCACACTAGAATATGGATCATTTATAATGGATGCACCTTGCATATAATAGGAAATAAGGATCTGGTGACTGAAATAAGGTATGATAAAGAAGGTATTATAGGATTTGGTAATGATGAAGGCTTGAAAATTATGGGCCCTAGAAAATAAAACTTTGGGGGAAAAGACATGAGACGTTCAGATGTCCTCGTTATTGAAGGTCTTGGTCATAACTTGCTTACTATTAACCAACTATTTGAATCAGTACATTACACATGATTTTATAAGAAACTATGTGTCATCAGGGAAAAATATGGTTCAATTATTTTGTAGGGAAAGAGTATGAAAGGGAATCTATACCTTCTGAGTGGAGGAGAGCATACATGTTTTTTCATGGAAAAATAGAAGAATTTATGGATTAAAAATCTTGGAAATTTGAGCCAAACATCCTTGGATGATCTGGTGAGATATGACACTACTCAAGACCTCCCAAAATTATCATGTGATCAAACCCATATGTGTGGTGATTATCGACAAGGGAAGATCATTTGAAAGACATATATAGTAAAAGAAAAAATTCCAACAAAATTACTTTACTTGGTTCATATTGACGTGTGAAGACCAATTTCACCAAGACCTATTGATGGGAGGAGATAATATGTTCTATTTATTAATGATTTTAGCCGAATGGCTTGGTTTTCAGTCATCACCTATAAATCCGAGGTGTTCAGTTACATAAAAACATAGCAAATGGAACTTGAGAAGATGTTGGATCAAACAGTTAAGAAAATCTGAACAGATAATGATATAGTGTTCTTAAATTTCCATGTAAAGGATTCTCTTGACAAACACGGCATTAGGCCCCATGTTTCATCAGTAATAACTCCGCAACAGAATAAAGTAGTTGAGAGAAGAAATAAAATTATCAACAATATGTCTAGAACAATTAACATTGAGAAATACCATCCAGAGAATTTTTTGAAAGAAGAAGTGATGACATCAGTATACACATCAAGTAGAGATTTATTATGTCCAAAATAAGAGAAGACTCCATATAAGCTAAAGTGTAAAAAGAATCAATCATTGAAGTGCATTCGTGTCTTAGGAAGTAAGTGTTTCATTATCAATAAGGAGAAACATGAGACGTTTGAATCTTGTGGATAATAAGGGATGTTTATTATAAACTCAAAAAAAATAAAATCATATAAATTATTCAATAAGTGGCTAAGAAAGGTTGTTGAAATCCATGATGTATCCATAGTAGAAAATGAGCAGAATCTTTAGAAAAAACATTATCACTCTTAGGAGGATAGTGATGAAAATATAAGCCGATTATGGGATGTTCCAGAAACAAATGAAAAATTTAGAAGAATATTTAGATAATATAAAGTATGATAAGAATTTAGTATTTTCACAGATATAGAAGAGTAGATGATAAATTGATAGACATAACATAATTGGTGATTAGACATCACCAGTACAGACAATAAGAATGAAGACTCTTCAGCAAGAATCTTAATAATCATAGGTAGGGCCTAAATGTTTTGATGGCATAGCTAGAGATGAGAATTGGTATCAGGCTATTAATGAATAACATGACTAAATTAATAATAATCAGACATGGGAGGTTTTTTGAGACCAAAAAATAAGAATGTCATCCGCATTAAACCAATTTTTTATAACAAGATGAATTAAGATGGTGTTGTGATTCGAAAAAAATAACAACTAGTCTGAAAATGTTACTCCTAGCTAGAGGGAATTGATGTTGATGAGACATTTTCACCTATTTAAAGGCTAGAGACAATCATATTAGTCTTCCCCACAGTAGTGCAAAGAAGGTTTAAAGTTTTCCAGATGGATGTCAAGTCATCATTTATAAATGGGGTTCTATAAGAAGATGTTTACATTGAGAAGACAGATGTTTTTATCATTCATGGATATGATAACATATTTATTTAGCTAATAAAGACAATTTATGGGTTGAATTAAGCACTAAGATCGTGGTATTCAAGGCCTGATCGGTTTTTGAAGAATCTCAGTTTTCAAAAAGGTGGATTTAGTTACAATTTTTATGTCAAAAATGAAAGTGATCAAAGTGTGATGGTGCTGGTATATATAAATGACATGATATTTGATGGATTAAATCAAGTACAGTGCAAAAAAAAATTTGAATTTGGAAAAGTGAGTTAAAAAATTTAATGATTAGTGAACAGACATATTTCCTTGGTTTACAGGTAATAAAAGGAAAGAATAGCACATTCATTTCTTAATCAAAATATTCCAAGGAGGTTTTTGGGAATATTTGGAATGGATAATTACAAGGATATGATAACTCCGGTGGCAAAAATAGATAAAACTATCATGGGATGATAAATCAAATATAGTTAATTTCACATAATACAAGAAAATTATTGGTAGTCTATTTTACTTGATAATGAAGAGACCTGATATTATTTTTTTCACATGCCAAGCAGCAAGATATCAACGTAATCCCATGTAAATCCAATTTCTTTCAATGAAAATAATACATAGATATATCAAAGGCATAGTGGAATCCAGTTTTATTTAAAATGAAAAATCTCAAAAAGAGCTATTGGGATATATATAAGAAGATTGGGCCGAATCTTTAGATGATAGGAAATCAACATCAGGTGGTGTGTTCTATCTTGACAAAGTGATTATTTCTTTTCTAAGAAATATAAAATATTGAATTTCATGGAGCTCAATAGAAGATAAATATATTGAGGCTACTCAAGTGTGCACACAATTATTGTGGATGAAGTAGTAGCTTGATGATATGGGAGTTGAAGTGAAGTCTTCAATCTAAATCCATTGTGATAATTAAAGTACTATAAATCTTAGAAAAAATTCATTTTATCCCTCAAGGAAAAAGTACATTGACATAAAATATCATTTTATGAAGGAGAAGGAGGAACAAGGTCTTGTGAAGTTGGAGTATGTTCCTATAGAACAACAATTTGCGGATATTCTAACAAAGACCGTACCCAAAGTTGTTTTTTAATAGCGTCAACTGGCTCTAAGAGTTCAGTCAACTCCCCACACATGAAAAAGTGTGGATGTAGGACCCCCTCTCCCCAGGTATGGTGTGTTTTTTCCTAATGTGATAATATGTGTTCTTTAACCTATGGAATACCACGAAAAAATTATTTTAGGGTTTATTGACATAGGGGGTGAAATTGTACAAAAAATTTCTAAATAAATATAAGAGGGGATGTTGATAGGGGGTGTAATAAGATAAGGGTATTAAATCTGATGATTCTAAAGGTGATCGATCAATGATTATATATCATGACAGCTAAGTGTTGAGGTGAAAGTAAAAGAGTGTGTTTGGAATGAAATGAAGTGTTTCATTGATGAAATTTGCATGAAACTCTTATTTACCACATTGAGAATTGATCATGTGGTCTTAGAGTGTGTGTTAAGTAAATATTTCATCGTTAACTTCATTATAATAATTACTATTGAAAAAGTTGGAAGAAGCATTAATGATATATCAAATTGAGAATAATTTTCAACAAATCTAAAGGGGGATTATTGGGAAAAAATCCCTCATGGAATCCTCTCGATGTTTTTGGGTTTGATTTTTTTTTTGAAAAATCTAGAAGATCGCAAATGAGTATGGTTAGTGTTTTTTGAAGTAGGTGTTTTATCTGAAACAGTTTCTCTATGTTTGCCAATTTTTTTAGCCTCAAAAAAAGGGTTTTGTTTTTGGTAAATAATTTTTTTCCGAAAAGTGGTTCACAGTTTTTAGATCATGAGGCATAGTTCTTGGACAACAATGTTGGTTTCCAGAATAGTAAAGGAAATTAGAAAAGTATGGATTTCTATATAGTAGTGCTATGTAGACTACGAAGTGCGGTATGCAGACCACATAAGAAATGGTTCATGGGGAGGCTTGAAGTTCACAAGATTTCATGTCTTTTGCAGAATTAATGTAGTGATTTTTGAAGTTTAAAAGTGTTTCATTCATGGAAGAGATCAGCCATGGAGAAGGATAAAAGTGTTATGTGAACCGCAGAGGAAAAAACAATTTGTGGGAGGATCATAGTCTGCAGTAATGGCTGTACCGCATCAAATATTTGAGTAACATATATTAATGGATTTATCATATCTATTTTCCAATATAAGTACTTCTAATCCCATCATTAAGGGGAGTGAATCCTATTAGAAAATATTATCTCTTTGGGAATAAATTAGGCTATGTTTGAAAGAGTTATCAGGGGAGTTCATCAAGGATAAAAGGTTCACAAGGAGGATTTTGTGAAAGGAGAAGAGCTCCATGGAGACAATTCATGGAAAGGGTTTTGTAGGGCACTGTATCCTACAAAGGAAAAGGGCCCGTGTAAGAGAATTGTTTTGTGGAATAATAAATCATTCGTGAAGCAAGGAATTCCTGTGAAGAAAGAGTTGGTCCATGTAAGAAGTGTTCTACGAAAGGTGAATGGTCCATGGAAGTAAAGGCAGCCCACAGATGAGAGGTAATTTGAGAAGTACCTGAACCACACGTTGTAGCGCAGTTCATGGAGAAAGAAAGACTGTTCACAGAGGATTCAAGGAATCTTTCAAGAGCACTAAAATAGATCATGAAAGCAATTTTTGCTATCTAATAGTTCGCAGAAAATTGGATTTCATCTAGAAGTAAAAATATGACTTCAATATAGCGTCTATCTGTAGTTGAGGACATGTTATTTCATGAATATGAAGGGAATTAAAAGTCCATAAATTGTGAGTGGATCTATTTTAATATTAGTGAGAAAAGTAAGAGGAAAACAGTGATCCTTTCCACTAGTAGTGATCTAGATTAAGATACATAGGGAGTGACCTTAGGAAAGCAGTGATCTAGACCTAAACATTGTGAAGGTAGTGATCTTGGGAATAAAAGTGATCTAGCCTGAACCTTGTAATTGGCAGTGATCTTTAGTGAATTTGGTATATTTGAGATCATCGTTGTATTATCCTTGTATGTATCCCAATGAGGGTGAAAAATGTAAATTTTTTGTGTCTTTTTTGTGAATTAATTTCATCTCATACTTTATTATAGGTGAAGGATAGAAGATTGTTTTGTTTAACAATGAAACAAGATCCAAAAGGGTAGTAGTTTTAATCTGTCATTACCTGATTCACCCCACCCCCTCCCCCTTCTCAATTTATTCTACCTAGTGGACCTAACAATAGCCATGCTTCCTTTTTTAATTTATACAGTAGGCTAAAATAGCCAAAATTTATCAAAATTTTGAAATTTGAAATTCACAACATTCTTGAGACATGTCTAACACACACAATAATCCATCATTTATAAATAATAAATTACTACAAAAAACAAGTTTAAGTGAAGTTTTTTCCTTCATTACTTGATTTCTTCATCAATCACCATATTCTATGTGGGATTACATTCATTGAACACACTATTTTTTAACTCGTGACTAAAATGAAATGATATCAATTAAAATATGCTTATTTATTCATATTACACATGGCTCAAAACATAAAATTATCACTTTTTAATCCATGTAGATCTTAAACCAACTAATACCTCTTAAATAATATGAAACCCAATTAAATAATATATTTTCAAAATATATTCCCAATAAAGCATGTATTAACGTGAAATTTAAGCACCCATAAAATACTTTCAATAAATATGACATAAAAATTAAACTATACTTTTAAAACAAAAATAGATCCACTCAATCACATATGATTCAAACTAAATTAATAAGTTTGAACGACAAATTTTTTAACCAATTTTTTTGGTCAAAATCCATTAAATCAAGTCATAATTGTTTTCAAATATATTAGTACACAAATCAATTAGGTTTTTATGAAATTAAGCAAGTTTTTAATTAAAATGAACACTAAAAAGGTCCATAAACACCAAAAAGACATTTTCTCTCATTAAAATTAGTTAAAATCTAATGAAAAATCTTACAAAAAATTCTTCATTCTTAAAATTTTCCTTTATAAAATAAACCTAAATCAAACATGGATTTTTTCCTTAAAAATAATTCCCCTTAAAATATTTTTCACATAAAACAATTTAAATGCAATAACCATCTATAAAAAATACAAATAAACAATTAGTTTTTATATAATAAGACCTTTCAAAAACCTTTTTATCAAAATGGGAACTACTAAAAAACTAACCAATATGATATTTCAAATATAAATTCTTATTTAAAACACTCTATGATCCATTTCAATAAATGTTGAAAAAAAATTATGTGTATATATAAAATTAAAATAGTTTGGTCCTATTGAAAAAAGTATTTATAAGATAATAATTTTATGTTTTGGCTTAAAATCAATCTTATAAAAAATCTCAACCAATAAAAAATTAAAATCTATTTTTTGAGACATTACAATATATGTTAGAAAGAATTTGACTAATTAATATAAGGATTTTTTAATTTAAATGTTGTAGGGTTTTAGTACATTTCATTTAAAAAACATGATATTAAACAAACACATAAACACCCCATTTAAATTATTATCAAGAATCATATAAGATTAAAATAAAAAAAACAAATAAGATGAATTTTTTTCCACAGACACCTATATTGCTGCAAATTATTCAATACATAATGGACATACTCATTTATTACACAGTAAGATCAATCTAAATTCAAGCCTTAATTATTATAAACCTTGAAACTATATAAAAAAACTCTTTAAAAAATTTACTGAAACAATAATTAAAAATTCATTATTTAAGAAAAAATTATTTTGCGAATTAGATTTTCTGATTTGAAATTTATAGTTCTAGAAAAAACCCAAATGGGTAAAAAAATTAGTTTTTAATTATATAATCAACTATTAAATTACTATAAAACATTGGTGCAACTTAATGTTTTAAAATTTTCCCTTCATATACTCACAATATATTAATATAATATAAAAGATTAATTTATAAATAAAGTTTTAGGGATATTTATCCATAACATTCCTAAAAATGGTTTGGAAATATATTTCATATTTCATATTTCAATGACCTAAAAATAAAGTAACTTTAATTAATCATTAAATAATAAATCAAATCCACTAAGTTTAAATGGATAGATTACCTTAATAAAATTAAAATAAAACTGTCCATTATTCAAGAATAATTTAAATAATTTTTTACATAATAAAAAACACAAAAAAAATCATAATTTTCTAGAAAAGCTCCTTTGGATGACTCAATATCAAACCTATAGTCATTATTTATTTTATCTATGTAAAACAACATTAAACAAAATACAATATTTCCATGACACGGATAAATTAGAAAATAAATCAATGAAAATTTTACAATATAACTTCAATAATATGATCATTCAAATATATATCATTTAATATAATTATACATGAAGAACACTGACCTATAAAATTAAATTTCAACCTCTCAAAAATTAGGTCATCAAAGAATAAAATGTTTAACCAAAATTATATGATAATTACATGAATTTTAAATTGACTTAGGATCCACTCTATTTTATGAAATCCTAAACTAATTAATTAACATACTAAATTAAATACACTCTATAAAAAACATTTTTATAAATTAAAATTCCCACAATTCCAAGACTTTAAAGGAATATAAACATAAATAAAAATTATGATATATTATTAACTCATGTAACAAGCTTTATAAAATTTCATAAAAAACATAATTAATTTATATTCAATTTAATTATTTCAATATAAATGTTCCCAAACCATTTTTATAAATACCACCCAAAACCATTTAGATTTTTGATATTTGAAAATAAAATGACATAAACCTTTTCATTTTCAAATGGATATTTAATACTCAAAGATTATCAGAAAAAATGTCAGCAATGTTTAAAAATAAAATTATTTATGACCCCAAACATTAAAAATTTTACTTTCGAAGACACGTTATTTTTAAAAATTTAGAAAGAAACTTTTAAATAGATGTTTAAATTTTGTACCTTACAAATTCAAAAAACACCAATTAGAAATAAATTCATTGAAGCCATGCATTAAAGCAAGTCATTATATTTTATTCAATGAATAAAAAAATCATCGTACACATATTATTAATAAATCAAAGGAAACATAAAAAATACCCTAAGATTCATCTATCAACACCCAGTCAACCTGAGTACCACTAATAACCATTTTGAAAGCATAAAATTTTCATTAGAGGCATATCATCAATAGAAAAATCAAGTTATATTAAATAATATTATAAATATTTTCGTTTTACTTTAACATAAGTATTTAAAACACCACACTATGAAAAAATAAAAGTAGTTTAAAAAAATAAAGAGTTGATTGAAACCACTCAATCTTGAACATCCCTGGTAACATGATATTTTACCATAATGATGGTGATCCTACATGTTTATAATTTACTCTTCATGTTTTGATGATCCTGCTGTGAAACCAACTTCCCACTCAAGATCTGATACCATTTTATAAAAAATAAACTTAGGATATCCTATCTAGAAATCAGAGTCATCCCTCCACAAGGACCAAAGTGCATTATCGATCAAGGCAGGATGAAAACAAGTTCCAAGGGAATTATTTCTCCCATAACCAATAAAATAAAACAAAATAAAAAATTTCTACCATGAGCCTCACATAAACATTCCCTACTTGGGAGATGTAAGAATTTGAAATTACCAATTTGAAAAATAAATAAAAACTAAACTAACCATAATTATATTAAATAAAGACTAAAAATATTATATTTTATACAAAACTATAAATTTTATAAAATTATAATACAGTCCAAAAATATTAAAAAAAATAGGCGGTTAGTGAGGTTGTTAGATAAGGTGAACCTAAAATACATGTAATAAATTTTTTTGTTATGGGTTGGTTAAAGTATGATAAAATAATATTTATTTAGAAATTTAGAGAATATTTTGATATTGTTTAAAAATTGATGATTGAAGTCATGTTTTTTTTTGAATAGTGGTTGGGGTGTAATAACAATAAATGTTATTTTTTTAACTATTTTTAAAAAATTATTGTAATAGAAACATAATTCATTTATATATAAACATATATAATCAAGATATATATATATGAGTGTTTTTATATATAATAATGGAGAATTGATATTAATATTATTATAATAATTACTATTAGTATTGTTTTCAATTTACTAGGTTTTATTAAATAAAGAAACATCTAAAATAAGATAGGCGGTGTGGGAAGTGTACAGGGAAGTAGAGAGTTGAAAAAAAATAGGGAAGCGGGGAGGACTCATGAACATGTAATGTGCTGCACATTAGGATGAGTTAATAAATAAAACTAATAATAATAATAATAAAGAAAATGAAAAATAAAATAAAATAACATGGGACATGGTAAGGGGTGTTTTGAAGTGGAAGAGCATATAGGGGGAATATTTTACCCCTCTTCTTTCCTCTATCTAATCTCCTCTCTCATATTTTATCCCCTATTTGATCTTATTTCAATAATATCTTCTCTAATATTTACTAAAATGATGCACCATTGGTTGAATTGGATTTATCATGTCAAGAAAAAGGTAATCCCTAAGTTTCTTTTCATAGGTGTCAAGATATTTTTTTACATATTTAAATGAATAAAAGTGTAATTTTCTTAAATTGTTTAGTATAGAGAATATTGTTATTTATTATTCCATTAGAATTTTTTTAGTGTTATATTAACACCCCAGATTGTGATTTCACATGATTAAGGTAGGTTTCCCCATTCTCATTCCTTTAAAAAATAAAATCAGGATTGCTTATGGTTTCCAAAAATAGGTTATAAATGATTATTAATGTTATTATTTATATTAAATGGTTCTTCCCAAATGTAATTATATTAATCCAATTTCTTAATGAATATAAAGTGGTATTCTGAATTTTCTAGGTTAAAATCTATTTTAAAATAATATGTAATCAAAATGGTTTCTAAAACTCCCAGATGGATTTTATAAAGGAATTTCATAAATAAAATTTTATGTTGATGTTTCTAAATGGATTATTAAAGTTTTTCTTTATTAAGGGTTTTATTTGGTTCTTTAAATTTTTATAAATACTCTTGAATTACTTGAGTTATTTAATAATGTCTACATGATTTAGCCATCAAAAGTGTTTTATAAAACTTGTTTCCTTAAAGGATATCTTAATGGCATAGTTGTAAATTTTTATAAAGAGTTTTCAAATTATGTATACCCTTGAATCATGTCTCTTTTTTGTTATAGAAATTTTGTAAAAAATTAAAATTTTATGATATTGTGCCAGGGATGACCCTATAGAAGGAAGTGTATTTTGTTTGGTTATTCTTAATAGAAGTGGATATTTATGTGAAGTATGTTTGGAGGTGAGATAGAGAAATGTTTATTAGTTGATATAATTATATTATATATGGTAATTTGATGTGGTATCCTCTATTTATATGTTAGAAAAATATTTGGGTAACTTGGTGGGATATATATAGGGACACAAGATACACTAGTGAATGATCATGATCTATCTAGTGGACCTGAGTTCAGGTTTCTCTCTAGTAAATATATTTTCCCCTAAGTTAGTAGGGTAGGGTAAAACTATGTGTTAGGGAATGTTATTGGGTATCTGGTATCAGTGTATATTGATTTTATTATTAGTACTAGAAGATTGGTGTAGACACACCTGAGAATGTGATAAATTTGGTATTTTTAACTTTTTATCAAATTCAAACTCTTCATTTAAACATTATCCCCTTTGGAATTTCATCCATTGTTACTAGTTAATATAAATGATTTTTTTTTGTTTAACATAAAATAAACTTATATTTAGTGAATGTAGTGTAGGAAAGTATGGAACATGTGTTTTTTAAAAGTTGGTCCCATCTTAGGAAACCTACTCTTTATTGTGCTCGAGGTATCCAAGTCACAGATTTTCCAATATAATATTGTTATCAATACATGTCATGAACCAGCTAGAGTTGACCTTGAGTTGGTCACTGGGTTGATCCATGGAAAGGTACGAGTGGTGTTTCAGATCCTCTCGGGCTAGAAACAAGTTTTGGACATCAATAGAGTAACCAAGGGAATGGTTTCAAACAATATAAATAAATAAACTGATTAGTGGAAATAAATAGAGAAGTACAATAAAAATAAATAAATAAATATCCTAACCAAACATTGTTTATACATAAACTGAAAATACAAAAAACTACACAACAAAACCTGAACTGAACCTGATGACCACAATGTCTCCATGTGACCCTGAGGGTCACTATCCAATACCAAAACCAACTATCACCTATGGAAATCGAACCCAATCTAAAACCTACACCACAAGGTAAAAATAAGAAAAAATTATATACATGGGTACTAAAACTCAGTAGGCATGCCCAAGAAATCTATTTCTAATGCACTTCCTTTAAATAAAAGTAATATCAATTTTAGGTTTGAAATAAAATATATAAAACTATGCTTTTTACACATTTTTACTTTAAAACTAAACACAGTCCATTACCATTTTTTCCATTCAAATCAAAATTTATTTCCAAGAAGCAGACATTAAAATTTTTAAGGTGAAAGATAATGTATTCATTTAAAAATTGGTAAATGGGGTATAAAACATTTTCCAAACATTATTCCATAATCCTTTGTAAACCAACTCATAATTTTTTATAAGAAATAGACCACACAAGAGAGAAACAACAGTGTCCATATAATAAGGGAAATGAAAACTAGTAAGAAAGAGTAACCAACCAAAAAATAATGCATTTCAATTATTCCCTACAGACAACCAAGTGCCATAGAACATGGGAGAACAAAAGAGATTAGTGGAATAATCTAAAACATACTATACATATTAACTCATCCAAAATGCATGACTCACCTAATGACATCAAATTTATCGCAAACGCTCGATTGCACCCTACATAGTCTAACTGAGGGGCACTATCCATTAGCAATAAAAAAACATATCCCCTACTATGGACCACTATCTAGAGATAAATCCTAAAATAGTTAAACAATCGTACACTAAAAATTCTCTATTTATAACAAGTTACCATGTCCAAACTAAAGTGGGGGTAAGCCAAAATAACAAAATAGCATCCAGTCACATGTAAATATATCATATATAACTCAAAAAACAAAAGTCACCCCCAATCCACCCAAAGGAACAATCTCTTTCTTTTAAACATTTGATCACAATGGAGCCTCTCAGCATGGGCCACCCACAACAATCAATATAAAAAATGCAATAAGATTATCCAAGGAAATTTTTCAAGATTATCATTTAAACAAAGATCCAAAAATGCCTCAAGCATCCTTCAAGAGACCAACCTTTTTCAAAGAACCAAATCCACCCTTCCAAAAAGGTCCAAGCACACCATTTTACATTTCTCAAAAATTTTAAAAAATTACATTTAAACACTCACACCACATTTCCAAACCAAAGAGACATTCATAAAAATGATAAATGGGCTACACACCATCGAGAAAACATATGTTTCCAAAAGGAAACCAACAATTGTCTTCACATTATCAAGCCATTTTCAACAGATAAATGCACACCAATTACAAGTAAAAACCATTTGAAACCCCATTTTAGAATCCAAAACCACCATTGTAGATGTCACAAAACATTTAAAAATCCAAGACATTCTTTAAAAACCACAAATCACTCAAAAAAGCCAACGATTAATTTTATCAAACATTTGGTGTGCCACACATAACAAAAAAATCCATATACATCCAAAAAAAACAACCACATTTCACATTAAAAAATTATTCCAAAGATCACACTTCACTATTAAACATATAAGGATGTTTTGGAAATAAATAAACCAATGATTCATAAACTTAAAGGGAATGTTCAAAGGGAAACCTACCTCAAATCACATGCACTTCAATAACACCAACCCGAAACAACTCCATGAAGGTTCCAAAATCCAGGAACAAACAATAGAACCCCTGATAAGATAAAACCCAAAACATAAACCAAGGGAAACATGAAACCAATATCTAAATGACCAAGGTAGATGAGAAAGTCAAGATAAAATGGAAGTATACGGAATAGGACGAAGATAAGGGGAGAATACCTTGAAAAATAACCTCAAAACCTTGAAGAAAACCCGAGATACAAACTTGGGAGGAGGAGAGGAGGGTTGGATAAGAAGGGTGGAGCTCCCTTTGGGTCCCAAAAACTAAGGAAAGAAGGGAAGAGGAATTTTGGTGCTAAAATACCTAGAGGTTAGAAAGAACATTTCAGATTTATATTGAATGAGGCAATCCGCTTGGTTTGCATGCATGGTTTTCCAAACCATGTGATAATTGTTCATCCCTCACTATCCAAGAAGAACAAGCTCCATAGTTATCCCATAAGGTTTACCAAACCATGAAAAAATTGTCTAATCTCCATTTTCCTAAAATCAAATTGGTTATACCGTTTCCTGGATAGGGGAACACGGTTTACCTTAATCATGCACCAACCATGCACCACCTTCTCTCAATCCCAAAATCACTAACTTTCACCAAGAACTTGCTATAAAACTTAGGAAAAAATAAGGGACCCAAACTAAAAAAATAAAACCTCAAAATAAATTAAGGGAACACCCAGAACTAGATATGAAAAATAAGGTTCAAAAGATGAACTAGATCAAAGGATGAAAACAAAAATCTGGGTGTGAAAATTCTCCCCACCATTATGCTTTCTACCCCCTAGAAATCCACAAAATAGCCAGTTGATCGATTGAAAGATAAGGTATTTCCACAACTGCATTTTCCTACCTCTCAAACCAAGAACACCTCAACCACCACCAAACGAAACTTATACCTTTTTACCTCAAACGAACCAATGAACCCAAACCATGTTTTGTGAAACAATTTAAAACTCAATCTATAACCCACACAACCCATCAATAGATAAAAATGTTGGGTGTGCCCCAAAATCCCAACATACCCCCAAATGGAAAGGAACTTGGAACTAGATAATTTCAAACAAGACCACCCATTTCCAAGCCATCATCAGAAAATATATTATATTATCAACACATGAGGCCCAAATAGACTCCCCACCATTAAAAACCATCTAGAACCAACTAAATCCAAATGAAACCTTGTAGAGACTCGCAGTGGGTCTCCCCACAATTAAGAACTCATCAGCTTAATCCAACCAGTATAGACTAACATGGGAAACTCATCATGGGAAAACATGGTAACTTCTCACATAGCCCAAAGCATTCCCTCACTAACCAATCATTCCCACAAAAAGTAGTTCTTGAATAAAGAGACCCAAACCCAAATGGAAATCCAACCCATGATTCAATAACTCCATTGGATGAAACAATCTCTATAAGGGAACATACAAAAACCAAAAGTGATCCACTAGGGCTAACCACACAAGGATAACCAAATAGAAAACTCATCCGACAAGGAACCACCACTTTAATTTCAAGAAAACTATACCACCACAACCCCTTAAATTAAAAATAGGAACTCTAAAAAAACATGGAATACATTGAGGAAAAGGGTCCTATATTATTGTTTAAAAAAACTACATGTTTTTAAATAAAGAATATACAGTAGGAAAAATTAAATTGTCCCCAATCTAACTATGGATACCAAATCCAAGACAAGGTTATCCACTCCACCATGACTCCTGACTGCGTGAATATCTTCACTCAGGGATATGTGGCTAGATCCTTGATGTCCTAATGTATCTTCTTCCCCATGTTTAGGATCTATAAATCCCCAGTCTAAGCTTCCCCTTTTTGGCATCAAGAACAACCATACACCACCCCAGGTAGAACAATAGGGACATGACACATGATGGAACTCACTTTTATCTAATAATTAACTTCTACCAAGACATGGGTTCAAGAGATACATACACATCATCCACTTTTACATAGAACTAGAAACAATATAAACAAGGTACATGTAGAACACACTTCCACTTAAAATGGAAAAAATTAAAAACTTTCAAAAGAAAAACACACTTCAATTAAATAGAATCTATTTGGGTATCCAAAACTTCCACTTTTACAATTTTAAGAAAAATAAAACACCAAAAAACACAACCATACAAAACCATTACAATATAAGGAACACTAAAATAGAAAGGGCCTTCAAATTGATCTCTAGTCAGCACCCCACTCTTGAAAATGGGATACAGTGTCTTTCGAAGGGGTGAATCCGGCTTCACATCACTTCATGGGAAAACCTTGATAGAAAATTTTCTAGGGACCTAGGTGTCTATAGGAATAGATGGACTTCAAAGAATTTAGACATGTTTTCTTCTTATGATCTATCTTGCTGCACTGATGACACACCATGATCCGGTATTTTGAATATGATGATGAAGGATATGAAGGCCTTTTAATTCTGTGACATCACCCATAGATTAAAGACAATTCCCTATATACTTACTGTATTTCCCTATAATTATTATATATGATTTATTAAGGTTTTCTGCCTCAATAACTCCTACTAACACAACTTCAACATGAATAGCTTGCCTCACCATGTCGCAGAGGTGGCCATATCTAAATTCAACACCCTTAACTACAGATCAGAATGAAGCACAATATCAAAACATTGGGTTTCAGGGAGTTGTATGTAGCCTATTCTATAAGGTATGGAATTATATCCAGAAAATGAAAAAAGTACTTTAGCACTGATCTATCACCTTACTGAATATAACACATCTCCATCCCCTTACTCACCTTCACCACCTTAGAGAAAAACTTTCAGATGAATAATTCCTTGAAAATATCCTAGGTAATATATTCTTGAGTCTTGGTTCAAGACATCATATTTCACCACTTCTAGGGCAGACCTCAAAGCATAATGGTAGAAAATTTTACCTCTGAGAACTCAGGAAACTCAAGGAAACTAAAGTTTCTCTCAATTTTCTACATCTACTCTTTCACTTCAATAGAATCTTCTTGTCTATAAAATATAAGAGGATTAATCTTTTGAAACTCAAGAAGGAATTACAAAAGTTTATCAAAAATAGGGTCTTCTATTAGTGATCCATCCATAGCTACACCTTGAGTATCCATCAAAACATTAGTGGGGGCATATACTAAGCAATTGAGAAAACTAATAACCCAATTCAATCCAACTCACAAACATGAATTCAAACTCAAATAATCACTAAAAAACATTCCCAAATCATAGGAAAGAAATCCACAAAACCACTAATTATCAAGACATCACAATTTCCTTTTCTTTAAAAAAACATTCAAAAAGTAAGGAAAGATTGGTAAGTTTCACAATCACTAATTGTATTCCTTAGAGCCTCATCCACATGCACATTCTCATGCCACTATAGTCATTCACAAACTCATTCCAATCCAATCACTCATCCACCCATATCATCATCCATCCAATTTTCTACAAACATACATGCATTGAAAACTCATGGGAATACAAATAATCAAACTAAACATTTATACTTTCCCTAAAAAAACATACAACCAAATTTTCAAACTCTTAATCCACTTCTCATTTTAAATTTTAAGAAAACTATTTCAAAAGATCAATAATCACTAAGTCAAAATCAATTTTCAAACACCACACACCAATCCTTTTTATCTAATCAAAAGAAACTCCCATGGACTCAATCCAAAAATAAAATTTATCTTATTCAAAACATTTCTTTCAACTCAACAACTCACATTCCATGAAAAATAATTTGTTTAAAAACTCATTTAATAAAATTTTCTTTCTTATTTAAAATATATTTCCAAAACATTCCTTAAAATAAATTTCTTCTTCCAAACAACTCACTTCGATAAACCCTTGTTTTGATTATAAAAATTCAATCTCAGTAAACTCATCCTTGTTTTACAAAAATATGATTTCATAGAAATATATTTTATAAATATTTTATCAAAATAAATCTGAAAATTCATTTTCCATCTTTCCAAAATCAAACCATTACGACATTAAAATCCCATTTCTACAATTCTAAAACAAGGGTTTTCAAAACAATTTTATGAATCAAGGGAGACCCAAAAAACTCACAAGGGGAAACTATTGTTGATGGGGGAATTGGATATATGGTTTGTGGCCATATGAAAAACTTGAAACCATCACATAGAGTCTTCTAGGACCATTTCCCTGGATCCACATGGCTTTCTCAGACCTGTGATCTCACTAAACCATTAGACCAACTCCCTTTTCATTTTCCCAAACACAAAACAAACCTTAAGAACCAAAGAGACCAAACATAACCTAAATTCCCATGGAAAATGAAGGTTTGGTATAGAGAGTGTTGGATAGACACTCCCTTATACCTACACCAGAAGTTCCAATAGTCCTTATCCATCTACTATAACATCCAAAATAATTAAGGAAGCTCAAAAATCTAGTTCCATTAAATAAAAACCCTTCTCTAATACCATTTTTCATGAACCAACCCGATTCGACCCCAAACCGGTCACCCGATTCAATCTGTGGTTAGGCCCGGGAGGCATTCCGGATCCTCCCAAGTTGTAAACTAGTATCAGGAATAAAGAGAGTAACTAAGGGTACAATTTTTCTCAATATACATAAATAAACTGAACATTATAAATAAGAAGAGTAATCCAATAAAAATAAATAAATAAATATACAAACCAAACATCATATGTACATAAACTTAATATTCAATAAACTGTAAAGTAAATCCTGAATTGAACCAAGTGACCACAATATCTCAACGTGACATTGAGGGTCACCATTCAATACAAACACCAATTATCACCCATAGAAATTAAAACTAATCTGAAACATTCACCACAAGTTAAAAAAAAGAATTATAGGAATCAGTATTAAAACTCAGTAGGTGAGCCCAAAAAATCGGTTCCCAATGCACATCATTTAAATAAAATAAATATCAATTTCTAGTTTGAAATAAAATATATAAAACATGAATTTTCACACATTTTCATTTTAAAACTAAACATGCAACAATTCTGTTTTTCCATTCAAGTCTGTATTTTTTCCAAGAAGTAGACATTAACATTTTCAAGGATAAAGATAATGTTTTCTTTTAAAAATGGGGAAAGGGGGTATAAAACATTGTCCAAACATTTTTTAATATACCTTTGGAAACACACTCGTAATTTTTTTTAAGAAACACACTACACAAGAGAGAAACAACAATGGTCATATAACAAGGGAAATGGAAACAAACAAGTAAGAGGAACCAACCAACCAAAAATGAATCTCAATTACCCACCATAGACAACCAAGTGTTAAAGAAAATGGGATAACCTAGGAGGATAGTTGAATAATATAGAACATACTATACAACTTCAATCATTCTAAAGGCATGCCTCACCTGATGAAATCAAATTTTACCCACATGCTCGATCACATCCTACCTGGTTTGAAAAAGGTGAAATATCCCATAATAGTAAAATAAAAACATATCCCATGCTATGGGCCACTAGCTAGAGTGAAATCCAAATATATTGCAGCAACTGTTCACCAAGAATCTACTATATTTTTCTGTTTCCCATGTTAATACTAAAGTTGGGGTGAGACAATAATTACAAAAAAGAATCCAATCACATGAACATATATCATATATAAAAAACTCACACAACAAGTCTCCCCCAAGCCACCCCAAGGAACAATATTTTTCATTTAAACTATCTAATGAAAAGGGATCCTCTCAGAATGTTCCTCCCATAACAATCAACATAACTAAAATAATAATATTTTCCAAGGAGATTTTCAAGATGATCATTTTCACAAAGATCTAAATAGGCCTCCAGAATCCTTCATGAAACCACCCTTTCTCAAAGAACCAAATCCACCTTTCCAAAAATGTGCAAGAACAACTTTTTACATTTCTAAACCATTTTAAAAAAATTTATTTACACACTCACACTACATTTACAAACCAATACCACTTTTATCACAATTCCAAATGAGACACACACCATTTAGAAACCATACATTTCCAAAAATAAACCAATACATTTACTTCACATTGTCAACCCATTTTTGAGAGCCAAAATCACTCCAATTTCAAGTATAAATCCATTTACAAACCTATTTGAGAAGTGAAAACCACCATTTTTTATTTCTTAAAACATATACAAAGCCAATCCATGCTTTAAAAACCCTAAATCACTCACAAAACTGACTGGGAATTTTATCAAACACTTTGTGTGAAACACTTAACAAAATGATTCCATATGAATCAAAATAATAAAGAAAATAACCTCATTTCACATCAATATTTTTTATAAAGATCTTAAATCACTATTTAACATATAAGGAAGTTATGAAAATAAATAAACTAATGATTCTTAAACTTAAAGGGAAAGTGTAAATGAAAACCTACCTCAAATCACATGCGCTTCAATAATTCTAACACAAAACAACTCCATGAAGGTTCCAAGAGTAAAAAAACCAAGATAAACCCTAAGAAGAAAAAAACCCTTGTGTAAACCAAGGAAAACATGAACCCAAGAAGCACATAATTAAGGTAGAAGAGTAAATCAACAGAAAACTAAAGAAGAAGGAAGAGGGATAAGGGAAGAGTATAATACCTTGTGAAATCACCCCAAAACCTTGAAGAAAACACCATATCCAAAATTGGTAGGAGGATAAAAGGCTAAAATATGGAGGTAGGATCTCTATTTTTTTTTGAAATAACTAGGTAAAGAAAATAAGAGTTGTTTTTTCTAAAAATATTGAGAGGTTCGAAAGGATAATTATCATTTTTAATGGCCTGGAGAGGTTGCATGGTTTGCCCGCACAGTTTTCCAAATTGTGTGGCAACTGTGTTTCCATCACTATATAAGAGGATCAGTCTACACATTTATCCCACATTATTTACTAAAACATGTGATAAACATACGGTCTCTACTATCCGAAAAAAAAAATTGGTTTTATGGTTTCCTAGGAAAGGGCGCACAGTTTCCCCTAACCATACGCTAACCATGTGTCACCTAATATCAAGCCCAAAGTCTTCAATTTTCACAAATAAATCCTATGAAAAATTAAGAAAAAATGTAACGACCCGAATTTTTTTAAATAAATTTTGTTTCCCAATTTTATGTGTTATTGTTATACTCAACAAAAACGTTTTATTTGATAAACATGATTATAATTAAAATGAGACCAGTGGGTTTTGACTATTATATAACCATCGGTCAATATGACCGCTGTGAACAAAATGTTTTGATATAAGTAATCTTGGTTAATTATTATAGAAAGAAGATTCGATGGCCTCACCTAGTAGTCTTGGACCGATCGAAGCCCATCTAACAGAGCTTGGGAAGGAGGTAGCACCACTAGGCTTTGCTCTGGATCAAATCCAATCCGAACTTCATCATGTGAAGCTGGAACGGAATCGCCTTCATGAGAAGTTCAAATTGATAGCAATTACTACTCGGGCAATGTTGACTGAGCCGCCCCAAGCTTCTATCACCCTAGCACACCTTACACTTAGGTCCTATGCTGGTGTGATAAGGGGCTATGTAAGGAGACCGTAACTGCCTTGTGTAATCCTTTGTTTTAAATAAAAAATGGGATTTCTTCTTATGATGAAGTTTATGAATTTTCAAATGACCGGATAAATATAGTATGCATATTTTTGATGAATTTTAGAGAAAGGATATTTTAAAAATGTTTATGTAAACCTTAAATAAATAAAAATGTGTAATGATTTTCAAAAAATGGTCTTCTACAAATATGTTCAGTACGAAATTTAGAGTCTAATAAGATCAACTTAATTTTTGATGAATAGTAAATTATGAATAGTGATTTTATGCTTAGGATTAGTAATGTGACCAAATGGATTAGTAATCTCACTTAAATAAATTATTAATATAATCTAGGCACCTTGATTAAGTAATGTGATTCAATAAAATGGTTAAAAAAACGGTTTCATAAATTATTATTCAAGTATTAGTTTTTTCGGGTGAATAGTGTTTTTTAATTAAAAATTAAATTAAAAATATTTAGAAAATTAGTTTTATAAAATGGATTTCATTTTTGAACTCAGATCATCGATATTATGTTAAGGTAATTTTTGGGGATTTTTCTAAAAATAATGAATTTCCGGTGAATAGTGTATTTATTTAAAAAAAAAATTAAAAATATTTAGAAAATTATTTTTATAAAATGGAGTTCATTTTTGAAATCAGAGCATTGATATTTGGTTAAGGTGAAATTTTGGGATTTTTCTGAGAAAGTTGAATTTTCAGTGAATAATAAAAGTACAGTTTTAGGGTTTCGGTATGTTTAATGACATCATAACTGTGTCATGATGATGTCATGAGATATTTTAAAGTATGTTCGACTAAAGAGGATGAATTATTGTGTGGGGGTCCCCATGTGGCCTAACTTTATGGGAAGTACCATGGGAGGTCCCATGCTTTTGAGAAAACCACTTTTGAGGTGTCCCTTGGCCATTAATGCTTTGTCCCCTCACTTTCCCTATAAATACCAAGCCCTACTCTCATCTTTTCGACTCCAAAACCATCCTCAACGAAGTTCTGGTCTCCTTACCTCCCAAGGAGTCCTCCCAAGGTGCCCCCAAGCCCTCAAGGTCCCAACCTTTGGGTTTTAAGAGTTACGTTTTAAGGTAAGGGATCCGACCTCTCTCTTTCATTTCAAGTAATCTCTTTTATGTCATTCCTTTTATGCTCCATGTTCTTATGTTGTAGGATGTTCTTTTATACTCCTCTTACTGCCCTTTTTATGTTAATATAATGAGAGATCCCCTCTTACTCTCATTATTTCGTTTTATGAAGTTTTAAGTGGTGTCGTTAGGCTGCCGAAATTTTTGTAACGGATTCTTTCTCCCTTCTCATTTTTCAAGATCTATTTTCATGTAAAGTATTTTTTGTTCCTTTTTTTATTATGTTGGGGTATGATCTCTAAATTTATCATACTGATCTTTTATGATCATATTATGAGAGACCCCATTTGATCGCTTCAATTCAGTATTTTGAAGTTTTAAGTGGCGCTGTTAGGCTGCTGAAATTTTAAGTGGTTCTTCACCCTTCTCGTTTTGAAGTTCTACTTTCATGTCAATTCTTTCAAGTTCCTTTTTTTATGTTGGGGTATGATCTCTATATCTATCATACTGGACTCTTATGTTCATATGATGAGAGACCCCATTTGATCTCTTCAATTCAGTATTTTGTTGAAGTTTAAGTGGCGTCGTTAGGCTACCGAATTTTTAAGTGGTTCTTCACCATTGTCGTTTTGAAGTTATACTTTCATGTCAATTATTTCAAGTTTCTTTCTATTATGTTGGGTTATTATCTCTATATCTATCATACTGGACTCTTATGTTCATATGATGAGAGACCCTATTTGACCTTGTCAATTCAATTTTGTTGAAGTTTAAGTGACGCCGTAAGGCTGCCGAATTCTCACAAGAGAAATCTTTTTTTTCTTCCTTTCGTGTTCTTCATTTCATATGGTATATTTTCAAATTTCATTACCATGTTCTTAAATCCCTTATATTTTGTCCCTCTACTGTTTGATGGGTCATTTATGAATGTTTGACCCATGTCCCCTCTCTTCTCAATATTTTCTAAAACCTTGTAACATAGCCGTTATGCTGCAGAATTTTCGTCTCAAAATGCCTCTCTCTCTTTTCTAAAAATTATTTTATGTTATAAAGTGAATACTCAAAGCTCTTATTTCTATAGTGGTATTCACATATATATCAAAATGTTCTATTTTAAATTCTGGGAATTACATACATGAAACCCTCTTTCCCTTTCCGTGGGTTTTAATGTGACGTAAAGATCATGTCTTTAAAGCAGTTTTTAAAACGTTGTGATTATGAAATGAAACCCATTTATTTTATGCTATATGGGTTATTTATGAAATGTTTTATGATGATATATGTGTCTCACATGATAATAAAGGCCAATGTAAGGGTGCGCCCTGATAGCGCTCCAATGCATTGGGTAATGATGTAACCACTAGAGATTACAATTTTCACGATACCTTGGTGAATAACCTTGGTAATTTTCAAATGACACCTTGGGGATGGACCTTGGTGATATGTTCATGATTGTCTATATTAAATGTTGCAGCCACATCTTCAAGTTATGAAAAATGTTATTTTTATTATGATATATCTCATGATTTCTTTCTCATGCCTTAAAGTTCTTTTCATGACCTTATTGAAGTATCTCAAGTTCACATGTAAAATGTTTCTCTTGTTTTCCTTACTGGGCCTTCTGCTCACCCTTTCTTTTGATGTATATTCCCAGGTTATGAGATGTAGTACTGAATCTAGGATGAACATGAGGAGAAGCCTTTCAAGTGTTTAAGAATAATGTTTTATGTTTTCATGTTTTAAGTTCCTGGTTTCCAAGACACTAAACCTTAAAGATCCTCGGTTTTGTAAAATGTAAAGAAAGTTTATGTGATAAAAAGGCAGGATGCTATAGTTGGTATCAAAGGATGGTTTAGTTATTTGTGGAAATTAGGATATGAAAACTCTAGGAGGAACCCTATAGAAAAGTTTAATATAGGAAATCTTCCTGGTATTTTGGTGAGTATTGAGTAAGGGGTTGCCAAGCAAATAAATCCCTGTCTGGATACGAGAAGGTAGAGGTGGCTCTGGCACAGATGTACATAAGGGTAAAACCCGAAAACACCGCTTTGAGCTAGACTCGAACGGGAACTGGTACACGACAATGGGCCTTGCTGCACTCTTGGTTACGACACTCCCGGGGGATATGCTTTGGTAAATTCATAAGCTTAGTATGAACCATTGTTAAAGGAACAAAGATAAAATAAAATAAAGGTTCACATAAGAATATATGATCATGGATAACCTAGATGGAAACCTAGGGGATCAAAAGTTAGTTTATACTTTTCAACTACAAGTTATCCTTATATGCTTTAAGTTTCTTTTCACGACTATTGGCTAAGTATTTAAGCCCCTATTTATAGTTTCTTTTCTTAGTTAATGGAGGGAAATGGAAGAACATGTCCCAACAACCAATGTGATAGGAAATTCTACGATTGTCGTATTAATATGACAGGGATGATTAGGGGATTAAAATATGATTATTATTTTGGAAGACGTTCATTATTTTGGGAACCATATTTGATCGAGGTAAATAGATTACTACGGTATTTTCATTGAGGAGTAAGGTTGACTTATATTTTGAAGAATCGATGAATTTAAGGTGAACTTATAGTAATTTAGGTTACTTATGGGAATGACTAACCTATCTTGGGTAAAATATGTTTAGGTTAGCTACTTTTTTTATAAGATGTTAGGAGTGGTTGATGTTGTCTGGAGATGAACAATGAAGTTGTTTTGGAAGACTATGTTATCAAATCCTTATTGTATTTGGGTTTCAATCTTAGTTTGGTTTGTTTTGAGGAATTTTAAGGACCGTTATTTAGGGAATGGTCTATGATGAAATTTGGGTAGTGCCATGGAACTTTGATGATTTAAAAGTAGTTTCCATTCCTATGGGATTCTTTCTTTTTGAAGAGTTGTTTTACCTTAACCTTTCTGTTTTTGGGATGATGTTTAAAGATAGAAGAAATAGATAGTTAATCTTTTGAAGATTATGTGATTCTATAGAAAATTATTCTTGTGCTTTTATGAGACCAAGTGTTTTTGAATTCTCATCATTTGGAGAAAAGATTAGTGTTGGTAGGGACTTGTTAAAGGATGAAACTCTACTTGAAGGTAGGTATATTTTCTTATGTTTTTGTTCTATGTAGTAAATGAAATCCTCAAAATTATGAAAAGAAACGTAAAACAAAAATGTTGTTGGTTTACGTTTCCTACTAGGTAATCAAAGACCGTTTACACACATCATAAGTTTGGGATTTTCTCATGGTTAACTTTATCCTAATCATGTTCTCTATCACTCTCCCTCAGAACTTGACCCTTTGTTTTCTCCTCCATGTCCATGTTTTCCTACATGGAACCCTAGTGTGGGTTAACTCGGGTGACCTTTGTACTTCCCTTTCTTTATTTTAAAGTAATAGTTTTACTGACTCATTTTCCGATGTGGGACTTTTAATGAAATTTCAAAACCCAATTTTAAAATTGCGAGGACGCAATTTCTTAAGGGGGAAGATTGTAACGACCCGAATTTTTTTAAATAAATTTTGTTTCCCAATTTTATGTGTTATTGTTATACTCAACAAAAACGTTTTATTTGATAAACGTGATTATAATTAAAATGAGATCAGTGGGTTTTGACTATTATATAACCATCGGTCAATATGACCGCTGTGAACAAAATGTTTTGATATAAGTAATCTTGGTTAATTATTATAGAAAGAAGATTCGATGGCCTCACCTAGTAGTCTTCGACCGATCGAAGCCCATCTAACAGAGCTTGGGAAAGAGGTAGCACCACTGGGCTTTGCTCTGGATCAAATCCAAGCCGAACTTCATCATGTGAAGCTAGAACGGAATCGCCTTCGTGAGAAGTTCAAACTGATAGAAATTACTACTCGGGAAATGTTGACTGAGCCGCCCCAAGCTTCTATCACCCTAGCACACCTTACACTTAGGTCCTATGCTGGTGTGATAAGGGGCTATGTAAGGAGACCGTAACTGCCTTGTGTAATCCTTTGTTTTAAATAAAAATTGGGATTTCTTCTGATGATGAAGTTTATGAATTTTCAAATGACCGGATAAATATAGTATGCATATTTTTGATGAATTTTAGAGAAAGGATATTTTAAAAATATTTATGTAAACCTTAAATAAATAAAAATGTGTAATGATTTTCAAAAAATGGTCTTCTACAAATATGTTCAGTACGGAATTTAGAGTCTAATAAGATCAACTTAATTTTTGATGAATAGTAAATTATGAATAGTGATTTATGCTTAGGATTAGTAATGTGACCAAATGGATTAGTAATCTCACTTAAATAAATTATTAATATAATCTAGGCACCTTGATTAAGTAATGTGATTCAATAAAATGGTTAAAAAAAACAGTTTCATAAATTATTATTCAAGTATTAGTTTTTTCGGGTGAATAGTGTTTTTTAATTAAAAATTAAATTAAAAATATTTAGAAAATTATTTTTATAAAATGGATTTCATTTTTGAACTCAGATCATCGATATTATGTTAAGGTAATTTTTGGGGCTTTTTCTAAAAATAATGAATTTTCTGTGAATAGTGTATTTATTTAAAAAAAATAAATTAAAAATATTTAGAAAATTATTTTTATAAAATGGAGTTCATTTTTGAAATCAGAGCATTGATATTTGGTTAAGGTGAAATTTTGGGATTTTTATGAGAAAGTTGAATTTTTAGTGAATAGTAAAAGTACAGTTTTAGGGTTTCGGTATGTTTAATGACATCATAACTATGTCATGATGATGTCATGAGATATTTTAAAGGATGTTCGACTAAAGAGGATGAATTATTGTGTGGGGGTCCCCATGTGGCCTAACTTTATGGGAAGTACCATGGGAGGGCCCATGCTTTTGAGAAAACCACTTTTGAGGTGTCCCTTGGCCATTAATGCTTTGTCCCCTCACTTTCCCTATAAATACCAAGCCCTCCTCTCATCTTTTCGACTCCAAAACCATCATAAACGAATTTCTGGTCTCCTTACCTCCCAAGTAGTCCTCCCAAGGTTCCCCCAAGCCCTCAAGGTCCCAACCTTTGAGTTTTAAGAGTTACGTTTTAAGGTAAGGGATCCGACCTCTCTCTTTCATTTCAAGTAATCTCTTTTATGTCATTCCTTTTATGATCCATGTTCTTATGTTGGAGGATGTTCTTTTATACTCCTCTTACTGCCCTTTTCATGTTAATATAATTATAGATCCCCTCTTACTCTCATTATTTCGTTTTATGATGTTTTAAGTGGTGCCGTTAGGCTGCCGAAATTTTTGTAACGGATTCTTTCTCCCTTCTCATTTTTCAAGATCTATTTTCATATAAAGTATTTCATGTTCCTTTTTTTATTATGTAGGGGTATGATCTCTAAATTTATCATACTGATCTTTTATGATCATATGATGAGAGACCCCATTTGATCACTTCAATTCAGTATTTTGAAGTTTTAAGTGGCGCCGTTAGGCTGCTAAAATTTTAAGTGGTTCTTCACCCTTCTCGTTTTGAAGTTCTACTTTCATGTCAATTCTTTCAAGTTCCTTTTTTTATGTTGGGGTATGATCTCTATATCTATCATACTGGACTCTTATGTTCATATGATGAGAGACCCCATTTGATCTCTTCAATTCAGTATTTTGTTGAAGTTTAAGTGGCGTCGTTAGGCTACCGAATTTTTAAGTGGTTCTTCACCATTGTCGTTTTGAAGTTCTACTTTCATGTCAATTATTTCCAGTTTCTTTCTATTATTTTGGGTTATGATCTCTATATCTATCATACTGGACTCTTATGTTCATATTATGAGAGACTCTATTTGACCTTGTCAATTCAATTTTGTTGAAGTTTAAGTGACGCCGTTAGGCTGCCGAATTCTCACAATTGAAATCTTTTTTTTCTTCCTTTCGTGTTCTTCATTTCATATTGTATATTTTCAAATTTCATTACCATATTCTTAAATCCCTTATATTTTTTCCCTCTACTGTTTGATGGGTCATTTATGAATGTTTGACCCATGTCCCCTCTCTTCTCAATGTTTTCTAAAACCTTGTAACATAGCCGTTATGCTGCAGAATTTTCGTCTCAAAATGCCTCTCTCTCTTTTCTAAAAATTATTTTATGTTATAAAGTGAATACTCAAAGCTCTTATTTCTATAGTGGTATTCACATATATATCAAAATGTTCTATTTTAAATTCTGGTAATTACATACATGAAACCCTCTTTCCCTTTCCGTGGGTTTTAAGGTGACGTAAAGATCATGTCTTTAAAGCAGTTTTTAAAACGTTGTGATTATGAAATGAAACCCATTTATTTTATGCTATATGGGTTATTTATGAAATTTTTGATGATGATATATGTGGATCACATGATAATAAAGGCCAATTTAAGGGTGCGCCCTGATAGCGCTCCAATGCATTGGGTAATGATGTAACCACTAGAGATTACAATTTTCACGATACCTTGGTGAATAACCTTGGTAATTTTCAAATGACACCTTGGGGATGGACCTTGGTGATATGTTCATGATTGTCTATATTAAATTTTGCAGCCACATCTTCAAGTTATAAAAAATGTTATTTTTATTATGATATATCTCATGATTTCTTTCTCATGCCTTAAAGTTCTTTTCATGACCTTATTGAAGTATCTCAAGTTCACATGTAAAATGTTTCTCTTGTTTTCCTTACTGGGCCTTCTGCTCAACCTTTCTTTTGATGTATATTCCCAGGTTATGAGATGCAGTAATGAATCTAGGATGAACATGAGGAGAAGCCTTTCAAGTGTTTAAGAAGAATGTTTTATGTTTTCATGTTTTATGTTCCTGGTTTCCAAGACACTAAACCTTAAAGATCCTCGGTTTTGTAAAATGTAATGAAAGTTTATGTGATAAAAAGGCAGGATGCTATAAAAAAACATGGGACCCAAACTAAAAAAATAAAATAATGGAACACATAGAACTTGAGAGGAAAAAACAGGTCCAAAAGAAGAAATGAAACAATGGACGAAAATAAAAATCTAGTTATGACAATGCAAGTAGATTAAGGTTGGTATCATCATATACCCACTTACCATATTATAAATATAATTAAGTTCACTATATTACATAATTTAACCTAACATGAATCCCTTAGATCTTTTTGAAATTGAAATTACACCAGTTTTTCTCAGTTTTCTTTCCACCTCTTTGAAGTAGATGAACAATCTATCCAGGACATAACAACATCCAAAAATGTAATATACTTCCTAATACTCCATGTATTAAACTGCCTTATAATTTTTTGAGTATATAACATGATGCATAGTCTTTGTTTCTAGACATAGTTTCCCATTTTTTCTTTAGAAACTATTTTTTCAGGATTCTCTTAACTCAGCCTCCAAGAACACTCCCTAAAAAATATTACTTTTTAAGTATGTAATGAATATAATAGATCTAGAATATTTTTTGTAAATAAAACACTAAAGCACTAGTATGTTCTTATTCACTATTTTTCTTCTTATATTTTTCACAAACTTCTACACCATTATGTTTTTTAAGTACTGGTTTGTAAACCAGTTTCTCCCTCTAATTCTTCTTCTCACTTATTCTTCTTTACCCAGATGATTTTTCTTCTTAGAAAAGAATCAGATCAAATTCTTCTTCCATGAAAGGTTAGGTTATATTTTATAACTCTTAATATGATTTCTTTAAGAGTACATGTGTTTTTCTTATCACACTCACAACTATAGTACACTCAAAACAATACTCTTGATCTCTCTCTATTATTAATTTTTTGGAGACTTACTCATTCTTATACAACCTCCTAAACTTTTATTGGGGATATTTTTCTATTTCTAAAAATGGGAATATAGAGGAATATTATTCACCCAAAATCCAAATATACAACTCAGTTTTTTTCTTCCCTACAATCTCCTTGGATTCTCTTTTCTTAAACATATGTCTTTGGTAAAATTACTACAGTTCCCTTTATTTTTATTTTTCTCCTTTTTTATATTAACAAAATATATATCTAGATATTTTATATAATAGTGTTTAATATTAATATTCCTGGAAAACCTCCTTAAAACACATATAAACATTATTTATAGGCTGTAAAAAAATATACAGCATCATCTTATGGGTTGAGACATGGATTATGGTTTGAAAGTCTCTAAAGTTCCATAAAAACCACCAGCTTCTAGATTAAATATTAGATAACTCCACACATAATCCTTATAAATTATTATCTTTAATTATAATTGATATTTTTTTTATTTAAAACACTAATAAATGGTTCAGTAATCATCTAAATTTTTTTTACAGATTTATTTAATCCTATAAGATCTTCTTTTAAGGATAAATAAACTATCTACATTCCCTCTCAATTTTGATCTCCCTATTCTCATATTAAATATTAGCATCTAATAATTCTCATTATTTAATCATGGATAAACATGTCATAAAAATTCATAGAGAAAAAATGATTAAAGATTACAAAATAATAGTAAAAATTATAAAAGGTATAAAAGAACATAAAGAAGATCATGAGACACGCAAATTTTTGTGGTTTGAGAAATAATCTATATGTCCACAGAGAGGAAAAAATTTCACTATGAATAAGAGTAAAATTATAGGAAAATTATAAAAGTTTTATACTCAAAAGAACCAATATAAAATTATCTTATAAATAAGAAGGTGTGATAGTTCCACTAACCCCATATTAATCCCACTGTACTACAGTGACTGTTTCCTAGAAGTCTGTGAATCTATAGTACAACTATCTCCAAATCCTGAGATGACAGAATAATATTATAAAAGTATTCCCTACTATATTTCCCTATCAATGTTTCTATTTATCTCTAATATACAATTTATCATTGATATAGAGCCTCCAAAATTTGGTTCAGGGGCCGTCAACACCCCGATCCCTAAGCAGAGTCACGCTGCCCCTAGAAATCCCTAGCTACCTCACTATAGAGGTAAAACTACAGGAGTTATGGTATGGTTTATAGTATGGGCCGCTAGAAGTTTCCCCACATCATCTAAAGTATTGGTCTATGGTATTCCAAAAAAACATATCTCTTTGTTATTTTTAACATTAGGGAATAGAAGAAGAACCATGTCAATTTTTTCCTTCAGAATGTTAAATCTAGATAATATATATTTTCTAGCATCATAAGACCCATATGTGCATCCCTATATGTCAGGATCCAATTTCAATCCCCTAACATAGACCTATAGTATGGATCCTCATATATATATATATATATATATATATATATATATATATATATATATTCGTACATAGTGTACATCCCTTTATATTGATTTCCAAGGAAGATACCCTTATGTAGATCCATATACGTGGTGTTGGATCCCCTAACATCGAACACCTATATAAATCCCCTATCATAAATCCAACTAAATGTTTTGGATACTCTTATATTAATCTCAAACAAGGATCCATTTATATAGACCATATTACATGGTGTGGAACTCAATCCCCTTATATTTCTATAATTCCATCCTTGTGGATCCCCTTTTGTGAATCACCATATGTGGATCCCCTTATGTGAGGGTTTAGACTTGGTACTCTTTCTCAACGGACCGTGGGGTGCGGCTCATGGCTTCTTAGTCTCCTCCATCTCGACGATTCCATTGACGACTTGTATCCTCAGCGGTGCGGTGATGATTTGGTGCTGGAGTCCCATCCTCTGCGGGTTGCATCCATGGATTTCACGCTGATGTGGGTGCGTAAAGGGATTTGATGCGGGTTTGTGCGGTTCGAAGGCGGTGATGGGTTACCTGTGTCAGGTTTCTTCTTCCGGCGTGTGGTGAACGTCAAAGGTGATGGTTTTCTTTTCTGGATTTTCTGATTTACAAGTTGGTTTGGGTTGTGCTTTGCTGTGAGTTGTGCTTTTTGCGTGATTCATTTTGGTTGATTGAATTCGGTGAAGGAGTTGTGTTTTTTGAGGATGGAATTCGGTGAAGGATCTATGTTTTTGGAGAATTTATGGAATTTGGGTGCCATTTTACTTTGTGTTTGAAGACCATGTATTGTTTCTTGTTTTTTCTTGGGTTCGGTGGTCTGTGGTTCAAAGGATTTTTCAATCAGATCTACATGAAGCTAATTTAAATGAGGTTTGGGGCTAAGAGTTTCCACTGTACGACTTCTTTTCAGAATTGGATTTTTGAGAGGGTATGGATATGGCCATCGGTACCAGGCCCGTGTAATTTTTCACGGGACAGCTAGCCAATCAGCAGTGGTAGGTGGAAGCTGATTTTCATGTTTTGATGCTGGGATGGGCTTTTTTATGTAGTGTGTGTTATTTGTTCTTGGACTTTTGGACCTTTCAGAACCTTTTGACTTGTTTATGTATTTGATGTCATGACGGTTTTTCCCCTTTACCCTTAAAAGGGGGTCTATCTTAATAAAAAATTAATTTTCAGTCAGTCATAGGCATGTATCATATAAAATACTCCAAGTATATTATTTCAATAACATAACTACCAACCCATCATTGCCTTAACATAATCCATATAAAACCTTCATTTAAAATTTATTAATCACTAAATTCATTATATATCATGATATATACTCCACAGATTGTTTATCTTTTATTCATATTTCTTTTCTCCAAAGGTTTGCACCCGTTTTTAAGCTTATATTAATAGGTATAAAAGTTTTCTAGTACTAGATGCGGAAGATAGTTTCTCAATTATGAGATATTAAATTAAAATTAAGGCATATAATTATTCTAACACTTCATAAAATATCTTTTTATTGAGTTTTATCTTTAAAATCATCTAATATTAGGGATAACATCGTAAGTATTTCCAAGATATTATTTAAGGGTAGAAACACTCTATCCTCTTCCATTTATGATGGTGGAATCTTCAACCATCATTATTTGGTGGATACTTACTCTATCACCCATCATTTAACCTTTTTATATTTACATTAATAATATTCTTTAAAAAAAATAGGTTTAACCAATATGGTATTTCAATCATCCTCTTTGGATTTATTGTCTGTTCCAAATTTACTCTAATAATCAACATAATTATTATCCCCCTAATTGATAATACATTAAAATAAAAATTTATTCATCCTATTATTAAAATAATTTATGTAATTTAGGTATTTTTAATCTCTATCTATCTCTTTAAAACTTAAGAAACATATTCTCCCCTTTTTTTATTTCACTTTCATCATGCTCTATTCATTCCGTGAGGGAAGGGTGGAACCAAATATTCTCTTAGAAATGAGCCATAAACTAATTAACTCTAATTATACATGGGATAACCATTTAAAAAAATAATAGTGTGTAATTAAGATAGAAAATCTATCCATAACTATCCATAATGTAATAAAAACAATAAATTTAACTTCATTGGGATTGTCCACACTGATTTTCAAGAAGATTCTTAAACCTTCACTCAATTGAGAAAACACATAAAAAATTTCAACTGAAGCGTATTTCATCTCCCATTTTATTAGATAATCACTCCTACATGATAATAATATTAAATATATATAATAATAGTTATGGGAAAGTAAAAAATCATACCATATCCTTCATATTTTAATGGGTTTTCTAGAATTATAGATTCAACTGAGAAAAGATAAATTATGGTAACTTTCATTTCTAATCTAGAACCCCCTCAGGGATGATTTTCATACATCACTATAGTTTATTCCAATCATGTATGATATAAATTAGAACATAATACCAAATTTTGATATGAATACCAATGAAAAATTTCTTGATGGATTTATTTCTTGAGTTGTATAAACATCACAGCTTTTACAAATTCTTATTTCTACAAGATTCACCTTCAATTATTTCTTCTAAGATTGAACACCCATAATAATATGAGAATAAGTTGTATCTTCATCAAAAATTAAATGTGATATATAGGGTTGGGGCCTTTCTCTCAACCCATAAACCTCTTTCCTCCAATGTCTAAAATGTCATGTACTCTTCATTCTTGGATCTCCCTTTATTTTTAAATTTTTTTCACCTGTGGGTAGAATGATATTATATTTCATTTTAATCTTTATTCATAGCTATAATAGACTTATTTACTTTATCCATTGAAGAACTTTCATTTTTTTTCTTCTTATTAAAACTTTATATCTTCTTCTAGTTGGTTTGGCTATATGATTAGATGGTTATTAAGCTCACATTCAGTTTATTTTTTGTAAACTATATTATAATAGTAGAAACTTTAATAAATTGAATCATATATTCATTACTATTAGAAATTATCAAATTATTTTACTAGTTAGTCAAGTCATACATCTTAAAAAACTATGAATAACCCATTTTCCCCTTCCACACACATATTTAATAGCCTTTGGATTTCCATTTTTGGAAAACACTTTGGTTTTTTATTTAAGAGTGTCAACCACTAATCCAAAATACTATCTGTTTATTAGATTGATTTCTTTCAAACTTCTTTCTTTATCCCTTTCATATTGAGATTTATGGTTATATTGATATTTTCCATTATGTGTCCTTTATTACCAAAGTAGAAGTATTTTCTCTTCTTAGTAGGTCTGGCATTCTTCCAAGCCTTTATCATTGAATTATTGGGTGTACTCTTCTCATATTTCATATTTTGTTTATTTCTTAATGAAAATTTGTTATTTTTATTAACCTACCATTATTTTTTTTGTATATTTTTTTCACATTTTTTTAGAAGTTTTTTTGGGATAGAACATAACAACAATCCTCCTACCAGTTTTCAACATTTTATACCCAATTTATTCCATTTTTTATTTTATAGAACATTTTTATTTATCTATGAAGTCTACTTTAAACCAGAAGATTTTCCTTTAAATTCAGATTTTCTTTATTATATTTATATCTTATATACATTTCATTTTCTAACATGTTATTCCAAAAATCAATTTCTAGGTGCATAAACCTCCAACAACACCCAAAGTGGTCTAATAACCTTTTTATTTTATCTTTGGTAGCATTCTATCCAAATTTTCCAACCTTTGGGCCTTACTATTTTTAAGGTAATTTTTACTCTGTTACGATACATTTGGGGAGATTATACTATTATACATTATCACATATACCCTTGACTTATTTGTTTTTTTTTAGTTTTTTACTCCACCAAATTTTTATAATATTTTACTTTAGTTCTTTACTTTTCATCAAAATAGATTCAATGCAGTTGTAATTAACTATAAAGTGGTATAAATATTTTTATATGATAGTTTTGGGAAGTCCTTGAGATGATTAATAGATCTTACTTCAACCAATAGTACTATAATTAGAATAAAAAAACCTTTTTAAACACTTACGGTAGCATCCTTTCTTTCACTAATAGTTTTTAAAGATTCTTCATGGATACTTTCCTACTTTTTCAATTTAATATATAGCTCAAAAAATTTCTTATTTAGAGAGAATTTAATATATTCTTGGGATGTCAGCCTATCTTCATATTCTCTTTTTTTTATTCTAAAGTTATTCCTCATTCATTTTCCTTTCCTCAAATAGAAAACTGTCCAAATATTTCAGTCTTTTTTATTTAACTTCCAGTTGTGTACTTTTGACATCCAGATAGAATTTATATGGTTTCTATAATACATGGAACCCTTCTTTAAAAACCTTAAATGGATACATTTGTAGATTAATACTAAAACATAAGGTATAAGTCTTTGTAAAATTCTATGAACCTTTATAAAAAATTTAATTTGATTCCCTATATGACTCGTGATCAACAGATTCACTAAGACAAATTCCACCCAGATTGGATTTGGAGGGTTGATGTTTGTCTTTTTTATATCAATTCATTCTCTACTTTTTGGTCTCTCTTTTTTGTTTTGTAAATTCTTATCCAAAACATATAAATAGAAACTAATGTTAACAGAACCATATTCCTCCATATGAGGCACTTCTTCGAACAATTTATATTTTCACTTCATCAAATCTAGAAAAAACAACTAAGAAAGAAAAAAATTGTTGATTAAATCAGAGATTCCCCTTTTTCTGATATTATTTGTAATATAACAATATATATCCAATTAGAGGGAACCTAGGATCTAATACCACCATTTATTCCTAGTATACCGATATAGACACACCTGAGAGTGGGGGTGAATTAGGTTTTTTCATATATTTACAAAATTCCAACTCTTCTGTTAAGCATTATCCCCCATTAGTATTTGAAATTTTTTTTCTAGTTATGAAAAAATGGATCTTTTATTTTTTTAACCTAGAATATACCTATATGCAGTTCATTTAAGGAAGGAATGTATGGAATATGTCTTTTTAAAAGTTTCTACCTCTCCCAAGAAAACTACTCCTTGTTCGGCTTGGGAAGTTCAAGTCACAGATTTTTCACTATAATATTATTATCAATACAAATTGATTGGTTCTTGTATTATCTTATATACACTTACTATATTACACACATAATGATGTTCACCATATTAAGTAATTTAAAATTAGTTGAATTTCACTACTCTTCATTAAACTATCATACCACTAGTTATTCTCAACTTTCCTTCCTCCTCTTTAAAGTAGATAATCATTTTGTCCTAGATATCACAGTATCCAAAAAGCTGATATTATTATTCAAACATATAATCTAAAACTATCTTCTACTATTTTGACCACAACACATGTAACTTGGTCTCAATTTCTATGTACATCGTCACAGTTCTTCTTTAGTATCTATTTTTAGGGCTTATCTCAACTCTTTCTTCAAGAACGAAGCCTAGAAAATATTTCCTGGTTAGTATACACTAAATAGAATAACTCTATAATATTACTGAGAAAAAAAAACAAAAAAACATTGTTATATTATTTTACATTTCTCTTATTCTTATTTATCCCAAATGTTTTCACCACTTTGTATTACAAGAACTATTTTTCAAACTAATTTCCACTTCATTTTATCTTTCTTGCTTCTTCCTTGATGCCTATCTTATGTTTCTACTCAGAATTAGATCAACTCAACTTATTATTCTTTATTTATATTTTTGGTTCTCTTATCCCTCGTAGTAGCACTCTTGATCAATATTTATTTTTTAGTTTTTAGAGTCTTATTCTTTCTTTTACTTCTTCCTCACATTTTCTTGAGGACATTTCTATTTCCATAAATAGAAATATGTTGAAATATCATGCATAAAAACCATATAAACATATCAATTTTTCTTCCACATGATCTCCATGGATTATATTTTCTCTAATAGATGTTCCCAATAGAATTATTATAGTTTTATTCATTTTTATTTCTATAATTTTTTTATTTTTGTGAAATATATCATCTTATATTTTATATAGTAGTATTGGGTGTTTTTCCTCCCAAAATACCTCTACAACATCAGGATATAGACATTATTTATAATCTATATAAAAATATAAAACAACATCATATTATATTTTGGGACTCAACCTGTAGGATGAGAGTACCTAAACTTATAATAAAACCTCTATCTTCTAGCTAGAACATCATAGAAATACACACTTCAATATTCTCAATTCTCTGCATTAATAAAAAGAGAGTTTGTTATATTTAAAACATTGAGTCACATCTTGGGTATTATCTGAATTTTTGTTTCAAGATTTATTTAATTTTTTTCTTTTCATGATGAATAAATTATCATCTTTACATCTAAATTTTGATCTACTTATTCTCATCTTGATGATAATTATCTCATAAATATCAAACTTGGGACATGGATAAAAATAACTTCATGATTCTTTAAACATGATCGAACAAAACATGCAACATCGAAAATGATTTTTCTCTTCAAAATACTGATTCTAAAATATTAAGGTTTTTCATCTTTAGCTAACCCATACATGGACCCCCATATGTTCATATCCAGTGTGAATTCCCTTATATAATCTGTATCATTTATGTCAAGTTTTGTTTTGTATAAGCTTATGTAGATCTGTATACATGGTGTTGGATACCCTTACATATATCTCTGATGTAGATCCCCTTAAATATATCTTCATATGTGATGTGGATCCCCTTACATTGATCTAAAACTTATATCCCCTTATAGATACTATCTTTAAGGGTGTGTAACTCAATCCCCTTACATGTGGACTTAGCTATTTTACCAGAATTATATCCTTTTGGATCCCTATCTATGAATCTCCATATGTGTATCCCCTTATATGAGGATTTAGACTTGTACATTTTTTTAGACTTCTTCAAATGACTTCTAGGTTGTTTCAATTCAACTAAAGGATTTAAAAACCCCTCAAATCACTTCATAATAGAAAAACATAATTGTAAAAATCGATAAAATGATTCTAAATTCATTTTTTCTTATTCTAAAAGCTTTCAATTTATAAATATTCTAAGTACAATATTTCAATAATATCACTACATTACCATCATAGCCTTAAGTTTGGAAATATAAATCCTTTATCTAATATATATTAATCATTTAATCCAATATACATATTTCTAAATACTCTATTTATGGTTTCTCTACTAGTCATCTAGATTTTATCTGAAGCATTGAACATATTTTTAAGTTTGTAATGAAATATATATAATTCGTAGACTACTGAGTATGGAAACTAGCTAATAAATTCTCAAATATTACATTAAAACCATTGTAGACAAATCTTCTCACACTTCGATAATTTTATTTGACTTAAGTTTCAACTCTATAATCATCTAATATTATAGATTTCCACTTGAATTTTCCTAGATATTTATTCAAGGGTGGAATATATTCATCATTTTCCATTTATAATGGAAGAATCTTTGGCCTTTTTAATTAGGTGGATACTTACTCCATCACCCATCACATAACCTTTTTATAATTACACTAATAATATTCTTTACAACAAATATAATTGAAAACAAATACAAATTTAACCTTTATAGAACTTTAGTTAGGGTATAATTATTCTAGATTACCTCTAGATATCCTAGGTTCCCATGATGCTTATGACTATTTTGAAACTATGTTTACTGGTCATGATACTATCATTTAGTTTTAAAAAAATTTCATTCAGTATTTTCAATAAAGTGTTATGTTTATGTACCTTTAATGGATAAATCTAAAATAGGTTTTGAAACCATTTTCCTCTTCGTTAAATTATATTTTTTAAAAGTTCATAAATATTTGTTCTGATTTAGAAAATTTCTATATTTATTTATGTAAAGTATGTTTAAATATTGAGTCATTTGGTAATTTTTTAAATCAAAATTGTAATTTTTTATTTCTACATGTATTTAAAACTAGAATAAAATAGTTTTATTTTTAAAGGTGATACATGGGGTGTGGGAACGATGCATACTAGTTATATTTTGTACATTGCTATCATACTATCGGTTTATCCAAGTTTTTCTTAGATGTGGTGGATGATCATTGGACTTTTGTTTAAGTATTATAGAGGTTCCAAGCATGGGTGACATATTTGAAACATGAAGATGGTTGGATGGAGTTCCTTATTTTTATTATTTTAGAATTAATTTTATCTAATGTATCATAATTTTCATTCTTTTCCTCTAAAAATATTTATATTTTAATGTATATGTTCTATTAGATAATATTTTATTTTTTTAGTAGTGTTTAATATTCATATTTCAAGTTTAATTTTTCTTAAATTTTGAATTATTTATTTTATATAGGTGGCTTACCAACATATGGGATGGTCATTCCAAACTTTTTGGTGGAATTCCATTTATTATTATTGTTCTATTAGAAAAAAAAGTTCCCCATAGAGTAGATCTTAATGTCTGACAGTAGTTTCCAAACCATAGATATTAGAAACTCCCTCCAGGACTTCGCATAGACCATCTCAAGAACCTATCTTATGGGTAGACTATATTGAATCTTGAAAATGAATGACTAAGTAAATGATCCAAAACTACTAAAATCAACATTAAAATTGAGATACCTAATCTTTCGACCTCCTCTACAACCAAACCAATACTAATAGAAATCTATTTCCTCAAGAGTAAATTTTTCTCTACCTCCAAAAAATGACCAAAGGTCTATATACACATGAAGTGTATCTTTAGTGTGTGAGAGAACATGGCTGATAGGATTCAACAACCTGATCTTTGTATAACTTAAATAAAATAAACCATAACATGCTATCTTGAAATACAAAAGTACCATTTTATTATTAGTAAAATAAAATAAACTAGAGGTTTTTCATTTAAAAATTTTATTTTAATGAAATATTTTCCTAAAATATTAATTTAAAATATGAAATTACAACTATTTACATGTAAATAGAAACAATTATTTAGTAAAAATCTATAAAATCGTCATATTAGAAGATTTAGGGAACAATGGAAGGGAAAACATATAATCCCCTTTGTAGTTTTGTATATTTGAGGTGTATCACCATGGGTGCACCATTTCTAATTGATTTTCATTTATAGGGGAGAACAATGTACCCCTAGATAGATTCATTAGGTAAACCCATTCCCCCTTATAATGATTCATAAGGGAGTACTAGGTCCTCAAGTTAACAACATCATTCTACATTAGTATCTATTTTAGATTCTCATCTAAGTATCTAAGGTTTCCCATGATAAATTACATAAAAAATTGGTTTAAAAAATCCAAAACAACATGTAAAAAACCATTCTTTTATAAAATATCATAAATATTTTTCAAACCTTTATCACACATGGAATTCCTTTGAAAAAAGGGTAATAACCCAAAGAAGAATTAAATTTTGAATTAACACATTAGATAGTTTAAATACCCCTTTAATTATGAAATATTTCATCAAAAAGTCATGTTAAATTATAATATTTTTGTCCTTGTAAATAAACACAAATAATTTATAATAAACCATCTTTTGGAGTTTTTTGAAATACTTTGTGGGTGGATCATTACCCAAAAAACATTTATACATTATATAGAATCCACTTTCTCTAAAACTCTTGAAAACCATGTAAGAACAAGTATATAGTATATTTAAGTCATCATCAATATAAATAACACTTTTCATTTATACTATATCAATATTCTAAAACATCAAGCATACATGGTTCTTCAAATAAAGAAAGACACGTAGAGTCACTCAACTTTTTGGGCCACATGAAAATTTTCATCAGGTATTAAATCATGTAAACCTCTTCTTTATTGAAATATTTATTCCCTAAAGATTATTATATATACATATATATGATATATGTTATTCTATGTTATTCTTTATGATATAGGGATGTTTTATAGTATGAAATCCATGATTCAAATGTATATCATATACTTTTTATTTTATATTATAAGTTATTTTATAGGTTATATCGTTTCACAAGATATACATATATCATAAAACCACTACCAAACTATCATATTTTATGATATTAATCATAGTTTATTATTACCATGGATTTACAATTTATAAGGCATTTGAATGTTAATTGTTAACAATATGGTTATCTTCTATATAGGTTAATCTTTCATTAATCTAAATATTTAATAAGATGAAACATATGAGAGGAGAAAATCTCTTGAAGGTTACAAATGGTATGTAACTTCATTCAATTTACTTTAATTTCATAAAACATTTGAGTAAATTACGTGTATGATATATGGATTTTTAATTGGCTATATAAGGATTCCAATTCCATTAGAATGGTGCTTGACCAAATTTTAAGCCTCTTTTCAATTTCCCTATGACTTCTTCCTCAAAAGTTCTTAGCCTCTAAGAGATAATAGCATGTAATGTATGTGAGGCAGTCCTACTTGAACATCAGATGATTCATTTGTCCCATGGGTAAACCATGGATGGAGGAACCTATTGGTTTCTCAATTGGGATCTTCCTCAAACCACCGTGATGGAAGATGAGAGTAGCAAACATCTACAATGAAAGGTATAAGTTATTCATTATATATATAAATAGATTTATATTTTTTATATCATGGTGATCTTGGGTATGAGGTTTTTAATTACTTTTATTGGATTAAATAAATTTTTATTTTATCCTTAGAAACCCTAAAATGGTATTAGATATTTTTTATGCTTCCTAATTCTCAAAACTATGTTTTAAATAAAGAAAATGTATATCATTTTTTATATCATATCACCTATAAAAAATGATATATGAATTGAAATTTGGATAATTTTATGATATGGGATATTGTAAGAGGCGATATGAGACTTAGAATACACTTGGTTTTATGATATGTGATAACGTAATCCATAATGGGGATCACCTTGTATGATATGGGATATTGTAACAAGCGATACCATGTAATCCTTTAGTTTATGGTATTTTATTACATATGATATGACCCGAGAATAACAATGATAACAACTTTTAATAGAAAACATAAAAATAGAATTGCTAATATGATATAATGTATTTCATAAAATGTGACTGTTAATTCAGAATTATCAGCCGAAAACCATAGAGCACTATTATTAAGGCGCAGTTTCAATTTGGTAGTAAATAATGTCTAAATATTTAAGTAAATAATTGAATTATATAATTTATAAATTTTTTATAAATTATGTAAAAAGTTATTTTTTATATTTATTTAATTGATAGTGTTATTTATAAATTAATCAATTATAAATTTTTTATAATTGATTATTAAATGTTTATGAAGTATTTATTTGATAAATATTTTATAATATTAATTGTTAACAATAATTACCTTTTGAAAAAATATGGGATGACTTATAACTTGGATATAAATGGTTTATATATAAATTATATGTTTATTTATAAATAATTTATAATTTAAAAAATAAGTTAAAATTAAAAGAATTTATATTAGATTATAAAGTGTTCATAATTATTAATTTGAAATGATCAAATTAAAAGGCCTTATTTGATAAAATTATTAAAAACTTATCAAATTTTTTTTCTATAATTCATATTGTCAAGGTTTAAGTAATATTAAATGTGTGATATTATTAATGTTTACATAATATATGAAAATTATATATATATAATTATTATATTTCAGATATCATATATTTAAGTAAAATGTCTTATAAATATAAATATGATGGATTTCATGTTGGAGAAAAATATAAAGTGTTTATATTTATTTTATTATGGAATTTTCATAATGCATGCCTAAATTATCTGGTGTTTATAATTTCTTGATTTATGAATTGTACATTAACTATTTTTCTCATGTATGAATATATGAATTTTTCATTTGTTTAGTTTATTTATTATTTTATTCATAGATATATTTATTATATTATGAATAGTTTAATGATTTAGTTTAATTTGACTAAAATAATTCTTTAAATTATCATACATGTATATAAGATGTTATATTATTAGTAAAATAATTAATTTAATTTTCTTCTACCTTAACTCTAGCTTGTTCAAGAGTTGTGTTGAGCGTTAAACATCAACATGGTTAAAAATATTGATTTGGTGGAAGAAATAGAGTTTTTAAACTAAATCATAAGAATCATAAATTTATATATATAAGGAGTAACATGATATATGATGTTCATACTAAATCCCCTTAAAATACTAAGTGTCAGAATCCTTCCAAAGTATACACTTTTCATGATCCTGATCATCCAACTCGGCAAGTCATGCTAAAGTTGGGTTCCCCTGGATTATCTTGTGTAAGTATAACAATTAATGGTGGACATAATAGGATTATGTTCCCTTTTTGTAAATTTATTTGCATAAAACTTTGTAGGAAAACCCTAATAGGATTAGCGTACTATAGGAATAAATTTGAGTTTACTATATTATGGATTGGGTAAGGAGTTGTTCACTTAGCTATCTAAGATTCATATTTGATGTGACTAACATGATTGTCTTCCTAAGTACTTATGTAATGATATAAATGCTAAAGTAACCCAAATATTATTAAAATGTGGGTCTTGGACCACCAATTGATAAGATACAATTTCAAAGTGTCATCATTTTAGTGGGATCATATTTAATAAAAGTACTTATTAACTTAATGTAAAAAATGATACTCATTTGAAAAAATATTATGTTATAGTTATAATGGAATCATCAACATAAAAAATTAATTTGAGATAAATCATATAAAAAGGAATACATTAATGTAAGAAACTTCTTATATTGGTATAAAAACATGAGAATTTTTCTTTATGTATGTAAAAATTCTATGTGTTAGAGCCACACCTTCCTATGTTTATAAATTCCAAAGTTCTTAAACAATTGAATCTAATGGATTATAATAATTATATATGAATTTAATTATGTTTTAAATTTAATTAAATACAAGATTATCATAGGAACTTAATTCTATATACATATAATCAATAAAATTGAGTGGGTCAAAGACATGGAGTGATTGAATAAATCCTCTAAATATTAATCTTTCTATTGAAATCCTTTTGTAACCATTATTGAAAAATTTATAATAACTTGAATGGGTTAAATAAAAGTTTACCCTAATTTATCAAATTATTGAGAATAAATAAACTAGTTAATGGTATTTCTAGGTTCTTGTTGTTGTATTGATAGTAAAAATGAATAAAAATTCGAATTGAAAAAAAATTGTTGAAAAGACTAAACAAAGTATCTTTGAGAATCTAATCAAGGTCAATGAAACCTAAAGGAGAATTTTGGAAATAGTGAAATGTTTTCATAGGACGTAATTTTCAAAGAGCATGAAGGGGTTTAAGAAACCCCATTCAAAATATATGTTAGGTGTTAGTTTTATAGAAATCAATTCATAGATTTTTAAGGGAATATTTTACAAATATTGAAAATATAAAGGAGTTTTAAAACAATGAAAGAATTTATCGAGATTATATGTTATAATTAAAATTTAAATAAAAGGATTCTTGAGTTATGATTTTTAATGGAAAGTAATATATCCAGATCAGATAGATCTAAATAAAGGATGTGTATTTTTTATGTTATTCCTCTTATAAGATAAGAGAATTTTAATATAAACAATAGGTTTTTATGAATAAGATGATATAATGGATTAAATTCATATGGTTTATTATTCTTTAGATTCTATAACATTCTTTTAAAAAGTAAGGATAAAGTGAGTTTTATCTAGGATAAAAAAATTTCATCCAAAACATTTGTTAAAATATGAGGGTAATCCCACCACCCTATAATGAAAAAAATTATGTAATGAAATATTCCTTTAGAAAACTACTTAAATCACTTAAGGAATGAGTTTTTTTAATACATTTTCGAAAAAAAGATTTAAAAAATCATAAGTTTAATTGTTTTTTAAAAAATATGCCTCAAATGAAGCATCGGTGATGCCACCTTCCATCCCCTCTGCCGCCTTTGGCCCGGATCGATGATATAGAAAAGGCAGAGGAGGGATTCTGCCTTTTCCTCAACTCCCTATAAAAGGGAATCCAACCATATTTTCCTCACTTGATTTTCCCTCATCTCTCCTAAATCCACTACTTTTCTCTCTAAAAAATCATTTTCCGTTCTATGGGGTCGGTGGCCCAAAAGAAGGTGGTTTTTTGTGAATCATCATTTAGAGGTATTTTTTATTTAATTTAATATTCTTCATTTATATAATTGAAATATTTTTAGTTTAAAATATTTCATTTTTAAGTAGTTTAGTTGATTCTTAATATTTTCTTTATTTGGTTGTTTAATTAGTTATATATACTTTGGAATAATAAATTTTCTTAGAAATGATTAGGTACAGATTAATACTTAGGATTAAATATTGTGAAATTTTGGTAGCATAAATTTTAAGTGGTTATCTAAGCAATCAAATCCCTGTTTGGATACAAACAAGTGCATGTGGCTCTAGAAAAGATTTACCTATGGGTAAAAACCAAAAAAACTCATTAAGCTAGACTCGAATGGGAACTAGTACATGATAATGGGACTTTCGGCACTTATGTTTTGACACTCTCATAGTATATGCTTAAGATGATTCATATTTTCTTTATAAACTACTAAAATACCAAAGAAAATGAAAATAAAATCAGTATATTTACCAATGATAAAATTATAATTATGATATTGTAGAATGAAATGGACAAGGAAAAAATCATTAAAGAATTAATGTTATTATTAGTAATTAAATTTTTTTAGTCATTTTTTAAATATTTTATTTATGAAGTTGTTTAATTAGTTATATATAGTTTATAAATAATACTTATTATTAGTAATTATTAATTATAGATTAATTAATGATAACATAGGATTAAAAATGAATACATATGATTAGTTAATTATATTTAACTAATGAATATAATATGATTAATGACTAAATAATAAATAATTAATTAATAACTTATTAATGATTAACTAGTGATTAATGAATGATTTATTAGTTAAAAACTATACTAAGAAAATCAGTTGATAAAATGAAAATTATGATTATATAAAATGAAATGGAGAAGAAAATGTTTTAAAATGTTAGTATAGTAAATATTATCTAGTTTAGAAATAATAGTTATTATTATTAATGATTAATTATAGAATAATTAATAAACAACATAGGATTAAAAAATGAATCCATATAATGACTAGCATATTTTAGGGTATAAAAAGATGTCCTGAAATTACATTCTAATAAATATTATATGGTCATCCAACATTGTTAATATTTGTTACATGATCATAATTTTGATGAAAGAAATATTTTTGACGTAGAGAGTCATGTTTTCCTATGTGTACTGATATGGGGAGGTTATTAAAACTAAGAAAGGAGCTACTTACAGTACACAACCAATAATAGTGGTTAGTATAGCTAATTGTGTAACCCTAAGTTACCTTCAAGAGAGAATCCATGGTTCCTTAAATCTTAGACCTGATCAAGAGATCAATTCTATGAGCTATATACATTTTCAATTCCTGGAAACATTATGACATCTAGCTTGTCCATTAGTTGCTGATGTATAGTGGTTCCAAGCAATTAATTTATTTTCTCAAAGGTCGGATGGTACTATGATGGATTTATATGTTAATGTTTCTATTATACAACAAAAACGTCCATTTGTAAGAAGATGAATACTTAAAATAGTGGTTGAAGAAAGTCTACCCAATGAAATTGAGACTATTCAAAATTATGAAAAAGAGGAAAACCTATATGATCTCATGGATATACATGTCAATCTCAATTTTGATTAGGAGTTTCGTAATGATGGGTCACATGTTGACAATGGTACTGATGAGGAGGGATCAGTGGAAGTTAGGGAGGAGGTTTTGAGAAATGAATTAACTGTATAACAACCTCGACCTACAATAAATCATCCATCACTCCTTTCATCTTAGTCATAAGTAATGACACATGTTCTTGAATACAAAAATAATGTTCTCACAACAGCAACTGAGTTCCCCAGATTTTTACGAGATAGGTTTAGTGAGCTGGAAAAAATCTTATATGTTGGAAGGAATTTTCCGTGTAAAGATTCTTTAAAAATAATGCTAAATAGATTTCACATTGATATGCACTACAAATTTATAGTTCAAAAATCATTCCATATTAAATATTTCATTTGGTGTGGGAAGTATGGGTATGATTGTAGATTTCTCTTGAGGGAGATTTTGGACATTGCATTTGGAGGTTGGAGAATCTTGACGATTGAGGCAGCTCATACTTGCATTCAGCCAAGCCTGATACAAGATCATACCTCATTGGATATAGAATTTTTGTCCTACATTGTTTGTTGTGGTGATTAGGAAATGCCATAATGTTTCAATATCCCTTGTGCAAGAGAGGATACAACAGAAATTCATTTATAAGATTTCTTATAATAATACATGGATGACAAAACAGGAGGCAATTATGAAGGTCTATGGTGATTGGGATGACTCATATTGGGTGTTGCCGCAGTTTCTAGCCATACTAAGGAATCATAACCAAGTTTCCTTCCATATTGATGAAAAAAACATGTGTATCACGATGACCAACTTGATACATCTCCTGTTCAATTTCATCAGTTTTTCTGGGCATTCCTCACCTCTATCTCCATATTTTGTTTCAAAAAACAGTTCATTCAGATTGAATGAATGTTTCTATACAGAAAATACAAGGGCGTATTGTTGATTGCACCAACCCAAGATGGAAACCATTCACCTCTTATTATTACTTTTTCCTTTGTAGAGAAATAAAACTATGAATCATGGAGTTTTTCACGAACCAACCCAGGTCAACCCTGAGCTTGTCACCCGAGTCCTTCCACGACTTGACTCGAAGGGCGTTCTCGATCCCCACAGGCTGGAAACCAGTGTCAGTAATCAAAATAAAACAAGAGAGAATTATTTATCCCAATAATAATAGGATCAAAATATAAAAAATTGAAAACGCATTAGAGTTAACCATAATTGAATCTCAATAAAAGAACAATCCAGTCTAAAACAAATACAACTAAATAAAACTAACACTGAAGGAACCAGAAGCTACAAAATAATAAAAAACCATCAAATAACATGATCTCCATGTGACATATTAGTCACCTCCAACCATAAGACCACCCTTCTCCAAGAGATACTCTAACCATAAAATCCTGAACTAAATATGAACCTGCAAAACAGTTCGGGTCTACCGACACCGAATGGTACAAGTAGGGTGTGATCTAGACAGCTCAGTAGGAAATCACCAAAGATTCCATGTGTTTCCTTTCCCAACATAATCTATTAACACTAGTTTGAAAACAATTATATAAAAATAGGTTTTCTTTCTTTATATAAATAAACAAATTTCATTCCATTCTTCCAAACTAATCACACCATGTTTCTACATTCAAAATAGACTTTTCATTTTAAATAAAAAATAAATCAACAATAGCAGGGCTATGCTGAAAATAAATAAACTGTAGAAATTAACATTCAATGTAGCATAATGTAAATGAGAAATACATATAGTAACCATGGGTGATCCTAAACATCCCTAGAAGACCCCTAGACGTACTCGGTTTCAGAACCACCTGTCAGTGTATGGTGAAGCTCTTAAGTCTATAACCAACTGGTCGCCCTAACAGACCAATCCAGGGGAAAAGCCCGCATGGCCAAAAAAAATCCAGGTGTACCAACCCATCTAATCGGGGTTGATCAGCAACCGCCACTCGATCATCTAAAAGACGCCTAGGAACCCATGTTGGTGATAATAATACTGTGTAAGTAGGAAGGCCCTCGCACACATGACTCATATCACCGCACTTTCCTACCCCAAACATGAACGCTTACTATATGTTCACCCATAAAGGGTTACCCTAGATATTAGCGCCCCAAAAATATGCATTCGATCATTTCATATCAACAAAGTTCCAACTAGGCCATCACACCATTTAACATTCAAACCATTTCATAAAATGTTCAAAGTTTCCCACTGGGCAATTACATTTTCTCAATCACATTCTTTTCTAGAATCAACACAAAATGTCATCTTTAAAAGTACAATGCCAAATGAGCCTTAAATATTATTCACCCAAATACATTTACCAAATCAGTTCGAAATCATTTCTAAAACCATTTCCATGTATACAAAGAAAAACGGGCCATTAAACCATTTGAAACCAACCGTGTCCCAAAATTCCCCACGGTTAAAATTTATAAGAAACAAAAATAAATATAAAGCTACATTAAATACCAATACACTTTTTAGAAATCAAGATTCATTTTTTAAGGATGATAATGTAAGAGATAAGAGACAACATTTGATAAATCAAGGTCCATGTGTAACATCCTCTCTAGGTGTCATTTTCACTTGAATGCCCACCCATGTGTGCACCTAGTGCACCCATGGATGTGCAGACATCCAATGAAACCCTTTGAAGACCTATAAGAATACCCAAAAACATTTTTCCAGAAATACAACTTCCTTTCAAACCAACACAATTACAATATCTCTCTTAAAATTTTCAAAAACCCGAAGGACTTTTCCAAAATATTTCACCATGAATAATCAAGCAATAAATAGGCTCACAAATCACTTTCAATGCTTCAATTCATGTTTCAACCAGTACAATATATAAAACTAGGGCTCAATTTTCTTTTCATAAACCAAAAGTCATTTTATCAAACAATTCCAAGGCACCAACACATAGACATAATCAAGGAATTCATTTAAATGCCAATTTTAACAATTGTAACCAACATAAAAACAACAAAATAAGTTAACTATAAAACATATGGAGGTTCAAATCATGTTCAAAAATTAATCAAAAGTGTTCAAGAATCAATGGTCTGTAATGTAATGGAAAATCATGGAAACACCTACCTCAACGGTTTGTGAATGTGACGAAACTTCAGGGGAAGAGATATCTAAGACCCACAGACCATCTGCACACCCTAGACACAAGAAAAACGTACCACATGAGACAACCCTAACCCTAGTTATTTTCCAAGGGAGGAAACCCCAATGAAAATCCACGAAAAAAAGAGGGGAAGAGAAGGATAGGAGATTCAGTGAAGGAAACATGAAGAATCCACAACCATTATTGAGAAATCGCCCCAAAATTTTCCCAAATCGAAGAAGGAAGGAGGGGTAGTCTCTTCTGGTCGATAGAAAACACCTGGGGCTTAATTTGAGAGGTTTAATCACCCAAAATGGAGCTCCATGTCAAAATTAATAAATCCCACAAGTGGCTACACGGTTTTGCTGCAGGTTTTGTCAAACCGTGTGCAAACCGTGTGAGGGCTACTAGAAAATTCCTGCAACTTCGCATGGTTTGGTGGCACGGTTTGGGCAGGCCCTGTTCAAACCATGAAATGCCAAAAAAATTGTCTAAAAACTCCTAAATTACACCCCAAACACTTGGGAAGTCCACCCAAAGATCCTTCAATGTTTTAAACACAATATAGAGACACTGAGGGCATCACAAACTCTCCAACATGCCACTTTTCATCCCACAACATTCACAATAACCATGAATATGTCTAGAATAAAACTAATACAACCAAAAAAAAAGAAATTTTGTTGGAAACCCAACTCGAACCTCAACCAAAAAATCCAACATCAAGAATAAAAAATAAAATGAAGGAGTATCCGAAGTCAGGGTGTAAAAATTCTCCCCACCACAGACACTTTCTGCCCCTAGAAAGTCATCCATCCAAAAGTAAACCAAAGCTCAAGTCCATTACAAACAAAAAACAAGGGGAATCTATGAACCCCTAGATGATTATTCACTCCAAAAGTCACACTCGACTGATCAAGAAGAAACAACCATTCATAAATGAGTATTAGGGGAGAACACGAGGGGGTTCTCCCCACCACAAGAACCCCAATAAGGAAAACTATATTTAAATCCAAAACAATACCCACAGTATAATCAAGAACAAGAGATTTCAACATTTTAAATTTCAAGGTAGCTTGAAAGGTTTGGTTTCACGGTTTAGCAAGTTGTGGGCCAACCATGTGCGAACTACTAAAAGGAATGGGCACCCTGCATGGCTTGCCCGCACGGTTTCAAAACAATTCTCCAACCGCGCCAAATCCTCTGCCCGAAAATGACACCAAGCCACATGATTATGAGACCTACCACACCATTGTGTGCTTTCCATGCAGTTAGTTTTGTCTGAATGGCTTGGGTCGCACGGTTTCGACTCACTGTGTGGTAACCGTTCGGTAACTGCACTTCAACTGGAAAGATCTCTCTAAAACTCCAAAAAAAAAAAAATTGACTGGGCTCAAACCAGAACTTCCATGTAAAAGATTGAAACTACCGCCACTGAATAAAGGAACCTCCAACATGAACTGAACCCACAATACATCCATTCTACAAAGCTTTATAATCTCCAAATGCGCACTATAGAAAGTTAAAATTGAGACCATCTTACACAAATGCAAGACACACTCAAAGGAGAATGAAAATTTTTCAAAGGACACATTTAGATAGACTCAACTGTTTGGGTTATAAGAGATATAGTTAACCCCACCATTACCATAAAATGTTTACTTACATAATCAACTTAATAAAAACAAGGATATGTTAAAAAATTTCATCCCAACAGAGAAGAAAAAAAACTAGGTTGGGTTTCACACCCCCTCCCTGCCACTTCTGACTGTGCGCGAGCTTCACCTCGAGACCTGTTGTTGGGGATCTGATGGCTGAAGCATCTCCTACCTCACGGTCAAGAAACACATCCTCTGACCAAGACATCATTTTCAGACAACACCCCCTACATAACTTCTTTAAATGACCCCAATGGACATAGCGGCGGAAAGTCTTCAGAGGAATACGACAAGACGACTGTGAGTGACCAAACCGGCCACATTGGAAATATAAAAGCGAACAGACCAAAGAACTGGAAGCCAAACCCGATGAAGGAGATTTTACAGAAATAGGCTCCTCTAGCATACCCCACTCACCAGATGGGAAACCTTAATGATAACCTACTACCATTGGCTGCACCCTGAAAATCAATTCATCCATGAATGCCTCATCCACCAACTTCTAAAAACAGGTTTCATTGGATGAGATCATTTTCTCATCAATTTCAGGATGAAGACCCCTGAAAAAGATAGGGGCCTTCATCTAATCCTCCAATTATACTTCCAAAGAGTATGAGACTAGCTCTTTGAAATGGTTAACATAGGACATTACAGATCCCTGTCCCTACTGAACATCCTGCAGCTCTTCCACCTTCCTCTACTTTACCTCCTTCGGTGTGAATCGTTGGATGAAAGTGTCCTTAAACACCTCCCATGACATCTCACCTTCTGTCAATGATGAGGAAACCAACCTCCACTAGTCCAATATTGGACCCTCAAACAACCCTTGAACTGCATGGACACTAACAGCATTGGGAGTTCCCAATGACTTAAAAACACGCTCGAATTCTTCAACCGAATACACAACCTCAAATGAATCTCGATCACCATGGAAAATAGGAAAAACATGTAAAGGAAAAAGAATCGGGAATGACTCATTAAGAACATTGGGGACCATTCTGGGTGGCATTTTCTGAACAACACGAAAATTGCATACCAAATCCAACATCAAATTGAGGCAAAAACAAATAGGAACACCTCAAACCCAAACCAACGGGCTCAGAAGCCACGTAAAAACAAACACCAACCAAATATCTTTTTTCAAAAACCATCATTTTCCTTTGAAAACTCAAAACGATCTTCTTCGAAGGCTAGTTACCAAATACCAAAAACCCATTTTTCTAGAAAAAAAACAAATTTCTGAAATCATTTTCTCATTCAAATCCATTTTAGGAAAACCATACCAAACCTTTAACTCGAAAACCCAACCCATGGTATCTTATGAACCATTACATGTCTATCAATCCATATCCAATGCCATATTCTAATACGCACTTCCCACAGATACCCACACACATGTCAATGTACATAAGAAATACCAAGGGCCACATTCCATTAACATTCTCAAAGCAAAAACACCTTTAATGTTGGAAAAACCACTTTACCAATTTAAAACCATTTCATGGAAAATAGTTATGTTTTCAAATCCATTTTCATTTAAAAATCCACATTCATTTTCAACATATTGTGACACAAACTGAAACCAAAATGAAACACAACTAACAATGGACCACCAGAATGAATGACTAGTTCCTATGTCTAACCTAACGACATGGTCATGGGCCATTCCCCAAGTAAGGTATAATACTAAGAGGACTTAAACTGGGAACTAGGACTCCACATGGGTCACCACCCCATGTGAGGCTGCAAAGTGAACTGATTCACCTCCATTTTCATCCCTCAATCCAAAACAACCAAAGAAAAGATACTCAAATCCCGAACTAACCCTGGTAACTCAGGTCTCGTCACGAGCGGTGGTGATCAAGCACCAACCCATAACCAACCTCTTGAGCCCCGACAGTCCTAATCTCCTTCTACCAAACACACCAAATAAAAAGGGCCTCCTCTAATACCATTTTGTCAAGAACCAATCTAGGTCAAACATGAGCTGGTCACCCGAGTCGGTCCACGACATGACCCGAAGGGCGTTCCTGATCCCCACGGGCTGGAAACCAGTGTCTGGCATCAAAATAAAACAAGAGGGAATGATTTAGACCAAAAATAATAAGATAAAAATATGAAAAATTGAAAACACAAGAAAGAAAAACACAATAGAATCTCAATAATAGAACAATCTAGTCTAATAAGAATACAACTAAATAAAACTAACACTGAAGGAACCAGAAGCTACAAAAGAATAAAAAACCAGCTATTATCATGATCTCCATGTGACCTCTTGGTAACCTCCAACCATAAGAGCACCCTACTACAATAGATACTCAAACCAGAAAAACCTGAACAAAATATGAACCTTCAAAATAGTTCGGGTCTACCGACACCGAATGGTACAAGTACGGTGTGAGATAGATAGCTCAGTAGGTAATCACCAAAGAGTCCATGTGTTTCCTTTCCCAAGACAATCCATTAACACTAGTTTGAAAACAATTCTATAAAAATAGTTTTTGTTTCTTTTTAAAAATAAACAAATTTCATTCCCTTCTTCCAAACAAATCACACTATGTTTCCACAATCAAAATAGAATTTTCATTTTAAATAAAAAAAGATCAACAACACTAGGGCAATGCTGAAAATAAATAAACTGAACAAATGAATAGTCAATGTATTATAAAGTAAACAAGCAATACAGATAGTAACCATGGGTGATCCTAAACATCCCTAGAAGACCCCTAGACGTACTCGGTCTTGGAACCACCTTCTGATGTATGGAGAAGCTCCTAAGTCTATAACCAACTAGCCGCCCTAACTGACCTATCCAGTGGAAAAGCCCACCTAGAATAAAAAAATCCATGGGGTACCAACCCGTCTAATTGGGTTTGATCAGCAACCGTCACTCGATCATCTAAAAGATGCCCTATAACCCATGGTGGTTATAATAATACTATGTAAGTAGGAAGGCCCTCGCACACACGACTCATCTCAACGCACTTTCATACCCCAAACATGGATGCTTCCTATATATTCACCCATAAAGGGTTACCCTAGATAGAAGAACCCCACAAATACTCATTCGATCATTTCATATCAACAAAGTCCCAACCGGGATGTCACACCAATATTTAGTATTCAAACCATTACATAAAATGTTCAAAGTTGCCCATCGTGTATTCACATTTTATGAATCACATTCTTTTCTAGAATCAACGCAAAACATCACCTTTAAAAGTACAATGCCAAATGAGCCTTCAATATTACGCACCCAAATACATTTACCAAATCAGTTACAAATCATTTCTAAATCCATTTCCATGTATACAAAGACAAACAATCCATTAAACCATTTGAAACCAAATGTGTCCCAAAATTCCCCACGGTTAAAATTTATAAGAAATAAAAATCAATATAAATCCAAATTAAATACCAATACACTTTTTATAAATCAAGATCCATTTTTCAAGGATGATAAGGGGATAGAGAACAGACAACAATTGATAAATCAATGTTCACGTGTAACATCCTTTTTAAGTGTCATTTTCAATTGAATACCCACCCATGTGTGCACCTAGTGCACCCATGGATCCGTGAACATCCAATGAAAACCTTTGAAGATCTATAAAAATACCCAAAAACATTGTTCCAGAAATACGACTTCCCTTAAAACCAACACAATTGCAACATCTCTCATAAACATTTCAGAAACTCGAAGGACTTTTCCAAAACATTTCACCATGAATAATCAAACCATAAATATGCTCACAAATCACTTTAAATGCTCCAATTCATGTTTCAACCAATAAAATATATAAAAACAAGTTCAAAAAATACAACAAGGGCTCAATTTCCTTTTTATAAAATAAAAGGAATTTTATCAAACACTTCCAAGGCACCAACACATAGACATCATCAAAGAATTCTATTAAATGCCATTTTTAACAGTTGTAACCAACAAAAAAACAACAAAATAAGTTAACTATAATACATATGGAGGTGTGAATCATGTTTAAAAATTAATCCAAAGTGTCCAAGCTTTAATGGTTTGCAATGGAAAGGAAAATCATGGAAATTCCTACCTCAACGGTGTGTGAAGGCCATTAAACTTCAAGGGAAGAGATATCTAAGCCCCATGGACTGTCCGCACACCTTAGACACAAGAAAAACATACCACATGAGACAACCCTAACCCTAGTTTTCGGATAAGGGAGGAAACCCCAAAGAAAACCCAAGAAACAAATAGAGGAAGAGAAGGAGAGGAGATTCGGTGAAGGAAACATGAAGAATCAACAACCATTATTGAGAAATCAGCCCAAAATCACCCCAAATCAAAGTAGGATGGAGGGGGAGGTTTCTCTGGTTGATAGCCAACACCTAGGGATTAATTTAAGAGGTAGAATTACCCAACATGGAGCTCCATGTCAAAAGTTATAAAGCCCACAAGTGGCTTCACGGTTTTGCTGCATGATTTGTCAAAACGTGCGCAAACCGTGCGATGGCTACTGGAATACTCCTGCAACTTTGCATGGTTTGATTTCAAGGTTTGGGCAGGCCGTTCTCAAATCATGAGACCCCAAAAATTTTCTAAAAACCCCCAAATTACACCCCAAACACTATGTATGTCCACCCAAATATCCTTCAATGTTTTAAACACAATATAGAGACACTGAGGGCATCACAAACTCTCCAACATGCCACTTTTCATCCCACAACATTCACAATAACCATGAACAAGTCTAGAATAAAAATAATACAACCAAAACACAGGGAATTTTATTGGACACCCAACTTGAACCTCAACCAAAAGATCCAACATCGATAATAAAAAATAAAATGAAGGAGTATCCGAGGTCAGGGTGTGACAGAGTTGGATTCTGTCATGTTTCAGCAACCATTTCACCAACATTTGGGTTGTTTTTTTATATATAATTTCCCTCAGAAAATTAATGAGGTAGTCAATATGGATCCTGATACATGGAGATAACCAAATCCATATCATCAGTTTTGTATTAGACACATTACTAGTAATGTTCATAAAAAAATTCACAACGAATCGATAAAGAAGGGAATCATGAGGCTTAGTACACATTGTATTTGTTATTTTTTTCTATTTCAACATAAATATAAAATCAAAATGTGTGAAATATCATCTATTCTTAATTGTGATATTCTCATATTTTAAATTATATATTGTTATCTCTTCTTTTTTCTCAGTTTTCTAAACCCCAAAACCCAAAATCATAACACTAAACCCAAAATCATCATTCCTAAAACTTAATATAAAAATTCTAAACCCTAAACCTTATAACCTAAACCCTAACCCAAAATTCATAAACCTAAACCCTAAAATATTACAAAAAATACAAAAACCTAGACCCAAAACTCAATATCTGAAACCCTAATATGTAAATCCTAAAACCTAAAAGATGAATTGTAACCCAAAAACATATTCCATTTACCTCAGTTTTTTATAGCATTATGTGTCTGATATTTTAATAAACATTTATATAAAAAAATAATATTATCATAATTATTAGAATATGTTTTTGAATATAGATAATTAGATAAATTCCTAAAACATAATTAGTAATTACCATGGTTTATCTTAACCTAATCCATAATTAGTTAATCATAAAAGTCCTATAAAATATTTCTAACCAAATTCAAGACCCAAAAATTTAGAAAAATTGTCTCCATGATTCTAAAAATTAGTATACCATTAATCCAAAAATGTATATCTTAGTGACACATATATAATATCAAAATACATTATTAATCATAAATCCTTAACAAAAACATGAATGATTTGAAGAATTAAATTTCTTCTTATTCCTTAAATAAAATCATAGATTATAGAATTTATTTCATAAATCCAAAAAATGAAATAAAATCTATCATGAATTTCTTTTTCATTAAGTCATTATCTACTTTATTTTTCACCAATACCGTCCCATAAATATAATTTTTAAATTTTCTCAAAATTAGGCACATATTTAGGGTCATCTTCCCCAAATCATGTATTTTTAAAGAGTTTAAAATTTTTACTAAATCACATTTCTTGGCCATTGGTTCCATTCAACATATTATCACAAATAAATTAAGAAATGGTATTACAATACAAACATTATACATTAAATTATTCTTACAAAGATAATTTCATTAATAAAATTCATTCACAAGATATTTTTTGGATAAAAATACATAAGAATAGAAATCAGTCCACTTTAAAAGTATCAATAACATATTCTTTACATTAGTGTCTTGGATTATTCTAATATATATTCCATTTATACTTATGGAATTCATTTTCACAGTGACTCATCTTCTTATAGATGAAACATTTCACATTATAAAATTCATTCATTTCGATAAAATAATGATCTTGGTATCCATTATCCTAACACTTTTAGTAAACTCCAATTACCTTAAATCATGTATCAATGTTTTTTCAAGTCATAACATTATTCCGAACATAAAATTATATTTAAATTTTACACTTATGACTCATTTCATTTGTTTATATGCAGATGGATGATACTATACTACTCACTCAGTAGTGTACCCATATTTCCCAGGTTGTGTTAGAGGGTATTGCAGATCGATCAATCAAGGTGTGTTGAGCACACCATTTCTATCATAGGGAGATTACACATTCCATTAGACCATACTTGTGTTGTATTGGAATCTATGGTATCACTGTATCAGATTTCACATTTGTATACCATCACCTGATTGTTTCCCTGGTTGAGAGGTGGAGACCAGAGACACACACATTCCACCTTCCTGAGGAAGAGATGGCCATCACCCTCCATGATGTGGTAGTGCTTCTTGATCTTCCTATCTATAAGAGACCCATTATTGGACCCACTCATTCTTCATGGCCAGACCTTTCTCAGCGGTTGTTATGCATTGAAATTTTTTCCAATCGTAGGGATACAGATTGAGTGTCCATATATATTCCTTAGTTGGAGGCACAGATTCCACATTTACCCAATAATGCTGATGAGAAGACTATCATGAATTATGAACATGCATATATATTATGGCTCATTGGAGGGACCATGTGTACTGATCACTCAGGGATGCATATTAACATGATTTATCTACCCATACTAGAGGACTTTGATCAGTTCGAGATGTACAGCTAAGGATCATCCTACTTAGTATACATGTTTAGAGCATTATGCAGGATATCCCACAGGGACTGCACAAGTCTCGAGGGATGCATCATCCTTATTAAAATGTGGGAATGGGTGTGCATCCCTGAATTCCACCCTGAGCGTGCGGGTATACCGATAAATATAGAGGTGTTACATGACTCTCTATCTTGACACTGGTATGATTAGTCATTTATATTGGTTTATGATTCTACTATAAGTTATTGACTTTAATTTCTCATTATTTTTTACTATCGATGTTGTATTTTACTGGTGGTGTCAGCGACACAATTTCAACATGGTTCTGAGACACCATTTGGGTGTATATCGGCTCCAGTTGGACTATATCTTACCTGACCTGGTATGTATATATAATCTAACATTGTCAAGTAAATTTAAAAATATCATCAATTTAGGTTTTTAGTTAGGATCTTTTTTCACAAACTCTCTTGTCATTTCATATTTGCTGGCTTCCATACTGAAGTATTATGGACCAGTTGCCAACATAATGTACTATTGGGATTGAGCATTCTATGGTTGTAGTGCCCCTCATTCACTTACATATTATTGAGTGGCAGCAGCCTGACAGATTCATGCTCTAGTTTTTCTTTGCTCAGTAGATTACACTGCCATCAAGACAGACAGAGAGGCTTCATTGGATGAAGCTGACAGGGAGGCATGATGAGGATTGGGACCTAGTACATGCATGCTTTATTGACTGCTGACACATATGTGAAAAGTTTTGTATTCAGGGTGTAACTATAAATTGATTCTTTCTTTAAAAGAAGGTTGATTATGGGCCATGGTATAGACTGAATCCTATACTATATCTTACTCAAAATGGAAAAATATTCAGAGGAAGGTAAGTTAATAAATTTCCATTAGTTTTTTTATTGAGATATTTTCTAATTCATTTTTAATCTCTTTACTGGGCAGTCACAAATAGTAGCTTGTTCACATGAGTGATGAAGAGGAGGAGGGGGTCTTTAGTCGGGCACTCATCCATGCTGAAACTCTAGAGGTGAGGGTATCTTTTCGTGATCTTTCCGATATCATCTTCGAGCATCCATCCTGGAGAGAGGAGGTTCCTACCCCAGAGGAACTTCCTGCAGTAGCTTCATGTGCTGAGGATCCACAACCATGGTTATGTAGGCATTGTCGTGATGTACGTGAGGCCTCACCTATTCCATGGGTAGAGTTCAGCCCTCTAGTAGTCCAGCCTCATCCAATTCCAAATGTGCCTCAGGTGGCATGGGATCATTATTTCTTGAAAGGATATTTACAGTTCTCTTCATATTGGTTTCTAGATCCATCGCATCCTTGGCGTCAAGAACCAATATAGCCTCAGGGTCTAGATCCATCGTATCCTTGGGGTCCAGGTCCATCGCAGTCTTGGGGTATGGCTCCATCGTAGGATTGGTTCCCCACTGCGATGATGGAAGGCCCTTCTACCACCATAGTGGGAGAAGGATCAGGTGGGTAGTACAATATACAGATAATAGCTCCTCCCACTGACACATAGATGGAGAATGCGACAGTCAATGTTCCAATTCCCTAGGATCATCCCTATCTAGGTAATCAGACTCCAATGCGAAATCAACGTGGACGTCCTATTCATAGACAATCATGTGGGAAGGAATCTCCTTGCCATAGACATAGACATTGATTATACAGTTCATTTATATAATTTATGTCTACTGAAATGAAAATATTATTATTACTATCATTCTTTATTATATGCTTATCCAGTATTTTTGTTTTCAATTATATTTTAGGCACATTTTATATTTGATAGATTTCAAAGTCAACTACTTGAAACATTGGAATAATAATTAAATTTCAAGTATATAATTTTAAAATATTATAAAATATAAAGTTTAAAAACAATGTAAATAAAATTTAAAAGATATCCTAAAAATGTAAAAATTTGTTAAAAATAAAGAATTTCATAAATGAAATAAATTAATTAAAATGAAAGGAATGTAAGGAAAGTAACTCGGAAGTGAGATCAAAAATAACAAATGTCAAGGAGGATCCTAAGCCACCTACTTCACTTTGAAGGCCTATAAAATATAAAGTATATGACCCATATAAATAAAAATAAAAAATTCAATTACTAGTAATATGTTTAATCAAATTTTAAAATTTCATTCATATCAGTCTTATTGTTTATATTTTATAGGCTAGCGAAGACATGTACTTGAAACATTTTTATGTTTCGAGTAGGTGGATTAGAAAGCTTATAAATTTTTTTCATCATTATTTTTTAAGAAATTATTTTTATTTTCAACAACTTGTTATATGTTTATTCAATTTTTAAAATGGAATTCATATCAAACTTACAGTTTATATTTTATATTTTAGCAAAGTCACATACCTGAAACATTTTTAAGATTCAAGTAGGTGGATTAGAAATCCTATAAATTAATTTTCATCGAAATTTTTTAAAAAATTCTTTATATTTTGACTAATTTTTATATTTTTAATAAATGAATAATATTTCATTCATATTGGTCTTATAGTTTATATTTTATAGGCTATAAAAGTCACGTACTTGAAACATCTTTAATTTTCAAGTAGGTGGATTAGAAATCTAATAAATTATTTTTCATCTATATTTTTTAGGAAAATATTTTTATTTTCAACTAATTTTTATATTTTTAATCAATTTTTAAAATTTAATTCATATCAGTCTTATATTTTATATTTTATAGGCTATTAAAGTCACGTACTTGAAACATTTTTAAGTTTTAAGTAGGTGTATTAGAATTCTTATAAATTATTTTTCATCAACATTTTTTAAGAAATACATTTTATTTTAGACTATTTGTTATATTTTTAATCCATGTTTAAAATTTCATTCATATTGGTATTATTGTTTATATTTTTTAGGCTAGTAAACTCATGTACTTGAAACATTTTTATGTTTCAAGTAGGTCGATTATATATCTTATAAATTATTTTTCATCAAAATTTTTTAAGAAATTATTTTTATTTTTGACTAATTTTTATATGTTTAATCAATGATTAAAATTTCATTCATATTAGTTATACATTTTATTTTTTATATGTTAGAAAAGACACGTAATTGAATAAAAGATAAATTATGTTTGAAACAATTATATATATATATATATATAACCATAAAAAATAACAACTAATGGAAACTGATATAAATATACATGATTTTAATGAAGATCACACCAGATCCCATTGTAGCTTGAGTAGACTTGATACTTTTATAGAGGCGAATTTTTACATTAATTTATGAATTTTACCTTTTATATTTGTTTTAAATATTGTAAAGGCCCATGGGGTCACACATTATTATTTACTGAATGGGTATTTAGTTTTATAAAACTAATATAGATACACTAATAGGTATTTTAAATTTTATCCAAAAGGATTTTTGGATAGATATTCACATGTTAATGCATATAATGTGATACATAGTGAATTTTATGATAACTTTCCAAAAAAATATAATATATCCAAAATGAGTTTTGGATATGTTTTCACAATTTATTTTACATAATATAATATAATGTTAAATAGCACAAAGTCTATGAGGATTTAGTTATTGTGTGAAATTAGTGAAGTTATTTCCCTTAAGCATATTCATATGTGATATTTGTTAGTCAATATTATGAATTATGATATATGAATGTCATATAGTATGACATCCATGATTAAAATTCATATCATATTATTTGGATTATATATCATGAGGAAATACATAGGTTATAGCATTTATTATGATATACTGATATTGTAGCACAACTACATGCCTATTATATTTTATGATATAAATGAATCATAATGGGTTAATTGCATCTTAATATTACCATGGATTAAAAATTGATGAGGCAATTGAATATTAAGTGTTAATTTTTGGGTGGTGTTCCATGTAAGTTAATCTATCATTAATCTATAAATTTTATAAGTTTAAATTTATGGTAAATGAGATCAGTTGAAGGTTACAAAGGATTTGTAACTACATTCCATTTACTCTAACATCATAAAATGTTTGAGTAAATTCCATGGATGATTCAGGAATGTTCTATGGGCTACAAAAGGAAGGAAATTCCACTAAAATGTTATTTTACTAACTTCCAATCCTCCTATTGAATTCCCTATAAGATCTTATACCTCCTTCCTTAGCCTTTTAGAGGCACTATCATATCATGAACATGGGGAGGGTCTTACTTGAGCATCAGGTGATTTATGTGGGCAATGGATAGAGCATAGATAGAGGATCCTATTGGTTTCTCCATTGTGATATTCATTAAACCACTATGATTGAAGGTATGGGAAGTAGCCATCTTCACTGAAAGGTATAATTTCTTCATTCTATATGTACATTGTTTCTATTTTTTTTCATAACATGGTGATATTGGTTATGAGTTTAACAATGTCTTTCACTATATTGAATATGTTCTATTCAATCCTTATAAACTATACATTTTTTACTTAAATAATTATTATTAATAAACTAGAAACCAAAAAAATAATAAATTAGATAATCTATCAAATTTCTATAAGTGAGAACACTTACCAACAAGCTATAAGTTAAAATTGAATTCTCAAAATGATTACATATGATATAAATAGGTTTGTTCAATCTTCTAAGAAAAAAGTCCCTTGGGGTTTTGGGTGGTTCTTCTTAACATGGAGAAACCCCGTAACCCATTAAACTTAGGTATTAAGAAATAATGAGATAAATAAAATTATATATAATGGAAAGAATAATAAGGTAGAAGAGTGGAACTTTCTATGGAATTACAATAGCATGAAGGAAATTTTGATAAGATGTAGAGAAGAGGAGACCTTACCTCTCCCCTTTTGTGCGTATCAACTTCCACAAATGAGGTAAGATGATTCTACTCTTCTTTGTGTTAATATTTAACATAATTAATAGTATTATTAATAATGATACTAATAATAGTAAAAGAATAATAATAATAATAACAACAACATAACATGTAAGTGTAATTCATTTGAAAAATATCATTTTTTACATGTAAAATACACTTTCACATAATTACAAATGTAATATTATCAAAAATAAAAAATATACATAGTACAAAGTAGACATATATTTTGTAGACACAAGAAACAATATACATTTCAAGAGAATACACAATTTTGGTAACAATATTTATTATCTGAAAATACTATTATACCCATCTATAATGAAATTATAAAAGGTATCAGGAATTATAGGCCTAATATTCAAGGTTTCAATTGATTATTTTTGTGAGTTCTGGTTACTAAAATCAAGTACCTAACAATGTAGAGAAACTAACTCCAAAAACACCATGCACAAGTATTATAAATGGTCTCTAACATGATGAATTTAATCATGACTCCTATAAAATTTAAAAAAAATCCAAATTTCTCTAAAAAAAACATAGATAATTAATATATTTAAAATCATAAAATTGAGGGTGTTATAACAGTAATATTCTTATGGCCTCAGGTCATGACATAATACCTAAATGGGTAGACATATACAAAATAACCTTGTTAGTTTGTCTCATGATAGCCACCAATACATTGAGGGGGAATATAATATCAGGAACTACCCATTACATAATAAATATAATGCATCCATTGCTTGAAAATAAAAGTTAAAATTTATATAGGATAATATTCCATATAATTCTATATCCTTTTACCACTAATCAGTTTAATATCTAAAGAGCTACTGGGTCCTCAGGAATGCCTCCTCATATGCTAGAGGTTGTCGACTATAATTGGAAATCTAAGGTGGTGTCATGGGGAGACAATACCCCCATATAAAATTAATGAATAATGGTGAATAATAAAACAAAAATAAGATATCATTAATAAGAAAGGAATGTGGAATAAATAAAACATATCATATTATATAAAATATAAACATGAAGTATACATTCATATAGACTCACAGCTATGCCAATACATCAAAAAATCAACCATTAGTCCAATCATGTAAAGAATAAATAAAATAAATAAAAGTTAAATGATTTACATACATCCTTGATTCATGAATCATCAATATAAAAATTATGTACAATATATTCAGATAAATGATCAAAACATGAGCCTCTACCTAACCTAAACATATGATTAGTTCAAATATCCTCATGTACCCAAGTTACATGGTTTCATGAGCATGGTGTGGGTGAAACATAGTAGGGAACCACCAACACATTCCAATATATAACTAGTAAAATTAGTGTATGTTAATGTGATGTTATCAAGATAATAAACAATAACTACATGATTATAAATAAATAAACATCTTAAGTCCTTGAGTTCTAACATGACACTTGTGATTGACAATATCTTCTTCAGTTGTGTCTAAGTGTCTCTGAGCACGTCACATAACTATGTTAATCAATATAGGTTGAACAACCATATTATAGTAGGTAAAATCCCTCATTACAAGGAGGTAATCATAGGAAATCTAATAGTATTATACCCAAAGTTGAATCATAGGAACACATCCTAATAAATTCTGTAGTTGTAGGTGTATGGATGACTCCTAAGGGGATAATCCTAGGAAATAATATAGACATGTAGGCTAAATACCCACATCCTAATAATTAAATATGTGAATAATATAAATAAAAGAATTTTTAAAATTAATTTTATATCAATTGGCATAAAAACCATATACAATGGGATTTCCTAGGGAATTCATACAGTATTAGGCCCAAATACTTGAATCCAAAGGGACCATCCTTAAGAATTACATATAGAATGAACAAATGAATCTCATGTTACCACCTAGTAATTCTACATAAATCCTTGATGGTAGTGTATCACTCCAATAATATAACCCAACCCAAAAATTTTAAGGGTTTTCCATACTTCTTATCCCATCACATGTAACTAAGGATGTCCTCTCAAGTAAATGACCAATCACTGTCACTATGACTATATATGGCTCACATTAACAATATAGGTTATAAGGTGACACTCGGAATCATAATTTTCTATTATCCACATATAACCTTTAAAGGGTAAACATTAAACTAGGAAACCTTAGAGGACCCCCTAGATTACATCCATCATTGACACCCAATTTGGGCTCTGTTACCCCACTCTCATCTCTCGAGCCATACCCCAATCACTCATAGGGAATAATAACCCTTGACATCATCATACACATGATAAGTAAACATTTTCCTCCAAGGAAAATACATAAGGACATCTCTAAAGATAGATTTCATAAACCCTGTATCAATACCCAAGTTATCTCAGGTTGGTCCTTACTTACCCAACCTGGTCAAAATCTACTCAGTCACTCCCTTCTAGTTTTTCATGTCTTAGTGTGGGAGGAATGTTGACCCCAAGCTTGTCTCAAATACACCACCAGTTATAATATATATCAAGGTATCCCAAATCTTTACTCATGTTAACCATTATAAATAGTTTCTCATCCCACTCAAGGGAAATATGGGAACCTATGTCATGGGCCATAGAATATCATCCATTTTACTTCTCAATCATATAGGTCTATATTTTTTGTGTAATGAAATAATAATCATGGTCTAAACCATCAGCAACCAAGACATCTGGCCAGTTCATAGGGGTCCCTCATTACCCTTGGTAGTTTTTCATCTTAGTTATACTCATTTCATTTTAAAAATATAATTCATTTAACTTGAAGGTCAATCACCCTTAGTGGAGATATTTCACATCACATGAAAATATAAAATGTATAACCATAGGGGAAATGAATAAGGACCCCCTACATTATTAAAAAATCTATTCCCTTTTAATTAAACTTTACAACTCTCTCTTGATCCTGTTTAAGACCAATTTTCCTTCACTCATCCACATGAGGACTTATATAATGCCAGAACATCTAAATTAATTAACTTTAATCAATTTATAATTTAAAAAACAATTCATAATTAATTATTCAACTAAAGTATAATAATTATAATTAATTAATTAATTTAATTCCATTAGAATCAGTTTCTAAAACCCACCCATAAAACTTTTCACACTAAAATCATGACTATCCATCCATATAAGGTAGATATAATACTCCTTCCATCATCTTGGAAAAAATACCTAACACTCAACACGAATTAAATCACCAATTTTATTTAATTTAATAAAAAACCATGAAAAAAATCATACAGTGATTTACATTCAATGAAAAGGCGTGAAAAAACATGAATCCTTAAGAGACATTATCTAGCCACATCGAGAAAAATCCATATCATATTGAGAAAATTCCACCATGATTTGATGAAAACATCTTCAGAATCCTAATTCAAATATCTCAAAATCAGATATGATGAATGGATACTAATAATGAAGAGAAAATTAGGGATATAATCAGCTTTAATCTCTATAAAATTCCATATAAAATTCCTCATACTAAGTGGGTCAATGAAGAAGATGTAGGAGACCCTCCTAACTCATTTGTACATGAGTGAGGAAGAGAAAATGGGTTTGAGACCACAATAATGAAAGAGGGTAAATGTGTTAAAAAAATAAATTTTCATACCCAAGAAGGCCACCATGGAATGAACCATAGATTTCACTATGTCATGGTGTACCTCCAAGCAACCCCAAAGTAACCCAACACTCTGAGCACCATAGTGAGGGTCATCACCCCCTATCATATAGAACAGTCACACCACCCCATACCCTAAACTTACAGCCAATCAAAATTCCCACCAACAAGGTTTTTATATTTCCATTTAGTTTTTTCAAGAACCCACCATGGCTAGACACTTTAGTGTTTCTCCTAACCACCAGTGCTTCCCCACTCACCGCTTCAAATAGGAAACCCTTCCCTCTTACTAAGATAAGAACCATGGGGAGGGAATCCTTATGTCCCTCTCAAAAATTCCCATATAGGCTCCACTATAGTGTAAACTTGGTAATTTCGCCCTAATTTAATAAACACCCATGTGTCTCGTATACCTAGCTCCAGACACTTCATCAAGAAAAACACCCACCATATACATTTTTCACCTCTCTATTTGCAATAGGAGAGAGTGCCCTAGAACCAAACCAACAAAAACACCTAAATATTGAGTACTAAGGTTCGGTGGGGTTTCCTAGGCACTAACACCATCCAAGGGATCCACTCCCTATTAATAAGTGTTTTTTAATCCCCCAAAGTGATCCCTAAGTTGGTGTGCTCACTATTTGTTATAGGAAAAATCCCACGACTCCACATGATCACCTGAACTTTCCCTAACATTTACTCGAGAAATCAGAACACATCTCAATTCTCATTAAATGTATATAAAAATATCCTAAATATGTTTAACCACTATAAAATATTATTTGAGTCCCTATTCTTAACCAATCTCCACTTTAGAGAAGAAAAATTTAAATTCCCTCAGAAAATCTATCTTATAGGGATGCAGGTCTTTACAACTTCCCCACTTTAGCACTTCTGATCCTCAGGAAGCTTTAGTGTTATTTTAACCATTAATATTCACCAATCTAGGTAATGAATCATAACCAACTCATCACATTCTATTTTGGAATGATAATTGAGATTCCACTATGAAAATCCTAACATGAGGTGTGTTATTTATCAAATGTCAAGCCACTTTCTCATCATCATCTCCAATGTTGAGATGGTGTTCCTTGACACCTATATATTTTGATTCACCATAATGTCATAAACTAACTCATATTCAGTCTTAAAGTTATACTCTTTGTAATCTTCCACTCATAAAGTAAAATCCTAACCCATTGTACTCCCCACCATTAGAATTTCCTGCTAGAAAACAATTCTAGAAATCCACTAACATGCTTCGTGTGTTTTAAATCTCACTACACCTAATTACACACAAAAACACTAGTATGACCTCCTAAGGATAACTATTCTCAAAAATAATCTGTGGGCCACCATGTAACTATCTATTTTCTTGATCTTTATATATTAACTACTAAATTAATCATGAAATCATCCAAACACCAATACATATGTTTGAACCTAACTTTTACTATAATTCTAAAGTGGGTTCCTTGTCCAATCAAATATATTGTCATGATCCACTCATGAGAATCAATGAAACCCTATTTTGACTCATTATAGGATAACATCAAAATCATTCTAAGAACCCCTTAAATTGAATAGACTCCATTAAATAATGTACCTTATCCTCAAATATGTTATTCACTAAAGAACCACATAAAACCAAGTCTTTCTACACATCGCCATCCAAATTCCATATTGATTTTCCATAAAATGTTATTATCACACCCATAAAACTTTTAACATGAGGTGAATATCCTCCATGGACCATGATTAATCCATTATTATACATAATTTCAATACATATCCCTCTCATTAAAACCTTAATGCAAATATGAAACATCAACTGGTGGCTATTCTTGACTCACTAGGAACTTTATCCTTTAAAACAACCAAAATTCAACTAAAACAAGGGTCGCACCCTCTAACAACCTATGGTAAACTACCCACCATTTAGTTTAACTTATATTTCTCCTCAAGTACATTCTTCATAGGTTTCATTACTTCACATATTTTCGTCCTATTAGACCATGGGAAACACCTAGATCGACCGTGGAACAAGACTCGGTCCATTTCCAAGGTTACCCCTCACTATAGGGACACTTACCATTTCCTGAAAACTATCAAGAAATGAAGACCGTAATAATTACATCTAAAAACATTTATCTCAACCCACACACATCTTCTAACTAATCTTCCACTCAATGGGTAACATGTGTGACTAGTGAGTACTACCCCAATCTAATCCAAACCTGAAGGGTGCACTCTCTCATTTCACCTCATCATAGAACTTGACTCACACTCCCATGAGTCATATTTAATTTAACCTAGTCTCATGATCCTAAGAAAAGAAAATTTCTCACAACATGTCAATATCATCTATCTAGAATCATCTTTGATGCATGATTCTCACAATCATTTCATCTCACTCATGTTGAAGCTAACTAAATGACCACATTCCAATCTAGGTGTTGTTCTGAAACTAGAAGTGTCTATCTATTCTCTCACTATGATATCAAAATAACATATACAATCAAAAGAGTTAGGAATCATAATAATATTTCCCTTTGAAACCAAAACATCATACTAAGCATCTCTAGTTCCTTTGGTAACAAAGAACAAGGCATCATCATGCCTCTATCATATACCTGGTAGCACCTTATATGAATCGTTCTCTTAACCAAAATAATCTACCTATTCTTCTCACCTTAAGAACCTTTCAAACTCATGATAAATCATCTATCAGGTTTCCCTCATATATCACAAGGTAATATTCTATCCCACCTAGCCTATAGTCAATACTCTCATAGGTTACAACTCACAGGGAAACAACTCGTTGTTCCAATCAAAAGTACCACCTGATGACTGGAATTCTTAAGCATACCCACTCTAGAGTTCTCACATACACAAATTCAAAATATGAATCACATGTCAATATATTTTCCTACTAACGTATTGATCCTCACTAGGAATTTTCATATGTGACTACCCCCTAAATGACCACAATCTCATCTATCTGTGTATAATGACATCATCCTATAAAGATACATGTCATGTAAACTATGATAATATGCTTTAGTTAATAATAATTTTACCAATAAGTTATATGGGAAAACACCACAAAGGTTGTTTTTAACACTTCAAATAACCAACCATATTTTCACTTGGAACTAGTATAATAATTACCAATAATGGGTTGATCATAATGGAATCTAAATCTTGTATCAACCTACTAAGGGAAACTATAAATCCATTACATGAGGGACTGAATATTCATCATTGAGAAGTACCCCTCCATAGAATCCACATGACCTATAATTAATGAAAATATATACTATGGTCAAGCTGAGTAGAATTCCTCCAAAAATTTATATGGGAAAACACTATATAAGGTGTTGTTAACACATTAAACAACTAAAAACTATTTAAAGTGATATCAACAACTCACAGGTATGCATATTTCATTTGAATAATTGTTCCAAATATAATGCATGAACATTGGACTCTTTTCATTAGGCCGATATAGAAAAATCAATAAATCAAAAATTCAAAACTCAGGTGTCTTGTTAGGTGAAATTATACAATCATAAAAGTGAGAACATAGAATAAAAATCTTATATCCCTTGTAACCTAGAATCTCCATCATAAAGGGTGTTTATAATGCACTAGTATTAGGTTTATCACATATTTTGACACATTCCTATATCACTTGTCTATCGTATCCCTAAGTAGATAGACAAAATAAAATCTATGGTGCCACATTGTAATTATTTGACCCCAGAACACTGATCAATGTCCTAACCAGAGAGATAATGGGACCCAAAGCATGCCTTCTCATACGCCAATGGATACCGATGATCGGTGGAGTTCTATAGTGGTATCGTGGGGAGACTACATTATGTATGAAAGTATTAATAGTAGTATAAAATTAACCAAATATCATTAATATCAAATAAATATAGAAAAATAAATAAATAAAACATATCATGCTATAAAAAATGTAAAATTAGACTTATACAATCATGTAGACTCATGATCATTCCAACACATGAATTGATCACCCACTGGGTCAATCATGTACAAAATTATTAAAATTATAAGGATCTATAAACATCCCCAAATAGTACCCCATACATATCCTAACTCTATCCAAGATATCTAGTTTAATAATCGATAAAAAATCTTATTTCTTACATGAAACTGTGATCAATGAACATCTCCTTGACCACCCAAGTTTCATGGTCACTTGAGCAGGGTGTGAGTACAATTACTAGGGAACCACCAATGAAATCTCATACATAACTAGTAAATTTAGTGTATGTGAATATGACATGATCATAGTAGTAAAAAACAAGAATTAAAGTATAAATAAATAAATATTTTCAATACTTAGGTTCTAACATGACACTTAGGATTGAATATACCTACTAAAGCTAGCGTCATATTGTCTCTAAGCATGTCACATAACTATAACAACCAACACCAAACCCAAAATCCATATCACAGTAAGTGAGAGAACAAAATTCCTAATATTTAATCTTATTAAATCAAAAGGTATTAGACTTATAGATGATTCATAGGAACACATCAAATGAAATCTAGTAGTAATAAGAAAACAGTCAATTATTAGGGGTTCCCTAGGCAATCATATATACCTGAAGGCCAAATCCCATCATCCTAGGCAGTCCATATGGGCATAAGATAAATCCAAGTGTATTTTACAATTAAATCTATATCAATAGATGTCACAGTAAAATCCAAGAAGATTTATCGAGGAATTTATACAGTATCGAGCTCAATATCTAAATTATTGGTGATTGGTCCTCGGAATTCCATATAGAAAAAATAGATAAATTGCATGTAACCACCTATCCATTCAACTTAAAGACTCTAGGAAAATTTCTCCCTCCCATAATATCTCAAAATCCAATAATCATAATGTTTTTCAGTACTGGCTAACCCATCTCACATAACTGAGGTTGTACTCTCAAGCATAAGACCTATCTTTATCATTATGTCCATATTAGGCTCACATCATCGATTTAGATTCTAAGGTAACACGCAAAATTATCACTACTCATTATATTCACACACCCTTTTAGGGGGAACATATCACTAGGGGGGCCTCTAGATCCACCAAGTTCACCTCAGTCATAGAAACCCCACATGGGATCATTAATCACTTTATCATATCTCATGTTTGAACCCATCACTTGGATGGAATAATATCCCTCGAAATCACCATAAAAATCACAAAGACTCATTGAAATACTAGAAAAATCTATTCAGAAAACTCCCTGGAAAGATAGCTTAAAGCCCATCTCAATACCCAAGTCATCCCAGGTTAGCCCTCATACACCCAGCCTACTCAAAATCTGCCCATTCATCCCTTATTATATGATCATGTCTCATTGGGGGAGGAATTATCACACAAATATTGTCTATACTAGACCATTTTATATAATATATCTTAAGGTCTCTTAAAGTAAAACATAGTCCAAAATTCCATATCATCGATAATTACACTTAAAAGAACTATGGAGACATATGTTAAGGGCCCCAACATCTCATCTATTTTATGTATCACACCTCTAAGTTAAGGTGTCTCATAAAAGGAAATCATAATAATGGATGAAGATATTAGTGGCTGAGTCATCAAGCTAGTCCATAAGGGTTCCTCTTTTCCATTGGCACTTTTTTCCCTAGTCATAATCATTTCATTTCAGTAAAAGAAATCATTTAATTTAATGTCCGGTCACCCTCGATAGTAATATCACACATCACATGCATATATCAAATGTATAAACATATGGTAAATGTAAAAATACCACCTACCTTTTTAATGGGGTTATTTTCTTTCATGGTAGCTCATGAAATATTACCTGATCCTGTTTGAGACCAATCCACCATTTCCCATCCACATGAGGCCCTATCTCCTTAAAACATAAAAATTATTTAATTATAATCAGTATATAATTAATTAAACAATTTATAGTTAATTATAAAATTAAATTATAACAATTATAATTAATTAAAAATTTAATTCCATGGTAATTGGTTCCTAAAACTCACTTAGGGGCCTTGTTGTAGTGAAACAGTGAAAAACCATACATGGATGGTTTTTGGAGTACTTATATCATCATTTGAGGAAAAATACCTAACACCTTACACAAGTTAAACCACAAATGTAATTTAATTTAATCAAAAAACATGAAAAAATAGCACATTGATATTCCTTAAATGGAACGACATGTAATGAAATTTGATCGTCCTTTTGGGTTATCCTCTTTCCATGCCAAGAAAATGCTCCATCATATCAGGATGACTCTCCCATGATTCAAGGGAATTGTCTTAAGAACCCTAATTCAAATCACCAAAAATCGGTTATGATGATTGGAAAACAAGAATTAATAGATACTAAGAGAGTGAATCACCTTTAATCACCACAAAATGTCATCCAAAATGCCTCATATCGAGGGGGAATAAAAGAATAAGAGGGTAGAGACCCACCGATATCGATCATGCATGGAGGAGTAAGAGAAACTGGTATCAAGACCATACTAATTGAAGTTGTGTAAGATGGTAAAAAACAAAATTACACATAGTAAGGACACTACGACATGCACTATAACTTTCAATTTATCATGGTGCACCCTCAGGAAGCCCTAGAGGAGCCCGACACACTGAGCACCACAGAAAGGGCCCTTTAACCCACCACTATTTCTAATAGGAATTCCACAAAAGATCCTATGGTTTATTCCTAACAAAATATCCAATTTCATGGCAAGGAGGTGGCCTTTTCAGTTTCCCAAGAACTGACCATGCGTAACAACCTGAGATTTTGAATATGTTTTTTTTAATTAATACTATGTTCGATGGATTTTTTCACATCAAACACCGAAATAAAATTATAAACAACATATTAAATAAATATTATTGAAATAATAATAATAAAACAACTATTAAATAAAATATATATCTACATTTTCAAGATAAATTATAAATTTTATTTAATATTAAAATTAATTATTCTTTCTCAAGTATTTTTTTTTAATTATTGTATAATTTATCATAATTAATTAAATTGACCAATTTTAGATGATAATATATGATATTTTATTATATTAACTAATATATTATCAGTCTAAAAATTGTAAATTGGTATGAAATAATTTTTAGAACATTTAAAATGGAAATTCTTTAATAAAAATAGTTTTTCTTAATATTTTGTATTTTAATTTCAAAAACTAAGTATATATATTTTATAATTTTAATTTGTTAAAATTAAATTCATTATTAAATTAATAATATAAAAATTAAATTATTTTTATGTTTTTGGTTTTTCTGAAATAATTAATCTTTTATTGAATAGTGAAAAATACAATTTTCACCAAAATTTTAAATTTTATAACTTTATCAATATATGAGTATGGACTGGAAGTTTATAAAACCTTTTAAAATATTAAATATTTATTTAAGGAGTAAAAATATATATCTTAAAAAATAATGTTAAACTTATAAAACCAATGTTCAAAATTTTAGAACATAAGTAACATTTCATTCAAATTTAAAAACTATTTTTTTTTCATTTCTTTTAGTTGAACATTTTAATGGTGATATTCAATTTTTGATAGATTTTGAAGCCAAAAAACTCTTATTTTATTTATAATAAAACAATTTATATCTTTAAATTAAAATAAATTGATAAATTTATATTGTACATAAATTTTAATCTTAAAAACAAATGTTTTCAAAAAATTATTTTTATGCGTTATGCATGCTAATTTTAAAAACAAATGTTCTTACATTTAGAAATTTATGTGAAAAAATTATTTTAAAAATTTAAATACTAATTTTAATATTATTTAATAAGTTAAATTTCATTTTTTGTCCTTGAATTATGATTTTTGGGATTGAATTTAATTACCTTGATAATGAAAAAATTATTACTTTTAAAGAATTATTTTATTAACATTTTTAATTTTTATATATAAAAATATATTAATAACTTATCAAAAAATGAATCTAATATAATTTTTAAACACATATATAAATATATTAACACTAATTTAATTTTTAATCAATAATAAATAATATTAAGATAACTTAATGGTAAAATCAACATTTTTCTATAAAACCAATTTTTCTATAAAAACAATTTTTTATTTATATTAAATGTTTTTAGCTAAAATTTAATTTTATATTAATTTAATTGGATTAAATATAGGTTAAACTTAGGTTAATCACACCCATATTTGTTAAGTGGTGTTATTTTATATTTTTATTAAAATGTTTCATAGTTGGTTAAAAACAAGTTACCTAGGTAAAAACTACAATGGTAAAATATAAAAACCTAATGGTAAATGACTTGAAACATTTTTAAAATGTGTTAAAATGATAGGTGAAGTATTAATAAACCATATAACACCATAAAATACATTATTTCTTACTTATTTATTCCTTTACCTTTGAATAACATCATTCCATTATTGAAAAATAATTATTGTTTGCAAAAAATTCTCTTTTTCACTTATAAAAGAGGATCACTCCCACCCTCTCAAAATTAAACATGTCCTTAGATAATTCCATGAACCCTACCCAATTTTACTCTCTTATAAGACCCTTTCACTAAAAAAATCCCCCATTCAACATAATTTATCCTAATCCCTTCATTTCCAAGGAAACTTTCAAGAGAACGTTTAGGGCACCAAAGTGAGTGTTTTTTAATCCTTATCATTTTATTATTAATATATCTATTAAAAACCTATTCAAAACATAGTGATATAATAAAATAAGTATAATTATTATACACATGTTTTGTTATTTGAATGTAACAAACATTATTTATTCCTTTCCATCCACTTATAAAAAAATAATGTTTATCGTACATTTGTGCATACAATTGCCTCCACAAAGCGACATATTTCATTTTTCACTAATATCTCTATTATAGGGTTACAAGGATGAAATTAAAGAATAAGTTTTAAATAAATAATATAATTATTATCAATATTACATAAATTTTAAACCACCTTAATTCTCTCTCATTCATTAGGATATGAAAATGTTAACCATGTGTTGTGCGGACTAAAGGCTCCACGAAATAACATTTTTTTATTTTTCATATCTATTTAAGTTATTTATATAAAACTATTAAAATATGATTGAAAACATTAAAAACATGTAAATATTATCACTATTCTTCTGTGATAATAATAATATGTCAAAATGAAAAATTACATAACCATACCCACCCAACGAATTGTGGTATATTCATGTTTAGGTCGGTCTAACCACCTACAAGAAAAATTTTATAAAAATTTGTTATGGATGAATATGGGAACTTAAATACTAACATAATTATAATTAAATAATAAAATAATTACGGATTTTTTTTAATTCTATATTAATTATTTAACTTATTATTAAAATATCATCTTTGATCGCTAAAATTACTAAAATAAGATGATATTGATACAATATTCACCCAAGAAAACTAAAATGCTTATGGAATGAGAAAATAGTTACATAAATTAATATAATTTATATATTACAATACCTTAAATTTTCTAGGATTTATGAACTTGGTATAAATGAATGGCTCACTACAGGAAAAATCACTTATACCCATGGTTATGAAGTTGGTGCATTATCATAGAAGATCACTCTTATATGAAACCTTTATTAATGATACCACACAAAAAGTTTGGGTTAAATTCATCAAAAAAAAATTTATATTAGTGAAATCATCATATAGTAAAGGGAAGTCATAGAAAAATAGTTTAAATGCGATGGAATATGCTTATGGTTAGAAATTATTTGGGAGTATCAAGAAAATGGCAATAGAGGTTATGCTGTAGAAATTGGATTAGTTTTGAAATGGTCATTTCATGGACACTCAAACATTATATAATTGATGAATTGTTTAACTAGATACTATAAGAGAAGGAAACAAGAATGAGGATTAAATAGGGGGTTTATAAGTTTTTTTGGTTTGAAGTAGTGAACAATGGGACTTACATAATCCATAAGTGTCTCTCATCACAAATTATCTAGTGACATTATCTAAACTATTTCTATAGAAAGAAGATTTACTTAATCCAAATAAATATTTTTAGTGAATTTACCTATGTATATAATGATTCTAAGTAGTGAGACATTATGTATTATATGTTTTGAGCATGTTAAAAATCTGAATATAGAGACAAAAAAATTATTTTGACTCTAGGAAAGAAACTTTCATAAGGTAATCATCATTCATAATTCAGAATTCAGAATTTAATATTTAATGATGAGATCCTATAAATGGACTATATCCAAGAGGAAAATCTGGTTGACAAAAAAGTTTCATCGAAATCTATGATTTTACTAGATAGTCATCTTGATATTATGGATGTTCTAGAACATCTAGAGACCACACTATACTTGATGCGTCAATGTATCTAGAGAAATTAATTGAATTTGGAAAAAATATAATAGTGTTATGTGGCCTAAGGTAGCATAATTATCAAGGAATAGAGAATCATGATTAAAATATTTAATGGATAAGACCCGAAAATTTTACTATCTGAAGGATCATAACCATAGAGAAAATTATTGAGAACAATTAGGTGGAGTAAATGAGTATAGTAGTATGAAATTTATTTATAGTTATTTGATTATAATAGATTATGGAATTCCCAAAAATTCAAAATGTTAAGAAGACCCAAATTAGTGGGATGAAAATTGAAAAACGAAATAGACCATTGAATCTAAATGTTAAAAATTATTCTACAAAGAAGGATTCCACAACTAAAGAAGATGAATTAACATGATAAAAATGAATACTTGATTATATGTCATGACTGGTTAGAATAATCTAAATTGAAATAATAAGTATCAAGGAATGAAATTACCTTGATTATTAAAGAAAATAAACAACTCTAGCTAAAAAAGAAGATAAAAATAAGAATCAAACCATACTGAGAAAAAGGTGAATAGATCTTTAGAATCTAGAAGGAAAAAAGCATGAAAAAGACCAGCCACTTCAAAGTTACAAAGAAAATAATTCTTAGGTAGAAAAAAATACTCAAAACTTCTATTAAAACTAAATAGAATATGAAATATCAACCTTATTCTCATATTTTATCATTTTTACATCTAGAGAAAAGGGTATTTAGAGTGAATTAAGAAATGAAGAAGTTATAGAAGTACTTGATGTCTATAAAGCTAAATAAAGAAATCAGCATAGAGATCATTTCAGTTGGTATATTTATTTCTTCTTATATCACATCAAATGATATATTTCAACTATTATTGTAAAAAATTATATAAAAAATTCTTAGATTATATTTTTTGAAATAAAACTAGCTGTATGGAGGGAATTTCTTGAGGGGAAGCTACCAAAATAGTGCAGGCTACCATAGGTTATCCTTTCTACTTAAAGTGGGAATTTGAACAAATTATCCAATATTAAAATATGAGGTATGATTTCACTCTCTAATTCACTATTTTGATTGTAATTAATCATTTTATCATGGGGGAGTGATTTTCTATTTTTTTGTACAAATTTAGTTCCACCTGAAAGTTTTTTATGTGTTTTTTGAAGTTGAGTGTAGTTTTATAAAACATTTTGAACATATTTCCATATTATCGTAATAAATTGAATTCAAATTTGGTATCACATTGAGTGATATACATGGAAAAAATTTCTGCTTAGGAAAATTTACACTTATTTTCTATATGGGGTTAACTGTTATAGACTTAGAGTTGACTTCATTATGGCTCATTGCTATAAATATTATGGTTCCATACTTATCTCTTAAAAATAAGTACACAATAAGGAGATAATATGTTATTTAGTTTAATAAATTTTAATGTAGTTTATATCCTTCCCTTACAAATATTGGATTAAAAATGAGGAGAAAAAACGTTCGCCTTTGCTGTTATTTTTAATTAGATGGAGAATCATTACATAGAACTTGGAAGCATATTAGGTATTGAAAAAAATCCAAAGGCAGCGTTTGAAGTACCCAAATGGATTTGGAATATTATGGTTGTATTTTTTCAATAAATTCTCTGAAATTTTGAAAGTTAATGTGTATAGAGTAATGGTTTTTGAAGTGGGAATCCACCCTTAGAATAATTTTGAGGTCTTTCCCTTGCATTATGGGTAAATGAGAAGATATTAATTATATTTTGGAAAGCATAACTAACCTTAAATGATTAAAGATATGGTCTTCATATCAAAGTCAAGTGTTAATTATTATGCTAAAACCAACTACAACATGTTAATGAAGGATGAGTAAATCTAGATAATATGTCTATTAGAGTATTTTACTAACACTGACTAATGGAAAACTCACAAGTTTTGTTTTAAGAAGTTAAAATATAGATCAAATGAGGAGATTTAAGTGATGAGATGTGAAGTAACACATATTGGTGTTACTATTAATATTGGATGTAGTATTTAGTAGTAAAAATAATTTGGATTTAGGATGGATATACCTAAGTTAAATTTGGAAATAAAGTATAGTTAGGATATCTTGTATATTCAATATATTGAAAGTCCTTGTAAACTATAATGAAAAAGTGTAATATGGTTTGACATATTACAAAATTTTTGAAGTTTTTTTAAAGTGAATAAGAGGTTCTGAGATAGTTTGAGGAAGTCTGGAACTAATTTTTTGCTAAGTTAGAAATATGGCTAATTCTAGAACTCATAATTTTGAGAAAACCATTTTCATAAGGTTGAGAGATATTGGTCATAAGGTTAGGACAAAAAACATGTAAGGTTTGGACAATCCAATGTAAGGTTGAGACAACCATTGATATAAGGCTGAGAAATACTTATAAAGTACAATAAACCTTATGATCGGAACTCCAAAGTTTCAGTAAAATAGAGTGTATGGTTGATACATGCACTCATAAGGTTCAGACATGTCCTTCTATGTTTGGTTCTAATTTATATTAAGGTTCAAACACCTCATATGGTTCCATCCATGTGAAAATTTTATGATAATTTCATGAATTAATATTCCAGGGATAAATTGATTGGGATGATGCTTGAATTAAGTTTCATGGATCAAAACATCATATAATAAATGTGATAAAATCATTGAATTATGAAAATATTATCATTAAATTGATAAAAGATAATATCAAAGAAAGATATGTTTGAGATACTTTTCAAGTCTAAAAACTTGAGTTTCCAAAATTATTTTATTCTACTAAAAATTAAATATTATGATGAAAGTGTGGAATCTTATTGAAAAATAAATAAAAAAATAAATTCTGAACCAAGATTGTTTGAGAGAGAATAAGATATTTGATTTTATTATAAAATAGATCAAGTTTAGGATGAATTTATAAGATATTATTTATTATGTTGTTGAAATTACATATTAATTAAATTTAGAAGTTCAAATGAGATAGGGTTGATGCTAGTCTAGAATTGATCAAGATATCACAAATGATATGCAATTTAATATAAATATAGATAAAGAAGAGTAAGCTGAGATTATATATCATATTTACATATTCAAGATAAATTTTTATAAGTTTGATGATAATCTATGTCTCAAGTATGAAACTATATTTTTTCATATAGTTTTAGAATAATTATTTTTTTAATATTTTAGTGGAAATGTTTTTAGAATAAATATAAGAATCTTAAGGCATTATGGAAGAATCTAGATGATTTTTTAACAAAGAACCAAGTGAGAGAAAATTATATGGGAACTCTTGTCATTTCACTAGAGATAAATATTTAGCACAAAAGAGAATAATGATATTTTTTGTGACACCAACATAAAAAATAATTTAGAAAAAGAAAATGAGTTCATGGAACCAAATATTTTATGGAATTTTTTATATTATAAGTATAGAAAATATTCTTTTATGGATCATTATAACTATGATATTTTGTGTAGGATCAACTAGAGACATTATGGTTCAATTAATGTTCCAAGAGAGTGGATTAAAAATTTAAATGATTAATGAGCAAGACAGAGTTTTTTCCCAAAAATAATTAACATTTATTCAACAAGAAGGTATTTAATTATGGGAGTTTTATTTTAATTATATTATAAATCGATAACATACTAATTACAAGTTTGATAATTAAAATGATCAGTGAGTTGATATATGTGGAACTTTTTAGGGGAATTATCTCAATAAGATGAAGATGATATTAGGGATATTCATAGTGCATGACTTATGTTTTGGTAATTTTTACCTGATCTAGTTAAATTAAATATAGATGGTATATGATTACATAGACATGGGAAAGGAGAAATTGGTGAATGTTTTCAGTCTGAAGCCTGAAATTAATATAATTCTAGTTTGGGATCCTCTTTTTTAATCCTCTGAATATAAAGAACTTAATTACTCAAATTTAGATCCAAATTATAGGACTAGGTTAGTTTTTTGGGAATCCCTAAATCTTGTAGGAAATTCCATCAACTGTTAAGGTGGATAGATTTATTCTCTATGCTTGATTCTTCTAGTGTCACTGAAAAAAGGTGGAAAATGTAACACATGAGTCTACTTCTGATCACACTAAAGTGAAGTAAGTTTAATAGGGGAATACCAAAACATGGGGTACCATGTGGACATACATTCCCTATAAATGGTTTGATTATTTAGGTAAAAATTATCAAAAGGTTTTTGGGTGTAGTGATTTAGACCCATGAATTTTGTTGATGGTTTGATCATTTAGGGTCAGTTTTCTTTTGGAATCTCTCATGAGCTCTAGTCTAGGAATAACCACTTAGGAACAATTTCTCCCACAAAAAAATTAATTAAAACAATCATGGAAAATAAATAAAATTTCCTCATGACACATCTGTATGTTGTACGTCCATGCTGAAGGAAAATAAACTAAACAAAAGCAGCATAGTAAAAGTAGTGAAAAATAAAACATACTATTAATCCCTCAACTACCCTGATCTCCCTCCCCTATAAATAAAACTGCATAGCCATCTATATTTCCATTATAGGCCCCTTCATAGAATATAATTACTCTTAAACCATATAAAGTAGTAAAAGGCCAAAGTGTCTGATGTGATAAAGAAAATAAAATATAAACTAAACTATAACATACCTGTCTCCTGTGATTAAACAAGTCACTACCCAACATATAATAACCACAATGCCCCATGGTTCTAATCATGTTTTTGTAAGCAAAGGGTAAATAGATCTATGTTTTAAAATGATATCTTCAAATATTATATTCCTATTAATTAATAATTACTCTTCCTTTTAATGGTATATAATCAGTTTGGATTGAGTTTTATCTTAGTTCGATTTTTTAGATACAAGTTTGTTTGGGACATTTTTATTAGATTTATTTTATCTTGTTTTTATTTATATTATCTTGGACAATTTCATTCATTTGGTTACTAATCAACTCAATTTTATTATATTTGATTCATATCAGTTTGGTTTAGTTTGGTTTAGTTCATGTCAATTGTGATCATATTGGTTTGAATTCATTATATTTAGTCCAGTTTGATTCATCATTTTTAATATTATATTGTTGGAGTTAGATAAGTTTTACTTGGTCCAATTTAGTTTAATTCAATTTATTCTATTTGAATTATATTTTTTTTATTTTGATCATTCAGATCTATTTTTCTGAATCTGATTTACATTTATTACAGTAAGTTTTGGTTAGTTTGTGAATGTTTTTAAAAAAACATTTCATTCTATTTTTTATTTGGTTTTATTCTATCCATTATGGATCATGTTTCATTGATTATAATTTATTCAATTCAAAAAAAATTGGTTCTACACTGTTCATTTCAATTTATAATGGTTTTATGCATGTCAGTTCTGTTTGGAGAGGTACAAGTTTGTTTGGGTTTGGTTTTGTTTTTTCATTCTACATGGAACAATTTTATTATAAAGTCCAATCAGACCCAAGATCCTTAAACATCAAGAATCAACCTAAATAAAAACCCATAAAATTTTTTGTATATAAAACAATAAAAATGCTTCACATTATAACAATAGAAATGTTTTATGTCAAAGTTATAAAAATATCCTATGTGAAAATAGTAGAATGGGTCCATGCTAAAGTAAATAATGATAATGTTTATAAACTAAAATAGTTGTCTTAGATATATGATATATATTCAACATTTATCACACTGATGGACACAAATGATTTCCTTTATGAACCAACCTAATACACCCTTTAAACCGACACCTAAGACTACCTGTGATATAATCTAAAGTGTGTTATCAATCATCCTAAGCCATAGAAAATCATCGAGGCATTAAATATAAACTTTTAGGAATGGTTTCACCTAATTATCTTAATAAAATATAGAATAGAAATATGAAGAGAATATTTCATAACCCTTTTTTAATTTGAACATTCATTCAAAACAAATAAATAGTTTAAAAATATAAAACATAAGAAACAAGTAACAACCATATGCATAAACATTTATGAAATTTATATCATAAAATATATGATATAATCAAGAGTATGGTCTTGATATATAAGAAGGAAAAAGTGGATAATACATACACAGTATAGAATAAACAAAAATGAGTCAACAACAAACTGTTGTTTCCTACATAACCAATGGTCACCATCATACCTCCACACTATACCAATACTAGATGAATCTAGTAGAAATGTGTTAGAAGAGGATAACTCCTCTAAAATATGAGAATAACCTAAAATTTATATAGGCATGAGCAAACAAATTCTGAAGAGGTATCCTCCCTACACCACATATATAATCATTAATCGTAAAACCCTTCTATGATATTTTGAAATATAGTTTATGAAATTAAGGGAATTTTATCATTTAAGAAAACCAAAACACCTAATTAAAATCAAGATTTTACATTCTATAATCAAACTAAAATATTTATGAAACACCACTAATTTATTAGAGAAACTAGGGTAGGTCCCTTTTTAAGGAAAACATTAAAATTCCACTGAAAAACAAAGAATATTAGAAACATGATTTAAAAAAATAGTTTTTGACTAATTTATATTCAAAACATTCCACAACTTGGTAATCAAACTTTTAAAAAAGTAGTGAGACTGATGGTATGAGATGTAAACAATAAATTATAACAATAATAAGTAACAAATAATAAAATATAGAATAGATATAGTGACATCATTCACTAAATAAAGGTAAGGAAATCAATATAAATAAAGTATAATACATAAAATAAATAACTAAAATTAGATAACGCCATGATAGTGGATAATAGAAAAACTAAGGTGGTGGTTAAGTATTGAAATGACTTCTCTAGATTAGGAGAAACACTCAACTAACAGGATGGATATAAAAAAGCATCACTAGTATATTCAGGTATTTTTTATACTTTGTCACTAGTTAGATAGACAGAGGACAAGTAGAAAGAACCTAATTGGTTCTAGGTTTCCTAATCCAAGTTTCCAGGTTCCCCTAACCAACTATGTAGTGATTTAAATAAAAAAAAAGATAAATCACATGAATAACCAAGAACTTTTAATAACACAACTGGCCTCTTTTATTTGTTATCCCTTACATGATAATCCATGTTTTATTCAAAAATCAAGCACAAAAAAATCATGGTATGATACAAAATGGTTTTGTAAAGCTCCAATAAGACCTTCTTAGCTCTTTGAAAGTACCAAATCATGGAATTAATTTTCTAAACCAACACAGTTAAAAGAATTGACATGATAATTTTAAAATAAAATAAAACACAGTTTCCATATAAAACCATTTTCAATATTTAATATTAAATTGAGAAAACATTGAAAATCGAATAATAAAATTTACTTTAAAAGGAAAATTGTATAAACATAAAATAATCACAAAGACAATATTTAATAATCGTAGACACAAAAATGGTTATAATGATGGAAATTTAGTATTCTTTTTAGAAACTAAAACACCCATCATGGGTCTAGAAACCATTTTTATTGAGACAAAAGTAAATTTAAAAAAATAAAACATGTGTACAATAAATTTAAAACAAAATTAAACAGTAAATCATAAGGTAAACCCTATTTGAATCCATGATATCCTGTGTAAATTTTATTATTTTTGAAAAAAAATATTTACAAAACATAATAAAGGTCATAATGTATTAAAATATTATGTTTGAAATTCCAAGAAATCATGTTTTTAAATATAAAGAGTCATGAATGGAGAAAACACGCCTCCATACAGACATAGGTGATACAAATCTATTGGATATGAGATTAATAGGACCAATAAAACAATCAACACAGCCTAAAATCAATAACTATGATATATTTATAAAAACCCAACCCTAGGTTTTGGCTAAAATTGACATAATAATTTTTTGAAAAGGCATGAGAATAAGTAGAAGAGAATAGAGAACATAACCGTGAAGCACCAATCTAGAACCAAAGAATACAAGAAATCCATTGAGAAGTTGGATGAATAGATATATAAGGATACTTTATAACTACATATAATGAGGTAGAAGTGTCCATGGCCAGGAGGAGATGGAGGCAAAGGAAACTATTGATGCCAGAGGTGGGGATTGGGCTACAGCTGCTAAGGCGGAGGCGGGGACTGGGATGTGGGGGTCGGAAGGCAGAGGTGGAAGCGGATGTGGCGGCAGAGGCGGAGGTGGAGGTGTCCGTAGAGTCAATAAGGTGGAGGGAGGGAGGGAGGGTCCATGAGGTGGATTCAAGGGTGTGAGGTTGAGTTCAGGGAGGGGAGGATGGGGCGGAGAGGCTAGGGCTCAGGGGAGATGTGGGGGGGGGATGAGAAGTCAAGAGGAGGATCTTGATACGAACTGAAAATCAGTTACATTATACCCATGGTTTTAACAAAACTGTAGGTATAGTTCAAAACATACAATCTATACCCATGGTTTTTTTAAACCATGGGTATAGATGTGTGTGTATAGATCCATTTTACATTAGAGGTTACTGATATCAACAATATAAAATATGCATGAAACCATTAAAGGTACTAACACTTGATGGTAAGAAACACAAAATAACTAACTAATATATTTCTAATAAATTATCATAAATAAATCATATAAAAGTTAATGTGTGTGAATAAGGTTCTGAAATATAATATTAAGATATTTATTTTATTTATATAGGATACTATAGTGCATTTGACTAAGATGGTAAATGAGGTAAAGGTTTTTTGTCCCATTTTAAAATCCATTAGACATGTTTGATATTTTTCACCATAATTTATCTTTTGTGATGTATTGTTTACACCATTTCCTTAAATTATAAATAATATTTTTTTCGAGTTGGTTCCCAAGAACCAACTTTTATGTGCTTTATAAAAAACATGTATTCATTGTTTTGAATATTAATAAACTTCTTATCGTATCATGAATGTTCTTCTATGTGACATAGTATGTAATAATGTCTTAAGGTTAGGTTATCACACTAAAAGGTCATAGAAGTTCCCCACTAGGATGAGAACCTGAAAGTGCATTGAAATAATTCTTGAATATATGTTCTATAATTAGATGATATTATTTTAGGGACAAAAATGATACAAGATATCATGGGTGGTGACTCATATAAATTTGAGGCACCTTCGCATGGTGTTCTCCCTTGGTAATATCCAGTAGGATATTATGAAAACAGGACCCTTCAGTAGAGAATATACATTTATATGTGTCATTAGATGTTCCAATATGTGGATCTGTGTATTGGTCCTTAGACTTTAAGATTATTATTAATGGATATTATGATTCATGTGCTTTGATGTATTGATGAAAACAATGATGACATATGTTCGTAGCGAGGTAGGATATGTTGGTTACATCACGAGTAATATTAAATTAATGAATAATGCAAGAAATTATTTATCCCTTATATTCATTAACATAAATTAATATATTATTCCCTTTGATTGAAATAATATAACCAAAATAAATCCATGGCCATAGTGTTCTATAGGAAAGTTCTATTTCTGGAAATTCAAAGAAAGAGATGTCCAGCACATAAGTTGATGGCACTTGCATGCAACCTACTCAATTAGAGATATTGTGATAAATGGATTATATTACATGGTAAGATTTTGTATGGGTGACATGTCATTACAAATTTAACTTTTTTCTCTATAGGTGCATTGGTGTGTTTCTAGACGCTAACCTTGGACTTTAAGATGCTTCGCCTGATGCCACTAAGAAAGAGGCCTAGAGGGTCGCACACTAAGTGTATCCATAATATCAATTAAATAATATATTATTATTGATTATTTAAATAGATTGAATAAATATTATTCTTAAATGTGGTTTAATAATTATTCAGGTATAATTGATCACATTTATTCCATCACTAGTTATTTGAGAGAATATATCTGAGAAGAATATTTAATAAATATTTATTTTCAATTTATTGAAAATATTGTTTATTTATTTATTGGAGAATAATGATGTGATATTAATTTAAAAAATAAATAGACATTATTCAAAACCTGATAAATATTTTGGAGGAATGGAGGACAGAGTTTAATTACCCAGAGAGAAATGATAATATTTAATATTATTTAATTAAATAATATTCAATTATAATTTGTAAATTCATCACATGTCAATAAATAATAATATTTCTATTATTATTTCACATGGGGTTTTTCTAGGATTAAATAAATAATAAGTTAACTTGTGTAATTATTTTATTTTAACCCTAGCAACATAAATAACCAATTATGTAATTTTTTCTGATTATCCAATTCATTTGTGCACAACAGATTTAGAGAAAACCTTTCAAGACTAAGAAGCTCTATTCTCCAAAAACAATCCCAAGAATATCAAGAAAACTTCCTCCACTAGATCAAGGAGAACACTTTGGAAGTGATTTTCAAGATGATCAAGTAGGACGATGCAAGAACAAGTATCTTCCATTCTAGAACTTGGAGACTCCTTCAGAAACGTCTGGAGATTCCTAGAAAATAGGTGGATTACCACTAGTTGAAATATAAACATGGTTTTTACAATGAAATGATAGTGCACTACAGATCTGTTGTTGGAATCATCAATAAACAAATAAATTCTTAGAGATAAATATTTATCTAATTTAATAAATTATAAATAATATGTTTTGATCCCCTCTCTCTCTAGTTCTGTAATGCTTAATATTGTTAATAATTGATTCAATTCCATTGATCATAAATATTAAACATAATATATATCTTGGATTTATCATCGATTATGGAAAAAAATAATGTTGGGCACCACCCATCGCACACTTCCATTGTGCCTGGAACCTACAATTTGTATCAAAGTGGGAACATAATTGTTTATAATTATTTAAAAATCAATGGTAATTTATACATTTTTAGTTTAGTTTTTCAACTCAAGTTTAACCATTATTTCAATATTAATTAAGATATCTCCTTCTTCCTCAGTCATTTCTTGTAGATATAATTGAGATGTTTAATTTTTTATTAAAATTAAATTGAGGAAGTCATCCAAAGGAGCCAAGGGTTCTTCCTAGCTAAAACAGTAGTACATTCCATGTAACCAGAGTTATATTCCATGTAGTTGTGTTCAATGAACTAGGTTTTAACTCTGTAATTACTCAACTAGTGTGAAATAATGACATGTGGTTTAGTTAATTCTTACACCACGTGTTGACTAGGAAGGATAGACACACAGTCAACTGGATCACACGTTGTGTAGCCCATGTATACAGCATGTTGTTACTTTGAGTCAAATACATTCCATGTATTCAATAAAAAACCTACCTGACTGGTGACCATGCAACACGAAGTCAAAAGGTGTTTGGACCATTAGACACACCATGTACTCTAATTTTTCTAAGGCATATACTACATTCCGAGTCCCTAGGTGTGTGTTTGAAGTAGATAGTGAGAGGTGTACATGATATGTAGATTAGATCTACATGTCATGTACTTATATCAAGTTATGAAAATTTAAAATTTATTTATTTTAATATGAAAACCTTTAGACATGCACTTGCGTGTGGTCATAAAGATTGGACACACCATGTGATATATTTTAATAAACATAATTTTTTAAATCTTTAATTAATATCTTCATAATGTTCATATTTTTATGTCATATATGAGTCATATTAAATAAATTTACTCTATGTTCATTGAATCTTAACACATGAGATAAAAATCATGTAATTTTTGTAATCATCCAGGAAGTACACATTTTGAAAGTATGTGACATGTTGTGTAATCCATATGTCACAAGAGTAAAACAATATATGGTTATAATACATGTTGGGTATATTTGGATGGGTATTCACCGTATGGAATACAATGTGTGTTTATGTACAAGGTTAATTTTAAATGAATATATTTAATTTTTTAAAATTATAATGGACGAGATAATCTCAAGAAAATTCAGATACAGATTAAAATAAAAAATGATTGATTAAAGATAATAATGAATTGATTCGAGCATGATTTATCATAAAGAATAATGATTAAGAATTGAATGTTAGTTTTATTAAATTCATAATTATTTTTATGAGAGTGTATGATCATGAGATATAATAGAACTTTTTTATGTGATTCATTTCATTTCATTTATTATTAAATTAAATGTTTTCTTATGTTACTTTTCTTCTTATTATTATGTAGGGCATGCGTGCCCATGGTTTCTTTTATGTAAACTCATTTTTCCTCTCATATATGCATGAGTAAAAGGCATATGAAATGATTGGATCTCCCTAGAGTGTGAAGGTGGTTCAAGTTTAGATCTGAGGTGAAACTAATACAAGAAGACACAAAGGTGGATAGGTGTAAAGTTGTAATCACGAACCTCAATTGGTTCAAGGTGTTTCTCCTATAGTTCAATGGTTAGTTTATCAACTTCTAGATAAACTAACCCTTATTATAATCTTATGATCATATCCTTTATTTTATTTCTTTCAGTTGTATGGTTATTTCATTATGTATATCTTTTCATTGTCACATAATTAATTAATTAACAAGCATGCATGATAAAACTAAAATAAACTAACTTATGAATAAATACTATCTAAGACATGATTAATCACTTAAGTAACCCACGTAATATTAACAATCATATGATAAAGATAATAATTTCAAATTTACACATAAAAGGATAAAATCTCTCAATAAAATATTAAGTCGGTATAGCCATCCATTACTTTCATTAGAATAAAACCATAGTTTAAAGTGCTTGACCAGCAAAAGTTAGGGCTATTTCAATTATCAGGGAAATATAATATGAGTTTTTGTGTTGACTTAACCTGGTTCACATCAAGGGGTGACTACCAAAGTAGGACTTAGTGAAACTAAGAGTCAAAGGTTGAGAAAATCTAAATTAATGATTTTAGGATTGCGGAGTCAACTTAGTGGATCAAGGAACTATGAGTTAATACAGTCATCATTTGGAATGCCTACCTAAAATAATCCAAATTTCTTGACCAACCAATGTTGGGGTAAGGAGAAGGGGAATATGGATCATTTTCACTAGAATATCCAAGAAATAGGATATTCCAAATCCAGTGTCGAGGGATATTGGGTTTCGATAAAATATTGGGAGACCACTAAATATAATATTGATTTATTTGTATAAATTTATCCAATAAAGAACTAAAATTATGCTCATCCTATTTTTTAGAAATAAAAAAAATAACATCAAACATATCATTATGATCCATAATGGAGACGAAAAACCTTCTCATTGACCCTAATTTCCAGTAGTAGAAAAGGTGCCTACTGGTCATTCTTCGCTATGAAAAGAAATTGTATGTGATGGAATAACCTTTTTCAGTTTCATCTGGAAATGAGGCAAGTGATTAAGAGATATCTCTCAGTGAGAAACATCTAAATGATACTAATTTTGTTCATTGTTTCATGATATCATCCATTTCCAATGAAATTTTTAATAAACATTAGTATATAGATGCCTATAGCATGATGTCTCACTTTGGGATCTCTATCAAGAGAAGGCGAGACAAGAGAGGTATGAAATCTACAATGATTTTTTCATAACTAATCATAGAGAATATGGGCCATCTAGGCCTCATGTAGTCAATATTATTGGATATATTGAATTCCTAGACATCTTAGGGATTAAATACCCAGATGATTTGCATATATATTTCATAATTTCATCACAACCCAAGACCTTCTCCAATTTTATTGATAATTACAATATGAGAAATAGTGAGAAGCGTATTTTGGAACTTTTGACCTTGATTCTCCAAGTGGATAAAGATACGGGGTATGACAAACCCATAATCCTTATGGTGAATAAGAAGAGGAATGACAAATGAAAGGGAACCAAGACTTATAAACAGTCTAATGCTCCCGAGCACCATTCTAGTAAAAGGAAGAAGATCCAAAGGAGGGGAAAGGAAAAGGAGGCGGTATATTTTTTATGTGGCAAGTTAGGCCATTGGAATAGTAACTGCACTCACAAAAAAATGAAATTTAATGGTGTGTTCATTATTGGGTTAAATCTTTCCATTTCTATACATTGGGTATTAAGTACAGCTTTTAGTGCTCACATATGTATCCAAATGTAAGAACTAAGAAGATTTTTAATGATTTAAAAAGGAGAGGTGGATCTGATAGATTCCAGTGGAGTGAGGATGGATTCCCTAGCCATTGGGGACTACCAAATTTCATTTCTAATGGGAATTATTTTGGTTTTAAGATATTTTTATTATGTACCTACAATTACCAAGAACATAATTTTTTTTCATGTTTAGATACAGATGGTTTTATTGTCAAATTTGGAAATAAAATTTGTTTCATTTATAAGTAAAATACATGTTATGGTATAAAGTATTTAAATTACAATCTTTATGTATTAAATTACAAAAACCAAGTGTTGTAAATCGATAACGAATCATGTTCACATGACTCATATAACACCCAATTGTGGCATCATTATCTCAGTAATGTAAATGATAAGCATTTAACCAAGATCTATCAAGATGGTCATTTATACTCCTCTAAGCTAAAACCACTTGAAATATGTTATGCTTTTTTAGAAGGAAAATTTAGAAACCCACCATTTGGTGGACAGGGTCAAAGGGCCACAGAGCCTCTATGATTGATACACACCTATGTGTCTGGACCATTTCTAGTATAATCTAGAGGTGGATATTCTAACTTTATAACTTTTACTAATTAATTGAGTATATATGGATATGTCCACTTAATGAGGTATAACTCTGAGTCATTTTATAAATTCAAGGAATTCAATAATGAAGTACATAATCTGCTTGGTAAGAAAATAAAGAATCTTCAATTGGATCTCGGTAGTGAATATCTTAACCAATAATTCATTGAATTTCTATGAGATTTTAGGATTCTATCTCAACTCACTCCACCAAATACACCATAGTGGAATGGTGTTATTGAAAGGATGAATTGTACCATGTTAGACATGGTAAGTTCGATGATGATTTATGTAGATCTTCCATTATCCTTTTGGGGATATGAATTACAAATTGTGTCATACACATTAAACCGAGTACCAGCTAAAGTCGAAAATGGAATTCCCTTAGATTTATGGAGTGGAAAGAAACCCATTTTAATGAATACATGTGTATGGGTCGTTAAGAGTCTGTTAAGGCCTTATTAGGAAACAAACTATCACCCCGGGGCATGAGGTGTGTCTTTATTGGGTATCCTAAGGAAACAAAGGGATACAACCTATAAAACCCCTCATAAAAAAAATTATTATCTCTAGAAAATCCATATTTATTGAGAGGGATCACATACTTAAAAAGGATAGTGGGAGAAATATTGACTACAATTAATTTTATGATCAATATACAAAATAGTTGGTACAGGATTAGGTTTCATAGGTCCCCATGGAAGAAATAGTTTCTAGAACATAAGTATTATGTAAGAGCTCAAGTGAGGTAAGAGAACCATAGAGATATGGTTTTTTGTTCATCTAGGATATTGACTCATTATTAGTTGACAATGATTAACCTCTCTCCTACAAGGAGATAGTAGATATCTTAGATGATTCAAGATGGGTAGAAGCTATAAATTTTGAGATGGATTCCATATATCAAAACCAAGTTTGGTTTCTAGTTTATATTCTAGTCGATGTAAAGCATGTTGGATGCAAATGGTTATTCAAGAATAAAATGGACATGGAAGGTAATTTAAGTTCCTATAAACCAGGGACAATGGATAACGGTTTTAAATATAATCAATTAATTGACTACGATGAAACCTTTTCCCCAGTTTCCATGTTTAAATCTGTCCTAATCGTACTTGTTATAGTAGCTTACCCTGACTATGAGATCTTGAATGTGGATGTAAAAACTGCATTGATTAATTGGAACCTTGAGGAAGATGTCTATATGACACAACTAGAAGGTTTTTTGACTCCATGTGATTCCAAAAATATTTACATGGTGAAAAGATCCATTTATGGATTGAAGAAAGCATCTAGTTCATGAAACATTCGATTCGATGAAGCCATAAAATAATTTTGTTTCATTAAGAATAAATTTGATACATGTGTTTAAAAAGGTTTAATGGGAATGAAATCATTATCCTAGTATTATATGTTGATGGCATATTACTTATTGGAAATGAAAGACCAGTCTTACAGTCAGTTAAGTACTAGTTTAACAAGTGATTCTCCATGAAGGAATTAGATGAAGAAACCTATATTCTAGGGATCAAGATCATTAGATATATATCTAAGAGGTTTCTTGGACTAAGTTAAAGTACATATATTGACCATATACTAAATAGATTTAGTATGGAATAATCCAAGAGTGTATTGGTTCTAGTGTCACATGGTTTAAATCTTTCTAAGAAAATATGTCCCCAAACACAACAATAGATAGAAAGAATGATAAATATCCCAACAAAATTAGTGATATGACCAATCATGTTTTCTAATGTATTTACTATACTTAATATTTGCAATGAATTGATCATGGTAGTAAGATACCAAGAAGATCCAGGAGAAAAGAATTGGATTGTTGTTAAGGTTATCCTTAAGTGTCTAAGATAAACTAAGGATATGTTTCTATTGTATTGAGGAGAATAAGAGTTTGTCATCAGAGGTTATATTGATACTGGTTTTCAGATAGATCAAAATGATCTAAAGTCACAATCAGGATATGTTTTTAGTCTCAACGGAGGATTTGTGAGATGGAAGAGTTCAAAGAATCCATTTTTCACTGATTTTATAGAGTATTATTAGTATATATTGGATTTTGATGCATCCAAGGAATTCATTTGTATTCTTAACTTTGGATAATATCTTGATTTAGTACCTAAAATTAAATACCCAGTCACATTGTATTGTGATAATACTACAGCGATGGCTCTTGTAGAAGAGACGAGGTCACACCAGAGGACAAAGTACATACTTAGGAAGTATCAACTCTTGATGTATTTTCATCATAGGGGTGAAGTTGTGCTGATAAAAGTACCCACAAAAGATAATGTGGAAGACCCCTTGAGTAAAGGACTATCTCATTAGATGAATGAGATTCATGTTAGAGCTAGCAGAATGAAGGATGTTAACAATTGGCTCTAGTGAAAGTCGGAGTCTGTTGGAATTGGTACCCTAGAAACAAATTCTATATACTTTACGATAAACATGTATTCATTGTTTTAAATATTAATAAACTACTTATCATATCATTTTTTTCTTCTGTGTTATATAGTATGTGATAATTTCCTAATATTAACTATCGCACAAAAAGGTCATAGCATTTCCCTACTACGATGAGAACCCAGAAGTGTTTGGACACTATTCTTGAATATATGTTCTATAGCTAGATGATATCATTTTAGGGACACAAATTATATTGGCTATCAGGTATAGAGACTCATAAGAATTTGATACACCTTCTCATGGTGTTCTACCTTGGTAATATCTAGTAGAATATTACAAGAATGGTTCCTACCAGTAGGAAATCCACAATTGTAAATGTCATTATATGTTCTTATCTACGAACATGTGTATTGGTCCTTAGACTTTAATAGTATTATTAATGGATATTATGAGTCACGTACTTTGATGTATTGACAAGAATTGTGATGATATATTTTTTAGAGAGGTATGATACATTGGTTGCGTCATGAGTAATATTACATTAATGAATAATGCAGAAAAGATTTATACCTTCTGTTCACTAACAGAAGTTAATATCTCAATCCCTTTGATATAAATGATATAGCCTAAATAAATCCATGGCCATAGTGTTCTATAGGAACGTTTTACTTCCAAAAATTCAAATAAAGAGATATCGAGCACATAGGTTGAAGGAACTATCATGGAACCTACTCAATTAGATATATCGTGATAAAGGGATTATATTACATAGTAAGAATCTGTATGAGGTGACATATTGTTGCAACATTAGCTTATTTTTCTATGGGTTTCTTGGGGTGTTGCAAGATTCTAACCTTGGACTTTAGAAAATTTATCCTAATTCCACATATAAAGAGGTATATAAGGTCACACACTAAGTGTATCTAGATTCTAAGTTAAATAATATATTATTATTTAAACAGTTTGAATAAATATTAATCCCATATGTGGTTTAATAATTATTCACATATGCTTGATCACATTTATTCCATCACTAGTTATTAAAGAGAATATATTTTGAGTGGAATATGTAATAAATATTTATTTTCTATTTAGTAAATATAATATTTATTTATTTATTGGAGAATAATGTAGTAATATTTATTTAATAAATAAACAGACATTATTCAAGGACTAAGGGGGATGGAAAACCGAGTTTAATTTTCTAGTGAGAAATGATAATATTGAATATTATTTAATTAAATAATATTTAATTATAATTCACAAGTTTAGAGAATTTTGATAAATAATAATATTACTATTATTATTTGACATGGTGTTCTTTAAAGATTAAATAAATAATAAGGTAATTTGTGCAATTATTTTATTTTAACACTAGAAATATAAATAAACAATTATGTCATTTTTTTCATTATAAAATTCAGTTGTGCACAATGGATTTAGAGAAAACCTCTCAAGCCTAGATAACTCTATTCTCTAAGAATTATCTAAAGAATGGAAAGAAACCCTCCTATATCAGATCAATAATAATGCTTAGGAAGCGATTCTCAAGGTGATCAATGCAGACAACGCAAGAACAAGGATCTTCCATGCTAGCACCCAAAGACTCCTTTAGTGACATATAGAGATTCATGGAATAAATGTGGATCACCACTATAGTAAATCTACACATGGTTTCTATAATACAATAATGGTTCACCGTAGATCTATCTCTGGACTAGTCAACGAAGAAATCATTAGAGGTAATTCTTTATCTAATTAAAATAATTATAAAAAATATGTGTTGATCTTATCACTCTCTAGTTATGGCATGATTAATTTTTCCCATCTTTGATTAAATTCCATTGATCATGATGATTAAACATCATATAGATCTTGGATTGATCATCAATTATGGAACAAAGAAAAGTTAGGCACTATCCATCACACACTTTCGCTTTTCCTAGAACCTATATATTTTACATTTCATGCTATTTTACTGTCTATTTCATAGTATCCCTATTATGTTCTTTGATTCTTATGCTAAAATTACTATAAGGGTTTTGATTAACTGAAATATCTTCATCAAGTTAAAATTATTCTTATTAAACTTATTTTTAGCAATATTGGTTCCTTATACTCTAAGATTTTATTTCATGGTAATCTATCTTCCATTATAGTGGAAAATGACCTTTTAATTCAAATATTTTACCTTGATAAAATTTATTTCTCAAGGAGTATTGTAACGCCCCGACCCTAATTACCTAGAGTCGGTGCATTATTACATAACATTGGCATGATCATGAGAAAGATCAAGTCTCGAAAGACTGATTAGTTTAGTAGCCTTGGAATAACTAGATACATCCATAAATTTTTACATTACATCATAAAAAAAACATCTTGTCTTCATATCCCCTCATACTATCCCTGCAGGTCATTCATAAATTACTTCTTCATAATCCTGGGAAAAATAAAACATTGAAAGGGGTGAGCTCGGATGCTCAGTAAGGATAACATTATAGCAGAAGCTTTCATAAATAAGCATAAACACTTAAGGCAATTTATAACTAAAACAAAAGCCTTTTAAATTTAAACTTCAGCATAAAATGGCGAAGGTAAAATGAAATAATTCCATTTACTTACTCACATGGATATTCTACTAGTCGAATGATCACATGCAATATCAATAACCACTTTCATAATGATGGAATGCATAATGCCAGACTATCATAACCACATAGCCAAGGCCTCGTGCCAAGACTACAAATAAGATTTTGCCAAGGCCTTGTGCCAAGACACTAGTTTGTCTCATGAGACCTACCGATGCATCGAGGAGCTATAGCGGGCTCCACCCGTCACTTATTAAGTCCAATGCATTCCTCATATGAATAGGTTTAAGCATAAAATAAACATTCGTATTAAAACTAGCATACGAAATGTCAATACTTTAACCACAAACCATGAATGGTATAAAAATAGAACATCCACAGTCAAATATAACTCATTTGATACAATATGGAAGATTGTATTGTATCACATTAACCTCAATCATGAATAATGAAGGATGTTGACATAGATGAAAATAATCATCAAAACTATTTGAGAGAAATATCCCCCTTTTCATGAAAACATTTAAAAGTCACACTATTTGTCAAGAAGCCATTTAAAAATAGATTTTTGAATCAAAGTGTCCCATACCACTTTGAAACTTTTTAAAAGGATTTTTAATTTTAAAACTTTAATGTCCATATAAATAAATCCTTAAAACCATTTTTAAAATATGGACATTAATGAGCATGATTTAGAAGAATAATTCTTTAAAACATTTTAAAATGGTATTTTGGTTAGAGTTTCTAACCAAAAGAGAGACACTTGAATACAAATAATTGAGGTAATCAAAACATTGTAATATCATGAGAATAAAGTAATTCATGATATACTATGTCAAAGTACATTATATACACCACATAAAAGTGATTTGGTGTATATCATCAAAGAAGTCTCAATGGAATGTAAATTGAGATGAAATCTCTCATAAAGGTTGTATCCTTTGGTTAAGGATAAATCAACGACATAATTATGTGTGACAAATATAAATACACTAAATATGATTGGATATTCAGTGTAAATCAATCAAAGTATATTCACACATATTCTTGTAAAAACAATACCAACGAATTGGATGTTTAACTCAATAAATGGAGAATGAGTTAAAATTACTCTTATCAAATTCATATCAATGACTTGAGAATTATCAATGGAGTGATTATGTGTATCAAACTTATATCCACAGGAATGGGAGTGGAAATTATGACATAATCAAATGAATAGTGATTCCACACATAATCTTGGGGTAATATAATCAATGAAATATGCGTAAAGCCAAATGAGTGGAAATTGAAATCTCAAATTCCCTTATTGATTAGGTAACTTAAGAAACATACACCCATGAAAGAATTATCATACCATGATGATGTAAATACCCATAAATAAAAGTATATAACACAATGAATACAATCATGGGCAGTACACATACACCACATGCAATAATTAAGTGGTGATCAATGGAATTCTCACGGAATTAAAAGTGAGATATGAAAATCTCTTACTTTGTACTTTTTCCTTGGTCGATGGTAGGTTTACCTCCTGTATAATGGTGAAATAATTGTTATTGAATAATACCAGAATAATTTACTTTAATATGATATCATATATGATCTTTTAACATTGATTTGTTAATAATATCTTAGTATTAACGCCGTTTCGGGTGTTAACTTACTCATTTTCTTTTATATGTTTTGTTACATAAGTCATGTTTGTTGTATCTTATTCATATCCAGAATGATATCAGGTCCTTAAACATCATTTTTAAATCATTAAATGATAATTATACTTGAATGGATACGATGGATAATGAATCTCATTGCGTTCGTGGAGACGGTAGTCCGTACGTACGCACGAACGCTACTTCCATTTAATTTTTTATTTTAAAAGAATCGAATCCAAATGATACATAGGTATATTACTATTCCAGTATAATATAATATTTTATATATGTTAATTAAGTTCATTAACACCATCCTTTATACGTTCCATGTGTGGTATGAACGAGTCATATCATTTTAAGGGGGCGGTAGTCCGCACTTCCTCAAATGAAATTATCGTATGTATATACGACATGAAACGAATAATGGTATGAAATAAAATGGAATTACAGAAGCTTATATATAAAATATATATCATTAATATCATATTTAATTACAGTTCCATCATAATGGCCACCATGAGAGGCGGTAAGATGTTTTTGAACAATCATCGTTTCGTGAGGCGTTAGTTTGCCATCCACAGAAACATTATGTTCATCATCCATTAGATGGAGTTGTGTGTATGTGTAGTTTGAATACTTATTATAACAACATCCTAGTATATTGAGGATACTGGTGTTGTTACAAAAGAAGGGAAATAAAAAGAGTTTGGGGGTTGAAGAAGCAAAATAAATGAAAATAATTTAAGAGAAATCGTTACCTTTAATTTTGGTAACTCACTTTGGTTGGAACCAAAGGACTTGTTGAAATGCTTTCTGCCTAAGGGGAAGCTTCAAGGAGGAGTAGAGGGATGTGGGGAGCTTAGTTGGGCAGAGTTTGGACGAGCCAAGTGGCTTGAGAGGTGTGAGGAAATGAGAAGGAGGAGTGCCCTTTTATAAGAGGGGTGAGGGGCACCTTTGGAAAAGCTAGAAATATTAATTTATAATAAATTCATATTCGGTTTCCAATGGCTCCAAAGTTGACTATTCAAAGTTTTAGGTGGGGATAGGTCGAAAACAACTCATCCAATAGAATTTAGACAGGTTTGGGTACTTATATTAACCTTATCTTTAAGTATTAACTCTAAGTTAATTAGTTTCACTTTTACAATGTCTCTTTTTATTTTTATATAATATGGTTAATAAACTTACTATATACATCCAAAAGACCCCCAAGTGGTCCATTAATGATTAACCTATCATAATATAAGTCTCTTGGCCGAACCTTAGATTTTTAGGAATTTAATATCAATTAATAATATAATATTTGTTTTAAGAACTCTTTTATGTCAATTTTGACACTATTCAATAGTTGATTTTTGTGAAACTCATAACAGATTGATTACTTCGAAAAAAGTCAAATAAATCAATCCTAATATATCATATTATCCTATAAAATTTGTTTAATTCATTAAAAGTTTCATATTATAATTATTTGGGTATTTATAATATCAATTATGTTAATTTTTTACTATTTTAGTAATTACTGCATCATCATTGTGTCATAAATAAAATAAATTATTTAATGTCAAAAAATTATAAATAAAATATAATTATGTAGGAAATCCTTTTATCTTTCTAATGAATATTTATAATCTAAAATCCAGCATATATAACCCTATGTAACAATTGTTTTTCTAAAAGATATATGCTTGTGTCATTTTTGTATTCATTTTAACTTAATTAATATAAAGTGTCATTATCACTTACAAGTGGATCCATGGGGTCCCAAAATTGACCCAAAGATTCCCATGGTCGACAATGTATCAACCAATATGGTTAAGACACATTTTAGGGTAATTTAGTATTATTATAATATTATTTTTTTAACCCTTATTTACCGGATTTACCCTTAACCATGGTAAATAAAATATTTACCGCAGTAATTATTCAAAATGTCTAAAAATAAAAGTTACCTATTTACACAATTTGGACACCCTGATTCCAAATATAGAATCCATTTTTCTAAATTCAAAACACAGAAGTGGCAGAAATTAATTTAAAATAAATTCCCGTTGTCAAAACAAAAAGCGTGTTTTTAAGAGATAATAACTATCAAAAGATTGACACTTGTTTATGTTCGGTTTAATTGTAAAATTATGTTCAATGACCAACATTATATTAAATGGTAAAAATATATTTTAAATATACTTTAAAACCACTCAAATTCACAATTTATCACTATTAATTATTTTGATTAAAAAAGTTGTTTTTAATTAAAATTTAGTAATTTTCACTATTCATCAAAATATGAAAGTTATCCGAAAAGTACCAAAATTTCACCTTAGGCTAAATTCGATATTCCGAATCCAAAAATGAAGTCCATTTTGAAATATAAAATATATATAATTTCAAAAAGTAGGTATTACTATTCATAACGGCTAGTTTGATTGGTTGTGGTGTGTTAAAATCTCGAAGTTGCGTACAATGCACGTCATTGCATTATTCGAAAGGAAACATACCGAGGAAGCTTGGGGTGTTACATTCTCCCCTCCTTCAATAAATTGCGTCCTCGCAATTTTTAAAATTTTGCTTGGGAATATAATGGAAAGTCCCACATCGGAAAAAGAGTCAATAAAACTATCACTTTAAAAGAAAGAAAGAGAGGTATAAGGGTCATCCAAGATAATCCATACTAGGATTCCATGTAAGAAAACATGGATATGGATGATAAACTAAGTGTCAAGTTCTGATGGAGAGGGATAGAAATCATGATCAGGAGAAAGTTAACAATGAGAAAACCACAAACTTGTGTTGGGACAAACGACCATTAGTCTCCTAGTAGTAAAGTAAACGGACAACATTTTTTTTAAGTTACATTACATAAGGAAGAGTAATTCATTTATGATATTGACTAAGAACATTATGAGATATACTTACATTTTAAGTAGATTTTCATTCTTTAATAAATTTCCACCACTAACTCATTTTTTTTTAAACGATGAGTATTCAAGAAGACTTGGTCACACTGGAAGAGATAGAATAAACTTCTATAGAATCACATGATCCATGAAGGATAAACCATATATTTACATTGTTTTTGAAGATTAATCAAAACCAAAATGGTCAGTGAATGATCTAATGATCCCCCAAAAGGATATTCATTGAGATAAATATGCACTAATCTTAATTTCTAAAATTAAACCAACAATACCCCAAAGTTAAATAGATACCATTCAATAACCAATTGTCCTTAAAATCCTTTAATATAATCCAAACTAATATTGAAACCCAAAACATAGAAGAATTTGATTATGTAGTCTCCCATGTTAAATTGTATCTCCAAATGACATCAGATACTCTTAAAGTCACATACTCAAAAGTAATTAACCTAATCACATATTCTCTATTATAGGTTAATCATTTCCATAAATAACCCAAATAACTATAAATCCACAATAAAAACGTAGATAAAAATCTATCATTACTCCACAAATGAAACCCCATAGTATTCTATTTTCCTTGGGCATATAGTGTTCCCAACAAAGCGAACATCTTCCAAAATAACATTTATCACTTAATCACCAAATCATTTTCCTATACCAAGGGTATTCTATTGATATGAAATAAGAACCCAAATCAACTTATTATTGATCAATAAAATCATTTAACTAAAAAAAATTCACACTAACCAGGGACTTCATGTAGTCCAGTGGTAGGCAATAAATCCCAATCGCACTTTGGTTGTGGGTTCGATTCCCATAGCTTTGTCCGACGCGACGGGTTGTCACACGGTCTACGTGTTGTCCTTTTTCAAAAACTATATTTTATAATATTGCCAAAATGAGATAAATTCCTCAAAATACTATATCATAAATTTAACCACAAATGTTATATCATACCTTGAATCTTCATCCCAAATTAGAATAACTTATAATTCTCTCAAACCCCAATGATCATATAAATCCAAATGGTTATTTATACCCATATCCACAAGAGAAGAGACAATTCTTCCTCAAATATCATTCTCACATGGCAAACTGCGGGGTTACAAATACAAGAGAAAATTATTCCATAGTAAACCCATCAACAAGGAGTGCTAATACTTTTTAAACATTTCTCCAATCATTTATTCTCACATAGCTTCTTCTTTGACCAAGAAAATATCCTATAGAATAGGACATTCACTCGGGTAATGGCCAGGTCCCCTACATTTACGGCAAATGACTGTAAATGGACTCTTGGGACCATTTTTATCTTCTTCCATAGTACTCTTCATTTTTCTTCGGCAATTCTTTACTTTATGTCCTTCCTTCCCGCACGTAAAACATTTCTTTGTCCCATTGAGACACTTTCCTGGGTGTCTCTTTCCACATTTCCTGCATGATGAAAATTGAGGGTTCTTTTCTCCATGGTCTCCATTGCTGGAGCTCTTATCATTTATCACCTTTCTCTTCCTTGTTGAGTCTGGGAGTTAGTTAATATATATGTTGTTGATCATATTTTTGGAAAACTGATTTGGCATAAAGACGATATCTTTTACGCCTATCAATATTCCATTTTGTTGCTCATTGCCACCACCGTTCCCATCTTGTACATCATTCTCAAAGTCACTATGACTTCCTTGGAATCCAGCCATTGACTAAAACCATAAAGCATTGTGTGAGTAATAGTAGTCGTAAAATCATTTAGAGATTAAAATGTCACCATATTCTCAATTTGAAACATATTAGGATTAACCAAGGTCATTTACTCTCATCTTATATATATATTACTTAAATTGGTTTGTAAAGAAAATGTAAAGTATCCTAAGCATATCCCCCGGGAGTGTCGTAACCAAGAGTGCAGCAAGGCCCGTTGTCGTGCACCAGTTCCCGTTCGAGTCTAGCTCAAAGCGGTGTTTTCGGGTTTTACCCCTAGGTACATCTGTGCCAGAGCCGCCTCTACCTGCTCGTATCCAGACAGGGATGTATTGCTCGGAAAACTCACAAAATCTCTACAATACCAAAATTCTAGGAAGTTGTTTTATACTAATCCTCAAAGTTCATCTTAGGTCTACGTGCTCTAATCAGAGTTTATCTAAATCTAGCTACCAAGGTTTGTACTAAACTTCCTCTGATACCAACTGTAACGCCCCGACCCTAATTACCTAGAGTCGGTGCATTATTACATAACATTGGCATGATCATGAGAAAGATCAAGTCTCGAAAGACCGATTAGTTTAGTAGCCTTGGAATAACTAGATACATCCATAAATTTTTACATTACATCATAAAAAAACATCTTGTCTTCATATCCCCTCATACTATCCCTGCAGGTCATTCATAAATTACTTCTTCATAATCCTGGGAAAAATAAAACATTGAAAGGGGTGAGCTCGGATGCTCAGTAAGGATAACATTATAGCAGAAGCTTTCATAAATAAGCATAAACACTTAAGGCAATTTATAACTAAAACAAAAGCCTTTTAAATTTAAACTTCAGCATAAAATGGCGAAGGTAAAATGAAATAATGCCATTTACTTACTCACATGGATATTCTACTAGTCGAATGATCACATGCAATATCAATAACCACTTTCATAATGATGGAATGCATAATGCCAGACTATCATAACCACATAGCCAAGGCCTCGTGCCAAGACTACAAATAAGATTTTGCCAAGGCCTTGTGCCAAGACACTAGTTTGTCTCATGAGACCTACCGATGCATCGAGGAGCTATAGCGGGCTCCACCCGTCACTTATTAAGTCCAATGCATTCCTCATATGAATAGGTTTAAGCATAAAATAAACATTCGTATTAAAACTAGCATACGAAATGTCAATACTTTAACCACAAACCATGAATGGTATAAAAATAGAACATCCACAGTCAAATATAACTCATTTGATACAATATGGAAGATTGTATTGTATCACATTAACCTCAATCATGAATAATGAAGGATGTTGACATAGATGAAAATAATCATCAAAACTATTTGAGAGAAATATCCCCCTTTTCATGAAAACATTTAAAAGTCACACTATTTGTCAAGAAGCCATTTAAAAATAGATTTTTGAATCAAAGTGTCCCATACCACTTTGAAACTTTTTAAAAGGATTTTTAATTTTAAAACTTTAATGTCCATATAAATAAATCCTTAAAACCATTTTTAAAATATGGACATTAATGAGCATGATTTAGAAGAATAATTCTTTAAAACATTTTAAAATGGTATTTTGGTTAGAGTTTCTAACCAAAAGAGAGACACTTGAATACAAATAATTGAGGTAATCAAAACATTGTAATATCATGAGAATAAAGGAATTCATGATATACTATGTCAAAGTACATTATATACACCACATAAAAGTGATTTGGTGTATATCATCAAAGAAGTCTCAATGGAATGTAAATTGAGATGAAATCTCTCATAAAGGTTGTATCCTTTGGTTAAGGATAAATCAACGACATAATTATGTGTGAAAAATATAAATACACTAAATATGATTGGATATTCAGTGTAAATCAATCAAAGTATATTCACACATATTCTTGTAAAAACAATACCAATGAATTGGATGTTTAACTCAATAAATGGAGAATGAGTTAAAATTACTCTTATCAAATTCATATCAATGACTTGAGAATTATCAATGGAGTGATTATGTGTATCAAACTTATATCCACAGGAATGGGAGTGGAAATTATGACATAATCAAATGAATAGTGATTCCACACATAATCTTGGGGTAATATAATCAATGAAATATGCGTAAAGCCAAATGAGTGGAAATTGAAATCTCAAATTCCCTTATTGATTAGGTAACTTAAGAAACATACACCCATGAAAGAATTATCATACCATGATGATGTAAATACCCATAAATAAAAGTATATAACACAATGAATACAATCATGGGCAGTACACATACACCACATGCAATAATTAAGTGGTGATCAATGGAATTCTCACGGAATTAAAAGTGAGATATGAAAATCCCTTACTTTGTACTTTTTCCTTGGTCGATGGTAGGTTTACATCCTGTATAATGGTGAAATAATTGTTATTGAATAATACAAGAATCATTTACTTTAATATGATATCATATATGATCTTTTAACGTTGATTTGTTAATAATATCTTAGTATTAACGCCGTTTCGGGTGTTAACTTACTCATTTTCTTTTATATGTTTTGTTACATAAGTCATGTTTGTTGTATCTTATTCATATCCAGAATGATATCAAGTCCTTAAACATCATTTTTAAATCATTAAATGATAATTATACTTGAATGGATACGATGGATAATGAATCTCATTGCGTTCGTGGAGATGGTAGTCCGTACGTACGCACGAACGCTACTTCCATTTAATTTTTTATTTTAAAAGAATCGAATCCAAATGATACATAGGTATATTACTATTCCAGTATAATATAATATTTTATATATGTTACTTAAGTTCATTAACACCATCCTTTATGCGTTCCATGTGTGGTATGAACGAGTCATATCATTTTAAGGGGGCGGTAGTCCGCACTTCCTCAAATGAAATTATCGTATGTATATACGACATGAAACGAATAATGGTATGAAATAAAATGGAATTACAGAAGCTTATATATAAAATATATATCATTAATATCATATTTAATTACAGTTCCATCATAATGGCCACCATGAGAGGCGGTAAGATGTTTTTGAACAATCATCGTTTCGTGAGGCGTTAGTTTGCCATCCACAGAAACATTATGTTCATCATCCATTAGATGGAGTTGTGTGTATGTGTAGTTTGAATACTTCTTATAACAATATCCTAGTATATTGAGGATACTGGTGTTGTTACAAAAGAAGGGAAATAATAAGAGTTTGGGGGTTGAAGAATCAAAATAAATGAAAATAATTTAAGAGAAATCGTTACCTTTAATTTTGGTAACTCACTTTGGTTGGAACCAAAGGACTTGTTGAAATGCTTTCTGCCTAAGGGGAAGCATCAAGGAGGAGGAGAGGGATGTGGGGAGCTTATTTGGGCAGAGTTTGGACGAGCCAAGTGTCTTGAGAGGTGTGAGTAAATGAGAAGGAGGAGTGCCCTTTTATAAGAGGGGTGAGGGGCACCTTTGGAAAAGCTAGAAATATTAATTTATAATAAATTCATATTCGGTTTCCAATGGCTCCAAAGTTGACTATTCAAAGTTTTAGGTGGGGATAGGTCGAAAAAAACTCATCCAATAGAATTTAGACAGGTTTGGGTACTTATATTAACCTTATCTTTAAGTATTAACTCTAAGTTAATTAGTTTCACTTTTACAATGTCTCTTTGTATTTTTATATAATATGGTTAATAAACTTACTATATACATCCCAAAGACCCCCAAGTGGTCCATTAATGATTACCCTATCATAATATAAGTCTCTTGGCCGAACCTTAGATTTTTAGGAATTTAATATCAATTACTAATATAATATTTGTTTTAAGAACTCTTTTATGTCAATTTTGACACTATTCAATAGTTGATTTTTGTGAAACTCATAACAGATTGATTACTTCGAAAAAAGTCAAATAAATCAATACTAATATATCATATTATCCTAGAAAATTTTTTTAATTCATTAAAAGTTTCATATTATAATTATTTGGGTATTTATAATATCAATTATGTTAATTTTTTACTATTTTAGTAATTACTGCATCATCATTGTGTCATAAATAAAATAAATTATTTAATGACAAAAAATTATAAATAAAATATAATTATGTAGGAAATCTTTTTAGCTTTCTAATTAATATTTATAATCTAAAATCCAGCATATATAACCCTATGTAACAACTGTTTTGCTAAAAGATATATGCTTGTGTCATTTTTGTATTCATTTTAACTTAATTAATATAAAGTGTCATTATCACTTACAAGTGGATCCATGGGGTCCCAAAATTGACCCAAAGATTCCCATGGTCGACCATGTATCAACCAATAGGGTTAAGACACATTTTAGGGTAATTTAGTATTGTTATAATATTATTTTTTTACCCCTTATTTACCGGATTTACCCTTAACCATGGTAAATAAAATATTTACCGCAGTAATTATTCAAAATGTCTAAAAATAAAAGTTACCTATTTACACAATTTGGACACCCTGATTCCGAATATGGAATCCATTTTTCTAAATTCAAAACATAGAAGTGGAAGAAATTAATTTAAAATAAATTCCCGTTGTCAAAACAAAAAGCGTGTTTTTAAGAGATAATAACTATCAAAAGATTGACACTTGTTTATGTTCGGTTTAATTGTAAAATTATGTTCAATTACCAACATTATATTAAATGGTAAAAATATATTTTAAATATACTTTAAAACCACTCAAATTCACAATTTATCACTATTAATTATTTTGATTAAAAAAGTTGTTTTTAATTAAAATTTAGTAATTTTCACTATTCATCAAAATATGAAAGTTATCCGAAAAGTACCAAAATTTCACCTTAGGCTAAATTCGATATTCCGAATCCAAAAATGAAGTCCATTTTGAAATATAAAATATATATAATTTCAAAAAGTAGGTATTACTATTCATAACGGCTAGTTTGATTGGTTGTGGTGTGTTAAAATCTCGAAGTTGCGTACAATGCACGTCATTGCATTATTCGAAAGGAAACATACCGAGGAAGCTTGGGGTGTTACAAGTATATCATTTTTCATAATAATCCACATCCTCCTTAATAATTGTTCCCCCTCCTTGTCCATATTTTTCTTTCTTGTCAGTGTTATACTTTATAACTGGAAACCCAATTAGGTATTATATCATTTTACCTTCATATTTCCCTTATCCTCTTTCCAAAATATAGTTTTGTTAATCTTTTTTATGTGGGTTTTTAACAAATGTATTTTTAATACAATAAAAATGAAATACTTTTTCAATCATATTTTATCTTCAACTCCGCATTTTATAGTTATCCCTAATTTTTTTTAAAATTGAAAAGGTAATTTTCAACTACCTTGATTTTAATTAAAGTTATTTTAAAATTAAATAATGTAAATATTTCTATATGGTTCATTTTCAAAAAAAATAATCTCTTTTATAGTTTCATTATAAACATATCATTCTTATACATTTGTTGTTTTATCTTACAATTTCCATCTATTTTCATGGTATCTAAAATAATTTATTTTCTTTTAATTTTATAAAATATTTATTTTAAAATTACTTCAAATGATCAAGTATATTTCTTATTTCTAAAGTGTTTTTCGTAAAACTCACAAAAAATTATTTTCCATTTAAGTCATTATCCTTTAACATATCTTATACTTGATCAAGGATATTCTTTAAATGATAGCATAAACCTTATTTCTTGGGATGTCTTATGGAATGTTCCTTTATATTAATGGAGTGATCTGTCACTAAATATTTATTTCTTAATCATCCATTGTGAATATGAATAACTTTTCTTCCAATGTATTCCCTTTTTATTATCATGTTTTTTTATTCTTTTGATTAAAGGGTTTCCATATAAAAGTCACTAATTTATTGATTGGGGAAATTATCGACCTAACTCTATACCTTTTATTTATACATAATAAATATCATATGCCCTATTATCTTTATTTAAGGTTATTTACCTAAAACTTTACTTAATATATTTGGATAATCATTTATTTTCAATAGTTATATCATGTTATGATTATTTATGGAATTATGAATGATTTACTTATGTTATAGCATTTGAAAATTATATTAAACCCGTTTTATTTCCATAGATTATTTATGATATGATGATGACTGGATTTATGTGGAATGTGTTTGTAAGGATGATGATGGGAGGGGTATTATATCTACCTCCAATGAATAATTTTACATTGAAATCTCATGAGATAGTGAAGCATGTTCATAATGAGTTTGTTCACATAGGTATTGGAATATGAAGATTTATCAAATTTATAAAAAATTATATAATTATTTTTTCACATTGTAATGGGAAGAATGAGTTTTCTCGCAAGGTTTTATTATATTTATTATTATTACACCTTTCTAAATTTCTTTTTTTTCAACATTTGTTACATTCCGTGTTTATTCCTCTTTTCTAAGATATTTCACAATTTTATGTTATGTCATGCCTTATACCATGATTTATGATATGTGTATTGTTAGGTATAACATTCTAATATATTCTTATTATACTCATATTATTATCTTATACTCACTTATAATATTTGATTTTTATGGATTATGTTTACCCCTACTAGGCATTTGATCTCACCTCTTTCTCATGTTTCCATTTACCTAGGTTATTAGGAAAGATATTTTTTATGTTATATCTAGAAATGTATAATGTTTGGAAAATTTTCGAGAAATGATGAAGACTTATTATGGACTAAGAAGTTTCTTATATAGTGTAAAAAATATCCATTTTTTATAAAACATGGGTTTTTTAGTTAAACCTTTGTCCTAATTCACAAAAACTCTTAAACTAAATTATCATGGGAATGTTTTAAGAACCCGTCTCTTCTTTTTCGGTATGTTTTTCCTTTTTTGGTAGTTTTTGGAGAAAAAAGGAAATACTGGAAATTTTCTAAATACATGTTGTGTACTTTATGAGTACACGCTTTGTACTTCCTTGCAGCAGTAGGTCGTTTGATGGTTGTGTAGTATCCACACACATGGCCGTGTGGGAGTGACTTGGAGGCCGCTTAAAGAGGAGTATGGAAAATGAGATTACATGTCGTGTACTTCAAAAGTACATGCCATCTACTATTTTTTTCATTAAATGCAATGGGGTTGCATCTAATCTCCAGAATACTCTTCTCTTAGGTCTCGGTTGACCGAGAGCTCTGTATGGCCACGAATCTTCTATGAACCCCTGAACCTCCATCCGTTCTCCAAATAGAACATCTTCGGTTGTGTTGGAATCGCATCAGTGAGTTCTCTCTTCTTTTGGGGCCTCATTTCTTGATTTCTCTTCTTTTCCATGTTATCGTGGGTTGAACGTTTTAGACATTTTCTCATATCTATGGTGTTCTAAGGAGATTCATGCTTCGAGGTTCACATGTAGTGATCTTGAAACCCATAGGTAGGAGGTTTGTGCCTTTCTGTTGAAATTTATTGAGTTTTATGTGCAAATTTTCCCAATACCCATGAACAGGGTATGGCGTGTTTACCGTTTCAATCCTATTGTTTTTCTGCTATACTGGTATGCCTGAGTAGATTGTTATTGTTTATAAATAGGGTGAATTGTTGAGATTTCATTGTATTTCCATGCATATTTTTCATGTTTTCACCTTTGGGTCTTGTTTTCCTATTAGGCTGTAGTTTACATTCCCATGCCTAGTATCATAGGATGGTGTGACTCTTGTTCTGTTATGCTATTGTGCTGTAGAATGCTAGCCAAGTAGTTTATGAGGTATACCTTGGCTGTTACACATTGCTACACTTGTTTGAATTACACAGGGCCGTGAGAACCTAATGTATAGACCATAGGGAGAATGGACATTGTTGTCTTCTCGAGAGTGTCTTTATAATTTACGATGGGAGACCACAGGGGGAATTGACATTGAGTGCTTCCCCAGAGTGTATGTAGTTCCTCGACATGGTTCATAGGGGGAATGAGATGTTGAGTGCTTCCCCAGATATCCTTTAGTACCGTTACAAGACAATAGGGGCAATTGATAGTGAGTTCTTCTTTAGAGTGTCTTTGCTTAAGCTGAACCAGAGGGTTTAGACTGAGTGTACTTCCCAGAGGGTTTCTTGTACTTGTTAGGTAGGACGAGAGGGGATAGGTTGTGAGTACTTCCCAGAGGGTTGCCTTGTGTTTAGCTTCTTGATTGTGTTGCTAGGTAGGACTAGAGGGGATAGGTTTTGGGTGCTTCCCATAGGGTTACCTATTGTTTTTATCTACTTTGATTAGATATTTCATGTTGTGTAGTGATTTGAATGTTTTGGACTGTTGATTGTTTACTGCTAAGTACTTCCTTGTTTACTGCCTTATGTATTTTACTTGCCATATATTCACGTACTGTTAGGCACAAATCTCGTGGTGGTTACCTACTGGGATTTAGTCCCATACCCTGTTTGGGTCATGTTTTTGGGCCCAAATAGATTATATTGTTGCAGGTATAGATAAGGGAAAATTCCCTTATACTTTAGGTGCCTGACTTGCTATAGATATGGAGAGGATGGGACCAAGCTATGGCTTGTGATGCTGAGGAGATTATCTGCTTTATTTTTCACTTTGGTTTAGCACCATTTCATTCTAGCATTGTGACTTGTTTTCCTGTTTTCCTAGACATATGTATCATGCATCATTTTATATATGTTCTCCAGTTTATACTTTCAATTTTCTGCTACTACTATTGTATGTCATTATTACTGCCTCTTCTCTTGTTTGTATTTGTTTACTTCTGATGTGTACTCTGCCAATGAGGGCATAGTTTTTACACTATCACACCCAAGTCCCTCTCTGCTAGTCAACAGCCACTGGCCTGACACATGACTCACACTACAAGGAGTGTTCCCGGCGGACATGGCATGTATGTTATAGGATAACACTAAAATGTGTTGTTCATGACATGGTTGGGTACCTAGGTCAGACTACACGGTGTGTTCAAGGTGGACACGACATTTACATGAATGGTAAACACCAACACATGTTGTTTAGACATATAGAAGTACTTGGGAAGGTAAAGAAGATTCAAGTACATGATGTGTGTTAAGACAACAGGTCGTGTGTCTGGGGTGTTACATGACCAATTTAGGCAGGAGTAGACGCCCATGTAAATTAATTCATGGAACACGCCATGTAAGAAATGTACACGCCATGTAGTCATGTTTTGTAAAACTTGAGGGCTTTATTTCTCTTGTTCCCTTCTTACACTCATTGTTTTCTGTCCCTGATAATCTTGATATAAGGTGTGCGCTTGACCTTAGAGAATCATGTCACCAAGACATCCTTCTGTTGTGCCAGTCATGGCACCAGTCGTCATTCCGGACACAAGTACTGATGCACAATTCCGAGAGAGTTTTATAAGGTTCATGCAGACCTTCCAAGGAGATCATAGTAGGTGTGATGCATCTTTCGGTAGCTATGTGGTGTGCTACCAGTGTGGAAGAAGCATTCATACAAGGCCATGTTTCCCGAGATACCCAATTGAGTGCTGATCTTGAGGCAATATGGGTCACCTTCAGCACTTTTGTTAGATCTTCTCACCAACAGATGATGATAGGGGTTCTTCTATGACTCCTCATTCACGAGCAGCGCCATCAGTTTCTCACCAGTCTAGGAACTGGAGTTCTTCCGGTTGTTTGGGCTGATGTGTAGGTCGTGGTCGTGGTATCCAGTCGCTCGGTTTTCAGCGAAATCAGGGAGGATCAACTCAGAGTGGTCTGGAAGGGTCACAGGGCCACAGTATGGGCCAGAATTTTGCAGTGGAGCAAACCCAACAGGATCAGGATCCCAGACCTTCTACAGTTCGATGTACGATCTTAGTAGCCTTAGTTTTAGCTTCTGCTCTTTTTGATACAGGGGCTTCCCATATTTTTATATCTATTGCTGTTGTGGAGAGTGTTGGGCTCTATATCTTTTCTTCTACTAATATCTTGATGATAGACACTCCGTTGGGGACTAGAATGACTAGTGTACATAAATGTAGAGAGTTACCTCTATAGGTTAGTGGATGTCACTTTTTATGGGACCTATATGTCCTAAAGATGATTGGCTATGATGTCATCCTCAGAATGGACTGTCTAGTTCCCTTCCAGGTAGTCATCGATTTTTATCACTGCAGGGTGAGTTTCATTTCACCAAAAGGTTGATCCTTTCTTCATAGGGGTGAATGGGATGTGCAGGCGAGCAGAGTGGGTCCAAAGCATCATGGGTTGGGAGGAGTTATAGCCTAGATTGCTAGTCTATATCTGGATGACCAGGGGACTTCATAGTTAGACTTTCCTCTAGTGGTGGATTGTTTCAGAGATATATTTCTAGAAGACTTTTCAGGTTTTCCTCCAGATCGTGAGGTAGAATTCTCAATTGAGCTTGTTCCAGGAGCAGAACCAGTGTTCATTCCTCCTTATAGGATGGCTACACCTGAGTTTCACGAGCTCAAGAAGAATTTGGAGGAGTTTTAGGAAAGGGTTTTTATCTAACCCAATACTTCTCCTTAGGGTTAACCTATCCTATTTGCGAAGAAGGCATATGACACCCTCAGGCTTTGTGTGGACTATCGGAAGCTAAAGCAATTGACGGTCAAGAACTGGTATCCCTTTCTAAGGATTGGTGATCTCTTTGATCAACTTTGAGGATCCTGTGTGTTCTTAATGATTGACTTGAGGTCTGGTTATCATTAGTTGCATGTTAGACCATCAGATATACCACTTACAGCCATCTGGAGCAGGTATGGTCTATACGAGTACTTGTTCCTGTCGTTTGGTCTCATGAACGCACCTGTAGTTTTTATGGCACCGATGAACCAAGTGTTCTATCCATACTTGAATTTTCTTCTTGGTGGCCTTCGTGGGCGATATCTTGGTGTACTTTCACACTTTACATGACCATGCTACCCATCCTGAGATCGTTTTGAGTACACTGAGGGAGTATCAGTTATAAGCTAAGCTCTCAAAGTGCAACTTTTGGATGGATCAGATTCACTTCTTTGGTCAGGTTATCTCAAAGGCAGGAGTATCAGTAGACCCAGAGAAAGTGAGAGATGTAGTTTCGTGGGAGAAGATGAAGAACGTATTTGAGGTGCAGAGTTTTCAAGGGCTTTCTAGATACTACAGACATTTCATACAGGACTTTTCACACTTAGAAGCACCATTGACAGGTCTGAACAAGAAGGGTGAAAAGTTCATGTGGTCAGATTCTTGTGATTTAGGCTTTCAAGAGCTAAAAGGAAGGTTGACATCAGAACTAATACTAGTCTTTCTAGAGACAGGAAAGAGCTATATTGTTTACTGTGATTCATCAGGTATCAGGCTGGGATTTGTGCTTATGCAGGGAGATGGAGTCGTTGCGTACGGGTCTCGGTAATTGAGTCCACATGAAAGGAATTACCTGACGCACAATCTGTAGTTGGCAGCTGTTGTTCATGCCCTACGTTGTGGGAGACATTATCTTCTAGGAGAGAACTTTGTGGATTTTATCGACCATAAGTGTCTCAAGTACATCTTCACTCAGCAAGATCTAAATTTGATACAGTGCAGGTGGGTTGAGTACCTATAGTCCTTTGACTTTGAGCTTGCCTATACACCTGGGAAAGGCAATGCAGAGGATGATGCGTTGAGAAGGAGGACTCAAATATTGGTAGTTTAAGAGGCCATCAGTGAGTGGTAGCTTATGGCTCTATTCTCTGAAATGCATTTGGTGGTGCACGATAGATAGGGGTAGATGTTTATTTCTTCTGTAGCTTTTACCTCTACTCTTCTGGATCAAGTTTGAATGAGGAAGCTATCAGATTCTGAAGGCCTAGTCCTAAGGGAAAGCATGTCAGGAGAGGACCCTATTCTTGGATGGACCATAGGAGAGGATGAGATCTTTTTTTCTAGGGGAGCGTATGGGTGCCAGAAGATATACACGAGGAGATGATGCGAGATTTTCATTCCTCAGTTTCGAAAGTTCATCCTGGAATCACCAAGATGTAGCATGATCTACACCATCAGTATTGGTGTCCAGGTATGAAGAGGGACGTTTCTGCTTTCGTCATGAGGTGTTCAACTAGTCAGTATCTGAAGGCTGAGCATCAGTGACCAGCATGGCTTTTACAGTAGTTACCCATTCCCAAGTGGAAGTGGAATGATGTTCCAATGGACTTCTTAACCAGTTTATCGAGGTCGCCTTGAGGGAATGATGTAGTTTGAGTTGTCATTGATAGACTCACAAAGGTTTCTCACTTCTTGCTGATCAAGGAGACCTTTAGTGTTGATGAGATGCGACGGTTGTAAATCCAAGAGATTGTACGTCTTCATCGAGTTCCACACTCCATTGTTTGAGATAGGGATGCATGTTTTACTTCTTGGGTTTGGAAGGGGCCTCAGAAGGCTTTGGGTACACAGGTACTTTTGAGTATAGCTTACCACCCCCAGACAGATGGCCAGTCCGATCGTACGATTCAGGTGCATGAGGACATGCTCTGAGCATTAATTCTGGATTTTGGAGGTTCTTGGGAGAAGCATATACCTCTTGTGGAGTTTTCCTACAATAATAGTTTTCCAGAAAATATTCATATGGCACCATATGAGGCTCTATATAGTAGGCCATGCTTATCACCTTTATGTTGGATGGAGGTAGGAGAGGCAGCTTTACTGGAACCTCGTCTTGTTCAAGAGACCACATAGTATAGAGAGTTGATTTGAAAGAGGATGGATACTGCATAGTATCGACAGAAGTCTTATGCTGATCAGCGGAGATGACCTCTGGAGTTTAAAGTCAGGGATCAGGTTTTCCTGCATGGAAGACCGAGGTTGGGACACAAGAGGATTAAGAGACAGGGTAAGCTTTCACCTAGGTATGTTGGGCCTTTTGAGGTGTTAGAGAGAGTTGGGACGGTAGCCTATCTGTTGCAGTTACCTCAAAGGTACTCAGCTATGCACAACGTCTTCCACGTTTTTCAACATCGATATTACTTTTCAGACTCGTCTCATGTATTTCAACCCAATAAGGTTGAGCTCAAATTGGATGTGTCATTTTAAGAGCATCCTAACTGGATTTTGGATCGTAGTACAAAGGTTCTTCGCGGCTATTATGTTCTTCTAGTACGAGTGTTATAGAAGCACGAGCGGGTGAAGGACAAGACTTGGGAGAGGGAGGTTGATGTACGAGCACAGTGGCTGGAAATGTTTGGGGCTTCTTCTTCTACGCCACGCTAGGGATATTTAGGGATGAATTTCTTTAAGGGGGAAGTTTTTAAGAACCTGGATCTTCTTTTCAGGTATGTTTTTCTATTTTTAGTCGTTTTATTAGAAAAAAGAAAATTCTGGAAATTTTCTTTAAGTACACGCCATGTACTTTATGATTACACACCATGTACTTCCTTGATGTAGGAGTTCATGTGCTAGTCGTGTAGTATCCACACACATGGCCATGTGGGAGTGACTTGGAGGTTGCTTAAAGAAGAGTATGGAAAAGGCGAGTACATGTCATGTACTTCAAAAGTACATGTCGTGTACTTTCTTTTTTTTCATTAAATGCATCGGGGTTGCATTTAATCACCATAATTCCCTTCTTTTAGGTCTCATCCGATCGAGAGCTTCATACGGTTGTGGATATTCAATGAGCCATCGAGCCTCCATCTGTCCTTCGAATCGAACATCATCGGTTGCGTTGGAATCGCATCAATGAGTTATCTCTTCTGCTGGGCCCTCATTTCTTAATTCCTCTTCTTTTCTATGTTATCATGGGTTGAATGTTTTAGATGTTTTCTAAGATCTATGGAATTATAAGAAGATTCATGCTTCGAGGTTCACATATATCGATCTCCTAACCCATAGGTAGGTGGTTTGTGCCTTTTTGTTTAAATTCGTTGAGTTTTATGTGCACATTTTCCCAATACCCATGAACAGGGTATTGCACGTTTACCATTTCAGCCCTATTGTTTCTCTACTATACTGGTATGCCTGAGTAGATGATTATTGTTTATGAATAGGGTGAATTTTTGTGCATTGGACGTATTTCCATGCATGTTTTTTCTATTTTGACCTCTGGTTCTTGTTTGCCTATTAGGCTGCTGGTTACTCTCCCATTCCTAGTATTATAGGATGGTGTGACTATTGTTCTGTTATGTTGTTGTGCTGTAGAATGCTATCCAAGTAGTTCATGAGGTTCACCTTGGTCATTACGCGATACTACACTTGTTTGAATTACATAGGGCTATGAGAACTTGGTGTATAGACCATAGGGAGAATGGACGTTGAGGGCTTCTCTAGAGTGTATTTATAATTTGCAATGTGATACCACAGGGGGAATTGTCAATGAGTGCTTCCCCAGAGTGTCTATAGTTCCTCTACGTGGGCCATAGGGGAGATGAGATGTCGAGTGCTTCCCCAGAGTTCATTTAGTACCATTACAAGACTATAGGGGGAATTGACGGTGAGTGATTCCTCATAGAGTCTATACTTAAGATGAACCATAGGGGTTAGACCGAGTGTACTGTACAAAGGGTTTCTTGAACATGTTAGGTATGACTAGAGGGGATAGGCTCTGAGTACTTCCCAAAGGGTTACCTTGTGTTTAGATGCTTTCTTGTGTTTCTAGGTAGGACCAAAGAGGATAGGTTGTTGGTAATTCTTAGAGGGTTACCTGTTGTGTTTTTATAATTTTATTAGCTATTGCATGTTGTGTAATCATTTGAATGTTTTGGACTGTGGATTATTTACTGCTGAGTACTTCCTTATTTACTGCCTTATGTATTTTACCTACCATATATTCAATTATTGATAGGCACAGATCTCGAGGTGGATGCCTCTTGGGATTTAGTCTCACACCCTATTTGGGTCATGTTTTTTGGCCCAAACAGATTATATTGTTGCAGGTATAGATATAAGGGAAATGCCCTTCTAATTAAAGTACCTGACTTGCTATGGAGCTGGTGAGTATGGGACCAAGCTATGGATTGTGATGCTGAGTAGTTTATCTAATTTATTTTGCACTTTGGTTTAGCACTGTTGTATTCCAGCATTGTGACTTGTTTGGCTATTTTTCTAGACATATGTATCATGCATCATTTTATATATGTTCTCCAGTTTATACTTTCAGTTTTATGTTGCTATTGTTGTATGTCATTATTAATACTTCCGCTCTTGTATTTATTTGTTTAATTTTTATGTGTACTCTTCCAATGAGGTCATAGTTTCCCCACTATCACACCTAAGACCCTCACTGCTAGTTGGAAGCCTCTGGCATTTGTGGAAATGTGATTGAGGCCATGTGACTAACTAGGTATGGGGTGCCTCTAGGTGGCTTCCGAAACTAGGACATTACCAATGTAATTTAATGTAATGAAATATTTTCTTTAACTCATGTACTTAAAAGATGTTATTGTATGTGTGATGTTATAGTTGTTTTTTAAGCAGGTTTTAGATAACATTAGAAGTTAGGGTGATAGAAGTTAGGATGTTAGTTGGGGATAATTTAACAGTTGATAAGTTAAATTTGGTTACAATTTCAAAGTTATTGATAACCCTTTAGGTTAGTTGAAGTAATATTGAATTTTTTAGGTATTAGGATAAAATAAATTTAGTAAAACCCTATGGATAAGTCTAAGAGATAATAAAAAGTATAGGATAACATCCTGAATTTTTGGTAATGTATAGATTGTGTGGTTTCCTAGAAATTACATCCTTATCTAGATACAATAAAGTGTATATGGTTTTAGAATATATTAACTTAAGGGTAATCACCAAAAATATGGTTGGTTGGGTATCAAATAAATCTTCACTCAGTTCATGAGGATATGGATTAAGACTAAAAACTTGGTTAGACCCACCTATGGGATCTGATTTAGTTAATCAACATTCTCTTTATGAACCATTATAAAGTATTGGAAACTTTCTAGGTTAGAAAACCCAATAGGTAATGAGTATAGATAACTTAGAATAACACGTAGAGATTCAAGAGTTAAGGTAAAAATTTCTTGATGTGTTATTTTAGGTATAAAGGGTACTTAAAACATTGAAATCACAGATTTAAATGATTTTATAGTTTAGAATAGTTTAAGACATTTCATGATAATTTTTGTAAAGTTATTTTTTGGGATTGGGCTAATAATTACAAGATAACATCACTTAAAGAAAAGTATATTGAAATGAAAGTATCAAATGATTAAATTAATGTGTCATTAGAGAAGATATATTATGATTAAGTTTTCATATTCATATGATCATTTACTATGATTTTATTGATAACCATGTTGGGTTTTAATATTTGGTTGAAACAGGATCATGAAAATGAATCTGAGAACGGTATTGGTTTGGAAATAATTATATATTATAACCAAATAAGGGAGAATACTCAAATGGTTTATAATATTAATATATTACTATAATGATGGAAAATGTGAGTTTTTATGTCTTACTTATAATGGCGAGCTTGATATCTTAATAGGAATTAAATTCTGATACTCTAATCTATATTTATTAGTGGTGATTTTTATTGATGATATTCTTGTATATTATAAAAGTTATGAGGATTATGTAAAACATATAAATATTTTTATTTATTATATTTGATTTATAGGTTTGAAAACATATATTTAATGGTATTAATAACATTAAAAAGTGATTTTATAGAAAGGTTAATTTTTTTGGGAAACTATTGAAGAATTTGTGATTGGGGGATGAATAAATTTTTGGTTTGATATATTCTTATTGTTGAGATAATAAAGGATTGATTGATTTTAAAAAAAATGATTTAGATAGTATTGGTAAACTTGGTATTGATAATTGATTCATGGAATTTTTTGTGAAGTTCATCACATTTTTGGGATTGTTTTATATATTGGCTAGTGTTTGATTTTTTAAACTAGAAATTAATATTATTTGAGAGTTAAATATAATGTTAATTTTTGAAAGAATATATGGTTTTATTGTAGGTGAATATCTTGGATATTCATATGGTTTTGGGAATGGTTTATTTTATAGAATGTTTAATTAGGGTATATACATACTTGAGTATATGATTGTATGAAATATTAATGTTTTTAGGAAAGAAAAGTAACTTAATAAAGCCTAATATATTAAGGTAGATTTCATATTATAAATTATATCCCTAATAATGAATATGTTAAGAATACTCTTACGTAATTTAATTGGTGATTAATAATCAAATTTTCAAGGATGCAGTTTCTTTAAGGGGGTAGAATATAACGACCTAAGATTCTAGAATATATTTTTTTCTAAATTATTAATATATTCTGTAGATTTTTTCACACGAAACACTGAAATAAATTGATCCATAAAATATTATATTACAATTTTTAATATAATAATAATAATAATAAATATCTTGTAAATAAAAATATATCAACATTTAGAGGATAAATGATAAATGTGGTTTAATACTAAAATGAATTTTTCTTTCTCAAATAATTTTAACAAAAGTATTGTAATTTTTATCATATAAAATTAAATAGACTAATTTTAAATGATAATATATATTACTTTATTATATTAATTAATATATCATCATTATATAAATTATAAATTGGTATGAAATAATAATTATAACACTAAAAATGAAACTTTTAAATAAAAATAGTTTTTATTTGTATTTTTTATTTTCATTTAAAAACTAAATCTATACATTATTTAATTTTAATTTGAAATATATAAATTTATTTTTTGAAATAATAATTTTAAAATTATATTACGGTTAGTTTTTGAATTTTTTTTGAAATAATATACTTTTGAATGAATTTTAAAAAATTCCTTTTTTACTAAAATTTCAACTTTTATGACCTTTCTATATATAAGAAAGACCTAGATGTTTATAAATCCACTTAATTGATCAAATATTTATTTAAGGGGTAAAACAATGAGTTTTAAAATATTTTTTGAACATACAAAACCTATGTTTGACATTTTAGAAAATAAGTAAACTTTCAATCTAATGTTTTTAATTAGGATTTTATTTTAATTAAAAATTTTAATGGTGATATTCAACTTTGGATTGATTTGAAAGCCACATAACTCTTATATATTTTATAATAAACCAATTTATATCATTAAATTCAATGACATTGATAAATGTATACTATACATGAATTTAAAGCTTAAAAATGCACTTTTTCTAAAAACAGTTTTATACATTAGGTGGGCTAATACTAAAATTGACTGTTCTAAAATTTAGAAATTATATTTGATAAAATTATTATTATATTTTAGATTAAAATTTTTATATTATTTAATAATTTCAATTTCATTTTTAGGAATAAAATTATGATTATTGGGATTTAAGTTAATTACTACAATAATGGTAAAATTATTATTTTTAACGAATATTTTTATAAAAATTTTGTAATTTTTATCTAATAAAATAAATTAATGTCTTCTAAAATAATTACTCTAAAAGAATTTATAGACCAATATATAAATATATTATCAATCATTTAATTATTAATAAGTGCTAAATAATATTAGAAACACTTAATGGTAAAAACAACATTTTTCTACATCACAATTTTTTATATATTAAATGTTTTAATTTAAATGTTAATTTTATATTATTTAGAAATTATATAAAATGAAATCAATGTTAAACTTAAGTTTATTACATAAAAATCTTTTAATATAGGTTAATTAATATTTTTAGTAAAACATATATTACTTAGTTAAAACTAATTACCGAGGTAAAAAATGGTAAAATTTAAAAACATAATCGTAAATAACTTGAAACAAGTTTAAAAAATCTGTTTAAATTATTATCTTGAATTTTTTATGTACTTTGGTCAAATAGAAATTCTATTTTATTAAAACTTGGAATACAACAAAGGGCTTCCCAAGATCATTTCCCAAGGAGTGTGTGTGGGTTGGATTATCACACATGTTCTTAATTGTCTTCTTTAATTCTCATCCAGCAATCATGTTAATATCATTCTTAGATTAATCTCTTCTATATATTTTGTGGTTCTAAATAAATTTAGAATAAAAATCCCTATGTGCATCCAATTTCACCTCCTCTATTATGAAGATGCAATGAACACACTCAATCAAGGCACTCACGATCCCAATACCCAACATCATCATATTATATCCATCCCTTAGTCCACAATGCTCCACTAGTATGCACTATAAACTGAGGGAGGGAGGGAGAATTGATTTGAAAGAGTGGAGAATGAAGAATCTCACTGGAAATTGTAAATAAATATCATCAAAATATCTATGTTCAATTCCCTACTACATTAAGGATGGAATTCCAAAAATTAAAAAAATAGGTTCTGGTGTGTTCTCCCTGGGGACCTAGACCTCATGTCAGTTCTATATGGATAAGGAGTTAAGAAAATCAAGTTTATGATCGTTGAATAGATACTGAATAAAAAAATAGTCAAGGGTGAAGTAAATAGAATAAAAAATTGAATAGAGCACATAATTGAATTAGAATTACAATTCTGAAAGAAATTATTGGTAAAAATAAAACTAATTGTGGTCAGAAGATGTTGAATTCTTTTACTGGGTGAGGGGGAAATTATTTATAAGTGATGAAATTATTTTCCCCCACATTCATTGTTGATTTAATATTTAACTTTGGAAATATGGGTGTCACATGTAAAGCTTTGAGGTTTGTGATCAATATTGTTATTAGTATCTTCATCCCATGATCGCATGCACACAAGTTTAGAATTGTTTCATTAGTTTACAACTCCAGTGGAATTCAGATTCTATTAGATGTCACTAAATGTGTTAGTTCTTTACAAATAATTTTTCTAGGAGATACAATTTGATATTTGGACCTGATTTTGAAAGTGGTAGCATGGGCCTATACTGGGTTGGAAATTTGGGAGCTGGAAATGAGATTAATCTCAATATTTAATTATAGCTATATATGAACCAAAAAAAGATAATATTATTTTCTGAAAGTGGGATTTTTTTTATTATTTTATCATTATTATATACCTCTTTATTTATTTATTGTTTCTCTTTTTTCTTTTTTTTTCAATCACAACACCTGGATTTGTTTATTCATCATGACTATCTCCTCTGATGGATCTTCTTATTAGCATGGATGCGAATCAAGGTGGTCTTCTTCATTGAGCTTCATTGGTTTCAGATTAATCAAGGTATTCTTACTTCATATATCTTATTTTGTTTAGATCTACTATTTATCATGAAAGATTATTCTTTAACAGTGTAACTCAATTTGTAGTGGTGAGCCTAGTTCAGTTTTGGTGCTCCATGGTAGCATAACAAGCGTTTTTATCTAGTAGTCAACTAGTTCATCTTAGGTAAGTTCTTTCTTGGCCTTCATTTCACTCCCATGATAGCAAATGATGGGGTTCAATCTCAATGAGGATAGTTTTTTAGTGCTCAGTGGAGAATCGTGAAGGCGACACAAATCACTTCAGGTTTCTTCTCAGCAATCGAGCTTCAATACAAATCCTTCCAAGATAGAAGGTTGTGCTAGCATCAAGCGTTAGTAGTGGTAGGGTGGTATAATGGTATATTGGATGAAAATATAGTAATGTGATTATGAAAACATTTTTCTTACACCCAAATTTCAAAAAAAACTAAAATTTTTTAGTGAATTTTTTTAATTAAATGCAAAAAATAAAAATAAAAAATTAGTAGTTCATCCTAAAATAAATTATCTCCAAAATTAATTTCCAATTAATAAATTGAAAATTAGTTTTTTTAACACTTATAGTTTCATATTTCAAGATTCTAATCCATTTCCAAATAGAAAATAATAATTTAGAATTATTTTTTCAAAACAAATTAAATTTTTTGGATTTTTTATTAAATTCACAAATGATGTAACAAATAATTAAAAATAGAAATAGATCCATTTCATAATTTCAATTATATATTAAAATTATAAATTTTTTATTTTAAATTTTAAAAATAAATGTAAGGATTCAGTATTTATATCAAAAAATATTATTTTATCCCCGAATTGAATTAAAATAGGGGCATTTTCAATAAATAATATAAAAAAAATGTTGAAATTTTCAACTCACATCACTCCCACACACTTCAACCATTTCACTTTTAGGAAATATTATCATTGAATTTAATTATTCAAAAATAAAAATAAAGAAATTCATCCTATATAGATTTAAATTTACCATCCATAATAGAAATAAAACATAAATTCATTCATTGTTTAAAATATAATTTCTCCTCTATAAATCAACTCACTATCTCATTTCAATTCAGGTTACATTACCAATTTTAGGATTGAAATGAATTTAATTTAGTTGGAATCAAAATTTTAATAAAAACCACTTATTTTCCCTCTTTTCTATGTTTTTTAAACCAAAATTTTATTTTCCACTTTATTGATATAGATCAAATGAATTTTTTATAAGTCAATTTTCCCCTTCATGGGTTCAATATTCACCAGAGCTAAATAAATTCATTTTATACTTAAATGTTTTATTTTTTTTCCTTTTTTTGAATTTTTCTCATCCATATATGTGAATAGAACTATTAAAAAACAAATATTTGAATATTTAGAGAGGGAAACTCACAAACATTATTCCATTTTCTTAGATATCCATTGTGGTTTCTTAATTACCCATTTTAATCCAATTACAAAGGACTTAAATCAATTTCAATTTATTTGGCTCCCTAAGTTATTCTTCTCTCATATATGTCAATTTATCTCATATTGAGTTCAAAATATTAGTGACCTAAAGTTATAAAATTGATCCCAAAAAAATCACTCGCACTCCCCTTCCTATTTCTAAAACCGAAAATTCTTGAAGGTAGTGATCAATTTAAATAAGAAATCATCTAAATCTAATAAATTTTGCACTATTGGATTACTCAACTAAATATTGTATTTTCATAATAAGAATGGTGGAAATTAAGTTTATGGAAGTTTGAAAAATCCAAAAAAAAATTGTAAAAAAGCCTATTTAAACTATTCATAAATAGAAAAATATTTTTTTTTTATTTTTATACATGTTTTTTTTATATTTTTTTTTGGAAATTTTTATATTTTTTACTTTCTTGTATATTTACTATAAAATTAAAGAAAATATCCAACATAAATTATTTATAGATTCTAAGAAATTAAATAAAAATTATTCAAAAACTACTCTAATAGGTTAAAATCATATCCGCACACTTTTTTAGAACTATACATTTAAATTCAAATGTAAATGTATAATAAATTTAGTGAATAAAAAGTAGAAAGGAGTAGACACAAACTAGTGTAATTTATCCAATAGGTTTGAGTGAATTTCTCCCTTGGGTTTAATTACAATGGATAGTGGAGCTAGCCTGTTAATTTTTTCCCACTTAGTAAAAACCTATATATAAAATAATTAAACATTAAAAAAACTTTTATTGATAAGAAAGGTAAAGAAAATGGAAATAAATGAAAGGGATAAATAATATTGGGATATCCCTCCCAAGATGGAATTTAGTTAGATTGTCTATAGATAGATGCCTACTAGTCATATGAATCCGTATGGGGAAAAGTTTCTATGACTATAACATTCATATTAAGTTTCTTCCACAACCATATAACTTCACTTCTTAGACGTCCCCTTGAATAGAGTTCTACATGTCAACCCCCTTAATAGTGTATGGGGTCACCTTGGGTTCTACCATAGTTTTTTGGATTATTCCTCTTCTATTAGATCCTCCAATTGTTTTGTATTTTAGTATTCATACAAGGGTAAGTTAGTAGATAATTTAAATTGAAACAATTCATACTATGGTGATTTCAAGTCAAGATATCACTCTTTATATGTAGCAACTTGTACTTCTATTTATTCATAAGGAACCACTGGTGATTCTTATTTCACTATTGTGCCTCTCTCTAATTGACATTCATGGTAGTGTTGAGGTAGTAACTAACTCTTCATAGGTCTTAAAGTATCTTCATCTTGAGCCACTTCCTATGCAAGTTGTATATTTTCCATGAATGGTTGTTTTTATTCATCCTCTACAGAATGAATCATCCTACCAATTCCATGTTTTCCATCCATATGGGGGTCTTATTTCAGAGAATATCTAAGAAGGTTTCCACTATAGTCCTCATCCAACTCTTTTTAATATTTTAGGCCACCATTTCATCATCCAAGGAATCTTCTTCCATTATTTCTAGATTTATTTTTTATTAATGGATGGTTTCCATGGGTTCTTTATATTCTACAGACAAGGTTATAAAAAATGATGTGAGTTTTGTAATCTAAAAATTATTGAGATCAAGTTGTAGAACCAATTTTTAAAAATCAAATGATCTTATAAATTGATTCACTCCCTCATATTACCTAGGTTTAATGTATTTTTTCTCATAAAACACCCTTATAAGTTCATTTTCTATTTTTATGGCTTGTGATCCTTCAATTGTTTCCTCAAATAAGTATCCATCTCATCCATCTTTACCACCATCTAGGATGGGAATTAGTGGTACTAATTTTGTAAAATTAAAAGTTGGGATATTAATATAGAATTTATCTTGTATATATTTCAAATGAAATGAGTTCTGGTTATGTATATCTCCTTCTTCAATTTTAGCATGTAATCCATTTTCCTTGTGCAATGACTCTTTAAATTTTTCTTGTATGGAGGAAGGTATTAGTGTGAATTCCATATTTTCTGCAAATATGATCCCATTAAATTCTTTATATTCATTGTCCAAGGTCTGCAATCATAGTTATAATTTTTTTCATATCATTAACGACAAAAGGGGGATTATAATACAATGGGTTTTTAATAAAATCAGATAAATAAATGTTCAAAAAAGATACTAGCTCAATAATTTAAATTTTTGTTTCATTAAATAGAAAATAGTTCTGGGTATATGTGTTCAGAGTAAAAAATATTAGATCCATTGATTCTAAAAATAATCTTTCCTTAATATATGCTCCAGTAAACATCATTGTGTCATTCTATTCAAATTATTGTTACTTTATTTTTTCTATAAGATCTTGGAATGAAGTGGCTATTTCTACTAACATTCTACTCATCTCATTAATCATTTCTATATGTTCATCCAATTGTTGTTTCTATTTCACTTGAAAATACTTTAACATATAAGAGTAGATCTAAATTTCCTCTAGTGTAAGTTCTTTTTTAGTTTGATGGTTTGGGGTTATGTGTTGCTGATGGTAGTTAGGTCCATTCATGTTTTAGCTTCCATCCTCACACCCATTAGTGTATGTCAAATGTTGATATTGAATTTTTCATTAAAAGTCAACCTAGGTTTCCTATGGGAATGTTTAATGGGAATATGGGTGAGGATCCACTAAATAATGGCCTCATAGTGATGTTTAATCCAAATTAGAGATAAATATAAGGAATAAAATAAAAAATCAAAGAAAAAAAATGAAAAACACTAATTAAAAATGTGTTAAAAATAGTGAAAACTCTTCCCTTACTCCTTGAAAATGGTACCAAATTGATTGTGTGGTTTTCTTGGACCTCAGTCAATTAGAAATTATATCATTTCCAAAGGAACATACTTGGGTCAGATTATAACTATTCTAAATCATTTATTTATATTTATTTATTTTTTCTTATTTTTAAATATATCCAGAAAGTATTTTTTGAGTTTTATTAGTATTTTATTTATGAATTTAAGATATGTTAAATAGAAGTAGAATTCAAACACACTAAGATAGGGTGAAAGGGGTTTGTATCTAGGGAAGATCACAAATATTCTTATTATTCTATTTAATTGTAATCCACTAGTTATGTCAAAATCATTCATTTATTGCTCTCTTATATCTATTTTTTGGTTTTGAACACACACAAAAGAAATATCATTAAGTGTATCCAGTTCCACCTCCTCCATAGTGAAGTGCAAATGAACACACTCAATCGAGTCATTTACTATTTCAAGGTCCAATAACATCATATATTTCTCATCCCTTAGTTCACAATGGTCCACCGGTATGCACCATAAACCAATATAAGGAGGGAGAATTTATTTGAAAGAGTGGATAATGTAGTATCTCACTAGAAAGAGTAGACGAATATCAATGATCTTCTTCTTTCTAATGAACTTCCACATCAAGGATGGAATTCAAAAAATTTAAAAGAACAAGTTATCATGTGATCTCCCTATGGGAACTAGACCTTGATTTTTTTCTCCATATATATCTTATTCTCCCCACCATTGGTATTTCCATCCTCAGAAAGTAGAAAACCAATCTTGCCCTAAAATTGTTTTGTCCATTTATATTTCATTTCTTTCTCGTGTTCCAAAGCCTCTTCCTAAATCAAACAATGTTTCCATAAAACCCGAACTAGACAGATTCTTTTCCATGAAATACTTCCTCTTTCCTATCCACAATCTTTACCAAGATATGTACCAATGAACCATCCAGCTCTAAGACAACTTGATCTGATTTGATCACATGATCAGGATCAGGCTGATACTTTTTCAACTAAGATATGAGGAAGAAATTATGAAACGAATTGAACCATGGTGGAAACACCTACCGATATGCCACCTCTCCCACCCATTTTAGTGTCTCAAAAGGGCCTATTTATTGAGGATATAAATTTCCCTACATTTCAAAATGATGATGTCCAAGCCTTGGAGATATCCTTAAGAACACATGATCACTCACAATGAATGAAAATGGTCTTCGACGATGATCTACATAAGATTTCCAATGAATCTAAGTTGTCTTCATCTGTTTCCTGGTCAAGTGAATCTTCTATGTGGTTTCTTAGATAAGTATCATCCCAATTAGTGAGGTCTCACATGTTTCCACCCAATAAAGTGAATAATGACAAGGACTCCAATATAATGCTTCAAAAATATCCATATATATCTAGGCCTGGTGTCTTTTATTATATGATAACTCCACTAAGAGAATATTCTCTTCCAATGAGCCACCAAAATCCATTATGCAAGACCACAATATGTCTTCCAAATTCCGTATCGTCCTTTTGGATTTCCCATCCGTCAGAGGATGATATTCCATACTCATAGTCAACTGAGATCCAAGGGATTTCTATAAGGATTTCCAAAAACGAGATGTCAAACTCATATCACTATATAAGACTATAGAAACTAGTATGTCATGTCTCTTTTCCACCTCTTGGATATAAATTTTGGACAGATCCTCCACCATTTGATTTTCACAAATAGGGATGAAATGAGCTGACTTTGTGAGTCAATCCACTATCACCCACATGGAATTGTTTTTTCGAACCATTCTTGGGAGACCTACAACAAAATCCATAACTATGTACTCCCATTTCCATACTAGAATAGGTAGATACTAAAGAAACATGCTGGTCTTTGATGCTCTACCTTAACTTATTGATAAGTTAAGCCCCCCAAAATGAACTCTACCACTTTCGTTTTCATGTTGTTCCACCAAAACTACACCTTCACTGCCTTATAAATATTTTACATTCTTGGATGAACAACCCATATTGAATGGTGGAAAGCATGATGAAGTTTCTCCCAACAATCCATAGGTAGAACCAACCAATTTATGAACCTCAAAATTGAACTTTGAATAGCCCGAAGGCCTTCATGTTTTATTGATTTTTGATCATCCACCTTTCAAGGGGTAAGGTGGAACCCTAATAAGTCCCATAGGCATAAGTATAACATGGACCATAGGCCTTAGAGGAATTAATTTTCCCGTAGGCTTCAAAAATTACATACAACCCAGACTAAATACTTGGAACCGCTCCTCCCAATCATCTTCATCATGAAATAAACTCTCCACCTTTGCATGGCTATTCGGCTAGGCATTATCGAGCATGTACAAGCTTGTCCCAAAGGTAGGTGCCATACCCTCTCATTCTTGCAATCCATTTAGCTTCTGCGGTGGTCAAAGCTCCTTTCTTATCCTCCTTGTGAGAAAATATGTTTCAATCTCTTATGATCTATGAACACAGTGAATTTCTCTGCAAAGAGATAATGACACAAGTCTTCAAAGCATGGAAAACTACAGCTAATTCCAAATCATGTGTTGGGTAAGTATTCTCATGCAACCTCAACTAGCTTGATCCATAAGAAACAACATGATATCCTTGCATGAGGATCCATCCCAACCCAGGTCCATATGTATCACAATATACCATGTACCCCTGTCCTGATTCTGGAAAAATCAAGATAGGTTCCAGTGTAAGATGAATTTTATCTCTTGAAAAGACTAATGGAATTTCTCATTCCATTATAAGGAAGAATTATTATTTTTCAAAGCTATAATTGGAGAGGATAGTAGTGATAAGTCACGCACAAAGTGTCGGTAATAACCAAATAGACCAAGAAATGTCTATATCTAAAAGACGTTCTCTAGAGGTTTCCAAGAGATAATGACTTCTATCTTTTCTGGATCCACTAAAACATTAATTTTATAAATTACATGGCCAAGAAAAAAAACCTATTGTATCCAAAAATCACACTTAGATAGTTTTTAATACAAATTATAATCTCTCAATATTCCCAACGCTATTACTTAGTGTTTCTCATGTTCATCCTTTGTCGTTGAATACACCAATATGTCATCTACAAACACCACAAAAAATGAATCCAGATATCACTGAAATATTTGAATCATAAAATCCATAAATATTATTGGTGTATTCCTAATACTGAAAGGAATTACGACATATTCATATTGTCCATATGTGATTTTGAAAGTTGTTTGTTTTGGAAATTCATTCTTCTAAACTCTAAATTAGTGACATCCTAATCACAAGTCAATTTTAGAGAACCACTGATCTCCACTCAATTAGTCTAATAAATCATCAATACTTGGAATTGGATATCTATTATTTATCATAACTTCATTAAGCTTACTATAATCAACACATAGCCTTAAATTTCCATCTTATTTCTTCACGAACAAGTTCAGTGCTTCACATGGAGACATGCTCAACTGAATGAAATCTTTACTTTCAAGATCCTCCAACTGCACATTCAATTATCTTAACTCTGTTGGTTCCATCCAATAGGATATAAGAGAAATAGTACTAGTCCCCAATAGGATATTGATCGTAAAATCCAATTCCCTTATAGGTGGTAACCCTAATAAGTTATTGGGAAAGACATCTAGAAATTGTTCCATAACTACTAGAAAAATGATATCCTCGACCTCTTATGTTGATTCCAAGTTCAATTCCACCAACTGGTAAGATATTTTTTCCACTATTGGTGCCAATAATCCCGTTTCACCTACCTTTATAATCCTTTCTCCTTTAAAGATATGCTCGACACCATCCTCGGTTGTGAAAATAATCATTCTACAATAATAGTCAATGTGAACCTTGAACGTTGTAAAATAATCCATACCTAGGATTACATTATAGACATCCATCTCAAACACTGAGAAGTATTATTTCCACTCATCTCTATCAACAGTTATAGAACATACTCTACACATAAAGGCTTGATATTCTTTTTTACCAAGTGAAGTTTGAAGTTTTAAAATAGAGGGCATCATATCAAGTTTTAAAGTTAGAAATTCAACAGAATGAGAAGCAATGAAGGAATACAATGAACTAGTATCAAACAACACTTGGATAAGGGTATAATTCAATATAATTGTACCTCTCACCATAGATGGTCTAGAATGATCATCCACAATCATATTCTTAGCTTCATACAATTTCTACATTGCTGCATTATGTTCTTTTTTTCCTTGCTGATATTTCCCTTACTAAGGAGTCATGGTATTCCGAGAATCTCCATGTCTAGCTCTGCTCTATTAGAGAGACTGATTTTGTTGTCCTCGTCCTATCAAATCATATGATGCTTGCGACACCTGAGAAGTGTCTTGAGAACCTAAACTCGGATCATTTTAAAAATAGTGCTGAAGATGCACCATCTTCTTGCAGTTATGACATTCTATATGTTGTTTCATACACTCTGGCTTTATATGGTCAAGTGAACCACATTGGAAATATCTCGCTTTTCTATTGTTTCATGGAGGAAGGTTCACTGATCCAACCGTCAGATTTTAAGTCCCTCTCCTACCCTTGAAATAGGTGTCCCTCTTCTTTTTTATCCCAGCATTTGAGTTCCCACCATTAACCATAGTTATCACCATACTTCCTCCTCTCATATCGATGAAATATCACATTCATCCACTATCTCTATGTTCACTATTTTTGTATAATTTTTAATATAGAGCTCCGCAAAATTTGATCAAATCTCCTTCCATGTCCCTAATTCTAAGATGCATTCCTTCAAGGACACCCTATTCACAGACTCTAGTAAAAATCACACTAAATTCATCAATTTATCCTCATACACAATTATAGATATATTTTACTACTTTAAGATAAATATTTCCATCATTTTATGGATCTTGAACTTGTGAGGATAGAATTTTTTATTTAACAATTCTTTAAAATCCCCCCAACTAAGGCCTTGATCTAGTTTATCCTACACCAGTAGTTCCTACCACTAGTGTTCAAGATCCTCAAGAATATACATGGCTATCTTGACCTTTAACTTCACTAGTGTACTGATGAAATCAAATATATGATTCATCCTATTTAGCCACACCTCTTCTTTTTCCAGTTTAGAATCACCCCAGAAAATGGTTGTATTCTTCTTCCTAAACTGGATGGAATGATCAAAATATATTGGATCATCCCTCCAGTTCCTTGTAACCATAGCTTAAAACACTTGGATGATACTCTAAAATAGCTCTTGGTTCACCAGGTGCTCAGGTGAGACCACATTCTCAGTAATTTCTTCTGGTTTATTTCTATGATTCCTATTAGGTTCCATTTACTAAACAAACAACAAACTTTATAAGTCTCACTCTCTAGTAATTGATGTATTAGAATTTCAAATTCTATCACATCAGCTATCACAACATTTCTTTCAAAAATCATTATTTTCCATATTCAATCATTTTTGAAAAATACATTCTTTCATTTGAAAATCAAAGCATTTTCAAAATACATTAACCATGATTTTTCAAATTCTTTCATTTGAATACAATTTCCTCATTTTCCAAAAAATTTAACCTTTTCACAAAATCCTAAATCATTACTTCAAATGAAATATTCAATCCTAGTGGGAATTCATTCCTCTACAATGCGTGTAATTCTCATCTCATTGGCTAAACCCATGATAATGAGATTCTATATCCTATAAGTATCTCCAAAACACTTATTTACCTAACTCCCCGGTAACTTAAAGTTCATCATAAAAAAATTGTCTACATATTTTTATACTCTATATTTAAATTCTCAAAAATCTTAACCCTTTCTAAGATTCCAACCTAAGGCATAGATAATAATGAATTCAACTCCAAGACCTAGAAAATTAATTCCACTTTTTTAAGGAAGGAATTTACAATATCATACCGTTTTTAACACCCCTCCTTCTCCTCATTGGCCGAATAAGGAGGGGAGATTCTACTTGGCCTTTAGAGACGTCCCCAAGATTCCAAAGGCCGATAAAAATTTTTAAAGGGTTTCAAACTCAAGTGGGGGATGATTTACCCTTTAAGAATTAAACCCATTAACACATTAACAATAACCAACGACTCACTATATGATGCATGAATAAATGAAAGACAACTAAACCACTTCATTTATATCAAAACCATGCAAAAGTGTGATACATCAAACATAAGTAACAATCAAAGTAAATAGTGGAATATAATTACAAGAAACTCCAAGACAACCTCATGACACCATGCTTCACAAGATCAATGATTTCACATCACCAAATAGTCCAAGTATCATGAGGTGGTACTAAATATGTGTGATACTTTACCTTTTCCCATGTCTCAGAAGATAGAATCTATAAAATAAGAAAAGTGCCAAAGCAGGGGTGAGTATAAAAATTAGTAAGTTTCCCCCAATGAATTTCCTACTCATTCCACTAGGATAGATAAGTTATGAACTATTATATAAAACCATTTATATTTAGAAATTCTACAAGAAAATTTATAACTAATTATAATAAAAGTTTTGAAAACCATTTTTAACCAAGAGTGAACAAGTGCTATTTTTAACCAATTTTCCAGCAAGTCACATTTCTAGAAAAATAACAAATGATTCTTAAAACTATTTCTCAATATCATCTTGGCATGAACTTTCCATTGTTCATCACATTCCCATGCATGCATTCTTTTTTGACAATTCCATACTCATGATCACTCTCTAATCTAATTACATTGTATCCCACTAACACACACCCCCGATCTAGATTCATGCACCTTGTACCCCATTGATAGATGTCCCTTATTAAGGTTCACATAGAACATGAACTCACACAACATCCCAATGTATTCTTAAACCATTCCAAATAAACAAATTCAAACCATTTCGATAAAATCATTCTTTTATTGAAAACCATTAAACAAACCAATTCCAATCAGAAATTCCATTTCAAAAAATCATTCCTTTTATTGAAAAAACCTTAATCAAATAAAATTACCATAATTCCATAAAAATACCATTTTAAAATCTTCATTTTAAAATCAAGAATCAAGCACTTTATTCAAGAACACTAATTTTTCAGATTTCCCCAACCATCGTAGAAGAGGGTTTCTAACAATCGTAAAGAAACCAAATAACAATAAAATACACACAATATAATCAATTTGAAACCATTAAATTAATTTATACTAATAGTATTCAATATTGAATCCACCTACATCGAAGTTTTTGATAAAAACTGAAAATGGATGAAGAACACTCAAGAAATCGGGTAAGAATTCCACAAAACCTTCGTAGATATATTATCATGTCAACAATGAGACCAAAAACCATCATATTTGGAATCTAACATATTATATATACCCATAATGGGTGTATATATGAGAAACTTAGAGTAGAGTCGAATTATATCTAAGTAGATCTATGAAAATTTGACAAGAACAAAGAAGAACAATGACATACCTCAAACAATTGGCTAATAAATGCCAAGGAAAAGCTCTAGATCAATTCCATTTTTCTTGGGAGAGGTTGTATAACCTTAAATGGTGAATAATCCCAAGTTAGGACCACATAAGATCAATAGATTTAGAGTGAAAATTCTATGAGATATACTTTTTTAGGATCTCACTTTAACCCTTTGCACGGTTTACATGCACTGTTAGACAAATCGTGCATTAGCTACTGCCTGGGAAAACCATTACACAGCCACCTCACATGGCCTCCTTAACTGTGTTCCCACCATTTAGAATCTATTTTCCAACATATGAAACTCTTCAAAATTTCTCCTAGTATTTTTATGGTTTAGAAAAATTGTGCCCATCTCGTTCTCTTTTCCTTAATCCCCAAAAAACTCTCAACAAGATCTCCCAACCCTCCCAAATATCACCCTTATACTTTATAAACATGAAAATCATAAAGAAAATGTTATGTAATAAAAACTACATAATTTATGTTTTATTAAGACTTATAATTTTATAATACCATTACATGGGATATTTTTTTTGCGTTTCACAAAAACAAAAATGGTAATAAAGTAGTTTTGGGTATTTTACCAATATTTATAGATTACCTTATAATGATCATTAATTTTTTTGTTATAAAAAACATTATAAATGATTTATATTAATTATATATATCATATATAATTATACAATATAAAATAAAACATTCTTGTTTGTAATTGAAGTAAAACAAAACACGTTTATTCATGGAGGCGATAGTCCGCACAATGCATGATTAGCATTTCCATTACTCAATGAATGAGGGGTGAATATATATAGTAAGTGATCACTTAATAACAACAAATATATTATATAAATAATATTTATTAATAAATACCATCATTAATACTATCCCTGAGGGGTTGTGATGAAAAATAGAAAGCGACACTTCGTGGTGGACATAATCAGCACACACGCACTAACAACAATTCTGGTTTTTCTTAGTAGATGAAAGAAAATAAATAATAGTGGTAAAATTATTATAAAATCATATAAACCTAGTAATTATGATTATTTTATCATTATACTATGGGTATGGTGGGTTTATAAATTAAATTATAAGAAACAAATGTTAAGATAGATGGGATATCTACATTGAGACCTTGAACTTCCTCTGGATAAAGGCCTTAGATTTGAGAGACTTGGGATAATTTTTCATGAATAGTTGAATTAGGGAGTATAAATGAATTCATAGAGACTAAATTTGGGTATGTGTTCAAGGGAATTTCGAAATAATACTGGATTATTGAAAGTTTGGAAGTGATCCCCATTTTATAAGAGAATAAGAGAGACTTTTCCATGTAAAAGAATGTTAAGTAATGGGTAAGAATGAAATGGAATGATAATTAAGTTATTTATGTGTGTAAATGTAGTTAATACATGTAATTAAGAATTTAAAACCTATAAATTTATTTCTATAAGGTCAAAAGGTAATTTTACTTTAGTAAAATTGAGCAAACATAGATTAGTCATTTAAACACTTAGCTATCTTAATTAAATGTTAATCATGTAAATTATTTTAATAATAAAAATATAAGTAGACCTTTATTACCAAATTTATACATTTTTATTAATAATTTTGGTACCATTTAACATAATTCAATTCATAAATATGATAAAATATGATTTTAAAGTAAACTCACAAAACAAATAAAATTGTTTTTAATTAAAATGACGTTTTAAACTTTAAACTTATGAATAAGATAATTTTTTATGCTTTTTGAGTTTCATGATAGTGATTAATTTATTATAAAAAATGAAATTTAAGTTTATTTAAATTCAAGACAAAACCTAATTTCACTGTGAAAATATTTAATTAAAAGAAACAAATGGAAATAATTATTAGATTCTTATTAAAATGTTGATTAAGTCCTAAAAAATTATAAATGGAATTTTAATTTAAATATAATTTTTTTTATTTCATAATTATACCATTATAATATATATTAGATCAATTAAAAGATTTTGTAAGCATTTATTCCATGCACATATATTGATAAAGTGATAAAATTCATTAATTTGGAAAAAATTGAATTTTTCACTATTCATCTAAAAATCAATTATTTTTAAAAAATTTAAAACAAAATACTAGGATTATATTATTATGATTAATCCTAAAATTATTTTTATTTTTCCATATTTAATTTTTAAAAGTTATAAAATTAATTTGGATATAATCACACAAAATAATTTTAAGAAACATATATTTCTAGGAATAAAATGAACTTTTTTTGTTATAACCTTTTATATAGTTTTTGTAAAGTAGTTACTTTAGGTGATACCCAAAAATTTAAAAAATATAATGTTGATATGGTTATTTATTCTATTTTAGTGATGTGTTCCATAAAAGCAACTTGCATGGTACTTAATTAAGTAAAAGTAATTACTGAAATCTTGGGTTGTTACAACTTTCTATATAATGCCTCAAAAAGTGTCACGTGTACACTAGATGGAAAATTATTATTATAGGAATATTCAAATAATGAAATATTTTTATCCCAATTATATAGGAATCTAAATATCAAGCATGAATCATATATTTCAGAGTCTAAATTGGCCACTTTGGTTGTCTATAAGATTGAAGATGAAAATCTATACTGAAATTTAATGCATTACTCAACAACTTTTGAATTAATTTCAAAAAACAATTCATATAAATATTGGATCATAGTCAAATTAAATATATATATTAACTCTATATAACCTAAATATCTCTTTAAAATAAATTCTAGTAATTTGATCCAAATACATAGTATATCTAATAGGAAAAAAAGGTACAGATTTATTCAAATTATCAATAATAATCCAAATCACATTATTACCTCAAGATGTATTTTTTAATCCCACCATGAAATCCATACATATATTCTCCTATTTACATTCAATAACTGGAAAAGGATTAAGTTTATCCTTTGGTTATTTTCTCTTAATATTAACTTATTGAAAATTTAGACATTTCATGGTAAAATTAGAAATATGTTTCTTCATTACATCCCACTAATAATAATTATGAGGGTCTCTATACATTCTAGTGTTATTGAGATGAATATAAAATGAACCACTATGATATTCACTTAAAAATGCCTTCTTTAACTGGGAATCATGTGGAACACACAACCTCTTTCCAAATCTCATAAAACCTTCTTTTTCAATGTTAAATTTATGAAACTTTCCCTTCTTGACTAATTCTTCCATTTATTATAAATCAAGTTATTTTTTTAGGCATAATCAATTATGTTTGACAAATATGACTACACTAGAAACTGAACTAGAAAAGATGGAGTTCCTACATGAACTATTTCTAAGCTAACAATCATTAAATAATTAACCAAATGATCATGTTTTAAACTTAACATGCCTGATGATACATTATATTTTTGACTCAAGGCTTTGGATGCATTGTTTTCTTTACTTGGATGATATTTAATTGTGAGATAATAATCCTTTATCAGTTCTAAGTATCTTGTCTACCTCATGTTTAACTATTTTTTTAATATATACATTAAACTTTTATGTTTAGTATATATTTCACATTTTACACCATATAAAATATGCCTCTGCTTTTTTAAAGAGAAAAAAACCAATGCTATAAGTTCAAGGTCATGTGTTGGATAATTTTTCTCTGGGATTTTAAATTGATGTAAAGCATATGAAATTACTGGGTCATCTTGAATCAAGATACAACCAATTCCCTTCAATTAATCATTATTGTAAATAACAAAATCATCATTTATTATTGTTAAGGATAACACTATATCAATAACCAATCTTCTTTTTAATTCCTAGAAATTCATCACATTACATCATCTAGATTAAATTTAACTTCATTTTGAGTTAACTTAGTATTCTAGATAACTGAGAAAAGTTTTCAGAAAAACTTGAGTAGAAACCCTCTAACATAAGAAAAATTAGAATATCAATGACATTTATAAGTTATAAAAACTCTTAAACCATTTTAGTTTTAGTATGACCAACTATTATTCCATATTTAAAAACAATATACCGAAGGAAATAAATATATTGTAACTAAAATTCACATTTATTGACTTTTTTATACAACTTATTTTATTTTAAAGTGTAAAAATAATCCTTATATATTTCACATATTCCTAATAAATTTTAAAGTAAACCAAACTACAATCACATAAAACCACTAAAAATTTATCATGATATTCATTGAAAACTCTATTAATATGATCCATAAATACAATGTGTTCATTTTCCAACCCAAAATTCATAACCACAAACTCATAATTTCCATACCTTATGTAGAACATCATCCTAAAAATCTATTCCTCCTTCACCTTTATTTGGTAATACCCAAACTTGAGATCAATATTTGAAAAATACTAAGCACCCTAGAGCTAATCAAATAAATAATTTATATGAGGAAATAGATACTTGTTCTTAATAGTGATGTTATTGAGTTCTCTATAATCAATATAAAGTTTCATGGAATCATCCTTCTTTTTGAAAAAAAACATAATCACCTCGTGGTGAAGTGATAGGGTAGATAAAACCATATTAAGAAACTCTTGTAACTACTTATTCAATTCTAAAAGTTAAAGTGGATCCATTTGATAAGGAGGTTTTGAAATTATCTTAGCATCAGGAACTAAGTCAATAGTAAATTCAACCACCTGGTATGAAATAAAACCATGAAAATAAATAGAATACATAAAGATATTCATTGAATACTGGTAGATCATTAATTTTAACAATTCATTTTTTCAAAAATATGTACATGATAACTTTCACCTCCATCTTTTATCAGTTTCTCATATTCTTGATATGTTATCAAAGGTATGAATTCATTATTATATAAAAAATGAAACTCATTCTGAAAAATAATTTATTTAGATATTAAATCTATCTTAATATGATAAATGGAAAGCCAATCCATACCCATAATAACATCAAACTCGACAATGGGTATGATAACAAGGTTTGTAGGAAAAAACATTTAATAGATGATAGCATGAAGATTTATATAAATTCTTATTTCCTTTATAGTACACTAAGAGTTTTTACCATAATTTTTTAGTTTATTTCAGGAGATAGTATTTTCATTTTACATGAAAATTTACTAGATATAAAATAATGTGTATATATTGAATCAAACAGGGCATTGGAATAATCTAAATAAACATGTAATGTACCTATCACCACATTATTTGGGAGTCCTACATCTATAATAGTATTATAAAAAGACTTTTTCACACCTTTTTATTTTAAACATTGATGATTCACACCTTAAGTAACTAGATTATAACATGAGTTCGTATATTATCCAAACTTTTTGAAACTAAAACATCTTATTACTGGAAAAATATTTTCTTTCCCATTACCTTTCTGATCAATACACTTTTCCTTATAGTCTTGAGCTAAATTACTAAGTTTACCACATCATTAACACTTCTATGATCCTATAAAACATTATTTAAATTTTATCTTACAATATTTGGAATATTTTTGGGTCTTACCTCTAGATTTATCATTTGAATAATTATCTATTTTTTGACAACTAGATCACTTCTTACTCTTGTTTTCATGAATTAAATATGTTTCAAAAAACTCCATCTCAACTTTAACATCATAATAAAAACCTCTTCATATATTTAAAATTTAAATGATGACAACTCTCTTCATAAACTTGAATTTAGAACATTTTAAAATAAATCAAATTTACCATAATGGTTAGGGAAAAAATCAATGTATACTTTGACATTCTATAAAAAAAATTCTTAAGAAGCCATTGAGTCTTATTCCTTTTTATTCAACTCTAGAAATTTTTTTTCCATTTTAATTCAAATAACTTTATAAAATTACTTTTAAAATAAAATATTGTTAAATACTGTCCGCTACAAGTAATCAATCTCAACCATTTACTCAGTATTCTTAATTAGAGACCATAATTTATTGGATTCACCTTCAAAATGATAAATAAAAATAATTAAATTTTTATATTTAGTGCATCCCAAAACTCTAAATATATTCCTCAATGAATTTACCCATCCTTAAACTTTTACTAGGTCCAAAGATCCACCAAAATTCTAATAGTTCTATTTCATGACATGTTACACTGTATAATTGTTCCTATATGGAGAATTTGGTTGTTCTATTTCTTGGGTTCCACCATTAACATCATGTTTGTAATTATTTAAAACTAACACAAGTTTTTTTGTTCTAATAATTCCAAGTTTCTAATTTGCAAGTTTATTATTTTTTTTGTCTTTATATTTTATCTACCTTATTTCCACAATGGAAATCCATTCTGAAAAAATATGGATTAGTTGAAATAATATGTAAATCTTCAAAAATATATATCATGATAATATAAACAAAAATTTTAATCTCTTAAGAGTGTATTTTAACATTCTTTAATACTATAATGGTATCTAAACATTGATTTGATACCAACTATAATAGTTTGGTCCCATATCCAGTGGGTTATAACTAATACATATTAGATCACTCCATGGGTAACAATACCTCTAGGGAGGGACACTAACCACCATACCCAGTGGAATCCCTTTCCATATAAATCCCTAGGGTGTAGAGTTGTGATTCTCCCAACATTCACATGAAATATTTCCCCAGGATAATATTCACTCCTTTTTTTATACAAACTATAATGACCCATTACTTTAATAACCAAAAAGATCAGTTTAATATAATGTTTTTAACATTTTCATGTTCCCATTACCTTTTAGGTTTATCATTTTAAATAATTAAGGGAAAATTATATAAAATAATTGATACTTCCATAGAGTGTACATTTTTCACAAAAAATGGGATTTAATTTTACACCCTTGTTTCATTCAAGAAACTTTTCCTTATTTTAAGATGATCCAAAAGATTAATGTTTAACCATGTTATAGTTTCTAATCATCCTTATATATTATGAAAAAAAATTTAAAATATAAAATGAACACAAAAATCTATTTATGTGATATAAAAATAATGGAATCATATTAGTTCATTGAAACTTGAAAACCCTTGAAAATGTTTACATTTATTCAGTAAAACATTGAATACATAAATAAAAAATGTACACATCTGACAATAAATATAAGGACATATCCATAAAATTTACATAATAATGAGTTTTTAGAACAAGAATTCACTTTATTTAGTTTCAAGGATATTTTAAGGTTTAGAGTTTTAGATAATTAGGTCATAAATCATAAATAACATAACCATATTTTACAAAGTTTAAAATTCTAGTTAATATCCATTTTTCTCATAAAACAAAACTTTTATGATATAACAAGTTTTCTTTTCATGACACATCTTCACAATTTTCATCTTGACCTCATCCTTGTCCCTAATAATCCTTAAAACCCTTTGAAAGACATTTTAAAATGTGGGATGATAATAAAAATATTAATAAGTGAAATAAAAGGAAAGAAATAAACTATTAATCCATGAATACTTATAAAAATTTCCCTTTTTAAAAAATAAACATTTGGTTAAAAATAAACAATTTATTACCTAAGAAATAAACTTCACTACATAAAAAATATTCATAAAATGTTTCATAATAAATATTAAAAGAAAAAAAATAAAACTCATAAAGGTTTATCTGAAATCAGGAAAATCCCATGATAACTTTTTCACAAATCTATATTTTTTACCCTTGAGAAGAACTACATAATTTCCCTTTTTAAAAAATAATCTTTATTCTAAACTTTTTGAAATCCTGAGATTTACATACAAACTAATAGAAATCATCGATAAATCATATGATTAACATGAGGAATTATTTTTACATCACTCTTACATACAGAATAACCATCATGGTTATAGATGGATTAACCATAACAGTTACACTTAGAGTAACTATCATGGTTACGCTTGAAATAACCATCATTGTTATACATGTAATAAAACTCATGGTTAACTTCCAAACATTAATCTTACCTAATAAATTGGAGGGATATCACAGACTCATCCACCCTTAATTTACAACAGAACAAGTCATCATCATAAATAATTCCCAATAACCATAAAATAATCAAAACACATAAAATATTTCATTATAAAAACATTTTTTTCACCCATAAGAAAACATTTCCTGATATTAAAATATCCATTCCATTTTAAAACCCATGTTTAAACATAACTAGAAAATATGGGAGTATGGTTTTTATTGGATTAAAACATGGAATCATTTAGTTGAATTTAAATATCAAATAATGGTTATATCATTGGGAAAAATCATAGTCTCCATATACAGTAAAATTGAACATTCTTTTTATCTTTTATAAAGAAATTCAAAAGGATCCATTTAAAATAAAAAATAATATATCTTTTAAAAACATTTGAAATAAATTAAAATATATATATATAATGACCTTTATAATGTATATATGTCTTTATAAATATATCCATAAAATTATTTTAAAAATACGGGCATGGAAGAAAAATAGTTTTTAGGGAAACATTAAAATAATATTTTTAAAAGAAAATATCTTACCTTGAGTATGAATCATCCCCTAAAATATTTATATTCCTAAATAAAAAACTTGTGTTAATTATATAATTTATTAAGAACCTTTTTAAAGTTTATTATTCCTTTTATTTCACTAAATACCATGTTATATACAATTCTGTTATCAATTAGGTTCATGTCAAATGTTTTGACAATATTGGGCTCATATGCCCAAAATGACTTTGGTAGGTTGACTATGTTCAAAGAGATTATTATTCCATCATCTAAAGAATAATAATAATGGAATAATTAGATTTTTTATACATAAAATCTACTTTTAAAACTAATAATTTAATATGGTTGTAATAAATTAACTATGTTATAATAATGAAGATGGTGGGTCGTGCATACGCATAAATAATGTTTCCATTTTCTAAAGATAATTTTTAAAATAAGATAAGTTTTATTTATTTCATATAAATAATTATTATAATATCATAAATACGATATTATATTTTTAAACACACTTATATATATCATACATGTGATATGGTGATGAAAAATGAATCACATCGCTTCGTGGAGGTGGTAGTCCACACGTACGCATGAACAACGTTATCATTTTTCAATGAATAAAATGGTAAGAAAGTAGGTGGTATATTATATTTAAATAGTGATAAATATTTGATGAATATAATATATATACATTAAAACCATCATTATAACCATTTGTGAGAATTGATGGTAAAAAATGAATTACATCGGTCCAAGGGGCGGTAATCCTCCTTACACATAAATGATGGATTCATTTCCCATTTGATGAAGGCTGGAGATTGATATAGGTATATCCATAAACATAATAACATATAAGTATATTTTAGATAAATATTTTATTATATGATAATGGTTAAGTAATATTTTCAGCATATAGAAGAATAAATAAAACAAAAATTCTCAGTTAAGAACTATACATCTTCTATAGAAAAACACTTTTTCTTTGCACCTTAAAACCTCTAAGGTTGGTATTATACCAAAAATATGGGTTATAAAACAAGTTTAGTGATTTAATTATGGTATCTGAACATTTATTTTCAAAACAAAAAGTATTGTGTTGGGAAAATATGAGAGGATGAGCCCTTTTATAAGAGAGGGGAGGGACACTCTTGGAATTTCTTAAAATATTAAATTAATATCAAATAATTTTCATGTTGAAAAGGACATAAATTGATAATATATGAATATAAGGTGAGTGTGAGAATAACTAATCTAATAAAATAAAATTTTGACAAGTTTAGACTATGTTTTCACCCTTATATTTTGGAATTAACCCTCCATTAACCCTTTTCGCACTTAAGGTGATAGCATGGTTTTTTACACTTTGAGGGTCAATATATTTACTATAAATGGAAAAAAAATTCATAAATGGAACTTGGTTGATATTTTCAACCATATACCATCAATTTTTAAAATATAATATTTTTAATAATTTTAAATCATTTAATAAAATATTATTTATTGAAAAAATATCATTAATTTTAATTTTCAAACTATTAATTTACATTGAATTTAATTTAATCAAGACAACAAAGGAATTATAATATAATCAATTAACTCATCCATAACAATTTATATTTATCAAAAAAAATTATGGATCATAATAATTCCTTCAAATTATATTACTTTTAATATTTTTAATATAATTTATTTTATTTTTCTATAAATTGAATAATTACTACATTATAATTACGTAATCTTTTAATGTAAATATCACATCAAAAAAATTAAATATAAAATAACAAGATAAAAAATAATTTGTATTTATAATGAATTCACTTAAATATTATAAAGATTAAAATCATGGGAAAATGAGAAAAAAAATTCAAATGTTCAATATTTGGATATTTATGGATGATATATACTAATTAAATTAAATTAATTCAAGTTTTAAGGTCATTTTTGAGTCCTTATCATATTATTTTTTAACCTATATTTCTTGATTCACCCTTGCTAAGGGGACATAAATAGACTAAGGTTAATATTAATAATGACCCAAGAAGAGGCCTATTTACCAAATTTGGACCTTCTAATTACAAATATAAAATAATTTTTTCAATATTGAAAACACATAAATGGTAGAATTTAATTTAAAATTAAACTAGTAAAATACGATGAAAAATAGTTTTTTTTTGAAAAATGCCTTTTTAAGTATAAAAATGTTTTTATACTAAATTCAAGTATAAAATTCATTTAGAAGACTATAATTGTATTATATTTAATCAAAAGTAACTTATTAAATTTTTAAAAATAATATAAAATATAATTTTATTTTTTAAATACTTTAAAATAAAAAACATTTTTCAATAAAAATTAGTATATTTCACTATTCATTGAAAAATCAAACTTTTCTAAAAAATATAAAAATTCCACCATAAGTTAATTTTGTTATACATATTTTATAAAAGATAAACTTTTTATAAAATAAAATTTTAAAGAGTACTATAAATTAATTATAATATTTTCCTATGAAAAGAAAAAAAACCATTTTTGAAGAAAACGTATTTTTGAAGAATAAAATGACTTTACTAAAAAATAATTGATAATTTACTAAAGAATAATAAATTATTTATTAGGAAATTTATATATATTTACAATTTTAGTTAAACATATTCATATCTACCAATTAAATTTCTAGGTTATAACCATCACATTTAAATAATAATATTTCATGGTTTGTTTAAGACCGATGTTGCACATCATATACAATATCAAATGTAATAAAATTATTTAAAAATATTAGGGTGTTACATTATACCCCATTTAAAAAAACATATCCTTATAATTTGAATTTCATCTTGGTAATAAAAATTTTTCCATCTTAAAATACCTCTTTTGAAATCCCACATCGTAAAAAGATGTTAAAAAAACCTCCTCTTGAAAAGAGGGAAAGGGTAATACAAAGTTCATCTGAAATAATACATAACTAGGTTTCCAAAAAGGGAAAAATTAGTGGGAATTAAAATATGGAAATTAAAGAGAAAACAAATTCCCAATAACTGATATAGTGTAATGGAGAACATGGTCAGTAGAAGGTTAACAACCACAAAATTATAATTATTTCATGGGTGAAGAGACTATTGATTCATCAGAAATAAAGATAAGAAGATAAATTTTTTGTTTAAAGATCATTTGACCTATAGTTTAGGAATTAATTTACCATCTAAACTAATAACATAAGTAAATATACTTTTCTTATATGTATAATGTCATCCTATAATCAATTTCCACCACAATTCTATCTTTTTCTCCAAACAATGAGTATTAAAAGAAAATTTTTCTTTCCTAAAGCACTAAAATTAACTTCTAACGAATCAAATAATACATAAATAGATAATAAAATATTTATCTTATCTTTAGACATTAACCAAAACCAGAAACGTTTATCAAAAGATAGGATAATTCCTAAAATAAATAAACCTTCAAATGATGAAATACAACATTAACCATTAAATCCCCAATAATAACAACCAAAGTGCATCTTATATCATTTGATAAATAACTATACTTAAAATTATATAATATATTCTCAATCAATTTTCAAACACAAAAAAACATAAGAATTTGATCACACATAATTCTAAGATAAATTAACATTTTTCACTCATAAATTCATATACCCAAAATGTATATTCCCTAATCATATATTCTCTAAATTATGCTAATAATTTTCATCAATAACCTAAATCAATATAAAGCCACATTAAAATCATATATTCATCCAAAATATAATTCAACCTTTATTCCTAAAATAAAATCCCATAATATTCTATTTACCTTAATCATATAAGGTTCCCAAAATAGTTAACTTATTTCAAAATAACATTAATCACTTAATCATTAAATCACTTTTCAATCTAATGGTTATCTACATTATAAATAATATGTTCCCAAAATAAAATTAATCATTATATTCCAAATCATTTATATAGAAAAAAAATTTTATACAAAAGTGGACATTGTATAGGCCAGTGGTAGGTGTTGGAACCTTTTCTCCCTTTGGTTTTGGGTTCAAACCCCATGACCTTATCGGATGGAACATGTTTTCACCCAACTTATGGATTGTACATTTTCTAAAACTATATAATTTTTATAATTTTCCCTAAAAATATAACCTTAATCATCAAATATCATATAAACCCTAAATTTTATTAATATCATTAAGCTTACATCCACAAAAATAAAATATTATTCTTCCTCAAATAAATTTTTACATGGTAATATTAAGGGTTGAATATACCTTAAACATCTAAAAAAACTCAATAAATGTTTCCCAAAGTATTTCCATCACATAAAACCTAAAAAGGGGATTTATAAGACATTTAACTTATGATCATCCTTAAATATACCACTGTATTATAACCCTTTAATCCATATATATAGATACCTTAGTCATTCAATGTTTTTCATTAACCATGCTTTTCCAACTTATTCCTTAATACAGATTTCACATAAAAAATATTAATCATATACTAAGATTCAATAATATCAAAACATAAGAAAATATATAATCCATACCTTTCATATGACTTTTACATTTTCTTCATCTTCAACAATAATGGAATTAAAAATTTCTAAAAATTTATTTGTATGGCCTTGTTGATCCTGTTTTTGATATTTCCCTCTAGGAAATAGATTTTCATAATTCTTATACTCTCTAAATTTAAAACATTCAATTTATACCTTAGGTATAACTTTATTTCCATTTATGGTGATCACTAAATGATTCATTTTTCCATAAAAATTAATGCTTTATTCCCTCTTTTACAACATACAAAACAACTTCCCATTCTTTTATGACATTTTTTTGGGTGCTTCTTTCCACATTATTGACACATAGGTCATTTAATATAATTACCTTTATGATATTTATCACATGAACTTACATGGATCTTCACTTCTCTCTTATTTTATGAGTTAGAAAACACAACTAGGTTTAAGTTGTTAATTATAAATTGTTTTATATGGTTAACATTTCTGTAATAGTTTTTAGTGTAGATCTCATTTCATTTGGTTTCTCATTAATATAACCACTATATTTTACTTCACATCCATTATTACTTTGGTTAATTCTGGATCTAACCATTTACTTAAACCAAAATGTTTAGTTTTAAAATATCAAAATAATAATAATAAACCATCTTATGAGGATGATAAACACTAAAATAACATTAACCATATTATCTTCTACTCCATAGATTTATCCAAAATAACTATAATTCTTTATAAAATTATAACCATTGTAGTTATATAGTATTTTTAACTTATTCTCAAATAAATTACTAACCTCTAAAGTTATCTAAACCATTATTTTGATACCAACTGTAAGGACCTAGGATTAAACTTTACATAATCATGATTTTTTAGAAAATAAATCACTTTTTACCATTTCAAGGATACTTTCAGGTTTATAGTTTTGGAGAATTATGCCATAAATTATATATAACAACTCCATATTTTCTATAGTGCACACTTTGGGTCAATATCCATTAAACCAATAAAAATTAATATATAATAATTTTTATTTTCATGACACATCTTCACATTTTTTATCTCAACCTCATCCTTATCCCTAATCATTCTTAAAAAAGATGAAAAACATTTTAAAACTTTGTATGAGAATAAAAATATCACTAAGGGACATAAAAAGAAATAAAAACCCGTTAGTCTATTAATACTAACAAAAAAATCTCTTTAATATAAACTCTAGTTTCAAAAATAAACATTTTATTACCCAAGAAATCAACTTCACTTACTAAAACTTTTCATAAAACATTTCATAAGAAATATTAAAGGAATAATAAAACACATAAATTTTTATATGAAATAATGAAAATCACATAAATATTTTTCACAAATCCATTATTTTTACCCTTGATAAGAAACATATAATTTCCCTTTTTAAAATAATCTCATTTCTTACCTTTTTAAAATCCTAATATTTCTATACAAACCCATATAAATAATAGATAAATCATATAGTTAAATTGATGAATAATTTTTATATCACTCTTACATATGGAATAACCATCGTGATTATAAATGGAGTAACCATCTGAGTTGCACTTGAGTAACCATCATCGTTACACATGAATAACCATCATGTTTATACTTGTAATAACCCTCACATTTAACTTCAAAACACAAATATTACCCAATGAATTGGAGGGATATCATGGAACCACCATTATTTGGTTTATAATGGAACCAACCATCATCATAAGCAACGACCAATAACCATAACATAATAACAATTCATAAAATATTGCATCATAAAAACATTATTTTCACCCATAAGAAAACATTTCAAGATATTGAAATATCCATTCCATTTTAAAGACACATTTTGAAAATAATCATAACATTCAGAATGAGTGTTTTTATTTGAGGAAAACATAGAAGATTATAAATTAATACAAGTATCAAATAATGGTTATGGTTTTGGGAAATTTTTTTGTTTTTGTATACATTAAAATAGAACATTCCTTTTTTCCTTTTATAAAGAAAGTAAAAATGTTCAGAATAAAATATGTAATAATATTCCTTTTGAAAACCTTTGAAAGAAATTTAGAATTGATCTAAAATTTAGTTTATAATTTATTTATTTTTATATGAATACATCTATAAAATATTTTTAAAAATATGTATATGGAAGAAAAATAGTTGTAAGAGAAGCTTCAGAAGAGGATTTTTTTAAAAGTCTCTTACCTCGAGTCTGACTCATCATGTACATTCTTTATATTCCTAAATAATAAGATTATTTTAATTATTTAATTGATTAAGAACCTTTTTTCAATTTATTTTTCCTTTTATTTCACTTATTACTATATTATATATAATTCCTTAATTAATTAAGTTCATGTTGGATGGTACGATGATATTCGTCTCATATATCCAAAATGACTTCGTTAGGTTGATTATCGTCAAAGAGGTCATTATTATATCATATCCAAAATAATAATCATGAAATAATTATCATTTTTATTCATAAATAATACTTTTAAAATCAATCATGATATATGGTTTTGAAAAATTGTCAATGTTATAATCATAGAAATGGTAGGTTGTATGTATGATTAAGTAGCATTTCCATTTTTGACAATCATTATAGATAGAAGGTAATTATTATTATTTTTCTTTCCAAATTTATCATAATATCATAAATACCACATTATTTATTTAAATATAAACATATATATCATCCATGTTATGTGGTGATGAAATTAGAATCATATCACTTCGTGGTAGTGGTGGTCCACACATACGCAAGAATGATATTATCATTTTTTGTGAATAAAAAGTTAAGAAAATAGGTTTTATATTAAATTTATATAATGATAAATATTTCATTAATATAATATATATATATATATATAAAGTAAATAAATCATTATTACCATCAATGAGAGGTGGTGATGTAAAATTAATTACATCCATCTATGAGGCAGTAGTCTATTATACACACAAATGATGGATTCCTTTCCCATTTCATGGAGGTTGGAGATGGATATAGTTTATATCATTAACATATTAACATATAATTATATGGTATATAATTATGTTATTATATCATCATTTTTAATTAATATTTAAAGGATATAGAATAATAATTATAACAAAAATGTTCAGTTAAGAATTATATCTCTTCTTCGGATAATGTCCTTTTAATTATACCTTAAGACCTTTGAGGTTGGTATTGTGACCAAACCAATTACTATATAATGTGGGTAGGAATGTTAGTAATAGATTTTTGTAGGTATTTTCTAAACCAAAATTCATTTTGAGTTTGAATAAAAGAGGAGAGGATTTTCTCTTTTATGCAATAGTGGATGGGAACTCTTAGAATTTCTTAAAAATATTAAATTAATATAACTTGATTATCATGTTAAAAAGATAAAAATTGATAATATTAGAATATATGGTTATTATGAGTCTAAATAATCTCATAAAAATAAATCTTTACCACTTTATACTATGCTTTTACCCTTATTTTTTATTTTAACCCCTCATTATCCTTTTTGCACTTACCACGATAACAAGGTTTTTTTACTCCTTAAGAGTTAAGATAATTACTATAAATAGACAAACATCACATAAATAGACCATGGTTGACATGATAAACCATATCTAATTCAATTTTCTAGAGATATGATTTTTAGGAATTTTAAATCATTTACTAAAATATTATTTATTATAAAATATCATTAATATAATTTTTGAAACTATTCATTGTCTTTGACTTTAATAACATAAATAAATCAAAGTAATTAAAATATAATCAATTAAAAATTCCCTAAAATTTTATATTTATCCATAAAATTAATTTATCAAATTAATTCTTTCAAAATTTTCTAATTTTAATATTTTTAATACCATTTATTTTATATTTCTATTAATTGAATAATTGTTGCATTAGTGGTGTGTAAGATTTTGTTGTATTTACTTAATCATTAAAAATTAAAAATAAATTACCATGATAAAAAAATAATTTATATTTAAAATTAATATTTTTTACTTAACATAGCCTATGTTTATCTCTCTTTCAAAATTATTGTAGATATTAAAAGAAAGAGTGTTACATTTTTGGTTTTATATTCACTTAAATATAATAAAGGTCAAAATAATGTTCAAATAGAAAAAAAATCAAATATTAGAAATTTTTATATTTATGAATGATATATAATCAATTAAAAAAATAGGACAAGCATTATAGTAATTTTTTAATCATTAACATATTATTCTTTCTTAATATAAATTAACTGATTTACCCTAACTGAGGGGAAACAAATTTACTAATGTTTATATTCATAATTAACAAAAATAAAAGAGTCCTATAAACCAATTTTTTATCTCATGATTACAAATATTGAATCTATTTTTGAATATTAAAAATATAGAAGTGTTATAATTTAATTTAAAATTAAACTGAAAAAACACGATAAAAAACAATTTTTCAGAAAAATGCCTTTTAAAGTAAAAAAATGATTTTATTCCTTATTAAAGTATAAAATTAATTTTTAAGACCATAATTGGATTGTGTTTAATGAAAATGAACTAAATAAATTTTAAAATCAATTCAAAATATAGTTTTACTTTGTAAATACTTTAAAGTAAAACATATTTTTCAATAAAAAACTTAATTTTCACTATTGATTGAAAAATAAATCTTTTCAGAATAATCTCAAAATTTTACAATAAGCTAATTTTGATATGATAATGTGATGTCCTGAACCATATTCCACTTAATGGTTCCTATATTTAGTGGTTCACATGACCTCAAGAACACCTCCCCGTACTCTATAGGATACTAACTATCAATGAGGGTCCAAGGTTGTACAGTGGGGAGACTATACCCTCATGATCAGAGTAGTATAGTAGTGAAATGAATATTTAAATAGAAAAATTACAATAAATAATTAGAAGTAAAATTTAAATCATAAAAATTTAATTAATAACTCACAACAAACATAAAGAGTATCACATACAAAATTATGTAATGTCATGTATCTAACAAAATGGAACAGGCAGGAATACAATAAAATACATGTATAAGAAGAGAAAAATGACCAAAAAACTATCTCCAATATCATCATGAAACATAGTTCAGTCTTATCCTTCCCTGCTCTCATGTGATAATCATTCAAGTATCAATCACTGGGCGCTTACCTACATCCACATAATCTTCTCGGGTGCCATCTGTGGCCTGAATAAGGTGTGAGAAAAACTCAGTTGGCCACCACAAATGGTATTTATAAATATCTATTCATTGTATATAATATGAGTAATGTGTAGATATAATGGTAAGAAATAAATAAAACTATAAAGGTTCAGCTCTAGTTCCTTATGGACACCAGGATGATAGTACCTATTTATCCCATGCTGGATAATCTCTAAAAAAGTAACCATATGTATACATATATATTCTATGTATATGTAGTGATGTCAATATCCATATATTTGGATACTACTATTGTTCTAGAATCGAGATATAACTTTGGAGTCCATGAGTAGTAGCATAACTCTCCCAAGTTTCAAGGGATCTCATGATTGGTATCATATAAATAAGGGATGCCAAGCCCAATAACATAATAGTAGGGTCAACATGCTTGAATCATATCAGTATGTTCATCATGCTGGTATCATAACTACAGGGTCTCCATGACCATGTATCATAATTGATCGCATTGTCGAGCGCATCAAATTAGTTGTTTAATTTTGACTAGAATTTTTTCAGTATAGAAGCAACCCTAGGTCATCTCTCGACGGAGCCTTAGATCAATAATTTAAAAAGAGGGTTTTGATTATGAAATTAGAAGGTGAATGAGGTTTTGTAAAACTTTAGGTTTTGATGATTAAAGATGAAAATAGAAAATGAAAGCGATAAAACAATGTAGATATTAACAGTATAAATTAAGCGTGATCTACCCGGGGTACTCTCATGAAGTTTATCCCTCATCGCTTCATGATATAGGGTTATTATATTTTAATCCCTGTGTTCTAACACCTATAACCATATTGTTACTAAGTTTATACTAGGATACCTCCTAGGGTTCAGTTGAAAACACACAATGATTCACCGGACACCGCCGATGATTGGGTGAATTATGTTTGACTTCATAACTGAAACTCACCAAGGAAACACATGAAGAACTCAATGCGCTATCTAGGTTTGTATGTTATTTATTTTTGATACCATTACATAAATTTACATGGACTTTACAGTGCTTATTTGAGTTCAATTGACCAATATGAACCACAAAAACACTGCAATTGAAAGGGGGGAAAGAAAGTGGTGAATGGTGTGTGAAACATCACATGAATGGGTGCCCCCAAACATGATCATATGAGTTAATCATGACATACCAGTACATAACTCAATAAAATAATAATAGAGGATGATGAAAAACAACACAACAACCTGGAATTCAAAATATCATTCAAATATTACAAACATGAAGCTTGGGATTTACATCATGTTCCTCCCCGGGTGATCACAAGGGGTTTAGAAACCCATGGGAGAGGAGGAAGAGAAAGATGTTGGGGTAGAACATCCCACAGACTCCAGAACTGATAGGGATGTTAAGAAAACTCCTTGGAGACTCCAAAATGGAATAACCTTGCCTCATGGCCTAACTTTCAAATGGGGTGCCCAAGGTGTCTTTTTATAGCCAAAATGAGAAGTGGTTTTGGGCACCAAGATTTTGATAAACCACTTGAAGAAAGGTTTTAGGCTCTTATACAGTCGAATCTCCATTTTGAAAATACTAGAAAGTTGTATCCACACGTCTTATATATCACCACCGAATGTTTGGAACCATTTGTACAAATACATCTCGAGATATTGATAAAATACAGAATACCACTTTTGACTTTGTGCATATTCGGTGTCTTGGAAATATCAGTTTGGATTGGATCCTTAGAAGCCGAATCAGGATTGGGTTACTTGATATGAAATGTAGACTATTATATTTTGGATCATTCCACAAAATATAAGCCCGTTTGGATTCACGGATTTCTTGAACTATTCAAAACAGTGTACATATGTCCATGGATCCATGCAATTTTGGCCCATTTTTCTTCCACTTCTTCAAGGGCCCTCCAAATCATCTCCACCTACATTGAAATAATAAAAACATGTAACATTGAAAATTCTAATATTTATTAACATTAATTTATTGATTAAGAAATAAAGTGAAGTTTATTATTATATTTGTAATATTCATTACAAAACTAGTTTAAAACAGCGGTGTAAGGGTGGAATAAAACAGTGAATCGTGGTATAATCACACCCCCACACCTGAACATTTGCACTCTTGGGAAAAGTCACATATCCAAATAAAATTATGAATATATATATATATATATATATATATATTTACAACATCATGAATATTGAACATTTCAGGAAATTTTAATTCAACAAAGCAATGTGATCAATGCACAAACCGCATCAAGGAGTTCTTCCCAGTGAAAATGGAAAATGATGTCTCATAAATCATATCACAATAAAATTCAAAGAGATTCATGACACCAATATGAGAAAGGAATTCAAAATTCAACCATTCCACTAACTCTCTCTCTCTCTCTGTGTAAAAACCATTCCATGCTATTCTTTCCACTTTTTATCAAATAAAAATAAGTTATTTTAACATTATTCATCTTTAAATGATTTTTCACCGAACCTGTCCTACATCCTTTGAAATCATATTTCAATACCCACTCAATTAAGCATTATCAGAAGTCAAACCATAAGCTCCCGACCTAGATATCCCCATATGTTTCACATTTCATCACTCCCCTCATTTATTTATTTTTTTAGAAGTGAATTTGGAACAAATCTCACACTCATCTCTCAAACCTTGTTTGATCTCCTCACGACACTAATTGAAATAGCTATAACAAGATAAAAGGTTGATGAGAAGTGGTTTTGACCTGCCCAAGACACAAAAAATTTTTTGAGGGTGTACAATAGTCAGACATTAATTACACATGCATATGTCAATCTGGTATAGTAATGAAATAGATCGGATAAGGAACGAACGTATGGAAATTTCATTTAAAGATGAAAAATATTAACCCAACATATAATTACCTTATATTAAGTAAAAAATAATCAAACTTTGTAGTTTGGTGAAAATATTTGTGGAGATATTAGTGACATAGTTTTCCTAAAAACTACTCACACAAGGGGCACCAATCATCTCAAAGGTTTCACATAGATAGGACCATTTATATCATTGATAGAAAACTAATTCAATAAAAAAAGAAAATCACACCTTGATATTAAATTCATAAAAATATTCTTTTTAGACTTCGTTATGGTATTTTTACTTTCCCCCCTTTATGGTCACCAAATCATCAAACTTCGAAATTGTTGATGGGGAAAAATGAAAATACCATAAAAAGGCTAAAAAGAGAAGAAAGGATAAATGATGAAAATTCCAAAATAACCCAGGAATGTATCCACCCCCCCCCCCCCCACACCTAGAATTTGCAGTGTACTCACTGAAATAATTGAGAATGTGACAAGGAAGGATAAAACCTGGTGTGTTTTATTGGTATGATGTGTCAAGAAGGTGGATTTCCTCCACCGGATTCTTCAAAAAATCCTCATAGAAGTGATTAAGTCACTTCCCATTGACAGTAAAACTTTATCCACTCTGCTCATGAAAAATATGTATTGCACCAAAAGGGTAATCATTATTAACAGTATAAGGACTGAGCCATCGGGAACGAAGCTTACCCGGGTAGAACTTAAGCATGGAATTGTACATGAGGACCTTCTCACCAATATAGAACTTTTGTTGCTGAATCATGCTATCATGAATAGCCTTTGTCTTATCTTTATAGATCTGGGAGTTTTCATATACATCACGTTGAATTTCTTCCAACTCTTGAATCTGTAGCTTTCTTTGCTCACCTACATCTGGAAGGTTCATATTACATTGTTTAACAGCCCAATATGCACGGTGTTATACCTCCACTGGGAGGTGAAAAGCCTTTCCAAACACAATTCTGTATAGTGACATTCCGGTTGGGGTTTTAAAAGATGTACGGTACGCCCAAAGTGCATCATCCAAGCGTAAACTCCAATCTTTCCTATTGGGTTGTACCATTTTTCCATGTTTTGTTTAACTTCCCAATTTGATATTTCGGCTTGTCTATTAGTTTGGGGGTGATATGCAGTGGAGACTTTATGATCAACCCCATACTTACTAAGAAAATTTTTCATTTTTCGATTGCAAAAATATGAACCCTGATCACTAATGATGAATCTCAGTAAACCAAACATGCTGAAAATTTGGGACCTCACAAAATCAACAACCACTTGAGATTCATCGGTCCTGGTGGACTTTTCTTCCACCCATTTAGATACATATTCAATATACAATAAGATGTACACAAAAACAAATGAATTTGGAAAATGCCCCATGAAGTCAATGCCCCATGCATCAAAATTTTCATAGAATAACATGGGTTGTTGGGTTATTTCATTCCTCTTGGAGATACTCCCTATGAATTGACAACAAATGCATGACTTAAAAAATTTATGGGCATCACTATACAAATTTTTCCAATAAATTCCTGAGTCAAGGACCTTTCGAGTTGTACGTTGAGAGCCAAAGTGGCCCCCACATGTCAAAGTGTGGCAGAAGGTCAAAACCGAGGTGAACTCATGGTTAGGGATACACCAACGAATTACTTGGTCACTAAAAATTCTCCACAAGTATGGGTCATCCCAAATGTACCAATGAGACTCGTGCTTAAGTCTCTGGGATTGTGAAATGCTAAAATCAGTGGGGACCCTAGATGTTTCTAGAAAATTGACAATGTCCACATACTACGGGGTAAGGTCCACAACATCACAAAGGTTCTCATGAGGGAAGAATTCTCCAATGGGTAGGGGTGAGTCAACACGATGGTCCAATGGTGGGGAAATCCTACTAATGTGGTCATCTACCACATTATCCACCCCCCTATTATCTCTAATCTCAAGGTCAAACTCTTGGAGGAAGAGCATCCACCGTATGAGATGGAGTTTGGCTTCAGGTTTCTTTAAGAGAAATCGAAGGGAAGCATGGTCAGAAAACACAATCACTTTTGACCCAAGAAGATATGAACAGAATTTTTCCAAGGAAAACACAATAGGAAGGAGTTATTTTTCTGTGGTTGTGTAGTTTACCTAGGTAGGGTCAAGGGTACGTGAGGCATACGCAATGAAATGAAGAGCCTTCTCAACCCTTTGTGATAAAATTTCCCTAACTGTAAAGTTAGATGCATCACACATAATCTCTAAGGGGAGATACCACCTTGGTGGTTGGATTATGGGAGGTTATGTGAGACTCTTTTTTAGTTAATTTAATGTATCCCCGCAATTTTTATCAAATACAAACTTAGAATCTTTTTGCAATAACTGGGACAATAGAAGTGCAATCATACTAAAGTCTTTAATGAATCAGCGGTAAAAACCAGCATGACCCAAGAAAGATCGCACCTCCTGAACAAATTTTTGATATGGAAGGGTCGAAATTAATTCAATTTTATATTTATCAACTTGAATTCCCTTATTTGAAATGACATTCCCAAGAACTATCCCCCGCTCAACCATAAAATAGAATTTCTCATATTTTAAAACAAGATCTTTTTCAATGCAGTGACGGAGGAAAAAATCTAGGTGTTCCAAAAAAATCATCAAAAGAAGATCCATATACCATGAAATCATCCATAAAGACTTCCATACAACTCTCAAGGTACTCAGAAAAAATACTCAACATACATCGCTGAAAAGTACCAGGAGCATTACATAGAACGAATGGCATCCGTCTGTATGCAAATGTGTCGAATGGATAAGTAAATGTTGTCTTTTCTTGGTCCTCAAGGGCTATATGGATTTGTAAATAACCCGAATATCCATCAAGAGAACAATAATGGGACTTACTAGGAAATATTTCTAAAATTTGGTTAATGAGAGGTAATGGAAAGTGGTCCTTTTGCATGGCTTGATTCAGTCGATGGTAGTCAATACAGACTCACCAACTATTTCTCACACCTGTTGGAACCAATTCATTCCTTTAATTTGACACAACTATTATTCCTGTTTTTTTAGGCACCATTTGCACTGGGTTAACCCATTTACTATCAGATATAGGATAAATGATCCCCACAGCAAGTAATTTACTGACTTCCAATTTTACCACTTCAAGGAGAGTGGGATTCAACCGGCGTTGAGATTGTCTTATGGGTTTAGCATCATCATCCAAATGTGTATGGTGCATACAAATAGATGGGATAATCCCAGGAATATCATCCAATGTCCATCCTATTGCCTTTTTACACTCTCTAAAAAGTTTGAGCAATTTTGATTCCTTTTGTGGAGAGAGGTTATTGGAAATAATGATGGGCAGTTGGTTAATACCCTCAAGATATGCATATTTTAAATTAGAAGGAAGTGGTTTAAGTTCCAACACCGGTGGTTTCTCTATTGAGGGAGGGGATTTAGGGGGAGCGAGGTCGATTAAACTGTTTATCTGCTCATGTTTATTCTCTAAAAATGGAGAATCTATAGAAATGAGATTTGCAGAATCATCGACGGTCATGGGTACCACATAATGAACACACTAATCAATTAAATCACAAAATTTACACTTTTTATAACCCACACAACACTCAAAATATGAATCAAAACTCAAATCATCCATGGGTGAAGAAAAAAATGAATCAGATTTTGGGTTGATGAGAGAATTGTGTGTGTGTGTGCATTGTTTGAGAGCACTTCTATCAAATAGACAGGAAGAGTGGATTTCTCTTCAACGGGGTGTTTCATAGGCTCAAGGATGTTAAAACTTACCTTTTATCCTCCGAATTCCAGGGACAATGTACCATTGTGAACGTTGATGATCGTCTTTTTTGTTTTGAGGAATGGCCTCCCAAGTATGAGAGGAGCGTGTCCTTGGGTTCGGGTATCTTCCATATCAAGAATGTAGAAATCAGTGGGGAAGATGAGATTCTTCACTCTAACAAGGACATCCTCAATCACTCCTTTTTGATGCGTTGTACTATGGTTGGAAAGTTACATGACAATGCATGTTGGTTGAATCTCTCCAACCTGTAGAGAAGTATAGACGGAGTGAGGCATTACATTAATGGAAGCACCTAAATCTAGCATAGCATCAGAAAAGAAGGTCTCTCCTATGGTACATGGTATCGTGAATGTGCCCAGATCCTTGAATTTGGTTGGCATTTCTGGTTGAATCAAGGATGAGACATTCCTACCCAAGTTTAATCTCTCATTTCCCTTCAGCCTTCGTCTATGGGTGAAAAGTTCTTTAAGAAACTTGGCATAATGGGGAATTTTCTGGACTTCATACAATAAAGGAATATTAACTTGAACTTTTTAAAATTTATCTTTTATCTCATTATCAATATCATTATCAAAAATTTTCTTAGATTTAGAGAGTATTTGTGGGAAAGGAAGAGGAATGGATTATTCACTTGAATCATCAACGATAATTTGATTTCCCTTTTTATTTTATTTTTCATTACATGAAATTTTTTAGGGTTGGGAAGGAGTGTTTTCAAGAGGGGGACATACCTATTTCATAGAATTAGTAGAAGGAGAAGCTTCTTTACCACTATGAAGTGTAATTGCACATACATTACCTTTGTCCTTCGGATTGGCAATGGGTTGGGATTGTAGTTATCTAGACCCTTGCATCTTAATCTCACTAATGGTGTTCGCCAATTGTCCCACTTGAGTTCATAGGTCTTGAATTGCCGATTGTGTGGTCTGTTGGAACTGAAGGTTCAGTGTTTCCATTTTCTTCACCATATCCTCAAGGATTGGTTCAGATTTGGGAGGAGGGGGATTGTTTTGAGATGTTGATGGATAATAAGGTTGCATACCTTAGCCTTGTTGATACCAATTCTGCTTGGGGCATCTTGAGTTTCCTCCTTGTCAGTACTGGGGTTGTGCATGCCACCATAGTTTGGATTTGGCCTGAATTGTTCTTTCTTGAAGGGAGTTGCTTGTTGGAATGGACGCCCTGGGAACACAGTTGCACAATACTCAGATGAATCTTGAAGTTATGGGAACTGGTCAGAAAAATGAGTGTTATCAGAACAAATACCACAATGTAATGGAATAGAAGTAGAGTGCGAGTTACCTTGTGCTTGAGATAATTTCCTTAGAAGGGTATTCATCTCATCAATTTTAGTATCTACCTTTTTTTCTAGGGATGAATGACTTGCCTCATGAACTCCTCGGGTTGGTGCAATTGCTCGTGTACCAAATTGTTGTGCATTTGGAGCCATGTTGGCTATTAAGTCACGAGTGACATAAGGTGTTTTATCAACTAGGGCACCACCAGCTGCAACATCAATCATTACACGATCCATGGGGATAAGTCCCTCATAGAAGTATTGGATTAATAGTTTTTCACTAATCTGGTGGTGGGGGAAGCTTGAGAAAAGTCTTTTGAATATCTCCTAGTATTCATGAAGGGTCTCTCCTTGTGATTGCCTAATTCCATAGATTTCTTTCCTAATTGATGTCGTTTTGGAGGCAGGGAAGAACTTCTCTAAAAAAGAGTCTTTTATGGTCATTCCATCCCCCAATTGTGGTAGGCAAATAGTATAGCCAGTCTTTGGCTACACCATCAAGGGAGAAAGGGAAAAACTAAACTTTATTAGGTCCTCATACACATTTTGGGGTTTCATGGTTGAGCAGACTATATGAAACTCTTTAAGATGTTTGTGAGGGTCCTCACTGGGAAGACCATGGAATTTTGGAAGGAGGTGGATGAGGCCTGATCTTAGCTCAAAATTTTCTGCTTCCTCAGGATATTGGATGTACACAAGTTGGTACTCCACATCTGGGGTGGTCAGTTCTTTTAATGTTCGGTTATTTGCAGCCATGTTTTCTTGGGTTTTATTGGGTTCAATTTTGGATTTATTTAGGACCACTTGAGGTTCCAACAGGTGTTCCTCAATGTTACTTGATTGACCTTCTCTAGATGCCTTGATTTGAGTGCGAAGTGACTTTTCAATTTCAGGGTCAAATTCAAGTAGTGTTTCTTTACCAGATCGGGTCATGCAAATAAGATGTGAAGTCTTTTTTTGAATATGGATAAATTCTCTTAATAAGGGTGAAAAGAGAATATAATATTATAATACAGAATTATATAGAGGGAGATGGAGAAGAATAAGAGAGATAGAGAGAGAAAGAACACACCAAAAACAACAAAAAATAAAGACAAAACACAAAACAAAAACAATCAAATGGGGGTGGGGTATTTAAAGAAGTACTAATTAAGAATTAAAATAAATAAATAAAATGAAATAAAAAATGATCTTGTCTCCCTAGAAACGGTTCCCAAATTTGATCATGTTGTCGAGCACGTCAAATTAGTTGTTTAATTTGAACTAGAATTTCTGCAGTATAGCAGCAACCCTAGGTCGTCTCTCGATGGAGCCTTAGATAATTAATTTAAAAAGAGGATTTTGATTATGAAAGTATAAGGTGAATGAGGTTTTGTAAAACTTGGTGGTTTTATGATTAAAGATGAAAATAGAAAATGAAAGCGATAAAAATTTGGAGATTAACAAAATTAATTACGCGTGATCAACCCGGGGTACTCTCATGATGTTTATCCTTCATCGATTCATGATATAGGGTAATGATATTTTAATCCTTGGTTTGTAACACCTAGAACCATAATGTTACTGAGTTTATACTAAGATACCTCCTAGGGTTCAGTCGAAAACACACAATGATTCACCAGACACCGCTGATGATTGGGTGAATTGTGTTTGACTTCATAACCAAAACTCACCAAGGCAACACACGAAGAACTTGATGTGCTATCTAGGTCTGTATGTTATTTATTTGTGATACCATGACATAAATGTACATGTCCTTTTCAGTGCTTATGTGATTTCAATTGACCAATATGAACCACACAAACACTGCAATTGAAAGGGGGGAAATAAAGTGGTGAACGGTGTGTGAAACATCACATGAATGGGTACCCCCAAACATGATCCTATGAGTTTAGCATGACATACCAGTACATAACTCAATAAAATAAGAATATAGGATGATGAAAAACAGAAAAAAAAACCTAGAATTTAAAATATCATTCAAATATTACAAACATGAAGCTTGGGATTTACATCACATTCCTCCCCGGGTGATCACAAGGGGTTTAGAAACCCATGGGAGAGGAGGAAGAGAAAGATGTTGGGGTAGAACTTCCCATAGCCTCTAGAAATCATAGGGATGTTGAGAAGACTCCTTGGGGACTCCAAAATGGCAGAACCTTGCCTCCTGGACGAACTTGCAAATGGGGTTCCCAAGGTGTCTTTTTATAGCCAAAAGGAGAAGTGGTTTTGGGAACCCATATTTTGATAACCACTTGGAGAAAGGTTTTAGGCTATTATACAGTCGAATACACCTTTTTTCAAAACTGGAAAGTTGTATCCCCACGTATTATCTATCATCACCGAATGTTTGGCACAATTTGGACAACTGCAGCTCGAGATATTGATAAAATAAATAACACCACTTTTGACTTTGTGCATATTCATTTTCTTGGACAGATCAGTTCGGATGGGCTGATTGGAAGACGAATCAGGATTGGGTTCCTTGATATGAAATGTATACTATTAAATTTTAGATCGGCCCAAAAAATATCAGACCATTTGGATGCATGGATTTTGCGTACTATTCAACACAGTGGACAGATGTCCATGGATCCATGCAATTTTGGCCCGTTTTTGTTCCACTTCATCAAGGGCCATCCAAATCATCTCCACCTACATTGAAATAATAAAAACAAGTAACATTTTACATTCTAATATTGATTAAAATTAATTAATTGACTCAAACATAAAGTTCAGTTTATTATTATATTTGTAATATTCATTACAAAACTAGTTTAAAACAGCGGTGTAAGGGTAGAATAAGACATTAAACCGTGGTACGATCAATAATCCATAAGTTTCACCATTCCCATATCAAAATATAGGTACATCATGCCTGAATCATGTCAGTAGGGTCACCATGTGAGTATCCCAATATAAGGATTCCATTCCCATATCACAATATAGGGATTCCATGACCATTTCACAATATTGGGATTTCATGACTGTATCACATTATAGGGACACCATGCCTGAATGAAAACTATTGGAGAACGAATTTCATGTCCGTATCCTAATTCATGAGAGTCGTTGTGACATTTTATCATAGTAGGGATAAGTAGTAAAGGTTTTAGTAGTATCCAATATATAATTCATTGTTCATTAACATTACTTATTAACAAGGGTGTTTCCATTGTAACATTTTGAACTGGTGGTGTGGTCATACCACTCACTTTCCATTTAATTCAATATATTCTTGTAATTGTGCTATCCATGATACACCACTACAATCATTCATTATCAATTATGATATCACCCTTTAGAAGTAATTCCAAACATGCATATCAAGGGAGCGCCCAAAGGGGTGTAACACATTAAGTTTGACAAGATAATTGTTTTTGTGTTCTAATAAGGTAATTAGTTTAAGGAATAGGGAAATTAGTTTAAATTAGATTAATTTTAGAGGCAACACACGATGAAATCAGTGTGCAGAACATAACTCATGACATAAAGCATAAAAAACGTGGGGGATAATTATGAGACCACAAACCTTATGCCAATAGAGGAGAAATCATCTAGTATTTTCCTTTGGTGTGGTCCAGATCTAGATTAAATGGTAAAATAGATGAAAACTGTCAAAATTGGGCATATAATCCTACACCTAAATAACTCCATCAAGAGGAAGAAAAATGATGAAATGCATAAGAAGAATATAGAACTCACCAGCATGTATCCAATGAGATGATCAAAAGTCAAATCAGAGTCTGGACAAAAGATTTATCCACAAACCTAAGTGGAGTTTAGGATGAGCTTAAATGGGAGGAAAGTGAGCTACTATTAGCTAGAATGAATAAAATGTGAAAAGGGTTTAAATTTATAATAAAATAAGTGTGAAATAGTAATTTCACCTAAAAATTAAGGGTCACATGGTTTCACTGCATGATTTCCCAAATTGTGCACCAACTATACACCATGCACTTTCTAAAGATGAATCATGCATGGTTCATGTGAACATATTAGGAAACCATGAAAAAACCACATGATTTTCCTCAATTTAAAATTATAGATCCCATGTATGGGCATGATCCATGGGTTTCATGGTTAGGGATAACTGTGTATCCCTCTATTTCCTATAAAAATGCCTCATATGGTTTGGGAAACCTTACAAACTGGTCTTCACAATTTCTACCAACAGTGTGGCCTAGTATTCTCTTACACCAATTGAGGTTTTGGGCTCCAAAAAATCCCCAGACAACCTATTTTCCTCTATAGCCTCACTAGGAATCTGTATTAGGTCAAAACCAAATAATTAGACTAAAAATTAGAGGATTCCTTCCTTATAGAAAAATTGGGTTCTTATAGTCTTCCCTCCTTAAAAAAATTCATCCTCAAGTTACCCTTCTAAGGGAGTTATAGAATTATCTAACACCAACTTTAGACACTGAGAATGTATGGAAACATCATGCTCCCAAGTCTCATCCTATATATGGGAGTGTTTCCATATCACCCATACTAAATGAAAATACCACCTTCATAGATCCTTCATGCTCTGATCAATGATGTGTATGGTATACTCTACAAAATGAGCATCATCATCAAGGTCAATATCTTCATAATCAAACGTATGAGATGAGTTGGTATGATAATGGTGAGTCTGTGAAATGTATAATATGTTGTTCATGGCATGGTACCTATATGGTAAAATCAATCAATATGCTACTAGACCAAATATCTCTAAGATCTCTAACAGGCTGACATAATGAGTTGAAAGCTTCCCTTTCCTCTATATTTGTCTATTCCCAAGTATGGGTGATACCTGTAACAAAATACATCCTTGACCTCAAACTCTAGAGTTATTAAATGGAAATCATCATACAATTTTTGCCTAGACTAATCTATATACATACACTTTACGATCAAATTCACTTATCACAGTATGCGATGAGGGCCTAGTAACACTAAATCCCCTACCTATAACTGTCCTAGGGGTGAATAACAATGACTACCATACAAGTCCTCATACAGAGTTATATGAATTGTTTTCTGAAATCTATTATTGTAGGAAAACTTGAAAAGAGAAATATTATTCTTCCTAGAACATATGAAATCAAGGGTGCAATCTTGAAGTTTGTCCTCCAACACCAGTATAGTTTGTTCTAATTGGCCATCAGTATGGGGGTAAAAGGTTGTGCTCAGAAGTACCTAGGTACCCAATGCACTTTGTAACCTCTTCTAGAACCTCAATGTAAAATGAGTGTACCTATGAGAAAATATGGTATGAGATACCCCATTTAAATGTATTATCTCATAGACATACATTCTTCACATCTCATCAACTAAGAAGTTCTCCCTAGTAGAAAGGAAGTGTGATACTTTCTTTATTTTATCCATGACTACCCAAACTACATCACTACCTCAAGAAAAACATTATAGGCCAACAAAAAATAAATCAAAACATCCTCTAATTTTCATTTTGGGACCAGAAATAGCTGTAAAAAGATAACAAGCCACTGTTTTTCTTCCTTGACCTGTTGATATATGGAACACCTAGTAATAAAATTCATTATCTGATACTTTATCCCCGACCACCAATATTATCATCTCTTATCATGATACATCTTGGAGATACCTAGGTTCACTACCCGTTGAGAATAATGTTAGTCTCATATAATCTCTTACCTCATGTATGTAGGGACCCAAATATTACCATGTATAATTAGGATGTCATCACAATCGACTGACCAATATGGAGATAGGTCCTCACCAAAAATACTCTCTTGAAGGACCAAACCTTCATGGTTTGAAAATCTCCTCATCTTCACTCTCCCCAGAAGTGAATACGTCACTAATAGCAATGAAAGTGCAGAATGTAAATGACGGTACTGAAACCATACATGCATATTAGAAAACAGGTCCATAATCTTCCACTCATTACTCACCTCCTAAACTACTTATTTCTAAGTCCTCCTACTCAGAGAATCTGCAGTAGTATTTCCCTTTCTGGGAATATAAGCTAGCTTAAAGTTAATATACTGTAGATATTCAACCCACCTTCTCTACCTAATGTTCAATTCATGATGCATGAAAATATAGTTGAGACTTTTTTTGTCTGTAAACACTATAAAATTCTCTCCCAATAGGTAATTCCTCCAACAATGCAATGTGTGAACAACATCTACCAACTCAAGATCGTGTTTCAAATAATTCTTCTCATGAGCACTTAGTTTCCATAACCCATATGCAATGACTATATCTTCTTGTATTAGAAATTCACCTAGCCCGATGCCTGATGCATCAAAATATATTATGTACCTTCTTCCCAACTCCAAAAGAATCAAGATCAGTGTTGATTTTAGTCAACATTTTAGCTCCTAAAAGGATGTATCATAGGTGTATGGCCATAAAAATTCACACCTTTCTTATTCTAGCCCAAAATAGGTGATTATAATCATGATAAGTCTTATGTAAAATGTCTATAATAACTAGATATCCCTAAGAAATTTCATATATCAAAGAAATTATTGGGATTCTCCTAAGTAACTACAACACTCACCTTCTCTGGGTCAATTAATACTCCTTCCTCTGAGATAATATAACCCAGGAAGTGCACCTTGTCGATCCAAAAGTGTAATTTTATGAGTATATCATACACCTAGTGATATCTTAGTGTATTCAAAATGATCTTCAAATTTTTATAATGGTCTCTATGAGTATGATAATACACCGAGATGTCATCTATGAAGATCATTATTAATGAGTCCAAAAATGGGTAAAAACCCCAATTCATCAAATCCATGAAAAATAGGCATGTTCGTGAGACCGAACAACATAACTAGATAATCATAAAAGTCATACCAAAATTATAAATTCATACCTAGTATATCTAAAGGTCTAAAACACACTTAAGAATAGTATGAACTAAGATCAATCATTGAAAATACCCTCACACCTATAATCTAGTTTAAGAGATCATCTATACGAGCTAAAGGATATTGTTTCTTCACAGTAAACTGATTCAACTTCCAGTAATCCACATAGAGTCTGAGGGTTCTATCTTCCTTCTTAGAAAAAAGGACTGATTAACCCTATGGAGAATTATTATGTCTGATAAACCACTTTTCCTCCAAATCATATAGATGCTTCAATAGTATCCATCCTATAAGGAGGAATGGATATCAGTGCAGCTCCAGACACTAGTTCAATGGTAAATTCTACCTCTCTCATAGGAGGTAGTCTAGAAATTTCCTTGGGGTGGAAATACCTAAAACAATTGACTATAGGAGGGTACTCAGTCTAATTTAATCCTTGGTCATCCTTATAAAGGATATAAATCTAGGTGATCACCCCACCTAGCCCAAGATGCTCTGGTCCAGCTCTACCTTCGCACTTTCCCTTATAAGTATATGTACCTCCATCTGGTGATGTAAACAATACCCTTCAGTGATATGCATCCATGTAGGTATGATAAGAAATAAACCATCCCATCTTGAGAATGACATAAAATCCTATCATCTCAAGGACGAAGAGTTACCATAAGAAATGATGGATACCTACCTCAAGAGGGGTTCATTGAATTGTCTTACACTCTCTAGTCACATTCCAAAAGGAGTGTCAAGTTTCATCACACCATAGGAGTACTCAAAATGAAGTCCAAGTTTTTCCATGATATCCATAGAGATAGAGGAATGTGAAACACCCATGTCAAATAAGGTAGACATAATAGTATAGGATACTAGAATAGTACCTAAAAAATTAGATGGTTCGGTGCCCTGCTCCTCTGGTATTGGCCACACTAAATAAATCTGGCCTAATCCACAACCATATGCCACAACCTGACTACCCTGAATGGGTTTTCTAAATAGGAATTATGGATCTGAATCCTAGCTACATCGACCATGACCTCCTCCTCTGCCTATATGACCGGAAGTACTCCAGCTACCTGCTTAGTTAGGTTTTCCTAATCCCAATCCTAAAGACGGATCTGATACGGATCCTCTCCCACTAAAAATATATGGGAAGCTCCTAAAAAATGTTGAAGATGCCCCATTATACCATATAATCATCACTCAATGGGGTCTTTAGGACACTGAGGATTCTTATGATCGGGCTTCCCACATGAGTTACAAACCACGTTAGTACCTTTGGGTGTCACCTAGATATCACTCCCCACACGATCAATCTTAAATCATCGCTTTTATCCACTAGTCAAACAACTAATTTGTCTTGATTCTAAACCACCCTGACTCACACCATCATCTTCTATTGAGTTTTTCTAGGTGATGATATTATGGTTTACTATATAAAACATGGTAGTAAACTAGAAAACATTTACCTAAGATTGAATAGGATGCCTAAGCCCATTCTCAAATCATCTCACTTTCACATGCTCATCAGCAGTATAGATACAAACAAAGCACTGGAGATCTATAAAATTAAATGAGTAGTCCATAAAAAAATAACCCTACAATAGTTTCATGACTCTCTATCATGATCATATCTTAGGGCCTCAAGGAAGACATAGTTATAGAATCTAGATTAGAAATCCCTCCAAATCACTTCCAAATACTGACCTGTCTAGTTCAAAATATCCCACCAGTGCTTGGCAGATCCATGAAACATATATGTAGTGATCTTCACTCTCTTATAAGGAGGTTTCTCTATGAGAGAAGATAGATATGACTTTATCAAGCCATAACTAAGCATCCTGGGGGGCATCATCCCCTAAAAAATTATGTAGATGTTGTTTCTGAAACTCCCACGTCAACTCTCCCATAGAAAGGTCAAGTAGTAGATTTCCCTGTACTATCTATATAAGCTAAAAAACTCCCCTAGAAACTATAAATCATCTCCTACATCCAAAATAATAGGAGGTTCCACATGTATCACTACTAGAGGTATCACTTGTGTCTCAGGTCCCACCACCTTTGGATCATGGTATTCACCACCCTCCTGGTGCATGACATGAGGAAATCATGGAGTAATGGCTCTACAAATGAAAAAAACATGCCTCAGATAAGTTTTTATATTGGTAAATATCACAGACACGTTAGTATAATAGGTACAATACCTCCTATGTAAGAACCACACACCTCTTCTAGAACCTAGATCTACTTCTGGGTGATAGGAATGATTATATATAACACAAGAGAAACTACCGACTACCCACTACTAAGGTCAGGTATGGGTAAATATCTATGTTATAACTCTAAGGTACCTGTTTATAAAGTTTCAATTTCAATTTATAGAGGAAAACACCCTTCAAATAGTAATTGAAATCCAGATTTAATGATGAACATTTCATTTTAGAATTAAATTTCATTTAATTTTATTTTCATTTATATAATAATTATCTTTAAAAGGTTGAACTATATAGATCACCACTTCCAATTTATAAGGGCACATACACATTATAAATTGAATTTTTGAAATTATTTATTCCAAACAAGTGATTTGTTAATACCATACATGAAATGTTTTCATAATTCATGGACATAGTAATAAATCACCAAAACATGTTGTAGTAATTCACACAAAAGTAAACATGGCATGGCATAATGCATGCAATATATAAATATTATAAGGTTCATAAATGGATGAATGATCAATACTTCCTTTCCATATTGGTATAGGGATAAAATATAATACACAATCATAATATTAAACATCACAGATCATGTGTGTTACCCAATGGTGGAATCAAATCAACTGTAATAGGCATAAACCATAACATAATATCCCATCCCAGGTAATTTTTTCTTTCCCTATAAATGGGTTAGATACTCCCAAGAATAGATCATATTAAAATTTTAACACATTCCTAATATACTATCTAATATTCCCAAATGATAAAACAAAATAAAATAAATTTTCCTCTGATACCACTTTGTGAAGTCACAACTCAGATGGCACTAAAAAATGCCCCAATCTGGTGGGCCACATTTCCTCAAGCATGCCTCCCCATGTGCTACAGAGTATTGACTATAAGAAAGGGTCTAATATGGTATAGTGAGGATACTATACCCTCATCATCAGTGTAGAATACTAGTGAAATGAATAGTTAAATAATGAATGTATAAAAAATATCTAGAAGCAGAAGGTAAAGAATGCAAAGGTAATAAATAACCCACAATAACCATAACCTGTATCATATACAAAATTATGTAATGAAATGTATCTAACAAAAAGGAACAGGTAAACATGGAATAAAATACATATATAAAAATATCAAAAATACCCAAATTCCATATCTAATATCATCATGAACCATTGCTCGGTCTTGTTCTTCCCCACTCCCATTCTATAATCAATCAAGTATCAATCACTGGGTTCTTTCCCCTATCCCTACATGCATCCACATAATAGACCATAGTACCATCAAAAACCTAGATAGGGTGAGATATAAACTCATTATACCACTACTAATGGTATCTATAAATATTTAGTCATTGTATATAATATGATAAGCATGTAGATATAATGGTAAGAAGTAAATAAAACCATCAAGGGTTTTCTTTTGTTCCTAAAGGACACCAGGATTATAGTAATTGATTAAGACCATTCTAGATAATCTCTGAAAAAGTAACCATATGTATACATATATATGGTCTAAATGTTTAGTGGCATGTATAGTCATATATGTCGATATGGATATTATACTGGACCTGAGGCATAAATCTGGTGTCCATGAGTGGTAGCATGAGTCTCACAAGTGTCAAGGGATTCCCTATCTAGTATCACAAGAATAAGATATGCCATTACCAACACCATAAAAGTAGGGTCTATATGCCTGAATCATATATTTAGGGTCTCCATACCCATATCATAACTATAGGGTCACCATGCCCATGTATCATAATCCATAAGAGTCGACATGCTCATATAATAATATAGGGACATCATGCCTAAATCATATCAGTAGAGTCTCCATGCATGTATCACCATATTGGTATTCCATGCTTGTATCAAAATATAGAAATTCCATTCCCATATCACAATATAGGAACAATTTTCCTACATCACATTAAAGAGACTCCAAGCTCATATCACAATGAATGAGGGTCACTATTCCCATTTATCATAATAGTGATAAATAGTCATGGATTTAATCATATCCAATATAAAATTCATAGTTCATTGACATTATTTATTAACCATTGTTCAATTAAAAATAGGTGACATGGTTGTACAACTCACTTTCCATTTAATTCAATATAGTCTAGAAAGTGTGTTATCCATGCTACACCACTACAATCATTTATTATCAATTGTGATATCACCATTTAGAAGTAAATGCAAACAAGAATATAAAGGGTGAACTTTAAGGGGTGGAACACATTGAGGTTGACAAACTAAAACATGTCTTGGGTTCTAATAAGGCCATTAGATTCCAGAAAAGGGAAATCAATTTAAAGAAGATTCATTTTAGAGGCAAAGAACGATGAAATTGGAATACAACACACAATGAATAATATAAAGCATCATGAATTTAATGGATAATTACTATATTTGCTACCTTATTTTAGTATCGGATCACTTTTCTAGTATCATCCTTTGTCTTGGTCCAGATCGAGAGTAAATGGTAAAATATACGAACACCCTAAAATAGGGCATACGATCCTACACCTAAATAACACTTTTGAGAGAAATAAAAATTATTAAAGGCACAATATGAATAGAGAACTCACTCAAAATAATCCAATAAGATGATCAAAAGTCTAATTATATTCTAGACTGAAGATTTATCCACTGACCTAGATGGAGAGGAGGATGAGCTCAAATGGATGGAAAGTGAGTTGTTGTCCACTGGAATAAACAATAGTAAAAAAGGTTTATAGTTGTAAGAAAATAAGGATAAATAGTAATTATACTTAAAATTTATGGGTCACATGTTTTAGCCACATAGTTAGACAAACTGTGCAACAAACATGCACCAGGAACCTTCTAAAGAGGGAGCTCGCATGGTTTATGCACAAAATTTGGGAAAATGTGTGAAAACCATGTTATTTTCATCTGATAAAAATTAAACATCCCCTACACGAGCATTTACCATCAATCACATAGTTAGGGAAAACTAAATGGCCCACTTTTTCCCATTGAAATTCCTCATATAGTTAGGGAAATTGTGAAAATTGGGCTATATAGTTTCTACTCACAATGTGGTCCAGTGTTCCCTTACACTAGTCAGGGTTTTGGGCTCTGAAAAATCCCTATAAACCTTTATTTCATTTATATCCACACAAGGAATCTATATTAGGTAAAAAACAAAGAATTCGACCAAAAATTAAAGGACATTTACCTCATTGAAAAATAATTTTGTTATATATAATTTTAAAAATGATTTCCCACAATTTCTAAGAAATCCTAAAATTAGTTATAATAATTCCTTAATAAAAACAATAAAACATTTTTTTAAAATGTTTTTTTATGAATAAAATGACTTCAATAAAAAAATTAATTGACTATTTACTAAGAATTGATCAATAAATTTTTATTAATTGTGAACTTTATATATATTTTTTAAAATTTACTTAATCCTATTCATACCTTTTAATTCGATTGATATGATATAATAGTCACAATTAAATAGTAATATTTCATGATTTTTTTATGCATGGTCTTGTGTGTCGTATACGTTATTGAATATAATATACTTATTTAAAAATATCAGGGTGTTACAATTAACCTTTTCTCAAATAAAACATTTTATAATTCATTATTAAACATAGGAAAACAATGAAGTCATCTTGGTTAATGTGGGAACTCATTAAAACATTTCAAACCTTTCACTTTTAAAAGTTCATTAAATTTTATTACCTCATGAAATCAAATAATTTCCATAAAAAAACTTTTTTTTCAAACATAATATTGGTATCTTAGATCATCATATTCATAACTCATGCTCACTCATTTTTAACAGTATCAGAATAACTGAATCCTCGTTAATTATATGAAAGTAACCAACTTAGTACTCTCCCTCGTATTCACCTTTGAATAATAAATCAGTACCCATTTCATTTAAGAGATATATTAGGATCACCCATCATCATGAGCTATTTCAAGATCACTTATCATCTTATATAATTTGAAAGTATCATATCATGATCAAAACACTTTTAATTATTCACTTTAAAAATATAATACCCTTAAAAACATTTTAACCTATAATAAAAACACTTTCCATTATCGCATAATCATAAGGAGAAATATCATTTTTCATTGAAAAATCCTAAAAGGTAAAATTTCCTAGATGATCAGGAATAGTTTCTACTTTGAATATCCGTGTTGAAAAATCATTCTTTTTACAATTTTATAAAAAATAAAAAATAAACCATACATAAAATTTTGAAAATATTATTTTTTTTAACTTTTTAAATAGATTAAAATATAATTGAAAATGAACTGTTGAAACATTTGAATTATAAATAATAAAATTATTGAAACATTTTAAAAACATGGATATAGAATAAAAAGAGTTGGAAGGAGAATTTTAAAACAATATTTTTTTAAGAAAGTCTCTTACCTCAAGTCCTAACACATTTCATTCATATGTATACCCTCTTGAGTAATAAAATTATATTATTTTTCTACTTTCTAAAGAACTGTTTTCATGGTAATTCAATTATCATTATTCTCTTTATTTCTTTTTTTAACATGTTTAGTTTAGTTAAAAATGGTTAAGTTCACTTTGGACCTTTTGAGGATGTTCGGTTTATAACCTCAAAATAACATTGTTGTGTTGAATATAGTAAAAGGGGTTAAATCATAAATATTAAAAAAATAGTGTATTAATATATTAGATACACTTTTAAAACCAATAATGTAGGGTGGTCATGGAAAATCAACCACATCGTTTCATAGATACGGTAGTTTGTATATACACATGAACGGTATTTTATTTTTTCTATATGGTAAAAAATAAAAAATTAGATAATATTTTACTTTTAAAAATAATAAATATATTATAAAATTAATATGTGTTCATTAGTTCTATTCTTAATTCCATACTTTTGAGGTGAAAATGAAAAACAAATCGCATCGCTTTGTAGAGGTGGTGGTCCACACTTATACGGGAGTGAAGTTATCGTTTTCCAATGGATTCAAGGGTAATATGGTAAGTAATATATTTTATTTAAATAATAAAAATTATTTTATAAAGATCATATATATTAATTTGATCTATCATTGTTAACTAGTCATGTGATCTAATGAATAAAAACAAAACACATCGCTTTATGGAGGTGGTAGTTCACACGCATGAAAGAGCGATGTTTTCATTTCCCATAGAATGGAAAAGGAGGTGAAAAATGGTTTTACCATAATAATAATAAAATTTAAATATATTAGTTTATTATCTCATTATGTTTAAATTATATTTTAAGTAGTTAGAATAAGAAATAATCATCAAACATGTAGATAATAATTATAGCGCTTTTTTGGAAAACCTATCTTGGATTACACCTTAATCCTTCTTAGATTGGTCTTTTTCTAATAAAAAACTATAATATTTGTGTAGGTTTTCTAGGAAGTTATTTTTTTGGTATTTTCTAAGTTAGAGTGATAAAGTGTCTGAATATGTGAGGATTGGAGGTAACCTTTTATAAGTTATGGGAGTGGTGCTCTTATAAATTCTTTAAACATTTAAATATAATATATATCTTTCTTAAGGTAAATAGGAAAAAAATGTCCAAATTTAAAATAAAACATATTTTAAGGTATAAATTCAATCATCTAATAATATTTATCCAAATTTTATAGATATTTGATGTCTTATCTCTTAGTTTACCCCCATGTTGACCCTTTTAACCTTTACCATGGTAACAAAGTTTTACCACAGTAACTATTCATTATGTCCCAAAAATGAAATATACCACATTACCAAATTTAAAAATACTGATTAAAAATATGAAATCTATTTTTTAATATTCAATATTTAGAAGGGGATGAAATTAATTTTAATATACAAATTCCATAAGTAATGAAAATAGTTTTTTAAGAAATCTCTTTTTAAGAATAAAAATAACTTTATACCAAAATAAATATAATACTGATTAATATAGAATTAATTGTATTATTTTTATTAAAAGGGTACTAATTTAATTTTAAAACCAATCCAAAATAAAATGATACTTTAAAAATACTTTAAATGAAATGATAATTTTAATAAAAATCAATATTTTTAAATATTCACTCAAAAATCAAACTTTTCAAAAATATAAAAAAATCACCCTAATATATATTTTATATGATTATGTAAAAAAATAATTACATTTTTTAAAATTAAATTTATAAAATCAATAAAAAATCAATAAAAAAAATCAATAAAACCATTTAATACATGAAAAAAAAAATAGTTAAATAAATATATTACTTTTTAATTAAAAAATTTATATGACATTATTTATAAAACTATGATGAATTTAAACCCCTAAAATAAATTATTATAAATATTAATATCGATTTATTTAGAGTATTACTAGGGTTTTTACAAAAAATAGATTTTATTCATTATGTATATACATGGTTTTAATTTTTATAGCATGGTAATCTTGGGTTTTGAGGTTTTTAATGTTCTCTTTTGTATTAAATAAGTTTTATTTGATACTTAAAAACCCTTTAGTTTTGTTAGAGATTTACCAAGCTTATTGGTTCTCAAAATAATTTCTTAAAAATGAATAAATTGGATATCATATTGTATGTCATAGAATATAGTATAAAATTTAAATTGTGTCCTTCATTATGATATGGATTATCATGAGAAACTATATTAACTTTGAATTTTTATTGGTTTTATGTTATGTGATAGAATAAGATATGATAGTATCATTGTATATGATATAGTATATCATAAAAAGAAGCATAGTGTAATTATTTGGTTTTTTATATATTGTAGTGTATGATATGTTTGTCCATAGCATGTGATATTGTTTGTTTTTAATGTTTACATAACATTAAAACAGAGCATGGTATCCCTTTAATGCTATAAATTCATATCATAAAATAAAATAAGAAAATTTTTTAATGTGATATCACTTCTTATGATGGATAAAAAATATCATATATGATGATTTATTGGATCAATATTATCTATTTTGGGCCACAAAACATCAAAAATAAAATGATATGTAAGTTATTGCTGATCATGTTTTAAAATATAATCGATATCATTAAATACAATGATGAGAAAAAAAATTATTTTTCTTAAATTTCAATTATGGATTGAATTATATAATTTATAAATTATTATAAATTATGTAAAAATAAATTTTGGCATATGTATTTTAATTGATAACATGTTTATAAATTAATTAAGAATAAAATGTTTATATATAATTAATTAAATGTTTATAAAACATTTATTAAATAAATATCCATAATATTTGATGTTAATTTAAAATAACTTTTGTATTTATATGGTAAAACTTATAATTTGTATATAAATGGTTTTTATAAAATTTATAAGTTCAATTTATAAAGTGTTTATAAATTACAAAATATAGAAAAATATAATATTTTGTATTTAATATTATGAATTTTTCATAATAATTAATTTGAAATGTTAAAATTAAAATTCCTTACTTGAGAAATTATTTAAACCATGTCAAAATGGAATTTGAAAATTGATATGATAAAGGTTTAAATAATATCATATTTTGATATTCTAAATGTTTACATAATTTATGAATATTTGTTATATATAATTTCTATATTTCAAATGTCATATATTTAAATATTTTTTTTAAAAAAAAAGATTAATATAAACTAGTTACTATTATAGAAAAATATATAGTGTTTATATTTATCTAATTATAGACTTTACATAATTCATGGTTAAATTATAAAATATTTATAATTATTTTATTTATGAATTATTCATAATTTTTTTCTCAAATTGAATTATATAAATTGTTCATTGATTTAGATTATTCCTTACTTTATTTATTAATATAATTTTTATATTATGAATGGATATATAATTTTTTCACTACCCAACCCTACTAAAACCACTCCTATGTCATAATTGAAGACCAGTGTGTCCCCTGAATCCCATCTCTAATAGTCCATGGGTTAGTGACTAGTACTGAGGGAATCTATCTCACGTATGGGAGACATTACCATCAAAGATTCTCAAGAAAAAAAGTGAAACCACTAATAAAATCCATAGATAAACTGAAAAATATAACAATTCCCATACCTAAACTATCACTACATGTTAATGAATACATTGCAACCAAGGACAATGTAATAACTACTTCCCACACTCCACACCAGTTTCTCAAATAAGAATATCCCAAATCTCCATCTAACTATCCTACAAAAAAATGTAATAAAATTGAATAGGAGTGACCACTTAGGAATACCCATTAGGATCATAAATCTAAAAAATTATTTATCCATGTAAAATAGAAGTGTGAGGTTAGACCCGCATGAGATCAACTAATCGTAAGTATAAAATAATCAAGGATGTGTACTAGGAAAGTAAGAAAGGTTAGAATAAACTATAATATTATAGAATCACGTAGACTTCACCTTCAATTGTTCTACCTATAATCATTATATTAGATCAAAAACCCACTAGTATAAATAAAAAGGTTGATATCATATTTTTGGAATCATATAAGAATGGAGGGAAAGGTCTAGAAACAAATCACTTCTCATCAATCATCATAATCGATCCACTGTATTAATAATATTATTTCAATAAGTAAAAATTGTTGATTTTGGATTTCTAGGGACATATAGAAATATAGAATAATCCTAGAATCATATTTCTATTATAAAAAAACAACCACATTACTATAGTCATTACAACCACCCCCACCCCATCACCACGACCATCACAACCACTAACACATCACCATATCTATCACATAATCATATTACCATTATTAAACCACTTCCCATTTACACATATGATTTATCATGGTATTATCATCACAATAAAACTTAATGTATTCAATACATAATCAACAGTGATATTATATTGAAGAATTTAGCTAACCATGTTCATATTTCCACATTATTCGTTATCTTTCTAGATTTCTCTTCCCAATTTCATTTTTTATTACTTCCCACTTCACAAAAGATACCACATATTATCAATGGATTTTATATGTCTCGTAGTCATTATAAATGCATGGAATAATGATAATTCAATTATAAAGAAAAAATTAAAGGATCCAAAAAGGAACTATGGTAATCGATACATGATAAAACTAAACAAGGCAGAAATTAAATGAAAGAAAAAATATACAACTTCCCTTTCCCTCAAACCAAAACTCATAACACCAAGCCTGGGAGAAGGGAGTGATATATGGAATAAAATAATACATACAGTAACCTATTCCCCCAGATTAAAAAATCCATACCGTGCATGGGGGAATAGTACAAATTTACCATTTTAGATAGGTGACTTCATAAGTTATGCAAAGAGATAGGTTATCAATGATTTTAGTAGTAAAAAAGGAGTAATGAGTTATAGAATTCAATAGAAGAGTTCCAATCAAAGGGAATGCTGGTAAACAATATTAAAGGTACTAATAAAAAATGTTTCAATAGTTAGATTCTAATGGTTAACAATTGAAAGACTTTTGGAACAATAATGGTAACTTAGAATATTATACAACATGCTGGTAAACACACTATTTTAGAAGATATAATAAATTATTATAAATACCTTACCTTAATGAATCCATGAAATTACACATTGAGACAATTGAATCCAAGAACCAACTAATCTATAAGAAGAGTCCACCCACTTTATTAATTTCAACTTGCATAAAAAAATCCACAAAAAATAAATATAATCATTATTGAAACCTTTCATAGAAAATGAATATAAATAATGAAGTAATTGAGATAATAAATGTATCATAAATAAAGAATGAATAAATAATATGAAATGGAATTCCATAGATCTTCCATGGATACCAAGGACTACCAAAGGATCTCCCGAGACCACTTAGAGTTTAGGAGAAAATAGGAATATCCAAGAAAAGGTAGGGTCACCCCAAATTTATAATATAAATTTTGATTCAAAAAATTACTGTGTGATGTGAAGAGTCATAGTGCAAAGAGTCTGTTTCGAACACACTTATAAGGATCATAACGTGATCCTCCCAGGAACTCTACCTATTAAAACTTTGTAAACTCTCTTAAATTTGGTACAGATGATAAAGGTCAAAATGAAATGACTATCACCACACCTCAATATCTAGAATACATAAAATCATGGAGAAAATATTCCATGGAAACATAATACCTAGTCACCCTAAATCAAGAAAATAGAGTATCATGTGCACCATGGTGCAATAATCTCTTAAGAGATAGAACCAAGGGATGTGACAACCAAGAATTCACAGTAAAACAGCTGTAACCACACTATAAAATAATATTTCAAAGTGGAAAAGGATTTTTTCTAACATATTAAGATTTAATTTTGTGATAAAGGAATATCTATTTCATTTCAAGGTTCACTTATATGGAAAATTGATATCTATTATGTATCCATGTTTTACTCTTATGTATTATAGTTAATACTCTTATGTATCAAGGTTTTAATTTCAGCGGTAAAGGAAAGACTCTTACATATTAATACATAAGGTTTTCTCTATAATAGGATGATACACACACACAAATATATATATATAGTGGTACATAATATATATTTTCTTCATAGGTAATATTATTCCCTTATATAGAAAATCAATACATAAGATACTTCCAATGTATAAGATTCTTACCTTTAAAAAAATATCCAATATTTAAGATTTTTCCTCTGATATGTAAGAGATATATTTATACATAATATATTTCCTTTGAGAAATATCATATATGTAAAGGTACTTTAAAATATCCTCTCCTAAAAAATCATCACAATGCAATATTTATGGCCACATTGTCACCTAACTTATATATAAAACCACTGATCATGACACAACACAACACATCACACCACAAAAAACAAGGACCCACTAAATATATAAACACATAAGTCTCACTGCCTTAACCCCTCACTTCAATAAAACCCTCATGCTAAAATCTAATATTCATAGTGTTATAATAAATACCATCTTAAATGTCAGCTAAAAATTTACCCTTCTCTATACAAACTATCACCACCATCCCTAAGACACCTAAAATGCCCAAAAATGAAAAAGTTTCCACAAAATCCAAGGACCTTTATCACATGTTGAGTTCAATTTTGGGAAATTATATTTATTTATTTATTATTATCTTTTGTTTTGAACCTCTCTTGGGTTGATATGGGTGTTTTTTGGAGTTTTCGGAGTTTTTTGGACATGTTCATGGGTGGAACATGGTAATTATAGACCCTATGGTTTTCCCAGGAAACTGTGTGACTTGCAGTGTTTTTGGATAGTGTTTTTCCACATGGTTAGAGTACAGTTAGTCAAAACATGCAGCCAAATTGTGTTCCCTCTCCCAATGGATAGAAACAAGAACATAGTTGGTGCACAATTTGTTAAACTGCATCACCAAACCATGTGTTGGGAATTAATTAATCCAAAAATTATTTTATAAAATAAATAAATCTACAATTAATCTCATTATTCCTCCTACAGCCTTTAATCTTGACCCTCAAGATTCCCCATGTATATTTTGGTGATCCTAACCCTTCCAAAGATAAATTCTTATGGAACATGTCGTGTTGGATCGAGAAAACTCAAGCTAAGAGTTTTTTATTTTGTTTTTCATATTCCCCCAAGATATTATCTATTTTTATTAAAAGGAACCATATATTAGGAATTTTATTGATTTATATATAGGTTATTTCCTTATCTAGTGGGTTTTCTTATTGATTTTTTGGAATAAATGAATGTAGAGACTAGATCTACCTAGATATTTGTGAACTTCCTTAGGAATTTACTTAGTAAGTGCTTTTCCTTGTCTCTTTTGATATAGATATTATCAAATCTAGGTTTCTTAAAATGTGTTTCATATTTTAGTTCTCCCATTATATTTTTAGTATAATTCATTCCCCTTTGTGTTTTGATCTCATTATTTTGTTATAAATTTCGAGTATTGAGGTGATTCGTTTCATGAAAATCCCTTATTTATTAATCAATGCTTGATTTCTATTTTAAAATTATTTTTCTAAATTATTTTATTACATTATATTTAATTATTTAAATGTGAAATTATGGGATTCTTTTGTTAAATGGATTCCCCATTTTTTATTGATAATTTAAAAGGATTTCAAATCATGTTTTATTTTGAATTTGGATAGTTTTATTAATGATTTGTGGTATTAACTTGAAATGATTTTAACCGTGAAAATGAAATCCACCAAGTGTGGGTTTTCTGTGAAATTGAAATCCACCATGTTTGGGATAAGGAACATAGGAACTTGGGGTACTTAGAAAGGAGATTTATTGTGAAAATCATGCTTGGATGGTTTATGGATACCTAGAGAGGATAAATTCTATTGATCTAACAAAATATTATTATGATATGGGGTTTAATTTTTTGTGTGTTTGACTATCCATAGGTCCATGTTCTTAGGATTTTTACACACTTAGTCATTTTATCACTAAGGTGTGAGGATCCTAGCTAACCCAGACTCAAATAACCCTAGATCTAGTTTCCAAGGTTCTCCTTCTAGATTTATTATTTATAAATTCCTTAAGAAATTTTTTATTTTAAAATATTTGAAAATTTTTTATTTAATAATTCTTTACAAACTATTCTAAAAGGGTGAATTTCCATAATTTATTGAAAAATGTGAAAAGCTACCTTTCATGACTTGTATTTATTTAAATGTGAATAATTAGTTCATTTTTGGAAGATTGTTTATAGAAATATTAGTGGGATCCTACTAGGGTTAGTTTTCTCGCATCCTACACATAACTCTTAGTGTATGTAGATCTTCTTTTATCTTATGCAGGTAAATTCAAGACATCGCATGGTGGTTACATTAATTTTTTAGTGGGGTGTGGGAGTTCAATGGAGAAAATGTGGGATGTTGACCCACTGTTTTCATATAAATTGGTTTTTTATTGTTTATGTACTTTATTTTACCAGTTTTGGTTTAAAACTTTTAATTTCCTTGTACTTATTTATCTCCTATTTTTAAACTTTTTATTTTCATATTATCTCTCTTTTTTTAATATTCCAGCTATTTTTTTGGTTAATTATGTTATAAATAATTATCAAAGGTATTATTGATTCTCATGAACTTTTCTCTGATCCTTGTGGATCATAAATTTCCTTCAGGCCTTACCATGGGTTGGATTAAGTGTTCAGTTTTGGGATGACCCAGGTTGGTTCATGAAAAATTGGTATCAAAGGATTGTATATTTTCCAATTGTAACACTCTTGGTTTCAGATACATGACACTTTATTTATGTATTTTGGGTATATATAATTATTGGGTGAAGTTTCAAGGGGTTATGAAGGGGTTTTACACTTTTTGGAGGCTTTTCTAGTGGTTTATGATTTGAGTATAGTTAGTAGAAACCATGCAACAACTCCAGGAAACTCTGCAAGGGAAAACAGTGGGTAGTGGGTAGGTGCATAGTTTTGACAAACCATATGGACCGTACGAGTCTACAATAATTTGGGACAGTATCTCATGCATGTTTTGTTCATGTTTTTTCTAACCATGTGATTCAACCATGAGAGGTGTTGTCTTAAGATATTAGCAATTGCATAGTTGGTGCATAGTTTTCTAAACTGTGTAGCTTAATAGTGCAGCGTACAGTCAGCCCTCTGAAATTTGTGAATGTAATTCATTTTACCACCCAAAATAACTTTTCCCCATAATTATCCTATAACACAAACTCATTTTTCTCCAAAGGTTTTAGATTATTTTCCATTGGTTCGGGAGTGATCTGGAGGAGAATCAATGTGCATTGGAGGCCCAGATTCATCGGTAAGTGCTCCCTCTTGGCCATTATTCATTGATCTCTCATCCTTCTCTTTCCCAGAACCTTATATATAACATTATTTGGATATATACATGTTTCATTATGGTAATTGTGATGTTTTATGGTTATATATAGGGAATTAATGGTGTTTCAGGATCAAATCTAGAGAATCGTTACTCCGTTCTTTATTTTGGACAATGTTTTTGAGGTGGGTGGAATCTATCTTGATTCCACTTGATTATAACTTAAAGGCTTAGTTTGAAATTTTTTTTTTCTTAAATTGATTTTTAAATTGATTTTTTATTTTTATTTTTTGAAACATATTTAGTAATGGTTATGGGAAATTGAGTAAATTGGATGGTTTTGTGGAATGTTTTTGAAAATGATAATTTTAAATGATGATTTCAAAATTACAGATTTTTGTTGACTCATGGACATGTTTTTTGAGATGTTTTAAATAATGTAATGTTATATGAAATGGTTTTACATTGGTTTTAAAATACATGTGGGTGTGTGTTCATGTTTCATTTTACAAGGCCTTGTTGAAATATGAGTAAGTGCTCGATGAAAAAGGTGTAATAGGACATGGGATTGGTTACATTATGACAACTTGGTAGATCGATGAGGAACCACTCATGAGTATGGAACTATCACCTAGTAATTCATGTGTGTATGTATAAATTTCTGTAATGGGTATTCCAAATGAAATTTGAGAAATGTTTTAAAGGATTATTTTTTTTTTCATGGAAAACTGTTTTGGTTTGTAAAATCGTTTTGTATGGGATATAAACAACATTAAATTTTTTTTTAAAATATTTTATATAAATGTTCTAACAATTTGTTTCCTATTAGAAAGAGTTAATAAGTCATTGGAGAAATCTTACTGGGTTTAGACTCACCCCCAACTTGGGAACTATGGTGAATTTTCATATTTCATCTATTAGGACATTGGTAAAGGCAAGGTATCTCATTTATTTAGTGATGCATCTTGATCTTATGGGTTTTTATTGTCATTATGGATCTTGGAGATGGTTTAGAGTTTATTCATATATGTCTTGATGTTGATGGGTTTATTTCCTTGGGGGTTTTTTAGTCTTTGTTTTTCCTTTGTATATTGTCTCTTGGTCTTTGCTTGTACTCTAATACGGTTACTATTTTAGTTATGTTGATTTGTATTTTTAATCATTCATCATATAGAGGTTTTTTAATGTAATTATGTTTCATATGTGTATCTTTCAAATGGAATTTCATACCCCGATTTTTTATGAATTCATTGGAATTTATTGGAAACCTTTTACAATTGGTGTTAGTTTGTTCGATCCTTGGCTATTAGTTGTGTTCATTCCTTGAGTTGGAAATGGTAGCAGTCTTCATAAGTTAATTTTTTCTTAGGATGGTATAAAATAGTGGGATTGTCAGAAATTGAAATGTAGATCATAAAAATGTGTATCTATCCTATTTATGATAAACTTCAAGTTACTAGGTATTTTGGGTGCATGGGTATTTTTAGACACTTCTAGGTGAGTTATCACCTCATCGTCATGGGTTTAGATAATGAAAGTTGTATGAAATGCATTGGTAGTATTAATTCCCATTAGGACTACATTGGTTTGTACTTCCTTTATGATTTATGAAATGGTAAGATGTAAGGTTGATTATTTAAAAGTATTGAAAATGTTTTCAAAGGATGGTATTTTGAAAAGGATTGATGGTGGTATTTTAAAAATGGATAAAATGGTTTATTATGGATAAACATGGTTATGGAAGTCTTTGTGTTAATATGTGTAAATGAGTTAAATTAAAATATATAACTCATTACTTTATAGTGAATGATACTAAATAGAGGTAGTTTTGGTTATAGATAATGGCATCGGGTAGGCACTATAGGAACCGATTAGAGGAGGATACTGAAAATGTGGCTTCACCTGAGCTACAAGTAAACCAGTAATTGGTCTAGAGTATTTTATAGGATTTTTTGGCTATGGATTGATGGACCAAAAAGGATAAACCAATGAAATTGTATCATTTGGTCCAATTTCAAAAACATAATCCACCTATCTTTCGAGGTGATTCAAAGCTGAAAGAAAGTGTGGATGAATAGGATGAATCAAATCTTTGATTTCATGGCACACCAAGTAAGCTAAAAGTGAAGTTTGAAACCTATATTTTGTAGGATTTGGAATGAAATTGATAGGATTTATCAGTTCATGCTAAATTGGATCAATGTGTGACATGGGAGGATTTTGAATAATTATTCAATAAACAATTATATCCTCATGTGTTCATAATTTATAGAACAATGGATTTATTTAGTTTGAAGTAGGATAATATCTTGATAATAGAGTATGTGGCTAAATTTATGAATTTATTCCTATTTTCATTGAAAGTTGATGTAAGTGCATCCTTTAAGGAATGAATTTTTGAATTGGGTTTTAGGAAATAAATTCACTCTATGATTTTTATCCTTTGTATAAAGGATGATTCAAAGATGGTCAATAGATCGATAGTTTAAGAAAGGGATATCTCTAAAAATACGGTTGGATGGAGCATGTTTATTATGTGAGAATATGTGAGAACACTAATACTGGACATAAGAGGAATAGGGACACCTATATCCAGAGTGATGGGACACCTTATAATAAAATAATGGGCTTAGTAAATATTTCCCTTCAACCGAAGAGTAAGTTGGGTTGTTTTCAATGTGGTTATTTTGACAATATAAAGTGAGAATGTATGAAACCACCTATAGAATATCACAAATAAAAAAATATGGGGAAACCTTATCACTATTGTCACAGTGATCCAATTTAGTGTGCTGGAGACACATCCCATGCTTCTTAGGAATCATATGCATTGATGGGATGAGTATAGTAGAATAGCACTCATCAGAAGAACCAAGCAAGCCACAGTGATTCAAGAAACACCATGACTCCTCAACCAGTGCAATATCAACAAGGTAAAGTGTAGAAATAATTAAATTTTATGGATCTAATAAAGTGTTCATGGATGATCAATCAGGACCTTATATAGTGATATATACAATTCTTTTAAATTACACCCTTATGAAATATTTGTTTGATACGGGTGTGTCTCACTCCATTATTGCTTCTCATATTGTTCATCTTATAGATTTATATGTTGATATAATGTATTCTATTTTGAAACTCCAAAAACCATTGAGATAATTATAATGTTGATACTTGAAATGTGTATCATGTTTGATAATAATAGATATGACTAAGTTGGTATGAGATTTCTTTGTGATAAAGATACATGCCTATGACTTGATTTTGGGAATGGAATGGCTAAAAAACTTTGATTCCATTATATATTTTTATAAATGGTACATGATTTTAAAATATTCTAATGGTGTTAGACATATCTTTAAAGGATATTGGGTAGTGGATGTAATCAAAGAAGAACCCTTGGTACTAGTGGTTGGAACTATATCTTACAAGTTAACAGTAGTTTCTTTGGTATCAGTAGTTGAGATTGAGAATAGATATTTTCCAACTATAGTGGATTAGTTTCTCGATGTTTTTTCAAACAATTTATTAGGGTTTCCACCCAAAATAGAAGTAGATTTTACAACTGATCTCTTATCAGGGACCATTCCAATTTCCCTTCTATTTTATCAGATAGAACCAATAGAATTGAGGGAGTTGAAGGATTAGTTGGAAGAGTTGTATATTTAAGGGTTCATATGACTGAATACCTCTCTGTGGGTAGCACCAGTTTTTTTTGTGAATAAGATGCATGTAACTCTTAATATTTTTGAACATTATCATAAGCTTAACCAAGTTATGATAAATAATAGGTATCCTCATCCATGAATTCATGATCTATTCAATCAATTGAGAGGATCCAAGTGGTTCTATAAAATTGAATTATGTTTGGGAAACCACCAACTATGAGTTTAGAAGGATGATATTCTAAATACATATTTTAGAAGAATATATGGCCATTATGAGTTCATTATTATGACTTTTGGTCTTATGAATGCAATAATCGTCTTTATGGAATTTATGAATAGGATATTTCAAAGGTATCTAGATGTCATTATGGTGGTGTTTATCGATGATATACTAGTGTATTCTAGGAAAAACATGGATCATGAGAAATACTTTTTCATAGTGTTGGTAATCTAGTGGGAGCAGCATCTTTATGCCAAGTTATAAAAGTGTGATTTCTAGATACTATATAGACATTTCCTTGGCCATTTCATTTCTGAAAAATGCATTTATGTAAATCTTGAAAATATAAAAGTTGTTATATCTTAATAACTATTTAAGAGTGTATTTCAGATACATAGTTTCTTTAGATTTTTGGGATACTATAGATGTTTTGTATGTGATTTTTCATATTTGGAATCATCAATGATAACTTTGATTAATAAATTCATTCCTTTCTAGTGGAATGAGGAATGTAAAAAATCCTTCCAAGAGCATAAGGTTATACTTTAATTGACACCTGTCCCTATATTTCTAGATTTTGGATAGGGCTTTGTATTCTATTTTTATGCATCCAGATTTGGTTTGGGATGTGTTCTCATGAAAGGATATCATGTTGTTGTTTATGGATCATGATAGTTATGTTTTCATGAGAATTACTACCCAATACATGATTTGGAATTAGTTTTCGTAGACTATGCTTTGAATACTTAGCATTATTATTATTTTTGAGATATTCATAGTGTTTACATATCATAATATCTCTAAAAAAAATTTCACAAATATATTTGAATATAAGAAAAATAATATGGATGTAATACCTTAAAATGTTTAACTTTGACTTGATGTATACATTGGGTAAAGGAAATATAGTAGTGGATGAATTAGGAAGGAAGTTGTATAATTAGTTGGATAAATAATCAATGAATCAGTGTTAATTGATGTCAATAATAGAATAAATTCACCAATATTGTACTGACTATGGTGATTTTGTAGTTTTCTTCCTAGTTTTTTTCCTATTTTGGTTCATCAGGTGAAACAAGCTCAGATATATGATACTAAATTTGTTTCTATGAGGTTAAAACTCATTTGTGGGGATACCATTGGGGGAGGGAAGAAATATGGGAGTTTGGTTTTGAGTTTTAGAGATCTTATTATGGTACCTTTGGTTTTTCAAGAATAGATTCTTAATTATTACCACCATTCGAAATGGGTTGTTCATACAGGAATCCAAAATTTGTATAGAGTGATAAAATCACAATTTTGTTGGGTTAGCATAAAAAGGGTAGTGGTAGAGTTTGTTTTCAGATTCCTTACCTATTAGATGATAAAGGTGGAATGCCAATGAAAATTAGGCATGTTGTAATCTTTACCAATTCCCATGTGGAAGTGGGATAAGATAGACATGGATTTTGTGAAAAGATTACCAATAATGGTTAGGTAACGTGATTCCATATGGGTAATTTTGGATTGTCTCATGAAGTTGGATAATTTTATTTCTATTCATGAATCCCATATGTAAAAGACTTATCCAAAATCTATATCTGAAAATTTGTAAAGATACATGGTATTATAGTATCAATTGTATTGGATAGAGACCCCAGGTTTACATATTGTTTTTGGAAATAATTTCCACAAACCCTTGGGACTTATTTGACTATGAGCATGGTGTATCATCCTGAAATGGATGGACAATCTGAAAGGAAGATCCAAACATTGTAGGATTTGATTATGGCTTATGTAATGGATTTTGGTGGATTATGGGAAGAGCACATACTATTAGTGGAGTTATTGTACAAAAATTGTTATCATGCCTTAATACACATGGCTCCTTTTGAAGAATTATATGGGAATCCTTGTCATTCTCCACTTTTTTGGGTGAAAATGGTTGAGACTTCACTGGTCAGACCAATCCTAGTACAAGAGACAACGAAGAAGATTCACTTGATCGAAAAGAGGATGAAGACCGCTCAAAATTGTCAGAAATCATATATGGATCATAATTAATGATTATTGTCATTTAGGGTGAGCGATCATGTGTTCTTGATAATCTATCCAACAGTTGTACATAGTCATTTTGGTAATAATGAAAAGTTGTCTCTACAATACATAGAACCATTTGAGATACTAGAATGTGTTTTTGAGGTGGAAAATTGATTATCTTTGCCTCAAAATTTTAGTTCTATGCATAATATTTTTCATGTATCTTAATTAAATAAGTATCAACCTGAAATTAACCATGTAATTTTATAGGATCATGTTGACCTAGATCTGGATTCTACATTAGTTCATGTGTCAATAAGGATTGTGGATAAGAAATAGAAAGTCTTGTGTGGTAAAATAATTAGTCTAGTGTGATTTTTATACAAAATTGGTCCGATTTATGATGAAATGTGTGATTATTAAAAGGAAATGGTCGATAAATGGTCCAACCACTTTCATTCCAATAGGAATTTTCTAATTTCTAGGGATGGAAACTCCAATGGTGAGGAGAATTTATCACCCCCAATTTGAGGTACTTTGTCACGAACCAGCCCGAGTCAACCCTGAACTGGTCACCCGAGCCGGTCCACGGCAAGTCCCGAGGGGCGTTCCCGATCCCCCCGAGATGGAAACTAGTGACGGGCATCAAGTTTTAATCAATGGGAATGATTTATCCAAAACAAACCAGGATCTGTAAGAGAAAAACAAACAAACAAAACAGACAACCCTAACAACAGAAACAAAACTACACCACAAACATACCTCCACGTGACCTCACGGGTCACCACCCAACTAAAAACCAGCATTGCTGCATCACTGAGCGACTCAAGCCAGAAAAACCTGCACACAAGGAACCTGCAACTGAAATGGTAAAAGATAGGTGTGAGCACAAAAGTACTCAATAGGTGATCCCAACAACAAATCCCAAAGCCCTGCTAGTAAATAAAGAATCTACAAATTCCAGGTTTGAACTACAATGTACTAAAGTAAAATTTCATAATGTTTCACTTGAAAATCAAACCATGAGACATAATCCTTATTCCTTTTCAAAATTTTAATTTCTTTTCATTGGTGCCAAATTCATTCTTAAAAGAGAAAGAAGTGTTACATTTTTAAATTTTACACAAAGAGAATAATGCATTTTCATTTGAAAGCCATTTTCACAAAGTAACCAGTATAAGCTGTAAAGAACAACTGAAAGTAAACAAGAAGGGGAAATCAAGTAACCATGGGTGATCCTAAACATCCCTAGAAAACCCCTGGACGTACTCGGGTTCAGACTACCTACCAGCATGGTACTCCACAGTCAATAACCAACTGGCCGCCCTAATAGCCAACCAGTGGCACGCCCCACAAGGCCTACCTACTAAGGGGGGGACTAACCCGTCTAATTGGGGTTAGCCAGCAACCGTCACTCGATTCTCTAAAAGATGCATAGGATCCCACGGTGGTTTTAATAATACTGTGTAAGTGGTAGACCCTTGCATGCGTGACTCATCTCACCGCACTTTCCAACCCCTTACACGGACACCACTACACGCCAATCCTCGAAGGGAAGTCCCCCTGTAGAGATGCCCCATAAATATATATATATATATATAGTCAATTCACAATCAATAAAGTTCCAATCGGGGAGCCACATCATTTACATTTAAACCATTTAATATCAAAGTGTTTTCAAAAGATATGACACATGCCATCACATTGAAAACCAGAAAAACATACTTAGAAACTCGTTTATGGAAAACCAAACCACCACTAAAAAATTCCAAAATCCAGTTTAAAGGGCAAATGACATTTCATCTATCCATGTTTTAAAGAGATCACCAATTTCTATAAACGATACACCCGCTATTCCACACACACCAAAATCATTTCAAAACACAGTTCAGTATGACATATACATTTCATAAAGTACTCATTCAGCAACAACACAAGAAAACACACAGTTAAATCCAAGAAAGATATTTTCTGTGCGATGCCAGAAATTAATAGTTTCCAATTTCAGAAAGTCTCCATTCTAGTAATAATTATCTAATACTACTCTAAATTTACTGAAAAAAAATGAAATGACAAGGAATAAATAAATTTCTAAATTTAAAGGCGAGTGCAGTGGGAGACCTACCTTGACTCACAGCTCGATCACAACCATGAAAAACGCCCAGCACTTGCGCACAAGTATGCGCAACCAGCAGACCATAGTATCGCAGGTTTTCCTCACTGACACGCTGCAACAACCGCACAACAACCAAAAACACATAACCAAAGACTTATCATAATTTATACGAATGACGAACGCAAAAAAATCTAATATATGTATATATATATATACATATATGTATATATATATACACATATATATAAACATTGATATAAAAAAATATTCCAAGCAAAAGCAGTGCAAATCTCACCTCGGCACTAGAGCACATGAAATGGGTGAACCCGAACCACTCGCCTTCGGTGGCAGTTGTTAGATGCACACATATAAAGGAACGAGGTGCGCGGCTGGTCGCGCGAACAGGAGCAGTGGTGGTCGGCGGTTCTAGGTGTCGCTCTCGGAAGGCCAGCGACAAATTGCGGGGTGCCGGACAGCGTAGCGGTGCTCCGAGTGGCTGGCCGGAGCACTGGGAGGAGGCCGGAAAGTCGGAACGAGCGGGCGGAAGCCGCTGGCCAGAGCAGGGGCTCGCTGGAGAAAGTGTCGGATGGAGGCGGAGGGGTACGGGAACAGCGGGGTACGGGAGCAGCGGGGTACAGGTGACCAGCAGCCGGAGGGAACACCGGCAAGGGAGGAGGGCAGGGGTGCGGCCGGCGGAGTCAGTAGTGGTCTGGTTGGAGGTCGTGCAGCTGCTGGCGGGATCTCCGGAAAATGGTGGAGGCCAGTGGGGTCGCGCGGAGGGAGCGGTGGAGGCTGATGCGGGTGCGGTGGTCGGGAAACGGCAGAGGGTGGCGGGTGCAGGTCGCAGATGCCGGAGGGGGGTGCAGGTCACGAACACCAGAAGTCGGAGGTCGGGGCGGAAGCACGGGGTGCGGGCCGCCAGAGGTCAGAGCGGAGCAGGGGGTACGAGCCGCCGGATGCCGGAGCGGAACAGGGGCAGCCGGTGGTCGGGCTAGCGGAGGCAGGGTGCAGCCGGAGGCCGGAGGAGGTCGTTGGAGGTCGGGGCGGTGCGGCGAGGCGAGCAGCGGCGCTGGGCGGAGTGTGGGTGGCGGCGACGGGAAGCCGGGCTGGGACGGAGCGAGGGGGGCGTGGCGACGGGAAGCCGGGGCCGCCGAGGTGTGCTGGTGTGCAGAGGAAGGGGGAGAAGGGCGGCTGGGTAGGGGAGAGGGAAAGGGAAGGGAAAGGGGGCTGCCGCATGGGGGAAATCGGATTAGGGTTAGGGGGGTTTAGTTTAGGGTTATAATATATATATATATATATATATATATATATAATAATTATTATTATTATTATTATTATAATACTAATAATAATAATATGATAAAATAATTAAATAAATAAAATCATATCTTAATAATAATAATAATAATAATAACTTTATAATAATAATAATTATAATAAAATAACGATAATAAAATAAAAATTAGTTAATTATAATAATTATTATTATAATCAAAATATTTAGAATAATAAAACCATTTAAAAAAATAAACACACACACACATATATATACATATATAGACATATATATATATACCTATATATAAACATATAAACCTAAATTCAATAAACATATATATATATATACATATATAGACATAAACATATATAAACATATGTATATACATATATAGACATATATATAGATATATATATATACATTAATATACACATATATAAACATATATAAAAATAACTACAATAATGATAACACAATTTAAATAGTAATAATAATAAATTGTCAACATAAAAAATTTTAATATTCAAAATGTCGGGTGAACACACAGTCACCCAGGCCGAATGCACGGTCACTGCTAGCGATACGGTGACCTCGCACCGGCACGAAACCGCCAACACAATTAAACTTTAAAAAAATTTAAATCGGGTCCAAGAAGGAAGTAAAAAATAAGGTTACCTGTGGTCGGGGTGTGACAATTCTCCCCACCACAGACACTTTCTGCCCCCAGAAAGTCACCAAGCCAAAAGTTGGTCAAAATTCAGGTCCATGCCCAAACGGAACTAAAGGAACTGAAGAGAACTGAGAATATCGGGATGACCTTACTCTACACAGGTCACACCCGACCGATTCAAGAGAAAACTGAAGTCCAAGTTTGAGGGGAGAACACGAAGGGGTTATCCCCACCACAAGAACTTAACTAGTTCGAAAATTTAACACCCAAAACATACTACCACAAGGAGGCGGGTCCAGTCCGGAAACTCACAACCGATCCAAACTGACTCCTATAGTACGACCGAAACAACACCTCTGTCAAAATGTTGAACCCTCGACTAGAGTCAACAAACTTCAACACCAGGGATAACCCATAGAAAAAAAATACTTAACCAGACATCAAATTGGAGACATGATCCATTTAATTCCACAAATCATAACCACATCCGACAAGCATAGATAAACCAAGGTTAGCCTACATGAAGGTCTAACACAATTTACAAAAGACACACGATTTACAAGATCACATCCACACAAACAAGATTGCTTGGATTATAATTGAACAAGTTCATCATTACTTCATAGAAAAACAATGTACTTACAACGATGTTGAAACTTTAATAGCATATAAGAAAACATGAAAAGATTTCTAATTGTTCCACTTCCAACACAGAACAAAACCTGGACCAAAGCTTCACAGCCTTGGGAACTCCTGACTATGCGCGAGCTTTACCCCGAGGCCTATGGCTGGGGTTCTGATGGCTGAATCTTCTCCTGCCTCATAATCAGGTACTGACATTCTCCAATCACATCGTCCTCTTCAAGCGACATTTCCTACAAAACTTCTCCAGATGACCCAGACAGCCACAACGATGACATGTCTTTGGAGGGTTGCGACAAGATGGCTTTAAATGCCCGAAACGACCACACTAATAGCATACCATTGAACGATTTGATGAACTGGAAGCTGGGACCAAAGGGGATAACTCCTTAGGAACAGGTATCTCTGGCGTATTTTCCACACCAGAGGGGGAACTCTTACGAACAACTGGGGATGCTGGAGTACTAACCAACTGTGTTCCGAAAACCAACTCATCTAAAAATGATTCCTCCACCAGCCTCTCAAAACAATGGTCTTTAGAAGGGAGGACTCGCTCCTTGATCTCTGGACGAAGACCCCCGGTGAAAAGAGAGGCCTTCATGAGCTCATGCGACGCTACCTCTGGAGAAAAGGAAATCAGTTCCTTGAAATGGTCAACATATGCCTTCACCATCCGTTGGCCTTGTTGATTATGCACAAGCTCTCTCTTTTTCTCCAGCTTCACTTTCCCAGGTACAAACCATTGGATGAAAATTATTTTAAAGACATCCCACGTCATTCCAACTTGTGTTGACCTTGGGGTAACCATCTTCCACCGTTCCAGAGTTGGACCCTCAAACAACTCCATAATTACACGAACCTTAACATTATCGGGAGTTTCCAACGTTCTAATGACACGCTCCACTTCCTCGAGCCATTCCACTGCCTCTAGCAGACCCTGATCACCATGGAGAATAGGTAAAGTCTGAGGAGGACCAAAAACTGGGCATGACTTATCAGAATCCTTAGAGACCTTTCTGGGTGGCATTTCCTGAGCGACATATAAAACACAAATCCAATACCAATATCAAATCAAAGCAACATCAACAAAAGCGCCTTCATCAAAAACAGTCAGCACAAAGACTAAACAAATACAAACACAACCCAAAATAAAATCCCCTTTTTATTTTAGATTCCAAAACCACCCTATTTCAAGACCACTTTCCAAAACCATTTCTCCTTTAAAACCCAATTTAGAAAACAAAGTCAAGCCTTTAATTTCAATTACACACCCAGGTAATCCCAGGAACCGTTGCACATGTCTTCATCCACTTTCCATTCATACTCGCACCAAAACGCATTTTCCATGCATTCTCACACATGTGCAAATGTTCATAAAGAGGACCTAAGGTTTCACCACAAACCATTCTTAACCAATTCTAAGCAAACAACAGATTTCCAAATCAAGAGATTTCAGTTTTAAAAACCCATTTTATACATTTAAAGTCTTTTAAAAGAAACCAGTACAATTTTTTGAAAACCCTTTTTCATTTCCAAAAACGCACCTACACTGATAAAAACAAAATCAGGATCCAAATTTGCATCATCCACTGGAGTGAGGGACTAGTAGTCATGGTCAACCTCGCGACATGGTAGTGGGAAATGTCCCAAGTCAGCGTCGACCACTAGGAGGAATTCAAACCGTGTACTCAGTCTCTACATGGGTCACTACTCCATGTGAAATCACGATGTAACGTCGCCTTGCCTATATTGTTATCTCTCAATCCAAGACAAACCAGAAGAGACAAGGACACAATTCCTGGACTACCCCTGGCGACTCGAGGTGCGGAACGAGCGAGGGTTCATGACGTCCTTCCCGTACCGACCTCTCGAGTCCCGACAGTCCTAATCACCACCTACCGGACAACCCAAATAACAAGAACCTCCTTTGATACCATTTTGTCATGAACCATCCCGAGTTGACCCTGAACTGGTCACTCGAGCCGGTCCGCGGCAAGTCCCGAGGGGCGTTCCCGATCCCCCCAGGATGGAAACTAGTGCCGGGCATCAAGTTTTAATCGTTGGGAATGATTTGGCCCAAAAAAACCAGGATCTTTAAGAGAAAAACAAACAAACAAAATAGACAACCCTAACAATAGAAACAAAACTACACCACAAACATACCTCCACGTGACCTCACGGTCCACCACCCAATTAAAAACCAGTGTCGCTCCATCACTGAGTGACTCAAGCCAGGAAAACCTGAACACAAGGAACCTTCAACTGAAATGGTAAAAGATAGTCGTGAGCACAAAATTACTCAGTAGGTGAGCCCAACAACAAATCCCAAAGCACTTCCAGTAAATAAAGAATCTACAAATTCCAGGTTTGAACTACAATGTACTAAAGTAAAATTTCATAATGTTTCACTTGAAAATAAAACCACAAGACATTACCCGTATTCCTTTTCAAAAGTTGAGTTTCTTTTCATTGGTTCCAAATTCATTCTTAAAAGACAAAGAAGTGTTACGTTTTCAAATTTTACACAAAGAGAATAACACATTTTCATTTGAAAGCCATTTTCACAAAGTAACCAGTATAAGCTGTAAAGAACAACTGAAAGCCAACAAGCAGGGGAAATCAAGTAACCATGGGTGATCCTAAACATCCCTAGAAAACCCTTGGACGTACTCGGGTTCAGACTACCTGTCGGCATGGTACTCCATAGTCAATAACCAAATGGTCTCCCTAACAGCCAACTAGTGGCACGCCCCACAAGGCCTACCTACCAAGGGGGGACTAACCCGTCTAATCGGGGTTAGCCAGCAACCATCACTCAATTCTCTAAAAGACTCCTAGGAACCCACGGTGGTTTTAATAATACTGTGTAAGTGGGAGTCCCTCGCATGCGTGACTCATCTCACCGCACTTTCCAACCCCTTACACGGACACCGCTACATGACAATCCTCAAAGGTAAGTCCCCCTGTAGAGATTCCCTATAAGTACGTATGTATATATATGTAGTCAGTTCATAATCAATAAAGTGCCTATCGGGCCGCCACATTATTTACATTTAAACCATTTAATATCAAAGCATTTTCAAAAGATATGACACACGCCATCACATTGAAAACCAGAAAAACATACTTAGAAACTCGTTTATGGAAAACCAACCCACCACTGAAAAATTCCAAAACCCTGTTTAAAGGGAAAACGGCATTTCATCTATCCATGTTTTCAAGAGATCACCACTTTCTATAAACGATACACCCGCTATTACACACACACCAAAATCATTTCAAAACACAGTTCAGTATGACATGTACATTTAATAAAGTACTCATTAAGCAACAACACAAGAAAAACACACAATTAAATCCAAGAAAGATATTTTCTGTGCGATGCAAGAAATTAACAGTTTCCAATTTTAGTAAGTCACCATTCTTGTAATAATTATCTAATACTACTCTAAATTTAGTGAAAAACAATGAAATTACAAGGAATAAATAAATTTCTAAATTTAAAGGTGAGAGCAGTGGGAGACCTACCTTGACTCACAGCTCGATCATGACCATACGACATGCCCCGCACTTGCGCAAAAGTATGCGCAACCAGCAGGCCACAGTATTGCGGGTTTTCCTCACTGACACGCTGCAACAACTGCACAACAACCAAAAACACGTAACCAAAGACTTATCATAATTTATACGAATGACGAACGCAAAAAAAACTAATATATATATATATATATATATGCATGTATATATATACATATATGTATATATATGTATACATATATATAAACGTTGACATAAAAAAATATTCCAAGAATAAGCAGTGCAAATCTCACCTCGACACCAGATCACATGAAATGGGTGAACCCGAACCGCTCGCCTTCGGCGGCAGGTGTTAGATGCACACATATAAAGGAATGAGGCGCACGGTTGGTCGCACGAACAGGAGCAGTGGTGGTCGGTGGTTCTGGGTGTCATGCTTGGAAAGCCGGGTGACAAATTGCGGGGTGCCAGACAGCATAGTGGCGCTACGAGTGGCTGGCCGGAGCGCCGGGAGAGGCCAGAAAGTCAGAACAAGCGGGTGAAATCCGCTGGCTAGAGAGGGGGCTCGCCGGAGAAAGTGTCGGATGGAGGCGGAGGGGTACGGGAACAGCGGGGTATGGGAGCAGTGGGGTACGGGTGACCAGCAGCCGGAGGGAACGCCGGCAAGGGAGGAGGGTAGGGGTGCGGCCGGCGGAGTCAGTAGCGGGTTGGCCGGAGGTCGCGCAGCCGATGGCGGGATCGCCGGAAAACGGTGGAGGCCAGGGGGGTCGCGCAAGGGAGCGGCGGAGGCCGGTGCGAGTGCGGCAGTCAGGAAATGGCGGAGGGTGGGGGGTGCAGGTCGCGGATGCCGGAGGGGGGTGAAGGTCACTGACGCCGGAAGTCAAAGGTCGGGGTGGAAGAAGGGGGTGCGGGCCACCGAAGGTCAGAGCGGAGCAGGGGGTACGAGCCGCCGAACGCCGGAGCGGAACAGGGGAAGTCGGCGGTCGGTGGTCGGGCTAGCGGAGGCAGGGTGCAGCCAGAGGCCGGAGGAGGTCACCGGAGGTCGGGGCAGTGCGGCGAGGGGAGCAGCGGCGCTGGGCAGAGGGGGGGGGGGCGCGGTGACGGGAAGCCGGGGCCGGGACGGAGCGGGGGGGGGGCGTGGTGATGGGAAGCGGGGGCCGCCGGGGTGTGCTGGTGCGCAGAGGAAGGGGGGAGAAGGGCGGCTGGGTAGGGGAGAGGGAAAGGGAAGGGAAAGGGGGCCGCCGCATGGGGGAAACTAGATTAGGGTTAGGGGGGTTTAGTTTAGGGTTATAATATATATATATATATGATAATAATAATACTTATTATTATTATTATTATTATATTAATAATAATAATATGATAAAATAATTAAATAAATAAAATCATATCTTAATAATAATAATAATAATAATAAATTTATAATAATAATAATAATAATAAAAATAATAAAATAAAAATTAGTTAATTATAATAATAATTTTTATAATCAAAATATTTAGAATAATAAGACCATTTAAAAAAGTAAACACACACACATATATATACATATATAGAAATATATATATATACCTTTATATAAACAAATAAACCTAAATACAATAAACATATATATATATACATATATAGACATAAACATATATAAACATTTGTATATACATATGTAGACATATATATATATTCATTAATATACACATATATAAACATATATAAAAATAACTACAATAATGATAATACAATTTAAATAGTAATAATAATAACATGTCAACATAAAAAATTTTAATATTCAAAATGTCGGCTGAACACACAGTCACCCAGGCTGAACGCACGGTCACCGCTAGCGATGCGGTGACCGCGCACCAGCGCGAAACCGCCAACACAATTAAACTTTAAAAAAATTTAAACCGGTTCCAAGAAGGAAGTAAAAATAATGTTACCTGTGGTTGGGGTGTGACATACTTGACCCTTTTTTCATGTATTTTAAGTATATATATATTTATTGGGTTAAGTTTATAGGGTTTATGATGGGTTTTGAAACTTTTTAAAGGATTTTATAGAGGTGAACATTTTAAGAACGATTAGTAGAAACTATAAAACGCCTCTAAGAACCTATGTAAGGGAGAATAGTAGGCAATGGGTAGGTGTATGGTTTGGACAAACTACATGGGTGCTCAGGAGAAATCGTGTGAGCTTATTATCATTTGGGAAAGTATCTTGTGCAGGTTTTGTGCATGGTTTATCTAAAAGTGTGATCCAATCATGAAATGTGTTCACTTCTGATGTAGCAACCTCATGGTTGGCACATGTTTTTCCAAACTGTGTTGTGTATAGTCAAACTTCCAATATTTGGGGATCTAATTTATTTCACCCTCTTAAGTGCTATTTTTTCCCAAATTATCCTATAACATGAAATACTTTTTATAAAGGAATGAGAGTTGTCATTTTTTGTCTGAGAGTGATCTGAAGATGAATCAATGTGTGTTAGAGGCATGGATTCATCGGTAAGTGTTCGTTCTTGGTCGTTCTTCATTGATCTCTCCTTACTCTCTTTCCTAGAACCATAGATATAATCCAATGTGGATAGATCTACGTTCCATGATGGTAATTTTGATGTTTTATAGTTGTATCTAAGGAAGTAAATGTGTTTTGTGATCGTGTATAGAGAATCATTTTTCCATTCTTAGTTTTTTCTAATGTATTTGAGGTAGGTGGATTCTCTCTCAATTACACTTGATTATAACTTGAAGGATTAATTTGAAAAAAAATCTTGATTTTATTATGAAATTAATGTGTGATTATTTTTCGAAACATCTTTAGTGATGGTTTGGGGAAATTGTGTAAATTGGGTGGTTTTGTGGAAAAGGATTGAAAGTGATGATTCTAAAGTATGATTTTAAAATTATGGATTTGTGTTGATTCATGGAAATTTTTTTTGAAATATTTTAAATAAAGTAAATTTATGCTAAATGGTTTTACATGGGCTTTGGAAAACATGTGGGCGTGTTTTCATAATGCATTTTATGTGGCCTTATTGAAATATGACTTGGTTCTGAATGCCAAAGGTGTAATGGCACATGGGATTGGTAACCTTGTGATGACTTGGTAGATCGGTGATAGACCGCTCATGAGTATGGAACTATCACCTGGGTATGCATGTGAGTATGTGTGTAATAGGTATGCCAAATGGAATTTGGGAAATATTTTAAAAATATTATTTTATCATTTTCTATGGAAAATGTTTTGGTTTGAAAAAATGTTTTGGATTTGATATAAACTGATTTAAATTATTTTTAAACTATTTTATACAAATGTTATAATAAGTTTTTTCCTAGTGGTGTGAGTCAGAAGTCATTAGATAAATACTACTGAGTTTAGTCTCACCACTTGATTGGGAACTATTATGTGTTGGTAGATGTCATCTATCAAGAAATATTTAAAGTCAAGGTATCTCAGTTCTATAGTGACTTATCTTGATAATATGGGTGTGGCTTGTCATTTTGGATCTTGGAGATGGTTTGGGGTTTCTTGTTTCTTGTCTTGATGTTGATGGGTTTTGTGTCTTTTTGTTTTTGCAGTCTTTGGTTTTCCTTTGGATGTTTTCTCTTGGTCTATACTTGTACTCTAATATGGTTACTATTTTAGTTATATTGAGTTGTATTTGTACTCATTAATCATATATTGGTTTGTTTTTTATGATAATTTTTGTTTTCATTCATATCTTTCAAATATAAAATCATCCCCCAATCCTTTATGAATATCTTATCATTTATTTCCAAACTTTAGTGTCTTGGGGATGTCACCTAAGGACTAATAACACTAACCACCTATTCCCAAGCCAATGGGTGAGGGGTAGGGTTTTACACCCATGGTCTTTATGTCTTGGTATTTTTTTCAGATAGGACATAGGATTTTCAATACATAGGGGAAGGGTTATGAGCAAGTGTAGGTCCATATTGTGAAGTGTGTCACTTGTATTAAATTTTTATCTAATCTCAATTCTTTACTAATGTTATCTTGACTCAAAATGATACTATTCACCTTTCTGATGGTCACCCTTCTTTATATAATGTTGTATTATTTTCCCCATAAGGCTTCCAAGAGATTACATGAGGGTTTTGTGAATGGTGTTCAGTGAGGAAACCCTCTAGTAGATCATAATTTCATTGAAGTTGTAGTGAGAGTAGTCCATACTATAAACTAGGGTGTTGTCTCCGTCCCAACTCAAGATAGGTAAGTGAAACAAGTGACTATAGAAGATAAAGATCAATCCCAAGATTTTATTCACCAAAAACCTTATTCCTTTTAAGTAAAAAATGGTTCACATGAAGTATAGGAATGGTTAGAGGATATCAAGTGGATTTAGGAATTCATGGAAACTCAGGAATCTATTAAAGTGAAATGTGGCACTATTAAGCTCAAAGGTACTAGTAAAAGATGGTGGAACATAATGGTTTAGGTAAAATAGTGTGAATGTTTGGAGTGGAAAGAATTCAAGACCATATTTTTCTATAAGTTTTTCCCTTAATCATTGATGATGGATAAATTCATAGAGTTACTCACCGTTCAACAAGGCAGTCGATCGAATTGTAATAAAGTATGCAAGTCACTTTAATAAATTGGTTTTTTTTCACTCTTGAGATTGTATCAAGTGATAAGTTGAAGACTGAGATCTTTCATAAGGTCTTATGATCATATGTTCAGTCCTAGGTTTATATTATGAATATTACCTCCTATTTTTTGGTTGTGGATAGATCCATGATGGCAGAAATTGGAAAACAAATCCAAGTCAAGGCTATTTGGGATTCATATTCCTCCTAATAGAGGTTTTAGTGGATCCTATGGAAAGAATAATAAGTGTAATGTGGTTCTTAAGGGTGATGATAGTGTCTCCCAACAATGGAAATATACCACACCTTTGGAAACATCTAGTATAGGACCATTGACTTGCTACCAGTGTGGAAACATAGGGAACATGAGATGTACTTTCTCCTCACCTCCTAAAATTTGTAACTTGTGAGGATGTTTAGGTAACTTATAGAATTTTTGTGAGGATATTACTTCTTCATGTTATAGAATAGTCTCATCAAAACCTAAAGGTTATATGGTGAAATCAGATTCTATGAAGATTATATGGTTATTGGTGCCTCTCATTACTTTTTATTATCCCACTTTATGAATATTTTGAAACTTTTAATGGAACTCACACCCTTTATTATGGAGTTAAAAATGCCTCTTGGAAAGAAGAAGGAGTATGGTTTTTTATGTCCCTCATGTTCTATTTAGATATCAAAAGTTGAGATTGTTTATGATTTTATGGTTTTAAAATTTTAACTATTTTATATTATCCTTGGGATGGATTGGTTGGTTTCCTATAGAGTAGAGATTTATTACAATCATCAGTGGATTTTCTTTATGTCCTCTAATAAGAACTCATGAGTGTTTCAGGGAGAATGGGATCCAAGATCTTGTTGAGAAGGACCTCCTTTTTGGAACTTTGAAAGTTGATTTCCCATTTTTTATTTAAACTTATAGGTTTTGATGTTATTTTGGTGTTTAAAGAGTTTCTTGAAGTGTTTCAAGCAAATTTATTAGGTATACCTCTATAGATGAAAGTTTATTTTTTGATCAATTTAGTTATGGGAACTTAGCTGATATCAATTCCTTCATATTTTATGAATCTGGTGCAATTTAATCTTCAATTAAATAATTTGAAAGCTAAAGTATTCAAACATCCTAGTGTTTAACCTTAGAATACTCTTTTTCTTTTATCTAAAAATGATTATGAGACTCTCCATTTTTTTTGTTGATTATCAAAAGCATAATCAGGGATGAATAAGAATAAGTATCATTTTCCTTGTATTGATGACTTATTTGATCAATTAAAATATGAAATGTGTTCTTTAAAATCTACCTTTGGTCAAGATATCATCAACTCAGAGTTAAGTAATTTTATATTCCAAATATTTACTTCAGTATTATTTATAGATACTTTAAATATCTTGTGATAATGTTAGGTCAAAATGATGCTTCAGTTATTTTTATCAGCCTGATGAATCGTATTTTCCATAAATGCCTTGATTTCTTTGTTGGGGTATTCCTAGAAAACATTTTGGTTTACCTAATAATGAAAGAATAGAATTAGATTCACTTGAACTTTATTTTATAAATATTTACGGACCACTACCTTTATTCTAAGTTATCAAAATTTTATTTTTGTATTCAATAATTTAAGTTCTTAGGACATTTGGTTATAGAACACATCATCTCAATTGATCCTAAAAATTTAAAGGTTGTATTTTCAGGGTATGATCCATGAAATTTATTTTATATTCAAATCTTGTTGAGTTTGGTAGGATATTATTGGATTTTTGTGAAATACTTCTCAAATATTTCATCTTTTTCGGCTTATCTTACCAAGAAAGAGGTAAATTTCATATGGGATTCTAAGTGTCAGACTTCATTTGATGAATTGAAGTAACATTTAACTTCTAAAAATATTTTGATTTTACTATAATTTGGAATGGTTTATGTGGTATTTATTTTCTTCAGGTGCCGGTTTGGGTTGTGTTCTTATATAATAAGATTATAAATTGGTGTATAGATCTTGTTGTTGGAACCATGGTCATCTATTCATTATTTGGAGTATGGTTTGTTTTTGTTGTCAATCCTTAGAGGAAGTTCAGAATGTGTGCTAGCAGTGTACTCATATAGTTCAAGTAGATAACAGTATTGAAGGTGGCACCATTTTCCAGTGTTTTCCAAATTTCTGGACCTCAAAATTGACAAATAGGAGAAAACAGTGTTTTTTGGGAAAGGGACTTGCGCGCTGGATATGTGTCGCGCAAGTGACTTGCGCGCTGAGAAAGGACTTGCATGCCAATTTCTATGAGGATTGGAAAGTTGTGCGCCATATGTTTTTTAATATCAGAACTTTAAAATATGCCAAAGGAAAGAGGGTTGCACAATTATTTGTTTGGTCACACAAGTGAGTAGCGCGATAGAGGCTTGGGCGATTGGAGTTGCGCGCCGGAACTTTCGCGCCGAGAGGAGGCTTGTGTGCCACTGTGCAGGGTGTCCAGTTTGCCTATAAATAGAGTACCACCCCTCCTCATTTGGAATGAAGTTCGAGACTTAGAGAAATTCAGTGCTCTTGTCGCGCAGGTGTAGTGGTCACGCAAGTGGTTGTGGGTCGTGCAAGTATAAGTTGCTCGAAATTTTTTTGATGCGCATTCAAGGTGGTTTGGGAGAGAAAGGGTGTTGGACACCCAATTTTGGAGTTGGGGAAGGAAGTGTCGTGCAAGTGGTTTGGTGACACCTGCGCCCTAGTTTTGAAGAAGCACGACAGTTTTCATTTGCGCTCCAAAACCGGTTTGGGTGAAAAGGAATGTGAGTCACGCAAGTTTGAATTTTTAGAAGTGAGTGCTGCGCAAGTGGTTGAGGTGGACTTGCGCACCAGTTATAACTTGTGTGCCTTCTTTGAAACTTGCGCGCTGGATTGGAGAAGTGCTCCAGGTTTTTTTGAAGTACGCCGGTCTTTTTGGAGCTGCACGAAAGCTGGAGGATTGCCCGATACCTTCGATGCAAAGTGAGATTAGTCTACTGGTGAGAGTTGTACTTCAAAAAAGCATCTACATACAACAGAGAATGCATTCTTTTTCAATGATTAAGAGACCTTCACATCTATAAACTAAGTGGGACTTCACCAAAGGCAGTGAGTCAGGGGGAGTCAATGGGAGTGACCTGAGAGACATAATGAGCTATCCCTGGACTTTTGTAAAGGCAGTGAGCCTAGGACAGAGTGATCGTTCCCGAACCTTTGTAATCCTCATCTAGTGAAGTTTAGTGGAATTTAGTACCACCGAAAACCTATCGGCGTATGCTCTTTATACGTAGCCCTTAGTGGTGAACCAAGTAAAAAGTGATGTGTAATATCTCTGGTTGTGAATGTTTGCTTTCTGATCATATTCATCATACAGGTTTAACAAGTTCCTACCAGCGTGGGAACAGGATCCATCACATTAAAAGAAAAAGTTGTCACCTTGATTCTCCCCTCCCCTTTCAGGGTGTCCCGAGGTCCTAAAAGTGGTATCAGAGGGTAAAGGTTGCTGGTGTTGAATCTGTCCTTTGTCATCAGGGAGAATGCAGTCAATGTCAGGGGAGTCCCTATCTTCGATGGAAGTAATTTTCAGATTTGGAAGAACAGAATGAGATCTCATCGAACATCCCTTGGAATGGATGTTCTATTTTCCACTATGCAGGGTATACATGTTACTGATCCAACATGGCTGGCTATGACTGATGCAGATAGGAAAATTCTTGATGCTGATGCTAAAGCGCAGAATGCTCTCACTGCAGCCCTTTCTGATCAGATCTATCTAAAGGTGATGAGTTTCACCTCATCAAAGTCCATGTGTGATAAACTTGAAAATATTTATGAAGGAGATAGCAAAGTGAAGGAGGTGAAACTAAAAGTCCTTCACAATAGGTTCAATGATCTAAAGATGCATCCTAATGACAATGTAGATTCCTTCTTCAATCGAATTACTGAAGTGGTTGGATCTATTTGGGGTCTAGGTGAAGAAATAAAAGACGTAGACATTGTGAAGAAAATATTAAGAAGACTTACATCCCTTTATAATACAAATGTTTCAGCCCTTAAGGAAAGATATCTTTCCAGACTCTCTCTGGATGATCTACTGAGGAGCCTGGTGGCATATGAAATGAGGGTCAAACTAGAAGATTCTATGACTCGATTAAGCAAAGAAATGGAGTTCAAATCCATGGAGAAACTGAAAATATCAAAATATATTAGTGGTGAAGATGATGAGGAAAAAGAAATTCTTTCTCTCATTGCCAAGAAGTTCCAAAAGGTAAAAGGTAAATTCAAAGTGAAGTAACCTCTAGATTGCTTTAATTTTGGAAAAGTTGGGCACATTGCTTCTCAGTGCTTAAGGAAGATCGATGATGATTAAAGTGATTCTGAAAACATTGAGAAGCCTCAGAAAAGGTTTTTCAATAAAGGAGACTTCAAATCTAGAAAAGAAAGTTATGAAGAAGAGTTTTGTCTATGAAGAGGAAGAAGATGATAATGAATTCTGTGATGAAGAAGAACCAGAATTTAAAACTAGGAACCATGCTTCCATGATGGCCACTGTTGAAAAATTAGAAGATACTGGTGGAGAAAATCAGTTGAAAACTAGTACAGATCCTGAGTTTCAACTTAAGGATGTTGTTGGTAAGCTCAATATTAAATATAATAGTTGCAATAAGTGGAAATCAATTGTAGAAGAATCAACTGAATATGTTGATCAACTTGAAGCTGAAATTGAATGACTGGAATAATTGGTGAAAGTAAAGTCTAAAATACTTCAAAGCAATGATGATGTAGTGGATCTGAAGCTAAGAATTGAAGAGCAGGCAAAGTTCATCAATGACCTCACCTCCAGACTAGAGGAAAATTCCAAGACTACTGAGCGTCTTGAGAAGGAAGTTGTTAATTTTAAAAGTAAACTTGAAAAAGATTAAATTTCAAAAGAATCAAGGAAGAAAATATAGTTTGGAAGGTTATCAAATGCTAATCTGTTAGAGAGAGCAAAACATGGCTTTAATGGAGTTGAAAATATTTTAAATGATCAAAGGCATACCTGCATGGGAAATAGTGGAATTGGTTGTGAGGAAAAATCGTCAAATACTGCAAATAAAGGTGACCAAAATAAAGGTAAGCTGAAAGTGGAGATGTGGGAAAGTCTTCTAAAGTGATGAAACAGAAACCCTCAATTCAATCTTAAAGAATAAAAGAAGATTATCCTTGATCCTTATGGAAAAATGAGCCATCATATTGTTATCCCACAAAAGAAGGAATGAGGACAAATAGAAGTGAGAAGACATTTCCTCTCATGAAGTGTCAGTTCTGTGGATATTTGGGCCATACCATGTCTTATTGCAAAGAGGCAACAAGATATCTAAATGAAAAATATATAGGAGTTCAACAGAGGATAAAAAATTCATATCCTAATTCTTTTAGAAGAAAAAATTTATATGGATATTATTTTCGTTGTTCTAACTTTGGTCATAAGGCTGTTAATTACAGGCAGAGAAGGGACATAGACACCTCATACCAAAGCTCGAGACAAGTCAAGTCTCCTCAGCAAGACAGTGTTTCTCTTTCAAACATGTTTACTCCTCTCAAATAAAATTTTGACAATGAAGAACCTAGGTACATGAAAGAGATAATTGAAAGGTCATCAGTGCTCTATACTCAATCCAATGTCTCATGGAAAGAAAGGAAGAAAATTGGGAAATCCAAACTTGCAGAGGTGGCCCTCAAAGCTACAAAAAGAAACAGCGCCTGGATTCTGGATAGCGGTTGTTCATCTCATATGACAGGTAATTTTGGCCTATTAATGGATATCAAAAGGAAGGTTGATGGTACAGTACGATTTGGTAATGATGGAGCTCTGAAAATCAAAGTTAGTGGAAGTACTGAATTAGCTAATGGAGAGATAAAGAAGACTGAAGTCCTTTATGTAGATGGCCTACATCATAATCTAATCAGTGTGAGTCAACTCTATGACTCAGGACTTATAGTTACTTTTAATCAGAAATGCTGCACTATCAAGGTAAAGATAGGAAATTCACTTATAAAGGGATTCAGAATAGAATTCAACTTGTATTAGGTTGATAGTAAAGAAAATGTTTATTACATGACTGCTGAAGAAGAAAACAATTTGTGGCATCGGAGACTGGGGAACATAAATCAACAAAATAGGGAGAAAATATCAAAATTGAGAATTGTCATGCACATTCCCAACCTGAAGTATGAGCGTGAAAAATCTTGTGATGCTTGCATTCATGGAAATCTGGTCTACAGTTCATATCATCCAAAGAAGAAAAGGGCATTTCATATTCTTGATCTAATTCCTACAGATATATGTGGGCCGATAAATGTTTCTGGAACACATGGAGAAAGTTACTTTGTCATTTTCATTGATTATTACAGTAGAATGGAATGTGTTATGTTCATTCACAGGAAACGACAAGTGCTTGACTGTATGAAAACATATCGGTGAATTTCTGAGAATGATACTGGACGAACAATCAAAGTGTTGTGATCCGACAATGGAGGGGAATACACATCCATTGAATTTGAAAATTACCTGGAGAAGCATGGGATATAACATGAGGTATTTTTCGTGAGAACTCCACAACAAAATGGAGTTTTTTAACGTAGGAATCGACATGTGAACAACATGGCACGAACTATGCTGATTGAGAGTCGTATTCCATGACATTACTGGAAAGCGGCAGTTCAAGCTATAGTGTATATTCAAAATCGAACAGGACTTTATATGGGTGAGACAAAGACACCATATAAATTGTGGCATGGAAGGAAACCCTCTTTGAAATACTTTTGTGTTTTTGGAAGTAAATTCTTCATCAGAAACAAAGAAAGAAATCAAGGGAAGTATGGTGATAATGCAGATGAAGGAATTTTCTTTGGATACTCAATGACCAGAAAATCCTACAAGTGTTTCAACAAGCGATTATGAAGGATTTTGGAAAGAATTGATGTTAATATAATTGAAGAGAAAACCACAAATGCTTCAAGGACGTCATATGATGATGTGATAGAAAGTGAGGAAGAAAGTGGACGTTGAGAAAACACAAATAAAGAAATAGAGGAAGCTGTACAAAACACTCAACAGTCACATCATGATGTTGACTCAGAAGAAGAATTTGAAGAAGAAACTATGGATGGAGAGAATGCAACTGAACCTCACAAGAGAAATCGAAGAGCTGAGATTGATCCATCTATCATAATTGGGGATAAGAGTGCACCCACACAAACTAGGAGGATGAGGAATAACACACAATATACATTTCTGTCAGTTGTGGAGCCATCCTCATTTGAAGAAGCTGCAAAGCATGAATCATGGGTGAAAGACCTGAATGAAGAGTTAGATCATATTGACAAGAATCAGACATGGGATATTGTACAGAGACCTAAGGGTCACAATGTGACTGGAAAAAATGTATCTTCAATAACAAGTTTGATGATCATATAAGTGTTATTAGAAACAAGGCACGACTGGTATGTAAAGAATACTCCCAGATTTAAGGCGTTGATATTGAAGAAACCTTTTCTCCAGTGGCTAGTCTCAAGTAAATCAGGATTTTCCTTGCCATGGAACTCCAAAAAGGATATAAATTATATCAAATGTATTTCAAGATAGCATTCTTGAAAGGTGTACTCGAAGAAGAAGTCTACATTGAACAACCAGTGGGTTTTGTTCTTGGTACTAATGAAACAAAGGTCTGTAAACTTAAGAAATCTCTATATGGTTTGAATCAGGCACCATGAGCATGGAATTCTTGGCTAGACTCGTATCTCAAGAAGCTGGAATTTAAAAGAGGAGGAGTAGACCACAATCTATAGGTGAATAATTCTCCAAAAGACTAGTTCTTGGTTCTAGTCAATGTCGATGACATTATATTTGGTGGAAGTAGGTAGAAATCAATGGATTAATTTTCCAATCACATGAAATAATAATTTTAAATGTCTATGATTGGGGAGCTCAAATATTTCTTAGGGTTGCAGGTGATTCAAAGGCAGGATTACACTTTCATTTCTCAAGAAAAGTATGCAAGAGAGATGCTGAAGAAGTTTAATATGTAGGACTCCAAACCAATATCAACTCTGATTTCAGTTGGAACCAAACATGGAAAGCATGAGGATGGGGCATCTGTAGACCCCACTATGTGCAGGAGGATAATTGGGAGCCTATTGTACCTGATAGCGACACGGCCAGATATTGTGTTTGCAACCTGTCTAGTGGCCCACTTTCAGAGTAATCCAAAAGAAGAACATATGAAAGCAGTAAAAAGAATCATGAGGTATATTCAAGGTACTCACAATTGTGTCTTATACTTTGCTACAGGAAGAGATAGTGAATTATCAGCATTTTTTTATGCTAACTGGGCTAGCGATGTAGTGGACAGAAAATCCACCAGTGGTGGAGCATTCTATATTGGGAATAAATGTGCTGGATGGTTGAGCAAGAAACAAGAAAGTACTTCTCTTAGTACTGCTGAAGCTGGGTATATCTCTGCCACAAAGGCATTCACTCAACTGCTATGGATGAAGCAACAACTAACAGATATTTGTGATGAGGTGAAGCAACCAATGGTTATTTACTGTGATAACAAGAGCGTAATCGATCTTATGAAGATTCCTGCTCAACATTCTCATTCAAAACATATTGAAATAAGGTATCACTTTATCAAAGAAAAGTTGAGCAAGGAGTGATTAGAATGGATCATGTGGGAACTGATGAGAAAGTGGATGATATCCTGACCAAGCCACTGTCAGCGGCTGTGTTTGAGAAGCATCGGTTGAACCTCAGTGTTCGGCCACCTCCCAGTGCATAAGGAGGTTACAGATTTCCCCTCTCCCCAGTTATGTTAATTGTTTTTAATCTTTTTATGGATGCAATGCAGGTTTGTGGGGGAGATAATATCCAGGGAGAGTGTGGTTTGAGTTGAACAATGAACAATTACTGGTCTTTGGGTTTATTATCACTGGGGGAGAAAGGAATAAATTCAGGAATTAAATGCTTTTGTGACACATTGAGAATTCGGTGTCGTTGATAGGATGAGAAGTAATTCATTGGATGAGAACCCAATTCAAGATTTCTCTCTTGTTTTCTACACCAATCATTGGTCACGTAGACTTAGAGTGTTAACTATGTTGATTCTTGCGTTTTTGGTTTGCATGTGGATGGTGATCTATTGAATTTATTTAGTAATTGCCAACAAACCCAAAGGGGGAGATTGTTGGAACCATGGTAATCTATTCATGAATTGGAGTATGGTTTGTGTTTGTTGTTAATCCTCAGAGGAAGTTCAGAATGTGTGCCAGTAGTGTACTCATACAGGTCAAGCAGATAACAGTATTAAAGGTGGCACCATTTTCTAATGTTTGCCAAATTTATGGACCTTAAAATTGATAAAAGAGGAAAACAGTGTTTTTTGGGAAAGGGACTTGCGCGCCGGATATGTGTCATGCAAGTGACTTGCGTGCTGAGAAAGACTTGTGTGCCGGTGCCTAAGAGGATTGGAAAGTTGTGTGCCATATGTTTTTCAAGATCAGAACTTCAAAATATGGCAAAGGAAAGAGGGTCGCACAAGTATTGGTTTGGTCATGCAAGTGAGTAGCGTGACATAGGCTAGGGCAGTTGGAGTTGCGCACTGGAACTTTCACACCGAGAGGAGCCTTGCGCGCCACCATGCAGGGTTTCTAGTTTTCCTATAAATATAAGACCATCCCAACTCATTTGGAATGAAGTTTGAGACTTATAGAAATTCAATGCTCCCATCACGCAGGTGTAGTGGTCATGCAAGTGGTTGTGGGTCACACAAGTATAAGTTGCATGATAGTTGTTTGTTGCATGTCCAAGGCTGTTTGGGTGAGAAAGGGTGTTGGTCTCCCAAGTTTGGAGTTGGGGAAGGAAGTGTCACGTAGGAGGGTTGGGGACACTTGCGTGCCAGTTTTGAAGAAGCATGACAGTTGTCCTTTGCACGCCAAAAACCGGTTTGGGTGAAAACGAATGTGAGTCACGCAAGTTTGAAGTTGTAGAAGTGAGTGTCGCATAAGTGTTTGAGGTGGACTTGTGCACCGGTTATAACTTGTGTGCCGTCTTTGAAACTTACGCACCGGCTTGGAGAAGTGCACCAGGTTTTTTTGAAGTATTCTAGTCTTTTTGGAGCTGCACAAAAGCTGGAAGATTGCCTGATGCCATCGGTGCAAAGTGAGATTAGTCTACTGGTGAGAGTTGGAATTCAACAGAGCATATACATACAACAGAATATGCATTCTTTTACAATTATGAAGATACCTTCACATATATAAACTCAGTGGGACTTCACCAAAGGTAGTGAGCCACAGGGAGTCAATGGGAGTGACCTGAGGGACACAGTGAGCTATCCCTGAACTTTTGTAAAGGAAGTTAGCTTGGGACAGAGTGATTGTGCCTAAACCTTTGTAATCCTCAGCTAGTGAAGTTTAGTGGAATTTTGTATGGTTGATAAGCTATCGGCGTATGCTCCTTGGAAGTAGCCCTTAGTGGTGAACTAAGTAAAATGTGTTGTGTCATCTCTCTTCTTGTGAATGTTTTCTTTCTGATCATATTCATTATACAGGTTTAACAAGTTCCTACCAATGTGGTAATAAGATCCATCACATTAAAAGAAAAATTTGTCACCTTGATTCACCACTCCCCTCTTAGGGTGTTCCGGGGTCCTACACTTGTCAACTTTGATCACGCAGAAAGAATTATCTCACCCATTATTTAGAACTTATAACAGTTATGCATGATATCAAGAGTTGTTGAAATTAACCCTTTGGGGAAATTTACATTTTCTATTCTATCAATAATAGTTTAAGTTAAATATTTTCTCAGAATGACCTGAACCATTGGAAAAGGAAATGGGTCGAGTATCTTTAGTCTTTCGACTTGGGAATTTCCTATTCCCCAGGAAAGGGGAATATTGTTGTGGATGATTTGAGTAGAATTTTACTTATAAAGAAGTTATAGAATCAAAATATGAATTCAAACTAAATAGAATCTATGTTTATATTCACTGATATATGATGAAGGAAGAGACTAGTGTTGTTTTTTCTAGTGCTTAGTTGATGTCATCTCTTCTTGAGTTGATTCTTTAGTTATAACAGTGGGATAAAGAGTTTGAGATTATTAATAAGTCTTTATATTATGTGGAGACCATTTTATATTGGTTTTTATTTTATTAAGGAATTATTTTTTTCATCATTTGGATTTTTGTTCCTTCATTAGGGAGGAAATTTATGAAGGTAATTTTTCATTATTATCGATGATTTGTTCATCCAAGTTCAACGAAGATATACTATAACATAAAGCAACTATTTTTGTGTCTTGTTTTGAAATGTGATATAGCTAATTTTTTCTCATTATTAAATCTATCAGTATATTAAGGTTAAAAACTAAAATCTTTCTATATTTCTCTAGCCTCTCTAGATTCCTGACTTTAAATGGGATGAGATATCTATGGATTTCATCACTGGGTTACCATGAATTCCCTAAGGAAAGAGTGTTATATCGGTATTGATTTATTAACCTATGAAATTGGATCATTTTTTTCTAATTCAAGACACCAATAAGTATGAGGATTTTGGAAAGTTGTATGTTCATTAGATCATGAGGTTTCATGGGGTGTTTTCTGCTATTATTTCATATAGATTCCACTGATTTACCTCTTATTTTTTGGAAAGGACTCTTAGAGGTCATGGGTTTTCAAGTTAAATTGATCGTGGGTTACCATCCTTAAATAGATGGAAAGATGGAAGAATCTATTTAGATTTTGGAGGATATGATCCATTCTTGTTTCATAGACATTGGAGGTTCTTGGGATGGTTATTTGGGACTGGTAGAGTTTTCTTATAACAATATTTACCAATCATCCACCAGGATGTATCTCTTATAGGATTTTTATAGATGACCATATAAGTAACCTCTTTTTTGTCATGAGGTGTATGAAATTTCTTTTATGTGACCGATAATGGTTCAGGATATGTTATCAAAGATTTAGGTAATTCGTTAATGACTAGATTCACAAATCTTATTCATATTGTTGGTGTCTTCCTTTTTAATTTTTGGTGGGGGGCCGGTTATCCGTGAAAGTTTCACATCAATTGGGCCAATGTCATCCTAAAAAGAAAGGGAAATTTTCTATGATATATATTGGACCTTTTGAGATCACTTTATATACTTGAAAAGTATCTTGTAATTTATCTTTTTCATCTAAGATAAATTGTATCCCTGATGTTTTCCTTGTACCTCAGCTTAATAAGTATCATCATGATTCCTCTAATGTTCTTAACTAGAAATAACTTGATTTGGAACTATATATGTTGGTAGTTAAATGATCAGTTCAAGTTTTGGATTCTTGAGAAAAGCTTCTGTGTGGTAATTCTATTCTGTTAGTTTGAGTGTTGTGGTAGTGAAAAACATATTCTCATATGATGTGGCAATGGGAATCCTTGATAAGGGAGTAGTGGTATTATATTTTATTTGATCAATATTCTTCAACTTGACTTTCTTGGGATAGAAAGTGATATAGTGGGGAGAATTGACACATCGTTATGTCACATCTAGGAACTTATATTCATTTTTTACCATATTTTGTTTGGAAATGATCTTGGGTTGTTCCGTGTGTTTTTTGGGAATTTTTGGAGTTCTCTAGGTGTGTGAACAATTATAAAATGGTCATGCCAAACTATTCATAATTACTAAGAAACTATTTGACTTGTGGTGTTTTGGGATAGTGTTGTTCCACACAGTTCTTTTATGGTATGTAAAATAATACATCTTCTCATATTGGACAAAAATGGGTACACAGTTTGTTAAATCATGCAACCAAACCATGTGACGAGAATTAATTAATTTTAAAATTATTATATAAACTTGATAAATATCTCATTGGTCTCATTATTATCCCTACATGTTTTTATCTTGATCCAAGGATTCCCCTTGGAGGTTTGGGTGATCCAAACCCTTTTTAAGAGAAATTATATTGGATATTGCGGTGTTGGGTCTAGGAAACTCAAGGTAAGAGTATGTTCTTTGTTATTTTCCATCATTCACCTAGGTTTCCTCTCTTTATCTTAAAAGGAACCATATAATTGCGATTTAACAGATAGATATATGGGTTGTTTCATGATCTAATGGGTTTTTTTATACATCTATTATGATAAATGAAGGTATAGATCAAATCTACCTAGATATTTGTACACTTCCTCAGGAATTATCTTGGTAAGAAGTTTTCCTTGTATTCATTGATCTAGAGTTTGATGAATCTAGGTTTCTTGACATGGTTTTCATGGTTTCATCTCTAATTTTATTATTAGGATACTTTATTCCTATTGTCATGTGGATTTCATTTGGTTGTTGAAAATATCAAGTATTGAGGTGGGAAATTTCATGAAAAGACTTTGTTTATTACGCCATGATTTATTCCTCATTTAAAATTGGTGTAATAAATTATTTAATGGCATGATATTTTATTATTTAAATAATAAATTTTGGGATTATTTTAAAAAAAATCATTTCCCCTTTTATATTTAAAATGGAAATAGATTTTAAAGAAAATTTTATTATGAATTTGGGTTTTACTATTAATGTGTGGTATGGAATTGAAATGATTTGAACAATGAAAATGAAAGCCTCAAATTATATTCCATCTATGAAATTTAAATCCTCCATGTGTGAACTATGGAACAAGGTTACCTGGGGTACTTTGGAGGGGGTATATTAGGTTAATCTTGCTATGATGGTTTATGGATACCTATCATATAAAAATGTTACAACTCCTATGAAACTTTGTTATGACATGGGGCTTACTTAATGGGGTGTTATACTATCTATATTTCTGTGTTCAAGGGATTTGTGTGAACTTAGTCATTTGATCACTAATTTGTGAGGATACTAGCTAACCTGAACCTAATCTACCCTAGGACTAGTTTCTATGGTGATACATTTGGATTAATTATTTATAAATTCCTCGAGAAATGGTGTGTTTGTAAATGATTTAAATTTTTTTGGTTTATGAATACTTTACAAACTATTCTAAAAGGGTGAGTTTACATGATTTATTAAAAACTACATAAATATATGTTTCATGCCTTGACTTTATTTAAATGATCATAATTTGTTTGTTTTATAGATACTACTTATGGAATACTTAGTGGGGTCCTAATGGGATCCTTTTTCTCAAACCCCACAAAAACATATGGGCATGTATAGATCTTGTTTTATCTAACATGGGTAAAGTCAAAGGCACCACATGGTGGTGGTGGGTTTCTATGTTAATGAGGTGTGGGAGTTTTGTGGTGACATGATGGGATATTGACCCACTTCTCACATAGATATGGGTTGTCTATTGTTTATGTACTTTGGTTTACCATTTTTAGTTTGGAACTAGTATTTTCCCTATACTTTTTGGTCATCTGATATTAGAATTTTTATTGGCATGTTGTCTCTCTTTTTTCATATCCAAACTATTTTTTATTGATTGTGATCTAAATCATTCCAAAGGGTAGTTCTTTATTCCTAGGTACTTTTCACCAGCCCATGGGGATTAGAAATTCATTTTAGACCTTTTCGTGGGATGTATTGAGTTATCAGTTCAAGGATAACCTAGTTTGGTTTATTAAATCCTTATATTATACACCACATAAAGAATTACCATCCTTGATAATCAAAATAAGACATGTGAAATTCTAAAACAACCCAAATAAAGGATACTAAAACCTAATACTTCACATTAAATACCTCTGAAACAATTATTAGAATAGTGTTATCATTATTCCATATACTTATGATGATAATAAGATATATTAAAGTTGAAAATGATATTTGTTATCTTATATGAAGTGGTAAGTAATTCAGAAATATAATTGATGATTGAAATTTTTAAAGATGATGAAGAATGTGAAAATATAAATTTGTTTAGTTGGATTCTTCATTATACTATAATTATTGATTATGTAATGAATATATATTGTTTCATTATTTTGATAATAAAATTTTATTCATGTGTGTAAATGGGAATTGATTTAAGAATGTTAATATGAGGATTTAGTGATGTGAAAGTGGTGGTGATGTAATAGTTGTGGTGATGTAGTGATGGTTGTGATTGTTTTGGTTATGTATCAATGGTTATAATGATTGTGGTATTTTTTTTGTTCAATTATGATGGTGATATTATTATATGATTATACTTTATTTATATATGACCCTGGAAATATTAAATTTATATCACTTACTTGTGACAATAATATTTTTTTTTACAGTGGATCAATTATGATGTCTAAAGGGTGGTGATTTGTTTTTGGACCGCTCCCTTTATTCTTATATGATTATAAAAATATAATATAACCCTAATTATTTATACTAGTGTATTTTTTATATAATAAAATTATTATCAGTGACATGGTTAAAGGTGATGGATATGTGATTTTTTTATATTGTATTTTCTTCGAACCTTGCTTACTTTCCTAGTCTATATCCTTAATTATTTCATGATTCTTCTTAGTTGATCTCATTCATGTATACTCTAGCACTTTTATTTCATATGGATATTGAATTGCATAAAAATATAATCCCACTAGGTACTCAGAAGTTATCACCCCTCTATAATTTTATTGATTTTTTTTTAAATATAGTTTTATAGAGGTTGAATAAGTTGGTGTTCGAGTAGCTGGAGTGGAATCTTGGTGGTCATTATTGCATTTTCCTTGGTTTTATTATATTAATTGACATAGAGAGATGGTTTTTGTATGGTAATTTTTATCTTTTTAGATTACATATGGATATTATTAGTGGTTTTTCTTTATTTTCATAAGAATTTATGAGGGTAATGTCACCCAGTTGTGTGACAGATACCATCGGTTCTAGTCACCAACCTATGGCCTATAGTATGTGGGCTCGGGGGTCACACTCATATTCATTGATATCCTAGGATGTGTTTTATTGTTTTTGGGTCATCAAAAAGTGGTATCAAAAGTTTTAGTGGTACAATAAAAGATCTGTGACTTATGGAATTCAATGGAAGGGTTCTAATCAAAGAGAATTATAGTAAACAAGTTTAAGGGGACCAATAAATGGGATTTTGTTTGTTAGATTAAAAGGGTTAAACATTGAAAGGATTATGGAATAATAAGGGTAAATTAGAAGATTAACCATTATTTAAAGTAATATACTATTTTAGAATATAGTATAAAGGCTTAGAAATATGCTACAATAGTGGAGTCAGGCAATTCCATGTCAAGAAGGCTGAAGATAAGAACCAACGAATTTGTGAGAATATTCCACTGACATGATTCATTTAAATGAGAATCAAAAAATCCACCAACACAATATGTAATCATATCTATAACCTTACATATAATATGAATATTAAAATTGAAGGAATAAAGATTATAAATTCATATTAAATGAAAAAGTAATCAGTCATATGAACTATAAGGCCAAAGATCTTTTATGGACACAAAGTACCACCAAAATATCTCCTAATAATTCCTAAATTTGGGTATAAAATATTAAGATCAACCCAAATATAGGGTCACCCCATGCTTATAATAAAAATTTGGATTCATGGAAATATGGCATGACCTAAAGCATAATGGCACAATGAGATTGTTTCAAATGTGCTTCTAAGGATCACAGAATAATCTACCTAGGTTACATCACTTTTAAAACTTGATCAAAACTCTTAAATTTTATGTAGTTGAGTAAGGTAACATCATAATTATTATCACAAATTCGTAACATAAAAATTCCTAAAAATCACAATGCATGACTTTCGTAACCACCTTGGACCTGATCACCCCAGATCAAGACCACGACATATCCTCTTAGCCATATCAAAATGATCTCCAAAAAGATATAACCAAGAGATTTGGTAACTAGGGATTCATAGAATAGAAAATATAACCATGTATTAAAAAATATTTGGAAATCGTAAAGATATTATCCTTGTGTATCAATATTCAATTCTATATAAATTTAATATTTCTTATATATCAAGTCTCTTTTCTATAACAAAGAGTTATCTCATATATTCAAGTTTTACTCTTACTTATTATAGTGAAGACTCTTACATATCAAGGTTTCCATTATAGTGGTAAAGTAAAGTCCCTTACATGTCAATATGTATGGTTTACTTTATAAAAAGGTGATACATAGTATATATATAGTGATATGGAATATATATTCTCTTCATATGTAAGATAATTTCCTTTGATAGAAAATTAATATGCATGATGCTTTTAATGATTAATATTCTTAAATTTAACAAAATATTAAATATATAAAATTTTTCCTTTCATAAGTAACAAATATCTTCATATATATGATATTCACTTTGAGAAATACTCAATACATAATGGTATATTATAATTTTCACTTCCAACCTACTCTTCAGGATGCAACACATATAGTCATATTATGACATGACTCCACAAACTAAAATGCATAAACCATACCACTAATCACACCATAGTATAACACATTATTCCATAACCAAAAAAATCCCCACTAAACTATGAAACACCTAACTATCATGACCTTAACCTCATGTCATAGGGTAACTCTCATGTCTTAATCTAATCTTTATTGTGTGATAAAAAAACTAGTTGGAATATTAGCTATAAATCTACCCTTATCCTACCAAACTAATACCAACACCCCCCCCCCCAAACACTTATGATGATTGAAAAATGTGAAACTGATGGGTTTAAGAAATTTCAATCCCTTACAACTTTAGTATAAATTCTTAAATTGCTTCTTTAAATTACCATACATGCATTTAAGGAGTAACATGATAGGTATGACAATTGATTTAGTTTTATTCTACCTTTAATTTCTCATATAATGGTTTATAAGATTGAATTTAACGGTTTATTATATTTTACACATATTTGGTGTTAGAATTTTCATATAATTGAGGTCTCTATTGAAAAAATTAGACTTGTTTAGAGAGTATTTGGGTTAGACTGCTCACTGAACTAGAGGTATATGCCTTATCTTGAAAATTGTAGATTGGATATCTATCACTACAAGATAAAACTTATGAGTATTTTAGATTATATATGATTCTAATACATTAATTGAAAGTGTTTCATATAATTTATTCATAATATGCATATGGATATGTATTAATATATTTAGATTTTAATTTGGTTTAGTAACCCAAACTATGAGTTGTTTAAAGTGTTACACATCAATACAGTTTTAATATATTAATTTTAGGGAAAAAATATTTCAGACTAAATAATTTGAAGTATGAATACATGTTAAAGTAATAACATGAGATAATGTGGTGGAATTAAGTCCCATTTAAAATATTAAGTGTCAAATTCCTTCTAATGAGAACACTTTTTAAGACCTCAATCATCCAATTGAGTACTTTCATGCGTGTTGGTGTTTAAAAAATTCACAAAAACTTTGAGACAATTATTGGAAGAAAAAAATACAAATATACATTTTAACACCAAAAGAATAGTTTATTAGACAAACATCATGCAAACTATAAAGAAATTACATGGGATAAACATTTTTTGTGATTAGAGAGAGACCCTTATTTGTGAATATGAGTATTTTAAAAGCTGAAGTATTGTTTTTGGTGGATATGAAGTACCTCCATGTGACTTCATGAACTTCTTTCAGTTATTCATTTATGGTTCCACAATAATCCCATGTAGTCACATGATGATATTATATGGTAGTAGTTCTACAATCCCTGAGTAAATAGTTACACAGTGTTTTCTATGAATATACCCCAAACAATAATTTTAAAAAATGATGTAATTTCAAGCGATGAACTAATTTCCCAAGGAATGAGGTTTGATAAACCACATTGTTTGAGAGTAACTCCTTCACAAGATGGTATTTAGAGATAAATTTCATCATGTAGATTTTAAAATTAATTCTAAATAGGGGGTTCCCTCTTGAATACAATTTTCTAGTCTATAAATCACATATATAAAATTATTCTAGGATGGTATTCATAAAACCATTATAAAAAATACATATTTACCTTATGTTGAATATTTTTGGAGGGTTTCCTTCATAATTATTATATGGTCTCCAACCTTTAACTCCCTTATAATTTATGGACACCACTCATATGCAAATAGAATAAATTTTATATTGTCATATTTTTTCCATAGTATATATAGACCTCTTCCCAATGGACCACTTATACATAAAATTTGACCACAGCCCATCCTTTCCACAAAATAATACAATTATGGGTATCTAGGATTCTTCAGTATCCCAAAAGAACCCATTGGATCCCTTTCACCAATGTAAAACCCCCAAAAATATTATTCCATTAAGGCCTCTATGAAATCCACTATACTTACATTATTGGGTCATTATGCATGTTTGTGTGTTTTTCTTAGATCACGTATTCCTTTGAAAATGTGAATTGGGTACTTTATAGAACATATAGTTTTGTTTTTCTCCCTAGATTATAGGGTACTTAGAGTATATACAATCATGTATTCCCTTAATAATGGCCATATAATATTTTTTAAGACTCAACTCTTCTTTACTGGATCACATCACCCATGAGTCCATTCATCCTTCTCGGTCATGTTATTAACGGATGGGAGATAAGAAGAAAGGTATTCTCATGTGTAACTCCCACACAAAATGTTTTTAGTCCCCTTTCACCTAGTATTCCATTATGTATGACATTATACTACTCAAAAAAGGTTCAATTCATATTAACTCGTACTAAAAGACACAATGGTCCTAGATGCATAGTTTTAAAATAAAATTCATTGGTCCTAGATGAATAGAATAAAAAAAACGTCAATGGTCCTAGAAACATGAATTTAAAAGCCAATTCTTTGGTTGTGGTTGCACAAACTTAAAATTCACCACAATGGTTCTTATCACATAAACTTAAAAGGCCTGACATTTCTTATTAAATGGAACTAAAATACATGGGTTTTGATTCCATTCATAGGTATACATTGGTATCCCCTTTTATGGAAAAAATATGAAATCCTCTACACCTACCACCTCCCTAGATGGTAATAAATTCTGGATCACTTGGTTGTATGGATTTAAACTATAGTATGAATAAAAAATGATATAGAAGATAGAGAACCTCTCATACATACATATAGAGAAACTATGATACATAAATATGTTTATTTCGATTCATTGTGTTGATTGATCATTTTCACAATAAGGGTAATTATTATTATTATCGGGAAATATTTTGTAGATATGTTTGAAATCTATAAGAGATTCCCAGATTGGGAAATAAGAGCCTCTATGTGATGAGTTGAACTCCCATACTCTTGACATTGATGCATAATTTAATTCATCATTATTTCATTATAATGACTATACACCTTTCTAAATGGGGTCCATAACCAAAAAAATGGATGTGAATACATGGGAGAACAAAAATGATGAATCTGACATGAAATCATTTACCCATGAAAGATATTAGGTGATTGTTCACTCTTACTTGTGATATTTCACTAGTGAGTTTATTATTTGTGGTTTCTTATCTTGGATCTCTCCAATAAAATACAAATGGTATCATCAATCAATTAATCATAAAGAATAAAATTCCCCATCTAGACTGGGGGAAATGGTGGATCAATCCATGTTCTCATGCATATCTAGTAGGTAGCTTTCGAGATTTATTCCACAATCAAAATTAATTTTCCAACCCCTAAAAATTTAATGGTTTTTTCAAATACCCAATTACTTAAATTCAAGGTCGCGAATTCCATAATCAGGGTGTAAAACCATAATGGTTTCATCCCAAAAATAGATGTGGGTTTTGAAATTCATTAGGATATAAAGACTTGTTGATCATCCCATCAATTTTATACCATAAAGTGATAAGTGTATTGGGTCATTACCTTATACTGCTTAAAAATTATCTCAAACGACTAAAGCAACACTTATCTGACTTACCTTACAGAGGTGTATTAGGGTGTTTACTATGTCCTGATGTCCATCCAGAAGATAACTAGGATGGTTTTCATCAACGGTATCCACCAAAATAATCATTCAAACTTAACTCATTGGGAGGTCACGTCTGGATTTGTTACCACTTTTCTAATACATATTGGGGAACTAACAAGTAGATTACATCAAGGGTTATCTATTTTCTAGGACCAAGAGAAAGAAACTGTTATCAAATCCAAAAATATCCCTAACATCCACTTTTATATCTCGATAATGACCAAGGGATGATTCCAAATCACCATTGGAAAGAATCATTAAATCATACCAAGGCAGACACCATTGGTTGGTTCAAAAATCTCCTTTACAATGAGAGAAGAAAAAAAATAATGTGGACATCCTCCTCATAATAATACATCCAAAAATAACTCTAAAGTTCTTCTTTAGAGAACTTTTTAGGAATCTCCTCACCATGAGAGTCAAAACATCAATCATTGAAGTTATCCTTATGGAAGTCATTAGTTCATTATAATGGCCACCCACCTTTGGGAGGTGGGTGCATAGCCAAAAAAATATGGGAATGAACAAATAGGGCCAAAAAAATAGTGAAACAAACGTTAAATACATTACCCAAAAAGATATCAATTGATTATACACTCTTACTTATGATATTTCATGGAAATGTTTCTTTTTATGGTCTCTGACCTTATCTCTCTCCCATCAAATCCAAATTGCATCATCACATAATGAATCATCATGAATCAAATTCCCCATACTGTTGGGGCCAATGGTAGATCAACCTCAGTACCCATATATATCCACCAGATGGCTTCCCTCACATACACCTTGACTATAATAAATGTTGTGACCCCTTAACCCTAATTGGTTTTTCCAATTTCTCATATCCTTAAACACCAAGTAGTGAATTTCCTTGTTTTGGAGTACAGTCAAAATGGTTCCAACCCTAGTAGTGGATCATGAAATCCTTCAGGAGGTGAATCCATATAGGTTATCATATCAATGATAGGATAGTGTGAGACAAGAATCCTTGGTCACTAAATCAAACCACTTTAAGAGTCTCTCACTAGAGTTGGGAAACACCTATATCCCTTACCTTAGGAAGGTGTGGGAAGAAATTCATTATATCCTGATGGTCGAACAAGAGACACCTTGGAGGGATCCCATCAACCATGGGTACCACAGTCACCATTCAACCTCAACTACTCATGAGGTCATAAATAAAGTTATTACCACTTCATTCATCTGTACCAAGGCACTGAGAAGGAGGGCATTTCAAGGGTTATTCACATTCTAGGACTAAGATAAGGATATACTCCTAAAACCACGAGCATCCCTAGAACTTACTAGAATATCCTGATGGTGACTCTGGGGAAATTCCAAATCACTAATGGAAAGAAGCCTTAGATCATTCCAAAAAAAGCATCGGTGGCCAGTTCAGCAAACGCCTCGCTAAAAAGGGAAAATAATAACTATTATAGAGGTTATAATAATAGTAATACTACTAAAAATATCTTTAGAGGTCCTCCCCAGAGAATCCATCATGAAGGTACTCCCCATGTCAGTGGAAATTCCAATCCCAGAAGTCCTCCTTATAGCACTTGTCAAAAATTTACCAACCACAATGGTCCTACCCATGGTTATACACAAGTAGGAAACTCTAGATGTCCTCTACAGAGTCCTTTTTGTGAATTTTCTCCTCAAATACATGTGATGAATATCCATGTAGGCCCTCCCCATGGAGTAACATCATCTAATGATCATGAATACCCTCCTCATGAAGCTAGTTTTGGAGGTCCTCCGCACAATGTAAAGCTCAATATGCAAGGAGGGCCTCACCTTGTTAACTAATTAGTAGTTAGATACCATGAAGGACCTCCCCATGGTGCTTAATTATAAACAACTAAAATAGATAAATGCCAGATGCAACAGATTTCATACTACTGGTGATCAAACTAATAACTCTAGAGGTCCTCCCCATGGTATATGTTGTAGAGGTCATCCTTTTGAAAAAAATATATGATTGAATTTGAGGTCCTTCCCAAGATAGAAAATAGAAATTATATGACCATATAGGTAATCCTCATGGTGATCAAATAAGAATTTGAAGTATAGTTCCACCACATTATGATAAATCTAAAATCAATAACCATGTATGTCCTCCCCATGATGGTGAATTTGAAATAAGAAAACCATTAAGGTCCTCCCCATGGGCCTTATTGAAAATAACTTCTTTATATTGACATCTCTTTTCAACATTAAGGTCCTCCCCATGTCGAAATTATTCTAAACTTTCCTTCATATCAAGAGTAACTTGAAAAGATGATGCCAAGTGCATTATAAAATATTCCATATAGTGGTATTTTATCCCAGACATTGGGGGAAATGAAGTAATAATTATCAACCTTATCTCCCCCATAATGTGAAATATTAGATGTAACTGAGGGTATTTAGAATGATCCCACTATTCTTGATGAAATGGCAAGGTAAATACCTTTATAATCAAATTTTCTAGAGTAAACACTCAATGGATATGAGGAAGATTCCAACATCATGTGGAAATAACTAGTTGAATATAAGATACCAGTCTTATTATGGCCTATTTTAACATATCAGCAGTGTGTTCCCAAGATCCTAAAAGAGTAATGTATACCTCATATCCATTGTAATCTATGGGACACTCTCTATCTTATCAAATACAATCACCTTCTTTATGACTGATACATTGATCACCTCAAGGTACAAAATGAGTAGTGCTTCCATATTGATTTAGTCACACATTTGATGAATCAAAATCCCAATTTGGTAAAATAGTGTGAGTTTTTTAAAACAATCCTACCTCAACTGTTTAAACAGACTCTTCCAGATGATCAAAAAAAAATTATATAACATACACATAATAGTGTTGTGTGGGTATAGATTTTAACATTTCACTCATTTTTCAAGACCCCAAAGTTCATTAAAAAAGGTATCTTACAATATCACTACCTCTGGCTGGGTCTTGGGTCCTAGTTCTGTATATGATAACTATCCCTAAATTTATGAAAAGATTAACCAAATAAAAATGATATATTAATAGAATCATGTATCAAACCTATATAAAATTTAAGTAGGTGGATAATTTTTGAAAATAAAAGACCATGAAAGTTTAAACAGTTTTAATGGTCGATACCTATCATATATAGTGTAAAAAAATTCACATTTTACCCAAATCATACGAGAGTATGGCCCCAAAAGGTGAAGAAAGATGTAAAAAAGGATCTAGTGACCACACAATGGAATCCCCAACCTATAAACTTGGTGGAATTTTAAACTCCATTGTCACCCCTATAGCCATAAAAATTATAATGGGATGTAGTCATGACAATGGAAGGATAAGATCCACCCTAGACTATAGAGCTGTGGACATTTTTACCTACCCTCTTATTAGGAATTAAGTCTTTTCCATACTATGAGAAACTCTATAATGAGTGTCTTTATAGTTCACATCGCTATAATTTTATGATTCACCCCCTCTGTTGAGATTATGTTTAGTAAAAATTATGGGATATACACTTAGAATCACCGTTAATTTGATGAAAATGAGGATCAGATTCATGATGATCAATTCATGTCAATAAATGTTATTAATGAAACCTTTTAGATAATATGGAGAACAATAATGATGCAAAATAAAATAATGAGGGCGAATCAATTCAAAAATTGGTATGCACTAAGGTGTAAGAATAAGTTGTCCTGACATGACATCAAAGTAAGGAACATGATTTTTGATCTCTGACAAACATCCCATTTTCAACTAATCATTATGATTCTATAAAAGAAAAGGGGAAATGTGTAGTTGCATCCATATCCCCCCTACTTCCTAAAGAAGTTGGTCTTCTTCTTGCTGATGAAAATATTTTCTACTATGAATCTAAGTTAGGGAAGTTGAGGTGAGTCATTGTTGAACTAATTAGAGGTAATATACCTATTAAGTGAAACTCTTAATCTAAATCCATCAAGACACCCCCTGAAAAACACTTTTAATAAAAATAAATTTCTCAACTAGAAAAGTAAATGTTGATCCATCCAATTAACTTGAGGTCAAAGAAACTAGTTTAATTAACCCCAAAATTAGGTGAGTATCATGAATTTATGAAATTTTGGTAATAAATCACCACTAGTTCAAGTTAGTTACACTAGACCAACTCTCTCTAGTTAATAGAAATGGGTACAGAAAGGTTGACCATATCTGGATCTGTCAACCATTCCATCTCAAATTCTAGTTTCAGTAGTAAAACCACATGATCTTATTTAATACATTGAATCACTGACAACTCAAATATAAACCAATTAAATCCAATGAATGTTGATGTAACTGGAAAGGAAACCCTATCCTAAGTGGGTGAATTTGAATCCTCCTCTGATCAAATTTGGGAATCCTGCCTACACAAAATTTAATGTCATGAATTTATAGAACAAAATATTTCACATTTCACATATTTATATGGTCCTATGTTAGGGATTTATTTGTCATATAGATCAATAAATCTAAGTTATTTCTTCTAGAATATGTAATTAACTACTTTTATTTAGTAAAATATTATAGAATTTTGATATATTATCATATACGAATATTTGTAGAGATAGTTCCTCCATTAGTTCAGTTAAAAACTAAGGAGGAAGACCATCCATGACTACTCAAACTATAATAAATTTTAAAATAATAGGGTTTTATATTTCTTCTCCAAATATAAAGGATTCCCCTATTCCTTAAACATGTAACCCCCAAAAAATAAATTAATGGAAATTTTTATTAATAATCTATAAGATGTGTTACATCTATTAATCATCTAATTAAAGTGTCCTATTATATTTTGAGAATTTTTCATAGTGGAATAATGATTAGAAGATTCCATTTGTAGTTACAAATATAAGACCCAACCAACATCCTTGATGTAAGGAAGGAAATCCAAAAAGGTATAAATGGAAATAATCACTCTCAAACTAGTTTTGGTGCCAACCCCATATTCCAAGCTTGACAACTATAATGTAATACCTCCTCCTAGGCAGTAATAATAAAACACTCATCAATATGGGAAGAGGGAACTGAATCAATGAAAATTTGAGGATAAGAAGAACAAATTCTATTATTTCTAGAAATAACAACTCCATATGTATTTTGTTTCCACTTTGGAAAATAACCTAGTAACACTACCAAAAAGTAAAATTACTAAATGAGGTTACTATGAATGATCGAGCCAATTACTACCCTTATCATCAAATGTTAGGGATAAAATCCAGTATTTCTTTGTCTTTAAATACTTTCTATAGAAAATGATGGATATCAGGCCTATAAAGTTAGTATATAGACCTATAATTTTCATATATAAATATTACATCTTATTAGATGAATATTTAAACCATAACATTATGATCCACTCTAGAATTATATAAGTTTGTTGTCTTTGTAAACTTGGATACATAAAAAATAATTTTTCATAATAGATCTACATCATCTCACACTAATTTTTCACAAATACCACCCTTCTTAGACATATCATATTTAAAATATTTCTTTATAACTTGGGGAAAATAAACATAAGAAAGGGTGATCTCAAATCCTCGGTAAGAGTAAACAAGGGAGATATCAGTAATCACTTAAACATAACATAATCATAAGGGTATGATAAAATGAGCTAAATATTTTAAAACTATACCCTTCATATAATATATGATAATCTTGAGTCATGGAATAAATCTTGGTAGTTCATAAGGCATGAATTGTAAAGGAATCAAATAACATGATACATGATATCATAACATTGAAATAAGATATAAGTTTTTGGAATACACATAAGCATGGAAAATCATTTCCTTTTTCAAGGATAATTTAAAATAATATCATAGTATATTTGGTTCGCTCCCCATTTCATCATATCATGAGTCAAGATTCACTCCCAATACTATATTAGTAGGCAGAGTCCCTTACTAAAGTGGGTTAACACCCTAATCCAATTCTTATTATATCATTATATATCCATAATTTAAAAATACATTCTAGGAGTATATAATTCCTCACCCATCACATAATGAAAATCATACATAAGTTTGACATAAGATCATAAAACATTCATCATATCATAACATGTGGAAAGTAAACTAATTTCATAAACTTTTTAACATTTCATCATAGTATAACAAATGAAAAATAAAATAATTTCATAAACATATTTACATCATAATAATAAACCATATAGATAAATAATAAGGATGTTTTATTTGGATTATATCCCTAATAAATCGTAAGTAACATCAAAGGATATTATAATAAATAAAAATTCCCTAAAAGAGGTTACTTGGAATATTTCATGAGGAAAATACCCTTTTTATTTTGAAATAAATTTCCTTAGAATCTCAGAAATTTAAAAAATATTATGGAAATATTTTATTTAAAAGAACCATATAAACTTTTAAAGAAAGCTTCAAAACATTGAGCAGTCATGATGGCATAAAATTTCATTCATATTGGGTATGCTAAAACAAAAATTCCTTTCACATTTTTAGAAAAGAGTCAAAATTAAATTGTTTATAAAATGATAACAATGTTTCTTTTAAAAAAATTCGAAATTAAAATAAAGGTAAAAATGAATTTAAATCACCATATGAACGTATTAAAAACATTCATGAAAACATTTTAAAGAAAACATGGACATGGAAGAAAAATATTCCTAACCAATGAAGAAATAAAGTCTATTTTTCTAAACACATTTTTTTCTAATGATTCTAATTAAAAAATTGATGAAAATTATAATATTACTTTAAATTTCCATTAATAACCATAGGAGAAGAAAAAACATGAGATTATTGAGAGACAGGTCATAAAATTTCATCATCATAAACTTAATCATAAATAATCTTGATAAATAAATAGATTGTAATATAGATCCCTTAACACTTTGGTATATTTTAAATCATAAACCCCATGAAATAATAAATAAAAAAAAACTTTAAATATCATTAACATAAATATAATCCTGATATAACATTTCAAATAGGATGTATATACACCTTATAAACATAAATAGGTTCATAACGTCATATATGTATCAATGAAACAATATTGAGATGAAAAAACCCTTAATGATTTGTAAATACCAATAATATTCATGAAAATAATCATAAAGTACATTCATGGGCTGTATATACACTACAAAAAGAAAAAAAGTGGTGAATATGACCTATGTGTCTCAGAAATAAAAGTGAGTCGAGAAACCCTTTCCTAAAGTTCAACTTTCATCGAAAGAAATATAACCTCCTGTATAATAAATTTAAATTTATTATAATTATATACCATAATAATTTATATAATTATAATTTCATATATTATCTGCTTAAAATATTTCAAAACCCATTTATTAATAATTCCTTATTAAAACAATCATTTTCAGGTGTCAACTGTTTCATTTTTTATGAGAATTTCAGTTCAGTAGTCCCGATCCTTGTAATTTGATCATGGTTACATAATATAAAGAATTTTAATCATGATAAAAATATAATATATATTCATTATATATTTTTAGATTCATACCTGAATTATAGATATAAAAAAATGAATTACACTATTCATAGAGACGGTAGGTCGTAGGTACACATGAATGTTTTTTCACTTTTTTGATGGATGGAATAAAACAAAGGTAAATTTTAATTCAAATTTACAGGATCATTTTTATATTATATATCTTATATATTCTTTAAATATATCCTTATTACTATCTATTTAAAATATAAATGAAAAATTAATTACATCAATTCATGGAGGTAGAATTCCACATGTAAGCATAAGCGACGTTATCATTTTCGAACGCATAAGAATGAGGTGGATTATGGTTTTTATATCATAATAATAAAAATTAAGAATATTTAAGATAATAAAGTCATTATTTTATAATTCATACTATATATTTGGATTATTTATAAGAATAAATAAATTTTAAAATTCCCGATTGATAGTTATACCTCGTTATTGAGAAACCTCTTTTGGTTTACACAATAAGCCTTGAAAGGATGGTCTTTTGGAACAGCAGGAAGCTATAATATGTATTTAAGGAATATATTAAGGTATTATTCTAGGTATTGGATGAGATATAATTCTCATGAAGTCTGGATAATTGAGGATAGGTAGTTTTCTTTTATAGGGAATGGAAAGGATACACTTGAAATTACTTAAAATATTAAAAAAAAAATATTTCATTATCATGTAAAGTTCAACCAAGGAACCCAAAATTATAATATAAAATGTAATAATATTTAAATAAACTCAAAAAATCTCATTTTTTAAAGTTTTGGATACATTTTTGTCCTTATATTTTAGTTAAACTTCTTTAAACCCGTTTTAACCTTAACCGTGATAACGTAACTTTTTACCATGATAATGTAATTATATGACCAAAAATATAAGGGTACTTCTCAAAAAAATTAAAAAAATTTAATATAAAATTTTAATACATTTAATTATATTTGATTTTTATTGGTGTTAAAAATTAAATTTAATATAAAAACATAAAACTCATAAAAATAGTTTTTAAAAAAATACCTGATTTAATAGTAAAAATAATTTAACCATTAAATGAAGTAATTAATAATTTTACACAATTTATTTTGGTTAAATAATAAAAAATTAATTTTTAAACTTTTTTTGAAATCCAAAACTGAATGTAATCTTCCAACCATGCAATTAAATGCAAAGGCCCATAATAGTTATTAATTTGAATAACATATAACTTATCTTGAAAAAATTCAAGTTAGGCTTCCCAAATTAAAAATAAAGACCACATTTATGATACCTTTTTTAAAAAAACTACATATAAAATAGGATAAAGGTAAGTTTTATGGTCATTTTAATGTTTTACCACATGGTTTTTAACCCAATTTTTCCTCTTTTACCGAGGTGACAAATATTTACTACAGTCACTGTTCATAATGACCAAAAAATAAGATATACCTATTATATTATATTAATTATTATGATTAAAAATATGGGATATATTTGTCCAAATTCATCTCACAAAATTTTAATAATTTAATTTATAATTAAACCCACAAAACATGATGAAAAGTAGTATTCCAAAGAAAAAGTTTTCTTAAGTATAAAAGTTTTTATATCAAAATTAAACATAAAAATTGATTCCAATGACATAAATTGGATTATTAAAAATATAATTGAACTAATGATACTTTTAAAACAATTTTAAAATAAAATAAAACTTTGTAAATTCTATAAACAAAAATATTGTTTTTCGATAAAAAATAGTTTTTTTTGTTATTCATCAAAAAATCAATTTTTTCAGATAATTCTCAAAAATTTACTCTAATATAATTTTGTTATGATAATTTCAAAAATGAAGTTATTTTTTTAAAATAAAATTTATAAAATTAGTATAAATTAATTATTTTATCTGTTTAATAAAACAATAAAAATCATTTTTTATAAAAAATGTATTTTTGAAGAATATAAAGACTTTATTAAAAATTGAGTACTTAATTTTAAATATTTTTTATTTATATAAAACCATTATACATATTTTTTATAATGTGGTTATTCCTATTCCTAACAACAATTTTAATGTCTAGGTTATAATGTTCGAATTTAAACAATAATATTTTAATAGTATATTGTGGTTCGTTAAAACTCAGTGTTGCGTGTAACGCAAACCATAAAAGAAATAAAATTTAATTAAAGATAAATATATTATAAAATCTCGGGGTGTTATTGTTTGGACATATCCTAACTCTAGTGGTTCATGTGTTTAATGACCCACTAAAAAAAGAAGGGGAGTGGTATGAAATCTCTTATAGAAACACAAAACTTTTATGATTGAATTACCATAAAATCAATAAATTATGTACATGAAATCATCAAGTCATGAATAAATTAGGTTGTTGTGACCCCAATTCCCCCAAAAATACTTGATTTTATGTATTCATATTCACATTCTTCCAAAATTTATCATAACCAACATCAATAGAACAAAATAATGGAGTAGGATCACTCGTGGGTATCTAAGTTATTCTAGAAGTTATTGGACTTTTCCCCCCATCAAAGGGAGGATGCGAATCACCCCACTAAATGGAATTTTCATCTGAAAAGGAGCTACAAAATAGTTCTATTAATTTTATCCATTTTTAAGATGCTTTCACTAGTGAAGGATATTTTTATGAAATATAGTTCCCCATAATCAATCATGGAGGTGGCTATAGAGTTCGGGGAAGGTGAGGCCATGGTGGATCTCAGTGTTCAAGTTTATTTCCTATTAAGATTATATAGGTTCCCAAGACACAGATATAGGTACTCCATTGAGATAAATAGAATAATTAGTCTAATACTAAGTTTTTAGGTCTCATTATGAGTTGATCATATTAGTAGACCTTTTAGAAAACTAAAAAATAGGTGGTCAGCCTTAGGATGTGGAAAGTCTAACTTAACCAGACTATAAAATGATAAAAACACCCCCTAATGATTATAAGTTAAAGGGACCATTATCATAAGTAAATCCTTCCCATAAACACTAAGTTTAGAAACAACCATATAATAGGAATAAAATGTCTATGGATCTAAATTATGATGTGTTGAAGCACCTATCTGTCATCCCTATCCTAATATTGATTTTATTTATGCACCATCACTCCAAGGAACTTGTGGAAGCTATTAATCAAGCTCTCAAAAACCCTCAAAATTTTGAGACTAATTTGGCTCTACCTGAAACATGTCATGAAAATACAGCATCCATTTAGTGCCATATAGTCATTTTTTCACCCAAAAAATTGTGAAAATACCATATAGGGGAACATCATGAACTTATATATGTCTAAAAAACTCCATAATATTGATATTTTCAAATAATTAATTGAAAACAAGTCCATAATCATCATGATTTGAACCCTGTATAGTTTGGGCTACATTGAATTCAATATTTCCCTTTCCAATCTAAAAAATACAAGGGTATAACAATAGTGAGAAGAGACCCCTTGGAATACTCAATCTAAAAACCTAATTTTGATATCTTATTTTTGAATTGGAATTCAAGTAATTCCACTAATGCATGACTTTCAACACCTTTCTAGGAAGGTAGTGGTTGTATATGTGTGAAATAGTTAACTCATCATGTCATCAATGCCTAAATGTTTTGATTATTGGAAGGTAGGGGTACTCTATAGTGATATATCCCCTTTTGAATCCTAATAATATCAATACATAAATTCAAGATATTAAAAAATGGAGGGTAGGTATAAATTGGTGAAATATTCCATACAAATTGTTTCCCATAGTCTCTTATAGGGTTCTCTCATTAATCCATGGAGCGGGGTCAGTAAGGATTTCATGTTTTCTATCAACCAAATCAAGATAAATACTCTATATATAGGAATTAATTGTTTAATATTGAATAATAAAATAGAACATCTAATCACCTTCCTCTACTATGATGGTTAGGTTAATGCTTCCATCAACAAAATATTGTCAACTAAGGGAAAAAATTCCATGTAGTCTATGAAAATAAATCTTTCCTTGAAGCATATATACTTAAAAACGAGCTTGAATAACATATGGTAAATGAAAAAAGGCACTTAGACTAGTTTTACATGAAAATTTAAAGGATACCTTGAGTTTTAATCATCTTTTCGTTAAATTGTATGGTGTAAAAAACACCTGAAAAATTTTCACACTACTTGGATAGGTGTGATCTCCATGGAAATGAGAAACTTCCTACATTTTATTCTTAATCGAAAGAGATCAATATATATACCATACTTGATAATAAATAATAAGAATATATCAACGTCACACCATAAATTTTTTAAGAAGTTATCTCAACCACTGTCGATAAATGTTGATAGGTGAAATCAAGTATAAAATATAGTCTTTGACCATTACTAATCAGTATGTCCATGACCCTTGAAGAATAGGGATCATAGATCTATTAATTTAACCAATATTGGGATATGTTTTCATGGAATTATATAGATATTCTTGGATTATATCCCTAGGTATCCACCCACCACTTGGGTTTACCAGATAACCACTATGGTTATAAAAAAAGGAAAATGAATCATACCCATGTTGTTAAGGTGGAAAATGAAGTGGATAATATGATCAAAGTCAATTTCATCTGGTAATATCAATACTTAAAATCTCTTACCAATATTTTCCCCATAAATAATAAAAATTATAAAATCAGGGACTATATTAATTTTAGGGATTTGAATCGTTATTTTTTAAAATATGTTTTCCGGATTCCGATCACAAAACTGTTTATTAATGAAATGTCCAGTTTTCAAGACCTCTCATTAATATATTATTATTCTGGATATATCCAAATATGAAGGTCTAGAAAGGATGAATAATTCACCTCCTTCAAGGCACCATAGGGATATATTCACCATATGATGCCTATTTTCTTGTATAATGTGAGCATTACTTACCAACATTCCATTCATTGTGTCTTTAAGTGTTTTCTAGAAAAAATAGTTCATTGTTATATTAAGGATATGATAGTTAAATAACACTAGAATCATGATCACCTTGTCGAACATGAGGTAGTGATCAATAATTTTCATTAATAAAGTTTGAAAATGAATATGTTGAAATGCACATTTGGGGTGACATTAAGAAATTTACTTGTATTTGGGGTATATTATCACTAAATAAATGTCAACCCTAGAAAAATTAGGGAAATACTTGATATACACCCTCCTTGAAACATTAAATAATTGAGAGGAATACATGAATGTCTCACCTACATCAGAATATTCATTGAAAATCTATATGGTAAATGTTTTCCATTCACAAAGAATATAGAGAAAGGAGTAACTGATTGGTGGGATGAAGACTTTCAGATGTATTTTAAAGAACTCAACTAGTATCTTATGAAACATTAGTAATTGATGTCACCTATAGAATTAAAACCCCTCATCCTTGATGTGGAAACCATGGAGTGGTCATTTAGTGGCTTACATAACCAGAAAATGATACAGGTAAGGAGAACAATCTTTACTACTTTAATTGAATAATGTATTAAGTTGAGTTATGATACACTGATATCAAGAAGAATTGTATGTAACTAATCTTTATGGAACTAAAGATATAACATTTACTATAGTATCATGAGGCCCCCTTGATTTCTCATGTGGATCCACCTAAATACATCCTTTGTATCCCTATGTTAATGGGAAGACTAAAGAGATGGAATGTTATTCAATAGTAGTTTGACATCCAATTTATATTCTAAAAGATGATCAAGGGAAAAAATTATAGATTTTCTCATAGCGTACCCTACCTTATAGGATATTTCATTGGATATGTAACTCCCCAATAAATAATCCTTCTCTATATATGTGACTTCCAAAACATGATTAATGTACTTTGATGGTGCTTCCCAATGTTCAGTTGGGGGAAGGATAAAAGAACTAAGACTCAATTGGGAAGAAATGTGGGTTGTACTTGTTTCCCCAACAAAGGAAATTCCTCCCTATTATTTCATCATCTCAAAAGGATTTATCAAAAAAGTTACAATACAATGCTCTTATTATGGGTTTATAACTATCTCTACAATTACTGATTTCATGATTAAATATCAAGATAAATTATGAGTTTACGGTCAGTAAAATCAATAAGGACTGTCATCAAGCTAGAATAATAGATACCCCTCCTCAACTATGTAAGGTTGTTGATGTAATATTTTCCTTTAGATTTGGTGCTTTCACACATTCTATGTTATTATAATACTCAATATAGTGAACTAGAAAATGTATTTACCTCCTCTTGGGAAAAAAACCCTCAGGATATCATTGAATCATTTTTGAGGTGATTGTGTTTGTTGACAAAGTGGGCCTCCTTGTTGTGTTTGTTGACAAAACAAACCATGACGTACAAATTTGTTGACAAAGGGGATTTCATGGTGTCATTTCAAGTTCAAGGGATGTTGTTAATGATCCATGGTTGATTCAATAATGTCAAAAAACAAATGGTCAATCTGGAGGCAATTCAAAAAGAGCAGATACAAGGTGGCGCCATTTTCCAGTGTTTGCCAAATTTTTGGACCTCAAAATTGACAAATGGAGAAAAGTGTTTTTGGTAAAGGGACTTGCGTGCCAGTGTCTTGTAGGCTTGGAAACTTGCATGCCATATGTTTTTCAAGATCATAACATCAAAATATGGAAAAGTAAAAAAGTGGTGCTCAAGTTTTGGGTTTGGTCACGCAAGTGACTAGCGTGGTAGAGACTATGGCGGCTGGACTTGCATGCCAAGAAGAGACTTGCCCGCCAAAACTCATTGTGTCCAAATGACTATAAATAGAGGTAGACTCCTCCTCATTCTGCAGATATTTCAACACTTAGAGAAAATCAGAGCTCCCATCATGTAGGTGTTGTTGTCGCGCAAGTGGTGGTGTAGTCGCGCAGGTGTAAAGATATTCAGAAGTTTTGCACTAGTTGATAGTTGCGTGCCCAAAGTGGTTTGGGTGAGAAAGGGTGTGAGTTTACCAAGTTTAGAGTTGTAGAAGGAGGTGTCATGGTGTTGGTTTGGTGACACTTTCATTTCAGGCTTTGAATAAGCGCGATAGTTGATAGTTGCGTGCCAAAATTGGTTTGGGCGTAAAAGGGTGTGAGTCGCACAAGTTTGGAGTTGAAGAAGCAAGTGTCGCGCAAGTGGTTGAGGTGAACTTGCACACCGGTTTGAAATTTCATGCCAGAACATGCGCGCTGGCTTGGAGAAGCACGCCAGGTATGGTAGAATCACACCAGTCATTTTAGGGTTGTGCGAAAGCTAGAAGATTTCTAGATACCTTCGGTGCAAAGTGAGATTCATCTATAGGTGAAAGTTGGAATTCAAAAAAGCATCTATATACAATAGAGGATGCATTCATTAGTGATAATGAAGAGACCTACAGGTTTATAAACTGTTAGTGGATCCTTTCCTGAGTAGTGAGAAAAGGAAGAGGAAGAAGGTGATCCTCTCCACCGGTAGTGAGCCAGAGAGAGAGAAATAGGGAGTGACCCTTAGGAAAACAATGAGCTGACACTAAACATTGTAAAGGTAGTGAGCCTGGGAATAGAAGTGATCTATTCTGAACTTTGTAAACATAAATGTTCTTTTAGTGGATTTGGTACATCGGCACATCGTCGGTGTATGCTCCTTGGACGTAGTCCAGTGAGGGTGAACCAAGTTAAAATCGTTGTGTCCTTTGCATGCTTTAGTTTTTGTTTATACATTGCTACAGGAAAGAGAGAGAAGAGATTCTTACTTAACAGCAAGACAAGATCAATAGGGGAGTTGTTTTAATCTTTCATACCCTGATTAACCCCCCCCCCCATCTCTGGGTATCTAACCTAGTGCACCTAACATTTGGTATCAGAGCAAAAGGTTTATATCGGTGGTTATCTCTCAAATGTAGGTCACCAATCATTAAGGGATTCTGATCTTCGACAGGAACAATTTTCAGCTATGGAAGAATCGAATGAAACACTACTTCCGATCTTTGGGAATGGATGTATTCACAGTAGCAATGCATGGTATAACAGCTAACATCAACAGTGGGGCATTATCGGAAGCTGAACGAAGAGAACTGGATTCTGATGCCAAGGGCATAAATTCTTTAGGGGGAGCCCTATCCAATGCTATATATATGAAGGTGATTTCATGTAAAACATCACATGCCATGTGTGAAAATCTTTTGAATATATATGAAGGAGATACAAAGGTCAGAGAGGAAAATCTACAAGTAATATGGAATAAGTATGAAGATCTGAAAATGAACCCAAATGAGTTCGTTGATGCATTCTTTGACAGGGTAAATATTGTTGTGGAAGATATGCGAGGTCTTGGAGAAGTCATTGAAGACATAAATATCACAAAGCGCATCTTGAGGAAACTTCCACCTCAGTTCAATCCGAAAGTTTTAGTACTAGAAGATAAAGATCCAAAAGAGTTGACACTGGGAAATTTGTATAGTACCTTGGTTGCATATGAAATGAGGAACGATGATAACAAGGATGTGGAAAAGGGGAAATAAAAATAGGTGGCATTTAAGGCCATGAAGAAGATCACCATTGAAGATTCTCAGGAAGAAGAAGAGACAGATGAGGTAATGTCATTCCTCTCTTCAAATCTTCAAAGAGGAAAAGGAAATTTCAAAGGGAAACTTACACTTGCTTGCTTTAGATGTGGAAAAGTTGGTTATCTTACTGCATGGTGCCCTAAAAAGTTTGAAGAAGAAAATGATGAAGATGAAGTTGAAATTCCCAAGAAGAAATATTCATCCTATGTGAAAGGGAAGAAGCAGTTCAAGAGAAATTTATTCAAGAAGAAGAATCTTCTTTCACAAGAAATAGATAGTTCAGATGAGTCTGAGGTTGAAGAGGTTGAGGAGATTAAAAATTGCAAAGATCATGGAGAAAATGCTATGGTGGCAGTTGTCGGTAGTTCTCAGGAGAAGAACAAAACTGAAGGTGATGATGAAGAAGAAGTTGAAGGAAGAATAGATATCAAAGCTAAGTTAGAGGCTTCTCTTGAGGAGATAGATGTTTGGAGAGTCAAAACAATGAAATCTAACAAAGTTTTTCATGATGCCAAACTCTATATGCAGTAGGAGGAAGATGAGAAGTCTGAGTTGATGGAAGAAATTGAGAAACTCAAGTCATCAACACCATATAACTCAGAATCAGTTAGTGAGTATAAAATCAAGATTGAAGAACAAAAAGTTAGGTCGATGGCTTGAAAAACACAAGGAAATATCATGCCAAGCGTGTCGAATAGCTTGAAGAGGAAGTTATCGGTATACGGAGAAAAGTTAAAGACCAGTAAAAACCATTGATTCCCAACACATTCTTTGGAAAACAGGTCATTAATAAGACTGAAAAGATGAAATAGTATCCTATTAGTTCAGCAGGAAAGAAGCGGAAATTGAGCTAAGACATTAAGGCTGATTCAGGGCCAGATCAGAAACAAAAATCTCTAAAAATTGAAGTCATACAGCAAGCACCCATCCCGAGATTGAAGGTTGATTTGGGCACAAAGCAGTATCAGAATATACAGAGATCCCAAGGGGAAACTCGTAGTGTAGAAGTAATACAAAGTAATACACCTTATATTAGGTGTTATTGTTGTGGAAATATGGGACATTCACAGTAGGTGTGTTCCATAGCCAAGAGATATCTAAGGTAACAAGAACAAATGTGGCATCAAAACAGAGAACGATTCTCAAAAACATATTTCAAAGGACGCTGTTTTTGGTGTGGAGGATTTGGGCACATGGCTAGGTACTGCACTTCGACTATACAGAGGAATGTGCAAAAGCAGAATCAAAATGTTCGCAAGCATCAGATCAACAAACCAACAGGTGAGTTAAAAATAAAAAACAGATTTGTAGCATTGCAAGATGAATTTGTTCTATCATACTCTGAGAAAGAATAGAAATCTCAATCCATGCCAAGTGTGAAGGCAAAAATATGTACCAAAAAGAAGAAGAATGAGAAGGTCGTGGTGGCAGAAATTGCCCTTAAAGCATCAGATCGCTCTGGTGTGTGGATCCTTGATACTGGTTTCACATCTCACATGACAGATAATAAGGATCTTGTTACAAGCATAAAATATGATAAAGAATGAGTTTTCAAGTTTGGAAATGATGAAGGCCTGAATATTTTTGGTGCAGGAAAGGCCAACTTTGGGGGCAAAGAGATGAGATGTGTGGATGTATTAGTAGTAAAAGGCCTCAGTCACAATTTGCTCAGTGTTAGTCAACTATGTGACTCAGGACATTCTATAAGGTTTACTAAGAAGATGTGTGTCTTCAAAGGAAGAGACGGGGAAACAGTTCTACAGGTAAAAAGAAAAAGGGAAATCTCTACCTGGTAAGTAGAGAAGAAGATATGTGTTTTTTCTAGAGAGGAAGAAAACAAGTTGTGGCATAAACAACTTGTTCATCTTTTCCAACCATCCCTAGAATATCTGGTAAAGTGTGAAGTAGCAAGAGACCACCCTAAGCTATCAAGTGATCGTACACATACATGCGACGCCTTTCAACAAGGGAAGATCATCAGAAAGACGTACAAATCCAAGGAGAAGAAGTCGACAAGATTTATTGAATTGGTTCATGCTGATGTTTGTGGACCTATTTCACCAAGAGCCATTGATAGGAAGAGGTATTACGTTCTTTTCATTGATGACTATAATAGAATGGCATGGGTATTTGTTATTTCCCATAAGTCTGATGTGTTTAGCTGCCTAAAATAGTACTGAAGGGAATCTGAAAGGATTCTTGGACAGAAAATTATGAAGTTTCATACAGAAAATGGTACGGAATTCACAAACTGTCAGTTGGAAGAGTATCTTGAGAAACATGGGATAAGGCATCCAGTTTCTTCAGTAATAACTCCCCAAAAAAATGGAGTGGTTGAAAGGAGAAATCGGATCATCAACAACATGAACAGAACAATTCTTGTAGAAAAATACCTACCAGAGAGGTTTTGGAAGGAAGAAGTCTAATAGGTCTATGTTGTGTCAGAAGGAAGGAAAGACTCTATATGAAATGTGGTATGGAAATAATCTAATAGTGAAATACATTAGAATATTTGGAAGTAAGTGCTTCATTATTAACAAAGAAAAGCATAGGAAGTTTGAATTATGTGGAGATGAGGGATTATTTCTGGGCTTCTCAGGCAAAAGCAGAGTATACAAATGCTTTAACAAGAGGCTGGGAAAAGTAGTTGAGAGAAATGACGTCACTGTTGTTGAAAATGAAGATAATTTTCAACAGCACAGTGAACAATTTCTTGATGAAAGCAATGAAGAGTATAGTAACACAGGAGGAGAAAAAGTGGAAAATACTGACTCAGCAAAAGACACTGATGATGAACAAGAAAGTGTCAATTCTGTGTGTGCAAAGAAGCCAAAGAGTCAAGCTAAAATTGATAGGCAGAATATCATTGGTGATCAGACAACTCCAGTTCAGACAAGAAGAATGAAGTCACAACAGCAGACATCTTTTCTATCTCAGGTAGAGCCGAAATGCTTTGCTGATGTAGCTGAGATGGTAATTGGGTTCAGGCTATGAAAGAAGAGCTTGATCAGATTGAGAAGAACCAGATCTGGGAGATTGTTTCGAGACCAGCAGATAAGAATGTCATCGGGACTAAATGGGTCTATCGCAACAACATGAATGAATATTGCACCGTGGTTCGAAACAAAGTATGACTAGTGTGAAAATTATACTCCAAGATAGAAGGAATAGATGTTGATGAGACATTTTCACCGGTTTCAAGGCTGGAGACAATCAGATTATTCCTAGCCACTGCAGTGTAACAGAAGTTCAAAGTGTTTCAAATGGATGTCAAATCTGCATTCTTGAATGGGGTTCTGGAGGAGGAAGTTTAAATTGAGTAGTCAGATGGTTTTCTCATTCATGAGGATGAGAATAAGGTTTGTAGACTGAAGAAGGCATTGTATGGGCTGAAACAAGCACCAAGAGTGTGGTACTCAAGGCTTGATCAGTACTTGAAGAAGCTTGGTTTCCAACATGGGGGAGTTGATTACAATCTCTATTTTAGAAACGACAGTAATCAATAGATGATGGTGTTGGTTTATTTTGATGACATAATTTTTGGCAGATCAGATGAAGCTTAGCACAGACAGTTTTCCAAATTCATGAAAAGTGAGTTTGAAATGTCAATGATTGGAGAGATAACATTTTTCCTTGGTCTACAGGTGACACAAGGAAGTAATGGAACATTCATTTTTCAATCCAAATATGCCAATGAGGTTTTGAAAAGGTTTAGAATGGAAAATTACAAGGAAATTAATACTCTAGTTTCTACCTAAATGAAACTTTCCAAATATGAGGATGGCAAGGCAGTTAATATCAGAGAATACAAGAAAATTATTGGATGTTTTCTATACTTGACCACAAAAAGGCATGGCATTGTTTTCTCCACATTCCAAGAAACAAGATATCAGATTAATCCCAAGTAAAGTCACTTGCTTGTAGTGAAAATAATACTTTGGTATATCAAGGGAACGGTGGACTTCGTCTTGACATATAATGACAAATCTCAGACAGAGTTATTGGGATATACTGATGCAGACTGGGATGGTTTAGCGGATGATAGGAAATCAACTTCAGGTGGGGATTTCTATCTTGGTGCATTGTGTATTTCTTGGCTAAGAAAGAAGCAAGATTGCATTTCGTTGAGCACCGCGGAGGCTGAGTATATTGCGGCCACTCAATCATGCACACAGTTATTGTGGATGAAGCAACAACTTGATGATATGGGAGTTGAAGTGAAGTCTATGATCAGAATCCAGTGTGATAACTCAAGTGCTATAAATATTATCAAAAATATCGTCCATCATTCAAGGACAAAGCACATTGAGATAAATTATCATTTTATCAAGGAGAAAGTTGATCAAGGAATCGTAAAGTTTGAGAATGTGCCTATAGAGATACAGGTTGCAGACATTCTCACAAAGGCCTTACCCAAGGAATATTTTGAGAGGAATCGACTGGCTCGGGGAGTTTAGTCGACTCCCCGCACTTAAAAAAGTGTGGATTTGGCTCCCCCTATCCCCCGAGGTATGGTGTGTTTTTCCCTAATGTGATGATATGTGTTCTCTACTTCATTACAAACTGCAAAGGAGTGACCTTTGGGTTCGTTGACAAAGGGGGAGAAAATAGTGTTTGTTAAAGGGGGAGAAAATAGTTATTGTTCAAGGGGGAGATAGTGTGCCAGTGTGAAAACTTTCTAAATCATGAATGATATGGGGATAAGATGACAAGTGGAGCAGCAAGATAGGGGGAGCAATGAGAAAGGGGGAGAGTATCAAATCCGACGATGCTAGAAGTGATCGATCAAATAATAGATATCATGATAGCTGAGGATCATGATAAAAGAAGAAGAGTGGTGTTGGAATGTGATGAGAATATTTCAAAAAATTGGTATTAGTTTGGTATCAACAGTGGATGTCGGAGTTGAAGTGATTCATTGATTAACTTTTCATTTACTCTTGTTTCTCACGCCGAGTATTGCTCATGTGGGCTTAGAGTATGTGTTGAGTAAATCCTTGATCGCTATCGGAATCTCAATAGGCGTATGGTGGCTGAATAATTAACAATGTTTCTTTTTATGGAAAAGTTTTCAACAAACCCAAAGGGGGATATTGTTGGGAAAAAATCCCTCAGGGTATCATTGAATCATTTTTGAGGTGATTGTATTTGTTGACAAAGTGGGCCTTCGTGTTGTGTTTGTTGACAAAGCAAACCATGACATGAAAATTTATTGACAAAGGGGATTTCATGGTGTCATGTCAAGTTCAAGGGATTTTTTTAACTATCCATGATTGATTAAAGAACATAGACAAAGTAATGGTCAATCTGGAGGCGGTTCAAAAAGATTCGATACAAGGTGGTGCCGTTTTCCAGTGTTTTCCAAATTTTTGGACCTCAAAATCGAAAAATGAAAAAAGTGTTTTCGAAAAAGGGACTTTCATGCCGGTGTCTTGGAGTCTTGGAAACTTGCACACCATAGGTTTTTCAAGATTATAACATCAAAATATGGCAAATCAAAAAGGGGCACTCAAGTTTTGGGTTTGGTCGCGCAAGTGACTAGCACGGTAGAGACTAGGGAGGCTAGACTTGCGCGCCGAGAGGAGACTTGCACGTCGGCACTCAGGGTGTCCAAATGCCTATAAATAGAGTTCTACCCTTCCTCATTTTTCAGAGAGTTCAACACTTAGATAAAATCAAAGCTCCCATCACGCAGGTGTTGTGGACGCGCAAGTGGTGGTGTGGTCGCATAGGTGTAAAGATATTCAGAAGTTGTGCGCCAGTTCATAGTTGTGCAGCCAAAGTGGTTTTGGTGAGAAAGGGTGTGGGTCGCCCAAGTTTAGAGTTGGAGAAGGTGGTGTCGCGCAGGTGGTTTGGTGACACTTGCGCGTCATTCTTTAAAGAAGTTCAACATTTGATAGTTGCGCACCAAAATTGTTTTGGGCGTAAAACGATGTGAGTCGTGCAAGTTTGGAATTGAAGAAGTGAGTGTCGCACAAGTGGTTGAGGTGAACTTGCGCACTGGTTTGAACTTGTGCATCAGAACTTGTGTGCTGGCTTGGAGAAGCGCGCCAGGTATGGTAGAAGCACTCCAGTTATTTTAGGGTTGTGCGAAAGCTGGAATATTGCCTGATACCTTCGGTGAAAATTGAGATTCATCTATGAGTGAAAGTTGGAATTCAATAGATCATCTACATATAATAGAGGATTCATTCATTAGTGATAATGAAGATACCTACAGGTCTATAAACTGTGAGTGGATCCTTTCTAGAGCAGTGAGAAAAGGAAGAGGAAGAAGGTGATCCTCTCTACCGGCAGTGATCCAGAGAGAGAGAAATAGGGAGTGACCCTAAACAATGTAAAGGCAGTGAGCCTGGGAATATAAGTGATCTATCCCAAACTTTGTAAATAGTTGTGTGCTTTTAGTGGATTTGGTACATCAGCACATTGCTGGTGTATGCTCCTTAGACATAGTCCAGTGAGGGTGAACCAAGTAAAAAACGTTGTGTCATGTTCATACTTTTGTTTTTGTTTATACTTTTCTATAGGAAAGAGAGAGAAGAGAGTCTTGCTTAACAGTGAGACAAGATCAATAGGGGCAGTTGTTTTAATATATCATACCCTGATTCAGCCCCCCTCTCAGGGTATCTAACCTAGTGGACCTAAAATTTGGTATCAGAGAAAAAGGTTTATATCGGTGGTTCTCTCTCAAATGGAGGTCACCAATCATAAAGGGATTCTGATCTTCGATGGGAAAAATTTTCAGCTATGGAAGAATCGAATGCAACACTACTTCCGATCTTTGGGAATGGATGTATTCACTACAGAAATGCATGTTATAACAGCTAACATCAATAGTGGGGCATTATTGGAAGTCGAACGAAGAGTACTGGATTCTAACGCCAATGGAATAAATGATTTAGGGGGAGCCCTATCCAATGCTATATATATGAAGGTGATGTCATGTAAAACATCACATTCCATGTGGGAAAAGCATTTGAATATATATGAAGGAGATGTAAAGGTCAGAGAGGCAAAGCTACAAGTACTATGGAATAAGTATGAAGATCTAGAAATGAAATCGAATGAGTCTGTTGATGTATTCTTTGACGGGGTAAATATTGTTGTGGAAGATATGTGAGGTCTTGGAGAAGTCATTTAATACATAAATATCGTAAAGTGCATCTTGTGGAAACTTCCACCTCAGTTCAATCCAAAAGTTTCAGTACTAGAAGATAAAGATCCAAAAGAGCTGACACTGGACAATTTGCACAGTACCTTGGTTTCATATGAAATGAGGAACGATGATAATGAGGCTATGGAAATGGGGAAATCCAAAGAGGTGGCATTTAAGGCCATGAATAATCACATCATTGAAGATTCTTAGGAAGAAGAAGAGACAGATGAGGTAATTTCATTCCTCTCCTCAAATCTTCAAAGAGGAAAAGTAAAGTTCAAAGGAAAACTTCCACTTTCTTGATTTAGATGTGGAAACGTTTTTCATCTTGATGCATGGTGCCCCAAAAATTTTGAAGAAGAAAATGATGAAGATGAAGTTGAAATTTCCAAGAAGAAATCTTCAACCTAAGTGAAAGGGAAGAAGTAGTTCAAGAGAAATTTCTTCAAGAAGAAGAATCTTATTTCACAAGAAATAGTCTGTTCAGATGAGTCTGGGGTTGAAGAGGTTAAGGAGATTGAAAATTGCAAAGATTGTGGAGAAAATGCAATAGTGGAAGTTGTCGGTAGTTATAAAGAGAAGAATGAAACCAAAGGTGATGATGAATAAGAAGAAGTTGAAGGAAGAATAGATATGCAAGCTGAGTTAGAGGCTGCTCTTAAGAAAATAGATGTTTGGAGAGCCAAAACAAAGAAAGCTAACAAAGTTGTTCACAATGCCAAACTCTATATGCAGCAGCAGGAAGAAGATAAGTCTGAGTTAATGGAAGATATTTAGAAACTGAAGTCATCAACACTAGAGAACTCAAAATTAGTTAGTGAGTATAAATTCAAGAATGAAGAACAAAAAAGGGAGATCGATGGCTTGAAAAAGACAAGAAAATATCACTTCAAGCATATATAAGATCTTGAAGAGGAAGTTGTCGGTCTATGGAGAAAAGTTAAAGACCAGGAAAAACCTTTGATTCCCAACACATTCTTGGAAAAACAGGTCATTCTGAAGACTGAAAAGTTGAAAGAGGAGCCTAGTAGTTCAGCAGGAAAGAAGCAGCAATTGAGCTCAGACATTAAGACTGATTCAGGGCTTGATCAGAAACAAAAATCTGTGAAAATTGAAGTCATACCACAAGAAACCATCCTGAGATTTAAGGTTGATTTGGGCACAAAGCAGAATCAGAATATTCAGAGATCCCAAGGGGAAACTCATAGTGCAGAAGTAATACGAAGGAATGCACCTTATATCAGGTGTTATTGTTGTGGAAAGATGGGAAATTCACAGTATGTGTCTTCCATAGACAAGAGATATCGAAGGGAACAAGAACAAAGGTGGCATCCAAATAGAGAATGGTTCTCCAGAACATATTTCAAAGGACACAGTTTTTGGTGCGGAGGATTTGGGCACATGGCTAGGTACTGCACTTCGATTATATAGAGGAATGTTCCAAAGTAGAATCAAAATGTTCGAAAGTAGTAGATCAATAAACCAACAGGTGGGTTAAAAATGAAAATAGATTTGCAACATTGCAATATGAAGTTGGTCCATCATACTCGGAGAAAGAACAGAAGCTTCAATCCATGCCAAGTGTGAAGGAAAAAATATGGACAAAAAATAAGAAGGATGAGAAGGCCGTGGTGGCAGAAATTTCCCTTAAGCATAAGATCGCTCTAGTTTGTAGATCCTAGAGAGTGGTTACACATCTCACATGACAGGTAATAAGGATCTTATTAAAAGTGTAAAATATGATAAATAAGGAGTTTTAATGTTTGCAAATGATGAAGGCCTGAAGATTATTGGTGCAAGAAAGGCCATGTTTGGGGGCAAAGAGATGAGACGTGCTGATGTCTTAGTAGTAGAAGGCCTCAGTCACAATTTTCTCAGTGTCAGTCAACTATGTGACTCAAGATATTCTATAAGGTTTACTAAGAAGATGTTTGTTGTCAAAGGATGAGACAGGGTAGTAGTTCTGCAGGGAAAAAGAACAAAGGGAAATCTCTACCTGGTAAGTGGAGAAGAAGATATGTGTTTTCTGTCTAGAGAGTAAGAAAACAAGTTGTGACATAAACGACTTGGTCATATTTTCCAACCATCCCTAGAAGATCTGGTAATGTGTGAAGCATTAAGAGACCTCCCTAAGCTATCACGTGATCATACACATACGTGTGACGCCTATCAACAAGGGAATATCATCATAAAGACGTACAAAGCGAAGGAAAATAAGTCGATAAGAGTTCTTGAATTGGTTCATGCTAATGTATATGGACCTATTTCACCAAGATCCATTGATGGGAAGAGGTATTACATTCTTTTCATTGATGACTATAGCAAAATGTCTTGGGTATTTGTTATTTCCCATAAGTCTGATGTGTTCATCTTCCTAAAACAGTACCGAAGAGAATCTTAAAGGATGCTTGGACATAAAATTCTGAAGTTTCGTAAAGACAATGGTACAAAATTCACAAAAATTCAGGTGGAAGAGTATCTCAAGAAACTTGGGATAAGGCATCAAGTTTCTTCAGTAATAACTCCCCAACAAAATGGAGTGGTTGAAAGGAGAAATCGAATCATCAACAACATGTCCAGAACAATTCTTATAGAAAAAGACCTACTAGAGAAGTTTTGGAAGGAAGTAATATTGACATCATCCTACATTTATAATAGGGATTTGTTGTGTCTGAAGGAAGGAAAGACTTTGTATGAAATGTGGTATGGAAAGAATCCAACAGTGAAATACTTTCAAATATTTGGAAGTAAGTGCTTCATTCTTAACAAAGAAAAGCATAAGAAGTTTTAATCACGTGAAGATGAGGGAATATTTCTGGGCTACTCAGGCAAAAGCAAAGTATACAAATTCTTTAACAAGTGGCTGGGAAAAGTAGTTGAGTGAAATGACGTCACTATTGTGGAAAATGAAGAGAATTTTAAACAGCACAATGAACAGTTTCTTGATGAAAATGATGAAGAGGATAGTAACACAGGAGGAGCAGAAGTGGTAGATGTTGACTCAGAAAAAGAAATTGATGATTAACAAGAAAGTGTCAAGTTTTTGTCTTCAAGGAAGCCAAAGTGTCGAGCTGAAATTGATAGGAAGAATATCATTGGTGATCAGACAGCCCCAGTTCAGACAAGAAGAATGAAGTCACTACAACATACATCTTTCCCATCTCAGGTAAAGCCGAAATTCTTTGCTGATGCAGCTGAATATGATAATTGGGTTCAGGCTATGAATGAAGAGATTGATCAGATTGAGAAGAACCAGACGTGGGAGATTGTTTCGAGACCAGCAGATAAGAATGTCATTGGGACTAAATGGGTCTATCACAACAAGATGAATAAAGATGGCACAATGGTTCAAAACAAAGCATGTCTAGTGTGAAAAGAATACTCCCAGATAGAGGGAATAGTTGTTGATGAGAAATTTGCACCAATTTCAAGGCTAGAGACAATCGAATTATTCCTATCCATTGCAGTGCAACGGAAGTTCAAAGTGTTCCAAATGGATGTCAAATCTGAATTCTTGAATGGGGTTCTGGAGGAGTAAGTTTATATTGAGCATCCAGATGGTTTTCTCATTCATGAGGATGATAAAAAGGTGTTCATACTAAAGAAAGAATTTTATGGGCTGAAACAAGCACCAAGAGTGTGGTACTCAAGGCTTGATCAGTACTTGAAGAAGATTGGTTTCCAGCATGGGGGAGTTGATTACAATATCTATTTCAGTAACGACAGTAATCAAAGGATGATGGTGTTGGTTTATGTCGATGACATAATTTATGGTGGATCAGATGAAGCTCGGTTCAAACAGCTTTCCAAATTCATGAAAAGTGAGTTTGAAATGACAATGATTGGAGAGATAATGTTTTTCCTTGGTCTACAGGTGACACAAGGAAGGAATGGAACATTCATTTCTCAATCCAAATATGACAAGGAGGTTTTGAAAAGGTTTTGAATGGAAAATTACATGGAAATGAATACTCCAGTTGCTACCTGGATGAAACTTTCCAAAGATGAGGATGGAAAGACAGTTAATATCATAGAATACGGGTAAATTATTGGGAGTTTGCTGTACTTAACCGCAACAAAGCCTGACATTGTTTTCACCATATGACAAGCAGAGAGATATCAGATTAATCCCAAGGAAAGCCACATGATTGCAGTAAAAATAATACTTTGGTATATCAAGGGCACGGTGGAATTTGGCTTGACATATAATGACAAATCTCAATCAGAGTTATTGGGATATACTGATGCAGACTGGGCCGGTTCAACGGTTGACAGGAAATCAACTTCAGGTGGTGCTTTCTATCTTAGAGGATTGTGTATTTCTTGGCTAAGCAAGAAGCAAGATTTCATTTAGGTGAGAACCACAGAGGCTAAGTATATTGCAGCCACTCAAGCATGCACATAGTTATTGTGAATGAAGCTACAGCTTGATGATATGGGAGTTGAAGTGAAGTCTCCGATTGGAATCCAGTGCAATAACTCAAGTGCTATAAATCTTAGAAAAAATCACATCCATCATTCAAGGACAAGGCTTATTGAGATAAATTATCATTTTATCAAGGAGAAAGTTGAGTAGGGAATCGTAAAGTTGGAGTATGTGCCTGTAAGACTATAGGTTGCAGACATTCTGACATAGGCCTTACCCAAGGAAGCTTTTGAGAGGCATCGACTAGCTCTGGGAGTTCATTCGACTCCCCACACTTGAAAAAGTGTGGATGTGCCCCCCCCCCTCTCCCAGTGGTATGGTGTGTTTTTCCCTAATGTGCTGATATGTGTTATCTACTCTGTTACAGACTGCAAAGGAGTGACCTTTGGGTTTATTGACAAAGGGGCAGAAAATAGTTTTTGTTAAAGGGGGAGAAAATAGTGATTGTTCAAGGGGGAGACAGTGTGCCAGTGTGGATACTTGAAAAATCAAGAATGATATGGGGAGAATCTAACAAGTGGAGCAGCAAGATAGGGTGAGCAATTATAAAGTTGGAGAGTATCAAAACTGATGATGCTAGAAGTGATCGATCAAAGAATAGATATCACGACAGCTCAGAATCGTGATAAAAGTAGAAGAGTGGTGTTGGAAGGCGATGATAATATTTTCAAAAATTGGTATCAATTTGGTATCAACAGTGGGTGTTAGAGTTGAAGTGATTCATTGATAAACTTTTCATTTACTCTTGTTTCTCATGTTGATCATTGGTTATGTGGGCTTAGATTATGTGTTGAGTAAATCCTTGATCTCTATCAGAATTGCAATAGGCGAATGGTGGCTAAAGAATTAATTATTTATCTTTTTTGTGTAAGAGTTTTCAACAAACCCAAAGGGGGATATTGTTGGGAGAAAATCCCTCAGGGTATCATTGAATCATTTTTGAGGTGATTGTGTTTGTTGACAAAGTGGGCCTCTGTGTTGTGTTTGTTGACAAAGCAAACCATGAAGTTCAAATTTGTTGAAAAAGGAGATTTCATGGTGGCATGTCGAGTTCAAGGGATTTTGTTAACAATTCATGATTTATTCAAGAACCTCAACAAAGGAATGGTCAATCTGGAGGCGGTTCAAAAAGAGCAGATACAAGGTAGTGTCGTTTTCCAGTGTTTTCCAAATTTTTGGACCTCAAAATCAACAAATGGAGAAAAGGGTTTTTGGTAAATGGACTTGCATGCTGGATTCTTTGAGGCTTTGAAACTTGCACACCATATATTTTTCAAGATCATAACATCAAAATATGTTAAAGGAAAAAGGGGCGCTCAAGTTTTTTGTTTGATCATGCAAGTGACTAGTGCGACAGAGACTAGGGTGTATGGACTTGCGCGCCGAGAGGAGACATGCACGCCGGCACTCAGGGTGTCCAAATGCCTATAAATAGAGGTCTACCTCTACTCATTCTACACTTAGAGAAAATCAGATCTCTTGTCGCATAGTTGTTATGGTCGCACAAGTGGTGGTGTGTTCGCATAGGTGTAAATATATTCAGAAGTTGTGTGCCAGATGATAGTTGCGCGCCCAAAGTGGTTTGGGTGAGAAAGGGTGTGAGTCGCCCAAGTTTAGAGTTGGAGAAGGTGGTGTCACGTAGGTGTTTTGGTGACACTTGTGTTCTAGGCTTTGAAGAAGCACAACAGTTGATAGTTGCGCACCAAAATTGGTTTGGGTGTAAAACTGTGTGAGTGGCGCAAGTTTGGAGTTGAAGAAGCGAGTGTCGCACAAGTGGTTGAGGTGAAATTGCACGTCAGATTGAACTTGCACACCGGAACTTGCGCACCATCTTGGAGAAGCATGCCAGGTTTGGTAGAAGCACGCCAGTCATTTTAGGGTTGCGCGAAAGCTGGAGGATTTCTCGATACCTTCGGTGCAAAGTGAGATTCATCTACGGGTGAAAGTTGGACTTCAACAAAGCATCTACATACAACAGAGGATGCATTCATTAGTGATAATGAAGATACCTACAGGTCTATAAACTATTAGTGGATCCTTTCTAGAGTAGTGAGCAAAGGAAGAGGAAGAAGGTGATCCTCTCCACCGGCAGTGAGCCAGAGAGAGAGAAACAGGGAGTGACCCTTGGGAAAGTAGTGAGTTGACTCTAAACATTGTAAAGGTAGTGAGCCTGGGAATAGAAGGGATCTATCCCAAAATTTGTAAACAGTAGTGTGGTTTTAGTGGATTTGGTACATCGGCACATCGCCAGTGTATGCTCCTTGGACGTAGCCGAGTGAGGGTGAACCAAGTAAAAAACATTGTGTCTTATTCATGCTTTAGTTTTTGTTTATAGTTTGCTACATGAAAGAGAGAGAAGAGAGTCTTTCTTAACAGCGAGACTAGATTAGTAGGGGTAGTTGTTTTAATCTATCATACCATGATTCACCCTCCTCTCAGGGTATCTAACCTAGTAGACCTAACACCTCCCTATTAGATCTAGATCATGATGAGACTATGATTTTAATATCACACTATATGGTGGTATCTTTGTTTATTAGAAATGATATAGAGGATATTTATGAAGTTAATTTCACCATAGATCAGTGAAATTCTTCACCCTCACTAATCAACATGATAGTTGAATGGATGTCTTTGATAATAGAGTATCTTCGTAATGGGGGTCTACTTTAGAATTGGTCCATGAAGTAGAAAATATTTCAGTGGGCTATAAATTTTTTCCTTTTTGATGGAATGAATTATTAGAAATTCTTATATAAATTAGGATTTAATGGGGTCCTCCTCAAGTTTATTGAAGTTGGAGATACCCTTGTTGTTATATGGGAAGTCCATGCTATTACCTGCAGTGCTCATCAGTCAAGGGCCAATCTGTTCTACCAAATTAGAATATTTGGATATTTACTACCATCAATGATGTAAGATTGTATAGAATTCACTAAAAAACACCATGTATTCTGGATTTATGTGAATTTTATCCATCAAATACTAGAACTATTGCACAATTCTAAATACACCTCGCCATTTTTCATATGGGAGATAGATTACATGGGTCCATACCCTCTTTCTATGGTTAAATAGTTCAAGTTATTCCTTGATAATACCAAATTCTTCTCCAAACAGAGCAAATTTGTACCATTAAAGGTGTTTGGGATAAATTTTGTGATCAAATTCATGAAATCTATCATAATTACTAGATTTTTAGTCCCTCTCACAATTATAATATATAATTACACTATTTTTTGTGCCTCTAAGATAAAAAAACTATACCAGGAGTATAATATATATTAAAATAATCCATCCCACAATGATGCAATAGTAAATAGATATTAGAGGCCTTTGATAAAAACTTTATCTAATATTATTAAGAATATAGTGGATAAGGATAAGAAGTCTTTTACAAAAAAACTTCTTTATACCCTATGGGATTATTAAACCATGATCCTAATTCCACACAAGAGACCCCATACCTGCAGGTATACAAGACAGAATTAGTCTTTTCCATTGAAGTTAAATTTTCTTCACTTTTCATTTACATTTTTGATCAAATATCTAATTATTAATTGCCTCATATTCGACTTGATGAGTGGGAATAACATGATAAGAAAGAGTTAACCACATTGAATAACCTCAAAGTCTATCTGATTTGTGTCACATGTGCATTTAATAAGATAGTTAACCCCTAATCATTAATCTAAGGTGAACTGTTATTAGCCTTGAGAACTCTAATGAAACCTATAAAGAATATCCTAAAACTAAAATTGAAATGGTAAGGATATTACATCATACACAAGGTATAATATAATAGATCTTATTCTTGAATCAAAATAGATGGATAGTATATCACTCATTCCAATAATGTAAGTTTTCTTAATAAATAATTTTAATATCTTCATGTTGGGTTCTAAAATTCCATTATTAATGATTTTAAATTACTCAAAATAGGTCCTGATTATATGACCCTAAAATTCATGGAACCCATTTCCTCAATGGAAGACTCTAAATTGTATTGAATATCGTTCATGTTGTATGATGTTAAACTAAAAAACACCAATTCTATCTTATATAACCTGTAAACTTCTTGGATTAGTCTTCCTCATAAGACCTAGTTTCCTTATATGATATTTTGAACCATGTAATAGTTCCTAGTTTATATCCCCCTATTCATAAGTCTACACTAGGATAAAATGCCTCCATTATCAAGAGCATCATGTGTCTTTATTCTTATTATCATAAGATACAAAGTGACACGTGAGTTTCCTACATCTATCCCTGCCACAAATATCATTCAATATAAAACTTACACCCCATAATAGTGTTCAATCCTTCTTCAACTCACATTTGGATTTATCTTACATAGATTGACACTAGGATGGAACCATTCTATTTTCCACTTAAAGATGAGCAAGGCCAGTGTAGATACCTATTTAAAATTACTTATTGATTGATTATTTCTTTTTTAGGATGTGTAATGAAATCAAAATCTCCCATCATGTTCCCAATCAAAAATTTCACTTTCTCATTAATTCTGCACTTCATCCTATGGTTTTAGATTCTCTCCTCATTAACATAGAGTCTTCTAAATGATCATGTATTAATATGGAACCATTTTTTCTACTTAGTATCCAAAACCCATATTAATCATGCTAAGCTTCATTCTCCCTTCCCTCGCCATGGGACTCGTCTATTTCACTATTATTTATTCAACACATGAGATAGATCAATGGAGAGACTCTTTTTTGAACAATTTATAGCTTGATTATAATAGTATAAAGATACATAGTATAGTCCAAATCACATATCTGGGATCCAACTAAAAATAAAATTTTTATCCCACACTTTCCCATTATCCTGACACTTGGGTCTCCTCATTCATTTTATATTTCCCTTCATTATTCCTATGTTAGGATGATAATTTTCATTCCATTTTTAGAACTATGTGTGTCTTGATTATTATTCTCATAGGATATGTATTGATGTATAGATAAATTATCTTATACCCAACTATAAAAGTCATCCTCTTTAATCCCCCGTATTTTCCTAGTGTTTGGCCTCGGTTATCATCAGTTTTATCATCTATTTCTTAGTCCTATGATGAAATTATTTTATTTTTCTTTGTATATAAGACATATTTTCATAGATAAAATTTCTAAGAACTATATGTGTCTTGATTCATGTTATCACAAGATATTTAATGATGTAAAAATGTCTCATCATGGGCCCAAATATAAATTTTATCATCATCAAAACTCCTCCTAGAATATAGTATCTTCATTCACATTGGGTCTTTCTATATTTCACTATATTTTAGGAAAATTTATTTTCTTCTTGAAACTATGTATAGATTAATTATTTTTATTGTAGGATATATAGAAATTTATAAACAATATTTCATGAATCTATCCACAAATCCTCATCCACATATTCTTCTCTTTAATGTTTTATAATGACCTAATCTTGGTCGATTGAAGATGGGGTGTTCTAATTATCTTTTGAATATTATCTTCCTACATACCATTTTTTCCCCTTTAGTAAATGAATCACCAAAAATCTCCCACAAAAACTAATAATGAGTGTGTTTAATCTCAAAGGACCCCTCTGGTAGGTGATATGATGACTGAAAAATAATTTTTTACTCAAAATAACTTTTGAGGAAAAAGTGGGAAACCCGATACATGAAAATATCCATATCAAGACTATAAGGAACTGATAGTCCCTAGAAAATACAATATTATGTTAAGTCTCCACCTCACAAGACCGCTCAACATGTTGTCTCATGCAGGGTTGCATGGGCCTGGTACCGATGGCAAAGCCATACCCTCTCATTCATCCAAATCTGAATGGTCATTCATAGATGGAAGCTTCCTGCTCTGAAACCTAATCTGGCACTGCTCCTTATAGAGTGCTGGTTTCATCCACCATCAAAATTTAGAATAAAACCAAATACAAAAAGTGTCACAAATCCCGCCCATTTCAGAATTCAAAAACTGCCATAGATTAGAAACCGAAAAACAAAATCAATGTCACCAAAAAGATAATTAACTTATCATCTCCATCAATTTCTCTAAACTAGCCACTCAAACTCACATCCCAAAGGACCAAGAAGACAATTCTGCTATTCCAAAATGGAGAGAACTGAGGAATATTGAAACTAGAGAAGAGACCAAGCAAACAGAGGCAGAATGAAATATCGGCAATGATATGCCCCAAACTCCCATCAACTACAGAAAACCAACTTCACCTGCATATGGACCTATATTAAATAAAAAAAGTCACATTTCCATCATAACTGAGGATATTATCTAACCTTATACTCCCTTAACAACATTTCATTAGAACATTTCATTTAAATTTTGTTTTAATTTATCATTATTATGCTTATTCAATGATATGGTAATGGGTCCATCATACGAACATGGTCAAAGTTTATCTCAGAATATATGAATTTTTTTCATCATTTCCTAAATTAGATGATTAAAGTTATGATTTGTAACACTTTAATTCTAAATTCAAAATGTTTTTGAATGATCCTAGCTCTCAAAATCCTCATTTAGGTTATCACACTTCCCATTTATTCATAAACCAAGACCTTAAATTATGTGCAGCTCTCCCTCAGGATTTTTATACTAATACTAGGACCTTTATTCATATCATGTTTACCTAAACCCTATTATAGTATAGACCACCTCATCCTTTGGTCAGAGTTATATTACTATAACCTTCAAACATTTCTTCAAAAAATCCATTTGACCTTAAACATCAGTATCATTGGTCTAACTTATAAGACTATACACTACTAAAGTAAAGAGACAAATTACTTTTTAGGTTGAAACCCCATAAAGGGTAGCCTAAGAAAAATTAAATTCTCTGCTCTTTAGGTCTGCATGTTGAACATCCTTGGAAAAATTTGGAGAGTTTAATAGAGAAAAAGACACAAATATTTTTAGGTTAAAACCCTCCAAAAGGTGGCCTAATAAAAATCTAGGTTTCTTCCCACTAAGACTTTCCCTTTTCCAGCTTAATAAAAATTTAAGGATAAGATTAAAAAGTCAAAAAAGCCTCTAGGGAAAACTATATGTCACTATAAACAGTCAATTATCTCTTTTTAGGTCTATGGATCAAGGTAAAATTTAGATTAACTTCTTATTCCTTGCATACATATTGGTTCAAATGATATAAGTATAGCATATGAAAATGTAATTTAATTATATTTAAACCCTCTTAAACATTGATTCTTCCATGAAAATCACTTTCATAATTCAAATTATAGTAAGTTATTCACTTCTTTATATCCAAATGATTCAATGTGAGCTTACATTGATGGTAAATAAATTATGTATCTATCCTACCAATATCCATTCACGAGTAAGATTTTAGGAGGAAACCAAACTATAGTATTTTATCCTAATTTGTTCAGCTCATCTTATGATGATGGTATATATAAATTGTGTATCTTCTTTACCTATATCTATCTGAGGGTACAAGCCTTAAGGATGATTGATTGATTCAAAATTTTCATCATTTGACTCAAGTTTTTTGATATTATTATTTACCAAACTTGTCTTCATTTAATGTTTTGGTGGATTATATTATTATGATGTTACTCCTTGCGAGTTTTATATATTATCAAGGATTTATATTTTAAGTGAAATAGATTTCAAAAAATCAATAACTATTTTAAAACAAGAAATAAAAAAGGAGTAGAATACACAATTTAGAGTCTCTACCTAAGTGTCTGCAAAATATATAAATTATATAGTGTATCATGTTACTAGATATGATCTACAGATTCTTGAATTTGATCAATTAATCATCTAGATTTAGTAATAGTTTTTTGAATTTCATCTAACTCTACAACTTCAAATTTCTTGTAAGGATACGACATCTCTGCTTAGATAATAGAATTTTATTCTCCCTTCATGGAATCTTCAAGAACCATTTAATGGTCTTCCATTATTCCCTTATATATTCTTAATTATTAAATGAGGTGAATTTCCAAATTCATTTCTTTATCGGTCATGTTTTTTTGCTTCATTTTCACCTCTGTATAATTATACCTTTCTTGAAGAACCACAACCTAGAGGTTCATAGATTAAGCTAATGATTCTACCCTGGAGAGACAATTATAATTCTTACTCTTGATATTACTCATAGAAAATATATTTCTCAGAATCATAGATTTTCTGGTATTTAAACTGAATATATCCTAAGGTCTTAAATAACTCGCAGAGCCTGTACAGTTATTTGTATAGACACTTTATGAGGATTTTATGAAATCTCATATTTTAATAAACCTTAATACATGATTTATTACATAAATATACACTTAATATAACCCTATATGATTGTGATACCTAGTATTTTGGGTAATTAGGTACATATCATAATAACATGTAAAATAAAATAAAACAAATTTATTTAGTATCTCCATAACATGCACTTATATTCCATGGATCTTCTAAAACTTCATAGGATAACTTAGGGACATACATAAGAAAGGGGTGAGATATAAAGCATAATAAGAAAATAATAAATTCATGGAATATATTAAATTATTACATGTGATCTAAGAGAAATATAAATGTATCATAAGAGGGTTGAGAATTGTAATCTTGAACAATAAAGCATTATATAGCATAACAACATAAAGATAACATAGGAATGTGGAAACAACATAAAATAGGACGTAATAAACAAAATTCAAGGATAACAACCAATAAAACATAACATAGTGTTATTAGGATAACCTCTAATGCACAATATATGGTATATAATGATATAAAAGAAATACCCAATACATTGGAGGGATATATAATTTCAGGCATACCCATCACTTTCATATCATGTACATACAAAAGTGTTCCACATATATCATACAAAATAAGGATGTATTTTATCAATTTTAACACAAAAATTAAGTATTGAGGGTTACATACATGTAAATACCCAATAAATGAATGATAGGTAAAACTAAGTTAATATCCTTGAGTGGAAATGGAGACAAGTATTCACTATATAAATGTTTTTCATGGAAAATCAAAGGATAATTTTGGTAGCATAACAGTTGTACATAATAGTTTATAGAAGGGGTGAATGAGAGAAAAATGGGTGTATAATTACATGAGATTCATAAGGATAGTATGATGGATTTGTAAAACATATCCCAAATTGAACAATTGGAAATAAAAAAGGCATGACATAAAGAAGGTGCCTGGATAAATAGGAGGATAGGATTCCTTACCCTGTGAGGGAGCTTCTGAAGGGTTCAAATGAGCTTCTTAAGAGATTGGGGGAACCTTGGGAGAGATATATAGAGGCAAGGGAAAATTAAAATCATCCTCCAAGAGTTTTGGTTTAAGAGGAATGGGAGGTTGTATTGGTTTATATAGAAGAAAGAGGGGATTGTTATTTATTAATTTTCAAACGTAGGTTTTGGATTCTGTATAATTAATTAATTTAAAAAACAAACCATCCCATGATTTTATCCCATGGATTCAAACAAAGAGGGTTGGATTTCATTATTTCATAAGGAAAATAACATTACTCAATAAAATAATACACTTATTTAAGTGTTAGTGATTCTTGTTTATAAGAATTGATTTTAAAGCCATAAAATATAATATAGTCTTTGGTGGATTAATTAAGGGTTTATAAAATTAATCAAATAACATAAAAACAAATTATTTTAAAGGTTAAACATAATTTTATTCATGGATACTCTTTATAGTATTTAATTCATCACTTTTAGGATTTTATGATGTCATAATACATACTATATAATTATAACATATTTAATTTTTACCCAAAAAATATACCATCTCATAAGATTATGAAAAATTCACCATTGCATAATTTTGATATTAATATTTAAAAAATAATATTTATTTTATCAAAATAATTCTATAAATATAAGTATTTACACTAAAATCAAATATACTCAATGTTTCCTCTAGAATTGGGGATGACCTCATTGATTTAAGGTTCAAACATTCCAATCATTCTCTAACGGGTTTGTTCATAGAACCGGAAACATCAAATGATTCCATATCCATTTGGACCTACTTTACAAAGGTAGGAACTCATTATTTGTAAACTAATGAGGATTAGGAATTTGCATTGGTCGAGAGGATGGGAGGTCAGACTCATCACACCTTTTTTAGGGGAATTATTGTCTACTCTGGGACTCTCTTTATAGATTTAAGTTATGTTCGTGAATCCTTATTATATTACCAAGTGTAAAATGAGATTTTCTTTAGATCTGAAAATAAATGATTAAATATGTAGGGAATTTAGAGAATATTTTATATGTATTTGAGGTCTTCATCGATGGAGAATCATCTGTATTTGTTAGAGATTCTTAGTCAATGGTATCCTTCAATACATAAAAGTCTCTTGGTCATTATGATGACCATAATGGTTTTGAAGCCACTCAGTGGGGCACTTGAAGTTTATTTTCATTCAGAAGGACATGAATTATTTCAGAGTTGGGATCATACCCGCGGATGGGCTACCTATGTATCCTTTGTTTTATAAAAGGAATCAGAACCAACGTAGTTCGAGAAAGGGAGTATGATGGTTATGCACAATTGATGGCTCAAATAAAGATGTCATAATTACTTTTACACTTTAAGCTCATGTGAGTCATGCTCGGTGTGAGAAACAAGAGGTATTGGTAAAATCAGACAATTGTGCCATGAAAGATGCAATCATGAGAAATGATGTGGGTCTTAGTTATGTATGACTACCCATAATAAATGAAGATTAAATACTCTAATCTTGGGGATTACTCCTAAGGAAGATGACCAAGTTAGGAGGGGACTTATGATTGGGTTTTACTCCTGAGAAGGAAGCCCAGATCAAAAGTAAATTAGGACTGGTTAAGAGAAATTAAGACTGGGGCTTACTATTGAAAAGGAGTCCCAGGTTAAATGGATTTGAAAATTAAATGGAATTGGGGCTTACTCCTAAGTAGGAGGCCCATTTTTGAGACTGGGGCTTTCTCTTGAAAAGGAATCCCGGGTTAAGAGAATTATGGTTGGGGCTTACTCCTGAAAATGATGCCCAAATTAATGAGGACTTGGACTGGGGATTTCTCCTGAAAAGGAGTCTTAGGTTAAGGGAAATTATCACTGGGGCTTATTCCTGAAAAGGGGTCCCATGAATAGGATTCTCTCATCTTAAAGGATGAGGTTGAATGAATGAAATCTCTAATTTTAGTGACATAAAGATATGTAAATCACTAGGTTTTGAGAGATGTTCCAGAGAGTTCCTTTCAGATAAGGAAGTCAAATCAAGAAATCATGCCATAAATGGATTTGAAGAGTGTCTTGAAGACTGAATCTTGAATAGGAGAGGTGGATTGTTATAAGAGAGGTGAAATGGGTAGGAAAGGCACCCAAAAAGATAGGGGCGTGCATGTCCTAGAAGGCGCGCAGGTACTGCGTGGGCACTCAAGTCCTGGTCGCGCAGGTATACCTGTGCGGCACATGGGTACTTGCGCGATTGTTAACCAATAGGGTAGTACTTGGGTGATCCTTGACCAAAGCCTTTAAAATTATCCTGAGGTACTTCCAGAAGAGAGGCGTGCAAGTTTTAATGAGTAGGTAAGGAGGCGCGCAAGTATGTTCATTTCCCTTAAGGGTAAAACACTTTAGGCGCGCAAGTGTTAGTGAATTATAACACTTAGACCTTACTCCTCTTGTTTAGACCTTCCATTCTAGGTAAATAATTACCTTAGAAGTGTTCGGAAGACTTGAAGAAGAGACTTGGGCGTTCAGAGCTCTGTATCTGAATTCTGGAAAAAAATTCTCCTCGAATGGGGGGCCCACCGGGGGTATTTATTGGCTGGAGAAGACCCCAGGCGGTTATCACTTAGGGCGCGCAACTCACTTGCGTGACCATTAGGTGGCACGCAAGTATACTTGCACGACAGTAAGTGAACTTGAGCGACCTTTTTGCAATGTTCTTCTTATTCATTTCTTTGTCAATTTTTGATATTTTCTTCAAAGGATGAATCAAATTGTGCTATTTCATTTCCCTTTACATTCTTTTAGACAATGTGATGAAAAGAAGCATCAACAAAAGTCCCCCCTCAGAGTTGGATCTGAAAGAATAAGTATGTGACTCTGAGGAAAATAAGAAAACCAAAGGGAAAGAGGTTTGCAGGTGTTCAATGTGCAACCATCATCGCGCAGGTGCGAGTCACGCAGGGTTGGAGTGCACTGGCTGTAGGTGGGCAAGTGGTTGGCCTGGCCTATATATATGCTCTTATTTGTTGCGCATTGCACCGAACTTTGGATTTTTGAGCTCTCACCATGCAGGTTATCTCTGTCACGCAAGTTTCTCTCTTTTCCACTTTTCCTTTGTTGTCGTGATGATGTCAAGGTATCTGGACATGCGTGGTGATACTTGTGCACCAAATACTTCCGCGACACATCCACACTTGCGCTCCAAGTTTAGACTTGCGTGCCTTAATTACTTTGCCATTTTTTTGAATTCCTTCACAAATTTTATGAAAAATAAACCCATTTAAGAGTTAATTTATTAAAACTTTGTGCAGATTAAATGGATCGCAAGAGAATCGGAACGACTGATGAACTGGCAAGATGAAGGAGCTGAAGCATAAGATCAAAGAAAAAGCTGTCCAATAGGTGCAGCTCCAGCAACAGTTAGATGCTGTTACTGGGGAACTTGACCAGCTCAATAATTCATTGGAGGGAGCTCAAACGAATGGTATTAAAGCCATTGTAGGTGCCAAGAAGGAACTCCATCAAGATGAGAAGAGTGAAGTTGGTCGAGTGCACGAGCTTCAAGTAGCTGCTGATGAAGCTCGGGATGTTGTACATCAAGTGAAGACTTATGTTGACAGTCTTTTGTAATTTCCTGAAATAGAGAAGAGGCTCCAATCTGTGGATGTCCCTCTAACTCTTGTGCATCAATGGAGAGTACTTTTATCTTTAATCATTTATGCTTGTATTCTTTCTCTACCTTCTTTAAATTTCACCTAATCCAATGGGCCTAGTGAGCATAGTTTTATTTTTACTAGGATTAATGTAAATAACCCTACAAACTTTGGTTCTTTTAATTGCTCAATATTACCTAAATCATACAAAATGTATGTTTAGTGAGCTGGAACTTGACTTTTATTCAGATCTCCTTTGTCTTTTGTGGGCAGTTTAAAGTCATGCATGTCAGACATAAAGAGGATAATGTTTAAGGTCGAAATAGTTTTGACTGAAATGGATTAAGATTGAATCAATTCCTTGAAACTTTATCTGAAAACACATTAACATACTCAAGTATGAGGGAAAATATGTAAGCTATGACTTAAGAATATTTGAATCTGGGGAATGATATGAAAAATAGCTAAAAGGCATTAGAAGAAGTAGTTTCCAAGAATGAAATTACCATTATTTAACAAACCTGTTAGGGGGTTGAATTATGCAGGGCCACCTAAGGGCATTGGATGCATAGTCAAATAAATAGCATCTTTTGGCTGACAGGTCCGTTATGTAGACTACTTATGCAAGGCCGCCTAAGGGCATGTGCTACATAGTCAGGAAAAAGAACTCTCAGAAATTTACTTTCCTAGTACTAAAAAGCCAGTGAAAGTTTATGAAGATTCAAATTTTCCAAAGTATAGAGTTTGTTGTATGGAAAGAGGTACTTGAATATGGAGAAGATATTTCCAAACAATATTATTGAAGAACTGGATGAATATCACTCCTACGAAGGTCTGACCCAAACGTAGGGAAAGAGAATATAAACCATAGACTTGAATACTTTCAAATCATGAAGGATATGGGACAAGTACGTTAAGGATGGATATTTCTGCAGATCCCTACATATTTTCATTAAGACAAATAAGGATAAAAGAGGATTTCTTCCCAAGAATGAAGTTACCTGTATTTAACAAACTCTTTAGGGGGTTGAATTATGCAGGGCCACCTAAGGGCATTGACTGTATAGTCAAATAATAGCATATTTTGGCTGACAGGTCCGTTATGTAGACTGTTTATGCAAGGCTGCCTAAGGGCACGTGCTACATGGTCAGGAAAAAGAACTCTCGGAATTTCAGGCCTTTTGTGATTAGAAGTTAAGAAAAAGGGTTATGAAGATCTGAAAATATTTAATGTTAGTATTATGACACATAAATATGGGTATTGTCCAATGTATGCAGAGATACACAGATCAATGCTAACCATAATCATGTTGTGTGTAGGTCCTGAATTGAAATGTTGGACTTCACTACATATCCCATAAGGATGAGAATCAATCCATACGTAGTTCTTAAACTATAGTTTAACGTCGTGCAGAACAAAAGGATTGGAGATCTTAGTTTAGGGTCATAGAGCTCGGACCATTATAAGAAATATGCAGTGTGTGCTTTCATGGGGACTTTTCAGCTAAGGGACTGAAAGTGGAATTTGGGGTTAGGCCCAAAATACTTGGGGCTGGATTCAAGGGACACTCGAACATTCCTATGTATCCCATAAGGATGGGAATCAAGCCCACGTAGGTCTATAAATACCCTCTGTACAAATTTGGTTCATACATGTGAAGGGTGAAAGGGGAATTTAGTGCAATGATGGATTAACCCAAGATAAAAGTTTTGGTCATTGCCATGTATGCACATAGACTTTGGAATATAACATGATTGAAAATCAATGTAAATAATAATTCCCTCTCAGGTGAGGGTTTCAAAGAATGTTATAGTTTATTGTCATACGGGACAAAAAATTTGTACAGTTTAACATCATATAGCAAGGACAAAAGTGAACCAATGTAAAGATATTGATTCTGGGGGCGGTTTCACGAATCAAAATCATACAAGATGGAGGTGAACCGATGTGAATAGATTGGTTTTGGGCTTGAACCTCAGGAGGTTTCCTATGTACCCAACCTAGAAGGCAAGGATCAAAGTCCGCGTAGTTTAATTAAAGAATGAATTAGTGATCAAGTTGTTCTTGGGGACAACAACCTAAAAAATAGTATTGGGACTTACACGTGGTTAGTAGCCCAGAGAGAGTGTTATGATTGAAGTTTTCTCAAAGCTCACGTGAGTCATACTCGGTGTGAGAAACAAGAGGTAGCAACAACCCTAACGATGCACAATTTAATGTCATGTAGGACATATGAAGGGACTATGCAGTTTTAAAGACTTGCAGTTATGACTATTGGTGCTGCATAGTTTAATGTCATATAGCAGGGACGATGTACAGTTTAATGTCATGTAGGATGTATTAAAGGACTTTTTGTACAGTTTAGCATCATGTAGTTAGGAAGATGGGGACAATACAGTTTAATGTCATGTTAGACAAAAAGTGGACTGTGCAGTTTAATTTCATTCAGCAAGGATAAAAGAGAACACATTTTAATGTCATGTTGGACGTATTAGGGAATTTTTCATAGTTTAACGTCATGTTGGACGAAAAAGGGATGATACAGTTTAGCGTCATGTTGGACGAAAGAAATGCAAATAGTTTAAAGTCATATGCATGGACTGTGGATGATGCAGTTTAACGTCTTGTTGGACGTAAGGGAATTGGAAATAGATTAGGGTCATTTTCATGGACCGTAGATGGTGCATTTTGTGTTTAAACAAAATACTTCTTCAAAAATATGGCATTGGTTGGAGTAGTGATGAGTTCTCCATCCATTGAGATTAAAGAATAAGCTCCATTGGAATAGACCCTATGTATTGAGTAAGGTCCTTCCCATTTTGGCTCAAGTTTGGGAGGTTTCTTTTCTGGTATCATTGGAGTTCTGAGAACTAATACCAATTCTCCCTGAACGAATGAACAAAGATGAACTTTTTTTTTGAAAGCTCATGCTATTCGATTCTGATAGATTTCTAAGTGGTGAAAAGTGCATAATCTTTTCTCATCTAACGGTTCCAATTCATTCAATTGCTTTTGATATTGTTCATCGGTAGATGATTGATCACAAATGGCAACTTTGAGTGAAGGTAATTGAATTTCAATGGGAAAAACTACTTCTGTTCCATATACTAGTGAATATGGAGTTGACCGCATTGCAGTGCGGGTGGTGGTCCGATAAGCCCATAAAGCATGAAATAGTTTATCAGACCATGAATTCTTATCTTTATCCACCATCTTTTGCAGTATATTTGACAGAGTCTTGTTGAAGGATTCTATCTGGCCATTAGCCTCTGCATGATACCAAGATGAATTATTGGATTTAATGTTATATTCTTGATACAACTTCTTCACCTCGGATGAACAGAAGTTGGTGCCATTGTCCGTCAATATGGTATGAGGGACACCAAATTTGGTAATAATGTTAGACTTGATGAAGCTAATAGTGCTTTTATAATTGACTTACTTGAGAGGTATTTCCTCTTCCCATTTGGAAAAGAAATCAGTATCAGTAAGAATATACTTAAACTGCTTGGTCGTAGCTGAAGGGGAAGGTCCCACCACATCCATTCCACATGTGACAAATGGCCACGAGTATTTAGCTGTATGAAGAAACTATGGGGGTTGATGAATGAATTTGGCATATACTTGGAATGAATGACACTTCTTTTTGAAATCAACACAGTCTTGTATCATTGAAGGCCAAAAGTATCCAAGCCTTCGAATCTGATCAGACAGTCTATGTCCATACTGGTGGCCACCACAGACTCCTGCGTGTACTTCTTTTATGACAGCCATTGTCTCTTCACCATCAATGAATCTGAAGAGAACTCCATCAAAACCACGCTTGTAGAGAACTTTCTCTAGGTGATCTGGACTATCATAAAGAGTAAAATTGATCACACATCACCAGATTTGTTCTTTCTCTGCTCTATCAGGTGGAAGTGTTCCATTTTGATGGTATTCTCTGATAGGTGTCATCCATCCTATAGTATGACTATATGGTTCAGGAATGGGACTAATTTCATTGATCTCCTCTATTCTGGTTTGAACATAAGGTAAAATTGCACAACGGTGGGCAATATTGATGGTTGTCTCATCCTGATTTGGATCTGCCAGAGCTGTGGCTATATTAGCCAATGCATCAGCTTGGTCATTTTGTAAACTTGGGACATAAGAAAATGTCGGTTCCAAAGGAAATTCCGCCATTAACTCTCTGACGTAATCATACAAAGGGATTAGTTCTTATTTTCTGATGGCATAATCCCCATTGACTTGGTTGATTACTAGGTCTGAATCACCTTTCACCTTTATGTGATTCACTTGTGCTTGAAGAGCCAACTCCAAGCCTATAATGAGAGCTTGGTATTCTGCTTCATTATTGGTACCACCTTCCCACAATAAGAAGGAATAAGTTAACACTACCTTTTTTGGAGAAATGAGCACATTTCCTAAACCAACCTTGTTGAATTTAGTATTTTCCATTTTCCTCCCTGTCGGAATTCTGGAAGCACCATCAAAGTACATTTTCCATGTCTGAGGACAATCCTGAATAGAGAGGACTTCCTCATCAGGGAGTTCAATATCCGAAGATGTATCTTCCACTGAAGGGTGTTCAGCCAGGAAATCAGCCAGAGCTTGGCCCTTTATTTCCTTTTGAGACACATATTGAATATCAAATTGCTGCAAAATAACTGCCCACCTTGCCAGACGTCCTGTAAGCATTGGACGACTAAGGATGAATTTGAGTGGGTTATTGAGAGATACCAATTGGACCTTGTGATGTTGCAGGTAGTGTCTCAACTTCGGAATTGCAAAGATTAATTCCAGTCAGTACTTCTCAATATTTGAATACCGGGTTTTTGCTTCAAGCATAGTCCGACTGAGATAGTAGAGGCTGTTTTCATTCCCAACATCATTCTTCTGAGCAAGAAAGGCACCCAATGATCTCTCTAGAGCTGTCACATAGAGGATAAGTGGTCTTCCTTCAATAGGTGCCATAATTATCGATGAAATCAAGAGGTATTTCTTGATAATATCGAATGCTTCTTGACATTCTTTAGTCCACTGGTAAGTGACTCCCTTATTCATTAATTTGGTGAAGGGTAAACTTTGTCCTGCCAAATTGCTGATGAAACACCGAATATAGGCTAAGTGTCCTTGAAGCCCTCTAAATTATTTAAAATTTCAAGGAGGTAACATAACAAGGATTGACTTGTTCTTCTCAGGATTGACTTCGATACCACGACGAAATACAACAAAGCCGATAAATTTTCCTAAGGTTACCCCAAAAGAACATTTTAAGGGTTTCATCTTCAAATTATGTTGTTGAAACTTGCGGAATATGACTTCCAAATCAGCCAAGTGATTAGAACGTTGTTTGGATTTAACCACCAAATCTTCCATATAAAATTCTACAAAATTCCCTAAAAATGTTTTGAAGATATGATGCATGGCACACTGATATGTTGTGCCTGCATTCTTTAAGCCAAAGGGCATTACCCGATAGCAAAACACACCCTGAGGGGCTCTGGATTCTGTAGATTCATCATCTTATGGAGCCATTCAGATTTGATTATATCCGGAATATCCATCCATTAAGGAAAGTTCTTCATAGACAGCTATTGCATCAATCAGTAGTTCTGTAATCGGAACTAAAAAATCATCCTTAGGAAAACGCCGATTAAGATCTCTGAAATCGATGCAAACTCTAATTTTTCCATTCCTCTTCTTCACAGGGACAATATTATCCAACCACTTGGGATATTGAAATTCTATGATGAAGTTAGCTTTGATAAGCTTATCCACTTAGCTTCAATTTTGGAAGCATAAGTCGGGTGTGTTCTTCTCACGGCTTGCTTAAATCCTCGATGTTCTTCTGGTAAACCCAAATGATGAGTAGCAACATCAGGATCAAGCTCGGGAATTTCTATATAATTCCAAGCAAATATGTCTCGATTTTGCTTTAAAAAGTAAATATACATCTCTTGTTCTTCAAGAGTCATGGCCGCACTGATTAAAGTGGGGTGTGGATCTTCTTTTGTACCGAGATTTATTTCTCTGAGTTCATCCATGGTGGTAGAGATACCCTCTTCAAATTCTAGAGGAGCATCTCTTAGATTTTCCTCTTCTTCTTCAACATGTGTTATTTCTTCCTTTTCTACTTTCATAGTAGATGATGAAGCAAAATTTTCATAATCAGAAGAGATGTTGAAATTTGAACATCTTGAAGAAGAGGCTTCCATTTCCGACCCGATTTATGATGGAGGGTCTTCCTTGGGTAATAAAGAGGATTTGATGGATTGAGAATCGACATCATTATTCACCTTTGATGTTGTTATAACTTCCTATGGCCTGATTGGTGAAGTATAGACTTGTTGGATTTCAGCATATGAAATGAAGACATCTTCATTTGAGCTTTCATCATTGCCTGGTGGGTCATTAATTTCTCCCATGTTGTCTGTCTCAATTGCCGTAATTGAAAATATGGATCTTTCCATAAGAGTATTTGGATTTGGTTCTATCCTATCAATTTCACTGATAGGCAAAACATAAACTGTAATCACATGCGCAAATGGATATACTGGAATCTTTTCCAAACCATATGAAGCATTAACTTTGGTAATCTCCTTCATTGTGGATTCCTACCTTCCCTTCATGTGATAGAATTATGCCTCAATGTATTGAGATTCACATGTCTTGAATGGGGCCTTATCACTATACAATGTCCCAACTTGACCATCAAAACAATATTTGAGACATTGATGGTATGATGAAGGGATAGTCGCATGTTTATGTATCCAGGGTCTTCCAAGCAAGATGTTGAAGGCTGAGTCTTGATCAACAACCATAAAATCTGAATTGGATACAAGATCTCCAAACTGAGTTTTGAGTGTAACTTCGCCCAGTGGTTCTTGTTCATTTTTATCATATCCTTGTAGCATCATAGTCGAAGGAGATAAATCAGATTCCATGAGGCCCAATCGACGAAGTGTATGAATGGGCATGGGGTTGACTCCTGAACCATTATCAATGAAAGATCTTCAGACGTCTACGCCATTGACCTTTCCAGATAAGTACAACGGTCTAATATGTCCATGCACGACATCACCTTCATCTTTATTAGTAAAATATATTACTGCATGGCATTCTGCAAGATTATTCTCTATGTGATAGACTTCAGCTGCAGCAATTTCAGTTTTAAACTCCTGAGGACTTGACAAAGCCTTGATGAGTGCCTCCTGGATATCTTTTGACAGATTCAAAGCATCCAGAATTGATAACTTGTCTGGTACTTGGGCCAAGTGTTTCAATAAATCATACTTTTGATCCAAAGGTCTATGTTTCCCAACAGGAACATGTGGTTTAGCAGGTTCCTTGGAAGCAGATGCTTCGGAAGTTGATGCATCTTGTATCGGGATAGGAATTGGCAATATTCTTGGCTTTGGAAGATTAGACCGATTAGATCCATTTACTTGCTGAGAAGAAGAAGATGGAACCTTCAACTTATATTCCATAATAACTATGCCAGGACTGAATTTGCTATTAGTGGAAGAACTTGCTTGTTCTTGTTGAGCTCGCTGAAGGGCTCTTCCACGAGTTTCTGCTGCATACACAGTTCTATCAGGGGTATAATTGGAATAGTGTCTTCAAAAAGATACACGTCCTCCCCTGTATCCCGAGCCTCTGAAACTTCCTCCGATTCCTTTATTTGATATAGGGAATTCGGGCTCATCAAAATCAAAACTTCGATTGGCATATGGATCTGTTAATTGAATCATATTAATAGAACCAAAGATTAACTCTTCATCCAATGAGGACTCTTCTTGAATAGCCAATTTAGGTTGTACCGTTTGGTGGGGCGGTGCCCGTTTCTTCAAAGTAGATGGCATGAAATCTTCCAGAGTCAAATACATCTTAGGCTTTAATACATACTCATCTTCTTCTTATTGTTCCTCTTTCTTGGAATTATGCCGTTTCTTTGAGGATTTTCCCTCTGATGAAGAGGGTTTTGCTGCGGCATTCATGGCAGAAGGCACAATTGGTTTCTTCAATTGCGTTCGCAAAATATCATGAGTTCGGTTGATTGCCATTATGACCATCCAATCATCATATTTTGTGCATTTTTTCTTTTAACTTCTTTCCACTCGCCTTACTCCTCTGGAACTGTAGTAGTAACACATGATACCTAAGCTGAAGAACCTTTTAGTTTAACTTGTCCCAAATCAGACATTTTTTGTAGGAGGTCCTTGAAAACAAAACACTCCTGAATGGGATGCCCCGACATCTGATGAAACGGGAAATAGTTGGGATGGTCTTCATATCCATCCTTGTTTGGCCTCTTGGGCATTGGCAATTGAACCAAATTATTTTCCAGAGCCGAAATGAAATAACCAGGAACTTTTTCATTTCGGAAAGAGTAAAATTTTCTTTTCAAATCCTCAAATTGTTTTCATCTTTGATCTCTTTGATTATCTTGACAAAATGGCCTCTCTTGTTGGCGCTCAGAAGGTGGATCCCTTCGATAAGATGAAGGTTTTGAAGTAGAAGCAGGTACAAGTGCTTATTTAAGTATAACTATAGCAGTTTCTGCTTTACCCATTCTCATTCCTGGAGCTGATGGAATTACATGAGATTTATCCTTAGTCTGTATAAGATAATTTTCAATCTGTTGAGAAATTAAAGTAAGGTCTCGAAACCCTCCTGTGTATTTCACAGGGATCAGCGGTGTGTGTAATTCGTCATTCAGATTTTCCACATAGATTGTCAATAGTTTCTCTTGAGGGAGTGCTAAGCTTAGGGAATATGTTAATCCTTTCCAGCGAGCAATGAAATATGAGACCCTTTCATTCTCCCTCTGCTTACAGTTTTTATGATCAAAAATTGTTGTCTTTAGAAAATTTGAGCTGAATTGGAGAAGGAATCTTTGGAGAAGATCCTCCCATCCTGTAATTGACCGGGATTGCAAGCTTGTATACCATACAAATGCTGGTCCTTACAAGGTTCGCACGAAGCATCTGATTTTCACTGCTTCTTGCTACTCCGGAGTTCCCATCATAGGATCGCAACAAGACATGTAATGCGTCAAATGCTATTCAGGATCGCCTGATCCATTTAAAACATAGAATATAGGGTTTCCCAAACTAGATGGGGGAGAGATTGAATCTACCCATTCAGGGTAAGCTCTCCTTTCTGGTTGAACCTGAACACACTTCCCTTCCATAGTCTTTAACTGAGATGTTAATGACTCAATGATAGTTATTAACTTTTGAGAAACATTCAGTTGAACTTGGACTTGAACAGGTGCACTGACTGGAGCTTGGATAGGTATGGCAACTACTACTGCAACTGATGGCAGAACTGCCAATTGTTGTTGCAATTGACTCATAGGATTAGACCTGTGAGGGTGTACTGATAGAGGAGGATATTCTTCATCCATCTCAGTAGCTGCAAAAAATTCCCTTGGATGACTGACTCCAGCACGCTTAGGAGGAAGACTACCTTGAAGTAGTTCTGTGTTCAACCTCCTCAATTCCTTCATTTCTTCCTCTTGTTGTGCAAATATTTTCTCTAGTGAGAGCGATTGGCCTTCTCCAGAGGAAGGATATGTAACCTGATTCTTTTCATTCCCCTTTTTTGATCCCTTTAGAAGAGGGGGAAGTGGGTTATTTGAAGGAACATACATATTTTGGGTAAACCTTTGATTTCGTGTACACACACCTTCTTCATTTGTGCCTGTGTATACAACTTCTTGAACAGGAACCTCTTAATCTGATCCCCCTAAGTGAGCCTCATCTGGTGGATCAGCAACAACGACATTGATGAAATTAATTGATTCATAATGCATCACATCTCTTATATCAGCATTTTTGTGATATTGTATTCTTCCATGTCTCTGATGAGACATTTCCTTTCGTTGATTCGATCCCTCGGGAACTTCTTGGCGAACCGTAATTTGGAGAGAGTCTCCTGATAATTTGAATCTTCATTCCTCTTGGGGCTTCTTCCCTAATTGAGAGAAGACCTATTTTCTTTGAGGGAGGGATTGAGGATTTGAAAAAGTCCCCAGTCCGGTGGACTGGGGCTGTTCCTGCTATTCCTGCTCAACTCCTCGAATCCTATTTGTTGATTCTGAGGGTTGGTTTAAAAGAGTCCCCAATCTGGAAAGCTGGGGTGGCTCTTGACATGATATGTCTAAGACTTTCTTAAAATATATCCTAATCTTGCGGACCTTGGTCTGAAAATTAGCTGGATGCATCAATCGACATACACTTTTATCACCCAGTTCAAAAGACCATTGGATGATTTCTGACACATCTGTCACTTGATGATGTGCTTGATCCATACGAGAGGCATGTTCAATATTCTTGTTTGCTTGATGCAGGATTAATTCAATAACTTGTTCTCTATATTCTTGATTTTGAGAAGAACTAGTTGAGGCATGTTCTTGGGAAAGCTTTTGATTACAAACAAAACCCATTGACTATGGCCGGCTACGGGAAATAACATTGCATGAGACCATTTTCGGCGGGCTTTACTAACTGGAAAGCACAGTGAAATGTAGTTCTCCATGAACACCCCATCCTCTTACATGAATAACAGATGGGGCGTTGGCAATTAACTGGCGCAATCTTCTTAGTGCTCCAAGGCATGAACGCTGAAGGGATCTCTGCTGCTTTTTAGCCTTCGGATATCGAGAGAATAATAGAGATGCCAAATCAATCTGACGTTGTAACCCTTATATTATCTTAACATTATTTTCATATTCATCATAAGATAATACTTTCTTTTTCAACTGAAAAAGAGTTTTCCATAAGTTGAGACAAATATCATGAATTCCATCTTCCATCAACATCTCTGGAATGTCATACTGAGAGTCATCTAGAGGCCAAAACATGACTGGCACTTCACCTTTTTCCAGTTGTTTTCTCATGTTCAGCATTTCCTCTTTCTCATTCAATGAAGATTATTCTACCTGATTTGACCAGAGATAGTGCTTCCTTGTTTCTTCATCGTATTCAACAAGATTGGTAGAGAAATCACCGATCAAACTAGAATATGCATGACTTAGGGGTGGTTCGTAGAATGACCTACACCCTAGTCTATCTTCTGATTGATAAAGTATTTCACCTGCTAGCGATGAAGCATCATACATGACTGGTTTCGCATTTTCAAGTGCCTCAAGATAAGAGGGCTTTGTCGGCACTACATTGTCCACTGGAGAATTTTATGGGAAATGTGCATCACTACTACAGAGAGGAATTTCGAAGTGAAATTCGTCATCATTAGGAGTACCACCATGGTGGGTTATAGAAAAATATGAGATCTCTTGCTCCTTGTTCTTCTGACCACACAGAGGGTTCCTGTGGCTCTCATCTGAAGATGAAACTTCAAGATCGATCAAACTGTCATGAAGCAAGCCTTCATGAGGAAGTTTCTGTTGAAGACCTTCAGAATTAATGTTCCCACTATTAGTGAATGAGGGAGTATAATCTTGGATTCCAATAGATAACTGTCTGAGGGCTTCAAGAACTCTAGCATCAAGAAAGGCCTTGTTACAGATTGGCTCTTGATATCTTAACTGTGTTGGGTGGGTCTTCTTCTTAGACGCCTTCTTACTAACCTTTGAAACCACTTGTTGAAGAAAGTGGCTTCTTGGAGCAAGTGTATGTGCCTGATCAGGAGATATGGCCAGGTTAGGCTGACAATCTCCACTCAAATCAGGTATATGTGCCTGACTTGGTTGTCCGTATGATATGGGGGAGTATGCCCCACAACCCTCTTGGACTGGAATAGATGTGTGTGTCTGTTTTGGAGTGAACTATTGATGTATCACTCCACTGGTAGGGATAGATTTATGTGTCTTTCCCTGAGATGCTGATGAAGCTGTTATAATATCTTGGAAGGCATCCAGAATATGAGCAGGGATTTATTTCTGCTCTTTCACCATTGACAGAATGTGCTTGGTGACTTCAGCTACCAGAACGGGGATATACATCCATTCCGTGCTTGGATTAGGTGTCTGTTCCTGCTTCTGTCCTCCTTTTACTGTCAGTGAATCCTGACAGTACTCATGTGTGGGGGAAGAGAGTTGATTCTGCCTCTTGTTTTTCATCGGAGCTTTCACACTGACTTCTCTGAATGCTACTAAGCGGGACTGTTGGTAGTCTTGATCAGTAATAGCAGGTGTATGTGCCTGATGATTGCACTTCGCCGAACTTGGTTGACGAGATCCATCATATGTAGTCATACAAGCCTGCTGACTAGCTAGTGATGTATAAACAGGTGTATGTTCCTGCCTATAGTACTCCGTCGGAATTTCCTGGCGGGATTGGTGTGATGCTGCCAGACGAGTCTGCTAGACAGTGGAATTAAAACGGACAAGTGTATGTGCCCGCTCGTTTCTTTCCACCAAGTTAGTTTGGTGGACTTCTCCGGAGATGGAAGAGATGAGAACCTGCTCATTGTTAACCGGATTTCTCCTATGGAAATTCGTCTTGCCTTCTCGGGTTTGAGGAACCTGAGCTGAACGCCTGGAGTCGGTACCCTCATCATGTTGAGGGCACACTGTCGCACGAGTCTGGAGGCGATTTTTGATGGGAGCCCTCGGTAAGGACTCATGTCTCCTTGAATTAAGACCCTTAGGGACCTTCTCATTCACCTCCTCAGAATATGGGAGTTAATAGTGATTGTGTTCTGGGGATAACGACCCGAAACGGTTAGAGACGGTGGTTAGCACTGCCTACTTCTTGATCACTGGTCGTCGCTGTCTGGACGACCAGGGTGAATTGTTCACTTGGAGGGCTCGTCGAGCAGCCTCCAGAGTTGGAATAGTACCATTTTGATGGTACTACTTAACCAAGGCATTTGATACCTAGTGTTGAAGACGCTGAGTAGGTGATGTCATCCTCATAGAGGATGACGATCCAGCATGAGTAGCAGCAGTGGCATTCGTAGCAGCAGTATTCACAGGTGTGAACTTGACAGCATCCATTTCTTAGAATGCAGAAAATCATGGAAAAGAGTGCCTATTTAATATAACAGACGTAATCAAGATAAATTCAGCCACTACATCTTTTGGATGAGAACATATGTCAATGATTGTTTTTTTGGCCCTCTCATTGAGTTTTAAATAGGGGCCTAACAAATAAGAAAAGCATAATTTTAACTTGGTTAAGGATTCACGTCGGGTTAAACATTTTTTGTTTCCTCTGGAATTGGGGATGACCTCGTTGATTTAAGGTTCAAACATTCCAATCGGTTTCTAACAGGTTTGTTCATAGAACCGGAAACATCCAATGATTCCATATCCATTTGGACCTACTTTCAAAAGTTAGGCACTCATTAGTTGTGAACTGATGAGGCTTAGGAATTTGTATTGGTTGAGAGGATGGGAGGTTAGACTCATCACACCTTTTTTAGGGGAATTATTGTCTACTCCGGGACTCTCTTTATAGATTTAAGTTATGTTCATGAATACTTATTATATTACCAAGTATAAAATGAGATTTTTTTTAGATCTGACAATCAATGATTAAATATGTAGGGAATTTAGAGAATCTTTTATATGTATTCGAGGTTATTCATCGATGGAGAATCATCTGTATTTGTTAGAGATTCTTAGTCAATGGTATCCTTCAATACATAAAAGTATCTTGGTCATTATGATGACCATACTGGTTTTAAATCCACTCAGTGGGGCACTTGAAGTTTATTGTCATTCATAAGGACATGAATTATTTCAGAGTTGGGATCATACCCGCAGATGGGCTACCTATGTATCCTTTGTTTTAGAAAAGGAATCAGAACCCACGTAGTTAGAGAAAGGGAGTATGATGTTTATGCACAATTGATGGCTCAAAGAAATTTTTCATAATTACTTTTACACTCTAAACTCACGTGAGTCATGCTCGGTGTGAGAAACAAGAGGTATTGGTAAAATCAGACAATTGTGCCATGAAAGATGCAATCATGAGAAATGATGTGGGTCTTATGTATGTATGACCGCCCAGAATAAATGAAGATTAAATACTCTAATATTGGGGCTTACTCCTAAGGAAGATGCCCAAGTTAGGAGGGGACTTATGATTGGGTTTCACTCCTGATAAGGAAGCCCAGATCAAAAGTAAATTAGGACTGGTTAAGAGAAATTAAGACTGGGGCTTACTCTTGAAAAGGAGGCCCAGGTTAAAGGGATTTGAAAAGTAAAGGGACTTGGGCTTAATCCTAAGGAGGAGGCCCATAGTTGAGACTAGGGCTTTCTCTTGAAAAGGAAGCCTAGGTTAAGAGAATTATGGTTGGGTATTACTCCTGAAAAGGATGCCCAAATTAATGAGGACTTGGACTGGGGATTACTCCTAAAAAGGAGGCCCAGGTTAAGGGAAATTATGACTGGGGATTATTTCTGAAAAGGAGGCCCATGAATAGGGTTCTCTCATCTTAAAGGATGAGGTTGAATGAATGAAATCTCTAATTTTAGTGACATAAAGATATGTAAATCACTGGTTTTTGAGAGATGTTCCACAAATTTCCTTTCAGATAAGGAAGTCAAATCAAGAAATCATTCCATAAATGGCTTTGAAGAGTGTCTTGAAGACTGAATCTTTAATAGGAGAGGTGGATTGTTATAAGAGAGGTGAAATGGGCAGGAAAGGCACCCAAAAAGATAGGGGCGCGCAAGTCCTGGCAGGCGCGCAGGTACTTCGTGGGTATGCAAGTCCTGGTCGTGCAGGTATACCTGCACGGCACATGGGTACTTGTGCGATTGTTAACCAGTAGTGTAGTACTTGGGTGATCCTTGACCAAAGCCTTTAGAATTATCCTGAGGTACTTCCAGAAGAGGGGCGCACAAGTTTTAATGTGTAGGTAAGGAGGCGCGCAAGTATGTTCATTTCCCTTAAGGGTAAAACACTTTAGGCGCGCAAGTGTTAGTGAATTATAACACTTAGACCTTACTCCTCTTGTTTAGACCTTCTATTCTAGGTAAATAATTACCTTATAAGTGTTTGGAAGACTTGAAGAAGAGACTTGGAAGTTCAGAGCTCTGTATCTGAATTCTGGAAAAACTTTCTTCTCGAATGGGGGGCCCACCAGGGGTATTTATAGGCTGGATAAGACCCCGGGCAGTTATCGCTTAGGGTGTGAAAGTCACTTGCGCGACCATTAGGCGGCGCGCAAGTATACTTGCGCTACAGTAAGGGAACTTGCACGACCTTTGTGCAATGTTCTTCTTATTCATTCCTTTTTCAATTTTTGATATTTTCTTCAAAGGATGAATCACTTTGTGCTAAGTTATTTCCCTTTCCATTATTTTAGACAATGTGACGAAAAGGAGCGTCAACACTCATTCATTTAAAAATATTGGTTTTCTTACAATAACAATTTTATAACCGCTATAAAAATTATTTTTGACTTCATAAAAATTATATTATTACATATATTTAATAAATATTATTTAATAATAATATTTTATTAAAATATAATTTATTTTAAAAATTATTTAATTCATTAAAATAGTGTGTCTTTATTGAAACTATAAATTTCCCAAAAATAAAATTTGTGTTTCATCGTATGAAAATATAATTTTTATCAAACTTATTGTTTAATCATAATATAAGTAATAATAAAAAGGTTAAATATAATAATTATTTATTAAAAATAAAAATATAAAAAATTAAATTGTTAGTGCCTTACATATACAAACCCTTATTACACCAGTGTATACCCTAAGAGTAAGGTGGGAGATTGTGAGATTTTCTTGGGGTGGTCTGAAGAACATGGTTTGGTTTGTGATATTAATGAGCTTGAACTTATACCATTAATGGTTTCGATCATGATTTAATTTTTGAATCTCATCTTATTATTGGTCAAGTGAAAATCATGGTGATGAAATCTCCCTTAAAATCTCTGATAAATGGGCTTTGGAGGGTATAATCCCACTAGTCGAGGTCATCCCTCCTTCTGTCTATGTCAATTGGACTTTATCACAAGACTTAATATACTAATATTAATAGTCACTATAAAATCTTTATATTATCAATAGTTATGATGATTAATGGTCTTTTAAATTTTACAGATTATATAAGATTCCCAAAATAATCAAATTAGTGCATGTGATTTCAAAATTACTTGATAATGCATTTATTCATTCAAAAAGGGTGTTTCATTTATAAAAGTCCTGGTAATTACATTCTTCCCCCATTAAAAAATTTCACCCTTGAAATTTTCATTTCATACATTAAAACAGATGATGATACTTCTGTTTCATCACCTCTTCTAGTTTCCATATACCTTTCTCAAAATTTTGGTTCAACTATAACACTTTGACCAGGTGAGTTATTTTTTTTCATAAAACCTTTTATCTATGGTCTAAGATCTTCAACAGTTTCTCCTAATAAGAAAGATAATTATACAATGGTAACACCTCTAGATTTAGTACATGTGAGGGGTCTGGTATGTACTTCCTCAAGAAAGATACATGGAACACATCATATACTTGAGATAAGTTAGGTGGGAGTGCTAGTCGATAGGTCACCACTCCATTTTAGTCAAGGATCCTAAAGGGGCCAATATATCTTGAAATAATATTTCCATTCTTCTCAAACCTTAATAATCTATTCCACAACGATATATGAAGGAACACTTTATCTGCAACCTCAAACTCTAGGTTTCATCAAAAAAAATTTGCATAGATTTTATATAGAATTTTTATATATTTCATATAATGTCGAATGGTTTGAACCTTCTCTATAATATCTTGGATAAGATCAAGTCCCATTATCTTCTGCTCTCTAAATTCATCCCACCATGTCATAGTCTGACACAACTTCCCATACAAATCCACATAAGGTGTTGTTTGAATTTTATAATGGAAACTATTGTTATATGAGAACTCCACTGAGTAAATTTGTTGGTCCCAACATCCTTAAAAATCCATTAAACATGATCTTAGCATAACCTATAGAGTTTGAATAGTCATTTCAAACTAACTATCCATATGAGGGTGATAATAAATGCTAATGATCAATTCTATATCCAACACTTCATGAATGTTTCTCTATAACCTTGATTTAAACCTTGGGTCTCAATCAGATATAACAGAGAGTGGAAATCCATGCAGTCTTACCACTTCCCTTATGTATGTCTTGATTAGTTTTTCAATAGAGAAATCATCCTTGATTGCAATGAAATGTACTGGCCTATTAAGGTGATTGACTACCACCCAGATGGGGTTATTTCCTTTAAGGTTCCTAGGGGTCCTATAATGAAATTCATGGTTATGTTTTCTTATTTCCATACTAGTATGGGAAATGGTTGCATCATACCCTTAGACTTCTATTGTTTATCCTTGACTTCATGGAATACAAATAATAAAGATACAAATTTTTTAATCTCCCTCTTCATGTTATCCCACAAGAATTTTTTCTTCATATATCTATACATCTTAGTGCTTCCTGGATGAATAGAGAAGGATGAGTTATGAGAATCATCCAGAAGTTCCCTATATTGTTTTTGATTTTATAGGACTCGTATCTAGGTCCCAAACCTTATAAATTCATCTTCAACAAAGTTAGACTCTTGAATATTCACTACCTTATTCTATATAAACTCATCATCTTTTTGGGACTCCTTGATCTTTTCAAGAATAGATGGTTGAGAAATTATTTGATAAAGGTAGGTTGAAGATCCTTTTATTATTCCTATTTTTATCCTTTGAATGTCCTAGAAGATTTTAACCCTTTAAATCCTCATAATGAATAGGGTTGTGGGATTCTTTCTACTAATAGCATATGCCACTTTGTTTTTCCTCCCATGATGGTAATAGAGTAAACAATCATAATTCTTGATCATCTCTAACTACCTTTATTGGTTCATATTGATCTCTTTTTGTGTGAATATATACTTAAGAATTTTATTATCCATATATATGTTACACTTCTCCTTATAGAGATAATTTCACAAAATATTTAATGTGAAGATCACTATATCCAATTCTATATCATGTTTTGGGTAGTTCTACTCATGAATATTTAATTAGATGGAGGAATAGTCTATCACTTTCTCATATTTCATGAGTACACAACCAAATATATTTTTAGACACATCATTGTGGACCACAAATCCCTCTATAGTGGTGTGTAATGTGAGCACAAGTGTAGTGGTTGGCCTCTTTTTCAGATCTTTAAATATTTCTTTGTATTCATCGGTCTATAAAAACATGACTACATTCTTAGTATCTTGGTTAGTGGGCTTAAAAATCTTGAGAAATTTCTCAAAAATCGATGATAGTTTCCAACTAATAAAATTAAACTATTGATTATTTTCATAGATGTTGGTCCTAGTAATTATTTAATTACTTTACTTTTTAAAGGATCCATAGATATCCCATTTATAGTGATAACATTCCCCATGAAAGTTACTTTCTCCAACCAAAACTCACATTTACTATAATTTTCAAACCTCTTTTCCTTCCATGATGTCTTCAGTATAGAATTAAAATGGTCCTCATATTCCTCCATTCTTTTGGGGTAGATAAGAATATCATCTATAAACCCCACCACAAATTTATCAAGGTATTCCTTACAGAATCTATTTATCATGTCCATAAATATTGTTGAAGCATTAGTGAGTCCAAATAGAATCACTATGAACTTATATTGTTTGTACATTATATGAAAAGAAGTATTGGGGATATACTCCTTATTCATTATTACTTGATAATATCCTAACCAAAGATACAACTTAGAGAAGTACTAGGCTCTATGTAGCTAATAGAATAAGTCGTCAATCAATAGTAGAGGATACTTATTCTTTATCATGATCTTGTTGACATCATGATAAAAAATGTATAAGTGCATTGATCTATCCTTCTTCTTGAAAAATAGAACCAATGTACCCCATAGTGAAGTACATGGGAATATGAACCCTTTATCCAAATTCTCCTATAGTTTTTTCTTAAGATCATCAAGTTTAAAAATATCCATTATATATAGATTCTTGGATATTGGTAGTTCTATAGGTATAAATTATATCGAGAACTCAACCCCTTGGTTAAGAGGAAGACCTGGAAATTCTCTGGGAAACTCATCATCAAATTCCCTTAAAATTGGAATGTCATAAAGGATGATCATTTCTATAGTCTCTGTCTGTCATAACCCACGCCCCAAAAAAATACTAAAATGAAGGAAGAGATATAATTACCCTCAAGTCCCACCTCTATTGGTCCCTAGGTTGGTGAAAAGGACTGATCGTATAAATATCTCAGAAATGGAAGGCATTACCCTCTATAATAAAAATAGGAACGGGAGATAAGATATAAAACCACCAAATAGCTCAAGTACATAATGTAAATTAAACCCAAAAAAATATTCCATAATCTATGAATTAATTAAAACTGATATATATAAAATTCTCCAATATATACCAAAATAAAATTCTATAATAGTGACTCAACAATAGCTCTATCCCTACTAGTAATGTCTATCTAAGTCCCCAAAGAACTTTAGAAAAATACTTCTCATAGAAAATATCTTCAAATACTATATACTATATGGAATTAATCTCATAATGTTCCATGGTATTATTAATTAGAGACCATCATTGATTGAATTAATCATAAAAATGATAAATAGAAAGAATTATATTATTACATTTAGCGCATCCAAAAACTCTGAATATATTCTTCAATTCATTTACCTATACTTAAACTTTCACTAGGTCCAAAGATCTAGAAAAAGTCAGAGAGTTCTATTTCATGAAACGTTACACTATAGAAATGTTCCTTGGTGGAGAATTTAGTTTTTATCTTTCATGGGTGCCACCATTAATATCATGTTTGTACAAATTTAACATTAACACAAATTTTTTTGTTTTAATCATTCCATGTTGCTAATATGGAAGGTTATTATCCTTTCTTTGTCTTCCTAATTCAGATTCCTTGTTTCCTCAGTGGAAACCCATTCTCAAAAAATATGGATTATATAAAAAAACATGTAGATATTCAAATTCTATATCATGATAACATAAACATAAATTTTAATCTCTTAAGAGTGTCTTTTAATATTCTCCTAACCTATAATGGTATCTAAAAATTGATCTGATACCAAATATAATGGTCTGATCCCATACCCAATGGGCTATAACTAATACATATCAGATCATTCTATGGGTAACTAAACCTCTTGGGAGGGACTCTAACCACCATCCCTAATGGTATCCCTTTCTATATAAATCCCTTGGGTGGAGATCCATGCTTCTCCCAACATTCACATGCAAGAGTTACCAAGAATCAGATTCAATCTTTTTTTCTAATACCAACAACAATGACCCATTAATTTAACAACCCATAAAATGAGTTTAATATTAAGGATTTAACATTTTCATATTCCCATTATCTTTAAGATTTATAATTTTATAGAATTAGGTAAAAATTATATAAAAAATTGGATGCTTCCATGCAGTTTACATTTTTTCACAAAAATATGGCTTTAATTTTACACCCTTATTTCATTCAAGACACTTTTACTTATTTTCAGATGATCCCAAAGAGTAATATTTGGCCATTTTATACTTCCTACTCATCCTTATATCCTATTAAAAACATTTAAAAATGTGATATAATAATTAAAATATTAGTAAGGGACATAAAAATAATATAATCTCATTATTCCATTAAAACTTGAAACCCCATGAAAATTTTTACCTTTATTCAATAAAAATTTGATTATATAAATAAATCATGTAAAAATATGATAATAAATGTAAGGAACTAGCATTAAACTTTACATAATCATGATTTTTTAGGAAAACAAATCACTTTCTTTAATTTCAATGATATTTTAAGGTTAAAAATTTTAGATAATTAGGCCATAACTCATACATAATAAAACCATATTTTAAAAAGTGGACACTTCTAGTTAGAATCCATTTTTCTCATTAAACAAAAATTTTATGATATAACAAGTTTTATTTTCATGACATGTCTTCACAATTTTCATATTGACCTCATCCTTGTCCCTGATCATCCTTAAAACCCTTTGAAAAAAATTTTAAAATGTGGTATGAGAATAAAAATCTGAGTGTGAGAATTAAAAATAAATAAATAAACCGTTAATCCATAGATACTTATAAAAATTTTATTTTTTTAAAAAAAACATTGGGTTTAAAATAAATATTTTCTTACCCAAGAAATCAACTTCACTACCCAAGAATATTTATAAAACATTCTGTAATAAATATTAAGGGCATAATAAAACTCATAATGGTTTCTTTGAAATCATGAAAATCTAATGAAATTTTTTTCACAAAACTATTTTTTTACCCTTTAGAAGTAGTATATAATTTCCCGTTTTTAAATAATCTCATTGCTTGCCTTTTTGAAATCCTATGATTTACATAAAAAACTAATAGAAACAATGAAAAAATCATATGAGTAACTTGAGGTATCATTTTCATATCACTCTTAAATATGGAATAACCATCATGTTTATAAATGTACTAACCACAACGGTTACACTTGGAGTAATGATCACAATTACACTTGAAATAACCATCATGGTTATACTTAGAATAACCATTATAGACAACTTACAAACATTAATATTATCCAATTATTTGATGGATATCATAGAACCACTCATCCTTAGTTTATAAAAAATTCCCAAGAACCATAACATAATCATAAAACATAAAATCCTTCATTATAAAAACATTCTTTTCACCCATAATAAAACATTTCTAGATATTGAAATATCTATTCCATTTTAAAACCCATTTTTGAAAATAACCATAAAATAGAAAAGGAGGTTTTTTTGAAGAAAACATGGAATCTTGTAAAGGAATTAAAATATCAAATAATGGTTATAGAAGTGGGAAAATTCATTGTCTCTATATATATTAAAATTGAACATTATTTTTTTCTTTTGTAAAGAAAGTCAAAAGGTTCCATATAAAATACATAAAAAGATTCATTTTAAAAACCTTGTAAAGAAAGTAAATAGATACATAAAATGTCTTTTATAATTTATTTATTTCTATATTAATTCGTCCATAAAATAATTTTAAAATTATGGTAATGGAAGAAAAATATTTTTAATGGAAACTTTGAAAGATGGTTTTTAAAAGAAAGTCTCTTACCTCGAGTATGAATCATCACATACATTATTTATCTTCTCAAATAAAAAACTTGTGATAATTATTTACTTGATTTAGAATATTTTTTAAGTTTATTATTCCTTTTATTTCACTAATTACCATGTTATATAAAATTCCTTAATCAATTCATTTCATATCAAATGTTTTGACAACATTCGGTTCATATGTCCAAAATGACTTCAGTGGGTTTAATATGGTCAAAGAGGTTATTATTACATCATCTAAAGAATAATAATCATGTAATAATTGTTCTTTTTATACATCAACTATACTTTTAAAACTAATAATTAAATATGGTTATGAAAAATTAACTATGTTACAATCATGGAGATGGTGGGTCGAATGTACGCATGAGTAACATTTCCATTTTCTGACAATCATTATGGAAATAAGGAAATTATTATTTAATTTATTTTAATAATTATAATAATCTCATAAATAACATATTATTTATTTAAATACACTTATATATATCATCCATGTTATGGAGTGATGAAAAATGATTCACATCGCTTCGTGGAGGTGGTAGTCCACACGTACGCACGAATGACGTTATAATTTTTCAGTGAATGAAAAGGTAATAAAATATATGTTATATTATATTTATAGAGTGATAAATATTTCATGAATATAATATATATATATATATATATTAAATCCATAATTATAACCATTCATGATATGTGATGGTGGAAAACAAATTACATTAGTCAATGGATTGGCAGTCTGTCGTACACAAAAATGATGGATTCCTTTCCCATTTGAAGAAGGTTGGAGATATATATATGTGATTACATTAACATAATAACATCTAAGTATATGTGAGAAACTTATTTTATTATATTATCATGTTTATGAAAATATTTTTAATATGTGGAAGAATAAAAAAAATTCAGGTTAAGAACTATACTTCTTCTTCTAAGAACCTCCTTTTCTTTACACCTTAAAACCTATAAGGTCTATATTATACACAAAATAAGAGATATAGAATAATATTAGTGATTTTATTAAGGTATTTTTTGAATTTATTTTTAAAACAAAAGTATTTTTAACTGTGGGGGGAATAGGAGAGGATGTTCCCTTTTATAAGAGAGGGGAGAGACACTCTTATAATTTTTAAAAATATTAAATTAATATAAATTAATTTTCATGTTAAAAATGATTAAAATTAAAAATATATTAATATAAGGTGATTATTATTCTAAATAATCTCATAAAATAAAATTTATACAAGTTTAGACTATGTTTTTATCCTTATATTTTAAATTTAACCCTCCATTAATCCTTTTCAAACTTACCACGATAACAATGTCTTTCGAATTTGAGGGAAAAGATAGTTATTATAAATGGAAAAATGTTCTATAAATGGAATTTTCTTGATATTTTAAACCATATACCAATAAAATTTTAAATATATTTTTTTTATAATTTTAAATCATTTAATAAATTATTATTTATTGAAAAATATCATTAATGTCAATTTTATAACTATTTATTTACATTTAATTTAATAACATCAAGACCATAAAGAAATTAGAATATAATAAATTCAATAAACCATGAAAAATATATATTTATCCAAAAAATTCATGGATCACAGTAATTCTTTTAAATTATTTTACTTTTAATATTTTTAATATCATTTGTTTTATTTTTCTATTAATTGAATAATTACTACATTAGCATTACATAATATTTTAATGTAATTATCTCATTAATAAAAATTAAAAATAAAATACCATGATAAAAAAATAATTTATATTTCAAACAAATATTTATAACAAAACATGTCCTCTATTTATCACTATGTCAAAAATATTACAGTTATTAAAATCAAGAGTGTCAATTTTTTGGATTTATATTCACTTAAATTTTATAAATATTAAAATCATGAAAAATGGGAAAAAAGGTCACATGTTCTACATTTTGATGTTTATGGATGATATATACTAATTAAATTAAATTAATCCAAGTGTTAAGGTCATTTTTGAGTCCTTACCATATTATTTTTTAACCTAAATTACCCGATTCACCCTTACTGAGGGGACGTAAATTTACTAAGTTTACTATTCATAATGACCAAAAAATGAATATTTATGAAATTATTAAATCATGATTAAAAATTAAAAATAAATTTTTCAATATTAAAAACACATAATTTTTATGATTTAATTTAAAATTAAACCATCAAAATGTGATGAAAAACAATTTTTCTAGAAAAATGAATTTTGAGTGTAAAAATATTTTCATACCAAATTCAAGTATGAAATTAATTTATAAGACCATAATTGGATTATTTTTAATCATAAATAACTTATAAAATTTTAAAACAACTCTAAAATTTTATATTAATTTATAAATAATTTAAAAGAAAACACATTTTTCAACAAAAATCAATATTCTTCACTGCTCATTGAAAAATCAAACTAATCTAAAAAATATCAAAATTTAACCATAATTTATTTTTGTTATAATTATTTTAAAAATTATATCATTTTTATGAAATAAAATTTATAAAATTTCCAGAAATTAATTATAATATTTTCTCATGAAAAGCAATAAAAATCATTTTTGAAGAAAATATATTTTTGATGAATAAAATGAATTTACTAAAAAATGATTGATGATTTACTAAACAATAATAAATAAATTTTATTTATTAGGACCATTATATATATTTATAAATTTATTTAATCATATTCATACCTACCAATTAAATGTCTATATTAGAATGGTCACATTTAAATAATTATATTTCATGGTTTTTTTTAAGCTCAGTGTTGTATATCATATATGCTATCAAATGTAATATCCTTATTTAAAAATATTAGGGTGTTATATTATCCCACATTTAAAAAATTTCATCCTTTCAATTTTAACTTGATCTCAGTAATCAAATGTTTTCCATCTAAAAATACCTCTATTGAAATCCCACATCATATAAAGGGCTAAAAAACCTCCTCTTGAAAAGAGGGAAAGGGAAATATAAAAGTCGTCTGGAATAACACATAACTATTTTTCTAAAAATGAAAAAATTATTGGGAATTTAAAATATGGACATTAAAAAGAAAACTAATTCCCAAGAACCGATAGAGAGTAATGGAGAACATGGTCTGGCGAAGGTTAATTGACCCAAAATTATAAATATGTGACGGGTGAAGAGACTGTAGATTTATCAGAAATAAAGGTAAGAAGATAAAATTTTGGTTTCAAGATCTATTTCCCTATATTTTAGGAATTAATTTACCTTCTAAACTAAGAACATAAGGAAATATAATTACCTTATAAGTATAATTTCATCCTTTAATCAATTTCCACCACAATCCAATCTTTTGCTCCAAATAATGAGTATTTAAGGTGAATTTTTCTCACCTAAAGAATAAAAATTAACTTCTAATGAATCGCATAATCCAAAAAATGATAATAATATATTTATTATATCTTTATACATTAACCAAAACCAAAAAAGATTATCACAAGATAAGATAATTACTAAAATGAATAAACCTTCAAATCATGAAATACAACATTAATCTCTAAAGCCCTAATAATAACACCCAAAGTGAAACTTAGATCATTAGATACATAACTATACTTAAAATACTCTAACATATTCTCAAACAAGTTTTAAACCCAAAAATCAGAATGATTTTATCACACATACTTCTAAGATTAATTTACCATTTTCCTCTCATAAATTCATATACCCAATAATGTATATTCCCAAATCATATAATCTCTAAATATGTTAATAATTTTCATCAATAACTTAAATCATTATAAATCCACAATAAAATCATATATGATTCCAAAATATAATTCAACCTTTATTACTCAAATAAAATCCCATAATATTATATTTACCTTAATGATATAAGGTTCCCAAAATAGTTAACTGCTTTCTAAATAACATTAATCACTTCATCAATAAATCACTTTTATATTCAATGGTTATCTATATGATAACTCATATGTCCCTAAATAAAATTAATAATTATCTTAAAAATAATTTATTTAGAAAAAAAAAATTTATACGAAATAGGACATCACATAGGCTAGTGGTAGGAGTTGGACCCATTTCTCTATTCGGTTGTGGGTTCAAGCCCCACAACCTTACCGGATGCAACAAGTTGTCACCCATCTTATGGGTTGTAATTTTTCTAAAACTATATAATTCTTATAATGTCCCCCAAAATATAACCTTAACCATAAAATATCATATAAACCCTAAATTTTATCAATATAAATTGGCTTTAGAATTTGGGCCTACGGGCTATGTAATGGGCTACAAGCCCACTGGGCCTTCGGGCTATGTAATGGGTTTCCCTCTACCCAGTTAAAAGACGACTTTGCTTTGATTTAATAATAAAAAATGAGGCTTCGGCCCCAACCTTTAAAATATATATATATATATATATATATATATATATATTTATAAATATACCTCAAACATCTACAAAATCCCAATAAATGTTTCCCAAATTATTCCCATCTCATAAAAAATTAATAGGGTCTTTCTAAGCCTTTGAACATATGATAAACCTTCAATATACCACTATATCATAACTCCTGAATCCATATATGTGGATACCATAATCATTCAATATTTTCCATTAACCATGTTTTTCTATATATTTCCTTAATACATTCTTCCCATAAAAGAATCGGAATCATGTACTAAGATTCAATAATATAAAAACATAAGCAAATATATAATCTATTCCATTCATATGTCATTTGTAGTTTCCTCATCATCAACAATAATAAAATTAGGAATTTCTAAACATTAATTTATATGGTCTTCTTGATCCCTTTTTTTTTAGATTTCCCCATATGAAATATATTTTTATAATGCCTATACTCTCTAAATTTAAAACATTAAATTTATACCTTAGTAAAAACATTATCCCCATTCATGGTGATTACAAAAAATTTCCTTTTTTCTTGGAAAGCTATTTCTTTATTCCCTTCATTAACACATACAAAACATCTTCCCATTATTTTATGAAATTATTTTGGGTGCTTCTTTCCACATTATTGACACATAGGTCATTGAATATAATTAACTTTGTGATAATTATCACTTAAAATTACATGGATATTTATTTATCTCTTATTTTAGGAGTTGAGAAACTCATCTAGGTTCAAGTTGTTAATTATAACTTGTGAAATATGGTTAAGAATAAACATAAGGGTTTTCACTACATCTCCCATTTCATTTGGTTGTTCATTAAATGAACCACTATATTTTTCTTCACAATCATTGTTACTTTAGTTTATTCTAGATCTATCCATTTACTAAAACAAAAATGGTTAGTGTGATCATATCAATAAAATCATAATAAACCAACATATGGGGAGGATAATCTATAATATATCCTTAACTATATTATCTTATACTCCTTAGATTTATCTAAAATAACTATAATTATTGATAAAATTTTAAACATTTTGGTTATAGAGATATTTTAAATTATTATCAAATAACATCCTAACCTCTAAAGATATATAAACCTTTATACTAATACTAATTGTAAGGACCCAAAATTAAACTTTTAATAATCATGATATTTTAAACAAGAATTCACTTTCCACTATTTTGAGGATATTTTTAGGATTAGAGTTTTATAAAATTCTTTCATAAATCATACATAAAAAATCTATATTTTTTATAGTGGAAACTTTGGGTCAATATCCATTTAACCAATAAACAAATTATGATATAACAAGTTTTCTTTTCATGACACATTTTTGAAAATTTCATCTTGACATCATCCTTGTACCTAATCATCCTTAAAACCCTACGAAAAACATTTTAAAAATTGGTATGAGCATAAAAATATCACTAAGGTACATAAAAATAAAGAAATAAATAGTTATTCGATTAATACTTATAAAAATTTTCCTTCTTAAAATAAAATTTATGTTAAAAATAAACATTTTCTTACCCAAGAAATCAACTTCACTTCCTAGAACTTTTCATAAAACATTTCATAATAAATATTAAAGTAATAATAAAACTCATAAATTTTTATTTTAAATCATGAAAATCACATAAAAACTTTTTCATAAATTAATACTTTTTACCCTTGAGAAGCAGTATATACTTTCACTTTTTAAAATAATCTCATTGATTACCTTTTAAAAATCCTAAGATTTCCATAAAAACCCATAAAAATAATAGACAACTAATATAAGTAAATTTATGAATCATTTTTATATCACTCTTACATATGGAATAACCATCATTATTATAAATGTAGTAACCATCGGTTTTACACTTAGAGTAACTATCACAGTTACACTTAAAATAACCATCATAGTTATACTCAAAATAACCCTCACAATCAACTTCAAAACATAAATATTACCCAATGAATTAGATGTATATCATGGAACCACCCTTACATGATTTATAATGGAACCACACATAATCATAAAAAATTCAAAAAACCATAACATAATAATAACGCATAAAATATTGCATCATAAAAACATTCTTTTCACCCATAAAAAAATTCCAAGATATTGAAATATCCATTTCATTTTAAACCCCCTTTTTTAAAATAACCATAAAATTCATAATGAGGTTTTTTATTTGAATAAAACATGGAATATTATAAATTAATTCAGATATCAAATAATGGTTATGTCTTTGGGAAAACAATTTGTCATTGTATACATTAAAATAGAACATTACTTTTGTGTTTTATAAAGAAATTCAAAATATTTGGCATAAAATACTTAATAATATTCTTTATGAAAATATTTTAAAGGAATAAAAAAGTGACATAAAATTTCCTTTATAATTTATTTATATCCATATAAATACATACATAAAATAATTTTAAAAATATGGACATGGAATAAAAAAAAAATTAAGGGAAACTTTAAAAGGGGATTTTTTTTAAAAAAAAAGTCTCTTACCTTGAGTTTGAATCAGCATGTATGTTATTTATCTTCATGAATAATAAACATATGTTAATTATTTAATTTATTAATAATATTTTCCAAATTTATTATTCCTTTTATTTCAATTATTACCATATTATATACAATTATTCAATTAATTAATTTCATGTCAGATGTCTTGATGATATTCAGCTCATTTATCCAAAATGACTTTGGTAGGTTGATTATGGTCAAAGATGCCATTATTCCATCATCAGAAAAATAATAATCATGACATAATTATCATTTTCATACATCAAAAATACTTTCAAAATCAATTATGAAATATGGTTATGAAAAATGAACTATGTTACAATCATAGAGATGGTAGGTCGTACGTACGCATGAGTAACATTTCCATTTTTCAACAATCATTATGTAAATAAGGTAATTATTATTATTTTTATTTCAAAATTTATAATAATATCATAAATACCACATTATTTCTCTTAATACTCATATATATATAATCCATGGGATGTGGTGATGAAAACTAAATCACGTTGCTTCGTGGAGGTGGTAGTCCACACATACACACAAACGACATTATCATTTTTTAGTGAATCAAAAGGTAAGAAAATAGGTTTTATATTATAATTATAGAATTATGAATATGTTATTAATATAATATATATAATTTAAATCCATCATTATAACCATCAGTGATAGGTGTTGATGGAAGACGAATTACATCGGTCTGTGAGGTGGTAGTCCTCCATACACACAAAAAATAGATTCATTTTACATTTTATGGGGTTGGATATGGATATAGTTTATTAATGTAAGAAGTCGGGTTTATGGAATGGGTCAAAATCCCAACCCTGTTTGAATTTTTTACTTATTTTTGAGAAAAACTGGGAAAATCTCGGAAGTTCTGGAAATTTCCAGATTACACACTGTGTACTCCAAAGTACACACCGTGTATAGGTTAGTCATGTACTAGCCATGTGCTCGCCAAGTACATGCCATGTGATGACTATGTAAGTATTTCCTACGACATGGAATTTAGTGTGGCATGACACACCATGTATTCTTCTCAACACGTACCGGCTGAGTTCTAATCGTGTGTCGACCCGTGTGGCGCATCCAAGCTGTGTGGCTACCTCGGCTTAATTAAAAGTACAGACATTGAAACTAAATGGTGTGTACTTCTTTATACATGTCATGTATTTTTATTTTTATTCTCTTAAATGAAATAGTTTCACGTCTTATATCAGGAAAGATTTTATTCTTTGCCAACATTGGAACAGTCTCATTCTGAAATCCCGAACTATATACCTTGCCCTGGATTCTTCATACGAAGTCCATTTTTCAATCCGTCGGTGGATACAGGGTCGCATCATCAAGGATAAACTCGTACACTCTCTTTTTTTCTAGTTTCTTTGCCTCACACACCGCAGTTTTCATCTAAGTGTAATTTCTAGGATTTTATGGAAATGTAGATCTACGAATATCGGCTTTGAATTGGAGCTTGATATCAGATGTTCTTATGTATACGAGTCTCAGGTAGGTGGTGCATACCTTTTTTTCGTTGTCATTTGGGTGGCATGGATTTTAGCACATATTTGGGTATTTTTAATGTAACCCTATTTTACCTGTCATTTTATATTAAATTATTTATTTGACCTGGGGGATGCCTTTGGGTATGCCATGTTTCCTATTTTTCATGAGCAGGGTCGGGTGGGGGTCGTTACTCATTTCGATCATTTTGGTCGGGGGTGCCAAAATTGTATAAGTTGGTTTTATTTTATTAAACTATTGATTTTAATTGGTTAAGTCATGATATGAATTTTTAAAGGCTTCCAAGACCTTGGTGCTAGTATGGGACAACACATAGTTAGTGAAATTCAACTGTTTAGTTTGTTTTCCTATTTTAAGTATTTCTTTTGATTAAATATATGTGTGTGATGTGTGATATTGAATATGCTGGAACCTTGGGGTTGTTTTGGGTGTGACCTGGATATTCTTGAGTGATGTTGATCACAGGTTGGGCATGGACTGGGTTACATGGATGGACAGGCTATCAGACTTGAGCAACATGGTCACAGGGACACGAGGTGTGAGAGACATTGTGGCTTGGGTACTATTTTGGTGATTACCACTCACCTGGAAACTTGGAGTAGTGTGTACACATAGAGACTCTGTGATGAGGTGTTTTGACCATTTGTGTGGTTAGAGTCCCCTGTTAGTTACGGTTTAGGTACTATTGGTTTGGTGGTGCTTTCCATAGGAAGCCACGTGGAATGTGAGGAGCCTTCAGCAGATACCTTTGAGGCTATTGGGTTGAGGGAAGAGGTTGGCCAGGATATGAGGGCAGACATCACTCTCCCTCCTATTACTTTATTTGAGGGAAGACATTGTTGTCCCTCCAATTACCTATTTGAGGATAGACATTGTTGTTCCTCTAGGTTACTACTGTTTGGGCATGCCTTTGGGAAGTCGGTACTTGAGACATGAGGTGTCAGGTGGCACATGGTGCCGAGTTACATGATAGAGATTCTAGCATTGTACGAAGAAGGTGAAACTTCATGGTGGCTGTTGAGCACCAGTGAAGTTTATGTTTATTTGTGCATCGTATTGGTTACTATTTTCCTTATAAATTCATTCCTTCTTAAACAATTATATTAGGTATTCACCATTGGGTGGTATCCTACTGAGATTCATCTCACACCTTGCACGGGACCTTTGGGAAGTGTGTAGAATTTATGGATTTACATGCAGGAAAGAGCTCAGCTTCAGGATCTGGACTATATTAGTTGTTGCATTGAGATGGTTTGGATCATGAGGTCATGCCTATATGGAGTTTACTTTGTTTATTTTCCATTCTATATCATCATGATTAATTGTTATAGTATCTATTATTGGTTAGCCATCAGCGCCCCTTTTATATATTGACTTTCTATAGATACATGACTTGTTTGTTCTAATAGTTGTTACAAGTGGTCAGCATGTTGTTGTGTTTACTTTATACAGCACTTTCTTATGTATTGCTTATGTTTTTATTGCTATTGATTGTGTTTCTGCTATGCGGGTCTGGTTTGAGTCTGCTGATTTGTTTATTTCCATTGCATGTTATATATTATTACTTGGAACAGTACCATCATTTTTCCTACTCTGAGAGGGTATAGCCTCCCCACTATACCTATCAGACCCTCGCTGCTAGTCATAATCCTTTGACATTCGAGGAGGTGCACCTAAGGTAGTAACACCCAACCCGTCTAGCACTGTTCGGGTGGCTGTTCGAGTCCAGGTTGTTACAAAGTGGTATCAGATGAGTTCTTGATAGGGATTTAGTAGCAGTGTTTTGCTGGATACTAATGATATTGAGACTTCTTTTTTTATTTCTTTTGGTTTTACTATTTGGGATATGGTATACTGGGGATAGGTAGTTACTGGAACTGGGTTTATATCTTGTGCTTGGGTGCCTGCAGCCCCAGGTATGAGGGATGGACAAAGTTGTCATGGGTGGGAATTGCTGTTTTATTTTTCTCAGATTATAGTTTATATGATTTTCACCTCGGTGGATCACTTGGTGTGTGATGTTATTTATGGTGATATGTTACCCTTGAACCAGTGAGGGAAGGGAATAATTGGACCTTGGCATGGTATGCCAAGGCGTAATTGTTTGGATTTTAATATGCACATTTTTAGGGTATTTCAATTTCATAATTGCACGTATTATTTGTGAAGTTATAATGCCATGTGAATAATATCAATTTTTATGCCTTGTATTATTTGAAATGTGAATAGGTGAAATTCCTGATAGAATTTCTTGTTTATTAAAATGAGTTATGCCATGCTTTATATATTTTCAGAATTGCATGTGGCAGGGTTTTTGGGCCTGGCTCTTATAAGAGAAGGAAATTACTATGGTTGAGGTGATTTTGATCATCAGGATTGGTCAACTCAGTCATCGTTTTGAGGAAACTTTGGTTGTCAGGACAGGCATGGCCCAAGGTACTTTTGATACATGGATTTTTTGAGCGTGGGTAAGGAGGCCATGAGGCTGGGATGTCATGGTCATGGGTTGCGATCGAGGAGAGTAAGGGTAGTAGTTATGCTCTACCTTTTACTGATTTCTTTATCTGCGTTATATATAAATATATGGGTTTTCTGACCATTTATGGTATTCAACGGGTTCCTTTAAGATGACTCAGATGGAGCATCAGGCGAGAGATGGTGTAGCACAAAAGCATGATCAGGTTCAGGATCTGGTGTAGGCAATGAATGAGCCGTAGGTATAAGCTCAAGGACATGATCAAGTCCAGGATCTAGTGCAGGAAGGACACCATCCAGGTTTGGTAGTGTTCAAACCATGGCTTGACGAGAATCTTTTAGCTATCCTGGTATGTGTCTTGCATGGGATCGATAGAGGTGTGCAGCATACAAATCCATCTATGAAATATATGATGCAGGAGTTCCAATCATAGCACCCACCGCTTTTTCATGGTGAGGGTGGTCTGTAGGTAGTTGAGAACTTGATAGAGAGCATGTAAATGATATTTGAGCTGCTTGAGAAGCCTCCAGGGTGGAGGGTCAAGCTGGCGACGTACATGCTGTGAGGATCGGCGAAGCGTTGGTGGGATGTGCATGTTCATACTTGGAGGCACAAAGGACTGGAATATAAGGACTTTGAGGATAGGTTTTTTTAGCACTTTTACCCAGAGGCACTAAGGGTCTACAGAGATCGGTAATTCTTGAGCCTTCAGTAGGGAGACATGTCTGTCATGGAGTACGCAACTACTTTCACTGAGCTATCTCGCTTTTCACCTGGTATGGTAAGTGATGACTCGGCATGGGTGTGGCACTTTGAGGATGTATTATGACATTACATTCATATCTAGGTAAATATCTTCATTATGGGTTCATTCTTATAGGCGATCATAGCAGAGGGCAACTAGAGGGATATACCCCAGGTTGGTCGGGTGACAGCTTCAGGTGATGGTTTGGACAACAGGAAGTGAGGACGAGATGAGTTCCAGTAGGTAAGTCAGGCCAAGGACTTATCTAGACCTCATAGTAGTTATTCAGTGGTTTTCCTTCAATGTGGACATCCAGGACATGTTCAAACTCAATGCGATAGGCCTTCAAAGGAGTTTCAGGCATGTGGGCAGGTTGGGCATCTGGAGAGGTTATGTAGGCAGACTTCTTAGATAGCCGGAAGGCAGTGACCAGGAAAGACGGTGGCATATGGATGTGGTTCAGGTTTGGTACAAGGAGAGGGTAGCTGAGTTTCATTTTCACATGGAGGACACGGCAGAGACAGTTTCACCCAACTGAGGGGTCAGTGGTCGGTGACTGGAGCAGCACCACAGGGGGGTCAGGCATCAGTCAGTTGTAATTTAGGTCATGTGCATGTCATGGAGATACCATAGGCTGAGTAGGATGATGATATGACAATAGTTATAGGTACATCGTAGTTGTTTCAGTGATCTATTTTGTTTTTACTTTTTTTGGCATGGCCTTTTGGGGCATGTCCGTTTTGAGTGAACTAGGTGCACAAGATTTATATGGACTGACTAGAAGCTATTCAGTGGGATTGGAACCATATTAGGTGTGTGATATATTTATATATATATGTGAGATTCATAGTATCATGAGCATCGAGGATGTGGGTTAGTTGAGGTGTTCTGGGCATTAGGGAATCGAGGATGCAGGTTACTTGAGGTTCTAGGCACCAAGTTTGTTTTGAGAATCCATGGAATGTAAGACCTCATGGAGGCGGACACCGATGCAGTTCAGGATATGTTTGGGTGTCATAAATGACACAGGAGCACCAGTGAGGCGCAGGGGTGAGGATGTGTCTTCAGAGGACCATGGGTCCAGAAATAGGTCAGTGAACCATTACTTGATTTGAGTTTTGTTGGTTTGAGACCAATTTAGGAAAATTATAAGGTGGGAAGCCCCTTGAGAAATTTATCCAGAACCTTTAAGACCGATGTAGTCTGTGTTACTTTGATCGGGGTGGTATGTTTGGTGCCATCTTTGGGTTTCATTTGATATCTCTGGGATGAACTATATTAAGGTGGGGAGATTTTAAGAACCCGGGTTTTTGGAACGGGTCAAAATCCCAACCCTGTTTAAATTTTTGACTTGTTTCTGAGAAAAACTGGGAAAATATAAGAGGTTATGGAAATTTCCAGATTACACACCATGTACTCCAAATTACATTCCATGTATGGGTTAGGCGTGTACCAACTGTGTGCTCACTAAGAACATGTCATGTGATGACCGTGTAAGGATTTCCTACTACAGTACATATAGTGTGGCTTGACACGCCGTGTATTCTCCTCTCCGCGTACCAGCTGAGTTTTAGTCGTGTGTCGAACCATGTGGCACATCCAAGTTGTGTGGATACCTCCACTTAAGTTAGAGTATAGACAAGGAATTTACACGGCATGTATTCCTTTATACACACCGTGTATTTTTATTTTTTTTCCCATAAATAAAAGAGAGTTGCTTTTTATATCGAAAAATATATTCTTCTTCCCCAACATCGTAATAGTCTCATTCCAAAATCCCGAACTACATACCTTGCCCTAGATTCTTCATACGAAGTCTATTTTTCAAGAATAATTGTCGAGATTTTATATAAACATAGATCTATAAAGATTGGATTCGAATTAGAGCTCGATATCAAATGTTTCTATGTCTACGAATCTCAGGTAGGTATTTCATACCTATTTTTGTGTTTTCGTATTCATTTGGGTGGTGCGGATTTTAGCACTTATTTGGTTATTTTGAGCATGACCCTATTTTAACTTTCATTTCATATTAAATTGTTTATTTGACCTAGGGGATGCCTTTGGGTATGCCATATTTCCTGTTTTTCATGAGAGGAACCGGGAAATGGGTTGTTTCTCATTTGGGGCATTTTGGACGGGGGTGACAAAATGGTATAAGTTGATTTTATTTGATTAAACTATTGATTTTAATTGTTTAAGTCATGATATGAATTTTTATAGAGGTTTCCAAGACATTGGTGCTGGTATGTGATAACACATAGTTAGTGTAATTCAACTGTTTAGTTTGTTTTCCTATTTTAAGTATTTATTTGGGTTATATATATGTGTGTGATGTGTGATATTGCATATGCTAGAACCTTCAGGTTGTGTTGGGAATGGACCAGATATTTTTGAGTGATGTTGATCACAGGTTGGGCATGGCTCGGGTTACTAGGATAGATAGGCCATTATACTTGAGCGACATGGTCGCAGGGACATGAGGTGTCAGAGACATTGTGTCTTGGGTACTATTTTGGTGATTACCGCTCACCCAGAAACTTTTAGTAGTGTGAAAATAGAGAGACTCTGTGATGAGATGGTTTGACCACTCATGTGGGTAGAGGCCCCTATTAGTTTAGGTTTAGGTACTATTGGTTTGGGTGTGTTTGTCGTAGGAAGCCACGTGGAACGTGAGGATCCTTCAGGGGATAGCATTGAGGTTATCAGGTTGGGGTCAAAGGCTCACTGGGATTTGAGGGTATACATCGTTTTCTGTAACACCCCAAGCTTTCACGATACGCTTCTCTTTCAATAATGTAATAGTTTTCATTGTACGCAAGTTCGAGATTCTAACACACCGTGACCAATCAAACTAGTAGTTATGAATAGTAATACCCAATTTTTGAAATTAAACAAATTTTATATTTCAAAATGGACTTTATTTTTGTATTCGGAATATCGAAATTATCCTAAGTTGAATTTTTTGTAATTTTCTGAGAACTTCCAATTTTCTATGAATAGTGAAAAATACTTAAAAACAACTTTTTTAATAAAAATAATTTATAGTAATAAATTATACTATTGAGTGGTTTTAAAGTATAATTAGAATATATTTTTACCATTTTATCCAATGGTGTTCATTATAATTAATTTCACTTTGAAATTGAACATAAACAATTGTCAATCTTTTGAAATATATTGTTTCTTAAAAACATGCTATTTGTTGTGACAGTGGGAATTAATTATAAAAGTAATTAATGCAACTTATATGTTTTTAATTTCATAAAATAGACATAATTTTTGAATTCAGAATATCAATTATAGCTTTGGGTGAAATTTTGGCATTGTCCTGAAAAACTTCAATTTTTGATGAATAGTGAAACCACTAAGTGGTAGTTAAAAAACTGATTTTTCATTTAAATGAAACATTACCACTTCTGTGATTTGATTTTCAAAAATCCGATATACATGGTTGTCATTAGGAAGTAAAATTTGGTTCAATGGGATTAAAATAATTTTTTGGTGAATAGTAACTTTTAAGTTTAATTAATCGTGATTAAAGGTAATTAGTGAAATTTAAGGTAAAAATGATATTATAAAAATATAAAAATACCTTTACACTTGTCCTATCCTTATTGGATGAGTCATGGACGACCAATACAATCCATGGGTCAACTTGGGGACCCCATGGAGCCACTTTGGTAGGAAAATGACATTAAAAACTTTTTATTTAATGTTAAAATAAAAATGTCACAAACATGAGTTGTTTTACTAAAACAATTTTTAAATGGGGTTATACAAGCCATGTTTTTTACTATAAATATTAATTAGAAAGATAAAAAGATTTACTATATAATTATATTTTTTTATAATTTTTAGACATTAAATAAATTAAATTATTTATGACACCATGATGATGCAGCGATTACCTCATTATTTAAAGATTTAAATAAAATGAAAAGATAATGTAAAATATAAGACCTACACATGTAAAAAAACCTATTGGATGGGTGGATTTATAACCCTTATCACCTTATCCTAGAAATATATAAGTGTGGGAGTTTTAAAATCCGAAACTTATTATATAATAAAGTAACATTTTATTACTTTCCAAGAGTGCCCCTCCTCTCCTCTTATAAAAGGCCCCCACCACTACCACCTTATTCACACCTTCCAAGACATTTGGCTCGGACAACCTCTACCCAAATACTCTCTCAACTTCCCTCTATTACTCCTATAATCCTCACTTTGGGAAGAATTCTTTCCAAGGAATCCTTTGGCTCAAATCAAAAAAGAGTTACCCGATTTTAAGGTAATGTCTTCTCTTGTGTTCTTTTGTTTTATTTTTCTTCTCCAACCCCCTAAAATCTTTTTATTACATTATTTTTTTTAAAAACCAGTATCCTAAATATACTTGGATTTTTTTATGACAAGGATTTTATTTACACTTACACACACCTTCGTCTAATGGTTAAAGAAAATATTGTTTCTGTGGTTGGCAAATTTATGCCTCACGATACGATGATTGTTAAATATTCTTTTAACACCTATCATGGTGGCCATTATGATGACAATATTTTTATATATGATATATATTATGTTTTTGTTTTCCTTATGATTCTGTATTTTTCATTTATGGCATACCTTTACGATTTCCATTATGGGTAAACGCGATAATTTCATTTTAGGAAGTGCGGACTACCGCCCCCTCAAAGTGATTTGAATCATTAATGCCATATGTGGGATGTATAAAGGATGGAGTAAATGATATTATACATGATATTATACTGTAATTATAGTATACCTTTATATAATTATAATTTCATTCCATTAAATATGAAATATAAATGAAAGTAGCATTCATGTGTACGTACGGCTTACCGTCTCCATGAACGGTGCATTTCATTTCTTACCTCTAAATGTTATGTAATATTACAAATGAATGTATATACTGGATATATATGATATATATGATATCTAAATCATGAATATAATTCTCGAGATAATGGATATTCTACCACATAAACAACTTGTAATTATAAGAAGTTTATTGTTGACTCAAGTACCAAAGATCGACAAAACAACCGTTATTAACTTAAATGACTACATAATTTTCATAAAATTGTAATAAGTGATATAAAAGGGATAATGAAATTGAAAAAGGTTCTTAATAAAGTAGAGATTAACTCTAGTTTATTATTCAGGATGTTAAAGAATGGTCGAGTCAAGTCGGACACAAGGTGAGGGAACTTCTTAACCCAATTTCCATTCTTTGGGTTAATCTCCTACTTTAAAATTATGTCATGATATTATTATGTCATATCTTGTATTTGTACTTTCTTTATGTGTACTTATAGTGAATACACATAATATATCTATTTTATTTAAAAAAATAATCTTTTTAATGGACTTCGTCTCAATCTCCTTTCATTGAGGCATATTTTTTTTTATACACAACTTTATTTTATAAGGTGTATAAACCCCTTTGACTTTTACATTTATTCAAAAGGTTTTCCTTTATAATTATATGATTTTTAAATTATTTCAAAAAAGATATATTTCTCTCAAATATATGAAAATCCAGTGCAAATGTATACGTATTTAACGCAAGCTTAAAAATGTTTTCAGAAAACCTGACTCTTGAGTGTGGTAGACAGGAAGGGATTGGGTGTGGACCCATCATGGCCTGTAATTAGTCGAGTAGTCTCAGAATTAGTTATTTTGTTTTCAAAATATTTCATAATGTTTTTAGAAAAACACTGGAGTATATTTGAGAAAATTTAAACATAAGTATCTTCTAAAAAAATTGCATCGGTAGGTCTCATGAGACAAACTAGTGTCTTGGCATGAGGCCTTGACAAAATCTTATTTGTTGTCTTGGCACTAGGACTTGGCTAAATGGTTATGATAGTCTGGCATTATGCATTCCATTATTATGAAAGTGGTTTTTGATATTGCATGTGATTATTCAACCATTAGAATATCCTTGTGAATGATTAAATGGCATTATTTCATTTTACTTTTTCCATATTATGTTGAAGTTCAAGTTTAAAAGGATTTTGTTTTAGTTATACATTGCCTTAAATGTTTTTGTTTATTTATGAAAACTTCCGCTATATTGTTATCCTTACTGAGCATTTTAGGTCACCCCTTTCAATGTTTTAATATTTTCCAGGATGTTAAGAAGAATTTTATGAATGGCCTGCAGGGATAGTCAGAAGGGGATATGAGTGTGGACTGTGGAGACCATGTTATTATAGTTTTTCACTTTATGATGTAATATAACTTTTATGAATGTATCTAGTGTTTCCAAGGCTACTAAACTAATCGGTCTTTCGAGACTTGATCTTTTGTGATCATGACAATGTTACGCAATAATGCACCGACTCTGGGTAACTGGGGTCGGGGCGTTACAGTTGGTATCAGAGGCAGTTTAGTACTAACCTTGGAAGCTAGATTTAGATAAACTCTGATTAGAACACATATCCCTAAGATAGACATTGAGGATTAGTATAGAAGAACTTCCTAGAATTTTGGTATTATAGAGATTTTTTGAGTTTTCTGAGAAAAACATCATTGTCTGGATACGAGCAGGTAGAGGCAGCTCTGGAACAGATGTACCTAGGGGTAAAACCTGAAAACACCGCTTTGATCTAGACTCGAATGGGAACTGGTGCACGACAACGGGCCTTGCTGCACTCTTGGTTATGACACTCCCAGGGGATACACTTAGGATAATTATCATTTTCTTTACCAACCATTATGAAGGGTTTATGAGTATATACTTCCTCAAAGAAAACATTTGATGATTATGGATTATATCCATAAATAGTTCAATTTATGTTAAGTGTTTTACAAGTATGGAATTATGTATTTTGATTCATAAACTAATCTAGTTTATGCCATTGTTTAGAAATGGAGCCTAGTGAAAGGAATGGAAACTGTATCAATGTACACACTCCATGTAGGGATCTCCCTCCTGCTCAAGATAATTATTGTGGAGCTGGAGATACAACTGGTGCTGATAAACTTATTACCATACTGGGACAACTCACTCAGGTTATGAATAATAACCTTACTCGTATGGAGCACCCTGATCTGCAATGTGTAGGATCAATGTTAGACCGCTTCATGAGGCAACAACGACCAACATTTAATGGGGGTACAAATCCATTATTAGTTGAGCAATGGATAAACTCCTTAGAGAAAATATTCCACGCCTTGGGGAGTAGCGAAAGGGAGAAGGTTATCATGGAAGTTTACCGCCTCACTGGAGATGTCGATCAATGGTGGTCATTGATTCAAAATACAAAGGAAGATGAAGAAGTATCAAGTATGGAATGGAGAGAGTTCAAAGATCTTTTCTTAGAAAAATAATTTCCTCGTGACCATCGAGCAGATATGGAAAGGCAATTTCTGAGTTTGAGACAAAAGGAGGATGAGAATGTCGCAAAGTATGAGGCCAACTTTATAGGGTTAGCGAGGTATACTGCAGATTATATACGTAACCCAAGAAGTAAGATTGATCATTTCTTTGATGGGTTAAAACCATTTCTCCGTCGAGATTTAGTATCACAATCCTTCTCATCGTACGAAGATGTTGTCTCGTGTGCTATCAAGACAGAAAAGCTATTCTCTAAGTCTTATGACAATAAAGTAAAGCAAGAGAAGAAGAGAATGGTGGAACAAGAGATAGATAAAGGGAAAAAGGGAAAGAAATATTTTCCATTATGTGATAATTGTGGGAAGAATCACCCCGGTACTTGCCTAAAATGAATGGGAGTTTGTTATAAATGTGGAGAAAAAGGTCACGAGGCTCGTGATTGCAAGGGAAAGAAAGAGGCTATCAATGTTGAATGCTACAATTGTAGAGAAATGGGGTATTATGCAAATGAATGTCCTAAGCGTCAGGGAAACATGCCTCCGAAAAGGCCAAGGGATCAAGGCCAAGCTTATGTTGTTACTACAGATGAAGTCGAATAATTATTTTATTGGTGTTTTTGGACTCAAGAACTATATTATGGATAATGTGATATATAGAAGGATTGTACTGCAGTACTTGTTGTTTTCATTAAGGTTTTAATATGTTGAAGGTAATCATATTTTTAGTATGTGACAATAAGAGAAACTTTACTTTGTTTGGGGAATCTGAGGTTACAATTGATTTTGGAATTTAGAGACCTTTTAGAGAAAGTATGGACAGAGGTATTTTGGATAACTATAAAGGTTGTAATGGATTAAGTTGAACCTTGGATAGTATTGTTTAAGGTTAAAACATTTCTGAAGATTATTTTTGGAATATTATAATACTGTAGTTTTAGGAAAAGGACAACCTGCAGGTTGGGGGATAACCCGTCACGTCGGAGAAAGCTGCAGGAATCGAACCCACAACCATAGTGCGACAGGCCTTTATTACCTACCACTAGCCTACAGGAAGTCCCTGGTTATTAAAAAATAGTTTTCCTAATCTAAATGGTATATGGTAATATTTGGAACCTTATACAATTAGGATAAATAGAATATTTTTGAGTTCTATTACCTTTTAGAGTGAAAGATGGGTTTGTGGTAAAAATTTATTAAAGAATGAAAGTCTGCATGACAAGTAAGTATATTTCCTTATGTTCTTAGTAAATCTCCTAAATAAATTCATCAAATTTATTAAAGGTAACTTAAAACAAAAAATTTGTCAGTTAACTTTTCCAATTGGGGAATCAATGACCGTTTAACCAATCACAAGTTTTTGATTTTCTTGTAGTTAACTTTCTCCTAATCTAGTTTTATACAACTCTCCATCAGACCGTGATGGTTTTTTTTCCTCCACATCCATATTTTCATAGAATCCTAGTATGGGCTATCTCGGGTGACCTTTGTACTTCTATTTCTTTCTTTTAAAGTTATATTTTTATTAACCTTATTTACGATGTGGGTTTTCCACAAAGTTATTTTCTATTTTCAACCTTTTATTTTCGAAGAACAATTTCAAATTGTGAGGATGCAATTTATTGAAGGAGGGGAGAATGTAACACCCCAAGCTTTCACAATATGCTTCTCTTTCAATAATGCAATAGCTTGCATTGTACGCAAGTTCGAGATTCTAACACACTGTGACCAATCAAAGTAGTAGTTATGAATAGTAATATCCACTTTTTGAAATTATACAAATTTTATATTTCAAAATGGACTTCATTTTTGTATTCGGAATATCGAAATTATCCTAAGTTGAATTTTTTGTAATTTTCTGAGAACTTCCAATTTTCTATGAATAGTGAAAAATACTTAAAAACAAATTTTTTAATAAAAATAATTTATAATGATAAATTATACTATTGAGTGGTTTTAAAGTATAATTAGAATATATTTTTACCATTTTATCCAATGGTGTTCATTATAATTAATTTCACTTTGAAATTGGACATAAACAATTGTCAATCTTTTGATATATATTGTTTCTTAAAAACACGCTATTTGTTGTGACAGCGGGAATTAATTATAAAATTAATTAATGCAACTTATATGTTTGTAATTTCATAAAATAGACATCATTTTTGAATTCGGAATATCAATTATATCTTAGGGTGATATTTTGGCATTGTCCTGAAAAACTTCAATTTTTGATGAATAGTGAAACCACTAAGTGGTAGTTAAAAAACTGATTTTTCGTTTAAATGAAACATTACCACTTCTGTTATTTGATTTTCAAAAATCTGACATACATGGTTGTCATTAGGAAGTAAAATTTTGTTCAATGGGATTAAAATAATTTTTTGGTGAATAGTAACTTTTAAGTTTAAATAATCGCGATTAAAGGTAATTGGTGAAATTTAAGGTAAAAATAATATTATAAAAATAAGAAAATACATTTACACTTGTCCTACCATTATTTTATGAGTAATGGCCGACCAAGACAATCCATGGGTCAACTTGGGGACCCCATGAAGCCACTTTGGTAGGAAAATGACATTAATAACTTTTTATTTAATGTTAAAATAAAAATGTCTCAAACATGAGTTGTTTTACTAAAACAATTTTTAAATGGGGTTATACAAGTCATATTTTTTACTATAAATATTAATTAGAAATATAAAAAGATTTCCTACATCATGATATTTGTTTTATAATTTTTAGACATTAAATAAATTAAATTATTTATGACACTATGATGATGCAGTGATTACCTCATTATTTAACGATTTAAATAAAATGAAAATATAATGTAAAATCTAAGACCTAAACATGTCAAAACCCTATTGTATGGGTGGATTTAGAACCCTTATCACATTATCCTCGAAATATATAAGTTTGATACCTTTAAAATCAGAAAATCATTATATAATAAAGTAACATTTTATTACTTTCTAAGAGTGGCCCTCCTCTCCTCTTATAAAAGGCCCCCACCACTACCACCTTATTCACACCTTCCAAGCCATTTGGCTCGGACAACCTCTACCCAAATACTCTCTAAAATTCCCTCTCTTGCTCCTATAATCCTCACTTTGGGCATAATTCTCCCCAAGGAAGCCTTTGGCTCAAATCAAAAAAGAGTTACCCGATTTTAAGGTAATGTCTTCTCTTGTGTTCTTTTGTTTTATTTTTCTTCTAAAACCCCATAAAATCTTTTTATTACTTTATTTTGTAACAAAACCAGTATACTAAATATACTTGTATGTTTTTATGAGAAGTATTTTATTTACACTTACACACACCTTCGTCTAATGGTTAAAGAACATACTGTTTCTATGGTTGGAAAATTTCTGCCTCACGAAACGATGATTGTTCAATCTTCTTTTGACACCTCTCATGGTGGCCATTATGATGACACTATTTTTATATATGATATATATTATGTTTTTGTTTTCCTTATGATTCTTTATTTTTCATTTATGGAATACCTTTACGATTTCCATTATGGGTAAACGCGATAATTTCATTTTAGGAAGTGCGGACTACCGCCCCCTCAAAGTGATTTTAATCGTTAATGCCATATGTGGGATGTATAAAGGATGGAGTAAATGATATTATACATGATATTATACTATAATTATAGTATACCTTTATATAATTATAATTTCATTCCATTAAATATGAAATAGAAATGAAAGTAGCGTTCATGCGTACGTACGGCTTACTGTCTCCATGAACGGTGCATTTCATTTCTTACCTCTAAATGTTATGTAATATTATAAATGAATGTATATACTGGATATATATGATATATATGATATCTACATCATGAATATAATTCTATACATAATTGATATTCTACCACATAAACAACTTGTAATTATTAGAAGTTTATTGTTGACTCAAGTACCAAAGATCGACAAAACGACAGTTATTAACTTAAATGACTACATAATTTTTGTAACATTGTAATAAGTGATATAAAAGGGATAATTAACTTGAAAAAGGTTCTTAAGAAATTATAGATTAACTCTAGTTTATTATTCAGGAGGTTAAAGAACGGTCGAGTCAAGTCGGACACAAGGTGAGGGAACTTCTTAACCCAATTTCCATTCTTTGGGTTAATCTCCTACTTTAAAATTATGTCATGATATTATTATGTCATATCTTGTATTTGTACTTTCTTTATGTGTACTTATATTGAATACACATTATAGATCTATTTTATTTAAAAAAATGATCTTTTTAAGGGACTTCATCTCAATCTCTTTTCATTGAGGCATATTTTGTTTTATACACAACTTTATTTTATACGGTGTATAAACCCATTTCACTTTTACATTTATTCAAAAGGTTTTCTTTTATAATTATATGATTTTTAAATGCTTTCAAAAAATATATATTTCTCTCAAATATATGAAAATCCAGTGCAAATGTATACGTATTTAACACAAGCCTAAAAATGTTTTCAGAAAACCCGACTCTCGAGTGTGGTAGACAGGAAGGGATTGGGCGTGGACCCATCATGGCCTGTAATTATTCGAGCAGTCTCAGAATTAGTTATTTTGTTTTCAGAAGCTTGCATAATGTTTTTAGAAAAACACTGGAGTATATTTGAGCAATTTTAAACATAAGTATCTTCTAAAAAAATTGCATCGGCAGGTCTCATTAGACAAACTAGTGTCTTGGCACGAGGCCTTGACAAAATCTTATTTGTGGTCTTGGCATGAGGCCTTGGCTACGTGGTTATGATAGTCTGTCATTATGAATTCCATCATTATGAAAGTGGTTTTTGATATTTCATGTGATTATTCGACCAGTAGAATATCCATGTGAATAAGTAAATGACATTATTTCATTTTACTTTTTCCATATTATGTTGATGTTCAAGTTTAAAAGGATTTTGCTTTAGTTATACATTGCCTTAAATGTTTTTGTTTATTTATGAAAGCTTATGCTATATTGTTATCCTTACTGAGCTTCTAAGTTCACCCCTTTCAATGTTTTAATATTTTCCAGGATGTGAAGAAGTATTTATGAATGACCTGCAGGGATAGTCAGAAGGGGATATGAGTGTGGACTATGGAGACCATGTTATTATAGTGTTTCACTTTATGATGTAATGTAACTTTTATGAATGTATCTAGTGTTTCCAAGGCTACTAAACTAATCGGTCTTTCAAGACTTGATCTTTTGTGATCATGCCAATGTTACGCAATAATGCACCGACTCTGGGTAACTGGGTTCGAGGCGTTACATTGTCCCTTCGGTTACTTTATTCGAGGGTAGACATCGTTGTCCCTTCAGTTACCTATTTCAGGATAGACATTGTTGTTCCTCTGGGCTATTACTATTTGGGCATGCCTTTGGGATGTCAGTACTTGAGACACGAGGTGTTAGGTGGCGTATGGTGTCAGGTTACATGATAGAGATTCCGGCATTGGCCGAAGTAGGTGACACTTCACGGTGGCTACTGAGAACTAGTTAATTTTATGTTCATTTGTGCATCGTACTATTTACTGTTTTCCTTATAAATGTATTCCTACTTAAATACTTATATTCGGTATGAACCATTAGGTGGTATCCTAATGAGATTCATCTCACACCCTACAGAGGCCCTTTGGGATGCATGTAGACTTTATGTAATTATGTGCTTGAAATAGGTCAGCTTTAGGAGGTGGACTATATTAGTTTTTTCATGGAGATGGTATGGACCTTGAGGTCATGCCTGGCTAGAGTTTACTTTTTTTAGTTTCCATTCCTTATCATCATGTTTACTTATTATTGTAGCTACTATTGGTTAGCCATTGGCACCCCTTTTATATATTTATTTGCTATGGATGCATGAATTGTCTATTCTAGTAGTGGTTACAAGTGGTTAGCATGTTGTTGTTTTTACTTTCTGCGACACTTGCTTATGTATTACTTTTTTTGTTTATTGTTATTGATTGTGCTTCCGTTATGCGGGTCTGGTTCGAGTATACTAAGTCATTTATTTCCACTGCATGTTATATATTATTACTCAGACCAGTACCATTATTTTTCCTCCTCTGAGAGGGTATATACTCCCCACTATACCTATCATACCCTCGCTTCTAGTCGGCAGCCTTTGGCATTTGGGGAGGTGTGCCTAAGGTAGTAACACCCGACCCATCTAGCACTGTTCAAATGGTTGTTCGAGTCCGGGTCTTTACAATTAAATTAACATAATAAAAACTAATTATATGGTATATAATTATTTTGTTATATCATCATGGTTAATTAGTATTTTGATGATATGGAATAAGAAGTATAATAAAAATGTTCAATTAAGAACTATACCTCTTCTTCGGAAAACCTCCTTTTCTTTAGACCTTAAGAACTTTGAGGTTGGTATTATGACCAAACTAATACCTCTAGAATGTGGGTAGGTATGTTAGGAAGGTATTTAGGTAGGAATTTTTTGAGCCAAATGTATTTTTAACTATGAATAAAATAATATAATATGTTCTCTTTTATAAGATAGGGGATGAGCACTCGTGGAATTTCTTTAAAATATTAAATTAATATAAATTAATTTTCATGTTAAGAAAGATAAAATTGATAATATGGGTATATAAGGTTATTATGAGTCAAAATAATCTCCTAAAATAAAATTTGGACAAGTTTATACTATGTTTTACCCTTATTTGTGATTTTAACCCCCCCCCCCCCATTAACCCTTTTCTCAGTTACTGCGATAACAAATTTTTTTACTCTTTGAGAGTTAAGATAATTACTATAAATATAATAACATCCCATAAATAGACCATGGTTGATATGATATTCCATATCCAATTAAATTTTATGGATATATAATTGTTATGAATTTTAACTCATTTAATAAAATATTGTTTATTATAAAATATCATTAATGTAAATTTTAAAACTATTTATTGTATTTGATTTTAATAACATCAATAAAATAAAATAACTCAAATATAGTCAATTGAAACTTCCCTAAAATTTTATATTTATCTATAAAATTCATTTATCACAATAATTATTTTAAATTATATTAATTTTAATATTTTTAATATCATTTATTTTATTTTTCTATTAATTGGACAATTATTACATCAGTATTGTGTAAGATTTTAAGGTAATTATTTCATAAGTAAAAATTAAAAACAAATACCATGATAAAAATAATAATTTATATTTAAAATTACTATTTATAACTAAACAATTCCCCTTTTATCTCTATTTCAAAAATATTGTAGTTATTAAAAGAAAGACTGTTACATTTTTTGTTTTATATTCACTTAAATATTATAAAGGTAAAAAACATTTCAAAGTGGAAAAAAGTTCATATATTAGATATTTTTATGTTTATGGATGATATATACTCATATAATAAAATTAAGAAATGTTTTAGGGTCATTTTTTAATCCTTATCATATTATTTTTTAACCAAAATTACCTGATTTACCCTTACTAAGGGGACATGAATTTACTAAGGTTATTATTCATAATGATAAAAAATAAAATAGGCCTATTAAAAAAATTATCTCATGATTAAAAATATGGAATCCATTTTTTAAATATTAAAAACATAAAATTGGTATAATTTAATTTAAAATTAAATTGGAAAACGCGATAAAAAATAATATTTCAAAAAAATATCTTATTAAGTATAAAAATGTTTTTATACCAAATTCATGAATAAAATTTATTTTTAAGATAAAAATTCTATTATATTTAATTAAAAATAACTAATTAAATTTTAAAACTAATTAAAAATATAATTTTACTTTGTAAATACTTTAAAAGAAAACTCAGTTTTTAATAAAAATTAGTATTTTCCACTATTCATTGAAAAATCAAACTATTCATAAAAATATAAAAATTTCATCATAAGATAATTTTAATATGATAATTTGATTCCCCAAATAGGATTACATTAAATTCTTCCTCATGATAGTGGTTCACATAGCCTCAAGCGCACCTCCCCATACGCTAGAGGCTTCCGACTAGCGGTGAGGGCCTAAGGTGGTATAGTGGGGAGACCATACCCTCATAATCAGAGTAGCATAGAGGTGAAATGAATAATTAAGAATTGTAAGTATAATAAATAACTATAAAATAAAGTTAAACCATCCAAAGGTAACAAATAACCCATAATAACCATAACCAGTATGACATATTGAATGATGTAATTTCATGTATCTAAAAAAAAAGAACAGGTGGGAATGCAATACAATACATGTATAAAAACAGAAGAAGGACCAAAATACTATCTCCAATATCATCATGAGGCATAGCTTGGTCATGTGCTTCCCTACACCCATGTTATAATCAATCAAGTATCAACCACTGGGCGCTTTCCCATATCCCTACCTGCATCCACATAATTTTCTCAAGTACCATCGAAAACCCGGATAAGGTGTGAGATAAACTCAATAGTCCACCACCAAAAATGTTTATAAATATCCCTTTAGAGTATATAATATGAAAATTTTGTAGATATAATGGTAAGAAGTAAATAAAACTATAAAGATTCAAATCTCATTCCTGAAGGTCACCAAGCTGACAGTACCTGCTTCGGCCCATTTCGGATAATATATGAACAAGTAACCATATGTGTGTGTGTGTGTGTCTATGCTCTATATATGTAGTGACATAAACATCCATATATGTGAATATTTATATTGGACTAGACTCGAGGCATAACTCTAGAATTTATGAGTAGTAGCATGAGTCTCACAAGTGACAAGGGATGTCATGCTCGGTATCATAAGAATAAGGGATGCCATGCCCAGTACCATAACAGTAGGTTCACCATGCCCAAATCATATTAGTAGGGTCACCATGCCTATATCATAACTACAATGATTCCATTCCCATGTATCATATTCCATAAGGGTCACCATGCCCGTATCACAATATAGGTATATCATTCCTGAATCATATCAGTAGGGTCTCCATGCCTGTATCACAATATAGGGACACCATGACCATATCACAATAAAGGGATTACATACCCATATCACAATATAGAGACACCATTCCCATATCACATTATAGGGATGCCATGCCTGTATCACAACTATAAGAGAAGGGATGTCATGACCCTATCATAATGCATGAGGGTCATTGTGCCCATTTATCATAACAGTGATAAGTAGTCAAGGATTTAATCAAAGCCAATATATTATTCATAGTTAATTAACATTCCTTATTAAAAATGGTGTATCCATTGTATAGTTTTAAATTGTTGGTGTGGTCATACCACTCACTTTCCATTTAAATCAATATAGTATGGTAATTATGTTAGCCATGATACAGAACTATAATCCTTCATTATCAATCCTGATATCACCATTTAGAAGTAATGACAAATAGACATATCAAGGGTTCACCTGAAGGGGTGGTACACATTGAGGTTGAAAACATAAAATGTGTCCTAGGTTTCAATAAGTTCATTAGGTTATAGAATAGGGTAACCAAATTAAAAGTCAAATTCATTTTATAGGCAATGCATGATGAAACTGATATGTGTTACATAACGCATGACATAAAGAATCATAACTTTGAGGGATAATTACTAGAATTCCTACCTTATGACTATAGTGAAGAAATTTTCTATTATAGGCCTTTGGTTTGGTCCAGATCATGATTAAATAGTAAAATAGATGAACACCTAGAAAATTGGGAATATTATCCTACACCTAAATAACTCCATCGAGAGGAATAAAAATGATTAAAGGTGCAAGATGAATAGAGAAATAATTGGAATGCATCCAATGAGATGATCATAAGTAGAATCAGATTTCAGACAGAATATTTATCCAAAAACTTAATTAGAGAGGAGAAGGATCTCAAGTAAGAGGAAAGTGAGATATTATCCACTAGAATGAATAAAATTAGAAAATGGTTTAAAATTATAATAAAATAAGGAAAAATTGTAATTTCGCCTAAAAATTATGGATAGCATGGTTTCGCTACACTGTTAGCCAAACTGTGCACCAATTGTATTCCATGTACTGTCTAAAGAGGGAGCCTATGCAGTTTATGTGCATAGTTTGGGAAACCATGCACAAACCATGTGATTTTTCTCTACTAAAAATTACAGAGCCCCTACACGGGTATGATCCCTAGGTCACATGGTTAGAGAAAACCATGTGGCCCACTACTACCTATTGAAACACCCTACATAGTTAGGGAACCTATACAAACTAGGTTACACGATTTCTACTAAGAGTGTGGACTAGTGTTCTCTTACATTGTTCGAGGTTCCGAGCCCATAAAAATCCTTGGACACACTTTTTTCTATATAGCCTCACTAGGAATCATGATTAGGTCAAAAGAAAAGAATTGCAGTAAAAATTAAAGGATTATTACTTCACAGAAAAAACAATGATTTATTATAATATTTTCCCTTAAATGAATTCAACCCTGAGTTACCCATCCAAGGTCAGTATAGCATCATCTGAGACCAACTCTGGTTACATAGCATGTAAGCCATCCTCTTTCTCCCAAGTCTCATTCTGTACATGGACATGCTACCATAGAACCCATACTAAAAGGGAAAAACCAGCCTTGAAGATCCTTTGTTATCTAATAAATGATGTGTATGGGATACTCCTCAAAATAAACATCAACATATAGATCAATGTCATTAGAATCAAAAGTATGATATGGGTCGACATGATAATTCAAAAGATATAAAATGTAGAAGAGGTTGTTCAAGGAATGGTACCTATGAGGTAAAATCAATCAATAGGCTACCTACCTGACTCTCTCTAAGATCTCAAATATCCCAACATAATGAGGTGAAAGCTTCTCTTAACTCAATATCAATCTATGACCAAGTTTGGGTGATACCTATAAGAAAACATGATCCCCATACTTGAACTCTAGAGGTTATCGATGGTGATCGACATGCGATTTATGTCTAGAATAAGTGGTATACATACACTTTATGATCAAATGAACCTACTAAAAAGTCTCATATATGATACAAGGACCTAGTAACACTAACTCTTTGACCTCTGACCAGTATAGGGGTAAATGGAATGGCCTACCATACAATTCCACATACGGAGCCATATGAATTGTTTCTTAAAATATATTATTATAGGAAAACTCAACTAGAGGAATATGATTCTTCTAAGAACCACTAAAATCAAGAGCGTATGATCAAATCATGTCCTTCAACACCTATATAGTCCATTTTGACTGGTCATTGGTTTGTGGGTAAAAGGTTGTGCATAGAAGCACCTGTGTACCCAAAGATCTCTGTAACACCTTCTAGAACATCAATGTGAAAAAAATATCCCTATCTGAAATGATAGTACGATGGACCCTATGTAAATATATAATCTCACAGACATACAGTCCTTCCATATCATCAACTGAGGATGTATCCTGAATAGGAAGGTAATGGGATAATTTCTTCATTAGATCCACAACTACCCAAACTATATTGCTACCATGAGGCGAACTCGATAAACCAACCACAAAATCCATCGCAATGTCCTCCCATTTCCATTTCAGGAATAGAAACAACTGTAACAAGCTAGTGGGATACTAGTATTCTACCTCTGCTTATTGGCAGGTGGAACATAGAGTAATAAATCCCATTATCTAAAATTTCATCTCCATCCACCAATACTATCATTGCATATCAGGATACATCTTGGATATACCTAGGTGAACTATCCATTGAGAAGAACATGACTCTTGAATAAGATCCTCCCTCATGTATGTTGGGACCCAAATATGCCCTTGTATACTTAGGATTTCATCACCATCAATAAAACAGTCTAGATGTTAGTCCTCACCATAAATACTCTCTCATAGGACCAAAACTTCAGGGTCTGAAAACCACCTCATCTTCACTGTCTCCAAAAGTGAAGAGGTCACTAATAGAAGTTTAAGTATAGACTCTCTCTAATGGTCATGAACCTCTTTGTGTATCTTATAAAATAGGTCCATAAGCTTCCACTCACTACTAGACTCTTGAACTTCATGTGTCTAAGTCCTTCTTCTTAGAGTATTGGCAACAACATTTCCATTATGGGGTATATAAGCTTGCTCAAAGTCAAAGGACTCTAGATATTCAACCCACCTTCTCTGCATGAGGTTCAAGTCATTCTATGTGAAAATATAAATATTTTTTTGGTCTGTAAACACCATAAAATGATCTACAAATAAGTAATGCCTCCGACAACACAACATGTGAACAATATCTACCAACTTGAGATCATGTGTTGGGTAATTCCTCTCATGAGACCTTATCTAACCTAACCCATACACAACAATTCAATATTATTACATAAAAATGCTCATATACTAATACCTGAAGCATCACAATGTATTTTATACCTTCTACCTGACTCTATAAGAATTAGTATCGACACTGATGTTTGTATCCCTTTTAGATTCTGAAAGGCTTTAATGTAGGCTTCTGGCCATAAAAATTTTACACCCTTATTATTCTAGACCATAAGATTTTATTCAAAGCATTATTAGTCTTATATGAAATGCCTATAATAACTAGATATCCCCAAGAAACTATATATGTTAAATACATTCTCATTCTGCTCTCAAGTAACTACTGTTCTCACCTTCTCTAGGTCAACTAATAATCTTTACTCTAAGATAATATGACCCAATAAGTCCACCTTTTCAATCTAAAAGTGGAATTTATTGAGTTTAGTGTATAGTTGGTTCTCTCTTAGTGTATTTAGAATTATATCAAGATATTTATTATGGTCTCTATTAGTATGATAATATACTAAGATTTCATCTATGAAGACCATCATGAATAAGTCCAAAAATGGGTTGAAACTTGATTCATCAAATCCATGAAAACAGCAGGTGTGTTTAGCAGATCGAACGACATAACCAGATACTCATAAAAATCCCTACCAACTTCAGAAATTTATACATGGTATATCTAAAGGTATAACACACACACTTGGTGATATCCTGATTATATATCGATCTTCAAGAATATCCTCACTCCTATGATCTAGTCAAATAGATCATTTATATGAGTCAAAGGATATTGTTTCTTCATGGTAATCTGATTCAACTTCCAGTAATCTACACAGAGCCTGAGCATTCTATTTTCCTTCTTGTAAAAAAGGACTGGTGAACCCTCAGGAGAATTATTAGTCCATATAAAACCCTTGTACTCTAAATCCTCTAGCTACCTCTTATGATCTTACAAATTAGTGGTCTCTATCCTTTAATGAGGAATGCATACCAGTGAATCTCCAGGAACTAGCTTGATGGTAAATTCAACCTCTCTCATAAAAGTTAGTTCAGAAAAATATTATGGGAAAAGATCCCTAAAATGGTCGACTATAGAAGGGAACTCAGTCTGATGTAATCCTTGATCATCCATATAATGTCTAGAAATCCGAACAATCACCCCACCTAGCCTAAGATGATCTTGTCTAACTCTACCTTCCTAGATATCCCACTTTCCCTTATAATTATACATACCTCCCTATGATGATGTGAATGATACCATTCAGTGATAGAAATTCATGTAGGTATGATAGGGAATAAACCAGTCCATCTTGAGAATGACATAAAATCCCATCATCTCAAGGAGAAAGAGGACCTATAAGAAATGATGGCTACCTACCTCGAGGGGGAATTCATTTACCTACCTAGTTTAAAATATCCCACAAACATTTGATGGATCCATGAAGCATATAAGTAGAGATCTTCACTCTCCTATAAGGAGGTATCTATGTGATTAGAGATAGATATAACTATCTCAAGCCATAGCTCTGTATCCTGGGGTCCACTATCCCCTAAAACATAATGTGGATGTTATTATTGAAACTCTCACAACAACTCTCCCATAGAAAGGGTAAGTAGTGGAGTTTCCTATATAGTCTATATAATCCATAGAAGCACCCTTAGAATCCATAAATTATCACCTACATATGAGATAAAAATAGGTACCACATGTAGCACTAATAAAGGTATCACTAGTGAATTGGGTCCCACCACCTTTGGATCATGATCTTCACCAACCTCCTAGTGCAAGGTAGAAGGATGTTCTGGAGGAATGGCTCAAAAAATTCCAAGAACACACCTTGGATAAGTTATGACAATTATAAAGATCATAGACACATGGGTATGATAGGTAAAATTCCTCTTATGTAAGAACCACACCCCTCATCCTACTCCTAGAGCTAGGTCTGGGTGATAGGAATGATTATATAGAACATAAGAGATACTACCTAATACCCACTACTATGTTAAGGTCTAGGTTAGGATCTATGTCATAAGTCCAAGGTCCCAATATAAAGAGTTTAAATATCAATTTATAGAGGAAAACTTCCTTTAAATAGCAATTGGAATCCCGATTTAACGATGAATATTTCGTTTTAGAATTCAATTTCATTTAATTTCATTTTAATTTATTTATTTAAAATGTTGAACTATATGGATCACCACTTCCAATTTATAAGGTCCCATACACCTTATAAATTTAATTTTGTCATCTATTTAAACCCAATAAATGATTTATCAAGTCCCTTAATGAAATGTTAGCACAATTCATAGACTTAGAAATAAGGCACAAAAAAATGTTGTGGAAATTCACACAAAAGTAAACATGGCATGGCATAATGAATGACATATATAAATCCAATAAGGTGCTTAAAATGATGCATGATCAATAATTAATTTTCATATCAAACTAGGGATAAAATATATTTCTAAATCATAATATTAAACATCACACAACACATATGTCACCCAATGGTTGAATAAAATCAATTATTACAGGCATAAATCAGAACATCATATCCCATTCTAGGTAATTTGGAATTTCCATGTACATGGGTTAGATACTCCTAGGCATAGATCATTACCAAATTCTGACACATTCATAATCACTTATCTAATATTACTAAATGATAATACAACAGAAAATAAATTTTCATCTGATACCACTTTGTGACGTCATGACTCAGATGCCACTAAATGATGCCCTATACTGGTGGGTCACATGGACTCAAGTGTACCTCCCCATACTTCAGAGGCTACTGAATAGCAGTGAGGGTCCAAGGTGGTCTAGTGGGGATACTATACCCTCCTCATCAATATAAAATAGTGGTGAAATGAAAAGTTAAATAGAAAAATCATAATAAATAATTGGAAGCGGAAGCTAAAGAATCCAAATGTAATAAATAACCCACAATAACCATAACCAATATCACATAAAGAATTATGTAATGACATGTATCTAACAAAAAGGTATGGGTATGAATGAAATTCAATACATATATAAAAATAGAAAACAATCCAAAATACTATCTCCAATAGCATCATGATTCATAGCTCAGTCATGTGCTTCCCCCCCTCTCATGCTATAACCAATTAAGTATCAACCATTGGGTGATTTCCCTTATCCATACCTACATAAAAATAATCTTCCTGAGTACCATTGATGGACTGTATAGGTTGTGATATAAACTCAGTTGGGAACCACTAATGGTGTCTATAAATATCCAATCAGTGCATATAATATGATAAGTGTGCGGATATAATGGTAAGCAATAAATAAAACTGTAAAGTTTGGTTCCTAAAGGACGCCAGGATGACAGCACTTGCTCCATCCCATACTAGATAATCTCTGAACAAGTAACCATATGTATACATATATATATGGTCTATATGTGTAGTGACATGTATAGCCATATATGTGGATACTACTAATATACTGGACCTGAGGCATAACTCTAGTGTACATGAGTGGTAGCATGAGTCTCAAAAGTGTCAAGGGACACCATGACGAGTATCATAAGAATAAGGGATTCCATTCAAAATACCTTAAAAGTAGGTCCTCCATGCCCAAATCATATCATTTGGGTCACCATGATCATATCATAACTACAGGGTCTCCACCCATGTATCATAATCCACAAGTTTCTCCATGATTGTATCATAATATAGGGTCATCATACCTAAATCATATCAGTAGGGTCTCCATGACTATATCACAATATAGGGAAGCCATTTTTGTATCATGATATAGGTACGCCAAGCCTGTATCACAATATAGGAATGTCATTCCTCTATCACATTAAATGGATTCCATGATGGTATTATAATGCATGAGGTTCTTCGTTCCCATTTATCATAGCAGTGATAAGTAGTCATGTATTTAATCAAAACCAATATAAAATTCATAGTTAATTAATATTCCTTATTAACAAGGGTGTAACCATTTTTCAATTTTAAACAGGATATGTGATCATACCACTCACTTTTAATTTAATTAAATATAGTATAGTAAGTATTTCACCCATGCTAAACCACTAAAATCATTCATTATCAATTATGATATCACCATTTAGAATAAAATCTAAATAGGCATTTCAAGGGCATATCCGAAGGGGTGTCACAAATTGAGGTTGACAACCCCAAATGTGTATTGGGTTCTAATAAGTTCATTATAATCCAAAATAGGGAAACCAATTTAAATAAAATTCATTTTAGAGGCAAAGCATAGTGAAATCGGTATAAAAACTCAATTTATAATAGAAATCATCATGAATTTGATGGATAATTACTAAACCACCTACCTTATGCTTTTAGGTGAGCACTCATCTAGTATTATCCTTTGGTTTGGTCCATATTAGGAGTAAATGGTAAAATAGACGAACACCCAAAAAATAGGGCATATGATCCTAAACCTATATAAAACCATTTAAAGGAATAAAAACGATGAAAGGTCTAAGATGAATAGATAACTCACTGGAACACATCCAACGAGATGATCGGAAGTTGAATTGGAGTCTGGATATAAGATTTATCCACAAACCTTGGTGGAGAGGAGGATGAGCTCAATTGGGTGGAAAGTGGGATATTGTCTACTGGAATGAAGAAAATAAAAAAATGATGTAAAGTTATAAGAAAATAAGTCTAAATAGTAATTTCACCAAAAAATTATGATTTATATGGTTAGGCCACACAGTTGGACAAACAGTGCACCAAACGTGCACCAGGAACTTTCTAAATAGGGAGCCCACATGGTTCATACGCACATTTTTGGAAACTATGTAAAAACCATGTTATTTTCCTCCACTAAAAATTATAGAGCCCCTATAGAGGCATGTACTCTAGGTCGCATGGTTAGGTAAAATCGTACAGACCACTGCTTCCCACTAAAACACTCCACATGGTTAGGGAAACCATGCAGACTAGGTTTCATGATTTCTACTAACCATGTGGCATAGTGTTCTCTTACACTGGTCAGGGTTATGGGTGCCAAAAAAGCCCCAAAAACTTTTATTTCATCTAGATCCTCACTACAAATCCATATTAGGTAAAAACCAAAGAATTATAACTAAAATTAATGGATATATACCTCATAGAAAAACCAGGTTCTTATAAATAATTTTAAAAATTATATCCTTTTTATCAAATAAAATTTCTAAAAGTTCTGGAAATTAATAATAATATTTTCTCATGAAAATAAATAAAAACCAATTTTTAAGAAAACATATTTTTGAAGAATAAAATGACTTTCCTAAAAATTAATTTATAATTTACTAAGAATTAATCAATAATTTTTTATCGATTAGAACATTTATATATGTTTTTTAAAATTCATTTAATCTTTTTATACCCTCTAATTCAATGGCTATGTTATAATAGTCATAATAAAATTATAATATTTCATGATTTTTTAAGTTCAGTGTTGTGTATCATATATGATATTGAATATAACGTCCTTTAAAAATATAAGGGTATTACAATCAACCTTTTCTCAAATAAAACATTCTATAATTATTTATTAAGCATAGGAAAACCATGAAGAAATCTTTGTGCATGTGGTAACTCATGAAAACATTTCAAAAATTTCAATTTTAAAAGTTCATAAACTTTTATTACCTCATGAAATCAAACAATTTCTATAAAAACCCTTTTTCAAACATAATATAGGAATATTAGATCATCATATTCATAACACATGTTCACTCGTTTTTTACTCGTGTCAGAATAACTAAATCTTGGTTAATTCTATAGGAGTAACCAACTTGGTACTCTCCCTCATATCTACCTTAAAAGGATAAATAAGTACCCAATTAATTCAAGATCTATATTAATCCCACCCATAATCATGAGCTATATCGAGTTCACATATCATCATATATCATTATCAAGTACCATATCAGGATCAAAACAATAGTGAGAAATCACTTTTTTATCCTAAAACCCTTAAAAACTCATTTTAACCCATAAGAAAAACACTTTCTAATATTGCATAATCATAAGGATAAAGATCATTTTTCTTTGAAAGATAGTAAAAGGTAAAATTTCCCAGAAGATCAAGAATTGGATATACTTTTAATAGACATGTTAAAATAACATTCTTTTTACACTTTTGTAAAAAATGGAAAATAACCCATATAGAAAATATCGAAAATATTTTTTTAACCTTTTTAAATAAATTAAAATATAGCTGAAAAATTACTTTAGAAAAATTTTAAGCATAAATTAGAAAATTCTTTAAACATTTAAAAAACATGGAAAGGGAATAAAAATAGTTAAAATGAAAATTTCAAAATGGAATTTTTTAAAGAAGGTATCTTACCTTGAGTCCTGACTCATTTTATTCATATGTATACCTTATTAAGTAATAAAATTATATTAGTTTTCTACAATCTTAAGAAATATTTTCACAGTAATTATATTATCATTATTCTCTTTATTTCATTTTTTACCATTTTTTTTAGTTACTAAAATGGTTAAGTTCACATTAGACATTTTGAGGATTTTCAGTTTATAAAATTAAAATAAAATTGGTGTGTTGACCATGTTCAAAGGGGTTATGGTTCCATTAAATTAAAAATATTCAACAATTTATAATTATTATATTAATATATTAGATATACTTATAAAACCAACCATGTATGGTGGTAATAAAAAATGAACCACATCATTTCATGGAGACGGTAGTTCGTACGTACGCATGAATGATGTTTTAATTTTTCTACATGGTAAAAAATAAAATAATTAGATAATATTTTACTTTCAAAAATCATAAATATATCATAAAAGTTATATTTATTCATTATTTCCATCCTTAATACCAGCCTTGTGAGGTTTAAATGAAAAATGAATCACATCGCTTTATAGAGGTGGTAGTCCACAGTTATGTGGGAGTGAAGTTATAGTTTTCCAATGGATATAATGGTAAGAAGGTAAGTAGTATATTATAATTAAAGAATCATAACTATGTTATAAATATCATATATATTCATTTGATCCCTCATTGTTGACCAGTTATATGACCTGATGAAGAAAAATAAAACACATCACTTTATGGAGGTGGTAGTTCACACTCATGCTAGAGCAATGTTGTTTTTCCCACAGGATGTAAAAGGAGATGAAAAGGGGTTGTACCATAATAATAATAAAATTTACATATATGAAATATACTGATTTTATTATTTCATCTTAGTTAAATAATATTTTAAGTAGGTTGAAAAAAAAATAAACATAAAACACGCGACTAATAATTATCCCTCTTATTTGTAAAAACTCTCTTGTATTACACATTAATCCTTCATAGATTGGTCTTTTTCTAATAAAAAAACCAATAGTATGTGGGTTGGGGTGTTTTGAAGGTATTTGGGTAGGTATTTTCTAAGTTATAGTGTTAAAGTGTGTGAATAAGTGAGGATAGGAGGTTTCCTTTTATAAGTGAGGGGAGTGGCACTCTTATAAATTTTGTAAAAATTTAAAATATCAAAAAAAATAAGTTATTATTGATCATGTTTAAAAATATAATTGATATCATTAAATACAATGCTGAGAAAAAAAAATTTTAATTTCAATTATGAATTGAATTTTATAATTTATAAATTGTTATAAATTATGTAAAATATGAATTTTAGGGTTTTTATTTTAATTTATAAAATGTTTATAAATTAATTAAGAATAAATTTTTTATAATTAATTAATTAAATTTTTATAAAAAAATTATTAAATAAATATCCATAATATTTTATGTTAATTTAAAATGATTTTTTTATTTATATGGCATAACTTATAATTTGGATATAAATGGTTTTTATACAAATTATAAGTTCAATTTATAACGTGTTTATAAATTAAAAAAATACAGAAAAATATAATATTTAATATTATAAATTTTTCATAATAATTAATTTGAAATGTTTAAATTAAAATACTTTATTTGAGAAATTATCTAAAACTTTTCAAAATGAGATTTGAAAATTGATATGATCAAGGTTTAAATAATATCATATTTATCATATTTTGAATGTTTACATAATTTATGAATAGTTTTTACATGTAATGTTTATATTTCAAATGTCATATATCTAAAGAAAATGTTTTAAAAATGGTTAATGTGAAGTAGTTCATATTGGAAATAAATATAAAGCATTTATATTTATCTAATTATGTACTGTCCATAATGCATGGTTATATTATAAAATATTTATAATCATTTTATATATGAATTATTCATAAATTTTTTTATCACAGATTGAATTATATATATTGTTCATTTATTTAATTTATTCCTCACTTTATTTATGAATATAATTTTTATATTGTGAATGGATGTATTCTTTTTTCTCTACACACCCCTACTAAAACCACTCCTAGGTCAGCGGTGAAGATGATTGTGGCCCCTAAATCCCACATCCAATAGGCCATGAGTTGGTGACTAGCACTAAGGGTATCTATCACATGTATGGGATGAATTACCCTAATAAATTCCCAAGAAATTAAAGTAAAACCTATAATAAACTTCATATATAAACTGAAAAATATAATAATTACCATACCTAAACCATCACTACATGTCAATGAATACAATTAAACCAATGACAATGTAATAATGACTTCACAAACTCCACACCAGTTGCTCAAATAACAACATCCCAAATCTCCATTAAATTTTCCTACAAAATAATGCAATAAAATTGTAGATGGGTGAACACTTGGGAGTACCCATTAGGATCATAAATCTAAAAAAATCAGTATCCATGTGAAATATAAGTGTGAGGGTAGACATGGATGTGATCAACTAATCATAAGTATGAAATAATCTAGGATGTGTACTAGTAAAGTAAGCAAGGTCGGAATAAAATATAATATTAGATAATCGCATAGCTTTCACCTTTAACTGTGTCACCTAAAATCATTATATTAGATCAAAAATCCACTAGTATAAATAACAAGGTTGATATCAGATTTTTGGGATCATATAAGAATGAAGGGAAATGTCTAAAAACAAATCACCACTCCTCAATCATCATAATTGGTCCACTATATCAATAATATTATTTCTGTAAGTAAAAAATGGTGATTTAGGATTTCAAGGGTCATATATAAATAAATAAGAATCCTATAATCATATCACTATTATAACCAAACAACCACATCATCATAGCCATTACAACCACCATCACATCACCATAACCATCACAACCACTGAAACATCACCACATCCATCACATCATCATAATACCATTCTTAACCCACTTCCAATTTACACATATGATTTATCATGGTATTATAAACACAATACATCTACATTTATTCAATACATAATCAGCAATGATAGTATAATGAATAATCCAACTAAACTTGTTCATATTTCCATGTTCTTCATTATCTTTCTAGATTTCCCTTCTCAATTTCATTTTTTATTACTTTCCACTTCACACAAGGTACCACATATATTCAATGGATTTCATATGTCTCTTAGTCATTATAAATGCATGGAACAATGATAATACTATTCTAATGAAAAAATTAAAGGATCTAAAAAATAACTATGAAAATAAATACATGATAAAACAAAACAAGTTAGAAATAAAATTAAGGAACAAACAAATAACATCCCCTTCCCTCGAACCAACACTCATGACACTGAGCCTAATAAAATGGAGTGATATATTGAATAAAATAATGCATACAATAACCTTTTATCACAGACCATACAATCAATGCCATGCATGAGTAAAGAGTATAAACTTACCATGTTAGATAGGTGTCTTCATAAGTTATAAAAAGAGATAGGTTATCAATGATTTAAGTGGTAAAACAAAATAGTAATGACTTAAATAATTCAATGGAAGGATTATTCAAAGAGAATGATGGTAAACAAGATTAAACGGACTAATAAAAGGGGATTCAGTGGTTAGATTATAATTACTAACAATTGTAAGACTTATGGAACAATAAGGGTAATTTAGAAACTTATACAACATTCTAGGAAACACACTAATTTAGTAAATATAATAAAGGTTTTATAAATCCCCTACCTCAATGAATATAATAAATTACACATGGAGAATATTGAATCTAAGAACCAATGAATCCATGAGAATCTTCCACAAACTTCCTTCATTTCAACTTGTGTAAAAAAATCCACCAACACTAAATATAATCATTATTGAAACCTTCCGTAGAAGTGGAATATAAATAATGAAGTAATTAAGATAATAAATGCACCTAAAATCAATAATTAATCAATCATATGAACCGAAATTCCATAGAACTTCCATGGATACCAAGGACCACCAAAGGATCTCCCAAGACCTCCTAGAGTTTAGGAGAAACCAGGAAGATCAAACCAATGAGAGGGGAAAACTAAATTTATAATATAAATTTAGATTAAAGAAATCATATTGTGATGTGAATAGTTATATTGAAATGGTTCAGTCTCAAACATTCTTGTAAGGATCATAACGTGATCCTCCTAAGCACTACACCTAATAAAACTTGGTAAAACCTCTTAAATTTGGAACTGATGAGAAAGGTCACAATGCAATGACTATGACAACACCAAAATATCTTAATTCTTGAAAATCATGGAGAAAATGTGGCATGGACCCATCATACCTTTTCACCATAGAACAAGAAAATAGCATAGCCTATGCACCATGGTGCAATGATCCCTAAGAAGATAGAACTAAGGGATTTGAAAACCAATACTTCACAATGAAGTAGTTGTAACCACACTACAATAGGATATTTGAAAGTGGAAAAGGTTTTTTTCTTACATGTCAAGATTTTATTCTGTGATAAAGTAATATATTTTTCATACCAAGGTTCAATTCTATGGAAAAGGGATATCGCTTATATATTCATGTTTTACTCTTACATATTATAGTTAGGACTCTTAGGTATCAAGATTTTCATTTAAAAAGTAAATGAAAGCCTCTTACATATCAATACAAAAGGGTTACTCTATAATAGGATGATACACACACATATATATAGTGATACATAATATATATTTTCTTTATATGTAAGATTATTCTCTTAGATAGAAAATAAATACATAAGATGCTTCTGATGAATAAGATTCTTCCCTTTAAAAAAATATTCAATATTAATATTTTTCCTTTTATGTATAATATATATATTTATACATAATATATTTCCTTTGATAAATATCTTACATATAAAGGTAATTTACAATCTCCTCTCCTAAAAAATATTCCCAACATAACATCTATGGCCACGTTGTGACCTAACTCATACACCAAACCACCGATCATGCCACAACAAAACACATCAAACCACAACCAATAAGTCTCCACTAAATATAGAAACACATAAATCTCATGGAATTAACTCAACACTTTAAGAAAACCCTCATTATACAATCTAATATTCATAGAGTTATAAAATAAATTCCATCTGAAATATTAGCTAAAAATCTACTCTTATCCCTCTAAAATATCACCAACATCCCTAGGAAACCTATAATTCCTAAAATGAAAAATGGTCCAAGAAATTAAATTCCCTTTATCACATATTAAGATAAATTTCAGGAACTTATATTTATTTATTTTTTACTTTTTTTTAACCTATCTTGGGTTATTCCGGGTGTTTTTTGGAGTTTTGGGAGTTTTTTGGGAATGTGCATGGTTGGAACATGGTTAGTCAAAACCATGTGGTATGCCCAAGAAAATGTGTGACTTATGGTGTTTTGGGATAGTTTTTTTTGACATGGTTAGTGTATAGTTGGTCAAAACATGAAGCTAAATTGTGTGCCTTCTCCTAGTGGATATAAATGAGCGCATGGTTGGTGCATAGTTTGTTAAATTGTGTGAACATACAATATGATGGGGATTAATTAATACAATAATTATTTTCTAAAATAAATACATCTATCATTGGTATAATTATTCCTCCTACATCCTTGGATCTTGATCTTAAGAACTCCCCCTTGAAGATTTTGGTGATCCTAACCCTTCTGAAGAGAAATTATTATGTAACTTGTGGTGTGGGATCTAGGAAACTCAAGGTAAGAGTTTTTTCTTTGTTTTTATAATCATTGTACTAGATATTATATGTTTTTATTAAAAGTAACCATAGACTAGGGATTTTGTGGCTAGATATATGGGTTATTTTCTTATCTAATGGGTTTTCTTGTAGATCTTTTACAACAAAGGAAGGTAGAGACCATATCTACTTAGATATTTGGGAACTTCCTTATGAATTATCTTAGTAAGTGGTTTTCCTTGTATTTTTTAATCTAGATATTATCGAATATGGTTTTATTGATATGGGTTACATGTTTTAGTTCTCCCCAATTCTTCTTAGGAGACTTCATTATCTTGGGTCTTTAATCTCATTCATTTTTTTATAAATATCGATTATTAAGGTTATTGGTTTCATGAAAATGATTTACTTATTAAACTATGATTGATTTCTCATTCAAAATTGGTTTTCTAAATTATTTTATTACATTATCCTTTATTATTGAAATGTGAAATTTTGGTATTATTTTGTGAAATGGATTTCCCATTTTTCATTGATAATTGAAATGGATTTCAAATCATGTTTTATTTTGAATTTGGACAGTTTGATTTTTGATGTGTTGCATTCCCTTGAAATGATTTGAAACATGAAAATTAAATCCACCAAGTGTGGGTTTTATATTAAATTTAAATCCAACAAGTTTAGGATAGGGAACATGGGAACCTGGGGTTCTTAGAAGTGGGATTTATTAGGACAAGCATGCTTAGATATTTTGTGGCTACCTAGAATAGACAAACTCTATAGCTCTAACTAAGCATTATTGTGAGATGGGGTTCAATTGTTGAGGTTTTCTACTATCCACAGGCCCATTTTCTTTGGATTTTTACACACATTGTCATTTTATCACTAAGGTGTCAGGATCCTGGCTAACTCGGACTCAACTTACCCTAGGGATAGTTTCCATGGTTCTCCTTTTGGATTTATTATTTATAAATTCCATAATAAAATATTTATTTGTAAATTCTTTGAAAATGGTTTATTTATTCATTCTTTATAAACTATTCTAAAATGGTGAATTTATATAATTTATTGAAAAAATTTAAAATTTATATTTCATGCCTTGTATTTATTTAAATAAACCTAATTATTTCATTTTCTAAAGATTGGTTATAGAAAACTTGGTGGGATCCTATTGGGATTATTTTTATCACACCCTACACATAACTCTGGGTGTGTGTAGATCTTCTTTTATCTGATGAAGGTAAATTCAAGGCACTACATGGTGGTTGCAAGTATCTTTTAGTGGGGTGTGGGAGTTTAGTACTGACATGGTGGGATGTTTACCCACTTGTTTTATGAAAATGTGTTTTCTATTGTTTATGTGATTTAGTTTACCAGTTTTGGTTTATAACTTATAATTTCCTTGTACTTTTTTGTCTTCCATTTTCAAATTTTTTATTTTCATATTATCTCTCTTTTTTTAATATTACAAATATTTTTTTCATTTTATTATAATCTAAATCATTCTCAAAGTTAGTTCTTTATTATCAAGAACTTTTCTCCAGCCCTTGTGGATGAAAAATTCCTTTTAGGCCTTACCATTGGTTGGATCAAGTTTCTGGTTTAGGGATGACCAGGGTTGGTTCATTAAAAATTTTGTATCAAAGGATGGTATCCTTTCCCATTGTATCACCCCCTATTTTAGGTATATTACACTTTATTTGTGTATTTTAAGTATACATAATGATTGTTTTATGTTTCATAGGGTTTAGGGGAGGGTTGACACTTGTTGGGGGGTTCTTTGGAGGTTCACAAATTGATTATGGTAAGTAGAAACCATGAAACACCTCTTAGAAACTGTGAAAGGGAAAACAGTGGGAAATGCATAGGTGCATGGTTTGGCCAAAGTTTACAGACCATTAAAGTCTATAATGATTAGGGATATTATCTCATGCATGGTTAGTTCATGGTTTTTCTAACCATTAGATCCAAATGCATAGGGTGTTTTATTGAGACAGTATCAACTGCACATTTTGTGCACGGTTTTCTAAACTGTGTGGATTAACCATATGGTGTATAGTCAGCCTTGTAAATTTTATTGATCTAATTCAGTTTACCCCCTAATTTAATTTTTCCCCTAATTATTCCATAAAATAAACTCCTTTTTCTCCCAAGGTGTGAGAGACATTTTCCTTTGGTCCAAGAGTGATTCGGAGAAAAATCAAAGTGAGTTGGAGGCCTGGATTCATCAGTAAGTGGTTTTTCTTCATCGTTCTTCACTGATCTCTCCTCATTATATTTTTTATAACCTTAAATATAGCCCTATGTGGATAGATCCATATTCCATGACAGAAATTTCGATGTTTAATTGTTGTATTTAGGGAAGGAAAGGTGTTTCATGATCGAATCTAGAGAATTATTTCATCATTCTTTATTTTCACAAAATTTTTTGAGGTAGGTGTGTTCTCTCTTAATTCCACTTGATTGTAACTTAAAGGCTTAATTTAAAATAAATGTTTTTATTTAATTTATTGTGAAATTAATTTGTGATTATTTTTGGAAACATCATTATTAATGGATTTGTAAAATTTAGGAAATTTAATGGTTTGTGTAAAAGGTTTGAAAATGAAAATTTTAAATGATTATTTTAAAATTATGGATTTGTGTTGATTCATGGAAATTTTTGTTGAAATGTTTTAAATAAAGGAAAGTTATTTTAAATGGTTTGACATGGGTTTTTTCATGAATTTGGGTGTGTGTTCATGTTTCATTTTATGAGTAATTATTGAAATTTTAATTAGTGTTTAGTGCCAAAGGTGTAACGGCACATGGGATTGGTTACCTTGTAACAACTTGGTAGATCCATGAGAGTCTTCTCAAGAGTATGGAACTGTCACCTGTGCATGCAAGTATAGATATTTAGAATGATTATTCAAGATGGAAGTTTATAATTTTTTAAAGTCTTGTTTTATTATTTTTCATGGAAAACGATTTTGGTTTTGAAAATTATTTTAGATTTGATTTAAAATACTTTAATTTTTTTGAAATTGTTTTATATAAATTTTCTAACTGGTTTTGTCCTAGTGGAATGCTTTGGAAAGTTATTGGGGAAATTATATTAAGTTTAGACTCACCCCCTACTTGGGCACTATTTTAAATTTTCATATGTCATCTATCGGGACACTGGTAAAGGCAAGGAATCTAAATTTTTAGTGATTCATCATGATATTATGGGTGCGTCTTGTCATTTTGAAGCTTGGAGATGGTTGAGAGTTTCTTTTTTCATGTATTAATGTTGATGTGTTTGGTGTATTTGGGTTTTTTAGTATTTTTTTCTTTTGGATGTTGTCTCTTGGTCTCCACTTTTACTATAATATGGTTACTATTTTAGTTATATTGGTTTGTATTTGTAATCATGCATTCTATAGAGGCTTTTTTGTTAAGGTAATTGTGGTTTGCATGTATATATTTCAAAGAGAAAATCAAAACCCAGTTTTTTATGAATCCCTTGGAAATTATTTCCAGCCTTTTATGTTTTAGTGATGTCACCTAAGGCCCAGTAATACACATCACATCTTTCTAATCCAATTAGTGAGGGGTGGGATGTTACAATTGGTATCATTTTATTTGATCCTTGGGTATCAGTTGTGTTCAGTCCTGGAGTTTGAAATGGTATCAATATTCATAAGTTAATATTTCCTTGGGATCGTATCAAGGATTGGGATTGTCAAAACTAAAAATGTAGAGAATAAAAATTCATATTTGGCCTATTTATGTTGAACTTCACATTACCAGGGAGTTTGGTTGAATGAGTATTTTTAGACACTTCTAGGAAAGTTGTCACCTCATCGTTATGGGTTTAGCCTATGGGAGTTTCATGGCATGCATTGGTAGTATGAATTCCCACAAGGACTACATGGTTTGGTATTTCATTAATGATTTAAAAAATAGTAATATGTAAGGTTGATTTTTTAAAAGTGTTGAAAATGTTTTCAAAGGATGAGATTTTGAAAAGGATTGATAGTGGTATTATGAAAATGGATAAAATTGTTTATTGTGGATAATCATGGTTATGGAAAGTTTTTTGATAATATATGAAAAAGAGGTAAATTGAAATATATAATTCTTCAGTTTCTAGTGAGTGATACTAAATAGAGTTTGTTTTGGTTATAGTGAATGGAATCGGGTAGGCGTTCTAGGAACAAATTAGAGGAGGCTGTTGATAATGTAGTTTCACTTGAGCTATAGGTGAACCAACAATTATTATAGAGTATTGTATAGGATTTTTAGGCCATGTATAGAGGGAAAAAATGATGAACCAAGGAAATTGGATCATTTGGTCCAATTCCAAAAGCAGAATCCACTCATCTTTTAGGTGATTTAGGGACGAAAAAAACAAAAGTTTAGCTGAATATGATGAATGGAATCTTTGATTTCCTTGAAACACAAGCTAAGATGAAAGTTAAATTGTAAACCTATATACTATAGGATATATCATGTCATTGGTAGGATTTATCAGTTTCAGATAAATTGGATCAAGGCATGGAATGGGATGATTTTGATGAAATGTTCAACAAAAAATTTTATCCTCACATGTTTATAATTTCTATAAAGATCTATTTCGTTAGTGTGAAGTAGGAGAATCTCTTGGTAATAGAGTTTATGGATAAATTTATAAATTTGGTCTGATGTTCACTGAAAGATGATAAAAGTGTGTCCTTAAGGGATTGAATTTTTGAATTGGTTTTTAGGCTAGAAATTTGCTCAAAGATTTTCATCCTTTGTATAAAGGATTATTAAAATATGGTCAATAGAGAGATAGTGGAAGAAAGGGATATATCTGGAAATACAGTTGGATAGAGAATGTTTATTCTGATAGGAATAGTTGGGAACTCTGATACTAGGAATAAGTGGAAGAGGGACACCTACTTCCAATGTGGTGGGACTCCTCAGAATAAAAAATGGGCTTAGTGAATCTTCCCCCTCAACTGAAGAGTAAGATGGTTTGTTTTCAATGTGGTTCTTTTGACTATATGAAGTGATAATGTATGAAATCACCTAGAGCATGTCACAATGACAACAAGATGGGGAATATTTATCACTATTGTCACATTTCACCATTTTCAGGTGCTAGAGATATATATCATGATTCTTAGGCATCATATTCTTCAATGGGATAAGTGCATTAGAATAGATCTCATCAGTAGAACCAAGCAATCTATAGTGATTCTAAGAACACCATGACTCTTTAACTAGTGCAATATCAATAAGGTAATAAAGAGAAAATTACGTCAAGTAAGCAATTGTATGTAGTTGAGAAAGTGATCATGGATGATCAATCGGAACCTTATACAGTTATAGGTGCGATTCTTTTTAATTATACCCTTATGAGATAATTGATTGATATAGGTGTATCCCATTACTTTATTGTTTCTCATTTTTTTCATCTTCTGGGTTTATATATTGAGATGATTCCTTCTATTTTAAAACTCCAAACACCTTTGAGATAATGATAATGTTGATCCTTGAAATGTGTAGCATGTTCGATAATAATTTATGGGACTAAGTTGGTATGGGATTTCTTGGTAATAGATATGCATTCCTATGACTTGATTTTGGAAATGGATTGGATGATAAACTTTGAGCTCCATATATATTTTTATTCACAGAATGTGAGTTTCAAATCTTCTAATGGTGTTATAAATATATTTAAAGGAGATTGGGTAGTGAATGAAATTAGAGTAGGATTCTTGGTACCAATAGTTGGAGCAATCTCTTACCATTTGATAGTAGTTGCTTTGGAATAAGTACTTGAGATCAAGAATAGATATTTTCCAAATATAGTTGATCACTTTCTTGATGTTTTTCATAACAATTTATTAGGTTTTCCACCCAAAATAGAGGTGGAGTTTACGACTAATATCCTACTAGGGACTAGTCCAATTTATATTCCATATTATCATATGGAACCAACATAATTAATGGAATTTAAGGATTAGTTGGAAGAGTTGGAAAGTAAAGGGTTCATCCAACTGAGTTCCTCTCTATGGGTAGCACCAATTTTTTTTGTGAAGAAGGTTGATGGAACCCTTAATCTTTGTGTACATTATCATAAGCTTAACCAAGTTACAATAAAGAATCAATATCCTCTTCCATGCATTGATGATCTATTTAATAAATTTAGGGGATCCCAATGGTTCTCTAAAATTGAATTTATGTTCAAGATACCATGAACTATGAGTTTGGAAGGAGGATATTCTGAAGATAGGTTTTAGAAGTAGATATGGCCATTATGATTTCGTTCTTATGCCTTTTGGTCTTACAAATACACCATCCATATTTAATGAATTTACAAATAAGATATTTCAAAGTTATCTAGATTTATTTTTGTTGGTGTTTATAGATGATATACTGTTGTATTCTATGACAAAGGTTGATCATGGGAAATACTTGGAAATAGTGTTGTAAATATTATAAGAGCAGCATCTGTATGTTGAGTTATCAAAGTGTGATTTTTTTATAAAAGATTCCCATTATCTTAGCCATTTAATTTCTGAAAAATTTGTTTCTATAGATCCATAAAATATATAATTTGTTATCTCTTAACAACTACCGAAGGATATATTTTAGATACATAGTTTCCTTGGATTGGTGGGATACTATAGACGTTTTGTATGTGATTTTTCACATTTGGAATCACTGATGACAACTTTGATGAGTAAAGGAATTATTTTCTAGTGGAACAAGGAATATTAAAAATCCTTCCAAGATCTTAAGGTTAGACTTTCATTAACACTTATCCTTATATTTCCAGAGTCTGGATAGAGCTATGTAGTCTATTTTAATGCATCAAGATTTGGGTTGGGATGTGTTATCATGAAAGGATATCATGTTTTTAGTTATGGCTCACAAAAGTTACATTTTCATGAGAATAACTTTCCAACACATGATTTAGAATTAGTTATTGTAGTCTATGATTTGAATACCTAGAATCATTATATTTTTGGTGAGAAATTCATTATGTTTACATACCATAAGAGTTTTGAAGCACATTTTCTCACAAATATATTTGAATGTAAGGAAAATAATATGGATGTAATACCTCCAAATGTTTTAATTTGACTTGATGTATACATTGGGTAAAGTAAATATAGTAATGGATACATTAAGAAGGAATTCGTATAATCATTTCGATAAATAATATTTTAATTATTAGTAGATGATGTCGATAATAGAATGCATACACCTGGATTGTACCGACTATAGTGGTGTTGCATTTTTATTACTAGTTTTGTTTGTTCTAAGTTTGGTTCAGCATGTGAAACATGCTCTGATATCTGATCTTAAATGTGTTTCTATGAGTTTCAAACTCATTGGTGAGGAGACCTCTGAGGGAGGGAATCTAGATTGGAGTTCAGTTTTGAGGTTTATAAATCTGATTATGGTACCTTTGGTTTTTTAGGAATATATTCTTAATACTTACCACAATTATAAATGGTCTATTCATCAAGGCATTTAAAAGATGTATAAAGTGATGAAAGAACAATTTTTGTGGGTTATTGTGAAAAGGGAAGTGGAAGAGTTTATTTTGAGATTCCTTACTTATCAGTAGATAAAAATGGAACACTCACAACCAATGACCATTTTGTAGTATTTAACCATTTATTTTGTGACAGATTTACCAAGAATGGTTAGGAAACATGATTTCATATGGGTAATTGTAAATTTTCTCATGAATTCAGATCATTTTATTCCTATTCATGAATCTCATATGGTGTAAGAATTATCCAAAATCTATATCTGAGAATTGGTAAAAATTCATGGTGTTCTAGTCTTGATTTTATCAAATAGAGACCCCAGGTTTATGTATTGTTTTTTGAAATAATTACAACAAGCCCTGGGGAATTAGTTGACTATGATCATGGAATATCATACTCAAATGGATGGACAATCCAAAAGGATGATCCAAATATTTAATGACATGATTAGGTATTATGTAATGGATTTTGGTGGCTCGTGGGAGGATCATATATCGTTAGTGGAGTTCTTGTACAATAATAGTTATCAGGCCTCAATACATATGGATTCATTTGAATAATTTTATGGGATTTTTTTTCGTTCTCCACTTTTTTGGATGGAAATAGGTGAGACTTCATTGATCATAAAAAGCCTTGTGCAAGAGATAATAGAGAATATTTAGCTGATTAGAAAGAGAATGGATACCAATCAAAGTTTTCAGAAATCATATATGAATCGTCATTAATGATTATTGTCATTTAGGGTGAGTAATCATGTGTTCTTGATAATTTATCCAACACATGGACATCTTCATTTTGGTGAGAAAGTAAATAAATCTCTTCGATACATAGTCCCATTTTAGATACTTAAATGTGTTGGTGAGGTGTAATATCAATTGGATTTGACTCAAAACTTCAGTTATATGCATAATTATTTTCATGTATCTTAATTAAATAAGTATCAACTTAACATTGACCATGTGATTCGATGGGATCACATTGACCTAGAGTTGGATGCTACATTGGTTCATGTTCTGGTATGGATTGTGGATAGGCAAGAGAAAGTCATGTGTGGGAAAACCATCATTCTAGTGTGGGTTTTATGGAAACATATTTATATTCAAAAGGTAACATGGGAGTGTGAAAAGTAAATAGTGGAGTAAAGGTCGAACCTCTTTCAGTATAATAGTAATTTTCTTCTTTTTAGGGGCGTAAAAGATAATATTGGGGAGAATGTAGCACCCCCAGTTTTAGGTACCTGACCCTTTCTTTAAAAATTTTATGTATATATATAATTATTTTTATAAGTTTCAAGGGGTTCCTGGGGGTTTTTACACTTTTTAGAGTCTTTTATGGAGGTGAACAGTTTGATCATGGTTATTAGAAACAATGAAACGCCTATAGGAAGTTGTTCAAGGAAAAATAGTGGGCAATGGGCAAGTACACAATTTGGCCAAACTATTTGGGTGCTTAGGAGAAACCCTACGAGATTATTTTCATTTGGTAAAGTATCTCATGCACCTTTGGTGCATGGTTTTTCTAACTATGTGATCCAACCATGTAAGGTGTTGACTTTAGATAGTAGTAAATGCATGGTTGGCACATATTTTTCAAGACTGTGTTGTGTACAGTCAACCTTCCAAAAAAAATTGGATATAATTAATTTTACCCCCCTTAAGTGATATTTTTTCCCAAATTATCCCATAACATGAACTCAATTTTATCCCAAGGTGTGAGATACATTTTCCTTTGGTTTGAGAGCGATCCAAAGGTGAATCAATGTGTGATAGAGACCTGGATTTGTCAGTAAGTTTTTGTTCCTGGCCATTCTTCATTGATCTCTCCTTATTATCTTTCCCAAAACCATAGATATAATTCAATTTGGATATATCCATGTTCCATGATGATAATTGTGATGTTTTACGGTATGATCTTGGTAATTAAATGTGTTTCATCATCGGATTTATAGAATCATTGTATCATTCTTAGTTTTCACTAACATTTTTGAGGTGGGTGGATTCTCTCTCAATTCCACTTGATTTGAACTTCAAGGCTTAGTTTGAAATAAATTCTTTCCTTGAATTGATTTTGTAATTGATGTGTGGTTATTTTTTGGAAACATATTTATTGATGGTTTTGGGAAATTGTATAAAATGGATGGTTTTCTGGAAAAGGCTCAAAATGATAATTTTAAATGATGATTTTAAAATTATGGATTTGTTATGAGATATGGTTTTACATGAGTTTTGGAATACATTGGGGCATGTTTTCATATTTCATTTTTTGTGGCCTCATTGAAATATGACTTGGTTCTCGGTACCAAAGGTGTAATGGCTTGGTTACCTTGTGATTAATTGGTAGATAAATGAGATACCACTCATGATTATGGAGCTGTCACCTTATAATGCATGTATAGATATGTGGAATGGGTATTCCAAATTAAATTTGATAATTTTTTAAAGGATTTTTTTATTTTATTTTTTCCATGAAAAACTGTATTGGTTTGGAAAACTTTTTTTGGATTTGATATAAACATATTTAAATTGTTTTTAAACTATTTTACAAAAAATTTATAACAATTTTTTTACTACTAGAATGAGTTGGAAGTCATTAGGGAAATCCTTCTAAGTTTAGGCTCACCCCCTGATCGGGGACTGTTGTGCTTTTGAAAATTCCATCTATCAGGACATAGTTAAGTGAAAGGTATCTCAATTATTTAGTTATGCATCTTGATACTATGGGTGTGTCTTATCATGTTGGAGATTGGATCTGGTTGGGAGTTTCTAGTTTCATGTCTTGATGTGGATGGGTTTTTTTTGTTTTTGAAGTATCTGGTTTTCCTTTGGTTGTTTCCTCTTGGTATCTACTTGTATTCTAACATGGTTACTATTTTATTTATATTGAGTTGTATTTGTACTCATTCATCATATAGAGGTTTTTTTGTTATGGTAATTTTGGTTTGTATGTATATCTTTCAAATATAAAATCATCCCCCAATCCTTTATAAATATCTTGGAATTTATTTCTAGCCTTTAGTGTCTTAGGGATGTCACCTAAGGCCAAGTAACACCCACCACCTCTTACCAAGACAATGGGTGAGGGGTAGGATGTTACACACATGTTCTTTATGTCTTGGTATTTTTTGGTAGATAGGAAATAGTATTTCGGGAAATAGGGGGTGGGTTTTGAGCAATTGTCTAAACATGTTGGGAAGTGTGTCTCTTGTATTGAATTTTTATCTAATCTCAATTATTTACTTAATTTCTCTTGACTCAAAATGAGATTTTTCACCTTTAATATGGTCATTATTATTTCTTTAATGTAGTACCATTCCCTATAGAAGACTTCATATAGTTTACATGAGGGTTTTTTGAATGGTTATCAATTAGAAAACCCTCTGGTAGATCATAATTTCATTGAATTTGTAGTGAGAGTAGTCTACGCTATGAACCAGGGTGTTGTACTCATCCCAACTCAAGATAGGTAAGTGAGACCAGTTCCTAGAAGAGATAAAGATAAATATCAAGAGTTTCTTCACCAAAAAACATAGTCATTTTAAGGAATAAATGGTCTTCATAAATCATAGGACTGTTTGGAGGATATCGAGTGTATTTTTGACTTCATGGAAACTCTGGACTCTATTAAAGTGAAATGTGCCACTTTTAAACTCATAGATCCTAGTTAAATATGGTGGGTAAAATCAGTTTAGGTAAAATAGTATGAAGGTTTGGAGTGGAAAGACTTCAAGACCATATTTTTCTAGTAGTTTTTCCTTAAATAATTTATGGTGGCTAAATTCAAAGAGTGTGACATTCCATTACCAATTTGGCAGTTACAACTTTAATCTTGTCATTGTTTTTCCTTTTTGTTGACTGGGTTTGGTTGAGGTTATATTGGGAGGATGCATATAATGGTAAAGTTTGACACTATTGGGTTTTTCAGCTTTAAATAGTGTTCTTTTGTAAACTTACAAGATATTACATGTTGTGTAACTAGGTCACACACCATGTAACTGCTACCAGGTGCAATTCATGAACCGTGGTTCACGATGTGATGGGTACATGTTGTGAATAGACTTTACACAACGTGAAGTATTTTCAGTTCGGTTTTTAATGTGTAATGATGGGGGTTTCATCAGTTACAAATATCAGGCATCTCATGATGTGAATAGGGGTTACACATCATGTAATACCTCAAATTTAAAGGGGTGCTAAAATTTTAACGCATCTTCACCGTTACAAACATTAAAACTTTCACAGTGTGTAATGGATTACACATCAGGTAATCCCGCGAAAACAGCCTATAAAAGGAGAGAGTTCTCTTGGTTATTTTTCATTCACTTTTCTTTAATTCCTCTTCCTTTGACCCAAATCCTTCCATAGTTATTATTAGATCCTTCCAACTCTTCTGTATTCATTCCTTTAGTGTTTTATCATCATTGCTTTAGAGGGTGATATCTAGGTAAGCGTTCTTCATCATTATTCATCTATCTCTCTTTCTTCTCTCTTGGTATTTATATTTATCATCCTAATGTTGATTGATCTATGACTTGTGGTGTTGTATATTGCTTCTAGGTTGGTTTTCTAGGTCTTTTACACCTTCATTCTCCTTGACGGGTGTCGTTGTGAGTGTTGAATTTCGGGAAGAGGTAGGTGGTTCTATCCTAATTATCCAAATTGATTATTCCTATATTGATTGATTTATTTCAATTATTTATTTAAATTCAATTTCTCAAAATTTATTCCATTTAAATTGATAAAAACCTGATTATATAGAATTAGGATATTTTAAATGGTTTTGGCATGGAAATTTGGAAAAACCCCAATTCTATTGAATTGGGGTGTGTTTATAGAAATTGGTCAATTTAAATTGTTGAATTTAAATTTATGACTTTATGGAAATGTTTTAAATTAAATTTTTTAATTTAATTGTGTAAATGAATTGTTAATAGGATGGTATTGGTTTTGAATGGATTTAAAACTTGTGAAAATGGCTTAAAATGATTTGATAGAAACCCAATGGTTTTATCTTGTGAAAAGGGAATGTTTTTTATTAAAAATCATTTTGGTTTTAAATGGAATGAAATTGGAATTTTTGAAATGGTAGAATGGGATATATTATATTTTAAGCAGTCATAAAATAAATTTTTCATCATGTAAGATCACATGAAAGCCTTAGGTAGTTGGTGAGTTATTTGGATACACTCTACATTATTACAATTTTCTAAAACATACCTACAGAGGGTCACATTCCCGATGTGAGGGTGACAAGTCACCTTTGGACAGTGTCAGGGTGATGTGATTAAACCCATTTTAATGTGATAACTTAGAGCGTGTGGAATACTATAGTTGGTTAATACTATCGTACCTACTTAGAAGATGGTCATGTTGCTCGCTTGTTTATTTATATTTGAGATATAAATGTATTCCAATTTTGTAAAACTACTTTACATTCCTTTGATAGATTTACATAAAATATTTTATATAATTTTTCTATTTAATCCATTGTTTTAGAAATATTCTATCTCTTGTAAAGTAAATCCTATGATTTAAAAGTATTTTTCATCATTTTGAAACTATATAGCATGTTTTTTTAAATATTCTTTTAAATTTCCAAACCTGTTTATTTTTAAAATTGAAAGTTTTTTCTTGGATAATCTATATTTGTAATTTGTTATGGAATCCTTGGTGATATCCTACTAGGCTTAGGCTCAGGTTCAAGAAAATAGAAGGGATCAACTAGAGGTGGATCCTGCTATTAAGCTTGGGACTTGGTGAGTTATTTCCTTAGGGACCTTGGGGTTTTTTACCTATTTTTGGTACTTGGGTTGGAGTGATTTTGGGATCTTCATGCCTTGTTGTATTTTGTTACTTTACTCCCAGTGGAGCTTCCTTTTTTATTCATATTTCCTTGTTTATTTTTTCTTCTGTTATGTTTTTCAGAAAATTTGTTCCCACTTGCATGTTGTACAATGTTAGGTTCTATTCATTGACCCATTGGGATCAGGAACTCCCTTCATACTATGTCAGGGACAGTTTGGTTATTGGGTTACCAGGGTACCTGAGCTGGTTCGTGAAAAAGTGGTATCAAAGGAGGATGTTGAGATTTTGTCTGCAATGAATCTTAAGTCTCCAAAGGTGGTTAGGTAAGGAAATCGTATGGATTAGTTCAGGTCCTTCCCTATTCTGATTTGTATATAGTTTAATCCAAATCTGGTTGTTCCATCTGTTGGGAATAATTTTTCCTCGTTGCTCTTTTTGAGCACTACCTAGTGTCTTCAATGTTGTATGTTGATATTGTGTAGCATCATGCCTCTAAAAAGATGTGATAATCAGATCCAAGAAGAGGCTACTACTAAGTCTCATTAAGAGAATCCTATTGTGGATCCATGTCTGGTTGAGGTGATCACATGTATTATCCAACCTCAAGGACAGGTACCACCACCAATTATCATTTAGTCTCCAATTATGGATCCTCAGGGGGATATTCTTAGAAATTGTTCTCAAGAGTTTATTCACTATAAGCCACCAGTTTTCAAAGGCTCCACTGATCCTCAACATGCTGAGGAATGGTTGGGAAATATTGAATATATGTTTGAGTTCTTGGAAACACTAGATGTAATCAAGGTAAAGTGTGCCACCTTCCTACTTGAGGGTCCAAGCAGAAGATGGTGGGACACGATGGTGATGGTAAGGAAACATAAGATCTTAGAGTGAAAATACTTTAGGGTTATTTTCAACAATCAATTCTATCCAAATTCAATGGTTTTGGCTAATGATTTGGAGTTTTTCATGCTTGAGAAGGCCGATAGAACTATGACTGAGTATTCAAATTGTTTTGTTGAGTTGGTGTAGTTTTATCTTGAGATTGTATCTAATGAGAGAATGAAGTCTCGGCGGTTCAAGTTGGGACTTCGATCAAACATCCATTCTCAGGTTTTCTTATTGAATCTTCCCACTTATACTGATGTGCTGGATAGGGAGATGATGGTTGAGATGGACCTTTCTAGAATGTAAGGGTTATCAGGAGTTTCTTTTCCTACCAATGTATATTTTGGTGCCTTCAAAGGAAAAAAGAAATCATGATGATTCTTACAGCAGTTCTCAACAGTAGGATCAATTCATACCTTCTACAGCACCAGGAAAGAGTTCTTTGATTTTATACTTGTGTGGAAATCCAGGAAATTCTAAGAGGGTTTTCACTGAGGCACCCAAGAATTGTATCTCCTGTAGACATTTGGGGAACTTATAGATATTATTCCATAACTTATCTACTCTGTGTATTGGAACATGATCATCAACTCCTCCTAAAAATGTAAGGAAGTCAGATAATTCTTGTTCAAAAGGGCTCCATCTATTGGCATCTAGAGTGAAGCTTATTAATGCAGTATAAGAGTCTCCAAAAGAAGAAGATATGGGTCCAGTGACTATGAGAGGTACCATTACTATAGCATCGTCATTAGTGACTAATCTATTTGATATTGGTTCATCTCATTCATTTATTTCAACCCATATTGTTAATCTACTAAATATTCCTATGGATATTTTATCTTGTGCAATGGATATTACTACACCCCTTAGTATGAAGAGAGTATAGGGGCTCTGTAGTTCTTCTTATATCTTCTCTCTATTAGACATCGATCTTTCTTGGAGTTTTCTGGTTCTCAATAGGAAATATATTGACATTATATTTGTGATGTATTAGAACATTTCTAATAAAGCCTAAATCTATTGTTATATTCAATGTTTCTATCTTACAAAATCCAGTGGTGTGCCTCTTGACTTTCAATGAGAATGGCACCCAAGGTCGAGTAGAGTCAGACCCTCTTATCCAGAGCTGGGGAAAGTGATATTAGTGTTTTATTTTGATCTGGAGCAGGATTTAATGAGTGGGGGTCTCCCTCTAGTCATCATCGAGTTTCCTAACATGTTTCCTTCTAATTTATCTAGTTTTCCACTGGTGTGGGAGGTAGATTTTTTTATTGAATTAATGCCTAGTACTCAACCAATTTCAATTCCCTCTTACCATATGATGCCATCTAAACTGAAATAATTGAATTCCTAGTGGGAGGAGCTTCTTGAAAAAGGATTTATACTCTTTAGTGTGTCACCCCAGGTGGATCCAGTTCTCTTCATTAAGAAGTTTGATGATTCTCTTTTCTTATGTATTGATTATCGAAAGCTTAATCAAGTTATGGTAAAGAACAAGCATATGTTTTCATGGATTGATGATATGTTTGATCATTTGAAAGGTGCGAAGTGGTTTTAAAAGATCGACCTTTGATCTGGTTACCATCAATTAAGGATAAAGAAATTTGAAATTCAGAAAACTGACTTTCAGAGTAGGTACATTCATTATGAGTACCTTGTTATGCCCTTTGGTATGACAAATGCTCCTGTAGTTTTCATGGCTTTGAAGAACAGGATTTTACATGAGTATCTAGATAAATTTGTGGTAGTCATTATGGATCAAATCCTCATTTACACTAAATATAAGTATAATCATGTAAAACATATAATAATAGTTATAGGTCTATTGATAAATTCTCGACTTTATACCAAGCTTTCTAAGTGTGATTTCTGGATTCAGGAAGTAAAATTATTGGGATATGTGGTGTTTGAACAGGGTATATCAGTTGATCCTAAGAAGGTAAAGGCTATTATCACTTGGTAGAAACCATGAAATATATTTTATATTTGTACCTTCTTGGTCTTAGCTAGATACTATCACAGGTTCGTAAAGGAATTCTCAAAGTTGTCTTCTCTAATTAATTCTCTGACTTGAAAGGGGGTGAAGTTTTCTTAGTATGATAAATGTCATAGTTATTTGTTGAGATGAAATTTATTTTGACTACCATTTAGGTGTTCACTCTTCCAGATGTTAGGTAGGGCTATGTGGTATTTTTTGATGCATTGGGTTCAAGCTTGGTCTGTGTTCTTATACTGGATGACTGTGTAGTTTCTTATGGATCTTGTCAGCTTATGCCACCTGAGAAGAATTATACTACCCAAAAAATTGAAATTTTAGTTTTGATTCATAAACATAATAGTTTTCATCATTACCTTTATGTTGAAAGTTTTACCATGTTTTCAAACCACAAAATCGTGAGTTATATATTCTCTAAAAAATATTTAAACCTTCTCTATAAGCGTTGGGTGGAGTACCTATAGTAGTTCGACTTTGACATCACCTATACACTAGGGAAAGGGGATTTCATTGCAAATGGATTGAGTAGGAAACATACAACCCAGGTTGTGAAAGAATCTTTAGAGGAGTGAAATTTGATGGCTCTCTTTGCATAGTTTCATACTAAAGTTTAGAAGAAAGGGGTTTATGTTTCTTTATCTAGCATTCAGTTGACATATGCTCTTCTTGAGATGATTCTTCAGGACCAAGATCTTGATGATGAATTTCATGTCATTATAGACTCTCTTTATGGTGGGGAGATAGTGTCCCAATGGTCATTCTCCAAGGAGGTTGTTTTGTGTTATCAGAATCGTTACATTGTTTCGTTAGTGGAAAACAAGGCTATTATGGTAGATTTCCATAATTCCTCATGGGTCATGCACCTAGGAACCACTAAGATGTTTTATGACATGAGGTGGCATTTTGGGGGGTTAGGTATAATATGTGACATTTCTAAGTTTTTTCTCATTGTTATACATGTCGGTAGGTGAAATTCGAGCACTAGAAACCTTTAGGTTTACTTTAACCACTTATAGTACCTACTTGAAAGTGGGATGAAATCTCTATGGACTTTGTGGTTAGGTTGCCTCATACCTAGAGGAAGAATAATTTGATATGGGTTGTGATATTCAGGATGACCAAGTTGGCTCACTTTATACCCATTTGAGATATAACTGAAGTTAAGGAGTTGGGAAATCTCTATGTGAAAGAGATTGTATGTTTATATGGGGTTCTATATTCTATAGTCTCTGATAGGGATCCTTAGTTTACTTATCATTTTTTGAGAGACCTTCATGAGGTACTAGGATCTTAGATTCATTTAAGCATAGCCTTCCATCCATAGTTAGATGTCTAGACAGAGAGAGTTATATAGATTTTAGAGGATATGCTCCATGCTTGTGTTCTCAATTTTAGCAGAGCTTGGGATGATCACTTGGGCTGGTTTATTTATCTTATAATAATAGTTACTAGTATGTGATCATAATGGAACCTTTTGATGAATTTTATGGCCATCCTGGTAAATCTCTATTGTGTTGGTCAGATATTGGTGAATGTTCCTTGGTTTTACCAAGTTTGGTGAAAGAGATGAGAGAAAAGATTCAATTGATTCATCAAATAATGTTAATGACATAGAGATGACACAAGTATTATGTTGATCATCATCATAGACCTTTGGAGTTTTCAATTGGTGACCATGTGTTCTTGAAAGTTTCACCCTGGTTGGGTCATTGATGGCTTGGGAGGTAAGGGAAACTTTCTACTCATTTTGTGGGACTTTTTGAGGTTGTTGAACATGTGGGTAAAGTTTCTTATCATCTAGCACTTCCACTACAGTTGACATCGATACATAACATGTTCTATGTATCACAGCTAAGAAAGTATATCTATGATACATCTCACATTTTGATCTATAGTGATATTTAGATTGAGACTAATTTATCTATAATTAATTTCTAGTAAGGATAGTTGATTCTGAGACCAAGGTTCTTCATTAGAGGATGATACCTTTTGTTCGTGTGCTATGGAAACATGGTTCTTATATTCATGAGACATGGGAACATGAGTAATTGATTAGAGAGTAGTGGCCTCATATCTTTGGAATGGAATCTTATTTATAGGATTTTTGGGGACAAAAGGGTATTTATGGTGGGGAGGTTGTAACATCCCATTACAAATTTGATAGGAAGAACTTTAACATTTTCATGGTATTTCCTTTTCATTGACTGGGTTGGGTTGAGGTTATATTATGAGGATGCCTATAATAGTAAAGTCCAACACTATTGTATTTTTCAAATTTAAATAGGATCTTTTTTTAAACTTTCAGGATATTACACGCCATGTAATTTTTGTTAGGTGAAAGTCGTGAAACGTGTTTCATTGTGTGATGGGAGCACACCATGAATGCCCCTTACATGACATGAAGTATTTTCATGTTGGTTATTAATGCATTACAGTGAGGGTTTTGTTGGTTACAAATATCAGTAATTTCATGACATGAATAGGGGTTACAAGTTGTGTAATACATTAACATTAAAGGGGTGTTACAAATTCAACACATCTTCACCATTTCAAACATTAAAATATTCACAGTGTGTAATGGATTACACGCCATGTAATCCCCTGATAGCATCCTATTAAAAGAGGCAGTGCACTTGGTTATTTTTCATTCACTCCTCTCTTATTCCTCCTCCTTTGAACCAAATCATTTACCAGTTATTCTTGGAGCCTTCCAAATCTTCTGGATGCATTCATTTGGCATTCAATCGTCATTTATTTGGTGGGTGATATCTAGGTAATCGTTATCCACCATTCTTCATCTATATCTCTTTCTTTTTACTTGGGATATTTATGGATCATAAAAATTTTGATGGATATATGCCCTATGGTGTTGGATCTTGCTTCTAGTTTGGGTTTTGAGGTCTTCTCTGCCTTCTTTATCGTTGACAGGTGTCATTATGAGTGTTTAGTTTCAGGAAGAGGTAGGTGGTTCTGTACCAATTAGAAAAATTAATTGTTCTTAAATTTCTTGGTTTATTTCAATTAGTGATTTAAATTCAATTGCTCAAACTTTAATTCAATTAAATTGATAAAAACCTGATTCTAGTGAATTGGGATATTTTAAATGGTTTTTCATGGGAATTTGAAAAAAAACCCAATTCTATTGAATTAGGGTGTCTTTATAGAAATTGGTCAATTTAAATTGTTGAATTTAAATTTATAATTTGATTTAAATATTTTCTCTTTAATTGTTGAATTTAATTGTGGAAATGAATTTTTAATAGGTTGAAATTGGTTTTGAATGGATTTCAAACTTGTGAAAATGGCTTAAAATGGTTTGATAGAAGACCGGCGGTTTTATCTTGTGAAAAGGTAATGTTTTTTTTAAAACATGTTTTGGTTTTAAATGGAAAGAAATTGGCATTTTTGAAATGAAATAATGGGATATATTGTATTTTAAGAAGTCTTAAAAAAAATTCATCATGTAAGATCACATACAATCAATAGGTAGTTGATGAGTTATTTAGATACACTCTATGCTATTACGACATTCTAAAACATACCTGTGGTGGGTCACATCCCCAATGGGAGGGTGACAAGTCACCTATGGCTATTTCTAGAGGTATGTGAGTATACTCATTTTTTAGACCACTTAAAGAGTGGAATACTATAGATGTTTAATACTATTTTACCTACTTGGAAGATGGTCATGTTGCTTTATTGTTTATTTATATTTGAGAAATAAACATATTCCAATGTTTTCAAACTATTTTACATGCCTTTGCTAGATTTACATAAACTGTTTTATTTAAGCCATTTTTTTAGAAATATTTCATCTCTTGTAAAGTAAATTCTGTGATTTAAAATTATTTTCCATCATTTTGAAAATTTATAGAATGTTTTGTTTAAATATGCTTTTAAATTTCCAAACCTTTTTATTTTGAAAATTGAAATTGTTTCCTTGGATAATACATAATTGGAATTAGTTATGGATTCTTTGGTGGTATCCTACTGGCCTTAGGCTCACATCCTAATTTTTCCATTGGGTTTTTATATACTTTATTCTTTTAGGTTTAAGAAAAGGTAAGGGATCTCATGGAGGTGGATCTGTCTGTTAAGCTTGGGACTTGGTGAGTTGTTTCCTTAGGGACCTTGGGGCTGCTTTCCCTATTTTTGGTACTTGGGTTGTAGTGATTCTGGGATCATCATGCCTTGTTGTATTCTAGTACTTTACTCCCAATGGATATTCCTTTTTTATAAATACTGTCTTGTTTCTTTTTTCTTCTACTGTGTTTTGTGGCAAATTTGATCCCACTTGCATGTTCTATGATGTTAGGTGCTAGTCGTCGACCCGTAGGGATCGGGAACACCCTTTGGGCTATTTCAAGGTTGGTTCATTTATTGGTTTACTAGGGTACCTGAGATGGTTCATGATATAGAGTTCCTCACCCTTCAATAAGGTGACCAAACTATAATGGAGTGTTCTATTAACTTCGCAAAATTGGTTTATTTCACTCTTGAGATTATATCAAGTGATATGTTGAGGGATCGAAGGTTTTATAAGGTCTTATAATTGTATGTTCATTCCAAAGTTTATATACTAAATCTTAACTTCTATTTTGAGGTTGTGTATAGAGTCATGATGGGAAAAAATTGGCATGGAAGGCAATTCAAGGCTAGTTGGGATTCCAATTCCACCTAATGGAGGTTTTAGTGGATCCTCTAGAAAGAAGAATAATTTTAATGTGATTTGTAATGGTGGTGGCAGTGGCTCCCAAAAATGGACATATACCACACCTTTGTAAGTATCTAGTAGTGGACCTTGGATGTGCTACCAATGTGGAAAGATAGGGCACATGATATGTACTTTCTCCTTACCTCCTAAAATTTGTAACATGTGTGGATGTCGAGGTCATTTATAGAAGTTTTGTGAGAATTTTGCTTCTTCATGTTATGGAATAGTTTCATAATCACCTAAAGGTTCTATGTTGAAGTAAAATTATTTAAATATAATAGGTTTTTAGCTATAGGATTCTATAATTAAGTAATTTCACACAATGTAAGAGTCTCAAGTGGAAGTTGATGTCGGTCCTGCAATTGTGAGATGTATTATCTTTATTTATTTATTTTATAAAATTATTTATTTGACATCGGTTCCTCTCATTTATTTATATGAATCCACTATATGAATATTTTAAAACTTTTAATGGAACTCATACCCTTTATTATGTAGTTGAAAATGCCTCTTGGAAAGAAGGAGGATCAAGGTTTTCGATGTCCCTCATGTTCTCTTTAGATATCAGAATTTGAGCTAGTTTAAGATTTATGGTTTTAAAATTAGAACTCTTTGATGTTATCCTTAGGATGGATTGGGGGGTTTACTATAGAGTATAGATTGATTACCATCATCAATGGATTTTCTTTATGATATGTGATGGGAACTCCAAGTGTTTCAGGGAGAATGAGATCAAATATCTAGTTGAGAAGGACCTCCTTTATCAGAACCTAGGAAGTTTATTTCCAATTTTTTAGTTGAACCTATAGTTTTTTTCTTCCTTTTGTGGTTAATGAGTTTCTTAGTGTTTCAAGCTAGTTTATTAGGTCTACCTTCAGATAGGTAAGATGAGTTTTCAATAAATTTAGTTCTAGGAACTTATCTGATATTCATTCTTTCATACCATATGGATCTAGTGGAATTTATTCTTCAATTGGATAATTTTAATGCTAAAGTATCCATACATCCTAGTGTGTCACCTTGTCCAACTCCTGTGATTTTCTCTAAAAAGGCTGATGAGACTCTCTATTTGTGTGTTGATTATCAAAAGATTAATTAGGGATGATTAATAATAAGTATCATTTTCCATGTATCTATGAATTATTTGATCAAATAAAAGAGGAAAGTGGTTCTTCAAAATCAACCTTCGGTCTCGATATCATTAACTCATATTTAAGGAGTCAGATATTCCAAATACTAACTTTAAGATCAGTTATAGACACTTTGAATATCTTGTGATTCTATTTGGTTAGACTAATAATCTAGTAGTTTTCATTGCCCTGATGAATTGTATTTTTCATCTATGACTTGATTTATTTATAGTGGTATTCTTGGAAAACATTATGGTTTACTCAATAATGGAATACGAGAAGGATATTCATCTGGAAAAAAAATTATAAATATTTATGGATCACTACCTTTATTCTAAGTTATAAAAATTTAATTTTTAGATTCAATAAGTTAATTTCTTAAGAAATTTGGTTTCAAAATGCAGCATCTTAGTTGATCTTGAAAATGTGAAGGTTGTCTATCATGGGAAGATCCATAAAATTTATTTTATATTTAAATATTCTTTGGTTTTTCAGGATATTATCAAATGTTTGTGAAATGATTCTCAAATATTACATCATCGTTGACTTCTCTTACCAAGAAAGGGATACAATTAATATGGGATTCTAAGTTTTAGACTTCATTTGATGAATTGAAGTAACATTTACCTTCAGAACCTATTTTTATTTTACCATAATTAGGAAAGGGTTATGTGATATTTTGTGTATCTTAAGTTTTTGGTTTTGGTTGTTTTCTTATACAATAAGATCATATAGTGTTGTATAGATCTTTTGAACTTCAATCACATAAGAAGAATTATCCCACTCATGATTTAGAACTTATAACATTCATGCATGACCTCGAGAGTTTGTGAAATTAACCCTATGGAGAAAGTCCCATTGTCTATTATAACAATAATAGTTTGAGTTGCATATTTTCTCATAAATACATTAACCTTAGGTAAAGGTGATGGTTTGAGTATCTTCAGTCTTTTGACATCAGCATTGCCTATACCCCAGGAAATGGGAATGTTTTTGTGGATGATTTGAGTAGAAATTTTATATCTAAAGAAGTTATATAATCAAAATAAGAATTCAAACATATGGGAATCTATGTTCAGTTTCACTGAGATGTTATAAAGGAAGATACTAGTGTTGTTTTTTCTAGTGTTAAGTTGACACCATCTCTTATCAGGTTAATTTCTTAGGAGTAATAGTGTGAAAAATAGTTCAATATTATTAAAAAATCTTTATATTTTGGGGAGACCATTGTCGAGTGGTATTTCTCTCAAGAAGGAATTTTTTTTTAAACTGTTTTTTTTTGTTCCATCATCTGGGAGGAAAGATATGATGGAAATTTGGCATTGTTCTTAGTGTATTATTCAACTAGGTTCAGGGAATATGTACTGTAACATGAAGCATTTTTTTCAGGTTTAAAATGTTAAATTGCTAATTTTTTCTCATTATTATACCTATCAGTAGATTAAGGTTGATCACTCAAAACTTTATAGATTTATTCTTACTCTATATATTCTAGAGTTTAAATTGGATGAGATATATGTGGATTTTATCACTGGGTTACCATGAACTCCCTAAGGGAAGATTGTTATATGGGTAATGATTTTTCAACCAACCAAGTTGGATCATTTTGTTCCAATTCAAGACACCAATACAGTTGAGTATTTGGTAAAGCTTTATGTTTTGGAGATTAGGAGGTTTCATGTTTTGTTTTCTACTATTATTTCGTATAGATTCCCCCAGTTTACCTCTCATTTTTTGGAAAGGACTCTAAGAGGTGATGAGTTCTCAAGTTAAATTGAGTATGGGTTACCATCCTCAAATAGATATAAATATAGAGAAATATATTACTATTTTAGAGGATATTATATGTTCTTGTTTCATGGAATTTGGAGGTTCTTAGGATAGCTATTTGGGACTAATAGAGTTCACTTATAACAATAGTTACCAGTCATCCATCAGAATGGATCCCATTGATAATTTTTATAGAAGACCATGTAAGTCACCTATTTATTGGCATGATATGCATGAAAGTTTTATGATGGGACCAATAATTATTTTGGAGATGCTAGAGAAGATTCAGGTTATTCATTAATGACTGGAGCCACAAATCTTATACAGATTCTTGGTATATTCCTTTTTAATTTTTGGTGGGTGACCGGTTATTCTTAAAAATTTTCATATTAGTTAGGTCACTTTCATCTTGGAAAGAAAAGGAAATTATCTATGAGATATATGGTACCTTTTGAGATCATTTTTGGACTAGAAAATTATCTTATTGGTTAGATTTTTCATCTCAACTGACTTTTATCCATGTTGTTTTCCATGTGTCTCAGATTAAGAAGTATCATCCTAATCCCTCTCATGTTATTAACTAGGAAGATATTGATTTGGAACTGGAAATGAAAGTTGTTAAATGATTAATCAAGTTATCGATTCTTTATAAAATTTTCTATGTGGTAATTCAATTATGTTTGTTTGAGTGTTATGGTATCATAGAACATATTCTCATGTGATGTGGGAATGGGAATCATTTATGAGGGAGCAATAGTATTATCTTTTATTTGATCAATATTCTTCAACTTGACTTTATAAAGATAAAAAGTGATATGGTAGGGAGAATTGACACATCTTGATGTCACTTTTAGGAGCTTATATTCATTTTTACCATATATTTTTTGGAAATAATCTTGGGTTTTTCCATGTGTTTTTTGTGAATTTTTGGCATTTTCTAGATGTGTGTATGATTAGCACACGGTTAAGACAAACTATTACACATTTATAAGAAACTATGAGACCTGTGGGGTTTTTGGATAGTGGTGTTCCACAAAGTTGTTGTATGGTTATTCAAATAATGTGTCTTCTCACAATGGATAAAAATGGGTGCATAGTTAGCGCACGGTTTGTTAAATCAAGCAACCAAACCATGTGATGGGATTTAATTCATTTGAAAATTCTTTTCTAAACTTGATAAATATCTCATTGGTCTCATTATTACCCCTACATCCTTTTATCTTGATCCTAAGGATTTCCCTTGGATATTTTGGTGATCCTAACCCTTTTAAAGACAAATTCTGACAGATCTTATAGTGTTGGATCTAGGAAACTCAATGTAAGAGTCTTTTTATTGTTTTTTTTTCATAATTATCCTAAATCTAATCTACTTATCTTGAAAGGAACCATAAAACTAGGATTTTATGAATATATATACCGGTTTTTCAGGATCAAATGGTTTTTTTATAGATCTATTATGATAAATAAAGGTAGAGATCAGATCTACCTAGATCTTTGTGCACTTCCTTAGAAATTATCTTGGTAAACTATTTTCTTTGTCTTCATTAATCTAGAGTTTTTCTAGGTTTCTTGATATGGTTTTAATTTTTTAGTATCTCATTTTCTTTTTATGATCCGTTATTCCTATTATAATGTGGATCTCATTTAGTTGTTGGAAATACCAAGTATCGAGGTGGGAAGTTTCATGAAAAGACTTTGTTTATTAAACTGTGATTTATTTATCATTTCAAATTGGTTTTATAAATTATTTTATGGTATGATCTATTGTTCCTGAAATAATAAAGTTTGGTATTCTTTTATAAAATGTATTTCTTCTTTTTTATTGAAAATGGAAATGAATTTTAATGTAATTTTTAGTGTGAATTTGGGGGTTAAATTATTGATGTGTGGTGTGACCTTGAAATGATTTGAAATATGAATATGAAACCCTAAAATTGTGGTCCATCTATGAAATTAAAAGCCTCCATGTGTTCACTATAGAACATGGTAACCTGGGGTACTTTGGAGGGGGTATATTGGGACAAGCATGCTAGGATGGTTTGTGGATACCTATCATAGAAAAATGTTACAACTCTAACTAATCTTTTTTATGACATGGGGCTTACTTAATGGGGTGTTATACTATCAGTAGGCCTATATTCTTTGAATTTTTGTGCACTTAGTCATTTGATCACTAAGGTTTGAGGATACTAGCTAACTCGAACCTAACCTATCCTATAACTAGTTTCTATGGTGCTCCTTTTGGATTAATTATTTATAAATAACTTGATAATTGTGTCATTGTAAATGATTTGAATTTTTTTGGTTTTTTTGAATACTTTATAAAATATTATAAAAGGGTGAATTTACATGATTTATTAAAAACTATGTAAAGATATATTTTATGCCTTGTCTTTATTTAAATAATCATAATTTGTTTGTTTTATAGATACTACTTATGGAACACTCAGTGGAGTCCTATTGGGGTTGTTTTTCTCACACCCTACATATGCATGTGGTTATGAATAGATCATTTTTTATCTAACATGGGTAATGTTAATGTAATGACCTAAATTCTGATCAAGGTATGGATCATTGGTTTTTCATTTTGAATATTTATTTTAGTCATGGTAAAGGTATACTATAGCCTAGGGAAAGTCCAAAAGTCCAAAAAATGGGTTGTTGGATGGGTTTCACAGTTAGTGTAAACCATCCAACCCAGGCCACATGGTTTGTGTAAATTGTGCGGCTGCAGGTAGGGCACCTGCAAGTCCGCATGGTTTTTATACAATTGTGTGGACCCAAGAGCATAGTTGTGTAGCCTATTTCTATTTTTTAATAGAGCAGATCTACATGGTTTATGTGCGATTTGTAAACTGTGTTCATAAACTGTGTGAGACTCGTTTTGGGGGGAATTACCATTTTTCCCCTATTTCAACTTAAAAATATAATTTTCCTATTTCATTACCTCCAATGGATAGAACCAATAGATTTTCCTCTTCTTTAAGATCAAACCCTCTGAATCTTCAATATCTTACTACTCCTCTGTTCAGTGACTAATCTTCAATCTGAAGGAAGCATCAGATAGCCCAAGGTAAGTATAACCTCACGCATCCTATTTACTTAGGTTAATATCTCATTATATTATGCTATTTAGATTCAGGCTCATTCACCCTATTTTCAAGATTTTGGACTAAAACAAAGATCTCTTCCAACCTTCTCTGAATCTGAGTTTGATATCAAGAAAGGACTCATCTACTGCCCTAAGGTAGGTGTTCACATTGTTTTCCATTTGATTTTTGGTCATTTCATATTTATTCCATCATTCCATAAGTTTTCCTTTAACAATATTCTATTTTGTGTTAACTCCTTCATGTATAAATGACCCTAGTCCCTTGATTAATGTTAATTGGATCTTTTTATGGTGTTTATACATCACATATTCTCTATAAGGACACCCAAGGGGTGTTCCAACCAAAATTTCCATTTTAGGCCAATTTCCCAAGATGACCAAATCTTGTTTGTATCTCTTAGCTTGAGTTTAAACAAAATTGACTCTTGTCTCATGTGTATTTTGATAAAACCAAGACACCCCATGGGTTTTTAGACCTCTTAGTCTTGTAATTTCCAAAATGGGTAGGTGGCTATTTGATATAACCTTTTCCAAGCATTGTGCTCTTGTAATTAGATTTTCCATGTTGGGAAAAGTGAATGAGATGTCTTTATTAAATTGGTTAAAATGTGATGAATGGTTTCCCATGAAATTAATTAAATTAATTTAACTTTTATAGGATGGTTGAGGAACATTCCTTATGCTTATTCCTGTTAATATCCTTATGTCAATTGGAACATCTAATTGGAATTGTATAAGGACAATGATTCGCATTAGAGGATTTTCCCCATGCCTTGATATGAATATTCTACCATGCCTTATTTAAGATTTAAATTTAAATTCATGATATTTTCGCTTATGTATTTATTTGTTTACATATATTGTGATTATTTATTGATAACTGAGATTATGTGAAGCAAGCATGAAACGGTAAAGTGAGAAAACCCTTACATGGGTTAGGTTGATGATTTACTTGTTTCCAAAGTAATGTGTGAGCCTTTTTGTGAGAAGACCATGTGAGATTCTATATGAGGACCCAAGGACCATGAGATCCTTAAGGTAGAAAAAATCTTGAGATCACCCTTGTGTATTGTCAAGAGACCATGAGAGCTCTTGGAGTTAGGCTAGGGATTAGACCGTGAGAGATACCCTGGTATTAGATGTCAGAGAGTTATGTCCTGATCCTTCCCAACATATATATATATATATATATATATATATATATAACTATTACTATTTATATATATGTATAGTAACTTGATCAGAAATACCAGTTATGGGATGAATCGGGTAGATCTGCCAGGTGTCCTTTGGGAACTTGAGTAGGAGGTTATTTATTTATTCAGCATTGATTTACTTTCCTATTTATACCTACACATTTTTCACTTATGAGAATCTACTTTTATTACATGTAGACACCATTGGTGATGGACTACTGAGATTTTTATGTCATTCCCTACTCGGGTCCCCCTTGGCACCTGAGAAGATTATGTTGTTACAAGTATTGGAAAGGGTAAAGGCCCTTATAGAAGTTGTTGACTTGCACTGCTTAGCTAGAGCTTAGGAGCACAGGATCAGACTTAGGATTGAGATTCTCATGGAGCTATTTTTTTTCTTTTATTTCCTTTGTGGATTACTATATATAATGCTTATACCTTCTAGTTATTTTCTATATTATCAGCATTTCTTGCATCATAAATTTATCAAACACTATCTTCTGAGGATTTTGGTTATTTTATATAGTTATCAGTTTCTTCCACTACTTGGTTATTTATTCATTTTATATGATTCCATTATTTACTATATCTATCAGTTGTATTACACTTCCTCAACTATTTACTATTTTTTTATCTACTATGTTAATTTGAAATGGGAGTATAGTCTCCCTTATATACTACCTACACACTCCCACTGCTATTAAGTAACCCCTAGCATATGGGGAGACGCACGAGGGGTCATGCGGCCAACCAGGATTGGGGCATGGGTTAAGTGGAATCTAGGTCCATGTGACACAAAGTGGTATCATAAGGGTTCCTTTCTTACTTTACTGTTTGATGATAATAGATTGGAGATTTGTAAATGCTTGGGACTTGGTCACAAGTTGTACTTGGGAATTGTAAACCCATATATAGGGTAAAGACTAAGTTTCCTTAAATATGATCATTGTTGACTCTGCTATTTACTATTGATATGATTCACTATTGGGTGATATGCATAACCTGTAATTCTATTGATGTTGTTGTTATTGGAATTATGATTTCATTACCTTGACCCGATGAAATGAGGGTTATGTATTAGAAAATTCATCACGATAGGCACAATATGGATAGGCCATGCATTTTTTTCATGCCATGTTTAAATTTTAGCAAGCATTGCTTGTTGTTTATTCATTATGACTTGTCTTCAATATATAATTGTGCTAACATTTCTTATAGGATTTTGAATCATACTGTGGTGTGAGTTTAGTGGGTTCCACTCTTTGATTCATAAGGTGTATGGGCCCTTATGAATTTTAAAATGGCCTTATAGATAGCTTAACCATTTTTAAATGGTGTTATTACATTAATAAGAACAATTTAAATGGGAGTAATGTCCAAGTGAATTCCATATTTTGGTTCATAAGTTGTATGGACCCTTATGGATTGAAAAATGTCAATGCATTAGATTAATCTTTTTCAAATTCTTTAAATGGTTAAAAGAGCATAATTTTAATTGGGAAATTAATTTTAACATAAGAACAACCATCTTTCACATTTCTAACACAAAAACTTGATCTAAACATATCCTTGGTACAGGGTAGTGGGTATTTCTCTATTCTTGTGGCCTGTTATGGTATGTTCCTACATCTAGTCCTAGCTTTAGAAGCAGAGAGAGAGGTTTTCTTGTTATTATAGGAAGGATTTAGTACATATCCTAGTTTCCTAAATGAAATATTCTAAATTTATTAAATTCCTTCTAAGATTTTAGTTTGGAATTGTATCATTATGCTGCCATGATGTCTTCGAGTCACGCACCCTGAAGGTGGTGACGATCATGTTCCTGAGGTGGTGGGCCATGATCTACCAGTTGTCCCTCATGTTGAGACACATGTGGATCCTCTTATTGTTCTAGATATGGGCATAAATTCCCTACTTCAAGAGGCCTTCTTTCATATAATACAGTCGATGCAAGGTCAAGTGATACATGTCCTAATCATGGAAGAGTTGACTCATGAGTTTCAGTAGTAGCATCCTCCCACATTCTCGGGGTATGGTGGACTACTTGCTAATAATTCTTGGCTTGAGGTGATCCTATATATATTTGATAACCTATTTATTCCTCAATAACAAAGGGTCAAGATAGCTACTTATATTCTACGTGATTCAGTTAAGAGGTTGTGGGATTTCATCACCTAGGTAGGACAGCATAGAGAGATGGTTTGGGTGGATTTTTAGACCATATTCTATGACTTATTCTTTCTCTAGACTCTGAAGGCTGACAGAGCTAGAGAGTTTATGAATCTGTAGTTGGGGACCATGTCAGTTATGGATTACTGCTACCATTTTATGAAGCTATGGTGGTTTTCTCCCTCTATAGTTACTGTTGATCTGATGGCTGCTGGGCAATTTGAGGATGGGTTGTGTTATGCCATCTGGTCACAGGTCAATGTTTTTAGGCTAATGAATATCTTAGAAAATTTCAATAAGGACCTTATCACGGAATGAAATTTGAGGGATGCTGAAGGTGCAAGATAGGGAGTTTCATCACCTAAAGCATCTATTGGACCTTCATCTGGGAGAAAGAGTCATTTTGAGGTTTCTTGTGGAGGAATCAATGATCAGGCTCCTACCTTATATAATTTTATTATCTGTCACTAGTGAAAAAATTAAGGGAACATCAAGTTTTAGTGTCTGCAAGATCCAGTGGAGTGTAGAGTTTGTGGAAGTATGGGCCATATCCACCATTTCTATAGGACTTTAACTTTATTGCCTAGTGAGTGTGGATATTCACCTACTCCTCGATCTAAAGCTGGGTTAGCAGGATCACAACAGACAAGTAGCTGGAATACCACCAGCTGATCAGGCTGAGGAGGTGGTCGAGGCAGAGGTAACCTGACATATGATTCTCAACACCAGAAAAGTGGGCATGCTCAAGGTAGTTAGCAAGTGACTCAAGGCCATGGTATAGGCAATTTACACGAAGTCAAGCCTACGACACAAGATTAGAGCATCGAACCATCTATTGTATGAGGTACTATTCTAGTAGCCTTAACTTTAGTGTCTAATATTTTTGATACAAGCATGTATCACTCATTTATATATGAGGAAATAACTGAGATTATAGGCCTATACATTGAGTACCATCATGGTGTCTTGACACTAGACACGCCCTTAGGTATCCATTCAGAGGGAATTCACTGTTTTTAGAATTTTCCCCTTGATATGGGTAGTTACCTATTTGTGTGGAACTTGTATGTCTGCGACATGACAGGCTTTGATGTAATCATTGGGATGGACTAGCTAATTCCCTAAAAAGCCTATATTGACTGCTATTTTTTTAGGGTGATATTTACATCCACATATGGTGTTACATATGTTCATAAGGAAGAATGGGATGTTAGTGTGACACAAGCATGACCTGAGTAACAGAGGTTGGGTAGTGTTACAAAATAAGTCACCAGTCTTTACCTGGATTATTAGGGGTTACAACACACTGACTTCCCTCCTATAGTGGATCAGTTTAGATATATTTTTTCTAATTACTTATTTGGTCTACCTACAAAACAAAAGGTAGAGTTCACCATTGAGCTTGTACTAGGAGCAACACATGTGATTGGTCCTCTATATAGGATGGAACCTAAGGAGCTTTTAGATCTCAAGAATCAGTTGGAGGATATAGGGGTGAAAGGCTTCATACACCTTGGCACTTCTCCTTGGGGTTCACCAGTCCTCTTTTCCAAGAAGTTTAATGGTACCTCTCAGGCTTTGTATGGATTACCATCGGTTTAATAAATTGAATATCAAGAAATGGTATCCACTACCTATAATAGATAGCCTATTTGATCAGCTCTGAGGAGAGATGGTGTTTTCAAAGATAGATATGAGGGTGGGTTATCATAAAGTGAATTTCATAACTTCAGAGATACTTATCGCAACTTTCAAGAGTAGGTATGATCTCTACAATTATATGGTTATTTCATTCGGAGTCACAAATACACCTGTTATCTTCATGGATAATATGAATCAGGTTTTCCACCTGTATATGGATTCGTTTGTGCTATTTTTCATGATATCTTGGTATATTCACACTCTAGATGTGACCATGAAACCCATCTTGAGATCATGCAGAATATGATTAGAGATAATCATCTATATGCTAAGCTCATTAAATTCAACTTCTGGATCAATAAAGTCTACTTCATAGGTCATATCATCTCAGATTTGGGAGTTTCAGTTGACCCAGATAATTTGATAGATGTAGTTTCTTAGGATCATACCAATAAATTCTTTGATATTCAGAGTTTCTTAGTGATTTCCTGATATTAAAGATTCTTCATCCAAGATTTTTCATGCCTTAAATCATCACTTACAGGATTGAAAAATAAGGATGTAAAATTTTAATGGTATGAAGCTTATGAAGAATCCTTTTATGAGTTGAATGGCAGACTGAATTTAGTGTCGATACTAATTATGCCATATCTAAACAAGGCCTACACAGTCTATTGGGATGCATCAGGTTTCGAGATTAGAGCTGTTATGATGTGGGATAAGAGAATTGTTTCATATGGTTATCATTAGTTGATACCTATTGATAGTAATGACCTAACAAACAACCTCAATCTAATTGTGTTTGTGCATTCTTTACACTATTAGAGACACTATTTATTAGGATAGAATTTTATGGTATTCACATACCACAAAATCATCAAATAAATCTTCACTTAGCGAGATCTAAATCTCAGGCAGCGTAGGTGGGTTGATTACCTGCAATTATTTAATTTTGATCTTGCCTATACTCTAGGAAAGGGGAATTCAGTAGCCAATGCTCTGAGCTAAAAGACTCAGACACATGCGGTTCAAGAATCCAGTGATGAATGAAAGCTTATGGTCTTATTCTCATAGATGCATGTTGAGGTTTAGGAGGACCATGGTTAGACTATCCTCTTATCCTTAGCGGTGAAATCTACTCTTCTAGAACATGTAAGGTTGAGAATAATATATAATCCTAAAGTCCTTTCCCTATGAGAAAGTTTCTTAGATTACGACACTACTTCTAGTTGTACATTCAATAGGGATGATACTCTATTGTTCTATGGGAATGTATGGGTCCCAAAAGACATCATAGAGGAGCCGATAAGGGATTTTCATGTCTCATCATGGGCAGTCCACCTAGGTGTCACTAAAATGTATTGAGGTCTACGACATCAATATTGGTGGCCTATAATGAAGCATGAGATATCCAATTTCATCACTCTTTGTTCCACCTATAAGCAGGTGAAGGTGTAACATCAGTGTCTGATAGGGCTTCTTCAGTCATTGTCCATTCCTGAGTGGAAATAGGGTGATGTTTTGATGGACTTCATGACTGGTTTACCCATATCACCTCATGGAAATTATGCAATTTGGGTTTTCTTTGATCATCTAATGAAAGTATCACACTTATTGCTTGTACAAGAGACCTTCTCGGTACATGAGTTATGGAGGATATACGTCATGGAGGTGGTATGTCTTTATGGATCTCCTCATTCTATCATTTTTTACAGGGATACTCATTTCATATCATGGTTCTAGTAGGGGTTGTAGAAGGCCTCGGGTATGTAGGAACTTATGAGTACGGACTATCTCTCATAGACCAATGGAAAAATGGAGTATACAATTCAAGTGTTAGAGGATATTATTTGAGCTTGTGTTCTCGACTTTGGGGGTTCTTGGGAGAAGCACATTCCTGTCATCGAGTTTTCTTATAAAAACAGATTTCAGGATACCATTGAGATGGATCCCAATGAAGCCTTGTATGGTAGTCCTTGTCGCTCACCACTATGATATATAGAGATAGGGGAGGTAGTTGTGATTGGACCTCATCTTGTGTAGGTGAATACAGAGCAGGTCCAGCTGATCAGAAAGAATATGTTGGCAGATCAGTCCAGACAACAATATTGTGCCAATAGATGTCGATAACCTCTTGAGTTTGAGGTTATAGGTCGAGTTTTCTTGAAATTATCACCCTATTTAGGGAATAGACGTATTCAGAAGAAGTTAAGCTATCACCGATATTCATTGAACCCTTTGAGGTTGTAAAGTAGATCAAACTAGTGATTTACCAGTTATCACTTCCTTAGAGATACCGGTCCATGTATGGTGTATTTCATGTATCTCAGCTTTGCTGATATTATCCATACCCACATCACATCTTTCAGCCTAATGAGGTTGAGTTGGTTATGGATGATTCCTTAGAGTAGTATCATGTGTGTATTTTTTATCAGAGTATGAATAAATTTTGAGGCAGGTATGCTTCTCTTGTACAGGTTCTATAAAGGCACAGACAAGTACAGGATGACATCTGGGAATGAGAAGCTGATATACAATATCAATGGCAAGAACTCTTTGCTAACGGTACCTCATTAGCCTTAGATTGACCAATCGGGGATGAGTTTCTATAAGGAGGGGAGGTTGTAATAAAAAAACATTTTACCAAGGTATGTATCATTAGTTCTTCATTTTAAATCTTTTCTTTAGTCATGGTAAATGTATAATATGGCCTAGGGAAGGCCCAAGGAGAATCTAGGGATGGTTATAAGCTTGGAGGTCCAGAAAAATGGGTTGCAGGATGGGTCGCATGGTTAGTGTAAACTAAGAAACCCAGGCTGCATGGTTTGTGTAAACTATGAGGCTGTAGATAGGGCACCTACTCGTTCACACATTTTTTCTGCAATCATGTGGATTCTAGTGCACATCCATGTGGCCTAATTTAATTTTCGAACAGATTCGATATACACAATTTGTGCATGGTTCATAAACCGTGCGCATAAACTGTGTGAGCCTAGTTTTGGGAAAAAATTACCATTTTTCCTCTTTCAAACTAAAAATATAATTTCCCTATTTCCTTACATCCAACTAATAGAACCAGTGGGTTCTCCTCTTCTTTGAGCTCAAATCCTATGAAGCTTAAATATCTTGTTACTCCTCCATCTAGAGACCAATATTCGATTCAAAGGAAGCATCGGATATCCCAAGGTAAGCTAACCTCACACACCCTCTTTCCTTTGGTTAATATTTCCTTCTATTATGCGATTTATATGCATGCTCATTCACCCTATCTTCAGGTTGTTGGACTGAAACTCATATCTCTTACAACCTAATTCAAATATGAGGTTGATATCAAGAAAGGCCTAATATAAGTTTCTAAGGTAGGTGGTCGCGTAGTTTTCCATTTGATTTTTGGTCATTTCATATTTATTTCATCATTCCATATGTCTTCCTTTGTAAAAATTCTATTTTTTATTGAATATTTGATGTCTAAATAACCCTAGTGCCTTGATTAATGTTAATTGGATATTTTTAAGGGGTCTAGACATCACTTATTCTCTATAAGTATACCGAAGGGGTGTTTAAACGAAATTGACCATTTTAGGACAATTTACCAAGATGACCAAATCTTGGTTGTATCTCCCAGCTTGAGTTTAAACTAAATTGATCCTTGTCTCATGTGTATTTTCATGAACCCAATACACCACATGGGTGTTTGGACCTCTTAGTTTTATAATTTCCAAAATGGTTAGGTGACTATTTGATATGACCTTTTCCAAGGCTTGTGCTCTTGTAATTGGATTTTCTATATTGGGTGAAGTGAATGAGATCTCTTGATTAAATTGGTTCACATGTGATGAATGGTTTCCCTTGAAATGATTTAAATGAATTTTAATTTTATATAATATTTTAGGACCATGCCTTATGCTTATACCTATTAATATCCTTATGTCAATTGGAATGTCTAATTGGAATTATATAAGTCCAATGATTTTCATAAGAGGCTTTTCCTCATGCCTTGAAATGAATATGATACCATTCCTTGTTTAAGATTTAAATTTAAATGCCTAATATTTTTTTCTTATGCATTTATTTGTTTACATATATTGTGATTCCTTATTGATAATTGTCCTTATGTGAAGCAAGAATGAGTGGGGTTTTCCTCATGACTTGTGATGTGAAAATGAGAGCACCCTTACATGGGTTGGGTTGATGATTTAATTATTTCCAAAAGACTATGAGAGCCTTTGTGTGAGAAGACCATGTGAGGTTCTATCTGAGGACCCAAGGACCATGAGAGCCTTGAGGTAGGGAAGACTATGAGAGCTCCCTTGTGTATTTTCAAGAGACCATGAGAGCTCTTGGAGTTGGGCTAGGGGTTAAATTGTGATAACTACCCTGGTATTGGATGTCTAAGAGTTACGTCCCGATCCTTCCCAACACATATCCATCTATATAAATATAACTATTACTATATATATATTTATAGTAAATTGATCATACATACTAGCTATGTAATGAAGTATATAGAAATTCCATGTGTCCTTTTGGAACTTGAGTGGGAGGTTATTTATTTATTCAATATTGATTTACTTTCTTGTTGATAAATGCACATTGTTTACTTATAATAACCTAATCATATTACATGTAGACATCATTGGTGGTGGCCTACATATATTTTAATCGTACACCCTACTCAGGCCACCCTTAGAACCCAAGAGGATTATTTTATTGTAGGTACTAGAAAGGGTAAAGTCCATTCTATAGGTTTTTGACTTGTATTTCTTAGATGGACCTTAGGATCACAAGATCAAACTTTGGTTTGAGATACTTGTGGAGCTATTCTTCTATCCTTTTGTTTCCTTTGTGGATTACTATATGTCATCCTTGTACCTTCTGGTTATTTTTTATATTATCATCATGTTATGGATCATAAATGTATCAGACACTATCCTCTGATGCTTTTGGTTATTTTATTCAGTTATCAGTTTCTTCCATTGTTTGGTTATTTAGATATTTTCTATACTTCCACTGTTTAATGTATTTGTTTGTTTTATTACACTTCCTCTACTATTTACTATTTTCTAATCCACTACATTACTCTAACAAGGGGGTATAGTCTCACTGTTGTACTAACTACACACCCTCGTTACCAGCCAAAAGCTCCTAGCATATGAGGAGACGTGCTAGGGGTCATGTGGACAACCGGGCTTGGGGCACGGGTTAAGTGGCATCCAGATCTGGGACTTCATAGTCAAGGAACCACATGGTGCTGGTGGGTATCTATGTTAATGAGGTTTGGGTTTTTGGTGGTGACATGGTGGGATATTGACCCACTTATCACATGGGTTATTTATTATTTATGTACTTTGGTTTACCAATTTTAGTTTGGAACTTGTATTTTCCCTATACGTTTTTTCATCTTCTATAAAAAAAATTATTTGCATGTTTTATCTTTTTTTTCTATGACAACTTATTTTTGTTTGATTTATTGTGGGATAAATCATTCCAAAGGGTATTTCTTGATTCCTAGGTACTTTTTGCTAGCCTGTGGGGATTAGAAATGCCATTTATACCTTTTTACAGGCTGGATCAAGTTCCCAATTCAGGGATAAACTAGGTTGGTTCATGAAACCCTTACATTAGATACCCCTTAAAGAATTATCATCCTTAAGAATAAAAATAAAACATGTAAAATGAGAAACCAACCCAAATAAAGGATATTAAAACACAAGACTTCACATTAAAAACATCTCAAAGAATTATTAGAATAGTATTGTCATTATTCCATACAGTTATGATGATAATAAGATATATGAAAGTTTATGATGATATGTGTTATCTCATATGAAGTGGGAATTAATTTAAAAATAGAATTTAGAATGTAAATTTTGAAATATAATGAAGAATGTGAAAATATAAACATGTTTAGTTGGATTCTTCATTATACTATCATTATTGATTATGTATTGAACATATATGGTTGAATTGTGTTGATAATAATATTTTGAATCATATGTGTAAATGGTAATTGATTTAAGAATGGTAATATGAGTATGTAGTGAAGTGATAGTGGTGGTGACATAACAGTTATGGTGATGCAGTGATGGTTGTGATGGTTGTGGTTATGTATTAGTGGTTATAATGATTGCGGTCTTATGGTTGATCAATTATAATGGTGATATCATTATAGTATTCTTATTTATTTCTATATGACCCTTTAGATATGAAATTTCTCTCATTTACTTTTGATAATAATATTTTTGATATAGTATATCGATTATGATGGCTAAAGGGTGGTGATTTATTTTTGGACTTCTCCCTTTGTTATTAAATGATTCTAGAAATCTAATATCACCCTCATTAATTATACTAGTGGATTTTTAATCTAATATAATTATTATAGGTGACATAGTTAATGTTTATGGCTATGTGATTTTTTAATATTGTATTTTCTTTGAAACTTTCTTACTTTCTTAGTCCATATCCTTAATTATTTCATCATTCTTCTTAGTTGATCTCATGCATGTATACTCTAGAACTTTTATTTCATATGGATATTTAATTTCTTAAAAATATGATCCTACTAGGTACTCCCAAGTGATCACCCCTCTATAATTTTCTTGATTTTTTTAAAGATAGTTTTATAGAGGTTTAAGGTGTTGGTGTTCGATCAGCTAGAGTGGAATCTTGGTGGTCATTATTGCATTGTCCTTGGTTGTATTATATTAATTGACATAGATAAATGGTTTGTGTATGGTAATTTTTATCTTTTTTAGTTTACATATGGAGTTTATTGGTGTTTTTACTTTATTTTCCTAATAATTTATGAGGGTAATGCTGCCCAATTGTGTGATAGATACCATCAGTTCTAATCACCAACATATGGCCTATAGTATGTGGGCTTGGGGTCACACTCATCTTCATTGATATCCTGGGAGGTTTTTTAGTGTGTATGGGTCATGAATTAGTGGTATCAAAGGTTTTGGTGGTAAAATAAAAGATATATGACTTATGGAATTCAATTTAAGGGTTCCAATCAAAGAGAATTATGGTAAACAAGTTTAAGGGGACCAATAAAAGGGATTCTGTTAGTTAGATTCAAAGGGTTAAACATCAAAAGGATTATGGAACAATAAGGGTATATTATAATATTAACCATTATTTAAATTAATATAATATTTGGGAATATATTATAAAGTATTATAAATCCCCTACTATAATGGAGTCGGATAATTCTATGTCATAAATATTGAAGCTAAGAACCAACGATCTACGAGAAGCTTCCACCAACCTGCTTCATTCAACTTTCACCAAAAAATAAACCTACACAAAATGTAATCATGTATATAACCATCCTTATAAGATAAATATAAAAAATGATGGTATAGAAATGATAAAGTCTCATTAAATAAAAAAGGAATTGATCATATGAACTATAAGTCCAAATATCTTCCATGGACATTGTACCACCGAAATAGCTCCCAATAATACCTAGAGTTTGGCAGAAACTAGGAATATCAAACCAAAGTGAGGGGAACCCCATGTTTATTATAAAAATCTATATGCATGGAAATGTGTCATTATTTGAAGCATCACAGCACAATGAGATGGTTTCAAACACTCTTTTGAGGATCACAATGCAATCCACCTAGGTTATCTTTATTTTAAAACTTGATCAACTATCTTAAATTTTATATAGTTTAGGAAGGTCAAATTATAATGATTATCACTAATTAGTAACATCAAAATTCCTAAAAATCATAGTGTAGGACCATTGCAACCACCTTAGACCCGATCGCCCCAAATCAATACCACAATGTAGCCTATGAACCATAGCAAAGTGATCTCCAGAAATATATAACGAAGGGATTCAATAACCAAGACTTCACAGAGTAGAAGATATAACAATTCCTTAATAAAATATTTGGAATTATTAAATGGATTATTATTGTGTATCAAGATTAAATTATATAGAAATTTAGTATTTCTTATATATTAAGGCTCACTTATGCAATAAAGGGATATCTCATATATTCATGTTTTACTCTTACTTATTATAGTGAAGACTCTAATATATCAAGGTTTTCATCAAAGTGGTAAAGTAAAGTCCCTTACAATTCGATATGTAAGGGTTACTTTATAATAAGGTGATACATAATATATATATATATAGTGATATGTAACATATATTCTATTCATATGTAAGATAATTCAATTCGATTAAAATTTAATATGTATGATACTTCTAATGAAAAATATTCTTAACTTTAAAAAAATATTCAATATAGAAAAATTCTCATTTGATACATAAAAAATCCATTCATATATTATATATTACCTTTGAGAAATAATCAATACATAAAGGTACTTTTCAATTTTCTCTTCCAACCAACTCTTAAAGATGTGACACTTATGGTCATATTGTGACCTAACTTCACGCAATGCAATGCATACACCAGACCACTAATCGTGCCATAGTATAACACATTATTCCACAACCAAAAAATCCCTGCTAAACTAAGAAACACCTAAATATCATGAACTTAACCTCATGTCATATGGTAAACCTTACATTGCAATCTAATCTTCATGGTGTGATAAAAAAACCTAGTTGGAATATTAGATAGAACTCTACCCTTCTTTTAATAAAATAATACCAACACCCCCCACCCAAAATATCTATGATGCTTGAAAAATTACAATGTATGGGGTTTAAGAAAATTAAATCCCTTACAACATTATTTTAAATTCCAAAACTTTTTATTTAAATAGCCATACATGAATTTTAGGAGTTGTGTGCTAGGTATGACAATTGATTTAGTTTTATTGTACCTTTAATTTCACTTATATTAGTCTATGAGGTTGAATTTAAAGTTATATTATATTTTATACATATTAGGTGTTAGAATTTTGATATAATTGAGGTATCTCTTAAGAAAAGTGGCCTTGGGTAGAGAGACTTTGGGTTGGTATACTCACTAGCCTAGAGGCATATGCCTTATCTAGAAAATTTGGAATTGGATATATATCACAAAAAGATAAAACTTATGAGTATTGTTGATTATATATGGTTCTAAACCTTTACATGAAATGGTTTCATATACCTTATGTATAAGATGCATATGGATATGTATTAATATATCCATATTTTAATTTGGTTTAGTAAAAAAACAATGAGTTGTATAAATTTTTACACATGAATATGGTTTCTGTATATTAATTTTATGGAAGAAATAATATTTCAAACTAAATCATCTGAAGTATTCATACATGTTAAAGGAATAACATGAGATAATGTGGTGATATTAAATTCTCTTTAAAATATTAAGTGTCAAATTCCTTCCAAAGAGAATGATTTTTAAGACCTATATCATCCAACTAAGTAATTTCATGTTTTTTTGTGATTAAAAAAGTCACAAACACTATGAGACAATTATTAGAAGATAAAAAATCCAAATATAAATTTTAAAATCAAAAGGATGGTTCATCATATAAACATTAGGAACACTATAAATAAATTACATGGGATAATCATTGTTTGTGATTAGAGAGTGTCCCTCCTTTATGATTATGAGGTTTTTAAAAGCTTTATTATTGTATATAGTGCCTATGAAGTACCTCCTTGTGAATTCATGTGATTATTTTAGTGGATTCATCATTTATGGGGCCACAACAATCCCATTTAGTTGTATGATGATCTTATATGGTAGTTGTTAACCAATGGAAACAGTTGCATGGTGTTGCCTATAAATATAACCCTAACAAGAATTTTAAAAAAGGATGTAATTTCAAGGGATGAAGTAATTTACCAAGGAATTAGATTTGAGAAACCAAATTTTTTTAGATTAATTCCTTCACAAGAATTTCTTTAGAGAAAAATTCCATCGGGTAGATTTTAAATTAAAGTCTAAAAAGGGTGTGTCCTATCACATAAGATTTTCTAGGCCATAACTCATATAGATATAATTATTATAGGATTGTCTATATAAAACCATTATAAAAACCCATATTTACCTTGGGTGGAATCTTTTTAGAGGGTTTCCTTCATAATTCTTATATGGTCTCTAAACTTTAACTCCATTATCATTAATGGATTCCACTCATCTGCAAAGAGTGTAAATTTTATATGGTCCAATTTTTTCTCATAGTATGTATGGACCTATTCTTAATAGACCACTTCTATATAAAATTTGACCTAATCCCATACTATCTAAAAAATAATCCAATTATGGGTATTTAGGATTATTTATTATCCCAAAAGACCCCATTGGATTCCTTTCACCAAGGTAAAAACACCAAAAATATTATTTCATTAAGGCATCATCAAAATCCACTAGACTTACATGATCAGATCATTATGCACATTTGTGTGCTTCCCTTAGATCATATATTCCTTTGATACTGAGAATTAGGTAATTTATAGAATATTTCCTTTGGTTTTGATCCCTAACTGATAGGGTACTTAGATTATAGATAATCATGTATTCCCTTAATAATGGGATTATAATTTGGTGTAAAACTCAACTCTTCTTTACTATATCACATCACACATGAGTCCATTCATCCTTCCCTATAAATTTATTAATGGATAGGAGATTATTAGAAAGTTATTATCATGTGTAACTCTCACACAAAATGTTTCTAGGACCCTTTCACCTAGTATTCCATTATGTATGACTTTAAACTACTCAAAAAAGTTCCAAGTCATATTAACTCAGACTACAAGACACGATGGTCCTAGATGCATAGTTTTAAAATAAAATTCATTTGTCCTGGATGCATGAACTAAAAAATTAACTTCAATGGTCCTAGACACATGACTTTAAAATCCAATTCATTGGTTGTGGATTCATAAAATTAAAAGGTTCCACAATGGTTCTTATCACATGACCATAAAAAGTATGACATGTTTTATTAAAATGAACTAAACTGCATGGGATTTGAGTCCCTTCATAGGGATATATAGGTGTCTCCTTTTATGGGAAAAAATATGAACTCCCCCACACCTACCACCTCCATATATGGTAATAAATTTTGGAGCACCTGGTTGTATGGATTTAAACTAGATTATGAATAACCAATGATAGAGAATATGGATAACCTCTCATACATACACATATAGAGAAACTATGATCCATAAATATGTTCATGTTGATGAATTGTGTTGATTGGTCATTTTCACAATAAGGGTAATCAGTATTATTATTGGGAATTATTTCATGGATATGTCTTAAATCTATAATAAAGTCCCGGACTGGGAAATAAGAGCCTTCATGTGATGAGTTAACCTCCCATACTCTTGACATTGATGCATAATTCAAAGAATTATGATTTCATTATAATGACTATACACCTTTATAAAGTGGGTCTATAACAAAAAAAATGGATATAAATGCACAGGGGAACAAAAATTATGAACCTAACATAAAATTATTTACCCATGAAAGAAATCAGGTGATTATGAACTTGTACTTATGATATTTCACTAGTGAGTTTCTTATTTTTGGTCTCTTCTCATGGATATCTACTATAAAATCCAAATGGTATAATCACTCAATGAATCATCATGAATAAAATTCCCAAACTAGACTGAGGAAAATGGTGGATCAATATATGTTCTCATTCATAGCTAGCAGGTGGCTTCTAAGATGTATGCCTCAATAAAAATGACTTTTTAACCCCTCACACTTGAATGGTTTTTTCACCTACATGGTGCCTTTAATGACAGTTGGTTAATTCCATAACTAGTAAGTAAAACCAAAATGGTTTCAACCCAATGCTATAGGTAGTTCATGAAATACTTTGGGATCTAAATCCCTATTGGTCATCCCATCAATGATATGCCATCAGGTGACAAGTGGACAAGGTCATTCATTTACACTAATTCAAAATTATCTCATAGGATAAAAGAAACACTTATATCCCTTAACTTAAAGAGGTGTAGTATGATTTTTACTATGTATTGATGACAACCCATCAGCCACCTAGGAGGTATTACATCAACCATAACCACCATAATCATCATTCAAACTCGACTCCTCGGGAGGTCATATATGGAGTTATTACCACTTCGGTCATCCATACCAAGGAACTAAGAAGGAGATTCGATCAAGTTTTATCCATTTTCTAGGACCAAGAGAAATACCTTGTTATCAAAACCACCAATATCCATAGCACCCACTGGAATATCTCAATAATGACCTAAGGATGATTCCAAATCACCATCAGAAAGAACCCTTAAATCATGCTAAGATAGACACCAATGGTTGTTTCAACAAGCCCCTTATAATGAGAGAACACAATTAACTAATTTAGAGCTACTCCCTATAGTAATACATCCAAAAATAACTCCAGAGGTCCTCCTTATAGAGCCTTTCATGAATGTCCTCACCATGACAGTGGAAACACTAATCATAGAAATTCTCCTTATAGAGGTCATTAGTTCATTCTAATGACCACCCACCATTAGGAAGTGGTTCTACATCCAAAAACAATGGGCATTAACATATAGGTGTGAATGGCGAACCTGGTGTGAAATCCTTTACCCATAAATACATTAATTGATTATACACTCTTACTTATGATATTGCACGAACAAGTTTCTTATTTATGGTCTCTTCCATTAGCTCTCTCCTATAAAATCCAAATTAATAATCACTTAATTCATCATCAAGAATAAAATTCCCCATCTAAGTTGGGGTTAATGGAAGATTAACCTAAGTTCCCATATATATCCACCATGTGGCTTCTATGAAATACACCTCGACTATAATAAATGTTGCGACCCCTTAACCCTAGTGGGTTTTGTCACCTTCCTAGAGCCTTCAGCACCAAGTAGTGAATTGCATTGTTCATGAGTACAACTGCGATGGTTCTAACCCTATATGTGTCTCATGATATTCTTTATAAGTTGAATCCATATAGTTTATCCTATCAATGAGAGACTGGAATGAGACAAATATCCCTAGTCACTAAATCAAACTACTTTGGGAGTCTCTCACTAGAGATAAGAAACACCTATATCCCTTACACTAGAGAGGTTTAGGAGGAAATTAAATATATATTTATGGCCAAATAGGATCCACCTAGGAGTGATCCCATCAATCGTGGCTACCATAGTCATTATTCAACCTGAAATCCTTAGGAGATAATAGATAAATTTATTATCACTCCAGTCATTTGTACTAAGTCACCAAGGAGGAGGACCTATCAAGGGTTATATGTATTCCATGACTAAGAGAATTATATACTCATAAAACCACTAACATACCCAGAACATACTATAATATCCTTATTATGACTCATCAAATAACCATTTCCAATTAACCTCATATCATTCCAAAACAAGAATCAGTGGCCAGTTCAGCAAACCCCTCACAAACAGGGGAAAATAATATCCATTATAGAGGTTATAATAATATTAATACTACTAAAAATAGCTTTGGAGGTCCTCCCCAAAGCACCCATTATAAATATACTCCCCATGTTAGTGTAAATTTCAATCACGAAATTCCTCCTTATAGCGCTCACCAAAAAGATACCAACCACAAAGGTCCTCCCCATGGTCATACAAAAGTAGAAAACTCTAAAGGTCCATTATTGACTAGTTGTTAATTTCCTCCTAAAATACATGATATAAACAGCCTTATAGGCCTTCCCTATGGAAGAACATCATCCAATAATCATGAATACCCTCCTCATTATGCCAATTGTGGAGGTCCCCCACATAATGTAAAGCTTAATATGCCATGAGTTCCTCACCTTATTAACCAATAAATATTTAGAAACTATATTGGAACTCCCCATGGTGTTAAAGTATAAACAACTTCAATGAAGTAAAACTAAATAAAACATAGTTCCTCCTAGTTGTGATCAAACTAATATCTATATAGGTCCTCAATATGGTATATATTATAGAGGTCATTCTTATGAAAAAATATATGATTGAAGTAGATCTCCTCCCTGATATGTAAAATAAAAATTCTACAACCATATAGGTCATCCCCATGGTGATAAAATAATAATTTTAAGTAGTGGTCCTCCCCATAATGATGAATCTAAAATCAACAACCATGTAGGTACTCCCCATGATGGTGAATTTGAAATAAAAAAACCATTGAGGCCCTCCCCATGGACCTTATTTTAAATACCCTCCTCACATTGGCATGTATTATTGACATCAATGTCCTCCAAATTTCACAATTATTCCAAAGTTTCCCCCATATTGAGAGGAATTTAAAAAGATGACATCAACTACACCTTAAAATCTTCCATTATCTAGTGGTGTTTTATCCCAACCTATAACATCCCAAGTAAATAAAGAATATAACATTTTCATATTTATTAATATTTTTGAATTAAATATTAATTTTACTTTAAAGGTGATTCTATGTTCGATGGCGTACCCGATACACAACAACGAGTTTCTTTGAAATCTTACATTGCACACAATGTTGGGTCATACTGAAAAATAATAATATAATATTATTTTAAATGGTAGTTAACGCCTAGTTGTTGTATTGGTAGTAATGTACAGAAATAACTAAAATGTGAATATACATGTTTTTTAAATGTTTTTATATTTATTCAATAAATTTTAGAGGCTTAAAATAATAAAGAATCTGATTTTAAGCATAAATACTCTAATATTCATCAAAATGTCGATTTACCGCCTTTTGATGGCGAACCCTCTTTACATATAGTTTTGGTCACTTTTATATGTTCTATTTGAAAAAATAAAATTCTTTTTTATAATCAGGACATCAAGATTTACTTTGGGTAAATTTTTGGTATTTTTCTGATAAAATTCATTTTTAATGAATAGTGAAAAATACTGTATTTTAATTCAAAACTGCCTTTTAATATAATTTATTTATAAGGTTATATTATCTTTTAAATTGGTTATAAATTTTAATTAGAATATGTTTTTAAAATTTAGTTTAATTTCATTCATTGTAAGTAATTTCATTTTGAAATTAGACATAAACAAGTTTCAATCATTTGATAGTTATTATTTCTTAAAAACACGCTTTTTGTTTTGACAGTGGGAATTAATTTTAAATAAATTTATATCACTTATGTGTTTTGAATTTGTAAAAATGGATTCCATATTTAGAATCAATAGGTACAAATTTTATAAATAGTTAACTTTTATTTTTAGACATTATGAATATTTACTTCAGTAAAAAATTTATTTACCATGGTTAAAGGGTAAATCTGGAAAATAATGGTAAAAAATAATACTATAATAATATAAAATTACCCTAAAATGTGTTCTAATCCTATTGGTTGATTCATTTCTAATAATTTTCATCCTTGGGTCGATTTTGTAACCCCATAGAGCCACTTGGGAGTGATAATGACACTTTATATTAATTAATTTAAAGTAAAGACAAAAATGACTTAAACATATATCTTTTAGTAAATAAATTCTTACATGGGGTTATATAAGTTATCTCTGTGACTATAAGTATTTATTTTAAATCTAAAAATATTTCCTACATCATGATATTTTTAAAAAAAAAATATACATCAAATAAATAAAATTATTTATGACACAATAATGATGCAATGTTTACCTCATTAATAAATGGTTTAAATAAATAAGATTATAAAGATTAAAACAATATCCAAAACCTATCCAATTATTACTGGATGATTTTATTTCTAACATTAGTCATATTATATTCTACTTTAATAATTTTTGGACCTTTAGAAACCAAAAATCATTATATAATAAAATAATATTTTTAAACTTTTCTAAAGAGCCCCTCCTCCACCTTATAAAAAGCCTTCACTTATAACTCATTCCTAACACTTCTCAAGCCCCTTGGATCATTAAAACTATACCCATTTAAGCTCCCTCCATCCCTATCCTCCTTCTCCAAGAATTCTTCCCCAATGTAGAAGGAAATTCAAGTAAACCTTTTGGTTCAAAACAAAGGGAGATAATCGATTCAATGGTAACATCTTCTCTTAAGTTATTTTGTTTTATTTTACTTCTCCAACCCCATAAACTCTTTTTATTCCTTTATTTTATAACAACACCAGTATCATAAATATACTGGGTTGTTTTTATGATAATTATTCGAACTATACTTACACAAACCTCCATCTAATGGGTAAAGAACATATTGTTTCTATGGACGGCGAACTACTGCCTCACGAAATGTTGATTGTTCAATCTTCTCCTACCACATCTTATAGTGGCCATTAAGATGGAAATTTATTTATATTTGATATATATTATATTTATATTGTTTATATTCTTCATTATTTTTCATTTATATAATACCTTTATGGTTTCCATACTGGGTAAATACAATAATTTCATTTGAGGAAGTGCGGACTACCGCCCCCTCAAAGTGATATGACTCGTTCATGCCATACATGGAACATATAAAGGATGGAGTTAATAAAATTATATATTATATTATACTTGAATTAAAATATACCTGTGTATCATTATGTTTTTATTCCATTACATATGAAATAGAAATGAAAGTAGCGTTCATGCGTAAGTACGGCTTACCGTCTCCATGAACGGTGAATTTAATTTCTTATCTCTAAATGTTATGTACTATTATAAATACATATATATACTGGATATATATGATATATATTATATCTAAATCATGAATATCATTCTGGATATAATTTAATTTCAACCACAAGAACAATTTATAATTATAACAAGTTCATTTTTAACTCAAGTTTCGAACATCGACAAAATGTCTGATATGAACTCAAATAATTAACTAATTGTTATAGAAAGGTAATAATTGATATAAAAGGAATAATAAACTTGAAAAAGGTTCTTAATTCAGTATAAATTAACTTTAGTTTATTATTTAGGATATTAAAGAACGGTCGAGTCGAGTCGGACACGAGGTAAGGGACTTCGTCTCAATCTCCTTTCATTGAGGCATATTTTGTTTTATACATGACTTTATTTTATATGGTGTATAAAAACATTTGACTTATCATTTCATTTAAAAGTAATATTTTTCTATTAGGCATTTTACTAAATGAAAAAAAATGAATGTTTCTTCTTAACGTAAGCGGTGACAACGACCTTTTCCCCCGCTGTGAGTATTATTTGATCTTTGGCTTCCTTAACAAGCTGTAATGTTTTTAAAAGGAAAATAAATACCATATAATCTTTTACGTATTTTGGTATTGAAAATTATTTTTATAATAGATTTTTTATTTCAATATATTTAAATGATATATTTTGATTGAAATGTGTAAATGTTATCTTTCCTTTATATTTGTTTTATGTGTTGTGAATATGTTATGGTTCTTGGGCATTGTTACATATACAGGTGGTTCTGTGATAAACCTAGGGCGAGTGAGACAGAGATAGCTCTCTAATACATTTGGTAACATGATGGAGGTAAACATAAATGTTTCTCCTAAGATATTTAGGAAATATAATGTGATGGGTATTCCAAATGTAACTCCCTATGTTGCTGTGAAAGCTACAACGTAAGTATGTTATATATGCCACAAGTTACCTTTATGATTTCTGATTTCTATGTGTATTTCATAAATCTTATGATTTTGTGAGGTATTTTAAAGATATTATGTTATGTATGTATTGATGATCTAATGTTTTCTTTTTTTGTTTTATAAACCTTACTGAGATTTTTATGCTCATCCCATGTTTTCGAAATGTTTTTCACAGGACTTAAAGATGAATAAGGTCAAGGATGGGATCAAGGGAAAGTCATGCTGTCTAAAACATGAAACTAGACATGAATCTTTTTTATAGATTTTTATTTTATGAAAAAAATGGAAACTAAGTAGAACTGTCTGCTTTTTAATTTTTGAGATGTAATAGTTATGGCCTAATTCTCTGAAACTCTAAACCCGAAAAGATCCTCAATGTGAATTATTCATTTAATTAAATATTATGTAATGATTTAAGGTCGGGTCCTTATAGTTGGTATTCGAGGTCAGTTTAGACAACTTTAGGAGTTAGGATATTTTTAAATTAATATCCATAAATTATTTTTAGTTTAAGTTATGATTGAAATTATAGATCATTTACAGATTACTATGTTGCTTAACCTAAGATATTTCTGTGTTCAGAATGGTTTTCTATAGAGGAAACAGGGTATCTATGATGGGACGACATTAGGAGGAAGACAACCTTCCAAATCAGCAACTTGAGATGGTCAGAATTAAAACTGAACAGTTTGTTGCAGTGATGGAACAGTTGACTTAGGCTATAAATGGTGGTGGTATCCATGCACGAGATCATCTAGATCAACCACAGAGGAACATCTCAATAGTGGAACATTTCATGAGGCAACATCCCCATCATTCAGAGGATCATCTGACCATGTGCTAGCTGAAGGGTGGATTAAATAATTGGACAAGAATTTTGATTTCATGGGGTGTTCAGAACATCAAAAGGTTAGTCTCGTTGTTTACTGTTTTTAAGGTGAAGCTGATCAGTGGTGGTCGATGGTGAAAAATATCAGGGATAGTGAGGAGATTGATGCTCTTAATTGGAATGAATTCAAAGGTATGTTTCTTGAGAAATATTTTCCTAAGGTGGTTCATCTTAGGATGGAAAAACAATTCCTAGAATTGAGGCCGGAGGATGACTCGGTGGCTGCTTATGAAACAAAATTCACTTGACTGGAAAGGTATACTCCAAATTTCATACAAGATCCTGATAGTAAAATCAATCGTTTTTACTCAGGATTAAAGCGAAAGTATCGAAGAGATTTAGCTTATCATGAGTTTAAAAGTTATTAAAAACTTGTTTGATGTGAAGATAAGGTGGAAATGGAGTTTTCCGATGATCAGGTGTTCTTTGAAAAACAACAGAATAAGAGGTCAATGTGGCAGACGAAAGGGAAGAACTCTTCAAAAAAGTCTGATGGTAAGAATCATAATTTTATAGTTTGTGAAAATTGTGGTAAAAAGAATATTGGGGAATGTCTTGAATTTTTTTAAGTTCTACCGATGTGGTAAAATGGTACATAAGGCTCGTAATTTCACTAAAAAGATCAGGTTAATGGTAAGAAAAAATCTGATTTACAGTCAATAAAAAGTTTTAAGTGCAATGAAATGGGTCATTATTAAAATGAGTGTCTAATGAAGAACTCAACTGAGGGAAAGCAGCCAGACTACAAGCAGAAAGTGGTGGGGAAATCCTTTGCAACTACTTTAGCAGATCTTGGGCCATCAAATGAATTAGTATCAGGTACACTGTTTGTTTGTTCAGATTATACCAATGTGTTGTTTGATTTAGGGTCTACACATTTGTTTATTTCTAAGAATTTTTCTACTAAATCGGTAATTCCATCTCAATATATGAATCATGAACTTGTGGTAAAAACACATGGAGGAAATGTTGAGACAAAAAGAAAACATAAAAACCTTCTTATCCTTGGGTGCAGAATGAATCTACCTGCAAACCTTATTGTTTTTTCTTCTATTAGAGTTTGATGTTATTTTGGGTATGGATTGGATTTCTGTTTATCATTCTAAGATTGACTAAAGAGCTAAAGATGTTTTTTTCCAGAAATATTATAAGTTTGTGTACAAGAATGAACCCTTGATTTTGATAACATACCAGGAAGCTGAGAAACTATTAAAATATGGAAATGAATGTTACCTTGCACATGTTGTTGAAAACAAAGGAACTTTTCATATTAATGATTTTCCAGTGGAAAATGAGTATCTTGATGTTTTTTCTAATGAGTTTCCTGGTATAATACTTGATCGGAAAGTTGAATTTACCATTGAATTAGTTCTTGATGCTAATATAATTTCAAAACCCTCTTATCGAATGGATCAAATTGAACTTTTAGAGTTAAAGAAACAATTGTATGAGTTATTAGATAAAGTTTTAATTTGACCTAGCACATCACCATGGGGTGATCCTATCTTTTTTGTTAAAATAAAATATGGTTCAATGAGAATTTTCATTGATTATAGATCATTGAATAACATCACTCTTAAGAACAAGTATCATTTTCCTCATATCGATGATTTGTTTGATCAGATCTAGGGAGATTATTATTTTTCGAAGATTGATTTGAGGTCAGGATACCATCAGTATAAAGTAAAGGAAGCAGACATTCCAAAGACCGCGTTTTGTATTAGATATGGCCATTATTAATTTTTAGTTATGAATTTTGGGTTAACTAATGCATCTTCTGTATTCATGGATCTTATGAATATAATTTTCCATGAGTTCTTATATAAGTTTGTGGTTGTGTTCATTGATGATAATTTGTCTTATTCTAAAAGAAAAGTGGATCATGAAATTCATTAATGATTTGTCTTGGAAACCTTAAAATAAAAGAAACTGTATGGGAAATTCAGAAAGTGTGAGTTTTGGTTACAAAAAATTTCATTCCTTGGTCACATTATTTCAAAAAAAGTAATAATTGTTGATCCTGATAAAAACATTTATTGAATAATGGACAATACCTACATATATAACTGAGATACATAGTTTTCTTGGTTTATCGGGTTATTACCAGAGATTTAGTGAATATTTTTAATGATTATCTATCCCACTAACTAAGTTAACTCGAAAAGGTGTTAAGTTCATTTGGAAAAAATAATATGATGATTGTTTTTAGGAATTGAAAAGAAGATTAGTGAATTCTCCAGTTTTGGCACTGCCTTCCAGAAATGGTGATTTTGTTATCTATAGTGATACTTCATTAAAAGGACTTGGTTTTATATTAATGTAGAATGATTAGGTAATTTCTTATGCTTCACATTAGTTGAATTCTCGTGAGTTAAATTACCCTACACATGATTTGGAATTAGATTCTACTGTTTTTGATTTAAAAATTTGGAGGCATCATTTGTATGGAGTAAAATGTGAAATATATACTGACCAAAAAAGTTTGAAGTATATATTCACTTAGAAAGAATTAAACATGAGATAGAGGAGATTTTTTGAATTAATTAAGTATTATGATTGCACAATCCATTACCATTCGGGAAATGAAAATAAAGTGGATGATGCTTTGAGTCGAAATATTAATACTACATTAACCACATTAAATTTGGAACAAGATCATTTTATTAATGATTTGATGAACTTTTTTATAGAAGTTGTTAGTGTAGGAAGTTCCTATATTTTGTTTCAAGTGTCAGTGAAATCATCTCTATTAGACAGAATAAAGAAAGCACAGAAAAAAGATAGTGAGTTACAGAAAAAGTTAGAGTTGGTTCAGAAGGGTAAGTTGCCTGATTTTAACATTGATAATGATTGTGTTTTGAGGTTTGTGAAGAGATTATTTGTGCCTTGTGATTCACAGTTGAAGAATGAGTTGTTATGTGAAGTTCATAGTTCTTCATTTTCAGTTTATCCTAGAAGTACTAAGATGTACAGAGATCTTCAGGAGTATTACTGGTGGGATGGAATGAAAAGAGATATTATTGATTTTACTGTGAACTGTTTGACTTGTCAATAGGTTAAAGCAGAGTAGTAGTTACTGAAAGGTATGCTTCAGTCTTTACTGATTCCAGATTAGAAATGGGAAAATATATCCATGGAATTAATTGTGGGATTACAAAATACATCTCGAGGTAATAATGCAATCTAGTTTATTGTTGATCGATTAACTAAATCTGCTCATTTATTTCCTATTCGAGACACATTTTCTCCAGATCAACTTTCTCGGTTGTATGTTAAAGATATAGTTAGGTTGCATGGTGTTCCCCTCTCTATTTTATCTGATAGTGATCCCAGGTTTACTTCTAACTTTTGTAAAGGCCTTCAGAAGTCGTTGGGTTCTAAATTAAATTTTAGTATAGCTTTTTATCCTCAATCAGATGGACAGTCAAAATGAAAAATTCAGACCTTGGAGGATATGCTATATTATTGTTCAATGGATTACCAGGGAAGTTGGGACCAACATATTTCTTTTTTGGTTGAATTTTATTAAAATAACAGTTTTCATTCCAGTATACAGATGGATCCATTTGAGTCATTATAAGGGAAGTGGTGTCAAACTCCAGCTTTTTAGGATGAAGTAGGTGAAAGTAAACTAATGGGACCAGAATTGGTAGAAGAGATGGCAGAAAAATTTCATTTGATTCAGAAGCACATGAGAACAGCTCAGAGCGGGCTGAAAAGTTTTGCGGATAACCGGAGGAAGGATATTTATTTTGAGGTAGGTGATCATGTCTTTCTTAAAGTTTCTCCATGGAAAAGTGTGATGCATTTTGGTAAGAAGGGAAATTTGAGTCTGAGGTTCATTGGACCTTATGAAATCCTAGAGAAAGTTGGATAAGTTGCATACAAAGTGGCTTTACCTCCAAGTTTATCCTATCTACACAATGTTTTTCATTTTTTAATGTTGAGAAAGTATATTCTAGATCCATCTCAAGTTTTGAGCCCAGAGGTAGTTCAGTTGGAAGAGAATATTGCTTATGAGGAACAACCAGTCTAGATTCCTGACCGAAGAAAGCAAGTGTTGCGGAATAAGGTAATTAATCAGGTAAAGGTTTTGTGGAAAAACCATATGGTTGAAGAGGCAATGTGGGAATCTGAAAATTCTATGAGGGATAAATACTCCCACTTATTTGATAAGTGAATAGAATTGTGGGGACGCAATTAACAAAAGGGATGAAGGATGTAACATCCCAGGTAAATAAAGAATATAACATTTTCATATTTATTAATATTTGTGAATTAAATATTAATTTTACTTTAAATGGGATTCAATGTTCGATGGCATGCCTGATACGCAACAACGGGTTTCTTTGAAATCTTACATTGCACACAACATTGGGTCATACTAAAAAATAATAATATAATATTATTTTAAATGGTAGTTAATGCCTAGCCGTTGTATTGGAGGGAATGGATATAACTAACTACAATATAAATATACATGTTTTTTAAATATTTTTACATTTATCCAATAAATTTTAGAGGCCTAAAATAATAAAGAATCTGATTTTAAGCATAAATGCTCTAATATTCATTAAAAGGTCAATTTACCGCCTTTTGATGGCGAACCCTATTTATATCTAGTTTTGATCACTTTTATATGTTCTATTTGACAAAATAAAATTATTCTTTAGAATCAGGATATCAAAAATTTACTTTGTATAAATTTTTGGTATTTTTTTAATAAAATTCATTTTTTTAATGAATAGTGAAAAATACTGTATTTTTATTCAAAATTGCCTTTTAATATAATTTATTTATAAGGTTATATTATATTTTTAATTGGTTTTAAATTTTAATTAGAATATTTTTTTACCATTTAATCCAATGTTGGTCATTGGAAGTAATTTCACTTTGAAATTGGACATAAACAAGTGTCAATCTTTTGATAGTTATTATTTCTTAAAAACACGCTTTTTGTTTTGACAGCGGGAATTAATTTTAAATTAATTTCTGTCACTTCTGTGTTTTGAATTTGGAAAAATGGATTCCATATTTGGAATCAAAAGTTCCGAATTTTATAAATATGTAACTTTTATTTTTAGACATTATGAATATTTACTTCAGTAAAATTTTTATTTATCATGGTTAAAGGGTAAATCTGGTAAATAAGGGTAAAAATAATATTATAATAATATAAAATTACCCTAACATGTGTCCTAATCCAATTTTTTGATACATTTTATACCATGGGCATCCCTGGGTAGATTTTGGGACCCCATGGAGCCACTTGGGAGTGATAATGACACTTTATATTAATTAATTTAAAGTAAAGGAAAAAATGACTTAAACATGTATTTTTTAGTAAATAAATTCTTACATGGGGTTATATAAGTTATCTATTCGACTATAAATATTAATTTTAAAGCTAAAAATATTTCCTAAATCATTTTATTTTTTTATGATTTTTAAACATCAAATAAATAAAATTATTTATGACACAATAATGATGCAGTGTTTACCTCACTAATGAATGATTTAAATAAATAAGATTATAAAGATTAAAACAATATCCAAACCCTATCCAATTATTATTTGATGATTTTATTTAGAACATGAGTCATATTATATTATACTTTAATAATTTTTGGACCTTTAAAAACCGAAAATCATTATATAATAAAATAATATTTTTAAACATTCCTAAAGAGTCCCTCCTCCCCCTTATAAAAAGATCTCACTTCTAACCCATTACCCACACTTCTCAATCCCCTTGGCTCATAAAACCTCTACCTAATTAATCTCCCTACATCCCTATCCTCCTCCTAGAATCATTTCCCTAGTCATAATGCAATTCAAGTTAACCTTTTGGTTTAAACCAAAGGGAGATACCTGATTTAAAGGTAATGTCTTCTCTTAAGTTCTTTTGTATTATTTTACTTCTCCAACCCCATAAAATCTTTTTATTCCTTTATTTTATAACAACACCAGTATACTCAATATACTAGGTTGTTTTTATGATAAATATTTGAACTACACTTACACACACCTCCATTTAATGGGTAAAGAATATATTGTTTCTGTGGACGACGAACTACTACCTCACGAAATAATGAGTGTTCAATATTCTCCTACCACCTATTATGGTTTCTACTAAGATATAACTACATTTATATGTGATATATATTATATTTATATTGTTTATATGATTCTTTATTTTTAATTTATATAATACCTTTATGGTTTCCATAGTGGGTAAATCTGATAATTTCATTTGTGGAAGTGCGGACTACCGCCACCTCATAGTGATATGACTCGTTCATTCCATACGTGGAATGTATAAAGAATGGAGTTAATGAAATTATATATTATATTATACTTTAATTATAATATACATATGTATCATTGTGTTTTTATTCCATTAAATATGAAATAGAAATGAAAGTAGCATTCATGTGTACGTACGGTGTAACAGCCCAAGATTTTATAAAAAATATTCTTTTTAATTTTATTAATGTCTTGTGTTGTACGCTACACCAAAAGGAGCTTGCACAAAACACATCCTTGACTTGCCTTGCATTACACGCAATCGCGACCTTCCTCGATAGCGTGTGTTGTACGCAACACCAAGTTTCGCTAAACAACGATATGCTATTAAGATATTATTAAAACTAGCTGTTGTGAATAGTAATAACCACTTTTTGAAATTTTGTAAATTTTATTTTTCAAAATGGACTTCATTTATGGATTCGGAGTATCGAATTTAGCCTAAGGTGAAATTTTTGTACTTTTCGGATAACTTTCATATTCTGATGAATAGTGAAAATTACTAAATTATAATTAAAAACAACTTTTTTAATCGAAATAATTAATAGTGATAAATCATTAATTTGAGTGTTTTTAAAGTATATTTAGAATATATTTTTACAATTTAATACAATGTTGGTCATTGGATGTAATTGCACATTTAAACCAGACATAAACAAGTGTCAATCTTTTGATAGATATTGTTTCTTAAAAACACGCTATTTGTTTTAACAGCGGGATTTAATTATAAAATTAATTAATGCAACTTCTATGTTATGAATTTGGTAAAATAGACTTCATTTTTGAATTCGGAATATGAAATATATCTTAGGATGAAATTTTGGTATTTTTCTGAAAACTTTCAATTTTTGATGAATAGTGAAACCACTAAGTGGTAGGTTAAAAAACTGAATTTTGTATAAAACTTAATTTTACCGCTTCTGTGAATGGAATTTCGAAAATCCGAGAGACACGGTTAATATCAAGGACTAAAATGTGGTTCAATGAGATGAAAATAATTTTTTGGTGAATAGTAACTTTTTACCTTTTTTACCGCGGTTAATAGTAAATAGGGTAACTAAGGGTAAATATGATATTACTATTACCCTAACACATGTCCTAATTCTATTGGACAAGTGTAATTCGACCAAAAACAAACTTAGGAATAAAATATGACCATTTAGGCCCACTTGGATTAGATTAGGACATTTATTATTAATTTATTTAAAGAAAGGTTAAAATAGTTAAAATCAAAGTTTAATAAGTAAATCATTTTTAATATGGGGTTATACATAAGATAAATTCGATTGTAAATATTCATTAGAAAGCTAAAAATATTTCCTACATGATGATATTTTATTTGTAATTTTTAGACATAAAATAATTTAATTTATTTATGACACAACGATGATGCAGTAATTATCTTATTAATGAAATATTGACATAATTGATGTTATAAACACCAAAATAAATGTAATTTGAGATTTTTTATGAATTACACTAATTTTCTAGGTTACTATGATATATTAGTGTTGATTTAATCAACTTGGTTCGAACATATAATTCTGTTATGACTTTCACAAAAATCATATATCAAATAGTGTCAAAATTGACACAAAATAGTTTTTAAATCAAATATTATATTATTAATTGTTATTTTATTCCTAAAAATCTAAGGTTCGGCCAAATGATTTAGATAAGGATATATTTATTAATAATAAACAATTTGGGGTTCTTTTGGCATGTTATAGTAAGTATATTAACCATATAGCGAAAGAAAACAAAAAGACACGGTAAAAGTTAAATTATTTAACTTAGAGTTAAATCTAATTGATAAGGTTAAAATAATACCCTAAACTTGTCTAAATCTTATTGGTTGATAGGATTTCGACCCATCCCCACTTTAGCTTCGAAATAAGACCCTTTGGAACCATTATAAACCGATTTTGACTTTAATATAAAATAATATTTTGAGATATTCCTAAGGTGCCCCTCTCCTCCCCTATAAAAGGACACCTCCTCCCCCTCCTCCTCACACCAATTTGAGCACTCAAGCTCGGCCAAACCCTGCCAAAATCTCCTCTCCACTTCCCTAGCAACATCCTAGAGGTTCTGGTATTCCTCAAAGACCAATTCTAGTGCCCTAAGAGGAGGTCTCAAAGAGGCACTTCAAAGAAGAGGTAATTACCGTTACCAATTCTTTCATCTTTATTTCTTCTTCCACTTCTTCTTATTAGGTTGTTTCATTATGAAGTAATAACATCAGTATCACTCATATACTGATATGTTATTATAAGTATGAAACAACCCTAATTCACCTTCTATCCATCCTACGGAAAAATGAAATCACCGCGCGTGCGTACGTACGGAATACCGTCTCCACGCCGTGGTGTAATCTATTTTCCATTACCACCTTACATGGATGTGTATAATGGTGTAAAGAATAACTATACATAGTTATTACAACATCATATTGATTCTGATATATTGTATAATCCACTCCAATTCATTTCAAAATTTATAGAAATGATATCATCGCTCGTGCGTACGTACGGACTACCGTCTCCACGACGCGATGAGATTCATTCTCCATGTTAACCATTTAAGAATGATTATAATGTATATATAAGAAATAATAATGAAATATATGACATTATAAAGCTACTGGATTTATGTATATATATACATATGTATGTCATCTACTTACTTCCATTTCAAGATAATAAGGAAAGGAAAACAGCGTTCATGCGTACGTACGGACTACCGTCTCCATGAACGGTGTTTTTCATTTTATTTATCTACCAATTATATATATATATATATATACTGAATATATATGATATATAAATCATATTTTATATTCTGGAAGTAAGTAAATCATGATATAAGTAATAATGATGTCAAGAACAACAAGTCAAAACACCTACGATAAATGAAACGATTTTACCCAAAACGCTTCTTTAACATGGAATTTACAAAAGAACGGGTAATATAATGTCATAAGTGAACCATATATGATATCATAACAATGAATATGATTCTGTAATAAGTCAATAACATGATTTAAATCATTATACAGGAGGTTCGGACACTTACAAAGCAAGTCGGACCTAAGGTAAGGGAAATATCACAATCTCATTTTTATCTGAGATTGTTTATACTTTGGTATTTACTGGGGTGTATTTTATCATCCACATCCATGTTTCATCAATATGTAATATTAGTTCCATCCACCTACAATTGTTTAAATCCATTTTTACCCTTCGGTGAGTTTTTAGTAATACGTATGAAAGGAATCTTTTGTCACTTTTCCGTACGAGGTGATTTTTTGACTTTTCCGACAAAAGTACGAAGAATGTTTTTTTAACGTATACGGCATGAATGGATTTTTAAAACATTATTTCCAAGAATCTTACTTTACAAGTTTTCAAGTTTATTTTTAATCAACTTCTTTTAGTTTAAAGTTTTATGACATGTTAAGAAAGGAAAAATGTTTTTAAAGAAGAAAGGATATTTTCCTCAAGAATTCATTTCAAGTGTTTTTTTTTAAACTATTTTTCCATCTAAGATGACGTTATTTGATATGTATGTTTCAAGTAAAATGTCTCTATGATTTAAATGGTTTCAGTTTTCTTATGATGAAATGATATCAATTGTTTATGGATTATGATGGCATGATGTTTAAGAATCCCATTTTATTACATGGGTTATGAAATGATGTATGATTTATGATTTTGTGGCACACATAAGAATGGTATCATTATTAGATGGGTGGGACCTATATCTCCCTCCAATGCATTGGGTAAAGATTTTATATCTCATGAGATAGACATGGCTGAAATGGTAGGTTATACCGGTTCAGTGAAACAGGACTGAAACGAGGGTTACTCGATTCAGAAAGGGACTTTGTCCACTAAGATAGTCTTGGCATTGAGTCTTGACTAACAAGAAATGATTCTCTATGATTATGTGTGTATGCCACAAAGTTTCATGTTTTAAGTTATGATTATTGGGATTACATTTCACTTCTATGATTTATCCCATGTTATGATATTATGAGTTTTTTTTTTTTGCAGGTTAAGATTTCCAAAAGCTATGTTCTTATATATATGATGTGATTGATATTTCTTTTGTTTACCCTTACTCAGCATTTGAGCTCACCCTTTTATGTATTCTTTTCCCCAGGATATAAAGAAAGGTTTTAGGTAAAAAAAAGGGATGACCTTTATGGGAGATATTGAAGAACTTTCACCACGATTAGAAGATTACGTTCCGAGTTTCCAAAGACACTAAACTATTACGATCCTTTAGTGTGTGTTTTTGTTATGTACTAAGTATTCCGCAAATGTAATGTAATGTCCATGTACGATAAGATACGGGTCTCTACAGTTGGTATCAGAGGAAAGGTTTATTCAACCTTTGGAAACTAGGATGCGAGAACTTTAGTGAGATCCCTAGAGATATTTCTAAGGTATGTCTAGGGATGTCTCTAAGGTTAAGTATACGTATAGGTTATAGTCCTAGAATTGCACTAACGATCTTCGAATTTAACCTAAGATGCTAGATATTGAGGGTACTAACCCTTTATTATGTTGTTTTCCCTAGCATGATTTTTGCCTCTCACACAATTCTTTTGGGGTTTTAGACGATGGCTGGAACCCGAAGGAACCGTGTTAATGCGGAATGTGATGGGCAATGCAATGATTGTACCCCTGAGCAACCAAACGATATAGGAGCTGGAATGCAAAATCTTGTAGCCATGCTCACACAACTTTCTCAAGCTATGAATCATGTAGGACTTCCAAACGAGCAAAGGAAGGAGCAACATTCTGTTGAATCCTTCATGAGGCAGCGTCCACCTTCTTTCAGTGGGTCTACTGATCCATTAGTTGCTGAACAATGGATTAGTACTACTGAAAAGATATTTTCAGTTCTTCAATGTTCTGAACATGATAAAGTCATCCTAGCAGTGTATCGTTTGGAAGGAGATGCTGATCAATGGTGGAATCTTATTAAGAATACAAGGCAAAGGGATGAAATTGAGTCTATGGAATGGGACGAGTTTAAGAACTTATTTTTCAATAAGTACTTCCCTCGTATTCTTCGAACAAAGATGGAGAAAGAGTTTCTTTAACTGAAGCAAAGGGACGATGAATCTGTTGGTACCTATGAAGCAAATTTTACAAGACTTGCAAGGTATGCTTCTGGAATTATCATCCAACCTGAAAGTAAAGTTGATCGATTTTTCAGTGGCTTAAAACCAAGTCTTCGAAGGGCATTAGCTATAAGAGACTTCAGTAGCTATGAAGAAATTGTGCGTTGTGCTATCAAGGTAGAAATGGAAGTTGGTGTTACATATCCATCTCATGGTTTTGACAAGAAACGAAAGATGGAGTTCAAGGAGAAATCTCAGAATAATGATGAAAAGAAGATGAATGTTTCCTTATGCACAAAGTGTGGGAAGAAGCATGGTGGAGATTGTCTTAAAGGGACTAGAAAATGTTTTAAGTGTGGAAAAGAAGGTCATCGAGCAGCTGAGTGTCGAAGTAATGGAAAAAGGGTTTCTAATGATGTGAATAAAGCAAACACTGCAGAGAACGCACCGCCAACACTTCAATGCTTCAAGTGCAAGGAAATGGGGCATTATGCTAATAATTGCCCTAATCCAAGGGTTAGTGATGATCAACATGAGAAACCACTGAAGGCAAAGGACAAAGGGAAATCACATGCGATCACTATTGGCAATGTTGAATATGACAACGATGTGGTGGAATGATTAAGTGTTTATGTAATGGGATTCCAAAATAATGTTGTATCATTGAGTATTGCAATATTTATTGATGTGGTATTCAAAGTGATTGAGATATTTTTTGGAAATAAGATGATATGCGCATAATGAAGACGAGAAAATGAAATGTTTAATAGTATTCATGAGCTCATGATTGATATAAGGACTAAGTGATATCATGGTTTGAGAATATAGAATTTTGAGGATTTTGGTATGTGGAAAGTGTTAACTTTTAACTGCATTCATGTTTTCACTAAGGTATTCAAGAGAATACATGATTAAGGACTTTGAATGTTTGGAATGTGACCAACAAGACATATCTTATGATATGTGGGGATCAACGACAGTATTAAATCTCTGGTAATCGTTGTCACTATATTATGAGAGTGGACTGCAGTATTATGTATAAGCCTAAAGATTAGATTGGATTATGTTGGACATAAGTTAGTATTGTTTAAGGATAGAAGATTTTTGATATTATTGATGGGATGTTATAGTAACGTAGTTTTAGAAAAAGGACAACCTGCAGGACGGGCGACAGCCCATCGCTTCGGACAAGGCTGTAGGAATCGAACCCACAACCGAAGTGCGACTGGCCTTTATCGCCTACCACTGACCTACAGGAAGTCCCTGTTTAGTAGAAACTAGTGTTATTATATTAAGCAGTATGATATATGAAGTATAAGCCCATTTTAGGAACCATATATGATTAATCCCACTATAGATCGACTTATGTATATAAATTTTGCTAATCTTTTGAGACATATGGAATGACCCGTCATTCTATCACATGATCTGCTAACACTTCACGAATAACAAATTCAACTTCATTTATTTAAGAGATGAAGTGGAAATTGTTCAAGGCACGAACAATAGTGAGATTGTACAAAAATAAAGTAAGTATTTATTCTAATTCAAATTCTTCAACTTTAGGGAAAAGATCTTGAAAACAAAAAATGTTGTCCTAGTGCTCTTATATCTGATTAATCAGATGGTACCTTAGATCGTCACAAATTTATGGATTTGTGATTGTTGGCTTTTCCATAGCCATGTTCTCTACCACTCTCCATCAGAACATGATTGTTAGATTTCTCTTCAATATCCATATTTTCACCTATGTGGAAACCCAGTGATTAGTTTATTTGGGTAACCGTTACGTTTCATACTTTTGTTTTTAAAGATTGGTTTTGGTATTCCTTTTTACGATGTGGGTTTCTATTAAATAAACTTTCGAGTAGTAAACCATTTATAACCCCGACGAATTTCGAGGGCGAAATTCATTTTAAGGGGGGTAGAATGTAACAGCCCAAGATTTTATAAAAAATATTCTTTTTAATTTTATTAATGTCTTGTGTTGTACGCTACACCAAAAGGAGCTTGCACAAAACACATCCTTGACTTGCCTTGCATTACACGCAATCGCGACCTTCCTCGATAGCGTGTGTTGTACGCAACACCAAGTTTCGCTAAACAACGATATGCTATTAAGATATTATTAAAACTAGCTGTTGTGAATAGTAATAACCACTTTTTGAAATTTTGTAAATTTTATTTTTCAAAATGGACTTCATTTATGGATTCGGAGTATCGAATTTAGCCTAAGGTGAAATTTTTGTACTTTTCGGATAACTTTCATATTCTGATGAATAGTGAAAATTACTAAATTATAATTAAAAACAACTTTTTTAATCGAAATAATTAATAGTGATAAATCATTAATTTGAGTGGTTTTGAAGTATATTTAGAATATATTTTTACAATTTAATACAATGTTGGTCATTGGATGTAATTGCACATTTAAACCAGACATAAACAAGTGTCAATCTTTTGATAGATATTGTTTCTTAAAAACACGCTATTTGTTTTAACAGCGGAATTTAATTATAAAATTAATTAATGCAACTTCTATGTTATGAATTTGGTAAAATAGACTTCATTTTTGAATTCGTAATATGAAATATAGCTTAGGATGAAATTTTGGTATTTTTCTGAAAACTTTCAATTTTTGATGAATAGTGAAACCACTAAGTGGTAGGTTAAAAAACTGAATTTTGTATAAAACTTAATTTTACCGCTTCTGTGAATGGAATTTCGAAAATCCGAGAGACACGGTTAATATCAAGGACTAAAATGTGGTTCAATGAGATGAAAATAATTTTTTGGTGAATAGTAACTTTTTACCTTTTTTACCGCGGTTAATAGTAAATAGGGTAACTAAGGGTAAATATGATATTACTATTACCCTAACACATGTCCTAATTCTATTGGACAAGTGTAATTAGACCAAAAACAAACTTAGGAATAAAATATGACCATTTAGGCCCACTTGGATTAGATTAGGACATTTATTATTAATTTATTTAAAGAAAGGTTAAAATAGTTAAAATCAAAGTTTAATAAGTAAATCATTTTTAATATGGGGTTATACATAAGATAAATTCGATTGTAAATATTCATTAGAAAGCTAAAAATATTTCCTAAATGATGATATTTTATTTGTAATTTTTAGACATAAAATAATTTAATTTATTTATGACACAACGATGATGCAGTAATTATCTTATTAATGAAATATTGACATAATTGATGTTATAAACACCAAAATAAATGTAATTTGAGATTTTTTATGAATTCCACTAATTTTCTAGGTTACTATGATATATTAGTGTTGATTTAATCAACTTGGTTCGAACATATAATTCTGTTATGACTTTCACAAAAATCATATATCAAATAGTGTCAAAATTGACACAAAATAGTTTTTAAATCAAATATTATATTATTAATTGTTATTTTATTCCTAAAAATCTAAGGTTCGGACAAATGACTTAGATAAGGATATATTTATTAATAATAAACAATTTGGGGTTCGTTTGGCATATTATAGTAAGTATATTAACCATATAGTGAAAGAAAACAAAAAGACACGGTAAAAGTTAAATTATTTAACTTAGAGTTAAATCTAATTGATAAGGTTAAAATAATACCCTAAACTTGTCTAAATCTTATTGGTTTATAGGATTTTGACCCATCCCCACTTTAGCTTCGAAATAAGACCCTTTGGAACCATTATAAACCGATTTTGACTTTAATATAAAATAATATTTTGAGATATTCCTAAGGTGCCCCTCTCCTCCCCTATAAAAGGACACCTCCTCCCCCTCCTCCTCACACCAATTTGAGCACTCAAGCTCGGCCAAACCCTGCCAAAATCTCTTCTCCACTTCCCTAGAAACATCCTAGAGGTTCTGGTCTTCCTCAAAGACCAATTCTAGTGCCCTAAGAGGAGGTCTCAAAGAGGCACTTCAAAGAAGAGGTAATTACCGTTACCAATTCTTTCATCTTTATTTCTTCTTCCACTTCTTCTTATTAGGTTGTTTCATTATGAAGTAATAACATCAGTATCACTCATATACTGATATGTTATTATAAGTATGAAACAACCCTAATTCACCTTCTATCCATCCTACGGAAAAATGAAATCACCGCGCGTGCGTACGTACGGAATACCGTCTCCACGTCGTGGAGTAATCTATTTTCCATTACCACCTTACATGGATGGGTATAATGGTGTAAAGAATAACTATACATAGTTATTAAAACATCATATTGATTCTGATATATTGTATAATCCACTCCAATTCATTTCAATATTTATAGAAATGATATCATCGCTCGTGCGTACGTACGGACTACCGTCTCCACGACGCGATGAGATTCATTCTCCATGTTAACCATTTAAGAATGATTATAATGTATATATAAGAAATAATAATGAAATATATGACATTATAAAGCTACTGGATTTATGTATATATATACATATTTATGTCATCTACTTACTTCCATTTCAAGACAATAAGGAAAGGAAAACAGCGTTCATGCGTACGTACGGACTACCGTCTCCATGAATGGTGTTTTTCATTTTATTTATCTACCTATTATATATATATATATATACTGAATATATATGATATATAAATCATATTTTATATTCTGGAAGTAAGTAAATCATGATATAAGTAATAATGATGTCAAGAACAACAAGTCAAAACACCTACGATAAATGAAACGATTTTACCCAAAACGCTTCTTTAACATGGAATTTACAAAAGAACGGGTAATATAATGTCATAAGTGAACCATATATGATATCATAACAATGAATATGATTCTGTAATAAGTCAATAACATGATTTAAATCATTATACAGGAGGTTCGGACACTTACAAAGCAAGTCGGACCTAAGGTAAGGGAAATATCACAATCTCATTTTTATCCGAGATTGTTTATACTTTGGTATTTACTGGGGTGTATTTTATCATCCACATCCATGTTTCATCAATATGTAATATTATTTCCATCCACCTACAATTGTTTAAATCCATTTTTACCCTTCGGTGAGTTTTTAGTAATACGTATGAAAGGAATCTTTTGTCACTTTTCCGTACGAGGTGATTTTTGACTTTTCCGACAAAAGTACGAAGAATGTTTTTTTTAACGTATACGGCATGAATGGATTTTTAAAACATTATTTCCAAGAATCTTACTTTACAAGTTTTCAAGTTTATTTTTAATCAACTTCTTTTAGTTTAAAGTTTTATGACATGTTAAGAAAGTAAAAATGTTTTTAAAGAAGAAAGGATATTTTCCTCAAGAATTCATTTCAAGTGTTTTTTTTTTAAACTATTTTTCCATCTAAGATGACGTTATTTGATATGTATGTTTCAAGTAAAATGTCTCTATGATTTAAATGGTTTCAGTTTTCTTATGATGAAATGATATCAATTGTTTATGGATTATGATGGCATGATGTTTAAGAATCCCATTTTATTACATGGGTTATGAAATGATGTATGATTTATGATTTTGTGGCACACATAAGAATGGTATCATTATTAGATGGGTGGGACCTATATCTCCCTCCAATGCATTGGGTAAAGATTTTATATCTCATGAGATAGACATGGCTGAAATGGTAGGTTATACCGGTTCAGTGAAACAGGACTGAAACGAGGGTTACTCGATTCAGAAAGGGACTTTGTCCACTAAGATAGTCTTGGCATTGAGTCTTGACTAACAAGAAATGATTATCTATTATTATGTGTGTATGCCAAAAAGTTTCATGTTTTAAGTTATGATTATTGGGATTACATTTCACTTCTATGATTTATCCCATGTTATGATATTATGAGTTTTTTTTTGCAGGTTAAGATTTCCAAAAGCTATGTTCTTATATATATGATGTGATTGATATTTCTTTTGTTTACCCTTACTGAGCATTTGATCTCACCCTTTTATGTATTCTTTTCCCCAGGATATAAAGAAAGGTTTTAGGTAAAAAAAAGGGATGACCTTTATGGGAGATATTGAAGAACTTTCACCACGATTAGAAGATTACGTTCCGAGTTTCCAAAGACACTAAACTATTACGATCCTTTAGTGTGTGTTTTTGTTATGTACTAAGTATTCCGCAAATGTAATGTAATGTCCATGTACGATAAGATACGGGTCTCTACATACGGCTTACCGTCTCCATGAACAGTGCATTTCATTTATTATCTCTAAATGTTATGTACTATTATAAATACACATATATATATATATTGGATATATATGATATATATGATATCTAAATCATGAATATCATTCTGGAGATAATTTAATTTTGACCATAGAGACATTTTATAATTATAATAAGTTCATTTTTAACTCAAGTTCTGAACATCGACAAAATGTCCAATATGAACTCAAATAATTAAATAATTTTTATAGAGAGGTAATAATTTATATAAAAGGAATAATAAACTTTAAAAAGTTTATTAATAAATTATAAATTAACTTTATTTTATTATTCAGGATATTAAATAACGATCGAGTCAATTCGGACATGAGGTAAGGGACTTCATCTCAATCTCCTTTCATTGAGGCATATTTTGTTTTATAGATGAATTTATTTTATACGGTGTATAAAAACATTTTAATTCTAATTTAATTCAAAAGGAATATTTTTATTTGATGAGTTTTACTAAATGAAAAAAAGGAATTTTTCTTTTTAACGTAAGTGGTGACAATGACTTTTTCCGCCGCCACGAGTATTATTTGAACTTTGACTTCCTTAACAAGCCATGATGTTTTTAAAAAAAATAAACACCATATACTCTTTTAAGTATTTTGGTATTGAAAATGATTTTTATAATTGATTTTTTATGTTAATATATTTAAATGATATATTTTGATTGAAATGTAGAAGTGTTATCTTTCCTTTATATTTGTTTTATGTGTTATTAATATGTTATGGTTCTTGGGAATTATTACATATACGGGTGGTTTCGTGATAAACCTAGGGCGGGTGAGCCTGAGATAGCTCTTCAATGCATTGAATAACATGACATAGGTAAACGTGAATTTTTTTCCTAAGAGATTTAGGGAATATACTGTGATGGGTATTCCAAATGTAACTCCCTACGTAGCTGTGAAAGCTACAATGTAAGTATGTTATGTATTCCAAAAGTTACCTTTATGATTTATGATTTCTATGTGTATTTCATAAATATTATGATTTCATGAGGTATGTTAAAGAGATTATGTTATGTATGTATTGATGATCTAATGTTTTCTTTATTTGTTTTATAACCCTTACTGAGATTTTTATGCTCATACCAAGTTTTTAAAAAACAAATCACAGGACTTCAAGATGAATAGGGTCAAGGATGGGATCAAGGCAAAGTCATGTTCTCTAAAACATGAAACTATACATAAATCTTTTTTTCAAGAGTTTTATTTTATGAAAAAAATGGAAACTAAGTAGAATTTTCTAATTTGTAATTTTTGAGATGTAATAGTTATGGCCTAATTCTTTAAAACTCTAAACTTGAAAAGATCCTCAATGTGAATTATTCATTTAATTCAAGATTATGTAATGATTTAAGGTCGGTTCCTTATACAACCAATGAGAAAAATGAGGTAATTATTATCATCATTAGTTCCCCCATAATGGTAAATCTTGGATGTAACTAAGGATATTCATAATGATCCCACTCTTATTGATGAAATGGTGGGGGAAATACCTTTATAATAAAATTTTCTCTAGTAACCAATCAATGGATATGAAGAATATTCCAACATCATGTGAAAATAACTAGTTTAATATAAGATACCAGTCATGTTATGTCCCATTATCACATATCACTATGGTGTTCTTAAGATCCTAAAAGAGTAGCATATACCTCATATCCATTGTAATCTATGGGACACTCTACATATTATCAAATCCAATCACCTTCTTTTTGAGGGATACATTGACTAACTCTATGTACTAAATGAGTAGTACTTATATATTGATTTGGTCACACTTTTGATGACTCGAAATACCAATTTGGTAAAATAGTGTGAGTTTCTATAATAATCTTACTTTGATGGTTTAAAAACACTCTTCTAGATGATCAAAATTGTTTTATCTAACATACACATCAGAGGGTAGTGTGAGTATAGATTTTAACATTTCACTCGTTTTTTAATCCACTAAAGTTATTTAAAAAATGTATCTTACAACATCACTACCTCTGGCTAGGTCTCAAGTCCTAGGTCTGTATATGCTAGTTGATTAAAAAAATTAAATCCCATTTTTCTTAGAGCTAAGAAAAGATAAACCTAATAAGAATGATCTATCAATATACTCACATATCAAACATACATAAAATTTAAGTAGGTGGATAATTAGTGAAAATAAAAGATCATGAAAGTTAAACCACTTTTAATGGTAGATACCTATCATCCAGAGTGTAATAAATTCACATTTTACCCAACTCGTTCTAGAGTATCAACCCAAAAGGAAAAGAAAGATGTAGTAAAAGCTCTAGTGAAAACACAAAGTAATAGCCAACTTATAGGTTTGGTGGAATTTTAACCTCCATCGTCACCCCTATAGCCATAAAAATTACAACGGGATGTAGTTGTGACTATGGAAGAACAAGTTCCACCCTAGACCATAGGGATGGGGAAATTTTTGCCTTTTTACTATTAGGAAGTCAGTCTTTTATATACTGTGATAAACTCTATATGAAGTGTCTTTATAGTTCACCTTACTGAAATTTCATTATTCACCCCCTCCATCAAGATTATGTTCAGTGAAAATTATGGAAGATACATTGAGAATCACTATTCATGGATGATTTCCTGCTTCACCTCAACAAAAGATCCAAGGATGGTATTTAAAACATCATAGGGGTTGTGAGATCAAGAAATATTCTAGTATGGGAAGATTAAATGAATATTATGATATATCCATTAATGGATACTTGGAAAACAATGAGCCTCCTTAATACTTTGATGAAAATGAGGATTATATTCGTATTTCTCAATTCATGTCAATAAACATTATTAATGAAACCTTGTATATAATTTGGAGCACAATACTAATGAAAAAGAACAAAATGAGAGGGAATCTATTAAAAATATGGTATACACTAAGGTGTGAGAAGAATATTTCCTAACTTGACATCAAAAGAAGGAACCTAATTTGAGAGATCTAAAAAGCATACCATTATCACCTAATCATTATGACTCTATCAAAGAAAAAGGGAAACATGTAGTTACATCTATAGCCCACCCACTTCCTAAAGAAGTTGATATTCTTCTTCCTAATGAAAATATGGCTTGGTATGAATCTAAGTCAGAGAAGTTGAGGTGAGTTAATATTGAACTAATTAGAGGTAATATACCTACTACATGAAACTCTTAAGCTAAATCCATCAAGAGACCCCCAGATAACCAATTTCAATAAAAATAAATTGATCAAATAGAAAAGTAAATTTTGGTCCATCCAATTAACCTGAGGTAAAATAAATCAGTTTAATTAGCCCCAAAAATAGGTGAGTTGTAAGAACCTGGTTCTTATTCTTGAGGTACGGGTTTCTTCTTTTCCTTTTTTCCTTATGTGTTTTCAAGAAAATAATGAAAATGGGGGAAAATACTAAAATTTGTGGGTACACGCCGTGTAATTTTCCACACGTTGTGTACTTTAGTCGTGTGGGATGAGTACATAGGGCATGTAGGCCTATCAGTGGTGAAGGGTGTAAAACTGACTACACGTCGTGTACTTAGTATATACACATCGTGTAATCAGTCAGATGGTGAACAGTAAGGCAGTGGTAGTATCCACTAGCAAGATGATGGTATATGCCATGTACTTAGAAATACACGTCGTGTAACCAAGTCGGATGATGAACAGTGAGGCAGTGGAAAGTGGCCGCTAGAGGAACAGTTAAAAAATGGAAATTAAACGCCGTGTACTTGAGAGTACATGTCGTGTAGTTATGTTTTTTCTCTTAAAACAGGCAGTAGCCTCCTCTTTCAATAGAGGAATCTTATAATTCCCAAGATCCACAGGAGAGAAGTCTAGATCTTGGAAGAGCTCTTGACCGCACACCGGGACTCCAATTCCTCCGTCGACGATCTCGTTTGAACCGCATTGCTGAGTACTTATCTCTTCTTGAACCTCTCCTTAAAATTATTTATCGAAGGGAAGTTATTTGAGGTTGAACTAGTAATTGTTTATCTTAGATCTACATCATTATTGGTTGATTCAGGAGGTGTCGTTCACATATATCGATCAGAGGATATTGAGGTAGGTGGTCTAGTGTCTGTTTCCAACTATTGAGTTGTTTTTGTGTACCGTTGTGCTACGTGCCCATGTTTGGGTTGTCATATGTTTGAGGCCTTGACTGATAAAATACCTATAATTTCATAGGTAATTTAATTAATATGTATAAACTGTTGTTTGGGATCGCTGCTTTGATCCAGGGCCACCCCGAGGGTACGTTTCCCTTGTTTATCTGTTTGTCCAGGATACCCATGGTTATGTCGTGATTATAGAATGCTTTGAGTTTTCTTGAGAGAAAATGTATATATAATTTCTTTCTTTTGTGTTGGGCTCAGCCCAGTTACTTGCTTAGCCTGAGGGAAATGTTTTTCTTAGCCTGAGGGTAGTGTTTCATTTACCCTAAGGTCAACTTTTCTTATGCATGTGGGCAGTAGCTTATGTTCCTAAGGACAATATCTCATATTCCTGAGGGCAATATTCATTATACCTAAGGGAAATCACCTGAGGGTTTCGATTATGATTACCTGAGGGTAAGGATTTCATATCTGAGGACTCTGTTTACTTTGAATATTCACTCTGGTGATTTCACATGTTATACCTACCAAGCTAAAGCACAGTCTTGGTATTGTTTTACCTTCTACTTATTAGATAGCCGGTTGTCGTTTTGTTGTGGCATTGTACAGGAGATTTTCGGTTGAGGCCAGGTCTCAGGAACTTATAATTAAATTATATTGAATTTTTTAATAATAATTAAATGGTAATCGAACTGGTGGAAGTAGTTTCATTTTATTACTTCCTAGATTACTGCATTTCTTTATTGCATACTGTTGTTACACATTTTCACTGATAGTTGGGCATGGGCCTTTGGTGGTTTCCTACTAGGATTTATTTCTCACACCCTTTTTGGGTCATTTCTTGGGCAGATTATATTTCTATAGGTGTTGATAAGGGAAATAGTCCCTATATAGGTACTTGATTATTGTAGATTAGTAGGAGAGCATGGGACTGAGCTTAGGCTTGCGTTGCTGCTGAGTTCCTGCTGCACTGTTTCGATTTGTTTTTTTGTACCTGTACCTTGTACTGTATTGTTTAGATTGTGGTGTATCCTGTTTTGGATGCTTTCTTAGACTTAGGGACATATTGCATCATCATATATATGACTGTTGGTCATTTCTTTACTTCAGTACTGTTGTCCATTTCATCTTGGTATTGTTTACTACTTTTGTTTTGGTATGGTTATATTTCTCCGATGCGCTACACTTTGACAAATGAGGGAATAGTTTACTCACTATCATACCTAGGCCCTCGCTACTAGTCGACAACCTCTAGAGTTTGGGGAAATTCTCTTGAGGTCATGTGACCAACTGGGTTTGGGGAACCCGTTGAGTGGCACCTAGATCCAAGACGTTACAAAGTGGTATCAGAGGACTTTTCTTTTCTCTAAGTTATTTTATTATTTGGCGACAATGGTAAGAGATAGACTGTTAAGGGATTCAGTAATAAATTGTGTCCGGGAGTAGCTACCCCATGTATAGGAAAAGGCTGGATTTCCTCAAGTTAAATTGTGATTTTCTATTTATAATTAATACAATTGATTTTATTTTAACCATTGGGTGACGCACTTGTGGTGTGCTATTTATATTTTTATACTTGGGTTCTATTTAGTTGCAACCCGATGAGATGAGGGTATGCCATATCATGCATCATTTTGGCACATATTAGAATCACCTGTCATGTATACTTTCCATGCCATGTAGGTGCATTAGAAATTGCATGTTTTTTTGATAGATGTTGTGCTAGAAAATTCATGTTGTTGTGGTAGATGCCTTGATAAAATACCTGTTATTCGATAGTGTATTGTTATGTAAGGGTTTTTGGATAAATGCCAAACTTTGGTTCTTGAGGAGTATGGGCCCTCATCAACCGGAATTTGGTGGATCATCAACTTGTTTACCTTTTTATAACATGTATAAGATTCCAAGCTTTGGTTCACGGGGAGTATAGGCCCTCATGGATCGGAATTTGGCACTTTTGTGTTCATTCAGTGGTTTTATGGGCTCCGGTGTAGTTTATAAGGCTTACTGTCCGGAAAAACCTAGAATACATGCCGTGTAATTTTGATTACATGCCATTTATTCTTCTGTTTGGGAAGAAATGAAAAAAATTTAAGTACACATCGTGTACCTTATGTACACGCCGTGTAGTTTCTGACCGTTTCAAAGGTCGTGTAGGCAGAAACATGGGGTTGGGAAAACTCTATAGGGAACACTTTGTGTACCGATTATACATGTCGTGTCGTGTTGACCATGTGTCTATTGTGTGAATAACAACACGGATGGAGGAATCTTCGCTTAAACATGTTGTGTCGCTTCCGAACACGTCGTGTAGTGTAATATGGGAATCCATCCATGTAACTAACAACACGGGTCGGTGTTATCCTTTATTGTACATGTTGTGTCCATCTGGAACATGCCGTGTAGTATGAGTTGTGTATTCGGCCGTGTCTCGAACAACACGGGTGGGAGAAGCTCATCTAGTACATGTTGTGTACCTATAGGACACACCGTGTAGTATTTACTGGTGAGAGACCGTGTGGACTTGGTCATGTGGCTGGGGAAATAGGGTGGTGTACATGTCGTGTGCAGGTGTAAGATTATGTGTAGTGTCAGCCAAGTAGTCGGTCATGTCACTAACAACACGGGCAGTTGGAATCTAAGTCATACACACCGTGTCTCTATGGAACATGTCGTGTAGTGTGAGTTGTGTACCCGGTCGTGCCACGAAGAACACGGGTTGGTGAAGCTCGTCTAGTACACATCGTGTAGACCTTATACACACTATGTAGTCTCATTCAAAAGAGAGTCGTGTGGCTAAGGCGTGTAGAAGGACTCAGGCAGGGGAAGAAAATTCAAGTACACGTCATGTGTGTGGACAACACGCCGTGTGTTTGAGGTGTTACATGACCAGTTCTGACAGAAGTACACACCAATGTTAAAGAATTAAGGGAACACGTTGTTTAGTTATTATACACATCGTGTAGTCTTGTTTAGTAAAACTTAAATGTTTTCTTTCTCTTGTTCCCTTCTTATGCTTCCAGTTCTTAGTCCTTGATGATCTTGATCTATGGTGTGTGTTTGACCTTGTAGAGTCATGCCACCAAGATGGCCACGAGTTGTCCGCCAAGAGAGTGGAAATGATTATACTCCAGAGACGGTTGACCATGGGCTATCGATGGATCCCCCATTAGTTCCAGATGTGTCTCTATCCATTATACCGGATGTAGGCGCGGATGCGAAGTTCCGTGAAGGCTTTATTTGGTTCGTGCAGACCTTCCATAGATCACCGCTGGTTGCCACATCTATGGTAGAGATTACACGTATATTCCAGAAGCAGAATCCGCCTACGTTTTCAGGGGATAGAGGACCACATGTTGCGGAGTCTTTCCTGGGTTCTATGCAGACGATCTTTAAGCATCTAGAGATGCCTCCTGGGAGGAGGGTCAAGCTTGCTACTTATATGCTGCATGATTCCACCAAGAGATGGTGGGATGTTACCACCCAGACTGAGCATCACTAAGACATAGCGTGGGAAGATTTTTAGGCAATCTTATATGATTTTTTTGGAGATGCTGAGGGCAGATCGAGCTCGATAGTTCATGAATCTGCAATAGGGCGCCATGTTAGTAATGGAATATTCTACCTACTTCACCGAGCTACAACATTTTCCACCTTTTCAAGTGGATGATGATACATTTAGGGATAGATGTTTGAGGATGGTCTTCGATATGACATTCATGTGCTGGTGAGTGTTTTTAGGTTGCCTATAGTGCATGTTATTGTCAACCAGGCATTGATTATTGAACATAACCTACGGAAGCTAGTGGTGCAGGCCAGAGTGGTTCGGCACAAGTTTCTAGTACTATTTCTACCAATAAGAGGAATAGGCATATGGATTTCTCTCATGGTGTCAGTACTAGCTATAAGAATTCTTCAGGTGGCTAGGTGATGTGTTACCAGTGCGGTAAAGAGGGGCACAAGAGACCCCAGTGTCCTCGTGACCCAGTGGACTTCCAAGCTTGCGGCAAGATGGGTCATCTGCAACATTTTTACAGGGAGTTTGCACCAGTTACTAGTGAGAGGGGTTCTGTGCAGACTCCATGTGTAAGATCAGGGCCAGCAGCTTCTTACCAGTTAGAGAATTGGAATACGTTAGGATGTTCAGGCCGAGGTAGTGGTCGTGGATGTGGTAGCCAGACACCAGGATCTCAGAGACAGTAGGGTGGGTCAGCTCAGGGTAGCCAGGCTATATTAGAGGGCCACGGCACTGGGTAGGCATATGCAGTGCAACAGACCCAACAAGATTAGGATCCCGGACCTTCCAGTAGTAGAGGTACTATTCTAGTTGCTTCTGTTTTATCTTCGGTACTTTTCGATACTGGTGCTTCACATAGATTTATATTTTTTCCTATTCTGGAGAGCCTTGGGATCTATGTTTCTTCTTATTCTGAAGTCATGATGCTAGACACTCCGTTGGGGATTAGAAAGACAGATGTGCGTCAGTGCAAGGACTTCCCCCTAGAGGTTGGTGGGTGTCACTTTCTATGGGACCTCTATGTATTATAGATGAAGATCTATGACTTCATTCTTGGGATGGACTGGTTGGTACCCTTTCAAGCCTTTGTAGATTTTTATCATCGTAGGGTGAGTTTCACGTCACCAGAGGGTGGATAGTTTCTATACAAGGGTGAATGGGATGTCCAGGCGAGGCGAGCTGGACCCGAGTATCATGGATGAGGTGGTGTGACAGCCCAGATTGCGAGTTTATATCTGGATGACCAGGGAACTTTTCATAAGGATTTCCCTCTAGTGGTTGATCATTTCAGGGATGTCTTCCCGGACGAATTTTCAGGTCTACCTCTGGAGCGAGAGGTGGATTTCTCTATTGAGCTTGTTCCAAGAGTAGCACTGATGTTTATTCCTCCTTATAGAATGGATAAACTATAGTTTTAGGAGCTCAAGAGGCAGTTGGAGGAGTTGTAGGAAAAGGGTTTCATCCGACCCAGTACTTCTCCTTGGGTTTCACTTGTCCTGTTTGCGAATAAGGTGGATGGTACCCTCAGACTTTGTGTGGATTATCGGAAGCTGAATCAGTTGATAGTCAAGAACTGATATCCCTTTCCGAGGATGATGATCTTTTTGATCAACTTAGAGGAGAACAAGTGTTCTCGAAGTTTGAATTGAGATCCATATATCATCAGTAGCGTGTTAGACCATCGGACATACTGCTTACAGCCTTCCAGAGTAGATATGGTCTATACGAGTACTTGGTCATGCCGTTCGGACTCACGAACACACTAGTAGTTTTCATGGCTTTGATGAATCATGTGTTCCACCCTTATCTGGATTCTTTTGTGGAAGTCTTCGTGGATGATATCTTAGTGTACTCTCACACTCGACACGACCATGCTAACCATCTTGAGATCATTTTGAGTACACTGATAGATCATTAGTTATATGCTAATCTCTTAAAGTTCCACTTTTGGATGGACCATATACACTTCCTGGGTCATATTATCTCTAAGACAGGAGTTTTGGTGGACCCATAGAAAGTGAGAGCAATAGTTTCCTAGGAGCATCCTAAGAATGTGTTTGAAAAATAATGTTTCTTAGGGCTGGATGGTTACTATAGGGGCTTTATACAGGACTTCTCCTGCTTATCAGCACTGTTTACGGGTTTTACTAAGAAGGGTGTGAAGTTTGTTTGGTCATAAGCTTGCAAGACAGCCTTTCATGAGCTGAAGGGAAGTTTGACATCAGCACCAGTACTGATACTTCCAGAGCAATGGAAGATCTATACAGTTTACTATGATGCATCAGGTATTGGTATGGGAGTAGTGTTGATGCAGGGTGATCGAGTAGTTGCATATGGGTCTCGGCAGTTGAGGCCACATGAGAGGAATTACCTAATGCATGATCTTGAGTTGGCTGCAGTTGTTCATGTGTTGTGCTATTGGAGACATTATCTCATGGGAGAATATTTTGTGGTGTTTACAAACCACAAAAGTCTTAAATATATCTTTACCCAGCATGACCTGAATCTGAGATAGCGAAGGTGGGTTGAATACCTTCAGTCCTTCGACTTCAAGCTTGCCTATACACCTGGTAAGGTTAATGTAGTAGCCGATGCACTAAGTAGGAGGACTTAGATACAGGCAGTTCAGGAGGCCAGTGGTGAGTGGAAGCTTATCACATTGTTCGCTGAGATGCATTTGGAGGTGCACTATAGTCATGGTCGAGACTATCTTTCATCCTTATCTGTGACTTCTACCCTCCTGGATAGAGTGAGGATGAGACAGTTATCAGATTCAGAAGGCCTGGTTCTATGAGATTCGGTGGCAAGTGAGGACCCTCCTACCGGTTGGACGATAGGCGATGATGAGGTACTGCATATCCATGTATGGGTGTGGGTTCTAGGGGATATATGTGAGGAGTTGATGTGGGAGTTTCTTGCTTCATCTTGGGTAGTGAATCCTGGAGTTACCAAAATGTACCGTGACTTGAGACGTCATTATTGGTGGCTGGGTATCAAACGAGAGGTAGCTGGTTTTGTTACAAGATGTTCCACATGTCAGCAGGTAAAGGTAGAGAATCAAAGACCATCTGAACTACTACAATAGTTACCCATTCCGGAGTGAAAATGGAATGATGTCGTGATGGACTTCGTGACTAGGTTGTCGAGTTCACCTCGAGGAAGTGATGTTGTGTGGGTTGTTGTGGACAGACTTATGAAGGTAGATCACTTCCTGCCGATCAAGGTGACCTTCGGTGTTGATGAGATTAGGAAGTTGTATATTCGAGAGGTAGTACATCTTCATGGGGTCCCTTATTCTATCATTTCAGATAGGGATGCCCACTTTACATCTCATTTCTGGCAGAGTTTTTAGAGGGAACTGGGTACACAGGTGCTTCTGAGCATAGCTTACCACCCTCAGACCAATGGCCAGTCAGAGCGTAAGATACAGGTGCTTGAGGACATGTTGCGTGCATGCGTCCTAAACTTTGGTGCCTCTTGGGAGAAGCACATACCCCTGGTCTAGTTTTCCTACAATAATAGTTTTTAGACAACTATTGAGATAGAACCTTACGAGGATTTATATGGTAGGCCATGTTGATCACCCTTGTGCCTATTGGAGGCAGGTGAGGCAGCTTTACTGGGACCACATCTTGTGCAGGAGACTTCAGAGTAGGTCCAGTTGATTCAAAAGCGGATGGCTACTGCATAGTCTCGTCAAAAATCTTATGTTGATCGCTGTAGATGACCTTTGGAGTTCGTGATCGGGGATCATGTTTTCTTGCGTGTTTCACCGAGGTTGGGACATAGGTGGATCAGGAGACAAGGTAAACTTTCATCAAGTTATATGGGGACATTTGAGATTTTGGAGAGAATTGGGATGGTTTCCTATCGGTTGCAGTTACCACAGAGGTATCAGGCCATGAACGACGTCTTCCATGTATCTCAGCTTCATCGTTATCACTCAAACCTGTCTCATGTCTTTCATCCTGAGGATTTTGAACTTCAGGTCGATGCATCCTTTGAGGAGAATCTGATTTGTATTGTTGATAGGAGCATGAAGGTTCTCCAAGGTCATTCAGTTCCTCTCATATGGGTGTTATGGCAGCATGGCCGAGTGTAGGATGAAACATGGGAGCGGGAGACTGACGTACATGCTCAGTGGCCAGATTTGTTCTCAGCTTTATCTTCACCACCCTTAGAAGGGAAATTCAGGGACAAATTTCTTTAAGGGGGAAAGTTTGTAAGAACCCGATTCTTATTCTTGAGGTACGGGTTTCTTCTTTTCCTTTTTCCTTAAGTGTTTTTGAGAAAATAAGGAAAACGGGGAAAATTCCAAAAATTTGTGGGTACATGTCGTGTACGTTTCCACACGTTGTGTACTTTGGCCATGTGGGATGAGTACACAAGGTGTGTAGGCCTGTCAGCGATAAAGGGTGTAAAAACTGACTACATGTCGTGTACTTAGTATATACACATCGTGTAATCAGTTGGAAGGTGAACAATAAGGCAGTGTGAGTAGCTTCCAGTAGGATAATGTTACACGCCATGTACTTAGAAATACACGTCGTGTAACCAAGTTGGATAATGAACAGTGAGGTGGTGGAAAGTGTCTTCCAGAGGAATAGTTAAAAAAATGGAAAGTACACACCATGTACTTGAGAGTACACACCTTGTAGTTATGTTTTTTCACTTAAAACAGGAATTAGACTCCTCTTTCAATAGAGGAAGCTTAGAACGCCCGAGAGCCGCGGGAGAGAAGGCTGGATCTTGGAAGATATCCCGACCACACACCAGGACTCTGATTCCTTCGCCGATGATCTCGTTTGAACCGCGCAGGTGAGTTCTTCTCTCTTCTTGAACCTCTCCTTCCAATTTTTTACCGAAGGGAAGTTATTTTAGGTTGAACTAGTAATTTTTTATCTCGGATCTACATCATTCTCAGTTGATTCGTGAGGTTTTGTTCACATATATCGATCAGAGGAGATCAAGGTAGGTGGTCTGGTGTTTATTTCCAACTGTCAAGTTGTTTTTTTGTGTATTGTTGTGCTATGCGCCCATGTTTGGGTTGTCATGTGCCTGAGGCCTTGACTGATAAAATACCTATAATTGAATAGGTAATTTAATGAATATGTATAAAATGTTGTTTGGGATCACTGCTTTGATCTAGAGCCACTTCGAGGGTGAATTTCCCTTTTTTAGCCGTTTGGCCAGGATACCCGTGGGTATGCCATGATTATAATATGCTTTGAGTTTTATTGATAAAAAATGTATATATAATTGATTGCTTATGTTTTGGTCTTGGATTGGTTACTTACTTAGCCTGAGGGAAGTGTTTTTCTTAGCCTAAGGGTAGTGTTTTGTTTAGCCTGAGGGCAACTTTTCTTATTCCTGTGGGCAGTAGCTTCCATGCCTGAGGGAAATATCTCATACGCCTGAGGGAAATATTTGTTATGCCTAAGGGAAATCACATGAGGGTTTTTATTCTGATTTCTTGAGGGTAAGGGTTGCATGTCTGAGGACTCTATTTACTTTGAATATTCACTATAGTGATTTCACATGTTATACCTTCCAAGCTAAAGCACAGGCTTGGTATTGTTTTACCTTCTACTTTTTAGATAGCCTATTGTGGTTTTTTTGTGGCACTGTACAGAAGATTTTCAGTTGAGGCTAGGTCTCAGGAACTAATAATTCAATTATATTGAATTTTTAAATAATAATTAAATGGTAATTAAACTGGTAGGAGTAGCTGCTTTTGAGTAATTCCTAGCTTACTATATTTGTTTATTGCATACTTATGTTGCACATTTTCACTAACAGTTGGGCACGGGACTTTGGTGGTTGCATACTAGGATTTATTTCTCACACCCTATTTGGGTCATGTCTTGGGCCCAAACAGATTATATTGCTACAGGAGTTGATAAGGGAAAGAGTCCATATACAGGTACTTGATTGTTGTAGAGGAGTAGGAGAGCATGGGACCGAGCTTAGGCTTGCAATGCTGCTGAGTTCCTAATGCATTATTTTTCTTTGTTTTTCTATACTTTTACCTTGTACTGTATTGTTTAGATTGTAGTGTATCCTATTTTTGGCTACTTTCTTAGAATTAGGGACATATTGCATCATCATATATATGACTGTTGTTCATTTCTTTACTTCAATGTTGTTGTCCATTTCATCTTGGTATTTTTTACTACTTTCATTTTGGTATGGTTATATTTCTATGTTGCGCTACACTTTGAAAAATGAGGGCATAGTTTCCCCACTATCAGACTTAGGCCCTCGCTGCTAGTCAGCAGCCTCGGGCGTTTGGGAAAATGCGCTTGAGGTCATGTGACCAACCGGGTTTGGGGCACCCGTTGAGTGGCACCCAAATCCAGTACGTTATATGAGTATCAAGAATTTATTAAATTGGGACAACAATCACCACCAATTCAAGTGATTTACACTGGACTAACTCAAACCGGTTAATAGAAATAGGTATAGAAAAGCCGACCATATTAGGCTTTATCAACCATTATATCTCAAATTCTATCTCTACTATTAATACCATAATATATTCTTGAATACATTGAATCACTTTCTAATCAAATATAAATCAAGGAAATACAATGAGTATCAATATAATCGGAGAGGACACCCTATCCTGAGTAGGTGGATTTGAATCCTCCTCTACCCAAATTTGGGAATCCCACCTTGCCAACATTTTAGGACATGGAGATTTAGAATAGAATCTTACACATTTCACATCTTGATGTGGTTCTATATTGGGGATTTCATATCCACATATATTAATGAATCTTATTTTTATATTTTAGAATATGGAAGGAACTAATTTTATTCAGTACAACAATATAGTAGTTAGATCCATTATCAGCTATGAAGATCTGTGGTATTAGTTCCTCTCTTAGTTTAGTTCAACGATAAATAGGAATACTATCCTTGACCACTCAAACCAAAAGAAATGTGAAAATTATATGGTTTTATATTTCTTCTCAAAATATAAGTTATCACCCTATTTCTTAAACATGTAACCCCCAAAAAAGAAATTATTTTAAATCTATATAAAGAATCTCTAAGATGTGTTCCAAAAAAATTTCATCCAATTAAAGTATCCTTCTGTATTTTGAAAAATTTTCATATTGGAACAATGATTAGAATATTACCTTTGGATTTCTAAATAGAATACCCGAACAAATTCCTTAATGCAAGGAAAGAAATCCAAAAAGGTATAAATGTAAATCATCACTCTCAAACTAGTTTTGATTCCAACCCTAGATTCCAAGCCTTCCAGCTATAATGTAATACCTCATATTGGTAAGTAATAATAACACCCTCATCAAGATGGTAAGAAGGAACTGAATCAATGAAAATTTGAGGATTATAAGAACAAAATTCTATTATTTATATAAAAAACAACTCCTCGGGTATTTTGTTTCCATTTTGGAAAATAACCTAGTTACACTACCAAAAAGTAAAAAAACGGAATGATTTTACTATGAATGATCAACCCAATTACTACCCTTATCATCATATATTAGGGATAAAAATCTAGTATTTCATTGTCTTCAAATAATTTCTCTAAAAAATAATATATATCAGGAAAATAAATTTGGTATAGTGACCCATAATTTTTATATAAAAATATTACATCTTATTAGATTAATATTCAATAAATAACATTATGATCCACTCTAGATTTGTATAATTCAATTGTATTTGGAAACTTGGATACATAAAAAATTATTCATAAGAGATTTACATAATCTCCCACTATTTTTTTCATAAATAGAACCCTTAATAGACATATCATATTTAAAATATTTCTTTATAACCTAGGGAAAAGAAACAAAAGAAAGGGTGATCTCAAATGCTCAGTAATAGTAAACAAGGGAGATATTAATGGTCACTTAAACATAAGTAAAAGGGTATGATAACATGAGACAAATATTTTAAAACCAAACCATTAATATCATATATCATAATCTTGAGTCATGGAATAAATATAGGAAATTCATAAGACATGAATCATAAAGGAATCAAATAACATGATCTATGAGAGTGTAACATTGGCATAAGACAAAAGTTTGTGGCATATACATAATCATGGAAAATAATTTCCTTAGTGAAGTATCATTTAAAAAAATATTATAGTATATTTGGTTCACTCCCCATTTCATCATATCCTGAGTCAAGGTTAACTCCCAAGACTATATTAGTAGATATAGTCCCTTACTAAACTGTGTTCACTCCCAATTCCAATTCTTATTATATCATGAGATATCCATCATTTAAATGAATTATAAAACTATATAATTCTGGTTCCAACCATCACATAATTAAAATCATAAATATGTGTTTTATAAGATCATAAAACATTTATCATATCATGATTTATGGAAAGTAAATAAGTTTTATGAACATTTTAACATTTCATCATAGCATAACCCATGGAAAATAAATGGGTTTCATAGACATCTTTTTATCATAATAATAAACAATCTAGAGAAATAATTAGGATGTTTTCCTTGGATTATATACCCAATAAATCATAATTAACATCAAAGGATGTCATTATAAATAAAAATTCCATTAAATAGGTTACTTTGAAAATTTACTAAGGAAAATAACCTTTTTATTTTGAGATAAATTATTTAAAATCTAAAAAATTCCAATATATTATAGAAAATATTTTATTCAAAAATAACCATGTAAACTTTTAAAGTAAGCTTCAAAACATTGAGCAGTCGTGATGGAATAAAATTTCATTCATATTGTGTACATTAAAAAAAGATTCATTTAACATTTTTGAAAAATTGTCAAAAGTACGTTGTTCAGAAAATAATAAGAATATTCCTTTTAAAAAATTAAAAAAAATTAAAAATTCTTATAAAAATCATATGAGAGTGTCAAAAAAAATCTGGAAAACATTTTAAAGAAAACATGTACATTGAAGAAAAATATTCCTTGCCAAATAGAAAATAAAGCCTATTTTTCTAAAAAATATTATAATGATTATAAGTACCAAAGAGATTAAAAATTTAATATTACTTTAAAATTCCATTAATAACCATATTAGAAGAAAAATCATGAGATTATTGAAAGATAGGTCATAAAATTTCATCATCTTAAACTTAATCATAAACAATCCTGATGAAAAAAGTGATTGTAACATAGATCCCTTACCACTTTGGTAGATTTTGAATAATAATCCGTGTGAAATGATAAATTCAAATAAAAATTTAAATGTAATTAACATAATTATGATCACGATATAACATGTCAAAGTGGGAGTATATACACCTCATAAACATAAATAGGTGCATAACGTCAAACATGTCTCAACGAAACAATATTGAGATAAAGAACCCTTAATGATTTTTAAATACCCATAATTTTCTTTAAAATAATCATAAAGTACATTCATGTGTATTATATACACCACACAAAGTAAAAAAAGTGGTGAATATGGCATATGTGTCACAAAAATAAAAGTGAGTTGAGAAGTCCTCACCTAAAGTTTGACCTGCTTCGAAATCACTCTAACATTCTATATAATAAATTTAAATTTGTTATAATTATATACCATAATAATTTATATACTTATAATTACATATATTATCCTCTTATAACATTTTAACACCCATTTATTAATAATTCCTTATTAAAATCATCATTTTTGGTGTTAACTATTTCGTTTATCATGAGAATTTCAATTTAGTAGTCTCGATCCTTATAATTTGATCATGGTTAAATAATATAAAGAATTTTAATCATGATATAAATATAATATATATTAATTATATATACTTTTATATTCATCCATAAAATATAGATATATAATAAATGAATTACACCGTTCATGGAGATGGTAGGTCGTATGTACACATGAATGTTGTTTTCACTTTTTTGATGGATGGAAAGAAATAAAGGTAAATAATAATTAAAATTTATAGGATAATTTTTATATTATATATATATATATTATATATTCATTAAATTTATCTTTATTAATATCCATTTAAAATGGAAATTAAAAACAAATCACATCGCTTCGTAGAGGTGGAAGTCTACACGTACGCATGAGCGACATTATCATTTTCAAATGGATAGAATGGAAGTGGATAATGGTTTTTATATGATAATAATAAAAATTAAGAATATTTAAGATACTAAAGTAATTATTTTATAATTTATACTATATATTTGTAGGATGTATAAGAAGAAATAAAATTAAAAATGCTCTGTTGATATTTATACCTCATTATTGAGAAACCTCTTTTGGTTTATAACTTAAGACTTGAAAGGATGGTATTTTAGAAAGACCATAAGCTATAAGATGTGGGTAATTAATATATTAAGTTATTATTCTAGTGATTTTATGTGATAAAATTCTCATGAGTGTGTAGAAGAGAGGATAGGTGGTTTCCATTTATAGGGGAGGGAAAGGATACACTTAGAATTGTATAAAATATTAGATAATATATATGTGTGTCACAATCATGTAAAGTGGAACCAAGGAACCCCAAATTCAAATAAAAATGTAATAGGGTTTAAATAAACTGAAAAATTTTCATTTTTGAAAGTTTTTTATACATTTTAATCCATATATTTTAGTTAAACTACTTTAAACCCATTTTAACTTTAACTGTGATAACTTAACTTTTTACCACAATAACATAATTATATGACCAAAAATTGATGGGTAATTCAAAAAAAACTGAAAATGTTTAATATAAATTTGGAATCAATTATTATTATATTTAATTTTTATTGGTTTTAGAAGTTAATTTTAAAATAAAAACACAAAATGCCTAAAAAATATTTTTTAGGAAAATACCTGATTTAAGAGTAAAAATCATTTAACCATGTAATAACGTAATAAATAAATTTACACAATTTTTCTGGATAAATAATAAAAAAATAATGTTTTTAGACTTTTTGGGTAATATAAAACTGAATGGAATCTTCCAACCATGTCATTAAATGCAAAGGCCCAAAATAGTTGTTAATTTGAAGAAAATATAACTTATCTTCAAAAAAGTAAAGTTAGGGTTAAAAATTCAAAATAATGATTTAAAATATATTATTTACCACCTTTAGGATACATTTGGTCAAAAAATACACATCCAATATGATAAAGGTAAGTTTTAGGGTTATTTTAATGTTTTACCACATGGTTTTTAACCCAATTTTACCTCTTTTACCACGATGACAAATATTTATTATGGTCACTGTTCATAATGACAAAAAAATAAGATGTTCCTATTATATTATATTAATTATTTTGATTCCAAATATTGAATCTATTTTACCAAATTCATCTAACAAAATTGGATGAATTTAATTTATAATTAAACCCACAAAATGTGATGAAAATCGGTTTTCCAATGAAAATTTTTTCTTATGTATAGAAGTTTTTATATAAAAATTGATTCCCATGATCTAAATTGGATTATTAATAGTATAATTGAACTAATTATACTTTTAAAACCATTTTAAAACAAAATTTAACTTTGTAAATTCTTTAAAAAAAGAGACAGTTTTTCACTAAAAGTCAGTATTTTTCGTTATTCATCAAAAAATAAATCTTGTTAGAAAATTATCAAAAATTTACTCTAATATAATTTAATATGATTATTTAAAAAATTAATTTAGTTTTTTAAATACATTTTCTAAAATTGGTATAAATTTATTATTTTATTTGTTCAAGAAAATAATAACAATCATTTTTTAAGAAAAATGTATGTTCAAAGCATATAAGGATTTTACTAAAAATTAAGTACTTAATTAAAAATATTTTTTCTTTATATAAAAAAATTATAAATATTTTTTATAATGTGTTTATTACTATTCATAACATCAATTTTAATGTCTAGTTTATAATTCCTATTTTTAAATAATAATATTTTAATAGTGTATTGTATTTTGTTAAAACTTAGTGTTGCATATAACGCAAGTTGTCGAAGAAATAAAATTTATTTAAAGATAAATATAATATAAAATCTCAAGGTGTTAAATTTTTCCATACCCTAACTATGGTGAATCATGTTTTTAATAACCTGCTAAAAAAATAAGGGGAGTGGGATGAAATCTCATGTAGAAACACGTAGAAAATTTAATGATTGAATTACCATAAAATCAATCAATCGTGTATGTGACATCATAAAGGAATGACTAAATCAGCTAGTTGTGACCCCAATTCCACCTAAAATACCTAAGGGGTGTCTTCATATTCTCATTATTCCAGAATTCAACAAAAACAACATCAATAGAACAAAGTAGAGGAGTAGGATCACCCATGGGTACCCAATTTGGTCTAGAAATTATTAGACCCCCCCCCCATCAAAGGGTGGATGGGAATCACCCCACCAAATAGAATTTTCATATGAAAAGGATCTAAAATATAGTTTTATTAATTTCATCTATCTGGTTGATACCTTCACTAGTTAAGGAGGATTTTATGAAACATAGTTCCCTATAAGAAATCATGGAGGTGGCCATAGAGTCTGGGGAAGGTGAGGCCATGGTGCATATCAATGTTCAGGTTTCATTCCCATCAAGATTATACATGTTTCCAAGACACATATATAGGTTCTCCAATGAGTTTAATATGAGAATTAGTATAATATTGAGTTTTTTAGGGCTCATTCTGATTTGATAATATTGGTGGACCTTCAAGAAAATTAAAAATTAGGTGGTCAGCCTCGGTATGTATGAAGTCTAACTTAGTCATACCATAAAATGATGAAAACACCCCTAATGATTATTAGGGAAGGGGATCATTGTCACAAGTAACTCCTTCCCCTAAACCCTAAGTTTAATAACAACCATATGGTATGAAGCAAAGTTCTATGGCTCAAAATTACGACATATTAAAGCACTTATCTTTTATCCATACCCAAATTTTAATTTTGGTTGTGAACAATCTCTCAAAGGAACTTGAGGAATCTATTAACGAATCTCTCACAACCCCTCAAGAGTTTGTGACTAATTTATACCTAGAAAAAATATATCATGTAATAAAAGGATCTATTGAGTGTTATACAATCATTTTTTTTCACCAAACAATACTAGGAAACTACCATATAGGGGAACATTATACCCTTATATATTTCTAGAAAACTTAATCATATTTATATTTTCCAAGAATTAATTTAAAATATCTCAAATATCATCCTGATTTGAACCATCTACATTTTGGGATACTATGAATTCAATTTTTCCCTTTCTAGTCTAAAAATAAAAGGGTATGACAATAGTTAGCAGAGACCCCTTGTAATAATCAAACTAAAAAACTGATTTGGAGATCTTATTTATAAATTATAATTCAAGGTGGTCAACTAATTCATGACTTTAAACACCTTTCTGGGAAGTTTTTGGTTGTATATGGGTGAAATAGTTCCCTCATCATATCATCAATTCCTAAAATACTTTATTGACTGGAAGTTAGGGGAACTCTATAGTGATATATCCCCTTTTAAATCATAATAATACCAATACATCAATGTGTTATATTAAAAAAGGGAGGGTGGGAATACATTGGTGAAAGATTCCATACAAATCATTGCCCCTTGTCTCTTAGAGGTTTCTCCCATTAATCCATGGAACGGTCTTGGTATGAATTTCATGTTTCCCATCAACAAAATCAAGGTAAAAAATCTAAATATGGGAAGTATTTTCATAATATTGACTAATAATATAGACCCTCTAATCACCTTCCTCTCCTATTATGGTTAGTTGAACACTTCCATCAACCAAATACTATCAACTAAGGAAAAATTTCTTATGCAGTCTATGCAAATAAATCTTTCCCCCAAGCATCTCTACTTAAACACAGGATTTAACAACATATTTTCAATGAAACCATGTCACTTAGACTAGTTTTACATGAACATTTAAAGTATAACATGATGCTTAAACACCTTTTCCTCACTTTATATGGTGTAAACTATGCCTGAAAAACTCTCACACTCCTCAGATAGGTGTGATATCAATAGAAATGATGATATTCCTACATTGTATTCAAAATAAAAAGAGATCGGTATATATTCTATCTATAATAATTATGAATAAGAATGGATCAAGGTCACACCACTCAATTTTTAAGAAGTTGTATCAACTACTATCGACAAGCTTCAATAAGTGAAATCAAGTATAAAAGATAGCTTTTGACCAATACTAATTAGTATGGACATGACCTTTGAAGAACATGGATCATACATATACTTATTTAAGAAATATTGGTGTATGTTTACATGAAATTATATAGAGATTATTGTATTAGATCCCTAGGTAGTCACCCACCACTTGGGTTTACCAGATAACCACCATGGTTATAAATAAGAAAAAAAGGAGAATGCATCATACTTATGTTGTCAAGGTTGAATCTAAAGTTAATAAAATGATCAAATTCAATTTCATCTAGGAATTTTAATACCTAAAATATCTTACCAATATTGTCCACATAAATAATAAAAACTATAGAATCAGGTTTTTATTAACTTTAGTGATTTGAATCATCATTTTTCAAAAGATGGTTTCCTAATTCCAATCACAAAACTATTTATTAATGCAATAGAAAGTTTCTAATCCCTCTTATTCATAGATGGGTATTATAGATATATTAAAATATAAAGGGACTCAAAGGATGAAGAATTCACTACCTTAAAGGCACCCCAGATATATATTTCTAACATATTATTCCCTTTGGATTGAAGAATGTGAGCATTACTTACCAACATTACAATCACAGTATCTTTAATTTTTTTCTATAAAAAAAGTTGAATGTTATATAAAGGATCTAATATTTAAATCCCAATAGAATCATTATCACCTTTCCAAACTTGGTTTAGTGATCAAAAAGTTGTATCAACAAAACTTGAAAATGAATATGTTGAAATGTACCTTTGGGGTGACATCAAGAAAATTCCTTAGATTTATAGTATATTATCACCAAGTAAATTCCACCCCTGGGAAAACTTGGGTGATACTTGATATACCCCCTCCTTGAAATGTTAGAAAATTTATAGGAATCCAGGGATATCTCACTTACATCAAATGCTTCATTGAAAACCTTGATGCTAAATGCTTTCCATTTACAAATATGATGAAGAAAGGAGTGACTTGTTAGTGGTATAAAGATTGTTAGGTGCCTTTAAAATACCACAAGAAGCATCTTCTAAAACATCTGGTATTGATTTCACTAGAAGAAGTAAAACCCCTCATCCTTGATTTGGAAACCATGGAGTGGTCATTCAGTGTCTTCCTTAACTAGAAAATGATATAGGTAGGAGAACAATATTTACTACTTCAATTGAACAATGTTGGAAGTTGAGGTACGATACACTGATATCAAGAATAATTGTCTTGAACTGATATTTATACTAAAAAAGATGTAACATTTACTATAGTATCATGAGTTCTACTTTATTTCTCATGCAGATCCACCTAAATACATCCATGGTCACCCCATGTTAACAGGAAGACTAGTGATATGGAATGTTATTCTACAGTAGTTTGAAAGCCAATTTATATCCTAAAATATGATCAAGGGACAAAAATTTATAGATTTTCTCATAGATTACCCTACCTTATAGGATGTTCCATTTGAGATGGAACTCCCTAGTAAAGAATATTTCTATGTAAATGAGACTTCCCAAACATGATAAATGTACTTTTATGGTGCTTCTCAAAGTCCAGTTGGGGGAATTATGGAATATCCAAGACTCAATTAGGTAGGCATGTGGGTTGTACTTGTTTCCCTGATAAAGAAAATTCCTTCATATTATTTCCTCCTCTCAAAAGGATGTATCAAAAAATAGTAAAATACAATGCTCTTATTGCGGTTTTGTAACTAGATGTATAGTTACTAATTGAATTATTAAATATTAAGATATATTATGAGGTCATGGTCAAGAAAATAAAAGATGAATATGCCATCAAAAAAGAATAATAGATGACCTTCCTCGACTATATAAGGGAGTTGATGTCATAGTTTCATTTCGATTTGGTGTTTTCCCATATTTTATGCTCATAGAATACTCAAGATAGTGCGCTAGAAAATATAGCTACTTCCCTACTAAATCTAGATCATGATGAGACTATGATTCTCATTTCACATTTTATGGTGGTCTCTTTGTTTATCAGCAATGATATTGAGGAGATTGATGAAGTTAATTCCAACACCAGTCAATGTAAGTCCTCACCCCCACTTATCAACATGATATCTGGATACATGTATTTAATAATAGAGTATATTTAGAATGGGGATCTCCTATAGTATTGATCTATGAAAGATAAAATCTATTATTGGGCTATAAATTTTTTCCTTTATGATGGAATTAATTCTTATAAATTCCTCTATAAATGAGGATTTAATGGGGATCATCCTTGGGTTCTTTGAAATTGGAGAGACCCTTGGTATTATATGGGAATTCTATGTCATTACCTATAGTTCACATTGGTCAAGGGCCAAGCTCTTCTACCAGATTAGAATATTTGGATATTTATTACCATCAATGATTCGTGATTGTATATAATTCACTAAACAACACCATGTATTCCAGATTTATGTGAATTTTATCCATGAAATACTAGAAATATTTCACACTTCTAAATACACCTAACCATTTTTCGTATGGGGGATAGATTCCATGGGTATATACCCTCTTACCATAGTTAAATAGTTCAAGTTCTTCCTTACTACTACTAAATTCTTATCCAAATGGGAAAAAGTTGTATCATTAATGGTGTTCGGGATAAATGTTGTGATCAAATTCATGAAATCTAAAATCATTACTAGATTTGGAGTCCCTCACACAATTCTGATAGATAATGGCACTATTTTTTGTGACTCTAAGTTGAAGAAATTATACTAGGAGTATAATATATATTAAAATCATACATCCCACTATGATTTAATGGTAAATAAATATTATATGCCTTTGATAAAACTCTATATAATATTATTAAGAAGATGGTGGATAAGGATAATAAGTATTGTACATAAAAACTTATTCATACACTATATGATTATTGAACCATGACCCTACTTACACATAAGAGACCCCATACTTGTAGGTATATAAGACAGAATTAGTATTTCCCATCAAAGTATAGTTGCCTTCACTTTTCATTTCTATTTGGGATAAATTATATAAATATTAAAAGTCACATATTTTACTTGATGATCTGCAATAACTTGATAAGAAATGGTTACACACATTTCATAACCTTGAATTCTATTAGAATTTTGTCACATGTGCATTTAATAAGATAGTTAAACCTCACTCATTAATCCAAGTTGAACTGGTATTATCGTTAGGAACTCCAATTAAACCTATAAAGAAGATCCTAAAACTAAAATAGAAATGGGAAGGATCTTACATCATACATGAGGTCTACTCTAATGGGGATTATTCCTTAATCATAATATATGGAGAGTATATCACTCATACCACCAATGTAAGGTTTATTAAGAAATATTTTTAATAGCTTCATGTTGGGTTCTAAAAGTCCATTCTTCGTGATTTTAAACTACTTGGAATAGGTCATCATTGTATTACACTAAAATGAATCAAACCTTAGTCCTCATTGGAAGACTTTAAATTGCATATCATATCATTCATGTTGTATGATGTTAAACTGCAAAACACCAAGTCCATCTTGCATAACCTTTAAACTACTTGGATTGGTCTACCTCGTATGACCTAGTTTCCTTATATGAGATTATAAACCATGTAATTGTTCCAAGTGTACATCCATTTGTTCATAAGTCTAAACTAGGATAAAATGCCTTCATTCTCAATAACAACATGTGGCTTGATTCTTGTTATCATAATATACATAGTGAAACATGAGTTTCCTACATCGAGATCAGCCAAAAATATCATTCACTCTAAAAATTACACCTCAACATAGCGCTCAAGCCTTCTTCAATTCACGTTTGGATTTATCATCCATAGATAGACACTAGGATGGAACCTTTCCATTTTCCACCTAAACATGAGAAATACCAGTGTAGAGGCTAATTTAAAATTACTTATGGATTGATTCTTGCTTTTTTAGGATGTGTAATGACATATAAATCCCCCATCATGAACCCAGTAACAAATTCCACTTTCACTTTAATTTCCCACTCAATCCTAAGGTTTTAGGATTTCTTCTCATTAACATGGAGACTTTTAAATGATCATGTATTTATATGAAACCATTTTATATCTCCCTAGTATCCAAATCCCCTACCAATCAGGACAGGCTTCATTATCCCTTCCCTCACTATGGGACTCATCTATTTCACTATTATTTATCCAACACATGATACATATCAATTCAGAGATTCTTTTTTTGAACAAGGTGTAACTTGATTCCTATAGTAGAAAGATACATAGTACAGTTCAGATCACATATCTAGGATCCAACTGAAGAATTTAATTTTCATCCCACTATCTCCTATTATCCTAACACTTAGTTCTCCTCATTAATGTTTTATTTCCCTTCATTAACCCTATGTTAGGATAAAAAATTTCATTCCATTTTTAGAACTATGTGGGGAATGATTCTTATTCTCATGAGATATGTAGTGATGTTTGGATAAATTATCTTAGAACCAGCTATAAAATTCATCCTCTTTAATACCCCATATTTTCTAGTGTTTGGCCTCAGTCATCACCATTTTTTCCATCCATTTTCTAGGATGAAATTGTTTTAGTTTCCTTTGTATATAAGCAATATTTTCATAGAGACCATTTATAATAACTTTATGTGGCTTGATTTCTATTATCACAAGATATGTAATTATGTCTAAATGTATCATACTAGGCCCAACCATAAATTTCATCATCATCAAACCCCCTACCAATATATAGTATCTTTATTCACATTGGTTATTTATATATTTGACTATATGTAAGGAAATTTATTTTCTTCCTAAAACTATATATAGATTAATTCTTGTTATTTCAGGATATATAGAAATGTATGAACAATATTTCCCAAACCCAGCCAAAAATCATCATCCACTTACACTTACATTTAATGTTATATAATGATTTAATCTTGGTCAATATAAAGATGGAGAGTTCTAATTACCATCTGAATATTCTCTTTCCATATACCATACTTTGTACCAGGATTAAATGAATTGCCTCAAATCTCCCACAACTACTAATAACAAGTATGTCGATTCTAGAAGGACCCCTATGTTTGGTGATATAAAATATGCCACATATATAGACCTATATTAAATAAAAAAATTCATGTTTACATCATAAATGAGAATATTATCTAACCCCATACACCATCAACAACATTTCATTAGAACATGTCATTCAAATTATGGTAGCATTCATCATTAATATGCTTATTCAAGGATATGGTAATGGTCCCATCATATGAACATGGTCAGAGTTTATCTTAGACTATCTGATTTTTTTCACCATTTCATAATTTAGATTATTAAATTTATGATTTAATTCTCTTTAATTACCAGTTTAAAAGGTTTTTGAATGATACTATCTCTTAAATCCCCTATTTAGGTTATCACACTTCCCATTTATTCATAAACTATGACCTTAAATTGTGTGCACCTCTCCCTGTGGTTATTTATACTAATATTGGGACCTCTATTAATATTGATTTTACCTCACCCCTATTATAGTATATACCACCTCATCTTTTGGTCAGAGTTATATGACCATAACCTTCAAACCTATTTTCATAAAATTCATTCAACCTTAAAAATCATTATAATTAGTTTGGATTATAATAACATAAACTACCAAAGGAAAAAAGACATATTACTTGTTAGGTTAAAAACCCATAGATGGTAGATTGAGAAAAATTTAAGTCTCTTCTCATTAGGTCTGCACCTTGCACATCCTATGAAAAATTTAGAGAGTTACACACCAATATTTTTAGGTTAAAACCCTACAATAATAAGCCTAAGAAAAAACCAAGTTTCTATCCAGTAATCCTTTCCCTTAACCAACTTAATAAAAAGTTAAGAAAAAGAAGAAAAGGAAAGAAAGGCATGTGGGTAAAACTATCTGGCCCTAGAAATATCAAATTTCTACTTGTTCGTTCTATGGATATTGGTAAAATTTAGATAAAATTCTTATTCCTCACATATATATTGGTTCAGATGATATATTTAGAGCATATGAAATTGAAATTTCATAATATTTAAACCCACTTAAACATTTCGTATTCCATGAAAACCCCTTCAATAATTCTAACTATACTAAGTTATTCACTTCCTTATATCCAAATGATCTAATATTAGCTTACGGTGAAGGTAAATACATTGTGTATCCATCCTACTTATATTCATCCAAGAGTAAGATTTTTGGAGGAAACCAAACTGTAATATTTTATCCAATGGGTTCACCTAATCTTATGATGATGGTATATATACATTTTGTATATTTATCACCTATATCTATCTAGGAGTACAAGACTTAAAGATGATTGATTGATTCAAACATTTCATCATTTGACTCATGTTTTTTAAGATTAAGATTTACCAAACTTATCTTCATTTAATGTTTTGGTGGATTCATTTATTATGATGTTACTCCTTTTTAGTTTTATAGATTATCAAGGATTGATATTTGAAGTGAAATAAATTTTAGAGAATCAATAACTGTTTTTAAATAAGAAATTTTATTACTCGTTAAGTAAAAAAGGAGGAACATCTATAATTTACAGTCTCTCTCTAAGTTTCTAAAAAATATAGAAATTATAATGTGTATGATGTTACTAGATATGATATATAGATTCTTTGAGTTGATAAATGGATATTCTAGATTTACTAATATTGTTTTGAAGTTCTGTTAACTCTGTAACATCAACTTTCTTGGTAGGACACGGCCTCTTTTCTTTGATAACAACATTTTCCTCTCCCTTATTGGAATATCCAAGAACCTTTTGATGATCTTCCATTATTACCTAAACTATAATTAGTTATTAAATGAGGTGATTTAAAAAATTAATTTCTTTATGAGTCAATTTTTGTTGCTTCATTTTCCCCTCTATATAATGATACCTTTCTTGAAGCACCACAATATTTAGCTTCGTAGAATGAGCTGATGATTCCACCCTGGAGAGACTATTATAATGCTTACTCTTGATACTACTCATAAAAAATCTATTTCTCAGAATCATGGATTGTCTGGTAGTTAAAACCTATATATCATAGGGTATTGAACATATGGTGGAGCTAGTATAATTTCTTATATAGATAATTTATGGGGGTTTTATGACATGTCATATTTTAATACACTTTAATTATTGATTTATTACACAAAGATACACTTAATATAAACCCAGGAGATCATTAGGCCTAGTATATTTGGTTAGTTAGGTTTGTATTATAACAACATGAAAAATAAAATACAACAAGTTTATTTAATAACTCAAAACATGCACTTATATTCCATGGATCTTCTAAAAGTGCATGGGATAACTTGGGGATGTACATAAGAAAGGGGTGAGATATAAATCCTAGTAAGGGAATAAGAAAATAATATCATATATTAAAGTAGTAAATGTGATACAATAGGCATATAAAGTTAACATAAGTGGTTTTATAATCATAATCTTGAACAATTAGGTATGATATATCATAATAACATAAAGGCAACATAGGAATGTAGCAACAACATAAAACATGATGTCATAAACATAAGTCAAGGATAACTTCCAAGACAACATAACATAGTGTTATTAGGATGACCTCTCATGTACCATATATAGTATATAATGAGATAAAAACATTACCCAATACATTAGAGGGCTATATAATTTTAGACCCACCTGTAACTTTCATAACATGTACATTCATAAGTGTGCCACATAGATCATAAAACATAATGATGTATTTAAACAATTTTAACCCCAAAATTATGGAGTTAGGGTTAAATAAATGTAAATACCCAATAAATTAAGGATATTTAAAACTAGGTTAATATCCTTGAGTGGAATTGTATATAGGTATTCACTATATAAATGTTTGGCATGAAAAATTGCAGGATAATTTCAGCAGCATAACAGTTGTACATAATGGTTGATAGAAAGGGTTGAATGAAAGAAAAGGGTGTCTCTCATTACTTGTGAATCATAAGGATAGTAATATGGATTTATAAAACATATACCAAATTTAACAATTATAAATAAAAAGGCATGACATAAAGAAGGCTCTTGAATAAAGAGAATAAGGAGAGGATTCCTTACCTTGAGAGGGAGCATCTAAAAGCTTGAAATGGGCTTCTTAAGAGATTAGGGGAAATTTGGGAGAGATTTATAGAGGGAAGTTCAGAGTAACCTCATAATACAAGAGTTTTTTTATGGGAGTTTGGGTTGGTTTATAGAGAAAAAGAGAGGATAATTCTTTATTAATTTCCAAACATAGGTTTTGGATTCTATAAAATAAATTAATCTAAAAAACTATCCCATGGTTTTTTTCCCATGTTTTCTAGAAACTAGGGGTGGATTTAATTATTTTATAATTACAAGAATATATATAAATAAAATAATACTCTTAGTGAGGTGTAAGTGAGTCATGTTTATAAATAATTGATTTTAAACTCATAAAATATAATATAGGTTTTGTAGGATTCATTAAGGGTTTATAAAACTATTAAAATAAATTAAAAATATATAATTTTAAATGGGAAACATAATTTTGGTCATTTATACTTTTTATATTATTTATTTCTTCACTTTTTGGATTTTATGATGTCATAATACATACTGTATAATTTTACCATATTTATTTTTTACCCAAAAAATTGACTGTCTCAAAAAATTATAAAAAATTAACCATTGGATAATTTTGATGTGCTGATTTCAAAAATAATATTTATGTTTTCAAAATAATTATCTAAATATTAGTATTTACACTTTTAAATCAAAGATCCCTATATATTGAAAAATATTGGGTTTTTTACAACAACAATTTTCTAACCCTTATAAAAATTATTTTTAACTTAATAAAAATTATATTATCACATATATTTAATAAATATTATATAATAATAATATTTTATAAAAATATAATTTATTTTAAAAATTCTGGAATTCATTAAAATAGTGTATCTTTATTAAAACTATATATTTCCCAAAAATAAAATTTTTGTTTAATCGTATCAAAATCTAATTTTTATCAAACTCATTGTTTAATCATAATAAAAGTAATCATAAAAAGGACAAATATAATAATTATTTATTAGAAATAAAAATATAAAAAAAATTGTTAGGGCCTAAATATATAACCCCTTATTACAACAGTGTATTCCCTTAGAGTAAGGTGTTCGGTGGTGTGATGTTCTTGGGGTGGTCTGAAGAACATGGTTTGGTTCTTGATCTTGATGAACTTGAACTTCTACCATAAATGATTTCTATCATGATTTAATTTTTGAATATCAACTTAGTCTTGGTCAAGAGAAAATACAGATGATGCAATCTCCCTTGGAAGCTCTGATAAATGGGCTTCATAGGGTATGATTCTACTGTTCGAGGTCATCCCTCCTTCTATCTATGTAAATTGGAATTTATCACAACCCTTAATATACTAATATTAATGGTAACTATACGATAGATATATTATAAATATTTATTATGTTTAATGGTATATTAAATTTTATAGATTATATAACGGTCCCAAAATAATAAAAGTAGTGCATGTGCTTTCTAAATTACTTGATAAGGCATTTATTCATTCAAAAAGGGTGTTTCATTTATAAAAGTCATATTCATTACATTATTCACCCCTTAAAAAATTTCACCATTTAAATTTTCATTTCATACATTAAAATGGATGATGGTACTTCAGTTTCATCACCTCTTCTGGTTCACATGTCTCTTTCTCAAAATTTTGGTTCCACTGTAACACTTTGACCAAATGAGTTATTTTGTTTCATTGAACCTTGTATATATGATCTAAGATCTTCAATATATTCTCATCATATGAAATATAATTATACAATGGTACTACTTTTGGATTTAGTACATGTGATGGGTATGGTATGTACTTCCTCAAGAGGGATACATGGAACACTTCATGTACTTGATATAGGTTAGGTGTGAGTGCTAGTCGATGTGCCACAGCTCTGTTGCAATCAAGGATCTAAAAGGGGTTGATGTATATAGGACTAAGATTTATCTTATTCCCAAACCTCAAGACTTTCTTCCATTTTGATATATAAAGGAACACTTTATCTCCAACCTCAAACTCAGGTCTCATCAACAATTGTCTGTATAACTTTTCTATCAACTTTTTGTAGATTTCATATGACGTTGAATGGTTTGAACCTTCTATATAATTTCATGGATAAGATCAATTTACATCATCTTACACTCTCTAAATTTATTCTATCATGTCCTAGTCCGATACATATTCCCATATAGAGCCTCATAAGTTTCTATTTGAATGTTATAATGAAAACTATTGTTATATGAGAACTCCACTTAGGAAATTTATTGGTCCCAACATCCTTGGAAATCCATTAAACATGATATTAATATATCCTACATATTTTGAATAGTCATTTCAAACTAAACATCCATATGAGAGTGATAATAAGTGATAAAGATCAGTTCTATATCCAACACTCGATGAAGGTTTATCTAAAACCTCAAGGTAAACCTTGGATCTCAATCAGATACAATAGAGACTGGAACTCTATGAAGTCTAACAACTTCCCTTATATATAGCTTGGTGAGTTGGTCAAGAGAGAAATTTTCCTTGATAGAAATGAAATGAACTTACTTGATAAGGTGATCGACTACCACCCATATGGAGTTATTGACTTTAGGGGTCCTAGGGAGTTCTATGATGAAATCCATGATTATGTTTTCACATTTCCATACTGGTATGGGAAATTGTTACATCATACACTTAGAATTATATCATTTATCCTTGACTTGTTGGAATACAAAGAATAAAAATACAAATTCTACAATATTCCTCTTCATGTTATCCCACTATAAGTTTTTCTTCATATCTCTATACATCTTAGTGATTCTTGGATGAATATAGAGGGATGATTTATTCCCATTATACAGAAGTTCCCTATTTAGTTCTGGTTTTTATAGGACCCATATCCGAGTTCCAAACCTTATAAATCCATCTTTATCAAAGTTGAACTCTGAAATACTCACGGCCTTCTTCTATAGTAACACATAATCTTTCTAGGACTCCTTAATACTCTCAAGAATAGATGGTTAAGATATTATTTTACCAAGGTAGGTTGAAGATCCTTTTATAATTCCCATGTAAATCCTTTGAATGTCCAAGAAGATTGGATCCCTTTCAATCCTCATCATGAATAGGGTTGTGGGATCCCTTCTACTCAGAGCATCTGCCACTTTTTTCCCTCCCAAGATGGTAATAGATTGAACAATCATAATCCTTGATCATATCTAACCACCTTCATTGGTGAATATATATCTATTTTTGTGTGAATATATACTTAAGGATTTTATGATCCATATATATGTCATACTTCTCCCTAAATAGATAATTTCACCAAATATTCAATATAAATATCATTGTATCCAATTATAGATCATTTTTTGGGTAGTTCTACTCATTAATCTTTATTGGGAGGGGTAATATGATATCACTTTTTCATCTTTCATGAGTATACAACATAATACATTTTTGGACACATCACTGTAGATCAAAAATCCATATACACTAGTGGGTAATGTGATCACAAGTGTAGTGATTAGTATCTTTTTCATCTCTTTAAAGATTTCCTCTCATTCATTAGTTTAGAAAAAAAATGACTCCCTTTCCAGTACGATTGGTTAGTTGGATTGAAAATATTGATAAGTGTCTTAAAAATTGATGATAGTACCCAACTAATCAAAGTAAACTATGGATTTATATCATAGATGTTGGTCTTGGTTATCCTTTAATTACTTTATTTTTTAAAGGATCTATAGATATCCTATTTTTGGTGATAACATGCCCCAAGAAAGTTACTTGATACAACCAAAACTCATATTTACAAAAAAATTCAAATAACTTCTCCTTCCATGATGTCTTTAGTGTAGAATTAAAATGATCCTCATGTTCCTTCTTTCTTTTGGGATAGATAAGAACATCAAATACCACCAAAAATTTGTCAAGGTATTCCCAAATACTATATTAATCAAGTCCATAAAGATTTTTGGAGCATTATTGAGTCCAAATGGCATCACTATGAACTTGTAGTGATTTTACCATGTATGAAAACTAGTCTTGGGCATATCCCCCTTCTTCGCCATTACTTCATAATATCCTAACCAAAGATCGACCTTAGATAAATACTAGGATCTGTGTATATAATAGAATAATTCATCAATAAATGGTATATGATACATATTATTTATTGTGATCTTGTTGACATCATGATAATAAATGCATTGGTGCATTGATTCATCCTTCTTCTTGACGAAGAGGGGTGATTCACCCCATAGAGAAGAACTTGGGTGTATGAAACCTTTATCCAGATTCTCCAATAGTTTCTTATTTAGATCCAAAAGTATAAAAAAACATTATATATGGATTCTTGGATATTTCTAATGATCTGGGTATAAGTTAGATTGAGAAATCAACCTCTTGGTTAGGAGGAAGACCAGGAAATTCTCTAGGAAACTCATCAGTGAATTCAGTTACAATGGATATGTCATCAAGGCTGATCTTTTCCTTAGTATCTATCTTTCATGACCCACTCCCCAAAAAGATACTATAAGGAAGCAAGATAGATAATGTCCCTCGAGTCTCACCTCTAGTAGGCCTTGATTTAGCAATAAGAACCGATGGTATAAAAATATCACAAATGGGAGGCATTTCCCTCTATAATAAAAACATGATCAAGAGATAAGATAAAAAACAACTAAAAACTCTAATAGATAAGATAAAATAAACCCAAAAACCATCCCACAATGTAAGAATTAATTAAAATTGGTATATATAAAAGTCTTTAATATATACCAAAATACAAGTCTATATTAGTGACTCAACAACAAATCCATCCCAACTAGTGATGTATAGATCGGTCCCCAAATTCCTCCTAGAAACCTGAAAATAGTTTATATATATAAGTTGAGCATAACAAGTAGACTTAATAGGGACATAATTAGGTTCTAGAGTAAACATGTGAAAATATCATGCTAATGCACCAAGGAACAAATAATAGAACCAACAAACACTTATACATTTTATCTAATCGAACCCAACCTCGCTATGGATCACACACCAAATCATGCATCCAATATAATAATATAGCATCGAGGTCATAACAAATAAATGTGCCATGTTGCTACTTCCTCGCTGATTTTCCACTCTCATGCCCCAATGTTGAATGTTCTATTCTCTCATCCCTTTCATACATACCACATCACAACACATTACATCTCACCTAAAGATACATGGTCCATATCTAATGTGGATCAGGACACGACCCTACCTACCCCGCCCTATCAAGGTCTAGAATTCAATGCTACAATCAGGAACCATCACATCACATCTCGTCTGAAGACACCTGATCCATCACATCACATATCACCTCACCCAAAAACACCAAGGATTTCACTGTACATATCACCTGAAGATACCTAGGTTATCACTAATTAAGTAGGATTGGGGGAAATGGGTTAGTCATCCATCTATATCACCACCAACCTAGATGTTGGGGAAAATACCTAGAACCCGTAACCTCTGAGTGTTGGTAAGGTTATCCAACTCAGGTTGGGTGCATATATAAATAATATAAACATACATAGTATATAAATAATACACAAATCCAAACCTATGGGTACACAATAACTACACTAACACACACCACATCACAACCATCATACCACGCATCTACCATCACAACTATTTCCACAACTATATGCAACACACCACACAACTACCACACAAGCCACATGATACCACTTTCAATTATAGGTTCCACTAATTTTATTCATTTATCCATTTACCAAACATCAAGTTCCACCCCATTATTAATCATTTACCATGTCATAAATTATTACATAGATATCGGGAAACTATCACCACCACACCACACACAACAAATCTCCCAACACACATAATCACCACCACAACACCACACACCCACCATCATCACCACACCACATCACCCATTTAATCTCACCATAACCACCACACATCATACATCCTAACCACATCTCATAACACAATTGTTACACACAACAACCACACATCACCACCACACATCATCACCACACATCACTACCACACCTCATCACCATTATGCACCACATCACATACCACAACCTCATCTCACAACACTACCACATGACACAACACCGCCACACATCATCAGTATCGCACAACTGAACATGTAGTATCCATGACAAAAAAACCACATCTCATCATAGCCCCATGAACTATAAAGCTTAGTCATTCACTGTCGCCACCTTACAACATCCTAAATCGTGCAAAGAAATGAAAAAAAATCAACCACACACTGTAAAAACGCATACTATCTTCCACAAATTATTCAAGGGATTTCATTAAATTACTTATTTATTTATCATGGTTATTATCACACCAACCAAATTCCTTGGGAAACCAATTATTTATCCATATATACATTCTTTATCCTTTTATTCAGGGTGAAATCACACAACAACATATCAAGGGTCTCAAAAAATATTATATAAAGTGTAGAAAAGGCTCCCAGCATCCATTATTTTTATCATGGAAACAACATAGAATAATATCATCAATAATATCATCAAAGCAATAAAATCATGTTATTACTCCCCATACCCATCAATTTCAGTTATTCTAATTAATTATATTTATTATTCCAACCCTTACTATTCACCCAATAGAGATAAAAATCATGTAATCCCCACACATAACATGTAAACAAGTGAGAATAAGGATTTATTAACTCAAAGAAGCTTTCTAATCTCGTTGTGCACTATAGGGAGAAGAAGACACTACTTGAAAATTACAATTGTTCAAGTAAACCTTGGATCAACCTAAACTATATCAAGGGATCATAAAAACATAACCCAAACTCACCCCAAACCAAAGAAACATCATTTCAATGAATCCCTTGGAAGAAGAATGAAAGTACACATGGATTAGGGGAAGGAAATCACCACCGATTTCCAACAAGCAACCACTGGGACCCAAAGATAAATGATAAAGGATATGTACTGGATGATCATCTGAAAGTGTCTAGGGTTCAACCAAAACTTAGAAAAAAAAGATAAATATGAGAGGGTTTATCTGAATTCCATCCCTATAAAAAGGATTTTTAAGTCATATTATTTATGAGGTGAATTTCATATTCACATTGTGAATTCCAAGGGGTTTTTAGGTTAAAAGAAGTGAATTGGATTTAGGCTTTGAGTTTACCATATATAAAACTTTCACTAAAAAACATGGTTCCTCAGCCTAAATTTAACACATGAAGTGAATTCCTCTTTCATGACATGAATCTGTTTCATAGACTCCTTCATCGCCACATACAAGTTATGAATTAATCAGTTTCATAATCTATGAATCACTAACTCAAATAATGAATCCTCATTTTATGATGTGAATTCCCCATTACAATCCTATTATAACTCTAACCTTCATAGAACCTCCTCTGAGACACCTCCTACCACCAAAATGGAAAAGTAATGATCTAGGGAAGGCATGGACCGTTACATTATATACCTCTCAAATGATTATCATCCTCTAGAATCAAAACCAAACCTAAATAAAATAAATGGGTTGAACAAACACCCCATGAGATATCTCTCAAGGTTATCATCACACCTCAAATGATACCACCATCAAAACACCTCACACAACAATGTCTCCACCTCTCACTAAGAATAAAACCACAAATCTAGTATCATACACAATCCATCACATTTTTACACAACTATCTACATAACCATCTCAACCTCTACACATCCCAAACCAACCATTTCTAAAACTAACACAAGAACTTCCTCGAGAACTAAAATCAGTTAATCCCATATTCCATGTCAATATATTGTCCACTTTGTGTGGAACTAACTCTCCTACATGGTTTTAATCACATAAAAGTATAATGTTCCTTGATTAGGAATTAAGTATTACCTTTTTAATATGTTGAAATATTTATCACACATAAAATCATCAATAAAAAGAAGAATATCTCATAAAAATGTAATATTAAAGCATCACATCATCAAAAAAACAAATCAAGGAAAAACTCAAAACAACTTTGGTTACTGGGCACGCATCTGTGTCTCTCCTAAGTACTATCCCCCAAACCACCATGCCTCCAAAACATGTGAATGAAGGGAATGATTTTTCCATGCATCACCCTCTCTTAAAGTTCTTGGATCACTACCAGTCGCTCCATGAACATCGTATCATCCTTGATATCCAACTCTTTCCAGACAATGATATGGGATTCATCATGAAGATACTGAAAAAGCTAAGAGGAATAAAAGACATTATGAATCATGTCTAACCATAGTGGAAATTCCAACCAATACACCACCTCACAAACACACCCCCAATAACTTAAAGGGCCCAAAAAAATCAGGTAAAAAGCTTACTCTCCTACCAAAACGTTGTTTCCCATGTTGGTAGGAGACTCTCAAGAACACATGGTATCTAACTTAAAACTCTAAGGCCATATTCCTATGATCAGCATAGGCCTTCTGATAGTCTTGAACCATCCTCATCCTCTCTAAAACCAACTAGATATTCTTGGTTGTTTCCAACACCACATCAAGACCAAGAATTGTTTTTTCCCTAACCTCCATCTAGAATAACAGATAATGAAAAAGTTATCCATACAATGCCTAAAACATGTACATTCTAATGGAAAAGTGATATATGTGGTTATATTAAAACCCAAACAAAGGAAATTTCCTCACCCATGATCTTCCAAAGTTCAATACACAAGATCACACTATATTCTCTAGTGTCTGGATGGTCTTCTCTATCTTTTCATCTTTCTGAGGGTGGAAGGAAGTGATAAGGTGAAACAGGGAGCCAAAACCATGTTTCAATTCCCTCTAGACCCATAAGGTAAAATAAGGATCTTGATTGTAGATGATGGTTATTATTTCCCTATGAAGCCTAACCACATCATCCACATACCACCTCACCAAAAAATCCATGGCACTTGACTCAAGGATCGTCAAGAAATGGTCATAGTTTGTGTGTTGGTCCACTATCATCCAAACTACATCACAACCTCCCTAATATCAGGGTATTACTATTAAAAAATCCATTGATATGTCTTCACAATTCCACTTGGGAACATCCAAGGAAATCAATAAACCTCCAGGAACATGGTTCTCTAATTTCACCTACCGAATAACCATACACCTCACTATAAAGTCTACCACTAACCATTTATTCCCCGACCACTAAAGTTATCCCCTAAAGCCATGATACATATTTTTTATGCCAGGATGCACCACTAAAGGTGAGTTGTGAAACTCATAGAGAACTCCCTCATACATCGCCTGTGGAATGAACAACCACCCCTGGAACAACATCCAATTCTCACAAACTTATAACCATCCCTCAAGAGTATCACCATAGCCAACATGGTCATACATCACCTTTGCCTCTAAGTCTCCCCACTAAGACTCCTCTATCAACCATATCAATGATGATTCTATGGTCATATGATAAAGTAAACCTTATCTACTACTCTCCCCAACATCAAGATGAATTACTTCAAGTTCCTCTATCCCTTTCCAAACATCCACAGACTCCTGAACCACATATCCTCGAGACTTCCAACTCAACGCATCGACAACCACATTCCCATTTACCAGGGTGTAAGAGATATCAAAATTGTAGTCCTAAATAAACTCCATCCACCTATGATAATGTATATTTGGATCTCACTAATAGAAACATATTTTAGTCTCTTATGATCTTTGAAAACCACAATGCTCTCATCGATGTGGTAATTTCACCAAAAATTTAGTGAAAACACAACAGCCACCAACTCCAGATCATGAGTGGAATAGTTATTCTCATGGGGATGTAACTTTCTAGACATATAAGAGATCACTACTCTCTACGGCATAAACATGCATCCCAATCCTAGATGATATGCATCACAAAAAACCTCAAACAACATGCCCTCCTCAAGAAACTAAAGCACTAGAGCACTGACTAACTTCTCTTTCAGGTAACTGAATGCTACCTAGTGTGGATCACTCCACAATAAATCATGGTCCTTCTTATTCAACATTGTTATCAGGGTTAAAAATCAATATAAATTAGGTAAAAATATATGATAATAGCCTATGATACCAAGGAAACTATAAAACTCTACCACTTTCTTGGGTGCTTCCCAAGAAACAACTACTTTGATCTTTGAAGGGTCTACTACTACACCCTGATGTGATACCAATGTATAAGTAAATTCCTCATACATCCATAACTTGCACTTGGAAAACTTTCCATTAAGATATTGGTGTCAAAGGACCTACAAAATAGCTCTAATATACTCATCAAACTCCTCCTTTTACCTCAAGTATATTAAGATATCATAGATGAATATAAATATGAACTGGTATAGTAAATCATGTAATATAGAGTTTATAATCCCCATGAACACATCAAGTGTGTTAATAACACTAAATGGAATGACTACAAACTCGAAGTGATCATACCTACACCTGAAGTAAGTCTTCAAAATATCCTCATCCTTCACCCTCAACTAGTGGTATCCAGACTATAAATTGATCTTAGAGAAATATATAGATCCTATAAACTGTTCAAATGGATCATATATCCTCAAAATAGGGTAACAATTTTTTATCATTACCTGATTCAACCTCTGGTAGTCTATGCATAACCTCATACTACCATTAACCTTCATGGTGAAAAACATTGGAGCATCCCACGATGACACACTGGGTCAGATGAAACCCCTCTATATCAGATCATCCACCTGTAATGTCAACTCAGAAACTCCATAGGTATCATTACATAAGGGGAAATTAAAATTGGAGATGCACCCAACTGAAAATTTATCCCAAAATTGAAATCACATCGAGGGGTTGGTGTCATAACCTCATTTGGAAAAATTACAAGAACTCCACCAAAACCCTTAGAACACCCTCTATCTGAGATTACAATAACAGAATTTACAACTAAGAAAAAAGAGGCTATGTTTTCCTACCACCTATCTGACAACCTCACTCGCCAATTAATTCCATTCATTGGCCATCTATGATGGAAAAAAAATCTCCACTATAAATAGTCAATGACTGCATGCATAGAATACAGTCAATCTATGCCAAGGATAACAATGTATGGATATATCTATGAAAAAAATAATCCCCCTGATAACTTGTGCATCCCCATAACTAGTCTACATTTCTGGTACACATCAAACAAAATAATCTGATCTCCAATCGGTGTAGATAACACCAAGGGAATTGGAAGCCTATACATATCAAGTCCTAAGGAATGGACTAAAGTAGAAGAAACAAGGGATTTTGAGTCTCCTGAATCAAAAAAAGAACGAACAAGTATAGATGATAAAATGATTGTACCTAAAAAATCTTATCTCTATTAGTACTACCACCTTTAATGTATGCATCTAACCACTCTTAGATTCTATGACTCTATATTTATTGCCTCCATATTTGAACCCCAGTATAGGTCATTGTGAATGGGGACTATAAATAGGTTTACATTTTTCATCACCATCTTACCTCAGCTACTGAACAAACTCCGGTGGTCCCTTCCACTGAAATTGCCTCAGAGGAAATTGCTGCTAATATAGAAAAGGGGCCTGACCACCCATCTAAAACCAGCCTCGCTGAATAGTCAAGCATTGACCCTATAAATTCCCATACCCCCTTCAAACATAGCATGAAAATAGAAATCCTCTAGTAGGTTCTCTAAATCCACCTACCCTAGCAAAATCGAAAAATATCTACCATGAATAGTTCCTCACTGGTTGGAGTCCTGATTATCTGAACACCCATGACCCACTGGTTGAAGCCTTTCTCCTCAAAACATCCTATTATCCACTATATTGAGGCTCAAATCCCAAGGTAATCATATACTTTATAACTTCATCCTTTTTATACACCTCTAGATACATATGGAGCATAAACAGAGTGATCTCGTACCAGATCAATGGGAAAAATCCTCCTCCAGATGTCATGTTCTAGACTCCTTATCTAGAAAAACATATGGATCAAAGTGAAGGAGGTCATTAATCCTAATTCCAAGCTTCTATAGACTCAATATCCCCTGGTAAAGGGAGAAAAAATCACTACTCTTGGTTTCCCACATCATCAATGATAGGAAATTTTCCTGAAACTCCCTCTAAAAGTTGTGCCACAACACATGTACCTCCTTTTGGTCACCCAGAAACAATGTCCACCACTAACACATAGCTCAATATAACTAACTAACTTCCAATAGCACTTAGAACTCAAATAATTATCAAATCAAACTAAAAGTAGTCTTAGTTCCTCCAACCAGTTCTTCATCTCAAGATCTAACACATTTTGCTCATACTTTCTCAAACTATTCCACTGAAAGGCTTTTAAGGCCCGCTTCCATGCCTTATCCCTCTTTATCGGGTCAAACCTCTGATGATCAACTGAATTAGCCTATAAAAACTCAATTGTATGTGCTACTCATGGATTATTAATAGAATTCATTCCTAAATAACAAGGATAATATCCTAATCTCAAAAGTATGAAATTTTATCAAAGATCGTTTATTTTTATTTTTTTGCCACAACAACCCAATCCAAACATGAACACAAACAATCATGATGCTTATACCTCTCCTAGGTCTCTACCCTGAAAATAGGTCTACCTCACCAAGTCATTCAATAATCTTAGAGTTCATGCACTGGATCATGGGGGCCCTAAAATCTTGTGTCTTAACAAGTCTCCCCGGCCTATGTCACACACAAAGATCAATTGGAACTGTTTCCCTACCAACCCATGAAAACCTCATAGTGCGTAACTCTAAACTCAAATCCATCTCTCAACCAAACCTTCAATACCACTCTTTAATGACCCCCTATCCCCAAAGATACTTTAATGAAGAAATAGAGATAATGAACCGTGAGTCCCGGCTTCAGTATGCCCTATCTTGGTGATAAGAAATGAGGGTATTAAAATCTTAACAATGGGAGGAATTTCCCTCTATAATAAAAATTGGAATGGGATATAGGATAAATAACCACCAAAAAAATCTATCATATAATATAAAATAAACCCAAAAACTATCCCACAATTCCTGAATAAAATAAAACTAATACATATAAAAGTCTCCAAAATATTCTAAAAGACAATTCTATAGAAGCAACACAACAACAGCTCTAACCCAATTAATAATGTCTAGCTCGGTCCCTAAAGTCCTCCTAGAAACCTGAAAATAGTTTATTTATGTAAGGTGAGAATAATAGGTATACTTAGTAGGTAAATAACCAAGGTCTTAAGTTCACATGTAAAAATATCATGCTAATGCACTAGTGAACAAACAGAAAAACAAACAAACACCTATACAGGTCATCTAAGCAAACCCAAACTCACCATATCTTTCTCACCAAATCATGCATACAATATAATAATACAGAATTGATATCATAAAAACATGTGATTACTCCCCATACCCATCAATTCCAGTTATGCCAATTAATTTTATTTATTATGCGAACCCTTAATATCCACCCAATGGAAATAAAAATCTTGAAATTCCCCCATATAACATGTAAACAAGTGAGAATAATAATTCCCTACCGAAAATAAGCTTTCTGATCTCATTGCGCACCATAGTGAAAAGAAGAAACAACCTACGAACCACAACCATGCAAAGAACCCCCCGTATTAACCTAAACCACATCAAAGGATCATCAAAACACATCCCAAACTCACCCAAAACCAAAGAAACGTTGTTGCAGTGAATCCTACTGAAGAAGAACAAAAGAATATAGGGATAAGGGGAAGGAACTCGCCATCGATTTACAATAAGAAACCACAATAACCCAATGATAAACACTAAATAAGATTAATACTCCTCCTTGAAATTGTATATAATCAAAGGATAATTAGTTATACATAGTGTGATTTACTTATCTCATAAATTTATGTTGGCTCTATAAAAGTAAATAAAATCTATTCCTAAAATGGAATTGAATTTTTATAAGGGGGTATCATAAGGTTTTTTGGGAAATTCATCCCACAAATTTGGATGGGGATGAGTTATATGATTGGGATGTAACAACTGACACATTCATCATATTTACCAATAACTCAACTTTCATGTTTTGATGTGGTATTTAAATAGTTCTACTAAACTTTTATGATATAAAAGAATTGTGGTACCATAATCAAAAAGTATGTTTTATATTATATAATGAATAACTACTGTACCTACCACCACTTCATTTTCAGGATCCACCTCGATAGTTATGATGTAATATGCTCTCCCTTTCTCTCTAGGCCTTGGGGGTTGTTTTCATCAGTTTTAATCAACAACTCTTAGCTTATAAAATTGAATTTCATAGTTTCCTTATTCTATGTAGTTAAAAAAAATTGAAAATAGGTTGGGGGTTGACCAAAGCATTCCTTTATTCCATCAAATTGGTGGGTTTATCCCATTGGAAATCACTAGCTAGGTTCCCTTACTTACTGCACCTAAATAATTTCCTTGTCCCCTTAAAATAATTTTCGATATGATGTTTCCCACACTATTAAAATGTAGGATGATGGAATTTCTTACCCCAATGAGACTTTTACATCACACCACTATAATTAAAATACATTATATTATTTTCACTAGTCCTAAGAGACCCTTGAGATTTATCGATCTCCATTTTGACTTTGATTTCACATCAGACAACTTCTTCATAGCTATCAAAGTCCCAAATAGCCAACAATTTTCATAGATTTGGCTTTATCCCACCAAAGAAGCAATCAACTTTACTTTCAAGGGTAATTAAAAGGCCATTGGTGTATCATGAAAGTATTGTGAACTTTTCATTATAAGCCCCAATGGATACATAATCCTTTTTCTTGAGGCTAAGTAAATATCTCTCTATTTTAAGTTAGATGGTGCGAGGAAAGTATTTGTTGAAAAACATTTTCCAAAATTCCTTCTACTCCATCAATTCAATATACTACTCAAGATTCATATTTTTCATGAATATCCACCATTTATTAGTTTCTCCTTCTATATAATAAACATCAATCACAACCTTCTCTTTCTCATAGCATTGAAGTATGAAGAATATCTTTTCTAATGGAGTTGATTCATTACTCCACGATTAACGGATCACTGAAAGTCATTGGCCTTTATCGCATAATGTTCTCGATTTCAAATTTATATTTATTAGGGGGATTTGGGTGTTCCTCCTAATTTATGTTTTGACTCAAGACTTGAGTTAATTGAGAAATTATTATCATGAATTTCATGATTCCTACTCCCATCATGTTGGGAATCTCATTTGGGAAGTCATCACATTGCCCCTCACATTTTTTGTTGACACGGTTTCTCCTATTTCTAATCATTGACTAAAAATAAATGTAAAATTAGGGATGAGAATTTTTTAACTATTAAATAAATAAATAGAAAACCATGATCATTAAAGGGATAATTCATAAATGAAATATATTCTTTAAACTATGAATTTCTAGGTTTCGATCTAGGTTATCCATGATCTATTTCCTAAAATAAAATCTTATGGGAATTTTTGTTCCCTTAATAATGGTTTGTATGAAGCTTGTGAATTTACCAAATCATATCCCCCAAGAGTGTCAAACTAGGTTTGAAACAAGGCCTATTATTGTGCACCAGGTGATGATTTTGTTCATCTCAATGTACCCTTTTCGGGGTTATTACCTCTAGGTACCTCTATGTCAAATCAACAACCACTTATAGTATCCATACATGGATGTATTTTCTTGGAAACTACTTCATATATATTTTAACAAAATTTAAGGATGTTTTTATATGTTTAGTATTATACCTAAGTCTTTCACTATAATTTTCGTATCCTAATCCTCAAAAATACAAAACTTTTCTCTAATTCCAACTATGACAACCCATATTTTAATACACTTTAATTCATGATTTATTACATAAAGATACACTTAATACCACCCCATAAGATCATGAGTACTAGTGTATTTGGTTAATTAGGTTCATAACATAACAAATTTCAAAATAAAATACAATAATATTATTTAAAAACTCTATAACATGCGCAAATATTCCATGGATCTTCTAAAATTTAACGGGATAACCATAGGATTTACATAAGAAAGGGGTGAGATATAAAGCTTGGTAAGGGAAAAATCAAAGAATAGAATAAGGTAAAGCATTAAATATGATCTAATAGTAATATAAATGTAACATAAGAGGGGTGAGAATCATAATCTTGAACAATGAGGCATGATATAACATTATAACATAAAGGCAACATAGGATTGTGGCAACATAAAACATGACATCATAAACATAAGTCAAGGTCGACATCCAAGACAAGATAATAGAGTGTGATTAGTATAACCTCATATGAACCATACATGATATATCATGAGATAAAAAAATATTATCCAATCCATTGGAGGGCTATATAATTCTAGGCCCACCCTTCACTTTCATATCATCTCATGTATAAGTGTGTCACATATATCATACAATATAAGGATTTATTACCTAAATTTTAACCCCATGATTAAGGATTTTAGGTTAAATATATGTAAATACAAAATAAATTAAGTATGGGTATAACTAATTGGATACCATTGAGTGGTAATAAATATGGGTATTCACTACACAAATATTTGGAATGGAAAATCAGAGGATAATTTCAACAGCATAACAGTTGTAAATAAAGGTTTATAGAAGGGGTGAATTAGAGATACAAAGGTATTTAATTACTTGGTAATCATAATTATGGTAATTGGGATGTATAAAAACATATCCCAACTTTAACAATTGTAAATCAAATTGCATGACATAAATAATTCCCACAAATAGAGAGGAGAGGATCCATTACCCTGAGAGGGCACTTCTAAAAGCTTGGCATGATCTTATTAAGATATTGGGGAACCTTGGGATGGATTTACAGAAGGTAAGGATGAGTAGATTTGTGTTCCGTGAGTTTTTAGTGAATATTAATGGGAGTTTGGGTTGATTTATATAGCAAAATAGAGTATAATTATTTATTAATTTCCAAACTTAGGTTTTGGACCCTATATAATAAATTAATCCAAACCAAAAACCATCCCATGGTTTTTTCCAATATTTTCTACAAAAGAGGGGTGGATTAAATTATTTCATAATTATAAGAACCAAACTCAATAAAATAAAACCCTTTGTGATGTGTAAGTGAGCCATGTTTATAAAGAATTGATTTTAAAACCTTAAAATATAATATTGGCTTTGGAGGATTCATTTAGGGTTTATAAAATTAATAAAATAACTTCAAAAACACATTATTTAAAAAAGGAAACATAATTTTTTTCTTAGATACTCTTTATAGTATTTATTAAATCACTTTTGAGATTTTATCATGTCATAATTCATACCATATAATTATACTATATTTAATTTTTACCCAAAAATTTGAATGTCTTGGAAAATTATGAAAAATGAATTGTTAGATAATTTTGATATGATAATTTTAAAAAATATATATTTTATCAAAATAATTATCTAAATATTATAATTTACAATTTTAAATCAAAGATCCCCATTTATTGAAAAATACCACTTTTTTGACAATTACAATTTTTTGACCCTTATAAAAATTATTTTTGACCATGTAAAAAATATATTATCACTTATATTTAATAAATATTATTTAATAATAAAATTTTATTAAAATAAAATTTATTTTAAAAAATATTTAATTTATTAAAATATAGTTTCTTGATTGAAACTATATATTTCCCAAAAATACAATTTGTGTTTCAACATATCAAAATCTAATTTTTATCAAACTTATTTTTTAATATTTATAAAAGTAATAATAAAAAGGATAAATATAATCATTACATATTAAAAATAAAAATATAAAAATTCATATTTTTAGGTTCTAAATATATAACCCCTTATTACACCAGCATATTCCTTAAGATTAAGGTATGCGGTGGTGATATTTTCTTGGGGAGGTTTGACAAAAATGGTTTGGGCCGTGATCACGGTGATCTTGAAATTATCTCATAAACAATTTTTCTCATGCCTTAATTATTGAATCATGACTTGATATTGTTCAAGAGAAAATACTAGTGGTGTTATCTCCCTTGGAAGCTCTAATAAATGGGCATCATAGGGTACGATCCTACTAGTCGAGGCCAACACTCCTTTTTTATATATCTATTGAAATTTTTCATAACCCTTAATATACTAATCTTAATGGTAAATTTACAATGGATATATTATCAAATAATATGATGTTTACCAGTATTTCAAATAATATGGATTATATAACATTCCCAAAATAACCAAAGTAGTGCATGTGTTTTCTAAATTACTTGATAAGACATTTATTCATTCAAAAAGGTACTTTCATTTATAAAAGTTTTGTTCATTATAGGTTCTAAAGATAATAATCTAAATTCCATTACATACACATCTCTATGAAGTCCTTTAGAAGGAAATAATTTTAAGATCTAACACAGAACCACTACTAGTGATGAAACATATTCCAGGACCAATTCACTCAAGGGATCCACTGGTTTAATTCTCCTCAAGATTTTTAACCTTAGAATAGAATCATCCTGTTGAAATAGTGGGTTTCCTAGACCCAACTATTCAGTGCTTTTGATTACTATATCGTGTATACAGTAAGTTATGCATGATGTCATCTTACCATTATAGTGTAGACTTTTCTGTGTCCACTATTAAAATGGTAATGTCCAAATATTAATTATCGTATTGAAAGGTTATATCAGTTCCCAGGCTATAATGAGAACCTCTAGAAACTATGACATTAATCTTAAATATATGTTCTATGGTTTAGATACATCTTACTGATTGGACACAGTATATGTTTGATTATCATGTACTGGGGGCTCATAAGCATTGAGACTTATTCTCATGAAGTTCTCACTTGGTGATCTCTAGTAGAGAGATCATGAGGACTGACCCACCAATAGGAACACCACATGTTTCAGGTGTCATTGGATGTTCCTATCTATGATCATGTGTAATGGTCTCTTGACTTGAGATCATTACCAATGTAAATCACTTGATTATGTACTTTGATGCAAGACAAAAACCATGGCGATGAAGTCGTGTTGAGGTAGTTTGTGTCGGGTGCGTCGTTGGTGGCATGGCATTGGTTGAATGGTCAAGAAAGGATTTGTCACTTTCGGGTTATGTAAGTAATATATCTCAGTCCATGTTGATATGGATGGAAGTACCTTTATAATACCATGTCCATGGCAGTAAAGGGTAAATTAGTCTATTTAAATCAACAAACTATAAATCAAGAAAATGGCGATGACATGTGAGTGCGTACTGCTTTATGAGATATTACAGACAAAGAGATTATATTACACAGTGTGTGTTCGTAGGTTGGTTGTCGCCGTTGTGACAATCCTTATTTCATCAGGGGCCATGATGGGTTTCTAGATCCTGCTCTTGGTCTATGAATACTATTCACAGCTATCGAAATAAGGGCCTAGAGGGTCACACACAACAGTGTATTCAAGAATCTTCCATATTCAGTTGAATAAGAGTTTTGGACATGGTGGGCCCCACCACAGGGGTCCGGGATTTGTCCAAAGTTAAACGATCACCAATGCAATAAATAAATTCATATTATTCAAGTTTAGAATAATTAGTATTGAATTTATTTATTAAATATATTTATGAGTTTTAAGTAAATACATGAAAAATATTAATTGAAAAATATTAAATTATTCAAGTTTCAATTAATATTTATGGGAGTGAAGAGTAGAGTTAATGACTCAATTATTATCATGTAATATATTTTAATATATTACAAGTAAATTATAATAATATTTATGGCTCAATTTAGTAGTCATAAAATGTCGTCGATGGTGCGTTAAGTATTCAGGGTTGGTGAGGCGATACCTGGTATTTTAATTGAGCACTATAAATAGAAGATGAGGGGACTTTTCCAAAGACTATTCATGGTTCTTCTCTCTCTTCTATTCTCTCCCATAATCTATAGAGAGGCTCTGGATGCAAGGATCTCGAATGGAGCTCTCTCTCGAGCATCGCTAGCGAAGCGATGCGGTGATCGTTGAAGCTTTGAAGGCATCGTCGCAATTCCGAGATAGCACCCCAGATTATGACAAACGGCGCTCCCGCAGATTTCTTGAAGCGTGTGTGGATGATCTAGAGGAATTTGACTTCAGATTCTTTGAGCAGTGATCACCAATGACGAGCAGACGTTGTGCGTGACTTTAGAATTAAACCATGTGTTTTTACGGATTAATTTTTGTGCTTAAAAAACCTTCATGCGAGATCCTCGGATTTGACTGAGCTTCTCTACACTGACGTCGACAAGTTTACATTGATCTTCTGTGAAAAAATTTTAAAAACCCACCTGCTTGGGGCTTCGGTTGCATGCCCGGATCCAACTGGTGGTATCAGAGGAGGCGCGTGTTGATTTTAAGCCAAGGAAAATTAAATTTTCATTAAGTTATGAAGATGTAATCGTTACGGTCCCAACGCCGCAAACCACATTTGAATCTGATATCGGATGACCCATCTGCGGTCATCTGAAATTTTAAATCGGAGTTAAACCAGTTGTTTTATAAATGTTCACCGGGTTAAAATCTGGTTACTAGAATAGTATTTTCCACTAAACCATATTGATTATTATTAGTATAATAATTTAATTATAAAAATAATAGTTTAGTTATAATAATAATTTTATTATTATAATATTCTATTTTAATAATTTTTTATTATTATATCTTTTTATAATTTCTAGTCTAGGAATAGACTTAAGGAAAAATTGTAAAAGAAAAAAAGGGGGAGGGGAGACCTACTTTCAAGGTCTCCAACAACATAAAAACATTAAATTGCATGTAGACCTATAAAGCAGGTCTTAGTAATTTTATATAAAAAAAGGGAACGAAGGGGGTACTGCCTGGAAAAATCATAAGGAATTTTTTTTTGAAGTAAAGGGGCGGACAGCAGGTAAAGAAAATTAAAGCAAAAAAAATACCGTCTGGATGGGGGGTAGAGTGACCCTCCATTTCCCATGCGCAGTGGCTACAAGGCCGCCTCCTTCCTCCCTCACCCATCCCGTGGAAATAGCCGCACCAGGCTGCGGCTCCAACTCCTTTTCCAGGAAGTGCGGTCCCCACTGCCACCTCCCCTTCATTGTGCGGCAGCAGCAACTCGTCCCGGATAGGCAGCCTTCCTTCTCTCTGTTGCAGGCGCCCTGTGCTGCACCAGTGCGCCGGTCGGCAGCCTCCTCCTTACTCCAGCAGCTGCCACCGCGCCTGCCTCGTCGGACCAGGAGCCACCATTCAAGCCTCGCACTGCCCTCTCGCCACGGCATAGCAACCTCCTGGCCAACCACCTCGTGTGGAAAACCCATGGAGATTCGCCGCACCAAGCTGGTAAACCAGGGCATCGGCCAGCCTCCTCTTGGACGCGCAGCAAGCAAGCCACCCCGACACCTTCCTGAAGCTGCAAGCAACAACACCACCCGCCCAGCCGGGCCTCACCCCGACTCAGTAGACCAGCAGCTGCCCTACATGTCTTCTCACCCTCATCTAGTGACCTCCCACCTCCTTAGGTGGAATACGCAGCCACGTGATGCCCTGCCACATCCTATTCTAACGCACATCACCGGGAGGTAACCATATGCACAAAATGGATTTACCCCAAAATAGGTTTGGATGGTCTGCCTAGCCCGGAACGGACTTATGCGGACCTACCTATCCCGGAATACCCCTGCACGAGGTTGGTACCGCTCGGAATGAGCCTGCGCAGGTTTGCCCCGACCCGCACAGGCCCTACCTGAAGTTAAATGGGCCCGGATGATTTAATTTAATTAAAAATTAAATAAATTATTTAATTTAATTACATTTGATAATTAAATTAATTTAATATTAATTTTTGGTTATTAAAGGTTATGCGGCGTAACTAACTTATTTAGTGATAAATTAAATTATTTAATTAATTTAATTTTAGTTTTAAAATTAAATTAATTAAATGGGACCGAATGATGTATTAATATTGACTTAAAATCATAGTGAAATTTTAATTCAATAAAATCAATGCCCTCAAGTTAATTTCAATGCGAGTTTAATGCGTATATGTCGGTCATGAGTTGTTGACCTACCAATGCATGTCTGGTGTTTGTTTATTTATTTTATTTATTTATTTATTTATTGCATGTCGGTTTGTAATAATTAGTTTAATTAAATAAAAGACGATCTGTGCGTCGTCTCAAATGTCATTATATGTATAAGGGTCTGCACGTTCATTCTCAGAGTTGTAATTTTTTCCCTGATACCCCCTCACCTGTGTGCGAGTAATATTGTATAATGAAGAGACGACATATGATGAACTTTGTGCCAAGTGATGGTGACGCACTAGAAAGAAGTTGGTTGCATTGGATGACCAGACGTTGCTGTTCAAGTTGCAAGCCATGTGACTAAAGGTACTTACCCCTAGGGTTTTGGTTGGTTCATTATTCACTCAACAGATCAACCAATAGTACCAGCTCATGATCAGGTGTTCATTTTATTTCTGCATGGTTTATTATTTTAGTGCATGTGTAATTTATTGTGCGATAACATAGTATAATAATAAACAAGCATGCAAGATAAAATGAACATGTGATGCGATGAAATTTATATTTCTTGCATGGTTAGTTGTGAGTGCGATCATATATTACATGCTTATAAAAATATAAAATGATTTCATTCATCACATTAAAAATAATAAAACCCTCAAAATATATATTAAGTCATAACCACCTTCTGTCATTCAAGTTTAGACTAAACCAGCTGTTTAAGGTGCCGGTCATGCCATAGATGAGGGTGCCTCTTACTATCGGGGAGTCCTTATAAGAATGATGAGTTGCCTTAAATAAAATTTCAGTAATGAAATAGCTATAGATAGCTTGTTGTAATTTTAGAGGCAAGCGTTGAGTAAATCAAGTTATGATTTTAAGAAGCTGGTACTTCACTCAACAGGTCAAGGAGTCGCAAGATAAAGCGGTCAGCTAGCCAAAAGCATACCTAGAACCCTCCAAGTAGTGGCATATCCATAGCTTATAGACTATGAGGGGTGGTTCTGGGATCCTTGCCACTATAATACTCAAGTGACAGAGTATTTCGATTATAGCACAGAGGGTTCCTAGAATCCGATAAAATATTGGGAGACATAAAATGATTTAAGTAATTAATCAAAAATGTCTAAATGGTAATCTAGATAAAAGGCACTTATCTACTAAAATTCATTTTTTTTAAATGGAAAGTTCTACCACAAGTTTAAACTGTGATAAATATTGTACAAAGTAAATGTCCACACTGACACGAGTATCTATGAATAGTACAGGAACGTGCGCATAGTACTATGATATAGAAAACTCAGGGTGCCAGTGTCCCCAATACTGCTAACTACCTCAAGAATTGGGGGTGAAAATTTCTTACAGGAGACTAATGAACAAAGCATAGGATAGTTATATCATTATGCTTTCATCAACATCTGGTGTTAGTTGCGGTCACTACACCAGGACATGGATGGTATAAACATGAAGTCTCATCTCCAGGATGTTTTCAAGGAGAAATCGAAGCAATGATATGAATAAGGTGATGTACACCGACATGTGAAAAATGAAAAATGTATCCCTTTATCATATCATTTTCACCACCTTTACTCAAGTTTTGTTTTAAGTTATAAAATGAGAAAGTATTGAGTAAACGCTTCATTACCTATCTTGGTAAGGTTCAGCAAGTGAATAAGAATAAAAATGAAATTAAGATTTAATTATTATGATGGATAAATTGAAAGACAATGTGAAAAGGTCAATGGAATTTAATTCCAATGACACATTCACGATGTCCTTCAATTAATGTGGTGTTAACAAAGGTTATTTGCAGTGCATGTTATAAAATAATACTATGGATGTTTAAAAGAAATAACTTGATTTAAAGGAGCAAGTTATCGTTACTACATTAGGAATATTCATCAAATTTAATGTTTCCCTTTTTTAACTTGGGTATTAAATACAATATGTTGGTAACATATGTGTATTCTAATACAATAAAAAATTTAATATAGAAACCTCACTAGAAGTCAGGTGTATTATCCAAGTGGCTCTGAAAGGGTGGTACCTAGGCCAGTGGTGAGAATTACACGACTACCTTAATTTCCAAGTGAAAGATTCATGTTGAACTATTGTTGATTATAACCACAAACATTAATCTCATGTGTCCTTGGATGCAAGGAGACATTTCTGGAATGAATGTTGTTTTTGTTTAACTCAATCACTAGTTCAGAAATACATGAATCATAGGCAACTAGTGATGAATATAAATGTAAGACTTATACCCAGTTGTGACAGGATAATTCTTTGTTAAGTAATAATAAAAATGGGCGTCATTAAAATACCAAATATTCTATTTAGGCTCAGCAAAGCTAAATACTTTTGGTATTATCGATGTCTTTAGATTGGACAAAGGAGACTTTAGAAATAAAGGTACGTCACAAAGCTTTTAGAAATAGATCAACACGTAAGCGTGAACTATTCGAAGTATAATCTAGAGGTATATATGCTTCATAAGATTCCTTTAAGTAATTAAGGAATAAAAAAGTGAAGTATTTTCATGGCCAGGAGATATGAGTTGCTTCGGGTTGGGATACCGAATAATATCTCGACCAAGCATTCATCAATCATGATAATGTAGCATGGAGTAATTCCTAAACGCACATTACCTTATAGACATCACAACATTGATGTTAATGAGGAGTATTGATGATCAAGTCTTGCATATCAACATTGATCAATAAACATATAGCGTGGACTAATTCCTAAACGCATATGTTATACATCAAAATTTTGATCAATGTTGCAACTAGCATAAACTTCTATTATATTTTATGAAATTCTTTGAAAATAAAAACAATATACCACAACCATATGAAAACTATAATGAAAAATGGATATCATACGAGTCATAGAATGATATAAATCCATTATGTCATAAGGACATGTGTTTGGATGCAAATAGTTTGTTTGGATACAAACAAACTTGCATCAAGATAAACACATTGTGCATTTAAGGTACTTATCCTAACGATTGCTTGGGATATTACATAAATCCATAAGATATAAAAGTTATAGTCAAGTAAGGGACTTAATATCTATATAAGGTTGCACATTTCTATTAGAGATGGTGGGAGATATATTGACTTGTGTCTAGTCAATTCTCAAGATGCACAAAATAGTTGGCGTAGGAACTAGTTCCACAAGATCATGTGGAACAAAGTATGTTACAGATACACATACTGCATAGGAAGGATAGAACCACGGTGATGGTTTTTATATTCACCGTGGTCGGTGATCTATTATTTAGTGTGAATAATATTTCCTACAATTAAGCAGTATATGGAAATTAGCTAAAATTGATAAGACCAACTAAAATTCAATTATTGGATTCCATGTATCAAAGTGAAAAGGGTTATTATTCTGAATACTGCGGTGGGTATTCAAGTGAATTGATACATGGATGGTATGATCTTGGTACCAATAAGGCTTTAATGATTTGACCAAGTCGTTATGCCTAAATCCATTAGAATTTTACTTATCATAGCTAATATATATGATCAATTTATTTAGCATTGGATGTCATGACCACCAATCATGGATGGTGTCTATACAACGCAACCAGAAAGGGATGGTCACATCACATAATGATAATAAAGGTTGCAAGTTACTGAAATCCATTTTAGGATTGAAGTAAGAAACATGATTATACATTTAAAACAAATGTTTCCATGTGTCTACCAGAGTTTAGTGGGAGAATTAAGGTTTTCCAATAAGAAATATGTTTGGAAACATATGGAAAATAGACATTGGTCTCATAGTTAGTTAAGACTAAAATAAAATTTATTCTCCATAGATTGACTTAAAGTATCAACTTAAGTTATAGGGAACAAGATCTATTGAGGTAGATCTATATGTTTCTTGGTCCTAGTCAATCGTACATATAGTGACATAGTATTGAAAAAATACATGTTGGAACAATTCAAGAGATGAATTGTTGCCTATGTCATAGGGCATAATCTCTCCATATTGATTTGTCTGTGGCATGGGAAGATATAAATGTAGTGAGTTCAAATCCAAATGTTAGAGAGATGAATCAATCACGTATGTCATGATATGTACAAGAACTGATATTTCCAAGGGATATTTTACAATAGAAAAATATCAGTTATATCTAGGAGCACTACAAGGGATGTAGTCAGAACTATCTAATTGTACTTTGGAAAGTACAAAAGATATATACCTGGTAAGTGGAGAAGAAAGGATACTATTTTTCAAGGATACAAACTAGTCTTATATAGATCAATATATCTACTATTGAAGTTAGAGATGATGAGAGAGACAAGCTCATATAATACAGTGGTAGCCATACCTACAAAGACCGAGTACATTGCAGTTTATAAGGAAGCTAAGAAGAAGATATGCAACAATCTGTTCTAGTTCTTGGAATCGCACCTGGGGAGAAAAGTATTATCATAATCTAAATTATGATATTCTTACTGGACAAGATTTCAAGCTATGACAGTGGACAAAAAGTGAGATATACTCAGGATACCATCTCTTGAGTAGTTTTACTCAAAGATATGAGGTCGCTATAGCAGAATTGCCACACGACGAAATTGTGGTGGACCCAGTAGCTAAATTTGTTACTCAGCAGAAACATGATGTTCATCATGTGAGTAGCTAACAGGTTTGTTTAGCAAGTTGGATCTAGTGAAAGTGGGAGTGTTGAAATAGTGGGTTCCCTAGACCCAACTATTCAGTGCTTTTGATTACCATATCATGTATACAGTAAGCTATACATGATGTCATCTTACCATTATAGTGTAGACTTTTTTGCATCCACTATTGAAATGGTAATGTCCAAATATTAATTTTCATATCGAAATGTTATAAAAGTTCCCAGGCTATAATGAGAACCTATAGATACTATGACATTAATCTCAAATATATGTTCTATGGTCTAGATACATCTTACTGATTGGACATAGTATATGTTTGACTATCAGGTGCTGGGGGATCATAATCATTGAGACTTCTTCTCATGAAGTTCTCACTTGGTGATCTTTAGTAGCGAGATCATGAGGACTGCCTCGCCAATAGGAACACCACATGTTTCGGGTGTCATGGGATGTTTCTATCTACGATCATGTGTAATGGTCTCCTGAATTGATATCATTACCAATGTATGTCACTTGATTATGTACTTTGTTGCAAGAAGAAAACCATGGCGATGAAGTCATGGAGAGGTAGTTTGTGTCGTGTGCATCATTGGTGGCATGGAATTGGTTGAATGGTTAAGAAAGAATTTGTTTCTTCTGGGTTATGGAAGTAATATATCTCAATTCATGTTGATATGGATGGTAGTACCTTTATAAGACCATGGTCATGGTAGTCAAGGGTAAATCTGTCCAGTTAAATCAACAAACTATAAAGAAAGAAAAGGGTGATTACACGTGAGTGCATCATGCTTTATGAGATATTACAGACAAAGAGATTATATTACACAGTATGTGTTCATAGGTTAGTTGTCACCGCTATGACAATCCTTATTTCTTCAGGGGCCATGATGGGTTGCTAGATCTGGCTCTTGGTCTATGAATACTATTCAAGGCTGTCAAAATAAGGTCCTAGAGGGTCACACACAATAGTGTGTTCAAGAATCTTCCCTATTCAGTTGAATAGGAGTTTTGGACATGGTGGGCCCTGCCATAGGGGTCCGGGATTTTCCAAAGTTAAACGATCACCAATGAAATAAATACATTCATATTATTCAAGTTTAGAATAATGAGTATTGAATTTATTTATTAAATGTATTTATGAGTTTTAAGTTAATACCTGAAAAATATTAATTGACGAATATTAAATTATTCAAGGTTCAATTATTATTTGTGGGAGAGACGAGTCGAGTTAATGACTCAATTATTATCATGTAATATATTTTAATATATTACATGTAAATGATAATAATATTTATGGCTCAGTTTAGTAGTCATATAATGTCATCGATAGTGTGTTAAGTATTTGGGGCCGATGAGGTGATACCGGGTATTTTAATTGAGCACTATAAAAAGAATAGGAGGGGACTTTGCCAAAGACTATTCATGGTGCTTCTCTCTCTTCTCTTCTCTCCCATTATCTAGAGAGAGAGGCTCTGGATCCAAGGAGCTTGGATGGAGCTCTCTCTCAGGCATCGCTAGCAAAGCGATGCGGTGATCATTGGAGCGTCAAAGGCATCGTCGCAATTCTGCGCTAGCACCCGGATTACGACAAACAGTGCTCCCGCAGATTTCTTAAGGTACGTGTGGATGATCTAGAGGAATTCGACTTCGGATTCTTCGAGCAGCGATCGCCAACAAGGAGCAGACGGCGTGCGTGACTTTATAATTAAACCAGGTATTTTTATGGTTTGATTTTTGTGCTTAAAAACCTTCACGCGAGATCCTCATCTTTGATCGGGCTCCTCTACACCAATGTTGACAAGTTTACATTGATCATCGGTGGAAAAATTTTAAAAACCCAGCTGCTTGGTGCTTCCGCTGTACGCCCGGATCCAACAATTGGTATCGAAGGGGGTGTGTGTCGATTTTAAGCCAAGAAAAATTAAATTTTCATTAAGTTATGAAGATGGCATCATTACGGTCCCAATGCCGCAAACCACGTTTGAATATAATATCAGATGACCCATATGTGGTCATCTGAAATTTTAAATCGGAGTTAAACTAGTTGTTTTATAAATGTTCACCGGGTGAAAATCTGGTAACCAGAATAATATTTTTCGGTGAACCATATTGATTATTATTATTATAATAATTTAATTATAATAATAATAGTTTAGTTATAATAATAATTTTATTATTATAATATACAATTATAATAATATTTTATTATTATATCTTTTTATAGTTTCTAATCTAAGAATAGACTTAAGGAAAAATTGTAAAAGAAAAAAAAAGGGGGGATGGGAGACCAGCTTTGTAGGTCTCCAACAACATAAAAAAATGAAATTGCATGTAGACCTATAAAGCAGGTCTTAGTAATTTTATATAAAAAAAAGGGAAAGGAAGGGGCACCGCTTGGGAAAATTATGAGGAATTTTTTTTTTGAAGTAAAGGGGCGGACAACAGGTATAGAAAATTAAATCAAAAAAATACAGTCTGGCGGGGGGCTGAGCGACCCCCCGTTTCCCATGCGCGGTGGCGACAAGGCCGCCTCCTTCCTCCCTCTCCTAGCCCATAGAAATAGCTTCACCAGGCGGTGCGGTCCCCACTGCCTCCTCCCCTTTGCTGCGCTGCAGCAGTAGCTCATCCCGGACAGACAGCCTTCCTCCCCTCTATTGCTTGCACCCAGCGCTGCACCAGTGCGCCGGTTGATAGCCTCCTCCTTGTTCTAGTAGCCGCCGCCACGCCTGCCTCATTGGACTGGGAGCCACCATTCAAGCCTCGCACTGCCCTCTCTCCACAGCGTAGCAACCTTCCGTCCAGGTACCTCATGCGACAACCCCACGGAGATTTTCCACACCAAGCTGGTAAACCAGCGCGCCGTCCGGCCTCCTCTCAGATGCGCAGCAAGAAGGCCACCCCACCACCCTCATGAATCTACAAGCAGCAGCACCACCTACCCAGTCGGGCCTCACCCCGACTCAGCGCACCAGCAACTGGCCTACATGCCTTCTCACCCTCGGCTAGCGACCTCCCGCCTCCTTAGACAGAATACGCAGATGCGTGCTACCCCGCCTTGTCCTGTTCTAACGCACATCACCGTGAGGTAACCATATGCACATAATGGATTTACCCCAAAATCAGTTCGGACGGCCTGCCTAGCCCATAATATACTTATGCAAACCTTCCCATCCTAGAATACCTCTGCACAAGGTTGGTGCCACTCGGAATGAGCCTGCACAGGTTTGCCCCGAACCGCATAGGCCCTACCCGAAGTTAAATGGGCCCGGTTGATTTAATTTAATCAAAAATTAAATAAATTAATTAATTTAATTACATTTGATAATTAAATTAATTTAACATTAATTTATGGTTATTAAAGGTTATGTGGCGTAATTAATTTATTTGGTGATAAATTAAATTAGTTAATTAATTTAATTTTAGTTTTAAAATTAAATTACTTAAATTGGACCGAATGGCGTATTAATATTGAATTAAAATCATAGTGAAATTTTAATTCAATAAAATTAATTTCCTCAAGTTTATTTCAAAGCAAGTTTAATTTTATTCTGCATTTATTTAATATACGCAAGTTTAATGCGTATATACTGGTCATGAGTCATCGACCTACCAATGCATGTCTAGTGTTTGTTTATTTATTTTATTTATTTATTTAATTATTTAATATTGGTTTGTAATAATTAGTTTAATTAAATAGAAGAAAATATTTGTGTCGTCTCAAATATCATTATATGTATAAGGGCATGCGCGCTCATTCTCAGAGTTGTAATTTTTTCCCTGAGACCCCCTTGCCTATGTGTGAGTAATGTTGTATAATTATGAGACGAAATATGATGCACTTATCACCAAGTGATGGTGATGCACTTGACATAAGTTGGTTGCATTGGATGAGCAGGCGTTTTTGTTCAAGTTGCAAGCCACGCAACTAAAGGTACTTACCCCTAGGGTTTCAATTGGTACGTTATTCACTCAACAGACCAACCAATAGTACCAGCTCATGATCTGGTGTTCATTTTATTTCTGTATGGTTTATTTTTTTTCATGTGTAATTTATTGTGTTATCACATAGTATAATAATAAACAAGCATGCAAGATAAAATGAACATGTGATGCGATGAAATTTCTATTTCTTGCACGGTCAGTTGTGAGTGCGATCACATAGTACATGCTTATAAAAATAGAAAATGATTTCATTCGTCACATTAAAAATAATAAAACCCTCAAAATATATATTAAGTCATAACCACCTTCTATCATTCAAGTTTGGACAAAACCAGCTGTTTGAGGTGTTAGTCATGCCATAGCTGAGGGTGCCTCTTACTATCGGGGAGTCTTTATAAGAATGATGGGTTGGATTAACTAAAATTGTAGCAATGAAATATCCATAGCTAGATTTTTGTAATTTTAGAGGCAAGCATTGAGTAAATCAAGTTATGATTTTAAGAAGCTGGGACTTCACTCAACAAATCAAGGAGCTGTAAGTTAAAGCAGTCGGCCAGCCAAAAGCCTACCAAGAACCCTCCAAGTAGTGGCGTAGCCATAGCTTGTAGACTATGAGGGGTGGTTCTGGGATCCTTTCCACTAGAATACTCAAGTGATAAAGTATTTATATTCTAGCATAGAGGGTTCCTAGAATCCGAAAAAATAGTGGGAGACATAAAATGATTTAAGTAATTAATCAAAAATGACTAAACGGTAATCGAGATAAAAGGCACTCATCTGCTAAAATTCATTTTTTTTAATGGAAAGTTCTACCACAAGTTTAAACTGTGATAAATATTGGACAAGGTAAATGTCCACACTAACACGAGTATCCATGAATAGTACAGGCACGTGTGCATAGTACTATGATATAGGAAACTCAGGGTGCCAGTATCCCCAATACTGTTAACTACCTCAAGAAGTGAGGGTAAAAATTGCTTACAGAAGACTAATGAACAAAGCATATGATAGTTATATCATTATGCTTTCATCAATATCCGGTGCTAGTTGCGGTCACTACACCAGGATATGGATGATATAAACATGAAGTCTCATCTTAGGGATGTTTTCAAGGAGAAATTGAAGCATTGATATAGATAATTTGATGTACACTGGCATGTGTAAAATGAAAAATGGATCCATTTCTCATATCATTTTAACCACCTTTACTCAAGTTTCATTTTAAGTTATAAAATGAGAAAGTATTGAGTAAAGGCTTCATTACCTATTCAGGTAAGGTTCTCCAAGTGAATAAGAATAAAAATACAATTAAGCTTTAATTATTATGCCGGAAAAATTGAAATACAATGCGAAAAGGTCAAAGGAATTTAATTCCAATGACACATTCGCGACGTCCTTCATTTAATGAGGTATTAACAAAGGTTATTTGCATTTCATATTATAAAATAATACTATGGATGTTTAAAATAATTAACCTGATTTAAAGGAGAAAGTTATCTCTACTACATCAGGAATATTCATCAAATGTAATGTTTCCCTTTTACTACTTGGGTATTAAATACAATATGCTGGTAACATATGTGTATTCTAATAAGATAAACAAGTTAGTATAGAAACCTCACTAGAAGTCAGGTGTATTCTCCAAGTGGCTGTGAAAGGGTGATACCTAGGCCAGTGGTGAGAAGTACACGAATTATTTAATTGCCAAGTTAAAGATTCATGTTAATCTATTGTTGAGTATAACCACAAACATTAATCTCATGTTTCCTTGGACGCAAGGAGACATTCTTTCAGTTTCTGGAATTAATGTTGTTTTTGGTAAACTCACTCACTAGTTCAGTAATATATGAATCATTGGAAAATAGTGATGAATATAAATGTAAGTCTTATACCCAGTTTTGACAGGGTAATTCTTTGTCAAGTAATACTAAAAATGGATTTCATGAATATACCAAGTATTCTATTTAGGCTCGGCACAGCTAAATACTTTTGGTATTATCGATGGCTTTAGTTTGGACAAAGAATCCTTTAGAAATAAAGGTATGTCACAAAGCTTTTAGAAAGAGTTCAACATGTAAGGGTAAACTATTCCAAGTATAATATAGAGGTATATATTCTTCATAAGATTACTTTACATAATTAAGGAATAAAAAAGTGAAGTATTTGCATGGTCAGGAGATATGAGTTGCTTTGGGTTGGGATACTGAAGAATAGCTCGACCAAGCATTCATCAATCATGATAATGTAGCATGGAGTAATTCCTAAATTCACATTACCTTATCGACATCACGACACTGATGTTAATGAGGAGGATTTATGATCAAGTCTTACATATCAAAATTGAACAATAAACATATAGCATGGAGCAATTCCTAAATGTATATGTTATACATCAAAATTTTGATCAATGTTGCAACTAGCATAAACTTCCATTATATTTAATGAAATGATTTGAAAATAACAACAATGTCCCACAACCATATGACAACTATAATGAAAAATGGATATCATATGAGTCATAGAATGGTAGAAATCCATTATGTCATAAGGACATGTGTTTGGATGCAAATAGTTTGTTCGGATACAAAAAAACTTGCATCAAGATAAACACATTGAGAATTTAAGGTACTTATCCTAACGATTTCTTAGGATATTACATAAATCCCTAATATAGAAAAGTTATAGTCAAGTAAGGGACTACATATCTATATAAGGGTGCACATCTCTATTAGAGATAGTGGGAGCTATATTGAATTGTGTTTAGTTAATGCTCAAGATGCACAAAATAGTTGGCATAGGAAATAGTTCCACAAGCGCATGTGGAACAAAGTATGTTCGAGAGACACATACTGCGTAGGAAGGATAAAACCATGGTGATGGTTTTTATATTCACCGTGGTCAATGATCTATTATTCAGTGTGAATAATATTTCCTATAATTAAGAAGTATATGGAAATTAGCTAAAATTGTTAAGACCAACTAAAATTTAATTAATGGATTCCATGTATCAAAGTGAAAAGGGGTTATTATTCTAAATACTATGGTGGGTATTCAAGTGAATTGATACATGGACGGTACGATCTTGGTACCAATAATGTTTGAATGATTTGACCAAGTCGTTATGCCTAAATCTGTTAGAATTTTACTTATCATAGCTAATATATATAATCAATTTATTTAGAATTGGATGTCATGACCACCAATCATGGATAGTGTCAATACGATGCAACCAGAAAGGGATGGTCACATCACAGAATGCTAATAAAGGTTGAAAATTACTGAAATCCATTTTAGGATTAAAGTAAGAAACATGATCATACATTTAAAACAAATGGTTTCTATGTGTCTACCAGAGGTTAGTGGGAGAATTAAGGTTTTCTAATAAGAAATATGTTCGGCAACATATGGAAAACATACATTGGTCTCACAGTTAGTTAAGACCAAAATAAAATTTATTCTCCAGAGATTGACTTAACGTAGCAACTTAAGTTATAGGGAACAAGATCTATTGAGTTAGATCTATATGTTGCTTGTTCCTAGTCAATCGTACATATAGTGACATTGTATTGAAAAAATACATGTTTGAACAATTCAAGAGATGTATTGTTGCCTATGTCATAGGGCATAATCTCTCCTTTTTGATTGGTCCATGACATGGGAAGAGATAAATGTAGTGAGTTAAAATCCAAATTTTTGAGTGATGGATCAATCACGTATGCCATGATATGTACAAGAACTGATATTGCCAAGGTATATTTTACAATAGGCAAATATCAGTTATATCTAGGATCACTGTAATGGATGTAGTCAGAACTATCTAATTGTACTTTAGAAATTACAAAAGATATGTACCTGGTAAGTGGAGAAGAAAGGATACTAGTTTTCAAGGATACAAACAAGTATTATATAGATCAATAGATCTAATATTGCAGTTAGAGACGATGAGCGAAACAAGATCATATAATCCAGTGGAATCCATACCTACAAAGACTGAGTATGTTGCAGCTTCTAAGGAATCTAATAAGCAGATATGTAACAATCTATTCCAGTTCTTGGAATTGCACCTTGTGAGAAAAGTATTATCATAATCTAAATTATGATATTCTTACTGGACAATATGTCAAGATATGACAGTGGACAAAAGGTGAGATATACTCAGGATACCATCTATTGAGTAGTTTTACTCAAAGAGATTAGGTCTCTATAACAGAATTTCCACGTGGGAAAATCATGGTGGACCCAGTTGCTAAAGTTGTTACTCAGTAGAAACATGATGTTCATCATGTGAGTAGCTAACAAGTTTGGTTAGCAAGTTGGCTCTAGTGCAAGAGGGAGTATTGAAATAGTGGGTGCCCTAGACCCAATTATTCAGTACTTTTGATTACCATATCATGTATACAGGAAGTTAGGCATGATTTCATCTTACCATTATAGTGTATACTTTTCTACGTCCACTATTGAAATGGTAATTTCCAAGTATTAATTTTCATATCGAAAGGTTATAGCAGTTCCCAGGCTATAATGAGAACCTCTAGATACTATGACATTAATCATAAATATATGTTTTATGGTATAGATACATCTTACTGATTTGACACAGTATATGTTTGACTATCAGGTGTTGGGGGCTCATAAGCATTGAGACTTCTTCTCATGAAGTTCGTACTTGGTGATCTCTATTAGCGAGATCATGAGGACTGACCCGCCAATAGTAACACCACATGTTTCGAGTGTCATTGGATGTTCCTATATATGATCATGTGTAATGGTATCCTGACTTGAGATCATTACCAATGTATGTCACTTGATTACGTACTTTGATGCGAGATGAAAACTGTGGTGATGAAGTCGTGGTGAGGTAGTTTGTGTCAGGTACGTCGTTGGTGGCATGGCATTGGTTGAATGGTCAATAAAGGATTTTTTTCTTCTGGGTTATGGAAGTAATATATCTCAAGTCATGTTGATATGGATGGAAGTACCTTTATAAGACCATGGCCATGTCAGTCAATGGTAAATTCATCTAGTTAAATCAACAAACTACAAAGCAAGAAAAGGGCGATGACACGTGAGTGCGTCCTGCTTTATGAGATATTACAGACAAAGAGATTATATTACATAGTGTGTGTTCGTAGGTTGGTTGTCACCACTGTCACAATCCTTATTTCTTTAGGGGATATGATGGGTTTCTAGATCCTGCTCTTGGTCTGTGAATACTATTCACGGCTGTCGAAATAAGGGCCTAGAGGGTCACACACAATAGAGTATTCAAGAATCTACCCTATTCAGTTGAATATGAGTTTTAGACATGGTGGGCCCTATCATAGGGGTTTGGGATTTGTCCAAAGTTAAACGATTACCAATGAAATAAATAAATTCATATTATTCGAGTTTAGAATAATGAGTATTGAATTTATTTATTAAATGTATTTATGAGTTTTAATTAAATACATGAAAAATATTAATTGATGAATATTAAATTATTCAAGGTTCAATTAATATTTATGGGAGCGACGAGTCAAGTTAATGACTCAATTATTATCATGTGATATATTTTAATATATTACACATAAATGATAATAATATTTATGGATCAGTTTAGTAGTCATAAAATGTCGTCGATAGTGTGTTAAGTATTCGGGGTCGGCGAGGCGATACCGGGTATTTTAATTAAGCACTATAAATAAAAGAGGAGGGGACTTTGCCAAAGACTATTCATAGTTCTTCTCTCTCTTCTCTTCTCTCCCATAATCTATAGAGAGAGGCTCTAGATCTAAGGATCTTGGATGGAGCTCTCTCTCGGGCATCGCTAGCGAAGTGATGCGATGATCATTGGAGCGTTGAAGGCATTGTTGCAATTCCACGCTAGCACCTGGATTACGAAAAATGGATCTCCCACGGATTTCTTGAAGAACGTGTGGATGATCTAGAGGAATTCGAATTCAGATTCTTCGAGCAGTGATCACCAATGACAAGCAGATGTTGTGCGCGACTTCATAATTAAACTAGGTATTTTTACAGTTTAATTTTTGTGCTTAAAAAACCTTCACGCGAGATCCTCGGCTTTGACTGGGATACTCTTCAGCGATGTCAACAAGTTTACATCGATCGTCGGTGGGAAAATTTTAAAAACCCACCTGCTTGGGGTTTCCGCAGCATGCCCGGATCCAACACATCCTCCATAATATCTCTCAATTGAATTATTGGGATGGTATCCTTTTTAACTTGTCTCTCTATTGTTTATGGTGGCACTACTGTAAGTGGTGAGAAAAATATACACATTGGTAATCATATTTAGAAATTGATGAAAAGGTAGTATGAAGGATCACTTTCACTCACCAAGGCTCCATATTTTTCAATTGTATTAATCTCATATGGTGTGATAAGTTTATATATTATTATTTCCATTGCCTCTTAATTTGTTATATTGGGAGCCTCTTCATTCACAGATGTCTCTCTATCACTTTGTGCCAGTTGAGAACTTTCTTACAATGACACTTGTACGGGATTTTGAAGGGTAACATCCACCTTTAAGGGCATCATACCCTCTAGAAGATCCATACATACAAGATCCACTATGTGTTCTGATATATGAATCGATTAGTCCCATTAAGGGATACATATATATTAAGATGGTAATTTTTTAATATATATGATAACCATGGTACAAATGTTAATGCAATATACATTACTCTAGATAATCACCAAATGAAGAAAAATACAACTTCAAGTGTTTAAATAAATCTTTAACATCCATCATGTGGTTAATATATGAGTTTGAGTGAGTCAAAGTATAAATTAGTACATTTAATTCAATGCCCAACTCTGATCCATCATGGATACCACCAGTAACTTCCTTGGTTAAATTCCTCTTTTAATAGATGAGAATTTTATACTTTTGGATTTTCAATGCCCTTGAACCTGAGGATATTGTCCAGGTATCTAATAAATCCAAAAGAATTAGTAATATATTGTGAAAATATTTTGGAAATAAATGTACATATTCAAAATTCACTCACCAGTCTAGAGTGAAGATGGGGTTATATTAGTCTCACTTGTTTTATCCAATTTATTTCTTTAAAATAGAGTTATATATAGGGAACCACTAGTGGAATCATTGGGAATACCTATAGAAATTCAAAATCCATGGTCTTCAACTATGTGATATGAGAAAGAGAAGGTATTATTCAACCCCACCACCCAAGTAGGAACTCAATATAATTAGTGTCCCTCCAGTTGAATACTCCGGAGATGTGATAGGTGATTGAGCCTCCTCAAACTCATATAAAGGTTAAAATAATATCAGTTATAAAAATAATATAAATTTATTAAATGTGAATGAGGATGAATGTCACATTCTCTCAGGAAGAGTTTTGACTGACCTCCCCCTTATTAGTAATATCTCTTGTCTCTAAGCTATAATCTCTTTTATTATCACCATTGTCACTATTGTTATCAAACTCCATTATCTTGATCACTCAATTCAAGTAAAAGTTTTTTCCCTTGAGTGAGTGGACCACAACCTTGAATTATTTGATATTAGTTTTGGTATCATTGGGATGGATCTCATAGGAAATATTATACTATGTGATGATTTTTAAAAGTTATTTCAAAATTATTTCTTCTACTTATAGGTAATCTTAGATTTATTTTATATAAAAAATTCTCCTTTAGGAATCCCACTCGATCTATGCATCCAAAAACTATGAATATTTAGGGATGGGTAGTGGATAATCCACTCTAATCATAGACGGATAAGGATCAAGATGCATCAACCACTACCTAAGCATCTGATTAGATATATTATTTCTCATAATAGGCCTATTATATGGTCTACCTACCTCTATTGACTACTCTTGATCCACTATGCCTTTGTCCATTGATGGACCCTTGAAGTCTACTAGTATGCCACCCAGGTATGATCTAATCCAGGATTCAACATAGTTAGTGCATAGCCTATTATTAGCATCATTTAGGGGTAATATAACCTATTAAACCAAGTTTTACTATGTTAACATCAACCTAAATAGATGGATAACCATTGGATTTTACTCAGTCTTGACACTACAGGGTGAAGCCAGGAATATCTATTATACATAACAGAATTAGTGACTGAATTTTTAAGGAATATAGGCTTCACAAATGGTATCTCCATTGATTAAGGTCACCAACATTCCCTCAATAATTTTTATAAAGAAATATCTATTCTCATGTGTGTTATTGTCATCATCATTGATCATGTTGTAGGGATACCGCTATAGTGTGAGGAAAAACTAATTGTGAAAATATACCATGTTAGCCACATATTAGTATCCTAGAGAGAGTGGTTGAAACCTAAAGATAATTTAAAGATGTTGTATTAATTTAGAATCATGGATGTCCTTATAATTGATAAATTTATAACCCATAAATGAGTTGTGATCCAAACTCATAGGACCAGGAAGGGACCAAGAATCCTAAAAAGGGATTTTCCTATATTGATTTTCCCAAGGGGCTAATATAGCTTGATTAATATTAGAATGGATAGATTGATATGTTGGTCACTCTCCATTTATTATACCATGATAAATATGTTATTCCTCATCCCATGTTTCTACTTGTGGACTTGAAGAAGATATCCACTCAGAAATATTCTGAGGAATTCCTCTATGAAGACTAATGGGTTTATTCTATGAATGATTTCCCATCCCCACTAATTGTAATAACATTCCTATATGGTTGGAAAATATACTCTAATATCCCTATAGTTCATGTGGGTTGGGAACCTATATGGAATCTTTGTTTTGGTCCCTTAAGCATTTGATTTGATGAAGAGCCCATCCCAGGCATTGAAGGGAATGTCAACACGGGGACTAAGGTCATTCTTCATGATATCCCTTAGCAATTACAATATCCCTCTTGCTAGCATAGGATTTATCCCCACATCATCCCATTCATATTATGGATGTATAAATATTTCATAAATGTTCTCGAGGATTAGAAATTTATTGATCATATGCACATCTCAAAGGATAATCCCAACCTCTTTATGTATTAAGTGGAAGGTGTTGGTTTCAGGGTTCCATTGGAAAATTTAGTCTAGAATTATTTTTATATTGTGGTTTGAGTATGATGTGACATATATACTACCTCATAGATTCCCACCACTCTCGGATACACCTCAAATTCATCACTTCTCTAGAAAAACTAGTAAGGTTACCCCTAGTCCATACCAAAAATTCCTCCTTGGAAAATATCTAGGCTTGTGTTTCATCCCTTCCTAGGATCTATGTATGACCTCCAGAAAATGGTTGAGTGGTTGTGAATCTATAATTCTGGGATGTGAGTCCCATATTCCAAAGTTAGTGGGGAATATTATAAAATATACTTTTCTCCATACTTAGCCTCTTTAATGAAACACATTTCCTTAGATGTATTTGATCAACTCATGATTGCAGTTGATCTAATGCATTGGATAGTTCTTTCCTGGAAAAGGTTTAGGGATGGGTACTTTATCCAACAATACAAACCTATAAAGTGGAAGCCTCTCTTACATTGGTTAATTCCTTAGAGTTATCCCCCATCAACTCTAAAAGAATCATCTATCTCATATGGATGGTTTGGTGTTGATGACTCTCAACGCTATTAACCATATCAATCCATCTCGTAGTAGAATATCAAGCAATTTTTCCTGATAAATTTATGTGAAATAAAAATTAAAAAATCCCAAAGGATAAGTAGGTATTTGAAATAAATGAAATCATGAAATTTTTTGTCAAAGTAAATAATCATTCATAAAACTTATACAGGGAGGATTGTGCCACATAAATTATTTGGTGTCCCACATAAATATTTCATGGTGAATAGACCATATCCACTTAATTTATATATGGTTAGCTATCAAGGTGCATAAGAATTTTGTGAAATATCATTATCTAGAGGAATGAGTGAAATTTTATACAAAAATAGAGAAAATTAAAGAACCTTTTATTGATCGCAAAGTAGAAAAGAAGGATTAGGGCCAACCTTTTATCTTTTACTTTATAAAAACCATGGAATTAATATATGAAATATCTTATTTTCCTTATAATTAAGTCCTATTCATTCTAATTATATCCAATTATGAGGGGGTATTTTTTATTCTTGAAAAAATCACAATCACTTTGGGGTGAAAATTGAAAGAAAACAAAGCCAAATATGAATTTTAGCATCAAAATGATAGTTCACTATATAAATATTAAGATCAAATGAAAGAAATTACATGGGTCACATGTCATTTTCGGTTAGTGAGAAACCCTCCTTTATGTTCTCGAATATTTGAGTGGCCTAGGTATCATTTACAATGTCCATGTAGCACCTCCTTACAACCATATGTACTTCTTAGGATGGATATATAATTTTTGGAATCTCAAATGTCACATATGACCACAAACCAATCTTATATAATAGTGGTTTTATAAGTTCTATGGAAATAGTAATGTGTTTTTTATAAATACACCCCTAAAAATATTTCAAAAAAATGAATTAATTTTTAGGGATGAAGTAATTTCTTGAGGAGTGAAGTTTTAGAAATTGAATTGTTTGTGTGTAAATCATTCTCAATAATTTATTTTAAGAAAAATTCCCTCATGTAGACTTTAAACATAAGTCTAAATAAGGGGTGACCTACTGTGTAATATTTTTTTGGCCATGAATCACTCGTATAAAATTATTATAGTTTGGTTCACATAAACCCATCATGAGAAACCCTTTTTTACCCCATGTGACTTCTTTATGAATAGATTCTTGCATAATTCTTATCTGACAACTGTCCTTTAACTCATTTATTATTTTTATACCCCACTCGTCTACATAGAGCTTTAATTTTATGCAATCTAGGAGTTTAATATTTATAACCCTCTTCCTAATGAATTAAATCTTCATAAAATTTGACCAAATTCATCCCTTACACAAAAGTACTAAATTATGGGAATCTAAGATTTTTAAGTGTTACAAAAGATCTCACTAAACTCCTTTCACCAAGTTCAAAACCCTAAAAATCCTATTCCATCAAGGCCTCCTCCAGATCCACCAGACTTACATGATCTGATAACTATGCATGTCTATGTACTTCCCTTAAATCAAGTATTATTTTGATAATGGGAATCATACACCTTTTAAAATATGTCATATAGTTTTAATACATAATCAATAGGGTCCTTGAAATATAAATTTTTATTTATTCCCTTGATAATGAGAATATTTATCCCTGGTGATCATTGGTACTCATTCTAGCCCAAGATGATCATTTTGGTTTCTCTACATTGGACTTCATAGCTCTTAGGTATTATATCAACCTTCTTTTATAAAATCAATGAGTAAGAGACACAAATGGGTTTCTAATTTTGTGTAAGTCCCAACTCTTCTCCACTGAATCACATCACCCATGAGTCTAGTCATCCTTCCCTATCTAGTTACCAATGAACATAAGACAACCAAAAAGGGTCGCTCGTATGTAAATCCCACAACAATATTTCTAGTATCCTTTCACCTAGTAGTGTATTTTTTATGACTTTAAACTACTTAGAAAATGACCTAGTTTTATGACCTTAAATTATAAGAGATAATGATCCTAGAAGAATAACCTTAAAATGAAATTCTTTGGTCATGGTTGAATGGACTTAAAAGGTAATGTAATTTCTTTATCACATGACCTTAAAAGTTATGATATGTCTCCTTAAAAATCACTGAACTATGTGGGTTTTGATTCCCTTCACAAGGATACATAGGTATCCCATTTTATAAGTGTAATCCTAGCTCCTCTACACCTACCACCCCCAGGATGATGATATATCTTGGATCACCCAATTTCATGGCTATAAACTAGACCATAAATAGCTAGTAAGGGGAAGGATGTAGAAAATCTCATGCATACAAATGGTGAACCTCTGATGCATATATATAACCACATAGATACATGGTGTCAATCGATCGCTTTTAGAACAAGGAAAATTGGTATTTTTATTTAGAAGGATTTAATAGATATGTATTAAATATATAATAGATTATTAGGCAATTAAATAAGACCCTTCATGGGGTGATCCAACCACTCATAATCTTAACATCAACACACAACCTGAATCATCATTTGTTGATTCTAATTACCACCCACCATTGGAAAGTGGGTTTTCATCCAAAAAAGATGTGAGTGTGAACACATGGAGGAATAATAGAAAAAAGGTTTCCCAATGATTATCTTATGTAATAAAAGAAAGTATTAAGGTGACCATAATAGTTAAGTGCCCCATTTTTTGGCATTTTATTTGGGTTACACTTATATGGGAAACCCTAAGAGTTAAGAGACCATGGGTATAGTGTTGATTTTATCCATATGATGGATTAGAATGGGAGTTTTCTAATCATCCATCCAAGAATCATATATTATATGGTTGGAATAATAGTCTAAAAAATATCTAAATTGATGTGGTTCAATCCAAAGAAGGGTTGTTTCTTAGTTAAATATGGGTTTTTCCCACAAATGGATATGGTGAATTTTAATAAGGGCCATTATTTTAGTGTAATCACATTAAAAAAATTCTTATTAAATAAATGTAAAACATGATAGCCATATTATACAATATTATGATGTAGATAAATATCATCATCAAACATTACTTTGATATCAAGCATAGAGAAAGAAAATGATTAATGTAAGAAATTTCTTAGACTAATGCAAAACTTAAGAATCATTCTTAAGTAAGAGAGAAACTAGTATAAATAGGGGCTTAGATGTAGGAGTTTTAATATTGGATTTTTATAAAATGATGTTAAAAGTTAACCCGGTAACTTTAACATAGGTTTTATAAAAAATGACATTAAAGGTAATTTAGAAGACCATTTAACATAATATTTACAAAAAACCAATGTTAAATGGATTTTAAAATTAATTTTAATGTCAGTTTTATAGAAAAAATTATGTTAAAAGTGTTTTAAAAAAACATCTAGAACCTAATACCCTCTTTTTTTTTATCAAAACCCATATTCTTGGTCAATATCAGTACCAGATGACCTTTTACACCACTCGATCTTTTATTGTAGTTAATTTTTATCATATTTTCACATTATTTCTCCTCAATGTTCTATCATTTATCATTATTTTACAATACTCAAGAAATCTCAGTCGACCTGAAACTATGTTTCAAGGTTTTTGTTGGTTCTTTTTTCACTTTTTTCCCTCATTTTTTCTTAAATCTTTCATCCTTTTTCTTATTTCCAATGACTTTGAGTGAGTTGATCAGAAGTCAGGATCTATTTTCCATTATCAACCTCTAATATTTATAAGTTATTTTTTATTTTTAAAGATAAATTAATTAACTTTTAGTTATGAATTTGATTCATTCATTCATTTGTTTGTATGCATTTTATTATCAAATATAAAGAAAATATTAAAATTTGTTTAATATTATAAATTTTTTATAATTATAATTCTTTTCCACTATATTTTGTTTTTTTTGGACCTTTTTGTATTTATAATTATTTGTATTTATAAATTTTTTATCATTATAATTTGTTTTTGGTTGAAATTTTTTTTCTTAAATTTTTTTCATATATAATTTTTTTTTGTCAATTTAATGACTTTTGATTACTTTATTTTGTTGTAAATTATTGTTCACTTTTAAATTTCGTTTAAGAAAAATTATTTGATACAATTTTTCCTGATTTTGGAAGTAAAGCTAGAAATATTAGAATGGGACTGTGCATATATGAAATGAATCCATATCAGAGCCTCAGTATCCAATATAGTTCATGGCCTATTTTTTGGTAGTTTAAAACTTTTACCCATAGATATATATGAAGAAAAAATATGTTATAATGATATTAATTATTTATAGACAAAAACAACTAGAAAACAATATTGATCTATAAATTTTACCATTGATTGATGATTTGAAACTTTTATGCAAGACAGGTGTTACAATATTTGATGCATACAATAAATAGTATTTTCTTTTGTGTTTTATGATCAGGTTTGCTATAAACTAATTTCCTACATATAGAAAATTATCTAGATGCAGTGTTATGTGATATAAATCATGTCCAATTTATCAAGAAATATTATCAATTTTGAAATGGAAGAAATATAGTGTACATGGGAAATCAAGGATTTCTACAAATTGATCATCCTTATCATAGATTGAAAAAAGAATTTAATAGTTTACAAGAATATAATCTCCCTCCACAACCATTAACAGCTGAATAATATTATGATAAGGTGAAAAATATTGACTCCACATTTGAAAAGAAAGTAAGTTATGGTCATCAAAAAAATATCTATAAGAAACATTATATCTTATTCAAACTACCCTTATTAGATATTTTTATAGATAAAAAATAACATTAACATTATGCATGTTGTGAAAAACATATGTGATAGTTTGATTGGAACTTTGTTAGATATAAAAGGAAATAAAAATATAGATTTCATGCTAGATTGGACTTGATATCCATGGGAATATATTTGGAGTTATCTCCCACTTTGAAGAGAAATAAAACATATTTACCTCTGACTTGTCACGCATTAAGAAAGAGTAAGAAGATGAATTTTTTTTAGTGTCTGGATGGTATAATAGTACCCAGTGAATATTATTCAAATGTGAATAATTTAGGGTCATTGAAAGATTTCAAATTAATAGGTATGAAATCTCATGACTTTCATGTATTTATGCAAAAACTACTATGCGTTGAACTGCATGGTATATTTCTTACACCTTTTAGAAAGACTACCATTAGGTTGTGTTATTTTTTCAAATTCATTTGTAGCAAAGTATTTGATCCAAATTTGTTAGATGTGTTAGAGAATGTAGTTGTGCTAATACTTTTTCAACTAGAAATGTATTTACCATCAATATTTTTTGATATAATGGTTCATCTGGTGATTCATTTAGTATATGAGATAAAAATATGTGGGCCTATTTATTTACATTGGATGTATCCTTTTAAAAGATATATGAAAATAATTAAGGGATATATTAAAAATAATTATCAATTAGAGGCCTCTATTATTCAAAAATATGTATTAGAATAGGTTATTGAGTTCTATACTAATTATTTGTTTGAAATATATCATATTGGTCCCTATATATCTCTACATTTGATAGTTGATAGTGAAGGTAGAGGGATTCATGGCTTAATTATAAAGTTCATTCCATGTAAAGAAGTAATGCAGGAATATTTATACATTTTGAACAACACGGATGAGGTTCAGCCATATATATCAGCACATATTGTTGGATTATAGGTATGACATTCTAAAAAGAAATGAATAGAGGTTGATTATTGAGAATTAAAAGACATTTTCTCTATAGTTTAAAGAGAAATTCAACATAGATTTATCTGCATTAAAAACATTGAAATATTTTGCAGGGGGTCTTTTTCTTAATGTGATCACATGGTCTAGTTTTGATGTTAATGGTTACACATTTTACAAACACAAAATTAGTATGATAAGAGTACTGTTCAAAATAGTGGGGTAATAGTCATCACTGAAGCACTGTATTTTTCAATTGCAAAAGATAAAAACCCCAATTTTTTCATCAATAATATATTTTTGAGTTTTAAAGGATATATGGGGAATTTATTATACTGAATTTTTATTATAAGTGTTTAAGTGTAACTTGTTCGATAGTAATAGTGGTGTGAAACATGATGATTGTGGATTTACACTCATTGATTTGAAAATATTTAGTTGCAAAGAGGAACTATTTATCATGGATACACCTGAAAAGAAAATATTTTATGTTATTGATCCATCGAATGATCATTGGTCCTTCATTTTGAAAAGAAAATAATTAATTTGGGTGATGAAGATGATGATGGTGTTATAGATTTATGTGGCGTTTATTCGTCTATTACAATATTTCTAGATGATAACAATGACTATAATGTAGACATAGTCCATGTTGTATGAAATTATCATGTTAAAGGTATATAGGAAGACACTAAATTACTCTACTAATTATTCAAGTAAATATTTATAATCTATTTTTCATTATTGACCTCAAAATTTTGTAAGTTGTCTTTTTTCTTTAATTTTTTTTCAATTATAATTTTTTTTAATGTTACAATTAATTTTGATTATTATTTTTTTGTAACTTTTTTTCATTTTAAATTTTTTTTTAAGATATGAATTATTTTTTAAAAAATTATGCATTGTTAAATTACCAATTTTTATATTTTATTATATTTTTCTCTTCAATATTGAAGTGTTATCCTTGTTTCCACCACCTCCAAGTGAGTTCAACATAATTTAAGATATATTTATTTCCAAACTTTGTAAGTTATTTTTTTTATCTTTGAAGAAAAATTAACTAACTATTAGTTAAAAATTGAATTCATCCAATCATCAGTTTGTATACATTTTATTATCAATTATAAATTTTTTTGTAAATTTTTTTTAATGTTGTAAAAAAAATTTAGGAATATAAATTATTGGTGAATATAATTTCTTTTTGGTTTTAACTATTTATATTTATAATTATTTGTATTTATAAATTTTTTATAGTTATGATATTTTTTTAGTTGAATCCTTTTTTCATTATTTTTTTCATCTATAAATTTTTTATCTATTATGAAAAATCAAATTTTTATTTATTATAGATATTTATTTTATTGAAATATAGTTACACATCATCTTGTTGAGGTAGCATAAATCATTAAATATTATAAATGTAGATTCATTTTAGGAAAAGTATTTTATGCCCTAATTGGAAGATCATTGACCAATCAGTGAAAGATATTTTATGGGAGTCTCTAATGGTAATCTTTCTAAACTTATTTATTTAGTTTTCCAATGGTTTAAATATTATAAATTTCTTAACATTTTATTTATTCAATTCCTTATGAAATTTTACTTTTCAGAGACAAAAGAAATTTAAAAAAGTGTTTATCCTTTGGGGCAACAAGATGGGGAGATTTTAAGGAAAATTTGACTTCAACTTATATTTTTGGGAGTAAAGAAGATAAATATCCATTCCTTAAGTATAAGTTTATATATATAGATACATGGAAGAAGTTTGTCTCCAGTCTGTGAGAGTAAAATTCTATGTTATGTTTTTATTCTTTATAAAATTTAATTTTTTAATTAATTTTCATTACTTTATAACATATTTATTTTTTTCTTATGTAACATTACTCTAAGAAAACTCACTGAGAGATGAATTCTCATAATTTATACCATCATATATTTTCACAATGAGGTTATCCTTTATTAGAGGAAAAATGATTGCTAAAAAACATAGTAAATTAAGATTCAAGTCAAGTAGTAGATTTAAAGAGGTTTAACTCAACCCTTCTTCTCCTCCCACTCATCATGAAAAATGGAAAAGGGTGATAATTTCAAAAAATGGAAAGTATATTACTAATCCAACAAAGGAATTAGTTGATAATATTATAAGTAATTAATTATTACTTTCCATCAATATTACTATTTAGTAAATTTATATTAGTAATATTATATTTGATAATATTACTTCAGGATTCCCTTCGAGAGAAAATGACATAGGGGTCCTTTATCCCTAAGGGCTGGAAGGATATTCTTACCATTTCTTTAGAAAATCCAGAACACCCTATACATGTCAAAGGGTATAAGGAGAGTGTTAGATTTAAAAAAAATGGTTAAACCCCTAGTGCGACATCAATAGGGGTAGAATGTAGGGAAGAAATAGATTCTTTGAAGGTTGAGATATGACACTTGAATTAGTTGATAGGGGATAGTATTAAATCATTTGTATCGGTTATTCTTGTAGGAACAATGAGGCAGATGTAGCCTATGCAACCTTCCTACCCAGATCTGTCGCCTTATCATTCATACCCAACTATGTACTATGATTTATATATTGGGGATCTCCAAATATATATTGTAGAATACATAATTTTAAATCATATGGTGGATTGTGTACATCATAGACTAATGAAATCAGGTTAAGTAGGAGTATCAATTCATGATATTATTGATCCAACTACTCTCGTTTCGATTCCTACCAAGGAGGTGTCTATAGTTGGATAGTGTATTGGACATTTTTTACTTTTTCCAGGTAATCTTTTTCATCATCTGACATATGAGGTATGCATTGGTTTTCATTTTTCATTTATAAATAAATTTATAATTTCTTATAATATTTTATTACACTTACCTTATATAGGAGTAATTGAAATCAAAGGAATCACTATAAAGGAAAGGAAGATTTTGGGTTTTATAGCATTCATATATTCCTCATGATGCTAATTGGGTAACAAAGTTATCACATGTTTTACCATATTATATAATTATTATAATTTTTCAATGAATTATAATATATATGAAATAGATTATACATTAAATATATTTAAAACTTACATCATGGATATTGTAAAGGGTTATCAGCTCAGTGTACCCGTGTTGCAGTTGTTTTCCATGTAAGTAAACTTAAATTATTAATTTATTTTCATTAAGTAATTATATTTTATATTGACTTAATTAATTAATTTCAAAATAAAGTATCTCCATAGTCTTTGAATCCAATACGATTTCACTTTTTTATGGTTTTATTGACCAAGAATACATTTCAATAGAAGTGAAATATTAAAACCAAGAATCCATAAGTGGATATGTGTCTAAAAGATTAAAAAACACAGAGATCACATGTTGGTTTTTTCCATTCCTTGACGGGTAAGAACAAATATATAAATATGAGCCACTATTAATTATACTATCATTAATTCTTAATATATTATATTTTAGCGTACATTAGATGTTATACTTATTTTTCTCAAAATAATGTAGAGCATATTGGTTTTTCTCTTTATTGGGTAGTGTTCAAAAAAGATTTATTAAGTTGTTAAAGAAATAAGTATTATTTTAGGATTTTATTTCTTTAATATTAATTTTGTAATTTTATATCTATTTTGATTATTAATATTTGAAATTAAATTAGGTTATGGATTGTGTTCAATAGGGCTCGTTATCCAATAGTGGAACCAAAAAAATGATTATATGAAAGATGAGGTAGATAACTTATATATTGGTGAATACATGGTTTTTCTTACACATATTATATTTTTATTTTTAAAATATTGTTTCATAAACATAGTTTCATCATAAACAAGGGATTTTTGAATGTGGATATTATGTTTTATAATTCATTTATGAGATAATCAAAACCAAAACAACAAAAAAATTTGAAAAGGTTGGGTTCATTATAACACTTATAATTTAAAAAAATGTTATGTTTTAAATTCTTAACACTTTATTTTGTAGGATTTTGATGATGTTTATTCATTTACATCCAATGAATTGAAACACCTTCAAAATTTATTTACACAATATTTTATAAGTTTTACTAATTTGGATACTCGTTTTCATTTAGGTTTGTATTTATAAAAATCATTATAAAATTCCTCAATGCGTTTTGTTGTTCGTGTTCTATTTCTACTAGTTTTTTGTGCGAATTAGTTATATAGTTTGAGTTTTCATGTGTGAATTATGTAATTTTGTGATATTTCTATAAAAAATTTAACTTTCTACGTCATTTTTTAGTAAAAAATGATGTCAAAAGCGTGTGAGGAGGGATTAACATGTCATTTTTCTAGAAACCCATATTAAAAAATCCTCCTAGAAATAAGAAGACTTTTGATGTCAGTTTTATAAAAAAACAACATTGAAATCCCTCTATTTATTTCCCTTTAGAAGGGTTTTTAATGGCGGTTTTATTAAAACCATTATAGAAACTTCCACTTTCAATGTTGTATGTATTAATTTTAGTTATAAACTGATATTAAAAGTTTTTTCCCACTAGTTAGACCGATTATATGTGTTAGAGAAAACCCTTACCCAACTATCCAATTATTGAAATTGTTCAACACTTGAATTTAGATGCTTGTGAGAATAATAGAATGAATCACTTAAGGTTTCAAATGAATTAAATATAAAATTACCAAAGGAACTTTAGTCTCTACTCACATACTCAATGTGATTGAGTGTTCCAATGACTTGGTAAGACTAAAAATATCCTTTAAGGAATGATCTGGTTGTTGAATTCGTTCTATAATCATCATTGTCAATAATGATAATTTCCTTAAGTGTTGAGGATAGATGAGTATGTAATGTAATGTATAGGAATAATTATTATGATAATAATATAAAAAAGGTAATGGTTTAAGCTAAAAGGAAAATATTTTATTTTCTAATAATTATCCTTCATCATTGAAATCTAAAGGTGGTGTTGGGAGGGAGGGGAAATGTTTTCATAAGATAGAAATTGTTTGAGTTACTTGAAAGGAACTTATAGAAATATAGGTTATACCAGTGGTTTTAAAACATTTTTATAGGCTAAGAAACTGTTGGTATAGCCTATACCAATGGTTTACAAAACCATTAGTACCATCTATGTGGGGATAAGTTTATAATAATGGTTTCTTGAAATTTTTGGTATGTCCTTATATGAATAATTTTAGGGAACTATTGGTATAGATTCTCTATAAAAACTATTGATATAGTACCTCTATACCAAATATTCATTTTAACCATTGATATAAGGATATACCAACAGTTTAAAGAACTTTTGGTATAACCCCTCTACTAGGAATTGGTTATTTCCAATAGTGTTTCATCCAGCCTACACCCCTGTAAACATCCTACAAACAAAACATATAAACAAAAATTTATAATATTAATTAAAAATAAGACACATATTATATATTTAACATTAAACTAGTTGGTAACTTAAAAACCAAATGATATCACATATATATAATCAGTTTCAGTCATAAGATTCCATCTAAAAGGTTAGAAATGTCATAAATATGAATTCAAAAATGGATCATATCAATATATATCTCCAAAAAAAATCCTTATCATAGTCATCACTATCATCATGTTTAACACTACCGTCATCGTAATCCTAAAACTCATCAGATGAATCATTATCCCTAACAACTTCATTTCCATTGACACATAGGAGTTCATTACCCCAATCACAATAATGATCATTATTTTCATCACCTGTAATTTCATACAATTAGTTCATCATCAATATATATGTATTAATAACCATAGTATAATCTAGAGAAATTTATGGACACATATCCATCATTTCTTCCATAAACTACTCAGTGGTTTTTTCCCTCTTTCATGCCCTTGGGATACCAATTTTTTTACCTCTATTACTTCTACATGTGACTCTTACAATTACTACTTGGTACTAGAATAGGTGTTTCAATTTATTGAAGTGGGTTAATACCTATTGGGAATGAAATAATTCATGGGTTGAAAATGAACCATACATTAGTGATCCTCACCTAACACTCATCACAAATTATTTCTAGGTCCCAAAATTGCATCTTATTTCTCATTAAAACCCTCTAGATCAGGTTGTTGACATTATAAAATAGAAAAATATGTAAGGAATATATGTTAAAATATTAATTCATATAATAAATCTTACAATATTTTATTTCATATTATAATTAATAGCACTCCCATATTTATTCTTTCTACTCGAGAATTTTTCTCAAGGTGCATGCCCTGTAATGTTCAATGATGGTTTCTATAAAATCTAATGCATATAATAAAATAATATTCAATAATTTTGTTAATGATAGAAACTAAAATGATCAAAATTGCACATGGTTTCTCTCATGTTATGGCATGGTCATTCATCCTAAAGTGTGCACATACTTTATAGCACTCCTATTTTTTATTTCTTTATAAAGAATCATGGAGAATAAAATTATTAGTTTAAGAATCAAATTATTAATATAAATCATAAACATTTTCAATTAAAGTAATCAAATTAAAATAATACACTAAACCAGGGACACTTACAATAAGAAATCATCTCCTGGTATTGTATTACTAGATAATCATTGAGGGTCAATATACCCTCTAAATATATGATAACTATACTAACTCATCCATTATATAACTCATGATTATATTATCTCCATGCCTCACTTAATTCTATCAATGATACATCCCTCAAATCTTGGCCATTAGTAAAATTATAGAAAATATGATACCAAAATATTAATTCATATAAATATAATAATAATATACAATTTAATCTAATAATTTTTTACCCATATATGAGCCCATGCATTATCCTTGATTTCAACTCCAATGTCTCTCTAGAAGACTAGTTTCATGGGAATGGTGTCATTATATTTGTTAAGTGTCACCATAAAACTTCTACATTTTCTCCCCTATTTACCAATCATTTGATTATCTCAATTCCACTAAACCATTATTTATGTATAGTGGTTCCATACTTCATGCATGTGAGTACTCCCACATTGCATAATAATAGTAGATCCACTTGTGGAAAAATAAAAGAAAATATAAATTTTTACATTTTGAAATGATAATAAATTATGGTTTCAAAATTTAATAAAGTTACATACATATACCCAAGGTGATATGATCATTAGACTCTGATGGATACTTGGGCTGTGAAGGATCAGCATCCTATGTAGTTTTAGTGTGTGTCAGTGTATTCTAATGATCATAAATATTTTATAGATGATCGTAATGATAAGTATTAGAAGTCAAAGAAGCATGAACATAAAATCCTAGAAAGATTAGAGAAGTGGGAAATAGAGGTGGCATGGAAGTCAATGGAAAAGGATAATAAGTATAAGGATCATAAAGCATAATTGGATAAGGAAATGGTATATAAGAATAATTTCTTGATAAAATTGGTGGTGACACCATAGGAACTCTATGTTGTAATGGTGTAACATGATCCTATAGATGAAGTTGGGCCAATTGCTAGCAGCCCAAAAAACACACCAAACCACAAATCTATCAATTCAATCTCTTTGGTGAGGACACTAGGGGTTTAAGGGAGAAGTATTCCCCTATTCATGGGTCCAAGGAAAAAATTCCCTCAGCCTAGATTTTGGGAATTGTAGAAACTCTAACCAAACTATATAAGAGTTGGCCGACAACACCAATAGGGCACTATATCATTGAAAAAATACTGTATCAGATTTCAATAAGACACTGCAACAGTGTGGACATCAACGTATAACTATAGAAGCATGCGAATGGAGACATAAATAGGTCACTATAGCTCTGCATACTTCCAACCACTAGTTACTATATCATAGTTAACTTACTGTGTAGTTGGTGGCACAATTGCATCATCTTCATTAAGAGCTCATCCAATCTTGGGTTTGATGTACTCTGAAAATATACGTGTAATTATACTACCCAATTATTGTAGTGATTATACCTCTCCATGGATTAAGGGAATTCCCCTAAACCATATAAATAATTATGTCGCATGTTCATCTTATTCTTGTTCTTTTTTTATTTCTTTTCTTCATCTTCAAACCATTTTTTCATTGTGAATCCCAAAATTTCTGTAATAGTCTGAATATCCTTGGTGACTATAGGGTAACTAAAAGATGATTAAGTTTTCTAGATGGTATATTTAGTGAAGGGTATTGGTTTTATATAGTAAAAAAAGTTCTTCGAGTGCCTATAGTACCCCCCCCCCAAAATAGTCAATCTAGTCACCACTATTATTATTATGGAAGGAGAACAGTTGTCTCCTAAATGGTGGATCCTAATAAAAAATTAAAATGATTAATGTAATTACATTATAAATTATGAAATTGATATATATATTTGAAATATTATACTTCTAATGGGCACCAGAGTATTAATACCCATATATCTCACATGTTGATCATTTTTGTACAATCTCTTCATGTGTATCTCTTCAATACTTTTCATTTCCTACATAGTAAAATAAAATATACATTTTATTAGAAATTCCTTACTAATGGATAAGTGAAAAAAGACATAAGAGGTTACATGACTTAATTAAAGCACACCAATTGTTAATCGAAATAATGGATATGTAGTGACATAACATAATCATGTTATATTTATTGGAAAGACAAACAATGGATAAAAGGTTTTAAAATATTACCAACACATACCAAATAGAAAATTAAAAAAGTAATAAGAGAAAGTATAACCTATTGAAGGGATGATATTTTTCAATTAGTACTTACCAAATATAATGATTGTTTTGAAAACTAGGTTTATAGAAAATAGTGTATTAAAATATTGATATATAGTATTTATAAAATTAAATATTTACTTTGAACTAAAAAGAAAATTATTTTATTTTATTAAAAAAATGAGTATTTTAAGTAAGGTTTGTGGATTTTATAAAGTTTTTAACTATCAAGGAGTTCATTCTCACTTGATATGAACATTTTATAATAATCTTAAGGTTTTAAAAATATATTTTTTTGTAAATGTAAATGTTTATGTTATTATAATTTTAAATATGATAAATCTAAATGGTTTGTGTTGGAATTTTAAAATCAACTTGGAAACATGGGGTTTTTTAATCCAATGAATTAAACTTTTTTTAATGATGTTTCCTTATGACATTTTATTTTAGGGATTATTGTGTTTTATTTATAATTATGTTCAATGAAATAATTTTTAATTAAGATGTTCTTAATAATTAGTAAAACTTTTATGGTCCCTTTATCCATATTTTTAATTTATAGTATTTTTATATTTGTGTAAAATAATTTGGAATGGATAAAAAGAATATATGTTTTTTGTATAAAGAGTGTCTTTTAAAAAATATTTTTATAAAAAAATTGAGCTTAATGGGATGCTTACCTTGTGTTAATTGATTTAAAGTTCATTTGAATGTGGAGCGTCTAACTTTAATTCCTTTGAATCGACTGAGTGTTTTGAATTCCAAATATTTAATAGATTTCTATAAGTGTTTCATTAACATAGAACTGGGAAATTGTGATTGTAAAAATACTTTTTAACTAGTTTTGAATGTATTTTTAATATATAATTGGGCAGTCATGATTATAAAATTGAAGGCCTTAGAAATTATAAATTGTTTGAGATATTGTGGGGATTTAATGGTTAATTTTATAGCAAAAAATTTATAAATTATACTCATATTAAATATGTTAAAAAAAATTATTTGAAAATTAAAAGTGATAATTTTTTAATGCGGGCTTTTTTAAGTGGTGTTGATTTGATTTTTGTTTAAGTGTGTGTTCAATTTTTAAATATTTTTGAAGTGGTATTATGATATAAAGTATTGATGAAGTAGTATAAAGTATTTTTATGATATAAATTCAAGTTTTATGATAAAATAAATTTCTGAAATGTATTTTAGTTAAGATGGTTTAATATTTTATATATTTTAGAACTTGTTGTAATAGTGGTTGTGTGAAATTTTTATTTTTTTTCTTGGACCTTATAAATTATTAAAGGTTATTTGATGATTTTTTGAATTTGGTTTTGATATGTATGTTTAAATATGACGTTTTTCAAATACAAAGTTCCCAAAATCTATTGTTTTGGGTGTGAAAATGACTAAAAAGATTTAAACAAATTTTTTCAACTTTAATTATTACATTTCAACTGATTTTAATTTTTATATGAATTGAAATAAGTTTTAAAGTGCCTCTAGAATTTTACCCATGAAGTTTTACCAATTTAAAGGCTTGTTTGAATGGTATTTAAATAGTCTTCATCAGTATATGTGTGTAAAATTTATTTAATTATATGCTATAAATAATGGTGATGAATTTATAAATATAAATCTTGAGTATACTAGTTTTTTGGGTAGTGTTTGGGTAATTTCATCAGGGATGAAAGCATTTCTGAACCTTATAATTTAAAAATAAACATATTCTATTTTCCAAACTAGTTTATATCAAATAATGATTATTTTAATGAGAAGAAGGGTATTTTCACATATTAAAGTCTTATTATTGGGGTTTTGGGATAATTTATGTTGAATATGGTCATTTTTTTACAATATGGAAGGAAAAAAGGGTTATTATTGTTATTTAGGTGTTTTGGGATAGGGATTGGTCTAAATTTAAAATGATTCAAGTATGATTCATTAATTTTAAAGAGTTCTATAGTTTTTATCAAGTTATATTCAAAGTGTGAGTGATTTAAAATTAAAGGGAATCATATTAAATTCATAAGGTCTTGTTTGATTTATATTAGAATTTTTAAGTTAATTTTTACATTACAAATTTTCTTTATTTGACTCTAGTACATTCGGTTTACTGTAACTATTTCATAAAAACTATAGTTTTCTATTTTGGTTTAATTTTGGTTTTTTATGATATATGTAGTTATATCTTCCAAAATTCAATTATTCTTATCATGTCACAAAAAAAATATTTAAAATAATTCAACTATACTCAAACCTAGTTTTACCATTTAGATATTACAAATTCTAACTGAACTCATTTTATCTCTTATGTCAAAATTAAATTTTTCAAGATTAGTTTACTTGAGTTTATTGAAGATATATATAGTTATATCTATTGGAATTAATTGATTCTTATTGCATTGGAAAGATAAAAAATATATATAAAAAAATTCAAATAAACCATAACTTATTTTGACTACTTAGATATTGATAATTTGACTTTAATTCACTAAATAAAAATATTATAAAGAAATTGGAGGGTTGAGACCACATGTTGTTACTTTTTTATATTATCCATCGCTACTTAGGGTTAATAGTCAACTCTAAAAATTGAAGTATTTGAGTCATCATATATGAAATATTGGTAAATACCTAAGGGGGTAGTGATATTGTCAATTTCATCCCCACCATTATTAAAAATATGTCTTGGGATCACTTCAATAATGACACTAAATTCAAGTTTTAGAGGATCCTTCACATAAAACACTTATATCACCATTGATGACAGCATATATAACTCCTAAATCACTAGGAAGTGACTCATTTCAATAACTCTAAATTTACATTCATAAATAAATATTCTTTGTCACATCATTGAATCAACCAACTTTCATTTCATCATAGAAACTCGACCATGAGAGTAATAATTTAATATTAGTATTTTCTTAACAAATTTATAATAATACAATTTTTCCTATAGATATTGACTTTATAATGCACTATCATAATAGTCTATAATTGTAGTTAACTTAGCACCATCATGTTGATTTCTCATGTTCACTACTCAACTAGTCATAAAAACATTGTATCCATTGATCACCAGTAATTTGAATTCATAAACCGCGTTATTGGGACTAAAATACAATGATCTTATTTTTTGAGAGACATTATCAATTGATAAACCAAATATATAAAATATATATATCAATATTAAAATTTAATTAATATTTATTATTTATTTTATAATGGATATACCTTTGATTTCAACCAAGTAGGAAACTTTTTACTATGAAAAGTATCTCACTTTATTAAACGTAATGAATGATGAATTATATTTATAATTTATTCATGTTCCCTACATAAAAATATATAAATAGTTTAATATATATGTACAATTACATAATATGGTATAACATATATATTTTCAAATTAATTACTTGATATAGTCATTAAACAAATCATAGTTAAACAAGATCGTGTGATGTATCATCTCCTGCTCTTCAAGGCTCAATATATCTAATGTATATGATCTAGTAATTTCTTTTATTTATGAAATTGATTGAAAATTTGGAACAGTTTTATCATATTTCTCATCTTCATTTCTCATTTTCCAGCTACATATCATGCTCACATCATCCAAATACATTGGATAAAAATTCCATACATTCTTCAGATAAATAGCCTTTCATAATGGAACCTTCATGATGATTCATGTTCTTAAAATAATACCTAGTTGGTGTATATTTATTTCAATTGGATATATAAAATAAAAATCAACAAGGTCCCTAAGAAGTATTTATTTTATAATATGTATAGTTAGATGGAGTATGCACATGAAAAAAGATTGAGTTAAATTTTTTTCTAACTCACACATTATTAATGGTACCACTTCTTTTAATTTTTTTTCAATAAACAATTGGAAAAACTTTTAGCACAAATATCTCTATAAAATAGGCATAATTTAATCATATTCACCCTTATATTATTGGATAGTATATTTTTTATTGTTATTAGAATCAATTAATGAAGAAGGATATTATAATCATGAGTTTTCAGAGATTTCAATTTTACCTCTCTTATTTTGAATCATTTTGATATGTTTATTGAATAACCATCAAGAACCTTGAAGGTGTCTATTACTTCTAGAAATTGTTTCTTCTATAAATTTTTCATCACATAATAATCATTGGTAAGTTTATAGTTATTTTAACCAATAAACTCAGGATGAAATTATGGTCCATTACCCCAATCCACCAAGTCATGTTGAGATCATAAACTATCATTGGTCATCCCATTGACATTTAGAAGGATTTAAATCAAAATTTAGCAAGAATTTTTCTTAATATGAATTATTTTTAAACAATTACTTGACAAATTATTTGACTAATAAGGTAAATTAAATAGAATACTTTTCTTCCACCAATTGTAATTAGATTAAATAGAAATGTTATTCCACTTTAAAGATTTAATATGACCTTTAATGAATGAAAAACTGACATATTTTGATTCATTAAGAACATTAGTTCTAGATAACCACTGAGGTTTCTTCTCAGTCTCAATGATATTTTCAAACCTTTGATTATTTTTCCTATATAGATGATCCATTGGAAAGAATTTTCAATGTCTCATGAAAATAAACTATAATTATATTTAAACCATCTGAATCATGTATTATTTGTATAAATATGACCTGATATTTTACCCTTTGGGCTCTGGAAAAATATCATTCCATAAGTAGGAAAATCATTTATCATCCACATAAGCGCAACATGCATCTTAAATATGTCTTTCAAAAAATCATTATATGTGTACACACCCACATTCCAAATTTGTTTCAACTATTTTATTAAAGGTTTAAATTACATATGTATATCATTATCAAGATTAGAAGGTCCATATATGAGTATACTAAATAATATAAATGGTTTTTTCATATACATCCATAAATAAAGGTTGAAAATGTGAATGAAATCTAGCCACATATTGTCTAAAGTAAGCATTTGACTAAATAAATTAAAACCACCGCATAATAGACTTAACTTAACATTATGTACCTCAGTTCTAAAATTAGGATATCATGAATAAAATATATATCATGTTAATCCATATAAACCAACTCATCATTATCCTTAATTCATTCAAGATCATTCCATCATACATTTGTTTATATTTTATTGGATATAAAAAGATTTTAGATCCTAGAAATCAAAAGAAAGAACCACATTAATTTTTATGGCATGCAAGATAGTGTTCCATTTAAATTTTTCTTACATAAAGATGTAACACATTATTTACAATCATTTAGTCTCATGGTTTCCTCCCAAAATAAGATACAGTCATTTTGGAAATCATGTATTTTATTAGTTTAAAATCTAAGATGATCATTTAACTTCCATTACATATAATGATTTGAAGGAATGTTTTCATCATTGGGAAGTAAGTCCTTAAAATATGTAAGAAGATAATCAATGATGATATTAGAAATTCCATACATGGTTTTCTTATAATACAGCTGCATTAAAAATTCCAGCTTTGACATTTTACCACATGCCCAATATACAGGATTCCTTGCTTCATCCCTAAATTTTTTCACTCTCTCAATGTCATCATTTTCATTAGTTTCATCATTTATACGCATACCATTTTCTTTTTTAATTTTTATACTTTAATTATCATAATTATGGATAAATATAAACTAATTGAATATCAAGTTCTCTATTTCACTCCTTTAATTTAGATCATGAATGGCCTGGGATTTCTTTTTCTCTCTATTGTGATAAAAGAATTAATATTTTATTTTAAAACAAAATTTTATTATATGATGGATCACTTCTTCCTATCATAAATAAGGTATTTCAACACAATTATAACAAATTCATTATATAAGACCTCTATTTGAAGCATTATTTAATGCAAAATCTAAAAAATCCAACTTAATTTGAAACTTGTTTGAGATCCAATCACTATCATACAACCAAATTTTTTCCATTTTGATATAAAAATGTATTTTTATTAGAGTCAACATAGTAGGATATAATTATAAAATTCATGAAATTATGAATCTTTTGAATACATATTAGAACAATAAAATAATTCCATAACTAAATACATATATAAATTTGGTTTGTAATAAGATTTACATATTTTTAGGTCACTTTATGCATTGGATATATTTCTAAGTGATGGGAATACTATACCAATATAATATCAGTATATAGGCTCTACTTTGATAGTGTAAGGAAATAAAAGTTAAAAGTGGATAAATAAAGGTAAGATGTGAGGGTTATGGTGAAGGGAAGCATGTAGATCATTGTTATAAGGAATAAAATACAACTCAAAGGTTTCATACCACCTACCATGACATATTTGTAATGATATCTTTCTCAATTATGTGTTTATCATGGAAAATATTTATTAAATAATTACATTGTTTCTATATAACATGAAAAATCCCATCTTTGTCATTATTTCCACAATCTTAAATATAGGTCCCCTCTTTGACATTTCAAAAAAAGTGATTTGATATTTAAATAAAATTAATAAACACCATAAAAAATTCCTTATATTAATCAAAACACATATTAATATTAATCGAAAACAGTACACTATTTATAACACACCTTAAATAATTATTGACATATAAAAAACCTATAAAAATTATATTAATCTAAACAGTTCTTGAAAACACCTCATAACAATGATATTAATCTAAAAAATCATAAAAACACCCCATAAAATGATATTAATAAATAACTAATAAAAATTCTTGATATTAAAAAACATTCACAACATTAATATTAATTGAAACAATTCATGATATTTGGAAAAAAAATCAAAACCATGAAAATCATTGTTTATAACATCCCCATAAATAATTTATAAAAACAATGTCAATTATTTTATAAGAAAATGAAATTTTTATCAAACTCCTTGTGTGAATTGTTATTTTAAAAATTGTCTTAGTGCATTATAAAGGAAAACCCATAATTTATCACATTAAAATCAAATTAAACTTAAGAAGTTATTATCACCACATCATCATCAATAATAAACATAGTTTAATATTTAAGAAAAACATGATTAAATTTATGAAAACAGTCATGGTTCTGAAAACAAAATGAGGTATATATAACCACTTACCAGAAATTATGAATCTATGAACGCCTAGTGTTATTCCAATAAGGGAAACAAATAATGGTCCTTATTTGATTTTTATGAACTATATAAGTAAAAAAACCTCAATTAAATTCAGTAAACATTATTAGAATCAAGGTGTTTAGGATGATGTTTGATAATGATGTTGTGTTTATTGACAATCCATTTATAAGTTGATCAAAGGATCTTAAAGAATAAGGAATATGGTTTACAAGAAAAAGAAAAACGATTTAGGAATTGGAGAAGTTTTTATAATGAAATTTTATTCCAATGTTTTCTAAAATTTTGGGTGTGAAAAAATTAATGTTTTTAGAGAAGATCTACAAATTTTTTGGGGTAAAGAAAGGTGGTTTGTGTAGTGAGAACATTTCTCATGTAATAGAGTATACAGACCACTTAGTGGTGTATGTGACCCATGTTGTGGGGTTCATGGACCATAATAGGTTTCTTTTCAAAGGCCCCATATGATTGTGATGTGATTACGTGGTTCTACTAACTATATAGGGAGGTCACAATTCATGAAGGAAGTATGCAGTCTCAGAGCGTAGATTTTTTGAAATCCATGAAGGTTTTATGTGGTTCACATGGTAAGTTCATCATACCAAAGAGGAAATTTTTTTCTAAACATAAAGGAAGTATGTAGTTCATGAGGTATCCAATGGTGGATAAATGATTTCCTGGTTTTTATATGTTTTTCAAAGGGGTTTAATGTAATTTTGGTGGTCATAATTTTTTTTAAAAAAATATTCCTATAAATATCCCCATCAATCCATTCTTTAAGGATTAATAATATGTTAGAGACTATATAGATATTAATATGAATACAGATGAGGGTAAGAATTGTCTATGAAGTAGGATATGTGTAGAGATTATGTGGGGACTAGTTTGAGAAGTCAGTGATAGAAAAGTAGTTTGTGAAGGTGGATCACAAGATAGAGTATACAAAGGTAGGTTTTGGAGGAGGCATCTACAAAGTTTATATGGAAAGGAAGGAAGATCATGAGGGAGCTTCATGAAGTGTAATGTGCAGTCTACAAAGGGAAGTATGTGGTCTATAGTTTTTGTATGTGGTGAATAGTATTTCATATGGTTATTTAATTTAAGGTGGATTCAGGTAGGAATTTTCACATGAAAATCCCATATAGGTATTTTGGAGATTGTGGAGTACGTTGGAGCTTTTAATTTTGGTTTTCATGATGCAACTCAAAGAATAAACTCTTGAAAATTTGGAAGCATCCTTCAAGTCAATAAAATTATTCAAACTTCATCCAAATCAATTTATAATAGAATTAAATGGAAGTGGTATAAGGTAGGAAGTATAATTTCTCTAAATTAATTGTAAAGGTAGTACACTAGACATGGAGTAATCATGGCTAAACAATTTTAATCCACAAAATCTAGGGGAGTTTGATGCATTCTAATATGACTAATAAATAATTGGAATATACTCCTTAGACTAGCCCTTTTTGGTGAACCAAATAAAAATTTATGAGTTCTATGTTATTTTTGTATGTATATATTTAGTGAATGTTCTTTATAATTAGATGGGTTTAACGAGTTCCTACCAATGTGGGTATAAGATATGTTTTAGTCTAAATAAAAAGTTGACACCCTGATTCACCCATCCCATCTCAAGGAATATTAGGGTACTAGATAAATTAATGATTCCACCTAAAAATTATTACAAAAATGATTGAGAATAGATAAATATTAAGGGGAATAAAAGGGGAGGGGAAAACATTATAAGGGAAGTGAAAATAATGGGCTGGGAATGGGAGTTCACACACTTGGAATAGGATGAACCCAATACCAAGGGTTTTAAAGAGTAATTAGTATAGGGGGAATGTGAGAATATGTGAGTTTCAAGGGGTATATGTAAAGGTAAAGGTGGTTATATAAGGTTCAAGGGGGTATGTAAGGGTCAAATGGGGATATGTAAGGTTCGAGGGGGGTATAATCCATATACTAATGGTTTTAAAACAATATTGGTATAGTGATACTCTATACCAATGATTTCTTAAAATTCTTGGTATTGGGATAACCTATACCAATGATTTTGTAAAATCATTAGTATAAAATATATTTCTTGTAGTGGGGGTTTGTGAAAATTCTTAAAGATTCCATGTATTATATCAGTGTTATATAAATAAATTATTTGTTTTTGAAGGGTATATAATACCAAATATATATTTTAAAAATGTTATAAATAGACAAGATTTTAATATCAAAGTAAAAATTGATGTAACTTGAAGTTTTCATTAAAATAATAAATAAAAGTGTTGTTTAATCATGGATTTGAATGTAAAGAAAAATATAAATATCAAGTGGATCTATATAAATGATGTGTATTTTCATATTATTTATCTTATATGATAAGAGAAGTTGTTTGTAAATAAGTAGTTTTTATAAAAAATATGATATGATGGTTATAATACACAAATTTTATGATTCATTATATTTTATAACATTTTTGAAATGGATAAAGGGATAAAAAATTATCAAGGATAAAATAGTTTATCTAGATATTTATTAAAATATGAGTGATATGATCCCACCACCCATTAGTGAAATATTTTAAATAATAATGTCTTATTTAAAAAATACTAATCCAAACATATAAAATGACATATATGATATTGATACAATAGTTTATTTGTTAACTATTCTCACTAAAGTAAATAAGTGTTGTTTCCTAACATAAAGGAGTTTATGTATCTTAGCATGATATTTTGAAGAGAACATATTTTCTAATAGGATAGTGATAGTATTTTTGGACTTGGATAAGTTCAATGTGTACATAAAAAATTGTGATATTTAAGATTTAAAGTGAATGTAACTTAATATCCTAAAAGTGCTTTAGGGTATTTTGATAAAGATAAATGTAAATAATTTCATTTAGTTACTAAAAAAATTGAATAACAATTTATCCTAAAGGATTTTAGGATGTTTTGGTAAATAAAAATGTAAATAATTATATATTGTTTTCAAAATTATCTCAATGAAAAAGTTTTATGTAAAAGGTTTCAAGAAATATGACTATGATGATGAACTTGGGAAAAGTTCTAAGTAGACAAAAAAATTATTAACATCATGGCATTAGATGTTGTGAAGTTAAGGAGTTTGAATAATATGTTCAAAGAGTTTAACATTATGAATATGATTTCTAAGTCTCATCATTATTCAAACCAACTTAATTCATATATTTTACTCACCAAAAGAGTTTAGTGGGCGATAATTATCATATGGTCATATGGAGATGTGGCAGAAATTACATAGTGGTTTGATAAGTTTAAAAAACCCTAAAAATGTAGTAAACATAAGGCCCCTTTGGTGGACTATCATATGGGATATGATTAAGTTGGTAACTTATGTATGGTTTTGTTAATATTCTTAAAGGATTATAATAATATAAAATGTATTGTGTTATATAAAAATCAATCTTCACTTTCTCATTATTTCATGTTGGATACATATATTATATAAATTAAAATGATAATTAACCTCTCAAAGTATGAATTTGAGTTATCATTAATCAATTTTCATCATATAATATTATAGTTTGTTATGATATGTTGAGGTTAGAGTGGGTATTATTTCATATAGAGATCCAAAATATACTCATGGGGTACAAAAGGATTTTTGTACACTAAATAACCCAACAAGTATACTACATAGAGTGTCATACACTATGTCTTTAGTATACTAGGGGTGCATGTTTCATATTGGGATTTCCCTATACCTGATGTTGGAAAGAAGGATATCATGAGAGCCTTTATAATTTGATACCTTTCATATATAAGCCTTGAGGAATAGCTAATTTAGGGGTTGGTTGGGTATGTTGTTGATCATGTCATAGTTTGAAGATTAACCAAGATGGGATTTTTCCCCTGGTATGATGAGTATGAAATCTAGTCCCTTGATTAATATAAACTGAAGGAGTGTATGGTCGTACCCAAATAACACATGTGATTTTCTTATATATTGGATTTTTCACAAATTGAACTGGGTAACTTGATAAACTGGGACCCAAATAAGTTCTGACATGAATTAAAGGGAATTATAGAACCCCATGGGATGAAAACTAGAAACTAGACATCAAGAAATGGTCACAAGGGAATGATTTCACCATAAGAAATACCAAAAAAATTGAAATTAGTAGATAAGAATTCATAAGTGGTTGGTATGTCAATACATTCATTAAGAGAAAAATAACTCCACAATGTGGAAAATTATAAAACCAAAAATGATTCAACAAACCCAATACATCACAAAAATCATCAATGACATCATCAAAATATCTCTTCATAATAGATCAATCACTTACTCTATATATCACCACCAACTCCCAAGGTCTCCCTTTTAAGAACACATATCACCTCCTAGTAGTGTTTTTCCTTTTCCTGTACTTGGAAAAAGAAAGTATACATATGCCCAAAGGTATATGTAGGGTTTGAGAAACACTAGCCCAGTAGGATCCTACCAGGAATTCCATAAGTATTACATATCAAATAAACCAAATATTCTTAGTTTTAAATAAAACATGGCATGAAAATATTTTCAAAACTCATAATAAATCATGTTTTTCAAATCATTTCAATGGAAAGTTAAATCAGGTAAACATTTCCAACAAAACAAGCATGAATATGATTTTTTTTCAAATAGGTATCAATAAATTATTTAACAAAAATGGAATATAATAATTAATTTTCAATCATAACACCATGGTTATGAGTATCAGGATTGGTTAGATCAAGGCTCAAGGTTACATGCATTCTAAGTGAAAAGTGGATCCATGTGTGCATACTTTCATAGATCTCAAGTCCATTGGGAATAGAAATACATCCCAAAGAATAAACCCCCTACCCTCAATATGTTTAGTCGTCATTATCATCATCAATCCATTTAGAGGTAGAGTTAATATATTCATAGAATGTATATCCAAGTCCACCAACATAACTAACTAGGCTCTCATATGCTTCAAAGAAATCAATCAAGTGTAAAATCATTTATCTTAAATCAGTTTCATCAATCATCATTCAAGAACCCCCAAATCAAGTTTCAAACATGTTATTTAATTTCAAATACCAACATCAAATGGGTTTTCATCAAAATTAATACCTTTCAAAAAAAGTCATTTCATGTTAATTCCATAAAACATTTAATTCCATCATTTCTCAAGAATCATGATCAAATACTTTCATCAAACCATTCATTCATTTCAAATTAATTTTCCAAAAAACAATACTTTATTTGAAAATTCATAATCAATCAGGCTCAACACACACCATGAAATTTTGAAAAAAATTATCAAGAATCACATTCCATTCTCTTGAAATAAATTATAGATTCATTTCAAATCAATCAAGAAATAAATATTTCAATTGATAGGAATTCCATTATGAAACCACCACCCCAATCATGATATCATAAAACACCCAACACAGGTTTCACAACATAGATTCAAAAGGATAGAGTTGGACAAGAGGGGATCCTAGAAACACAATTCACAAAACAAGATATGGATCTATCAATAACACAAGGATCTAAAATCCTCAAAGAATAAAAGAGATTATGAGAGTAGAATTCATGATTATATAAAGGTTACACTTATCAAAAGAGATCCAAATATTCAATTAGAAATTAAATTCATGAATTTTCTAGGTTATAAGAGAAAAAATATTCTCAATAGAGTCTATAAAGTCATAAGGTTTGAATTAGGTTTGAGGGAGTGGAGATTAGAATTTAAAAGGGGATTAATGAAAAAACAATTCTGATACTACCTCAGATTTACATGCCCAAATTAGCATCATTGGCTAGATCCTAGCTTCCACCAACTAGCCAATGGCTTCAGAAAAAATTTCTAGGTCTCTAGAAGCCCCATAGACTATCCAGTGGAGTTCCTATAGGAAATCTAATCTTCTAGAATACCATTGACTGGCTGGTAGACTTATTATAGGAAAATCCTACTTCTAGACTTCCACTGAATGGTCGATAGCCCTCACTGGCTAGTCGGTGGACCTCTTATAGCCTTTCTGGATATAAGTCCACATCTACCCTTATTCCAAACTCCCAAACACCTCCAATATCCTCAAAACAGAAATAAAAACACACCCCCACCCCTAGAAAGGTTAAAATAAGGAGAAACAACCATGGATCGCTATAAAAACAAGGAGATCAAATCAAAACAAAGATAATAACTAAAAGAAGGTGTAGGGATGTTATAAATCTCCCCATCATAAATGATTTCTACCCCTAGAAATACTCATTTAGAAGAATAGTCTGCAAAAAGATGATAAAACTGCTATCTCATCATAAAATCATGATCCCAAGTCTCATGATAATTAGAACCATGATTCCATAGAAACCAAACCAAAGGTATAGACTTTCCATGGAGAACCTTCATCATAGAATCAATAATATGTACTGGTTTCTCAGTTATGTTCATATCAGGTTCCACATAAAGGTCCTCCAAATTCAAAAACATGTTATAAGTCTGAAAGATACTTCTTGAGTTGTTATGTGTGAAACACAGCATGGATCAAATTCATATGTGGTGGAAAATCCAAACGGTAATCCACCCTCCCAATCAATTCAACAACCTCACATATCTCACTACTAACTTCCCCTATTTTACAAGATGTTGGTGACCTAGCTGGGGTGAGACTCTCAAGAACACCTGTTCAACAAATAAGAACTCTAAAATATGTTGATAATGATACACATAGAATTTATATCATCTTTGTGTCATCTCTAAACTCAGTAGAATCATCTGAATTTTTTCTATTGACTCCTAGACCAAACTAGGTCTCAAAAGGGAAGCGTCACTAAACTCTTACCAACAAAGTAGAGATTTACAAGGATTTTAATACAAGAAATAAAAGGGTTCCATATTAATGGATGAATTGTAACTATTTTTGTAGGAAAACACAACCATCCCCAAATGGAAATACCACACTCCTCCAAAGTCAAGGATGAAATCCCAAAGCATGTCCTCTAGAATATGTATAGACCATTCTATCTGATCATCTATATGAGGATAGTATACCATGCTCAACTTAACCTAGGATCTAATCACCTCCTAGAGGTCTCTCCAAAACCTAGATGTGAACTGGGGATCCCTATCAGAAACAATAGAAAATGGAATTCTATGAAATCTAACAATCTCCTATACATATAGATTTCTTAAGTCCTTAATTTTAGTGGTATCTCAGATAAGAATAAATTGATATGATTTGGTCAATCATTCAATCACCATCCATATAACATTATTTTATAAAAGAGTAATCCACAACCCCATCATGAAATTCATTAATATCTCACCCCTCTTTGAAGTCAGTATAGGAAGGGGTTAAAGAAAACTTGAAGGCTTCTAAGGCTTAGCCTTGATCTGTTGAAAAGCATAGCAATGATAAAAAAAAATTAGTGATGTATCATTTCATACCTAGACACAAAAATCGATGCCTCATATCATAAAACATCTTCATAATTCCTATACCTCAATCTCATCCTCCCAGACTCCCAAATTCATGAAAACAAATATATCCATAATATTCCACTCCTCTAATGATTCCTTCATGACCTAGGTGGTAGATTCCTACTTAAAGAATCTTGAACAACATTTCCCTTCCCAGGGTTAGGCAATGTCAAATTCAAAATAGTATAGGTAATCCACTCATAACCTATGTTGAAGATTCAAACCTTTCTACGATAAGATATAACTCAAGATTTTGTGATTGGAGTAAGCATTAAACATTTCTATGAAAAGTTAGTACCACAAAATCTTAAGAGCATTCATCATAACTACTAGTTCAAAATTTTGTGTAGGATAATTCTTATAATGATTTCAAAGACAATGAGAACCATAATCCTCCACATGATCACCCTACATGAGAACACATCCCAAACCCATACTTGAAGCATCATAAGAGAGCATGTAGCCTTGTTTATCCTCTAGAAGATTCAATACTAGGGAAAAATTCAAATGATATTTCAACTCATAAAAGGAAGTCTAGAATTTTGAATTCCAAACAAACTTTAATCCCTTCTGAGTGAAAGCATTCAACGGAGAAGATATCTTGGAGAGAATTCTTTCACAAACCGGTGATAATACCCTGTTAAGCCCAAGAAGCTCTGAATCTCAAAGATATTTTGCGATTCTTCCTAAGACATGGTGGATTTTACCTTTTTAGGATCAATTGAGATACCATGTTTTGAGACCACGCTCTCCAAGAACTTCACCTCTTGAATCTATAATTAGGACTTAGATAGATTGGTATAAATTAATTGATTCTTAAATAAATAAAATGTCACGACCTGTCCATGGGCCCATGCCATGACTACCCCAAGCCTGTCTTCCTTAGGCCAGGGGCTGGCGACTAGCACCAAAAAGGCATATCCCGGAGAAAAGGGAAGGCATTGCCTTTAAACCTACAACTCACACAGACTGTACATAACCAGAGATAACCAAAACGTACTAATAATGTAAAGAGTGCTGAAATTAAATGGGCCAGTATACAAACCCAACAGAAGTAAAATTACAGGAAAAAGGGAAAATAGATCCTAGATCATCCACCATGAAATCCTACCTGAAGGGTAGGTATAGATCTCGATCAAGTCGTCCATAAGGTATGTCTCCTCTAAGTCCAGCTCTGAGCAGCCTCCTATCCATCTCTCTCAGCCTCGATCACTATTGTTCGTCGTCTGCACAGGACACAACAAGGTGCGGGAAAAGCCCGTGTATGGGTGAGTATAATGATACTCAGTAGGGACCCCTAGACCCCCCGAAGGTCTCCCAGAATCCACTAAGGATAAACCAAAATAGTAAGAATACAATCAAAAAGTATCATCCAACCCTACTTAGGTATATGCCCATACATATACCTAAGTAATCAGATATAAATCGGATCCAACTCTTGAGCCCAAGCATAACCCATTCCACGAAGGAAGAAAGATAACTCATTGATAACAACAAAGAGTCAAGTATCATCTCACACAGGTATAGAACTTATGTAGAGAGATAGAGAGGATTAGATGTAGCCATTGAATCATCTACTCTGTCGAACCCACGTAGGATCCTGGAACAGTAGTCAGAGCGGTCGAACCCATGTAGGATCCTGGAACAGTAGTCAATCATGTCGAACCCATGTAGGATACCTTTATCACAATGTAGCCATCCATAGGGTTCCGCACAAAGCACGCTTGATTCCGGGAGGGTCCGCTCCTCAAGCCAAGATTCTATACATCAAATTCCATTAAGTCTCAAGTTTATGTATCCAAAATATCCTTCTTTCCATAATAAACCCAATGCGACAGACAACATGTCAATCGAACGCCCGGTCTAAGATTTATTGGCATTTCCATTCCGAGGGCCCGGTTGGATTTATGTTTGATCCAACCTGTTCATACCCCAACTGCATCCAAAACTCAAGTGGGTATACCAAAAGAACTGTCTCCCTCTAAGGATTCCTTCTCTACAGATGGTTTTTCAATCGGACACTTGTAGCTCAAGTTACGGGCAAAAGAGTGGAAACAGGTCAAAGCGGGTTCGGGTCTGGTCCGGCCCAGTCGGACCGACCTGGCCCGACCCAGCCCGACTCGGGTCCGAACTGGAGTCTGACCTGGTCCGCAAGTAAGACCTTTCTTGTGCTAGGCCTGTAGCTGGCGGTCCCTGTGGGGTCTTCCCTAGCCGCGTCCAAGGGGGAGGTCGAGCCCCCTGGAGTCCCGAACGTCTTAGCCGTTTGGGCGGTTCAGATCCGGCACCACGTGGTGTCGTTCCGTGTCATGCGGGGCCCATGTGGCGGGTTCCACTGTTCCCGACTGACCGAGTGGCCAGCCGCCTCTCACGCGGCGTGGTTGCGCCACGGCTGGTCGCTCCACCGCGCGATGCGTGCTGCGTCGCGCCTTCCCCAACAACTCGGTGGCCCAAGTTGCCGGTTCTTCTCGCGGACAGCCTTGCGCCGGCCTCCGCTGCACCACCGTGACCCGTCGGCCATGACCTACTCCTCCGGTGGCATGGTTGCGCTGCCTCTGTCCACGTGGCTGGTTAGAGTGGCGGCCACCCTTCACTTCATTCTACCATGACGTTCATCGGTTCTGACCATCGGCAAACCTTCTGCGGGTCACCGAACGAGTTTCGGTAGCCTGATTCTCATTTCGGAAGTAGTCGCGCACTCCTTGGGACGTCACCTTTGATCTACAAAAATAATTGATGAAAATCGCTCATCTCGGACTCGTGCCGCGATTAGCATCAAAATCCACAAAATAAGGCAGAGGGGTCGGGCCATGTTCGTTCGGCCTACACCCTCCATGTTAGAGTGATAGCATGCGGCTTCAAATATTAATACACGAAGGAAAACAAAGAACAAGAAACAAATAACAAAGATTGAACCCCTACCTCGGATTCGTTGACATCAGGAAATAAGATGAAGAAGTCGAGGACGATGTCGTTGGCGTTCTTCAAGGACGGTGCTTCCTCCCTTGTTCCAGTAGGAGATCAAAGAAGAAGAAGATGTTCGTCGTTGGTGAAAGAAGAGTTCTTCCTCTAAGGTTTCCCCCAACATGCAAAACACCAATTCTTGTAACTTCCAAAGGAGGGTAACCAACACATCAATTTTAGGAGTCTCCCCCTAATCACTTCATTTAATGAAGGAGGGGGTAGAAATAATTAAATTGGGGGTTTAGTTTGGGTGCAACCCACTTTAATTCAAAAAGATTTGAATAAAATAAAATTTAACTTCAATTTTATTTTATTCCGCACTTTTTTTATCCTCCACAAAGGTTGGAAAACCAACTTCCATTCACGACCAAACGCAGCTGAGGTGAAGGTCCACTTAATCAATCATTGGCACTGCGAGTTCAACAGTGCCCTCGGATTTCAATTCTGAGTACCGGTTCTAAAGTTACCAAAACCCGCTCTTAAGTTCACTGAAGGTACCTGAAAAAAACTTCAGAAATTGATTTCGGGCACACCAAGCCTGTGAATCATGCGCCGTCAATTTTTGCAGACTCGAAAAATTCCCATATATTTAAAAAAATTACATGGAAATTCTGGGTCTTTACATACAAAACTGGTCTCAAAATAAGCACATGATCCTCCTCAGTTTTTGAATAAAGTAAGATTTAATCCATGAATACCACTATAAAAGAGTCAAGATAATGGTAGTATATCATGTTCATTAGTGTAATAAAAATAGTAGGAGCATTGGTTAGACCAAATTTCATAACAAGATACTCAAAGTGTCCATGCATGATCTTGAAAGAGGTATTTGGGATATCAGAATCCTTTATCCTGAGTTAGTGGTAACCAGACTAAAGATAAATCTTAAATAACCACTTTTCCATTTTGGATGATCAAAAAAATAATCAATAAGGGGAAATAGATACTTATTCTTGACCATAACCTGGTTGAGATTTTAATAATCAACACACAAGTAAAGGGTTCCATCGGCCTTCTTGGAAAAAAGTACTGGTGCTACCCAAGGTGAAACATTGGGTCGAATAAATCCTTTTGACATCAAGTCATCCAACTGATTCTTTAATTCCTCCAGTTATACTAGTGCCATATGGTAAGAGGGAATATATGCAGGCTATGTACTCAGCACTAATTCAATAGGAAAATTTACCTCCCTATCTGGCAGTATACTAAAAAGTCTAATAGAAACACTTTTTCAAAGTCCACATCTATTGGGAGAAGTTAACTACAAGAGACTTATGTATCCATTTCAACAGCACAAAAATATATCATCCTACCCAACTATGGAAGAGGAAGTCTCGATTAGTTAGACCTCGAGTCCCATTCTCTTTGAAATACATGGAACTCCCCATAGGGTGTAGTAAATTGCATCCACCAATTATAATAATCAATCCATGTTTTATAAGCAACTAACCATTAAATTATGAGAATGAAATATAAAGGATTTATCTCAAGGAACAAAAAAAGACTTAAACAAGCTTGATCTCTAATAAAGAGAAATCACAAGAGGGGAATCAGAGACCATACTCAATCTCCATCACATAAGGCATCATAGAAAGATTCAAAAGATCCAAAGTGCGGGTTTAAATGAAATAATGAGAGGAACCAGTATCAAATAAAGTAGTTAAAAAAGATAAAGGAATAGTAATGGAACCTCTTACTATCTTAGGATCCACATAAATTCTCACTAAAGACTCGTACACTATATGAAGTTGCTTCATTCCTAATTTCTATGGATGGAACCTCGTTATTCTTGAATAATCTAATTATTCTCTAGATTCTCTCAGTGTAGAAGAGCCCATACTACTGTGTGGAGAAATATAAACATGGAAAAGCTTATGAAATTTACCTAAGTGACCACAAGAGTTATAGATCTTCGGTGCCTCCAAGAAATAATTCTTTGAGTGTCCAACCTTAAGGAATTATAAACAAGTCAGTGGACCTTTACAAGACATTGTAGATGGTATGGAAGATGCCTATTATCAAGGAACACCGCTACTATTTCCACCATGAGGCTCATTCTACATCCTCTTCCCTTTGATGGAACCACTGAACCTACCACTAGGAGTTTTAGTAACTCCAATAAACCATGACTTATAATCCAAGCTAATTTATGCCATCAGATCCCTATCTAGAACATCAACATAAGATTTAAGTTTTATTATAAATAGATGATGCAAGATAACTGATTGAAGACCCATCTGAAACCTCCAAACCTTCATCTTATCATTCTACACTACCTTAGTGGAGAACTAAGGAAGTTTAAAAAAAATTGGCATATTGAGTCATTGTTTGATCACCATAATGAAGGTTGATAAACTCTATAGACTTAGAAAAAACCATAAACTATAAATAGTATTAATCCATTAAAAAGTCTTGAATTTTTTCCAGTCTAAGTTTCCATTCCACTTTTTCAAAACTATAACATCTTAAAATCTCTTGTTAGGCCTCTAAAGCATGAATATGTAACATTTCACCTTAATGGAATCCATTATATCCAAGAACTTAAAGAGTCAATAAATCTTTATTAACCAATCATTCACCTATTAAGGATCATTCATTCCTTGGAACTATTATGGTTTCTAATGAAGAAACTCCTGGGTGCGATCTATGTTATCATCCATCTGAGGTTCCACCTCTCTAGACTAGATTGGAATAGGTGTGGGCCCTTAGCCTAGATCTTGGACCACATGCACCACTACATCTATGAGGTTCTAGTAAACTATAGGGTATTCTTATTATGGTTTATCAGTATCTCCCTCCTAAAACCTAATCATATATCTTCTTGGGTGCATGGTGTTGGGAATGTATTGTCTCAACAATAATGTATAATTTATGATGATTTTGATGTTCACAAATACCCTTGTTTGTTTTCTAATGAAGTTTTGTTAATTACATTTTATAGGAATTTATATTCTATTTAAAGGAATTTAGCATTACGGGAATGATTTTGGAAACAATATTTTCATCCCTATGTTACGCTGAAAATCTATCATTTGCATATGGTATCAACCCTACATTATTCTAAAGAGTTTGCATTTAGATTGTCATACTTACATTTAGAAAATTGACATGCGTATAGATCAACAACCCTACATTGGAGTCTGGATTTACTATTTTCAACCCTACATTCTAGAAAATTGAACATATGGTTAATCAATGCTACATTAGGGATTTTATACTAACAAGGATGAATGTATGGATCATCATCCCTACATTACTTTGTGATCCCTATGTTACATGATGATGAAGGTATCTTAAAGGAACCCTATGCTATGAAAAGGAACCCTACACTATGTAAAAGAACCCTACATTACACGAAGGAACCCTACACTACATAAAAGAACCTTACACTATGTAGCTCAACCCTACGTTGTGTTCTCAATGGCGAAGTTTTTCAAGCCACATTTTCAATCCGAGATTACTACAATGGTCGAGTCAGAGTAAAAGATCGATTCAAGGATTGTTTTGATTGTTTCAAAGAACTAAGTTTATCGAAGAAAATCATTCCTATTTCTAAGGGAAGTTATGACTCTCCTGGTCAATTGAAATTTGAATTTCCATGACCAATTAAGCTATTATTTTGGATCTGAAATATCAAAGCAAGTTATATTCTCTATATATTCCTTCAGAATATCTTTGCAAATATATATGAGATAAGTTATTCACATACAAGACCGCCTTATTGAAAATATTTTAAAGTGCTACAAAGAACGAATAACTCAGAAAGAGAACTAAACTTTGGTTACATACATGTTCAATCATGTTCTATTTTAAGTGCACTGTTGTTCTGTTTTGTTTTTGTTTTCAATTGAAGATCTTTTTGAAACCGGATCACTTCAAACTATTTCAATATTAAAGATTATTATTTCTAAAGAATAAGATCCATCTACTATCAATTTTGTGCTACTAAAATTGTGAATTTTAAACCTATTTCAAACAAATCAATCACTTTTGATTCATTTGGAGTTTTCCACTACTCGTACTTATTTGTAGTGGAGTATTAGCTTCTCGATCTAAGTTGTGGATAATCAATTCTCTGTTATAGAACCAAAATGTTTTGTAATTAGTCTTGTGTAAAGGCATCAACTGCCTGCACTTAGTTGTGGAATTTCGGTCTTATGATAAGAGGACCAGACTAGTGAAATTCACCAAGCTCACGGAGAGATAACTTGGTAGAGTGGACTAGGGGATCTTTTTGCCCTGAACCACTATAAAAGTTGTGTTTTTTATTTCTGTTAATCTACTGCATATTTTTATATAGAAGAAAAACATCGCATATCTACATAAATCAAAGTGGGTGTCAAAATCCAGAATTGTGGAAATTTTTGAAAAGACACAATTCACCCCCCCCCCCCCATCTTGTATGTTAATTTGTATATTCTAACCTAAAAATTGGTATCAAAGGTGATCTTTTGAAAAAAGATATAGCAAGATAAAAAGTATAAGGTATATACAAAGATGGAAATGACTGATCCTAGAGAAGTAATGGTAATGGTTCTATCTTCATACTTTAATGGTGAAAATTATGGGTGTTGGAAATTAAGGATGATTATTTATCTTAAAAATCTTGGATTTAGAGTTTACTCAAAGATCATTACTTCATATGAAATTTCTAAGAAACCAAAAACATGGGATGCTACAACAGAAACTAAATATGTCATGAATTCTAAAGCTATGAATGCTATTATTTGTGCTCTTGGAAAAAATGAATTCAATCGTGTATCATAATTTCCTAATTCCTATGAAATGTGGAAAAATATTACATTTGAATATGAAGGAATAGAAAATCTAAGACAGATAAGGTATGCAATATCAAAACTAAAGTGAGACACCTTTATAATGTTTGATGGATAAAGCATTACTAATATGAATATAAGGCTTACAGAAATTTTCAACAACATTATAGCCTTAGGAAAACACATCAAACAAGATGATCAATCTTTGAAAGTACTCAAAGTACTAACCTCAAAATGGAATGGAATATATGATAATATTCGAAAATTATCACCTGTCAAATATCTAACAATGAAAGAACTAATTGGAACACGGATGATGTATAAAGTTTTTTTGAAAAAATCTCTCAAGGTTTCCCCTCAGAATGCTTTGGGTGTGATTGTGTTTGCTGAAAAATCCATATCATCACGAATAAGAATGGTTGGTGTTTGCTGAAGATAGGTTTTTAAGGTAGCGTAGTTTTCTAGTGTTTGCCAAATTTTGGGGCCTAAAAATTGAATGATGAATGAAGTCAGAAAAAGAATACAAATTAGGATCCCAATTCATGGATTGCATACCATTTCAAGGAAGAGTACGTGATCGCGTACCAGACAGCGGGTGCGATTCATGAAACAAGAAACAGTTTGCAGTGGAAGGAGGTGTGGTACGCGGATGGATTGTCGTCGAAGAAGGAGAATGACTGTGTAGTAGAAAAGTAGATACATAGACTACATATAAAAAATAGTTCACAGGTGGATTTTGGTTCGCAGAAGCAGTTCACTAGAAGGCTTGTGGTTCGCAGCGGCAGGAGGATCGGTAGGTGGTAGAGGCTGGATCAAAGATTTGGAAAATCTTGGGTTAGCAGATTTTGCGGATATCTTTGCCTATATAAGAATCGATAATACCACTGATTACTGTGGAGATATAATATCATAGAGAACATATTTTTGATCTAGGATTTTGGCAAAGACCAAAGGAAGTTCGCAAAGGGAGGTTCGCAAAGGCTGAAGTGGTTCGCATAGAAGAGATTCCACCGAAAGTTTTTGAAGAGGATTGTATCCCGCAAAGGTGGCGGTATGTAGAGGAGTAAGTCCAGTACTCTAAAGGAGTTAACTAGGTATATATAGTATTAATATTTGGTATATGAGAAAGATAATTTCACAAGCGGTATGTGGAGGGGGGGCTTCAGTACGTGAAGGCAAAGACAGTCTGCGAACAGAGAATAGTTCGCAGATAGAGGGTAGTTCACTAAGGAGGTTCATGGAGTCGGTACATGGAATTGGTACACGATAGTGAAGGTAGAGGCAGTCTATGGATAGAAGAGGTTCGTATAAGAGGCAGTAGTATGTGGAGCATGTGTTCTGTGTACCAAACCCACTACACAGTATGCGGTGGACAAGGTGGTTCGTGATTTGCACAAGGAAGCTTGCAAAAGCTTCAAATCATTTTGCGAAAGTATTTTCTGGTACCTAGAAATACTCGGGAAGGTAGACTTCATCTACGGGTGAAAAAGTAACTTCAAAAGAGCATATATTTATAGTTTAGGATGTAGGAATTCATTCAAATGAAGGGACCAACATGTCCATAAACTGTGTTTGACCTACAAGTCTATAAACTATGAGTGGATTCCTTTCCCAGAGCAGTGAGAAAAGGAATAGGAAGATAGTGAACCTTTCCACTAGAATTGAGCCAAAGAAATAGTCATAGGGAGTGACCCTTGGAAATGTAGTGAGCAGACCCTAAACCTTATAAAGGCAGTGAGTTTGGGAATAGAAGATCTAGCCCAAACATTGTACTCATTATTGGCATTGAGCTTTAGTGAATTTGGTATATCGGCACATTGTCATTGTATGCTCCTTGGACATAGCCCAGTGAGGGTGAACCAAGTAAAAATCATTGTGTCTTGTGCATGATTTCATATATGTTCATATATTACTACAAGAGGAAGAGATAATTGAGTTTTGTCTAACAGCAAAACAAGATCTGAATGGGAGAAAGTTTTAATCTATTGTACCCTGATTCACCCCCTCTCAGGGTATTCAACCTAGTGGACTTAAAAAAAGAATAAATTCAATATGAATCTGAAGATCATAAGATTATATTAAATAAATAAAATACCACTCTAAAGTTGTAATCTTAGAAGAAAAGTATAAAAGTAAAACAGTAAGTCAAAAAATAGGATAATTCATATTCATCTGATTCTGAAATGGAACTAGCTTAACTATCTAGGAAATTCAACAGGTTTTATAAAAAGAAAAGTAGATTTAGAAAATCCTTTGGGAAAAATGATAAATAACTAAGATAAGTCATATGTTATGAATGTAATAAATTGAGTCATATCAGACTTGATTGTCCACAATTGAAAGAAGAAAGAAAAAGATCAGAAAATAGATATCAGAAAAATGATGATTATGAGCATAAGAGAAAAATAGTAGTGAAAACTACATGGATTGTATATAAATACTCTATTAGTCCTTAAAAATCTAATTCAGAGAATAAGAAATCAAATCTAAAGGCCAACATATGCTTTACAGACAATGAATAATAAGAAAAGGTACAAACTTATTATTCTTATAATTATAATAATAGTAGTTGATCAAATGATAAACTAGTTTCCTACTATTCAATGTTAGAAGAAAAATATGATTCTTTGATAAATAATCATAAGTCTTTAAAAAATATTCATAATGTTGTTTTAGGTGCAATAGATACCTTACTTAAACAACATCAAGAGTTTATGGAAAAATTCAATTCATCCACAACAAACTGTGCGGATCATGGAAAAAGGATCAAAGAATTACAAGATGAAGTAGAAACTTATAAGAGTGATACTCTTTTTTTTACTAAAGGATAAAATATCTTAAATTAGATTCTTATAAAGAATTTAGTTAAAGGGGAAAGATATAGAATAGGAATAACGAGTGAGAAATCAAAATTATATAAAAACTATTTTATGCCCAATTCAAAAAATGAAACTTTTTATTTTTGTGTAATAAAAGGGAATGTGTGAAATTGTTGTTATTTGAAAAATCATAAAATAATTGGAATTAAAAGAGACTTTATTTCAAAGAGTTTATCTGAATCTAATAATATAAGCTATGGAAAAACAAAGCAGATCTGGATTCCCAGATCTCTGCTAGATAACATTGTTGGATCCAAAAAAGTGTGGGTACCAAAATAAATATTTGTTTAAATACTTTTGAAGGTAACAGGCCACAAGAACAGAAATGTTATATAGTATATGGATAGTGGATGTTCTGGGAATATGAGCAGATATCCATAAAATTTTCACACACTGACACAAACAGATGGCGGTCTTGTCACTTTTGGTGACAATTCCAAAGGAACAATAATTGGAGTTAAAACTATTGGAGATCCAAAGACCATATCAATCAATAAATTATTATATTTTCAAGGGATGAATCACAATATGATAAGTATTTAGCAGCTTTTTGGTGATGGTTTTTATATTGATTTTTCTAATAATTTTTATTCTATGTTTAAAAATAAGTTGCTTAATTTTAGATCACCTGGAACTGATAATGTTTATACTTTGAATTTAAATTCCTTTTGTAAATATAAAGTGAATTAACTAATAATAAAAATAAATCATGGATCTAGAATATAAGACTTTGACATTGTAATATTTATGTTTTATATAAATTATGTAAGAAATAGTTAGTTTCTGATTTTCCTATTCTTAAATTTGACAATGGTAGATTCTATGATGCATGCCAAATTGGCAAGTAGCAAAAATCATCTTTCAAATCTATTAACAAAATTTCTACATCTAAACCTTTAGAAATTATCTATATAGATTTTTTTGGACCATAAAATATAGAAAGTTTGGATGGTAAATTATATGTTTATGTTTTAGTATATGATTATACTAGATTTACTTAGGTTTATTTTCTAAAACTCAAAAGTGAAGTTTTCACTATTTTTGAATTTTTTTGTAAAATTGTTCAAAATGAAAAGAGGTTTTAAAATAATTTCATTTAGAAGTTATCATGGTGAATAATTTTAGAATGAAAAATTTAATTCTTTTTTCTCAAATATAGGTATTAAACACACCTTCTCTATACCAAGAACACCTCAACAAAATGGAATTGTTGAAAGAAGAAATATAACTATTCAAGAAATGGTTAGGACTATGATGAATTAATAAAATATTCCTACCTATTTTTGGGAATAAGTTGTAAGTACAACCTTATATATCATGAATATTGTTTTAATTAGGCCTATTTTTAAAAATACACCTTATGAACTTGGGAATAATAGAAAACCAAAAGTAAAGTATTTTAAAGTTTTTGGATGCAAGGTGTGTATCTTGAACACCAAGGATAATCTTGGTAAGTTTGATCCAAAATTTGATGAAGGTATATTTTTGGAATATTCTTCTACCTCTAAATCTTATAGAGTGTTTAATAAGAAGTCAAGGATGGTTAAAGAATCAGTTCATGTAAATTTTTATTAAACTATCCCTTTCAATAAAGAGAATGATCAAACTGATGAGCTTACTGACTCTTTTGATAACATGGGACTTGAAACCCTTAAAATGATTTTGAAAATGATATTAATAAAATACATTATAGTTCTAAAGAACATGAAACTGAACAACCTAAAAGTGCCTTTCCTAGACAATATAAAACCCTAAATAACCATCCTTTAGTATTGTAGAATTACTGTATCAAGTATTGTTTATCACTATAGAAGTCGGGATTATTCCCCTGTTTGGGCCTTCGGGTCACCCAGGCCTTCAGGTCAGTAAGGCCTTTGGGTCACCTTAAGACCTTCGGGCCACCTTAAGTCCTTCAGGCCACCTTAAGTGAAAATGAAAACTAGACAACCTATAAGGAACAAGCTCCATAAGAAGGATAAGCAAGGATCTTTCACCATAGAAGAAGCTAAATGGATTACAAGAATGAGAGGGTATGGAACCTACCATCAGGACAAGCCTTTTCATGCATGGGAAAGCCTATCCGAATAGCCATGCGAAGGTGGAGAGATTATTTCACGATGAAGATGTTGGGGAGGAGCAGTTCTAAGTAGTTAGTTTGGGTTTTATGTAATTTTTTAAGCCTATGGGAAATGAATTCCTCTAAGGCCTATGGGTCATGTAATACTTATGCCTACAGGCCTTGTAAGGGTTCCACCTCACCCCTTGAAAGGTGGATTATCAAAATCAATAAAAAAAATGAAGGCCTTCAGGCCATTGGATGAGGAACTAAATGGGTCTTTGAAATAAATAAGATGATCAAAGGATCATCATTAGGAATAAATCCATATTAGTATCTAAAGGATATAATCAGGAAGAAGGTGTAGATTATGATTAAACCTTTTCCCATGTATCAATATTGGAAGCTATTAGAATTCTTTTAGCCTATGAATTTCATATTAATTTTAAATTATATCAAATGGATGTTAAATCTACCTTTTAAAATGGCTATTTAGTTGAGTAAGTTTATGTTGAACAACCCCTTGGTTTTAAAAATTCTCAAAAACTAAATTTTGTTTTTAAACTTACCAATGATCTCTATAGCCTTAAACAAGCAACAAGAACTTGGTATGAAATATTAAGTTATTTTATTTTGAAAAATGGACTTACTATTGATTTGGAAAATCTAACACTTTTTGAGAAAACTGCTTGTTCTAATATTTTATTAGTTCAACTTTATGTTGATGATGTTATTTTTGGTTCAACCAATAAAAATATTTGTCGTGATTTTTCAAATCTAATGAAAAAAAAGAATTTGAAATGAGTATGATGGGATAGATGAATTTATTTTTAGGATTTTATATTTACCAAAAATATTTTGGAGATTTTTTAAATAAAAGTAAGTATATTATTGATTTATTGAAAACATTTGTACTTGAGAATAGCAAGACATATATAACTCTTATGTGAACCAATATAAAACTTGATTTGGATAAAAATGGAAAACTAGTTTACAATAAGTTATATAGAGGTATGATTAAAATTTTGTTATATCTTACTGCTAGAAGACCAGACATTATGTTTTTTGTATGTCTTTGCACTAGATTTCAGTCAAATCCAAAAGAATCTCATCTTACTGTTGTTAAAAAAATAGATATTTAAAATTAACTATTTTTCAATCTCTTCTTTACCCCAAAACTTGTGATTTTAATTTAATTTTATATTCAGATGCTAACTTTGGAGGGTGTAGATTAGATAGAAAATTTACCTCAAGAACTTTTCACTTTTTAGGAAAATATTTAGTTTTATGGTCTAGTAAGAAGCAACACTCAGTTTCCCTATCAACTGTTGAGGTATAATATGTTTCTGTTGGAATTTATTGTGCACAAGTTTTGTAGATGAAAACACTTTATTGGATTTTGGACTAAAATTTAATAGTATTCCTATTTTATGTCATAATACTAGTGTTATTAATATTTTTAAAAATCCTATAATTCATTCTAGGACTAAGCACATTTATATAAGACATCATTTCTAAGAGATCATATCCTTAAAAAGGATATATATTTATAATTTTTCAACACCAAATATTAATTAGCTAATATTTTTACTAAACCACTTCCCAGTGCCAGTTTTGATTTTATTAAGGGGGAGTTAGGAATATTTGAGTTTAAGTAATTATTTATTAATTTATTTTCAGTTTCTTTGCTTTTATTTTAATATATTTTATTTAATATGTTTTATTCTATTTTAAAAAAAATTGAAAATAATTTCATTTTGATTTTATTTTATTCATCTTTTCAAAATTAAAAACTTAATGAGTACATCATCAATCAGTGCAAGAAAACTATTTTCCTTCTCCCGCTCTCAAAATCTTCTCCATTCGACTTACAGAGTACCTATCTCTTTCAATTATCATCTACCAAAAACCCTAAACCTTCAATCTCTTATATCCAAAAACCTTTATAAATATAAACTTTATGAAGATCTGTTGATGCTAAGTTGGATAACAGTATGTATTCTACGGGGAAAACTCACAAAGTCTTGCAAGGAAAGGTAATATATTTTGGATATTTAGATTCTATAAATCTATCTCTTAAAGAATCTATGAAATTTCAACGACTGGTTTATGTATTTGGATAATATAATATTCCAATGTTTTATGAAATATAAGTTAAATAACTTTTTAAAAATGATTTGTTTATTCTTGGTTTTGATGAAGACACTATTATCTCTTCGATTGATAATAAGGTTTTTTCTTTATCGTCTGTTGAAATGTCTGAGATTTTTAGATATCCCCATGAGGGGGAGTTTTAGTTTTATTTAAGGAACATTGGAAATGAAAGACATACATCTGAGGACATTATGTTTTCTCTGTATGGAACAAGGGGTGTCAACAAGGTGTTTATGAAAGAACTTTCTCCTGACCAATGAGTTATGATTAAGTTTATTCAATCAAGGATTTTTTCCAGAACCACTGAGCTTGAGAAGGTTATCTATCCAAACATGTACATCGTGTTTTTATACTTTTTAATAATGTTAAGTTTAATTTACATTGATTTATGATTCATTATCTAAATCGATGTTTCCACCTGGATGCCAAGATGGGGTATTATCTCTATGGTAGGATTCTTTCTTTCTCTTTATGAATAAAAGGGAAGATTGTGAATATGTTTTTTGGAAGATCTTGTCACCACAGCAATACATTGAATGCTAGGATAGTCAAGAAGCTCAGTTTTGTATAAAGAAACTCATTCAACAGTTTGCTACCAGTTGGTGTTGAGCAACAACAGAGGTTGTTAGCAGCTACTCAGGGAGAGCAAAGGGTTATCCCATCAGTAGTATCTATGAGACAGAGGCCTAAAGATAAAGGAGATTCAAGTCTATAAGGCTATCTTATTCTAAGAATAAGAGTATCTGTTAATGTTCTAGAAGTTTTTGTTGAGGATTTAGTTGTAAATGTGGATGTCATTCCACCTGGTGAACAATGATAAGTTTTTAGTCATGAGAACCCAGAAGATTATAAATTTAATTAGGAGTCTCAAATTCAATAGATCCCTAATCTTGGAACTTAGATTGTTTCTAACTCTAGTGTTTTGGGAGGATCAGATTTAGGCAACAGACTAGAGGGATTTGGTGATCCAAGACTAGCTTTAATTGAAGTTGGTCAAATAGGATCTAATTCTCCTGAATATTTATATTCAGAGGTAAATTCCCAAGTTATAAATATTCAGTTGTTGTAGGCTTAGAATTCATTTTTAAGAGATCAGTTGGAAGCTATGAAGAAAAATTTTGAAGAATACAAGATTTTTTCAGTACTAAGATCGGATTTTGAAGCTCAGAAGCTTCATTTGAGGGAATTCAAAGAAAATATCATTTTAGTTGGAGATATTAAGGAACTTATAACAAAGATATAAAAAGAATTTTGTGTATTGAAGGATGAATTTATCAAGAAGAAAGAGTTTGATGAATTCAAGTTAATGATTGTAAGAGAGTTTTAGTCTCTCATAGTAAGCAATCAAGCATCTACTTCTTCTCAATAGACACCGCCAGAATTGCTTAGGAAGTTTTAAGCAATTACCACTATACTGGATGATTTTAATGATAGTATACACATTCTTTAGTGTGATATCATACCTTTAAATGTTCTGTAAGACAATCAGAGACATCCGGTGAGTGAACTAACTTATAATGAATCCTGGTTAGGACTAGTGATTAATCAAATCAAGGACAAGATTACCTCTTTCATTCAGTCTGAATAAGTTGTGAATTATTTTTTAAAGATCAATTTGGTTGAAATTTTGAAGATTTTAAATGATTCCAAGAAGATTCTTTAGCATTGGACATAATTTTTCAACACCCATTTTCAAAGCCTACTGTTGAAGTTGATTAATCTTATCATGCAATTCATGACCTTCCTCATCCAGAAGAACCCTCTATCCCTATCGAAACTAAACTCTAAACCATTCATTTTGAAGACTCCAGTTGACTATGGATTGTACTTTAAAACATTTGAATGTCTATTTAAATTAATTAATTTTATTCATATTTTGATTTATTTACATTTATTGAGGTTTAATACTTCACTACCAATCTTAGATTTATTTTTATTATGATGGAATTCATAACTAATCATTTATAGTTATGTGAAATATTAAACTGTGGTTTATTTCATTTATTCTTTCAAACTATCTTTTTTATATCAAAAGGAGGGAGAAGATCTAAGTTTATGAATGGAAACTATCTTTGATGAAGATGAGGGAATATTTTCCACCACAAAATTTTCTTTTGAAAATTTTATTTATCAAAATAGTTCTTTGAAAAAAATTGAGAAACATTTTATATCTACTTTTGTGTTTTAAAAATCCTATATTTTCTTTAATTTTTGTTAAGGATTATGTTGTGTGTTTTGTGATCATCAAAAAGGGGGATATTGTTGGTCATGTATTTTCAAAACAATACTCTATAATTTATAATTATTTTGATGTTTATAAATACCCTTTTTTTTCTAATGAATTTTTGTTAAGTATGTTTTATAGGAATTTATATTCTATTTAAAGGAATTTAGTGTTGCATGAATGATTCTAGAAACATTGTTTTCATCCCTACGTTACACTAAAAAACTATCATTTTCATATGGTATTAACCCTACATTATGATAAAGATTTTTTGTTTGGATCTTCATCCTTATGTTTGGAAAATTGACATGTGTGTGGATCAAGAAACCTACGTTGGAGTTTGGATTTACCGGTTGCAACCCTATGTTTGGGAAAATTGTATGTATGATTAATCAATGTTATATTCGGGATTTTATGCTGACAAGGATGAATGTATGGATCATCATCCCTAGGTTACTTTTTGATCCTTACGTTACATGCTAATTAAAGTGTCGCAAAGGAACTCTATGTTATTCAAAGTAACACTACACTACAAAAAGGAACCCTACACTATGTAAAATAACTCTATGCTACACAACTCAACCCTATGTTGTGTTCTCAACGGTTAAGTTTTTCGAGCCGTGTTTTCAATATGAGATTATTGCAATGGTAAAGTTATAATTAAAGACTGATACAAGTATCATTTTGATTATTTCAAAGAACTGAATTTATCAGATAAAATCATTCAAAATTCTAAGGGAAGTTACAACTCTCCTGGTCAATTGAAATTTGAATTTCTGTGACCAATTAGGATATTCTTTTGGATCTAAAATATCGAAGCAAGTCATCTACTCTATATATTCCTTCAGAATATATCTTCAAATATATATATGTGATAAGTTATTCACATATAATAATGAATTATTGAAATTCTTTTACAGTGCTACAAAGAACAAACGACTTAGAAAGAGAACTTCACTTTGGTGACATTCATGTTCAATCTTATTATATTGTAAGTGAACTACTGTTCTATTTTATTGTTGTTTTAAATCAAATATATTTTTGCAACTAGATCACTTTAGACTATTCAAATCTTAAAAATTATTATTTCTTAAGAATAATATCCATCTACTGTCAATCGCGTGCTACTACAATTGATAAGTTTAAACTTTTTTCAAACAAATCAATCTCTTTTGATTCATTTAGAGTTTTCAACTGCTCGTACTCAGTTGTGGTGGAGTATCAGTTTCTAGATCTAAGTTGTGGATAATTGTTTCTCTATTATAGAACCAAAAGGAATTTTAATTAGTCTTGTGTAAAGGTGTCAACTACCTGTACTCAGTTGTGGAATTCTGGTCTTATGATAAGAGGAATAGAATAGTGAAATTCACCAAGCTCGTAGAGAGAGAATTTGGTGGAATGGACTACGGGATCTGTGTTCCCCAAACCACTGTAAAATATGTGTTCTTTATTTCAATTAATTCACTAAATATTTTCATATAGAAGAAAAACAATGCATATCCTCATAAATCAAAGTGGGTCTCAAAATCCAGAATTGTGGAAGTTTTTGAAAAGACACAATTCACCCCCCCCCTCTTGTGTTTTACTTTGAATATTCTGACCTAACACATGGTACAACACAACATCAACAAACAACAAGGAAATATCAGTAAAGAGACACATGAATATCAACTATATCAATCAAAATGAAATTTGGGAACACAAGTCTCGGATCAAAGTTTAGGAAACATCTAGAATCGGATCAATTTCTTCCCCAAAAACACTTTTCTTAACTAACTATGGTAACCTAATGCTCACTATAATGAGAGATAGCCAGACACTTGCTTGTAACTTGCCCCTCAAGTCCTGAAAATTCTATCACATGTCTACCAAGACATCCCAAATAATATATTGAAATCCAAGAAGAGACACGGCCCCATTTGATACTAATTTATAACAAACTAACCCAAGTAACCCACTAAACCAAAACCCGAATCAATTCTAACATGTCCTAAAGGGACTTCCTGGTCCCCACAGGATGACGACTAGTGTCTGGGAATCAAGAAACAATCACAATGGAATGATTTATCCAAAATAAATACCAAATAAATCAAAATTATTAGATATGAATCCATAAAAGGTTAGTATTATAATAAAATAATCAAGATAGATAATCTCCACAATGTCAAAAAGTATAAAAAAACCCAATGCATCACAAAAACCATCAAAAGTAACATTATAAGAGAACCTCATAACAGATGGATCACTTACTCCACTTATCAACACTAACTTCCAAGGTCTCTCTATCAAGAACACCCACCACCTTATGGAAGTTCTTTTCTATTTCCTACACCTATAAAAATAAATTCTACATACACCCAAAGGTATATGTAGGGTGTGAGCAACATGAGCCTAGTAGGATCCCACCAAGAATCCCATAATCAGTCCATATAAAATAAACCAAATATACTTAATTTAAAATAAAATATGGAATAGAAATCTTTTTATAACTCATAATAAATCATGATTTTCAAATAATTTTAATGTAAAGTATAAACTAGGTACAAATAATCATTTTTAACAAAACTGACATGAATAGGCATTTCTATAAAATACGCATTTTTATCAAATAAGCATGAATAAATCATTTAATAAACTTTGGCATGTGATAATTTTTTTTAATCATAACACCATGGTTATGAGTCCCTGTGTTTGTTACATCATGGCTTAAGGTTCCATATATTCTCAGAGAAATCTAGTTCTAGGTGTGCACACTTCCCTAGATCTCAAGATTAGGTGGAATAAGAATCCATATCAAAGAATAAACCCTATGCCCTCAATATGTTTAGTCCTCATTGTAATATTCAATCCATTTAAGGGTAGCATTAATACATGACTAACATATAAATTCAATGCCACCCACCTAACTACCCAGGTTCCCATGCACTTTAAAGAAATTAATCGTGGAGTAAATCAATCATCTCAAATCAGTTTCATCAATCATCATTCAAGCAGGACCAAATCAAGATTTAAACATGACATGTCATTTAAAAAACCAACATTAAATGGTTTTTCATCAAAAATAATTCATTTTAAAATAATTCATTTCATTTCAAATCCATAAAACATTTTATGACATCATTTCTCAAGAATCATCATCAAAGACTTTCATCAAATCATATATTAATTTCCAATACATTTTTCGAAAATCAACACTCTATTTAAAAATCTATAATCAAAGAGGTTCAACACACACTATACCATTTTGAAAACTTTTATCAATAATATAATTTCATGATATTAAAATCAATTAGATATTCATTTCAAATCAATCAAGCAAAAACGATTTTAATTGATGGGAATTGCATTATGAAACCACCCACCTCAATCACGGTATCATCAAACACCCAAAATGGGTTTCACAATAGAGTTTTAAAAGGATATAATCAATCAATAGGGGATATTAGAAACACAATTCATAGAAAAAGATATAGATATATCAATGAAATAAGGATCTACAACCTTCAAAGAGGAAAATATATAAAGAGAGGAGAATTCATGATTAGATCAAGGTTACTCTTACTGAAATAGATCTAATGATTCAATCAGTAATTTGATCCCTAAATTTTCAAGATTGTAAGGGTCAAAATATCTTCAAGAGAGTATCTAAATTAATAAGGGTTGAATTAGGTTTGAGGGAGAAGATATTAAAATAAAAAATGGGATTAAGGGAAAAATAATTACAATACTACCCTAGGTTTACTCACCTAGATCGGCGTCATCGGCTAGCTGGTGGAACCAAGAAGAATGATTAGACCTTTGGAAGCCCCACTAGATGTCCAATGGAGTTCCTTCAAGAACTCCAATATGTCATCCTTCCAAAAAATGGTTGGTGGACTCCCACCTGCTATCCGGTGGACTTTTTATAGGAAGACCATACTACCAGCCTTCCACCAGTTGGCTGGTGGCCCACCTATAGCATTTTTGGCTATAATACCATGTCCACCCTTATTCCAAACTCCTAGACACCTCCATACTCTTCAAAAAAACAAAAAATACACCCCTAGACACTCAAAAGTTTCAAACAAGGAGAAACAACCAATAATCACCATGAAAAACAATGATATAAAAGAAAAAAGATGGTTCCTAAAACTTGGTGTTAGGATGTTATAGGATGAGGGGAATGTGATGTGCTCATATATAAGGTTGAATGACATCTAATATATTCATTGACCTAGTCAATACATACTCATAGAATCAATAATGTATGAGTATGCTATATGGTATCAACATACTTTGTTTCCTATGTTTACTTGATGTATTTTTCAAAGGAATTATATGAAGATGCATTCTCATATGTGATACAACTAATGGAAATAGGTATGGAGACACATTCATTTGATAGTGATCATGTTAGATCCATTTATAGATTTATTAGTAATAATTATTTATTAAATACCATTTTTTACATAAATTTATGAATTTTTAATTCACACTTTATGTTTGGTTATGTAATTCCCTCCGTTATGGAACTCTCTCACGTGGACAAAACGGGTTGGTTATGAGACCTCAAGTGCACCTTATCATATGCCAAAGTATAATCACTATCAGTGGGGGTGTGATATTTATAGTGGGGAGACTATACCCCTCCCCCTCCCCCTCGATATATAGTAAAGCATAGTAGAATAAATAGGTAATAACACATATTAGAGTAACATAAAAACAACATAAACATAATATAATACAACTAGAAAGTAAAAGGAGGAATCAATAAACAATAATGAAGAATTGTATAATGATAATATAATATGTATCTAAATTTAAAACTAAAAACAATACAAATAAAATAATTAGCTAATAAAAAATAATCCCAAAAGTCCCTGGTCCTGAGCCCCATGTCAGACCCATCTTCGAACTCCAACCCATCTAGAAAGAACAAAATAATTAGCAACAAGTTCCCTTTACCTTTTCTAAACCTAAATTCATGTAATTTTATCAGGTACCAAATGGTGTCCTGAATAAGGTGTGAGTAAAACTTTGTAGGTCAACACCACCATGTCTAAATAAAACAAGTATGATAATAATTGTATGCAATAAAGTGATAAACATGTGTATTAACAAATTAATTAATACAATACATCAATTAACCTACTTTGGAACCATGTTTGAATGTTTATGATCATGTAGCACAACCATACCAACCACAACTATATACCATGGAATAATCAAACAACTGGGTAGAGCCCTCTGTATAAGCATTTAAGCCTCTAATCACAACCCTATATATAATAATTTCAGCATGGGACTAGGCAGATTCCACTCAATATAAGCATTATAGCATGGGACTGGGCATAGCCCACTCAATATAATCATTACATCATGAGACTGGGAAGAGACCACTTAATATAATCATTACAACATGGGATTGGTTAGAGCCTGCTCAATATAAGCACTACAGCATGAGACTGGGAAGAGGCTACTCAATATAAGTATTTTAGCATGGGACTGGGTAGTTCTTTCTCAATATAAGCATTACAACATGGATATCACAATATCACATTATAAATATCAATGGTTAATTATGAAAATTACCATTTTCCTTTCAATTACTTTTCATTTATATCTCAAATGATCAATAGTTATATCAAAATCAATAATCCATTACCCAGGGATTCTATATCAAGAAATCACTTAAGGTCTCATGTCAGGCTAAACACACTTTAAACCATTATCCAAGTTCTTATTATTCAAAAGTTTTCTCACCCAAAGGGTATCCATAAGCCAGTTTGCATCCACAATTGAACCCAAAGGATTCCAACCAATATTCTAATCCATGATTTAACATAAATCAACTAATTAATTAGATTAAAGCATATGTTACATTGGTTCAATCAAAATATTTCATATACTTCATAATTAAATAGACCATAAGGTTAGGTTCAAACTCCCTATCTTTAACCGGTGATTAATGCGATCTTTATAAGGGAGAATGAAAACAAGTATAAAGGTGAAGAAGATTGAAATAAGAAACTAGATCAACCCATGTCATGATAAAAACCCAAAAACAAACCACGTAGTCAAAATAGTGCACTGTAACGAATAAGGGATGATGGGAGAGAAGGGAAACCTAAGCATAAATACTCACCAATGATCATATGTGTAATCAAGAAATCCAAAATGGAATAAGAGACACCAAAATCACATGGAGATTACCCTAGGATTGAGAGGATAGGGATGCATGTGTTGAAATTAAAGAAAATATCATTCATCCTTCCTACTCAAAATCGTTGGGACTGAGGAATGCACGTCATGTAATCCTTTCATGTCGTTTATTTATTCATTTTTAAGTTGCACTAGAAAACCCATCACCTTGGAATAATATTTATCCTGATTGAGCATTACATGAGGTGAAATAGTTACATGATGTGTAACCACTTAACATCATGAACCAGTTTATGAAATGTGTCTGACAGAGGTTACATGTCATGTAACATGGACACAGCATGTAATCTTCCAACGAACATTTTTCTTACCAACTATTGTAAAAGCACTTGAACCACCTCTAAATACTTCAAAACTCATAGAAAACCCTTTTAATATCATTTAACATGTTTATACCTAGACTTTATTAACTAAAATAAACATTCATCCCTGAAATTTAGGTCATTTCCCCCAACAAAGTCTCTTTGTCTCTGAACAAGACTTGGCCACTAAGGTTCAACAAAAAACTCAAAGAGGGACATACCTGAAAAAAGATGGGATCTTACAACCTCCTAACTATATAACAGTTTATCCCTGATATTCTCCAAGAAATATTGTGGGGTCTTAGTGAACAAGTCTGGCCACTATGTTCACATATTAGACTCCCTATCCCAGATCTCCTCCTAAACACGCCCATGATGCAACTGCACTCGAACCATAGGTATAATCCTACCCTAGAGATACTTCTCACTATAGTACAAAATCCCTATCGAATGCTCCTTATAGTCATCCAAGACTTTTACACATATTATTATATGATTTTAATCATAATTATCCATGAAATACAAACCAAGGATAAAAAATTCTAGTGTATTTGGAATACTGGGAACATAATTAAAAACATAAAACAAGAATAAAACATATTTTTATCAATATAAATAATGAGATCCTGAATTATTTTGAAATTTTATAACTATATAGGATATCCTAGGGAATACATAGATAAAAGGGGTGAGATATAAAACCCATTAAGGGAATAATCTTGGGATTAAATCACGGAAGATGAGTTAGAAGTCATAACATGATAACATAAAAGTCATGGCTCGTGAATAACATATAGAAGCATAAAATATAGAAAATGGAATCATATGGCCATATAGGAAAGTTTTAGAAACATATAACATGACATAAACATGATTCAAGTCTAACTATCAAGATTATATCACACAGTGGATAGAGTCCCATAATGGATTAGGTTTACTTCTTAATCTCATACATAACGTCTCATGAGACTAAAACATTACCCAATGAATTGGATAAATATCTAGGAGTACCCATAATAACATGTTCATGCATATGTGTTCCATGTAAATAATCAAACATAAGGAATAAATATAATTATTATACATGAAAATAAATGGGTATCGTAATCATGTCATAAGGCATAACCAAAGGTCATATAAGAATGGTATCCATGAAATAAGGTATTTAAATAATTCTTGGTCATTAATAAAGGGAAAAAATAAGAATATATCATGAATAATAAAGTAAAAATTAAGTAAAAACATTAAAAATAGTGCTTAGGTAAATTTATTAATGTACCACTTAAGCATAGTCTTAGGGAAAAGAATAAAGAGTCTTTAAAGAGGACAAAGGTATAATTATTTCCATAAAATCAGAATTGAAATAAAATTGTTTTACATGATAAATTGAGTGATTTTATAAAAATATTTTATTCTTAAAATATTTTATGGATTGTACTTGAAAATGGTTAAGAAATAGAGAAGTTTCCTTTAATCAGGTTTTCTTTTCAAGAGGAATTGAAAAGGGAACTTTTTAAAACATGAAATTCCCCATAAAATAAAGATTAATTGAGATAAAAAAAATATGTGTGATATATATAAACATAATATAGGAGAATTATAGAATAATAATGAAGATATAAATTGATGAAAAAATAAACAAATCATAACGCAAAAGAAATATGGAGGTTCGAAGAGATCTCTTACCTTATGTCTGAATGTGTTCTGCGCTTGTACTTAATATCATGGATAATAAAATTAGATTAATTAATTGCTTAATTAAGAACATATTACACATGTATTTGATTTATTATAATTTCATTTAGTTCATTTATGTCCATTTCAATGAGTTATGAGGTTCAATTTCATCATTCTGGGAGTGTTTGTTCATTGTTTCATGGTTGGTTTACTTGTATATAATTATGTATGTTCTTGTAAAATGGGAATAGTAGTAAAAAAATTAAATTATATGGTATTAATTAACTTAAATAAGTTTAAATGGTCCCATTTATCATTTTTTATGACATTATAATGATTTATTTAATAAAATCTTAATGATAAATGTTAAGTTTATTTTGGCGGTTTTTCCGACCATTATGCAGTAGTTTCATTTTATTTAATATTATTTCTATATATTAGTTACAGAAAATGAAATAAGTCATAATATACTTATTAAAATATTATTAAACCATAATAATAGTTTTATGGCCAGACTTTAAGGCGTTAATGAAAAATGAAAACTCATTATCCATGAAGATAGTTAACTTCCATAATTTGGATAATGGTTTCTTTTCTTCGAATAAGAGGAGATGAGAAAAAGGGATAGAGATAAAACATTATATTAGAAATATAACATTATAGTATATAAATGATATTAAATTAATTATTATTTTATGGATGAAATAGGTTATGATAAGGTAGAAGAGGAAAATAAATTAAAAGAGGTAGTTAGAGAATGTTACCTCTTGAATATCGTCTCCTTAAAGGATCCCTTAAGGAACTTGGAATTGTTATTTTGGTGAGACCAAAAACACTTGAACATGGAGAGAGTTTGTAGGAGATTTTTTGGTAGATATCTGGAAAGATTAAAGTTTTTGAAGGTGTGAGTGGAAGGGTGGTATTTATAAGGGATGAGAGGGGTGTTTTTGGAATTTCTTAAAATATTAAAATATAATAAGACTATTCTAGAGAAAAATGCTTCAAAATGGACTATAAATGAATAGAATATGAAATTTTAGAAAAAATATCATCTTGTTTGTGTTTATATAATATTTTTATTATTTTTAAATAATTTATTAAAATATTATATTCATGAAATATCATTATTTTCAAATTTGATACTATTCATTACTTTAACTACAAAAACATCAAAAAAGAGTAAAATTCAAAAAAAATTATTATATCCTAAACATGTAATTATCATATATATAATTCTTGTATCACCTTAAATATCTCAAATTATATTTATTTTAATATTTCTAATATCATTTATTTTATTTTTCCATTTTTTTAAAAATTACATCATCATTATTATGTAAACATTTAAGGTGGTTATTTATTAATTAAAAATTAAAAAAAATATCATGATGTATATAATTCTTTAATATTGAAAAATAATATTTATAGTTTAACATATATTTTTTATATCCACATATTAAAAATAATAGTGTGACATCTTTGACTTTACATTAAATAAAATACTATAAGGGTCTTAATGTCAACCAAGTGGCTCTAAAAGGTCATAAATTGGGCCCGTAAATTATTATAGTCTAAAATTAATCATATAATAATATTTTAAAAAGTGTTAGGGTAATTTTATAATCATTATCATATTATTTTTACTCTTAATTTCCCAATTTACCCTTTACTATAGTAACAAAATTTACTAAGGATACTATTCATATTTACTAAAAATAAAAGGGATATATTTTATAAATTTGTAACTCATGATTTAAAATATGGAATACATTTTTAAAAATTCAAAACACATAATTTTCATAATTTAATTTAATATTAAACTGAAAAAATGCAACGGAAAAAAATTCTGGAAAATGCCCCTTTTAAGTATAAAATGTTTTTATATTAAATTAATGTATAAAATTAATTTAAAATACTAATATTAGATTATTTATAATCAAAATTAAATAATTAAATTTTAAAACTAATACAAAATATAATTTTACTTTTTAAATTCTTTAAAAGAAAATACAGTTTTTAATGTAAATCGGTATTTTTCACTATTCATTAAAATTTCACACTTTTTAGAAAATTCTCAAAAATTCATCCTAATATAATTTTGAAAATATGAACCAAAAATAAAGTTTATTTTTTCAAATAAATTTTATAAAATTTTCAAAAATAATTATATTTATTTTCTCATAGAAAGCAATAAAATAGTTTTTTTGAAGAATAAAATGACTTTACTAAAAATTAAGTTTTTATTTCCTATGAATTAATAAATATATTTCTTAATATAGTTATTACTATTCATACCCACCAATTACATGGCTAGGCAATAATAGTCATGTTAGAATAATAATATTTTAATAGTATATCGTGGTTTGTTTAAACTTAGTATTGGGTGTAACACAAGCTACCAAAGAAATCAAATTGTTTAAAGAGAAATATTTCATAAAAATATTGGGTGTTATATTCTTCCCCCCTTGTGAAAATTTTTCCTTAATATTTCATTCTTTTATATACTGAGGTGAAAATAGGTGAGTGTACTTCTCCTTCATCGCTTCCTCCGGTTCCCATGTCACCTCTTCGTATTTATGGTTCCTCCACAATACTTTAACCAAGTGAGTGGTCTTATTGAATAAGAAATTTATATCTATAGTCCAAGATCTTCACTAGTTACTCCTCATAAGATAGATCATTTTACAACTATACCACCTCAGAATTCATTACATTTGAGGGATCTAGTATGTACTTCCTTAGAAAGGATACATGGAATACCTCATGTACTTGAGACATGTTTAGTGGAAGTGATAATCGATATGTCATAGCTCTGATGCGATCAAGAATCTCAAAGGGTCTGATGTACCTAGGACTTACCTTTCCCTTCTTCCCAAATCTTTTGACTCTCTTCCATGGAAATATATGGAGGAATACCTTATCTCTAACCTCAAACTCTAAGTCTCATCGATTATTATCTACATATCTCTTCCATCGACTTTGGGTAAACATAATGTGTTACTTAATGGTCTTCAGATTTTATACCATTTCCTTAACTATTTCAAATCCTATTAGATTAGGTTCACTGGATTCACCCCATCATCCAGGTGTTCTATATCTCATCCCATAATGGGATTTATATGGAGCCATTTGGATGCTTGAGTGGAAACTATTATTGTAATATAACTCAAATATTAGAATATGATGATACCATACTCATTTTAAGTCCATTAATCATGATATTAACATATATTAGTGTCTAAATGGTCCACTTAGACAGGATATCAGAATGAGGGTGATAGGCTGTACTGAAGTTTAGTTCAATATTTAGAGCATGTTGGAGAATTTTCCATGACTTAGAGGTAAATCTCTGATCCTGATTAGATACAGATTATAATGGTACTCCATGAATTATTACCACTTCTTTAATGTATATATTCTTAATTTAATTGAGTTATAAGTCCTATCAAATTGCAATAAAGTGAGTTGTCTTTGTAAGACAATCCACAACAACTCATATGGCATTATTTCCTCTAGATGTCTTCAATCTAGTGAAAAATTCCATGGTGATGTTTTCTAATTTCCATGTAGGTATAGGTAATTTTTGCATCATCTCCTTAGACTTTTACCTTTTATCCTTCACTTGCTGACATACTAGACACTTTGATGTATATCCAACAATCACTTTTTTCATAATGTCTCATTAATAATGCTCTTAAAGATCTTGATACATCTTTGTGCTCCCTAGGAGAATGGAAAAGGTTGAGCTATGTGAATCATTAAAAATGTCCCTATTTATCTCAGGATTTTATGGTACACAGAGTCATGACCCAAATTTCACAACTCCTTCCTCATCAATTTTGAACTCTGAGGATTTTCCATTTCTAATAGATTCTGCCTTCTTCTAAATTTTCATATCATTTCTTTGAGCGTCCTTTATCTTCTCCATAAGGTATAGTTGAGAAATCATTTGAGAAAGGAATGATGATGTTAATTCTCTTATGATTACCATTTACATCCTTTTTAAGTATAATAATATTTGATCCTTCTCAATTCTCACCATTGATAAAGTTGTACGATCCTTTATACTTATATCATTTGCAACTGTATTTGCTTTACCAGGATGGTAGTGGATTAAAAATTCATAATCCTTGATGAGATCTAACTATCTTCATTGGTGCATATTAATATCCTTCTATGTAAATATATATTTTAGGATCTTATAATCATTATATATCTCACACTTCTCCCTATAGATATAATTCCCCTAGATTTTCAGTGTGAATATCACAACCACTAACTCCAAGTCATGCATGGGATAGTTTTTAATCATGAATTTTCAGCTAAATTGAGGTGTAGGCTATTAATTTATCATTTTTCATGAGTATAAAACCTAATTCCTTCTTTGATTCATCATTTTAAACCACAAAGAGTTCTCCACTTTTAGGTAGTGTAAGTACTAGTGAAATGATAAGCCTCTTTTTAAAATGTTTAAAGCAGCCTTCACATTAATTGGTCTAGACAAACTTTACTCCCTTCTGATTCAACTTGTTTAGTGGGATTGATAATCATGGGAAGTTCCTCAAAAATCATCGTTAATACCCAGCTAGACCAAGGAAACTATGTATCTTCATTATAGATGCTGGTATGAGCTACTCCTCAATTACCTTTGTCTTAGAAGGGTCCATAGATATCCCTTCCCTAGTGATAACATACCCCAAGAATGATACTTCCTCCATATAGAACTCACATTTACTGTAATTTTCAGATAGTTTCTCCCTTTGCAAAGTCTTTAGCATAGTATTCAAATGCTCCTCATGCTCCTCCTTGTTATTGGAGTATATCAGAATATCATCTATAAATACTACCACAAATTTGTTGAGGTAATATCTAAAGACTCTATTCATTAAGTACATGAAAATTTCTAGAGCATTAGTGATTCTTAAGGGTATCACTATGAACTCATAGTGTCCATACCTCATTTGAAATACAATATTGGGAATATATTCCTTCTTCACCTTTAATTGGTGATATCCTAACTAAAAGTCTACCTTAGAGAAATACATGTCCCCATGTAGTTGAAGGAACATGTCATCTATTCATGGAAGGGGATACTTGTTCTTTATCATGATTTTTTTTATCTCATGATAATCAATTCATAGGCGCATTGATCCATTCTTATTCTTGATGAAGAGGATCAGTGCACCCCATAGTGAAGAACTTGGGCATATGAAACCCTAGTCCAAATTCACTTATAATTGATTATTCGGTTCTTCCAACTCAATAGTAGTCATACTGTAAGGGTTATTTGATATGTTAAGGTATCTAAGTACAATTTCAATTGAGAACTCAACCTCTTGGTCAATATTAAGGCTAGGTAATTCTTCAGGGAACACATTGGTGTAGGCCCTTACAATGGTCAGGTCTTCAAGCATGATCCCCTCCTTTATCTCGGTCATTTTAACTATATATGCTTGCTCATAAGGAAATAATATAGAAAATTGAGTTGATTATTATGAAGTATATCCATCCTCCTCCTTACACTTGTACATAATTGGAGGATACCTCAGGATGTGAAGAGTGATCTCCCTCTCCCAACAGTTGATGTTGGATTTGTATAAAGATAGCCAATCTATGACCATTATAGCATCAAACTCCACCAAAGGAAGTAAGACGAGATTTAATGGGAGGTTTAATATAAAAAAATTGATTGGGGAGGAGTTATGTACTTTAGATACAATAATTTATTCATTTTTGTTCTTGTAGATAACTCAACCTCCATATTTTAGGGTGGTGTTTGAATAGTTTTACTAAACATGAAAGTTATGAAAAAATGTATAGAACCAGAATCAAATAGTATGATTGTTATTCTTGATTGAATAACCAGAATACTTATCACCACATCATTGTTAGTCTCCACCTTAGTAGTAGTGATAACATATACCCATCCTTACTGCCTTGGAGGTTTTTGTTGTTTATTGCCTCTAACAACCCTTGGCTTAGGGCATTGACTCGCATAATACCCATGTTCCTTATAGTTGAAACATTGCACTGTAGAATAATTTTTGATCTGAACCTTCCCTTCTTCTTCCACATTAGTGTACTTCTTCAAATACCTTTGGTAATTATTAACCCGATTCCACTCTCTTCTATATTTAAATCATATCTTGGTTCCTTTTAAATAGTTCTTGAGATGTTGTTTACCACACTTTTAACATGTGGGGTGTTGATTTTTCTTTCCTCTATGGGACTTATCTATTGATCTTCCCATATTAAACTCTATTTCCCAATTTTTATATTTGATTCCATGAGACCACTGAGAGTCTCCAATATCTATCTCAACCTTAAGGCCACAAAGTACAATATCCTTATTGTTTTCAAAGCATAAAATCACCAAATATTTTTATATACTTGGTTTTAATTCACTAAAGAAGTGATACAACTTTATTTTGGTGTTCATGATAAATCCAAAGGCATAACATGAAAACCTTTTAAATTTTTCCTCATACACTCTGATAGACTCATCTTCCTTTTGTTTCAGTTTAAGGAACTCCCTCTCCATCTTAAGATGGAGATTTCAGGGAAAATATTTATTAAAAAATATTTTCTTGAATCCTTCCCAATTCATGGAATCAATTTCCTCCATAGAATTTATTTTCTTGATCAGTATCCACCAATAATCAGTTTTCCCATCAAAACAATAGACTACCAGTACAAATTTTTCTTCTTCTGATCACTAGAGGACTGAGGATATCTTCTCAATTGAGTTAATACATTATTTCATGATGAGGGGATCAGAATATCCACTAAAGATAAGAGGCCTTTGTCACATAAAGGATTCAACCATAACTTGATCTTTATTGGGAGAGGGAGGGCATTCCACATGATTCAAGTTATTATTCATAACTTGAGCCAGTTGATCCAATACTATCATGAAGTTCTAAGATCCCATTCCCATCAGCTTAGGCCTCTCATTAGGTAAATCATCACAATGCCTATAACATTAGTTATTAAGATGGTTTCTTATATTTCCCACCATTAACTAGAAAATAAAAATAAATTAGGGGTCTTGAATACTAAGCTAATGAGCATATAAAAAGGAAACTATAAACATAAAAGGAATAACTTATAAATAAAAAGTATATCCTAACTTGTGATTCCATATGTTTAAATCTAGATAATACATGGTGATATAATTATCCCCAGGTTCCTTACTAAAGTTTTATAGTCCCAATCCCAAAAAATAACTAAATTGTGATCTGATACCAACTATAGTGGCCCAAGCCTTTTATACATATTATTACATTATTTTTAGCATAATTAACCATGAAATACAAACCAAGGATCGAAAAGTCTCATATATTGGGAATACTATGAACATAATTAGAAAACATGAAATAAGAATAAAACATATTTTTATTAATCTTCATAATGAGCTTATACAACTGCATAGGATAACATAAGGAATATATAGACAAAAGGGGTGTGCTAAAAATCCTAGTAAGGGAATAAATATGGGATTGAAGTATAACACATGATTTAGAAGGCATAACATGATGAAATAATAGGAATGGATCATAAATAACATATGAAATCATATAATATAGAACATGGAATCATATGGAAACATGGGAAAGTGGTAGCAACATATAACATGACATAAACATGAGTTGAGACTAACTGCCAAGACTATATCAAATGGTGGATAGAGTCCCATAATGGATTAGGTTTACTCTCTAATCTCATACATAATGTCTCATGAGACTAAAACATTACCCAGTGTATTGGATCACTATATGGGTTCACCCATAATAACATGTCCATGCATATGTGTTCCACATAAGGAATCAAACATAAGAAATAAACATAAGGGTTACCCATGGAAAGAAATGGGTATCGTAATTATGTCATAAGGCATAACCAAAGGGTGTATAAAAATGGTATCCATGAAATAATGGATTTAAATCATTATTGGTCATTAATAAAGGAAAAATAATAATGTATCAAAAATAATGATTTCCAAATAAAGTAAAAACACTAAAAATAGTGGTTTGGTAACTTTAGAAATATGCCACTAAGCAAGGATTTAGGGAAAAGAATGAAAAGTCTTTAAAGAGGACAAAGGTATAATTATTTAAATAAAACTATAATTTAAATAAAATTATTTTTAATTATAAATTGAGTGATTTTATAAAAAATATTGTATTTTTAAAATAGTTTATGGAGTGTACTTGAAAATGGGTAAGAAACAGAGAAGTTATCTTTAATTAGGTTTGTTTTTTTTTAGATAAATTGAGAAGAGAACCTTTTAAAACATGTAATTACACATAAAATAAATATTAATTGAGCTAAATACATATTTTTGTTAAATATACATATAATATAAGTGAATTATATAATAATAATTAAGATATAAATTTATGAAAAAAGAAAGAAAGCATAACCCCAAGGAAATATGGAGGTTCAGAGAGATCTCGTACCTTATGTCTAAATGTGTTCTGAACTTGTAATTAATGTACTAAATTATCAGATTAGATTCATTAATTACTTAATTCATAAACTATTACACATTTATTTAGTTAATTATAATTTTACTAAGTACGTTTATGTCATTTTTATGAGTTATAAGGTTCAATTTTGTCGTTCTCGGAGTGTTCGTTTCATTGTTTCATTGTTGGTTTACTTGTATATAATTATGGATGTTCTTATCAAATAGAAATAGTACTCCAAAAGTGAAATCATATGGTATTAATGAACTTATATAATTTTAAATGGTTCCATATATCATTTTGTTTTCTAACGTGATGATGATTCATTTGATAAAACATTAATGATAAATGTTTAGTTTATTTTGGCAGTTTTTCTAACCATCACGCATTAGCTTCATTTTATTTAATATTATATTTATATATTAGTTTCAAAACATGAAATAAGTCACAATATACTTATTAAAATCTTATTTTAACCATAATAATAGGTTTATGACTATCCTTTAAATCATTAATGGAAAATAAAAACTCATTATCCACAAAAACAGTTAGCCACCATAATTTGGACTATGGTTTCCTTTCTTTGAATAAGAGGAGATGAGAAAAGGGGATAGATAGAAAATTGTACATTATAAATATAAAATTACAATATATACATTATAATGGATTCATTATTATTTTATGTATGAAATATGTGAGGATGAGGTAGAAGAATAAAATAAATTAAAAGGGGTAGTTTGAGAATGTTACCTCTTGAATATCACCTCCTTGAAGGATCTCGTGGGGAACTTGGAATTGGTCTTTTTGTGAGACTAGAAGTACTTAAATGTGGTGAGAGTGTGGAGGAGAGTGTTTATTAGATATTTTTAAAAATTAAAGGCTTGGAAGGTGTGAGAATAATGGGTGGTGAGGGGTGGTATTTATAAGGGGGGGGAGTTTTTGGAATTTCTCAAAATATTAAAATAAATAAGACTATTCTAGATTCAAATACTTTCAAATGGACTATAAATGAATAGGGTATGAAATTTTTGATAATATATTATCCCATTTGTGTTTATATAATATTTTTATTTTTTTTAAATAATTTATTAAAATATTATATTCATGAAATATCATTATTGTCAAATTTGATACTATTCGTTACTTTAACTATAAAAATATCAAAAAAATAGTCAAATTAGAAAAAATAAATATTTAATTATATCCTAAAAATTTCATGATCATATATAGAATTAATTTATCACCTTAAACATCTTAAATTATTTTTATTTTAATATTTTTAATATCATTTAATTTATTTTTCCATTTATTTAATAATTACATTATCATTGTTGTGTAAGCATTTGAGGTAATTATTTCATCACTAAAAATTAAAAATAAATTAACATGATGTGGATAATTATTTTATATTTCTAAATACTATTTATTTCTGAACATATCTTCTAGATAACCACATATTAATGTTATACTTATTAAAAATAATAGTGTGACATCTTTGACTTTTCATTAAATAAAATACTATAAGGGTATTGATGTCAACCAAGTCACTCCAAAATGTCATAAATTTAACCCATTAATGATTATGGTCGAAAAATACTCATATAATAAAATTGGGACAAGTTTTGGGATAATTTTGTAGTCCTTATCATATTATTTTTACTCTTAATTACTTGATTTACCATTTACTGTGGTAACAAAACTTACTAAGGCTACTATTCATATTAACCAAAAATAAAAGGGTCTATTTAATAAATTATTTCCTCCCAATTCCATATATTTAATATAATTTTAAAAAATCAAAACAAAAAAGGGGAAAATTTTAATTTAATATTAAACCGACAAAACGCAATGAAAAATAATTTTTCTGGAAAATGCCCTTTTTAAGTATAAAATACTTTTATATTAAATTAATGTATAAAATTAATTTCAAAGACAAATATTATATTATTTATAATAAAAATAATAATAGTTTAAAACTAATCTAAAATAGAATTTTACTTTTTAAATAATTTAAAATAAAATGCAGCTTTCAATGTAAATCGGTATTTTTCACTATTCATTAAAATTTCAAAAAAAATAGAAAATTCTAAAAAAATATACTAAGATAATTTTGAAATGGTGAATAAAAAAATGAAATTTATTTTTCAAATACATTTTATAAAACTATCAAAATTAATTATATTTATTTTCTCATAGAAACCAATAAAATCATTTTTTAAGAAAATATATTTTTGAAGAATAAAATGACTTTACTAAAAATTAAGTGTTTATTTACTAAGAATTAATAAATATATTTCATAATATGGTTATTCATATTCATACCCAATAATTAAAAATATAGTTTATAATTTTTGTGTTAGAATAATAATATTTTAATAGTATGTCGTGGTTCATTTAAACTCAATGTTGTGCATAACACAAACTACCAAAGACATCAAATTATTTAAAGAGAAATATTTTATAAAAATATTTGGGTGTTACACTCCTCAAAGGAATCATAATAACAAAGATCAATATCCTTAATGTCTACCACATGAGAAGGATCGGGATAATATCTCTAAAGTTGTGACATGTGAAACACATCGTGCATGGAACTGTAGCGTAGTGGAAGGGTTAATCGGTATGTCACTAGACCAACCCTATCCACTATCTCAAATGAATAGAAAAACCTAGGTGCTATCTTTACCTGTTTATAAATATGGAATTTCCCCAACCTAGGTGACACCTGAAGAAAAACACGATTACCAACCTTGAACTCTAGAGGTTGTCTTCAATGGTCAGCATACGATTTTCACTTTCTCTGCATGGTTACCAACTACCTCCTGATCAGATAAACCTATTCAGAAGTCTCATGCATGATACTAGGCCCAAAAATTACTAGCTCGCTTACCTCTAACCAACAAAGAGGAGAATGACATGAACTTCCATACAAAGTCTCAAAATATGCCATCTGGATTGATCCTTGGAAGTTATTATTATATGAAAACTCCATGAGTTTCATATTTTTCTACCATGAACCATAGAAATAACTATAAAAAAGTGACTTATACCAACAAAAATCTAGTGATATATATTATATCTGTTGGTAAAAGAATGCAATTCCAACAAATATTTTGTTTTGTTGGTTTTAATTATACACACCAACAATTATTTTTACCAACAAAAAAATTTGTTTATATTAATCATTTATACTAACACATTTTTTACCAACAATTAAATTTATTGTTTTGTGATATTAACACCAAAAAATATATTGTCAATAGATAAATCTATTGTTATTCATTATTATTACCAATAAATCTTTTACCACTAAAAATTATATTGCAATAAATTATTCAATAATAAAAATAATAGTTTTACAAAAAGGTGAATAAATATTTATTAATTACTTAGAACCAACACATCATTCATCAATAAAAATATATACTTAAAACTTAATTAAAGTATACATGATATAAAATATTTTTTAAATGAATATAAATAAATATATATATATATATATATATTATTGATAAGTGAACAAATTTCTGAATATTATAATTTAAAATTATTCATCCCACATCTTTAATAAATTGTGAACTTATTTGAAATTATTTGAGGCGAATAAATAATCCATCATATAAAAAAGTTATTTCTTTAGAATACATAAACAAATTAAATGTATAAAAAATAATTAAAATAAATTCTAAAATCATTTTGGGTGAATGAATAAAATACACATAAAATAACAATTATTTAAGTTGAATAAAAAATATTTCCACAATTCAAAAAATATATTATTATTTTAAATCCATAATATACATTTCCCCTGCTTGTTCAATCATAGGCCAATCTCCTCCTCGACACCCTCTTCCCACCCCATGTTCCCGATCCACCCCAACCGAGTGCATCGTCGGCCGGTGAAATATCAGTCAGCCGATCGACCCCCCACCGACACCGAGTTCGAAGAAAAAATGGTCAGGTAAAATGGTTTGGAATCTAAACCTATGCGTGTTATTATTCTTCTTTCTCTTTGGATTATTTGCCTCCTCCACTATCATTTGAGGTAATTATTCTCATGAGCAGGTTTTCTCATATTCTGTAAACTAGAAACGGTGGTGTTTTGGGGTTGGGTGGGCTATGAATATAATATTCTATGGTTGCAATTTATTTTTTTAAACAATGTGATTGATTAATTTAATGCAAACTGTTTATTTTAGGACCCCATTCTATTCACAAGTTGATAGATTGACACCTATGTTTCACATTTTTTACAAAATAGTTGTATCTTTAAAATTGGCCAAGCTAGTAAAAATGTTTTTCCATTATAATGCAAATAATAGTTCTTATGAATATTTTTATGCATTTTGTTTCCATTTTTTTGTGACCAAAATTTTTATTCTTCAAATTCATCAAAAATAAAATAAATTTGGAATAAATGTTGATTGATTATAGTTTCCTTCTATTATAATATAAATTTTCATATAATTGATTTTCGGGTTTTTTTATTTAATCAATTGTTGGGTTAGTTTACAAAAATCACGACAACCTATCTATTATTTTTGTTCTGTCCCCTTTTGGTTTTTAAATATATGTTTTCTGAACTTCATCTAGTGAAAAAATTGGAAAACACTCAGGGCATTTGGTTTGGGAGATCATGAATAACATATTGGTGGGTCCTTATTTTACTTGAGGCAATTATATATAAAATGATTGAGATATGTTTTTAGATCTCATATAATATGAAAACCAAATGGTTATGGACAATTATAATATCAACAATAAATTAATTGCTACTTCCTAGAATTAACTTTTAATAGATTAGTAATTAATTTCACCTGATAATGATAATTTCTATAATACTTGTTATGTGAAAATGTTGCATTTGAGATATTATTTTTTATTGGAGACTGGGTTTAATTGAGAAATCAATTTTCCTTTAGAAATATATAAGGAAAGTTTTAGTAGGATTAGATATATTATGATTGATGGCTTTAGTTTTAGGTCTATGATGGGTTTGGACTAGGCATAGCATGTTAAGTTAACTTAGGCATGGGTATTTTATATAGTATATTTCTGTGAGTGTGTGTTTGCTGGAATCATAGATAACACTTTAGAGGGGTGGTTGGTGTATTAAAATATATAAATAGGAGATGTTTGTCCTTGTGATTGGGCATATAAATTGAGGATTGATCTGAAAAAAACTCATTACGATATTAGTTGAGTTGATTGTTATCTAGTAGATGAAGTTATAAATGTAATAGTCCCAAAGTTTCATAAACCATGAAAAATATTTTCATAGCTAAAGTTGTTTAGAATAATATGTATGTTTGAAATATTTAGTTTTTTCACCATCTTTATAGTCTAAGTTAGAGTTATACATTCGTCAGGTGTTCCTACAACACATGTCATCACATGGGAAAACCTACCCAATCATATCTTTCAACTAATCACCCATCACAACTCATGCATCAAATATCCTAAAGTGCACCTCTCTTAGACCATGTCTATGAAAACTAACAACAACACATGTCATTGGAAATGATACCCTTAGCAGGCTTGGTCATCCTTGGATTATCTCTTTATTTAGGATCTAAATTTTCTAATTGTGTAAACTCCTTTTCTGTAAACCAAAAATCCCATGCTTGGTAGTTTATCCATAGACCTATAATCTCTTAATCATGTGATATTCAATCATCGATAGGTCATCTATTATAATCCTATAAGACCACCGCTTCTTTATGTCAAAATCCCCATCTCCCATGTCACTTCCTGTATAGTAACATAGCCATACATATCTCTGAAAAATCTTCTAATACTCTAACCATAACAGATGAACTAATCACTGGGTGGATATTACTATGATATAAGATAGATCCACATTCAGAATCATGCTAGACCACACATAGACCCTCTCAATTGTTCTTATTCCCACTGAAAGGTCACTGGTCTTAGTATACAAATCACTATATTAATAATTAATTATCCACTCTCATGTTTAACACCTTGCAGAATGATATAGTGAAATATCTTATACCCTTTCATAGGACCTCTCATGGTTACTTGAGACTTTTTCTCTCTAGTCTCAATTTATCAATGATATTCACATTGGTAAAATTACACTCAGTGGATTCATAATCAACCTATCAATCTCAAAGGAACCACAATTATCCTAATTAACAACACTTATCATACCACACAAAAAGGAACCCACATTGGATCAATCTCAGGTCATTCTAACCCATTTAACCTAGATATAATGTGATAAAGCACTTGTAATTAAATATAATGCAGTAGAATTATAGACCTCCAACCATAGTTATCACAATTTAATTAAATGCCCAACCATGCTCTCCAGTTCATCCTTGATCATCGACATCATCCATGAGGAATTTATATTAATCAAAAGTCTCAAAAATTAATTGTGAACCTTATTAGTTAATTTTTTAATCAATTATAAAATTATTTCATAGAGGCATAAACCACAAAAATTCACCATGTGGAGTTTTCCTAATGGAATATTGATTAATCATCAGATGATAGATCATTGGTGACTTGTGGTCCCTTTATGAGTAAAAGACCCAATTTTTAGGATTAATTCATCAAAAAATATCTCCCAATTTGATAAATATCTATGAGTAAATCAATATAATGAATTATATTAAGGAATAAATCATGTAATATTGTATGTTCGACACTCCCAAGACTACTGTAGTTATAATAAACAACCCCCCCCCCCCAACATATTGATGTGATTCTACCATACACTAGTGGTTACTGACATAATGTCAACACATTACACGACTTCACCTAGTACCCAGTACATCACCACTGGGTACCTAGTGGTGTTTTTTACCTGTAACAACATAAACTCCTTGTCCACATCATCACCCAAACCCCTAGATTTAAAAAACACTGACTGATCACATGAAAAAAAAAATACTACATAGTGCTTACATGTAGGAAATTTGTTACGATCTCATGAAATCAAATAAAACCCATCAAAATTCCACTCACGCTTACTTTTATGGTTCCACCAACTACCTAAAGAGAGGGTTATTATAAACACCCCAAACATACCATTTCCCATAATCAATAATGATCCATGGGATTCTCATTTAGACCATGTAGGTCACTATACCAGATAACTTTTAAAACATTCTTACTGATACCATGATGTAATGATTTCCTCTAAATAGATAATAGGATATAAAATACGACTCCTTCTAAATTAACCAACACTAAGGTGATGCACTAATCTAGGATTCATTAATAATTTATCTAATTATAAATGTCTTACCCCATGATATAAGTGGTTAAGGAAAAACTGACCAACATCCCATCAATTTTATACCTGGGCTACATATGGATCATCCATATCAAAATTTTATGATTCCTTCATAAGACTATCTGATGGATGAATCTTGGATTTATCAAAAAATTCTTTGTTCTCTTCTCTAGGTGAATTTATTCTTCAAAACTAGATCCTTCTGCTAGTTAATTTTTCAGATCACGCACCTAGTCATTTGCAGCTACACAAACTGTTAATGGTGTTTGGGATGTTGTAAGCCAAGAATCAACTTTTGATTATTGTCATGGGATGTCAGTGTAAGTTTCAGCAACATAAACTATTAATCATCATTAGATATTTTATCCTTTGGGACATGCATTATATATATAAAATAACACATTCCATCCCGAATTATAGGTGGCTATCCATGAAAAGGGATTTCGAGATAGCATGACTTGTATTGTGATAGTTATAATACCTCCAGCAAAGGTAATCCCTCCTCTACTATAGCCAAATAAATAGGGGAAGTAATCCATCAAATATGTGTTCCACAAAAAACACTCTGAATCATATTCTAATGCTATTAAAGAGTATTTTGATCTTAAAGTGCTTGAGGAAATATATAAATAAGGATCTTATGTGGTTTCAGAAAGGTCTACATTTGCTGGCTATCAATGGAATTCAATAGTGTTTTAACCTTGAATGGGTGGATTTTAGGTTTTACATTAAGTACTTACTATGAATTATTCTCAAGTTGTTTATCTGGGTTTTTTCATATGGATAACTTCCATGGTAAAGCCACTACAGTGCACACTGATTCCACTATCTATGAGAACCCTAGGATGGTCCATTTTTCTACTCAAGCTACTAGGATAAGAAGGGCACCATGGATAGATAGAGGAGACTAGGTGGCCATGCTTCACTCTATCACTGCTTGCTAATATTTTCTCTTCAGCTTATCTTGTGTTGTTATTTTGTACAAAACATCATGAAACGACTTCTTAGGTTTATTATTCATATAAATATGCATGAGGTAAATATATATATTTAAGGGGCTGTGTAGTGATGTTTTTATAAAATTTTATATGGTAATTATATTTTATGATATTTTGGTGTTTTTAAAGCATTCATTTTATGTTTATCAGAAATGATGAGAAGCTAACATGTAAAAATGATCCTTTTTCAGAGAACATTCATAGAAATTACCTTATTGTGCATTGATTATGAGATTATTTCTCCAGTTTATATATTAGTGGTATTATTTGTATAATACATTTGTAATATTATGTATGTATATTGGTGATATTAATGCTTTAAACTTTTTTTTGTGTCATAAAATGGTTACAGGACATATTTGAAGAATAAATCACTTGCTAGGTTGAGTACCCCTTCAAGATCTCACTCTAGGTTGAGCTATTCTCTGAGGAAGATTGGGCAGCTTTCTGAAATTGATTTGGTTGTAATGTGTGAGTACTCTTTCTTTCTCTTTTGCATGTTTGGTTCGAGTAAATTTATTATTTCTTTTGTAAACTTTTCTGGTGTATATGATTAATAGTTTTTAATTCTATTTATTTATGTTTTATTTGGTAAAACTGTATAAATTACTTAAACTTATTTCTTCTTTTCATTTTTTCATATTTTATTTTTCATATTGTTCATAATGAGCTGCTTGTAAAAAATATTAAAGCTGATGTTGTCTTTTTATTATGATTAAACATTTGTAAGAATTACACGCATTTTTTATAAATTATTTGAAAAAATAATAGGACAAAAATAATCTAGTTGAATGTTGATTATGTTCTTTTATTGGTAATTCATTATGATGATCAACTCATGTGGATGAAGGATTTTCAAATGTTTATCAAGGGTAGACTGGGAATTTAGATTGATAATGGAATTGATCCTATATAAGTTTTTTCTTATTTACATTGCAGATTTGATAATTCTACTATGTGACTGTTCTACTATGTGAGTAGCAATACATGTGGTAAGGGGGAGGGCTTCATCATCACCAATGTGAGAAGCCCTTACAGAATCCTGGAGTACCGTGCTAGTAGTTGGATTCATCCTTTTGTAATTAGTAGGGTCTTTTAAATTGTATCATTTTATTCCTTTTCACTTCATGGAATGAAAGTTGAAGTCTGGTTGATATTTAGTGCTATGATAGGTAGGCACAAACTTGATAACATGGCTTAAAGGACTCATTTGGCTATGACCAAAAATCCAACTGACCAGTTTCACAGGTATTTCATAACATTTTTATCAGATAAATCCTTTATTCCTAGGATATTTTCTATTGTATGTGAAATCATATTTTTTGGGTTCACTACTTTTGATTATAGACTTATTGTTGCATCTATAGAGCATCTCTTCAAGATATGTTTTTTTCCTAGGAAAACTTTGGTCTATCTCATATTTACTCTTAAACATGAATTATGATTTGATCATATCATAGAAACTCTAGGATAGTTATTTAATGTATGAGACCAGACTCATTGAGAGAAAACGTGTTTGGGAATGACTGCTCAGATCACATCGTCTAGGAAGAACGTTTGTATAGCAGGACCCTTAAATAAAAAAAGGATTATTTTGGGCAAATTCCTAAAAAGAAAGTAGTAGGACGAGGTTGGTTATGTGCATTAAATCTATTACTACCGTGGCAGTCAAACAGATCTCATATGCAAGGGAAGAACAAACTTCTACTCACCACTAATGAAGATGGTGAGCTCCACGGGAGCCACCACTAGTTTCAACCATTCCCACAGTTCATCCCCTAAATTGTATCATGTTAAATAATACCATCTATTACTAAATCAGATAAATTATCAAGTTAGTTTAGGATCACTGAAGTTCAGGAAATATATTTATGGCAAACCTCAGGTTAGTTTAATGATTTGTATTGTTCCTAGTTATCTGTTTATTCATTGATTTGGATTGCTCCTGGTTGTTTGTTTTTCAGGTAGAGTGGAAGAATGGTGATTGATGGAGCATAAAACCATTTCATTTTAACATTTCATATACTTATTTCTTGATTTCTTGTGTTGTGATTAGGAATGCTCTGGTGAGGAATAATCCATTGCTGGTCTTGGGGCATGGATGGGTTGATGATGGATCACTATCATGGATGGAATATTGTTGGCTTGCTGGTCTTAGGGAATGGATGGGATGTTAGTGCTTGTTGGTCCCTGGTGTGGCATGGATGGGCTGCTAGCATGGGCGTGTGATGGATCTTGTGGGGGTGGATTTTTTATTGATTTATTTTGTATTAAATTTCATTAGTAATATAATTGTTATTTTTTCAAATTTTGAACATGTGTGAAAATCATCTGCTCTTTAATAATTAAAACAAATGTTTTATATATGATAAATTAATAAATATAATATGAAATATTACTAGAAATAAAATTTATAATTTTAATTCAAATGTAATTTATAAACAGATATTATATGTTGGTAATATTATTACCAATAGAAAATTTTTCCATTATAACCTATTACTAAACATTTTAACCAATATATATATTATCTATTAGTATTATTATAATTGTAATAGAATGATTTTATCTATTGGAAAAACATTTAGAAATATATTTTTTACTGACAGTTTAGTGACAGAGACATATATGTTAGTAAAACATTTTACCAATAGAAAATGTATTTTTACCAACAGATATGCCCCTGTTGAAAAAAATGAAATATTTTGTAGTGAATCTAAAACAAAGGCTCGTAACATATCCTCAAAAACTTGAATAGTATGATCAGATTGACCATTAGTTTGAGGATGATAGATTTTGGTCAAAAGAACCTACGATCCCAAAACCTTCTAAAGACCCAGTTAGAACCAAGATGTGAAACGCGGATCTCTGTCTGAAATGATACTCCTTAGAACACTGTAAAACCTAACTATCTCACACACTTACAAACTACCTAAATCATCAATGGTTAAGGTATCTCTGATAGATAGGAAGTGGTCTACCTTCATCAGTTGATTCATGATCACACATATTGCATCACTCTTATGGGTTTTCTTGGGTAATCCTATCACAAAATTCATAGTGACATCATTCCATTTCCACTCAAGAATGAGAAGAGGCTGTAACAACCTAGCTAACCTCTGATGCTCGGATTTCACCTTTTGACAGGTGAAACATCTCGCTAAAAATCCCACTACCACCTTCTTCATTCCTGACCACCAGTACTGTTTGTGGAGATCATGATACTTCTTTGTCAGGATAGGATGTACCACCCATCCCGAAGCATGAAACTCTCTCATTAGCTCCTCATGAAAACATGTAGGAACCCATACTCATCAATGGAGGATAAGATATCTGTCACTACCAAAAGACCACACTAATGGTGTATCCCCACCATATAAATTTTCTATCAAAGATAAACCCTTAAAATTAGATAATTTTTATATCTTGATCCTGACTAAAATTACAGGTATAATAGATGTTAAAGTCATAACTACTCATCCCTGGGACTCTTGAAAATCTAGATGGATGTTTGAAAAGAGTTTCATCACCCAACACTCATCGCAGACTCCCATACTACCTCTTTATGCATCTTTCGACTCAAAACATCGGTTATGACATTGCTCTTGCCCAATTTATAAGCCAACTTGAAGTTGAAAAACTACAGATGATAAACCCACCTCCTCTACTGAAGGTTCAAGTCCCACTGGGAAAAGATGTACCTGAGGATCTTGTGGTCTATGTATACCAAAAAACCCTAACCCATAAGATATTATCTCCAACATCTCAGGGAATGTACCACTATAGATAACTCTAGATCATGAGTAGGATAATTCCTCTCATGAAGTATCAGTGGTATAGATCTATAAGAAACCACTCGATCCTCCTGCATTATAACTACTATGAGTCCCACTCTATATGCATCATATTACATGGTGTATTCTTAACCTCACACAAGTAAAGTGAGGATAATTGTTGAGTATATCCCACCTTTTAGCTCCTGAAAATATTTCTCACAAGCATCAGGCAAAACAAAATTCACTTCCCTATTAGAGAGCCCTGAAATTGGTGTTGCTAGAAGAGAGAAGTCCTGGATAAGGAGTCAATAATAACCTAATAAACCCAGAAAGCTCCGAATCTCGAAGACATTCTTGGGCTACTCCCAATATACCATGACTTCAAATTTCTCTAAGTCCACTAACAATTATGTCTCTAAGATGACATGGCCTAAAAAGTGCACTTTATCAATCCATAAACTGCATTTGGTTAGCTTGGTGTAAATTCAATGCTCTCTCAATATACTTAATATGATGTCAATATATTTGGAATGATCATCTGCTGACTGGGAGTACACTAAGATGTCATAAAAAACACCACAAATCAATCCAGAAAAAAGTTGAAAATCTGATTCATCAAGGCAATGAATATAGTTGGTGCGTTAGTCAAACCAAACGACATCACTATGAACTCATACAATCCATAACTACTCCTAAAATCAGTATGAGGTATGTTTGATGGCCTGAACCTTAAATAGTGATATCTAGATCTCAAATCGATATTGGATAAGCTCTTAGAACCTCTCAACTGATTGAAGAGATCACAATTGTAAATAAGAGGATACCAGATATTGACCGTCATCTAGTTCAATCTCTGATAATCTACATATAAGCACAAGGTATCATCAGCCTTATTGGAGAAAAGAACTGGAGAACCCCATAGAGACGTACTAATATGTATGAAACCTTTATCTTTTAGATATTATAACTAAACTTTCAACTACTGAAGCTCTGTTGGTGACATTCTATAAGCTGAGATATAAATTGGTTCTACTCCCGGCACCAACTCAATCATGAACTCGATCTTCCACTCGGTTGGTAAGTCATAGAACTTGTCATGAATGACATCCTGAAAATGGTCTACCACTGGAGGAAAATAATCATGCTGCATTTCACCCTCATCCATAATTAGGATTTCTATTTGAGCTGTGAGACAATCCAATTTGCACCAAATTGGTCCATCATGACCAGTCTAAAGATCCTACTCACCCTGGTGAGAATAGCTACCTCCTTCTTGAGATAGAAAGGTAACTATCCTCTAATAACAGTCAATATGGGCTTGGTATAGGACTAACCAATCCATACTGATAATAAAATTGAAACCTATCATTTCTGGAACAAATAGTTCCCACAAGAAACGGTAATCGTTGATCTCTAGAGAACACGCCTTGAAACGTTTGATATTTTTTACCACACTCCCAACGGTGTATCAATGATCAAAGTACCATCCAAAATTTCTACAACCAAGCCCAAACCATTTTCAAAAAGATAATATAATAAGGAATGTGATGCTTATATTTCAAATAAAACACAAGAAAGGTTAGATGATATAAGAAACGTACCTCTGATAGTAGAAGGTCCAACATCCATAATAGCCAGAGTAGTCTTCATAATGTGCAGCTGACCAACCCCTATGCCCTGGGATCTATCCTAACTCCCCTAAGTTATTCCCTCTGTCTAGTACTTTTGTTCCTACACTGGGGTTCCACATCCCCTACCTCAACCTGAACATTTTGTGGAACTCTAGCTATCTATCTGTTGAGAAGTAGTTGAGTCCTTCACATACTCTAGTACCTATCCTGATCCCCTAGCACTACCCTGTTGTGATAAGTTCTGACAAAAAATTTGAAAATGGCCCATCTAACCGCAAGAATGAAACTCCAAAGTGGGATAAGCACACTAAAGCCTATTTTATCCCAACTTTCCACACTGAAACCACTACAATGGAATGCGATCCTAAGATGACTGCCCACTGCCCTGACTACTTTTCCTATTGCTACCTTGTTGGTAACTATCATAGTGGTGCTTCTTGCCACTAGAAGAAGAGATCTCAATTCTCTCTATTGAAATGGTCTGGTCGTTGCTCGAGGCCTATCTCAAATTCCCTTCTGTGATGAGTGTCTAATTCATCACGTATGAAAAAAATACTTAGATGAAAAACATTCACCTATGACCTGATCTCACAGTGAAGTATGTCCTGAAAATGCCTCTCCCTAGGGATCTCATCAGTAGCTAAAGATGGTGAAAATCACTAAATGTCGGTGAAATTTTCAGCATAGTCCATCACTAACACAACCTCCTATGTCAGATGCATGAACTCATGAGGCTTCTCATCCCTCAACGTATCTAGATAGAAGTGACTCAAGAACTTTTCCTTGAAGTCCTTCCAAGATAACTCCTCCTGCTACCTGTCCTGCTCTAGCATATCCCACCAACACTTGGCAGGTCCCTGTAGCATATATGTAGCAAGCTTCACTCTCCTCTCTATGGGTGTCTTAAGATGCTTAAAGATCATCTGGACTGACTCAATCCATAACTCAGTTGTCTGGGGGCCTCCCTCCCCAATGAACTTAGGCAGATGCTGTAACTGAAACTCTCTTGTTAACTCAGACATCGAAGGCATAGTACAAATAGTCTCCCTTCCCATGGTTTTCATGACCCTCAAGAAGTTGTCACAAATATAAATATCCATCTGATCCCCATGATCTACCAAAAGATTCAGCTTAGCTACATTAGGAGCGTGCTGATTACCACTCTCCTAACACTCAACTTGAAGATCGTGAGGAGGCACTTTCTCTACAAGATAAACACACTCCTTAGAAAACTGGCTATAACAACAAGGTCAACCTCAACAGGTGAAAAAAACAGAGAACCACTGATCATGGTCTCTCTAAACATGTCTTATAAGTGTTTTAGCATGACATAACAGTTCATTTAATTTCTATTTATCAAATATATCAGGTATTTCATACCAGAGTTCATATAGGAAAGTATATAACTCATGTAATAGGTATGTCCATGTCATGAATAGTTCATGTCAATATATATCCCTATGTGTCTATCATGATGCATGTGTACTCATATTGCACTATACTGGATCATGAGTGTAAATCTCAAGAAGTAATAACATCACAAACTAATAACATCACACAACATGTGAATCACCTTGGGTAAAATTACATCAATTGTAATAAGTAAACAACATAAACAACAATCTCATCCCTAGGCACTTGGATTTCCCCCTATACAGAGGTTAGTTACTCTCATGCATAAACTCATTACCAAGTCCTGATACATCCTAGTCTTATTTCTACCATTCCCAAATAGAAAAGCAATAGAAAAGAAAAACACGCTCCTCTAATACCACTTTATAACATCCCCCATTTCGGCACTATCTCACGTGGCCAAAATGGATTGGTTACGAAACCCCAAGTGTGCCTCCCCTGTTACTTCAAAACAGACCTTAACAGTGTTGGCCTTTATCAGTGCTAGCAAAAAAGTGTTGATAAAGGTACCTTTTATCAATGATTTATTTTTAGCATTGATAAAGGTACCAAATAAAATGAAATAATTAAACAAATAAAAATTTAAAATGAGTAAATTAAAAAAAATGACAGTTTTATTAATTAAATGATTATTGGTAAAAATGAATAAATTTAATATACATATGTATAAATTATAAATATTAATAAATAGTATATATTAAATATATAGATATGTAAAATGAAATAATTAAAAAAATAAAAAATAAAAATGAGTAAATTAATAAAAATATTAAACATTTTATTAATTAAACCATTATTGATAAAAATAAATATATTTAATATAAATATATATATTATAAATATTAATAAATAGTATATATTAAATATAGATATATAAAATGAATAAATTGTAATAGTTAAACAAAAAAATTAAAAAAGAATAAATTTTAATAATTAAACATAAAAATTAAAAGTGAATAAATTAAAAAATATTAATGAAACAATTATTAATAAAAATGAATAGGTTTAATATATATATATATATTAATTATAAATAAAAATAAATAATATATATTAAATATAAATATATAAAATGAATAAAATGTAATAATTAAAAACATATTAATGTCTTATTCATTTTAATGGTTTTTATAGAAAGTTATTCATTAATACATTTAATATAGAAATATATTCATATATATATATATATATCAATATATATAATATTTCCTAAAATATGATTTATATAATACAAAATATTTATTCTTACATTAAATAAGTATTATATTTAGTGAAAATGGCTTATAATTAAAAATTGATATTAATTAAAAATACTGACTAATTGCATCGAGTAATGGAAATAATTGAATATTTTTTTATTTTTCAATTTAACAAATATCAAACGTGTGCTATAATGATTTCACATACATATACATAATTAATTCATTTTTATATACAACGCACACACACAAATATTTAAGCAATTAATAAAATCTTATATAGATTCACACACACCTAATATTTATGTAATTTATTCAAATTTTAGTATTTATTTAATAATTTCATTATAACATGAAACATTTAATATATTATGTTTTTCATTGGTAAATTTTATTTATTTATTTTTAATATTATTATAATTAGGTATTATCTATTCTTTTTTAAAAAAATATATATTTTTTAATTTAATCATTTTCTATTATTTATTTATATATGTTTATTTACTGTGTTTTAGTATTTCCAATATGTATTCATCTTTACATCAAGATATATCCACATTTTTTTAATATTTTATATTTAATTAATAAAACTTATCCATTTTTTAATATTTTTAAAGTATACTCATTTTTAATTATTAAATTTCATTCATTTTTAAGATGCATGCATTTAAGATTATATATTTATTAATAATATTAAAAATATATTTATAAATAAATATATTTATAAATGTATATTTACTATATTTATAGTTATAAAAAACTAAATATTATTTTTTTAAAAGTATTCATATAATTATAAATAAATAATTATATATATATATATATAATTATAAAATTATAATAAATTTATTTAAATAATGAATATATTTGCTATATTTATATTTGTATTTGTATTTATAATTATTATTATAATTTATTTTTATTTATTTATTAAATATATATATATAACTATATAAATATATATAATGATATAAATCTATAAATTTTATTTTTTTAAAAATTATTTATATATTTATAAAAAATAATTATATATTTAAATAATTATAAAATTATAATAAATATATTTAAATAATGAATATATTTACTATATTAATATTAATATTTATATATATATATATTAAATATATGTGTATAATTATATAAATATATATAAATATATAAATATATTTATAATTATAAAATTATAATAAATGTATTTAAATACTGAAAATATTTAATATATTTATATATATTTATGAAATAAATATATAATTATATAAATATATATAATGATATAAATATATTTATAATTATAATTAACTAATTATAAATATATATATATATATATATATATATATATAAATGTATATTTATTATATTTATAAAATTCTATATCTATAATTATAAATAAAAATATAATTTTTTAAAAATTTTATTTATATAATCATAAATAAATAATTATATATTTAAATAAATATATAATTATAATAAATAAATATATAATTATATAAATATATTTACAAGTTTTTTATTTATAATTATAATTATAAATCCTTTATCAACGCTAAAGTTTTAATGCTGATAAAGATGCCTTTTTCATCGCTTCATTATCACTGATAAAGATGGAGCTTTATTAGCACTGAAAAAAACTGATAAAGATATCTTTTATATGTGCTTCTTAATTTTGCATTGATAAAAAATATCTTTATCAGTGCTTTTTTGGAAGCGCTGATAAAGGTCTCCCCAGTCTATTTAAAAGAATCCTAACTGTGACTGGTTCAGTTGCAATTCTCAAGCTTTCATAGAACTCCCCTGTTGTCGGTGATCCTCCTCTATGTTCTCTCAAACGAATCATGGCTAGAATCCAAGGTATGTTATTTTCTCCTCCTCCCCACATGTTGATTGATTGTTTGGGTTCCGCAGTTTGTGTTATTGCGATGTTCTCAACCATGAAAAACCATACTTATCTTCTCCCATAACTCTGGTTGTGATTGGTCTCTCTCATTCTTACTCATTGTTTCCATTCTTATCGTCACCTTTACTCATGGATATTTTCATTGTTAGCATTATCACTGTCACCATCACCACCATTATCATCAACTTCCCATTTTTCTTCATCCTCTACCATTCCTTCTCTTTGATAGTTCTCTATGGTTTTTAATCATAGTTCTGATTTTTTCACCCATCTAATGTCTGTTTTATTTGATAAATTTTTGTTTTGGGATTGTGGTTTTCTTATATGATTATTTGATTAATGAGTGTTATAAATCATGTTGATTTACTTATAAATGTGTGTCTAAGGTATGTTTAGTAGGTGTTATCTTTGACTGAATGATTATTCAATGAGTTTCAGGAAAATTGAGGTATGTTTTATTTTCTTGAATGATTATTTAATTGGTATTATATTTTAGGAATTATTTTTTGATGAATGGGTGTCTTATAAATCTTCTGATGCTTTTCCACTAAATTTAAAGTGTGTTTAATTTACTTATTAATCTTTTTACAACATGTAAGGTGTGTTTAATTTACCAAATGAGTGTTTAAATGATTAATGGATGTTTTTTCTTGCATTTTGAATGGATTTTTTGAAGGTGTAATGGATTATGGAGTTTGAATATGGGGTATTGATATTGTATATTTAAATGATCATCCTGGGAAAGTTTTGATTGTGTAATTTTAGTATAGAGGAAGTTCATTTATAATTTAGTTGGAATAACACAATAATAATATAAGAATTTTATAGAGTTATCCCCTGTTTATTTTGCATCCTATAGTTTAATATTTATATACAAGTGGGTTGGTCCTACGGGTCATGTTTTGGGCATGGTATGCCTCTGGGCCTTCGGGTCATGTAATGCGAGTCAGTCGGGCCTTGTGCCTTGGGCCTATGGGTCATGTACGGGTTCCCCTTTAACCCTTAAAAGGGGGATTATCCATAATAAAATAAAAAAGAAGGCCTTTGGGCCATTCGGGCTATATACAATTCCTCTGAGAATTTTTCAACGTAACCCACATCAGGTACTATAACTATTTCATCAAAAAAACGTTATCATTTCCCTAATGTTACTTTATACATCATTACTAATCATAGAGTACACTAATATTGATCATTCTAAAATGATATGATAAAGAGAAGAAGATTGAAATTTATTTTGAATATAATTAGAGAGAAAAAATAAAATTAACACCCTATTTATTCATGTTCATAGTATATATCACTTTATATTTACTACATGAAGTAAAATTTTCATTTTCAATATGATGTATGAAAGTTTATGCCTCCTTTTGGATCCTTATCACTATCAATATTTTTTTCATCACTAATATATTATTCCTAATGTTATTTTATAATTTATATTTATTTATATGTGTTGAAAATAATAATTTCCAAATTATATAATGAAAAGAAAGAAAAGTTGAGTTTTATTTGTGGTTAACCTTTTAAAATCAATGCTAAGATTTTTTTCATTTTTCTAAATGAACTATAATTTAATAAGTCTAAGGTGAAACATTTTTTAAATTTGTTTCCTTTATTTTATTTGTGAAATATTTTTCATTTCTTTGATTGTATTTTTATTTATAAAGGTAAATTTGAATTTAATTTTTCAAAAAAAAATATTTAGTACTTGAAAATTATTGTGGTTATAATACATGTTATAGTCCTTGGATTTTTCATGGTGAAATTGGGTAGAATTTAAGATCTATTAATGGTGAAGATTATCAGGTTGATAAGATTGATTAAATTTAATAAATTATTTTTGATATTAAAGTAGTGGAAATTGATAAGACACCAATGATTACACACTTATATAGTTATACTGAGTGGGCAATGTACATGGTGTCAGAATGTTTGCTGGAAAAAAAATATGTGATTACCTGCTATGTTTGTGATCTAGTATGGGCTATGAACTTAGAAATATATTTGGGCTATGAATCATTAGTGTCAGAATGCTTATATATTATTTTTGATATGTTTCTCAAGGAGAATTATAATAGAGGAAATTAATTTGTTTAGAATCTCTAACCTACAAATAATAAAATTGTTGATCAATGGTGGAGTCAGAGGTGGGAGTGGAGTGGAGTCAGAGATCAAGGTGGAGGGGGAGTCATTGGTGGAGATCGAAGCGGAGGAGGAGATGAAATTTTATATTTCAAACAATAAAATTGTTGGGAAATGGGGTATAATGGGGATCATACCAAGGTTGTGTTTGAGGATAATTATTGAAAAGTTTACACAGCACTTTTCACTTAATATAAGATCCATTGTGTAAGTGTTTTAGGTTACTTATTGAAAAAATGTTTTTCACCACTTGTTTAAGTGATTTTGTACAAGAATTTCAGTGGAGGATTTTTTTTCAAAAACAAAACAAACACCAATTATTTTTTCAAAATGATTATCATAGGCTACAATTTCTATTATCACATTATAATTACTATCAAATATTAATGAAGTGTGAAAGAAACCCCTCACTAAGAACAAACTATACAATAAAAAAAGATTTAGTTGCTTTCCCATGGCTTCTCTACACTATAAATAAAGGGTCTTAATAGTAGAGTCAATAGTCACTTGAGATTTATAAAACATCAATCCAATCATCAAACAAGCATATAATCCATCTCAAATGTTTGAATAAATATGTGTGTAATTAACCACTGAAGCCAGCAGGTGTATTATAAAACTATTGGAGGAAAACCAACATTGAGAGATCATGGTCATTGAGGAGGGTTGGTGTCAAAGGAAACATGGAATCAAATGAAGAGAAACTACTTTACAAATAAATCCCTAAAATTAAAAAATATGATTGAAATGAAATCATGAAGCACTAAAAATCCAAACAAAGACCCATTTGAAAAAGAAGCCAGTATCTTGATCCAAAACCTCTAAAAAATAAAGAAATAAAAATTTACATCAACTAAATCATGAATTTTCAGAAAAGAAAAATATAGTGGTTTCACTTTGGTAGGTGGTGGAATTATTTAGGTTATTCAATCGTCAATTAAATTCATGATATAATATCAAAAATTCTTGTGAAATCCATACAAGTGACATTCATTATGCATTTGCACATTCATTATATAAAATGATCCATGTTCACAAGCTCATTAATAAAAAACACATCATCGTTCTTAATAAAAATACATGAGAATAAAGATATTCCCATTTTGATGAAAAAATAATGATGATGTTATGTTATAGTTTATCATCACCCAGAATATTGAAAAGGATATACTAATCTATAGCACAATCCAGAAATACCTAATGTATGTAATATATTTTAGTGTCATTTGGATGCTATAAAGGGCTATGTTGATGTTTAATACTACCAAAAAGGGGTAAACAATTTATAATGGAGTTTAGTGTCCTCTAAAAATACATAATGGGTCATACTTAAGTTTTTTTCCATCAAATAAGGTAAATGGTTTATCATGGAGTTTATACTCTCTAGGATGGTGAAACAGAAAATAGATTTTATTATGTTCCATAAAAAATAATATGTAAATATTTATTTTAGTTCAATTAATTAATGTTAATAGGTTTACACTAATGTTTAATGTTTTATAGGAATAAATGACTTCATCAAAAAGGATTATTCACTCCTATATTATGATCATTCTCTCAACAAGGATGATTCACTCATGACGATGCAATTTTCTTTTTATTCTCCAATGCATTCAACATTTTGGGTTATCAAACTACAATATTGTTAGATGGATCAGAGTGTTGAACGAATTGTAGGATAAAAATACATGGTGTAATCAACTATACCTTAAACTAATACATGGTATACCCGGTATAACTCAAATTGTGTGGTTTCAGTTTAAAATTGACATTTTATTAATGTATTGTTTCATATTTATATTTAATTTATTCATTCATTGTATTACTAACATAAAAATTAATTTATTATATAGGTGGATTATTTTTCTAGATTTGGGGTGGTTTGTTCGAAGTTTCCTATGCTCATGAGAGATCGGAATTTGAGGCTACAACTGAGATAAAAACAATAAGGAAATGGGTCAAGAATGTATACAATCATCATGGAAATGTGAATTGCTACTAATTATTTAGTTAATTTTGTCACAATTTTATCTCATATTTTTAAGTTAATTTCTTTATCATTTTTATCTAATAGTTATTTTTTTCATAGATCTTTTGGGAAGTTGTATTATTTACTTCAATCATCTGTTACAAGCCAAAAAAGAGATAACATGTTGCTTTTAGATGATTCATTTTAGGAAGCATGGGGTTTTTTCTTCCATCCAAATGAAACATTTCTTTATTTTATAGCTTGGTGCATATTGTTGAAATAAAAACACATATCACATACTCAATCAGACACACCTCAATCTGATGCACTGTGTGACCGGTATGACTTGAACTGTATGTTTTTAGTTTATAATTTAAATTTTAGTTCAAAACACACATCACATACTCAAAACTTATCAAACACATTAATATTATTTTGATACTATTAAAAAAATTCATAATTCATTTGTGATGTATAGGAATTATTTGCATCTCAATTTGATTCATGGTGTGCCCGATATAGCTCAAAGTGTCCGTTATCAGTTTAAAATTGACATTTAAGTTCAAAAAGTTTCACTCATTGAAAACTAAGAAAATACACACTAATTGTATTGGTAATTTAGAAAAACAATTCATAAGTAATTTGTGACATGTAAGAATCAGTCTCACATCAAACTGATACACAATGTGATCAGTATGACTCAAAATGCATGTTTCTAATTTAAAATATCATTTTAGTAAAAAACACAGGCGACTTACTAAAAATCAAGAAAAAACATTAGGATTGTATTGATACTTTATGAAAATAATTTATAAGTCATTTGGGACATGTAGGAATCAATCACACCTCAATCTCATTCATGTTGTGACCAGTATGACTCAAAGTGTGTCTTTTTTTAAAATTGACATTAATTTTAGTAAAAATACAATTAAAACACTCAAAAACAAGTAAATTCATTTGTAATATTTTTATACTTTATTAAAACAATCCATAAGTCATTTTGGATGTGTAGAAATCATTTGCACCTCAATCTGATATACAATGTGCTTGGTATGAATCAAAGTGTCCTTTATCAGTTTAAAATTGACATTTAAGTTCAAAAAGTGACACTCATTGAAAACCAAGAAAATGTAATCATATTGCCTTTATAATTTAGGGAAATTATTTATAATTCATTTTAGATGTTTAGGAATCAATATCACATCCAACTGATACATGATGTGACCAATATGACTCAAAGTGCGTGTTTTTGGTTTAAAATGACATTTTAGTAAAAAGTACAAGTGACATACTAAAAACTAATAAAACACATTCAGAATGTTTTGATAATTTATTAAAATTATACATAAGTCATTTGGGATGTTTAGGAATTAGTTTCACCTCAATGTAATGCATGTTGTGACCAGGGTGACTCTAAGTGCATCTTTTTATTTAAAATTGGCATTAATTTTAGTAAAAAAGAAAACTCACATACTCAAAATAGAGAAAACATGTTAGTATTGTTTTATAATTTATGAAAATGATCCCTAAGTCATTTTTTATGTGTATAAATCATCCTTACAATAATCTGATATATGATGTGCCCGACATGACTCAAAGTGTCTGTTATCAGTTTAAAATTGAAATTTTAGTTCAAAAAGTATCACTCATTGAAAACCAACAAAATGTGCTCATATTATATTAATAATTTATTGAAATGATTCATAAGCCATTTGTTACATGTATTAATCAGTATCATGTCAAACCGATACACGATGTAACCGGTATGACTCAAAGGGCGTGTTTCCAATTTAAAATGACATGTTAGTAAAAAACACAAGTGACATACTCAAAACCAAGAAAATGCATTCGTATTATTTTTATATTTTTATAAAATTATCCATAAGTCATTTGGGACATGTAGGAATTAGTCTTACCTTAATCCTATGAACGGTGTGAGTGGTATGACTCCAAGTGTGACTTTTTATTTAAAATTGACATTAATTTTTGTAAAAAAGACAATTAACATACTCAAAACTGAGAAAACACATTTATATTATTTTGATACTTTATTAAAATAGTCCACAAGACATTTTTTATTTGTAGGAATCAACCTTACATTAATCCAATACAAGATGTGCCCGGTATGACTCAAAGTGTCCATTATCAGTTTAAAATTGACATTTAAGTTTAAAAAGTGTCACTCGCTAAAAACTGAAGAAAAAAAACAATCGTATTTTCTTGATAATTTAGAAAAATTGTTCATAATTTATTTTTTATGTTTATAAATCAATATCACATCAAACTAACACATGATGTGACTAATATGACTCAAAGCGTGTGTTTCGAGTTTAAAATGACATTTTAGTAAAAAACAGAAATGGCATACTCAAAACCAAGAAAACACGTTCAGATTATTCTGATAATTTAGGGGAAAATCTATATTTTATTTGGGACATGTAAGAATCAGAAAAATATCAATCTGAATCATGGTGTGATCGGTATGACTTCAATCATGTCTTTTTATTTAAAATTGATATTAATTTTAGTAAAAAAGATAACTGACATACTCAAAACCAAGAAAACACATTTATATTGTTTTCATAATTTTAAAAAAGGACCCATAAGTCATTTTTAACATGTATGAATCAGCCACATCTTAATATGATACATGATGTTACTGAAATGACTCAAAGTGTCTGTTATCAGTTTAAAATTGATATTTAAGTTCAAAAATTATCACTCACTAAAAATAGAGTAAATTCACTCAAAATTTCTTGATTATTAAGGACAATAACACTATAAGAAAATGAACATTTTGCGGTGTTTTTTTTTTCAAATGGTGGTGATTTAAACCGTCTCCATATAATTCTGTGGTGGTTTTAAAAAAATATCACTAAAGTGTGTGTCGACATACAATACGCAGTGGTTTCCTCGATTTAGTGGTGGTTTATGGTAACCATCATAGTGGGTGCATTTAGTGGTGGTTTTATGGTTTTAGTGGCGGTTTCCCTGGTGAAAGTGTTTTTTTAGCAGTGGTTATAACCACTGCTAAAAGAAAAATTAGTTTTTCCAGGAAAAACCACCGTTAAATCCAATTTAACCGCTGCGAAATAATAAAGTAATATGAAAACTGTGTAGAAATTATTGTTTTTAGCGGCAGTTTTAACCACCGCGGATAGAAAAATACCATAATTATAGTAGCTGTTAAATCCGCTGCTAAATATATTATATTTATTTTGTGGCGGTTAAAACCGTCGCTAAAGCTAGATTTACAAAAAAAACAGTTGATACTGCAGGCCCATTACCAATGCCCTGAAAAGAAAAACCATTCTAGTTGATATAACATATAACATGAAGATGATACTACAAGATTTGAGATGAGAGGATCTATATATGGATGTGAAATGATGAGTCTAATGATACCTTATGATTTATAAATATGGTATTGTGATATTTGAGTCATGGGAATAGAAAAAATGAGAGTTATAGGGTTTCATAAAAAGAACACTAACATATATCACCACATCACCAAAAGGTTTCACAATTTCCTCCACTATCATTTCCACCTATAAATTCACTACACCATATAAACAAGACAGTCCCTTGAGCCACATTTCATCTTTCTTTTCAATCCAACCAAGTTACAAATTTTATAATTACCAACCATATACATTCAACAAGAACATTCATTTCATATTTAATGATGATCACTTTAACCACACTTCTTACTTTAATTATATGAGTTCATTAATCATTTCATCCCATTATATTTCATTACCCATGTTGACATTATGAGATTTTTCTATAGTTATCAAGAAATTGCACAACAAAACATGCAATAAACCATCCATCCATTCCAAAAAAACTCACTTCGCAACCACCCCACATCACCACCACCACACATCATAACCACAACACATCGCAACCACCCCACATCACAACCACCCCACATCACAACCACCCCACATCATAACCACCCCACATCACCACACGTCATAACCACTACACATCACAACCACCATGCATAATTTAGTTTTAATAAGGGTTTTTATCATAATTACTAAATTATTATGAAGGGTATTCACACAGAAATACAATATTGCATGGGAAACAAATTTAATAGTTCGATATATATTATTAGTCATTTTCATATGTGGTGGTGTTATATAAATATACATAGAAAGTTTTATAAAAACCAAAACAACACACTATCTCGAAATAAGTCATAATTGGAAAACCAAGTAAGTGTGGCCATATAAGAATAAATAACAAGAATAAGTAAAAATCATGTGATTTCTCCCTTACCCTTAAAATTCAATTAAGCTTGTTCATTATATTTATTAAGATGATATATACCATTTAACCAAAGAAATACAAAAGCATGATATTTTCAAATGTACATATAAAGAAGGGGAGATAAAGGATCCCCAACCTTGACTAAATCTTTAAGGAAAAATGAACAAGAACCAAGTATAAACCACCACTAATCTCAAGTGAATCACTATTGAATCCAATGAATAATAAGACTCCATAAAAAACCACCCAAAAAGATGAGAATTACCACCATAATGAACTCTTGAATATAATAGAAATATAATAAAGGGGTAATGGGGAATTATAGGGCTACAATGAATTAAATAACTTCAATATAAATGATCCAATATGATCCAAGTGGTTTGGAACACCAAGGGTGGTGATTGGGGAAGGGGAGGATGAGTAAGGGTTAAACAAGAATTGCGGGAAAGTCTAAAATTCAAAACAAGGAGGTAATAAAACTCATATTTATAAGTGAATCACACTGGACTCTACCAAAACATGGTTAATATCCAAAACTCATGTGGTGGGTTTGGTAAAAGTGTGATCTAGAACCCTCATTATTGTTTTATCTTTTTTCCATTTTAAAATGGAATTTGTCCTCCCACAAATATTAGAACATGGAGTGGTCTAATCCATAGTGGTTCTTACATATTATTCCATGTATATAATCCATGACCTAGTTACCATTTCCTAACCATTTTACCCTCACCATGCCCAAGGTTAAAATGTGGTGACCTTGGGTTTGCTATTTTGGACAGGTGGTCCTCTGAGATTCCATGACCACCCAAGGGCATTTCAAGATTCTCATGGTGCATACAAAACCACTAGGACAACACACATATAACCATGTCATCCCCAAGTCATGGTTATATATCCCATTTTACACAAGAGAACGCCCAATATAAAACTACCTCCTTCATATCCAGACAAGTCATTACACAAGCCGTGGTGGCCTTCAAAAGGATAAAACACCACCTAAAACCTCAAAATCACCACAAAACTCTCCCTAAACATCCCCAAGACTTGATAATGCACAAAGGGAAGTTCATAAAGGTCATGTACCATTACAATCATTCTATTTATTTTGGTTTCCCTATTATTTCTCAATTATAAGTCAAGGTGATCATATTTTCCCAAAAATTATAAGAACTATGTGTGGATTGATTCCTATTTTCATGGGATACATAGTGATTACTAGATCTCCTATCTCAAACCCAACCAAAAAAATGATATCAAATCCCCCACTTTATCTTACTGACTAGGTTTCTTTATTCACATTGATTTTCTATCCATAGAGTTGGCATCAAGACAAGTTCATTTCATTTTAAACATGAGTTTAAACTACATAAAACCTCATATAATAATGTATTTTCATATGATCTTAAACTATATATTATTTTAGTCATTTTCACATGATAGTAAACTATGTGATGCATGGTCCATCTTTTAATACTTGAAACTTCTTAGAGCAGTCTACCTAATAAGACCTATCTTCCTCTACATATTATCCAAATCTACATAAGGATCCTTAGCATGTGGTTCTTTATCCATAAAACTATGTTATGAAAAAATGACTCTTACCCTAGGAAAGATACTAATATGCATAGGGGTGTTATATAAAAACTATATGTGGATTGATTCATGATGTTTCAATATATGTAATGATGTTGGGATCTCCTATAATAGGCCTTGGTGAAAATTATAATCACACTGGTTATACCCTAAAGGCGAGACCCTTCATCATTCACATCAATTGTTTATTTCTTTCCCACATAAGGGTTCCCATACATCTCATCCTTCTCCTCCTATATACGAGACAAATTTTTATAGAGGACCTTTTCTAAGAACTATGAATGGATTGATTCCTATTACTATAGGATATGTTTTTGATTGTTCATACTTGGGTAACAAACCTAATAAATTCAGGAAAAATGAATAATAAAAAACGATTCATGAAAATAAATAATCGACATATATGGTGCATACCATACTCGAGAAATCAAGACATAAAAGGAAACATCATACATTAATAAAATACATAAAATGAAACATGAGAAATCAAGAAAATGTTAGGACATGAAAATTTTTGGTGGAAACTATGTGCCACACATGATACATATACAAACCACTTGTTACCATATTTTTACAACATATCAACAAAACAACTAATCACAGTCCGATGATGAACACAACTCGTCACCCTCTCCACCTCTATCTCTACTTCCTGCTACCACCTGAAAGAACATTATATTCAAAATTAAATATTGTTGTATATTTATATTTAAACTTAAAACCAATAAAAGTTTTAAAACTAAATGATTTTGATTTTTTTTGATTTACCTACTCACCACCAGTTGATGAAATAAAATTGGGGGAAGATCCGGACATCTTCTGATATAAATCAATCAACACTTTCTGCAAAGCGGATATTTGATCCCCCTGGTCTTGAACTGTGTTTCATAGAGAAATAATCTCTCTCTGAGTATCTCGGGGTATAGACTAAATACAAACAGGAGTAGATGCAACTGAAATCTCTGGTTTCCTGCCAAAAACCTCAGATGGTATAGGTCCCAAACCCATCCCACACACTCTATTGGGATGCTCCTTCCCAAGGACTTTAGAAACTTGGTCATCTTGAGAGACTGAGTAGGACTGCACAGGATTAACATCCCACAGTTCTTTAATTTTTACCTATAAATCAAATACTAGTCATATTATAAGAAATATATATTAACATAGTAACAACTGATAATAATTTATTGAAAGGCATTGTCCTGGGTTCCCTCAAATGATTAATGATTTTTGGGGTACTTAAGTGCAGTAGAGTGGATGAACAAGGTCATCTCTCAAATGAGGAAGTAAATTAAACAACATATTAAAGGAATTTTTGAAAATAAAATAAAATGAAATAATAACATTAATTAAAAGGATGGGGGTTGTTTATTGTTTATAAATCTAGAAGAAGTTTTCTGGAAGAATATTGTTTTTTTTTTGAAATAAAGTTTGATTAAAATGACACAACAAGAAGATGTTTTTTTAGAAAATATTAAAAGGAATAATAGATCTAACTCTACCTATTTACTCGATTATTTATCATTATTGTTTAAATTAAAATTCACTTAATTATGATCCCTTAATCTGTTAAATTCCGAACCCTGTGAGAATTAACTTTACCACAAAGATGAAGTGAATTTAACCCTAGGCTAACTTCGGAACATGCAATTGTAGCACCCTGCTTTAATTGATGTTCTAAGGTTAGCTTATGGTCAGTGGTAAATTAATGCACATTTACTCTCTATAGATTAGAATTAAATGATTTTAGGGATTATATTTGAACACTACAAATTGATCCTGTATGGTTTTGTATTACCGATTAAGTTCACACTCTCACAATTTACACAAAATCTCATCCTCACATGTTTTTGTGTTAATTGTTCAATTGCTTGCTTAGTTTCAATTAAATTATTAACTCAATAAATAGATCATATTATTTGAATTATATTAGATCATTGATTCAAAATAAATTAATGAAGGGGGTTAGAGGTCTATCAATTACTAAAAAGAACTATTCTTTCATGGATGATGTAGTCATCGTAGAAACGTTATGCAAGTGCAAAGGTTTAGAAAGGGTATAACCCAATATTGTTTCTACTCTTTAATTCCAGACCAAAGAGGAATGTTAATAGAAGAATAAAATTGAAAATAATAGAAGAAGTGGAAGAGAAACTAAGAGTTTATTGAAAGCACAACAACATTACAATAAAGAAGAGGAAAAGAAGAGTATTTTGGAGGAGATCCTAGATTTGTAGATTTCCTCCTCCAATTGTGAATTTAAATGGTGTAGAACCACTTCTACTATTCTACCGATCTCCTAATTCACGTCCCAACCCTTCCAAATGATAAAAATACATATTTATATAGTGGAGGGGAGGCTAGGTTAAAAGTGATTTCAAGTGTGAATGAGGAGATTATGTCAAATATTTTAATATCACTTTCACCACCTTATTTACCACCAAAAATTGTGAATTAGATGTCCTTCCAGAAGGATAATATGTGAGAAATTTTTTTTTAGATCCTCTCTCAAAATTTGGGCTCAATACATACGCGTATGTAGAAGATATAGTCCAAACACTAAAGTGATGTCCAATCTCGCGTGTCCAGACCACCATTGACTTAATGGCCCATTTACTCTCAATGCACTATTTAGCTCTAGTGTCTTGAATAAAATTTGTATAAAATTAAGTTAGGAACAATTTTACAAAATTTTAAGTTCAAATAAGTCATATTAAAATATTTATGTTTGAAATACTACAGTGAATTTTAAAAGGGTAAAACTTGAATTTTCACCATATTTTCAAATGAATGGTCTAATCCCAAATATTTTATAAATAAACATATTTAACACAATTTGAGTAAATCATATAATTAATTATCAATAAAATATTCAATAAAATATTCAATAAAAATGTGTTTCATCAACTCCCCCACACTTACCCTATTGCACTCCTGGGCAAAACCTCATATCATGTATTTGAAAAAATTACAACAAGATATGCATATTCAAATTTCTCAATCCATAGTGAAAAATATAGGCAAAGTAAGAATCCCATCAAGATTCAATATCAATAAATTTTAAATTCATTGTCTCATAAATTATGTCAAAACAAAATCCAGTGAGATTCATAACACCAATCATTGTGAAACAAGTCATGGGTCTACCATGCCACTAATTCTCCACGTGTGTGTGTGCTAGCCATTCCAAGCTTGTCTCTCCAACCTTTATCTAGTATATTCAGGTCAATAAAATTTTTTATTCTTAACTGATTCTATTCTACTAAACATTTTCAATATCATTTTTAATAAAATTCCAAAACCCACTCATTTAAGCATTCCTAGAAGTCAAACCATGAGCTCCCGACCTAAATATCCCCACATGTTGTACATTTCTTCACTACCCTCTTTATTGACTTTTTTTTTATTTTTTTTATTTTTATTTTTTGAAATTTTTTAAAGGGTGTACAACAGTCAGATATTAGGTGCACGCGCATAGGTCAATCTGGTACAGTGATGGAAATGATCGGAAGAGAAACAAACGTATGGAAAGACCATGTTATAAGCTGAAAAGGATTACGTACCCTGAATATACATTCAATTGGGTAAGAGAAACTCACAAGTCATGATTGTGTGAAAAAATTGTGTGGATAAATCAATGACACAATTTACTATGAAAAAATATCACAAATAATGATGTCAAAATCTAAAAGGTTTTATAATGACACAACCATTCATATCATCAACAACTTCAATTTTTATAAAAGTCAACCCTTGATGATAAAATATTACTCATTCTTATATTTCTACCAATGAATTTGGAAAACAAGAATTTTTCATATGTTCTACGTGATAATGTTGCTTTATATATTTGTTTCTTTTTTATTGATTTTTTTTGTTTTTTTGTTTTTTTTTAAAAAAAATTAACCAAAAAATTAATAGAAAATAAAGATAAAACACGCCAATGAAAATCCTAAATATCTACCCCAAAATTTTGTCCCCTCCCCCACACTTAAAATATTGCATTGACTTCAATGTGAACCTATGAGATGATATATTCACATGAAATTCTAATTAGGACAAAGAATATAAAAGTGAAAGGGTTAAGAACAGCCTGATATGCTCAAGTGGTGATGGGGTCATGCAGTGTGATGAAATTCATTGCATCAGTAGAAAGTCCCTCAATTTATTTCTTCAAACGTTTCCCATTTACTGTAAATATCCTTCATGTGTCCTCTTGTGTGATCTTCATGGCACTATAAGGAAAAACATTAGTCACAACATAAGGACCTAACCACCTGGAATGCAACTTACCAGGCATCAGCTTCAGTTGTGAACTATAGAGCAAGACTTTCTCTCCAAATTGAAATTCTCTTTTCTGGATCATTTTTTCATGATCTACTTTTGATATTTGTTTATAGAGCCTTGAGTTCTCATATGAAGACAATCGAATCTCCTCAAGCTCTTTAATTTGCAGCTTCCTTTGGATTCCAGCTTGGGCCAAATCCATGTTACATTTCTTTATAGCTCAATAATCCTGATGCTCCACTTCCATGGGGAGATGACACGCTTTCCCAAAAACAATCCGAAATGGATACATACCAATGGGTGTATTGTATGCTATCTTATAAGACCATAGTGTATCATCTAAGTGATTGCTCCAATCCTTCCTATTCGGATGCACGGTTTTCTCCAAAATTTGTTTCAACTCATGATTTGAAACCTCATTCTGGCCATTTGTTTGGGGGTGGTATGGTGTTGATGTTTTGTGTGTCACCCCATACTTCTGAAGGAGGGAAACCAGATTCTGATTGTAGAAGTGTGTCCCTTTTTCACTAATGATGACCCTTGGTACTCCAAACCTACAAAAAATCTTGTGTCTTGATAAATTCCACTACAGTATGAGAATCATCGGTCCTTGTGGCCTTAGCCTCCACCCATTTACTCACATAATCAACACTAACCAAAATATACAAAAACCCAAATGAACTAAGAAAATGACCCATAAAATCGATGCCCCATACATAAAAAATCTCACAGAATAGTATGAGTTGTTGGGGCATCTCATGTCTCCTAGAAATGTTCTTAGTGTGTTGGCAAAGAGATCATAATTTACAAAACACATGAGCATCATGGAATAAGTTCATCCAATATAATCCAGAGTCCAAGACTTTACTAGATATCTGTTGGGGTCCAAAGTGTCCACTACAAGCAAGTGTATGACAAAAATGTAAAACCGACTCCAACTAATGATCAGGAACACACCTCCGAATAACTTGGTCACTATACATGCGCCATAGGTATGGATCATCCCAAACATAAAATCTTGACTCACTCTTTAACTTTTGGACTTGATATTTCTTTAAATTTGTAGGGATTTCAGAGGCAACAAGGTAGTTAACTAAATCAGCATACCAAGGATGCGTACCTAAGATGGAATAAAGATGCTCATCGGGGAAAGTGTCTTGAAGTGGTACCTGGTCCAAGGTGTCATCCTCTAGTGTGTGAGTAAGCATACTCATGTGGTCCTCCACCAAGTTTTTTGACCCCTTCTTATCCTTTATCTCAATGTAAAATTATTGAAGAAGGAGCATCCATCGGATAAGTCTAGGCTTTGCGTCTTGATTCTTCAAGAGGTACTTCACACTACTAGAAAATGAGGCTACTACCACGGACCTATATCCATGCACTACTAAAAAATCGAGCATTAGCGACCGCCATTGGCGGTCGCTATAGGCCTATAGAGACCGCCCAGCGACCGCCATTGGCGATAGCTTTAACTTCATCGTTGTAGGCCAATAGCGACCGCCTTTGGCGGTCGCTAGCCTGGGAATTTTTTTTTAAAAAAAAAATTCCTACTAATATATATATATATATATATATATTAAAGAAAATATTTATATATATAATATTAAATAAAATATTTTAAATATATATATATATAATATGTTTTAAATATTTTAATATATATATATACTAAAGAAATATATATATATAATATTAAATAAAATATTTTTCATTTTTTTTAATGAAATGTACGAATTGTGTATTTTTTTCTTCACGGTGCAAAATCAGAGATAAGACAAGGTAAAAATCATAAAAAATGGAAAACAATTTCAAACAGCATAAACATCAAGATCGTCATAAACAATAAATGATAAACGTGCTTCAACGATCCGAGCAGGTCCATCCATTTTAATCTTCTGCTTCAATAAACCTACAATAAGACAAAAAAAATAACAAAACAAAAGAAACGTAAATTGGACATAATTATTCAGTTATTATATACATATAATAAAATTAAATCTGACATCAAATCATGTTGCTATAATAATTTAAAACCCCCAATTTAAGAAATGATATCATTTCAGGTCATTCGGAGCATGTTTGCTCCGAATTTGACCGTCTCACGCCGTTTTTGGTGTTTTATGACACCGAAAACGCATTTTCGATCACCGCGGTCAAACGACACCTCCTATTGACGTTCCATCTACCTGAACATTTCACAAATCACACAACGGCTGTTGTCATACGGTTTCATGGCATTCTGAGGTCGTTCGGGTGGTTTTGACCCCCCAACGCGCCATTTTAGCGCGCGCCGAGCTGCTGAAAACGACACAATCAGCCGTATCGCGTGCACCGCAAGTACGATGGGCCTTCCATCTCCTCCTACACATCATGAATAATATTTCTAATGTTTTTTGTGGTTTCAGGTCATTCGGAGCACATTTTCTCCGAATTCGACCGTCTCACGCCGTTTTTTGGTGTTTTATGACACCAGAAACGCGTTTTCGGTCATCGCAGTCAAACGACACCTCTGATTGATGTGTCATCTACCCGAACATTTCAAAAATCACACAACAGCTATTTTCGTACTGTTTCATGGAATTCTGAGGTCATTCAGGTGGTTTTGACCCCCCAACGTGCCATTTTAGCACGCGCCGAGCTGCTAAAAACGACACAATCAGCCGTACCATACGCACCGCACGTCCAATGGGCCTTCCGTATTCTCCTACATGTCACAAATAATATTCCTAATGTTTTCGTGTGGTTTTGAGGTCATTCGGAGCACGTTTTCTCTGAATTCGACCGTCTCACGCCGTTTTTTGTGTTTTATGACACCGGAAACGCATTTCCGGTCACCACGGTCAAAAGACACTTCCGATTGATGTTCTGTCTGCCCGAACATTTCACAAATTATACAAAGGCTGTTGTCGTACGGTTTCATGGTATTCTGAGGTCGTTCGGGTGGTTTTGACCCCCCAACGCGCCATTTTAGCACGCGCCGAGCTGCTGAAAACGACACAATCGGCCGTACCACACGCACCACACGTCTGATGGGCCTGTCGTCTCCTCCTACATGTCACGAATAATATTCCTAATGTTTTTGTGTGGTTTCAGGTTATTCGGAGCACGTTTTCTCCGAATTCGACCGTCTCACGCCGTTTTTGGTGTTTTTTGACACCAGAAACGCGTTTCCGGTCACCGTGGTCAAACGACACCTCCGATTGATGTTCCGTCTACATGACCATTTCAAAATTCACAAAACGGCTATTTTCATATGGTTTCATAGAATTCTGAGGTCTTTCGAGTAGTTTTGACCCCCCAACGTGTCATTTTAGTGCGCGCTGAGCTGCTGAAAATGACATAATCAGTCGTACCGCACGCACCGCACATCCGATGGGCATGTAGTCTCCTTCTAAACATCACGAATAATATTCCTAATATTTTCGTGTGGTTTCAGGTCATTCCGAGCACGTTTTCTCCGAATTATACCGTCTGACGCCGTTTTTGGTGTTTTATGACACCAGAAACGCGTTTCCAGTCACCGCGGTCAAACGACACCTCCGATTGACATTCCTTCTACCCGACCATTTCACAAATCATACAACGGCTGTTGTCGTACGGTTTCATGGCATTCTAAGGTCGTTCAGATGGTTTTGACCCCCCAACGCGCCATCTTAGCGCGCATCGAGCTGCTGAAAACGACACAATCGGTTGTACCATGCGCACCACACGTCTGATGGGCGTGATGTCTCCTCATACATGTAACGAATAATATTCTTAATGTTTTTGTGTGGTTTCAGGTCATTCGGAGCACGTTTGCTCCGAATTCGACCATCTCACGCCGTTTTTGGTGTTTTATGACACCGGAAACGTGTTTCTGGTCACTGCGGTCAAATGACACCTCTGATTGGTGTGCCTTCTACCCGACCATTTCATAAATCACACAACGGTTGTTGTCGTATGGTTTCATGGAATTATGAGGTCGTTCTGGTGGTTTTGACCCCCCAACGCGCCATTTTAGCACGCGTCGAGCTGCTTAAAACGACACAATCGGTCATACCACGCGCACTGCATGTCCGATGGGCCTACCGTCTCCTTCTATACATCAAGAATAATATTCCTAATGTTTTTGTGTGGTTTCAGGTCATTCGGAGCACGTTTTCTCCGAATTCAACCGTCTCACGCCGTTTTTGGTGTTTTATGACACCGGAAATGTGTTTCTGGTCACCGTGGTCAAACGACACCTAAGATTGATATTCCGTCTACCCAACCATTTCACAAATCACACAACGGCTATTTTCGTACGGTTTCATGGCATTCCGAGGTCGTTCAGGTGGTTTTGACCCCCCAACGCGCCATTTTAGCGCGCGCCGAGCTGCTGAAAATGACACAATCGTCCGTACCGCACGCACCACATGTCTGATGGCCCTGTCGTCTCCACCTACACATAAAGAATAATATTCCTAATGTTTTCTTGTGGTTTCAAGTCATTCGGAGCACGTTTGCTCCGAATTCGACCGTCTCGCGCCGTTTTTGGTGTTTTATGACACCAGAAACGCGTTTCCGGTCACCGCGGTCAAAGGACACCTCCGATTGATGTGAAGTCTACCCAACCATTTCAAAAATCACACAAAGACTGTTTTCGTACGGTTTCATGGCATTCTGAGGTCATTCGGATGGTTTTGACCCCCCAACGCGCCATTTTAGCGCGCGCCGAGCTACTGAAAATGACACAATCGGCCGTACCGCGTGCACCGCACGTTCGATAGGCATTTTGTCTCCTCTTAAACATCATGAATAATATTCCTAATGTTTTCGTGTGGTTTCAGGTCATTCGGAGCACGTTTGCTCCGAATTCGACCGTCTCACGCCGTTTTTGGTGTTTTATGACACCGGAAACGCGTTTCCGGTCAATGCGGTCAAAGGACACCTCCGATTGACGTGAAGTCTACCCGACCATTTTAAAAATAACACAATGACTGTTTTCGTACGGTTTCATGGTATTCTGAGGTCGTTCGGGTGGTTTTGACCCCACAACGCGCCATTTTAACGCGCGCCGAGCTGCTTAAAACGACACAATCGGCCGTACCGTGCGCACTGCACGTCCGATGGGTGTGTCGTCTCCTCCTACACATCACGAATAATATTCCTAATGTTTTTTTGTAGTTTTAGGTCATTCAAAGCACGTTTTCTCTGAATTCGACCGTCTCACGCCGTTTTTGGTGTTTTATGACACCGAAAACGCGTTTTCAGTCACCGCGGTCAAACGACACCTCTGATTGATGTTCTGTCTGCCCGAACATTTCACAAATCACACAACGTCTATTTTCGTACGGTTTCATGGCATTTCGAGGTCGTTCGGGTGGTTTTGACCCCCCAAAGCGCCATTTTAGCGCGCGTTGAGCTGCTGAAAACGACACAATCGGCCGTACCGCGCGCACCGCACATACGATGGGTCTGTCGTCTCCTCCTACACGTCACGAATAATATTACTAATGTTTTCTTGTGGTTTCAGGTCATTCGGAGCAGGTTTTCTCTGAATTCGACCGTCTCACGCCGTTTTTGGTGTTTTTTGACACCGGAAACGCGTTTCCGGTCACCGCGGTCAAACGACACCTCTGATTGACGTGCCGTCTGCCCGACCATTTCAAAAATCACACAATTGATGTTGTCGTATGGTTAATGGCATTCTGAGGTCATTCGGGTGGTTTTGACCCCCCAACGCGTCATTTTAGCGCGCGCTGAGCTGCTGAAAATGACTCAATCGGTCGTACCGCGCGCACCGCACGTCCGATGGGCGTGTCGTCTCCTCCTACATGTCACGAATAATATTACTAATGTTTTTGTGTGGTTTCAGGTCATTCGGAGCACGTTTGCTCCGAATTTGACCGTCTCACGCCGTTTTTGGTGTTTTATGACACCGAAAACGCATTTTCGGTCATCGCAATCAAACGACACCTCCGGGGTGCGGGGAGGGCTGTCCGGGGTGCGGGGGGGCTGTCCGGGGTGCGGGGCAGGCTGTCCGGGGTGCGGAGATGTTGTCCGGGGTGCAGGGGGGGCTGTCCGGGGTGCGGGGGGGGGGGGGGGGGCTGTCCGAGGTGTGGGGAGGGCTGTCTGGGGTGCGGGGAGGGTTGTCCGGGGGTGCGGGGGGGCTGTCTGGGGTGCGGGGGGGGGGGGGGGGCTGTCCGAGGTGCGGGGAGGGGTTGTCCGGGGTGTGGGGAGGGGCTTTCCGGGGTGCGGGGGGCCTGTCCGGGGTGTGGGGGGCTGTCCGGGGTGCGGGGGGGCTGTCCGGGTGCGGTGGGGCTGTCCGGGGTGCAGGGGGGCTGTCCGGGGTGCGGGGGGCCTGTCCGGGGTGCGGGGCGGGCTGTCCGAGGTGCGGGGGGGCTGTCCGGGGTGCGGGGGGGATGTCCGGGGTGCGGGTGGTTATCTGGTGTGCGGGGAGGGTCTTTCCGAGGTGCGGGGAGGGTCTTTCCGTGGTGCGGGGAGGGGCCTGTCCGGGGTGCGGGAGGCCTGTCCGGGGTGCGGGGAGGGGCCTGTCTAGGGTGCGGGAGGGATTTCCGGGGTGAGGGGGGGCTGTCCGGGGTGCAGGAGGGCTGTCCGGGGTGCAGGAGGGCTGTCCGGGGTGCGAGAGGGTTGTGCGGGGTGCAGGGGGCATGTACGGGGTGCAGGGGGGGCCTGTCCGGGGTGCGGGAGGGCTATCCGTGGTGTGGGGAGGTCTGTCCGGACTACGGGGAGGGTTGTCCGGGGTGCGGGGAGGGCTGTCCAGAGTGAGAGGAGAGTTGTTCGGAATGCGGGGCTGTCCGGAGTGGGGGGGGGGGCATGTCCAGGGTGCAAGGAGGGTTGTCCAGAGTGCGGGGAGGGTTATCTGGGGTGCGGGGGGGGGGGGTGTCCTGGGTGCAGGGAGGGCTTTCCGGAGTGCGGGGAGGGATGTCCGGGGTAGGCCAGGGACTACAAATAGTGAACTCAGCTCATTCATCAAAAACAAGTTTAATGGTTTATATTAGGAATCACATGTTTTTTTCAAAAATATTACAGAACATTCAATTCTAAACATTGAAAATTAAATGAACAAAAAATATCCAAATCATTAATCAGTTTCATGGTTACTTCTCAATTCGTGCACACAAACATTGCATAAGGCCAAAACACACATGATACCCCCAAATCACAAAAAAACTCACTAGAAACCTATCATAAATATCAATAACAACCCCACCATTAAAAGTAGAAACACACCTCGTGAATATGATGCGTCATGTGTGGTCATGACTACTACCTCCATCAGGTGGGTCAGGTGCCTACAACAAAAAAACATTATGAATATTTTCATAAGAAAAATAATATAAATTAAATAAATAAATACAGTATAAACCTGCGTCGTCTGATCCCCTGCACCATCACTTGGACGCACATATTGCTGCAGTGCTTTAACCTCAGCAATCAATTGCGCATTTACCTCCTTGGAAGCGTGCAGTCGTGCCTCGAAATCTAACAACCATTGTGTCATCTGAGCAATAGCAGGACTGACAACCGCAGCACGTGACACTACAGAACAAGGAATCCATGTTCCATAGGTCAAACTATATCCATGCCCGTCCTAACCAATAATGCGATGAAAGATCTCATCCCTTCGCATGGGAAGCTGTCGCTGGTCCTCTGGCAGATGTTCTAATTCAGATTCAAATTAAGCCTGTGAAATATTTAAATATATATACATATATTAATATACAGATTTTATGTAAGTATTGGTAATGAGTACAAGCACTTACTATCAATGCTGCAGCTTCTGGATCATTGCGATCACGAGTCCTCATCCACACCGACATTTTATCTATTGGTGCACCTTACTCTTGCAACTGTATATGAATAGAATATAAATACAAAACCGTATTAATTAAAAAAAATAATAAATGAATAATAAATACCTCATGTTGGATCTGAGACACGTGAGGAGTCCCGAGCCTGTGAGGTGGTCCCTGCAACGCTCGATTCTCAGAATGGCGTGTTGACACCTCCTACATTCAATTCATTCAAATTTCAAACAAATCACACATTCTTGGAAATATATATACCAAAATAAATATACAAACCGCAACACCCTTAGTAGACCAATATGCAACTAAATCACACCACTGAGCCGGGAGGACACCTCTCAGGACTTTTTCCATAATGTCTGGGGCACCAACATTTGGTACCCAGTGGTCCCTCTTGACTTTGCCTTTATAGTCTTTACACATCTTATGACATTTTCTCATACACACTAGTCAAAACTCATCGGGACATACTTTAAAATTTTGCTATTAAAGAAAAAAATCACATATGTTATTATTGTTTATACATAGGGAATAAAGTAAAATGGTCTTCTTACCTAAACTTCCCTCCAAAGACGATCTAATGTGTCCTGAGGGATAGAAGCCTAGTCATGTGTGGTCAATGGAAATCGATGTGGATCACGTATGATATGACCCAGCTGATGAATAAATGTAGGGGAATTCCGTCCCACAAGATGGAATACCTCATCAAATGAAACATCAAAAGTCGTGTCAGAATTCCATGATAATATGCCACGACCAGGGCCTCTCCTGTGAGAGGAAGAAGCAGTCGAGTCTGATCCTGTTGAAAACAATTTTATATACAAGTTGACAGATGTTATAAATATATATATATGTGTTTATTAATTACATAAAAAATAGAGACAATGACATTCCAACATACCTCGACCCTGAGACGTAGATGCCTCAGATGGATGATGTGGATCTTCTGCCTCTTCCCCTAACATGCCTGTAGTCATGGAAAACATTAGTAAGGGAACTATCCAAAGTGTCCAAATGATAAATTGGATTGTTTTTAAAAAAAATCAAACTTGTACAGTTGTTAATCAAACAAAAATAGATTGAATAATTAGTTGTGAATGAATTTTAAAAAATCAGAAAGTTCACAAAACAGATATACAAATTATGTACAAAACCAATCAATGCATAGCCAAATTTCAAATTGAATTAATAAAAATTCAAGCAGCACATGAACCAAATGAAGAATACCTCAATGGGAAGATACACTGACAATAACATCAATATAACATGAGTTAAATCACCCTAAATATTTATAACTGAATAAACTTCCAAAAGTGGAGATTAAAACTTACAAGGATTTATAAAATGTTTAGATAATTTATGATATCTTAGGCTGAATAGCGGAAAAACAATTATACCTTTCATTAAGCATGCAAATCGACTGTTTCTCCTTCAACAGCCGCTCTGACCCAATAAATATCTTCTTCAGGTTGAACTACAGTATGTTGATCAAGCTGTTGGGAAACAAAAGGAACAGTCTCGGGTTCATCTTGTTCAAATACAAACACTCCTCGCCGAGACATTTTGACAACAACTTGACAACTTGGATTCGAAGGCAAAGTAACGAAGAATACTTGTTTCGCTTGTGATGTCAAAATGAAAGGTTCATTATCAAATCGTTCATTTCTGTATAACATATAGTTAAAATTCACCAATGAAAACTGATATTGATCGACTTTACATCCACGCACTGGATCAACCCAATTACACTTTAACAATATGTACTTCAACCCGTGTATGTATACAACTTCAATGATGTCTATCAATTGACCATAGTAATAACCAGAATAGAAAAATGGACAACTGATGCCACTGTTTTGTGTTTCTCGTTTGTCGTTAACATCTTTAATGAGAAATCGAAAACCATTAGCATCTATAGATTTATAACGACGATCCGTTATAGATGGACCCTCAGCCAGTTGAATAAATTCTTCAGTTAGCGTGGGGTCCCCTAACTCCCTCATCTTATGAACCTACATAATTCATAGAATTCAATAATGATATATGAAGAAATAAATTAGTATAATACTTCACTCATAATGAAAATCAATTTATACGTACATAATCCTTGAACCAATCATGAAATGACGCATAATGAGACTGTTGAATTCGCAACTCAGTCGCACAATACATCTCTTATTTTATATCATTAATGTGTTTCCTGCAAATGATAATGCGATGTTTAAATGATCAACTTATGCAAACAAAACATGTAAAAGTTAAACAATAAAATTAATAAGATACTTACTGCATTAATGGTGAAACTAATGGAGTATTGAACAAGATATATCGATGCGCTTGTATCCACTCGATGTTGTCCATATCATATGTGGTTCCTTCTCTAACTGGACCATTCTGAATCCGAGAGGGCTTATCTAATTTTGTTTCAACATCCATAAGATATTCTGTACAAAAAGTAGTACACTCATCCATCAAATAACCATTGGCTATTGATGCCTTCGGACGAGCTCTGTTGTGTACAAATCGTTTCAATGTACTCAAATACCGCTCAATAGGATACATCCACCTGAATTGCACTGGACCAGTAGCCATTACTTCATCAGTTAGGTGCACTGTCAATTGGACTATAACATCGAAAAATGAGGGGGGAAATAGTTTCTCAAAGTTACAAAACGTAAGTACAATTCGGTCCTGTAAACTTTTTAAATCACTCATTCGTTGATTTCTTAAACAAATCTATCTAAAAAAATTAATCATCTTAATCAATGTCTGAACAACATTGGGGGATAAACAATCACGAATTGCGATTGGAATCAACTGCTGAAGTATTATGTGATTTTCATGACTTTTCAACCCTTGCAATGTCTTGCTCGTCAAATTCACACACTTTGAAATATTAGAAGAGTAACCATCAGGCACCTTGAGCATCTTCAAAATGGAAAGAAATGTATCTTTCTCCTTTGTAGTCATCGTATACTGTGCAGAAGACATATATTCCTTGTTTCCCTCAACTAACTGTAAATGAAATTGTTTCCTTAAACCCATTTCTTCCAAATCACGACGTGCATTAACATGGCCCTTTGATTTTCCAATGACACCTAAAATGGTCCACAATATGTTATCACAAACATTTTTTTCAATGTGCATGACATCCAAATTATGCCTCAGCATATTAGTTTTCTGATACGGAAGACTATAAAAAATACTTTTCTTTTTCCAATTGTGACTGTGCTACCTACCCGCAGCTCGAATATTACGTACCGAAGGAGCCACCAAATCCTAAATTTCATATACCGTGCAGATGTTTTCTTCCACAATCTATGATAACATTTCAACTCCTGTCATGATCTTTGGTGTTGGGATGAACTCTCTAGAACCATCAAATGTCACTCTGTCCTTTCTGAACCTGTGCTGAGGGGGGAGAAAACGTCTGTGACCCATGTATGACCATTTTTTGGAATGCTTAATCCATACAGATTTTTTAATTTTGTTGTAACAAGGGCAAGAAAATTCCCCTTTAGTACTCTAGCCTGATGAATTTGCGTAAGCTGGTAAGTCATTGATTGTCCACAATAAATCAGCCTAAAGTTTGAACATTTCATTCGTTTCACAGTCATAAGTCATCACACCATCGCCCCAAAATTCATTCAACTCATCAATCAATGGCTGAAGGTAAACATCAATCTTATCCCCCAGACTTTTAAGTCCATCAATAAGAGTGGAAAGTAATATAAATTGTTGCTTCATACAAATCCACAGAAGAAGATTATACGGAACCAACACCATGGGCCATGTGCTATGAGTTGCACCAACCATAGACTTGAATGGATTGAAACCATCTGCTGCCAATCCTAATCGGACATTACGAACATCTTTGGAAAAGTCGGGATGTCTCTTATCAAAATCCTTCCATGCATGAGAGTTTGTCGGGTGGGTTAACATATCACTTTCATGAACTCTTTCTACATGCCATCTCATTAAATTAGAAGCTTTTGATGTCATAAAAAATCTTTTCAACCTTGGTTTAAGGGGAAAGTAATGCATTTTCTTTATGGCAATCGGTTTCCCCTGTATCACAATCTGACTTTGATGAGTCTGATTTCCCCTGTTCTCTTTCCACCTGGAAGCACCACAAACCGTACAAATATCCAAATGGGAAGTTTCCTTTCTAAACAACATACAGTTGTTTGCACATGCATCTATGGTCTCATATGTAAAAACTAAGTTCTCTATCAGCTTACGAGCATGGTAATACGACTCAAGAATCTTAGCGTCGACAGGAAGAACCTTTTTCAATAACACCAACAGCATGTCGAATGATGTGTCTGACCAATGATTCAAAGTATTCAAATTCAACAACTCCACGATAAATGACAATTTATTGTAAGAAGTACATCCAAGATATAATTCTGTTTTTTCATCATCAATTACTTCATAAAACCTCCTCGAATCACGATCTTCACCAGAGCAAAGATTTATCTCACCGGTCTCAAGATTCTGGATGTCAATGCCTTCAGGATCCAACTCACGTACCATTTCAGTAAGCATTTCATGCATTGGATCATTCATCCTTGCATCAACATCCATCTGAACTGCATCCGTATTTTGAAAACGAACATATTCTTCTCCATGATGAGTCCAACTCTTATAATTTTTCAGAAATCCATTAAATAATAGGTGCTCCCTCATAGTATCTCATGTGAATTGATATTTGTTAACACATTTTCTACATGGACAACTAATATATCACTTTCAAATCCTCTGGTGAAGTCAATAAACTACATAATGCCATTAAAATACTCTCTAGACGTTCGATTTGGAAGATCAATCCAACTCTTATCCATAATAAGATCCCTATAACAAACATTTACACAAGACTTATTACATTTTCATTTTTTATATCAAATATATTTAAAATAAATACTAATTAATTGTTTGTGAACCATTTATAAAATAATAATGTAAGTGAAAGCCCATGTCATACCTGATTGCGCTACAAACTTGGAAGGGAGGGGAGCCGAAGGCGGTGCTGCGAGGGAGAGGAGAGGCAGCGGTGGGGAGCTGGAGCCGGAGCTGGTGCGGTAAGGGAGGGGACGGGCGGCGGTGGCGACGGGGAGCCGGAGGAGAGGAGGCGGTGAGGTGGTGACGGTGCAGCGAGGGTGGGACGACGAGGGAGGGGACCGAGGACAGGGGGAGCCGGAGTGGATGGGCGGTAGCAGCGAGGGGACGAGTAGCGGTCATGCAGGGAGAGAGGGGACCGGGCGGCAACGGTGCGACAAGGGAGAGGACGGTGAAAGAGGGGATGGGTGGCGGTGGTGCGGTGAGGGAGGGGATGAAGACGGAGGGGACGGGGGTTGGTGGGGTGTGGGGGGGGGGGTTTCGGGGTGCTGGGGGGAGGGACGAGGGGGCGGAGGGCCGAGGGCGGAAGTCGGAGGCTAGAGGGGCTGGAGGCCAAAGGCCAGAGGGCGGCCGAAGGGCTGCCCGAGGGCTGCCGGAGGCGGGTGGCGGGAGGCCCGAGGGCAGAGGGAGGCCGCAGGGCGGCCGCAGGACGGAGGGTAGCCGGAGCCGGAGGGCAGAGGCGGAGGAAGCCCGGAGGAGATGGAGGGCAGGGCGGAGGGTGGCCGGAGGGTGGAGGGCGACCGGAGGGTGGCTGGCGGAGGGCGGAGGGTGGCCGGCGGAGGGCAGAAGGGCGATGGGGACGGCGGCGACGGATGGTGCGCGGCGGCGGGGCAGGGTGCGCGACGACCGGGGATGGCAATGATGGGGAGGGCATGCGGCGACAGGGAGGGCACGCGACGACGGGGAGGGTGGAAGGGTTCGGGGGGGGCACTTCACGAGAGGAGGGGGGAGAGGGTTCAGGGTGGGGGCGAAGCCGATTTTTTTTTTAGGGAAACCTAGTGACCGCCACTGGCGGTCGCTATAGGTAAAGGGGCTCAAAAGCCCATATTTCTAGTAGTGACGGTTTTAAAACAATGGATATAGGTGGCTATAGCCACGGTTTTGTGACCTATAGCCACGGTTCTAAAACTGTGGATATAGGCTGGTTTTCCATGGCATATTGCCATGGTTTTGAAAACCGTGGCTATAGGCCAAATTTTTCGATGTTCTATAGCCACGGTTTTCCAAAACCATGGAAATAGGGTTCCCGCGCTTCTGTGGGAAAAAAATTCCCGCCAAAAATTTGGCGGGAAGACCTACCGCCACAGTTTTTAGGCTATTCTTACAGTTTATATTAATATATATAGCATAATATATATATATATACCAGAAGTGTTGTGTGGTGTAGTGTTAAGTACACTGGTTTGTAAAGGGGAGGTATAGGGATCGAAACTCACTGGTTTCATTTTGTATTTAGGCTATTTCCACAGTTTACAGAGGCTATAGCCACAGTTTTAATTGTGGAAATAGCTTCCTATAGCCACAGTTTAAACCGTGGTTATAAGTCAACTACCAAAGCGGCTATTTTTGAGGCCTATTGCCACAGTTTTGAAAACTGTGGCAGTAGTTTGGGACCTACTTCTATGGCGATAGCGGCCACGGTTGGCCAAAAATGTGGCCATAGGCTATAGCCATGTTTTTGGGACCTATTTCCACGGTTTTGAACTGTGGCAATAGGCTTTTTTCTAGTTGTTTCAAAGCTGCGTGGTCATACAATAACAACTACTTTAGAGCCCAATAAATATGAACAGAGTTTATCTAAAGTGAATATGACACCAAGAAACTCCTTTTCCATAGTTGTGCAGTTTGATTAGGTTGAATCCAGTGTCCTCGATGCATATGAAATCACATATGAATGTCCCTCCACCCTCTGAGATAAGACATCTCCAACTGCGAAGTTGGAGGAATCACACATAAGCTCAAAAGTAAGCTCCCACCATGGGGGTTGTATGATTGGTGGAGTGGTCAAACACTTCTTTAGATCATCAAAGGAAGTCCTACAAGAATCATCAAACACAAACTTAGAATCCTTTTGAAGTAATCGTGACATAGGAAGAGCAATCTTACTAAAATATTTGATGAAGCGCCGATAAAATCCACCATGCCCTAAGAAAGATCTAACATCACACACACATGAAGGATAGGGTAAGGATGAAATGATATATACCTTAGATCTATCAACATCTATCCCATGTTTTGACACTACATTCCCTAAAACAATCTCATGCTCTACCATGAAAAGACACTTTTCAAAGTTGAAGACCAGATTCATCTCAATACAATGATTTAAAACCTTTCCCAAACTGGAGATACAATCATAAAATGAAGACCCATACACTATAAAATCATCCATAAATACCTTCATGCAGGTCTCAATAAAATCAGAAAAAATACTCACCATATATACATCTCTGGAAGGTACCTGGGGCATTACAAAGTCCAAATGGCATCCTTCAATAGGAAAATGTACCAAATAAATAAGTGAATATTGTCTTCTCCTGATCCTACAGAGAAATAGAAACCTAAAAATATCTAGAAAATTCATCCAAGAAACAATAGTGTGTTTTCCCAGCTAGTCTTTCAAGCATCTGATCAATAAATGGATGGGGGAAATGGTCCTTGAAAGTAGGTTGATTTAGTTTCCTATAATAAATACACACACACCAACTGTTTTGTACCCTCATTGGAATTAACTCATCTCTCTCATTTTTAATAACAGTAACATCACCTTTCTTATGCACAACCTGAATAGGACTCACCCACTAGGAATCTTAAATAGGATAGATTATACCTACCTCAAGTAATTTTTCAACTTCTTTTTTAACAACTTCCATAAGGGTTGGATTGAGTCTCCTTTGTGGCTGCCTAACTAGTTTAGCCCCATCCTCTAAAATAATCCTATGCATGCAAATGGAGAGGCTAATAACTGATATGTCAGCCAAGGTCCACTCGATTTCCCTAATGTTCTCCCTCAAAAGATTCAAAATATTTTCTTCATGTTCAAAAGGGGTGTTGTTAGAAATTATAACAAGTAATCTCTCTCCACTTAGCAAGTATGAGTATTTGAGATTAGGTGGCAATTTCTTGAGTTCCAATAAAGGGAGTGATGTATGGATGGAGAAATTGAAGGAACTAAAATATGTGCACAATGAACATCAGTATAAAAATACACATCATCAAAACCAGATAATAAAGAATCAAATCCATCATCATACTCAACATCCATGTCATAATCATAGTTTGCATGATCAAAATCAGAATATGAATCCTTTTCAAAATCAAATCTAAGAGAGTCTTGTGCATTTGAAATAGGTGTGGAAGTACTCTTAGAAATCAAACTAGAACCAATTATCACAATCTCCCTAAGCATAGGACAATAAAATCCCATGGGGTTTTTATTTTGTGGTTCAAAATGGGAGATAACAAATGCATAATGGTCCTCTGAGGGGTACTTCATGGAGTCCATAACATTAAATATTACAACTTAATATCCAAACTCCATGGAAAGTGTACTCTCATTGACATTTATGATAGTTTTTGTAGTTTTGAGGAAGGGTATAGCTAATATAATGGGAGCATGAGAACTTACCTAGTCATCCTCCATGTTAAGCATGTAGAAATCTGCTGGAAAGATCATGTCTCTTACCCGGACAAGTAAATCCTCAAGGACTCACATTGGATATGTTATAGCTCTATTCGCCAACTACACCACTACTCTCGTCAGCTTCAACTCACCAACCTGTAAAGAATAAAATATAGAGTGAGGCATCACATTTATGGAATCTCCTAAATCACAAAGAGCATCAGAAAAGTGTAACTCCCCTATGGTGCATGGTGTGGTGAATGTCTCGGGATCCTTGCACTTTGTTGGCATTGCTGGATTTGGTGTAATGAGTGCTGAAAAATTCCTTCCAAGATTGATCCTCTCATTTCCCTTGATCCCTCTTTGATTAGTATAAAGTTATTTTAAGAATTTCACATACCTTGGGATTTTCTTGATAGCTTCAAGTAGAGGGATGTTGATCTCCACATGCTTGAATGTGTCCAAAACCTCTTTTTGAATTATCTCTTCAGCCATCTTCCTGGTTTGTACTAACCTATTTGGAAAGGAATAAATAATTACTTGCCTTCCTAGTAATGATTCTAATTTAAAAGGTGTTATCATGGGAGCCCTCAAATGATTAATAGTTTTTGGGGGTACTTAAGTGCAATAGAGTGGCTGACCAAGGTCGTCTCTCAAAGAAGAAAGTAAATTAAACAAAATATTAAAGGAATTTTTGAAAATAAAATAAAAGTAAATAAGAACACTAATTAAAAGTATGGGGTTTGTTTATCATTTATAAATCTATAAGAATTTTTTTGGGAGAATATTGTATTTTTTTGTTTTTATTTTTGAAATGAAGTTCGATTAAAATGACACAACAAGAAGATGTTTTTTTAGAAAATATTAAAAGGAGTAATCGAAATAACTATACATCTTCACTAAATTATTTATCATTATAATTTAAATTAACATTGACTTAATTATTATCCCTTAATTTTTTAAATCCCAAACCCTACAAGAATTAACTTTACCACAAAGATGAAGTGAATTTAACCCTAGGCTAACTTCGGAACATGCAATCGTAGCACTCTATTTTGATTGATGTTCTAAGGTTAGATTATGGTCTGTGGTAAATTAAGGAAAATTTACTCTTTGAAAATTATAATTAATTGAGTTTAGGGATTATATTTTAACACTACAAATTTATCCCATATGGTTTTGTATTACCGATTAAGTTTGCACTCTTACAATTTACACAAAATCTTGTTCTCGCGTGTTCTTGTGTTAATTGTTTAATTACTTTATTAGTTTCAATTAAATTAAAAACTCAATTAATATATCATATTATATGAATTACAGTAGATAATTGATTCAAAATAAATTAATGAAGGAGGTTATAGGTCGATCAATTACTAAAAAGAACTACTCTTCTATGGGCGGTGTAGTCATCGTAGAAACGTTATGCAAATGCAAAGGTTTAGAAAGGGTATAACCCAATATCGTTTATACTCATGAATTCAATACCAAATAGGAATATTAATAGAAGAATAAAATTAAAAATAACAGAAGAAGTGGAAGAGAAACTAAGAGTTTATTAAAATCATAACAACATTACAACAAAGAAGAGGAAAAGAAGAGCATTTTGGAGGAGATCCAAGATTGGTAGCTTCCCTCCTCCAATTGTGAATTGAAATGGTGTATAATCACTTATAATATACTCCTAATCTATTAATTCACATCCCAACCTTTATGAATGATAAAAATACATATTTATAGATTGGAGGGGAGGCTAGGTTAAAAGTGGTTTCAAGTGTGAATGAGGGGATTCTTACAAATATTTTAATCCCACTTTCACCGCCTTCTTGACCAAAAAAACGCGTGAATTAGTTGTCCTTCCAGAAGTATAATATGTGATAAATTTATTTTTCTATCCCCTCTCAAAATTTGGTCCAATTTATGCACTTATGTAGAATATATGGTACAAACACTAAAATGATGTCCAATCTCGCGTGTCCAGCCCACCATTGACTTAATGAACCATTTACTCAATCCCAATGCACTCTTTAACTTTAGTTTCCTGAATAAAAGTTGTAGAAAATTAAGTGAGTAACAATGTTAAAAAAAATTAAGTTCAAATAAGTCATATTAAAATATTTATGTACGAAATACTACAGTAAATTTTAAAAGGGTAAAACTGGAATTTTCACCATATTTTCAAATGAATGATCTAATCCCAAATATTTTAAAAATAAACATATTTAACACAATGTGAGGAAATTATATCATTTATTATCAATAAAATATTAAATAAAAATGTGTTTTATCAGTTATTATAATGAAAAATGAGTTCATACCCCCAACTTCTTTGGCAGACTCATTAACAAAACTTCTATCAGATTTTTGGTGAACATTCAACCACACTTCTGTTTGGGATGCTTCATGCCCTAAACTCTGTGAATACATTAAACAAACATAAATAAACAATTTAATATATTAAACAAATAATATTTTCTTATAAATATTTAAACTAATGAAAAGATTACTAGAGCGGATCGACTTCTAGAAAAACTCTTTGACCCCGTAGTGTGAGGGATGACCTGCTTAACCCGACTTGATGCATTCTTTCTTGAAAGATCCTATTTAAATAAAATGTTATTTAATAGTAATGTATTCAATGTAATCTCTTCTTAATATACATGTATAAATGTAAAATGAGATTATTATAGTAATATATATTTAACTATCATCTGCTTCTCATCACGATGTCTGTCAACAAAAACTTTCAATTGCTCTTTGGGTACCACGTTGGGTAGCTTGACATACATCTGTTAGGCGGTCAACAAAGTATCATTGACATCTCCTCACAATCTTTATTTAAAGTATTTCCATTTTTTTCCAAGATTTTTCAATGTCCACTTTCATGCTATCACATCAGCAATCATAAAGTTAAAAAATATATGTACGCAGAAATTAATTTTGAAAATATTAATAACATGACATTAAATTACACCATAATGTATTAAAATTATCTTTATTTGGGAATAAAAACTTCATTTTTCCAACTTACAGGAATATGACTCCAATCATTATATGAAATAGGAAGGGAAACAGGCTTCGTGGCCAGCTGGTCTAAAATCTGGCCAAGTAATCCTACAGTGTCATCCGTAGGGACCCCATATGAATCAAATGGGACAACTATCTTCTCTCCAGTCAGATTCCATACATCTGAACTTTTTATATTTTTCTCCACACTTTCATTGTTTCCATATTTAATGAACAAATAGTTAGTATAAAAAAAGTGCAATAAATTTATTCATATTAAAATTTGTACCTATAAAATTCACCCTCCAGTATCCCCATGAAGAACTAGAAGTGGCATGCTGCTCCCCCACTACTGAGGCTCCTGAAGTGGGAGGCGATGACTAAGCTGCTGAAGGGACGCTCACAGAGGGTGTGAGAGATGGTGCAGGGGGGCAAGCGGATGGTGGCTCAGATGTCGTAGGGAGGGAGACAAATGGATTTTCATCTATCGCAGTGGTCGATGAAATAGTATATCACTTTATCCTTGGAATTCCTTTCATTTAATCAAATAAAATTAAGTTTAGAACATACATTTAAAAAAATGCAGAAAAAAATTAAAAAAGATAATAGATGCATAGTACTAACAAACAAAATATACATAACAATGATAATGAATGATTGCACAAATAAAATAAGTGGTTGCTAAATGAATCCATAACTATACATACAATCATTTTCTCCTTCAATCATGTCAGTTTACTGCTCTATTACTTCATACACTTCATTCATCCTTGCTAGAATAATATTTTCAATATCATGGTGGACAAATAATTCTGATTCTTGTTGTTGATGAGATTCAATGTTAGAGTTCAAATCTTCCACTTCATCACCCATATCATACAAATCTCTTTTCTTTACGTGGGAAACTACACTCCACCCTTCATCCACAATATCATTCGCATAATATACCATTTTTTCTTATGATGATAAGATATATGGATCATATGCAGTTCACGATCACTAACATCCATCAAGTGAGAGAAGTTCACATAAGTAAATTTCAAGGAATATCTTTTAACACCTCTAGTAATATCGGCATAATTACATTTGAATAAAACAACTAAAAAATGCATGTGGTAGTTTAATTTAATAATATCGGTCAGCTTTCCATAGTATCCCACTTCAGTAAATGTAAATATACAACTATTATGTGTTTTCAAACCCTCTTCTCGATTGACTGTATGAAATCTAAAGTCATTCATGTTGTAAGCTTCGAACTTTCTAACTTGTTTTAGAGGACCTAAAGCAAGAAACTTCAAATATTCTGAAAACTCTACTCAAATATTAGTATTAATGATCTAAAAAAATAAATATACTTTATTATAATTACAAAATATGTGTGTCAACCTAATATTCATATTTATTGAAATATTTATGAACTTATACGTCATGCAAACCATTATACAAACTCTTTATTAACAACTTTCATTATATCTTTATCATTCAGTGTTTGGCCTCTCATTCGTCTCTTTGTTTGTATCCTTAAATCTTCAATAAATGGATCTATAATTTCACTATTTAGTAGCACATATCTATGTGCTTGTAATAATTCCATTTCTGTAAGTGTAACATTTGAGGTCCTCTCAATTGATCGTCCAATAGTATGAAATATTTTTGATTTCCCATGTATTTTTGATTGAGTTGATGTGCCATCAACATGTCCAAATCGATTAAATTTTGTCTCGATATTATCCAATTATCTAGAACAAAAGGTAAAACACTCCTCTGCCAAATAGCCTTTAGCAATAGAGCCTTCTGGTTGAGCTTTATTTCTCACGTATGATTTCAAATTCCCAAGATATCTATGAAATAAAATAAACAAACATAATTATGCATTTGATTAAGTGCCAATTTTTTTTACTTAACTGAAAAAAATATAAATAAAGTACCTCTCAATTGGATACATCCATCGATAATGAACAGGGCCTCCTAATTTAGCTTCCTCAACTAAATGCACAGTTAAATGCATCATGACAGTAAAAAACAATGGAGGAAAGATCATATCCATTGCACAAAGTGTCAATAAAAACCTCTCCTAAAGGTTGTCAAGCTCAAATGGATATAGAGATTTCTCACATAGTTGTCTGAAAAATGTGCAGAATTGGAGTACAACAACAGTAACTTTTTTAGGTAATGATGTACGCAATGTCAATGGTAGTAACTGATGTAAAAAAATATGTGAATCACGACATTTCAATCTATGTAACTTGCAATTATTTAAGTCAACACACCTCAAGATGTTACTTGAATACCCATCAGATACTTTCACATGATTTAAAATTCGAAGGAATGTATCTTTATCCCTATTTTTCATTGTAAAAATTGTTAGAGCAAACTTTTCATTCTCATCTGGCCAGAGATCACATTTTATATTCATTACTTGTAAGTCTTTCCGAGCATTGAGATGATCCTTTGACTTTTCATGCTCATTAAGCAATGTAAAGATCAAATTGTCACATAAATTCTTCTCAATATGCATCACATCAAGATTATGCCGCAACAAATTAAATTACTAATATGGAAGTTTGAAGAATATACTTTTTTCTTCCATTATTGAGTTTCGATTTCACTTGACGATGCACTTAGAACCCATTTCTCGCTATCATTCAAATAATAAACCTTCCCAAATTCTATTTCAACTTTTCCAATTGGTTTCAATATTTTAGAACCAGTTAACAACTTCGGAGGTAGTTTACGATCAATGAAACTATTAAATTTTGATCTGTTCAGCCAAAATCTATGAGATTCATCGAGAAATCTTCAATGGCACAAGAAGCACCATTTTCTACTGCGAGGTAGCAATTTGGTCTTAAAATAAAAGTTACAAATAGGACAATCCAAACTCATGTAAGTGTTCTAACCAAATAAATTCACAATCCCAGGGAAGTCACTAATGGTCCACATTAAAGCAGCATGCATTTTGAACATTGTTTTAGAAGAAGCATCAAATGTCTCAACATTGTTGCTCCATAACTCCTGTAATTATTCAATTAAATTCTACAAGTATACATCAATATCATTTCCATGCATTTTTTTCCAGGAATAATCATATAAATGATAAAAATACATTTGTTTCATACACATCCACAGAGGCAGATTGTAAGGGATCAAAACAACTGGCTAAATGCTATAACTGGTAATCAAAGTCCCAAATGGGTGAAATCCATCGATAACCAATCCCAATTGAACATTTCTAGGATCAAATGAGAAATCTGGATGCAATGAATCAAATTTCTTCCACAATTGTGAATCTCGTGGATGTCGCATTAACCCATCATTATTATTATCTACAGAATGTCACTTCATGTGTTCGGCAGTTTTCGATGACATGAATAATCTTTGCAATAGAGTCTTTAAAGGAAAGTAATGCAAAACTTTTTAGGTGTGTTCCTTTTCTTCTTCTTCATGGTAGTATGCTGATTCAGACTTCCAACATCACCTATTGACTACCATCTAGAAGAAGAATATTTTTTGCAATTTTGTCTACTTGAATCCTCTCGCCAATAAAGCATACAATCATTGGGACACACATGTATTTTTGTATAATTCAAACCAAGCCTGTTAACAACTTTTTTCATATCATAAAAAGAATCAAGGATGTTTGCTTCAGTAAATTCATCACACAACAATTCCAATATCATAGACATTACATTATTTGTAATTCCACATAGACATTTGATATGGTACAACTTCAGCAGAAAATAAAGTTTTGAATATTTCAAACATCCACTATAAAACTCTTGATTTCCATCATCAACTAAATCATGAAACGTATTTTACTAATTGAAGTTTTCTCTTACATTAGTCTCCACATAATCAAGAATAGGATCCACTGATATGTTACAATCTTTATCTATTTGTCCTAAAGTCTCAAAAACATCACTTGTCACGTTGCTATTTGTAGCACCCTCATCTGGTTGTTTTGATATGTTTTGATGTTCATGGTGGTGTCTTACAGTGCCAAATGCATCATTTATAAGGTTTTGCATTTCATTTCCCATTCTCAACGAAGTTGGGAGCTCATTCTGTGGATTTACATCAATACTCAACCTTTTTGTAATGTTAGATTCTCCATGCCAAATCCAAAACAAATATTGACCAAGGAATTGCTTCAATATCAAATGTTCATAAACTTAATCTCTCTTAAACCATCTTCTAAATTTACATTTAGGACATGAACATCTTATTCTCCCTTCAACGGATTGATTGGAAAATGCAAAATCTAAAAACTCCTTCAAACCCTTAACATACTAAGTTGTGTTCCTTGGTAATGTGATCCAGATTTTATCCATGTATATCACAATGTGCCTACACAATATTAAAAAAAATTAAAACACATAACTATTAATAAAAAGGTAATGAGATTCATATATATTGGTTGAAAAAATATATAAATATGTTAAATATTTGGAAAAAGTCTAGGATTAGATAAAAAATCCTCAAAGACACTTTTTCCCAATAGCCCATGGTAACTTAAGGCACTTTAAGATGATATCTAGCCAAGAAATTTCTTATAATATACCTATTAAGTCTCAAAAATATTATCTCATGTCTACCAAGACATCCCAAACTATATAGCAATTTAAAATAAGAGGCATGAATGCCTTTGATACCAATTTTTCACAAACCAACCTAGATAACCTGACTAAGTGGCATATAATCTAGTTTCGACATATCCCAGTGGGTGTTCCCAATCCCCAAAGACTGGTGACTAATGTCTAAGAATCAAAACAAACCAGAGGGAATGATTTCACCATAAGTAAAACTAATCAAGAAAAATTAGAGAATATAAAATGAAAAATAGTTGGTATTCTAAGCACTCCATGAGGGATAAAAGCACATGTAAATAGATACAAGTCTAAAAAATGGTATGTTTCATCAATTCAACCATTAATATCACAACCCAGAAACTCCATGTAACAAGTGGATTGCACGTTCCACCAGTCACCACTAACTCCCCAGGTCGCTCTAATTAAGAACATTCACCACCTCTGAGTGGCTCTTTCCATATTATTGGACCATGAATAATAAAATATATAAATTACTAAAGGAAAAGGTAGGATGTGATAAAAAAATTAGTAGGATATCACCAAGAATTTCATAATCAATCTATAACAAATAAACCAAATTTTATCATTTTTAAATAAAATTTAGCATGGAAATATTTTTTCAATTTGAATAAAAACATGCTTGATAAAACATTTCAATGTCTAAGTTAAAACATGTTTCAAAGTGAATTTATATAAAATTAGGGATACATAAGCATCTACATCAAAATAAGAATGAATAAACATTTCTATCAAAATAGACATGATTAAATCATTTCAATCAATAATCGGCATGTATAAATCATTTTACATAATTTTCAATAATAGAACCATGGTGATAACATATAGGGTTAGTACCAGTCACAAGGCTTCACAAAATCTCAGTGAAATATGCCTCTAGGTGTACACACACTCCTTAGATCCACAAGCTTAGGGGAAATATGATAACACCCTAAATAATGAACTACCTTACCTCAAGTAGTTTTGTTTCATTTTTATCATCAAGTCGATGTAAGATATCAATTTACCTAGCATGAATATTCTTTCTCCTAACTACCTTTAATCCCATTTTCTTCAAGGAAATTAGTCATAATTTGGGATATCATTCAATACAATAAATAATTCAATCAATCAAATAAATAGTTCCCAAGTTAAAGTTTCAAAACATGCCTTTCATTTCCAAAACCAATATCAAACGGTTTTTATCAAAAAATCATGCCTTTACTTTAAAATAATTTCATTTCAAAACATGAAACATTTTATGATTTTATATCTCATTAAATCATGCTTCAAATATTATCTTGAGGTATTTTAATCATTTTTTATAATAGATTCCATCTGAAATAGCATACTACTTGAAACTAACATCCAATGGAAATTTTATCTATTAAATATTAAATTAGTTTTAAATAACAACTCTCTCTAAAGAATCAACTTAGTTATACTATAAATGGGTAAAAAATTAAATTAATAAAAAATAATTATAAGTTCAAAAAAGGTACTTTCTCCCTGGTACACATATATTTCCACTAATATAATGGAACAAGGTTTCAAGAATTCCCCTTATCACATGAAACAAAAAAGTTGGTATATGTTTTTCTTGTATTTATGTTAATGAATTGGTATTAATAATACATTAGAATTTAATAATTTTATAATTTAAGAAATCAATGAGGATTCAGCTAAAATTAAAGATTAATAAAATTCCTTTTTCTTGGAATAGTAGTGAAGTGGATATTAGAAGGTATATTTATTTCATAGAATATAAATGTAAATGATAGTATGATATTTCTTGGTAAGGAGTTAATTAATCTAATTCAAAATACAATGATGGATAGATTGTACCTATTTTCAGAAAACATTGATATTTATTTGTTAGCTAAAATGTTTTAAAAATACCAATGACATACTTGAATCATGTATGCATAGTAATGGGGCCCCAGAACAGTGCAAATCCACCAGAAAATTAGGGGAACCAAAAATGATAAGTAGTTTCATGTAACCAAGAAGAATGTACTAAATACTAAATAGAAAGAATCCATATTCAGAGCCCAAAAATCATCAATGAACATATAATCACTCATAAAAAATTCCTCATTACAAAATGATTATGAATGTAACAATTTTTCCCCAAATACCAATACACACAATGGTACATAATTAGCTTTAGGAATTATGAGAATTGAAACTAGGATGTATTCATTCCAACACACTAATATATAAGATAATACCGATCATGTCCATCTATATTTTAGGTGATAACTCAAAAAAATCACACCACAAGTATGATACAAAAAATGTAATAAAGAATATTAAACTCACCTCCAACTTACCAGAATATCGGCGAGGTGGTAAGGTGGTGAGGGGCTAGGGATTCGAGGGTCGCTGGGGGGGGGGTCTTGCGGGGGTCAGGGGAGAAGTGGGGTCTCACAGGGATTGGGGGGAGAAGTGTCAGGATTGAAAAAAAAGGTTTAGTGGCGGTTTATTAAAAACCACCGCTAAATCATTTATAAAAAAAATTAGCAATGGTTTAATAAACCACCGCTAAAAAATCATCGTAAAAGGCTATTAATGTTTTAGTGTGATTAATAAGTTATTTTTTATGTGTAAGAATTGATCTCATGTCAAACTGACACATGATGTGACTGGTATGACTCAAAGTGTGTGTTTCTAGTTTAAAATTACATTTTAGTAAAAAACACAAGTGACATACTCAAAACTAAGAAAATACATTCAGATTATTTTAATACTTTTGGAAAATGATCTATATGTCATTTGGGATGTGTAGCAATCAGTCTCACCTCAATCTGATGCACAGTGTGACTGGTATGACTCCAAGTGCATCTTTTCAATATATAAGTGTCATTTTAGTTTAAAATGCACATCACATCACCAAAACTGAGCAAATGATCCTAGATTATTTTCTAATAATTCTATCTGCTATTACTTAATTAATTTCCTTATCATTTTAATCTTATACTTATTTAGTTAATTTTCACAGAGATAATGTTTAAAGATGAATTAGAAATGGCATGACATGCAAGAATCAACTGCAACTCAATTTGATACACAGTCTTCCTAGTATGACTCAAATTTTAGTTTAAAATTAACACTTTATATTTAATTTATTTATTTATATTATTAATAATATAAGAATTATTTTCTTATACAAGTGTGTTCTTTTTCTCAAGCAGGGGTGGTTTGTTCTTTTATACATGTGCATTATTTTGCTTTATAATAGTGTTTTTTCTTGTATTTGTGTTGTAAAATTTATTTCATTTAAATTCTATATTTGTATCTAATTTTTCTAATTTCTAATGCTAGATTGTGTTGTTACAAAACGTTGTAGTATGCCCACTTTCTGGTGTTGTGGTGTGTTGTTACAACACCCTGCAGTATTCCCCTTTATCAATGCTAAATAAAAGCACTGATAAATGTGGTCCTTTATCAGTGATTTTCTAGCACTGATAAAATCATAGGTATTGAAATCATGCTCTGATAGTTAGTGCTTTTTTAGCGTTGATAAAGGCCAATTCTAGTGCTCTTAAAGGCCTGTTTTGTAGTAGTGTTCATGCACCAAAGGTTGTCGACTAGAAATGGAGATGTGATATGTATAGTGGGAAGACTCCCCCTGGTATAGATTAAAACATAGTGGAATAAACAGGTAATAAAAAATATCAGATTAATGGAAAAATAGTGCAAACAAAAAACAATACAATTGTAAAGAAAAAGGATAAACTAATAACCAATAATGAAGAATCATGTAATGACAAGATGAGATGTATCTAAATGTCAAACTGAAAACAATACATATAAAATAACCAACTAACACAAAATAATCCCAAAATAATCTGATCAAAAACCCCATGTTGGACCCATATCCAAATTCTATCCCATCCAACTGTAGGTTCCGGGCGGAGGGGAAGCGCATTGGTGGGTTTTCCCAACTTTAATTTTAGCGTTAAACAATGTTCAATCTGAGATCCATCACGATATAAAATGTCGGATCTTCAGAATTGAATGAAGAACAAAAAAGAAAAGAATAGTCCTGGAACCATTGAGATAGGATCATCATATGTTGGTTATAATTAATTTAATTAATTCACAAGAATTACCTCGGTGGAATTCTTTCTTCATCGATGTCTTTGGTCACGATCCTGTGATCCGTCGTTGCGTCGTATAATCCAAGTATAGGATTCCTCTAGTGGTGATCCACACATGCTCCACGTATCTCTGGACATCGCCGAAGGGATCTCCGGGTGCTAGCACGGAAGAACCTCCGCTTGCGATGTCCGCCTTCGACCGCCTTAATCCGGTGGAGGATCTTGCTCTCGTAACTTGAGGGTGTTCTTGGTGGAAAGGAAATTCTCTCTTGGCTTGAGAGTATTTCCAAATCCATTGTGCACAACAATGGCTCTTTTTAAAAGCATTGGGGTTGTGAGGATATTTATAATCGGGTTTGAGGTTAATAGAGTTATGACAATAAATAAACGTGTTACGCGTTTTATTTATTTCATTAACTCTTATTGAAAACCCCCATGTCGAATCATTGACATGTTCCCACACTGATTATAATAAATATAATTTTAATAAAACAATATTATATCCTCAAAATCCCGACTGGAAAACTACACGGCGTGTAATAATTAATACACGGCGTGTACTTGTTTTCTATAAAACTACACGACGTGTATATTTAATATACACGGCGTGTACTTTTATTTTCCATTTTTCTCCACCACATTTATTAGACCTTGAGTAATGGATATTTATTTCTTAAATAAATGTAACTTCATTACTCACTAATAAATATATTATTTCGCCCACAATATATTCTCTCGAATAACTAGTGTCGAAATAAATGTGATCAGGTATCCTTAAATAATTATTAAAACACAGTCAGGAATAATATTTATTTAACTTTTTAAATTAATATTTAACTGAGATACATGGACACACTTAGTGTGTGACCCTCTAGGCCTCTTTCTCAGTGGCATTAGGCGGAGCCTGCCTAAAGTCCAAGGTTAGCGTCTAGCAACACGCCAAGGCACCCATAGAGAAAGAAGTTAGCGCCGCAATGACGTGTCACCTCCTATGAACGCTTACCGTGTAATATAATCTCTTTGTCTCAATATCTATAATCAAGCGGGTTGCATGCTAGTGCCATCAATCCATGTGCTCGATTATTCTTTATTTGACTTCCCGAAACTGAACTTGCTCATACCTTAACATGGCCATGAATTTATTTAGGCTATATCAATTCCATCAAAGGGCCTGAGATATCTGCTTTCATTATGGAACAGAAGGGACAAATCCTTTCTCGCATTATCTATTAATGCAGTATTACTCATGACGCACCCAACGTATCCTACCTCACTGCGAATAGTGTGTCGTCATAGTTTTCATCAATACATATAATTGCGCGAGTTGTAATACCCATTAATAATAATCTTAAAGTCTAAGGACCAATACACACGTTCGCAGATAGGAACATCCAATGACACTATGAAATGTGGATTTTCTACTGGTGAGTCTCGTTCTCATAATATCCTCCTAGATATTACCAAGGCCGCACACCATGAGAAGGTGCCTCAAAGTTTTATGAGTCCTCACCCCTAATGACCTGTGTTATTTGTGTCCCTTAAATAACATCATCCAGCCATAGAACATATATTCAAGAACAGTGATATGTCATTTCTGGGTTCTCATCATAGCAGGGATCCGCTATGACCCTTTAATGCAACAACTGTCCTTAGGACATTATCACATGCATTGTCATGTAGAATAACAAACAAGATGTGATTGGGCTTTTATTAATGAATAAAGTACAAATTAGTTGGGTATAGGCCACCAACTCCAACAGACTCCCACTTGGACTAGAGCCAACTACTAACAACCTTTAACCCACTAGCTCTCACATTATATTCATGCTTCTGATGAGATAGTCCTTTAGTCATGGGGTCTACCATGTTCTCTTCCATGGACACTCTGCTCATTGCAACTTCACCCCTCTGATAGAAATCCCTCAAGAGGTGATACTTCCAGAGTATGTGCTTTGTCCGTTGATGTGACCTTGGTTCTTTTGCAAGAGTCACCGCTGCAGTATTATCACAATACAATGTAATGGGATCTTTACTAATAGGCACCACATCAAGCTCCTAGACAAAGTTCTGAATCCAGACAGCTTCCTTGGCTGCATCAGAAGCCGCTATATACTCAGACTCCGCTGTAGAATCGGCGATAATTGGCTGCTTTGAACTCTTCTAGCTCACAGCTCCTCCATTGAGATAAAAAATATATCCAGATTGCGAATTTAGATCATTCTGATCTGTCTGAAAACCAGCATCAGCATACCCTCTAATGACAAGCTCCTCGTCTCCTCCATACACCAGGAACATATCCTTAGTTCTTCTTAGATACATAAGGATAGTCTTAATAGTATTTCAATGTTGTTCCCCTAGATCTGCTTGATATCTGCCTACCATGCTCATTACATAGGCAACATCAAGCCTGGTACATAACATGGCATACATGATGGATCCTATAGCCGAGGCGTATGGGATCTTTCTCATCCTATCTTTCTCTTGTTGTGTCTGAGGACACATTTTCTCATAAAGATGTAAGCCATGTGACACTGGAACCAATCCTCTCTTGGATTGTTCCATACTAAATCTCTTTAGTATCTGGTCAATGTATGTACCCTGACTTAGTCCAAGCAGCCTCTTGGATCTATCACGAATGATCTTGATCCCTAGAATGTAGGCTGCTTCATCTAAATCTTTCATGAAGAAGCACTTGTTCAACCAGTCCTTAACTGACTATAAGGCTAGTACATCGTTTCCAATAAGCAATATGTCATTAACATATACTACTAGGATAACGACTGCATTCCCATTAAACCGCTTATAAACACATGGATCACATTCGTTCTTAAGGAAACCAAATTCCTTTATGTCTTCATCAAATCGAATGTTCCATGACCTGGATGCTTGCTTTAATCCATAAATGGATTTCTGCAACTTGAAAACTAGTTTGGCTTCACCTGGTGTCACAAACCCTTCTGGTTGTGTCATATAGACATCTTCCTGAAGGCTCCCATTAAGGAATGTTGTTTTGACATCCATCTTCCAAATCTCGTAGTCATGGTAAGCTGATATGGCAAGTATGATTCTTATGGATTTAAACATGGAAACTAGAGAGAGGGTTTCATCATAGTCAATTCCTTGACGCTGTCTGAATCCTTTAGCCACTAGCCTTGCTTTATAGGTGCTAACTTGACCTTCCATGTCCAGTTTTCTCTTGAATACCCATTTTCATCCAACAGGCTTTACATCAACTGGCTCATCAAACAGAACCCAGACTTGGTTATGATACATGGAATCCATCTCAGAATTCATAGATTCTATCCATCTTGCAGCTTCTGAGATTTCTACTGCTTCCTTGTAGGAGATAGGTTCATCATTGTCCAACAATAATGATTCACCATCCTCAGTGACTAGGAAACCAAATATCTCTGTTTCCCTTACCTCTCTTGAGCTCTTACGCAGTACTTGTGTTTCTGGAACCTATTCCACAGGGACCTGTGGAACTTGTTCCTGTACCAACTCCTGTGTATCTTGAGCATCAACTTCGTCGAAGTCAATCTTGCTCCCACTATCCTTTTTGAGGATGTGCTCCCTCTCAAGAAAGACAGCTTGTCTGGTGACAGTCACTTTCTTGTCCTGAGGATTATATAGGTAATATCCTTTCGTTTCCTTAAGATATCATATAAAGATACACTTCATGCCCAGGGGTGCTAGTTTGTTGCCTGATAAGGCCTTAACAAATGCCTCGCATCCCCATACACGTGTATGCAACAAAATGGGTTTCTTTACATTCCATAACTCGGAGGGAATTCCATTTTCCGCCTTAGTTGGTACTCGGTTTAATGTGTATGTTGCAGTTTGTAATGCATATCCCCAAAAGGATAATAGAAGATTCGCATGACTCATCATCGACCTCACCATGTCCAACAAGGTGTGGTTACTCCTTTCACTAACACCGTTCCACTGTGGTGTATAAGTAGGAGTGAGCTGAGATAGAATCCCAAACTCCCGTAGAAGATCAATGAACTGTTGGTTCATATATTCCTCGATCCGATCTAAGTTTTTTTATCTTCTTACCAAGCTGATTCTCTACTTCATTCTTGAATTCCTTAAATTTCTCTAAGGCTTATGACTTATACCTCATTAAGTAGACAAATCCGTATCTACTCAAATCATCAGTAAAAGTAATGAAGTAAGAATATCCACCTCTAGCTTCTACTGGAAATGGTCCACATACATCCGTGTGTACCAATCCTAGAAGCTCTGTGGCCCTTTCACCCTATCCACCGAAAGGCGGCTTGGTCATTTTACCTTGTAAACAAGCGTGAAATCTATCAAGTAGTTTTAGCTCAGTAGAGTCTAAATAGCCATCTTGGCAGAGCTTTGTCGAGCACTTCTCGTTTACATGACCGAGATGGTGATGCCACAACTGTGTGATGTATGAGTCATGTGAGTTTGTTTCATTATCGATTTCCAACACTTGGTTTTCGTAATTTAATACATACAAACCATTATTTAAATATGTCATACCATAACATACATTGTTCTTATAAAAGATAAAACCCTTATTTCCAAACTTGAAAATAAACCCATCCATATCCAAACAAGATACAGAAATTATGTTTTTGGTAACACTAGGCACATAATAACAGTTATGTAAAACCAAGATCATCTTAGTCGGCAATGAGAGGTGGTAGTCACCAATAGCCAACGCATCCATCCTTGTGCCATTGGCAGCTAAAAGATCCACCTCTCCTCTGACAATCTTTCTAAATCTACTTGGTTCTTGCATTTGAATACAGATGTGAGCCCCACAAGCTGTATCTAATACCCAATGTGTAGAAATATAAAGATTACACTCAATAATGAATGCACCATTAGCATCCTGACTCTTCTGGGTGTAGTTCCTCTTCCAGTGGCCTTGCTTGCCACATGCAAAACACATTGCCTCACGTTCCTTGCCCTGCCTCTGGATCTTCCCCTTCTTGGATGGACGGTGCTCGGGGGCTTCAGACTGTTTATAAGTCTTTGGCCCCTTTGCCTTGTCCTTCATTTTCTTATTCACCATAAGGACTGTAGGTTTGTCATGCCCCATGTCCTTATTTACCTATTGAGTTAAGGGTAGAAGTTCTGATCTAGGTGCAAGTGGAACAGGCTCTTCTAGCACATGCAATTTCCTCTCGTGGTGATGGATAACGCGTAAACGCCTCTGCCACCCTTAGAAATTGGTGCCGGTGAGAAGGTTTTCCTTCTCGAGTATGGTTCGCAATGATATGTTTTAAGTCATTTTCTTGTTGTTTCTACAAATTAAGATGAGAAAAGGTTTAGTAATTTATTACAAAACTAAGACAAATAAATAAATTAATACTTATTAGTCTCCCACTATTTTATCTAAATCCAATAGCCCTCACCATTGATTTCAGAATATTCTGTTTCTTGAATATTCTAGTGGCAAGGATCTATATTGCCCTTCGCATTACCCCAAATAGGGTTGGTCAAGCAACTTGAAGGGTTTTAGGTAGGCATTCCAAATGCCAACTGCATTAACTCGCAACTCCTTGATCCGCTGAGTGGACTCCCCAATCCTGAAATCCTTTTATTTTGGATTTCCTCAACCTTTACCTCTTGGTCACACCAATTCCTGCTATGGTAGTCAGTCCTTGATGTGAACCAAGTCAAGTCAACCCAAAACCTTGAATTAGAATTCCCTGATAATTGAAAGCACCCCAACTAGGGTTGGTCAAGCACTTTGAACTATAGTTCGATTCTAACCAAGATTATGGAAGGCTATACCAACTTAATATTTATTTTGAGGGATTTTATCCTTATACGTAAATTTCCATTTTATTATCTTTGATTACATGCTTGTTAATATTAATTGGAATATACTTAAGTGATTAACCATGTCTAAGATAATATTTACGTATAAGCCAGTTTTTATTTTAGTTTCATCTTACATGTTCGTTTAATTCATTAATTGTGTGATCGTGACAACACACCCACAATAAATAAACCATGCAACTGACATAAATAAAATAAATGGTATGATCATAAGATTTTTCTATTGGTTAGTTTATCTAGCGGTTGATAAACTAATCCAAGACCTAGGGGAGAAACACCTTGAACCTTTCGGGTTCGTGTTTACAGCTTTCCACCTGTCCACCTTTGTATCTCCTTGGATTGGTTTCACCTTGGATCCTGAATTGAGCCGCCTCCACTAGCTTGGGATCTCCATCCATTACATATACATTTATCTCACACGCAGGTGAGGGGTAAAAGGGGTTCTTACATAAAAAAATCATTGGGCACGCAGACCCTACATATTAATAAGGAGATGGCTCGCAGGCCAACAAATTTAATTTAAATAAATAAATTAAAAGAAACCATTCACATACAAAGGTCTCATTCTAGCTCATGATCATCCATACATGTAAAGATATTTACGCATAAATAAAACTAGCATTCAATTCTTTAATCATTCTTGTTTAAGATAAATCATGCTCGAATTAATTAATTATCTTTAATTAATCAATCCTTTTATCTTAAACCCTTTTCTGAACTTCCTTGATATTCTCATCCATCATAATTTTAAACAAATAAATTCATTTAAAATTATCCTTGTACGTAACTTATACCTTGGAGGCAACCCATTGAATTCTCATTCATTACGCAGATGTTAAATTAAACACATATATATAAAACACCTATCACGTGTTGTGCCTCAGCTTTACGCCTACACCATGGTACACGTATCAAGGGTTTGTATAATATAATAATAAATTTTAATAAATCTGCGTAATTTGGGTGAGTACACGGCATGTAGTTCCGAATACATGGCGTGTACTTTTCTTCACCGTCCATCCGAAGTACACGCCCGGGGACAGGGCGTGTTAATGTACTTGAAAAAATTTTAGAGTACACGGCGTGTTCTGTGGGACACACGTCGTGTAGTTTCCGCATTACATGGTTTCCAACTGGGCAAGCCGTGTAAGGGGTACACGACCCAACCCTAACCCAAAGGGACCACACGCCGTGTTCATTGGACCACACGGCGTGTAATCTGGAAACCATGTGCCACCTGTTTCTGGTCAACACATGGTGTCTTAAATTCTTAGAAAGAATCCAATACACGACCTGATTTGGCGGATCAGTCAATGCATTTAACCTAAACTACACGACGTGTACTTCTGAATACATGCTGTGTATTCTGGTGTTGTACGGCCATAAACTTTTGGATCCTCTGGATGAATTCCTCTATTTTATTTTAATCAAAATTAAAAGAAAAAATTGTTTCTGTGAGGTGAATGAGAAACGAGGGAGGTGGAATAGATCTCGAGATTCAGATTTCCAGAACGATTAAACATGAATTGAAATAACTAAATTATTAAACGCATAAATCACCAATAAAAAACTAAATAATTATAATCAACGATATGACCACTCTGATACCACTTGTAGGTTTCAGGCGCAGTGGAAGTGCGTTGGTGGGTTTTCCCAACTTTAATTTTAGCTTTAAACAATGTTCAATCTGAGATCTGTCAATATATAAAACACCGGATCTTCAGAATGGAATGAATAACGAAAAAGAAAAGAAGAGTCTCAGAACCATTTAGATAGGATCATCATATGTTGGTTATAATTAATTTAATTAATTCACAAGAATTACCTCGGTGGAATTCTTTCTTCATCGATGTCTCCGGTCATGATCCTGTGATCCGTCGTTGCATCGTAGAATCCAAGTATAGGATTCCTCTAGCGGTGATCTACACGTGCTCCACGTATCTCTGGACGTCACCGAAGGGATCTCTGGGTGCTAGCGCGGAAGAACCTTCGCTTGCGATGTCCGCCTTCGACCGCCTTGATCCGATGGAGGATCTCGCTCTCGTAACTTGAGGGAGTTCTTAGTGGAAAGGGAATTCTCTCTTGGCTTGAGAGTATTTACAAATCCGTTGTTCACAACAATGGATCTTTTTAAAAGCGTTGGGGTTGTGAGGATATTTATAATCGAGTTTGAGGTTAATAGAGTTATGATAATAAATAAACGCGTTACGTGTTTTATTTATTTCATTAACTCTTATTGAAAACCCCTATGTCGAATCATTAATTCCTTGACATGCGCCCACACTGATTATAATAAATATCATTTTAATAAAACAATATCATATCCTCAAAATCCCGACTGGAAAACTACACGACATATAATAATTAATACACGGCGTGTACTTGTTTTCCATAAAACTACACGGCGTGTATATTTAATATACATGGCGTGTACTTTTATTTTCCATTTTTCTCCACCACATTTATTATACCTTGAGTAATGGCTATTTATTTCTTAAATAAATGTAACTGCATTACTCGCTAATAAATATATTATTTCGCCCACAATATATTCTCTCGAATAACTAGTGTCGAAATAAATGTGATCAGGCATCCTTAAATAATTATTAAACCACAGTCGGGAATAATATTTATTTAACTTGTTAAATTAATATTTAACTTGTTAAATTAATATTTAACTAAGATACATGTACACACTTAGTGTGTGACCCTCTAGGCCTCTTTCTCAGTGGCATTAGGTGGAGCCTACCTAAAGTCCAAGGTTAGCGTCTAGAAACACGCCAAAGCACCCTTAGAGAAAGAAGTTAATGCCGAAATGGCGTGTCACCTCCTACGAATGCTTACCATGTAATATAATCTCTTTGTATCAATATCTATAATCAAGCGGGTTTCATGCTAGTTCCATCAACCCATGTGCTCGATTATTCTTTCTTTGACTTCCCGGAACTGAACTCGCCCATACCTTACCATGGAAATGGATTTATTTAGGCTATATCAACTTCATCAAAGGGCTTGAGATATCTACTTCCATTATGGAATAGAAGGGACAAATCCTTTCTCGCATTATCTATTAATGCAGTATTACTCGTGACGCACCCAACGTATCCTACCTCACTGCGAACAGTGTGTCGTGGCAGTTTTCGTCAATACATCTAAGTGCACGAGTTGTAATACCCATTAATAATAATCTTAAATTCTAAGGACCAATACACACATCTGTAGATAGGAACATCCAATGACACTATGAAATGTGGATTTCCTACTGGTGGGTCTCATTATCATAATATCCTCCTGGATATTACCAAGGGTGCACACCATGAGAAGGTGCCTCAAAGTTTTATGAGTCTTCACCCCTAATGACCTGTATTATTTGTGTCCCTCAAATAACATCATCCGTCCATAGAACATATATTCAAGAACAATTTTATGGCACTTCTGGGTTCTCATCATAGTAGGGATCCGCTATGACCATTTAATGCAACAGTTGTCCTTAGGACATTATCACATGCATTGTCATGCAGAAGAACAAACAAGATGTGATAAGGCTTTTATTAATGAATAAAGTACAAAGTAGTTGGTTCTAGGACACCAAATCCAACACCAACAAGCAACAAGAGAATAAACAATAAGGTCTATTTCCCTTGTCAAAACCTACATATATGTAATCTACTCGGGTACCAAATGATGACCCAAATAAGGTGTGAGTAAAACTTAGTAGGTCCCCACCACCATGTCTAAACAAAAATAGATTGATAATAAGTGCATGCAATAAAGTGATAAATAAGTGTATTAATAAATCAATTAATACAATACATCAGTCAACCTGCTTCAACACCATGCCGGAATGTCTCTAAGCATGTAGCATAATCATGTCAACCATAACCATATACCATGACATGGTCAAACAACTCGACAAGGCCCTCTATATAAGCACTTCAACCTCTGAGCATAGCCATATATATAAGCATTTCAGTATGGGACTAGGCATATCCCACTCAATATAATAATTACAGCATGAGACTGGGTAGATCTATCTCAATATATGCATTACAACATGGGACTGGGTAGAGCACATTCAATATAAGCATTACAACATGAGGTTGGGTAGAGCCCGCTCAATATAAGCATTACAACATGGGGCTGGGTAGAGCCCACTTAATATAAGCATTACAACATGAGATTTAATAGATCTCACTCAATATAAGAATTACAACATGGGACTGGGCAGAGCTTTCTCAATATAAGCATCACAACATGGATATCACAATACCACATCATAAATCTCAATGGTTAATTATAAAAATTGCCATTTTTCTTTTAATTGTTTTTCATTTATATCTCAAATGATCAACAATCATATCAAAAGCAATAAGCCATTACCTAGGGATTCTATATCAAGCAATCACCTGAGTTCTCATGTCATGTTAAACACACTTTAAAGCATTAGCCAAGTTCTTATTATTCAAAGGTTTTCTCACCCAACTGGTAACCATAAGTTAGGCCGCATCAACAGTTGAACCCAAATGATTGAAACCAATATTTCAATCCACGATTTACCATAAATCAATAAATTAATTAGATTAAAGCACAAGTTATGTTGGCCCAATCACAATATTGTATATACTTCACAATTAAATAGACCATAGGGTTAGGTTCGGACTCCCTACCTTTAACTGGCAATTAACGTAGCACTTCCAATGGAAAACACTAACAAGGAAGAAGGAACAGAAGATTGCAAGAAGAACCTAGATCAACCCATCTCAATATTAAAACCCCAAAACAAACCTTGTAGTCAAAATATTACACCATAAAGAACAAGGGACGGTGGGAGAGAAGGTAAACCTGAGAAGAAACACTCAACATGGATCAGATGCATAATTAGGACGTCCAGAATGGAAGAAGAGACTCTAAAATCACATGGAGTTTTCCCTAGGATCGAGAGGAGAGGGTTGCACACTTTATAATGAAAAAAATATCATACACACTACCCACTTAAAACCATTGGGTCCAAGGAATACACAATATATAATCCTTTCACGATGCATATTTATTCATTTTTAAGTCACATCGAAAAACTCATCACCTCAGGTTAATATTTATCTCGATTGAGCATTACACAACATGAACTAGGTACATGACATATAACCACTTCATGTCATGAACTAGTTCACGACATGTGTTCGGCGGAGGTTACATGTTGTGTAACATGTACACAACGTGTAATCATCTAGCAAATAGTTTTCAGTCCAACTATTGTAAAAGCACCTGAACCACCCCCGAAGCCTTCCAAACTCATGGAAAACACTAATAATATCATTTAACATGTTTATACCCACACTCCATTAATTAAAATAAACACACATCCCTGAACAATAGGTCATTTTCCCCAACAAAGGCTCTCCATATCCGAACAAGACTCGACTACCAAGGCTCGATGCAAAACTCGAAGAGGGGCATGCTTAGAAAAAGATGGGATATTACATACTAAATAGGGATTAAGTTCTATGAAACTTATAGAACTACTCTAAAATCATTTTAGAGTTTCTCCAAAAGGAGATTTGGATGGATATTCACAAGGTATTGCATATGATGTGATACGCGGTGAATTTAATGATATATTTCAGAAGTGTTTTGAAAGATATCCAAAAATAATTTTGGATATTGTTTCACAAGTTGTTATATATGATACAATATAAGGTGAAATGACACAAAGTCCATGATGATTTAGTACAACCAGGATGTTGATTGAGATATGTCCTATAACCATGAATGTATTGATGTATACATGGTCTATGGTATATTGTATAGTATAGATATGTCATATGATATGATATATAAACCAAATTCATATCATTAACTACAATATAGAGGTATCATATCCACTTACTTGGGGAAATCATACAATATGTCCATATTTTAGGGTCATGTTATAAGTCTTATAATACGTGGAATGATAATGTACGATTCATAAGGCACCTTATTATTAAAGGAATGCTAATAAAATGTTAAAGAGTTAGAATCAGAGTATATTCTACCAAAATATATCATTATATCAAATGTTTCATAAGATAAAATGAAGGGTATAATTGGCATGACTGATGGATACAATCATTCTAACCATTTCCATTTACCCATACGATTCATAATGTATGAGTGAATTCATGTAAAGGCTTGGGAGTGTCCCAAGGCTTATATAAAATGGGCAGTTGAGATGTGTGGGTTCAAGGTTTTTTTACCTCCTATTGATTCTCTCCCTCCCTATAAGATCTCTTCCTCCTTCTCCCTTAACCATCGAGAAGTACTAGTATACCTTGGGATATATGGAGAATCCCACCTAAACATTGGGTGATTTAGTTCAGCCCATTGATATACCTTGGCGGGGTCTTTTGGTTGTTCTTTAGTGATTTTAATCAGCCACAATTATTGAAGAATATGGGTAGTAGCTATATACTATTAAAATCACATGTTCTTCATTGTGTATATACATGGTTTCGGTTTTTGTAGCATGGAGATCTTGGGTTTTGAGGTTTCTAATGTCATTTGGAACATTAAATAAATGTTATTTGGTCCTTAGAAACCCTTTACAATGGTTCTTACTCAATGGTTCCATAAGCCCCATAAGAATCATGGTATTGTGTATATGACATTCTATAAGTAAAGTGGTTTGATAGTTTAATAGATATTTACAAATCGTACAACGTTTTTTGGTAAACTTGTTTGAGACGCTTAAACTAACCATGACAGTCTATCTTTGATATTATTAATGTATTTTTTTATCATTATAGAATATAAAAAAACAACTTAATTTGATCATTAGTATTATATTTATAAATAAAAAATATTTTGAAAGGTGTCGTGAAATGCGTGAGTGTAAATAAAACATCATTATTCACTTGTATAGTATAATCCTACCATGTGGTAATGATGATTTTGAGAGGGTTTAATAGGGAAGAAAAACTAATCAATGTAGACTTTCATAAATACATTAGAGTATAATTATACTATTATTATAATGTTACTTTAAGGATTGCTTATGTTATGGAAATGGTGAGATGAAAATTGAAAAGAAAATGCATGAGTTTTGAAACTCTTACTTTTCTCTTTGAGATGTCTCCTTTAGAGTGACTTACGTGGGTTCAGACGAGGGTCTTTTCGTTATACCAAAGGAACATGACTAAGTGAGTTTAGAGAGTGATTTGGGAAAATCTTTTACAAAGGAATAAGTTTTGGTAATGTGAATAAATGGGTGGAGAAGGATTGTTTTTATAGGAAAATGAGAGGAGTATCTTTGAATAAAATATTAGATAATTTGTTATTTTGACTGAATACTATGGATGGTGTTGATTATTATGACTATTAATAGTATTTGATTAAGAAATATCTTTTTTGACATTTAAACACTTCCAAAACTGAATGACATCTTTGAAATATTTTATTCAGATTAGAGAATCAAAAATAGTTTTTCATCGTTATAAAAAATAATTTAGGCTTTGAGAATTGATTTGTATGATTAAAAATTAAGTTTTTAATTTTTAAATACATTTTTTTACTCATTAAATTCATTTTAAGTCATGTAAAATGTTTTATAAATTATTGATTCGTTTTTACATCATAATGATGTCATGGGACTTGTTAAATACGCAAAAACTGTATTTTCTACTATTTATCTAAAATTCAATTTTTTTCAGGGAAATTCCAAAAAAAACACATCAAGTTAATTTTGACATGATGATTTCATAATAAATTTAATTTTTAAATAAAAAATATAAAACATAAAAAACTATTTATAAAAACTATTTGTTTTGTTACGGGTGACTGTATTTTTACTTGTTATTATTCCATGATTATTATATAATTGATAATTAATTATTTATATATGTGAATAATAATAATTCCAATATATAACATATCTTTTAATGCATACATACTTATTACTCATAAAAATATAAGTCTTATAAAAATATTTTATAATGACTATATTATGATAGTCACCATTGATGGTTGCTTCATTTAGGAATCTCATAACTAATCACATTAATCACTTTTTGAAATTAATACGCACTCACACACACATGCGTGCGCACACATATTCCTATTGAGCTAAAACCATTATTATCATACAACTCATGTATTCTATGATTTATATTGAATTTCACTTCATATAAGTTTAATGTTCATTCCATTAATTAAATGATTTCATTCATTTTCCATTGTTATATAAAAAATATATGGATATATTTTCCCTTTTCTTGTGTGAATTGCAATTCCATGACTACATGTATACTTCATATCCAATAGTTTGGGTTCATTCTATGAAAACATTTAACCTTCCAGATGTTTAATTGTATACTTTTATTCATAACAATTATCATAGTTAAAATTTTATTTTTAATTTTTTTTGATGAAGTCATGGTTATGTTATTGTGTTTTCATTATATAATTAGTATCTTTGTTACCAAAATAAAAATTGAAATTAATTATGAAACACTTATATGAAATGATCGTGTTTATTTTAAAACATTCAAAATGTTCATTGATAGTGGATATATGTCAGGTGTTAATTTCAAAGGGAGGTGAAGGAAAATAATAAATTTTTATTTCACACATAAATGAGAAACATTCAAAACAAAAAATAGAGATGTTTCAGCTAAAATATAAGAACCTTTACCATTAATTGGCACGACACCCATTATTGTTTAACACAACCCCACTCCATATTTTAAAAATCGAGGATGATTTCCTAAAACATAAAATTCAATTAAATCAATGATTAAAATAATCATCACGCTGTCATGCAGCTCTACAAACATCCAAAATTTTCTCATAAAAATGACTTCCATCACAACTTCATAAATAAATGTTTTCTTTGACAGTATTTGATGGAGAAAACAATACATCAACATAAAACTCCTTCCATTTCCTTAATAAGAAACATATTTAAAAACCCTTTATTATTTTTCTTCCATAAAAATCAAATACATTGTTTACAACATCATAATGGATCTGTTCATGATGAATGACTTTCATCATTTTCTCAACGTGAATGTATATCCCACGTTTATTATTAATTTAATGGATCTATTCATGATGAATGTGTTGCATCATCTTCTCAACATGAATGTATATCCCTCATTTATTATTAATTTATCATCCATACATTTCTTTTTCATTATTCAAAAGAGTATACCCAACATTATCAAATATCCGTTCACCATACACTGCATCCTTCTAATTTATCATCTTTACCACCCTTCAAACTATATCATGGGTAATCTACTCATCACGAACTACAAAAACATGCTTCAACCACATAGATAAAATAGCGAGAAGGCTTAAAATCACCTACCTCGATTTTACGACGATCACCGTCTTCCACTCTTATTTTTGCAGGGTATCATCTTACAATTGTCGTTCTTCATTTGTCAATCCTCATTCATCTTTCACCATCATGGAACTAAAAAAAATCCACCATAAAATAAAAATACATGATATTATCTTGGTTCTGTGGAAAATATTATGTCCAAGACATCCTTTTACATATTAGAAATCACCATCCATTTTTTATTTTCTCCAACATATGGTTTCCATCGATACCACGTCACACTTTGAATTCAAACTTTGAATTTTAAATTTGAATTTCCATAGGAGTCTTTGCATTGACATAACTAGCCAAAAGAACCTTCCTCCCAACATTTCCTATAGCTTTCCAAGTCACATTTGCAATAATACAACATTGTTCGTCTATACATACAACTGCATAAGTAATGAAATGATTGAACTTTTTCACAAATTCTCACACATTTTTACCAAAACCATACATGCAAGTAAAATCCTCATTTAAAGTTATTCAAAATTTATTCTTAGACCATGGAAATTGACATTTCACTCTTTATATGTCAAATAACCAAAATGACATCGACATATTCCAAGTACTCCGATATAAGAATTTCGAGGGCGTTACATAATTTTTCCAAACAAAGTTTGTTTGTTTAGATCAATTAAATAATATGTATTTAGTAACTGGGTACTCAATATAAGCCCTTTAAAGACGATCACAAGTATTAATATTTTTATTTACTATTAGTTATTATAAAGGTCTACAACTAATATATTAGAAGTTTATAAATCCGTTGTTTACCTATACCAAATTCCAAGTTCGAAATTACGTGTTTAATCTCAAAACTTTATCATATCCTTTTTCATTTCATAATTGAACTTAGTTTGTTTGGTTTAGACATTAACAATTGTATTCGAGTCCATTCAGAGCTATCATTCACATTAGATCGACAGTTTAGAATCACTCTTGATCAACGGTCTAGAATTATACTACTCCATATCTAATAGGAGCTAAAAAATAAGAGGGGATGAAAGAGGATCCATATAGTTTTGTTTTTTGTTTTTGTTTTTTTGTTTTTTTGGCTTTGTTTATATTAATATTAATTGAAACAAACGTTGGTCCAACTGTTTTTGCTTATTAAAAAAAAAACCTTGATTTTACCCTAGCAAATCTCAGGTCACCCGCGCTGTGCTGCTCCCTCATGGCACATTTGATTCCGAAGCCCTCTCTCCCTCGCCGCTTCACTCGCTTAGCATTCGTTCATGGCTTCTGCCTTCCGGCGGTCGCGGGGACCAATCCTATCGATCCTCCGGCCCAGCAAACCCCTAACGGGGAATCTTCAAAACCGCTCTGCGCACTCTCAGAATCTCACTCCCAACTCTTTGCTTCAAAACCGACCGTATTTCTCCGAGATGCGCCAAGCGGCTGTCGAAAATAACATGCTTCGTCACGTCCGTCAGGAGATTTCGCGCACCCTCGACGGCATGCCATTCAAGGTGCTCCCCTCTATTTTCATCGTCCTTATCCCTTCCTCCCCCCCTCCTCCCCTCCCCCTTGCAGGGATCGTGCTCTCGATAGTTTATTAGGCTATGTTTTTTTTTGCTGGGAAACTGCACAAAAAAAGTGGATAGATGTTAGTCCTGGATGGATATCTAAACAATCTTGCTTTCTGTTTCTGTTTTCCCTTTTTCGTGCACCCGTCACTGCGTGTCACCGCCAGGGAGAGAGGGAAAACGAATCGAGAGAAGGTTAAATGGGAGATATGATTTTACACGGGCAATGAGATTTTTCTTTTTGAAGTGCGAGCAAGAGATATATTGAACATATCACTGCCTATCTCTGTTCCCTGAGACATTCGAGTGCTATTTTTGTCTGAAAAAGAGACGAGATGACGTTTTATTCTTAAAAAGAAAGTGATAAGCGTATTCATATCTATAATATGTGCTTTTTTTTGGAAAACAATGACACCATTTTTTTGGAAAGTCTTTATCATTATTTAGTTTTGTTTATAAGACGTGCTGCCACTTTGGAGGCTGTGGTCTGTCGCGAACAAGCGTGCAACACTCGCATGTTTCTGTTATAAAAAGAGATGTCTGCAGCATCATTTTGAGGACGAAGGCTATGTGGACTGTTAGTTGGGTTTTCCCTCTTGGGTGGAATATGTTGTGCATGTGCATGTTGTGAAGAAGACTGTGAAGGTGTGCTATTCTCCTGTAAGAGCTCAGTATCTAGATTTTTGAGGTGTGTTGTCAGATCACAAAAGATAAATTAGAGGGGTAGTGGAAGCTTAGTGCATAAGTGTGGTTTTCGCATAGGTTTATTCTACACAGGTATTAGGTATTTTTCAGGAATCATGATGGTTCAATCTGCTTTTTATAAATCTGTGGCGCCGCTTGGATTGATTTATTGTAACTTATCTCCCGGTATAAACTTCAGTGATTGTACTTGATAGGTGCTTGAATACGAAATGGTTAGAGAGAAGAGTTTGATTTTGTAGAAAAATAGAATTACAACAAGAAACAAGCCTTAAAGTGTTGCGGAATCACCGAGAGACAGAACGACAGAAAACGAGAAACGAAAGAAAGAAAAACAACAAAGAACACGACGATTTACGTGGTTCGGGAAAAATCCCTACGTCCACGGGAGAGGCAGATTTTCACTATGATTCGGGAGCACATAAATTACAGAGGATTTCCAACAACAAAACCCTAGCCCGAAATGGGCTATAAAACAAATGAAGAAGACGATCACTATTCGAAAAAGTGGTCCGCGTCGCTACAGTGAACGGCGGCTGGCTTTGTCAAAAGCGCTACAGTAAAGTTGACCCCGAAGTCCGCACCGCTACAGTGCCTGTCGGTGGTCGGTCGGTCAGCTCCGCTACAGTGGTCATCATTGCTACAGTGCCGAAAATTTGGGCCACAAGCATTCGGCCCAACCGGATCGGGCAACACCAATCCAACATAAAGCCAATTAGTAAATTAGTTATTAAGCTTACCCTATCAGAATAAGTTCATCTTGAATGACTTGTTTAAAAGTTCTTTTAGGTCCTCCTCTACCTCTTTTAACAAGTGAATTAGTCATTAAGCTTATCCTATTTTTTTTTTGCAAGGCATTAAGCTTACACTATTAATAACTGCATTCCTAGTTCTTCTTTTAACATGTCCAAACCATCTTAATCTAGTTTCAGTTATCTTCTCATCAATTGCAACCACTCAAATTTTCTTTTGAATACATTCATTTCTAATCCTATCCATCTTAGTACATCCACATGTCCATCTTAACATTTTCATTTCCGCTACCCTTACTTTTTGTTCAAGATGTCCTGTCAAAGGTCGACACTCACTACCATATAGAATAATAAGGTCTAATAACGGTTCTATAAAATCTACCATTCAATTTCAAAGGAATTTTACAATCACAAAGCACCCCAAAAGCTTTTCTCTATTTCATCGATCCAGTTTGAATAGAGACATCTGCATTAATATCTCTCTCGCATTGTAGAAATGAGCCTAAATATCTAAAAAGATCAACTTTTGAAATAACGTGGTCTCCCAATTTCACATTCATAACATTACTAGAAAATCCTTTGTTAAAACGACACTTCAAAGTACAAAATAATATGCAGAAGAAAAAGAAATAAATTCTCCCAGACCATGCTCTGGAGCCCAGACCACTTCCTCTTTTTGCTAGTTAAAAATCTGACCTACTTTCTTCCTACAAGCAAACATATATAGGGAGGGAGGCCTCTCTAACTTACCAACTGTCCGCACAACTTGAACCTTTTGAACAACTAACTAACCACCTAACCGACGCACAAATGATGCCTTTTGGACAGGTGGTTTAGGGGACAACTGGCTTCCTAACCACCTATCTGCTTAACCATCCAACTGCCAAACTGTCGTCCACATAAGCAGATTCTCCCTTTTCCGGAGTACATTCAAGCTTCTGATCAGCAATAGAAAATTATAAACATAAACATATTGTCGCATAAACTCTCCACATAAATTGATTTCCTCTTTTTTGGAGTACGTGCAAACTACCTAACAACCCCCCCTCCCCACACATACACATACCACCTTGGCCTCAAGGTGGTTTTCCCTCGGGTTCATCTGACTTTCCTTCTTTAGGTTCACCTTGGTCACATGAGTACGGGCCATAAGAGATCCGACGGCGCGCATTATTCAATTGTATTTGATGGATAATACACTGTGAGAGATCATTAATTTGATGGATTCAGAGAAGATGTGAATGAAACTGAAAAATAAGTATAAATTTAACCTTCTTGCAAATTATCTTTATTTGAAAAAAAAATTGCATTGTTTGCGAATGCCAGCGATTGAAGATCTAATGAAATATCTTGAGGAGATTTTTAAATTTCTGATAAATTTGTTTCCGGTGGTACTCAACACTGATAATAGTGGTAATGCGGTGCCTGCAGAAATTAAAAAATAAGATAAGATTTTATTTTTATTAGTTTCATTGTTTAATTCATATCATAATCTTGTCACCGCACTGCTATTCGAGGAAGACATTTTAAAACTGAATGATTTGGTTGCATCTTTGTTAATGAGACTCCGTGAAGAACCAGGGATGGTGAGTCATCAAGTAATGATGGTGTTTTGTTATAACGGGTGGACATTGCTACAAGGGAAGACCAACAAAACGAAGGAATGTATATGAGAATGGAAGAGAGAGAAGCCAATCTATGCTGAGAGGTGATTTTGTACGTTGAAGGCGACAGACAAAATAATGAGGAAATTCTGCAAAATTTGGAAAAATATGCTTAAGAAAGAAAAGAGAAGAGGCGTGACATAGATTGTCATGATACTTCTGCCAGTGTTATTCAGGGAAATGATGTTTCTGTTGGCGATGGTTGTTGTATTTCAGATCTTTACAAGGAGTGAGTAATTGATTCAACTGTTTCACACCATGTCATGCCAGAGAAAGTATTTTTTCTTCATATAAAGAACGTAAGTTTGGTTGTTTGAAAATTAACAATGAAGATTATGCTGAGGTTGTTGGAGTTGGTGACATTTGTAAGACAAGAAATCTTGGTTCCATCTTGATGTTGAAGGATGTGTGGCATGTGTCATGTATGAGCTATAATTTTTTATCTGTTTGTGTTTTTGATGATAATGTTTTTTGAAGTTATTTCGACAATGAAAATCGAAAATTGTCAAGAGGGTTAATGGTATACACAGGTAGGATGATTAACAAACTTCATATGACTAAGGTAAATGTGTATGATGAAGTGATGAATATGGTTGTGAAAGGCCCTTTTTTATGGTTCTTCCGTTTCAGTGAGTTTATTCGTGAAGGAAGAAAAAGGATATGGATATATAAGCTGGTGTTAGTGTAGTATGTGTGTGTGTGTGAGAAGTATATATGTTTTTTTAGTTGTTATTTCCTACTGTTGTCTGCCTGTATGGGTAAGCAGTGTGCAGGCTTGTTGTTTTCCTTGGCGGACTAGTGCAGGATAGGTGTAGTCTGTTAGGACAAAAAATACAGCAATGGAAAACTAGACAAACAATCACGCTTTGTATGCCAATTCCGATTACAGTATTAGAACTGGAACAGAATATGTACAGGGAGAGAAGTACAGCAGGAAGGACTAGGGAGAGACCACCTCCTATCACCACTGCAACGAATTGTTTGGGGAGAGTCCACCTCCCCGCTGTGACTGCTACCAAGCAGAACGCCCTTCCAATCTGGTTCCGAAGAATATCCAGCTCGAGACACACCCCACTTTTTGGTAGTCGGACTCTCACTAAAACCAACTAACTACTAGACTCTGAATTTCCTTTCTCACCCTTCTTTCTCTGGTAAGTATATAACAGTGGGGGTCTAGCCACAGAGTCCGGGACTGAAACCGAAGTGCTAACATTCCCCCCCTCCTCAGCATCCACCTTGTTCCCAAGGGGAAAACCAGGGAACTGAGTAATAATATGCTCTGCAGGCTCCGAAGTAGACTCTTCCTATGGCCTCCCCTTCCACCTAACGAGCCACAAGTCGTGCTGCTGCCCTGAAATGCCCTTGGTTGCCAAAATCGCAGCTGGTTCAACCTTGTAGGCAGGGGCAAGGTCCCAATCGTCTGGTGATTTGGTCTGAACAGGAGTATCTCCAATGGATCGCTTGAGCTAGGAGACATGGAATACCGGGCGTACTCGTGTGGTTTCAGGCAGAAGAAATTTATAAGCAGTCTCCCAAATCTGTGCTATAATTTTGAATGGGACATTGTGTTGCTAACTTAGGACACAACTTTTTGGTCGTTGAAGTCTGAATATTGGGTCGGAGCTTGACAAACACTGAATCGACCACTGTAAAAGTCACTTCCCTCGATGAACAAAACACGCTGGCGAACTCACAATGGCACCGGGCATTCTTTCAGCAAACCCAGACTCCTTGGTATTGTCGCCATTTGCATCAGCAACATCTTCTAGAAACTCAACAACCGCCATACTAGGGGAACCCAATAGTCTTCCAATCAAGTTCAGAATGTTGCCAATACCGGAACACACGCAAGACTAAACCACCATGAAAGACTTTCAATATCCCTGCCACACCACTGGTACCACCACTGTCTTCCGATAACATTCTTCCGAGTCCTTGATAAACTGCTGCATCAGACGATTTGCAGCTAAGCCCTGATACCACTTGTTGGGGGCGTAGAGCCGCCGAGTTCGATACACCTACTAGACACAACACCACCAATCATTGGACGACATCTGTTGGGCGCTACAATTGCGTAACATAGCTTCGACACCTCCTTTTAACGGACGATCCCTCGCAGAGTCAGCATTTGGAACTGGGAAGTCAAGGCTCCCCAACCACCACATTGCTTTGTTTGTTCCTTTGGTTTCGGCTCCCTCCTGATTGTCATTTAAGACCTCCCTTTTGGACAACGAATAAGTAAGAACAAGCACATGATAAAACAAAACATGCAAACATGACACGCGTGGGATTACGTGGTTCGAATAATGTGTACTACATCTACGGAAGAACATACAACATTTTTCATTTCATGGAAACAACATTCATCCGGGATGCAAGGACAGGCCCATGCTCTACCCAGATTCACAGAACTTAGCACACCAACGCCTTCCCACGACAAGCTCCCGCCGTTAGCGCTCCCACTGTGAAACCCACGAGTGAGGATGTGATCCCTCTGGTAGCACCTCCTTTCGCTGTTGCTCCTTCCGATCATCCGTCTTTGCCATCGACAACGACCTTCCGCCTTCGCCCCTAAGGCCTCCAACCTTCAACTTCCGATGCCTTTAATTCCTATGATGCCTTCACATACCCAACAACAGTGATCCAACCTTGCCATATATTGCGAAGCCCTTTCGGTCATCTAGTCGTCTTTCACGTGCCGATCCTTCCGGAGAAGTGCCAGCTCAGTCCGATCTTCGCGGGTGACCTTTTACACCGTCAAAGGCAAACACCGCCTCAATTGGTGGAATCGGTGAACAATGCAAGTTCACACGTCCGTCATCGCCTTCGGGAATCCATGTTGCTTCCGGAAGCTGCCCCTTCCGTTCGCATCACCTCTTTCCTCTGGACATGATCAAGCCATCGAGTGCATGCGTCGAAAGAACTTCCTCCGCATTTCCGCACTCAGTTTTTCTGCCGTCGTCGCCAAGCTATCGTCCGCTTGGCCGCACCGCCCAGCTTCTGCTGAGCTGATTGTTACCGTGTCCGCCAAACATGGTCCGTTTAACTGTGTCCGGTGAACATCATCTGCTGACCTGAATCCGAACATCCCACGTTGCTGCTGTACTGTTTCCATTTGGGTTGCCACCAAGTGTAACTTCCGGAAACTTAATGTCTGGAGCTTCCAAAATTTGACCCATAAAACAGTTTTTACACCAAAACCTAACAATTGGGTGTTTTTTTGTTGAACTGTTGTTTGTAACTGCCGTCTTTGCTGTTTGTAACTGCTGTGTCTTTATTTATAGGTGGAAATAAATGAAAAAGGACATTCTGTTTTTATCTAAAAATTATCCCGTTTATTTGATAATTAAGAGATCGTTTGGTGTCAATTGCGAACATTGGTATCGCATAAAAGATTAAAATTGAAAATCAATGTGTAGGCTACTTAGAGGTTTGCTTCCAAATCGGTGGGATATGACACCAACAAGTGGTATCGGAGTTTAGTAACAGAGTTTGGTACAACCAGACCCTGGGCAGGTGTTTAGAGCTCGGAGTTGAGCTGTTTTCTGAGCTTGACCTTGTAGGAGACTTTCAGTGTCTCCCTCACGAGTCAAGATAATTTTTACCATTTTATTGCCACAAAGTCATTTTGCTCATTAAATAAATCAATATGGACAGGAATCTTTTGATAGGATTCAACCGTCTTTAATTAGCAAGGAAAAAAACAAAAACAAAGCTTCTCTTATTTTTTTTGAAAAAGAAAATTTCCCACAAAAATTTTGCCCCCTTTATCTCAATCCGGTATTACTTGTTGGGGTCCAAAACCAAAATAACGCCACTTGTAAAATATTTTGAAAAAAATAATAAACTTGCAAAATAATAAAAAACCAACACGCTTAATTAATGTGAAAAAATTCTCCATTGTAGGGGATTAACCAACGGACAAATCCAAAAAATCCACTTACAATCATTCAAGACAAAACTTGAGTTACAGGAAATCAATCCAAAGACCACAAATTTTTAGAAGGCAAATTTGTACCAAAATAATTTTCACTGTCAAATATCTGTGTAAAATAAAGCTATGTGAAAACCACACCCATGTATTATGCTTTCACTGTATCTTCCATTTATCTTTCATGACTTGATGTCTTACCTTGGAAATCAAGATCCCGAACACTCTTCCAGGAGAATAGCATGACTTCAAAATCTTCTTCAGGACACATGCAACAAATATTCTACCTAAAGGGAAAAAGCCGACATGTTATTCAGGTGCTTTGTTGGACTGCTTAGAAATAATAGAAGGCCTTAAACACGCCACTGATTCAAGTGTAGGCTGTCAGTTGTGTGTTTTCTCAACGCCCATCTAAGCCAGCCAACTGTGGCTGATTTAGGTTTATCTATGTGTTGAAGCTGATACTAGGGCAGTGTTGGTCTGTAAGGGGATTATGAAGTGGACCCAATTCTAAATTCTGCTGGGAAATAAGCAAAGGCCTCATACTTGGCCATGATTTTATCTGCAGATATCCGCTTTGCTTGTTTTCTCGAGGGCCCATTCAATTGGAATGGCTGAGTTATGTTTAGCGATACATTCAAACCTAAAATTGGGCTTTGTTTGGTGAGGGGAAGATGAAGTAAGCCAGATTCTGAAAATCAGCAATGGCCTGATAAATACCTCCACCTTTAACTGTAGAATACCAATTGGTTGTTTTCTAAACGCCTTGCCATGGCTGATTTATGTTTAGAGACATGTTGAAGCTGAAACCAGGACACTATAAGGCTATGTTTGATACGAAGGAACATTGATCTGGGAAAAAGAATGTGAGTTTGATAGGGGAGACCGGGAGTGCACTAGTTCAATTGTTTATGGAAGACAAGATTCCTTCATTTTTGGATGAAATGCTCATTTCTTTCTTGAAAAATACATTTTGTAGGCATAATTGTTATTTCCCTGCATTGTGTTCCGCAGTGGCGAATGTAATCTACCTTATATATTTATTTTATTTAACATATTTCTTCATACATTTTCCATGCATATCAAACAAACGATTGGCTCACCAATGTCTTTCACATTCCTCTTAAATCTTGATTCCCCCCCCCTTCTTGTAGCCTATCAATAAGTTTCATTCCTATGAGGTCGATCAGCGGCCTGGGGAGCAGTGGATGGTGCTGAAAAGGGATTTTGGAGAGGAGGAAATTAAGATCGAGGTCACCATGTTTCATGGGGGTTTTCCTTCACCAAAATGCAGAGATAAGGACATGCTGCCTCGCGCCACATTTGTTGTTTCTGTACACAAGGTGGATGGTGATGATGCCATGGAGTTCATGTGCACCGCATGGGAAAATGCATTAGAGATTCATCAAGTTTTCGTGCGTAAAATCAGTCTGCATCCTGGAAAAGTATATGTGGGTCCTCCTTTCAAGTATGGTTCTTAACCTTCTCTCTGTTTATGTGATCCCCCTTTGTTTTTTCATGTGAAATTACCATGTAGGTTCATTTATCTTACTGAAAAAATGAAAATATTAAATACAACACAATTTTGGGAGCAATTTTCACATGTTTTTTGTTTACAAGAGGCTCTGGAGTTCTTTCAACTCCCTAACAGGATTTCCTGCATGGATGTTAAGGAGCAACACACCAAGCCAATGAATTTGTTCATAGACTTTTAGAAAGCGACTAATGGTTGACAAAAATAACAACTTATCAAAACAATGATGCCGAGCTGTCCAAACAAAATTTTAATTAATTTTAATTATCAGAGAATGTATGGGTAATGATGAAACTAATCAAGGATGAAGGCATCACTGGGATCGAGTATTTTGTTATGTTAAGAGTATTTAGATATTTAGGATATGGGTATTGACTAGGCCTATCCTACCATACTTTTCCCTCTGGTTTGAATTTGATATTTGGTATATTGAGTCTTGTATCTCATATTTTTCTCATTAAATAAAGTGTTCGTTCTCATTCAAGGGGAACTGTTTAGGGCCCACTCTTCTTGTAACATATTAAAACAGTTTTGTGTCCAGCAAGAGGTCATTTTTTGTATATGTTATTTGTTTCCAATATCCGGCTCTGTGAGTGGAATAAATGGAGCTTTTGTACTGCTAAAAACACAGTCGCGTGATTATTTAAAACATTTTCTTTTTTCATTTTGCAAATATGTATTAGAATATGTTAGAAAATGCTATGGAAAGTGGAGCGAAAACAAAAAAGTAAACGCGTTTTCATTTTCTTGAAAACATGAAAACAAGATGTTATTGTTTTCCAAAGATCTATCATTTTTTTTTATTTTCTAAAAATTGTTTTCCAGCAACGGAATGATAAAACAGAAGGTGGGACTTGGGATTTGGAAAAGAAAATGCGCGTGTTTTGTGATTTCTATATTACTTGATCTATCTATGATGCTTATTAAATTGACCGTTGTGGTTTTAATAATTGTTTGAGATTTTTCCAAAGTAGTTGAATTTTTGGTGAATAGTGAAATATGATAATTTACGGTATAAGGTAAATAAATACATTTTTGAGTAATGCTTGAGTCATGGATGATATAAGTGGACTCATGTTATCCTCAAGGAATATCTAAATCAATCTGTTTTTCCCCATAAGTGAAGTTGGAGCACCGGATCCATGAAAGTTGATCCCAACCCATCAAGGTTCCATTATAGAAGTGGAATGATATATTAATGGACTTAATGATTGACCTGACATCATCAGTGAGAGGCCACGATCCTATCTGGTTCATCATTAATGAATTTGTGCTTAAGACAAAAAATAAAACAAAAATAATATACATATTTTGACAAAAACTGACAGTTTTAACAGTTATGTACAAATTTGGCGGTGCCTCCTTTCACACCGCCAAGTCCGGCGGTGTCTCATTTTGACGTTGTCGGATACTTTTAAAAAAAATTAAAACATGCAATGTTTTTCAAAACCAAAACGAAATCCTAATTTCTTCTAAACATTGTAAAATTGTAGGTGATTTTGGCCAATTGGCGCTTCCATATCATGCATTACTTTTGGCTCTCGATTGAATGATTTGATATCACTGTGGGGATTGAATGATTTGATATCACTGTGGAAAATATGTACTACTAAGGCTCTGTTTGGAAACACTTACTGAAGATTTATCACGCATGATAAGTAGCGAGGACCACTGTTGTCGAACGGTTGAGTTGGATTGTAGAATCATACAATTCTGCGATCCCACCTTCCTCCTCCATGTTGCTGCGCTAACAGGATCGTCGAGTCGGACGTGCTGACTCGGTGGGATCATGGGATCATTCGTGTTGGACGAGGCAGGCAAGAGGTTTGCCAAAAAAAACTGACCGTCTAATCAGGTAAAAATCAAGAAAAAACCACTCACTAGCTTTGAAGTTGGCGAGTCGCACTTGATCCAGTTGCCGACACCTCTGTTGAGGGACGAACGATGTTCGTCTGTTGAAGGAAGAAGACGACACACGCCTGTTTAAGGAAGAAGACGATCTCTTTCTAAAAGCCTTGAGGTATTATTAGTCTGGTCCCACTTAATCTCATCCTGCTGTTGTACCCTAGGGGCGACCTCTCTTCTTGTTGATCCCCACATATTCCATTCTCTTCTTATCTTTCTTTTTGTTTCTTCTATTTTTTTTTGTTTTAACCTTTTTTTGGTTCACGTCCTTTTTTTTGTTTTGTTTTGTTTTTTTTTCTTCAACTTGCTTGGGTTGTTCTTAATTCATGACAATTATTTAATTATATGATAATAGTTTAGTATATTGTTTTTACATGTCAAATGGATATATAAAATATAAATAAAAAAAACCTAAGGTAGACTTTTATGATCTCGATCCGATCCCCCCTTTTACGATCCCATCCCCTTGTTACGATCCTATGGCAGGATCGCGATCATCAGGGCCGGCCCTAGGGCAAGCCCAGAGAGCCCCCGGGCTAGGGCAACAGGCAATCAAAGAAAAAAAATACAAAACCAAGGGCAAAAAATTCACCATTTCACTGTAGCTCTTAATACATTTTAGGGCAAAATTTCATAGGCAGTCTTGGGCAACATAATTTACCGGGCCGGTCCTGGCGATCATGACGACCATGGCGATGACAACGGGTACTCGTTAACCTAAGTAGGGTTGGTAGTGGTTACTCAAGCTTTTATAGAATTAGTGAATTCAAAACGTGATTAATATTTGGGTAAGGTTAGAGTAGTAGTCATAGGATACACGAACCCGATTACAATAATTATCATTAATTAATTAATTAATTATTATCAATTCATTAACTATATATTTTAAAATGACAATAAAATTGTTAAAGATATTTATTTAATTTGATATTCATCATTTTAGATTTATTAATGAATTTAATTTTTTTGAAATTATAAACGGATATTTAAACTAGTTAGGGTAGTTAAACTAGTTTCAAAATATAATTGGATAAAGTTAGAGTAATGAGTTTTGTTAGAATGGAAGAGTAGTGATCCAATACTCAAGATGCCTCTCTAAGGGGCATACATTGATGAAGAAGTCGAATGGTGATCCGGACAGCTTGACGGTGATCCGAGCGTTGATGAAGAAGCTCGACGGTGATCCGGGCAGTTTGACGGAGATCCAGGCAATGGTGAAGAAGCTCGATGGAGATCCAGGCAAAAGGCGATATGGGATGCAGGGGGCGATGGGGGGGGGGTCATAAAACTGGTTCGTGCCTGTTGGAGTAGTGGTGTGAGTGCGGCCTGGAGAAGCAGCGCTGTCGGCTTGGGTCGTTTGATGTCAGCACACGTCTTGTACAAGAGCAGTGGTGTGGGGGGTGGCTAGCGAAAATGAGAGCCTTTGGTTGAGAGCCACCACCCTTTTCAGGGGAAAATCGTAGGGTTTTTCTCCAAGAGAAAAGGGAGAGGGGAGGAAAAGTTAGGGTTAGAGAATCTGCTTTGATTCCATGTTAGAATGGAAGAGTGGTGACCCAATACCCAATGTGATTTTCTAAGGGAGGTTTTGTGTTTATTTATAGTGAATGATAAAAGCATGATACCTAAAGTCCGATGTGATACTCAACTCAATTTAACCTCTAACAGGTTAAAACAAATAATCGGGTCATAGTTGTTAATGGTGCGCGCTATTGTGCCATGAGCAATGCCCGCACAATTGCCCAATTGGGATGGCGCGTCGCGACATGCGCTATGTTGCTCCATTGTGCGGTGCGACATTGTGCTCATCATTGACCATCTTAATTTTGTTTTTTGTTTTTTTTTGCACATTTTTCAGACGGCCAACCAAACCCTATTAAAATACTTTATTAAAACACCCTGTTGGTGTTGGATTGGTGCAGCCCGATCCGGTTTGGATGTTTGGGCCGAATGCTTGTGGTCCGTACTTCGCATCAGTCCGCAACTTCTGCGGGTTGAGCTCCGCGGTGAGCTCGTTGGGGGTTGCAATGGGCAATGCACTTCTACTGTAACAATGTTGACCACTGTAGTAGAGTTGACTGACCGACACCGACAGGACACTGTAGTGACGCAGACTTCCACCCGCCATTCACTGCAGCTCTTTGGACTTCCAACCGACACCCACCGTAGCACCGTTGATTTGGGTGACCACCTTTCACTGTAGCGATGCAGACTTCCTGTGCGGTTGGTGGAACAATGGACCGCCTTTCTCCTTTTGTAGCCCATTTTGGGCTTGGGTTCTTTGTGTGAGAAACTCTGAGAAACTTTTTGTAATTATGTTCCTAGATCATAGTAAATATTCTGCCTCTCCGTGAAAGTATGGATTATTCTTGAACCACGTAAATCCTTGTGTTTTCGTTTTGTTTTTTTTCCCTTTTACTCTTCTCTGAATCGTTTCTTTTTTGTTGTTGCGACTCCCGATGTTTCCACATCATTTGGAAGTCAACCGATGCCCCTCCTTCCTCCCTCGAATCTATGCGATGCATTGATTGAGTGCCACGACTAAGCTAGTAACCTTGACACCTCCTTGTTATCCTTCTCGTGATCGAATTGCAATGATTTGTTAAGCGATGCATTGATTGAGTGCCACGACTAAGCTAGTAACCTTGACACCTCCTTGTTATCCTTCTCGTGATCGAATTGCAATGATTTGTTATTTGAATGATTAATGGTTAATTATTAAAAATAGATTAGTTTTGAAAATAAATTTGCACTAAAATTTATATATATATTTTTATCATAATTGATAATTCTATCATCTAACTTATTATTTGTTATTATTTCAATGTGTTTGAATGCCTTTTGTGCTCCGCAAGTTAATATTGCCACGCACTATGTGCCGCGCAATGCTTTTTTGTGCCGGAAGCTCTTGTCGCCATTGTGCACCATGCGCCGTAAATAACTATAAACCCGGTTAAAAATAAGTGCAAGTTTCAGAAAATTAAACAGGTTAGATTTTGGGTATCCCTAATTTCACATATACCCGACCTGTTGTCATCGCAAATGATCACCGTCCGTGTGCAAGTTTTTATGACTGCTTATTGAAAATGTGTTTTTCCGCCACTTATTTGTGTGTTCCTGATGAAAGGAAGTTCATGTTACCCATATTGCAAGTTGAGTTTGGTAGTTTTTTGGGTTTTGTGTTGATTGCATTTGGTGGTACGTGTTTTGGTATATTTGCAGGGATATGGAAGATAACTTGCAGGATGCTCTATATAAATTTTTGGAAGCAAGAGGTATTGATGATGAACTCGCTGCCTTCATGTTTGCATGGGTGAAACATAAAACTGGATCTGAATATGTCAACTGGTTGGACACCCTCAAATCTTTTATGGAGAAGCAACAATATGCATTACAGTCAGGTGATCAACAATGTTCAGATAGGCTGGCATTATGAAAATCAGTTTTTGGTTATCTTGTTTTCATGCGTTGTTGCCAATAATATCCATTAAATAATAAAAAATCTATTATATTTTTTGTTATTATATAACTATGCTCTTTAGCATATATCATCATGCATATCAAATTAACTATTAATCAGTGTCTTTCTCTTCCATGGCTTTTTAGTTTCCATAAAAAAGCTTCATTGTACCAAACACGGTCTGAATAGACCTTGAGACGGTACAAAAACCAACCTTTTTTTTTTTGTAAATATTTATCAAATGCAATTGCACCAAACATGGTATGAATTGTTTATTTGGAGCGGGTGTGATTTGAGTCAGATTAGATTTGAACAAATTTTGATGTTATACGTCGTTCTAGACCTTAGATCAAGATTAATTATTGATTCGAAAGTAGACATTATAAACTAGGTTTGATTAGGATCATTTTGCTCCCCATAAGTCATTTTTTTTCAAAGCATAAGGTCTTTTAAACATAATGCAACATTTAGGATCACTACTATTTTGCGTTCTCTTTTCTCAAATGGTTCCTCTCCAAAAAGTTGTTAAGATCATCTAATTTTATCATAGGAGCGAATTGACATTTAAAAAAAGTGACAACTTGACATGTCTCAAACAATTTTATGCTATTATTTAAATATACTCATTATAAAAAAAATTATTTTTTTGCGACTAAAATTTGTCGCAAATATACTCATTGTAAACTAGGTTTGATTAGGATTATTTTTTTGTGGCAAATTATTTTATGCTATTATTTAAATACTCATTATAAAAAAATTATTTGTTTGCAACTAAATTTGTCGCAAATACTCTGTTGCAGAATTGAGTCACAAATACTATTATTTGTGACGAACTATTGTAATTAACCCTGTGGAGATACTATTTGTGATGTATTATTTTTTCCGTTGCAAACACTTTTACGGTAGAATCATGATTTTGTCGCAAAAAGTATTTTATATGATTATTTGCGACGGAATGCCAATTTCATTGCAAATAATTGAAAAAAAACGCTAAATAATAAAAATAAAAACAACGAACATTTATTATAAAATTACACGTCACCAAGCGGGTGGGGGATCAGGTCCAGCTGGCAAAGGGAACTCTATTCTTAAATCATGTGTAAGACGACACATATACTCCATCTCCTTGTGCTGTTGCCGTCGTTGCTCTTCCTTTTGATCGCGGACCTATACCGATCACCCGACCTTTTTCAAAGACTAGTTGTCATCGTCACATCCAAGCCGCCTCATCAAAACATGACTCGCACGGGGTCTCATCCCCACCATATGTCTTGGCCCAACTCATGCATGTGAGAAATCTCTGGCTCATATGTCTTTTCCAACCGTATAAATAGAAATTAAGAATATTAAAAAAAATTATATTACGTTAGTTTTAAAAACTGAAAAAATACTAACCATAAAATGTCGCTGTCTATCACCGATAATCTATCATACACTACTATCAGTGTACATCTTCTTGTACACAGACCTGCATAAATTTATCGTATACATTTAGTATTAAAAATACACATATATATAATTATTAAATAATACTATTTATGGAATGTTGATAATGTATACTAAAAGTGCGACTCCTAGCTTTGTGCGTGACATCCTGTCTCTTGATTTTGTCAACCAGAATCAAATCTCATCTGGTAAGTCTCTCATATCTTGTATGTGCGTAATCCCTCCCAAACCTGAGCAGGGAAGTAACCAGGTCGATGAAGCCTACAAGACTCATCAAATACAGCTGCAGATATTCTCTGCAAAGCTCTCCTCCAAGAGCTATGTACAAACCGACGTAAACGATCACACATCCAAACCTCCTATGCCTCCCAAATAGCGAGTCTCATGCTCTCGTCAACATAAGACCATAAACCCTGCAAATATTTAATAATATAATAAACTATAAATTATATAAATTTAAAATAAAAAACATTGTTTATTTATATGTTCCTCAAAATAGCACTAGTCCGACCAACGATTAGATGTGAAAACTATGAAATTAAGAATAATTAGTAACATAATTAATAAATATAATAAATTAAATGAAAAAGTAAATAAAATTCATATTTAAACTTAGTTCTTCTGATGAGGATCAAAGTCAAGAGATGAACGTCTCTCTGGAACAGGATCCAGAACCATCAATCGCGCAAGGTCCCGACCCCTCATAGTAGTTGATGTTAGGTCAACACCCTCGACTGAAAAATTTGGAGGCTCATCACCATGTAATACATCCTCAGTCAAGCTACAAATCATGTCATCATAATCATCTCGAGCCATCTCAAACATATACTTAATTTTATAACAAATTCTGTACTCTACAAAAATGTAAAAAATACAAAAATTATAGTATTCTTTTTGAAAGCAACTGGGTGAAAATAATGTTACCTGTAAATAACTGTTAATACAAATATCAAATATAAAAAACTAATAAATATTTATTGAAAACAAATAATACATCATTTTTAATCTTCATCTCCAGTTTCATCAGTGTTAATGTCTTCATCTTCCCCTTCAATATCATCAATTTTCATACGAGCTTCAATTTCATCACCCCTTGTAATATCAAAGCCATTGATTACATCATCGACATTATCAACATCATCAACCTTTAACCGTGGAGTCTCATCATTGATATATATCTCTTCGATTAAGAGATGTATTTAGCGATGTTTCTAGCAAAATTTCAATATTTATCACTTCAACAACACCACTTTCATTTTTCATAAATTGATGTTATTTCATTTTTATTACACTCCACCAGTCAACGATTCCGTATTGTGGATGAACACACAACCCTCGATCAATATCAAACCAATGACATTTAAACATTGTTACACAATTTTTCTTTATATAACACAACTCAATTATTTCATCCATTATGCCATCAAAATCAATTTCTCTTTCTTTGTGATGATATCTTTTTAAACAAACACCACCTTTCATTGATTTTTTTGATTCACCATATGTGCGTGTATGAAATCGAAATCTATTAACCACATAAGCATTATAAGATTTGAACAATTTTGATGGTGGATTACTCGGTGCATATAATCGACTATCAATTTTACATGTTGTGATACTTGATAAATAAAAAAAAATTAAAAAATTAAAAACATATAAAATAACAAATTGATTTCATATGTTCGATCGTAAACATTTTAGTTTACCAGTCTTTGAAACTGATAGACAAAATTACTCTGTCAACGTTCTTCAAGAGCATTTGAGGTATTTTTATGATTTTTTTGATACAATCATCATATAATCTACAAAACAATTAATATAAATTCACTTTTAACAAATATTTTAAAAAAATATAAGTAAAATAGTACTTATTGTACAAATCATTGTCATTTCTTCACAATTAAGCAGAATATATGTATGAGCTCTGTGCAATTCTTTATCTGAAAGCCATCGTTCATGATGACCCACCAAAACCAATCTCAGGCTGATTAAATATTGACAACCGGCGGTTTGTGACATCATTAACATTTTTTTTATTATGACCCATTCAATTATGTAAAGACCCCAACTTTAGTAGTCCATATTTAGTGATTACTTTATTACATTGACATTAGATACAAGGAGTCGTATCCCGAAGGATAGAATAGTTAGTCTTGGTAAACTAGATATATACTCGAATTTCATATTACAATTGAAAACATAAAATACAACATAGTATTTTCTTTGAGTACATCATTATTTCCTTTATCATATCTCTGGATATCAATCATAATACACTTCATAGCATCCCAGAGAAAGAAAACATAAGAGGTGAGCTCTAATGCTCAGTAAGGGTATGCGTACAACAAAAACTGTCATAAATAAATAAGGCATAATCAATATGACAAGATAATTAATTAAACACATATGCCATTTAATCAATATCTTGAGCAAAAAAATGAATCCATGGATAATATCATAATGAAAATCTCATGGATATTAACAACTGAATTCTTAATGAAGGAAATGCATACTATTGGACGTCACGATTTCTGAGATCATGATATCTCTACCGTTAAGACCCTGCCCTAAGATAGTTCAAAACTTTGGGTAAAAACTCATTTAATTTAGCCAACTGATTTGTCTCATGAGACCCGTCGATGCATCGAGATGCTATATAATTCCGGGCCTCACTCATCACTATATGTCCAATGCATTCCTAATAAATTGAATGATCGATTTAATTAATAAACAATATGACTTTTCAATAAATATTTGTATTGAGTAAAGAATACAGATTTATCAATAATTTCTCAGCCAATCAAATACTTTCAAAATCTAACACTGTATGTAGAAATTTTATATGGTTTAGATAATAATCATATCCATGATACAAGAAATATTTTTTTAAGAGAAATGCAATATCCAATGATCATAAGTAAGTGAATGCTTCAAAGGATGATAACATTAAAACATACACCAAATGGTGAATAAGTAAAATAAAGGATTTTTGTCATTGATGAATAAAAGTATCATAAAAAGATCATTAAAAACATTTTTGAGCAAAATATCTTTTTCACTTTGAAATTCAATTTTAAAGAAAAAATCTGCAAGTACAAAGGAAAACATTTTCTTTGAAAATAAATTTGTAAACTTGTAAATGAAGCTTCAAAGCATTAAGGCGCCATGATGGTGGGAAAATCCGCTCATGCCGTATAAGTTAAAAAAACATTCCTTTCGTATTTTTATCGAAAAAGTCACAAAGTATCTCACTTGAAAAATGATAAAAAGATTCATTTCAAACTGTTTTGTAAAAAGACAAATATTGTTAAAAATGACTTTAAACAATTGTAGGAGAATAATAAAAAGCTATTTGAAAACACTTTTAGAAAAAATGGACATGAAAGAATAATATTCTCCAGTGGGGAGTTAAACATAAACAATCCCGAATAATGAAGAGATTGTGAAATAAACCCTTACCACTTTAGAAACTTTTAAATCGTGTAAGCCCTATGAAAGAAATAACTTCAAATGAAACTTTAAATACCATGAAGAAAAAAAGATTCAGGATATAATATATCAAAGAGATAATATATACACCATACAAAATAAATAAGTGGTGAATATGACATATGTCTCACAAAAGTAAAAGTGAGACGAGAAATCCTTACTCCATGTTCGACTTGCCTCGTAAGTACCTCCTGTATCATAAATATAGATTTATTATAAATCTATAACCGTATTCATATGTATCATACCATGTACGATTTAATTATTTTATCACCTGTTTATTAACATTTCTTTGTTAAAATCATTATTTCGGGTAATAATTGCTTCGTTTTTTATGTATGTTTTGGTTCGGTAGTTCTGATACTTATACTTTGATCAAGTTTTCATCATATCCAGAAAGTTAACAATGATATAAATATCATATATATTCATTATACATGTATTTATGGTAGTTTATAAAAGTTGGATATAGAAAATGAATTACACCATTCATGGAAACGGTAAACCGTATGTACTCACGAACGCTGTTTTCATTTATCAACGAATTAGAATGAATGAAAGGTAAATAATAATTCTCATTTACAGAATCATTATTATATCATATGCATCATATATATTCATCAAATCCATCATTATTACCTTTCAAGTAAAATAGAAATGAAAAACAAACACTATTGGAAATTTGACTATTTGCGACGGGATCCCGTCGCAAAAACCCTTTTGCGACGGGGGCCCGTCGCAAAAACTCTTTTGCGACGGGGGCCCGTCGCAAATAGCCCGTTGCAGAAAACTGCGTTGCAACTAGTATTTGTTGCGATGAGCCCGTCGCAAAAAATATTACTTGCGACGGGAAGCGAGCTCGACACAAATAGATTTCCGATTAAATACATTATATATACAAGAACCTTTAGCGACGGGCTCGTCGCAAAAAGTATTTGCGACAGGATACCAGCCCGTCGCAAATAGCTTATATGTTATAAACCTTTTGCGATGGGCCCGTCATAAAAAGTTATTGCGACGGTAAAAAAACTCGTCGCAAAAAACTTTTAAAAAATATATATAATCTATTTGCGACGACCCCCCGTCGCAAAAGGCCCCGTTGCTAATACTCAAAAAAATATTATTAAAATAATAAAAAAATAAAAAATATTAAAATTCTCAATATTTGCAAATACTTAATAAAATAAAAAAATAATAATAAAATTATGATTAATGAAAAAAATAATATTAATATTATTAAAATAATAAAAAAATAAATTTTTTTAAAATTCTCAATATTCAGAAAAAATATATAAAAAAATCATAAATTATTATTATTATTATTATTAGTAAAATAAACAAATATTAAAAAATATAATACTAATAATAAATAATAAAATAATAAAATATTAAAAATACTAAAAAAATTATGCAATATTCGCACCAATATAAAAGACAAAAACTGTAAATAGTTCATATTACAACAAATGTTCAATTCAAATGTTTTTAACAGAACAAAAAATCACTGGGGGGATAGTCTTCTGGAGGAGCTGAATGAGCTGGAGGAGATGGTGGAGGAAACTTCATCTCTAAACTGCGAGTCAGACGACACATGTACTCCATCTGATCGTGCTGCTGCTGCTGCCATCGACGCATGTCCTCCTCGTGCTGCTGCTGCTGCTGCTGACGCATCTCTTCCTGCTGCTTCTGCAAACTCTTTATAAGCTCAGTTTGAGCTCGCAACTGCTCCTGATACTGTGAGCCAGAAAATGATGCCTCTCCACAAGCTCCTCTCGAGCTGAGCACCGACATCGTAACAGTACCATAATAAGTCCCAAGAGTCAAATGAGAGCTGATACCAACTACTCGGCTCTTCTCGAAGGCATACTGGGTCACCTGCATCCATGCCGCCTCATCAAAATGGTGGACACTAGTCTAATCAGCTGTCTCAGCCTGACTCTCAGCCCGTGTTTGAGAGGTCACAACCTCATATAACTCTTTCAGTTTCAATTTGAAATTAAAATAGTGAAAATATTATATGCAGTTAATTTTCAAACTGAAAAAGAAATAATACTGACCACAATCTGACGCTGGCGATCACCTCTAATATCTCCAGTGACTGAATCACTGTACATCCTCCGATAAACGTCGTACTCCGTAATATCAGGATGCTTGACTGCCTATATGAATATAAAATAAACTGTTTATATGTAATGTTATATAAAATATTTTAAAAAGATACTTATTAGATGCTCTCTATGCATACTGAATGTACAACTACCAGTTCGACGTGTCACCTCCTGTCTCCCCTGGTTCTGCCAGCCCAATGAAGATTTTTTCTGAAATCCACTACTCAACCAGTGTGAACATAATCCATCCCACACGTGAGATGAAATGTACTCTGGTCGGTGGGCTCTACATGACTCATCAAAAACTATCGCTCCTGCTTTCTTAATGTTTGTCCTTCTCAAATTGTGCAAAAACCGATGGAAACACTCACACATAGACATCTCCCATGCCTCGTGGATAGCGCCACACATGCTATCATCGATGAGATACCATAAACCCTACAAATAATTTATAATATCAAGTTATTAATGAAATGAATTTCTAAATAAATATTATTTATTTACATACCAGCTAATGATTGAACATTTCAAGCTGCACATCAACGGGAATCTGTTCCCATGTGATTCATGGCTGAGAAAAATAATTGCACAAGATAACGCTCCCATGTCCAACACCTACATACGCAAAATTATGAAAAAGAACAAATAATCAAATAATTAGTATATAAATAAATTAATGAAAGCTAACTAAAATACACCGGTTATCATACCTCCGCGTGCATGGATCGAAACCATGATGTGGATGCCGCTCGGGGATAGGGTCGGGAATCATAAGTCGCGCAAGACCGCGCCCCCTCCGCGTACCCCCTGAACCGCCAGTAGCCTGAGGGTCAGATGATCCCAAATCCTCCTCATCCAAAGGTAGCTCAGCCTCCTCCAACTCACGAAGTAGATCAGGGTCCATCTGAAATACAAAATGATTGTTGTTAGAAGATAGTTGAAAATAACTATTACATATAGATATATATCAGTTATGATTATAATCAGCATTTAACTGTGTCAATGTTCACATTCATCATCATCTTCATATATGACGATGTCAATGTCTTCATATTCATCATCAGCGTCATCAATATCCATATGAGTTTCAGCTTCATCATTTCTTTCCATTTCAAATTCATTTGTAACATCATTAACATCATCGTCACCATCGACCCTTAATTGTGGGGTGTCATCATTGATATTCACGTCTCTTTGTAAAAAGGATAGATTTTGAGTAGTCTCTTGAAAAATTTCAATTCCCTGTACTTCATCGGAACCACATTCAGTTTGAGTAAACTGATTTTCCCGAGATTTCATTTTTATTATACTCCACCAATCACTCAGGTCTCTTGAAGTAGCACAATACTTTGTGTAATATATTTGATGTGCCTGTTGAGCCAGTAAAAATGGTTTATTTACCGCAAGAATACTTTTATATTTAATATCGACGATTCTATGAATCAGATGAACATGCAAGCCTCTCTCAGTATCTAACCACCGACATTTAAACATTGTTATGTAATTTTTCCCTAGATAACACAGTTCAATAATTTCATCCAGCATGCCGTAAAAGTCAACTTCAGTTTCTCTATGATACGATCCTCTCAAGAAAACTCCACTGTTCATTGTTTTTTTGATTCCCCATATGCACATGAATGAAATCGAAAACCATTCACCACATATGCATTGTAAGATTTAACCATTTTGGATGGTGGGTTACTCAATATACATAATTGTTTATCAATTTTATCAGCATGTTGAGATACCTAAAAATTTGTAAAACAGTTATCAATATAATAAATAATAAACCGAATTGATATATTAAACCATCAATAATTTATGTTACCAGTTTTTGAAACCATTGAGAATTTTTTTTTTCTGTCGATGTTCTTCAAGAGCAGCTGCTGTAATTTATGGAAGCTGTTTCTTGATATGGTTATCATATAATCTACAAATAAAATAAGTTTACTTACTGTAACATAAATTATAGAATAAATGATAGAAACACTCACAATACATATGATGTCATTTCTTCACAGTTGAGGAGAACATATGTATGAGCTCTGTGATGTTCATTATCTGAAAGCCATCGTTCATGAACTCCACCGAAGCCAAGCTCTGGCTGATTAAAAATTGATAATTGATTATCCATTTCATCATCATCATTCTCCTCGTTCCGTCCCATGTGGTTGTGTTTTGAGGGATATTCAGATTCAAAATAATGAGAGCAGAAAAAAACAAATTCCTCTTGAAAATAAGCTTCAACAATTGAGCCTTCAACTAATGCTTTGTTACGTACTTTTTTCTTCAATTTCTGCATGCATCTCTCGAATGAGTACATCCATCGAAACTGTACCAGACCTCTACATTTATCTTCATGCGAAAAATGTAATATCAGATGTTCTATTGAGTCAAAGAAAGCCAACAGAAAGATTTTTTCCAGTTTACATATAATGACAACAACATCTTCTTCCAGTTTACTTAGTGCATCATAGTTTGTTGTCGCCGCACAAATGTCTCGAAAAAAATATGATATGTCTGTTATCGAATCCCAAATCATAGAATTCAACAAACCTCTGAATCCAATCGGCACAAGTCTTTCCATTATAACATGACAATCATGACATTTTAATCCAGTAATATGACTATTCTTAACACATCTGTCCAAATTGGAAGCATAGCCATATGAAAGTCTCAAATCTGCAATCCACTGATAAAATAATAAACGACACTCTTTGGATAGTGTATAAGCTGCTTTTGACTTCATTAACTTCTGTGATCTGACATTTTGAAACAGTTCAAGTTTCGGTCATCTGCAAATTTGGGCAAGATCTAATCTTGCCTTTACATTATCTTTGGTCTTACCTAGTGTATCCAAAACTATATGAAATAAATTATCAAAACAGTTCTTCTCAATATGCATGACATCCAACATGTGGCGGACCAATAAATCAGACCAATATGGAAGATCCCCAAAAATGCTCCATTTTATCCAATTATGCTCTTTCTCAAAGCCATGAATTTTCTGTTGGTTTACTGTTATCCCAAATGTGATGGGAGGTAATGAAAATACAACTGACTTTAACTCTGTACCTGAGATCATTTTTGGAGGTTCATCCCTTTCAATTGTTCCATTTCTGAAATGAGATTTGTTCCTCCGAAAAGGATGATCGGTTGGAAGAAATCTGCGATGACAGTCAAAATAGCAAGTTTTTTTTTCTATTGACGAGTATAAAGGCTTTGTTGTCTTTCATACAGTAAGGAAATTATTTTGGGCCATGTGTACTCCAGCCAAATAACATGCCATATGTCGAGAAGTCACTAATCGTCCACATTAATGCAACTTTTAATATGAAATTTTGTTTCACAGTAACATCATATGTACTAACACCATTACCCCACAGTGAATTTAACTCATCAATCAATGGTTTCAAATAAGCATCAATATTCTTTTTCGGATGTCATGGAATTAATAAGGTCAAAAAGATACAAGGCTCCTTCATCAACATCCAAGGAGGTAAATTGTACAGAGTTATAAAGACAGACCAATATGAATACTGACTACCATAAGAACCAAACGGACAGAAATCATCAGTAGAAAGACCCAATCGCACATTTCGGGCTTTTAAAGAAAAAGACGGATGCAGTCAGTCAAAATGTTTCCATGAATCACCATCAGATAGATGATTCAAGCTTTTATCGGTTGAAATCTTGGTTTTGTGCCATGACACCATTGACGTTGTGTTCTAAGACATAAACAAACGCTGCAACCTGGGTGTGAGGGGAAAATATCTCAACTGTTTCACAAGAATCGATCCAGACTTCCCCAGTTGAGCTTCTTTATACCTCAATTGTCCACATGTGAGACAACTATCCAATGAATCATTTTTACCAGAATATAAGATGGAATCATTTGTACATGCATGACTTTCTAATAACTAAAGCTCAGATTACGAACCAGCCTCTTGCTCTCATAGTAATCTGTAGACAACACATTTCCTTCAGGTAAAAGTGTTTTAACCAAAGAAAATATCTGATCAAAACAGTTGTTTGACATTTCATTATCTGATTTAATAACCATAAACTTTGCAACCAATTCTAATTTACTTATCTTGCAACCAGGATATAATGCATGCTCAGCAGACCTTAACAACTCATAAAATTCGGATGGTGCCAACTCAGAAGTTAAATCAATAGCATCCTGAGTTTCAGTTTGTTGAACAGATGGACCTACAACATCATGTACTAAATTTTGAAACCGTGATGAATCCATAATCAAGTTATTAGTATCTTCTTTGGAACTGCGTTCACCGTGTTGATGCCAAAAAACATAATCTAGTTGAAAACCAAACCACAAGAGCTGTCCCCCAACCTTGTCAAATGTGTCAAACGTTCTCAGAGCACATTTTTTACAATGACACTTAATTGTGCCTTCTGAAACAAATTCTGGTTTTGATGATACAAATGATAAGAAAGCTTCAACACCCTCAATATATACATGATTTAAATCAGAACCGTTTGGATTTCTGCGCTGATTTATCCAAGCGCGATCATCTAATAATGACTGTTGTCAACTTCCTTGTTTCATATTTTTCTACAAAATATAAAATTATTACTGTTTTTGAATAATTTGAAATTAGAAAAACACTATTTATTGCTATTTATTGCTAATTATGAATATTTATTACTATTTATTGCTATTTATTGTCAATTATTGCTAATTATTGCTAATTATTGCTAATTATTGCTAATTATTGCTAATTATTGATAATTATTACTAATTATTGCTAATTATTACTAATTATTGCAATTAATTGCTAAATATTGCAATTAATTGCTAATTATTACTAATTATTGCTATTTATTGCTATTTATTTCTATTTATTGCTATTTATTTCTAATTATTCGTATTTATTGCTATTTATTGCTGATTATTAGTATTTATTGCAAATTATTAGTATTTATTAGTATTCATTAGTATTTATTACTATTTATTACTATTTATTACTAATTAACACTAATTATTACTAATTATTACTATTTATTACTATTTATTACTATTTATTACTAATTATTACTAATTATTAGTATTTATTTGTATTTATTTGTATTTATTACAATTTATTACTATTTATTACCATTTATTACTATTTATTTCTATTTATTAGTGTTTATTAGTGTTTATTAGTGTTTATTAGTATTTATTAGTATTTATTACTATTTATTAGTATTTATTAGTATTTATTAGTATTTATTTGTATTCATTTGTATTCATTTCTATTTATTAGTATTTATTACTATGTATTAGTATCTATTAGTATTTATTACTATTTATTAGTATTTATTAGTATTTATTAGTATTTATTAGTATTTATTATTAATTACTACTAATTATTACTAATTATTACTAATTATTACTAATTATTACTAATTATTACTATTTATTACTATTTATTAGTATTTATTAGTAATTATTACTATTTATTACTAATTATTACTAATTATTACTAATTATTACTAATTATTACTAATTATTACTAATTAATACGATTTATTACGATTTATTACGATTTATTACTATTTATTACCATTTATTACCATTTATTACTAATTATTACTAATTATTACTATTTATTACTAATTATTACCAATTATTACTATTTATTACTATTTATTTCTATTTATTGTTATTTATTACTATTTATTAGTATTTATTAGTATTTATTAGTATTTATTAGTATTTATTAGTATTTATTTCTATTTATTAGTATTTATTAGTATTTATTACTATTTATTACTAATTATTACTAATTATTAATATTTATTAGTATTTATTAGTATTTATTAGTATTTATTAGTATTTATCAGTATTTATTAGTATTTATTATTATTTATTAGTATTTTTTGCTATTTATTAGTATTTATTAGTATTTATTTCTATTTATTACTATTTATTTTTATTTATTAGTGTTTATTACTCTTTATTAGTATTTATTACTATTTATTGGTATTTATTAACATTTATTAGTAATTATTACTAATTATTACTATTTATTACTAATTATTACTATTTATTAGTATTTATTGCTATTTATTAGTATTTATTACTATTTATTAGTATTTATTACTATTAATTAGTATTTTCATTACTAATTATTAGTATTTTCATTACTAATTATCAGTATTTATTACTAATTATTAGTATTTATTACTATTTAATAGTATTTAATAGTATTTATTATTATTTATTAGTATTTATTAGTATTTATTAGTATTTATTACTAATTAATACTATTTATTACTAATTGTTAATATTTATTAATATTTTTTTTTTCTAATTATTACTAATTAGTGTTAATTACCATTAATTACTGCAAAATACAACTACTAATTACTAATTACCGCTAATTATTTATATACATTACTAATTATTGTTAATAATTATTAATTATTATTAATTATTAAGAATTAATACTAATAATTTAATTTTATTATTACAAATAAATACTGATGACAAAACAATTTAAATCTAACTTAATTACAACTAGTCAACAATAATTAAAATTAATATTAAGAAAGGAAATAAATACTAAATTAAATAAAACATAAATACCTTTAATTGATCTCTTAAAATTGTAGGCGACTTTACAACTTTTTCATAAAAAAAAGCCAACTCTCAATAATTTTCACTCTAAAATTAGAGTTTACAGAAGCAGATGAACAAGAAATTCGGGCAGAGAGAAGAAAAAACGGAAGGAGGTATATATAAGTTAGATTAGTTGTGACGACCCCCGTCGCAAATACCTTCGTCCGTATTAATTACCGTCGGCGGTTAAATGGTTATTTGCGATGGGGCCTGTCGCAAAAAGTGACATGCCAACACACTTTTTGCGACGAGACAACATCCCGTCACAAATATGTTTTTACCGCCGCCGGTTATTTGCGATGAGACCCGTCTTAAATACCCTTTAGAGGTCGAACTAGTTGCGACGAGGGATCTCCCCGTCGCAACTAGGTCTTACCGCCTCCCGACATTTGCGACGGGCGGTGCCAACCCGTCGCAAATAATTGGTTATTTGCGACGGGTTGGTCAGCCTGTCGCAAATAACCTCTTCGACGAACTATTTGCGACGAGATTTATTCCCATCGCAAATAGCCCGTCGCAAATAATGGTTTTTCCCGTAGTGGAATCACATCGCCTCGTAGAGGTGGTAGTCCCCACGTACACACTAGCGACGTTATCGTTTCCTAACGAATTGGAAGGTAAGAAGGTAGATATGATATTATCATTTCCGAAGTATAATTATGTTTTAAATATCATATATAAACATTAAACCCATCATAATTCCCATCCATAATATATGGTGATGAAAAATGGATTGTATCGCTACGTGGAGACGGTAAGTCGTACATACACACGAGCGATACTTTCACTTTCCATTTGATGGGAAAGTGGGTGGATAATGGTGATTTCATAATCTTGATAACATTTCAGTATGTTGAGGATACCTAAGTTACCATTTTATGATAAATTCAAGAGATTTGGAAGAGGTATAAGAAGAAATAAATTGAAAGAGTTCAGGTAAGACAATTACCTCTTCTTCGGGATACTTTCTTTAGATCCCTTCTTAAGGGACTTAAGGTTGGTCTTTTGAGGAGACCAACACCTCCAGAACTTGGATAAGGAAGTTGGGAAGAGGAATGGACTGGACTTGGTCAAGCTAGAAGACTCAACATGGTGTAAAGAAGTGAGGGAGAAAGTTCCCTTTTATAATTGTGGTGAAGGACACTTGAAATCTCTCAAAATATTAAAATATAATAAGACTATTCTTGAGCCAAATGCTTTCAAATGTCCTATAAATGCACATAGGTTAATATCGTCGATCACATCTTTTCCCCTTTGTGCTTATTTAAGATTTTTACGATTTTTGAACAATTTAATAAAATATCAATCCCATAAAATATCATTATTGTCAATTTTGATACTATTCATCACTTTGACTAAATATCAAGACAACAAGTCAAATTTGAACCAATTATTTTATTATATCCTATACATATCATGATCATCTAGAGAATTCTTGGATCACCTTAAATATCTCAAATTATGTTTTTTTAATGTTTTTAATATCATTTATTTAATTATTCCATTAATCAAATAATTACTACATCAACGTTGTGTAAGAATTTAAGTTTATTTTTTCACTAAAAATTAAAAAAATTACCATGATGAAGACAAATCTTTTAGCTTTCAAAAGACTATTTATAGTTGAACATATCCTTCAGATAACCTCAAATTAAAAATATTATATTTATTAAAAATAAGAGTGTGACATGTTTGACTTTTCTTCAAATAAAATACTATAACGATCATAATATTATCCAAATGACCACAAAATTCCATATAACTGAATCTTGGATGAGGATGAATGAAATGGACTCATACAATAAAATTTAGGCAAGTTTCACGATCATTTTCTAGTCCTTATCATTTTATTTTTAACCTAAATCACTTGATTTACCCTTTCTGTGGTAATAAAATTACTAGTCACTATTCATAATGACAAAAAATAAAAGGGACTTATTTACTTAATTTGGACTCACTGATTCCAAATATGGAATCCATTTTTCAAGATTCAACTCATAGAAGAAAAATTTAATTTAAAATTGATCTCGTGAAATGCAATGAAAAACAATTTCCTTGAAAAATACATTTTAAGCAAAAAATGTATTTATACCAAAATAAGTTATTAAAATGCAATTAATTAGATTATATATAACTAATGAGTACTTAAGTTTATTTAAATCAAATTCAAATCATAAAGGGATTTTTTAATATAAAGAAAATGATAGTTTTATAAAAATCGATATTTTCCACTATTCATTTAAAAATTAATCTTTTCAGAAAATTTTGAAAAATTCATCCTAAGATATTTTTGACATGCTGAATTCAAAAATGAAATTAATTTTTTCAAATACATTTTCTAAATTTTTTAGAAATTAATTATAATATTCACTCATATTTTTTTTGAAGAAAAAGTGTTTCTCAAAGCATAACTTTACTGAAAATTGAGTACTAATTTCATAAGCATTAATCAATGATTTTTTATTGAGTATTTCATTTTTATATACTTCATAAATCAGTTAATACTATTCATACCCATCAATTTAACACATATGTTATAATATTCATATATAAATAATTATATTTTGGGGTTTGTTTAGGATCGATGTTGCATGAAATGTAATCTATCGAAGAGATTAAATTTATTTAAAAAGTGAAATACTGTAAAATCTTATGGTGTTACATTTTCTTCCAAGTTTGGTGTTGCGTGTCATATATGCTATTGAATATGATGGTCCTCTTAAAATCTCAGGGGTGTTACATTCTACCCCACTTAAATAATTTGTGTCCTCACAATTTAATCTTGATCTTAATAATCAATGGTTTGAAATTTGAAAATACCCTTATTGAAATCCCACATCATGAGAAGGGTTAATAAAACATCCTTTTGATAAAAGAGAAAAGGAAGTACGAATGTCATCTAGAATAATCACATAACTAGATTTCTATGTAAGAGAATATATGAGAAGTGAAGATTTGGACATGGAAGAAAAGCAGAATTCCTAAATAATGATGGAGGGTGATAAAGGTCATTGATCACAAGAAAGTGACTGATCAAGAGACCATTGATTCATCAGATTTGAAGGTAATGAGAAAACATTTTGTTTCAAGATCCTTTTCCTAGAGTTGAGTAATTACTTTACCATTTAGACTAAAAACATAAGGAAATATAGCGACTTGATATATTTCTATTTCATAGGCATAATTTCATCCTTTAGACATGCTTCGATCAATTCTTACTTCATCTCTTACTCCAAGAAATGAATATCCAATAGGAATTTATATGCCTGAAGCACTAAAATTAACATTTAATAGATCAGTAGCTCAATAAAAGAATGAAAAGTCATTCTTCATATCTCTAGATATTTTCCAAGACCAAAATGGTATTATAAGTTATACAATAATAACAAAGTTCAACTTAATCAATTCCATAAATAGTTAACCTTAAGACTCATTCAAAATATATATGTCCAAATTCAAATTCCAAAAATTTAGAAAGAAGGTCACTAAATTTCCAATATCAACTTAACATTAGATTCCCCAAACAACATAATCTAGATCTTAATGTCACTTACCAAATATGTGAATACCTTGATCACCTTAAAACCTTAATGAAAACATGCATGCTTCCAAAAATAATATCTCAGGATGTCGAATATATTCCTTAAATCCAAACATATAGTAAACTCCAATGAAGATAACATAAACCATCAATTCACTAACCAATTTCATGGTCACCAATAATATCCCATAAAAATATCTTTCTCATTATTATCTCAACAATGAGCACATATTACAAGTTATCTTCCCTCCATCTTTTTTTCCCAAAAAGACCAACTTGCTCCTGAATCACTTTTCCCGGTCATCGATACCATTCAACATATGCTCTCAAATCCTTAAAGAAATAGTAATACAGTACAATCCTTATACATTTCATAATTATTATAACCGAAATTTCATTGATAGAATACTCCTATAACATAATTATTGAATACAAATACAAACACATTAATCATTCCACTTCATTATTAAACCATTAACTACGATTCTTTATCTTATTCTTTAATACCTCCTTCCTTTCATATGTCATTTGTAGTCTCTTCATCATCAACACTAAAACAATTTCTCATACAACCTTGCTGATTCTCTTCACGAGCTTTCCCCCCAGGACATCGATTTTCATAATGCCCATACTTTCTACATTTAAAACATTCAACCGTCGATAATACCTTAGGGATACTATTATTCTTATCCATTACATTAACCAAAATTTTCATTTTTCCTCGAAAATTACTTTCTTTATATCCTTATTTTCCACACATAAAACATTTCTCTATTCCTCTGAGACACTCTCCTGATACCCTCTTTCCACATTTCTGACATGAAGGAAATCAAGGCTTATTTCCTCCATGGTATCCACTATTCAAACTCTTAGTGGACTCCGCCCTTCTCTTCTTCGGTGAGTCCGAGAGTTGGTTAAGGTGCAAGTTATTAATCAGATATCATGATAACTGATTAAGCATAATCACAATATCCTTCACCTCAATCATCATTCCATTTGGTTTCTCATCAACACATTATCTACCACATTGAACGTTAACCCAGTTCCTTATGGTTCCATCCATTGAATAAAACCAAAAAGTGCAGTTTGAGCAACACTAATCATAGTGGGAAATTATATAGTCATGAATAATTATTTATAGGATGTATAAATCATGAAAATTTAATTTCAATATATGTCACTTAGGTTTAAACTAGGTTATTAATGTTCATAATCTATTCAAATCCTTCATGATGGTTCGTAAAGAAAATGTGAATTAATGAAATCATATCCCCTGGGAGTGTCAAACCAGGTGCACAGTAAGAAACATTGTCGTGTACTAGTTAATGATCGAGTCAAGACTGACACATATTTTTTAGAGTTATTACCCCTAGGTACATTTATGCCAAAACCATGTCCACTTGTAGTATATAGATAGGGATGCATTTCTAAGAAAAACCACATAATCTCTATCTTACTAAAACTTTAGGATGTTATTTTATACTTATTCTCAATGTCTATTATAACGTTATGTTCCCTAATATGTATTCCTAAATCTAGTTCACAAGGTTTCTACTAAAGTTCCTCTGATATCAACTTTAAAGACTCCAATTCCAGTAGTCCAGAGTCGGTGATTACTTTATTACTATTGTAAAATGTATTGTTCCAATACATTTCTGCTTTATGTGTTTTGATGATTCACAAAATCCCTAATTTTATTCTAACAAGTTTGTTGAGTGTTTCAGATTATATTTATCTTATGCAAGCATATTGTCTTATGAACCTCAAGAAACATCTTTAGTTTCTCAGAAATAGAAATGGTAACGTAAGATTTTATCTTATGATATTTGACTAAGTCACTCAGGAAAGACTTCTAGTTAGAAATGAGAATATGAGAGGATGATATTATTTTAAGGAATAAGTCATAGTCTTAAGTAGTTTAATATAGGTGAATGCAGTGTCAATAACTTTTTATCTTATGCCAGAAAATTATCTTACGGTATGTTGAGGATAGATTATCTTACGAAATTTCTTTATCTTACGAAAAAGATATCCAATGGTGAACAGTATGATCAACCAATATCCTTTGAATATATTTTAGTATGGAATGTAATAATTATCCTTGTTAATATTATGATAATTCATTCCATACCTATTGAGTACATCAGAAGAAGATTATCGTTTTAAGGAAAGAATGTCTGCTCAAGACTTGCCATGAATATGAAATTTTAGAGAGAGAAATATCTCTGACATTGAGGTCGCAAAAGCAATTCCATTTTTGGAAGGGGAGGATGTATACTCTCTTTATCCTGTCTCATTAGGATCGCTGTATAGATCATTAAACTGTTATAATTATCCTTTCTTAAGTTCAAATCAGTATATATAAGTAGTAGTTGACAACAACACAAATACATAGATAAGTGAACGTGGAATCAAAGAACGTGAAGAGAACGAAACAAGGTTGCTCATGTCTAACTCTAGAGATATGTACATATTGAAAATCCATACATCAAGTGCTAAGATTATCTACTTCATCAGTTTCACTAAAGATCATATTGAGCTACGCTTGAAGCTTATATATTTTCTCAGGACAAATCTTTATCTACTGTCAGTTGCTACTTTCAACTGTGTGGAACAAACATTTCTCAAACCTATATCTTATTTCTACTATGTTTTCACTCTGTATATGAGTTTGCTTTCGAACAAGGATATGTCTTATAAAGGGAGAGCCTGGTTGAAAGCTCTTGGACCTTTGTATTAAGTGACAACTGCTTGTACTCACCTGGGAGCCCCCTATAAAAGGACTGTTTAGTGAAAATCACCAAGTTTGAGGAGTAGAGCATTGGTGGAGTGGACTAGGGGATTTCTGTTCCTCAAACCACTATAAACCTCAGTGTTCAATTTCCTTTCTACATGTTTTATATTTCCGCTGCATATTATTAAGAAAGAAAATTGGACATGCATACTTCGAAGAAAGTGATCTATATTTCAAAGAATCTTTTAGAACCCAATTCACTCCCTCTTGAGTTATTCTATCAATCATTATATGGGACAACAATTGGTATCAAAGAATGTGACTTTCGAGCTCACAAATGTAAAAATTTGAAGTCCAAGGATCTATTGTCAAATGGCTACTATGGATGATAATTGAGAAGGTATGTCAATGGTTAGAGTTCCGTACTTCAATGGTGAAAATTATATTTTTTGGAAAGAATGTATGGTTATTTATTTAAAGAATATTGGCCTGAAAGTCTATCTCAAACCAGTTAATCCCTATAAAATTCCCAAGTCAGAATCCAAATCATGATATGCTACAACTGAAGCAAACTATGATATAAATTCCAAATCTATGAATGCTATTATTTGTGGGTTATGACCAGATGAGTTTAACAGAGTCTCTCAATGTCAGACAATACATGAAATGTGGACTACTATAGTAGTAGCGTATGAAGACACTGAAAATGTGAAAGCTCACAAATATGATACAACCAAGCTTAAATTTGATACTTTCAAAATGGATGAAGAAGAAAGTATTACTCAACTGAATGGAAGACTCACTAAGACCGTGAATAACATTGTAGCTCTAGGAACACCTATCACTGATCCTAAACAAGCTTTAAAATTTCTCAGAGTATTACCATCTAAGTGGAGTGGAATCTCAACTGCTATCAAACAATCTAAAGAGGTGAAAGATTTCAAGATAAAAGATCTTATTGGAACTCTTATGTTGTATGAAGCCGAGATGGAAACTGAAAATGAGGATAAAAAATTAATCAAAAAGGAAAATGCTGCATTGAAAGTCTCTACTTCCAAATATGAAAAAAAGCAGAAGTGAACAAATATCTAAAGCATCTGAAGAAGGAGACTTCTCAATAAACTCTGAATCAAATGTCGAACTTTCTCAATTTTCATGAAAGTTCAAAAAGTTCTATAACAAGAGATGAGGATTTAGAAAACCTTTCAACAAGCATAGAAAGAATGGTGACAAATCTAAAGAGTTGAGATGTTATGAATGAAATAATATAGGACACATCAAGACTAACTATCCAAAAATAAAAGATGAGAAAAAGATAGAAAAGAAATATTTCAAGGAGGGATACAAGAAATTCAAGAAAGCTATGAAGGCTACTTGGAGTGTCACACCCAGTTTTTTTATATCTTGGTTTTGATATGATTCATTGGAAATCCAAATAATTTTCTTGGGTTTTGGGTGAGATTAATTTTGAGTTTTGAACTGCCATATATGTCTAATCATCCTACCATTGGTGACCTATAGCTTATTTGAGAGTTTTAGAGAAAAAAGTGGTTACTTCATGATTTGGGCCAACCGTGAGCCCATTTCCAATTTTAAAAACCAAATTTGTTTCTCTTATAACTAATTTTTTTTCAACATTTTCACCCATTCAACTTCCTGATTTTCCTCCCCTAAAATATTCAAACCACCATATCTTTTTGGACCCCTTAAGAATTCATAATCATGGTGAATTTGGGTTACTTGTTCAGGTATTGGGCCAGTATGAGGGCCAATTTCTAGTTTTTAAAAAATAATTTGTTTCTTTTATATCTTATTCATTTTTTTTATTTTCGGTGATTTCACATCCCGATCGAGTTTAAGAACACTAGGAGCACCCCAAGGTTCCATTTTATCTATTTTGAGCTCATCTTGTCACTGATTAGGGAAAATATTCTCAATGGTTCTCAAATCGTTCAGATTTTCCAAAGGTATTTTATCTCATTCATAAATCATTCAATTCGTTATTATTTTGACACAAATCTTCTTCCCCTGGTTAGTCCATACCTTAGGAGCCTCTCCAAGGAGTTTGAAGCCATTAAATTTCCTCTATGGGTGCAGATCTAAGGGAAGATGAAGAGTTTTTTGGTTTCCAAGGTGAGATTCCTTCTCATTTCTCCTCCCTCTTCTTCATCCTTTCATTATTTCTTGGTTTTATATTATCCTATAGTCATGATCAACCTAGGTTTCTATTATGCCATGATTTTTATGGGGGTTTTGTTCGTTTGGGGCTGGCCGTCATAGGTTTATGGTTTATAAACCCTCGGATGGTGATATTGGGTGTGCGTTTCCATTACGCCAAGGATTTGAGGTAGGATATCCCCTGCACATGCCTTTATCATTTAAGTTTCATCATTTTATTTTGTTTCGCACCTGATATATATGTTTATTACTATTGTTCAACCTTTGGATAATTTTCTTGGTGTGCAAAACGTTTTTTAAGCTTTGTTTTGTGAAAGGTAGTGTTGTTTTGTCATAAAAGTGCACACCAAGTGTTTGTTTAAATATTCTGTTATCTTTTGTGCCTGATTTATGAGGTTTAGAACCTATTTTATGGTATTTTGAACATGTTCCAGTATCTTGAATAAAATATGGCATGAAATTTCTGTTTTATTCCTTGTCAAGTGCTTAAAATAAATTGTTTTGTTTAAAAGTGCATGTCACGTGTTTGGTAAATTGTCTGATTGACTTTTATGTGTTAAGTGTGATTTAAAAATTATTTTTTTGGATTTATAAATGAATTGTAAGAATGATTTTTTTTTGTTTTTGGGTCCTTCTATAGATTTACAATGTGTATTTGGTTTTACAAACAAATGAGTTTTGGTTTACAACATGTTTTGGTCTGAGTTGCAGGAAAATGACCTGTTTCACATCCTTATGAAAATGGCTGTGTTTTGAATATATAACCTGAGTGTTTTAAGGGATTTATGAAAGTGGTTTTCTTCTTTAAATGGTATTTATACACCTCCTTAATAAAAGTGAAATGAATACCTTTTTCAAATGTTAGTTTTGAGAAAGGCTTAAAGGCCCATTTGACATTTTTTTTCTTGTAAAAATGGTTTCCATGTGTATTTCATGTTCTATCTTTTGGGTACATTTTATGGTTCATGAAATTGATTTATTAATTGGTTTTAGGGCTGAAAAATCTGGGTTGATATGGTATTGATGATTTTTTTGGCCTTAAAAGAGCATTTTTGAATGGATTTTATGTGCAAGGCCTCATTATACTTCTTGAAATTGTTTTATGAAAATTTAGGTGGTTTATTGATTCGTGAAAGAAATGTGAGATATGTTTGTGTCCTATTTGATGTGTGTATGATTTGTAAATGGAATCTTCATGAAAAAATGGTATTTTATAGATGTGTAACTTGTTTGAGCACAAAAAGGGAAAACCCAGGTATCTAGGTGGACGAACGTGTACTAGTATGCTTGTGATCCTATGGGGTATGACCCCTGTTTCACTTATAAAGTTTGACAGTGACAACACTAACTAAGCTTTGATGATGATGTTGTTGGGGGACCACTAGGTTATGGGTATTCTCCCTACTAGTGGATCGTGTGCATGAGAATATATATTTATTATGGTCACCTTCACCGAGATACGAGGTACCTATGGGTCACAACTAACTAGTGCCTAGGGGTGTTCCCGTGACTTGTGCTCATTGTCTATTTCGTACTCACCATCAAGATACGGTGTGCTTAGTTGGTAAATTCAGCAGCGTGTGTGTTTTATTTAAAAGTTTACCTTCTTTAAAGCATCCCTCTTGAAAACTATTTTCATTTTGAAGTTTCACCTCTTTGAAAAATTGTTACTAGCATTTTTGTTTATAAAACATATAAGTTTTTGTTTGATAGTTATTATAGCATGAAACCTCATTTGAAAAACATACTTTTATATCTTGTATTTAAAACTTGAAATTGATGTTTCTTTTATTTTAAAGGAAGTGCATTGGTAATAGAATATCGGGATAACCAACTGAGTTTTAATACTCACGCCTATAGTCTTCTTCTGTTTTTAGCCATTATATGCAGGTTTTATATTGAGTTCGATCACCTTGGGCGACGTATGATTATTGTGTTGTTGAGTGACTAGAAGGGTCACATAGAGTTAGTTGGTTATCAGGTCTGGCCAGTTGAATTGTTAGTTTAGTTGTACTTTTAGTTTCTTGTACAAATAATGTTTAGTTCAATTTTTATGTAAATGTATTTTGAGCTGTCCATTTTTTTCCGTTGTTTGTTTGATTGTTTATATTTGGGAGAAATCGTTCCCTTGTGTACTCTATTGATTCCCTTGGTGCTTGTCGCCATCCTGGGAGGATCGGGAATGCCTCTCGGGACTTGTCGCAGACTGGCTTGGGTGAACGGTTCAAGGTCGACTTGGGCTGGTTCATGACAAAATGACATCAGAGGAGGTCAGCTCTTAGCAGACCTTTCTTTTTAGAGCACCCTTGTTATTTGGGGGATGTCAAGGTAGATGGAGTAAGATTGTTGGGATTTGAGGGGTATGTGCGGGAATAGCGTCGCGAACTCTTGCTCGTTCTGATCCTTGGGTTTCCACAAGAAGTCCAGTTTTATTAGTGTCCTTTGTTCTTGTTGATTGTTTGGTGTTGGGATATGACAAGGGGAGTCTAACTAATGACCTCTGTGAGCTCGCAGGGCTTGACAAGCCATGTAGAGCCAGGGAATAGTCCTAATAAGTCCCTCTGTGTTAGTGTTGTGTTTGACATATGACCGCCAACCATATGGTCAATCACCTACCAACACCTAGTTCCCTTTTGTGGGTCTCTTGGAACTTTCTTAAATTCTAAATTTTTGTTTTGAAAATCCTTGTGTGATAATTGTGGAAATGGGGTTTAAAGGAAGGATTGGATTTTAAAAAGTTGAAAAAATGGTTTTCAAAAATTAAATATAAGAATGGTTTTAGAAAGTTGTATTTTTGTGAAAGTTTTTTTAGGAGGAAGTAGAAATGATTTAACAGGATTGGATTATCCCTAATATAAACTTGTGATTTGTTGGAATATTTTTTTTAAAGTGTAAATCATTTTCAGGTGATTCTGAATCTTTGTTTTAAATAGAGAGTTTTGGGATGTTGAAAAGTGTTTGAATTTGATGAATTGGTTTTGGAAATTGGTTTTGAGCGGTTCGTGTTTTCCTAGAAAGGGTATTGGTCTCAATGGACATCAGATTATGAAAAGATACCTTGCTGAATTTTAGAAAATGGGAAGGGGTTGTTTGAAGTAGCTTGGTTGTTTTGAAAGTTGTAAAAATGAAAAGGAGTATGTTTTTATAAAAATGGTTCTTGATGACGTGTGGTTTGTTTTGTGAAATCTGAAAAGGGTTTTGACTTAGTGGTTAGTGTTCCTTTGGAAGGTACATGATTTTTGGAATGATGTTATTTTGTTTTAGCCTTTTGTGTTTTCATGTGTACTCACATGCATGGTTTTATTGATATCTGGAAGAATGACCTATATGGAAAGGTGGTTGGGTGCCTGGGGTGGCATGGAAATGTGCATGTGAATGAGACTTGATGAAACACCATTAATGAATGTGGAAATCCACTAAGTTAGATTGTTTTTTAAAGTGTTTTGAGCTGATAAATTGTGGCATTTGTTTATAAACTGATGCTTATGTGGCTAGTTTTTTTCTCTACGTATTAGAAGAGTTATTTATTTAGTATTCTTTCTTGTGATCTAGAAGTCATACTCTTGTTGTGTCTTGAGATGATATCTTTTCGGTGACTTGGTTTTGGAGTAATGTTTAGTGGGTTTCTTAGGACATGTTGGATGTTGTGATGTGTCCATGGATAGTTCTCCATTGAAAATATTTCATGTTGATCAACCTAAGGATTCATTTCAAATATTAAATCCACCTCTTTGGATGATGTCTCAGCCCATTTTTTGTAATAGAGAGCTTTTTGGAATTTATTTTAAGTGATTCTTGGTTTTGATCCGGTTCATTGGAAATCCTGATCCTTTTCTTGGGGTTTGGGTGAGATTAATTTTGAATTTTGAACTTCCATATATGTCTAATCATTCTACCTTTGATGACCCATAGCTTATTTGGGAGTTTTGGAGAAAAGGGTGGTTACTTCATGATTTTGGCCAACGGTGAGCCCATTTCTAGATTTAAAAACCAAATTTTTTCTTTTTATAACTACTTTGTTTTTCAACATTTTTCACCCATTACACTTCCTACTTTTCCTCCCTTGAAATATTCAAACCACCATATCCTTTTGGACCCCTTAAGAAATCATAATCATGGTGAATTTGGGTTACTTATTCATGTATTGGGCCAGTATGAGGGCACATTTCCATTTTTAAAAAAATAATTTTTTTATTTTATATCTTATTTATTTTTTTTATTTTTTTCAGCGATTCCACCTCCCAATCGAGTCCAAGAACCCTAAGAGCACCCCAAGGTTCCATTTTATCTATTTTGAGCTCATCTTTTCACAGATTAGGGAAAATATTCTCAATAGTTCTCAAATAGTCCAGATTTGCCAAAGGTATTTTGTCTCATTAATAAATCACTCAATTCATTATCTTTTTGCCACAAATATTCTTTTCTTGGTTTATCTAGACATTAAGAGCCTCTCCAAGGAGTTTGAATCCATTAACTTTCCTTTATGGGTGAAGATCTAAGGGAAGATGAAGAGTTTTTTGGTTTCCAAGGTGAGATTCCTTCTCATTTCTCCTCCCTCTTCTTCCTCCTTTCATTATTTCTTGGTTTTATAATCTCCTCTAGTCATGCTAGACATAGGGTTCTATTATACCATGATTTTTGATGAGGGTTTTGTTCATTTGGGGTTGTCCGTCATAGGTTTAGGGTTTATAAACCCTCAGATGGTGATATTAGGCGTGCTTTTCCATTACGCCAAGGATTTGAGGTAGGATATCCCTTGCACATGAATTTATCATTTAAGTTTCATAATTTTATTATTTTTTTCACCTGATATATATGTTTATTACTTTTGTCTAGCCTTTGGATAATTTTCTTGGTGTGAAAAACAATTTTTTCAAGCTTTGTTTTGTGAAAGGTAGTGTTTTTTTGTCATAAAAGTGCACACCAAGTGGTTGTTTAAATATTCCGTTATATTTCATGCCTGGTTTGTGAGGTTTAGAACCTGGTTTATGGTATTTTGAACATTTTACAGTATCTTGAATAAAATATGACATGCAGTTGATGTTTTATTCCTTGTCAAGTGCTTAAAATAATTTTTTTTGTTTAAAAGTGCATGTCACGTGTTCGGTAAATTGTCCTTATATGGATTTCCAATGTGTATTTGGTTTTACAAACAAATGGGTTTTGGTTTACAACATGTTTTGGCCTGAGTTGCAGGAAAATGGACCGTTTCACATCCTTATGAAAATGGTTGTGTTTTGAATATATAACCTGAGTGTTTTAAGGGATTTATGAAAGTGGTTTTATGCTTTAAATGATGTTTATAAACTTCCTTAATAAAAGTTAAATGCATACCTTTTTTAAATGTTAGTTTTGAGAAAGGCTTAAAGGCCCGTTTGACATTTTTTTTCTTGTAAAATTAGTTTCCATGTGTATTTCATGTTCTATCTTTTGGGGACATTTTATAGTTCATGAAATAGATTTATTAATTGGTTTTAGGGCTTCCAAATCTGGGTTGATATGGTATTGATGATTTTTTTGGCCTTAAAAGAGTACTTTTGAATGGATTTTATGTGCAAGGTCTCGTTATACTTCTTGAAATTGTTTTATGAAAATTTAGGTGGTTTATTGATTCGTGAAAGAAATGTGAGATATGTGTGTGATCTGTTTTATGTGTATGATTTGTAAATGGAATATTCATAAAAAAATGGTATTTTATAGATGTGTAACTTGTTTGAGCATAAAAAGGGAAAACCCGGGTATCTAGGTGGACGGTCGTGTACTAGTATGCTAGTGATCCTGTGAGGTATGACCCCTATTTCACTTATCAAGTTTAATGATGACAACACTAACTAAACTTTTATTATGATGTTTTTGGGGGACCACTAGGTTATGGGTATGCTCTCTACTAGTGGCTCGTGTGCACGAGAACAAATATTTATTATGGTTACCTTCACCGAGATACGAGGTACCTGAGGCTCAAAACTAACTAGTGCCTAGGGGTGTTCCCGTGACTTGTGCTCATTGGATATTTTGTACTTACTATTGGAATACAGTGTTCTTAGTTGGTAAATTCAGCAGCATGTGTGTTTTATTTAAAATTTTACCTTCTTTAAAGCAACCCTCTTGAAAACTATTTTCATTTTGATGTTTCATCTCTTTGAAAAATAGTTACTAGCATTCTTGTTTATAAAACATGTAAGTTTTTGTCTGATAGTTATTATAGCATGGAACCTCATTTGAAAAACATACTGTTATATCTTGTATTTAAAACTTGAAACTGATGTTTATTTTATTTTAAAGGAAATGCATTGGGAATAGAATATCGGGCTAACCTATTGAGTTTTAATACTCACGCTTATAGTTTTCTTCTGTTTTTAGCCCTTGTGCAGGTTTTAACTTGAGTTCGATCACCTTGGGTGACGTATGATCATTGTGTTGTTGAGTGACCAGTGGGGTCACATGGAGTTAGTTGATTATCAGGTCTGGTCAGTTGAATTGTTGGTTTAGTTGTACTTTCATTTTATTGTATAAATAATGTTCAGTTTAATTTTTCTGTAAATGTATTTTGGGCTGTCCATTTATTTCCGTTGTTTGTTTGATTGTTTATATTTGGGTGAAATCGTTCCCTTGTGAACTCTATTGATGCCCTTGGTGCTTGTCGCCATCCCGGGAGGATTGGAAATGCCTCTCGGGACTTGTTATGGACTGGCCTGGGTGACCGGTTCAGGGTCAACTTGGGCTAGTTCGTGACATGAAGTGCTTCTAAAGATTCTAGTGAATGCACATCATCAGAATTAGAAGCTGAAGCTTCAAATCAAAAGGCCAACATATTATTTATGACACAATTAGATGAGGTACATTCTTACTACTCCTCTGATCAAGATTCAGATAATGAAGATTGCTCATACAATAAACTAAATGAATATTGCACTATGTTGGAAATTAAGTATGAAAGTTTGAAGGAGAAAAAAAATCCATTTTTAATTCCTATAATAAAATCATTGGTGAAAAATAAAATCTAAATAATTAGATTTCATATCTAAGAGATCAGCTAGAAAAAACTTCTATTTTGAATGGTGTAAAAGATTTTTTTTTTAAATCTATAGAAATAAGTTCAAAATTTTAAAGATGTTGCAGGTGTTTTTACAAAAGGAGAAGATTATTTAAACAAAATCATTGGTTAAAATCAACCTAGAAAAGAAAAATTTGGAATTAAAGATGCTGAAGGTGTTTTTACAAAAGGAGAAGATTATTTAAACAAAATAATTGGTTAAAATCAACCTAGAAAAGAAAAATTTGGAATTGGAAGCAAAGGGGAAAACCCAAAACTTTATAGAAAATCTCTCGTGTCCTATTCAAAAGATAAATATCTTTCTAAAGTTACTTATTTTCATTACGGAAAAGTAGTACATTATGCAAATATTTTTGATTTAATAAATCCTCAAATCAGTGGAATTAAAAATGTTTTTCTTTAAAAAGATGTTTCAAAACAAACTGTAAAGTAATATGGAAAATAAAAACAATCCTGGATGCCTAAATATTTTATAGCTAACCTATCTAGACCCAAAAGAATTTGGGTACCAAAGAATTCTATTGTTTGAATTGTCACTGTAGGAAACTGGTCGAATGAAAAACAATACAAAATAGTTCATGGATAGTGGCTGTTCAAGACATATGAGTGGAGACTACTCAAATTTTCATTCTTTATCTAAATTAGATAGAGGTTATGTCATGTTTGGAGACAATGAAAAAGCAAAAATAGTTGGCATTATATTAGTAGGAAATACAAAATCTATCCTTATCAACAAAGTAATTTACATTTAAGGCTTCAAGAACAACCTAATAAGTATTTCTCAACTTTGTGATGATGATTATTATGTTGATTTTTCAAATAATGTCTGTTCAGTTTTTAAAGATAAACATATCAAATTTAAGTCACCCAGAACAGACAGTGATTACACATTATATCTTAATTCATTGTGTAGAAAAAATCTAAAATGTTTAAATGCTGAAATTGATGAATCATGGATTAGGTACAAAATTATTAGGCATTACAATGTTCATTCCTTAAAAAAATTATCCAAAAATAATTTTATTTCTGACTTGACTAATCTTAAATTGAGCAAAAAGAAACTATATGATGCATACCAAATGGGCAAGCAACATAAGTCATCTTTCAAGTCAATTAAAGAAGTTGCTACTTCTATACCTCTTGATCTTATCCACATGGATTTGTTCGAACCAACTAGAACTGAAAGTATTGCTAGTAAGTCTTTTGTTTATGTATCAGTTGACGATTTTTCAAGATTAACATGGGTTTATTTTTTAAGACTTAAAAGTGAAGTCTGTTCTGTGTTTATTTGTTTTTGTAAACTTGTGCGAAATGAAAAAGATGTCAAAATTATGACTTTAAGAAGTGGTCATGGAGGTGAGTTTGAGAATCATGAGTTTAATTCTTACTGCTCTAAGCAAGGAATTAAATATACATTCTCTACCCCTAGGACACCTTAACAGAATGGTGTTGTCGAAAGGAGAAATAGGACTTTGCAAGAAATTGTTAGGACTATGTTGTGTGAATATAACATGCCCACTTATTTTTAGGATGAGGATATTAACACGACATGTTATATCATTAATAGAGTACTGATAAGACCTATTTTAAAGAAAACATTATATGAGTTGTGGAATAATATAAAACCAAAGGTAGGATATTTTAAATTATTTGGATGCAAGGTTTACATCTTGAATACTAAGGGTAATCTTAGAAAACTTGATTCAAAGGCTGATGAAGGTATCTTCCTAGGTTACTCTACTACTTTCAAAGATTATAGAGTTTTCAATAAAATATCAAGGATAGTTTAAGAATTAGCTCATGTGAAATTTGATGAAAGTGATCCCTTTGGTCACAAAATGATTCAAATTGATGATTAAAATAATTTAGTCAAAGATATGAGACATAAACCCTTATTTCATGAAAATAAGGATGATGATTTGGAACTTGATTACTTTAAACCAAATCCAATAAGGAAATAGATAGGAGAACTAGAAAGTGTGTTTCCTAGAACACTTAGAAACCTTAGAGACCATCCTTTAGAAACAATTATAGGAAACCTAGATGAAGGAGTAAGAATTAGAAGAAATGTCGAAAACTTAGTAGAATTTTCTGTCTTTTTATCCCAATTAGAAAATAAATATATAGAAGAATACTTATTATATGAAATCTAGTTTTTATAAATATAGGAAGAAATAAATCAATTTAAAAGAAATAAAGTATGATAATCAGTTGAAAGACCCTCAAGCCATCCTGTAATTGGAACAAAATGGGTTTTTAGAAATAAGAAAGATGATCATAGTGTGATAACTATAAATAAAGATAGATTAGTTTCCAAAGGATATAATAAAGAAGAAAGAATATATTATGAGGAAACCTTTCCCCCTGTATCTAGATTAGAATCCATTATAATTCTTATAGCATATTAATCCTATATGAATTTAATATTATATCAGATGGATGTAAAATATGCCCTTTTAAATATTTTTTTAATTAAAGAAGTTTATGTATAACAACCTCTTGGTTTTTAAGATCCTCACTTTCAAAATCATATTTTTAAACTTACCAAATCTCTATATGGACTTAAACAAGCTCCAAGGGCATTATATGAAAGATTAAGTACTTTTATTCTATCAAATGATTTTATAGTAGGAATAGAAGATCTTACTCTTTTTAAGAAAACTTGTTTTTTGATATTTTACTAGTACAAATATATATAGATGATGTTATTTTTGGTTCAAAGAATCAAAATCTCTGTAATGATTTTTCAAAACTTATGCAAAAAGAATTTGAAATGAGCATGATGAGAGAACTAAACTATTTTCTAGGATTTTGAGTTTATCATAAAGATTTTGGAAATATTATAAATCAAAGAAAATAAATACTTAATTTACTTAAGAATTTTGGACTTGAAAATGTTAATACCTACTCAACTCCTATGAGCACCAATATCAAACTTGATTCAGATGAAACTGGAAAATCAGTTGACAATAATTTGTATAAAAGAATCATTGGAGGTTTTTTTATATTTTACTACAAGTGGGACATACATTATGTTTTCAGTATGTATTTGTACAAGATTTAAATCTAATCCAAAAGAGTCACATTTAAATGCTGAAAAAATAATTTTAAGATATTTAAAAGTAACTATAACTCTTTCTCTTCTTTTTCCAAAAAACCTCCAATTTTAGTTTAATTTCATACTCAGATGCTGATTTTTCTGGATATAGATTAGATAGGAAAAGAACCTCAGGAACCTATCATTTTCTTGGAAAATATCTCATGTCTTGGTCAAGTAAAAATCAACATTTTGTATCAGTATCAACTGCTGAAGATGAAATTGCCACTAGAAGTTGTTATGCATAGGTGTTGTGGATAAAAAACACCTTAATGGATTATGGATTTAATTTCAATCATGTTCCAATCAGATGTGATAACACTAGTGAAATCAACATCTCAAAAAAATGATAAACCATTTTAGAACAAATAACATTGACTTAAGACATAATTTCTTAAGAGATCATGCACAAAAAGGTAATATCACTTTAGAATTTGTTTGCATAGAAATAAATTAGTAGATATCTTTACTAAACCCTTGTCTTCTGACATATTTTATTTTATTAAATTTGAATTAGGTATGTTTAATCTTATGAAGTAATATTTTATTTCATCCTTTACAGTGAGCACATTATTTAATTTATTTAAATATATCTTTGCACTACTTTTTTGAGAAATAGTCACATCTTGTAGGACATGTCACATACACTTAGTAATAATTACTCCAACATTACCGTGTGACCCCTTGTTTACCATAGACAAAAAAAGGATTGAGCATCAACTCTACTTATGAAATGACTCTCAAACCCTTTGATCCCTTTATTCTCTTCACTGGAACCCTTTCTACCCTATCCCTCTCAACCTTCTAATCCCTAAAACTTCTGAAATGGAAACAAATGAAGGAGCTGATGGTGTTCATAAAGTAGGATGAAATGATGGAAGATATCAAGAAAAGTGTTGAGTGGTAGAGTCATTGATTTTAAGTGTTTAGACAGAACTGATATGCTCTTGAAAAAGGTCCTAAACCATCAAGGATGAGAATATGTATTTGATTTGTCACAAAACCCTATAGTTTTTAAGAAGTAAGCTCATGAGTTTTATGAATCTGTGACCTTTATCTTCAGAAAGGATGAAGACACGGTCACTACAATAATTAATGCAAAAGAGATGTCCATAACTTTAGTCAATCTCGTTGAAATGTTGAAAGTCCCTCATAATGGTTATCTATTCTTTTACAACTCTCTATCTTCCATATAAGGTGTTACCTCTGTATAAACCATGAAATCACTATTTGGAACTACTGTTGTGGAGAAGAAGTAAGTAAAGACCTTGGAATCAGAAAGGAAACTAATGGTCAAGTTCATTATCGCCCAATGAAATGGTGAGTTTGGTTTTATTTTTTAAAAATTTTATTTGCTTTATCTATTTATGCTTGAAAAACCTCTCAACTTATCCCATTATATATTGAGATACATGTGTCACATTCAAAATAAGTCCCTAAACTTATATCCTTATAGAAGAATCCTTTGAAATGCTAGAGTCACCTTGGATGATAATGATGCAACTTAATGTCATGGTTTGATGACTCTAAATACAAATGTTTTAGGGAAGAGTGGATTACATTGGGATTTATCTGTGAAAAAGTTGATGCCTTACAGTTTGATGCCTAAAATGTACCCTGCTCAGATTCAAGGGGATTGTTCAAATTTAGATAAAACTCTAATATTTGTAGAAGGATCGTCTCAACTTTCTGAGACCAGAAAAATCCTTGATGAAGAAGAATAAGATCTCAGTTTGAGAAGGAGAGTTAGGATTGGTATTCCTTCCAATTCTCAAGTTGTTGATCAGGAAAGCACACTTCCTGTTTTGCCTCTCCACTAGTTCAAAACACAATTGAAAGGATAATATCAACTATCACTCAAATGTTTTATATTGGTCAAGACAAGACTGTATCTGTAAGTATAAGGTTATCTCCACTTTTAGTTCCCTCTCACTCTCAAGCTATGGAAAGAATGGATGAAGAGATATCCAGAAAATTGTTTTCAAAAGAATCACATAATGAGGACATTATACCAAATGTTTCTGAAAATAAACAAGAAAAGAGTACATAAGTTCAGTAGGAAAGGAATTACCCTTTTCCCCAAGCTACTCTGAATGAAGAAGTACTAGGATTTGAAAGAAACTTTTTAAAGTTATCCTCTGATGTTTAGTTTCTAAAATCTCAAGTTTCTGAAGTACATCATCAAGAAAGAACACTTTGTGATCAAATAGTGACTAAAGATAATGTTCAATAAATTATACTATTGATACAGTCTGTTTTGAAAAAATGTTCAGATCAACTCGCTGCTGGTATCATTATTAATGTATATGTTCAGTCACAACTCTTATAATTGTCACAAACTGTTGATCCTATCATTGCATCTATTGATTCACTTTGGTGTGAAGTTGTGACAACAGAATTTTGTTAAGATTTTCTGAAATTAGTTGTTGATGAAGTTTCAAGTATGCCAGTCATGTTTAAAGAAGATGTTAGAACTGTTGTTGAATCATCCCATGAGTTAATCTCTATGCTTAGTAAAAGGATTGAAGATTCTCAGAAAGACTCTTTACAAGAGAATAATGACATAAGTTTCATCATTACTCTTATAGGAAAGATAGCTAGATCCTTTATGAATAACTGTGTTAAAATTGAGAAGAAGACTGATGATCTTCGTTAAGTAGTCATGAATAACCTCAATCAAAGTTTTTTAGATAATGATGAAGTTGATATTGATGCCTTTTTAGAATCCTTAGATAGAGATGAACCCTCCAAGTAAAAAGAAATTATGACTGTGTTGGGGATATCAGATAATCAGGTGAAAGTTTTGAAAAACCAAATATCGAGTTGTGCAAAGAAAGGCGACCTCCAAAATTTTATTTGAAATTTATCTCAGATGATATGGAGTGGTTTTACAAGCATTCTGGACTATTGAAAAAATGACTTAGTGAGAATAATTGATGCTTGTGTAGATGTACTCTTTTAGATTCATGGAAGAAGGCTTCCTAGACCCTAAATCTCTGATCATTATCAGTATACCTCTTAAAAACTAAAGAAAATCATTGATCATTAAGTAGATCAATCCGGGGAACCCCAAAGTTAACTTCGACATAGCGAGAGAACAATAGACTACCCACAACATTCAATCAAAACCAGTTAGGGTTTCTCATGAAGATTGTGATGGTCTTGGAGCAACCTCACTGAAGCTAGGAGATGTCTTTAGTACATAACTGATTCTTCTCTACCGTTATCGTCGTTACCTCATAACCAACCCCTATCATTCAAGAACCCACCTCCTAAAATTCATTTAGAGTAGACTAGTTGATACTTATTCCTAAAGAAGCTCATGAACTTTCATTTCCCAATGGTTGAGCCTTTATAAAACATTTGAATCATGCCAATGTTTTTATTGCATTACTTTAACATTTTCATCGATTTTAATCATCTGAATCAGTTAACTCTAACTTTTTCTTTGAATGTTTATGATAACTTAACTTATGTTTTTATTGCCTTTACTTTATTAAATTCTTTATGTGATTGTTACTGTTGATTAAGTCTTTATTTTATCAAGTCTATATTCTTTAGATCTTTATTATTTTTTAGATATTTTAATGTTTCATTATGAACTACTCTTTCTGCCAAAACTATGAGTGTTAATTACTATCTGTGTGCAATAGAAAATGTTTTCCTTCTTAAACTTTTTTTTAATATCACAAAAAGGGGGAGAAAAAATGGAAAATACAAAATTTCACATTTATTACAAAATTATTTCTTATTTCAAAATGAAACTTCATAATAAAAGAAAAATATATTCTTTAAAAAAAATTTAAATTCAATTTCAGAAATATTTGTTTTTCTATCACATGAGTTTTTTGATCAACAAAAAAGGGGAGATTGTTGTAAAATGTATTGTTCCAATACATTCATTCTTTCCATGTTTTGATGATTCATAAAATCCCTACTTTTATTCTAACAAGTTTGTTGAGTGTTTTAGATTATATTTATCTTATGCAAGCATATTGTCTTATGAATATCAAGGAACATCTTTAGTTTCTTAGAAATAAAAATTTCAACATAAGATTTTATCTTACGATATTCGACTAAGTCACTCAGAAAATACTTCTAGTAATAAATGATAATATGAAAGGATGATATTATTTTGAGGAATAAATCATAGTCATAAGTAGTTGAATAGATGTGAATGATGCATTAGTAATTTTTTTTCTTATGCTATAAGATTATCTTATGATACGTCGAAGACATATTATCTTACTAAATTGATTTATCTTATGTAAAAGATATCCGATGGTGAATAGTATGATAAACCAATATCCTTTGAAGATATATTAGTATGGAATGTAATAATTATCCTTGTTAATATTGTGATAATCCATTCCATACATTTTGAGTAAATCAAAAGAAGATTATTGTTTTAAGGAAAGAACATCTGCCCAAGACTTTCCATGAATAGGAAATTTCAGAGAGTGAGAAATATCTCTGACATTGCGGTCGCAAAATCAATTCCATTTTTGGAAGGAGAAGATGTATAGTATTTTTATCCTATCTCATCAGGATCTCTGTATGAATCATTTGACCGTTAGAATTATCCTTTATAAAGTTCAAATCAGTATATATAAAAATAAATTGGAAACAACACAAATACATAGAGACGTGAATGTGGAATCAAAGAATGTGAAGAGAACAAAATAAGGTTTCTCCTATCTAACTCTAGAGATCTATACATATTAAAAATCCATATGTCAAGTGCTAAGCTTATCTGCCTTATCAGTTGCACTGAAGATCACCCCAAGATACTTTTGAAGCTTATATATTTTCTCTGGATAAATCTTCATCTACTGTCAGTTGTTTCTTGTAACTCTGTGCCACAAATGTTTCTCAAAACTGTATCTTATTTCTACTATGTTTACACTCTGTATATGAGTGTGGTTAACACTGAGGATAGGTTTTGTAAAGGGAGATCCTAGTTGAAAGCTCTTGGACCTTTTTATTAAGTTATAGCTGTATGTTCTTAGCTGGGAGCCTCCGATAAAAGGGATGTTCAATGAAAATCACCAAGCACGAGGAGTAGAGCGTTGGTGGAGTGGACTAGGTGATTTCTATTCTCTAAACTACTATAAACCTCAATGTTCAATTTCATTTATACATGTTTTATATTTCCACTTCATATTCTTAAGAAATAAAATTGTACATGCATACTTTGAAGAAAGTGATCTATATTTCAAAGAATCTTTTAGAACTCAATTCACCCCCCTCTTGAGTTATTTAGTCAGTCATTATTTGGGGAAAAAATTACATTGGAATTGGATACAAGGAATTGTATCCCAATGGACTGAATAGTTTATTAGTCTCTGGAAACTTGATACATACTTGAATTTCACCTTACAATTGAAAACATAAAATATAATATTGTATTTTCTTTGAGTACACCATTATCATATTTAGCATATCTTTTTATATCAATCATAATACACTTCCTGACATCCCGAAGAAATAAATCATAAGAAAGGGGTGAACTCTAATGCTTAGTAAGAGCATGCATACAACATAGTCTATCATGAATAAATAAGGTATAATCAATATGACAAGGTAATTAACTGAATACACATTCCATTTAATAAATATATTGAGCACAACATGAATCCACAAATAATATCATAGTGAAAATATCATGGATATTAATAATTGAATTCTCAATGAAGGAAATGCATATTATTGGCGGTTATGATTTATGAGACCATGATATCTCTATTATCAAGACTTTTCACTAAGACATTTTTAAACCATGGGTAAAAGCCCATTTAATTTGGGCAACTGATTTGCCTCATGAGACCTGTCGATGCATTGAGGGGCTATATAATTCCAGGCCCCACCCGTTACTGCATGTCCAATGTATTCCTCATATATCAAATGATTGATTTAATTAATGAACAATATTTATTATCAATAAATATCCATATTGAGTAAATGTAACGACCCAAAGTTTCATTAATGGAAATCCCTCTTGATCTAATTAAATGTCTCTTTATGTTTATATAAAATGTCAACTTCTTTGGTTTTATGTTAAGAATTTTGACCATTGCTAATATAGCCGTTGAACAGTGATCACATGATTAGTATAAATATAGGGATTTAAAAAATCCAAATTTACTCAGACAAAGGAAGCGATGACCTCATCCAGTAGAATTGCCCCATATGAAGCCCATTTGTCAGAGCTCGGAAAAGAGGTGGCATCCTTGGTCTTCACTCTTGACCAAGCCCAAGTTGAGCTTCATCATGTCAAGCTCGAATGAGACCGTCTACGGGAGAAGTGGAAGTTGATAGAAATTACCACTCGAGCGATGTTATCCGAGCCACCCCAAGAGTCTGTCACCATCGCACACCTTACCCTTAGGTCTTATGCGGCTGTTTTAAGGGGTTATGTAACAAATAAATAGTACTATGTTCATGTACATTATTTTTTTGTATATAATAATGAATATATTTTCTTGTCATTATTGATACATTGTAAATAGTTTTTAAAGTACACATAATGTTTTTAGTTATTATTTAATTAAGAATTCTATTTTATTAAATTAAGGGATTTTTGAATTAAATAATATTTTAATAAAATATTATTATTATTATTAAATTATTTTTTATTAAATATAAATGATCTTATAATTTTATGAATGCAATTGTAATTTTTATTAAGGTTTGAAATCCATTTCTGTCAAAACCCTTGAATTTTCGATAAATGTCGGTTTTTATTTTAAAATTGAAAATTAACATATTTAGAAAATTATTTAGATAAAATAAATGTTATTTCAGGAATCAGGACTTTGAAATTATCCAACGGTGAATTTTTCATAATTTTCTGAGACAATCAAATTTTTGGGTAAAAATTAAATACCGTTTAAATATATAATGTGTTTTATGACATCATAATGACCCAATAGTGATGTAATAAAATACTATAATCTTTATGTTCGGACAATATATGTTTTACCATTAAAATAATGTGATTTTGGGTTTGTTTGACTTACTTTTCAAAGCATTAATGGACCTCTCAAGACTAATTAAACACATTGTCTTTTTAAATTAATTTCCATGGGAGTATGAATCAACTCCACATAAGCAACCCTATTATTTTAAGAAGTTAGGACTTTGGCCTTATGAAATATTATTTTCCTCTTCCCTTTTCCAAAAACCATGGGCAAAAACCATGGGATGGTTTGTGGTTTGGATTAATTTAATGTAAGGGGACCCAAACCTAAATAATAAAGAATTCCCTCACCTTTCCTATATAAACCCACCCAAGCTCCCACTTCCTCCTCACTCAAAGCCTTTAGAGTTAGTCCCACCTCTTCCCTACTCTCTCTAGAGTCCTCCCAAGGTGCCCCAAGCTCCCAAGAAGCCTCTCACAAGCCTCTCTCTAGCCTTTGGAAGCACACTTCCAAGTAAGAGTTTTTTTCTTCCCTTCTCATTTTTATACAATTTTATTTAAGTTGTTTTGCCCTTTTAATTTCAATTATGAATGTTGGGGTATCTTTTAAAACCTCCCTAATACTTCCCTATTTATGTTTGAATGATGAGAGACCCCTTTCTCTCTCATTTAATGCCTCCCATGTACACCCGTTACTATGCTGAAATTCCGAAAGGAACTTCTCTCTCCTCTTTTACATTCAAGCAATAATTTTGTATCATGAATCTAAATTCCATTAAAATTGTTGGGACATGTATCTATATGAACTCCTTACTGTACATCACATGTAAATATTATGAGGAACCCCTTTCTCTCTCATCAACCATTTTTATGAATTCTTATGTCACGCCGTTACGCTGCCGAAATTGCACCGATTTTCTAAGCCAATGTCATTGTGTAGTGAATACCATGCCCATTTCTCCATAAAGGGTATTCACATTTATGCAAATTTACTTATTGATTATAAAGTTTATTGTATTAATTCCACATTCCTTTATCATGGAATAAATGATTATGTTTTATGAATCCATGTTTTATGAACCATGTGGCACACTTATGCATGAAATGAAATGTTTAAGAAGGGTGCACCCTTATAGTGCTCCAATGCATTGGGTAAAGTTTAGTATCATGATAAGTCATGTTAAATGAGTGTTGAATCATGCTAATTCAAGTGAAATAAGGGTTTACTCGTGATTTATGTGCAATGAGGATTTACTCATGCTCCACATGCAATGAGCCTTGGCTCATGCTAATTCCATGTTAAGTGTTGTTGCCACATTTCCATGTTATGATTATCATGCTTTATCATGCCTTTATGTTCACATTTCTCTTATGATCTATTGATATGCCTATTTCCTAACATGTATTGTACTACTCATGTTATTCCATGTGTACTCCCTTACTGGGCTTTATAGCTCACCCTTTTCTTATGCATGTCCTCAGGTTATCCCATGCAATGCTAAGTAAGAGGGAATGTAGTGGTCATGTAAAGGAAGTTTTCAATAAAGATGTTGTATTTCATGTTTTAAGTTTTTATGTAATGATCCTAAGACCCAAAGACACTAAACCTCTCGATATTATTTGTTGTATCAAGAGAAGTTTTATGTAATAAATCATGTTTAAGTTTTTAATAAAAGCAGGGTTGTCATAGTTGGTATCAGAGGATAGGTTTAGTTATTTTTGGGATTAGGATTAGAAAACCCTAGTAAAGCCTTAGAGAAAAGACTAAGTATAATAAAAACATCCCTAAGTTTTGGTATGTACTGAGTAAGTGGTTTATCAAACAAATACATCCCTGTCTGGATACGAGCAGGTAGAGGCGGCTCTGGCACAGATGTATCCTAGGGGTAAAACCCGAAACCACCGCTTTGAGCTAGAATCGAACGGGAACTGGTGCACGACAACGGGCCTTGTTTCACTCTTGGTTATGACACTCCTGAGGGATATGTTTTGATAAATTCACAATCATAGTATGAACCCTTATTAAGGGAATAAAAAAATTCCCCTAAGAATATATGTTAGAAAGTATATCATGAAAAGCCCAGATTGAAGCCTATAGAATCATGAGTTAAGAAAATAAAAGTTTATTTATAAGTCATCAACTTTTGTATTTGGATTACCCTTTATGTGTTACACCTAACCTTCCTTTTATTCCAGTCAATGGCCGGTAATAAGAGGACTCGGGTTAACAACCGTTGTGAAGATCAGTGTGATGACTGTACTAATGAGATGCCCAATCCAATGGGAGCAGGAATCGTGAACTTTGTCACGCTTCTCTCTCAAATAACTCAAGTTTTGAATAGAAACACGGGTCAAGAGGAATGTTCAACCCCCCCTAAGAAAGAACAAGTCGCTATCGAGAGCTTCATGAGACAAAAGCATCCTACTTTTAGTGGATTATCCGATCCCACGATCGCTAAACAATGGATCAACTCCATTGAAAAGATCTTCTCCATCCTTCAATGTTCTGAACAAGAGAAGGTTCTCCTGACGGATTATTGTATGGAGGGTGAAGCTGATCAATGGTGGATGTTGATCAAAAATACAAAGCCTGAGGAGGAGATCTAGGTGTTGGAATGGAAGGATTTCCAGAAGATGTTTTTTGATAAATATTTTCTGCACACCCTCCGGATTAAGATAGAAAGGGACTTCCTTTCCCTCAAGCAAAAAGACGAAGAATCTGTTGGATCGTATGAGAAAAACTTCATAAGGCTTGTATGATACGCTTCTGGCTTTGTCGTTACCCTAGAATGCAAAGTTAACCGCTTATTTGGTGGGTTGAAGCCTAGAATACGAAAAGCATTAGCAATCCGTGACTTCGACAACTATGAGGAAATTGTCCGATGTGCCCTCAAGGTCGAAATGGAGATCAGAGATTCAAATGGGTATCATGGGGATAAGAAGAATAAGGTGGAATTCAATGCTGGTGGCCCGATGGATAAATCCAACAGTGCTAATAAGATCCATCACCCCACTTTCCAAAAGTGCGGAAAGAAGCACCCTAGAAATTGCCTTAACGGGATGAGGAAATGCTTCAGGTGTGGAAGAGAAGGGCACCTAGATGTTAAATGTCGGAAATAAAGACCCTCGGTTGCGATAGAGGAGAGGAACTCTCCGCTCGAACCTCAATGCATTGTTCAATGCTACAAATGCAAAGAACCAGGTCATTTTGCAAATCAGTACCCTAATCCAAGGGTTTTCGAAGGCAACCAACAACCTCCAAGGCAGCAAGGATGAGATTTTTCCATCACTTCTGCCAAAGTGATCCCCGACAACGAAGTGGTTACAGGTACGCTAGTTATTCATTCAAGAATAGTGAACGTACTTTTTTATTCAGGTTCTACGCATTCTTTTTTATCTTGAAAGTTTAGTAGAACAATCCCAGCACCACCACAAATCATGGAAGTGAAGATGTCAGTGATTACGACAAATGGGGAAATCATTGCATCCCATGAATATAAGTCCTCCCCTGTTATAATCTGTGGATTGAATTTCCCGGAGAACCTCATCATACTCCCTCTGGTGTAATTTTATGCAATTCTTGGCATGGATTGCCTTTCCTTATATAGAGCCAACATAAATTGTCGGGAGAGGGAAATCACACTCCATATGGAGAATCGACCCCCGATTCATTACAAGTGTAAGGAGGAAGATGAATCTCCTTTAGCTCCATCATATCAAGCATGGATATTACTACCCTATGAGAACACATATCTATCTCAGATGATTGAGTCCAAGGAAGAAACCATCCTTGAAGAAATGCCTATTGTGAGGGAATTCGCTGAAGTGTTTCCCGAGGAACTGCCTGGTCTTCCTCCTAGAAAAGATGTTGAATTCTCAATTGAACTTATACTCGGGGATTTACCAATATCCAAGAATCCATATAGAATGGCTATTGTAGAGCTTGAAGAGCTGAAGAAATAGCTACAGGAGAATTTGGATAAAGGGTTTATACGCCCAAGTGCTTCACCATGGGGTGCACAAGTCCTCTTCGTCAAGAAGAAGGATGGGTCAATGCGGCTTTGCATCGATTATCGTGAACTTAAAAAAATCACGATAAAGAACAAGTATCCTCTCCCAAGAATTGATGAATTGTTCGATCAGCTGCGTGGAGCACAATACTTCTCCAAGGTGGACTTGCGGTCGGGATATTATCAAGTAAGGTTGAAGAAGGAAGATATCTCCAAGACTGCTTTTCGCACAAGATACGGGAACTATGAATTCATAGTAATGCCTTTCAGACTCACTAATACTTCAGTAATCTTCATGGAATTAATGAATATATTCTTTAGAGATTACCTAGAAAAATTTGTGGTAGTCTTTATAGATGATATTCTAATATACTCCAAAACCAACTAGGATCATGATTAGCATTTAAGAACTGTACTGGAGACTTTTCACAAGGAGAAGCTCTATACAAAGTGCAACAAGTGTGAGTTATGGTTGAAGGAAGTCTCATTCTTGGGCCATATCATTACAAGAAATGAGATATCTGTGGATCCCTCCAAAACAGATGCAATTGATGGATGACCAAGTCCAAAATCGGTAACGAATATCCGTAGCTTCTTGGGGTTAGCTGGATATTATCGACGATTTGTGATAAATTTCTCACGATTGTCCAACCCTCTTACCAAGCTAACTCGAAAGGGCGTAAAGTTTTCTTGGAGTGATGAATACGAATAAAGATTCAAGGAGTTGAAACGGAGGCTTATCACTGCGCCCGTGCTCACTTTAACCACAGTGGGGAACTTTTTGTGGTATTCAGTGATGCTTCAAAGAAGGGATTAGGCTGTGTGCTGATGCAGAATGATAAAGTGATATCTTATGCCTCAAGGCAGTTGAAAATCAATGAGTGAAACTATCCAACGCATGATCTGGAGTTAGTGGCGGTGATCTTTTCCTTGAAAATCTGGCGGCATTATCTCTATGGGGAGAAATGTGAGATATATATTGACCACAAGAGTCTTAAATATATATTCACACAGAAAGAGATTAATATGTGACAAAGAAGATGGATAGAGATCATCAAGGATTATGACTGTTCAATACATTACCACCCTGGGAAAGCGAACTAGGTGGAAGATGCCCTAAGTAGAAAGGATCCAGCAATTCTATCAACGATGAGAATTGAGAGGGATCCAATCTTCTTAGAGTTGATGAAGATGGACATGAGAATCATAGAGAAGGGAACATCATCAATCCTTTCACAAATTATTTCTCAACCATCTCTTTTGGAAATGTTAAAGGATGCTTAAAAGGATGATGTGTGAATTCAAGAAAAGGTGGAAGCTATCAAAAAAGGGAAATCCTCAGAGTTTAATGTTAATGAAGAAGGAATTGTGCGGTTTGAGAAAAGACTATGTGTTACATCAATTGTGGAGCTGAAGAAGGAACTTTTGGATGATGCACATAGTTAAAATTTCTCTATTCACCCAGGAAGCACAAAGATGTATCGAGATCTCCGAGAAAACTTTTGGTGGGATAATATGAAGAAGGAGATCGCTGAATATACATCAAAGTGCCTGGTGTTCCAGAAAGTGAAGGTAGAGAGGCATAAGTCTAAGGGGATGATGCAACCATTTCCCATACTAGAATGGAAATGGGAGAACATCACCATGTACTTTGTCACCGGACTTCCGAGGACATCCAAATGCAACAATGCAATCTGGGTTGTTGTAGATTGTCTTACAAAGACTGCACACTTCATTGCTATTCGGTAGGATTTCTCATTGGATCAACTGGCACAGATATATATCAGGGAAGTGGTAAGGTTGCATGGAGTACCACTATCTATTGTGTCTGACCAAGATCCAAGATTCAACTCTAAGTTTTGGAAGAGTCTTCAACATGCTCTGAATACTGAACTAAACTTAAGTACGACCTATCATCCTCAAACTGATGGCCAATCTGAGTGGACTATACAAACACTTGAGGATATGTTGAGAGCATGCTCAATGGACTTTAAAGGAGGATGGGATCAACATCTTCCTCTGGTTGAGTTCTCTTATAATAACAGTTTTCACTCGAGCATCCAAATGGCACCATATGAAGCCCTGTATGGGAAAAGGTGCAGAACACTAGCATGTTGGGATGAGGTCGGTGAACGTAAGCTGCTTGGACCAGAAATGGTCGAGGAAATGGTGGAGAAGGGGAAAACCATTCAGCAACATATCAAGGCATCCCAGAGTCGACAGAAGAGTTATGCATATAATCATCGACGAGACCTTGAGTTTAAAGTTAGAGACATGGTTTTTCTACGTATATCTCCGTGGAAGAAGGTCATGAGGTTTGGAAATAAAGGGAAGTTAAGTCCAAGGTACATCGGCCCCTTCGAGATTCTTGATTGTGTCGGGGCTGTGGCCTATCGACTATCACTTCCACCTACTATTTCCAAATTACATGATGTCTTTCATGTATCCCTCTTAAGTAAGTACATACCGGACCCTTCACATGTACTCTCTTCTGAGGTGGTACAATTGGAAGATGGTCTTTCTTATGAGGAGCAACCAGTGAAGATCTTAGATCGTAGAGAAAAAGTTCTACGAAATAATACAATTCCCCTCGTCAAGGTGTTGTGGAGAAACCACAAGTTTGAAGAAGCGACTTGGGAATCAGAGGAAATGATGAAGCTGAGTTACCCACATCTGTTTTAGTGTGGGAAAAGGAAAATTTCGAGGGCGAAATTTCTTAAGGGGAGAATATTGTAACGAATCAAAGTTTCATTAATGGAAATCCCTCTTGATCTAATTAAATGTCTCTTTATGTTTATATAAAATGTAAACTTCTTTGGTTTTATGTTAAGAATTTTGACCGTTGCTAATATAGCCATTGAAAAGCGATCACATGATTAGTATAAATATAGGGCTTTAACAAATCCAAATTTACTCAGACAAAGAAAGCGATGGCCTCATCCAGTAGAATTTCCCCATACGAAGCCCATTTTTCGGAGCTCATAAAAGAGGTGGCATTCTTGGACTTCGATCTTGACCAAGACCAAGCTGATCTTTATCATTTCAAGCTCGAACGAGACCAACTACAGGAGAAGTGGAAGTTGATAGAAATTACCACTCAAGCGATGTTATCTGAGCCACCCCAAGAGTCTGTCACCATCGCACACCTTACCCTCAGGTATTATGTGGATGTTTTAAGGGGTTATGTAATAAATAAATAGTACTATGTTCATGTACATTATTTTTTTGTATATAATAATGAATATACTTTCTTGTCATTATTGATATATTGTAAATAGTTTTTAAAGTACAAATAATGTTTTTAGTTATTATTTAATTAAAAATTATATTTTATTAAATTAAGGGATTTTTGAATTAAATAATATTTTAATAAAATATTATTATTATTATTAAATTAATTTTTATTAAATATAAATGATCTTATAATTTTATGAATGCAATTGTAATTTTTATTAAGGTTTGAAAGCCATTTCTGTCAAAACCCGTGAATTTTTGATAAATGTCGGTTTTTATTTTAAAAGTGAAAATTAACATATTTAGAAAATTATTTAGATAAAATAAATGTTATTTCTAGAATCAGGACGTTGAAATTATCCAACGGTGAATTTTTCATAATTTTCTGAGACAGTCAAATTTTTGGGTAAAAATTAAATACCGTTTAAATATATAATGTGTTTTATGACATCATAATGACCCAATAGTGATGTAATAAAAATACTATAATCTTTATTTTTGGCCAATATATGTTTTACCATTAAAATAATGTGATTTTGGGTTTTTTTGACTTACTTTTGAAATCATTAATGGACCCCTCAAGACTAATTAAACACCTTGTCTTTTTAAATTAATTTCCATGGGAGTATGACTCACCTCCACATAAGAAACCCTATTATTTTAAAAAGTTAGGACTTTGGCCTTATAAAATATTGTTTTCCTCTTCCATTTGATAAAAACCATGGGCAAAAACCATGTGATGGTTTGTGGTTTGGATTAATTTAATGTAAGGGGACCCAAACCTAAATAATAAAGAATTCCCTCACCTTTCCTATATAAACCCACCCAAGATCCCACTTCCTCCTCACTCAAAGACTTTGTAGTTCTTCCAACATCTGCCTCACACTCTCTAGAATCCTCCCAAGGTGCCCCAAGATCCCAAGAAGCCTCTCACAATCCTCTCTCTATCCTTTGGAATCACACTTCCAAGTAAGGGTTTTTTTTCTTCCCTTCTCATTTTTGTCCAATTTTCTTTAAGTTGTTTTGCCCTTTTAATTTCAATTATGAATGTTGGGGTATGGTTTCAAACCTCCCTCATACTACCCTCTTTATGTTTTAATTATGGGATACCCCTTTCTCTCTCATTTAATGCCTCCCATGTACACCCTTTACTATGCCGAAATTCTGAAAGGAACTTCTCTCTCCTCTTTTACATTCAAGCAATACTTTTGTATCATGAATCTAAATTCCATTAAAATTGTTGGGACATGTATCTATATGAACTACTTACTATACATCACATGTAAATATGATGAGGAACCCCTTTCTCTCTCATCAACCATTTTTATGAATTCTTATGTCACCCTGTTACGCTGCCGAAATCGCACCGATTTTCTAAGCCAATGTCATTGTGTAGTGAATACCATGCCCATTTCTCCATCAAGGGTATTCACCTTTATGCACATTTACTTATTGATTATAAAATTTCATGTATTAATTCCACATTCCTTTATCGTGGAATAAATGATTATGTTTTATGAACCATGTGGCACACTTATGCATTAAATGAAATGTTTAAGAAGGGTGTGCCCTTATAGCGCTCCAATGCATTGGGTAAAGTATAGTATCATGATACGTCATGTGAAATGAGTGTTGACTCATGCTAATTCAAGTGAAACGAGGGTTTACTCATGCTTTATGTGCAATGAGGATTTAATCATGCTCCATGTGCAATGAGACTTGGCTCATGATAATTCCATGTTAAGTGTTGTTGCCACATTTCCATGTTATGATTATCATGCTTTATCATGCCTTTATGTTCATGTTTCTCTTATACTCTATTGATATGACTATTTCTTAACATGTATTTTACTCCTCATGTTATTCCATGTGTACTCCCTTACTGGGCTTTATAGCTCACCCTTTTCTTATGCATGTCCTCAGGTTATCCCATGAAATGCTAAGTACGAGGGAATGTAGTGGTCATGTAAAGGAAGTTTTCAATAAAGATGTTTTATTTCATGTTTTAAGTTTTTATGTAATGATCCTAATCCCTAAATACACTAAAACTCTTGATCTTCTTTGTCATATCAAGAGAAGTTTTATGTAATAAATCATGTTTATGTTTGTAATAAAAGCAGGGTTGTCATAATAAAGAATATGAATTTATCAATAATTCCCCAATCAATCAAATACTTTAAAAATGTAACACCGTATGTAGAAATGATATACATCTTAGGTAATAATCATATCTATGATACAAGAATATGAATATTTAAGATAAATACAATATCCAATGATCAAAATTTAATGCTTCAAAGGATTGTATCATTAAAACATATTCTTAGTGGTGAATAAGTAAAATAAAGGGTTGTTGTCATTGATGAATAAAACTATTATAAAAAGACCATTAAAATATTTTTAAGGAAAATATCTTTTTTTACTTTGAAATTAAATTTTAAAGAAAAAATGCACAAGTATGAAGGAAAATATTTTCTTTAAAAATAAACTTATAAACTTATAAAGGAAGTTTCAAATCATTAAGGCTATATCATGGTGGGAAAATATTATCATGCCATATAAGTTAAAAAAAACATTATTTCCATATTTTTATTGGAAAAGTCACAAAGTACCTCATTTGAAAAATGATAAAAGATTTCTTTCAAACCGTTTTGTAAAAAGTAAAACATGGGTAAAAATTAATTTAAACAATTATAGGAGAATAGTAAAAGCCTTTTTGAATTTTTTTTAGAAAAAATGGCTATGGAAAATAAATAATCTCTATCAGATACTTAAATATAAACAATCTTGAATAATGAAGATATTGTGAAATAAACCCATACTACTTTAGTAACTTTTGAATCGTAAGTCCCATGAAAAAAATAACTTAAAATGAAACTTTAAATACCATGAATACAAATATATTCATGATATAATATATCAAAGGGACAATATATCCAACACACAAATAAATAAGTGGTGAATATGAAATATATCTCACAGAAGTAAAAGTGAGACGAGAAACTCTTACCTTACATTCGACTTGACTCGTAATTAATTTTAACCACATGTATAATAAATATAGATATATTATAAATCTATAACCATACTCATTTTTATCATATGATATATGATTTAATTATTTTATCACCTGTTTATTTACATTTTTTGTTAACATCATTGTTATGGGTAATAACTGCTTTGTTTTTTATGTATGTTTTGATTCGGTAATTCTAATCCTTATACTTTGGTAAAGTTTTCATCATCTACATAATGTTAATAATGATAAATATATCATATATATTCATTATATATGTATTTATAATAGTTTATAAAATTTGGATATAGAAAATGAATTACACTGTTTATGGAGATGGTAGATCGTACGTACGTGTGAACGCTATTTTCAGTTATTGATGGATTAAAATTAATGAAAGATAAACAATAATTATAACTTATAAAATCATTATTATATCAAATAAAACATATATATTCATAAAAATCCTTCATTATTATCTTCCAAGTAAAATAGAAATGAAAAATGAATCACATCACTTTGTGTAGGTGGTAGTCCACATGTACGCATGAGCGATGTCATTGTTTCCCAAAATATTGGTCTTTTGAGGAGACTGGAACTTCCAGAACTTGGATAAGGAAGTTGGTAAGAGGAATGAGCAGGGATTGGTTGATCTATAATATAAGTATCTGACCTTAAACATTACATATTCTAATTAATTCAACTAGAATTCATTTTCTTTCATTCACAAAGATATTATTAGTTTAGAGTTTTAGAGAATTAGATCATAATTTATACATTACAACCCACAAATATAAAAAGAAGACACTACTTAAAACAATATTCATTTATTCAATAATATTTTTTTAATAAAACATGAATTCTTTTCATGAAAAATCTTTACAACATTCAACTCAGATTATTATTTTCTCTTATACATCCTTAAACCCTATGAAAGACATTTTAAAACTTGAGATGGGCAGAAAAAGCTTAGTAAGAGACATAAAAATAAGGAAAGAAACTATTAGTCCATTAATACTTATAAACATATGAAATCATTTTCACAAAGATATACTTATCACCCGTAAAAAATCACATACTTTGTGAGAACATTATATTTCCATGAAACATAGAAAATATAAATAAACCATTTAAGTAACTTGGGGAATAATTTTATTACCACAATTACATATGATTGTAACTCTCTCGACTACCTTATTATTTTTAATCCTCATATCTACCTTACAATGTAACCCTCATGACTACTTTATGATGTAACCATTACAGTTACACTTGGAATAAACATTACGATCAACTTCTAACATAAACATACCCAATGAATTAGAGGGATATCACAGACCCACCCATAATCATAAATAGTGTAAAAGAACTAAAACATAATCATAAAACATGAATACTTTCATCAAAAAAACATTCCTATTGAATTTTGTAAAAATAGAAATTTAAAAGAGGTTTTTAAAGAAAAAGTACCTTACCTTAGGTTTAAATTCCTTCAAACATGTTCAAACTTTATGTATAATGGTTTAAAGAGTGTTATTAATTTATCACAGAACTATATTCATATTTATAATACCTTATACAATCTTTTATAACATCTTTCCACCCATTTATTAATAATATTTTGTTATTTTCATTGTTTGGGGTGCATTTATTTCATGGTTTCCATAGTTGGTTCATTATGGAATTTATTGTTGAATTAAAGAAAAAATCTAGAAGTGGAAATAAAAGGCATTAATATGTTTCAATAATTCCATATATCATTTTTTTTCTGATATGAATATAATTTATTAGATAAAACATTAATGAAAATAATTTAATTTATTTTGGCAGTTATTTATGACCATTATAAACTTAGATCATTATATTTAATATCATGTTTATATATTAGTTCTAGAAAATTATATAACTTATAATATCTATAATAAAATATGATTTAACTATAATAATTGTTTTCTGACTATCCTTGAAGGTGGTAAAGGAAAATAAAAACTCATCGTCTATGAAGGTAGTGAATCAACATGTCATGGATGATGATTTCATTTTCTAGAATAAAAAGAGAAGAGGCGAGGTTTGATGATGAATATTATATTAACACAATAAAATTATAGTATATTTAAGATCCTATATTTATCATGTCACTTGGATGTGGTTACACAAGGAGATAATTATAAAAAAAAAATTGGAAGGAAAATAAAAGAAAATGAAAGAGGATTTCACCTCTTGAATTTTTCTCCTTGAGAACCTCCTTAAGGCCCTTAGTTTTCAAATTTTAGTGATACCAGAAGGTCTTGGATGTGGGGAAGAGTCTTGTTAAGATATAATGGGATATAAATTAGACATTATATAGGTATTTGGATGTGTGATTAGAAGATGTGGTGAGGGGTGGTATTTGTAGTGGAGGAGAGTGGTGTTTTTTGATTATTTTATTCATTAGTTTATTATTTTCATTCAAGAATATGAATAGTTTTTATTCAAAGACTAAATATAGTAAATAGATAAGGACAGTTCGAGATTATGGTGCTTAAATCATCCAAACATCATCTATGACCCAATAATTCATATATTTTCTAAATACTGTAAATTACCGTATTTTACTATTCACAAAAATTCAACTATTTTAGAAAAATCCCAAAAATTCACCCTAACTATTTTTAAACATGTAGAATTCAAAAATGGACCTCATTTTTTGAAAATAATTTTCTAAAAATGAGAAATTTAATTTTTAATTAAATTAATCATTATTCGAAAAATACTGATTTTAATAATATAATTGAATTTACGACACTTTGAAAAATTAATTAAGGTCACATAAAATTTTCCTATAATTAAAATAAAAAAATATATTAATTTATGAATCTATATTATGAAGATAAATTTTCTTTTAAATCATTATATTAATTTTAAAATTGTAAATAAACATTTATGTTTCAAAAAAATACCAACACTTAATTTATCATTTTCAAAACATTTATTTACTAATTCCATGATATAAATATATCATATTTTCAATTTTAAGATATATAAATTTTATTTATACTTTCATAGGCGTGGTTACTGTTATATTAGTATAGATTCTTTAATTTCTATAAATACCATTTATTTCATTATACATTTATAATTAATTTAACTATTTAATTCCAAAATGAAAATAAATTATTTTATAAGTACCTGGTTGTTACACCCCCTTATGAAAATCACATCCTTGTAATTTTTATTCACTTATTAAAGAATTGAGGATACATTTCCCTCATAGAATTTTCATATTCTCATGTTGCTTCTTCAACCATGTGATTTCTCTACAAAAACTTAACCTGGTGAATTACCTTATTTCACAATACTTTCTCTCTATTGTCAAGAATATTAACAGGTTTCTCTTCACAAGAATGGTTCTATTCCAAATAAAATAATTCTGGGCTCAAAACATGAGATGAATCTGGAACGTACTTTCTTAACATCGGAACATGAAAAACATTATGTACCTATGAAAAACTCGGAGGAAAATCCACTCGGTAGACAATTGATCCAACTTTATATAGGATTTCATAGGGTTTAATGAACAGTGGAATAAACTTTCCATTCTTTCCAAAACACATTACACTTTTCCCTAGAGAAACTTTGAGAAAGACATGTTCACCAACCTCGAAAGAAAGATCCTTCCTCCGGTTATCTGCATAAATTTTCTGCCTGCTCTGAGCTATCCTTATATGTTGTTGGTTCATCTTTACTTTCTCAAACACTTCCTCTACTAATTCTAGTCCCATCAACTTTTTCCCCCAAATTCATCCCAAAATGATGGAGTTCGATACCACTTTCTATACAATGCCTCAAAAGGTTCCATCTGTATACTGGAATAAAAATTGTTATTATAAAAAAACTCTACTGAATAAATATGATGATCCCAACTTCCATGGTAATCTATTGAACAAGCTCAAAGCATATCCTATAATATCTAAATTGTTCGATCAGGCTGTCTATCAGATTGAGGATGAAAAGTAGTGATGAAATTTAATCCAGTTCCCAACAACTTCTGAAGGCCTTCCCAAAATTTATAAGTGAACCTGAGATCACTATCAGATACACTAGAGAGAGGAACGCCATGTAACATGAAAATATATTTGAGGTACAACCAAGAAAGTTGATCTAAAGATAGAGTATCTCGAATAGGAATAAAATGTGAAGATTTAGTCAGTCGATCAATAATAACCCAAATCACATTATTACCCCAAGAAGTCTTTGGTAGTACCACCATGAAGTCCATGGATATATTTTTCAATTTCCACTTTGGCACTGAAAAAGGCTGAAGCATCCCCTTTGGTAGTTGTCACTTTGCTTTAACTTGTTAAAAATTCAAACATTTCATGATAAAATCAGAAATATATCTTTTCATTCCATCACACTAGTAATACTCCCAAAGGTCCTTATAAATCCTAGTGCTGTCAGGATGAACTAAAAACGGAGAACTATGAGATTCACATAATAACTCTTTATTCAACTACGAATCACAAGCCACACATAATCTCTTCCAAAATCTCAAAATACAATCTTTATCAATGTTAAATTATACCAACTTACCCTTTTTCATTAATTATACTTTTTTATGTAACTCACGATCTTCCTTTTTCAATTTATTAATTATTTATGGCAGAGACGATTGCACTAACACCTGAAACAAAATAGAGAAATTTCCTACAACGACAACTTCTAAGACAAAATTCATCAAATTATTAATCAAGGGGTCATGTTTCAAACGTAACATGGTTAATATAGCATAATGTTTTTGACTCAAGGCATCTGTCACTTTGTTTGCTTTTCCAGGGTGGTAGTTGATCATAGAATCATAATCCTTGATAAGTTATACTCATATTCTCTACCTCATGTTCAATTCCTTCTGAGTGAATATATACTTCAAACTTTTATGGTCAGTATATATATCATATTTGGATCCATAAAATGATGCCTCCAAATTTTTAAAGTGAAAAACATAGTCTCTAATTATTAATCATGCCTGGCATAATTTAACTCATGAGTTTTTAGATGTCTTAAATCATAAACAATTACCTGATCATTCTGCATTAGAACATAACCAAGTCCCTTCAATGAAACATCACTATAGATGAAAAAATCACTATTTTTGGAAGGCAGGTCTAAAAGTGGAGCATTCAACAATCTCCTTTTCAGTTCCTGAAATTAAACAGCACATTATTCTATGCAATTAAATTTAACCTATTTTCATGTTAACTTAGTTAGTGGGATAGATAACTATGTAATTTTTTAACAAACCTTTGGTAATAGCCTATTAATACAAGAAAACCATGAATCTCAGTAATATTTTAGGTCTTTTCCATTCATCAATCACTTTTTTTGGTGAGATCAACTGTTATGCCATTCTTATTTACAATGTTCCCAAGAAAAGAAATCTATTTCAACCAAAAATCACATTTTCTAAATTTCTCATATAACTTATTTATTTAAGGGTTTTCAGAAAAATCCTTAGATGTTTTTCTTGACTCTCATAACTTTTTTAATAATCCCAAATATCATCAATAAAAATTACAAAAAAATTATCCAAATATTCATTGAAGATTCTATTCATAAGATCCATAAATACAACATGGGAATTTGTCAAACCAAATGGAATAACAACAATCTAATAATGCCCATATCTAGATCAGAATACTATTTTTGGAATGTCATCCTCCTTCAATTTCAGTTAATGGTACCCAGATCTCAAGTCAATCTTGGAAAAATACTGAGCTCCCTGAAGATGATCAAACAAGTCATCAATACGAGGCAATATATACTTATTTTTAACAGTAATGTTATTCAAAGATATATAATCAATGAAAATCCTCATGGAACAATCTTTCTTTTTAACAAACAAAACAGGAGCATCCCATGGTGAAGGGCTAGGATGAATGAAACCTTTATCAAGCAACTCTTGCAACTACCTTTTCAATTATATAAGTTCCACTTGTTCCATTTGATAAGGGGTTTTTGAAATTTGATTAGCATTAGGAACTAAGTCAATGGTAAATTCAACTTTTCGATCAGTTATAACACTAAGAAACTCATTAGGGAAAACATCTAGGTATTCATTTACCACTGGCACATCATTAATCAGAACACTTTCCCTGTTTTTGATAATATGTGAAAGATAATTTTCATTTCCATATTTTAAAAGTTTTTTAACTTCCTGATATGTTATCAATGGTATGAGTTCATTCTTGTATAAAAATTGAAACTCTTTCTGAAAAACAACTTCTTTAGCATTAAAATCAATCTTAGCATGGTAAAAAAAAGTCAACCCATACCCAGAATAACATCAAACTCTACTAGGGGAAAAACAACAAGGTTTTTAGGTAATTTCTTTCCACATAAAACAATAAGAATATTCTTATAATATCTTTTTTCCTTAATATCCCCCTGGTGTTTTAACTATAAGCTCTAATTTCATTTATTGAGGTGAAATTTCCAATTTATCAGAAAATTTCATATAAATAAAGAAATGTGTAAACCCCGTATCAAACAAGACATTAGAAAAATCCGAGTAAACAAACAATGTACCTGATACCACTTCATTGGATGTAACAACATCTACTGAAGTAGTCACAAAGGAATTCACTACACCTTTCTACTTATAGTCTGACTGCTTCCCATTATTCAGATCCTTCTTTGGATAGGTATGTGCATAATGACCCATCTCACAATATTTAAAACACTTTATAGTTTTCTTATCAAAATTAAACATACCGTCACCAAGATATTTTTCATTGCAATATTAGGCTATATGTCCAAACTTACCACATTAGAAACACTTATAGGATATGTTAAGGAATTACCCAGGGTGTTTTTTCCATAATTTCTACAAACTAGAAAGTGGATTTTCTTACCTTTAGATTTGTTTGATTGATTCTTACCCATTGCTTTCCATCTGGATATTTTCTTCTGCTTGTTTTCAAAGTACATGTGATCATTAGAAAACTCTATTTCTACCCTATTAGCACATAAAACAAGTTTCTCATAACTTTTGAATTCATGGGTAGTAAATTCCCTTTGATATATTGGCTTTAATCCTGAGTAAAAATGATTGATTTTACTATCAATGTATCAAATAATATTTGGAGCATACCTTTCCAATCGGGTTAAGTTTTCTTCATACCAGACCATTGAATCTTCCTAATTTTGTTTCAATTCAATGAATTTATTTTCCATCATAAGTTGAACCACCTTAGGAAAATATTCTTAAATTCATCCCACTGTGTGGCATCAATCTCCTCACTATCTCTAACATTCTTGACCATTGAACACCACCGTCTAGATTCAACTTCAAAATGGTAAATAGATAGACTAAACTTTTGATTATCTGAACACCCCATGACATAAAATATATTTTCAAGGGGTTTAATCCATCCTTCAACTGCCATTGGATTAGAAGATCCAATAAAAGCAGGAGGGTGTTTCCTCATAAAATGCTCCACTATAGTCATGTTCCTTTGTGGTAGCTCTGGATGTTCTCTATCATGGATGTCACAACCATTTATAGCCTATATCAACTAATCTAGTATTTTCACAAACTACTTAGTTCCAATTCCCACCATTCTAGGTTAAAGATTCAGAAAGATATCATCCTCTCAACACCTTCCTACTTCAGCTTTCCTGTTTCTTCTATAGAAAACCATTATGAACAGACATATCTTAGATGAAGAAACATGGTGATATTCAAATTATATATCACTTAAACATAAAAATGTAAAAATAATTTATGGCATTCTATTAACATCATTCTAACCTCTAAAGTTATCTAAACCATTCTCTGATTCCAACTATAAGGAACCAACCTTAAACATTACATATTCTAATTAATTCAATTAGAATTCATTTTATTTCATTCCCAAAGATCTTATCGATTTAGAATTTTATATAATTTGGTCATAATTAATACATAAAAACCCACAAGCATACAAAGAGGATACTACCTAAAAAAATATCTATTTCTTACAACATACAAAAGTTTTTAATAAAACATGAATTCTTTTCATGAAAAATATTCACAATATTCATCTTGGCTTCTTATTTTCTCTTACCCATCCTTAAATACTATGAAAGACATTTTTAAACTTTGGATGAGTAAAAAAATCTTAGTAAGGGACATAAAAATAATAAAATAAGCTATTAGTCCATGAATACTTATAAACATATGAAATCATTTTCAGAAAGATATACTTCTCACTCGTAAAGAATCATATACTTACTTTTTGAGAACATAACATTTCTATGAAACATAGAAAAATATATAAACCATTTAGGTAACTTGGAGAATCATTTAATTACCATACTTACATAGGATTTTAATCCTCTTGGTTACCCTTTTATTTGTAACCCTCACAAATACCTTACAATGTAACCCTCACGACTACCTTGTGATGTAACCATCATAGTTACACTTGGAATAACCATTACGATCAAATTCAAACATAAACATACCAAATTAATTGTAGGGCCTTAAAAAACACACCCTTCATCATAAAAAATGAACAATAACCAAAAAATAATCATAAAACATGAATAATTTCATCATAAAAACATTCCTTTTTAATTTTGTACAAATAGAAATTTAAAAGATGATTTTTAAAGAAAAAGTCCCTTACCTCTGGTCTAACTTCCTTAAAACATGTTCAAACCTCCTGTATAATGGTTTAAAGAGTGTTATTAATTTATTAAATAACAATATTCATATTTATAATACTTTATACAATCTTATATAACACCTTTCCACCCATTTATTAATAATATTTTGTTATTTTCATTGTTTTGGGTGCATTTATTTCATGGTTCCCATCATTGGTTCATTATGAAATTTCTAGTCTAAAGAAAGAAAAAAACTACAGAATTAAAAAAAAGGTATTAATATGTTTCCATAATTCCATATATAATTTTGTTTTCTGATATGAGGATGATTCATTAGATAAAACATTAATGAAAATGATTTAATTTATTTTGGCAGTTATTTACAACCATTATGAATTTATATCATTTTATTTAATATCATGTTTATATATTGGTTATAGAATATTATATAACTTATAATATCTATAATATAATCTGATTTAACTATAATAATTGTTTTATGACCAGCCTTGAAGGTGGTAAAGAAAAATGAAAACTCCTCATCCATGAAGGCGGTGAATCGACACGTCACATACAATGATTTAATTTTCTATAATAAGAGGAGAAGAGGAGAGGTTTGATGGTGGATATTTCATTAACACAATAAAATTACATTTTATGTCAGATACTAGAGTTATCATGTCACTTTGATGAGGGGAGGTGAGGAGATAATAAGAAAAGAAAATAAATTGAAAATAAAATAAAAGAAATGAAAGATGATTTTACTTCTTGAATTCTTATCCTTAAGAACCTCTTTAAGGCCCTTAGTTTTGACTTTTTAGTGAAACCAATAAATATTGAATGTGGGGAAGATGTTTGGGATGGTAATGGGGTAGAAATTAGACAAGCTACACGGATTTGGATGTGTGTGGAGAAGAGATGGAAATGAATGGTATTTATAGTGGAGGAGAGGAGTGTTTTTTTGATTATTTTATTCATTAGTTTGTTATTTTGGTTCAAGATTATTAATTGTTTTGATTTCATGAATAAATAAAATAAATAGAGAAGTATAGTTCAATATTATGGTGTTTACATTATCCAAACATCATCTATGACTCAATAATAAATACCGTAAATTACCATATTTTTCTATTCACAAAAATCCAACTATTTTAGAAAAATCTCAAAAATTCACCCTAATTATTTTTCAACATGTAGAATTTAAAAATGGACTCCATTTTTTAAAAAATAATTTTCTAAATATGTCACGACCCGTCACCTAGGGCCTGTGCCGTGACTAACCCCAAGTCCTCCTTCCAAAGGCCAGGGGTTGGCGACTAGCACCGAGAAGACATATCCCAAAAAGGGAAGGCATTTGCCTTTAAACCTGTACACATGCACACATCACAAAATGAAAGTAAAAAGGGTCCAGAATACAAGCTCAAAACCACAAAGTAAAGTAAAAAGGGACAAGAATACAAGCCCAAAACCACAAAGGAAAGTACAACTGCCCCGTTCCGTTCGCTCGAGACCCTACCTGAAGGGTAGGTGAAGGGTAGCTTCTTGTAGCTGTAGTAGTATGCACATCCATCCCATATCACTAAGTACCACCTAGTACCAGACCACCAAGGTCTCTATTGAAGTGTCCGTCCATCCCGTATCACTGAGCACCACCTGGTCTTGGACCACCAAGGACTCTGTCGAAGCGTCAATCACCTTCATGGGACACGACATGTGAAGTCGAAACCCGTGCAGGAGTGATTAACACAATAATCAGTAGGGACCCCAAAACACAAATGAAAGACCAAAAAGGAGAGTATGCACAAGGTACTATCAGTACACCACCGAGGAGAGTACACCAAGTACACTAAGTACACCACCGAGGAGAGTACACCAAGTACACTAAGTACACCACAGAGGAGAGTACACCAAGTACACTAAGTACACCATTGAGAAGAGTACGCCAAGTACACTAAGTACACCACTGAGGAGAGTACGCCAAGAATACTAAGAGTCATCTCACACAAGTATAATCTAGAGTATAGAAAGCAATACCATCAGTCAAAACACTGAACACCTTGGGCTGCTGGAGTACTCCTCCCTGATGAGTATCGTGGGTATGATGGGTTACACAGAGCCGTTCCCCACCATGAGCCTACCAGGTCACACAGAGCCACTTCCCACTAGCCTTGGACTGCTGTGGTACTCATTCTTGATGAGTACCGTGGGTATGTTGGGTCACACAGAGTCGCTCCCCACCATGGGCTTTTCAGGTCACACAGAGCTGCTTCCCACTTTGGCTATCGTGCTAAGGTACTCCTTCCCGATGAGTACCGTGGGTCTGCTAGGTCACACAAAGCAACTCCTCACTATGGGCCTACCGAGTCACACAGAGCCGCTTCCCACTGGGCCATCATATATGATCCACAAAGGGTCGCTTTTTAACAGTATTTGTGTCTCAGTCAGCCATAGGATCTTCACACGTAGTGCACTTGATTCCAGGAGAAACTGCTCCTCAAGCCATTTTCCATATTACAAATTCCATGAAAGACCCCTTAGAGTATTCCAAAAGATCATCCTCGCTGCGAGGGTTCCAACGCTACAAACGACTCGTCAATCAGACACTTGGTCTGAAAGACGTTGACGTTTTAGTAATCAGGGGCCGGTCATGTCTGGGCTCGGTCTGACCCGGTCCGACCCGACCCGACCAACCCATCCTAGGGGCCCCGCATGCCCGAGACCGGTTTGATCGATCTGACCCATCCCAGGCCTATTGGGCCTTGCTGGATCCAGCCAGGTTCAGCTGTGGGTCCAGCCCGCTGGGTTACCCGGCGACCCAGTCTCATCTGGCTCGGTGACCCGGTCTCATCTGGCTCGGCCTGTAATCGGCGGGATAATCTGTTCCCAGCTCGGGTTACCCCATGGCCCGATGTTATGTCGCCGACCCGACCCGTGACAGCGGGCCAACTTAACCTAGCCTGGTTTGCATCCCCAGGTTTGGCCTGCATAGCGGGCCGACCTCCCCTGCCTAGAGGCCCAGCGGGGAATTAGACTTTTGCGCACCGTGGATGGCATCCCTTGGTGGTCTCACATACGGTCGTTGGACCATGTTCCAGTGAGGGACTGTGGCCCGCGCGGTGTGGCCGCTCCGTATGACGGGGCCGATTGGCCGCGTCTCCTCCGCCAGCCGCTGCCGGCTCCTGCCGCACCGCCGCGGATTAATCCGGCCACAATGTCTCCCTTGGTGTGCCATAATGGAATGCCGCCACCCGCCCACTGCCACCGCCACGGGCCACCGCTTGAGGCGGCGCGTCGACAAAGCCTTCCACGGACCACCAAGTCTTCTTTGATAGTTCGTTCTTCATGCTATCTATGCCTTTGGACTCCCAGGGGTGCCACCTTCTCTGCTAAGGCTTCGAAAACTCCTTTCCATTAACTTAGAGGTTTGGCCATGAAGAACACACCAGAATTCACAAAGGCGGAGGGGCTCGAGCCTTGTTCATGTCGACCCACACCCTCCATGTTAGAGGTTTAGAAACATGGGGAAGATTTAAGGTTTTATCAAAGTTCTATCCCAATGAAAAACCTCAATGAGAAATCACCCTCCCACAAGAACAAGCGACCCATGTATCAACCTGTTCATGGGTTAATCCGCCTTCATTGTTTTAGAAAGAAGAATGGGGAAATCAAAAATCAAAAGTAACCCCTACCTGGAGAAGGTTCGTCGTTGGTGTTGATCTGTTCGGAGCCGTTGGAATTTTTCAATCTCTGATCCTAGATTCGTTTTCCAAGGCATCATCGCCGCTTTCTAATTCACCAACGTTCTTCATTAGAGAGAAATCCTTCACCATCCATCAGAGAAATTCTACCACTCATTCTCCAACCCGTGATCTCATTAAAAGAGAAACAAGTCGCAACGTTTCTGTTATGCTGCATCGTCACATCGTTACGTTGTTTCATTTATGAAAAAATGTATCTGTTACACTTTAGTTAAAGAGTCGCTACACTGTTTCATTTATGGAATGAAACAATCGGCTTATCGTTGCGTTGCAACAAAACAATTTTTTTGAATAAAATAAACCTTTTAAGTTTATTTTATTTTTTCTTAAAAAATATGAAAATTAACTTTTTTCCTCAACCCATGCCGGTCGAGGTTAGGTTCATTCATAGGTAATGTCACTGTTCTGGATGCAACAGTTCCCTCATAATTTCAATCTGGGCACCCGTTTAGAAGTTTCTGAAACCGTTCACGCTCGCCATTTTAATTCGCTTAAAAAGTTCAGAAACTATCCTTCACCCTCGACCCGCGCTAGTTGAGGTTAAGCTCTGCCTAAGAGTAACACACTCTTACGACCTCAAAGGTACTCTTTGATTTCCAATCCGAGTTACCGTTTCAGAGTTATAAGGATTTAAAAATAAAATAATTATTAATTATTTTATTTACATCCAAAAAATAACTTCCACTATTGGCCCACACCGATCAATGTTAGGCTCTACCTAAGGAAATAATATTCTAATGAGCTCAATGGTGGTCTCAAATTTTAAATTTGAGTCACCATTCACGAGTTATAAGCACTTGAAAAATAATATATTTTTATTTAATTATTTTATTTACGGTTATTCCATTTTCAAGTTTTCTCACAAGAGGCCTGTGCCGACTAAAATTAAGTGGCTCCTAGGGTAATCCCACCATCCTGAATGCAAAGGTACCCTTATATTTCTGATTCAGGCACCCTTTTAAGAGTTATTCTATTTTTTTAGGAAAACCGCTCACATGCACTATTTAAAACTTAACATTTTTCGACAGATCATTTTAGGCATTCCGGGTCTCGAAATTGCATTCCGTCTCAGCGCCTGGTCTCAAAATAATCGCATTTAATTTAAAAAAATTCATGAAATTTCAGGGTATTAAAAAATATGAGAAATTTAATTTTTTATTAAATTCATCATTATTTGAAAAATACTGATTTTAATAATATAATCGATTTTAAGACACTTAGAAAAATTAATCAAGGAATCATAAAATTTTATTATAATTAAAATAAAGTAAAATATTAATTTATAAATATATTTTATGAATATAAATTTTCTTTTAAATCATAATATTAATTACAAAATTATAAATAAACATTTATGTGTCACAAAAATAGCAAAACTTAATTTATCATTTTCAAAAAATTTATTTAGTTATTTCATGAAATAAATATATCACATTTTCACTTATAATATACATAAATTTTATTTATACTTTCATTGGTGAGGTTACTATTCTATTAATATTGATTTCTTAATTTCTTTAAATACCACTTATTTCATTATGCATTTATAATGAATTTAACTATTTAATTTCAGAATGAAAACAAATTATTTTATAAGTATTTGGTCATTACATAGAATTATCAAAGTGAAGTGAAGAAGTGAGGGATGATGTGACCTTTTATAATTGGGGTGAGGAACACTTTTGGAATTTCTCAAAAGATTAAAATATAATAAGACCATTCTAGATCCAAATGCTTCCAAATGGCCTATAAATGTATAGGGGATGACATTGTTAAACATATCTTATCCCCCTTGTTCTTATTTAATATTTTTATGATTTCTAAATATTTTAATAAAATATTAATCCCATAAAATATCATTATTTTCAATTTTTATACTATTTATTACTTTGACTTTAAAAACACCAAGACAAAAATTAAAATCTGAAACAACTACTTTATTATATCCTAAACATATAAAGATCATCTAGATAATTTGTGGATCAACTTAAATATCTCAAATTATATTATTTTAGTATTTCTAATATCATCTATTTGATTATTCTATTAATTAAATAACTACACATTAGTGTCGTGTAAGAATTTAAGTGAATTATTTCTTCATTAAAAATTTAAAATAAATTAACATGATGAATATAAATATATTATATTTTAAAATAATATTTATAGTCGAAGATATCCTTTGGATAACCAAATTTAAAATATTATAATTATTAAAAAAAGAGCATGACATGTTTGACTTTTCTTGAAATATAATACTATAAAGGTCATAATCTTATCAAAATAGTGATAAAATTATATATAATTGAATATTGTATTATTATGGATGAAATGGACTCATAAAATAAAGTTTAGTCAAGTTTTAGAGTCATTTTATAGTCATTATCATTTTATTTTTAACCTAAATTACCTAATTTACCCTTAATGTGGTAAGAAAGTTTCTATAGTTACAATTCATAATGGAAAAAATAAAAGGGGAATATTTACCAAATTTAGACCCACTTATTAAAAATATTTAATCCATTTTTTAAGATTCAAGTCACTTAATTGGCAAAATTTAATTTAAAATTAATCCCACAAAACGCAACAAAAACAGTTTCCTTGAAAAATGCATTTTAAGCCCAAAATGTACTTATACCAAAATAAGGTATAAGGATGATTAAAATGTAATTAATTAGATTATATATAACTAAATATAACTTAATTTACTTTTATAATAAATTAAAATCATAAAAGGACTTTTTAATATAAAGAAAATGACAGTTTTATAAAAATTGATGTTTTTCACTATTCACTGAAAAATTAATATTTCTAGAAAATTTTCAAATATTTATACTACGATAATTTGAAATTATGAATTAAAAAATGAAATTAATTTTTTCAAATAAATTTTCTAAAGTTTTTATAAATTAATTATAATATTCACTCATAAAAACGAATAAAAAATATTTTTGAAGAAAAAGTATTTCTGAAGCATAAATTTACTAAAAATTAGGTAATTATTTGATAAACAATATCCAATGAATTTTTATTGAGTAGTTCCTTTATATATACTTCATAATTCAATTAATACTATTCATACCCACCAATTTAACAGACATGTTATAATGATTATATTTAAATAATAATATTTTGGGGTTTGTTTAGGCTCGGTGTTGTGTGCAACGTAAGCTATTGAAGAGATTAAATTTATTTAAAAAGAGTCATACCATAAAATCTTGAGGTGTTATGTTCTATTCTAAAATTAGTGTTGTGTTTCATATATGCTATTGAATATGATGATCCTCTTTTAAAATCTTAGGGTGTTACAAATTATGTTTTGAAGTATATTCAAATTAAAAATAATAAGAGAATTTTTTTTAAATTTTCTCATGTAAGTACGCTCCAATAATTGACACTTCAATCGATTCCTTGTTATGTTCCTTCTTATTCTTCTTCAACTTTTTCATAAATCTCTCTAATAGGAACATCCATAAAAATTGCATTGACCCTCCACATGTAGCTTCATTTGAAAAATAAAATATTAAATGTTCTATTAAGTCAAACATGACTGAACAAAATATTTTTTCCAATTTCCATACAATTATAAAATATTTTTATAGAATAATCAGTGCATCATAGTTTTTTATTTCCATACAAATGTATTAGAAGAAATATTATCTTTCATCTAACACATCCCATATTGAAGAATTTAGCAGCTCTTTGATACCAATAGGTAGTAAACTTTGTAGGTTCTAGGAGAAACAGAAACACCTTGTTGGAATGACCAACTTGGATTTTTAGTCTTAATATATGAATAATAATTACCACACATGATAAAAATTTCCATGTCCAATAAAAAATATAGAAAAATTTACCAGATAAAACATCAAAATTAGAAGAAGAGGATATTCACATGTAATTTATAATTAATTTGTGAGAAAATATAAAATTACTTCAACTTGTAATTTTCTCTTCATTGATAACTTGGTTGACTAAATCCTATCACATAATAATTTATCTAGAGTATATAAGTGTATAATCCCTATAATAGTGATCAACACATGCACCACAATCTCTGAACGTCACCGCAAAATTTCTGGGTGCTATCATGGCAGATCCCGATCACTTGCGTTGTTTGTGGTTGATTGCAACATAATTCTTATTTAAGGAGGAAGAAATCTAGATGTTATCTCATTGGATTGAGAGTGGAGGAATAGATAATGAATTCTTGATCTCTAGATCTGTCTCTAGATCTTGATAGAGTCTCTCTCTATCCATTTTGCATAACAAGAGTGATTATGGAAAATGTTATAATTATATATTTATTATTGCAGGTTTAAGGTTGAAAAATTACACACAAGACCTTTACCAATTTTATTATTCTTAGCTGAACCTTTATCCAATAATAATAATAATAATAATAATCACTTGATATGTGCAACACTTTAAGAATATAAATAAATATCATTTCTAACATTTCCAATAGAATCATTAAGCTCAGTCCACTTCCTCTCATCAACATTCACCAATTCTTGAATAATGATTATTTTCTAATAAATAAATTTAACTACATTATTCATTGATAAATATAATAAATATTATATTCTATAAACTTACAAATAAAAATTTATTATTATTATTTAAATCACATATTCTTTCAAATAACTTGTGATTAAATCATGAAGATCAACCAAATATGAATAAATATTATTTATTCTAACTTTTCAAATTCAATACATGAATTTAAGTAAGATTGCATATACACTTGGAGTGTGACCCTTTAGGCCTCTTTCTTAGTGACATTATAAATAAGCACCTAATTCCAAGGTTACTATCTAACAACACGTTAAAACACCAATATAGAAAGAAGTTAATGTTGCAACAAAATCCAACATCTTATGAATGCTTATCATGTAATACAATCCCTTTATCATGATATCTCAAATCATGTAGGTTTCATGATGGTTCCATCAACCTATATGCTCGATGTCTCTTTCTTTGACATTTCATAAATGAACCCGTCCACCAAACACCATGACCATGAGTTTATTCAGGAAGTTCTATTCATATCAAATGGCCTGAGATATCAACTTTCATTAAGGAAAAAAGGGATAAATCCTTTCTTATAGTATCCATTAAAGCAATATCACTCATGACACACCTAATGTATCCTACGTCATCATGATCATATGTCATCATGATTTTCATCAACACATCAAAGTACACGAGTCATGATATCCATTAATGATAATATTATGGTGAAAGGATCAATACATACTCCCACTAATATGAATATCCAATGACACATAGAAATGTATATTTCCTATTGATAAGTCTATTATCATAACCTCTTATCTTGAATATTACCAAGAGAGAACAACATGAGAATGTGTCTCAATATCTCACGATCCTACTACCCTTGATAGCCCATATCATCTATGATTATCAAAAAAATATCATTCGGCCTTTAAGAATGATGTCATGACACCTCCTGGTTCTCATTATATAGTGCGGAACTATTATGACCTTTCAGTGAGACATATATTATTAGGAAATTATCACATAAAAATATCATGTCGAGAAACAATCAGATGCGATAAAAAAATTCATTAATAATAAATAAAGTAATCAAGTACTATGAAAGTTTATTCAAGGAAATCAAATCCAACAAACTCCCACTTTAACTAGAGCTAACTGATAAGAACTATCAGTTCACTAGATCTCACATGATACTCATTCCAATGCTGAGATAGATCCTTCGTTACGAGTTCCACCATGTTTTCCTTTGTGGATAATCTGATTACTATAAATCTACCTCATTGAGAAAATTTTCTCAAGAGATGAAACTTCTAAAGTATGACCTTCTTCCTTTGATGTGACTTGACTCTTTGGAGAGATCCACCACTATAGTGTTATCATAGTAAACTATGAAATAGTATTTACTGCTAGGCACTACATCAAATTCTTGGAAAAATTTTCAAATCCAAATTACTTCCTTGGTTTCATCAGAACTTTCAATATACTCAAACTCCACTATAGAATTAGCGAAAACTAGCTTCTTTGAACTCTTTCAGGTCACAACTCATTTGTTGAGACAAAATAAATATCCATACTATGATTTCAGATCATTATGATCTATCTAAAATCTAGCATCTATATAATGCCTAATAACTATCTCTTTATCTCCTCCATACACGAAAAATATATCCTTATTTCACCTCAGATATATAGGGATAACCTTAATAATAGTCAAATGCTATTCACCTAGATCTACTTGATATCTTCCTACCATTCTTAAAGCATAGGAAAAATAAAACTTCGTAATAACATGACATACATGATAGATCCTATAATAGAATCATATGAGATCATACTCATTCTCTCTTATTCCTCTTGTGTCTGATGACATATTTTCTTGGAAAGATGTGTACCATGTGACACTAGAAATAATCCCCTTTTGGATTGTTCCATACTAAACCCCTTCAATATCTAGTCAATTCATGTATATTGACTTAGTCTAAGTATCCCATTGGATATATCACCCATGATCTTGATCCCTAGAATGTAGGATGCTTCACCTAATTCCTTTATAGAAAAACACTTTCTCAACAACGTCTTAACCTATTATAAGGCTGGTATATAGTTTCCAATTAGTAATATGTCATAAACATATACTACTATTAAAACAACTATACTTACACTAAACTATTCGTAAACACATGACTCAAATTATTTTTTAATGAAACCAAATTATTTTATGCCTTTATAGAAGATAATGTTTCATAACTGGGATGCTTACTATCATGTCCTAAACCGGTTCACTCTAATAACAGTAATCATACCAGTTGAAAACAAGGCCTCAAGCGCACCTCCCCGTATGATAGTGGCTGCCGACTAGCAGTGAGTATCTAAAGGTTATAAAGGGGAGAGACTATACCCTCTTGATAAATACTATATACAGTGGAAGAATAAATAAAATAAATCTATTAAAATACAATAACAACTTATAAGTATTAACAAATAGGCCAATTTCAAATAAAAAACCAACCATGCATGAACATGTTGAGTCCAAATGAAATAAGTCAACATGCAATATAGAATACATACAATAGACTTTTCTGAAAAAAAAAATCAACTCTTTAAGGAAGACCGAGTACATACTTGACCCCAAATCTATGTCAAGTTCCAGTCCAAAGTAAAAAAAAAGCATGATCCAAGTCCTAACCTGTAGTTAATAGATCTATCCAGGTACTAATCAATGGATTGAATAGGGTGTGAGTAAAACTTAGCAGTTCACCAACAACGATGTCTAATGCAATCCAGTTTGTGAATATAAAATGAAATATTGTGAAGGTATAATAAATTAATCAGTGTAATGAAATAAATAACCATGTTGATCTTAGATTCCCTATGGGACACCTGACCAACCATTCCTGGTTTGACCGAAATCATAATATCCAAGCATTTATATTTTATATAAATCTACTCGGGACCCATGGTATATAACCAAGGCATCCATGTAAAGAGATAAACATATAGGGATTTAATATTTAAACAAGGCATAATCTCGAGCATCTTACCAAAGGAATGTGGATCTCTATTTATAACAATTTTAATGAATAATAATAAGGAACACCATGTTTTATATTTAGGAATGCCATGTCCAATAAATTCCAATAAACCATAAGTAACGTCATGTTTGTTAATTTAAATAATGATATGGAAGACCATATCTATGATGAAGAACATCATATCCAATAATTTCAATAATGATAAGGAACAATATTTCCAGTAACAAGGAACATCATGTCCACGAATTCAATAATTTAATACAATTCAACACACCTTATGAGACCTCCAAGGCATTCCTTATTAGAACCCAAGTATCACTCAAGTAATACTATAATAAACAAGCACATTTTATTTAATAATTTAACATAGGCCATGATAAATATCCATTCTATTTTATAATCATCTTGATTCATGATATACCATTAGACTATTTCATTTATAAACAAACAAGAAGTCCCTAGGAAACATCCATTCTAATTTAAAATCACTGATCCAATTCATTACTCTACTCATTTAGTAGTGATAAAAAGGACCATGTAAATATACATACCAAAATTATAACTCACCACAATTCATTTTATTTACCAATTCACTTCAAGAGGTGGGAAGGGCCATGTAAGGGAACATGATATTAAATAATTAATTTGATTCATCTAAATTATTGCATTAAATTTCTCATTTATAAATGAAAATTTGGCCAAGTGTGTGTCCATAACACTTAACCTCGATTTAATTCATTTAAGGCATCCCACTACCAAGTAACAAGCTCAACCAACCCAAGGGGTTGTTTGAAAGAATATGAAACAATGACCATTATAAGTATTTAATCAAACTCAATTTAAGGGGAGGTTCTAATTGATGTTAATATCCCCCAACCATTTCTAAGGGGTCTTAAGAACATTAAGTTTATGGTATAACAGTTTATTTAAGGTATTTCACATTTTATGAGCAATGCGCATGAAGTCTGGTGTACAACATAATGACAATATAATATAATGATAAGAATTTAAAGGAAAATTCATATACCACAAACCTCATTATTAGGAACTTTCACTCATCCATTATTGGTCTTGATTCGAGCCGAAATGAGAGAAATCAGAAGAATAAACAAATTCTCTAAAAATAGGCCAAATGAGATCAGATGGAAATAACATCCAAGATGGAGAGAGAAAAAGGGAAGAGGCATATTTGAATTACTATTGGCTATCCATTGTGACGAATGATGGTCAATTATAAGATCATATAAGGGAAGGATCTAAAATCCTAAATGAGAGGCAAGGGGGAGCTCGAGCGACTGTTGTGTATGAGTAATGAGGGATAGAGAATAAGAATTAGTTTTTAGGGGTGAAAGAGGGAAAAGATTGATTTCACCCATTTTTAATGGGTGCACGGTTTGATCGAAAGGTTGGAAAAACCATGCGCCAACCGTGTGGTCTTCTATATATGGGAGGCCACACCTCACATGACCAAGACACATAGTTTGAAAAACCGTGTGTAGGCTGTGTGTGCCTACTGTCCAGAGGGAGCCCCCCTCACATGAATAAGCACACAGTTAGAAAAACCATGCGCAACCTGTGAGATCACCTCTACAATTTTCTATAGATCTTTTCATAGCTGTGCAACCTTAGGTGCATGATTTTAGAAACTTTCTAAAACCCCTACAAGGATGCACAATTGAGGTTTAAAGATATCATTAACCATGAGCTAACTGTGCACCTCCCTCTGCCTTTCCAAAAATAAGGCTCTCAAAAGACGATGCTCTAGAAATTCATCTGGGCATCCAAGACACACATCGAACACTTAAAATCTGTCCAAAATAACACTTTAAAGAGTTCCAACTCTAAAAAATTCCATTTTAAATCTCAATTTAATATTTGAATTCTCCACCAAATGAAAATTTAAAATTCCTTTAGAAATTTCAACTGGTCCAAAACACGGGATCTTAAAACCTCCCCACTATAGAACTTCTCATCCACGAGCAGCCTCAGTGGACAAAGAAAACATCTCCCGACCTACTTCGTTTGTGAGTTTTCATTCAAATGAACAAATTGAATTTTAAAACACCCAATTCTCTCTAAGAATTATTTTAATAATATGATTCTTAAACTACTGAATCTTGATCCAATGATCATAACTACCAAAGAAACACTAAGACAATGCTTAATCGACCCTGTTTGAACTTGAGACATGACCACATCAGAATCACTTTTATCATATGGACTATGGTGATCTCTACCATAGGTTCTATCCATTAATGACCAATTCCATGTCATGGTACTCCCACCATTAGAATTTTATACTAAAGAAAATCCTCAATTTCCTATGATTCCCCCGAAATGATTATTAACTTACACCACCCGATCACATGAGAGGACACTACTCTCGGTTCTCAATCTAATCAAAATGACTAAATTCCAATCAACCAATCTAGCCTCATTGTGCCAAATTTTCCTTGAAAAGATCCCACAAACCTTTTGGCTGCACTCATATCATATAAAGGCACGATTTATGTGGTTCCTCACTGACCTCATCCAACTATTTTAGGAAACTCAATTTGAACCACCTCTAGCCGACTATTTCTAAAAATGATCATCTTTGACAGCTGACAAATCCAAAAACAGATTCTAATGCCTTTATTCAAAGCCATATCAAGATCACTTTGAGCACATTCACCGAAGGCTGTAACATACTTTTTATGACATCTCTATACAAACTACTCACTTTAGTAGTAACACCACAACCTGAAATATTGATGCATTCTCGATTCCACACCCTTGGATCATCACAACTAACCTAGGACTGATGCTCACACTTTGAATCTACCCTCGTATATACTCGAACCTATACCTATAATTTACCAATAAATTCATCCAAAAAATTGTTCCATTAATCCAATAGCATCCGAAATTCAAAGCAACCATCACAAAACCGGTCTCAAGGTCCCATGACCCTTCTCACATGAGGGTCACCTTTAAGCGATCAAAATCCCACTCCCCACCATAAGAGAATCTATGTCTCCATACCAACGAAATAAGTTTCCAATTAAAAAATCCCATGCTCCATACATTACTTAACATAATGAATAGAATGGATAATAATTTTCTCACTCTCGAGAACTAACGTAAACATCACCCATCACTAGTTCCTGATTCCTGAGAACGATTCCCATGGAATTCATTGAGTTTCAAAAATATAATGAGGTTCACTATCCTCAGTGAACAATGGTGTACTCCCACTATCTAGATTATCTTAAACCACTCCTCAAGCACAAATCTTGAGGAGTTATTTCATAAACCACAAAAAAACATTTAGATAGCTCGGTATATAGCCGATGCTCTCTCTGTATATTTATAACGATGTCAAGGTATGAGGAACAATCATCTCTAAACTAGGAGTAAACTAATATTACATCAATAGGAATATACTACTCTCTTGAGCCACAATCACAACAAAATAGGCTATAATTTCCTTTAATAAATCCATGACACCATGTATCTCGATAAGGAATGTCAATTTCCATCCATGAGTTACCCGTTTCATGGAACCAGACTTATTTTCAAATTATCCCTCATTATAGGAACTTCATTTAATTTTACCAAATCTCTGGTTCAACATTCCTGTATGCACCATATCTAAAACTGTCAATCCTCAGCCCGCACCTGACCCGTTCACTGATGTTCAATTTTTAAACAATTCCCACACCCAAATAACAAAAACTAAACTCTCCATATGAAGTGGGTGTAAATCCCGTACCACCCGATTCAAAAACCAACTCACACTCCTGTGGGAAGTCCATCATCAAGGTCAATCTAACTGTGCTATATGACACATAAATTTGCAACATGCCAGGAGTTCCCTTGAAACTCCTATTCAAAATCGGGCACCTATCTATGCCATGATTTATCGAATGATCGCTCTCCTCATGCCGTTATTATTGAAATTAAATAATCCACCGCACAATCACTGGTCAACCGAGTCAGACACCTGACCAATCCTGCCCATCATGCCAGTATTGATACCCAAGAACCCAATGTGCTTCTTATGAAAACAAATACACCATCATGCCTATATCACAAATCCCGAATACCTTCCACGTATCGGTCTCAAAAGGAGCATAAAACCAAGCTTATTTCCTCTAAAGGAATCCATAAACTTGGGCCAAACTCTCTCATAGGTTTCCCTTGATCAACCAAACATAGCCAACCCACTAGGGTATGAGTCAAGATAAGGGCCTCTAGGTATCCCAACTAGCCCTACCGATAAAGTCTCCTAATGGGGACATTAGGTCTGACCACCTAAACCTAAGGTTTCTCACATGAGAATCATATCCCACATAAGGGATTCTATTACATGATGTCCAGAATGCCTGGAAACTCTCTATAAAGAGATGAACTAAAGGTAGGTAAAAATACCATCGACCCACTAGGGTAAAAACCTATCATTACAGGTGTAATGTCATTTCATTCTAAGCATTATACTTCTAGGTCTCAATCCTCTATGAACATCCTCATAGGGGAGTGCTCCCCAGAGGGTCACATCATCAACATAAAAGGATAAAATATGGAACTCATTGGACATTCATATATGGTAATACACCCATCAGGGTTCAACTTATTATACAAAAACCCACTTACCTGAGAAAATAATTTCATTACCAATTATTCATCATTGACACAAATGGTCAAACAGACAACACTTGTATTCCTAGAAACACAGATCAAGAGTCTACTGATTTCCATCTCCAAGGGTGCTACCTCAATGGGATAACCCCTCACTAAATAATAAATCATAGAATCTAAAAATAGGCTACACCTAAAAGGTCACTAGGATCAATTACCTAACCTTTTGGTCCAAGGAAACAAAACAAGTCTAGATGAGACCTACGAGTAACATCCACATTCCCATTAAAGACATCTCTAAAGGAAAAATTATAACTAACCCCTACATGAGGTTTCTTCATGATCAAAACCATTTAAAGGTTTTATTTAATCCTTTTCACTACTTCCCATTTATTATAACATTAAATTGTATTAGATATGTGCAATGTCAAATACCAGTAATAGAGTTACATGCTTTTTAAACTGCACTAGGCACTTAATTTAACCGACACCTCATAGCATTATAGGGAATTTATCTCATAATTTTCTTTTAAAACCATTATTTACACATAAGTTATCACAATTGTATTAGTTAAAGAAAATTTCAATTTCAAGATATAGAGGAAAATAATCTTTTGGTTGTAACTAAAATTTTAATTAAATAATTCCTCATATAAAATAAATCTCAACAAAAGATAAAATGACCTTTATCATTTCAAGGGGGCTGGTCAAGTAATATACCACCATATATTTATATGAAGAACCGTATAAGTGGTTGCAAACATTTTAAATAACCACCCCATATAACATGAATATACCCCCATGGGGTCAAGCACTAAGGAATAAGAAGTAAGGGAGACCCATGAGGGTCACGTTATTTCAACCTGGGTCTAGTTATACAGGAAACCATTCCAAATTTTTGGAGTCAATGCTCTATGAATTACAATTGGAATCCCATTTAAGTGTAACCCAATAATAGTTGATTTATTAAAGATTTAGCACACACTTAATGGGTTTATCTCATAGGAATAAAATTCTAAGATTGACCTACTCAGGTCGAGTCATATTTATTCCATAATCATTACATGACAAGGTTGAACTACTCAGGATGAGTCAAGAACACAAGGATTCAATTATATGAATCACTATTCCCAAGTTATAGAGGTATAAGCCTTTATAAGTTTTAATTGACACATTGTTTAACTGAAATCCACAATAAATATTTTAAAATTAATTAAAAAAAATGATTTCCTTAAAATCCAAAGTTTTTTTATTAAGGTTAATTAATTTAATCATCAGAACCATTCCATTCCTGTAATGCATTTAAAATGGGTAAATAGAATTTCACTATCAAGCTATGTGTGAAAAAACCTATTGGAACCCTTGTTTTAATGATAAAAATATCACGATTATTATGTTTTTAATGGATTTACTATTTTATGATTTAATTTTATAATATAAGGTAGTTTGATGAAATTTTGGCTTAGTGTTGAAAACACCTACCACTAAACTTTACCTATCGCTTGGAAAGTGTCACCGCTAGATTCCCCCTACCGACGAACTTGACCTACCACTTGGAATGAGTGGATGTCAGATGAACTAATATTGAGAATGAATCAATGTTGATAATGACTCATTGCTAAGAGTGAATCATTGCTGAAAAAGATTTACCATTGAAAAGACCCACCACCAGACTTGAGTCACTATTGAAGATGAATCACTGCCATGAATGAATTATCATTGAAAAAGTGTCACATCCAGACTTAAACTACCACCAAGAATGAGTTGCTGCAAGAATGAACTACCAATAAAGATGAACTAACATCATATAATTCACTAATGAATATGATTAACCATTGAAGATGAATCACCATCCAAACTAAGTCACCACTAAATATGAGTCACCACTAAGCATGAGTCACCACCAGTTGACCTACCTCCAGATGACTTATCTCCAACCTAAATCACCATTGGAATGAATCACTACCAGACATGAGTCACCATTTCTATTTTGTGACATTTGAATTAAATTCTCTCAATGTATATATTAATTAATTTAATGATAAGAGTTATTTTATAATTATATTCTTAACTATTACAGGGAACATTAAAGTCTATGTTAGATCTCAATACAAGGATGTATAAGATCATGATGATTGTTCTTCAAACAAACTCTATATCATGAAATGATTTTTATTTCAAATAAGTTTCCCTCATACACAAGTGTGTGTTAGTAGACAAAAAAATATACTTTTTGAATACAATAAGTATCATCTCACAAGTGATTACACGAAAAATTATTACTTGCATTTAACTATGAAAGTGTGGAGTACATCGAACATTCATATATTTTCATACAATAAAAACAAATAGAGCTTTACGATGCTCTGTTTTACTACTAATTTTAGATAAATGGCTTGATCTCCTCTCCAAGACACATATGAGGAGACTCAAGCATCTGGAGCACTTCAAACTAAGAAACAATAACTTTTATCTATCTTTTTTACTTACTCTTTTTATTTTTTGTTTCATTATCGAGAAAAATGTTGTTTATTTTGGTTATCCATACACACTAAATACTACACTATAACTGGAGAATACTTGATATTATCTAACTCTCTATACTTCTATTCACACAAGGTGTTTGTGGAATAGGTCCCTGTGAGGCCTTCATTTGTTTTCTTCCCACAGTTTTTGTAGAAGAGGTCCCTGCATGGCCTAGAAAACATGTAAATTATTGTCTGTATGCCTGATCCAAGATTTAGATCAGATTATATTTATATAATCTTCTTGATAGTGGGTGATTTCCAAGTGGAGGGGATTAGGTTTCAATTTGAGATTGAACCTCTTTCTTTATTACTCAATGTGTTTTTTTATTCTTTACAAAGATTTAAAATTTATTTTTTTTAAAAAAACAAAAAATGGTACTTTGATAGTTAATTTTAACCTGTGTTTATATAAGTATTTGATTGAGTAAATTTATTTTAAAAGTTAAAGTAATTCTCATATTCTTTTAACCTATCACTAATCAAACTTTAAGGAATATTTTAAAAGATAAAAATTATATTAAACTACTATTTTGATTAACTGGGAAAATTTATTTTAAATTGGTAGATTTTATTTAAAGTATTTTTTAACCAAAATTTTTATTGGGAACTCAATTCACTTCCCTATTGAGTTACTCACTCTAAACAACATTTGTTATCAGTGGAGTTCCTAAAATATTTTCAACTATAGTTTTAGTTGTGTTTTAAAGATCCTAAATTTCTATTATTTCTAAATTTATCTATTTAAATGGATAATAGAAAAGAAGGTTCTGCAACAAATAGACCACCTTATTTTAATAGAACTAACTATGTATAATGAAAAATCAAGATGAAAATGAATCTCGAGAGCATGTGTTTTGATATATGGACCATAATAGAAGATAAATATTAATTACCTAAAACTTCTAGAGTTGTATGGAATGATGTCACTAAGGAAGATTATAAGAATAATTGTAAATCCATGAATGCCTTGTATTGTTCTTTAGGTGATTAAGAGTTTAACATAACATATTCTTGAAAAAATTATTTTGAAATCTAGGATACGTTAGCTATTTCTTAAGAAGTAATAACTATTGTGAAAGGAATGATATTGACTACTTATAAAATTAAATATGATACATTTAAGATGACACCTAATGAGTTTATTTATGAAATGTATCTCAGGTGCAATGAGATAGTAAATATAATACATTCCTTGGGGAATCCAATTTCTAAAAAATACCAAATCATTCTACTATTGAGGTGTCTTTCTGAAAGTTGGAGAGGAACCACAATCTCAATTTGAGAATCTTGTGATATTCGAAAAATAATTATCAAGGAACTTATAGGTAAGTTAATTATTACAAGAAATAACTTAAAGTGAACTTAGAAGAGTAGGATGGACCTAAAAGAAAATCTATATAATTCAAGTCTACTACTTCAAAATAGAAAGAGAAATTTAAAGCTGAAAGTTCAAGTGATGAGAAGTCACCAGTTGATAACAATGAATAAATGGCCCAATATCCATAAGGTTTAAAATGTTTTATAAGAAAAAGAAATTCTTTAGGAAACCAAGTTACAAAATAAAATACGATAATAGGGGAAATTGGAAGGACTATAATATGGATTATACTCAAAATGAGATAGTATGTTATGTATAGAGAAAAGGACATATCAAACCTGATTGTCCCAAGATGAAATATGAAAAGAATCATGATGACAAGGATAATAAATACAAGAAGAAAATCAAGGAAAGCAAGAGTTCTTCTAAAGGCATCTCTAGTGACTCATACTCAACCTAAGAGGAAAAACATGATAGAGAAAATATGTGTTTCATGATAAACACATTTGAGGAATCAAATATTTTTCCTGCTTCTCCTGAAAGTATTTATAATCATTTTGAAAAAGAAAATAATAATGAAAATATGTCAAATGAGGATATTTTAGAATATTGTAACATGATATAAGATAATTTCAATGATCTTAAATATAAATATAAAATTATGAAGAAACAACATGCATTAACTGTTAATGTTAAATATGAACTTGCGGTAGAAAATAAGAAAAATGCCCAATTGTTGAAAGAAAATACTAAATTGAAATTTTCTAATGAGAAACTAAAAAATGACTTAGATAGATTTAATAATGGGAGAGAAACTCTCACTCAAATATAGGGAAAATAAATATCACCTAAGTACATCACTAGCTTAGTTTATCAACCTATATAGAGGGGAGTTGTCAAGAGAACTTTTATTCCTATGTACAGTTTTGGAAATTTTACTACTAGTTCTTATTCAACTAGAACTAATTAAGTTTTTATTTCCAAAATTTTACAATCTTCTTATAGTAAATCCATTAAGAAAATATGGGTTTATAAAGCCTTAATTAATGAAATTTATGGACCCAAGAATATTTGGGTATCAAAATCATTTTTGGTGTAAAAATTATTTTGTATAGAATTTTCTTGAATAGATCTAGTAAAATTATATGGTACTTGGACAATGATTGTTGCAGAAATATGACTGAGGATTACTCTAGCTTTAAGAATCTGATAAAGGTTGATGGTGTACACATCACCTTTGGTGATATTCTAAAGGGAAAATCATTGGCCTCGACCAAGTTAGTATTTTTAATTTCTAAAGTATTGTTTGTTGATGGTTTAAAATAAAATATACTTATCACCTCACAACTATGTGATAATGGTTTTTATGTGAAATTTGAAAACAATGATTGTAATGTTTTTTAATCTAAAAATTCTTTAGTTTTCACTACTTTGAGAAATGAAAATGTTTATGATATTAATTTATATTCTTTGTTTTCTCAAAATGTTTCTTGTCTCAGTGACTTTCATAAGGAATCTTGGATTTGACATAGGAGACTAGGCCACTATAACATTTACTCACTTAGAAAGATAACTACAAAAGGGTTAGTCTAAGATCTACCTGAACTTGAATTCCCAAATAATAAAGTCTATAAACATTTTCAAAAAGGGAAACAACACAAAATATTTTTAAAATCAAAGAAATAAGTTTCAACTTATCAACCCCTATAGTTGGTTCACATGGATTTTTTTGGACAATATATATTTTCTAGTTTGAACAGAAAACACCATGTATATTTCCTTGTAGATGAATTTTATAGGAATACTTGGGAATTATTTTTAAATCACAAAAGTGAATCGTTCTATTAATTTACCAAGTATGATATATCTGTATAAAATCTCAATGGACATAGGATTAAGACCTTAAGGAGTGATCATGGACGTGAGTTTGAAAATAATGACTTTGAATCCCTTTTCTCACAAAATGGATATATTCACAGATTTTATTATCCCAGAACCCCAAAACACAATGGTGTTGTTGAGAGAAGAAATAGAAAACTTCAAGAAATTTCTAGGAAAATGATTAATGAATTTGATCTCCCTATTTATTTTTGGGCAGGGGTTGTGAATATAGCATACTATATAATTAATAGAGTTTTAATCATACCTATATTAAAGAAAACCACTTATGAACTTTGGAATGGTAGAAAGCCTAAGTTTAATTAATTTAGAATTTTTGGTTGAAAAATATTCATTCTTAACACTAAGGATGATCTTGAAAAATTTTCTTCCAAGAGTGACGAAGTAATTTCTCTTGGTTACTCAATTACTAGTAAATCATATATAGTGTTTAATAAAATAACCAAGACTATAAAAGAGTCTATTCATGTAAAATTAGATAATACACATCCACATGAGCCTAAAAATCCTTTATAAAATCTTGAGAATGATTTATAAAATCTAGACATCTATGCTAAACCTTCTGACACTTCTGTGAAACCAGCAAAAAAAATCATCTAGTTTTAAGGAACTTTTATAACCTGAACATGAACTTATAGATGACCATGAAATGGAAAACCCTTCTCTATAAAGAGATGTTAAGACTCATAGATACTATACTATAGATTATGTAGTTGGAGACGTAGACAAAGGTACACATAATAGAGCTTCTCTTAGGAATCAGGTTGAACATCAAACATTCTTATCACATATTGAACCTAAGAACATCATTGATGTAATTAATGATGAATTCTGGGTAATGGAAATACAAGAAGAACTTAATAAGTTTAGAAGGAATAAATTTTGAGAACATGTTTATAGACCTAAATACACCTTGACTATTGGAACTAAATGGGTATTTAGAAACAAGGTTGATGAATCTGACACTATAGTAAGAAATAAGTCTAGGCAGGTTGCACAAGAGTATAGTCAAGAAGAGGTTATAGACTATTAGGAAACTGTTGCACCTATATCCAGACTTGAATCCATAAGAATACTACTTGCCTATGTAGCATATTTTTATTTCAAACTATATCAAATGGATGTAAAAATTGCATTCTTAAATGGGTATATAGTTGAGAATTTTTTTGTTGAACAACCCCCTAATTTTCGAAATCCTCATTTTCCAAATCATGTATTTAAATTAAGAAAATATTTATATAGTTTAAAAAAGTATCCTAGAGCTTGTATGATAGGTTAAACTCTTTTTTGATTTTAAAATATTTTTCAAAAGGTATAGTTGAACCTAATATTTTTATAAAAATAATTTCAAAAGATTTTTTAGTTGTTCAAATCTACATTTATGATATTATTTTGGGATCTTATAAAAATTATTTGTGTATTGGTTTTTTAAAGATAATGAAAAATTAATTTGAAATGAGTTTAATGGGTAAACTAAAATTATTTGTTTTCATATTTTTCAAAATAAATAAGGAATTATTTTAAATAAAATTAAGTACACCAAAGATCTTCTAAAACATTTTGGTTTGAATAACACTATAAGTATTGAAATTTCCATGAGTACCACTTATAAGTTGGATCTTGATAAAGCTAGGAACCCAGTGGATCAAGAAAATTATAGAGCTATGATTGGAAGTCTTCTCTACTTAACTTCTAGACAACATTATATTATGTTTAGTGTGTGTATGTGTGCTCATTTTCAAGAAAATACAAAAGAGTCACATTTTCTTACAGTTAAAAGAATTTTCAAATACATTAAATATACAAAAAATTTAGGACTTTTATATCCTATAAGACAATAATTTTACTTTGTGAGTTATTTAAATGATTATTTTTATGGTTGTAAGTTAGATAAAAAAGAACCTATGGAATATGTTATCTTTTAGAAAAGTATCTAGTATCTTCATGGTAAGAAGAAAAATTTGGTTGTGCTATCTACTACTAAAGATGAATACATAGATTCAGGTAGTTTCTGTGTTCAAATTTTGTGGATGAAACATACATTACTAGACTATGGATATCAATTTAGAAATTTTACTATAAATTGTGAAAAAACAAGCACTATAAATATTTATAAGAATTCTGTGTCTCACTCTAGAACAAAGCACATTGATGTAAGACATCATGTTTTGAGAGATAATTTTCAAAAGGCTGATATTACTTTTAAATTCATAATAATCAAACACCAGCTTGCTAATATTTTTACTAAGACATTGAATTATGAGAGGTTAAACTACATCAAATATTAATTAGGAATGATAAATTTAGGTTAAACTTATTTGTTGGGAACCCACCGTTAGAAATTACTTACCATTGAAAATTACCCACCATTAGAAACAACCCACCATTAGAGAACCCACCATTAGACAAAGTACTATTGGGAAACCCACTGTTGGACAACCGACCATTGGATAACCCACAGTTGGACAACCCATCATTGGATGACCCACCATTGAAATGACCCGCCATTGCTAATTTTTATTTTTTAGGTTAATTATTTTATTTTATTTTAATTTAAATGTTTTATTCATTTTTTTTTATTTTCAAATCCAAAAATGATATAAATTGGGACTTTTATAATCTCAATACAATCTATCTTTCATGCATTTTGACCTTTGAGATTCACTGCTACCCTTTATCTCATGATAGTTAGCCATCTCTCGTCCTCACCTGAACCTTCCTCTTCATTACAATGGTTCAAGTAAATAGACATGCTAATTCGTCTCCCAAGGAGTCATGAACTTTGAAGAAGAATATAAGAAAATTGAGCAGATATGTTGTCAATCCATAGAACCCAAAATTCGTGAATCTTACAGTGGTACCTCAGATAGAAGTAAATTCCGAATGATTACTGTCAAACAAATCAATGGTGCTTAAGGTAATCTAGGACCAGGTATTGGTAGAGTGGTTATTGAATAACAAGAGACCGTTTTATCCTAGTTTGGTTCACTAATTTTACTTATATTCCAAGTTTATTTTTGGGGAAGATAAAGATTGGATTATAAGCAGGATAGATTGACATAAGGTAATATTCTCTTAGAGACGATGGGATATGTGACTTAAAGTACCTCATGAAGGATTTTTGAATGACTATCAATGATCTATCCTCAGTGATAATGATTCTTTTGTGTATGATAATGCTTTAGCAGAGCTGAATGGAGATGAAACTATGAGAAGACCTGCAGCAAACCGAGTTAGATGGTGAGTGTTGATTGATGTTCAAGTTTATACAACACATGTTATGCCTGAGAAAAGGAGACTTTAGTATGATGAGATACCAAGATGTATATCTGATATACATTATGAAAAGAGGAAATATAATCAATATTTGTAGGTATTTGATGGTGCATATGATGGAAATGTGCAAGACATCTTCCCAATAAAGCTCCCTTATCTATCCTAAGTTTAATCAGCCATTCCTGAGGCCAAGGGTTTAGTTAATGAATATGATGAATCCTAGTGAAGTATGGTGAATTATGCCTTACCAAATTGATTTGAAAAATAGTGAAGGTAAATTGGAACCCATAGATGAGTAAATAGGTAGAATATGTTGATAATATCGGCAAGAAGTTTAATACTATAGATCATCTTACCAAACTAAAAAATCTTGTTGATCCTGGCTTGGAGCCAGATGTGGTAGTAGTGTATTATGATGAAGAGCAAGAAGAAGCTGTTGAAGAGGAGGAATTCTCAGTTGAGGAGGTATGTGACCTTGATATACCCAAGATCATAGTGGTCTCTTTTGGTCTATCTAGTCCTCTAAGATCTCTACCTATTAGAGAAACTCTTTTAAGTGAGAAAAATGATGATGGCGAGGAAACAAAAGTTTCAGGTTAAGACAAGTTCATGAGTTCTTCTTCTAAGAAATCTAAGAATATTGTAGCTTTATCTGATGATGAAAATGGAAGTGATAAAGATAATGGGAATGATGAAAGAAATTGTGATGGAGATAGAGATGATAAAGATAAAGAAAATAGTGATAGAGATGGTAGTGATGGTGGATTTGACCTTTGTGGTCCAGATGATAATGAGATGACTCAAACTCATGTTCTTCTCTACTTTTTTCTATTGCATCTAGGTCTAAGGAAAGACCAAGTTTTTTGTAAGATGTTGATGAATCTAGATGTGTTTTGAGCATAAATTTAGGGGGCGGAAACTCCTAGTTTTATCAGTCACTGATTTGATCTTATGGATAGTGAACATGTTGAGCCTAAAGTTGTGTATTCTATTAGGATGAATGTTTTAGCTTTTGATGAGTGGGAAAAATTCCCAAGATATGTGAGACTTGGTTTGGAGTATTTTCAATCTGATGTTGATGAGAGAAGTCCGCCAAATAATGGTGGACTTGCTATCCCAGTTTGAGATGAGACAGATCCTAAGGAATCCATGTTTGAGAATATTGATGTTGTAAGTGATATTTAGAGACTTTATTTAGATGTAACTTTCAGACCTGAGCCAAAAAAGGCTGCTGTGCCACCTGCTGAGAGAGTTTCTTCACCCCTTCCAGCTACTGATACACCTGTTTCTGTTAATATAGTTTCCAGAGATGATATGGAATATTTTAGGGTGAACCTGATTTCTGATTTTGGTAGAATTTTGAGGATTTAAGAACCCCAGGTCACACAAATCAGTGAGTAGGATTCTAGAAACCTTTTTGAGCTTATGGTGTTTCATATTCAGACAAAAATGATTCATCATATTTAAGAGATTGAGATTGAGAAAATATGGTTAGCTAATGAGATGCAGACAATGAAGTATTTGGTATAGGAGATGCAGACATCTTTTACTTCTAATTTAGATGTTTTTTGCAGAGGGTGGAGAATATACCTTTATTGTTTTCTACTTCAAGTGCTCCCCTCATTCCTTAGATATAGATATGATTCTATCAGTTGTCAGAGAGGAAATTCATGCTACTATGGGAGATGTTTCTATTACTCCTTAGGATAGTTCGAAGAAGACTAGACACAATAGTGATCATGTTTATAAAATGGTAAGGGAATGCCTAAATGAAGTCAGATCTGATTGAGAAACAATTACAAAATCTATAAAATATTATCTCTTAAGGATTTACACCAAGCATGAACTGAACTCTCACTTAAAGTTTCTAGCTGAGAAACTTTGGATGCCTCTAGCTACCCAATATTTCAAGGAACAAGTTAATTAGTTAAATGTGATGATTCCTACACTTAAGTTTTTTATGGAATAAAATAAGTACTTCTTCAATTCCATGGAAAGAGGAGGAAACATCATCATGGATTTCATCAATCTGATGAAGCCTTTTCTTTATGTGTCTAGCACTACATTTTTAACTCATGAGGCCATTCCAGTTACTAATCATCTCACTGATCCATACTCTAAACCTGAGTATTTCAGAGTAGCTATTGTCAGAAATCCCAATTCTCCCTTACCTTCTCAGTTCAATCCTCCCAGCTTATCTCCAATTTAAGTTGTACAACATATTCATCCAATGATTATCACAAAGAAACTCTCTTTCACCCCAGATCCTACAACCACCACTTCTATCCCTCCAGACACTACTTTAGTTTCCTTAGACTCTACCTCTATTACCATGTCTCTAATAAGGTAAGGGAACTTACTATTCTTAATACCCAGAATGAGAAGTATTTGAGATTAGATATTTGTATTTGATAGGGACTTCTTTGTATATTTTGTTTCCAGATTTAATGAAATCACTTTTTTCTTTAATGTAATTTCATTTATTATTCATCTTTTCTTTATTTACCTTTAATATTTCTTATTCTCACTTTTTGATAATCCCAAAAGGCGAAGAATAAATATGGAATTTATTTGGGAAGAATAATTATAATATTTTTATTTTACTTTTATATTTTTATTTGATACCATATCTATGATACCATATTTATTTATATTCTATTTTAAAGTTTTAAATTTTATGTTCAAACCTTTTAATTATATTTTTAAAGTGTTAAGAAGATCTATTTTTATGAAATAATTTAATCTATACATTATTTCTAAAATGACATGATTTTTTATCATAAAAAGGGGGAGATTATTGGAACCCTTGTTTTAATGAAAAAAAATAATGATTATTATGTTTTTAATGGATTTACTATTTTATGACATCATTTTATAATATAAGGTATTTTGATGAAATTTTGGCTAAGTGTTGAAAAAACCTACCATCAGACTTTACCTATCGCTAGGAAAGAGTCACTGCCAAATTCCACCTACCACTGGATTTGACCTACTGTTAGGAATGAGACGCCATCAGATGACCTACTACTGAGAATGAATCATCACTGAGAATGACTCACCATTGAGAATGAATCACCATTGAAAAATAATAATGACCGAAAAGACATACTACTAGAATTGAGTCACTATTGAATATGACTCACAACTAGGAATGAATTACCATTGAAAAAGAGTCACTATTATACTTGAACTACTGCTAAGAATGAGTCACCACCAGAATGACCTAACATTTAAGATGGCCTACCATCATATGAGTCACTACTGGATATGAGTCACTAATGAAGATAACTCACCATCAGACCTGAGTCACTGCTAAATATGAGTCACTGTTGAGAATAAGTCACTTCTATATGACCTACCACCAGCCTGACTCACCATTAGACTAACTCACCTCAAGACATGAGTCACCATCATTATTCTGGGACATTTTAATTAAATTCTCTCAAAAAATATATTATTGAATTTAATTCCAAGAGTTATTTTATCATTACATTCTTAAATATTTCAGGGAATATTAAAGTCTATGTCATAGCTAAGAACAAGGATGCAGATGATCATGATGATTGTTCTTCAAATAAACTCCCCATCATGAAACACTTTATATTTCAAAGAATTTTCCCTCATATGCAAGTGCATGATGGTAGACAGAAAACATCTAATTACTAAATACATGAAGGATCATCCCATGAGAGCTTACACATAGCATTTTTACTTGAATTTGACAATGAAAGTGTGGAGTACATTGAACATCCAAATCTTTTCATACAACCATAATAAAGAGAGATTTACGATGCCTTGTTTTACTTTACTTTCAGAAAAACGGACTGATATCCTCTACAAGACACATATAAGGTGACCCAATCATCTGGAGAACTTCGAACCGAGCAACACTAACTTTTCTCTATATTTTTACTTGATATTTCTATTTTTTGTTTCATTATCGAGCAGTGTGTTGTTTATTCTGGTTATCCACACACACCGACTCCTGTGATATAACTAGAGAATACTTGATATTTTCTCACTCTCTTTACTTCTTTTCACCCATGGTGTTTTTGGAAGAGGTCCTTGTGAGGTCTATGTTTGTTTCCTTCCCATGATTTTTGTAGAAGAGGTCTCTACGTGTTCTAGAAAGCTTGTATGTTGTTTTCTATATACCCAATCCAAGTTGTGAATTATATTATATTTATATAATATGTTTGATAGTGGGTGATTTCCAAGTGGAAGGGATTGGGTATTGGCTTGATACTGAACATCTTGTTTTTCCTTTATGTGTTTTTTATTATTTACAAATCCTTAAACTGTATTTGATTTTAAAAGAAAACAAAAATGGTACTTTTCTATTTAATTTTAACTAGTGTTTATATAAGTATTTTATTGAGTAAATTTATTTTAAAATTTAATGTAATTTTATATTTTTTTAATGAATCATTAATCAAGCTTTGAGGAATCTTTTAAAAGATAAGAATTATATTAAACTTCTATTTTTATTAACTAGGTGATTTTATTTTAAATTGGTAGATTTTATTTAAACTAGTTTTTAACAATTTTTTTTATTGGGAACTCAATTGACCCCCTCTTGAGTTACTCACTCTAACAAAAAAAACTATTTAGGTTGATGTAAACATTTTATTTAACCCACCTTATATCATAACTATAAAATAAGAATCCATCACATCAGTAGATAATATCGGAAAAAATTTCAATAATCATACAAGAATGGTATACATATAATCATGTCACATAATCACACAAGCATGGTATATATATAAGCATGCTAATGGAATTTTAATCCTATGTGCTTGAAAAAATGCATGAACACCTATTTCCTCTGACATTCAAGAATCAAAACCAATAATTTCCCCCTCAATAACAGGTTAAAAACCATAAATCTATAATAAATCATAACCTCCACACAACATGTGCATCGATCAAAGAAAAAATCATATACAACTATAACAATGAATATCAAAACAATAATCCCTTATTACTGGTAATTTAATATTTCTATTGTGCATGGGTTGTCCATTCCCAGAAATGAGGTATTTACCAAGTTACAATACATTAATAGTCTCTTTTATACCAAACCAAAATAGTAAGATAAGGAAAAAAATATCTAATATCACTTTGTCATGTCCAGACATGATTAACTCTAATAATAGTAACCAAACCAATTAACGATAAGGCCTCAAGTGTGCCTCCCCGTATGCCAGAAGCTACTGCCTAGTAGTGAGGGTATAAAGGTTGTACAGTGGAGAGACTATACCCTATGGATCAGTACTAAATACAATAGAATCATAAATAAATAAAATGCAGAAAAATACAATAATAACCAAGAAGTAATAATAAACAGGCCAATGCCAAATAAACAACTAGCCATGCATAAACATGCCGAGTCATAATACAAGAAGTCACTATACATTAGGCAATACATACAACAGGATAGACTAATAAAAGAATAAATAAAAAATACCCAAATCCTATAAGTTTCCCGAGCACATTCTTAACCCCCAACTCCATGTCAAGTCCTAGTATAAAGTAAAAAAACAATATAGAAGCACGATCCAAGTCCTAACTTGCAATCAGGAGATCTGTCTGGGTACCAATCTACGACCCGAACATGGTGTGACTAAAAATAAATAGGCCACCACCAACGGTGTCTAATGTAATCCAGTTTTTGAATATAAAATGTAACAATGTACTGGTATAATAAATAAAGTAGTGTAATGAAATAAATAACCATGTCAAGATTAGGTTCCCCATGGGACACTTGGTTGAACATACCTGCTTCGACCTAAACCAGAATGCTTGAGAATTTCATATTTTATATAAAAAAACCCAGAACCCATGGTATATAAACAAGTCATCCATGTTTAGGGATAACCATATAGGGATTTCATATTTAAATAAGGCATTATCCCGAGCATCTAACTAAAGTAATGATGAGAATCTTGTCCAACGATTTCAATGAATAATGACAAGGAACGCCATGTATGATATTTAGGAATCCCATGTACAATAAATTATAATAAACCATAAAGAAATTCATATACATAAATTTCCATAATCCCAAAGAAATTTCATGTCTTTAAATTTAAATAATGATAAGGAAGACCAAGTCCATGATAAGGAGTGTCAGGTCCAATAATTTCAATAATGATAAGGTGCATTATGTCCAATAACGAGGAACCTCATGTCCGTGACTTCAATAATTTAATAGAATTCAACATGCCTTACAAGACCACCTAATGTATTTTGTATTAGAACCCAATTATCACTCAAGGCATACTATAATAAATAATATATTTTAATTTATTAATTTAACATAATCCATGGTAAACATCCATGCCATTTTACAATCATTATGATTCACTATATACCATTAGACCATTTCATTTCTAAACAAACAAGAAATCCCAGAAAAACATCCATTATAATTTAAATTCATTGATCCAATTCATTAATTAACTCATTTAAAAGTGATAAAAAGGTCTACATAAATATATATTCCAAAATTACAACTCACTACAATTCATTTCATTTACCAATTCACTTCAAGAGGTGAGAAGAACCATGAAAGGAAACATGATATTAAAAAAATCATTTGATTCATTTCAATTATTCCATTTAATCCCTTATTTATAAATGAAAAGGGGTCCAAGTGTTTTTCTATAACACTTACCCTCCATTTAATTCATTTAAGGCATCCCAATACCAAGTAGCAAGTTCAACCAACAAAAGTGGTGGTTTGATAGAGTAACAACCCCAAACCTGCTCTTATAGGTTCGGAACATATAAATGTTGTGTATTTTTTTTATAAAAGATGACTGAAAAAATACACAAAATTTAATACATTCTAGGATATTTTACCGGTATAGATTTTGGAGGATTAGACAAACCATACATAACTTTTACATAATAAAACATAAACATTTATTTAATTCCTTCTTGTCTAGCTTCTTATTGGCCCTTAAATACTCTTTAATACATGTAACCACCTGAGGATAGACATCAAAAAGGGGTGAGATAAAATCCCAGTAAGAGGATAGATATGAAAAATATAACAATGGGTGAGAATAATCATAACATATGCATAGTATCATGAACATGAGAGGAAGCATTAATAAAAGAATTGAAATGTGGAAATGCATAAAAATGAAACATAATGTCTTAGTGGTGAACTACCACACATAGTTTTGAACAATTATAGCATCATTTTCATGCATAATTTCCCTATAAATCACGAGATTCACCACTTTACCCAATTAATTGGAGCGCTGTATAATTCCAGGCGCACTAGTCATATTCAAACATTCATATTACACTATATAATTTTGGGCATGCATGCCACATAGAACATATATCAATAATGAAAATAAATAACCCATATAAAGTAATGAGTTTCATCTCATAAGAACACATTCATAAACTTTGGGTTCCCAAAATAAAGAGGGAATACCATACTTGATACAAGAGCCATCAACCTTGAGTGAGAAGTAAACATGTGTTTTTGAAAGAAGATTTCTTTTGGAAAACATTTTATTTGACATAAACTCTAGTGTAAAACATTTATATCATAAAAAATTTAATATAATGATTAAAAAATTATTTTTAAGGAGTAATCATACCGAAAATGGAGTGAAAGAGGGAGAACCTGAAGAAAGAAAGTTGGGTTTGAGAACTTCCCCTTACCTTGTATCTGAATGATTTCTTCACTTTAATGTCCTGTATAACCACATTAGATTCATTAATTAACAATTACATAACATTTTATACATTAAAAATATTCATTAATGTTTTATTAAGATAATTTATGGACTTTTTGATGAGTTATAGAGTTTAAATTCATTGTTTGGGAGCGTTCGTTTTTATAGTTTTCTTGAACGGTTCACTTTTATTCATGAATGAAAGTTCATTTAAAACATGGATAAACATACAGAATTGTAATTATATGTTATTTATGATGTTACATAACTTTAAATTATCTTATAAATAATTTTTTTATATACCATGAGTATAAATCATTAGATAAGAATTTAATGATGATCGTTTGGGTTAATTCGAGAGTTTTCTCAACCACAACGAACTTGTTTTGTTTAATCATTTATTAATATATACGTAAGTTAGTTACAGAACATTGAATAGGATATAATACATAAAAAATAATATGGTTAAACTATAAAAATGGTTTCATGACCATATCTGAAGGTGGTAAAGGAAAATGAAAACATGTCGTTCTTAATGGGGATAAATTAACACCTCACGAACGACATTTTCCTTTCTAAAATAAAAAGAAGAGGAGAGGGGGTTGGATGATATATTATCCCATTATTATCATAAAATTCAAATATATTTATTATACTATAGTTACCATACCATGTGGATGAGGATAGGTGGGGAGATATTAAGAAAAGAACTTGGAATTGAAAGGAAATTAGAGGAAAAGAGAGAGGGGAATTACCTCTGGAATCCTCCTTAAGGAACCTTAGATTGGTCTTTTAATGAGACCGAAAGATCTTGGATGTGGAGGAGGGGATAGGAAATATGTTTGGGAATAGTTTAGACAAGTCTTAATTCTTAAGAGGTGTGAGTAAATGAGGGTGTGAAGGGTGGTATTTATAGTGGAGGGGAGATGAGTTTTCTCAATATTAATTCATTAATTTATTATTTCTCCACAAGACAAGTAGTAGTGATGATTACATGACCAAGAATAGTAATATGTTCATGTGAGTTCAAAACATTTGGGATTAAATCAGTAGAACATCATAAACGACTCTATAATTAATGTATTTAGCATATTTTGTAAATTATAGTATTTCACTATTTATAAAAAATGAAAGTATTTCAAAAAAAACCACAAAAATTCACCCTAACAATTTTTCGATGTGTAGAATAAAAAAATGAACTCCATTTTTCAAAAATAATTTTATAAATATGATTAATTTAATTTTTAATTAAAATCATAATTTACTTGAAAAATACAGATTTTAAAATTAAAACTGATTTCGTAATGCTTTCAAAAACTAAATAAGGTATTATAAAATTATTCTAAAACTAGAATACATATAATTGTTAATTTGTGTTTTTTTAAAAAATAATTTTATTTTAAATTAATTAATTAATTATAATTATTTATTTATGGCTTACAAAAATACCAATACTTTTACTATAGTCATATTGTCACTTATAATATGCCTAAATTTTATTTACACATTCATGGGTAAGGTTAATATTCTTTTGGAATATTTACTATTCATAAGGTTCATATTAATATTTATAAGGGTAGGTTACTTTTCATAAGGATATGTTAATATTCACAAAAAATTAATTTTTTCCTATCAAACTCCAAACATCTTGCTGATCGCAACCGTGTATGTTAGATTTTTAAAATTCAAATCATAGAAGTAAGAAAATTAGGTTTAAAGGCTAGGTTTTAAATGTAACTTAGTATTTAGTAGTTTATTTGAGCATTATGTGGCATTGTGTTTCCTTTTAAAATATCAGGATGTTACATTATTCCCCTCTTAAAAATAATTTCGCCCTCATAATTTGTTTGTCGGACTCAAAAAAATTATGAATATCCGTCTTCAGAATTGAGAAAAACTTGGAATTCTAGACTTCTAGACTCTACCATTTAGACGACAACATCTAATCTCCAAAGTTGTTTATATTGTTTCTCTGATACCAGCTGTAACAACCCCAAACCTGCTCTTTCAGGTTTAGAAAATATAAATGCTGTGTATTATTTTTTATAAAAGATGATTGAAATAAATACACAACATTTAATACATTCCAGGATCTTTTACCAGTCTAGATTTTGGAGGATTAGATAAACCATACATAACTTTTACATAATAAAACATAAACATTTATTTAACTCCTTATTCTCTAGCTTCTTATTGTCCCTTTAATACTCGTTAATACATGTAACCACCTGAGGATATACATAAAAAATGGGTGAGCTAAAAACCCAGTAAGAGGATATATATGAAAAATATAACAAAGGGTGAGAATAATCATAACATATGCATAGGATCATGAGCATGAGAGGAAAAATTTATAAAAGACTTGAAATGTGGCAATGCATAAAAATGAAACATCATGTCTTAATGGTCAAATAACACACATATTTGTGAATAATGATAGCATCATGTTCATGCATCATTTCTCTATAACTCATGATATTAATCACTTTACCTAATGCATTGGAGCGCTGTATAATTCCGGGCACACTCGTCATATTCAAACATTCATATTGCACTATATAATTTTAGGCATGCATGAAACATAGAACATATATCAATAATGAACATAAATAACCCATGGAAAGTAATGAGTTTCATCTCATAATAACACATTCATAATCTTTGGGTTCCCAAAAGAAAGAGATAATAACATATTTGATACAAGAGCCATCAACCTTGAGTGAGAAGTAAAAGGTGTGTTTTTGAAAGAAGAGTTCTTTTGGAAAACATTTTGTTTGAAATAAACTTCAGTGTAAAAAATTTATATCACATAAAATATAATATAATGATGAAAAAATGATTTTTAAGGAGTAATCATACTGAAAATGGAGTGAAAGATGGAGAACCTGAAGAAAGAAAGTTGGGTTTGAGAATTTCCCCTTACCTTGTATCCGAATGCTTTCATCACTTTAATGTCCTATATAACCACATTAGATTAATTAATTAACAATTATATAACCTTTTATAAATTAATAATATTCATTAAGGTTTTATTAATTTCATTTATGGGCTTTTAGATGAGTTATAGAGTTTAAATTCATTGTTCTGGAATGTTCGTTTTTATAGTTTTCTTGAACGATTCACTTGTATTAATGAATGGAAGTTCATTTAAAATGTGGATAAACATATAGAATTATAATTATGTGTTATTAATTATGTTAAAAAACTTTAAATGATCTTATAAATAATTATTTTATATACCATGAGAATGAATCATTAGATAAGAATTTAATGATGAACGTTTGGGTTAATTCAGGCAGTTTTTCGACCACAACGAACTTGTTTTGTTTAATAATTTAGTAATATGTACATAAGTTAGTTCCAAAAAATTAAATATAATATAATGCATATAAAATAATCTGGTTCAACCATATAAATGGTTTCATGACTAGATCTGAAGGCGGTAAAGGAAAATGAAAACATGTCATTCTTGATGGTGATAAATTAACACTTCACGAACAACGTTTTCATTTATAAAATAAAAAGAAGAGGAGAGGGGGTTTGATGATATATTATCCCAACAGTATCATAACATTCCAGTATATTTATGATAATATAGTTACCATACCATGTGGATGAGGATAGGTGGGGAGATATTAAGAAAAGAACTTGAAATCGAAAGGAAATTAAAGGAAAAGAGAGAGGGGAATTACCTCTTGAATCCCCCTTAAGCACCACTAGAAACTTATCCTTTACCAATGGTTTCAAACAATTGGTAAAGGCTGGACAACCATTGGTATAAACTGTATCAACAGTTTTCCAAACCATTGGCTGTGGAGCCATGGGGATAGATATATCCCAATAGTTCTATGAGAACTATTGGGATATGGAAGGAAAATGGATTATATACCAACGGTTTGATGTAACCGTTGGTATAATTCTATACCAATGGTTTAAAACCATTGAAAATATCAAACATCATGTCTATACCAACAGTTTTCAAACTGTCGGTATAGAATTTTACCAATGGTTCCCTACAAACCGTTGGTAAAAGTCAAGTAAAATGTCATATACCAACGGTTTGTAAACCATTGGTATATACTTTTTCCAATAGTTTACATGAAACTGTTGGTATATGTTCTGTTTAGACACACATTCCAATAGTTTACAACCATTGGCATAGGATTTATACACCTGTAGCAAGCTTGCCTCCCCCCTGCACACCTGCAACATTTCCACCAGCAGGTCTGCCTCCCCCTGTGTAGAATTCATACAGAATTCTCAATACTTGCAGAATACATACATAATTATGTATGAATTCATACAGAATTTATACAACACATAATTAGCAATACCTCAAATTCTGTATTTAATTACACACATACATAATTCATAATTCATAATTCATAAGTTAATTAACAGTTAACACATACAGAATTCAATTTAGAATTCAGAAGTCAATTAATCTATGCAATACTGAATTCTGAATTGAATACGTACAATATTGAATTATCTATATAAGAATATGGAATTTTTGTTCATAGGTGTGGGTGAATTTAGATGAGATTTTATTTTTTGGATAATGTGGTATGCCATGTTGTAGTATGGGGTAATGTGACATGGGGGGTGGGGGGCTATCTTGGGGGTTGGGGGGGGGGGGGGCTTTCCAAGGGGGTATGGGTGTTCTGGGGGGTTGTCTAGGGGTGGGGGTGGGGGGGGGGGGTATCCATGGGGGTGGGAGGGGGGGGGGGTGTTCAGGGGGTTAGGGGTCTATCTAAGGGGGTGGGGGGTGTCCGAGGGGGGGGGGTGTCCGGGGGAATGGGGGGTGTCTAGGGGGATGTCTAGGGTGGTGGTGGTGGTGTGGGGGGGGGGGGGGTGTCTATGGGATGGGGGTGTCCAGGGGGTGGGGTGGTGTCTAGGGGGGTGGGGGGGTGTCCAGGGGGTTAGGGGGGCTATCCAAGGGGGTAGGGGGTGTCTGGGGGGGTGTCCGTGGGGGTGGGGGTGTCAGGGGGTGGGGCGGGGGGTGTCTAGGGTGTGGGGTGGTGTCTAGGGGGGATGGAGGGGATGTCCAGGGGGTTGGGGGGGGGGGGGGGGAGGGTGTCCAAGGGGGTAGTGGTGTCTAGGTGGGGTGGGGTGTCCAGGGGTGGGGGGGGGGGGGTGAGGGTGTCCAAGGGTGGGGGGGGGGGGTCCAGGGGTGGGATGATGTCTAGGGGGGTGGGGGGGGGTGGGCTATCCAAGGGGTGGGGGTGTCTATGGGGGTGGGGGTGTCCAGGTGGTGGGTGGGAGGTGTCCAGGGGGTATGGGTGGTGTCCAGGGGGGATAAAGGGGCTTTCTAGGGGGTTGGGGGGGGGGGTGTCCAAGGGGGTAGAGGGTGTCCGGGGGGGGGGGGGGGGGTTGTTCAGGGGGTGGGGGGTGGGGGTGGGGTTGGGGATATCCAAGGGGGTAAGGGTGTTTGGGGGGGGGGGTCCAGGGGGTGGGGTGGTGTCCAGAGAAGATGGAGGGGTTGTCTAGGGGGTTGTGGTGTATCCAAGGGGGTGGGGGTGTCCAGGGGGTGGGGGGATGTCTAGGGGGTTGGGGGTGGGGGGTGGGTATCCAAGGGGGGTGGGGGGCTGTCTAGGCGGTTGGGAGGGGGGGGGGCTGTCCAGGGGGTGGGGGATATCTATGGGGGTGGGGGTGTCTAGGGGGTGGGGGTGTTCAGGGGGTGGGGTGGTACCTAGGGGGGATGGAGGGGTTTTCCAGGGGGTTGGGGGGGGGTGTCCAAGAGGGTAGGGGGTGTCCGGGGGGGTGGGGGTGGGGGGTGTCCAGGGGGGCTGTCCAAGGGGGGTTAGGGTGTCCAGGGGAGATGGGGGGGGGTGTCCAGGGGTGGGGTGGTGTCTTGGGGGGGGAGGGGGTGTTCAGGGGGTGGGGTGGTGTCTAGGGTGGTCAGGGGTGTCCAGGGAGGTGGGGGGTGTCCAGGTGGGGTGGGCGGACTGTCCATGGGGGTGTGGGGATGTCGAAGGGGGTAGGGGGTCTCCAGGGGGTGGGGGGGTGTCCATGGGTGGTGGGGGGTGTCTAGGGGGTGGGGGGTGTCCATGGGGGTGGGGGTGTCCAGGGGGTGGGGTGGTGTCTGGGGGGGGGGGTGTCCAGGGGATGGGGGGGGGGGGGGGTGGCTGTCCATGGGGATGGGGATGCCCAGGGGGTGGGGGGTGTCCAAGGGGTGGGGTGGTGTCCAGGGGGGATAGAGGGGATATCTAGGGGGTTGGGGGGGGGGGTGTCCAAGGGGGTTGGGGGTGTCCGGGGGTGGGGGGTTGTCTAGGGGGTGGGGGCTGTCCAGGGGGTGGGGGTGTCCAGGGGGTGGGTGGGGGGGGGGGGGGTGTTCAAGGGGTGGGGTGGTGTCCAGGGGGTGGGAGGGCTGTCCGGGGGGTTGGGCGGGTTGTCTAAGGTGGAAGGGGGTGTCCTAGGGGGTGTCCAGGGTGGTGGTGGTGGTGGTGGTGGGGGGGGGGGGGGGCTATCCATGGGGGTGGTGGTGGTGGTGGGGGGTGTCCGGTGGCATAGGAGGGGTGCTGTCCGGGGGGTGGGGGGTGTCCAGGGGGTTGGGGAGGCTGTCCAAGGGGGTAGGGGGTGTCCAGGGGGTGGGGGTGTCTAGGGGGTCGGGGGGCTATCCATGGGGGTGTGGGGGCTGTCCAAGGGGGTGGGGGTGTCCAGGGGGTGGGGGGGGGGTGTCTAGGGGATGGGTGAATTAGTCGCAACAAATCATCAAGTCAAGTTTTATTATTTATAGATAAATAAATAAAGATAATGTGACCTACCTAATCACACATACATTCAGGCAGAAAAAATCATCAAACATCAAATTCCAGTAATATTAGTAAAAAATTTAACGGATCAATCTGTCCCTCATCAAAATAACTATCATCACTGTCATCATCAGCCTCACCCCGTCCTCATATTCATATCCATTATTGTCCTCTCCCTCTTCAATGCCCTCATCCTCTCCCTCATACTCCACCTCGACCTCCTCCTCCTCCTTGCCCTCCTCCTCCACCTCGACCTCCTCCTCGCCCTCCTCCTCCTCCTCCTCGCCCTCCTCATTTACATAGTATCAAGCACCACTAGAAATGACACTTGGTGCACCATATATAGAACTCATCGACAACATATATTCATCAGAAGCTATTCTAGCCTCTGGTGGAAGTGTTGAACATAAAACTTCCATCAGTTTCATAAATGTAGCGTTTGCCTTAGCAGACCATTCTTCCATATCTGTGGCCCTTTTTTCAATCTGTTATGCCTATGACTTAAAATTTTGGAACTCAGTGGCACTAAAACTCATACCTAAGTATGGATAATACCTCTTCGGTACTATAATCTTCCCAGGTTAGTAGCATACTCTTCCAGGGTGCTCATCTCCCAACACCTGATGTAAATGATTGTTTGGCCCAAAATTGTCAGGTTCCTGGGAATCAAGGGCCTCTAAAGTAGCCTGTTACAAATATAAATTGATTATTAAGTTACAAAATAGATATTAAAATTTAAAATCAATAATGTAAAACTTATAATCTTCTAATGAGTCATTTCATTAACCGTACTTCCATCTTTCTTCCTTCTACTCGAGTAAAACAATTTTTCTCAAGGCACACGTCTTTCAATATTAAATGTTTTCCTCTATAATGAAATTGAATGTAGGAAACCATAATTAAAAATAGGTTAACAATAATTAATTTCATAACTAAAATTATATAAACAACTGTCATACCGGCTTCCTCTCATGATCTGGCATCATAGTACGCCCCAATGTGTGGAGGTATTTTTTAACATCAATGTTTTTTTATTTCTTCCAGATGAGTCCTAAATAAAATTAAATAATAAAAAATATAGTATTAATAAAAAACATGAAAATTTTCATTTAAATACCTCAAATGTGATTAATATCTTAAACTGGGTAGTCATCCAATGAGTAATCATCTGTCGATACTATTCTAATGGACAATCATCAATGACAAGGACCACCTCTAACTCTGTTCCAACTCTATCACGCCAGCCAATATATAATTCATGCTTATAGGCTCTCTAAATATCACCTAAATCCTTTAGAGGTTATTATAACGAACCATAATTTACATACATTGTTATTACTTCAAAATTGAAGCACACTTATTACAACATATAACAAAACTAGGAAAGGACCGTATAGGTATAGTGTCTTTAGAAACTGGGAAACATAAACAACTGGTTCATAAAGCATCTACACTGTCTCCCATTTATTTCATCATATCTATAGTCCCTTTTAGAATATCTTACTTAATAACCTTCTTCCTGACCTAGGGAAAGAAAACATACAAAAGGGTGAGCTCAAATGCTTAGTAAGGGTAAACAAAAGCAATATCAATCACATCATATTCATAAGAACATAACTTTTGGAAATCTTAACCTAAAAAAGAGATCATAATTTCATAACATGGGATAAATCATAGTAGTGAAATGTAATTACAATAATCATAACTTAAAATAGGAAGCTTTGTGGCATACACATATAATCATAGAGAATCATTTCTTATTAGTCAAGACTCATTTCCAAGACTATCTTAGTGGACAAAGTCCATTTCTGAACCGAGTTCACTCCTCGTTTCAGTCCTGTTTCACTGAACTCGTTTAACCTGCCATTCCAGCCATGTCTATCTCATGAGATATAAAATCTTTACCTAATTCATTGGAGGGATATATAGGTCCCAGAAATCTCATAATGATACCATTCTTATGTGTGCCACAAAATCATAGATCATACATCATTGCATAACCCATGTAATAAAAATGGGATTCTTAAACATCATGACATCATAAAACAATTCATATAAGATAAAGGAATTCATAAAAATAATTCCCTCACAACATAATCAAATCAATGTAATAATAGGGATAGAAACAGAACCCTATATTATCTTATATGGAAAATAATTTTGATAAAACACTTGAACTCCATTCTTGAGGAAAATATCCTATCTACTTCAAAAACATTTTCCTTTCTTAAAATGTCATATAATTTTAAAATAAAAGAAGTTGATTAAAAATAAAATTGAAAACTTGTAAAGGAAGCTTCTTGGAAATAATATTTTAAAAATCCATTCATGCCGTATAAGTTAAAAAAAACATTCTTCTCGTACTTTTATCGGAAAAGTCAAAAAGTACCTCATATGAAAAACGACAAAAGATTCCTTTCATATCTTTTACTAAAAACTCACCTAAGGGTAAAATTGGATTTAAACAATTATAGGTGGATGAAAATAATATTACATATTGAGGAAACATGGATGTGGATGATAAAATACACCCTAGTAAATACCAAAGTATAAACAATCTCGGATAAAATGAGATTGTGATATTTACCCTTACCTTAGGTCCGATTTGCTTCGTAAGTGTCTGAACCTCCTTTATAACGATTTAAATAATGTCATTGACTTATTCCAGAATCATACTCATTGTTATGATATCATATATGGTCATATTCTTAGCTTATTATTAGTAATATTTCATTGCTACTTGTTATTCGGGTGTTTATTACTTTTTGTTCTTATGCGTGTTTTGTCGAATAAATTCTTATTCTTATTTTTAGGTTATAGATACCTCATTTCCAGAATGTTATATATCATATTCATTAATTAAATTCATTTATATAATCATTATTCAATGAAGATCATGTAGAACGAGTCGCATCACATCGTGGAGACGGTATTCCGTACGTACGCACGAGCGATGATATCGTTACCATGATCGTGGAATTGTATTGGAGTGTATGTATAATATTTCAGAATAAATATCAATTTACAATAATCATATATATATTCATTCTTTAAACCATTATACCCATCCAAGTAAGGTGGTGGTGGAAAATAGATTACACCACGGCGTGGAGACGGTATTCTGTACGTACGCACGCGCGGTGATTTCATTTTCCATAGGATGGATAGATGGTGAAATAGGGTTGTTCAATACTTATAATAACATATCAGTATATGAGTGACACTTATGTTATTACTTCATAATGAAAAAACTAAAGAAGAAGAAGTGGAAGAAGAAATAAAGATGAAAGAATTGGTAACGGACATTACCTCTTCTTTGAAGCGCTTCTTTGAGACCTCCTTTTAGGGCACTAAATTTGGTCTTTGAAGAAGAAAAGGACCTCTAAGATGTCTCTAGGGAAGTGGAGAGAAGAAATTGGTAGGGTTTGGCCGATCTTGAAGGCTCAAAGTGGTGTGAGGAATAGGGGGAGGAGGTGCCCTTTTATAAGGGAGGAGAGGGGCTCCTTTGAAAAAACTAAAAATATTATTTTATTATAAAGCCAAATTCGGTTTTAAATAGCTCCAAATTGATTTATTTAGAAGATAAGGTGGGAATGGGTAGAAATAATCTCATCCAATATAATTTAGACAAGTTTAGGTTCCTATTTTAACCTTATCATTTAGATTTAACATTAAGTTAAATAATTTTACTTTTACCGTGTCTTCTTGTGTTCTTACACTATAAGGTTAATAAAATTACTATAACAAGCCAAAAGAACCCCAAGTTGTTTATTATTAATATATATAACCTTATATAAGTCATTTTTCCAAACCTTAGATTTTTAAAAATAAAATAACAATTAATAATATAATATTTGTTTTAAAAACTATTTTATGTCAATTTTGACACTATTTAGTAATTGATTTTTGTAAAAATCATAACAGAATGATTAGTTTGAACAAAGTTAATTAAATAAATACTAACATGTCATATTAACCTATAAAATTAGTGAAATTCATGAAAAGTCTCAAATTACATTTATTTGGGTATTTATAACATCAATTATGTCAATATTTCATTAATAAGATAATTACTACATCATCATTGTGTCATAAATAAATTAAATTATTTAATGTATAAAAATTATAAATAAAATACCATTATGTTGGAAATCTTTTTATATTTCTAATGAATATTTATATTCGAATTTATCTTATGTATTACTCTATATTAAAAATGATTTAGTTATTAAACATTGATTTTAACTATTTTAACCCTTCTTTAAATAAATTGATAATAAATGTCCTAATCTAATCCAAGTGGGCCTAAATGGTCATATTTTATTCCTAAGGTTGTTTTTGGTCGAACTACACTTATCAAATAGAATTAGGACATGTGTTAGGGTAATAATAACAGCACTTTTACCCTTAATTACCCTATTTACTTTTAACCGTGGTAAAAAAAAGTAAAAAGTTACTATTCAACAAAAATTATTTGCATCTCATTGAATCACATTTTAGTCCTTGATATTAACCATGTCTCTCGGATTTTCAAAATTCTACTCACAGAAGCGGTAAAATTAAGTTTTATGAAAAATTCATTTTTTTTAACTACCACTTAGTGGTTTCACTATTCATCAAAAATTGAAAGTTTTCAGAAAAATACCAAAATTTCACCCTAGGCTAATTTCGATATTCCGAATCCAAAAATGAAGTCCATTTTGAAAAATAAAATTTACAAAATTTCAAGAAGTGGTTATTACTATTCATAACGTCTAGTTTTAATAATATTTTAATAGCATATCGTTGTTTAGTAAAACTCAGTATTGCGTATGACGCAAGCTATCGAGGAAGGCCGCTGTTGCGTGTAAAGCAAGCCAATATAGTGTTGTGTGTAGTGAAAGATTCCTTTGATGATTTAAAAATAAAATATTTCTCATAAAAGTCTCGGGTGTTACATTCTACCCCCCTTAAAATGAATTTTGCCCTCGAAATTCGTCACTTTGTAACAAACAGATGAGGATACCTCTCCCTCATCATATCCTCAAGCTCCCATGTAGCTTATTCTAATTGGTGGTTCCTCCATAAAACTTTCACCAAGAGAGTGGTCTTGTTCCGTAGGACTTTTTCACTACGATCCAGAATCTCTATCTGCTGTTCTTCATAAGAAAGATCTTGCTCCAGCGGTACAACTTATGAGCTGAGTACATGTGAAGGATCAGGTATGTACTTTCTCAGGAGAGATACATGGAACAAATCGTGAACTTGAGAGAGATTATGTGGAAGCGCCAACCGGTAAGCTACCTTTCCAACACGATCCAGTATTTCTAAAGGACCGATATATCTGGGGCTCAACTTCCCCTTCTTTCCAAATCTCATGACCCTCTTCTAGGGAGATATTCGTAAGAACACTTTATCACCCACTTCAAACTCTAGGTCTTTTCTCCGGTTGTCGACATAACTTTTCTGTCGACTCTGAGCTGCTCTTATGTGTTGTTGAATAGATCTGACCTTTTCTGCCATTTCATCAACGAGATCAGGTCCTAATAGCTTTCTTTCCCCAACTTCATCCCAGCAAGTTGGAGTCCTGCATTTCTTTCCATATAGAGCTTCATAAGGAGCCATCTGAATAATGGAGTGAAAGCTATTATTATAAGAAAATTCCACCAAAGGTAGGTGTTGATCCCAACCACCTTTGAAATCCATAGAGCAAGCTCTCAATATATCTTCTAGAGTTTGAATTGTTCTCTCAGACTGACCGTCTGTCTGAGGATGATAAGCAGTGCTAAAACTCAATTCTGTATCTAGAGTATGCTAAAGACTTTGCCAGAACTTTGAGGTAAACCTCGGATCCCGATCATATATAATAGAAAGTGGTAATCCATGCAATCTTACCACTTCCTTCACATATATCCTGGCAAGCTGATCCAGAGAGAAATACTCTCTAATAGTAATGAAGTGTGCGGATTTGTAAGACGATCAACTATGACCCAGATATAATTATTGCCTTTGGATGTTTTAGGAAGTCCTGTGACAAAGTCCATAGTGATGTTTTCCCATTTCCATTCGGGTATGGGTAATGGTTGTAACATCCCCTTAGGCTTCTGTCTCTCAGCTTTAACTTGCTGACAAACCAAGCATCGAGAGACATATTCAGCAACATCTCTTTTCATGCCATCCCACCAGAAGTACTCTTTCAGGTCCTTATACATCTTCATGCTTCCAGGATGAATAGAGAATGAAGAACTATGAGCCTCATCCAGCAGCTCCTTCTTTAATTCGGGGATGGGAGGAACACAAACCCGATTCCTGAACTTTATTGTTCCATCACAATCAAGGTTGAATTCAGGAACATTTCTCACCTTCTTTTGTAACTCGACATCTTCTTTCTGTGCCTCTTTAATCTTCACATGTATAGATGGTTGAACATTCATTTGAGAAAGATAAGATTTTTCACTTTCCATTATAATTCCAAGATCCATCCTTTGTAAATCCATAAATATTGGATCTTTTGTGATCCTCATCATGGATAAACTGGCATGGTCTTGTCGACTTAATGCATATGCCACCTTGTTTTCTTTCCCAGGGTGGTAATGGATTGAGTAGTCGTAATTCTTAATTAGCTCCAACCATCTTCTTTGGCGCATATTCAGCTCCTTTTGTGTGAAAATATACTTTAAACTTTTATGATCAGTATAAATATCACACCTTTCACCATAAAGGTAATGCCTCCAAATCTTTACTGTAAACATTACCGCAGCTAACTCCAAATCATGAGTTGGGTAATTTTGCTCATGTATTTTCAAATGTCATGAGGCATAAGCTATCACCATATCATTTTTCATAAGAACACACCCCAATCCCTTATTGGATGCATCACTATAGATCACAAACCTTTCTCCACTACAAGGCAGTGTGAGCATAGGTGCACTGGATAACCTTCTTTTCAACTCCTTGAAATTCTCTTCACATTCTTCCGTCCAAACAAACTTAACTCCTTTCCGAGTCAAATTGGTGAGTGGATTAGATAATCGTGAAAAATATTTCACAAAACGTCGATAATATCCAGCCAAACCAAGAAAACTTCGGATCTCAGTTACTGTTGTTGGTCTCGACCATCTTTTGATAACCTCTGTTTTTGCTGGATCCACAGATATCCCCTCTTTTGAGATTATGTGACCCAAAAATAAAACTTTTTGAAGCCAAAATTAACACTTGGTAAATTTGGCATAAAGCTTCTCCTTTCTCAGGGTCTTCAATATAATTCTCAAGTGATCTTCATGTTATTCCTTTCTGTTTGAATAGACAAGAATATCGTCTATAAAGACTACCAAAAACTGATCAAGATAGTCTCTAAATACTATATTCATCAGATCCATGAAGATAGCAGGGGCATTAGTAAGACCAAATGGAATCACTATAAATTCATAGTGTCCATACCTTGTACGGAAAGCCGTCTTTGGTATATCCTCCCTTTTGACCCTTAATTGATGATACCCTGAACGGAGATCAATCTTGGAAAAGTATTGAGCTCCGCATAGTTGGTCAAATAAGTCATCAATGCGTGGGAGCGGATATTTGTTCTTGATAGTGATCTTGTTAAGTTCTTGATAATCAATGCAGAGTCTCATTGATCCATATTTCTTCTTAACAAATAGAACAAGTGATCCCCAAGGTGACGCACTAGGGCGTATGAATCCCTTATCAAGATTATCTTGGAGTTGCTTCTTCAATTCCTGCAACTCAATTGGGGCCATTCTATAAGGTGTCTTTGAAATAGGTAAATCACCCGGTACGAGTTCTATTGAAAACTCAACTTCACGATTTGGTGGAAGACCCGGCAATTCCTCTGGAAAGACATAGTCAAACTCCCGTACAATGGGCATATTCTTAATCATTAGTTTCTCACCAATAATTTGAGATAAGTAACCTTCATTTAGTGGAATCAAGACCCATAAGATGGAAGAAATTTCTACTAGAAGGTTATGTTCATCCTTGCATTGATAGACGATCATAGATTGATCTGGAATATGAAATGTGACTTCCCTTCTTTGGAAATTGATATGAGCTCCATATAAAGAAATCCAATCCATGACAAGAATCACATCAAATTCCACTATAGGAAGGATCACAATATTTGTAGGAAGCACTTTCCCACAAACTTCAATCAGAGAAGAATTATAAACTTTTGATGAGACTGTTGTGCCATTAGGGGTTGTCACAGCTAACTCAACATCTAATTGTTGAGGTAATACGGTGATATCCTTAGAAAATTCTTCAGAAATAAATGAATGGGTGGATCCAGAATCAAATAAAACATTTGCTACTTTAGAGTGGATGGTAAGTGTACCTTTCACCACATCGTTATTGTACTCCACATCGCTGATAGAAATTGCATGTGACTTTCCTTTGTCTTTATCCTTAAGAGTTTGTTGACTTCGACCATCATCATCAACCCTTGGATTTGGGCATTGATTGGCATAATGCCCCATCTCCTTGCACTTGAAACATTGAAGTGCAGTAGGTTCATTCTGTGTATCCCTTCCTTTGTGTTCATCATTAGACATCTTCTTCCCATCATTGCGGCATTCAAATTCCCGATGACCTTCCTTTCCACATTTGAAACATTTACTTGTCCCTTTAAGACAACTCCCTCCATGTTTCTTTCCAGACTTTGAGCATAAGGGAAAGCTCATCTTATTTTCAGTGTGCTCTTTAGATTTTCCTTTGAATTCCATTTTCCTCTTCTTATCAAACCCATATGACTGATGGGTTACTCCAATCTCCATCTCAACTTTGAGAGCACATCGAACGATTTCCTCATAGCTATTGAAGTCCCTTATGGCTAAGGCCCTTCGAAGACTTGGTTTTAAGCCACTAAAGAATCGATCGATCTTACTCTCAGGTTGGATAATAATACCAGAAGCATACCTTGCAAGTCTTGTAAAATTTTCTTCATAGGTACCAACAGATTCATCATCCTTTTTCTTCAGTTCAAGAAACTCTTTCTACATCTTTGTTCGGAGAATACAAGGGATGTACTTATTGAAAAATAAGTTCTTGAACTCTTCCCATTCCATGGACTCAATTTCATCCCTTTTCCTCATATTCTTAATAAGATTCCACCATTGATCAACATCACCTTCCAAAAGATATACTGCTAAGATGAATTTATCATGTTCAGAACATTGAAGAACTGAAAATATCTTTTCAATAGTACTAATCCATTGTTCAGAAACTAATGGATCAGTAGACCCGCTGAAAGAAGGTGGACGCTACCTCATGAAGGATTCAACAGAATGTTGCTCCTTCCTTTGCTCGTTTGGAAGTCCCGCATGATTCATATCTTGAGAAAGTTGTGTGAGCATGGATACAAGATTTTTCATTCCAGCTCCCATAACATTTGGTTGCTCAGGGGGACAATCATTGCATTGCCCGTCACATTCTGCATTAACACGGTTCCTTCGGGTTCCAGCCATTGACTAAAACCAAGAAGAATAGTGTGAGCAACACTAATTATAATAGGAAAACCACATAATCAAGAATAAAATTTCACACTTAAGGTCTTATCCTAGGTTATTCATGGCCATTTCTAAAACACTATGATTGTGTTCTATGCTTAGACTTATCCTTAGGGTTCTTACTAAGGCTTTCACATCCTAGTTTCCAAAGGTTTACTATACCTTTCCTCTGATACCAACTATAACGACCCATACTTTACATACATTGTTATTACTTCAAAATTGAAGCACACTTATTACAACATATAACAAAACCAGGAAAGGACCGTATAGGTATAGTGTCTTTAGAAACTGGGAAACATAAACAACTGGTTCATAAAGCATCTACACTGTCTCCCATTTATTTCATCATATCTATAGTCCCTTTTGGCATATCTTACTTAATAACCTTCTTCCTGACCTCGGGAAAGAAAACATACAAAAGGGTGGGCTCAAATGCTCAGTAAGCGTAAACAAAATAAATATCAATCACATCATATTCATAAGAACATAACTTTTGGAAATCTTAACCTGCAAAAGAGATCATAATTTCATAACATGGGATAAATCATAGTAGTGAAATGTAATCACAATAATCATAACTTAAAATAGGAAGCTTTTTTTCATACACACATAATCATAGATAATCATTTATTATTAGTCAAGACTCATTGCCAAGACTATCTTAGTGGACAAAGTCCATTTCTGAACCGAGTTCACTCCTCGTTTCAGTCCTATTTCACTGAAACGGTTTAACCTGTCGTTCTAGCCATGTCTATCTCATGAGATATAAAATCTTTACCCAATGCATTGGAGGGATATATAGGTCCCACCCATCTCATAATGATACCATTCTTATGTGTGCCACAAAATCATAAATCATACATCATTGCATAACCCATGTAATAAAAATGGGATTCTTAAACATCATGACACCATAAAAAAATTCATATAAGATAAAGGAATTCATAAAAATAATTCCCTCACAACATAATAAAATCAATGTAAAAATTGGGATATAAACAGAACCCTATATTATCTTATATGGAAAATAATTTTGATAAAACACTTGAACTCCATTCTTGAGGAAAATATCGTTTCTACTTCAAAAACATTTTCCTTTCTTAACATGTCATACAATTTTAAACTAAAAGAAGTTGATTAAAAATAAAATTGAAAACTTGTAAAGTAAGCTTCTTGGAAATAATGTTTTAAAAATCCATTCATTCCATATAAGTTAAAAAAACAATCTTCTCGTACTTTTATCAGAAAAGTCAAAAAGCACCTCGTACGAAAAACGACAAAAGATTCCTTTCATATCTTTTACTAAAAACTCACATAAGGGTAAAATTGGATTTATACAATTGTAGGTGGATGGAAATAATATTACATATTGAGGAAACATGGATGTTGATGATAAAATACACCCCAGTAAATACCAAAGTATAAACAATCTCGGATAAAATGAGATTGTGATATTTTCCCTTACCTTAGGTCCGATTTTCTTTGTAAGTGTTCGAAACTCCTGTATAATGATTTAAATAATGTCATTGACTTATTCCAGAATCATACTCATTGTTATGATATCATATATGGTCATATTATTAGCTTATTATTAGTAATATTTCATTGATACTTGTTATTCGGGTGTTTATTACTTTTTGTTCTTATGCATGTTTTTTCGAATAAATTATTATTCTTCTTTTTAGGTTATAGATACCTAATTTCTAGAATGGTATATATCATATTAATTCATTCAATTCATTTATATAATCATTATTCAATGAAGATCATGTAGAACGAGTCGCATCACATCGTGGAGACGGTATTCCGTACGTACGCACGAGCAATGATATCGTTCCCATGATCGTGGAATTGTATTGGAGTGTATGTATAATATTTCAGAATCATTATCAATTTACAATAATCATATATATTCATTATTTACACCATTATACCCATCCAAGTAAGGTGGTGGTGGAAAATAGATTACACCACGGCGTGGAGACGGTATTCCGTACGTACGCACGCGCGGTGATTTCATTTTCCGTAGGATGGATAGATAGTGAAATATGGTTGTTTCATACTTATAATAACATATCAGTATATTAGTGACACTGATGTTATTACTTCATAATGAAACAACTAAATAAGAAGAAGTGGAAGAAGAAATAAAGATGAAAGAATCGGTAACGGACATTACCTCTTCTTTGAAGCGCTTCTTTGAGACCTCCTTTTAGGGCACTAAAATTGGTCTTTGAAGAAGACCAGGACCTCTAGGATGTCTATTGGAAAGTGGAGAGATGAAATTGCCAGGGGTTGTCTGAGCTTTAAGGCTCAAAGTGGTGTGAGGAAGAGGGGGAGGAGGTGCCCTTTTATAAGGGAGGAGAGGGGCTCCTTTGGAAAAACTAAACATATTATTTTATTATAAAGCCAAATTCAGTTTTAAATAGCTCCAAATTGATTTATTTAGAAGCTAAGGTGGGTATGGCTCGAAATACTCTCATCCAATATAATTTAGACAAGTTTAGGTTCCTATTTTAACCTTATCATTTAGATTTAACATTAAGTTAAATAATTTTACTTTTACTGTGTCTTCTTGTGTTCTTACACTATAAGGTTAATAAACTTACTATAACAAGCCAAACGGACCCCAAGTTTATTATTATTAATATATATAACCTTATCTAAGTCATGTTTCCGAACCTTATATTTTTAGGAATAAAATAACAATTAATAATATAATATTTGTTTTAAAAACTATTTTATATCAATTTTGACACTATTTAGTAATTGATTTTTGTGAAAATCATAACAGAATGATTAGTTCTAAAAAAGTTAATTAAATCAATACTAACATGTCATATTAACCTATAAAATTAGTGTAATTCATAAAAAGTCTCAAATTACATTTATTTGGGTATTTATAACATCAATTATGTTAATATTTCATTAATAAGATAATTACTGCATCATCATTGTGTCATAAATAAATTAAATTATTTAATGTCTAAAAATTATAAATAAAATACCATTATTTTGGAAATATTGTTATCTTTCTAATTAATATTTATAGTCGAATTTATCTTATGTATAACTCTATATTAAAAATGATTTAGTTATTAAACATTGATTTTAACTATTTTAACCCTTCTTTAAATAAATTGATAATAAATGTCCTAATCTAATTCAAGTGGGCCTAAATGGTCATATTTTATTCCTAAGGTTGTTTTTGGTCGAACTAAACTTATCCAATAAAATTAGGACATGTGTTAGGGTAATAATAATAACACTTTTACCCTTAATTACACTATTTACTTTTAACCGTGGTAAAAAAAAGTAAAAAGTTACTATTCACCAAAAATTATTTTCATCTCATTGAACCACATTTTAGTCCTTGATATTAACCATGTCTCTCGGATTTTAGAAATTCTACTCACAGAAGCGGTAAAATTAAGTTTTATAAAAAATTCAGTTTTTTTAACTACCACTTAGTGGTTTCACTATTCATCAAAAATTGAAAGTTTTCAGAAAAATACCAAAATTTTACCCTAGGATAATTTCGATATTATGAATCCAAAAATGAAGTCCATTTTGAAAAATAAAATTTAAAAAATTTCAAAAAGTGATTATTACTATTCATAACGGCTAGTTTTAATAATATTTTAATAGCATATCGTTGTTTAGTGAAACTCGGTATTGCGTACGATGCAAGCTATCGAGGAAGGCCGCGGTTGTGTGTAAAGAAATCCAATCTAGTGTTGTGTGTAGTGAAAGATTCCTTTGATGATTTAAAAACAAAATATTTCTCATAAAAGTCTCGGGTGTTACAGTTCTGGCCATGCACCCTCACCATCGGGGAAATTCTGATATCAAAATATTAATTCATATAAATACAAAAAATAAAATATTGCATTAAATACAACATATTTTTTTACCCATATCTCTACCCAAACATTATCCTTTACTTCATTTGAAAACTGTCTCCATGAGAGTGGGCTGACAGGAATGATGTTGAAGTATTTGTAAAGTGTCGCAAAAAAACTCCGACATTGTTGCCTTGTTTTTTCAATCATTTGACTGTCTTCATTTTAGTCCACCATCAACTGCATGCAGTTGTTCCACAACAAAATTTCGTCAATGTATATGATCCAGTAATTCCTCATATTAGAGGAAGTGATGGAAAAAATGGGTTTAATTTTCTCATACTGTTCTTCTTCGTTTCTCATTGGTCTGTTCATTCTTATAGTAAGATCATACAAATACATAGAGAAGAAATCCATACATTCTTGAGCCAAGTAACCATTCACGATAGAACCTTCGAGATGATTCATGTTTTGGACATAATACTTTAATGTGTACATATTTATTTCAGTTGGATACATCCAACAAAAAGAAATAGGTTCTCTGAGAAGTATTTTAGTTGGAATATAGATAGTTAGATGCAACATGCATGTGAAAAATGATAGAGGAAATATTTTCTCAAACTCATAAAAAATTTAATGGGGCATCTAACAACATTTTTTGCAAGAAATAATTGGAAAACTTCTTAGCCCAAAGATCTCTAAACAAACAGCACAACCAAATAACAACCACCCTTACATTATTAGACAAAAGATAATAGATTTTTATTAGAATCAACTCATACAAAAGGATGTGATAATCATGAGTCTTCAAAGATTTTATCTTCCACTCTCTTCTGTTAACCCATTTAGATGTGTTGCTTGAATATCCATCAGGAACTTTAATAGTCTCTATTACTTCCAGAAATTGCTTTTTTTTTTCTGTAGGTTTCATCACACAAGAAGTACATGTAACTTTCCATTTATTTTCACTGATACACACATGATGAAATTATGGTCTGATGACCCAATCCACCAAGTCACGTCAAGATCTGAAATAATCTTTTGTATTTCCCTTAACATTTATAAGAATTGAAAGAAACATTTCACATATATTTTTTTCAATGTGAATTACGTCTAAGAAATGACGTAAAAAATTGGTTAACCAATAAGGAAAATCAAAGAAGATACTTCTCTTATTCCAATTGTAATAGTTTTTAGTGGAAGCATTCTTTCTATTTCCAGATTTCATTTGATCCTTCTTGAATGAAAAACTAAAATCTTCCAATTCATTAAGCACATAAATTCCATAAATACGCTGAGGTGGATCATAGATCTCTATGGTATTGTCAAATCTTCGACTATTATTTCTATATGGATGGTCCATTGGCAAGAATTGTCGATGTCCCATACAGTGATGTTTTAGTCTTCTGGATTGTGTATTCTTTATACAAACTGGACATGATAGTTTTCCCTTCATGATCCATCCATACATCATTGCATAAGTAGTAAAATCATTGATTGTCCATATAAGCGCAACACACATTTGAAATATGTATTTAAAACATGCATCGTATGTGCGCACACCCACATCCCAAAGAAGTTTCAACTCTTTTATTAAAGGTTGCATGTATATGTCTATATCATTTACAGGATCAAAAGGGCCATATATGAGTATACTCATGAAATTGAAAGGTTTTTTCATACACAACCACGAGGGAAGGTTATAAATGTGTATAAAAACTGGCCATGTGCTGTGCGAAGTAAGCATCTGTCCAAACAGATTAAAACCATCACATGAAAGAACCAGCCTAACATTACACACATCAGCTACAAAATTAGGATATGAAGCATCAAATCTATTCCATGCAAATCCATCTGTAGGTTGAACCAACTCATCATTAGTCTTATTTCTATCAGTATCATGCCATCACATTTTTATTAATATTTCATCAGAAATAAAAAGATTATAGAATCTGGGGATCAATAGAAAGTGACAAATTACTTTCTGTGGCACATGAGATAGTGTTCCATTAGCTTTTGGATTCCAGCAGGATGTTCCACATTTTATAAAATCATTTCGTTTAGCAGTTTCATCATAAAATAAACTACAATCTTTCAGGCAAGCATGAATTTTGTTTCTTGAAAATCCAAGTTCCTCAACTAACTTCCATGCCATATAGTGGTTTGAGGGAATATCTGCATCATCTAGAAGTAATTCCTTTAAGAAGGTAAGAATATAATCGATGGTAGTATTAGAAATCTTGTACATAGTTTTCCCATGAAGTAGTCAGATTAAAAATAACAGCTTTTTCATTTTACTGAATTGTCGATATACTGGAGTTGTGACAGAATCATTCAATTTTTTCACCCTGACAACATAATAATTTTCATTAGATGCATCATGCATGCTCATATCGAAGTCTTCTTGGGTCGGAACCCTTTCTTTTTCATGATGAAGAATAAATGGAAACCAGTCATATAACAAATTCTCTAATCCAGTCCTCTCATTTGGATCATCAGCAATTTTAGATTTCATTTTCTCCCCATTATGATACTATACATAGTAGTTTGCTTGAAAACCATATTTGGTTATGCGGTAACTGACTTCTTCACATATCTACCAAGGTATTCCAACACAATTGTAATAGGGGCAGTGTATGTGACCACTATCTGAAGCATTGTGAAATGAAAAATCTAAAAAGATCTTCAAATTGTTTTGAAAATATCTTGAGATTCGATCAGTTTCATACATCCAAATTCTATCCATTCTGTAAAGAAATTGTTATAAGTCATTTAGTCAAAAGAAATTAAATAAGATTGAAGTTTCATCAAAAATATATTTAAGTAAACGAGAATTGTTCACTTTATATGAAATCATAACTAACACACTACTCTATATGAGAATCATAATATAAAATACAAAAAAATACTATATTTATAACAAAATATATTTGAAGAACTATACATGAGTGTACAAGATCATGTACACTGCCCAAGGGGGTGGGGGTGTCCAGGGGGTGTTCAGGGGGTGGGGGGCTATCCCGGGGGGTGGGGGGCTGTCTAGGGGGTGGGGTGTCTAGGGGGTGGGGTGGTGTCTAGGGGGGGATGTATAAGGGGGTGGGGGTGTCCAGGGGGTGGGGGGGGGGGGTGTCCAGGGGGTGGGGGTGCTGTCCAAGGGGGTGGGGCTATCCAGGGGTAGGGGGCTTCCCAGTGGGGGTGGGGGTATCCAGGGGGATGGGGGGTGTATAGAGGGTGTGGTGGTGTCCAAGGGGGTTTTCCAAGGGGGTGGGTGGGGCTTTCTAGGGGAGGTGGGGGGATATCTAGGGGGATGGGTGGCTGTCCTTGGGGGTGGAAGGGTTTCCAGGGGGTGGGGGTGTCCAAGGGGTGGGGGGGGGGGTCTAGTGGGGTGTCCAAGGGGGTGGATATGTCCACCACCAAACTAGGGCCTTAGAATCCAATCTCTATCCAATTTTAGCATGATTTGAAGCCTATTATAGATGAACCAAAAGACTGTTGGTGTAAACCAGGAATATCATACATATAAATCACAACACACCTAATTGTAAACAAACCTCCAAATATCATGGGCGGTTTTGATTTTATCTTCCACTTTAAATATCATACATGAATTATAAAAAAAACACACCTAATTGTAAACACACCTTCAAATTTTGATCTAGGTATGTGTCTTATTGATGCCTTGAGAGGCTAGATGAGAGCTAATTCCAGGTTGTGATACAAGGTTTATGTTTACAAATTTTTGTGTGTGTCAAATATGATCCTATGTATGTTGTTTAGGCATATGAGCCAAGTTTCGATGGGACACTACTCATGAGAGTATGATCCTTGTTATATTATTAAGTTATATGGAGTTGTACGAAGGTTAAATTTGTATGAGATCAATATGGATAGTGGATAAGAACCTGAGTGAGATTTCTTTATAGAGATAACTTTTTCTTGGAAGGGTAAGAGTGAGTGTCGGTATAGAACTTCAAGAAAAGTATTAACGCGTGAAAGAAACTATACATTGGTTATATGTGATTCCTATTTTTTTTTGTAAAGTATCGGAGTAGACAACCCACCCACTCCCTAAACAACCCACACCCCCAAACCCATACATCCCCCTACCCCCTGCATCCCCCCACCTGGATAGCCCCCCCACCCCACTTGGAAACCCCCAACCCACCTAGACAACCCACCCCTCCTACTTGGACAACCCACCCCCACCCCCTTGGACAACCCACCCCCTTGATAGCCCACACCCCTCCCCTACCTGGATAACCCACCCACCACCCCCCTGGACAGCCCACCCCTCCTTGGACAGACCACACCCCCCCTACATCCCCTACCCACCCTACAGCCCCCCCTGAATAGCCCACCCCCACCTAGACACCCCCACCCCCAACTGGATAGCCCCCACCCCCACCTGGACAACCCACCCCCTCCTCGGACAACCCATACCCCTACCCCACCTGGATAGCCCACCCCCTCCCTGGACAACCCACACCCCCTCCCCTACAGCCCCTACCCCCTAAAACCCCCCTAGATATCCCCCACCTAGAAACCCCCCCACCCCACCCCCACTAGAAAGCCCCCCACCCCCACCTGGACATCCCCCCACCCCACCTGGACAGCCCCCCACCCCACTTGGAAAGACCCCCCACCCCTAACCCCCACCTGGATAGCCCACCCCACCACCCTGGATAACCCACACCCCCTCCCTCACCTGGAAAACCCACCCCCACCCCCTGGACAACCCACCCCCTGGATAGCCCACACCCCTCCCCCACCTGGGCATCCCACCCCCACCCCCTAGATATCCCACCCCCCAGGACAGCTAACACCCCCTCCCCCACCTGGACACCCCACCCTGACCCCTTGGACATCCCACACCCCTCATTGGGAAGCCCATACCCCCTCCCCCACACCCTTGTAGCCCCCCTACCCCCCTGCAACCCCTACCCCCTGGAAAACCCACCCACACCTGGATATCCCCCAACACCTAGACAACCCTCCTACCCCCTGCATCCCCCTTAAGGTAATTTTATTTATTAAGAAAGGCAAACCATCATGAATTATCCATTTCATTCCAAAAAACCCATTTAATTTATCAAAACATGACAAATTCAATTTATCAAAACATGAAAAATTCAAATTATCAAAACATGAATAATTCAATTTATAAGGCTCTATGGTTCACTTAGGAAATGTCATTGGGGAAAGAAGAAATCACTTACATTGTTAATTCCAATTTAGAAATTGGGACAAACACTTAGAAGGTGCGGTGGTGTCCAGGTTGTGCAGTGGCGTCCGGGGGGGGGGGGTGTTATCTAAGGGGGTGGAGGGTATCCAGGGGGTAGGGGTGTCTAGGGGGTGGGGGTGGGGGGGTGTTCAGGGGGTGGGGGTGTCCATAGGGGTGGGGGGGGGGGGGTGTCCAGGGGGTGGGCTATCCATGGGGGGTGAGGAGTGTTTGGGGGGGGGTGGGGTGTCCAGGGGGGAGGGGGCTGTCCAAGGGGGTGGGGGTGTCCAGGGGGTTGGGGGTGCAGGGGGTGGGGGCTGTCTGATGGGGGGGGGGTGTCCAGGGGGTGGGGGTGGGGGGATGTCTAGGGGGTGGGGGGTGGGGGGTGTTCAGGGGTGGATATACCCATATAATACCTTAAAAATTACCTATACCCAATCCAGCCAACATCAAAATTCCAACACCTCACCCAACCAACATCCAATTCATCCTCAATATCAATACCCTTCCAATTATTCCTTGAACAAAAACTATAAATATAAAATCCAAATTCAATTTTCAACTAAAGTAAAGTCCATAGAAACCAACATATCACCCCATTAAAAAATGGGAAACCACCTACACCACTACCCCAACCGTCCCCAATCCCTTCACATGGACCATACTTATATCCATTACCCACCTCATGACCACATGACTAAAAAAACCCTTTACCATATTTGAAGTGGAGAACAAAAAACAGAAAAAAAATCAAAGTGTTTGGTATGATACAGACCACATGAACTCTGATTTAGCCCAAATCAAAACAGAAAATAGAAACAATAGATGCAGAACATTAAAACTAAGGTAACACTTACTAATTTGAAGTGTAGAAATAAAAAATTTCTTGATTGAAGATGGATCTATGGGTGAAAGGAGTTTCAAATTCTAGGGTAAAGAGATACCTTCTGAAGGAGATTTGGATTATGGCCTGCAATTGGGTGGAGTGGGAGATGGGCTGCTAGGTATTTGGGGGAAAACTTTCCCAATGTTTTTTAAAAACCATTGGGAAAGCTTCTCTTTACCAATGGTTTTAATAAAACATTGGTATATATTAGATAAATTATAGATTTCCCAACTATTTAATCAAACCATTTAGAAATATTAATTATAATAACACATTGCCAATGTTTTGAACAAACTGTTGATAAATGATGTCTATTTTATAGCATACCAACAATTTCTTCAAATAGTTGGTATAAAACCGTTGGGAAAACCTCTGTTTCCAGTAGTGAAGGCACCTTGGATTGGTATTTTGATGAGACTAGAAGATCTTAGACATGGAGGAGGGGCTAGGGAATATGTTTTGTAGAGTTTAAACAAGGATTGAATCTTGAGATGTGTGAGTAAATGAGGGTGTGAAGGGTGGTATTTATAGTGGAGGGGAGGGGAGTTTTCTCAATACTATATTAATTAATTTATTATTTATACACAAGAAAAGTAATAATGATGATTCCATGACCAAGAATAGTAATATGTTCATGTGAGTTTGAACCAATTAGGCTTACATCAGCAGAACATCATACATCACTCTATAATTAATGTATTTAGCAAATTTTGTAAATTATAGTATTTCACTATTCATAAAAAATTCAAGTATTTTAGAAGAATCCAAAAAATTCACCGTAACCATTTTTCAACGTGTAGAATCCAAAAATGAACTCCATTTTTCAAAAATAATTTTATAAATATTATTAATTTAATTTTTAATTAAAATCATAATTTACTTGAAAAATACATATTTTAATATTAAAACCGATTTCATAATGCTTTCAAAAATTAAATAAGGTCTTATAAAATTATCTTTAAACCAAAAGAGATATAATTTTTAATTTATGAAAACATTTTAGGAAAATAAATTTTCTTTTAAATTAATTAATTAATTATAATTATTTATTTATGACATACAAAAATACCAATACTTTTACTATGGTCATATTGTCACTTATAAGATGCCTAAATTTTATTTATACATTCATGTGTGAGGTTACTATTCTTTTGGAATATTTACTATTTATAAGTGTCATATTACTATTTATAAGGGTTGGTTATTATTCATAGGGGTAGGTTAATATTCACCAAAAATTATTTTTTTCTCATTGAACTCTAAACATCTTTCTGATTGCAACCATGTTTGTCAGATTTTTAAAATTAAAATAATAAAAGTGAGAAAATTATGTTTAAAGGCTAGGTTTTAAATGTCACTTAGTATTTAGTAGTTCATTTGAGCATGATTTGACATTGTCTTTCCTTTTAAAATATTGGGGTGCTATATATAGAATAGGCAACAACGACCATTATAAGAATTTAATCAAACTTACTTTTAGTGGAGGCTTCAATTGAGGTCAATAACCTCCAACCATTTCCAATGGGCGTTAAGGGAATCAATGTTACAATTTAACAATTTATTTAAGGTATTTCCCATTTTATGAGCAGCATGTGGGATGTACGGTGTGAGACACAATGACAACATAATATAATGATGAGAATTTGAGGGAAAAGTTATAGGCCACATACCTCATGCTTAGGAATATATACTCATCTATTATCGGGATTTAATTTAAGCCAGAACGAGAGAAATCAGAAGAATAGACAAATTCCCTAAAAATAAAGAATATGAGATCATATGTAAATATAATCCAAGAGGGAAAGATAAAAAGAGATAATAAGAAATAGGAGTCTTATACTTTCCATTGGCTATCCAACATGATGAACTATGATTGATTCCGAGATCATAAGAGGGAAGGAGCTCAAAGCCTATAGCAGATACAAGGGGGAGATTAAGTGGCTTCTATGCATGGGGAATGAGGGAGGAAGAAGAAGATTTAGATTTTAGGGCTGAAAGAGGGGAAAAGAGTAATTTTAACCATTTTTTAAGGGTACACGGTTTGGCCACATGATTGGAAAAACCGTGCACCAACCGAATGGAATCCTCATTCTGCCAGGCCACACCTCACACGACCAAACTAAACTATTTAATAAACCATGCATAGGCTATGTGTACTTACTATCTATAGGAAACACCCATCACATGGCTAATCACATAGTTATAAAATCATTCGTAACCTGTGGTATCACCTTTGTAATTTTCTACAGATCTTTGTGTAACCATGTGACCTCAGGTTCATAGTTTTACAAAATATATGACACCTCTATAGTACAACATGGTTGAGGGGCACAATTAGTACTAACTGTGAACCTTCCTCTGTCTTTCCAAAAAATGAGCTCTTGAAAACCGATGCTCTCAAAACTCGTTCGTGGCTTTTGAGATATCACTTGAGCACTTAAACCCTATTTAAAAAAAACTTTTAAGAGTTAAAAATCTCTAAATTCCATTACAAATCTTAATTTAAGATTTGAACCATCCACAAAACAAACATTTAAAATTCATTTATAAATTTTAAATGGTCTAAAACACAAGATCTTACACTTGATTTGATCCATAGGTGAAACTCTATAACTTTCATACCTTTTCATAATTGACTGGAGTCACAATATTGCACCTCAATCATGGAATTACTTTTTCTTTATTTTAGATGGTGTTTGGTTTTAGTTTCCAGTTTTAATTTTTGAGTTTTGTAGGTTTCAGGTGTGTTTTTATCCTGTGCATGGTTTTCATGCACATTTTTAGGGATAAACATATAGCATGTTAAAGAATAGGATGTTTCTAGTCCATTTTATTCTTTCACAGTTTGAATTTCATGGTTGGATCATGGATTGGGCCAACCATGTAAGGTCAGGGGTAAACTGTGTATCCTACTTCAAGTGCCTGTGCCCAGGTGCATGGCTTGCTCACGGTTAGAGAAAACCATGAGGCAAGCATGTGGGGAGGCTCCAAATTTTGATAGTGGTATTTATCATGATTTATGCATAGTTTGGGAGAACCTGTGGCCATCCCATGTGGGGTGACCCATCTCTCTAGTAGGGTGCGCACAGTTGTTGCTTGATTTTTCAAACTGTGTGACCAAACTGTGCAAGTTTCCCAGGTCATTAAAAGTGTGAAATTCTAGTTTCCCCCTCCATTATTTTAATCCTATTTAGAGTTTCTCCACCCTTTTTGACCTATAAACACCATGAAACTCTAGGAGACCATCCTTTCTTACTTCCGTTCTTCTATTTAATCTCTTTTAAGGTTCATAGGTAAGTTTATTTGAGTGTTTGGTTGTTTTTCTCTTATCCTCATCCTTCTTTCTTAGTTTCTTGGTGTTTTCTTGGTGGGTTATCACTTGAATGAACCCTAGGATGAGGGTTTGCTTATGTGGTTTGATTTATTTTATGATAGGGTGTACATATTGTCCCTTGATGTATATTCTTCCTTCTTATGAAGTTTTGTTGCATTCGCACATCGTTGAGGTTGGTGTTTCCAACCACTTCCTTTTCAACACATTCCATTTATGCTTGATCTTTACTTTAATGCTTTAAATATGTTATAATCTTTCTTTTGGCCTATTAGTATATTTTTTTGGTGTTTTCATGATGGAATATAGGTATGAAATGGTTTACAAAGGGTTTCTTTAATTATAACTATATTTAAATGCACACAAGGTGTTTGATGAAATTTCAATTGATATTTTAAAGTAAAATTGGGTACTTTGGGTGGTGTTTCCCTTGGTTATGTTTTGAAAATATGGTTAAGTTGTGAGTTGGGTGTTGTATGTAGAAATTAGTGACTCTTACTGTTTGATGCTTATGTATGGATTATTGTGTTTGGTGGTAAATCAAATGGTGTTTCTTTAAAAAATGTTTTTGTGTGATTTCACAAATACTTGAAGTGTGACATTAGATGTTGGCACATCTATATTTGCATGGGGTGTACATATGGATGGTAAAACAAATGAAAATGGACCTTGAGAATAATGTTTCCATGAACCCTAGTTATATAAAAGTTTCTATCCCATTTTCTTATTCCACATCTCAAATGGTTCTTTCAAGATAATATCATTTTCAAATTAATTTGAAATTCATATTTATTAGAAGATGGATTTAAAAAATAAGTTGACTATGTTACATGTGTACCTATTTTTTGTGCTTTATAAATGTTATCAATGGATTTTGTGAAAGGTGAAAAAATATGTTTTAAAAAGGTTTTGAGGTACAAACGTGATGAATGTTGGTTTTCTAAAGAAAGTGGGTTTTTGTTGCACCTGATGTTCCTTGTTGTGTTTCTTGAATGTTTACTATGAATTGTGCATGGTTCAAAGCATATTTTAAAATGTGTTTTATGTGCATGTGGATTTGAAAGATACTTTTCCTATGGAAATGTTTGGATTTCATGATTGCTTTTCCTACTGTGTTTCCAAATGGGTTTTATGAATTGTGCAAGTGGTGTGAAATACATTTCCAAATGGAATTAGTGATTTGATTAAATTTAAATGTGGTTTCATATGTGTTCTCTAAGAATTTTCCTATTTGGAACTTTTTGTGTTGTTTTATATTTCTACCTTGGTTGGGACTATGCTTTTGGAAATAAATTCTGATTTTTAAATGTAAGGCCCATTTGGAAATCTGATATGTTTTGGGATTTTTTTGTGAAAGCTTATGTGATGGGAAGGTCTGTTTGGTATTTTGTGATTTTTGGGAAAGTGTTTTGATTATGGAAAATGGTGGTTTCCTTATGATCTTTAATTATTGGATGAATGTGCTTGTGAAAGAAAATATTTTTCATGTGTGTTCATGATGACTTAGCTTATATTTAGAGACCACTAGACCTTGGGATGAGATCCCCTCTAGTGGATCATGCCTGGGAACACTGCTAGTTTTAGCTTATGTTTGGATACCACAAGACCTTGGGATGCGTTCCTCTCTAGTAGATCGTGCATGAGGGCACTGTGGGTTATGGTTTCTATACCATGTTTCAATAAGTACTTTTATTAGGGTATTCCTAGGAATCATCTAGAGGGTCGAGTGGAAGCTTCTTGTCAACCCCAATTAGATGGGTTGTTACCCCTTTGATTTTCTAAGAGGTCAAGTGGGACGTGCCACTAGATTGGATCATTTATAAAGTTGGCTATTGACTATGGAGCTACACCATATGTCATTAGGTGAGTCCAAATTGAGTGCATCCTGGGATTTCTTCTAGATATGTTTAGGAAATGCCCATGATTTACTATATGTATGTTTTTTTATTTCTACTACATGTGGATATTGGACCTGCTAGTTTACATCTTCTTGTTTTGTTTCCTTTACTACCCACATAGTCCCTTTTTGGCCATCTAGTATGGATCTATAGCTGGATTTGGGTTTTGAACTGGGTTTTGGAAAGTAGAACCATTTTTAAAAAGAAAAGCTGTATGTGTGGTTTTAAAAATGGAATTTGGGAAAAGTAGTGTTTAGTTGCTTAAAATGATTAAAATTATATTTTTTTATATATTTTAAACTAGTGTTTGTCGACTATTTCTAGAAAGGAAATGGAATCTTTAGAGATTACCTACTGAGCTGTTGTATGCTCACACCCTACCTATTCCACTTGGCATCGATAGACTAAAGCGATTTTGTAGGTTCGGGTTTCCAGTTTGGTTTTCCATTAGAGAAGGTTGGTGTTGTGGTTGGTGGTGAACAAGAGGTCACATGGAGATCATGTTTCATATTTCAGTTTTAGTTTTTTATTCAACTTCTGTTTTGTTCAGTTGTTGTATCCAGATTGGTTGGTATATTCATTGATGTTCATTTGTAATTTGTGTTGTGTGATCTATTTTTTTTTATTTTATCATGGTTTTCATTGGGATAAAATTTTCCCATCTATATTATTTTGATGACCGACACTAGTTTCTAGTTCTTGGGGATCAGGAACACCCTTAGGGACTTGTCTTAGATTGGGTTGGGTGTCAAATTGGATGGAACCCCGACCTGGTTTGTGACAAAATGGTATCAGAGGAGGTCCTCATTATTTGGGGTGTCAAGTAGTTAGACATTAGGAATTTCATGACTTGAGAGGAAGGAATGAGAAGGAATTAATGAAACCTTTCTCATTTGGGTCCTCAAGTTTCCATGGGTAGTTTGAGATTTGAGTCTTTTGTTTTGGTTTTTGGGGTATGGATGAGGAATGAAAATAGAGGTGATCTGGTGTCATGTTGTGATCTAACATGGACTAGTGACCCATGTAGAGTATGAGTTCATAGTTCAAAGTCCTAATAGTTATTTATTTCTACTTGGGGCATGCCCCATTAATCATGTCATTGGGTTATGCATGTCTACTAGTTCCTCATCCCTAGAGTTTGGTGTGATTTGTGATTTGGTTTTATTTTGGTTGGTGTGGGTTGATTTTAAAAGGGGAAAATGGTTTTTTTAAAAAGGTTCTTTAAAAAAAATGATTTCAAGGTGTAATTTTGTTTAAAATGTGAGATGTAGTGATTGGATCTGGTTTGAAAAGTGATTTGGTTTTGAAATGTGGGACTTTTTGTTTGAAGTTTGGATGAAAATAGTGGGTTTTTAAAAGATTATTATGGTTCTGTTTATTATGTTTGGCTTATGAGATGGTTGTTTTGGTCTGGGATGATCATTTGTTTTAGTTTTGGGTGATGTTGATTTTGGTTATGTGCTTTTGTTCTGTTCATAGTATGCCACCCAGAAATATCCCCAAAGTTTCTAGAAAGTTTTTTTTTACAATTTTTGGCTTTGCCTAGACTCCTAGTAGAGTTGTGGAGTCAAGTAATTCTTAGTTGTTTCTGGTATTTCATAGTGATTTTGGTCTGTTGGAGGTAGCAGAGTGGCTTGAGGAAGTTGAGAGTGTCTTCAAATTGTTGGGAACTCCCGAAGCTGTTAGGGTCGTGCTATTTTGGGGTCATTTGAGGGTCCATATTTAGATCAATGTAAGGTGATCATTCCAGAACCACTTGAATTTGATATAACATGGGAGGTGTTTAAGACCACTTTCATATGATGGTTCATACCTGAGGAGGTGAAGGTGAAGAAAGTGGAAGATCTACTGGGTGTTCAACAAGGCCATCTATCAGTGAGGGCCTATGTTGATCGTTTCAAGTAACTAGTTTAATTTTCATCATAGATATCCTCATAGAATTATCTAATTTTTCCTCTTTTCATTTTGGGTCTTTTTCCAAATATTAAAGATCAATTCCTTTAATTTGGTGAAGTTTAGTTTGAGAAATTGGTTGGTGATGCATTTCTTACTGAGGTGGTTCCTGGAATAAAGTCAGTGGAGGTTGAGGAACCAATCATTCTCGATGCCCATGAAGGTTCCCCATTTGGCGAGAGGTGTGTTTCAGAGGAGGCTCTATCATTAGATCTGGTCTCTCATTTGTCAGATCGTTTTCTTTTATGTTTCTAGTGTGGTTGGTCTATGCATTCAAAGTCATATTGTCTTAATCCTTCAAATAATTGTCTATGGTGTGGCCCAAAAGTTATGTAGATGGATTTCACCGAAGAAGAAATCTTGATCAGAGGATTTCAGCTGATGAATTCTGGGAAGAAGATGCTTCAAGACATCAGGGTTCTATTCATAGGGCCTAGAGTGAAAATTTTCACACAATCAGGAATTGCTGGGGTGTGGGAGATCTTGGTCCAATTTTTATCTCCAACATTAGAGAGGATATTTTTGATGTTTCTTGTTATATTTATCTTTTCTATTGTAAGTTCTACGTTGTTTCAATAGTCTTGGTGATTTTTTTCTACTGTGATATAAATATTTGTTCCCTTTAAAATGCATGTCTTTGATTTGTGTCCCTTGTTGTGTGTTCTTACCCCTGGATTGGTTTATTTTCTTAGCCGTACTCATTTTAGATACATTCATACTTGTGGAAATGATGATTTATGGTTCTGTTCACTGTTTGGTTTGGATATATTATGTGACTTTTCCCTTTTATGTGAGAGGGTTTTGGTTCACATTGGGAGTTCTTGTGTTGGTTTCCTCATGGTACTATTTTTGAGGAATCCTAGTTCTATTGGTTGTGTTGTTTATCTTTTGTTGAGATGTTTTGGGTTGGTTCATATTGGGTTCCTTGTTCCGATAGTGGTGTTAGATGGGTTCTTGTGGTGGAAAGATCCCTCTTCTTTCCCCCAAGGTTCTTCTCATTGAATTTTCTCCTAGAGTTGGTTGGGTGTGACTAGTGAAGTGAAATTTCCCCCCGAGGTTTGTGTTTTAGTTTGGATTTATTCAGGTTTGGGATATATTTTTATCCATCATTAGGTTGGGTAACTTTCTAGGGTAATAAAGTGTTTTTGGTGTGGAGAATTTTCAAACTCGGATCTTGGAATTTATTTATTTTTATTGTTTTATTGGCTTTGGTTCTTTTATATGGGGTTCGGGTTGAGTTCCTGGTCTGAATTTTTGAGTTTTGGAGGTTTCAGGTGAGTTTTTACCCTATACCCAGTTTGCATTCATGGTTTTAGGGTTAACCGTGTGACATATTAAGGCATATGATGTTTGTAGTTAATTTTCTTATGGAACAATTTGACTTGCACGGTTGGAGCATGGATTGGTCTAAATCATGCGAGGGCATGGGTAAATCGTGTAGCCTACTTCAAGTGCCTATGCCCAGTTGTACGACTTGCAGATAGTTAGAGAAAACCATGTTTCAAGTGTGAAGAGAGTCTCTTCATTTTGATAGTGGTGTTTAGAATAGTTGGTGTACGGTTTGGAAGACCATACGACCAGCCCGTGTTGGGTACCCCTTCTCTCTATTAGGGTGCACACAGTTTGTCAAACTGTTCAGACAAACCCTACAAGTTTCCCAAGACATTAAAAGTGTGAAATTACAATTTTCCATTTCATTATTTTAACCCTATTTTGGGTTTCTCCTCCCTTATTCTACCTAGGTGCACCAAGGAGCTCCACGAGACCCTCCTCCCTTACTCCCCTTCCACCATTGAAGCTCCTTGAAGGCTCCTAGGTAAATTTCTTTGAGTTTTTGGTTATTTTTATCTTCTCCTCTTCCTTCTCTCTTGGTTTCTTGGTGTTTTCTTGGTGGGTTCTCTCTTGGATGAATCATAGGATGAGGGTTATATTATGTGGTTTGATTTATTTGATGCCTGGGTGTGCGGATTGTCCCTTGGGATGTATTCTTCCTTCTTCTGAAGTTTCATTGAATTCACACGTTGTTTAGGTAGGTGTTCCTATCCATTTCCTTTCTGAAACATTTTATTGATGCTTGAAATTTCCTTTAATTATTTAAACATGTTAAAATATTGCTTTCGGTGTGTTAGTATAAACTGTTTTGGTGTTTTCATGATGGAGAATGGATTTGAAATGATATCCAAAGGGTTTCTTTAATTATGCCTATATTTAAATGCACACAAGGTGTTTGATGAAATGTAAATTGATCTTTTAAAGTGAAATTGGGTAATTTGGGTGTTTTTTCCCTTGTTTATGTTTTGTAAATGTGGTTGGGTTGTGATTTGGGTGTTGTATGTTGAAATTGATGACTCTTATGGTTTGATGCTTATGTATGGCTTGTTGTGTTTGGTGGTAAAAAAATGTTCTTTCTATAAAATGGGGTTTGGGTGATTTCATGGATACTTGAAGTGTGATATTGGATGTTGGAACATCTATATGTGAACAAGGTGTACATATGGATTGGAAAACAAATGAAAAATTCCCTTAAGAATTATGGTTCCTTGAACGCTAGTTTTTCAAAATCTTCTCTCCCATTTTATTCTTCCACATTTAAAATGGTTCTTTCAAGATAATATTGTTTTCAAAGTAATTTGAAATTTGTATGCATTGTAAGATGAATTTAAATAGTAATTTTACTATGTTGTACGTGTACCTATTTTTTTTCTTTATAAATGTGCTCAATAGATTGTGTGAAAGGTATGAAATATTTTTTAAAAAGGTTTTGAGGTACAAACGCGATGAAAGTTGGTTTTCTAAAGAAAGTGGGTTTTTTTGCACATGAGCTTCCTTATTGTGTTTCTTGAATGTTTTCTATGAATTGTTTATGGTGTGAATCAAATTTTAAAATGGGTTTGGTGTGCCTGTGGATTTGAAAGAGAATTTTCCTATGGAAATTTTTGGTTTTCATGTGTGATTTCTTGTTGTGTTTCCAAATGGGTTTTATGAATTGTGAAAGTGGTGTGAAATGTGTCTCCAAATGGACTTAGTGCTTTGAGTAAATTTAAATTTTGTTTCAAATGTGTTCTCTAAGGATTTTCTTATTTGGGACTCTTCATTTTGTTGTATGTTTTTTCCTTGGTTGGAAATGTACTTTTGGAAATGAAATTTGATTTGTAAATGTAAGGCCCATTTGGAACTTTGAGATGTGTTGGGGTTTTGTTGTGAAAGATTATGTGATGGGAAGGCCCAGTTGGTATTTTTTTTATTTTTTGATAAAGTGGTTTTTATTATGGAAAATGGTGGTTTTCATATGAGATTTAATTGTTGGATGAATGTGTTTGTGAAAGAAAATGATTTTCATGTGTATTTGTGATGACTTGGCTTATATTTGGAGACCATTAGACTTTTGGATAGAATCCCTTCTAGTGGCTTGTGCATGAGAATGATGTTGGTTTTTGCTTATGTTTGGATACCACTAGACCTTGGTATGCATTCCCATCCAGTGTCTCATGCATGAGGATGCTATGGTTTATGGTTTCTATACCATGTTTCACTAAGGACTTTTATCATAGGATTCCTAGGCGTTATATAGAGGATCAAGTGATGGTTTCTTTTCGACCCCAATTAGATGGGTTGATACCCCTGGATTTGATGAGAGTCTATTTGGGACATGCCATTTGATGTGATAGTTTAGAGAAGCCAGTTAGTTATTGACTATAGAGCTATACCATTTTCTTATAAGTGAGACCGAGCTGAGTATGTCCAAGGATTTCTTCTAGATATGTTTAGGAAATGACCATGATTTACTATATGTATGTTCTGTTTATTTCTACTACATGTGGATATTATCCTTACTAGTTTATATCTACTTATTTTGTTTCTTTTACTTCCTACATAGCCCCTTTTTAGTCATATGGTATGGATTTGTAATTGGATTTGGGTTTTGAACTGATATTTGTAAAGTACAACAATTTTTAAAAAGAAAAGATTGCTCATGGTTTTAAAAGGGGAATTTATGGAAAGTGGTGTTTGGTTGCTTAAAATGATTACAATACTGCTTTTTTTATGCATTTTAAACTAGTGTTTGTGGACTATTTCAGGATAGGAAATGTGTAGACTCTATGGTGATTACCTACTAAGCTATTGTATGTTCACACCCTACTTGTGCCACTCAACGTCGGTAGACCCAAGCTCTTTAGCTGGTTCAAGTTTCTGGTTTGATTTTCCATTAGAGCAGGTTGGGATTGTGGTTGGTGGTTACCAGGAGGTCATGTGAAGATCATGTTACACAGTTAAGTTTTAGTTTTGTATCCAATTTCTATTTTTTCAGCTATTTTATCCGGATTGGTTGGTATATTCATTGATGTTCAATTGTTAGTTATGATGAAAGCTCTGTTTTATTTATTTGATCTTGGTTTTAATTGATATAAATCATTCCTATATATATTATTTTGATACACAGAACTAGTTTCCAACCTGTGGGGATCAGAAATTCCCTTCGGGCCTTGTCTTGGACCGGGTCGGGTGTCGAATTGGATGGAAGCCCGACCTAGTTTGTGACACACAAAACCTTTTGATTGTGTCATATAAACATCCTCCTAAAGATTCATGTTAAGGAAAGTAGTTTTAAAATCCATCTTCCAAATATCATAGCAATGGTAAGCTACTATGGAAAGAATTTTTTTGATTAATTTAAACATGGAAAATGGAGAAAAGGTTTCATCATAGTTAATGCCTTGACGTTTTCTACCTAATTTCTATATTTAGATACAAATTTGAGCACCAAATGCAGTATCTAATACCCAATTTTTAGATATTGAAATATGAAATTCAAAAATGAATGAAACTGATGCCTCCCCTTGCTTATTTGGTTGGGTAAAATTACTCTCCCAGTGGTCTTGCTTGTGACATGCAAATCATACCACAACCTATTGCTTTCCTTGCCTCTATATATTCTTATTCTTAAAAGGATGGTGATCTAGAGCCTTAGACTTGGAATAAGTCTTGGGAACCTTTTCCTTATTCCTCTTCTTCTTATTTACCATAATGATAATGAGTTTTTTATGCCCCATGGATTTATCAACTTGAAAAATAAGAGTAAGAAGTTCCAAAAGTGTCTTCTCTCTCTTTATCATATTATAATTCACAATAAAACTAGATAAGTTTTTGGGTAGTGAGAATAGAATGAGATCCAAGAAAATATCATCAGGGATCTTAAACCATAATATGTCCAGTCACTTAATGTATCCAATCATATTGACTACATGTGGCCTAGTTGGTGTCAACTCTCATATCTTGCATGTGAACAATGCATTGGAGATATCATATCTCTATGATCTCACATTTTCTTGAAATATATCCTGAAGATGATTAACAATGATATACACATCCATATATTCATATTGTTTTAGAATATTATTGAACATGGAGGATATCATGCAACATTAGACATATATTACATCATCCACATGCCTCAAATAGAGAGATACTTCTTCCTCATTAGTCTCTTTGGAAAGTGGCTCAAGAAGTGGGGTTTAAAACATGTATAATTTCCATTCATTTAATAGTATAACATGCAAGTGACTATACCATTCTTAAAAATTCACACCGATGAGAAGGTTATCCTACTATAGTATGCATCATAATGATATTGTTAAAGTTTTTTGAATTTCATTTCTACAAATTAAGATAATACAATTAGTACTTTATTTGATTAAAAAAACAGATTAAAAAAATTTAAATTTAATTAAATTCCATTAATATCCAACAATTTTTTGAAACCTAATAGCCCTTACCACCATTTTATGAATATCTTTATTCTTAGATACTCTAGTGGCAATAATCCATATTCCCCTTCTCATAACCTAGACTTGGTCCCAACAAGTTATTTGAAGGGGTTTAGGTAGGCGTAACTTTCCAATTGAATTAAATCATAGTTTCTTGATCCGTTGAGTAGACTCACCAATATTGAAGTCTTGTTTAAATATTTCCTCTACCCTTTCCTCTTAGTTACAAAAAGTACTTCCTGGGCAGTCAACCCTTGATGTGAACCAAGTTAATTCAACCTAATAATTCAAGCTAAAAGTTATTCGATAATTGAAATCACCCTAACTTGAGTTGGCCAAGAACTTTGAACCATGCAGTTGATTCTAACTTTAGCAGTGGAAGACTATTCCGACTTAATATTTTAGTTGAAAGTTTTTTATCTTTATTCATAATTCCCATTTTATCACATGCCTTGTTAATATTAAGTGTATTTTACTTAAGTAATTAATCACATATGATAAAACATTCATGCATAATCCAATTATATTTTATTTCATCTTGCATACTTGTTAATTAATTTATTATGTGGTCATGAAACATCCACAAACATAAATAATTAACCATGAAACTGATAGAAATAAATATAAGTGGTACGGTTGTGAGATTATCTAAAGGTTAGTTTATCTAGTAAATGATAAAATAACCCTTGAACCTAGGGGAAAACAACTTGAACCATAGATTGGTTTGTGTTGTGACATTTCTCCTTGGTTCCAATATATCACCTCAATTAATTTCACCTTGAATCTTGAACTCAGACTGCCCCCTCTCATCTAGGAGCTCCATCCTTACATAATCTTTTACTCAGAAAAAGGTGAGGAGATATAATAGATTGGATAAAGGGGGTTTACATAAAAGAAACCACAAACATGCAAAACCTTATATAATAATAAGGGGATTGCATGTAGACTATCAATTTTAATTTAACCAAAATAAATTAATATAAACCAGTAACATACACATGAATGGTCTAATTTCATGACCATCCACACATTGAGAAACAAGCATACATTTTAAATATACTTATTAATTAATTCGATTCGTTATTTAATTAAGATAATGTGCCATAAATTAATAAAATTAATTCAATTTATCTTAATTCCATCCAAAAATCCCTAACTCATCATCATCTATAATTTTAAACAAAATTATTTTAATTTAAAATTAATGAAGTACACAAGTGTACTTGGAGGAAATTGTGTGTGCTTATCCAAAATTTTATCATGGAAATAGATTTAATATATAATTATCAATCCTATGAAATTGAGTGTACTATAAAATAAATGACATATGAAACACATGTGAATAGTTTTGATTATATATTTAATTTTTTTCCATGTCAAATTGGGAAAAATGTCTGCAGTAGACTACACGGTGTGTACTATCTTTTTCCTATGTTCACAACACATGCCTAGGGAGTGGGTATGTTTCCTTCCATAGAGGATTTTGAGGCACATGGCTGTTTTCCATTATACATGGAGTGTGACCTCAGGTTTTCACAACATTTCAGTCCCTGTGTTTTGTATCTAATACAAGACACCCTGGGACACCCTGTGTTCTCGGCCATGAGAGAACAAGGACTACACATCATGCACAGTGGTCACATGATGTGTAATTCTTCAAGTCGTGTGAAAACCTGTTCTAATATACATGCCGATCTAATTTTTTAATATCTTAGATCGTAGATCTTATTTCATAAGATCTATCCAACTTTATCATGAGATGAAAAAATGAAAACATGAAAACACAACATGTATGTAGGAATTACATGTCGTGTACTCTAGTTTTGTCCTGAAAGAACCTTTGGTACCTCTAAATGGTTTTTTGGATGTTTTTTCATTTTTAATCCTAAACATTTATAGGTCATGTTATCAAGAACAAATAAGGGAAGAGACAATAATGTAAAATATTAAAACAAATAATTATGATTAAAAGAAATGTAAACACATGCAATCAATCAACAAATAATAAATAATTATAAATTAAATGTGAAAATCCTTTGATACCACTTGTAGGTTCCAAGTGCATTGGAAGTTCCTTGTTGGAATGATAAAATTGGATTTTTAGTCTTAATCTAAAAATAACCATTTCCACACATGTCAAATAACACTATGTCCAATGAAAACTGTAGAAAACTTGACTAGAAAAAATTACAAAACTAGAAGAGGATGATCTTAACATGTAATTTATAATTAATTTATTAGAAGATATATAATTACCTTATCTTGTAATTATCTCTTTTTTTATGATTCAGTTGACTAGATCTAATTGTATATTCATTGTGATATAGTAATCAAGTGTAAAATCCCTCTCGTGGTAATCCACACATGCACCACAATATCTAAACATCACCGTAGAATTTTCGGGTGCAAGCACAACTGATCCCAATTGCATGTGTTGTTTGTGGTTGATCACAATAGAATTCTTCTTAAAGTAAGAATAAATTTTGATGTTCTCCCATTATATTGATAGTGGGGGAAAATATTGCGCATTCTAGATCTCTAGATCTCTCTATAGATCTTGAGAGAGTCTCTCTCTATTCATTGTACACAATAAGAGAGATTATGGAAAGTGTTATAATTAGATATTTATTATGGAATATTTAGGGTTGTAAAATTGCACACAAGACCTTTAACAAATTTATTATTCTTATCCGAACCTATGTAAAATAATAGTAATAATATTATTAATCACTTGATATGTGAAACAATTTAAGAATATAACAATATATCATTTATACAATTTCTAACCGGTCCATGAAGCTCAGTCCACTTTCCCTCATTGACATTTACCAATCCTTGAATAATGAATATTTATTTAATAAATAAATATAACTACATTATTCATTGATAAATATAATAAATATTATATTTTCCAAACTTGAAAAGAAACATTAATTATTATTATATAACTCACATATTCTTTCAAATAATATGTGATTAAATCATGATGATCAACTAAATCTAAATAAATATTATTTATTCTAACTTTTAAAATTCAGTACTTGAATTTAACTATGAACACAAATACACATGGTGTGTGACCATCTAGGCCTCTTTCTCAGTGACATTAGACACAACCACCTAAATTCCAAGGTTATCATCTAACAACATGGTAATACACCCATAGATAAAGAAGTTAATGTCGCAAATATATCCAACCTCTTATAAACTCTTATCATGTAATACAATCCATTTATCACGATATCTCAAATAAAGTAGGTTTTATGTTGGAGCCACCAACCTATATGCTCAATATATATTTCTTTAACTTTTCAAAAATGAACCCACCGAGTAAACACCATGACTATAGATTTATTTAGGAAGTTCTATTCCCATCCAAGGCCTGAGATATCAACTTCTATCAAGGGATAAAAGGGATAAATCCTTTCTCACAAAAAATATCACTCGTGACAGACCCAATGTATCCTACATTTTCATGAGAATATATTGTCACAATTTTCATCAATACATCAAAGAGAGTCATTATATCCATTAATGATAATCTTAAAGTATAAGGATTAATACATATGCCCATTAATATGAACATCCATTGACACATGGAAATGTGGATTTCCTATTAACAATTATATTATCATAACCTCACATCTTGAATATTAACAAGGGAGAACAACATTATAATGTTTCTTAATGTCTTATGAGCCTCCTACCCCTGATAATATTTATCTTTTGTGCTCGTCAGAAAATATCATCTAACCATAGAACAATATTCAAGAATGATGTTGTGGCACCTCTTGGTTCTCATCGAAAATGGAAACTTCCATGACCTTTCAATGTGACTTATATTCTTAGGACATTATCACAAAAAAATGTCATGCAGAGGAATAATCACTATGTGATAACAAAATTCATTAATAATAAAATAATCAAGTACTAATAAATTTGGTTCTAGGGCATCTATTCTAGTAATCATTGCATAATGATAGGACAATCATCACTTTTTAACCCGGTAATATGTCCATTTCTAATGAAACAAGACAAATTAGAAGCATAGTCATTTGGTAACCTCAAATATTTAATCCATTGAAAAAATAATAACTGATATTCTTTAGAAAGTGAATATGCTTCTTTTGGCTTAGTTATTTTTTGTGATCTTTTATTTTCAAAAAACTCAAGTTTAGGATACTTGTAAATTTGGTCAAGATCTAACTGTGCCTTCATAGTATCTTTGGTATTATTAGGTGTTCCCAATATAGTATAAAATATGTTATCAAAATAATTCTTCTCAATATGAATTACATCTCAATGTGATGAACAAAAAAATCTAACCAATATGGAAACTCCTAAAAAATACTTCTCCTTATACAATTTAAATCTATCTCAAAACCACCTATTTTTTTGTTATTTTATAATTGATTCAAACGTAATAGGAGGTAATGAAGAGAAAATAAATTTTACTCGAATACCCGATAGCACTGTTGGAGGTTCGCCTCTTTCAATTCTAACTTTTGTAAAATTATTTCTATTCTGCAAAAATGGATAATCTACATAAAGAAATATATGATGACAATCAAGAAAACAAGGGTTTCTTCTATTGAAAAGAAAATGATTTTACATCATCCATGAAGTATGGAAAAGATTTTAGACCATGTGTACTATATCCAGATAACATACTATACACCATAATTTCACTGATTGTCCATATTAATAATGCTTTGAGTATAAAATTATAACTTATAACTACATCATATATAATTACACCATCATTCTAAAATAAAATTAAATCATCAATCAAAAACTTAAAATAAACATCGATATTCTTTTTTGGACGTCCTAGAATTACCAATTCCATATATATATATGGTTACTTCATCAAAATTCAATGAGGTAAGTTGTATAAAGTTATGAAAATAGGCCAATCAGAATATTGATCCCCGTAAGCACCTAACAGAAAAAAATCCATAAGTATAAAGACCCAAAAGTATGATATGATGTTATGAAGAAAAATATGGATTCACCTGATCAAAATGTTTCTAAGAATCACTATCACAAGGATGATTTAATATTTTACTGACAAAACTTTGGATCTATGCCATGTCATCAATGATTTCATGTTGCAAGAAATAAATGGATGTTGCAGTCTAAATCAGAAAAATTCTTAAATTGTTTAATTGGGATAAATCTATAGTTTCATTGTTGTACCTCTTTATAACTCAATTTCTCCAATGTTGTACAATTATCTAACAACTAATATTCACCATAATATAAGATGTATTCATTTGAACATGCATGAATCTTCTGATAACTAAGACCCAAATTATGAACAAACTTTTTTAATTTTATAGAAATTTACAGGAAATGTATTCCCTATAGAGAACAATGATTTAACTAAAAAAATATTTGACCAAAGAAACTATTTGACATTCCAAAATTAGATTTCATAGCCATAAATTTTACAACAGATTTAAATTTTATTATCTTGCATTAGATATATAAGGCCTCTTCTACATTTCAACAAATCATAAATTCCAGATAGTTCTAATTGGGGATTAAAATCATCAATATGAGTTTCTATTTCTTGAAAATATAGTCCAAAAACATCATGTAATAAATTTTGAAACTAAAAACAAATTGGTATTTCCTTTCAAATTTCATTCACCATGTCGATACCAAAAGACATAATTATTTTGAAAACTAAAACATAAAAGATGAATCCCAATATTATCAAATAGTTCATATCTTCCGAGAGAAAACTTATTACATGGGGAACTTAATTGTTCCTTATGAAACAAATTCTAAATTTTATGATGAAAATGATATAAATGTTTTGACACCCTCAATGTAGATATGATTTATACCCAATATGTTTGGACTTTTATGATGATTTATCCAATTATGATCTCGTAGAAAAAAATGCCATCTATTTCCTGGGTCCATATTTTTCTAAAAAAATAATAGTAATTAGTTTATTATATAAAATGTATTATGCAACTATTTTTTCATTACATGACTAGTTAATTATTTTTTTATAATATATTTCATAAAATATTGCGTGTTAAATATTATTATAATTTTAGAAATTTTTAAATAAGAATATACACTAATTATTTATCACCATATACTAATTTATATTAATTTATACTAAATTCTATAAATTTATAGTAAATTATACTATTTTATACTAAATGATACAAATTGAAACAAATTTATATCAATTTATACTAATTTGTGAGGAATTAATACTAATTTATAGTAATTTATATTTAATATATCAATATATTGTAAATTATACTAATTTATTCTATTTTTTATTAATTTATACTAAATGATACCAATTTATACTCATTTTCAAGGAATTAATACTAATTTATAGTAATTTATACTAAATTATATCAATTTATAGAAAATTATACCAATTTAAACCAATTTTTATTAATTTATACTAAGTGATACTACTTTGTACTAATTTTTATTAATTTATAATTAATGATATTAATTTAGAATAATTTATATTAATTTATACTAATATACAATAATTAACACTAATTTATAGTAATTTATAATAAATTATATCAATGTAGAGAAAATTATACAAAAATATACTAATTTTTATTAATTTATATTAAATGATACTAATATATATTAATTTATATTAATTTACACTAATCTGTGAGAAATTAATAAATATAGTAATTTATACTAAATTATATCAATTTATAGTAAATTATACTAATTTGTGAGAAATGAATACTAATTTATAGCAATATATATTATTTTATAATAATTTATACTAATGTATAATAACTTTTATTAATTTATACTAATGTATATAATTTTTTATTAATTTATAATAATGATACTAATTTATACCAATTTATATTAATTTATACTATTTTTTTTGAATTTATACTATTTTTTTAATTTATAGTAATTTATATTAATCTATAGTAAATTATATAAATTTATATTAAATTATGCTAATTTATACCAATTTTTGAGGAATTAATACAAATTTATAGTAATATATATTAATTTATAATAATTTATACTAATGTATAACTTTTATTAATATTTACTAATGTATATCATTTATTATTAATTTATGATAAATGATACTAATTTATAATAATTTATATAAATTTATACCATTTTTATAAATCTATACTATTTTTTTATTAATTTATAGTAGTTTTTATTAATTTATACTAAATTATATCAATTTATAGTATATTACAATAGTTTTATTAATTTACAAGGGATTAATACTAATTTATAGTAGTTTATTTTAATTTATAGCAATCTATATGAATGTATAACAATTTATATTAATTTATTCTAATGCACAACAATTTATATTAATATGTACTAATTTATACTAAATTATAATAATTTATACAAATTTGTTGTAAATTTATACTAATATATAATAATTTTCATGAATTTATATTAAATTATACTAACTTAAATTAATTTCTTTTATTTTTTTAATTTTATATTTAATTATATTTAATTATATTAATTTATATTAAATAATACTAACTTACATTAATTTATATTGATTATATCAATTTATAAAAATGCATATTAATTTATACTAATTTGTAAGAAATTAATACCAATTTATGATAATTTATAGTAATTTATCCTAAATTATACTAATTTTGTCACGACCTGACCCGTGTTGGGGCTCGAGCCGTAACTACCCCAAGCCTACCTCGATAAGCCAGGGGGTGGAAATAAGCGCCGAAGGCACAACAACTCGGGGAGGCCTTTGCCTAAGTACCTGCACACACACACACACAACCAACTTGATGCAAAGTGTAGAGGGAAAGAAGTAAAAGATGAAACCTACTATAAAATAAACCATACATGCATGGACCACTAAACAACATTGACATAGTAAAGAAAGATGAAAGGAAAAAGGGGCAAAATGTACGCCCAACTGAAAAGTGTATCAACCTGATAGGAAATTGAGAAAAGTAAAGCTAGCAAGGAATCCCCACCCCTGAATCCCCAGTTATAACAACTACATGCTGTCCAAGCTCCTGTATCCCTAAGCTCCTCCAGAGTCATGATCAAACCTGTGTGTCATCTGTATAAGGCACGATACATGTAGGTAAATCTCATGCAAGGGTGGGTATAAACATACTTATTAGGATGCCCCGAAAAGAAGGGGGAGTAGTAAGAGATACAAGAGGAAAATAAGTAAAACAGATGGAATAAGGTACAATAAACGAGTGCAACTTAACCTAACAAGAGAGTGAAGTAAGCTCATACAAACACAAGGAGATAGAAATGGAGAGAAGATGGACTTTTCATCTAGTCTTTGCTACCTATAGTAGGAGAGTAGACTTGTCCAACCACGAGAAGCTATACACAAAAAGCACGTGGCATACCCTGCACGTCTTCACCTCTCTTGGAAGGAGAGTAACCAGAAACCAAGGAGTGGGTACTGCAATAGGGTGTATATATATATATGCTCAGTTCAAAATTCCCAAATGAGAGAGTAAGGGGATCTCCATCTCACAGCTTAGCCCAGGAAAGGAGTCTCCAACAGTCCCTGAAGTAACCACCATTGATACCCAGTATTCCTCACGTCTGCCTTGAACTGTAAGTCAAAAGGGATCAAACACTACATCTCAATACTATCCTCTTTGGGCAGGTCTGTCTCACCTGCACAGTTTTAGGTCACGTCACAAGGATGCGTCTTGGTGGGTAAATAACCCCTTTTACTTGTAAGACTAGGGTAACGTCAAAGTACATCTCATCACTAATCCGTATTAAAGAGGTCATCTCAAAGTCAAGGACCCATGACCATCCCAGCTAGAGGGTTCCACTCAGAATGGGTTGATGACCCATGCCCAGCCCGACTAGAGGGTTCCACTCTAGTATCACTGATGTCGTCGCCTGACTACTGCTGCCATGGATTCTCTTAAAACATATCAAAATGGTCTTCCACCAATATTCCTTTAATGTTTTCATATTTAATCAGGTCATGAATAAGGCTCCACACATCCAAATGGATCACACCATTGTTATCCTTGTAGAAAAAACATGTGAGGTAGACTATCCACTCACTCCAATTGGACATCAGATGGAAAAGTTGTGTAACACCGCACTATTCTCAAAAGGCATCCTTTGGGGCCCATGCCTCGGTCCTGAAAATAATTATACGGATCAAACCATTGTGATCCTCTTGAAAACACATGCGAGATTGAATACTCGATCATCCAAAATGGATACCTGGTAAAAAAGTTTCATTTCACCACAAAGCGTGAGAATCAAGCACTTGTGGGACCCGCACCTCAACTTTAGTTTAAACACTTAAAATATTTCTAAAAAAGTTTTCCCAAGGAATAGGGTCATGCTACTGATGACGACACATTAATCGGACACTTCATGAAGGCGTCACGTCTGAAATAAGAAGCCTGAATAATAATAATAATAATAATAATAATAATACTAATAATAATAATAATAATAATATTAAACTCAAGCATTTTGTGTAATCTATCCATGAAACTGAGTCCAAAAATTTCCAAAAATGGTCTAAAAAGATCCACCTTGAAGAGAGGGACCCGTGGCTGCAGACCATCAATCAGATGCCTAGTTTAGGAAAAATGGGCATTTAAAGGGTATTGGCCAAATTTGGGTTGGTTCAGCCCAAATATGGCCAGAACCCTCCATCTCAAGATCCTGCGTGTCCCCTCGTCAAACTAGAGACCCACACCGCACAGGTCGCTGCCACCTAGGGTTTCTCACCATGCCCCATATGCCACTCGGTCATCGACTGCCTTCTGCGACCCTACTCTGACCTTGCTGTCCCGGTCTATCCCGCAGCCGTCGCCTCAGCTCGCTGGTCCGCCCCTGGTTCTGCCTCCTACCACCTTAGTACCCTTCCATCTCTGTATGCTCCGCTCACCAGCCAATCGCGCCACCAGCCACCTCAGTGCCCCACCACCACGCTCTGCCTCCAGCCACCTCCCTTGCCGGATCTGCGCCGCCATATCCCTCCATAGGTCATCGGAACCACTTCAGTGGTCTGAAAAAGGAATGGAGAGCTATTTCAGGATCCTCAGGTCAAGGTCATCAAAGCGCCAGACTCTGCTCAATGGTTCAATGATGTTTCATCATATAGATGGTTTAAGGTGAAGAACACGACATAATAGGTATTCAAAACGGGGGATCGGGAGATGGCCATGTTCATTTGGCCATCGCCTCAATGATAAAAACAAAGAATTATTGAAGAAACAAGAATAAACCAAGAATGGAAATTTAGGGTGTGAAAAATAATGAGAATCCTACCTCGAATCGGTAATTCGTCATTGACGACGCATCCATGGTGCTCCCGCATTGATTCACCAAGTTTCGATGAATATTTTCCCTCGATCCGGTGAAGAACAAGGAAGAATAGTTGAGCGAGGGTTTTGTGGAGAGAGAGAGAGATTAGGTTTTAACCCTAATCTTAATTCCTATAATTTCTATTTATAAAAAAATGCTAGAACCCACCAACAGTTGTGAAATATGAAACCTCTACACCCTCTCATTTTATATCGCACCTAATAAAAAAACCCATTCCAAACTCAACAGCGGTCTCAAATTTTCAATCTGAGTCTCCATTCAAAATTTATTTTCTTTGGCATTAGGTTTAAAATAATTAAGTTTAATTATTTTAATTACCTTTTTCCCCTAGGTGTAATTTTTCAGAGAAGTCCCATTCCGAAGAAATTTATGCCCCACCTAGGATAATCTTTACATTATGGACTCAACCATGGCCTCATATTTCTAATCCAAGCTACCGTTTAAGAGTTATCCTATTTCCTTTGTGTGCATAGTATAAAATATACATAATATTTTTATAAAATTGATTCCGAGCACACTGGGCCTTCGAATTACACGTTGTTTGAACGCCCAGGTCTAGAATCATATATAAAAATATTTTAAAGCATTACAAGGTGAAAAAAGGGTATCTACATCATTACCTACTTTAATATTTTCATCTCTGAAAAGAAAAAACTAGGAAAACAACTTGGGATTATGAGCCCTCATTTGGCTCTCCTATTCCCAAGAACTCTCCTACATGTTTTCGTGCTTCCATAGCATGAAAACCAAGGGGATGACCCATTCTCAAAAGGTTTTCTCCTATTGATCCTCGATCTCCACTGGGTGCTCTGTAAATCTGACTCCATATTTATTTTTCAGCTCACCCTAGTCGATGTCGTGCATAAGATCATGCACGTATCGCCTTAACTACAACACATGGAAGAAGTCGTACAACTGTTCCAGCTGTGGGGGTAGGGAAAGGGGGTAGGCAACCTATCCAACCCTTCACACGATCTTCAATGGAATGATGAACCATGGGGATAACTTTCCTCCCTGGCCAAACCTCTTCATTTCGCATCATGGGGAGACTCTCAAGAAGATTTGATCTCCCCGCTCAAACTCCAAGAGCCTGTGATGGTGGTATGCATATGATTTTTGTCTAATCTGTGCCATCTTATCCATTCATGGATGACTTGTGCTTTCTCCATCGTCGCTTGCACCAACTCTGGGCCCACAAGGGATGACTCTCCAACCTCCGTCCAGTACATAGGTGACTTACAGGGTCTCCCGTATAGGGCCTAAAAAGGTTTCTTGATGATTGTATATTGGTAGCTGTTGTTTTATGAAAACTATACCAAAGGTAGGTGATCCTCCCAGTTCCGGCTGAAATATAGCACAGAAGCCCTCAACATATCCTCTAGCACCTAGATAGTGTGCTCGGTCTTCCAATCGGTCTGGGGTTGAAAAGTTGTACTCATTCTCAACTAGGTCCCTAATACCTCTTGTAAGACTCTCCATAACTATGATGTAAACCATTCTTCATGATCAGATATAATAGTCGAGGGTACCCTGTGAAGGCGGATGATCTTCCACACATACAACTACCCCAAACTCTCCACTGAACTCTATTCTCTAATAGCATGAAAGTGAACAGACTTAGTGAGTCGGTCCACTATAACCTAGATAGAGTCATGGAACTTCACCATGTGAGGAATCCCTATGATAAAATCCAGGGATATGCTATCCCACTTCCACTTTGGGATGTCGAGAGGCTGCAAAAAACCCACCAAAACCTAATGCTCAGCCTTCACCTACTGACAAGTAAGGCATCGTGAGATTAAGTCATCTACACTTCATCTTATAACGGAGCACAAAAACTGCCACTAAATATCCTTATACATCTTTCCCAAACTGGGATGTATAGATAAGGTAGAAGTATGGAACTCCTGCATAACTTCTTCCCGCATCACAACCGGAATAACCGTTCACCCCTAAAACAAGATCTCATGATTCCCTCCTTCAGAATACCCATCAGGTGCATCACCTATAGATATACGATCATGTAGAACTTCACAGTCAATGTCTCCTAGTTGGGAATCATTCACATTCTCAAAGAGGAGATGAGATAATACCATCAAATGTAGGAAAGATGTACCCTCCTGCTTCAACATGATCAACAACAAGGAATACAACTACTCTGAAGTTTCCCACACTAGGTGAAAATGAGACTTCTTGCTAAGGGAATCTGCTACAACTTTTACCTTTCATAGAGTATAGACTATCTTGAATTCTTAGTCTTGTAGGAACTCTAACTAGTATCACTATCTCAGATTCAGATCTCTCTAAGTGAAGATGTACTTGATAATTTGATGGTTTGAGTAAACCACAAAAAACTCACCCAGAAGGTAATGTCTCCACATCCTCAGAGCTAATACCACCACTCCCAGCTCTAAGTCATGAGTCACATAGTTCTTATCATGAGGTCTCAACTACCTTGAACCATATACGATAACTACCTGCTGTTGCATTAACACGCAACTGAACCCATCTCCTGAGGCATCACAGTACACCAAAAACTCAATGCCCTTCTTTTGTAGTGTCAGAATTGGAGCGCTCGTCAACCTATGCCTAAACTCCTTAAAGGCCCTATTGCACCTCTCAGACCAGGTAAATGGTTGTCCCTTCTATGTTAGAGTGGTATAAGGGGCTGAAATTCTATAGAAGTCTACCACAAATCTCTGGTAGTACCCAACAAAACCAATAAATATCCTTACCTTTGACACATTATTGGGTGGATCCCAAGCAATTATAGCTTCTATATTCATGGGATCCATGGATAAACCCTCTTCAAAGATGACATGCCCCAAAAAGTGAACCTCATGTATGCAGAACTGGAACTTAAAGATCTTTCCATAAAGCTAGTGATCTCAGAGTAAATTAAGGACCATCCTCAAGTGTTCTGCATGCTCATCCTATGATTCCAAGTAAACAAGTATGTCATCTATAAAGACAACAAAAAACTGGTCCAGGTAAGGCTAGAAGACCTGGTTCATCAAAACCATAAAAATTGTGGGGGCATTCATCACACCAAAGGGAATAACCAGAAACTCGTAATGCCGATAGTGACATTGGAAGAACAAATTTAGAATATCAGCCTTTCAAACCCATAGTTGGTGGTATCTGAATATCAGATTGATCTTGGAGAACCACCTCGCACCTCATAACTGGTCAAAGAGGTCATTGATTCTTAGTAAGGGGTACTTTTTCTTTATCGTGGCCTAATTAAGGTGATGATAATCCATACAAAGCTACAAAATACAATCTAGCTTCTTCACAAATAGAACTAGAGATACCTAGGGGGACACACTGAGTCTGAGGAAACCCTTCTCGTGAAGGTCCTCCAGCTATAAATGTAGCTCCCAAAGCTCAGTGGGTGCCATCCGATATGCCATTGAAGATATTAGAGAAGTCCCTGGTTACAAATCAATGAAAAAATCCAACTGATTACTCGGTGGAAGTCCCATGACATATTCAGGGAAGTAATCCATGTAATACTCAATAACTGAAGGAACCCAAGTTTCTGAAGAGTCTGCTGCACCAAGGGTCACGCTCGCTAGTTGATGGGAAAAAGGCTGTAGTATCTTTCTCACAACACTCACCTGCCCTGCTACAAGGCCTCGTTCACCAAGAAAGGTGAACCCCATCCCATCATTGTATAGACATATGAATAGCCTATGACAATAGTCAATCTGGGATCGAACCATAAAAATCCAATCCCTTCCCAAGATGACATCATAATTTTCCATCACGACGATTAGTAGGTCCCACATGAACATTTCCCCTCCAAATGAAATCTCGCATTGCCGGTAGATAAAAGATATAGAAGAGGCGCTTCCCATAGGAAACTCAAGACATAACCATTGTGATAGCGCCTCTACTGGGAGATCTAACTACCTTACCAGGAGTAATAAGATAAAAGAGTGACTGGATCCTATGTTTATTAATACTGAATCAAGATTAGAATAAACACATAGTATACCTCGGATCATCTCGTGTACTAGAGGATCACAGACATGCATGGCTTACAACTGTCAACAGCCCTGACCGCCAGATCCCTAAGCCTGATGTGGGCCACCCAGTGGTGGTGGTGGGAGGATCTCATAGCATCGTCCCCCACCACCTGTTCCTCCTGCTTCTCTGCCAACACTACCTCCCTGGGGACAACCCTGATCACAGTGCTGCCTCTACCGTGGTGTTCCACCGCCTGCCTGCCCGAGATGCTTAGCTTGTCAGGTCGGGTAGTCTCACACCATGTGACCTCACCCATCACAAGTAAAATATCTCCCCTATATGGACTGACCTAATGCTCGGTGTGGTCCTGATGATGTCTGACCACGTGGTTGAGCCTGATCATGGAATGATCTCATGTGTCGATGCCCTACTACCTGACGTCTGCCAGCTATCGGGGAAGTCTCCACTCTAAACTGACCATTTCCAGGCCCAGTAAACTGGAGCCCCTGTGATAGGAATCTCCTCTTCATGAGTGCCCACTCTAGCACCCTAGCATAGGTAGGGATTCACATGGTCACTATACTAGCATAGATCTCTCAGTGGAGACCATGCTCAAACTTCTATGCCCATAAGTAAAAATCAAAGATTATATCCAAGGAGTAATAACCACATTATCATGACACATAAAATTTATTATGATTTTAAGGTTGATTTATAGTATAGGGAAGACCCTAGGTCATCTCTCAAAGAGTTTTGATAGGTTTAGATTTTTTGTTTTTAATAAAAATTACTAAAAAGAGGGGTGATTTTGAAAACAGTTTTATGAAAATAAATTAATTTAAAGAGTTTAATAGATGAGAAAGAAGTATATTTTGAAAATATATGATAAGTATGTGATTATTTCTAAGTTACTACACCACTTGAAAAGTTCATTGTTCTTAATCGATTATTAGGTTTTTGGTGTAATCCTTCGATTGAGGGTTAACAAAGATCTTGGGTGCCCACAACCTCTAAAACAATGAAAATAAGACTAAAAATTGACACAACAATCATATAGTCAAGTTCCAAACCCTAATCATGCATTAAGGTTTTTTAATGAACAATGAAATATCAAATTTTTTGGAAAGAATAGGAGTCTTACATTGTCCAATCATAACAACCCAAGTTTCACACCGATCAGTTATGAAATAAGAAGTCTTTCAATTAAATTCATCAAAAACAGTTAAGATACATATAAAAGAACAATTCTAAAACAAAATATACACCAAAATATTAGATAATTATACGTCGGAACTCCCTTTTAAGTTTGTATCTCCCTTGCAATGATCACCCACCACTTAGCTCAACATCGGGAGGAGGAGAAAGATTGGGTGAAACTTCTTATTCATTATCGACCCCCCTATGAGGATAGGGGCCTCCAAAATTTATTGAATTAAGAGAGGTATCCATTGGTAATCCAAAATGTTAGATCTTTTCTTCTAGTTCAAACTTAAAAATGAGATTCCCTTGGTGCCTTTTTATATCCAAGATGGTAAGTGGTTTTAAGCACCCAGTTTTGGTGATACCATTTGAGTCTCGGTTTTGGACAAGTAAACGGCCATATAACGACACTAAAAAAAGAGTATATTTGTTTTTAGTCCTCTTGACTATCTCCCTATCAAATTTTGAGACCATTGGACATCTATATTGTGAGATATTGTCAAAATACCGAACCAAACTTCTGACTTCGTGCAGATTTCGTCCCTTGTATAGAATGGTTCGAATAGCCCCCTTAATGGATGAACTGGGTTTGGGTTCCTTGAGATGGGTTGTTGAACATGAAGTTTTGTAACGTACCAAAAATTTTCATCCCATTTGGATATATTTAATTCTCTTAATTTTCAAAATAGTGGATAGATGTCCATGAGCTACCACGCAGTTTGACCCATTTTCCTTCTAGATCATCTCTGGAGCCTCCAAATCACCTCCACCTTCAATGAAAATATCAAAACAAGTATAATTGACCCTTTTAAAAGCGATAAATATTAAATAATTCAATAAAACATGAAGATAAATTTGATGTTATATTTGTAATTTATGGTGCAAAATCAGTTTAATACAATGGTGTTAGGGTGAAATAAAATAGTGAATTGTGGTGCGATCACACCCACACCTAAACATTTGCACTCCTAGGAAAATTAATATTTCCAAAAATTATGCATGTATATATTTTCAAATTCATAAATATTTAACATTCAATTAAAATTTAATTCTTAATATAAATGTGATCAAAGAAAAAATCACACCGAGGAGTTATTCTCAATGATGAAACAAAAAGAGGTCTCAAAAATTATATCAGAATGAAATTCCAAGAGGTTCACAATACCAATATAAGAAAATAATTCAAAAGTTAATCATGTTACTAATTCTCCACGTGTGTGTGTGACAACCATTTCATGCTATTATTTCCACTTTCTATCGAGTAAATATAAGTTATTTTAAAAATTGTCTACTTACATAATCCTTTCAACTAAACCTTCCCTACATCCTCTACAATCAAATTTTATGACCCACTGACTTAAGCATTCAAAAAAGTCAAACCATAAGCTCCCGACCTAGATATCCCCATATGTTGTACATTTCATCACTCCCCTCATTTATTATTATTTTTCAAAAGTTTCACTTGGAACAAATATCACACTCTTCTCCCAACACTTTTTGATCTCCTCATGACACTAATTGTAAAAGTTTTAAAAAGATAAAAAGTCTAGGAAGGGTGATTTTTGACCTAACCAATATACAAACCTTTTTTTGTGAGGGCGTACAATAGTTGGATAACAGGTACACATAGATAGGTCAACCTGGTACAATAATTAAATAGATTAGATAAGGAATGAACATATAGAAAAATGATTTTGGAAAGTAGAGAAAAATCAAAATAACTTATATTTACCTTATATTAAGTAAGAAATTTTCACACTTCATGGTTAGGTTCAAAGATGTGTGGAGAGATTATGTGAAACAATTTTACCTTAAACTATTCACAAAAGGGTACCATTCTTCTCAAAGGTTTCTAAATGATACAACCATTTATATCATCAACAAACAACCAAATACAAAGAGAAAGTCACACCACAATAATGAATTCTTGCTAAAATTCACATTTCATCATATTTTTTTGAATGTTAAAGCAACATTAAATATGAAAATTCCACATGCATTTTCAATAACTTCCATGATTAAACAGGAATCATTTTCCATGATAAAGTGGGCATAAAAAAAGTAATATTCTGATACAAAAGTGAGGGGGAGGGAAAGGGGGAAAGTAACAATACCTTTCAGCAAGATAAAAATAGAAACATAAGAAAGATGATGAAAATACCTAACTAAACCAGGAATATACCCATACCCCCACACCTAAAGGGTGGAGTATCCTCACTAAAATAAAATAAGATGTAAGAAGGAAGGATAAAACCTGGTGGGTGTCATTCATAGATTGCTTCTTTAATATAGTGATCTTCCATCAGGGACTTAAGAAGGGCTTCATAAAAGTGCTTAAGCCACTTCCCATTGATAGTGAAGGTTTTCTTGGTTTCTTTATTTTATACCTGGACAGCAGAAAATGGAGATATATTAGTAATAGTGTATGGTCTAAACCAATGGGAATGAAGCTTACCTAGATGCAACTTCATCCTTGCATTGTAGAGGAGGAACTTCTACCCAATGTGGAATTGACAATGAAGGATGAGAAGGACGTGGGAAGCCTTAGTTTACTCCTTATAAATCCTGAAGTTCTCATGTGCATCTCTTATCATTTCCTCGAGCTTTTGAATCTACAACTTCCTTTGAGAACCTATTCCAGAAAGATTAGAATTGCATTATTTGATGGCCCAGTAGGCCTGATGCTCAATCTAAATAGGAAGGTGACAACTCTTTTCAAACACAAGCCTATAGGGTGACATTCCAATGGGAGTTTTAAAGGCAGTACGATAAACCCCTAATGAATCATCGAGTCTAAGACTCCAATATTTTCTATTAGGTTGAACCATTTTTTCAAGAATCTATTTTACCTCCCTATTTGAAACCTCGGGTTGGCCATTTGTTTATGGGTGATATGTAGTAGTTACTCGATGAATGATCTCATACTGACACAAAATATGGCATCCTACCTTTTTATTACATAACTTTTTATTTCATTTTACAAACAGAGGATATTTAAAGTCTAGTGTCTTGGAAATAAGGTACATAATACATGAAATAATATAAAAATATTTTAATCCTCTTGAAAGTATTATTGAAAATTTATTTCTAAGAAAAATTACTTTATCTCATAACCTGGAGACATACATCAAAGGAAAGGGTGAGTAGAAGGCCCAGTAAGGAAAACAAGTGAAACAGTTTACAAGTGAACTTGAGCGATATCAATAACAACATAGGGAACATCATAAAGGTATGATAAAAAGGAATATAATAATAATAAAAACTTGAAAAATAACTTGAAAATATGGCTAAAAAATTTAAATTATACATTCATAAGCATATCACCAAGGTCCATCCCCATGGTGTCATAAAAATTACCAAGGTTATTCACCAAGGTATCATAAAACTTTTCATCTCTAGAGATTAATTTATTTACCCAATGCATTAGAGCGCTATTAGGGTGAAACATTAATATATATTTATTTTCATGTGATCCATATAGATCATAATAAAAAATTTCATAATTAACCCATATAGAATAAAATAAATGGGTTTCATATCAAAATCATGACATTTTAAAAAGTGCTTAAAAACATGATCATTATATCATTTATAACCCATGAAAAGGGAATGAGGGTTTTATGTATTTCAATTACAGAATAAAATATATCATTTTTATGTATTTATGAATATCCTTTGAAATGAAATATATTTGGGTATTCACATAAATAAAATAAGATAATTTATTGAGAAAAAGAGAGAGATTTTGAGACGAAAGTTCTACAGCATGACGACTATACAACATGGTTTTAGAATACATTAAATAGAGAGGGAAAATGGGTCACCCATTAATAATAGAATCATAATATAGTATAGGGAAATAATAAAATAGAAATAAGAACATGGTATGGAAAGTTTAAAGACATACCAAATAGAAGATAACTTGAATAAAAAAAGATAAATTTGAGAATTTCCTTACGAAAATTCAGCAACCTAACTGTGTTTCTTAAAAAATTCAGAAAATAAGTTGATGGGAGAGGAAAGGGTCTCTAATAATTTTGAAATAAAATAAAAATAAATAAGTATATATAATAAAATACCCCAAAATATTAAAATAGAAACTAGAAGACATAATATAAAGGAAGTCTTGACTAAAAGAGGAGGGTGAAAGGTTCCCTTACCTTGAAGAGTAACTTCAAAAAATCGAAGGTTGGAACCTTGGAGGCTTGAGAGAACCTTGAGAGGACTCCTTGGGAGGTAAAAATACCATATATTCGTTGAGGAGGAATTTGGAATGAATGGAATGAAGGAAAAGGTTGGTATATATAGCAAAATTGGGGGATTATTTTATTAATTTCCAAGGGACACCTCATTAGTGGTATTTGCAAAACCATGGGCTTTCCCAGATATTTTCTCATGGTATTAGCCAATTGGGACACCTAATATCTTATTTTACTATAAAAAAGTCAACCAGAATTTTATATTAATTAATACATCATTATGATTTCATTAAACATACTGAAAACTCAGAACCGTATTTTTACTATTCATAAAAAATTCAAGTATTTTAGAAAAATTTCAAAAATTCACCCTAAATATTTTTCAACGTGTAGAATTAAAAAATGAAATAATTTTTTTAAAAATAATTTTATAAATTTTATAAATTTATTTTTAAAATAAAATCATAATTTATTCCAAAAAAACAACTTTAAAATTATAACTCGTTTTATAACACCTTGATAAATTAATCAAGGTCTCATGAAATTATCTTATGACCATAAGACAATAAAGTAACAATTTATGATTACATTTTAGGAAAATAAATTTCTATTTTAAATTGTTAAATTAATCATAAAATTGTAATTAAAATATTTATGACATACAAAAATACCAATACTTACACTATGATCGTTTTTCACTTATAAGATGTCTAAATCATATTTATACATTTATGAGTGGATTTTCTTTTTTTTTGGCCAATTTACTATTCATTACTATTTATAAAGGCCTGTTACTATTCATAAGGGTATGTTACTATTCATAAAAAATTAAGTTGATCTTATTAGATTCTAAATTTATTACTGATCACAACTATTTATATCCATTTTTTGAAAATAATTTCACATTATTAATTATTCAAAGTGTAAAAAATATTTTAAAATACTTTTTTTTTCAATATTTATTAATAATATAAAACTTCTAAAAATTCATCCTATATTTATTTTGAAATTGTAAATTCAAAATTTTTACCATAATAAGAAATAAAAATTTTATTTATACAAGAGGATTACACAAATTATCTAAGGACTCCTTAAATAGACCCTTATAACACCTGCATAGGACCCAAGAGTAAGGTGTGTAATGGTGATAGAATCTTGGGGCAGCTCGGACAACATTGCTTGAGTGATGATTTCTATTAGTTTGAACTTGTCCCGAAGGCGATTATGTTCAAGCTTAACATGTTGAAGCTCAGCTTGGGCTTCGTCCAGGGAAAATCCTTGTGACGCTACCTCCTTCTCAAGCTCTGACAGATGGGATTCGTATGGCCTGAGTCTACTGGATGAGGCCATCGACTCTTTTTTCTGCATTAGTTATCCATTATTATTTCTATTTTAAAAACCAATTATAACTTTAAAAATTATTATTGTTTATAATGGTCATATAATGGTAAAAAATTTATGGCTATATTTCAATTATACTTATATAATTTTATTGATATTGACATAGTAAAAAATACATTTTCAGAAAAGAAAATATTATTCAAAAGTTCGGGTCGTTACATTCTTCTCCCCTTAAGAAATTTCATCCCCGAAATTTCAACTCGTACCCTCAGAAGAGAAAAGGTGTGGGTAATTATGCCTCATAGACTCCTCTGGTTCCCATGTGTATTCTTCACATTTTTGGTTCCTCCACAACACTTTAACAAGGTGGGTAGTCTTGTTGCATAGAACCTTGTCTCTACGATCCAAGATCTCCACTGAATCCTCCTCATAAGAGAGGTTATGTTCCAATTGTACCACCTCTGGATTTAGAACATGTGAAGGGTCATGTATTTACTTCCTCAAGAGGGATACGTGGAAAACATCATGAACTTGTGCTATATTTGGAGGAAGCGTAAGATGATAGGCCACTAATCCTATGCGATCAAGGATTTTATAGGGGCCAATTCACCTAGGGATGAGCTTCCCTTTCTTCCCAAACCTCATGACTCTCTTCCAAGGTGAGATTCAAAGAAAAACTTTATCACCAACATCAAACTCCAAGTCCCTTCGATGATTGTCGCCATAGCTCTTTTGCCGAATCTGAGGAGCCTTAATGTGTTGCTGGATTCCATGAACCTTTTTCATCATCTCTTGCACAAGATTAGGCCCAAGAAGATTTCCCTCACTAGCTTTATCCCAATAATTAGAAGTTTTACATCGCTTCCCACATAAAGCATCATAGGGTTCTGTAACATCCCAAGAAAATATAGAATATGAATTTTTCATATTTATTAATATTTTTTAATTAAATATTAATTTTATTTTAAAGGAGATTCTATATTCAATGGCGAACGTGACATGAAACAATGGGTTTCCTTGAAATCTTACATTGCACACTATTTATATAACATTATTATTTTAAATGGTATTTAACACCTAGCCGTTTTATTGGCGGGAATTAATAGAACTAACTTAAATATGATAATATATGTTTGTTAAATGTTTTTACATTCATCCAATAAAATTCAGAGGCTTAAAATGTAAATGAATCTAATTTTAAGCATAATTTACTTTAAAAGGGAGATTTACCACCTTTTGATGACAAAACCTTTTTAAATCTAGTTTTTGTCACTTTTACATATTATATTTGAAAAAATAATTTTCATCTTTAGGATCAGGACATAAAAATTTACTTTGGTTGAAATTTTGATATTTTTCTGATAATGTTCATTTTTAATGAATAGTTAAAAAATGCTTTATTTTAATTCAAAACTGCCGTTTAATCTAATTTATTTATATGGTTAGATTATCTTTTTAATTGGTTTTAAAGTGTAAATGGATTATATTTTTACCATTTAACCCAATTTTAGACATTGGAAGTAATTTCACTTTGAAATTTGACATTAGTAGGTATCAATCTTTTGATGGTTATTATTTCTTAAAAACACATTTTTTTGTTTTGACGATGGGAATTAATTATAAGATTAATTAATGAAACTTCTATGTTTTGAATTTTGTAAAATAGACATAATTTTTGAATTTAAAATATCAAATTTAGCTTAGAGTGATTTTTTGGAATTTTTCTGAAAACCATCAATTTTTGATGAATAGTGAAACCACTAAGCAGTAGTTAAAAAACGGACTTTTTCATTTAAATGAAATTTTACCACTTATTTTAATTGAATTTAAAAAATCCAACATACATGGTTGTCATTAGTAAGTATAATATGGTTCAATGGGATGAATATAATTTTTGGTGAATAGTAACTTTTGACTTTTTTTAACCACAATTAAAGGTAATTAGGGTAATTTAATGTAAAAACAATGTTATAACAACAAAAAATTACCTTGACACTTGTCCTAAACTTATTGGATGAGTAATGACCGACCAAGACAATCCATGGGTCAATTTTTGGACCCCATGGATCCACATGGGTAAGATAATGACATTAATAACTTTTTATTTAAAGTAAAAATAAAAATGTCATAAACATGTATTGTTTTACTAATTTTTTTTACATGGGGTTATATAAGTTATCTTTTCAGCTATAAATATTAATTGGAAAGCTAAAAAAATTTACTACATCATGGTATTTTTTTTATAATAAAATAAAAAAAATTATTTATGACACAATGATGATGAATTGTTTACGTCATTAATGGATGATTTAAATAAATAAGAAGATAAAAATTAAAACAATATCCAAAAATTGTCCAATTCTTATTGGATGATTTTATTTCGAAAACGGGCCACCATATCTTTGACTGTAATCATTTTTCTACCTTTAGAAACCAAAAATCATTATATAATAAAATAATATTTTCAAACTTTACAAAAGAGCCCCTCCTCTCCCTTATAAAAAGCCCTCACTTCCTACCCATTTCTCACACTTCTCAAGCCCTTGGTGTAACACCCCGAGATTTTATGAGAAATATTCTTTTTAATTTTATTGATGTCTTGTGTTGTACGTTACAACAAAGGAGTCTTGCACAACACACAACCCTAACTTGGCTGCATTACACGCAATCACGACCTTCCTCGATAGCGTGTGTAGTACGCAATACTGAGTTTCACTAAACGAGATATTATTATAATATTATTACGAACTAGCCGTTATGAATAGTAATACCCACTTTTTAAAATTTTATAAATTTTATCTTTCAAAATATACTTCATTTTTGGATTCGGAATATCGAAATTATCTTAGGGTGAAATTTTGGTACTTTTCGGATAACTATCATTTTCTGATGAATAGTGAAAATTATTAAATTTTAATTAAAAACAATTTTTTTAATCAAAATAATTAATAGTGATAAATTATTAATTTGAGTGGTTTTAAAGTATATTTAGAATATATTTTTACAATTTAATACAATGTTGGTCATTGGATGTAATTTCACATTTAAACCAGACATAAACAAGTGTCAATCTTTTGATAGTTATTATCTCTTAAGAAAACGCTATTTGTTTTGAAGACGAGAATTAATTTTTAAATTAATTAATGCAACCAATATGTTTTGAATTTGTTAAAATGGACATAATTTTTGAGTTCATAATATCAAATATATCTTAGGCCTAATTTTTGGTATTTTTCTGGAAACTTTCATTTTTTGCTGAATAGTGAAACCACTAAGTGGTAGTTAAAAAACTGAATTTTTCATAAAACTTAAATTTACCGCTTCTGTGAGTGGAATTTAAAAAATCCAAGAGACATGGTTAATATCAATGACTAAAATGTGGTTCAATGAGATGAAAATAATTTTTGGTGAATAGTAACTTTTTACTTTTATTTACCACGGTTAAAAGTAAATAGGGTAATTAAGGGAAAAATGATATTATTATTACACTAACACATGTCCTAATTCTATTGGATAAGTGTAATTCGACCAAAAACAACCTTAGGAATAAAATATGACCATTTAGGCCCACTTGGATTATATTAGGACATTTATTATTAATTTATTTAAAGAAGGGTTAAAATAGTTAAAATCAAAGTTTAATAAGTAAATAATTTTTAATATGGGGTTATACATAAGATAAATTCAACTATAAATATTCATTAGAAAGATAAAAATATTTTCTACATAATGGTATTTTATTTTTAATTTTTATACATTAAATAATTTAATTTATTTATGACACAACGATGATGCAGTAATTATCTTATTAATGAAATATTGACATAATTGATGTTATAAATACCCAAATAAATGTAATTTGAGACTTTTTATGAATTACACTAATTTTACAGGTTAATATGACATGTTAGTATTAATTTAATTAACTTGGTTTGAACTAATCATTCTGTTATGATTTTCACAAAAATCAATTACTAAATAGTGTCAAAATTGACATAAAATAGTTTTTTAAAAAAATATAATATTATTAATTGTTATTTTATTCATAAAAATATAAGGTTCGGCCAAATGACTTATATAAGGTTATATATATTAATAATAAACAACTTGGGGTTCTTTTGGATTGTTATAGTAAGTTTATTAACATTATAGTGTAAGAACACAAGAAGACACAGTAAAAGTAAAATTATTTAACTTAATGTTAAATCTAAATGATAAGGTTAAAATAGGAACCTAAACTTGTCTAAATTCTATTGGATGAGAGGATTTAGACCCATCCCCACCTTAGCTTCGAAATAAATCAATTTTTACCTATTTAAAACCGAATTTGGCTTTATAATAAAATAATATTTTTAGTTTTTCCAAAGGTGCCCCTATCCTCCCTTATAAAAGGGCACCTCCTCCCTCTCTTCCTCACACCACTTTGAGCCTTCAAACTTGGCCAACCCCTGACAAATTCTCTTCTCCAATTCCCTAGAAAAATCCCAGAGGTCCTGGTCTTCTTCAAAGACCAATTTTAGTGCCCTAAAAGGAGGTCTCAAAGAGGTGCTTCAAAGAAGAGGAGGTTCGGACACTTACGAAGCAAATCGGACCTAAGGTAAGGGATAATTTTGCAAATTTCATCTTTATCCGAGATTGCTTATTCATAAGTATTTACTTGGGGTTATTGCTATCGTCCTTGTCCATGTTTTATAAAAGTGTATTCATGTATTTTTAAATTCCTTTTTACCCATTTTGACTTTTACCCCATGGTATGGAAGGAATCTTTCATTTATTTACCCTACAAGGTACTTTTTGACTTTTCCGAAAAAATTACGAGAAGAATTGTTTTTAACTTATATGGCATGAAAGGGTTTTTACAGTTTTATAAAGCCTTATTTTCATGATTATTCCTCCAAAATATTTCATGACTATTTTCAACAAAATATCCTTCTTTTAAAATTGCATGACGTTTTGTGAAAAGAAATTTATTTTGAAGAAGAAAGGATATTTTTCTCAAGAATTCATTTCAAATGTTTTATCAAAACAATTTTACATCTAAGATGAAATTATTTAATATGTTTATGTTTCAAGTTTAATGTCTCTATGATTTAAATGGTTTCACTTTTCTTATGATGAAATGTCCATTTGTTTTATATAGATTATGAGATGATGGGATGATGTTTATGAAACCCATTTTATTCTTTGGCTTATGGTGAATGTTTTAAGTTTATTTTGTGGAACAAGTAAGAATGATTTAATTATGAGATGGGTGGGACCTATATCTCCCTCCAATGAATTGGGTAAATATTTTATATCTCATGATATAGACATGGCTGAAACGGCAAGTTATACCGGTTCAGTAATACAGGACTGGAACGAGGAGTGAACTCGATTCAGAAAGGGACTTTGTCCACTAAGATGGTCTTGGCAGTAATGCCTTGGCTAATATGGAAATCATATCATGTGCTTAATGGTTTCCACAATTACATGTTTTATTCCCATGATATTTTATCATTCTTAATGTTTCTTTATGATCTATGCCTTACGTACTTCCATGTTTTATGTCATTGCTCAAGCTTTTTATGTTTAAACATTATGTTCATGTTTTTAAGTTCAAATGTATATGGTATGTTTTATTTTATCCATGATTACCCTTACTGATCATTTTAGCTCACCATTTTTATGTTTTCTTTTACCCAGGATATAAAGAAAGGTTTTAGGTAAGAAAAAAAAGGGGAAGATCTTTATGGGAGATGTTGAAGATATTTCACCAAGATTAGAAGATTACGTTCTGATTTTCCAAAGACACTAAACTATTACGGTCCTTGAGTTTTGATTTTTGTTATGTATTAAGTATTCCGCAAAAGTAATGTAATGTCCATGTACGTCAAGCTTCAGGTCTCTACATTTGGTATCAGAGGAAAGGTTTAGTCAACCTTTGGAAACTAGGATGCGAAAACGTTAGTGAGATCCCTAGAGATATTTCTAAGGTATGTCTAGGGATATCCCTAAGGATAGATATACGTATAAGATATAGTCCTAGAACTATGGTAACGATCTTAGAATTTAACCTAAGATGTTAGATATTGAAGTTACTCCCCATTTATTATGATTTTTTCCTCTCACACTATTCTTTTTGGGTTTTAGAAAATGGCTGGAAACAGGAAGATTCATGATAATGGAGGATATGGCGGACAATGGAATGATATTATTCATGAGCAACCAAATGAAATGGGATTTGGAAGTCCAAACATCATTATTATTCCGAATCAAAAATCTCATAATATGATCAATAAACTCAAATTTTGTAAGTTTCCTGACTCGGCTAATAAGAGAAAGATGGAGTTTCATGATGATCATAGAGGAAAGAAAGTTCAATTTCCCCTATGTAAATCATGTGGGAAGAGGCATCAAGAAGAATGTTTCAAAGGAACTGGAAGATGCTTTGGGTGTGGAAAAGAAGGACACAAAGCCAGTAAGTGCAAAGGAAAAGGTTCAGTTAACACCATGGACAAGGATAATGGTATTGCTACGACATCAACAATGGTTAAATGTTTTAAATGTGCAACGTACGGGCATTATGCAAACCAATTCCCTAAGGGAAAGTCTCATGAAGAGAATCAATATGGTCGTATGTGTATTATTTATGTTGATGATGATGAAGAGACTACAAATGATATGTGAGATGAAAGAATTGTTGAAGCTCGGTCAATGGTTTAAGAAGGTAGTGGAATGATTACATGTTTATCAAGTGTAATGTTGTATAAGTAATCTCATGGTACTATGGAATAAAGAGACATCTAAGGATTGTTACACTGTTGTCTTTCCTTGAGTTTTGAAAGTGTATGATTAATGGTACCAGTATCCATGAAAGGTTATTCAGATATTTTTGGAATGTAGATGATATACGCATAATGAAGGGATAAGGAGAAAATTAAATGTTTGATAGTATTCATAAGCTCATGACTGATATAAGGAGAAGGTTATATCATGGTTTGAGTATATAGAATTTTTGGATTTTGGTATCAAGAAAGAGTTAACTTTTGACAGCATTCATGTTTTCACTAAGGTTTAATGAGTATTCATTTTTCAAGAGAATACATGATTAAGGTATTCACAGGATTGGAATGTGACCAACAAGATATATGGGGGATAAATGATGGTATTCACATGCTTGGTTGATGACATTTCAAGTAATCGTTTTCTTTATACTATGAGCTTGGACCGAAGTATTTTAGATAAGCCTAAAGATTGGAATGGATTATGTTGGACATAAGTTAGTATTGCTTAAGGATAGAATTTTTTTTGATATTATTGATGGGATGTTATATTAATATAGATTTAGAAAAAGGACAACCTGTAGGATGGGCGACAACCCATCCCGTCGGACAAGGCTGTGGGAATCGAACCCACAACTGAATTACGACTGGCCTTTATCACCTACCACTAGCCTACATGAAGTCCCTATTTAGTAGAAACTAGTTTTATTATATTAAGCAGTATGATATATGAATTATAAGTCCATTTCTGGAACCATATATGATTAATCTCACTATAGATGGACTTATGTATTTTTTGATAACTTTTCTAACCTTTTGTTTGAGACAGATGGAATGACCCATCATTCTATCACATGATCTGCTAACACATCATGAATGACAAATTCAACTTCATTTATTTAAGAGATGAAGTGGAAATTGTCCAAAGAATGACCAACGGTGAGACTATACCAAAATCACGAAAGTATTTCTTCTAATTCCAATTTCATCAACTTTAGGGAAATGATCTTGAAAACCAAAAATGTTGTCCTAGTTCCCTTATATCCGATGAATCAGATGGTACCTTAGATCATCACAAATCTATAGCTTTGTGATTTTTGGCTTTTTCATAGCCATGTTCTCTACTACTCTCCATCATAACATGATGGTTATGTTTCTCTTCCATATCTATATTTTCACCTATGTTCTCCTATATGGAAACCCAGTGATTAGTTAATTTGGGTAACCGTTATGTTTCATACTTTAGTTTTTAAAGATTGGTTTTGGTATTCCTTTTTAAAATGTGGGTTTCTATTAAAGAAACTTTTGAGTAGTAAACCACTTATAACCCCGACAAATTTCGAGGGCGAAATTCATTTTAAGGGGGGTAGAATGTAACACCCCGAGATTTTATGAGAAATATTCTTTTTAATTTTATTGATGTCTTGTGTTGTACATTACAAAAAATGAGTATTGCACAACACGCAACCCTAACTTGGCTGCATTACACGCAATCACGACCTTCCTCGATAGCATGTGTAGTACGCAATACTGAGTTTCACTAAACGAGATATTATTATAATATTATTATGAACTAGCCGTTATGAATAGTAATGCCCACTTTTTGAAATTTTATAAATTTTATCTTTCAAAATAGACTTCATTTTTGGATTCGGAATATCAAAATTATCTTAGGGTGAAATTTTGGTACTTTTCGGATAACTATCATTTTCTGATGAATAGTGAAAATTATTAAATTTTAATTAAAAACAATTTTTTTAATCAAAATAATTAATAGTGATAAATTATTAATTTGAGTGGTTTTAAAGTATATTTAGAATATATTTTTATAATTTAATACAATTTTGGTCATTGGATGTAATTTCACATTTAAACCAGACATAAACAAGTGTCAATCTTTTGATAGTTATTATCTCTTAAGAAAACGCTATTTGTTTTGACGACGAGAATTAATTTTTAAATTAATTAATGCAACTGATATGTTTTGAATTTGGTAAAATAGACATCATTTTTGAGTTCATAATATCAAATATATCTTAGGCCTAATTTTTGGTATTTTTCTGGAAACTTTCATTTTTTGATGAATAGTGAAACCACTAAGTGGTAGTTAAAAAACTGAATTTTTCATAAAACTTAATTTTACCGCTTCTATGAGTGGAATTTCAAAAATCCGAGAGAAACTGTTAATATCAAGGACTAAAATGTGGTTCAATGAGATGAAAATAATTTTTGGGGAATAATAACTTTTTACTTTTATTTACCACGGTTAAAAGTAAATAGGGTAATTAAGGGTAAAAATGATATTATTATTACGCTAACACATGTCCTAATTCTATTGGATAAGTGTAATTCGACCAAAAACAACCTTAGGAATAAAATATGACCATTTAGGCCCACTTGGATTAGATTAGGACATTTATTATTAATTTATTTAAAGAAGGGTTAAAATAGTTAAAATCAAAGTTTAATAAGTAAATCATTTTTAATATGGGGTTATACATAAGATAAATTCGACTATAAATATTACTTATAAAGATAAAAAAATTTCATACATAATGGTATTTTATTTGTAATTTTTAGACATTAAATAATTTAATTTATTTATGAAACAATGATGATGCAGTAATTATCTTATTAATGAAATATTGACATAATTGATGTTATAAATACCCAAATAAATGTAATTGGAGACTTTTTATAAATTCCACTAATTTTACAGGTTAATATGACATGTTTTTATTTATTTAATTAACTTGGTTAGAACTAATCATTGTGTTATGATTTTCAAAAAAATCAATTACTAAATAGTGTCAAAATTGACATAAGATAGTTTTTAAAACAAATATTATATTATTAATTGTTATTTTATTCCTAAAAATCTAAGGTTCAGCCAAATGACTTAGATAAGGTTATATATATTAATAATAAACAACTTGGGGTTCGTTTGGCTTGTTATAGTAAGTTTATTAACATTATAGTGTAAGAACACAAGAAGACATGGTAAAAGTAAAATTATTTAACTTAATGTTAAATCTAAATGATAAGGTTAAAATAGGAACTTAAACTTGTCTAAATTCTATTGGATGAGAGGATTTTGACCCATACCAACCTTAGATTCGAAATAAATCAATTTGGAGCTATTTAAAACCGAATTTGGCTTTATAATAAAATAATATTTTTAGTTTTTCCAAAGGTTCCCCTCTCCTCCCTTATAAAAGGGAACCTCCTCCCTCTCTTCCTCACACCACTTTGAGCCTTCAAGCTCGGCCAACCCCTGCCAAATTCTCTTCTCCAATTCCCTAGAAAAATCCCAGAGGTCCTGGTCTTCTTCAAATACCAATTTTAGTTCCCTAAAAGGAGTTCTCAAAGAGGTGCTTCAAAGAAGAGGAGGTTCCGACACGTACGAAGCAAATCGGACCTAAGGTAAGGGATAATTTTGCAAATCTCATTTTTATCCGAGATTGCTTATTCGTAAGTATTTACTTGGGGTTATTTCTATCTTCCATGTCTATGTTTTATAAAAGTGTATTCATTTATTTTTAAAGTCCTTTTTACCCATTTTGACTTTTACCCCATGGTATGGAAGGAATCTTTCATTTATTTACCCTACAAGGTACTTTTTGACTTTTCCGACAAAAGTACAAGAATAATGTTTTTTAACTTATACAGAATGAAAGGGTTTTTATGGTTTTATAAATCCTTATTTTCATGAAGATTCCTCCAACAGATTTCCTGACTATTTTCAACAAAATATCATTCTTTTAAAATTGCATGACGTTTTGTGAAAAGAAATTGATTTTGAAGAAGAAATGATGTTTTCCTCAAGAATTCATTTCAAATGTTTTATCAAAACCATTTTACATCTAAGATGAAATTATTTAATATGTGTATGTTTCAAGTTTAATGTCTCTATTATTTAAATGGTTTCACTTTTCTTATGATGAAATGTCCATTTGTTTTATATGGATTATGAGATGATGGGATGATGTTTATGAAACCCATTTTATTATTTGGGTTATGGTGAATGTTTTAAGTTTATTTTGTGGAACAAGTAAGAATGATTTCTTTATGAGATGGGTGGGACCTATATCTCCCTACAATTCATTGGGTAAAGATTTTATATCTCATGAGATAGACATGGCTGAAATGGCAAGTTAAATCGGTTCAGTAATACAGGATTGGAACGAGGAGGGAACTCGATTTAGAAAGGGTCTTTTTCCAATAAGATGGTCTTGGCAGAAATGCCTTGGCTAATATGGAAATCATATCATGTGCTTAATAGTTTCCACAATTACATGTTTTATTCCCATGATATTTTATCATTCTTAATGTTTCTTTATGATCTATGCCTTATGTACTTCCATGTTTTATGTCATTGCTCAAGCTTTTTATGTTTAAACATTATGTTCATGTTTTTAAGTTCAAATGTATATGGTATGTTTTATTTTATCCATGCTTACCCTTACTGAGCATTTGAGCTCACCCTTTTTATGTTTTATTTTCCCCAGGATATAAAGAAAGGTTCTAGGTAAGAAAAAAAGGGGGAAGATATTTATGGGAGATGTTGAATATCTTTCACCAAGATTAGAATATTACATTCCGAGTTTCCAAAGACACTAAACTATTACGGTCCTTGAGTTTTTATTTTTGTTATGTATTAAGTATTCCGCAAAAGTAATGTAATGTCCATGTACGTCAAGCTTCGGGTCTCTACACTTGGCTCGTCTAGCCTCTGCTCCAATAATCTCCCAAGATCCCTATCTTCATCCTAGAAGCCTTAACTTAGGTAGAAAGCACTTCAAAAAAACCTTTTGGTTCAAACCAAAGGGAGTTACCCGATTTAAAGGTAACGTCTTCTCTTAAGTTTTTTTGTTTTATTTTACTTCTCCAACCCCATAAACTCTTTTTATTCCTTTATTTTATAACAACACCAGTATAATAAATATACATGGATGTTTTTATGAGAAGTATTTTAGCTACACTTACACACACCTCCATCTAATGGGTAAAGAATATACTATTTCAGTAGACGATGAACTACTGCTTCACGAAACGATGATTGTTCAATTATCTCCTACCGCCTCTCATGGTGAAAATTATGATGGAAATGTATCTATATATGATATATATGATATTTATATTTTCTTTATGATTATGTATTTTCATTTTTATAGCATACCTTTATGGTTCCCATAATGGGTAAACACGATAATTTATTTAGAGGAAGTGCGGACTACCGCCCCCTCAAAGTGATATGACTTGTTCATGCCATACGTGGAACGTATAAAGGATGGAATTTATAAAATTATGTAAAATATATGACATCAATATTATACTTTAATTATAATATACCTATGAATCACTATGTTTTCATTTCATTAAAATATGAAATAGAAATAAAAGTAGCGTTCATGCGTACGTAAGGCTTACCGTCTCCATAAACGGTGCATTTCATTTATTATCTTAAAATGTTATGTAATATTATAAATACATATATATACTGGATATATGTGATATATATGAAATCTAAATGATTAATATCATTCTGGAGATAATGGAATTTTGACCACATGGGCAATTTTTAATTATAACAAGTTCATTTTTGACTCAAGTTCTGAACATTAACAAAATGTCCGATATGAGCTCAAATAATTAACTAATTGTTATAGCAAGGTAATAAGTAATATAAAATTAATAATAAACTTGAAAAATATTATTAATCAAGTATAAATTAACTTAAGTTTATTATTCAGGAAGAACAAGGAACATACGAGCGAGTCATGTCGGACAACGAGGTAAGGGGTTTCTTATCTCACTTTTAATTCTATGGGATTTCCATTGTTTGCCACTAATTTATTGCATGTTCTGTATTGTGTACTTAAATTTGATATATATTATCATTATTATCTTTATATTCATTTTATTTTGTGAATAATTTGGTTGTTATTAACTTTTGGTCATACGACTCGATTGATTACAACGTGGTAAGGGGTTTCTTATCTCACTTTTAATTCTATGGGATTTCCATTGTTCGCCACTTATTTATAGAATGTGGTGTATTTTGTACTACCATTGGATATATATTATCATGATTCTATTTATATTCATGGTATTTTGTTATTATTTTGGTTGTTAGTAATTTTTGGTCATACGATTCGATTGAATACAACGTGGTAAGGGATTTTCATCTCACTTCTTATTCCTGTGAGATTCATGGTATATTTGCCACTATTTTCTTTTGTGTGGTGTATGTAATACCCATGATTATAATATTTGTGTAATATAATTTAATTTATGGTTATTTACATATTATTTATATAATCCTTCTTTCATGGGGTCCACGTTTCGAAAGTTACCAAATCGGTAAAGGAATATTTCACCCTCCTCTTTTAAGTCCCGACTTACTTTATGTTATGTCTTATAGTTCCATTTTATTATGTGGGGGATTGTTCTTATATATCCTTAATACTATCCATTTCATGTCCAAATGATGAGATACCCTTTCCTCTCTCATTAATTTATTTTCTAAATTTTTATGTGACGCCGTTAGGCTGCCAAATTTTTCGTAAAAGAAATCACACTTTCTCTTTCCTTTCAAGTTTCCATTTCATGTGGTGTTCCATTAAAATGTCCAAAAAATGATCTTATTTATTTTTATTTTGTCCATATAATTTATAATGGTTCATTTATTTATGGTATACCCTTGTCCCCTCTCTTTATATTATTTTATAAAACCATGTTATATAGTCATTATGCTGCAAAAATTTCGTCTCAAAATTTCTCTCTTTTTCTCAAGGAATTATCTTATTTTATTTACATGAATAAATAGACCTATTTCGTTTATATGGGTGTCCATAGATACAAAAAAATTATACATTTTATTCTGTAATTGACATACATGTAACCATCACTCCCTTTCCATGGGTTATAAATGACATAACGATCTTATTTTTAAGAACTTTTAAAACATCACGATTTTGAAGTGAAACCAATTTCTTTTAATCTCTTTGGGTTATTTATATAATGATTGAGTATGATATATGTGGATAAAATTAATGTAAATATATATTAAGGGTGTGTCCTGATATTTCTCCAATGCATTGGTAAAGAATTAATCTCTAGAGATGAAAAGTTTCACGATACCTTGGTGAATAACCTTGGTATTTTTTATGACACCTTGTAGATGGACCATGGTGATATGTTCATGAATTTATAAATGAAATGTTTTAGCCACATATTCAAGTTATGATTCATGTTCTTTTTATTATGATATTCCTCTTTTACCATTTCTCATGTCTTTATTTTTTTCATCAAGTTCTTATTGATATCACAAGTAAACTAATTCCCTTGCTTTCCTTACTGGGCCTTCTGCTCACCCTTTCCTTTGATTGTACATCTCCAGGTTATAAGATGAAGTAATTTTACATAGAATGAAATTTTCAAGAAGATTTTAAAGGGGATTTAAATTATTGTTTAAGTTTTCATGTTTTTATTCCTGATTTCCAAGACACTAGACTTTAAAGATCCTATGTTTATAAAATGTAATGAAAAGTTATGTATTAAAAAGGTGGGATTCTATAGTTGGTATCGAATGATATTTTAGTTATTTATGGAAATTAGGATATTAAAACTATAGGAATAACCCTATAGAAAATTTTAAATATAGGAAAACTTTCTAGTATTTTGGTGAGTATGGAGTAAGTGGTTTATCAAGCAAATACATCCCTGTCTGGATACGAGAAGAACTATCTTAATGTGTTGGGATGAAAATGAAAGGTATAAGAAAAACTTTAAGGTTAAAACATGGTAGGGTTATTTTTAAGTTTTATAAAAAGGTCAAAACGCAGATCATGTGATAACCCGTCGCATTGGACAAAGATGTGGGAATTGAACCCACAAGCAAAGTGCGACTGAGTTTTATCACCTACCACTGGCCTATGTGAAGTATCTAGTTAGTATGACTTATTCTTTTTAGTTAAATGATTTTATGGATCAATAATAATATGATTTTGGGAAGTTATGTTTTATCAAATGGATATCCTTAGAATAGGAAAATTATTTGGTGGTTAAATGATAAAGTTTATTTTGGAAGATGTTTTTTGGAATACTATATGCCTAAGGATAATAAAATACTATAGGATTTAATTTTTGGAGGAATGGTTGAAATTTTTCATTTTGTAAGAATATATTTATCTATTGTGGACATATGGTGATTTGGGTTATTTCTAGAGAATGATTAACCTAGCATAGAGAATATGTGATTAGGTTAATTACACTTTAGTATGAGACTTTAAGAGTAGTCGATGTTATTTAGAGATAAATGTTAAGATTTATTGTGGAAGACTATGTGATTAAATACTTTTAAGTTGTGGGTTTCAATCTTATTTTGGATTATTTTGAATAATTTTAAGGACGATTGTGTATTGAATGGTGTTTCTTGAACTTTGGCTACTTTTTGTTGAATTTTGGAGATTAATTGCAGTATTTCTTTTTATAAAGGATTATCCTTTTTGGGGATTATATGATCTCATACTAACCATTTTGGTTTTAGTTTATTTATAAAGACAAGGTAAATATATAGTTCTTCTTTTGTGGATTATGTGATTCTCTAGAAGATGATTCTTGTGATTTTGATGTGACCAAGTCTTTTTGAATGCTCATTGTTTGGAGAAAAGATTAGTTTTGGTAGAAACTTATTAAAGGATGAAACTATACTTGAAGGTAAGTATATTTACTTATGTTTTTATTATATTTAGTAAATTAATTCCTCAAACTTATGAAAAGTAACATAAAACAAAAACGTTTTTGGTTTACATTTCCTACTGGGTAATCAAAGACTGTTTAACACATCATAAGTTTTTGATTTTCTGGTGGTTAACTTTCTCCTAATCATGTTTTCTATCACTCTCCATCAGAAATTGATCATTTTTTTCTCTTCCATATCAATGTTTTCCTACATGGAATCCTAGTATGGGTTAACTCGAGTGACCTTTTTACTTCTCTTTCTTTCTTTTAAAGTGATAGTTTTACTGACTTTTTTTTCTGATGTGGGACTTTCAATGAAGTTTCCAAGCCTAATTTTTAAATTGCGAGTGCACAATTTCCAAAAGGGGGGAAGAATGTAACATCCAAAGAAAATAAAGAATATTACATTTTCATATTTATTAATATTTTTGAATTAAATATTAATTTTATTTTAAAGGAGATTCTATATTCAATGGCGTACCTGACACGCAACAACGAGTTTCTTTAAAATTTTACGTTGCACACTAATAATATAATATTATTATTTTAAATGGTATTTAACACCTAGCTGTTGTATTGGCATAAATTAATAGAACTAACTTAAATATGATAATATATGTTTGTTAAATGTTTTTACATTCATCTAATAAAAGTCAAAGGCTTAAAATGTAAATGAATCTAATTTTAAATATAATTTACTTTAAAAGGGTGATTTACCACCTTTTGATGGCAAACCATTTTTAAATCTAGTTTTTATCACTTTTACATATTATATTTTACAAAATAAATTTCATCTTTAGAATCGGGACATCAAAAATTTACTTTGGATGAAATTTTGATATTTTTTTGATAATGTCCATTTTTAATGAATAGTGAAAAAATGCTGTATTTTAATTCAAAACCGCCTTTTAATCTAATTTATTTATATGGTTAGATTATATTTTTAATTGGTTTTAAAGTGTAAATAGATTATATTTTTACCATTTAACCCAATTTTGGCCATTGTAAGTAATTTCACTTTGAAATTGGACATTAACAGGTATCAATTTTTTAATGGTTAATATTTCATAAAAACACGCTTTTTTGTTTTGACGATAGGAATTAATTATAAAATTAAGTAATGAAACTTATATGTTTTGAATTTTTTAAAATAGACATCATTTTTGAATTCAGAATATCAAATTTATCTTAGAGTGAATTTTTGGAATTTTTCTTAAAACCATCAATTTTTGATGAACAGCGAAACCACTAAGTAGTAGTTAAAAAACTGGCTTTTTCATTTAAATGGAGTTTTACCACTTATGTGAATTGAATTTCAAAAATCCGACATACATGGTTGTAATTAGTAAGTAAAATGTGGTTCAATGGGATGAATATAATTTTTGGTGAATAGTAACTTTTTTTAACCACGATTAAAGGTAATTGGGGTAATTTAAGGTAAAAAAATGTTATAATAATAAAAAATTACCTTGACACTTTTCCTAACCATATTGGATGAGTAATGGCCGACCAAGACAATCCATGGGTCAATTGTGGGACCCCATGGAGCCACATGGGTAAGATAATGACATTAATAACTTTTTATTTAAAGTAAATATAAAAATGTCATAAACATGTAATATTTTACTAAAACAATTTTTACATGGGGTTATATAAGTTATATTTTCGACTATAAATATTAATTGGAAATGTAAAAATATTTCCTACATCATGGTATTTTTTTATAATCAAATAAATAAAATTATTTATGACACAATGATGATGTAGTGTTTACGTCATTAATGGATGATTTAAATAAATAAGAAGATAGAAATTAAAACAATATCCAAAACTTGTCCAATTATTATTGGATGATTTTATTTCATACATTGGGCACCTTATCTTAGACTTTAATTAATTTTGGACCTTTATAAACCAGAAATCAATATATAATAAAATAATATTTTCAAACTTTCCAAAAGAACCCCTCCTCTCCCTTATAAAAACCATCACTTTCTACCCATTTATCACACTTCTCAAGCCCTTGGATCATCTAAAATTTGATTAAATAAGCTCCAAATATCCCTCTATTCATCATAGAAGCCTTACCTTAGGCAGAAAGCACTTCAAGAAACCGTTTTGGTTCAAACCAAAGGGAGTTACCCGATTTAAAGGTGACATCTTCTCTTAAGTTTTCTTTGTTTTATTTTACTTCTCCAACCCCATAAACTATTTTTATTCCATTATTTTATAAAAAAAGCAGTATAATAAATATAAAATAATGTTTTATGAGAATTATTTGAGCTACACTTACACACTCCTTTATCTAATGGGTAAAGAACATACTGTTTCAGTGGACGATGAACTACTGCCTCATGAAATGACGATTGTTCAATTATCACCTACCACCTCTCATGGTGGAAATTATGATGGAAATGTATCTATATATGATATATATTATATTTATGTTTTCTTTATTCTTATGTATTTTACTTTTTATAGAATACCTTTATGGTTCCCATAATGGGTAAACACGATAATTTATTTAGAGGAAGTGCGGACTACCGCCCCCTCAAAGTGATATGAATCGTTCATGCCATACGTGGAACGTATAAAGGATGTAATTTATGAACTTATATATCATATATGACATAAATATTATACTGAAATTATAATATACCTATGAATCAATATGTTTTCATTTCATTAAAATATAAAATAAAAATGAAAGTAGCGTTCATGCGTACGTACGGCTTACCATCTCCATGAACGGTGAATTTCATTTCTTATCTCTAAATGTTATGTACTATTATAAATACATATATATACTAGATATATATGATATATATTACATCTAAATGATGAAAATAATTCTTTAGATAATGGAATTTTGACCACATGGGCAATTTATAATTATAACAAGTTCATTTTTGACTAAAGTTCCAAACATTGACAAAATGTACGATATGAGCTCAAATAGTTAACTAATTTTTATAGCAAGGTAATAAGTAATATAAAAGGAATAATAAACTTGAAAATATTCTTAATCAATTATAACTTAACTTAAGTTTATTATTGAGGAAGAACAACGAACATGCGAGCGAGTCAAGTCAGACAACGAGGTAAGGGTTTTCTTATCTCACTTTTAATTTTGTGGTATTTCCATTGTTTGACACTAATTTATTGCATGTGGTGTATTGTGTAATTAAATTTGATATATATTATAAGGATTATCTTTATATTCATTTTATTCTATGAATCATTTGGTGGTTATTAACTTTTGGTCATACGACTCGATTGATTACAATGTGGTAAGAAGTTTCTTATCTCACTTTTAATTCTGTGGGATTTCCATTGTTCACCACTTATTTATATAATGTGGTGTATTTTGTACTAAAATTGGATATATATTATCATGATTCTCTTTATATTCATGGTATTATGTTATTCTTTTGGTGGTTAGTAATTTTTGGTCATACGATTCGATTGAATACATCGTTGTAAGGGATTTTCATCTCACTTCTTATTCCTGTGAGATTCTTGGTATATTTGCCACTATTTCCTTTTATGTGGTTTATGTACTACCCATGATTGTAATATTTGTGTAATATAATTTAATTTATGGTTATTTAAATATTATTTATATAATCCTTCTTTCATGGGGTGTACGTTTCGAAAGTTACCAAATCGATAAGGGAATCTTTCACCCTCCTCTTTTAAATCCTGACTTTCTTTATGTTATGTCTTATAGTTACATTTTATTATGTGGGGGATTGTTATTATATATACTTAATACTGTTAATTTCATGTCCAAATGATGATATAACCTTTCCACTCTCATTAATTTAGTTTTTTAATTTTCACGTGATGCCGTTAGGCTGCCGATTTTTTCGTAAAAGAAATCACACTTTCTCTTTCCTTTCAAGTTTCCATTTCATGTGGAGTGTCATTCAAATGTCAACACCATGATCTTATTTATTTTTATTATGTCCCTATAGTTCAAAATGGTTCATTTATTTATGGTATAACTGTCACGACCCGACCTCGGGGCCCGTGCCGTGACTACCCCAAGCCCGCCTTCCATAGGCCAGGGGCTGGCGACTAGCACCAAGGCGTAAAATCCCAGTAAACAGGGAAGGCATTGCCTTTAAGTAACAACCACACAGAGTCAGCAAGCGGAAAGTAACTACAAGTGCAGAAAAGTAAAGGGGGCCGGAATACAAGCCCAACTGTAAAGTACAACTGAAAAAGTAAAGTACAGCAACTGAAGAAAAGACGGCGGCCTCGTGTCGTCCACTGGCAATCCCACCTGAAGGGTGGGTACAGATAGCCTCCAGGCTCCTCGGGTCCCACGTCCGCTCCGAGCACGTCCCGCCCAGTGGTCCACCTCCAGGTACCGTCCTGCTCCACGCCCCAACCGTGATCAGCGCTGTCCGTCGTCTGCAACCAACACAACAAGGTGCGGGCATAGCCCGTGCAGGGGTGAGTACAAGCTACTCAGTAAGGACCCCGAGACCCCCGAAGGTCTCCCGAAATCCACAAAGAATATAGCACAAAATAAAGATGCAATCACGAAGTAACATCTGACTCGACTTAGGTATATGCCCATACATATACCTAAGTCCCCAATTCTAGCTCTGCTCACGAGCTCAAGAACAACTCAATCCACAAAAGAAAGCAAGACTCAAATCCACAAGGAGAGTAAACAGTAAATCCACAAAGGATAGTTCAACACAAACCACAAAGGAGAGTAACATATGATTCAGCTCAACCAGGATTTTCATTATCGAAACCGTAAATGTTGAAGAGCCCCATCTCTGAAGTGTACAATGGTCCTGTCACGACTCCGAGGTACTGCTCACTAACCTAAGACTGCTGAAGTACTCCTCCTGTCGAGTACCGCGGGTCTGCTGCCAACTACCGGGCGCTCCGTCCGCTGAGGGTCTGCTGCCAAATACCGGGCGCTCACCCAGATAGCCTACTGAGGTACTCCTCCTGTCGAGTACCGCGGGTTTGCCGCCAACTACCAGGCGCTCCGTCCGCCGTGGGTCTGCTGCCAACTACTGGGCGCTCCGTCCACTGGGCTAGTCGACTCACTCCAAGTCGAGTCGGTCAAGCAGTCGTCAGGTCTCAGTCATCTACACGGTCTCCGTACTCCGCACGCACGTCTCCACCGTCGCGGGTCTGTCGCTACAACCAAGCGCACACACTCCGTAGAGTATCGCGGGTCCGCCGCTACAACCAAGCGCTCCACCGCCAAGGGTCTACTGCTGCATCCAAGCGCACCACCACTGTCAAGTACCACGGGTCCGCCGCTACACCCAAGCGCTCCACCGCTCAAGGTAAAAAGAAGATTCAGCTCACATAGGTTCGGTAGCACTCTTCCACGTAGGATCGCTGAGTGCAGTAGTCGACGCAGTCCACTGAGGATCTCTGCACAGTCGTCGCCGCAGTCCACGAAGGATCTCTGCTCTGCCGTCGTCGCAGTCCACGGAGGATCTCTGCTCTGCCGTCGTCGCAGTCCACGGAGGATCTCTGCTCTGTCGTCGAAGTCACAACCAGCGCTAGGGTTCCCACACATAGCGAGCTCATTTAGGAGGGTCCGCTCCACGAGCCGAGAGGCTGATACATCAACTGACACGTAGTCCGAAGTTGATGTATCCAAAAGTTCCGTATCGACAACAGGATCTCAACGCAACAGACGGCGCGTCAATCGGACGCCCGGTCTGAGAGTTATTGGCATTTTCGTCCCAGGGGCCCGGTTGGTTTTTAGGGCAAAACCAACCCGACCGTACTCCGCCTGTGTCCGATCCCCGGGCGGAGTATGCCAAAAGTTCCTTCTCACCTAGAGGAAACTACCACAGCTGACGGTACGTCGATCGGACGTCCGTAGCTCAAGTTATGAGCGTTTCCGCTCCGAGGGCCCGGTTGGTTTCGTGTACGAACCAACCCGGCCGAACCCAAAGTTTTCCGAAACCTTGAGTGTAATATACCGAAACGACCGTATCGATCCAAGTATCGCGTAGACGCTGACGGTTCGTCAATCGGAGGTCCCAGGCCCAAGATATGGGCGAAAGACCGAAGAGGGCCCGAAACGGGGGTTCTGGGCCCGGGGCGACCCGGCCCGAACCCCCCCTTGGGTCGGCCGAACCGGGTCGGCCTGGGCGTGGCCCGGCCGACCGGACCGGCCGGCGCGGCTTCGGCCGAGCGGCCGAGGGAGCCGCCGCGGGTCAAACCCGCGGCTTTGGAGAAACGCGGCCCGCGCGGGCCGCGTGCTGTGTGGCCGGACCGCGGACGCGGTCCGGCGGTTCGCCGCCGCCGCGGCTCGGCCGCGGCGGACTCCTCCGGCGGCGCGCCGGGCGCCGCCGCCTCCGGTCGCCGGCGCCGCCGCGCCGGCGACCCGCGCCGCCGCCACCTTCCGCGGGCCGCCGGAGTTGCTCCGGTGGCCCGTTTTGCCTCCCGTCTGCGCCATTGTTCCTCCCGGGACGCGTCCTTCACTGCGGAATCAACAAATGGCCCTTGCGTCGTGCTTTTGCCGTCGCCCGCCAAATCCGCACAAAAAGGAAGATCGGCGGAGGGTTGCCGGGTCTTGTTCGTTAGACCCGCACCCTCCGCGTTAGTCATAAACAACGGGAGAAAAAAGAAACGACCAATCAACAATTTTAAATAAATTTAAAATTGTTCCGTGATCGGTTCCTTATTTTAAAAGAGATAAAATCACGGGAAAGGAAAAAAAAATATTTCAAATCAGCCCTTACCTCGCAGCTGTCGTTGCCGAACGAGGGATCGTCGCGGGATTGCTCGTCGCAGAAGAAGGGGGATCGTCACGTCGTCGCGGTATCCGGCGTCGCGTCGCCAATCTCCGGATCAAGAGAAAACGGATTTATTTAATTAAATCCGTTGTCATCGAATTATAAAAAGGGAAGAATTAGAAGATTCGATTCTCACCTTTGTTGCCGAACGAGGATCGGTCGCGGAAGAAGAGGCGTCGCCGAAGAATGTCGCGGGTAGAGCTCGTCGACGTCGCAGATCTCGGTGTGCGTCGTCGAATTCCGGTCGTCGGCGTTCTTCGCGTTCTTCGCGTTCTTCGCGTTCTTCGCGTTCTTCGCGGGGAGATTAAGAAACAAGATTCTCTCAAATCCTTTCAAAGGATTTTTTTAGGTTGGTCTTATTTTATAAACATGCCAACACACGAAACCGGTTAAGAAACGATCCATCAATTCGAAAGAAACGACCCATTTAATTCACGAAAGAAACAGCCCATTTAATTCACGAAATAAACCGCCCAATTAAATGGTCTGTTAAGAATTAAAGAAAACGCGTCGGTTGACCTTTCAGTTACTTTGACGGGTTTTCGCGGGTGCGTTACTTAGCGAAAGAAACGGCGGGGCTCGTGCGGGCCCCACCTCACAAATATCCTACCAAGGGGGTAGGATATTTCTGGATAGCATCCTATCTAGTTCAACTCAGTTCAAGCCGCCTTTAAGTGACTTCAAGTGGCTTCCAAGCAGCTTAAGTGAAATAAAATAAAGTTGTCGCACAAACTTTATTTTATTCTGACTTAAAGCCGCAAAATTTAAAAACCACGTCTGAGCAAACGCAACTCCGGAAGAGGCATTTCTAAGAAAATACCGGCACTGCGATTTCATCGGTGCCCTCAGAATTCGATTCCGGGCACCGGTTCAAAAGATAGAAAAACCCGCTCGTCCGTTCACTGAACGTACCCGAGCCAAACTTCGGAAATTGATTCCGGGCACACCGGGCCTCGGAATCAGGTGCCGTCTGAAGCTGCGCTCTTGAAAAATTCCAAAGAAAATTAAGAAAAAAATTTCCTTGAAATTTGTGGGTCTTTACAATAACCTTGTCCCCTCTCTTTATATTACTTTCTAAAACCATGTTATATAGCCGTTATGCTGTAGAAATTTCGTCTCAAAATTTCTCTCTCTTTTTCTCAAGGAATTATCTTGTTTTATTTATGTGAATACCCAAACCTATTTTGTTTCTATGGGTATTCATAGATACAAAAAAATTATATATTTTATTATGTAATTGACAGACATGTAACCCTCACTCCCTTTTCATGGGTTATAAATGGAACACCGATCTTATTTTTAAGAACTTTTAAAATGTCATGATTTTGAAGTGAAACCCATTTCTTTTACTATCTTTGGGTTATTTATGTAATGTTTAATTATTATATATGTGGCTCACATTAAATTAAAGATATATTAAGGGTGTTCCCTGATATATCTCCAATGCATTGAGTTCATAATTAATCTCTAAAGATGAAAAGTTTTATGATACTTTGGTGAATAACCTTGGTAATTTTTATGACACCTTGTTGTTGAACCATGGTGATATGTTCATGAATTACTAAATTAAATGTTGTAGCCACATATTCAAGTTATGGTTCATGTTATTTTTATTATGATATTCCTATTTTACCATTGCTCATGTCTTTATGTTTTTCATCAAGTTCTTATTGATATCACAAGTAAACTAACTCCCTTGCTTTCCTTACTGGGCCTTCTACTCACCCTTTCCTTTAATTGTATGTATCCAGGTTATGAGATGAAATAATTGTACATAGGATTAAAATTTCAAGAAGATTTTAAAGGGAATTTAAAGGATTGTTTCAGTACTTGTACATAGGATGAACTTGGCTCCATTGATCTCTTATTCTCATTAGATTTATGAGACCACTGCATCTCACCGAACTCTAGTTCGAATTTCATAGCACTCTGCACGATCTCCTCATAGCTATCATAGTCTTAGTTGGATAGATTCTTCTTCAGATGAGGTCTTATACCACTAAAGAATCTATAAACCTTTCCATTAGGATCCATGAAAATTCTTGAGGTGTAATAGTAAATTCTTGTGAAGTTCATCTCGTAGCTTCCAACAGATTTCTTCTCCTTTTTCTTTAGCTCGAGAAACTCCTTCTCCATTTTTGTTCTCATTGAACGAGGGAAATAATTATTGAAGAAGATTTATTTAAACTATTCCCACTCCATAGCTTGAACATCCACTATTTTCTTCATGTTTTTAATTAGTTCTATCCACTGATCAACTTCTCTATCTAAGCAGTAAACAATTAGGGTGACATTCTCTTGTTCTGAATAGAAAATCACAAAAAAAGATCTCGATAGATCTGATCCACTGTTCCTTAATAAAAGGGTAAATATATCCATTTATGGTTGGTGGTCGTTGATTCATAAATTAATCAACATAAAGTTGTTCCCTTCACGGTGAAATTGGTCTCTCAGCTTGATTCAAGTTATTTCCCATAACTTGAGTTAGCTGGTTCATCATTCTCATGAAAGTTTCCATTCCGACTTCCATCAGAGGACCATAAACACATAGTCCATTTCGGTCACCATTTTAATAGTTCTTTATATTTCCCACAATTTTCTAAAAGAATAAAACTTTAGTGAGAAGTTTATTTAATTTATGAATCTTTTAACTATAAAGGATTTTTATGTCTTAAAACTTCATGATTTAACATATTATTATTTAATAATAATTAAATTTTTCTATAAATACTTCATAATTATTCATAAAAAGCTTATGATTAACAAAACATATCCCCTAGGAGTGTCAAATCAGGAGTGCAACAAGGCCCATTACCATGCACCAGTTCCTATTTGAGTCAATCTCAAAGTGGTGTTTTTGGGTTTTACCCCTATATACATCTATGTCAAAATACCCAGAATTTTTCCTATATTTAAACTTTTCTATAGGGTTATTACTAAAGTTTTCATACCCTAATTTACCAAAATAACTAAACTATCTTTTGATACCAACTATATAATCCCTCCTTTTTATTACATAAATTTTTATTTCATTTTACAAATAGAGGATCTTTAAAGTCTAGTGTCTTGGAAATAAGGTATGAAATACATGAAAAAATATAAAAATATTTTAATCATCTTGAAAGTATTCTTGAAAATTTCATCCTATGAATGATTACTTCATCTCATAACCTGGATACATACATCAAAGGAAAGGGTGACCAGAAGGCCCAATAAGGAAAACAAGTGAAACAATTTACATGTGAACTTGAGCGATATCAATAACATGGAGAATATCATAAAGGTATGATAAAAAGGCATATAATAATAATAAAAACTTGAAACATAACTTTAAAATGTTTCTAGAACATTTAATTTAGACATTCATAAGAATATCACCAAGGTCCGTCCCCATGGTGTAATAAAAATTACCAATGTTATTCACCAAGGTATCATAAAACTTATCATCTATAGAGATTAATTTCCTTACCCAATGCATTAGAGCACTATCAGGGAACATCCTTAATATGTTTTTATTTTAATTTGATACACATATATCATAATCAAAAATTTTATAATTAACCCAAATATAATAAAATAAATGGGTTTCATATCAAAATTGTGATGTTTTGAAAAGTGCTTAAAAACATGATCATTATATCATTTATAACCCATGAAAAGGGAATGATAGTTTTATGTATGTCAATTACAGAATAAAATATATCATTTTTATGTCTTTATTAATATACCAATAAATGAAATAGATTTTGGTATTCACATAAATAAAATAATATAATTTCTTGAGAAAAAGAGAGATATTTTGAGACGAAAGTTCTACAGCATAACGTCTATACAACATGGTTTTAGAAAACTTTAAAAAGAGAGGGTAAAGGGGTAAAAAATTCATAATAGAATCATAATATATTATAGGGACATAGTAAAATGTAAATAAGATCATGTTATGGAAAATTTAAAGACATAACACATAGAAGATAACTTAAATGAAAAAAAAAGAAATTTGAGAATTTCCTTACGAAAATTTGGCAACCTAATGACATCACTTACAAAATTCAGAAAATCAGTTTATGGGAGTGTAAAGGGTATCTAATCACTTGAAAATAAAATGGAATAAAATAAGTATATATAAGGACATACCTTAACATAATAAAATGGAAACTAGAAGACATAACATAAAGGAAGTCTTGTCTAAAAGAGAAGGGTGAAGAGTCCCTTACCTTGAAGAGTAACTTCAAAAACTAAAAGGTTGGGACATTAAGGGACCTAAGGGAACCTTGGGAGGACTAATTAGGAGGTAAAAAAAACATATATTAATTTAGGAGAAATTTGGAATGAAAGTAATGAAGGAAAGGTTTGGTATTTATAGCAAAAGTGGGAGATTATTTTATTAATTTCCAAGGGACACCTCATTAGTTGTATTTGAAAAACCATGGGCTTGACCATGGTATTTTCCCTAGGTATTATTCATTTGGGAAAACTTATATTATATTTTACTATACAAAATTATACCAACATTTTATATTAATTAATAAATCATTATGATTTCATTAAACATACCGAAAACTCAAACTTGTATTTTTACTATTCATGAAAAATTCAAGTATTTTAGAAAAATCTCAAAAATTCACCCTAAACATTTTTTGAAGTTTAGAATTAAAAAATGAAATCCATTTTTTGAAAATAATTTTATAAATAATTTTAATTTAATTTTTAAATAAAATCATAATTTGTTCTAAAAAAATAAGTTTAATACTATAACTCGTTTTATAACACCTTGAGAAATTAATCAAGGTCCCATAAAATTATCTTATAACCATAAGAAAATAAAGTAACAATTTATGATTAAATTCATGAAAATATATTTATATTTTAAATTATTAAAGAAATCATAAAATTATAATTAAAATTTTTATGACATAGAAAAATACCAATACTTACACTATGATCGTTTTTTCACTTATAAGATGTCTAAATTGTATTTATACATTTATGAGTAGAGTTTCTATTTTTTTGTCCAATTTGCTATTCATTACAATTCATAAAGGTATGTTACTATTCATAAGGGTATGTTAATATTCATAAAAAATTAAGTTGATCTTATCAGTCTCTAAATTTCTTACTGATCACAACTGTATATATATCTATTTTTTTTAAAATAATTTCACATTATTAATTATTCAAAGTATAAAAAATATTTTAAAATACTCTTTTTGTCAATATTCATCTATAATATAAAACTTCTAAAACTTCTTTCTATATTTATTTTGAAATTTAAAATTCAAAAAATTTACCATAGTAAGAAATAACAATTTTATTTATACAAAAGGATTAAAAAAAAGTATCTAAGGCCTCATTACATAGCCCCTTATAACACCTGCATAGGACCTAATAGTAAGGTGTGCAATGGTGATTGAATCTTGGGGCGGCTCAGACAACATTGCCCGAGTGGTGATTTCTATCAGCTTGAACTTCTCCCGAAAGCGATTATGTTCAGATTAAAATGTTGAAGCTTAGCTTGGGATTGGTCTAGGGTAAAATCTAGTGATGCTACCTCCTTCCCAAGATCCAACAAATGATCTTCGTACAACCTGAGACTACTGGATGAGGCCGTCAAATCTTCTTTCTATATTAGTTATCCATTATTATTTCTATTTTAAACTAAAATTATAACATTAAAAATTATTATTGTTTCCAATGGTCTTATAATGGTCAAAAATATATGGTTACATTTGAATTATACTTATATAGTTTTATTGATATTGATATAGTAAAACATACATTTTCAGGAAACAAAATATTGTTCAAAATTTTGGGTCGTTACACAAAAGAGATTGCATTGTTCTATTGCAGAAATGAGAACCCTCGTCACTGATGATGAACCTAAGTAATCCAAACCTATAGAAGATTTGGGTTCTCAAAAATTCCACAACTACCTTAGAATCATCAGTCCTTGTAGCTCATTCCTCTATACATTTTTAAACATAATCCACTTCCAAAAGAATGTAAAGGTTCCCAAATGAATTGGGGAATGGTCCCATAAAGTCAATTCACAAAACATTGAAAATTTCATATAAGAGCAAGGGTTTTTGTGGAATTTCATTTCTTTTAGATACATTCCCCATTCTTTTACTACTAGGACAAGATTTACAAAAATCATGGGTATCCTGAAAAAGTGTTGGCCAAAAGAGACCAGAATCAAGGACCTTGCGAGCAGTCCATTGGGGACCAAAGTGGCCCCCACAAGTAAGAGTGTGGAAGAACCTATGGATAGACTGAAACTTTCTATTAGGAACACAATTCCTGAGGAATTGATCACTATATGTATGCCAAAGGTAGGGTTCATCCCAAATTAACAAATGAGACTCATATTTTAGATGGTCAGCCTAGTTTTTATTGAAATCAGCAGGAATGCAAGATGCTACCAAATATTTCACAATTTTAGCATACCAAGGAATAAAATCTTTCACTCGATACAATTTCTCATATGAAAACATGTCATTTATATTAATACAGATGTATGAGTCAATGTATGAGAATGGGTGGATCCTATTGATATATTCAACCACCACATTATCCACTCCTTTTTTATCTCAAATTTCTAAATTGAATTCCTAAAGGAAGAGAATTCAACGAATGAGATGTGGTTTAAATTCTAATTTCTTAAGGAGATACTAGAGGGTTTCATGGTCTGAGAATAAAATGACTTTGGACCCTAAAAGGTATGACCTGAATTTATCCAAGGAAAACACAGTGGCAAGAAATTGTTTTTAGTTGTTGTGTAGTTTTCTTGGGCAGGGTTCAATATACGTGAGGAATAGGATATGACATGTAGATATTGGTTGAACATTTGTGATAAGAACTCCTTAAATTTATAGTTGGAGGCATTACACATGAGATAAAATGGTAAATCCCACCATGGTGGCTGGATTATCGAGGTGATGTGAGACTCCATTTTAACTTATTAAAATATTCCTCCCATTATTTATAAAAAAAATTCCTTTTTCCTTGGAGAAATCGGGATAGGGGAATTGAAATTTTACTAAAGTCACGAATTAAATGATGGTAAAATACAACATAACCTAGGAAATACCTCACATCCCATACATTTTTGGGGAATGTTAGGAAAGAAATGACATCCACTTTTGATTTATCTACTTGGATACCATCACAAAAAATGACATGTCCCAAAACTATACCTTGTCACACCATGAAATGGAATTTATCATAATTTAATACAAGATTCTTTTCAATACAACGATGTAGTAATGAACCAAGACTAATCAAACATTCATCAAAAGAGAAGCCATAAACAGTGAAATCATCCATGAATACTTCCATGAAATTCTCTAGAGAATCTGAAAAAATACTAACCATGCATAACATGAAAGTAATCGGAGCATTGCACAGACCAAATGGCCTCCTCCTATATAAAAATGTACCAAAGGGGCAAGTGAAGTTTTTCTTTTCCTAATCTTCAGGGGAAATATGGATATAAAAGTATTCAAAATACCCATCAAGGAAACAGTAATGTGACTTTCCTTATAGCCTTTCTAGAATTTGGTCTAATAATGGAAATGGAAAATGGTCCTTCTTAGTGTGGTGGTTTAATCGAAAAAAGCCAATACAGACATGCCAACTATTCTGCACACGAGTTGGAACCAATTCATTGTTTTCATTTTTTATTACTGTTAGACCAGTTTTTTAGGAACTACTTGTACTGGACTGACCCATTTGCTTTTAGAGATGGGGTAAATGATTCTAGAAACCAATAATTTTGTTACCTCCTTTTTAACGACATCTAGGAAGTTTGGGTTTAATTTATGTTATCACTACCTCACTGGTTTAGCTTCATTATTTAACAATATATGATGTGTGAAAATTGATGGGATAATACTAGGAATGTCAGCAAGTGTCCATACCAAAGCTTATTTATAATCCCTCAAAAGTTCAATTAGTCACAATTCATGCTTAGGAGGGAGTGATCTAGCAATAATGACATACAACTTGTTTCCATTATCAAGATATGAATATTTTAAATCTTGAGGCAGTGGTTTTAGTTCTAGTTCATGGGGATTTTGGATTGATGAGAGTTTCTGTGAAAGTGATAGGTTACTAATCTCATCTAACCACTCAATAGAATCATCCTCATATTAGGAATGATCTTTTACGAGCTTAGCGGTATCATCGATGGTCATGTGATCCTTAGTGTTCAGGAAACCATCAATTAACAAACACGCCTGGATTTTTTCTAGACTGGTACAACATTCAATGCATGATTTATTACCTAAAATTTCAATAAATGATGAAAACTCAGAAAGGGGATTAGGGGAATGAAAATAAGTTTTTTTAGGATAAAGGAGTACATCTATAGAGTTAACACAAAGAGATGAATGTTCTTCCGAGGGATGCTTCATGGCATTAAGGATGTTGAAGTGGACAATGTCACCACAAAACTCTATATATAATGTACCATTATGGAAATTAATTATGGTTTTTGAAGTTTTCAAGAAGGGACTACCCAATATAATCTAGTAATATCCATTCATCCTATCATCTTCTATTTTAAGCACATAAAAATCAGCAGGAAAAATTAAAATTTTCACCCTCACAAGAACATTCTCTAACAAACTAGAGGGGTGTGCGGTACTCCGATTGGAAAACTAAACAAAAATTACAATGAGTTTTAGTTCCCCAACCTTAAATGTAGAGTAAATGGAGTTAAGCACCACATTTATAGAATCACCTAAATCAAGCATAGTATTGGAAAATGAATACTCCCCTATGGTGCATGGAATCAAGAATATCCTAGGATTGTTGCACTTAGTGGGAAGTGATGGATCTACAAATGCTAATATGTTCCTCCCCAATCTCACATTTTCATCTCTAAGAAGTCACCTTTAGCGTGTAAATATCTCCTTTTGAAACTTGGCGTATCATAGAATTTTCTTCACAATATCAATCAAGGGGATGTTAACCTGCACTTTTTTTAAAGTTTTCAAGATTTAATTATCAAGTTCAGTTTCTTTTTGTTTTCTTAGTTGGGTGGAACTTTGGGGGAATGGAAGAAGAATGGTTGGGCTAGGTGAATCATCAATAAACACACTCTTTCCTTTGGAAGGACTTCTCTTAGGACATGGGTTTTCAACATTTGGACTAATTTCAACAGTTAGGATGATGTTTTCCTTAGGAGGAGATTACTCTAATAAAGTATTAATTTGGATTTTTAGTTTTTTTCCACTCCTAATGGTGATGAAACTAATATTTCCCTTATCCCTAGGGTTAACTATGGGTTGAGAGGGTAGTTTACCCAACCCATGACATTGAATTTCTGCCACAAAGTTAGCGAGTTAGCCTAATTGGGTTTTTAGGTCATGTATGGATTATTGGGTGGTTTTGTGGAATTGGAGATTATTGGAAGCCATTTTTTTCATCACATCTTCTAGGCTAGGCTCGGGTTTTGGAGGGGGTGGTTGGAAAGGCCTTTGTGGTGGTTGGGTATTTCTAGGTGGTGGTGGTGGGTGACTAATCTTCCCCAGTTGGTTCAATTATTGTTGAGGTTAGTTTGAATACCCATTTACCTATAATCTTGGTTGTATTTCCACCTAAGTTTGGATGTATAATATAGTTCTTTCCTAAAGGTTTGGTTATAGGGGCATCCAGTAAAGATTACCTCACAACCCTTAAAAGTTTCTCTCAGTTGGGGGAATCGGTCAGAGTAGTGGGTGCCAGAAGAACATATGCCACAATGGATGGGAGGAGGAGATTGTGATTTACCTTGGGAAAGAGAAAGTTGTCGAATAAGGGTAGTTAACTCTTCGAACATCATATCCACATTATTCTAAAATTCAGTACTTTTCACCTCATGAACACCTTGAATGGGTACACAAGACCTTGAACCAAGTTGTTGAGTGTTTTGCTACATGTTCTCAATTAGGTTCCTTGCAGCAATTGGGGTTTTATCAACTAGTGCACTACATATAGAATCATCAATCATATTTCGATCAATAGAAATTAAACCTTCATAAAAATACTAAATTAAAAGTTGATAACTTATTTGGTGGTGTGGGAAACTTGAACATAACCTTTTAAAGTTTTCCCAATATTCATATAATGTTTCCCATTGTTATTTCCTTATACAACAAATTTCCTTCCTTATTGTTGCAGTTTGAGAGGCTGTGAAATATTTTTCAAGAAAAAGACATTTCATGTCCGCCCAGCCTCTAATTGGTTAATTAACATAGTAAAGCCCGTCTTTTTCAATTCATTCTAATAAAAATGGGAATTCTTTGAGCTTTAATTGTTCTTCATCAACATTATATTGTTTTATATTTAAACACATAGTATGAAATTATTTTAAGTGCTTATGTGGATTTTCTCTCATGAGTCCATGGAATCTTGGTAACAAATGAATTAAAGCATATTTTAGTTCAAAATTGGGTGCCTCGCCTTGGATTTGAATGTAAGTGGGTTGGATATCAACATCAGGAGAGGTTAGTTATTTTAGTGTTAGATTGTTTTTATCCATGTTATATAAGTTAATTTTAGGTTCTAATTTGGTTCCAAAATAAGAAGGGTTTCTAAAAGTCTCAAGTGGTGGTGTGTCCTCCTTTAAAGGGTTGTCTTGTGAATCTCTATGTCGCGGATATAGGATCCTCTCCAGTTCGGGTTCGAAAATGGTAAGTCTCATCGAATAAAATGTTTCATGCACATAACCTACACAAGAAATAAATTATAACATGAAAACATATACAAAGGTAGAAGATAAAACAAATTAATATTCACAAAATTTACAAAGATCTTATCCAAAACATGCACTAAAAACTAAATCGCTCCCCGAAAACAGCTCCAAAATTTAACCATTTTGTCCTGACATGTCAAATTGATGATGATTTTAAGGTTGATTTATAGTATAGGGTAGAACCTAGGTCATCTCTCAAGGATCATTGATAGGTTTAGAATATGAATTTTTAATAAAAATTACTAAAAAAGGGGTGATTTTGAAAATAGTTTTATGAAAAAAAATTAATTTAAAGAGTTTAATAGTTGATAAGGAAGTAGATTTTGAAAATATATGATAAGTATGTGATCATTTATAAGTTACTACACCACTTGAAAAATTCATTCTTCTTAATCGATTATTAGGGTTTTGGTGTAATCCTTTGATTGAGGTTTAACCAAGATCTTGGGTACCCACAACCCCTATAACAATGAAAATAGGAATAAAAATTGACATAATAATCATATAGTCAAGTTAAATCCCCTAATCATGAATTAAGTTTTGTAAATGAACAGTAAAATCTCAAATTTTTGGGAAAGAAGAGGAGTCTTACATTGTCCTATCGGAACAACACAAGTTGCACACTTAAAATTTCACACCGATCAGTTATGAAATAAGAATTGTTTCAATTAAATGAATAAAAACAAGTTAATATACATATAAAATAAAAATTTAAAACCAAAATATATAGAAAAAAAGTAGATAATTATGTTTCTTAACTCCCTCTTAAAGTGTGTAGTTCCCTCACAACGATCACCCACCGCTTAGCTCGACATCGGGAGGAGGAGGAAGCTCGGGTGGAAATCCTTCTTCATTATTGATCCCCCTATGAAGATAGGGGCCTCCATAAGTTCTTGGATGAGGAGAGGTATTCCTTGGGATCCAAAATGGAAGAGATTTTATTCTAGTTTGAACTTGAAAATGAGGTTCCCTTGGTGCCCTTTTATAGACAAAATGGTAAGTGGTTTTGAGCACCCAGTTTTGGTGATACCATTTGAGTTTCGGTTTTGGACACGTAAACTACCATATCATGACTTGGAAAAAAGATGATAGTTATTTTTCGGACCCTTGACTATCTCTATATCAAATTTTGAATCCATTTGACATCATTATTGGGAGATATTGTCAAAATACCGAACCAAACTTTTGACTTTGTGGAGATTCTGTCCCCTAGACAGAATGTTTCGGATGAGACTCTTAATGGATGAATGAGGATTGGGTTACTTGAGATGAGTTGTATAACATTAAGTTTTGGATCATAAAACAATGTTTCAAACCATTTGGAATCACTTAATTCTCATAATGTTCAAAACAATGGATAGATGTCCATGGGATTCCATGCAGTTTAACCCATTTTCCCTCTAGATCATCTTTGGGGCCTCCAAATCACATCCACTTTCAATGAAAATATCAAAAAAAGTATAATTGAAACTTTTAACAGTGATAAATATTAAATAATTCAATAAAACATGCAGTGAAATTTGATATTATATATATAATTTATGATGCAAAATCAATTTAATACAATGGTGTTAGGGTGAAATAAAATAGTGAATTGCGGTGCGACCGAGTAGCATGTAAGGTCAGTAAACCTAGATGCGTATGCAACCACTATCATGAATCCCTACATCAGATCCAAATGCTCCTGAATCCTGATGGATCACAAGAATGAGGGGAAGTACTCCTCACTAAATAGCCGCTGAAACTCGTCCCATGAGAGATTCATCTCTTCATGCATCTGGGTAACTAAACCCCACCAGTGCCGAATTGACTTGAGAAAAAGGCTGGCTACCAAATACACCATCTAGTCTGATGATGTTTGTACCAGCTTGAAAAGGCAGACCATTGACTCCAACCATTCCTCTTCTGCCTAAGGGTCTTGCTCACCACGAAACCTCAACAACCTTTGGCGCTGGAACTCACGAAGCACGCTCAGCTTGTGCTCATCCTTGGTCTGTGCTGCCGGTACTAACTACTACTCCATAGGTGGAGGTTCCACCACTAGGCCACCCGGAGGAATGAGATTGCATAATGAGACCTGTATTGAGGCCTCATCACTCACGAGATCATCATCATGAACTAGATCAGGTATCCTATATCTCTTCCATCGTGGAGGCATCCTGAAAGTTATCAAGGAGTACCACAATTAGATGAGCATATATATATATATATAACTAGAACAACAACAAAGGGGAGATAAATCAATAAGGAAATTAAAAGACTCAATCCTATATGATGCATGTACCACTAATCCATGCAACAAGTGTCTCAACATGCTAAGTTGATAAGTGGGTAATCAGGGTCCTAGTGATTGGATACGTTAGCCGCCACACCATCACTATACTCACAGGCTTGAGAGTCGCTCTCGAGACATGTTGACACTATTTCCCTAAACCTAACCAAGACCTTTTTAAAAAAATGTCCTAACAACGTCCCAAGGGTCAAACTGCCTTTGATACCACTTTTTCACAACCCGACCCATATCGGGGCTCGAGCTGTAACTACCCCAAGCCTGCATCCATAGGAAGGGGGTGGGGACAAGCGTCGAAGGCACAACAACTCAGGGAGGACTTTACCTAAGTAACTGTACACACACACACACAAAACCAAATCGATGCAAATTGCAGAGGGAAAGAAGTAGAAGATGCAACCTACTGTAAAATAAACCAAACATGCATAGACCACTAAATAGTACATATACAGTAAATTAAGCTAATAATATTATTATTAAACTCAAGAATTTTTTGGAACTGATTCATGAAACCAAGTCAAAAAATTCTTGAACTAGTCTAAAAAGATCGGTCTCAAAGAGAGGGACCTGTGGCCGTAGATGGTGCGTCAATCAGACACCTAATTTATGAAAAATGGTAATTTAAAGGTTCTTGGCCAAAATTGGGACAGTCCAACCCAAATATGGCTAGAACCCTCCATCTAGGGACCCCGCGTGTCCCTTCATCAAACTGGCGACCCATGCTGCATGGGTTGTTGCCACCTGGGGTCACGCGCAGTGACCTCTCTACCGCTCGGTCAATGGCCGCCTGCTGCGAGCCTGATCCAGCCTCGCCATCCTGATCTACCCTGCCTATGCCGCCTTAGCATGATAGTACACCCCCGGTTCTACCTACTAACACCTTAGAACCTTGCTACCTCCACCAACTCCACTCTCCGTCCAACTGCACTGCCATCCACCTCAATGCCCTGCCACTGCGCCCCGTCTCCAACCACCGCCCCTGTCGGAGCCACGCCACAATCTTCCTCTGGAGGTAATTGGAAAAACTTCGGTGGTCATAAAAAGGAAAGGAGATCTGTTTCTGTATCCTTGGGTCAAGGGATTCATAGCTCCTGCCTCTGCTCGGTGGTTTGGTGATGTTTTGACGTGGATATGATTTAAGGTGAAGAACTACAAAGAACGCGACCTAACATGTATTCAAAATGGGGGATCAGGCGATGTACATGTTCATTTGTCCATCGCCTCGATGCTCAAAACAAAGAATCATTGAAGAAACAAGAATAAACTAATAATGGAAATTTGGGGTGTGAAAAATAATTAGAATCCTACCTCAAATCAGCCGTTCTTCATTGATGACACATCCACGGTGCTCCTTCTTCGATCTGCCGAAGTTTCAGTGAAGATTTCCCCTCAATCCAGTGAAGAACGAGGAAGAATGGTAGGGAGAGGGTTTGGTGGAGATAGAGAGAGATTAGGTTCTAACCATAATCTTAATCTCTAAAATTTCTATTTATAGAAAAATGTTGGAACCCACTAATGGTCATAGAATCCAAAACCTTCATGCCCTCTAATTTTATGTCGCTCCTAGGCAAAACACCCTATTCCAAACTCAAATAAGGTCTTATATTTTCAATTAAATTACTTGTTCAAAAGTTATTTTCTTCAGTGTCAGGGATAAAATAATTATGTTTAATTATTTTAATTACCATTTTTCCCCTAGCATTTTTCACAGAAGTCCCATGCTGATGAAAGTTGTGCCCTGCCTAGGTTAACTACCGCATTCCAGACTCAACCATGACCTCATATTTTTTATCTGAGCTACCATTTAAGAGTTATCCTGTTTCCTTTTCATGCATAGTAGTATAAAATATACTTAATAGTTTTATAAAATTAATTCCGGGCACACCAGGCCTTAGAATTGCACGTCGACTAAACGCCCGTTTATAAAATCATATATAGAAATATTTTAAAGTATTAAAAGGTGAAAACCAAGTCTCTAAAAAATTATAATAATTTATATTGATTTATAGTAAATTATATCAATTTATAGTAAATCATATGAATTTATAATAAATTATATCAATTTATAGAAATTTATAATTAGTTATACTAATTTTTTTATTTTATACTAAATTATATCAATCTATAATAATGTATATTAATTTATAAAAATTTATAAAAATTTATATAAATAAATAATATTTTTTTATCAATTTATAATAAATTATATCAATTTATAATAAATTATATCAATTTATACATATTTATATGAATATATAATGATTTTTATTAATTTTTATCAATTTACACTAATATATATTAATTTTTATTAATTTATACTATTTTTTATTAATTCATACCAATTTTTAATAATTCATACTAATTTATACTAAATTACATCACTTTATAATAATTTATATTAATTTATACTAATTTATTATGAATTTAAACTAATTTATAAAAAATTATATAAATTTATACTAAATTATATCAATTTATAGTAATTTTATAATAATAAATAATAATTCTTATTAATTTACATCAATTTATGCTAATTATATTTAATTTATACTAATTATTATTGATTTATATCAATTTATAAGAAATTTTATTAATTTATACCAATTTATAATATTTTTTTTTATTAATTTATACTAATTTAATATTAATTTATAAGAATTTATAATAAATTATAATAATTTGTATCAAACTATATTAATTTATACTAAATGTAATACTAATTTAATAAATTAAAATAACTAACAAACAATATAAATTTAAAAAAAAAATTAAATAGAAAAAGCTAATGACAATTAAAAATAAAATTTAAAAAAATAACTCAAAATTGGTATTTTTTCAAATGGTTTATAGATCTGGTCCAGAATCTACTAAGATGAAGGTTTGATATGAAACCAGATAGTTTTTTTGACAGAAACGGAAGAGTTATGGACAGACTATGGGGATCAAAGGTGTGTGTGTGTGGGGGGGGGATTTGTGTATATTTATAATTTTTTGTGTGGAAAACTTTTTGCGATGTAATTTCCATTGAAAAAGGCCATTGTTTAAACTATTTGCAATAAAATATTTATTTTTTATGAATATTTGAGATAGACTATTTATCCGTTACAAAAGTCTCACACCGAAAATAATTTATTCCGCTCAATGAAAAAGCATTTACACTGAACTAGTCTGTCACAAATATGCTCGTTGACAGAGAATTTGCAATGGATCCATAAAAAATAATCGTTATTGTGATGGAACCTGTCGTAAATACATAGTCATGGGTGTATATGCGATGGATTCATCCCAAATACCCTTTATCGGGAAGAAATTTGCGACGAATCCGTCTTAAATACCCATTATCAGTATGGTTTTTTTTTGTGATGGGTGCACCTATCTTCCATAAATAACCATGTGGAATGAACTATTTGCAATAAAATTTTTATTCCATCACAAATAAGTTGTTCTCACCACTACACACAAAATCACACCATTTTTTTATAATATGCGTATAACGTGTCGTCCAGGGTGCCAATAAACTGGTACCCTGATTTGGTTCACCACATGACCTAAAGTGCACCTCCTCATATTCCATAGGATTTTGACTAGTAGTGGGGGGGGGGGGTGGGGGTCTAAGGTAGCGCTGTGAGGAGACTATACCCCCATATCATAGTGCTCAATGAAAATATAATTAACCAAGTATCATATACATCAAAGTATGTAGAAAGGATAACTAGAGATCAACATCTCAAAAATATCTGGATACACAAGTATGTAAATATAAAATGACTATAAAACTAACAAAATATAGTAATGTCCAAACAACCATAACACCCATACAATGGACCACCCACTGAGCCAATTGAACACACATACCAAAATGAAATAAGCAGTCACAAAAGGTCCCACTGTGTCTCTGAGCCAAACCTCACCTAGTCACCTAATACTATCCGAGATATCCAGTCCAATCATTCAAAATACAACATGGAAATCGACCTAAAACCTACATGAAATAAATATATAAGAGTTTCTAGGATACCGATGTGTAGTGGTGGCTTGATCAGGGTATGAGTACAACTCAACATGCCACTACTAATGGAATCTAAAGAAAATACTAGTCAGAGAAACTGTGTATGCAAATAAATAGAGGGATAAATAAACTATACAAAAAAGAAGATACACTTATAAACAACCATTAGTTATTTAACATGTTGCTACTCAGGTTCCAGAGTGACACCCGAGCTAACTAAACTTGCTTCGACCAACATAGGTCATCTGAGTCATAAACATAGGGTGATCTATACTCTAAACAAAGTGAAGGGTATTTTCAAATATCAACTAACTCAAGAATCCTAAAACATCAATCCAAGGTACCCATATCATATTCTTATGTTATTATCTCCCAGAGCATTAGTATGACATGTCAACCATGTTTCATCATAAATATTAATCATTCCTGAGCCTAGATCCTACACCTAAACCATGTGAAAACTATCAACACTGACATACAGAATCATGTACTGCATTCTAATCATAAATTATAATAGTAGTTTTGGGAGCATTAGTCTAACATCTATCTATACATAAACATCAGTGGTGACTAGAGCATCAGTCTAGAACCAACCCAAAGATGAGGAGTATCAGTTTAACATCTAATTACATATAATATACCATCATTTCCTAGAGCACCAGTCTGAAACTTTAAACATAAAGTACACTATTAGTGTCCAGAGCCTCAGTATGACACCTAGTCCATATAATATACCACCTATTCCTAGAGCATCAGTCTAAAACCTAACTCGTATAGTTTTTACCAGTTCCTAGAGCATAAATCTGATACCAAAACCATTTCATCATTTCCCAAATACTAAGTTTCAACATATTAACCTTACAAAACATTTGAAATCCACAAAAAAACCCTTTTTAAACCATTAAAATATACCAAGGTACCTATAGGCGTTCGTTTCCAAAATAAGGCCAAATTATATCTTTTCATCAAATCATTAAAATATCCATCAAGGCATCTCCCCAAAGGGGTAACCACACACCCATTTCCAACCAACATTTAAATCCATTTATACACCCATTTTTTATAAAACAACTTGGAGGTCAACACCTCATTTTAAAATAAGAAACAATTAAAAACATAGGTTTTACCCCTTTGACACTCAAAATCAGGTCAAAACCTCTCATACATGATTAGAACCATTTCAAAATCCCCAATACATTTAAAAAAAACTTAACACATGAAAGAAACCAATTTTATCCCCTTACAAGTCATAAAATATTTATTACTAATATCTACCCATTTTCCATTTAATCATTTAATCAGGATGACCAATGAGATTAACTGGGTTAAGCTCACAACTTGACTACTTTACTGCTTTAAAACCCACTTTCCCATTTTCAAGAATGGAACACCCCTTGGGTGGTTGTAAGTTTAGTCTTATAATAACCAAAATATTCAATGGGTTTTGGATAAGGTCTATGGTAACCATTTAAATCCTAAAGCCATTAAATTTAATAAAGGAAAAAATATGCCACTCATTGGATTTATGTAAGAAACCATATATATATAAAAATTAATTATCATGACTATGGGTAAAGTTCTTAGACCACCTACCTCATCATAATGCTTTCCATGACATTTCCAAATTCCGGTGGCCTTGCTAAGGTCTCATTTAAGTCTCATCCAAACTCCTCGACATCCAACTAAGCTCAACACAACCACTCGGGCTCTAACCTCATGACAAACAACAATAATCAATTTTTTATAAAAAAATATAATTAATTAATTAATTACATATTGACTAGGTATAATGTTGAACAACTCACCAGGCCATTGTGACACACTAAAAACGAAGCCAACCACTCACTAAATCCCCAAGACATAAACCCAACCAAATTTTGGGATGAATTCCTAAGAGGCGATTCCATTTAAATAAATAATTAAATTAATTCAACATGAAAAACTTGATAAAATTAACCATGGTCTCATACCTCAAAGAAACATCATAGAACAACATGTGAAGGTCATCTCTATATCTCCTCTATGCAAGACAACTGGAATCCCCATGAGGATCAGACGATTCTACCAGGATTCAGTGGAATCGTTATCCAAAACCTAAACTAGAGAAATCTAAATTAGAGAGGTGTAATAAGAAGTGGAAGATAAGTCAGTAGAGGAGAATAAATAACCTAAAACTCCATGGAATCACCATGAACACACATCAAATCAAGGGGTTGGAGAATATGGAAGGGGTTGGGAGAACCCTTGGGATGTGTACACCAAATGGGGGAGGAAGAGGGGGAAGTAGCCTAAAAACCTATGGGGGGTATTTTTGGAAAACCCCCATTTTAATGAAATTTTGGGCAGCCGCTTGGTTTTCCAAACTGTTCACTCCCCTCCGACCAAGGTAATCTACCTTTCACAATCACTATGTACTATTTTCCAAACCATGAGCTAACCGTGCATTTGAAACTGTCATCCACCACACCTCCTACATGGTTTGGCTACATAATTTTCCAACCACATGTAAACCGTGGAACACTACACTAGGCCCTTTGCAACAATTCACATTGTTTTTTTGAAACCATGTGCGGGTCATGCACCATATCTTATACTCCCACCTCCTCGCATGGTTCTCCCTTTTTCTTACACGGTTTACCCTAAACCATGATCTAACCATGATAAGTTAAAAATTAATTGAAAACACCCTCAACATCAAGGTGTTGCATGGTTTCTTCTAAACCATCCACACTAAATCATGCACCCTAGCTAGATAACTCCAAAACTCCTGAAACTTAATTCAAAGCCTCCAAAGCTTATCCAAACACCCGATATACCTATAAAGCATCATTCCTAATATAAAAACACCACTTTTAAGCATTAAAACTCTTATAATTCCATTCTAAGTCTTGTTCCAAAATTTGACCCATCCAGTAAATGAAAATTAAAATTTCTTCAAAAAATTTCAACATGTACGGACACAGGATCTTACAACCTATCCACCATAATATGTCTCATCCCTGAGAATTTGTGATGGTCATTTATCCACACCACCTGACCTAAATTGGTCACCAATATAACTAACAAACCCATCCAACTTCTATAATCCTAAAACACTACCAAGGTACAACCTCTAACTCAAGGCACTCAAACAACCAAAACACAAGCTAACACCCATTGTTAAAGATGGAACACCAAGATGGAACTTACTTAATACCATACAATTGAAATAATTTTTTTTGTCATTTCCTAAACACTCATCAGGGATACAGTTTTTCCCACTATAAGCTTCATCTTATCACTACCAACTTAAAATGATTAACACCTTCTCTATTGGAAAATTACAATGGGACCTCAAACTCACGCTTCCACAATGCAACTGATTTGGTTTCTAACTTACCATTCCCAAACACCCATGAGAAATATAATAATAATCATCACCCACCCTCATCATTGAAAACCAAATATAGTGGATATATACCCACTATCCAAGTACAAAATAAGAATGAACCAAATTTTCATCAAAATCCCATTCCAAAACTTGAAATGAACATGTTTCACATGTTAACCCAAGTCAATCTATCCTCGAATGAATCATCCTAAAAGTTATTAAATCCAACTACCAACACATTGCCACCTAACTTGATCAAAATGCCATCACAACTAGAGGCATTCCAAAACCATGAAAAAACACCCACTAGAGTCCATACTCAACTCCTTATGAGATTCCATAGTCAGATCCTCCACTAACCGAAAACTGTTATTGTGACCTACCGCTCCACTAATTCATACCCAACAAAAGAACATATGATTAATTTTTGGAACCAATTTGAGCTCTAAACCAATGCTTGGATTAATAATCCATCACAACTGACTTCCTGTTATCATTACCTATGAAATTTAAGCATGTAGCTCAACAGTTACTTATTGGAATCATGATACCACCATGAAAGATCAATATCCAATCCCACCCACCTTTGACCCTTCCATACCAAGGGTCATATCTTCATGACTGACACACCACTCTCCAACATAGGAGTGTCATTGCTACTGACTCACTCAAGAAACTCAAAACACCATGGCACACACTCAAATCATTGATGAACCTAAGGATTGGATGTGTACATCTCACTCTCACCCAATAAATGAATCAAAATTTCAACTACTGCTTATTACTAGATTCTGAGAATGACATCCATGAAATTCACTAACATCTCATACACCACAAGGACCTTACTCATAGATGGTCGATGGTGCACATCACACCATACTGCTCCACTTCCACTATTCCATGAGCACCAACTTTAAAGAGTGACTCCATCAAACTATAAAATACATTTACATAGCTAAGAATATATCCATTAACCTCTCAATATACTTAGTATGTATCAACCCTAGTTTTATGTAAGTAACCATTTCTCTATGATTTTTAAGAATGTAAAGTATACGGGTGATGTTTGGGAGATTTTAGGGAACTTGTGAATTTTTTTGGGGGTTTTATTTAGGTTCATGGTTTTTGTAAAATTTGGGAAAACCATGGAAAACCTACAAGAAACTGTGCACAATGAGATAGGGGATAAAGGAAAGGTACACTGGAGGTGCATGGTTTGTCCAAATCACATAGAATCCTAGGATAAACTATGCTATGTTGGACATTGATCTTTGGAATGGTTGATGCACAATTTTCTAATCATGTGATCCAACCATGCAAGATTCATACTTGAGGTATTGGCTGGTCCACATTTATTGCACAATTTTCCTAACTATGTGACTGACTATGCATGGGTTAAAAGTGAGATCCTAAAATTGTGGATCTCACACGTTTTGATCTTTAACTCCATTGTTTTCCTCTTATGTAGACCTAACTCGAGATTATCTCTTCCCAAAGGCTAATTAAGCTTCTCCCATTGACCCAAAGGTGATCTGATGGATTCTCTTGGTGATTTGAAGATAGATTCTCATAGTAAGTGATTGTTCTTGGTGGTTTTTCTTAGATCTACTTCTCTATCTCTCTTGGTTTCTTAGATATACATCCTATGTGGGTATATATAAGGTTTTTGATGCCAAATAATATTAGATTTGTATTTTTTTATGATAAGGGAAGATATATAAGTAAGATTTTTGGAGATTTTACCTAGTTTCATGAGTGTTTTTTGCTGTTCTTAATTGTCACTATAAAACCCAAGGTAGGTGGTTGTACTCTCAACTAATCTATCTAGAATATGGAATCTTAGTTTCAAATTATTTTTTTGATTGTAATTGGTTTTTAAATTGATTTTAATTTCTTTTATAAACCCTCTTTAGTGACAGTTTATATAATTGTGGAAATTGGGCATTTTTGTGGAAGGTGAAATTGGTAACTTGATTTTAAAATGGTTGTTTGGTTTTTTTAAATGGAGAAGTGTTTTAAATAAAAGGGTTTGTTTTATTAAAATGGTTTTATGGAAATGTTTTCAATAAAATAATAGTTTTATTGAAATGGTTGAAATGGTTGTTTTGGAATTGTTTTTTTTGCATAATGGTTGTGTGTGCTCATGTTTATTCAGGGCGTATAAGGGTAAGGACTCTCTCCCACCATTAGTGGGATGGATAAGGTTCAGGGATTCCACATTAAAAATAGTTATTTAGTTTTTTTTTCATGTGAATTCAGGATGGATATGGTTAAGGAATCTCCTCAATCATTAGTGGGATAGATAAGTGTAAGGGATCTCCCCCATCAAAATGGTTTATTAAGTGACAGCTTAGTGAAATGATGACTCAACACTCATGAGTATAGGGAGGTATAGGTTTTAGGCATAGTTGAACGTGTGGATATTTGGAATGGAATGGTTTATTCCCAAATACAATTTGTGAAATGGTTTTAGAACATTTTTTTGGTTTCTTTCCTTGGAACTTGATATGGTTTTTAAAAAAATGCTTGGTTATGAAACTTATTTACATTTTTATATAAAATGTTTATAAATTGTTTTATATAAACTATTTTATATAAATATTCTAACATGTTCTATCTTAGTGGAGTGAGTAGGGAAGTAATTTGGGGAAAACCTACCAAGTTTCATTACTCACGCCTACTTTGGCACTTTGGTGCTTTTGTAGTTGTTGTTTATCGAGACATGGGAAAAGTTAATGTATCACACATCTTTAGAATTACTTCATGATAATTGGGATATTTAGTGGAGTTGTAGCATGGATCATGTTAGGATCTTTGAGTTTTCATTGGATTCCTTGAGTTTTTTCTTCCACCACGCACATTGATATTGTAGTATTATGCTATAATACTTGGTTTTTGTTTGATTTTAATGTCAATGGTTTTCTTTGAGTTGTATTTCATTGATATCATGCATCATGTAGGGGGTTATTTGGTTATGACATATTTGGTTGGTTATTTTATTTTGAAAGGGTAAATCATCCCCCAACTATTAATAAATCCCTTGGAATTTATTGCTAGCCTTTGGTGTATTGGGGATGTCTCTTAAGGCCAAGTAATGTTCCTATACCTTCTCAAGCCAATGGAAAGAGGAGGGACGTTAAAGTGGTATCCTATTGGTCCTTCCTAATTTATTATGGAACAAGTGGTCTAAGTGTTGGTTGGTATTTGACTTGGTGTTGGTTTTCAGTCTTGGAGTTGAATTCATTCTGGTATATTCCTTGAGTTGGGATCATAAAAACGAGTAGGATTGTTGGAACTTGAAATTTAGAGCATAAAAAGACATATCTAGACTTTTCATTCTGAACTTCAAGTTACCATGGAGTTGGGTAAATAAGTGTTTAGAGACATTTATAGGAATTGAAATATCATTGTCATGGGTTTAGCCAATGATATGGGTATGACATGCATTATAAAAATGATTCACACTAGGATTGCATATTTAATTTTGAGTAATTATTTGGTGCAATGTGTTGATTTTTGAAAATTTTTGAAATTATTTTCAAATGTATGATTTTTAAAAGAGAACAATTGTGATATTTTGAAAATGGTTTGATTTTTAAAATTTAGTAGATATTTTTTAAAAATGGTTGATTTTGGAAAGCACTAATGTGATAGTATGATGTGGTATAATTTGAAATGATAAGCCTTTAGTTAATAGAGAGTGAGACTTATGGCGTATACTGTGTTTCTAGAAAATGGAACCTGATAGGCATCATAGAAATCAATTAGAAGAGGCCATTGAGAATGTAGTTCCACCTGATCCATAGGTGAACCGATATTTGGTCCAAAGCATAACTCAATATTTTCAAACCATTGATCCAAGACTATAACCAAATACTATTTTTATGATATCTGTCACTGCTAAAAATCCAAGTGGCAGAAGTATGGTTGTCTTTAAGAGAGAAGGTTAAACCTCTAACATTAAGGTCAAGAGGAAGAGGGAAACCTTTTATCATAGACATGGAACACATCAGAATCACATCACAATATCAATTAACCTTCTTCTAAGATCCATGACCAAGCCTGTATGTTTTCCGTGTGGTTCAATGAGTCACATCAAGTGAAAGTGTACTGAACCACCATGAAAATGTCAACATTGCAAGAAGATGGGGCATCTACAGTGCTATTGTCATAGTTCTCCATGGTCAGGTGTTTGGGACAATCCTCATGTGTTGTAGATGTCATATTCTTCAATGTAATGAGGGTAGTAGGATCAATATCATCAGTAGAATAGAGCTATCCATGGAAATTAAAAAAATACCATGACTCCTCAATAAGGAAAATCTCAACAAGGAATTAAGGAACAAAGTGAAATGATCAAGTAATTATATGGATATGATTAAGTTATTATAGATGATCATTATAGACTCTATTAATAGAGGTACAATTATTTTTAATCCTACCCTTATGCAAGATTTTTTGATATGGGCACATCCCATTACTTTATTTCTCCTCATGCTGTTTATTTTCTAGTTTAAAATTTGATATGATGCCTTCTGTGTTAAAAATTTAAAATACCTTGGGATAAAAAGAATTTCAATCTTTTGTGTGTAAAACATGTTCTATAACTATTGATGGAGATGATTTGAAATGGTATATCTCTGTGCTTGAGATGAATATCTATGATATATTCCTAGGTATGAATTGGTTAACAATGTTCAAGGCTCAAATCAAATGTTATACAAGGAAGGTTAGTTTCACAACTGAATATGGCATCAAGAATCTCTTTCGAGGAGACCGAAGTATAAAGGAATACATAACATTCTTGTTGAAACCATTAGTTGGAACGATATCATACCAGTTGGAAACACTGTCTTTGGTATCTATGGATGAGATCAAGATGAATAATTTTACAGTAGTGGTTGATCAGTTTCCAGATTTGTTTCCTGAAAATTTATTAGGGTTTAAACCTATGATAGAAGTGGAGTTTATGATTGATCTCATTCTGGGGAACAATCCTATTTTCCTTCTATATTATAGAATGGAACCAATAGAATTAAGAGAATTAAAATTATAGTTGGAGGAGTTGGAAATCAAATGTTTCATTCATCCGAGCACATCTTTGTGGGTAACACCTATCTTATTTGTCAATAAGGAGGATGGAAGTCTTTGGATGTGAGTGGATTATCATAAGCTTAACCAATTATGATAAATAATTGGTATCCACTTCTATGCATTAATGATATGTTTTATCAATTAAGAGGATCTCAGTGTTTCTCAAATATTGAATTGTGATTAGAATATCACTAATTACGTGTGAAAAAGGAGGATATTCCAAATATAGATTTTAAAAGTAGATATGACCATAATTAATATATGGTAATGCATTTCAATATTATCAATGCACTAGTGGTCTTTATGGAATTGATGAATCAAATATTTTAGAGATATCTGTATTCTTGTGTGGCTGTGTTTGTGGATGAAATATTGGTGTATTCAAAGACAAGGGTAGTGGATGAGAAACACTTAGAGAAAGTGTTGATAATATTGAAGGATCATTGGCTGTATGAAAAATGATCAAAGTGTGATTTTTGAATACAATAGGTAAATTTATTTGTCCATGTAATTTTTGAAAGAGGAATTTCTATGGGTACATAAAAGATATAGGCTGTTATCTCTTAGAAACTGCCAAATAATATCTTTGAGATACAGAGTTTCCTTGGTCTAGTTGGTTATTATCGATGATTTGTGTGTGATTTTTCATTATTAACTTCTCCTATGATGGATTTGAAAAAGAATAATGTTCCATTCCAATGGAACGAGTAATGTCATAAGTCTTTTTAAGAGCTTAAAGTTCACCATACATCAACACCAATCTTGATTTTTCTAGAATCAGGACAAGGGTACATGGTGTATTGTAATGCTTTAGAATTAGGATTGGGATGTTTTCTCATGCCGGGAGATCATGTTGTTTCATATGGCTCAAAATAGTTTAGGTTACATGAGAAGAAATGCCCAACACACTATTTGGAATTAGCTGTTGTAGTCCATGCTTTGAAGACTTGGTTTCATTACCAATTTGGTGAGTAATTTAAAGTGTTTACAGATCATAATATATTGAAACATATTTTATCAAAAAGGGATTTGAATATGAGACAAAGAATATGGATGTAATATCTATAAATTTTTTACTTTGATTTGATGTATACACCAGGTAAAGGAGATTCGGTGAAAGATGCATTAAGAAGAAAGTCATATGTTCAGTTGAAAAAAGAAGCTTCAGATGAGTGGTAGTTGATGTCATTCCTAGATGACATGCACTTGGAATGTGAAGACCATGGTGATGTTACAGTTTTATTTCTAGTTTCATTTGCTCCTAATCTAATAAAGAGAGTTAAAGAGGCATAGATGTCCGATTTGAAATGTGTGGCAATGAGATCAAAACTCAATGGTGGGGAGACCATTAAGGTATGGAGTCTGGATGGTAGTTCAGTGTTGCGTTTTATAAATAATATGGTTTTACATATGTATTGTTAGGAAAAAATTATTCATGCCTACCACCATTTGAGATGGGATATTAATCTTGGCATACAAAAGACATATAAGGTGTTTGAAGCACAATTCTGGTGGAACAGTATGAAAACGAAGGTGGTTGGGTTTGTTTCAATATGATTAAATTGTTAGCAAGTTAAAGCATAACATTAGTGACCAAAAGGTATGTTGCAGTCTTTACCTATCCCTATATGGAAATTGGAGTAGATAGCCATGGATTTTGCAAGAGGTCTCTTAATAATGGTTCAGAAACATGATTCCATATGGGTGATAGTGGATCGGCTCACAAAGTCGCCTCATTTCATTCCTATTCATGAATATCACAAGGTGGAGGACTTGTCAAAAATATATATCTGAGAGGTGGTAAAGAGGCATGGTATACTAGTTTCTATCATGTAAGATAGAGATCTGAGGTTTACATATTGTTTCTGGAAATACGTATAGAAATACCTTGGGACTTAGTTGACCATGAGTATGACATATCATCCTAGATAGACATACAATATAAAAGGATGATAAAAACATTGGAAGACATGTTTCGGGCTTGTGTAATGAATTTTGATGGCACATGAGAAGATCATGTACCATTAGTGGAGTTCTTGTATAACAATAGTTATCATGCCTCGATAGAAATTGATCTTTTTGAAGCATTGTATGGGCATCCTTATCATTCTATACTTTTTTGGGTGGAAATATGTGAGACCTCACTAGTTGGGATGAGACTTGTCCAATAGAAAATGGAGAAGATTCAGTTGATTAAGAAATAGATGGATAAGGCTCAAAATCGTTAGAAATCGTATGCGTATCATTGTCGACGACCGTTGTCATTCAAAGTGAGTGATCATGTGTTCTTGAGGATCTCTACAAGGCTTGGAAATTATAATTTTGGGAATCATTGAAAGTTATCTCCTTGATACATAAGACCTTTTGAGATTCTGGAAGGGGTTGGTGAGGTGGTACAACAGTTGGCATTTCCACCATGGTTCAGTGTGGTGCATAATGTGTTTCATGTATCTCGATTAAATTATTATAATCCTGATCCTGACCATGTGATTTGATGGGATCGTGTTGAACTAGATTCAGATGCTTCATTGGTACATATCTTGGTGTGGATTGTGGATAGAAAAGAGAAATTATTATATGAAAAAATCATTAGTCTAGTGTGGGTTTTGTGGAAAACATGGTTAGATTCAGGAAGAGACTTTGGAATGAGAGAAGGAAATGCAGGAGAAATGACCAGAACTCTTTTGGGACAACAATAGTTTTCTACTTTCTAGTGACATAAAGACCAATGTTTGGGAGAATGTAGCACCCCCAGTTTCAAGTAAGTAACCCTTTATTTATTCTTTTTAAGTATGTAAAGTATATGGGTGATGTTTTGGAGAGTTTATAGAACTTGTGAAGTGTTTTTGGGGATTCTCTTTTGGTTAATGGTTAGTGAACGGTTTGGGAAAACCATAAAACACCTATAGGAAACTTTTAACAATGATACAAAGATTAAAGGGAAGGTGCATAGACAACACACAATTTTTCCAAATCATGAAGAATACTAAGAGAAACCATGCTATATTGCATAGTGATATTTAACATGGTTGGTGTCTGGTTTCTAACCGTGCGAGCCAACCTTGCGAGGTTCATCCTTTAGGAAGTGACTGTCACATGGTTAGCACACGGTTTTCCCAACTATGTGACTAACCATGCATGGGTTAAAAGTGAGATCCAAAAGTTGTGGATCTCACACATTTTAATCTTTAACTCCATATTTTTTCCTCCCATGTGGCCCCAACTCGATATTCTATCTTACCAAAGGATAATAAAGCTTCTTTCATCAATCTAGATGCAATACAAAGGCTTCTCTTGGTGATTTGAATCCGTATTCTTGTAGTAAGTGATCATTCTTGGTTGTTCTTGGTGGTTTTTTTAGATCAACTCCTCTATCTCTCTCAGTTTATTATATTTACATATTCTATGTGTAAATCTCAGATTATTGATACCAAATATTATTAGATTTATTTTTTATGATAGGGGAAGATATCTATGGTAGTTTTTTTTGGAGATTCAACCTAATTTTGTGGGTGTTTTCATACTATTCTTTGTTTTCGTCATAAAACCTGAGGTACATGGCTTCACTCTCAAATCCTATATTTAGAATATGAAGTATTATTTTCAAATTAATTGGTTTTGTTGGAATTGGTTGTAAAACTGATGTGAATTGCTTGTTGGAAATTCTATTTAGCGACAATTTATAGAATTGTAGAAATTGGGCATTTTTGTGGAAAGTAAAATTGGTAACTTGATTTTAAAATGATGGTTTTAAAATGGTTGTTTGGTTTTGTTGCATGGAAAAGTATTTTCAATAAAAGGGTTGGTTTTATTGAAATGGTTTGATGGAAAGGTCTTCAATAAAATAACAGTTTTATTGAAGTGGTTGAAATGGTTGTTTTGGCATTGGTTTTTGGCATAATGGTTGTGTGTGTTCATGTGCATTCAGAAAAGATAAGGGTAAGAAGTCTCTCCCATCATTAGTGGGATGGATAAGGGTCAGGGATCTCCCCCATCAAAATAGTTCATTAGTTATGTGTTTTCATGTGCATTCAGTATGGATAACAGTAAGGAGTCTCCCCCAACATCAGTGGGATGGATAAGGGTCATAGATCTCCCCCATAAAAATAGTTCATTAAACGCCGACTTAGTGAAAGGATGAATTACTACTCAAGTGTATAGGGAGGTCTGGGTCTCATGAATGGTTTTATGTGTGGATATATGGAATGGAATTGTTTATGAAAACATGGAATTTGTGAAATGGTTTTAGAACACTGTTTGGTTTCTTTCCTTGGAACTTGATATGGTTTTGTGAAATCTACTTGGTTATGGAACTTGTTTATATTTTTATATAAACTATTTATAAATTGTTTTATATAAAATGTTTTATATAAATTTGATAACATGTTCTATCCTAATGGAATGAGTATGGAATTCATTTGGGAAAAAATTATTAAGTTTCGTTACTCACCCCTGCTTTAGAACTTTGGTGATTTTTCATTTGTTGTTTATCAAGACATGGGTAAAGGTAAAGTATCAAACATATTTAGAATTAATTCATGATACATGGGATGTTTTGTGGAGTTAAAGCATGGAGCATGTTTGGAGCTTAGAGTTTTCATTGGATTCCTTGAGTTTTGTCTTCTGATGTGTACTTTGATATTGTAGTCTTCCACTATAGTACTTAGTTTTAGTTTTATTTTAATGTCAATGGTTTTCTTTGAGTTTTATTTCATTGATATCATGCATAATGTAGTGGGTTATTTGGTTATGACATGTTTGGTTTGTTATTTTATTTTCAAATGGAAAATCATTCCCCAACTATTTATGAAGACCTTGTTATTTATTTCCATCCTTTGGTGTCTTGGGGATGTATCTTAAGGCCAAGTAATGTTCCTCCACCTTGTCAAGCCAATGAGAATAAGAGGAATGTTACATAGGATGATGTCAAGATATTGAGCATGACCATATCTAGGTTAAGAGTCACTAAGATGTCTTCAACGAATACCACCACAAATCATCCATTTACGATGTCACCTATAACTATATGGGTCATGTAAATCCCGTAAAAAGTCCCCATGATTCATTTCCCATGAGTGTTTAATCACAACATCGGTTCTTAGCCTACTCATGATTTTCTAATTAACTCAAGCATCTCAGGAATACGCTCCTATAACGTCCAATCCAAAATCCAAAAAACACAACACGTCACCATGATTTTTTGCCTCAAAGATCCCATTAATACTTAACCATTACACATCCTTTTGTAACCCAACCAAAAAATCTGTTTAAGACTATATCAATCCAAATCCCATGAATTTGGCTCACCATCCCTATCCACTAGCTATGGCTACCGTGCATGCCCGTATCACTAGTACATAACACTTTGGTGCTTTACTAAAACAAAGGTAATTACCAAATCAAAACCACTTACACGACCATCTAAAACCTGATAATTTTTCAAAATTAATCTAAGTTCATTTCTTCTCTCATCGTGTTCTTGATGACACATCCCGAGCTAACCGAGCCAGGAACCTAACTGGGCCTGCCCTTAAAAACCCCATGTTCCACCAAAGCATAAATACTATGAGTGTTTATCATCTCAAGGAAACTAGATATCTATATGCACCTCATACCAAAATCCTCTTCAAGGATTTCATTATACATAGGCAACACCTTTTCTCTCCTTCATGAATTCATCATGTCTACCTTACCTGTACGATTTCTTACCTGGTAAATTCACACACCTAAAACCATATAATCTCGATAACTACCTATGATACTAGTCTAGATCATAATCATCACATCCCTCCTATAAAATTGTTATCTAGGATAGGTCCCCAAATGATCCTTTCCCTTTGGAAACCAACCAAAATGATGAAACAATAGCACACAAGTTATCTTCCAAAAAACAAGAGGTATTCAACATGCCGAAACTCCATACTAGGTAGCACCCTTCATGCATCACTGTCAAAAGTACCAAAACATCCTCTCATTCCTTACATACCCAAAGGCACATGAAACTTAGCTGATCCCTATCACGATTCACCCTTGAAAATCACATGGCATTAACTCCCAAAACTAGAGTCCCATCTAAAAGGTCACTAGCTTCTCACACCTATCCCTACCAGTAAAGTATCACAAAAAGTAACTAGTTCAATCCACCTAGGTCCACACCAAATCATAGAAGTCCACAACTCATGAGGTTCCAAACACGCTCCCACCCCAACATCACATGACATCAACAAGTCATAACACCCATCTCTATGGTCTTATATATAAAAAAGAAGTCATAATCCAACCAACCAACAACAACTAGGGAAAATATTCACTTTGAGAATCTATAAATCATATCTCTCCATGGAGGACCAGGACACACAACCATCCTCATACAAAAACCACCCACAAGGGTACAACAGTCATATAACCATACCATACTAACCCACCAAGGTTACTACACCTACTGTGCATGAGGATACATCGTCATCCTCATCACCGAGCATCTCACCGTAGATCCACATATCCCTCCATTAGAAAGATATTAATATAAAAGTTTTCCTAAGTAAAATTAATCCAATTAATTATATGGTAGAATTCCATATGAGAAATTGTTTATACTTTAAACAACTTTTAATCTGTCATAAAAAAACATACACTAGAAGGTCTATAACGTATGGATCCTATGTACCTACCATAATGCCTAATATGACTATTAACTCTATAGGAAAAGATTCAAAACCAAATCATTGGCCTCTTTCTGAATGGCCAAGATCCATAATTTCATCACAAGTCTTCAAGTCCAACCACATGTGCATCGCTCGAAGAAAAAATCAAATAAAATCATAACATCACAAATACGAATGGAAATCCCAGCCCTGGTAACTCGGAATTCCTATCAGAATACGTGTCCACAAAAAACCATAACAATATCCATAAAAAGATCTAACACATTCCTATATCTCTAGTCAACCCAATCCTAAATATTAAAACAATTGGAAAGCAACTCCTTTGATACCACTTTGTAACATGCTGGTCCAGGTGCCAATAAACAAGTACCCCTAGATTGTTCACCACATGAGCTCAAGCACACATCCTCATATGCCAAAGGATTATGACTAGAAGTGAGGGTTAAGGTGTTATTATGAGGAGACTATACCCCTATATCAGAGTGAAAAATAATAATACAAATAACTAAGAATCATATACATCAGATTATAAAGAAAGGATAACTAGACACCAACATCTCAAAAATTACTAGAAAAAAAAATCAAGTAAATATAACATGACTATAAAAATAATGAAAAGTATCTAGGCTAAAACATCCATAACACCCATAAAACAGACCACCCACTAGGTTGGTTACATACACATACCAAAATGAAATAAGCAGTCACAAAAGGATCTGCTGCATCTCTGAGATGAACCTCACTTGTCACTTGATACTATATGAGCTATCCAACACGATCATGAAAAACTAAACATGGGCATGAACCCAAACCTATGAATAAAAGAAATGTATAATAAATTCTTGGGTAATCAGGTGCAGTGGAAGCCTAAACAGGGTGTGAGTATAACTCAATAGGACACCACCAATGGCGTCTAAAGAAAATACCAGACAGAGTAACAATGTATGAAGATAAAAAATGGGATAAATAAACATTAAAAAAAGGAATATACAATTACTAATAACCATTAGTTATCTAACCTATTATCCCTCAGGTTCCAGAGTGACACCCAGGCCAACAAAACCTCTTTTGGCCAATTCTGATCATCTGAGTCATAAAAATAGGGTGATCCATACTCTAAACAAAGGAAAGGGGTTTTTAATCCATTATCTAACTCATGAAGAATAAAATATCAATAATAGGTAACCATATCATATTATTGTGTTATTAGTGCCCAGATAATTAGTCTAGAATCTCAACCATGTATCAACATCAATATTAATCCTGTATGGAACCTTGGTTCAACACTTAAACCATGTGAAAAACTATTGGAACTGACATGAAGCATCATGTCTGACATTCTAATCATAAATTTTAATAGTAGTTCCCTAATCATTAGTCCATCATATATATATATATATATAAACATTGATGATTCCTAGAGAGTTGATCTAGCACTAGCCCAAAGATGAGGAGAATCATTCAAAATTCCAATTCCATATTGTATACCATCATTTCCTAGAGAATTAGTCTAAAACTTTAACCATAAAGTAGACTATCAGTGTACATAGATATAGTTTGACACCCAATCCATATAGTATACCACATGTTCTTGGAGCATTAGTCCAACACCTAACTTTAATAGTTTACTAAAAGTTCTTGAAGCATTAGTATGGCACCTAAACCATTTTATCATTTCCCAATTAATAATTATTAACATATTTACCTTAAAAAAAATTTTAAAACCACAAAAAAACAAAATTTAAACCATTAACATAAACTAATATCCCTACGGGCCTTAAATGAAAAAAACAAGGACAAATCCTTTCTTTTCATCAAATCATTAAAAGAGCCATAAAGGAATATCCCTAAAGGGGAAACCACACACCCATTTTCAATCAACATTAAAACCCATTTATAAACCCATTTTTATAAACCCAATTATAGGTCAACACCTCATTTTATGACATGAATCATTTCAAAACATAGATTACCCCTCCTTTGGCACTCAAAACTTGGTCAAAACCTCACAAAAATGATTAGAACCATTTTAAAAGACCTGAGGTATTTCAAAAAATCTTAACATAAGAAAAAACCCATTTTATTCCCTTAAAAGTCATAAAATATTTATTTCTAGGTTATACACATTTACTCTTTAACTATTTACTCAGGTCGACTAATGATCGTAACTGGGTTAATTTCATAAACCAACTATGTTACCACTTTAAAAAAACTTTACCATTTTCAAGAATGACACTCCCCATGGGAGACTATAATTTTGGTCTTATAATCACCAATGGATTTGATGGGATTTGAGGAAGGTATAAGGTAACCATTTAGATCCTAAATACACTAAATTTAACCAAGGAAGAAAACACGCCAATCATAGGATTTAAGACACAAAGCACATACACACAAAAATCAATTATCATGAGTACAATTAAAGATCATTGACCACTTTCCTTATCCGGAATCTTTACATAACATTTCTAAAGACTGGACGCCTTTCCAAGGGCCCATAAAAGTCTCATACAAACTCCTAAACATCCAACCAAGCTTGCTAAAAGCACTTAGTCTCTAACCTCATTCTAAGAAACAATAATAAATTGTTTTAACAATTATTTTTAATTAATTAATTACATTTCAACTCGACATAATGTGGAAAAACTCACCAGGTTATCACGCCACACCAAAACCAAAGCCAAGTACTAACCAAAACCACATGACATAACCCCGACCACATTCTGAAAAAATATAGAAGAGGAGATACCATTTCAAAAATTAATTTAATTAATTCAATATGAAAAACAAAATAAAATTCACCATGGTCTCATAACTTGGAAAAATATCATGCAACAATGTGCAGATGTCATCTAGAGATCTCCTCTAAGAAAGCTGACCAAAAGCCCCATGAGGAATGAATGATTCCACCATGATTTGGTGGAATCTTCATCCAAAACCTAAACTATAGAACTCCAAATTAGATAGGTGTAAAAATAAGTTGAAGAGAAGTCATTAGAGAAGAATAAATCACCTAAAATTCTAAATAAATTTCATGAAAACATTCTAAATTAAGGTGTTAGAGAAGGAGAAAGGGGTTTGGAAAACCCATGGTTTTTGAACAACAAATGGGGGAGGAATATGGGGAATTAGTTTAAAAATATAAATAGGTATTTTAGTAAAATAACCATTTTAATGAAGTTCTGGGAAGCCACACGATTTTTCCACACACTTTTCTAAACCGTGTGCTAACCATGAACTCACCTCTACCCAAAACACCCCACCTCACATGGACATGACACAATATTTTCCAAACTGTGTGCTGACCATGATTCTGACACTATCCTACACCACACCTCCTACATGGTTTTCTAACCATGTGTCAACCATGAAACACAGCATTGGTCCCTCTGCAGCAAGTCACACAATTTTTCTGAAACTATGCATAGGCCATGCACCATGTCCTAGACTCCCACCTCCTTGCACAGTTCTCCCTTTTTCCTTTCATGGTTTACCCTAAAACGTCCTCTAATTATGAAAAATATCCATTATAAATTAAAAATGAATTAAAACACCCTAAGCATCAAGGTGTTTCATGGTTTCTCCTAAACCATGCACATCAAACCATACACCCTGGCTAGAAAAATCTAAAACTCCCAAAACTTAACTCGAAACCTCCAAAGCTCATATTAACACCTAATATACCTTACTATAATCATTAATTGTCTCAAAAAACAACTTTGAAACATTCTAAATATCTTAATTTTATTTTGATACTTGTTCAAAAATTTGACACATCCAATAAATGAAAATTCAAATTCCTTCTAAAAATTTCACCCCGTACAGACATGAGATCTTACAAAGTGAGTTTATTCATTACAAAAAACCTTACTAAAGAGAATATTTATGATGTATGATATATTCCACCACAAATAATTCAATCCCATAAACCATTTTTGATGAAATTAGAGTCTATCATAAATAGCCCATCGCAAAAAATCAATTTTTCTGTAGTGTATTATCACTTAGTTTTATCAAATATTAATCATCATGATCATATCATTCAATTTTCCCCACTTGTTAACATTTATATGTAATAAAATACAAATCAATATTTGAAAAGTAAAAAAAATTAAATTTATAAATTTCTGATCAAAATTTAACAAAAAAACCATGATAATACCATAAAAATTGAAAAATATTATAAGTATATAATTAAAAAAATAGTATTTTTAATAGGATAAATATTATATTATCAAATAAAAAATGGACATTATTATTAATAAAATATTTAAAAAATGAATCTATTATTGTGAAACTCATAAAATGTTGATTAAAATTATAAGGAATTTAGAAATCATAAATATGTGATCTATTGTAGGTGAAGCAAATAATGGATGAAACATGATGTAAAATATTTGGGATGATGATAAAAAATGAAAATAATAATACAAATAAGTTAGAAAGAAGCTGAGAGATGACAAATTGAGGTATAAAAGAATTTTTTACATTTCTATTAACATAATATGCCATATATATAGGGTGAATGAGGTTGTAATCAATGATCAAGATCAATCCTTATATCCATTCCAAATCTAATGATTGGAATGTCAATGGTTGGAGACAATAAAGGGTTTACCATGTGAAGGGTTATGTTAGGAAATTAGGATTCATAATCATCATAATTATTATGACATATCTATATTAAATAATATTTAATAACATTCTCTCTTAGATGTAATTTTTTCATGAAATATTATATAATATTTACTTAAAAAAACTTGGTGGGAAAACAAGAACTGAAACCAAATTGATTGAATTATCTGTAATGATTCCTCCTTAAAAACGTTATTAGAAAAACCTAGTGATAAAAAGTATGATGAAGGGAAAAAGAGTGAAACATTCCCAACTATAACATATAAAATCGTGATAGAATTTTTAGTTTTCACATTTTAATTTTATAAATAATTTTCTCAGAAACTACAAATAGTAATTATTTTTTGAAAAAATCTTCAATATCATCACAAGAATTATTTTGATGGATATCAATCTCATAATTCTTTTTAAGTTCACAAATAATAAATAATTTTGGTGAGATATGTTTTTTTCTATTTCCTTTGATATACCCACACTTCAATTATGATATACAAGAATCATTATCCTTATATAATATGGTGGGATTATCATTACTCATATCTAATCTACAATTATTTTTGATATGATGAATAATTGATCTCAACCAAACACATTCATTAATTTATTCATGAGCTGTAATCAACTTAGCATGATTAGAGTAAGTCTCATAAATATTTTTTTCATAGAACTTTATGAAGTATAAGTTCCACCACATATGAAAAAATATCCAGTTTCAGATCTAGATTTATGTAGATAAGATAAATATCCAATATCATCATAAAAAACCAACTTTGGTTATAATGTTTAAGAATAAAATAACCCATAGTCAACTGATCCTTGAAGACATCTTTAGATATGTTTGATACCATTCAATTTGTGCTGAGTAAGATAAGAATAGTACTTAGAAAATAAATTCATAGAAAGTGATAAATCTAACATTATATTATTTACAAGGTACATTAGTGATCCTATAACATTTAAATATGGTGATTCAGGACCAAAAAGTTCTTCATTATCCTCTCATGGTCTAAACAAAACTTTATCTTGATCAAGAGATCATACAACCATTGGTGTACTTAGTGGGTGTGATTTTTATATATAAAATCTTTGTAGAATATTTATAGTATATCAAGTTAATGAATAAAAAATCTATCTCTAAGATTTTTAATTTTTAATCCAAGGTATAATTTTGTCTTTTCAAAGTCTTTCATTTCAAATTCATTTTTAAATATTATACTGCCTTGTAAAGTTCATCATGCATCCCAATAATATTCAAATCATAAAAATATATTTCAATAATAAAAAATTTATATTCTCTTCTCTTAATGAAGAAACATGGATGAATTAGATCATTTTTATAACCGTCTTTCATTAAATATTCACTCAGAATGTTATACCACATACACTATGGATGTTTTAATCTATATTAACGATTTATTCAACAGAAAATAATAAATATATAAGGATCCAGAACATGCAGATAATATTTAGAATCCATCAAGGATTTTCATATAAAAATAATTATCACTATTAAAATATAGGTATATAGTCACAACCTCTATTAGGAACAATTAAATATGTTCATTTATAAAAAATGTCATGGGATATCAAAAGGTTATCATATCCATTACTAGAGAGTATGTTTCATCACAATCAATCCTAGGTCTTTGTAGGAAACTTAGAGAAACTATTCATGCTTTGTATCTCATAACTTCATTATTTTTATTTCTCCTTTCACAAATACCAATTTAAAACTAATAGGTTTAATCCATTATATGTTTTTAAAAATCAACCTAAAAACCTCATGTTTTGAAAGTGATCCAACTCATATTGGATTAAAACTTTCCATTTATCCCAATATGGTCTATTATGAAATTCATAATTTGTTTTATGTTCTTGATTAACATAAATAATAAAAAGAGCTAAATTTTACAAAAATTCACCATAAATAATGGTCTCCACTCAATTCCAACTTATTCTGATGTTACTAAAATTTAAAGAAATTTCCTCTTGACCGTGATCATGTAATTTTGGTACATTTCATTATTGAGTAATTTTATGATCAATAATATTTTCATTCTTCTTGAGTTTATTTATTTCTTTAACAAACATGATTTTTCCCTTTCCTTTTATGATTTTTTTATCTTTTGAACCAAGAGGTCTTCCATACTTTATACATGAATTGGAAACATTATTTGATTTCCCTATTAGATTGTCTTTCAGGGACATCTATTCTGGATGGTGCATTTAAAATGGGTATATATAACTTGGAACCCATTTTGAATAATTGAATGCAAGAGAAAATTTATTTTCTTAATTTTTAATGATCTTTGGAACTTATAGTTCACTCATTTTTGTATGAGGATCATGATGAAATAATGAAGTCATTTTACATGATATATCATTTTATGTCAATTTATTTCCCCCTTTTAATGTAGTAAAAATATTTTTATAAAAATGAATATATGAAAATATTACTGTAAATACATCACCTATCATTGTATTAAGATACTTTATGATTGAGGGAAATTAAAATCCAATATAAATCTCAAATATTCTTTGGGGTCCTATTTTTGTTTATTGTGGGGGGAGGGGGGGGGGGGCTGATACTAGCACATATACAACACATAAAAATGTTCTTATATTTGAAATATTTTTTTCATGACCACATGCTAATTACAGGGATGAATATTCATGATAAATTGATGGAATTATTTGAATCAGTAATGTTGCATATAAATTTTCATGTACCCATGCCAAACTAGAATTTTTTTTAAGATAAGGGGTCTAACAATAAGTTGTAATCTCTTTATAAATTATTCAATTAGATGATTCTGATTGTGGAAATAAGCTACAATATGTTCAATACTTATTCCAATAGATATGAAATAATTATTAAAATCATATAATTATTTTTCTCTAGCATCATAGAGCTGAAGATTCTTGATTGGATAATTTACAATTTCCCCTAACCTTTTTTTGGGTAATAAAATTCACAAATACCAGTTTTTGAGTTAATAATACACACATGGGAATATCTAGTTTCATCAATAATGAACATAAAAAATATAAATGGTCTATATGGTGGATGAATTGGACCACAGATGTCACCATGAATTCTATTTTGAATGATATAAGATATTTTGTTTTTATTTTTGATAGTGATGGTCATATATTCAATTTTCCTTGAGAATAAGAAGTGAATGAGAAATAATTAAATGTATGAAACCTTTTATCAACCAATGGATGACCATGAATGCATTTAATTATTTTCCACATAATTATTGATCATAGATGACCTAAACAGTCATGCTATACAATAAATGTATCATGACCATTAAGCTTTTTTGTTTACCATAATGTTTCAATTTTATAAATATTAACATAGTACAATATGAAGGGAAGACTTGAGAGATTATATCAAATCAATTTTTGATCATTATTAATACTTCTTATATAGATTAATTTAAAACCTTTTTCATCCATAGTGACAATGTGATATCCATTATCATAAATATCCTTAAAGTATAATATATTTTATTGAGAATTAGGACAAAACAAATAATTATTTATTAAAATCCATATACCACAAAGTTGACATATTTTTTCTCTTATAGAGCCTTCAATTAATTTTTCATTATCAATCTATTTACTTACATGATCACTTCCCATTTTAAGGTTGATAAAATATTTATCATATTTAATAATTGTTTGCATCATGAAATTTTCAATGATACAAATATCTTCATCATGGGGATTTATCATGGAAGAACATTTCATAATATCAATTTATATAAAAATAATAATACATGTATATAAGAAATAAAATAAAAGAAAAAAAACATACAATATTCATTGAAAAACATTAAAAATTAAAAATTACATATTCATCATGAGTATTTACACATTATCAATACACTTAATACCTTTAGGGTTTACAAAATAATTGAACATGTAAAAATTTATATTGTCCTCATTATATTTTAAGGTCTGGTCAGTAATGTTTTCTTTAAAACTATTTTCTTTCCCTTTTATTTTTTATTGATGAATATCAACAAAATTATTTAGCTTATGATAATTACATGACCCGTTCCCCTTCATACCACATAAAAATTATCCAATTTGATCATTATTTATTTTATTTAGTTGGGGTTTTTTATTATTTTAACACTTCTAGTGATTCCATTTCCTTTTATCATGGGTTGTAAAAATAAATCTAGAAATTGAATTTCCTTAATCTTGATTATGTTTACTATTTAAATGACCTTGATTATAAGAAATCACATTCAATTTAGGGAATTAATCCACACTGGTAAATAAAGATTCATGGTTTCTCATCAGGATTTCATTGTTTTGTTCCATAAGAGGAATGTATGAGATAAATTTGAAATATTTTATAAATTATTTTCCCAACATTGTTGTTTTATAATAACATTGTGTAATATAATGCACCTCCTCATTGGATTGAGAAGTTATAGGTGTGCTACTAGGCCTTGGGTTACATTCCCAAGAAAAAAAGCCTAAAAATAATTTCCAAGGACTTCAAGAACATTTGAGGTATAATTTTCCATTTGAAAGATAAAACATCCAAAATATATAAACACAAAACAACCACACCTCTATATAATGCATGACTACAAAATAAAACTCATAACATAACTAAACCAATTAACTATATCAGGGTACAAGAAAGAACCAAAATACATACTCAAAGAGAACCAAAATACCATAAAGATCAAAGCACCCAAGTGAAATCAACTAGAAATTTACAACCCTATAAAAGATTTAACTCCACATGCCATACCTACAATATCAAGAAGTATCACTAAATAATTGAGATATCTTGACTTTACCTATGTATAAATAGATGACATATGTAAATGCACAATAGTTCCTAAGAAGGGGGTGAGTCTAAACTCAGTAGGATTTCCCTAAAGTCTTCCCAACTCACACCACTAGGATAAAACTTATTAACACAATTATATAAAATAATTTTATATAATAAAAATAGTTTCTACCAAATACATAAACAAATTTCCATGAAAAACATTATCAAGTGTAAAAACTTTCTCATTTATTTGGAATACCCATTCCATGTTTACACACACACATACAAGCTTGGTGTCACCATTGATGATGGAACTTCACATCCATAATCCATCTCTCTTTTGATCGTGGTACTTTATGACCATGATCCATACCACCCCACACATTCCAAATTGGTAATGCCAAAATTATGTTAACAAAATTACCAAAATACAATTTACATACAAAAAAATTCCTCATAAAACCATTTTATTATTTAAAGAATTTCAATAAACAATTTACATGAATCAAAACCAAACCATAATTTTAAAATGATCATTTTAAAATTATACACAAAGGGGTTTTTTAAAAATCAATCAACTTTCTATAATTTTCAAACCATAATCAAAAAGGGATTTTATAGTAAGGATCACCAAGGATTTAACACTACATCAATTAAAACATTCAATTAAAACTAATACTTCAAGTTCTAAGTCAAGTGGAGACAAGAGAGAAGCCACTTACCTTACAATTTTTGGAAAAATCAATGAATGACACTAAACAACTTCAAGATCCGATACTAGACCACATTCCCTTCACCAGATCCAACAAGATCTCACTATGATTTACATCACACAACATAGATCTATACCCAATGGATTAGATCTATGGTTCTAAGAGGGAGAAGAATAATGGATCTAATAAGAACAAGGAAGAATATATACTTAACAGAAAATCCAAACCTTCAACACACTTTGATTTTCCTAAGAATCACTTTTGGATTGAAGGTAATCATATCTCAAGCCTAGTGAGAAAAATTAATTTAGGATATAGAGTTATTAGGTGATTAAAGAGGCTTTCAAGAGTTAATTCAGACTAGATCCACATTTTTAGGGGTTCCAACCGTATATCGCATGGTTAGGCCACACAGTTTGGAAAACTATGCACCAACCATGTGGTGCTACTATCTTAAGGTTACACCTCACATGGTTATCTAAAATTATTAGAAAATCCATGTGCCAAACATGCATCTTCCTATATTTCAGGAAGCATAGTTTCTTCTGGGCACTCACATGGTTCGGCCAAACTGTGTGCCCCTACCTAGTGCCCACTATCTTCCCTTGCATGATTTTCTGGAGATGGTGCATGGTTTATACTAACCATGAACCTCCATAAAAGAATAAAAAACATGGAAAAAACCCTCATAACTTTATTAAACTTAACCCAAACATTATATAGAAAAAAATACATGAATAAAGAGTCATGTACCTAAAATCTAGGGTGCTACATTATCCCCATCATTGGAATTTCCATACTCAAAAATTAAAAAAACCATGTTGTCCAAGAAGTTTTCATGCCATTTATATAACATTTCCTTTTCTCTCTCCCATTTTTCTTTCTGAATCCGAGCATATTTCCATAAAACCTACACTAGGCCGATGCTTTTCCCATACAAAATATTATCTTTCTTATCCATAATTTGTACTGACACATGAATCAATGTAGAATCCATCTCTAGGACAATGTGATCCCATCAAATCACATGATCAAGATCATGTTGAAACTTCTTCAACTGATATATATAAAACAAATTGTACACTAAATTGTTCCTTATTGAAAAATCTAACTAATATTTAGCCTCACCAACTCATTCAAGTATCTCAAAAGGGAATATGTGTCGAGGAGAAAACTTTCCCAATTACTAAAAAAATTATGCACTAACCTTGGAGAGATTCTCAAAAACACATGAACACTCACCTTAAATGAGAAAAAGTTTTCAATGATGATAATTATATGATTTATGATGAATCTAATCCATATATATCCTCATTATGATCAACTGAATATTCCTTGTTGTCTCTTATACAAGGATGAATCCAATGTGTGAAGTCTCACCTATTTCCACCCAAAAAAGTGAAGAACGACAAGGATTCCTGTACAATGATTCAAAAATAGCCATATATATCAAGTCCCGATAACTATTATTTTATGAAAAATCCACTAAACGTATATGATACTCCCAAGATCCACCAAAATCCAACACACAAGTCCTAATCATATACTCTAACATCTGGATTTTCTATAAAATTATCCATCCATTTGATGATGATAATCTGTATTCGTTGTCAACTATGTTCTAAGGGATTTATATAAGGATTTATAAAAAAATACATAATCTTGGGGTCTCGGTCAGATAAAATTGAGATTGTAACTCCGTGCATATTTATAATTTTTCAAATTTATAATTTTGATAAGTCTTCCACCGTATTAGTTTCATGAATTGGGTTTAAGCGAGTTTAATTAGTGAGACGATCCACTATCACCCATATGACATCATGTTTCCTAACCATCCTTAGTAGACCTATCACAAAATACATGGATATATTCTCCTATTTCTATATGGGAATCAATAAATATTGAAACATTCTAGTGGTCATTGATCCTCTACCTTTACCTGCTAAAAGGTGAGGAATCTCAAGACATACTTTGCTAAATATCTTTTCATGTAGACTCAATAAATTTTTTCTTTAAACACTTTATACAACTTTTATATTCCTAGATGAATAGACCACCTTGAATGGTGGTATGCACTAAGAAGATGACCATGATAATCCAAAGGTATGACCATATGATCTATAAATAAAAACACTAAACTCCAATAATGATTCCAACCCTCAATGGTCTCCCCAACATTAAGTTTTGAACTTTTAGTAACACTATCAAGATCATATGTTTTATAAAATATAGACCACTCAACCAAATAAGGAATAAATGAAAATGGAAAGAGAAATGAAAAATCACCTTGGTTCGAGATATCTAGATGCATATTCATTATGACTACCATTAGTTTCCACTAGTCCAAATCCTCTTTATCCAACTTATCATATGACTTCCTTCTCAATGAATCCACTATAGATTTACCTTTAATTGATGTATACATAAAGTCAAAGTAAAACATCTATAAATACTCTATGAATCTACATTTCCTTAAATTCTAATCTCTTTGAGGGAAAATGTGTTTCAAACTATTATGATCTGTAAAAAATATTACTTTATCACCAAAGAGGTGATAAAACAAAGTATTTAAAGAATGGACCGAAATAAAAAATTCTAAATCATGTTTTGGGTAGTTCTCATACAACTATATCTTCCATGAACCATAAGTAAAAAAATGATCTCCTTGCATGAGAACACATCCTGACCTAGATCCCAATGCATCATAATTGAAAACATAGCACAATACAAATTCTAGAAACATGTGGATAGGTTCATATTATAGTATAACCTCAAGTTCTTAAAATGATTTTTATTATTACTCATTCTATTAGAGAGGAATGAATTTCCTTATCAAATATGTCATCAGTGATTCCAAAAATGAAAAATCACATACAAAATGTATGTATTATCCCACTAAGCTAAAGAAACTATGTATCTCAATAACATTCTTAGATGGTTTCCAAGAGATAATAACTTATATCTTTTTAGGATCTATAGAAATACCTTTTTAGAAATGACATGCCTAAGGAAATGAACCTCTTCTATCCATAAATCACACTTTAATAACTATTAATACAAATGATGCTCCCATAAGATACCCTATACTATAACCAAGTATTGTTCATGATCCACTTTTATCCTAGAATACACCAGTATATCATCAAAAAACACCACCATAAAGGAATATAGATACCTCTAAAATATTCAATTCATCAATTCCATAAATAAATCTGGTGCATTCCTAAGACCAAAAAGAAAAACCATATAATCATAATGGCCATATCTACTTCTGAAAACTATTTTCATAATATCCTCCTTCGAAAATCATAATTGGTGATACCATGAATGTAATTTAATTTTAGAGAACCATTTGAATCCCCTCAATTTATGAAACAGATCATCAATTCATGGAATATGATATTGATTCTTTATCATAACTTGGTTAAGCTTATGATAATCCACACAAAGTCTAAGAGTTCCATCCACATTCTTTACAAATATAAATGGTGCTACCCAAAAAGACGTGCTTGGTCAAATGAACCATTTTCTTTAAAATTATTCAACTAAACATTAAATTCCCTTAATTATACTGGTTAAAACCTATAATATTGAAGTGATATAGGACAGGTCCTTGGTAGGTGGTCAATCAAAAAATCTGCATCTCTTTTGGGTGGAAACCCTGAGATTTTTTTGGGAAAATGTCAAGAAACTAGTCAACAATAGTTGGAAAATATCTATTCGTAATATCATCCATAGATGAAAAAGTTATCATTTCCAAATGATACAAGAGAGTTCTAACCACTGGTTCCAAAATTCCTTCTCTAGTTTCCATTATATCCCAATCTCCTCTAAATAGATTATCAACACTTTCCAAAGATTTGAAACTAACCTTTTAGATATAACAGTCGATGTGGGTCTTGAATGATGTCAACCAATCCATACCCAAAATTAATTCATAAACATCCATCTCAAGCATAGATAAATCCCAAATAAACTAATCCCCATTAATAATTATAAAAAATGATTTACACATAATGTCTTGACATTATCTTTAACCAAGAATATTTTAAAGCAACATCATCTCAACATATAAACCTATATGATCTATAACATCACGTTACCTTCTTATAAGTACTCCTTGAACCTTGGTCTGTTTGTATTTCAGTTAGGTTAATTTCAGGTTTTTTAGGTGGAATTTGAAACATTTAGGAATTTTAAGGGGTTATGCATGGTTGGCACATAGTTATAGAAAACCGTGAAGTTTGGCCCAGGAAATCATGTGTCCATGTTGGAGCCTCTAGAAAGGGGCACATGGTTTTTCCCAACCGTGAAAACTTTACCACAAAACTTTTATATTTGAAAATTTAGGATTTACATGGTTATTAAATGGTTAATCTAACCATATGGGATAACCATGTGCCCTAAAAAAATACCATGGAGGGAACATGGTTAGGATGAATAGTTACTACTAACTATGCGACAACTCCAAAAAACCGTACACACTGGTTTTTACCACAATCCATATTTTTTTTATTTTCTAACACTTTTAAAGGTTATGTGTGAACTATAATAATGTTCCAACCTAGAAAAACTTATGATATTCAAAACCTCCACAACCCACTACTTCAAAATCCAAAAAGTCCCTCCATTAAGAAAAAATTAGAATTTCAAGAAATAAACCGCCTCCATCAACGCTGTCCAAGACTTCATAGTGCCGTGAAATGAAAAACAATTTCAAATTTTGAAATTTGAACACAGACACCACATCATGACTCAGTCTCCATCATCACGAGATGCCTAACACCATCAGCCTTCATCAATCCTCAGTCACCATCACCAATAGAAAAAGTCATCACCATTATCACCGTCGAACCACCGGAAACCATCTTCAGCGTCGAAACACCGAAAACTATCTTCATAATAGAGAATCTGATACCATTGACACAGAGACCCTGATACTCGTCATCTTCATCGCATCCATGTCTCTAAGAAACCGAAGACGTCATAAATAGAAGCACGAAGAGAGTCCCCATGGGCAGAACATCCTGAAGTGCCAATCACCTCAACACCAAACCGACAACACCGATGACGTACGAGATGTCCACCAGAACCCACCATCATGGTCGAATACCAACCTAAACTAGAGAACCACCCGAGGAACCCGACACTGCAAACTTCAAACTTGCGCCATCGACGACAATCAGAAAAACATGGAAACAAAAACTACGAAGTGGACAACAACATCAAAAAATGACCGGAAACAAAAACATGTCTTAAACCCAAACCATAAGAAGAAAAAAACCCCTAGAGGGAGAACCTAATTGGGGAAATAAGCCAATAAGAGTCTCCTATAAAGGAATATAACACTCAATAAACACCTCCCAATCCACCCCATGATCCTTCACACCAGATCAAGATGGGGTTCATTGGAAAAGGATCTAGTGACAAGAGTAGAGAAGAATCCAACAGAGACCTTGAAAAGGAGCCTCAGATGAATGGAAAAACATGGAACATAAAAAGGGGAGAACAGTAATGAAACCCTAAGAACAAATAAGGGGAAAAACTACTGAAAGGGAAGGTCCACACATCACTACTCCATAATACCAAACCCTTCTGTGAAACAAACTTACCTAACCAATATGGGGTTAAGCGTGTTGGGTCAGACTGAAAGGGAAGTCTAGGAGAGGGGGAAAATTCCAAACCAAAGGGCCTGGAAGGATGAACCAAAGGGAAAGGAAACAGAGAAACCAATCATAGAAGAAGGGAACCCTGGAAAGGATGGGCTATCAAGAATAAGGGAATGAAAAAAAGAGAGAACCTGGAAAGAAGAGTCTGAAGAATCAGAAGAAAAATCCATCACCACCAGTGAACTCTTGAAACCCTAGAAGGAGGGAGAGAGCATAGAATGGGAGCCAGGTGAATGAGGATCCATCTGTACACACTAGTTTTTAATTATTTGAAAATTAATTTTAAAATCTAGTGACCCCTGGTTTAACCTCTAATTTAGATATACCTGACCCTAATCAATTTATTTGTTCTTGGAGTCTCTCAAGAAGTTGTTTTGGCTTCTCAAACCCATTCCCTTGGTAGATCAAAGCATGATTTATCTCATTTTATCTCCTTCGGGTAAGTAGATATTCTCTTATGTGGATTATTACGATCTTCTCTTCACTTATCCTCAGAGTTTGATAGATCATCATGTTATTTATAGATCTAAACTCCTTTTTAGTGGATCTAAACACTGTTTTTATGGATCTAAACTTATTTTTAATGGATCTTGTAAGAACCCGGTTCTTATTTTAGAGGTACGGGTTTCTTCTTTTCCTTTTCCTTAAGTGTTTTTGAGAAAATATGGAAAATGGGGAAAAATCCTCAATTTTGGAACTACACGCCGTGTACTTATCCACACGCCGTTTACTTTTTGGCCGTGTTGGGATGAGTACATGGGGCGTGTAGCCATGCCGGCGACGAAGGGTGTAGGAACCGACTACACGCCGTGTAGTGGTACCTTACACACCATGTAGTCAGTCGGCAGGCTTGAACAGTAAGGTGGTGGAGTCGCCACCAGCTGGGCGGCAGTAAATGCTGTGTTCTTGGGAGTACATGCCGTGTACTCTTGTCGGCAGATGAACAGTGTGGCGGTGCCGCCAAATGAACAGTTAAATGAAAGCAGTACATGCCGTGTACTCAGAAGTACACACCGTGTACTTTTATTTTTCGGCTTAAAATAGGCAGTAGCCTCCTTATTTGGCAGAGGAGGCACTTGAGCCATTTTGGAGACAAAGGAGGAGGCCAGATCTTTGAAGATCCACCGGGTATTCGTCTGGAATCCGATTCGGCTTCAGACGATTTCGTTGGAACCGCACGGGTAAGCCCTCTCCCCTCCTGGTACCGTTCTTCCCAATTCTTCTCCCAACGTAATTTATTTACATTTTAATGGGTTTTGTTCTTCGTCAAATCTACGCCGTTCTTGGGCGTTTCTGGATCCAGCTTTCGGGAATAGCGTTCTTTGGCGTATAAGGTAGGCGGCTTGGTGTTTATTTTCCAACTGTCGTGCGTTTTTGTGCGTTTTTGTGCCACGAACCCATGTTGGGGTGTCGTGTGGATGAGGCCGTTTCTATATTTAATGCCTAGAATTGCATAGTTGATTAAATTGTGATAATAAAATGTTGTTTGGGATCGTTGCTTGGATCCAGGACCATCCCGAGGGGTGTGTTCCTCAGTTTAGCCGTTTGGCCAGGATACCCGAGGGTATGCCTTAAATTTAGTAACTGTAGAATTGCCTTGAGATGAATTGCTTGTTTACTGCATTTTGATATGTTGGGCATGACCCGGTTACTTGTTTAGCCTAAGGGAATTGTTGTGATTAGCCTGAGGGTGTGACTGTTTTAGCCCAAGGGTTGTCGTTATTCTGCCTGAGGGCAACCTTTCATGCCTGAGGGCTTGACTTCTGTGCCTGAGGGTGACACTTCATATGCCTGAGGGTGAGAATTTCTGTTATGCCTGAGGTCAATACCTACAGGTTGGATTCTGTATGGCCTGAGGGCAAGCCTGAGGGCGTGGTTTACTATTTTAGACTGAGGGTACGGTTCTGGTTAGCCTGAGGGCTTGGTGCTGTTGAGCAATTTTTTTTTACTAAATTAAAGGAATTAAATGAATAATAAAATGGAAATTTAACTGTTAAGTTAGTTACTTTTGAGTACTGCTTAGTTATTTCATTTTACTACTGCACACTTGTTGCATGTTTTACACACAGTTGAGCACAGGCCTTTGGTGGGTGCCTACTGAGATATATTTCTCACACCCTGTTTGGGTCACGCTTTTTGGCCCAAAAAGATTACGTTGCTGTAGGTGTAGATAGGGGCAAGAGTCCCTACACAGGTACTTGACTGTTGCTGAGGAGTAGGAGAGCATGGGACCGAGCCTAGGCTCGCGATGCCGCTGCTAGCTGTTTTGCTTGATTTACTGTACTCTGTTTTTTTTTCTGCTGTACTGTATTGATGTATAACATGTTCTGGATGTTTTCTTAGAACTTGAATCATGTAACATCATCACTTATATACTTTTGGTTATATCCACTGCTGTAGTTATTTCAGTTGTGTATGTTTACTGCTTCCACTGTTGTTGTATGTTTATTTTGGTATTCCGCTGCGCTACACTTTGACAAATGAGGGAATAGTTTCCCCACTATCATACCTGGGCCCTCGCTACTAGTCAGCAGCCTCTAGTGTTTGGGGAAATGCGCTTGAGGTCACGTGGCTAACCGGGCTCGGGGAACCCGTTGCGTGGCACCCGGGGCCGGGACGTTACAAAGTGTTATCAGAGGATGTTTCTTTTCTTTGACTTACTATTTGGAGCCATAGTCAGGGATAGGATGGAACGGTAGTTGGTAATAAGCTGTGCCCGGTCATAGCTAACCCGTGTACAGGGAAAATCCAGTCTACCTCTTATTTTGCATTCTTTGTATTTTTGCAATTTTGCGGTTGATATGTTTTCACCACTGGGTGACGCACTTGGATTGTGATGTTTATATTTTATCTGTGGGTTCTATTTAGTTACAACCTGATGAGATGAGGGTATTCCGTCTCATGCATCAAATAGGCACATTCTAGATATCACATGCCATGCATAGTTTCCATGCCATGTAGGTGCATTAGAATTTTCATGTTGTTGTGATAGTTGTTGTGCTAGAAAATCATGCTGTTGTGATAGCTGCGTGATAAATACCTGCCTTGTGATATGGTATTTTAGTTGAGCTTGTTTATAGAATGGACTCCAAACTTTGGTTTTTGGGATAGTATGGGTCCCCATTGACCGTAATTTGGTGGGTCATTGACTGATTGTTGGTTATAACACATATAAGATGTCAAACTTTGATTCGTGGGGAGTATGAGCCCCCACGGGTTGGAATTTGACACTTAGGTGTTTTTTTCAGTATTTTTTGGGTTCCAGAGAAGTTTCTGAGGCATACTGTCTAGAAAACCCAGAATATACGCCGTGTAGGACTTCATACACGCCGTGTGTGTTCTTCTGTTTGGGAAGAAAAATGAACTTTTTGAGTACACGCCGTGTACCCTGAGTACACGCCGTGTAGTCTCTTCCCGTGTCACAAACCGTGTGAGCGACGACACAGGGTAGGGAAGAGGTTGGGTAAAACACGCCGTGTAGGTATGTGAACACCGTTTAGTATTGACCCGGAGTCCGACCATGTAACTAACAACACGGGTCGGTGAACTCCTTCACAGAACACGCTGTGTCAATGATGCACACGCCATGAAGTGTGACCTGGGGACTTGGCCGTGTAACTAACAACACGGGCCGATGTCACCTCCTTTTAAACACGCCATGTACCTGTGGGACACGCCGTGTAGTCTTGTCCGAGGACAGACCGCGTGGACTTAGCCGTGTGGCTAGGAAATGGGGTGCTGTAAACGCCGTGTACGGGTGTAACACGCTGTGTAGTGTTAAGACGAGTAGTCGGCCATGTCACAGACAACACAGGAAGTTGGAAAATAACACCGTACATACCGTGTAGATATTATACATGCCGTGTAGTTTTGTTGAACGAAAGTCGTGTGGCTTAGCCATGTAGAAGGACCCGAGCAGGGGAAAGGAAGTCAAGTACATGCCTTGAAGTCAGTGTACACGCTGTGTAGTCTTGTTTTGCAAAATTTTGAATGCCTTCTTTCTCTTGTTCCTTTGTGGTTCCTTCGCTTCTCGCTCTTAATAATCTTGAATCTGAGGTGTGCTTTTGACCATGTAGTGTCATGCCGCCTAGATGACCACGAGTTGTTCGCCAAGAGAGCGGTGACAATTATACTCTGGAGATGGTGGGCCATGGGTTACCAGTGGATCCACCAGCAGAGCCAGATGGGGCACCAGCTGTTATACCGGACACAGGCTTGGAGGCACAGTTCCATGAAGGTTTTATACAGTTTATGCAGACCTTTCAGGGAGCACCGCAGGCTGCTACATTTATGGCCGAGATGACTCGTACTTTCCAGCAGCAGCATCCACCTACGTTTTCAGGGGATGGCGGACCGAAGGCTGCAGAGTCTTGGCTAGGATCGATGCAGACTATTTTCGAGCATCTTGAGACGCCTCCAGGGCGGAGGGTCAAGCTTGAGACTTACATGCTGCGTGATTCCGCCAAGAGGTGGTGGGATGTTACCACCCAGTCAGAGCATCACAGGGACATGGTGTGGGAGGATTTTCAGACAGTATTCTATGAATTCTTCTTTCCCGAGACGCTGAGGGCAGATAGAGCTCGAGAGTTCATGAATATGCAACAGGGATCTATGTCGGTGATGGTCTATTCTGCTCATTTTACGGAGCTTCAACGCTTTGCACCCGTGCTGGTGGGTGATGAGACGCTGAGAGCCAGACGTTTTGAGGATGGTCTTCGGTATGACATCCGAGCACAGGTGAATGTTTTCAGGTTTCCTACTGTACACGTAATTGTGAATCAGGCGTTGATTACAGAGAGGAACCTGCGAGAATCTAGTGGTGTGGTCCAGGGCGGTTCGTCACCAGTTACTGGTGCTATTTCTGCTAGCAAGAGGAAGAGACAGATGGAATTATCTCAGGGCGGTAGTACCAGCCAGGCAACTTCTTCAAGTGGCCTGATCAGGTTCTACCAGTGTGGAAGAGAGGGGCACAAGAGGCCTCAGTGTCCACGAGACCCAGTGGAGTGCCGAGCTTGTGGAAAGATGGGTCATCTGCAGCGCTTTTGCAGGGCGTATCCACCAGTGGCTAGTGAGAGGGGTTCTGTGCAGACTTCGCGTGCGGGAGCAGGACCAGTGGCTTCTTACCAGTCAGGGAACTGGAATACGTCAGTGCGTGCAGGTAGATATGGTGGTCGTGGTCATGGTAGCAAGACACCAGGATCTCAGAGGCAACCGGGCGAGGCAGCTCAGGGTATCCAGGCTGTGTTGTAGGGCCGCGACACTGGACAAGCATATGTAGTGCAACAGACCCAGCAGGAGCAGGATCCCAGACCTTCGACAGTCAGAGGTACTATTCTAGTAGCTTCTGTCTTGTCTTTAGTACTTTTTGATATGGGTGCTACACATAGTTTTATATCAGTACCCGTTGTGGAGAGCCTTGTGCTCGGTGTTTCTACTTCTTCTGCTATATTGACGCTAGACACTCTGTTGGGGACTAGGATGGTTGGTGTGCGTCAGTGCAAGGAGTGCCCCCTTGAGGTTGGTGGGTGTCACTTCCTTTGGGACCTTTATGTCCTGGAGATGACGAGCGATGACGTCATTCTCGGGATGGACTGGTTGGTTCCCTTCCAAGATTTTGTAGACTGATATCGTCGCAGGGTGCGTTTCACATCACCATAGGGCGGAGAGTTTCTATACAAGGGCGAATGGTATGTTCAGGCGAGTCAAGCTGGACCAGAGCATCATGGGCGAGGTGAAGTCACAGCCCAGATTGCGAGCTTATATCTGGATGACCAGGGGACTTGCCAGACGGATTTCCCTCCAGTTTTCGATCGTTTCAGGGATGTCTTCCCGGACGAATTTTCAGGTCTACCTCTGGTGCGTAAGGTGGATTTCTCTATCGAGCTAGTGCCAGGAGCAGCACCGGTGTCCATTCCTCCTTATAGGATAACCAGGCCTGAGTTGCAGAAGCTCAAGAGGCAGTTAGAGGATCTACAGGAGAATGGTTTTATCCGACCCAGTACTTCTCCTTGGGGTTATCCGGTCCTTTTTACGAAGAAGGCGGATGGTACCCTTAGGCTTTGCGTGGATTATCTGAAGCTGAACCAGTTGACGGTTAAGAACCAATATCCCTTGCCAAGGATAGATGATCTGTTTGATCAGCTTCGTGGAGCACGAGTGTTCTCGAAGATTGAATTGAGATCTGGATATCATCAGCTGCGCGTTAGACCATCTGATATACCTCTCATAGCTTTCAGGAGTAGGTATGGTCTATATGAGTATACGGTTATTCCGTTCGGACTGACGAACACACCAGCAGTTTTCATGGCTCTAATGAATCGTGTGTTCCATCCGTATCTTGATTCATTTGTGGTAGTATTCGTGGACGACATCTTGGTGTACTATCACACTCTACACGCCCATGCCACCCATCTTGGGATCGTATTGAGTACACTGAGAGAGAATAAACTATATGCTAAGCTCTCAAAGTGCCACTTTTGGATGGACCAGATTCACTTCCTGGGTCACATTATCTCAGAGGCAGGAGTTGCAGTAGACCCAGAGAAGGTGAGAGCAGTAGTTTCCTGGGAGCAGACCAAGAACGTGTTTGAGATACGAAGTTTCTTAGGGATGGATGGTTACTAAAAATGTTTCATACAGGACTTCTCCCACTTAGCAACACCATTGAAAGGTCTGACTAAGAAGGGTGTGAAGTTCGTTTGGTCAGAATCTTGTGATAAAACTTTTCAGGACCTGAAGGGAAGGCTGACATCGACACCAATCCTGATACTCCCAGAGCAGGGGAAGATCTATACAGTTTACTGTGATGCGTCAGGGATTGGGCTGGGATCTGTTTTGATGCAGGGCGACTGAGTTGTGGCGTACAGGTCTCAGCAGTTGAGGCTACATGAGAGGAATTACCCGACGCATGATCTCGAGTTGGCTGCAGTTGTGCATGTGTTGCGCTGTTGGAGACATTACCTGTTGGGAGAGCATTTTTTGGTTTTCACCAAACACAAAAGCCTCAAGTATATCTTTACTCAGCGTGACCTGAATCTAAGGCAGAGAAGGTGGGTCGAGTACCTACAGTCCTTCGATTTTGAGCTTGCCTATACACCTGGTAAAGGTAATGCAGTAGCCGATGCACTGAGCAGGAAAACTCAGATACAGGCTGTGCAGGAGGCCAGTGGTGAGTGGCAGCTTATGACTTTGTTCTCTGAGATGCATCTAGAGGTGCATAGAAGTTAGGGACAGACTTATCTTTCCTTGTTAGCTGTGACTTCTACCCTCCTGGACAGAGTGAGGATGAGGCATCTATCGGTTTCAGAAGGCCTAGTTCTACGGGAGTCGGTGGGAAGTGAGGACCCTCCTCCTGGTTGGACGATAGGCGATGACGAGGTTTTGCGTTTCCATGGACATGTATGGGTTCCAGGGGATATACGCGAGGAGTTGATGAGGGAGTTTCATGCTTCAGCTTGGGCAGTTCATCCCGAGGTTACCAAGATGTACCGAGACTTGAGACGTCAGTACTGGTGGCCGGGTATGAAAAGAGAGATAACTGGTTTTGTTACGAGGTGTTCCACCTATCAGCAGGTGAAGACAGAGCATCAGAGACCAGCTGGGCTGTTACAGAAGTTGCCCATTCCAGAGTGGAAATGGGATGATGTCGCGATGGATTTCGTGACGGGATTGCCAAGGTCACCTCGAGGCAATGACACCGTATGGGTTATTGTAGACAGACTTACGAAGGTAGCTCTTTTCTTGCCGATCAAGGAGACCTTTGGTGTGGACGAGCTCAGAAGGCTGTATATCCGAGAGATTTTACGTCTGTATGGGGTCCCTCGTTCTATCGTTTCAGATAGGGATGCCTGCTTTACGTCTTGTTTCTGGAAGAGTTTTCAGAGGGCACTGGGTACACAGGTGGTTCTGAGCACAGCATACCACCCTTAGACTGATGGCCAGTCAGAGCGGACGATACAGGTGCTAGAGGACATGTTGCGCGCATGCGTCCTAGACTTTGGGGGCTCTTGGGAGAAGCATATATCCTTAGTCAATTTTGCCTATAACAATAGTTTTCAGGAAACTATTGAGATGACACCATACGAGGCTTTATATGGTAGGCCATGCCGATCACCTTTGTGCTGGTTAGAGGCAGGTGAGGCAGCTTTACTAGGACCACAGCTCGTGCAGGAGATATCTGAGCAGGTCCAGTTAATTCAGAAGCGGATGGATACCACGCAGTCTCGTCATAAGTCTTATGCTGATCACCACAGACGACCTTTGGAGTTCGTGGCTGGGGATCAAGTTTTCTTGCATGTTTCGCCGAGGCTGGGACACAAACGGATCAGGAGACAGGGTAAGCTTTCTCCAAGGTATGTGGGACCATTTGAGATTCTGGAGAGAGTCGGGCTGGTTTCCTATCGGTTGTAGTTACCGCAGCGGTACCGAGCCATGCACGACGTCTTCCACGTGTCTCAGTTGCATCGATACCATTCAGACCAGTCTCACACCTTTCAGCCAGAGGAGGTTGATCTTCAGCATGATGCGTCCTTTGAGGAGAATCTGATCCGTATCGTTGATAAGAGCACAAAGGTTCTCTGAGGCCGGTCAGTTCCTCTCGTACGGGTGCTATGGCAGCATGGCTGAGTGCAGGACGAGACCTGGGAGAGGGAGGCCGACGTACGTGCTCAGTGGCCAGAGCTGTTCTGAGCTTTTTCTTCACCATCCTTGGAAGGTAAATTCGGGGATGAATTGCTATAAGGGGGAAAGTTTGTAAGAACCCGGTTCTTATTTTAGAGGTACGAGATTCTTCTTTTCCTTTTCCTTAAGTTTTTTGGGAAAATATGGAAAATGGGGAAAAATCCTTAATTTTGGAACTACACGCCGTGTACTTATCCACACGCCGTGTACTTTTTTGGCCGTGTTGGGATGAGTACACGGGGCGTGTAGCCATGCTGGCGACGAAGGGTGTAGGAACCGACTACATGCCATGTAGTGGTACCTTACATGCCATGTAGTCAGTTGGCAGGCTTGAACAGTAAGGAGGTGGAGTCACCGCCAGCTGGGTGGCAGTACACGCCATGTTCTTGGGAGTACATGCCGTGTACTCTTGTCGGCAGATGAACAGTGTGGCGGTGCCGCCAAATGAACAGTTAAATGAAAGCAGTACACGCCGTGTACTTTTATTTTTTGGCTTAAAACAGGTAGTAGCCTCCTCATTTGACAGAGGAGAAACTTGAGCCATTTTGGAGCCAAAGGAGGAGGCCAGATCTTTGAAGATCCACCAGGCGTTCGCCTGGAATCCGATTCGGCTTCGGACAATTTCGTTGGAACCGCATGGGTAAGCCCTCTCCCCTCCTGGTACCGTTCTTTCCAATTCTTCTCCCAACGTAAGTTATTTACGTTTGAATGGGTTTTGTTCTTCATCAGATCTACGCCATTCTTGGGCGTTTCTAGAGCCGGTGTTCGGGAATAGCATTCTTTGGCGTATAAGGTAGGTGGATTAGTGTTTATTTTCCAACTGTCATGCGTTTTTGTGCATTTTCATGCCACGAACCCATGTTGGGGTGTCGTGTGGCTGAGGCTGTTGCTATATTTAATGCCTAGAATTTCATAGGTGATTAAATTGTGATAATAAAATGCTGTTTGGGATCGTTGCTTGGATCTAGGTCCATCCCGAGGGGTGTGTTCCTCTGTTTAGCCGTTTGGCCAGGATACCCGAGGGTATGCCTTAAATGTAGTAACTGTAGAATTTCCTTGAGAGGAATTTCTTGTTTACTGCATTTTGATATGTTGGGAATGACCTAGTTACCTGTTTAGCCTGAGGGCGTTGTTGTGATTAGCCTGAGGGCGTGACTGTTTTAGCCCGAGGGCTGTCGTTATTCCACCTGAGGGCAACCTTTCTTGCCTGAGGGCTTGAATTCTGTGACTGAGGGTGACACTTCATATGCCTGAGGGCGAGAATTTCTGTTACGCCTGAGGGAAATACCTGTGGGTTGGATTCTGTATGGCCTGAGGGCAAGCCTGAGGGCGTGGTTTACTATTTTAGCCTGAGGGTACGGTTCTGGTTAGCCAGAGGGCTTGGTGCTATTGAGCACAAAAATGTTACTAAATTAAAGGAATTAAATGAATAATAAAATGGAAATTTAACTGTTAAGTTAGTTACTTTTGAGTACTGCTTAGTTATTTCATTTTACTACTGCACACTTGTTGCATGTTTTACACACAGTTGAGCACGGGCCTTTGGTGGGTGCCTACTGAGATATATTTCTCACACCCTATTTGGGTCACACTTTTCGGCCCAAACAGATTACGTTGGTGTAGGTGTAGATAGGGGAAAGAGTCCCTACACAGGTACTTGACTGTTGCTGAGGAGTAGGCGGGCATGGGACCGAGCCTAGGCTCGCGATGCCGCTGCTAGCTGTTTTGCTTGCTTTACTGTACTCTGTTTTTTTTCTACTGTACTGTATTGATGTATAACATGTTCTGGCTATTTTCTTAGAACTTGAATCATGTAGCATCATCACTTATATACTTTTTGTTATATCCACTGCTGTAGTTATTTCAGTTGTGTATGTTTACTACTTCTGCTGTTGTTGTATGTTTATTTTGGTATTCCGCTAAGCTACACTTTGACAAATGAGGGCATAGTTTCCCCACTATCAGACCTGGGCCCTCGCTGCTAGTCAGCAGCCTCTGGCATTTGGGGAAATGCGCTTGAGGTCACGTGGTGAACCGGGATCGGGGCACCCGTTGCGTGGCACCCAGGGCCGGGATGTTACAGATCTTGAATCTAATTTATGTTTCTTTATCTACTTTTCCTCATTCTTTGTTGGAAATCCCATTGTGGGTATTATCTTGGACCATATAATAAAAGGTAGTTGGTTCCATAATACTTTTCCATTTAATTGAAACCTTATATTTCTTAATTGAATTGAAATGAGTTTTTAAATTATTTAAAAACATGAATTTTAAATTATTGATGTTTTATTTTGATATTGACATGGCATTGATGAAAGCTCCCCAATTTCAATGAAATTGAAATTTTTTGGCGGATTTGAGGAAATTGATGGATTAATCTGAAAATTGATTTGATGCAATTGAATGGATATTGATCCTTGATAAAATAGATTAAATTGAAAGATATTTTCAATATTCATTAAATTGATGAAAACCATGATTTGGTTTTGAAATAAAAAAGGGCATGTTGAAAACTGATTTTTGGGAAAAGGAAGTTTGAAAGATGAATTGTTTTTAAATATGTGATTTCATAGAATGGGTCCCCTCATAGTGTGTTGATTTGATTTCCCAAAAAATGATTGATTTATTGTTGGAGAACATCTAATCCTGGGTAGTTAGTAGGTAATAATGACAAAAACTATAGTACTCTGAATCCCTAGCAATAGATTTGTAATGATAACACTAACTAAACCAAGTTCAGTTAGATTTCTTATAGTGGCTCCCCTAATGGGGTGTAAAATATTTTTTCCTATTATCTCCCATTATGGGATATTAATTTGAGTGTACACACATTTCTATAGCCTTGTTTATAAATGAGAAGTGTGAGGATCCTATTACCATAAACTAACATACTGTGAGGCTTGTTAACATGGTGCTTTTCTTTACTTGACTCAATTGTGTATGATATTGACTATATAAATGTTTTATTCATGATAAATGATTTATATATATATATTTTATATAAAAATCCATTTAAACTAGTTTTAATATATTTTTCATCAATTGATTTGAAATCATGTTTTGTTGAAAATATATAAATAATTTCCCAAGCCTTATTATATTTAAATTGAAATCATAATTGGTTTATTGACATGGTATTGTTTATGGAACACTTAGTGAGACCCTATTGAGATGTTTATCTCACAACCTACCTTTTCATTTGGGTGTGTTATCTTATTCTAGGTCTGTGTAAAGGGAAAGTCCACTTGGAGGTGGTGAATGTTCTTGATCTTTGGAACCCAGAGTCCTGGAGGTGACTGGTGGAGATGTTATCCACCTATTTCATGGGATGTATGAGATTTTATCTTGATAGATAATAGGTTATTTAATGATGTTCTGCATTGGGTTTTGTTCACTAATTTTATTTAGGTACTTTCTTCTTTTTTGGACTATTGAGAATACTAACTTATACATTTATCATCTCCTATTTTGTGGAAAAAATATTTCCCTCTTTGATCTTATATAACCGCAGGTGCTAGTTGCCAACCCATGGGTATTGGGAACACCCTTCAGGATATGTCAAAGATAGATCATGTATCAGGGTATAAGAGTATCCTAGATGGTTCATGACATGATGAAAAACATGAGAAGTAATAAATGAGTGGGACATGATCATATCAAACAAATCTTACATATGGATATAATTAAAAAGAATCATACCTCTCACCGTCGAATGACTTGATGGATCATCCACGATTACTTACTAAGCTCCATATAATTTCTTACTCACTACACTTTTCTCCTTTTTACCTTATTTAGATTTCATAGGTTGAAGAGTAATGGTGTTCCTAGAATGAACTTGGATCACTCTATTCTAATGGAAAGATTTATTCTACTACACTTGTCCTGTCAAAGCATATGATGCCTGAGAAACATGAGATGTGTCTCTAGCACGCAACCTTGGAACAATACAACAATATCTTTGAAGATGTCTCATCTTTTTGTAATTGTGACATGATCTAGGTGGTGCTGTACAATCTCACTTGATTTGATATAGTGAACCACACTAAAAACATCCTGAATTACTTTTGGGTCGAGGAGAAAGATTTACTGATCCCATGGTATGATTCTAAGGTGTCCCACTACTCTAGAAATAGGTGTCCCACTTCTACTTATTCCTAGTATTATATTTTGCACCTCTTCCCATCAGAATTAACATACTTCCTCTAACCATATTTTTTGAGATATCATTTTCCACTACCATTTCTCTATTGACCATTTTTGTATAATCTGTAATACAGAGAATGAAAATCTTTAGAATGAATATCTATCCTTAACCCTGACTAAAAAATTCATGCCTTATGGGACATACTTACAACAACTTATACGAAAAAATAGACTAAATTCATAAATTTAGCCACATACCTTGTTATTGTGAGGTTCACTTACTTCAAACTGAAGAATTCCATTGTTATATAAATATGAAAGGTGTGAAGATAGAATTGCTTGTTAAAAAATTCTTTAAAATACTCCCATGTAATTCCTTGGTCCAATTTATCCTGAATTTCTAATTACCACCATTGGCATGGAAAATCCTCCAGCATATATATTTCCAACTTTACTTTTAGCTCTACTAGTGTCCTAAGGAAATTGAAGACATGATTCATCCGATTCAACCAGACTACTTTTTCCATCTCAGAATCCCCCCAAAAGATAGATTTATTCTACTTTTGTAACTGAAATGAGTGATACACTTATTGAGGTTCATTATTTATATTACCCTTATCTATGGACTTAAAATATCAGACAATGCTTTGGGCCTATTGTTAGTTGACCTATGGCTTAGGTTCAACCTCATTTTCAGCAGCCTCCTCTAATTGATTTCTATGATGCCTACCTAGTGCCATTCACTATAAACAATTTTTTGGTTTAGTATCACTCATTAGCAACTGAAATAATAGAAATTATAATTTACCCCCTCAACACATATCACAACATATCTTTACACAACTCAACCATTGTCAAAATTTCAACCATTTTTAAAAATACTACAACCTTGCTTTTCAAAACAACCTTTTTTACTATTTAAAAAACTCATCACTTTTTCTCCATTTGATAAACCATTAAAATCAAAATGAATAATTCAATATTAGTGGGGAGTATTACTATCAATTCATCTCATGCAACTCTCATTAGATAAACCCATGATGATGAGGTTACTATACACCTAGAAGTGTCCCCAAACACTTATGTACCCAAACACCCTGGTAACTTGAAGTTCAGAATAAAAAGGTCAAATACATATTTTTTTCTATGATTTTCAAGTTATGATGATCCTATATCATTGTTATTAACCCAACTTAAGGACTGAACAAGAATGATACTATTTTTCCCAAAATGAAATATGGACCAACCAAGATTGATACCATTTGCAACATCCCGCCCCTCCTCATTGGCTTGAGAAGTAATGGTTGTATTACTTAGACTTAGGTGGTATCCCCAAGACACCAAAGGATGGATGTAAAATCTAAAGGCCTCAAGAACATTTAATTGATGATTTTAATTTTTAAAGATAAAACATCCAAACTATATAAAAAATAACCATCCAAACCTCTATATGATACATGAGTATATAATGCAACTCAAAACATAACCAAAATAATAAACCATATTAGAGTATAAGTGAAAAAAAGACATGATCGAAGAAAACCAAAAGACCACAAATCTCAAAGCTCTCAAGTGACATTAAACCAAAAAAACCAACCTTCTCCAAGCTCCAACTCCACATGCCATGCCCACAGTGTCAAAAAGTATCACTAAATAACTAAGATATCTTGAATTTACCTGTGTCTTGATAGATTATATATTAAATGAAAAATAGTGACTAAGAAGGGGGTGAGTCTAGAATCATAATTATTTCCCCAAATACTTCCAAACTCTATGAAATAGAAAAAAGTTGTTAGTATAATTTATATAAACAATTTTAAGCAGCAAAAAAAGTTTCTACTAAAGACATAAACAATTTTCCATGGAAAACATATATAAGCATAAAAAATTTCTCATTTATTTCGAATACCAATTCCATGTTTTCACACACACACAAAATATTGGTGTCACCATTGGTGGTGGAACTTAATTCCCATACTCCATCCCTCTTTTGATGATGGTACTTCACGACCATGATCCATCCCACTCCACACATGCCAAACTGTTTATTCCAAAATCAAGCCAATCCAATTACCAAAAACCAAGTTTCATATCAAAAAATTCTATATAAAACTATTTACTTCTTTAAATAATTTCAATAAACACTCTACATACATCAAAACCAAATCATAATTTCAAAATCATCATTTTAAAATTTTAAACAATGGGGTTTTTTGAAAACCAATCAACTTTCCACAATTTCCAAGACATAACTAAAAAGATTTTTTACAACAATAATCACACAAAATTTTTACAATATTTCATTTAAATAATTATATTTAAGATAATAATTCAATTTATAAGTCAGGTGGAGATAATAGAGAATCCACCTACCTCAAAATTGTTGGTGAAAATGAAAAATGACACCACACAAATTCAAGATCTGATCATAACCAAAATTCCCTTCAATATATCTAACATGATCTCATCATAATTTACATAAAAAAACATAGATCTATACCAAATGTATTATATATATGGTTCCAATATGGATAATAAAAATGTATCTAGGAAGAAAAATGAGGAACATGTACTTATCGACGAATTTAAACTTCTAACACGCTTTGATTCGCTTAAGAGTCACTTTCGGGTTGAAGTAAATCATCTCTCAAGCCCAGGGAGAAAATGAAATTTAGAATATAGAGTGATTAGGATATTAAATAGTATTTGGGGAGTTAATTCATATTAGATCCACATTTTTAGGGGCTCTAACTATATGCCACATAGTTAATCCGCATGGTTTTGAAAATCGTGCGCCAACTATGCAATGCTACTATCTTAAGGACACACCTCATATGGTTGGATCACACAACCAGATAAACCATTTTAGAATCATGAATTTACATATATTTCAAGAATCATAATTTAACCTAGGAATTTACATAGTTTGGTGAAAACATGTGCCAACTGTACGCCTACCCAGTGTCCATTGTTCTCCCTTGCATGGTTTCTTGGAGATGGTGCACAATTTCTACTAACTGTAAACCTCAAGACAAGCCTCCAAACAATGTAAAAAACCACCGAAACTTCCCAGAAAGAAACTAGATAATTATATATACTCAAAATACATGAATAAAGGGTCATGTATCAAAAACCAGGGTTTCTAAAGTTTGAGTCATGGAAGATAAAAATATTATTTTCTAGCATATAAGTTTCATTGATAATTTCTCCACACAATTTTAATTGTGATGTAATTTTGAAAAATTATAGGTTTATATTCACTCTAAAATTTATAATCATACAATTTCAAGTGACTCCATTCATATAATTATTTTTTTAGTATTACTGGTCATATGTGATTATACAACTCTTTGAGGTTTTACCATAACATTAGAGGATCCTTCATCTTCTGGTACTCAGTATTTAATTACTTATGAAAGTAATGTAATAGGAATATCAGGGATTGGGAATGGTATTTATAGGAGGTTTTATTACCAACTATTATTATTTATATAAGGTTATTTTCATTTAAATTTATCTTGATATCCAAAATCCAGGATACACAGTTTCTTCTAGAAATTTCAAGAGGGGGAAATCCAAGATTTTCCATATTTACCATAAAAATATGAATTACCACTTTTTACTAATATTTTATAATAAAATAATATTATTATGATAATGTGTTATGAAGCTAATTGATATTTATGGAAATCATGAGAAATTTTGAATAAAAAAACACGCAATCAATGATAGGTGAAGCGAAGCTCTAACAAAATGTGGCATTGAATATTTAGGATGTCGATGATGAATGAAAACAATAATGCAATGAATATGAAAATAAGTAGAGAAAAAAAATATAGAGGGATGATTTTTTTTACTTTTATATTAACACAATTCAATATTTATAGTTTACATGAGGTTGTAATCAATGGTTAAGATCAATCCCCATCTCTATATCGAATACAATGGTTAGAATGTAAAATTTTAGAGAACATTAAAGGTTATCAAAGTGAAGTGTTTTATTGGGAAATGAAGAGTATTAATCATTATTATTATAATTATGGTTTCCAAATATTAAATAATATTTTATAACAACTATAACCCACAAAAAACTAAATAATTACTATACATTTTACAATTCACAAGATATAAAAAATAAAAAAGAAAAAATATAAAAAATTTATATCCTTATAAACAAGTTACACTAAAATAAAATACATAGATATTAACTTATCATACTATATCGACATTCCTGAAGACTACTAACTTATGTAGCTTCCTAACATACTCTTAGTCCCTTCATATTTTCCCTTAATTTTGGGAAATTTCATTTGATTTGTGCATGTTCCCTATGCATTGAGATCCCCCCCATGCTCCTACCTTAGATAAAACCAATCTAAGGAACCCACCTCTAATTTGGGGGTCTTTTACTCCTCCTCTTATGTGTGAGAATATTTAGGTTTCTTGACTGCATGTAATATTTTCTTTTAGGCTCGATGATTACAAACATCTTTTTTCTATGTGATTCTAATACATGAAAAATACTTCATACTGAAATTCAACTCCCGTTTATGAAACAAAATATTATTTTTTATCTCTCAAGTGAGACTTCATACAATGATTCCATAAAATGTTTCTCTACTAATGTAAGTGATGTTAGGCCCACTTAAACATTTTTCAGTAAGTCTCTATTTGGTATACAGAAAATGAAAAATAGTAGAACCTCATGTTCTTTTAAAAAATAGAATTTATATTCCTCCCAAATTAGGATGAACCTCTATTTCCATCATTAAATTGAGAAATATATCCTTAGATTGGATAAAATTATCCAACTTTACCTTTTACACTACACTTTTCCACTTTGGACACCATTACCACCTTGCCATTCCATCACACTCAACCACCCTTACAACACCCACCCACCAACACCTCCTTGTAACACCCGATTCAACACTTCCCTATAACAACTAATCCCATTATAATTCATTTACTCCTCCCACAATAATAACATCTTAGTGATGACTCTAGTCGTAACATCTTTTCTCTTGCTCCCTCTATCATCATCTCCACTATGCTCCTACTCCCACTACCATTACAATGCCTATAGTAATATCTCATCCCAACTCACCTAAATAGTAACCAAACTGTATATTCCATGTGACCATAAACACATAAGGACTATTTTGAGGTATATAATGTGTAATTTTGGACATATTTTGACATTTGGTATATTTTAGGGTGAAATGAGGTTCTTTTGGAGGGTGGACAAGTGGTTTACAGTCTTGGGGAATATTCATAATTCCTAGGTGGATGTTTATGGTATTATAGGGGAGGAAGGGAAGGCTACATGACCAAATAATATCCACTCATACCATTCATGTCAACCATTAATGCCCAATATTTTCCATACAGTGAGAGTTTAAGGATCACTGTATAGTCTCTAGGATCATGAAACCACATAAAAACCCTCCATAATCATCTTTATTTGTATAATTTCAGAGATTTTGGTCCCATTATGTCTCTCTCTCATGGATCTATCATATTAGGGTGTTATTGGAGGTTATTATTAGTTATTACCTCCTTTTTAAACTCATCTCTCTTGAATCCTTGGGTGGTTAGAGTCCAAATCTAAGGAAAGTTCTCTCAAGATACCCCCTATCGTCTTAGTTCTTGGTTTTCTCATGGTAAAACCCTAATTATTCCGGGTTTGTAAAAAATAGAGGTTTTGGTTTGATTAAATTTTGGTATTTTTGTTTTAGGGTTTTAAGGAGGCTATAGGGAGCTAGGATCTTGAGTTTGGTGGTGTGATTCAGCATTATCGGTGGGTTGAGGTAGGTGACTTCTTATACACTTGATTTTATAATAATTCCATTTAGTTTGGATGTTTTGTTTAAATTAAATTGTTTTATATAATTAAAATGATTTAATATTGATTATTTATTGTTTATATAAAAAGGTTTTGGTGTGAGTGCTCCCAGAAAACACATATGGTGGATTTTCTTGGTGCATGTGTGTTTTTCAAAAGTGTTAGGAATTGTTTTTGGTTGAATTTATTTTGTTGATGAAATGAGGCATTGAGTTTATGATTATTTATTATTTTTTTTATTTATAGGATGGTTTGGAGAGGTCACAAAAAAGGGTTGTAAATTCCAACTTGAGTTTAGGTGTCTTGTCGAGATGGAAAGGTTTTAATTCCTTCTTATGCATGAGAATCACATTAGGGTTGATGGGGCTATCAGAAAATGGTTAGGTAGTGGTCCACTCATGAGTATGAGATACCCATGGTGATTATTGGTGCTTTACCATGGTTTCTATGTTCCCTTAGTTACTTTGTTGAACATTTAGATATGCGTAAGTGTGATTTGGGAAGTAGATAATTGTGACATGTTTGGAATGATTTATGTAAAGTTGATTTATTGTTAAATTTTAAAATACTTATTTTTTGTTTTATAAAATATAATGGGAGGGGAATTCTTTATAAAACTCATTTATATCTTGGTTTATTTTCATATACATGGGGTTCATGGGGAAGACTTGGGGAAATATTAATAATCCTTGTAATCACCCCCTACTCAACTACATTATGGATGGGTAAACTATATGAAGCAGGACACAAGTAAGGGAACTATGTCCAACTTTTCTAACGGTGGGTCATATCCACAATAGAGAAGCTATGGGAAGAATGTGTTTTAGAAAATGGGATGAATTATATAGTTTTTGGGAGGAATGGAGGAGTTTTTTTGGATCCATTTTATGGATATTTATTTCATGGAGAAATCAAACTTAATTTTTGAGTTGGATACACTTATATACTTATCAATTTTTTCTTATTTATTATGATTATTTTTTAAAGATATTTTTCATGAATCATATATTATACCAAATAGTTGTCTTTCCACTGCATTACTTCTATTTTATCTATAGCCTATAAATATATAACATATGTATACCTCATACTAATTTTTTAAAAACTCCCAACATGAGGAGTGATATTTATTTGAAGGTAAATTGCCCTAAATAATATTTTCCAAACACTAGAATTTTTTTGATAGAATTTGGTAATTAAGTGAGATCACTTAAGTCCTAGTAACATTTTGGCTTCCTAGGTCATGTATAGGGGTGAATGGTCAAGTCTGGATGTTTTAAATAGTGCCTCTCCATATGACAGAGGCTACCAAATTGTAATGAGGCTTGTATAAAACCATATGGGAAGACTATACCCTCATTATCATCAAAACCATAAAAATAAATAACAATAATATTCATAAACAAGTATAACATCATATTACACCATATAATTTACAAAAAAATTCATTCCATAATAAATAACAACACAATTCTATAAAAGAATATGCTCATGAAGATCATATAACTATATATAAATAAATATCTCCTGATTCCTGACCATATATAGTACATGAAAATAATAATAATAAGGAAACCCACTACTTTTATAGACCATGACTAAGACCTCTCTCTACATCCCTTACTGAGATATTCTATCCCAATCACCTGTACTAGGGTTTATGCCCAGACCTATATTCCAAACATAAAGATTTCACATCTACTAGGGTGAACGCACATCTTATGTGTGACAAACCAAGAATAACATAAAAATATATTAAATCATTTTACATTAATATTCATTATATATCAATCTAAATCACACCCCAAAATCTATATATTTAGTGTATTTAGAGATTAATCATATGAAATTATTATTTCACACTAAGTCTTCAACATCTATAAAAAATTTCTCTACACATGATATCCTTACAAGAATATTATACATACTACCCATATTCATTATTTGGGGGATGAAACATTATAAAAGGGTGAGCTTAGACACTTAGTAAGGGTAAACATAATAGATATAAAAAAAATCATAAGTGAGCATAAGATAAACCTGTGGGTAGGAGAACATAATAAAGGTACATGAACATATCAAAAGGAAACCATGACCAATAAAACATGGATCATAAGTCATGAATCATAACATATAACTTTTGGATAATATAATAAATGATTCATAAAATTGCATAAACATGAATCAATAAATATTACCCATGAAATATAACATATGAATGTGGAATATCATAGAAATTTGGCATAAACATAAGCTTAAAAAATCATTTATTATATCAAGGATCACTACCAAGACCATCATCACATAGTGAACAATGTTATATAACATAGGGAATTAGGTTCACTATCCATTCCCATAAATATCATGGATTGGGTTCACTCCCTAGTCCCTTACATGTCATCTCATGATATATAAATTTTTACCCAATACATTAGAGGGATATATAACTCTAGGAAAACCCGTCACATACTAAAAAACCACACATATGTGTACCACATGAACATGAAATAATTCAATATTCTTTTATAACACAATTATCTTGGGATAATGAAACATGATTCATAAGTGTAACACCCCTTATTTGAGCTATGTTACTCTTTTATTAGGTATTTTAAGTATATAATGGGCTTGTTTAATTTTGGGAAGCATTGGAAGAGTGTTTAATTGGAATAGGCTATAGGCTTCACTATAGCGTAGTGTTATTCATGTTCAAGGGCTTCTACCTTAATGTGAAGGAAATACATGTGTGTGAGTTGGCCAAGCCACAGAGACATCACCATGCCATAGAACCTACCATTCTAGTGGGCATGGTTGTTGGGAATTCCACTAGTGGGAAATGAGTAGACTAAAAATCCAAAGCTGTTTGGTGTGGTGGAAAGCATTTTTAAAGAGGAGTTCACTTGTGTAAAATGGCCATAATAAATGAATGGGATGAAAGGTGTGATGGCATTCAGAGTCATGGTGAGGAAATCATGCAACTAATTTGTAAAAGAAAAGAACTGATTCACCATGCCATATCCCATTCTATGGTGTGTGTCTCATAGTTCAAAATAGTAAGGATAATCTCTCCATGTCATGGGGGATCTCATGGTGTCAGTCAATATTGTTAAAAAAATAGCTAAAATAGCCACTTTTTTTAGGGTTAAATGAATTTTATTAGGAAAACATGTGCGATATTTTTTGTGAGATCTTAATTTGGTTATTTGAATCAATTATTATTATAAAAACTTTGATTCTTTCTCAAATCCCAAGGGCTTGTTAATGAGAGGATTACATTGGGTATTGGGAGACTCTCTTCTTTCTAGAAGTTCTTTCTCTTAGTTTTGGATGAGAAAATAGTTTAATGTAGGTGGATTATCCCCCACTTTTCTTCTTTAAATAAATTAAAGGCTTATGATATATAAGTTCAATTATTTTTATTTCATAATGGATAATTCTAGTAAAAATTCCTGAAAATATCATTTTTTTTATTTTTTAGAAGAAAAAATTGCATGTGTATGAACTAGAAATGGTAATGGGGTTGGCATGCATTAATATTTCATTAGAAGGGGACTTTTTGGTTTAAACTTGGTTATCATGTAAACTAGGGCACATTGGGTTACTCCACCAAGATATGACTTGGGGTGGATGAAAAAGGGATTTAATCACAAGTTGGGTTAGTTATGGGAATCCCTTTTGATGAGGGATGCATTAAGCATATCACATGGTTCAACATGGGAGGGTTTGGGTTCATAACATGGTTATTTCACCATGTGTTTCCTATATTTGTGATCATTCTCCTTAGTTATTATGTTCTTCTTATATATATATATTTATTGTGATGTAACTTGTTTTTATCCTAGTGGTGTGTGTGGGAAGTCTATGGTGGATTTCCTACTAGGTTGTATATTCACCCCCATATATATTAACTTTGGTGCATATTCAGACATTATTTTCTATGATACAGGTAAGGGAAAGGTCTATTACTTTTCTATAAGAGCACCTTGATGTAGTAATCACTATTTATGGTGGATATATCTTTGAGTTGGTCATGATGTAGAGTATGATACAATGACACAACCTACACCTAGGTTATCTTTGTGTCTTTTGGGTTTATGTATACATTTGGTTGTGCTTATTAAACTTCAACTTTGATTTCTGTCTTGTTATGTTTTATTATAGTTTGTTTAGATGGTTTTATATCATGCATCATGTTCATTTATTTTATACCATTGTGGTTTTCTATTATAGGTTGTGTTATGCATTAGGGTAAATCATCCCCCAATGATTTCATATACCCTTGGAATTTATTTTAAGCCTTTGGTGTTTGTGGTATGCACTAAAGTTGAGTGGAACCTCAGTCCTACCCAAGGATATGGGTTTAGATTAAGATGTTACAAATGATATCAGTTTGGTATGGTCTATCAATTTGGATGATAGAAATTGAGATAATATGCGTATAGACTTGAAATATAGAGTATAAAATGTGTAGATAACCTCTTTATATAGAACTTCAAGTTACTAAGGTAATCCGAGTACAAAATTTTTCTTAAAAAATTCTAGGTGTATCATTGTCTCTTTGTCATGGGTTTATAATATAATAATTTTATATCATGCATTAGTGAGAGCCTTACCACAAGGAAAACATCATTTATATGATATTTTATGACCTATGATCTGAAAATCTGATAATATGATTTTCTTGTCATGTGATGCACATGAAAAAACCTATGACTATAATGTGGGTGGTTGCTGAGTTGGTGATTATTTATATGATTATAAGAAAATGATACTAGTTAGGAGAATTAAAAATAAGAAAGAGGGAGATGCTAAGAAATTCATTCCACCTAAATCGAAATTTAACAAATATCTCATTCACAACATTTTAGAAACTTTTTAGGTTTTCTAAAAAGGAAATCATATTGATGAAAAACACTATGCAGATCACTCATTGGAATACCAAAAGTAAAACCTAATAATATTTTGTGGAGACTCAAGGATTGATAAATATAAATAACAGATGGGAATAATGATCTAAATATTTAATTTCCTTATCACCCCAAAAAACATCAAAGTAAATCTGACAGTAGATATTCTTGAAGACTTGGCACGATAATGGTGTGACTTAGCTGTTCAAGTGAAGGCTGACCAATGCCTCACATGGGAGGTATTTGAAGATTTTTTTTAATAAATAATTATATCCACACAAATGTCATGTATCAATGATGACACATTTCTTAGTTCTTAATAAATAACATCTTTTAGTTATGGAATATGGAGCTATATTCACATACCTAGATTTTTTTCACTGGAAGTGGAAGCTAGTGAATCTTATAAAGCACACATGTTTGAGTCATGCTTATGACTAAAAAATCACTCTAAAGGGACTATATTTTGCATTTATAATTAAAAAGACATCATAAATAAGTTTATGTTGTTAGAAAAGGACATGGTATCCTTAGTGGAGGGAACACCTTTTTACATCTAGGAATAGGGGGAAACTCCAGTGGTGGAAATAAGCATAGGAGGGAGACTTACTCACAAAATAATAAAGAAAATGATAACCAATATTTAGGGTTTGTTTTTATTCCTCTATGAAGTACCAAACAACATTGATTCTTTTTATTTGGTTATTTATACTACTTCAAGATTGTATGTACTCAACCACTTTGAAAATCCATAATTGTGGTTGAATTGAAAATATCAATAATTTCTATAGGCATCCATCAAATTAAAATAATGGAGGTAGTTCTAATTTAACTCAACCCTTGAATGGTCCACCTAAATGATCTCACCAGAGTGGTTCTCATCATTAGTATTTACATAGTCAAATAGATTCTAGGAGCACATAGATATCTAAAATAACTCACTCTTAGCATAAGGGAGGGAACAATCCATAAGGGCTTGACTGATAGCTTTATGGAGCCATGATGGCTATAATTAATGATGAACCAATTCACTTAGCAGTGAGAGGTAAAATTATTCTTAATTATACTTTAATGTAAGTATTGTTTGATACCTACACCTTCCATTATATTATTTATTCTCATATGGTGAATCAAATGGGGTTATATAGAGAGATGACACCTCATTTATTGAGCATAAAACACCTATCAGGAAACATAAGTGCATATGATTTAAGTGTATGACATGTTTTATCACCATTGATTTAATTTAGATTCGATGGGAGTTTCATATCTTAAAAATGGACATTTTTTATTTTATTTTGGTGATGAATTGGTTAGAATAATTCAAATCATGTATTGATTTCTATTCCTGATGGGTTTCCTTCACAACCCTAGATGGATATGTTCACCTATTTAAAGGAGAATACCACATAAATTTTAGGAGAGTAGGGCCTTCAATGATAGTAGTCAAAACTATATCATATTAGTTAGGAACCATGACATTGGGATCTATTGATGCAATCCAAAGTAATTATATATATCAAATAATAGAGTGATACCTCGATGTCTTTCCAAAATATTTTTTATAGATATCACCTAAAAGTGAAGTTGAATTTTTCATTGAACTTATACTAGGAACAAGTCCTATTTCACTTTCTTTATATAAAATGGAACCAAATTAATTGTGGGAATTGAAATTAAAGTTAAAAATTTTAGAAATATTGATATTTATTAGACCAAGTACATTTTCTTGGGCCACTCTAGTGTTATTTGTAAAAAAGGTAGATGGTACTCTTCAAATATTCATTGATTATCATAAACTGAATCAAGTTATGATAAATAATAGATATCATATTCCTTGAATTGATGATATATTAGTTCAATTCAATGGATCCAAATGGTTCTACAAGATTGATCTATGATTGGGGTACCACCAACTCTGAGTTGGGAAGGAGGATATTCAAAAGATAGATTTTTCAGAGTAATTATGAAAATTATGAGTACCTAGTCATGCCATTTAGTATTAAAAATAAACTAATATTATTAATATAATTTATAAACTATATATTTCCTAGGTATCTAGACTTTTTTTAATTGGTGTCTTTTGATTACATTTGGGTGTATTCTTGAACTAGAAGTGACCATGAAAGAAACTTAGAGATTGTGATGAGTACATCATGAGAAAATCATCTCTAAGAAAATTTATATAAGTGTAGCCTATAGACACAAGAAGTTTGATTCCTTGGACATTTAATATTTTAAAAAGTTATATCAATTGATACAAATAAAATTGGTTCTTCTATCTTATAGAAACCACCTAAGAATGTCTTTAAGATAAGAAGCGTTTTGTGATTAACATGATATTATTGATTATTTGTCCATGATTTCTCATGTTTTTCTTCACCTATGATGACTATAATTGGGAAGGGTATTTTTTTCCAGTGGAGTAACACTTGTTAGAAATATTTTTAGGATATTAAGGATTAACTTAACTCAGCACCAATTCTAGTTCTTCCAAAACTGTGCAAGGGATATGTGGTCTATTATGATGCATCTAGATCTATATTGGGTTTAATTATCATATATGGAGACCATGTTGTAGCCTAATACTAATCAAAACTTTTTGAAAATGAAAATAACCTTCTAAAGAATTATTTAGAATCGGAATATATAGTTTATTAATTAAAAAATAACACCACTCTCTCTTTGGGGAGAAGTTAACAATATTCACTTATCATAAAAGACTGAAATAAATATTTTAAAATAGTTATTTAAACCTAAGGAAAAAACATTCGATTGAATATCTCCATGTGTTAAACTTTTTTTAGTGTAAAAAAATAATAAAGGGAAATTTAGTAGCAGATGCATTGAGTCATAATATTATAACCAAGAGTTTAGTAAAGCCCATAATAAGTAAAAACTAATGAAGGTAATCAATGAAATTCCCTTGGAGTGTATGGAATAGAAGGATGTATTCATTTTCTTTCTAGTAAAAAATATTCCTAACTTGGTGGAGTAAGTCAAGGAAACTCAACATTAAGTCCCTAACTACCATTACATTAGTTAAAACCTTAATGGTTTTGAGGCTATGAATAGATGTCTGATGGATGATAACTCCATATTGTGCTTCCATGACTGAATTGTATTTTCTTCTTATTAGGAATAGGTTTTTCGTTCTTATCACCATTCAATGTGGGATATCCACTTAAGTATTTGAAATATGTATCATAAAATAAAGATACATTTTTTAGTCACACATGAAGAAAAGGGTATCTGAGTATGTGGGAAGATGCCTAATATGTCTTCAAGTAAAAGCTGAACAACAACAATCATCCAAAATTTTACAATCACTACCCATACCCATTTGAAAATGGAAAAACATTTCTCTATATTTTATCACCATATTACCAAATATGATTTGGAATCATTATTCTATTAGGTTGATTATTGACTTACTTACCAAGTCAGTGAAATTTATTCTAATTATAGAAATGAATTCAGTTGATAAGTTAGAAAAGCACTGTCATTGATAGGTGGGGAAGCTTCATGGGGTACCAATTTAAATTTTCTTTAACCGAGGCCCTTGATTTACCTCATGATTTTAAAGGTCAATATAAAAATCCTTCATAACCCAATTGACCATGAATATGGATTTCCACCATCAAACCTATGGGTAGTCTGAGCAAACTATTTAGATCCCAAAAGAATTTCTTAGAGCATGTGTGATGAACTTTGGCGGTTTATGGGAGGATAATTTTACATTAGTGGAATTTTTATATAATAATAGTTATCAGGAATCAATACATATGGATCCATTTGATGTATTTTATGGCTGACCATATCGATATCCACTTTGTTGGGTAGAGACTGATGAAAGCTCCCTAATCATGCCTAGACTTGTTAATGGGAAAATAAAGAAGATAAAAATGATTATGAAATAGATGGAAATGAAAAAAAGTATTCAGAAGAAATATTTGGATCACCATTATATCCGTTTTTATTCTAAAGCTGGTGATAATGTTTTCTTATGATTATCTATGAGGTTTGGGCACTGATGACTAGATAAGAAGGGAAATATAACTCTTTAATATAAGGGACCATTTTAAATTCTTGAACTCATTAGTAAAGATACCTATCCATTAGATTTAACTTATAGGTTTTGCAACATCTCAATATTATAAAATAAGAAAATTTCGTTATATAATATATGTGAGACACAACACAGAGCTTGAACAACCCAAAAAATATAGTTCTTTAAAACTAATATTCTCGATAGGTGTGAAACACACAAACCCAAGTCTAAATGAATCATAATATAGTATACCATTATAAACTAGATTCTAAATTGGTGGGTATGAATATTACAAACTAAATTATGAAAAATTTGGTTATCTATTGATTATAAACATAATAAAATTATTTAAAATAAAAAAATGTTTTCTAAAAAAATATATTTTTTCTAAAAGACGGTTTAGTTGCTCTTTGTGTACATAATTTAAAATTAATTTTTACCACTTATATAAAATCTATTTGATAAAATTTACTTCATTTTTTTAATCATCATATCAAAATTATCTTAGGTCAAATTCTTTGGATTTTTATGAAAAGTTTCATTTTTTGATGAATAGTAAAAAATATTGATTTTTATTGAAAACTATATTTTTATTTAAATAATTAACAAGTTAAAATTACATTTTAAATTGTTTTAAAGAAAAATTAATTCAATTATATTAAAATTTAACTAATTTGTGTTATTGGAATAAATTTCATTTTGAATTTTGATATAAAAAACTTATATACTTATGATAATTTTCTCTTTGGAAACTCACTTTTTCGTTGCATCTATGGGTATAATTATAAATTGAATTCTGCCACTTCTATGAATTAAATTTGAAAAAATATATTTCATATTTAGAATCATAATAATTTATATTATCTAATATTGTCAACATAATTTTTGACCAAAATGAATAGTGAAAAAAATAAAAATTAATTACCATGGTTTAGGTAAAAATGGGTTTACTGGGGGTTAAACCAAGAAGATAAGGGTTAAAATGACCTAAAAATGGGAAACAAAATCATTGATCATGTGTATGGAGTACTACTGCCTCACAAACTAATGTAATTAATTTTACATCAACACCTTTCAAGGATGGATATAATGATAGATTTAATATATATATATATATATATGATATTTATGATTTTATTAAACTTATGGAATTATAATATAACATATACCTTCTTAATTTACATTCCGTTTAAAATACAATAACATCACTCATGTGTACGATAGACTACCACCTCACGAGGTGATGTGATTCATTTTTCACTTATGCTTTATATGGAAAGTATTAAGGATAAATTTAATGAATATATGTTATATATATGAGATGATATTTATTCTGAAAGATTAATATGTCACCCACTTCCTTACCCATTCATCCATTAAAGAAATAATAATGTCACTTGTGCATATGTATGACATACCATCTCCACAAAGCGATGTAGTCCATTCACCGTGTTTAAATTTCAAAAATGATTCTATAAAATCTATATAATGATTTAATTTGGTATTTATCATATTAATATAATTCTTGATATTATGGATATATATCCTATACCAAAGAACTGAAATTTTCATGAAGAAACATGCATGATAAAACAAGGCAATTAACACCCGAAATAATGAAAATAATAAAAGATAAAAAATGAATGGTTCATAAGATGTTATAAGAGGATCATATATGATATTAAAAATATGAATATGGTTTTGTTATAAATTAATAACATTCTTAAAACCATTATACATGATTTTAAAGCATGTTCAACCAAAAGGAAGAATGAGATAAGGGATTTCGTCTCAATTTCACTTCATTAAGGTATATTATATTGTTATGCACCTAATTTATTTTATATGGTGTATATAATGACCCTTTTACATTAATATAATGAATCTTTCATACTTCATGGTATTTTGAGTTTCAGTTTAAATTATTTTATCCAAGGGGATTTGACTTGAAAATTACCAAGTGGTAATGAATTTCATAACTCAATTTCATTTCATTGGGTCATATTACTTCTTCATTGTCTTTGAAATTCTATTATTATATGTGTAATTATTTTTTATTATATTATGTTGTATTTAAAAATTTTTATATGTATTTACGTTTGACACATATAATTTATTAATTGATTAATTTTCACTTTAAATTTATGATATTTGTAATGGTTTATTTAACAATCTCATTTTAATAATAATTCTTTATAAAGTTTCCATTGAAGGAAATTATTTGATAATTATCTAATAAAAAAATTTTCTTTTCTTTTAATATGGTTATTCATAAATTCTTCAATAATAGTACAATTTTCCTACTCTTTTTTACTTAAAACTATTAAGAAAATGTTTTTTGTAAAATCCGACTTTATTTCTCTCTTCGGTAAAAAATCCATTTTCTTCAAAAACCATATTTTCTAAAAATGATTTCAATTTTTTTAAAATTATTAAAAATTATTTATTAAATTAATTTTTACCCATTTTTTAATTTTTAAATTAATCTTCATGTCATTTTCCAAAAAATTCCCATTTCGATTTTACCAGAAAAGTGAAATGAATATTTGTTTTAACATGTATGGAATATACATAATTTATTACCATCATGACCACTAAATTTTTTAAGTATTCCTTTATAAATTTTAAATAATATTTTAATATAAAATTATTTTCAAAATTTTTGGTAAACTTTTAGTTTTAAAAGGTGATTTTCAAAATGAAAAGGGTATCTTCCTTAAGAATGATTTTAAACATATTTTAATGCTATTTCTATTTATCAATAACAAAAACCATTTATTTTACATATAATAAAATAGGGATATGTTTTATTGATATCATCCTTATTTTTACCTTGCACTGTTTATGATATTTTTACCAAGGATAGTATTGACAATAACTACCTTGATTCATTTTTGTAGTTATTAACTCTCCCTTGAATTATTCAATTTTATGTGATCATTGGAAATTAAATTTCCCCTAAATATCTATATTATTTATCATAAATATTATTATTTCTCAAACCATATCTAATTTCTACATTTTATGTTTTAATTTTAAATTTATTTAATTGACAAGGAAAATATTGATAATCTTTATTCCTTCTTTAATACAAATATTTTTTGATAAGACATATTATTCATGAATTAAATAAATTATTTTATATATAAAGAATGATTTGGATATGAAGTTATGGGTGGAGTCCGGATATAAATATCCCATCAATGCATTGGTAGTCTCATGATATGAATTAGTTGGATATCCTTTGTTAAATGGGTTTCTGGTGTAAAAATACCCATCGATTTTAAAGATTCTTGAGGAAGGTCTTGAGAGTAGAGGTTTTCATGATTCCTAAGATCATGATGTCCAATAATTAAGAATTTAATTCATTGATAATTTCATTATTATTATCCATGATATTTTTACAATGTTATTATATTTTTATGAATTTCATTGTAGTTTATTGATTAAATGACATGTGTTTTCAGTTATTTACCTTGACATATTGATTATTCCTTATCCAGTTATGATATTCATTACATTTATTAAATGACAATTGTTTTTAGTTATTTACCATTAAATGTTGATTATTATTGTGATGTTATTTAAATGACATGTGTTTTCAGTTATTTATTTTTCCATGTTGATTATGATTATTTATTCAGGATGGATTCTACTATACTTAACCCTTATTGAGAATTTGATCTCACCATTATTTTGTTTTATTTCCTAGGATTCCATGAAGTGTACTATGATTTATATATAAGGATATGATAGAGGGAATAAAGTTATTCTCAAAAAAAAATTATGTTGTAATTTTAGTTTTCAAAGTTACTATGAGAATCATGTAAGTATGTAGTTTACCAAGAATACTAAACTATTACGTCCTTCGGGATGTGATTCCTTAGATATTATTCCAATGTAATAAAGTAAGACACTAACTCTAGGTAACTGAAGTGAAGATAATTATAGTTATTATCAAAGGAATTATAGTATAAACCTTTGGAACTAGATTTAGGAAAACATATATTAGGAAACATAACCCTACAATATAATTTGAGTATAAGTATAGAAGAACATCCTAAAGTTTTGGTAAGGAATATTTTATGTGGTTTTTCCTAGAAATATATCATTTTATGGATACTAAAAGTGTATATGGTTTTAAAGAAGTTGTACCTAGGAGTAATAACTTTGAAAAGGGAATATTGGGATTAACCCAATTGTTACTTGATGTATGACAATAGGCCTTACTATGCACCTAGTTTGACACCCCCAGGAGATATTCTTAGGATAATTCACATTTTATTTACAAACCATTATAAATGATTTGAATAGATGATTACAATGAATAACCTACCTTAAACCTAAGGTGTGTTTTATTAAAAAATGTTATCATTATTTAGACATACTATAAATGATTATATGGTTTTCCTACTATGATTATTTTTGATCATACTATGTTTTTTGGTTTTAGTTAATGTATGAAACCTGAAAGAATCATGTTAACATTTAATATGAAGGAAAATGTGGTGAATATGTTAAAACAAATGGAATTTTGATATGAGTGAAATATATCATGATTATTCCTAATCAGTTATCTCAAAATATGATTAAGAACCTATACCTTGACCAACTCCCAGATTCCCCAAATAAGAGAAAGATGGAGTTTAGTAAGAGACCGAGTGATAAAGAACATATATAAAAGAAAGATTGATTTCATTCAAATCATAAATGTAGAAAGAGACACCTAGTAATGTTTTTAAAAGAATGATAATTTTTTTATGTGTGGAAAATAAGGGAAAAAAGCAATAAATTATCGAGGAAAAATGAAGAGTATGATGGAAGGAAATAAATATCATCATAGGGATCCATTTATACTTTTTTGTCTTAAATGTGGAGAACTTGGGCATTACCCGAGTTAATTCCCCCTTATAAGGTTAACTCGTAGACCAAAGAAGAACCAATGTTGAAATAAAATAGATGAAGTATTTATGTATTTGGATTCAAGAATTAAATTTTAGAAGTTTTTTTACCAATGGTATTTTAGTTATAAGAATCATGAAACATCTAAGGATTGTGGAAAATTTCATAATCATATATGTATTAGTTAACATATGATTTATGGATACCATCATGGGTTATGAGTTTAAGGTTGGTCATATGTTCAAATTATTAAACACTCATTTCTAGGTTTTATGTGATGGGAGTTTACAAAGATTAAGGATATTTTTTTGGAAAAACATTATGGGAATACAACCCATTGGTTTATTACATTAAAGGGTCATTTAAAGAAGAATGGATATATTTTTTTTGAACTTAAGATTAAAGTTATTTCTCACCTTTAATATTTATCTAATCTTATATGTTGTAGTAATTATGGGTCATTATAATTTGGTAATGTTATAAGAATTATATTAATATAGTTTTTGAAAAAGGACAACCCGCATGACGGGTGGCAACCCGTTGCATCCGGTGAAGGCCATAGGTCTTGAAACCACAATCGATGGAAGAAAAGTGTTTAATGACTACCATAGGCCTACATGATGTCTTGGTTAATTTGTCATTTTTTTTAGTTAAATTATTTGATGAATAAATTTTAATAATGAACTAGTGGTGTTGCTATTGAGGTTTACAGATTAATGTATTATATTGGATAACCTGTGCTAACCATATTGGTTTTGGAAATTAGTTATAGATAGATAAAAATATTTTTCACTATTTTATGGATCTTAAAATACATTAAAAGTGAATTTTAGTGCTTCAGAAATAAAAAATTCATTTTGTATATTCATTTTTTAGAGTAAGAGATGAAGTAGAAATTGATCTAAGAATAACCAATGTCGGAAATTAGGCTTATGAAATAGAAATATATTAAGTAAGTATATTTTATTATATTATTAAATAGTTAAATAATTAAAAAACTTTAGGAAAATGAATTTTAAATCTAAATTTTATCCTATTAACTTAATATCCTATGCATCAAATTGGATTTTAAATCATTATATATTTATGGTTTTTAGGTCCTTAACATTATATTGATCCTTCACCTTATTATGATCAATAAACTCTATCATTCTCTATAATTATTTATGATAATATTAAATGAAAATATATTTAATTAACACCAATGATATCCTAATTAGAAACCTATTTATGTGTTATTAAATATGACCTTTTTCACTTCCCTTTATCTCTTATTAAGATGATTTTTTATTAACCCTTTTTATAATGTGAGTTTTCAACAAAGGAATTTTCAAATATCAAACCCTTAATTTCCAAGTGCAAGATAAAATTATGAGGATGAAATTTATTTAAGTTGGGGAGAACATACCACCTAAAAATTATAAAAGATCAACATTATATTAGATAGCATATGTGACATGAAACACTACTATTAAAAAACCCATGAAATATATTTATTTAAATTTCATCTCTTCAATAGCTTGTAGAACATAAAAACATGAGTCTAAATTAACTATAATATAGTATACCATTATAAACTAGATGTTAAATATATGGGGATTAATATTATTAAATAAATTATTAAAATTATTGTTATATATTTATTATAAATAAAACAATAATCATTTAAAATAATAAGAACTGTTTTCTGAAAAACTGATTTTTTTTCTAAGAGGGTTTAGTCGTGCTTTGCACAAATAATTTTGAACTAATTTTTTAAAATTTTAGAAAATTAGTTTGATAAAATTAACTTCATTTATTAAATAATAATATAAAAATAATATTAGGGTAATTTTTTGGGTTTTTTCTAAAAAGTTTCATTTTTCAATGAATAGTGAAAAATATCGATTTTTATTGAAAACTGTCTTTTCATTTCAACAATTCATGAGGTTAAATTAAATTTTAATTTGGTTTTAAAGTAAATTTAGATTAATTATAATAAAATTTAACTAATTTATTTAATTTTAATCAATTTCATAATGAATTTTTATATTAAAACATTCTATACTTATGATAAGTTTCCGTTTGTAAACCTGCTTTTTCATTGCGTTTGTAGATATAATTTTAAATAAAATTATGCCATTTCATTGAATTGAATTTGTTAAACTAGAGTAGATATTTTTATTAAGAATAATTTTAATTATTTAAAAATTTAAACTTAGTTTTTGGACCAAATTAATAGAGCCAACAATAAAAATTAATTACTTTGGTTACAGTAAAAATGAGTTTATCGGGGGTTAAACTAAGAAGATAAGGGTTAAAATGACCTAAAAACTTGTAAAAATATTGTTTTATAGACATATTTACACCTTATACTATAAAAAATTATAAACTTTTGTTATTTAGAAACATTTTTAATGTTAATGACTTTATCATTTTGGATTCTTTTTAGAAATTTCCAAGTAATTTCCAAGAGGGTTCCCTTTCCCCACTTATAAAAGGGAACTCACTCCCTTCACTTTGTCAAAACACCCAAGTCCTTTGGATAGAAAAAACCCTAAAAAATCACTCTATAACAACCTTATACACATTTTATTGTAAAAAACCATTATTTTAAAAGAACACTATGTTCGATAGTGTATACAATGCGCAACACTGAGCTTAAATAAACACCAAAATATTATTATTTAAATATGAATGTTAAAACCTAGCTGTTGAAGTGGTGGGTACAGATAGTTTTAATAAAATTATGAAATATATTTATAAATATAAAATAAAAAATTAATACAAATTCATTTATTAATTCTTATGAAATATATACTCAATTTTTAGTAGAGTTATTTTATGCTTCAGAAATATGTTTTCTTCAAAAATGGGTTTTCTTGCTTTTTATGAGGGGATATTATTATCAATTTTTGGAATTTATATAAATTTTATTTTATAAAAATAATATAATTTTTAAAACCATTATATTAAAATTATATTAGTGTGAATTTTTGGTATTCTTTCGAAAAGATTAATTTCCAATTAATAGTACAAAATACTGATTTTTGTAAAACTATCATTTTCTTTATATTAAAAACTCACTTTATGATATGAATTTGATAAAAAATTAAGATAACTACTATTTATTTATATATAATCTATATAATTATATTTTAATCATCCTTATACATTATTTTGGTTTAAGTACATTTTTGGGCTTAAAAATCCATTTTTCAAGAAAACTGATTTCTTTTGTGTTTTACAGAATTAATTTTAAATTAAAATTTACCACTTCTGTGAGTTTAATCTTGAAAATTGGATTCAATATTTTTAATAATTTTTTCCAATTTTTTTAATTTGTTCCCTTTTACTTTTGGTCAATATGAATAGTAACTATAATAATTTTATTTCTACAGTAAGGGTAAATAGGTAATTTAGGTTAAAAATAAAATGATAAGGACTGTAAAATTACACTAAAAATTTCCAATATCTTATTTTATGATTATGGTTCATCTATAATCATAAAATATTCGGTTATATGGCATTTTATGGCCATTTAGATGAGATTATAACCTTTATAGTATTTTATTTAAAGAAAAGTCAAACATGTCACTCTATAGTTCTTAATAACTATAATATTTTTAATATGGGGTTAAAAAATGATAAGTTTGACAATGAATGTTATTTTTACATAAAATTTTTTTCTATATATCATAATAATTTATTTTTAATTTTTAGTGTATAAATAATTACCTTAAATTCTTACACAATGATGATGTAGAAATTATTCAATTAATGGAAAAATAAAATAAATGATATTAAAAATATTATAATTTGAGATAATTAATGTGATTCATGAATTTTATATATTAAAATGAAATGTTATGGATTTATTAAAATATTTTTTTTCTAATTTATATTGTTTTCTTGATATTATTAAAGTCAAAGTAATGCATAATGTCAAAATTGATAATAATGATATTTTAGGAAAATAATATTGTATTAAATTATTTAAAAATCATAAAAATATTAAATAAGGAGAAAGGAGATAATATATGGTACAAAATTTTCATCTATGTGCATTTATAGTCTATTTGGAATCATTTGGATCTAGAATAGTTTTATTATATTTTAATATTTTGAGAAATTCCAAAAGTGCCCCTCAAATCAATTATAAAAGGGAACCCCTTACTTCACTTATTTACACAAATTTGATCCATAAATCTCCAAAAAGCCCTAAAATACCTCTTCTCAAGATTACTATTCAATTTATTTAGGTTATTTCCCTTCCAAAATAGTAATCCTAGTTCCCTTAAGAAGATATATAAAAGGAGTCCACTGATGAAGAGGTAATTATCTTTACCAAATCTTTCAATATTATTTGTTCTTTTAATTACAATTAATGTTTTTTACCCATCATAAAATAATAAATCTGGTATAATAAATATACTAAGATGTTATTATGGTAATGGGAAAACTATATTATATCTTTTTTCCATCATATGAAAAGAGAAAACATCACTCATACGCACGTATAGCTTACCATATACATGTAGTAATGTAATTTTTTTTCATCACCACTTTACCTGGATGATTAATAATGATCTATAAAGGTTAATTTCTCTTTACCATTATTTCATTCCATACATCAAAAAATGAAGATAGTGTTCATGTGTACGTACGACCTACCATCTCCATAAATGATGTAATTCATTTTTCCATCTATATATTTATGGATGACTATATATATATTTAACATAAATTATATTTAAACCATAAATAATATTCTAGATATTATGGAACTATGATAAAATTATAAGGAACAAAAATACTGAATCAAAACACACATGAAAAAAAGAACTTACCACCTGAAATAATGATTTTAATAATGAATTGATAATAAACAGGTGATAAAATATTATAAGTAAATCATATATGATATGATATAGATGAAAATGTTTCTGGAATATATTTATAATAAACTAGTATTTACTATAAAGTAGTTTCAAACACGTACAAAGGAAATCGATCCTAAGGTAAGGGTTTCTTGTATCACTTTTACTTTTGTGATACATATTCCATATTCACGAATTATTTTTTTTTTATGGTGTATATACTTTTTATTTGATATTTTATATCATGAATATATTTTTATTCATGGTATTTAAATTTTAATTTAAATTTTTTTCTTTCATGGGGATTAACATTCAAAATTTACTAAAGTGGTAAGGGTTTTTTTCATAATCTAATAATTTTTCAAGATTGTTTATATTTATGTCTGTATTGGGGAATATTTATCTTTCAAGTACATTTTTTCTAAAAATGTTTTAAAAAATATTTTTACTATTATACAATGATTTTTAAAAGTCATTTTTACCCATGTTTTACTTTTTTATAAAATGTTTTAAAAGGAATATTTTTGTCGTTTTATGAATGAGGTACTTTTTAAACAGTATGAAAGGAATGTTTTTTAACTTATACAACATGAAAAAAATTTACCAACATCATGAGACCATAATTATTTGAATACCTATTTATAATTTTACAAGGTTCTTTTCAAATAAAATACTATCTTTTATAATTGCACATTTTTTTAAAAATAAATGACATCAAAGTGAAAAAGGAATTTTCTCAATAAAATTTCTATGATATTATTCAAATATTTTCATATATGTCAAAATAATTTTCTAAATCTTATGATTCATTTAGGTTGATCTCTTACGATACCATATACCATATTTTATTGGATGGTTTATGATCAGTTTGACTAGATATGTACTATTTTGAAATCATTAACCATATTAATATAGATGGTTTATAATTTTGTTTATTGATTAGGGAAATTATTAAAATTTTATATTATAGTTTCATTATGAATGTTTATATTGATTATGATTCAATAATTTCATATGAGGAATTCATTGGACTTAGTAAGTGAAGGGCATGACCTGATATAACCCCTCGATGCATCGGTAGGTCTCATGAGATAGACTAGTTTGGGTATTGGTTGAGACCTTACCCATTTATGAAAGATATATTGGAACAAGGACTTGAAAATAAGTTTATAATGTTAGATATTATTTATTCCATAATTATGTAATTATTTATTGATGTCCTTGTGATTATTCAAATAGTTTTAATAACCATGGATAAGTTCCAATCTCATGTGAGTATTTATATGTAATTATTTCATCATCATTTCTTCCTTCCATATTATTCATCATGTTCAAGTTATTAATTAAATGAAATGTCTTTTCAATTATTTAACTTTCAATATTTATCATTAATTATTTATTCATGACAGCTTCTATAGTACGTATACCCTTATTGAGCCTTAGAGCTAACCACTTTATTATGTTTCCTTTCTCTAGGATGTGAATAAGTGTATTATGATTTATATGCAGAGATATGATAAAGGGAATAATTGTATTCTAAAAGAACATAATATATTGTATTTTATGTTTTTAATTGTGAGGTTAAAATAAATTATGTATCTAGTTTACCAATACTAATAAACTATTTGGTCCTTCAGGATGTGATTCCTTTTATCTAGTGCCAATATAATAAAGTAACCACCAACTATAGTCTACTAGAATAGGGGTATTTATAGTTATTACTAGAGAAATTTTATTATAAAACTTGGAAAATATATTTAGGAAAACACATATTAAGGAACATAACCCTATGATAGACATTGAGGAAAAATATAGAAGAACATTTTAAAGTTGTGATAATATAGAGATTATGTGGTTTTTCTGAGTAATACACATCTTTCTAAATACTAAAAGTGGATGTGGTTCTGGCATAGATATACCTAGGGGTAATAACACCAAAAAAGACACATTGGGATTAAATCAATCATTACCTAGTACATGAAAACATGCCTTACTACACACTAGGTTTGACACTCCTAAGATATATGCTTGGGTTAATTCATAGTTTCTTTATAAACCATTATGAAAGATTTAAATAGATGATGACCATGAATTACATAGATTAAAACTAAGGTGATATATATTGAAAATAAATTTTACTAATTTAGGAATATTATTCTTCATGACTATATGATTTTCCACTTTGATCATTGTTGGTCATATTATGGTTTTTGGTTTTAGTCAATGGCTGGAACCAAAAGGAATCATGTTAATTTTGAATGAGATAATTTTTTTTGATGAAAAACCAAATGGGATAATGACTTGGGTGAAGGATATTGTGATTATGACTATATATGATTAAATAATTTCACCTTAAAAACTCTTAGACTCACTAAGAAAGATAAGTATAGAGTCCACTAAGATCTTGAATAATAGAGAACATGGAGGAAAGACGACTCAATTTCCTCCATGTAAAAAATGTGGAAAGATACACCTAGGAGAGTGTACCAAATTAATAGAAAAATGTTTTATGCATGGACAATAAGGACATAAAGAAATTAATTTATGAGAAAAAATGAATAGTTTGGTTAATGTAATGGATTCGAATAATGGTTTCCCTAAGGTATTATCGATGGTTAAATGTTTTAAATACAAGAAGTAAGAGAATTATGAAAATAGATGTCCTAGTGGTAAATATAATGAATAGAGTAAACAAGGTTATATGATTAAGGGTTATATTTATTTTTATTAAGAGACTAAAAATGACATATTAAAGGATGGGGGTGTTCAATAATAGTATGATGAATCCTAGTTAATGGTTTAAGAATGAAGTAGAATGATTGATGTGCTTGTGTTTGGATTCATTAATTATGTTATAAGAGTATTTTATAAATGATATTTTGGTTAAAAAATTATGAAATGTATAAGTATTGTACAACAATACTATTTATTTAAGTATTTTAGAGCATATGATGAATGGTATTGATAACCAGGAAAAGTAATTTAGTGGAAATTTGATCTTTTTGAAAAACCATGATTAAGGGAAGATAACCCTTAATATGTGCTCAATGTTGAGATAATAATGATAAATATATGTTTATGGGATAAAATTTATGAAAATGAAATTGGTTAGTGATTTGATGATTTATATTATATTTTCTAGAGTTTACTACATGTTAGGATTTAAGGAATATATTCAATAACCTGATATTTTATTTGAGTAATAATGCATTGTTTTATTAAGGTTTTAAGGTCATCAAGGTATTCATATATCTATTATACGACATTAAGATCTACATTATGTTGTTTGGGGAATCTAATATTAAGTTAATTTTGGAAATTTAGCGACCTTACTTCTAAATTTTTGACTTTGAATTTGGAAAGATGTATTTTAGATAACTCTTATAGTTAACTATTTATGGAATAGATTAAGTTGAACTTTGGGTGTTATTAGATAACTTGTGTTAAACATTTTGGTCTTGGAAAATTTATAGAGATGATAGGAAGGAATTTTCATTCTTTTATTGAGATAATGACTTGTCAAATATTAATTTTAGTGCTTTAGGCATAAAAATTTCTATTCTTGGAGTGATATATGATGTAGGAATTGATTAAAGCACAACCAAAGGATGAAATTGTTCCAATGAAATAAAAAGATATCAAGTCACTATATTTCCTTATATTCTTAGTCTAAATGGTAAAGTAATTCCAAAAATCTTGAAAAATGATATTAAAACAAAATTTTTATCCTATTACCTTCATATATAATGAATCAATGGTCTTTTACTCATCATATATTTATGATTTGTTGGTTTTATACTTTCTCTTGATGATTCAATTTCTTGTGATCAATGACCTATGCCACCCCCATCATTATTTGGGTATTACACTTTTCTTATATGTCCATATTTTCAATTCCCACCTATGTTATTCTACTTGTAAATTTATTTATGTGATTATTCTGGATAACCTTCATACTTCATTTTACATCTTATCAAGAGGATGTTTTATTAACCATTCTTACGATGTGTGTTTTCCACAAATGTATTTTTAAATGTTAAACCATTGATTACTGATCAAAAGTTTAAATTTAGAGAATAAAATTTATTTAAGTAGATGAGAATGTAACACCCCGAGATTTTAAAATAACACTATGTTTGATAGCATATACAACACACAATACCGAGATTAAACGAACCCCAAAGTATTATTAGTGAAACATGACCATTATAACCTAGTCATTGAATTGGATGGTATAAATACTCTTAACCAAAATATGATATATATATATATATATATAAATTAACCACTCAATAAAAAAACATTGATTAATTATTATGAAATATGAACTCAATTTTTAGTAAAGTTATTTTATGCTTTAGAAATATATTTTCTTCAAAATTGGGTTTTCTTGATTTTTATGATTGAATATTATAATTTTTTTGGAACTCATATAAATTTTATTTTATAAAAAATTATCATTTTTGAAACCAGGACATTAAAATTATCATAGGGTGAATTTTTGATATTTTTCTTAAAAGATTAATTTTCCAGTGAATAGTAAAAAATATCAATTTTTATAAAAATATCATTTTGTTTATATTAAAAAGTACCTTTATGATATGAATTTTATCTAAAATTAAATTTAGTAATATTTAGTTATATATATAATATAATTAGTTACATTTTAATCATTCTTATACCTTATTTTAGTATAAGTACATTTTTGGGGTTAAAAACACATTTTTCAAGAAAACTGTTTCCTGTTACATTTTGTAGGATTAATTTTAAATTAAATTATGAAACTTCTGTGAGTTTAATATTGAAAAATTTATTCCATATTTAGAATAATTAGGTCCAAAATTTTTAAATACGTACCCTTTTTTTATTATGAATAGCAACTATAGTAATTTTATTACCATGATAAGGGTAAATCATGTTATTTAGGATAAAAATAAAATTTTAAAAACTATAAAATAATCATAACACTTGAAATTATCTTATTGGATGAGTTTATTTAATCCATAATTATCCAATATTTTTTTATTTAATTTTATGGACACTTAGAGGAGATTATAACCATTATAGTATTTTATTTAAAGAAAAGTCAAACATGTCACACTCTAGTTATTAATAACTATATTTTTTTTATATATGGGGTCAACCAAATTATATTTTAGACTATAAATATTATTTTTAAATATAATATATTTATATACATAATGTTATTTTTTTTAATTTTTAGTAATGAAATAAATACATTAAATTCTTACACAATGTTAATGAAGTAATAATTCAATTAACGGGGAAATCAAAAAAATGATATTAAAAATATTAAAAGTATTATAATTTGAGACATTTATTATTATAAATTAATTTTATAGATTAAAATTACATGTTAGAGATGCATTAATTTTTTTTTTAGAATTTATATTGTTTTCTTGATGTTATTAAATTCAAAGTAATGAATAGTGTAAAAATTGATAATAATGATATTTTTTGAAAATAATATTTTATTAAATTATCTAAAAATCATAAAAATATTAAATAAGTAAAAAATGGGATAAAATAAGATATAAATGTTCACAAAATGTTCATTTATAGTCCATTTTAAGCATTTGAATCTAGAATATTCTTATTATATTTTAATATTTTGATAGATTCCAAAAGTGCTTCTCACCTCAATTATAAAAGGGAACCCCTTACTTCACTTATTTACAACACTTTGATCCATATATATTGACTAAATCCTTTACATTACTATACTAAACATACTTATCTATGTTCTTGAGGTTCTTTACCTTCCAGAATAGCAATACTAAGTCCCTTAAGAAGAGATCTAAAGGGAATCTACTAAAGAAGAGGTAATCATCTTTACTGACTATTTCAAGTTTATTTCTTATTCTATTTTATATACACGTGTTGTAACCATAATAAAATAATAAATTCAGTATAAGAAATATACTTAGATTTTATTATGATTATGGTACAACCATATTCTATCTAATTTCTATCCTATGAAAAGTGAAAACATTGCTCGTGCGTACGTATGACTTACCATCTCTATATAGCGGTGTAATTCATTTTATCATAAAAAATTATTTGAATGGTTATAAATATGGAACAAGAAAATATATATTATATATATATATAAAATAATAATTATTCTTAAAATTTTAATTATTCTTTACCATTCTTTTGTTCCATCCATTGAAAAATGAAAGCAGCATTCATGCGTATGTATGGTCTACCATCTCCATGAATGGTGTAATTCATTTTTATATCTATATATTTATAGATGAATATAAATATAATTATATTTAATAAATATAATATTTAAAAAATATATAATATTCTGTATCTTATGGAACTATGATAAAATTATAAGGACTAAAACTACCAAATCAAAATATACATGAAAAATGAAGCAGTTACCACCCAAAATAATGATTTTAACAATGAATTGATAATAAATGGGTGAAAAAATGTTATAACTAAATAATATATGGTATTATATATATGATTATAGTTCTAGAATATATGTATAATAAATATATATTTATTATACAGGAGGTTCAAACATATACAAAGGAAATCTAATCTAAGGCATGGGGTTCTCATCTCACTTTTACTTCTGTGAGACATATGCCATATTCACCACTTATTTATTTTTGTGTGGTGTATATACTAACTCATTGATAAATTATATCATTAATATATTTATATTTATGGTATTTAAAGTCTAATTTGAAGTTATTTATTTCATGGGGCTTATGTTTCAAAAGTTACTAAAATGGTAAGGGTTTATTTCACAATCTCATTATTATTCAAGATTGTTTATGTTTATATCTCCACTAGGAAGTATTTATATACCTTGTAAATTTTTTTTGAAAATGTTTTCAAAAATGCTTTTAATATTCTACTATTATTTTTAAAATTCATTTTCACCCCAGTTTTACTTTTTATATTTTTTCAAATGAATCTTTTTGTCATTTTTTGAAGAAGGTACTTTTTAATTAGTACTAAAGGAGTTATTTTTAACTTATATGTAATGAATAGAATTTACCACCATCAAGAAACCTCAATTATTTGAATATTACATTAAAATTTTACAAGTTTCTTTTTAATTATTTTTTTTAATTTTGTAGATTTTTAAAAATAAGTGACTTCAAAGTGAAAATGAGTATTTTCCTCAATAATTTTCCCAAGATCTTATTAAAATATTTTCATATATGTCAACATTTTTTTTAATATTATGATTTATTGAGATTGATCTATTATGATACCATCTAACATATTTTATTGAATGGTTTAGGATCGTTTTCACTAGGATATACTATTTTGATACTATTTTCCATATTACTCTAGATGGTTTATGAATATGTTTTTTTATTAGGGGAATTATTAAAATTTCATATTCTTGTTTCAATAAAAATGTTTATTTTGATTATGTTTCACACCTTTAATATGAAGAATTAATTAGAATTAGTATGTGATGGGTGGGGCCCGTTGTAGCTGCTTGATGCATTAGTAGGTCTCATAAGAAAATCTAGTTTGGGTATTTGATGAGGGATTACCCATTTATGAAATATGTCTTGGCATGAGGCCTTGTTGGTATATCTATGATGCCAGATGCTATGAATTCCATCATAATGAAATTAGTTATTGATGTCCATGTGATTGTTCGATTAATCAGAATATCCATGGATAAGATTAAACATTACATGATTATTTATATAGAATTATTTGATCATCATTTATTCTTACCATATTATTAATCATGTTCAAGTTATTGATTAAATGATATATATTTTAGGTTATTTATCTTACCATATTCATTATACCTTATTTATTCATGATCGCTTCCACTGTATGAATACCCTTATAGAGTATTAGATTTCACCCCTTTATTATGTTTCCTTTCTCTAGGTTTCCAAGAAGTGTATTATGATTTATATATTGGGATATGATAAAGGGAATATTTTTGTACTCAAATAAAATAATATATTATATTTTATGTTTTCAATTATGATGTGAAATTAAAGTATGTATCTAGTTTACCAAGACTACTAAACTATTTGTTCCTTTAGGATGTGATTACTTAAATCTAGTGAAAATGAAATAAATTAACCACTGAATATATGCTACTAGATTTGGGGTATTTACATTTAAAGATATTGGTCTTCCCAAAATAACAAACTTAGGGCCCTTAATATGAGATTGAAAAGAGGTTTCTCTGAGAGATGGTAATTGTATTAATAAATATCTTTCATTTTCATTCTTCTTTTTACACCTTAAATTATGTATTAAAACTTAAAATATAACAAAACAACTATTTACCATTTTATAAGATGTCATTATGTTAATGGAATAATATTTACCCATCTCATACTCCATCAAAAGGGAAACAAAATTATTGATCGTGTGTATGATGGACTATCGCCTTTCAAACCGATGTAATTCGTTTTCCATCATCACATTTCAAGGATGAAATAATGATGGATTTAAAACATGTGTATGATATTTATGATAATATTATAATTATGGATTTATAATATCATATATACTTTCTTTATTTCTATTCCTTTTAAAATAGGACGACGTCACTCGTGTGTATAAAAGACCATCGCCTCACGAAGTGATATGATTAATTTTTCACTTACGCTTTAAATGAAAAGTAATAAGGATAAATTTAATGAATACAAGTAATATATATGATATTATATTTATTCTATAAATATATCACCCACATTCTTACCCTTTCACCCATTAAGAAAATGGTAATGTTGCTCAGGTGTACGTACGACCTACCGTCTCCACAAAGCGATGTGATCCATTCTCCATGTTAAAATTTCAAGAATGATTCTAAAAATGAATATAATGAGTGAATATTATATTTATAAAATTAATATAATTTTGGAGATTATGGATCTATATCATATACCCATGATCTGGAACTTTTATAATAAAACACGCCTGAGAAAACAACACAATTAACACATGAAATAATGAAAATAATGAAATATTAACAATGAATTGTTGATAATATGTTATAATAGGATCATATATGATATTATAAATATTAATATGGTTATTTTATAAATTAATTACACATTTAAAACCGTTATACAATAATTTAAATCATGTTTAAACAAAAGGAATAGCATAGTAAGGGTTTTTTTCTCAATTTCACTTCATTGCGACATATTGTTATGTTATGAACCTAATTTATTTTATATGGAGTATATACTACCTATTTACAATTTAATATCATTAATCCTTAATAATTATTGTTATTTTAAGTTTCAATTTTAATTATTTCATCCACGTGGATTTGAATTGAAAATTAATAAGTGGTAATGAATTTCATAAAAAAATTCTTTTCATTGAGTTATATTACTTCTTCATTGTATTTTATATTATAAGATTATGTGTGTAATTAATTTTAATAAAATTATGTTTTATTTAAAATTATTTTAGGTGTATTTATATTTTAAACACATAATTGGTTCATTGATTAATTCTCACATCAATGTTATGATCTTTTTAAGGGTTTATTTCACAATATCATTTTAATTGGGATTATTTATACTTGAGTTTCCATTGAAGGAAATTATTTTATAATTGTCCAATAAAACCATTTAATTTTATTTTCCTCTAGTTTTTCATGAAATTTTCAAGTAATATTACCATTTTCTACTCTTTTATACTTAAAATTATTGAGGAAATATTTTTAGTAAAATCTCACTTCATTTCTCTCTTCAGTCAAAAATATTTTTTCTTCAAAAACTATGTTTTCTAAATGTGTTTTCAATTTTTTTTTCAAAATTGTTAAAAATTATTTATTAAATAAATTTTTACCCATTTTTTACTTTTTACAAAATTTTAAAGGAATTTTCATGCCATTTTCCAAATAATGACCATTTTTATTTTAGAAAAAATTGAAAGGAATCTATATTTTAGGGTGTGTAACATGTTTAGAATTTAATTCCATTATGAACAATAAATATTTTAAATATTCATTCATAAGTTTCAAGGGTTATTTGAAAATAAAATTATTTTCAAAATATTTCATTAAATTTTAGTTTTAAAAGTTGATTTTCAAAATGAAAAGGGTTTTTTCCACAATAATGTTTTAAAATATATTTTTATGGTATTTATATTCATAAATAACAACAAAACGTTATTTTATATATACTCCACTATAGATATTTTGTATTGATACCGTCCATATTCTTCCTATAGATGTTTTATGATTATTTCAACCAAGTATATTATTGAAATTCCCTTCCTTGATTCATTTTTTTATTGATTAACTTTACATTGAATTATTCACTTTCATGTGATCATTGAAAATTAAATTTCCCTTAAATATCCTATTAGTTAGAGTGTGTATCTTAAGAGAGGGGTGAATTGAGTACCCAATACAAATTTCTATTAAAATGGATTTAAATAAAATCCCCCAATTTAAATTAAAATAAGCCCAATTTACCAAAATATTAGTTTGATATAAGTTTTAATATTTTATAATATTTCTCAAAATATTGATTAGGTCTTGGTTAAAATAATATAAAATATTATTTTATCCTTTAAAATAAATTTAATTAATCAAAATATTATATAAACACTAATTAAGATAAAATATAAAAGTAGTTGTTTTGTTTATAGTTCAAAACAAATTGGGTTTTAAAGTAATGAAATAAATTCAAAAAAAAACACAAGATAATTTAAATATAAGAGGTTCAGTCTCAAAATAAGATTTAGTCCTCTCCACCTGGAAATTACCTACTTCAAATTAGTTTTTATAAAAATAAACTTTAATCCACAACCTTGATCGGGTGTTAAAATAATATAAAAACTATCCAGGACACACAATACATCTTATACAGTAATCATGGGAGTATAGATAAAAAAACACTGAACCATACCTTTACCATAACATGTGGGAAACTTGAGTAAAAGGTGTTGAGAAGATATCTATGTATATTCTAGTTTAAATCAGAAGACAATGTGGGATATAATAAAATAAATTAATCCACACTGCTTGAAATGTAAATATAAACAAACAAACAGAGAAAGTAAGAAGAGTACAGAGATCATGTTTCTCTATCTAATATGCCCTGCCACTCGTGACTCTTGAAATGTAGTTTGAAATGTAGCTCAAGCTGAGTTCCATAATTTTTATGAAGAAAAGTGTGTCGAAAATTCTTTGTTATGATTCTGTAGGAAGTTGTCCAGATGATAAATGGGCTCCATTTCATATATAGTTAATAGAAAATAATAATTCTTCATGTATATAACACTTTACAACTACTCATCTCTTTTCTCATGTACAACTACATCTTTTTTTCCATCACTTCTGATTTGCACAGGGGAGTCTACTTCATCTTTTAATAGTAGTAGCTATAAAGATAATCCATCAGATCTTTTGGTCCTCATAATTCACATTATAAAACTAAATTTAATGAATATCTATGGATCAATTAATAAAAAATCATTAGAATAAAATTGAGAATTAAATTTGATAAACTATCCATTAGATAAATTTAATTCAAAATAAACATAAACACTATCGATGTGTATTTTGAGCGGTGACACTTATGGTAGTAAATTTTTGGAACAATGAAACTTCTAGAAGTGTATAATTCTAGTAGTGTGTGATTATATTAATGAGACATTAGAATAGTTTCTTGATTTGGCAGTGAGTCAAGGTCTGGCAATGTCTAATTCTGGCAGTGCGTGAGGTTGGTAGTGACTCGTGCTGATGGTGAGTCATCCCCATAATTATTCGATTTTAAATCCCAATAATTAGTCCTTATTGATGGTGTCTCAAGGATATGGTGAGACTTTGTTGGTTTTGAGACATGCTTGGTGGTGAGAATTTTATATTTTTTGTAAATTTTCATCTCAACAGTGACTCATTGATGATAGTGACTCATCCTTGGCAGTGTGTCAAGGCAGCAATGAGACTTACATAGATACAAATATTTGTTGGCAGTGTCTCATAATTAGAAAAATTTCTATAATCTATATCATATTATAAAATGAGAACAAAAAACATGAAACTTATTAATTATCACAATAATCAGGATTTGATGATCATTAAAACAATGAGGTCAACAATCTCCCCCTTTTTGATGATCACAAATCATGACATTTTATATTCATGGCATCAAAGGTAAATTATGAAATTTAAATTAAAACACATAATATAAAAGGAAAACGTGTTTACATAAATCAATATGATATCAAAGGAAAATAAGGAAGGAAATATATCATATAGTATCAAAAGAAGGTAGAAATATGTATGGAGGTATGTCAATAAAGAAAATTACTCAAGACATAAATTCCATAATAAAGTTATACTACTATTGGTATTATATAAAAAGTGAATAAAAAAATAAAAAAATAAAAAATGAATTAAATAAGAACAATCATATAATTTCCATTGAAAAAGTTAGTGAGGGTATAGTAAAACAGTTCCAAAAAAAAAGTTACAAAAAAATATTCCCATAAAAAAAAGTTTCATCAACGCTTCTTCTCAAGCTTTCTAGAAGGATCCAGAAATGTTTTTCTATTTTCCTTAGTTGAGGTAGAGGTCTTAGAAATAGGTCTTGAATTAACTATTGGAATGGTTGAGGATAATGAAGGGATAACTGAAGTAACATTGGAAACAACTGAAGGAGGTTGTAACTCTCAAATGAGGATCAACCAGGGGTGTTGTACTTCCTACCTAGGATTTAGAGAAAATGGTTGGAACTTAGATGGAAAATGTGCATGAGGGTATCTAGCCATTCCATGTCAGAAGTACTTAGGGGTAGTTTTAGGAGGATTTGGGTGAGAAGTAATAGTGATTACCTCATAAACTACAACTGTAGAACCATGTACATGAAGAATTGTTTTCATAAGGTGTATAAATTCCATTATAACATTTCCACATTACTAAATTACACCAAATAATCATTTCATCTCTTCTAAAAAAAGTTTTACCAAAGGATTCGATACTTTTAATAGATTGAATCATTCCTTAAAATATCGGGTCATAGGAGGCATCCTCAAATTCTCATCCATAAACTTGAAATTGGAATATATGACATGATTAGAATATATCCTTGATAGATAATACTTTATGGCCTTGTTTATAGTCTCTTGATCAGACTTCATGTCTTTAAGATATTCTATAATGAGTTTTAGAACATGATCATTATTATACCTTATTCTGCTTAAGGTTTCTTGAGGTTGTGCATCAACATTACTTGAAGTACTGGATGACTCATCTCTAAGATATTTTATGATCACAATTATAAGAAAAATAGTATCAAAAATAGGTGGAGGATTAGTATAACTATGTTATATAGAGGTAATATTTTAAACTATCTCTAATTAATCATCTATACTGGCTGCAAAGGCATACTATATTCCTTCCACAACGGATCTCAAATACCCCATTTCACTGGAAAGTCTTTTATTGTCAATTTAAACTTCTTGGATATAGTGCGTCATCTTTGTTTGAATATGGTGAATCACCAAATCAAATAGATATATCACATCCATTTCACTTAGATTATTAATAAATGGTGCTTGAATCTTGAAACTCTTACCAAAATCTAAATCAATCTTACCTATGAACTCATTCAAGTCACTCTTGGTGACCACATCAACATGAATAGTCTAGATAACAGATACATGATCTATTATAGAGGAAAATATTTCTAACAAACCAGTAACATTAATATGATTTATCATTGATCTTTGAGTATTTATATCTTCTCGAATGTCATATCCACTATCTTTTGGTGGAATCCCATGAAACTTATCCCATTGTTCATACATTAGGTCCATCTAACTTTCTAAAGGATTAGAAAGAATCACAACCACTGAAGGATTAACAAATGTATACACAAATACTACTGGAATAATAATAGGATAAGTATCACCAGAAGTAGCTACATCTCTCAACTTTACATCATCAGGGGTCTCAATAGATCTCTATTCATAAAAAATGTGCTATATATGCTCAAATTTAACCTGTTCATCCACATGCTTCTCAACATCATCAATAATTATCATCTTATAAAAAAAACTTGATTTGAATCAGTATTATCGTCATCAATAGACACATTGTTTTCATCAATAATAGTATCAATGACTTGATGACTTCCCAAACTTAGAGCTTTCTCCCCGTCAATTAATGAATCTCCTTTTTCTTTGGCAGCAACATCCACTTAAACAATTAAACCGAGTCTCTCTTCTGATCTAGAAACAAAACCACCAGGAGAAGGAAGTAGATATTGGGGAATATCAACATAATCTCTTAAAATTTTCCCACTGAAACCATCTAGATTGGATCCTTTATTATCATCATCTCTATTAGCTTCTTCATTTTCATATCTACTTCCTTTTTCATTTCCTTCTTCATTTATATTATCACAATTATGATTATATGATTTAGAACTACATTTGAATTTATCTTCTACAAAAACTTAAATCTCTTACTCATCACTTTTTACTAACTTCTATCTCTTAGGGAGAGTCCTAGGTGGACTAGGAGCTCCATATGTGATATAAGGAGATCTAGGAGGAAGGTCAGGGTCACTTCCCTCATCAACAGAATATCCCTTCTCCTATTCTTCTATTGAGGCATCACCCTCTTCTTCCTTATCAATTTTAGAGTAATAAAAAATTTCATTAGGATCCAGACTAGAGTAAAAAGGTATCATATTCTAGAATGATGATTTACATGATTAATTTCATTATAAATCTTTCCATATCACTTACCCTTTGCTTTTTACAAGGGTTCCAATAGATATTCATCCTTCTAAAATTATTATAGTGATATAAAAGCCACCACAGTCCACTATAGATTCTTTATTTTCATCAATTGAGACTTTGGAATTAAGCATAGTTGAAATAAACATTGGTTAGATCAGATAATATGATCAAGAGGTTGAATTGTTCATTTAAATCATATAAAGAATGAGGTATCTGCAAAGGTTTACCTTCTATCCTCTTTTCATAATACATAGAAAATACACACCTTGATACCTTGAGGTATCAATATCACCCTTTCTTGGGTAGAGAAAGTGCTGGATAATTTTGAAGATAAATATTCACTCTCCATCTAACTCAAAAGCAATCAACCTTGTTACTATTACATCTCCAGTCAACTTATAAAGGGTTTATTCATTGATGAAATCATCACCATCATCTGGAATCATTCCTTGGTAGTCATTGAACACAACTTCATGTGTAAATTTTATACAACTAGACTAGTTCCTTGAAGAAAATGAGATTATATGGCCATTAATCCCGATTCACACCCAATATTCTTCTTCTTCATCAAAAACAAACTTGACATATTGATAAAACTGATATAAAAACCTATGATAAAATGGTCTCTCATTTTAAGAGAACCACTCCATCCATCCTTAGTTTTGTATAAAATTCATTACTAACAAATTACTAGATATCAACCATTTGTCTTGTAATTAATTATTAGGAATGAAAACTATTTTCCAAATCTTTGTATTCACTAGTTCTACTTGTGAAATATAGCTCGGTTCCCCTTATGGAATGAAAATTTTCTGGTAAAGACTTTGAAGGTCATTTCACTGTGGCCATGGAGGCCAACTCAATTGGCTCTGTCAAAGGGAAAGGGAAGATTGAAGGTTCTGGAGAAAATATCACATAGGGATCAAGATAAAAGGCATGAGGAAAGAGTTTGCATTGAAACTAAACAAAGTTCCACATTTATTATTTGGGATTTTTAGCGATAAAAAAATCCAAATTGGGAATTAGGATAAATTCTAAATCAAAATAAAATTTGAACCGAAACATAAAATTTAAATAAACCACAAATAACTTAAAAACCGACGACTCAAAACTAATAATTGAAAAAATTTGACAAAGGCATTAAACATTTCAATGGCGAGAAGTTCAACAGTGATAAGTATCAACAGTGAGAAATATCAATTATGAGAAGTCACAATGGTGAGAAGTCACAATGGTGAGACATACCCAACAATGAGACATACCTAGTGGTGAGACATACCCAATAGTGAGACATACTCAATGGTGAGACATACCCAATGGTGAGACATACCCAACGGTGAGTCCCAACAAATTGAACTTAAAAAAAACTGATCATACCTAGTTAATGTTTTATTTAATTCATTCTATCAAAATTCAAATGCTTAGTGAATATATCAATAAGATGATGTTCTATACCAATGTATTCAATAGTGATATCACCATTTTTGAAAATGAAATCTCAAAAAGTGATGCCTTATATCAATATTTTTTTCTAGAATGTGATGTAGAACTTTTAGAAATATTTATAGCACTTGTATTATCAGAATTTATAGGGACTTGTTGGAATAACCATAGTTTAGTAATGTGTGTTTCATCCACAAAATTTGTGCACAGTGGCTACTTGTAGCTATGTATTCAATTTCAATAGTGAACAATAGAGCATAATTTAGTTTTTTACCACACCATGAAACTAGAGACTTTCCTAAAAAGTGACATGTTCTAGAGGTGATTTTTTTCTCTAACCTACTTACACCAAAATCATCATCTGAATAACTAACAAAATCAAATGATTTTACTCTAGCATAAAAAAATCCTAAATTGGTAGTATATTTTATATATTTTAATTTTTTTTTACAGCTACAAGATGTGACTCTTTGGGATTTTCTTAAAAGTGTGCACTCATACACACATTGAAAATAATATCAGGTCAACTAACAATAATATAGATAATACTTCCAATCATATCTATGTAACTGGTTTGGTTCACTAGTTTCCTATATTCATCAAGATCCAATTTATAGGTAGTACTCATATGAGTATCACTACACTTAGTGCTATCCATGGTAAAATGTTTTAAAAGATCATTTATATATTCACTTTGATTTAAAATGATTCCTTATTTATTTTTAACTATTCGAAAACCGTGAAATAATTTGAGTTCACCCATTAAACTCATTTCAAATTCATTTGTCATCATTTTGGAAAAATTAGTACTTAAGGAATTTTTTGAAGATCCAAAAAAAATATAATCTACAGAGATTTTTATAACTAAAAAAATATTTTAAAATTCATTTTATAAAAATTGTAGGATCAAATATACCTTTTGAAAAAACTTTTGGAATAACAAAAAAGCTAAGCTGTCATACCAATATATTGAAGCTTATTTTAAACCATATAAAGTTTTTGTTAATTTAAAACCTGATTTTGAAAAATAGTAACTTTGAAAACTAGGGGATTGTTCAAAAAATGTCCTCAACTATATAACTATTTACGAAAAAAATATTAACATCCATTTGATAAATTTTGAAATCTAAACTAGCTACATAATCTAGTAGTATTATAATGGATTCAAGTATGACTACTAGTGAAAAGGTCTCTTCATAAAATATTACTTCTTCTTGAATATAACCTTGTAAAACTAGTCTATACTTGTTTCTTACTATTGTTCCTAATTCATCTACCTTATTTCTAAATACACATTTAGTGCCTATAGTCAAGGTGTCCTTGGGTATATCAACAAGATCCCATAATTTGTTCCTTTCAAACTGATTTAATTATTATTACATAGCCATTACCAAGAATTTATCACTTATTGCATTATTTATGTTCTTTGGTTTTAGATGAGATAAAAATGCTTAATGTTTAACCCGATTTCTTAGAGAAGCTTTGCTCGGTGTACCTCCATATAGGTTTCCAACTACAACATCTAAAGGATGGTACTTAAGGGTCCTAAAAGCTCTAGAAAAAGTAGGGATGGTTACTTCAGGTTATTCTATAGGCTTTGGTTCTGGAAGTTCTGGAAATTCCTCAAAACTAGATGTTTTTTTTCTATTTTATACCAGAATTAGTAGGTTTATAATTTAGGTTCATAGTTGATAAATGATCATAAAGGATTTCTAAATAGGTCTGAGGCTCAGGTGGATCTGTCTCATAAATATTAATATAAATATATTCTTCTATAATCTTGGTTCTTTTATTAAAAACTCTATAGTATTTACTGCAGGTTTAATAACCCAGGAAAATTCCTTCATCACTCTTGGAGGGAATTTTTTCTAGACTATACTTAGTGTTAAGAATAAAGACTTTAAAATAAAAAAATCTAAAGTAATCAACCTTAGGATTTCTATTATTCCAAATATCATAAGGGGTCTTTTCCAAGATAGGTATAATTAAAATTCTATTGATAATGTAACATGATATATTTATTACCTCTTCCCAAAAGAAGACATGTTATTAATATTCATTTAGTATGGTCCAAGCTATCTATTTGAGAGTTCTATTCCTTCTTTATACAACTCCATTCTTTTGAGGGGTCATAGGAGCAGAGAAGTTATGACTATAGGAATTTTGTGACAAAAAGGATTCAAAGTATTTATTTTCATAAGCACATCCATGGTCACTTTTTAAAGACTAAATTCTAAGTCCATTTATTTTTTATATAGATCTTGCATACTTGGTGAAGTAATAACATACATCACTTTTGTCATCTAGAAAGAACACCCAAGTATACCTAGAAAAGTCTTCTACTAAGACATAGAAATAGTGCTTCCCATTAAGACTTGAAAGTCTATATTTTCCAAATAAATCCATATAAACCAACTCAAGAGGCTGAGAAGTTGAAACTTCTTTCTTTAATTTAATATAAACCTTGGGATGTTTTTCTTTTTGATAGGGGTTACATATTTTGTCATTTAGGAACTGTATTTTCAGTAGATCCTTGATTAATTTTTTTTGAGTAATAATCCTAAGTGATTTAATATTATAATGTCCTAGTATCCTATTCTAAATCTAGTATTCTTTATGGAATTCACTCAAGCGGGATTTTTTTTGAGAAATTAAAGAATTAAGATCAACAACATAAACATTTTTATTCCTTAAAATAATAAAAACTAAATCATATTTAGAGTTAAAAAAAATTATATGGTTTGTTCTCAAATTTAAAATGAAAACCACCATCACATAATTGTGATATGCTAAGAAAGTTATAATTTAAACCATCATCAAAAATTACTTTGGAAATTAAAAATAAATTGATGTTACCAATTTGTCCAAGGTTGATTATTTTACCTTTAGCATTATCACCAAAGGTAACATGAACACCAACAAAATTTATTAAGTTTTTGAATCTAGAATAGTATCCTATCATATTCCTTGAACATCATCTATCCAAGTAGAATATACTTTTACAGGAGGTCTTCAAGTAATTTACCTACAAAACAAAATTTATACTAGAAATGATTTTGGTACCCAAATTTTATTAGGTCTAGAAGTGTTTGAAATTAGGGCCTTTGGAACCCATATTTTTCTAATAGGTCTCTTATAAACAAATTTTAATATTTCTGAAATAAAAACATTATTTTTTCCACTAGAATAGTAACTATTAGTAGATCTTCTTGAATTATAATTAAGCACAAAACTTCTCTTAACTATTCTCTTTTTTCTTGGTTGGAATCCTAGACGTGTAACATACTTTTTTCAACTTGTTTACCTAAAATATGAGTAAGTGTTTATCTACAATTGTTAAACCTTTATAAGACCTTATTTAGTTTTTTATAATATATTTTAATTTCAGTATCCTCCTTTAACAACTGAATTTTTTTCTCTTTCTCAGCAGTTAAATAAAATTTAACATTGGAAGATAAAGAATGTTGTCTCTTTAGAACTTTATACTTATCCTTAAGTTAATTAAAAGAATATTTATCATTTTTCAATATTCAAACATCTCTTCTTGAGAAATTTCATCATCATTATGTTCACTCTCATAATTATTATCATTAAGCACATGGAAGACATTAAAAATAATAGGTAGCTCAGAGAAATTAGTCATGAAGAACATATTGGATCTGTCAATTTTTTTTCAGGAGTAGAGTCAAAATCACTAGATCTATCCTCAGAGTCACTCCATGTTGGTTTCATAGATTTATTTAACCTTTGGTCCTTATCATCATACTTATTTTTTTATTTCAGTTTTTATAGTCTACCATGACGTTTCCTTTTATTTTGAATTCTTAACATGTAATTTCATTATCATCATTCTTCCAATCCCTTTTACATTTTCCTTTAGTTTCATAATTTTATTTATAACTATGATTTTTAGAAAATTTATTCTTTCTATAAAATTCATTAAATCTTACAGACAGATGGGCCATTTCCTCATCACTGTTTGGAGGTGACTCACTCTCACTTGAACATCTAGTTTGGATATTTTATTTTTATTTTTCTCACTATTTGGATTCAGTAGACTTAAATGATGCTATATTTATTTTTGGCTCATTATCCTCTTCTCGATTTACTTTCAGTTCTTATTCATAAATAATCACTTTACCAATCAGCTCCCTGACTGGCAGTTTGCTGATACCACCTAACTCTCTAATTGAAACATATGTTCCTCTCCATATTTTTGGAAGGAATATTAGAAGACACATGATTTGGTATTTGATAGACATTGGATTTACCGGTGATCTAATAGTGTTCATAATTTCATTAAACATGAGATACATATCAGAAATTAATTCATCAGGCTTCATCTAAAGAGTATCATACTTAATAGTATACATATTCAATCTCATCAACAATGGTTGTTCCCTCATGTGAAATAGATTTTGCATCCCAAATCTCAAAATTAGTTTTACAAGAAAAAAATATATTTAACTCCTCTTCTCTTAAAGAACACTAAATAGAATTCATAGCTTTGTGGTTATTTAATAAGTAGTTTTATTAGCTTCATCCAAAGTAGTTTTAGCAGTTGCAGGTAGTTCATATTTATTTTATATGGTAGTAAATATTTCAAAACCTATGCTCTCTATATGAATTTTCATCTTTATCTTCCATCGAGTATATTTATTTACATTAAAAAAGGTGTTCTGTTGGTAACAGAACCTTCTTGTCTATTATCCATTTAAATAATTAAATTTAGAAATAATATAAATTTATGATATTTAAAGCATAACTAAAATTACAGACGAGATGTTTTGAAAAAATTGATACTAAAACTTATAATCCTATGATACCAAATGTTAGTCTAAGTGAGTATCTCAAGATAGGGGGGGTGTAAATTGAGTACCCAATAAAAATTTCTATTAAAATGGATTTAAAAAAATACCCCAATTTAAATAAAAATAGGCACAATTTAGAATAATATTTGTTTGATATAAGTTTTAATATTTTATAATATTTCTCAAAAGATTTAGTAGGTATTAGGTAAAAAAATATAAAATATTATTCTATCCTTTGAAATTAATTTACTTAATCAAAATCTTATATAAACACTATGTAAGATAAACTATCAAAGTAGTGGTTTTGTTTATAGTTTAAAATAAATTTTGTTTTAAAGCAAATAAATAAAGTAAAACAAAACACACAGTGTAATTTGAATAAAAAAGGTTCAGTCTCAAGATGATACTTAGTCCTCTTCACTTGGAAATCACCTACTACCAAGCGGTTTATATAAAAAATAAAATTTGATCCAAAAATTGTATTAGGTGTTACAACAATATAGAAACTATACAGGCCATAAAGGACCTATTCCATAGTAATCATGGGGGTGCAAATAAAACAAGACACAATTGTTCCTCTACCACAACACATGGAAACAAGAGTTAAAAATGTTGAGATGATATCTATGTATCTTCTAGTTTAAATCAAGAGGCAGTGTGGGAAAGAATAAAATAGAGTAAGCCACACAGCTCAAAATGTAAATATAAATAAACAAATAGATCAAGTAAAAAGAGTATAGAGATCATGTTTCTCTATATGAAGTTATATATATCTCATGACTCTTGAAATGTAGTTTGAAATGCTTCTCGATTCAAGATTTAGAATTTTACTAAAGAATAATGTGTCGTAAAATCCTTATTGGGAGTCTGTAAGAAGTTTTCTAGATGATCAATGGGATCCACTTCATCTAAATTTAATCATAGGTAATAATTATTCATGGATGGAACACTTTAAAACTTATCATCTATCTTCTCATGTAAAATTATATCTTTTTTTAGAACTTCTCATTTTCACTAAGGAGTCTACTTCATCTTTTAATATTAGAAATAACAAAGAGAATCCACCAGATCTTCTATTCCTTGAACTACACATTCTGATACTAAATTTAATTCATCTATATTGATAAATTAAGGAATAATCATTAGAATAAGTTTGAGAATTAAATTCTATATACTAGACATTGGATAAATTTAATTCAAAATAAACATAAACAGTGGCAGTGTGTCCTTTTTGCTTTGAAACTTATAGTGGTGGATTCTTATAATGGTGAAACTTCTAGTAGTGTCTAATTATGGTATTGTTTAAGTCTAGTGGTGAGAAATTAGAATGATGTCTTTATCTGGTAGTGAGTTAGGGTCTGACGGTGTCTGATTCTATAGGTGTGTGAGGCTAGCGGTGACATATGCTGACCATGAGTCATCCCAATACTTAGACAATTTTAGATCCTATCCATGAGTCTTTATTGATGGTGTCTCAAGGTGATAGTGAGATTTTTTGGTGGTGAGACATTCTTGGTGGTGAAAATTTTCTATACGTTTTCAAATTTACATCTTAGTGGCGACTCATTGCAGATGGTGACTTATCCTTGGTGGTGTATCAAGGAAAATGTGAGACTTCCTTGGTGGTGAGTCTTTGTTGGAAGTGTCTAATACTTAGGAAACTTTTTCCAATCTGTATCATAATATAAAATTCTAATAGAAAACATTAAACTCATTAATTATAATAATAATCATGATTTTATGATCATTAAAATAAAGAGGTCAATATATCCATATTATTTATCATGGACATTCTTATTACTTAAACCATATTTGATTTCTACATACAGTATTTTAATTTTAAAGTTATTTGATTGACTAGGAAAATATTGATAATCTATATTATTTATTCAATACAAATATTTATTGATAAGGCCTATTATTCATTAATTAAATCGATTATTCGATATATAAGGAATTATTTGGACATGCAATTATTAATGGTCCCCAATTATATATTTACCCTAGATACATCAATAGTATCATGAGATGAATTAGTTGTCTATCCTTTGTTGAATGGGTTTTTGGTTTATAGCTACCCACTGGTTTTAAACTATCTTGAGTAAGTTCTTGATAGTAGAGGTTTTCATGATGCCTAAGATCATGACATCTAATAATTAAGAATTTTTTTCTTTGAAAATTCAATTATTATTATCCATGATATTTTCACAATGATATTATCTATGGATGCATTTCATTCTTAGTTTATTGATTAAATGACACATGTTTTCATTTATTTACCTTTTCATATTTATTATTCTTTATATAGTTATAATAGTTATGATACTGATTAAATGGAATGTGTTTTTAGTTATTTACCTTTCCATATTGATTATGATAATAAAGTTATTTAAATGGAACATGTGTTTAGTTATAAACCTTGATATGTTGATTATGATTATCGATTCATGATAACTTTCGTTGTATTTAACCCTTACTAAGAATTTGAGATCAAAATTGTTTTATTTATTTTCCCAGGAATCAATGAAGTTTACTATGATTGATATGAAAGGATATGTTAGAGGAAATAATGTTATTCTCAAAAAACAATTGTGTTGTAATTTTTTTTCAAATGTAATATGGGAATCATGTATGCATCTAGTTTACCGATATTACTAAACTATTCGATCCTTCAGGATTTGATTCTTTGAATAATATTCCAATGTAATAAAGTAAGACATCAACTCCAGGTTACTAGAGTTGGGGTCATTATAGTTGGCATCATAGGAAGTTTAGTATAAACCTTGGGAACTATATTTAGGAAAACATAGATTAGGGAACATAACCCTATGATAGAATTTGAGGATAAGTATAGAAGATAATCCTAATGTTTTAGTTAAGAAGATATTATGTGGTTTTTCCAACTAATAAATCTCTATCTAGATACTAAAGGTGGACATGGTTCTAGAACAGTTGGACCTATGAGTAATAATTCCAAAAAGGGTGAATTGTTCTTGACCCAATCATCTCCTGGTGCACGAAAACATGCCTTACTATGCACATGGATTGACACTCACGGGGAATTTTCTTAGGATAATTAATATTCTATTTATAAACCATTATAAAGGATTTGAATAGATGATAATAATGAATGAACTAGGTTAAACCAAAGGTGACTTAGATTAAAAAAATGTGTCATGAGTTAGACACCTTAAAAATGATTATATGATTTTCCCACTATGATTATTATTGCTCATACTATGCCTTTTGATTTTATTCATTGTCTAAAACCCAAATTAAACATGATAAAATTGAATATGATGGAAAATGTGGTGAATATGAGAAAAAATGGTGATGTTTATAAGAGTAAAAGATATCATGATTATTCCTAATTAGTTATTCAAAAATATGATTTAAAACGTATAAAATAACCAACTCCCAGACTCAACAAAGAAGAGAAGGATAGATTTATCTAAGAGCTTGAGTGATGGGGACCATAAAGAAAATATGGCTTTATTTCCTTCATGTTAGAAATATATAATGAGACACCCAATAAAGTGTATGATAGGAACATGAAAATGTTTTATGTTTATAAAATAAGGGTATAAATTAATTAATTGCCGAGGAAAAATTAAGAGTATGATGTTATGAAATAAATTGTATCCTAGGGATCTATTTATAGTCATTTGTCTCAAATGTGGGGAACCTAGGAATTATTTGAGTCAATTCCCTATTCTAAAGGTTAACTCTTAGAAAATGGAAGGACTAATGTTGAAATAAAATAGATGAAGTATTTATGTATTGGGATTCAAGAAATATATTGTAGAAGTTTTTTACTAATGATATTTTGGTTATAAGAATCATAAAACATTTAAGGATTGTATAAAATTTTAGAATCATATATGTCTGTATTAACATAAGAGTTATGGGTAAAATCATGGGTTATGAGTTTATATTTGATCATAAGTTCCAATTATTAAACACCCATTTTTAGGTTTTATGTGATGGGAGTTTAAAAATATTAAGTATATTTTTTTTGGAAAACATTTATGGGAATACTACCTATTCATTTAGTATATAAAATATTAAATTAAAGGAATATTGAATTTAACTTTTCTAGAATTAAGATTAAATGAATTGGTAACCTTTAAGGTTTATCATATATTTTATGTTGTAGTAATTATAGTTCATCACAATTTGGTAATGTTATTGGAATTATATTAATATAGTTTTGGAAAATGGGCAACCCGCAAGATGGGTGAAAACCCATTTCATTCAATGAAGGTCGTAAGCCTTGAACCCAAAATTGAAGGATGATAAGAGTTTAATGACCACCACTGACCTATGTGATGTACTATTTAATATCATTATTTTAAGTGAAATGACTTGATGAATAAGTATTAATGATGATCTAGTGGTGTTACTATTGAGTTTTACAGATTAATTTAGTATATTGGATAGCTTGTGCTAACCATATTGGTTTTGGAAAATAGTTAGAGACATAATAAAATAATTTTTCCTCTTTTATGGGTCTTAAGATTCATTAAAAGTGACTTTTAGTGATTCGGGTATAAAAAATTACTTTTGGATATTCATTTCTTGGAGTAAGATATTAAGTGGAAATTTATCAAATCACAACCAAAGGATGAAATTGTGCTTATGCAGTAGAAAGATATCAGGTAAGTATATTTCCTTATATTCTTAGAAAGTTAAATAATTACTCAAATTTAGGAAAAGAATATTAAAAAAGAAATATTATCCTATTAAATTCATATATAATGAATCAAATTGAATTTTAAATCATCATATATTTATGGTTTTTGAGGTACTTAAACTTCCATTGATTATTCACCTTCTTGTAATCAATGACCTCTATCATTATATATATTTATTTTTTCTTATATTCCATGTCCATATCTTTACTTGAAACAAAATTTATCCTACTTATAATCCTAGTTATTTGTTATTCCATATGAAATTTTTAATTACCTTTCTCTCTTATTAAGATGATGTTTTATTATCCCTCTTTACAATGTGGGTTTCCAACAAAGTAATTTTCAAGCATCAAACCCTTGATTTCGGACGGAAAAATCAAATTGAGAGGACAAAATTTATTTAAGGTGGGGAGAATGTAACACCATAAAATTATAAACTAACAACATTTTATTCAATAGCGCATATGATTCACAACATTGAGATTAAATAACCTACAAAATCTGATTCTTTAAATTTAATATCTTCGATAACTTGCGAAACAGGAAACCCTGAGTCTAAATAAACTGTGATATAGTACACCATTATAAACAAACCATTCAGTTGATGGGTATGGATATTAATAAATAAATTATGAAAATTATGGATCTCTATTAATTAGAAATAAAATAATAATCATGTAAAAGGAAAATAAATGTTTTCTAAAAAACAGCATTTTTTATAAAAGATGTTTAATCATGATTTGCACACAAAATTTAAAATTAATTTTTAACAATTTTAGAAAATTTGTATTATAAAATGAAATTTATTTTTAAAATAAATACATCAAAATTATCTTAGGTTTAATTTTTCTTATTTTTCTTAAAAGTTTTATTTTTCAATGAATAGTGAAAATTACTAGTTTTTATTGAAAATTGCATTTTTTAAAAATAATTCACAATGTTAAAATATATTTTAAATTGGTTTCAAAGTAAAATTTATAAAATTATATTAAAGGTAACTAATTAAACTAATTGAAATAATTTTTTTATTTAATTTTGATATTAAAACCATTTATACTTATGACAATTTTCTCTTTGGAAACCCGCTTTTTCATCATGTTTGCAGGTATAATTTTAAATTGAATAATTCCAATTGTGTGAGTTTAATTTTGAAAAATGTATTTGATATTTGCGATCATAATAATTTATATTATATAATAAATTTAACTTAATTTTTGACCAATATGAAAAGTTAAAATAATAGAAATTAATTACCATGGTTAAGGTAAAAATGGGTTTATAGGGGGTTAAACCAAAAACATAATAGTTACAATGACCTAGAAACTTGTAAAAATATTATTTTGAGGTCATATCTAAACCTTATAATATAAAAATTATATAATAAGGTTATTTGGAAGATTTTTCCATGTGAATGACTATCATTTTGAATTCTTTTGGGAAATTTCCAAGTAATTTCCAAGAGGGTTCCTTTTCCACATTTATAAAAGGACACTCCAACCCTTCACTTTTTCATGCCTCCCAAGAAATTTGGATAAAAGAAACCCTAAAAAAATAATTCCCCATCATCCTTATAAACATTTTATAGATGGTGGTATTCCCATAAGACCAACCCTAGGGTCATTGAGAGGATATCCAGAGGAGGTTTCTCTTAGAGATGGTAATTTTCTTAACAAATATCTTTCATTTTATTTATTATTTTACACCTTGGATAATATATTAAAGCTTTAAATATAATAATAAAATCATATCCCATATAATTATATGTTTTTATGTTTATGAAATAATATTTATCCATCTCATCCGCCATCAAATGAGAAACAAAATCATCGATCGTGTATATGATGGACTACCACCCTATGAACCAATGTAATTAGTTTTCCATCACAAACTTTAAAGGTTGGATATAATTATAGATTTAAAAAAATTATATGATATTTATGATATTATTATACTTATATAATTATAATATCACATATTATTTCTTATTTTCTATTCCATTTAAAAAATGATAATGTCTCTCGTGTGTACGGAAGACTACAACCTTACGAAGCGATGTGACTCATTTTTCACTTTTGATTTACATTGAAAGTAATAAGAATAAATTTAATGAATATATGTGATATATATGATATTATATTGATTATATAAGTTTAATATATCTCCCACTTCCTTACCCTTTCACCCATTAAGGACATGACAACGTCGCTCATACATACGTACAACCTACCGTCTCCACGAATCTATGTGATCCATTATCCTTGTTCAAATTAAAGAATGATTATAAAAATATATATAATGAGTAAATATTTTATTTATAACATTAATATAATTATGTATATTATTTATCTATATCCTATACCCAATAATCAGAACCTTCATGGAAAAACACACATGAGAAAATAATACAATTTTTACCCGAAATAATGAAAATAATGAAAGATTAATAACAAATGAGTGATAAGAAGTTATAATAGAATAATATATAATGTTATAAATGTGAATATGGTTCTGGTATAAATTAATAACATTCTTAAAACCATTATATAGAAGGTTAAATCTTGTTCAACCAAAAGGAAGTGTGATGTAAGATATTTTTTCTCAATTTCCCTTCATTAAGGCATATTGTAATATTATGCACCTAATTTATTTTATATGGTGTATATATTGAAACTTTTACATGTAATATCATGGATCATTCATACTTAATTATATTTTTATTTTCAATTGGAATTATTTCATCCAAGGTGTTTTGACTTGAAAATCACCAAGCGGTAAAGAATTTTATAACTTAATTTCTTTTTATTAGGTTATATTACTTATTAGTTGTATTTTATATTCTAAGATTATGTGTGTAATTAATTTTTATTATATTATGTTTTATTTACAATTTTTTATGTGGTTTCAAATTTGTAACACATAATTTATTTACTAATTAATTCTTACTTCAACATTATGATCTTTGTAAGGTTTTACTTCACCATCTCATTTTGATTAGGATTATTTATACTCAAGTTTCCATTAAAGGAAATTTTATAATAAAAAACTTTTATTTTATTCTTCATTCATGAATTTTTCAAGTAATAGTACTATTTTCCACTCTTTGGTACTTAAAATTATTGATAAAATGTTTTTAGTGAAATCCCACTTTATTTCACTCTTCGATCAAAAATCCTTTTTCCTCCAAAACCATGTTTTATAAAAATGCTTTCAAAAATGTTTTTGAAATTATTAAAAATGTTTTATTAAAGAAAATTTTACCCATGTTTTATTGTTTTAAATTTTTTTTTAAAGGAATATTCATGTTTTTGTCTAAAACATTCCCATTTGAATTTTACCAAAAAGTGAAAGGAATCTTTGTTTTTACAAGTGTAGTATGTATGGAATTTACTTCCATCATGACCAATCAATGTTTTAAAGATTAATTTATAATTTTCAAAGAATATTTTCATAGAAAATTATTTTCGATTTTTTTTGTGAATTTATTGTTTTAAAAGAAGATTCTAAAAATGAAAAGGGTATTTTCCTCAAGAATGTTTTTAAAGATATTTTTATGGAATTTCTATTCATAAAAAAAACAACCCTTTATTTTACATATAAACTAATGGGGATATTTTGTATTGATAACATCCTTATTTTTCCTCTGAATGGTTTATGATTATTTTGACCAATGATATTATTAACAGTCACTTCCTTGATTCATTTTTGTAATCACTAACTTTCCATTGAATAATTCACTTTCATGTGATCATCAAAAATTAAATTTCCTCTAAATATCCATATTATTTATCATGGGTATGATTATTTATTAAAAAATATTTCATATATACATATGGTGTTTTATTTTTAAATTTATTTTATTGAATGGGGAATTATGGATAATCCTTATTATTTCTTCAATATATATATTTTTTGATATGGCATATTATTCAAGAATTAATCCAAATATTTAATATATGATTAATGATTTTGACATGAAATTATGGGTGGGGCTAGGTTATAAATATTTACTAGATGCAATGATAGTATCATGAGACGAATCAGTTATCTAGCATTAGTTAAATGGATTTTTGGTGTATGACTATCTATAAATTTTAAACTCTCTTGAGGAAGGTATTGATATTATAGGTTTTCATGATTCCTAAGATCATGATGCCTAATAATTAAGCATTTAATTCATTGAGAATTTAGTTATTATTATCCATGATATTTTCATAATGAAAGTTTCTCTGAATGTATTTCATTATTAGTTTATTGATTAAATGGAATGTGTTTTCAGTTATTTACCTTACCATATTGATTATAACTTATCCAATTATGATAGTAGTGATATTGATTAAATGGATTTTTTTTAGTTATTTACATTTTAATATTGATTATTATAGAAATTTTTTTTAATGGAATGTGTGTGCAGTTATTTACCTTTCCATATTGATTATTCTTATTGATCCATGATAAATTCTTCTGTACTTAACCCTTACTGATCATTGGAGATCACCCTTATTTTGTTTTTTGTAATAAAAATACATGAAGTGTACTATGATTTACATGAAAGTATATGAAAGATGAAATAACTTTATTATTGAAAAACATTATGTTTTAATTTTTGTTTTCAAATATAACATGTGAATCATGTATGTATCTAGTTTTTCAAGACTACTAAACTATTCAGTCCTTTGGGACGTGATTCCTTGTATCTTATGAAAATGTAATAAAGTAAGACACTAGATTTAGGTTACTATAGTTATATTCGTTATAGGTTTAGTGTATTTCAAAATATTTTCCACATATCTAAAATAAATAAGTACTAGCCAGATCTAACTCATATGATTCGTTGGGATCATGTGACTCTTGAACTAGACACCTCTTTCATTGAAATCCCAGTTCACATTCTAGATATGTAATATATGATATTATGAGGAAAACATATTCCATTGGTATGGGTATTGTGGTATCATGGATAAGCACAAGATGAATCTTTGGAACATGAGAATCTTTTATAAGAGAAATGACTAGGGATTTATTCAATGTACCACCAACCTCCATCCTTTTGAGGGTAGAAAGACTAATAGCGGGGAGAATGTGGCACCCATAGTTTGAGGTATGTTACTATTTTATTGGTTATTTTAAGTTATGTGATTGTTTTTTTTGATTTCTAGAAGCCTTGGAGTGGTGTTCGATTAGAACAGGCTATATTATTTACCATGATATGGTTATGGCTGTGGTGAAGGCCACAACGTTATACGTAGAGGCCCTACAGGTGTGGGAGTCAGAAAAGATATAGGGACATCACTATGCCATAATTCATACCATTTTTGTGGTCATGGTGGCTGGGAAGTCCACCTCTGGGAAATTGGTAGACCAAAATAGCCAAGCGATTGGGTGTGGTGGAAAGTGTTTGACAAGGGGAGTTCACTTGTGTAAAACGAACATACTGAAACACCTAGAATGAAATGTGAGGTGGTGTACTGATTCATGGTTATCTAAGAAAAAATGTAAGTTGAAAAAATAAATCACAAATTCACCATACCATAAACCATGCTGTGGTGGGTGTCTTGTGGTCCAAAATAGCAAGGAGAATCTCACCACACTATAGGGGATCTCGTGGTGGTGACTATTTTTTTTAAAAAACATTAAAAACCAACCACCATTCTTTGGGTGGCGATGAATGTTTTAATGGGAAACCATGTGGAATATTTTTAGGGGGATATTAATTTGATTATTTGACCCAATTATCCTTGAAAAAACAATGATTCTTTCTTGGATTTCTAGGGCTTGTGAATAAGAGGCTTCTATAGGGTGTTGAGTGACTCTCTTATTTCTATAACTTCTTCCCCTTGGTTTTGGATGGATGAATAGTTTAAGGTAGGAAAATTCTCTCCCACATTACTTCTATGATGAACATGAAATATTATGATATATAAGTTAAATTATTTTTCTTCATAATGGATAAATTTAAATTTTTTTAAAAATATTTATTTTTTTATTTTTTTTCAAATGATACCTTTTTGTTTGTGAATTGGACATGGGGATGGGGATGGGGTCAGAATGCATTAATATTACATTAGAAGGGGACTTATTGATTTGGAATTGGATGCCATGCCAATTGGGGAACATTGGGTTACTTATCCAAGCACTGACTTGGGTTGGAGGAATAGTGGTTCTGCTCATGATTTTGGCTTATTCTAGGAACACTACAGGAAAAATGGTTGTTTGCGAGAGGTCATTTGCGACCAAATAAGAACCCATCACAAATAATTAATAAAATCAAGTTATTTATAATGGAATGAGATACACATGGAAAATAACTAAATATTTTGTGGTATTTTCAGTGAGACATGAGTCCCATCACAAATACTTTTGGTGGAAACATATTCCATATTGCTGGAAAGGACTATTTTCAATAGAATTAGGATTTCCATCTCATAAAAATTTATTTTCGATGGGATCCTCTCCCATTGTAAATAATTTTAAATAAATAAATAAATACCCTTTTATCACAAATGATATTATTTTCATTAGAATGAGTATTTATGTCGCAAATACTCTGCCGATAGGGTACGTAATAGCTATTTATGGTGTGTAGCATTTGTGATGAATTTGGTCATCCATCCCAAATTATTTTTCATTAACCACCATAACTATTTATGGTGGGAACTATTTGTGATGAAAATTTCATCATAAATATTCATTATCAACTAATCTAACTTATATAATCCCCCCCCCAAAAAAACATTTTCCATCATAATTTCTAAGCTCCTTTTCGGGTATCCCTCATATTTCTTTACATATAAATTTTAATTTTTATAGAAATGTTTTTAGGATCGTATCACTATTTTTATTCTTCTAAAGTGACATTTTAAGGTATTTATTATGAACCTTTTAATTATTAATTAATTTAATTTGTTTTATATAAGGAATAAATATTAATAATTAGTAACAATAATGAATAATTATTATTAATTTATTGTAATTATAAATAATTAATAATAATTAGTAATATTTAGAAATAATTAGTCTTGATTATTGGTAATTAGAAATAATTAGTAGTAATTAGTAGTAGTTAGTGTTACTTAATAGAAATTAGTAGTAACTGATTTTAATTATATATAATTAGTAACAATTAGTAATAATTTGTAAAAATATTAATAATTACCAGTAATTAGTAATAATTTGTAATAGTTCTCGATAATTAGTAATAATTACAAATACTTAGTAATAATTAGTAATAATTACTGATAATTAGTAATAATTAGTAATAGTTAGTAATAAATAGTAATAATTATTGACAAATAGTAAATAATTAGTAATAATTAGTAATAATTATCAATAATTATTAATAATTACCAGTAATTAGTATTAATTAGTAATAATTATAGATAATGAGTAATAATTTGAAAATATTACCAATAATTAGAGATAATTACCAATAATGAGTAATTATTAGTAATAAATACTAGTAATTTGTAATAATTAGTAATAAATATTAATAAATATTAATAAATATTAATAAATAGTAATAAATAATAATTAGTAATAATTATAGAAAAATTGTACAGGTTTAGAATATTCTTGAGCCTTCCTTTAACATTTTGGGGTGTCCAATGGCTCGTGAGAAATTTTATAAATTTTGGAAGTTGTTTTAGAATGATTTTATAATTTATAGAGAGGTTTTAAAAGTGTTTTACAAATTATGGATATAATTTCAAAATTTAAATATAAATTTGGAATTTAATTTAGATGTTTTAAAACTGATTCTATTATTATGGATTTTTTTTTGTATTTGGAAATGATAATATACCATTTTTTAATTATTTATAAGTTAGTTTAATTGAAAAAAATAATATTTTTAAAGAAATATTTACCCTTACACATGGAATTGAAGTTTCTTAAGGGTAATGGTGGCTTTTAATGGTTTTCATAAAGGCAAGATCATCTTTCCATAGGTTACATAAAGGAAACCCTAAACTACTAAGGGTTACATAAGTGTAATCTAACACTTTATAAGGGTAAAGATGAGTTTCCAAGCACCATGTAAATGTAACCAAAGATTTATTTAAGGTTAGCAGACACTACGTAAGGTTAGCCGGAGTTTCCATGCATTGCGTAAGGGTAGTTCTCCACCATGTAAGGATAAAGCATAGTTTCTATGGCTCGGATAAAGGTAGTCAGAACCTTGCATAAGGGTAAGTCGTTGATTCTTAATTATATGTAAGGGTATGTTATTCCTCACGTAAGGCAGCCCGTATCTGTTTAAGGGTAAACCATGAGTTATAAAGCTTGCATATTGGAAATATCTGACTTTTGTAATGTAAGTTCCAAAATCATAAAGGTTTTTAATAGTGTTTTCATGAGGGTGGAGTTACATTAGGGTATCCATGTGTGGTTCTTCTAAGTTTTTCAAAGATCACATAAGGGTAAGCTAGATTTACCCTTACTTGATCCTTTATAAGGCACCACATAATGGTAAAATAAGTTACCCTTACACAATGTGTATATATTGTATATGGGTATTAGGTTTTACCTAGTTTTTTAAAAATCTTTCTCCCTTAACCTGTAAAATACATTTTCATTGATTCAAAAGCCTAAAATCATGGTTTTTGATTATTTTAACTTAGTTAAATAATTTAAAACTAATTTTTGGAATAATTTTATTGGAACTCAATTATTTTTTTTAAAAAATATGTGGGAGAAATTTATGTGGGAATAAAATATAAAAATTGACTGAGTATCCAAGGAGGAATATCGTTGAATGTTAAAAATGAGTTTATCTACTATTTGAGTTTTTCCTTATTTATATAACGTCTGAATGATCTCAAAGCCTCAATTAGAGTATTAAAAATAAATTTTTAGTTAATCTGAAGGTATCCTGTGTTTCTTAGGAATACTATCATATTTCTCTCTCTTATATCCTCTTGGGTGCAATGAATTACAGTTTAAAAAAAATACCTAGTAGGGGATCCTTCATCTTTATTCTAGTTGTAACATGTATGATGGATCATGATTTTTTATCCTTTTGTAAGATGATATTCACTAGATTAATGAATATAATCAACTGGTTAAATAAAAATTGATGGATAAGGGGAGATGTCACATGTGATTTATTTATTTCATGATTTTTCTTCCCCCAATTTATGTGTCCGATGATGTTTTCTATGAATCATGTTTCCTTATATGAATATGTTTCTGTTTATAAAATATAATTGTGGATATTCTATAACACCCTGAGATTTTAAAATAACACTATGTTCAATACCATATACAACATGCAACACCAAGTTTAAACGAACCAAATAATATTATTATTTAAATATGACCATTATAACTTATACATTGAATGTAAGTGTATAAATATGGTTAAAAACATTATAAAAATATTTATAATGTTTTTATATAATGTATTTATAAATAATTATGCAATTTTTAGTAAAATTATTTTATACTTCAAAAATATAATTTCTTCAAAAATGGTTTTATTTTATATTTTTTGTATGGGAATTATAATTAGTTTCTAAAAATTTTAAAAAATTTATTTTATAAAATTAATTATTTTTAAATCATCATATAGAAATTAACTTAGGGTTGATTTTTTTTCTTAAAATACCAATTTTTTAGTGAATACATAAAAATACCGATTTATATTGAAGACTATGTTTTTGTTTCAAGAATTTAAAATTTTGAATTTTGTTTTTAAAACAATTTCAAGGTAAAATTAGTTCTAATATAAAACACCCCAATATTTTATAACAATTTTTTTGAATGAATTTAATCTCTTCGATAACTTTCGATACATGCAACTCTGAGTCTAAATGAATCGTATTATAGTATACGATTATTACCTACACGTTAAATTGAAGGGTATGAATAATAATAAATAAATTATGAAAATATTATAGTTTAAACATGTATTAAATAAATTAATTGGTTTTGAATTTATTATAAATGAAAATAAAAATCACTTGAAAGTAAAATAAATGTTTATATAAAAAACTATTTTTATACACACATGGTGTTTTTATCTTAATAAATTAAATTAATCACTATTGGTGAATTTTTTAAATTAAATTTATATATTATTTATTAAATAATTTTTTTTATCTTTCATCTACTATTTTTTATGAATGCAATAATAATAAATGCAGTTTTAAGCTTAAAAACTGGTGTTTTTCTAAAAAATAAATTTTTTGTGTTCTGAGCACTTATTTTAAAATTATTTTTTTATAATATTATAAAATTTATTCAATAAAAAACCATAATTTTTTAATAATAATTTAAAAATTATCTAAAGTTAATTTTTAATAATTTTCTGAAAATATTAATTTTTTTATGAATAGTAAAAAATACTGATTTCATTTGAAAACCTCCTTTCCATTTAATGCATTTTAAAATTTAAATTTTGTTTTAAAATGGGTTTAAAAGTAAAATTAGCTTAATTATATTATTATTAATACATTTTATGTCATTTTAATTAATTTTATGTTGAATTTTTATCTAAAAACTTTTTGTATTTAGAAAACTTTTTCTTTGGAAAACCGTATTTTCATCACGCTTGTGGGTTGATTTTAAATTAAGTTATGTTAATTATATGAATTTAATTTTAAAAAATTTATTAAATATTTTTAATCACAATAATTAATATTAGTTAATAAGGTCAAATTATTGTTTTGTCATAATAAATTGTGAAAATAGTAAAAATTAAATACCGCGGTTAAGGTTAAAACAGGTTTGCTTGGGGTTAAACCAAAAGATAAGGGTAAATTTTACAATTAAAATATTATAAATCATATTTTATGGCTATATGTTTACCTTTTCCTATAATATTTTTAATATATGTTCATTTTGAAGCATTTTTCTTGGTATTAACATTATCATTTTGTGTTGTTTTTGGAAATTTCAAAGTGGTTTCTAAGTGGGTCCTTTCCCCAACTTATAAAAGGACACCCCCTGTCCTCTACCATACACACCTCAAAGGACTTTTGGTTTGACCAATAATTTTCAATATCCATTCCTTTTATACCTATCAATGAATTATAATCTTTTTCTATCATAAAACTATCATAGGAAGGCTTTAGGTATAAAATTAAATAAGTTCTCCAAAGACGAGGTATAGTTATTCACCATGAATTTTCATTTTATTTCTTCTTCTATCCACTTAAAATATTATAAAAATATGATAAAATAATAACAGAAATATATTCTATATATTGATATGTTATTATGTTAATTTCATAACCTATATACATCCCTTATTCCATTAAATGGGAAACAAAACCATTGATCATGTGTACGTTGGAATACCACCTCACCAACTAATGTAATTTGTTTTACATCACTGCCTCTCAAGGATGGATATAATAATGGTTTTAATTTGTATATATATATTATATTTATTAAATTATTATACTTATATAATTATAATATCACATATACCTTATTACCTTCGAATATATTGGAAAATGATAACATCGCTCGTGCCTATGTATGCATTACCAAGCAATGTGATTATCTTTTAATTTTCTATTTAAATGGATGGAAATAAGGATGTATGGAATAAAATATTTGATTTATATGATATAATAATAATTCTTTAATTTTGAATTATTATTTTTCTTTCTTTCATTCCATTTGTTGAAAAATGAAAACAACGTTTATGCGTACATACGACCTACTATCTCCAGGAATGGTGTAACCCATTTTCAATATATATATATATTGGGTGAATATAAATATTTATATAAATAATATATATGATATATAAATAATTATTATAATTATTTATATTAAGGAACTATTATCCACATAAAATGACCAAAACCACCAAATCGAAACATATATGAAAAACAAAGTAGTTATTTCCCAAAATAGTGATCTTATCGAAGTTTTGTAAATAAAAATGTGCTAAAATATTATAAATAAATTCTATATTGTATGATATATATGATTATTTTTATATAATATATTTATAATAAATATATATTTATTATACAGTAGGTTTAAACTTGTACAATGGAAGTCAGATGCGAGGTAGGGTTTGTTGTCTCACTTTTACTTCTGTGAGACATATTCCATATTCCCCACTTATTTCTTCTGTGTGGTGTATATACTAACCATAAATATATTTTATGATTATTCTAATTAAAATTACGAGGTATATATTTCTATATAATTTTCTTTATTCCATGGGGATTAAGATTCAAAAGTTACCAATGTGGTAAGGGTTTATTTTCACAATCTCATAATTATTTGAGATTATTTATGTTTAAGTCACCACTGGGGGAATTATATGATATTTCCATCTTGAATGCAATTTATTTTATTATACTCTATTTATTTTTAAAAATTATATGTTTTACCTTCATTTTACTCTTTTAAGTACTCAAAAGATCAAAAATAATTTTTTAAGAAAAATATAATTTATTTCCTCTTTAGTTGAAAACAATTTATCTTCAATATCCATGTTTTTAAAAAATGTTTCTATAATGTTTTTAATATTACTATATGATTTTTAAATTAATTTTTACCCATGAAATTATTTTTTAAATTTTTTTTAAAAGGAATATTCTCGTCACTTTCTCAATGAGGTCCTTTTTTGACTTTTAAGAAAAAAGTGAAAGGAATGTTTTATTTTAACTTATTCAGGATGAATGATATTTCTTACCATATTTACTGCCTAATGATTTTAAGATTCCTTTATAAGTTTACCTGATCCCTTTTTAATGAATTTTTTTAGTAATATTTTAGAAATCTTTAGTTTTTAAAAGTGAATTTCAAAGTGAAAAGTGTATTTTCCTCAAGAATTTTTTTAATGAAATTTTATGGCATTACTATTCATCAAAGAAAAAATCTTTATATTACTTATGATCCACTAGGGATATGAAGTAATGATACTATTATTATTATTTATCTAGATGGTTTATGATTAGTTTGACTAAGGATGTACTATTATGATACTATTCACCATATTACTTTTGATGGTTTATGATTATATTTATTGACTAGGTATAGTATTAAAATTTATTATGATATTTTGTGAATAAAAAAATTTACATTGATTATATCTCACCCCTTTCATATGAGGAATGAATTGGACTTAGTAAGTGATGGGTGAGGCCTACTATATCTCCTCTATGCATTAGTATTTCTCATGAGACAAATTAGATTTCATATTTGGCTGATGCCTTACCCATTTATATAATATATCCTAGTATAAGGCCTTGATAGTATGTTTATGATATCTAAAATTATGAATTTTTTCATTATGAGATTAGTTATTGATTCCCATGTGATTATTTGATTTGTTATGATATCCGTGGATATGTTTCAAGCTCATGTTATTATTTGTATAGAATTATTTTATCATCATTTATTCCTTCCATATTATTATTAATGCTAAAATTATTGATTAAATGGATTGTTTTTTCATAAATTTACCTTGAAATATTGAGTATTATTTATTTATTTATGATATATTTTGCTGTATTCATACCCTTACTGAGCATTTGAGCTCACCCATTTCTTATGTTTCCTTTCTATAGGATGCCAGGAAGTAGTTTATGATTCATATGAAGAGATATGATAAAGGTAATAATGGTGCTCTCAAAGGAATTACTATGTTTTATTTTATATTTTCAAATGTAATGTGAGTTTCAAGTATGTATCAAGATTTCCAAGACTACTAAACTATTATATCCTTTGAGATCTGATTTCTTGTATGGAGAAAATTTTTAATAAAGTAACCAATGACTCTAGGATACTAGGGTTAGGGTATTTATAGTTTCTATTAGAGAAATTTTATCCTTAGAAACTATATTTAGTAATATATAGAATGGAGAACATAACCATATAACTAAATTTGAGGATAAGTTAGGTATAAGACGATATCCTAAAGTTTTCACAAGGTATAGTTTATGTGATTTTCCTAGTAATACATCCCTATTTGGATACTATAAGTGGATATGGATCTGGCACAGTTTTATATAGGGTTAATAACTCCAAAAAGGACACATTTGGATTTGACTTGATCTTTACTTGGTTCATGATAATATTCCTTTCTATACAGCTGGTTTGAAACTCCTAGGAGATGTTCTTGGGATATTTAATATTTTCATTAAAAAACATTATAAAGGATTTGAAAATATTTTTATGATTTAAAAAATTTCCCAAATAAAATAAGTTTATGATTATGATATTAGCTATGCATCAATTTTTTAATTTATGTTAAGTGTTTCACTAGTTTTTGAATTATATATTATGTTTTATAATGTTTTTATCTAATCTAGATTATTCTATTATTTATAAAAAGTTCATAGTGAATGTAATGTAAAATGTATCAATGCACATAATCCATGTAGGGATTTACCACCTATGAAAGATAATGAAGGTAGATCTGGAGCTACAGTTGGTCCTATATAAATTATAACTATATTGGGGTAAATGACTCAGGTTATTATTGATAACCTTATATGTATGGAAAAAATTACCGATCCACAACATGGTGTATCAATTTTAGACTACTTTATACATAAATAAAAAACCATCATTTAATGGGACTACTAATGTATTTTTAGCTGAGCAATGGATAAGTTCATTAGAGAATATATTTATTGATCTATGATGTAATGAAGTGGAGACGGTTTTAATAACATTTTATCATCTATCAATAGTTATGGATCAATAGTGGCCATTGATTCAAAATAATAAGGATGCAGAGGAAATAATGAGTATGAAATGGAAGTATTTTAAGGTACTCTTCTTGGAAAAACATTTTCCTCATAATAAATGAACATATATAAAGAGACAATTCTTGAATATAAGACAAAAGGAAGATAAAAATGTTTTTAAGTATGAAGCCAACATTACTAATTTATCAAGGAATTACAAATACTATTTATATAATCCAAAGATAATTATTTACCATTTATTTTATGGACTTAAGTTAATATTTTTAAGGGTATTAGTCTCCTAAACATCCTCATTATATGAGAAAATAATATTATCTTTAATCAGGACAGAGAAATAATTCTTCAAGTCTTATGAATTTTAAGGAGATAAAGATAAGAATAAGGTATATGAGAACTCTGAAAAAAATAGAAAAATGGAATAATGGAAGGGTAGAATTTACAACTTTTAATAAATTTAGAAAGAAAAACCATGGAAATGATTGTTGGGAATGAGATTTTGCTATAAGTTTGGCAAGAAAGGACACTATACTCATTATTACAAGGTCAATAATGAATATACTAATGTAAAATGTTTCAACTACAAGGAAATGGGGCACTGTTAAAATTATTATCCAAGTTATCAAGGGAAGTTTCCCTAGAAAATTCCAAGGGAGAAATTCTAAGCTTATAATGTCACAAAAACTAAGGTTGAAGTTCCTAAATATGTGGTGGTAGGTACTTTAATTATATCCTAAAATTTATGTAATGATTTATTTTATTTTGGATCTTCACACTCTTTTATATCATCCATGTTTTCTAAGAAAACTATATAATTATCTAGAACCTTAAAAAGGGAGTTATCAATCACTATTCGTAGTGAAAGTCTCACCGCAACAATGATGTTCTAGTCAGTTCCCATTATGAAACAAAAATGTTATATATTTGATGACTTCATTCTTATACCTATGTTTGATTTTGATATAATATTTTTTATAGAATGGATTTAAAAATATGATACAAAAATTTATTGCAAATTGAAGTAAATTATGATTCATGATAAAGATATGAAATTCCTTATCTTTAGAGGGGAGAATTCATCATTTGAGCCATGTTAAGATCCAACCTCTATAACTCATCTGAATGAGATCCTTGAGGAAGAAGAGAAGACACAATATATATATAGAAAAGTTAATCTTCAAATTGAGGATGTACCAATTGTACAAGAATATATTTATGTATTTTCTGATGAATTATTTGGACATCCACTAGAGCATGAAGTTTAGTTTTCCAATGATTTAATCCCCGATGCAAGACCAATATCAAATACCACCTATATAATGGCCACTATAGAATTGGTATAATTTAAGAAACAACTAGAGGGTGTGTGTAATAAGGTATTTATACTCCTTAGTGTTTCAACTTTGGGACACCCTATTATTTTCATTTATAATAAATATGGATCTATGAGGATATGCATTGATTATTGGGAAATCAATGGTATTACAATAGAGAACAAGTATCCTTTACTTCACATTTATGAATTATTCAATCAACTTCATGGAGATCAATATTTTTCAAAGATTTACCTTAATTATTGTTATCATCAATTGTGAGTAACATAAGAAGATATTACAAAGATAGTATTTTGAATAAGGTATGGAGATTACAATTTTAAAGTAATTCCATTTGGATTGACTAATACACCCTCTATTTTTATGGATCTAATGAATAAAGTATTTAAGGAATATCTTGATATTTTTTTGGTATTTATTAATGATATATTGGTGTACTATAAGATCTATTAGGACCATGATAATAACTTATGAATTATTTTGGATACTATTAGAAGAAAAGGGTTGTATGAGAAATTTTTCAAGTGAGAATTCTAGCTGTATAAATTTTATTTTCTTATCCATATTATCTCTAAGGATGGAATCTTAGTTGATCTTATAAAAAAAAGGTAGTCCAATAATGGCCTATACTAATGAACATAATTTAGGTACGTGGTTTCATTGGTTTGGAAGGTCCTTATTGACTATATGTTCAAAATGTTTCCCAATTGGCTAAAACATTAACCAATGTTACTCATAAAGGGGTTAAGTTTATATGGATAAGAGACTATGAAGAATGTTTTTAATAATTGAAAATGAGATTGAATAATGGTATGTTTTTTATTCTATAATAAGAAAATGATGGATTTGTGATATATAGTGATTCATTAAATAATGGAATTGGTTGTTTTCTTATGCATAATGGTAAATTTATTGCCTATTCATCATGGTAGTTAAAGATTCATGAACAAAACTATCAAACCCAAGATATTAATTTGGAAATTGTAATTTTTACTTTGAATATATGAAGGCATTATCTATATGGGAAAGTATATGAGATATAAAAACTTCACAAGAGTCTAAAATACATATTTTCATAGAAATAGATCAATACGAGGAAAAGGTTATGGATTGAGCTACTCAAGGATTATGATTTCTCAATACACTACCACCCAGGGAAGGAAAATAAGGTTGAGGATACATTCAGAAGGAAAGATCAGAAAATTTTGACCAAAATGAGGATCAATATGGATCTTATGTTCATTGATATATTAAAGATGTATATGAGAATTATTAATAAAGGGGATACATCACTCCTTTTTCAAATGATTTCCAAACCATCTTTGTTAGAAAAGATAAAAATTTATTAATCTGATGATGATAATATTCAAAATTAAATTAAATCAATGAATTATAAAAAAATTGGAGACTTTTTTTGTGAAGATGGTGTTATGAAATTTATAAATATACAATGTATATCATCTATAATTGTGTTGAAGAGGTAATTGTTGGATGATTCTCAGAGCTCAAATTCCTCTACACACCATGGTAGCACCAAGATGTATAGAGATATGAAGGAACCTTTTTGGTGGGATAATATTAAGTAGGAAATTTATTATCATGTGTAAAGATGTTTGGTTTATCAATATATAAAGTTTGAGAGAAAAAATCCAAGAGGATTCATGCATCCTATTCCTATTCATATGCGGAAATGGAATAAAATTACTAAGTAATTTTTCATTAGAATACCAAAGACTCATAAAAATAATGAAAAAATATGGGTTATTATGGATCACCTCACCAAATATTCATATTTCATTGCTATAATATAATATTTAACTCTTTAGAGTCTTGAATGTATCTATATCATTTAAGTTTTAAGACTTCATGGTGCACCTAATTAAATCATGTATTATCATGATTGATAATATGGAAAATTGTTTAGAAGTATATTGATAACAATATTCATTTGAGCATTGCTTATCACCATCCAAATAATGGAAAATCCAAATTCAAACATTATAAGACATGTTGAAGTTGTTATCTATAAACTTTAAAGGTTTTTGGGGTGAGTATTTACCTTTTTTAGAGTTATCCTATAATAACATCTTTCATTTAAGTTTTCAAATGGAACTATATAAAGCATTATATAGAAATAGAAGTCATAATCCAACTTTTTGGGATGAAGGTAGTGAAAAGAAACTTATGGGCCCAAAAAGTATAGAGAAGAAAACAAAAATGGTAAATACTATTCAAACCCATATCAAAGCATCACAAATTAGTCAAAAGAGTTATGCCGATAACCAGAGGAAAGATTTGGAATTTCGAGTGGGAGATAACATTTTATTGAAAGTATCTCCATAGAAGGGTGTTATACAGTTTGATAAAAAAGGGAAACTGAGCCCTAGGTACGTTGAACCTTTTGAAATCCAAGAAATAATTGGAGTTGTAGATTACCAATTGGTAATTCCACAAAGTCTCTATAAAGTACATGATTTATTCCATATATAATTATAATGAAAGTACATACCAAAACTTATATATGTGAACACATATGAAGAAATAGAATTGGAACCCAATGACTTTTATTATGGAGGTCCTATCCATATCATGTAAAATAGATAACATTTTTTGAGGAATCATATGACTCAGTTGGTAAAGGTACTTTGGAGAAATCATAATATAGAAGAGGTGATATAGGAACCTGAAGAAATTATAGTGAAGGAATACCTTAATATATTCATGAGGTTACATTCTAGAAATTTCAAGTATTTTTTCTTTGAAGGAGGGAATAATTTATCACGCTGATATTTTATGGTATATTTCTTTTTGAAAAAAATTAAATCTCTTTGATAACTTACAATACACATAACCTTGAGTGAAAATGAATCGTATTATAGAATAACATTATAACCTATCTATTAAATTGATAGGTATTAATAGAACTAACTAAATCATGAAAATTATATGGTTTATGCATGTATTAAATAAATTCATTGGTTATAAATTTATTATAAATGAAAATAAAAATCAATTGAATGTAAAAGAAATGTTTTTATAAAAAATTGTATTTTGGCATGTAATGTGCTTTTTTCTTAATAAATTAAATTAATCATTATTTTTGAATAATTTTAATGAAATTTATATATTATGTATCCAATAATTTTTTTATAATCCATCTAATATTTTTATCAGGCATGGGATATGAATAAATATATTTTTATTCTTAAAACTGTATTTTTCTAAAAAGTGGTTTCATCCCATTTTGATATCTTATTTTAAAATTAAAATTTTCCACTTTTAGAAAATTTATTTGAAAAAACTAAATTCATTTTGAAATAATCATTCCAAAATTATCCTAGTGTTATTTTTTTTATAATTGTTTGAAAAGATTAATTTTTTGATGAATAGTAAAAAATACCGATTTTTATTGAAAATTTCCTTTCCATTTAAATCATTTAAAAATTTTAATTTTTTTAAAATTAAAATTAGTTAAATTATATTAATATTATTTAAATTTAGGTTATTGGATTCAATTTTATGTTTAATTTTGAGAAAATTGTTTTTTAAGAAAAATTTTCTTTGGAAAACCGCATTTTCATTGTGCTTGTGGGTTTAATTTTAAATTAAATTCTCACACTTTTGTCAATTTAATTTTAAAAATTGGATTAAATATTTGTAATCATAATACTTAAAAGTTTTTTAACAAGTTAAACTTAATTTTTATTTATAATGAATAGTAAAAATAGTAAAAATTAATTATCGTGGTTAAGGTTAAAATGGGTTTACTAGGGGGGGATAAACCAAAAGATAAAGATAATATTTATAATTGAAATTTTATAAATAATATTTAATATCCATATTTAGATCTTATCTTATCACACCTTCAAATATAAGGTTATTTTTAATCATTTTTATTGGGAATGTCTTTATCATTTTGTATTATTTTGGGAAATTTCTTGGCGGTTTCCAAGTGGTTCCTCTACACCACTTATAAAATATCACCCCCTCTCTTCTCCTATCCAATCCTCAAAGGAATAATGGTTTGTCCAAGAATTTCAAAAATAAATTAATTAAATCCCTCTTCATAATTTAGAGGCCTTAGATTAATTATAAAACCTTCTGAGAAAGGATTTAGGTATAAACCTAAATATGTTTTCTAAAGAAGAGGTATAGTTATTAACCATGAATTTTTATTTTTTTTATTTATATAACCCCATAAAATATTCTAAAAAAATAATAAAATAATAAAAAAAGTATCTTCCATATACTTAGATCTTACCATGTTAATGGAATAACCTATATCTATCCCCTCTTTCATCAAATGTGAAACAAAAATTATCGATCATGTGTTTAGCGAACAACCGCCTCACGAACCGATTTAATTAATTTTCTATAACCACCTATAATGAATGGATATAATGATGGATTTAATGTATATATAATATATTTATGAAATAATATTACATATTTAATTATAATATCACATATAAATTCTTACCTTCCAATCAATTTGAAGACAATAACATCGCTCACGCGTATGTGTGGACTACTGCCTCCAAGAAGCGATGTGATTTGTTTTTCATTTATGCTTTGCATGGATGGTAATAAGGATGTATTTGACGAAAATATATAATTTATAATATTTTATAATTATTCTTTAAAGGTTAATTATTATCTACCTTTCTTTTATTCCATCCGTTGAAAAATGAAAACAGGGTTCATGTGTATGTACGACTTACCGTCTCCATGAACGATGTAACTCATATTTCAATCCATAACTTTTTTGAATGAATTTAAATATGTATATAATGAATATATATTATATTTAAATAATTATTAACATTCTATAGATGATATATATATGATGTAAGAACAATTACTGAAACTACAAAACCAAAACATACATGAAGAACAAATTAGTTATTATCCAAAACAATGATTTTAATGAATAATTGTGAATAAATAAGTGATAAAGTATTATAAGTAATCAATATATGGTATAATATATTTTACTATTTTTATATAATATATTTATGATAAATATATATTTCTTATATAGGAGGTTCAAAGATGTATGAAGGAAGTCCGACGTGAGTTAACAATTTCTCGTATAACTTTTACTTCCTTAATACACATTACATATTCACCACTTATTTCTTTTGTGTGGTGTACATAATGAACATGAATATATTTTATTATTATAATAATAAAAATTATGGGATATAAATATCTATATAACTCTCTTTATTTCATGGGGATTATGATTCAAAAGCTAACAAGTTGTAACAAATCATTTTATAATATCATCATTATTCGGGATTGTTTATGTTTAAGTATCCACTGGGGGAATTATATGATATTTATCTTTTAAACACAATATAGTTTATTATACTCTATTTATTTTTTAAAACTATAAATTTTCTTTTCATTTTCCTATTTTAAGTACTCCAAATTTCAAAAATAATGTTTATAAGAAAAACATATTTTAGTTCTTCTTTCGTCGAAAATCATTTCTCTTCCATGCCAATGTTTTCTAAAAATATTTTAAAGAATGTTTATAATAGTAATATATTATTTTTTAATTTATTTTTTAACCATTATAGATTTTTTTAAAATGAATATTCCTGTCATTTTTCTAATGAGGCACTTTTTGACTTTTTTTCAAAAGTACGAAATGAATGTTTTCTTTTAACTTATTTTAAATGAATGTTATTTTCCACCAACATGACTTATAAATTATTTTGAGATTACATTAAAATCTTCTTTGATAATTTTAAAATAAAATTATTTTCCTAATATTAGGGATATTCTTAGTTTTTGAATGTGAATTTCAAAGTGAAAAGGGTATTTTCCCCAAGAACATTTTAAAGAAATTTTATGGTATTTATATTAATCAAGGACAAAATACCATATCTTTATTAAGATTCATTGAGTATATGATGTAATGATACCATCATTATTATTTATCTAGATGGTTTATGATCAGTTTGATTGGGAATGCACTATTTTGATACCATTCTCCATATTACATTGGATGGTTTATGATTATTTTTATTCATTAGAGAAAGTATTAACATTTAATATGCTAGTTTTTTTAATTCAAATGTTTACACTGATTATGTTTCACCCATTTCATATGAGGAAATAAATGGACTTATTATGTGAGGATTGAGGCTTGATATAGCCCCTTGATGCATCAGTAGGTCTCATGATAAAAACTAGCTTGGGTATTTAGCTGAGGCCTTACCCATTTATGAAAGATATCTAGGAATAACATATTATTGATATATTTATAATGTCCTAAATTATGAATTCTCTAATTATGTAATTAGTTATTTATTCCCATGTTATTATTTGATTAGTTATGATATCCATGGACAAATTTCAAGCTTATGTGATTATTTATATGAAATTATTTGATTATCATTTATTCCAAAAATATTATTCCTAAAGACAATTTTTTTTAATTTAATTTAATTTATTTTCAAATATTTACCTTACCATATCGACTATTCATTACTTATTCATGATATATTCCACTATACAGATACCCTTACTGAGCATCTGAGATCAAAATTTTCTTATATTTCCTTTGTCTGGGATACTAGGAGGTGGTTTATGATTGATATGAAAGGATATAATATAGTGAATAATAGTGTTATAAAATAAATTACTATGTTTTATTTTAACTTTTCAAATTTAATGTGAGTTTCATGAATATATCTAGTTTTCCAAGTCTTATAAACTATTCAATCCTTTGGGATGCAATCACTTGTATGTAGAACCAATGTAATAAAGTTACCACTATCTCTAAGATACTAGGGTAAGGGTATTTACATTATATATCATTAATAATAAAATTAAGTTTATTGGAATAAATTTTATGGTTTAATTTAGTATAAAAAAAATTTTATATTTAAAATTATTTTTTCTAAAAAAATGTTTTCTATTACGTTTTTTCATTTTAATATTAAATTAATTTCTTCCACTTATAGAAATTGAATAATGAAAAATGGATTCAATATTTGGAATCAAGAGGTAAAAATTTGGTATGTATTCCCATTTTATTTTTTTTATTATGAATTTTAACCATTTTAAATAATTGTCACCACACTTAGGATAAATCGGGTCATTAAGTTTAAAAATAACACGATAAAGAAACAAAATTACCCTAAAAGTTGAATTTATCCTATTAGATGAGTATATGTTGGACATTTTCATCTAATTATAATATATATGGCCAATTAATCCCATATTTATTTGATTAGTACCTTTATATTAATTTAAGAGAAGAATAAATAGAAAATGTCAATCTCTTGACTTTAATAACTCTAAATTTTTATTACAAGGATAAAAGTAGGGAAAGTTAGGTTCTAAATGTTCATTTAAAATATAAAATAATTTTTTATCATGGTAATTTATTTATATTTTTAGTGACTAAAAAATTACCTTAAATGCTTACACAACACCGATTTAGTATTTATTAAATTAATAGAAAAATAAAATAAATTATTTTAAAAACTATAAAAGTAATATTTTGTTAGAGATTTACTATAATCCACGAATTTTATTGATATATATGAAATATTTGATATGTGTTAAAAGTATATATTCTAATTATATATTTTTCTTGATGTCCTTAAATTCAAATTAAATGAATAGTGTTAAAAATGACATTATTGATATTTTTTGAGAAATAATATTTTATTAAATTATTTAAAATCATAAAAATAATGAAATAGGAAAATTAGGATAAGATATGGTTGAAGATATCATATATTGGAAATTTATGGGCCAATTTTGTTTATTATAAGTAAAATTATAACCCTTTAAGATTGAAAAAGGTATTACCATAGTTATGGTTAAAATAGGTTAACTAATGGGTTTAAACAAAAAGATAAGGTTTAAAATACCACTTAAACCTTTAATTTTATTATTGATGATAATTAAACAATAAACTATATTTTTTTTGAAATTATTTCCACATTTTGAAATTTCACATGAACATGAATTTATTATATTTAAATCTTTTTTATAATTCCATTTGTATCATTTAATTCATTATAAAAAGGCACAACCTACCCTCTATTCTATATGCCAAACATAGCCACTTAGCTCAACCAAACCATGAAAAGAATCTTCTAGAAATTCTAATATAAGTTATGGAGGCTTTTTTCTTCCTAAAATACTACCCTAGGTACCTTAAGAGAAGATATAACGGCTATATTTTGAAGAAGAGGTAATCATCTTTGTCGACTCTTCAAAAGTTCTTTTTTACTTAAATTCATATAAATTAGTTGAAAAAATTATAAAATAATAAATAGAGTATCATAAATATAATTAAATATAATTATGATTATGGTAAAACTATTTTCCATATCTTTTCCATCCTATGTAAAGTGAAAACATCGCTCGTGCGTACATACGTCTTATCGTCTCTATGTAGTAGTGTAATTCATTTTTCATCAACAATTTACTTAGATGGTTATAAATATGTAAATAATAAATCTAAATGATATTTATGACATAATTATTCTTATATAATTATAATTTAATATATATATATTCTTATCTTACAATGCATTGGAAAATGATAACGTTGCTCGTACGTACGTGTGAACTACCACCTCCACAATGCGAGGTGATACATTTTTCATTTACAATTTACAAAGATGGTAATAAGAATGAATTTAATTAATATATATGATACATATTATATTAAAATTATCCTTTAAAGGATAATTATTATTTAACTATCTTTTTTTCCATCTGTCAAAAATCAAAAATATCATTTATCCATACATACGACCTACCATCTCTATGAGCGGTATAATTCATTTTTCTATGTATAAATTTTGTGAATGATTATATATACATATAATGGATATATATTATATTTCAATTAATATTAAAATCCTATAATTTATGGAACCATGATCAATATACAAGGGCCAAAACTACCAAAACAAAACATACATAAAAAATGAAGCATTTATCACTTAGAAATGTTATTTTAATAAATAAATATTAATAAATGGATAATAAAATGTTATAAGTAAATCATATATAGTATTATATATATGAGTATGATTTTATAATATATGAATAAGAAATATCTATTTATTATACATGAGTTTCTAACAGATGTGAAGGAAGTAGGACCTCAGATAAGGGTTATTCATCTCAAATTGTCTTCTTTGAGACATATGTTCTGTTATACACCTATCTTATTTAATAAGGTGTATCTAATACCCATTTTATATGTTATATCATGAATATATTTATATTCATGTTATTTAATATTTCATTTGAAGTTATTTCTTTCATGGGGATTATGATTTAAAAGTTACAAAAGTGGCAATGGTTTATTTCAAAATCCCATCACAATTCATGGTTGTTTATATTTAAGTATGAACTGAGGAAATATTTGATATATCTATCTTAAAACCAATGTATTTTATTCACATATATTTATCTCTTGAAATTAAAATTTTTCCTTTAATTTTATTCTCTTTAAGTAATTAAGATATCAAGATAATGTTTTTAAGGAAAACAGACTTCGTTTTTATATTCTGTCGGGAATCTTTTTTTCCATGCATATATTTTCCTTAAAATATTTTAAAAAATATTTTTAATATTTTATAATGATTTATTAAATAATTTTTCCCATTTCTTTTACTTTTTACAATTTTTTAAAAAGGAATATCTATGTCATATTTCGATTGTGGAACTTTTTGACTTTTCTTACAAAAATATTAAAGGAATATTTTTTTAACTTATATGATAGGAACACAATTTCCCGCCATCATGACAGATCAATGTTTTGAATCTTAATTTACCATTTTACATTACTATTTTAAAATAAAATTTTCCCCTTAATATTTAAGAAATTTTTATATTATAAATGAGTGATTTCATAGTGAAAGGGGTATTTTCCTCAAGAAAAATTGCATTGATATTTTTAAAGTATTTTCATCTTATGTCAACATATTTTTCTGAATATTGTGATTTATTTAGGATAAAAATCAAAGATATCATCCAACATATTTTTATGGATGGTTTATTTTTAGTTTTTTGGGGAAAGTATTGGAATTTTATATGCCACTTATTTTAATATAGACAATTATTGAATTTAAGGCATATTGATTAAGTTATAATGTTCATTCGTATGATGAATGAATTGGAATTATTAAGTTATGGATGAGGAAGGAAATTACATATACATTCAATTTATTAGTATATCACATGAGACAATTCAGTTGTCTAGACTTATTAAATGGTTTTTTTATTCCTACCCATAATTTAAATAGTCTTTGCATAAGCCCTTGGCGATAAGTTTCAGATGTCCTACATTATGCATTCCATCATTATGAAATAAGTTATTAATGTCCATGTTATTATTTTTAATAATATCCATGGATAAGTTTCAATCTCATGTTATTATTTATATGGAATCATTTTATCTTCATTTACTCCTATGATATTATTCTTTACACTCAATTTACTGATAAAATGACATGTAATTTCAGTTATTTACCTTTACATATTGATTATGAATTATTTAATCATGATAAATTCTATTGTACATAACCATTAATGAACATGTGAGATTATCCTTCTTTTGTTTCCTTTCCCTAGGATATGAAGAATTAATATTTTAATGAGTTTAAGGATGTATAATATTTACTTTAACTATGTTTTGTATTTTATGTTTTCAAATGTAATGTGAGATTCAAGTTTGTATTTAATTTAACAACAATAATAAACTATTAGGTAATTTGGGATGCGAGTATTTTTATTTAATGCTAATGTAATAAAGAAACCACTGACTATAGGATACTAGGGTGGAGTATTTATAGTGGGAATCAGAGGAAGTTTAGTAGAAACCTTGGGAACTAGATTTAGAAAAACATATATCAGGGAATATAACCCTATGAATGACTTTGAGGATAATTATAATTATAATATAACACCCTAATGTTTTTAAGGTATATATTATGTAGTTTTCCTATAAATACATCCCTAACTAGATACTATAAGTGGATATGGTTTTAGCACAAATGCATCTATGGTAATAACCTCAAAAAGAGTTGGTCGAATATATGTCATCCATCATTCTAGTTCATAGTGAGTATTCCCTTACTATGCACCTAGTATGAAACTCCCATGGGATATTCTGAGGTTAAATCAAATTTTATTTATAAACCATTATAAAGGATTTGAATAGATAATAACCATTGATGACCTAGGTTAAACCTAAGGTGTCCAAGATTGAAAATAAGGTGTCATGATTTAGACATCCTATTAATGGTTTTCATGAAATTTCATTATTTTCCACTATGATTATTATTGATCATACTATAATTTTTAGTTTAATTCAATAGATAGAACTAGAAGTAATTGTATTAACATTGAATGTGATGGATAATATTATTATTACAAGAAACCAAATTGGATGATGACTGGAGTGAAAGATATTATGATTATGCATAATAATTTATCATGATATATGATTAATAAATTGAACCTTAACCAATTATTAGACTCACTAATAAAGATAAGGATAGATTTTTTGAGATATCAGGTATTAGAGACCATGTAGAAAAGAAGACTTCATTTTATTTATGTCATAAATATGGACAAGGACACCCCTGGGAATGTCTCAATGGAAGGGGATGATGTCTTTTATGTGGAAATAAATGGCATAGAGTAATGAATTACTCATGAGTTAAATATCTTATTTGTGGGAAACATGGGAATTATTTGATTCAATTTCCCTAATCCAAAGCATTAACTCCAAGACCAAGGAAGGACTTATACCAGTTCAATCATTCAAGTGGTAGTATTGAAGTGTTTATGTATTGGGATTTTAGAATTATGTTGTAAAAGTGTTATATAAATGATATTTTGGTTATAATAATCATGAAACATCTAAGTATTATTCCAAAAATAGATTTTATTTAAGTATTTTAAATCATATATTGAATGGTACTATTGACCAAGAAAAGTTATTTAATGGTAATGTGATATTTAATGGAAAACAAACAATTGGGGGAAAGATAACCAATAAAATGTGCTTGATGTTGAAGTAATAATGTTTAGTTTGGATAAATATATGATTGAAATTGATGAAGTAAATATTATATTATTTGTAACCTTGAAAATTATTAGTAATATACGATGGACTTTACTGCATTTTCAGATTTATAGAATATATTTGATAATATATGATTTTATTTAAGGAATAAGGTTATAGTTATTTTTTAGATGAAATTACCTTTTCATTAAGGTTTTATGGGGATCAAGGTATTCAAATATTTGGTATGTGACATTATTAGTTAATTAACATTCTTCAGGTGATTAATGTTTTATTTTGGAAATTTAGTGACATTGTTTCTAATTTTTTGGATTTTGAATTTGGTCAAACATATTTTTTAAGGATTTTAGGGATAAATACTTATGGAATAGATTAATTTTAACTTTCAATGTTACTATTTAGATTTTAGTGATTAATGTATTATGGTCACCATTTTGGTTTTGTAAGTATTTAAAGACATGTGGAATTTTTTTTATCCTTTTATGTATATTATGACCCATTAAAATTTAATTTCAATTCTTTAGGCATGGAAAATTAATCTTGGGTATTCATTTCTAGGATGTAATGAAAATTGATCGAAGTATAACCAAAGGTTAAAATTGTGATTATGAAATAGAAAGATATCAAGTAAGTATATTTTCGATGTTCTATATCTTGATGGTAAATGAATTCCTCAAATCTTGGAAAAAGATCTTTAAATACTAATGTTATCCTATTATGACCATTACTGATGAATTGATGGTCTTTTCAGCTATAATAGAATTATGGTTTTGTATTCATTAAATTTGTCCTGACCATGTTCTCTATCATTCAATATTTTTCCTCGTGTTCTAGTTTTCTCCTTTATGTATATATTTTCACTTCGTACTAATGTTATCCTATTTGGAAACCAAGTTTTGTGTTATTCGAGATGAACTTTGTATTTCCGTTTTCCACTTTTAAGAGGAACTTTTATTAACCATTTTTATGATGTGGGTTTTCAATAAATGCATTTTAAAATATAAAACTATTGATTAGTGATTACAAGTTAAAATTAAAATGAGAAAATTTATTTAATGGGGGAGAATGTAACACCAAGATTTTAAAAGAACATTTTATTTCGATATTTTATATGTTTCTGATGCTTTCGCTGGGGCGTGCACGTCCGTCCTCTTGGGCGTGACAGGCACGAATTTTTACTACCCTGCATTCCCGCTTTCCAAAGGCGGGTGACATCCGCTCCTTATTCAGGGACGTATGCTCCTTGATTGAAACTGGGATGATGGGATGTAGGTTCTTCCTTCTGTGGATTCCTCCTATGAACTCGTCACCTAGTCCGGGTCTCCCTCATAGATTTAATACATTGTTCGTGATTCCAAGTGCCATGTTTTCATGGACACCTTTTAATTACACTGCTTCTGTTAGGACATTCCAAGGGGTCTGGTCAAGACAGAAACCTTCAGTTGGGGGAGTAGTGACGTTGAGACATCAATGGCGTGTCTTGCTGCCGGGGAATTGGCGTGTCTATCTTTTGTCGCTTATGATAGGGATTCTCGAGGGCGCGGAAGCCCGAGGCATCCCACATCGAGCATGGGGAATTGTATGCTATAGGCATGTATATGAGGTTTTCCTCACCTTCCCATGTTTAACATAGGGTATGCCGCGAGTTTAACATCCAGCAGAGAAAGATCGGGCTGATCAGAACACTAACTGGAGTCGATCAGATTAAAGAACCCCCTTTAGGGATCACCACATGGGCAACTTCCCGAATAATTTGGGGAGGGAATGAGGTGGCGTGATCTCATCGGGATATGGCAGCCCGGGTAAGGATCAGGATGGGTGATGGAAAAATTTAATGGAGTGGAGTAGGAATGAGATGGGACCATCATGGAGATGGCAGTACAAATGGGATTGATCCTCGAAGAGACCTCCTATGTATCCTCGTGGCAATGAATCAAAGTCCGTGTAGTTCGGTTGCAAGTACAATTTAATGTCATGTGGGATGGGGGTGAACCGACGTGAAGGGGGTCGGAATGACCGGGTGGTGGGATTGAACCTCTGGGAGGCTTCCTATGTACCATGCCTTGACATAGATCAAATTCCACGTAGTTCAGGATGGGTTTCATCAGCGAACAGACGTGAAGGTGGACCATGGTCCGATGGGTGATGGGCTTGAACCTCAGGGAGGCTTCCTACGTACCATGCCTTAGCATGGATCAAAGACCCCGTAGTTTGTGTGGGTGCCGGTGAACTGACGCGGAGATGGACCTTGGTCCGATGGATGTTGGGCTTGAACCTCATGGAGGATTCCTACGTACCATGCCTTATCATGGATCAGAGACCCCGTAGTTCAGAAAGGATGTCGGTGTCAGTGAACCGATGTGAATATGGACTGGGGGTCCACTGGTGGTGGGCTTGAACCTCAGGGAGGCTTCCTATGTACCATGTCTTAACATGGATCAAAGTCCTCATAGTTCAGGAGGGGTTTCGTCATCGAACCGACGTGAAGGTGAACCCAGGGGTCCACTGGTGGTGGGATTGAACCTCATGGAGGCTTCCTACGTACCATGCCTTGACATGGATCAAAGTATTTGTAGTTCGAGTGTGCAGTTTAATGTCATACGGAATGGGGGTATTTTGGGGCTTACACTCTAAGGCGGCCCATGGTGTGTCATGGTCGGTGCTCACTCTAAGATCACAGGAGTCATGATCAATGTGAGAAATAAGAGGTTGCAGAGACCTGACGATCACGTCACGAAAGGTGCGTCCGTGGGCAGTGAGGATGGGCTTACGAGTTAGGCTGCCCATGGTTTTGGGACTTACTATAGGATGGAGGCCCAAGGGTGACAAAGCGCAATGGGAGAGGGATTTGGGACCAAGGTAAGGGGTGCCTCGTCCCCTATCATGCCCTCTTCTGGCCCTGGCGGTGGGGAAGTACGGAGGTGCATGGGTGCTACCTTCCGTAAGAAGGACTAGGGGATTACACCAAGATGGATTCCCTTCCTCCCACGGACAAATGGCACTCCCAGAAGGAGGATATCATACCCTGGAGAGACCAGGGGAGAGAGGGGCATGTAGAATGTCCAAGGTGAGGGCACCCCAAGTGAGAGGCATGAGGCAATTTCACAGTTTAACGTCATGTGTTGAGGATGAGGGTGCTTGGCAGTTTAACATCCTGCAGATCGGATGAGGTGGACTTACTCCACAACCCTAGGACTTACATAACCGGTACCCTCTGCTCCTTGTGGGAGGGAAGGTATCAGCAATGATGTCGAGAATGGGGGTCGCAGAGCGAACCATTGATGGGTCCACATTGGTGTGGATATGCGAAGAAGGAATATCCGTTAGCGTGAATATGCGAAGAAGCATTAGGAGAAGCAACTCCATAGGTGGTATCGTCCAGGGGACTTTGAAGTCACTTCGTGCAAGCCTGGAGGGTCACACGGGAAAAGAAATTGTCAAGTAGAGGGGTCCATAGGCAGAGGCCTTGTGGATCTCGGTTGTTCTGCGTGGTGAAGGGAACTTGCGAAGGGGTTTTCTTCATGAAGTGGGGTGCCTTAGACTTAGCATGGGGCAGAGGTGAATGTGGGAGGTGCTTTGTTAAGTGGAAGGGTGTTCGCAGAGCACTTCCTCGCGGAGCATAGGTTCCTCGCAAAGCAATGTTCCGCAAAGCAGTGTGCTTCGCGAAGTACAGTGAGCCTGCCTTGGCATGTGGATTACGTGTATAAGAGGGGTGTTTCGTGAAGCATAAATGCTCCAAGACAACCTGGGTTCGCCTTGGGGATCCCCTTCCTTTGTGAAATCCCTCGGGCTTCACGAAAGGCATCCCTCTCGGAAGAGGGGATCAAAACAAGACAATGCAAAGGCGCCTCACGAAGAAAAAATACCTCACGTAGCTCATGATTCGTGTGGAAAAGGGTGCTTCATGATTTGGGAGTTAGGAAGGAGAAAGGTCAGATTGTCTGTCTGGAAGGCTCAAGGGAAGCTCGATATTTATAGGCAAGGTGCGCTGCAAAGCAGAGCTCACGCGGCACGAAAGGGGATTCGGTCGCTTCGCAGCGAGTCACGAACGTCAACCACGTTCACGGAGGGGTACCCCCTCTTGCTTCGCGGAGGGTTCACGAACTTCAGGGGTGTTCATGGGGCATCCCACCTCTCTTGGTTCATGGCTAGTTCTCAAACTCTAGGGGCTTTCATGGGGCATCCCACCTCTCTTGCTTCGCGGTGGGTTCGTGAACGTCAGGGGAGTTCGCGGGGTGTCCAGCCACTCTTGCTTCACGGCGGCCGTGTTGCTTGGGGGGACTCCACGCCATGGCTTCGCGAGGCAGTCCACAGGGCTTTCTTTTCTTCATTCTTTTCATCCAATATTTTGGTGTCAAAAAATTCCCCCCCTCAGACTTGGAGCCGCAGAGGGATGAAGGGTCGAAGTCTAAGGGAAATCACTAAAATCATCGGCCGTTCACGGTGCTCGCTCGCGAATAGGGCGCATGAGGATGATAGGGACCTTTTGGGCCGGACGCGCTGTGAAGCTCCGCGCGGGCTGGACGAGCACTCATCCTCTCTTAACGAAAAATCGGAGCTGATCTTGCAATTGAAGGCCCAGTTGGCAGAGGTAGAAGAGCATATGAGGCGAGCCTCCGACGAAATAGCCGTCATTCAGGATGACATAAAGCGGGTCCAAGATGAGGGTGATGAATTGCGCCCCATCGCTACTGAGGAGGCGCGGGAGCTGAGCCGACAATAGAAACTCTTGGATGCCACCAGTCGGAGGGTGGCAGAACTGCAACACTCCTTTGACGGAGTCAACCCATCCATGGGAAGAATAAACCCCCGAGTTTTGTGAGGATCACAAACCCTAAAACACACTTTCATGTCTTGATTTTTGAATACATGAGTTTTGTTATTGAGTTTTTATTTAGAACAATCGATGAGCAGTTCTTCCAGTGTGCTCTGATGCACGAGAGGGGTAACGCGAGGGGCGTCAGGATTAGTCCGAACATAGGGAAGCAGAAGGTGTGAATCACGATACCCATAATTTGAAACACTATGGGGATGGCATGACAATAAAGGATAACTGTTGACCATGGTAGAAACATAGTACCTTTATTGTGTTAGCCTAAAACGAGGATAACAAATGAGGGTTGACTGTTGACCATGTTCGAAACACGGGACCAGACTCAAAATACCATATGTTAGTCTTCCGGAATGTTGGCCCATGATAGTAGGCGGGCCATAGTCTGAGCATCCATATTGTTAGGGGGTTCCTCTAGACATCCGTTAGTCTTCCAGAACGTTGGACCAGGACAGTAGGTGTGCCATAGGCCGAGCATCCATACTATTAGGGGGTTCCTTCAGACATGAAAGAGGAAGAGGGTCCAAATAAGGGGCACACAAAGCGTGGAATGTGGAGTGATGGTTTGTTTGAATAGAATTCGGCACTCATGAAATTACGTCACCGTGGTGGAGACACAATGGATGGGTGCATCAGTTTGATCATGGATCATTCCTTCTTTCAGACAGGGCCTCTCTGGCGAGGGGGGCTGTCGCTTCACAATGTCATCTTAGGGCATCTCGGACTTGTTCGGGGTATAGTTCCAATTACATGGTCTCTCACGAGGGGTCAGGCCATGGGCCGGAAACGGGGAGGAACAGGATCTTACGATTCCTGAGGCTGGACCCGAGGCGAAATTCCTGGGTGTTCCTACATATCCCATGAGATTGGAATCAAGCCATACATAGTTCTGAAAGCACAGTGTAGTTATAGACCAACACTGAGAGGTGAAATCCTCCATGGTAGAGGCTCTAGTGAATCCCATGACTATCATGGGGAATACTGAACTTGTTTAGGGTAGACCTGCAGTTTAGTGTCATGCATTGAGGACATATGAACTTCTGTAGTTTAACATCATACGATAGGACATGAAATGAAAGGGGAGGTCCCAGGGAGCATGTGGTGTGGTAGCTATGAAACCAACGCGAATGAGGACTTGGAGCCCAAATCACACCACGTACCCCAAGAGGAAACCCTTCAGGTCGAGGGACCAAGAGTGAGAATTAGGCTAGGCCCGAAGCAGAGTGTTCGAGCGTTCTTACATACCTCACGAGGATATGAATCAAGCCATATGTAGTTCTGAAAGCACAGTTTAATGTCATAATGGATGATGAGAATCCTGGCCATGTTGGTACACATCCTACCAAAACTACTAAGCCTACATGAGTCATACTCGGTGTGGGAAACAAAAAGTAATGGTGAGACTTTACCGAAACAGGAAGGGGCATGTTAGGACATAGGGATGCTCGGTGAATACTGGCCCAATGATTCTAATTCATCCACGAAGCAAACCTAGATGCATGAAGAGGTAGAGCCGAGTATGTTGGAATTCTACTTGAACATAAGGAAGTGGAAATGTGCGAATCATGAAGCTCGAAATCTAGACCATAATGATGATGGCGTGAAGATGGAGGATAAATTTTGACCATGGAGGAAACACAACATCTATATTGCATTATCCTAGAATGAGGACAGACAAATGAGGGTCAATCGTTGAACATGTTTGAAACACGAGACCATGTCGCAAATGTTGTCAGAGATCCGTAGGGATGTTGGCCCGAAATGATTGGAGAGCCCTTAGGCCTAGCACCCATGGAGAGCCCTTAAGCCCAACATCCATGTCGTTCTAGGGTCCTTTTGGATGTGGAAGAGGATGAGGATCCAAAGAGTGAGCTCACAAAGCCTGGACATGGAATAAGAGGAATGTCTCCATGAAGATTCCACACTTAGGGATCTTTGTCAAATGCATCTGAATATGACAACGAGATGTATTAGATAGAGGGACTCGAGTCCCTTCCCATAGGGATATCTTAGTTTAGGGTCGTAGACTTCAGACCATGGGTGGGAGGAAAAACAAGAGGCACGTAGTGGGGTAACTCAAATACCCAACGTGAATGAGGACCGTGGGTTCTGACCACCACGTGATTCTCAGAAAGTTTCAGATCAAGGAAATGAAAATGAGAGTTGAGCTGGGCCTGAAGTAAAGTGAAAAGGCATTCCTACGTACCCCATGTGGATGGGGATCAAGCTGCACGTAATTCTTAAAAATGAAAGGGGCGCGCGGGTCTAGCCTTTGCACCCAGAGAAGCGGTATTTGATAAATCTTGTTTATCCTTTAAGGTGAGTGGTTTTTTTTTTGTGAAGCGACTGGCCTAGGATATCAATCCCTGGCGTCACCACAAGAATCAAGCTGTAGTAGGAGTTGACAAATGGCATGGCATATGACCAATACCCAACATGATGTCCTCTATGATGGGGTCATCACAATGTGGTGCCGTTTTTCATCATGCGGCTAGGACGATAATGTCACAGTTTAGGGTCATGTGATAGGACCAATCATGCATTTTAATGTCATGAAATATAGACATAGAAGAGATGATGCTAGGTGGGGAGTGTGTACGGTGCCATGAAACATAACCTACGTGGATGGGGACATTATCCCTCATCACACCGTTTGCAATTCCGGGATAGGAACCTTGGTCCAAGGGGCCCAAATAGGGGTGAAAGTGAAAGGGGCATGAGGAACTAGCTCCTAGCTAAGCTGGACTCAGAAACAAGACGTCCGAGTAACCCATCGCATCCCATGGGGATGAGGATCGAGTCGCACGTATCCCTTAATGAAGATCTTAGTTTATGGTCTTAGAGCTCAGACTGTGGGAGCCCTGAAGGACGCCGTATTGCATCTTTGTCCCCCTGACGTGCAGATGTGCACTAAGGGATAATACCAAGAGTGTCAAGATTATACCTGGACACGATGGGGTAGAACATAACGTGAATCATGCAACCAAAATTCAAGGCCTGATGGGGCTGGCATGATGATGGAGGATTACTTCTAACCATGTTCACAACACAACATCCTGTCACGTTAGCCTGAAATGGGGACAAACAAATGAGCATCAACCACTGACCATGTTCGCAACACGGGAGTTGTATCATTTTGTTGTCTGAAACCCTCGGGGGCGTTGGCCCGTAATGGTAGGAGAGCCCTTAAGAGTAGTATCCAAGCCGTTCTTGGGGGTCCCTTTGGGTGTGAAAAATGATGGAAGCCCGAATGAAGGGGAACAAAAAGCTTGACAAGTGGAAGGAACTTGACCAAGTTGAATCTGACACTCTTGGTCCTAGACCAGAGTACTCTTAACACATGGGTGAACCACTATAAGGGGTCTAGGGACTCATCTTGAGGGTGGCCAAGAGATGGCGGATTCCTGGGAGAAGTGGGGCATGGTGCCAAAAACCCTGTACCACACCTATATACCCCCCTCGTTGAGAGGGACAAGCCTAGGGGCCTAGGTGACTGGAAGATCGGGAGATCTCTATGAGGTGGGGATGGATCCGAAGTCTAGACATTCGGGTGGTCCTACATATCCCATAAGGATGGGAATCAAGCCACACATAGTTCTCGAAAGGTGTATTTTAATTTCGTGTGGGAGAAGAAATAGGAGGGCTAATTTTTAGAACGGGGCGTGTGTGGCGCGACTATTGCAAACCCAACATGAATGAGGACATAATTCTGTACCATATCACGTGGTCCCGTAGTCAAAGTCCCGAAGGTGGGGTAGAAAAAACAAATTATCAGAACTCAAACTGGACCTAGGTCTGGGTGTTCCTATGTATCCCATGAGGATGGGAATCAAGCCAAACGTAGTTCTTAGGAGATCTTAGTTTATGGTCCTAGAGCTCGGACCCTAGAGGGATGGAAGCCTTCCAAGTAAGCGCAGACCTCGACCCGATCCCTAAGCCCACGTGAGTCATACTCGGTGTGGGAAACAGGGGAGGAAGTTCTTTATTGCAATACTTGGAATGTCCATCAAAGGGTAATCAGTGAAGATCCCCATAGGATTCCTATACCGTGGTTTTTTCCCCTGAAATTCGGATGCGCACTGAGGAATAACATCAAGAGCGTCGAAGTTCTACTCGGATATGATAAGTGGAGAAGGATGTGAATCGTGTAACCGACATTTAAGGCTTAATGGGGTTGGACTGGAAATGGAGGATAACTGTTAACCGTGGAGGAAAAACAGTCTCTATATCATGTTAGCCTAAAGTGGGAACAACAAATGAGCATCGATCGCTGACCATATTCGTAACGTGGTATTTGTATCAATTTGTTGTCCAAAACCCTCGGGGGCGTTGTCCAGTAACGGTATGAGATCCCTTAAGCATAGTATCCATGCCGTTCGGGGCCCGTAATGGTAGGAGATCCCTTAAGCATAGTATCCATGCCACTCGAGGGTCACTTCGGGTGTGAAAGGTGATGGAAGCCCTAATGAAGGGGAACAAAAATCCTGAAAAGCAGGTGGAAGCATGTCCGAGTGGAGTCCGAAATTCCAGGTACTAAACCAGAGTACCCTTAGGCATGTTGGTGAACCACTGAAAAGGGTTGATGAAATGGATCCAGGGAGGAGAGAGTAGGCCAAGGGGCCAAGATGAAATGGAGGTTTCTGAGAGATGGGGCTGGACCCAAAGTCTAGACATTTGGGTGGTCCTATGTATCCCATAAGGATGGGAATCAAGCCACACATAGTTCTCGAAGATACCCGGGGGGAAGTTTTCGGCGTGGCGAGTAGCCTGACGTGAATGAGGACATAATCCCTCACCAAACCACACAATCCCATAAGAGATAACTTGGTACGGGGGCCCGAGAAGGCCAAGGGGCCTTGGTCAGGAAGGCCTGACCAGCTTGCAGTTTAACATCTTGCAGTGAGGACGAGGAGGGGTAAGGTATCTCAAATGAGGGAGGTTCATGGCATGATGAATAAACCGATGTGTATGAGTACATAATCCCGTGCCACACCGCACAATCCTATGTGAGAGAACTTGGGCCGGGGCCCTGAGAAGGCCAAGGGGCCTCGGTCAGGAAGGCCTGAACAGCTTGCAGTTTAACGTCTTGCAGTGAGGACGAGGATAAGGTGTCTCATCTGGGGATGTGTACGGCATGAAAAAAAACCAACATGAAGGTAGAAATAATCCCACACCATACCGTATAATCCCACAAAAGAGAACCTGGGCCAGGGGCCCGAAAAGGCCAAGAGGCCTGAGGCTAGGTCTAGCCCGGAGGAAGTTCGTCGCTTAGAGATAAAATGGAGTAGAATAAACCACTACACTAGATGTTTGGGACACCTTGGGGTGGACCTAATGATCCAGAATAGCTATTGACCATGTTCGAAACACAGTGTCCCCATATTGACCTGTTCCCATCTCTCAAAAAGACGAACGCCTCCAGGGAGCGGCACGTACGGCCATATCGAGGTTAGCTCGACACGAAGTGGGGAAAAATTATGCACCCTACCATATGTCTTGACCCAAGGGGAAGATTCTGCATATTGGGATGGTCCAACAGGCGAAGTTTCTGGGCATTCCTACGTATCCCATGAGGATGGGAATCAAGCCATATGTAGTTCTTGAAGGCCATGTAGTTTAACGTCATGCGGTGAGGATGTGGGAGGAGGGAAGAACGGGAGTGGGCAAATGGTGTGGACATTATAATCATCGTATTAATGGGGATAAGGAATCCCACTCTACATCATGCGAGGACCCTCCAAGGAATCTATACCCAGAGGGGATAGTCAAAGAGAAGAGTTTGAGGCTAGGCTCAAAACGAATCATCTGAGCGTTCCTTCGTATCCCATAAGGATGGGAATCAAGGAATACATAGTTCTAGAAGAACAATTTAACATCGTGTAGGACGATGAAATTCATCTCATCTGGGGATGTGTATGGTACTATGAGTAACCTGACATAAATGAGGACATAATCCCATACCACACCATACAATCCTACAAGAGAGAACCTCAGCTGGATGCCCGAAAAGGCCAAGGGGCCTTGGTCAGGAAGGCCTGGCCAACTTGCAGTTTAACGTCTTGCAGTGAGGATGAGGGCTGGGTCCTGAGAAGGCCAAGGGACCTGAGGCAGGGCCTCGGTCAGGGAGGCATGACCAACTCGCAGTTTAACGTCTTGTAGTGGGGATGATGGAGATCTTAGTTTAGGGTCATAGAGCTCAGACCATTTCGCAGTTTATTGTCCTACGGAATGATAATGATCAGTTTAACGTCATGAAGAACGAAGATGAGCAGTTTAACGTCATGCAAGACGATGGTGCAGTTTAAAGTCATACAGGACTGGTGTGCAGTTTAAGGTCATGTGAGACCCGGGGCTCAGGCAAAGTATTGCTTGAAGAACTTGGCGTTGGTGGGAGGAGTTATGCGCTCACCATCCATGGTTACCAAGGAGTATGCTCCATTGGGGAAAACCTTATGAATGATGTAAGGTCCTTCCCACTTGGGCTCCAGCTTGGGTGGTTTCCTGCCAGGAATCATTGGTGCTCGGAGGGCCAATACCAAGTCACCTTGCAAAAAAGAGAAAAGGCTAACCATCTTGTTGAAGGCTCTAGCTATCTTATTCTGATGCCTTTATAGATTGTGTAGGGCACATAGCCTATTCTTGTCGAGTGATTCCAATTCAGCTAGATAGATTTTAGCCACCTTATTTTGCGCCTACTGGTCATAGACTGCAGTACGTAACGATGGAAGTCAGATCTCGATGGGAAGGACAGACTCAGCCCCCTACACCAGGGAATATGGAGTCACCTGGGTGGAATTGAGATTCATCGTCCAATATGCCCATAGGGCATTGGGGAGATTGTCCGACCAACTTTTCTTGTTCTGACCAACCATTTTCTGCAAAATTTTAGAAAGGGTTTTGTTGAATTCCTCGATCTGTCCATTTTCCTGCGCGTGATAGTGAGAGGTATGGTTCGAACGGATATTGTACTTGGTGTACAATTTCTTCAGCTCGACTGCTCGAAAGTTGGTTCCATTATCGGTGAGGACAACATGAGGGACTCCAAACCGATGGATGATGTTGGAGCTCACGAAGTCAACGATGGAACAGTCCTTGACCTCTTTGAGTGGAACTGCCTCTACCCACTTTCAGAATAAATATATAGTGGTCATGATGAACCTACACTTGTGAGCTGTCGCCGGTGGATATGGTCCCACTACATCGAGTCCCTACACCGCAAATGGCCAAGAGTACTTGGTGGAGTGGAGTGGATCTGGCAGCTGATGTGGGAAGTTAGCATGAACGTGGCACATGTGACATCTCTTGGAAAAATCAATACAATCATGGATCATAGAGGTCCAGAAGTACCCCAGTATCTAGATCTGATGGGACAACTTTGGCCTAGCCTAGTGGGTGCCGCAGGCACTAGCATGAACCTCTTGCATGACCTGAGAAATCTCGACTCCTTGAATGAAACGGAGGAGAACACCATCGAAGCCCTGCTTATAAAGGATACACTCAAGACTGGGACCAATCTAAAGGGTAAACTATAGTGCGCGGCGTCGGATTCGCTCGTGCTCGGCCCGATCATCTGGGAGGCAACCATTTTGAAGATACTCAACAAAAGGTGCCCTTCAGTCGGGAGTGGCCTCAACCCCTACATGTGAAGAAACTGGGACTCCTGGCGTGGAGGATCCGACAGTAAGATGGCTTACCCGCATGCTATTGTCATCCTCTGTGGTGATGGGGGTGATGACTCTCCGGTGTGCCACATGTATAATCAGATCATCCTTCTCAAGCTCTGCAAGTGACACATCTAGGCTGGCCAAAGCATCCGCTCGACCATTCTGTGACTGAGGAACATGGGTAACCTCTAGCCGAGAAGGGAACTAGGCCATTAGATAGAGGGTGCACTCTAACAATGGCACGATCTATTTATTTCTGACAACATAGTCTCCATTGACCTTCTTGATGACTATTTCGGAATCCCCTTTCACGTGAAAATGGGGTACATCGATCTCAAGGGCCAGCTCGAGTCCGGTGATGAGATCCTGATACTCTGCTTGGTTGTTGGTGCAACCTTATGAAAACAGGAATGAGTATGGAAGAATGACCCATGCCAAGGTAATGAAGACGATACCCAAGCCCACTCTATTGAGACTAGGGTCATTGATCATTCTACTAGTGGGAATCCGGGAGGCACCATCGAAATACATTTTCCAACATGGGAAGACATGATCGACTGAGAGGATTGCCTCATCAAGAAAATCTTGATCCAGGGATTGATCCGTGGAGGTTGGATGGGTAGCTAGGAAGTCTACCAAAGCCTACCCCTTGATAGGCTTCTGGGGCACAAACCTAATGTCGAATTGCTGGAGGATCACTGCCCACCGCGCTAGTCTGCCAGCCAACATGGGGCAGTTCAGAATGTACTTCAGCAGGTCTACCCAAAAGACCAACTGTACCTCGTGGTGCTCCAGGTAATGTCGCAACTTCTGTATAGAAAATACGAGTGCAAGGAAGCTCTTCTCAATAGGGAAGTATTTGGTCTCCATATTGAGGATCATGCAGATGAGGTAATATAGGTTGTTCTTTGTCCCCTCATTGTTCTTCTGGGCGAGTAGGGCGCTGAGGGACCATTCCAGAGTAGCCACATAAAGGTCTAGTGGCTTTCCGGAGACGGGTGGCATCAAGAACGGAGTTTGGAGAAGATACTGCTTGATTTCCTCGAAGGAGTCCCGACACTCTTCATCCCATTCATAGGCGGAGCCTTTCTTCATGAGCCGCAAAAAGGGCTAACACTTTCCTACCAGATTCGCAATGAACTGACGTATATAGGCTGAGTGGCCTTGAAGACCTCAAAGCACCCGAATATTACTCGGGGGAGGAATTTAGATGATGGATTTGATCTTCTCTGGGTTGATCTCGATGCCTCGGTATCTGACAACAAAGCTGAGAAACTTCCCAGAGGTGACCCCAATGGGACACTTCAATGGGTTCATCTTCAGGTGGCGAGAGCGGAGGAAACCAGACACTTTCTCAAGGTCCTTGAGATGGTCCTGGAGCTGGCGGGATTTGACCACCAGATCTTCCACATAGCATTCCATCAATGTTCCCAGAATTGGCTTAAAGATGCGATGCATGGCATGATGATAGGTGGCACCTACATTTTTCAGGAAGAAGGGCATAACCTGGTAACAGAAAGTACCTTGAGGGGCCTTGAAAGTGGTGGACTCCTCGTCTTCGGGGGCCATCCGTATGAGGTTGTACCAAGAATACCCATCCATTAAGGAGAGGGCTTGGAACCCGGCCATAGAATCAATCAACAACTCTGTCACTAGGAGGGGAAAATAATCCTTCAGACAATGGCGGTTGAGATCACGGAAGTCGATACAGACTCTGATCTGCCTGTTTTTATTTCTGACTGGCATGATGTTGGCTAGCCACTTGTGGTACTAGACTTCCTTGATGAAGTTGGCTTTGATAAGCTTGTCAACTTCGGCCTTGACCATGGCACCGTGAGGCATGTACATCTTTCTGGGAGGCTGCTTGAACCCACAATGGTTCTTCGGGAGACCAAGGCGGTGGACGACTACCTGGGGATCTAGTCCTGGAATCTCACTATAACTCTAGGAAAACACATCTCAGTACTACTTAAGGAAGTTCATGTACCACTGATACTCTTCGAGGGACATGGTGGCATTGATTAATGTGGGCCTCAGATCTACCTCGCTTCCAAGGTTTACCTGTACCAGTTCATCGACCGTGGTAGAGACGCCTTCTTCAAAGGTGAGGGGAGCATCTTTTAGGACCTCTTCTCCACTTGTGGAGGTATCTTCCGCAGTGGGAATTGCTTCCGGGCCACCAGACTCTGATGGGAGGCTGGTACCGACTTGAGTGGCGATGGTCATCATGTAAGGAGATTCATACGCCACTAAGACCATAACAATGAAGGTAGTCGATCCAATCCCATCTGGTCTTTGGCCCATGGGGCTGCGCTTGATAACATCAAAGTAGTGGTGGTGCGTTGGCTTGAGCCGGTTAATTCCAGCCCAGAGAAATAGACACGTATGACGTACCACCATTTCCATGAGCCTGACATCTCGATACCGTATAGGGGTAGGTGGTTCCAGGATTACCCAAGCCTGGTCGGTGTAGTAGTACGAGGTGATTCTTCGCCTTCACTTGGACCTAGGAATATTCTTTCCTGTCGTACCCGAAACAACAAAACACTTCCCTATTTCGGGGTTTGTGGCCTCCATTCGATGGATTAGGAAGACATAGGCATCATCCAGACCGGCCCAGGGATCACTTGTGACTAGGGAGGGTTCAACCTCACTTGCCAGAATCTACTTGTCCTTGCTCTTGTAGTAGTCTGCGTCCAGATAAAGGGCTTCACAAGAGTCAAAAGGAGAGATATATCCTTGGAGCACACCTAATTAACCATTGAGAGAGTATTTGAGGCATTGGTGATACGATGAAGGAAATGTTGCATGCAGGTGGATCCATGGCCTGCCCATTAATGTGTTGTACGCGGTGTCCTGGGAGACAACCATAAATTCAGTATTGGCAATTAGGCCACTGAACTGGGTCTTTAAACGGATCCTACCGACCAGGGTCTGCTCGGTCTTGTCGTATCCCTGGATTCTGAGGTTGGAGGGACTCAGATCCTCCTTAGATAAACCCAAATTCTGCAATGTATGAGTTGGAATTAGGTTCATCCCAGAGCCCGTGTCAACAAGATAGCGGCGGACTTCCATGACATTAAAATGGATAGTGATGTATAATGGAATAATTTTCCCCTGTATGGGAGGGTCTTCGTCTTCACCAGAGAATGAGATAACTGCCTGGCATTCATCATTCTCGATTGCCTCAGTGTGGAAGGCTTCTGCAGCTGCTACCTCTATCTCAAACTAGAGGGGGCTTCTTAGGTCCTCATCAAACGCCTCACACATTTATGATGATAGGAAAAGATCCTCAAGGATAGGAAGACTCAATGTAATTCTAGCAAGGTGCTTCAAAAAATCATACTTCCGGGCCAAACGCGAGCCTCTACTTGCAGGAGGCCGCTCTGCAATTAGAGGCACAGCGGGCCCTGCTGGCTGGACTGGTGGTTGGCTAGTGCTAGGTACACCCCGTTGCTCACTGGTCGAGGCCTGAAGAGCAGCTACCTGATGCGGGTTGGAAAACTGAGATTGGCCTGTAGTAGGGTGAGACTGGTCTCAGTACAGACGAGGCAGATTTTTCTGATCCAGTAGCACAAACAGCGGTGGAGGTAGATCTGAGGATAACAGATGGGGAGGTTGCACGTGCTGAGCTCTATGCTAGGTCAACTACCTAGACTATGTGGCATGCATGGCCTGGTGGGAAGTGCTAGCTGGCGTGCCTTAACAACCCATATGGCTGTGGTTTTGCCGACGTTGGCATCGACTATGGACGTTGGGGAGGTTCGCCCGACGTTCCCCTTCGTCAGGAATCATATTGGGGTTTACCAACTCGACGGTGCTAACTGAAGCGTACAATTGACTGTCACTTGATGAATCATCCACCACTGGGTGAATTATGGGAGGGATCCCCATCTCAGGAGGCATGAAGTCACCGAGAGTGCGGGATGATGACGGAAGTGGCAGAGCGCGCTGCTTATTCTTACGTCGTCGATGCTTACTCTTCTGGAAAGATGCCGACTGAGATGATGACGCAGAGGCGCTTGTTGCAGCTTCTGAAGATTCTGGTTGATTCAAGAATGCCCAAATAATACCATGGGTGTGAGCGACTATTTTACGAGCCATCCAATCATTGTACTTATGGGATCCGTGGCTGGGAACCTGCTGCCACTCGCCTTCGTCGCCACTACCGCTTTCTGACCCCACAAAGACACTCGCTACTTGTGTTGGGGTCGGGATCAACCTAACTATGTTGTTATCGACCTAGTCTTGGATCCAGTATTTAAATACATAACACTACTTGAGGGTGTGCCTTAGGATCCGATGATAGGGGCAGTAGTTGGGGCGATCAGTGAGATTCGCCTATGCCAGCCTTCTGCACTCGGGTAAGCGCACAATCCCCTGCTCAAAGGAACTATGTAAGTAAAAGGGGACCTGATTCTCATTGAATGAGTAAGTATGGTGCCTTCTTTCTGGATATGGGGCTCTGGGAGCCTCGCCCTAATGAGGGGCCGGAGGAGCCTGCTAAGGAGGTGGAGCCTGATTTTCTTGCTTAGGCGGCGGTGGTGTGTTGTGCGGGGGGACTTGCCGATTCGGAGGCGGTCGCTATTGGGCAGGAGGCTGCACCTGAGGTGGGGGGCCCCTGTGAGGTTTTGGGGCCGGCGCCACTGCCAAAAATTCTATCTTCTTGGGGGCCTCTATTTGGGCCACCTCGATGGGCTCGGCTCTGGCGTCCCTACTTGATGGGATCACAGGGGGCAGTAGACGCACCTGACTAGCCTATTGCAGAGCTTCCTCGAGGCGCATGGCCTTGTATGAGAAATCTCAAAACCCTCCAGGGTAATTATGGGCGATTAGGGAAGGAAATAGTTTTTTTTGACATTACCTATGCACATCGTCAGTAGTTTCTCCTGAGTCAGTGGCATATCGAGTTAGTATGTGATCCCCTTCCATCGGGCGATGAAGTCTGCGACTCTCTCATCAGGCCTTTGCTTTCACTTGAAGAGGTATGAGATGCTGGTCTTTCACGTGGTGGAGCTGAACTGGTATAGGAATTTCCTGCGAAGATCCTGCTAGCCGGTCACCGATCCAATGGGGAGCTAGCTATACTAGACAAACGCAGGGCCTTACAATGTCAGCACAAAACATCGGATCTTGGCGGCTTCTTGCTGTGCTGGAGTTCCCAACATGGGGCCACACCCGGAGAAAAAGTGGGCCAGGTGCTACAGTGGGTCCCCTGTCCCATTAAAGGGAGAGAAAGTGGGATTTCCAAAACCTGAGGGTGCATGCATATCATCCACCCACACTGGATACGACTTTCCATCTGGTGGGACTACCACCTGCTGCGTTTCCAACATCTCGAGGCGGGCGATGAGTGCCACCATTGGATCATCCGGGAGAGGGTCCCTGTCTTGGTGAGGATCCCTAACCACTAGTGCGTTGTCGGCTCTTCTACATGGTAGGTGGGATCAACAACTCATGGAGCGATGAGCGGAGTGTCCTGAGGGGCAGCTGGAGGAATCTAGGCCGGATTCCTCGGATTTCCATGCCATTCGGGAGGGTTTGGTGAGACATACCATGCCCTCTTGTAGTGAGTTCTGGCTTTAACCCTATCCGAGGGGGTGGTATGATTAGGGTTTCCTGGAGGCACCTCACCGGGGGGAATTAGTTCCCGCCCCTACTGCCCCAGCCTAGGATTTCCATAGTCGGGTCGTCGCTCAATAGCGCGCTCGACCAAGAGTTTGTCGACCAGCCTCTTCTGCTCAGCGAGTTGCTGATGCAATGTGGCCTTCTCGGAATCTTCCTCCATCTTCTGCATTGAGGCGTATGGATCAGATTTCTTGAAGGCTCTGAAGTTCTCTTTACCCTTAATAGCATTCCGATTGAGTACCAGTGACTCGGTGGGCGCAAGGAGACCTAGGAGGTTCCTCTGCTGGTGAGTAATCCTCCCTGATGGGTCCAACAATGGTGGCACATCCTCAGGGGGTAAGTCTCTATCCAAAAATTCTAGGTCGTCCTCCTTGTCCATTACATCGGCCATATAGACCGTGACCCTTCCTGGGGGCACGTCTTCAATGTCGCATATCGAGTTAGGTTGCTGTCGAATAGTGCTGAAGAGGTGGGCAGCGTACTTCCTCCATCCATGGACTTGAATGTGAGGGGTAGCCTCCCTGATGATTTTTCGGAGTACCCTAAAACTATGAACACATTTTTTTTGGAGGGTCCTATGGTGACCTGGTGACTCAGGGCGCTGGGCCACGGGGAGTGCTTCCAAATCGACCAGATGACATTGCTCGCCGATTTCCTCGAAGTGCACATGGCTCCTGAGGTACACCACCCGGTGATACCGAAGATCGAAGTGAGTCACCCATAGGGTTTTGCGGAATCACTCGACTTCCTCTGAGATGAGGGATTCCGACGGACAGAATTTCAATGCTGTCGTCGGCCAGAAATTCTCTAGGAAATGAGCCACCGCAAGAATGTTCCAGAAGCTCCTGGGCTCGGATTCAGGGTCTGGCCCCGTATTTCCCCACTTGTCAACTAGAGGCGGTTGAGGGACCTGTAGCGGTACTGAGGTGGACCGCTGAGACAACAAACTGGATGATAGAGAATATGGCGAGCGAGCCGATTGGCCGCCGAACTCTGGGCCATCCTGTAAAGACCCGTAAATTTAAAGTAATTTTTTTTCTTAATTTTATTTGGAATTTTACAAGAACGCAGTTTCTGACGGAACCTGATTCCGAGGCCCGGTGTGCCCGGAATCATTTTCTGAAGTTTGGCTCGGGTACGTTCAGTGAACGAACGTGCGGGTTTTTCTAACTTTTGAACCGGTGCTCGGAATCAAATTCTGAGGGAACCGATGGAATCGCAACGCCAATATTTGCTTAGAAACGCCTCTTCTAGAGTTGCGTTTGCTTGGGCGTGGTTTTTAATTTTTGGGATTAAGTGAAGAAAATAAAATAAAGTGGTACGACAACTTTATTTTATTTCACTTAAAGCCACTTAAAGCCACTTTATAGCTACTTAAGCTGAGTTGAAGCGGATAGGGTGCAATCCAAAATATCCTACCCTCTTGGTAGGATATTTGTGAGGTGGGGCCCGCACGATCCCCACCGTTTCTTTCCCTCTAAGTAACGCACCCGCGAAAACTCCTCATTAATGAAAGTCAACTGGGGTGTTTTCTAAAACTCTTAAACGCTCCTATTAAATGGATGGTTAAGTCGTTACCATTAATTCACCGAATTAATGGTTCGTGTCTTAACATGTTTTCAAACTGTTGGCATAATAATAAAATAAGACCAACACCTTTTCTTTTTGTTGACGGGTTGATTGTTGAGAGGATTTGGAGAATCTGTACCTTCATCCTCCTCGCGAAGAATGTGAAGAATGCCGAACTCTCAGAGATCGACGACGCAATGCCGTGTTCCGCGACACCGACGATTCTCCTTCCACGACGCTTCTTCCGCGACGTTCTTTCCCCGCGACAAATCTTCGATCAACTGCTTGAGGTAGGAGATTTCAAATCTTTAATTCCTTTGTTGATTTTATCCTTAACATGGATTTAATTTGTGAAATTAAATTTGTGTGTTTTCTTTAAACCTTGGAGATCGTCGACACGATGCCCTTCCGTGACGACGCGACGCCCTTCCGCGACGCGATGATCCTCTTCTTCCGCGACGGTCAATTCCACGAAGATCTCTCGTCCGAAGACAACTACGCGGTAGGGGTTTTATTTGAGAATAATTATTATCCCCATGGTTGTTTCTTCTAAGACAAATAACCCAGATCAAAGTTCAATTTTAATTTATTAAAATTGTTCCTTGCTTTGTTTTTCATGTGTTGAATATTATTCCAAATTGTTATCACCTAACGCGGAGGGTGCGGGCCAAACAAACACGGCCCGACAACCGTCCGCAGTTTTTCATTGATGCATGGATTAATAGAATTTACAAAATGGGATCGGAATAGCGATTGGAAGCCTTCGCAGCAGAGCTCGGATCCCGGGAGAGCCGTAGGCGCAAACCGCGCGCAAATCGGACCACCGGAGCGTGTCCGGTGGTCCGCAGAAACCCCCGCTGGCGCGCCACGCCGGCACGGCAGCGCCGGCGGCCGGCAGAGGCCAGCCGCCAGGAAGCGGCGGGGCCCGGCGCGCCGCCGGGAAGACCCGCCGTGACTGAATCCGCAGCGGCGCTGGCCGGTCCCGTGACCGCGCGTGACCGCCGAGGAGGGACGCGGCTCAAGCCGCATCCGGGTGTCACGGAGCGGCCCCCGCGTGGGGTCCACGACTTCCTTGTGCGGCGCCTGGCCAGAGCCATCGTGCCGGCCGAGCCGGCCGGGTTGGACCCGGTTCGGGCCGACCCAGGAGGGGTAGGGCCGGGTCGGTCCGGGCCCAGACCCCCCGTTTCGGACCCTTTTCGGTCTTTTGCCCGTATCTTGAGCTATGAGCCTCCGAACGATGCGCCGTCAGTGGCGATGCGATCCTTGGATCGAGAGAGTCGTTTTGTTATATCACACTCAAGGTTTCGGAATACTTTGGGTTCGGCCGGGTTGGTTCGTACACGAAACCAACCGGGCCCTCGGAGCGGAAACACTCATATCTTGAGCTTCGGACGTCTGATTGACGTGCCGTCAACTTTGTTGAATCCCTCTAAGTGAGACAGATCTTTTGGCTTACTCCGCCCGAGGTTTGGACGCAGGTGGAGTATGGTCGGGTTTGTTTTTCCTTAAAAACCAAACGGGCCCCTGGAACGAAAAAGCCAATAACTTTCAGACAGGGCGTCCGATTGACGCGCCGTCTGTGACGTTGAGTTCCTGTTGACGATACGGAACTTTTGGATACATCAACTCTGGACTATGTGTCAGTTGATGTGTCAGCCTCTCGGCTCGTGGAGCGGACCCTCCCGAACAAGCTTGCTGTGTGAGGGAAACCTAGTGCTGGCTGCGACTACAACGACGACGACAGTATAGAGATCCTCAGTGGATTCGACGACGACTGTGCAGAGATCCTTAGTGGATTCGACAACGACGACTACAGAACTCAGCGATCCTTTGTGGGTTAGTGCTACCAATCCTGTGTGGGTCTGATCCTGTGTGGGTCAGCGCTCAGCCGTCCTGTGTGGGTCAGCGCCTACAGATCCTATGTGGGTCTGATCCTGTGTGGGTATTTGTGGGGGTAAGTTACCTATCGATCCTGTGTGGGTCAGATCCTTTGTGGGTCATTGCGGGGGTTAGTTACCTATCGATCCTTTGTGGGTCAGATACTTTGTGGGTCATTGCGGGGGTTAGTTACCTATCCATCCTTTGTGGGTCAGAGCCTTTGTGGGTCATTGCGGGGGTTGGTACCTATCGATCCTTTGTGGGTCCGACGACTTAGATGAATCAGTGGCAATATCTGGTCATCTTTATCGTTATATGAATAAGTATACCTGTGTGACCTGAAACCCTGTTTTTCTTTCCTTTGTGGATTGTGTTGTGCTATCCTGTGTGGATTTACGTTTTTCTTTCCTATGTGGACTGGGTTGTACTTGGGCTCGGATGTTGGAGCCGAACGAGAATTGATGACTTAGGTATATGTATGGTCATATACCTAAGCAGTGTCAGATGTTACTTCTTGATTGCATCTTTCCTTTTTGGATTATCCTTTGTGGATTCTGGGAGACCTTCGGGGGTCTTGGGGTCTCTACTGAGTAGCTTATACTCACCCCTGCGTGGGCTATGCCCGTACTACGTTGTGTTGGTTGCAGATGACGGACAACGCTGATCGTGGTGGAGGCTTGCGGAGCAGGACGATACCTGGAGGTGGACCACTGAGTGGGACGTACTCGGAGCGGTCGGCTGGACCCGAGGAGCAGTGGAGGCTATCTGTACCCACCCTTCAGGTGGGACTTCTAGTGGACGGATCGACATTGCGGCTTTACTTTTCAGTTACTGTTTTCCCTTTCGAGTTGTACTTTACTTTCAGTTTGGTTTTGTATTCTGGACCACTTACTTTCCGCACTTACTGTTGTACCCAGTTTTTACTTAGTGTTTACTTCTGCGTGCTTGCTCTGTGGTGTTTGTGGTTTACTTTAAAAAGGAAATGCCTTCCCTTTTACCAGGATTTACACCTTGGTGCTAGTCGCCAGCCCCTGGCCTATGGAAGGCGGGCTTGGGGTAGTCACGGCATAGGCCCCAAGGACGGGTCGTGACAAATTGGTATCAGAGGAGTTCGGTTCTACCGCAGACTCTGATCTTTTTCTATGTAAAGCAATAGTGTTTAGCGTATTGGGTGTGGTTATCAGTCCAGGGAGTACAGTGTTGGTGCAGCGGCCGACGTATCCGTACACCAGGACCCTGACTTCTGATTTATGACTTAATGCACGAAAACATTGATTGCGTGTGTGTTTCAAGTTTTCTTTGTGATTAATTTGTGTCAGCTCACCAGGTATACTGTTCTGACCGTGTCGCATCTATTTCCTTTTCTGAATGGCCCCACGATGGCAGCCAGCTAGGGTTCCGAGAGTTGAGCGTGATGACAGCCCACCGAGCGACGAGGCCTCGGTGCAGGGCCCTTTGACAGGTGAGGCACCGGCGATACCTCTACCCACTGAGCCACCGATGCTTCCAGCCCCAGCCGCTGACGATGCACGTCGACTTAGTGCACTGCATGAGTTCCAGCGCCAGTGACCGCCCATGTTCCGCTGGGAGACAGAACCCCAGGCAACCGAGGACTGGATGGAGGTAGTGGTATGAGTTTTCAGGTTAGTGAGGACACCAGCAAACCTCACGGTGATCCTCACAGCGAGCCTACTGCACGCGGCAGCGGGCCGATGGTGGAGCTTGATGCTTCAGGTGCACGATGAGGAATCTCTTCTCTGGACGGACTTTGAGAGCCTCTTCCGCTCAGAGTTCGTCCTAGCCACCCTTCATGCGGTGAACATCTAGGAGCTTCTTTAGCTGCAGCAGGGCAACTTGATGGTCACCCAGTACTCGACGAGATTTACCGATCTCTCGCGCTACTCGACGGACATGGTGCGAGACCCATTCTTCTGGGCCCGGACCTTTGAGCAGGGATTGAGACACGAGATCAGGGCATCTCTGATCTCCCTCAGCATTCCGACTCAGGCAGGAGTACTGGAGCGAGCCCTTTTGATCGAGAGCTTCCTTGCTGAGCCTTCATTAGTAGTGAGACCTACCGCGGGGAGGCACGGAGCAGAGTCTTCTGCAGCAGGCAGTCGACGTATGACTCAGGGGTCCAGGCAGACCAGACCCTCACGCAGATGACCTCATGACACTGGATCAACAGTACGGGGCACACAGCGCAGAGCCAGTCTTTTGAGAGGCAAGTAGTGCTACACATGCGGCGGGCAGGGTCACATGGCTCGTGACTGCCCGACCCACCATGCCGAGGAGCAGCAGACAATTGAGGGGCCACCCAGGCAGAGGCAGAGGGTCAACCGTGGCGGTCCGCAGGGAGGAGGCGGACAAGGCAGGGGATTTGGCCGAGCAGCAGGTGGTGGGAGACGCTTTGAGGCTCTACCACCACCACCACTGGGAGGTTCACCCCGACCACAAGAAGCTGGCGGGTAGAGACAAGCACAACTCCAGGCAGCGGAGGCCTACGACCACGGTGCGCCCGAGATGATTCAAGGTACTATCTGTGTCTATTCCACCCTTTCTGCAGTTCTTATAGACACAAGAGCGAGTCACTTTTTCATAGCCACTGCCCTTGTTCGGAGCTCGGAGATTCTGACAGAGCCGTTGGCTCGATCCTTATGGCTAGAGACTCCTACAGGAGCAGACTCGATGATTACGCACTGGTGCCGGCAGTGTGAGCTTACTCTAGGAGGCGAGAGCTTCGGTTGGGATCTTCTTTTAGGGACGTTGAGGCCTTATGACGTCATCTTGGGCATGGATTGGTTATCTACAGTCCATGCACAGAGTGACTGTATTAGGCGCAAGGTGCGAGGTGTACGCACCGACGGGAGCAGGTTCACCTTCACCGGCGAGAAGGGAGCCTTCACAGCACAAGATGGACTTCTGCAGAGGAGAGGACATCCCATCACTCATCAGTTGGCTAGCCTCATCCTAGGAGCAGTTTACGTGCGGAGTCCTAGTTTTCCTGAAGTGGTGGATCAGTATGCGGATGTCTTTCCCAACAACGTTCCAGGACTACCTCCTCGCAGAGAGGTAGACTTTTATATTGACCTGTACCCCGGGACAGCCCCGATATTGACTCCAGTGTATCGGATGGCCCCCTCTGAGCTTCGAGAGCTACGAGTACAGTTGGAGGACTTGCAGGGTAAGGGATTCATCCGACCCAGTGTTTCACCCTAGGCTTCCCCGATATTGTTCGCCAAGAAGGCGGACGGGAGCTTGCGACTTTGTGTCAACTATCGTAGCCTGAACCAGGTGACAGTGAGGAACAAGTATCCACTACCAAGGATTTATGACCTCTTCGATCAGCTTAAGGGATCACGGTGGTTCTCGAAGATAGACCTCAGGTCAGGCTATCATCAACTCAGAGTTCGGGAAGAGGACGTGCAGAAGAAGGCCTTCAGATGTCGGTATGGCCACTATGAGTTCTTGGTTATGCCATTCGGCATAACCAATGCTCCAGCAGTGTTCATGGGCCTCATGAATAGGATCTTTCAGCCATACCTTAATCGATTTGTCGTGGTCTTCATTGATGACATTTTGATATACTCGACGACTGAGGAGGAGCACGCCTATCACTTGTGATTTGTACTAGACACACTCTGAGAGCACCATATTTATGGCATGCTCTCAAAGTGTTAGTTCTGGATACGCGAGGTCCACTTCTTGGGTCACGTCATCTCTGAGGCGGGAGTTGCAGTGGATCCTGCGAAGATCGAGGTAGTGCTAGCTTGGGAGCCACCCAGGAGCGTGACGGAGGTGTGGAGTTTCTTGGGACTAGCTGGATACTATCAGAGATTTGTGCCAGACTTCTCCAGAGTTGTAGCACCACTCTCATATTTGACGAAGAAGGGGAAACCCTTTGTGTAGTCAGACAGATGTCAGCAGATCTTCCAGGAGCTGAGACATAGATTGACCAGCGCCCCTATCTTGAGGTTGCCTGAGGAGGGAGTAGGGTACGTAGTCTACTGCGATGCATCAGGGACCAGACTCGGATGTGTCCTGATGCAATAGCGGGCAATGATCGCCTATGGATCACGTCAGTTGAGACTGCATGGGCAGAACTACGCTACCCATGACCTGAAGTTAGTAGCAGTGGTCTTCGATCTGAAGACATGGCAACACTATCTGATGGGCGAGTGCTTTACAGTCTTTTCTGACCATCAGAGTCTCAGGTACATCTTCTCTCAGAAGGAACTAAACCTGAGACAGCGGCGATGGCTCGAGTTCCTCCAGGACTATGACTTTGAGATAGTCTATACTCCTGGGAAGGGAAACGTGGTAGCCGATGCTCTCAGCAGGAGGACGAGCATTTAGCTACTTGAGGAGATGACAGAGCAGCTAGCTGCTTTGCAGATATCCTCCGTGGATAGGGATGGAGTAGCCTTCCTTCATTCATTCACAGTCACTCCTCCACTACTGCAGCGGGTCAGAGAGGCACAGCGTGGGGATGCTGACTGTGAGACGCGACGTGCAAAAATATCCTCAGGATAGGCACCTGATGGTTTCTCCTTTGGAGCAGAGCACAAAATCCTTTTCAGAGGACGTATCTTGGTACTGGTTGCATTACGGGAGGAGGTGCTGAGAGATTTTCACACTTCTCCTTTGGCGGTACATCCTGGAGTGGCAAAGATGTACCAGGACCTCAGATGATAGCACTGGTGGCCGGGCATGAAGAAGGTTGTGGCAGAGTTCGTTTCTCGATGCCTCACCTAGCAGCAGGTGAAGGCAGAGCACCAGGTACCAGTAGGCTTGGTACAGCCCTTGGAGGTCCTGAAGTGGAAGTGGGATGGGATATCTATGGACTTCGTGACTGGACTTCCACGCACTTCTAGAGGTCACGACTCCATCTGGGTGATTGTCGACCGACTCACCAAGTCGGCTCACTTCTAACCCATCAGAGAGTAGGTATTAGTGGAGATCTTGGGGCGTCTCTACGTTCAGGAGATCATACAACTTCACAGTGTGCCATCATCTATCGTCTCCGATCAAGATGCTCGCTTCACTTCCTGGCTTTGGAAGGGGTTGCAGGAGGCCTTCGAGACGCAGCTACGTCTAAGCACCGCCTTTCACCCTCAGACGAATGGTCAGATGGAGAGAACCATTCAGACTCTCGAGGACATGCTCCGAGAATGTGTCCTCGACTTTGGTCGCAATTGGGAGGACCACCTACCCTTGGTGGAGTTTGCATACAATAACAGCTACCACTCCACCATAGGGATGGCACCATACGAGGCGTTGTATGACCAACCTTGAAGATCTCCTTTGTGCTGGATAGAACCTGGGGAGTTAGCACTTGTGGGACCAGAGATGGTCCAGGCCACGACAGAGAAGGTCCAGGTCATCCAGGAGTGGATGAGGACAGCTCAGAGCCGACAGAAGTCTTATGCTGACAGGAGGCGGAGGCCACTAGAGTTCGAGGATGGAGACCATGTCTTCTTACGTGTCTCACCTCGACGTGGTTTACATAGATTTGGCCGAGGCGGCAAGTTGTCTCAACGCTTCATCGGACCATTCCAGGTCCTCAGCAGGATTGGCGAGGTGGCTTATCACCTGGCTCTACCACCTCAGTTGCACCGGGTGCACGACGTCTTCCACGTATCTCAGCTGAGGAGATATGTTCACAACCCAACACATATCATTGACCATGTAGAGCTAGACGTTGATGATGGGGTGACTTTTGCGGAGGTCCCAGTGGAGATCGAGGATCGACAAGAGAGAGTCCTACGTGGATGGTCGATTCCTCCTGTGCGCGTCAGATGGAAACACGAGAACCTCCAGGAGAGAACTTAGGAGCGGGAGGCTCAGATGCGTGCTCAGTACCCACATTTGTTTCCCTAGTTTATGATTTATCTTTATGGGGACGTAAAGCCTTGAGGTGGGAGTGATTTAAAGACCTGTAAATTTCAAGGAAATTATTTTTCTTAATTTTCTTTGTAATTTTACAAGAACGCAGTTTCTGACGGCACCTGATTCCGAGGCCTGGTGTGCCCGGAATCATTTTCTGAAGTTTGGCTCGGGTACGTTCAGTGAACGAACGAGTGAGTTTTTCTAAATTTTGAACCGGTGCTTGGAATCAAATTCTGAGTGAACCGATGGAATCGATGCACCGGTATTTGCTAAGAAATGAATCTTCCGGAGTTGCATTTTCTCGGGTGTGGTTTTTAATTTTTGGGATTAAGTGAAGAAAATAAAATAAAGTGGTGCGACAACTTTATTTTATTTCACTTAAAGCCACTTAAAGCTACTTTAATGCTGCTTAAGCTGAGTTGAAACGGATAGGGTGCAATCCAAAATATCCTACCCTCTTGGTAGGATATTTGTGAGGTGGGGCCTGCACGAGCCCCACTGTTTATTTCCCTCTAAGTAACGCACCCGCGAAAACTCCTCATTAATGAAAGTCAACTGGGGCATTTTCTAAAACTCTTAAATGCTCCTATTAAATGGACGGTTAAGTCGTTACCATTAATTCACTGAATTAATAGTTCGTTTCTTAACATGTTTTCAAAATTTTGGCATAATAATGAAATAATACCAACACCTTTTCTTTTTGTTGACGGGTTGATTGTTGAGAGGATTTGGAGAATATGTACCTTCATCCTCCTCGTGAAGAACACAAAGAACTCTGAACTCTTAGAGATCGACGACGCGACGCCGTGTTCCACGACGCCGAAAATTCTCCTTCCACGACGCTTCTTCCATGACGTTCTTTCCCCACGAAAAATCTTCGATCAACTGCTTGAGGTAGGAGATTTCAAATCTTTAATTCCTTTGTGGATTTTATCCTTAACACGGATTTAATTCGTGAAATTAAATCCGTGTGTTTTCTTTAAACCTCGGAGATCGTCGATGCGATGCCCTTCCACAACGACACGATGCCCTTCCGCGACGCGATGATCCTCTTCTTCCACGACGGTCAATTCTGCGAAGAACTCTCGTCCGACGACAGCTACGAGGTAGGGGTTTTATTTGAGAATAATTATTATTCCCATGGTTGTTCCTTCTAAGACAAAGAACCCGAATCAAAGTTCAATTTTAATTTATTAAAATTGTGCCTTGCTTTGTTTTTCATGTGTTGAATATTATTCCAAATTGTTATCACCTAACGCGGAGGGTGCGGGCCAAACAAACACAGTCCGACAACCCTCCATAGTTTTTCATTGATGTGTGGATTAACAGCATTTATGAAATGTGATTGGAATTGCGACTGGAAGCCTTCGCAGCAGAGCTCAGATCCCGGGAAAGCCGTAGGCGCAAACCGCGCGCAAATCAGACCACCGGAGCGCGTCCGGTGGTCCATGGAAACCCCCGCTGGCGCGCCGCCTGGAAGACCCGCAGCGGCTGAATCCGCGGCGGTGCTGGCCGGTCCCGTGGCCACATGGGACCACAGAGGAGGGACGCGGCTCAAGCGGCGTCCGGGTGTCACGGAGCGGCCCCCGCGCGGGGGCCGCGGCTTCCTTGCGCGGCACCTGGCCATCGCCAGTGCGCCGGCCGAGCCTCCCGGCCAGACCGCCAGGCCAGGCCGCACCGGCTGGGTCGGACCCGGTTCAGGCCGACCCAGGGGGGGTTGGGTCGGGTCGGTCCGGGCCCAGACCCCCCGTTTCGGACCCTTTCCGGTCTTTTGCCCGTATCTTGAGCTACGAGCCTCCGAACGACGCGCCGTCAGTGGAGATGCGATCCTTGGATCGAGATAGTCGTTTCGGTATATCACACTCAAGGTTTCAGAATACTTTGGGTTCGGCCAGGTTGGTTCGTACACGAAACCAACCGGGCCCTCGGAGCGGAAATGCTCATATCTTGAGCTTCAGACGTCCGATTGACGTTCCGTCGACTTTGTTGAATCCCTCTAAGTGAGACAGATCTTTTATCTTACTCCGCTCGAGGTTTGGACGCAGGTGGAGTACGGTCGGGTTGGTTTTTACCTAAAAACCAACCGGGCCCCTGGAACGAAAAAGCCAACAACTCTCAGACCGGGCGTCCGATTGACGCGCCGTCTGCGACGTTGAGTTCCTGTTGATGATACGGAACTTTTGGATACATCAAATCTGGACTATGTGTCAGTTGATGTATCAGCCTCTCAGCTCGTGGAGCGGACCCTCCCGAACGAGCTTACTGTGTGCGGGAATCCTAGTGCTGGCTGCGACTACGACGACACCGACAATATAGAGATCCTCAGTGGATTCGACGACGACTATCCAGAGATCCTCAGTGGATTCGACGATGACGACTACAACACTCAGAGATCCTTTGTGGGTCAGTGCTACCGATCCTGTGTGGGTCTGATCCTGTGTGGGTCAGCGCTCAGCAGTCCTGTGTGGGCCAGCGCCTACAGATCCTGTGTGGGTCTGATCCTGTGTGGGTCTTTGCGGGGTTAGTTACCTATCAATCATGTGTGGGTCAGATCCTTTGTGGGTAATTGCGGGGGTTAGTTACCTATTGATCCTTTGTGGGTCAGATCCTTTGTGGGTCATTGCGGGGGTTAGTACCTATCGATCCTTTGTGGGTCCGACAGCTTAGATGAATCAGTGGCAATATCTGGTCATCTTTATCGTCATATGAAGAAGTATACCTGTGTGAGCTGAAACCCTTTTTTGATTTCCTTTGTGGATTGTGTTGTGCTATCCTGTGTGGATTTACGTTTTGCTTTCTTGTGTGGACTGGGTTGTACTTGGGCTCGGATGTTGGAGCCGAACGAGAATTGATGACTTAGGTATATGTATGGTCATATACCTAAGCAGTGTCGGATGTTACTTCGTGATTGCATCTTTCCTTTGTGGATTATCCTTTGTGGATTCTGGGAGACCTTCGGGGGTCTCGGGGTCCCTACTGAGTAGCTTATACTCACCCCTACACGGGCTATGCCCGCACTATGTTGTGTTGGTTGCAGACGACAGAAAACGCTGATCCTGGTGGAGGCCTGCGGAGCAGGACAGTACCTGGAGGCGGACCGCTGGGTGGGACGTACTCGGAGCGGTCGGCTGGACACGAGGAGCAGTGGAGGCTATCTGTACCCACCCTTCAGGTGGGACTTCCAGTGGACAGATCGATGTTGTGGCTTTACTTTTCAGTTGTTGTTTTCCCTTTTGAGTTGTACTTTACTTTCAGTTTGGGTTTGTATTCTGGCCCACTTACTTTCCGCACTTACTGTTGTACCCAGTTTTTACTTAGTTTTTACTTCTGCCTGCTTTCTCTGTGGTGTTTGTGGTTTACTTTACAAAGGCAATGCCTTCCCTTTTACCAGGATTTACGCCTCGGTGCTAGTCGCCAACCCCTGGCCTATGGAAGGCGGGCTTGGGGTAGTCACGACACAGGCCCCGAGGACGGGTCGTGACACATCCTCTGAGGAGTTCGGTGATCTGGCAACAATGTCACAATACGTTGGGATGACAACCACAACTTTTGGTGCAGTGATCACGGTTATTGGTGATGGGTCACGTTGTTGCTCACTCGCCATTGGTCCCCAAAATAGCTCTCCATGATCTCTTGCCGAGATAGAGGGTGCTCCTAGTGATTACGGTGGTGACTGCATGGTCGGAACCTGTGGGACTCCCAAAATTTCCTCCTCCTGGATGTACCTACGAAGAGAGGCGGGAATCCAGTGGACTTCACATTCTGGAAGGATGAGACTAACACGCCTTGTTCCTGCCCCGATCCTTGACACAGAGGACCGAGGGGAGGGTTCCACTTCTGAGTCGTATTCGGCTTCAAAATCTGAGAAGCGGACTGGTTTGATCTCAGTTTGAAGCTTTTCTATGTTCTTCTTGCGGCTTCAGCGACCCGCCTTCCTACCCCGGGATGGATCTTTGGGGAAGGAAAACTTCCCGACATGAGGAGGTCCTTCGGCCGTACTAGTTTTGGGGTGGGAAGTACTTCCGCCTGAGTGGGCTGGGGTGCGAGGAGCATCAGGGCAGATGTCAAATAGGATACGAGGAGGACCTCCGTGCTAGATGCTGGTATGGGTGGGACCCCCGCTGGAACTGACAGGAGCATGGGTAGGACCTCCATGCCAGGTTCCCTTGGCAATGCTAGCGTGAGGTAGGTCCTCATGCTGATCGAACCAGACATGGGTAGGACCTCTGTGTCAGGTGCTGGTGAAGTGAACTTGATCTCCACTACTCTGGTAGATAGGATGAATAAGTCCTTCTTCGACTTCTCAAAGGATGTGAAGAGGGTCCTCGCATAGGAGAGTGACTGGACGTGAAATGCCCCCACCACGGTGGTCCATGTTAGAGGGGACGACTCCATATCAAGTGTAATGAGTATGGGAGAGGCTCCCATATGAGGTGTTTCTACCACGGGGAAGGCCCTCATTTGGGTCGAAGGTGGCATGAGGCGTACTTCTGAGCCGGGCCTGGGAGCGGGAAAGGCACACATCCTCTATGGTGGTTGCACGGGGAAGGCCCTCGTAGTGGGTGGCATTGCTGAGGGTCAATCCGTAGTGACCACTGACTCTGCTTGCAACCAGGAGAGTCGACCCAACCTGCCCGTTGGGTGGTTAGGGCCTTGATCCATGTTGGGCATATAACTGCCCCTTCTCGGCGTATGCAGGGGGTTGATGATGCACATCGGTGGCAACTCGGGCCATAGCATCTACTGACGTTGACACCACTCGATGGGCGTCCTCCTCAGCCTGTGACCGACGCTAGCGTTGGGTCAGTTGGGCTGGTACCGGTTGTGTAGGTGGGTAGTCTACCTGCTCTTCAGCTCAGGGAGTTGGATGGCAGTGCTGGCGCGACCTGGTGGGGGCCCTCGCTGGGAACCCCTGGGACGAAACTCTGGCTGGGCGGTCCCAAACATCCCCTACCTCAGCGACGTAGGGAATGAAGTCGTCGAGGAATTCCGTGGATAGGCACCCAAAACGATTGAAGGTTGGAGTGGGGAGCAGTAGCTCCCTGTGCGGCCCTCAGGGCCGGCGTTGACGGTGAGGCACAGACACCTCCAAATCTAGGCAGGCCATGTCCCTCGTAGGGATGACCCCTTCCTCCTCGTACCTACATATAAGGTCATTGATTACCCTTCGTTGGATAATATCTGATGGGGAGAGGGGGTGTGGGCGCCCAGTAGCCGCAGCAATCGAGGTCGTCGTAGAAAAGGAAGAACCACGCGGGGTGGCTGTGTTGAGATTACCATAGCCCCCATGTCGGTGGGTGGGAGGTGATCGGGTTTTGGATGCAACAGTTGGGTTCCTAGAGGTAGGGAGATCAGCTCATTAGTACTATCAGAAAAGGAAATTGACGCCTGATTCCCCAACCCCATTCCGTCCTCCGTGGCCGGTAAGAAGGATCCACGCTGACAACGTCACAGATCGAGATGCCCAACATTTTTACTACCCCAACTTCTGGTGAGTTTCACGCCAGGCCTGCTATTTTCTTGGTGGGATCCGGCGCCAGATAGCTAGATCTGGTGACACGTCAATCTACTAATGTCTCGAGCACTACTAATCTCTATATTGAGGAAAAGAACTTCACATAGGGTTCACCATTTCCATTTCCGACGCTTTTGCTGGGGGGGGCATCCATCCGCTTGGGCGTGACAAGCGTGGCTTTTTGCTACCCCGCATTCTCGATTTACAAGGGCGGGAGTCATCCGCTTCTTATTCAGGGACGTCAGATCCTTGATCAAAACCGGGATGATGGGATGTCGGTTCTTCCTTCCGTGGATTCCTCCTCGGAACTCGTCACCTAGTCCGGGTCTCCCTCATTGATTTAATACGTTGTTCAGGAAACTCTTCCCATTGCCATGTTTCCATGGACGCCGATTAATTACACTACTTCTGTCAAGACATTCCAAGGGGTCCGGTTAGGGAAAAAACCTTTAGTTGGGGGATTAGTCATGTTGATACATCACTGGCATGTCTGGACGCTGGGGAATTGGCGTGTCTGTCTTTTGTACCTTATTATAGGGCTTCTCGAGGGCGTGGAAGCCCGAGGAATCCCACATCGAGAGCGGGGAATTGTATGCCATAGGCATGTATCTGAGTTTTTTCTCATCTTCCCATGTTTAACACAGGGTATGCAGCGAGTTTAACGTCCAGCAGAGATGGATCGAGCTGATCAGAACACTAACTGGAGTGGATCAGATTGAAGAACCCCCTTTAGGGATCACCTATATTGGGGCCATCATGTGGGAAGCTTCCCGAATACTTTGGGGGAGGGAATGAGGTGGCGTGATCTCACCGGGATGTGGCGGCCTGGGTAAGGATTAGGATGGGTGATGGAAAAATTGAATGGAGTGGAGTCAGAATGAGATGGTACTGTCATGGAGATGGCGGTAGAAATGGGCTTGAGCCTCGAAGAGACCTCCTATGTATTCTCGTGGCAAGGAATCAAAGTCCGCGTAGTTTGGTTGTGAACGTCATGTGGGATGGGGGTGAACCAATGTGAAGGGGGTCAGAATGACTGGGTGGTGGGCTTGAACCTCGAGGAGGCTTCCTACATACCATGCCTTGACATGAATCAAAGTCCACATAGTTCGGGATGAGTTTCATTAGCGAACCGACGTGATGGTGGACCTTGGTCTGATGGGTGATTGGCTTGAACCTCAGGGAGGCTTCCTACGTACAATGCCTTAGCATGGATCAAAGACCCCGTAGTTTGGGTGGGCGCCGGTGAACCGACGTGAAGATGGACCTTGGTCCGATGGATGTTGGGATTGAACCTCATGGAGGATTCCTACGTACCATGCCTTAGCATGGATCAAAGACCCCGTAGTTCAGAAAGGATGTTGGTGTCGGTGAACCGATGTGAATATGGACCGGGGGTCCACTGGTGGTGGGCTTGAACCTCTGGGAGGCTTCCTACGTACCATGTCTTGACATGGATCAAAGTCCTCGTAGTTCGAGAGGGGTTTCATCAGCGAATAGATGTGAAGGTGAACCCGGGGGTCCACTGGTGGTGGGCTTGAACCTTGTGGAGGCTTCCTACGTACCATGCCTTGACATGGATCAATGTCTTCATAGTTCGGGTGTGCAGTTTAACGTCATGTGGGACAGGGGTATTTTGGGGCTTACACTCTGAGGCGACCAATGGTGTGTCATGGTCGGTGCTCACTCTAAGCTCACGGGAGTCATGCTCAGTGTGAGAAACAATAGGTTGCAGAGACCTGATGATCACGTCGCGAAAGGTGCGTCCGTGGGCAGTGAGGAGGGAATTACGCGTTAGGCGGCCCCTGGTGTTGGGACTTACTCCAGGATGGAGGCCCAAGTGTGACAAAGTGCAATGGGAGAGGGATTTGGGACTGAGGAAAGGGGTGCCTCGTCCCCTATCATGCCCTCCGCTGGCCCTGGCGGTGGGGGAAGTACGGAGGTGCATTGGTGCTACCTTCCGTAACAAGGACTCGGGGCTTACACCAAGATGGATGCCCTTCCTCCCATGGACAAACACCACTCCCAGAAGGAGGATATCATCCCCTGAAGAGACCAAGGGAGAGGGGGGCGTGCAGAATGTTCAAGGTGAGGGCACCCCGCATGAGAGGCACGAGGCGATTTTACAGTTTAACGTGATGTGTTGAGGACGAGGGTGCTTGGTAGTTTAACGTCCTGCAGCTCGGATGAGGTGGGCTTACTCCGCACCCCTAGGACTTATATAACCGGTACCCTCTGCTCCTTGTGGGAGGGAAGCTACCGGCAATACCATCGAGAAGGGGGGTCGCAAAGCGAACCATCGAGGGGTCCACTTTAGTGTGGCTTTGCGAAGAAGCAATAGCTGTTAGCGTGCCTATGCGAAGAAGCATTAGGCGAAGCAACGCCACAGGCAGTATCATCCAGGGGACTTTGAATTCAATTCGTGAAAGCCTGGAGGGTCGCACAGGAAAAGGAATTTCCAAGCAGAGGGGTCCATAGGCAGAGGCCTTGTGGAGCTCGGTTGCTCTGCGTGGTGAAGGGCACTTGCGAAGGGGTGTGCTTTGTGAAGTGGGGTGCCTTAGCCTTATCATGGGGTGGAGGTGCAAGTGGGAGGTGCTTTGCGAAGTGGAAGGGTGTTCACGAAGAACTTCCTTGCGGAGCATAGGTGCCTCATGAAGCAAAGTGCCGCGAAGTAGTGTGCTTCGCGAAGTACAGTGGCCCTGCCTTGGCATGTGGATCACGTGTACAGGAGGGGTGTTTCACGAATCATAAACACTCTGTGACAACCCAGGTCCCCTTGGTGATCCCCTTCCTTCAAGAAAGCCCTTAGGCTTTGCGAAAGAAATCCCTCTCGGAAGAGGGACTCAAAATGAGACAATGCAAAGGCGCCTCACGAAGCAAAAATACCTCGTGTAGCTTATGATTTTTTGGGAAAAGGGTGCTTTGAAATTTGGGATCTAGGAAGGAGAAAGGTGAGATTGTACGTCCGGAAGGCTCAGGGGAAGACCAGTATTTATAGGCAAGGGGAGCCATGAAGTAGAGCTCACATGGCACTAAGGGGGATTCAGTCGCTTCGTGGCTAGTCATGAACGTCAACCGCATTCGCGGAGGGGTTCCACCTCTAGCTTCGCGGCAGGTTCACGAATGTTAGGGGAATTCGCGGGGCGTCCCACCTCTCTTGCTTCACGGCTGGTTCACGAACGTCAAGTGCGTTCACAGGGCGTCCCTCCTCTCTTGCTTCGCGGCGGGTTCGCGAACGTCAGGGGCGTTTGTGGGGCATCCCGCCTCTCTTGCTTCGTGGCGGCCACGTTGCTTAGGGGGACTCCGTGTCGTGTCTTTGCGAGGCAGGCCGCAGGTCTTTCTTTTCTTCGTTCTTTTTTTCCTAATATTTTGGCACCAACAGTATATAATACACAACACCAATCTTTAATTTTTTTTTATTTTTAAATGTGACCATTATAACCTAGCTATAGAATTTGTGGGTATAAATAGGGTTATAAACATTATGAAAATATTTATAATAGTTTTATATAATGAATATATAACTGAGAACTCATTTTTATAAAAATCATCTTATACTTCAAAAATACACATTCTTCAAAAATGGTTTTATTTTTCATTTTGTGTGTGAGAATTATAATTAATTTATAACAATTTTAGATATTTCATTTTATAAAATTAAAATAATTTTTGAAACCATCATATCAAAATTAACTTTGGGTTAATGTTTGGATTGTTTTTGAAAAGATTGATTTTCTAATCAATAGTAAAAAGTAACAATTTTCATTGAAAGCTATATTTCTGTTTCCATCATTTAAAAAGTTACATTTTTTTAAAATATTTTCAAAGTAAAATTAGTTCTATTATATAATTAATAATATAATTAAGTTCCTTGGAATTAGTTAAATTGTTTAATTTTGTATGAAAGCATTTTTATACTTGAAAATTCATTTTTATGAAAAAAAAATTTCATTGAGTTTTGTATTTTAATATAAAATTAATTCCTTCCAATTATATAAATTGAATCTTGAAAATAGATTCCATATTTGGAATCAGGATTTCCAAATTTGGTAACTAAATCCCATTTATTTTTGGTCTTTATGATTAGTAACCATAATAAATAATTGTCACCATGGTAAGAGTAAACCAGGAAATTAAGGTTAAAAATAATACGATAAGGACTAAAAATTGTCTATACACTTGAATTTATCCTATTTTATGAGTGGATTATGGACATGTCCATAAAATCATTTAATATATGGCCACTTGGTGCCATATTTTTTCATTATTACCTTTATATTAATTTACGAAAAGAATAAATACAAAATGTCACTCTTGACTTTAATAAATCTAATTTTTTATTACAAGGATAAAGATAAGAAAATTATGGTTCTAAATTTTTATTTGAAATATAAAATACTTTTTTTATCATGGTAATTCATTTCAAATTTTAACTGTGTTGAGCATGGTGTTGCATTTGTTGTCAATATGATGTTAATAAGGAGTCAATTGCTAATCACGTGTCAATATGTGTATGGAAAGATAATGATGAAGTGATGATGTTCATTAAAGATAATTTGTTCCAAATCTTATGTCCCATAGAGAATTAGTATGAAATGAAATTGGATGCCATGCTTGGACATTCTCCATATTAATTCAAATGATTGTTGAATTGGTCCTATGTTCCAAGACATGTTTCAAAGTGATACATTGTTATGACACTTGAAAAAGTCAATGAAATACTCAATTGAATGAGGAAAGAAGTAAAGATACATCCAAATTCACTAAGTGGATGAAGTTTTTAAGATCCATCCAATGAATTTTAATTGGATGGAGGCTGTGAATCAAATCAGATGATTGTTTGTGCTGATTCTTGAAGAAGAAGACATGTGTTTAAAAGAGAACACATCACTCACAATAATGATTCCATGCATTATTCCTTAATGCATGGGGAATGAAGAAATGATCCATGCATCATCCATGATTTTATCAAAACAACATATTGAAGATATTTTGGATTCATGATCTAAGAAGAAAATAAATATGATGTTTTGGAGAAGATCTTTTGAATTCTCATTCCAAACAAAATAGAAGAAGAAAAGTGGAATGGTGGTTTGAAATTTTATATTTGTGAATACTTAGTTTTACACTAAGTAGTTATTTTTTATATGACTTTATACCAAAAAATTGGTCCAACCAAGGAGGCCAGCTGAGGTCCTCATCCTCAAGCACATATGGGACCCGAGGGACAACTATGCTTGAGGGAAGCCCTCAAGGCCAAGCCCGCACGAGGAGGGAGTGCAGGCTGTGTATAAACCTGCACGAGCATGCAAAATGATCAAACTGTGTGGAAAGTATGCATAGTGGGTGCCATAAGTGCGCCCGAGGAGGAAAGAGTGGGAGTAAATGTGCTCTCACAGAACACTGGTGCGGGGTGGCACCGGGAGAGGGGGGAGGAGAATTCTGATCGAAGGCTGCCGCAACTTGATAGTTAAACCACGAGGATACCATGTCTCTATTTCAATGTGGAATGACATTTTCAAAATCTAGAACTAATCCTAGACGCTCATATCATCCTACGTCTCACTCAACCATTCGATCAATGCAGCATCTGATCATTTAATTAAGGACGTCCATCGATTCCGCATGCTACATGATTAAACAAGACTGTATGATCTCTTTCTCCACATCGTCTTTAACCTCTGACCACCTGATGCGAACTAGTCCACCAGAGAAGCCATTGAACATCCATGATCAAGCTCCCAACCAGTGTTGATGATGACAACTTCTGAATGGTGATTTTATGGATGAACCAAACACATGAATTCATTAAAAGTTTCATGCATACATCGAAATAAAGAAAATTAAAGGAGCCCAAGGCAAATGAATTTGCCTAGGGTGCACTGTTAGTTTTATGTACAATGATATGGTTCACATGTGTTTGAAAATGCATGCATGTGAGGTTTGCACTGAGAAATAAGGAGTCCACATTGAAGAAAAATAAACTGAGAGACTCAACATATTTCTATCCCACATTTGAATATTTCAAAGTCATAGATCATGGAAAGTCAAAGATATGAACCCCATGACATTTTTCGAGGGATTTGAGCCTAGGGAAAGACCTTTATCCATGCCTATAAAAGGAGGAGTGCATCGGCTATTTTTTGTTGTTGAAAATATTGAGAGAGGATTTTATTTTCCGAAATAAAGAGCACTACACAACTTGGTTTTTGCGTAGCCCTACTACGCGAAGATGAAATTTCTGCACATAACTTACAGAAAAGAGAACTACATACCATCTTGGTTCGTGAAAGAGGAGATACATACCCTCTGTGTGAAGGAAAAACACTAACACGTGATAGGTTTTATAAACCCTCATCATGCTTAGTGGAGGTATTCTTGTGGGTATACAACCAGTGCTACACACCCTTGTTATACCTTTGTGAAGACAAAATTGGAAACCATTATTAGTTCTCAGAAGGAGATCCATGCAAACCATTTACGTGAAGAAGAATACCCCATGCACCCTCTAGTTTTCACAAAGAAGAATAACACCCACTTTCTTGCACCTTTGATATGTACTATTTTACAGGGGTTTGTTTTTAAAGAAGAAAGTGATTGCATGAAGACTGGAGTTTATGTATGCTTTATTCGAAGAAAAAGAAACTTTAGGATTCATGTTTTTACAAGGAAGAGGGGAGAATACATGCATAGTACATATGCATGCATATTCATGAATTGAGACACCCAAGTGTGCCAGAACAAGCCATACATTGAACACACCCATTCGAGTTTGTAGAAGAGAACAAATAAAGAAAGGATTGTGTGTGCACATTTAAAGAGGGAAGAAGAAATAGGAAGATTACACACATGAACTAAACCTATTCGAGTTTGAATAAACATATACATATATTGAACCTAAACTAAATAATAAGTGTGTGTGTGCAAAGAACCAAAGACAAAAGGTGTGTGTGATCTTAAGTGAGAACAAGAAAGTGGAAGTGAGTGTGCTCAGAAGGTTATACCCATTGGGGTTTTCACACAAATAAGAAAAGGATTTTTCATGCATGCGTGCATGCACAAGCACACATAAAGATACTTAAAAGAAAAATCAATATTGTTAGCGCACACGTGTAAACAATAAGAATAAATTCCATGAAACTCATGCATGAAACATCATTGATTGAGATATCCAAAACAAGAAGTTTGGATTCCATGAAATCCATGCATGAAGTGAAGTTGAACTGAGACTGAAGCCAGACTGAATTAAAGAAGATATTCTATATGAGTATACTTTATTTGAGAATCCAAAAAGGCAGAAAGAGGTAATATTGTTAATAATTATTCTTGCATTATTGAAGAGGTTGTGTGCACAATTTTCACACACGTAAGTGAGTCAGTGTCTTCATCAAAAGAAGAAATAATTTCCTGATCATTGTTGAGATTGAGGATTGATTAGAAAGGTGATCAGATTTATTACACAAGGCCAACAGACCTTATCAATGGTTGTTGAAGATTCTTGATGAGATTCATGAGCAAGTGTGATTCAGAAAAATCATGAGGGAAGATCAGATGATCCATCCACAGTGAATCAAGAAGCATATTTTTTGAAATCCTAGAGGAAGAAGTCTTCAGCGGGACTATGAAGCAGGCCAGAGGGACTTTGGTGAAACTGGGGGAAGTAGTATAAAGAACCTCTTATGGGACTTAGGAGAGATACAATGTGACTCTGTATCAACCATTGTAATTACTCACCGAATTATAGTGGATAATATGTGTTGGGGAGAATAACCAACACAGAAAGGAGTATATATTTGAACTGAACCTTATAAATCCTTGTTTTCAGTGCCTTTACATTTACAACATCACTCGAGGTAAGGATGAGAGACACAAGAAGAGTGGATTGAGTCTTAAACCAGTCATAGTGGTTTAATTGAAAAAATAAATTAATAAAATGTTTAAAAGGATAAATGATTCACCCCTCCCCTCTCAGCGATTCACACTGATCTGGGTACTTCAATTGGTATCAGAGTGAGATTTCCTCTAAAATATCCAAGGGAGTCTTTATAAAGTGAAGATTTTAGGAAATTAGTGAGCAACCTCAAATGGATATTTCTGCCAAGACTTATAAAAACATAAAGAAAAAAGCAAGGAAGATGAAGTATAATCTTACCAGTAATGAAGATACATCTTCTACTAGTGGTAATATGAAAGGTACAACATGTGATAATACTTATGTGATGAAGCCTAGTCAAGCTATGATGATGATAGATCAATTAGTGATATTAAATATGTACTCAAAGATCATCTGAAGAAATTCCCTAGAGAAGTGGCAAGAAATATTGCTGCAAGTATTAGTGCTCTTCAAGATGACAAATTACAATTGGAAGAAGAAGTTGATGCCATGAAAGATTCATTGGCTAAAAGGGTTGGCATATCCAACACTCTTACAAAACTAGTTAAGGCAAAGGAAGAAACAAATTCTCTTTGAATTGAAAGACATGCTCAAGTTACTAAAGAATTGCAGGAAAGTATTTGTGAGAAATAATTATTTGAAATGGTATTTTTAGAAGCTTTCCATGCATTTGAAAAATTGCACAAAGTCTCTGTGGTTGTCAAAGTTTCTCAAATAGAAGATAGAGACAAAAAGGTAAAGGATCATGAAATCTATTTGAAAAAATTAAAAAATATGCATTAAGAACAAATGATAAAGCTGAAGGAGAATTGGGAAAGCAATCTGAGATCAGTTTAGGATGAGAAGAACTCCCTCAACATGAAGTGTTTAGAGCTGGGGGAGAAATTAAAGAATCATCAATCACTCCAAGATGGAACTTCCCAAATAGCTGAAAGAAGAGATACTGCCACTCAAGTTTTCATTGAGGAATATTATTAAAAAAGGATCATTAGATCATCCTCTAATCCAATGGAAACATCCTCCAAGAAGAAGGTATCCCATATCCCAGTTATTTCTGTTTCTACTAATGCAGTCGCATCTGCAAGTACAGGTTCAATTCTAAATGATGGGAAGAGGTGGATTGATAAAAATTTTAATACATTAATCAAAATTTAAATGATGGATACTTGGATGATTAAGAATAAAAAATCCCAAATGGATCCTTCAAAGAAATAAAGACAATTCTATAAACAACAAAGCACTAAATCTAGCCAGACAAACACTACAAGAAAAAGAAGGGGATTTATTGGATACTATTTGTGTTGCTAGATGTTTGGGAATCAGGCCAATGATTTCAAGAGTAATATTTCAACATATGAAAATTATGGAAGACCTATATTCATGGAAAGTAGATGTGAAGAAACAAAGCATCCTGCAAAGCAAAGGCATAAAATACATATGAAGAAGAATCTGTTTATCAAGAACATATTTGAATATCTTGAATACTTCTGTGATAATTGCAATAGAAGTGGTCATAATTATGATGAGTGCTGGTTTATTCCTACCATGCCTCATGAATATGTTGATAATAAGTATAGACTACAACAAAGGCAGTAGAAATCAAAAATATTTGAAAAGTATTCCACTAGGAATATAAAAAACAATGAATTCAAGAAACCAATGAAATAAATTATTCCCAAGAAGAAGTCTAAGATGGATTCCAAGAATTCCATTTCAACAAAGAAAAGATGATTCTACTATGGAAAGAAAGGACATACCATGGATCACTGCAAACAAGACATGGAAATGAATGGGAGAAATATCAACTTGAAAGGAGAATCAATCCAGAAGAAGACAGGATTTATTGAAGACATTTATGAATATAATTTTGATAAGTTTCCTAAGAATGGTAACTTGAAATCATTTAAGAAGCCATGTGGAAGCTCCAAGATAGAAAAATCCATGAAGGAGTGTTTAATAATTTTTCCTAATCAATTGAAAATTGGTATAGAACTAAAAAAGATGAAAATGAATTACTAGTTAAAGCTAAGGGAAAAGGAAAATAAATCATTCCACATGAATAAGAATTTGAATTTCACGAGAGGTTATCAAAAAATGACAACCCTAGTGTCTCACAAGTACTGTGTGGAAGGTGAAAGAAGGCTAGACATCATAAACACAAACGTTTAACTATTTTACAAGTCCAAGTGAAGAAAAGTGAACAAAATGAACCAATAAAATCTACTTCACTACTAATAGAAGTGAAGACAAACAATCCACACAAGTTTAATGTGGATGGAAGTAAAGAATCTATGTTGAAAATGAAAAATAAAAAATCCAAATGGAGAGGAGACATCAGCATGATGAGTTCCAGACACTTTAGAGATTCAAGGAAAGAAGTTCTTGGGTTGAGAGAAAATTCTCATCCCCAATGCTTCTATTTATAAGTTCACAAATGTTCCATCTTATTCCATTATATTTTTGTTATATGCATTTTCTTAAATTTTAGGGAATTAAAGTTGAAGGTCATCCTCAAGAAAAAAATTATATGCGAAAAGTGGATAACTACAAGTTGGACTCATTATTCAGGATTTGATAATTACTTGAAGTGATCCATAGTGGAAGATTATCAACCTGCATATCTTAAAGCTTATTTGATAATATTATCCACCACAATAATTCAAATAGAGTGCACCCCTAGAGGGGTAGAAAAGATGAAGGAGATGATATCAATGATTATGTTATGACAAACTTCGAAATTCATATCATCTCAATAAGTTGAAACTTGAGGTATTCCAATCACACTTTCATCCCTTGTTCTTAATTTTATTTATCATGTTAATTAGGGGGGGGGGGAGTTGATTGATTAAAAGATGGGATGGAAGGGGGAGATTTATCTTTTAATTTTAACTTTTTAATATTTTTGGTGAAGAATGTGAAGGATTTTTCATTTCATGGATAAATATGATTATTTACAACCCCTTGGTTAAGAATTGAAACATTTTGAGAATGATTTCACATGCATGGTTGTTTATGGACAACATTGAAAACCTTGGTCATATCTATCTTGTTTTCTAAACTTAGTTATCCCAAGTAGAATTAGAGTTGATTTAATAAAAGATATTTGCTAAGTGAACCATGCGACATCATCCCTCAGAAATATTAAAGAATATATTCCTTAAGGAAGGAGGATATGTTTTTGAACAGACCCACTACACCTTTGTATTTGGTTTCCAATAAGGGGGAGAAAATATTGGAACACATATTGACCCATTCAAATAGTGATTAAGTAATATTGACAACAAAATACAAAGGGGGAGATTGTTGAGCATGGTGTTGCATTTGTTGTCAATAAGATGTCAATAAGAAGTCAATTGTTAATTAGGTGTCAATATGTGTATGGGAAGATAGTGATGAAGTGATGATATTCATTGAAGAGGAGAAGTAGTTCCAAAGATTATGTCCCTTGGAGAATTAGTATGAAATGACATTGGATTTCATGCTTGGACATTATCCATATTAATTCAGATGATTGTTGAACTGCTCCTAAGTTCCATGACTTGTATCAAGGTGATACATTGTTACAACACTTGATGAAGTCCATGAAATACTCAATTTTATGAGGAAATAAGTAAAGATCCATCCAAATTCACTAAGTGGATAAAGTGTTGAAGACCTATCCAATGACTTATAATTGGGTGAAGGTTGTGAATCAAATCAGATGATTTTTTGTCCTGATCCTCAAAGAAGAATACATGTGTTAAAAAGAGAAAACATCACTCACAACAATGATTCCATGAATTATATATTAATGCACTAGGAATGAAGAAATTATCCATGCATCATACATGATTGGATCAAAACAACATATTAAAGATCTTTTGGATTCATGATCTAAGAAGAAAATAAAGATGATGTTTTGGAGAATATCTTGGTAATTCCCATTCCAAAGAGAATAGAAGTAGAAAAAAAGTGGAATGGTGGTTTGGAATTTTATATTTGTGAATAATTAGTTTTACACTATGTAGTTATTTTTTATATGCCATTATACCAAAAAATTGGGCCAAGCAAGGAGGCCAGCTGAGGTCCTCATCCTCAAGCACATGCGGGACCTGAGGGTCAACCGTGCTTGAGGGAAGCCCTCAAGGCCAGCCCCAGACGAGGTAGGAGTGCAGGTTGTATATAAGCATGCAGAAGCATGCACGATGATCAACCCATTCAGAAGGTATGAATAGTGGGTTCCAGGAGCGCGCCTAAGGAGGCAAGAGTGGGTGCAGAAGCGTGCCCGTAGAACACTAGTGCGAGGTGGCACTTGGAGAGGGGGGATAAGAATTCTTATTGAAGGATTCCATGACTTGATAGTTAAACCGCAAGGATCCTGTGTCTCTATTTTGACATGGGACAAAATTTTAAAAACACAAAAATAATCCTAGCTACTCATATTATCCCACATCTTTCTCAACTGTTCAATCACCATGACGTCTGATCATTTAATCATGGACGTCCATCGATTCCACGCACTGCATGATTAAACCGGGACCTCCTGATCTCCTTCTCCGTGTCATCTTAAACCTCCGGCCACCCAACGCAAACCAGTCCACTAGATAATCCAACATACATCCATGATCGAGATCCTAACCAGTGTTGATGATGAAAACTCCTACATGGTGATCGTCCAAATGAACTAAACACACGCATGCATTAAAAGTTTCATGCATGCATCGAAATGACGAAAATCGAAGGAGCCTGAGGCAAATGAAGTTGCTGAGGGTGCACTTCCCATTTGACGTACAAAGTTATGGTTCACATGCATTCAAAAACACATTCACATGAAGATTTTACCGAGAAAGAAGGATTCCAAATTGAAAAAAAATAAACCAAGAGACTTGGAATATTTCTATCCCATGTTTGAATATTTCAAAGATGCAGATCACAAACATTAAAAGCTATGAACCCCATGGAATATTTTGAGGGATTTGAGCTTTGGGAAACACGTTGATCTGTGCCTATAAAAGTAAGAGTGCCTCATATGTTTTGTGTTGTTTCAAATATTGAGAGAGGCTCTTGTTTTATGAAAAATAGAGCACCACACAACTTGGTTTCCGCACAACCCTACTATGAGAAGAAGAAAGTTCCACACATCCCTTGCACGAAAGATAACTAAGAACCATCTTGGTTCATGAATGAAGTGATCCAAACCCTCTATTTGAAGAAAAACACTAACACGTGATAGGTTTTTATAAACCCTCATCATGCTTAGTGGAGGTATTCCTGTGGGTAAACAACCGGTGCTACACACCCTTATTATAAAATTGTGAAGACAAAATTAAAAACCTTTATTGGTTATGTAAAGGAGATACATGCGAACCATTTGCATGAAGAAGAATACCCCATGTACCCTCTAGATTGAACAAAGAAGAAGAACACCCACTTTCTTTCACATTTGATATGTACTTTTTTATAGGGGTTTGTTTTTGAAGAAGAAGGTGATTGCATGAAGGCCGAAGTTTATGTATGATTTATTTAAAGAAAAAGAAACCCGAGGATTCATGTTTTCACAAGTTAGAGAGGATAATAAATTCATAGTGCATATGAATGCATCTATATGAATTGAGACACCCAAGTGGGAAAGAAAAATCTATACACTGAACACACCCACTTGAGTTTGAAAAAGAGCACAAATGAAGAAAGTATTGTGTGTGCACATTTGAAGAAGGAGGAAGATCACACATATGAACTAAACCCATTTTAGTTTGAATAAACATACACTTATATTGAACATAAACTAAATAATAAGTGTGTGTGAAAAGAACAAAAGGAAAAAAGTGTGTGTGATATTAAGTGAGAAAAAGTAATAGGAAGTGAGTGTGCACAAAAAGTTATACCCATTGGGGTTTTTACAAAAAGAAGAAAAGGATTTTTCATGCATGCATGTATGAACATGCACACGTGAATACACTTATATGAGGAATCAATATTGTTAGTGAACATGCATAAACAAGAAGAAGAAATGCCATGAAACTCATGCATGAAGCATAATTGATTGAGATATCCAAAACAAGAAGTTTGGATGCCATGCGATCCATACATGAAGTGAATTTGAACTAAGATTGAAGCCAAAATTAATTAAAGAAGATCTTTTATCTAAGTTTATAGTATTTTAGAATCCAAGAAGGCAGACAGAGCTAATATTTTCCAGAATTATTATTTAATTATTGAAGAGGTTTTGTGCACCATTTTCACACACATAAGTGAGGACGGGTCTTCATCAGAAGAAGAAATAATTTCCCAAGCATTGTTGATACTAAGGACTGATCGGAAAGGTGATCAGATTTATTGAGCAAGGCCAACAGACCTTATAAAAGGCTGTTGAAGATTCATGAAGAGATTCACGAGAAAGTGTGATTCATCAAGCTCATGAGGGAAGATCAGAAGATCCATCCATAGTTAATAAAGAATCATATATTGTGGAATACAAGAGTAAGAAGTATTCAGTGGGACTCTGAAGTAAGCCAGTGGGACTCTGGTAACACTATGGGAAGCAGTATAAAGAACCTCTTGTGGGACTCAAGAGAGATACAGTGTGACTCTGTATCAACCATTGTAATTACTCATGGAATTATAGTAGGGAATCTGTATTAAAAAAATAACCAATACAGAAAGGTGTAGATCTTTGAACCGAACCTTGTAAATCTTTGTGTTTAGTGCGTTTACATTTATAGCATCACTCGAGGTAAGGTTGAGAGACATAAGAAGAGTGGATCAAGGATTTAACCAGTCATAGAGGTTTAATTGAAAATAATCAATTAGAAAAAAGTTTTAAAGGATCCTTGATTCACCCCTCCCCCTCTCAGTGATTCACACTGATCTGGGCACTTTAAACTGATTAAATAATTTCCTTAAATGCTCACACAACACTAATTTAGTATTTATTCAATTAATATAAAAATAAAATAAGTTATTTTAAAAAATCTAAAAGTAATATTTTTTGAGTGAGTTATAATAAAACATGAATTATATATATATGTAATGTAATGATGTGTTAAAATTATATATTCGAATCATATATTTTTATTGATGTCCTTAATGTCAAATTAACTGAATAGTGTAAAAAATGAACTTTATTGATATTTTATGAGAAATAATATTTTATTAAATTATTTATAATCCTTAAAACACTAAAAGTAAGAAATTAAGATAATATATGGTATAATATTTAACATATTTACAATTTATTGTTCAATTTTTACCTTATAAGTAAAATTATAACCCTTTAAGAGGGAAAAATGTGTTATTATGGTTAAGGTTAAAATCGGTTAAAATAGGTTAAATAAGGTGTTAAACCAAAATATAAGTTTTAAAATACAACATAAACCTATAAAAATTTTATTTTTTGAATAAATTTCAACCATATAATTTCTTTTATTTGAAATTATGGACACATTATTCTACTTACACATGAAAAATGAATTTATTATATTTAAATATATTTAATAATTCTATGTGTGTACTTTCACTCACTATAAAAGGAACCACCTATAATCTATTATATACACTACATGAATACTATTAGATGAAAAAACCCTAAAAAACCTCTTATAAACATCCTATTTAAAGTTATTTAGGTTCTGGTCTTCCTAAAAGACTAACCCAATGTCCTTTAGAGAAGATTTAATGGAGATCTTTCGAAGAAGAGGTAATCATCTTTATTGACACTTCCAAATTTATTTCTTATTCAAAATACTATAAATATGTTGTAACCATCAGAAAATAATAAATAATGTATCATAAATGTACTCATATTTTATTATTATTATGATATGACCATTTTACATCTCCTTTTCATCCTATAAAAAGAGAAAACATCGCTTGTGTGTACGTTCGACTTGCCATATCCACAAAGCGGTGTAATTCGTTTACCATACCCAATTTACTTGGAAAGTTATAAATTTAGAATTAATAAATATACATTATATTTATTATATAAAATTTATTCTTTAATTATAATATCATATATACCTTTTTACCTTCCAATCCATTTAAAAACGATAACATCGCTCATGCATATGTGTGGACTACGGCCTCCATGATGCGATGTGATCCTTTTTCTCATTTATAATTTAAATGGATAGTAATAAGGATGTAATTATTAAATATATATGATATATATGATTTAAATATGATATTATAAAGGTTAATTATTATTTACCTTTTTTTTCATCTGTCGGAAAGTAAAAACAATGTTCATGCATACGTACAACTCATTGTCTCCACAAATGGTGTAGTTCATTTTTTATTTATAACTTTAATGAATGATTATAAGTATACATATAATGAATTTATATGATATTTAAATCATTATTAAAATTCTGGAAATTATGGAACCATGATCAATTTATAAGGACCAAAACTCCCGAAATAAAACATACATGAAAAACAAAGCAGTTATCACCCGAAGAAATGATTTTCATAAATGATTTTTAATAAATAGATGGTAAAAGTTTATAAGTAAATAATATATGGAATGGTATATATGATTATAGTTTGTTAATATATGTTTAAAAATCTATATTTATTATATAGGAGGTTTGAACATATATGAAGTATGTTGGACTTGTAGTAAGGGTTCTTCATCTCAAATTGTCTTCTTTGGGACATATGTTATGTTATAAACCTATATTATACTATGAGGTGTATCTAATAAACCTTTGAAATTTTATATCATGAATATATTTATATTCATGGTATTTATTATTTTATTTGATTTTTTTATTTCATGGGTGTTATGATTAAAAAGTTACAAAAGCAGTAAGGGTTTATTTCATAAACCCATCATTATTAAGGATTATTTATGTTTAAGTCTCCACTGAGGAAATATTTTATCTTTATATATTAAACCCAATATATTTTATTATATTATGGTTATTTTTTTAAATTAAAAAGTTTCATTTCATTTTCCTCTATTTAATTACTCAAGATACTGAGATAATGTTTTTAAGGAAAATTAACTTTGTTTTTCTACTCGGTTAAGAATATTTTTATTATATGTCCATATTTTCCCTATTTTTTTTAAAAAATATTTTTACTATTATTCCATGATTTATTAAAAAAGGTTTTACCCATTTTTTAATTTTTACAATATAGTTTAAAAATAATCTTCTATTTTTTCTAAATGATGTTCCTTTTAACTTTTATTACAAAAGTATAAATGGAATTTTATTCTAACTTATATGAAATGAACATAATTTCACACCATAATGAACAATAAATGTTTTTATATTTAATTTAAAATTTTAAAATTTTATTTTAAAGGAAATTTTTTTCATTAATATTTGGGAAATTTTTAGATTTTATGTAAGAGATTTCAAAGTGAAAATGGGTATTTTCTTCAATAAAATTTCCAGTGATATTTTTAAAGTATTTCCATCTATGTAAACATAATTTGTTGAATAATTTGACTTAATGAAGATATTATACAAAGATACCATACAACATATTTTTATGTATGGTTTATGATCAATATTTCTAGGGAAAGTATTGACATTTTTTATGCTAGTTCTTCAAATATGGTCATTTATTTATTTTAAGGCATGTTGATCAAGTTTTATTATTTATTCATATGATGAATTCATTTGAATTATTAAGTGATATATTTATCTTAGAATTACATAGCCCCATGACGCATCGATAAGTCTCATGAGAAAAAATAGTTGGCTAACCTTAATAAATGGGGTTTTGGTGTATGACTACCCATAGTTTAAACCGTCTTGGCACATAGATTCAATGATAAGTTTAAAATGTATGAAATTATGAATTCCATAATTATAAAATCAGTTATTAATTTCTATATGATTATTTTTAAAAATATCCATTGATAATTTTCAATCTCATGTGATTATTTATATGGAAAAATTTGATCTTCATTTATTCCTACCATATTATTCTTCATACTCAAGTCATTAATTAAATGAAATTTGTTTCAGATATTTAATTTTACATATTGATTATGACTTATTTACTCAAGATAGCTTCCGTTGTATATAATCCTCATTGTTCATTTGAGCTCACCAATATTTTTTTCCTTTCCCCAAGATATGAAGAAGGAAAATTGAAATGAGTTCAAGGATTTAGAATATTTACTTTCACTAAGTTTTGTATTTTATGTTTTCAGTGTGAGATTAAAGTATATATCTAGTTTACTAAGAATACTAAACTATTCTATCCTTCAGGATAAAATTACTTGTTTTTAACATCCTACCCATCCCCATTAGAATGAGAATTGATAGTGATGTTACTAGGACTTAGGTGACATCCCCAAGACACCAAAAGATGGAAATAAATTCCAAGGGAATCAAGAAAATTTGGGGGATTATTTTCTCTTTAAAGTTAAAAAAATAACAATAAACATCAAATCCTTTACATGTCATATGAAAAATAACACAACTGAAAACATAAACAAAATAATGAACCATATCAGAGTATAATGGGAAACTAAAATATATACTCAGAGTGAACCAAAATACCACAAAACCAAAAACTGCAAATTCACATAAACTAGAAACATGTAAACCGATCAAAGATCCAATTCCATATCCACAAGCTATGCCCAAAATATCAAGAATCATCATTAAATAAGGATAGATTGTGTGTACATATACCTCAATAGATGGAATCTGTAAATGCATAATAATTCCCAATAAGGGGGTGAATCTAAACTTAATAGGATTTTTCCAATGACTTACCAACTCAAACCACTAATATAAGAACTGATTAAATTTTTTTATATAAAAAATTTCTAAGTAGTAAAAATATTTTATATCAAATCCATAATATTGTTTCATGGAAAGTAATAAAAAAATATTTTAAAACATTTCTCAATTTATTTGGCATACCCATAACCATGTATCCACACACACACACGCTGTGCATTACTAGGAAATAGTTCCATACTTAGGAGTGGTCTCTTCTCAATCCACTATGTCATAACAAGGTGACCAATACCAGGTTATCCAATGGAACACACCCCTTATATAGGCCCATGTCAATGAATGCACTCACACCAACCATGTATGCCAAAAACCATGCTAAAACCATTTCACATAAACATTTTCATTCTTTAAATAATTTTAAAAAACAATTTAAAGTGTCAAAACCAATCCATAATATAAAATTCATCATTTTAAAATTATAGACAAAGGGTATTTTCCCTAAATCCATCAATTTTTTTTTCAAATTACACATCCATAACCAAAATAGGTTGCCATCAATAATCACATAAGGATTTCACAACCATTTCAATAAAATAATTTAATAAAAACGATGCCTTATAGTTCTAAGTCAATTTGATATAATAGAGAATCCACCTACATCTCAATGGTTGGAAAAAACAAATAATAACACTACAAAACTTTAAGATCCGATCAAAAATCATGTTACCTTCACTAGGTCCAACATGATCCCATCAAGATTAACATGAAAAAACATTGATATATCATCAATAAATTATATATATGGTTCCAAGAGGGATAAGAATAATTTATCTAGGAAGAAAAAAGAAGAAAATGTACTTATTAAAACATTTGGACCTCTAACATGATTTTATTCCCCTAATAATCACTTTAGAATCAAAGGGGAACATCTCTAAAACCTTAGGAGAAAATGGAATTTGGGTTTTAGAGATATTAGGAAATTAATGAGAGCCTTAGGATTAAATTTGTATTAGAAAAAAAAATTTAGGAGGGCCAACTGTATGCCGCATGGTTTTGAAAATTGTGTAGTGCTACTGCCATAAGGCCACACCTTACAAGGTCAGATCACACAGTTAGACAAACTGTGTGTCAACTATGTTTTTACCACTATTTTAAGAAGCATGGTTTCTCCTTGGAACTCAGACGGTTTGTAAAAACTGTGTGCCAACCAAGTTCCCACCTAGTGAACAATTTTCTCATTTTCATAGTTTCCTAGATATTGTGCACAATTTATACTAATCATGCACAAGCATTGCACCAACATAAAAGCCTCCAAAACAGTCTAAAACCACTCAAAACATCCAAAAAATCAACAAAAGAATTATAATAACTCAAAATACATGAATAATGTTTAATTTACCTAAATACAGGGGTGATTAATTCTCCCCTTATTTTTCTCTCTATCCCTGGAAAGTTTAATAACCTTGGTTACCTAGAAGATTTCAAACCACTACTAAAACATATCCTTTTCACTCACCCACATTTCTTTCTGAATCCAACCATTTTTCTATAAAAAGTTCAATAGACTAATTATTTTTCCATGAAATATCTTATATAAAATATAAAAAACATGTATCAGAACATGAATTGACATAAAATCTCGATCTAGGTCAATGTGATCCCAATGAATCACATTTTCAGGATCAGGTTGGTATTTCTTCAATTGAGTCACATGAATTAAATTTTTCACTGAATTGAATCTTGGTAGCAAAGATAACTGATATTTCACCTCACCAATTTATTCAAGTATCTCAAAAGAAACCATGTATTTAAGAGGAAACTTTCCCTACTTACCAAAATGACACTGCCTAAGACGTGGAGAGATTTTCAAGAATAGATAATCATTCAACTCAAACAAAAATGGTCATTATCAATGATCCACATATGGTTTTTTATGACTCAAAGTAATCTCTACCCTATTAATAATCAACCAAATATTCTCTGTTGTTTTTTTCACAAGGCTGGGTCTAATTAGTGAAGTCTCACATATTTCTAACCAATAAAGGGGATAACGATAAGGGAACCCATACAATGATTCAAAATGAGCCATATATATCAAGGTTTGATAACTATTATTGAATGAGAACTCCATTAATAAAAAATTATCTTTAAATGAGGCACAAAAATCTATTACACAAGCCCTAATAATGTCCTCCATTATTTTTATTATCATTTTAGATTTTCTATCCATTTTAGGTTGATAAGTCATACTCATATTCAGTTGTGTTCCAAGGACTTGCTATATGGATTTCAAAAAATGATACATAAACTTGGGGTCTCAGTCAGATATAATCAAGACTAGAATGATGTGCAACTTTACAATTTTCTAAATGAAAATTGTGGAAAAGTATTACAATGAATGAATTTAACAAAAGGTTTGAAGTTAGACAAATTTGTGATCCAATTAACAATAAACCATATGACATCATGTTTCTTAACTATTCTTGCTAGACCTATTACAAAATCCGTGGTTATTTACTCCCATTTCTACATGAGAATTGTTAAATACCGCAACATACCCATTGGTTACTAATGCTCCACCTTCACCTACTGATAGGTGAGGCATCTCGAGACATACTCCACTAAAAATATTTTCATGTCAACCCACCAAAATTTATCTTTCAATAATTTATACATATTTTGTATTCCTAGGTGAACAATCAATCTTGAATAGAAATAAGCACTAAGAATTCGTTATTGATAAGACAAAGGTGTGACCATTTGATCACTAAACCACAACATTAAACTCTCTTCAAGATTCCATCCCTCAATGGTCTCCCCTATTGATTTTTGACCTCATAATAATATAATCAAGATCATATGTATAAGAAAATCTTACCGGATCAACCAAATTAGGAACAAATGAAACTAGAAAGAAAACTAAAATATCACCTTGTTTAAAATAATCCAGATGCATATCCACGATTTATAACATTAGTTTTTACTAGTATGAATAATCTCTATCCAATTGATCATATTACTTATTACTCAATGAATCCTCCACATAGTTCCCTTTACCATATTTATACATCAAGTTGAATTCAAACATCTTTAGATACTTCATCCATCTTATTTGTCTTAAATTGAAATCCCTTTGTGAGAAAATGTGTTTCCAAATATTATAATGTGTAAACACTATGAATTTCTCACCAAATAGAATATGAATCCAAGTAGTCAATGCATGAACCACTAAAACTAATAAAAAATCATGCATTAGGTAGTTCCTCTCACACAATAGTAACTATCACAATCCATAAACAACAACATGATATCCCTAAATGAGAAAAATCCCAACCCAAATTCCAATGCATCAAAATATACTACATAGCCCTATCTAGACTCTAGAAATTTGAGGATATGTTCTGATGTAAGTATAAAATTATGTTCTTGAAAGTATTTCTGGTATTCATCATTCCATTAGAAAGGAACACTTTCACTCATCAATTTTGTCATTAGTGATTCAAAACATGAAAAATAACGTATGAAATGTATGTAGTTTCCTAACAGTCCAAGGAAAATATGCATCTCAAAGACACTATTTAGTGGTTTCCAATAGATAACAACTTCTATATTTTAAGGATATATAAAATTTATTTTTTCAAAAATTAAATAGACAAGGAAATATACCTATTTTATTTAAAAATTACACTTTTATAAATAGGCATACCGACAATGCTCCTATAAGATACCCAACACTATAGACAATATTTGCTAATGATCTACTTTTTTATTCGAATATTATAGAATATCATCTAAAAAACTACCATAAAGAAATATGGATACCTCTAAAAGATTCAATTCATCAATGTCATAAATATTTTTTGTAAATTCATAAGAACAAAAGGAATAAAAGAAAATTCATAATTTCCATATATGCTTCAGAAATATTTTTCGAAATATAGTCCTTCTAAACATGTAGTTGGTGATATCCTGAACATAATTCAATCTTAGAGAACCACTAGGCTCACCTTTATTGATCAAAAAAATTGTCGATTCTTGGAATAGGATACTGATTCTTTATCATAAATTAGTTAAGATAAGGATAATCCAAAAAAATATAAAGAGTTATGTAATGGTCTATAACTTCCAAATATGTAACTTTTCTAGTTTTAGATGTTGAAAGTGTTTTAGAGGAGGCTATAAATGGTTTCGTAGTGGTTGGAGGTGCAATATAGTTGCAGTGGGAAATTCACATCTTGAAAGTGGTACATGATGTGAGTGACTGATTCATAGATTATGAAGCTGATGAATTCATAGATTGTGTTATAATGAGGTGTAAAGAAAGAAATAGATTCATTTTGTGAAATTTTAATTCATTAAATGTAATTAATTTGATTCAAGGTGACATGAATTTTAGAGGAAGTTGAAAAAATGGGAATTCACATCATGAATGTGTTACATGACATGAAAATGTTGGGTTCCAAGTTATTTTATAACTCTTTTGGATGAATTATTTTCATTCATCCATACCTATCTCTCTCTACCTCATTTTGAACAAACCCCAGGTTCCCTATGAAGACTTTCTATCCCTTTTTCCCTTATTTCGATCCTTTGGTTATGGTGGATTCTCATTGTCTATCCATAGTGAGCTCTCCTCTATTTATTTTGAGCTTACTTTCATTCTACTTCAGATATATACTGTAGTGGTGAAGTTTTGGTTTGGGGTGTGTGTGGGTTTCATTTTTGAAATCCCTTTAATGTAGTGTAGGTAGATCCATGAGTTTCTTATGTGGCAATGATTTTAGATATGTTTCTTATTCACTCTGTAATGTGCAACGAGATCGAAAAGCTACAAACCATATGTCTAGGTGCAACCAATTATTATCCAAATATACATTCTTTAACATTTTATTTAGGGTGTGATCACAAAACAACATAGAAAGGTTCATTATAGAATAAAAACTACTATATAAGTAAGTCTCCCAATAGCCATGATTTTTAGAATTGGCAACATGTGTGCATAATAACACCAATATATACCAAAGAAGTAAATCATGTGATAACTCCCCATTCCCATCAATTTTAGAAAGTATAATTAATTATTTCATTACAACAACCTTTACTATTTTCCCAAAGTTAAGAAAAATCATTCATATCTCACACATAGCACATAAATAGGTGAGAAAATGGATCTCCTACATCAAAAAAGCTTTCTGATCTCATTGTACATTGAAAAGCGAAGAAGAAACTTCCCAGAATCCACAACATAAGGAACTCATGGATCAACCTACACTGTACCAAAGTATTTTCAAAAATTAAACAAATACACACCACAAACCAAAACTACACCACCACAGTGGATCTCTAAATAATGATGAAATTAAACACATATTAATGAGAGGAGATCTCCCTACGAATCACCAACGAGTATCCACTAGAACCCAAGGATTTATGAATGGGAGAAAAGGGATAGAAGGTCTCCTCATGGAGCATGGGGTTCACTCAAAATAAGAGAGAGATTGGTATGGATGAATAAAAATAAGTCATAAAAAAGTGTTATAAAATAACCTGTAACCCAACACTTTCACATCATGTGACACATTCATGACATGATTTACCCTTTTTCCGAATTCCTCCAAAATTCACATCACCTTGAATCAAATTAATTACATGTCATGAATTCAACTTTGATGACATGAATCAATGTTTCCTAATTTATAATATGTTCATAACTAATTAGTTGGTGAAGCTTTACTTTCCCCTCAACATCCTTAAGATGTAACTTAGTAAGAGTAGTTTGGAAGCTTTTATGGAATTTTCCAATGGCCACTGAGACAAATTTATTTTAGAAATATTCTAAAATATACAAAACCTGCAAGTAATATTGAAAATTAAATAAATATTTCATTATATAATTATAGGTTAAATAGATAAAATATATCTTAAAATTACCTTTACATATTCCCAAAGGTTATCTTTTATTACTGTTTAGATGTGACATTATTAATCAATATCAATAAGCACATTCATCCTTATTGTGACCCCAACATAACTAATGAACAGTGACTTGTTGGGGTTAATAGTTTGGCTGAATTGGTTCCAACTAACCACAAAATTTATATGTTTACTTCCTATCTTGATAATTTTATTCAACACAGTGATACTGCTTTGTTCTTGTTTTTTTCATCAATATGATGTTGATCCCATAATTATTCTATAGTTTTATCATTAATAGTTTGTTATACCTCAGGATTGGTAACATCATCATGTGTAGAAGAAATTTTCTACATAAGTTTTAAAACACTTAATTTTTATTGAATAAAAACAATGTAATCATAGAAAAATTATTTGAGAAGGGTCGTATGCATTCGCTATTAAAACTTGACGAACTATTTAACTCCATCTTCATACTCTTTTTTTTCAAATTATTAGTGTGAATTCATTTTTTAGGAAATTAGTAATTGAATTTAATAAAATAATTAATCTACTATGATATGTTTTATCCTCTCAATTCATCCAGAGGTAAAATTTATAGAAAACTGGAATCCTCATCAAATTCATCTCCCAAAAAATTATTATTGGATTTTGCTGCTTGAGACTCATTCTCCATATCTTATAGATATTTTCCTATGTTTATTGAACTAATCTGAGTAGTAGTCATCCCATACTGAGTACAAGTGATCATTTTGAATGACTACTGATCAAAGTAGTTCAAGTAACATAGAATATTTGGGGGAGAGTCTCAAGTAACAAAATGTAATAATAACTATTTAGAAGATGAAACTGATGAGGATGACAATTGTCTCCTTAAAACCTTTTTAAAATTCTACATATTAATTTAAAATTTTAAATCTCATCTCAAAATTATAAAATGTCACTGAAACTAGAATGAGAATATCAACTCATACCCAATGAGCTTCACCTACTCTAATATTTGTTACTAGTCCTTTTGCCTCACCTGTATCTCAAATATAAGAGGTCAATGTCCACTGAGGTTCATGTGTAGGGTGAGTATAGAAATAAACAATTAAATTCCAACAGGACCCCTAAAATATTCAACAATACATATATTTGATTATATTTTCAAAGTCTAAACACTCAAAATACACATGTAAGTCAAGTAATTGTGTACTAACCAAGACACCATGATAATCAAATGTACTTACTTTATTTCATACCAGTGAATTATATTAATACTACTATAATTTTATACCATGGTTGACATTTAAATCATTTAACTAATAAGAGGTTAGAATTTGAATCATAGGAGGAGAAAAAATTATTTATCTTCCTCTGAAAATAACTACATCACAAGTACCATGATATTAGACCTCAAACCCCTAGCATTCAAGACTACCCTTCAGGGATAACCATCACATGTACTTATTGCATCCAAATCATGAAATTTTTATAACATATCCACTTTTATTAGGAAGTGCATTTGAAATATAGGAAAGTCTTAACATAGTTGGTTCCCTTAGGAAATAACCATAAAATGGGTGCCATAATACATTCGTTAAACCAAACTTCTGAAAATCCATAAAGAAGAACAAATAAAAACACAAATGTCACATCACCCTCACCATAACCCTTGATGAATCTCTAACATGTCTATAGTAAATCCAATTATAACATACCATACCTATACCTCACATAATACCCATCATATTATAATATATGATACTCAAAGATCACCTATCTTATATATTTATGATTGTTTATTGCACAAAGTATGTTTAACATGTCTACTTGTTTTAAAATAATTTATTCTATGGAATTAAAGTTTGGACATGTGTTATTTACTTATTTATATTATTTCATTTATATAATATCAATCTCATAAATTTTATAAGCTCTAAATAATTTTTTAATACATAAAGGAATGTATCTATCATATGTTTGGTCTAATAAATTGGATCTACCCAGATTGGAAACCACTCCTTGGACCAGATGTGGTTTCCAGTCCAGACAGATTAGGTGCAACTAAAAAAGTGGGAACCAGATCAATCTATTAGTCCTAGTTTTCTATATTCCAATTAGATCTGGATCCTTCCCTTGAAATATCATATCTTGGATCATGCAAGTCAATGAGATGTGATTTAATAAAAAACCCAATACCTTATACAATAAATTAAACGTGTTTCGATTTAGAAATTAATTAATGAAACCATAAATGTTTTACAACATAGATACAATGGTTTTTTAGTTTCACCATATAAGCATGTGATCAATGGTGTCTTCTCAATTTCCACTACTTTAATATCAAAAATAATTTCTTCAATTTGATCAAACTTATCAACATGATAATATTCACCATTCATAGATCTTGAATTCTACCCAATTTCACCATGCCAAATCAAAGGATGATAACATATATTAAAACCATAAAAAAATTAATGATATTTAATTTATATAATTTGAAACTTTTTAATATGTAAACATTTCAACCAAAGATAGAAAAATGGGTCATTTTTTGGAATATTCTATTTTAAAAATTCTAAATAATCATCAAATCTTTCCCTTTATTCATCACTTGTTCATAGTATTATAATACAACTACAATTAATTATCATCTATAATAAATTTCAAGTACTAAATATAATTTTTTTTAAAATTAAATTCAAATTTACCATTATAAATAAAAATAAAATCAAAGAAATGAAAAATATTTCATAAATAAAATAAATGCAATATATTTGAAAAAAAGTTTCACCTTAGACTTATTCAATTATAATACATTCATAAAAAAATCCAAAAAAAACTTAACATTGATTTTAAAAGGTTGAATACAAATAAAACTAAACTTTTATTTATTTTTATTATATATTTTGGTAATTATTATTTTCAACATATATAGATAAATATAAATTATAAAATAACATTTGGAACAATATATTAGTGATGAAAAAATATTGATAGTGATAAGGATCCAAAAGGAGGCATACGATTTCCTACATTATATTGAAAATGAAAATTTGACTTTATGTAGTAAATATGAAGTGATATATACGACGAACATGATTAAATAGGGAGATGATTTTTTTTTATAATTTAATAAAAAATAAATTGAAATATTTTTCTTCTTATTATATCATTTTAGAATGATCAATATTAGTGTAGTGTATGAATATAGATGATGTAGAAAGTAACATTAAGGAAGTGATTATGTTTATTGATGACATAGTTATAGTACCTGATGAGGGTTAAGATGAAAAGTTCCTAGATGAATTGTATATAAGTATTAAAATATACTATGGATAATAAATAGGGGATTACTCTAAAAAATATCTTATATTATTCTCGAGTTATTCAAACTGAATTATAAACTAACTTCCCCTATACTGAAATTACACAATAGACCCAATCAAAATTTTCCTAGGATGATCATTTAAATATATATTATCAATAATCCATATTCAAACTCTATAATACATTATACCTTCAAAACAACCATTCACCAGAAGAGCAATCTTGGAGTTTGCTCAGTTTATGGCCGACAAGGGTCTCATGGACCTCAGATACTTAGGGGACCAGTTTACATGGTGTAATAAACAGTAGGGGTATCACCGGAATTTGAGTTGCCTAAATAGGTGTTTGAATAACGTGAATGAAATTTCCATGTATGGCTGCATCAAAGTGGCCCATCTGGTGTGTGTAATTTCAGATCACTCCCCCCTTCTGATCATGTTATCATCCATGCAAGATCACGATGAGTGTCTTAGATTATACCGCCATTGGGTCAGCGAGCCAACCTTCCATGACTTGGTTCATGATACCTTGGCTCACCCTCCCTAGGGGAACATGTGGACTTCCTTACAACATAAACTGAGGTGGATCAAAGAAAGTCTCTTGTTGTGGTTGTGCGATCTCCCCCCACCATGCATGGACTTGGAGGCTAGTTCTCAAGAAGTAGACCATCTTGAATGAATTCTTGAGGAAGTTTAGAACAAGCAGGTTTTTTCAGACCTCATCTATAAAGAGTACCTAGAGGACCTGGTACAGAAACAAGAATGCCTTTCTAGGGAGAATGCAAGAATCAAGTGGTTGAAATAGGGGGATAGAAACACAACTTACCTCCATGCAAGAATTAAAGAAAGGAAGAGGTTTTATCATTTGAAAATCTTACAGGAGGATGGATCTTTTACTGATGATAGGGTTGTGGTGGGGGCTATGCCCAATAATTAAGGGATCTACTCGCTGGTCCTAACGACCAGTGTCCTAGTGGGTACCAGACTTTGAACACAAATTTATTTGACGTCATCCTGCGTCTTGTTTCTGCCCAGTACAATGAAGGTCTGGGGTCCCTCACCCTAGAGAAGGAGATTCGAGATGCCCTGATGAACCTCAATCCTAATAGCATGACTGGAAAATATGTCTTTCTGGCCTCTTTCTATAGAGCATCATGGGAGGTGGTGAAGGATGATATGATAACTTCTGTTCAAGACTTCTTTCTGGGAGGGCAGTTGCCTCATGTTGCTTGTGTTACCACTGTAGTATTCATTACCATGTCTAAGAACCCTTCCTCATTCCAAAAATTCCATCTAGTGAGTATGTGAAATGTCCCTTATAAAATCCTTTCCAGTATCATCAATTCTCAGCTTGCAGCTTTTCTTCCTCAGTTGTTCTCCCTGGAATATCACAGTTTTGTGATGGAGAGATCCATACAGGGGAGATCGATTTGGCCCAGGAAATGATCAGGGATATCAACCAAAAATTCAGAGGGTCCAATATGGCTATCAAACTTGATATGATCAAAGCATATAACTGGGTGGAATGGAGCTTCATCAATAAAGTTTTTGATAGGTATGGGCCTTTCCTCATGGAATGTTGACATCAGTTTTTACTGTTTCAGTTCCTCGTGGTTAGTAGTGTCATTTTTGGGGAAGAACTATGTTTTTTTCAAGGCAACCCAAGGCCTTTGACAAGGGGACCCCATATGCCTGAGCATTTTCATTATTTCCCAGGACTTGCTTAGCCGCTATATTCATCGAAGCCCTAGTAACAAATATATCCTCCCTTATCCCTGCAGATTGAACTCCCTATCAGTGTCCCATATAATGTTTATGGATGACACTATTTTTTCATTAATTCCTTGAGAAGTTCTTTGTGGGGTTTGAACTGGATGCTGAAGGAGTACTACCTTTTGAACAGTAAGAGTATTAACAGAACCAAGAGCAATTTTTTTATATCCTCCAACTACCCCCGACCAAGTTTCCACTGTGAGTCATCTTTTTGAAATGAAAATAGGAACCTTTACCATGAATTATCTAGGGGATTCCCTATCATTAAAGAGAGTCTATATTCAAGAATTTGACACCCTGTTTAATAGAATCATAGATCTAGTTCTCAATTATAATAATAACTTCTTATATTTTGGAGGGAGAATTTCTCTAGTGAACAATGTTTTACTTGACACCCTAGTCTACACGCTCTCTGCAATACGGGTCCCAAAGGGAGTTATCAAAAGAATCAATAGAATCCTGGACAACTTAATTTGGGACCCCAAGACTGAGGGAAAAGGCACTAGATTTCATGGAGCAGGATGGAGAGGCTCACTAAGGATGGGGGAATCAATGTTCATAGCCTCAAGGACACCCTTCATATCATGCATGAAAAATTAGCATGGGAGGTCCTAGAACAGTGCACCCTTTGGGGGATCACCATGCACGATAATTCTTTGGGGGGTCTGATTTCAATGGGCTTCCATACTTCTCCCCTATGGGAAGATATGGGTCTAATTGTGAATGATCATTGAATTCACTCCTGTGGAATCGTTGGGAGAAGTGATGTACTATTTTGGCACCACAATTGGAGTGGGACAGTTATTGGCTACCCGGGTTTCCCTATCACAAATATTTCATTTTGAGAAGCCAGCCAGTATCCTGATTTCACCATGGATATTCTATATAGGGACCAAGAGAACCAGTTTAACCTCATCAAGAGGTCTACTGATCCAGATCAGTGTTTTTTCACCCCATCACCCTCTGGATCTTTCATAATGAAGGATTTCCATCGAACCTTTAGCATGCGTTCCCTGGTTGATGAATGTAATTAGGTCTTTTGGATCAAGATAATACCCACCAAATACAAGTTCCTCGGCTAGAGGATTAGGAATAGGGCCCTGCTAACAGATAGAAGCATCAAGCAGTGCGGTTTCAAACTGGTTTTCAGATGCATTTGTTGTAGGAGGAATATAGAGGAGAGCTCAGAAGACTTGTTCTTTGAAAGTGATTGGGCTTGAGAGGTTTGGAGGCTATTTAGTGAGTTTATGACTATACCTATCTTATCCATGATAGAACTTCCTTTCTTGGAATGCTGGTATCACAACTCAGGAAGTGGTGGCACGAAGAGGATAGTTCACACTGCGGTTTTTCATGCTGGATGTTGGTGCTTGTGGCTAGAGAGAAACAAGTGGATTTTTGAGGGGGTGTCCTCATCAGGTCGTGCAATCATTACTAGGACAAAAAACCTGCTTATCGACCTGATCATGGCATTGGGAAACTGGAGGGATGCTCTTCCTTTTTGGAATTTCATCATAGGCCCCATTTTTTCACCTTCGAGTGGTGTTTTTTTGTCGGGCAAATGGGTATGTTGGAAACCTCCCTTGAGGGGGTTGAACCTCAACTCTGATTGCTCATGCATTTTAGGTGAGATTCATGGGGGTGGGGTTGTTTGTGACAACACAATGTTTGTACACTTGACCTTCTTCATACAGTTGGGTCAGGGAACAACCCTCTAAGAAGAATTTTTCTCCATGCAAACCGGTCTTAATATATGTAGACATAGGGGCTTGAAAATCATAGAGGCAGAAACAGACTAAATTCTTTTGCACAACGCGCTTCATATCCCTGAGATGATTCCATGGTCAATTTCTTTTTCCATCAGAAACTACCGTGGAATCCTTGTCAAGGAAATTAAGGTGACCCATACATGGTGTGAGGGAAAAAAATCAACGGACTACTAGGCCTCGGTAGACCCCCTGGCCCTAATCATATTAATTTTCATAATTTGAATAGCTTGAAACTGGTGGGGGGGGCATTATTATAGGGGATTCCATCGGCCTCTATTACTTCAGACCCTTGTAACCTTGTTTTTCCTTTGGCCTACCTTATGAGCCTTGCACCATTTGTTCCCCTGGCCCTTGCCCCATTTTTCGTTCATTTTTGAATAAACAATTTACATGATGAGGAGGAAGAACGAGATAGACCAATCATGACTAGAGTTATGGGAGAAGGGAACCAGGGGTTTTCAAGGTTGAAACATGGTAATTACACAAACCAAAAAGCCCAAAAAAGCAATCAATGAGAGATGAGGAGGAAAAAATAACATACCTTAGATTCTAGCAAGGATTTATCTGAAGAACATAGAGGAGGAGCACCGACAGTAGGGGAATTTCATGAGATCTTGAGAATCATAACTGAATCAGTCGTTGTTAGGGTTCATTTAAATACATCGGAGAGACCTTTATCAATACTAAATTAATAAGTACTGATAAAAGATATCTTTATCAGCAATAAAGAATCTCTCATAAAGCTCCATCATTGTAAATATATTTATAATTACAAATATATTTATATCATTATATATATTTATATAATTATATATATATATATATATTTCATAAATATATATAAATATAAATATATTAAATATAATAATTATTTAAATATATTTATTATAATTTTATAATTATATATATAATTATATAATTATATATATTTATATAATTATACATATATATAATGAATAAATATAAATAAAATAAACATAATCATTTTAATCATATTTATTATAGTTTTATAATTATTTAAATATTTAATTATTTATTTATAAAAATATAAATACTTTTAAAAAATAATATTTTTATATTTATGTCATTATATATATATATTTAATAAATGTATATAAATCTATATATAAACATACATATAAATATAAATATAGTAAATATATTAATTATTTAAATAAATTTTTTATAAATTTATAATTATTTAAATATATTTATTTATTTATTTATAATTATATAAATAAATTTTTTAAAAAATAATATTTATTTATTTATAATTATAAATATATAAATTTATAAATATTGTAAATATACATTTATAAATATATTTATTTATAAATATTTATTTGTAAAGATATTTTTAAAAGTAATAATGAATATATAATCTTAAATGTATGAATCTTAAAAATGAGGGAAATTGAATAATTAAAAATGAGTACACTTTAAAAATATTGAAAAAATGGATAAGTTTTATTAATTAAATATAATTTTTTTAAAAATATAGATTTATATAAAAGTAAAGATGAATAAATATAGAAAATAATAAAAAATATTTAATAAATAAATATAAATAAATATTATAAAATGATTAAACTAAAAAAAATATTAAAAATAAATAAATAATACCTAACTGTAATTATATAAAAAATAAATAAATAAAATTTACCAATTAAAAACATAATATATTAAATGAATAATGTTATAATGAAATTATAAAATGAACTCTAAAATTTGAATAAATGAGATAAATATTAGGTGTATGTGTTTCTATATAAGATTTCATTGTGTAAATATTTGTGTGTGCGTTGTATATAAAAAAGCATTAATTATGTATATGTATGTGAAATCAAGTAACACATGTTTGATATATGTTAAATTGAAAAATCAAACAACATTCAATTATGTTCATTACTCGATAAAATTATAGTCAATATTTTTAATTAATATTAAATTCTAATTATAAAATATTTTCACTATAAATATATTATTTAATGTAAGCATAAATATTTTGTATTATATAAATTATATTTTAGGAAATATTATATACATTGATATATATATATATATATATATATATGAATATATTTCTATATTAAATGTATTAATGGATAACTTTGTACAAAAACCATTAAAAATGAACAAGGCATATATATATATATATTAAAATCCTTCATTTTATTAATAATTATTTCATTAACATTTTTTATAAATTTTTAATTTACTAATTTTTAAATTTTTGATTAATTGTTACAATTTATTCATTTTATATATCTATATTTAATATATACTATTTATTAATATTTGTAACCTATATATATCTATATTAAATTTATTTATTTTTATCAATAATTATCCAATTAATAAAATGTTTAATATATTTCTTAATTGATTCATTTTTAATTTTTAATTTTTTAATTATGTCATTTTATTTATTATATATACATACTATTTATTAATATTTATAATTTATATATGTGTATTAAATTTATTCATTTTTATCAGTAATTATTTAATTAATAAAATTGTTAATTATTCGAGACCTTTATTAGTGCTAAGAAAGAGATGATAAAGGTTACCCTTTATCAGCACTAAAAATAGAGCACTGATAAAGGGTACCATTTATCAATGCTATAAAAAAACACTGATAAAGGCCAATGCTGTTAAATTTATGTTTTGTAGTAGTGTGATAATACCCATGCTAAATAAAGTAGATATATGTTAATTCCCCTGAATAATTGTGGAATATGGTTTGTGTTGTTGTTGTGTGTTTATGCTTATTGTGTTTTCCCTACATGGTTTGGGTTATTGTGAGGTGATGTTAGTGAACGAATTATTTGTGTAGTACGTGGGGCTATGACGTGGTGGTTGTTTAGTATGGATGTGATGTGGACAATTGTGCAATGTTGTGCGATGAGGTTGTGGCATAGTGGTTATAGCACAATGGTTGTGATGTAGTGGTTGGGACATAGTGGTTGTGTCACAGTGGTTGTGGTATAGTGGTTGTGGTTCATGGTGGTTGTGGTTGTGCGACGGATGATACGTGTGGTTATTGTGGTGAAATAGCTAATGAACAAATGTAGAGAAACTTGTAAGTGGAAAGTGGGAAATGTTGTGTGGCTTGTGTGGTGTTGCATATAGTGGTGGCAACAGTTGATATAGTTGATGTGTGGTATATAGTGGTTATGTAGTATGTGTTAGTGTAGTTGATGTGAAACTGTAGGTTTGGTACTTTGTGCTATCCATATACCATGCAGGTTTATGTTATTTTACAGACACCCACTTGAGTTGGATAACCTTACCAATGAACAGAGGTGCTGATTCTTGAGTATTTTCTGCAACATCCAGGATGATAGTGATATGGACGAATGGATACCCCCTCTCCCCCCCTCTCCCTTCAAAAATTGTGATACAGGTTGGTGTTGGAGATTACCGAGTAGTGATGTGATGTACCATGTCATGAACCAAATTGGGTCAACCATGAACCGATCGCCCAAGACAATCCATGGAAAGACCAAAGAGGCATTCTCAATCCTCTCGGGTTAGAAACAAGCACCAAGGGCATCAATAGAGGCAATGAGAATGTTTTCTCCCAATAAATTAAACAAGTATAACACAAAAAACATATAATAAAACCAAAATCAAATTGGTTTCCATATTTTTTATAATTTATGTTTACAAATAAAGAGACAAAAAATTAAGAAAAAAAACTAGAACAACCTAGATGAACCTGACACCAAACAACACCACCATTTGACCTTGAGGGTCACTCTCTAACCAAACACCAACCATCACCCGAGGTGACTGAACCAAAGATGGAACCTACATGAGAAACTACCAAAAAGAAAAAACTATAGGTATGTGTATTAAAACTAACTTGGTAGTCCAAGATTATTCTATTCCCAAACAATGTCTTGTAAACAAAACTACATTGATTTTCAGGTTTGAAATACAAAACTATAAACATAGGTTTCTCCATACTTTACATTTCAAATTATGAATATCACAATCCATTTCTCTCACATTTAAAAAAAGGACCATTCAAGGATGTTAAGCTAAGTTCATAGGGGATAAGGAAAAAATAGGACCAAATAAGAAACTTCCATTTTCATTAAAAATGGAAAACATTTGTTTGTTTACAGATTCATTCCTGAAACCATTTTAAACAAAACCACACTTTCTCAATTTTCCAAAATAACACCCAAAACCAAGAATAAGAGATATAATTTACAATGAGGGAAATGGACAATGATATTGGTTTTGGTTCATCATGGGAATACCTAGAAACATAAAGGATAACTAGAACATACTATACGTGTGACACATCCTGAAGGTACGACCTATTCGATGACATCATAATGCTCTAACGCCTGACCATCACCCTGCCAGACCTAGTTGAGGGGCCCGATCTCATAGTAATAAACACAAGTATCCACCTGTTATGGTTCATTAGTTGGTATAATAACCTAGAATAGTGGAGAAAACATTCTAAAAATTCCCCTTTCCTATGCTAGGTTCCCATGCTATGTTTTTAAGGGTGTGTTCCAAACAATGCAAGCAACAAGTCACACATATATACTATCTTACAGTACCACAACCAACACCCCCACGACCTCCTCAAAGAGCATCCCATACCTTAAACAAGGATCACACGGGTGGGGTCCCAAGATGAGGGCCTTCCCACCCATATCTCAACTAACTAGGAAATGACTTCCTCTTAAATGGGTTTTCTAAATAACCAATTCAATATTCCAAATGAGACTCATAACGTTTTCATAAAAACAATTCATTTCATAAATATCCATACACAACCCCTTTTTATAATCCAAACCACCCTTCAAAACTGAAACACATTTACCATGGACAAAGGGGCATATCAAAAAGCACTCGATGTGAAAAAATCCATTTAAAACTACAATCACCATTTTTAACATCACCAATACATTTATAAAAACCAAATCATGTATTTGAAAACCATTAATCACTTAGAAGTCCCAACTGATCCATTTAACAACCACATGGGGTGAAAAATTCTTTCCAACCATTCCAAAAAATCACAAAATAATGAAATAACAAATATTTATACATGATATGATTATTCTCACAACAATAGATACCCACTTACCAATTAAAGGAGGTGAAAAAAATCAACAAATCAATGTAAACCTAACTTTAAAGGAAATATGCAATGGGTTCCTACCTTAAGGATGGAAAACATCCAGAATCTAGTGAAAAAATTCATTTGCAACACCACCACACCCAAGGGAGACTCACACCAACCTAAAATAACAAGATTGAACCAAAAATTTAAGAATCTAACACTAAAAATCAGATCCCAAACTCTAGAGAGAAGGAGACCCAAGAAAGGGGAAAGAAAACTCTAAAAGAAAGGAAGAAAGTAAGGGATAAATCACTTATAAAGAGTTTCCTTGAAGAATCTGGGAAAAACCCACCAAAATAGGGGAGATCTGAAGGATCCAAGAAAGGGGGAGGATCCTCTTAGGGAAGATGAGGTTTATGGGGATAAGAAAGCGGGGTGGGAGGGTATAAAATCAGATGGAAAAGAAACCCAAAACCCTAATTTTTAATGAGTTGGAAGGCCACACAGTTAGTCCGCAAAATTTTCCAAAATGTGTTGAAATTAAGAGATCACCTCTACCAAAGGAGAAACTGGCATCACACTTACTTGGGCCAAGGTGTATGGCCATGTTGTGGCTGTGAAGTAGGTTCTGTCTCCTACCATATGGTTTCCTAGGTTGGGCGCACAGTTACTACTGACCGTGCGTAAACTGTGCACTTAGTCTATCCAACCCAAAAATTCTTATTTTCTTCCAAAACCTCAAAGGAAACTCAATGGAGAAGTTAGACTAAGAAAAAATAGAAATAATAAATTAGAAGATTAAACCTGTCACACTCGATTATCAAGAGAAGTGGCTGAGGACCTGACCCGAACTGAAATAAAGGAAAACATAAAACCCTGAGTGTGAAAATTCTCCTCACCATAGTGCTTTCTGACCTTAGAAAGTAAACCCAAGGTTTACCCAAAAGAAACACCCAATACTTCCCTAAAACTCAAGAATATTCCCAAGGAATGAAAAATGAAGAGACTTAAAAAAATACCAATAAGGAAGAGTTAACAAAAGGTATTAGGGGGAACCAAAATGGACAACCTGATAAGTGACACCCACCCTAAAGTTTAAATGCCTCTAGTTGATCGATCCAAATGGGCACTGAAATATCATGAAATAGAATCCATCCCCAAACATGAACACCTCAAACACCCTCAAGTGGAACTCAAACCACCCATTTGAATAAAAAATTAACGAGCAAATTAAAAACATACCATAATGAGCACTGCCACAATCCTAACTCAACGAAACCATTGGGCATACTTCAAACCTAACATTTATTTGAGAGAGAAGCTTAGGGATAGGTAGTTCTAAATGAGACCACCTCCCACCAAGCTCAAAGTATAATGAAATTGGGATACAAACACAAGGAGGCCCGTACAAACTCCCCACCATTAGAAATGGTCTTACACCCCTTCAATCCTAAGGAAATTTAACGGGGCCCATGGTGGGTCTCCCCACCATGAGGGGTGGGGGGGGGGAGGTCCCATTCAATGGACCATTAAAACCATGATAGACATAAAACAATCACTCAATTCTCCCCATATAACCACCAATAACCCAAATTTAACTAGTATAAGCAAGATGCAAGGGCCATAAAAAATAGGCTTGCATTTGATAAAACACAACCATTGAGATATTTAAAAACATGAGAACAAGGAAACTATGAAGGATAATTAAGTTACCTCCACCACCCATATAGAGAATAAAACTTAAATATATGCCTTTCTGCACTGCTGGGGTTCCCCTGACTCTGATCGAACTTCATTCCTAGACCGATGGATGGAGATATGATGATTGAAGTATCTCCTACCTCACTGTCAGGCTTCAGAAACCCCTAAATAGAACACCCAGATCAAAATTTAGTAAATAAACTTATATTGAAATAGAAGTTCACAAGGATTTGGTAAAAACCATCCTTAGAATATAAAGAAAAAGTACCACCACAGAACGCCACTAGACACTACTATTACAACGGAAAACATTACAATAAGAGAGACCCAAAACTGACCACAAACAGTGCCCCACTCTTGCAACTTGGATGGGGTGTCCTTTCAAAGAGTTAGTTCTAGATTCACGATGCTTCTTAGAGACACCCCAACAAAACCGCTTCAAGTGATCCAAGCATCCACATGTGTAGTAGGTTCTTGGAGCACTTAGGCATGATGGTCTCTTATGACAGAGCTTGCCACACTGGTGACTGGTCACAACATTGTTCCCTAAAGTGGTTGATGAGAGGTCTCAAGGCCTCTTAATCCCCCCACCAGCACTACCAACATCAGGATTCTTTTGATTATTCTTATTGGAATCATCTTCTCCACTTCCAAAGACCAGAGGATGACTGGTCATCTCAGGCTCTCCTACTAGCCCAGCTTCATCATGAAAGGCTTACCTCACCACATCAGAGAACGTGCTTTGATTGAGATCTTCCAACTTTGAATCTAGATCAGGATAATGCCTGAGCTCGAAATGACAAGTTTTCATGAGATCATTTCCAAAATACCCTGGTTCATACAGAGCCAAGTCTAAGAAACGATGATAAAATTCCAACACCTATCCAAAACCCTACTGAATATTGCACAACTCCACCCTCTTCCTCACTTTCATCATCTCAGAAAAGTACTATTGGATGAGAAAAGACTTGAAAAACCCCCAGGTGATATATTTTTAAAATTTTCTTCAAGACAATGAGTTCCACCATTTCTAGATTTGGCCTTCGATCATAAATTCAGAAAACATTACCTTTAATGTCTCAAAAAGAACATGGAAAATGAAGTCTCTATAAATTCTCTAAAAGTAGTCTTCCTCTTCAAGAGGATCCTCTTAACCATAGAAAAGAGGAGTATTTAACTTCCAGAACTCAAGAACACAGTCTATGGGTTGATCAACTAGAGAATTTACTAAGTATGCACTGCTCGAATATGCACCTTGGGTATCCATCAAACCTTTGTGGGGTAGACACTAAGAGATAATAGAAACAAGGAACTTTATTAAAAACAATCCAACCACATGGATCCTTCACATCAAACATCACAAGAGAAAAATCAACTTCCAAAATACAAAGGACACACCACACCACCACAAGTAATCAAACAACACATTTTCCCTTAAAACACTTCTAAAAAAAGTTTGAAATAATTTCACACCCACCAAAGGTGTCCCATGGGAGTCACCCATGCACATTCTCATGCCATACTGGGCACCTGACCACTTTCTCATAAATATATATTCATGTGATCACTCATGAAAACAACAATGGTAAAACATTAACCCACCCTTCCTTTTGAAATTCTACAATTATCTTTTCCAAAAACCTCTATCCATGAAAATTTGAAATCCCATTCAAATCTCACAAAAATATTTTCCAAAGAAACACCAAACTTTCAATTAAAAACCCATTTTCTAACTTTTCACATAAAATCTAAAACATTTCATCCATTTCAGAAACTTTAGGTGATATTCCAAAATATTTACCATCCACACCATCAAAACCAGATATGTTTCACCCTAAAAATTCATTTCACAAAAACCCAATTATCCAAACCTTTTTTTAAATAAAGTCATGAAAATCCAATTTTTCTTATACTTTCCATAACAAGTTCAGTACAATTTTAAATTAAATTTTTTATAGTCTAAAAACAATACTTTTAAAAATAATTTTCAAAATTAAGAAAGATCCAAACTATTCATAAGGGGAAACTAGTGTTGATGGGTGACTCAGACATATAGTTGGAGACCATACTCCAATCACACCACCATCATGGCGAGAATTCTAGGGTAATTTCCATGGATCCTTAGGGCTTTATAGGCCCTTTTAGCTCACATGGGATGATTACCAACTATCTTTTCATTTCCCAATACCAAACGAACCATAAGAACCAAAGACACTAACCACCTAGACATCCCATGGTAACATGAGGTTTGGAATGAGTAAGAGTTTGCAGCGCTATTCCCGCACCTACACCTTGAGCCTGACATTCATACTCCTTCTAACTTAAAATCCCCAAGTAACAATGGTAAATATCCTCAAAAGAGCTGACCTACTCTAATTCCTTTTTGTTATGAACCAACCTGAGTCAACCCTAAACCAGTCACCCAAGCCAAAATGTGGCAAGACCTGAGAGGCATTCCTGATCCTCCCAGGATGGCGACAAAAACCAAGGGAATCGAAAGAGTCAATTTGAATGATTTCTACTAATAAATTAAACAAGGAAAAAAATAAATATAGAAGAAAACCAAACTCAAATTGGTTTCTAGATTTTTCATCATTTATTCTTACAAATAAAGAGACAAAAAAATGAGAAATAAACAAAACTAGAATAGCCCTACTAAACCTGACACCAAACAACACCTCCATGTGACCCTAAGGGTTACTCTCCAACCAAAAAAAACCATCATTTGAGGTGACTGAACCAAATATGAAACCTATAGGTGAAACTAAAAACAAGAAAAAACTATAAGTATGAGTATTAAAACTCAGTAGGTAGGCCCAGATTATTCTATTCCCAATACATGTCATTTAAATAAAGAAACATTGATTTTTTAGGTAATAAATAGAAACTATAAACATAGGTTTTTCCATAATTTACATTTCAAAGTAAAAAAATCACAATCCATTTCCCTAAAATTTAAAACAAAGGTCATTCAGGGATGTTAAGTTCAGTTCATAGGAGAGATTGTAAAAAGAGGACCAAATAAGAAACATCCATTTTTCATTAAAAAGGGAAAAAATTTATTTATTCACAAATTCATTCCTAAAACCATTTTAAACAAAACCAAACTTTCTAAATTTTTCAAAAGAACACTCAAAACCAATAATGAGGGATATATTTCACAATGAGGGAAATGACCAATGAGACTGGAGTCAGTTCATCATAAGAATACTCAGAAACATTGAGGAGAAATAGAACATACTATATATGGGACTCATTCTGAAGGCATTACCTAATCGATGACATCATAATGGCCTAATTAACAACCATCTCCCTGCCTGGCTTAGTCAAGGGGCCCGATCCCATAGTAATAAACCCAATTATCCACCTGATATGGGCCACTAGCTAGTACAATAACCTAGAATAAAGCCTTAAATGTTCACAGAAATCCTCTTTTCTATGCTAGGTTCCCATGATATGTTTGTAAGGGGGTGTTCTAAAAAATTCAAGAAACAAGTCACACATATATACTATCATACAATACTACAATTAGCACCACCCCGACCTCCTCAAAGAGCATCCCATGCCTTAAACAAGGATCACCAGGGTGGAGTCCCAAGCCGAGGACCTTCCCACCCATTTCTCAACCAACTAGGTAGTGGATTCCTCCTAAATGGGTTTTCCAAAGAACTAATTCAAGATTCCAAATGGGCCTTATAACATTTTTACAAAAACAATTCATTTCATAAATATCTATACGCAACCCCTTTTTATAATCCAAACCACCCTTCAAAACCAAAACACGTTTATCATGGCCAAAAGGGAATATCAACAAGAACTTGATGTGAAAAAATCTAATTAAAAACTCCAATCACTATTTTGAACATCACCAATACATTTATAAAAACCAAATCATATATTTGAAAACCATTAATCACTTATAAGTGCCAACTGGGCCATTTAACAACCACTTGGGGTGAAAAATCCTTTCCAACCATTCCAAAAAATCACAAAACAAGGGGAAACCAAAAAATTCTACATGATATGATTATTATAACAAAAATATATGCCCACTTAGAAATTAAAGGAGGTGAAAAAAATAAATAAATCAATGTAAACCTAACTTTGAAGGAAATATATAATGGGGTCCTACCACAAGTATGGAGAAACTTACAGAATCTGATGCTAAACTTCAATCGTAACACCACCACACCCAAGGGAGACTCACACCAACCTAAAATAAAAATATTAAAACCCAAATATAAGTATATAACCCTAAAAATTTTATCCCAACCACTGGAGGGAAGGATACCCAAGAAAGGGGAAATAAAACTCTAGAAGAAAGGAAGAAAGCAATGGAGAAACCACTTACAAAGAGTTTCCTTAAAGAATCCGGAAAAAACCACCGAAAAGAGGGAATATCTGAAGGAACCAAGGAAGAGGGAGGAGCCTTATAGGAGTGAGGAGGTCAAGGGGGATGATAAATAGGGGTGAGAAAGTTAAAAATTTGGTGGAAAAGTAACATGAAATCCTAATTTTTAAGGACTGGGTAAGCCGTACTTTTTTCCAAACCATACAGAAACCGTGTGACCACCTCTTCCGAAGAAGACACTAGCAACAGGATGAGGTTCATGGAAATGTGGAGGCTGTGTGGTAGGTTTTGTCTCTTACCACAAGGTTTCCTGGGCTGGGCGTACGGTTACCACTAATCATGTGCAAACCGTGCACCTAGTCTGTCTAACCCAAAAAATCCCATTTGCCTTCAAAACCCCAAAGGAAACCCAAGGGAGAAGTTAGAATCAAGAAAAATAGAAATAATACCTCATAAGATTAAACCCATCACACCTTCTTCTCGAGAGAAGTGGTTTAGGACCCAACCCAAAATGGAATAATGGAAAACTTAAAAACATGGGTGTGACAGTCTAGATGTCATCAGGTGGGATGTGACGTGTGGGCCCAGGTGTCTATGGATGATATGTGATGTGGTGTGATGTGATATGTTTTGGGGGTCATGTGTGTTAGGAGGAGGGGATGAGGTTGATTTCCTTCATGTTCCTGATACCCTACTACCCTAGTTTTGGTTGTGATGTGATGTTTTAACCAAGGTGTCTATGGGATGGATGTGATGTGATGTGTTGTCTCGGGTGCCTACGAGAGGGATGTTATGTGACATGATGTGTGGGATAGGTGTCTATGGATGGGGTGTTATGTGATTTGATGTGATGTGCGAGTCATGTGTCTATGGGTGAGATGTGATGTGATGTGATATGTGTGGAAGATATAAGATTATATGAAGTTCAATTTTGGGGCGTGGGAGCATAAAATCAGAGGTGAAGTGGTAGTGGTGTGACTTTATTTTTTATGATATTGATGTTATGTTATTATATTGGAATCATGATTTGGTGAGCGATCCATGGTGAGGTTGGGTTTGGTTAGACAACCTATCTAGGTTCTTGTTGGTTCTACTGTTTTTCACTAGTGAATTAGCATGTTCTTTTCACATGTGCACTTGAGGCCTTGGATATGTCTCTACTGAGTATACCTATTATGCTCACCTTATGTATATAAACTGATTTTCAGGTTTCCAAGAGGATTTTAGGGACCAATACGAACATTACTTGGTGGGTTAGAGCTACTGTTGAGTTGCTTCCATATACTTGTCTTTTGGTATTTACTTTGGATACTTTATTATGTATCATATTTACATTATTCATGCATTGTGGTTTGGATTTTGGTTTACCTTTATATTATCTACTAATTGTTTTGGTGTTTTTTATCCTATCTCCCAATCCTTTTTCATTTATATAGGGTAATGCCTCTCATGCCGTGAGATTATTAAACCCTCAATACTAATATCCAACCAGGGGTCTACTATAGGTGGGACAAAGGGGTCATCATCTCTCTCTCTCCTCATTATAGTATCTTTAGTGGGAGGGGTTCATGATAGAGGGGTATAAGAGGTGATGGTTGATATATAGGATGGAGTTTGGAGTTAGGAACAATGAGGTTTTTTTGTGTTGGTATGAAAGTAGTGCAAATTGACCTTGGTGGGTGACATAGCCTAGGAATACTGGCTAGTACATAAGATTTTAGGGCTCCCCATGATCCATTGTGTGGACTCTATGCTTATTGAATGACTAATTAAGTTGAACCTATTTGTAGGGTAGATACATATGAGAGGTAAATTCATCATTTTGACTTTTTTATCTTTAAATTGGGTTTGAAAAAATAAAATAAATAAAATAAATAAAATTTGATAAAATTTCATGCTACTAGGTTTTGGATTTTCTTCTTGTTTTTAGGAATGGATCATTTTTTTCACCTATGTGTTTTTTAGGTAGTTGAGATTCAACAGGATAATCTGGGTGATCATCGAAGGGTTGCCCCTATAGATGAGTATGAGGCATGGTAGTGGTATTTTCATTCCATTCAGTGGGATAGTTTCGGTAAGTATGATGTGAGTGTATCATATCTATAGATGGGGCACTGGATGGAGGATCATCAGAATTCTTTCAGTCTAATATGAGAATGAGATAAGTTTTGGGTACCATTGGTAGTTAGTCAGATGCTGGGAGCTATGAATCAGTGGTGGAAACTATTTCTAGGTGATTATAAGGAGGAAGATGTGTTGTTGATATAATTTTAGAGGGAGTTCTGGGCAGAGTTTCTATCATCGATGATGAGGGAATCCAAGAGACAAGAGTTTCTTTCCCTTTATTAGGATATTATAAGTGAGTGGGATAATGGGATCAGGTTCATGGAACTCATACACTTTTATTCAAATGTTTTTCTTGATGAGGAGTCTAGAACATCACATCTAGAGGAGGGTTTTCACCCATTGATTAGGTATTCAGGTATACAACCACTCCAATTATGCTCCCAACATATCTAAAGGTATAAAAAAGATGATGTTATCAAGTCGATGATATACTTGGGATTATATCCTCAGTAAGATGAACAATATAGAGTTTTTAGGATCAGAGCTTCAGGAAGTGGGTCATGGGTGTTCAATAATTCAGTGTTCCGTTTAGCGGGGAACCAAATATAGAAGTTTCTTTCCCAAATTTTAGGGATAGGTAGTTTTTGAGTGCCTTATGGATGTTTCTTTTTTATGTTCCATAACTTTATGAGATATGGGAACCAATATAATTAGTGTCTAACCACTCAGGGAGGTCAATTTCAGTTGTGAGATTAGACCCCTTTTTAGCTGTAATAGTTACCTCCATGGAAGTTTCATTAGATGGGACCATAGGTTGTTGTTAAGTAGACAAGAGTAGGTGGAGTTGGAAGAGGTTATCCTAATTATGGTTCTTATCCATAGGATCATAGGGTAGATCAAATACATGAAGTCTATAAGTAGATAGGCTTAGGGGATGGTTATGGTCAGATGTGAATGTTAAAGGCAGAATCACCAGCAGAGCTAGGAGTTGTTTGAGCCATGATTAGTTTATCATATAACCTTGTGTGTGATTTTTTTTATTAAATATCCTCCCACTACTTTGTTTCTACTACTTTGGTTGATATTATGGAACTGTATGTGTAGAGTCTTCTAATTCCCCTAGCGTTATCTACGCCAGTTGGAGGTCGTGTTTCTTTGTTTAATGTGTTCCAGGGATGTAGACAAGTGATGGGGAAACACCAGCCAGTGGGAAACTTATTATTTTTATAGATATATCCATATAATATTATCCTTGGTATGGATTATCTATTTTCCATGTGTGAAATCATCAAATGATTCTAGAGAAGAGTTTCATTTTCTAATGTGGAGGAATTACGAGTTGGTTTCATTGCCGAGTATGTTTATAGGTTGGTTGGTAGGAATTTGAAGATTATTTTGTCATATTTGATGGATATTCCCGTAGAATATATTGAATTTGTATACATAGGGTTGTGGAATAGTTCCTGTATGTTGTCTCAGAAATGGTTATGACACTACCCCATCAACATGATATCGAGTTCGAGATAGAGTTGCAGTTGGGTACATCTTTGATCTTGATGGATACTTATCGGATGACACCCATGGAGTTGCCTGAGTTGAGGTTATAGGTACATAATCTGATGTATAAGAGTTTTATATGACCCAATGTATCACTATGGGGTGATCTTGTGTTATTATCCAATAAGGTGGATGGTAGTCTAAGGTTGTGTATAGACTACCAGAGGCTAAATCATGTGATAGTCAAGAAATATTACACTCTTTTAAGGATCAATGATCTCTTTGACCAGTTTAGAGGATATATCAAGTTCCATAATATTTATCATTGGTCTTGATATCACTAGTTGAGGGTGAACGATGAGGATGTTCAGAATACTTCAGATGAAGGTATGAGAACTTCGATTTTATATTCATACTATTTGGTGTTATGAATTCACCAACCATGTTCATGGAGATTATGAACTATGTGTTCATTGATTTCTTAGACCGTTTCATCATTGTATTCATCAATGATATATTGTTCTACTCAAAGTCATAAGAGGAGAATTCTAATCATCTTAGAGTTGTTTTGTAGGTCCATCGACACCACAAGCTTTATGGGAAGTTGTCCAAGTGTCTATTTTGGATATGATAGGTGCATTTCCTTGGACATGTGGTATCTTTCATGGGTGTGGTAGTGGACTTGTTGAAGGGTGAAGTGGGTTTTTTGTGGAACAACTAATAATGTGGTAGAGAGTAAAACTTCTCTAGGTCTCTTGGGATATTATCAGTGTTTCATGCCCTATACCTCTTTATTTTCATCCATGCTAACATCAATGTGTAGAAAATACCAGGATTTTGTGTGAAAATATTATTTCAAGGAATTATTTAGTTATCTAAAGCATAAGTTGGTTAGTTCTCTAGTGCTTTCATTTCCAGAAGAGGGTGTACTATTTGATGTGTTTTGTGATGCGTACTATTTTGGATTGGGATGCATGCTGATGTAGCATAGAGAATTGATATCTTAAGGGTCTAGGATGTTATTTTCCCATGAGTATAACTATTCCACCCATGATATTTTTTTGTTGGAAGTTGTGTTTGCACTAATTTTATGGCAGTATTACCTCATCAACAAGATTTTTTTTCTTTTCACATATCACAAGATCTTGAGATATGTTTTCTCTCAAATGGATATGAATCTATAATATTAGTGGTGGATGGAGTTTCTTCAGAATTAGAATTTTTAGATCTCTTACACCCAAAGGAAGGGTAATTTAGTTGTCGATGCATTTATTCATAAGTCCTAAGAGGATGTGGCTTGAGAGTCTATAGATATTTGAAAATAAATAGAGGAGATTACAATGATGAATCTTGACATTGGGGAGAGTATTGGAAAATGTTGCATTCATTAGATGACCATCAATTTATCTTTGATGCAGTTTTTGGAGGGTTCTTAGTGGATAAAATCATAGGTAGAGGTGATACATGATCATTTTAGCCATATTGATGCTCATAATAGATGGTCAATGAACAATAAGAATTGGATATTATTCCTGGAGAGGTTTTTTGTCTCATAGGCGATGTGAGAGGGAGTTATCTATGAGTTTTGTAGATCAAATTCAGCAAAATATCATAGTATGAAAAAGAGGTATTGTGTATTGAGGAGATAGATTTGGTAGTCAGGGATGAAATGAAAGCTGGCGGAGTTTATGGGAAAATTTTAGGGTTTTCATTAGATGAAAGTAGAGCATTGTGTTGTAGGTGGTTTCTTCCAGTCATTGGTTTTATCTAAGTGAAAATGGGAAGAAATATTGATAGAATTTGATTCAGTGTTACCCCAAGATCAGGAAGGTTGTGATGCAATTTGGTTGATAGTGGACCGATTGAGGAAATAAGATCACTTCCTGGCAATACACGAGTTCAAGTTCCATAAATGTTTTGGTGAGGAGATATATAGATGATATAGTTAGGATTTACAGGGTACCAAGGAATATAATCTATGATCCAGATCCTCATTTTACCTTGTGAGTATGTAGGGTATTCCAACATGATTTTGGATTCCAAACATTCCTTAACACTACTTTCCACCTTCAAATAGATGGGAAGATGGATTGGACCATCCAGATGCTGGATGATATGTTGTAGGCATGTATCTTGGACATTGATGGATTTGGGGTAAATCACTTTACTTTAGTTGAGTTTTTTGACAACAATAGCTATCACTCTTCCATTGATATGTCTATATTTGTGGTCTTGTATAGGTGATAGTGTAATTCTAAGTTATGTTGTTTGAAGGTTATTGAGTTTAACATTCTTGGTTTTGATGTGGTGATGAGCATGAACAAGAAGATCCATTTGGTTCATTATGAAGATGAGGGAAGTGCATGACCATCTGTAGGGTCTTGAAAAATCCACAAAAAAAGAATGTGAATCCCCTTACTTTTGAAATGATTCTACCCAATTTCCCTCAAGTAATTGGACAAAAATGTGTCTAATACTCAAGATTGGAAAAGGACCCATCAGTCTGCATACCAGCCCGACGTTGATGGTACGCAGCCGGTTCAACGAGCCTCCCCCCTCCGCGGACCAGCATCTTTCATGGAATGGAGGTGGTAACCCCTCCGTGGGCACGAAGCAGGATGGGCGCCAGGCCGGTCCACCATCACAAACCACCCCAGCCGTGAAGTGCACCGACCGGCCCACACTGCGTGCGCTGTCATTCGCGGAACAGAGGCAGAGCCCTGCGTGACCGTGAAGGGCCGACTTGGTTCGCGGATGAGGTGTATTCAATGCCCCCCGTGAGTTGTGAATTGACAAAGTCATCCGTAAAACTGGTTTTCAGTCATGGGCATCTGCAAAAGGTGCCACATGATCATAGATACATCCCTTTACCCCCTCTATAAAAGGTTATCAAGGGGGAGAAGAAAGGGATCAATCAGATTCGGGTGGGAGGATTTAGGTGGAAGGATCTTAGGATTTCACAAACAGCGAAGTTCCAATTCGCCAACCAGAACAGGTATGAAACTGGAAACGAATTAATAAAGGAACTGAAAAACTCATAACAACTTGGTGAACTGCAAACTTAAAATAAAAATAAAAAGAAGATCGTGATCCATGGACCCTCCGCAGATGTACTCCCCACGGACCGGGGAGTCTATGCCCCTTTTTCGATCCGATGCACCGCGTAGCACCCTCCTATGCGGGCGAAGTCCTGACCAACAAACCCCTGACCAACGTCGCCCCTGGCCGCCACTGGTCATGTGGACTCCCCCGTGTACCAACTTGGTACGCAAGCCAAACCCGAAGCCGAATACCTCCCTTGTACGCAGGATTCCTATCAGTCCGTGTATCACTCTAGTATGCGGATGACCTCTCCAGCCATGTAGCACCCCCCTATGCGAAGGGTGATACTCCTCATACGCCCATGTGGCCCGCCAACTCCTTCAGTGTTCCCATTCCCTGAGTCAGATAAAATCCTTCCAATCCGGCCTGATCCTTCGCAATACCCTCATTGGCATATTTATTGGCCTCGAGCCAAGGCCTTTACCGAAAACACCCGATCCGTATGATGTAACCATCAGGCATATCAGCGCGCCACTTTGAGTTTACATACCCATGGTAGGTGAGGACAAAGGGGTTGCTCCGGCCCTTGAGCGGTTTCCCGAAACATTCCTGGGTTCACATACCCACGATAGTGCAGGGTCCGAGCCCGGGATCCCCCTTTCTTCCTCTCCACTCACCAGGATTGGGGGACCCCGCTTGCGTTTCCTTTCAATGCCAGCGGTGAGCACTTCTCCCCTCTTCTAGGAGTGACAGGGAAACCATTCCGGTGTAAGCCACTGTTTCTTATTGTAGGAGGTGGTACATGCACCCCTCCTTTCTTCTTCGGACCCAAATCCCTTTCCCATTGGGGTTTGTCACCAATTCAGGCATCCATCTCGGAGTAAGCCCTGACTTTCCAGGCCACCCCACACATAATCCCCACTGCACTCTCCACAGACGCACCTTTCGTGATGTGATCGTCTGGTTCCTACCGCCTCTTGTTTCTCAGACAGTGCATGACTCACGTGGGCTTAGAGTAAGCATCGACCATGAAATCATCTCCTGGGCCACCCAGAGTGTAAGCCCAAATGCCCCACATTATGAACTACAGGGACTTCGATCCATGTCAAGGCTTGGTACGTAGGAAGATTCCATGAGGTTCAAGCCCACTTACCATCGGACCCCCGGGTCCACATTCACGTCAGTTCTCCAACAACATTCCGAACTATGAAGACATTGATTCCCTGCCATGAGGATACGTAGGAAGCCTCCACGAGGTTCAAGCCCAACATCCCTTGGGCCCCAGGTCTGCCTTCACGTCAGTTCAACGACACCGTGAAATGAACTACATGGGTTTTGATCCCTGTTTCCTAAACAGGGTACGCAGGACGCCTCCTTGATGCTCAATCCCAATAACAGGAGACTCTCACATGTAAGACCTAATATTCCAAGAACTACATGGACTTCGATTCCCGACCAACCGGGATATGTAAGAAACCTCCCCAAGGTGAAAGCCCAATGTCTATGTCTAATACACATCTGTAACACCCCAGGAAAATAAAGAATATGACATTTTCACATTTATCCATATTTGTGAATAAAATTTTAATATTACTTTAAAGGGGACTCTATGATCAATGGCGTACCCAATACGCAACAACGAGTTTCTTGGGAATCTTACGTTGCACTCTAATAATAAAATAAGATTATTTTAAATGGTAGTTAACGCCTAGTCGTTGTAATGGTGGGAATGAACAGAACTAACTAAAAAATGATTATATATGTTTGTCAAATATTTTTACTCTTTACAATAAATGTTAGAGGATTAAAAATGCCAATGAATCCAATTTTAAGCGTAAACATTCTAATATTCTTTAAAAGGTCGATTAACCGCCTTTTGATGGAGAACATCTTTTAAATCCACTTTTTGATAATTTTATGTGTTATATTTAACAAAATAAAATTCTTCTTTAAAATAGGGACATCAAAATTTACTTTGTGTAAATTTTTGGTATTTTTTCGATAAAGTTCATTTTTTAATGAATAGTGAAAAATGTTGTATTTTAATTCAAAACCTATTTTTAATATAATTTATTTATATGATTAGATTATCTTTTTAATTGGTTTTAAAGTGAAATTAGAATATATTTTTACCATTTAATCCAATAGTGGTCATTGTAATTAATTTCACTTTGAAATTGGACTTAAACTAGTGTCAATCTTTTGATATATATTGTTTCATAAAAACACGCTATTTGTCATGACAACGGGAATTAATTATTAATTTAATTAATGTAACTTATATGATTTGAATTTTGTAAAATAGACATCATTTTTGAATTCTGAATATCAAATATATCTTAGGTTGAAGTTTTGGTATTTTTCTGAAAAACTTCAATTTTTGATGAATAGTGAAACCACTAAGTGGTACATAAAAAACTAATTTTTTGTTTAAATGAAACTTTACCACTTCTGTGTTTTGAATTTCAAAAATCCGACATACATGGTTGTCATTAAGAAGTAAAATGTGGTTCAATGGGATTAAAATAATTTTTTTGGTGAATATTAACTTTTATGTTTTTAATCGCGATTAGAGGTAATTAGTGTAATTTAAGGTAAAAATAATGTTTTAATAATATTAAATGACCTAGAAACATGTCCTACACTTATTGGATGTGTCATGGCCGACCAATAAAACCCATGGGTCGATCTTGGGGACCCCATGGAGCTACTTTGGAAGGAAAATGACATTAATATCTTTTTATTTAATGTAAAAGTAAAAATGACACAAACATGAGTTATTTTACTAAAAATAAATTTAAGTAGGGTTATACAAGTCATATTTTTGACTATAAATAGTAATTGGAAATCTAAAAATATTTCCTACATCATAGTATTTTATTTAAAATTTTTAGACATTAAATAAATTAAATTATTTATGACACCATGATGATGCAGCAATTAACACATTATTTAACGATTTAAATAAAATGAAAATATAATGTAAAATATAAGACCTACACTTGTCAAAAACCTATTTTATGGGTGGATTTATAACCCTTATCACCTTATCCTCGAAATTTATAATTGTGGGACCTTTTTTATCCAAAAATCATTTTATAACAAAGTATCTTTTCTAAACTTTCCAAGAGTGCCCCTCCTCTCCTCTTATAAAAGGACCCCACCTCTAACACCTTACCCACACTTCCAAAGCCTTTGTCTCGGCCAAAACCTGCCCATTTTGTCTCTCCACATCCCTCCCTTACTCCTAGAAGCCTCAATTTTGGTATAAGTCTTCCCAAGGAAGCCTTTGATCTCAAATCAAAAAGAGTTACCCGATTTAAAGGTAGTGTCTTCTTTTGTGTTCTTATGTTTTATTTCGCTTCTCCAACCCCCTAAACTCTTTATATTATTTTATTTTGTAACAAAACCAGTATCTTAAATATACTAGGATGTTTTTATATTATGGATTCGAGCTACACTTACACACACCTTCGTCTAATGGTTAAAGAACATACTGTTTCTGTGGTTGGTGATTTTCTGCCTCACGAAACGATGATTGTTCAATATTCTTTTAACACCTTTAAAGGTGTCCATTATGATGTCACAATATTTTATATATGATATATATGGTATTTATATTTACTATATTCTTCTTTATTTTATATTTAAAACATACCTTTATTCTTTTCATGTTGTGCAAATGCGATAATTTCATATGAGAAAGTGTGGACTACCACCCCCTCAAGTGACGTGACTCGTTAATGTAATACATGGAATGTATAAAGAATGAAATTAATGAACATATGTGACCTATATAACATATATATTACAATGGAATTATAATATATATATATATATATCTCATTTATTTTTAATTCCATTAACATGACAAAAAAAATGAAAGTAGCGTTCATGCGTACATACGGCCTACCGTCTCCTTGAACGGTGCTTTTCATTTTTTATCTCCAAATGTTATGGAATAGTATAAAATGAATATGTACTGTATATATATGATATTTTAATATTTAATACTATTATGTAAATTATTTACTTATAACTACATGAGCAATCATTTTCAAACAAGTTCATTTTTTTTACTCATGTACCAAACATCGGCAAAAAACATCTGATCTGAACTAACATTATTAAACAATTATTATAACATTATAATATGTGATAGGAACTGAATAATAATCTTTAAAGGAGGTCCTCAATCAATTATAAATGGACCAAAGTTTATTATTTAGGAATATAAAGAAACGAACAAGACAAGTCAGACTTGAGGTAAGTGAACCTACCCCTCTCTTTCTTTTTTAAGTACACTCTTTTATGTCATTCCTTTTAAGATCATCTTTCTTAAGATTGGGATTTTATTTTATATTAATCTTACTATACTTTTTATGTTCATATGATGAGAGACCCTATTTTCTCTCATCAATCCATTTTGGAAGTTTTGAGTGGCGCCGTTAGGCTGCCGAATTTTCGTAAGAGATCCAACCTCTCTCTTTCTTTTTAAGTACTCTCCTTTATGTCACTTCTTTTAAGATCCTCTTTGTTATGTTGGGGGATGTTCTTTTATATTCCTCTTGCTTTAAATTTTATGTTAATATGGTGATAGACCCTATTTTGATCTCATCAATCCATTTTTGGATGTTTTAAGTGGCGTCGTTAGGCTGCCGAGTTTTCGTAAGGGATTTTTCATCTCACTTTTATTCCCGTGAGATTTACGCTACATTTGCCACCATTTCCTTTGAGTGGTATATGTACTACCCATTATTTTACTCTCTGTGTAATATACTTTCGTTTATGAGTATTTACATCAATGTTGTATTGTCTATCTTTCATGGGGTGTATGTTTCGAAAGATACCCAAGTCAGTAAGGGAACTTTTCACCCTCCTCTTTTTAAAAGACATATTTTGTTGGGTCTTTTAATTTACATATTGTAATGTTGGGATATGTTCTTATATATCCTTATTGTTATAAATTTTATGTCCAAGTGACGAGATACCCTTTTATCTCTCATCAACTAATTTTCTGAAGTTTGAAGTGACACCGTTAGGCTGTCGAATTTTTGCAAGGGAACTTATTAACCCAATTTTGATTCTTTGGGATAAACTTATACTCCTTGAATATGTCATTCTATGAATATGCGTGAATGAAATCTAATTGTTTTAAACTTAATATCCACTTATATTTGGTGTATTCGTTTGTCACACATAATTATGTAATTGATTTATCCTTAATCCAAGGATACCGTCTTTGTATGGGACTTCATCTCAATCCCATTTGATTGAGGCATATTTTGTTTTATACACAACCTTCTTTTATACAGTGTATAAACCCCTTTGAATTTTACATTTATCCAAAAGGAATCTTTTTTTATACGAAGCGTTTTACTAAACGACAAAAGGGAATATTTTTGTCGTACGTATGCGGCGAGAACGACTTCTCCACCGCTGTGACCATTATTTGAGTTTCGGCTTCCTCTACAGGCCATACATTTTTTTAAAAAAGAAAAATAAATACCCTATTTTAATTTTATTTTATTTTGGTATTGAAAATTGTTTTCATAATGTTTTTATATCAATGTGTTGTATTGATATCTTGTGATTGAAAAGTGGAAATGTTATGTTTCCTTTATGCATGTTTTATGTGATACGATTATGTTATGGTTCTTGGGAATTATTATGAAGATGGGTAGTTCCGTGATAAACTAAGGGCCAGTGAGCCTGATATAGCTCTCCAATGTATTGGGTAATGCGAAGGAGTTAAAAAATAAGGTTTCTCCAAAGAGATTTAGGGAATATACTGTGATGGGTATTCCAAACGTAACCAAGAGGGTTACTCCCTACGTAAGAATGTTATGAATGCCTCAAGTCACCTTTATGCCTTATGATTTCTATGATTTATTCATGATTTGATGAGGTATGTTTAAATTCTTATGTTTTATGAGTAAAGTATGATTTCATACATGGACTAATGTTTTATTTTCAAACTTTTATATCCCTTACTGAGTTTTTTATTCTCATCCCAAGTTTTTGAAATGTTTTTCACAGGTCAAGGGAAAGGTGCATGATATGATGATAGTGTCAAGGATGTGTCAAGAAAGAAACCATGTTTTATTTTAAATATGTTTCCGTTGATGGGGAAAAACCAATACTATCTTTTATTGTAACCACTTTGTTTAAATGTGGGATGTAATGCATGTTTTATGATATAATTCTCTAAAACTCTAAACCTGAAAAGATCCTCAAGGTGTATTCTTGAAATATCTCAAGATTATGTAATGTTTAAGGCTAGGGCCTTATAGTTGGTATCAAAGGTCGGTTTAGACAACTTTAGGGATTAGGAGTTTTTGTTAGACACATGATTAGTCCCTATATCTATTATTTCAGTTAAATCCTTCTTTTATAACTTTTTTTAGGTCAAGTAAAGTCGGTTACGAATGGAAGTAGAAGGATCTCAAATGACATTCCTATCTCTTTCTGATGACATGCTGGCAATAATTATTGCAAAGTCATGTTCGGATGATTTTGAAACCTTTTCTAGCATACAACTCACTTGCAAGAAGTTGTTTGAGATATCAAACACCTACACTATACCTCGTTATAATCATGGGTCATGGGTTGTATTTAGGAAAATACTATTTTCATAATATTATCATATTTTTAGGAAAGTTAAATATTATCAACATATTTTCAAATATTTTACCTTATCACAAGAATTTGAGGCATATTATGATTTTAAAAATGGTGTTGAGGAAGGAGACCCTTGCACAACCTATTTATATTTTATTTTAAAATATAGTCTCTCAGCACATACTTATGGTATTTTAAAAGGACCAATAATAGAAAGTTTCAACTCAAATTCTATCTGACTATTTTATAGAAATTATGTTTTATCAGATGTTTTGGAATTATATGTCATACATGATTATTTTCCAAAACTATTTTTCTATGAACACCCATATGACCCATGTTTTACAAGGTGTATTTGGATGGAGGAAGCAAATGATTTTTAAGGATCTATAAATCATTGTTGTAATGCATGGGACTTCTACCTACGCGAACATGATGACGATGAAACCGAGTGGATGCCATAACCAAGGTATGCTATTATTCATTTTGGGAATCATTTTATTTTATGGTGGAGAAATAAGACTACAAGAATTAAGAAGTTGAGATCGTAATGAATTTGGATGAAAATGAGAGGTATAAGGAAACTATTGAGGTTAAAGAATGTTAGGGTTATTTATGGAGTTTTATAAAAAGGACAACACGCAGACCGTGTGACAACCCATCACGTCGGACAAAGATACGAGAATTGAACCCACAACCAAAGTGCGAATGGTATTTATCGCCTACCACTGGACTGCGTGAAGTCCCTGGTTAGTATGACTTATTCTTTTTAGTTAGATGATTTTATGAATTAAGAGTAAGTTGATTTTGGGTTATCTATGGAAATTATTAACCTATCATGGAGGATATGTGATTTGGTTAATTACTTTTCAATATGAGACTTTAAGAGAAAATTATGTTATTTGGAGATAAGTGTTAATTTGTACCTTGGAAGACTATGTGATTAAATCCTTCAGAGAATTGGGTTTCAATCTTAGTTTGGTTTACTTTGTAGAATTTTATGGATAGATGTTTATTGAATGGTCTTTGTTGAACTTTGGGTTTTAGTTTTGGTTAAGGTCTAAAGACATGGGAAGTATATAGTTCTCTTTTGTGGATTAGGTGACTCTCTAGAAGTTGATTATAGCTCTCTTAATGTGAACAAATCATCCTAAATACTCGTCTTTTGGAGAAAATATGAGTTCGTTTAAGAAATCTAGTAAAATTTGAAAGTCAACATGACAATTAATTATGCTTCCTTATGGTTTAGTTAATCTCATAAATAAATTCCTCAATGAAAAGTAACTTAAAACAAAAATGTTTTCTGTTAATTTTTCCTACTGGGGAATCAAATACTGTTTGACCCATCAGAATTTTGTGATTTTGTTGTTGTTAACTTTCTCCTAGACATGTTTACTATCACTCTCCCTCAGAACATGACCCTTTTTTCCCTCCATATCCATGTTTTACAATATGGAATCCTAGTATGGGTTAACTCAGGTGACCTTTGTACTTCTCTTTCTTTATTTTAAAGTGATTGTTTTACTGACTCTTGTTCCAATGTGGGATTTTCAATGAAGTTTCCAAGCCCAATTTTAAAATTGCGAGGAAGCAATTCCCAAAAGGGGGGAAGGATGTAACACCCCAGGTAAATAAAGAATATGACCTTTTCACATTTATCCATATTTTTGAATAAAATTTTAATATTACTTTAAAGGGGACACTATGCTCGATGGCGTACCCAATACGCAACAACGAGTTTGTTGGGAATCTTACATTGCACTCTAATAATAAAATAATATTATTTTAAATGGTAGTTAACGCCTAGCCGTTGTAATGGAGAGAATGAAAAGAACTAACTACAAAATGATTATATATTTTTGTCAAATATTTTTACTCTTTACAATAAATGTTATAGGATAAAAAATGTGAATGAATCCAATTTTAAGCGTAAACATTCTAATATTCTTTAAAAGGTCGATTAACCGCCTTTTGATGGAGAACATCTTTTAAATCCACTTTTTGAAAATTTTATGTGTCATATTTGACAAAATAAAATTCTTATTTAAAATCAGGACATCAAAATTTATTTTGTGTAAATTTTTGGTATTTTTCCGATAAAGTTCATTTTTAATGAATAGTGAAAAATGTTGTATTATAATTCGAAACCCCTTTTTAATATAATTTATTTATATGATTAGATTATCTTTTTAATTGGTTTTAAAGTGAAATTAGAATATATTTTTACCATTTAATCCAATAGTGGTCGTTGGAATTAATTTCACTTTGAAATTGGACTTAAACTTTTGTCAATCTTTTGATAGATATTGTTTCATAAAAACACGCTATTTGTCATGACAGCAGGAATTAATTATTAAATTAATTAATGTAACTTATATGATTTGAATTTTGTAAAATAGACATCATTTTTGAATTTGGAATATCAAATATAGCTTAGGGTGAAGTTTTGGTATTTTTCTGAAAAACTTCAATTTTTGATGAATAGTGAAACCACTAAGTGGTACTTAAAAAACTGATTTTTCGTTTAAATGAAACTTTACCACTTCGGTGTTTTGAATTTCAAAAATCCGACATAAATGGTTGTCATTGGAAAGTAAAATGTGGTATAATGGGATTAAAATAATTTTTTTGGTGAATAGTAACTTTTATGTTTTTAATCACAATTAGAGGTAATTAGTGTAATTTAAGGTAAAAATAATGTTTTAATAACATCAAATGACCTAGACACATGTCCTACCCTTATTGGATGTGTCATGGCCGACCAAGAAAACCCATGGGTCGATCTTTGGGACCCCATGTAGCCACTTCGAAAGGAAAATGACATTAATATCTTTTTATTTAATGTAAAAGTAAAAATGACACAAACATGAGTTGTTTTACTAAAACAATTTTTAAGTAGGGTTATACAAGTCAGAGTTTTTAATATAAATAGTAATCGGAAAGCTAAAAATATTTCCTACATCATAGTATTTTCTTTATAATTTTTATACATTAAATAAATTAAATTATTTATGACACTATGATGATGCAGCGATTACCACATTATTTAACGATTTAAATAAAATGAAAATATAATGTAAAATATAAGACCTAAACTTGTCGAAAACCTATTGGATGGGTGGATTTATAACCCTTATCACATTATACTAGAAATTTATAATTTTGGGACCTTTGTTATCCGAAAATCATTTTATAACAAAGTATCTTTTCTTAACTTTCCAAGAGTGCCCCTCCTCTCCTCTTATAAAAGGCCCCCACCTCTACCAACTTACCCACACTCCCAAAGCCTTTGGCTCGGCCAAAACCTTCCCATTTTGTCTCTCCAAATCCCTCTATTACTCCTAGAAGCCTCAATTTTGGCAGAAGGCTTCCCAAGGAAGCCTTTGAGCTCAAATCAAAAAGAGTTACCTGATTTAAAGGCAGTGTCTTCTTTTGTGTTCTTATGTTTTATTTTGCTTCTCCAACCCCTTAAACTCTTTTTATTATTTTCTTTTGTAACAAAATCAGTATATTAAATATACTAGGATGTTTTTATATGAATAATTCTAGCTAAATTTACACACACCTTCATCTAATGGTTAAAGAACATACTGTTTCTGTGGTTGGTGATTTTCTGCCTCACGAAACGATGATTATTCAATATTCTTTTAACACCTTTAAAGGTGGCCATTATGATTTCACTGTATTTTATATATGATATATATGGTATTTATATTTACTATATTCTTATTTATTTTATATTTAAAACACACCTTTATTCTTTTCATGTTTTTCAAATACGATAATTTCATATGAGGAAGTGTGGACTACCGCCCCCTCAAGTGATGTGACTCGTTAATGCAATACATGGAAGGTATAAAGAATGAAATTAATTAACATATGTGACCTATATAACATATATATTATAATGGAATTATAATATATATATATATCTCATTTATTTTTAATTCCATTAATATGAAAAAAAATGAAAGTAGCGTTCATGCGTACGTACGGCCTACCGTCTCCATGAACGATGCTTTTCATTTTTTATCTCCAAATGTTATGGAATAGTATAAAATGAATATATACTGGATATATATGATATTTTAATCATTAATACTATTCTGTAAATGATTTACTTATAACTACATGGGCAATCATTTTCAAACAAGTTCATTTTTTTTACTCATGTACCAAACATCGACAAAAAACATCTGATATGAACTAACATTATTAAAAAATTATTATAACAGTATAATATGTGATATTAACTGAATAATAATCTTTAAAGGAGGTCTTTAATAAATTATAAATTGGCCAAAGTTTATTATTCAGGAATATAAATAAACGAACAAGACAAGTCGGACTTGAGGTAAGGGATCCTACCCCTCTCTTTCTTTTTAAGTATACTCTTTTATGTCGTTCCTTTTAAGATAATCTTTCTTATGATTGGGATTTTCTTTTATAATAATCTTACTGTACTTTTTATGTTCATATTATGAGAGACCATATTTTCTCTCATCAATCCATTTTGTAAGTTTTGAGTGGCGCCGTTAGGCTGTCGAATTTTCGTAAGAGATCTAACCTCTCTCTTTCTTTTTAAGTACTCTCCTTTATGTCACTTCTTTTAAGATCCTCTTTGTTATGTTGGAGGATGTTATTTTATATTACTATTGCTGAAAATTTTATGTTAATATGGTGAGATACCCTATTTTGATCTCATCAATCCATTTTTGGATGTTTTAAGTGGCGCCGTTAGGCTGCCGAGTTTTCGTAAGGAATTTTTCATCTCACTTTTATTCCCGTGAGATTTATGCTACATTTTCCACCATTTACTTTGAGTGGTATATGTACTTCCCATTATTTTACTCTCCGTGTAATATACTTTCATTTATGAGTATTTACATCAATGTTGTATTGTCCTTCTTTCATGGGGTGTATGTTTCGAAAGATACCCAAGACGGTAAGGGAACTTTTCACCCTCCTCTTTTTAAAAGACTTATTTTATTGGTTCTTTTAATTTACATATTATAATGTTGGGATATGTTCTTATGTATCCTTATTGTTGTAAATTTTATGTCCAAGTGATGATATACCCTTTTTATCTCTCATCAACTCATTTTCTGAAGTTTGAAGTGACGTCGTTAGGCTGTCGAATTTTTGCAAGGGAACTTCTTAACCCAATTTTGATTCTTTGGGATAAACCTGTACTCCTTGAATATGTCGTTCTATGAATATGTGTGAATGACCTCTTATTGTTTTACACTTAATATCCACTTATATTTGTTTTATTCGTTTTTCACACATAATTATGTAATTGATTTATCCTTAATCCAAGGATACCGTCTTTGTATGGGACTTCGTCTCAATCTCTTTTCACTGAGGCATATTTTGTTTTATACACAACCTTCTTTTATACGGTGTATAAACCCCTTTGACTTTTACATTTATACAAAAGGAATCTTTTTTTATACGAAGCATTTTACTAAATGACAAAAGGGAATTTTTTTGTCGTACGTATGCGGCGACAACGACTTCTCCGCCTCCGTGACCATTATTTGAGTTTTGGATTCCTCTATAAGCCAGACATTTTTTAAAAAGAAAAATAAATACCCTGTTTTACTTTTATTTTATTTTGGTATTGAAAATAGTTTTCATAATGTTTTTATATCAATGTGTTGTATTGATATCGTGTGATTGAAAAGGGGAAATGTTATGTTTCCTTTATGCATGTTTTATGTGATACAATCATGTTATGGTTCTTGGGCATTATTATGAAGATGGGTGGTTCAGTGATAAACTAAGGGAGGGTGAGCCCGATATAGCTCTTCAATGCATTGGGTAACGCGAAGGAGTTAAACAATAAGGTTTCTCCGAAGAGATTTAGGGAATGTACTATGATGGGTATTCCAAATGTAACCAAGAGGGTTACTCCCTACATAAGAATGTTATGAATGCCTCAAGTTACCTTTATGCATTATGATTTCTATGATTTATTCATGATTTGATGAGGTATGTTAAAATTATTATGTTTTATGAGTAAAGTATGATTTCATACATGGACTAATGTTTTCTTTTCGTACTTTTATATACCTTACTGAGCTTTTTATGCTCATCCCATGTTTTTGAAATGTTTTTCACAGGTCAAGGGAAAAGTGCATGATATGATGATAGTGTCAAGGATGTGTCAAGAAAGAAACCATGTTTTATTTTAAATATGTTTCCGTTGATGGGGAAAATCCAATACTATCTTTTATTGTAACCACTTTGTTTAAATGTGGGATGTAATGCATGTTTTATGATCTAATTCTCTAAAACTCTAAACCTGAAAAGATCCTCAAGGTGTATTCTTGAAATATATCAAGATTAAGTAATGTTTAAGGCTGGGGCCTTATAACATCTGTCCCTATCAGATCATGTCCTTATACTCTATAAGGACCATATTCGGGCCCATGAAATCATTTCCCTTGGGTCTTCTGGGCTATCTCGGAGTAAGTCATGCATCAGCTTTGACCAGGCATCTATCGCCCAGGGGTCCTTGCTACATGACGTTAAAATGAACGGTTGAGTCCTTGTCACACGACCCTAAAAGGTGATGTGTCCCTCTAAGTGGAACCGAACTACGTGGATTCTGATTCTTCTCGCGAGGATATGTAGAAAGCTCACATCATGGGTGTGATCCAAAAACTCAAGTCGTTATCTGTATCCCCTGAATGACAGTAAACTCCAGAGCGCCCAGTTATGAGGCTTTAAACCAGTGTCGTCCCAAGGAGTCCAAACTCCTCGGAGTCATTAATCCAACAAGGGATGGTAAACCTCAGGCCTAAATGATTCTGAATCCCTATGTTCATCTGACCATTTCCAACCAGGAGTAATCCATGGATACTATGCTTGGGTATGAACCAAAGATTCATGAACATATGAACATGTCTTAAATCTATAAGGGAGTCCCGGAACAAGCAATAATTCCCCCCAAAAGGGTGAGATGAGCCCAAATTCCCATCCTCTTGACCAATGTGAGTTCTTAAGCATTGCTGGCTAAATCGCCCAGCAAACACTTGCCTTTGGAAAGAAGGTCCACATATCATCGGATACAAAACCATTGGTCATTTCGAACAGATTCGAAACAAAAAATGGTGAACCCGATGTGAATCTTTAACCAATCATGACAGATTTAACCTAATTCCACCCTGTTCCCCCTTATAATTGCAAGGAGGGCCAAGAAAGGTCATTAATTACTCATGGGATCATGAGATGCTGCTTTGACGGGTTTGCTGTTTGTATTTGTTAAAATATTTTACAGGTACCACTCAGAACTCCCTTCGATCCAATGGCATCATGAAAGAACTCACAGACGCGTACTTCGAACAATGAATTGACCGGATATACTCACCAACGAAGGACCCTATCACCTACCCAGCATCTTCAATGCTGGGTCTCAGATGCGTTGATCCGAGAGTACCACTTGAACAGTACTATCCTGATGGTGGAGGTGGCCATGCACGCCCTCCAATATGCCAAAACCTGCTGGTCTTTTTCCCAGCAGCGGCCGCAAAAGAATATCCAAATGGATTCTGTTGCCATCTCAAACTGTTTCGGGAGTCTATCCCCAGAACGAGACAACAAGTACCTCCCTTAACTTAGGGAGGCGAATGAGGTCAACACTAAGGACTTCATCCCCACTGAATGGGGGTTCCGTTCTAAGGACCCCACCGGAAGATGTCGTCGCGGTTACGCCAAAACTCAATATCCTCATGCTAAGGAGGATGTCACCCCGAGGATCCAGGACCACGTTCCCCTATCTTTGGCCCCTTGGACCGCCCGGCGAGGGCGGAAAATGTACAAGCAGGGACCGGTCATCACCCTTGTCCCAGAGGAGGAGCTCCACTGCCCAGTCACAAAGACGTATTGCGAGAAGGCACATAAACCTATCCGCTCCTCCAAAGCCTGCCATCTAGACATGGTGGCATCATAAGAGCAGGCGCGCATCCCCACCGAGCTCTATCAAGCCCGTCACTCACACAGGACGACACCTACACGGCATGCACATCTCCCTACCCAGGGTCATGAAGCCCACTAACCAGACGTGGTGGCGACCCAACACATGTAGGACCAGCTCCTAGTAGATGCTCCTTATGCCTACCATCCCGATGTGGTGGCGATCAGTAAATCCCACCATCCAAATGTGGCGGCAATTAATTGGGAGGCCCGTCTCCCTGCTAATAAAGGCCACCGGCTCGATACGGTAGGAAACCGAAATATGGAGGGCCAGCTCCCTGTGGATGCAAGTAAAGTCTGCCATCCCGATGTGGCGGAAAATAGAGAGATAAACTGGTATATCCCGACAAAGGGGAATACTCGTTCATCTGCCCCGACATAGGAGAATTGTCAGTACCCACTGACCACTGGAGGACTGGAGCAGGATATTCCTACTCCGATACCGGAATGGGCCTTCATACCCGTTCCATCCAAAGATATCTCTCTGCATATCCTGGCAATGATGTAGGAGCAGGTATCGATCCCAGATCATATCTTACAGAATTTCTAGAATGTAATTTCATCAGCGGCAACATCAAGGACTCGGGCTCGTGACCCTGTCTCCCCAATTGAGGCGACTCATCGAAGAGATGAGATATCCGCCTCAGAGCAGATCTGCATCCCTGCTTCCGCCCATGAGGGTCGTCGGCCATATTCCACGATACAAGGGAAACCAGATCGAGCAACTTCACTCGTTCCAACTAGGGGACACCCATCCATCACAGTGGATGCTCCAGAGCAGACCTATATCCCTTATAAAAGTCAAGATGTTCGTCGGCATATCCTGACAGCATCACAGGGCCTAATTAGAAAAGGACCCAAAGGTGAAGACCGTTATCAATAGCAGACGGTCCCTGCTACCCACAAGAAAGCGCCCCGAACGCGCCATAGGTAGCCAGAAAATAAAGAGCGGGTTCATGACTCCACTCTGCTAGAAGCTGGGGTTCCCAATGCCGCTAAGCACATATCAAAGGCTCAAAACCCTGCCCACCCATTTCCATATTATGGGAGTGGCAGTAACAGTTGCGAAGGTCCTCCCAGCAATAGTGCTACCAGCTGCTCTGAAGGTCCTACCCAGAGCATCTGCAGGGTCGTCCTGCACGGGCATATAATGATCGATCACGAGAGCTTCTCTTATGATGCGAGTCACAGAAGCCCTCCGCGTGACCAGAAGATCGAGCAGCAAGAAGGCCCTCCACTTACTACGGTCCACCCTGAAGGTCCTCCCCGGGGTATACACTGAAAACACTCTCTGTGTAGTGGGACCATAGATTATGATAGTAGCCCTCACTATCGTAGTCGCAACTGTGGAGGCCCTCCCTATAGTGACATCTTGTCACGACCGTCCTCGGGGCCCGTGTCGTGACTACCCCAAGCCCGCCATCCATAGGCCAGGGGCTGGCGACTAGCACCAAAGGCATAAATCCCGATAACTGGGAAGTCATTGCCTTTATAAAAGTAAAAAAACACCACAGAGTACAAGCAGAAGTAAACCACTAAGTAAAATTGAAACAAGATATGCTGAAAGTAAAGGGTCCAGAAATACAAGCCCAACTGTAAAGTACAAGGAAAAAGAAAAAATAGCCGGAAGGTGACAAACATCTCTTGGATCGTCCACCAAGGATCCTACCTGAAGGGTAGGTATGTAACGACCCAAAGTTTTTCAATGGAAAATTCCCTTCTTATATCTATGTCATAAAAACAAAAACTAATGAACTACTAAGTGATAAGTGACCTTTAAACATAATTTTGTCACCCCTATGTTTGAATTTTAAAAATCCTACATACACGGTTGTGTTCAAGATAGTTTTTGGAGTCTAATGAAACAAAAATAATTTTTGGTGAATAGTAACCTACCCTTATGAATAGTAACCTACCCTTATGAATAGTAATATGACCCTTATGAATAGTAAATATGAGTAACATTACCTATGAATAATAAAATAAAATTTAGACATCATAGAAAGTGATAATTTGACCTTAGTAAACGTTTTTGGTATTTTATAAGTCATAAATAATTAATTATAATTAATTAATTAATTTAAAAGAATATTTATTTTCCTGAAATATATTCATAAATTACTGAATCAATTTCTAATAGTTTTTAGATAATTTTATAAGACCCTAAGTAATTTTTGAAAGAACTGCAAAATCAGTTTTAATTTTAAAAACTGTTTTTTAAGTAAATTAGGATTTTAATTAAATATTAAATTACTAATATTTAGAAAATTATTTTTTAAAAATTGACTTCATTTTTGGATTCTACACGTCGAAAAATGGTTGGGGTAAAATTTTGGGATTTTTCTGAGATACTTGAATTTTTGATGAATAGTAGAATACATTAATTTATCATATAAATACATTTTAATTAAAACCCACTATTCCTGACATCACAAGTGATGTAAGAACCCAAATCCCGAATTCACAAGTCAAATTTACTATTCATAGTCATCCAAGACTCACTATTCCTTGTCTTAGGTGAAATTAATAAACTAATCAATTTTATATTAAGGAAACCCCTCTCCCCTCCACTATAAAAGCCACCCTTCACTCCCTCTTTTCCTCACACCTCTCAAGCTCCAAGCCTTCTCTAAATTCTGCCCAAACACCTTCCCTAGATCATCCCCCACGTCCAAAAGCTTCTGGTCTCATCAAAAGACCAAGCCTATCTTCCTTAAAGAGGATCTCAAGAGGAGGATTCTAAAGGTAATTTCTCTCTCTCTTCTCCTTTAATTTCCTTTCAAGCTCAAGTTCCTTTCTTGATCTCTCTCTATCTATCTTCATCCAAATTGTTCTGTAAATCCAGTATTTCATATATACTGTAATATTATGATTCTAATGTTATATTATATCACCCCACACTCTTTCCCCCTTCCTTTTATTTTATTAAAGAGAGCGTTGTTCATGTGGTGATAATTTATCACCTTCAAAAACAACATGCTCTCTTCTTCCATTTATACCTTCAATCTGGTCATGAAACCATTTTTATGGTTGAACTAGAATGTTTTATATGTATTATGTTCTATTTTAAGTTCTGTAAATAACCTATGGCCTTATTACTAAGTTAAATGTTAAAACAAGATCGTTGTGATCCAAAAACCGCTCAAATTAACCCAAATAATCTTCATTTAATTCTTATCTAATGATTCGTCCACATGGATCTAATATAACTCATTATAAAATAATTCAAGCTTCTGTAATATAATTAATTACATGTAATATCAGTTCTGGATGTTTACCCATGATCTACCCAAACATCAATTTAAGAATACAAGTGGACCGCTCAAGAAAACCATAAAAACGAACATCCCCGATCAATGTTTTTAAACTCTATAAGTCATCCAAGGGAACATAATATGAAATAATGAAACTATAATTAACCCTATTAATGTATAAAAGGTTCTGGAATTTCTAATTAATGAATATAATGTCATTATACAGGACATTAAAGAGAATGAGGCATTCGAGTACAAGGTAAGGGGAAATCTCGAACCCAATTTTCTTCCTTCGGGTTCTCCCTCTTTCACTCCATTTTTGATATGGTTACTCCTCAAAGGTCTTTTTTTCATCATTTCCTTTACTTTTCTGGGATATAAATGTTTTTCAATGGTTTTTATGTCAATCAAAATGTTTTCCAAAAGAACTCTTCTTTCAAGATCTCACCTTTTACCTCTCATTCAAGGTTGATGGTTCCTATATCAAGTATGTTGTTCCCTATTTCTTTTGGTAACCCAAAGCTTATTAATGTGTTATTATGAGATGAAACCCATTCCTTTCCATGGGTTATTTATGTACATGTTTGATATTTGTTCTATGTGGAAATCATGATAATGATAATGTTATGATGTGACAGGTGCGCCCGGAATTATATAGTGCAATATGAATGTTTAAATGTGACGGGTGCGCCCGAAATTATATAGCGCTCCAATGCATTGTGTAAAGTGATGAATCTCATGAGTAAATGTAAAATGATGCGTGAACATGATGCTAGCTTTGTTCACAAGTATGTGTGGTAGTTAACCACTAAGACATGATGTTTCATTTTTATGCTTTGCCATATTTCAAGTTTATTGTTTATGCTCTTCTCATGTTCAAGATCTTCTTCCTATGTCATGATTATGCTCACCCCAAGCTATATTGTTCTTATCTATCCTCTTACTGGGATTTTAGCTCACCCCTTTTGATGTATATCCTTAGGTGGCTACATGTACTAAGGAGAGGACAAGTGCTACTAAGAAGCTATAGAAGAAGAGATTAAATGAATTTTTATGCTTGATGTTGTACTTGTTATGTGTTCTCCTAGTTTTCCCAAGACACTAAACCTCTGGATCCTCCATGTGTAATACTATTATGTTTTTTATCTTTGAAATTATGTAATAGTAATGTATGAAAAGGCCGGGTCTCTATAGTTGGTATCAAAGGAGGAACCTAGCCTTAAGTGTGGTGCACTGCCTGGGTTGAGATGTAGGGCCCACAACGGGGGTGTTGTGCTCTAAAGGGGGGGGGGGGTGATTGTAACGCCCCCAAATGATAAAGGGTTACATGACTAAATGATATGACTCGTGTCAACAAGGTGCACCTTCCTTTTCGGGAGCCTACCTGATTAGAACTCCACGGTTAAACGTGCTTGGCCTGGAGTAGTGATCAGGATGGGTGACCTCCTGGAAAGTTTCTCAGGGTGTGTGTGAGTGAGGACAAAGCACACTAGAAAGGACAAGTGTTGGCCTGTGGTGACTATCATTAGTCAGATGACCCGTTCAGGCATGTGGGTGGACCCTGGGGTGGGCCCCACGTGTCTGCGGGGCAACTAGTGGTACCTGGTGGGCCAGGACCCGACAGCCATGTTAAGGCGGGGTGGTTGTGCTGTCACCGGGACCCGGTTGTCACATTTGGTATCAGAGGAGGAACCTAGCCTTAAGTGTGGTGCACTGCCTTGGTTGAGATGTAGGGCCCACAACGGGGGCGTTGTGCTCTAAAGGGGGGGGGGGGGGTGATTGTAACGCCCCCAAATGATAAAGGGTTAAATGACTAAATGATATGACTCGTGTCAACAAGGTGCACCTTCCTTTTCGGGAGCCTGCTTGATTAGAACTCCACAGTTAAGCGTGCTTGGCCTGGAGTAGTGATCAGGATGGGTGATCTCCTGGGAAGTTTCTCAGGGTGTGTGTGAGTGAGGAAAAAGCACACTGGAAAGGACAAGTGTTGGCCTGTGGGGACTATCATTAGTCAGATGACCCGTTCAGGCATGTGGGTGGACCCTGGGGTGGGCCCCATGTGTCTGCGGGGCAACTGGTGGTACCTGGTGGGCCAGGACCCGACGACCATGTTAAGGCGGGGTGGTTGTGCTGTCACCGGGACCCGGTTGTCACAAGGTACAGATAGCGCAGCTCCTGGATTGTCCACCACAGATCCTACCTGAAGGGTAGGTACAGATAGCGCAGCTCCTGGATCATCCACCACGGATCCTACCTGAAGGGTAGGTACAGATAGCCTCCACAATGTTCTCGCCCATCAACCACCTCTGAGTGTCATCTCGTCGTGAAGTCCACCTCCAGGTACCATCCAGTCCTCGAACACTCGGCCTCTGTCTGTGCTGCCCGTCGTCTGCAACCAACAGAACGAGGTACAGGCATAACCTGTGCAGGGGTGAGTATAACGATACTCATTAGGGACCCCGAGACCCTCAAGGTCTCACTAAATACAACAAGGATAACCACAATGAAGATCTCAACAGATAACCTATACCTAGGTATATGCCCATACATATACCCAGTTTATCAAGTAACCCATCTCAATCATGAGTAAACACAAAGATTATGAAATCAACGGATAACCACTACTCAAGAATATGCCCATACATATACCTAAGTTATCAAGTGACCCATCTCAATCATGAGGTAAACACAAAGGTCATAGACTCAGCTCAAACCACGATTTTCATTATCGAAATCGTAAGTACTGTAGAGCTCCATCTCTGGGAGTACAGTGATCCTGTCACGTCTCCGAGGTACTGCTCACCAACCTATGACTGCTGAGGTACTCCTCCTATCGAGTACCGTGGGTCTGCCACCTCACACAGTAGTGCTCCTCCGCCATGGGTCTGCCACCTCGCACAGTAGTGCTCCCCCTCATAGCCTACAGAGGTACTCCTCCTGTTGATTACCGCGGGTCTTCCACCTCACATAGTAGTGCTCCTCCTCCATGGGTCTGCCACCTCACAAAGTAGTGCTCCCCACTGAGCTATGCTAGTCACTCCGAATCGAATCGGACAAGCAGTCATCAGGTCACAACCAGCTACATGGTCTCCGTACTCTGTACGCTCATCTCCGGGAGGGTCCGCTCCACGAGATACTAGTAGATACTCAAATTATATCAAAGTCCCACAAAGAATTATCTCAAAGAACTGCATCTTCATAGGGGTCTCAACGCGATAGACGACGTGTCAATCAGACGCCCGGTCTGTGAGTTACTAGCTTTTTCGTCCCCGGGGCCCGGTTGGTTTCGTGTGCGAACCAACACGGCCGTGTCTCAACTGTACCCCGAACTATCATAGGGTATACTCAAAGGGACCGTTTCTCCACGTGATCACCAACGCCGCTGACGGTTTGTCAAACAGACGTCCTGTCTGAAAGTTATCAGCTTTTCCATTCCAGGGGCCCGGTTGGATTTCGGGTGTAATCCGACCCGGCTACTATCCAACTACATCCAAAACTCAAGATAAGTATGCCAAAAGTTCCGTATCATCAAGAGGAAATCAACGAGACAGACGGCACGTCAATCAGACGCCCGGTCTGTGAGTTATTGGCTTTTCCGTTCTAGGGGCCCGGTTGATTTCATGAGCGAACCAACCCGACCGCACTCCGACGGAATCCAAACCTCGAGCGCAGTAAGCCAAAAGTTCTGTCTTATCAAGAGGAATCCAACAAAGTCAACGGCACGTCAATCGGACATCCGGAGCTCAAGATATAAGCGTTTCCGCTATGAGGGCCCGGTTGGTTTCGTATTCGAACCAACCCAGCCAAACACAAAGTTCTTCGAAACCTTCAGTTTAATACACCGAAATGACCGTCTCGATCCAAGGATCACTACGCAACTGTCAGTGCAATGATCGGAGGTCCGTAACCCAAGATATGGGCAAAAGACCGAAAGTGATCTGAAAACGGGGGGTCTGGGCCCGACCCGACCCGACCCAACCCCCCTGGGTCGGCCCAAACCGGGTCGACCCGACCCGGATCTGGGTCCGGCCCGAAAGGGCACGGCCTGGCCTGGCTAGGCACGGCGCGGCCCGGTCCGCCCAAGTCGGCCCGGCTCGGCCGGGGGGCTCGCTGGCTCGGCCAGCGAGCCGGTGCTCTGCAGACGCGGCGCACGCCGCGTCCCCTCCCCTGGATTCCAGGCGGCCGCGAGATCCACCATCTCGCCGCTGTGGCTTCAGCCACAGCGGTTTCTCCAGGCGGCGCGCCGGGGGGCTGCCGCGCCGGCGTCCTGCGCCGCCGGTGGTGTCCGCGGGCCACCAGAGTTGCTTCGGTGGTCCGTTTTCAATTCCGTCTGCGCCGATGCTCATCCTGGGACCCGTTCTTCACTGCGCAAACATCAAATCATCTCTGCGGCCCGTTCTGTCAATGCCCGTCGTTCCGCACGTCAAAAGAAAAAACCGCGGAGTCTTCCGTTCGCCTCCGCGGTCCCAACTACGACCACACTTCTGTTCGGCATCGACGGCGCGGCGTGACGGAACCGCGCATCCTTGCCGCATTCCTCCGGGTTCCCGCGCGGTACCATCGCACCTTGCCGCCGTCTTCCAAACCGCAACAACACAACAACAAAGGGGGAGGAGGGTCGGCCGTGTTCGTGCGGTCTGACCTCCTCCCGTTAAGATGATAACAAGCGGCCAAAAAAAAAATAAGACGAGGAACGAAAATGGATGTTTCACGAACAAGAAGCAATAAACCCCTACCTCGAAAAGACGTCGCATGTCGTCGAGCCGTGGAAATAGGCAAGCGTCGCGGTGTTCGGTCACCGCGGAAGATTGGTGTCGATTCCGTTGTCGTCGGAGGAAGAGCCATCATCGATGGCGACGTTCTCCATCGGAGGCGTTCTTCGTCGAGAACGTTCTATGGTGAAGGGAAAGTGCTCTTTGTCAAAGAAGAACCATTATTTGTTGAAGATGAGCCGTTCTTCATCTGAGGGAAGTTCTCTTCTTCTTCACACCAAAGTTCTCCCAAAAACTCCTGAACGTTGTTAAGGTTTTATCCCACACCAAAAGCTCCAAAATAATATCCCATGATATTATTTTTATTCACACCTCAAGAATTTTTAAAATTCAAACCAAACCACATAATTAATTAAATGAAGAGGCTCATCTCATTAATTAAGGCATGTTGGGATGAATTAAAGGTGGAAGGAAAGGTGAAGAGTTATAAAAACTTAAAGGAGGATGAGATTAAAGAGGAGTTGGCACATTAAGTGCAAGAGAGTTTAAGGGAGTAATAAGAAGTTCAAGGGGGTTATGGTCTCGTGTGGGCCCCACCACACTAAACTCTCCCATGGGAGGTTAGGTGGGTGTGGGCCCCACCTCCCACATATTCACACATGGGAAGTTGGGTGGTTGTGGACCCCACCACCAACTTCCCGTGGTAGATTTTAAGTTCCTTGAATAACAAAAAAAATATTGTTCACAATTTTATTTATTTCTTCCTTAAACCCCAAAATTAAAATTCTTCTCCCATGAAAACACACCTATGGTAAAAGTCCTCTTAAGGAAATACCGGCGCTGCGAGTTCATCGGTGCCCTCATATCTTAATTCCGAGCACTGGTTAAAAAGATAGAAAAACCCGCTCGTTCATTCACTGAACGTACCCGAGGAAAACTTTGGAAATTGATTCCGGGCACACCGGGCCTCGGAATCAGGTGCCATCAGAAACTGCGTTCTTGAAAAATCCCAAAGAAAATTAAGAAAAAAATTCCTTTGAATTTTACGTGTCTTTACATTACTCCCACCTCAGGGCTTTACATCCCCGTAAAGCTTTAACAAAAACTAGGGATACAAAAGCAGTACTGAGCACGCATCTGAGCCTTCCGCTCCCATGTGCTCACCTGGAGGTTCCTATGCTGCCTACGAAAACGCAGAAGAGGAATCTACCGTCCTCGTAGGACCTGCTCCTGTCGATCCTCAATCTATTCTGGAACCTCCGTTCATGTTGCCCTATCATCGATTTCCAACTCCCTAAGGTCGATGATGTGTGAAGGATCAAACACGTATCTCCTCAGCCGAGGTACGCGAAAGATTTCATGCACTCGGTGCAACTGAGGTGGAAAGGTGAAGCAGTAAACTACCTCGCCTACCCTACTGGGAACCTAGAAAGGTCCATTGAACCTCGGAGATATGTCGCCGCCTCGGCTACATCTCTGCAAACCTCGTCGAGGTGAGAGCTGTATAAGAACGTGGTCGTCATCCTCAAACTCTAGAGGTCTCCCTTTCCTGATTAGAACTGAAACTCAAACTTCTGCTGCCACGAGGGTAAGGTTGGCTGACTTATGAATGATCGGCTATACCCTCCCATGAACGAGTTTATCCTGTGCTGCCTAGGGTTTTGTTTTTTCCGACCAAGGAAAACCCATCCCGACGTTTGCCTAATATCGTCAATTTGAGTATGAACCGTGGTTGCCCAATCCATACTCAAACTAACGTCGTAAGGCCTCGACACTGTCAACAAGAGGTCCCAACCGAGACTCTCGCCTCAAGGGTTAGATCACACCGTCGGCGTAAGTGTGACTATCGAGTCTCCTCCCAAAGGTATCTCCAGACGTGAGGGTCAAGTGAATGGATTAACCGTAAACTCTAGGTCTGGGACTAGATTCATGGAAGGAAGGGATGATTCGTATCGATGTCTGTGGCTATGGAAGCTAGTAGAAGACAAAGTCTGCACTTCAAATCATCCTTAGATCCCTTTCGGTCACACTCTATGACCGTATGCAGCTACTCTCTTCCCCTTCCCTCCATCTCCCTAAGCCTGGAGGGGACAACAAAGGCGGGTGGTTGTAACATGTTGAAAAGTACACCACCACATGCTGCTCTCCAATCTCTGATTCCACGTCTGCTGCTCTGCAGATTCATCTTTCCTTGACACTTCTTCTTCTTGAAACATTTTACACGTCCAAGTCTCTGAGACTGACACCAGTTCGCATCTTCCCACTAATAACATTCACTGGCTAAAACCGATCATCCAAAGAACATTCAACCACAAGGGTTCATTCTAGCACCCTAACATAAGTAGGAATGCATAGATAAAAGAGTGCTTACTCGGATATCCCTTAAACACACCTCGCTCTGAGGTCCGAGATCCAATCACTGATCATATCGCTATCATCAAGTACCCAAAACGATCGGTACGCCTTGACGATTACTCAGCTACTAAAACATCGTCCTTCCGAAGCTGTATAAGCTCTAGAAAAACTCTCATCCACCTCCTCAAGCCAGTTCTCAGCTTCCTGTGCATCTGGCTCGCCTCAGAACTTGAGGGTATCTGATGTTGGAGCACGTATAAGGCTGTAAGCCTACATGTGTCACCTACCAGTATCGCTGGTTGTAACTGCTGACCAACATGTAGTGATGTATTGCTGAAACACTACACAAATGCACTCTCTCAGGCATCGGTTCACGTACCGAATCCTCATCATTATGTGGACCATCCTCATGGTCACTCACTGGAAAAAACTAGTAGCCAAGTCTACCATCCATTCCACTGGTGTCTCAGCTAGGCGGAAAACTCTAGCAATCACCTCCAGCTAGACCTCTGCTGTCTGGGAATCTGCCTCGCCTCGTAACCTCGGAGGCCTCTACTGCTGGAACTCGTGCATCGTGCTCTGCCAGCGTGCATAGTTAGCTAATATGGCTGGTGACATCTGATGCCCAACAGGTGGTGGTGCTACTGGTACACCACCCGAGGGTGCCAACATAGTAAAAACGGCCCGCACCGGAGCCTCGTCGCTCGGTGAGCCGTCATCGAGTACTCTCTCGGAAACATCAACTGACTGTCTGCATGGAGACATCCTGAATAGATGTGACACGGTCAACGATTTATACCTGGTGAGCTGACCTGGTTTGAGATGACTTTAAAACTCTTGGAAACACACATGCAATCAGTGTTTCTCATGCACAAAGTCAGAAATCAGTAGTCAGGGTCCTGGTGTACAGATACGTCGGCCGCTGCACCAACACTGGACTCCCTGAACTGAAGACCACACTCGGTACCCTTAACACTATTGCTTCACAGAAAGAAAATATCAGAGTTATAAGTTATGCGGTAGAACCGAACTCCTCTGATACCAATTTGTCACGACCCGTCCTCGGGGCCCGTGCCGTGACTACCCCAAGCCCGCCTTCCATAGGCCAGGGGCTGGCGACTAGCACCAAAGGCGTAAATCCCGATAACTGGGAAGGCATTTCCTTTATAAATGTAAACAGAACACCACAGAGTACAAGCGGAAGTAAAACACCAAGTAAAACTGAAACAAGCTGTGCTAAAAGTAAAGGGGCTGGAAATACAAGCCCAACTGTAAAGTACAAAGAAAAAGATAAAACAGACGGAAGGTGAAAAGCAGCTCCTAGATCGTCCACCAAGGATCCTACCTGAAGGGTAGGTACAGATAGCGCAGCTCCTGGATCGTCCACCATGAATCCTACCTAAAGGGTAGGTACAGATAGCGCAGCTCCTGGATTGCCCACCACGGATCTTACCTGAAGGGTAGGTACATATAGCCTCCACAATGCTCTCGCCCATCAACCTCCTCCGAGTGTCGTCTCATCGTGAAGTCCACCTCCAGGTACCGTCCTTTCCTCGAACACTTGGCCTCTGTCTGCGCTGCCCGTCGTCTGCAACCAACACAACGAGGTGCGGGCATAGCCCATGCGGGGGTGAGTATAACGATACTCATTAGGGACCCCGAGACCCTCAAGGTCTCACTAAATACAACAAGGATAACCACAATGAAGATCTCAACAGATAACCTCTACCTAGGTATATGCCCATACATATACCCAATTTATCAAGTAACCCATCTCAATCATGAGTAAACACAAATATTATGAAATCAACGGATAACCACTACTCAGGAATATTCCCATACATATACCTAAGTTATCAAGTGACCCATCTCAATCATGAGGTAAACACAAAGGTCATAGAATCAGCTCAAACCATGATTTTCATTATCGAAATCGTAAGTACTGTAGAGCTCCGTATCTGGGAGTACAGTGATCCTGTCACGTCTTCGAGGTACTGCTCACCAACCTATGACTGCTGAGGTACTCCTCCTGTCGAGTACCGTGGGTCTGCCACCTCACACAGTAGTGCTCCTCCGCCATGGGTCTGCCACCTCACACAGTAGTGCTCCCCCTCAAAGCCTACGTAGGTACTCCTGCTGTCGAGTACCGCGGGTCTGCCACCTCACACAGTAGTGCTCCTCCGCCATGGGTATGCCACCTCACAAAGTAGTTCCCCCCCACTGGGCTATGCTAGTCACTCCGAATCGAATCGGACAAGCAGTCATCAGGTCACAGCCAGCTACATGGTCTCCGTACTCCGTACGCTCGTCTCTGGGAGGGTCCTCTCAACGTGCTTCTAGTAGATACGCCAATTATCTCAAAGTCCCACAAAGAAGTATCTCATAGAACTGCCTCTTCATAGGGGTCTCAACGCGATAGACAGCGTGTCAATCAGACGCCTGGTCTGTGAGTTACTAGATTTTTCGTCCCCGGGGCCCGGTAAGTTTCGTTTACGAACCAACACGGCCGTGTCTCAACTGTACCCTGAACTCTCATAGGGTATACTCAGAAAGATCGTTTCTCCACGTGATCACCAATGCCGCTGACGGTTCGTCAAACAGATGTCCAGTCTGAAAGTTATCAGCTTTTCCGTTCCAGGGGCCCCGTTGGATTTCGGGTGCAATCCAACCCGGCCACTATCCAACTACATCCAAAACTCAAGAGAAGTATGCCAAAAGTTCCGTCTCATCAAGGGGAAATCAACGAGACAGATGACGCGTCAATCGGACGCCCGGTCTGTGAGTTATTGGTTTTTCCGTTCTAGGGGCTCGGTTGATTTCGTGAGCGAACCAACCCGACCGCACTCCGAAAGAATCCAGACCTCGATCGGAGTAAGAAAAAAGTTCCATCTCATCAAGAGGAATCCAACAAAGTTGACGGTATGTCAATCAGACGTCCGGAGCTCAAGATAAAAGCGTTTTCGCTATGAGGGCCCGGTGGTTTCGTATTCGACCCAACCCAGCCAAAACCAAAGTTCTCCGAAACCTTGATTTTAATATACCAAAATGATCGTCTCGATCCAAGGATCGCTACGCAACTGACGAAGCGTTGATCGGAGGTCCGTAACCCAAGATATGGGCAAAAGACCTAAAGTGATCCCAAAACGGGGGGTCTGGGCCCGGACCGACCCGACCCAACCCCCCTAGGTCAGCCCGAACCGGGTCGACCCGACCCGGGTCCGGGTCCGGCCCGGCAGGGTGCGGCCCGACCCGGTCTGCCCAAGCCGGCCCGGCTTGGCCGGGGGGCTCGCTGGCTCGGCCAGCGAGCCGGTTCTCCGCGGATGCGGCGCGCGCCGCGTCCCCTCCCCAGGATCCCGCGCGGTCGCGGGATCCACCAGCTCGCTACCACGGCTTTAGCAACGATGGTTTCTCCAGGTGGCACGCCGGGGCGCTGCCGCCTTTGGGCGGCCGGTCGGTGCCGGCCACCGGTGGTGTCCGCGGGCCACTGGAGTTGCTCCGGTGGTCCGTTTTCAATTCCGTCTGCACCGATGCTCATCCCGGGTCCCGTTCTTCACTGCAGAAACATCAAATCGTCTCTGCGGTCCGTTCTGTCAATGCCCGTCATTCCTCACATCAAAAGAACAAATTGCGGAGTCTTCCGTTCGCCTTCGCGGTCCCAACTAGGACCACAATTCCATTCAGCCTCGATGGCGCGGCGCGACGACACCGTGCATACTTGCCGCATTCCTCCGGGTTCCCGCGTGGCGCCATCGCACCTTGCCGCCATCTTCCGAACCGCAACAACACAACAACAAAGGGGGAGGAGGGTCGGTCGTGTTCGTGCGGTCCGACCTCCTCCCGTTAAGATGATAACAAGCGGCCCAAAAAAATATAAGACGAGGAACAACAAAGGATGTTTCATGAACAAGAAGCAATAAACCCCTACCTCGAAAAGACGTCGCATGTCGTCGAGCCGTGAAAATTGGCAAGCGTCGCGGTGTTCGGTCACTGCGGAAGATCTGTGTCGATTCTGTTGTCATCGAAGGAAGAGCCGTCATCGATGGCGATGTTCTCCGTCGGAGGCGTTCTTCATCGAGAACGTTCTATGTTGAAGGGAAAGTGCTCTTTGCCGAAGAAGAACCGTTATTCGTATAAGATGCGCCGTTCTTCGTCAGAGGTAAGTTCTCTTCTTCTTCACACCAAAGTTCTCCCAAAAACTCCAGAACGTTGTTAAGGTTTTCTCACACACCAAAAGCTCCAAAATAATATCCCATGATATTATTTTTATTCACACCTCAAGAATTTTTAAAATTCAAACCAAACCACATAATTAATTAAATGAAGAGGCTCATCTCATTAATTAAGTCATGTTGGGATGAATTAAAGGTGGAAGGAAAGGTGAAGAGTTATACAAACTTAAAGGAGGATGAGATTAAAGAGGAGTTGGCACATTAAGTGAAAGGGAGTTTAAGGGTTTTATATGAAGTTAAAGGGGGTTATGGTCTCGTGTGGGCCCCACCACACTAAACTCTCCCATGGGAGGTTAGGTGGGTGTGGCCCCTACCTCCCACATATTCACACATGGGAAGTTGGGTGGTTGTGGACCCCACCAACAACTTCCCATGGTAGATTTTAACTTCCTTGAATAACAAAAATAAAATTGTTCACAATTTTATTTTTTTCTTCCTTAAACCCCAAAATTAAACTTCTTCTCCCATGAAAATGCACACTAGTGTAGAAATCGTTTTTTACGTCACAATTTTTTACGTCGGTTATATATAACCGACGTAAAAATGCAGCAAGTAGATTTTTAAGGTCGGTTATTTTAATAACCGACGTTACAAATCATGCCTGTTGGGTTTTTATGTATGTTATTTGGTAACCGACGTAAAAAACCCGATATAGACGCGTTTTTTACGTCGGTTATTTTATAACCGACGTAAAAACCCCCCCGGGGCTTTGGTTTTTTACGTCGGTTATTTGATAACCGATGTAAAAAATGCGTCGATATCGGGTTTTTTTTTACGCCGGGTATTTGGAAACCGACGTAAAAAACCCCCCGCGCATTGGTTTTTTACGTCGGTTTCCAAATAACCGACGTAAAAAACCAAAGCGCGGGATCTTTTTTACGTCGGTTTTAAGATAACCGACGTTATAAAGTTAAAAAATATTTTATAACGTCGGTTATATAATAACCGACGTTATAAAACATTTAAAAAAATTAAAGCCCGTGGACTGTCATTTACGATTTTTCGATTGACAGTCCGCCGGCTCGTCTCTCTCTCGCACGGTAAACCCTAATCGGCTCGTCGATCGACCTGCGTTAAACACATTTTGGCTTCATTGTTTATCTTCTTCACTCCTCTCGGATCTATCATCTCAACTCGCAACATTCAGGTAAGCCTTCCACGAATTTATTTCGTTCGTTTTTGTTTCAATTCTTGATGTGATTTTCGTTCGTTTTTGAATCTCGTGGAATTTTTTGTTATTGCAAATTGTTATTATGTCCATTCAACTCGCAACATTCAACTCGCAACACTCAACTCGCAACATTCAACTCGCAACACTCAACTCGCAACATTCAAGCAGGTGTATTTTGGATAAGACTATTTTTAACTCTTATTCTAGATTTTCATTCTGATATAAGATTTACGATTCTATAGTACAATGAAAAATTAGATTCATTAATGCTTCTTAAACCACTTATACTTCATCTTTTCTTCTGAAATACGAATCAGTAACAACTCCAATATGATCGCTATATTAATCTATCTGAATACCAGCAACTTTATTACGAGAAACCTCTTAAGTATCTAAATAAATCAATATCTGATAAAAATATTACTATGACCATGAGAACATAGATATTTGACTTCACAACCATTCAAATTATTCAATCATTTAGAAATAATAATTAATTTTAAAACATTGAGGATTAGCTTCAGCAAAATCTGAAAAATAATGGGTGGTATTGTAACGTTCCATTCTTCCAGCAACATTATTATTTCCTACTTAGCCGGAATGTGTCTTTCTGGATGAAGATTGGTAGTACTTATTTTCTTAAAATCATATTTTCAATATGATTGTCCAGAAAATGATTTTCATGAATGAAATTGGACCAGGTACAATCGGTAATACCTATCCTTAAAATTTCATTCAACATTCTTACATCATAATTTTTTTTCAAAAAATTATGATTTTAGAACTCCTAGATCAGAAAACCATCATCTGTTTTCATCTGCATTCATAAAAATATCAATTCATACCTATTACAATCAAATATTTCATTCTGGACTCATGGTGAGTCTGATAATACATTTCTTCTTTCAGTCATCTCCTAAAAATGATGGACCTTTTCATGCAAAGTGTATCTGATTTCTTGAATACGATGGTATGTCCGATTTTCAATAAAACCAAGTGAGGTGATTTCTTTTATTATTAATAATTCATAAAAAAATTATAATACCTAAATATTATTATCATCCTTTTCATATTTTTTATTATAAAAAAGGTAAAGGGTACTTTCTTTTCATTCTCAAGTTAAATTATATTTTTTTTAAAGGTCTTTTCTATCTAGGTAGAAATAATTTAACGATAATTAGATTGAATTACGTATATTATCTTATCTTACCATCCAAACACATTTTTATGTATTAATAATTATTATGTTTTGTAAAAACAATTATGACCCCCATTTCATTTTTGTTAGTTAATTGATCTACGAAAGTGTTATAAATGATTTGATGATCACGATTCACCCATATATATGGTTAGTCATTATGTGACATTTGGGTCCATAATATCCTTCTAATGAATTCAACAATGCATTATATATGATAGATCAATATGGGATACAGATGGTTATACCATGTCCAATGTGTTATGTGATGTGTCTCGTAAGAAATATTATAATAAATTATAGGAAAGGTGATTAACATATCCCAATATGAGGTGAATGAAACTATGTTTTCCCTTGACATATGTTACGACTTATATGATTATGTTTTTTCCACACTCTTATGTTATTCCACATACCAATGTTGTGATCTTGTGAATAAGGTTTTTTAAATCATGTTCCCACTATCATATAAATCATGTCTTATGTTATGCTAAAATTGTTATACTTGGACTCAGGTCTTATGATCTATGATTATATAGAACTGTTTCACTTATCTTTTTGATCATGTGCTTTGTGTATGCTCTTATACCCCCATGGATATCTTTTTATGAGATTAGATATTATATTTATATATATCATGTTTACCCATAATGAGTATCGTAAATCAAAACTTTTATTATTTTCATTCCCTAAGTTATAAAAATAAGTATTATGTAGGATGATTCAAAAATTTAATCTGTGAGATGAGTTGTTTTATGTGTGAAACCCAGGCCAAACACATATGTATTTTTTTATTGGTATTACATATATATAGTTCGACATATACTTTTTTTACATTACCATGATATTAACATTACTTTTTCTAAAGAAATATTAATGTCCTTAGATTATATATCGGATCAAAAGGATATAGTAATTCTAATATATAATCAGAATGATCAGATAATATGACAATATTATTAAACATAAAACAAATGGTCTATATTCAGATTTCTAACATGAAACTTACGATGTATAGCTATTTGGTGTTGGGTACTTATGAAAACTACTACTACTTTCAAGATTTTGGCACTTGAAAGTGTTTAGTACTTTAGATCATAATGATTGAACAACAAGCATGAATAACACATGTTATATGCTCCATTAGGTATTCCTATATTTTAACATGTTTATTAGTATATTGGCATGAGATTATTATAAATGTGTATCATCTGATCATACTCACTTATTCCAGATAAAAATCATTTTGTTTATGTTTTATTGATGTATATTTTATTTGGAGAATCATTAGGCGTCATGGTTTTCTTCGATTCAATGAAATTTAAAACTGTTATATCTAACTATATTTTGTTTTAAAAATAATATTCAAGCATATTTTTTTAAATACCTATAGATTTGTTTTATATTTTAAATTGTTTTACATTCAAATTATGAATTTTTTCATATAAACATGTATTTTTCTTATCTTAAAAATATATATTTTTTGTTGATATTTGTTACAGGTAATAATGAGTCGAAGTTGGATTATGACACATCGAATGAGAAATGAATTTGAGGAAGGTGTTGATGCCTTTTTGGAATTTGCAAAACGAAATGTTCCAAGTAGTGACATTTTTTTATGTCCATGCCTGAAATGTTTGAATATGAAGAAGTTGAAAGTTAGAGAGATAAAAGATCATCTGATATGTCATGGTTTTAATCTGAGTTACAGCCCTTGGATTTGGCATGGTGAAACTGGACGAAATGTCACTGATGATGATTCGCAAGATGGTAACTCCGATGGAATTGAAGAAATGATTCGCGATATTTTAGTAGAACAAATTGATATAGAACCGACAGTTTCACGTCTATATGGTGATGCTGAAAAACCATTATATCCCGGTTGTACAGATTTTACGGTTTTGTCGGCGGTGTTAAGATTGATTAACCTGAAGGCGAAGCATGGATGGAGTGACAGAAGTTTTACAGAGCTGCTAAAATTGATGAAAGACATTCTTCCAAAAGATAAAGATCTTCCAGATTCACATTACAAAGCCAAGAAAATATTATGCCTGATGGGATTGGGATACAAGAAAATACATTTGTGTCCGAATGACTGCATTATATATAGGAAGGAATATGAATGTCTGTCAGAGTGTCCAAAATGTGGGACATCATGGTATAAGGTGAAAGAAAAATCACAGGGTGATGTAGAGATTACAAAGATCCCTTCAAAGGTATTTTGGTATCTTCCTATAATTAATCGTTTCAGACATTTATTTTCTAATTCACATGATGCAAAAAGGTTAAGATGGCATGCTGAAGAGAAGGTATGTGATGGATAAATACGTCATCCATCTGATTGTCCACAATGGAAGAAAATTGATGCGCAGTATTCTACATTTGGAAATGAAATAAGAAATCTCAGACTAGGGTTGGGCACAGATGGAATGAATCCATAACGAACACTCAGTAGCACACATAGTTCATGGCCTGTTTTATTGGTAATTTACAACCTCTCTCCTGAAGTTTGTATGAAGCGCAAATATGTCATGTTGAGTACAATGATCTCTGGTCCAAAGCAACCCGGTAATGATATTGATGTTTACTTGTCACCGTTGATTGATGATTTGAAACTGTTATGGGATGATGGTATTAGGGTGTATGATTCTTATAAAATGGAATATTTTCAACTGCATGCAGTTCTTCTGTTCACTATAAATGACTTCCCAGCATATGGAAATTTGTCTGGATACAGTGTTAAAGGGCATAAAGCATGTCCAATTTGTGAACAACAGACGCCCTATTGTCAATTGCATCATGGGAGGAAAACAGTGTACATGGGTCATCGAAAGTTTTTGCCTATGGAACACCCTTATAGAAGACTAAAAAAGGCATTTAATGGCTCACAAGAATTTGATACTGCTCCAAAACCTTTATCCCCTGATCTGTATTTTGAGAGGGTGAAAAACCTTGACGTGACATTGGGAAAGACACAGAAATTTGGTAATGATAGACATATTTGGAAGAAAAGGTCAATTTTTTTGAGCTACCATATTGGAGGTGTCATGAAGTTAAACATAATATTGATGTCATGCACGTGGAGAAAAATATCTGTGATTATTTGATTGGAACATTGTTAGATATTAAAGGAAAGACTAAAGATGGGTTGAATGCAAGATTAGACTTACTATCAATGGGAATACGTTTGGAGTTAGCTCCCACTCCTAAAAAAAGACAAACATTTCTTCCCCCGGCTTATCATACATTATCGAAGAGGGAGAAAATTAGCTTCTGTCAGTGTCTTCATGATACCAAAGTGCCTCAAGGTTATTCTTCTAATGTAAAATTTTTTGTCTCATTGAAGGACTTGAAGTTGATAGGTATGAAATCACATGATTGTCACGTCATGATGCAACAAATTCTACCAGTTGCATTGCGTGGAATATTGCCCATTCGTGTCAGAAAGACTATAATGAAGTTGTGTTATTTTTTCAATTCAATTTGTAACAAGGTGATTGATGTGAATGCTTTGAACATTTTGGAAAAGGATGCAATTTTTATACTTTGTCAATTGGAAATGTATTTTCCTCCAACTTTTTTTGATATAATGGTGCATTTAATGATTCATATAGTTCGAGAAATAAAGCTTTGTGGACCTGTATATACTTCATTGGATGTATCCTTTTGAAAGGTATATGAAAATATTAAAGGGGTATGTTAAAAATCTATATCGACCTAAAGCCTCAATTATTGAAAAGTATACTTCTGAGGAGGTATCAGAGTTTTGTACGAGCTACTTGGCTGCGGCGCAACACATAGGTTTGCCTCCATCTCGCCATGAACGATTTAATAATGAGGGAAAGGGGATTCGCGGCTTGAAAGTCAAATCATTGTCAGCTGAACAGATAAAGAAGTTAGAATCATACATCTTGAATAACATAGCTGATGCTCAACCATATATCACATTGCATATTAATGAGTTGAAACAATTTCATCCAAAGAAGAAAGAAATGTGGATTTTGAATGAGCACAACAAAACTTTTTTGTCATGGATTAAAAAGACTTTTCTTGGTAGATCAGATGTATCAGAGACATTAAAATGGATAGTGGGTGGTCCATGTTTAAATGTGATAACATGGTCTGGTTATGACATTAATGGTTATACATTTCATAAAAAAGCTCAAGACAACAGAAGTGCAGTTCAGAATAGTGGTGTATTGGTGTTTGAAGAAACAATGCATTTTTCGAGTGCTAAGGACAAAAACCCAATTTCTGCATCAAATGCATATTATGGAGTGATTGAAGACATATGGGAGGTTGATTAATTTAAAATTAAAGTTCCCGTTTTTAACTGTAAATGGTTTAACGGTAACAACAGTGTCAGACACGATGAATTTGGAATGACACTTGTTAATCTGAATAGATTGGAAGACACAACTGATTCTTTTATAATGGCAACACATGCAAAACAAATTTTTTATGTAGTAGATCAATCAGATATGCAGTGGGCTGTTGTTTTACAAGGGAAAAAACAATATGTTGGTGAGGATGAACTTGATGAATATGCTGATTTATGTTAGATCCCTACTTCCATGGAAATATTAACAGAACATAATGACGATCATGTTGAAGACATAGTTTGTGCCATAAGGAACGATCACGACGAAGGAATTTGGGAAAACAATCCATCTGTACATTCCTAAAATTACAGGTAACATATGTTTATTTATTGTTTACATTTATTTTTTCCATAAATGTTAGATATTGTAAGTTTTTTATTTATTAAAACATGTTTTAAAATAAAATAAGTATATGTTTTTGTTTGTTTTAAGTTTGTTTAGTTTACTTTATCATGTTTATAACCATTACATGAATTTTAAAATGCTTATTTTTTTTCACTGACAATTACTTTACCATGTTTACAATGTTTACCAGGTTTACCATTTTTACCATTTTTACCATCTTGACCATCTTGACCATCTTTTCCATCTTTACCATTGTTTAACATGCTTACCATATTAGCAATGTTTACTATTATGTAACTTAGTACACTTTTCTATTTTCCGATTACAGTAGTATTAAAATATTTGAATTTGTATATTTGTTCACTGACAATTACTTTAACATGTTTACAATGTTTACCAGGTTTATCATTTTTTCCATTTTTTACCATCTTGACCATCTTGACCATCTTGACCATCTTTGCCATCTTTACCATTGTTTAACATGCTTACCAGATTACCAATGTTTACTATTATGTAACCTAGTACACTTTTCTATTTTCTGATTATAGTAGTATTAAAATATTTGAATTTGTATATTTGTGAACTGACGTTTGTTTTTTTGATTTGAAGGATAATGACAGATCATTCAGATGATCAACCACATGATTCTGGAGAGGAGCATATTGCTGGTCATACCTCTGGGGATGAACATTCACATGCTCCTATTACGACAAAGAGTTCAAAGGTTGGTAAACGCGGGTGAACACGTTTACCAAAATTATCACTTGCCCACACGCAGGATCAGAGGATAGTAGTTGAGTTTAATGATGATGATATTCCTAGAGGTCCGAATGCCAAAGATTTTAAGAGTTTTGTTGAAACTCAGGCTAAGACCAAAGTAAGCATTTTGTATGATGATTGGAGAGGTGTGGATAAAGAAACTATCTCTCAGTTGTGGGAGATGATTTTGGTAAGATCTTTTGTCATTGTTTGACCATTATTTTAAAGTTTCTAGTATATATAATATGTTTAACCTCTTCTTTATCAGGTGACTTTTGATATTCCTGACACTGGAGGAGTTAGGAAGAAATGATTATCATTGGATGCCAGGAGATGGAGGGATTTCAAATCAACCCTCTCATCTGATTTCATTTATGGTCATAGGAGTCATGACAATCCATGTCGTATATATCCTTTTATAGATGAATACACATGGAGACCGTTTTTTGAAAGTAGAAAAAAAGAGTCATTTCTGGTAAGGGAAATGTAAAATTTTATAAACTTTCTTATATAAATGATTTTATTAATGTTTTGTTAATGATTTCTTATTCTTAAATTACAGAAATCAAGGAAAGATCATCAGGAGATCCAATCTAAAAATGTACACCCTCATAGTTTATCTCGGGGAGGGTATACATTATTGGAAGAAAAAATGATAGCGGAGAAATTTCAACAACTAAGAGCTGAGTCTTCAAGCTCTGGAGAGGTGGCCCCTCCATCCCCTCCATCTAGACATGAAAAATGGAAGAGAGCTTGGAAGGGAAAAAAGGGAAATATCTTTTGGAAGAATCGAGAATCGTAGCTGAGAGGATTGTAAGATATCTATTTAATTTATTTAAGTTAACTTTTTTCTTCATATAAGTTTCAATCATTACAGAAATGTTCAATTAATTAATACAGGACTCTCTTGAGGATCAGAGTTCAGAGGGGACATTTACAGCTACTGGGAGGGAAGATATTTTATTTGCAGCATTGGGAAGGCCTGAACATCCTGGTCGTGTAAGAGGATATCCGGCAGGTGTATCGGTAAGAAAAGTGTTTCCACGTTCTTCAACTTCTAAAACTGAGGGGGTTTAAAAAAAATAGAATACTTGGAGGCTGAAGTTCAAAATATTAATGCAATGATGGAAGACAATATTAGAGAGTCGGTGCAGTCTATGTTTGCAGAAATGCAAAGACAATTTCAGACTGCAGCTCCCACTCCTCCACCTCCCCCTTCAGACCCCATTATTTATTCTCCACCTCTGCCAGTAGCTCCCACTCCCCCACCTCAGCCTGCGGAACCCATTTTTTATCTTACGCCTCTGTCGCAGCTTCCTACATATTGCGAGTTGTATGTTGATGATTCTCAACATCATATAGTAGCATACGGGTTGGTATATTGTATAGGAGATATAGTTCATCATCAATAATTAGAGGTAGAGAATCAGAGGGTCACTGTATAGGATATTATAGATAGATCAGCTAGGGTACCAATACCTACAGATGAGGTGGTGACAGTTGGACAGAGTATCAACCATTTTTTAGTTTGGCCATCCAGACTTCTTCGACTCATTACCATAGAGGTATGAATGTTATATCTTTTATTTAATTTTTTTTATTAAAGTTGTTTTATCATTTGAAAACTACTATAATTCTCAATTTTTTGTCACAGGAATACTTCAAAGGTAAAGAAATACTATATAGACAACAACAAAGACAACATGCTATGACATCAGATACAGATTCCAGTGGTCTTGACAGATTGTCAAGATATTCACATTTGTTGTAGGGTTTTTATGAGTTTCCAATGGAATCTCATGTTTGTGGACGAGAAATAAGTGTGGGGATTACAAAATCTGATATCATGGAGCTTGTTACTGGAGATAAGTTGGGCATCAACGTGGTGCAAATTTTTTCCATGTAAGTCTTAACACCTTTTCCCTGCGTTATATTTATTAAAAATGTATTATTATATATGATTTGTATTAGGTATCTTTATAAAATTTGTGAGAGGAATGAACTGACAGAAGTATATGGATTCATGGACCCGCAATTGATTTCCCCTAAAGCATGTGCATTGAATGAGGAACAAAGAATGGTTTATATTGCTGAAAGATTTGAAAAGAATATAATCCAACAATGTTGGATGATGCCTTTTTGTGAGAGGTATGAAACACATTTCTCTCAAAGAGTTAATTATCTTTTAACATAAGAAACCACTAACATTAAATTTCCTTTTATCAGTAATCATTGGATGTTAGGGATTTTTTGCCCAAGGGAGAAAGCTCTTTATTGGATATGCTCTGTTCATGGTGATGTGCGGGCAAGTTTTAAGAATATATTGGAAAAGTAAGTTTCAATTTCTCAATAGTTTTATATATTATAATGAATTTTAAATTTACCCCATTCGTATTATTTTCTAACAGTGCATGGGTCTAATTTTGAAAAAACACAAAGAAAAGAAATGCAAAGATCAAATATGTAAATGCGAAGGTAAATTTCCATTTATAGTTTGTACTTTTTGATTTATTACATAAAAATAATATATTTAATTTACACTCATTCAAAACTGAATTTTCATGAACAACAAGGCCTCATCGAATGCAGATATTATATTTTAAGATTTATGTTTGAAATAATAACAACTGGGACAGTTGTGAATTTTGACCTGGTACGATTTCCTCTTAAACTTTGCCATAATATTTCAATTTGATTTATTAATTACACACGTTAACTATATTCTTTTTCATTTGTAGCTTTTTGATGACCCTCAAACCTATACTGCTAAAGACATCAAACACGTACAAGTGGAGTGGTCAAATTATTTTACAGGTTTGATTGAATTTTTGTTGTTTGTAATGTAAAATGTAATTTTGAATATTGTCGTTTTAATTGTGTATTTGGTAGTTGTTTAGGTTTGATTTAGTTTTTTTTGAAGTTGACAGTGTATGTTTTGAATGTTATATAAGTGAATGTTTAATTTTTCTCTACTTCTTGTTTTGGTCTACTTTTGATGGTTCTTCTGGTATGGATTTGGGTCTGTAGGGGAGGGGTTCCAAGGGTGTGGGGGTGTCCAGCGGTCTGGGAGGGCTGTTCGGTGGGGTGGGGGGACAGTCCTGGGGGGTGGCAGGGATGTCCAGGGGTGTGGGAAGCCGGTCCAGGGGTGTGGGAGTGCTGTCCAGGGGTGGGGGGGGGGGGTTGTCCAGGGGTGTGGTGGGGGCTGTCAAGTGGGGTGAGGGGGTGAGGAGGTGATGTTCAGGCGGGTGGGGGGTTGTCGAGGGGTGTTTGGGGGTGTCCAGGGGTCGGGGGGCAGTCCAGGAGTGTGGTGGGGGCTCCAATGGGGTGGGGGAGGGTTGTCCAAGGGGTATACATGAGGGTGGGAGCTCCAATGGGGTGGGGGAGGGCTGTCCAGGGGGTATACATGAGGGTGAGGGCTCCAACGGGGTGGGGGAGGGCTGTCCATGGGGTATAAATGAGGGTGGATGCTGTCTAGTGGGTAAGTTTTATATGTTATCTATGTACATGCTTAATTTTTATGTACTTCTATTTTTGTGGTACGATTTCTTGATTTGTTTTTTGGTTGATTCTGGTGGAGAGAAGATCACTGCATTCTGTTTAAAAAAAATTGGGTTTATCACATCGGTTATTTAATAACCGACGTGATAAAATGCCTGGAAAGTAGTTTATCACGTCGGTTATTTAATAACCGACATGATAAAAGGTCTGAAGAATGGTTTATCACGTTGGTTATTAAATAACCGACATGATAAAAGGCCTGGAGAATGGTTTATCACATCAGTTATTTAAAAACCGACGTGATAAAGGGCCTGGAGAATGGTTTAGCACGTCTGTTATTGAATAACCGACGTGCTAAACGGCATGGACAATGGTTTATCACGTCAGTTATTCAATAACCGACGTGATAAACCGCCTCCCTCCGGTTTATCACGTCGGTTATACAATAACCGACGTGATAAACCCCCCTCCCCCGGTGTTTCACGTCGGTTTTATATGAATTGACATGATAAAACACGCTCAGCCCGGTTTATCACGTTGGTTCTTATAGAACGGACATGATAAACCACCCTCACCCCAGTTTATCACGTCGGTTCTATATGAACCGACGTGATAAACCCCCTCGCCCCTGTTTATCACGTCGGTTATTCAATAACCGACGTGATAAACCATTATCCAGGCCATTTATCACGTCGGTTATTGGATAACCGACGTGATAAACATCGCGATTTTATGTTTTTGACGTCGGTTTTTAAATAACCGACATCAAAAACCTTATTTATAACGTCACACGTATTAACGTCGGCTAGAAACCGACGTAAAAAATTAAAAATAACCGACATAAAAAACGTTTTCTGCACTAGTGGCACCTATGCTAAAAGTCCTCTTAAGGAAATACCAGCACTACGAGTTCATCGGTGCCCTCGGATTTTAATTCCTAGCACCGGTTAAAAAGATAGAAAAACCCGCTCGTTCGTTCACTGAACGTACCCGAGGCAAACTTTGGAAATTGATTCCGGGCACACCAGGCCTCAGAATCAGGTGCCGTCAGAAACTACGTTCTTGTAAAATCCCAAAGAAAATTAAGAAAAAACTTTATTTGAATTTTACGGGTCTTTACATGTCTCATCACGACAAGAATGCCCTACTTTTGTCATGGCCTGCCCTGAAAGTCCTCCCCAGGGGTTACGTTACAACGACACTACATGTAGCCATGCATTAGATCACGATGGTAGTCCTCGCCACCCTGATAACGAAGGTCCTCCCCGTAGAGACGTCAAACAACGAGAATGCCCTCCCCTCATTGCAGTACATTCTGAAGGCCCTCTCTAGGGTGTACCCTGTAGATATTCTCCCTACAGCAGCTGTGATGGTAGTCCTCTCCATTGTGGCAGCTGTGATGGTAGTCCTCACCACCACGACTTCCATTGAGAAGGTCCTCCTCGCAATGGCCCCAAGCAACAAGAAGGTCCTCCCCTTGTCGTAGTGTGTCTTGAAGGTCCTCCCTAGGATACACATCGAACATCAAACCATGATGGTCATCCTCACCATGATGGAAGTTGTTGCGAAGGCCCTCCTCGTAACAATGCTACACAGGCAGAATGTCTTCCCCTCACTATGATACGCCTTGGAGGTCCTCCCCAGGGTATGCACTGCAAAAGTCCTCTATGAAGTGAGGCGTCAAGTAGTAATGGTATAAGTATCCATTGCAACACGGATAGCAGAGGCTCTCCCCACCTAGACACCGATCAAAAAGAAGGCCCTTCCCTAGTTCTGGTACATTATGAAGGCCCTCCCCAGGGTGTACCCTACAAATTCTCTCCCTACAGTAGCTGTAATGGTACTCCTCGCCATTACAGCTGCCATTGCGAAGGTCCTCCCCTCAGTGACATATCATATCGACATGAAGGTCCTACCCCTGCCAAATCAAGAACAGAAAAGCTCTCATATTCCGAGGCACTCAAAAGGATGGGATCGAGCATTTCATATTCCCAGCTAGTCGCCAATGACACCCTTCTTCAATCAGGAGACGGTCTGGGGCCACCTTCATCTTCTGAACCACCTCAGAATCGACCACATGATAGTTCAATATGTACTGGCCCCACTGCATCTGACCACACTATCGACAAGCATCTCATTTGGTCCAACCAGGTAGAGGAATCACTAGAGGAGGAGTATGACGACATGATGCACCTGAGGAAATGATTGGATAGAAATGATGTACTAGATATGTTTTGGCCCACAACCACCTCTCAATTCGACTTACCAGAAAGTTGTCAGAAGAATGTGTGCATGACATCCGCTCCAATATATGGACAACCCTCTGCTGGATGAAATAAAGCTTCCTGCCCTATGATGTGTATTTAGACCATGTAAAGACAATAGGAGACCTCCTGCGTCACATCAACCTGGAAGCTCTTCCTTCGGCACAACAACAGCGACCCGAGAGGCGTAAAGGAAACATTGAGATTTCCTGCCTCCGTGCACTACACCAGTTGCGCCGCCTCATTGGCGATGCTCTGATGGGAGTCCATATCAGAGGATGGGGAGAACATGGAGCTCTGCATTTCACTCTGCTCCCCGCCCAGAAGAACCCGTTCGGCATAATGTATTGCAACATCATCACATCAAGGCAGTAATAGAATGGGGTCCCTGTTCAGGAAAGGCGACACACCCAACAGAGATAGGCCTTGAGTAAGTCCCAGAAGCGTCAGGGCTGATGGGAAAAATCCATCCAAGAGCTCCTGAATCAGGCCACCAAAAGAATACAACATGCCTCTCGCCTAAGAGAGGCCAATCAGTGGTCATTTCCTGCCTCCCCGGAGGGGATTGATTCGCTGGTGAACTCGACATCAAATCCAGTTCACCCCCCGAATGGGGGCACACAAGATTAGGCAGGTAGCGATGGAAGCATCCACTTCTCCAATCCAGTGTCAACCCCAGCCTACATAGCTGGGGGCATTTTTAACAACAAATTCCCCTGTAAGACCAATAAAAATGGGAAGAGACTCAATGTCCAAGGGACGAATCCAACCCCAACCCTCAGGGCTGGGGGCATTTTTACCACCTCAAAAACAACCTCCCCCACAAGAATCAGTATTCTATCATCAAGGGAAGACAATCAGAAGAGGAGGTTACTGCCCTATCCCATCCTTCAAATCATTATCCCCTTCAAGAGGGAGGCGTACCATAAGGATGCATCAAAGAACTCTCCGCGTCACCCTTCATCAAGGAGTCCAAAAGCAATCCCGGGACAAGAAAGGGAGGACCAATAAAAGACATGAGAGATCCTATTCTTATTTGGAAGATGAAATATCCTCTACCCCGCGATACGAATCCATCAGCTCCATAGAGGTTAACCCCACAGGTGATACCAGAGATGATGCAAATCCGGATGGATCAGGAGATGATGGTTCCAGTTAGGCTATGAATCACAACGAACCACTAGGTGTGCACACCCGGAACTAGAGGGCCCCCCGAAATATGGTCGCCCCTCCAGCTAACCCTCCTTTACTTACCCTAAAATCTCCCAACAAGGATAAGAACAAAGGAACAATTACCATTAACCCATCCCCTTTCTCTTGATAAAAAAAAATCCACTTACGTTCGAAGAGAGTTTCACTCGACAGGAAGAGGAAATGAAAGAATTGAGGTGGTTTAATGTCGAGCTACTCCAGAGGAACCGTCTTATTAAAAGCGTTCCCAAGAATATCCACACCTTACACTCCCAGTAAGTGAACCTCAAAGACCAAGGATTTACCTGGAAAACGAAGCATGGTCAGGGATCCTACCCAATGAGGCGCTTGACCCGTCCAACTACCTGAATATGGATTCGGATGAATACCAAGACTTCCCTACACTCAGGATGAAACTAGAGAGAGTATGTATGAACCCTACGAAGGTGTCACAAATGGAACATGCACCCTTGGTGATGGACGAGCCAGATCCTCAAGAAATGCCTCGGGCTACACCTTCCCAAGACCGGACCCAACAGGATGTAAACCAGGGTCTCGCCAGCACCATCGAGGCACTGACAGCTCGATTGGAATCAATAGAATGTCGACGCGCTCTGATACAGCCAGATCGAAAGCCCTACCGAGACTGGGTGAGCAACACGCCACCCCCAACCTATTTTTGGAGCCCTTTATTCCCTATTTTCAATGGATCAGGTGATCTGGAACATCATTTGATGCACTACACATCTTATTGCGATCCTATGATGGGAAGTCCAGAACAACAAGAAGCAGTGAAACTCATATGCTTCGTGCGGACCTTGCAAGGATCTGCCTTCGTCTGGTATACGAATCTACCAAATCAGTCTATAAATATCTAGGAAGACATTTTCCAGTAGTTCCTATTCCACTTCAGCTCAACGCTTCCTAAAACGATAGTCATCAACCTCATGAATTGCAAACAGAGGGAGAACGAGAGGGTCTCATATTTCATCACCAGATGGAAGGGTCTAACCTAATCTCTTAACAGGACAATGCCCCAAGACGATATGCTTTCCATATGCATCGATAACCTTCAGGATGAGCTGCAAACATTTCTCATACCAGTGGAGTGCACCACTGGCCTCCGCAATCTCTTAGTCATTGCCCAGAGAATTGAAGACTCCCTGCAGCGGACCAATCTGAAGTCCCAAATTGCCTCACAAGCTCCTGCAAAGAGAAAAATTAGAGATGAAGCGTCCTCTATCATGATCAAGCCATCTCCTATGCATGCTCCACTGCCTAGGCCTCCACCAAATCGTCAAGGGCCCCCTATGTATCAGCCGACGCCTCCGCCCAAGCAGGATGATCAGAGAGGATCGAAGCCGAACCAGTTCGAGGAACGAAGAAACAATGTATACTCGTTCCGAGAGGACCAAGTACGCAGCTACTTCATCACGACCATGAATTTCAATTTACTCCACCTCTCGGAACCAAGGAAGCCCAATGAAGTCAGCTGCGATGACAAGCCTGATTACTGTCCCTACCATCAAATGCTGGGGCACAATATTCAGGAATGCTCCGTCTTCAATGTCCTCCTGCAAAGGATGGTAGACTCCAGGAAGGTCGAGCTGGGACCATCCCCATCATAGGTGACATATATTTCTACCACCGATTCCGACAAAGGGGAGGGGTGGCAGGAAGTCACCAGCAAGAAGGGGAAGATATTTTATGGCTGGATGACTCAGAAGACCTTCAATCGAGCTCAAGGCATACTCTAAGCTCAATTAAAGCCGCCAGTGTTGCCGCCAATAGCCCCTAATGCCACACAACCGAAAATATCAGCCTCACAACCCTCCACAAGCCGGTCATCTAGGCGTAATCGAAAAGGGAGGAGACAAGAGAAAGAGGAGAAATTCGCAATGAGGCCGAAAATTTCCCCAACACTGTCGGATTTATGCCCCCAAACTTGGCGCCACGGGCACCCACCCCCCAAATGGCACCATCAGAGGCAACCGACCAGGTTGATCTGTCATAGGATGAGGAAATAATCTTTGGTTCCATCAACATCATCCATCTATTGGAGTCATTCCTTGATGAAGGGTATGGTTATGAACTCGAGTTCCAAATACGAGGAGCCAGGAGGGAGAATTGTAGAAGTAGGGGATACTAGGGGAGGCGCAGTCACGACCAATACCAACCCTATGGTTTTACCCCGACCCAGACCGTTAATATCACAGAAACTCTTGGGAGAGCCCTTCAATGGGATCAGCAGGAGAAAGAATATATCTCCCCCTTCACAAGAATCCACTCTGGCCCCATCATTCTGTGGTACCCATCAGAGGAGGAACAAGTTTCTAGCTGCCTAGTGCACACAAACAGACTGGCTGGGCCGAGACCCTAGAACGTGGGAACACCGTCGACCTCCGACCCCGTGGAAGGTCCCTCATCATCACATACTCCAAATCCTAAAGTACCTGATAAAACTCTCCCACCAACAGAGAAGCATCGGCTGCTGGAGTAGAAATATGATATCCTTAAGCATCTGGCGTCAGTACCATCCAAAATTTCAATCCTGGATGCCCTGATTTTGTCAGCAGATCTCTGGGAGGCGCTTGTAGAAGCCTTGCTCAGCCCCAAGGAGTTTCAAACTGAGGTAGCTGCCTCCGAGATTTACCGGATGGAGACTGGCCTGACTGAGCACAATTCGGTGATTTCCTTCACTGATCAGGATTAATATTCCATCATCCAATGACACATCAAACCACTATATGTGTCTGGTACATTAAATGATGTCGAGATCCAGAAAGTCTTTATTGAAAACGACTTTGGAGTTAAACTCCTTCCCCTATGGACACTTCTTAAGTTGGGCTACAGTGAGGATGATCTAATACCCCCAGCCACAACTTTTTTGGGTTATTACAAGAGTGAACAGAATCCAATGGAAAAAATCAATCTAAAAACCCATTTTGGAAACCTTGTGGCCTACTCGGAATTCTTGGTGGTCCAATAGAACAGGACGTTCAATGCCCTGCTGGAAAGGTCATGGCTCCATAATCACATGGCCATTCCTTCATCCTACCACAAGTGTATTAAGTATTGAGTCAATGGAAAAAGTGGGACATTTCACAATGACAAGGCCCCTTTAGAGCTCTTTGAGTCACACTAAATTTATGCCAGGTTTTATGAGCAAAATAATAAGAAACCTTCAGTCGATGGTGTTTACTGGATCCCCACTCCAAATGGTCTAGAAATTGTTCCTGATGACCCCCTCAGGAAGCTTGGCAGAGACTACGTACTGCCCATCAACTATGTTGAGAGCGGCGGTTCAAGCTCAGACACACACTCAGCTGTCCTCATGACTTCATCCATAATGGCCGAGCGTGACAATGCGGAAATGTCTGCCAAACCTCAATTTGGGGGGCGAATACTTGAGCGGGGATTCCCACGATGCCTCGCCTCCAGACTCCCAAGAGCCCGTTCCGGGAAATCTCCCCCCGTCGGATCAAGAAGATGAGAATTTGGGGGAAGAAGAGGAGGAAGATCTCAGGGATGCACCTCCCGCATTTGAGGAGGGAATCTCCACCACTGTGGATGAGCTTAGGGAAACAACCCTAGGTACAGAGGAAGACCCGAGGCTCACTCTCATTAGTACAACCATGTCTCCCGAGGAGCATGAGGTATATACCTCTTTCTTGAAGCAACATCGGGATGTTTTTTCCTAGAATTACACAGAAATTCCGGGACTTGATTCTGAAGTGTCACCACACCACTTAGGTATACCAGAAGACCACTGAGGCTATAAACAAGCCTCCAGAAGGATGCACCCCACACATGCTGTCCAAATAGAGGCTGAAGTAGACAAGCTAATTAAATAAGGCTTCATTCGGGAGGTCCAATACTCCATCTGGATAGCCAACATTTTCTTTGTCAATAAAAAGAGTGGACAAATTCTCATCTGCATCGATTTTAGAGATCTCAATCGGCATTGCTCGAAAGATGATTTCCCGGTCCTGATCACAGAGTTATTAATCGACGCAACGGTCGGGTATGGGGATCACTCCTTCATGGATGGCTATTCTGGGTATAATCAAATCAGGATGGCCTGAGATGATGAAGAATCCACTGCCTTCAGGGCCCCTTAAGGATTATTCTGTTATAGGGTCATGCCATTTGGTCTCAAGAATGCAGTATCCACATATCAACGCACCATGCATCGTATATTTAAACCATTCCTGGGGAGATTCGTCGAATGCTACGTGGATAACTTGGTGGTCAAATTAAGATAGTTCTCAGATCACCTGTCATACCTTGAAACCGTCTTCAAAAAACTTTTACAACATAGCCTGAAAATGAACCCCTTGAAATCTACCTTCGGGGTTACCTTAGGGAAATTTCTTGGCTTTGTCATATGCCATCGTGGCATCGAAGTTGACCCTGAAAAGACAAAGGATATCCTGGGTTTACCACCTCCCAGCAATCTCACTAAGTTGAGAGGATTCCAAGGGCACCTAGCCTACATCAGGCGGTTCATAGCCAACTTGGCAGGCAAATGTTTTCCATTCACCAGGTTAATGAAAAATGGGGTTAGTACCAATGGACAGATGATTTCCAGTAGGAATTCGATAGCCTGAAGAAGTGTGTCTTATGCCCACTGGTGCTCATGCCCCTGGTTGAAGGAAGGCCTCTCATCCTAAATGTGACGGCCCTAGAGCGGTCACTGGGGGACTTCCTCGCACAGAAAAATGATGCCGATAGTGAAAACAGTCTCTATTACCTCAGCCGAACCATGATTGATGCTAAAACATGATACTCAAACATCAAGAAGAGTTGTTTGGACTTGGTCTTTGCAGTTCAAAAATTGCGACATTATCTGCAGCATCATGAAGTCCATTTGGTCTCACGTAGTAACCCGCTCAAGTACAACCTTAGTCGCCCGATGCTAACCGGGCGCCTATCCCAATGGGCAGTAATCCTGCAATAGTTTGACATCTGGTTTGTGCCTCAGAATTCCATCAAAGGCCAGGAATTAGCAGATTTTCTTCCAGAGCACCCCTCGACAGGGACCACCACACCAGACGTCGAGCTACCTGATGAAGACATCTTATCGGTTTAAGAGGAGTTCCCAACATGGGAAATGAAATTCTATGGCGCATCCCGAAGCCCGACAGGGAAGAGGATGGAGGATCCCAAATTTAACAAGGTGGGTCTGGGGATAATACTCGTGTCCCCAGAAAAGGTATTCCTTCCATATTCCTTCCTCCTATCAGAAGGATGTACAAACAATGAGGCGGAGTATCAAGCCCTCATTGCAGGCCTAGAGCTCACACTCCAAGAACAAGTAAAACAACTTAAGGTAAAAGGTGACTCGGAACTAGTCATCAAGCAAGTCAATGGTGACTATGCTATTAAAAAAGAGGAGGTGGTTCCCCTGTTTGACCATGTCTGAGGGTTAATGGCCGAATTCTCCATAGAAGCAATATTGACCTATATTCCCCAGTCTTAGAATGCCCATGCTGATGCATTATCTAATGCGGTCACAACCATAGCTGACCCAGACTGGTATAAAACAATTATCATTATTGCTCATTGTCGAATGGTCTTGCTGTTTGTTCAGTCTAAGGTGGATGAAATCAATGAAGTTAGTCCTGTCCCTGAACCACATTCTCTTTCCACTGGCTGGATGACCCCCATTTCAAACTACCTTTAACAGGGAGAACATCTATCAGACAGGGCTAAACAAGAGAAAATACGGATAAATGCAATCAACTTTGTCTTATATGGCGGAATAGGTCAACAATAGGTCCTCTACAAATGAGGCCTTGACAAAATCCTCCTCTGATGTATTTATGGAGAAGAAACCACTGCCATAATAAATGAAGTACATGCTGGAGTATGTGGAGCACATCACCTGGGGTCTAATCTTTTCCATCAGGTTTGAAGACTTGGGTACTATTGGCCCATAGTGGCATGAGATTGCGAGCACTTTACTGCAAAATGCCACTCCTACCAAATTCATTCCAACTTCATTCACCAACCCCCAGAGTTACTTCATCAAGCCCAGTACTCCAGGCCATTTTCCATCTAGGGAATGGACATCATGGGACCATATCCTCCCGCCACGACCAAAAAACTGAAGTATATCCTCACAGCAACCGACTTCTTTTCCAAATGGGCAGAAGATGTACCCCTCAAGGATGTCGGGGCAAGAAACATTTTCAGCTTTGTGAAAGCCAATATAATCACCAGATTTGGCATCCCTCATATCATACTGACGGATAACAGCACCAATTTCTGCTCTGCTAAATTGGAGAAACTATACCAAGAATATGGTATCAAGGCTAACCACTCATCCTGCTACCATGCAGTGGCCAACGAACAGATAGAGGCTTTCAACAAGACATTGTCCAACATTCTCCAGAAAATGGTGGACACAGACAGGAGTTCATTGCTGGATAAACTCTTTCATGCATTGTGGGATTATCAAACCACAATCCGCACTGCTACTTGGGCTACTCCATACTCATTAGTATACGGAACAGAAGCAGTCCTGCCCATGGAGCTCCAATTTCCCTCACTCTGTGTTGCCATTTTTGATCAGTTTTCCAACGATGAGAAATCAGAAAAATGGGTTGGTGAATTAGGACAACTAAATGAGAAGCGGTTTCACACTTTTCATAATATGGAATTATATTATAACCGGATTGCACAAGCCTTCAATAAAAAGGATCGTCTTTGGTCTTTCTTGGAAGGAGAATTGGTGTTGGTCCTCCAGACCCCAATGATACCCAGAAAGAAACCTCCAAAGCTGGAGCCCAAGTGTGAGGGACATTATGTTATACACAATGTATACTCTAATGGAGCATATGACCTGATCTCCATGGACGGGCAGTTCACCACCGCTCCTACGAATGCGAGATTTCTGAAGAAGTATTTCGCATAACCAAAGAAGTTTTCGTCTGAGCTGCAGGACGTTAAACTGCCAATCCCCAATGGTCCAAACTCTATGAACCTAAACTAAGAGTATCTCGTCCTCACCACATGGCGTTAAACTACACCGATTTCAAAGAACTATGTACGACTTGATTCTTTCCCTTGTAGGATACGTAGCGACACCAAGATTTTGTATCCGGGCCTAGCCATCCCCAAATAAAGTTAAAAGTTCCTTATTTTCCCCCGTGTACGGACCAACCTTGCACGAGGTGTATCCCCTTCTAAAGAACTATGTGAGGCTTGATTCTTGACCTCGTAGGATACAAAGTGATGCCATAATTCCACATCCTGGCCTAGCCACCCCAAATGAAGATTAAAAATGCTCTTTCCCCCGTGTACGGACTAGACCTGCACATGGTGTATTATCTTTTAAAGAACTATGTACAGCTTGATTCCTTCCCTTGAATGATACGTAGTGATGCCAGAATTATAAATCCTGGCCCAGCCACCCCAAATGAATATTAAAAATTCCCTCTTCCCCCATGTACGGACCAGACCTACACGGGGTGTATTCCTCATCCTTACCGCATGACGTTAAATTGCACGGATAAGAAATATTAGAAATTCCCTTTTCCTCGTGTATGGACCAGACCTATATGGGGTGTATCCTCTTTTAAATAACTATGTACGGCTTGATTCCTGACATCTCAGGATACATAGTGATGCCGAAATTCCACATCCTAGCCCAACCACCCCAAATGAAGCTAAAAATGCTCCTTTCCCCCATACGGACCAGACCCGCACATGGTGTATCCCCCAAAGTAACTATGTGAGGATTTATTCCTGCCCTCGCATGATACGAAGCGATGCCGGGATATTATCTCCTAGCCCAGATTCTAATAAAAGAAAACACAGGTGTATATACCCCTCATCCTTACCGCATGACGTTAAACTGCACGGAGTCCCCTTCTCACGTCAGTTCATCCTCGTCCACAATGCACGATGGTAAAACTATACGGACTTCGTTTTCATTGCACGACGTTAAACTACATGTATTGCATCACAACCCACCCAAGATATACGTCGAAACGGAACTGGAGTACTCTTGGAACGTTTGGATGCATCTTCTCCATACATCAGACTCCGCGACCCGGATAATTGCAGATCTTCATAATCATTCATGGACATCAGAAGTGAGAAGTTATCGACCCGTGGACACCTTTGAACAACTATGCATACCACACCCTTAGAGGCTCTACATATTGATAACCACTAGCCCGTATATCAAAGGAAAGATTTACTCAGGCGATACTCTTCCTATCTCGATACATTTACCAGCCTCAGAGCCCCATATCATATCTCCTGATCCAAAAATTTATGGAGCAGTGGTTTACAAGTTCATTCCCCTCTCACATCCAAACGTTTCCAGGGTATCCCTACCAAGTTAGCCTATGTATTCACCCATGGTTAACATGATGATATACATCTAAAAAAGTCAATCCAGGGTTGGGCGACTTTGACTCAATGGGCAACTGTGGTGAAGATGTTTCTTGTATGCTTGGACACCATTATCCCCATATGCCAAACTCTGTGCTATGAGCAATCCCAGATTTTCATAATCATCCATGGCCATCGGAAGTGGAAAGTTATTGACCCGTGGACACCTTTGTATGACAATGAATACCATGCCCTCAGCGGCTCTGCATATTGATAGCCCCTAGCCCGTCTACCAAAGGGAAGATTTACTCAGGCGATACTCTTCCTATCTCCGTACGCTTACCAACCTCAGAGCCCCATACCATAAATCCTGATCCGGGAAACCCCAGAGTTACAATTTACGTCCCCATTATCTCACACTTGTTCAGAGTATACCATAGCATCCTAACTCAATTACCCTCTAGGTGCTTGTAGAAATAGTCACCCAATGGTCCGAATTCTATGACCGTTAAAATAAGAGTACTTCATCCTTACCGTACGACGTTAAACTGCATGGAGTAAAGGTACACCCCATGTGCAAGATAAATCAACGCAGTGAACTCTTTGAGTTTTAATAGAAACCAGGGACGAATATCCCCGACATGTCCAGATATTTCTCTACCAAACAGCAGACTTCGTGGCCCGAACAATCACGGATCCTCATAATCATTAATGGCCACCAGAAGTGGGAAGTTATCGACCCATGGAAACCTTTGAATGACTATTCATACCATGCACTTAGTGGCTCTGCATATTGAAATCCCCTGGCCCATCTATCAAAGGTAAGATTTCCTCAGGCGATACTCTTCCTATCCCCATACACTTACCAGCCTCATAGCCCCCATATCATCTCTCCTGATCCAAGAAGCCCTGGAGCTACGATTTACACCCCCAACCCCTCTCCATGTCTTGGGCATGCTGAGATATTCGATCCCAATTACATTCTAATCAAGAGTATCCTTTGAAACTACGTCCTTACCGCATGATGATTAAAACTGCATGGAACATGTCTTTGCCACTTGGCGTGAAGCTACAAAGACCAAGCATTAAATATCCTGGGAAATGCCTCTAACTACAAGCATTTTTAATGGATTTAAAAATTCCCCCCATCCTTGTTGCACGACGTTAAACTGCACAATGTATTTAATAATTCTCCCCATATTTACCGCATGACGTTAAACTGCACGGAAGCCATCCTCACCGTATGACATTAAACTACACGGATTTAGTAATAATAACAATGCCCCTCATCCTTGTTGCATGACGTTAAACTACATGGTCAAATTCATCATAGGTTCAATTAGGAATATAGGTCTTCCTCTGCCCCTCAGTGCATGGGCTAGACCTACACAAACCACCATCTCACACCAGTATGAGAAGGGGTGACTTTACCCATTCCCGGGAAGTTTAGCTGAGATGTTTCTCCTGCATTTAGGCACCCTCTTTTCATAAACCATACTCTATACTCAGAAAGAGATGAACCCTTGTAAGCCACCCTTGGTGGTCCTGAATCTCAAATTCCTTGAAGTTTCTCGGATATCAGGAGAATATTGAGCTAATGACACATTTTCATGACTATTCATACCATGCCCTCAGTGGTTATAGATATCGATCACACCTGGATCGTCTACCAAAGGAAATATTTCCTCAAACAGTGCTTCTCTCCATACACCTCTAGGCCTCTGAGCCCCCATATCCATCCCAGGATTCAGAAACCCTCTGAGCTATAGTTTACTAACCTATTTCACAACCCTACCTGAATACGCTGGAACGTCTCTGACAAGATTACTGAGAACCCGGAAAAGTCATTCCATTCTGAAGAATGTCCCAGCTTCATGACATTAAACTACGCCAAACTCCAACCATCCTTTACGTTGACTAAATGCGTAGGAAAAGGACCCTTCGTCCACATTTCCAATTCATATAGATGTTCCCAAACCCTTTCGAATGTCACATACCCTTTCAAAGCCACCCATGTTGGTTTCCATAATGCGGACTTCCATGAAGTCCTCAGGCCATCAGAAATAGACAACCATTGACTTAAGGACACCTTTGAATGACTATGCATACCATGACCTCAGTGGATCTACATATTGATCACCCCTGGCCCTTCTAACAAAGGCATTTTTTCCTTAGTTGATGCTTTTCCTACCCCTGCACGCCAATGCGGCTCCCATGCCCTGTGACATGCCCTGCATGTTGTTAAAATCTAAGAATATTCCCCCCATGTGCGTCAGAAAGGTATTGAGACATATTTTAATCCACCAAACCTCGTCGGAGCCCTCGCCCCACCATATCTGGTCAAATTTGTTCGACCTAAAACATCAGTAATTATTGTCTTGTTGGAGGGACTTTAAACCGCTCACAAAAAGAGGCGCAAAGCCCGTTAGGCCGAAAACCTGAAAAGGGGAACTTAAGAAAAAGCCAAGACATACCCGTTGGGTTCACACCAAATGGGCCGAGGAAAAATTAGGGTATTGATGGAAAAGACAAAAAGTTTGTAGGGTTTTCAACAAAACCCTAGAAAAAGGAAAACTGTGCTCACTGAGTCCCTTGGCTTAGGAAAAATTTAGAGCATTTTCCAATCACTCATCAAGTTTCTGGACCACTCTGCATCGGAATAGCCTCCTCTTCGTTCTGATCGGACCCCATTCCGATGGGGGGAATTTGTAGGGTCCTAAAAAATCTGAAAAGGAGAATTTGAATCCCCTTACTTGTGAAATGATTCTACCCAATTTCCCTCAATGAATTAGACAAATATGTGGATAATACTCAAGATTGGAAAAGGACACATCGGTCCGCATACCGGCCCAACGTTGATGGTATGTGGCCGGTTCATCGAGCCACCACCCTCTGTGTACCAGCATCGTTCGCGGAATGGAGGCGGGAACCCCTACATGGGTGTGAAGTAGGACGGGCGCCAGGCTGGTCCACTATCACAAACTGCCCCAGCCACGAAGCGCACCGACTGGCCCACGCCGCGTGCACTGTCGTTCACGGAACAGAGGCAGAGCCCTGTGCTGCTGTGAAGGGCTAACTTGGTTTGCGGATGACGTGCATTCAATGCCCCCCGTGAGTTGCGGATTGACCAAGTCATCCTTAAAACGGGTTTTCGGTCATGGGCCTCCGAAAAAGGTGCCACATGATCACATATACATCCCTTTTCCCCCCTATATAAAAGGACATCGAGGGGGAGAAGAAAGGTATCGATCAGATTGAGGTGGGAGGATTTCGGAGGAAGGAGCATAGGATTTCGCAAACAGCGAAGTTCCAATTTGCAAACCAGAACAGGTATGAAACTAGAAACGAATTAATAAAGGAATCAAAAAACTCATAACAACTTGGTGAACCACGAACTTAAAATAAAAATAAAAAGAAGACTACGAGCCATGGCCCCTCCGCGGATGTACTCCCTGCGGACCGGGGAGTCTATGCCCCTTTTTCGATATGACACACCGCATAGCACCCTCTTATGAGGGAGAATCCCTGACCGACGAACCCCCGACCGGTGTCGCCCCTGGCCGCTGCTTCTCACGTGGAATCCCCCGCGTACCAACCTGGTACGCAGGCCGAACCTGAAGCCGCGTACCACCCTGGTACACAGGATTCCTATTAGTCCGCATACCACCCTGGTACGCGGATGACCTCTCCAGCCACGTAGCACCCCCCTACGAGAAGGGTGCCACTCCTCATACACCAATGTGGCCTGCCAACTCCTTTCGTTTTCCCATTCCCTGAGTCAGATAAAATCCTTCCAATCCGGCCTGATCCTTCACAATACCCTCATTGGCCTATTCATCGGCCTCGAGCCAAGGCCTTTACCGAAGCCACCCAATCCGTATGATGTAACCTTTAGGTGTATCAGTGCACCGCTTTGAGTTCACATACCCATGGTAGGTGAGGACAAAGGGGTTTCTTCGGCCCTTGAGCGGGTTCCCAAAACATTCTTGGGTTCACATACCCACGGTAGTGCAGGGTCCAAGCCCGGGAGCCCCCTTTCTGCCTCTCCACTCACCAGGATTGGGGGACCCCACTTGCATTTACTTTCAACGCCAGTGGTGAGAACTTCTCCCCTCTTCTAGGAGTGACAGGGCAACCATTCTGGTGTAATACCTTGGTTATTATTGTAGGAGGTGGTACCTGCACCCCTACTTTCTTCTTCGGTCCCAAATCGCTTTTCCATTGGGGTTTGTCACCAATTCGGGCATCCATCTCAGAGTAATCCCCAACTTTCTGGGCCTCCCCACACATAATCCCCACTGCACTCCCCACGGATGCACCTTTCGAAATGTGATCGTCTAGTTCCTTATGCCTCTTGTTTCTCACACCGAGCATGACTCACGTGGGCTTAGAGTAAGCATCGACCATGACATACTCTCCTGGGCTACCCATAGTGTAATCCCAAATGCCCCACATACCGAACTACAGGGACATTGATCCATGTCAAGGCATGGTACGTAAGAAGCCTCCACGAGGTTCATGCCCACTTACCATCAGACCCCCAGGTCCACATTCACGTCGATTCTATGACAATATTCTGAACTACATTGACTTTGATTCCCTGCCAATGGGATATGTAGGAAGCCTCCACAAGGTTCAAGCCCAATATCCCTTGGACCCCAGGTCCTCCTTCATGTCAGTACACCAATGCCCCGAAATGAACTACGTGGGTTTTGATCCCTTTTTCCTAAACAGTGTACATAGGATGCCTCCTTGAGGCTCAATCCCAATAATAGAAGACTCTCACATATAATCCATAATATTACAAGAACTCAGTGGACTTTGATTCCTGACCAACTGGGATACGTAGGAAACCTCCCAGAGGTGCAAGCCCGATGTCTAAGTCTGATACACATCTGTCCCTATCAGACCATGTCCTTATACTCCAGTAGGACCATCTTCGGGCCCAGGAAATCATTTCCCTTGGGTCTTCCGGGCTGTCTTGGCGTAAGTCCCACACCGTCTTTGACCGGGCTTCTCTCTCCCTAGGGTCCTTGCTACATGACATTAAACTGAACGGTTGAGTACTTATCACACGAACCTAAAAGGTGATGTGTCTCGGTAAGTGGCACCGAACTATGTGGATTCTAATTCTTCTCATGAGGATACATAGGAAGCCCGCATCATAGGTTTGATCCAAACACTCAAGTCATTATCTGTCTCCCCTGAATGACAGTAAACTCTAGAGCGCCTAGTTATGAGGCTTTAAACCAGCGTCATCCCAATGAGTCCAAACTCCTCAGAGTCATTAATCCAATGAGGGATGGTAAACCTCAAGACTAAATGATTCTGAATCCCAGTGTTCAGTTGACCATTTCCAACCAGGATTAATCCGTGGATACTATGCTTGGGTATGAACCAAATATTCATGAACATATGAACATGTCTCAAATCTATAAGAGAGTCACGGAATAGAAAATAATTCCCCCAAAAGGGTGAGATGATCCAGACTTCCCATACTCTCGACCAATGTGAGTTCATAAGCGTCACTGGCCAAATCGCCCAGTGAACGCCTACCTTTGGAAAGCAGGTCCACGTATCATCGGATATAGAACTGTTGGGCATTTCGAACCGATTAGAAACACCATCAGAAGGCCTATGCTGATCATAGTCACAAGCCCTTGGAGTATGAGGTTATAGACCATGTGTTCTTTAGATTCCTCCTTGACATGGGAAGTGGAGGTTTGGCATGGGGAGTAAGCTTTGTCCCAGGTTTTTGGGCCCTTAATGGTGTTGGGGTGAGTTGTAAAGGTGGTGTATTGGTTGAGGTTTCCACCACGGTTGGAGTGGATCCATAAAATCTTCCACATGTCCAAACATCATCAGTATCTTCATGATGACTCCCATGTTATTTACAGGAGAGATTTGGATTTCTTGAATGATGATACATTCATTGAGTGTCCTGTAGATATCCTGTATCATCAAGAGAAGGTGATTCATGGGTGTACCATTCCCTTGGTTTGTGTTTTTTGGAGGCATGGTGCCCTGGAGGAGAGTACTTGGGAGTGAGAGATGCAGATGCATGCCCGGTACTTGGTGTTGTTTTTTTGATTTGTTTTTCTTATGATGAGATGTTCATATCTTTCTATGTTATGAGATGTGTTGTTTCAATTAATGTGAGATGTGTAATAAAAACCCTAACATATAAAAAGAGGAGGACCTTAATCCTAATTGAGACATATTTTACTATGATGTGATTAAGCCTGTGTGGATGAGTCAGTGTCACCTAGAGCATATAATATCTTGACATGGAGGTTGAAATTCCTTGATTTATGTTCTTGGTGTAGTGATGTATGTTGAGAGGTGGGGATGTGTCCATACAATTTGTTTTTTGGGTGTTTTGGTTAGTGTGTTTGATTGATGGTAGAATTGTGGAATAACGAGATCCTTGAGAGGTATCTCATGGGGTGGTTGTTTGGACCCTCGGTTTGGTTTAGATTCTCTAGGGTGAGAATAATTTGGGAGGTATCTGTAGGATCAAAATAATTATGTAGATGCTCAATATTCAAGAGGGGGGTGAATTGTACACTTTAAAAATTTCCTTTGGAACCTTTAAAGTTGATTACGAATAACCATGTTTTCCTTAGATAAGGAAAGTTCTAAGTTTAACAAAGTTAAACTAAGCAAATTCACAACACCTCTAACACCAATTGAAAAATTGGAATAAGGAATGAAGTTATAAACTTCATGTTCTATGTACTTGCTTAAAACTAGAATGAGATTCTGAAAGTAGGTTCCGGAAATATGAATCCGGAAGTTGAAACTTAACTAAAGATTACAATATGAGATTCTACCTTAAAGCATATAGAATCTAAATGAAACAGAGTACAAGTAGGGAAGTATAATAAATTTATACTTTCCTTAAAATACAATATGCAGAGGAAACAAACAGTTAGTAAAACTAAAAATAACAAAATATAAGTATTTTAACCCAAAGATAAGGGTATCCAATAACCTTGGATAAAGGTACCTTGATTTATAATTTCAAGAAAGTATGTCTTACCCACACCCGGGTAAGCCCTTGATACAAAGATCAGAATCTCTGTCTTGCTATCCCCGCAAGCCCTCAACTTCAAGGTAGATGGAACCTCTATCTTCCTCAGCAAGGAAGCCCTCAAACTTTAAGGTAGTCGACACCTCTGTCTTCCTATCCTCGGAATTCCTTGAATGTAATCACCAACATTCAGAGTCGAATGAAGAAAAAAATGAACGAGCGGTTCAGTACGCACAAAGCATGAAAATCTTTCTCTCTCTTGTAATCACCTTAGCACTGTGTGGTCTCTAGATCAATCAACTTCATTGTCTCTCGAGCTCTTTCAAATGAGCTCCTATTTATAGGCTCGGTCGGCCTCCTTTCAAACAGTCATGTCTTCCTTAAAATTCGAAGGGACCTGTACACATGTCAATTAACCAACAGTTAGTTTATAACGGAATAGACGACATCGTTTTATAACAAAACAAGTGTAACAGAAAGTACGACATCATTTCAAGATTAGTTAAAATGTTTGGAGTGAAGATTCGGAGTGTAAACAAAATGTCAAAGAGTAGACAAATTATAAAAGAGTAAGAAAAATGAAAGTTCAGAGTCTAACTAAAAATAATATTCAGAGCCTAAATAAATTCGTAGTGTATAAAGAAAAGATGATCAGATTTTGTTTAATAGGTGAATTCGGAATAAGAATTCGGAATGAGAATTCATCATCAGAATTCGTAATGAGAATTCGTAATCAGTATTCGTCATTAGATTTCGGTGTCGAACTTCATGAGAGTTCATATCCAAAATTCGGAGTATAACTTTATTAGAGTTCGTATCTAGAATTCGGAGTGGAACTTCATTACAGTTCTCATGCAGAATTCGGAGCCTAAAACAGATTGCTTCATATCAAAGTTTTAAACGATTTCGAGAAAATAGAAATGAATCCGATTCTTATACTTAAGAAATATATGGATATAGATAATGAAAATATGATAAGGAAAATTTTCCTTATAAAAGAGATTTTCCTTATAAAATCGATTTTCCTTATAAAAGAGATTTTCCTTATAAAAGAAATTTTCCTTATAAAAGCGATTTTCCTTATAAAAGCGATTTTCCTTATAAAAGCGATTTTCTTTAAAAAAGCGATTTTCCTTATACAAGCGATTTAACTTATAAAAGTGATTTTCTTTAAAGATAATATGTTTGTGATTTTCAAAACAAGAAGGAATGGAAAAGTCCTAAGGAAAACCTTATTGACTCAACAATCTCCCCCTTTTTAGAAATCACAAACATCCTTACGAAAAAGAAAGACTAAGGAAAAAAACATTTAAGTCTTATCTCCCTTTGCTTATGGATGTTGATGAATACGAATAACTACCCCTTAGGCTTTGAAACTCTAAGGATCATATTCTATATTTCGGGAATGGTATTCCATTAAGAATAATAATGTCTTCTTTAATGAAAAACTCCCCCTTGGATAAACTCTATTAGATTTCTTTTTCTTTCTCCCCCTTTGTTCATGTTCTTTTTCCTTCTCCCCCTTTGTGATTTTCAAAAAGGATTCGAGGGAATGTAAAATATAATAAAGTACCTGAAAGATTAGTAACAACAAAAGAGACGGGCAAGCAAGATTTTCATTCGGTTTGAAACATCAAAAAAAGGAAGCTAAGATACAACAAAAGATCGGATTTGTCTATTTTGGATCTTTTTCCTTCGACATGAGACGCTTGAGAATAGTCTTTTTCATCTTCAAGTCTTTATGGTCTTCTTCGGCTTGCTTCTCTAACACAACTATTCTTGCACTTTGAGCTTCAAGATTTTATTCCTGGGCTTCAAGCTTTTCTTCCTGATCTTTCAAAACTTGTTATTGGTTTAAAAACTTCTCTTAAATCTCAATCCGATGATCCCTTTCATTCCTCCAGCTTTGAGCAACAGAATTCAGCTTCCCATTCAGATTACTATCTTCTTGAATCTGGAAATTCTTTTCAGCTGTCAACTTTTCTTCAAAGGAAGAAGTAAGATCATTTAGCTTCCTGTCTTCTGTCTCAAATGCATCTTTAACATTATCTTGGAAATCATCCAAGAGCCTCATCTCTTCTACAGTTTTCCTCAACCAACTAGTCATTTTCTTACAAGACCTTTTTTGGGATTCATAGCCGACAGAATTTTTTTTGAACTGAGCCTCCATCTCAACACATTTATCCATAACCATGGATATAGAGTTTTTTTTCTAATTCAAAGTATGTTGGAGCATCTAGCATCTTGAATCAATACTTGAAAAGGTCGGAATAGAACCTAGGAACTTTTTTAAAGACTGAACAACAAAGTCATGTACTAATGAAGATGAATCCGAATCGGAGACTTTTCTTGGAGAATTTTCTTCTTCAAATTGCTCATCCTTCTTCTTAGAAGAATCACCAACTTCCCTTCTCTTTACAGCCACTAAGCTCGGTGTATCGACAACAAGTTGCTTTCCCTTGTACTTTTTCGGAATGGATTCCGGTTCCAGGGTTTTCTGTTCACTATCAGACACTTGAACAACATTGTATTCATCATCAATATCTTTTTGAGCACCATCCTCTACATTCTCCATTTGAGAAATATCATGTAAAATATGTTCTTCCTCTACATGATAAGCTATTTCTTGTTCTCATTTTTCCTCATCCTTCCCTGGAGTGACTATCTTAAAGAACTCAGCTTCTGAAGTTCGGAGCGACAAATGTTCCGAAGGTGTCTCCTTATAATCTTCTACTTTCTTCAATAGATCTCCTATCTCACCACTACCTTCAGAAACTTATTCATCCTCTTCCTCTTTCTCAAACTGCTCAACTTCCTTAACATGCTTAGCTTTAACCTTCTCCGAAGTAACATAGTTTCTTCCTAGAGTCTCTGGTAGATATTCCAAAGAGAAAGATCTCGGGACTGGAATGTTTTTGGAGGCCATATCATTAAACTTCAATAAAGTCTGAACCACCTCAGCTTCAGACATCTTCTTCATAAGCTTCTTTTGTTTCACTTGTTTTTCAAGTTCAACTGCTGTCTTTTCCTTCAAGGCATTAGCCTCCGCAAGATCCAAGCCAAACTGAGGCTCCCCTTGCACTCTCTTCTCTTTGACTTCCCTCCACTTAGAAACTACCTCATCAGGGTAAGCTTTATTCTTTTTCGGTTTTGGAGGTGCGGACTGAACTTTCTTAGATTAAATATTCTCTGCTTCAACTTCAACTTCTTTCAACTTTCTCTTCTTCACTGGCTTAGAAGATTCTGGTTCAGCAACTTTCGAAACTGCTTCTTCTTGAACTGGTAAATCAAAGGACTCACCAGTCTTCTTGTCGAAAGCAACATTCATCCATTTAAGGGTATCATCACCCACCAACATAATTTTGAAAACTCTTGGCTTAGAGTTTCAAGCCTCCTTGAAAGACTCAAGACACCAAACTATTAACTTCGAGATTATTGCTGGATACATTACAATCTGATCTCTTAGATTCCCTTTCTTAACATTATCAATGGTAATAAGAATGTGTCTCATCAGATTAAACTTCCTTAGATTTATCAGAAAATCTAGAATAAAGATATCTCTCTTCTTCAAACTGTCTTTGTCACCCTTTCTCGGTACGATAAAGCCCTGTACCCATAATTCTAGAATCCGAAAATTTGTAGACAGAATAGCAATTTTCAGAGCGTTGTCATCTGACAGTCCGAGAGTCTTCAAAGCCTTTTCCTTGTTGAAAATTCTCTTTGAATCTAGCAAAACATGAGTGATGAACTCGGATTCTCCTTCATAGGTCAGCCCTACCAAGCTGGCTGCCTTGGTATATAAAAGCTTATAAGTCTTTCCATAATACTTAAATGACAATTTCTCCCTACCATCTCCCTTAAAGAAGGAAACTGTCTCATAGAACTCTAAAAGAAACTCCGAATATACTTCATCTTGATTCATGGGATTAGACACAGCAACATCTTCCCATCTGTTAAGATTTATGTTCTTGGATATAAGAGAATCATAATTGTTGAAGAAATCAGGATGAACCAATCTTTCTCTATATACTAACCACTGATAAATCGGCTTAGAGGTTGACATGTCTTGAGAAGCTACTTCCACAGACATTCAGATCTGAAGACTTCTTAGAAGTTCAAAATAGAGATTGCTGAAGATCGGAACGGGTTTAAAACGGAGAGACAGAGCTTCGGGACGCTGGAGCTTGGAAATCTGATGTGGGACGACCATTTGGGGTCCCCTTTAAATAGGCAACGATATAATGGTTCATCTTCCTCGGTTGATCGAACAGTTGTAAAAATACTGAGATCAGATCTGACGTTTGAAAACCAATGCTCAAGAAAAATTTGAATCTGATCTTTTGAGGTTTTTATTAAAACAAAGATTTAAGAAAACTATAATCCAAAAAGAAAATATAAGAAAATACCAGCTAGTAAATTACGATTACGAAAACATGAGTAAGGAAATCATACCTTTCGGATTGGATTAGAAGGATTATTCGTAATGGGTAACATCCTTCTTCACTATGAAAAAAACATAGATCGCAAAGCACACTACGAAAAACTCAGTGTGAAGAACCCGGTATGAAAAGAATAAAAAAACGAAAATTCATTATAAGAATTTCAGTACGAAAATTTCATTACAAGAATTTCAGTACGAGAATGTCATTATGAATGTCTCAATACGGAAATATCATTATGAAAGTCTCAGTACGAAAGCCTCATTCCGAACATTTCAGTACAATTTTTTTTTGTATAAACTCATTAAAAAAAATAATGAAAATAACAAACATATGTACTCCCCCTATGAAAAGGAGTTTATTACTCTAAAGAGACTTTTTCAACAGGAAGTTAATTAAGAAAGATTATCTTACGGTTATCATTCCTGAATTCTGTTTAATGTATTCAAATCTATCAGAAGACAAAGATTTTGTGAAAATATCATCAAGTTGATCTTGCGTTCCGATAAACTGAAGAATAATATATCTTTTCAGTGTGTGTTCCCTAAGAATGTGATGCCTAATATCTATGTGTTTTGCACATGAGTGATATTCAGGGTTCTTACTTAGGGAAATGGCACTTGTGTTATCACACAAAATTTGAGTTTTAGTAAAACTCAATCCATAGTCTGTGAGTGTGTGCTGCATCCACAACACTTGAACACAACAACTTCCAGCTGCTACATATTCGGCTTTAGTAGTGGAGTGTGCTACAGAATGTTGCTTCTTTCAAGACCAAGAAACTAGTGAATCTCCTAAGAAATGACAAGTTCCGGATGTAATTTTTCTATCCATTATACATCCACCAAAGTCAGCATTAGAAAATCTTTTTAGAAAAATATCATTTCCAGAAGTATAAAATAATCCTAGATCCATGGTTCCCTTAAGGTAGTGAAAAATTCTTTTTACTGCCTTTAAGTGAGATTCCTTAGGATTGGTTTGATATCTTTCACATAAGAATACTGAGAACATTAAGTCTGGTCGACTAGCTGTTAAGTAAAGTAAACTTCCTATCATACCTTTAAAGGATGTTTGATCTACTAGTTTCCCAGCTTCATCAAGATCTAGAGAGTTTGATGTACTAATAGGAGTACTTATACTTTTAGTATTGTCATAACCATACTTTTTTAAAAGATCTTTAATATACTTATGTTGAGATATGTAGGTTCCTTCTGGTTTTTGGGAAATTTGAAAACCAAGGAAATAAGTTAACTCACCCATCATACTCATTTCAAAATCAGATTTCATTAGACTTGCAAAAGAGTTGGTTAAAGATTGCTAAGTTGAACCAAATATGATGTCATCAACATAAATTTGAACAATCAAAACATTTTTCTTATCGTTCTTTATAAAAAGGGTTGGATCTATATTTCTCTTAACATAGTTATTTTGAAGCAAAAATATAGTGAGTCTATCATACCAAGCACGTGGGGATTGTTTAAGACCATACAGAGCTTTGGTAAGTCTAAAAACATGATCAAGATGTTCTGTATCTTCAAATCCAAGAGGTTGTTCAACAAAAACTTCCTATTGAACATAACCATTAAGAAAATCACATTTCACATCCATTTGAAAAAGTCTAAAATTAAAGAATGCTGCAAAGGCAAGTAGAATACAGATAGATTCAAGTCTAGCTACTGGAGCATAGGTTTCTTCATAGCATATTCCCTCTTGCTGATTATAGCCTTTAGCAAAAACCCTAGCTTTATTTCTCACTATGACTCCATTTTCATCACATTTGTTCTTGAAGACCCACTTAACTCGAATAACAGAAGTTTACTTAGGTCTTTCAACCAAGATCCAGACTTTGTTCCTTTCAAATTCATTTAGTTCATCTTGCATAGCTTTGATCCAATCATCATCACCGAAAGCATCATCAGTGCTTTTTGGTTCTAATTGGGAAAGAAATGCTAGATGTTCTATTTCATTTCTTAAGGAACTTCTAGTTCTTACAGGTTGATTTACATCACCAATGATACTATCACTAGGATTATTCTTAAGAAACACCTGATTTGGGTTTTGAAAAGCCTGTTCATCAACATTGGGTAGAAAATCTTCTGGGGTAAATGTTTCAGAAGTATCTTATTGAACATTTTCCTTATCAGAAGGATCTTCTATCAAAGGCTGACAATCAGTTTTTGAAAACACATCCTAGTATGAAGATTTGGATGATTTAAAAACAAAAGGATCTGTCTCATCAAATTTTACGTGTACTCTTTTTTCAATAGTACAAGTGTTTTTATTGAAAACTCTATATGCCTTAGAAGTTGTGGAGTATCCTAAGAAAATTCCTTCATCAGATTTTGGTGCAAATTTATGTAGATTATATTTAGTATTTAAAATGAATACTTTCCAACCAAAAACCTTGAAGTAGGAAAGTATTGGTTTTCTACCATTCCATAACTCATAAAGAGTTTTATTAAGAAAAGGTCTAATCAAAACTCGATTTATAGTATATCAAGCAGTACTTACAACTTCAGACCAGAAATGTCTAGCTATAGAATATTCACTCAACATGGTTCTAGTTATCTCTTGAAGAATTCTATTTCTTCTTTCAACTACACCATTCTGGTGAGGAGTTCTAGGTGCTGAAAAATTGTGAGTAATACCTTTTCTACTACAAAAAGTTTCAAAATCAGAATTTTGAAATTATCCTCCATGATCACTATGAATAGTTTTCAATGGAAGGTTTTTCTCATTTTTCACTTGAGATCTAAAAATTTTGAAATAAGAAAAACCTTCATACTTCTTTGCTAGAAAATAAACCCAAGTAAATCTAGTGTAATCATCAACTAGAACAGACACATAGTATTTGCCTCCAATACTTCCAGTTTGTGTTGGACCAAAAAGATCCATGTCCACTAACTGTAATGCATCAGTTTTTGAGACTTCACCGATTGATTTAAAACTAGATTTATGTTGCTTTCCATATTGACAAGGATCACAAACTTTAGAAGAATCAAATCTAAGCTCTGGTATATCCTTAACTAGTTTCTTCTTAGAGAGTTTTCATAAGTTCTTAAGGTTACAGTGACCTAGTCTTCTATTCCATAACCAGGAATGATCTTCCATTTCACTTAGGCAAGGTAAATCTTGGCTCCTGAGGTCTTCTAAATCTAAGGTGTAAACATTCTCTTGCCTATTGGCTGAGAGAACAAATTATTCCTTGGAATAGTGAACTAAGAACTTATCATTCCTAAAATTCACAAGGTATCCTTCATCACATAACTGACTTATGCTAATGAGGTTGTGCTTAAGACCCTTAACAAAAATAACATTTGAAATCAAGGTTTTACAAAGAAGAACAATATTACCTATTCCAACAATTTCTCCCTTAGCATTATCTCCGAAATTTACCTTTCCTCCTTTCGTTTTGATAATCTTTTCAAAATATCTTTTGTTACCAGTCATGTGCCGGGAACATCCACTATCCATGTATCATGTGTTGCTATTGGTACTCTCTTTATTTTCCTGAAATCAAGAAGATAATTAGACTTTCGGAATCCAAACTTGTTTGGATCCGAGATTTCCAGATAAAAAAATTTTAGGTACCCACATCTTCTTAGAGAAATAAGATTTGTGAAATCCAAGAGACTGGGTTTTGTTTAAGGAACAATTCTTTGTCCAGTTACCACCACATTGACACTTGGTACAAAATGGGGCACTTTGAGGAACAAAATAATTGTTACCAAAAATTGGTTTTTCATGGGTATAACCAAATCCGGATTTATTTCTTAAAGGTCGTATTTGGGAATACATTTTATCAAAAATTTTATTACCATGGGTAAAGTTTGATAAACACTTCTTTAAGGATAAAATTTTAGACTTGAGTTTTATAACCAAGTTTTTATACTCAAAATCATTAGTTTTAAAACTAGAGCTAGGCTCGAAGATACTTTTCTTGGAAATTTCTTTTTCTAACTCTTTAGAAAGTTTTTTCTTCTTAGAACTTACTTCGTCAAGTTTTTTTTGAAATACTTTCAAAATAATCATTTTTCCTATCAAGATCTTTAGAAAGATCTGATATTTCATTCATAAGAATATTATTCCTAGAGTTTTCCTTATCAATTTTTTTATTTAGTTTGGAATTCTCAATTTCAAGAAGTTCAGCAAACCTAGAAACTTCTTCATAAGTAGGTAAAGTATTTTCTTCATCAGAAGAGGATTCTACATCAGAAGAGTTATAATATTCTCTATTATTAGAATTTAAAGAAACATTGGTCAATGATTTAGCATTTCGTACCTTAGCCATAAAACAATGATTGTTAATAGGTAGTCTAGCTACAAGACCAAGATTCTTCTGTCCTAAAGATTCATAATCAGAAGATTCTTCTGAAGAGTCACCACCACTGGCACTCCAGGTATCACTAGCTTTCATAACTTTCTTAGCTTTGGCTTTATAATAATTATTTCTGTTCTTGTATGAATGCCTTTCTTTTCTTTCTTTCTTTTTGAACAAAGGGCAATCTGGTCTTATATGTCCAGCTCTCTTGCATTCATAACACGTGACTTCTCCATCTTTCCTATCTTTCCTTTACTTTTTCTTATACTTGGATTGGAAACTTCTTTGGCCAGCTATCTTGTTCATCCTTCAAGAAAGATTTGCTAACTCATTTTCAGAGACTTCACTCTCACTAGATTCAGATTGGAAAATAACTTTCTTAGACTTGGATCTGGTTACCCTCTCATGAGTCTTATCTTTCATTTGATTTGATGTTGTTGTGAAAGAAACAGTACCATTTCCATTTTTCTTCTTGATATTGTCACCATATCTCTTCATTCTTGTTTCATGTTGAAGAAGAGTTTCAAATAGATCATCAAGAGAAATTTTAGTGACCTTCCTATTCTCATCTATAGCTATTCTTTTGGATTCCCACTCATTGGGAATAATATCAATTATCTTATCCACAAGTGCTTCATCATCTAACCCTTTCTCTCCCATAGACTGTAAACTGTTGACTATAGTCATAAATTTCTGTTGAACTTTACAAATTGGTTTACCAGAAGAAAACTTAAAGCCATGGTATTCATCTCTAAGCACAGCTCTCCTAGTCTCAATCACTTTATAAGTTCCAATGTGTGTAACCTCTAACTTCTTCCAGATACAATTATCTGCTTCACAAGAAGAAATTTGGCTATATATATTTCTAGTAATTGAACAAAGTAAGGTATTGCGTACCTTATAATTGATTTGATACTCTTGCTTTTCCTGGTTAGTGAAAGTTCTAACTTCCTTATCAGGAATTTTATAATCTCCAGTAAGCATTACAAAGTTGTCCACTCTAGTATTTATAACAAAAGTCTTCATTCGATCTCTCCAGTACTCATAGTCATTACCATCAAAGATTGGTGGTCTTGTAGGATTTAGATTATCAATGGAACCAACATTGACTCCTTCCATACTTAAAATAACCTTCGACACACAAACTTGTTAGTAGAAAAAGTTCGTAATCACAAAGTTCGGAATGATAATTCGCAATGACAAAGTTTAGAATGACAAAGTTCGGAGTGACAAAGAACATTCTAAGCAAGTATGAATATTAAAGGAAAATGAACAAGAAAAAATTAAACGTGAGTATAAGTATTTCAGAGACCTCCTTTGATACCAATTGTAGGATCGAAATAATGATGTAGACACTCAATATACAAGAGGGGGGGGGGGGTGAATTTTACACTTTAAAAATTTCCTTTGGAACCTTTAAAGTTGATTACGAATAACTATGTTTTCCTTAGATAAGGAAAGTTCTAAGGTTAAAAAAGTTAAACTAAGCAAATTCACAACACCTCTAACACCAATTGAAAAATTGGAATAAAGAATGAAGTTATAAACTTCAAGTTCTATGTACTTTCTTAAAACTAGAAAGAGATTCTGAAAGTAGGTTATGGAAATATGAATCTAGAAATTGAAACTTAACTAAATATTACAATATGAGATTCTACCTTAAAGCGTATAGAATCGAAATGAAACAGAGTACAAGTAGGGAAGTATAAGAAAGTTATACTTTCCTTACAATAAAATATACAGTGGAAACAAACAGGTAGTAAAACTACAAATAACAAAATATAAGTCTTTTAACCCAAAGAGAAGGGTATCCAACAACCTTGGATAAATGTCCCTTGATTTATACTTTCAAGCAAGTCTGTCTTACCCACACTGGGGTAAGATCTCGATACGAAGATCGGAATCTTTTTCTTGCTATCCCCACAATCCCTCAACTTCAAGGTAGTTGGAACCTCTGTCTTCCTCAGCAAGGAAGCCCTAAAACTTTAAGGTAGTCGGCACCTCTGTCTTCCTATCCTCAGAAGTTATCAAATGTAATCACCAACATTCGGAGTCACACGAAGAAAAAAATGAACAATCGGTTCAGTATGAAAAAAGCATGAAAAGCATTCTCTCTCTAGAAATCACCTTAGCAGCGTGTGGTCTCTAGATCGATCAAATTCATTGTCTCTTGATCTCTTTAAAATGAGCTCTTATTTATAGGCTCGGTCGGCCTCCTTTCCAATGGTCATGTCTTCCTTAAAATTCGGAGAGACCTGTACACGTGTCACTTAACCAACGGTTAGTTTATAATAAAATAGACTACATCGTTTTATAACAAAACAAGTGTAGCAGAAAGTACGACATCATTTCAATATTATTTAAAAAGTTTGGAGTGAAGATTCGGAGTGTAAACAAAATGTCAAAGAGTAGACTGTAGGATTGAAATAATGATGTAGATGATCAATAAACAAGAGGGGGGGGGGGTGAATTGTACACTTTAAAAATTTCTTTTAACAAAGGAAAGAGTTAAGTTTAACAATGTTAAACTAAGAAAACTCACAACACCTCTAACACCAATTGAAAAATCGGAATAAGGAATGAAGTTATAAACTTCAAGTTCTATGTACTTGCTTAAACCTGGAAAGAGATTCCGAAAGTAGGTTCCGGAAATATGGATCCGAAAATTGAAACTTAACTAAAGATTACAATATGAGTTTCTACCTTAAGGCATATAGAAACTAAATGAAACAGAGTACAAGTAGGGAAGTATAAGAAAGTTATACTTTCCTTACAATACAATGTGCAGCGGAAACAAACAAGTAGTAAAACTACAAGTAACAAGATATAAGTCTTTTAACCCAAAGAGAAGGGTATCCAACAACCTTGGATAAAGGTCCCTTGATTTATACTTTCAAGCAAGTCTGTCTTACGCACACCAGGGTAAGCCCTCGATACGAAGATCAGAGTCTCTGTCTTGCTATCCCCGCAAGCCCTCAACTTCAAGGTAGTTGGAACCTCTGTCTTCCTCAGCAAGAAAGCCCTAGAACTTCAAGGTAGTCGGCACCTCTGTCTTCCTATCCCCAGAAGTCCTCAAATGTAATCACCAACATCCGGAGTCGCACGAAGAAAAAACTGAACGAGTGGTTCAGTACGCACAAGGCATGGAAATCTTTCTCTCTCTAGAAATCACCTTAACAGCGTGTGGTCTCTAGATCAATCAACTTCTATATCGTTGTCAGCTCTTTCAAATGAGCTCCTATTTATAGGCAAGGTTGGCCTCCTTTCCAATGGTTATATTTTCCTTAAAAATCAGAGGGACCTGTACACGTGTAACATAACCAACGGTTAGTTTATAACAGAATAAATGACATCATTTTATAACAAAACAAGTGTAACAGAATGTACGCCATCATTTTAAGTCTAACACAAAAGTTCGGAGTGAAGGTTCAGAGTGTAAATAAAATGTCAAAGAGTAGAAAAATTATAAAAGTGTAAGAAAAATGAAAGTTCAGAGTCTAACAAAAAATAATATTCGGAGTCTAAATAAATTCGGAGTGTATAAAGCAAAGATGATCAGATTCTGTTTAATAGGTGAATTCAGAATGAGAATTCGGAATGAGAATTCGTAATCAGAATTCATAATGAGAATTCGTCATCAGAATTTGTAATGAGAATTCATAATCAGGATTCATCATTAGATTTCGATGTTGAACTTCATGAGAGTTCTTATCCAGAATTCGGAGTGGAACTTCATTACAGTTCTCATCCAGAATTCGGAGCCTAAAACAGAATGCTTCATCTCAAAGTTTTAAACAATTCCGAGAATATAGAAATGAATCTGATTCTTATACTTAAGAAATATATGGATATAGATAATGAAAATATGATAAGGATAATTTTTCTTACAAAATAAATCTTCCTTATAAAAGTGACTTTTCTTATAAAAGAGATTTTCCTTAAAGATAAGGTGTTTGTGATTTTCAAAACAAGAAATAATGGAAAAGTCATAAGGAAAGCCTTATTGACTCAACAATCTCCCCCTTTTTGGAAAGCACAAACATCCTTACGAAAAATAAAGTCTAAGAAGAAATAAAACATTAAGGCTTATCTCCCTTTGCTTATGGATGTTGATGAATACGAGTAACTCCCCCTTAGGCTTTGAAACTCTAAGGATCGAATTCTAGATTTCCGGAATGATATTTCATTAAGAATACGAATGTATTATTTAATGAAAAAACCCCCCTTAGATAAACACTATTAGAGTTCTTTTTCTTTCTCACCCTTTGTTAAGGTTCTTTTTCCTTTTCCTCCTTTTTTAGGGTTCTTTTCCTTCTCCCCCTTTGTGATTTTTAAAAAGAATTCGAGGGAATGGAAAATATAACAAAGTACCTGAAAAATTAGTAGCAACAACAAAAGAGACGAGCAAGCACAATTTTCATTAAGTTTGAAAGTTCAAAAACAAGGAAGTTAAGATACAACAAAAGATCGGATTTGTCTATTTTGGATATTTTTCCTTCACCATGAGACCCTTAAGAATAGTCTTTATATTCTTCAAGTATTTATGGTCTTCCTCAGCTTGCTTCTCTAACCCAACTATTCTTGCACTTTGAGCTTCAATATTTTCTTCCTGGGCTTTAAGATTTTCTTCCTGAGCCTTCAAGATTTGTTCTTGCTTTAACAACTTCTCTTCAAACTCAATCCGATGATCCCTTTCATACCTCCAGTTTTGAGCAATATAATTCATCTTCCCATTCAGATCTCTGTCTTCTTGAATCCGGGAATTCTTCTCAGCTGTCAACTTTTCTTCAAAGGACGAAGTAAGTTCATTTAGATTCATGTCTTCTGTCTCAAAAGCATCCTTAACATTATCCTAGAATTAATCAAAGAGCCTCATCTCTTCTACAGTTTTCCTCGACCAAATAGTCATTCTTTTACAAGACCTTTTGTGGACTTCATAGCCGATAAAAAAAGTTTTGAACTGAGACTCCATCTCAACACATTTGTCCATAACCATGGATACAGAGTCTGTTTTCTGATTCAAAGAATGTTTAAGCATCTGGCATCTTTAATCAATACTTGAGAGGGTCAGAATAGAACCCACTAACTTCTTTAATGACTGAACAACAAAGTCATGACCCAACGAAGATGACTTCGAATCCGAGACTTTGATTGGATAATTTTCTTCTTCAATTCTATCAAGATTTATCTTTGAAGAACTACCAACTTCCCTTCTGTTTACAGCCACTGAGCTCGGGGTATCAACAACGAGTTGCTTTCCCTTGTCCTTTTTCGGAATGGAGTCATGTTCTGGAGTTCTCTTTTCACTGTCAGATACTTGAACAACATTTTACTCATAATCAATATTTTTTTAGCACCATCCTCTATATTATCCATTTGAGAAATATCATGTAGAAGTTGTTCTTCCTCTGAATGATAAGCTACTTATTTTTCTCCTTTATTGTCATCCTTCCCTGGAGTGACTAACTTATATGATTCATCTTCTGAAGTTCGGAGCGACAAATGTTCCGAAGGTGTCCCCTTATAATCATCTACTTGCTTCAAAATATCTCCGGTCTCACCACTACCTTCAGAAACTGCTTCTTCCTCTTCCACTTTCTCAATTTACTCAACTTCCTCAATAGGATTAGCAACTGTCTCTTCCGGAGTGACATAGTTTCTTCCTGGCGTCTCAGGTATAGATTCTAAAGAAAAATATCTCAGAACAGGAATGTTTGCGGAAACCATCTCATTAAACTTCAACAAAGTCTGATCTACCTCATCTTCAAACATCTTCTTCTTATGCTTCTTTTCTTTCATTTGTTTTTCTAGATCATCCGCTGTTTTTTCCTTCAAGGCCTTAGCCTCCGCAGGATCCAAGACAAACTGAGGCTCCCCTTGCACTCTCTTCTCTTTGATTTCCCTCCACTTAGAAACTACCTCATCAGGATAAGCTTTCTTCTTCTTCGGTTTTGGAGGTGCGGAATGAACTTCCTTAGATTTGGGATTCCCTACTTCAACTTCAACTTCTTTCAACTTTCTCTTTTTCACTGGCTTAGAAGATTCAGGTTTAGCAACTTTCGGAACCACTTCTTCTTGAACTGGCATATCAAAGAACTCACCGGTCTTCTTATCGAATGCAACATCCATCCTTTTGAGGGTACCATCACTCACCAACATAATTTTGCAAACTCTTGGATTAGACTTGCAAGCCTCCTTGAAAGACTCAAGGCACCAAACTATTAACTTCGAGATTATTGCTGGATACATTATGATCTGAGCTCACAGATTCCCTTTCTTAACATTCTCAATGGTAATAAGAATGTGTTTCATCAGCTTAAACTTCCTTAGATTTATCAGAAAATATAGAATATAGATCTCTCCCTTCTTTAAATTGTCTTTGTCACCCTTTCTCGGTACGCTAAATCCTTGTACCCATAATTCTAGAATCCGAAAATTTTTAGACAGAGTAGAAATCTTCGGAGCCTTTTCATCAGCCAATCCAAGAGTTTCCAATGCCTTTTCCTTGTTGAAGCTTCCTTTTTAATCTGGTAAAACATGAGAGATGAACTCAGCTTATCCTTCATAGTTCAGACCTACCAAGCTAGATGCCTTGACATAAGAAATCTTATAAGTCTTTCCATAAGACCGAAACGAAAATTTCTCCCTGTCATTTTCCATAAAGAAGGAAACCGTCTCATAGAACTCTACAAGAAACTCCTAATATACTTCATCTTGATTTCTGGGCTTAGACATAGAAACATCTTCCCATTTGATAAGATTTATGTTCTTGGATATAAAAGAATCATATTTTTTGAGGAAATCAAAATGAACCAACCTTTCTCTATATACTAACCACTTGGAAATCAGCTTAGAGGTTGACATGTCTTGAGAGGCTACTTCCACAGACATTCGGATCTGAAGACTTCTGAGAAGTTCGGAATGGAGAATGCTGAAGATCAGAATGGCCTTAAAACGGAGAGGCAGAGCTTCGGGATGCTGGAGCTTGAAAAACTGATGTGGGACAACCATTTTGGGTCCCCTTTATATAGGAAATGATATAACGGTTCATCTTCCTCGGTTGATCGAACGGTTGTAAGAACTGAGATCAGATCTGATGGTTGAAAACCAATTCTCATGAAAACTTGAATCCGATCTTTTGAGGTTTTTATTAAAACAAGTATTTAAGAAAACTTATAAACCTAAAACAAAATATAAGAAAATATCAGCAAGTAAAGTATGATTAAGAAAACATGAGTAAGGAAATCATACCTTTCGGATTGGCTTAGGAGGATTATTCATAATGGGTAATATTCTTCTTCTTGAAGAAAAAAATTAACTACGAAAAATATTTACTATGAAAAAACAAAGTTCGCAAAACTCACTACGAAAAACTCAACAAATAAAATAGAAAAAAAACATTACAAGATTTTTATCATGAAAAATTCATTACAAATGTTTGAATATGAAAAGCTCATTATGAAAGTCTCAGTACAAAAATCGCGTTATGGAAACACCAGTACGAAATTTTCTATTCCGTAAGTTGTCAATATGAAAATATCCATTCCATAAGTTTTCTATACGAAAATATCCATTCTGGAAAATTTTAGTTCCGAAAATTCCCATTCCAGAAATGTTAGTTCCGAAAAGTTTGAAAAATTAACTCTGGAAAAAAAAATTTAGTTACTCTAACAATCAAATGTACTCCCCCTATGTAAAGGAGTTTATTTCTGTAAGGAGAATTTTTCAATAGGAAGTTAATTAATAAATATTACCTTACGGTTATCATTCCTAACTTCTGTTTAATGTATTCAAATCTATCAGAAGGCAAAGATTTTGTAAAAATATCAGCCAGTTGATCTTGCATTCCGATAAACTGAAGAATGATATCTCCTTTTAGTGTGTGATCCCTAAGAAAGTGATGCCTAATATCTATGTGTTTTTCACGTGATTGATGTGAAGGGTTCTTAATTAGGGCAATGGAACTTGTGTTATCACACAAAATTTGAGTTTTAGTAAAACTCAAGCCATAGTCTGTGAGTGTGTGGTGCATCCACAAAACTTGAGCACAACAACTTCCAGCTACTACATATTCTGCTTCAGCAGTGGAAAGTGCTATAGAATATTGCTTCTTACAAGACCAAGAAACTAGTGAATCTCCTAAGAAATGATAAGTTTCGGATGTGCTTTTTCTATCCATTATACATCCACCAAAGTCAGCATCAAAAAAGCTTTTTAGAATAAAATCATTTCCATAAGTATAAAATAATCCTAGATCCATGGTTCCCTTAAGGTAGCGAAAAATTCTTTTTACTTCCATTAAGTGAGATTCCTTAGGATTGGATTGATATCTTGCACATAAGCATACTGAGAACATTAAGTCTGGTCGACTAGCTGTTAAGTAAAGTAAACTTCCTATCATACCTCTAAAAGATGTTTGATCTATTGGTTTCCCAGCTTCATCAAGATCTAAAGAGTTTGAGGTACCAATGGGAGTACTTATACTCTTAGTGTTGTCATAACCATACTATTTGAGAAGATATTTAACATAATTATGTTGAGATATGTAGGTTCCTTATGGTTTTTGAGAAATTTTAAAACCAAGGAAAAAAGTTAACTCACCCATCATACTCATTTCAAACTCAGATTTCATTAGACTTGTAAAAGAGTCATTTAAAGATTGCTGAGTTGAACCAAATATGATGTCATCAACATAAATTTTAACAATCAAAACATTTTTCTTATCTTTATTTATAAAAAGGGTTGGATCTACATTTCCTTTAATATAATTATTTTGAAGAAAAAATCCAGTGAGTCTATCATACCATGCTCATGGGGCTTGTTTAAGACCATACAGAGCTTTGGTAAGTCTAAAAACATGATCAGGATGTTTTGTATCTTCAAATCCAGGAGGTTGTTCAACAAAAACTTCTTCTTGGACATAACCATTAAGAAAAGAACATCTCACATCCATTTGAAAAAGTTTAAAATTAAAGAATGCTGCAAAGGCAAGTAGAATACGGATAGATTCAAGTCTAGCTACTGGAGCGTAGGTTTCTTCACAGTCTATTCCCTCTTGCTGATTATAGCCTTTAGCAACGAGTATAGCTTTATTTCTTACTATGACTCCATTTTCATCACATTTGTTTCTGAAGACCCACTTTACTCCAATAACAGAAGTTTCCTTAGGTCTTTCGACCAAAGTCTCGACTTTATTCCTTTCAAATTCATTTAGTTCATCTTGCATGGTTTTGATCCAATCATCATCACCTAAAGCTTCATCAGTGCTTTTTGGTTCTAATTGGGAAAGAAATGCTCGATGTTCTACTTAATTTCTTAAGGAACTTATAGTCCTTACTGGTTGATTTATATCACCAATGATACTATCACTGGGTTGATTCTTAAGAAACACCTGATTTGGGTTTTGAAAAGCCTGTTCATCAACAAAGGGTAGAAAGTCTTATGGGGTAAATGTTTCGGAAGTATCTTCTTGAAAATTTTTCTTATTAGAAGGATCTTCTATCAAAGGTTGATAATCAGTTTTTGAAAACACATCTGAGGATGTAGGATGGGATGGTTTAAAAACAAAAGGATTAGACTCATCAAATTTTACATGTACTGTTTCTTCAACAGTACAAGTATTTTTATTAAAAACTCTATAAGCCTTAGAAGTTGTGGAATAACCTAAGAAAATTCCTTCATCGGATTTTGATGTGAATTTATGTAAGTTATGTTTAGTATTCAAAATGAATACTTTGCAACCAAAAACCTTGAAGTAGGATAGTCTTGGTTTTCTACCATTCCATAACTCATAAGGAGTTTTATTAAGAAAAGGTCTAATCAAAAATTGATTTATAGTATAGCAAGCAGTACTTACAGCTTCAGCCCAGAAATTTCTAGCTATAGAATATTCACTCAACATGGTTCTAGTTATCTCTTGAAGAATTCTATTTCTTCTCTCAACTACACCATTCTGCTGAGGAGTTCTAGGTGCTGAAAAATTTTGAGTAATACCTTTTCTACTACAAAAAGTTTCAAAATCAGAATTTTGAAATTCTCCTCCTTGATCACTATGAATAGTTTTCAATGGAAGGTTTTTCTAATTTTTAACTTGAGCTCTAAAACTTTTGAAATAAGAAAAAGCTTCAGACTTCTTTGCTTGAAAATAAACCCAAGTAAATCTAGTGTAATCATCAACTAGAACAAACAAATAGTATTTGCCTCCAATACTTCCAGTTTTTGTTGGACCAAAAAGATCCATGTGCACTAACTGTAATGCATCAGTTGTTGAGACTTCACCAATTGATTTAAAACTAGATTTATGTTTCTTGCCATATTGACAAGGATCACAAACTTTAGAAGAATTAAATCTAAGGTCCGGTAGATCCTTAACTAGTTTCTTCTTAGATAGTTTACATAAGTTTCTAAGGTTACAGTGACCTAGTCTTCTATTCCATAACCAGGATTAATCTTCCATTGCTCTTAGGCAAGGTAAATCATGGCTCCCGAGGTCTTCTAAATTTAATGTGTAAACATTATCATGCCTATTGGCTGAGAGAATAAATTCTTCCTTGGAATTGTGAACTAAGCACTTATCATTCCTAAAATTCACAAGGTAACCATCATCACATAACTGACTTATGCTAATGCGGTTGTGCTTAAGACCCTTAACAAAAAGAACACTTTAAATCAATGTTTTACCTAGAAGAACAATATTACCAATACCAATAATCTCTCCCTTAGCATTATCTCCAAAAGTTACCTTTCCTCCTTTAGTTTTGATAATCTTTTCAAAATAGATTTTGTTACCAGTCATGTGCCAGGAACATCCACTATCCATGTACCATGTGTTGTTGCTGATACTCTCTTTATTTTCCTGAAATCAAGAAGAGAATTAGACTTTCGGAATCCAAACTTTTTTGGATCCGAGATTTCTAGATAACAAAATTTTAGGTACCCACATCTTCTTAGAGAAATAAGCTTTGTGAAATCCTAGAGATTGGGTTTTGTTTAAGGAACAATTCTTTGCCCAGTGACCACCACATTGACACTTGGTACAAAATGGGGCACTTTGAGGAACAAAATAATTGTTACTAAAAATTGGTTTTGCATGGGTATAACCAAATCCGGATTTATTTCTTAAAGGGAGTATTTCGGAATACATTTTATCAAAATTTTCCTTACCATGGGTAAAGTTTGATAAACACTTCTTTAAGGAAAAAATTTCGAACTTGAGTTTTATAACCAAGTTTTTATCCTCAAAATCATTAGTTTTAGAACTAGAGATACGCTCGAAAACATTTTTCTTAGAAATTAATTTTTCTAACTCTTTAGAAATTTTGTTCTTCTCAGAACTTACTTCCTCAAGATTTTTTGAAATACTTTCAAAATCATAATTTTTTCTATCAAGATCTTTAGAAATATCTGATATTTATTTCGTAAGAATAAAATTCCTAGAGTTTGCCTTATCAGGTTTTTTATTGAGTTTGGAATTCTCAATTTCAAGAAGTTCAGCAAACCTAGAAACTTCTTCATAAGTAGGTAAAGTATTTTCTTCATGAGAAGAGGATTATTCATCAGAAGAGTTATAATACTTACTATCATTTGAATTTAAAGAAACATTGGTCAATGATTCAGCATTTCGTACCTTATCCATAAAACAGTGATTGTCAATAGGTAGTCTGGCTATAAGACCAAGATTCTTCTGTCCTGAAGATTCATAATCAGAAGATTTATCTGAAGAATCACCACCACTGGCACTCCAGGTGTCATTAGCTTTCAGAACTTTCTTAGCTTTGGATTTATAATACTTCTTTCTGTTCCTGTCTGAATGCCTTTCTTTCCTTTCTTTCTTTTTAAGAAAAGGGCAATCTGGTCTAATATGTCCAGCTCTCTTGGATTCATAACATGTGACTTCTCCATATTTCTTATCTTTCCTTTCCTTTTTCTTATACTTGGATTGGAAATTTCTCTGACCGGCAATCTTGTTCATCCTTCGAGCAAGATTTACTAACTCATTTTCATAGACTTCACTCTCACTAGATTCGGATTGGAAAATAAATTTCTTAGACTTGGATCTGGTTACCCTCTCTGGAGTCTTAGCTTTCATTTGATTTGATGTTGTTGTAAAATCAACAGTACCATTTCCATTTTTCTTCTTGATATTGTCAGCATCTCTCTTCATTCTTGTTTCATGTTGGAGAAGAGTTCCAAATAGCTCATCAAGAGAAATTTGAGTGACCTTCCTGTTCTCATCTATAGCAGTTCTCTTGGATTCCCACTCATTGGGCATAATATTAATTATCTTATCCATAAGTGCTTCATCATCTAACCCTTTCTCTCTCATAGACTATAAACTGTTGACTATAGTCATAAATCTCTGTTGAACATTACATATTGGTTCACCATAAGGAAAATTGAAGCCATGGTATTCAGCTCTAAGCATGGCTCTCCTAGTCTCATTCACTTTAGAAGTTCCAAAGTGTGTAACTTCTAACTTCTTCCAGATACAATTAGCTGCTTCACAAGAAGAAATTTGGCTATATATATTTCTAGTCATTGATCAAAGTAGAGTATTGCGTACCTTATAATTGAGTTGATACTCTTGCTTTTCCTGGTTGGTGAAAGTTCTAACTTCCTTATCAGGAATTTTATAATCTCCAGTAAGCATAATAAAATTGTCCACTCCAGTATTGATAAAAGAAGTCTTCATTCGATCTCTCCAGTACTCATAGTCATTACCATCAAAGATTGGTGGTCTTGTAGGATTTATATTATCAATGGAACCAACATTAACTCCTGCCATACTTAAAATAACCTTCGACACACAAACTTGTTAGTAGAAAAAGTTCGTAATAACAAAGTTCCGAATGACAAAGTTCGGAATGAAAAATTTTGGAATGAAAAAGTTTCAGAATGACAAAGTTCGGAATGAAAAAGTACTTTCTAAGCAAGTATGAAGAATAGAGGAAAAAGAGCAAGAAAAAATTATACGTGAGTATAAGTATTTTAGAGACCTCCTCTGATACCAATTGTAGGATCAAAATAATGATGTAGATGCTCAATAAACAAGAGGGGGGGGGGTGGATTGTACATTTTAAAAATTTCTTTTAACAAAGGAAAGAGCTAAGTTTAACAAAGTTAAACTAAGAAAATTCACAACACCTCTAACACCAATTGAAAAATCGGAATAAGGAATGAAGTTATAAACTTCAAGTTCTATGTACTTGCTTAAACCTGGAAAGAGATTCCGAAAGTAGGTTCCGGAAATATGGATCCGGAAATTGAAACTTAACTAAAGATTACAATATGAGATTATACCTTAAAGAGTATAAAATCTAAATGAAACAGAGTACAAGTAGGGAAGTATAAGAAAGTTATACTTTCCTTACAATACAATGTACAGCGGAAACAAACAATTAGTAAAACTACAAGTAACAAGATATAAGTCTTTTAACCCAAAGAGAAGGATATCCAACAACCTTGGATAAAGGTACCTTGATTTATACTTTCAGGAAAGTCTATCTTACCCACACCAGGGTAATCCCTCGATACGAAGATCGGAGTATCTGTCTTGCTATCCCCAAAAGCCCTCAACTTCAAGGTAGTTGGAACCTCTGTCTTCCTCAGCAAAAAATCCCTCGAACTTCAAGGTAGTCATCACCTCTGTCTTCCTATCCCCAAAAGTCCTCAAACGTAATCACCAACATTCAGAGTCGCACGAAGAAAAAACTGAATGAGCGGTTCAGTACGCACAAGGAATGAACATCTTTCTCTCTCTAGAAATCACCTTAGCAGTGTGTTGTCTCTAGATCGATCAACTTCTATATCGTTGTGAGCTCTTTCAAATGAGCTCCTATTTATAGGCATGGTTGACCTCCTTTCCAACAGTCATATTTTCCTTAAAAATAAGAGGGTCCTGTACACGTGTAACTTAACCAATAGTTAGTTTATAACAGAATAGACGACATCATTTTATAACAAAAAAGTGTAACAGAATGTACGACATCGTTTTAAGTCTAACAAAAAAGATCAGAGTGAAGGTTCAGAGTGTAAACAAAATGTGAAAGAGTAGACAAATTATAAAAGTGTAAGAAAAACGAAAGTTCAGAGTCTAAAAAAAATAATATTCAGAGTCTAAATAAATTCGGAGTGTATAAATCAAAGATGATTAGATTCTGTTTAATAGGTGAATTCGGAATGAGAATTCGGAATGAGAATTCGTAATCAGAATTTGTAATGAGAATTCATCATCAGAATTCGTAATGAGAATTCGTAATTAAGATTCATCATTAGATTTCGATGTTGAACTTCATGAGAGTTCGTATCCAGAATTAGGAGTAGAACTTTATCAGAGTTCGTATCCAGAATTCAGAGTGGAACTTCATTACAGTTCTCATCCAGAATTCAGAGCCTAAAACAGAATGCTTCATATCAAAGTTTTAAACGATTCCAAGAATATATAAATGAATCTGATTCTTATACTTAAGAAATATATGGATATAGATAATGAAAATATGATACGGATAATTTTTCTTACAAAAGCGATCTTCCTTATAAAAGCGACTTTCCTTATAAAAGCGATTTTCCTTAAAGATAAGGTGTTTGTGATTTTCAAAACAAGAAGGAATGGAAAAGTCATAAGGAAAAACTTATTGACTCAACATAGACAAATTATAAAAGAGTGTGAAAAATGAATGTTCGGAGTCTAACTAAAAATAATATTTGGAGCCTAAATAAATTCGTAGTGTATAAAGAAAAGATGATCAGATTCTGTTTAATAGGTGAATTCGGAATGAGAATTCGGAATGAGAATTCATCATCAGAATTCGTAATGAGAATTCGTAATTTGGATTCTTCATTAGATTTCGGTGTCGAACTTAATGAGAGTTCATATATAGAATTCGGAGTAGAACTTTATTAGAGTTCGTATCCAGAATTCGGAGTAGAACTTCATTACAGTTCTCATCCAGAATTCGGATCCTAAAACAGAATGCTTCATATCAAAGTTTTGAACGATTCCGAGAAAATAGAAATGAATCCGATTCTTATACTTAAGAAATATATGGATATAGATAATGAAAATATGATAAGGATAATTTTCCTTATAAAAGCGATTTTTCTTATCAAAGCGATTTTCCTTATAAAAGCGATTTTCCTTATAAAAGCAATTTTCTTTAAAGATAAGGTGTTTGTGATTTTCAAAACAATAAGGAATGGAAAATTCATAAGGAAAACCCTATTGACTCAACAATATCTAATGTAATAGTTCATGCCTCTATAGTTAGTTAATTTTCTAGTTTTTGGGTGTTAGAGGTATTTTAGGGGAGGCTAGAGGTGGTTTCACAGTGGATGGAGGAGCAGTAGAATAGTAGTGGGAAATTCATGTCATGAAAGAGGTACACAATGTGAATTGATGATTCGCAGCTTGTGAAGCTGAAAAATGCATGGCTTGTGTTTGGATGAGGTGTTCAGTGTAAAATGGATTCACATTATGAAAGGTGAATTCATGACGTGTAATTAATTTGAGTCAATGCAATGTGAATTTCCATGGAAGTTGGAAAAATAGGAATTTACATTGTGAATGTGTTACACAATGTGAAAGTGTCAGGTTCTAGGTTATTTTATAACCATTTTGGACATTTTATTTTCATTTGGTTGTATATCTATCTCTCTCATTCTGGGAAAACCCTAGGAACCATAATGAGAACATCTATCCCCTTTTCCCTTACTTCAATCATTAGGTTATAATGGATTCTTGTTGGTGATCCATAGAGAGTTCTCATCTCTTTCTCATGGGGTTCCTTCTGCTCTTATTCTTATATCCACTATAGTGGTGCAGTTTTGGTTTGGGGTGTGTATGGGTTTTATTTTTGAAATCCTTTTGTATAGTGTAGGTTTATACATGAGGTCCTTATATGTCAGTGGTTTCTAGGAAATTTCTTCTTCACCCTGTGGTGCACAATGATATCAGAAAGATTCCTTGAGGTAGGGGATCCTCATTTATACTTGTTTATGTGATATATGTGATATTTTCATGTTTTTTCATACCTTTTTGGAAAATATTAAGGTTTGAAACAATGAGATAATTAATTAGCTTGTCTAAAATTGATGGGAATTGAGAGTTATTTCATGCTCTACTTCTTTGATATATATTGATGTTATTATGCATCCCTATTGCCAATTCCAAAAATAATGGTTTTTAGAGCCTTATTTTTATTGTATTTATTATTCTATAATGACTGTTGCTATGTTTTTGTGTGATCATACCCTAAATAAAAGGTTAAATAATGTATACTTGGATAATAATTGGTTTCCCCTTGACATATGGTATGTGTGATAATACCCATTCTAAATAAATAAGATACGTGATAATTCCCTTGAATAATTGTAGAATCCTATTTGTGTTTCTATTGTGTGTTTGTGTCTATTGTGTTATTCCTATGTGGTTTGAGATATTGTGCGGTGATGTTAGTGACTAGAATGGTTGTTTAGTATAAAAGGCCATGATGTTGTGGTTGATTATCACAAATGCAGTGTTGTAATTTGTGTGATGTAGTGTGATGAGGTTATGGTGAAGTGGCTGTGGTGTAGTGGTTGTGGTGAAGGGGTTGTGGTGTAGTGGATGTGAAATAGTGGTTGTGGTGTAGTGGTTTTGTTTCCTGGTGGTTATGGTTGTGTTATGGATGATATGTTTGATTGTTGTGGTTAAACAGAAAATGAATGAATATAAAGAAACTTGTAAGTGGATAGTTGGAAATATTTCATGGCCTGTGTGGTGTTGCATATAGCAGCGCTAGTAGTTAAGACAGTTGATTTGTTGTATTTGGTGGTTATGTGGTGTTCTCTGGTGTTTTTTTATGTGAACCCATAGGTTGGGCATTGTGTGCTATCTTTATACCATCTATGTTTATGTTATTTTATATGATCCCCACCCAAGTTGGATAACCATACGAGTGCTTTGATGTGATGAGTTCTATGTGTTTTTCCAAACTTCTATGATGGTAGTGATATGGATTGATAGATACCCCTACCCCACACTTCATTTATAAGTTGTGATATGGGTTGGTCTTGAAGATTACCCAGTAGTGATGTGATAACCCAGGTGTCTTCAAGTGGGATGTGACATGTTTTCCTAAGTGTCTACGGGTGTGACATGATGTGGTGTGGTGTGATATGTGGTGGGATTCATGCATGGTAGGAGGATGGTATGAGGTTTATGTCCTTTATATTCATGATACCCTACTACTTTGGTTTTGGTTGTGATGTGATGTGTTGGCCTAAGTGTTTGGGCATGAAATGTGATGTGTTGGATCATGTGTCTATGGGTGGGATATGATGTGATATGTGTGTATCAGATGTCTATGTGTATAATGTGATGTAATGTGATATGTGGACCATGTTTTTAGGGGTGGTATGTGATGTGTTATATGTGTAAGGTATGAGAACATAGGATGTTCAACATTTGGGAATGAGAGCATAAAATTAGTGGGGAAGTGGTAGTGGCATGCCTTTCTTTATTATGATGTCGATTCTATATTATTATATTGGATGCATGATTTGGTGAGAATGCCATGGTGAGGCTAGTTTTGGTTAGCTAACCTGTATAGATGATTTTTGGTTCTATTATTTGATCTCTAGGGAATTAGTATTCTCTTTTCACATATGCATTGGGGGCCTTGGTTATGCCCTTACTGAGTATTCCTGTTATGATTACCCTATACATATAAATTGATTTTTAGGTATCATAGAGGATTTTAGAGACCAAAGTAGACATTACTAGCTGGGTTAGAGATTATTTTTATTCATTTCTATATACTTGTATTTTGGTATTTACTTTTTAGACTTTTATATGTATTCATTTTACTTTATTCATAAATTGTGGGGTGGTTTTTGGTTTACCTTTATATTATGTGTTCGAGTTTTTTTTGGTTGTTTATCCTATATACCAATTAATTTTCATTTATAGAGGGGAATTACTCCCATACTATGATATTTTTATACCCTTGGTTCTAGTCTCTAACCCGAGGCGTACTAGAGGTGGTATTTGGGGGTTTTTATCTGTCTCTTCTCATCGCGTTATCTTTGATAGGAGGGGGCTGTGACAAGTTTTATTCTCCATTTTTTTCACAAAAAGAACCAGTGCTTTCCAAAAATACATGATCAGTTGAATGAAACCTTTAATTTATATCTCTTACAACTAAACTTCCAATTCCATCAATTATATTAGTTCTATATGATAAGATGGAATGAAAATAGGACTAATCCTTGATAAGATATCAATTGTAAAATCCACTTTTCTTTTTGGTTGAAACCCTAATATATTTTTAGAAAACACATCATAAAATTGGCCAATAATAATTGAAAAATATTTATTCCAAATATCATCCATATATTCCAAAGTAAATACTTCCAATTGATACGAGATGGTTCAAACTACCAGTGCCAAAAGTCCCACTCTACCATCCTTTACAATCCAATCTCCCTTAAATAGATTCTCAATGTCATCTAGAGATGTAAATATAACTTTTTGGAAATAAAAATCAATGTGGGACATGAAAAACTTTAACTGATCCATAACAAAAATCTATTCATAGATATTAATCATAGGCATAGGGAATTACCAAATAAAATCAACCCCATTTATAATTCTAAAACAAGATTTACATATAAAGGCTCGAAAATCTCTTTATCCAAGAAGAGTTTCATTTTTCAAAAAAAAGGCATCATATCATCATAAAAACCCATATAATCAATAACTTAAGGTGAAATAAATGAGTGGGATGAACCTGTATAAAAAAATATTGAATAAGGGTATAATTATAACTAATCATACCTCTCACCATCGAAGGACCTGATTGATTGTCTATGATCACTTTCTCATCTCCATACAATTTCTTACTCGCTGAATTTTTCACTTTGTTACCCTATTGAGATTGTATTGGTTGAGGAGTCATAATGTTCCTAGAATCACCTTGGAACACTCTATTTTGATGATGAGAGTTATTTTTCTACACTCATCCCATTGAAGCATAATATTCCTAAGAAACATGAGATGTTTCTTTATCACTCGACTTTGAAGAACTATGACAATATCACTGATGATGTCCTATACTGTTTCAATTGTGATATTCTCTAAGTGGTTTTGTACAATATCACTTGATGTGATCAAGTAAACCACACTGAAAAATCCTAGATTAGTTTTCACTCAAGGATGAATTTTTACTGACCCCATAGTCTGATTTTTAGGTGTACTACTAGAATAGAAATAGTTTTACCTCTCCCACTTATTCCCTACATTTGATCTCCAACTATTTCCATTAGAATAAACATACTTCCTCCAAACATATTTATCATGATATACCTTCCCTCTGTTGTTTCTCTATTGAACATTTATGTATAATCTGTAATACAAAGAATAAAAATATTTGAATTAAAATCTAGCCTCACCCCTGACTAAAAAAATCATGACTTCAAGGATGCACTTACAACAGGTTATAGTGAAAAGCAAACTAAATTCATAAATTTATCCACATACTGAGTCATTGGTATATTCTCTTTCTTTATAGAAAATATGTCCATTTTTCTCACAATTTTAAAGGTGCGAGGATATAATTTCTTATTAAAAAATTATTCAAAATCCTCCCATGTCATTCCTTGGAATAATTTAGTATGAACTAATAATTCTCACCATCGATGTTCCAAATCCTTCAATATATATGTTTCCAATATTACTTTCAGTTCTGATGGTTTCCCAAGGAAAATGAAAATTCGATTCATCCTATTCAACCATCCTTTTTCTTCTTTCAGTTTAGAATCCCCTGAAAAGGAGTGTGAATTCTACTTTTTGAACTCAAAAAAATGACCCAATTTTTGAGGATCATCAGTCTAATTAACCCTCTCCATAGACTGAAAATACTAGAGTGTACATTGGACTAGCTATTGGTTCACCTATAGTTCAAGTGAAACTAGATTCTCAATAGCCACTTCTGATTGATTTCTATGATAGCTACCCAGTGCCATTCACTATAACCAGAACAAAATTCTGTTTAGTCTTAGTCATTAGGAACCAAAGTCTTAGAAATTAAAATTTACCCCATCAAAACATATCACAACATAAATTTAAATAATTCAACCAATTTCAATATTTTAATCATTTTTTGAAATTTTGTAACCATTATTTTGAAAACAACCATTTTTATAATCTTAAAAAATCCTCACTTTTTTCCATTTCATAAACCATTAAACTCAAAATGTACAATATAGTTATAATAGTAATTTTAACTATAAATTCATAGACTATAAATATTATATATGAAACCAATGAATATGAGTTGAAAAATCACCTAGAAGTGTCTTCAAACACTTTTTTACCGAACTTCCCTAGTTACTTAAAGGTCCACATAAAAAGGTTAGCTATATATTTTTGTGCTCTAAATTCCATGTTTTAAAAATCCAATATCCATGTTACTAACCCAACTTAGGAACTAGAAAAGAAATATTCCACCTATCACAAAATGAAATACAAAATGGAAAAGACTAATACCATTTCTAATGTAACACCCCAAGCTTCCACTGTACACTTCTCTTTGAATAATACAGTAGCGTGTGTTGTACGTAACTTCGAGTTCTAACACACACACCACAACCAATAAAAGTAGCCGCTATGAATAGTAATACCTACTTTTTGAAATTTTATAAATTTTATCTTTCCAAATGGACTTCGTTTTTGTATTCATAATATCAAAATTATCCTAAGTTGAATTTTTGTAATTTTCTGAGAATTTCCAATTTTTTTAATGAATAGTGACAAATAGTTAAAAACATATTTTTTAATCAAAATAATTTAAAGTGATAAATTATACTATTGAGTGGTTTTAAAGTATAATTCGAATATATTTTTACAATTTTATCCAATGGTGTTCATTATAATTAATTTCACTTTGAAATTGGACATATACAATTGTCAATCTTTTGATATATATTGTTTCTTAAAAACACGCTATTTGTTGTGACACTAGGAATTAGTTATAAAATTAATTAATGCAAATTATATTTTTGGAATTTTTTTAAAAAAAACATCATTTTTGAATTCGGAATATCAATTATAGCTTAGGGTGAAATTTTGGCATTGTTCTGAAAAACTTCAATTATTGATGAATAGTGAAACCACTAAGTGATAGTTAACAAACTGATTTTTCGTTTAAATGAAACATTACAACTTTTGTGTTTTTATTTTCAAAAATCCGACATACATGGTTGTCATTAGGAAGTAAAATTTGGTTCAATGGGATAAAAATAATTTTGGGTGAATAGTAACTTTTAAGTTTAATTAATCGCGATTAAAGGTAATTAGTGAAATATAAGGTAAAAATGGTATTATAAAAATATGAAAATACCCTTAAACTTGTCCTACCCCTATTGTATGAGTCATGGACGACCAAGACAATCCATGGGTCAACATGGGGACCCCATGGAGCCACTTTGGTAGGAAAATGACATTAAAAACGTTTTATTTAATGTTAAAATAAAAATGTCACAAACATGAGTTGTTTTACTAAAACAATTTTTAAATGGGGTTATACAAGCCATATTTTTGACTATAAATATTCATTAGAAATATAAAAATATTTCCTACATCATTATATTTGTTTTATAATTTTGATACATTAAATAAATTAAATTTTTTATGATACAATGATGATGGAGCGATTACCTCATTAATTAACGATTTAAATAAAATGAAAGGATAATGTAAAATCTAAGACCTACACATGTCAAAAACCTATTGGATGGGTTTATTTTTAACTCTTATCAACTTATACCAGAAATATATAATTTTGGGTCCTTTTAAATCCGAAAATTATTTTATAATAAAGTAACCTTTTATAACATTTCAAGAGTGCCCCTCCTCTCCTCTTATAAAAGGCCCCCACCACTACCACCTTACCCACACCTATCAAGCCTTTTGGATCAGCCAAAATCTACCCAAATACTCTCTAAACATCCCTATATTACTCATAGAAGCCTCAATTTGGGCATAATTCTTCCCAAGGAAGCCTTTATCTCTAATCAAAAAGAGTTACCCGATTTTAAGGTAATGTCTTCTCTTATGTTATTTTGTTTTATTTTGCTTCTCCAACCCCTTAAACTCTTTTTATTCCTTTATTTTGTAACAAAACCCGTATATTAAATATAATAGGATGTTTTTATGAGAAGTATTTGATTTAAACTTACACACACCTTCATTTAATGGTTAAATAACATACTGTTTCTGTGGTTGGCGAATTTCTGCCTCACGAAACGATGATTGTTCAATCTTCTTTTAACACCTCTCATAGTGGCCATTATGATGAAACTATTTTTATATATGATATATATTATGTTTTTTTCCTTATTATTATGTATTTTTCATTTATGGCATACCTTTATGATTTCTGTTATGGGTAAACGCGATAATTTCATTTTAGGAAGTGCGGACTACCGCCCCCAAAGTGATTTGAATCATTAATGCCATATGTAGGATGTATAAAGGATGGAGTAAATGGTATTATACATTATATTATACTGGAATTATATTATACCTTTATATAGTTGTAACTTCATTCCATTAAATACGAAATAGAAATGAAAGCAGCGTTCATGCGTACGTACAGCTTACCGTCTCCATGAACGGTGCATTTCATTTCGTACCTCTAAATGTTATGTAATATTATAAATGCATGTATATACTAGAAATATAGGATATATATATGATATCTACATCATGAATATATTTCTGGAGATAATGTATATTCTACCACATAAACATCTTGTAATTATAAGAAGTTTATTTTTAACTCAAGTACCAAAGATCGACAAAATGACCGTTATTAACTTAAACAAATACATAATGTTAATAACATGGTAATAAGTGATATAAAAGGAATAATGAACTTGAAAAAGGTTCTTAAGCAAGTATATATTAACTCTAGTTTATTATTCAGGAGGTTAAAGAGTGGTCGAGTCAAGTCGGACACGAGTTAAGGGAACTTCTTAACACAATTTCCGTTCGTTGGGTTAATCTCCTACTTTCAAAATATTTCATGATATTATTATATAAAATCTTTTATTTTAAATTTCATTATGTGTACTTATAGTGAATACACATAATAGATATATTTTATTTAAAAAATTATCTTTGTAAGGTACTTTGTCTCAATCTCCATTCATTGAGGCATATTTTGTTTTATACACAAATTTCTTTTATACGGTGTATAAACCCCTTTGACTTTTACGTTTATTCAAAAGGAATATTTTTATACGAAGCGTTTTACTAAATGAAAAAAAGGAATGTTTTTTTGTTGTACATATGTGGCGACAATGACTTCTCCGCCACCGTGACCATTATTTGAGTTTCGGCTTCCTCTAAAAGCCATAACTTTTTTTAAATGAAAAATAAATATCATGTTTTAATTTTCTATTATTTTGGTATTGAAAATGGTTTTGAAAGTGTTTTTATTAAATAAATGTGTTGTATTGATATCTTGTGATTGAAATGTGGAAATGTTATGTTTCCTTTATGCATGTTTTATGTGATATGATTATGTTATGGTTTACGATATGTTTAAACCTGTTCATATGAGGAATGCATTGGACTTAATAAGTGACAGGTGGAGCCCGCTATAGCTCCTTGATGCATCGGTAGGTCTCATGAGACAAACTAGTGTCTTGGCATGAGGCCTTGAAAAAGTCTTATTTGTGGTCTTGACATGAGGCCTTGGCTACGTGGTTATGATAGTCTGACATTATGCATTCCATCATTATGAAAGTGGTTATTGATATTGCTTATGATTATTCGACCAGTAGAATATCCATGTGAATAAGTAAATGGAATTATTTCATTTTACTTTTTCCATATTATGTTGAAGTTTAAGTTTAAAAGGCTTTTGTTTTAGTTATACATTGCCTTAAATGTTTATGTTTACTTATGATATCTTCCGCTATATTGTTATCCTTACTGAGAATCTGAGCACACCCCTTTCAATGTTTTAATTTTTTTCCAGGATGTGAAGAAGTATTTTAGGAATGACCTGTAGGGATAGTCTGAAGGGGATATGAGTGTGGAAAATGGAGACTATGTTATTGTAGTTTTTCACTTTATGATGTAATGTAACATTTATGAATGTATCTAGTGTTTCTAAGGCTACTAAACTAATCGGTCTTTCGAGACTTGATCTTTTTTGATCATGCCAATGTTACGAAGTAATTCACCGACTTTGGGTAACTGGGGTCGGGGCGTTACAGTTGGTATCAGAGGCAGTTTAGTTATAACCTTGGAAGCTATATTTAGATAAAATCTGATTAGAGCACATAGCCTGAAGATAGACTTTGAGGATTAGTATAGAAGAACTTCCTAGAATTTTGGTATTATAGAGATTTTTTGAGTTTTCCGAGCAATACATCCCTGTCTGGATACGAGCAGGTAGAGGCAGATCTAGCACAGATGTACCTAGGGGTAAAACCTGAAAACACCGCTTTGAGCTAGACTCGAACGGGAATTGGTGCACGACAACGGGCCTTGCTACACTCTTGGTTATGACACTCCTGGGGGATATGCTTAGTATAATTCTCATTTTCATTACAAACCATTTTGAAGGGTTTATGAGTTTATACTTACTCAAAGAAAAAATTGCTTTTTACGATTATGGATTATATCCATAAATAGTTCAATTTATGTTAAGTGTTTTACATGTATGGAATTATGTATTTTGATTCATAAACTAATCCAGTTTATGAAATTGTTTAGAAATGGAGCCTAGTGGAAGGAATGGAAACTGTATCAATGCACGCACTCCATGTAGAGATTTACCTCCTTCTCAAGATAATTATTGTGGAGCTGGAGATACAACTGGTGTTGATCAACTTATTACCATACTGGGACAACTCACTCAGGTTATGAATAATAACCTTAATCGTATGGAGCACCCTGATCCACAACGTGGAGGATCAATGTTAGACTGCTTCATGAGGAAACAACCAAAAACATTTAATGGGGGTACAAATCCGTTAGTAGCTGAGCAATGGATAAACTCCTTAGAGAAAATATTCCACACCTTGGGGAGTAGCGAAAGGGAGAAGGTTTTCATGGTAGTCTACCGCCTCACTGGACATGCCGATAAATGGTGGTCGCTGATTCAAAGCACAAAGTAAGATGAAGAAGTATCAAGTATGGAATGGAGGGAGTTTAAGGAAATTTTCTTAGAAAAATACTTTCCACATGACCATCGAGCAGATATGGAAAGGCAATTTCTGAGTCTGAGGCAGAAGAAGGATGAGAATGTCACAAAGTATAAGGATAACTTTTCAAGGTTAGAGAGGCATGCTGTAGATTATATACGTAGCCCAAGAAGTAATATTGATTTTTTCTTTGATGGGTTAAAACCATTTCTCCATCGAGCATTAGTCTCAAAAACCTTCTCGTCGTACGAAAATATTATCTCGTGTGCTATCTAGACGTAAAAAGAATTCTCTAAGTCTTATGACTTTAAACCAAAGCAAGAAAATAAGAGATCTTCTGATCAATTTGGAAATAGAAATAAGGGGAAGAAGGGAAAAGTTGAATATCAGTCCTGCAGTAAATGTGGGAAGAAACACCCCAGTACTTGCTTGAAGGGAATGAGAGTCTGTTACAGGTGTGGTGAAAAGGCCACCAAGCTCATGATTGGAAGGGAAAGAAAGTTTCTGTCAATGTGGAATGCTACAATTGTAGAGATATGGGACATTATGAAAATGAATATCCTAAGCGTCAGTGGAACTTACCTCAGAAGAGGCCAAGGGATCAAGGCCAAGCTTATGCTATCACTACTGCTGAGGTTGAAGCTCTAAAAGACGCGGTGGAAGGTAATTTAATGGTTTCCTCAAGTTTATCAAATGCATTATTTTATTCTAGATCATCGCATTGTTTCATATCTTCCCAGTTTGCTAAGAAAATTAGATATTTCCAATTTGATTTAACAAGAGAATTGTCAGTCAAAAATCTTAAGGGAAGTATCATTGCAACAAAGTTTTGTGAATCAGTCCCAATTAGAGAACATAAATGTTCTTTATCCGCTGATCTCATTGTCATACCTATGATTGAGTTTGATATAATCCTTGTTATGGAATGGCTTTCAAACTATGATGCAAAGATTTGTTTTAAGAAGAATGAGGTTACGATTTTTGATGATGATGATAAGGAACACCTTATTTTTAGAGCAGAATCGTCCCCACCTAATTCTTATTTAGATCCACCCCCAGTAGCTCAACTAAATTCAATTATTGGGGAGGAAGAGAATGAAATGACTAAGGGTGAGGAAAGGAATGTTCAAATAGAGGATGTACCTATTGTGAAATAATATGTAAATGTGTTTCTGAAAGATTTACCTGGACATCCTCCAGAACGAGAAGTTAAGTTTTCCGTTGATTTAATTCATGGATCAAGGCATATATCAAAGACCCCTTATTGTAACGCCCTGACCCTAGTTACCCAGAGTCGGTGCATTATTACATAACATTGGCATGATCACAAGAAAGATCAAATCTCTAAAGACCGATTGGTTTAGTAGCCTTGGAAACACTAGATATATTCATAAGTTTTACATTACATCATAAAGTGAAAAACTACTACGAAAAAATAATGTCTCCATAGTACACACTATTATCCCCTCATAATATCCCTGCAGGTCATTCATAACTTACTTCTTCACATCCTGGGAAAAATAAAACATAGAAAAGGGGTGAGCTCAAATGCCCAGTAAGGATAACAATATAGCGGAACATTCAAATATAAGCATAAACATTTAAGGCAATGCATTACTAAAACAAAAGCATTTTAAACTTGAACTTCAACATAGTATGGCAAAAGTAAAATGAAATAATTCCATTTACTTATTCACATGGATATTCTACTAATCGAATAATCACATGCAATATCAATAACCACTTTCATAATGTCAGAATGCATAATGCTGAACTTTAATTTCTTTGTAAAAGCCTCGTCCCAAGACCTAGGGGCTAACTGTAACCGGAACCCAACCCGGAGTGCCTCTAATAACCGGACACCAACCCGGAGTGCCTCTCATAACCAGACACCAACCCGGAGTTCCTCTAATAACCGGAGACCAAACCGGAGTTCCTCTAATAACCGGAGACCAAACCGGAGGGCTTACTTTTATCGGTCCCCAACCCGGAACATACTTGTCTAACACATTCATCTGAATGATAGGTTGAAATATAACATAAAAATTTAGATTAAAAATAACTTATTAAATGTCAGTACTCTAAACAAAAACCATGAGTGACATAAGAATAACTTATCCACTGTCAAAAATATCACAAAACCTTCAATAAAATATGGATGTTTTGTATCATAATAAATCGACTTCAAATAAGCTTAAAATCCATCAAAGGATGTTGACATAGATGAAATAAAGACTATTTTAGAAAAATATATCTTTCTATTTTGAAATCATTTAAGAGTATTATATTTATGAAATAAAACATTTTTTTTGAAAATATTCCTATTATCTTGTAAGGGAAGCTTCGACGATTTTATAACGGCGGAAAATTGCCGCACCCGCTGTATAAGTTAAAAAAACATTCTTACCTTAATTTTGTCGAAAAGGTTAAAAAGCACCTTGTTTGGAAAACGATGGAAAGTTTCCTTTATAAACCTCTTATAAAAAGTCAAACAAGGGTATAAATGACTTTAACCCATATTCTAGTAAATAGTAAAAATGTTTTGAAATTCATTTTTAAGAAACATGGATGTGGATGATAAAGAGATCCCAGTAGATTATTACGTATAAAAAACCTCGGATAATGAAGAGATTGTGAAATAACCCTTACCAATTTGGTAACTTATGAAACATACAACCCATGAAAGAGGTATCATACAATGAATATGTAAATACACATAACTTAGAGTGTATTACACAAAGAATATAATTATGGGCAGTACATACACCACACAGAAGGTGATGGTGGCAATATGGCATGAATCTCACGGGAATAAGGAGTGAGATGAAAACCCCTTACCTTGTACTTTTCCTTGGTTGGGGTAGGTTAACCTCCTCTTCTTCGGGTTCTTCCTTTTGATTTGATCAAAAGGGCTCCATAGGTTGGATTTCTGATCAAACTAAGGCCTCTAGGTTGTAGTGAGGGAAGTTGGGAGAGTATTTGGGCAGAGTTTGGCCGAACCAAAAGGCTTTGAAGGTGTGAAGAAATGGGAAGGAGGAGTTCCCTATTATAAGAGGGGTGAGGGGCACCTTTGGAAAAGCTAGAAATATTAATTTATAATAAATTCATATTCGGTTTCTAATGGCTCCAAAGTTGATTATTTAAATTTTAATGTGAGTATGGGTCGAAAAAAACTCAACCAATAGAATTTAGACAGGTTTGGGTACTTATATTAACCTTAATCTTTAAGTATTAACTCTAAGTTAATTAGTTTCACTTTTAAAATGTCTCTTTGTATTTTTATATAATATGGTTAATAAACATAGTATATACATCCAAGAGACCCACAAGTGGTCCATTAATGATGAACGTATAATTATATAAGTCTCTTGGCCGAACCTTAGATTTTTTGGAATTTAATATCAATTAATAATATAATATGTGTTTTAAAAACTCTTTTATGTCAATTTTGACACTATTCAATAGTTGATTTTTGTGAAACTCATAACAAATTCATTACTTCGAAAAAATTTATTTAAATCAATCATAATATGTCATATTATCCTAGAAAATTATTTTAATTCATTAAAAGTCTGAAATTATATTTTTTTGGGTATTTATAATATCAATTATTTGAAATTTTCACTATTATGGTAATTACTGCATCATCATTGTGTCATAAATAAATTAAAATATTTAATATCTAAAAATTATAAATAAAATATAATTATGTATAAAATCTTTTTATCTTTATAATTAATATTTACAATCTAAAATCCAACATATATCACCCTATGTAAAAATTGTTTTTCTAAAAGATATATGCTTGTGTCATTTTTGTATTCATTTTAACTTAATTAAAATAAAGTGTCCCTATCACCAACAAGTGGGTTCATGGGGTCCCAAAATCGACACCAATATGCTTATGGTCGAACATGTATCAACAAATAAGGTTAGGACACGTTTTAGGGTAATTTAGTATTATTATAATATTATTTTTTAACCCTTATTTACCGGATTTACCCTTAACCATGGTAAATAAAATATTTACCGCAGTAATTATTCAAAATGTCTAAAAATAAAAGTTACCTATTTACACAATTTGAACATCCAAATTCCTAATATGGAATCCATTTTTCCAAATTCAAAACATAGAAGTGGCAGAAATTAATTTAAAATTAAATCCCATTGTTAAAACAAAAAGCGTGTTTTTAAGAGATAAAAACTATCAAAAGATTGATACTTGTTTATGTTCGGTTTAATTGTGAAATTATGTCAAATGACCAATATTGTATTAAATGGTAAAAATATATTCTAAATATACTTTAAAACCACTCAAATTAATAATTTATCACTATTAATTATTTTGATTAAAAAAGTTGTTTTTAATTAAAATTTATTAATTTTCACTATTCATCAAAATATAAAAGTTACCCGAAAAGTACCAAAATTTCACCCTAGGACAAATTCGATATTATGAATCCAAAAATGAAGTCCATTTTGAGAGATAAAATTTCAAAAAGTAGGTATTACTATTCATAACGACTAGTTTGATCGGTTGTGGGGTGTGTTAAATCTCGAAGTTGCGTACAACACACGCTACTGTATTATTCAAATGAAATCATATCGTGGAAGCTTGGGATGTTTCATTTTAAATTTTTTGATGTCCCCATTTAGTCAAAAAGTTTAAAATATTGTATTTAAAAAGGGTTCACTATTAAAAGTTGGTAAAAGTGCAATACTGAAAATGAATTTGTTCTTACATTATGTCTATGAAACTCATAATATGGATTCTAAAATTATAAGGATTATATAAAGTTTAAAATTTAGTTAATACTATTCATAACCTCTTTTGATCGGCTTTTTTGGTAAGTCATGGTGTGCTTGAACTCGGTGTTGCGTGTAGTGCAAGTTATTGTATTATTTTGAAGAAATAACACACTATGAAATCTCGGGGTGTTACATTCTCCCGTCCTTCAATAAATTGCGTCCTCGCAATTTGAAATTGTTTTCGAAAATAAAAGGTTGAAAATAAAAAATATATTTGTGGGGAAACCCACATCGGAAATTAGGTTACTAAAATTTAGTATTAATATGAGGAAAAAAGAAATGAAAGGGTCACCACCAAATTATGATCTCGATTAGGAGAACATTGGTGGCAATTAGAGACATATAATTGGAGGAAAAACGTAAATATTTATAGGTAGTGATTGAGGTCATCAATCACAAACTAGTATAAAATTGAGGTCCTTAAACTCATCAATCTATGAAGATTTCGAATACCATCGGTTCAACAAAACATAGGGTATTGGGATAACAGATTTTTGATGTTTCAAAATATATTAGTTGAAATCCCACATCGAAAAATGAATTAATGAGACCTCTATTTAAAATAAAGAGTGGAAAGTATGAAGATTACCGAAAATAACACATAGTAGGGTTCCATGTAGGAAAATATGGATATGTAAGAGAAATATGACCATCAATTATCTGATGGAGAGTGGTAGAGAACATGGCTATGAAAAGGCCAACAATCCCAAAGCTATATATTAATGATGATTTAAGGTACCATCTAGGACAACATTTTTGTTCTAAGTTCCTTTTCTTAATGTTGAGGAATTTATTTATGAGATTGGCTAAGATCATAAGGATATATACTTACTTTATAATTAGAGTTTTATCCATTAATAAATTTCTACCACAAACTCATCTTTCACTCGTAAAAAAAATTCTATTTATACTATTCGTACAGGGTTCCAAAATAAACGAATCTATAATTAATCTACCAGATCTTTTAAAAAAACTATATTATTTAATCCAGGACATCTCATGGGCCATTGGTAGGTGATACACCCTTGTCGCCCTTCGGTTGCGGGTTCAAGTCTCGTGGCCTTGCCGGTCGCGACGGGTTGCCGCCCGACCTCTGGGTTGTCCTTTTATGGCAATCAAAAATTAATCTCAAACTAGAATTTACCCAAAATACTTCTGTCCAAACTCACAGTCCAATATTTATAAGGAAGGAAAACTTAATGTAGATCATTTTTACCCCGTAATAGCATATGAATACCTTCATCATGTATTCTTTTAAAACACTGAAACATCCTGAATTACCATAATACTTATTGATTACATTCATGCTCCCTTATTCCATATAGAGTGCTGGATTTACTTCATCAATCCAAAAATGTTTTAAACCCCAATAATGATGGAATATACAAATCATTAATTAGCTTCAAGGTAGTCAAGAATATCCAATATAATTTATCCAAAATCAATCATGTATTATTCTAAAATCACTACCTCGGTATCAGAACCATATTATGATTTATCTTTCTCTCAACCATATATTTTCCAAAAAATTTAACCTGCTATTGAGTCACTTTTCTTTGTTCCACACAATCTCAAGTCCTTAATAAAATAGTACTGCAGTACAATCCTTATATACTCCATAATTATTATAACAAGTACATTGTTGATACAACACTCAAACAACATAATCCACATAAGAACTCTAATCATTCCTCTTCATCTGTGGTAGTATCATAACTTGATTATTATCCAAAAGCATCATTTGAGGCATAGTCTGATGACTGGAACATAGGTTCGCGTAGTGTCCAAACTCCTTGCAAATGAAGCATTGTACATTTGAAACCATTTTCTTACCCTTGCAGTCACGTACTTTGTGCCCTTTTCCTCCACAGTTATAACAAACTCCCATTCCTTTCAGACAAGTTCCAGGGTGTTTCTTCCAACAGTTATCACATATGGGAAAATTCTTATTTTCCCTCTTCCCTTTATCCATCGTTCTCTCTTCCATACTTTTCTTCTCTTTCTTCCCTTCAAAGCCATAGGACTCAGTAAACTCTTTACTTATCTTATCAACACATGATATTATTTCTTCATATGATGATAATACATGCGAGACTATTTCTCTTATAAATTATGGCTTAAGACCATGAAAGATATGATCCTTCTTTCTCTTTGGATCATGTGCATTGCTGGAGTTCTCATTCCTTCTATTGGGATCCATTTCTAAACAATGGCATACACTAGATTAGTTTATGAATAACAATACCTAATCCCAAACTTGTAAGACACATAACATAAATTAAATAGTTTATGGATATAATCCATAATCATAAAAATTTCTCCTTTGAGGAAGTAAATCCACATAAACCCTTCATAATGGTTTGTAAAGAAAATGAGAATTATGCTAAGCATATCCCCCGGGAGTGTAGTAACCAAGAGTGCAACAAGGCCCGTTGTCGTGCACCAGTTCCTGTTCAAGTCTAGCTCAAAGCGGTGTTTTCGGGTTTTACCCCTAGGTACATCTGTGCCAGAGCCGCCTCTACCTACTCGTATCCAGACATGGATGTATTGCTCGGAAAACTCACAAAATCTCTACAATACCAAAATTCTAGGAAGTTCTTCTATACTAATCCTCAAATTTCATCTTAGGTCTACGTGCTCTAATCAGAGTTTATCTAAATCTAGCTTCCAAGGTTTGTACTAAACTTCCTCTGATACCAACTGTAACGCCCCGACCCTAGTTACCCAGAGTCAGTGCATTATTACATAACATTGGCATGATCACAAGAAAGATCAAATCTCGAAAGACCGAATGGTTTAGTAGCCTTGGAAACACTAGATATATTCATAAGTTTTACATTACATCATAAAGTGAAAAACTACTACGACAACATAATGTCTCCATAGTCCATACTATTATCCCCTCATAATATCCCTGCAGGTCATTCATGACTTACTTCTTCACATCCTGGGAAAAATAAAACATAGAAAAGGGGTGAGCTCAAATGCCCAGTAAGGATAACAATATAGAAGAACATTCAAAAATAAGCATAAACATTTAAGGCAATGCATTACTAAAATAAAAGCCTTTTAAACATGAAATTCAACATAGTATGGTAAAAGTAAAATGAAATAATTCCATTTACTTATTCACATGGATATTCTACTAATCTAATAATCACATGCAATATCAATAACCACTTTCATAATGTCGGAATGCATAATGCTGAACTTTAATTTCTTTGTCAAGGCCTCGTCCCAAGACCTAGGGGATAACTGTAACCGGAACCCAACCCGGAGTGCCTCTAATAACCGGACACCAACCCGGAGTGCCTCTAATAACCGGACACCAACCCGGAGTTCCTCTAATAACCGGAGACCAAACCGGAGTTCCTATAATAACTGAAGACCAAACCGGAGGGCTTACTTTTACCAGTCCCCAACCCGGAACATACTTTTCTAACACATTCATCTGAATGATAGGTTGAAATATAACATAAACATTTAGATTACAAATAACTTATGAAATGTCAATACTCTAAACAAAAACCATGAGTGACATAAGAATAACTTATCCACAGTCAAAAATATCACAAAACCTTCAATAAAATATGGATGTTTTGTATCATAATAAATCAACTTCAAATAAGCTTAAAATCCATAAAAGGATGTTGACATAGATGAAATAAAGACTATTTTAGAAAAATATCTCTTTCTATTTTGAAATCATTTAAGAGTATTATATTTATGAAATAAAACATTTTTTTTGAAAATATTCTTATTATCTTGTAAGGGAAGATTCGACGATTTTATAACGGCGGAAAATAGCCGCACCCGCCGTATAAGTTAAAAAAAACATTCTTACCTTAATTTTGTCGAAAAGGTTAAAAAGTACCTTGTTTGGAAAACGACGGAAAGATTCCTTTATAAACCTCTTATAAAAAGTCAAACAAGGGTATAAATGACTTTAACCCATATTCTAGTAAATAGTAAAAATGTTTTGGAATTCATTTGTAAGAAACATGGATGTGGATGATAAAGAGATCCTAGTAGATTATTACGTATAAATAACCTCGGATAATGAAGAGATTGCAAAATAACCCTTACCAATTTGGTAATTTATGAAACATACAACCCATGAAAGAGGTATCATACAATGAATATGTAAATACACATAAATTAGAGTGTATTACACAAAGAATATAAATATGGGCAGTACATACACCACACAAAAGGTGATGGTGGAAATATGGCATGAATCTCACGGGAATAAGGAGTGAGATGAAAACCCCTTACCTTGTACTTTTCCTTGGTTGGGGTAGCTTAACCTCCTCTTCTTCGGGTTCTTCCTTTTGATTTGATCAAAAGGGCTCTATAGGTTGGCTTTATGATCAAACTAAGGCCTCTAGGTTGTAGAGAATGAAGTTGGGAGAGTATTTGGGCAGATTTTGGCCGAACCAAAAGGCTTTGAAGGTGTGAATAAATGGGAAGGAGGAGTTCCCTTTTATAAGAGGGGTGAGGGGCACCTTTGGAAAAGCTAGAAATATTAATTTATAATAAATTCATATTCGGTTTCTAATGGATCCAAAGTGGATTATTTAAATGTTAATGCGGGGATGGGTCATAAAAAACTCAACCAATAGAATTTAGACAGGTTTGGTTACTTATATTAACCTTATCTTTAAGTATTAACTCTAAGTTAATTAGTTTCACTTTTAAAATGTCTCTTTGTATTTTTATATAATATGGTTAATAAACGTACTATATACATCCAAGCGACCCCCAAGTGGTCCATTATTGATGAACCTATCATGATATAAGTCTCTTGGCTGAACCTTATATTTTTTGGAATTTAATATCAATTAATAATATAATATTTGTTTTAAAAACTCTTTTATGTCAATTTTGACACTATTCAATAGTTGATTTTTGTGAAACTCATAACAGATTGATTACTTCGAAAAAATTTATTTAAATCAATCATAACATGTCATATTATCCTAGAAAATTATTGTAATTCATTAAAAGTCTCAAATTATATTTATTTGGGTAATTATAATATCAATTATTTTAAATTTTCACTATTATGGTAATTACTGCATCATCATTGTGTCATAAATAAATTAAATTATTTAATCTCTAAAAATTATAAATAAAATATAATTATGTATGAAATTTTTTATATTTCTAATAAATATTTACAATCTAAAATCCAACATATATAACCCTATGTAAAAATTGTTTTGCTAAAAGATATATGCTTGTGTCATTTTTGTATTCATTTTAACTTAATTAAAATAAAGTGTCCCTATCACCAACAAGTGGCTCCATGGGGTCCCAAAATCGACCCAAAGATGATTATGGTCGAACATGTATCAACCAATAAGGGTAGGAAACGTTTTAGGGTAATTTAGTATTATTATAATATTATTTTTAACCCTTATTTACCGGATTTACCCTTAACCATGGTAAATAAAATATTTACCACAGTAATTATTCAAAATGTCTAAAAATAAAAGTTACCTATTTACACAATTTGAAAATTCTGATTCCAAATATGGAATCCATTTTTCCAAATTCAAAACACATAAGTGGCAGAAATTAATTTAAAATTAATTCCCGTTGTTAAAACAAAAAGCGTGTTTTTAAGAGATAATAACTATCAAAAGATTGATACTTGTTTATGTTCGGTTTAATTGTGAAATTATGTTGAATGACCAAAATTGTATTAAATGGTAAAAATATATTCTAAATATACTTTAAAACCACTCAAATTAATAATTTATCACTATTAATTATTTTGATTAAAAAAGTTGTTTTTAATTAAAATTTAGTAATTTTCACTATTCATCAAAATATTAAAGTTACCCGAAAAGTACCAAAATTTCACCCTAGGCTAAATTCGATATTTTGAATCCAAAAATGAAGTCCATTTTGAGAGATAAAATTTCAAAAAGCAGGTATTACTATTCATAACGACTAGTTTGATCGGTTGTGGTGTGTGTTAAAACTTGAAGTTGCGTACAACACACGCTACTGTATTATTCAAATGAAAGCGTATCGTGGAAGCTTGGGATGTTTCATTTTAAATTTTTTGATTTCCCCATTTAGTAAAAAAGTTTAAAATATTGTATTTAAAAAGGGTTCACTATTAAAAGTTGGTAAAAGTGCAATACTGAAAATGAATTTGTTCTTACATTATGTCTATGAAACTCATAATATGGATTCTAAAATTATAAGGATTATATAAAGTTTAAAATTTAGTTAATACTATTCATAACCTCTTTTGAACGGCTTGTTTGGTAGGTCATGGTCTTCTTGAACTCGGTGTTGCGTGTAGTGCAAGTTATTGTATTATTTTGAAGAAATAACACACTATGAAATCTTGGGGTGTTACACTTATAGAATGGAAACCGTGTAATTTGTTGAACTAAAGAAACAAATGGAGGAGTTGATTAATAAGGGATTTATTCTCCCTAGTGTTTCTCCATGGGGAGCCCCTATCCTTTTTTTTAAGAATAAAGATGGATCTATGAGGTTGTGCGTTGACTACAGGGAGATCAATGATATTATAATAAAGAACAAGTATCCCCTACCTCGCATTGATGATTTATTTAACCAATTGAATGGATCTCAATACTTTTCAAAGATTGACCTTCGATCTGGATACCATTAGTTGTGTTTGAATAAGGAAGACATTCCGAAGACAACATTTCGAACAAGGTACGTGCATTACGAGTTTACAGTAATGCCTTTTGGATTGACTAATGCACCCCCTGTATTCATGGATATAATGAATAGAGTTTTCAAGGAATATCTTGATGATTTTGTGGTGGTATTTATTGATGATATATTGGTATACTCCAAAAGCTATGAAGATCATGAAAATCACTTGCGCATTATCTTGAAGACTCTTAGAAGGCATGAATTATATGGGAAGTTTAGCAAGTGTGAATTCTGGATTCAGGAGATTTCCTTTCTTGGCCATATTGTCTCTAAGGATGGAATTTCCGTTGATCCTTCTAAGACCAAGGCAATCTGAGAATGGCCAGCACCGACGAGTATAACTGAGGTACACAACTTTATTGGTTTGGCAGGTTATTATCAGCATTTTTTCCAGAATTTGGCTCAATTGGCTAACCCATTAACGAAGCTCACACGTAAAGGGGTTAAATTTGTCTGGAAAAAAGAGTGTGGAGAATGTTTTGAAGAACCGAAGAGAAGATTAGTCAAAGCTTCTATATTGACTCTACCATCAGGGAATGATGGGTTCGTTATTTATATTGATGAATCAATGAAAGGACTTGGTTGTGTCCTTATGCAGAATGATAGGGTTATTGCCTATGCATCACGAAAGCTAAAAATTCATGAGAAGAACTATCCTACTCATGATCTCAAGTTAGCTGCTGTAATCTTTTCCTTGAAGATATGGAGACATTATCTCTATGGTGAAAAATGTGAGATATATACCGATCACAAGAGTTTGAAATAGATTTTCTCACAAAAGAACTCAACATGAGGAAAAGGTGATGGATTGAACTACTCAAGGATTATGATTTCACGATACACTACCACCCAAGGAAGGAAAATAAGGTTGCAGATGGTTTGAGTAGAAAAGATCATGGAGTTTTGAACATGATGAGAGTGGAAAGGGATCCGATTTTCATGGATCTAGTAAAGATGGATATGGGAATCACCATGGAGGGTGAAACATCAAATTTTTTTCAAATGGTTGCCAAACCATCTTTACTAGAAAGGATAAAGTGTTCTCAGGCAGATGATGAAGGGTTGAAAAAGCAGATTAAATCTTTGAATGATGAGAGATTGAGTGAATTTGTGTATGAAGATGGAATTTTGAAATTTGGGAGGAGACTTTGGGTTCCCGATATACCTGATTTTAAGAGGGAATTGTTGGATGATTCTCATAGTTCCAATTTCTCTATACACCCTGGGAGCACTAAAATGTATAGAGATTTAAAGGGACATTTTTGGTGGGACAACATGAAGAGGGAGATTTCTGATTTTGTGTCAAGATGTATGGTTTGTCAACAAGTGAAAGCCGGAAGACAACTGCCTGGTGGTGTATTGCAACCTCTTCCAATACCTGAGTGGAAATGGGATAATATTACGATGGATTTTTTCATCGGACTATCAAAGACTCCGAGAAGGAATGGCGCAATATGGGTCATTGTTGATCGTCTCACAAAGTCAGCACATTTTCTTGATATAAGGGAAGATCTACCACTTGAACGTCTAACAAGACTATATATTAATGAAGTTGTGAGACTTCATGGAGTACCCCTGTCGATTGTCTTGGATCGTGATCCCTGTTATACATCAAGATTCTGGAAAAGTATTCAGAAGGCCTTGGATACTGAACTTCATTTGAGCACTGCTTACCACCCTCAAACAGATGGACAATCAGAAAGAACTATTATAACCTTATAAGACATGTTGAGATCATGCTCACATGACTTTCAAGGAATGTGGGATCACTATTTACCTCTGGTAGAATTTTTCTATAACAATAGCTTTTATTCATGTATTCAGATGGCACCATATGAAGCGTTATATGGAAAGAGATTTCACACACCAACCTGTTGGGATGACATTGGTGAAAGAAAACTTGTAGTCCCAGAACTGGTGGAGGAAATGATGGAAAAGGTGAAAGTAATCCAAAACCACATCAAAGTATCTCAAAGTAGGCAGAAGAGCTATGTTGACAACCGAAGGAAGGATTTGGAATTTCAGGTAGGAGATCATGTTTTCTTGAAGGTATCTCCATGGAAGGGAGTTATACATTTCGGTAAGAAGGGTAAATTGAGTCCCAGGTACATTAGACCCTTCGAAATTCTAGAACGAATTGTGGCTGTAGCTTACCATTTGGAAATGCCGCCAAGTCTCTCCAAATATCACGATGTATTCCACGTATCACTGTTGAAAAAATGAATACCTGAACCAATGCATGTACTCACCTACGAGGAATTAGAACTGGAACCCAATCTGTCTTATTGTGAAGAGCCCGTCAGGATTCTTGATACAAGAGAACAAGTGCTGAGAAACCGGACGACTCGTCTGGTAAAAGTTCTATGGAGAAACCATAAGATGGAGGAGGCAATGTGGGAACACGATGAACTTATGATGAAGAATCACCCGAGTCTTTTTATACAGTGATATTATATGAAATTTCGAGGACAAAATTATTTGAAGGAGGGGAGAATGTAACACCCCAAGCTTCCACGGTACACTTCTCTTTGAATAATACAGTAGCGTGTGTTGTACGCAACTTCGAGTTCTAACACACACACCACAACCAATCAAAGTAGCTGTTATGAATAGTAATACCTACTTTTTGAAATTTTATAAATTTTATCTTTCCAAATGGAATTCGTTTTTGTATTCGGAATATTGAAATTATCCTAAGTTGAATTTTTGTAATTTTCTGAGAATTTCCAATTTTTTTTATGAATAGTGAAAAATACTAAAAAACAACTTTTTTAATGAAAATAATTTAAAGTGATAAATTATACTATTGAGTGGTTTTAAATTATAATTAGAATATATTTTTACCATTTTATCCAATGGTGTTCATTAGAATTAATTTCACTTTGAAATTGGACATAAACAATTGTCAATCTTTTGATATATATTGTTTCTTAAAAACACGCTATTTGTTGTGACAGCAGGAATTAGTTATAAAATTAATTAATGCAACATATATGTTTTGAATTTATTAAAAAAGGCATAATTTTTGAAATCGGAATATCAATTATAGCTTAGGGTGAAATTTTGGCATTGTTCTGAAAAACTTCAATTTTTGATGAATAGTGAAACCACTAAGTGATAGTTAAAAAACTGATTTTTTGTTTAAATGAAACATTACCACTTCTGTGTTTTTATTTTCAAAAATCCGACATACATGGTTTTCATTAGGAAGTAAAATGTGGTTCAATGGGATAAAAATAATTTTGGATGAATAGTAAATTTTAAGTTCAATTAATCGCGATTAAAGGTAATTAGTGAAATTTAAGGTAAAAATGGTATTATAAAAATATGAAAATACCATTACACTTGTCCCACCCCTATTGGATGAGTCATGGCCGACCAAGAAAATCCATGGGTCAACTTGGGGACCCCATGGAGCCACTTTGGTAGGAAAATGACATTAAAAACTTTTTATTTAATGTTAAAATAAAAATGTCACAAACATGAGTTGTTTTACTAAAACAATTTTTAAATGGGGTTATACAAGTCATATTTTTGAATGTAAATATTAATTAGAAATATAAAAAGCTTTCATACATCATGATATTTGTTTCATAATTTTTAGACATTAAATAAATTAAATTTTTTATGACACAATGATGATGCATCGATTACCTCATTAATTAACGATTTAAATAAAATGAAAATATAATGTAAAATATAAGACCTACACATGTCAAAAACCTATTGGATGGGTGGATTTAAAACTCTTATCACCTCATCCTCTAAATATATAATTTTGGTTCCTTTTAAATCCAAAAATCATTTTATAATAACGTAACCTTTTATAACCTTCCCAGAGTGCCCCTCCTCTCCTCTTATAAAAGGCCCCCACCACTACCACCTTACCCACAACTCTCAAGCCTTTTGGATCGGACAACCTCTTCCCAAATACTCTATCAACTTCCCTCTATTACTCCTAGAAGCCTCACATTGGGCAGAATTCATCCCAAGGAAGCCTTTGGCTCAAATCAAAAAGAGTTACCCGATTTTATGGTAATGTCTTCTCCTATGTTATTTTGTTTTATTTTGCTTCTATAACCCCTTAATCTATTTTTATTACTTTATTTTGTAACAAAACAAGTATCTTAAATATACTAAGATGTTTTAATGAGAAGGATTTGATTTACACTTACACGCACCTTCGTCTAATGGTTAAAGAACATATTGTTTCTGTGGTTGGCGAATTTCTGCCTCACGAAACAATGATTGTTCGATATTCTTTTAACACCTCTCATGGTGGCCATCATGTTGAAACTATTTTTATATATGATATATATTATGTTTTTTTCATTATGATTCTATATTTTTCATTTATGGCATACCTTTATGATTTCCATTATGGGTAAACACGATAATTTCATTTTAGGAAGTGCGGACTACCGCCCCCTCAAAGTGATTGGAATTGTTAATGCCATATGTGGGATGTATAAAGGATAGAGTAAATGGTATTATACATTATATTATAATGGAATTATATTATACCTTTATATAATTATAACTTCATTCCATTAAATATGAAATATAAATGAAAGATGCATTCATGCGTACGTATGGCTTACCGTCTCCATGAACGGTGCATTTCATTTCTTACCTCTAAATGTTATGTAATATTATAAATGAATGTATATACTGGATATATAGGATATATATGATATCTACATCATGAATATAAATCTGGAGATAATTTATATTCTACCACATAAACAACTTGTAATTATAAGAAGTTTATTTTTAACTCAAGTACCAAAGATCGACAAAATGACCGTTATTAACTTAAACAAATACATAATGTTCATAAAATGGTAATAAGTGATATAAAAGGAATAATGAACTTGAAAAAGGTTCTTAAGCAAGAATAAATTAACTCTAGTTTATTATTCAGGAGGTTAAAGAGCGGTCGAGTAAAGTCATACATGAGGTATGGGAACTTCTTAACCCATTTCCGTTCTTTTGGTTAATCTCATACTTTCAAATTATGTCATGATATTATTATATCATATCTTGTATTTATAATTTCATTATGTGTACTTATAGTGAATACACATAATAGATCTATTTTATTTAAAAAATTATCTTTGTAAGGTGCTTTGTCTCAATCTCCATTCATTGAGGCATATTTTGTTTTATACACAAATTTGTTTTATACGGTGTATAAATCCCTTTGACTTTTACGTTTATTCAAAATGAATCTTTTTATACGAAGCATTTTACTACGTGAAAAAAAGGAATGTTTTTCTTGTTGTATGTATGCGACGACAATGAATTCTCCGCCGCCATGACCATTATTTGAGTTTCGGCTTCCTCTACAAGCCATAACTTTTTTTAAATGAAAAATAAATATCAAGTTTTAATTTTCTTTTATTTTGGTATTGAAAATGGTTTTGAATGTGTTTTTATTATATCAATGTGTTTTATTGATATCTTGTGATTGAAATGTGGAAATTTTATGTTTCATTTATGCATGTTTTATGTGATACGATTATGTTATGGTTTACGATATGTTTAAACCTGTTCATATGAGGAATGAATTGGACTTAATAAGTGACGGGTGGAGCCCGCTATAGCTTCTCGATGCATCGGTAGGTCTCATGAGAAAAACTAGTGTCTTGACACAGGGCCTTGACAAAATATTATTTGTGGTCTTGGCACGAGGCCTTGGATACGTGGTTATGATAGTCTGGAATTATGTATTCCATCATTATGAAAGTGGTTATTGATATTGCATGTGATTATTCGACCAGTAGAATATCTATGTGAATAAGTAAATGGCATTATTTCATTTTACTTTTGCCATATTATGTTGAAGTTCAAGTTTAAAAGGCTTTTGTTTTAGTTATAAATTACCTTAAATGTTTATTATTATTTGTGAAGGCTTCCGCTATATTGTTATCCTTACTGAGCATCTGAGCTCACCCCTTTCAATGTTTTAATTTTTTTCCAGGATGTGAAGAAGTATTTTAGGAATGACCTGCAGGGATAGTTTGAAGGGGATATGAGTGTGAAAAATGAAGACTATATTATTGTAGTTTTTTACTTTATGATGTAATGTAACATTTATGAATGTATCTAGTGTTTCCAAGGCTACTAAACTAATAGGTCTTTCGAGACTTGATCTTTTGTGATCATTCCAATGTTACGAATTAATGCACCGACTCTGGGTAACTGGGGTCGGGGCGTTACATCTAACCCCATGACTAAACAAACTAATACTATTTCTAACTCTAGGACCAAAAAAACTAATACCATTTGTAACATCTCGCCCCTCCTCATTAGATTGAGAAGAAGTATTGGTGCTAATATGACTTAGGTGATATCCCCAAGACACCAAAGGCTGACAATAAATTCAAAGTGCCTCAAGAAAATTTAGAGGAAAATTTCCATTTAAAGATAAAACACCTAAACCAAAATAATAATAAACATCCAATCCTATTCCTGATGTATGAAAAAATATACAACTCAAAACATAATAAAAAACAACTAAACTATATCAGAGTATAAAAAAAACTAAAATAAACACTCAATGTGAACTAAAAGACCACAAAACTCAACTCTCCTAAATGACATAAAACAAAAAAACCTGATTAATATCCAAATCGAAATACATATGCTATTCCCACCATATCAAGAAGCATCACTAAATAATTATGATACCTTCTATTTACCTATGTATAAATAGATGAAATATAAAAATTAACAATATTTCCGAAGAAGGAGGTGAGTATAAACTTAGTAGGATTTATCCAATAAATTCCTAAATCATTCTAGTAGGACAATAATAGGTTACCACATTTTAATTTAAAATAGTTTTAGGTAGTAAAAATATTTTATATCAAGGAAATAATAAATTTTCCATGGAAATAAATAAAATAATTTCTTTAAAACATTCCTCAAGTTATTTGGAATACCTATAACCATGTTTCCACACACACACACACACACACTATGCATGCCCAGGTGGTGGTTCTATACTCATGAGCAGTCTCTCATTGATCCACTACGTTTTCATAAGGTGACCAATACCAGGTTCCCCAATAGAACACACCCCTTCCATAGGGTTATGTCAATGAATTCACTCACAACAACCATGAATGAAAAACCATGAAAAAAATTTAACATAACCCTTTAATTTATTTAAATAGCTTCAAAAAAAACTTTCCATGTGTCAAAACCAAACAATAATTTAAAATTCATCATTTTAAAATTATAGACAGAGGGGTTTTTTTTCCAAAAATACATCCATTTTTTCCAATTCCAAATCCATAACAAATTTGTTTCATCAATAATCAAAAAATAAATTCACAAACATTTCTATAAAATCATTTAATAAAATCAAATCCTTTAAGATCTAAGTAAAGAGAAGATAAGAGATAATTGATCTACCTATGAATGATTGGAAAAAATGAATAACAACACTACAAATATTTAATATCTGCTCACAAACCACATTCTATTCACTAGATCCAACAAGATACTATCAATATTAACATCAAAAAACATATATATACCCAATGGATTATATATATGGTTATAATATGGATAAGATGAACATATATATGAAGAATACAGAAGAACAAGCACTTACTGATGAATTCGGACCTCCAATGCACTTTTATTCACTTAATAATCATTCATAGATAAATTGGGATCATATCTCAAGACTAGGGAGAAAAGGAAATTTGGTTTTCAGAGATATTAGAAGACTAAAATGTTCCTTGGGATTAAATTCCTATTAAATCCAACATTTTAGGAGGGAAAACTATACGCCACATAGTTAGGATGCATAGTTTGGAAAACTATGCACCAACCGTGTGGTGCTACTATCTTAAAGACACACCTCACATTGTTGGATCACAAGGTTAATCAAATCATGAACCAAACATTTTTTCTAACTATTTAAAGAAGATCTATTTCTCTTGGACAGTCACACGGTTTGGAAAAACCATGAACCAAATTTTTTTCTACCTAGTTTCCAAAACTACCCCTTTCACATTTTCATAGATATTATGCATTATTTATAATAACTATGAAAAAACCATGCAACTCCAAATTAACCTCAAAAAATTTCTAAAATCCTTAAAAACCTCTCAAAACTCAACCCGATCATTATAAAGACTAAAAAATAATAATTAAGGGTCATGTATATAAAACCACGGGTAACAAATTGTATCTAATTCCAATGTAATGAAGAAACCACCAACCCTGAGATACATGTGTTTGGGTATTTACACTGTCATCTCACATGAAAAATTCCCTTAAATATGGTGATTGAACTAAATGTGTATAAATAATATATGATTTTTATATTTTCCATTTTTTAGAGTTGATTGATGTGATACTATGTGTAATTATTAGAATTATGTGGGTGGTTTTTTTAATATTTTAATGTAATGGTTATGTGAATATAGTATTTATTTGTGATAAAAGAATTTGGAATTGATTTGGAAATGGTTGGGGTAAGAAATAATGAAAGTTAAATGGGATAATGATGTTTAATTTGAATATAGAAAAATTATTAAAGAATGTAAAAATGGTTGGAATTTGAAAAGGTTAACTGGGAACTATGGTATTGATGTGTGGTACTCGACTTAGAGAATTAAAATATTAACAAATGAGTTATATGAAATACGATGAATGAGTAAATGTGAGTTGGTGAAAACTTCATAATTATGGAAACTATGAAACTTGTAAATAAAAGTGGGTTTGTGTGGATTATATATCGAATTTGTGATAAGGGAGTGCCTATGATGTGAAATGTTTTAAACGTGGGGATTTTTAGCATGAAGATGACATGTCTTTGTTGTGTTTTGTGGTGATGTGATAGTATCCTGGTAGTGATGGGACAGATTTTTAATGATGAAATGTAAATGGTGTGGGAGGTAATGGTAAATGAGATCTTGAATTTAAATTTGAAAGTGGTATGGGGTACCATTTTATAAATATGATTCTTATTATGTTACTATACTTAGATGTGTTATTTGTAGAAAAATCATTTATGAGGATGAGATTGGTTATCTGACCTATTTAGGTGCTTTTGGTTCTTTTATTTTCTCATTGGGGCATTAATATACTGTTTATCACGTGCATGATAGAATTTGGGTATAATGATAATGATTATACATGTTTTCTCACACTTTGCATATATAAAATAGTTTTCACGTATCTAGGAGGACTTAGGGGCATAAGTTACACATTAATAGCATGGGCGTTGGACCAGTTGTAGATTTGTTTCTATAGGATTGTATTTGATGTTTTATTGGATTGATTTAATTATATTTCTATGGAATTACATTCATTGTGGATATTTTGGAGTTTACATTTCCTATGTGATGGATCTTCTTTTCGGTTTTTTATCCAATCTCCCAATCCTATTTTAAATAGAGAGTAATGAATCCCATATGAGATATTCTGATACCCAACGTGAAAGTCACCAACACTGGTCCTATTGGTGGTAGAAATCTAGGTTCATTATATAGATACCTTCTTTGATGACCTAGGAGGGGTACCTTTAGAGGTAGGGGTCATGAAAATTTGGTATTAGAGGTTTTCTTTGAGAGATAAGGTGTAGTTTAAAGTTTAGTATAATGATGATTGTGTAGGTTAGTATGGAAATGACATACATTGATCTTGGTGTGTGACATAGGTTAGTTAAGACTGACTAAGTCATGGGATTTTAGGCACCACATGATCAGATACAAGGAATATGAGCCAACTGAAAGATAAATGAGATGGCACTGCTTCCAGGGTATATTCCTAAGAGGGGTGCATGCATCATGATTGGATACGCTTGTGATTTAATGAGGTGATTATGGGATATTAAAGAATTTAATTAAATAAACCATGAAATTTTATGTGTTTACCTATGGTGGTCCCTATAATGTGGATCCTAAAGAATTCTTAGTGTTTGCTGGATTAGTTGTATAATCTGAAAAGAAAGCGTACAATGGTGATCTATTAGACTAAGAAGTTTTTTGAAACCCTATTGATATATTGAACCAATCCTTTTAAACATAGATTTACACGACTCTTAAATATACATGTCCAATAATTAAAACACAAGGATCATACAAGCCAAGTGTTTATGGAAGACTGGGTTCTTAATACATAAAACCTAGTGCCCTTATTTTATATTCTATACTGAGTTTCTAAAATCAATTCGAGTTCATAAGTATGCATGGTATAACCTAGGGAATATATAAAGAAGGGGGTGAGATAAATATACCAATAAGGGAATAAACATAACAAGGAAACATAAATTTATAGTCTAATGTATAACTAGATATCATAAAATAGAAGGTTCATGAGTAATTTCATAGAAGAATATCGTAAAGAACATGGTATCATATAATCATGGAAGCATAAATTTTTTGGAAAAAACATATAACATGACATAAAATTGTGTAAAGGCTTAATTCCTAGACAATACCATGTGGTGGAAAAAGTCCCATAATGGATTAGGTTTACTCCCTAATCCTATACATGACGGGTCATGAGACTAACGTTTTACCCAATGAATTTGAGTGCTATCTCAGCACACCCATCATAACATGTTCATGATATATGTATGAAAAATAAATGAATTAAATCATAAATAATAAAATAATAAATTACCACTATAAATAAAATGGGTTTTATAATCTTGCTTTATATCACATTCAAATGAATTTTCATAATCATGGCATTTGAGAAACGATCATAAGTCATGTATTAACCCATTAAAAGAAGGGATAATAACTAGGTCAATATGTGAGAAAAATGTATACATAATTTTATGCAATAAATAACATAAAAGGTTATTGTAATTTATGAAAATAATTTTAAAAATATTAAAAACATTCTTTAGGAAAGTAAACTTTTAAGTATGAGTAACATCAAAGGATATCAACTTAGATGGAAAATGATTTTGGAAGATTATATTGAAATTTTATTAATGAAAATATCCTTTCCATTTTAAAAACACTTATTTAAAATCTAATATTTTCTAAAAAATTAATGATTTTTTTGAAAACAACCTTTGAAACATAAAAAGTTTTTTTAAGTCATTGAGTGTTTATAATGGTATAATAGTTTTGTTCATGATGAATATGTTAAAAAAATAAAGATTCCATTCAAATTTTTATAAAAAATTTAAAAATCACCTTTTTTGAAAAAATATAGGAAGTTTCATTTTAATTTTTTCTGTAAAATTGAAATTAAGTCAAAAAATTACTTTAAACAATCATAGTAAAATAATTTTTAAATTTTTTATAGAAAACATGTATTTACAAGAAAAATGATTTAGACCGAAGAGAAAAATGAAGTGATATTTTCATAAAAATAATTATCTCAATAATTTTAATTAAAAAAGAGTGGAAAATTAAATGGGTTTATTAGACAGTTATAAAATAATAACCTTCAATGGAAATTCAATGATAAGAAATCCTGATTGAATTGTGATTGAAATATAAAACCTTAACACTTTGGTATCATTTGAGTAATATCTTACCATGAATAAAGTAGATAAATTGTAACTTAAAATATCATGATTTAGGAAGTATTCATGATATATTATGTAAAGGGTAAATATATACACCATTAAAAATAAATTAGGTGCATAAAAGAACATGTGTCTCAAAGAAGGACGTTTGAGACTAAACCCTTACAAAGTTCATATCATTGAGGTGAGAGTTATTCAATGGGGTGATTATGTGAAAAAAATTTATATTCACTAAAATAAAAGTTTCATTAAAATATAAATATATAAAAGTTTATTTCACAAATAATCTTGACATAATATAATCAATAAATTATATGTATAACCCAATGAATGAAAATCGAGTTAAGAAACCGCTTACCTTGTGCTACCCTTTAGTTGATAACTATATTACCTCATATATAGTAGTTTTAAACATGTTATTAACTTATAATAGAATCATATTGTTATTTATAATATCACATATGATCATTTTATAACATATTATTGGCCATTCATTAATAATATTTCATTATCTCTGTTGCTTGAGGTGTTAATTGCATTGTTTTCTTCTTCACATTTCATGATGAATGTTTCAAATATTTAACATAGGATATAGTTACATAATATCCATAATTATATTAAAATTATAAATATTTTTTTTCATTATGTACATATTTATAATCATTATTGAATTTTTAACATGTAGAATGAATCACATCACTTCATGGAGACGGTTGGCCATATGTATGCACAAGAAACATTATCATTTCCTTAAGGGGTGAAAGAGTAAGGAGTCATATTATATATTAATTTCAAAAAATCAATATAATTTTATATTTATCACATATATCCATTAAATATATCCTTTATTACCTTCTATTCAAATCATTAGTGAAAAATGAATCACATCGCTTTGTGAGGTAGTTGTCTGTCGTACACACGAACAACACTATCATTTATTCAATTAATGGTAAGACAAGGAATCATATGATATATTTATTTTAAATAACTATTAATATTTAATTAATATAATATATCTATATAATTTAATCCTTATTAACTTCCATATAATGTTTAAGTGAAAAAAAATCACATCGCTTCGTGAGGCGGCTGTCCACCGTACACACAATCAGTGATTTCATTTCCTATTTTAGGGTAGAGGAGATGAGTGTAGGTAATTAATTTAACATAAAAAAATCTTAGTATATAGAATATACTAAAGTTATTATATCATCATATTTTAATAATATTTTAATGATGTGGAGGAGTAAATAAAATAAAATAATCAATTAAAAGCGTTACCTCTTCTTAAGACAACTTTTTTTCTGGTTTGCACGAAAATCCTTACCAGGTTGGATTTATGTCCAAAAAAATACTTCCAATATGAATTTAGTGAATTATAGAAGTTATTTGGGCATGTATTTTATGAAATAATTGGTTTTGAAAGTGTATAAAGGTGAGGAGATGGGGTGGCATTTTATAAGTGGGGGAGAGGACACACTTGGGATTTTTGAAAAGAAAGAACCCCACTAACATTTTTATCATGAACCAAGGATTAAAAATGAAAATTTTTAGAAACTAATAAGATATAAGGTCTAAGTCTGATAATAAATTTGGAATTATAAATGTTTGGGGTCATTTTTAACCCTTATCTTTTTAGTTTAATCTCTTGATAAACCCATTTTTACCTTAACCACAGTAAATAATTCTTAGTGTTTTCAATATTAATTATGGTAAAAAATTAATCTAAAATTATTAGATAATATAAATTATTATTATTAAAAATTAAACTCAAAGAAGTATCTGAATTAAATTTAAAATTAAACCCTCGTATTTGGAAAAATTATTATTTTCCAAAGGAAAAACATTCAAAAGTTGAAAAAGTTTTTTATATTAAAATTAAATATAAAATTGATTAAAATGAAATAATTTAAATTAATTAATATATGATTGAACTAATTTTACTTTTAAAACCAAATTAAAAAAAATGGGTCTTGTAAATTATTTAAACAAAATGTATTCTTTAATAAAAATCACTATTTTTTCACCTTTCATTGTAAAAATTAAAATATTCAGAAAAATTTAAAAAATTAACCCGAATATAGTTATGATATTATGATTTTAAAAATTAACATAATTTTTTAAAATAATTTTCCAAAAATTGGTAAAAATTTATTTTAAAATATGTGTGCAAATCATGGGTAAACAACCTTTTATAAAAATAAATCCTTTTAGAAAACGTTTCTTTTTATTTCAAGTGATTTATATTTTATTTTTAATAAATATATTATCATTGAATTTATTTTATACATGTGTAAACCATATAATTTTCATAATTTAGTTATTCCTATTCATACTCTCTAATTTAATGGCTAGGTTACAATGACCATGTTTAAGTAATAAAATTTTAATTGTGTACCACATTTCTTTTAAAACCGATATTGCATGCATCAAAAAATATCTAAGAGATTGAATTTAATTAAAAAGAAGTATATAATAAAGTATTTGGATTTTACATTCTCTTATAATATTGGTGTATAGTGTCATATATTTTATTGAACATGATGTTTCTATTTTAAAATATTGTGTTGTCATATTCTACCCCTTCAATAAATTGGATCCTCACAATTTGATCTTTATATCAGTAATCAAGGGGTTTTGTTTTTTAAAATACATTTGTTGGAAATCCAAATCATAAAATGGTTAATAAAAATTCCTCTTGATAAGATAAAAATGGATGTATGAAGGTTATACATAATAACACATTATTAGGTTTCCATGTAGAAGAAAATTTGTGGGAAATGAAAACATGGACATGTAAGATAATACTAATGCCTAAGTATTACTAGAGTGTGATAGAGATCATTGATCCCAAGAAAGTGAATGATTAATAAAAATTTAAGAGCATGAAAAACAAAAATATGTGATGATTTAGAAGATGATTTGATTCATCAAAAATGAAGGTAGTAGGATAACATTTTTGTTTCATGATTCTTTACCTAGAGTTGTGGGACTGATTTACCATCTAGACTGAGAACATAAAGAAATATATCTACCTAAAATTTATAATTTTATCCATTAATAATTTTCACTACAATATCATATTTTTTTTAAAATTATGAGAATTCAAGATGGATTTTTCATGTCTAAATCACAAAAATAAAGTTCTGACAGATCATATAATCACCAAAATAACTAAAAGCTTTTCCTCTAGTATTTATTAAAAATAAAATGGTTAATACAAGTATTCCCAAATAATTCATTAATCTCTAATACCTCAATAATACCTTAAAAAGTTAAACTTAATCCATTTTATAAGTTTCTATCATTAAAACCATTAATCTTACATCTCAAAATATTTTATAATATTCTTCCCAAATAATCCTTTACATTAAACTAGAAGTTTATATATGATTTTACCCAATACAAAGTCTTATGAAATAAAAATAGTTACCTCGAAACATATTTACTTAAAAACTCAAAAGGTGTGTCTAAGAATTTTAACTTATGATTAAAATTAAATTATAAACCCATTATGATATTCATAACTCTTATGTTAATCTTACATGAAGACATATATTCTTCCAAAATTAACACAATCCTTATATTCTTCAGAATTCTAATAAACAATATACAATTAGTAAAAGTACTTCTATAACATAATACTTGAATCCTGATACATAAATAGTTAAACCCTTTTACATCAATGATTTGGTATTTCATAGGTCTTTCCTTAGTCTAGGGTATAACCCTCAGTTTAAGGAATTGACTCCGATAATTCCCATGTTCACCCTATATAAGACTTCAAATTCCATGGAAATTAATTACTCTATGACCTCTATTTCAACATGAAAAACGTCTTCCTTTATATTTGATATATTCTTCAAGGTGATTATTCCCACCTTCTTGACATATAGGAAGCCAAATCTTATTTACTCTATACTCATTACCACATAGAATTTCATAAAAATACATCCTACTGTTGTTTTACTTGTTAGTAATTTCACTTAGGTTCACATTTTTAATCACATATAGCAATAACTGATCCAATATAATCCCAATATCCTTATCTTCAATAATAATCCAATTTGATTTTCCATAATAATATAAGTTTCCATAAAATTAAGTATTAACATGATTCCTCTTAGTTATATCCATTGACTAAAACCAAAAAGCATAGTATGAGAAATAATAATCATATTGGGAAACCAAATAATCATGAAAAATCATTTATAGGATTTTTAAATCATTATAAATTCTTTTCAATATAATACACCTTAGGTTTATCAGAGGTCTTTCAAGGTCATCATATATTCAAATCCTTCACTATGGTTTGTAAAAAGTTTTTTAATTTCCAAAGCACATCCTGTGGGAGTGTCAAAATAGGTGTGAAATAAGGCCTGTTGTCTTATACTAAGTAACACTAGAGCCAATCCAGACATTCCTTTTTTGAATTTATTACCCCTAGGTACATCTGTTCTAAAACCATTTCCATTTTTAGTATCTATAAAAGGATGTAATTTCTCAAAAAACACTCACTCTAAGCTTCAAAATAATTGTTGGATATTTTCCTATACATAGAATTATCCTTATTATTATCCTTAGAATTATCCTTAGAAATATTCCTAGGGATCTCACTAAGGTTTTATTATCCTAATTTACCAAGGTTAACTAAACCTACCCTTAGATACCAAACATAATGACCCAAGACTTTTACACATAATATTACATGATTATTAAATATAAATACCAAATAATTACAACAAAAGTAACATAAAGGCATATTGTCTTTAGAATACTAGGTTCTTAATATATAATGCATGGAATCCTTATTTTATTTTTGATAGTGAGTTCCAAATATCCATTTGAGTTCCTAAATCTGTATTGGATAACCTGGGGAATACATAAAGATAGGGGTGACCTAAATATCCTAGTAATGGAATAAACATGATAAGAAAACATAACATGTGAGTCAAAGGTACAACATGATATCATAAAAGATAAGACTGATGATTAATTTCATGGAAGAATATCATATGGAACATGGTATCATAAGATCATGACATTATAAGAAATTTGGAAGCAATATATAACATGACGTAAACATGAGTCAATGATAACTACCTAAATAATATCACAAGGTGTACAAAGTCCCATAATGGATTAGGTTTACTCCTTAATCACAAACATGATGCCTTGTGAGACTAAATCTTTACCCAATGCATTGGAGAACTATCTGGGTGCAGCCATCATAACATTGAGGTGAGAATTAATCAATGGGGTGACTATGTGTACAAAATTAATATCCGAAAAAAATTTGGAAATAAAAAATAAATAAATTAAATGTAATTTCACACATAATATTGGCATAATATACTCAACAAAGTAAATACACAACCTAATGAATGAAAATTTAGTTAAGAAACCCCTTACCCCGCACTTCCCTTTAGTTGAGAACTATTAAACCTAATTTTTAGGGGTTTAAAACATATTATTAACCTATAATGGAATCATATTATTATTATTTATGATATCATATATGATCCTTTTATAAAATCTTATTACCTTTTCATTAATAATATTTCATTATCACTATTGTTTCGGGTGTTAATTGCTTTGTTTTCTTTTACAAATTTCATCATGAAAGTTCTAGATCTTGAAAATTAGATATAGTTACATATTATAAATAATTATATTAATGTTAAAAAAATTTATTACATTATATACATATTTATAATCATTATTTATTTTTGAACATGGATAATGAATCACATCGCTTCGTGGAGGTGATAGGTCATACGTATGCACAAGAAACATTATCATTTTCTTAAAGGGTGAAAGGGTAAGGAATTGTATTGTATATTAATTTTATAGAATCAATATCATGTAAAATATATAAAACATATTCATTAAATTTTTCATTTATTACCTTCCATGAAAATAGTTAGTGAAAAAAGAATCACACCACTTTGTGGGATGGTAGTCCACCATAAACACAAACAATATTATCATTTATTAAATGGATGAAATGGTAAGAAATTGTATGATATATTAATTTTAAATAATGATAAATATTTTATTAATATCATATATAAACCTAAAATTAATCATTATTTATTTCTATGTAAAATGTAAGTAAAAAATGAATCATATCGCTTCATGAGACGGTAGTCCACCGTACACACGATCGATGATTTTTTCCCATTTGAAGAAGTAAGGGATGGTTGTAGGTATTTAAATTAACATAAAAAACCACATTATATTTAACATACTGATGTTATCATATGAGTATGGTTTAATAATATTTTAAGGGGTTGAGGAAGAAATAAAATAAAATGATCGGTTAAGGGTGTTACCAATTCTTCAGATAACTTCTTTTTGGTTTCCACCAAAAGCCTTCTTCAGTTGTATTTATAACCAAATCAAGAATTATAGGATGATTTTATGGAATTAGGGAAATTATTTTGGTAGGTATTGTATGATCCAATTAGTTTTGGAAGTGTTTAAACCAGAGGAGATGGGGTAGTCTTATATAAGAGGGGGAGTGGACACACTTGTAATTTTTGAAAAGAAAGAATCCAGCCCATGTTTTTCTCATGAATAAAGGATCAAAATGGATACTTTTGACCCTTATAATATAAAAGGTCTAAATATGAAAATAAAATATTAATTTTACATGTTTTATGTTATTTTTAACCCTTATTTGTAATTTTAATCTCTATGTAAACCTGTATTTAACTTAACCGTGGTAAATAATTTTTACTATTTTTCCTATTTATTATGGAAAAAAACTAAGTTAAACATATTAGATAATATAAATTATGATTATTAAAAATATATAATCCATTTTTATAAATTAATCTCACACAAGTGGAATAATTCAATTTAAAATTAAACCCGTAGATGTGTCGAAAAATTGTTTTTGAAAAGAAAAACTTTCAAAAGTTGAAAAAGTTTTTATATATAAATTTAATATGAAATTTATTAAAATGAAATAATTTGTATTAATTAATATATAATTTAAATAATTTTAATTTTAATACCATATTAAAACCAAATTTTTATTTTATAATCTTTAAATGGAAAGGAATTTTTGAATAAAATTCTGTATTTTGCAAAAAATTAAAAAAATGAAACTTTTCGAAAAAAACAAAACAATTCACCCTAATATAATTTTGGAATTATGATTTCAAAAATGAATTTAATTTTTTAAAATAAAATTTTTGAAAGTGGAAAACAAAAATTTTAAAATATTTTCACAAAGCGCAACTAAGTCACCTTTTAGAAAAATATAGTTTTTTCAGAAATCATTTATTTTTCTTTTAAATTATTATTATTTTATTTAAAATAAGTAGATAATCATTGAATTTTTTATACATGTGTAAAACATATAATTTATTAATATAGTTAGTCATATTCATACTCTCCAATTTAATGGCTATGTTATAATGACCATGTTTAAATAATAAAATTTTAATAGAGTATCCTATTTCATTTAAACCCATTGTTGCCTGTATCACAAGTAATCAAAGAGAATAAATTTATTTAAAAAGAAGTATATATTAAAGTATCATGGTATTACATTTTCTTCTATTTTTGGGGTTTTGTTTTATATATGCTATCAAATTTTATGTTCCTCTTTTAAAATCTTAGGGTGTTACAATTGAGATTTGAATACGTTGTTTCCTTTCTCATTATAACATGATTATTCATAAATTAATTGTTCTCCATTATTAAAGTAAATAACATGATAAAAGTGTTTCTTAATGTTTAAAATTATCAATGAATCATGATTAGTGTATTATACTGTGAGTAGGTATTCAATTTTGGAAACACTTATGAAGCATGTTACCCCGAGAAGATTTTATACAACCATAATAAAATGATTACTTTAAAAACCACGCTTAAGTGTATCCTGGATTCCATGTGAATTAATTTTCCATGAATTTATTTACATTCTCAATTTTTCATAAGCATGTGTTAAGCTATAAATTCTTGTGACATTTTTTTCTAAATTTTAGAAAATAATAAGCATTCTTAGTGATAATTAATAATAATATGAAGGTTTTCAAAAACACAAAAATCTCACCCATTTCCCCACGCATGGTTAAGAACATGTTATGGTAGATTATTTTTGTAATTTAACATTGAAATTTAAATTTCATTCTAGGTATTTAATTTCTGACCAATATATTTATCTTTAAAGTGTTATGGATTTTTTAAAAGGCTAGAATTTTTTATTTTAAAATTATTATAAAATGGTAAGCATGATTTTTTGTAACTTGTTGAGACTAAAAGCTATTTAAATGATCAGAATTATTCATTTAAAGACATATAATTTTTTTTAATGAAATAAAAATTCCTTTTACATTAATCCATGCGTTTTTTGTTATATGAATTATGTCTAAAGTTATAATTTTTTGGGTAGTAAATATGAAATTTAAAGTATATAGATATTGAGCATGTATCATTTTAGTATGTTGTATTTAAAATATGAAAGCATGATATGTTCTGATCTTGTTGTATCTAATCATGGAAGTAAAATCATGTTACCCTTATTGAAATTATATAAGAATGTACTACTAATAAATTAAATGTTTAAAGAATATTTAGTTTGATCATGATAACCATGAAACATCTTAATACAAAATGTGAAGTCTTTGTCTTTAACTTGGCCGGATATAAATGAAAGGCAAGATGTTTCCTGGGAAATGACTTGAGAACATTTATTTTTGTTTGTGGTTAAATTATTTATTGATTATTATATTATAATTTTGATATTCCTTTATATTTTTTACAAATTACAAAGAAGATTTTTTAAAATCTATTTAAGAAGAAGATATTCCATAATAAAACTTATATTGTAAACACTTTATGTTTCTTAACTAAAAAAACTATGTGATCTATGGGATTATATTTATTTCTATTAAGAACATGTATCCATGCCATGCTTGTGTGTTGTGTTGGGGTTTTGTTGATGAAATTACCCACATTACATAAAAAGGGTAAAGAAAATAAAGCTAGCGAAGTTGGTTGGATGAAGAATTGAAGAGGCATGTTAATGAGAATGTACTTACTTAAAGTTTATTAAAAATTGATTTAATTATTTAGAGTATATTTAAATAATTTATGGATTTAAATAATTGGTACCTTAGGTTAAATCTAGTGGTGAACTATGATAAATTAATTGGTTAATATAAAATGGTAATTAAAAAAGTTATTTGATAAAGGTAAATGTTTGGGGTCGAATGAGCCTGGTTTCTTATGATGGTTATATGCCTTGTTTTAGGGACTCTATGCCTTATTGACTTGGTTTGTTGTTTTTTTTTTATTTTTTTATCTATATGTGAGCCTTACATTGTGGAATGATGTGATATTGGGATGATATTTGTATGACAATATATGGGTGATGATGAATAAGGATGTAGTGGTTCCACAGGGTTCCGACTATAATGAAGGTCGTCGTATGAGATGCTAGATGTGTTATTATGTATAGTGGTGGTGGGGATAACACTGAGGCTGATAGAATGGGTTTAATTTAGGATTTCTTATTTTTTTTTGTGCCAAAATTTTGGATTCTTTCTTTATAATGAATATTATTGTATAATGGTTGTGGAATTATGTGCTTACATCCCCAAAATGGATTTCTCTTATATTTTTTTACATGTGTTATGGATTCAAATATGTGGATATGGGAAAACCCTATACTAATAAAGATGAATTATATGACATATTTTAAAACCATGTAAGCTAGTAAGTAATACCAAAAGTGGATAATATCTTAATACAGAAGGTGTATTTACTTGATTTATATGTTTGTTGCAGCTCTGGTTGTGTTGATATAAGTGCTTGTGTTAGTTGAAAAGTGTTATGTGAAACATTTGGAAGTAATGGAATAAACCTATGAAAAATATAAATTATAATATTTATTTTTTTTGTCTTTCCATGGGTGTGAACCTAGTGAATAATGTTTTTTTTAATAATCAAGGAAAATTTTTAAAGCTGGATAGAGGGGATTGTTTAAACTACATGATTTATTTGTAATGAAATTATTATGTTGAACTTTAGTCCTCCATGTTTTGGAAGTTATGTATATTAATATTAATTTTCCAAAGATCATGATAGAGCTATGTTATTTGAATAAAAATATTTATATGATAGCATTTAACTTGACTATGTACATGAGTTACGATTGAAATCATATTAAATATGAAATGTTTTTAGGAAATAAGAATTTAATTTGAGTATTTCATCCTTGGGAGTTCCATTAATGATATGTAATATAATTTAGTGAGACCCACAAGGAAAAAAGTGACTTTGTGACAAGAATTATTCTAAAAAAAACTACAATAATTGTTTTAGAAAAATTTCAAAGAAGTTTTGAAAAATGTGTTGAAATTGTTTTCACAAAGAAAATTTTGATAAATACCAATTTATGGGAAGTATTACAAAGGTTTTCAATTTACATTTTTTTAATCTACTATAATTTCATAAATTCAAGTGAATTAGTGGGAAAGTTACTATCAATATGATTTTGAACTTAATTATGTCTTAAGTTGGATTTTTTTGATCCATGCCTAGTAAGTATGAATCTTTTAAAAGGCATGTTTTTAACTCCTTAACCAACATGAATTAATGAGATTTTGTAAATAACATATCTTTTTTTAATAAAATATTAAAAAATAAAGCTAATATACATTATCTATGATATATTAAGCATCATAAGTCTTGAATGTTATAAATTTAAATTTTATGGCATGCCTAATTAATATTATTTAGGTTTTTAATTATGGAGGTGTTCCATCTATAATGATGTTTTAATGTAATGATTGTTTTATTGATAATATTTGATTTATGGATTTTTTATGGCTATCTATGAAGCCATATTATTTTTTGAGAGGTTCTAAAATTAAGAGTTTTCCTTTAGAGTTGTTGTTGTGTTCCAAATATAGAAGGAATCTTGAGAGGTAGTTAAATTATCTCTCTTTCCTTTTCTCCCTCTCCCAGTTTTGTTTTAGTTTTTAAGAATGAGAATAGTTTGATAGTTTTCTGATGTGAATTTATGGAATATTCTCGAGTTTCCTTTTCTATTTTGGGGTTTCTGTTGGTTTGAGAAAAATTTCATAAATTTTGGAAGTTGTTTTAGAAATATTTTTGAATTTATAAAAATGTTTTTAAAATGTTTTAAAAATTATGGATATAATTTTAAAGTTGTAAAAGTTCATTCGGGATTTAATTTTGAATTATTCAAAGTATTTATAGTGTTTTAGAAATGGTTTTTTGTATTTTATAAGTGATAATAAACCCTTTTATTAATTATTTAGATGTTAGATTAATTGAAAATTTAATACTTTCAAAGAAATATTTACCCTTATGCATGGATTAGAGTTGAATAAGGGTAATAATGGGTTTTAATGGCTTGTGTAAAGGTAATATTATATTTCTATAGGTTATGTAGGGGTAAATATGAACCTATAAGTTTTATATAGGGGTAGTTCAACATTTCATAAGTGGAAAGGAGAGTTTCCAATCACTTTGTAAAGGTCACTGATGAATTTTGTAAGGGTACCAAGATCTGTGTAAGGGTATCTGAGGTATCCATACATTGTGTAAGGACATTTATTCATTACATAAGGGAAAAGGAGAGTTTCTATGGATTGATAAAAGGTAGTTAGAACATTTTTTAGGGGTCAGCCACTGACTTTAAGGACCATGTAAGGGTATTTCATTCCTCATGTAAGTGTATCTTAAAGTTGTGTTAGGGTATCCAGTTAGTTATAAAACTCATTCAAGGGTAAGATCCAACTTGCATAAGGTTAGTTGAATGATATGTAAGGGTATTCATGTGAGGGTTAAGTTTTTAAGGGTAGCCATGTATGTTTCATATGATTTTTTCAAATCTTATGTAAGGGTAAGATGGAGTAAACCTTACACGATCCTTTCCAAGGCACCCTGTAAGGGTAAAACACATTACCCTTTAACAACTTGTATCTCTTGAACATGGGTATCATTTTTTACAATGTTTTTCCAAAAAATATTTTTCTTTAACTTGTGAAACATGTCTTAAAAAATTGTAAAGCCTAAAATCATGGTTTTTATTACTTTGAACTGTTTAAATAATTTAAAACACCTATTTGGAAGATTTTGATTGATCCCCAATTAGATCTTGACAAAAATATCCTTAGGAAAAACTAAATGGGGAATAAAATAGGAAATTGATGGATTATCTAAGGAGTAATATCCTTAAATTTTAAAAAAAATTTCTATGATAATTTGAGTTCCTCATTGTTCCTCTCAAGTTCATATTAACTCACAACTTTCTATGTAGTATTTCTAATCCATTTATAGTTGATCTGATGATTATCCAATATTTTCTAGAGTAACTATCATTATTATATCTCTTTTATACTTTTTGGTGAAGAAAATTAAACTATAAAATAAATACTATCTATGATATACTTAAAATTTATTCTAGTTATAATATACATGATGGATCATGTAATATCTTGATATTTTATAAGGGAAGGCTATGTTTGATAGTGTACAAGATACATAATACCAAGTTTAAACCAACAAAATATTATAATGTGACCATTATAACCTAGCCATTAAATTAGTGAAAATGAATAGTATTAACTGAATTATGAAATATAAAATGGTCCTACTCTATAATAATTAATTAATAATTAATATAAAATTAGTTACTTAATTGTAGTAAATTCATTTTATTCTTCAAATACACTTCCACCAAGAATTATTTTTATTGCTTTTGTGAGTAAATAATATAATTAATTTCTATAAATTTTAGAAATTTTATTTAAATAAATAAATAATTATCTTATGGTGAAATTTTTATAATTTTCTGAAAAATTTGACTTTTCAATGAATAGTGAAAAATAAAGATTTTTATTAAAAATTGTATTTTATTTTCATGCGTTAAAAATCTAAAATTATGTTTTAGAATAGTTTGAAATTTTAATTTTTTAATTTTTATATAGAATAATCCAACTATGGTTTTTGAAATTAATTTTATTCTTGAATCTAGTATAAAATTTTTATCTTTTAAAAAGGAATTTTCATAAAAAATTGTTTTTATTGTGTTTTATCAATTTTGTTTTAAATTAATTGTCACAACTTATTTATTTTGAATTATGAAAAATGTATTCTATATTGGGAATAATTAGTTCCAAATTTAGTAAATAATTCCCTTTTATTTTTGGACAAAATGAATAGTAACCGTGGTAAATTTTGATACCATGGTAAATTGTAAATCAGGTAATTAAGGGAAAAAATAACATGATAAGGACTATAAAATGTCCCTTATAATTGATTTTTTTTATTTTATTAGTATTTCTGTCAATAATAAATCAAGTTTCAAACACATTTCCTTTTGTATCCATTTTTGAGTGATTATGGAATTTATAAAATATTATTTAAAGAAAAATAAAAAATATTACATTCATATTTTTAATAACCATAAAAGTTTTAATAAGGGTTTATCAAAAGGATATATTCAAATATAAATTGTAATTTTAAATCTAAATGATTTATATTCATCATGTAAATTTATTCTAAATTTTTAGTGAATAAATAATTACCTAAAATACTTACACAACACTGATGTACTATTTATTTTTTTAATGGAAATATCAAATAAATGTTTTTAAAAATACTAAAATAAATATAATTTGAGATCATTATTGTTCTAAACGAATTTTATATGTGAAATTGACATTTTTTATAAGTAATAAATTAGTTTTTTGAATTATAAGTGTTATCTTGAAATTATTAAATTCAAAGTAATGAATAGTACTTAGAATTGACATTATGAATATTTTATAGCAAATCATATTTTACTAAATGATATAAAATTATTAAAAATACTATATTGAGTAAACTTATAGGTATATGGTTGAAAAGTTCATACATTATGCATTTATGGTTCTTTTTTCATTTTATATTAACTATGTATAGTAACTATATTAACCCTCAAAGAGTAAAAATCCATGTTACCATGATAAGAGTTAAATGGATTAAATAAGGGTTAAAACAACAATATAAGGGTATACATATAGTAAAACCTTATATAAATTTTAGTTTTTGAGTTTATTTAGACATATAATCACATTATATTTAAAATAAATCACTTTTGATCCATTTATAATTGATAATTAATTTATATTAATTTAATATGTTGAAAAATTCCCAGAGTGCCCCTCCCATCTCCAGCAAAATGGAACCTCTTCTTCTCATTTATTCACACTTAAAAACCCATTTTATCTGCTATTATCTACCAAAATACCTTTATATAATCTATTAAATTTTTATAGAGGCCTTATTTTATGCATAATATCAAACTTAGAAGGCTTAAGGTGTTAATCAAAGGTGGTTTCCCAAAGAAGATGTATCCTTTTTAATCAAGTGTTTCTATTTTATTTCATATTGAACCTCATTAATATATTATTAAAACATGATAAAATAATAAATTGAGTGTAATATATATACAAATATTTTATTATATTAGTTTCATGACTTATATCTATCTCCACTTCTATCAGATGGGAAAATAATTAATTACTCGTGTGTATGACAGACTACCGACTCACGAACCAATGTAATTGATTTTCCATTCCCATCTCTAAATACTAGTTATAATGATGGGATTAATGTTTTTATATGATATTAGTGATATATTTATCATTATTAAAATATAATATATCGTTTATTCTCTTACCTTTCCATGCACAAGAAAATGATAACATCGTTGGTGTATACATGTGAACTCCCACCTCTATGAAGCGATGTGATTCATTTTATTCATCACATAACTTAAATGATATATATATATAAATATATGTAAATAAATAATACCATATTTAAGATATTATTATAATATTTTAAGGTTAAAACAATACTTAACTTCTTTTTATAGGGATCATTTAAAAATGTAAATGTTACTCATGCATACGTACAACATACCATCTCTATAATTTTAACATAGTTAATTTTTCATATCCATGTTTTATGGATGGATTTAAAGGTATAATTTATTTATAAAATATATAATTATTTCATTAGTATTATTCTAGAGATGATGTAATAATGACCACATTAACTATATACATCATACTAAAGACATTTTTGATTCATGTACCAAATATCGTCAAAACATCTGATGTGAACTTAAATAATTAAGTAATTATAATAAAATGATAATAATTAATATAAAAGGAATAATAAATATTAAAAAGGTTCTAAATATATTAAATAATTAACATAATTTTATTATTAAGGAATATAAATGACTTGTGTGATGACTTGGACTTAAGGTAAGGGATTTCTTAAATCAGATTCCATTCATTGGGTTAAACTTCTAGTTTATTGATTATGTCATGTTAAAATTATATGTGATATGAATTTTTATTATCTTATGTTGTATTTAATTTTTTTATGTGGATTTAGAGTAAATAAATAAAATCTATTCTTTTTATTAATGCTCATTTAAATGTTATGATATTTTTAAGTGAATTTCTTTTTAAAATACTATTTTAATGTTTTTTTACAAAAGTTAAAGGTAATTTTTTTTAATTTATACAGATTTATTGGATTTTCTTTCTTTCATGAAAAATTAAATTTTTGAATATTCCTATACAATATTATATTTTTATTTTAAAATAAAATATTTTCCTTTTTAATTTCACTTTTTTTCAAAATTGAAAATATATTTTCATCAAGAATTATTTCAATTGATATTTAAAAATACTTTTAAATATAAGACAACATTATTTTATTTTTATTATTCTTTAATAGGGATATGATCAAAGCATACTATCCTTATTCTTTCTCAGGATGGTGTTTTTTTATGATGGCATGATGTTTATGAATCCCGTTGATTTTCCATGGGTTATACATTGATGAAATGTTTATGAAACTAATTTATTTTAAGGGTTTATAACATTATGAATGATTTATGTTTTTTTGGAACACATATTTATTTTCTTCATTATGTGATGGGTGAGATCTATATCTCCCTTGAATGCATTGGCTAATGAATTATATCTCATGATATAGATAGGTCGAAAACAGGAAGTGAACTTGGTTTAGCATAGTACTTTGTCTGCTATGATAGTATTGAGATTGAAACATGAATACTATGATGGTTTGGGTAGTAAACCAATTTCACTATGAGGAAAGGGATTCCACTATGGATGGTGGTGGGTCCCTATTAGGAGGTGTATCCACCTATGGATTTTTTCACTTATGTGGGTTATATAATTTAATTCCTTATGCCTATGCTATGTTCTTATGGATCGTGTTCTTTAATTCATTTATGATTCATGTATTATGAACATTCATGATTTATTAGATCATTTAATATTATAATTTTTTTTCAAGTTATAGATTTAAAATGTTAATATCATGTTCTTATACCCTTTTCTCATGTTATTATTATATGATCACTAATATCTAACTTTCCTACCCTTACTATGAATTTTAACTCACCCATATTATGTTTGCTTTTACAAGGTTATGAGGAAATATTTTAGATGAATTTTCCCTATAAGGTTTCAATTAGGATGATGTTGATGACCTAATGTGAAATAATAAATTGCAGGTATAATGAAAGATAATTTTGATCTTTATGAGCAAGTTATTTACGAATCCAAGTTATTAAGTGTTTTTCCTAATTATATAAAACTATAAACCTAAAATGTCATTGGGTATGTAAGTGATTGATTATTTCCATTTAAATTTTTAAAATTTGATGGAAATAATTAGGTTACATTTATTAGTAACAAATACAAAAATTTTAAAGTTTTTGTTTTTAGCACTGGATTCAGGAGTGCAGATTTGGGGTTGTTACAATTTGTTTTAGAGCAGGGTTTAGATAAACTTGGAGATTATTATGTTTTCATGAGAAGTTATCTTAAGAGTTATAGATACCATCATGGGTAGATAAGACCATAATTTTAAAGTCTTAGACACCCATTTTGAGGTTTTAAGTTATGAAATTTAAAGTTGACTAATGATATTTTTGGGGATATTTATTTGTGAGATAATTATGGATTATTACATATTGTGATGAAAAATTAAAGGTATGATAAAACCTTGGAGGTTAAAACATTTCATTAGTATTGAATTTATTAAGGTTATTTTTGAGTATGGTTCTCATGTTTCTAGAATTTAATAAGGATTGTTTTAAGAAAAAGGACAACCCATAATATGGGTGACAACCAATCACATCCGTGAAGGCTGTGAGGTTTAAAACCACAAAAAATGGAAACAAGGGTGCATCAACTACCACTACCCTACATGAATTCCTGATTAACATGTCATTTTATTATATGATTTTATGGATAAAGAATAAGTTGATTTTTTGGAACATATGTTTAGATATTGATTTGGTTGTCAAGTGATTAATGTTATTTTGGAATAAGATCACTATTTTGAGAAACTTATATGCTATTATGGGATATTATTTGAGAAATAAAGGTTAAATTTTCTTTTATAACCACATATTATTTTATTTTAGAGTTATGTTATATCATATTATTTTTGGAAATGATTAGAATATCTCAGAGATTATGTTATTAGGGAAATTATTTTTTTGGTATGAGACATTATGATTTATTGATGTTATCTCGAGATAAATATTAGATTTATCTTAGAATACTATGAGATTTTTGGGCTTTAATCTTAGTTAGGAATATTTTGATTAATTTTAAGGTTAGTTATTTTTTGAATGATATATATTGAAATTTGGGTATTTATATTGAATCTTGTATATTAAATTATTTTTCCACATATAAAGTTTTATAATTTTTTGAGATCAACTTATCTTGTGCTAATAATTTTGGTTGTATTTATTTATGAAGACAAGAGGAATAACTTATTATCCTTTTGTGGAATTCATGATCCATGGAAGTTTATTCTAGTGCTTCAGGAATGAAAAATTCATAATCATCAATTAGGGAAAAATATGAGTTTATATCTGAAATTTATTAAAGGATAAAACTCTACATTTAAAGTAAGTATATTTTCTTATGTTCTTACTATAGGGAGTAAACAAAATACTCAACTTTAGGAAAATTATTTTCAAGCAGAAACGTTACCGTCTAAATTTATTATTGAGAAATCAATAGCCTTTTAACCTATCATAGATTTATGTCTTTGTGATCATTAAATGTTTTGGACCATATTCTCTAATAATCTTTATAAATTCTTGGGATTTAGTTTTATCTTCCATGACTATGTTTTCCTAAATGAAAACCTTTCATGTGATACTCCAAATGACCTTCATAATTTCCTTTCTTGCTTTTAAAATTGAAGTTTTACTCTCCCTTTTTATGTTGTGGGATTTCAAAAAAGGAAATTTGAAAAGTAAAATAATGGTTACCAAGAATAATTTTAAATTTTTTGGGCACAATTTATTAATGGTTGGGGGCGAGAATTTAAAATCTTGATATTTTAGTAGGAAAGACTATGTTCGATAGAGTATAATATACACAACACCGAGTTTAAATGAACAATGAAATATTATTTTGTTACCATTATAACATAGCCATTAAATTGGATATAATGAATTAAATTTACTAAATTATGAAATATAAAATTGTATTAGTCATTAATAAATTATTAGTTAATTCTTATAAAATTAAGTACCTAATTTTAGTAAAGTCATTTTATCCTTCAAATACACTTTCAAGAGGAATGATTTTTATTTATTTTGTGAGTGAAAAATATAATTAATATATATTAAGTTTAGACTTTTTATTTAATGATGTAAATATAAATTTGAAATCATTCTATAAAAATTATCTTATGGTGAAATTTTGAGACTTTTTTGAGATGTTTGATTTTTCAACAAATAGTGAAAATACATATTTTTATTGAAAATTTTATTTTATTTTAAAGTATTTTCAAACTAAAATTATATTTTAGATTAGTATCAAAATTTTATTTGTTAATTTTCGTTTAAAATAGTACAATTATATTTTTTAAATGGATTTTATACCTAAATTTAGTATAAAAACACTTTATGTTTAAAAAGTGCATTTTCTGAAAAAAATTATTGTGTTTTGTCGATTTAATTTTAAATTAAATGTTGAAACTTATAAATTTTGAATTATTATAAACAGATTCCATATTTGGAGTAATTATGTTCTAATTTAGTAAATATTTACTTTATATTTTTGGACAACATGTATAGTAACCTTGGTAAATGTTTTTTACCATAGTAAAAGTTAAACAAGGTAATTAAGGGTATGAATAATATGATAAAGACTATAAAATCACCCTTACACTTGACCCAATTTTACTGGATACATATTTTTCATCCATAATCATTCATGTTTCTAATATATGTCCTTTTTTTAATTTTTATGTGATTCTGAATTTTATAATATTTCATTTAAATAAAATTCAATGATATTACACTCATATTTTAATTAATTATAACATTTTCAATATGGGGTTATCTAAAAGATATTATAATGACCCAAAGTTTTATCAATGAAAATTACCTTCTTATAATTATTTCATATAGTATAATCACATAAAATCACATATAGAACATAATACAAACTTTATAAATGATGAATTAATTAAATAAGAGGTACCTCTAGAAGTTAAGGAACCTATACCGATGAAATCGTAACTTGAACTTTGGAATACTAATGTGACCCTTATGAATAGTAAACTAACCAGTTGAATAGTAACCTCAAAAATTAAATTATAAATAAAATTTAATCATCTTATAAATGAAAATATGATATAATTATATCATCTTATAAGTAAATAAATATTTTAAAAATTATTAATTAAATGTTGGTATTTTTGTAAGTTATAAAAATTTAATTACAATTTTATGATTAATTTAATAATTAAAATGAAAATATATTTTCATAAAATGTATTAATAAATTAATATTTTGTTTTCTTATGATTTTAAGATAATTTTATCAGACATTAGTTAATCTTTAAAAGTGCTATAAAATAAGTTATAATTTTAAAATCGGTATTTTTTGAGTAAATTGAGGTTTTAATTAAAAATTAATTTTATCATGTTTAAAAAATTATTTTCCTAAACAAGAGTTCATTTTTTAATTATATACAACAAAAAAGGTTAGGGTGAATTTATAGGATTTTTATAAAAAACATTAATTTTTGGTGAATAATGAAATACAATAATTTGTGATATTATCTAAATACTTGAATTATTGAGTCATGGTTGATGTTTTGGTAATGTAAGAACAATTAGTTAGAGCTCACATGCTCAATTTACTTTATTTATTCTAAAAAATCATCACTATTTATTGTCTTAAAAAATGTAATAAACTAATGAGTTAAATAATGAGAAATCAGCTCTCTCCTCCACTATAAATACCACCCCTCACCAACTCTTATCATCACACCTTTCAAGCCTTGAGAATTGTAAAATTTCTACTAAAATATCTTCCTAGACCCTTCCCCATACCCAGTATATTTTTTTCTTAACAAAATACATAAAATAATTCTATAAGGAGGCTCTTAAGAAGAAGGACTCAAGAGGTAAAACCCTCTTCTATTTTCTTTCAATTTCTTGTCAAGTACTTTTATTTTCTTTTCTATCCTCACCCCCTCATAAAAATGGTTTTATAACTCCAATACCTTAAATATACTGTAATATTTTCATCTTAATGGAATAATTCATCATCATATCTCTGTTACCCCTCATTTTATACTAAAAAATGAAACACAGTTTGAGATGTGTTAATTTATCGAATTCAAGGATGGAAATTTTTGAATTTCTATTAAAATATTCAAGGCTGGTCATGAAACAATTTGTATGGTTGGAATATATCATGATATATTTATTATATATTATTTAATGTTTTGGAATCATTATACACACATAATTTAACATAATGAAACAAAACAAGTTTATTGTGTGTGAAACCGCTAAAAAAATAATCCAAGAGTTTATCATTAAAGTTTTATCTAATGATTCATCATCACCCAAAATAAAAAAATGACTATAAACAATTAATCTTATTTATTATCATTAATTACTTATAACTTCAATTTTTACTTTAATTTATATTTTACATGAACCTCCATACTCTTATATAAGCGATCCGATCATGAAAATTAATAAAATTAGCACTCACGATGGATAGAATTAAACATTATAACTCATCAAAAGGGCATAAAAGAACTAAATAAAATTATAATGAATCAAATAAATGTAGAAAAGTTTTATTTATGTATTTATTAATGAAACTAATTTTATTATTCAGGAAATTAAGATCAACTGAAGAACCGTTTTGAAGATATGGTAAGGGATTCTACCCGAACATCCAATTTTTCTTCGTGTTACCATTTCTTCCTATTTATGACAATATAATGCCTCTTTATTTTTATGTAATTATTAAATATTCTATGATTATGTTCTAAATCATGTATACAGATCATATCATCCTAATTTTATGGGGAAATACATATTTTAATAAGGTTCCCTTCAAAATCTTTCTAAAAAGAAAACCTGATTTAAGGGAACTTCCCAAATTCATACCCATTTTCAAGTGTAATCTATAATATGTTTAATCCACCATTATTTTTATAAAATCACCCATTTTATCATGAAATTATACCTTGGTTAAATTATGGGTTTATACAAACAATTATTCCTTTTCTATTTTAATGAATCTCGAATGTTTTCCCTTAAACCACACAAAAATGTTTTATTTACAAAGATTTTTAAAAACTCTTTTCAATCCAGTTTGAAATATCATATCATGATATATGACTATTTACTTTTATTAATTTTCATGAAAGATTTAATTAATTTATTTGATGGATAATTTTATGATACATCCATTTTTTATACTTTTGACATGATTATGATACCCAATTCTTTCCATGGGTAACTATTATATTAATGTTTGATTAGATATGTATGATTATTTATGCGGAAATAATATTCATGAAAATGTTATAATGGGTGTGCCCAGATAACACTCCAATTAATTGGCTAAAGTTTAGTCTCATGATACGTTATGTGCAATGGTCTTGGTGGTTAGCATTGATACATGATCCTCTATGAGCAATGACCTTGGACTCATGATCCTCTATATGAAACAAAATTTTACTCAAGAAAAATTCATGTTTTATGTTGCTACCAAATTAGCATAATTCCATGATTATAAGATCCCATGTTATATATGTTAATATTCCTTATGTTTTTCCTTTTTATATCATTATGTTATGCCTTCTATCCCATGTGCAAAGATTTATTATTATGTTTATTACCTTACTAGGCTTTTAGCTCATCCCTTTGTTCATGTATTCCCTAGGGTATTTTATGCTAATGTAAGGGGTCCAAGGAATTTAGTAGCTCATAATATATGCTAAATAAATATTTTTTAGTGTCTTGTTTTTAGTTAATATACATTGTCTACTAAAGATACTATACCTTATGATCCTTGGTTTGTAATTTGATTTTAACTATTCTCAAGATCATGTAATATTATGTTATAAAGTCTAGGGTCTCTATTGTTGGTATCATAGGGAGGTCTAGTTATTTTTGGAGATTAGGAATAGATAACACCAGTAAGAACCATAGGGATAAGACTAAGTATGAGAAAACATCTAGAAAATTTTCTAAATATAGAGTAATTGGTTTATCAAGAAAATACATCCCGGTTTGGATAATACTAGTGGAAATGGTTCTTTCATAGATGTACCTATTAATAAAAACTATGAGAAGGTGTTCTGGCCTGACTCGGTGTAACCTAGTACCCAAAAAAAATGGGCCATATTTATCACTTGGTTTGACACTCTAAGGGGATATGCTTTGGTAAATTCATAAGATTATTACAAACCATTATTAAGGGAAGAAAGAAAATTCCCATAAGAATATATGTTTAGAAATATATCATGGATAACCAAGGATTAAACCTAGGGAATCACAAGTTAGGATATACTTTTCCTTTAAGTGTTCATCCTTTTATGGTTAAATTTTTCTTTTTATGCTTATTAGCTAAGTATTAAAGCCCCATAATCACACATTATTTTTCTTAGTTAATGATAAAAAATATAAGAACATGTGCCAACAATCAACGTAATAGGGAATGTAATGATTTCCCTAATTAAATTCCAAATATAATGGGAATGGGTGGTCAAACGTCATGATGGTACTTTATCAATGAGCTCAAGTTATGAATAATAACTTCAATCATTCAAAGAGGCCTCATTATATAAAGAAAGATCATGTTTCCATTGAATTATTCATGCATAAAAGGCATCCCATGTTTATTGGATCTTCTGATCCCCTCCTCATGGAATAGTGGATTAACTATGTTGAAAAGATATTCTTTGGCCTCCGGTTCTCAAAAGTAGAGAAAGTTTTTCTATTGGTCTATCATTTTGAAGGGGAAGCTAATAAGTGGTGGAAAATGATAAAAAATTTGAAGTTGAAGGAGGAAATTGGTTCCATGGATTGGGAGTAATTTAATAAAAAGTTTTTCAATAAATATTTTCCCTAAACCCTCTGCCTCAATATGGAAAGAGAGTTCCTCGGACTTAGGTAAAAGGAAGATGAGTCTATCAAATCATATGAAGAAAAATTTAAAAGGCTTGGAAGATAATCCTCTGGATTTACCATGAAACCCAAAAGTAAGGTGGATTTATTCTTTATAATACTGAATCTGAGTATATGGAAAGCATTTGCGATTTGAGACTTCGACAGGTATAAGGAAATTGTTCACTGTGACATTAAGGTTGAAATGGAGACCAGATCATCTTAAAGGTCTTATGGTCCTAGTGAAAAAATAGGAAAATAGAGTCTAACATGGGTGGATTAGAAAAAAAACCCTTGATTGAAAGAATAATGAACATACCACATATCAAAATTGTGGGAAGAAGCATCATGAGAACTATCTAAATGTAACCATGAAATGATTCAAATGAGGAATAATGGGGCATCTAGATAAACAATAATGAAGGGAAATGTATAGTGGCACTAATGTGGAAGAAGAAATGAAGGTTCTAGTCAACACTCAACCTATAGTACAGTGTTACAACTACAAGGAACCTGACCATTATGTGAACCTATGCCCTAAGCCTAGGGTTATCGGAGGAAATCAACAATTACTTCCAAGGAAAAAAGGAAGGAATATGATATCACTACTACTGAGGTGGAGTCAGAAAATTATATGGTGATAGGTATGATGGTTATTAATTCAAGATTAGAGAACTTACTATTTGATTCCGGTTCTATGCATTCTTTCATATCTTTTAAATTTAGTAGAACAATTCAATCACCACCTAAAAATTTGGATGTTGAGTTATTTGTGATAATAAAAAATGGGGAAATTATTGAATCTAAAGTACATAACTCCTCCCTGGTTAATGTTTTTGAACTTAAACTACTATAAAATCTTATAATACTCCCTTTGGAAGAGTTTTATGTAATATTGGGCATGAATTGACTATTTCTATACAAATCCAACATCGACTGTCAGGAAAGGGGGTTCACTCTTCACATCCTGAAGCATCCTCCAATTCTACACAAGTGTAAGGAGGAGGATAAATCTCTTTTAGAATCATTGTATCATGTATGGATACTAATGAATTATGGGAAACCATATCTATCTCAAATGATTAAGAAAAATTAGAGAATAATTCTCAAAGACATGCCCATCACGAGGGATTACACTGATTTGTTCCCTAAAGTGTTTCTTCGTCTTCCTTCTGATCGAGAGGTTACGTCCTCAATTGAACATATTACTAGATATCTACCTATATCAAAGACACCTTATAGAATGGCCATTATTGAGTTGGAAGAGTTGAATAAGCAGTTATAGGATAAAATATACAGGGGTTTTATACGCCTGATTGCTTCACCATGGGGTGCATTAGTCCTCTTCATTAATAAGAAGAATAGATCAATGAACCTCTTCATTTATTATAATGAGCTTAATAAAATTTGGATAAATTAAAAATATATCCTACCTCATATATATGAATTGTTCGATCAGCTACATGGGGCCATCTATTTCTCCATGATGGACCTTCGGTTGGGATTTCACAAATTAAAGGTGATGATGTAAGATATTCCCAAGACTTCCTTCTGAACAAGGGATGGGAACTATGAGTTCATAGTGATTCCCTCCAGACTCACTAATGCTCTAGAAATTTTCATGCATTTGATGAATTGATTCTTTAGGGATTACCTCAAAAAAATTATGGTAGTCTTTATCGATGACATTATAATATCCTCTAAGAGTATGGAGGAACATGAGGAGCATTTTTAATACTATGTTGAAGAATTTTTGAAGGGAGAAATTATACTTGTAGTATAATAAATTTGAGTTATGGATGGAGGAAGGATCATTCTTGAGGCATGTAATCACTAGAAAAGGGATATCTGTGGTCCCTTCCAAGATAAAGGCAATCAAATAGTAGGCCATGCCAACATATTTAATGGATATCCACATATTTCTTAGTCTATCTGATTATTACTGAAGATTTTTGATGAAATTATCATGATTGTAAAACCCAATGACCAAGCTGACATGGAATAGAGTTAATTTTTTCTGGACTCAAGAATGCGAGGAAAGCTTTAAGGAGCTCAAAAGGTGGCTTATCACTATGCCAGTAATCAAACTTTTAAAAAGTGGAGAAATCTTTTTGGTGTACAAAAATACTTCAAAGGAAAGATAAATATGTCTATTGATGAAAAATGATAAACTTATATCCTATGATATAATGAAGTTAAATATTCATGAGAAAAACTATTCTACTCATGATCTAGAGTTGTTGACTGTGATCTTCATGTTGCAAATCTAGCAGAATTATCTCTATGGGGAGAAGTCTAAGATATATACTGATAAAAAGAGTCTAAAATATATTTTCACACATAAGGAGATTAATATATACCAACAAAGATGGTTAGATATCATCAAGGATTATGACTTCTCAATCTACTACCATCCTGATAAGTCAAATAATGTGGAAGATGCTCTATGTGGAAAGGATCCAACATTTTTATCAATGATGAGGATTGAGAAGGATCCAATATTCTTAGACCTACAAAGGATGGACAAGGGAATTGTTAAAGAGGGAGCACCATCAACCCTTTCTCAAATGATTGATCAACCATCCCTTGTGGATAAAATAAAGGATTCTCAAATAAATGTTGTAGAAATTCATAATAAGGTAGAAGCCATAAAAAATCCTCTTAGTTTAAGATTGATAAGTATGGAGTTGTAAGATTTGGGTCACGATTATGTGTACTATCCAATATAGAGATAAAGAAGGATCTTCTGAATGATGCATATTGATCAAACTTATATATTCACTCAGAGAGCACAAAGATGTATTAAGCTCTTCAAGGGAACTATTAGTGGGAAAAAATGAAGAAGGATATTGTTGAATATACATAAAAGTGCTTGGTATTTCATCTTGTGAAGGTTGAAAGAAAAAATTCTAAAGGGTTGATGAAACCATTACCAATACTAGCATGGAAATGGGGAAAAATCACCATGGACTTTGTCACTAGAATTCTGAAGACATCCAGAGGAAAAAATGCTATATGGGTTATTATGGATCGTCTTAAAAAGACAACTGACTTTATCACAATTCGATAGGACTTCTCACTAGATCAACTTGTATGGATATACATCAAAGAAGTGGTACGTCTTCATAGAGTGCCACTATTGATTATATCTGATCATGACCCAAGATTCACATTGAAGTTATGGAAAAGACCCCAACATGATCTAAACACTGAGCTGGACTTCTGTATGACCTATCATCCTCAAACTGATGGCCAATCCGAGAGAACTCTTCAGACAGTGGAAGACATGTTGAGAGCATGTTTTACGGACTTCAAAAGAGGATGAGAACAACATCTACCACACGTCAAATTATCTTAAAATAAAAGTTTCCTCTCAATCATCCAAATATATCCCTATTAAGCCCTTTATGGGAAAGGAGGAGAACACTGGCATGATGGGATAAAGTCAGTGAATGTAAGCTGCTATGACCTTAAATAACCAAAGAAATGGTGGAGAAGGTGAAAACCATTATGTAACACATTAAGGCATCCCAAAGTTGACAGAATTGTTATGTAGACAATCATAAATGTGACCTCAAGTTTAAGGTCAGAGACATGGTATTCCTCCACATATCTCCCTAGAAGAGAATCATGAGATTTGGGAAGAATGGAAATCTAAGTCCCAGGTACATCGACCCTTTCTAGTTCCTTGATCGTGTCGGAGTTGTGGCCTATCAACTAGCACTTCCACCAACCATGTCTCAAGTACATGACATATTCCATGCATCCCTCATGAGGAAGTAAATCATGGTATCCCTCACATGTACTGAATTCAAAGGTGGTATAGTCGGAGAATGATATCTCTTACAAGGATCATCCAGTAAAGATCTTGGATTATAGAGATAAATTCTAAGAAACAAGACCACTAACTTGGTCAGAGTACTTTGGTAAAACAATAAGTATGAAGAGACAACATAGTAACAAAAGAAAGTGATGAAGGAGAAGTACCCGCACTTGTTTTCACCTTAGTGTGTAAAATGAAATTTCAATGGTGAAATTTAATAGGGGAGGAAGAATGTAACGAACCAAAGTTTTATCAATAGAAATTCCCTTCTTATAATTATTTAATATAGTATAATCACAAAAAATAACATATAGAAAAAAATAAAAACTTTATAAATGATGAATAAATTAAATAAGAGGTATCTTTAGAAGTTAAGGAACCTATAATGATGAAATAATAACTTAACCTTTGGAATAGTAATGTGACCCTTATAAAGAGTAAACTGACCAATTGAATTGTAACCTCACAAATGACTTTATAAATAAAATTTAAGCATCTTATAAATGAAAATATGATATAATTATATCATTGTATAAGAAAATAATTTTTTTAAAAGTATTAATTATGTTTTGGTATTTTTTTTAAGTTATAAATATTTAATTACAATTTTATGATTAATTTAATAATTTAAATGAAAATATATTCTCATAAAATGTATTCATAAATTAATATTTTTTTATATTATGATTTTAGGATAATTTTATGATACCCTAGTTAATTTTTAAAAGCTCTATAAAATCGGTTATAATTTTAAAATATGTATTTTTCAAGTAAATTATGGATTTAAATAAAAATTAAATTTCTAATGTTTAAAACATTATTTTGATAAAATGGATTTCAATTTTGAATTATACACACCTAAAAACGGTTAGGATGAATTTTTTTTGGGATTTTTTTAAAATACTTGAATTTTTGGTGAATAGTGAAATATGATAATTTACAATATTGTCTAAATAATTTAATTATCGAGTCATAGGTGATGTTATGATGATTTAATCCCAATTGGTTCCCAAAAACATGGTCAATTTAATTTATTTATTCTCAATAATCATAACTATTTATTTTATTGGTTAAAATAATAAACTAATGAGTTAAATATTGAGAAATCACCCCTCTTCTACTATAAATACCATCCTCACCACCTCTTCTCCTCACACTTTAAATCCTTGAGACCTGTAAAAATTATACTCAAATACCCTCCCTTTCCCATTACTCATGCACATGAGATTTGTTTCTTAACAAAATACCAAAACTGGATCCCTAAGAAGGCGATCAAGAAGATGGAATCAAGAGGTAAAACCCTCTTCTATTTTCTTTGAATTTCTTTTCAAGTACCTTAATTTTCTTTTCCAGCCTCACATATCCTAATATAAATGTTATGATAACTTCTATAACATAAATATAATGGAATTTTTTTATTATAATGTAATAATTCATCATCATCTCTCCTTCCCCCCTCCTTTTATACTAAAAATGAAACAACATCCGAGATGTGTTAAATTATAACAATTATGGACAATAGGTTTACCATTTCTATTACCATATTAAAGGATGGAAAAGAAACCATTTTTATGGTTGAACCAGATAATTATATATTTATTATATATTATTTAATGTTTTGGAATCATTATACACACATGATGTAAAATAATAAAACAAAACAAGTTCGTTGTGAGTGAAACCGCTAAAAATAATCCATGCGCTTATCATTAAAGTTTTATCAAATGATTCATCCTCACACAAAATAAAAAATAAATTATATGATAAATTAATATTATGTATGATCATTAATAACTTATAAATTCAATTATTTACTTAAATTTTTATTTTACATTAACTTCTATACTCTTATATAAGTGAGACGATCATCAAAATTAAGAAAACAAGAACTCACGAATGATAAAATTGAACATTATAACTCATCAAAAGGGAATAAAAGAACTAAATAAAATTATAATAAATAAAATAAATGTATAAAAGGTTTTTTTAATTATTTATTAATAAACCTAATTTTATTATTTAGGACATTAGGATCAAGTGCAAAACCATTTCAAAGATAATGTAAGAGATTCTTCCCGAACCTCCAATTTTATTTCGAGATACTCTTTCGACCTATTCATCCTAATATAATGCTTCTTTATTTTTATGTAATTCTTAAATATATTTTTCATGTTATAAATCATGTATCCAAATCATATAATCCTTCATTTATGGGGATATATATGTTTTAATAAGGTTCCATTCTTAAATCTTTCCGAAAAGAAAACTTGATTTAAGAGAACTTCCTAAATTCTTACCCATTTTCAAGTGTGATTCACAATCTATTTTAAGCCACAATTTTTTTTATAAAATTACCCATTTTATCATAAAAAATTAAATTGGTTTAATTATTGTATTATAAAAACAATTATTCTTTTTTCATTTTAAAGAATCTTGAAAGTTTTCCCTTAAACCGTAAAATTTGTTTTTTCTTTTTATAGTTTCTTAAACACTCTTTTCACTCGAATTTGAAATATATTATCATGATATATTCCTATATTACATTATTAATGTACATGAATTATTTAATTCATTTCATTTATTGAAACTTTTATGATACACCCATTTTTATTCTTTTTATAAGATTATTATACCAAATTATTTCCATGGATAACCCTTATGTTAATGATTGATTACATATGTATGATTATTTATATGGAAAGAATATTCATGAAGATGTTATGATGGGTGAACCCATATATAACTATAATTAGTTTGGTAAATTTTAGTATCATGAGATGTTATGTGCAAAAATCTTGGTGATTATCCTTGACTCATGCTTCTCTATGTGAAACGTGCCTTGACTCGTGCTCCTGTATGTGAAACAAGTTTTCAATCATGATAAAGTCATGTTTTATGTTTCTGATACATTACTATGATTCCATGATTATAAGATCCTATTTTCTATTTGTTAATATTCATTATGTTCCATGCATTTTTATATCATTATGTTATTCCATCTAACCCATGTGCTAAGATTTATTCTTATGTTTATTACCTTACTGGGATTTTTAGCTCATCCCTATATTCATGTATTCTCTAGGGTATCTTATGATGATGTAAGGGCTCAAAGTAAGTTAAGTGATCATAATGGATTCAAAATAAAGAAATGTTTTTTTATGCCCGTGTTTTCTGTTTATGTACTTAGTATTCCAAAGAAACTAGACCTTTCGATCCTTGTCTTGTAATTTGATATTTAATTAGGATTAAGACAATTTAATATTATGTGGTAGAGGACAGGGTATCTATAGATATATTCTACTATAAATATTAATTCAAAATATTATTAAATTATCTTCATAATGGTAATTTATTTTTAATTTTTAATTAAGAAATAATTACCTTAAATGATTACACAACACTGGTGAAATAATTATTTTAGTAATGGAAATATCAAATAAATGTTATTAATAATATTAAAATAAATATAATTTCAGATAATTAATGTGATAAAATAATTTTAAACAATAAATTAACATTATATGTATTTAATAAATTAGTTTTTTTAAATTATAAGGGTTATGATTATATTATTAAAGTCAAGGAAATCGATAGTTCTTGAAATTGACAATATGAATATTTTATAATAAATAATATATTATTAAACAATATAGAATTAATAAAAATATTTTATTAATAAAATTTATCAGGATAAGGTTAAAATTTTTATCCATGATCTATATATGACTCTTTTGACATTTTATAGTAACTATATTAACCCTCAATGTGTAAAGATCTATGTTGTCCCTGCAAGAGTTAAAGAGGTTAAATAAGGGTAAAAACAAAAATATAAGTGTATAAATATAGTAAAAACCTATCTAAATTTTATTTTATGAGAGAATTTAGACCCATCATAATATTATTTTTTAAATAAATCTCTTTGGAGAAATTTTAAATTGACAATTAATTTATATTAATTTAATATTTTTAGAAATTCCAAGAGTGTCCCTCCCCTATTCTATACAAGGACACCTCTTCTTATCATTTTTTATCAATTAAAATACCATTTTGTTCAAAAAATATATGAAAAAAATACCTTCCTATAATACATAAAATTATTATAGATTCATTATTTTAGGGAGAATACCAACCTTAAATGGATTAATGTGTTAATCAAATATGGTTTCCCCAATAAGAGTTATCACTTTTAATCAAATGTTTCTAATTTATTTATTCTTCCACCTCATAAAAATATTCTTAAAAAATGATAAAAATAATAACTCAAGTATCCTATATAGACTAATATTTTATTATGTTAGTGTAATTACCTATATCCATATCCACTTCCATCATATGGGAAAAAAATAATTATTTGTGTGTACGATGGACTACCACCCCGTGAACCGATGTAATTCATTTTGTATCCCCATATCTCAAGAATGATTATAATGATGGAATTAATTTTTATATAGGATATTAATGAATTATTTATCATTATGAAAAATGAATATATCATTTATGATCTTACATTTCCATGTATAGAAAAATGATAATGTCATTTGCGTGTACATGTGGACTACTACCTCCATAAAGTGATGTGTTTCGTTTCCATCACCATATCACATGAATGATATATATAAGTATATTTAAAGTATTAATATAATATTTAATATATTATTATCATTATTTAAATATAAAAAATACTTACTTTCTCTTCATAAAAATCTTTGAAAAATGGAAACGTTACTCATGCGTACGTATGACCTTCCATATCTATGATTGCAATGCAATTCATTTTTCATATCCATATATTATGGATAGATTTAAAAGTAAAATTTATTTATAAAAATTATAATTATTTAATTATCATTATTCTGAATAATATTTAATAATTACCACTTTAACTATATATATCATACCAAATCTATTTTGGACTCAAGTACCAAATATCATCAACACGTCCGACGTGAACTTAAATAATTACGTAATTGTTATAACATTATATTAAGTGATATAAATTGAATAATAAACTTTAAAAACTTTATCAATATATTATATAATTAACCTAATTTTAATATTTAGGATGATAAATAATTCATGTTATGATTTAGACTTAAGGTAAAGATTTATTAACTCAATTTCCATTTATTGGGTTAAACATCTACTTCGTTGATTATGTCATGATAAGATTATGTGTGAAATGAATTTTCATTATGTTATGTTTCATTTAAAAATGATTTACATATATTTAAAGTTAATACACCTAATCTATTCTTTACATTAAAATTCATTTCAATGTTATGATATTTGTAAGGGACTTTATTTTAAAAATCCTATTTTAATGTTTTTTACAACAGTAAAAAGAAATGTTTGTTTAATTTAAATATAATGAGGTTATTTTAAATATTTCATGAATAATTAATGTTTTTAATCTTATTATAAAATCTTAGAAGTTTATTTTAAAAGAAGTTTTTTTCCTTTGTGATTATGCTACTTTTCAAAAAAATGTTTTCAAAATGGAGAAGGTATTTTCCTCAAGAATTATTTAAGGTGACATTTCAAAATTATTTTATATTTAGGAAAAAATTATTTAATTATAATTATGATTTACTGGTAAAATTATCCAAGGATAAAATCCTTATTCTTTCCATGGATGGTTTATGTTTATGATGACATGATGTTTATGAATCTTGTTACTTTTCCACTGGTGATGAAATATTGAAATATTTATAAAACCCATTTATTTTCATAGGTTTTGATATTATGAATAATTTATGTTATTGTGGAACACATATTTATGGTTTTCATTATTTTATAGGTGAGACCTATATTTACCTTCACTTCATTGGGTAATTATTTTTATCTCATGAGATAGACATTCTTGAACGAGGGGTGAAATCGGTTCTGTATAGTACTCTGTTCACTATGATAGTCTTAGGAGTGAACATTGACTACTATGATGTGTTGGGGAGTGTAAACATTACAATATGAGAAAAGATATTCCACTAGTAATGGTGGTATGTCATTCCTAGGAGGTGTATCCGTCTATGGATTTTCTATAAATATGTGTATTACACAATTTAATTCCTTATTCCTATGCTATATTCTCATGTATCATGTTCTTTGATTCCTTTATAATTAATGTCTTATGAAATACCAATACTTATTCCATAATTCAAGATTATGAAATTTTATTTGTATGGTATGGATTTAAAATGTTAATCTCATGTTCTTATACCATTTTCTCATTTTATTCTTACATGATCATTGATATCTAACTTGATTACCCCCAATGCGAATTTGATCTCACCCTTATTTTGTTTCCTTTTCATAGGTTATGAGGAAAAATATTTTATGAATTTTGTCTAGAAGGTTTCTATATGGATGATGTTGATGACCTAATGTGAAATAAGAAAAGCTGGGTATAATGGGAGATAATGTTGATATTTATGAGCCAATTGTTTATAAATCCTAGTTTTTAAGTGTTTGTCCTAATTCTATAAAAATATAAACCTAACAACTCCTTGGGTATGTATGTGATCCAATATTTAATTTTGACATTGTTTTTTATGGAAACAATTGGATCACATTTATTGGTAAAAAATAAAAAGTTGTAAATTTTATGTTTTTAGCACTAGATTCAGGAGTGTGGATTTAGGGTTGTTATTAATAGATATTTTTTTTATCCTTTGGGAAGATTATATTCACTGGATTAATGAAGATAATTAATTAGATAATTGAAAATTTATAGGAAAGGGGAGATCTAACAAGTTCTTTATTTATTTCATGTTTTTTTTCTCATAGGTTATGTGTAGATGATGTTGATTATGAATTATGTTTACTTCTATGATTATGTTTTTGTTACTAAAATATAATTGTAGATATCAACTCACATGAAAAATGGTAAATCCTATATAGATGGTGATTTATCTGGTTATGTATAAATTTGGAATTCTTGTATTTCCCTTTGTTTATAAAGTAGGCTGGCGTGGTGTTATGTGTAATTGTTGGAATTATGGGGGTGGTTGTTTACTGAGTTTTATTTAATGGTTGTGTGGAAGTGGTAGTAATGTGTGATGTAGGAATGTGAAATTGATATGTAAATGGTTAGGGTTGGAAATAATGAAGGGAAAATGGGATAATGATGTTTAATTTTAAAATAGAAATATATTTAATTAATGTAATTTTTTTTGGTATTTGATGTGGTTATTTGGGAACTCTGGAATTGATGTGTAGTACTTGGATTAATAAATTGAAAGATAAAAAAATGAGTTGTATGAAATGGAATTGCTGGGTAAATGATAGTTAATAAAAATTCAATAATTCTAGAAATGGTGTAACATTTAAATAAAAGTCAGTTAGTCAAGATGATATGTGGAGATTATGACGGGGAAGTATTTGTGATGTGAAATGGTTGTAATGTGGGCCATGTTGGAATAAGGATTATGGGTTGTTTTTGTGTTGTGCAGTGATATAAAAGTTTCCTAATAGTGATGGCATAAGTTGTTAATGAAGAAATGGAAATACAATGGATTTGAATGGCAAATGAGCTCTTGAATTAAAAAGGGAAAGTTGTGCAGGGTACCCTTTTATAAATATTCTTCTTATTATGTTACTATAATTGGATGTGTTATTTGTTGATAATCCTTTGGCGAGGATGAGATTGGTTAACTGACTTGTTTAGGTGCTGTTGGTTTTATTATTTTCTGACTTATGCATTGGTATGCTCTTTTACCATGTGCATAAGAGACTTTGGGTATGATCTTACTAAGTATACATGTATTCTCACCCTTTATATATATAAATTGTTTTTTAGGTTTTCAGGAAGACTTCAGGGACTATGGTGGACATTACTATCTTGGGCGATGGTGGGTTTGTTGAGTTGGTGCTGTAGGATTAACTTTAAAGTTTTACTTGGAGACTTTCATTGTATTCTTATGACCTTACATGCATTGTGGATATTTTGGATTTTAACTTTATTATGTGATGGTGTTTCTTTGAGGGTAATTTATCTTATATCCCAATCTTGTTTTATATAGAGGGTAATGCCTCCCATATGTGTGATTCTTATACGCTTGGTGCTAGTCACCAATTCGGGGCCTAATGGAGGCGGGACTCAGGGGGCCATTATATCTCTTCCTTCATTGATGGCCAAGGACGGTTACCTTTGGAGGGAGGGGTTCATGACCTAAATAGTAACCAATTACCTATAATTAGTTATAGTTTGTAATAAATAGTAATAATTATCTATAAATAGTAATTAATTAGTAATAATTTTTAATAATTAGTTATAATTACCAATAATTAGTAATAATTACCAATAAATAGTACTAATTAGTAATCATTAGTAGTAATTAGTAGTAATTACCTAATAATTACCTATAAATAGTAAATAATTACCGATAATTAGTTATAATTTCTAAAAATTAATAATAAATAATAATAATTTCTGATAAATAGTAAATAATTAGTAACAATTTGTTAAAATTTGTAATAATTAGTTATAATTACTGATAATTAGAAATAATACCAATAAATTTTACTAATTATTAATAATTGTTGATAATTATTAATAATTAGTAATAATTACCAATAAATATTAGTAATTAGTAATAATTTCTCATAAATAGTAATAAATAGTAATAATTATCGATAAATTGAAAATAATTATCAATAATTTGTAATAATTAGTTATAATTAGTATTAGTTTGTAATAATTAGATATAATTAGTAATAAATATTAATAATTAGTTATAATACCTGAAAGCTACATTATCCAAGTGAAACTGGTCCTAAAAATTTATTAAACAAACATAAAAAAGAAATTATAGAATTATAAGGGGTTTTACAAAGGTAAGACTGGATATCACCCTACATATTCGCTTTAAAAAAGGGTGGGTAGTATTCAAGAATCCAAAATACCACATTGAGATCATATGTGTTATCTATCTATTAAAGAGTTAATTCTCAACATGATTAGCCTCCCTCTAGGCATGTGAGAAAATCAAGTTGAGATGACTAACGTCTTGAAGAAATTCAGTCCGGTGTATTATCAGTTTTAATAAGACATTCCTAGTTCTAGTATTCAGGGTTTGAAAAAAATATTTGAGTGTGAAACCATACATAGAAAGTTCCATTGAGGGTGGGTAACATGATTGATGGATTGGATTACGATTCATAATTTATCCTCATAAGATATTTCATTTCCTATATAATTATAGGGATAACCTTTGAAAAAGACATGATGGGTACATAAGACACCTCCATAGCCAGAGGGTCTTGCCACACCTAGATATGTGCTATCAACATCGAAATTGATCAATGGAGGGATCAGGGGAATCCAAAAAATAGGTTTCAAAACCCGAGATCTTCTTTCCCTTCCATTTACATGAATAATCCATAATATGTTGAGGATAGAGATAAAATTTCTTATCAAAATATTTTATACTCTAGTGGTAGAAAAAACATCCATATAGATAGTAATGATACCTTTGTGAAGAGTGGGAGTTTGGTTTTCAAATACCAACACATTCCTAGCTCTCCAACTGTATAGAACGACCAAGGTAGTGGATGCAATACGAAAGTTGTGAACATATTCACTTTGGAGAACATCCAACCTTCACACTGATTTTCTATGTAGAACATGAAATGTAACAACTCTTGTAGAAATTCATAGAGTTTGGAAACAAATATTTTATTAATGAAGATATTCTATATGTTTCCAAAACCTCCAATAATATGTGGTAGAGTGAGTCCATATAAAAAAGCCCTTTTTAGTTGATTGTGAGTCATCAATCGAACCTTAAAAATCTTCTAGTGAAGAAAATATCTTATAGGTTGGATGAAGGAAGGCCTAAATTTAAGAATTCAAGAGGGGGTATTAGGATTTCCATCATATTTAAATCCATATAAATCCATGGTATTGAAGTATCCATTTCTATTTGGATTCTAAATTAGAGTATACTTATCCATGAAGGCATATCTCTGCAACTCAAGAGATATATATGGAGGGATAGGTTCTTTAGGTTGGGGTTTTTTCAAATACATTTTGCAATAGACATGTATTTCCTATTATGTGGGATAACCATGATTTATTTAAGAGGTATATCAATCCAAGGAGTACTCTACTAGTTCAAATCGAACTATATGTAGACCAACCATTTAGAGATTCACATTATATCATTGAAAGAGTGTCGGATTGTAGAAAAAATGGGTGTGGCATGGTAGTAAGGATACCCATCCAACAACCCTTTGGTAAACTATTGGATACAAACTCAAGAGAAAAATCATTATACATTAAAAGGTTCCATGTAAATTTTCTGAGAAGAGAATCATTAAAAATCTTGAGATCCTTCATGCTAAACATCCCATGTCAATGGACTTGATGTAATATTTCCAGGAAATAGTGATAAGTTTATTATTATGGATATATCTAGTCAAGATAAAGTTAAAGAAAATATTTTTAACATTTTGGATAAGACTTATAGGCTATTTGTATAGAGAGGATGTATATAAAAATTTGGAGGTGATCACTGAGTTGACCAAGCATACTCTCCCAGCTTAGAACAAAAACATTAATTTAAACCTAGATAAATAATTAGTAATTATAGAGTAGATATTGTTAATATAGAACATTATTAATTTTTTCCAAAATAGGTGGACATAAAGGTAGATAATGGGTATGGATTCACTCTTCACTCCAAGAGTTCTAGAAATACTATTTTTCTTATCACAAATATTCCTTCTCCCAAACAATGAGAGATTTATTATAGATGATGGATTTCCAAAAATATTCCTTATAGTGGATATAAATAGCTTTGATGGTAGATTGGATATTCTTGGGGGATTTTTTCAAGAAGTATAATATCATCAATATAAAGGAGGTGAGAGGGATTGAAAAATCATATATCAGTATTAATCCATTTCTATAAGCTAATTTGAACAATATCATTGATATATCATCTCATTTAATATTTAGGAATGGAAAATATAATTCTTGAGAGAGGGTCTCCTTGCCAGGCACCCCAAGAGCCATGGAAAAATCATATAAGAAATCAATTAATAAGAATATAGAGCCTAACAAAACTAAGGACAATCTTGATCAATATGATATAAGTACTAGAGAATCCATATTTTTAAGAAAAAACAATTAAAATCTTTTTAGTGTGTCGAAAGGTTTATAAATGTCATTTTTTAGAGAAAAGTTCTCATCACTCTCTTTAATATTCATTAAATTTACACCTTTTAAAGTTGTAAATAGAAAATGTTGGATTCTCTTACAAGGGATAAATCTAAACTAGTTTGGGGTAATGGTGTCCTCAATAAAACCTCCCATCCTAGCCACAATGACTATGATAATAACTTTAGGGATAGTGTTACCAATCACAACTAGCCCAAAGTCCTTAATATCAATGGAATTATTCTTTTTGGTTATAAGAGAAATAAAGTTGGAGTTAAATCCATATGGAATAAATACATAACTAAAGAACACACTAACAACATTCGTAACCTAATTATGTATCATATCCTAGTAGAAAATAAATAATTTATTAGTGAACCCATCAGGACTAGCAGAATTGTCAATGGTGATAAAGAAGAGTGATGCTTGGACTTCCTCTTCAGATGGTTCCAAGGCAAGGATTTTGTTTTGGTGCTCCACAATTCATGGAACAATATTTTCGATAATATTTTGGGTGTAGTAATCTCCATAGTCAAAGTAGATCCTTTGGAAATAATTAACTAAATCATAAGATATGTCACTTTTAGAAGTGAGAAGACAACCATTTATGTTGAGGGAATTAATAATTACTGATAAATAGTAATAATTACAGATAAATAATAAATAATTAGTAATAATTACTGATAAGTAGTAATAATTAGTAATAATTACCAATAATTTGTAACAATTAGTAATATTTATCGACAATTAGTAATAATTATCTACAATGAGAAATAATTTATAATATTTTTCATTAATTTGTAAATTTTTTTAATAATTATTAAGTAATCTTTCTATTAACTATTAATTTTTTAGCTAGTAATATTTTTTTAGATATAATTATAATTAGTTATCAATAATTGTTAATAATTATAAGTAATTATCATTGTTTTTTTATTTTTATATTTTTTTCTCTGATCATCCCTTCCTTCTATTAGATTAATCATAAGGAATATTTATAATTTCTATATTAAAAAAATATGAAAAAATTAAGTAAACAATAGTTTTTATTACAAGAACATGGTTTGATAAATAATTATATAAATCCAAAAAGTTTTTTTATGAACCCTATATATATTGACGGAATTGAAACTTTTTTATCATTTTCATCATCAAAACCAAAATTTCTTTCAAAAGTGAAAATTAAGTGTCTATATAAGAAATGTGATTTGAGGAGATTTAAAACAGTAGAAAATGTTGTGGTTTATCAACAGTGTTTATTTGTAAAGATTAATTTTTTTGGTATCAACTTTGTGAATGCAATTCAAGAGAAGATACAAATAATTTTGTTTTAGATCTATCACAACATCAAACATTAGTATATGAGGTTATTGACCTGTATTTTCAACATATAGAAACTAAGATTGATAATTCAACTCCCGAGTTAGAAACATATGAATTTTATGTGTTGCTAAAGTCTACTGAGGATTCCTTATATCCTAGTTACAAAATAAGAAAATTTGAATTTTAGGCTAAATTTATTGCTATTAAACCAGATAATGGAATGAAATTTTTTTTGACCAGATTTGTTCTTTGGTTAAATCATTGTTACACAAGGGAAATGTGTATCCAATAAATTTAGATTAATAAAAGAGGTTGATCAGTAATTTGGGTCTTTATTATTAGAAGATCCATGAATTTTTAAATTATTATATCCAATATTATAGAGAATATGGATCATTAGATAATTTTCCTATATATGGACAATTGAGGTAAAAAGAGGCTTAACAAGGAAATTTTAAATTTGTTCTTGTTAAAAATTTGAGGTATTTATCGCTTACATCTAGATTGAACCTTTTAGTTATTTCCTAAAACATAGTATCATTAATGACATGGGACAAATATGATATTTTATGTCAGTAAAATCTTAAATCATCTTTATGATGAAGACTCATGGAAATAATTTGATCAGGTGCATCATTCTTTTTCTTAAGAAGACTATAATGTGAAATCGAGAGTATATACTGATGGTTTATATCCATTTGGTTCTAATGGTAGTCAATGTTCATGTTGTCATGTCTTTATAACTTTTTATAGCTTACCTCCTTGGATGTTGATGAATAAACCATATTTATTTTTAACATTAATAGTTCTAAGACATCCAAAAAAATTATTTATGTTTATTTTAATCCATTGATTGATGAGTAAAATTTATGATGGAGTAATGGGTTTATTGCATATATTGTAGTTTTATAACATAATTTCATAATGATAGCTACATTAATGTGGATAATTTATGACTTATCAGCATATGGTGTGTTATCTGTCTAGAGCACACATTGTCTAAAATCATGTCCATACTGTATGAGTGATAGTGAAGTGTTTATGCTTGTTAATGGAATAAAACATAATTTTGAAGATATTCATCATATATTTCTTCCTACTAACCTTCCTTTTCAAAGGAATAGAAATAATTTCAGAAAAGGTACAATTGAAAGAGATGGATCTCCAGTGATGATCTCATGTATTGATTTAAAATACATTATATCTTTATTACCTCCTATTACATTTCTAATAAATGTAAATCTAAAAAAATTGATTTAGGAAATATTAAAATTGGATAAAAAGAATTAATTTTTCAGATATTCCATATTGTTCATATTTAGGGTTCCTTTACATGTTATATTTCATTTATATTGAGAAGAAATATTTTGATAACACATTTTATATAGCTTTATACACACATGGAAAGACTAAAGATAATTCAAAGATATGACTAGATCATTTTTAAATTTATAGGAATCCATAACTTGTGTTATTTGAAATGAAAGATCACACAATTTAATAAATCCAAAATTTTCTTATAAAGATTCAAAATAAAATCATTAATTATTCAGTTAGAAGATATTATATTTCAGGTTACCAGATGGTTATGTCTCCAATTTGTCTTAACGTATCACAAATAGTCATTTTACTTGATTAAAAATTCATTATTGTCATTTTATAATAGAAATACTACTACTAATTGGCCTTAGAGTTTTGTTAAATTCTCCAATTTGGGATGTGTTAATTGAAATATTATTTTTTTATGAGAAATTTGTGTGGTAACAATAGACTATGACACACTGAGTAGGCTTCAACAAGATGTTGTTTTCATTTTATATAAGTTTGAATTATTTCCTCCATATTTCTTTGATTTAATGGAATATTTAATATTATATTTTATGGATAAAGGATATTATATAGGAATGGTACAATTCTGATAGATTTACTAATATGATAGATGCATGTAAAAAATAAATAAAAATTCACGTAATAAAGCATCAGTTGAAGTATCAATTTTATTTTAGTATTTTCATGAGGAAATTTAGTTTTTATACTCTAATTATTTTCAAACTATATATCCTTTAAACCATAATTGAATGTGTCATTATTAGAGAAATTTTGATATGTAATTAACCATCAATTATCAGTTTTCAATAGCCTAAACTTCGGTTTGGTGGAGTTTATGAATGATGGATTTGAGATGATGAACAATAAAAATATTATACATATATTATGCTCAATTGTGAAGAAATGAAATTATTTTTATAATGAGTGATACCTTTTCCAATTATTTATATATATATATATATAAAATTAAATAAATATTAATATAGTTATAGATAGTATGATAATCATATTAAGAAAGAATTCACAAAAATTACACCAACTGCTCTTGAAGAACGTTGACAATGTAATTTTTTCTACCATTTTCAAAGACTAGTATAGTAAATTATTTATAGTTCTATATATGAAATTAATAGTTTATTTGTTATATTTTGAATTATTTTTAATTTTATATATATTGAAACATTAATATAAAATTGATAATGGATTATTTTTATTGATTAAATATCCATCTAAATTGGCTAACTCTTAAAATGAATACGTGGTTAATGGATTTAAATTTCATACACGCATATATGGTGAATAAAAAACAATGAATTATGGTGTTTTATTGAAAGGATCTCCTTATAAATAACGTGAAGTTGACTTTTATGGATTTCTAGGTGAAATAATTGGGTTATGTTATTAGGGAAAAGATAATGTCATAATGTTTAAATATCATTGGTTTGATACTGATATAGGGTTTCACATTCGACCACACCATGGAATTAATTAAATTTAATATAAAATCATTATTTTAGTAAAGAAAACATTTATACTAGATCCTCAAGTGAATTAAATTTTTCATGAAAATTATTAAGTTACTTGAAGAGATTCAATTGACTAATGAAGTATAAAAAAAACTAAATATCATTAAATTAAGTTTATTCAAAGTGAAAGTGGTTTTTTTGAAGTGTAAGAAATTGAAAATTTTCAAGAGACAACACTAAATACATATTTTACTCAAATAGATACATAGATTGATGATGAAGCCCCGTTTTTATTAGATGATGGTTTTGATAATATTTATGATGTTATAAATGAATTTGAAATAGTAAGGTATGATTAAGCTAAACATCATATACAAATTGATGATTCCGGGGAGAAAGAAAAAGATATTGACACTATCAAACACAAATAAGAAAAGAAAGATAAATAATTACGAAATTAAATCATAATTATTTTTATAATTAAAATATAATTCTTGATTTAAATTATTTGTTGAAAAATTTTATTTCACATTTTAGATGGATGAAGATAATATCAATGAGTTTTTTTGTACCCTTGTAGATGATGTATTTCCTAGTGATCAACCCAATGAATCACCATATATCCTGCAGGTTTCTTCCACTGCATCATAAACTTAGAGGGGTCATGGTTTAGCTATATTGATAATTTCCAACCATATTCCTGAGAAATTATCACCTCTTAATCTCGATCCATGAATGAATAAGTATATTAATATGTATATTTTAGTTACTTTTCATTAATTAACATTAAATTTTCTTAATTTATTTGTCAAATAATTGTTTGATTACTTTTTAATTTTTCCCATATTTTTTCACATATAGCTGTTGGACATGGGGTATGATTCTATATAATTATTTTTCAAAGGCCATGGGTGACAAGGGATTACATTCCCATTGATGTTCATCATTGCTTACATGATCACTGGATGATACAAAAATAAATTATATTTATTTTTAAATTATATAGTTATTAACTTTATGTTATTAATCATTGGTATGGTTTGTGGCATATATCGATGAAAATATGGGAGACGCCATCTAGGAGTCTTGACAGATCTGTATGGATGATTTTTTCATTATTTTTTTGTACAATTTGAGTAAGATATCCATGTAGAGAGCGAAAGCCGTAGTTTTTGACCAGTCTTATTGTATTAATTGACCTAATTACATATCATCCCATTTTTGGGATGGATTTTTCTTCTATTAGATAGTAGATAGTTTTTATAGGAGATGTGTAAGGACCCAACATGGTCTATGTGATCACTGAGAGGGGGAGGGGGAATTAGTGATGATATATTTTTAAAATTTATTTATTATGAAACTAAATTTTCCTCTTATTAAATAGTTATAAATTTGTTAAAATAAAAACATAAGCACATCCTACAAGAAAAAAATAATTTAAAAGGTTCATTACTCAGTAAGAGTAGCTAGTCCTTGGAATGGTTAAAAAAAATAAAATACCAAAAAATCCACTAGAAAACAATCCATTTTCTGTGGTTATATTAATAAGGAATTATCTTTACAATTTCATTTCACTATGATAAAAAAATAGTTCATGTGTTTTATAAATATATAAAAGATGTAAAAAATATTTCATAACCAATTTAAAAACCATCACTAACCATTTCAGTATGTTTTCACTATACTAATTGTACTTATTCACCTTTTATCTTATTGGGAAACACTTCTTATTCAATTTCTTACCCAACATAAAGTAAGATCTTCCTTCTTATATATAATTATGAAAATTCTTTCTGTTCAGTGTTTGTCTGATTTCAAGTGTTAAAAAATTTTGTTTGGTGACTAAGTTTGTACATCCAATTCCATGTATTATAAAAGTTCATACAAATAAACCTTATCCACTTCCTCTGAACACTACACCTCTATCTATTTCCACTTATTCTTCTTATTCTTCCTCAACCAAGAGATTCCTTGGTTGAAAACTTCTTGCTTAAACTTTTTACTTTATAAGTTCATCCAATAACTCTATCTAAAACCAATTCTTTAGCACTTTTACATATTCATGTGTGAATAACACACACACACACACACACACACTGTACTTTGTAATTTCCTCATATTTATAAATGTATGACTAAGCGAAAAGGTGGGATTCAAATTTTACTTCCCCGCTTAATGAATAGTTTAAACTCAAATCTCCTTCTCAAAATAATTCACTCTAAGACTTCTGAAAGATTCTAAAGAATTCCTGAAACATCTCATAAACTCGATAAACTGCTTCTTTAAAAAACCACTTTCTTACTTGGATGGAATAAAAAAATTTCATCCCATGATATTTGAAAATTTTAAAGATCATAAAACTATCACCACTTTTTTATCTTTATAAAAACATTGTATCAATTTTTAAACCAATAAGAATATGAAACCACTGAAAGGTGTGTTCGGTAAGAAACCATTATAACAAAACTTTCATCCAATGAGAATATGAATTTTATTTATCCTTTAAAAACTTCTTATAAACTTATCATAAGAATTATTCTATACATTTCCTCCATCCAAGACTTGTATCTAGAAACTTCATTTATTTCTTTTTTCACAAAAACACTTTATCGGATGATATTTATAGAAAATGTTCATCAGATCATCATGTATTAAATTCATCTTTAAAAATTCATAAATGCATGTCCAATGAAAATTATACAAATATTATTTCCAATAGAATTTTTTCAAATATTTTTTTCCGATTGGACTTCATCTAATTGATATTCTTCAGTTTCATCCCTTTGAGCTTCATCAATTTTCCTCTTTTTTTTCAAGTTCAAAAAAATTCATCACAAACTTTATAAATCCTCAAATTCTAAACTTATTAAACATAAAATAAACTCTTACAAAAACAATTAGATTATTTTATTATAAAACATTCCCAACAACTCTTTTATAGCTCAACCAAAAACTATTCTCATCCATTATTTTTTATTAATTTTTTTTTTCTAGTGAATTCCAAAAAAAATCATAATAAGATCTTTTTACACCAGAAAAAGTTTATCCCCCTTTATAAAAAATTATTAGATCATGATATATTTCTAACTGTTGATGTTAGAAACTATTAAAATATAAAATTATCTCTCAATTTTATTCACTAATTAATTAAATTGATATAACTTTGTATGTTTGATAGAAGAAATTTAGAAAATCAATCAACCATATCTATTTTATGGTGTTTCTCTAACCAATAGCCTTTATCTATCAGAAAGAACTTTCTTTTTATGATCCCCTTTATTTAAAATCTCACCAAAGTTGGATGATTTATGTACTTAACAATGTTAATTATATAAATATAAATCAACAAAAGATAAAACCAAAGGAAAGTTTATTATGACCAACATCTTCCTTAACATATTTAGCAGCTTGAACACATATACAACATCATGGTCCCAATAATACCCCCCTTTGGATTTTGTTTTAAATGAAGGAACATAAATCCCTAAAACTATGTAACTTAGAAAATGGATAATTTATCCAACAATTCTATGAATAACTATGCGGACTTGATATAGAACACAATAATAATTTAAAAAAAATACCAGTCTCTCTATAAGAACTGACTTAAGATACTTATATAATTTTCTCATAAATCTTTCATCACAAACAAATCTTCCACCAGTAAGAAATTTTTTTCCAATATCCACTTAAAAAAATAGTTAAGACTGTTTAAAAATAGATGTGATGAAATCACATATTACACCTTTTAAAAATTCCTTCTAATTAAAAGGTTAGTAAAACAATATTAGATAGATTTATGCTACAAAAAGTTTCCTTATTAAAAACAATATCCAAATACAATATGGTGAGGGGATGTATATCACATACCTTATCATTGAATAAGATGAGTTTTTACACCTATAATCAACCACAATTTGTGAAATGTTTCATTCAAAAAATGGTTTCACAAAAATATCAATAACTTAATTAATTGTAGGAAAAAGTCTAACTTCAGTTCATTATTATCTACATTTTATTTGATGAAGCGATATTTGATATTGATATGCTTAAAATAATAATATTGCACTATATTATCAGGGAGATTTATATCACTTTGATTATCACAACCCAAGAGTAGGTGAAACATCTTATCAACAAATAAGACTTCCAACAATGTCTTCATCCATATAAGTTGTGTTTAAACTTGAGTGGCAGTAGCATATTCAAATTCTACTACACTGGGAGTTAATAAATTTATTTTCCTTTAATTCCAAATAACACATCTTTCTTAGAATAAAAAAACACTTCAATGGATATTTATGTTCTATCATCAAAACTTCCTTCCCAATATGAATCCATATAACCAAAAAAATTAATCTTTAATACACTAACATATTTCAAACCAAAATCAATTATTCCATTGATATATATATAAGAATTCATTTTCTAGCCATGCGATAAGATTCTTTAGTATCCCTTTGGTATTTAGAATAAAGTGTAATATCATACACTATATCTTCCCCCAAGTTTTCTAGATATAATAAAATTCCAACCAACTTTCTAAACTCTTTAGGATATACATATCTTCCTTCATAATATTTTGATAACTTTTTCCCACTAAAATTTGTGTGAAAAATATTTATGAATCTTCCATGAAATTCTTCCATAGAAGTTCCCTAGAATACATTTATTGGATTGAAAAATGTATTTACTATTTTGAAATATTTTTAATCGAAGAAAATATTTCATTTATCCCAACATAAACATATCAAAAAGCTTCTACACTTACTCAAATAAACATTCATAATTTCTTTCATCATTCCTAAAAAAGGTAGTATCATTAATATAAATAATTTGTAACACCACAAAAATTTTAATGATTAACTTTTATTTGATAGATTGTATGACACACAACACTAAATGTAGAAAGGAATCTATACTCAAGAGACTACATAGTATATTTAATATTTTAAATAAATTTAACATATTATATATCTTGTAATTAAAAAAATTCAAATCTTTATTACATCACACACACCAAATACTTTCTTCGATAGTCCGTTTTACACAGAGGACTCAGTTTTACCGAACACCAATATATTATTAAGATATTATTATTTAATATAATAAGACCTAACATAGCTGTTAAATTAGTGGGTATGAATAGTATTTTCTAATATATGAAAATATATGATTTATAAAAAAATAAAAAGAATCCATAGGTTACTAATTAGTTAGAAATGAAGATATAAACCAATTGAATATAAAAGAAATATTCTAATTTTTATGCTCACAAAGGCATTTTATCATAATAAATTAAATTAATTACTATTATTCAATGGAATTAATTTATATATTATATATTCAATAAAATATTTTTTATATTTATCCAATAGTTTTTATAAGCATAAGGTAATAATAAGACTAGTTGTATGCTGAAAACTGTATTTTTCTAAAATGGAAATTTTACCGCCATTTAATAGAGAACCTATATTAATTAAAATTTTTGGAACTTTTATAAATTTTATATGTAAAACTAAAATTAATTTTTGAAATAAAAACATCATAACTTGGTTAGGGTTAATTTTTGGTATTTTTCAGAGAAGTTTCAATTTTTGATGAATAGTGAAAATACATAATTTTAATTGAAAACTGCTTTTTCATCTAATTTATTAATATAGATAAATTATATTTTAAATTGATTTTAAAGTAAAATTTGATCAATTATAAATCAATTAATATAATTTATTTAATTATAATCAATTTTAATTTGAAATTGGATATAAAAACATTGCAATCTTTTGAACATTTTCACTTAGAAACCCGCTTTGTCACCACGTATGCGTGATTAATTTTAATTCAATTTCTACCAATTTTTTGACTGTAATTTATAAAAATTGATTCCATATTTGGTATAAAAATAATTTATAATATATAATAAGGTTAAATTGGGTTTTTACCAAAAATATTAGTGAAAGTAATCAAAATTAATTACAGTGATTATGGTAAAATTAAGCTTAACAATGGAAAAAACTTTAAGCTCTTTAGCCAAAATTAAATATAAACTTTTCAAAATTCCATTTTATGTTAATATATAGACCCTATAATATATTTTATCGATTTTTTTCATTATTGGATCCACATTTAATGTGGAAAACGTTGGTGTAATTCACTTTTTAAAATTTACAATTTTGCCACTCCTCCTTCATTATAAAAGGACACTCACCCCTCATACTTATTCACACCAATAAAGAGATTTTTATTTCTAAAAATATACCGAAATAATCTCCCAACATCACTAACCTCAACCTATAATCATAAAATTGGGAAGGAAAAAAATGAGGAAGTCTTTTGGTATAAACCAAAAGGAATTACCTGAATACGAGGTAACATTATTTAATGACCACTTTAGTTTAATTTATTTATCCACCAATTAATTTATTATTATTACATGGTGATATAATAAAATATTTACCCATAATATAATTATATGTTGTTATTTTAAAGTTTCTACTTACACCTACACACACTTCCATCAAATGAGTAATGAACTTACTGTTCGTGTATGAAGAACTACCACCTCATGAAATGATGTCGTTTGTTTCTCCTTTACCACATCTCGTGGTTGGGAATTATGATAGAAATTCTGGTTTTATATGATATATATGAAATTTACGTCATCTTAATAATTATAAAATTTTTATATAACACAAACCTTCCTGATTTTCTTCATGTGTTAATACGATAACATTGTTTGTGGAAGTGTGGACTACCGCTTCCTCAAAGCGATGTGATTCGTTCACAACATACATAGAATGAATAAAAGATAATTTTAATTAACCTATGTGACATATATTAAAAAATATGACAATGTAATAATAAAACACACACACACACAAACACACACATATATATCATTTTCTTTTCATTATTTTAAATATGATAAGAAAATGGAGGCAGTGTTCATGCGTATGTACGATCTACCATCTCCATGAATAGATAATTTCATTTAAAATATCAAAATATTATGTATTATTGTAATAAATATATAATAAATATATTTGATATTTAAAACATGGTTTATATTCTATATATGATGAAATCATGATCTCTATATGAATAGCAAAAATAACATGTCAAAACATACTAAAAAAACTAGGAAATTAACACCAGAAAGAGTGAAAATAATGAAAAGTTGTTAAAAAATGGGAAATAAAATATTATAAAAAGATCATATATAATATTATAAATACAATTATGGTTTTTTATAAGTTAGTGACATGTTTAAAACCATTATACACGAATTTGAATGATGTTCACTTGAAAGGAAACACAAGGTAAGGGATTCTTATCTCACTTTTCTTTCTGCGAGGCATACACCATTTTAACCATTTATTTATTTTTTTGTGGTTTATATACTGCCCATATTATATTATATATCATTAATACATTTATCTTAATGGTATTAAAATTTTCATTTAATGTAATTTCTTTTATTTGGATTATGATTTAATATTTACCATGGGGTAGGGGACTTCATATAAATTTCCATTCTTTGAGGCACACTTTATCATTGTGAACTTAATTTAATATAAATGGTGCATATACTGCCACTTTATTATGTAATATATGCAATTATTAATTATTCATGGTTTTTTTAGTTTTAATTTGAATTATTTCATCTAAGGTGATTTCAACTTAAAATTACCAAGTGGTAAAGAAATTTCATAACTCAATTCCCTTTTCACGGGGTTATATTACATTATTACTATCAACAATATTATATGATTATGTGTATAAGGACATTGAATATACATTTATGTATTTAAACTTATTATATGATTATTTAAATTTGATACACATAATCAACTCATTGATCAATTCTAACTTCAATGTTATAATCATTTTAAGTGTTTATTTGAAAATCTCATTCCAATCGAGATTGCTTATTCATGAAATTAAATTAAAGGAATTTATATGATAATTTTTCAATAAAACCTTTTATTTTATTCTACTGGAGTTATTCATGATATTTTTATGTATTAATACCATTTCCCCCCTACTTGGTATTGAATATTTAGAAAATGTTTTCTAAAAAACACGATATCATTCAACTCTTTAGTCAGAGAACCTATTTTCCTCTAAAAATCCTATTTTATAAAACATTTTTCAAAAATGTTTTAAACCTTTCCAAAATTATTTAATAAAGAAAAATTTACCCTTTTTTCTATTATAATTTTTTTAAAAGGAAACTTCTTATCAGTTTCCAAACAATGTAATTTTCCAACCTTTTACCTTGAAAAAGGAATATTATTTTTACTTTGTAGTACAAGTAAAAAATTACCCATCTTCCATTAATTTAAGATTCAATTTTAAGTTTAAAAGGTAAATTTTTAATGAAAATGTTTTTAAAGCTATTTTCAAAATGTTTTTCAAAATGAAAAGGATATTTTTATTTCTTTTTATGGTATTTATATTCATAAATAACAACATCTATTTATTTTTACTCTAATTGGGATATGTTGTATTGATACCATCTTTATTATTCTTTTGGATGATTTTTGATTTATTTGGCCAAGGATAGTATTTAAATTCACGTCCTTGATTTTTTTATAGTACCCTTCAAATATTCAATTTCTTATGATCATTTAACATTGTATTTCACATAGTTATCTTTATAATTTATCATGGATATGTTTATTTACTAAAATTTATACCATTTTTACATACATTTTTTATTTTAAATTTAATTTATTTACTTGGGAAATATTGATAAATTTGAGTCTTTTACTCAATATGGATATTCAATAAAGAACATTTTTATGAATTTAAATCAATTATTCATTATATAAGGAATTATATTGATATGAAAGACCCAGGTTAAAGACTATTTAATGTAATCCCTACTGGTTAGGTAATAGTAAATACAAGCCCCGTGATGAATTGGTAGTCTCATGAGATGAAATTAGTAGGATAAAAACACTTTAAGTTTGTTTTAAAGAAGAATATATAGGTTTCTACCCAAATATTTAAACTACCTTTTGAAAGGTCTTGATAGTAGTATGCTAAACTTTCTTTTGAGTGGTCTTGATATTAAAGGTATCGTGTTCCTAGGAAACATGAAATCTGATCATTAAGAATTTCCTTCATTCAGAATTCAGTTATTATTATCTATGAGTTCTTTTCTTTAAAATTTTCTCTAGATGCATTTCCTTCTCATTTCATTGATTAAATGATATGTGTTTCAGTTATTTACCTTTCTACATTTTTTATTCACTTCATTATTGGTTAATTGATTACATGTCATGTGTCTTAAGTTAATTCCTTACCATATTGACTATTCTCATTGATTTATTACTTCTTCCACTATACTTAACCCTTAATATGAATTTCAGCTTACCCTTATTTTTTTTGTTTCTCCAAGATTCCATGTAGTATACTAAGAATGATATGTAAGAATATAATAGATAGAATAAAGTTATCCTTGAAAAAAAATTATATTGTAATTTGTTTATTCATTTGTAATATAGGACTCATGTATGTATATGGTTTTCCAATACTACTAAACACTTTGGTCCTTTATGATTTTATTCTTTATCATCCTTCCAATGTAATGGTATTGGATTTTGAGTCGGGGATTTTTGGGGTTGGGGTGCTATACTTGGTATCATAGGAAGTTTAGTAGAAACCTTGTGAACTAGATTTAAGAAAACATATATTACAGAACATAAACCAAAGATAAAATTTGAGGATAATTATAGAAGAATATCAAATAATTTTGTTAAGGTAGTGATTATGTGGGTATTCATAGAAATACATCCCTTTCTAGATACTATAAGTGGATGTAGTTTTGAAAAATATACACTTAGGGGTAACAACTTCGAAAATGTGCATCGGGCTTGACCCGAACACTACCCTATACATGAAAATGGGCCGTACTACACACCTGGTTTGACACTCCCAAAGGATATTCATAGGAAAAATCCGATTTTATTTACAAACCATTATGAAGGATTTGAATAGATAATGAAGATGAATTACCTCGGTTAAACCTTAGAATAAGAAAGGACCTAATTTGAAATAAAATAGATAAAGTATTTATGTATTGAGAATATATTGAAAACCTTAATTAAAAGGCAATTTAGTGACTAAACTTATTTTATGGATGTCCATCATATTTATTTTGGAAGTAGTATTAATATAGTTTATAAAAAGGATAACCCGTATGCAGGGTGACAACCCATAAAATCCCGAAAGGCCGTGGGACTTGAACCCATGACTGATGGATGATAAGAGATTCTTACCTACCATAAGCCCACGCAATGTCTTGGTTAAGGAGTAATTATTTTTAGTTAAACAATTTTATGAATTAATATTAATTATGAACCAATATTATTATTTTTTAGGTTTATATATTAAGTTATTAACCATATTGGGTTCGAAAAATAGTTAGAGACATATATAAATACTTGTTTTATGGATCTTACGATATATTAAAAGGTAATTTTAGTTCTTTCAAAATCAAAGTTAATATTTATATATCCATTTATTAAAGTAATGGATGAGGTGGAAATTGATCAAAGAACAAACAAAGGTTTAAAATTGTGTTTATAAAATAGAAATATGTCAAGTAAGTATATTTTCTTATATTATTAGGAATTAAAATAATTACTCGATATTAGAAACATGATCAATTTTTTTCCTAATACCTTAATTTTTATTGAAAAAATGGACTTTTAAATCATCATGGATTTAGGGATTTGAAGCCCCAAATTTTCCATTTATAATTTATTTGTTTGTGATTAACGACACCAACCACTCCCAATAAATATTTACACTTTTCCTCCAAGTCCATATTTTCACTTACCACTAATGTTATCCTATGTAGAAACCTAGTTATATGATATTACATATGACCTTTGTTCTTTTCATTCTCCATTATTAAGTGGATATTTTTATTAAATATTCTCACAAAGTGGGATTTAAATTGAGGAATTTTCATATATCAAACCCAAGACCTTCTATATAGAGTTTAAATTGTGTGTAAATTATTTATTTAAGGTGGGGAGAATGTAACACCCCAAAAATTATAAGAGTAACTTTAATTTTACAACATGTATGACAAACAACTACAAACATAAAAAGAAATATAAGATATTGATAATTTATGGTATATTTAATATTTTAAATAAATTTATTATATTTTGTAGCTTTAAATTAATGAAATACCATGTTTTCATGCAACACATGCAACAAATACTTTCTTCAATAGTTTGTGTTACACACAAGATCGCGTTTTACTGAATAAAAAATATATTATTAAAATATTATTATTTAATATAATATGAATAAACCTAGCCATTAAATTATTCGGTATGAATAATATTAACTAAAATATGAAAATATATGGTTTGTAAAAATATAAAATGAATTCATAGGTTATCGATTAATTATAAATGAAAATATAAACCAATTGAATATAAAGGAAATATACTTATTTCTATGACCACAAAGGCATTTTATCATAATAAAATAAATCAGTTACTATTAGTGAATGAAAATATTAAAATATATATATATATATATATATTATATTCAATAAAATATTTTTTTATATTCATCCAATAGGTTTGATAAGCATAAAAAAAAAAACAAATCCAGTTTTATGGTTAAAATTGAATTTTTCTAAAATGAAATTTCATAGTATTTTAATGGAGATCTTATATTAAGAACATTTTTTGGCACATTTGTAAATTTTATATTTAAAAATAAACATATTTTTTGAAATAGAAACATAAAAATTATATTAGGGTGATTTTTTGGTATCTTTCTAAGAGGTTTAATTTTTATGAACACTGAAAAATACCGACTTTTATTGTAAAATGTTATTTAATATAATATATTTATATGGATAAATTATATTTAAAATTTATTTTAAATTAAAATTATATAAATTATACATCAATTAATTTAATTGATGTCATTGGAATCAATTTCACATTGAAATTGGATATAAAACTATAGCAAACTTTTGAATATTTTCACTTTAAAAACCAACTTTGTCGTCCCATATACGAGATTAATTTCAAATCAATCTATGAAACTTCTATGATTGGAATTTGGTAAAATGGATTACATATTTTTAATAAGAATAATTTATAATTTAAAATTATATCAACTTAATTTTGTTCGAAAAATATTAGTGAAAGTAATTAATATTAATTATTGTGATTAAGGTAAAATTAAGATTAACAAGGGACAAAACATTATACATAATATAAAAATGACCTATAAAATCGTCCAAAATCCATTTTATATTCATATTTAGACCCTATAATCCATTTTATTTAATTTGGTTCATTATTGGAGCCACTTTACATGTAAAAAATGTCAGTGTAATTCTCTTTTCAAAATTTATAAGAAGGCCACCCCTCCTCTATAAAAAGGCACTCACCCATCCCACTTATTCACACCTATAAAGAAATTTGGATTGAAAAAACAATACCAAAATAGGTTACCAATATCCATCCCCTAAAACTATATTCCTCACCATGAGAAGCTATCAAAAAAATGAATTCTTTTGGTATAAATAAAATTGTTTTACCCAAATAAGAGGTAACATTCTTCAACAATCACTTTAGATTTATTTCTTTCTGCCCCCCTTAATTTATTATTCTTATGTGATTATTTAATAACATTAGTATTATAAATATACTTATATTTTTTATGTTAAGGTTTTTAACTAAACCTAAAAATACTTCTATAAAATGGGTAATGAACTTACAGTTCATGTACGGTGAACTACCACATCGTGAAAGGATGTTGTTCGTTTTTTCCCTTTACCACCTCTCATGGTTGGAAATTCTGATGGAAACACTAGATTTTATATCACACACACACACACACACATATATATATATATGATATTTATGTTTTATTAATACTTATGGTTTTTTATATAACATATAACTTCTTGATTTTTATTTTTTGTAAATATGATAACATCGTTTGTTGAAGTGTGGAGTATGACCTACTCAAAGTGATGTGATTCGTTCATGCTATACATGGAATGAATAAAGGGAGGTTTTAATAAACCTAAATTACATATATGAAGAAAATATGATATTAGAATTATAAAATACATAAATATATAAACATATATATATTTATATTATTTAATTTTCATTCTTTTAAATATTAGAAAGAGATGGATGTAGCTTTCATGTGTATGTACAACCTACTGTCTCTATGAACAATGTATTTAATTTCCTATATCCAAATATAATGGATTATTATAAATAAATATATAATGAATATATATTATATTTATGTCATTTTTTAAATTATTAATATTATGAAATAATGATTGACTTAATGACAACAAAAATAACATGTCAAAACATACTAAAATAACTAGGCAATAAACACCCAAAATAGTGAAAATAATGAAAACATGTTAACAAAAAGGTAATAATATACTAGGAAAGTTCAGTCAGAGGAATAACCTCTGACCATTTATTAAAAGAAATAAAAAGTGCAGTAAATAAGGAGATGGATGAGGGCGAACATCTTTCCCAAACCTAATCAAAAGTCCCCACCAAACATAGTCAATTACAAACCAAACCATTACACAAAAAACCGAAATTTTCAAAAATAAAGAAACCCAAACTTCACCCGCTTTCCACTTTCCAGTCAGTGCATCAAACGCCATCATTTAGGCTTGATCCATGAGCCGCCTCGAACCGCGTAGCGTGGAAAATGCTCACCCACCGCAAATCCGGACGACGTCGAAAAAATCCACCAGTCACCATCATCATCAAGCTTCTCGGAACTACCACAGACATCAACGCTTCTCACCGTCGTCGCCGGAGCACCAACACCGGCATTATCTCCGACCTCACCACCATAGAAGAAACGCATCACCATCGACGTCATCCAGACCGCCGTCGCTGTCACCTGCCCAGTATCCCACCGGTCGCCGGAAAAGACCAATCCGACACCGTCGTCGTCGACCTTCACGGGTCCAACAGCCTCACAACCCCTCCGAAAACCATCCATACGCAAAACCACGAAGAACCACACAAACCACACAACACCACCGCCATACAGAGGGCAGAGCACCGAATCCATTAGGGAAAAGAAAACCCTAAAACGAACTAAACAAAACCAGATCGACAAAGACAGAAAAGGATTCACCAAGCACCGAAAAAAACCACGAACGAAAAACACCGCGAGCAATCCCCTGAAACCAAAGATCCCACCGCCACCGACTAGATCGACCACATCAGACACAACAGAGCCCCCCGAACTCACCTGAGAAGAGTCGGAACCCCCAAACCGCGGACACATGATCGCAGAATTCAAACGCTGAGAGACTCACCGGGGGACAACCGTGAGCTACAGAGAACAGAACCAGGAGCGCTCCGAAGAGTATGCCGTCGACGGAGACCGGTCTTACACCCGCAGAACTGAACCAGAAACCACCGACGTCCATAGTGCATCTCCACAGCCAGAGGGAATCCACGAATCGCACTCCACAACAACAGGAATCTTCCTCCAACCCACCTTGCTCGAGGAGGGTCGTCACGCCATCCGCAGCGGAGGAGCCTGCGGCGGCGAGAGAAAACCTAGAGCGAGAGCGAGAGCCCTTTACGAGCCCATCAAAAGGTAATAATATATTATAAGAAGATCATATATGATATTATAAATATAATTATGGTTATGGTGTAAGTTATTTACATGTTTAAAACCATTATATATAAAGTTAAATTATGTTAATACAAAAGGAAACACAAGGTAATAGATTCTTGTATACCTTTTCTTTCAATGAGGTATACAAAATTTTCACCAGTTATTTATTATTTATGGTGTATATAATTCCCCTATTTTATTGTATATCATTAATAAAATTATATTCATGGTATTTATAGTTTAATTTTATTTAATTTATTTCATGGGTCTTATAATTTAAAAGCCACCAAGTAGCAAGGGGTTTGTCTCAATTTCAATTCTTTAAGTCATACGTTATCGTTGTATACCTGATTTCATATATATGGAATAAATACTTCCAATTTTACATTTTATATAATGAATAATTTATTATTCATGGTATTTTGAGTTTCAATTTTAATTATTTAATCTAAGGGTGTTTGAACTTAAAATTACCAAGTGGTAAATAAATTTCGAAACTCAATTCCTTTTTCCTTTAGTTATATTACTTCCTCATTGTCGCTAATATTATATGATTATGTGTATGATTAATTTTAATATACATTGAACTATTTAAAATTTTATATTTTTATTTACATTTGATACACATAATCAATTCATTTATCAAATATCACTTCAACATTATGATCATTTTAAGGGTTTATTTCACAATCTCATTCCAATCGAGATAGCTTATTATTGAAATTCCATTAAAGGAATTTATATGATCATTTTTAAATAAGACCTTTAATTTAAATATCCTCTGGTTATTAATGAATTATTTCATGTAATGATACCATTTCATTACTATTTGTTACTCTAAATGTTTTAGAAAATGTTTTTAAGAAGACCCATCTTCATTTCTCTCTTTAGCCATAGAACTTGTTTCCTTCTAAAAACCCTATTTTATAAAAAGGTTTTCAAATTTTTTAACCTTTAAAAATATAATTTATTAAATAAATTCTTACCATTTTTGTATTTTAATTTTTTTTCAATGTAATATTCTTGTAACTTTCCAAACAATGCTCTTTTTTAACATTTTATCTTACAAAAGAATGTTCTTTTTACCATATACGTGATGTACAGAATTACCCTCCATCATTTATTTGAAGCTTCTTTTGAAATTTTAATAGGTTAATTTTTAAATAATTTTTTTAAATGTTATTTTGAAATAAATTTATTTTCAAAATGTTTTTGAAAATGAAAAGGATATTTTTGTTTATTTTTACAGTATTTATTTTAATCAATGAAAAACCCTTTATTTTTACTTCCCTTGGGATATATTGTATTGATACCAACCTTATTCTTCCTCCGGATAGTTTTTGATTGATTTGGCCCACAATAGTATTGAAATTTACTTGATTCATTTTTAAAGTCACCTTGAAATATTCAATTTCTTATGACCATTAAACATTGAATTTCTCCTAGTTATCCATTACATTTATCATGGGTATGTACATTGACTAAAATACATTCAATTTTAACATATGGTGTTTAATTTTAATGTTATTTGATTTACTAGGGAAATATTGATAAATCCGTATCCGTTACTCAATATGGATATTTTATAAGGAACTTTGTTTAAGAATTTAAATCAATTATTCAATATATGAGTAATTATTTGGACATGAAAGACATGGGTTGGGTACTATTTAATGAAATATCTACGGCTTGGGGATTAGTTAATACAAGCCCCATGATTCATTTTTAGTCTCATGAGACTAAATAAGTTGGAGAAAAACAATTAGAGTTTGTTTCCAAGCAGAATAGATGTATTTCTACCCATAGATTTAAATTATGTTGTGAAAGGTTTTTATAATAGTATTATAATAATTCTTGTGGAAGGTATTAATGGTAAAGGTATAATTTTCCTAGAAATATTATGTCAAATAACTAATCACTTCTTTCATTCAGTATTTAGTTTTTTTATCCATTAGTTTTTTTATTTGATATTATATATGGATGCATTTAATTTTAATTTCATTGATTAAATGGTATGTGGTTCAGTTATTTATCTTACCATATTCATTATGATTTATCTAGTTATTTAAATGGAATGTGTTTTCAGTTATTTACCTTTCAATATTTTTCACACAATTCCTTCTTAGTTTATTGATTACATGTCATGTACCGTAAATTATTACCTTTCCATATCGATTATTCTAATTGATTCATTATTTATTACCCTATACTCGACCCTTACTAAGAATTTGTGCTCAACCTCATTTTTTTTCATTCCCTAGGATTCAATAAACTGTACTATGAATGACATGGAAGGAGATAATATATGGAATAGAGTTATTCTAAAAAGAAAAAAATTATGTTGTAATTAGTGTATTAATCTATAATAAAAGAATCATGTATGTATCTGGTTTACCAATAATAATAAGATCTTTAGTACTTTGAGATTAAATTTTTTGTAATCATGACAATGTAATAGTAGTGGACACTAACTCTCAGCTTTCTGGGGTCATGGTGCTACATAATCACAATGAGGGAAACCTCCTAATTTTATTGGATGTATATGTTAATATGAAATCTTCCTTTTATAAACCTAAAATTCCTTAAGCGAGTATCCAATTTGAAATACCAATATGTTAGATATTTATTCAACCCATATAAATAATTCTTCATTTAAAAAACATAACTTTAAACCTCCCCATTCAAAAATCCACAAAAGTTTTTAATATAAACTTCTTTATTGATATCTCTTTTAAGAAAAGATGAATTTAAATACATATGATAATTTTTAGATCTTTGTTGAGAAGTGATATCAAGAATGATTCACATAGTTTATAATATTTTCATTGGAGAAAATGTCATATCAAAATCAATGCCTTTAATATACGAGTACCTTTACAAACTAATCATGTCTTGTTTCTTATCACTTCACCATCTCTATTAATATTATTTCAAAACACCCACTTTGTACCAATCAGATTTTTATCATTTTTTTGGGAACAATTTCCCAAGTATCATTGTTCTCTATCTAATCCATATATTTATTTATAACATTTATCCACTCCTTATGCTTCCATAATTTATCTATATATTTTGGATCAACCTATAAATTTATGGAAGTATGTGATACTAAAATTGAATCAATTATATTTTGAACTTATTTTTGTTGATCACCAATGATGTTATAAAATTTTACTTTTTTCCTTATTCTTGGATGAGATATTAAAATTTTTTACCCATAACTTGAGAAATATGGGGGATAATCTTGATATTGGGAAGCTTCATCTTGGTTACAATCATTTTTTTTTTTCACATTTCTCAACTATAACCATATTATCTTTCCCATCATTCACATATGCATATATTTGGGAATCTTTATTATTAAATTTTCTAATAACATTTAATTTTATAGAATAAACTATATTCTCTATTTATTTATTAAAACATCTACATCCTCACCTATTAAGATGGTATACAAGAAAGATTCCATCATCCCCTCTCTGATCAAACTTCCCAATATTTCCACCCATGACTTTGATAATGCATGGACTACCGAATAACCCTTGGTTCATAAGACATCAAGATTCATTGTAAAAAATTTCATAAAGAGTCATATCATATTTTTTTCTATAGAAGCAATGATTTTAAATATAAATTGTTTTATTGATAACCTTACTGTAAAAATAATTAGAAGTATCATGTTCACTCAATTTTTTTATTCCATTTCCACCGAACTTATGTTTCTTCTTTCAATAAAACCATTTTTATGTCATGTGTTTTGTGCACTAAACTCATGAAAACTTCCATGTTTTTAAGATAATACCTAAAATGAAAAATTTTATATTCACCACCATTATCATTTCTTCAGTTCTTCATTGAATATCCACATTTTTATTTGAAATTATCTAGAAATTCTTATATATTATTAGTGCCTATAATTTTTATTTCAAAATATAATTATTTCCATACAATTAAATTAATCAATTAAATAAATAAAATACTTATCTTCACATATTTATTTTTTATTCATCGACCCACAAATATCATAATGTATGAGCTCCAAGGGATGGGTTGAATGAATCTCAACTTTCTTATGTGCTAATTTTGTAATCTTCTCTTTTTGATAAATGGAACAACACCAATATATTCTTCTTTTCATGTTAAGTATATCATAAATACTATATAACTTTTTTAGTTTTCTCAAATTTATATGATGGATATTTCTTAGCCATTTATTTAATAACTAATTTTCTTCCATCATGCTTAGATTGAATGAATTTTCTGCACTATAAAGTTGAAAGAATTTTCCCTTGGTTCGTTGGACTTTCAAATTTTTTTTTCTATATTAAAATCTGTTTAAAAAAATATTTTTTATGAAAAAAATTTATTTACTTTATCGCAAAGTTCTGAAACATTAAAAAAATTACATATCATCCCCTAAATAAATAAGGCGTTGTACTTCTCCAATGATGGCTAAATAATGCCTTTGATTCTGAGTGACTCATCATTTCCAAAAGTAATGATACCTTATTTAAAATTTATCACATTATCAAACATATGTAAATATCCTATAATATGTAAATACATCCTATTATTCAAAATCCAGGGATGTTCTCCTATTTTAGATTTTAGAGAAGTTTCAACATCAACATCTTTTTATTTTACTGTTTATTTTTTTTCACATGAATTTTGATATATATTGAATAAAATTTGTTGTGATATTACCATTATAATACATCTCTTTGCACGATGTCCATGTTTATCATATATTTTATAAATAGTTTTCAAAGGTTGGAATTTATTTCCAATATTTAGAATAAGCTTATCAGGATGTATCTTTTGAGTGGGTTGAATCCCCCTCAAACTTTTCCTACAAATTCTTCTAGAATATTTTTTAATGTTGATGACTAAATCTACACATTTATTTTTTATGACCAAATACACCATTATTATAGTAGTAACTGTAGAAATCATTTTTCCCTCTATAACTTGTATAATGTTTAGAGTTGTGTTTCCATTTTTCAACATCTTCCTTACCTTCCACTTTGATATTTCATTAAACCCCAAAGTTTTGGTATCTTCTTGATATTTTATCCTTCAACTTATATTTTTTCTCAACCTCAATAGAATCACCTATAATACCAGTTTTTAGTTTAGACATTGCAAACCTATAAAATTGTGATTTTTCTACTATTATTGTTTTAGCTATATAAATAGTTTTCTTAACTTCATTTTCATTATGATAATTTTCATTTTTATTATCAATATTTTAGTATATTTTTTTTATCCTTATTATGTTTACTCTTATCAGAACCTTCACCAACTTTTATTACTAAAATTTTGAAATTTTTAACTCTTTTATCATATTTAATAAGTTTTTATTGAACAAGTTTTAACTCTTCCTCCTTCAGCTTAAACATTAATTAATGTTTGATATTGATGTTCTTATTCTCATAAAAAATACTTTTTAGATTATAAATATATCTTAGAAACTTTATTTTTCTTCAAGAAAATATTATTAATTTTTTTGAAGAAATATTATCTTTCTTCAACTTATTGTTCTCGCTTTCAAGTATTTAATCATTAATAGAAATTCTTTCCAATATATTTTCAGTATAAACTATATATTCTTCTTTATAACTTCTACGTTCATCACTGGTGAGCCATTCATCATTCAATTTTGAAAAAAATTATTTTTAGATGTATAAACACTAATTTTATCATCTTCTTCCTCACTTTCATCATCTTAACCACATTTAGAAAAATAGTTTCTCATTTTGTATTTTGAGAACTTATTATCCTTTACCCTAGGATATGATTTTTATTTGTCTTCCTTATTCTTAAAGGTTGTTATTGACTTTGTTTCATCCACATCACTTTCTTCATGTTATTTTTATTGGGAAAAATTTTTAGTAAAAGGAAAAAAATATTTGTAGTGAAAACATTTTAGTGTTGATTATTTTTATACTTCATTATGCCTCTTTTAACATTTTTTGAAAACAAAGACATAAATTTATCAAAAATTATGCTAAAATTGGTTTTTATTTTTGATCCATAAACTTATTATTATTCAATAAATTTCTAATATATTATTTTATTAGCATATTGGGACGAAATATAATGATCAAAATTCTCTTTTTTTCTATAAAAACTTTTTCTATTCTCATTTTGTAAGTTTTAAGAGAGGTGTGTAGATGACTAGAAATAGAATTTCAAATCTATATGTTCCAATGATTAATTTTTTTAGTCAAATTTACTAAGAAGAATTCATAATATCCTTTAAACAACAGTTTAATCATATAAATTCTCATTTAGACATCTTATGGAGCTTACAATGTCATTCACCCTTATAAAGATTTCTCCAACAGATTCATACTCACCCATCCTCAGAGCTTCATATTAAAACCTCCATATTTGTAAAAATTCCTTCTTCACTTTTATATTTCATTCATAAATATAGTTAAACTTTACCTTGACTTATTTAGCCATTCCAACTTCCTTAAATCTAAGAAACTAACTTTCAAAGAGTGAGGTATGTATAGCATTTTGGGATCTCCCATCATTTTCCAAATTCTTCTTATCAGTAGATATAAAGAAAATATTCTCATCATGAAGAGTAAGACCATATATAATATATTATTGAACATAATCACCATGGGGAATTAGATATGGTATCATTTTAAATTTCAAAATATGATAGATCATTCCATAAAAAATAAGAATCCCCTTACAGTTCACTAAATTTTGAACATTCATAACATCCTATCTTTTCATCAAACTTCATCAAAGAGTCAATAATAGAAAATTTAATGGAATTTAACATCCAATCCCATTAATTGGTCAGTTTTGGGTGTTGGAGGTGTTTTGGAGGAGTCTTGAAGAGGTTCCATAGTGGTTGGTAGTACATTAGAACTATTGTAGGAAAATTCACATCATGAAAGGGGTTCTCGATATGAATTGGTGGTTCATGGCATGTATAGCTAGCTAGTTTCACATATTTTATAAATATTAGGGGTAAAACATTAAAATAATTCACATCGTTAAAGTTGAATTAATTATATTTAACTAAATCAATTCAAGGTGGCATGAATTTTGGGGGAATTTAGAATTTTTTAGAAAACCCATGGATTTCACATCATGAAAGTATTACATGATGTGAAACTGGTAGGATCCAGGTTATTTTATAACTCTTATGGATATTTTATTTTCATTACGATTTACTTATCTCTCTCTCTCTCTAATTTTGTATGAAACTTAGCTTCCCCAAGGAGACCTTCAATCACTCTTCTCCCTTTATTTGATCCATTGGTTCTAGTGGTTGTTTTTTGACAATCCATAGTGAGTGAAACTATTTTTCCCAGGGTATTATTGCATTATTATTTTGTGGATTTTATTTATAAATGTTTCTTTGGTTTTCATTGTGTGTTGGGATATTTTTTTGAAAATCTTTTGTGGTGTAGTTTGACCAGTGATATCATGGTGCAGAAGCAGTTTTTAGGTATTTGTTCTTCACCCAATGGTTCAAAATAAGTTGAAAAATATTTTTTAAGGTAGGGAATCCATAATTTATTACTTTTGGGTATCATTTTAGAGGGTTTTACTCCTTTTTATCTATATGGTATGTTTTTAAAGATTAATTTAAATATAAATAGTTTTCTAATTAAAATTGATGGGGAAGGGGAATGATTATCATGATATTACAATGTTGGTTTTATTATGATGTTGTGTATTTTTTGGGATGAATTCCCCAATAAAAATAATGGTTTTTGGGAGAATTTTCTTGCTCTATAGTTTTTGATATATGAAAAAATTGTTTCATGTTGTTGTGATATCACCTCAAAATAGAAATTGGCTAACCAATTATATTTGGTTGATGAAATGGTTTCCCTTGGATTTATAGATTATGTTATTACACCCCTTAAATAAATTTAAATGCAATAAACCACCTTTTTAAATCTATAAAATGGTCATTGATGTTTTTAAATGTGTGGAAATGATTATGGGGTGATGATGTGTGGTTGTGATGTGGTTTGAGGGGATGTTATAATTTTATGGCCGTAATTTTTGGGTGGTGAGGTGATGGTTTCGATGATTTTTGGGGTGTTGAGGTGATGGTTTTTATGGTTGTACTTTTGGTGTAATGGGGTGATGGTTTGTTTGGACATGCTTATAGGGTAGAGAGGGAATGATTTGTTTTTATGTGATTTTGGGGTAGTAAGGCGACGGTTCGACATGGATAATGAGCTACTTATGATGTGTGGTTTCATTGTGTAGATGACTGGATAGTTATAGAATAATTATTTAATAATGATTGGAATGGTTGGGGATTGGTTTGGTTAATTGTATGGAACTGATTAATGAATAAATAAATAATATGTTATGGGGTTAAATTTGGTTGATTATTAAAATGAAACAAATGTGATGGATAATGGAGTTGGTTGGTGTTGTGAGACGTGGCTTGTGGTTTATTTTTGGCCTTATGAATTTAGAGGTGGCAGTAAAAGTGGATATGTTATTAGTTGGATAGTGTTTTTTTGTGAACCCATTTTTTAAGATTGTGTGTGGCTATATTTATATACTTTTATATTCCTTGTGATTTTATATGCACATCACCTGCGTCGAGCACTATGTTCCATAACCTATATTTTCATTTAGAGGGTCTTTTTCCTAAAATCTCAATTATGTGGATGGATGGATGGATACCCTTTATTCCCCACTCTATCTTTCAGGTGATTAGATTTGTATAGGCTGTTATTACCAGATCTCTATTAGTGCACTAGGTGGTGGACCAGGTGTTTTCGGGCAAGATGCAGTATGTTTGTATTATGGAGCGACTTATGGTGGGGGTTGTACATGGTAGGAGGAGGGAAAGAGCTTGATTTTATTCATGTTCATGATACCATACTACTCTGGTTATGGTTATGATGTGATGGATGAGGTTTTTGTGAGTGATAGTAGATGTGACAGTGCTATGGAGTGGTGGCCAAGGTGTCAACGAGTGAGATGATATGTGACTATGTTATGGGGTTGTGACCTAGGTGTATACAAGTGTGATGTGATGTGATCGTGTTATGAGGATGTGTTTTATGTTATTCAGAAGATATGGGAGCACCAAGATGTATGACGTTGGGGTGTGGGAGTAGAAAATTAGTGGGAAAGCAGTGCATGATACCCCTTATTGATACGATTCTTATTATGTCACTAGAGATGTTTTGTAACACCCCAAGCTTCTACGGTATGTTTCCCTTTGAATAATGTAATAGCGCGTGTTGTACATAACATCGAGTTCTTACACACACCACAAACGATCAAACTAGCCGTTATGAATAGTAATACCTAATTTTTGAAATTATATATATTTTATATTTCAAAATGGACTTCATTTTTGGATTTGGAGTACCGAATTTAGCCGACGGTGAAATTTTGGTACTTTTCGGATAACTTTAATATTTTGATGAATAGTGAAAATTACTAAATTTCAATTAAAAACAACTTTTTTAATAAAAATAATTAATAGTGATAAATTATGAATTTGAGTGGTTTTAAAGTATATTTTTAATATATTTTTACCATTTAATACAATGTTGGTCATTGGACATAATTTCACAATTAAACCGATCATAAACAAGTATCAATCTTTTGATAGTTATTATATCTTAAAAACACACTTTTTTCTTTAACAGCAGGAATTAATTTTAAATTAATTTCTGCCACTTATGTGTTTTGAAATTGAAAAAATGGATTCCATATTTGGAATCAGAATATTCATATTGTGTGAATATGTAACTTTTATTTTTAGACATTTTGAATAATTACTGCGGTAAATATTTTATTTACCATGGTTAAGGGTAAATCCAGTAAATAAGGGTTAAAAAATAATATTATAATAATACTAAATTACCCGAAAACGTGTCCTAACCTTATTGGTGGATAAATGTCCGACCATGGCCATATTTCGGTCGATTTGGGGACCCCATGGATCCACTTGTAGGTGATAGGGACACTTTATTTTAATTAAGTTAAAATAAGTACAAAAATGTCATAAGCATATATCTTTTAAAAAAACAATTTTTACATAGGGTTATATATGTTTTATGTTCGACTATAAATATTCATTAGAAATATGAAAAACGTTCCTACATAATGATATTTTATTTATAATATTTAGACATTAAATTATTTAATTTATTTATGACACAATAATGATGCAGTAATTACCTAATTAATGAAAAATTAGAATAATTGATATTATAAATACCCAAAAAAATATAATTTGTTAATTTTTATGAATTAAACTAATTTTATAGGTTAATATGACATGTTATGATTTCTTTAATTATCTTTTTTCTAAGTAATCATTTTGTTATGAGTTTTACAAAAATCAATTATTGAATAGTGTCAAAATTGACATAAAAGAGTTTTTAAAACAAATATTATATTATTAATTGATATTAAATTCCTAAAAATATAAGGTTCATCTAAGAGACTTATATCATGATATATTAATCATTAATGGACCACTTTGGGGTCTCTTGGATGTATATGGTAAGTTTATTAACCATATAATATAAAAATACAAAGAGACATAGTAAAAGTGAAACTAATTAACTAAGAGTTAATACTTAAAGATAAGGTTAATATAATTACCCAAACCTGTCTAAATTATATTTGTTGAGTGGTTTTCGACCCATCCCAACCTTAAACTTTAAATAATAAACTTTGTAGCCATTAGAAACCGAATATGAATTTATTATAAATTAATATTTCTTTCTTTTCCAAAGGTTCCCCTCACCCCTCTTATAAAAGGGAACTCCCCCTTCTCATTACTTCACACATTCAAAGCCTTTTGGTTCGGCCAAAACCTGCCCAAATACTCTCTAAAATTCCATCAATACAACCTAGATGCCTTAGTTTGATCATAAATCCAACTTAAAGAGCCCTTTTGATCAAATCAAAAGGAAGAACCCGAAGAAGAGGTAATGATTTCACCACCCTTTTTTAAGTTCCTTTCTTCTTCCACTTTTTATTCCTTTGTTGTTACCATTATAAAATAATAAATCCAGTATCATATATATAATGTGATGTTATTATAAATATGGTACAACCATATTCACTATTCTATCCATCCTATGAATAACATGTCACCATACGTGCGTACGTACGACTTACCGTCTCCACGTCGTGGTGTAATTGTTATTCAATAAATTATTTTTTGGATGGGTATAATAATGATGTGTAACTCATGTAAATAACAAATATAACATGATAATTATTCTTTATATATGATATACCATCCAATTATATATTATTTTAATATCAAAAGAATGATATTGTCGCTCGTGCGTACGTACGGACTACCGTCTCCACGAACCCGATGAGATTCATTCTCCATCCTATCCATTCAAGTATAATTCTCATTTGATGATTAATAATAGTATCTAAGGACTTGATATAATTCTAGATATTATTAAGATACAACCTATCCATTACAAACATGTCTTACATAACAAAACATATAAAAGAAAACGAGTAAGTTAACACCCGAAACGACGATAATTCTAAGATATTATTAACAAAGCAATGTTAAAAGATCTTATATGATATCATATTAATGTATATGATTATTGAATAATTTAATAACAATTATTTCACCATTATAAAGAAGGTTAACCTACCCCAACCAAGGAAAAGTACAAGGTAAGGGTTTATTTCGCAATCTCTTCATTATCCGAGGTTGTTTATATGTAATAATCTACTGGGATTTCTTTATCATCCACATCCATGTTTCTCCAAAATGTTTTTAAAAACATTTTTACCATTTACAAGAATATGGGTTAAAGTCATTTATACCCTTGTTTGAATTTTATAAGAGTTTTATAAAGGAATCTTTCCATCATTTTCTAAACAAGGTGCTTTTTAACCTTTTGACAGAATTAAGGTAAGAATGTTTTTTTTAACTTATACGGCGGGTGTGGCAATTTTACGCCGTTATAAAATCTTCGAAGATTCCCTTACAATATTATAAGAACATTTTCAAAGAAAATGTTTTATTTTATAAATATATGACTCTTAAATGATTTCAAAATAAAAAGAGATATTTCTCTAAAAAGAGTTTTGATTTCATCTATGTCAACATCCTTTGATGGATTTTACGCTTATTTGAAGATGATTTATTATGAAACAAAACTTCTAAATTTTGTTGAAGGTTTTGTGATATGTTTGACTGTGGATGTGTTATTTTTATACAATTCATGGTTTATGGATGAAGTATTTACATTTCGTATGATGGTTTTAATATGAATGTTTATGTTATGTTTAAACCTTTTCATATGGGAATGCATTGGACTTAATATGTGACAGGTGGAGCCCTCTATAGCTCCTCGATGCATCGGTAGGTCTCATTAGACAAACTAGTGTCTTGGAATAAGGTCTTGACAAAATATTATTTGTAGTCTTGGCATGAGTCTTTGGCTATGTGGTTATTATAGTCTGGCATTATGCATTCCATCATTATGAAAGTGGTTATTGATATTGCATGTGATTACTCGATTAGTAGAATATCCATGGGAATAAGTAAATGGAATTATTTCATTTTACTTTTTTCATACTATGTTGAAGTTCAAGTTTAAAAGGCTTTTGTTTTAGTTATACATTTTCCATAAATGTTTATTCTTATTTATGAAAGTTTCCGCTATATTGTTATCCTTACTGGGCATTTGAGCTCACCCCTTTTCTATGTTTTATTTTTCCCAGGATGTGAGGAAGTAATTTATGAATGACCTGTCGGGATAGTGTGAGGGGATAAGAGTGTGGACTATGGAGACTATGTTGTTGTAGTTTTCATTTTATGATGTAATGTAAACCTTATGAATATATCTAGAGTTTCCAACGCTACTAAACCAATCGGTCTTTCGAGATTTGATATTTATTGTGATCATGCCAATGTCATGTAATAATGCACCGACTCTGGGTAACTTGGGTCGGGGCTTTACAGTTGATATCAGAGGAAGTTTAGTACAAACCTTGGAAGCTAGATTTAGATAAACTCTGATTAGAGCACATATATTGAAGATGGACTTTGAGGATTAGTATAGAAGAACTTCCTAGAATTTTGGTATTGTAGAGATTTTGTGAGTTTTCCGAGTAATACATCCCTGTCTGGATACGAGCAGGTAGAGGTGGCTCTGGCACAGATGTACCTAGGGGTAAAACCCAAAAACACCGCTTTGAGATAGACTCGAACGGGAACTGGTGCACGACAACGGGCCTTGCTGCACTCTTGGTTACGACACTCCTGGGGGATATGCTTAGGATAACTCTCATTTTCTTTACAAATCATTATGAAGGGTTTATGAGTATATACTTCCTCAAAGAAAACATTTTTATGATTATGGATTATATCCATAAATAGTTCAATTTATGTTAAGTGTTTTATAAGTATGGAATTATGTATTTTGATTCATAAACAGATCTAGTTTATGCCATTAATTAGAAATGGCTCCTAGTGGAAGAAATGGAAACCATATCAATGCACGCACTCCATGTAGGGATTTCCCTCATAATCAAGATAATTATAGTGGATATGGTGATGAAACTGGTGTCAATCATCTAATCACCATACTGGGACAACTCACTCAGGTTATGAATAATAACCTTACCCGTATGGAGGACCCTGATCTGCAATGTGGAGGATCAATGTTAGATCGCTTCATGAGGCAACAACCACTAACGTTAAATGGGAGTACAAATCCCTTAGTATCTGAGCAATGGATAAATTCCCTAGAGAAAATATTTCAGGCTTTGGGGAATAGTGAAAGGGAAAAAGTTATCATGGAAATTTACCGCCTCACTAGAGGTACTGATCAATGGTGGTTGTTGATTTAAAACACTAAGGAAGATGATGAAGTATCAAATATGGAATGGAGGGAGTTAAAAGACCTGTTTTTAGAAAAATACTTTTCTTGTTACCATCGAACAGATATGGAAAGGAAATTTCTGAGTCTGAGACAAAAGGAGGATGAGAATGTCTCAAAGTATGAGGCTAACTTTACAAGGTTAGCAAGGTATGCTGTAGATTATATACGTAACCCAAGAAGTAAGATTGATCGTTTCTTTGATGGGTTAAAACCATTTCTCCGTCGAGCATTAGTCTCACAATCCTTGTCGTCATACGAAGACATTGTCTCATGTGCTATCAAGACATAGAAAGAATTCTCAAAGTCTTATGACTTTAAAGAAAAGCAAGAGAAGAAGAGATCTGCTGATCAATATGGGAATAGAAATAAGGGGAAGAGGGGAAAGGTTGAATATCCATCACGTGGTAAATGTGGGAAGAAACACCTCGGTACTTGCTTGAAGGGAATGGGTGTCTATTACAAGTGTGGTGAAAAAGACCACCAAGCTCGTGATTGCAAAGGGAAGAAGGAAGCTACCAATGTTCAGTGCTATAATTGCAGGAAGATGTGACATTATTAAAATGAATGTCCTAATCGTTAGGGGAACCTACCTCAGAAAAGGCCAAGGGATCAAGGATAAACTTTTGCTATCACTACTGCTGAGGTAGAAGCTCCGAAAGATGTGGTGGAAGGTAATTTAATGGTTTCCTCAAGTTTAGAAAATACATTATTTTATTCTGGATCATCGCATTGTTTCATATCTTCCCAGTTTTCTAAGAAAATTAGATATTTCCAATTTTATTTAACAAGTGATTTGTCAGTTAAAACTCTTAAGGGAAGTATCATTGCAACAAAGTTTTGTGAATCAGTCCCCATTAGAGCACATAAATGTTCTTTATCTGCTGATCTCATTGTCATACCTATGATTGAGTTTGATATAATCCTCGGTATGGATTGGATTTCAGACTATGATGCAAAGATTTATTGTAAGAAGAAGGAGGTTATGTTTTTTGATGATGATGATAAGGAACACCTTATGTTTAGAGAAGAATCGTCACCACCTAATTCTTATCTAGATCCACCCCGAGTAGCTCAACTAAATTCAATTATTGGGGAGGAAGAGAAAAAAATGACTATGGGTGAGGAAAGGAATGTTCAAATAGAGGATGTACCTGTTGTGATAGAATATGTAGATGTATTTTCGGAATATTTACCTGGACATCCTCTAGAACGAGAAGTTGAGTTTTCCATTGATTTAATTCCTGGATCAAGGCCTATATCGAAGACCCCTTATAGAATGGCCACTGTGGAATTAGTCGAACTAAAGAAACAACTAGAGGAATTGAGTAATAAGGGATTTATTCACCCTAATGTTTCTCTATGGGGATCCCATTTTCTTTTTGTTAAAAAGAAAGATTGATCTATGAGGTTATGTATCGACTATAGGGAGATTAATGCCATAAAAATAAAGAACAAGTATCCCCTACCTCCCATTGACGATTTATTTGACCAACTTCATGGAGCTCAATACTTTTCAAAGATTGAACTTCGATCTGGATACCATCAGTTGTGTGTAAATAAGGAAGACATTCCAAAGACAGCATTTCGAACCAGGTATGGGCATTACAAGTTTACAGTAATGCCTTTTGGATTGACTAATGCACCCTCTGTATTCATGGATCTGATGAATAGAGTTTTCAAGGAATATCTCGATGAATTTGCGGTGGTATTTATTGATGATATCTTGGTATACTCTAAAAACTACGAAGATCATGAAAATCACTTGCGCATTATCCTGAAGACTCTGAGAAGACATGAATTATATGGGAAGTTTAGCAAGTGTGAATTCTGGCTTCAGGAGATTTCTTTTCCTGGCCATATTGTCTCTAAAGATGGAATCTCTTTTGATCCTTCAAAGACCAAGGCAATCCAAGAATGGCCAGCACCGACGAGTATAACTGAGGTACTTAGTTTTATTGGTTTAGCAGGTTATTATCAATGCTTCGTCCAGAATGTTTCCTGGTTGGCTAACCCATTAACAAAGCTCACACGTAAAGGGGTTAAATTTGTTTGGTCAAAAGAGTGTGAAGATTGTTTTGAAGAACTGAAGAGAATATTAGTCAATGCTCCTATATTGACTTTACCATCGGGGAATGATGGGTTTGTTATTTATAGTGATGCATCGAAGAAAGGACTTGGTTGTGTCCTTATGCAGAATGATAGGGTTATTGCCTATGCATCACGACAGTTGAAAATTCATGAGAAAAACTATCCTACTCATGATCTTGAGTTAGCAGCTGTGATCTTTGCTTTGAAGATATGGAGGCACTACATCTATGGTGAAAAATGTGAGATTTATACTGATCACAAGAGTTTGAAGTATATTTTCTCACAAAAAGAACTCAACATGAGGCAAAGGAGATGTCTTGAATTACTCAAGGATTATGATTGCACAATACACTACCACCCGGGGAAGGAAAACGAGGTGCAAAATGCTTTGAGCAGAAAAGAGCATGGAGTTTTGAACAATATGAGAATTGAAAGGGATCTAATTTTCATGGATCTAGTGAAGATGGACATGGGAATAACCAGGGAAGGTGAAACATCAATGATTTTTCAAATGGTTTCCAAACCATCTTTACTAGAAAGGATTAAGAGTTCTCAGACCGATGATGGAGAATTTCAAAAGAAGATTAAAGCTGTGAATGATGGGAGATTGAGAGACTTTGTGTATGAAGATGGAATTTTGAAATTCGGGAAGAGACTTTGTGTTCCTGATATACCTGATCTAAAAAGGGAATTTCTGGATGATGCTCACAGTTCCAATTTCTCTATACACCCCGGGAGCACCAAAATGTATAGAGATTTGAAGGAACATTTTTGGTGGGACAATATGAAGAGGGAGATTTCTGATTTTGTGTCAAGATATATGGTTTGGCAACAAGTGAAAGCTGGAAGGCAACATCCTGGAGGAGCCATGAAACCTCTTCCCATACCGGAGTGGAAATGGGACAATATTACGATGGACTTTGTCATGGGGCTACCAAATACTCCTAGAAGGAATGATGCAATATGGGTTATTGTTGATCGTTTTACCAAGTCAGCACATTTTCTTGCTATAAGAGAAGATCTACCACTAGAACGTCTAGCAAGACTATATATTAATGAAGTTGTGAGACTTCATGGAGTACCCCTATTGATTGTTTCTGATCGTGATCCCCATTTTACTTCAAGATTCTAGAAAATTCTTCAGAAAGCCTTGGATACTGAACTTCATTTGAGCACTGCCTACCACCCTCAGACAGACATAAAATCAGAATGGACTATTCAAACCTTAGAAGACATGTTGAGATCTTTCTCACTTGACTTTCAGGGTATATGGTATCAATATTTACCTTTGGTAGAATTTTCCTATAACAATAGCTTCCATTCGAGTATTCAGATGGCACCATATGAAGCGTTATACGGAAAGAGATGTCGCACACCAACCTGTTGGGATGACATTGGTGAAAGAAAACTTGTAGGTCTAGAACTGGTGGAGGAAACAATTGAAAAGGTGAAGGTAATCCAAAATAACATCAAAGCAGCTCAAAGTAGGCAGAAGATCTATGCCGATAATCGAAGGAAGGATTTGGAATTTCAAGTCAGTGATCATGTTTTCCAAAAGGTATCTCCATGGAAGGGAGTCATACGTTTTGGTAAGAAAGGTAAATTGAGTCCTAGGTACATCAGACCTTTCGAAATTCTAGAACGAATTGGGGCTATAGCTTACCGATTGGCAATTCCACCAAGTCTCTCCAAAGTTCATGATGTGTTCCATGTATCGCTATTGAGGAAATACATGCCTAACCCAACACCTGTACTCACCTATGAGGAATTAGAACTGGAACCCGATCTGTCTTATTGTGAAGAGCCCATCAGAATTCTTGATACGAGAGAACAAGTGCTGAGAAACCGGACGACGCGTCTGGTAAAAGTTTTGTGGAGAAACCCTAAGATGGAAGAGGCAACGTGGGAACCCGAGGAACTTATGATGAAGAACCACCCGAGTCTTTTCATGTGGTAGTATTCTAGAAATTTCGAGGAAGAAATTATTTGAAGGAGGGGAGAATGTAACACCCCAAGCTTCTACGGTACATTTCTCTTTGAATAATGTAATAGCGTGTGTTGTACGCAACATCGAGTTCTTACACACACCACAAACGATCAAACTAGCCGTTATGAATAGTAATACCTAATTTTTGAAATTATACATATTTTATATTTCAAAATGGAATTCATTTTTGGATTTGGAGTACCGAATTTAGCCTAAGGTGAAATTTTGGTACTTTTCGGATAACTTTAATATTTTGATGAATAGTGAAAATTACTAAATTTTAATTAAAAACAACTTTTTTAATCAAAATAATTAATAGTGATAAATTATGAATTTGAGTGGTTTTAAAGTATATTTAGAATATATTTTTATCATTTAATACAATGTTGGTCATTGGACATAATTTCACAATTAATCCGAACATAAACAAGTATCAATCTTTTGATAGCTATTATATATTAAAAACACGTTTTTTGCTTTAACAACGGGAATTAATTTTAAATTAATTTCTGCCACTTCTGTGTTTTAAATTTGGAAAAATGGATTCCATATTTGGAATCAGGATATTTATATTGTGTGAATAGGTAACTTTTATTTTTAGACATTTTGAATAATTACTGTGGTAAATATTTTATTTACCATGGTTAAGGGTAAATCCGGTAAATAAGGGTTAAAAAATAATATTATAATAATAATAAATTACCCTAAATGTGTCCTAACCTTATTGGTGGATACATTTCCGACCATGGGAATATTTGGGTCAATTTTGGGACCCCATGGAGCCGCTTGTAGGTGATAGGGACACTTTATTTTAATTAAGTTAAAATAAGTACAAAAATGACATAAGCATATATCTTTTAGAAAGAAAAATTTTACATAGGGTTATATATGTTGTATGTTCGACTATAAATATTCATTAGAAAGATAAAATTATTTCATACATAATGATATTTTATTTATAATTTTTAGACATTAAATAATGTAATTTATTTATGACACAATTATTATGCAGTAATTACCTAATTAATGAAAAATTAGAATAATTGATATTATAAATACCCAAATAAATATAATTTGAGACTTTTTATGAATTAAAATAATTTTATAGGTTAATATGACATGTTATAATTTCTTTAATTAACTTTGTTTGAAGTAATCATTCTGTTATGATTTTTACAAAAATCAATTATTGAATAGTGTCAAAATTGACATAAAAGATTTTTTAAAACAAATATTATATTATTAATTGATATTAAATTCATAAAAATCTATGGTTCGGAAAAGAGACTTATATCATAATAGGTGCATCATTAATGGACCACTTGGGGGTCTCTTGGATGTATATGGTAAGTTTATTAACCATATAATATAAAAATACAAAGAGACATTGTAAAAGTGAAACTAATTAACTAAGAATTAATACTTAAAGATAAGGTTAATATAATGACCCAAACCTGTCTAAATTCTATTTGTTGAGTGTTTTTAGACCAATCCCAACCTTAAACATTAAATAATCAACTTTGGAGCCATTAGAAATCGAATATGAATTTATTATAAATTAATATTTCTAGCTTTTCCAAAGGATCCCCTCACCCCTCTTATAAGAGGGCACGCCCCCTTCTCATTAGTTCACACCTTCAAAACCTTTTGGTTCGGCCAAACCCTGCCCAAATACTATCTCAACATCCCTCACTACAACCTAGAGTCCTTAGTTTGATCATAAAGCCAACTTAAGGAGCCCTTTTGATCAAATCAAAAGGAAGAACCCGAAGAAGAGGTAATGATTTTACCACCCTTTTCAAGTTCCTTTATTCTTCCACTTCTTCTTTCTTTGTTGTTACCATTATAAAATAATAACTAGAGTATCATATATATACTGTGATGTTATTATAAATATGGTACAACCATATTCACTATTCTATCCATCCTTTGAATAACATGTCACCATACGTGCGTATGTACGACTTACCGTCTCCACGTCGTGGTGTAATTGTTATTCAATAAATTATTATTTGGATGGGTATAATAATGATGTGTAACTCATGTAAATAATAAATATAACATGATATTTATTCTTTATATATGATATAGCATCCAATTATATATTATTTTAATATCAAAAGAATGATATTGTCGCTCGTGCGTACGTACGGACCACCGTCTCCACGAATGCGATGAGATTCATTCTCCATCGTATCCATTCAAGTATAATTCTCATTTGATGATTAATAATAGTATCTAAGGACTTGATATCATTCTGGATATTATTAAGATACAACATATCCATTACAAATATGTCTTACGTAACAAAACATATAAAAGAAAACGAGTAAGTTAACACCCGAAACGACGATAATTCTAAGATATTATTAACAAAGCAATGTTAAAAGATCATATATGATATAATATTAATGTATATGATTATTGAATAATTTAATAAAAATTATTTCACCATTATACAAGAGGTTAACCAACCCCAACCAAGGAAAATTACAAGGTAAGGGTTTATTTCTCAATCTCTTTATTATCCGAGGTTGTTTATACGTAATAATCTACTGGGATTTCTTTATCATCCACATCCATGTTTCTCCAAAATGTAATTGAAAACATTTTTACCATTTACAAGAATATGGGTTAAAGTCATTTATACCCTTGTTTGAATTTTATAATAGGTTTATAAAGGAATCTTTCTGTCGTTTTCTAAACAAGGTGCTTGTTAACCTTTTGATAGAATTAAGGTAAGAATGTTTTTTAACTTATACGGCGGGTGTGGAAATTTTCCGCCGTTATAAAATCATCGAAGCTTCCCTTACAATCTTATAAGAATATTTTCAAATAAAATGTTTTATTTTAGAAATATATGACTCTTAAATGATTTCAAAATAAAAAGAGATATTTCTCTAAAAAGAGTTTTGATTTCATCTATGTCAACATCCTTCGATGGATTTTACGCTTATTTGAAGTTGATTTATTATGAAACAAAACATCTAAATTGTATTTAAGGTTTTGTGATATGTTTGAATATGGATGTGTTATTTTTATACCATTCATGGTTTATGGATGAAGTATTTACATTTCGTATGATGGTTTTAATACGAATGTTTATGTTATGTTTAAACCTTTTCATATGGGAATGCATTGGACTTAATATGTGATGGGTGGAGCCTGCTATAGCTCCTTGATGCATCGGTAGGTCTCACGAGACAAACTAGTGTCTTGGAATAAGGCCTTGACAAAATCTTATTTCTAGTCTTGACACGAGGCCTTGGCTATGTGGTTATGATAGTCTGGAATTATGCATTCCATCATTATGAAAGTGGTTATTGATATTGCATGTGATTATTCGATTAGTAGAATATCCATGTGAATAAGTAAATGGAATTATTTCATTTTAATTTTTCCATACTATGTTGAATTTCAAGTTTAAAAGTCTTTTGTTTTAGTTATACATTGCCTTAAATGTTTATTATTATTTATGAAAGTTTCCGCTATATTGTTATCCTTACTGGGCATTTGAGATCACCCCTTTTCTATGTTTTTTTACAGGACGTGAAGAAGTAATTTATGAATGACCTGTAGGGATAGTGTGATTGGATAAGAGTGTGGAATATAGAGACTATGTTGTTGTAGTTTTTATTTTATGATGTAATGTAAACCTTAGGAATATATCTAGTGTTTCCATGGCTACTAAACCAATCGGTCTTTCGAGATTTGATCTTTCTTGTGATGATGCCAATGTCATGTAATAATGCACCGACTCTGGGTAACTGGGGTCGGGGCTTTACATGGTTTGTGTTATTTAGTGATAATTCAATGGTGAGGTTGGTATGAATAGTTAAACTACTTAGGTGTTATTGATTCTACTGCTTTATCATGGGTTCTTTAATATGCTTCTTTCATATGTAGATGTGGGACTTTGGTTTTCTTATTGAGTCTATCACTTTTATCACCCTATGTATATGAACTGATTTTTATGTTTATAAGAGGATTATGTGGACCGTGTTAGACACTATTATCTTGGACCCTTATATAGTTTCTTTCTCACTACTTTATCTTTGATTTTGGGTATTTATTTTTAGAGATATTTATTCATACTTATTTTATTTATACATGAATTGAGGGATAGTTTTGGTATCCATTTTTATATTATGTCAGGGAGTTTCTTTTGGATGATTCATCTTATCTCATGATCAAATAATATTATAGAGGGAAATGCCTCCCATTTCATGAGATTTTTATACCCTCACTTCTAGACACCAACTCAAGGATTACTTTATGTGGGAATCAGAGTTCATTATATCTATCCCCTCACTATGGTATCTTTAGAGTTAGGGGTCATGAAAGAGTGGTATCAGAGGCTGATGGTTGTGAGATAAGAGGGAGTTTAGAGTTAGGAATAGTGAGGATTTCATAGGTTGGTATGGAAATAGTGCTAGTTCACCTTGGTGTGTGACATAGGCTAGGGAGACCTGATAGGATATGGGATTTTCCCCCATGGTCTATTGCATGAACATTGGTCTTGTTGAATGAACAAGTGAGGTGAACCTATTTTTTGGGTAGAGACCTAAGAGAAGTACATGTATCATTATTAATTGTGTTTCTCTTGGAGTTGGGTTATTTTTGGAAGGTTAAAATGAATAAATTGAATTAAAATAAATATAAATAAAATTCCACACTACCTATCTTAGGATATTATCCTTGTTTTCATGAATAGATCCTAGTCATCATATGCATGTGGTTTAGGAAGTTAAGGTTCAGTAGGATGATCCAGTTGATTGATATATGGTGGATCCGATAGAGGTGGATGAGTCCTGAAAGAGGGAATTGAACAATTTTGAGTTGTTGGAGTTAGGGAAGTATGAGGGCAATGTTTTAGATTTGGAGAAAGAGAGATAGATGGAGGAGCCTGAGATCACATTCAATTTCATATGGGACCCAGAGGGATACTAAGTCCCTTTGATAGTTAGTCAGATGAGTGTACGTACACATTTATGGTGGAAACTATATCTGGGTGAGAGGAAGGAGGCATATGTTTTGTGAGTCAAAATTTAGAAAGAGTTTCGGGAATAGTTCCTTTCATCGATAATGAAATAAGTGAAGAGGTGTGAAATTATTTCTATTTAGTAAGGGAGCATGTCATTATAGGAGTTGTGAATCAAACTATTGTGATTTTCCCCATATCTTTATCAAGATGAAGAGTCTCATGCAATATGTCTTGAGGATGTACTCTATCCTTTTATCTAGTATGCAATTACTCTTTTTACATTTCCAATATATTTGGAGGTTCAGAAGAAGGTGGAGGTTATCAAGTGGATTCACTCACAATGAGATTTACCATGAGAGTGTAACCATCATGGTTACTTGAGGAGAAGAGTTACTAAGGAAATGTATCAAGAACCAGGACCTTTGTTTTCTTGATCAGTGGGGAGTTAACCTCAACATATTCCCTTCCATCCTTCTAGGTACATTGGATTTCATTTTTATTGGGTATATTAGGTATAACGACCCATACTTTACATACATTGTTATTACTTAAAAATTGAAGCACACTTATTACAACATATAACAAAACTAGGAAAGGACTGTATTGGTATAGTGTCTTTAGAAACTAGGAAACATAAACAACTGGTTCATAAAACATCTACGTTTTCTCCCATTTATTTCATCATATCTAGAGTCCCTTTTTGGGATATCCAACTTAATATCCTTCTTACTAACATGGGGAAAAGAAAACATAAAAAAGGGTGAGCTAAAATTCTCAGTAAGGGTAAATGAAAGAAATATCAAACATATCAAATTCATAAGAACATAAAATTTTGGAAATCTTACCCTGCAAAAGAGATCATAATTTTCATAACATGGGATAAATCATGGTAGAGAAATGTAATCACAAAAAAATCATAACATAATACATGAAACTTTGTGGAATACACACATAATCATAGAGAATCATTTCTTATTAGTCAAGACTCATTGCCAAGACTATCTTAGTGGACAAAGTCCATTTCTGAACCGAGTTCAATCCTCGTTTCAGTCCTGTTTCACTGAACCGGTTTAACCTGACGTTATAGCCATGTCTATCTCATGAGATATAAAATCTTTACCCAATGCATTGGTGGGAGATATAGGTCCCACCCATCTCATAATGATACCATTCTTATGTGTGCCACAAAATCATAAATCATACATCATTGCATAACTCATGTAATAAAAATGGGATTCTTAAACAACCTGACATCATAAAACAATTCCTATGTGATAAAATAATTCATAAAAATAATTCCATCACAACATAATGAAATCAATGTAATAATAGGGATAGAAACAGAACCCTATATTATCTTAGATAGAAAATAATTTTGATAAAACACTTGAACTCCATTCTTGAGGAAAATATCCTTTCTACTTCAAAAACATTTTACTTTCTTAACATGTCATACAATTTTAAACTAAAATAAGTTGATTAAAAATAATCTAAAAAACTTGTAAAGGAAGCTTCTTGGAAATAATGTTTTAAAAATCCATTCATGCCGTATAAGTTAAAAAAACATTCTTCTCGTACTTTTATCGGAAAAGTCAAAAAGAACCTCGTACGAAAAACGACAAAATATTCCTTTAATATATTTTACTAAAAACTCAACTAAGGGTAAAATTGGATTTAAAAAATTTTAGGTGGATGGAAATAATATTACACATTGAGGAAACATGGATGTGGATGATAAAATACACCCCGGTAAATACCAAAGTATAAACAATCTCGGATAAAATGAGATTGTGATATTTCCCTTACCTTAGGTCCAATTTTCTTCGTAAGTGTCTGAACCTCCTGTATAATGATTTAAATAATGTTATTCAATTATTCCAGAATAATAATTATTTTTATGATATCATATATGGTCATATGCTTAGCTTATTATTAGTAATATTTCATTGCTACTTGTTATTCGGGTGTTTATTACTTTTTGTTCTTATGCGTGTTTTGTCGAATAAATTATTATTCTTATTTTTAGGTTATAGATACCTCATTTCCAGAATGTTATTAGTGTAATATATATCATATTAATTCATTCAATTCATATATATAATAATTATGCAATGAATATCATGTAGAAAGAGTCGCATCACATCGTGGAGACGGTATTCCGTACGTACGCACGAGCGATGATATCATTCCCATGATCGTGTAATTGTATTGGAGTGTATATATACTATTTTAGAATCAATATAACTTTAAAATAATCATATAAAGTAAATATTTACACCATTATACCCATCCAATTAAGGTGGTGGTGGAAAATAGATTACACCACGGCGTAGAGACGATATTCCGTACGTACGCACGCGCGGTGATTTCGTTTTCCATAGGATGGATAGATGGTGAAATAGGGTTGTTTCATACTTATAATAACATATCAGTATATTATTGATACTTATGTTATTACTTAATAATGAAACAACTACAAAATAAGAAGTGGAAGAAGAAATAAAGATGAAAGAATCGGTAACGGACATTACCTCTTCTTTGAAGTTCTTCTTTAAGACTTCCTTTTAGGTCACTAAAATTGGTCTTTGAAGAATACCAGGCCCTCTAGGATGTCTCTAGGGAAGTGGAGAGAAGAAATTGGTAGGGGTTGGCCGAGCTTGAAGGCTCAAAGTGGTGTGAGGAAGAGAGGGAGGAGGTGCCCTTTTATAAGGGAGGAGAGGGGCACCTTTGGCATAACTAAAAGTATTATTTTATTATAAATCAAATTCGGTTTTTAATAGCTCAAAATTAATATATTTCGAAGATAATGTGAGTATGGGTCTAAATAATCTCATCCAATAGAATTTAGAAAAGTTTAGGTATAAATTTTAACCTTATCATTTAGATTTAACTTTAAGTTAGATAATTTAACTTTTACCGTGTCTTCTTGTTTTCTTACACTATAAGGTTAATAAAATTACTATATCAAGCCAAACGAACCCCAAGTTGTTTATTATTAATATATATAACCTTATATAAGTCATTTGGCCGAACCATAGATTTTTGGGAATAAAATAACAATTAATAATATAATATTTGTTTTAAAAACTATTTTATGTCAATTTTGACACTATTTAGTAATTGATTTTTGTGAAAATCATAACAGAATGATTAGTTCGAACCAAGTTAATTAAGTCAATACTAACATGTCATATTAACCTAGAAAATTAGTGTAATTCATAAAAAGTCTCAAATTACATTTATTTGTGTATTTATAACATCAATTATGTCAATATTTCATTAATAAGATAATTACTGCATCATCATTGTATCATAAATAAATTAAATTATTTTAAGTCTAAAAATTACAAATAAAATACCATTATGTTGGAAATCTTTTTTGATTTATAATGAATATTTATAGTCGAATTTATCTTATGTATAAATCCATATTAAAAATGATTTACTTATTAAACATTGATTTTAACTATTTTAACCCTTCTTTAAATAAATTAATAGTAAATGTCCTAATCTAATCCAAGTGGGCCTAAATGGTCATATTTTATTCCTAAGGTTGTTTTTGGTCGAATTACACTTATCCAATAGAATTAGGAAATGTGTTAGGGTAATATTAATAACACTTGTATCCTTAATTACCCTATTTACTTTTAACCGTGGTAAAAAAAGTAAAAAGTACTATTCACCAAAAATTATTTTCATCTCATTGAACCACATTTTAGTCCTTGATATTAACTGTGTCTCTCGGATTTTTAAAATTCCACTCACAAAAGCGGTAAAATTATGTTTTATGAAAAATTCAGTTTTTTTAACTACCACTTAGTGGTTTCACTATTCATCAAAAATTTGAAGTTTTTAGAAAAATACCAAAATTTCACCCTAGGCTAATTTCGATATTCCGAATCCAAAAATGAATTCAATTTTGAAAAATAAAATTTATAAAATTTCAAAAAGTGGTTATTACTATTCATAATGGCTAGTTTTAATAATATTTTAGTAGCATATCATTGTTTAGTGAAACTTGGTATTGTGTACGACACAAGCTATCGAGGAAGGCCGCAGTTGCGTGTAAAGAAATCCAAGCTAGTGTTGTGTGTAGTGAAATATTCGTTTGATAAAAACAAAATATTTCTCATAAAAGTCTCGGGTGTTACATTCTACCCCCCTTAAAATGAATTTTGCCCTCGAAATTCGTCACTTTCTAACAAACATATGAGGATGCCTTTCCCTCATTATATCATCAAGCTCCCATATAGCTTCTTCTAACTGGTGGTTCCTCCATAAATCTTTCACCAAGCGAGTGGTCTTGTTCCGTAAGACTTTTTCACTACTATCCATAATCTCTATCGGTTGTTCTTCATAACAAAGATCTTTCTCCAGCAGTATAAATTCTGAGCTGAGTACATGTGAAGGATCAAGTATGTACTTTCTCAGGAGAGATACATTGAAAACATCGTGAACTTGAGAGAGATTTGGTGGAAGCGCCAACCGGTAATCTACCTTTCCAACACGATCTGGTATTTCGAAAGGACTGATATATCTAGGGCTCAACTTCTCCTTCTTTCCAAATCTCATGGCCCTCTTCGAGGGAGATATTCGTAAGAACACTTTATCACCCACTTAAAAATCTAGGTCTTTTCTTCGGTTGTCGGCATAACTTTTCTGTCGACTCTGAGCTGCTCTTATGTGTTGTTGAATAGATCAGACCTTTTCTACCATCTCATCAACAAGATCAGGTCCTAATAGCTTTCTTTCCCCAACTTCATCCTAGCAAGTTGGAGTCCTGCATTTCTTTCCATAGAGAGCTTCATAAGGAGAAATCTGAATACTGGAGTGGAAGCTATTATTATAAGAAAATTCCACCAAATTTAGGTGTTGATCCCAACCACCTTTGAAATCCATAGAGCAAGATCTCAACATATCTTCTAGAGTTTGAATTGTTCTCTCAGACTGACCATCTGTCTGAGGATGATAAGCAGTGCTGAAACTCAACTCTGTATCCAGAGTATGCTGAATACTTTTCCAAAACATCGAGGTAAATCTCGGATCCCGATCAGATATAATAGAAAGTGGTACTCCATGAAATATTATCACTTCCTTTACATATATCCTGGCAAGCTGATCCAGAGAGAAATCCTCTCTAATAGCAATGAAGTGTGCATATATTATAAGACGATCAACTATGACCCAGATAGCATTATTTCCTTTGGATGTTTTGAGAAGTCTTGTGACAAAGTCCATAGTGATGTTTTCCCATTTCCATTCGGGTATGGGTAATGGTTGTAACAGCCCCTTAGACTTCTGTCTCTCATCTTTAACTTGCTGAGAAACCAAGCATCGAGAGACATATTCACCAACATCTCTTTTCATGCCATCCCACCAGAAGTACTATTTCAGGTCCCTATAAATCTTCATGCTTCCATGATGAATAGAGAATGAAGAACTATGAGCCTCATCCAGCAGCTCCTTCTTTAATTCAGGGATGGGAGGAACACAAACCCGATTCCTGAACTTTATTATCCCATCACAATCAAGGTTGAATTCAGGAATATTTCTCTCCTTATTTTGTAACTCTATATCTTCTTTCTGCACCTCTTTAATCTTCACATGAATAGATGGTTGAACATGCATTTGAGAAAGATATGATTTTTCCCTTTCCATTATAATTCCAAGAATCCATCCTTTGTAAATCCATAAATATTGGATCTTTTGTGATCCTCATCATGGATAAACTAGCATGGTCTTGTCGACTTAATGCATCTGCCACCTTGTTTGCTTTCCCGGGGTGGTAATGAATTGTGCAGTCGTAATCCTTAATCAGCTCCAACCATCTTCTTTGGTGCATATTCAGCTCCTTTTGTGTGAAAATATACTTTAAATTTTTATGATCAGTATAAATGTCACACCTTTCTCCATAAAGATAATTCCTCCATATCTTTAATGCAATGATTACGGTAGCTAACTCCAAATCTTGTGTTGCGTAACTTTTCTCATGGATTTTCAACTTTCGTGAGGCACAAACTATCACCATATATTTTTTCATAAGAACACACCCCATACCCTTCTTGGATGCATCACTATAGATCACAAACCTTTGTCCACTATAAGGCAGTGTGAGAATAAGTGCACTGGATAACCTTCTTTTCAACTCCTTGAAATTATCTTCACATTATTCCGTCCAAACAAACTTAACTCCTTTCCGAGTCAACTTGGTGAGTGGATTAGATAATCGTGAAAAATATTTCACAAAACGTTGATAATATCCATCCAAACCAAGAAAACATCAGATCTCAGTTACTGTTGTTGGTCTCGACCATCTTTCGATAACCTCTATTTTTGCTGGATCCACAGATATCCCCTCTTTTGAGATTATGTAACCCAAAAATGAATCTTTGTGAAGCCAAAATTCACACTTGGTAAATTTGTCATAAAGCTTATACTTTCTCAGGGTCTTCAATATAATTATCAAGTGATCTTCATGTTCTTCCTTGCTCTTTGAATATACAAGAATATCGTCTATAAAGACTACCACAAACTGATCAAGATAGTCTCTAAAGACTCTATTCATCAGATCCATGAAGATAGCAGGGGCAACAGTAATACCAAACGACATCACTATAAATTCATAGTGTCCATACCTTGTATGGAAAGCCATCTTTGGTATATCCTTCCTTTTGACCCTTAATTGATGATACCCTGAACGAAGATCAATCTTGGAAAAGTATTGGGCTCCTCATAGTTGGTCAAATAAGTCATAAATGCGTGGGAGAGGATATTTGTTCTTGATAGTGATCTTGTTAAGTTCTCGATAATCAATGCAGAGTCTCATTGATCCATCTTTCTTCTTAACAAACAGAACAGGTGCTCCCCAAGGTGACACACTAGGGCGTATGGATCCCTTATCAAGATTCTCTTGGAGTTGCTTCTTCAATTCCAGTAACTCAATTGGGGCCATTCTATAAGGCGTCTTTGAAATAGGCAAAGCACACGGTACGAGTTCTATTGAAAAATCAACTTCACAATTTGGTGGAAGACCTGGAAATTACTTTGGAAATACATCATCAAACTCTCGTACAATGGTCATATTCTTAATCATGAGTTTCTCTCCAACCATTAGAGATAAATAACCTTTATTTAGTGGAATCAATACCCATAAGATGGATGAAATTTCCACTGGAAGGTTATGTTCATCCTTTCATCGATAGATGATCATAGATTGATCTGGAATATAAAATGTGACTTCCCTTCTTTGGCAATTGATATGATCTCCATATAAAGAAAGACAATCCATGCCAAGAATCACATCAAATTTCACTATAGGAAGGATCACAAGATTTGTAGGAATCACTTTCCCACAAACTTCAATCGGAGAAGAATTATAAACTTTTGATGTGATTGTTGTGCCATTAGGGGTTGTCACAGCTAACTCAACATCTAATTGTTGAGGTAATATGGTGATACCCTTAGAAAAATCTTCAGAAATAAAAGAGTGGGTGGATCCAGAATCAAATAAAACATTTTCTAATTTAGAGTGGATGGTAAGTGTACCTTTCACCACTTTGTTATCGTACTCTACATCGCTGATAGAAATTTCATGTGACTTTCCTTTGTCTTTAGCTTAAGATTTTTTTGACGTCGACCATCATCATCAACCCTTTTATTTGGGCATTGATTGGCATAACGCCCCATCTCCTTACACTTGAAACATTGAAGTGTAGTAGGTTCATTCCGTGTGTCCCTTCCTTTGTTTGCATCATTAGACATATTCTTCCCATTATTACAGCATTCAAATGCCCGATGACCTTCCTTTGCACATTTGAAACATTTACTTGTCCCTTTAAGACAACTCCCTCCATGTTTCTTTCCACACATTGAGCATAAAGGGAAAACTCATATTCTTTTCAGTGTCCTCTTTAGATTTTCTTTTGAATTTCATTTTCCACTTCTTATCAAACCCATATGACTGATGGGTTACTCCAATATCCATCTCAACTTTGAGAGCACATCGAACAGTTTCCTCATAGCTATTGAAGTCTCATATGGCTAAGGCCCTTCGAAGACTTGGTTTTAAGCCACTAAAGAATCGATCGATCTTACTCTCAGGTTAGATAAAAATACATGAAGCGTACCTTGAAAGTCTTGTAAAATTTGCTTCATAGGTACCAAAAGATTCATCATCCTTTTTCTTTAGTTCAAGAAACTCCTTCTGCAACTTTTTTCAGAGAATACGAGGCAAGTACTTATTAAAAAATAAGTTCTTGAACTCGTCCCATTCCATGGACTCAATTTCATCTCTTTGCCTCATATTCTTGATAGGATTCCACCATTGATCAACATCACATTCCAAACGATACACTGCTAGGATGACTTTATCATGTTCAGAACATTGAAGAACTGAAAATATATTTTCAGTAGTACTAATCCATTGTTCAGCAACTAATGGATCAGTAGACCCGCTGAATGAAGGCAGACGCTGCCTCATGAAGGATTCAACAGAATGTTGCTCCTTCCTTTGCTCATTTGGAAGTCCTGCATGATTCATAGCTTGAGAATGTTGTGTGAGCATGGCTACAAGATTTTTCATTCTAGCTCCCATAATTTTTGGTTGCTCAGGGGGACAATCATTGCATTTCCCATCGCATTCCGCATTAACACAGTTCCTTCGGGTTCCAGCCATTGACTAAAACCAAGAAGAATAGTGTGAGCAACACTAATTATAATAGGAAAACCACATAATCAAGAATAAAATTTCCCACTTAAGGTCTTATCATAGGTTATTCATGGCCATTTCTAAATCACTAAGATTGTGTTCTATTCTTAGACTTATCCTTAGGGATCTTACTAAGGCTTTCGCATCCTAGTTTCCAAAGGTTGACTATACCTTTCCTCTGATACCAACTATAACGACCCATACTTTACATACATTGTTATTACATAAAAATTGAAGCACACTTATTACAACATATAACAAAACTAGGAAAGGACCGTATAGGTATAGTGTCTTTAGAAACTGGGAAACATAAACAACTGGTTCATAAAACATCTACATTGTCTCCCATTTATTTCATCATATCTAGAGTCCCTTTTTGGAATATCCTAATTAATATCATTATTCATGACCTGGGGAAAAGAAAACATACAAAAGGGTGAGCTCAAATGCTTAGTAAGGGTAAACGAAAGAAATATCAAACATATCAAATTCATAAGAACATAATATTTTGGAAATCTTACCCTGCAAAAGAGATCATAATTTTCATAACATGGGATAAATCATGGTAGTGAAATGTAATCCCAAAAAAATCATAACTTAAAACATGAAACTTTGTGGAATACACACATAATCATAGATAATCATTTCTTATTAGTCAAGACTCATGGCCAAGACTATTTTAGTGGACAAAGTCCATTTCTGAACCGAGTTCACTCCTCATTTCAGTCCTGTTTCACTGAACCGGTTTAACCTGCCATTCTAGACATGTCTATCTCATGAGATATAAAATCTTTACCCAATTAATTGGAGGGATATATAGGTCCCACCAATCTCATAATTATACCATTCTTATGTGTGCCACAAAATCATAAATCATACATCATTGCAAAACTCATGTAATAAAAATGGGATTCTTAAACAACATGACATCATAAAACAATTCATATATGATAAAATAATTCATAAAAATAATTCCATCACAAAATAATCAAATCAATGTAATAATAGGGATAGAAACAGAACCCTATATTATCTTAGATGGAAAATAATTTTGATAAAACACTTGAACTCCATTTTTGAGCAAAATATCCTTTCTACTTCAAAAACATTTTCCTTTCTTAACATGTCATGCAATTTTAAACTAAAAGTAGTTGATTAAAAATAAACATAAAAACTAGTAAAGGAAGATTCTTGGAAATAATATTTTAAAAATCCATTCATTCCGTATAAGTTAAAAAAACATTCTTCTTGTACTTTTTTCGGAAAAGTCAAAAAGTACCTTGTACGAAAAACGACAAAAGATTCCTTTCATATCTTTTACTAAAAACTCAAAGAAGGGTAAAATTGGATTTAAAAAATTCTATGTGGATGGAAATAATATTACATATTGAGGAAACATGGATGTGGATGATAAAATACAGCCTAGTAAATACCAAAGTATAAACAATCTCGGATAAAATGAGATTGTGATATTTCCCTTACCTTAGGTCCAATTTGCTTCATAAGTGTCCGAACCTCCTGTATAATTATTTAAATAATGTTATTGACTTATTATAGAATCATAATTATTTTTATTATATCATATATGGTCATATTCTTAACTTATTATTAGTAATATTTCATTGCTACTTGTTATTTGGGTGTTTATTACTTTTTGTTCTTATGCGTGTTTTGTCGAATAAATTCTTATTCTTCTTTTTATGTTATAGATTCATCATTTACATAATGGTATTAGTGTAATATATATCATATTAATTCATTCAATTCATTTATATAATCATTATGCAATGAAGATCATGTAGAATGAGTCGCATCACATCGTGGAGACGGTATTCCGTACGTACGCACGAGCGATGATATTGTTCCCATGACCGTGGAATTGTATTGGAGTGTATATATACTATTTTAGAATCAATATCACTTTACAATAATCATATAAAGTCATTATTTACACCATTATACCCATCCAAGTAAGGTGGTGGTGGAAAATAGATTACACCACAGCGTGGAGACGGTATTCCGTACGTACGCACGCACGGTGATTTCATTTTCCATAGGATTGATAGATGGTGAAATAGGGTTGTTTCAAACTTATAATAACATATCAGTATATGAGTGATACTTATGTTATTACTTCATAATGAAAAAACTATACAAGAATAAGTGGAAGAAGAAATAAAGATGAAAGAATCGGTAACGAACATTACCTCTTCTTTGAAGTGCTTCTTTGAGACTTCCTTTTAGGGCACTAAAATTGGTCTTTGAAGAAGACCAGGACCTCTAGGATGTCTCTAGGGAAGTGGAGAGAAGAAATTGGAAGGGGTTGGCCGAGCTTGAAGGCTCAAAGTGGTGTGAGGAAGAGAGGGAGGAGGTGCCCTTTTATAAGGGAGGAGAGGGGCACCTTTGGAATAACAAAACATATAATTTTATTATAAAGTCAAATTCGGTTTTTAATAGCTCCAAATTGTTATCTTTATAATATAAGGTCGGTATGGGTCTAAATACTCTCATCAAATAGAATTTAGACAAGTTTAGGTATCAATTTTAACCTTATCATTTAGATTTAACTTTAAGTTAGATAATTTAACTTTTACCGTGTCTTCTTGTTTTCTTACACTATAAGGATAATAAACATACTATATCAAGCCAAAAGAACCCCAAGTTGTTTATTATTAATATATATAACCTTAGATATGTCATTTTTCCGAACCATAGATTTTTAGGAATAAAATAACAATTAATAATATAATATTTGTTTTAAAAACTATTTTATGTCAATTTTGACACTATTTAGTAATTGATTTTTGTGAAAATCCTAACAGAATGATTAGTTCTAAAAAAGTATATTAAATCAATAATAACATGTAATATTAACCTAGAAAATTAGTTTAATTCATAAAAAGTCTCAAATTACATTTATTTGGGTATTTATAACATCAATTTTGTCAATATTTCATTAATAAGATAATTACTGCATCATCATTGTATCATAAATAGATTATATTATTTTAAGTCTAAAAATTACAAATAAAATATCATTATGTTGGAAATCTTTTTATCTTTCTAATGAATATTTATAGTAGAATTTATCTTATATATAACCCCATATTAAAAATTATTTAGTTATTAAACTTTGATTTTAACTATTTTAACCCCTCTTTAAATAAATTAATAATAAATGTCCTAATCTAATCCAACTGGGCCTAAATGGTCATATTTTATTCCTAAGGTTGTTTTTTGTCGAATTAAACTTATCCAATAGAATTAGGACACGTGTTAAGGGAATATTAATAACACTTTTACCCTTAATTACCCTATTTACTTTTAACCGTGGTAAAAAAAGTAAAAAGTTACTATTCACAAAAAATTATTTTCATCTCATTGATCCACATTTTAGTCCTTGATATTAACCGTGTTTCTCTGATTTTCGAAATTCCACTCACAGAAGCGATAAAATTAAGTTTTATGAAAAATTCAGTTTTTTTAACTACCACTTAGTGGTTTCACTATTCATCAAAAATTGAAAGTTTTCAGAAAAATACCAAAATTTCACCATAGGATAATTTCGATATTCCAAATCCAAAAATGAAGTCCATTTTGAGAAATAAAATTTATAAAATTTCAAAAAGTGTTTATTACTATTCATAACGGCTAGTTTTAATAATATTTTAATATCATATCATTGTTTAGTGAAACTCGGTATTGCATACGGTGCAAGCTAGCGAGGAAGGCCGCGGTTGCGTGTAAAGCAAGCCAAGATAATGTTGTGTGTAGTGAAAGATTACATTGATAAAAACAAAATATTTCTCATAAAAGTCTCGGGTGTTACATTAGGACAATTTGTTTTTCTACGAGATTCATGCACATCACTAGAACTAACGTCTAGTGGTTCTTTAAGCTCGATTTGGTGGAGGCGATTAGGTTCAACACCAACATCGAACAAATGATTCTCGTGAGACCATTTTAGTAGTAGAGACAGCAGGCTTATGCTCTAATGAGGGTAGATGAAGCAAGTTGAGGCGGACATCAGGATGTTCCTCATGATTTGGGATCTTGACTTAAGCTTGGTTATAGAGGTGGTTGTCAGAATATAGGTATAGGATTAGGGCATGGCTAGTTTCATGAAGTGGATAAATCGGTGCTAGAGGGGCTATAGATCATTCAAGGCACACTCATTTTTTCATATACCCTTATTTTTCCTTTTTTAATTCAGTTCATTCACACTCATTATTTTTACCTACTATATTATGTTCTCTGGGACTAGACATAAAGAGGATTCCGATTCCCCTAGTGTTGAAAACACTGATCGGAGGCCAGACCATGTAATTTTATGTGTTCTAGGGGTTTATAATGAAGATGGTTACACTTTCATCTTGTGGGGATATTTTATTGCTACATATGAAACCATATAATAACATCGTAGGAATTGATTTGTTTTATTCCATACACGTTACCATTGACTAATTCCAAAGAAGAGCCATGCTCTCAAATGTAGATGGCCAACATGTTTTTTTCATTGGTGAGTAGGGTTTTTAGTTGGGCAGTTAGTGTGTGGTTCCCCTTCTTTCTTTGAGGGATGATTTTATAGTGGAAAAATTGGATGATGTGATAGTGGGGGTCCCCAATATTGTTCTAAAGTTCCTTGATGATTCCCTAGAGTAATTTATGACACTAACTCCTTGAGGAGACATTGAGTTTGGTATATTGTTGAAGGCTCTCACATCTCAAATTTCTAAGGATCCTTATTAAGTAGAGCCTATAGAGTTTCATGATTTAGGGTTGTAGGTGGATGATATGATTTATTGGGGTTTCATGTAACCTAACGTGTCATCATGGGGTTATCCAGTGTTGTTCTCCAAGAAGGAGGATGATAGTATGAGGTTGTGTACAGACTACTGAAGGTTGAAGTAGGTGACGATGAAGAAAAATTACCTTCTTCTAATGATAAATGATCTTTGTGACCAACTAAGAGGGGTGAGTTTTTTTTTCTAAGAATGATATGTGGTTCAGGTAGCCCCAATTGATGGTAAAAGAGTGAGATATCTCAAATACTGGCTTCAGATATAAGTATAGGCACTTTGAGTTTGTAGTCATGTTGTTCGGTGTTACAAAAACACCAACTGTGTTTATGGGGATTATTAAATCTATGTTTCATGAGTTCTTGGGCCAGTTTATCATTTTATTCATCAATGATATCTTGATCTACTTGAAGTTAGAGGAGTATCATTCCAAGCATATCAGAGATTTTTGATAGGTCCTTTGACACCACCATCTTGATGGAAAGTTGCCCAGGTGTGAGTTTTGGATGGAATAGATGTGTTTCTTTGGGAATGTGGTATCTCATTAGGGTGTAGTGGTAGACCCTCCAAAGGTATACAATTTTTTTTGTGAATCACCTAATAACACGATAGATGTTTATAGTTTCCTTGGTCTTGAAGGCTATTATGAAAGGTGTGTGCCTGATTTCTCTCAATTTATTGTCCTATTGAAATAATTGACCAGGTTGTACCAAGATTTTAGGTAGAATAATTTATTCTAGGAAGCATCTGATTCTATAAAGGAGAAGTTGTCCAGTACTACATCGCTTCAGTTGTTTGAGGAGGGTGTGATGTTTGAGGTGTTTTGTGATTCTTCCCGTATGGGTTTGGGATGAATATTGATGAAGTGAATCGAATTGATCTTTTATAAGTCTAGATAGTTACACAACCACCAACATAACTATACCACCTATGATCTAGAGTTAACAATTGGTGTGCTTGCTCTAAATTTTTTGTGACATTACCACATTGTGGAGCACCATGTAGTCTCCATAGATCATAATATCTTGAGGATTATCTTTTCTTAGTGTAATCTATTTTTTAAAGTGGAGATGGATATAGTTTCTTCAAGATTTGTATTTTTAGGTCACCTTAACCTTAAGAAAAGGGATTTTTTAGCTAGTATTTTGAGAAGAAAGTCACAGAAGGATGTTGTTCAAGAGTCTAGGGATTCTTGGAAAGTAATTAAGGTCTTAGTATCCTTGAACTTAGATGAAATGGTTGATGATCGTAGAGACTACTTTTTTAGATAATGGTTATTTCTTCTCTAATGTGTTAGTTTGATGAGTCTCATTTGGGAGACTTAAAGTCATAGGTGATGCGTGATCGTGTTGTCTTGGGTGATGCTCCAAAGGGATTGTTAGAGATTATCAATACCAAATGCTGTTTTATGGGTGGTTTTTTTTCATTAGTGAGGCATAAGGGGATCCTTTTTGAGTTTAATATATCAACTTTTTTTGGTTCACTTAGGTGTTTTCAAGATGTATCTTGTCTTTAGGATGCAATTTTTTTTGGCCCAAGATGAAATGGGTGATAGTGGAGTTTATTGCGTGGTGTTTGGTTTTCCAGCATTCAATGGCCAAGCATTGTAATCCTAGTAGTTTTTGTATCCTTTAGATTTCCCCAATTGTAAATGGAATGAAACCTTGATATATTTTATGATAGGGTTAGCTCAATATTAGTGAGGTTGTGATGCTATATGGGTAATTGTGGATTAGTTGATGTAATCAGACCACTTTTTAATGATCAAGAAGATAAGAACAAAATATTATTTAGATAAGAGGTATGTGGATGAGGTGGTATATGTAGGATATAAATAACGATGTAGATTCTCAATATACAAGAGGGGGGGGGGGTGAATTGTATACTTTAAAAATTTCCTTAGACAAGGAAAAAACTATGTTTAACAAAGTTAAACTAAGAAAATTCACAACACCTCTAATCACCAACTGGAGAATTGGAACCAAGGTTTACAATATAAAATTATACCTTAAAGCTTATAGAATCTAAACTAATTAGAGTACAAGTTTAAGGAAATATAAGAAGGTCATACTTTCCTTACAATACAATATGCAGCGAAAAAACAAGTAGTAAAACTAGAAGTAACAAGATATGAATGTTTTTACCCAAAGAGAAGGGTATCGAACAACCTTGGATAAAGATCCCTTGATTTATACTTTCAAGCAAGTCTGTCTTACCCACACCAGAGTAAGCCCTCAATACGAAGATCGGAATCTCTATCTTGCTATCCCCGTAATCCCTCAACTTCAAGGTAGTTGGAACCTCTGTCTTGCTCATCAAGGAAGCCCTCGAACTTTAAGGTAGTCGGCACCTCTCTCTTCCTATCCCCGAAAGTCCTCGAATTTAATCACCAACATTTGGAGTCACACAAAGCAATCTGAATGAGCAGTTCAGTATGCACAAGGAATGAAAAGCTTATCTCTCTAGAAATCACCTTAACAGCATATGGTCTATAGATCGATCAACTTGTTTTTGAACTCTTTCAAATGAGCTCCTATTTATAGGAAAATTTCCAACGGTCGGATCCATCCTCTAACGGTCATATTTCCCATGAAATTCGGAGGGACCTGTACACGTGTAACTCAAAAAACGATTAATTAGAAATAGAATGAACAACATCTTTTAATAATAAATCATTTATAAATGAATGCATGACATCGTTTTGAAATGAAGCATTTGTAAGTAAAATCTATTCAAAATTTCAGAGTGTAAGCAAGTCAAAAGTTCGGAGTCTACCCAAAATGAAATTCAGAGTCTATGTTAAGAAATGTTCGGATTCTATTTTATAGGAATTCGGAGTCTGGTTTCACTAGAGATCGGAATCTGAACATGCAGAGTTTGAAGTCGAACTAGTAAAAGTTCGGAGTCGAACTTCATAAGAGTTCAGAGTCGAACTTCATAAGAGTTCGGAGTCGAACTTCATAAGAGTTTGGATTCTAACTTTATACGAGTTCCGAGTCGAACCACTTAAGAATTCAGAGTCTAACTGCTTAAGAGTTTGGAGTCGAACTTCATAAGAGTTCGGAGTCGAACTACTTAAGAGTTTGGAGTTGAACTGCTTAGGAGTTTAGAGTCGACCTCATGAAAGTTCAGAGTCCAGAATTCGGATTGGAACTTCATTACATTTCACATCCAGAATTCGGATCCTAAAAACAGAATTCTCCAAATCTTTACATTATATGACTTTTGGAATTTTGGGTATGAATCCGGTTTTTGTACTAAAGAAAAATATTGCTATTTATAAGAAAATATGGGTTAGGGTAACTTTCCTTAAAGATGTAAATTTTCCTTATAGAGGTAAAATTTATATTTTCTTAAGTATAAGGTGTTAGAGATTTTCAAAACAAAAAGGAATGGAAACATCATAAAGAAAACCTTATTGACTCAACAATCTCCCCCTTTTTGGAAAGCACAAACATCCTTTCGAAAAATCATATAAGGATTTTGAAAAAATTTCATTAGGATTTGAAATTAAAAATTATCTCCCTTTGTTCATGGATGAAAATGAATACAAATAACACCCCCTTAGGCATTGAAACTATGAGGATTGTATTATGAGTTTCTGGAGTAGAGTTTTCATTATTGTAAGAATGAAAAACATCATAGTGGGAAACTCCCCCTTTCTTTAAGAATATTTCTCTTAGAAACTTTTCCTTTCTCCTCATTAGGAGTAGTTCTTTTTCCTTCTCTCCCTTTGTGATTTTCAAAAAGAATTGAAGTGAATGGAAAACAAAATATGGTACCGGAAACATTAGTACATGACAATATAAAACCAACCAAATAATCATTTCATTAGAGTAGGAAAATTTTACAAAGAAAGACAATTACAAAAAAAGATCAGAGTGGGTTCATTTGTCTTCATTTTCCTTCGGAATGAGCTTCTTTAACAAGGTTTTGAGTTTCTTCAAGTCTATTTGGTATTCCTCACGTTGCCTCTCCAAGGCTTTTACCTTTTCTTCTTGGACTTTTAAATCTTATGCCTAAGACTCCAAGGCTTCTTTCTGTAACTTTATTATCTCATATTTCTTTTCCATCTTCTGCTGAAACTCAATCCGGAAATCTCTTTCAGTTTTCCAATTCTGAGATACTGAGTTAAGATTCCCATTCAGGTCCCTGACCTGTTGATTCTGAGAAATTTTCTCCTGGGTCAGGTTTTCATAAATCTCGTTAACCTTTTTATCCTCCATTTCAAAAGCATTTTGAACTTCCACCTGAAAATTCTCAAAGTGAACTAAATCATCATCAACTCTCTTAAACGCTTGGTTACCTTACTGCAGGAATTTATATGCACATCATAATCGATAAGAAAACTTTTCTATTCAGCTTCCAACTTTAAAAACTTATCCATGACCATGGATAAAGAATCCGATTTTTGATTCATACTTTGTTTCATCATCTGGCATCTGGAATCTATTGTTGGAAAAATCAGAATGGTGTCCACCAACTTCCTTAGAGATTGAACCACAAAATCATTCCCATGCGATGATGATTCCGAATAAGAAGATTCTCTTTGAGACTGTTCTTCTTCAACATGCACCAACTTTCTTTTAGAGGTACCACCAACCTCTTTCTTTCTGATGACATCTTTTATATTTGTCTCCATGAGAGCTTGCTTCCCCTTATTAGCTCTCGGAATAGGTTCTTTATTAAGGGATACTTCCTCGGATTTAGACACTTGGATAATCTGGTCTTCATCTGGTTTCTGTTTTTCTTGTCCTTCCTCAAGGAAATTCCTCTCATAGGATTCTTCCTCATTATACAAGACATTTTCTTCTTCTTCTTCTTGCTTTTGCTTATCATCATTCTTACTAGCTTTCTGATCTGTCTTTCCTGGAGATACTAACTTTGTAGATTCAGTCTTATCTTTTTATTCCTATACTTGCTTGATCAGGGTATCCAAATCATCACTTTCCTCCTCCTGTTCTTCTTCTTCTTAAACTTCTTCCACTACTTCTTCAGCAACTTATTTCTCAACTTCTTCAACTATTTCTTTACCCTTGGCCTTTTTCGGAGTGACATAATTCTTGGCTGGAGTTTCTGGTAAAGAAGGTTCATAACCGAACGTTTCCGGAATGGGAATCATTTCCGAAGCTAACTCTGTATCTTTCAGCAAAGATTACACTACTTCGGATTTAGACATCTTCTTTTTCATCTTCTTTTCTTTTTCTTGTTTCTCTAGCTCTTCCACAACTCTTTCCTTTAAAGCCTTAGCCTCTGCAGGGTCCAATCCGAATTGTGGATCCCCTTCCTTCATCTTCTATTTGTCTTCCCCCCTCTTGGCTGCCACTTCATCTGTATATGTTTTCTGCTTCTTCGGCTTGGGGGGAGCAGACTGAGTTTCCTTAACCTGAGGATTTTCTTCATCAACAACCACTTCTTAACCTTTCTCTTCCTCCTTTTCTTTTTGGATGGTTCCAAATTCTGTGATTCTTTCTGAGCTGCTTCAACCTCTTCCACAGATAGAGGGTAAAATTCTCCCGATTCACTAGAAAAACCCATCTTCATCCTCTTAAGGGTATCATCACTGACTAGCATAAGCATGCAATTCCGAACTTTTGATTTGCAAGAGACCTTGAATGATTTTAAGCACAGAACTATCAGCTTAGATAGTAAGGTAGGAAACATGATAATCTGAACTCTCAAATTTCCTTCTTTGATGTTCTTGATCGTAACCAAGACATGCCTCATCAGATTTATCTTTCTTAGATTTACCAAGAAATCTAAGACATAGATATCACTCTTCTTCAAATTGTATTTATCACCTCTTCTTGGAACCAGAAATCCTTGCACCCAAGGCTGAATGATTCTATTGTTTGGAGTGAGATGAGAAATCTTAAAAGTTGAATCATCCTTAAGAACAAGACACTTCAATTCCTTCTCCTTGTTGAAACTTCCTTGCACATCGGGAAGTTTGTGAGAGCAGAATTCAGCTTCTCCTTCATTGGATAAACCAACCAAGCTCACGACCTTGGTGTAGGATAGCTTATAAGTCTTTCCATAAAACATAAATAAAACCATTCTCTTCCATCATCCATCTGGAAGGAAACAGACTCGTAGAACTCGACCAGCAAATCAGTATAAACCGGATCCTGTTTATCTTACTTTGCTATGCAGACATCTTCCCATCCATTCAACGTTATATTCTTGGTTATAAGGGAATCAAGATTATAGAAATCCGGATGAACTAACCTTTCCCTAAACACTAACCACTTAGATATTGATTTCGCAGTTGACATATCTTGAGATTTTGCTTCTACAGACATTCGTAGTGAAGAAATCTGAAAGATTCGGAACAGATTTTCAAAGTTCGGAACCGACCTTAAGAAGTGCAGCAGGGATTCGAGATGAAAAATCTTGAAAAACCGATGTGGGACGAGAATTGGGGTCCCCTTTATATAGGCGATGGATTTGACCTTCGGTCTTCTAGAAGCCATATAATGGTTGAAAAAGCATTGACCTGATCTGACGGTTGAAGACACTCCCGCAAGAAAAACTTGAGTCCAATCTTTTGAGGTTTTAGGAAAAAACATCCGTATTTGAGGAAAAAACTAGAATCCGAACTTTTAAAAACAATGAAAATACCAGCAAGCAAAATATGATTATGAAACTATATGTAAGGAAATCATAGCTTTCAGATTGGATAGAAACATTTTTCGTAATTGGTAATATTATTCTAAAGAATAAAAAAACATTACAAAAATTCCATTACGAAAATATCATTACGAAAATACCATTCCGGAAGTTTTCAGTACGAAGATTTCCATTCCAGAAGTTCTCAGTACAAAGATTTCCATTTCAGAAGTTCTCATTCTGAGAATTTCAATCCTGAAAAATTTCAGTTCCAGAAATTCCCATTCCGGAAATTTTAGTTTCAGAAATTTCCATTCCGGAAACTTCAGTTCTGAAAAGTTTGAAAAACTAACGAAGAAAATTTTAGTTAAAAAAACGGATTACGAAAATTTTAGTTACACTAACAATAAAATGTACCCCTCTATGAGAAGGATTTTATTACTGTTAGGAGAACTGTTCAACAAGAAGTTAATAAAGAATGATTACCTTACAGTTATCATTCCAAACTATTGTTTAATGTATTCAAATCTATCGGAGGGTAATGATTTTGTGAAAATATCAGTAAGTTGATCTTGCATTCCGATAAACTGAAGAATGATATCTCCTTTTAGTGTCTGATCCCTAAGAAAGTGATGCCTAATATCTATGTGTTTTGCACGAGAGTGATGTGCAAGGTTCTTACTTAGGGAAATGGAACTTGTGTTATCACACAAAATTTGAATCTTAGTAAAACTCATGCAATAATCTGTGAGTGTGTGTTGCATCCACAACACTTGAGCACAACAACTTCCAGCTGCTACATATTCAGCTTCAGCAGTGGAAAGTGCTACAGAATGTTGCTTCTTCCAGGACCAAGAAACTAATGAATTTCCTAAGAAGTGAAAAGTTCCATATGTACTCTTTCTATCCATTATACATCCCCCAAAGTCAGCATTCGAAAATATTTTTAGAATAAAATCAGTTGCAGAAGTATAAAATAATCCTAGATCCATGGTTCCCTTAACGTAGCGAAAAATTCTTTTTACTGCCTTTATGTGAGATTCCTTAGGATTGGACTGATATCTTGCACATAAGAATACTAAGAACATTAAGTTTGGTCGACTAGCTGTTAATTAAAGTAAACTTCCTATCATACCTCTAAAAGATGGTTGATCTACTGGTTTCCCAGCTTCATCAAGATCTAAAGAGTTTGAGGTACCGATGGGACTACATATGCTCTTAGTGTTGTCATAACCATACTTTTTGAGAAGATCATTAATATACTTATGTTGAGATATATAAGTTCCTTCTTGTTTTTGAGAAATTTGAAAACCATGGAAAAAAGTTAACTCACCCATCATACTCATTTGAAACTCATATTTCATTAGACTTACAAAGGAGTCAGTTAAAGATTGCTGAGTTGAACCAAATATGATGTCATCAACATAAATTTGAACAATCAAACCATTTTTCTTATCTTTATTTATAAAAAGGGTTGGATCTTCCTTTCCCTTAACATAGTTATTTTGAAGAAAAAATCCTATGAGTCTATCATACCAGGATCATGGGGCTTGCTTAAGACCATACAAAGCTTTGGTAAGTCTAAAAACATGATCAGGATGTTTTGTATCTTCAAATCCAAGAGGTTGTTCAACAAAAACTTCCTCTTTAACATAACCGTTAAGAAAAGAATATTTCACATCCATTTGAAAAAGTTTAAAATTGAAGAATGCTGCAAAGGCAAGTAGAATACAAATAGATTCAAGTCTAGCTACTGGAGCGTAGGTTTCTTCATAGTCTATTCCCTCTTGCTGATTATAACTTTTATCAACTAGTCTAGCTTTATTCCTTACTATGAATCCATTTTCATCACACTTGTTTCTGAAGACCCATTTTACCCCAATGACAGAATTTTCCTTAGGTCTTTCAACCATGGTCCAGACTTTATTCTTCTCAAATTCATTTAGTTCATCTTGCATGGCTTTGATCCAACCATCATCACCTAAAGCTTTATCAGTGCTTTTTGGTTCTAATTTGGAAAGAAATTCTAGATGTTCTACTTCATTTCTTAAGGAACTTCTAGTCCTTATAGGTTGATTTACATCACCAATGATGCTATCACTGGGATGATTCTTAAGAAACACCTGATTTGGGTTTTGTAAAACCTGTTCATCAACATAGGGTATAAAGTCTTCTGGGGTAAATGTTCCAAAAGTATCTTCTTGAAAGTTTTCCATATCAGAAGGTTCTTCTATCAAAGGTTGAAAATCAGTTTTTAAAAAAACATCCAAGGATGTAGGTTGGAATGGTTGGAAAACAAAAGGATCAGACTAATCAAATTTTACATGCACTGTTTCTTCAACAGTACAAGTATTATTATTGAAAACACTATATGCCTTAGAAGTTGTGGAGTAGCCTAAGAAAATTCCTTCATCAGATTTTGTTGTGAATTTATGTAGGTTATCTTTAGTATTCAGAATGAATACTTTGCAACCAAAAACCTTGAAGTAGGAAAGTCTTGGTTTTCTACCGTTCCATAACTCATAATGAGTTTTATTAAGAAAAGGTCTAATCAAAACTCAATTTATAGTATAACAAGTAGTACTTACAACTTTATCCCAGAAATGTCAAGATTTATAATATTCACTCAACATGGTTCTAGTTATTTCTTGAAGAATTATATTTCTTCTTTCAACTAAACCATTTTTTTTGAGGAGTTCTAGGTGCTGAAAAGTTGTGAGTAATACCTTTTCTACTACAAAAAGTTTCAAAATCAGATTTTTGAAATTCTCCTCCATGATAACTATGAATCGTTTTCAGTGGAAGGTTTTTCTAATTTTTAACTTGTTCTCTTAAACTTTTGAAATAAGAAAAAGCTTAAGACTTCTTTGCTAGAAAATAAAACCAAGTAAATCTAGTGTAATAATCAACTAAAACAAACACATAGTATTTGCCTCCAATACTTCCAGTTTGTGTTGGACGAAAAAGATCCATGTGCACTAACTGTAATGCATCAGTCGTTGAGACTTCACCAATTGATTTAAAACTAGATTTATGTTGCTTTCCATATTGACAAGGATCACAAACTTTAGAAGAATCAAATCTAAGCTCCGGTATATCCTTAACTAGTTTCTTCTTATAAAGTTTACATAAATTTATAAGGTTACAGTGAGCTAGTCTTCTATGCCATAACCAAGAATGATCTTCCATTGCACTTAGTCAAGGTAGGTCTTGACTCCTGAGGTCTTCTATGTTCAAAGTGTAAACATTCTCTTGTCTATTGGCTGAGAGAATAAATTCTTCCTTGGAATTGTGTACTAAGCACTTATCATTCCTAAAATTCACAAGGTAACCTTTATCACATAACTGACTTATCCTAATGAAGTTGTTCTTAAGACCCTTAAAAAATAAAACATTTGAAATCAAAGTTTTACCTAGAAGAACAATATTACCAATACCAAAAATTTCTCCTTGAGCATTATCTCTGAAAGTTACCTTTCCTCCATTCATTTTGATAATCTTTTCAAAATAGCTTTTGTTACCAATCATGTGCCGGGAACATCCACTATCCATGTACCATGTATTGTTGTTGGTACTTCTTTTATCTTCCTGAAAACAAGAAAAGAATTAGACTTTCGTATTCCAAACTTGCTTGGATCCGAGATTTCCAGATAACAAAATTTTAGGAACCCACACTTTCTTAGAGAAATAGGCTTTATGAAAACCTAGAGATTGGGTTTTATTTAAAGAAAAATTGTTTTCCCAGTGACATCCATATTTAAATTTGGTACAAAATGGGGCACTTTGTGGAACAAAGTAGTTGTTACTAAAAATTGGTTTTGCATGGGTATAACCAAATCCTGATTTGTTTCTTAAAGGTCATATTTGAGAATGCATTTTATCAAAATTTTCTTTACCATGGGTAAAGTTTGATAAATACTTATTTAAGGAAAAAATTTCAGACTTGAGTTTAATAACCATGTTTTTATCTCCAAAAACATTAGATTTAGAACTAGAGCTAGGCTCGAAAACACTTTTCTTAGAATTTACTTGTTCTAACTCTTTAGAAAGTTTGTTCTTCTCAGAACTTACTTCCTCAAGATTTGTTGAAATATTTATAAAATCAGCATTTTTCTTATCAAGATCTTTATAAAGATATGATATTTCTTTTGTAAGAATAGAATTCCTAGAGTATTCCTTGTCAAGTTTTTTATTGAGTTTAGAATTCGCATTATCTAGAAGTTCAGCAACCCTAGAAACTTCTTCATAGGTAGGTGAAGTATTTTCTTAATCAGAAGAGGATTCTTCATTAGAAGAGTTATAATACTTACTATCATTAGATTTTAAAGATACATTGGTCAACGATTCAGCATTTCGTACCTTAGCCATAAAGCAATGATTGTTAATGGGTAATCTGGCTATAAGACAAAGATTCTTCTGTCCTAAAGATTCATAATCAGAAGATTCATCTGAAGAGTCACCACCACTGGCACTCCAGGTGTCATTTTCTTTCAAAAATTTCTTATCTTTGGTTTTGTAATACTTCTTTCTATTCCTCTCAGAATGCCTTTCTTTCCTTTCTTTATTTTTGAGCAATGGGGAATCTGGTCTAATATGTGTAGCTCTCTTGCACTCATAACAAGTAACTTCTCCATATTTCCTGTATTTCCTTTCCTTTTTCTTATATTTGGATTGGAAATTTCTCTGGCCAGCTATCTTGTTCATTCTTCGAGCAAGATATGCTAACTCATTTTCTGAGATTTCACTTTCACTAGAATCTAATTGAATAACCACCTTATTAGACTTGGATCTGGTTACTCTCTCAGGAGTGTTAGCTTTCATATGATTTGATGTTGTGGTAAAAGTTACAATACCATTCCCATTCTTCTTCTTGATGTTGTCAACATATCTCTTCATTCTTGTTTCATGTTGGGGAAGAGTTCCAAATAACTCATCAAGAGAAATTTGAGTGACCTTCCTGTTCTCATCTATAGTTGTTCTCTTTGATTCCCACTCATTGGGCATAATATCAATTATCTTATCCAAAAGGGCTTCATCATCTAACCCTTTTTCTCCTATAAGCTATAAGCTGTTGACTATAGTCATAAATCTCTATTGACCTTTAAAGATTGGTTCTCCATAAGGAAAATTGAATCCATGGTATTCAGCTCTAAGCATAGCTCCCCTAGTTTCAATCACTTTAGAAGTGCCAAAGTGTTTAACCTTTAACTTATTCCAGATACAATTAGCTGCTTCACAAGAAGAAATTTGGCTATATATATTTCTAGTCATTGGGCATAGTAATGTATTGCGTACCTTATAATTGAGTTGATAATATTTCTTTTCCTGGTTATTGAAAGTTCTAACTTCGTTATCAGAAATTTTATAATCACCAGTAAGAATAATGAAGTTATCCACTCCAGTATTGATAACAAAAGTCTTCATTAGATCTCTCCTATACTCATAGTCATTACCATCAATGATTGGAGGTCTTGTAGGGTTTATATTGTTAATAGAACCAACATTGATTCCTGCCATTCTAATCAAAACCTGGCGACCAAACTAGTTAATAGAAAAAAGTTCGTAACCTCAAAGTTTGGAACGACAAAGTTCAGAATGACAAAGTTTGGAATGAAAAAGTTCAGAATGAAAAAGTTCGGAATGACAAAGTTTGTAATGAAAAATAACAACAAAACATTGAGCAAGAAAAACTTATATGTGAGTATAATAATTTTAGAAACCTCCCTCTGATAACAATTGTAGGATCGAAATAATGATGTAGATGCTCAATATACAAGAGGGGGGGGGGGGGTGAATTGTATACATTAAAAATTTCCTTAGACAAGTAAAAAAACTAAGTTTAACAAAGTTAAACTAAGAAAATTCACAACACCTCTAATCAACAACTGGAGAATTGGAACGAAGGTTTACGATATAAGATTATACCTTAAAGTGTATAGAATCTAAACTAATTAGAGTACAAGTGTAAGGAAATATAAGAAGGTTATACTTTACTTACAATACAATATGCAGCGGAAAAACAATTAGTAAAACTACAAGTAAAAAGATATGAATCTTTTTACCCAAAGAGAAGGGTATCCAAAAACCTTGGATAAAGGTCCCTTGATTTATACTTTCAAGAAAGTTTGTCTTACCCACACCAGAGTAAGCCCTCAACACGAAGATCAGAATCTCTGTCTTGCTATCCCCACAAGCCCTCAACTTCAAGGTAGTTGGAACCTCTGTCTTCCTCAGCAAAGAAGCCCTCGAAATTCAAGGTAGTCGGCACCTCTGTATTCCATTCCCCAGAAGTCCTCGAATATAATCACCAACATTCATAGTCACACTAAGCAATCTGAATGAGCAGTTCAGTACACACAAGGCATGAAAAGATTCTCTCTATAGAAATCACCTTAACATCATGTGGTCTCTAGATCGATCAACTTGTTTTTGAGCTCTTTCAAATGAGCTCCTATTTATAGGAAAATTTCCAACGGTCGGGTCCCTCCTCCAACAGTCATATTTTCCATGAAATTCGGAGGGACCTGTAGACATGTAACTCAAAAAAAGGTTAATTTGAAACAGAATGAACGACATCGTTTAATAATAAATCATGTATAACTGAATGCACACCATCGTTTTGAAATGAAGCATATGTAAGTAAAATCTATTCAACATTTCGAAGTGTAAGCAAGTCAAAAGTTCGGAGTCTAACCAAAATAAAATTCGGAGTCTATGTTAAGAAATGTTTGGATTCTGTTTTATAGGAATTCGGAGTCTGGTTTCACCAGAGATCAGAATCTGAACTTGCAGAGTTTGAAGTCAAACTAGTAAAATTTCGGAGTCAAACTTCATAAGAGTTCGAAGTCAAACTTTATAAGAGTTCGTAGTCGAACCACTTAAGAGTTTGTAGTCGAACTGCTTAAGAGTTCGGAGTCGAACTTCATAAGATTTCGGAGATGAACTACTTAAGAGTTCGGAGTTGAACTGCTTAAGAGTTAGGAGTCGACCTCATGAAAGTTCGAAGTCCAGAATTCGGATTGGAACTTCATTACAGTTCACATCCAGAATTCGGATCCTAAAAATAGAATGCTTCAAATCTTTACATTATATGACTTTTGGAATTTTTGGTATGAATCCGGTTTTTGTACGAATGAAAAATATTGCTACGTATAAGAAAATCTGGGTTAGGGTAACTTTCCTTAAAGAAGTAAATTTTCTCGTATGGAGGTAAAATTTATATTTGCTTAAGTATAAGGTGTTTTTAATTTTCAAAACAAAAAGGAATGGAAAATTCATAAGGAAAACCATATTGACTCAACAGTATAGTTACATGTAATTTTATAGTCAATTGTCTTGGATCGGGATAAAAATTTTACCTTGTGATTCGGGAAGGGATTGTAGCATGATTTTGGAACTTAGTTATGCCTAAATACTACTTTCCACCCTCAAATGGATGGGAATATCAAGAAGACCATCCATATTCTAGAGGACATGTTGTGGGAATGTATCTTAGAGGTAAACAGATCACAGGAACAACAATTCCACTTGGTTATGTTTTCTTATAATAACTCATATCACTCATCTATTGGCATGACCCAATTTGAGACATTGTACGAGTGATCATGTTTTTCTTCGTTGTGTTGAATAGAGGTTGGGTAGGAAATATTTCTTCTTCCTAATGTGGTGCAAAGCACAATTGATAAGGACCCTGTTGTATGTGACAGGATGAAACAGTGAATAACTAGAATATGACTTATGATGATCATAAGGGGATGCCTTTAGAGTTTGAGGTTGGGGACCACATGTTCTTAAAGGTTTCCCATCAATGTGAAAAATAGAGGTTTGATAGGGGGATTAATATTTATCCCATGTTTTTTGGGACCTTTAATGTGTTGGGGGAAGTTGGAAAGGAACTTCATTGGTTTCCATTGGCACTATGACTAGAGAGGATCCACTAAATCTTATGTATCTCTCATCATCATCAGTATCTTCATGATGACTCCAATATCATTGAATGGGGAGAGTCAGATATCAAGGATGATGTGACATTCATGAAGTCTCCAGTATATATTAAATATTTTCAAGAGAATGTGCTATGTGGATGGATAATTTTCTTTATTTATGTTTTATGGTTGCTTGAAGGACTGGAGGTTAGTACCCGAGAACACGAGATTCAGATGTGTTCTCAGTACCCAAAGCTATTTTGGGATTTTATTTTCTCTTTTTTTTCTTGTAATGTGATGTTTGGATCTTAATGTGTTGTGATATTTTATATTTTATTAATGTAAGATGTGTAATAAAGTTCCAAAATACGGAAATGGGAGTAACTAATTCCAATTGAAGAATCATTATACTATAATGAAATTAAACATATGTGGGAAAAGTCAGTTCTTACTAGAGCAGATAATATCTTAACATGGAGGATAAAATTATCTGATTTGTGTGTTTGTGATAGTGTGGTTTTTTGGTTTTATAAGTTGTTGATTTGGGCTATGTGGGGGTTGAAATTATTGTGTAGTAGTGTGGTTATGTGAAAGGACTTGTTTTGTGGTAGTGTAATGTGTTTTTTGGGTGTTTTGTTTGGTATGTTTGGTTGGTTTTAGATTTGAAAAGTAACAATATTATTGAGATCCATCTCATAGGGTGGTTGTTTAAAAATGTTTTTTTCTAGTATTGGTTTTGGATTATGATGGTAGAGAATCATTTGAGTGGTATATGATGTAAAAAACCATGCCTCCCTGACCCATTACTTTTTTTTGGTTTTGGGTGTTAAAGGTATTTTGGAGGAGGCTTGAGTAGGTTCTGTTGTAGTTGGAGGTTCCACAGAGCTAATGTTATAAATTCACACCATGAAAGGGGTTCATAAAAATAATTGGTGGTTCAAGGTTTATGTATCCATCCATTTTCATGGCTTGTATGTGGCTGAGGGGGATCTCGTGATTGGAATTCACATTGTGAAAGGTGAATTATCCATGTGTAATTAAATAGATTCAAGGTGATGTGAATTTCAGTAGATTTTGGATTTTTTGGAAAACCCATGTATTTCACCTTGTGAAAGTATTATAGAACAAGAAAGTGGTAGGATACATGTTATTTTATAACCCTTAAATCCAATTTATTTTCATTCATCTGAACTTATCTCTCTCTCTTATTCTGAATGAACATTAGGTTCTTAAGTAGACCTTCTATCCCTCTTATCATTTTCTTTGATTCATTGGTTCTAATGGTTATTTGTTGATCTCCCATGGCGAGTTCTCCTCCTTTCCCCGTGTTTTTGAATTATCCTCTTGGATATTTTCCGTGAAAATGTGTATTTAGGTTGTGATGTCTGTTGGGATATGTTTTTGATAAACCATGTTGTGGTGTAGGTTTATCTGCGATCTCATGGTGTAGTTGTAGTTTTTGAGGAGTTATTCTTTGTTCTGCGGTGCAAAATGAATTGGAAAAGCTTCTTTATGGTAGGGAATCCCTCATTTCTTAATTTTTTGTATCATGTGGGAGGGTTTTACTCTTGTTTATCTATTGGGTATGGTTTTATTGGCTTAATTTAATGTTGAATAATTAGTTAATTGAAATTTATTGGGAAGGGGAATGATTTTCATGCTTTTATAACTTTTATAATATTGTGATGTTGTATTTGTATGAGCTAAATGGCCCACTAAAAATCCTGGATTTTGGGATTCTTTTTTTGTACTATAGTTTTTTGATATGGAAAACTTGTTTCATATTGTTGCGATATCACCCTAAAAGCCAATTTGGAGAACCACTTATTTTTGGGTAATGAAATGGTTGCCTCCTGATTTATGGATTGTGAGATAAAACCTACAAAATAAAGTGAAATGTGATAAAATCCCCTTTGTTAAATATATAAAATGGTATTTGATGTGTTTTAATGTGTGTCCATTCTTATGGGTTGACGATGTGTTGTTGTGAATCAGTGTTCGATGATATAATGGTTGTATGGCCATGATTTTGAGATAGTGAGGTGATGGTTTGTTTGGCCATGCTATTGGGGCGGGGATGTGATGGGTTTTTTGGCCATGGTTTTTGGGTGGCAGGGTGATGTGTTGTTTGTAAATGCTTTTGGGGTGGTAGGGTGATGGTTTTCTTGGGCATTCTTTTGGGGTGGTGAGGTGATGATTTGATGGTAATAATGAGTTACTTTTAATTTGTGGTTGTGTTGTACTAGATTCTTGGGTAGTGATGAGATAATTATTTAATAATGATTGAAATGGATGGGGTTTGGATTGTTTAATGGGATGAAACTAATTAAGGAATAAATAAATAATGGTCTATATGGTTAAATGTGGATTATTATCAATAATGGAATGAATGGGTTGGATAATGGAATTAGTTGGTGGTATGATATGTGGCTAGTGGTTTGTGTGGTGTTATGAATTTAGAGGTGGAAATGAAAGTAGGGATATTGTGGGTTTATTAGGGTTTTTTTGAACCCATAGGTTGGGATTGTGGGTGTCCATATGCATATACTTGTATATTCCATGTGATTTCTATATGCACCACACCCACGTCGAGCACTATGTGCTGACACCTGTCTTTTCATATGGAGGTTGTTTTTCCCAACATCATGATAATGAGGATGGATGAATAACTACCTTCTATTCCCCAATATCTCTTCCAGGTGAGTAAATATGCACTTGTTATGATGTATTTAGGTCTGTTAGTGCACTAAGTGGTGGGCAAGGTGTTGTTGGGTGAGATGTGGTATGTCCGTACTATGGGGTGACTTATGGTTGAGGTCATGCATGGTAGGAGGAGGGAATGAGGTTTAGGTACTTCATGTTCACGATATACCACTATGGTTATGGTTTTTATGTGATGTTCTAGGTGTATCTGGGTGATATGATATGTGACAGTGTTGTGGGGCGATGTCCTAGGTGTCTCTAGATGAGATCAGATGTGACTATGCATTGGGGTGGTTCCCCCGGTGTTTGTGGTAATGATGTGATGTGACAATGCTATGGGGGTGATGGTTTATGTTATTTGTAAAATATGGGTGCACCAGGATGTACTAAGTTGGGGCGTGAGATTGGAAAAATAGTGTGAAATCAATGCGGGGTACCCCTTTTTGATATTCTTTTTATTATGTTACTATACTTAGATTGAGTTATTTGGTGAGGATACCTTTGTGAGGTTGGTATGGGAATTTAACCTATTGAGGTTCTATTGGTTTTAATGTTTTCTCACAGGTGCATTATCAGGATTCTTCTACATGTTCATGTGAAGCTTTTTTTTCCTACTAGGTATACATGTATGCTCACCCTATGTATATGAATTTATTTTGAGGTTTCTTAGATGATTTAGTGGATCATGATGGACATTACTATCTCAATACCATGGAAAATTACTATGTCACGATTTTTTTTATTTTTTATATTTACTTTTAGATAATTTTATCTATACCAATTTCATTTACACATGCATTATGGGGTGGTTTTGGTTTATTTTTTATATTATGTCATGGAGTTTCTTGTGGATGATTTATCTTATATCTAGATCCTATAATATAATAGAAGTTAATTCCTCCAAATTTTTGATATTTTGACACCCACAATGCTAGTTGATAACTTGGGGCCTACTGGAGGTAGGACTCGGGGCTCATTAGGTCTCTCCCCTCATTGCGGTATCTTTGGAGGGAGGGAGTTGTGACAGAAACCTTCACTATGATAGCACTTGTAAGGACCTAACAAGATATATGTGATCACTAAGAGTGTGAGGGGGTGAATCAATGGTCTTGTGTTTTTAAGATTTCTTTCTTATGAAAAAACTTTCCCCTCCTGTTAATGAGTTACAATGTTTCTAAAATTAAGTACAAAAGAACAACCCATAATAAGATAAGAATTTTAAATCTTTACTAACTAGTAAGAGTATCTAGTAATTGTTAACGTTTATAAATAATCCAATATCACAATATCCACTAGAATGATAATCCTTTTTATGTGGTTTTAGTAATAAAGGAGAATCCTTACACCCGTATTTCACTGTGATAAAAAACAATGCATTTTCTTTCTATATAGATAAAAGATGCAATAAGTATTTCATAACAACTTTAAAAACCTTCACCAATAGGTTTAGTATGTTTTCACTTTGCTACTGATACTTCCTCACTTTTCCCTTCTTGAAAATATCTTCTTCAATTTATTACCTAATAGTAAGTAAAAATTTCCTTCTTATACATAAGTATGAAACTTCTGTCTATTCACTATTTGACTGATTCCACTTATTATAATTTATTTTCTAGTGACTAGTTTTTTTTCGTCAAATTCCACCTATTATAAAAGTTTATTTGGTGTAATTTATTATTTTTACTTTGATCGTTATACCTTTATCCATTGACACTTCTTCTTATTCTTATTCTTCTTCTTCTCCCTTTACCAAGTTATTTATTATTTGGAAAATTCCTTCTCAAATGTTTCCTTTTAGAAATATTTCTGATAAATATGTCTGAAGATAATTATTTAGAACTTCAACTTTTAAATTCATAAATAGTACACACACCATAATTTTTATTTTTAACCTATTTATAGTGGTGTGAAAAATAGAAAAGGAAGGATTACAATTTTACATTCCTATATAATGAAAACTTGATATTAACATTTCATACTCAAAATAATTATCTTGAAAAATTATCAATGCTTCTAGATAATTCTTAAAACATATCATAAAATCAAGCACCCAATTCTTAAAAAAAATTACTTTTTCCCTAACTAGAAGAATAGATCTTACTCTTGTGTTATTTGGATCTTTGAAAAATCAATAAATCATCTTAACTTTTCTTATCATTATGAAAACATTGTAAATAACTTTTAACCAATAAAAAAATTATGCCATTTAAATTTTTTTTCTAGTAAGAAACCTTTGTAACAAAACTTCTATCTGATCTGACTCTCCACCCGATTGATCCTTTAAAAACTTTATATGGACTTTTTAGAATAATTTACCCATATATTTTCTATATACGATGAATTGAATATGAAAAAATCATTTTTCTATTTTTCACACCAACCCTATATCTGATAATATTTATAAAAAATTTTCTTCCCATAATCTTGTAGAAAATTAAACTTCACAACTTCATATAAGTTTTATCTATGTAAATTGTACAAAATTTTGTTTGAAAGACTTAATCTGAAGATTTTGTATGATTTAACTTCATTCGATAACATTTTGCAGTACTATTCAATTTAGATTTATCAAATTTTCCCCTTTTTCAAAACTTCAGAAACACTCATCACAAACTTCATAAAGCCTCTGATTCAAAACTTCTTGTACCTCAAATATTCTCTTACTCTAAATTTGGATAATCTTCTTGCTTGAATTATGAGTAAATCTTTTATTTCTCAACAAAAAACTATTCTAAAAAATTCCTCAATTTGATTTTATTTTTCTGGTGAATTCCATAGAGCTTAATAATAATAAATTTTTACTCCTAAAAAAGTTTCTCCACCCTTCTACAAAACTCTTAGATCATGTGATATTTGTAGCTCATGGTGTTGGGAAATATTATAACAAAAAATAATCATGATATTTTATTCACCAAAAAAATTATTCTATAGAACTATATACATTCAATGGACTAATTTTGAAAAAACTCCCAACCATCTTTATCATATGGTCTTTCTTTTTCAATAGGATTTCTCCATCTGATAGAAATTTATTCATCTCATAACCTTTATTGTAAATATCACCAAAGTTAATAGGTTTATGTACTTAAGTGTTTAAATGTTGATCCAAAAAATAAAACACATTGGGAAATGTTCTTATAACTATAATCTTACTTAACTTCTTTAACAACTTCAAAAAATATCCACCATCTTGGTCCCAAAAATATCACCATCAGGCTAGAAAAACTATTTGGGATAAGAGGTCATGAATAGGTCTAGTATCCATACCTTTATTATTCATAAAACATATATGGAATATATGTTTTTTAATAAATAATATAGAATTTAAATGTAAGATGATTATTTTATATTCATATATCTAGTTTAGCATTCTGATACGGTTTTATGAATATGTACACTTATCCTACCATTGGTGATATTACAAGTGTATGAAAAACTTATATTATGGTTAATATATATATATATATATATATATTTAAAACTAATATTTTTTAATATTTTAACTATTTTAACTTTAAATTGCATTTGAAATAGGTAAATGAGGCTACAAATTCTCACATACATAATGAGAGTCACGATAATATTGAGGGATGGAAAACCTATGAGTCAGGATTTGATGAGGTATATTTGATGTAACCAACTCATTATAGTATCTAAAAAGGAAAATTAGTAAGTATAGATTCTTGATTAACATACACTGATTATTATAACAATATTTCATGGTCATCACCCAACTAGAGGGGATATTGTAAAGATTTTTCATTGTTGTCGACATTGTATGAGGAGAAGTTGCGAGATCATAATGAGGTTATAGAGATCATGTATAGAGAGAAAGAGAAGATTTGTTGACAGTAGTTGTAGAAGGAGGAACAACAGTGTCAATGGAAGGAGGAGAAACAAGAACATATGATGGAGTATATATGATGACTTTCATAGGGTATAGGAATTGATTTCCCTCCACCAAAACCTTAAGATGACCCCCACCTCCATAATGATTGATGATATATTTTGTCTACTAACATATTATGATAATTCTTGTATGGACATATTATGTGTAATATTTCAATTAATTTATATGTATAATGTTTTATATATTTAGTGTTTTTAAATACATCTGATGTTATTTTTTTCTAGTTCATTGTGATGAAATCATATTTCTATTACAATAGGTAATTAGGGATGGATTAAAATTTACATTTCTAATTACCTATTGTTATGGAAATAATATTATGATGCTAATGATAATTCATCCTATTTTCAGTATAATAAATTATTTGAGATGGTGAATGTTCTTGCTATAATTTTGTGTGTGATTCTATTTTTGGACATGGTTAAATTGCGATGGAATCCCATCGTAATTAAATTTTGAGACGGGAACCCATCATTATTGACTTGTTGAAAATACATTAGTTTCTAGATTTTTAATCCTGTTTGATGGGGGATGCGTTGGATGTATGGAATGGTTCTACATGAGAGGGTTTGGGTGAATAACATGTTTATTTCACTGTTTCTTTTCTATACTTGTGTGCATGCTGATTAGTTATTTTTTTCCACTTATATATATAAATATACATTGTGATAACTTATTCTTGTCCTAATGGTGCATTTGGGAGGTCTCTACTGGATATCCTATTAGGTTTTATACACCACCTATATATTCACTTTAGCGCTTATTCAGATGTTTTTATCATGATATAGGTAATAGAAACATCTCTTAATTTGATATAATATCACCTTGATGTATTAGTTAATGTTGTTGGCGTATGGATCTTGGAGTTGGTTATGGTGCAAAGTATGGTATAGTTCCACAGTCAACAATTGGGTTATTTTTGGGTCTTTTGGTTTATGGATACATTTGGTTGTAAATATTATGCCATGCCTCTTATTTCTATATTGTTATGTTTTATTAGAGTTTGGTTGGATGTATTTCTATTGTGCATAATGTTAATTTATTTTATACCATTGTTTTTGTCTGTTGTAGGATATGTTGCAAACAAGGGTAAATCATCCCCCTAGGATTTCATATAGCCTTGGTATTTATTACCCGCATTTGGTGTTTAGGAGATGTGGATATATTTAGTTGCACTTTGGCCTTTATTGAGGGTTTTGGATGTAGATGAATCACTTTGTGTGGGAGTTATATTAAAATTTATTTTAATATTTAGTTTCCCAAATACTCCGATGGAGGATCTTTCATGTTAAATTTATAATTAATTTATTTAGACTAAGATTAAATGATTACCTCATCTTGGGATCCTTTATTTGATGAAAATGTGAATTTAATAAAATATCCTTTTCGATTACCTTCATTTCACTATAAGGATTCAGAGTGTAGAGTCTCTCTAGAGGTGAACCACATGTGATCCTTTTATCTCCAAGTAATATCAATTGATTTTTGGGTGCTAATGTGGAGAATAAATTGTCTTGTGTTGTCCATATTGATCATTAATCCTACAATCTTTAAGAAACCTCTCTTGTGTTTCTTGTTCTAGAGAAGGAGAGATAAATAGGAATTTGAGAGAGAAATCCATTGTGTGCAATGATTTTCTATATCTCAATTAACCCTACACAATAGACATTACCATATATTTATAAAAATAGAGTTTATCTTTAAATATTATTTAATTGCATGCTAGCCCATAAATGATATAACAATATTTATTAAACCCTATAATAATAATAATAATCATAATAATATAATAATTATTATTTTGTGGATCATTTTCTAACTTGTGAAATAACTAATATTATTTAACCAACTTATAAATTAATATTTATCACTGAACATGGTCTTGTTTCCTCCAAACTCCTATAACATTAAATGAACACCCAAATAAATATATTAAATATTATATTCATTAACAAATACTTGTTATTGATAAAATGTGAATAAAATTATTCCTCAATCTTGAAAATAATATTTATTTCATTAATTAAATAGAATTTAACTAAGATTGGTGGAAACAATTGGTGTGTGACCCTCAAGTATTATTTATCATCAAGATTAGGTGGGATTGCTTAAAGTTTGATATTACTATATAGAAATTGGTCAATGAACCCAAGATAAATAACTTAATGTCACAATGATGAAAACCACATAAAAAAGCTACTCTGTAATATAATTCATATATCATAATATCTTATTAAGAAGGTTTCACATTCGTTTCATCAACATGTCTGCTGGATACATCTTTCATTGACTATCTAAAATAAAAAAATTATTTCACCATGTCCATGGAATTTAATGCAATGGGTTTTTCCAATCAAAGGGAAGATATATAATCTTCTATAAATAGGGAAATGAAAAATACTTCCTCGAATAATCCATTAATTACATGTGATATATGATGCACCTAATGTCCATACTTCCGTCCAATATATAAAATGATTGTCTTAATTAGTATATCTATGTTAATGAGTTGTGATACCTATCAATTATAATATTAATGTGTGAGGATAATTACAAACACTCATAGATAGTAATATCTAATGACACTAAAACACATATAATTTATACCGATAGGTCTATTTTCATAATATCAAATCTTAGATATTACCAAGTGTGAACTACATATGAAGAATCCACATCCTATTATGATTAATCGTATCTAAAAGTCAAATTCTATGTGTCCAATCATAAAACCTTATCCAACTATAGTACTATATTTTAGAATATATTCATATCACTTCAAGGATCCCATCATATAAGGGAACTTCTATGACCTTATCAATGCGATAGATACCCTATTACATTATTACATTAAATTCCCACATAATACTGAAAAATATATAAAAATATGTCATTAATATTGAAATAACCAAATATAAAAGTAATCAAAGTATACATAGTTTGTCATAGGACACCAACTTTAAAAAACTCCCACTTGGACTAGTGCCAATTCCCAACAACATTCATTAAACCAGACTTCACATGATAATTATGTTTATCTAAGTCAAGGTTTTAGTGAAGTGGTCCACCACATTGTATTTTGTGGAAATAATTCTCACTAAAACATCAACTCTCTGAAAAAATACCTCAAGATACAATACTTCCTCAGTTTGTGCTTCATCCACTGATGCTACCTTGGTTCATTTGTGAAAGGCACTGTTACTGTACCATCACAATAGAGTGCGAGATGATATTTACTTATAGGTATAAAATAAAGAACTTGAACAATTTTTTTTATCCAAAATAAATCTTTAACAGCCTCATAAGACAGTATATAATTATTCATGACTATATAATTTATGACCATGTCATGATTTGAGTTCTTTTATCTCACAACACCTCTATTCAAAGTGAATATGTATCATCTTTCTGATTTAATGTCATATTATCAGTAACATCCTAGGTAAATATAGAATATGACATATTTCATATTTATTAATATTTGTGAATTAAATATTAATTTTACTTTAAAGGGGTTTCTATGTTCGATATCATACCCGATACACAACAATGAGTTTCTTTAAAATCTTACGTTGCACACTAATAATAAAATATTATTATTTTAAATGGAAGTTAAATCCTATCTGTTGTATTGGAAGGAATGAAAAAAACAAACTAAAATGTGATTATACATGTTTGTTAAATGTATTTACTTTTGTCCAATAAATGTTAGAGGCTTAAAATGTGAATGAATCTAAATTTTATCATAATTTACATTAAAATGTCGATTTACCGCCTTTTAATGGATAAACCTCATTAAATATAGTTTTGGTCATTTTAATATGTTCTATTTTACCAAATAAAATTCTTCTTTTCATTTGGGACATCAAATTTTACTTTGGGAATTTTTTTTGTATTTTTCGGATAAAGTTCATTTTTTATTGAATAGTGGAAAATATTGTATTTTAATTCAAAAGTGCCTTTTAATATAATTTATTTATACGGTTATATTATCTTTTTAATTGGGTTTAAAGTGTAATTAGAATATATTTTTAATATTTAATCAAATTTCGGTCATTTTAATTAATTTCACATTGAAATTGGACATAAACAAGTGTCGATCTTTTGATAGTTATTGTTTCTTAAAAACAGGCTATTTGTTTTAAACAACAGGAATTAATTTTAAAATTAATTAATGACACTTTTATGTTTTTAATTTGGAAAAATAAACATCATTCTTGAATTCATAGTATCAAATAAATCTTAGGCAGGATTTTTGGTATTTTTTGAAAAACATCAATTTTTGATGAATAGTGAAACCACTTAGTGGTTGTTAAAAAAACTGACTTTTTCATTTAAATGAAATTTTACCACTTCTGTGAATTGAATTTAGAAAATATGACATACATGGTTGTTATCAGGAATTAAAATTTAGTTCAATAAGATGAAAATAATTATTGGTGAATAGAAACTTTTGACTTTTATTTACCGCGGTTAAAGGTAAATAAGGTAATTCAAAGTAAAAAGAATATTATAATAATTAAAAATTACCTTAACACTTGTCCATAATTTATTTTTTGAGTCATTTACGACCATGGGAATCTTTGGGTCGATTTTGGGACCCCATTGAGCCACTTGGGAGTGATAATGACAATTTGGATTAATAAATTTAAAGTAAATGCAAAATAGACATAAACAAATATCTTTTAGTAAATAATATTGATATAGAGTTATATAAGTAATATTTTTATTTATAAAAATTAATTAGAATGATAAAAAGAATTCCTACATCATGGTATTTTTTTATAATTTTTATACATCACATAAATTAAATTATTTATGACACAATAACGATGAAATATTTACCTAATTAATAAATGATTTAAATAAATAAGATTATAATGATTACAATATTATCCAAACCCTATCCAATTATTATTGGATGATTTTATTTCGACCATGAGTCATCGTATCTTCGACTCTAATAATTTTTGGACCTTTTGAAAAAGAATATCATTATATAATAAAATAATATTTTCACACTTTCCTAAAGAGTCCCTCCTCCCCCTTATAAAAAGAGACCACTTCTAACCAAAACCTCACACCTCTAAATCCATTTGGATCGTCAAAACTCTACCCAAGTAATCTCCATACATCCCTATACTTCTCCTAGAAGCCTTACCTTAGGCATAAGGCACTTCAAGAAGTCCTTTGGTTCGAAGCAAAGGGAGTTACCCAAAATAAAGGTAACTGTTTCTCTTAAATTGTTTTCCTTTATTTTACTTCTCCAACCCCTAAACTATTTTTATTACATTCTATTTTAACAAAACGATTATCCTCAATATAATTGTATGTTTTTATGAGAATTATTCTAACTACATTTATACACACCTCCATCTAATGGTTGAATAATATAATGTTTCTTGTGGATGGAAAACTAACGCCTCACGAAACGATGATTGTTCGATTATCTCCTACCGCCTCTCATGGTGACCATTATGATGGAACTGTATTTATATATGATATATATTATTTTTATGTTTTCTTTATGATTCTGTAATTTCCATTTACATCATGCCTTTATGGTTTCCATTATGGGTAAACGCGATAATCTCATTAGAGGAAGTGCAGACTACCGCCCCCTTAAAGTGATATGACTAGTTAATTCCATATGTGGGATCTATAAAGGATGGAGTTAATGATATTATATATGATATTATATGTGAAATTATACTGTAATTTAAATATACCTTTGTATCATTATGTTTTAATTCCATTAAAATAAGAAATAGAAATGAAAGTAGCGTTCATGCGTACGTACGACTTACCGTCTCCATGAACGGTGCATTTCATTTCTTAACTCAAAATGGTATGTACTATTATAAATAAATCTATATACTGGATATATATGCTATATATGATATCTAAATCATGAATATAATTCTGGATATAATGAACTATTGACCACATGGATAACTTGTAAATATAAGGTGTTCATTTTTGACTCAAATACCAAATATCGACAAAATGGACATTACTAACCTAAATGATTACATAATATTTATAACATGGTAATAAGTGATATAAAATTAATAATAAACTTTAAAAAGGTTCTTAAGAAATTAGAAATTAACTTCAGTTTATTATTCATGAGATTAAAGAAAGAACGGGTCAGGTCGGGCACAAGGTAATGGATTTTCTTATCTCACTTTTAATTACGTGAAATTTCCATTGTTCACCACTTATTCATTTAATGTGGTGTATTGTGTACTTCCTGTTGATATATATTATCATGATTATCATTATATTCATGGTATTTTGTGATGAATATGATTGTTATTATCTTTTGGTCATACAACTCGATTGATTACAATGAAGTAAGGGTTTTTCATCTCACTTTTATTCCCATGAGATTCATGATATATTTTCCACTATTTCCTTTTGTGAGGTGTATGTACTACCCATTATTGTACTCTTTATGTAATATAATTTTAGTTTTGAGTATTTACATCTTCATTTTATGATACTTCTTTCATGTGGCATATGTTTTGTCAGTTACCAAATCGATAATGGAACTACTCACCCTCCTATTTATAAAAGACTATTTTTGTTATGTCTTTTAATTTACATCTTATTATGTTGGGATATATTATTTTAGATCCTCATTTATGTAAAATCTATTTCCAAGTGATGATATACCCTTTTTATCTTATCAACTCATTTTCAAAATTTTAAGTGACACTGTTAGGCTGTCAAATTTTTACAAGGGAATATCTTAATACAATTTCAATTCTTTGGGTTCAACTTGTACTTATTGAATATGTAATCCAATTAATATGTGTGAATGACCTATTATTGTTTTACACTCAATATCCCCTTATATTGGGTGTATTTATATTTGTCACACATTATTATGTGATTCATATATCCTTAATTTAAGGATACAATCTTTATAAGAGATTTCATCTCAATTTACATTTCCATTGAGACTTCACTGTTGTTATGCACCAATTCACTCTTATATGGTGTATATACTGTTCTTTGAAATATTATATCATGAATCCCTTTATTATCATGATATTATAATTTTCTGATTAAAATTTATTCTTCAATTATTTGTATTCAAGCTTCTCTCTTTTTGTTAAAAAATATTTAACTAAAATATCATTTTAAATGTTTTAATGATTTATTCTTCTAAATATTTCTCATTAATGTAAATGTTTTAAAAATTGGTTTTATGATTTAATTATATGGAAATTAATTTTTTCAAATGTAATTCATTTAAAATCTTCAAATTTTTTTGGGACACTTTGATTCAAAAATCTCTTTTTAAATAGTTTTGAAAATGAATTGATAAAATATTATTTATTTAAATATCTTGATTTGATATATTGGAATGTGGAAATGTTATCTTTCATTTATAAATGTGTCATATGTTATGATTATGTTATAGTTATTAGTCATTGTTTACGTATATGGGTGGTTCCATGATAAACCTAGGGCGGGTGAGCCCGAGATAGCTCTCCAATGCATTGGGTAACGTGATGGAGGTAAACTTTCTGTTTCTCCTAAGAGATTTAGGGAATATACTGTGATGGGTATTCCAAGTGTAACTCCCTATGTTTTAGTGATAGCTACAATGTAAGTATTATATGGATGCCATAATTAACCTTTATGATTTATTATTTGTGTTTGTTATTCATAAATCTTATGATTTCTTAAGGTATGTTATGATTGAAAAATATAGTTTCATTGATTTGTATTTATTGATGATATAATGTTTTCCTTCTTTATTTTATAACCCTTACTGAGATTTTTATGCTCATCCCAAGCTTTTTGAAATGTTTTCCATAGGAATTAAAGATGAATAGGGTCAAGGATGGGATCAAAGAAAAGTCATGCTGTCTAAAACATGGAACATGACATGTTTCTTTTTAAGAGTTTTTATTTTATGAAAAAATGGATACTGAGTAGTAGTGTCTACATGTAATTTTCAAGTTGTCATGTAATAGTATGGCCTAATTATCTAAAACTCTAAAACTGAAAAGATCCACAATGTGAATTATTCATTTAATTATATATTATGTAATGTTATAAGGTCGGGTCCTTATAGTTGGTATCAGAGGTCGGTTTAGTCAACTTTAGGGATTATGAGTTTTCGTTAGACACATGGTTAGTCCCTTTGTCTATTATTTAAGTTAAATACTTGTTTTATAACTTTTTCAAATCAAGGAAAGTCAGTTTCAAATGGAAGGAGGAGGATCTCAAACGACATTCCCATCTCTTCCTGATGACATGCTTGCAATAATTATTGTAAAGTCATGTTCGTATGACTGTGAAACTTTTTCTAGCATACAACTCACTTTCAAGTAGTTGTTTGAGATATCAAACACCTCCACTATAGCTTGTTATCATCGTGAATCATGGGTTGTATTTAGACAAATCCTATTTTAACAATATCCTCATATTTTCAAGAAAGGTATATATTATCAAGGTGTTTTCAAATATTTTACCTTATCACGAGATTTTGAAGCATATTATGATTTTAAAAATGGTGTTGAAGAAGGACACCCTTGCACAACCTATTTATATTTGCTTTTAAAATATACTCTCTCAGAACATACTTATGGTATTTTAAAAGGACCATTAATTAAAAGTTTCAACTAAAAATATATCCGACTATTTTATAGAAATCATGTTTTATCAGATGGTTTTAAATTATATGTCATACATGATTATTTTCAAAAACTGTTTTTCTGTGAACACCCATATGACCCATGTTGTACAATGTGTATTTTGATGGAGGAAGATAATTATTTTGAAGGATCTCTAAATCATTGTTGTAATCCATGGACCTTCTACCTACGTGAACATGATGACGATGAAACTAAGTGGACGCCATGATCAAGGTATGATGTTATTTCTTTTGGGAATCATTTTATTTTATCATATGGTGGGGAATGAAGACTTCAAGAATTAAGATGTTGAGATCATAATGAATTTGGATGAAAATGATAGGCATAAGGAAACCATTGAGGTTAAAACATGTTAGGCTTATTTTTGAGTTTTATAAAAAGTACTACCCATAGGATGGGTGACAACCCGTCATATCTGGTAAGGCCATAGGAATCGAACCCACAACCGAAGGGTGACAAGGGCGCATCGCCTACCACTATCCTACTTGAAGTCCCTGGTTAGTATGACTTATTATTTTAGTAAAATGTGTTTATAGAACAATAATATGTTGATTTTTGGAACTTATGTTTTATCGAATGAATATACTTAGTATAGAAAAATGATTTAGTGATTAAGTGATAAAGGTTGTTGTGGAAGACGTTCTCTCTTTTGAGGAAACACTATATGCCTATGGAAGATAGAATACTATGGGATTTCAATTTTTGAATAATGGTTGAAATTTTAGTTTGGAAGAATCTATGTTTTTATTGTGGACATATGATGATTTTATTTATTTATGAAACTGATTAACCTATCATGGAGAATATGTGATTAGGTTAATTACTTTTCAATATGATATTTTATGAGTAACTAATGTTATTTGGTGATAAATGATAAGATTTTTCTTGGAAGACTATTTAATTAAATCCTTATGAGATTTGGGTTTCAATCTTAGTTTGTATTACTTTTGAAGAATTTTAGGGACATTTGTTTATTGAATGGTCTTTTTTGATCTTTCGGTTTTGTTTGACAAATTTTAGAGATTAGGAGTAGTTTTTCATCTTGTAAAATAATATCTTTTTGGGTATTATCTGATATCGCACTAACAATTTTGGTTTTAGTTGATGTCTAAAGACAAGAGAAATATATAGTTTTTTTTGGATTTATATGATTCTCAAGCAGATGATTCTTGTGCTTTTGATGTGACCATGTCATTCTGAATGCTCTTTGTTTGGAGAAAAGATTAGTTTTTGGTAGAAAATTATTAAAGCATTAAAATATACATGATGGTAAGTATATTTCCTTATGTTCTTATTCTATTTTTTAAATTAATTCCACCAAATTATGAAAAGGAATGTAAAACAAAAACGTTGTTGGTTTATGTTTCTTACTGGGTAATCAAAGACCATTTAACCCATCACATGTTTGTGATTTTATGATGGTTAACTTTCTCCTAAAAATGTTTTTACCACTCTCCCTCTGAACTTGACCCTTTGTTTTCTCTTCCATATTCATGTTTTCCTACATGGAATCCTAGAATGGGTTATCTCGGGTGACCTTTGTGCTTCTCTTTCTTTCTTTTAAAGTGATAGTTTTAGTGACTCTTTTTCCGATGTGGGACATTCAATGAAGTTTCCAAGCCCATTTTGTTTCTTAAATTGTGAGGACACAATTCTAAAAAGGGGGAAGGATGTAACATCCCAGGTAAATAAAGAATAAGATATATTTCATATTTTTTAATATTTGTGAATTAAATATTAATTTTACTTTAAAGGGGTTGCTATATTAGATAGCGTACCCGATACGCAACAACGAGTTTCTTTAAAATCTTATGTTGCACACTAATAATAAAATATTATTATTTCAAATGGAAGTTAACTCCTAGCCGTTGTATTGGCGGTAATGAACAAAACCAACTAAAATGTGATTATGCATTTTTGTTAGATGTATTTACTTTTATCAAATAAATGTTAGAGGCTTAAAATGTGAATGAATCTAATTTTTAGTATAATTTAAATTAAAAGGTCAATTTACCGCCTTTTAATGGAGAACCCTCTTTAAATATAGTTTTCGTCATTTTTATATATTCTATTTGACTAAATAAAATTATCTTTTGATTTGGGACATCAAAGTTTACTTTGGGTAATTTTTTGGTATTTTTCGGATAAAGTTCATTTTTTAATGAATAGTGGAAAATATTATATTTTAATTCAAAAGTGCCTTTTAATATAATTTATTTCTATGGTTATATTATATTTTTAATTGGGTTTAAAGTGTAGTTAGAAAATATTTTTACCATTTAATTCAATTTTGGTCATTCGAATTAATTTCACTTTGAAATTGGACATAAACAAGTGTCGATCTTTTGATAGTTATTATTTCTTAAAAACACGCTATTTGTTTAAAAAAACAAGAATTAATTTTAAAATTAATTAATGGAACTTTTATGTTTTGAATTTGAAAAAATAAACATCATTTTTGAATTCGAAGTATCAAATAATGCTTAGGCTGAATTTTTGGTATTTTTCTGAAAAACATCAATTTTTGATGAATAGTGAAACCACTTAGTGGTAGTTAAAAAAACTGACTTTTTCATTTAAGTGAAATTTTACCGCTTCTGTGAATTGAATTTTGAAAATCCAAAATACTTGGTTGTTTTCAAGAAGTAAAATGTGGTACAATAATATGAACATAATTATTGGTGAATAGTAACTTTTGACTTTTATTTACCGCGGTTAAAGGTAAATAAGCTAATTTAAGGTAAAAATATTGTTATAATAACTCAAAATTACCTTATCACTTGTAAAAAACTTATTTTTTGAATCATTTACGACCATGGTCATATTTGGGTCTATTTTGGGACCCCGTTGAGCCACTTGGGAGTGATAATGACAATTTGGATTAATTAATTTAAAGTAAATGCAAAATAGACATAAACAAAAATATTTTAGTAAATAATTTTTATATGGAGTTATATATGTAATATTTTTTACTATAAATATTAATTCGAAAGATAAAGTGTTTTCCTATATAATGGTACTTTTTTTTATAACTTTTAGACATCAAATATATTAAATTATTTATGACACAATAACGATGCAATATTTACCTCATTAATAAATGATTTAAATAAAGAAGATTATAATGATTAAAATATTATACAAAACATATACAATTATTATTGGATGATTTTATTTCGACCATGAGTCATCTTTTCTTCAACTCTAATGATTTTTGGACCTTTTGAAACCGAATATCATTATATAATAAAATAATATTTTTACACTGTCCTAAAGAGCCCCTCCTCCCCCTAATAAAAGAAGACAACTTCTAACCAATACCTCACACCTCTCAAGCCATTTGGATCATCCAAAATCTTCCAAATTAATCTCCCAACATCCCTCTACCCTCCTAGAAGACTTACCTTAGGCAGAAGGCACATCAAGAAGTCCTTTGGTTCAAACCAAAGGGAGTTTCCCAAATTAAAGGTAGCAATTTCTCTTAAATTGTTTTCTTTTATTTTACTTCTCCAACCCCTAAAATCTGTTTATTACATTCTTTTGTAACAACACCAGTATCCTAAATATACTAGGAATTTTTAATGAGAATTATTCTAACTACACTTACACACACCTCAATCTAATGGTTGAAGAACATAATATTTCTGTGGATGGAAAATTAATGCCTCACGAAACGATGATTGTTTGATCATCTCCTACCGCCTCTCATGGTGGCCATTATGATGGAACTGTATTTATATATGATATATATATATATTATATTTATGTTTTCTTTATGCTTATTTAATTTCGATTTACATCATGCATTTATGATTTCCATTATGGGTAAACACAATAATCTCATTAGAGGAAGTGCGGACTACCGCCCCTCAAAGTGATATGACCCGTTAATGCCATATGTGGGATGTATAAAGGATGGAGTTAATGATATTATATATGATATTATATGTGAAATTAAACTGTAATTAAAATATACCTATGTATCATTATGTTTTAATTCCATTAAAATAAGAAGTAGAAATGAAAGTAGCGTTCATGCGTACGTACGACTTACCGTCTCCATGAACGGTGCATTTCATTTCTTAACTCCAAATGTTATGTACTATTATAAATACATTTATATACTGGATATATATTATATATATCATATATAAATCATGAATATAATTCTGGATATAATGAACTATTGACCACATGGACAACTTGTAAATATTAGTTGTTCATTTTTGACTAAAATACCAAATATCGACAAAATGGACGGTACTAACTTAAATGATTACATAATATTTATAACATGATAATAAGTGATATAAAAGGAATAATAAACTTGAGAAGGGTTCTTATGAAATTATAAATTAACTTTAGTTTATTATTCATGAGATTAAAGAATGAACGGGTCAAGTCGGGCACAAAGTAAGGGATATTCTTATCTCACTTTTAATTCCATGAAATTTCTATTGTTCGCCACTTATTCATTTCATGTGGTGTATTGTGTACTGAATTTTGATATATATTATAATGATTATAATTATATTCATGGTATTCTGTGATGCATATGATTGTTATTATCTTTTGGTCATACGACTCGATTGATTACAACGAAGTAAGGGTTTTTTATCACACTTTTATTCCTGTGAGATTCATGCTATATTTTCCACTATTTCCTTTTTTGTGGTTTATGTACTGCACATGATTTTAATATTTATGTAATATAATTTAATTTATGAGTATTTACATCTTCATTTTATGATCCTTCTTTCATGTGGCGTATGTTTTGTAAGTTACCAAATCTGTAAGGGAACTATTCACCCTCCTCTTTATAAAAGACTTATTTTTGTTATGTCTTTTAATTTACATCTTATTATGTTGGGATATGTTCTTTTATATCGTAAATGATTTAAAAATTATTTCCAAGTGATGAGATACCCTTTCTATCTTATAAACTCATTTTCTGAATTTTAAAGTGACGCCCTTAGCCTGTTGAATTTTTACAAGGGAACTTATTTACCCAATTTCAATTCTTTGGGTTCAACTTGTACTTATTGAATATGTAATCCAATGAATATGTGTGAATGACCTATGATTGTTTTAAACGTAATATCCAATTATATTGGGTGTATTTAAATTTTTCACACATAATTATGTGATTGATTTATCCTTAATTTAAGGATACCATCTTTATAAGGGATTTCATCTCAATTTACATTTCCATTGAGACTTCATTGTTGTTATGCACCAATTCACTCTTATATGGTGTATATACTGTCCTTTGAAATAGTATATAATGAATCCATTTATTCTCATGATATTATAATGTTCTGATTAAAATTTATTCTTCAATTATTTGTATTCAAGCGTCTCTGTTTTTGGTAAAAACTCTTTAACTAAAATATAATTTTAAATGTATTAAAGATTTATTATTCTAAATATTTCTGATTAATGTCCATGTCTTAAAAATGGGTTTTAGGATTTAATTATATGGACATTATTGTTTTCAAATGATAATTCATTTAAAATGTTCAAATTTTTATGGGACACGTTGATTCAAAAATCACTTTTAAATGGTTTTGAAAATGATTTGATAAAAAATTGTTTATTTCAATATCTTGATTTGATATATTGGAATGTGGAAATGTTATATTTTCTTATACATGTGTCATATGTTATGATTATGTTATTGTTATTGGGGATTGTTTACGTATACGGGTTGTTCCATGACAATCCTAGGGCAGGTGAGCTCAAGATCGCTCTCCAATGCATTGGGTAACGTGACGGAGGTAAACTTGATGTTTCTCCTAAGAGATTTAGGGAATATACTGTGATAAGTATTCCAATTGTAACTCCCTATGTAGTAGTGATAACTACTATGTAAGTTTGATATGGATTCCATAGGTAACCTTTATGATTTATGATTTGTGTGTGTTATTCATAAATCTTATGATTTCATAAGGTATGTTATGATTGAAAAATATAGTTTCATTGATTTGTATTTATTGATGGGATAATGTTTTCCTTCCTTATTTTATAACCCTTACTGAGTTTTTTATGCTCATCCCAAGTTTTTTGAAATTTTTTCCACATTACTTAAAGATTAATAGGGTCAAGGATGGGATCAAGGAAAAGTCATGCTGTCTAAAACATGATACTAGACATGTTTCTTTTTAAGAGATTTTATTTTATGAAAAAATAGATACTAAGTAGTAGTGTCTACATGTAATACTCAAGCTGTCATGTAATAGTATGGCCTAATTCTCTAAAACTATAAACCTGAAAAGTTCCTCAATGTGAATTATTCATTTAATTCTATATTATGTAATGTTATAAGGTCAGGTACTTATATTATCAATTTGGAAACTATTATATGCATATCCTCTAATGAATTGTTATTTATCTCCACTATAGACCAAGAACATATCCTTAGTACGTATAAAATACTTAAGGATTGTTTTGACTACCATATAATGGGAGTCACCTGGGTCAACTTGATATCTTCCTACCACACATAGTGATAAGGTAAAATCTATCCCAATACATAGAATAACATACATGAGTGACCCAATAAATGATGTGAATAGAATACTAATAATTATATTTCTTTCCTTAGGTATCTAAGGATGAATTTCCCTATAAAGATGAATTCCATGTGACATAGAAATAATCCACTCCTAGAATTTTACATATTGAAGCTATTCAATATCTTATTAATATATGTACCTTGACTTAGGATGAGAATCATCTTAGATATATCACAAAGGATCTTGATCCAATGAATTTATTCTTCCTCTTCTGAGTCCTTCATGGAGAATCATTTATTCAACTTGGATTTAACAGACTATATAACATGTATTTCATTTCCAAAAAGTAATATGTCATAAACATATACTTTTATGAAAATGGATGCACTTCCAATAAAATTATTATAGACACACAATTAATATTCATTCTTTATGAAACTTAATTACATTATGGATTCATCAAAATGAATGTTCCTTGACCTGAGTGCTTTCTTTAATCCATAAATGGTTCGTTAAAACTTCTATACCTTGTTGGAATATTTTGGAGTCCCAAACCATTCAGCTTATTTCATATATAAACATTCTTGAAGGTTCATGTTAAGAAGAACATTTTGATATATATTTTCCAAATCTCATAATCATGGAAGGATTTAATATAAAGTAGAATTTTAATAAATTTAAACATAGAATTTTTTTAAAATGTTTCATTGTATTCAATTCCTTAATTCTATTTACACCATTTTAAAATGAGTTGTGCTTTATAGGTATTGAATTTCCCATAATTTTTCAATTTCTTCTTGAATATCCATTTATAACCAACTAGATTTACTTCTATTAGAGGATATACCAAAATCCAAACTTAGTTTTGGTACTTGGAATCCTTTTCATAATTCATGGATTCTTCCCACTTGGTAACTGAAAGGAACTATCATGGGCACTCTCAAACGATGTGTTCTTTTTAGAAACATAGGTGCAATAAAGTGGCTGACCAAGGTCACATCTCAAAGAGGTGGTAATTAAAAAAACTTCTGAAAGGTATTATAAAAATAAATATAAAATAAATACACAACATATAAGGCTGAAGACGGGGGGGGGGGGGGGGTGGAGGTTTTTTATGTTTATAAATAAAGAAGAAGAATTTTTCTAGAAGAAGATTTAATTTTTTTTTTGTTTCTGAAATGATATTGGGAAAAAAATGAGAAAATGTTTTTTAGAAAATATTTCAGAAGGTGTAATCCATATAAATATACCCATTAACTTAATTATTAATCATTATAATTAAAATTAAAATCCACTAAATTAAAATCCCCCAATTTTTAACGCCCAACCCTATGATAATTTACTTAACCACCAATATTAAATCAATTAAACCCTAGGATAGCTTTAGAACACACAATTTTATCACCTGAATATGATTTTTGTTATAATGATATCTTATGTTCAGTGGTAAATTATAGAAACAATTCATTCTAGAAATGAGAATGAATTGATTTTTTGGATTTCCTTGAACTCTAAAAATTGATCCTGTGTTAGTTTTTTTGTAATTAAGATTCTTCTCTCACAATTCACACATTACTCCACCTTGCTTGTTTTTTGTTAATTATTAAATTTATCACTTAGATTATTTTAAATTTAAAAATCAATTCACAGATCATATTAATTGAATTAAACTATATCATTAATTAAAAATAAATAAATGAATAAGGTAATATATATATCGATTACAAAGAAAAATACTCTTCCATTGGTGGTGTAGTCATTAATGAAACTATTTTCATTCAAAATGGATTATAAAGGGTATAACCTAATAAGATTTCTAACATTGAGTTATAGATAAAATAAGTAAATAAAATAAGAATAAAATTGAACAAAATAGAATTAATGGAAGATAAATGAAGAATTTATTATAAATACACAAAAATTACAACATAAAGAAGAAGAAGAAGGCTTCAATGGAGATATCCTTTCTTTAAGAGAGATCCCTCTTGAAATTCCTGGAGAAATAGAGAGAAACCAATTTTGATATACCCTAAATATCCTAATTAAATTCCCAAAGCACTAAAAAGGATAAAAATACTTGTTTATAGAGTGGAGGGGAGGATAGGGTTATAAGAGTTTTCAAATTTGAATGTATAAATTCATCCAAATATTATAATATATGATTAGATGACTTTTTGAACTCCAAAATTCATCAACCATCTATCTTAAAAAAATGATTTTTTTATAAATTTTTTCTTATATATTATTTACAAACTTGGATTCAATAAAAGCATATATGAAGAAGTTATGACTCAAATACTGTAGTGGTGTCCAATCTAGTGAGTCCAATCCAGCTTTTACTTCATGGACCATATACTCCAAACAAATGCATAACCTAGCTCGAATGTATTGAATGAAAGTTTTATCATATGAATTTATAAACACATGTAAAAATTTTGAAGTTAAAATAAGTTACATAAAAATATTTATGGTTGAAATACTATAATAAATTCTAAAGGTTCAAAACTGGAATTTTCATCAAATTAGAAAATGAACGATCTAATCCCAAATATTCAATAAATGAACATATTTAACACAACTTGAGAAAATTATTTCTTTTATTATAAATAAAATATTAAATAAAAATATGTTTTATCAATTCTACCTCACATACCTTTTTGCATTCATGGTCCAAACCTCATATCATGTAATTAATTTTTTTTTCATAAGATATGAATTATTTTTTCCCCAAATAGAAATGGAAATATAGGAAATGTAAGAATCTCATCAAGGGTCAGTATCAATAAATATTAAATTAATCATCTGATAAATTTTATCAAAAAAAAATAATAATGATATCAATTATACAAATCATAGTGAAACAAGTTAAGGGTCTATCATGCCATTAATTCCCCACATGTGCATGTACTATCCATTTCATGTTCATATCTCCACCCTTTCTACAGTATTTTCAAGGAATGTAAAAAATTTATCCTTAACTTGTCTAATTCACGAAAACTATTCTACATTCCTTTGTAATAAAATTTCAATACCCACTCACTTAATCATTCCCAAAAGGCAAACCTAAAGATCTTGAACTAGATATATCCATGTGTTGTACATTTCTATATTCCTTTATTAAGATAATATATATATATATATATATTGGTTTTTTGTTTTTTATTGGTTATTTGAGGGTCTATAACTATCATATATCCACAAAACATGAATTGGTGAATTTAGTACATTAATAAAACTGAGGGGAATATAAACAAACATATCAATCAACTATTGATATAAGACTATTTTTAGCTAACTTGGATATTACTTTAATTGAGTAGGAAGTCATGGTTTAATGAAAAGTTGTGTGGAGAAATAAATTATACAATTTCCCTTAAAAATATAAAAAAAGAATGGTTTCAAAATCTAAAAGGTTTTATAATGACACAAATAATAATATAATCAATGAATTCAATTTTTATATAAATCAACCTTTGGTGATTAATTTTTTCCTATAGTTATCACTCTACCAATGAATTATGAAAGAATGCATCTTCTATAGGTTACAAATGTAAATAATAATGTTACATAATATGATTTTTTCATTTCTTTAAAAATTTAACAGAAAACCTAACAAAAATAAAACACAAAACACACAAATAGAAATCCTACATAACTACCCCAAAATGTTATCCCCTCCCCCACACTTAAAATATTTCATTGTCCAAAATTTGAACCTGTTATATGATATGTTCAAATGAAATATAGGACTTTAAATAGGAAAAATAATATAAAAGTGAAAGGGTTAGGAACAACCTAATACTCTAAAGTGATGATGGGGTCATGTAGTATGATGAAATCATCTTCATGGGTGGGATTTCCCTCAATGTATTTATTCAAAACATGACCATTGTATATAAAAATAATTCTTTTGTCCAATTTTTTGATCTCAACTACACCATAAGAAAAAAATAGATAAAACATAATATCCTAACTATCTAGAACACAACTTACCATGAATCAACTTCAGTAATGAACTATATATAAGGAATTTATCACTAATAGAAAACTCTATTTTTTAGATCATTATATTATGATAAAATTTTTATCTTTCCTTTTTGATCCTTGAGTTATCATATTATGACAATCAAATATCCCAAAGCTATTGAATTTTTAGCTTCATTTGAATTACAGATTGGGAAAAATCTATGTTTAATTTTTTATAGACCAATATTCCATGCTCAAACTACATGGGAAGATTACAGTATTTCTCCAAAGCAATCAATTATGGGAACATAACAATTAGATTCTTTTATTCTATCCTATAAAAACACAATTCATCATCCAAGTGATTATTCCGATCATAACTATTTGGATGCATTATTTTCCCCAATTTTTTTTTCAAATCCATATTTGAAACATTAGATAGAACATTTATTTATGTGTGGTATAGAGAAGAATCTTTATATGTCACCCCATACTTTCAAATTATTTAATCCAAATTATAATTGAAAAAATGGTGTCCCTAGGCCACTAATGATGGTCTTTGATACTCCAAATCTAAAAAAAATTTGATCCTTGAAAAAATCCACTCGAATATGAGAATCATCAGTCTTAGTGGCCTTGGAATTCACCAATTTTCTAGCATAATCAACAATGACCACAAATTACAAGAAAAAATGAACTTATTAAAAAAAATTTAAAATCAATTCCACAAACATAAAAAATCTCATATAATAATATGGGTTGTTGTGGCATATCATGTCCCCTAAAAATGTTTCTAGTGTGTTAGAAACAATAGAATCACATAAAAAATACATAAGAATCATGAAATAAGGTAGGAAAATATAATAATGAGCATAATACCTTTTAATCCATCCTTTGTGGTCCCAAGTGTCCACCACAAGGAAGTTTATTACAAGAATTAAAAAAAGACTCAAACTCATGATCAGGAACACATATCCTAATGATGTGGTCACTACACATGCACCAGATGTAGGGATAATACCACACATAAAACCTAGACTTTCTATTTAATTTTTAGAGTTGATGTGTCTTTAAAGTCTTATGAATTTTAGAGGAAACAAGATATTTAACTAAATCTTAATAACAAGGATGCACATTTGAGATGACATAGAGATGCTTATCTAGGAAAGTGACCCAAAGTAGTAACCGATCCAAGATGTCACCTTATAGTGCGTTAGAAATCCAACTCATTGTCTTCCACCATGTTCTATGAAACATTCTTGTCTATTATCTCGATATGAAATTCTTGAAGAAGGAGAATCCACCAGATAAGTCTGGGATTTGCATATGGATTCTTTAAGAGGTACGTTAGAGCTGCATGGTTAGAAAAAACAACTACTTTAGAGATTAATAAATATGAATGGAATTTATATAAACAATATATATCAAAAATAAACACGTTTTCTATTATGGTTTAATTTTATTGGGCTGAATATAGAGTCCTTGATGCATAATAATTCACATGGGACTTCCCCTACACCCTACGAGATAATACAACTCCAAACGCAAAGTTAGACCTGTAACTCATAATCTCCAAGGGAAGCTCCCACCACGAGGGGTATATGATAGGGGGAGTGGTCAGACACTTCTTTATCTCATTAAAGGATACCCTATATAAATCATAAAAAAATGTCAATATCTTTTTTGAAGAAATATAGATAAGGGTAGAGTGATCTTATTGAAGTATCTGATGAAGTGTCAAAAGAAACCAACATGTTTGAGGAATGATCAAACATCACTCACACATATAGGATATGTCATGGATGAAAAAACCACTACCTTATATTTATCAACCACAATTCCATTCTATGTCACTACGTTCCCTAATAAAATTCCATGCTCTAATATGAAATGAGAAAATTTCAACAATCAAAACATGATTATTATCAATACAAATTTTCAACACCTTTCCAAAAAATAAGATACATTCATCCAATAAAGATGTATACACTGTAAAATGAACCCAAAATACCTCCATCTAGGTCTTAATGAAATCTATAAAAATACTCACTATGCATCTCTAGAAGGTACCTAGGGCATTGTGAAGTATAAAAGGTATCATTCAGTAGGAAAATGTATAAAATAGACCAGTGAATGTTGTCTTATCCTGATCCTCTAGAGCTATAGAAACATAAAAATATCCAAAAAATCCATCAACTAAAAAGTAGTGCATCTTTCCAGCTAGTCTCTCAAGTATTTGATCAATAAATGGGAGGGGAAAATTTTACTTGATAGTGGATTGATTTAGTTTCCTATAATTAATACACACACCAACTATTTTTCACACACATTAGAACTAGATCCTCTCTCAAATTTATAATAACAATTATGCCACTTTTCTTTGGCACAACCTAAATAGGAAACACCCACTATGAATCTATAATAGAAAAAAATGTTACCTTCCTTGAGAGAAATTTCAACTAGTTTTTTAACAAATTATATAAGAGTTGTATTAAGTATCCTTTTTTGGTTACCTAACCAGTTTAGCAACATCCTCTAAAATAATCATATGGATGCAAATGGCGGGGATAATACCAGATATGTCAGCAAAGGTTCACCCAATTTTCCTAATTTTCTCCCTTAAAAGATTTAAAAGTTTTTCTTCACATTAAAAATTAATATTTCTATCAATTATAATAGGTAATCATTCACAACTCAACAAGTATGAGTATTTGAGATTTGGGGTAAAAATCTTGAGTTATAATGTGTGTGTGTGTGTGTGTGGGGGGGGGGGGGGGTTATGTATGGATGGGGACATTGAAGGAACTGAAATATGTGCACAATGAAAATTAGTATCTGAATATACATCATAAAAATCAGAGAATAATGCATCAAATCCATCCACATACTCAAAAACCATGTCATAATTAGAGTGAACATGATTAAAATGATAATATGAATCCATATCAAAATCAAATCTATGAAATGTTTTGGCATTATAGACAAGTGTGGAAGTTCTATAAGGCAATAAACTAGAACCCTTTTTTATGGTATCTCTAAGCATAGGAAAATAAAAATACATGGGGATTTTACTTGGTGGTTCAAATTAGGAGATAATAAAAGAAGAATGGTTCTCTGAGGGGTACTTCATAGAGTCCATAACATTAAATATAACACCTTCATCTACAAACTTCATGTAAATTGTACTCTTATAAAAATTTATGATAGTTTTTTTAGTTTTGAGAAAGGTACTACCTAGGATAATTGGATAATGAGAATTTACCTACTCATCCTCTATGTAAATCATGCAGAAATCTATTGAAATATCACGTATCTTACCCAAACATGTACATAGTCAAGGAATCTTTATGTATATACTATAGCTCTATTCTCCAACTACATCACTAATATTTCCGAAATTATCTCAAAAACCAACAAAGAAGAGAATATAGATCAAGGAATAACATGTATGGAAGCTCCCAAATCATATAAACCATCATAAAAGTGTAACTCCTCTATGTTGCAAGGGATGATTAATGTCCCCATATCCTTTCAAATTTTTGGTATTGCTTGAGTTGGTGTAAGGAGTGCTAACAAATTCCTTCCACGATTGATCCTCTCATTTCCCTTGATACATCTTCGATTAGTACAAAGTTATTTTATGAATTTTTCATACATTTTAATTTTCTTAATGTACTAAAAAAGGGGGATGTTTATCTCGTCACGCTTGAATGTGTCCAAAACCACTTTTTTCATTGTCTCTTTAGAAATATTTTTTGTTTGAAAAAATATATTTATAAAGGGATGGGTTTATGAGGAATATCAATAATTTTATTCTTACCATTTATTTTATCCTTTAGTTTCTCAATGACCAGTGATGATAGGGAAATATCCTTAGGCTGGGTGAATCCTAATAGAATGGTAGGTGCATATTCATCAGTAATTTTAATCCCTCTTATCAATGTGATGGAACTGACATTTCCCTTAGGGTTTGGATTAGTCTGGGAAGGAATATTTATTAATTTATTACGTATTGATTCATGGAGGATAGTGGAAATCTAGCTCATTTGTGTCTTCAACTCCATCAACTATAAAACTCGACTCTTCAGCTCATTCTATTGATTATGAACAATTTTTTAAAAGTTAATTATTATTAGAATCCACCTTTGGTCAATAATTCCCTTATTTTTGAATTTTTTATGCTTGATCTTGAAATATCCTTTTGTGTTGCTCGAAACATTATTGGTTAGAGGATGACTGGTGGACGTATTTTTGAAAAGGGGGTCTTTGTTGTTGTCTATAACCATACTTTATTTCTGATTGATCTTTCCATCCTTGGTTGTATGTTGGTGAAAAGGAATAATACTTCTTCAGGGGATGTGGTTTTTTTTCCTGCTAATATGGTCTCATAGGGAATATGTCTACACAATCCTCTGTCTCTTGTAATTGGGGGAAAGAGTCGGTTGGGTGATCTATTTTAGTGAAAATTCCATAAGGCCTTATAGGAGTGGGTGTGGATGTATTGTGAGCCAAAGAAATCTATCTCACCACAATGGTTAATTCTTCCAACTTAGTTTCTATTAAATTATTTTCATGAGAAGAAGGACTTACCTGATTTACTCCTTTAATATGTGGTGTACCTTGATTTTCAATTTTCTCAGATATTTGTTCCATCCTGTAAATAAATTCATGTTCATCTATTTGTGTTTTTTTACCAATTATCCTATATCTGTGGCATACACCATGATCCTTTCCATAGGTTTGAGGCCATTTTATAATTATTTTATGAGGAGTTCCTCATTGATATGGTTATAGGGGAAGATTTTACACAACATATTGAATCACACCTAGTACTTATACAATGAATCCCTTTGGGATTTCATTATTCCTGAAATCTATTTTAGAAAGTAAATGGTCCTTGATGTTGGAAAAAATCTCTACAAGAAAATTTATTTCAAATCATTCCGACATGTTACATATTTCAGTTGTAAATAAGACATCCATTCTTTTGTAATTACATTAAGTGAGAATGGTAATGATCTTATTTTGAATTGATCTTAAAATACATTACATGGTTTGGGGGTTGATCAAACCACATTAAATTATTTTAAATGTTTGTTTGGATCATCTCCATAGACGCTATGAAAATTTGAAAGAAGGTTTATCAATCATGATTTTAGTTTGAATTCTGATTTGAGATTTGAGTATACAATAAAATTTGGTTGATAATTAATATATGGTGAATCCAATTACAAAATTGTGGAATTAAGGTAATTATTATTATTTACCACTATTGGTTCTAGTTTTATGGTTGATTCTAACGTGTTTCCAATTTTAGTGTTACTAGAATAGATGAATTCTTCAACTGGTTTAATGTTGAAACTTCATATATATTGAGACACTCTAATTCAATCCTTAAGTCTAGTGATCATTAGAATTAGTGATGTAAAAAATAAAATAAAAATAAAATTATGAAAAGTGAATCATAATAAAAAGATAATAAGTTTGAGTTGATGGTCTATAAAAAAACAAGAAAAAGAGGAAAAATTAAAAAATAGTAAAGAAAGAAGAAAGAATAGAAGAATAGAATAAAAAGAAAAATAAAATAAATACTACTAATTAGTTTAAAAAATGACGTGGCTCCCTGAAAATTGTTCCAATTTTAAAGATGCTACCATGGGTGGTCTCAAATGATGTGTGGTTTTTGGGTACTTAGGTGCAACATAGTGTCTGAACAAGGTCATCTCTCAAAGAGGTAGTCATTAAAAAACATATTAAAGGTATTATGAAAATCATGATAAAATAAATAAAAAGCATATAAGGATGGAAAGTGGTGGTTTTTTGATGTTTATAAAAGAATAATGAGAATTAATCTAGAAGAATATTTTTTTATTTTTTTATTTTTGAAATGAGATTGAGAAAATGCAATGAGAAGATGTTTTTCAGAAAATATTTTTGAAGGAGTAATCAATATAACTATACCTCTCCACTTAATTATTAATAATTATAATTAAAATTAAAATATACTTAATGATTACCACCTAATTGTTAACCCCTGAACCCTATAAGAATCAAATTAACCACCAAGATGAAATTAATTGAACCCTAGGTTATCTTTGGAACACGCAATCATAGAACATTGATTTAATTGTTGCTATCAAGATATATTATAGTCCTTGGTAAATTAGGAAACATATAAATTTTTAAAATGAGAATGGATTGTGTTTTGGGATATCTTTTTAACTCTAAAAATTAATCTCATGTCATTTTTTTATAGATTAAGATCACTTTCTCACAATTCACACATTACTCGACCTCATGTGTTTTGGTGCTAATTATTCAATTTCATCCGTAGTTTATTTTAAATTTAAAACTCAATTCATAGATCATATTGATTGAATTAAAATATCTCAATCATTTAAAATAAATAAATGAATAAGGTTATAGAAAGATTGATTACTAAGAAAACTACTCTTCCATGGGCGGTATATTCATCGTAGAAACACTTTTCATTTGAGAAGGATTAGAAAGGGTATAACCCAATCACATTTCTACTCTTGATTTCCATTCCAAATAAGTAAATAAATTAAGAATAAAATTTATCAAAATAGATTAAATGGAATATAAAATAAAAATTTTATTATGAATACACAAACATTACAACATGAAGAAGTAGGAGATGGCTTCAATGAAGCTATCCTTTCTTCAAGAGATCTCTATCTTGAAATTCCTTGAGAAATAAAGTGAAACCAATTACAATATTCCCTAAATCTTCTAATTCACGTCCATAACCCCTCCAAAGGATAAAAATACATATTTGCAGAGTATAGGGGAGGCTAGGGTTATAAGAGGTTTTAATTGTGAATGGGGAAACTCATCCAAATATTGTAATCCAACTTGGGACGCCTTGTTGGTCCAAAAAATCATGAACAAGATCTCATTACAGAAATAATAAGTTTGAGAATTTTTTTCTTCTATATTCTATCCAAAATTTTGCCCAATCTAATCATGTATGTAGACGTTATGGCACAAATATTGAAGTGGTTTCCAATTTTCTGATTCTATTCTATTTATGAATTAATGGATAATTTACTCCAATCAAATGTAGCACCTAGCTCGAATGTTTCAAATTATATTTGCATCCCATTATATTAAGAACACTATTAAAAAAAATTATGTCTAGATAAATCACATAAAAATATTTATGGTTGAAATAAATTAGTGAACTCTAAAGGGTCAAAACTGTAATTTTCATCAATTTTTCAATTGAATGATCTAATCCCAAATATTACTTAAATGAACATATTTAAAAAAATTTGAGGAAATTAGGTAATTTACTATCACTAAAATATTCAATAAAAAAGTTCTTTATCAATAAAATATATGCCACTTACTACTTCTTTATAGGTTAGATGATCATTATTGTCAACTAATAATGAGTCACCATCTTCAGTGACTAGAAAACCATATCATTCTGGTTCTCTAAACTCTATTGTTCTCTTAAATATTACTTTTTTCTTTAGGAAAACTTCTTCTTCTATGGGTTTTTTTGGAATCTGTTCCTCTTCTAACTCTTGTGTACCTTGATCCTCAATTTTATCAAAGTCTATCTTGATCCTACTATCTCTTTTAGAGATGTGATCACTGTCAAGGAATATTTCATCTCTTACCACTATTACCTATTTTTTATTAGAATCTATATATGTAACAACCCCTTATTTATTTGGGGGTGTCATATAAAGGTGCACTTTGTGCCTTAGGGTGCACGGTTGTTACCTAAAGAGGCCTTAAAAAATTATTTATAACCCCACACATGTATGTATGACAATATAAGTTTATTTCTATTCCAAAATTGGTATGGTATACTATCTTCCAACTTTTTTGGAACTTGGGTTATCATTTGTTTCAATATTTTTAACATTTATCCCCAAAATAGTAATGTAAGAATCACATGACTCGTCATTGATATCACCATGTTCAATAAAATGCAGTTGGTCTCACTTACACAATTCCACTAAGATGTATAAGGAGTAGTGAGTAGATATAGAATCCCAAAATCTGGTATATAATTAGTGAATTCTTGATTAAGATATTCTCCACCATGTTCTAAGAGAAGTCTTTAAATATTCTTACCAAGATGCTTCTTAACTTCATTATTGTATTATTTGAATTTATCCAAGATAATATGACTTATACCTCATCATATAGACATATCCATGTATACTAAAATCACTAGTAAAAGTTATGAAGTATGAATTTCCACCCCTTTCTTCAATTGGAAATAGTCTATACACATCAATATTAACTAATTAAACAAGCTCTTCGGCCCTTTAACATTTTCAACTAAATAAGGATTTGGTCATTTTTCCTTATAAACATGCGTGACATAAACCAAGTGGTTTTAGTTCAAAATAATATAAATAACCATCTTTATATACTTTAGTTAAGTTATTTTCATTTACATATCTTATTTAGTGATAAAAAATTTGGGTGTGGTATGTGTCATGTGATGTAATCTTTTTGTCAATTCACATTACTTGGTTTGAGTAATCCAACACATAAAGACTACTATTTAAATCTGACTTACCATAACAAATGTTATCCTTATAAAAGATGAAACATTTGATCCCAAATTTGAAAATAAATCAATATGTATCTAGTCTAGATATAGAAATATTATTTTTGGTAAAATATGAAACATAAAAGAAATATTTTAAAATCAATATTATTCCAGTTGACAATGTGAGGTGATAGTCACCGATAAATACATTTTTGTAGATCTGTTGGTTTCTCATAGATCTACCTCCCATCCATCCATCTATCTAAATCTAATTGGTTTATATATTTTTGTACAAATGTGAGTACCACAACCTATATCTAATACAACATTTGTAGAAATAAATAAATTTTACTCAAAAATAAATGCACTTGAAGCTTACCATTGCATATTTTCCTAGGGTCATTTTTTCTTCTAGTGGACTTTATTTACACATGATGAATAGAAAAAATCCAATTCCATTACTTTCCCATTGATCATAATCTTTTGGAAAAGTTGTTAAGAAAATTTAGGTTCTGATCTATTCACCATTCCTTTCAAATTGTTATCCATATAGATTAAAGGTGTTTCATTTTTTATATCCTTATCTACTTGAATATATAGGAGAGTCTTATCTATGTTTTTCATATTAAAATTTATAACAAATATTGAGAATTATTGAGGGAGTGATGTAATAATGAGACTGTTGACCAGTTCTTCAGGAAGTTGAAACCCTAGAATATTTGGATGCTCAATGTATCCAATGATATTGACTATATGTGGCCCACCTGGGGTACCCTCTCCAAGATTTCATTCAAACAAACCCTTGAATATCTTAAACCATTCTTATATAGCTCTCTCTTAGTATAGATCACAAAGATGCTCTATCATGCTATAAGAATCCATGTTTCGGAGAGACTTCACAAGTTTACTAGACATAGATGATGACATTAAAAATTGAACATAAACCATTGTATTCATATATATTTCATTGGAAAGGAACTATTTATCACTTTCCTCCTTGGTAGGATAATCAAGCATTAATGATTCTAGAACATAAGATTTCTACTCACGAAAAAACACAACCTGATGGTGTCTGAACCACTCCTAGAAGTTACTACCACAGAAGAGATGGTCTTTCCCCAATTTAGATCATAGTGGTAGTTTATATAACAAAAATTACATTTTATAAAATTATAAAAGAGTGTATTATTAATAATTTTCATGATTATAAATTATGTGGGAAATAAAAAGAATTAATTTTATTAAATCTCCGAATATTTTTTAAGTCCCAATAAACCTCACAATTAAATGTGAAATGTCTAGTTTCTAAGAAATTACAGTAGAAAGAATCCATAATACCCTTCTCATAACAATAAGGGGAGTTGGTAAAGCTACCTGAAGGTACTTAGGTAGGTAGGTCTTTTCCAACTGCAGGTGTGAACTCCTTGATATATTGAGTGAACTTCCCAAGCCTGAAATATTGACATGGATTTCCTCAACACTTGCCTCCAAGTTACATCAATTCTAGCAAGGGATACTTCAATTTATGTAATATGGTTAACTCAATCCATTACTTTAATAATTACTTCACATTAAAAGTAAGTGTCCAAATGAGGGTTAGTCAAACACTTAGTTCTAAGGATTTCATTTTTAATCAACTATGTTAAGGCCATGTCTAAATTAATAAATATTTGAGGGATTTTAATTTATTATACATAATTTTCTTTTATCCTTTAAATAATTTATAAATATTAAGTATATTTTACTTAATTAGTTAACCATATTGGATAAAACATTTATACATAAGACATTTATTTAAATTCTATATCTTCACATTAATTAATTTATTTATCTGATAATGATATTGTATTAATAAAATAAAAAAGTATTAATAAATAAATAAATAAATAATAAATGATCTGATTATTATCTATCTAATGTTTGATTTATTGAGTGAATAATAAATCAACCTTTCACTGAGGGGAATAATCCTTATGTAGTCTTCACAAAAGTTACATCATTCCTCTTATCCACTTGTGTATCACCCGAGTTGGCATTATTATGGTTCTATTTTGAATTTCCTCAATGTTCATTGGGATACCCTATTTATTACATGTATTAATAACTCACAAACATAAGGGGAACTAAAGTATTAGTTAATTAAGATTACATAAATAACCTTAGAAACCTAGGTATTACATAATAATGGAGGGAGGGATGATATAAAGAACATAATTTTTAATTAAATATTTAATAACTACAAAACCTTTCAATAAATTAAATTAAAACATCCAAAACAAACACAGGTCATGTTCAAGATCATGAAAAGTAATACATGTAACATATATGAAAACTCAAACCAGTTAAAATTCATTTTTATTCATCCATTATTATTAAGATAAACATGCTTATGTTAATTAATCAATTAACTAAATCCCTTTTGTCTTAATGATCATTTGAATTAATATATAGATTCCCATCATAATGGAATTCATGGAAAAATGGTAGTATCAATAATAACATATTTATCATAATAAATTCTTTTATCATTTAAAATTACTTAAAACCATTATTAAATTGTCAAACACAATAGGTGAAAATCAATAAAATAATTTTTTCGTAGTAAAATTAAAAATTTAATGTATTCTAATTTTTTCCTTAATTGGGAGACTACATGGTGGGTATATAAAAGTTTCACCCCATGTATCTCTATTGCCTTGTACTTAGGATACACACCCAGGGCTTTGGCATGTAGCTCAGTTGGACTACACAACATGTAAAATCAAGTTACATCAAATGTATCACTATTTCTGTGTGTATGCATAAACCACTAAAGAACTCAGTGTGTTCATCAACTGTGTCTACAAAACATGAACAATTCATCTACATTCCATGCATCTCTCTTGAAGTGTATCCATATAACTCGCTGAATTGATCACTGTGTATTATATATGTGAGAAATGATGAATTTCATGTTGTGTACACCACATACATGTCATTTATATCATTAATGATTCAGGTTGTCAGTATCACATGGATTGAGAATGTATAATGACCACAAAGATTACACGAATTTCACCACTAAACATTGTAGACAACAAAACATGTACACTAGTTACACATTGTGTAATCAGATAACATGTGTACCTGACTAGCCTGGTCTACACATAGTGTGAAATAAATTCACCATGCGTAGTTACTATTTTGTAAGATATATATCCCATTACACATCCTAATATAGTTTACTTGGGTAAAAATGTATAATTTGGTTACATTCCATGTTACCCAGTCTTACCAGTGAAAATATGGCACTTCCTGATGTCCCCTATGGTAATTTTTTATATATTCTTATACCTTTATGAAAATGAAACCCTCAATAAAGATGATCATTGAATCAAATCATGATAATTGAAATTGTATTAAAGAATGAATAATATGAAATGAATGATTCAACCATGGTTGTGTTAAAGATAAAAAAAATAATTATAAATTTGAAACATGACTTTTCTTATACAACATGAAGGTTACGGGTACAATGGAATAAACTTGGATGTGTGTTATATTAGAATTTATTTTGAAATTTCATTTCTTGAAATCCTGAGAGAGGGTATTTAACATTAAATTTATAATTAATTTATTTTTATTTGTAAGAAATTATTACCTCATCTAAGGATCCTTTCTTCGATGATGATCTTTAAAAAAACATTTTAGATTAACTTTGTTTCACTATAAGTATTCAAGTGTAGAATCCCTATGGAGATTACTCATGTAGGTTCCAGATGCAGCGGAAGCACATGGATGGGTGTACCCAACTTTAATTTTTCCATTAACAATGACCAATCCGAGATCCATCACGATAATAAAACACCAGATCTTTGTAATAGAACAAAGGAAGAAAAGGAAAGTGGGAAGTCCCAGAACCATAGATAAGATCATCATATGTTGGTTATAATTTATTTAATTAAAATACAAGAATTAACTCGAGGGAATTCTATCTTCATTGATGTTTCCGGTAACGATTCACTGTGACCCATCGTTGCGTCATAGAAGCCAAGTGTAGACATCCACTAGCGGTGATCCACATGTGCTCCACATATCTCTAGATTTAACTGAAGGGATCTCTACATGATATCATGGAAGAGCCTTCGCTTGCGATTTCCACCTTTGACCACCTTGAGAGAAACTTCCAAAGCGCCCTCCTTGATCTGGTAGAGTATGGCCACTCTTTTAACTTGAGAGTGTTCTTGGATGAAAGTAATTCTCTCTTGGATTGAGAGTTTTCTCTAGATCTATTGTGAAAAACCAGAAAGAATGGCTAGGTCTAATGAGAATAACATAATTGGGATTTTATTACATATAATAATAAAATGAATTAATTATGAATAAGCATTTATTCATTTAATTTAATTCTTAGTAAGACCCCATGTCTAATAATAAAAGTTGACTATTATTATCACTTGACATGTGCCCAATCAATTACACCTAATATTATTTAATTAAATAAATAATATTATTTCTCATAAATCCCTAGAAAAACTTCATAACATGTATATATTAATATGCAGTGTGTACTTTTGTTTTTCCATTTTCTTTATTTCCTCCACCACATTTATTAGACCTTGAATAATGACTATTTATTTCTCAAATAAATATCATTACATTAATCACTAATAAATATATTATTTTTCCCATAATATATTCTCTTAAATAACTAGTGTCTAAATAAATGATATCGGGCATCCTTGAATAATTATTAAAACACAATCATAAATAATCTTTATTCAACTTGTTAAATGAATATTTAACTGAGATACTTGGACACACTTTGTGTGTGACCCTCTAGGCCTCTTTCTTAGTAGAATTAGGTGGGGCCTCCCTAAAGCCCAATGTTAGAATCTAGAAAAATTCCATGACACCCATAGAAAAAGTAGTTAATGCAACAATGACATGTCACCTCCTACGAACGATTATTGAGTAATGTAATCCCTTTGTCTCGATATCTCGAATTAGGTGGGTTGCATGCTAGTGCCATCAACCCATGTGCTCAAATATTCTTTCTCTGACTTCCTAGAATTGAACCTTCCCATTACTCACCATGGAAATGGATTTATTTAGGATATATAAATTCCATCAAAGGGACTAAGATACAAACTTATGTTATGGAAGATAAGGGAAAAATCGTTTCTCGCATTATCTATTAATACAGTATTACTCGTTACACACCCAAAATATCTTACCTCACTACGAATAGTGTTTCATCACAATTTTTGTCAATACATCTAAGCTCGAGTGTTTTAATACCCATTAATAATAATATTAAATTCTAAGGACTAATACACACGTCCGCAGATAGGAACATCCAATGAAACCATGAAATTTGGATTTCCTACTGGCGTGTCCCATTCTTATAATATCCTCTTAGATACTACCAAGGGCGCACACCATGAGAATGTGCCTCAATGTTTTATGAGTCATCACCCCTAATGTCTTGTATTATTTTTTTCCCTCAAATAACATCATCTGTCCATAGAACATATATTTAATAATAGTGTTATGGAACATCCGGGTTCTGATCATACTAGGGATCTGTTATGACCCTTTAGTGCAACAACTATCCTTAAGACATTATCACATAGATTTTCAGGCATAAGAATAATCAATATGTGATAAGGTATTTGTTAATATTCAAATCCATGAATAAAATTTTATCCTAAAGTAAAAAGTATTTGGTCTTATGCCACTAACTCCAACAATTAACACATGCTCCTTTGATATTTGAGCAATACCAATTGATTTTTGGGTGAATGTGCAGAAAATCAATTGTCTTTCATTTTTTTGTTGACCACTCACCCTTTGATATTAAATAAATCTTCCATGTATTTACTGTTCTTAAGAACGAGAGAGAATGTTGAATTTGAGAGAGTAATACATTGCGTGTAATGATTCTGTATATCTCGATTAACCCTACTCAATATATATAGATTTCTATTTATAGATCTAGGGTTTATTTTTGTCATGACCTGTCCCATGAGGCCCGAATGTGACTACTCCAAGCCCGTCTTCCACAGGCTAGGGGTTGCTGACTAGAACTTGAAGTCTTTTCCCAAAATAATAAGGAATTACCTTAGAGATCTATACACACTCAAAAAGGGAAAATGAAGTAAACAACCAACAAAAGTAAGGTATAACCACGTAATTAATATACAACAATAAGTACAACTATAAACTAAATATAGTGGGTTGGAATACAAGCCCTAGAAACTGAAAAAATTAAACAACTGTCGTATCTACCCTGGAGCTCTATCTGGAGGGTAGTAGCTGTAAGTCTAAAGTCGAAGAAGAGGATCTCGACTTCTCCCATTTCACTAAGATCCACCAAGTCCCAAAACTCTAAAGTCTACCTTGGATAATCAATTGTCTGCACCAAACAAGAACGTACAGGTGGAGCCCGTGCATGGGTGAGTATAACAATAACCAATAGGGGACCACGAGATCCTAAAAGGTCTCTCAGTAATCCACAAAGGAAAACATCAGAATAAATAACACAAAGGTAATATCACAAGCATGATCTAAATCATGAATCACAAAGAAAAAATATAGAACACCCTAATAATATAACTTCAAGGTTACTGGGATAGATATGTCTAGTCGTAAAGACAAATCATCCTATCCATAGAAACTATACTGCTGACCCCTATCAGTCACTATATGCTGACCCGTATTAGTAGCTAGATGCTGACCCGTATTGGTATTTGGTTCTGACCTATATTGGTCACTGGTGATGACCCATATTGGGCGTTGTTATTGAGTTAGGGATGATTAGTCATACAGCTAGATCATCCCACTCTCATGTTTCTGATGCTGACCCGTATTAGTCGCTCTTCCTCTTCATGTCACAACCGGCCACTAGATTCCTACAAGAAGCATTCTTAATCTCCAGAAGACTCTACTCTTCAAGAAATCAGTCATATTTTAACCGGATTTAAGTCCTGCAAAAAGCATACCAAAGTGACCGTCCCGTCATAGGAGTCCCAACATGTCAGATGACACGTCGATCAAATGTCTGGTTTGTGAGATATGAGAACTTTTGTAAAAAGGGTAAGGTTGGATTCAAGTATGATCCAACCCAGGTCGCATTTCAAGCTACGAAAAAACTCACTTGGAGTATCTCCAAAGGGCTGCCTAGTCACAAGGGTCCTTATGCCACAGAAAACATCGATCAAATGCCAAATCTATTAGTTACACCCCTTTCGTGAAACGGGGGTGATCACACCTTGGTCAAACTCAGCTCGGTCAGGCAAGCCAAAATATTCCAAAGGGACCACTTTCCAAAATGGGTCATAACGCCACTTATGGTGTGTCAAACAAACACCCGGTTTATCAGTTACAGGCGTTTCTTTATTTAGGGGCCAGTTGGGTCTGGGCTCGGTCCGTCTCGGTCAGGTCGACCCAACGCAACAGGTCCCATGGTCTACCTGACCCCACCAGGGTCTGACCTTGCTATTCCGCGTGCTCGGGTAACGGTTGGCCCAACCCGTCGGGTGGGGCTCGGCCCACCCGTGCTGGTCCACTAGTCCGCAGGTCCGGCATGTTCGGTCAGCCCACATCCGGCCCTTTCGTCCGGCTCGCGTCCGGCCTGGTCCACCTGAATGTTGACCACTTCACCCAGCTAGCCCCGCGGATTCGGGGCCACTTTGTCCAGCATGCGACGGTGCAGGGCCGTGCCTCCCCCACCTGCCGGGGCCCGCTGTCCATGACTCTGCCTCCATTAGTGCCTGCAGGTTCCGCCCTTCTCTCGTGTGGTTGGCTTGGGACGGATGCCTCTGGCCACCATAGCATGTGATGGCATGCCGCCTTCCAACTACCTGCAACCGATTTGTGTGGGCCTTCTCTGGCCACTGCCCTCATAGCGCGCCGACAGTTGTTTCTGCGGGCCACCGTACATGCTCTGGTGGTCCATTCTTGGTACCGTTGGTGCCTAAGGGCCTCCCAGATCACCTTCGCCATAGCATGACCTTCTTTCTCACATTTATGTTGAATTGGGAAAACTATTCCTGAAGAATGGAAAAACAAAAATAAGCAGCAGAGGGTCCTGGCATTGTTCTTTTGGCCTGATCCCTCCACATTAGCATTAAAGCAAGATGGAGGTAATTATTTATCACATTTTATTAATGTCGATCCCCATTCAAATCCCCCACAACAACCTACCACAAAAATACAATAATGAGGAAAAGAATTGAGTGAAAATATTGAATTAAAAGACAACTCCTACCTCGTGATTCATTTTGGACATTGCAGATGGTGGTGATTCCATGTTTGAGGGTATTGCGGATGAAGGGGAAGGTTTTCATGCATTAGGATTCGTCATCTATCAACCTTCAGATCGATCCTACAACAGGCATCGTCAATCTCCATTCTCCATCGGTGGAAGGCATGGCATCACTTCGTCATGGATTCCTCGCTTGATGAAGCCATACCAAAACCCCACCCCAATCTCTATTTAAATAGGATAGGGAAATGTGAGAAACTCCTTGAGGAATTAATAAGGTTCATTATTTTATGAAATTAACGTTCCTCATTATTTGACGTAATTAAATCCCCTCATTAATTGATGTAATTAATGTGTCTCATTAATTACGCAAGGGGTGGTTACACAACCAAAGTGTAACCGTGCAATTGAAAACCCATAATTAAAGGCTTGACCACCTCCATGGTCCTCACCACTTCCACTCAACAGGTTGTAGGGAGAAGAAAATGAAATAAAATAACAATTTATGTTATTTTATTATTTCTTTAAAAGTCAAAAAACTATCTTTCTCTCCCAACCAACTGCGGCCGAAGTGAATCATCCCTTAAGCGAATCCTATCACTATGGATTCAACAGTGCTCTCAGATTTCAATTCTGAGCACCAGTTCAAAATCTAGAAAATGCTGCCCGCACGTTTACTGAATGTATCTAAAAAATAGTTCAGAAATTTATTTCGGGCACACTGGGCCTTAGAATCATGCGTTGTAAATTTTCAAAGACTCATAATAATCCAATAATAATTTAAAAAAATTTAAATTTAATTTTGTGGGTCTTTAAAATCTCTCCACCTTGGGGCATTATTTCCCCAAAATCCAAACAAGGATACACAAATAAATAGGGGTACTGGGCACGTATATGGGCCTCTCACTCCCATGTGCTCTCCTAGAGATTTCCATCATTCCACAGAATGTACTCCAGAGGTATTGATCACCCACCAAAGATTTACTCTTGTCGATCCTCTATCTCTACCGAGAACTCAGCAAAGGTCTCCCCGTCATCAATCTCTTTCTCACCATGGCCGATGATGTGAGATGGGTCATGCACGTATCTCATTAGCTAGGATACGTGGAATAATTCATGCACCCTTTCCAACTACAGTGGAAGTTACAAGAGGTACGCCACCTTTCCAATCCTCCTAAGTATCAGGAATGGTTTGATAAACATCGGTGAGAGTTTTACACCTTGGCCAAATCTCTGTAGTCCTTGTCGAGGGGAGAATCGTAAGAATATGTGGTCCCCCTCTTGGAAACCCAGTGGTCTCCATCACCTAACAACATTGGACTTTTTTCAGCTTTGTGAAATCTTCATCCACTCTCGAATAACATGCACCTTTTCAGTGGTATCCTATACCATCTCTAGGCCCAGGAGTGTTGGCTCTCCTGGATCCATCCATCACAAGTGTGATCTTCATGGTCATCCATACACTACCTCAAAAGGGTCCATACCAATAGTGGATTGATATTTATTTTTTTACGTGAACTCCTCCAAGGGTAGGTGGTCCTCCCAACTGCAACCAAAATCTAGGACACATGCACGAAGCATGTCCTCCACAGTCTGGATGGTCCACTCAGTCTGACCATCTATCTGCGGGTGAAAAGCTATGCTCAAGTGAAGCCGAGTCTCGAAAGCCTCCTGCAACCCTTTCCAAAACCAGGATGTGAAGCATGCTTCATAGTCTAAGACTATCTTTGAAGGCACCTAGTGAAGTTTCACAATCTTCTGAACATAGAGACATCCCAAGCTCTCTACTGAACCCTTCTCTAAAATAGAAAGGAAGTGGGACGACTGGGTGAGTTGGTCAACAATCACCCAGATGGTATCATTCCCTTTGTACGTACATGGTAACACTGTGAAAAAGTCCATCAATATCCCTTCCCACTTCCACTATGGTATCTCGAGGGTTAGGGTCAAGCATGCTCCTACCTGGTGCTCGGCCTTCACATGCTGGCAAGTGAGGCATCTAGAAACAAAGTCCACCACATATTTCTTCATCCCTGTCCACTAATACTGATAGCAGAGGTCCTAAAACATATTCATAATGTCTGGATGTACTACCAATTTGGATGTATGGAACTCCCCCAACACCTCCTCTCAAAGTTACACCGGTAAAACTATTTATCCTCTTAAAATAAAAGTGTTCTCCCCACCTTCAGAATAACTATCGGGTGTATGGATTGAGGATATTTGACCACATTTAGTCTTGCAGCTGTTGCCTCTGAGTTGCAACACCATGACTCGTTGAAGGAGTAGAGGAAAAACTACCATCACCTAGAGGTAGACTGTCTCATCTATATCCACATAAGATATCTGAAGCGAGGCAAATTGATCTAAATCCTCATTCAGTAGCTGTGAACTCGATCTCTGGATAAGTGCATCTGCCACTACGTTACCCTTCCTAGAAGTATAGGCTATCTCAAAGTTATAGTCCTACAGAAAGTCAAGACAATTTCGTTGTCTCAAATTCAGGTCTTTCTGTGTGAAGATATATCTAAAACTCTTATGTTCTGAGTAAAAAATGAACCGCTCTCCCATTAAGTAGTGTCACCACATATTCAATGTGAAGACTAATGCCGCCAACTCCATGTCGTGAGTCATATATTTCTTCTCATATGGCCTCAGATGTCATGAACCGTATGTAATCACTGCATCATCTTGCATTAGGAAGCAACAAAGTCTGGTCCCTGATGCATCACAGTAAACCACGTAGTTAGGGCCCTTCTCCAGCAACCTCAGGATGGGAGTGATGGTCAAGATCTACCTCAGCTTTTGAAAGATCTGATGGCATGTCTTTGACCAGGGGAAGGTTTTAACTTTCTTCATCAAGGCAATCATATGTGCTTCTACTCTAGAGAAATCAAGTACGAACCTCCGATAGAAGCCTTCTAATCCAAGTAAGCTTCACAATTCAGTAACACTCCTAAGTGGCTCCCTAGAAAGTACGACCTCGATATTTTCTGGATCCACCACAACTCCAGCCTCTGAGATGATGTTTCCCAAGAAGTGGACTTCCCATATCCAAAACTCACACTTCGAGAGATTACCATACAACTAATTCTTCTAGAGTTTGTCCATAACTATCCTTAAGTGTACATTGTGCATTTACTCGGACGCTGAGTACACCAAGATGCCATCGATGAAGACCACCACGAAGCAATAAATGAATTCCTAGAAGGTCCTGTTCATGAGCTCTATGAACACTACTGGAGAATTGCTCACGCTGAAAGGCATCACCAAGAACTCGTAATGGCCATACCAACATCTAAAGGATGCCTTCAGTACATCCTTGTCCTGTACCCTAAAGCGATGATAGCCTGATCTGAGGTATATCTTTGATAACCACTTTTCTCCTTTTAACTGATCAAATAGATCATCAATCCTAGGTAGAGGATACTTGTTCTTCATAGTCACTTGGTTTAGGTGCTAGAAGTCCACACATAGCCACAAAATTCCATATTCCTTCTTGGAAAACAACACTGGGGATGCCCATGGAGAAACACTGTGCCTTATGAATCCCTTCCTCTATAAGTCCTCCAACTATACCCTTAGTTCTCGGAGTTCCTCATGGGACAGCCGATATGCTTGGTGTAGATATCAGTGCTCTTCCTAGATACAAGTCAATTTGAAAGTCTACCTCTCTACGAGGAGGTAATCCTGGTAAATATTCTGGAAAGACGTCCTCATACTCGTCCACCACCACTGGAAACGGTGGATTCTCCTCATCCACTGTGTTGAAGGTCATGCAAGCCAACTTATATATAATAGGCTGCACCCTCCTGAGTTAAAGTCCATCTCGTGCTGATCTATTTTCCTTCTCATCAACAAAGGAAAACTGGCCTCCATCTCTACAAGTACATCACACTATACATCTCAAGTAGTCAATCATTGCATGAACTATTGATAACTAGTCCATGCCTAAAATGATGTCATAGCAATTCAAAACCACTACTAGAAGATCCCATATGAAACTCTCTCCTCCTAGAGTAAGATCATACTATCAACACCAGTGTGCGACCACTGAATCTTCTCCCATATGATAATCAAAATGAAAAGTTCAAGCTCAAATCTCAGTCAAAATATCAGAGTCCCAAACTAAGTTTGTGGCAAGGAAAGAATGGCTAGCACCTGTGTCAATAAGAACTACTGCTAAAGTAGAGAATATAAATATCGTACCTTGTATCATCTTAGGGACGTCAGGATTGTGAGCCTCTACTGCCTATAACTGGTTCTGTCTCCATCCAACTACTCCCTAAGCTTGTGGTGGACCACCTAGGGGTGGTGGTGGTAGTGCCTGTTGACCCCAAACACCTCCCACTGCACATCCTTCTCCCCAGCTTTGTCCACCTCCTGGATGAAGCTCATGATACTGCTGCTGCCACTACGTCGGTGGCCCCTCCACCATTTTCTGATCATCTACATGGGGATTCAGACACAGATAATCTCTGTGACCCTGTCTCCCATAGGAAAAATAGATCATGCCTCACTGGTGTCTCCCTTGGCCTCTCAAGCCTCTCACCTATGACCCTACGTCCTCGGGTCACCCTCCAAAAGGGCTAGCCTGCTTGGGCTTCAGTATACTCTGTCTATTTCTAGTTGCAGATGACTCTGCTACCTATCGTATGGTAGGGTCTCTCACTGATGGTGCCTTATTGGAAAGGAAGATCTCCATTAGCAAAGCTCGCTCTAGCACCCCATCCTGCATTGGGATGCTGAGAGAAACTATCACAGCTCTGATATCTCGTCAGAGTCCTTACTCAAAGGTCCTGGACCTGAAGTAAGGGTCTTGTACCATGTTGGTGGATTATTGAGAGAGGTCAGTAAATCTCGCCGTGTACTGAGCCACAGTCTGGCTACCCTATTTCAGATGCAACATCTCAAAAATACCCATAGAGCATAGTGTCGCTACCATGAACTACGCCCAGAAAAGGCTCTCAAAGTCTGGCTGTGAGAGGGTCATCTGTTCATGTACCTGGAGTGTCGAGCTCCACCATCGTCTTTCTGAGCCCTGAAGAAGGCTAGAAGCCAATATCACCATCTACTTGGCGGGTGTCTCTACTAAGAAAAAGACCCATGAAACCACCTCAAGTTATTCCTTTGCTGCATGAGGGTCTATATCACCTTGAAACCTTAGAGGCCTCTGTCTATGGAGCTCATGCAATGTGCTCATCTAGCGTGTATGATGTACTAGTAGCATCTACTTCTCAATGGGTGGTGGTGATGCAGGAACACCACCCGATGGTGCCATCACTGTGAGTGGTCCCTATACCGATGCCTTGTAGCTCAGTGTACCACTATCTCGATCTCTAATTGGAATCTTGGATGGCTGTCTTCATGGAGACATCCTGTAATAAATAGATGTTCCATAGTCAATAAGTTATACATGGTGAGAAAACTCAAGAAAGATCAACAAAACTTTCCAAAACACTAGCAACTGGTCTTTTCATGTACCAAGTCGGCAAACAGAATTCAGGGTCCATGTGTATGGGTACAACATCCTCTGCACCAATACTAGACTCCGTATACTGAAAACTGATCTCAAGACACTATACACCATTTCCTCAGTAAAAGTAGACTTTTAGTTATTCTAGTAGAACCAACCCCCTTTGATACAACTTTATCACGACCTGTCCCACGGGGCCCAGACGTGACTACCCCAATCCCACCTTCCATTGGCCCAGGTTTGGTGACTAGAACTTGATGGATTTCTCGAACAGGTATGAAATCGCCTTAGAGATCTGTACACACTCAAAAATGGAAACTCAAGAAAACTACCAAAAAAATTAAGGTATAAACATGAGAGTAAAGTACAACAACATGTATAACTATTAAATGAAAACATTGGGATAGAATACACTCCCTAGAAATTGTAAAGAAAGTAAAAAGAAGTTTCAGATACCCTGGAGCTCTACCTGGAGGGTAGCAGTTATATGTTTGAAGTCAAAGAAGAGGATATTGACTGCTCCCATCACACCATACTCCATCTAGTCTCGAACCTCCAAAGAATGCCTTAGAGCATCAGTAGTCTACACCGGACACACACGTGCTGGCGGAGCCCGTGAAGGGGTGATTATAACAATACCCAGTAGGGGACCTCGAGACCCCCATAGGTCTCTTAGTAATCCACAAAGGAAAACATCATAATAAATACCACAAAGGTAATATCACAAGAATGATCTAAATTATGAAGCACAAAGAAAAAGAGAAAAATAACTCTAATGGCATAACTTTAAGGTTACTTGGATAGGGATGTATAATCTTAAAGCCATATCATTCTATCCATAGTAACTCTATTGCTGATTCATATCAAACATTGTATGCTGGCCTATATTGGCTGCTAGATACTGACCTGTTTTGGTCATTGGTGGTAACCCATTTTAGTGGATGGTACTGACTCGTATTGGTAGCTAGTGCTGACCTGTTTTGGTCACTGGTTCTGACCTGTCTCGGTCATTAGAATAGATGTAGGGATGATTAGTCATAAAACTAGATCATCCCACTATGGAGTTTCTGATGCTGACCCGTATTGGTCGCTCTTCCTCTTCAGGTCACAACCAACCACTAGATTCCCGCACGAAGTGTGCCTGATCTCCGGAATAATATTCTCCTCAAGCCATAAGTCATATATGAACTTGTCTAAAGTCATGCAAAAAGAATACCCAAGGGACCACCCTGTCATAGGGGTCCGAACATGACAGACGACACGTCGATCAGATGCCCATTCTGTGAGATATAGGAACTTTTGTAAAAAGGGAATGGTTGGATTCATGTCTGATCCAACCCAAGTCGCATGGCAAGATCCTCAAAACCCACTTAGAGTATCTCCAAAGGACTGGCTTGTCACAAGGGTCCTTATTTTATAGACGACGCGTCGATCAGACACATGGTCTATTAGTTACACCCATTTCCATGAAAACGGTGGTGATCGCACCTCAGTACGACATGGCTTTGTAGGGCCCGCTAGAATATGTAAAAGGTACCACTTCACAAATGGGGTCCCAATGCCACTGACAGCATGTAAAATAGACACCTGGTTTGTCAGTTAGATGCGTTTCTTTATTCGAGGGCTAGTTCAGTCTGGGCCCGGTCCGACTCGGTCAGGCCGACCTGATGAAACAGATCCCGAGGTCAACCTGACCACACCTAGGTCTGACCCATTAAGGGTCGACATGGTTCACTAGGTCCAGCCTGTTGGGGTCGACCTGACTAGTTTGCGGGCCCGAGCCGTGGTTGGCCTGGCCCGCAGGGTGGGGCTCGACCCACCAGCGTTGGCCTGCTGGGCCGTGGGTCCAGCCCGTTCGGCTGCCCAATGTCTGGCCTGGTCCTTCTAAAGGTGGACCACTTCATCCAGCTGGCCCTACAGATGTTGGGAAATTTTTTCTAGCGTGACGCGGGGCCGCGCCGCCCCCTCCTTCCGTGGATACTACCACCGTCGACGCCTGCGGGCGACACCCTTCTTCCATGCGACCGGCTAGGGACCACCACCCTTGGCCATCATGGCGCGCGACGACACACCACCTTCCCAACACCCGTGGTCTGTTTCCACAGGCCTTATCCAACCACCGCCATCATGGCACACTGACGGTTCTTTTTTTGGTGCACCAGACGTGCTCCAGTGGTCCGTTCCTGGTGCCATTGGTGCCTAAGGGCCTCCCCAATCTCCACCGCCACAACGTGATCTTCTGTCTCATGTTGCCATCGAATTGGAAAAACCGTCCCTGAAGAATGCAAAAAAAAAAGTGACGAAGGGTATGGGACTTGTTCATTTGGCATGAACCCACTGTTTTCGCATTAAAGCAAGGGGGAGGTAATTATTCATCACATTATGTTGAATTCAATTCAAATCACCCGCAAAAACCTCCCACACAAAAATACAAGAACGAGGAAAATAATTGAGGGAAAATCTTGAATTAAAAGACAACCCCTTCCTTGTGATTCGTTGGGGACGTCACATATAGTGGTGCTTCCACATTCAATGGTATTGCCGATGAAGGGGATGGTTCGCATGTATTAGTATTCTTCATCCATAGACCTTCGGACCGATCTTATAAAGGGGGTCATCAATCCTCCGTTCTCCGTTGGTGGAAGGAGTGGCGTCACTTTGTCAGGGTTTCTCACTTGATGAAGTCATGCCAAAACCCCACCTAGAGCAGTATTTAAATAGGACGGGGAAAGGTGAGAAACACCTTGAAAAATTAATGAGGTTCATTAATTGACATAATTAATGTGACTCATTAGTTGATGTAATTAAAGTGCCTCATTACCTGATGTAATTAAAGTACCTCATTAATTACGTGAGGGGTGGTTACACAACCAAAGTGTAACTGTGCAATTAACACCACATAATTAAAGGTCAAACCGCCTCCATGGTCCCCACCACCACCACGCAACAGGTGGTAGGTAAAATAAAAAGAAATAAAATAACAATTTATGTTATTTTATTATTTATTTCATAGTCCAAATAACTATCTTTCTCTCCTGACCAACTGTGGTCGAAGTGAAGCTTCCCTTAAGAGAATCCTGACGCTACGGATTCAACGGTGGTCTCAGATTCTAATTCCGAGCTCTGGTTAAAAAGATAAAAAACTCCTCCCATGTGTTTACTGAACACACCTAAAAAAAATATCATAAATTCATTCTTGGAAAATAGGGCCTCATAATCACATGCCGTAAATTTTTACATACTCATAATAATCCCAAATAATTAAAAAAAATCACATGTAATTTTATGGGTTTTAAAATGATAAAATATCATTCAATTGCACGGTGGCCCATAAATAATGTAATAATATTTAATAAAACTAATAATAATAATAATATTATGATTATTATAATTTTGTGGAACATGTTCAAACTTTTTCTAGAACAAATTTTATTCAACTATCTTGTAAATTATTATTTTTCATCACATATGGTATTTGTATATTCGAACCCATCTATTATTTATTAAACACTATATTAAATATATTAAATATATTATTCATAAAAAATATTTGTGATTGATAAAACATGAATAAAATTATTCTTCATTATTTAGAATATTATTTATTCTATTAATTAAATTAAAATCTAATTTAACTGAGATTAATAGAAACACTTAGTGTGTGATCCACTAGGACTCTTTCTTGTTGGAATTAGGTAGGATTTCATGAATTCCATGATTTCTATCTAGAAACGGGTTAAGGCACTCAAGAGAAATAACTTAATGTCTTGATGATGATAATCACATAAAAACACTCACTATTTCATATAATCCCTTAATCACATTATCTAATCAAGTAGGCTTCACATCTGTGTCATCAACCTATATGCTCGATACATATTTCTCTGACTATCTGAAATAAACACACCATTGTACCATGGTCATGGAAGTTAATGAAACTGTTATATTTTCATCAAAGAGATGAGTTATAAGTATCTATAAAGATGTAAGGGAAACCTCCTTCCTTTACTTATCCATTAATAACATGTCATTCATGAAACACTAAACATACCCTACCTCCCACCAACATATATCATGATAGTTTTTTTCTAGTAAGTCTATGTGTGTAAGTTATGAAATGTATTATTGATAATATGAAAGTCTAAGGACCATTAAAAATTATCATAGAAATGAATATTCGATGAAACCAAAAAATTTAGAATTCATATTTGAGGGCCAGTTCTCATAATCTCCCATCTCAAAGATTACTAAGTTTGAAATTTATGAGAAAAAACCTCATCCTATTACTAGTTCTCACACCTTACAATCACATTATATGAGTTCCATCATAGAATTTTATCTAGTTTTAGAACTATATTTATGAATATCATCATAGTACTTCAAGTTTCTAATCATAGAGGGGAACTAGTATGACCTTATCAATGTGATAGATACCCTAGGACATTACTACAATAAAGTCAAGAAGAAAAATAAAAAAGATGTTATTATTCCAATTGGCCTAAAGGCCATATATTTTTATTCATTTTTTTGATAATCCCCTTCTTAAGGGTTAAAGGGGAACCAATATATGGCCCGTAGGCTTCGTGAAATTACATGACCTGTAGGTCTTATAGGAATTCATCAAGACTATAACTACCCAAAAATGCACCTCCATAGATTCTACATCACGATGTCAGCTCTCCACCTTTGAATTGATGTTCAGCTAGGCTTCCCATGCAAGCATAGAATGGCCACGATGGAAATTACATACCCTATATTTCTCCCAAATCCATTATCTTCTTCTCTCGTTAATGTGACTACTCTAAATTCTGATCTGAATTCTACTCCTTGCAGAGTCTTCCTGGTCCATTAAGAACAATTTGATATGGCATGAAGGCCTTGAGGTGGCCCAAAGGCCTTGAGGTGGCCCAAAAGCCTTATTGGACCGAAGGAATTGGGTTGGTCAGAGGCTTTGAAGGACCTAAGTTATAAACCGGTTTCCCAAATGCCCAAAAGGATGAATAGTTCTAGTTGCTACAATATTGAATACTACCTGCTACAATACCTGCTATAGTAACCTGAGAAATTATGTCTCTACTCAGAATTGATCTCAGGTATCTTGGATGAACTTGTTGATTCCTCACTAACTAAGCTGATCCTCTTGTTCTAATAATATGTTATTAATATTAAAATCATCTAATATATTTAGAATAAATGTTTAAACAGTTAGTCAGGGGACACCAACTCCAACACCTCCCAAGACAAAGGGTTTGGACGAAGATGTTATAATAAGAATCATCACAAGGCATGAAAATGAATCATTCAAAGAAATAAATTATATGGTTCAATTAAAACATATCACAAATGAAACATAAGAAACATTAAATGATATTAATATATATTTAAAAACTTTATTAGTGCATTAGAATGTTACTTAGAAAATATAAATAAATATTCTTTAAATTTGGATAACTTTTATGAAAAATAAATATTTTATAAATCAATGGTTTTAAAAAACAATAAAAGTAAATGATATTTACTTTTAAGAATCATATGAACATAAGATGGAATCCTTGTAACGAAAACTGAAGTTAACATTGGGAGAAAGTGACCACATGTAAAATGTTAAGAAAGAGATTTATTTAACAATTTTGTAAAGAAATTAAATTCATTATAAAATGACCTTAAATAGTCACAAAAATAGGGATAATTATATCCATATATGAAAATCATGGAATAAAAATAAAAATATTCGGGATTAAGAGGAAGTGTTAATATTGTTTACCCTTAAATGTATTATTTTGGTTTAATTATAAACAAATGGGAGGTGAAATTTTAAGAAGGAATCTAAACCCAAAAAATAAATAGAGGATAAAAAAGTAGATATATTTTTAGAGAGAAAGAACATAAAATTTTCCCCTGTGGGAATTTAGAAAAAGATAATCATTATTTCAAAAGTAATATTAGAAAAGAAACCCTTAGAATTAATCTAAAATTTTATGAATGATCTTGGGACCCATGATTTTCATATATAGATATTACATATATTTAGATGAATATTTAATATATTACATAAAAAATGCCTAAGGAACATAATAGTTTATTTTATTTAGATAATAGGTACACAAATCTTCTAATTTTCTGAATGATCTTCAATTATCCCACAAATATCTTCTCCTTTAGTACTCTTAATAAACATACCCTACTTAAATCCTTTCTCCATAACTCGAGTAAAGGAAAAATAAGAAAGGGTGTTATTAGATTCTTAGTATGGGTAAACAAGTGAGATACAAAACTATAACATGAACATAAGGGTACATAAACATGAGAATAACATTTTAAAACTATACATTTCATATAAAAGATCATATTATCAATTCATGACATAAGTATTGGGAGTTCAAAATACTAGAATCATAATTAAATAAAAGAACATAATCTAAGAGAGAAAAAATTTGGCATAAAACATGGAATTGTGATATACACAAAATCATAGTGAATCATTTCCATTATAGTAAAGGTCTATTTATAAGGCTATCATTGTGGAATGGGTTCACTACCCAAACCTAATTGTATCCAAGGTTAACTCCTAAGATAATAATAGTGGAAAAAGTACCTTACTAAACCAGGTTAACTCCCTTTTCCCGTCTTATCTATCTTATGATACATACATCTTTACCCAATGCATTAGAGGGAGATAAAGGTCCAACCCATCACATAATGAAATCAAACATAAGTGCACCACAAGATGATAAATCATTCATAATATCATAACCTATGAAATTAAATGGGTTTCATATGAATTTAATCATATCATATCATATGGAAAAGATATAGGCTTAATAATCATTTCATCATTTCATCATAGAATAACGATGGAAAAAGAGGTTGGTTTCATAATAATTTTATCATGGCATAAACCGTGGAAGAGAAACGGGTTTCATAAAAATCTTGTCTTGATAAACCATTCAAAGAAAGAATAAGAATAACATCCTTGTTTTATATCCCTAGTAAATAATAAGTTACATAAAATGATATGATACTAGATTGATAAATATTCTAAAAGTTCACTTGGAACATTTTTTAGATGAAAATAACTTTTCTTAAAAAATCAATTTTTAATATTAAAAATTCACAAACCATTATGAAAATACTTTTATTTTAATATAACATTGAAATCATATAAATTATTCTTCAATGAAAGTAATTTTCATGATGGAAGAAAATTATATTCATATTGTACACATTAATAGAAATATTCCATTCACATTTTCATTATAATTCTGATTGGCATTGTTTGAAAAAATACATGAAGATTCCTTTAATTTTTTTTTAAAAAGTAACAAATGTGTAAAAATGTCTTGAAGAAATATTTTTAATAATTTTAAAAAATATTTTTGAAAATATTACTCAAAAACATGTTTTTGGAAGAAAAATCATTTTCAAACGAAGAGATAAATAACGATGATTTTAATAAGAAACATTATTTTTAAACTCTTGGGTACATAAGGAGAGAAAAATGAATGGAAAAAATATATTATCATAATATTAATATATGAAAATAAAATTAATGATAATTATTTATAGGTATGTCATAATATTTGTATATAGGAAACATAATCATAAATAATCTAGATAAAAAATGAGATTGTAACATAAATCCATCAACAATTTTGTAATCATTTGAAACATAATACTCATGAAATAGTGATCCGAATATGGATATATAATCCCCATAATTTTCAGGATAATTATAATAAAATTATTTCATGGTTATAATATAAAACATATAAAATAAATAGGTGATGAATATGGAATGTGTCTTATAGAAGTTAAAAGTGAGAAAAAAATACCTTAAGATTTTAGTGAATTTTCAATCGTAAGAACTAGTAAAGAATAAAATAAAATGAAACAATAAATATCATAAAAAGGAGTATATTAATGATATAATATGTCAAATTGTTAGTATTTATACCATACAAAAGAAAAAAATTTTAATTTTCATTTGTCTCCCAGAATTAAAATAGAGACTAGAAATCACTTATAGCTTTAGTACTATTTTGAAAAGTAAGACCCAACAAATCATAAAAAAATGATACTTGTAATATCATAAATATGAGCATATTAATTATGTAACATGTAAAAGGGTATGTATATACACAACAAAAAATAAATTAATGTTGAATTTCAATGTATCTGCCAAAAATAAAATAGAGAATAGAAATCCCTTACCATAAGTCTCAACTTCCTTCATACAACATTGAATATACTATATAATAAATATAATTTAATTATAAATATATTAAATAACCATAATTATATATATTATACCATATATTATTTAATTATTATCATACATTACCCATTTATTACCCATTTCTTGTTAAAATCAGGTTTCAAGTAAAAACCAGTTTGTTTTTCGTATATGTCTTGATTTTTTATTTTCGATCCTATTACTTTGATCAGAGTTCTATAATATTCAGAATAATAGTAATGAAATAATTAACATATATATACATAAATTTTAATTTTATTTCCAATAATTAAACATTATTTTGTGAAATTATGTACATTATGATCATCGAGATGATAAGTCGTACATACACATGAGTAATGTTTCCATTCTTCAACAATAATTATTGAAAGGAAGTAAGTAATATTATATCTTTATATAATTATAATAATATAATATATAAAATATTATTCCTTAAAATATACTTATACATATCAACCATGTGGTATGGTGATTAAAATAGATAGTCACATCGTTTCGTGAAGGTGGTAGTCCACACGTACATGAACGACACTATCATCTTTCACTAAGTGGAGAGGTATGAAATAAAAGGATATGATATATTTTAATAATGATAATTTTTTTATGAATATAATCATTATTTGTTTTATATCAGATATATTAATTAATTATTTTCTTTATTATCTTCCATGTAAAGTGTTAGTAAAAAATGAATCACATCGCTTCATGAGGTGATAGTTCGTCGTACACATGAGTGACATTATCGTACCCTCTATGTAATGGAAACTGAGAAAGTTATATATGATATAATGAATCAATAGGTATATATTTTTTATAAATAATATATATATATACTTTATATAAATCATCATAGGAAACTTTGAGAGGTTGTAATGGAAAAACAAATGAAAATGGTTCACGAGGCGGTAGTCCATCGTACACACAAATGCTGATTTTGTAACCTATTTGTTGGAAGTGGGGATGGTTGTAGGTCATGAACATAAAATAATAATATATTAGTATATCTAATATAATTATGTTATTTTATCATCATGGTTTAATAACAATTTAATGAGGTGGCATAAGAAATAAAATAAAATTGCTCATTGAAGAACATTACCTCTTCTTCAGGTAACCTTCTTAGGTTTGCACCAAAATACTTCCTAGGTTAGATTTCTGAAAAAATAAGTATTCTAGGGTTATATTAGGGATGTTGTTAATTTATTTATTATAATATTGGAAGAACAAAAAAGGTTTTATGGTGTGAATAAAAGAGGATAGGGGGTGACCTTTTTTAAGTGAGGTGAGTGGCACGCCAGTAGTTTTTCGAAATGAAATATTTGTACCCTTGTTTTTTTGATGAGAAAGGTTAAAACGTTTAGTATTACAAATAATTATACATTTTAGGTGAGATATATATCAAAATAATATATATTATAAATGTTTTTAGATAATTATAACTCATATTTTTCTAGTTTAATTTCTAGTAAATTGATTTTACCTTGACGACAATAAATATTTTTTACCTTTTTACTATAAATTATGGTAAAAAATTAATTTAAAATAATTATATAATATAAATTATTATTATTTGAAATATAGAATAAATTTTTATAAATTCCATTCATATATTTAGAAAAATTTAATTCTAAATTAACCTCAAAAATGCGATATGAAAGCGAATATTTTCAATGAGAAAATGTTCAAAAGCATACAATGTTTATATATCAAACTTTAATATGAAAATGATTCAAATGAACTAAATTGGATTAAAATATATATTATTTAAGTCATTTTAATTTCAAATAAATTTAAAATACAATTGAACTTTATAAATAATTTAAATAAAAATGAAATTTTTAATTAAAATTCTTAATTTTTTATTTTTCATCAAAAAATTATTATTTTTATAAAATTATCAAAAATTGAACATAATATAATTGTTAAATGATTATTTAAAAAAGTAAATTTCTTTAAAAATAAATTTTATAATAGTTTCAAAAAATCAATTTTAAAATAAGTGTGAAAATGGTGACAAAACTGGTTTTTAGAAAATTTCAATTTTAAGTGTAAAATTGGATTTATTGTTATCAATATTGTAGAAAAAATAAAAGTTGAATGTTAAAATGTTTATTGAATATATAATACATAATTTTTTTAAATTTATTTTAAAATTTGTTTTTTTTATTTATTTAGGTAAAATTTGTTTGTTTTCATAAATATAGTTTTTTAGAGAAAGATTTCTGTTATTCCTAATTTGTATTTAATTTTTATTTTTAATTAATTAGTCCCAAAATAAATCATTTTATATACAAGTTTAAACAATATATTTTCATTATTTAGTAAATCCTATTCATATTGACCATTATAATGGCTAGGTGATAACTATCATATAATAACATTTTTATAATTTGACACTTCTTGTTTAAACTCAGGGCTGCATGTAAAGAAAGATAAACACAGTGTTATATGTAATAAAGAATATATAAAATATTAAATAAAATTTATCACAAAATCTCATTTTGTCACATTCTAGACCCCTTTAAATTAATTTCACTATCACAATTCATCTTGGTTATCAAAGGTTTAACAATTGAAAATTATTTCATAGAAACCCACATCGTAGAAAGGGTTAATAAAACATCAGCTAAGAAAAGATTTAAGGATGCATAAAATTCATCTAGAATAAAACATAGTAGGTTTATAAATATAATAACATAGGTGAAAAGTTAAAAAATGTGCATACAAGAGAATAATAAAACCCAAATTCTGATGGAGAGTGATAAATATCACAATTAGGATAATGTTAACAAACAGAAATCGATAAACCAAAGAGGCATGAAAAAGGTCATTAATATCACAAAAAATGATGATAACTGGGAAATTTCTTATTTCGATATCCTTTTCATAATTTTGTGGAATTCATTTTCCATCTAGAATGATAATATAGGATAATTTACTTACTTGAAATTTTTTTATTTCATTGGAATAATTTTATCATTTGGTTGTTCCTTGATCAATTTACAATTCATCACTTACTATAATAGTTATATTTTTTTTCATGTTTGAAACAATAAATACGATTAAGGATATAATGATAATTAATTCCCTCTAGCACTATTAAAAAGGGTTAACATTGGTTATCCAATATAGACTAATATTTATATGGTGGAGTAATGTGTCAATATTTAAAACCCCATCCAAAGTTCAAATTAAACCATTCTTTAAATTATTAATATTATAAACCTTATAAAATTAAAAATTTATAAAGAAGGTCTCAAAATTTCTGAAAGAAACATAACATTAATCCCCCAAATATCATAAAATAACTCTTGATTATTACATACCAAACATGTGAATACCTTTATCACATATTCTATTAAAAGACGGTAATAATGTAAAGTATCAAAAAACCTTATTGAAAACATACATGATTCTTCATTCCGTACCTAAGACATAGATTAAAAGATATATTCATTAAATATAATATGTTGAAAACTCTAGCAATGACATCAGAAACTATTTTTTCAACAAATAATTAATCAGTAACAAGGTAATCAGTACCATCCAATTTACTTATTCATGTCCATAATCTCTTTATCCCAACATCATTATCTCAACATCCAAAACATATTATGGGATATCTTCCCTGAATAAAAATATAACCATGAAATTAAATCACTTTTCTAGACCATCATTACCATATAATATATTTTTTCAAATCCTTAGAAAAGAAATTATACTGATCAATCCTTATATATTTCATGATTCATATAACATAATCCTCAAATTAAAATAAATTAATACTTCAATCACACCACTTCCTTCTCAAACTATTTACTAAAATTCATTATCTTATTTCTTAATACCTCTTTCCTTTTATTTATCATTCATAATCCCTTAATATTCAATAGAAAAACCATTACTAATACAACCTTACTGATTCTATTCATGAGTTTTCCCCTTTGGAATCTATTTGTATGATGCCCATACTTTTCATAGTTAAAACATTCAAATGTAGATGATACATTAAGGAGACAATTATTCTCATCCATTATGTTAACTTAAATTTTCATTTTTCATTTACAGTTAATTACTCCGTGTCCTTCTTTTTCATCACCCAAAATATCTTATCATCCCTATGAGATATTCCCTTGAGTGATTATTCAAAAAAATTCCATATATATAAAACTGAATATTCTTGTCTCCATGTTCATTACCATATAAACTCTTATAAAAGTACATCTTCCTCTTATTCGACGTGTTATGAATATCACTGAAGACAACATTGTTAATCATGTTTAATGATAGATGATTAGGCATAATCATAACATCATTCACTTTAGTTATCATCCCATTTGGATGGTCAACATAAAATTTTCCATCAAATTAAATTTTAATCTAATTCCATCTAGTTCCCTCCATTGACTAAAATCAGAAATTATAGTGTGAGAAATACTAATCATAGTAGAAAACCACATAATCATGAAAAAAATCTCCTATTGGTTTTCTAAATCATGGAATATTATTTTTAATCTTTGACACCATAGGTTTATCCAAGGTCATTCATAATCAAAATCTATTTAAACCCTTATTGTTGATTCATAAAGAGTTCATGAATTTCCCAAGCATATCCCATGGGAATGTCAAACTAGGTGTGAAACAAGGCCTATTTTCACGCACCAGGTGATAATCAAGTCTAGATCAATGACCCCCTTCAAGAGATGTTACCTCTATGTACCTCTATTCCAGATCTATATCTACTTGTATTATGTAGATAGGGATGTAACTTCTTGGAAACCACTTTCTGGATCCTTTACCAAAATTCTAGGATATTTTACTATACTTTTACTCATTCTTAGACTTATCCTTAGAGACATACATATACATATACTTTGAAATATCTCTATGATTATCACTAAATTTTTATTATCCTAGTTTCAAAATGTTGACTAAACCTTTCCTTTGATACAAACTATAGAAACCTAGGGTTTTCATAAATAGATATTACTTCATTTTAAATGAATATTCTATACATTTCTCAAAAAAATTACTAAGGACTATAAAAATTTACTACCTTAAGATGATAGATACAAAATCTTATAATTTGGTGAAATATTATCAACATCTCTCATAATGATCTTACCCTTTAGTACTCTTCACAGACTTACCCTACTTAAAAAACTTATTCATAACCTCAGGAAATGCAACAATAGAAACTGTGAGATCAGATGGTTAGTAAGGGTAAAAAGGTTATAGATATGTATAATATTAACATAAGTGTATGAGAACATCATCATAAATTTTTAAAACCATACACTACATATAAAAGATAAAAATATTGTGTCATCACTTAAGGATGGACAGTTCACAAGACATGAATCATAAGAAAATAAAAGAACCTAAGGTAAGATAGACCAATATTTTCATAAGTAATGGAATTATGACATATACATAATCATAGTGAAACATTTACACTGTATTACAGGCTCACTTCCAAGGCTATCATTGTGAAATGGGTTCACTACCCAAACAATCATAGTAGGCAAGGTTTAATTCTAATACCATCATAGTGGAAAATTCCGTTATTGAATCAGGTTTACTTTCCATTCTTATCCTATATATCTCATGAGATATAAATATTTATCCAATTCTTTGGAGGGAGATATAATTCCCACTTATTACATAATAAAAATCATACATATGTGTGCTGCAAGATCAAAAAAATTCATCATATCATAACCAATGAAATAAAACGTGTTTTACAAACATTTAAAGATATCATAACATATGAAAATGAGATAAGTTTCATAATAATTTCATCATATGATCATAGTATAACCCATGAAAAAATATATAGTTTTATAATAATTTTATCATGGCATAACACATGGTAGTAAAACAGGTTTTCCAAAAATTATTTCATGATAAACCATTTATAGAAAGAATAATAATGCTATCCTTGGTTCATATCACTATCAAATAATAAGTTACATCAAAATATATCATCTTAGATGAATAATGTTTTTGAAAGACCACTTGGAACATTTCTTGAGGAAAATAAATTTTCAATGAAAATTACTTTTTAAAACTAAAAATTCAGAAAACAATTTAAAATAATTTTGTTTCAAAATAACTTGAAAAACTTATAAATTATGGTTCAATGAAAAAAATGTTCATGAGGATGGAAAATTCCATTCATTTGGTACATGTTAAAACAAATAGTACTTTCACATTTTCCATAAAATCTAATTGGACATTGTTTGTAAAATGATATGAAGACTCATTTCAAAACATTTTGAATAAATTCAAACATGGGTAAAAATGTATTTAATAAATCATTTGAATAATGATAAAATTATTTTTGGAAACATTTTTAGAAAACATAGTTTTGGAATAAAAATAGTTTTTTATTGAAGAAAGAAAGAAATACGATTTTACTAAAAAAATTATTCTGAAAATTTTGCGTTCAAAAAGATAGAAAAAGTTAGAGAAATATATATTACCATTAAATAAACATAGGATAATAAAATTTATGATGTTTCTTAATATTAATACTATAATTTTTCAACATAGGTGACATAATCATAAATAATCTCGATAAATGACAAGATTGTAACATAAATCCATTACCACATTGGTAATCAATTGAAGCATAATCCAAATGAAAGAGAGATCCTAAAATGAATATGTAATCCCTATAATTTTAGGAGAATAATCATAAAATAAATTAATTGGAAGTATATAAACCACAAAAAATAAATTTGTGGTGAATATGGAAAGTGTCTCATAGAAGTAAAAAGTGAGACATAAATCCATTAGCATTTTAGTAATTTTTTGAATTATAGGATCTAATAAATAATAACAAAAAATGAAACATTAAATATCATTAAAAGTATTATATTCATGATATGACATTTAAAAGGGGTATTATATACACCACACAAAGGATATGAGTAGTGAATTTTTATATGTCTTCTAGAAATAAAAGAGAGAATATAAATCCATTACAGATTTAGTAATCTTTTGAATCATAAGCCCCAATAAATACTAAAATAAGTATACCTTTTAATATAATAAAAATTATTATATTAATGATATAAAATTTCAAATGTAAAGTATATACAAAAAATGAAGAAGTGATTGTTGAATTTTCATATGTCTCCCATAAATAAAAGAGAGAATAGAAATCTCTTACCATAATCTCTAATTCATTCATACACATTAGAATATCCTATATAATAAATATAAGTTTATTATTAATATATTATCTAACAATTATTATATATATTATAACATATATTATTTACTTATGACTATTCATTACCCATTTATTAAAAATTTCATGTTAAAATAATGTTTCTTATAATAATCACTTTGTTTTATCATATATGTTTTGATTTGTTATTTTTAGTCCTCTTATACTGATAATGGTTCCATAATATCCATAATAATAATCATGAAATAATTATAATATTTATAAATCAATTATACTTTCAATACTGATCATTAAATAATGTTTTTTAAAATGAATTATGTGATGATCTTGGAGATGGTAGGCTGCACATACACATGAGTAATGTTTCAATTTTTCAAAAATCATTAAAAAATGAGCTAAGGAATATTTTAAATTTAAATAATTATAATAATATAATATAATAAATTATTATTCCTTTAAATATACATATAAATATCATACATGTGGTGTGGTGATGAAAAGTGAGAGTCACATCATTTCGTGAATGTGGTTGTCCACTCATACATGAATGAAATTATCATCTTTCAGTTAGTGAAATGGTAAGAAATAAAATGATTTATTATATTTTCATAATGATAAATATTTTACTAATATCATTATTATATCACTTAAATTTATTAAATATATCCTTATTCCATATGAAATGGAAGGTAAAAAGGTTTATATGATACAATTAATCTAGATATAAAAAAATGTTATAAATACCATATATATATTTATATCTATCATCATAGCAAACTGTGAAATGTTTTAAAGGAAAAACAAATGAAATCGTTTCATGAGGCGGTGATCCTACGTACCAACGAATGCTGATTTCATAACCTATTTGACGGTAGTGAGGATGGTTGTAGGTCATGGACATAAAATAAGAACATATCAGTATGTTAAATATAATTATTTTATTATACCATCATTTTTTAATAATAATTTAAATATTTGGGGGAAGAAATAAAATAAAAATGCTCATTTAAGAACGTTACATCTTCATTAGGTAACCTCTGTAGTTTTTCACCAAAACACTTCCTAGGTTGAATTTATACCCAAAATAATGCTTCTTGGATGATATTATGGATTTTGGGATGTTATTTGGTTTGATGTTTCGAACCCAAAAGGTGTTTAAGGTGTAAATGGGAGAGAAGATAATATATGGCCTTTTATAAGTGAGGTGAGTGACATACTTATAGGTTTTTGAAAAGAAAAAGGTGTACCCACATTTCTATATTGAAAAAGAGTCCAAAATGAAGTGATATTTATAATTACACATTACAGGGTCTCAATATTTCCATAAAATATATTTTTGAAATTTTTTTAGGTCATTTAAACCCTTATCTTTTTAGTTTAACCCCTAGTAAAACCATTTTACCTTAATCGCGATAAATAATTTTTACTGTTTTTACTACTCATTATGGTAAAAATTTAATTCAAACTTATTAGATTAAATAAATTTTGATAATTAAAAAGTTGGACTCTATTATTCCAAACTCAATTCATATATGTGGAAAATTTTAATTTGAAATTAATCATGTAGATGTAAAGAGATAGGGGGCTTTTCAAAGAGAAAATGTTCAAAAAACTTACAAAGTTTTCATATCTAAATTGAACATGAAAATGATTAAATTCAACTAAATTTGATTAATAGGTATATAATTTAATTATTTTTAATTTAAAACCAATTTAAAATATAATTCAACATTATAAATATTTTTTGTGAAAGAGAAATTTTCAATTAAAATTCAGTATTTTTCACTATTTAAAAACTATAATGTTTTGAGAATATTATCAAACAATTTTCTCTAAGATAATTTTGAGATGATGATATAAAGAATAAAAATAATTTTTTTCAAATATATTTACAAAAAATTTCAGCAAAAATTATTTAAAATAATTTAGAAAAATGGTGATAAAACTGATTTTTAAAAAATATATTTTTAAGCATAAAATTATATTTATACAAATCTATTATCTAAAAAACACAAAAGATGAATTTTAAAAATATTATTTAATATAAAATATATAAATTTCATTAAAACCATACACCAAAAGTGGTTTTTTTATTTATTGAAGTAATATATATTTTTTTTCAAAATTTTCTTTCAGAGAAATATTTCTTTTATTTTCAAATAGTTTTTTATTTTCATTTTTAATTAACTGGTAATCAAATAATTTATTTTATATATATGTTTAAACCATATATTTTCTTAATTTAGTTAATTATATTTTTATTAACCATTCTAATGGCTAGGTGATAACTATTATATAAAAACATTTTAATAATATGTCTATTCTTTTAAACTCCTTTTTACATATAATACATGATAAAATCAATATTTTTTGTAATAAAAAATATGAAATTATTAAATAAAATATTTCAAAAAATATTTGGTTCTTATAAAATAAATTTAACCTCTTTGAGAAATTCACTATTTCTTTAAATTGATTCTTTTATAATAAAGTATTTGGACCTTATTATTGGTACCAGAGGATACCAATCATATAAAAATAATTTAGGGGAGGGAATTTGGATAGGTACTCAAGAGATAACAAAAATAAATGTTTGGTTTGTATTAGGTATAAGAGGGGTCCTTTTATAAGTGAATTTGATTGGAATTTCCACAAATACCCATTCATTAATCTCTAAGGAATATATTTTTACATGGAATGTGGATCCAAAATATAAAAATAATAGAGATGGGTCAAAAATTATAAAAAACCAGAACCTTCACTCCATGATATAGTGCTAAAACCATGAACATTACATTTCCGGCTTGCTACCAATTAATGTGACCCAATTTTCACCATCCAAAACATAAAACATCAAAATGAAATATTGGATTACTTACATACCCAAGTTTTTTTAGGTTTAGAGTATTATAAAGTTATAATAAATATTACATAAAGAATTACCAAGAATTTAAGGGAGTATTTTCCTAATACACTTAGTTTTTTATGCTACATAATAAGTCATCATCATCATCCATATGAACAAATTCTAGAAATAATTCATTCCGAATAATTCTTGTTAACTTGGGGAAAAGGAAATATTAGAAGTGTGAGCTCAAATAATCAGTAATAGTAAAAATAAGCCTTAATAATTGGTTTTCATCAGTGAAAATAAGATGTTCATAAGGGTACAATGACATAAACAAAGTGCATGAGCATAACATAAGGAAAATCATACCCATCAACCGGGATAAATTAACACATGTCATGGAATAATGATTTAATATGGGAAAGATTCATTAGAATAAATAGTAATGATCTATGTAATGTCAATATTGATCAAAGTATACATTTTAAACCCATGAAAATCATAAATAAAACATATTAGTCTCTTGAAACATCATCATCATAACCCATTTTAAACCCGTGTAAAAATAACTGGAGCCCTATTGAATCTGTAAGAAAAACACTCTAGTAAGTCCCTTATTTCCTCTAAAAAAAGTAACATCAACAAATGCATTGAATTTATATCTAGGAATACCCATCAAATAATTTATTAGATTGATATCGGGGAACATGCATTGTATAAGCTATAAAGGGATCATTCAACACGTTTTGGGAACAACCACCGTATGAGAAATAACATGATCAACCGACGCTACTTGGGCCATCATATAAGGTATAATAAGATCAATAATCCCTATTTGGGCGCACACATGATAATAAATAATTTTCAAGTACCATTATTGAATAAAACTTTTAGAATATTTCACTTTTCAACATAACAATAAAGATTGTTCTTTCATTGCATGATCTACCTGGAAAAGAAATGGGTTCTATATTAGTATCATAATATATCTATACAAATAATAAGGATGGTATAAATATAAAATATCAATAATATAAACTGTTTAGCATCAATGGTGTTTTTCATTGATGAATGAAAATACCATTAAAAGGTCATTAAAAACATTCTTGAGGAAAACAACTTTTCATTTTAAATTATTTTAAACACAAAAAATTGAAAAAAATATTTTGAAAATAATATTTTTTGAAATAATTAATGGAAAATTATTAATTAATGTTCAAATAAAATAATGTTTCTGATTTTATGAAAATCTATTCATGATGTAAAAGATAAAAATAAACATTCCTTTCAATCATTTTCATAATGGGAGTCAATAGTGACCCATTTGGAAAACATTAAAGAATTTACTTCTAAAATATTTTAAAATAAGGTAAAAGATCATACCAAATATCTTTATAAAATATTTAACTTTTAAAAAATAATATTTTATAAAACATTTTAAAACACATATATATGTAATAGAAATATTCGAAATCTAAAAGAACGATAAAAAATTGGTATCACATACAAACAACTTTCTTGATGTTTCTTTAATAAATAAGAAAGAAACTGTAAACAAGACATTTTAACAAAATTATTATCTAGTATATAAGAAACATATATATTTAGATATAACAATAGAATAACATTTCCAATGATGGAACGTTGAACATAAACAATCTTGAAAGAAAGGAGATTATAATATAAATCCATTGGAACATTGGTAACACTTTAATCATAGTCCATATGAAAGAATAAATTCAAATGATACTTTCAATATTATTAAAATATGGATATTGATAAGTTAACATCTAAAAATGGAATTATATAAACTTTTATAATGAATATAGGTGAATATCATAAATTTTTGTCTCAAAGAAAGTGAATTCTCGGTGAATAACCCTTACAAAGATCATTCCATCAAAATTTAGAATTAATCAAGAAATCAATTATGTGAATCAAATGATAATACACATAAAAAAAGTTTAAATACAACATTATAAAATAAAAAGTCAATAAACACATCATCTTAGAATATCAAAGATAATGAAAAATAATGGGAAGACATGGTAAAAAAGAAAGTTTTCAAGAAGTTTATTTTTCAAGAAGAGATGATTCTATATTAACACTATGAATAATAATAATTATTATATGAATGTAATTTAATATATATATATATATATAATATAAATTTAAATTAAATCATTACTCATTAATGGTATTTTTAATTAATTCATATATAGAAACATTATAAACTTTTAAAGAGTTTTAAATATAAATCCCTTTTAAACAAAAAATAGACTTAAGTTAAAATAAAAAATAAATTTTACTAAAAAGTGGATTGAATATTAATAAAGAACATTTATGTTACTTTAAATAATATTAAAAACAAATTTTGACTTTAAAATTAATTAATTTATCGAAAATAAATGAATTTTTTTGGAAAATCAGTATTTTTCACTATTTACTGAAAAATCAATATTTTATGAAAAATACTTAAATTTCACCCAAATATAATTTTTGATATGAATAATTCAAAATTTAATTATATTTTATAAAATAAATTTTATAAAATTAGTAAAAATAAATTTTATTTTTTGTGCGCAAAGAGCTGTGAAATAAATTTTTAGAAAAAATATAGTTTTTTTCAAAAAAACATATCTTTTTAATTCAAATGATTTTTATTATATTTTTAAAATTATAAAAAAAACAATTAATTTATTTTATAAATTTTTATATCATATAATTATTACAATTTAGTTATTTTTATTCATACCCATCAATTTTACTACTAGGTATACTATATTATCCTTCATCTATACTCGGAGTTGTGTGTACCACGAGCTATTTAATGAAATATATTTCTGAAAGTCATTTATGCATGATGTTTCATGTATTATATTCTATAAAACATAGATTAATTTTTTTAAATCTTAGGGTGTTACAATCATCCCTTCATATACCTAATTTATAGATATTTTAGGAAATTTTCCTATAATTTAACTTAATTTACCTCATTCTACCATTACTGTGGTAACTCAATTTTTACCTCAAAAAATTATTATTTTTATTTAAAAATAAAATAAAACCTTTTACTTAATTTTAATGTCTAAATTCATAAAATGGAATCAATTTCATTAATTTTTTTAAAAATGATTAAAATTAATTTTTAGAAGAAAAAAAATATATAAAAATAATGTCGAGAAGACCATATTTTATGAATAAAATTAAATTTGTTCATATTGCATAACAAATAATAGTCATTATATGAATATTAATTCTTTCATTGAATATATAAATAATAAATTTCAGGAAATTCATACTCCAAATATGATAAATGTAACTTTTAAATAAAAAAATATAATATATAATAAACATAGTGTTTTTAATTATTTGTTTTTATTCTTCATGGATTATTAATTATTAATATATATAAATTATTTTTATTATATTTTACTTAGATATTTTACCAAAACATTATTTAATATTATCATCCTATTTTATTTTTATTATTATTTAAAATAAATAAATAATATTTAAAATAAAAAATGTATCAAATTCTATTTCATAAAAATAAAATATATTTTTGAAAATGAATTAATATTTTTTTTATTTTAAAATTATTTATGTCAATTACATGTAAAATATTTTACATGTAACATATTATTTAATTCTAACTATAAAATACTAAATATAGATATTGAATACAAGTATTCCTAATGAACACATATCCAACGAACATATATCCAACAATTATATATCCAATGTCCATATATATAATAGTCATATTAAATTTATATATATAACCTTATACGATTAAAAAAAATTCATTCATCCCATTCATTTAATTATCTCTAAAAATTTCGGTCATATTCCTATTTCCCCCCATATTTCTATTGGTATAATTTAAGGTATGATATTTAAGATAAACCATGAGGATAGATATTTAATATTCATGATCTTTTAACTCACTTGTGGTATTATTCGTATTATAATTTTTATATTGAATTTTCATATTTCATTCTAATAATTTGTTAATATTAATCCTATATTGTTATATTTTATTTCAGTAAAATATTTCATGGTTTTTTAGTTTTAGTTTCATATGTGAAATATGGTATTTAAATTGTTAAAAGGTTATAAATGTTGGGTGTTACGTTCTACCCCCTTAAAATAAATTTCTACCTTTAAATTTTATTACTTAGATGAAAACAGATTTGGGTACTTCTCCATCATTACATCTTCAGGTTCCCACATTTATTTATCAAACATATTATTCCTCTAAAGATCCTTAACCATGTGAGAGGTCCTATTTCATGTAATTTTATCTATTCAATTAAATATCTATATCATCTATTCCTTATATGAGAGGTTATATTCTAGCTAAACAACCTTTGAGTTTAGTACATGTGATGAACTAGGTATGCACTTCATTAAAAGTGATACAGAGAATATATTGTGAACTCATGATAGGTTAGATGTAAGTATAAATCGAAAAGATATTATCACTTCATGATTTAGTGTTTTGAAGGGGAAAATGTTTCTAGGTCACAAATTTACATTCTTTGTGAATCTCATAACCCTCTTTAATGGTGATATTAAAAGGATTAACTTATCTCCATCTTCACACTCTAAATATTTCTAATGATTACTTAAATTTCACTTTTTTAAAATTTTACCTTATTTAATATGTCTCTGAATGGTTTGAATCCCATATGAAATATATTGATAAGGACATAGGATAAATAACTTCTTCTCTCCAACATTTTCCCATTTTGTGTGTGTTATACACCTTTCCCCCTAAAAAACCTTGTATGGTAAAATTTCAATTCTCAAATGGAAACTGTTTTTGTATGATGTCCTTACTTGAGAAAGATGTTAATCCCAAATTTCTTTAAAATACATTGAATATAATATAGTAACAACCTCAATAGATTAAATGCCCCAATTAAATTTACCACAAATATGAGGATGATAAATTGGGATAAATATCAACACTATATATAATACTTGTTGAAGACATTCCCAGAAATTCAAGGAAAATTGTAGATCTTGATCATAGAAAATTGAGAGTTGTATTTTATAAGTATTTACCGCTTCATTTATGTATATATTGTAATGTTAATCATGTAGAAAATACTATCAGATAATAATTAAATTCATTAAATTCATAAATTGATCAACCAAAAACCAAATGAAATTATATACTTTGGATGTTTTGGAAATTACTATGATGAAATCCATAATGATGTTATCCCATTTTTATAATTGTATTAGAAATTGTTTCATTATCCTATTAGACTTATAATGTTAAAACTAAACTTATTGGAAAGATATGCATCAAAATATATACCTTGAAATATCCCTCTCCATGTTGTCCCAACAGAAATGATTCTTGATTTGTCTATACATATTTGGGATTCTAGGATGGATATAGAATGATGAGATATGTGCATCATCCAAAATTTCCTTCTTCAATTTCGGTATTTAAAGGACACATGGTTCTTTCCTTAATCTTATAAGTCTATCATTTTCAAAGTTAAAATTTTGAATATTAGTTACATTCTTATACATATCCATGTTAATTTTATATTCCTCTTGGATATTTACATGGACGTTTGGTTGACTAATCACTTAGGAAAGATAGGACTTACCCTCTTCCCTTATGTTTTCTAGGTATATACTTTGAAAATCCATAACTATTGGGTCCCTTTAAATCCTAATAATTGATAATGTAGCATTATCCTTCCTACCTAAATAATAAAAAACTTTTTTTACTTCCCATGATGGTCATATATTGAGTAGTTTTAGTCCATGATCAACTATAACCATCTCTTTTGGTGCATATTAAAATCCTTCTTTGTGAATATATATTTTGATATCTTATGATTAGTATATATATCAAACTTTTCATCATAGAGATAACAGATCATTATCTTTAATGATAATATTATTGCTACTAGATCTAAATCTTGTGTTAGATATTTTTTCTCACAGAACAATAATTGATGTGTGGAATAATCCAGCACCTTATCATTTTGTAGAAGGATACATCTCAATCCCTTCTTTAAAGAATAAATGTATATAATAAAACCTTATCCTCTATATGGTAGTGTATGTAAAGGTATAATGTCCAATATTCTCTTAATCTACTTAAAATTTTAATCACATTTATCTATCAAATTAAAATTTACAACCTTTTTAGTTAACTTGGTTAGTAGATTTGATAGTAGTAATAATTTTTTCACAAAGCATCAATAGTATCCTGAAAATACAAGGAAACTATAGATATATGTTACATTGAATGGTCATGTCCATTCTTCAATAACACATATATTTGAAGGATCTACACATAATATTTTTTTGTGATTAAAAAACCCAATAATGTTAATTTATCTATCAAGGACTCGCAATTTCTAAATATGAAATATAGTATCTGTCACGAACCAGGCCGGATTGTCATCTGACTCGGCACCCGACCCGGTTCGTGACATGGCCCGAAGGGCGTTCCCAATCCCCACGGGCTGGAAACTAGTGCCGAGCATCAAAACAAACCAGTTGGGAATGGTTTGGCCCATGACAAAGATAAATAAACATAAACTAAACAAGCAGATAAATAAAGGAAAATAAACTGAACAACGTGGCAGCGGAAAAATGAATAAACAAATAAACATGACATACCTCAGGTGACCTCGTGGATGACCATGGTACGACAACCACACTTGCTCCCAAGAGCAATCCAAGACTGAATCCTGCAACTGAAAAGTAAATTAGGCGTGAGCACCGAGATGCTCAGTAGGAATGCCAAAAATGTAACCACGTCCTATGCCCCTGCCTATAGTAGGAAATCCAGTCATGCCAGTTTGAAAAATAAGATATAATAAAATAATGTTTTACTTCTTCTCAAATTCAAGTAACGAGTTTGCATTATCATGTAATGAATTTCAATCCCACTGCATTTTCAAAATAGGTTCCAATCATGCATTAACATTTCAAATGAAAAGAAATCAGTTTGGATTAAAATATGGTTTTCACAAAAAGACATCAAGTATGACACAACTGAAATGAAAGTTAAATCACAAGCAGCACGTCGCAAATGAGCACCATGGGTAATCCCTATAGGTATCCAGAACAAGTGGGAACCTAGAGACCTCGTACCTCAGTGAAATGTGGCTTAGAAGACCATAACCGTAAAAAAAACGTGGCTTAGAAGACCATAACCCTCAAAAAATGTGGATTAGAAGACCACGACACTCAGAACTCATATGTTTAGTTAGTGTTGTTGCGTCAATCCTGTTAGAAAAACCGGGATGAACCCCTGTCGTATCATCTAGCGTACTAGTCCTGGTCACCCACCTAGACACTCGGGTTTCCCATTGTGCTCTATTTCATGTGGGGGTGAGTTTTCATTATCAAGAAAACATATATGTACATAACACTCTATTTTTCTAGAACTCATTCAACATCTCACCACCGCTCTCTCTCCTTGAGCGCATTCCCCCTCTTTCACGTCACACAATGCATAAGCATCAAATTAGGCACATGATAACACATTCAACGTAAAAAAACATTTTTTTCTAAAACCATGGGGGCGTGCCTCAAGAGAGGTTTTTATTTTTCATAAAACATTCTTAAGATGCCAAACGGGCATAATTACATAAAGGGAACACTTTTTACAAGCAACCAGCCAAAAGTTAAAACTCCTTTAGAAATAAACTTTACCAATTCAAAACCACTAAAGAAATCAATTTTTCAAGAAAAGTCACATAAGACCAACGACGTTTGAAATACATTTCAATCTCCAAAACAAAGGCATAATAGTTTCTAGCAACATCAATCAGATTCCATAGCATGTGTATATAGCATAGTGTAAAACAGATTTTTAAAACAATCAAGCAATTATGAATTTCAAATTAAAAGCTTAGGCATAGGGGACCTACCTCAAACTTGTCGCTATCTATCGATGGCCACTCGAACCGACACTTGGCGTGCACACACACATGCATTTATACATATATATATACACACCCCTAGCTGCATTGCACATATTCCCCGTGCCATGAGGGAATATGTACAATGAGGGCACACACATATATATATGTCTTACCCTATGCATGTACATGTAGGATGTCTCGACATGCGCGGCCCAAAACCAGCGAAGCAAGGCGCAACACACTACACATATAATTTAATAAATCAATAAAACAACTTATGAAAAACTTAAAAATTATCACCAGAGAGGTTACACCAAAAACACACTTGATATCACATAAAAATTCCACTTTAAAACCGAACATACAACACAACCATACCAAAACATGTTTTTCCTTTACACTAAACTATTTAAAAATTATAATTCAAAAGTGCACAAATTCAACAAGCCAAAATAACACATTTTTCTTTAAAACCACATTTTTAATATAGCTGCACCTTAATTTCTTTAAGAAACATTTCACACACTCCATAACAAGGCCTGATACTCTTTTCAAGAAACACTACAATATGATACGCATGACACAAATCAATTTATTTGAAAGAAAAAAATTCATTTCTAACACAACCACATATTAAATTATTACAGAAGCATACTTTTCACTTGTAAAATAATTAATTGAGCGTTTCCAAGAATTCCCACAACATAACCCATATGAAAACATAAACAATTCTAAAAGAAAACTCAATTCCATCACACATGCATGTCAAAATATTCATAGAACACATTTCACACCACCCAAAATAATTAAAGAACAAGCTAAATAAATTAATCCAGAAAAAACCATCATCAAACAACATTTATAGATGAATTCACCTATCATTGGTGTAGAAATCCCCAATTTTTGAAGCAAAACACCAATCGCGCCCCAAACGCATCGCAAACAACACCAATTAACCCTAAATCCAGAAATTGAACAAAAAAAGAAATCAAACTACAAAATAAGATGAACTAAAACCCTTGCTAAGAGGAAAAAGGGGGGTACCGAAGGGTAGGAGAGGTTTTGGCCGGAAGAAGTCCACTCGCCGGATGGAGCGCTGCTTGCCGGAGGGAGAGGGGGAGGAGGCGCTGGCCAAAGGGCTTGTTGGAAGGGGGGTACGGCCAAGGGACATCCGACGACTAGGAGAGGGAGGCGCACTGGGTTCGGCTGGTGCGAATAGGTCCGTCGAATGGAGCAGGGCAGGATGAGGCGGTCTGCCGAGAGGAAGAGCAGGGCGATGGGATGGCTCGCCGGAGGAGCGGCAGGGCGGCAGTGGCGCGCGACAAGGTCAGGGGAAGTGGGGGGGGGGGGGAGTTCACTGCGAATGGGAAGCATAGGGGGCGGGTGTGCGACAGGGGTAAGGGGAATGGGGGGCGGCTCGGGTAGAATAGGTTTTTGCTTTTTTTTAAATAATAATAATAATAATAGTAAAAGAGATAAATAAAATAGAAGAAAATAAAGAAGAAGAAATATGAATGAAAAATAAATAAAAATATTAACAAGTAATAATGAACATAATATAAATTTTAACGAACTCTAATAATAATAATAATAATATTGTTCATAAGTTAATAATAATTATAATAAAAATGATAATAATAATATTATTAACCATAGTAATAATAACAACAATAACCGTTATTATAATTATTAAACCAACTCATTAAAACTCACTTTTTTTTATTTTCCATGTACATGAGGCAGGCCACACGGTGACCTGAGCAAGGTTGCGCAACTTTGAACCCTCTCTGCCCATGCATCAGATGACGTCAAGGGCAAAGCATTCATTCATCAAAAAGTGAAAAAATTTCAAATAGGCTTGGTCCGCAACATGATAGAATGTTTTAAAGTCCGATAAAATAATAAAATAATAGAAATTTAAAAGTTCAGGTGTGACAATTATCCCCACCACAAAAACTTTCTTCCCCCAGAAAGTCACCCAGCCGAACGAGTAAACAAACTCGAGTTCAAAACTAAATGAGGCCAACAAAATCACAACTCGGCGTGACTTTTCACTCCATCAGTCACACCCGACCAACTCTGAGGGAATCTGAAAAGAGAAGAACCATTAGAAAATGAGGAAGGTTCTCCCCACCACAAGAAACTGATTAGAACAACCGACATTGAGACTCTTAGCAGGGGATAACAATGGAACTGCTAACTTGATCCAAGAGGGAACCGCCACATAGAACAAACCTCGAATAAGGCACCACAAGATTCGTGGTGGGTCTCCCCACCATTTAAGAACTGACTATCTTAAACCAACTAGTATAGAACGACATGAGAACTTCCAACCCAAAATAGAAACCACTGACACATGAGAAAACCCACAGAAGAATTCTACCAAATGACAAACTTAACCATCACTCATCATTTCTACCAGAGGTGAGAATCTCCAAAATGAGTAAGTACCAAAACAAAAAGGGTCACATTTGAGGATGCACAACTACTGGATTACCAAAAAGACGAGATCACCACACATTCTTACAACCACAATGGGGTGATCAAAGAACAAAGACTACAATTAGTAAAAGAGACCTTTATGCCTCTTACAGCAAAATAGAACCTTCAAAGATGGGAGAGCTGCAACAGGGAAAATTAGACCGTCCCCATTTCAGCATTGGAGACAAAAATTAGACCAAGGTGCCCCACACCCAACGATTCCTGACTGCATGAAAGGATTTACTCCGAGACCTGTGGCTGGATCTATGATGTCTTGAAGCATCTGATTCCCCGTAGTCAGGAGCTGACATTCTCCTGTCGAGACTCCTCCTAACGAAGCCACTAGCATAACCTCTCTAAGTTTCCCAAACAGCCACACCGACAGCAAGTCTTCAATGGATGACGATGAGGCGACTTAATGTACCCAAACCGGACACAAAAGAAGCGAACAAGAGAGTGTCCTGACTAATAGAAGATGGAATTGATGAGAAAACTTGTCTGAGATGGGTTCCTCCGGCTCGCTCTCACAGAATGGCGAACCATTCCAAACACCAAAGGGAACCGGTCCTTGAACAATAGGCGAAGACCCCACACAAGAGAAACTTTAACTGATTCCGCAACGTTAACTTTAGAGAAAAGGAAACCAACATCTTGAGATGCCCAACGTAGTCCTTCACTATTCGTTGGAATTGATGGACACTCACGAGCCTTGTCGCTTCCCTTACCTTCACTTCCACAAATATAAACCATCAAACGAGAGTGGTCCTAAACACCTTCCAAGTCATACCATCATGCAACGATACTAGGGTTATCTCCTCCACCAATCCCAAGTTGCACCTTCAAACGGACCAGAACATACACAGACTCTCTTAGATTTGGGAGTTTTTAATAACCTAAAAACACAAATGATTTCACCATTCCAGTCTGTTACCTTAAATAGATCATGATCACTATAAAAGAAAGACATCAACCAAAAAGAATTCAATTACACCACTCTGGTAAGAGTCTGGGTAGAACTAACAACTAGAAGAGGCTCACTATAAACTTTTGGGACTTTTCTGGGCAGCATACTCAAAAACAAGAGACACAAATCCGAATCCAAACCTATTATAAATAAAAATTCCACACCACAATCACAAACAAAAGCTCAAACTCAAATCACTATTCCAACCACAATTCAATATGTCAAAACCAAGAACCCACGAAAAAGAATACCCAACACGAAAAGAGAACTCTAAACAATTTCTCACTCACTTTTCTAAACATATGAAAAACCCTTTTTTGAAAACCATTTTCAGCAACCAAAACCACTAAAATATCCAGCATTGATATCCCATGAAGTCTCACACAGACATATCCCTGTGCTAGCTCAAGCACCCATCCACTCACATCACCAACTTCCCCACTTGCCACATGAGCACCTCAATGTATGTGATCACTCATAGGAGTACCAAGGGTCAATTAAAGACACTTCTCATTTCCAAAACATACCATTAAGCACACAACACAAATTCCCAACCAATTTGAGAAAGTGAATTATCGTTAAAGAAACACGTTTCAAAATTCCAAAACATTTTCCCTTAAAAAAACCATTTTTCCACTCCAACAACCATATTCCCTTTTAAAAAAACTTCACATAAATCCATTTTCATTTTTGAGATGTACTCACACCAACCAAAATGAAGGTTAAACATAACTCTCAATAAAACATCCAAAAATAAGGGACTAGTGGTTATACCAAACCGGTAACATGGATTAGCAGGCCATGCTCCAAGAGAGCATCAACCACAGGAAGCATCTTGAACTGTGCACTCAGGACATACATGGGTCACTACTCCATTCAGGCTCGTCGCGTTACATCAGATCACTTCCCTTGTCATCCCTCATCCACACATACCAATCCAAAGAAGAAAATTCAAATCCCGAACTACCCCTGGAACTCGAGTCTCGGGACGGGCAAGGGTTCATGACATCCTTCCCACACCTACCTCTCGAGTCCCGAAACACCTAATCACCAAGCGAATTGAATCCCCAAATAACAAGGGCCCCTTTGATATCATTTTGCAACGAACAAGGGCCCCTCTGATACTCTTTTCAAGAAACACTACAATATGATACGCATGACACAAATAAATTTATTTGAAAGAAAAAATTCATTTCTAATACAACCACATATTAAATTATTACCGAAACATACTTTTCTCACGTAAAATAATTAATTGAGCGTTTCAAAGAATTCCCACAACATAACCAATATGAAAACATAAAAAATTCTAAAAGAAAACTCAATTCCACCACACATGCATGTCAAAATATTCATAGAACACATTTCACACCACCCAAAATAATTAAAGAACAAGATAAATAAATTAATCCAGACAAAACCTTCATCAAAAAACATTCATAGATGAATTCACCTATCATTGGTGTAGAAATTCACAATTTTTGAAGCGAAACACCAATCGCGCACCAAACGCATCGCAAACAAAACCAATTAACCCTAAATCCGGAAATAGAACAGAACAAAAAAACAAAGAAATCAAACTCCAAAATAAGATGAACTAAAACCCTAGCTAAGAGGAAAAAGGGGGGTACTGAAGGGTAGGAGCGGGTTCGGCTGGAAGAAGTCCGCTCGCCGGATGGAGCGATGCTCGCCGGAGGGAGAGGGGGAGGAGGAGCCGACTAAAGGTCTTGATGGAAGGGGGGTGCGGCCAAGGGACAACCAACGACTAGGAGAGGGAGGTGTGCTGGGTTCGACTGGTGCGAATCGGTCCATCAAATGGAGTAGGGCGGGATGAGGTGGTCCGCTGAGAGGAAGAGCAGGGCGGCGGGATGGCTCGTTGGTGGAGCAGCAGGTCGGCGACAGCGCGTGACAAGGTCAGGGGAAGGGGGGGGGGGGGAGTTCGCTGCGATTGGGAAGCGCAGGGGGTGGGTGTGCGACGGGGGTAAGCGGAATGGGGGGCGACTCGGGTAGAATATGGGTTTGATTTTTTTATTAATAATAATAATAATAATAATAGTAAAAGAGATAAATAAAATAGAAGAAAAGAAAGAAGAAGAAAGATGAATGCAAAATAAATAAAAATATTTACAAGTAATAATGAACATAATAAAATTTTTAACAAACTCTAATAATAATCATAATAATATTGTTCATAACTTAAAAATAATTATAATAAACTTGATAATAATAATATTATTAACCATAGTAATAATAACAACAATAACCATTATTATAATTATTAAACTAACTCATTAAAACTCACACTATTTATTTGCCTTGTACATAAGGCAGGCCACACGGTGACCCAAGAAAGGTCGCGCGGCTTTGAACACACTCTGCCCATGCATCAGATGCCGTCAAGGGAAAATCATTCATTCATAAAAAGTGAAAAAATTTCAAACAGGCTTAGAATGCAACACGGTAGAAGGTTTTAAAGTCTGATAAAATAATAAAATATTATTAATTTAAAAGTTCGGGTGAGACAATATCTCTTTTATCAAGGTAATTTTCAAAATCATGAAATTATTTTCATGTTTTTTCTCGATCTTGGAATATATAAGAATATAGTCAATAAATACTACCATAAATTGATCAAGGAAAACTCTTATATAATAGTTCTTCAGATTCATGATGATAATATGAGAGTTTTTTTTTGTTTTAAAGGATTTAATATGAGTTCATAGTTTCTATATTTTTAAAAAAATGATGTACTGGGTATATCCTCTAATTTTACCCTTAATTGACAATATATATTCCAAAGGTCTATCAATAAGAATTATTAACCCCCGTAGTTTATTAAATAATTCATGAATATGGGGTAGAGGATACCTGTTTTTAATTATGATCTTGTTAAGTTTACAATAATCAATTGAAAAATGAATTGATCCATATGTATTTATAACCAATAGGAATAGTAAACCCTATAGTGAAGAACTTGGTAATATAAAAACCTTATCAAAATTTCCTTGAATTTGGTTATTCAATTCATCTGATTCAATCAAGGATATTTTATAATGATTCTTTAGTATTAGCATAACAATATGTATGATTTCTATTGTAAAATAAACCACATGATCTATGGGAAGACTACAAAACTCTTTAGAAATCATATCAAAATATTCTTATAAAATTGTAATATCTTCAATATTATGTTTCTCGCTAACTGTTTCATCTAAATATCTCTCATTATTTGGTAAAAGGATTCATACAAGGTAACTTTTATTGAGAGCTCATAGTTATCCTATCACTAATAAATGATCATAGACTAATTTGGGATATAAAACATTATTTAATTATCCTAATAATTGATATGGGATCTTTGTAGAGAAATAAAGTCCTTACGTAAAATCACATAAAATTCATTTAAAGTGATAATAATTATAATTTTTAGAAATAGATTCCCACAAACCTCAATTAAGATAAGAGTTATAGACTTGGGATGAACTCATTACACCACTAATAGTTTTCATTGATAATTCAAGATATACTCATTGGGGTAATGAATTTATTTTCCTAAGATACTTTCTATATATAAAGGAGTAGGTAGATGTATAATAAAACAATAATTTCACTTTCTTAAGCAGTTTATGAATGTACATTTAATTGAATATTTTTTATGAACCACTTAAGAAGCTATGAGTGTATAAGATTTATGTTTATACCTTTTCATTGAAGGTTAATGATGTTTATTTTTTTCATAAACCCTTGGATTGGTGTACTAGATAATGTAATTTCCATACTCATTATTTTTGATGCATTAAAGAGTAGGTGTTCATTATTTTGATCTTTCTTTTTCATCCATTTGATTTTTTGTCTTCTTTATATCTCTTCAATATTAATTTGATTTATGAAATTCACTTCCACACTTCATGATTTTTCCTATTACTTTATGGAAATTCTCCCATGATTCTTCCTATATTTTCATCATGTTGGAAGATAGATCTTTTTTTATGAGTTTTATCATTTGAGTTTCCAAAAAACTAAATTTTTATGTTTTTGTTTCTAAAACAATGAGAATAAGGGGATTCTATAATTTCCATTTCCACCTTGAGAGGATATAAAAAAAATTATTCATATATACATAAATTTCCTTATAGCTATTGATTTTTAGAGAATTGAATTTAAGAAACTAAAAAATAATTTATTTTTATTTTGGGGAAAATTATAAAACTTGAAGCATGCCATGTGAGTCTTGTAAAATTTTCTTTATAGGTACTAATGGATTCATCCTAATTTTTATTCAAATCAAGGAATCCTCTATCTATTTTTGTTTGAATAGTTTTTGGAAATTATTTAATTGAAAATATATTTTCAAACTCCTATTCAATGGATTTAATTTCTTCCTCTTACCTTGTGTTATTGATTAGGTACCACTATTGGTGAAATTAAACTTCAAAATGAAGAATCAATAAAATAATTTTTTCGTGCTCCAAGAACTAGAGAATGAAAAATATCATTTTTTTGTTGAGTTGATGCATTTATTGAAAATAATTAGATCAAGCATGCCAATAAAGGAAGGCGTATGCTTTTATTGGGAGAAGACATGATCATAAATGAAACAACTATAAGATAAACCATTAGAAATAAGATCTTCAATCTACTAGAATGTTAGGTCCCTTTATAATTATAGCGCAACAACACACCACCCTTGCTTGACTAAATTCTCTAAAACATATGAAGATTAATTGAACCCTAAAGAATCATCAACACAGTCCTTCTATAAATATAAAAACATTAATACATCCAATTAAAGAATGTGGAAAAGTAAAGAACTATTTTATTTACATGGTTCAAATTTTCATCCTACATTCAATGAAGAACACTAGAATAGTTTTATTTCCCCAAAAGTTCATATATTAAAAATGAATGACATTTTATCAACATGGATCAATTAAGTAAGTAATCTCGTTACAAGTGATGATATAGATTAGTAGGTGGTACTCCCATATATATATATATATATATGATTCTAACCAGTTATCTAATTTCATATACCCTTTACATTAATGGGATTCCATATATTGGAAATCTATATGTTGGTCTCCAATAGAAATCCTCAAATTATCTGGATACTTATGGTAGAATTAGATCATAAAAATATTATAAATATCAAACATTACTATGTGATCCAACATCCATTAAACTCATCAGAACTTACTTTTGATCAATCTATCAATGGTTAAAGTCTGACTTCTATAGACATCTTCTAGTGAACTAAAAACTATTATTCTGAATAACTAAATCCATATCCTTGAAATGGATTCACAATCATAACCATAGACCACTTGAATAATAATTCAAGGTTACCTAGGATACCATAAACACATAGATATCTTCAAACTTCTCATCTCACTTCGACATACCTATAGTGATCTCATTCCACCTTCCTATTACCCCAATCCCACTAAGGCACAATTCAACATTAGACTTTCTGAGACTAGAAACTCAGTTCATCTGTTATCTAGATTTTTCTTTCCAATAATCATCCAAAATATTAATTATACATATTTAATTATATTATAAATTTAATGGTATTTCAGGTTGATATGTTTATTCCTTGAATGAAACAACATATTTTTTAGAAATTAAATCACACATTGTATACCATAGTATAGAAAACTAATTTTCTGATATCATCTGAGTTCTAATAATAAATATTTCTAAAAAAACGTATCCTTTTCTTATCTTGTTAATGAAAAATAATATTATTTTTTAAGAGAGTGTAGCTACTAACTATAACATAGACATGAAACTGATATTTATTCATCCAAATGAAAACATATAACCCACTGTAATCTTAAAAGTATCAGAATCACCCATAAAACATAGTTGATGAATCCCACCACAAATTAAATGTTAAAGAGAGTGAAAACCAATACATAAAATTAAAACAATTATTATTAATAGAATATAACTTTTTCAATATATCTCACCACATCCAATATTCAGGGTGTTTACCCCTTTAGAACTTTAAAGTGTTCAACTACAGAAGCTGAAACTAACTTATATCCAGTCATTACAAGCCATTTCATAACCTTCCAAATGTGATCTCTTTGGGATAAAATTAAACTCATAGTGATTTGGTATATTTCAATCCTCATACTAAGAATTTTATTTTCAATAATCATATCTTTCATTTCAAAAGTTCTTTAAAACTCATACTTAAATTTTAGATCCATTGAGTGCAATGAACCAACATAAGAATATCATCAAAATATATGGTAAAAATAATAACATAATTATCCAAGAACACTTTCTAATAGAAAAAGTGATATGAATTAATTTTAATGAAACCTTTTTCAATCAAAAAAGTGTATAATTTTTTTAGTTTTGTTGAATTGGTACTTATTTAAATCCACAAAAGAGACATTTAAACTTATAAACCAAGTCCTTATTTTTATTAAAATTGAAACTAGTTGGTTTTTTCATGTAAATATATTCCCCTAAATCACCATGAAGGAACATGGTATTTGTATTCATTTTCTTGGATAATATTTTTTTTGATAACAAACAAAATTAAAACTATCTAGATGGTTGTATAATTTTCTACCTTTGAAAATATTACATTGGAATCCACACTCACTTTTTATTGAAATCCTTTGAACACTAATTTAGATTTATAAACCTCACTTTCATTAAATTCATCCTTCAATAAGAAAACCCATTTATTTTCTAGCACTTTATTCCCATGTGATAAATCTACTAGCTCCCAGGTTTTGATGGAATATAATTAATCAATATCCTATTTCATAGAAAATTTACACTTATCATAATTACCCAGTGACAAAACTTATCCTAGGATTTTAGGTTCTCCTCTATCCATTATAATTAGGTAGTAAAATTCACGACTAATCCTTTTTACCCCTTATTTGACTCTACATGGACTTCACAACTCAATATATGGTTCCGATCCTTTTTTATACTACATCTTCTAGTTATATAACATATAGAGAACTATATTTCATATCTCTATCTCAAACCAATGAAAACCTTGAGAATTTAGGTTTATCTTCCATTATAATAATTTCTTTAGAATTTCTATTACCATATGATTTAAATAGAACTAGTGTACTTATAGAGCTAGAATCAAGATCAACTTGAACCCTTCTAGATAAAAATTGAAGATCAATATCATTTTATACCAATTTATAGTATTTATAAAAGAACCTCTCATTAAATATCACATTTGAAGCTATGATGATATTCCAGATATTTATATCTAATAGTAGATACCCTATGTTCTCATCTACATTAACCTTAATGAAAAAAATATATGAATTTTTATAAAACTTATCCTTACCCTTATAATAAATGTGAAAATTTGATAGAATTCAAAAAAACTAGAAGATAAAATTCCATTAGTTTTTCAGACTATAACTATTTAATAATCTCTTATCTCTCTAGTTAAAATGGACTTAGATTAAATAAGTATATAGTGAATTTTTTTTATTCCACCAAAATTTCATTATATACATTCAATCAAAATCTCTTTATGTATTCATTCTTAGTAAATGGTTTATTTATCCATTCGACCACACCATTTTGTATTTCTGTACTAGTAATAGTTTTTCCATGCCAGATTCCCTTCTCATGGTAGTGGTTCTTGAAGTCCCTTACAGTTTATTCACCACCATTATCAAACCAAAAACATTTAATCCCTTTTATAGTCTCTCTTTCAACTATATCCTTCCACTGAGTAAAAATGAGAAAAAACATTGACTTATAGCTCATAAAATATACCAAATCCTTTTTTATTGAATCATAAATGAATCTAACAAAATACAAGTAACCTCTATAATATAAAACTGGGAAAGAACCCCCAAACATCAGAATGAACAATTTTAGGATTATAGTAGTGAGGTTTCCTTCCTGTAAAATTAAACAAAACTTTCTTTTGTTTCTTTTGTATACAACTCCCATAGGTTTTGATATTAGTATTATTGAGCTTTAATATAACCATTACCACTATATATTTAATTTTCTTCTCACTAAGATGACCTATCTAATTTTCCATAACACTAAACATCCGTTTGTTATCATTTTGGAAATAAAAATTCCATATCAACTTCTAGTTAGATACAACGTGCCATCCTTAACTCCTCTTACCAAAACCATTGATCCTTATGTAATTTCCATACTACAATATAAAACTCATCCTATATAATTATTTATCTAGTTATCCAATGGAAATAATATTATCCCACAAACATGGGATGTGACTCACTTCCTTCAACTTATGGTTGTTTCAATTATGAATCCAGACATTCACGTCACCCTTTATGACAACAAAAAGAGACTCATCATCCACCAAATGAACCTTTATGAATTTTTGGGGGTATATAAATTTTCATGCACACTTGTTCTAATGTGGAATGAATTTCTCCAACAAAATCAATGTCCCATGATTCTATCAGAACATTGAAAAATAAAATAACATCATAACTATATTACCTTGAATTAAAAGAACTATAAATTCTATAATTCTTTCTTCTAGAACCCACTCTACGGTCATTGTAATATTTATTAAGATGTATTATCTTAATATAGTTCCAAAAAGTTGGCCTAGTTCTATTATATTTTCCTATAATTTTATATCTATACTTATTTTCATCCTCCCGCCACAACCTATAATTGGGTTATCATCATATACCTTATACGTTCAATTTATTTTTTGTAAGTTCATAAACTTCCTTCAACATAAGATCTTCATTAAATACTAAATTATTGATATCAAAAAATACCTAGATTAGTTTTATGGTAGAATTACCTACAACAGTTACCATCTCTTCCCATCTTTTCATTAGTAATGAAAGTAGAATAAATTCCTAGAAATCATTTATAAAAGTGAATTTCATTAAATCAAGATAACTCTAGATCATGTTAAATTCATTAAAATGGCATGAAGCTGGTATTAATTCTAAAAATTTCATGTAAAAAATGTACACATCATAAATTATTTGTTTAAAGCTATTAGATTTTCATAAATGTTATTCAAAACATCTAATAGTTTTACTATTATTTTCTTCCCCAAGATAATTAATTCTATATTCCTTTCCAAAAAAATCCAAATCAGTCTAAGTGCTTCATGATCTAGAAAAACCCATTAAGCTTTATCCATCTTATTTAGAATGAATATAGTTAACAGAATATCCATGTCATTTTGGATGAGATAATATTCTATCTATATACTCTAGAAACCATATTCCATTTAGTAAAACTTCTCAACTAAAATGTTTATATATTTATATTCCTTAAACTCATTTAGTAACTCTTACTGAATAAAATAACATCATGGAATAAATTTAAACAAAGATACCCATGTTTACTGAGATTAATTCCTTATTGTAAACCAAGATTTGATACAATTTTTTGGGAGACTACAACCACAAGAGTGAAACCATTGGTGGATAAAACATCATAAATAGGATCTTAAATCCACCAAAATTTTATCTCCCTCAAGAAATCATGGGAAGAAGAACACAATAACACCTTGACTAAATGATTTGGAACTTAGGATGCATAAATTCAACCTAAATAATATTTCTTAATCTTCCATAAAACATAAAAAAATTCAGAAAAAATAAAAGTCTAAAAATAAATAAATATTTTATTTACAAGGTTTATATTTTCAACTTATGTCCATAGGAGAACAATGAAAAGGATTTATTTCTAAAAATTATTAAGATTACAATTTATCGACTTCTTATCCATACCAATAATTTATGAAATTAATCACATTGAAAATCAAATCACACATCATCAGGTTCTCCACCAACATACATAGAGATGTCTAACATGTCACATGGTTGCACTAACCTCATACATTTTCAATCCTACACCTATTGGAAATAATAACTACTTATCTATAGTGGAAATAATCTAATTGATGAGATACTTATGATTGAATCAACACATAAAAATATCATAGATATCATACCTTATTGTGTGGAATAAATTATATTTAACTCATTGGAACTTATTTATGATCAACCTATCACTAGTTGAATTATCCCTTCCATAACTATTTTCTTGTAAACTAAAAACCATTCTTCCAATGAAGTGAACCTAATGATTTATAGAGGATTTATAAAACTAATATTTTCATTTAAAGGAATCAATAGAGTTATATTTCTTACATAGTATGTTTTTGTTTTCTAAATGGATCATGTTGTTTTTTTATTTATTTAGAATGTTGGGTGATAATCACTATAATATTTTCCACCCAATCTTCTATCCCATTCGATTTCTCACTGGGATAATCATTAAATTTTCCATTACACTCCTTATTCTCTTAAATACTTATAATTATAGAAATTGACTAAAGAAAGGTTAGTGTGATTATTAATTAATAATTACTAGATTAATTAATCATATGATAGTGAAACTTAATTGTATAATATCCTAAATTATGACACATTCATTTCTACCTATGATATTTTATGTTTTACCTATATCAGTTTGGGTTCAATAGTGGTTGTTTTAAGTTATATCATTTTATTATTTAAAACCTAATCCCAAATATTTACTAATCCTCACAATGATACCTACTTATATGACCCAAGTAAGACACACACACACACACACATTACACCGTTTAATGTTAATATTCATTACATATCACACTAAATCATAGAAAAAACCCTATAGGTTTAGTGTCATTGGATATTAGCTACATGATATTATTATTTAAAAATATTTATTTAATATTACCCATAAAATATTCCAAACATGATATCCTTTTATAAATATTACATAGAATACAACTCTCCTTTACACGAGGAATTGAAACATAAGAAATGGGTGATCTTGAATGATTAGTAAGCGTAAACATAAGATATATAAATTGAAAATAATAAGTGAGAATAATATAAACATGTAGGTATGAGAATATAATCATATAAAATGAATATATCATAAATAAAGCACATAAAAAGGATCCCATGTCATGAATCATAACATATGGATTTTGGAATAATAGAATAAATGAGCTCGAGGGCTGTGGTAACACAAGTAAATAGTCATGATCCATGAACTATGAAACAGGAAAATGACATAAAATTGAAATAAGGAACAAAAATAAGTATAAAAAATTATTTCTTATGTTTGGTATCACTGTCAAGACCATTATCACATAGTAGAAAAGGTCCCATAATATAGTAGATTGGGTTAACTCTCTATTCTGATAATCAATGGTGACTGAGTTCACTCCCCAACCCCATACATGTAATATCCTGATATATAATGCATTACCTGATTAATTGGAGGGATATATTTATTTCTAGGAACACCTAGGAAATAATAAAAAACTATACATATATGTTCAAATTGACCATGAATGCATTCATAATTCCATCATAATATAATAAACCTATGAGAATGATTTTTTTTCCTAATAATCATCATATGTTTTGAAAATGAATCATAAAGAGAAATAAATTGCATGAGTATATTAAAAACCCCTTGAAACTTAAGAAATATTAAAATATATTTCCAAAGATCAAAATTGCTTTATTATATAATTATATAGATTCTTATAAAATAATAAAATATATCCTTTACATTTTTATAACTTAATTTTTTTAAAAAATAAATGGTTTTAGAAATATTAACAAATTAAATAAAAATTAAATTGAAGAATCATGATAAATTAGAATGAAATATTTTTGAATAAATCCTAAATAAAATTGCGGTTGAAAGTGATTGCGCAAAAAACATTTAAAAAATATTCCTTTCATACTTCATAGAGAAATCCTAAGCTAATAGAAACTAACCATACGGAATAATATATTTAGAGATAAGAACATATATAAAGAACATAGCTATAAAAGAAAATTATTCCGAAATGAAAGAATATATAATATTATTTCCACTTATAAACATCATTTTTGGTGAATTATAAACCAATGGGAGGGGATATAGTAAAAATACCTGTAAGCCCCAAAAATAACCAGAGGAGAAAAAAATGTTATTGGAGAGTGAAAGAATATAAAATTTCCTATTATAATAATTTATAAATATATAATATTTATTTCATAGTGATATTGTAAAAGAAACATATGTATCTACTCTTATCTTACATTATAGCACTTTAACCATAATGAGGAATTCTCTTTTTGAAAGTGGTTCTTTAATAATGAAAGATTTAGGGATCCTTCTTGGGGACAGTGAATACTAAATTGGTTATAAGAATTTAAGATTGGAAACGTGGGAAATTATTCAAGTGATAACCAAAGCCAAAGTGTGGTTTGATATGGGAAGATGAAGGGTCCTTTTATACGAGATTTTGAGTGGAATTATTAAAAATAGCCATTCTTTAATGTGTAAGGATTTTATTTTTACATGGATAAATAATTTTAGGTGAAACAATAATAGATATTGGTCGATAATACCCTAATTAACATAATTTTAGAGAAATTTAATGATACTTTTTGCATTTAGCCCTTAATTTAGCACATATACCTCAATATAACCCTACTGTTGTAGCTCAATTTTTATCTCGATAACTTAGTTTTTCAAAAAAATTAGATTTTCCTTATGATCTAATTTAATTTCAATAATTAAAAAAAATGAAATCCATTTTATTTAATTCAATATCTAAAATTGATTAAAATTAATTTTACATAAAAAATGAAAAACATATTTTGTTTTAGAAAACTATATTTTAAGCATAAAAGTTAATTTATTCATATATAAAATCTTATAGAATAATAAATAAATCATAGTTGTAGTAGGAATGAAAAATTTTTGTGTATATCATAATAGTCATGTAAAACATTGTTAAATATCTCATGTTTTCTATTGATAATATATATATATATATAATAACTCAAATTTAATAAATCCAAAATATTCCCTTGATATTTTACATGAATATAGAAGTCTTCATACCCATTGTAAAATATTATTTATTCTATAATTAATAAAAATTAATAATAGTTGTCAAAACCTTCCTAAAATCATTATTTTGTGAACAAACCATTTCAATGTGGAAAAAAATTTCTTATTTCATTTAGCAATTGAAAAATATCCCTCAAATTTTTTTATTTGATTCCAATTAATATAAAACATTCTTTTCTAAATATATTTCATTATATGAAAATAAACTCATCATCTGGTAGCATATATAGGAAATTTTTTTTCTACGTACAGGTAAATTTATTTTTGATAATATATAAGTTTAAATTTTTGAATGCGTAATAATAACTCTTATCTTTGATCCATCATAAGATTTTTTACTTATCCGATTTTCTGTATGTAAAAATAAGTCTGAATATAAATTAATATATATTATCTTACACTATAATTAATCCTAATACATAATAGTAACATTCACTATTTAATTTATACATAAGAAACATTCCTTTGTGAAATTTATGATATGTAAGACTAACTGCCATTCGAAACTGTGTACAAATGATTCGATACTTGTAAATTCTCTAAATATAAGATAATTTAAAAATTTTATAGAATAAAAAATAGTAACATCTTTGTATATAATTTTATATACATGTAAAAATTTCTTATAAGAGTCATGGAAAATAAATTCATGCTGGGAACCCTTTTAATAAATAAAAAAATAAACAATCAAAAATTTACTAAAATTAAATTCATCAGTAAAAAAAGGATTTTATGTGCATGAAAAGTTAATCTGCTATATTGTATGTTAATGAACAAAATTTCAAATAATATCCTCTTTTTATGATAAAAAAACCCATATAATTTAAAATAATAAATTTTAAAAATTAACCAAATAGAATAGTAAAACTAGGAAATCACCAGAGTAAAATTTTTAAAAATTAGTGTTAATATTACAATTAGCTCCCTTTTGTTAAATGAGAAAAAAATTATAGGAAATGGACACATTATCTATTACACACTATTTAAACATAAATTCATTAAAATATTTATTATAAAAATAAATAATTTTTCATTTAATTTCATAAAATATATAAACAATCAAAAGAAAAAAATAAAAAAATTAAAATTTAGAAATAAATAGAAAAAACCCTTTATAATTTGGATTAGTATTTTTAGGATTAATATATTTTAAATACATAGGATTAGGATTAAGTTATATTGGGCTGTGTTCTTTATATTTGGTAAAGGTAGTGGTTCTTGAAGAAGATCTAAACTTGTCTCCCATAAGTATAATTCCCAGAGGGTTTTTGATGTTTTTCAGATGGTTTGAAAATACAAATCATATTTTTTATATCTTTATTAAATTTTCTCTTCAGTAATTTAACCGCTGGAAACATTTTATTAGTAGATTTTTTTGGTTAAGTTAAACTACATGAAAATTTTGGTTGAGTTGGATTCATAATTATAAGATCTTTGAAAGATGTTTTGAAGACTATTTGGGTACTAACACATCTCCAGTCCACTAAAAATGAGGATCTTCCTTCGATTCCTCACCAAAAAATTACATAGACTAAAGATATTTTTTAAATGATCTCTTGAGATTGTAAATTTATTTGGGGGAACTACACCATGACTCTACATTCATTTGAGTTTATACAACAGTTTTCCAAATATATCCAATATTGAAATGATTTCTTCTTTATTAAACTAAATCCATACCTCATAGGATTTCCTTAGAAAATAACCACAAGTTTTTAAATTTAATTTACATAATCTCTTCCAATATAGGTGTTTTGGATCAGTTCGCAATGCCCAACGGTTCTGTATCCGACGATACGTGGACATGATTTCCCAAGGCAGGCGTTCGTTGGGCGATTTGGCCAGCGATGCTTAAGAACTCACATTGGTCGAGAGGATGGGAAGTCGGGATCATCGCACCTTTTTGGGGGGAATTATTGCCTCTTCCAGGACTCTCTTATAGATTTAAGACATGTTCATATGTTCACGAATCTTTAGTTCATACCCAATCATAGTATCCATGGATTACCCCTGATTGGAAATGGTCAGCTGAACGTAGGGATTCAGAATCATTTAGTCCCAAGGTTTACCATCCCTCATAGGATTAATGACTCCGAGGAGTTTGGAATCGTTTGGATGATGCTGGTTTAAAGCCTCATAACTGGGTGCTCTGGAGTTTATTGTCATATAGGGGAGACAGATAATGACTTCAGTGTTTGGATCGAACCTGTGATGTGGGATTCCTACGTATCCTCGTGAGAAGAATATGAATCCACATAGTTCGGTGCCACTTAGAAGGAGACATCACCTTTTAGGGTCATGTGACAAGGACTCAACCGTTCATTTCAACGTCATGTGGTAAGGACCCCCGGGTGAGAGATGCCCGGTCAAAGCTGGTGTAAGACTTACACCGAGACAGCCCGAAAGACATAAGTGAAATGATTTCCTGGGCCTAAAGATGGTCTTGCTGGAGTATAAGGACATGGTCTGATACGTACAGATGTGTATCAGACTTAGACATCGGGCCTGTACCTCGGGGAGGATTCCTACATATCTTGGTTGGTCGGGAATCTAAGTCCACACCATTCTTGGAATATTAGGGCTTAGTCGTGAGAGTCACCTGTTATTGGGATTGAGCCTAAAGGAGGCATCCCACATACCCTGTTTAGGAAATAGGGATCAAAACCCACATAGTTCGTTTCAGGGCTTCGGTGAACTGACGTGAAGGTGGACCCGGGGTCCATGGGATGTGGGGCTCAAACCTCACAGAGGCTTCCTACATATCCCCATGACAGGGAATCAAATTCTACGATGTTCGGAATATTTTCAGAGAACCGACGTGAATGTAGACCCAGGGGGTCTGATGGTAAGTGGGATTGAACCTCATGGAGGCTTTCTACGTACCATGCCTTGACATGGATCAAGGTCCCCATAGTTATGAATGTGGGGAATTTGGGCTTACACTATGGACGGCCCAGAAGAGGATATCATAGTCGATGCTTACTCTAAGCCCACATGAGTCATCCTCGGTGTGAGAAAAAAGAGGCATCAAGAACCAGACGCTCACGTCGCGAAAGGTGCATTCGTGGGGAGTGCAGTGGTGCTTATACGTAGGGCGGCCCAGAAAGTCGGGGCTTACTCCGATATGGATGCCTGAATTGGTGACAAACCCCAATGGGAAAGGGATTTGGGACCGAAGAAGAAATGAGGGGTGCAGGTACCACCTCCAGCAATAAGAACTAGTGGATTACACTAGGATGGTTGCTCTGGGTGATGCTAAAGAGTGGAAACGGTGGATGGGGCTTATGAAAAGATGATGCTCGGGTGTCTTCCTCATGTCTGGCCATGAGGGCTTCCCAACTCACTGGTGAGTTGAGGCATTTACCTATGCGCTAGTGCACAATTAGGATAACACCAAGGGCATTGGAATCAGTCTAAACAAAGGGAGATAAAATGTGTGAGTCACATGGCCGATATTCGGAACACAATGAGAGTGGAAGGGTGATGGAAGATAACTTTTGACCGTATTCGAGACACAACATCCTTATCACGTTATCCTGAAATGGGGATAAAAAAATGAGGGTCGACTGCTGACCGTGTTCGAAACACATGACCGAACTCGAAGTGTTTTCCAAAGTATTCTGGGGCGTTGGTCTAGGAATGTTGGTGAGCTGATGCGGTATGGGACCAGGCCATTAGGGGGTCCCTTCAGACATGGAAGTGGATGAGTATCCTAATAAAGGACACGCAAGGGTGATGGAAAGTTTGAACGGATTCTAACACTCTTGAAATTATGCCACTATAATAATGGCATTAGGCATCTTATTATTGGGGAATAAAGCATCTCTTGATTGGAGAAAGAGGCATCCTATGATTGGAACATAGGGTACACTATAGTTTAGAGTCATGTAGAGAGGATTGTTGGCATCTCATGCTTGGATCATAAGGCATATATCATATAGAGCAAGAGGCATCCTATATTCGGAACATAGGAAGTACTATAGTTTATAGTCATGTAGATAGGACTGAGACATCACTGTTTAATGTCGTGTTACTGGGACTATTTTTGTATAGTTTAATGTCATATTGATAGGAAGAGGTCCATACAGTTTAATGTCATGTGGTCAGGATAAAGGCCATAAAGTTTAACACCATGTGGTCAGGACGTTTAGGTAACAGATACCCATCAATGGTTGGTGTGGGGCTTACGCAAGGGCGGCCCTTTCTGGTTCAACCTGGCATAGGAGCCAAGTGATAGGGTTTGGAGTAGTTTCCCGAGGAATGGTTCAACTCAAGGTACTCGGGGGGTGTGATGATGAGAATATCAACTCACGACATAGGAAACAAACCAAGAGGAATATGTCGACTCAGGGTGTTTCATGGGGTGAAGAGGAGTCTCTCAAATCATGGTATTCCACAAGTGGATGGTGGGTGCGCATAAGGGCGCATTGGAAAATCCCGAAGTCCCGACCCGAAAAGTTCAAGATGTGACTCTATATTCTTCATGGGGGTCAATGACGGTAGTGAAGGGACATGCCCAGAGCGCAGCCCCAACAGTATGGACCAGCAAGTGCATGGGATTTTCTGCATGGGGCAGGCCGTATAGGAGATGACCATGGAGAGCTGGCCATGTAGGCTATCCACAGAGGAGCGAGCAACGTAGGAGTTGGACGCATAGGATATGGCTGCCTAGTAGATGGTCATAGAGAGGCTATCCGCGGAGGAGCTATCCGTGAAGGGTGTCCGCGGATGAGATGGCCTCGGAGGAGGCGAGGCTGCGTAGGAGCATCCACAGAGAAGCTGTCCGCGAACGGTGTCCATGGAGGAGCAAGCCGTGTAGGAGCTGGCCGTATAGGATGTCCGCGAAGGAAATGGCCACTAAGGGCTGGCCACAGAGGAGCGAGCCATGTAGGAGATATTATCATAGGATTCCCGCGGATGAGATGGCCGTGGAGGAGGCGGGCCGCGTAGAAGCTAGCCGCCTAGGATGTCTGTGAAAGAAATGGCCGTTAAGGGCTGGCCGTAGAGAATCTGGTCGAATGTGGTTCGTGGTTTGGTTTCTCATCTATGTGGAAGAGTGCATCTGCGGATGATATGGGGTCCATAGATGGTCGTGGAACATTACGGTTGGGAGCGATTTCTTCTGCGTCTCCACATGGGTTTTCACCCGTCCTTTCATCCCTGCATTTTTTGTACCCCTCGGTGACTATTTATAGAGTCATGAAGAGGCTGTATTGATGGGAAAATGACACTTCTTATGGAGGCCCATTACCAGAAACCCGGTTTACAGATGACTTGGTCAATACGCAACTCATGGGGAATTGAATATACCTCCCTTGTGAACCAAATCGATTCGGGGGTGCTTCGCGGCCACATAGGGATCTGCCTCTATTCTGCGAATTACAGTGTTCGCGGTCTGGTCCGGTTGCCACGTTTTGTTGCTGGGGTGGTTATTGATGGTGGATCGGCCTGGTGCCCGTCCTGCTTCATGACCGCGGAGGGTCCCCGCCTCTGTTCCGCAGACGACAACGTTCCGTGGGATTGCAGTTCGCCGAACTAGCCGCGTACTGTTGCTGGGAGCCGGTACGCGGACCGGTTTGGTCCTTTCCCAAGTCTTGGGGTAATTGGATTCCCCCCTTGCGGAATTTTCAGGACCCTACAATAGGAAACTGAAAATTATTAATTCTATAATTCCCATCTTTATAAATATTTCTCCAAATATCCTTTCAGGAAATACTTTTCACTATGAACCATATTGATAACAAATATTATTAAACTTTACAGATCATTAAATATATTTCTAAAAGTTTCCCTTTTATCACAAGATATCTGAATTTATTCCATGATTCATTGAACCATATATCTAGCTAATTTGGATATTTGAGGTATTAGGTTTACTAGATCAATATAGACAACAAAATCTTTCCATTTTATAGTTTCTCTTCCTCTATTAGAGGGAAATAGTTTATCTTTAGCCTCTTATTTAATTTAATCAAGAATTTTTTGGTGATACTTATTCTAACTAACCAATACATCATGATTATTTAGAAACACCTCAATAATAATTTTATCTTTTCCTTAGTATCAACAATAATTTCATCTATATCAACACCTCATGAATATTTATCACATTCATTTTAATTTTAACTTTGATATTTAGATTTTTGAAGAACATTATTATTCCAAGGATGCAGAAAAACTTTTAACAATTTAATATTATTATCAACAAAATATTATATTTTCTTGGAATCTATGCCAACTAATTTTAGTTCATCAAAACATTGATTAAGTTTTATATTAACTTGATATGTGAAATGGATTAATTATGTAGTATTCCCTAGAAAAAAAATACTTTGTTCATAATATATGAGTTAAGTCCTTACTTGATTTGATTTAGTTATAAACACGTTCATGAGTTGTTGAAAGTTTCCCACATGCACAAGAGCCTCATCCCATTTGGGAAGGACCCAACAATAGCATCCAAGAGACCCAATTTCAAAACCGAGCAGAGACATATTTCTGGGTTACTGTAGTAGTAATGTATCAATACTGTAACACATACTGTTCAGTTATGTAGAAGCCAGAAATATTCATCTGTTTGAGGTTTCGGGTCACTAGTTTTGTCCCAAGGTCCTTCAAGGCCTTCGGGCCACCTAAGGAATTATAGATAGTAAGGATTTCTGGCCACCTCCAGGCCTTTGGGCTACCTCAAGGCCTTAAGGCCACCTTTAAAATTGTGCTTCATGGAAAAAGAAGACTCTACAAGTAGCAGGATCTAGATGAGGATTCCTTGTATGCATATTCACCAGAGTAGAATCTAACAGATGTGGAAGAAAGAGAGGGTATGGAGTTGCTATCAGGACCACCCTATGCATGCACATGAAGCCTAGATGAACACCTATGAAAAGGTGGAGAGCTGATATCATGATGCAAGATGATTGGGGGGAGTAGGTTCATGTAGTTATAGTCTGGATATTTCCACTAAGACCTACAGGTCATGTAATCTCTAAGCCTATTGGCCTTGTAAGGGTTCCCCCTCATCCCTTGAAAGGGGGGTTATAAAAAAATCAATAAAAATAAGACTTTCAGGTCATTCAGGTTGAAAAGTGTCCATATAAATAATTTGAAACAAAATTAAATCCAGTTTCTTTTGAATCAAATAATGATTTTTCATATCTTATAAAGAGTTAATTTTCTACTTAATCTCTTTCAATTCATCCATAAAAAATCAAAAACACTGATCTGAACAGGTTTTTTGGCCTTTAACATTTATATATGAGATTTTAATATATGTCAAAACTCTTTAAAATGATATTTTTAAAAAATTTTATATTTAAATTATAAAAAATCAATTTTAGGTAATTAATTCCCCTTATATACTTTCATTTATACTTGGGGGAAATTTTCTAGGTACTTTTAAAATCGATAATTTCAACTTATAAATATTTAAATAATGAGAAAATTACAATAAAAAATTAGTTTAGAATATCATCAAATATTTTTCTTCCAATTTAGAAGTTGATGAGGGAATCTCGTCATCAAAAAATACTTTGGATATTCACATCATTATGTTCTAATTATTTAATATCATTATCTTCCAATCCTTTATTTTGATCATCATTACCACTTATAGCCTTAAATATCTCTTATACACCAGCTTCATTAGATTACTCTACTACTTAAACTTCTATATTTTCATCTACTAAAACTCACCATTCTTTCTAAACTGACTTCTCAACTTCATCTCTAAAATATGATGTTTTTCTAATCTTAATCTACATACCAACATTTTTATCTAAATCATGTTTTAAACTAACACTATCCTTGATAGTTGTATTTTCAAAATTCAAAAATAATTTCTTAATTTTTATCTTCAAATCATCAACATGATCCACTTATTTCATAATATAAACTTTCACAAAAATATTAATTTGTGTTTGTATTAATAGAATCATTCACAGGCTTAACATATTTAGCTACTCTAGTTTCAACATGTACATTAATTGGCCCCCTTAGTGGTAGGAGAGATACATTCATCAACCTCTCTATCAGCTTCATAAACTTTATCTGTTGAAATAAATAGTTTTTTCTAGGATACACTTCATATGTACCCCATATTCATTAAAAACTAGATGTAATTAATGTATGATGGTAATAATTTATAAATTTTAACTCATTAAACAGTACTTATATTTTCTCAAAACAACAGAGTAAAGAATATTTCATATAGTTAAAATTTTAATTTTTTTAACCCTTGACAATATTTATCTGTAATCTTTTATGGAAATATATGTTGTTTAACCATCTTCTCATTCAAAAAAATATACATCATATAAAATTCTTGATATATAACATCCTTGAATTCACTATCCCTTTGAGATAATATAGTATGAATAAATTTGATAAGAAATTTATTCATAGGATCACAATTCTAAATTAATTTCATATCAAAAACCATTATTAAAAAAATAATTAAAATTGTATCTTGGTACTTTAAATATTTGGCATCTACTAGAAATTGAGAAAATAATTTTTTTTCATGTGGGCAGTCAAAAACATCAACCAACTCAATAACAAAAAATGTAAAAAACATCCCTTTCGTCTTAGAAGAAATAGAATCATCAATAGTTATAAAATTAAATTAATCATTTGAATAAAACTTCCCAAATTCATTTTTAAATAGATCTTTGATTATATTCACATAAAAAATATATTCACAATCTTGAAAACTCAATACTTTCTTCCATAAAAAGTTTTTTATGATTAATCCAAGAGAAATCAATAACCTTAATAGGAAGTATTTTCTATTTTTGAGTCATACAACTTTCCCTTCTTCACCCATATATTAGAATTAGTATGACCCCCTTTGATTTTCAATGATCAATCATAGTTTTGAGGTTTGAGGATATGGGGTTTGAATTTGATAGATATAGGGAGAATCTTGAGTTTCCTCCATTTTAACATTTTCAATTTAAATATCAAAACTATTTAAACAATAATGAAAAAAGAGAATAATATCAAATGTCACATAACAAGACATTGGCATGTAATAATAAAATCTCAAAAATAAGGAATATATAATATTAAAAAATCAAGTTAATATTACTTATTAAAGGATAAATGTTACATATCAAAAGGGATATATTACCAATCACATATTTCAATAAATTAAATATTACATATCAATTAACATATGATTAAAAAGTATATATATATAAATAAAAAAACAATACATAAGATTAAAAATAAAATATATGACATATATAAGATTTAAAAAGTTACTAGAAAAAAATTAATTACAAAAATATAATAAATTCACTTAATTTTTAAAAAAACCAACTCAGTATTAAAAAACAAAATGATCATAAGAGAGAATCATATTGAATATATTTTCTTACTTATGATCAATGTTAATGAACTATAGAGATATATCACCATTTTTAGAAAGATATATTATGAAATGATTCCTTATATTAATGTTATTGGTTCTAGAATGGTTTTATGTGTTTTTTAAAATGTTTATAGATCAAGTGTTTCCAGATTTGATAGAAACTTGAAAAAATTTGAATAAAAATCCTACAATGTGTTATTCATCCACAACCCATGAGAAAAATAACAACAAGATGAAACATAATCAGCTTTAGCTGTAAATAATGTAAAAAAGTTTTGTTTTTTACTAGACTAATAGAACAAGGATTTTATTAATAAATGGAATTTTTTGGGGTACTATTTATATGTAGTCTAAAAATTAAAAATTCAAAATCATAACATGAAATTTAACTAAATATAGAGGTCTTACGAAATAATAAAGTAATAATATTAAAAACATTAAGATAATTTAAAATCCTTCTGGAAAATATCATATAGTATTCATTATAATTAACATAAAATATTTTATAAATACACATGGTGAACATGACATATGATTTGGTGGTAGTAATATATAACCATCTTGTAATTATTCCTCTATACACCTATTTATTTATAAGTTTTCCAACATTATTCATATCATGTTTAATATTATAACTCATAGGAGTATCAAACACTTCACTATTTTCAAGGAAAAACATTTTTAGAAATTGAAACGTGTATATGATATGATTTAACATATTTAGAATTTATTTTTGAAATATTTTAGAATCAAGGAAAAAAGTCAAGTCACCAATCATGACAGTTTTAAACTCTTTTGTCATGAATTTGGAAAATTCATTACACAAATTATAGTTTTCTTGAACAAAAAATAAAATTATAAACATATATTTAAAATAATAAAAAATATAAAGATGACATATTATTAAAACAACTATGGTCTTCCACCTATATAGAAATATAATAGGATAAAATAAAATAATTTATCCTCTCATACCATGATCTTGTTTCTAGTTTAATTCTATATAAATCTTTACTAATTCTGAATAAAATTTTATAAAAATTTGTGTCACGACTAAAACCACTAAGAATTTCCTAGCTAATGGTTAGTTGAGTATTACACCCAAAGTCCTCCTCTAATAAGTCTAGGTATGGAGATCAGCACTGAGTAGCTATATCACACATATGGGAGTCCTTATCCAAAGGTACCTATACACACACAAACTCACATATCAAAACCACTAACACTCTACTGAAATGTAAAATAAAAGTGAGAACCAAATTTATATATACATACATACACACAGATATATATATATATATATCCTAGAATATGATTATGAAAAATTTACTGAAAAAAATAAAGGTCCCAATAAAATCCTACTAAAACTGTAAGAGTCCAACCTGCTAAGACAGGAGGGGGATGCTATCAATTGAAACTCCTAATATCAACTAGGCTATATCAATATGACCATGTTCTATATACTGTTTATCATCCTATGACTCCATAGAAAGGTCTATCATCTATATAAGATATTTCCTATATGGGAAAAAACCATTCAAGTGTGAGTATAACAATACCCAGTAGGATTCCCCAAAATCACAAAAAAAATTCATCAAGAGTTTAGTTAGTTCATCAACACAAAGGCATTCCAATCTGAATATGAGACATAAAAATAATAACCCATATATACTCATGATAGAAACCAAGTCTCAAGGAAGGATTAAAACCATTCATCCAGAAATAAGATTCTATTTGATGATTCAAGGTAACACTCATTTGAGAGAACTCACTCCACAATCCTGATAACATTGATGATTCTCATGCTATAAGTCTTTCTCATCTAGCATCACTACAAATAATTGCTTTCTAGAACTCATTAGATATTGATGCATAATTAGGGGATCTCACCCAGTGCCTTTAGGTATACCAGACCTTACTAGGAATAACCCACTAAGTAGGGTATTATATGCACATGTAAGTTGATCATGAATATTACTCAAACCCAACCTAGGGAAGGAGAATATATGACAGAGGATCCCACCCTGAGCCACATGGATATTTTCTTGAAACTCTATTTAAGACTAATTCCATATAGGGGATCACATCCCAGGATCAGTATATGATGCCTCAGTATACCCACATGGGGATAGACTAAGGGAACACAACCTAGAGATATTGGTCATAAATTAAGAGAAATAGGGCGTCAAAATCCCATGGATAAAGTAAAAGACGTGTACTAGTAGTATAATATGTGTCTCATTTTCTTGGCGTCTACTAGTGTACTTTGGCCCCATTTGTGTACTTCAGACCATGTCAGTGTACCTATTCGTGTATGGGTATCTAGCTTTATATGGGAATTAGGTCATTTCTGTGTACCCTATAAATTTCAATGCACTTAGATTCATGCTCTTGTACTTGGACATGTTATGGTACTTAACCATGTATGAGTATCGGGAAATGCCTATACACTCTAGCTATGTCTGTGTACTTTGGGATGTGTCCATGTACCTAACTATATTCGGGTACCTAGTAGTGTCTAAGTACCAGTCCATTCCCATGTACTCTGTTCATGCCTGTACAGTTGGCCATGTATATATCTGTGTACTTTGAGGGTACATGCAGAGTCTATAGGCATGGTTCACATGAAATTTGATGGGTACCAAATGATGTGTTATATTATAGTTTCCCAAAACCCTAGCCACTGTAGGTAGTGGACTACACAATATGTGTTCTTCAGACTACACATCGTGTAGTCATGTTTTTTTCAAAACACATAGTCTCTTTCCGAACATTCACCCCACAACTCTAGAACCATTTATATATCAACAATTATTACTATAAAACCTAGATTTTATTTTAATTGATCCTTTCTATCATCGATTTCCAGACACTATCCTCCCAATCCACTTGGGAATAATTTCTCTATATCATCACTACAACACCAAACCATGAAATTCTGATCCTAATTAGTTCTTGGTTATCCATTTTCAATAACAGACAATGGTTTTGAAATAAATTCTTAATTATAACCTATGTTATAGATCAATCACACAAAATAGATGTTTCAAAATGATTGATTACTAAGAAATTTTTTAACTAAAAATTGAAGAAAAATTCAAGGGGAGAACATGCAAAGAACAAAGAAAGAAATTAAAAAAATACAATAAGAGGAAAAAACATATAATATTGTTTGGGTTGGCCCCAATATGTTTCCATTATATTGAATAAGGAATTACAAATAATCAAAATATATTAATTATCAATGACTTGGAAGATAAATCCTTACATGAAAAATATGATCAACTGACGAATCAATCTATTAGTGTATTTGATTCATGTTTATCAAGGGATAAGAAAAAATGATTAAAAAAAACCCCCTAGATAAAGTTTGGATCGATCAATGATAAATAATGGTTTATGTTGTCATTGGCGAGACCCATGAACTCTGTTGGCATAGAAGATCCTTGTAAAATTGATCTCTAATCATTTATCCTATTGTCATACACTAAGGATCTCCTCTACCATATTTATGTCAAATCCTTAGGGTTATTCAAATAACCCTTGGGATTTTGAATAATCATGTTTAAATACAGTAGGTTTTGGTTTATGATTCAATAACAAATAAATAAATTATTTAATTATTATTCCACCCATGATGGTGCTCAAGATAGACACCTGATGCACACAAAGATTATGTCACTTCTAGGGTAAAAACATCCTTAAAAATTTAATGATGATATCATATTTTCAATATGAGACTAATTTCAAGAGCTGTTCCACCATTTTATAAAAATACAAGGTCATGATATAATATATTTAATAATTTTATTGTATCTGTACCGATCCTCCCTAATCCCTGATATCCATTTCTAACTTAGTGAATAGCTCTAAAAATATTCCTTAAAATATTAAAAATATTTACAAGGAAAAATAGTTGTTTTATTGTTCCAAACTCAAGTATTTTCATCCTGAAATGAAAAAAACTTACTAAAAAAAGATGAGGGTATTGGGCTTGCATCTGGATATCCCTCTCACAAGTGCTCTCTTGAAGATTATCATATTTCCATTAGACATGCACCAAGGGAGTGACTTGCTCACAAAGAATATTATCCTACCAATCCATGATCTCTATTGGGTGCCCTAGAAAGGAAGATCTAACCTTGATGTCCATCTTGTATCAATTGATAACGTTTAGTGGGTCATGAACATACCTCCTCAGTTGCCACACATGGAAGACACTGTGTACCTGATCCAACTAAGGTGGTTGGTCTAAGCGGTATGCGACCTCACTAACCCTAATAAGTATATGAAAATGGACAATGAACCTTGGGGACAACTTTCTAACCCATCTAAATCTCTGCAATCCTCACTAAGGTGAGATATTTAGAAACACACGGTTTCCCTTTCCAAGATCCAAATGCCTTTTTCATTAGTCCACATAAGACATATGAATGCTATGGGTGGTTCTCATCCACTCGGTGATAACATTGACCTTCTCTATCATTTATTACACCAACTACGAGACCATGGTAAAAGAATCACCTTGATTAGTCTAGTATAATGGTTACTAATAGGGTATCCGATATAAGTCGTTGAATGGTTCCATACTAATGATGAAACAATGGTTGTTTTCCTAAAAAAATACACCAATTGTATGTGAGACTCCTAACTATAGACAAAGTTCAATATGAAAGAAAAGAACATTTCCTCTAGAGCCTAAATGGTCTACTCAGTATGGCCATCATTCTAGTGGTGAAATGCTTTGCTCAAACACAACTGAGTCCTAATGGTCTCTTTCAATACCCTCTATAATCATGACATGAAGACAACATTGTAGTAAGTAATGATAATCAAGGGAACTCTATGAAACCAAACAATATCCCATACATAAATGAATCTTAATAACTCTTTAGAATTCTATTATCTGATAAACATGAGGTGGGATGACTTAGTGATTTGATCTATGATCACCAAAATGGAATATTATCCTATAGATGACCATTGAAGACCTATCATGATGTGTATATATATATATAAAATCCCACCTAAACTATGGAACCTAAAGGGTTTAGATCCAAACTCAATAAAATGTGGTGTTTATCCTTAACCAATAGGAATGTGAGTCATTGTGAGACAAACTTAGTTACACACCTCTTCATCCCTAGTGATCAGAACTAAAACTAAAGGCCATGGTACATCTTATCTACACTTGTATGTAACAAAAAGGGGGATATATGAAACTAACTCAAATATCAATCTCACAACATCATTGGTACCATAATTCAACCTCTAAAAATGAAGTTCACCCCACTTTCAGAAAATTCATTTGGGTCACATCAAGTGGATATCTTAATACAGAAGGTCTCATTGTCGGTATATAAAAGTTGATAATAACTAACACACTATAAAACTAGTGGGGTAAAAATAATAGACTAGAGGAAATATGTAAAATCCCCATCTACTGTGGACAACTACATTAAGGCTAATCACTCTGACACATAGCTCAATAATTGTGAACAAGATATCATGTTGAGAGAATCAACTACCATGTTTCACTTCCTAGAAGTATAGACTATCTATAAGTCAAAATCCTAGAGGAACTATAGGCACATACTCTATCAAATATTATGATCCTTATTTGAATATATATACTTGAGTCTCTTATGGTATGAATAGATGATAAACTTATCACCCATAAGGTAGTGTCACCAAATCTTTAGGGAGAAGACCACAAGAACCAGCTCTAGATCATGGGTCATGTAGTTTTTCTCATATGGTTTCAACTAATGGGACCCATATAAAAGAACTTCTTAACGATGAATCAGAAAAAATCCAACCCTAGTTTTGGAGGAATCACAGAACACTATGTACTCAACAACCTCATTTGGAATTCTCAAGATAGGGGCACTCAACAACTTCTACTGTAACTCTTGAAAATTCTATGGGAACATCTCCAACCCATTGAATGGTTATCCATTTTAGGTAAACATAGTAAATAGTGAAGTTAGTCTAGATAAAGTATGCATAAATATATGATAGTAGACATCCAACCCAAGTATGTTCCATACCGTAGTCACAATCTTGTGTTTCTCCTAAGCTGACATGACTTTAACCTTCACCAGGTCAACTACCACTCCCTCTTCTGAGATGAGATGTTTGAGGGAGTACACCTCTCAAATTTATAAATGACACATTGAGATATTTTCATAACGTTGCTTCTCTCGGAGTATGTCTTGGACCATACTTAAGTGTATCACGAGATCCTCCTCTAATTCAAAGTAAACTTGGATTTCATTGTTGAATACTACCATGAACCGATCTAATAAGGAAAAAAAGATTAGGTACATGAGTCCCATGAAAATTTTTAGGGAATTCATTATGCTAAAATCCATCAATAAGTACTCTTAGTGACCACAGGGATGTCAGAATTTCATATTCGGTATATCCCCATCCCAAACGTGGAGCTGGTAATAACCAGATCTGAGGTCAATTTTTGAGATCTATCTTTCCCCTTCAGCTAGTCAAAGAGGTTGTCAGTGCACAAAAGTGGATACATATTCTTCATGATCACATGGTTTAGGGTAGGATATTCTACACACACCATTAGGATCTGATATACCTTCTTGGTAAACAACACTGGGGATGACCAGTGTTACACATTAGGCATAACAAGGCCATTCCTCTAAAAATCCTCCAACCACCCTTCTGGCTTACAGACACTACTAAAAAACCCACGTTCAATAGTGTTGGAATTTATTAGCACTAAAAAATTCTAATAAATGGAATATTTATCAGAACTAAAGAAAGTGCTAATAAATTTAACTTTTTACTAGCGTTTTAGTACCATTGATAAAGGGTATCCTTTATCAGTGCTTCATTTTTAGTGCTGATAAGGGGTATCTTTTATCAGCACTTTATTTTTAGCGTTGATAAATATATATTTAATCAGTACATTTTTATCATTGAAAATGGTATGAATAAGTAAAATAATATAATTAAATAACATAAAAATAAAATATGTGTTTATTAAAAAAATATTAAAAAATATTAAATAAATAATTATTAATAAAAATGAATAGATTGATTATAAATTATTAAATATATAGATATATATTAATTTATATAAATATGATTTATATATTACAAAATAATTATGCACTTTACATTAAATAGTCATATATCTATTAATAATATTTTATGATTAAAAATTAATGTGAATTAACAATATTGGATAATTTTATACTACTCGCCATATAATTGAATATTATTTGATTTTTTTTTGATTTAATATATAGATAAAATGTGTGTTATATTTATTTCAAATATATGTAATTAATGCATTTATATATATATAAAAATTCACACACAGAAAACTTATCCATTTTTTTCAATATTGTTAGTGTACTTATTCTTAATTTATTCAATTTCACTCATTTTTAACACATATAAATGTACTTAAAATTAAATATTCATTAATACTATTAAAAATATATCTGTAAAAAAATATTTATAAATAAATATATTTATAATTGTACAGTTACTATATATATACATTTAAATATTTATAATTATAAATAAATATTTTCTTTAGAAGTATTTATATAATTATAAATGAATAATTATTAAATTTATAAAAAATTTACTTAAATAAGGAATATATTTACTATATTTATTTTTATTTATATTTATTAAATATATATATGTATAATTATATAAATATATATAATGATATAAATATTTATTTTTAAAAATATTTCTATAATTATAAATAAATTATTATAAAATTATAATTAATATATATAAAAATTAATATAAGTGTTATATTTATATTTATGAATATTTACTAATTATACATAAATATTTATAATTTATAATTTATAATTATAATTATAAATCATTTATCAGCGCTAAACAAAGTATTGATAAAATTAATATTTATCAACTCTATAACTTTAGCACTGATGAAGATTTATTTTATCATTGCTTTTTTAGCATTGATGAAGACATGTCGTTATCAGTGATTATTTATAATCTATGATAAAAGTGTCCCGATCTATTTTTAAAAACCCTAACCATTTGCGAACCCGACATGATATAAAAACTTTCTGCAGAAGCCACCCACAGCCTGCGCTCCTCCTCAGCGAATGGAAGGTCGAATCACACCACTCGAATACCTCCAGTTTATCAAATGTCTTTTCTGAGATTTGGTGTTTATTTTAGTTACGGTTTTTGAAGAGGATCTTAGATTTTCTTCAACCTAGAGAGGTAGGCCTTCTTATTTTCTTTGTGTATTTTTGGTATCATTTTTGATTTCATCGTCTACAATTTGTTTACGATCCATTGTTTACGATTTTTTGTGATATGTTGTTCAGGGAATAATTTGTGGTCCATTGTTTATATTAACTACTGATGTATGATTCTTTTTTTGTATCTAACACTGAACCATGGATTTATGCATTTTTGTTTTACTACTATGTTTTATATGTTCTTACTTAATAATTTTTTTATATATGTATAAAAATGGGTAGAAATTATCATTTATATCCTTTTTTAAAAATTGGGTACAACCACGAAAGCAACACACAATATGACAAATAAATACAAGTAAATCACTGGCTAAGGGACATAACCCCATGACCCCGTGACCCCGCGACCACACCACAAACCCCTCCCCACCCTTACCTCCCTAGCCTAACGTGGGGAAAAAATTTTCATTTATATTCTTATTTATTGACTATATATTTGAGTCACATTGGTGGTTTCCTAATGATTATATACATGCTAATACCTTTCATGTACACCTTAGTGGACATGGAAATTCAGATGATATTTTTCAAGAACTAAGTTAGTGGAGTGATGTATGTTCCTCTATTGGTTATATGTATCATAAGATATAGTTCCTCTTAGAATTTACTATGGTCCTTAGTTTTACTATGGAGAAGATTCAAAGGAGTCGTCCCTAGTTAAGAACATGAGGTTTTATCAAATCAAGCCTTCTCTTTTTGAATCATTATTGTGCCTTTATAGTTCACATTATATTTAAATATCATGTTTTTATCTATTTTATATTTCTTATAGACTATAAGTGAGTTTTTATACTAGTGTGATATGTATGTGTGTCTATATAGCTATTTCATCATTTATTTCCATAGTTTTTTCTCTAAAAGGTATGCCTATATCAGGGTATGATGTTTTTGGGTTGGTATGTCCATTGAACCTATGGTTCATGCTAGAATTTTGTTTGACCTTTGGTACTTATTGTTTCTATTTGGGGGGCAGGCCAACTCCCATTTATGGTTTTTTGAACCCAAAGTTTAAACCATCCTTTAGTGACTTTGAGGTGTGTTAGAGGTCATAAGATATAGATTCCACAACCTTTTAAACATATCATCAAATTATTTTAAGCATAAGTAAACATCAAATTTCAATCCATGGATCGTAATGTCTAGTGTCTTGGAAGATTAGGTACATAATTAAACACCAAAAAAGAAACATTTATTAAATATTCAAATTGAGATCCCAATTTCTATTGTTATCATACATATGTATAGATAAACTAAGGATAACATGAATAAAGGGATGAGCTAAAAATTATAGTAAGGAAATAAACATAAGAATAAAGCATACCACTTGGGTTAGAAGGCGTAACATAATGACATAAAGAGGCATGATACATGATTAAACATAAATAATAATAACATTTAGAACATTGGAACATATAACAATAGAATCATAGGAAAGAGGTGGCAATATAAAACATAAATTTTGCATGATCCCAACTCATTGCACATAGAGGAGCACAAGTCAAGGTTAACAACCAAGACCGCTGCACATGGAGCATGAGTCATGGATAACCACCAAGAAAATGGCACATAACACATCATGAGACTAAAATTTACCCAATTAATTAAATAAATATATGTGAAAACCCATATTAACATTATAATGAATATATTTTCCTCATAAAGAATCATATATAACCAATCATTAATAAACAAAAGGGTACCCATGGAAAGAAATGGGTATCATAATCATGTCATAAAACATAATAAATGGGTGTATCATATATGTTTTCATAAAAGAATGTAATTAGAACATATATGAACATTAACAAGAGAAAATAGGAATATATCATGGTAAGATATGTTAAATATAAGTGATAACATGTAAAAATATTATTTAATAATTTTTTGCATTAAAACTTTTTAGTGCAGTTTTAAGAAAAATACTAAAGAGAATTTAAAATAGAAAAGGGATTAATATTTTATATAAAACAAAAAATTAACCATGATGCTTTTAATAATAAAAATAATGATTTTATAAAATAAAAGGCGGATTAAAACATATGATAGAGGGCACTTGAAATTATTTAAGAATTATAGAAGTTCCCTTAAAACAAGCTTGCATATTGTGAAGAATTGAGAATGGAACCACAACAAAATATGTATATCCCTAAAAGAAAATGATTAATGGATATTGATACATGATTTTGTAACATATACCCATCATTTATAAGATTTATTTAAAAATAAATGATAACTTAATTAGGTTAAAAAGAAATATAGAGCACCCCGAAGGAATAATGGAGGTTGGGTAGAATCCCTTACGTTAAGTCAGAATGTGTTCTTCACTTGATATTAATGTCCTGGATAATCAAATTTTATTCAATAATTCAAAATTAAATAACCTTTTATACATGTAACGTATTTATTATAACCTTAATAAGTTCATTCTTGTAATTTTTTATGAGTAAAGAGGTTTAATTTCATTGTTTGGGAGCATTGGTATCCTTGGTTTTCAGTATCAGTTTACTTATATACATGTACAAATAATCATGTAAGATGAGGATGGTTGTCCAAAATTGAAGTTAAATGTTATTAGATAAAATCCATATGATTAAATGGTTATAAAATTCCGTTGGTTATTTGGAGCGAGTATGAATTATTATTTATAACATAAATGAAAACAGTTTGGGTTAATTGGTAGTTTTTTATCACAATGAACTCATTTCCTTCTTTAAAATAATTTATTTTTGCAAAAAATGAATACAGAAAATTAAACAAGATGTATTACATACATAGAAATATGTTTCAACCATAATTTTTTATCACGACCATAATTTAATATGGTAATTGAAATTGAAAACCTGTCATCCTTGAATGTGATAAATTAACACATCTTGGATGGTGTTTTCATTTCAAGTATAAAAGGAGGGGAAATGAGAGACGATGAAGAATTATTACATTATAATAAAAAATTACAATAAATTTAAGGTAGTGGAGTTATCACACCATTTTTATTAGGATAGTTTAGGATAAGAAATAATATAAAGAAAGGTGAAAAGAAATTGAAAGAAAAAAGAAGAGGGTTTTACCTACTGATTCATTCCTATTGAGAACCTACATAGGGGAGATGTTTTGGTATTTTGAGAATACAAATATCTCCTAGACGTTTGAAAGGGGATTAGGGTAATCTTTTAGAAGAATTTAGGCAAGGAAAAAGGCTTGATAGGTGTGAGGAGAAGAGGTGGTGAGGTGTGTTTTTATAGTAGAGGAGAGGGGAGTTTTCTTAATAATTAATTCATTAGTTTATTATTTTTCTCAAGACAAGAAATATTGATAATTATTCTGACCAAAATAGTAATAAATGAATTTGAGTGAGAACCAAATTCCATTTATATCATCCATGACTCAATCATGATGCAAAAATTCATTTATTTAGCATTTTTTGTAAATTATCAAATTTCACTATTCACCAAAAAATCATGTATTTCATAAAAAAACCCAAAAATTCACCCAAACCATATTTTTGATGTGTAGAATATAAAACTGAACTCCATTTTTCAATTATAATTTTATAAATATGATAAATTTAATTTTTAATTAAAATCATAATTGACTTGAAAAATTCAAATTTTATAAAAAAAACTAATTTTATATCACTTTATAAAATTAATTAAGGTCTCAAAAAATTATATTATAATCATAAGAAATCAAATGAAATAATTTATGAAAAAAATTTATGAAAATAAATTTTCTTTTAAATTATTAAATTAATCAAGGATTTTTAATTAAATATTTATTACTTATAAAAAATACCAACACTATGATGTAATTGTATTATATTGTCACTTATACAATAGATAAATTTTATTTATACTTTCATTGGTTATGTTACTTATTCAATTTGCCAATTTAATATTCATAAGGGTCATATTACTATCTACAAGGATAACATTACTATTAGTAAGGGTAAGTTACTATTCACCAAAAATTATGTTTGTCCTAGAGGACTCGAAAAATTTTAATGATCGCAACTGTGTATGTCAGATTTTTGAAATTCAAATCATAGAAGTGGAAAAATAATGTTTAAAGGTTACATAGAATTTAGTAGTACATTTAAAAATAATGTGTCATTATGTTTCCTAATGTGTTTTTTATGATTATATTATATGACTTAATTATAATAAGGGAATTCCATTATTAAAACCTTGGTTCATTACATTTATCCCCTCTTATGAAATTTCCTCTCAAAATTTTATTTTACATTCTATGATAAAAATAGGTGTGGGTGCTTTTCCTTCATCGCTTCCTCTAGTTCCCATGTTTCCTCTTCATACTTATAGTTTTTCCATAGTACTTTGACCAGGTGAGTAGTCTTGTTATGAAGAAATTTACCTCTACAATCCAAGATCTTCATTGGCTGCTCCCCGAAAGAAAGATCATTCTCCGACTATACCACCTCTAAATACAGAACATGTGATGGATCTGGTTTGTACATCCTTAATAAGGATACGTGGAATACATCATGTACTTAAGACATGGTTGGTGGATGTGTTAGTTAATAGGCCAGAGCTTAGACATGATCAAGAATCTCGAATGGGATGATGTACATGGGACTTAGCTTTCCTTTATTATCATATCTCATGACCTTATTTAATAGAGATATGTGGAGGAATACCATGTCTCAAAGTTTAATCTCGAGGCCCTATCAACGATTGTATTCATAGATAATTTGTTGACTTTGGGCTACCTTGATGTGTTTCTAAATGGTTTTCACCTTTTCCAACATTTCATCAACCATTTCAGGTCCTAGAAGCTTATGCTCACTGACTTCATTCCAGTACGTTGGTGTTCTACACCTTTTCCCATAAAGGGCATCATATGGTTTCATTCAGATGATGAAGTGGAAACTATTATTGTATGAGAATTTAAATAGTGGAAGATTTTGGTCCCATCATCCATTTAAGTCCATAGAATATAATCTAAACATGTCTTCTAGTTTTTGAATAGTTCTCTCATATTGGATATAAGTTTAAGGATGATAGGTTGTACTAAAGTTCAGTTCAGTGCTTAGTACATGTTGGAGAATTTTTTAGAACTTTGAGGTGATCCTAAAATCTCTATTCGATAAAATAGATAGTGGTACTCCATGTATCCTTACCACATCTTTGATATATATATTGATGCATGTTGATCTAATGAGGAGTCCTCTCGAATTGTGAAAAAGTGAGTTGTCTTTGTAAGAAGATCCAAAATGACCCAAATAGCACTGTTTTCGTCTAGATTTCATTGGATGTTCAGTGAAAAAGTCATTGGTGATGTTCTCCCACGTCCATGTTGGTATGGGAAGTGGTTGCATCATTCCACTAGAATTTTTCTTTTTAGCCTTGACTTACTGACATACCAGGCACATTGATGTATACTCAACAATCTCCTTCTTCATATTGTCCCACCAATAATTATCCCAGAGATCTCAATACATATTTTTGCTCCCTGGGTGAAAATAGAAGGTTGATCTATGTGCATCAGTCATAAGATCCTTCTATATCTCTATATCAGATAGTACACATAATCCTAACCCAAATCATACGACTCCATCATTTTTCAATATTTAACTTTGAGGATTTCTAATTTATGATATATTCCACCATTTTCTAAATTTCCACATCATTTCTTTGATCATCCTTTATTTTCACTATAAGGGATGGTAGAGAAATCATTTGATAAAGGATTTATGATGTTACTCCCTTAAGTATTAACATGTCCATCCTCTAAAAATCTAATAATATTGGATCCTTTTCAATTATCAACATTGATAATGATGCACGATCCTTTCTACTTAGAGCATCCTCCACCTTATTTTCATTACCGAGATGGTAGTGGATTGAGAAGTCATAATCCTTCATGATCTCTAACCATATTTTCTGGTGCATATTAATATATTTCAATTTGAATATATCTTTGAAAATCTTGTGATCAATATATATCTCACACTTCTATCCATTGGCATAATTCTGCCAGATCTTCAATGAAAAGATTATAGCTACCAACTCTAGATCATGAATGGGATAGTTTTCCTCATGTTTTTTCAGTTACCTTGAGGAGTAGGCTATCAATTTATCATTTTTCATCAGCACATGGCCTAATAATTTCTTTTAAGAGTCACTTCACACCACAAATAATTCTCCACTTATCATTAGTGTGAGTAATGGTGTAGTCATAAGCCTCTTTTTGAGCTCCATAAAGCCTTCCTCACATTCTTGATTCCAGATGAACATCACTCCCTTCCATAACAGATTGTTTATTAGGTTTGAAAATTGTGATATGTTTTTACCAAAACATAGATAATACCCAACTAGACCCAGGAATCTGCAAATCTATGTTATAGATATTGTTATGGGACACTCTTTGATTGCCATTATCTTGGAAGGGTCAAAAAATATCTCTTTTCTGGTGATAAAATTTCCCAATAATGATACCTCTTCCATCCAGAACTCACATTTACTATACATTACAAAAGGTTTATCCCTTAATAAACACTTCATTATAGTATTCATATTCTCCTCATATTCCTTATTTCACTTAGAGTATACCAGAATATCATTGATAAAGACTATAAAAAATTTGTTGAGGTAATTTATAAAGACTCTATTCATTAAATCTATGAATATTTGTAGAGCATTAGTGAGCCTCAAGGGTATAACTATGAACTTATAGTGTCCACAACACTTTCTAAAGGTATCATTGGGAATATATTCCTTCCTCACCTTTGATTGGTGGTATCCTGACTGAAGATCTACCTTAGAGAAATAACTATTCCCATTAAGAAGATCAAACAATTCATCTATCCATGGTAGGTGATACTTGTTCTTTATAATGATTTTATTCCGTTCATGATAATCGATGTAGCATCACATTTATCTATCTTTATTCTCCATGAACAGGACTGGTGCACCCCATGGTGAAGAACTCAGGCGTATAAAATCCTTCTTAGGATTCTCCTATAACTACTTCTTTAGCTTTTCCAGCTCCATGGCTTCCATTCTATAAGGTGTACATGATATAGTTTGGGATCTATGAATAAGTTCAATTGATAACTCAACCTCTCTATTGGGAATAATACCATACATCTCTTTAAGTAATGAATAAGTTTAATCCCTCATGATGGGAATATCTTTAAGAAGTATCATATTCTTTGTCTCAATCATTTGAGAAAGACATGTTTTTTCAAAAGGAAACATTATCCACAATAGGGATTATTATTCTAAAAGAGTTTCAACTTCCTGATTACACATGTATAGGATTGGAGGATACTATGGGATATAAAGAAATATCCCCTTTCCCAATAGTTAATGTTGTATTTTTGTAATGATAGAAAATTCATCCCTAAAATAGAATCAAACTCCACTTGATGAAGTATGGAAATATTTTATGGGAGGTTCAGCCCATAAAAACATAACGGAGGAGGAGTTATAAACCTTGCTGGTAATAATTTCCCCATTCACTGGTCTCACAGATAACTTAATCTTCGTATTTATAGGTGGTGTTTTAATATTTATACTAAACTTGAAAGATATTGTAGAATTCATAAAACTAGAATCATATAGTATGTTTAGTATTCTTGAATGAATAACAAGCGTACCTATCCCCACCCCATTATCTTGCTCCACCTCAAAAGTAGTGATAGCATAAAATCTTCCTTTTTTTCTTGATGGTTGTTGTTGATTTCCTCTGACAACCCTTGGATTAGAGAAATTGTTCGCATAATTTCCATGTTCTATGCAGTTTTAACACTGGACTATAGGCTAAGTGTTGATCTGAACCATCATTTATTCTTCCACATGAGTAGAATTATTCATATCCCTATGATAGTTCTTATCTAGATGTCCCATTCATTCTCATTTTAAGTAATTCATGGTTCCCTTTTGATACTTCCAAGGATTCTTCTTCCCACAATTTTTACACATGGGATGTTCGTTCTTCATTCCACCATGGGATTTAATTTCCAAACCACCCATATTAGAATCCATTTTCCACTTTTTGTCACTGGAACCATGAGACCAATGAGAGTATCTGATCTTCATTTAATCCTTGAGGGAAAAAACAATCTCCTCATAACTTTTGAATTCATTAATCTCCAATGATTTTTGTAGGCTTATCTATTGTCTTATAAATAAGTGATTCACCCTACATTCAATGTTCATGAATAATCCAGAAGCATATCTTGAAAGCCTTGAAAGGTTTTCTTCATACACCCTGATAGACTCGTCTTCCTTCTTCTTAGGTATTCAGAACTCTCTATCCATCTTGAGATGGAGGGTTAATAGAAAATATTTGTTGAAAAACATTTTCATGACTTCCTCATAATCCATGGAATCAATTTCCTCATGGGACATCATATTCTTTATCAATATCCACCACTAAACAGCTTCCCCCTATAAAATATAGACCTTAAGCATGAATTTCACTTCTTATGAGAATTGGAAGACATATAATATATTTTAAATAATTTTAATCCACTATTCCTTGGGGAGGGGTTCATAAGATCCACTAAACATTATAGGCATTTTTTACATGAATGATTTAACGACAAATTTCTCTTTCATTGTATGAGGAGGGAGTTCCACACGATTCAAGTTATTATTCATAACTTGAGACAGCTGAGTAAGTACTATCATGAAGTTCTGAGCACCTCTTCCCATCATATTTTTCATATCATTAGGGAAATCTTCACATTACCTATCACATTTATTGATGGAACATATTCTTCTATTTCCTTCTATTAACTAAGAGAAAAAATTTCTATTAGGGGGATTTAATACTTAGCTAATAAGCATAAAATAAAACATTGAACATAAAAGAATAAACTTGTAATGGAAAAGTATATTTTAACTTGTGATTCCCTAGGATTAAATCTAGGTTATCCTTGATATTTTTTTAACTTATTTTCTTATGGTCACTTTTTTTGTTCCCCTAATAATGTTTTATAATGAGCTTATAAATTTACCAAAGCATATCCCCTGAGAGTGTCAAATCTTGTGTGTAGTAAGGCCCATTGTCATGTACTATGTTACCCTAAGTCAGGATCAGAACACCTTGTTAGAGTTGTTACTCCTAGGAACATATGTTCCAGAACCACATCCACTTGTAGTATATAGATAGGGATGTATTTTCTTGATAAACCACTTACTATACACTAATCAAAATTTGAGGATGTTTTCTTATACTTAGTCTTATCAACAAGGTTCTTACTAAATTTCTCTATTCGTGATCTCTAAAATTTACTAAACCATCCCTTGATACCAACTATAGAGACCCTATCCTTTTACACATATCATTAATTGATTTCAAACATAATTAAACATCAAATTTCATTCCACAGATCGTAAAGTCTAGTGTCTTGCAAGACTAGGTACATAATTAAACACCATAAATGAAACTTTTATTACATATCCATATTGAGCTCCTAACTTCCATTTTGATCATACATCTTCATAGGATAACCTATAGATAACATTAATAAAGGGATGATCTAAAAATCCAACCAAGGTAATTAACATAATAATAAGTCTTAACACATGTGTTAGAAGGCAGAACATAATGATATAAAGAGGCATGGTGCACGATTAACATAAGTAATCATAAAATTTAGTACATGGGTCCATATAATCATAGAATCATTGGAATTTGGTGGAAACATAAAACATTACATTATCATGAAAGCAGCTCATTTCACATAGAAGAGAACAAGTCAAGGTTACCCACCAAGATCTTTTCACAGGTAGCACAAGTCAAGGCTAACCGACAAGACCGTTTCACATAACCTATCATGAGACTAAATTTTACCCAATTAATTAGAGATATATCTGGGTGAAACCATATTAACATGTTCATGAATATGTCTTCCACATATATTACCATACATAATCGATCATGAATAAACATAAGGGTTCCCATGTAAATAAATGGGTATCATAATCATGCCATAAAGCATAATAAATTGGCATATCATATAAGTGTACCTGAAAGAAAGGAATTAGAACATTAATGGATGTTAATAAGGGACCATAGGAATATATCATGGTAGGTTATGTAAAAAAGAAGTGATAACATGTAAAAATAGTTTATATGAAATTTTAGCATTAAAACAATTTAGTGCGGTTTTAAGGAAAATACTAAAGAAAATTTAAAATAAAAAAGGGCATAATAATTTATATAAAACCAGAAGTGAACCAATAATGTTTTCATAATAAAAATACTGATTTTATAAAAAAATGGTGTCTTAAAAAAGATTATAGATTACACTTGAAATTGGTTAAGTATTCGAGAAGTTCTCTAAAAATGGGCTTGCTTATCGAGAAGAATTGAGAAGGGAACCACTTAAAAATATTTATATCCCCAAAAGAGAAGGATAAATTTATATTAATAAATTAATTAAGAACATATAAACAGTACTTAATGAATGTAAATAAAAATAAAAGATAATTTCAGTTGGGTAAAAAAAGATAGAGTAACCTGAAGGAATAATGGAGGCTTGGGTAGAATCCCTTACCTAAAGTCTGAATGTGTTATTCAGTTGATATTAGTGTCTGGGATAATCATTTTATATTAATTAATTAATAAGTACAGAATATATTATACATTTATTTGATTTAGTTTAACCTTATTAAGTTCATTTTTGACCTTTTTTATTGGTTAAGAGGTTCAATTTCATTATTTGGGAGTGTTTGTTTCCTTGATTTTCATGATTAGTTTTCCAATATACATGTATGATTAATCATGTAAGATGAGGAAGGTTGTATAAAATATAATTTATATGTTATTATATAATATAAAAAATATTAAGTGGTTATAAAATTCATTTGGTTATTTGAAGTGAGGATGAATCATTATATAAAACTTTAATGATAACCATTTGGGTTAATTTGTGTGTTTTTTATCACAACAAAATCAATTTGGTTTATAAAATAAAACCATTTGTACAAAATGATTCCCGAACATTAAATACGATATATTACATAAATATTTTTATGGCTCAACCATAAAAATTGTTTCATGAACATAATTGAAAATGATAATAGAAATTGAAAACCCGCCATCCTTGAATGTGAAAAATTAACACATCTTAGATGGTGTTTCCATTTCTAGTATAAAAGGAGGGGAAATGAGAGATAATGAAGATCTATTCCATTATAATAAAAAAATTCTAGTACCTTAATGTTACGGGATTTATCACACCATTTTAATGAGGATATTTTAGGATAGAAAATAAGACAATGAAACTTGAAAAGAAATTGAAAGAAAATGGAAGAGGGTTTTACCTCTTGATTCTTTCATCTTGAGAACCTATTTAGGGGAGAGGTTATGGCCATTTTATGGGACCAATAGATCATAGATGTTGTAGAGGGTATTAAGAAGATATTTTAATAGAATTTAAAAATTTCACAAGGCTTGAGAGGTGTGAGAAGAAGAGGCGGTGATGGGTGGTTTTTATAGTGGAGGAGAGAGAAGTTTTCTCAATATTTAATTCATTAGTTTATTATTTTTCTCAAGGATAAAAATAGTGAAAATTAATGTGACAAAAATAGTAATAAGTTCACGTGAGTTCGAACTGAATTCCATTTACATCATCCATGACTCAAGAATGATGCATAAATTCATTTATTTTGCATGTTTCATAAATTATCAAATTTCACTATTCAAAAAATTCATGTATTTCAGAAAAATCCCAAAAGTTCACCCTAACGATTTTTCAATGAGTATAATTAAAAAACAAACTATTTTTAAAAAAAAATAGATTTTCCAATATGATAAATTTAATTTTTAATTAAAATCAATATTTATTTTCAAAATACAAATTTTAAAATTAAAACCAATTTTATAACACTTTGGGAAATTAATTAAAGTCTCAAAAAATTATATTCTAATAATAAGAAATCAATGAAATGATTTATGAATAAATTTTATAAAAATAAATTTTCTTTTAAATTATCAAATTAATCATAAATGTTTAATTAAATACCTTTTACTTATAAAAAATACCAACACTAAGATATAATTATATCATATTGTAACTTATAAGATATAAAAATCTTATTTATTCTTTCATTGGTATGGTTAATTATTCACTTGGATGATTTAATATTCATAAGGGTCACATTACAATTCATAAGGGTAACATTACTATTCATAAGGGTATGTTACTGTTCACCAAAAATTATGTATTTCATATCGGACTCCAAACATCTTACTGATCGCAACCTTGTATGTCATATTTTTGAAATTCAGATCACATAAGTGGAAAAATAATGTTTAAAGGCCACATTGTATTTAGTAGTTAATTTAATCATTATGTGTCATTGTGTTTTCTAATGTGATTTTATGTGGTTATATTATATTACATAATTAGGTCACATTGTTAAAATGAGTTTTTGTTCAATGAATCCCCTATGATAGGTGTCTCAAAATATAAAGGGTAGGTTGGGGTTCTACCAAAATTTATAGATCTTGAACTAGGGAAGTTATGAGAAAAGAGTGGATCATTCTTATGTCTATCAATACTGCAACTAAAGTATAGAAGACAAATATTAATCCTTTAATCATCCATGAAATTCTGGTTCATAGGCCTCCATTGCCTATAACAATCCTAATTCCTGACCACCATCTCCCTAAACATGGCATATACTACCTTGGGATAGTGGTAGAAAAAGGTCAAACTATCTTCCACCTCCTGTTTCTCTTGCTACTCCTCTACCACATCCTATGCAGATTGGATATCCTTTCTCCAACCACTTACACTCCCAGGGCGGTCCATCAACCATCTCTCTTTCAACTTCATGGCCAGTCAATAATCCAATGTGAGATATCTCCAACCATCGCAAGAGAAAAAATGCCTCTCCCATAAATGACTTGATCCATCCTGAGAGACAAAAATAATAGACCCATTATCATAAGCCCATATCTTGATGTGCATCATATTCATGGATCCCTATGTGTTCCATCGACTACCCTCTTATAAGGTTTCAACTCACGTGTGTACACTACCAACACCAGCTGTTAGCGTCTGATCATTCTGAAAGATATCCACTACTAAAGGTCTATCAATCACCACAACATCGGAAGGAATGAATTGAGATATCACACCATCCCTTATATGTTGGTGTAGGACCCACTCGAAGGTTTGTTATTGGATGAACAAACTATGAACCATATCCAAAGATTATCGTGAGAGGCTGATGAACCTCAATGAATATTCTACAATGGTCATTCTATACTACTAAAGATACAGAGGATCCCACATATGTACCTCTTACAACATGGATAGATAGAACTCCTCCATTAAGAGGTGTTCAAAATTTATCATAGGTTGATTTATCTCATAATGTGTCTATATCACCAAGCTCCACCATTTCACAGTAGATCCATGAAGAAGACTCTTTTCTAGGACCACCATCTAATCTCGAGGTGTCCTAACAGGGTAGAAAACTCATGTAACTACCTCAATCCAATCCTTGGACGCATGGGGGTCTAGCTTTCCCCATAAATTAAAATTTATCTATTTTGAAACTCATTGATCACTCTCATCCTGTATGCCTCCTCATCTAGTACTATAGGTGCATCCTGTTTCTCAATGGGTGGTGGAAATCTACATAGAGTTAGAACCTATTGAACATGACCCTACACTAAAGCCTCATCACTAGGTTTATAATAATCATGATCCCTTTTTGAAACCATTGTTGTATATCATCATGGAGGTATCCTGAAGTAATCAATATGTACCACGATCAAACTGTATATCTAGGGAGCCAACTCAGAAAGGGCATTGAAATCGTAACCCATTCTTCTATGATGCTTGTACTAAATTTTTCCCTACAACCAGTGACTACATGTACCAATTAAATAATTAGTTTCAAATAGTCCATGTGAATTAATGTTTCATCCACCACCCCAACACCGAAGAACCTAGCCTAAGAGATGAACTCAAAACAAGTTAACATTTTTTCTTTAGTTTCCAAACCAAACATCACAACTTGATAATTTTTGAACTCTGGTCCCATAATGAACCCCCTCTATGGTAATACTATTTCATGAATTGAAAAATTAAGTCCTATTTAGCTAGAGGTAAGTTTAGTATAACACCATAATACTTCCTCTAATTGGCCAAGGGATGTCGACTACCACCAAGTAGGCATATCACAGACATGGGAGGCCATAGCCTAACATACCTACACACACACACACACATATCTAAACCACCAACACCATGATGAAATATGAAATAAAAATTATTCCCAAAATTATTCGCACATCTATATCCCACAATCAGAGTACAAAGAATGTTCTGGACGTAATAAAGGGGAAAATATAAGCCCCAAAAAACTGTAAATTTGTTTAATCTGCTATGATAGGAGGGGACCCCTATCAAATGTAACACCAGATATGAACCATGATTTATCTAGATAACTATGATACACCTTCTACTAGTCCTCATATGACTCCATCAAAAGGTCTCTTTTCAGAATATGACATGACATGTGTGGGAAGAGACCATACAGGGGTGAGTATGACAAATACTCATTAAGACAATGTGAAATAAAAAAATATAAAGCATCAAGAGACTAATAATATCATGAACATAAAGGAAATTAAATAAGGATATGATACTTAAACAATAATAACATAGATATACTCATGATATAAACAAAGTCACAAGGAAGGGTTATAACCATTGAGTCAGATAGAGGATTCTGTTTGAGGCATCAATCTAATGCTCACCTGAGAGAACTCACTCCATAAGCCTGATAACATTGATGAAACCCATATAGTAATTAATGCTCATCAATACTTTCCATGAATAAATACATGATATAAATCACAAGATCTTGATTAATATATATGGGATCACACCCAGGGCCTTTTGAGTATACTAGAACCTATCTAGAATAGTCCACTATATAGAGGATTATACAATGTTTAATTTGGTCATGATGATTTATTCAACTCCACCTTGGTAAGAAGAATAAATGATAGGATATCCCAGACCATTCCACTAAAAGTAATTCATAAAACTATATACAAGACTAATCCCATATAGGGAATCATATCCCATTCCAATGATGTGATGCCTCACTCTACCCTCATAGGGATGGACTAAGGAAACACACCCTATAGATACTTGTCCAAACCATAGATAATGAGGGACTTAAACAATCATGGTGAAGGTAAATGGTGTGTACTGGTAGTACAAGGAATTTCTCATATTCATATGGTCTTCCACTGTATTCTGAACAATTACCATGTACTTCAAGTCATTCCCATCTACTTTATCCATGTCCATGTTCTTTGGCTCATTCCCATGTACTTGGTCAAGTATGAGTATGTGTCCATGTTTGAGTATTGGTCCTTGCTTATATACTTTGTTCATATCTCTGTACCTTGGTCCATGTGTGTGCTCCTTTCTATGTTTTATTATTAGGTTGTACGCATGTACTCTATCCATGTCCACGTACTTTGGGCGATGATGGTGTACCTGAATGGGTCTAGGTACATGACCATGTTTGAGTACCAGGCCATGACCACATACTCTAGCTGTACCCATATACAAGTCCATGTCCATGACCTTGTACTTTGAGGGTACACACTGAGTTTCCAAGAATTCGTCACATGACATGTGGTGGGTACCACATGGCATGTGATATTTTACCTCTCAAAAACCCTAACTACCATAGGCCGGGGACTACATAGTTTGTGTTCCACTTACAAAACATGGTGTAGTTGGGATTTTTCCAGAACATACAGGTTCTTCTCACAGCTTCACCCCAGACCTCCAATTCCTTTGATCTAGCTACAATTCTTTCCATAAAACCATGAGCTGACATTGATTGTGCCTTTCCATCATCAGTGGCTAGATCCCAGCCACCCAATCTGTTTGGGAATAACTCACTACTTATTTATACAATCAATATTATGAAAAACCATGAAACACTAATCCTGATCTATTCCAAATCCTCAATATTTGGAACCAAATCTTGATTTTGTCTTCAATTATGAACTCGAACCCACAATATAGATCTGTTTCACCAAAGAACAATTTCACAATTATTTATTATCCAAAATTTTTTAAACCTCCAGCCAATGATATATTCCAATGATGAATGTGTAAATAATGGGGGAAGAAATGAAAAAAACACAAAAAAGGAATGAATCTATAACTCTATTCAACTTAGCCTCAATCCATAATATTATAAAAATGAATAAATAAAAAATAATCAAAATATGTCAATTCACAAATTCTAAGAAGATATTTCAAAACCTACAAAACATTATTGACCCAAAAATAAGTCTGTTAGTGGAATTAGTTCACATTAATCAAGGGGTAAAAAATATATTAAACTAATGAAAAAATTCACTACATTTATTTTCAATCAATTATTGATAAATAATAGTTGTTATTTTCATTACAAAGACCCTGGAAATCTATTGAAAAATACAATCCTTGACAAGTTGGTCTCTGATCCTCGATCTCTATATCATCTTCCAAGGAACTCCCCTAGGATATCAATATCAAATTTCCATGTTTGTGAAGATAAACTTAGGGATTTGGGATAATCATGTTTTTATAGAGGATTTTTGGGGTTAGGATTTAATAATAAAAAAATAAGTAAATTTAATTATTCTTTTCCCAATAATGAAACTCAAACTAGACACCATAAACACACAAATATAATGTCATTAATAGGGTAACATGAACATTCTGAATTTAATGGGGGCATTATAGTTTTTATTTGGGACTCATTTGATCCATTATTTTTTAAAAACTATTTTTGTGTGATGTAATATGTTTAGTATTTTTATTATATAAGAACCAATCCTCCTCAGGCCCTATAATCCTATGGTAACTCAACACCATGCTCGAAAAAGATTCTTTAAAATATTCCAAGGAATTATAAGTAGAAAACCATTTTGTTATGTTCTCTACACCTTAAGTATTTGCATCCTAAAAAAGCATACTAAAAAGATGAGGGTACTATGAAAGTATCTTGTTCTCCCACTCCTAGATGCTCTCCTGAAGATTACCTTACTGCCACTAGTCACACATGAAGGGAATCATTCCTAGATAAAGGATATTTTCATACCAATCCTAAATCTATACTAGGTACTATATAAAGGTAGATACATCCTCAATGTTCATACCTCCCTAGTCGATAAAATGTGAGGAGTCTTTAACACGCCTCTTTAGTTGTGACACATAAAAGACATCATTTAACCAGTCTTACCATGATGGTAGGGCCATGATGTATTCCACATAACTGACAATAAAAAGTATTGGGAAAGGGCCAATGAACCTTGGAAATAACATTCCATCAGACCAAATCACTAAAATCCATAGTGTAGAGAGACTATCCGAAAAATATAGTCTCTTTTTTTGAACTTAAAAGGACACCATTGTTAGTTCACATAATAATTATGATGATTGTGGGTGTTCTTCTTCCACTCCTGGATAACCAAAACATTCTCTACCATTATTCTCACCAAATCTAGGTCCATGGGTTTTGACTCCCCATGAATAGTCCAATATAGTGGGGACTAAAACAGTTTCTCATATAAGGCCTCAAATGGTTCTATATCGATGGTGGAATGGTAGTTGTTGTTTTACGCAAACTCCATAAAGTGTAGGTGATCCTCCCAACTATGAAAAAAGTTAAACATATAGGCTTGAAATATTTCCTACAAAACATGAATGGTTTGATAATTTTTACTTTCTGTTTGGGGGTGGAATACCATGCTCAAACGCAACTAATTCCCAAAGGTCTCCTACAATCCTCTACAAAATAGTGATGTGAAGAGTGAATCATAGTCCGAAATAATCATTTATGGAAATCCATGAATTTGGAAAATCTATTGTATATAAATGTGTCCAAATACCTCCACTAAACATTGGTCTCAAATATCTAGGATGTGAGCTGTCTTAGTGAGTCGGTCTTCGATTACTCATATTTGATAATTTCCTCTAAATGTCCATGAAATCCCTATGATGAAGTCCATATATATAAAATCCAACTTGCACTATAAAACCCAAAGTGGTTGATTCAAACCCCTAAGAAAGTGTTTCTCATCATTAACTTACAGAATTTAATGCATCAAGAGAAAAACTCATCCACTAACTTATTTATCCCTAAACACTAGAACTGAAACCAATATTCATGATAGAAATTTTCCACAAATGTATATACCACAAAATGGGATGTATAATAATCCCTCAAAACCTCCTCTCACATTGTTATTGGTACCTTCATCTTCCCACTGAAAAGGATGATGTTCTCCCCACTTTCAAAAAAACCATTAGGTGAATTTATAGTAGATATCTGAATACGAAAGGTCTCATAGTTAGTATATCAAAGCTAAGACTCCATAACACACTATAAAATTCGTTTTGAAAAAACCATTGAGCATAGATAAGATTCCCATCCTTTTCCACTAAGGACATTTTCCAACGATGTCATATAATCCAATACATCACTCAAAAATTGCGAACAAGATCTCTTTATGAGAGAATCCGTAGCCACATTTCAATTCTTGTGAATATATAATATCTTAAAGTCTCGGTATTATAGAAAATCGATACACCAACTCTATTTTAAGTTAATATCATTATATAAAAATATATACTATTTACTTTTGTGTTTAGAATATATGATAAACCACTCACCCATTAGGTTTCATCACTATATCTTCAAGGTGAAGACCAAAGTAACCAACTCTAGTTCAAGGGATGCACAGTTCTATTCATGGGGTCTCAACGTTTCAGACCCATTGGTAATCACCACCAACCTCTACATCAAAACACATCCAATAAAAGTTTTAGTGACATAAATAACATTACATACTAAACACCCACCTCTAGTAGTCTTAGGATGAGGGCTCTCATCAACTTCTACTAAAAATCCTAAAAACACAACTAACACCTCTTGTTCCAAACATAATTCTACTCATTTTAGGTGAAATAAGTCAATAAAACCAATATCTAGAGAAATATGGAAAAAGTATTTTATAGTATCCATCCAACCTAAGTAATATCTATAACTCAGTCACACTCTTAGGTGGACCCCAAGATAGCACTGCCTTAACCTTCAAAAGGTCTATTGCTACACCATATTTTAAGATTAAATGTCCCCAGAAGTGAACCTATGGAATCCATAACTGATATTTCAAGAGATTATTAAAAATATGGTTCTCTTAGAATACATCCAATATCATCCTCAGGTGTCTCACATGCTCCTCTTCAAATGCTAAGTGCACTAGGTTGTCATCGATGAAGATTACGACACACCAATCTAAGAAGGGATGAAAGATCCTATTTATGAGATCCATGAACACTTATAGGGTGTTTATCATGCTTAAAGGCTTCAGAAAGTACTCATAGTGACCATAGAGACATAAAAATTTCATATTTATTATATCCTCATCCCGGAATCTGAGCTGGGGATAGCCTAATCTGAGCCCAATCTTTGGGAAACACCCTAACCCCTTCAGCTAGATAAAGAGTTCATTAATCATTTGTAGTGGATAATTATTATTCATGGTAACTTGCTTCATGAGATTATAATACAAAAACAACCTCATTCTCTTATTCACATTACTTTTCAACAAAACTGTGTCTTCTTAGGGTGACACAGTGGGTCTGATAAGTTACTTCCTCTGTAAATCCTCCAACTGCACCTTCAACTCATGAAGCTCCACGGGAGACATCAAATAGTCTTGTGAAGATATAAAGAAATTCCTTAAATTTAATTATATGTATACATATACTTATTTATGGGAGGGTTGTCCTAAAACATTATAGAGACCCTAAGCCGGACGTACATGGAAATTACATTACTTTTGCGGAATACTTAGTACATAACAAAAACACACACATGAGGACCGTAATAGTTTATTGTCTTTGGAAACTCAGAATATAATCTTCTAATTGTGGTGATAAATCTTCAACATATCCCATAAAGATCTTCCCTTTTTTTTACCTAAAACCTTTCTTTATATCCTAGGGAAAAGAAAACATAAAAGGGTGAGATCAAATGCTCAGTAAGGGTAAACAAAATAAATATCAATCACATCATATTCATAAGAACATAACATTTTGGAAATCTTAACCTGCAAAAGAGATCATAATTTCATAAATGGGATAAATCATAGTAGTGAAATGAAATCCCAATAATCATAACATAAAACATGAAACTTTGTGTCATACACACATAATCATAGAGAATCATATCTTATTAGTCAAGACTCATTGCCAAGACTATCTTAGTGGACAAAGTCCATTTCTGAACCGAGTCACCCTCGTTTCAGTCCGGTTTCACTGAACCGGTATAACCTACCATTCCAGCCATGTCTATCTCATGAGATATAAAATCATTACCCAATGCATTGGAGGGAGATATAGGTCCCACCCATCTCATAATGATACCATTCTTAAGTGTGCCACAAAATCATAAATCATACATCATTGCATAACCCATGTAATAAAAATGGGATTCTTAAACAACATGACATCATAAAAAAATTCATATAAGATAAAGGAATTCATACTAATAATTCCATCACAACATAATAAAATCAATTTAATAATATGGATAGAAACAGAACCCTAAATTATCGTAGATGGAAAATAATTTTGATAAAACACTTGAACTCCATTCTTGAGGAAAATATCATTTCTACTACAAAAACAATTTTCCTTTCTTAACATGTCATAAAATTTTAAACTAAAAGAAGTTGATTAAAAATAAACTTGAAATCTTGTAAAGTAATCTTCTTGGAAATAATGTTTTAAAAATCCATTCATGCTATATAAGTTTAAAAAAACATTCTTCGTACTTTTGTCGGAAAAGTCAAAAAGTACCTCGTACGAAAAACGACAAAAGATTCCTTTCATATCCTTTACTAAAAACTCACCGAAGGGTAAAATTGGATTTAAACAATTTTAGGTGAATGGAAATGATATTACATGGATGTGGATGATAAAATACACCCAAGTAAATAACAAAGTATATACAATCTCGGATAAAAATGAGATTGTGATACTTTCCCTTACCTTAGGTCCATTTTTCTTCATAAGTGTCCGAACCTCCTGTATAATGATTTAAATAATGTTATTGACTTATTCCAGAATCATACTTATTTTTATGATATCATATATGGTCATATTCTTAGCTTCTTAGTAGTAATATTTCATTGCTACTTGTTATTCGGGTGTTTATAACTTTTTGTTCTTATGCGTGTCTTGTCGAATAAATTCTTATTCTTCTCTTTAGGTTATAGATACCTCATTTACAGAATGGTATTAGTGTAATATATATCATATTCATTCATTCAATTCATTTATATAATCATTATTAAATGAAGATCATGTAGAACGAGTCGCATCACATCGTGGAGACGGTATTCCGTACGTACGCACGAGTGATGATATCGTTCCTATGATCGTGGAATTGTATTGGAGTGTATGTATACTATTTCAGAATCATTATCACTTTATAATAGTCATATATAGTCATTATTTACACCATTATACCCATCCAAGTAAGGTGGTGGTGGAAAATAGATTACACCACGGCGTGGAGACGGTATTCCGTACGTACGCACGCGTGGTGATTTCTTTTTCTGTAGGATGGATAGAAGGTGAAATAGAGTTGTTTCATACTTATAATAACATATCAGTATATGAGTGATACTGATATTATTACTTCATAATGAAACAACTAAAGAAGAAAAAGTGGAAGAAGAAATAAAGATGAAAGAATCGGTAACGGACATTACCTCTTCTTTGAAGTGCTTCTTCTAGACATTCTTTTAGGGCACTAAAATTGGTCTTTGAATAAGACCAGGACCTCTAGGATGTTTCTAGGGATGTGGAGAGAATAAATTGGTTGGGTTTTTCCGAGCATGAAGGCTCAAAGTGGTGTGAGGAAGAGGGGGAGGAGGTTCCCTTTTATAAGGGAGGAAAGGGGCACCTTTGGAATAACTAAACATATTATTTTATTATAAAGTCAAGTTCGGTTTTAAATAGCTCCAAATTGAGTTATTTCAAAGCTAAGGTGGGTATGGGTCTATATCATCTCATCAAATTGAATTTAGACAAGTTTAGGTCATTATATTAACCTTATCTTTTAGTTTTAACTCTCAGTTAATTAGATTGACATTTACCATGTCAATTTGTATTTTTATATTATATAGTTAATAAACATACCATATACATCCAAGAGACCCCCAAGTTGTGTTTTATTAATATATATAACCTTATATAAGTCATTTTGCCGAACCTTATATTTCTAGGAATAAAATAACAGTTAATAATATAATATTTGTTTTAAAAACAATTTTATGTCAATTTTAATACTATTCAACAGTTTATTTTTTTGAAACTCATAACAGAATGATTACTTCGATTAAAGTTAATTAAATCAATACTAACATGTCATATTAACCTATAAAATTAGTTTAGTTCATAAAAAGTCTCAAATTATATTTATTTGTGTATTTATAACATCAATTATGTCAATATATCATTAATAAGATAATTACTACATCATCGTTGTGTCATAAATAAATTAAATTATTTAATGTATAAAAATGACCAATAAAATACCATTATGTAGGAAATATTTTTATCTTTCTAATGAATATTTATAGTTGAATTTATCTTATGTATAACCCCATATTAAAAATTATTTAATTATTAAACTTTGATTTTAACTATTTTAACCCTTCTTTAAATAAATTAATAATAAATGTCCTAATTTAATCCAAGTGGGACTAAATGGTCATATTTTATTACTAAGGATGTTTTTGGTCGAGTTACACATGTCCAATAGAATTAGGACATGTGTTAGGGTAATAATAATATCAATTTAACCCTTAATTACCCTATTTACTTTTAACCGTGGTAAAAAAAAGTAAAAAGTTACTATTCACCAAAAATTATTTCATCTCATTGAACCACATTTTAGTCCTTGATATTAACCGTGTCTCTTGGATTTTTGAAATTCCACTCACAGAAGTGGTAAAATTATGTTTTATGAAAAATTCAGTTTTTTTTACTACCACTTAGTGGTTTCACTATTCATCAAAAATTGAAAGTTTTCAGAAAAATATCAAAAATTATATCTAAGCTATATTTGATATTATAAATTCAAAAATGATGTCTATTTTATCAAATTCAAAACATATCAGTTGCATTAATTAATTTAAAAATTAATTCCCATCGTCAAAACAAATAGTGTGTTCTTAAGAGATAATAACTATCAAAAGATAGACACTTGTTTATGACTGGTTTAAATGTGAAATTACATCCAATGACCAAAATTGTATTAAATTGTAAAAATATATTCTAAATATACTTTAAAACCACTCAAATTAATAATTTATCACTTTTAATTATTTCGATTAAAAATGTTTTTTTAATTATAATTTAGTAATTTTCACTATTCATCAGAATATGAAAGTTATCCAAAAAGTACCAAAATTTCACCTTAGGCTAAATTCAATACCCCGAATCCAAAAATGAAGTCCATTTTAAAAAATAAAATTTACAAAATTTCAAAAAGTGGTTATTACTATTCATAACGGCTAGTTTTAATAATATTTTATTAGTATATCGTTGTTTAGTGAAACTCAGTATTGCGTACTACACACGCTATCGAGGAAGGTTGCATTTGCGTGTAATGCAAGGCAAGTCAAGGATGCGTGTTGTGAAAGCTCCTTTTGGTGTAGTGTACAACACAAGACATTAATGGAATTAAAAAGAATATTTTTTATAAAATCTCAGGCTGTTACATTCTACCCCCCTTAAAATGAATTTCGCCCTTTAAATTCGTCGGGGTTATAAATGGTTTACTACTCGAAAGATTCTTTAATAGAAACCCACATCGTAAAAAGGAATACCAAAACTTGTCTTTAAAAACTAAAGTATAAAATGTAACGATTACCCAAATAAACTAATCACTGGGTTTCCACATAGGTGGAAATATGGATATGGAAGAGAAATCTAACCATCATGTTCTGATGGAGAGTGTTAGAGAACATGGCTATGGAAAATCCAGAAATCACAAAGCTATAAATTTGTGACGATCTAAGGTACCATCTGATTCATCAGATATAAGAGCACTAGGACAACATTTTTGGTTTTCATGATCATTTCCCTAAAGTTGATGAAATTAGAAGAAATACTTTCGTGATTTTGGTATAGTCTCACCGTTTGTCGTTCTTTGGACAATTTCCACTTCATCTCTTAAAGAAATGAAGGTGAATTTTTCATTCGTGATGTGTTAGAAGATCATGTGATAGAATGATGGGTCATTCCATCTGTCTCAAACAAAAGGTTAGAAAAGTTATCAAAAAAATACATAAGTCCATCTATAGTGAGATTAATCATATATAGTTCCTAAAATGGACTTATAATTCATATATCATACTGATTAATATAATAAAACTAGTTTCTACTAAACAGGGACTTCATGTAGGCCAGTGGTAGGCGATAAAGGCCAGTCGCATTTCGGTTGTGGGTTCGATTCCCACAGCCTTGTCCGACGCGATGGGATGTCGCCCGTCCTGCAGGTTTTCCTTTTTCTAAAAATACATTACTATAACATCCCATCAATAATATCGAAAAAATGTTCTATCCTTATACAATACTAACTTATGTCCAACATACTCCATTCCAATCTTTAGGCTTATCCATAATACTGCAGCACACTCTTATAATATAGTGAAAACGATTAATAGAGATTTAATACCATCGTTGATCCCCATATATCATAAGATATGTCTTGTTGGTCACATTCCAAACATTCTAAGGCCTTAATCATGTATTCTCATGAAACAAATGAATACCCATTGAACCTTAGTGAAAACATGAGTGCTGTCAAAAGTTAACTCTTTCCACATACCAAAACCCTAAAATTCTATATACTCAAACCATGATATAATTATTTCCTTATATCAGTCATGATCTCATGAATACTATCAAACATTTAATTTTCTCCTTATCCCTTCATTATGCGCATATCATCTACTTTCCAAAAATATCTAAATAACCTTTCATGGATACCAGTACCATTAATCATAAACTTTCAAAACTCAAGGAAAGACAACAGTGTAACAATCCTTAGATTTCTCTTTATTTTATAGTACCATGAGATTACTTATACAACATCACACTTGATAAACATGTAATCATTCCACTACATTCTTAAACCATTGACCGAGCTTCAACAATTCTTTTATCTCACATATCATTTGTAGTCTCTTCATCATCATCAACATAAATACTACCCATACGACCATACTGATTCTCTTCATGAGACTTTCCCTTAGGGCATTGGTTTGCATAATGCCCATACATTCCACATTTAAAACATTTAACCATTGTTGATGTCGTAGCAATACCATTATCCTCATCCCTTGTGTTAACTGAACCTTTTCCTTTGCACTTACTGGCTTTGTGTCCTTCTTTTCCACACCCAAAGCATCTTCCAGTTCCTTTGAAACATTCTCCTTGATTCCTCTTCCCACATGATTTACATAGGGGAAATTGAACTTTCTTTCCTCTATGATCATCATGAAACTCCATCTTTCTCTTATTAGCCGAGTCAAGAAACATACCAAATTTTACTTTATTGATCATATTATGAGATTGCTGATTTGGCATAATAATGATGTTTGGACTTCCAAATCCCATTTCATTTGGTTTCTCATGAAGAATATCATTCCATTGTCCATCATATCCTCCATTATCGTGAATCATCTTGTTTCCAGCCATTTTCTAAAACCCAAAAAAATAGTGTGAGAGACAAAAATCATAATAAAGGTTGATTATCTTCAATATCTAACATATTTGGTTTAATCTAATGTCGTTACCAAAGTTATAGGACTATATCCTATACGTATACTTATCCTTAGGGACATCCCTAGACATACCTTATAACTATCTCTAGGGATCTTACTAAAGTTCTCGCATCCTAGTTTCCAAAGGTTGACTAAACCTTTCCTCTGATACAAATTGTAGAGACCCTAATCCTGACGTACATGGACATTACATTACTTTTGCGGAATACTTAGTACATAACAAAAACACACACACGAGGACCGTAATAGTTTAGTGTCTTTGGAAACTCGGAATATAATCTTCTAATCGTGGTGAAAAATCTTCAACATCTCCCATAAAGATCTTCCCTTTTTTTACCTAAAACCTTTCTTTATATCCAGGGGAAAAGAAAACATAAAAGGGTGAGCTCAAATGCTCAGTAAGGGTAAAAAAAAGAAATATCAATCACATCATATTCATAAGAACATAACATTTTGGAAATCTTAACCTGCAAAAGAGATCATAATTTCATAAATGGGTTAAATCAGAGTAGTGAAATGAAATCCCAATAATCCTAACTTAAAACATTAAACATTGTGGAATACACACATAATCATAGAGAATCATATCTTATTAGTCAAGACTCATTGCCAAGACTATCTTAGTGGACAAAGTCCATTTCTGAACCGAGTCACCCTCATTTCAGTCCTGTTTCACTGAACCGGTATAACCTACCATTCCAGCCATGTCTATCTCATGAGATATAAAATCTTTACCCAATGCATTGGAGGGATATATAGGTCACACCCATCTCATAATGATACTATTATTATGTGTGCCAAAAAATCATAAATCATACATCATTGCATAACCCATGTAATAAAAATGGGATTCTTAAACAACATGACATCATAAAACAATTCATATAAGATAAAGGAATTCCTAAAAATAATTCCATCACAACATAATCAAATCAATTTAATAATAGGGATAGAAACAGAACCCTATATTATCTTAGATGGAAAATAATTTTGATAAAACACTTGAACTTCATTCTTGAGGAAAATATCCTTTCTACTTCAAAAACATTTTTCCCTTCTTAACACATCATACAATTTTAAACTAAAAGAATTTGATTAAAAATAAACTTGAGATCTTGTAAAGTAATCTTCTTGGAAATAATGTTTTAAAAATCCATTCATGCCGTATATGTTTAAAAAAACATTCTTCATACTTTTGTCGGAAAAGTCAAAAAGTACCTCGTACGAAAAACGACAAAAGATTCCTTTCATATCCTTTAATAAAAACTCACCGAAGGGTAAAATTGGATTTAAACAATTTTAGGTGAATGGAAATAATATTACATGGATGTGGATGATAAAATACACCCCAGTAAATACCAAAGTATAAACAATCTCGGATAAAAATGAGATTGTGATATTTTCCCTTACCTTAGGTCCGTTTTGCTTCGTAAGTGTCCGAACCTCCGGTATAAATATTTAAATAATGTTATTGACTTATTCCAGAATCATAATTATTTTTATGATGTCATATATGGTCATATTATTTTCTTCTTAGTAGTAATATTTCATTGCTACTTGTTATTTGGGTGTTTATAACTTTTTGTTCTTATGCGTGTCTTGTCGAATAAATTCTTATTATTCTCTTTAGGTTATAGATACCTCATTTCCAGAATGGTATTAGTGTAATATATATCATAATCATTCATTCAATTCATTTATATAATCATTATGAAATGAAGATCATGTAGAACGAGTCGCATCACATCATGGAGACGGTATTCCGTACGTACGCATGAGTGATGATATCGTTCCTATAATCGTGGAATTGTATTGGAGTGTATGTATACTATTTAAGAATCAGTATCACTTTATAATATTCATATATAGTCATTATTTACACCATTATACCCATCCAAGTAAGGTGGTGGTGGAAAATAGATTACACCACGGCTTGGACACGGTATTCTGTACGTACCCACGCGCGGTGATTTCTTTTTCCGTAGGATGGATAGATGGTGAAATAGGGTTGTTTCATACTTATAATAACATATCAGTATATGAGTGATACTGATATTATTACTTCATAATGAAATAACTAAATAAGAAGAAGTGGAAGAATAAATAAAGATGAAAGAATCGGTAACAGACATTACCTCTTCTTTGAAGTGCTTCTTTGAGACCTTCTTTTAGGGCACAAAAATTGGTATTTGAATAAGACCAGGACCTCTAGGATGTTTCTATGTAAGTGGAGAGAAAAAATTGGCAGGGTTTGGCCGAGCATGAAGGCTCAAAGTGGTGTGAGGAAGAGGGGGAGGAGGTGCCCTTTTATAAGGGAGGAAAGGGGCACCTTTGGAATAACAAAAAATATTATTTTATTATAAAGTAATATTCGGTTTTAAATATCTAAAAATTGAGTTATTTAGAAGATAATGTGGGGATGGGTCGAAATCATCTCATCCAATAGAATTTTGACAAGTTTAGGTCATTATATTAACCTTATCTTTTAGTTTTAACTCTTAGTTAATTAGATTGACATTTACCATGTCACTATGTATTTTTATATTATATAGTTAAAAAACATACCATATACATCCAAGAGACCCCCCAAGTTGTGTTTTATTAATATACATAACCTTTTCTAAGTCATTTTTCCGAACCTTAGATTTTTAGGAATAAAATTACAATTAATAATATAATATTTGTTTTAAAAACTATTTTATGTCAATTTTGACACTATTCAATAGTTGATTTTTTTGAAACTCATAACAGAATTATTACATAGACCAAAGTTAATTAAATCAATCCTAACATGTAATATTAACCTAGAAAAGTAGTTTAGTTCATAAAAAGTCTCAAATTATATTTATTTGGGTATTTATAACATCAATTATGTCAATATTTCATTAATAAGATAATTACTATATCATCGTTGTGTCATAAATAAATTAAATTATTTAATGTCTAAAAATTAAAAATAAAATACCATTATGTAGGAAATATGTTTATCTTTCTAATGAATATTTATAGTCGAATTATCTTATGTATAACACCATATTAAAAATGATTTACTTATTAAACTTTAATTTTAACTATTTTAACCCTTCTTTAAATAAATTAATAATAAATGTCCTAATTTAATCCAAGTGGGCCTAAATGGTCATATTTTATTCCTAAGGTTGTTTTTGGTCGATTTAAACTTGTCCAATATAACTAGGACATGTGTTAGGGTAATAATAATATCAATTTTACCCTTAATTACCCTATTTACTTTTAACCGTGGTAAAAAAAGTAAAAAGTAACTAATCACCAAAAATTATTTTCATCTCATTGAACCACATTTTAGTCCTTGATATTAAACGTGTCTCTCGGATTTTCGAAATTTCACTCACAGAAGCGGTAAAATTAAGTTTTATGAAAAATTCAGTTTTTTAACTACCACTTAGTGGTTTCACTATTCATCAAAAATTTAATGTTTTCAGAAAAATAAAAAAAATTAGATCTAAGCTATATTTGATATTATGAATTCAAAAATGATGCCTATTTTATCAAATTCAAAACATATCAGTTACATTAATTAATTTAAAAATTAATTCCCGTTGTCAAAACAAATAGCGAGTTCTTAAGAGATAATAACTATCAAAAGATAGACACTTGTTTATGACTGGTTTAAATGTGAAATTACATCCAATGACCAACATTGTATTAAATTGTAAAAATATATTCTAAATATACATTAAAACCGCTCAAATTAATAATTTATCACTATTAATTATTTCGATTAAAAAAGTTGTTTTTAATTATAATTTAGTAATTTTCAGTATTCATCAGAATAAGAAAGTTATCCGAAAAGTACCAAAAATTCACCTTAGGCTAAATTCGATACTCCAAATCCAAAAATGAAGTCCATTTTAAAAAATAGAATTTACAAAATTTCAAAAAGTGGTTATTACTATTCATAACGTCTAGTTTTAATAATATTTTATTGGCATATCGTTGTTTAGTGAAACTCAGTATTGCGTACTACACACACTATCGAGGAAGGTCGTGATTGTGTGTAATGCAAGGTAAGTCAAGGATGCATGTTGTGAAAGCTCCTTTTGGTGTAGCGTACAACACAAGACATTAATGAAATTAAAAAGAATATTTTTTATAAAATCTCGGGCTGTTACAAACATCCTTAGGGAAGACACCCTCATACCCCACCACCATTGTAAGAAAATGACTACCCATAACATCTGCTATTCCAAGGGTCATACTAACCAACAAGCGATTAGACACATCTATATATGTATAAGAAAATCCTACTTTTACTAGGTTTACTTTTCACCAAAAGGTAACCTCATCCCATCTACATAGAAACTCCATATCCTCTTTATGAAATAATCAATTTAGGTATGAACTACTTATAGCCTTTCCATACCTAAAATGAAATGATAAGGCCTCATAGTTTCTATAAAGAGATCTATATGAATCTCCATCCTTTTATAGTTCGAACACACTATCAACATAGGTGTGTGATCACTTAATCCCCCCTTTTAAAAGTCTCCAACTATTATGTTCGAGCCAAGGGCTCTACAGAAATCTCTAGATCTTGAACAAGGCAAGTTGGGAGAAAAGAGTGGCTCACTCCTGTATCAAAAAGTAATAAAACTAAAGCATAGAAGGTAGAATGTTTACCTATAATCATCCATAGATCCTCTGAGTTATAGGACTCCACTTCCTATATCTATCCTCATCCCTGACTACCAGCTCCCTCAACCAAGAATAGACTACCTAGGGGTGGTAGTGGAAACATGTCAAACCATCTACCACCTCCCAATGATCTCCCTATTCCTATGTCACATCCACAACCCTATGGAATTATCTACTCCATATTCCACCTTTTATTGGTTGGTACATTGACCATATTTTTTTTTTCTATAAGAAAGGATAGAAAATACCATGTGAGATGTCACCGACCATCTGAAGAGAAGAAACACCACCCTCAAATGACTCCATATGTCTTGAGAGACTTAAAATGAATACCCCTATATATCTTTATATAGTATCTCGAAGCATATATCATTAATATATCTATTTTATACCATATTGTAACACTTTAGAAGCCTTATCTATGGTGTGACAGATTTCAACACCACTTTTTGTGTCAACTTTGCCAGAAATCACTCCACCAATAAATCTTTCTCAAACACCCTAGTATAGGTAAGAATGCATTGAGATAACAATCCATCCAAGATATCTTAGTATAATCCCTTATAAATGTTTCATTATTGGAATAATCGATTATAAACCATATCTATGGAGTATTGTGAGAGGTTGTGAATCTCAATGAATACTCTACCATGGTCATACGGCCCGACTGAAGTTTCAAAATCAACTAGATATGAATCACATGAAGTATAGCCAGATAGAACTCCTCCCTCAAGATATGATCAAAATATATCCAAGATAGAGATATATCATCATGTGTCTAAGTCACTAGACTCCATCATCTCCCAGAATATACTTAAAGTATACTCACTAATAAGACCACCATATGATCTAGAGATGTCCTAACAAGGTGAAAAACTCATGAAACAGCCTTAAGAAATTGCTCTGATACCTAAGGGTATATTTTAAACATAAACCAAAATGGTATCTACCACTGAAACTTGTGGATCATGATGAACCTATACATATTTTTATCTGGTACTATCAGCACATCCTTCTTCTCAATGGGTTGTAGTAAGACTGGAAAACTACCTGGAGGTACCACCTCATGCATAGGTCCCTGTAATATAGCATCATGACTAGGTGTATCCTTATCATGATCCCATTATGAAATCCTAGATGGATTTCATCATGGAGGAATATTGAAATAATCATCATGTGCCATGTTCAAAGTGTATATCTTGGGAGTAGGTAGAAAAAGGAAATATAAACCACAACCAATTTCTATATGATTAATGTACCAATGTTTTCACCACAAAAAATGTCTATATATACGGATTCAACTAGTAGGTTTTCAGAGTCCTAGTGAATGGATACATTGGACACTACACCAACATTGGAGTCCCTATCCTAATATCCAAACTCAAAACAATTTAACACTATTTATCTATTTCACAAACCAAACCTCATAACTATATAATCTTTAAAATCTAGTCCTATAATGAACACCCTCTCTGATATCACTTTTTCCTAACCCAACCCATCGAGGACCTCGTAGTCGGTGATAGGATATGTGTGACACACCAATCCTACCTCTAATAGGCTAGGGGATGATGACTAACATCTAGTAGGCATATCACACATATGAAATGCCTTATAATTAGGTAAATTAATACACACACATCTCTAAACCATCAAAATCATGATGAAATATAAAATAAAACTAATAACCAAATGAATGAAAACATCTATATCCCAAAAAAGGAGTATAAAAAAAGTACTAGAAATCATACTGGGATAAATACAATTTCACCAAGATTGTAAAAGTGCGCAATCTTCTAATATAGGAGGATACTACTATAAAATTCAAAACCTATTATGAACCACCATTTATCTAGATCACTACATCCACATGCTCCTGGTCACACTAGGATTCTGTCAAAAGTTTTATCATCTACATAAGATACAAAATGTGTAAGAAGGGGTCAGGTTGGGGTGAGTATAATAATACGTAGTAGGACACCTTGAAATCACAAAACATAAAACATGAATAGACTATCCATCTCATGAACACAATTACATTTTAATTATGATATAATACATAATAATAATAACCCATATATACTTGTGATAGAAACCAAATCTAAAATAAGGGTCACAACCATTCATCCATAAAAAATATTCTATTTGAGGCTTGAAGGTGAAGAACATCCAAGATAACTCTCTCCATGAGCTCGATAACACTGATGAAACTCATCTAAGAAGTCATGATAATTGGTTCGTTCCATGAATAAGTATTCTTTGGAAATCAAAATATCTCCATGTACAGATATGGGATCTCACCCATGAAATTTTGAGTATACCAAAACCTACATTGAATAACCTTCTATATAAGCAATTATATTCTTGTGTTAGTTGGTCATTATGATTCCTAAAACCCCGCCAAGGGTAGGATAATAAATGATAAAGGATCCCATGCCATTACACACTAATTGATTCCCAAAACTCTATCAAAAAATAATACCAAGGAGGGATCACATCCCCTGATCAATATATTATTCCTCACTATACCATCATGGGGGTGGACTAAGTTATCACACCTTAGAGACACTGGTCCCCATTGAAGAGAATGAGGTCCTCAAACTTCCTTGGAGAAATTGTAGGGTGTTTACTAGTAGTACATGTCATATCTCATCTACTCTTGGTATGCCTGTGAATCTAACCCAGGATTTCATACTTTGGGATTTTCCCATGTAATCCGGTCAAGTATGTGAAAGATGGGTTGTGACCATGTACCTTAAACTATTCGGGTACCTGTCTGTGTCCAAGTATCAGGTCATTCCTATGCACTCAAGATAAATTTTTGTACTTTGGTTAGTGCCCATATATGTGTCCACAACTGAGTCCCTCACCATGACTAATTACTGGTCGATGACCATGTACTCAGGTGATGTCCTTGAACTTCAGGTCATGCCAATTTACTTTGCCATGTCTGAGTGTTGGGCCGAATCAGTGTACTCTAGCCATGCTAGTGTACCTATCCATGCCCTTGACTATGTACTTAGAGGGTACACACCGATTATCCAAGAATGGGTCACACAACATGCTATGGGTACCATACAACGTGTGATATTTTACTTTCCTAAAACCCTAGTTGTCATAGGTCAAGGAATAAATAGTAGCTTTTCTTCGGACTATATGTCGTGTAGTCAAGTTTTTCCTAGAACCCTGAAGCTCTTTAAGAGCCTTTACCCAACATCTCTACATCCTTTGATCTAGCATGATTCTCACCATAAAACGTAGTTCTATAATTTAATGATCCAATCCATCACTTATTGTTGTATTTTTCCACTCAATCCAATCAGGAATCACCCTTAATTTCTCTAAACCATTACTGTAATGCCAAAAAAACAAACCACTAATCCTTATTTATTCTTGATCCTTCATTTTGGACCCTACACTTCGATCATACTATCAATTATGATCCCAAAACCATGGTATCTATCCATTACACCAAAGGAATGTTTCACAATGATGTCCATAGATATAATATCACAATTATACTCAAACACCAAAACAGGTTGACTTAAATCCATTTGAACCTGGGGACCATACTTCACTGACAAACATGTGAGGCATCGAGAGACAAACTCATCAACACACTTCTTCATTCCCAAACACCAAAACTGAAACCAATGTTCCTAATAAATCTTCTCCACATCTTTATATACCACCAAGGGTATGTATAAAAATCCATGAAATAGTTATCTCACAATGACACTAGTACCATCATCTGACCACTAAAAATGATATTGTGCTCCTCACTTTTAGAAAATCGAATATGATAATTTCTATTGAATATTTGAATATGCAAGTTACTATAGTTAGTATATAAAATATAATCCAACCTAACACACTATATAATTATTTGGGTAAAACCAATTCATTGGAGGTAAGATGAACCATGCTTATCCACTAAGGACAACTACAATGAGGCCAAATACTCTAATGCATCACTCAACAACCATGAACACGATTTCTTGATGAGAGCATCAACAACCACATATACATTCTAGAGAGTATAGAATATCTTGAAGTTGTAATACTAGAGTAACTATACTCACTACATTAGTCTCATGTTAATATAATTCTTTGAAAATATATACTTCAGACTCTTGTGGTTTGAATATAAGATAAACCTCTTACCCATAAGGAAGCATTTGTACATCTTCATAGTGAAGACCAAAACCACGAACTCTATTTCGTGGTCTACATAGTTCCATGCCTGGGGTATCAATTGTTGGAACCAAAAGTTAATCACTACCTAAATCTACATCAAAACACATCCAAGACTAGTTCTAGAGATGTCATAGAACACTACCCACTCAACACCCTCCTCTAGAAGTATCAGGATGAGAGTTCTCATCAATTTATACCATAAATCCTAAAAATCCCATTGGAACATATCCATTCAAACAAAATTATTCCTATTTAAGGAAAAAGTATTCATTAACACTGATAATCTAGATAAATTTGGAAAAAATCTTTGATAGGATCCATCCAACCCAAGGAAGATCTTTACCTCAGTCACACTCGTAGATGGATCCCAAGATAACACTGCCTCAACCTTCCCTGGGTCTATTGATACTCTCTATTCTAAGATGACATATCCTTGGAAGTGGACTTATGAAATCAATAATTGACACTTTATGAGATTACAATAAATAAGGTTCTCTCAGAGTATGTCAAAGACCATATTCAAGTGCCTTTCATGATCCTCCTCTAACATCGAGTACACTAGGATGTCGTCATTGTAGACTACAAAAAACTGATATAATATGGGATGAAAGATCCTATTCATGAGATCCATGAACAATTATGGGGTGTTAATTATGCCAAAAGGCATCACTAAGTAATCATATTGACCATAGAGACATTAGAGTTACGTATTTGGTATATCCTCATCCCAAACTCGGAGATGGAGACAACCTAATCAGAGGTCAATATTAGAGATCCATCCCACCCCCTTTGGTGGGTAAAAGTGGTTATAAATCCTCAATAGTAGATAATTATTCATCACAGTACCTTGGTTTAGGATATGATAATATACCCAAAACCTCATTCTCCCTTTCTCATTTTTGGTGAAAATAAATACGCCTGCCCAATGTGACAAAATGGGTCAGATAATGCCATTCCTCTAAACATCCTCTAATTGCACCTTCAACTCAAGAAGCTCGGTCATATCCACATGATATATTGGTGAATATATAAGGTAATTTTATATATGCAATTATATGAATAATTCTTTCTCTATATGAGAATGTAGTCCTGGAACATCCTTAGGGAAGACGTCCTCATACTAGGCCACAACTATAAGAAAACAATATCCCATTAATCATCTATTCCAAGGGTTATAGTAGCCAAATAGTGGGTTATTGTATATATCCTACAATATATGAGACCATAATACTCTTTCTGGGTTGCCTTTCCACCAAAGAAGGAAAACATGACCCCATTTATGCGTACACACCACATCCCTTTCTTGAAATAATCAACATGGGTATGAATTAAAAATAGACTATCCATAACTAAAATGAAATCATAAAGACTCATTTCTATGATAAAGAGATACCATATAAATATATATCCTCTATGATTTTAGTCACACAATAAACAGAAGTGTGTGATAATATAATCTCCTCTATTAGGAGTCTCCATCAACAATGTTCAAGCCAAGAGATATACCAAAATCTATATATCTCAAAAAAGGGAAGTGGAGAGAGAAGAGTGGATGATGCCTATGTCAATTAGTAATTATGATAAAGTATAGAAGGCACATATCATACCTCTAATAATTTTTAGAAATAATGGTTCATAAGCCTCCACTACCTACAACTGTCCTCCTTTCAAATAGCCAGACCTCTAAGCTTCGTAGGGAACACATAGAGGGTGGTGGTTGAAACATGTACAACCATCTTCCACATATTACTTCTCTCCCTACACCTATGCACATCCAACACCCTATAGACATCTCAACTGTAAATATTTACTCTTATTAGGTGGTACATTAATCATCTCTCTTTTAGCCGGATGACATGTTAGAAAATCTCATACGAGATGTCCCTGACCGTCATAAGAGAAACACAACCATTCCCTCAGATGAATCTATATATCTTGAGAGGACTAAAATTCATACCCCCTATCCTGACATAGTATCTTAATGAATATCTCATTACTAGATCCTTGTGTCTACCATCCAATACCCACTACTGAAGTCTCAACTCTGGTGTACCTACTGTCGGCACCAACTATCAGTGTCTATTAGACTATAAAGCTTTCTACCACTAAATCTTTCTCAAGAACCCTATTATAGGTTCGAATGAATTGATATATAAATCCAACCCTGATATATCATCATAGTCACTTCTCAAAGGTTCATTCCAAGAAGAAAATATCAAAAACCATATCTGTAGAGTATCATTAGTGGTTGGTGAACCTCAACAAACACTCTACCATGGTCGTCCTACCCTAATGAAGTTGTAGAAGCTCCAGGATAAGTACCTATTTCAATGTAGCTAAATATAACTCCTCCATAAAGATATCTTTAAATTTTTCCAACAGAAAGCTACACCAGTATGTGTCTGAGGGACTATAATCCATCATCTCTCAGTGTAGACATGAAGAAGACTCATTTCTATGACCACCATATGATCTGTAGATGTTGTAACAAGTTAGAAAAGTCACATTACTACCTTAATATAGTCCTCAACTTCCTAGTGGCCTAGTTTACCCCAAATCCTAAGAGGAATATTCCTATAAAACATGTGGATCATGATGATTCTAAACACATCATCATCTGGTACTGTTGGTGAAAACTGCTTCTTAATGGGTGGTAGTAAGACAAAAAAACCACCCTGAGGTACAACCTAAAGGACATGTCCCTTCACTGAAGCCTCTTCACTAGGTGGATCATCATTATGATCACACTGTGTAATTATAGATCAATGTCATCATGGAAGAAACCTATATTAATCATGGTTCACCACTATCAAATTGTATACCTAGGAAGCTGACTCAAAAATGACATAAAAAAGTACAACCCATTTCTTTATGATGCATGTACCAAATTTTTCCATGAAACCAGTTTCTACATGTACCATTTTAACGAGAAGTTTATTAGAGTCATAGTGAATGTATACACTGGACACTACACCAATACTAGATTCCCTAATCTGTGAGCTAAATTTGAAGAAATTTATCATTTTTTCTATAATTCCCAAACCAAACTTCATAACTAGACAATATATAAACAATAGTACTAAGATGAAAACCTTATATGATACCAATCTATCATAACCCAAAACCAAAAATACCCACCTTGTCAGTGGTAAGATGAGTGTGTCACCCTAATCCTGCCTCTAATGAGCTAGGGGTTGGAGACCAGCAATGAGTAGTCATATCACACACATGAGAGGTCTTAGACTATGGTACCTTCACACACACACACACACATCCCCAAACCAAAAATACCATGCTGAAATATAAAATAAAACTGATACCCAAATGAATGAATACATCTATATCCCACATATGGAGTATTAAAAATGCACTGGAATGAATAAAGAGAAAAATACAATCCCAAAAAATTGTAAAAGAGTCCAACCTACTAATATAGGATGGGACTGATGCCAAATACAACACCTGGTAAAAACCACAAACACCCTAGATCACTATGCTTCACATGATCTTGGTAATACTAGGAATTAGTTGAAAGGTATATCATCTACATAAGACAACAAATGTGTATGTAAAACTCATACAGGGTTGATTATAACAATATCCAGTAAGAAAAATTAGAATAACCAAACATAAAGATGCAATATACTAGCCATCTCATCAAAACAAAGGCATTTTAATCAAGATTTTATTAATTAAAATAATAAACTTGATATAATCATTATAAATAACATGTCTTAAGGAAGGGTCACAACCATTCATCCAACCATATGATTCTATTCAAGGTTCGAAGGTAATGTTCATCTTGGAGAAAAATGTCCATGAGCCAGATAAAACTGATGGTGCTCATATGAGAAGCAATGATCATCTTGACTTTCAATGAAGAAGAAATATTTGGAACAAATTAAATATCTCAATTCATAGATATGAGATCTTATCCTTAGCTAATAGGGTATAGAAAAAACCACTCTGAATAACCTTCTTTGTAGGGGATCATATGCCCATGAAAGTCGGTTGTGAAAATTCCTTAAATCCCACTAAGAGTATGAGAATAAATGATTTATGATCCTACCTTCATACAAACTAAGAGATTTTGGGAACTCTATTCGAGACGAATACTATAGAAGGGATCAAATCCCATTCTCAAGATAAGATTCTTAAATATACCCTCATGGGGATGGACCACGAAAACAAACCCTATTGGTACTATTCTACATTGAATAGATTGAGGTCTTCAAGCATCCTTGAAAACATTACATGGAATTTACAGATATTAAATAGAATTTCTTATCTACCCTATGTTTTATCATATACTTTATCTCATTCTCACATTATTTGGTCTGTTCAAATGTTCTCTATCCATTTTTGTGAGCTTTGGGTCATTTCAGTGTGCCTATACCTATCTGGGCACCTGGTCTTGTCTGAGCACTAGGTTGGGCCCATGTAATTTGGATGTGTCTATTTACATTGGGCCTTACTCATGTACCTATCCATGAATGGGTCCCTCACTATGCCCGATTACTAGTACATGACATGTACTATGGTCATATCCATTTACTTCAGGTCTTTCCCATGTACCTAGCCACGTCTAAGTATCAGAACGTTTTAGTTTACTTTGGTCATGCCCATATACCTATACATGTCCATTCCCATGTACATTAACACTACATTCTTATTATCTTGGAATTGGCCACATATCATGTGGTGGGTTCCACAAGATGTGTGATATTTTACTTTTCTGAAACCCCAACTACCACAGACAGGGGACTATAAGGCAAGTGTACTTCTAAATATACATTGTGTAATATGGTTTTTTCTTGAACCAATATGATGTTCACCTGCCTTCATCTATAATATCTGAAGCCTTTGATACATCATTATTATAACCATAAAAAATTATTCTAACATTGATTGATCCTTTGCATTATCGATGTTTGGATTCTGGCCTCCCAATCCAGTCAAGAATCATCTGTTGTTACTGTGCACCGTCACTACAATGCCAAATCATGAACTTCTGATCCTAATCCATTATTTGTGCTCCTTTTTGACACCACACCTCAATCATGATATCAATTATAAACCCAAACCCATTGTATCAATTTTATTCCTCAAATAAAAGTATCATAATGATCTATTACTAAGAATATGAAAAACCATCTGCCAAAGAAAATGTCAATGCTGAATGTGTGAAGAATAGGGGAATAAATGCATAAAATAAAACAATAAGAAAAAATACCTATTATATATTATTGTAAACTCGATATGTTTTTTAGAATAATGACTAAATAAAAAATAATTAAAATATATCAATTCCCAAATCCATGGAATATATATCTTCACTAGAAAAACATGATCAACCCATAAATCAATATGTTAGAGGAAATGATTCGTATTCAACTTGTGATAAGAAAATGAGGATTAAAAAAATGAAAAAATTCCATATCTCATGTTTTTATTGATCAATGATGATGAATGATTGACATTTTCATTTGCGAGACCCAATAAATTTGATGGCATTGGCGATCCTTGGAAAATCAATCTTTGATCCTCAATCTTGATGTATTCTACCAAGGCTCTTATATATGATATCTCTATCGAATCCCTAAAGTTATGCAGATAAACATAGGGAATTTTTATAATAATTTTTATATAAAGTATGTTTATGTTAATTATTTAATAGAAAATAAATAAATAAATAATTTATTTAGTTATTATTCCACCCACGATGATGCTCAAAAAAGACGCTCAACATGCACAAATATTATATCTCATATAGGGTAAAATCCATATTCTTGATTTAATGGTGATCTCAAATTTATGATTGGAGACTATATTTTGGATTCATTTACTTATTTCATAAAAACTATGTGAATATGATATAATATATTTAATTTTTTTATTATATCATAACCAAGCCTCCCCTGTCCCTGAAATGCTACGTTATATCATCTCCTAGCTCCAAAAATATTCCATAAAATAATCCCAAAATTTATAAGGGAAAAAAGTCATTATATGTATATTTTTAAAATGTAATGGTTTTTTAATCCAAACTTCAACCAAATTAAATTGTTAAAAAAAATTTAAAACCTACTTGTAAAAGTTTAAAATTTTTATGATATGTATAAAAATAATTATCTTAATGTATTCTAACTTATAAATAGGTAAAAAGGTTTCATCATAATATTTTATCCCCCCTTAATTATAACCATTAACTACCAATTTAGACTTATTCATAGTAATAACACCTTAATCATCATTCCTATTCATAAAAACCCATTTTTTTCTTATAATAGTGTAATCATAGGGTCTCTCAACCAACTCCCAAAAATTACTCTACAAAAACTTTTTCAACTCTTATTTCATGGATAAGATCCAAATTTTATCACTCAAGGCTTTCTTAATGGTTATTAGTTCATGTTTTAAGATAAAACTAAAAATTTAGTTATGTTTATAATAATTTTCTAGCTTTAACACCTTTGTTTTAAGGTTCTATTCTATCTAGATAGTACACCCCTAAGTTATTAAATTATTAAATATTCACAACTAAATTGTATATGTTCATGTTTCTCATCATTATTTCTTTTATTGTTGATAGAATTATCAATTATTAATTTGTTAAGAAAATCATTAAGGTTATCAATGATACTTTTATTATGAGTGAAAGGGTCAATTTCATCAAAATAAACATGAATTGATTCTTTAACTATTCTTACATTATTATCCTTTGGGTTAAATTTACTTATATTATATTTATAATTAAAAACATAAATCTTATATCTAAAATAATTAAAGTATTAAATTTTTTTATTTTTCTTATTTCATAACTCATAGGGATTTATTTAAAACAGGTCTTTTTATAATTCTATTTAAGACATAATAAAATATTTAATATCATTTACCCAAAAATTAGTTGGAAAAATATATTCACATAATATTGTTCTAATAATTTATTTCAAAGTCCTATTTCTCCTTTGATCAATACATTCTATTGAGATACATCTCACTATCATTCCGGAAACCTATGGAGGAAACGTAAAACACAATGGCGGTCCTTGAGGCCACTCACCCTCTTTTTGGAGATGGGAAATCTCTTCTTCCCCCAACAATGATTCCCCCATCATAGCCTCAGATATTTCCTTCATCCCCTTCACATAGATCATCTCTCTACCATATTTATTGAGTATTAAGGTAATCCCAAAGGTCTCAAATGTTTTCAATGGATAACCAGATGTTTTGATCTCCCCTGAGGAGTTCAGCAAAGCTTCGTCCCTACCTTCTATGATGTTGGTTACACTATTTCCTCACCAGTTTCTATCAATCGACCATTATTGACCTACATATTAGTGAATCTTGGGATATTTATCATCGTGTGTTGGTGGGACTTCTTGACACTCATCATATCCTTCTAAATTTTGAAATTTAAGTTGATCACACATGCTCTTAGTCCAGGAATGAAATATTGGTAAGCTCATTTAGATTTCATTTTCTGTATTTTTATTTTGATTTGAATCTCAATTAGGACCCCTCTACTATGGAAGTCCAGATAAATCTCCCAAGCCTCTCACTCCCCTTCCAAAAACCTGTGATTCTCCACCTTCTTGGTAATTCACTTGGTAGGTTTCTTTGTTTGGATCACCGTACATCCGCACTAAATAACCCAATCAAGGCTTGATTTTGAATTGATATGGATATTTCAAAAGATCCACCAATATATATATGGGTCATAGTTGAGGGTGATATGAGATATCAACAATCATTAAAATTTGAAATTGTTCTTACTTATTGTAAAAATTTCTCCATACTTTTCCACTTCATTCATTCCTAGAGCCGAGGCATCCCTGTACTAGATGTTCTGGATTCTCAGGAGACAATTGGGATGGAGAATCCAGTTAATTTCACTGAAATAGGCCTGATTTAGGGGATTTATGGAGTCCAGGTTACCCATAATGCTGATGATTTTATGTTTATAATTTTGGATGAAGTTTAGGCTTTCCATATTTTCCCACATACCCATTCAGGAAGGAGGGATCAATAGGATATGCAGCTTCATCATGAATGTTATGTGCCTATAGTGTTTAAAATTCTTCAAAGAGTGGATTAGATGACATATGGGTTGTTCCATATGGTTTTAATGTAGGAGGAGGGTTTAAGAGAGGGACACCAAGACCTCATTCTAAGGATCATGTCTCATTCAAGACTCTTCGTTCTGACAAGGGAAATTCTGAAGGTAACCATGAAAGACTTAATTACCAACAAGGATGGCGAAGTTGGATGTTGATCTATCCTCCAAGATAAAAGTAAAATATTTATTTTTATGTTCATAAGTACATTTATTTTTTTGAGGATAAGGCAGGATATAAGAAGGTCAAACACAAAAATAAAAAGATCAGTAGTGCAACAAGCGAAGTGAATGAGCTGGATCAGTCGGAGCCATTAGAATAGGTTTTTGTACCTCCTTCTAAGGCTGACATGATTGAATGTAATTATTTCTGGAAATCATTTTCATTTTAATTGGAACTATACAGTAAGGAACTGAACCTCCTAGGAAGTAAAAAAATAATAAATGTAGGGAATAAGACAAAGAGGTTTAAATATTATTATTATTTATCTAAGCCAATGAATAAAATATCTTCTAGTAAAACAGGGACATTGAAGAGGAGTTTTATTGATGCATCTCATCCGAGACCTTATCCAATAACATTTTTAAAGGAATATATTAAATAGGGGTCCAGGAAAGCATGTGAAGATAATAATCAAATATGGATGTTGTTGTGAAGTTTGAATAATTTGATGAAAGTTGTCCTATGACCTCAAAATAGGTGAGGATGGAAGGATTTTTTTGATTTTTCTACTACAAAAGATCCTAAAGAATGTCCTTCATATTATTTTTTTGGATCTATTAATCTACTCTAAAGGAGAAGAAATGGTTGTGAGAGGGAATATCAATGTGTATCTAGAGAACATTTCAAAAATATTTGAAATAATTCTACAAGTTCATGGTAATGAGAGACAAATGAATTGGATGAAAAATATTCACCAAACTATAGTTTAAAGGATCAATGACGGTATGATTTTCCTAGAATAGTTCAGCATGGCCTGGGATAAGATGGATTATTGTACCTAGGATCTTATTAAAGATGATCCAGAGATAGTTCTCTCTATTGAATGGAAATTGAAAAGGGTACATGACTCTAATAGGATAAAACAATTCTAGAATAGTTTGATTATGTCATATGGTATTTAAATTATTATGGGATTATAGTTGTCCATTTGGGTTCACACTCAACCCTTGATAGTGTATTTGAAAATGAAATGAAACAACATTATATAAATTCATTAAGATAAAAAAATATTATTTTAATCCAAAAAAAGTAAAACTAATTAAATATGGAAACATTATCAACCAAAATTAACATTACACCATGGATTTATATTCAAGATGTCATAAACAATCCATGTGGACAAGTTATAGAGGTCTATAAGTATCAAATTTATTGACTGATTTAAAATAAAATTTATGTTTCTTTCCAATTTAGAATATATCACATAGCCTCTTTACATTAAAATTTAATTTTGATGGATCAAAAAGAAAATTATTCTCAAATAGCTTCCTCGAAGAACAAACATTAAAATATACAAGTATTTTATACCAAATATATGATTTATTAATCTTAGTATCCAAAAAATTTATATTCTATCTACACAAATAAGAAATATCTAAAGTATAATAATTTTAAATTATAGTTTATTTAAATTTAATTATTTTATATTTCTAAGTAGACAATGAATTGTTTTCAAATTCAACTAAATAACCATCATCAAAGAGTTGATTGATACTTATCAGTTTGTGGTTTAATTATTCAATATATAGAATAATGTGGATAATAATTGATTTTAGATTTATAATAGGTCCAAATTTAATTTTTCTCCTTTATAATCATATTACAATGTGACATGGGCACCATCGATCTTTGATAAAGAATAGTAGTTTGAAAACTCTCTACTAATACGTCTTGAGAAACCACTATACGTATAATAAATTACTTTTGTATTTTTTTGGATCCTTCCCTATAGAAATTTCAAACAAGTAGGTGTTTTAGAACCATATAATTTTGAGACCATCTCTTTTAGTTATTTGAGATTTTGGTAACCACATGTAGTTTTATTGGGTTGAAATTTTATCCTCAATAGATGATTTTTTTAGAAATATAGAAATTCATAACAACATAAAATTGAAGATATTTTAAACTGAAACCATTAGAATACTTTCCAATAGTAAAATAATGAAAAAATAAAGAATTTATTTTTCTATATTATAACTAGGAATAAAAATAATTCCTATAATTCCTAAAATTCTTTGTGTTTTGATCAGTACTTATAATTACTTATCCACCCTTAATATTATTATGAATACCAAGTATTCTGTTGAGGTATTATCACTTGAGTACACTCAATAGAATCTAACATCAAAGTAGTAATTTTAGATAACAAAACATTAATTATTCTATCATTCATAGCACAAGAATATTTAACTTTATCAAACATAGACTTTAATTCTAAAATTTGGTTAAATAAATCATTTTTCTCAGAAAAACACATTCATATGTTTTTCTAAGAATTTTATTACCATTATCTAAAGAATCATATTTATCTTCATCTAATGATAAATATTCCTTAAATTCATCTAAATAAAAAAATCATAAAATTAAGGTATAGAAAATAAAAATATTGTATAATTTTATTTTGAGCTAAAAAATAAATTTTCTATTATTGATTTTATTACTAATTTTTAGAGGCAATAGTATATATATAATTATATTTCTTAAAATAACATAAAGTTTATTTCATATCTTTCTTACCATTCTTTTATTTTTAAATTCATAACATTTTACATTTTTCTATCTTCCATAATTATTTTATAACTTTTTATAGAATTTTTTGAACCCCTTTGTTCTTTTTCAGAAATTATTAAATATTATATAATTTTGAGTAATTACATATTCATAATTTAAAATTATTGATTATCATTAATTATACAAGTTAGAATATATTTCTATAATCTAAATTTCATCTTTTGAAGAAGTGAATTTATGTGCAACATTATTATTCTTAACTAACTTGTGAAATTCAACTCCTGATTATGTCACATATTCATACATCATAAGATTTCTAATCAAATTCCCCATTTTAAAATGTTTAATAAGTGTGGTATATCTAATTATAATATATATTCTAGTCATTTTAATAGGTAAAACTATTAAAAAATTTGAATCTTGATCATATTATTAAACAAAAACTCTAAAAGTAGAACAATTATTGAAAATATTAGTATGTATTCCATTTATTTGAGAAATAATTTTATAAGGCCAAGTACTAAATTTATTAAAATTTTATTTTAATGTGTTTTTTCTTAACTACCTTTGGTTTTTAGTATATTTTTATGAAACATCAATATTTTCCCGCATATCATAATAAATATGTATAATGAGAAACTATACTAAATTCATCAGGTACTAAAGCATAAAATAATATTATTTATTACTCTTTAATTAAGTTTATATTCAACTTATTGTTCGGTCATTCAAATATCAGTTTCACCAATGGGTATATAATATGATTTCACCACTTTGAATTAATTTTCCCTACCCAAATTCTTACGATAGATAATTATCCTTGTTTTCCAACAATAATAATGTTAAATGATAACTAAACATAGACATACCATCTTTTTTATAAGACATTTTAGAAAAAAAAGTAAATATTTTATTTTAAACTAAATAAAGTAGATAAATTAAAATAATTTCTCTAATTCCAAGTGCTATCCTATATTTTTTGATTATAATTAATCATGTAGGGATGAATTGAGTTCTTTACTTTCACCTTTTAGAAAATATTAATGCCCATATTGAATGAAAATATTTAAATCTATCCTTTTCCATAATTAGATATATAGTGGAATAATGTAATGAAAATAAAGGATATAAAACATGAAATTAATATAGTGGTTCAGGTATTTCATGAAGCTTCCCCTACTCTACTATAATAACGCTCAATATAAGATAATTGATTTTTTGGATTGTTTTACTAGGGACCACACAACTGAGAAAAATAAGTTAAAAAATATTTTATTTTTATGTCACAAGTGATTTTACTAGGTTATCAAATAAAGGGATTTAAAATTTTCACTCCACACTGAGAACAAGTATCATTCTCTCTGATAAGTAAAAAAATGACAGGATTGATTTATTATAGAGAATACTCTATTTTTTTGTAGAAACATAACTAATAAATGATAATTACAATCAATAGAAAAATAGACCTCTAATGTATATATTTAAAAATATGTTTAGATATATCAGAAATATTAAATATAAACATAATAATAATTTTCTATAAATGTATTCTTATTTTTCAATAATATAGTAAATAAAACATGAACAAAAACACTAGAAAAGTAAAGATAAAAATAAAAAAAAGTCATGGAAAACTCGTTTTTAATGAATATTTTAATTTTCATGAAAATAATTGATATATATCATTGATTTTATATCATTATAATATATATAATAAATAAAATTTAATTGATTCAAAATATTTCTTTGGTATTCTCCTTGAATATAAGATTCTTCATACCCATTAAAAAACCTCATATGTTTTAGAATTAACAATATATAAAAATTATTGGGTGACCCATCCTAAAATCATGTCTTTGTGAACAAACATTTTAAAAGTTAAGAAAATACTTGTCATTTAATTTAGAAAATGAGTATCACTAAAAAAATATCTCATAAAATTTGAATTTGGATCCCATTTAAAATTTAATATGTTTTTTCAAACAGATTTCATTAAGTAAGAATAAACTCATCTTCCTAAGGAATATATAACAATATATTCTGTTTAGTATATGTAATAGTAAATTTAAAAATATATAATAATAAATATATTATTTTCTTCATATATAATATTTAGTACTTAATTTATTTCCAATACATAAGAGTTAGTGTGAATATAACTCAATACATAACATCTTTTTCTTTGAGAAATGTAGAAACGTATGTATAAATTTCACATTCCACCATATAAACTTTACTTTATGGAATTTTAGACATGTAAGAGGTATTAAAATTTTGAATTGTATACATAAGATCTAATACATGATAAATTTTCTAAATATATGAAAATATCAAAATTTCATAGAATTTAAAGGATTATATTCTATATATATAATAATATGTACTTGGAAATACTTCTTATGATAAAATCAGTATATAAATCTATATTTTATAAACTATTTAATAAATAAATGTATAAATAAATTGAAATTTACTCAATGAAAATTCATTAATAAAATAAAAAATGGTTTTTTTAGCATTAGAACATAATATATTATAGATTATCCCATAATGGTAATGGAAAATGAGATATATTTTCTGTAATTGTGATTGAAATTAATGAATTTTAGGATTATTGATTGTTGTGATGGACTCAACTAGAATACATTAATAGTGAAAATTTACATGATTGAACATTCTCATGTGATACTCTATAAGATTTCTCTTTAATGGTGGAGATACTTATGGATTCCCCAAATGTTTAATGATAATGTTATTTGATATGTGATAGATAAGTGTAGAGTTAATTTCTCTTATTTTTATAGAAAGTATACACTTGTTTTGTGAGAATATAAGAATTTTTTTGGAGATGAAATAGTTGATTAGATATAGAAAATTTCACAACGCCTATAGCTAAACTCATTACATGTTCTTAGGTTAAGGATGAATGATAATCACTAAATAGATTATATGTTATCCCTTGATTATCTTATAGTGGAACTAATATGATATGATAATGATTTGGTGATGGTTCATTCTCGAATTTCTTAGTTCATGGAATTATTTGAGTGTTCATTAACTAGTCAATATAGTATGGCCACTAATTATTTATAAAGAATATGAGATTTATATAATTATTTTGACATAATTTGTATTTCATATTTTATTATTATATCATATGTTATTATTTATTTTCTAGGATTAAGGTGTTAATTTTAGCTATTTGGTTTGTAAGAGCATATAGACATTTTAGGACACATAACTACATTTGAGTGTGATGTTCTACTCTCAAGAGGATAAATAGAATTGAAAAACTAGTCAGACTCTTGAATATGGATAATGATATTTTTTTTATTTCATGTGAAAATGGGGTGACCTAAAAATGGTCTATGTCGTATATTTTTGATATTGATCAGTAAATAAATTCCCTTTCGGTGGTTTTCTAGATGATTCCATGTCATATCAGTGTTGGTGAAATGACCAACTATTTATTATTACTTATTATGAAAGAATATGTGAACTCATTTATGATACATAGATCTAGTGGTTCTCATGTATATTATCTAATTTTAAGGGATGAATTCTTTTAAATACATGAAAAGTAGTTCTTGTATAATTTTAGTAATTGGAATTTTTAGAGTGTTGACAAAAAAAATATTATTTTAAGTGTAACATTTATCTATTTTGATACCTATAGAGTATTTATAAAACTTACTTGAGTACAAGAAGAATTAATCAAGGGTTCTATATTTATATATTCTTTTCATGATTTTGTTTTTTTATATGAAAATATTTACAAGAAATGAGTGTGTAAAACACCATGTTTGACTTGAGAATGAAATATGAAGTGATCATAATTCATTTTCAATATATACTATGCAAGATTCACTAGTGATTAATTTTATTGAATTATGGTTTAATAAGATTTAATTAATAAATAAGAGAATTTAGGAATGAAAATATGAAAATCATAATTTTAATGATTAAGGATCATGTGAAAAAAAATAAAAGTATCTTTCAAATTAGTTGTTATACTGCTATTTCACTATCATAGTATTTCATGAGATAAATTTTTAACCGAGGGATTAGTATTGGTATTTTTTCATTTCAAAACCCTAGTATTCCAATTTTGTCTATGGATATTGATTTGGTATAGAACTCGAGATGATTAAAATTTAGGGATTTCTAGGAGTGAAGTAAGTACCCACCCGATTGGGTTGCTAATATTTTCTATGAATTATTTATGCATAAAAAATATCATATTTATTTATTTTATAATTTTTATATAGATATATTTATATTATAAAAAAAATAATTTATTATTATTATTTTAGTTTTATGGAAGTAATACCAACATACCCCCAATTTACCTAAGTTATTATGACTAAAGGGTTATGATCAAAACATAAATCGGTATGTACAATTCTATCCATGATTGAGACATCAACACTACCACCCATGGGTGGTATAAGGTCACATCACCAAAATAGGGAAAAATTCTCTATCTATGCTATCCTTCGATTGAATTTGGATATGTAAAAGGAAGATAATTCTCATCATAGAGATTCCAAATCTACCTTGTCGATGAATGATTGAGTATAATTTAATTAGTTTGAGGTTTTGGTTCCACCAGATTGAGAAGTTCAATATTGAGTGTGAGATTCCAATGATAAAGACATGGCCTGAGAATAAGAAGGAGTATTATATTAAGACTCACCATAGTAGTTATATTTTATATGGGTGGTTGATTATGAACTTTTGTATAGAATGGTGTAACTATAAAGGGTGAGTTGAGGGAATTCACAACCCCACCAGCCATGATGTTGGTTTTCCCAACCAACCCATGTCCCAATTGAGAGACAACCCAAAATTTTGTTTAGAAAGGATAACCTAGTAGGCTAGATCAATGAGGGACCAAAACTAGGTGATCAACCATATGTTTTTATTTGTGTCACACAAACATCATGGTCCAAGACTTTTACCATACAGATTAATTTATGTACTTAATAATATCAACCTCTATATCTTCCATGTGGACATTTTACTATTTATATTTTTGATAAAATTTATTGAAAAATTTTAGGATCTGTTTAAGAGAAATGTATAAACTATTTTACCCAATTTTTAATGAATAATAAATTGACAAGGTTATTAAATTAGTTGAGATTATTTATGATTTTTTTTAAATTTAAAATATTTATACACTAAATTTTGAAACAAATATAATATTTTGAGAGTGACATTATGTTAATTTTATTAAGTTGACAAAAACTGTGTATTCATTTATGTTACTAAGATACCCTAAATTACATTTTTAAAAAACAATGAATTTTGATGGGTATATGTATGATTATCATATGGTGATAGTTTTTTGATGATGATACATAAGTATGTTTTTATAAGGCCATTGATATTGATCAAGAGAATGATGTCTCCTAGATATTAGTAAATTATCTTAATAAAATGTTTTGGTGATATTTTCTGAAATAATAATAGAGAAAAAAATTCAGTGTATTTTAGAATATAAGCTATGTTTGTAGATATTTTATAAGATTAATATTATGATATGATGAGATAAATAAGTAAATAATTATCTTGTTTCACTTATTCTATAATTTTTGTAGTAGTATTCAAGTAATATGGATAAATGATAGGTCGGGGTTAATCAATGGCTCTTAACTTTCTTATGAAATGATAATTGACTAGGAAAGAACACTAGGTAAACATATCATTTTAACCAATTTTTTGACTATAAGAGACGAAGTAGTGAATTATATTTTCTATGAAGATGATATTGATTTTTGATTATCCCATCAATCAATTTAGTAAACTAGAAAATAAATTATCATCGACTTTCTTCGTATATATACTGATTCTAAAAATGATGTTGGTTAAACTTCATAGATTAGAGATATAGGATGATCACAATTATACTGACTTATCATCTTGTGTATTTATCTATGAATGGTTTAACACGTGATTTCATTTATTCCATCTTTTTATTTTAACAATAAAAATATAGTGGACCAATACATATAAATTCTTCTTAGGATGACATTGGAACTAAGATTTGGGTCCCATTAGCCATAATTTATGAATCAAGTAGACATATTGGATTTGATATCCTCCTAATTGATTCTTCCCTTAATGGGGCATTAGTTTTTTATATTAGGTATAATTTATGATACCCATAATCGAAACTATTATAGATGGGGTATGGGTCCCTTGTATGATATATGGGGTCAAGTATCCCTGAAATCAAAACATTCATTAATAGTGCATGGGTATAACATTTTAGGATGGCATAATGTCAAGTTGAGGTTTGAATTTAACTACCTTCAGATTGTTTTGAGTAATGAGGTCAAAAATATATTTTATGATTTAATATACATCGATTATTTTGTATAAAAAATATTATATTTTTTTATTTTTTGATAATTGGGATATCCTCATGGGTTTCTTTTTAAAACCCAATATAAGAACTTGTATGATGAATTACTCAATCAAATTTAAAATCTTTATTATCCAAAACTTTTAAAGAAAAATTGAGAAACCAAATATCACACACAAAAGGAAATAACTAGGACATTAAAATGCAATTTCAGCCTATCAATTTCCATAAATATTTTCCACAAGAGAGATCTTACTGGAGTGTCAGGCTCTGCCATCAAAAGATCTTCAAACCTCGACGCTAGCTTATCCCAAGATTGAATGTACTGCTCAATGCAGATTTTCTTTTTGTTGAACCCCCTTATTAAGAGGAGATACTTCTTATCAACCAATGTTCCAGGTTCCTCATTAAGAGTCACCCTTGGGGGCCTTGCCGTCATTATTTTGGCTTCTTCATCAGAAGCATTAATTGTTAGAACGGTTTCATCAATAACCTATTTCGAAATCATGAGCAGTTACAAATACAATGCACATATAGAATCAGACTCCTACATCTGACTTGCATATTTGGAGATGGTTTGAGAATCATTGACTAATTACTTTGACTTAATCTTCCTTTCTGATCGGGTCACCATCAGTAGAGGTAGGTGCGAATAGTCCTTCCTCTCTTTTTAGTTTCCCCTCTTGCTCTTCCTCCTCCTTGAACTAGGGAGTTGGTCATCAGGTACCTCCTCCTCCGAGTCACCTATAGAAAAGCAGTCATCATTAGGTTCATTTCTAGGAACTTTTGTTCCATTCCTGACTGCACTAGCCGAGCCATCCACTAAATCCTCATTAGACAGTTCTTCAAAATGTTTTCCTACCACAATAGTATCAACCTCACTCCTGGGAATTACCCTAAGCACAACCTCACCAGCTGGATCATTTCTCAAAGTAGGAATGATTAATTTTGTATCCCTTGGTGTCCAATATTCTTCTGATTTATCTTCATTACCACTCCTTAAACACACCACTTACTCATAAGATGCACCCTTTTTGTAACCTCCCTCCACAAGTCCACTACCTCCCTGGGTACACTCAGTTACCATAGGTTCGAGAACTCATTCCAGCCGCATTTTCTCCAAGGGGACCTCCAAAGACAGGCCAAGATATTTCTCTAACCAGTGGAAAATAAAATCCACCAAAGAATTCTCCTAAGATTTATTATGAGGTTTCTATATCGCAAGTGACTTCTTTGACTTAGTCTCCACACTCTCTTTCCCTTTACTAGCAGGTACATAGGTTGTATTAGGAAAAAAAAATTTCCACCAGTACCAACAGTCTTGAGCTTTCCAACATTGTGAGTCCCACATCTATAGTTTTCCAACTCATGGACAACCGCTTGCAGTCCGGACAGAAATCAACCTATGATTCATAAACCACTTGATGCTTACAGAGATACTCCTCCCCAACTGTGATCTAGACAAAATATGATGGCTCTCCTGAAACATCAACCTCCACACACACACGTGGATTCACCGGGTGACAAACGACTTTGGTTATGTTATCAGAACACAAATATCTACAGACCATATTCTCCATTATCCTAATTATTGATGGATTTTGAAAAGGAAGAAGAAGATTAGGAATGAACACCAAAATGGCCACCGATGGAGAGTATATCTTCATATTGACATTATAAGACCATCTATGCAGTATAAAATAGAAATCATTGCAATTGCGGTGGGAGACTGACCAAGCTTGAATCAAATATTTCTCAGACATGAAGTAGATCATTATATTTCTGTTATCCAGTAACCTCATAGTAGACCTTTCTTATTAACCCCAAGACCCGAAAAAAACCTGTCGACGGTGTCGACTAAAGGCATCCTTCACCAAAATTGAACAATCAAGGTTCTACTAAGAAGTGAATAATCTTTGTTAAACTCACCAATCGATATCGAATGTTTAGGGCCTCCCTAATAAATATCGGGCAGCTTCAGAGACAATGAACACTGCGGGAACGGAGGGAGATGATCGAGTTTAGTGAAGGTTTAGAAGGTAAAAGCCTCTCCCTTGAAGGATGACGAGGGTCCCTCCCCCACCAGTGGTGGAGGGACCGACGCAGGATACACCATCATCATAGTACAAATGAGAAATCGTGTTGCTCATGGTACGGGGTCCCCTCATGAATTACTCATGTTTTTTATACTTTTGATAAATTTCTCAAATAAATACAGGTTTTAAAGTTATTGATATCAATATATAGTGGTGGGTGGGTGATATCTTTCAATGGTTTATAGATAGAAGAGCCTATATTATATGGATATGGTGTCCATATTGTGTTTTTTAGATATGATCATCTATTTCATCTGGTTATTACATTGTAAACATTATTTTCTATGAATTCGAATATGGTACGAATTTTTATAATCAACATATTTGATATTATATACTCATTTATCTTTTACATAATTACATGTATCCATTTAATATATTATTATTCATAGTATTTTTAAGTTTTATGATTACAGGTACTATGGGATGATTCCTTAAATTTATTTATATACATTCTCTTGGTGTTAGTCAACAACACCCAACCAATTATATGAAAATCATGGGGAATCAAAACTGCCCATGTCACCGGTCCATGTATGGTACTCGTGGGTTTGGGCTAGGACAATGTTTCTTAGTTCCTGAAATATATATTATTTAAAGAGTAATTTCAACATATTAAATTACAATTTTAAAATAAAAAAATTATATTTCTGTCAATTTTTTTATTTTTTTAAAAGTTATATTTATTATTTAAATTTATTTAATTTGAATCCTAATAATTAATAACTGGTTTATTTATGTATTTCATGGTAAAGAAAGATTTTACATGGGATACAATCTATTTAATAATTTTAAATCCACAATTTTAACAACCGTGTTTTCCAAGGGTTAAATATTAAATTATTTTAATAATTAACCCAACCTTATTATAAACATTCACTTATCTATTCATTTCTTTTTTTACTCATAAAATTATTAGTCACTTAAAATATTTTATTTTAAATACTCTATGATATTTCTAATTTATATATTTGAGAAATTTTGGTAGCTCTAAAAGCATTTTTTGAAAATATAAAAATCTTGTGGAACCATGGGATACTACAAAATTTATTTAAGGAAGATGAAATAAGAACACCTAGATTTATTGTGAAATATTTTTTTTTTAAAAAATATTTGATATAAAAATGGATTCAATTTATGATGATATGATAAATTGTGTGAAAATAGAATTTTATTCATCATTAAATTAATTAAGGTGTGATTAAAGTCTTCTATAAGTGGAATATTAAAGAATCAATTACTATGCTATAGAGGAAACTAAAGGTAATGAAAGAGGATTTTTGTTATTTATAAATATTGTTGATACTTATTGAAGATGACTATAATACATTATAGATAAGAATACATGTTTATATATAATGAGTATTATATTTTGATGTATGGAGGATTATTATATTTTCACTAAAATACTCATAATAATATTTAAATAGATATTGTTAACAATTCCGAAAAATTTTAGTGGAAGATAAAAATTTCAACGTATTATGTATGGTAGGGTAGAATATTTACAGAATTGTATAATATTAAAGTTTAAATTTGTAATGTCCATATCCCTGATTCCACTTGAAATGGTGCCCTGAGCCTGGCTGGCAACATGGTCTCAAGCACATATCCCCAAATGCTAGAGGCTGTTGACTAGTAGCGAGGGACTAGGTCAATTAGTAGTGATATTATTCCCTCATTACAAGAGCATCACAATGGAATTCAAACATACAATAAATAATGGAAGAGAAATAAAATATATAATAATTAGAGTAAGATAAAAATGAATACATATGAATAACCAGAAGTGCCTCATATAAAAAATGGTGTGTATGGTACACGTATCTAAAAAGAACCCAGAATAGTACATGATAATAAAATATAGTACATGTATCCTAAAAAAACAAAAGAAAAAAAATTGTATCCCTGTATCGAAAGCCTCAGCTTGGTCTTATGCTTACCTGATCCAAAGACACAGTTAACAACCTGTATTCGGGTGATTTCCCATATCATCGCCTACAACCATATAATCTACTTGGGTCCCCGAGGTGGCCCAAACACGGTGTGAGATAAACACCCTAGTAGGAAACCACCCAAGTATATATAGTTCTAACATTAATTCATCAAAAGTTCTTGCAAGTGTAAATAAGCAGTAAAGTGTGTATGCCCATGGGATAAGTCTATAACAGCAAGTAAAACCAGGTAGACCTTAAGGCTATGTACCAAAGAGAGTAAACTCTTAATAATACAGCTAAAAGCAAAGTAAACAATTCACATGACCACAACGTAAATTCGTCTGTATCCTGTATTCCATGCCATGATACATAACAAAGTCATGTGTCCCACAACCATGAAATATAGTTAAATGTAGTATGGCATGGACACTCCATATAGTGAAAAGTATTCCTCAAGGGCTGGATCCAATGTGTCAGTAGACCAAGTCATCTATGTAATAATTATAGATCATGGAGGGCATGATCCAAGGAGCCTATCCAAGGAATTCCATCAAGACCCATGGGAATTCTTGGTGGAAACTTGGTTAGGAAATTGTTGGTGTCCTCAGAGAATGTCAATAAAATGTCCTACATGATAACAAGAAAGTCAGATCCATAGGGTAGAAAGGCCCGTGCCATCCCACAAAATCAAGACCCAAGGGGCAGAGACAACCCAAGACATCCACCACTGTATTCTAGATATATAGAGAGCAGTTCTAAGAATCGTTTAACCATTCATTCAGGCATTAAATCATTCAATTTAAACAAGCATTCCATCTATGTATACCCACTAACATCAACCTACACAAGCCATGAGTATATCCATACATTCAAACCATTTATCAAAAGAAGTATATGGGCCTACTCTCCCATATAAAACATTAAAAATTACACTAGTTTTTTCATATAGGTATACCCACCCATATCATTCATTTAAGAATGACACACTATAAAATAAATAAGGAATAACATAATATTCATTAATCAAGGATGTTGTACATCTCTGAAATATGATACTCAAGATATCAAGTCATCTAAGGTCTTCCTCTAACTAGAAATCACAAGAACACACCCCTTTGGTGGTCTAAATATGCATAAGTAGCATATTTCCTTAGGGTGTATCCCTGGGGGTCCTTGAAATGAGAAACGGGTGCCAACACACCTAAATGGACCCAACAGTCAACCTCACCAGGTCCAACTACAACTACTATAAGAAAATCGCTCGAAAATAAGATCTCAACGGAATTTCCAATGGATGGAGCAAAGTCCAAATGCCTAAAAAACACAAAAGAAAAGTCTAAAGAAAGAATAGAACAGCTAACTCTCTTAGGTAGTAGATTTATCAACCTGTATCAAGTCGTGATTCATCTAGGATTGGAAGAAATATGAAGAACTAAAAAATAATTAAATATTAGATAATATGATCCTAAATCCAAATTGAATAGTCATTGTTTTGAAGAATCAAGAATGGCTAAAAATTAATTGAGTACTTATTGATGCATATCTGATGAAGAAATCAATGATTGAAATGAAGTTGTAATGGAGAAACTTTCTTAATGACTAGGTTAGGATCCAAAGAGAAAGCTGTACATAATTGTTGTGTGTTGGAGGAGGAAAACCAAAATGTGTTTAAAAAGAAAAATTAGTTTTTAATTAATTTTTTTTAAAACAAAGCAGGGTCTCATGGTTTACTCGCACGGTTTCCCAAACCATGCGGAAACCGTGTGCACCTCACTGCCTAAAGGGTCAGTTCGCCAGGTTACCCCACACAGTTTGATTAAATGTGTGGTAACCATTCAAAAATTCTATACTAAAAAGCTACAGTTTTTAGACAACTCACAAAATTTAGATGAACCATGGAAAAACTATGCACCATGTCATTTTCAACCCAAAACATGGTTTCGATCTACGAATGAGCCTTACACACCTCTATAACACCCATGAACAAGATAAGAATTTACATAAGGCCATATCAAGGCATTTAAACTAAAAATTAAATGATTAGTTTCTTGTATGAAAACCTGAGATCTTACAAAATTACATTGATAATGTATGTGTGAATTGTAAAATGAAAAGATTATATAAAATGAGAAGTGAAATTTCATTACTATGAGTTGAAGTAGCATAAAAATGAAATAAATTTTAGACAATTTTTATATGAGTTAATGAATATTTTGTATATATGAACTAAACATTTTTTATACTACATAAGAGTGAAATAAAAGTTTAATAGACAATGTTAGGGTTGAATTAAAGTTACATTAGAGTAATTTAGCTATTTTAGATGATATATAAAAGTGAATATATTATTTGAAAGCTTATATATGTGTAAATATTAATAAAATATGAGATTTACATGTTATATCCATTTCTATATTTCATGATTTTCCTTCCTGGATTAGAAATCCTATGAGTAGTTTTGTATTCACCCTCTCATGATAGGGCTCCCCTTTAGTGGTAATTTTTTTGGGGGGGGGGGAGGTCTATACACTACCTCTATAACACTATCTCTCCATATCCTTATTCTCTACTTTTATCTTCTTTAGGATGTCCCTCTTTGCTATATTCTAATTGGAATTTCATTGGTTTCGAGGTTTCACCTTTTCCAGAGTTGTTTTCTTCCATTATAGTTTTTTGTCCCTTTTGCTCAATTTTTTTCATAGGTGTGGCTCTTACAAACCCCTTTTCACTTTTAATCCATCATATCATGGTAGACCCCATAATTGATCTTGTTTAATGGTAATTATGATGGATTGAGACTGTGAGTTGTTTCAGGTTCCTAGTTTACTAGTTCTTTTATTGGATTTTGTCATGTGGTTGTGTATATGTATTGATTTTTCAACATTTATTCCACTAATATTACCATTTTATTGCTTTTACAAACCCTATCTTGTTCCATAGTGCTAGGGTTTTAGAATGGATTAATACGTACTGTCTGAGGCATCATTGGTGTCCCATGAGGCATGTACTATGGTATGTTTTGTTTATTCCTTTAGGATTTTGTGTTCCTCTAGTTTTTATGGTTTGTTTGGCTTGCTTAATTCACTTATGGTCTCCCTAAATATTTTTACTGTCATCCCTATATCTTTTTTTCTCATGAATTTGTTCCCCATTTCTGTCATTTTGATCTACTTGAGTGTAACTTCTAAAACTTTTCAAGAGATTATGCCTAATAGAAAAATAGATGAATTTTACATCATGAAAACCATTCAAAGGATTGATAAAATGATTTGGTTGTGGTGTGGTAGGTTTCATGTGAGGTTTTCTATACTTTGGGGCAGCATTCCTATGGATAGTGAAGGGATGTGTTTGTATACTAGTTTTCAGGGTATTTGAAGAAGATGTTGGGTATCATGGTATTATAGTGGATATTTTTATTGGTTTTTTGTATTTAGGTTCATTTAGTTCTTAATTATAGTGATTATAGAGATATTGAAAGGTCCTTGTTTGATTTTGTGATGGATCTATACTTTTTTATGCTCATTGAATCATTATCCAAGATTCATCTAGTTTGGTGTTGTTATGACATTTGGCTTCATATGGTTGTTCAGATAGTGTTTGTTCTGATGATTATAACAATGGTTTTATAAGAAGTGGTTTGATTCAATGATTTTTATTTATGGTGAATATTAGATATTGAAAAATTATTGAGGGAATTACACATCCTTTATGTTATTTGAGGTCGAATGATGGCACAATAATCAAGGTAGAACCACTTGGAGAGTAAAAATTTGGGTTTCCATTTTAATTTTTATATATGTGATTGGTTGTGGGTTTTGATGTCATATTGGAATTGTGGATGTGGTATGGTTTTTTGTGTGGGTTAAAAATTTTACCCCTAAAAGTTATTTTTTTCAAAAAATTAAAAAAAGTACTTGATTAAAAAAAATTCCATATTTTGAGATTATGAGAACCATGGAAGATATCATTTATAGGATTGAAATTTAACTATGAAGATTAAGAAATATTATCAGAGATAAAAAATTAATCAATTTCCATGATTTATGGGTTGATATAAAATTTAGATAAAGGAATTTTTTAGACAACATATATGTAATGGTGTATGAATATGAAAAACAAATGAATTAAGAAAGATAAACAAGGGTGGTAAATATTGACATAGGATGTTTACCTAGATGAGAGATTATAATTCCGAGACCCTAGTAAGTTAGCATATAGTTTTATGGTTGAAGTAAATAATGTTCTTGAATCCATTATTCCATGTTCACATTAATGCATGAATTTATGGAGTGAGAAGGTTTATAATAATCTTTTTAGATTTAATTGATTCATAATTTATTTTGGGAACTCCATATATTATTGTTTGATGATCCAAAAACTATTGAAGATGATTTTCTTCACCAACCAAGGGTACACATCCTGAATAATGTATGAGTATTTACTATGGCACTAGAGAGAAAACTGTGTAAATAATTTTGATGTGTTATCAATGGTGAAGGGTTCATGGATGACACTTGAACCACAATAATATTTTTTATAAAATAATTGTGTAATATATCCCATGGATATTTCCATGCACAAAAAGTATATAGTCATCTAAACTAGGATATTAACATTGTAAAAATATTATGTGCCTACTATGTTTGGTTTTCATATACTATGTAGTGTGTGTGTGTGTTTATCTAGGTAAATAAAATCCATTAATTCCAATAAGTTTAGAGGTTTTAATTAAGAAAAATAAACAAAAAAAATACTAATTCACACTCACATATCAATGATTTCATATACTTCTCTAGAGAACATAATGTTATATCATAGTGGACATGTTCTACCTATTATTAGATCAATCTAATTTTTAATTATGTAACATTATAGTTGTATAAATGTATGAAATTTTTTAATTTTATCAAAATTATGTTTTTAATAGGGGAAATATTAATGACTAGTATAATTTGATGACACCCTACAATTTTTTCTTACTATTGATGTTTCTAATGTTGTTTTAGTGGGATTAAAATGTTCAATAAGGAGTCTATTATAACATATACTATAAATAAAATTATTTGATATGATGTAAAGGATAACAATATAAATATAATACCTCACTTTTAGAAGTATTTATCTAAAGTTATAGACTGAAATCCTTGTTATTACATTTGAAAGAAACATGAGAATATTTATATAGAAAAAGTCCAACTAAAGATGGATAAAATGAAAATATAAATAAGAAATCTTAAAGACTCAAAAATAACCAAGGATGACACTATTTATGATTTTTTCAAAAATAAAAATGATATTACTTTAAATTATATGAGTTTTTGTGAAAAAAGTATTACAATGTATTAAGATACTGTTAAGAATAATTATTGAAATTTTTGAGGAAAATATTTCATTATTAAAGTATATATATATGAATAATCTTTCTGATAATGATATACATTGAATTATTATTATAAATATGATGATGATATATATATATATATAATATTAAAGAATAAAATGAATATTTCTATTAAGGCTATGAAAAATTTTAAAATCAAGGATAAGGAAGTTAACTTATTTATTAAAAAGAGATGACACTTGAGATATAGTATTTTATTAATGTTTTAAAAATATTTTTCCCTCTAAGGGATGGCCATTTATCAAGATTTTCACATGAAACCACGAATAGGTGTTATGAATACCCCACATTTTAGAGAAAAAAATTGGAATCCATGGGATTAATTGGAATATTATTTAATTATTAATGGTATTGAGGTTGAATCTTGATTTTTCTATCTACAAGATATTGGTATTAGATTTTAACCTGGATATATTATTATGCATGAGTGTTTTATATTTGGTATTGTTTAATTTATGATAATATGGACACTAAATTTATCTTTATAACTCAAATTAATCACCTCAATAAGAGGTATGAGTCAAAATTTATATATTTTTTTTAAATAATCCTTTTTGAAGTTTTTTTCTACTAGATGTTCAAAGCCCTTTTAGTGATTTCAAATGGGATTCTAGTGGGACCTACTACTAATTAATCTAAAACTTTCCCCACATTAAATATTTTTGGTTTGAGTTGATTAATATTATCACTATTTTTATTTTTTTATCCAAATGGATTAATAAATAACTATTTCTACCCCAAAGGACACCTAATTCATTAAATATGCATGGTGGAGACCATTGATCCAGGAATTATAGGATTTCACTAAATGTTTCATGTTATGTGGGTTTGGGATATCTAAAACTCCAACCTTTAAGATTACATAGTTTTATAGCATAAATATCTTTGTAATAAAATTAAAAATACCTATGGGTGTATTGAAATTATTGAGAGAGTTTCATTGAAGGAATACCGAGCTTGTTCAATTTATTCATGTTGAACTACTCATGATGAATATTTGAATATTATAAAGTTGAGTTTATTGTAATAAATATTATCCTTTAGAAATAATTTACGGTGGAGATAAAAAAATGTGCATTGAAAATTGATCATTGTGATATATATTCATTAATCTCTTTTATTAATCATTTTTTGTGGACAAGTCACTGAGTAGAAATTTTTTAGTGAGTAGTTTGATAGTATTTGATGCTAATATTTTCGTCTTGGAATTAAAGGATAGAAATTTATTACTTGGTATGTATTATTTCCTAAAAAACATACAAACAATTTGAAATTAATATCTAATGGAAATAAAGAAAAAATTTCTATTTTACCATAAACGTAATTGGATTCCTATAATTGAATTATGTGGACCAAATAATAATTATGCATCTCGGTGAATCATTTACGAATGATAGGTAAGTTTTCTTTGTTTCTAAAATGCTTTAAGTAGCTAGAGATTCATTTATGAGTGTGAGGTTATAAAATCCTGTTTTCACAAGCCTAATTTACATCCAATATTTTTTGAGTTGGAAGAGATGATCCTATATGGCCATGAAACCATTTTACATGATAGTTATTCCATATCTTATGGAAAATTCGTAATGTGGTTTTTTATAAATACACTTTTAGAAAAAAAAAATTTATAGGATAGTGGAAATTACCACGACATGAAGTTTGATAAATCAAATATTTTTTTATCACCTTTTTCACATGAAATTACTTAGAAATTAATTTTCATTGGTAGAATTTTAATTTATGTCTAAAGAGGGGAGTGACCTCTTAACTAAGATCCTCAAATGCATGACTTGTTTGTTGAAGATGTTCACTAGTTAGTACATGTAAATCCATTGTGATAACACTATGTTTTACCCCACATAACTTATTTTTGGCCATATTTATTCATAAATTTTATGTAGTCACCATACTTTAACCCCCTTATCATTTTTTGACCCCAATCCTCTATATAGGTTCTTAAATTTTATATAGTTTAGATTTTTTATTAGAGAATATATGACCCTCTTCTTTATGTAGAATCTATATATCATATTTTTCCTAATGTATTAATTTTCATGATTTATCACATCAATGAATATTAAAACCATCTTAATGATCTAAAGGATCTTATTGCACTCTTTTCTACAAGGATATAACCTTGAAAATTATTCTATCAATCTATCCTTTAAAGTTATATAAATTACATGATCATGTCAAAATGCATATCTATGTTCTTCCTTTAAATAATATATTACTTTTATAATGAGAATCATGCATCCTATAAGAGATATCCTCCAGCTTTTATTCTTTAATGGTATGAATCTAGGGATGTAGTCATTTATATATTCCTTTGATAAAGCGGGATCTTCTTTAGAAGAATGATGAAAATCTTCTTGGACCAAAAAAATCATCATGATTTGTTTACAGAGTACTCATATCTCTCAAAAATTTGTTCACACCCCTTGTATCTATGTATAAATTCATAAACATAACTAGGCTACCGGTATGCTGTAATCCCTGACCTACCAATTCTTGAATCATCTTTCATGTTAAACCAAAAAATGGTTGATCATGTGTATTCCCTACACATACCATTTATAGGTACCTTTAACCATGAATTTATTCTCATACAACTCAAAATTATTAAGAACAAGTCTATGTTTGATAATGTTTGTTGAGTTAATAAGGTTTTCCTTATGACTTTCCCATTCCTTCTTGTTTTGAAAATCACAAACACCTTATACTTAAGAAAATATTATTATTACTCAAATAAGGAAAATTTACTTCCATAAGGAAATTTACCTTAACATAGATTTTTCTTATACATAGCTATTTTTTTCCCTTAAATTAAAAAATCGGAATTACAACCAAATTCTCGGAGTCTTATAATAAAAAATTGTAGCATTCTGTTTTTAGGATCCGAATCTTGGATGTGATCTATAATATAGTTTTAATCCGAATTCTGGACTCCAAACTCTGTATTAGATCTAATTCGAACTCTTTAAAAGTTTGATTCTGAATTCTTAAGAAGTTCGACTCCAAACTCTTAAGAAGTTCGACTCTGAACTCTTAAGAAGTTCGACTCCGAACTCTTAAGAAGTTCGACTCCGAACTCTTAAGAAGTTCGACTCCGAACTCTTAAGAAGTTCAAATCCGAACTCTTAAGAAGTTCGACTCCGAACTCTTAAGAAGTTCGACTTCGAACTCTTAAGAAGTTCGACTCCGAACTCTTAAGAAGCTCGACTCCGAACTCTTAAGAAGTTCGACTCCGAACTCTTAAGAAGTTTGACTCAGAACTTTTAAGCAGTTCGAATCCGAACTCTTAAAGAAGTTTGACTCAGAACTTTTAAGCAGTTCAACTCCAAACTCTACAGATTTAGAATCCGATTTCTGATGAAACCAGACTCTGATTTCTTATATAATAGAATTCGAATATTTCTTAACATAGACTCCGAACTTAACTTTGATTAGACTCCGAACCCTTGACTTGCTTACACTCTGAATTATTAATTAGCCTTTACTTACGTATGCTTCATTCTAAAACGATGTCGTACATTTAGTTCTACAATGTTTGTTATAAAACGATGTCGTCTATTTTGTTATAAACTAACCGTTGTCTAAGTGACACGTGTACAGGTCCCTCTGATCTTTAAGGAAAATATGACCGTTGGAGAAGGAGCCGACCTTACCTATAAATAGGAGTACATTTGAAAGAGCTCGTAGCTGAAAAAAGCTACAAAAGGCTGACTGATCTTCGGCTCATGTGATTACATGCTTGATGTGATTTCTAGAGAGAGATAGAGAGGCTCTTATTAACTCTCAAAGCTTCGTGCAACTCCAAATGTTGGTAATTACATTCGAGGGCTCCCGGGGATAGGAAGATAGAGGTGCTGACTACCTTGAAGTTCGAGGGCTTCCTTGCTGAGGAAGACAGAGGTTACCAACTACCTTGAAGTTGAGGGCTTACGGGGATAGCAAGACAGAGTCTCTAATCTTCGTATTGAGGGCTTACCCTGGTGTGGGTAAGACCGAATTTCTTGAAAGTATAAATCAAGGGACCTTTATCCATGGTTGTTGGATACCCTTCTCTCTGGGTTAAAAGACTTATATCGTGTTACTTGTAGTTCTACTACTTGTTTTTATTTCGCTGCATATTGTATTATAAGGAAAGTGTAACTTTATTATACTTCCTTATTTGTACTTTGTTTCATTTAGATTCTATACACTTTAAGGTAGAATCTCATATTGTAATCTTTTTTTTAAGTTTCAATTTCCGAAACCATATTTCTGGAACCTACATTCGGAATCTCTTTCCAAGGTTTCATTCGGTGTTAGAGGTGTTGTGAATTTTCTTAGTTTAACTTTTTTAACATTATCCCATTCCTTTTCTTAAGGAAAACATAGTTATTCATAACTAACTTTAAAGGTTCCAAAGGAATTTTTAAAGTATACAATTCACCCCCCTCTTGTATATTGAGCATCTACATCATTATTTCGATCCTACAATTGGTATCAAAGGAGGTCTCTGAAATACTTATACTTTCGAATAAGTTTTTCTTGCTCACTTTATCATTCCGAACTTTGACATTCGGAATTTTTCCATTCCGAACTTTTTCAATCCGAACTCTGTGATTACAAACTTTTTCTACTAACAAATTCGTGTGCCAAAAGCTGTTCTAGTATGGCAAGAATTAATGTTGGTTCGATTGATAATCTAAATCCTACAAGACCACCAATCATTGATTGCAATGATTATGAATATTGGAGAGATCGCATGAAGACTTTTGTTATCAATACTGGAGTAGACAATTTTGTAATGCTTACTGGTGATTATAAAATTCCAGACAAGGAAGTTAGAACTTTTACTAACCAGGAAAAGAAAGAATATCAACTCAACTATAAGGTACGCAATACTCTACTATGTTCAATGAATATAAATATATATAGCCAAATTTCTTCTTGTGAAGCAGCTAATTGCATATGGAAGAAATTAGAGGTTACACACTTTGGGACTTCTAAAGTGATTGAGACTAGAAGAGATATTCTTAGAGCTGAATATCATGGCTTCAATTTTCCTTATGGTGAACCAATCTGTAAAGTGCAACAGAGATTCATGACTATAGTAAACAGTCAACAATCTATGGGAGAGAAAGGTTTAGATGATGAAGCTCTTGTGGATAAGATAATTGATTTTATGCCCAATGAGTGGGAATCCAAAAGAACAGCTATAGATGAGAACAGGAAGGTCACTCAGATTTCTCTTGATGAGATTTTTGGAACTCTTCTACAACATGAAACAAGAATGAAGAGAGATGCAGACAACATCAAGAAGAAGAATGGAAATGGTACTATTGCTTTTACTACAACTTCAAATCAGATGAAAGCTAAGACTCCTGAGAGAATAACCAGATCCATGTCTAAGAAAGTTATTTTCAAATCCGAATTTAGTGAGAGTGAAGTCTCAGAAAATGAATTAGCCAATCTTGCTCGAAGGATGAACAAGATAGCCAGCCAGAGAAATTTTCAATCTATGTATAAGAAAAAGGAAAGGAAAGATAATAAAGATGGAGAAGTTACTTGTTATGAGTGAAAAAGAGCTGGACATATTAGACCAGATTGCCCTATGCTCAAAAAGAAAGAAAGAAAAGAAAGGCATTCAGATAGGAACAGAAAGAAGTATTATAAAGCCAAAGATAAGAAAGTTTTGAAAGCTAATGACACCTGGAGTGCCAGTGGTGGTGACTCTTCAGATGAATCTTCTGATTATGAATCTTCAGGAAAGAAGAATCTTGGTCTTATAGCCAGATTACCTATTGATAATCATTATTTCATGGCTAAGGTACGAAATGTTGAATCATTGACCAATGTTTCTTTAAATTCTAATGATAGTAAATATTATAACTCTTCTGATGAAGAATCATCTTATGATGAGGAAAATACTTTACCTACTTATGAAGAAGTCTCTAGGTTTGCTGAACTTCTTGAAATTGAGAATTCCAAACTCAATAAGAAACTTGATAAGGCAAACTCTAGGAATTCTATTCTTACAAAAGAGATATCAGATCTTTCTAAAGATCTTGATAAGAAAAATACTGATTTTGAAAGTATTTCAAAAAATATTGAGGAAGTAAGTTCTGAAAAGAACAAACTTTCTAAAGAATTAGAAAAAGTAATTTCTAATAAAAATGTTTTAGAGCCTAGCTCTAGTTCTAAAACTAATGATTTTGAGGATAAAAACTTGGTTGTAAAACTGAAGTCCTAAATTTTTTCTTTAAAGAAGTGTTTATCAAACTTTACCCATGGTAAGGAAAATTTTGATAAAATGTATTCTCAAATACCACCTTTATGAAATAAATCCGGATTTGGTTATACCCATGCAAAACCAATTTTCAGTAACAATTATTTTGTTCCTCAAAGTGCCCCATTTTGTACCAAGTGTCAATGTGGTGGTCACTGGGAAAAGAATCGTTCCTTAAACAAAACCCAATCATTAGGATTTAACAATGCTTACTTCTCTAAGAAGATGTGAGTTCCTAAAATTTTATTATCTGGAAATTGTGGATCCAAACAAATTTGGATTCCGAAAGTCTAATTTTCTTCTTGATTTCAGGAAAATAAAGAGAGTGCCAGCAACAATACATGGTACATGGATAATGGATGTTCCCGGCACATGACTGGTAACAAAAACGTTTTTGAAAAGATTATCAAAACTTAAGGAGGAAAGGTAAGTTTCAGAGATAATGCTAAGGGAGAGATTCTTGGTATTGGTAATATTGTTCTTCTTGGTAAAACGTTGATTTCAAATGTTCTTTTTGTTAAGGGTCTTCAGCACAACCTCATTAGCATAAGCCAGTTATGTGATGAAGGTTACCTTGTGAATTTTAGGAATGATAAGTGCTTAGTTCACAATTCCAAGGAAGAATTTATTCTCTCAGCCAATAGGCAAGAGAATGTTTACACTCTGAACATAGAAGACCTCAAAAGCCAATATTTACCTTTACTAAGTGCAATGGAAGATCATTCTTGGTTATGGAATAGGAGACTAGATCACTGTAACCTTTGGAACATATGTAAAATCTGTATGAAGAAACTAGTTAAGGATCTACCGGATCTTAGATTTGATTCTTCTAAAGTTTGTGATCCTTGTCAATATGACAAGAAACATAAATCTAGTTTTAAATCAATCGGTGAAGTCTCAAAAACCGATGCTTTACAGTTAGTGCACGTGGATCTTTTTGTTCCAACACAAACTGGAAGTATTGGAGGAAAATACTATGTGTTTGTTCTAGTTGATGATTACACTAGGTTTACTTGGGTCTATTTTCTAGAAAATAAATATAAATCTTTTTCCTATTTCAAAAGTTTTAGAGCTCAAGTTAAAAATGAGAAAAATCATCCATTGAAAACTATTCATAGTGATCATGGAGGAGAATTTCAAAATTATGATTCTGAAACTTTTTGTAGTAAAAAAGGTATTACTCACAATTTTTCAGCACCTAGAACTCCTCAACAGAATGGTGTAGTTGAAAGAAAAAATAGAATTCTTCAAGAGATAACTAGAACCATGTTGAGTGAATATTCTATTTCTAGACATTTCTGGGCTGAAGCTGTAAGTACAACTTGTTATACTATAAATTGAGTTTTGATTAGAACTTTTCTTAATAAAACTCTTTTTGAGTTATGGAATGGTAGAAAACCAACACTTTCATACTTCAAGGTTTTTGGTTGCAAAGTATTCATTTTGAATAATAAAGATAACTTACATAAATTCGCACCAAAATATGATGAAGGGATTTTCTTAGGATATTCCACAACCTCTAAGGCTTATAGAGTTTTTAATAAAAATAATTGCACTGTTGAAGAAACAGTACATGTAAAATTTGATGAGTCAGATCCTTTTGTTTTTAAAACATCCCTACCTATATCCTCGGATGTGTTTTCAAAAACTGATTATCAACCTTTGATAAAAGAATCTTCTGATAAGGATAATGTTTTAGAAGATACTTCAGAAACATTTACCCCAGAATACTTTCTACCCTATGTTGATGAACAGGTTTTACAAAACCCAAATCAGGTGTTTCTTAAGAATCATCCCAGTGATAGTATCATTGGTGATGTAAATCACTCTGTAAGGACAAGAAGTTCCTTAAGAAATGAAGTAGAACATCTAGCATTTCTTTCCCAATTAGAACCAAAAAGCACTGATGAAGCTTTTGGTGATGATGATTGGATCAAAGCCATGCAAGATGAACTAAATGAATTCGAAAGGAATAAAGTCTGGACCTTGGTTGAAAGACCTAAAGAAACTTCTGTTATTGGAGTAAAATGGGTTTTCATAAATAAATGTGATGAAAATGGAGTCATAGTTAGAAATAAAGCTAGACTTATTGCTAAAGGCTATAATCAGCAAGAAGGAATAGACTATGAAGAAACCTATGCTCCAGTAGCTAGACTTGATTCTATCCGTATTCTACATGCCTTTACAGCATTCTTTAATTTCAAACTTTTCCAAATGGATGTGAAATGTGATTCTATTAACGGTTATGTTCAAGAAGAAGTTTTTGTTGAACAAACTCCTGGATTTGAAGATACAAAACATCCTGATCATGTTTTTAGACTTACCAAAGCTTTGTATGGCCTTAAACAAGCCCCACAAGCATGGTATGATAGAATCACTGGATTTTTACTTCAAAATAAATATGTTAAGGGAAATGCAGATCCGACTCTTTTTATAAAGAAATATTAGAAAAATGTTTTGATTGTTCAAATTTATGTCGATGACATCATATTTGGTTCAACTCAGCAATCTGTGACTGACTCTTTTGCAATTCTAATGAAATATGAGTTTGAAATGAGTATGATGGGTGAGTTAACTTTTTTCCTTGGTTTTCAAATTTCTCAAAAACCATAAGGAACCTACATATCTCAATATAAGTATATTAAAGATCTTCTTAAAAAGTATGGTTATGACAATACTAAGAGTATAAGTACTCCCATTGGTACCTCAAATTCTCTAGATCTTGATTAAGCTGGGAAACCAGTAGATCAAACATCTTTTAGAGGTATGATAGGAAGTTTACTTTACTTAAAAGCTAGTCGACCCGACTTAATTTTTTCAGTATGCTTATGTGCAAGATATCAATCCAATCCTAAGGAATCTCACTTAAAGGCAGTAAAAAGAATTTTTTGCTACCTTAAGGGAACCACAGATCTAGGATTATTTTATACTTCTGGAAATGATTTTGTTCTAAAAAGCTTTTCAGATGCTGACTATGGTGGATGTATAATGGTTAGAAAAACTACATCTGGAACTTGTCATTTCATAGGAGATTCACTAGTTTCTTGGTCCTGCAAGAAGCAACATTCTGTAGCACTCACCACTGCTAAAGCTGAATTTATAGCAGCTGGAAGTTGTTGTGCTCATGTATTGTGGATGCAACACACACTCACAGACTATGGATTGAGTTTTACTAAAACTCAAATTTTGTGTGATAACACAAGTGCCATTTCTTTAAGTAAGAATCATGCACATCACTCCCATGAAAAACACATAGATATTAGGAATCACTTTCTTAGGGATCACACACTCAAAGGAGATATCATTCTTCAATTTATTGGAACACAAGATCAACTTGCTGATATTTTCACAAAATCCGTGACATCTGATAGATTTTAATACATTAAATAGAAGTTAGGGATGATAACCGTAAGGTAATCCTTCTTAATTAACCTTCTGTTGAAAAAGTCTCCTTACAGTAATAAACTGCTTTTCATAGGGGGAGTACATTTGTTTGTTAGAATAACAATTTTTTTGGATTGTTTTCAAACTTTTCGGATCTAAGATATATGGAATGGAAATTTCCGGAATTGAAATTTTCCGGATTGTTTATTTTCTCTTCTTCAAAAACTTCCGGAATGGAATTCTCGTAATGAAAATTATCAGAATGAAGATTTTCGGACTGGGCTTTTCATAACATTTTTTATTAGACTTTTCATAATAAGTTTTTTTTAGAATATTAAAAATTTTAAATAATATTTCTTATCAATCTGTAAGTTATTATTTCCCTATCTAGTTTTATAATCAAATTTTTCTTACTGGTATCTTCAATGATTAGTTCGGATTCTAGTTTTGCCTCAATTCCGATTTTTTTTTAAAAAAACCTCAAAAGATCGGAGTCATCTTTTCCCCGGGGTTATTCTCAACCATCAGATCAGATCAAAGTATTTTCAAACATTGGATGATCATTGGAAGACCAATGGTCATTCTCTATGACTATAAAAAGGGAGTCCTGAGACTCGTCCTACATCGTTTTTCAAGCTTTTTCATCTCAAAGACCTGCTGCTCCTCTTAAGGCCGGTTCCGAACCTTGTGAAGCTGATTTGAATCCTACAGTTTACTTCACTCCGAATGTCTATTGAAGCAACTTCACAAGATATGTCAACTACGAAACCAATTTCAAAGTGGTTAGTTTACAGAGAAAGGTTAGTTCATCCGGATTTTTATAAGCTTGATTCTATCATTTCGAAAAATATTAGACTAAATGGATGGGAAGATGTCTGCATAACCATGTCAGAAAAACAGGATCCGGTTTACACTGATCTGTTGATAGAATTTTATGAGTCTGTTTCCTTCCTAGTAGAAGATGGAAGAGAAAAATTTTCTTTTATGTCTTATGGAAAGACTTATAAACTCTCTTACACTAAGGCAGCAAGCCTGGTGGGTATAACATATGAGGGAGAAGCTGAATTTTACTCTCACAAACTTTCGGATGTGCAAGGAAGTTTCGTTAAGGAAAAAGCACTGCAGTGTCTTGGGCTCAAGGATGATTCAACTACAAAGATTGCTCGGCTCACTCCGAATAATAGTATACCGCAACTATGGGTGCAAGGTTTTCTGGTTCCGAGAAGAAGAGATAAAGACAATCTGAAGAAGAGTGATATCCATGTCTTATAGTTTTTGGTAAATCTAAGAAAGATAAATCTGATAAGGCATGTCTTGGTTACGATCAAGAATATCAAAGAAGAAAATCTGAGAGCTTAGATTATTATGTATCCAACCTTATTATCAAAGTTGATTGTTCGGTGCTTAGAATCTTTCAATGTTTCCTGCAAATTAAAGATCCGGAATTTCAAGCTCAAGCTTGTTAGTGATGATACACTTAAGAGAATGATGATGGGATTTTATAGTGAATCCGGAGAAGTTTACCCCATATCTGTGGAAGAATTTGAAGCAGCTGAAAAAGAAACACAATCTCCGAAACCTTTAAAAAAGCAAAGGAAGAAGATAATGTCTAAGGAAGTAGTTTCTAATGAAGATTTTCCTCAGCCAAAGGAAACTGAATCTGCACCACCCAAACCAAAGAAGCAGAAAATCTATATAGATGAAGTAGCAGAAAAATGGAGGAAAGATAAGGAAATGAAGAAGGAAGGGGATCCTCAATTCGGACATGACCCTGCTGAGGCTAAGGCTTTAAAAGAAAAGGCTGCTGAGGAGATGGAAAGACAAACGAAGGAAAAGAAGTTGAGGAAGAAGATGTCTGAAGCTGAACTAGTTCAATCGTTGCTAAAAGGTACAGAGTTGGATTCTGAAAGGCTTCCTGTTCCGGAAACATTCGGAGTCGAACCTTCTTTACGAGAAACATCAGAAAAAACTTTTGTCACTCCGGAAAAGAACAAGGCTAAAGAACCTGCCGTAGAAGCTGAGAAACAAGGTGCTGAAGTAGTTGAGGAAGAAGTAGAACAAGTAGAGGAAGATGAAGAAGAGGAGGAGAGTGAAGATCTAGATACCTTGATAAAACAATTTCAGGATTATAAGGCTGAATCCGGAAAAATAGTATCTCCAGGGAAGGGAGATGAGGATGCCGGCAAGCAACACCAATAGGAAGAAGAAGAGAATGAGTTGTTTGATGAAGAAGAATCCTATCAATGGAACTATCTTGAAGAAGGACAAGAAAGACAAAAACCATATGAAGATCAGATTGTTCAAGTTTCTAAATCTGAGGAAGTTTCTCCAAATGTGCAATCCATTCCGAAATCCGATAAAGGAAAGCAAGATTTAATGGAGACACCTATTAAGGATATCATTAGAAAGAAAGAGGTTGGTGGTACCTCTAGAAGGAAGCTGATGCCAGTTGAAGAAGAGTATTATCAAAAAGAAGTCTCAGATTCGGAATCATCATCCCACGGGCATGATTTTGTGGTTCAATCTCTGAGAAAGCTGGTGGACACAATACCGATTCATCCAACTATAGATTCTAGATTCCAGTTGTTGCAACAATCTATGAATCAAAAATCGGATTCATTTTCCATGGTAATGGATAAGTTTGTGAAGTTGGAATCTGAACAGAAAAGTTTTCTGATTGATTACGATGTACATAGGAAATCGTGTAGTAAAGTAACCAAGTGGTCTAAGAGAGTAGATGAAGATTTAGTACATTTTGAAAATTTTCAGGCTGATGATCAAAGTGCTTTTGGAATGGAGGAAAGAAAGGTTACTGAAATTTCTGAGAAGTTGACCCAGGAACAAAATGTCCGGAATCAACAGGTCATGGATCTAAATGGCAAGCTTAACTCAGTATCTCAGAATTGGAAATTTGAAAGAGATTTCCGGATTGAGTTTCAGCAGAGGATGGAGAAACAGGATGAGTTGTTGAATTTGCAAAAAGAAGCATTAGAGGCTCAAGCACAGCTGTTAAAAGCCCAAGAAGAAAAGGTAAAAGTCTTGGAGAAGCAACAAGAGGAAGACCAAAGAGACCTGAAGAAACTCAAAGCCTTATTGAAGCAGCTTATTACAAAGGAAAAGGAAGAAAAATGAACCCACTCTGATCTTTTGTTGTAGTTGTCTTTCCTTGTATTTTTTTGCCCACAACTCTAATGAAAGATTATCTGTTCGGTTTGTCTCTTGTTGTATACTAATGTTTCAGGTATCATAATTTGTTTTCCATTCCCTTCAATTCATTTTGAAAATCGCAAAAGGGGAGAAGGAAAAAGAACTGTTCCCGAGGAGGAGAAAAGAAAAATTTATGAGAGAAATATCCTTAAGGAAAGGGGAAGTTTCCCATTACATTTTGTTTCATTCTTACAATTATGAAAAATCTACTCTGGAAACCAAGAATACAATCCTTAGTTTTTCAATGCCTAAGGGGGAGTTAGTTTTATTCACTTCTATCCATGAATGAAGGGAGATAAGTTTTAAATAGTCTAATGAATTTTTTTTCCTTATACTTTTTCAAAAGGATGTTTGTGCTTTCCAAAAAGGGGGAGATTGTTGAGTCAATAAGGTTTTCCGTATGAATTTTCCATTCCTTCTTGTTTTGAAAATCACAAACACCTTATACTTAATCAAATATTATTATTACTCAAAAAAGGAAAATCAACTTCCTTAAGGAAATTTACCTTAACATAGATTTTTATTATACATAGCTATTTGTTTCCCTTAAAATCAAAAATCGGAATTGCAACCAAGTTCTCAGAGTCTTATAATAAAAAATTGGAGAATTCTGTTTTTAGGATCCGAATCTTGGATGTGATCTGTAATATAGTTTTAATCCGAATTCTGGACTCCAAACTCTGTAGCAGATCTAATTCGAAATCTTTAGATGTTCGATTCTGAATTCTTAAGAAGTTCGACTCTAAACTCTTAAGAAGTTCGACTCTAAACTCTTAAGAAGTTCGACTCCGAACTCTTAAGAAGTTCGACTCCGAACTCTTAAGAAGTTCGACTCCGAACTCTTAAGAAGTTCAAATCCAAACTCTTAAGAAGTTCGACTCCGAACTCTTAAGAAGTTCGACTCCGAACTCTTAAGAAGTTCGACTCTGAACTCTTAAGAAGTTCGACTCCGAACTCTTAAGAAGTTCGACTCCGAACTCTTAAGAAGTTTGACTCAGAACTTTTATGCAGTTCGACTCCGAACTCTTAAGAAGTTTGACTCAGAACTTTTAAGCAGTTCAACTCCGAACTCTACAGATTTAGAATCCGATTTTTGATGAAACCAGACTCTGATTTCTTATATAATAGAATCCGAATATTTCTTAACATAGACTCCGAACTTCACTTAGATTAGACTCCGAACCCTTGACATTCTTACACTCTTAATTATTAATTAGCCTTTACTTACGTATGATTAATTCTAAAACGATGTCTTACATTCAGTTATACAAAGTTTGTTATAAAATGATTTCGTCTATTTTGTTATAAACTAACTGTTGTCTAAGTGACACGTGTACAGGTCCCTCCGATATTTAAGTAAAATATGACCGTTGGATAAGGATCCGACCTTACCTATAAATAGGAGCACATTTGAAAGAGCTCATAGCTGAAAAAAGTTGCAAAAAGGCTGACTGATCTTCGGCTCATGTGTTTACATGATTGATGTGATTTCTAGAGAGAGAGGCTCTTATTAACTCTAAAAGCTTCGTGCGACTCTGAATGTTGGTAATTACATTCGAGGGCTCCCGGTGATAGGAAGACAGAGCTGCAGACTACCTTGAAGTTCGAGGGCTTGCGGGGATAGCAAGACAGAGTCTCTGATCTTTGTATCGAGGGCTTACCCTGGTGTGGGTAAGACAGACTTGTTTGAAAGTATAAATCAAGGGACCTTTATCCAAGGTTGTTGGATACCCTTCTCTCTGGGTTAAAAGACTTATATCGTGTTACTTGTAGTTCTACAACTTGTTTTTATTTCACTGCATATTGTATTATAAGGAAGGTGTAACTTTCTTATACTTCCTTATTTGTACTTTGTTTCATTTAGATTCTATACGCTTTAAGGTAGAATCTCATATTGTAATCTTTTGTTATGTTTCAATTTCCGGAACCATATTTCCGGATCCTACTTTCGGAATTTCTTTCCAAGGTTGCATTCGGTGTTAGAGGTGTTGTGAATTTTCTTAGTTTAACTTTGTTAAACTTAACCCTTTCCTTTGCTTAAGGAAAACATAGTTATCTATAACTAACTTTAAAGGTTCCAAAGGAATTTTTAAAGTATACAATTCACCCCCCTCTTGTATATTGAGCATCTACATCATTATTTCGATCCTACAATGTTAAGCCACAAGACCTAATGGTCCTAATCATATGAACATAATATAAAGACACGATGGTTCTAGATGGATAACATTAAAAGGAACTTCATTTTTCATGTTTGAATAGACTTAAAATGCACCAAAATGTTACCTATCTCATGAACCTAAAATATATTTTGTGTCTCAAGAAAATTCATAAAACTATAAAGATTTTGATTCCATTTTTAGGGATATAAATGTATCACTTCTCAAGGGTACAATTGAAATTTTAAATAAAAGGTGTGTCAAAAGAGTCAGTGAAATGATGGGTAATAATAAGGTTAGGGACAATGCTGATTCTAATCATTAGATTCAAATTTATATGTGATTATGTTAAAAAAATTTAAAATATTATGATGTCATTTTCAGGGTACTAGATTAGGTGGAGGTGGCCTAGAGTTAATTTCATGAGTTGATTCCAGGATTTGTCTAAGGATCAATAAAAAATTTTATTACTATTAAATGCTCATTAAATGATAGGAGGCATTGAGTAATGGACATAGGTTATGTGAGATAAAAGTTTTTAGTTTAGGATTCTAGGCACACCATAATAGGAACCATTTTTCTATGAGGATCACTTTTAAGTTTAATCCTGGAGTATGAGGTTAATTATTCCATGGAATTTTGGAATTGTCCCATGGTGAGGCCTATATAAGTATAATTTTTCAATATTTTGCGATATCCATGCTTAAAATTTTGTAATTATTGAATGTATAAGGCTATAAAAGAGTAACTCTAGGGAAATGTGTAGCACCCCAACCTATAATATCAATGGTGATGCAATATTTTATTGCATTGGAAGGATTACAAGGAATCAAATCCTAAAGGAATGAAAAATTTCATAGTTTTGGAATGATAAATTACATACATGATTCCCATATTACATTAGGAAATAGAAAATAAAACATAAAAAAAGTAAAATATTATAATCCTTGAAACTTATTCAAAGGATTCCTCTTCATAACCTAGGGAATGGAAACAAAATAGGGGCCTAATAAAATTCTTATTAAGGGTATTTAATGTGGAAAAAATATATATTGATGAGAATAATCAACCAAGAAACGTAAACAACTAATAAAAAATTCAATTAAAAGAAATAGATAAGGCCTAATAAATATGGGAAGGTAAGAAACTGAATACAATTTAATTTAGTCAATAAACTAATAATAAAATGCATCCATACACATTCTAAATAAAAATATCAATGTTAAATAACAACTAATTCTAAATGATGGAAATTATTAATTAATTAATTCCATGTTTCCTAGGTGCATGGTACGTTTACCATCAAGACATTTCACAAGATGGTTTAGCATATCAGGTTAACGCCCATATAATTTGGACAAATACTTAATCTTATGGGGCTACTGATTCATCGTAAGGATATCTATAGTCGGCCTCACATGTGTTGTACCTGTCTAAAGAATTCCTCACATATCAATTAATAAATTTAATTCATGAACGACATGCCTTATAGAATATCTTTATTGAATAAAAGATATGTATTTATCAATAATTACTTAGTTGAAGATAAGTAACTAGGGTTGTTGATGTTGATGAATGGAAATACGATTGAAATACCACTAATACATTCTTGAGGAAAATAATCTTGAAAAACTCCAAAGTGTCCCATACCACTTTGAAACAATTGAATCATATTACCCATGAAATAATAACATCAAATGAAACATATAATAGCATGAGAATAATATGATTCATGATATAACATGTCAAATGGTATTATATAAACTATATAAAATTTAATATGTGCATAAAAATAAATAAGTCTCAGTGGAATGTAAATTGAGATGAAATCCCTTACCTTGAGTCCATCTTGTGACATCTGTATTTAAATTCCAGAATAAGAAAATTATGTTAAATATTTACATGATTCAAAACCTTTTTCAGGTTTATCATTAGATTTATTTCAATTGTTATAAGGTTGGAAACAACTACTTAAACAATTAAGTTAACGCCAGGTGTATTGACAATATCTGGTTTATGTGTCAAAAATGGCTCTGGTAGGTAAACTATGGTCAAAGGGTTACTAAATAAACATATCATGAATAATAATAATGACATAATTATCATATTTATACATCAATTTTACTTTTTAAACCAGTCATGAAATATGGTTATGAAAAATGAACCAATATTACAATCAGGGAGATGGTAGTCTATGCATTCCTGACTGATGTTATCACTTTTTAGTGTATAAAAAGGGTAATAAAGAAAATGATATATTATGTTTCTCAAAAGGTAATTATGTAATGAATTTTTTATATATGTCTTTTTTGTTACATATTTTTGGGTAAATCCATTCTTTATACTCTCTAAATATATTTTTAATAAATCACATCGCTTTGAGGAGGTGTTAGTCTACTCACCAACAAATGATGTTATCATATTTAAATTTTTTTAATGAAAATGGGTATGTATTATATAAAAATTAAAGGAGCATAAATAATTTATAAATATCATATATATCATATATAAATAGAGTTTACATCATAATTACCAACTTTTATAGGTAGTAAAAGAATGATGCCTAAAATCGTTTTGTGTGGCGGTAGTTCACTGTGAACATAAACGGTAAGTTCGTTAGCCATTAGATGAATGTATACGTAATTTTACGTCTAAAACATAACATAATATATATATATATAGGATACTAAGGTTATTATTTGAGAATCAAATAATAATATTTTAGGGGGGTTGATAATGAAAATAAAGAACAAGAGTTTGAGGATGGATGTTACCGCTTCTTTGGGTAACACCTTTTGGTTTTCACCAAATAAATTTATTGGATGACTTTATGACCAAGTATTGTCTTCTAGGTTAAGGGGATAGATGTTGTGAGATTATTTTAGAGGACTTTGGGTGATCCAAATGGAATGTAGGTGTGAATAAGTGGGAGGGTTAAGTGCCATTTTTTAGTGGAGGAGGAGTGGCTTTCTTTTATTTTTTTTGAAAAGGAAATTACATCCAAATTTTTCCTATAAAAATTGGTTCTAATGATGGAAAATATTTAATTAAATAGATAATATATTATAAATAATTCCATAAAAAGGATTTTTTAAAAGTTTATAGGTTATTTGGGGCTTTTGGATTTGGGTTTATTTCTTTTTATGCTAATTTTTCTCTTAATCACTATAATTAATTTTAATAACATTCATTAATATTTTTAGTAAAAAACTAAACTGAAATTATTAGAAATTATAAATTATGCTTATTGAAGAAATAAAATATTTTTTTAAATTACAATTACAGAAGTGTAATAAATTAATTTAAATATAATCTATCAGACAAGACGACAATGAGGGTTATTAAAGTAAAAATGTTAAAAAGTTTCCCAAGTTATTATATCCAATTTAAATGTTAAATTAATTTCAATGACCTAAATTGGATTAATTAATTTGTAATTGATAAAATTTAACTTAAAAAAAATAAAAATTATAATTTTTCCTTATAATTAAATTTGATAAAAAACGCGTTTTGAATTAAAATTTAGTATTTTTCACAATTCATCAAAAAATAAAATTTCATAGAAAAATACATGAAATTTAACCTAACCTAATTTTTTAATTTATATTTCAATTTTTTTTGTAATATTAAATTCATAAATGTGTCAAAATTAAGATTTCACATAAGTGCACCATTAAAAGGCGATAAAATTACCTTAAAAAATATTGGTTTTTATATGTAATATTGGATTCATTCTTATCTTATTCTTATAAAATATATTTGAATAATGGAAAATATATTTGAGAGAATATATAATATGTATATTACATTAATATCACTCACTTATTTAAATTAATTTATTTTTTTTTTGGAAAAAGACTGTGATTAAATGATTTTTTTAATGAAAACATTCACTTTAGATTTAATTGGTTCTTATATTCCTTTCTAATTAATTTTTAACCAATGATTTAAACCATATATTTTCATAATTTATTTAATATTATTCATAACCATCAATTTTTAAATAGGATGTATCTTATTATATTAAATAATAATAAATTTAATAATATATTATTGTTAGGTAAAACATGATAATGTGTGTTATGCTAGCCATCATGGAATGTCAATTAAGTTTGTAATGCAAGATAACCTCGGTATTCCATGTTGATCAAGATACAATTTATAATATTAATAATGTGTTTTTTATAAATAAATATAGGAATAAAAATTAAATTTATCCTAAAAGGAAATTTTTAGAATTCTTGGGGTTTTACATTTTCCCCACTTTAAATAAATAATGTCCTCACAATTAAAAATTGATATAAGTAATCAAGGTATCGATATTTGAAAATAAACTAATTTTGAACAACCCACAACATGAATATGGTTAATAAAAAATGTTCTTAATAATAGAGTAAGGGATGTAAAATGGTCACAAAACTAGCTTCCCAAGTAGGAGAATATAAGATGGAAATGGAAACACTAATATTGAAGAAAAATATAAAAATATAGTTCTTATGGAGACCGATAGAGAACAGGTTTAGCTGAAAGTTGAAGACCAAAAAAACATAAACTAATGGTATGAAAAATTTCATTAATATCATAAAAAATGATTATAATAGGCTTTTTTTGTTTCAATACCATTTTACCTATAGTTGATGAATTCATTCACTCTATAAGAATACATGTAAATATATGTTTCTATTTCATAAACACAATCCTATCCTTTGGTAGTGTCTTGAACTATTTCTACATATTTTCTTAGCACAAGATGCATTATACAGGGAATTAATACATTAACCAATAAAACCTTATACAACAAACGAATTAATAAATTTTCTTAATGGCTAACTTTTACAAAATATTATGATCCAACACTTTAGGTGGATAGTCACCAAATTTAAAAAACGAACTTGTGAAATGGCATGAAGTAGATTTTAATCACCACATGCCAAACATTTGAATGTGGTAATAAATTTAATTACCAGAAAAACATATTGAAATCATGAATTATTATTATTACTTAAATAGAACAAAAATTAATGGATATATTCCTTAAAGGCATAAATAATGTAAACTCGACCAATAATAGCATAACCCACCTTTTCAATAAATCATTAATCATTTACAAGGTATTCAACACTTATGTAATTTATTTTTTTCATAATAGTCATTTCTTTATCCAAAAAATATTTTCTTAACATTAGGAAAATATTAATGGTTATCTTTCCCTCAAAAATGTATTTTCCAAAAGTTTTACTTTCTACTGAATACCTTTTCATGGTACTATTTAGCATATGATCTCAAATCATTAAAAAAATAACTATAGTAAAATCCTCATACATTCCATAATTCATATAACTAATACATAATTGATAAAATAATCAAGTGACATAAATATTGAATCTAAAAAGAAGCATATTAATCATTATTCTTCATATGTGGAAGTAGAATAATCTTGACCATGATCCGTTAAACTCTTTTTGGGTATATTCATTTGACTCATGAGACATTTATTTTCATAGTCTCCTATATCCTTCCTATATAAGAATGGGAAATTGGAATTTTCTTTCTTTCCATTAAAATAAAAAACATGGTGGACTTTTTCTCTATACTTACAAGAAACTCCTATTCACTTCAAGCAATTACTCGGGTGTTTCTTTCCATAATTATCAAATATGGGAAAATAATTCATTCTCTTCTTCCCATTATACATCTTAATACATGTCATCATCTTCTTTTATTTATTTCATTCGAATCCATAGGACTTGGAGAATTCTTTACCCATCTCATTATCATATGATAAAATGTACTCATATGATGAGAATTATTGGGAGACTATTTACCTTTGAAATATTATCCAATTACCATAAAATATATGAATAATCCTACTATTTGGATCATATTCATTGGTCAGGTTCACATTCCTTCTTCTAGGTTCCATTTCTAAATTACGACATACACTAAATTATCTCATATCATTATAAAACATATTTTATAAAACTAAAAGTAGTAAAATATGTAACGTAAATTTAAATATTTATTAATAGGTAATCTAATAATCATAAACATGGTTTTTATGGATTTTTTTAAATATTTATTAACGTTAGGTAATGATTATGTGAATTATCCAAATAATATCCCCTGAGAGCGTCAAACCAAGTGTGCATTATGTTTCGTTGTTATGTACCAGGTTATGCTCAAGACAGGCCCGACACACCTTGTCAGAGTTACTACCCCTAGGTACATCAGTTCCTCAACCAATTCCACCTATAATATCTATATATGGATGTATTTCTAGGAGGAACCACATAATATCTACCATACCAAAATTATTTTCTGTTCTACAATACTTATCCTCAAAGTATATCATAGGATTTTGTTCCCCAATCTACGTTTTATAAATCTAGTTTCCAAGGTTGTTGATAAACTTTATAGTATACCAACAGTAACACCCAAACCTTGGAAGCCCAAAACCGATTCATTATTTTATTACATTTTCATGATTATAAGGAATCAAGTTATGAAGGACCAAACATTTTAATATATTTGAAAATCTAGATTTCATACATGATACCCATAATTCATTGAGAAATAGAAAATAAATCATGAGAGAAGTAAAAACTCAAAATAATTGAAACTCATTCAAAGGATTCCTCATAATAATCTAGGGAAATGAAATATATTAGGGGTGAGCTCAAATACTTCGTAAGGGTATGAAAAGATGAATAAAATATTAATTGATGAGAACAATCAACATGGAAAGGCAAATAACTGATAACAAATTCCATTAAAATAACAATATAAGGAATTATTAATATGGAAAGGTAAGAAACAAATAAACAAGACATTTATTCAATAAACTGATAATATAATGAATCCATAAATATGCCAAAAAACTCTCACACTTAAATAAAAAAAATTATAAATGATGGAAATGCTTAATTAATGGACTCCCTGTTTATTAGGTACATGGTGCCTTTTTCATCAAGAACCCTTAACAAACAGTTTATTATATTAAGAAAAAAACCCTCTAATTTTATCTACTAATTTATCTCATGATACTAGAAATTAATTTAGGGGATATCAATAACTGGTCCACACCAGTGTCGTACGTGTCCAAAAGATTCCTCATATATTGAATAATCAATTTAATTCATAAACAATGTGCCTTATGAAATATCTATTTTGAATAAAAAATATAGATTTATCAATAATTCCTCAGAGGAGGATAAGTAACAATAAGTTTTTTTCAGGTTGATGAATGGAAATACCATTGAAAATCATTAACATATTGTGGAGGAAAATAATCTTGAAACACTCCAAAGATTCCCATAACACTTTGAGACATTTCATTCATAATACCCATGAAGGAATAATATTAAATGAAACTTATAATATCATGAGAATAAGGGGATTCATGATATTACATGTCAAATGGATTTATATATACCATGTCAAATTTAATTGGTGTGTAACAACAAATATGTCTCAATTGAATGTAAATGGAGACAAAATACCTTACATTGAGTCCGAATTATCATGTGTGCCTTGGTATTACAAAATAATGATATTATGTTAATTATTTAGTTACATCATATCCTTTTTATTTTTTATCATCACTTTTATTTAAATTATTAAATTTTTTAAATAAATACTTAAACAACAAAGTTTACATTGGTTATTTATACCATATTTGGTTTATGTGTCATAAAGGATATTGGTTGGTCAACTATGGTCAAAAGGTCTTATATAAGCATATATAGAATAATAATTTTGATATATTAATCATATTAATAAATAAATTATACTTTTAAAACCCAACATGAATGATGGTTATAGAATATGAACAAAAATGACAATCATGGAGATGATAGGATATACATACGCATGAGTGGCATTCCCATTTTCCAGTGATCATTATGGAAAGAAGGTAAGTAGCAGTATATATTTTTATAATGATATTTATATCATAAATACCTAGTTATTTAATCATATAAACTAATATATATAATTCTTTTGATGTAAAAAGGAATCAGATCGTGTTGTGGAGTCGGTGGTCCACACATCCATGACCAACATTATCACTTTTAGTATTTAGAAAAGCATAAAAAGAAAATTATATTTTATATTTAATGAAATTTAATTATTTAATTAATATAATATTTATGTAATTTATTTTAAATATTTTTAATTAAAACCATCATTTATAAGTTCTATGTATAGTGTGAATGAATCACATCGTTTGGAGGAGGTTGTAGTCAACACGTCCACAAACAATGTAATCATATTTAAAAAAAAATATAAATTAAAAGGTTATGTGTTATATAAACATTATAAAAAAATAATTACACTATAACTATCATATATATTATATATAAATAGTGTTTATATCATAATTAAAAACCATGAGAGGTGGTCATGGAAAAACGAACGACATCATTTTGTGAGGTGGTAGTTTTCTATAGACATAATCAGTAAGTTCGTTACCCATTAGATAAAAGTGTGTATATCCATAGATATAATAACTAATATTAAAACATATAGGTATACTTATTATATTGACTTTAATATGTAATCATGTCATAATAAGATTTTAGGGGGTATATAATGAAAATAAAGCAATCGAGATTGAGGAAGGATGTCACATCTTTTTTTGGTATCTCCTTTTGGTTTTCACCAACGGGATTCCTTGGATGGATTTATGAAAAAGGTGAGGATTATAGTTTTAGTATAGGGATGTTTGGATCTTATTTTATCATATTTTTTGAGAGAAAAAGGGCATCATAGGAGTGAATAGTTGGGATGGGAGAGTGCCTTTTTATAGTAGAGGATGAATGAAATTTAACAAATTTTTGAAAAGGGAATTTTGAACAGGTTTCTTCCTGTGAAAAAAAGGATCAAATAATGGAAAAATAGAAAAAATGGAGTATAAGGTCAAAATATGGCTATATAATTTATTTTGTAAATTTTTATAGCTTATTTGGGGCCTTAAGTTGAAGGTTTAGTCCATTGTTAATACAATTTTTCTCTTAATCACTATAATTAATTTTAATCACTTTAAATAATATTTTTGATAAAAAACTAATTTGATATCATTATAAATTAGAAATTTTAATTATTAAAATTATGGAACCCATTTTTCCAAACATAAATCTTGTAATTGGTTGAAATTAATTTAAATATAATCCCATAGACGTGACGACAATATAGAGTTTTAAAGAAAAAAAATTGAAATGTTCTCAAAGTTATTATATCCAATTTCAAAGTTAAATTTATTTAAATTAAATAAATAGGATTAATTTATTTATAATTTATATAATTTAACATTAAAACATATCAAAAACATAATCTATCATTATTAATTAATTTTTAAAAAATGTTTTGAATCAAAATTCTATATTTTTCACAATTCCTCAAAAAATTAAACTTCAAGAAAAATAAAAAAAATTTACCCTCACTTAATTTTGTTTTTTCTTTTTTAAAAAATGATGTTTCATTTTTCTTACTAATTTGATAAAACTATCAAAATTCATATTTAAAGTTGGTTCTCCTATAAAAGGCATTAAAAATTTCTTTTAAAACACACATGGTTTTATGCATAATATTGGGTTTGTTTTTATCTTATACATATCAAATCTATTAGATGAATGTAAAAAATATTTTGTTAAATATAATATATATATATATTAAATTAATTTCAATCAATAATTTTAATTAATTTAATTTATTTGGTTAAAATGAATTCATGTGCATAAATATATTTTTTTATAAAACCCTTCCATTTATATTTAATTGGTTCTAATATTCATTTATAATATATTTGTAACCAATGAATTTAGCCATATATTTTCATAAGTTAGTTAATACTATTCATAACAATAAATTTAAGTACTAGGTTGTAACTTGTTATATTTAATAATAATATTTTACTAATATATTATTGTTTGGTAAAACTTGGTCTTGCATGTTACACAAGCTGTAAAGGAATGTTAGTGTTGCACGTAATGCAAGATAACCTCATTTTTCTACATATAACTAGAATAAATCTATAATTTTACATTAGTGTTTCTTATAAAAAAAGGGAAAAATTAAATTTTTTATAAAAGGATAATATTGTAAAGTCATGTGGTGTTATACTGTGTATGATTATTATTTTTTTCCATGTAATGCTAAATTTTTTATAGGTGTTTATTCATGCCATAAACCATTTTTTGTTATATATAAGCCAAATTATAGGGAATATATCATGCAAAAGTGAAGGGGTGTTTCACAAAAATGTTGATTTAGTGAGGGAGTATTGTATGATGAAGGGGGAAGGCCACAACCTGATGGTCTGAGATTAAATTTCGAGTTTGTTCTTGGGTTTGGGGTGATGCATCATGACTTATGGTACCACATTAAAATGGATAACCATTAAGATTATTTTTTTACCATGGACACTTTGGTCATTCCATAAGTCTTTTTTTGGTTATTTTTTGAAAATCAATTAAAAGGTCCATTGAACTTTTTATTTTAATCCCTTTATGGGGTTCTTGTGATTTAGACATACAATGATAGGATACCACACATACCTCTCCCTATCTTCTTCCCTATTTAATACCTTTGTTTTCTATAGAATTTAGAGTCATTTATTTAATAATATAGGTAGGTTTTATCCCCTTATATTCTACACCTCTCTCTCAACCTATTCTTTAATTCTTGAAAATTGATTTATTGTTTCAAGGATGATTCCCCAATAGAAGAGTGGAGTAAAGCTATTATGATGGGGGTTTTGTATGGATTAATAATATTACACTTAGGAGAGGGTATCACATATTGTTTTGTTTTTTATTTCTTTAGGTAATACTATGAGCTATTTATTTTTGGGTTTTCCAAAAATTTGGAATTTATTTTATAAATGAATCGTTGTTGGTTGTTTTTTATTTGTACAATGGGAGTCTCATGGGTATATTGGGAGTGACCTAAGCCCTATATCTTGAGGTTTCAACACCATTAAAACATACTGTGAGTTACCTATTGATATTATTAGATGAATTTGTGTTGGACTCCCCATGTAGTAATCAAGTTTTAATAATCAAAAATCCAATTTTTTTATAAAATTTTTCACTCTATGTAATCTATCTCACATAAAATATTAATTAGTTTAGTAAAACCTATCCAAAGCTCTTAAGTTCAGTACAATCAGTTTGGTTACTGTGCACTTTCTCTTTATTCACTTTATATTGATTTCTCTGACAAATGATTAAGTTTAATTCATTTCACAAATAGTACTACTTATGTCTGAATACAGATTTTTTCATAAGTCATGAGACACCGTGACATCCAGACACCATGACATCGATACACTGTGACATCCAAACCCCGTGACATCTAGACACCATGATATCCAAACACCGTGAACAAGACATCGTGAACAAGCAGACACCATGACCACGAGACACCGTGAACAAGGCACCATGAGCATGAGACATCGTGACCATGAGACATCATGACCTTGAGACATCATGACTACGAGACACCATGACCAATCCAGACACCATGTGAAGGAGGAACTGTTTCTAGGACATACTATGACATCATTTCATAATATATTTTTTCTTCTTTGAATTTAATCTATAACAGTCATATTTGAAGATTTTAATGCACTGAAATAAATAATGTTTCTTTATAGACATCTCATCGGACAATACGAGGTACGTGGTGCAGAATACATGAAACCTGTCGGCACCAACACATGCACTCCAATATAAAAGAGTAATGCGGCCCAGAAAACGTAGGAAGTAGCATGATACAAAGAATAAGCTGGTGGGTGTGAAGTGATAACCGAATACATTTTAGAGAAGTGGCCCATAAACTCGATTCTTTTGAAGAACACACGATACTTTCTAGAATCCCGAGAACATCTTTGCATTGTAAAACAATATGAAGAAAACAAGATGAGTCTTTCTGACTTGAAACACTCTGTTTTCTATATGAGGACATGAGTTCTACATCTACCTCATCTTAGAAGTCCAGAGCCGCAAATACCAACACTTAGAGAACTTCTAAACCTATCTCAATAGTATTTCTCTGTTGTGTATCATTTTATTAATTATCAAGTAGAGTGTGTATATTTATTGCAACACGCTCTGTCTCCTACATTAAACTGAAGGATACATGATATCCTTACTCAAACATACTTTTACTCTTGTGTATACCCACAAAAAAGTGTGGAAGAGGTCCTTGTGTGGCCTGGTTGTCTGTACCCATGAAGAACTATATAATAGGTCCATGTGTGGCCTAGACAGTACTGTGTACTGTTTTTAACCCCGATCAAGGGTGTGGATAAAGTTTATTTATATAATCAACTTAGTGGCAAGTGATCACCTAGTGGAGTTGATTAGGTCACGACTTGAGACTGATCCAGTTGTTTCATATCCGATGTGCTGCTAAATTTTGTCTTCTCTATTTTTAGTGCTTTACTGTATAACTCAGACATCACTAAATTCACTTTGATAGTTAATCTTGGAAAGAAGTTAAAATTGATTTGTCTTAGTAAAATAGCTTCAAATGTAATATTAGTAACAAATATTATTATTACTGAAAAATAACAAATCTTCTAAGAAGATATTTAAACAGTCGAAATTTCATAACAGTATAACATTGATTAACTGGGTAGTCTTTAATATTTTGGGTAAACCTTTTTGAAATAATTATTAAATGAATTTTTTTTATAAATACTCAATTCACCCCACCTTTATTGAGTAATCTACTCTGACCAACAGTTTTGTATTATAGGAAGGTTTATTAAGACTTTATTTATCCTACCTCAACTATGAATGTAGTTGTACTTTAAAGATCTGTAAATTTTTATTATTTCTAAATTTATAGGTCTTTCAATGTATTTATGTATTGTGGATAATATATTGGAAGGTGTTTCAACCATCATACCACCATTCTTTAATATAACCAACTATGCTCAAGGGAAAATTAAAATGAAAATGCATTTAGAGAGTACAGGTTTTGAAATTTAGTCTTCCATTATAGATGAATATCATATTTTTCCTACTGATAGAATCATATGGTATGAGCCTATCAAAACTTCATACAATAAAAATTGAAAAGATATAAATTCTTTATACTTCTCTTTAGAAGATGAATAATTCAATAGAATTTTTCCTAGTAAAACATCCCATAAAATTTGGTATACCCTGTATGTTTCACACGAAGGAACATCTAGTGTAAAAGAAACGAGAGTTAATACTTATACTATTAAATATGATAACTTTAAAATGAAACATGTTGAGCCTATCTCTGACTTGTATCTTAGGTTTAAGGATATTTTCAACACAATGATTTCTCTTGGAAGAGAAGTCAATTCCAAGGAACAGATTATGAGATATCTCAAATGTCTGTCTGACAGATGGAGGGAAACCTCTGTCTCTATTAGAGAATCATGAGACATCAGCAAGAAACCTTTAAAAGAACTCATTGGGAATATAATGATGTATGAAGAAGAGTTGAAAATCAACAAGGATGAGGAGGATGCACCAAAACGGAAATTTTTTGCATTCAAGACCACCACCTCTAAACACAAAGACAAAGTAAAATTGGAATCTTCTGTAGAAATTTCCAATAGTGAACAATCATCACCCGGTAGTATTGAGGAGATGGCCCAATTATCCAGAAGATTCAAAAGGTTTTACAAGAAGAAGAACTTTTTCCGAAAGCCTAACTTCAATGGAAAATATGACCAAAAAGGATGTCGGAAGAAGGATTAGAAAATAAGTGAGAAGACTGATGAGATTGTCTACTATGAATATAAGCGCAAAGGACATATTGAGGATGACTGTCCAAAGATAATGTACAAAAAGAAATATGAGGACAGGGAAAAGAAGTATAAAGAGTCCATGAAAGCAACTTGTAGTGCTTTTGAGGACAGTTCAAGCAACTCAAAAACATTACATAATGAACAGGCTAACAAAGCCAATATGTGTTTTATAACAAACACATCGGAGGTAACACTGGACTCTTCTATACATAATTCATACTATTCTTGAGATGAGAGTGGCTCTGACTTATGAAGAAATTTTTTAATACTGTAAAATTCTTGAAGAAAAATGAAATGAACTAAAAGACAAGTATACATCATTGAAGAAACATCATGCTCTTACTGTGACTGTTAAATCTGAACTCAAAACTGAAAAAGAGAGAAATGATCAACTTCTGAAAGTGAAAAATGAATTAAAAATTTCTAATGAAAAATTTAAGAAAGACCTAGAAAAGTTTACTAATTGAAAAAATACCTTTACTCAAATGCTAGGAAAACAAATTTCCCCTAAATACAACACTGTCATTAGTTATCAACCTGGAAAAAGAAACCTTTCTAGAAAAATTTTTGTCGCTAAATCCTAGACATACAGTTTTACTTCCAGTTCTGGACACAAATCATCAATTTCATGTTATGATACATTGTATAATGTTTGATGTTTTTCAAGACCAAATAGTGTTTATTTTTCAAATACCGTACTTAATTTTTATAGGAAACCTATAAGACAAATATGGGTTGATAAAGCACTTATTACTAATATTACTGGACCAAAACGAGTATGGGTACCAAAATTAGTTTTTGCTTGAACATTTTGTAGGAAATATACTTAAAGAGATCCTGTAAAAGTCTATGGTACTTGGACAATGGATGTTCAAGGATCGTGATAGGATACTACTCATGCTTCTAGAACCTAATCAAAATACATGGAGGACATGTCACATTTGCTGACAATTCAAAAAAAAATATAATTGGTCTCAGCCAAATCAGTAACTCTAATTCAGTTTTAATTTCTAAAGTACTATTTTTGGGTGGATAAAAATATAATCTTCTTAGTATCTCACAATTATGTGATGATGGGTTTCATTTTAGATTTGAAAATGATGCTTGAAATTTATTTAATTCTAAAGATGAATTAGTGTTTTCTACTTTAAGAAATGAAATTGTTTACTCTGTTAACATAGATTCCTTAGATTCTCAAAATGCTTCATGTTTAAGTGTATTTAATAAAGAGTCTTAGCTCTGGCATATGAGACTTGGACACTGTAATATTCACTCCCTTAGAAAGATAACTAGAAAAGGCTTAGTTAAAGACTTACCCAAACATGAGTTTCCAAATGAAAAAAGTATGTAATCCCTGTCAAAAGGGCAAACAACAGAAAATTTCCTTCAAACCAAAGAAAGAAGTGTCAAATTCTCAACCTTTCAAACTAGTTCACACAGATTTATTTGAACCATCTAGAGTTTCTCGTTTAAATGGTAAGCACTATGTTTATGTTCTAGTAGATGACTTTTCTAGATATACTTGAACCTTCTTTATGGATCACAAGAGTGAAGCTTAATATTATTTTACTAAATATTCCGTGTCTATAGAAAATCCTAGTGGACTTAGAATTAAATCCTTAAGAAGTGATCATGGCTGTGAGTTTGAAAATCAAGAGTTTGAATCCTTTTTCTCACAAAATGGTTATAGTCACAATATCTCTTCCCCTATAAAACCTCAACAAAATGGAGTTGTAGAAAGAAGAAATTGAACCCTGCAAGATATTGATATAACAATGCTTAGTGAATATGACCTACCTATTTATTTTTGGGATAAATCTGTCAATACAACATGCTACATAATCAATAGAGTGTTGATCAGACCCATTCTTCAGAGTACTCCATATGAGTTATGGAAAAAAAGAAAACCCAAGGTTAACTACTTCAATGTTTTTTGCTACAAAGTATATATTCTTAATATTAAAGACAATCTTGACAAATTTGAATCCATGAGTGATGAAGGTATACTTTTAGGATATTCTATATCCAGTAAATCCTATAGAGTGTTCAATAAAAGAACTAAATGTATGGAAGAATCTTTCAATGTTAAATTTCATGAAACATATCCATATGAGCTGAAAACCATTCTAGAGAACCTGGAGGATGATCTATCAAATATGAAAATTAATCCAAAATCATCAATCCATTCTGGGAAATAATATATGAAAAATTCCAATTCTATAAATTCCTTAGACTCAAACCATAATGGACCTGAACCTGTTGATGAACCTAAAATCACTAGTCCCTCTTTTTCTAGAACTATTAGAACTCTTAAGAACTATCCTTTATATGTTGTTGTAGGAGACCTAGACAAAGGAACAAAAAATATATCTTATCTTAGAAATCGGGTTGAACATCAAGTCTTCTTGTCACAACATTAACATAAAAAAATTACTGATGATATCAATGCTGAATTTTGGGTGATGGCTATGCAAGAAGAACATAATTAGTCTGAAAGGAACAAAGTTTGGAAACTTATTGAAATACCTAAAGACACATTCACCATAGGCACTAAATGGGTGTTTAGAAATAAGGTAGATGAGTCTATTAACATAGTTAGAAACAAGGCGTGATTAGTTTCACAAGGCTATAGTCAAGAAGAATGAATTGACAATGAAGAAACCTTTTCACCAATAGCTAGACTTGAAGCCATTAGAATCATCCTTGCTTATGCTGCACATCTGAATTTCATACTATATAAAATGGATGTTAAGAGTGACTTCTTAAATGGGTATATAGCTGAGGATGTCTTTGTAGAACAACCCCCTGGTTTTACAAACCCCCATTTTCTAAATCATATATTTAAATTATCAAAATCTTTATATGGTTTAAAACAAGCTCCAAGATCCTGGTATGGACGGTTAAGAACTTTTCTTATTTTCAATGGTTTTAAAAAACTAATAGATTATCCTACATTTTTTATGAAATGAATTTATCATGATGTTTTAGTTGTTAAAATCTATGTAGGTGACATTATCTTTGGATCCTCCAGAGATTCTTTATGTGTTGATTTTTCTAAAATGATGCAAAATGATTTTGAAATGATTTTAATGGGTGAACTAAATTTCTTTGTTGGATTTCAAATCATTCAAAATAATGATGGAAATATCTAAACTCAAAGTAAATATACTAGAGATCTTCTAAAACATTTTAGATTGGATAGAACTAAAAGTAGTGACACTGCCATGAGTACCACTTGAAAGTTGGATCTTTATTAAGATGAAAAATCTATTGATCAAAAAACTTATATAGGAATGATTGGAACTTTACTCTACTTCACTGCTAGTCGACCTGACATTATGTTTAGTGTGTGTATGTGTTCTCATTTTCAAGAAAATCCTATGGAATCTCATTTAAAGGATGTAAAGAGTGTTTTAAAATACCTCAAGAATACACCAAATATAGAAATGTTCTATTATAGAGGACAATCATTTGAATTAGTTAGTTATTCTAATGCTGACTTTGGTGGCTGTAAGTTAGATAGAAAAAGCACCTCTATAAAATGTCACTTTTTAGGAAAATCACTAGTATGATGGTGTAGTATGAAAATTATTCTGTTGCATTATCTACTGCAGAAGCTGAATAAATAGCTGATGGATGTTTTTGTGCACAAATCTTGTTGATGAAACACATATTAATAGACTATGGATATCAATTCAGGAATGTACCTATATATTGTGACAACCCAAGTGCTATTAACATCTCAAAAAACCCCATTTCACATTCTAGGACAAATAATATTGATGTAAGGCATCACTTTTTGAGAGATCATTATCAAAAGGGTGATATCACTTTGTAATTCATTGATACTGAGTATCAACTTGCTGATATATTTACCAAACCATTATATTATGAATGAATAGACTACATCATACATGAATTAGGAATGATAAATCTTAATTAAATTTACCACTATTTTATATCTTACTAGCTTATGTATTACTGTTGTATATATTATTGTTTACAGTCTCATAGTCAGTATTTTCACGTTTACTGTCTCACCTATAATTTTATTCACTGTCTCACCGTGAAGTCCGTTCGTTGTCTCATCGTAACATTCATTCACTATCTCACTGTAACATTTATTAATTGTCTCACCATAACATTCGTTCACTGTCTCACCGTAATGTGCATTTAATATCTCACTGTAAAGACCCAACACAGTCTCATCATAAAAATTATTTATGATATTTATTTACAAAGTAAAAACCATATCACGATGATTATCCTTTTCACCTTTTAGTTTTCCTGCACTTTTATTTTTCAAAATTTGGTATTCCTAAATGATTAAATAAAGGAAGAATCACTTGTCCTTCACTCATGATTTCTTCTAATCACTCATTTTGTAACCCTTCTTCAATCCTTCAACCCCTTCCCTCTCTTGAACCTTTGATGGATGCCCAGGATGAAACACCCTTCATCGTCGACTCCTGAGAAACGTAGCTCAAAGAAGAAGAAAATTGAACCAAAGCTAGCACCCGAAGGTCCCCTAAATACAAATATGGTGAATCAAGATATAGTTACTGAGAAAGAGATATTCCATGAGTGGCTTCTATAATGTAAGACTCTGGTCTTGAATGTCTTAAAAGAGAAAGGCTGGCTAGAATGGTTTTCAAAGAAAGGTAGACCCATCTACCCTAAACTTGTGGATCAATTTTATCAGTATGTTTAGTTTTCTTTTGATTATGAAGATGGTTATGCTGTGAGAAGCTGGATAAATGGCCAAATATGCTCATTCTCTTCAAGGTTATGGGATGCATGCCTTAGGATACCTCATGAAGGCATCTGTGATGACTATCAGAGAGGAACTCCACCTTCTAGTGAATTCTTTTATTTGAAAAAACATATAAATGGCTTGATCGGAAATGGCACCAAGAGAAGTTCCATTACTGCTGAAGTAGATGGAGAATCAAGGCTTCTGTTTAAGATTATACAAAACCAGATTAGCCCAAGAAATGGTGATTTAGATGTATTGAAATATCAGGATGTGTTTTTGATTCATCTTATGAAAAATGGGAATAATACCAACCTTTGTAAGTATATCATACACAATATGTGTGAACTGATCAAAGCCACATCCAAGTCAACCTCCCTATTTTACTCTCATCTTATCTGAGCCATGCTCCATGCCAAAGGTATGGTTGAACCTAATGATGAACTTATAAAGGATTATGAGTACTTCCTTTCAAAAATCACTATCAAGAGGATGAAAATAAATTGGAACCCTTGAAAAATTACATGGGTGGAAGAAAATGATAGAATTTATGAATGATTAAATCCTGTGGAACATCCATCAATACCAAGAGATATTTCTGATCCTAGTTTGGAACTTGATGCGGTTGTTGAGTATTTTGAAGAAGAGGAAGAAGTGGATGGTGTGCCCCCCAGGGAAGCTATTTATATTGAGGAAGACATTACTCCTGTCCCTCATGTTTTAAGTGAAAAGGAAGTACCTACTTTAACAGAAGTTGTTAATCTAGAAGATCAACCCATGGCTGAAACAGAATCTTCTGTCAAAGAAATTGAGAAGAATGTTGTAAAAAAACTTATATAAGTAGAATTACCTACTATGAAAGAAGATGATCTTGAAGAAATCCCGGTAGAAAAATCTGTTCCTGAAGTCATTCCTTCGGCTAATGAATGGATGGAGCTAGATTTTCAGCTGTCTAGATAAGAAATGAGAGAGGAACTAAGAGATATGTTTGTGTAATTAGGTCAATACCCTAAGCCTACCAGTCCTAAGAAGGATGCAAGTATTGAGGGGGAACACACCCCAAATATGGAATCTAATTAAGTACTAAACCCAATTATTTCAAGCCCTGTAGACACTTAGTATAAGTTACCCAGTTTCTATGATGTGGATGACTATCATAAAGTTTCAGTAAGAGTACATGTCCTTTTGACTATGTTCCAATTGAAATATGTCTCTAATATTGATCTTGATAAGGAACCTGAGCCTATATCAGTCCCTATTTTTGAACCTCCATCACAACAACCATCCTTTGTGAGTAAATATGATCTGAAGGAATTTGGAGCTACTCTTTTGTATCTTGTTGAAAAACTCCTGAATACCCAACCATCTCCTGTAACAAATTTAAGTGAGAGAGATGCCTCACTATTTTTGGAAACGATAATCTGGAAGATTCAACCTAAAATGCTTCATGAGATTCATGAAGTAAGAGTTGAAAAAACAACAACATAGTGATGAAGTGAAGACCCTAAGAGGCATGATTGAAGACATGCAGAAAGAGATGCATTCGAGATCCGATCTTATTTTTCATCCTGTAGAACCTGTTGTTCCTCAAACCCCACATAATGTTGTCTCTAAGATTCAAAAACATTTATCTTCCTTAGCTGAAAAGGTCGTTGAGAGAAACAAACAGATTGTGAAAGAAATGCGAGAGATTGTGGTTAATCTTAACAAACTCACTGATGAGTATTAGGGGTGCCTTCAGAAAGTGCTAAATTAACTAAAATATCTTACAACCACTGTAAATACTTATAAAACATATGGTCAATCCTATAAACCTTCTTTAGACAATGATCTTCTCGGAACAGTGGCCAAAGAAGAGATTCAGACTGTGCTTAGTGGCATAAAAAAGATTCTCTAATTGAAGTTATCAAGAATAGTGACAGAGTTCTTGATCTGGTCCAAATCCATTCAAATATTTCCAATGATTCATGGCAAATAATTTCCAAAAGGTGGATTTTTACTTCAACCCAATCTTCTCAAAGACTGGCATGACCAATCAATTTAAATATCTTGTCAAAAATTTGAGGATTCCTCCTGTTACTCAAGATTTCAAGACCCAAGATCAAAATCCCACAGAGTTCACTCATATGTTGGATAAGTTTATTGAAAAAAAGGATGACTTTGAGAAAGCTATGTTTTATGGTGGAGAGATAATTGATGATTTTATCAAGCTTATGAGGCCCTATCTTCATGTACAAAGTATAACCATTGTTGCTCTTGCAGATACCCCTCTGAGACCTGATCTTCCAAAATTCACCTCTGCCCTAGCCTCCACATCTATGTTTGTTAGTCATTCACTGAGTCAGATTAAGCTTGTGATCCTTGATCAACAACTGCCTCTGTCTTTACTACACCTACATTGGCTCCCTCTGTCTATGAAGGTCTTCTGTTACCTTCCCTATCAACAATCTTGCTCCTTTATTCTACCTCAACTTCTGCTCCTATGGATTCCTCTTCTGCTACTACTTCTAAAGGCAATGAAGAGACTAGTCAGTGATCTAAGGACAGTTCTTACTCTATTTTGATAGGAATATTGTTTCCTTTGTTTCACATTTTGTAATTGCATGATATTTATCAAATTCCTTAATCACCTTTGTTAGACTCATTTGTCTTTCTTATTTTTGCTGCTTTTTGATAATCCCAAAAGGGGGAGAAATTTATGAGACATATTTATATGGGAGATAAAAATAATTCTATATATGTTATCTGCTCATTAGAACTATGTTGTTAGAACAAATTTACATTCTAAATCTACAAGGTTTGTGATCATCAAAAAGAGGAAGATTTTTGGACTCCTAAAGTATTAATCATGTTTTAATGATCACAAATCATATTTAGTTTATAAACTATGTTAACTCTATGTACTCTATCTCACATAAAATGTTCAGTAGCTTAGTAAAAGCTATCCAAATCTCTTAAGTTCTATACAATCAGTTTGGTTACTATGCACTTTCTCTTGATTCACTTTATAATGATTTATCTGAAAAATGATTATGTATAATTCATTTCATAAATACTAATACTTATGTCTGAATACAGATATATGCCTAAGTCATGAGACAATGTGATATCCAGACACTGTGACGTCTATAAGCCATGACATCCAGACACCATGACATCCATAAACTGTGACATCCAGACACCGAGACATCCAGACACCGTGACATACAGACACCGTGATATTCAGACACCGTGAACAGGACACCGTAAACAAGCAGACACTGTGACCATTAGACACTATGAACAAGACCCTGTGATCAAGGCACCATGACCATGAGACACCATGAGTGCGAGACACCCTGACTATGAGACACCATGACAAATCCAAGAACCGTGTGAAGGAGACACCATTTCTATGACATACTGTGACATTGTTTCCTAATATATTTTTTCATCTTTCAATTTAATATTTAATGGTCATATTTTAAGATTTTAATGCATTGAAATAATTAATGTTTATTTGTAGACATATCATCGGATAGTATGATGTATGTGGTGTAGAATACATGCAACCTATTGGCCCTAACACATGCACTCCAAGATAAAAGAGTAATGCGGCCCAGAAAAAGGAGGAAGTAACACAATACAAAGAACAAGCTGGTGGGTGTGAGTGTGATAGGAGAATACATTTTTGATAAGTGGATCATGTAACTCGATTCTCTTGAAGAACACATGAAGCATACTGGAATCCCAAGAAAATCTTCGCACTGTAAAACACCACGAAGATCACAAGCCGAATCTGTCTGACTTGCGACACTCTCTTTTCCATACAGGGACTTGAGTTCTACATCTGCCTCATCTCAGAATTCTAGAGCTGTAAAGACCAACACACAGAGCACTTCTAAACCTATCTCAATATTACTGCTATGTTGTCAATCATTTTATTAATTTTCGAGTAGTGTGTGTATTAATATAGCAACACACTCTGTCTCCTGCATTAAACTGAAGGATACTAAATATCCTTACTAAAACATTATATTAATCTTGTGTATTTCCATAGGTAAGTGTGGAAGAGTTACTTTTGTAGTGTGGTCGTCTGTACCCACAATGAACTGTGGAAGAGGTCCCTGTGTGGCCTGGATAGTACTGTGTACTACTGTTAACCCCGATCCAGTGTGTGGATCAAGTTTATTTATATAAACTGCTTGGTGGCAGGTGATCACCAAGTGAAGTGGATTAGGTCCCACTTTGAGACTGAACCACTTGTTTCATATCTATTGTGTTAATAAATCAAGACTTCTCTGTTTTTCCTGCTTGAATGTATAACTCAAATATCACTAAATTCATTTTTATAGTTAATCTTGGAAAGAAGTTATAATTACTTTTTTATAGTAAAATAGCATCAAAAGTAATATTAATAACTAATATTATTATTACATAGAATTAATCAATCTTCTAAAAAGTTAGTTAAACAGTCAAACTTTCATAAAAGTATAACCTTGATTAACTTGGGTGTCTTTAATCTTTTAGGGAAACCTTTTCGAAATTATTTTTAATCCATTAATTTGTATAGATACTCAATTCACCCCCATCTTGGGTAATCTACTCCGACCAAAAATTTGTTATATAACTAACTATTTTATTTAATTATAATGGGTTATTATTAAAATTAAATAAATTTTGATAATTATTGATTAGTATTAGAAAATATTCGGTGATAGAGGATGAATTTTCTTAAATTTTTAACTCTATTTTTGAGGTAGGTGGTGCCTAATATTAAAAAACTATATATTATTTCATATATTGAATGTGTTTTAATTTTCATAAAGAAGGAGAAAGTCACCCATATAGATTAGTTCCATTACGTGAGGAATGGTTAGTGGGGTAATCTAAACCTTGAGAGAGTTATATGGTCTTTTTTATTTCATTTTAGACCTAATAAATATATAGATTATGTGAGAGGATTGGAAATAGGTAATTAGAACCCATAGATGGTTTCCACAATGGAACTAAGACCCTCTTGAACTAAAGAGGCCTTTTTGGGTTATCAAATTCACATATAGGGTGGTTAATAGGGGTGATATTTTTTTATGTTGTGTTAGATGTGTGACAAGGAAACAAGATTGAGAATGTGGGAATGTAATAGGATGGAACCAAACGTGGTTACTTTTTTTCTTGAGTGATGGGATTGGGATATCTTGATCATGATATCCCCTATGCACCCGGTTTTGGGGATTTTATGACCCTTGATGTGCATGTTATCTATATATAGTGTCAAGATTCTTCGATAATGGATCCATGAGTGGTTTCTCTATCCCAAATTTTCGTGGTAATTTTTAAGAGGAATATTTGGGTGGTTTCGAAAGAGGAAAAATCACATTATAGTTAGGATAAGTGGTATAATTACCTTCAGACTAAGACTTTGGGATGATGAGTATTAATGTATCATAAATTTTGTGTAATAGAATGTTTGTACGGTATTTAGATGCATTTAATGTTAGTTCCAGGATTAATGTTTGGGTGTGAGGTATTCCATGCCATGGGTGAGGGTGGCCTTGTGAGAGGGTTGTTCTTTGACGAATCAACTCAAGGATATGAAATGTTTTCTATAGGCATGGTTATGTTTTTCGAGGGTGTGTGATTTGGTGGGAGTCTACCCACACCTATTTATATCATTAATATGGGTGAGGTAATAATCACCACTTTGGTGTTGTGATATTGTGGGATACCCTGAATTAGTTGTGATAAAACCATTGGTATGGGGTGACTCTTACTAGGTGATATTTTTTTACCCTTGTTACTACACGTGGGATGGGGAATTTACATCCCTTAGATTTGATAGGTTAGTGATGGATATTCTAACACGATGCTTTATTGTGAATTCGATATAAAAAGTGGGACATTCTTCCTCTAATGAAAGTTTCTAGTTGTTTGTGATATGCTTGAAATAAATTCATAGGAGGGATATACTTCCTCCTCATACTAGTTGTTTACATAACGTAGGGTATTATGTCCCTTGTGAAAAATGATATATACAAGGTTGGATATCATGAACCTAGAAGTTATAGTAATGCGAGGTGGGATGTTATTTCCCCTCTAAGTAGAAATCATGCATGGTGGGATGTACATTCCCCTTTAGTTTATGGGGTATGTGTGGTGTGTCATTATACCACCTATGAATGGTTATGATGCAATGTGGGATAAACTGCCCCTACAATTAATAATGTATGTTAGGTGGGTTGTTATGATTTCTATGACTATTAATGATTCGAGGCTGGATGTACTACCCCATGTGGTTGATTATGGATGCATGATAAGATATACCAATCCCTATGAAATATGGTTATTTTATGAGAGACAAATTTTACATGAGGAAGGTTGTGAGGTGATATAAAAATGATGATCTGAGATGTTGGGCATGACCAGTGGGATGTACTAACCCTAAGTGTGGTGATGTTTCTGGGTAGGATATACTACCTCCAAGTAGAAATGACGAGTTAATGAGAGTGGGTTTTAACCTTAATGGTGGAAGTCCCATTTGAAGATAAGGACACTTTGGCACTGGCCTATGTAGGTATGTATTGAACCTTACAACGGATTCTTGAGTTCTCATCGTGAAACATGTGTATACATGGGATGTTTTCAGATTACCTTTCTTTTAGTATATACATGAACATATATACTAGTTTTTCATAGAGTCACCATTGGTGATGGCCTAATAAGATACATTCTAGAACCCTTAATGAGTACACTAGTTCACATGTATACATTATATTGGCGTGAAGGTTGGGAAATGACCCTAGTTAAGGTAGATGAGATTGAAGAGATAATATGGGTTTTAGAGAGAGGTCTAAGGTAAGGCCAAGGATCATTGTTGGGCATATTTTTTTTTTATATTCTTTTCCCTATGGTATATATTTTCGACCCATTTGATGACCCTACACTAATTTATGACTATGTAACTTTCATTTGTTATTTTTTTTATTTCAAGGCCATGTTGTTGTTATTGTTGGCCTTCCATTGTAATTCCCTCTAATGTCCTTTGATATGTTACCTATTATGGATGTTTGTTTTATTAAATATTATTATTTCCATGATATCAGATAGTATAGTATCAATAAATGATATTATTAGGCTACTACTACTATTCAGAGACCTCCATTATTTGGGGATACATTTTTGAGGTGTGCGACACCTATTTTAGTCCCTAAGAAGGTGAATCATGCTGGGGATGATACCAAAATACTTACTATAAAACATATACCACCACTATGGATGGTGTTAAATTCCCAAATTTCTAGTTTTATGGATATAAAATAAAGCATATCCAATGAGGGAGAATATTGATAACCTATCATACATACAAATTTTCACATCGATGTTTAGAATTGATTGATCTATTTCAATAAAATGGTAACATGTATTGTTACTTGAAATTATTTCAAAAATACATATTCAATATATAACAGAGTCTTTAACTATAAAATAAGATCCCTCATTGAATGAGTTGACCTTCCATACTACCAATATTGATACATAATTAGAAGAACAATTAGATCATCCTAATTACCACACAACTTTGGAAAATGGTTCCAAAAACAAAAAATTATTGAAATGAAGGCAACAGAACAAAAATGGGGAACTTGAACTGATATCCATTACCCATAAAAGTGATAAGTTAATTATGATCTTTATCTTATGATGTTTCACCAACAGGTTCCTTATTTTCTCTTTCCATCCTCATTTTTATCATAAAATTCAAATATAATCATCAATAAATGTGCTAACAAGAATCAAATGCCCCATTTAGAATGGGGGAAATGGTGGATCATCCAAAGTGCTTGTTCATTTATAGAAGGAATCTTCCCAGATTTAATCCTCGATCATAATAATATTGGCATACCCTCAACCTATATTGGTCATGTTACCTATACAATATCTAAAAATTTAAGGGGTGAAAATCCAAATTTGAGAGTATTATCATAGTGATTCCATCCTAATCCCAAAGGCGACTAATGAAATCTTCTTAGGAGATGAAGCCCCATAGGCCATCCCAGAAAAAAATGAGAAACTAGAGACAAGTAAACCTTATTTTCACATTAAACCACATTGTGAAACTATCACAAGAGTGAAAAAACACCCACATTTATTACCTTATGCTGCTGTAAGATGAAATTCACTATATCCTTACAGACACCGAGTAAACACCTAGAAGGGATATGATTTACCATGGTTTCTACCATAAGTACTCTACCTTGATTCATCTGGAGGTAGATATTGAAGTATTTACCAATATAATAAACCATAAAAAAATTAAAGGGGAGGGAACATCGAGGGAAATCCAATATTAAGGCCCAAGATTAGGTTCATACCCTTGTGGCCACCAACATCATGAGAACCCACTGCCATAACCTAACCATCACTTAAGGACGGTTCCAAATCATTATTACAAGTAAGTCTTAGATCATATCAAGGAAAATTCTATTGTACATATCTATAAGTCCCTCAACACTATGGGAAGACAACAACAACATTATAGGTCATCCCCAAAGCACTTATCATCAAGGTCCTCCCTTTGATAATGGAAATTTCAATCACAAAGATTCTTCCCATGGTGGTTATCAAAATGTTTTCAACCATGGAGGTTTCCCCTAGGGATAGATACAAGAAGGACATCCTATAAGTCCTATATAGATTCCTCATTATGAAGATCATCAAAATGGCCATATGAATACGATATATAGATACCATTCCCATAGGAAAAAATAATCCAATAATCATTGAGGTCCTCATAATGCTTCCATTTATGGAGGCCCTCCTTGTATTATAAATCTCAATAGGATGAGAGGTCATCTATTTGATAATAAATCAATAGTTATTGACAACTAAGGTGTTACCCATTATGTAAAATTAGCAGATGAACAAAATAAAGTTTAGCCCATTCTTGGAAATAAACAAACCATCAACCATTGAGGTCCTCCTCATAGTGATAAAGATAATAGATTTTATAGGTCCTCTCCAAGTTATATTTTGGAGAGATCATTCTTTTAAAAAAAATACTTAGCCAAGTTATTATCCACCCCATGATGGTTAATTTTATATTAATAACCATATAGGTCCTCCCCATGACACTTATTGTGAGGACCCTCCTCATAATGACATGTATCATTGGAGCAAATTTTCTTCTTATGTTGTAATGTTTCCAAAACATCCCTTATAACATGAGACATTAGATAATCCAATGTTATACTCACTATAAACTACACCATCATCTATTAGTGATTTCTCCCAACCAATTTGAAAATTAAGGAAATTATCACCATTAAAACCTCCCCCTAATTGGACAACCAAATATGTAACTAAGGATATTTGGAAATATTCTAATCCTGTTGAAAAAATAGAAGCAAAATGAACATCATTTTTAGATATTGTTAAATAACCATTCATCGAAGATAATGAAAATTCCAATACAACGTTGAAGAAAATGGACGAAAATAAGATACTAGTAATGTTATGACCCATTAGTATATCTCAATATGATGTTCCCAAGATATTAGAAGATAATTTTTACCCAATATCCATTAAAAACATTAGGATACTCTTATTCATCTACAATATAGTAATATTCTCTATGATGGATACATTTATCACCTTAATAATATATATACAAAGTTTATACATATTGATCTATCCTGCCTTTTAGTGTCATGAAATCCCAAGTTGGGAAAATAGTGTGCATGCCTCATACAATTATTCCTTAGTGGTTTACATATACTTTTATTGATGATTAGTGGGTTTTAATCTAAAACATTCATCAAAATATTATGTGAATTTGAAATTCTACACTTTACTCTACTTATAGTCTAACAAGGATTTTTAAAAAAAATATATTGTAGTGTCATTACCTTAGGAAAGTCTCGGTTCCTGGGAGTTAATATGCTATTTGGTCATCCCAATATAATATCAATTTACCTAGATATAAAAATACTAAAATTATAAGAAATAGATATTGATAGAATCCATAATCAAGCCACCAGAAAGGTGAAGTGGGTAGATGATTTAAAAAAAAAGAAAAGACCATTAAAACTGAATCAATTTTTTTGGATGAAACTTCTCACCTAGAATTTCCAAAATAAATATTGTACTGAGATCATTCCATATTGGGAGGATGAAAGGTGAATAAATATATAATATAATATCTAGTGGTATCATATGGGAAGCCCAATATTATAGGGATATATACATTTTTATCCTCATTCCCACCTATACAACAATTAAACATAAAATAGGGTTTTGTAATAATAATAGTAGAATAGGGACTGCCCCAACCCATAGGTTCATGGATATTCTAACCTCCCCCTCCTCCAAGAATGTTAGTCCTTTCACAACTTAGAGAAGATACATAAGATTCTCCTCTATGGTTATTTAAATTGGTATATCATAACTCATCCCCTCTATTGGGATCATGTTCGTTGAAACTCGTAGGAAATTATATCAGTATCACCATCCATGAATAATTTTGACTTCATATTAATAAGATAATCAAGGTTGTGAATTGATCCCTTAAAGGGGTTACAATCCCCAAAAATATTCCAACATGGAAAGGTCAAAGAAAGATGATGATCTATCCCTGAAAGGATGCTCAAATGCTAATGAGGCACCAAACAATTTTTATGTGGATGAGTATTTGATTCCAAAATATGATTTTTTGGTAAATGTTATTGATAAAAAACTCATATATAATGTGGAGCTCTATTTCAATACAAAAGAACTTGATGAAGAGGTATTTATATGAAATGTGATATGTATTAATAAATGATAATAGGGTATCTTAACACAACATCAAAGAAAAACTCAGGATTTTGGAGCTCCTACAAACATCCCATTAATTCCTTCTCAGTGTAATTATATTACAAAAATTTAAGGTTTATTTATATATATATCCCACCCACTAACCAAAGAATCTAATACTCTTTTTTCTAAAGAAAATAATTCCTTGTATGAATCCAAGTGACAAAGGTTTAAGTGGATTAATTTTGAATTACTCAAAGGTAATATACCCATTGATTGAAACTAGCAGGTTGAAATCATCACACCTCACCATTATGGCTCCTTTTAACAAGAAGAAATTTCTCATCGAGTAAGGGAAGAGTTGATACAACTAATTAACTCAAGGTTAAAACAACTAGTTTACCTGATCCTAACACTATTTGATCATTAGAAATTTCTTTAATTAGGGTTTAAAATACCTCTAGTTTATAAATTTTATCCCAAGGAAACCCAAGCTAGCTATCAACCACATGTATAGATAGACCGACCATAACATTCTTTGGAAACTATTAATGCTCAAATTATAGCTCCAATAGTAATTAAAAAATATCTTAATGAATTAGATGAATATTTTACTTATAGAATGGAAACAATTGATGACTTATGATCACTGGTTAAATCAGAAAAGTATTAATATTTCAAGTTGGTGTATTTAACTCGTCCTCCACCTTAATTTGGGAATCCCACCATCCTGATGATTATTAGAATAAGAGACATAGAACAACAACCTAGTAATTTCATATCTCAATGCAGTATTATACTATGTTTTCCAGAGAAATAAAAAGTAGTAAATATTAGATGATTCATATAGACTTCGGAGAGACCATGTTTCATATGGTATAACTATATAAAAACCAAATCCATTTTTAATTAGAAATATATTCATTTAAAGTTCCTATATAAGTCCATTTTAACATTGAGGAAGAAGACTATTATAGTTCTATCAAACTGAAAACAACCAGAAAATGAGATGGTTTTATACTTTTATCTGTTGGATTATTTTTACCCCACTCCATAAATATTTATCTTCCCTAGAAGTAGATACTGAATATATATGGAGTGAATCTATGATATGTTCTAAAAATATCAGTCATCATTTTAATGTATCATGTAAGATTCCATGAATTTTCCTCAATGGAGAAATGGTTAGAATATTCCCTTGATAATTATAAATAAAATCTTAGTTAGCATCCCTAATACAGGGAAATAAAAATGGAACATAATAAATTGAAACTATCAGCCTCAAAACTATTTCCCATTCCAACTCCAAATTTTGAGCCTTCCCACTATAATGCAGTATATTCTTCTTGGTAATAATAATAATCCCATAATCAGGATGGAAAGAAGGAAAAAATCAATGAAATTTTGAGTATATGAAGAATAAAATCTATTACATCTTGAAAGATAATCCACTATGATATTTCATTACCACCATAAAAATGAACCTAGCAATATTTCTAGAGATCAACCAACCCAATAAGATAGGTTTGAATTATCCCCCTAATTTTCTTTTACTATTGGATGCCACAACATCAAGGCTTTTATTTTCTTTAAATAATTTCTCTCAAAAATAATAGACACTAGTAATTTATATTTGGTTTACTCTATATCATGTAGCTCATGTGTCTACTTCTCTAGTAATGGAATAAAGAGAGTGGTACATTTTTATTCATATAAATGTATATAAATGTTATTATTAGCCAACTAAAATGTCAATAAACCTCACAAACATCATCATCATGGCATGGCTAAAACAATTTTTTGAGAAGAAAATTCCCATTTCAATACTTGTGGATATGTCTTATTTTTTACAATATTTTAAATTTCAATACAATCAACATAAATAAAAAAATAATAGGAAGTTAATAACACACATGTATATAAGTCAGTCCAGACTCTTCAAGATATCATTCCCCCATCAGTGACAGGATGGGAAACTCCACACAAAATTAAATTTTCATCTAATGAGGAGACATAATACAGATTTATTAACATTATTTATCTATTAGAACCCTTAGATAATTAATTGGGATATTATAAAGAATGGTTTTGCACTAGTAATCATGGATTTCTCCGTAGAGGTTGAGGAATGTGAGGTTGTAGTTGACCTAAATATTTAGGCGTGATACCTTCCAAGAACATTCATACAAATGAGACTTGAAGGAAATCATGGTAATGATGTTAACAAGATAATCAATCCGATCCAAGGTCTTTTAAGTATCATTTTGATCTAATAATATTGGTGGAATTTTTTGTCGGTAAAACTTCAACTGGTTGACCTCGACATGTGAAAAGGACAATTCAGCATAACCATCATGTTATAAAGATTCCCCTAATTATGATATGTGGTGCGGGTCATCCTAAAATTAAAAAATCGTCCCTGAAACCTATATTTAGGAAAGAAACATGATAGATATGATAGGACTTTGAACCAAATATACAATGTGTTTAAACACAGCTCTATCATCCCTACATAAAATTTGATTTTAGATGTTCTCTATCTCACCAAGTAATTGAGGGAATCACTTATTGAGGCACTTTCCACCTCTTAGGGATTTGAGACTATGGTTGCTATAAATAAGACATATCATGAAGAAATGGGATCCACTGATTTTCACACAGTCATTTAATTCACTAAAAATGTAGTAAACAACCATAAATGGGAACATCATACCATAATATGTATCTATAGAGCTTGATGATGTTGGAATTCATCAAGTCCTAATTGAAAATGGTTCCATAATCAACCTCATCTCTATATAAACACTCATATGTTTGGCTCAAAGTCAAACCGACATGTCTTATTACAATATTATGATCTAAGGATATGAAAATAATGAGGATAGACCACTCAAGAGGGTCAATTTAAAGAATAAATTTAGATATATCACTTGTAACACCCCAAGCTTCCACAGTACGTTTCCCTTTGAATAATGCAATATCTTGCCTTGTACGCAACTTCGAGATTCTAACACATCGCGACCAATCAAACTAGCCGTTATGAATAGTAATACCCACTTTTTAAAATTTTAAACATTTTATTTTTCAAATTTTGATTCATTTTTGAATTTAGAATATCGAAATTAGATTTGGGTGAATTTTTGTTATTTTTCTGAAAGCATTCAATATTTTATGAATAGTGAAAAACATTGCGTTATTGGTTAAAACAGAATTTTAATTTAAATAATTATTTATTTTATTTAAATATATTTTAGGTAAAAATAGTTACATAATACCTATACAAGTTTAATTCAATTCATTGGAGTCATTTTATAATATGTTTAGATATATAAAAATTTTATTTAACTTTTTACCGTCTTTTACCCACCTCCTCGGAGGATTTGCAAATTTGTATAAAACTTAATTTTAACGCTTATGTGAGTTGAACTTATAAAATCCAAGAGACATGGTTGAAATCATAATGTAATATTTGGTTCAAAAATATGAAAATAATTTTTTTTGTGAATAATAAATTTTTACTTTTATTTACCACTATTTAAAGTTAATATAGAAATTAAGGGTAAAAATGTTATTATAATTACCCTAACACATGTCATAATTCTATTGGATAAGTGTAATTCGACAAAAAATAACCTTAGAAATAAAATATGATCCCCTTTGGTCCACTTGGATTAGATTAGGACATTTATTATTAATTTATTTAAAGAAAAGTTAAAAGAGTTAAATTCAATGTTTAATAACTAAACATTTTTTAATATAAGGTTACACATAAGATAAATTCAACTATAAATATTCATTAAAAATATAAAAGTATTTCATACATAATGGTATTTTATTTATAATTTTTATACATTAAATAATTTAATTTATTTATGACACAATGAAGATGTAGTAATTTCCTTATTAATGAAAGATTAAAATAATTGATATTATAAATATCTAAATAAATTTAATTTTAGACTTTTTATGAATTACACTAATTTTATTGGTTAATATGACATGTCAAGATTTATTAAATAACTTTTTTAGAAGTAATCATGCTGTTATGATTTTCACAAAAACCAAATACTAAATAGTGTAAAAATTGACACAATTGAGTTTTTAAAACAAATACTATATTATTAATTTATATTATATAATCCTAAAAACCTAAGGTTTGGATAAAGGACATAAATAAGGTTATATATATTAATAATTAACCACTTGGAGTTCACTTGGAAGTTTATAGTAATTGTATCATCCATAAAATATAAAAATACAAAGAGACATGGTAAATAGAAAACTATTTAACTAAGAGTTGAATCTAAAAGATAATGTTAATATGGTGACCTAAACCTGTCTAAAACCTATTGGTTGAGAGTTTTTAGACCCATAATCACATTAGAATCTAAATAAATCATTTTATATCCATTATAAAATGAAAATGATTTTATTATAATATAATATTTCAAGCTTTTCCAATAGTGACCATCACCTCTCTTATAAAAGGGCACTTCCCCTTCTCTTAATTTCACACCTCCAATGCCTTTTCTATCAGCTATAACCTACCCAAATATCCTTCCAACTTTCCTCACTTAATCTTAGAGGCCTTTATTTGGTCATAAAGCCAAGCTAAGGATCCCTTTTGATCAAATAAAAAGAAAGAACCCGAAGAAGAGGTAAATATTTCAACACCTCTTTCAAGTTATTTTCTTCTTCTATTTCGTCTTTATTTGTTTTTTCCATGCCAAAGTAATAAATCCAGAAACTTCTACATACTGTGATGTCATTATAAAAATTGTACAACCATATTAATTATTTTATCCATCCTATAAATGAAAAAGTCACCATACGTGCATACGTACGACTTACCGTCTCTACATCATGGTGTAGTTTGTTATTCAAACACTTAATTATTTGGATTTATATAATAATGAGTATAAATAATGGAAATAATAAATATAACATGTTAATGATTCTTTATATATGATATACCATCCAATTACATATGATTTCTCCCTCAATATAAAGATTTTGTCGCTTGTGCGTACGTACGGATTACCGTCTCCACGAACACGATGAGATTCACTTCCCCATCATAACTATTCAAGAATAATTTTTATTTGATGACTAAAAATAATTTTTATAAACATAATATAATAATGTATATGAATAAAATACATCCTATCCATAACAAACATGGCTTATGTAACCAAGCATATAAAAGAAAACAAATCAGTTAACACCCGAAATGATGATACTACTAAAATATTATTAACAATGCAATATTAGAGGATCATATATTATATAATATTTATGTATATAGTTCTTTTATAATTTAATAACAATGTTTTAACTATTATACATGTGTTTAACATATCATCTACTATGAAAAATTACAAGGTAAGGGTTAATTTCACAATCTCTTTTTATCCGAGGTGGGTTTTACGTAAGTATCTACTAGGACCTCTTTATCATCCACATACATGTTTTCTTAAAAATGTATTTCGAAACATTTTTAATATTTACTAGACTATGGGTTAATGTTATTTATACCCTCATTTGACCTTATATGTTTTGAAAGGAATCTTTCCGTCATTTTTCAAACAAGGTACTTTATGACCCTTTCTACAAAATTAAGGTAAGAATGTTTTTCTAACATATACGGCAGGTGCGGCTATTTTATACCATTATAAAATCATTGAAGCTTCCCTTAAAAGTTTACAAGAATATTTTCAAAATAATTTTTTTATTTTATCATCATGTGACTCTTAAATGGTTTCAAAATTGAAAGAGGTATTTCTTTCAAATAGTTTTCATTTCATCTATGTGAACATCCTTTGATAGATTTTAAACATATTTGATGTTGATTTATTAGAAAACAAATATTCCATTTTTTATTGAAGGTTTCATGATATGTTTGACTGTGGATGTGTTATTTTTATACCATTCATGGTTTATGGTTAACGTATTGACATTTTTTATGCTAGTTTTAATATGAATGTTTATGTTATGATTCAACCTTTTTAAATGAGTAATGAATTGGACTTAGTATGTGATGGGTGGATCCCACTATAGCTCCTCAGTGAATCAGATGGTCTTATGAGATGATTATACCTGGAATTGGATAATGCCTTTCCCAATTTGATATATAGTTTTGGCCATGGTCTAAATAAATTTTAGACGTCTTGGTTGAGGCCTTGACAAGATTTTTTAGAATGGCCAGCACTATATATTCCCTCATTATGAAAATAATAATGATGGTTCATGTGGTTATTCGACCAGTAGAATACCCATGACTATGTTTTGTTATGGAATTATTTACTCAGCTCATATTCCTACCACAAAGTGTTCATATTTTTTATTTGTAATGGCATGTGTTTTTTTAATTATTCATCATGCCTAATGTTTATGTTATCTTCCACTGTATTTCTTACCCTTACTGAGAGTTTGAACTCCCTCTTTCTTATGTTTCATTTTCCCAGGATATGAAGAAGTAAGTTATGACTGACTTGCAGGCATAATCTAAGAGGCTTGGATGTTTCTAATGGAAACAATTTCTGTTGAATTTCATTTCAAGTTGTAATGTTGAACTTATGTATGTATCTTGTTTCCAATAATACTAAAATGATTGGTCTTTCGAGACATGATTCCTTATATCATGATAATGTTATGTAATAATTCACCGACTCTAGGTAACTAGGGTCGGGGTGTTAAATTTGGAATCGGTGGAGGTTTAATATGAACCATGGAAACAATATTTAGAAAAACTCTGATTAGAGAACATTAAACTAAGATATAATTTGAGAATTAGTATAGAAGAACTTCCTATAATTTTGGTACTATAGATATTTTTTGAGTTTTAAAAGAAATATATCCCTGTATGGATATGAGCAGGAAGAGGTGGCTCTGGCACATATGTACCTAGGGGTAAAACTTGAAAAAACTGCTTTGAGCTGGACTCGAATGGGAATTGGTGCACAACAATGGGCCTTGCTTCACTCTTGGTTACAACACTCCTAGGGGATATGATTAGGATAATTTTCATTTTCTTTACAAACCATTATGAACGATTTATGAGTATATACCTGCTCAAAGAAATTTTTTTATGATTATGGATTATATCCATAAACTATTCAATTTATGTTAAGTGTTTTAGAAGTTTGGAATAATGTATTGCGATTCATAAACTAATCTATAGTATGACATTTTTTTAGAAAAGGTTCCTAGTAGAAGGAATGTAAACTGTATCAATGCACATAATCCATGTAAGTATTTCCATCCTACTCAAGATAATTATAGTGGATCTTGTGATGCAATTGGTGTTGACTAGCTTATCACAATACAGGGACAACTCAAACCGGTTATGAATAATAACCTTACCCGTATGAAGCAACCTGATCCAAAATAAGGAGGATCAATGTTAGATCGCTTGATGAGGCAACAAACACCAATATTGAATGGTCCAACAAATCCGTTAGTAGTTGAGTAATGGATAAGTTAGTTAGAGAAAATATTTCATGCTTTTGGGGTTAGTGAAAGGGAAAACGTTGTCATGGAATTTTATCGTCTCACGGGAGATGAAGATCAATGGTGGCCATTGATTCAAAACACAAAGGAATATGAAGAAGTATCAAGTATAAAATGGAGAGAGTTTAAAGAGATTTTATTAGAAAAACACTTTCCTCGTGACCATCAAATAGATATGGAAATACAATTTCTGAGTCTAAGACAAAAGGATGATAATAATGTTGAAAAGTATGAAGCTAACATTAAAAGGTTATCAAGGAATGCTGCAGATTATATACGTAACCCAAGAAGTAAGATTGATCATTTCATTGATGGGTTAAAACAATTTCTTCATCGATCATTAGTCTCACAATCATTCACATCGTATGAAGATATTGTCTCATGTGCTATCAAGGTAGAAAAGGAATTCTCTAAGTCTTACAATTTTAAAGAAAAGCAAGAGAAGAAGAGATCTGTTGAACACTTCGAGAAAAGGAAATAAAAAAATAGGGAATAAGGGATGCGTTGAATTTACACCCTGTGATAATTGTGGAAGGAAGCACACTGGTTCCTGTCTAAAAGGAAAAGGATTATGATACAAATGTGAACTGAATGCCCATCTTGCTAGTGATTGTAAGGGGATGAGAGAAGATACCAATGTTCAATGCTACAATTGTAGGAGTATGAGAAATTATGTAAATGAATGTCATAAGAGTCTAGGAAACATACCTCTGAAAAGGCCAAGGGATCAAGGCTAAGCTTATGCGATCACTACTGCTAAGGTTGAAGCTCTGAAAGATGTGGTGGTAGGTAATTTAATGGTTTCCTCAATTTTATCCAATTCTTTATTTGATTCTAGATCATAGAATTGTTTAATATCTTCCTAGTTTTCTAAAAAAATTATATATTACCAATTTTATTTAACAAGGTAGTTTTCAGTCAAAACATATAAGGGACGTATCATTGTAACAAAGTTTTGTGAATGAGTCACCATTAAGGAATATAAATGATATTTATCTACTGATCTAATCATCATACCCATGATTGAATTTTATATAATCCTCGGTATGGATTGTATTTCAGACCATAATGCAAAAATTTATTGTAAAAAGAAGGAGGTTACAATTCTCAATGATGATAAGGAGTACCTTATCTTTAGAGAAGTAATGTCACCATCTGATTCTTACCAAGATCCACCCCAATAGATGTACTAAATTAATTCATTGGGGAGGATGAGAATGAAAAAATTATGGATGAGGAAAAGAATTTTCGAATAGAGTACGTACCTATTGTGCAAGAATATGTTGATTTGTTTCTAGAGGATTTACATGGTCATCTTCCAGAATGAGAAATTGAGTTTTCAGTTGATTTAATTCTTAGTTAAACACCCATATCAAAGACCCCTTGTATAATGACAACTGTGAACGTAGTGGAACTAAAGAAACAAATAGAGGAATTGAGTAATAAGGGATTTATTCACCCTATTGTTTCTCCATGGGGAGCCCTTGTCCTTTTTTGTTAAGAAGAAAGGAAGATTTATGAGGTTGTGCATTAACTACAGGGCGATCAATCATATAACAGTAAATAACAAGTATCACCTACCTTGCATTGATGATTTATTTGACCAACTTCATGGAGATAAATATTTTTCAATGATTGACCTTTGATCTGGATATAATCTGTTGTGTGTGAAGAAAAAATACATTCTGAAAATAGCATTTCGAACCAGGTACGGGAATTACGAGTTTACAATAACGCCTTTCAGATTGTCTAATTCACCCTCTGTCCTCATGGATCTAATGAATAGAGCTTTAAAGGAATATCTTGATAAATTTTTAGTGGTATTTATTATTGATATCTTAGTATACTCCACAATATATGAAGATCTTGAAAATCACTTGTGCGTTATTCTAAAGACTCTTAGAAGAAATGAATTATATGGGATGTTTAGAAAGTGTGAATTCTGGCTTCAAGATATTTCTTTTCTTGGACATATTGTCTCGAATAATGGAATCTTTTTCGATCCTTCTAAGAAAAAGGCAATACAAGAATGGCCAACAAAAATGAGTATAACTAAGGTACACAGTTTAATTGGTTTATAAGGTTATTATCAACATTTTTTTCCAGAATTTTACCCTATTGACCAACCCATTAACCAATATCACATATAAAGGGATTAAATTTGTTTGGAAAAAAGACTGTGAAGAATGTTTTGAATAACTGAAGAGAAGATTAGTTAATGATCCTATCTTGAGTCTACCATAGAGGAATGATGGGTTTGTTATTTATATTGATTCTTAAAAGAACGGACTTGGTTGTGTTCTTATGCAGAATGATAGAGTTATTGCCTATGCCTAACGACAACTAAAAATCCATGAACAAAACTATCCTTCTCATGATCTTGAGTTAGCAGCTATAATCTTTACATGGAAGAAATGGAGACACTATCTCTATAGTGAAAAATGTGAGATATATACCGATCACAAGAGTTTGAATTATATTTTCTCAAAGAAAGAACTCAACATGAGGCAAAGGCGATGGATTGATCTACTCAAGGATTATTATTGAACAATAAACTACCACTAGGAGAAGGAAAATATGGTGGAATATTCTTTGAGTAGAAAGGATCATGGAGTTTTGAACAAGATGAGATTTAAAAGGGATCTTATTTTCATGGATCTAGTAAAGATGGATATCAGAATAACCATGGAAGGTGAAACATAAATACTTTTTCAAATGGATTCCAAACCATATTTACTAGAAAGGATAAAAAATTCTCAGACTAATGAAGAGTATTTTCAAAAGATGATTAAAGATATAATTTATGGGAGATTGAGTGACTTCGTATATGAAAATGGAATTTTGAAATTTGGGAAGAGACTTTGTGGTCCCAATATACCTGATCTAAAAAGGGAATTGTTGGATGATTATCAAAGCTCAAATTAATCTATACACCACAAGAGCACCAAGATGTATAGATATTTGAAGAAACATTTTTGATGGGACAACATGGAAAGGGAGATTGCTGATTTTGTGTTAAGATGTATGGTTTGTGCACAAGTGAAAGCTAGAAGACATAATCCTTGAGGAGTCATGAAACCTCTTCCCATACCTGAGTTGAAATGGGATGATATTAGGAAGAAATTTTCCATGGGGCTACCAAATACTCCTAGAAGGTATGATGCAATATGGGTCATTTTTGATCGTCTTACCAAGTCATCACATTTTCTTGCTTTAAGAGAAGATTTACCACTTGAAAATTTAGCAAGACTGTCTATTAATGAAGATGTAAGACATAATGGAGTACCCCTATCGATTGTTTCTAATTGTGATCCCCATTTTATGTCAAGATTCTAGAAATGTCTTCCGAAAGCCCTGGATACTGAACTTCGTTTGAGCACTTCCTACCACCCTCAAACTGATGGATATTCTGAATGGACAATTCAAACCTTAGAAGAAATATTGAGATCCTTCTCACTTGACTTTCAAGGTATGTGGGATCAATATCTACCTCTGGTAGAATTTTATTATAACAATTGATTACATTAAAGTATTCATATTGCACCATATGAAGCGTCATATGGAAAGAGATGTCGCACACTAACATGTTGGGATGATGTTGGTGAAAGAAAACTCGTAGGCCTATAACTTGTTGAGGAAACAATGGAAAAAGTTAAGATTATCCAAACCCACATCAAAGCAGCCGAAATTAGTAAAAAGATATATGTTGATAAACAAAGAAAGGATTTGGAATTTCAAGTAGGAGATCATGTTTTCTTGAAGGTGTCTCCATGGAAGGGTGTTATATGTTTCAGTAAGAATGGTAAATTGAGTCCCAGGTACATCATACCTTTAAAAATTCTAGAACAAATTAGTGTTGTAGCTTACCATTTGGAAATTCCGCCAAGTCTCTATAAAGTTCATGATGTGTTCCACGTATCACTATTGAGAAAATACATGCCTGATGCAACGCATGTACCCCCTATGAGGAAATTGAACTGGAACCTGATCTGTCTTATTATGAAGAGCCTATCAAGATTCTGGATACCAGAGAACAAGTGTGGAGAAACCGGACGACTCATCTGGTAAAAGTTCTATGGAGAAACCATAACATATAAGAGGCAATATGGGAACCAAAAGAACTTATGAGTAAGAACCACTCGAATCATTTTTGTGTGGTAGTATTCTGGAAATTTTAATAGAGAAATTATTTGAAGGAGGGACGAATGTAACACCCCAAGTTTCCATGGTACAGTTCCCTTTGAATAATGCAATAGCTTGAATTGTACACAACTTTGAGATTCTAACACACCGTGATCAATCAAAATAGCCTTTATGAATAGTAATACCCACTTTTTGATTTTTTTTTTCAAAATGGAATTCATTTTTGAAATCGTAATAACGAAATTATCTTAGGGTGAATTTTTTGGTATTTTTTTTGAAAACATTAAATTATTGATGAACAGTAAAAAACACTCCGTTATTAGTTAAAACCGACTTTTTTGTTTAAATAATTATTTATTTTATTTAAATTTATTTTAGGTCAAAATAGATACATAATACCTATAGAAGTTCAATGTAATTCATTGGATTCATTTTATAATAAGTTTAGATATATAAAAATTTTAATAAACTTTTTACCGTCTTTTACCCACCTCCTAGGAGCATTTGTAAATATGACTAAAAATTAATTTTACCACTTCTATGAGTTGAAGTTGAAAAATAAAAGAGACACGATTGACATCAGTAAGTAAAATGTGGTTCAATTAGATGAAAATAATTTTTGGTGTATATTAACTTTTTACTTTTATTAACACGGTTAAAAGTAAATATGGTAAGTAAAGGTAAAAATGATATTATAATTACCTTATCACATTTCCTAATTCTATTGGATAAGTGTAATTTGACAAAAAAAACCTTAGGAATAATATATTATCCCTTTTAGACCACATGAATTAGATTAGGACATTTATTATTATTTTATTTAACGAAGATTTAAAAGAGTTAAATTCAAAGTTTAATAACTAAACCATTTTTAACATAGAGTTAAACAGAAGATAAATTCAACTATAAATATTCATTATAAAGATAAAACTATTTACTACATAATGGTAATTTATTTATAAATTTTAGACATTAAATAATTTAATTTATTTGCGACAGAAGGATAATGCAGTAATTACCTTATTAATGAATGATTAAAATAATTGATATTATAAATATCCAAATAAAAGAAATTTGATACTTTTGATAAATTAAATTAATTTTATAGTTTAATATGACATTTTAGGATTTATTAAATAATTTTTGTTTGAAGTAATCATGCTGTTATGATTTTCACAAAAACCAAATACTAAATAGTGTCAAAATTGACTTAATTGAGTTTTAAAAAATATATTATTAATTGATATAATATTCCTAAAAATCCAAGGTTAGGCCAAAGGAATTAAGTAAGGCTACATATATTAATAATAAACCACTTGGGGTTCACTTGGTAGTTTATAGTATGATTATATAACATATAATATAAAAATACAAAGAGACATGGTAAATGTCAAACTATTTAACTAAGAGTTAAATAAAAAATATAATGTTAATATTGTGACCAAAACCCATCCAAAACCTATTGGTTGAAGTGTTTTCGACCCATCACCAGATTAGACTCTAAATAAAAATTTTGGAGCCACTATAAACCGAAAATAATTTTATTATAAAATAATATTTCAAGATTTTCCTAAAGTGACCCTCACCCCTCTTATAAAAGGGCACTTACACTTCCCTAAAGGTCACACCTACAAAGCCTTTTGGATCGGCAAAACTTGGCCCAAATTTCCTCTCAAATTTACTCCCTTTATCCTAGATGCCTTCCTTTGGTAATAAGTAAAACCTATGTAGGCCTTTTTAACAAATCAAATGAAAGAACCCGAAGAAGAGGTAAATATTTCATCACCTCTTTCAAGTTATTTTCTTCTTCCACTTTCCCTTTATTTGTTTTTTCCATTATAAAATAATAAATATAATACCTTCTACATACTATTATGTTATTATAAATATGGTACAACCATATTCTTTATTCTATCCATCTTATAAAAAACAAATTCACCATACATGCGTACGTACGACTTACCATCTCCACGTCATGGTGTAGTTTATTATTAAAACACCTAATTATTTGGATGGGTATAATAATGAGTATAAATAATTTAAATAATAAATTTTATATGTTAATGATTCTTTATATAAGATATACCAACCAATTATAAAATATTTTTCCATCAATATAATGATATTGTTGCTTGTGTGTACGTACGAATTACCGTCTCCTAGAACGCAATAAGATTCATTTCCCCATCGTAACCATTGAAGAATAATTTTCATTTGATGACTAAAAATAATGTTTATGAAGATAATATAATTATATATATGAATGAAATACATCATATCCTTAACAAAAATGGCTTATGTAACCAAGAATATACAAGAAAAAAATCAGTTAACACCCAAAATGATGATACTATTAAAATATTATTAACAAAGCAATATTTGAGGATCATATATGATATCATATTTATATACACAGTTATTATATAATTTAATAACAATTTTTTAACTATTATACATGAGGTTAACATACCATCGACTAAGGAAAAGTACAAGGTAAGGGTTAATTTCACAATCCCTTTATTATCCGAGCTTGTTTTTATGTAAGTTTCTAATAGTAAATCTTTATCATCCACATCCATGTTTTCTTAAAAATGTACTTCAAAACATTTTTACTTTTCACTAGACTGTGGGATAAATTCATTTATACCCTTATTTAACCTTATATGTTTTTAAAGGAATCTTTTATTTCCAAACAAGGTACTTTATGACCTTTTCGAAAAAATTAAGGTACAAATGTTTTTTTAACTTATATGGTGGGTGCGGCTATTTTCCATTGTTATAACATCATCGAAGTTTCCATTACAATATTATAAGAAAATTTTCAAAATAAATGTTTTCTTTTATAATTATGTGAGTCTTAAATGGTTTCAAAATATAAATACGTATTTCTTTCATATAGTTTTCATTTCATCTATGCCAACATCCTTTGGTGGATTTTAAACGTGTTTGAAGTTGATTTATTAGGATACAAATCTTTCATATTGTATTGAAGGTTTTGTGATAAGTTTGACTGTGGATGTGTTATTTTTATACCATTCATGGTTTATGGTTAAAGTATTGGCATTTCTTATGCTAGTTTTAATATGAATGTTTCTATTATGTTTCAAACTTTTAATATGAAGAATGTATTAGACAAAGTATATGATGAGTGGAATGCTCTATAGCTCCTCAGTGCATCGGTAGGTCTCATGAGACAATTAGACATTGAATTGACCAAGGACTTTCCCAATTTGATATATGGTTTTGGCCGAGGCCTAAATCATTTTTAGAGGTCTTGGCATAAGCCTTGATAAGATGTTTCAGAATGTCCAGAATTATACATTCTCTCATTATGAAAATAATAATGATTGTTCATGTTGTTATTCGACTAGTAGAATACCCATTATGATGTTTTATTATTTTATTATTTACTCAACTCACATTCCTTCCATTAATTGTTCATGTTTATTATTTTTAAAGGCATGTGTTTTTTAATTATTCATCATGCCTAATGTTTATTTTATCTTCCATTATATTTATTTCCGTTACTGATTGTTTGATCTCAAGAGATCAATAAATCTATATCTCCTTATAATGAAGATATTAGGGAGATCAAAGATGGTCTACCAAAATATGATTAGATTTATTCCACTACCATTGATGAACTTTGCAATATTAATTTCATAATTTGAAATAAATCATGAACAATATTTATCATTTCAACCATGACTCCGGAAGAATATTAATAATATAACTCATTCCTAAAAAAACATTGATATGTGTTCACATGGAATTACACAAAATTCTTAATTTAGATACTCATGTAGATACTCATCACATGGGTTTGTTATACAAATTCTGTGATTATAAATTTATAACAATGCGAATTCATATGACTAATGTCACCAAGGAGAAATATGAAATTGATGATATTTTAAATTCTAACATCATTTGGGATGTTATATACCAATAGTGGTTTTTCAACATGATAACTATCTAGAAAAATTTATGGTACATCAAAAATTTCATTCATTTTAGGGATTTGAGCCATCACTTTTCAAAGGAAAACTTTCCTATCCTGGTCATAGAGTTTCCAATTGATGTGAAAACCAATTTTAAGCCCCACCATTCATGGAAGGGTATTATAGATACAATTAGAGAAAAATTACCAAGAGTATTAAGAATACATTGAATTAAAGGAACCCCATGGGACATATTTCTACTATGAGATACCCTTCAGATAGAGGAACCCTAAAATTATTTTCCAATGTTCCATGGAATATATCTCTAAAAAATATTTATTAAAAAATTTGGAATGCTATGTGGATGATATGGTGGTCAAATATTACCAGTTTACTGACCACCTTGTTTGAATTAAGATAGATTTAAAAAATTATATCAACATATTTTTAAAATTAACCCATAGTTACAAACCAATATGATGAAACTAGGGAAATTACATTGCTTTTTGGTATGAAATAACAATATATATGTTGACATAGAGAAAACAAAGAAAATAAATGACATGACCATTCTTTGATATTTTGAGTGTTAATAGGACTCTAATATTGTCTCATCTATAACATCTTCTTCAAAAAAACCATTCTGGTAAATTTATACCCTTCTGGAAGTTAATAATGAATTATTTAATTTAATATTGGGATGAATATTATCAAAAGTATTTCAAAGATCTCATGAAATATCTTTTATAGCCTCCTGTTTTGATGAAACCACTAAAAGTTAAACCCCACATCTTCTATGTGAAAACCATAGAGTGGTCACATGTTCAATCCATCCATAAAATAATGATTTAGGAAATTATAATAATCTCTATTAATTTATATGAACAATGTTCGGAGGTGATACTCAATAAAAAATGTTGAGAAGAACTTCCTTATACTAACATTTATAAAGCTAGATCATTAGGATTTTCTAGAGAATCTTGAGGTCCACCTGATATCCCTTATGAATCCACTAAATTATATCCTTGGTTTCCCCATGATGATAAGATGATTAATATGATGGGGTCATTTATCCAAAAAAAATTAAAAAAATAAACAATTAAACATATTTTATTACAATATAACTGACCCTAGAGGAGGTGTTTTTCAATAGGTAAATCTACAATGAATAATATTTCTCTATAAATGACACTTTAAAAACATGATAATCATATTTAAAAGGGTATTTTGGTAGTCTAATTGGGAGAAAGTTATAATGCCCAAGACCATAAAAGGTTATCTTGGGGAATATGTTAATTTCCCTAATTAAGGTAATTCTTCCTTAGTATTTACTTATATTAGAAGGTTTAACAACTACGAGGTATAATACTGGGCCCTCTTCATAGACTTGGAACATGTTCTACATATACTTATTTATCAATTCAATATCAAGGGTCAATTAGAGTTAGTGTTTAGACAATAAATAGGGACTACAAAATCAATAAATAATAACTAATACCCCTCCTTAAATATATATGATAAGTTTTATAATTTTTTTAGAAATTGTGCCACCTCACAATTTCTAATCACATAATTATTCACAATGATGTGTTATAAAATGTATTTATCTCCTTGTAAGACTTAGATTTGGATGAGGTGGTGAGTCGTATTTCACATTACAATGTAATATATGCATTTATAAGAAATTATATGGAGGAGATTAATCAAGTTAATCGCATCACTAGTAAAATAGAGTCCTAACCATTAACAATTTATGTAATGGTTAGTAAGATGTACCCCATAATGGAGCGTCTTCAATGTGGGGCCCTACCATAGTATTGAGATAGGAATGATAAAATATATTGATAAGAAAAAAAATTCCTCCTTTACAATGGTTCAAATTATTAGAAAATACTCTAAAAAAAGGATGTGATGGCTTCTTCCCAAGGTTTCTTGATAGAGGAGAGACCCTCACTATTATATATAATGTTAAAACTAGTTCATGGGATTCTCATTAGTTAGGGGATGAGATCTTCAACCAAATTAGGAGACTAGTATATTACTAGCCATCAATAATATAAGAGTGCATAAAGTTCATAAATAAATTCCACACATGTTGTATATATGTGAAATTCATTCATCAACCCCAAATTTATTACACAATAATAAACAATCATGACAATTAACTATATAAGGGATAAATATAATGGGTTCATACACCACAAATATAATTATACAGTTCATTTTCACACTTACAACTCCTAATTATTTCTCTGAATGGTCCAATGTTGTACCACAAATGGAGTTCGAGACAATCACTATCCTTAAATTATTGAAATATAACAGTATAACCAGATAAAAATTCCCATAAAAATTATAGATAGATAATGGAACCATATTCTATTTTTTGGAGTTATACAAATTTTTTTAAGAGTATAATAACCAATACAATCACTCATCATGATATCATGAAATAGAAAATTTATAGATAAAGGCCTTTAAAAAACTCTATCATGTATCCATTAGAAGATGATGGATATGTATTAGAATTAATAGTAAAAAATATCCCATAATGTTTTTAGACCTACCATTCTGGGACTTGTGATGCCACACTGGTGACCCAATACTCTCTAGTATAAGTAATTTTTTTCTTCATTCCCATCAAATCTAATTTTCATTCATTTCTCATTTCTATTTTTATCAACTTTATGGTGATGAAAAATATATGATCTATATTGATTAACTACAATGAAATAATGTGAAATGGTTACATATTCAAAATAAACTTTTTCTATCATAACCATGTAAAATGAGTGTTCAACAAGAAGACCTACCTTATCTTTTTCGTCCAATGGGAATTGGTGTTAGCCTTAAAAATTATAATGATACCAAGAAATAAACCCCAAAAGGTAGTATAGAAATGGGAAAGACCTTATATCATGCACATGGTTTACTATTATAGATTTTATTCTCTAACCAAAATTGATAGAGAAAATATCATGTAACACCCTATGATTTCACAATATTTTATCTTTTTAAATAAATTCAATATCTTATATTGCACTCAACACCAGCTTGTCTTTCCTTACAACCAAGATTGTGTTTTAGCAAAACAACACTTTAATATTATAATTATATAAATGTTATATTTATAAAATATCCAATAAATATAATTACATAAATAGTAATATCTAATTTTTAAATTTTATTTATAAATTTTTTTACTTAAATATATTATATTTTTTATGAAATGTAAATGTTCTTATAGAATAGTTATATGTTTAGAAATACTATTTTCATAAAATCCGTTTTATGTCATTTTGTGAACAATAATAAAAATAATTAAAAAAAATCTTATAAATTTATTTGGGTAAAAAAGACCTTATTTTTGAATTAGTAATATCAAAATTATCTTAGGGTGATTTATTTTTTATTTTTCTAAAAACATTCAATTTTGATGAATAGTTAAAAACACTACATTATTGTTAAAACACCGACCTTTTCATTTAAATAATTATTTTACTTTAAATTAATTTTAAGTAAAAATAGATAAATAACACATATATGAACCCAATGTAGGTCATTTGAACCATTTTATAATATAATTAGACTTAAAATTCTGTGAACCTTTTTAACGTCTTTTTTACTTGCCTTTAAGCTATATTTGCAGATTAGCAGTAAATGCAATTTTACAACTTTTGTGAATTGAAATTAAAAAAATAGAAATACATGGTTGTAATCATTATTATTTTTTATCTAAAAGGAATGATGGAGTTTTTGGTGAAAAATGAATTTTGAATTTTATTTACCACTATTAAAGGTAAATTGGGTAATTAAAGGTAAAAAATATTATAATAACATAAAATTATCTTAAACCATGTCATAATTTCATTAGATAAGTATGTTTCAACCAAATAAATATTAGGTCAGAAATATGATATTTTTATGTCACTTGTGTTAGATTATGACATTTATTTTATTTTATTTAATGATGAGTTAAAAATGTCATATACAAATTTTAATAATAATTTTATTTTTAATATGAGGTTATAACTGATATGGTCGACTATAAATATTATTTATAAATATAATAAATTAGTATTAATAATTATAATTTATTTATATTTGTTATACATTAAATAATTAAATTAGACGGGGACCTAATTATGATGCCATAATTGTTTAATTAATTGAGATATCAAATAAATTAAATTTAAAATATTAACATTAATATAATTTCACTTAATTAATGATATACAAAAAATCTATAGATAAAATATACATGTTAGTGACACATTTTAAGTATTGGTTTAATTTACCATGTTGTTTTTATATTTTTAAAAATTCAAATATTGAATATTATTAAAATTTACATAAATGATACATTAAAATAAATAATATTTTATTAAATGATATTAAAGTCATAAAAATATAAGGTTTGCCCAAATAACATGTATAATTTAAAATATGTCATAAATGATCTAATTGGTGTTCATTTATAATTTTACAGTTACTATATTAACCTTATAGTATAAATATACAAGAAGACACGACAAGAGTTAAACTATTTAACTAAGGGTTAAATATGAAAGATACGATTAAATATACGAACTAAACATTTATAAAATTAATTTTTTTGAGGGTATTTTGACCCATACACATCTTATATTTGATATAAATCACTATTAAGCTTTTTTTAAATTAAAATAAATTTATAATAGATTAAAATTCTATGATTTTTCAAAAATGCCCCTCACCTCTCTTATAAAATGGCACTTTTTCTTCTCTTTAATTCAGGCCTATAAATCCATTTTGATAAGAAAAACCGACCCACTTATCATTAAAAATTACGTCATGTCATTATATAATACACAATTTGGGCATAAATAGAACCTATAGAGTCCTTTTGTGAAAATCAAAAGGAGACATTCGAAGAAGGGGAAATTTTTTTACCAATTCATTTCAATTTATCTTCTTCTTCTACTTCCAATTATATGTTGTTTCCATAATAAATTAACATATCATGTATCATATACATTATAATATTTTATTATGATTATGGTACAACCATATTTCTCATTTTACCCATCCTACAAAAAACAATATCACAGCGGAGGGAGATTCATTATCTAAGTTATCCATTCGGGAATGATTATAAAATTTATATGATGAGTAAAAAAATTTTTATGAACTTAATATAATTTGGGATATGAATTAAATTCATCCTATTAATAATAAAACATGACGTTGTGGAAAAACTGGAATGGGAAAATGAAGTTGTTGTCACCCAAACCAACAGCAATGCTAAAATGTTATTAACAAAACGATATAAGAGGATAATATATGATATCACAAATATGGATATGGTTCTGGTAAAATTTAATAATATTCTTTAACAATAATAATGGATGTAAAAACATCCTCAACTAATGGAAATTACAAGGTAAGGGTTAATTTCACAATCTCATTATTATCCAAGGTTGTTTATACGTAAGTATATACTGGGACATCTTTATCATGCAGGTCCATGTTTCTGAAAATGTATTTCAAAATATTATTAATAACTATTTAAAGTCATTTTTACCCATTTTTTACTTTTTATAATACTTTTTGAAAGTAATCCTTCGACCATTTTCCAAAATGAGGTACTTTATAACCTTTTCGACAAACTAAATAAAGTATGTTTATTAACTTATATGGTGAGAGCGATTATTTTCCTCCATTTGGACACCATAAAATTTTGAAGCTTCCATTACAAGCATACAATGTTATTTTAAAAAAGAAATGTTTTATTTTATAAGTACGTGGATTTTAAATTGTTTCAAAGTAAAAATGGATTTTTCTCTCAAATAGTATTAATGAATGTATTAGATTACTTTCTTCTATGTCAACATCCTTTGTTGGATTATTTGATTAATTAAGGTTGATTTATTATGATACAATATTCCATATTGTATTAAATTAATTATGATATGTTTGGCTATGAATGTTTTATTTTGATACCATTCATGGTTTATGGTTAAAGTATTAACATTTCATATGCCAGTTTTAATACAAATGTTTATGTTATGTTTTACCAATTTAATAAGAGGAATGCATTGGACTTAGTTAGTGACATGTGGGGCCCACTATATCCCTTTGATGCATCAGTAGGTCTCACGAGACATACTAGTTTCTTGGAACAAGTCCTTGATGGTATATTTATGTATGGTATTGGAAAGAGGCCTTAATAGTATGGTTATGATGTCCGACATTATGCATTACCTCATTATAAGATTATTTAATGATATTAAATGTGATTATTTGACAAGTAGAAAATACATTTGAATGTTTAAATGTAATTAGTTGATTTATTATTTCCATATTATGTTCTTGTTTATGATTAAAACTATTTTATTTTCAGTTTTATACTTTCCTTAAAATATTATACATATTTATGGAAGCTTATGCTCTATTGATCAACCTTACAGAGTATATAATATCAACCATTTTTTATGTTTTATTTTCCCGAGATGCCTATAAGTTTTTATGATTGATATGAAGGGGTATTCTATAAGAATAATAAAATTCTCAATGCATTATCTATGGTTTATTTTATGTTTGAAATTGTAATGTAAAGTTCATGTTTATAATAATTTTTCCAATACCGCTAAACTAACCAGTACTTTTGGATTTTTTTATTTGTAATCATTCCAAAATATTAAAATAATGTACCTAATTTGGGTTTCTAGGGTCATGGTGTTACAATTGGTATTAGAGGAAGTTTAAGAACAACCTTGGAAACTAGATTTAGAAAACATAGATTAGGGATCATAAACCTAAGATAGAATTTGAAGATATGTATAGAAGAACATCCTAAAATTTTGGTAATGTTGAGATTATGTGGGTATTCCTAGAAAATACATCCCTATCTAGATACTACAAGTTGATGTGGTTCTGAAACTGATGTACCTAGGAGAAATAACTCCAACAAGGTGTTTCAGGCTTGACTCGGAGTAACCTGATACACAATAACATGCCTTAATTTTCACCTAGATTGACACACCTAGGGGATATGCTTAGGAAAATTCTAATTTTATTTACCTACCATTTTAACAGATTTAAAAGTATATATTCCTATAATGTTACCAAAGTTTATGATTCTAGGATTTTTAATACATAGATTTATATTATTTGTTATACAATATTTATAGCTATAGAAAGCACATAACTCTATAAGCTAATCAAGTATATTCCATCTTATATAAATGGAATATATAAAAAAGAATGATAAATCCACCAATACAACTGATCCAAGTATTAAGAAGGATCATATATTTCATTCTCTTAATCGAATATTTAAAATAGAAATAATCTCCCTCATATTATCATCATATGAATAAATAGTATCACGTGTCAATAAGTTAAGTAATCAATTCTCTGAGTCCTACGGATTTGAAGGGAACTAAGAGAAGAAGAAGAGGGAATATAAAAATATGGATGAAGGGAATAATGGAATGAAACATTTTACCACATGTGATAGCATTGAAAAAATTCACCGGGTAAATGCATGAATGGAATGTGAGTTTTTTATAAGTATAGAGAAAAAGGAAACCAAGTTCGTGATTTAAAGGGTAATAAATTTTTTTCCAATATACAATTATTCATCTGCAAAGTGACGGGACACTGTTATAATTAATTCCCCAATCTTCAAAGTAGTATACCATAGAAGATGCTATTGGATAATGTTCAAGTTATGATACTACCACAGATGAAGTGGAATGATTAATACTCATATTAAATAATTATTTTATTTGAATATTTTATTATTAGTGTACTGGTTATAATAATTATGGATTATATAAGGATTTTATTACCATACTATTTCATTAAGGATTTGATACTGTATGGTACCGAGAAAAGTGGTACAATTTAATGTTAAACTTTATAGAAAATATATGGTTGAGGCAATGATAATTTTTAATATGTTACTGGTAATATGATAATGATTTTTTGTATAAAGAGATGATTGAATTTTATAATGTGTATTGGATATTATTTATTACCCTAGAACTGATTAATGGTTTGTTTATTCTATCATTGTTGGAGTTTATAACATTTTTGGATTTAAGGTGTATATCCAATATTCTATGCTTTACGTAAGGAATAAGGAATCATGAATGCATTCAATAAGGTTTATGGTAATTTAGTGTATTAACATGTTTTAAAAGAATACATGATGAAGGTATTCATATTTTTGTTATGTGACCAAAAAATATTTACATTATGTTATGCTGATTTCAAAAATTTAGTGACCTTCTATATAAATTTTTGGACAGTAAGTTTAGACAGAAGTATTTTGGATAAGTATAAGGGTTGTTATGTATTAATTTGAACATTGTATTGTACTATTTAAGGGTAAGTATTTTCTTGGGATTATTTTTGGAATGTTATAATAATACATTTTTAAGAAATTGATAACCTGTAGGTCGAGCAGGAACCTGTCACATTAGACAAGGCTACGAGAATCAAACCCACAACCTAAGTGCGACATGGATTTACCACCTACCACTAGCCTACGGAATGTACTTGGTTATTAGAATAAATTTTTCTTTATTTAAACGGTATATGTTAATTTATGGATCCTTATAAAATTAATGGAAATAGAATATTTTTGAATGTTATGATCTTTTGTAGAGAATGATGTGTTTGTGGTAGGAATTAGTTAAAGGATGAAACTCTACCTGTCTTGTAATTTATGATTCATTTAGTTATAATTCTATCAATTAAATTATTTATTCAACTCTAGGGAAAAGATCTTGAAATTAAAAATTCTATCATAACACTTTTTCCGATGAATCAAATGGTCCTATAGATCATCACATATTTGGAGGTGTGTGATTCTTAACTTTCTCAAAATCATGTTCTCTATCACTCTCAATCAGAACATGATGGTTAGAATTTTATTCCATTTCCATGTTTTCCTACATGAAACCCTTGTATGTTTTATCTTTTGTGACCTTCATACTTCTCTTTGTTAATTTTAAAGTGGGGGTCTCATTAATCAGTTTTTAAATGTGGGCTTTCCATGAATGTATTTTCTCGTATCAAACTTTTAATTTTGAAGTTAAATTTCAAATTACAAGGACACAATTTAATGAAGGAGGGGAGAATGTAACACCCTAATATTTCACATTATATTATATTTTAAAATAAATTCAATAACTTATATTTTACACAACACTGACTTGTCTTGCATTACAAAGAATATTGCGTTTCTACGAAACAAAGCTTTAATATTATAATTATTTAAATGTTATATTTAGAAATTATACATCGAATATAATTATATGAATATTAATAAATAATTTTTAAATTTTATTTATATTTTTTTCCGAAAAATAAAACATATTTATAATGAAATGTATATGTTTTGGTAAAATAGTTTTATGTTCAGAAATACTATTTTCTTAAAGGTTCTACTTTTTATGTCCTTTTGTGAACAATAATAAAATTAATTTTAGACATTATTATAAATATAATTTGATAAAATAGACTCCATTTTTGAATTTAGAATATGAAAAATATCTTAGAGTAAATTTTTGGTATTTTTCTGAAAGCTTTCAATTTTTGATGAATATTGAAAAACACTACATTGTTGTTAAAAAACTGACCTTCTCTTTTAAATAAATTTTTTAATTTTAATTTATTTTATAGTCACAATAGGTAAATAAAACATATATTAATCTAATTCAGGTCACCAGAATCATTTTTATAATATATTTAGATATAAAAATTCATTGATCCTTTTTAATGAATTTTTTCCTGCCTTCTAGCCACATCTACAGATTAGCATTAAACATAATTTTACCACTTTGATGAATTGAATTTTGAAAAACAAAAAGACATGGTTGTAATAATAATGAATAAATTGGTCTAATAGAATCAAAATAATCTTTGGTGAATAGTAACATTTGAATTTTATTTACCATGATTAATGGTAAATGTTGTAATTAAAGGTAAAAAAATGTTATAATAATATAAAATTTTACTAAAACATAAAAAAATTTATTTTGATAGGTATTTTTATACTAAAATAAATTTTAGGTCAGAAATATGATCCTTTTTAATTCACTTTTGTTAGATTAAGACATTTAATATATTTTATTTAAAGATGAGTTAAAAATGCTTTATTCAAATTTTAATAACTGTTTTATTTTTAATATGAAGTAACATAAGTGATCTGTTTGACATTAAATTGTATTTAGAAATATACAAAATTTATCTATATCATTATAATTTATTTATAATTTTTATACATTAAATAATTAAATTAAATGGTGTTACAATGATGATGAAACAATTGTTTAATTAATCGAGATATCAAATAAATGATATGAAAAATATTAAAATAAATATAATTCGATTTAATTAATGACATAAAAAAATTTATTCATAAGATATAAATTTTAGAGAAATATTGGATGTATTGGTTTTAATTTATCATGTTGGTCATATATTTTAAAAAATTCAAATATTTAATAGTATATAAATGGACATAAATGATACTTTAAAATAAATAGTATTTTATTAAATGATATAAATGTAATAAAAACATATTTTTAGGCCAAATAAACTGGATAGTGTAAAATATTTCATAAAGTATCCAATTATTGTTGTTTTTGAATTTTATAGCAACTATATTAACCCTATAGTATAAAAATAGAGGAATACAGGGTAAGAGTTAAACTGTTTAACTACGGGTTAAATCCAAAAGATTATGTTAATTTTAGACATGAAAATGTATAAAATTTATTAATTTAGGGGATTTAGACTCATTAGAATCTTATCATATAATTAAAACACTTTATATTTATTTTAAACAGATAATAAATTTATAATAAATTAATATTCTTTGATTTTCCAAAAATTCCCCGCACCACTCTTATAAAAAGAAACATTTACTTCTCTTTAATTAACACTTATAAATCCATTTAAATCTTCAAAAAACATCCAAAATCACATTAAAACTTCAATAAAATAATCCTATAGGGCACACTTTGGGATGAAATACAACCTATAGAGTCATTTTGTGTAAATCAAAAGGATACACTCAAAGAATAGGTAAATGTTTTTCCAATTCAATTAAAATTAATTTTTTCTTCTACTTAATATTCTTATGTTTTTTACATAATAAATTAATATATCAAGTATAATGTATATTTTGATGTTTTATTATGATTACGGGACAACCATATTACTTCTTTTACCCATGCTACGAAAAAATATCACCATGGGTGTGTACGTATGACTTTTCATCTCCACGCCATGGTGCAAACTATTTTTTCTATATAATTTATATATATGGGTATAAAGATAAAGATAAAATATTTAAATAATAAATATAATATGATTATTTTTCTTTAAAATTAATATTCTATAAAATTTCATACCACTTAACCATTAAGGAAATGACATCGTCGCTCGTGCGTGGACACAACCTACCTTCTCCACGATGCAGTGAGGTTCATTATCCACGTTAAACATTCAATAATGATTATAAAATTTCTATGATTATTAAAAATAATTATTATTAACTTAATATCATTATGGATATGAATAAAATACATCCTATTCATAGAAAACATGACTTAGGTGACAAAATAAGAATGGGAAAATGAAGCATTTAACACAAAAAATAGTGGTAATATGGAAATATTATTAACAAAAAGATACAATAGGATCATATATGATATCATAAATATAAATAGAGTTCTCGTATAATTTATTAATATTGTTTTACCATTATACATGAGGTTAACACACCCTCTACGAATGGAAAGTTCAAGGTAAGGGTTAAATTCAAATCTCAATATTATCCGAGGTTGTTTATACGTAAGAATCGACAGGAACATCTTTATCATCCAGGTCCATGTTTCTTAAAATGTATTTCAAAATATTACAAAAAATTACTTAAAGTCATATTTACCCATATTTTACTTTTTATAAAATGTTTTTAAAGGAATCATTCCATTTTTTTCCAAATGATGTACTTTATGAACTTTTTTCCAAATTAAAGAAAGAATGTTTTTTAACTTATACGGTGAAAGTAGCTATTTTCCACCATTATGAGACCTTAAAATTTTGTAGCTTCAGTTACAATATTTCAAGGTTATTTAAGAAAATGTTTCTTTTTTAAGTGCGCAACTTTTAAATGATTTCAATGTAAAAAATCATATTTCTTACAAAGAGTTTTAATGAAATTATTAGATTATTTTTATCAATATCAACATCCTTTGTTGGATTTTATTCTTAATTGTGGTTTATTTATTATGATACAATCATTAATTTTGTATTGATGGTATTATGATATATTGAACTATGGATGTTTTATTTTGATACCATTCATGGTTTATGGTTAAAGTATTAAAATTTCGTATTCCATTTTTAATACGAATGTTTATGTTATGTTTTACTTATTTTATAAGAGAAATACATTTTAATTAGTAAGTGACATGTGGGTCCCACAAATACCCCTCAATGAATTTGAAGGTCAAAAGAGAAAAACTAGTGTCTTAGAATAATTCATTTATGGTATAATTATATATGGTCTTTATACAAGGCCTTGAATGTATGGTTATAATGTCTGACATTATGCATTCCCTCATTATGAGATTAACTAATGATATTACTTGTGCTTATTCAACTTGTAAAATATACATGTGAACGTATAGTTATCATTTTTTGATTTATTGTATATATATTATGTTCATGTTTATGTTTAAATGGATTTTGTTTCAGATTTATACTTACCTAAAGAGTTTATGCTTATTTATGAAAGCTTCAGCTATATTGATTAACCTTACTGAGCATCTAAGCTCACCCCTATCTTATGTTTTATTTTTCTAGGAATCCAATAAGTGTTTTATGATAGATATTATGTGTTAATATAGGATAATAACATTTTTATCAAATTATTATCTATGTTGTAATCTATGTTCGAAATTTTACTGTAAATTTCAAGTTTGTAATCTATTTTCCATGATTGAAAAAAATCAGTCCTTTGGGATTTGATTCCTTATAATCATAACAATGTATTAAAATAATGCACCGACTACGGTCTTTTGGAGTTAGCGTGTTACAGATCACCCCTAACACCAATTAAATATTTCTTAATAAATTCATTTTATAACTCCACATTGGGTTCATAGATGTCCACATTGAATGAGTTTAAACTACAAGGAAATAGTATTTATCATTTGAACATAAAATATAAGACAAGTAATTCCTAATCACATGAACCTAAACTACATATAACCCAAGTCATCAGTGCATGAATTTCAAAAATATATCATATCATCTTAGTCACATGAAATTAAATTCCAAGATACTTGGTCTACCCATGTGACCCTTAATCTAGATAGAGTGGTATTTCATGTATAACATGGTTTCTTAAAATGGGAGTTTTATCCATGTAAATACTTTGTATATGGTTATATATATATATATAAACCTATACTAAGATAAAAATACACCCATATTCAATAACTATGTTCTATTTGACTCTTTTTATTATGATATAAGTAGTGATGTTTGAATATCCCATCATAGAACCAAATAAAAAGTATGATTTTCCTTGATTCATATTTGTGAAAATTGTTATTTTAGAAATTAATGTGGATCAATTTGTTTTTTATAGGATACACAGTTATTTACAAACAACTTATATTTAAACCAATAACAATATTTTTCTAATTAAATTGAATATATCATTCGACTTTTTGGACATAGTTCTCACAAGCTGTTCCCTCATTAACCTTGTATTAGTTCTATATTTTTTTATAGTTTTTTTATAATATATATGGTTTTATTTTTATTATTGTATGGTATATAGTGATGTATAAGTCCCTTACCTAGTATCCATTTATAAAATTTAACACCATCAAACCCCCTCCCAATATATGGTCTCTTAATTTACATTATAACTTTCTATATTTGAATCCATCATGGGATGATATATTTACTTCCTAGAAACAAGTTAAACTTGATTAATATTATTGTAGGATACATGGTGACATTTCAACCATTTGTCTCAAACCCATCCATAAATCCTTGTTAACTTTTACCACTCCAAAACTCTACAACGACCCAATTTTTTCTGATCCAAAACCTGAGTGTTCTAATTAATGTTTTAATATTCTCTTCCCATATTCAATGATTTTTGACATTGAGTTTATAAATCATTACAAATGCTCCATTGTTATTGGTAATAACTACATCCTATCTCTAAGGACACCATTGATCTGTGAATACATATGAATCACATTTTATGACCACCCATAACTAGTAATATTCAAGTTCAGGTCCTCATGAGAAGATCTTCTAACCCCATGCATCCTCAACAATATTATAGTGGAACTAGTAATTCAAATTTTGTTAGCATTAATCAACAATATAAATATTCAAATGTATGGTAATGGTTCTATAATCCAATCACGATCAGTTGTTTCCTTGTCTATCTTTTTTTATTTCATCGTTTCTTAATTTGGATAACTTATGTTATGACTTATATTATTTTAATAATTTTTTCAAAGGTGTTAGAATGATTCAAGATCTTATAAACCTATTGGGATTGTCACAATTCCCATTAGTTCAAGAACAACAACGTTGAATTGCACACACCCTTCCCTTAATATTGTCAATACTAAAATTGATCTCATAAATTACAGTTGGTTTTAAATTCCCCTTATCCTTATATTGAAAACCTCATCTTTTGGTCAAATATTTATGAACATAATCTTCATAATTTCTTTATTTAAAGATGTTTTACCTTAAACACCATTCCACAATCTAATATATCTTAAAATAAACTAAATATCCTATGGAAAGATACATAGTACATGTTATCTTGAAAACCCAGGAAGGTAATCCTAATAAAAATTTGAGTCTCCACACTCTAGGATTTCTGCTTCCCTAGACTTGTAACACTTTAGCGTGGTTGAAAAATTACAAAAGTGAAAATATTCCTAAGTTGAAAACCCATAAAGGGTGGCTGATAAAAATATAGGTTTCTTCCAATTAATTTTCTACTTCACATGAATTAGGAAAAAATTAGTGTTAAAATTTTGAAAAAGACACCAACCCTTTGGGGACAACTATTTGACCTATGAAATAGTTAATCTGTGATCACTATGTCTATAGACCAAGTAAAAATTTAATGCAATTTCCTATTCCTTACATATATAATGGTTCAAATTTTCTATAAAAATCACAAAAATATTTAATTTTAGGCAACTTAAACATTATTAAGAATCAATTATTCCATGTAAAATCCTGTTCATTATTTTAATTATTCTTATTCATTCATTCTATTATATTTTGATGAGTTAACATTATCTTACAGTGATGGTAAACAGATCCTATATCCACACTACCTATATTTATCTCGGATCTCAAGTTTAGGGGGAAATCAAAAAAATATTTAATAAATAGTTTCTCATTAACTTAATATGATGTTATATACACACTTCATATATATTTTACCAATATCCATAGATAAACCCATTACTTGAAAATAACAGATTTATCCCCTTCTCATCATTTGGCTCAATTATTTTTATATTATGATTTAATAAAATAAAAATAATTTTAATGTTAAGGTTTATTCAATTATATTAATGATTACACATTATGAGTATTTTTGGATTATCGAGGGTATAAATTAAAAATAAGAAAATTCATATATTGACCAAAATGATGAAAAAAATAATCTCCTCATTTATTAATCCAAATAGGGATAAATATTCACATAGTGGTGCCTTTCCAGGACATAATGATAAGAAATAATAAATAAATAATGAAGGAAACTATAACATGATCTAGTTTTATGAATTATATAAATCAACCCATCCTCATAATATATTCAAAATAAATAATTTTAGATCCATTTTTCTTTGATAAAAAATTAATATTAACTTAATAATTTTATAAATTCCAAGAGTTCCCATCCCCTCTCTTTTAAAAGGGTACATCATCATTTATTTTATTCACACTTAAAAATCCTTTTTATTTTACCAAAACATAAAAATATAACTTCTTATAATCTCCCCTGAGTCTAGAAGTCATTGTTTAGGAAGAATACCAATTTTAGAGGGATTAAGGTGTAATGAAAAGGAGAATATATGAAGAACATGCATAGGTTTTAACCGAATGTTTTATTTTGATTTCTTCTTCCTCATCCTTAAAATATTATGCGTCAATGATGATAAAATAACATAAGTATATCCCAAATATTTATATTTCATTATATTATTGTCATAATCTAAATCCACCTTCTCTTCTATCAAATGAGAAACAAAACAATCGTTTATGTGTACGACAGATTACCGCCTCCTAATTCGATGCAATTTTCCATCCATCATCACCACTCACATATGATTATGATTAAATATTTAATGTAAATATATAATATTTATAACATATTTATATTTATATAAAATTAATATACCATACAATTTGTCACCATTAAATTCATTGAAAAATGATAACATTGTTTGTGCATACGTGTGGCTTACCACCACCATGAAGCATTGTGATTCATTTTTCATCATTGCATCATGTGGATGGTATATATAAGAATACTTAAAAAAATAATATTATATTTATGATATAATTATCATTATTTAAACATAAAATAACGCCTACCTTTTTTACATCTTGATCGTAAAAAATGGAAATGTTACTTAGGTGCTCGTAGGACGTATGGTCTCAACTACAATAATTTAGTTAATTTTATGTAATCACATTTAATAGTTTTTTAAAAGGATAATTTACATATCAAAATTAAAATTATGTCCTTATTTTTATTATTTATATGATGTAATAATAAACAATTTGACCATAGTCAACCTAATGAAGCCATTTTGGACATATTTTTAGAATATCATGAAAATATTCAATGAGAACATAATTGATTGAGTAATTTAATATAACATGATAATGAACAAAATAAAAGAAATAATAAACTTGAAAAATTATTCATAAGAATGTAAATAATTAACAATGTTTTATTATTTAGTAACATAAATAACATCTGTGGAGAGTCAGACTTGAGATAATGGAAACTTTACTTTAAACCTCGACTTATACCATTAAAGTTACTTAAATTTGGATTGAAATAAAACTTATTCCATTTTAATTATAGAGATAATGGAATATTTTTACTATGAGAATTGAATGTTTTTATTATGTTGAAGAAAACTTGGAGTCATAAACCATACAACCACAAAATGATTTCCACAACCAATATTAATTTAATTATTAAATAAAAAATGATAATATATTGATTTCAGTGAAAAAATAAATATGAACAATTTTCTAGATAAATTAATTCAAAAATTAAACTTGGATACTTAGGTGGTTAGCATAGAATCTAATGATTTTGAGTACAAACGGTAAGGGATCTTAACACTCTTTCTTATTCTGGAGGTTATTTTATCTATCTCTCTCCTTCTATCTATCTTCCTTTTTATACCTTTAATTTATGTTTCACTATATTATTTATTCATATTTAGAAAATAACTTGACCCTAATAGCCCATATCCTATGTTTAAATTATTACATTGGTACTCGATATAAGAAATTAAATTCTAAAGGGCCACGTATTTTAATAGTCTTGGAAAACTAGATATATACTAGAATTTCACATTGCATTTGAAAAAATAAAATAAAATATACTATTTTCATAGATAAAACATTATTCCCTCTACAATATCCCATTATATAAAATATAATAAACTTCCTGGAATCTTAGGGAAAGGAAAAATAAGAAAGTGGTGAGATTATTTTTTCAGTAAGTGTATGTGTACAATATAAAATAATAAAGCATGAATAGTATGATATGAATAAATATTGATCAAAACATTAAATATAAATAATCTCATGAACTTGAAAATTATATACGGATATCATAACTATTCAAATAATCACATGGACATAAATAAATGATTTCATTATGATGCAATTCATATTTCCATACATCTTAAACATACCATTGAGGTCTCATACCAAGATATGTATCTAAATGGGTAAGGCCTCCACAAAATACCCAAACTGATTTGTCTCAAGTGACCTAACACTGGTTCATATGGCCATGTAATTTAATACCACACCCTTAACTTAATAATCCTAATGCATTAATTATATTAATAATAAATGTAACTTAATCAACATTCTATAAAATTAAATAATTTTTTGTATTGGAAGGACTTATATAAATAAGATCAATACATTTCCAAGTAGACTGATCATGAAAAATCTAGAAAAATATTTCAGATGGTATCATAATATTATATTGTAAATAAATTATAATATTCATCAAATGATATTTAACTAGAAGAAAATACTTTAAAATATCACTAGAATGTTTTTTAGAAAAATACACTTTTCACTTTGAAAACACTTATTTAAAATATAAAAATATCTAAAATATTAAGGAAAACATTTTTTATATATATTTACTTAATTCTTTAAATTATTCTACAAATAATTTTTTAGTCATTATAGTTGTAAATTCCATTCATGATCTATATGTTAAAACAACGTTTCCTTTCACATTTTTGATATAATCATAAAAAACACCTCATTTGGAAAACTATAAGAATATTAATTTTAAAAAAATTAACCAAAATGTCAAAAAATTCATATAAATGTGCTTAAAAAATAATTATATTAGATTAAAAATATTGTTTTATACATTTTAAATGAAATATGGACATGGAATAAAATGATTCCCGACTAAGTAGAAAAACAAAACGAGTCTTCCTAAAAACAGTTATTTCAGTATCATGATTACATAATGATTTGAAAATGAAAGGATAAATATTGATTTATATAAATAAAAAGGAGTGAATAAAATATATTTTATTTAATATTTAAATATAAAATAATTTTATTTTTGATGACTTAAACATAATCAATCTTGAATAATGATGCAATTGTGAAAAAACCCTTACCTTAGATCTATGCTCCTTTATATGTGTTCATACAGTCAATATAATAAATCTAGATTTATTATAAATATATTATAGAAATATAATTATATATATCATACTATATATTATTTACTTATAACCATTTTCCCCAGTTTATTAACAATTCTTTATTAAAATCACTAATACTCGTGATAAGTACTTAGTTTTTTCTTGTTTGTTTTGGTTCAATAGTTTTGATGAGTGTACATTAACTATTGTTACATCATATAAAAAATGTTAATAATGATATAAATAGTATATTTATTTATTATATATTTATTATATTCCAAAAAAATAATGATATAAAACAAATGACACCATTTATGGGGATGACTGACCGTAACATGCCTGAACGTTGTTTTAACTTTTCAATAGATAGAATGAAATGAAGTTAAAAGATAATTTATATTTATAGAATCATTATTATATCACATATATAATATCTATTTATTAAATTTATCCTTATTACCATCCATGTAAATAATAAATGGAAAATGAATCAAATCACTTCGTGGAGTTGGTTGTCCACACATACACAGAAGCCATGATATCTACTTTAATTTGATGGAAATGAGGGTGGATAATGGATATTGATAAATCATAATAAAATTTTATTATATTGGGATAATAAATTTTCTATTTTATGATAAATACCATATATTTATTGGAGGTAAAATAAGAAGTAAAAAAGAAAGTGATCGGTTAAGGTGATCACCACTTTTTTGAAATAACTCTTTTAGATATCCTCTTAAGTACATAGGTGTTGGTATTTTTAGAACAATAATACCTATAAAACATGTATAATGATTTTGGGGTGGGATTTTGGTCAGTTTTTGTGGAGTTATATAGTTCAAAGTGATGTGAAGAAATGAGAGAACGAGTTCCCTTATATAAGAAAGGGTAATGACACCATTGGAATTAAAAAACATTAAATATAATAAATTTATTATCAATAAAAATGCTTGTAAATGAATATATATTCAAGTAAAAAGTGTATAAGATATAAATATAATCATATAATGAAATTTTGAAATTTTATGGTGTCATTTTAAACCTTGTCTTTTTTTAACCCCTTGGTCAACAAATTTTAACCTTAATTGTGTAAATTAATTTTTAATAATAAATGGTTATAATTTTAATTATAACTTAATAATTAGATCATAAATTCCCAATGGATGATTTTTTGACCATTTATAATTTGACTTGTCATCATGAAAAATATTATTTAACATATAACTTCATTAATGTTATTTAGAAAATATTCATTTAATTTGACTTTAAAGAAAACATCATATCAAAAGAATTAAAATATAATCCTTTAACACATATATAATTTTTTTTATTTATCTATAAAATTAATAATTCACCATAATTCACCCAATTTTTTCACATATAATGTTTTTAAAATCCTTTTTTTTCTATTTTTCTATTAATTGAATAAAAACTATATCGGTGTTGTGTAAGAATTTAAGGTAATTTTTTAATCACCAAAAATTATAAATCAAATAACATGATAAGAATTTATTTATATTTCAAATAATCATTTTTAAATGAAATTAACCTATTTTATCCTTATATAAAAATTTATAGGTATTAAATTCAAGATAGTGACATTTTGTATATATGCTTTTCGTAAATTTATAGAAATTAATAATCAAAGAAAAATTTAACAAAGTATACTTATATTATAATATTGGATGAAAATTGAAAAAATCCACCCACAAAACAGGATAAAGTAAATTATTAGGGAAATTTTTAAGACTTATCCCAATGCTTCAACCATGTCGTAATCTTTTACCCTTACCGTGGTGAAACAGATTCACTATGGTTACTAATCATAGTGAAAAAAAATAAGAGGACCATATTTAAAAACTTTGAACATATTGATTCCGAATAAAAAATCCAATTTTAATGATTCAGTTCTAAAAGTGGTAGAAACAAATTTAAGTGGAAACCATAAAACTCAATGAAATTACAGTTTTTCTTCTAAAAAAATAGAATTTTATGTAATTTATTTTAATACCAAATTTAATCATAAAATCGATTCCAATGAACATAATTGTATTATTAATGATATAATAGAACTAATTTTACATTTAAACCATTCTAAACCAATATTAACACTGAAAATTCTTGAAGAAAAAAAATACATTTTTTCGAAAAAATTCATTATTTTTCACTATTTACTAGAAAATATATCTTTTAATAAAAATCAATACACATAAAACTAATATTATTTCGATATTATTTTTTGAAGAAATGAAATAATTTATATAAAATTATATTTCTTAAATTTATAGATATTAATTATAATATTCTCTTAGAGAGATCACAAATTTTTTTTTAAGAAAAATGTCTTTTAAAGTATATAATGTCTTTATGAATAATATATATTATTTATGTAAATACTTTATACATATTTTTCATAAAATGTTGTTATTCTATTAATTCTTCCAATTTAATATCTTGTTTATAATAGTATACAATATTATGGTTCATTTAGAATTAGCGTTTTGTATATTACAAGCTATTAATGAAATAAAATTTATTAATATATCATAAAAAATAAATGTGTTACATTTTACCCCATACAAACAATTTCACAGTAAAAATTTGACCAATTTAATAAAAAATAAGGATAATTCTACCTCATTACATTCTTGGTTCTTATGGATCTTTTTTAAATATTTGGTTTCACCATAAAACATTGACTTGGTGAGTAGTATTATATCACAAAACTTTCCCCTTATGTTCCAGATTTTCCACTGGTTGTTCCTCATAGGAGAGATATTTCTCTAGTTATATATCATCTAAGTTCAGTACATGTGAATGATCAGGTATATAATTTCTCACAAGAGATACATTGAACACATCATGAACTTGAGAGTGTTTTTTTGAAGTTCAAAGTGATAAGTTACTGCCCTGATAAGATGATAAATATTGAAGCGTCCAATATACCTAGGTATCAACATTATATTGTTTAGAAATCTCATTACCTTATTAGATGGATAAATTCATATAAATAACTTGTCACATTCTTAAGACTCTAGACTTATTGGTGATTGTCAACAGAACATTTTGTTCAACTATGACCTTATTTTATATGCTACTAAATCGATCTATACTTCCCTAAAATTTTCTCATATATATATTAGGTCCCAATATCTTCATTTATATAACTTTATTCCACAAAATTAGAGTTCTACACTTCCATTCATATAAGGATTTGTATGGAGCCAAATAAATAATCGTGTAAAATATATTTACGTAATAAAATTTTAGTAAATGTGTTGATACTTACCACTTTTTTAAATCTATATATAAATATCTAAGAATGTCTTCTAGAAACTAAATAGTCCTCTCAGATAGAAAATATATATAAGGATGATAATAAGTTTTGAAACTCAACTATGTACCCAGAGCTTTCTAAATAATTTTCCAAAACATCGAGGTTAACTTCAAATCCAGATCAGGTACAATAGAAAATGGAAGTTCATGAAAACTCTCCAATTCATTGAATTATATTATAGAAGGATGATCAGGAGATTAATATTATATATTCATAATTATGTGTAATTAGTTCATAATGAGAACAACTATAACCAAAATAAAATTATGAAATTTTTGTATTTTGGAGAGTTTGACTACAAATTCCTTGGTGATGTTTTCACATTTTCATTCCAGTATGGGAAATTATTGTAACATACCCTTAAAATTTAGTCTCTTATAATTACCATGATGACATATGGGTAAATAAGATACATAATCTACAATATCCCTTTTCATATTATCCCACCAGAAATACTCATTCAGATCTTTATAACCTTTTATACTTCTAGGGTTAATATATAATAATGAAGTATGAGCTTTATCCAATAACTCCCTCAAATATACTAACTATAGGCCCCATATTCAGTTATTGAACCATATTATTCTAGCATGATCGTGGTTTAACTCAAAAAAATTACTCACCATCTTATGTAATTCCACATTTTCTTTTTTCACTATCTTAATCCTCACATATATGGATGGTTAAAAATTTATTTGGGAAAGATAAGATATTTGTCCTTCACTTTTGATTTCATGATTCATATAATGTAATTATATACATATTGGATCTCTTTAAATCCCCATTATTTATAAACTAGCATGGTATTTCTAACCTATAGAATCAACCACCTTTATTTTATTCAAAGGTGTTATTCTAATGAGAACTCATAATATTTTATCATTTACAAGAATCTTCTTTATTACATATTAAACCATTTCTATATAGATATATAATTTAAGATTTTATTATTAGTATATTTTCCACACCTTTCACCATAGAGATAATAACTCTATATTTTCAATGAGGACATTTCTCCTTCCAACTCGAAATCATGATTCAGGTAATTTCTCTTAGGAATTTTTTTTTGAGTGAGGAATATGCTATAACTAATTTTTATTTTTAGGAGGAAACATCCCAATCCCTTATTTGATACATCAATATAGACCGAAAACCCTTCTCCATTATAGGATTATTTAAGAGAAATCATGACGACCAACCTTCTATTCTCTTCTTTGAAACCCTCTTCACATTCACTTATTTGTAATTAATTAACCCCCTTCTAAGTCAACATGGTGGGTGGACTATACCATCATGATCAATCTATCACAAATACCTGATACTACCCATCCAACCTATGAAAACTATAGACTTTGGTTACTATGGTTGGTCTAGGAAATTGATCAATAACTTTTATCTTTTAAGGATCCACTTATATACCCTTCACTATAGATTATATGAACCTAGAATGAATCATTTTCAAGACTAAATTCACACTTTGTTGAATTTAGCATATATCTTATTCTCCCTCAGGGAATTCAACACAATTCTCAAAATCTCTTTATACTATTCCTTATTATTTGAATATATTAGGATATCATTTTTAATAAATTCCAAACATTGATAAAGGTAATCAATAAATACTCTATTCAATTACATCCATGAATATATAATGGTAATTGGTAAGTCTAAATGACATTACAATTTATTAATAATGACCATACCATATATGTAATACTGTCTTTGGTATATCATCTTTCTTGATCTTTAGTTGACGGTATCCAGATTAAAGATCAATCTTTGAAAAATTTAGATTTCCTCACAATTTCTCAAATAGATTATAGATTTAGGGTGTAAGATACTTGTTCCTGATAGTGATGTGGTTAAGATCCTAATAAAAAATATAAATATGTATTGGTATATCTTTATTATTAACAAAAAGTGTAGGTGCGCCCCATAAAGAAGCACTTAAATGAATGAATTACATATCTAAATTCTCCCAATGTTTATTCATCAATTATTGTAACTCAATCAGGTCCATTCTATATGGAGTGTTTGAAATAGGTGTAGAACCATTTATTATTTCTATAGAAAACTCAACTTCATGATTCGAGGTAAGACTAGGAAAGTCCAAAGGAAATAAATCCACATATTCTAAATAAATATAAACATTTCCAATGTTGAGTTCCCCCTAACCTTTTATGATAAATATCACTCAAGAATAGAAAACAAAACCCATATAAAGGATGTAATTTAAATTGGTTTTTAGGTTTATCCAAGCACCAATATATTATAAAATGTAGGTTCAAAATATCTAACGTAACGTCCCTTCTTCCAAAATTAATATGGGATGTTATTAGGAGAGACAATGCATTCCCAAAATTATATAAAATTCATTTGAGAAAGGATAAAAATATTATTCAGAGGAAGAATAAAAAGAAACTCTATCATAGATGATATATATACTTGATATCTAGTCATGCTACCATTATAAGTTTTCACTTCCAAATCAATATCTAATTGTTGAGGTGGTGATGTGATACCCTTATAAAATTAATTACAAATTAAAGAGTTTGTAGAACTAGAATAAAGTAAAAGATTTCCAATAATGGATTGGATGATAAATATACCTTTAAAATTGTATATAGGAATTTTTACTTACATAATAGTAATTGCATGAGACTGGAGATCTCCACTTGCCTTATTTTCGGGTAAGTTACCTTGTCGTTTGGGGAATTGGTTAGAATAGTTCCCCATCTTCATGAAGTGAAAGAATTATACATTTATTCCTTTTAACATACCTTTAATTCATGACAATGATGCAATTTTTCGATATAGCACCATGAGCCTTTAAAATAATACTATACTCGATAGAATTATTAACATGCAACACCATGATTTAAGCTAATTGGGATATATTATAAAATTCTATTATTTAAGTGTTACCATTATAACCTAACCATTGAATTGGAGGGTATTAATACGATTAAAAATGTTATTAAATATATATAAAGTTCATAATCAATACAAAATTGTTGATAAATTCTTATCAAACAATCACTCAATTTTAAATAATGTCATTTTATTCTTGAAAAATACATTTTCTTCAAAAATTGGTTTTATAGATTTTATGTGAGAAAATATTATAATTAATTTGACGAAATGTTAAAAAATTTATTTTATAAAAATTATAACATTTTTTGAATTCAAAATATAATTTTTTATGGTGATATTTTGAGATTCTTATGAAAACATTGTTTTCCAAATGAATAACGAAAAATATGTTTTTTATTGAAAATTGAATTTTTCATTTAAAAATTTTAAAATGTAAAATTATTTTTTTGATTAGTTTTAAATTTTAATCTTTTCACCTCGATTAAGAATAATCAAATTATAATCTTTGGAATTATTTTACTAGAATTTAGAATAAAAACATTTTTATTCTTAAAAGAAATTTGTATGAAACATTTTTTTCCCGTTTATTTTGTGTTTTAATATTAAATTAATTTATACCACTTCTATAAATTTAATATTAAAAAAATGATTCAATATTTTGAATGAGGGGGTCCAAATTGGGTAAATATGTCCTTTTTTCTGGTCATTATGAATATTAACCCTAGTAAATAATTATAACCACAGAAATAGTTTATTGTGTAATTAATGTTAAGAAAATATGATAAGGGCTAAAAAATGACTATAACATTTGATGGTATCATATTTTATTACTTTATTTCATCCTTCTACATCCAAATTTAAACCATATTTGTACTTGGTTCCATATTTCTTTCAACTGTACGTTTATATTAATTATTGTAAAGAAGAGTAAATAATTTCATAATCTTTATTTTATTATAATGGAAATCTTGTTCATAGGTATAAGTAGAGGATATGTTTTATTATTAAATTTTTATTTGGAAGATAAATTAATTTTTATCAGGGTAATTTTATATAATTATTAGTGATGAAATATTTACATTAAATTCATATTCACTGAAGTTAGAGTGTTTTTTCAATTAATAAAAAATAAACTAAATGATTTTAATAATAATAAATGTTATATAATTTGAATGGATGATTATTTTACAAGAATATTTTAGATAAATTTATCATTTTAGAACTATTTTCAATTATTATATTCAAATTCTTTTTCTTTTGTGTTATTTTCAATGTCAAATTAAATGTAGAGTCCCAAAATATACATTAATGATATTTTATAATAAATAAAAGTATATTGAATGATTTAAAAATAAAAAAACATTATATTAGGTGAAATGATTGGGATATGTATTAAAATATTAACCATGGTCCATTTATGGGCTAAATTATCTTTCATAGTAACTATCTTCATAACGACCAAAACATTTATTAATGAAAATTCCTCTTGATCAAATTAAATGCCTTATTATTTAATATGGTTGTATAAAACCTATAAAATTCATTGGTTTTAGGTTTATGGATTTTAAAATACCGTTAATATTTATTACCATAACTAATATAGATGTTGAACAACAATCACATGATTAGTATAAATATAGGGCTATAAAAAATTTAATTTACTCAGACAAAGGAAGCGATGGCCTCATCCAGTAGAATTTATCCATATGAAACCCATTTTTTGGAGCTTGGGAAGGAGGTAGAATCACTGGGCTTCTCTTTGGACCTAGACCAAGCCGAGTTTCAACATGTTATGCTTGAACGGAATCACTTACGAGAGAAGTGGAAGTTGATAGAAATTACCACCCGAGCAATGTTATCTGAGCCGCCCTGAGAGACTTTTGTCATTGCACATCTTACCCTTAGGTCTTATCTGAGTGTTATAATATGTTATTTAATAATAAACTAGAACTATAATTATGTGCATTATTTTTTTATGGAATAAATAATATACATTTATTTTATTATTGTTACTTTGTAAATGGTTTTCAAAGAACAAATAGTATTTTTATTGAACATTCAATTAAGAAATATATTTTTATTAATTAATGTATTTCATAAATTATATAATATTTTAATAATATATTATTACAAAATAACTTTTTATTAAATATAATTGATCATATAATTTTAATACATTGCTAATTTTTTATTATGGTGGGAAAGCTATTTTTTTCAAAACACATGAATATTTAATAAAGGTCAGTTTTTATTTTAAAATTGATAATTCACATATTTAGAAAATTATTTAGATAAAATGAAAATTATTTTTTGATTGAAGATGTCGACATTATCTAATAGTGAATTTTTCATATTTTTCGGAGGCAATCTATTTTTTGGGTAAAAATTAAATACTATTCAAATTTATAATGTTTTTCATGACATCATAATGAAACAATAGTGATGTAATAAAATAATATAAAATGGGTATTCAGAAAATATATGTTTTACCTTTAAAATAATGTGATTTTAGATTTGTTTGATTAATTTTACAATGCCTTAGGGGACCCTCTAAAACTTATAAAATATTTTTTCTTTTTAAAATTATTTCATTGAGTGTGTGACTCATCTCCACATAAGAAAGACTGATATTTTAAGTATTTAGGCCATTAGAAACAAAAAATAATTTTTTCCACTCTCCTTTGGAAAAAACAAAAGGGAATAAATCGTGGTTGGGTTTGTGGTTTTGATTAGTTTAATGTGTAGTGTCAAAAACCTAAATTATAAAGAATTCCCTCTCCTTTCCTATATAAAACCACTCAACCTCCCATTACTCATCACTAAAACCATTATGATATTGACCAACATCTTCCCTACTATATCTAAAATCCCCCAAAGGTTCCACAATATCCCAATAATCCTTTTTAAAGACTCTCCCAATCCTTTGGGATCGCAATTCCAAGTAAGGGATCCTCACTTTCCTTCTTGATTTATGTCCAAGTTTTCTTATATTGTTATTCACTTTTATTTTGAATTTAATTTTTTGGGATATTTTTTATAACCTCCCCTATAATTCCCTAATTTTTTTAATTATTTGATATCCCTTTCTCTCTCATTAATGGCTCCCATGTACACCCATTACCATGCCAAAATTTCATAAGGGATTTCTCTCTCCTAATTTAAATTCAAGAAATCATTTTATATTATGGATGTAAATTCTATTACATGTGTTGGGATAATACTTTTCATGATACCCATATTTTCAATTTAATGTAAAAATTATTAGACACCCCTTTATCTCTCATCAACCAATTTTACGATTTCTTTTTGACATCGTTATGTTGTCAAAGATACACCAAAATTTCCCATGCCAAAATCATCGTGTATGTGAGTACCAAACCAATTTTTCTATCATGGGTATTCACATTTATCCACATGCACTTGTTTACCGAGGAATTACATTTATGTATTCCATATCTCTAATTCGGGGAATACATTATATTGTTTAATGAATCCATGTTGGATTATCTATGTGGCACACATATTCATGAAATGAAATGATTAAGAAGGGTGTTGTCACGAACCGAATCTGGACGCTGCCAAAACCGGCACCAAACCTAGCCCTTGACATTCCCCGAAGTGCGTTCCCTATCCCCAAGGGCTGGCACAAGTGCCCATGTATCATTTATTTTTGTTTGGGAACGATTTACCTGAATATGAAGGCATAAAACATTAAAAATAATCAATAAACTGAATCTGAAAAATTTAAACAAAACTATGTTTAAAAATACCATAACTGAATACATATTTTTAAAGACACTACAAGTGGTCTAAAAACAAATAATGACAACATAAAGACATCCCCATGGACTCCACATGACAATGGGGTCATCACCCGCAAGCCTTCTCCGCAACTCCGCCCCAACGATGGGGACTAACACCCTGAACCCCCATCACCCTTAGCCTTCCCTTTACCTGAGTCAAGCATAAACAGGTCTACTCACACCCTAGGGGTTTAAGTAGGGTGTGATCCTAATCCCAATAGGATACCACCAGATTATTCTAAAGAGCATGCAATAAAATGTGAACAAAACAAGCAATTTTAATACACAAGGTGAAATAGTGTTAAAATTCAAAGAAATGCAACTTTCAAAGGAAAACAGTTTTGAATCCAAGAATTCCAGTATGTTAACACATTAAATAGACATGTGAGATACTGTAAAGTACTGCCAAAACACCCCAAAACAAGGGTAAATACCACAAATCCAATGAGCATCAAAATCAGGAACACCACTAAGCACTAGGTTGTCTCGGGCCCTATGTACCTCGTACCTCAGTGTAGAGTAACCATAGAAAAATTTGTTCTCGTGCACGAGCCACTAGTAGGGAAAATACCCATTACCTAGTGGTCCCCAATCATCATCCACATATTTTAGTTAGAGTTGTCATTATCCAAATGCTAAGTGGAACAGGGACAAAACCCATCTGATCCACTAGCCGTACTAGTACAAATTCGCCCCACCTAGGTACCTGGGCTTCCCCTTTTGTGTTCAAACAATTTCAGCAAACAACACACATAATTTTTAATATAAAATTTCAATACTGGTCACAAACAGATAGTACATTAGCTACACACATTTTATACCATTTAAAACAAACAATAAAATAATTTTATTTTCAATAAAACAACCTCTCAAAACATCACATTGTTTTACAACCAAAGCTCTTTAAGGTATCCACTTTTCACACTATGTGAACACCTGCAATTCTTTAAAACAAAATTTCAGTTCAATACCCTTTAATGAAACAAACAATTCAGTTATGGGGCAGCCCAATGTGAACCAAGAAGTTATATCTTTTAAAAACCACCATTTTCACAAAAACATGGCACTTAAAGCCCATTTTCTTCCCAAAAACCATTTAAGAAAACTTTCACAGCAACAAAAAAAGAATAAAAAATAAAATAATGATTTTCTGTCATAATATAGTTCAATAAAATCAACTAAGTAATTATAGGTCAGCCCAAAATGAACCAATGAAAGATTTGAATGAAAAAACCCCCAATTTCACCAAAAAGTGAAACTTAAAATTCATTTTCATTATAAATGCAACTAAACCCAATTTTTACAGATACATTAAAGGGAAATAAACAATATGGTACCATGAACATATCAAGCTAATTCACAAAAATTTCACACAAAATGGAATCACCTACCAAAACCAAGGAAACCCTTGAACCCTTTGTGCAAAAACACAAACGCACCACCGCCGCACCTCAAGGAAGGTAAAACAGACCTAAAACCAGAATTTTAGACCATGAAACACAAGATAAAACCCTAATTTTTAAACCCTAATCCCTGGAAATTAGAAACCTCAATGATAAGGGAATAAACCCTAAGTAAATTGGATGTAACCCTAAACAAATTGAAAGAAGAAAGAAGGAGAAAAACTTACTTAAAATTTCTTGTATAAATCTCCCCCAAAAATTCTAGTATCTGATTTAAAAAATACTCAAACCTTTATGGGAGGTTTGAAAAAGGATATGGAGATAATTTAGGAATTTTAATGGGGGAAAAAGAGTAAAAATTGAGAGAGATATGAAGGAATGAACTTACCTCTTTAAATCTGAACAATTTGAGGAAGCCTATGAAGTTCGGCACCAAAGCACTATTAAACAGAGCTCCAAAGAGGGGGGAGAGAGAAGGGTCGTGCGACTGGGTTCAGAGGTCTTGGGCTCCACTTGGAATCACCGAAAAATCCCAAAAAATGATTATGATATAACATAATCAAACATTATTTTTAAAACAAGAATTGGGCTTTTGGGAAGGCCCAACCCCTTAAATAAAATCCCAAATAATCCATGGTTATGGATTTATAAAAGCTCCAAATTACCTTGGTGGTGTTAATGGATTAAAGGATGTCACGTAAGAATTTTAATGGATGAAAAATTATAAAAAATGGAAAAGTTATAGAAGATACAATATTTATTTTTTAATGTGAAATTGGGCTCACGGTTTGGCCCAATTCATGAATACTCATCTATTCCTCCCTAAAACCTAGGTAAACCCCAAAAACAAAGCAAGGATGTAAATTAAATGAAAAAAATAACATTAATATATGTCATGGATGTGACAATTCTCCCCACCATAAAGCATTCCGCCCCAGAAATTCCATAACAACATCAGATGCAAAAGCAAAGCCCAAACGATAGACCAAGACAAACTTCCTTGCCACATTTTCACCTGCTTCAAAAAGGACGAACATCTTTAGTTGATAAAAAAAGGAATATAATACTCTCACCAACCAAAAAGTACCCCACTTAATTAAAATTATGAAACACATTCAAAACACATCCCAAAACAAAACACCTCAAACACTACAAGATGGCGCTCAATCAGTCCACTTGAAACGAACAACGAACTCAAATAATGCTACCCCAACATTACGTAAACACAACAGTTGGGTGTTCTCCAACCCCAAATTTACCCAAGTAATAAATTTGTGGATTGATATACTTGAATGATACTACCTCCTACCTAGAATACACCAAGGAGAAAACTTAGTCACTAGTACGGGGTGACCCAATCTGGACATCCCACCACCAGGGACAACTCAATTTTCTTAGATAGAATAAGGATAACAATTGGGGAAGGAACGAACGGTCTCCCCATCATAAGGGTTAAAATAAAATTATTCCTTTTCTAAGAGAACATACATGATACCCATGATGGGTCTCCCCACCATAATAATGAACACTTCTTTCCTTAAGACAAAATGAAGACACCAACAGGGGGCCTCGAACGGAATTCCCAGCACTAGGGGTAGATTAATATCAAAATTCTTCCAATGAAACTTAAATGAGTCTTATTGTGGGTATACCCCAAACAAAACCCAACCATCTTAACTAAATATTATGGGATAAAAACAAAAAAACCAACATAATTTTAAGCAGCTGGCATGGCCGCAAGGTTAGTTCACACGGTTTGGGAAACCGCGAGTTAACTGTGCGGATCATTCGGTCCAAAGAGGAAACTTCACACAGTTTACTTTGCCAAGGATCATGGACGTGCAGAGAACATGCAGTAGCTACTATCTCTTATCACATGGTCCCCTAGGTTGGCACACAGTTACTACTAACCGCGCACAAACTATGCACTTCAACCTGCCTAACCCAAATTTTAACCTTTTCTCCAAAACAAAAGGGAACCCAAAGGGGAAAAAAATCAACTCAGGGTATGACATGGGAACAAGGTACTCACACCTCTTTCCACCAAATGTGAGAAATTAGAACAAGACGATGACACCAGAGGTTTAAAATATTCCTATCTTTCATATTGAGGATATGACCTTGACCAAAAGTTTGAACGAAGGTAGGATTTCCCCTAACTATGTGCCAGCTTCTCTCCGAGGCCTATGGCTGGAGCTCAATGGATTGAAGCATCTTCAGCCTCACAGTTAGGATTTGGAAACCCTTAAACTGAACATCTTATTCCAGTGCCAAAAAAAATTATACTGTAATCTCATATGTTCTCATTGAGACATGACACACTTCAAACCCTCTTTTCCACAACCCATCAATTTACCAAAACAAGAACTTAGAGGATGCACACACATTGCCCCTTTTATTCTTTGGATGACAAACAACTGAATGAAAGGACATATAGAAACACATTCCTCTAGAACATAGGATTTATAATTCCCTATAGGGATACACACATCCAACAAAATAGAGACTCTTATAATATTGCACAATCTTCACCCTTACAGTCAAATGAACACATGACATCGCAAGGCATCACCCAACATGACCATTGTGGATAAAATAAAACACAAGGAGAGGGACCTTTTACTGAGTCCCAAATAGAACATTATTTCAGCAAGTGTCCATAATAGCCACTCTTGGCCAGATCTTGCACACTTGTGGCCTAACATGAACTCTTTCTTCAATGATACTGACGGAAGACCCAGAGGCCCTTTAAGACATCATTATACAATGACAACCCTAAAAATCATTGAACTTCAACAACTTAAGAAACATAAGAAACTAAGGTCTATTTCAACCTACCACAAACACTCTCCCACTATAGGGGGATCCACATAATTGAAAAAGAAGAGGGGTAAAATCAATCTCCAAACCTCAAGAAAAAAGTCCTTATGTTGATCAACTGGAGGATCATCCAACGGTGAATCACCATAGGCCAAACTTGAATCATACATTATAACTTTATGGGGGCGTACCCTAGCCTACAAGAAAACCCAAGGACCCAACCGATCTGGTCATTTGGTCACAAAAGACCACAAACCTGAACCGAACACATGATGGAGCCACCACATTGGCCTCCCAAACTTTTCCTCAAAAGAGACCACTGACCAACACTTCATTCAAACTTATCAATGAAACAACAAAGAAAAACGTTGTTCAAAGAAGAGGGGTTATTGAACTCAAAACATCCCACGATAATAATCCTGAAAACACATAATCCATACCTCCTAACCATACATTATCAAAATACAACACTTTCCTTCAAAAAAAATTATTTAAAAAAATAGTTTTGGTGGGTTGAAAATTTACCAATGGTATCTCATGAGCCTCACACATGCATGTTTACATGCCACACTGGGAACCCACCTCATATCCATCCATATTCCCAAATAAACCTATGCATGTGCTCACCCTTGAGAGCACCAATTACCAAAAATCAAACCTTTCTCTTTTTAAAATCAAATCTTTTAACCACACTTTCCTTTTCTCAGAAACAATAACCATAATATCAAAACCCAATTTTTCATCTCACAAACCAATTTATAAAAGAATATATAATTCAATAAAAGCACATATTCGTGCCTTTCACAATTGTTTCAAAAAATTTCAACCCATTTCAAAACAAATATAATTTCTTGAAAAACACCATTTCATAAATCTCCATTTAATTAAGAACTCAACTCTTCTCATTTCAAGAAATGGTTCTAAAAGTTCATAAGTTTCTTTTTTGCTCAGTAGTAACCAAAACGAAAATCCATCTTCAACCCCCACACAAAAATTCTAGAACACTTAATTCAATCCAAAACACTTTTCCACGGTTTAAAAAAAATCCATTAGAAACATATTTTCAAAACCCCAATTAACATAGTTCATACTTTCAAAAGAGGTGTAAACACATAATTTACCCTTTTGAAATAATTCTGAAATTTCATTTATATGCATTAAAAAAACATAAAACCATTTTCAATTTACTAGAAAATAACTTCACAAAAATTCACACTCTTTAAAGTGAAGTCATTTTTTTTGCTTAAAAAGAAACCAAGTTTCCAAGATTCCAAAACAAAGAGACACAAGACAACGTGAGAGGAAACTAGTTTCGGTGGATGACTTGGACATATGGTTGGCAGCCACATTCCAATCAGTTCACCGTCCCAGAGAGTATTCTAGGGAAATATCCACGGCTCTACATGGCTTGCCATGCCCTGCAAGCTCACTAAGATTATTCGCCCAACTCTCTTTTTATTTCCCATAGTCATCATTAAACCAAGGAAACCAAAGGACATAGATAAATCCATACTACCCATGCTGACTTGAATCCCGTTATGAGGTGTGCTGGCCAGGCACACTACCCATGACTGAAATTTCAAGTCCCAAAAATCCTAGCTCCAGACTATGCTGACTCTTCCCCAAATAACATGACCCAAGGAGCGAACCTCCTTTGATACCATTTGTCACGAACCGAATCTGGTCGCTGCCAAAACCGGCACCAAACCTAGCCCATGACATGACCCGAAGGGCATTCCCTATCCCCATGGGCTGGCACAAGTGCCCGGGTATCATTTATTTTTTTTGGGAACGATTTACCCGAATATGAAGGCATAAAACATTAAAAACAATCAATAAAATGAATCTGAAAAATGTAAACAAAAATATGTTTAAAAAAACAAGAACTGAATACATATTTTTAAAGACACTAAAAGTGGTCTAAAAAAAATAAGGACAACATAAAGACATCCCCATGGGCTTCACATGATAATGGGGTCATCACCCGCAAGCCTTCTCCGCAACTCCGCCCCAACGATGGGGACTAACACCCTGAACCCCCATCACCCTTAGCCTTCCCTTTACCTGAGTCAAGAATAAGAAGGTCTACTTACACCCAAGGGGTTTATGTAGGGTGTGAGCCTAAACCCAATGGGATACCACCAGATGATTCCAAAGAGCATGCAATACAATGTGAACAAAACAAGAAATTTTAATACAAAAGGTGAAATAGTGTTAAAATTCAAAGAAATGCATCTTTCAAATGAAAAAAGTTTTCAATCCAAGAATTCCAATATGTTAACACCTTAAATAGACATGTGAGCTACTGTAAAGTACTGCCAAAACACCCCACAACAAGATTAAATACCACAAATCCAATGAGCATCAAAATCGGGAACACCCCTAAGCACTAGGTTGTCTCGGGCCCTATGTACCTCGTACCTCAGTGTAGAGTAACCATAGAAAAATCTGTTCTCGTGCATGAGCCACTAGTAGGGAACATACCCAAAACCTAGTGGTCCCCAATCATCATCCACATATTTTAGTTAGAGTTGTCGTTATTCAAATGCTAAGTGGAACATGGACAAAACCCATCCGATCCACTAGCCGTACTAGTACAAATCTGCCCCACCTAGGTACTCGAGCTTCCCCTTTTGTGCTCAAACAATTTCATCAAACAACAAACATACATTTGAATATAAAATTTCACTACTGGTCACAAACAAATAGTACAGTCGCTACACACATTTTAAACCATTTAAAACACAAAATAAAATAATTTTATTTTCAATAAAACAACCTCTCAAAACATCACATTATTTTTCACCCAAATCTCTTTAAGGTATCCACTTTGCACATTATGTGAACACTAGTAAGTCATTAAAACATAATTTCAGTTCAATAACCTTTAATGAATCCAACAATTCAGTTATGGGGCAGCCCAATGTGAACCAATAAATTATATCTTTTAAAAACCACCATTTTCACAAAAACATGGCACTTAAAGCCCATTTTCTTCCCAAACACCATTTAAGATAAATTTCGTAGCAACAGAAAAAAGAATAAACATAAAAAAAATGATTTTCAGTCATAATACAGTTCAATAAAATCAACTAAGTAATTGTAGGTCAGCCCAAAATGAACCAATGAAAGATTTGAATGAAAACCCCCCAATTTCACCAAACATTGGAACTTAAAATTCATTTTCATTATAAATGAAACTAAAACAATTTTTTACAGAGACATTAAAGGGAAATAAACAATAAGGTACCATGAACACAACAATCTAATTCACATAAATTGCACACAATATGGAATCACCTACCAAAACCAAGGAAACCCTTGAACACTTTGTGCGAAAATTGAAACGCACCACCGCTGCACCTCAAGGAAGGTAAACCAGACCTAAAACCAGAATTTCAGACCATGAAACACAAGATAAAACCAAAATTTTTAAACCCTAACCCCTGGACATTATAAACACACAATTATAATTGAATAAAACCTAAGTAAATTGGATGTAACCCTAAACAAATTAAAATAAGAATGAAGGAGAACAACTTACTTAAAATATCTTGTAGAAATATCCCCAAAAAATATCAGTATCTGATTTTCAAAATAGTCAAACGTTTATGGTAGGTTTGAACAAGGATATTGAGATAATTTAGGAATTTTAATTGTTGAAAAAGAGTAAAAATTGAGAGAGATATGAAGGAATGAACTTACCTCGTCAAATCTGGACGATTTGAGGAAGCCTATGAAGTTCGGCACCAAATCACGATTAACCAGAGCTCCAAAGAGGGGGGAGAGAGAAGGGTCGCACGACTGGGTTCAGTGGACTTGGGCTCCACTTGGAATCACCAAAAACTCCCAAAACATGAATACGATATAACATAATCAAAGATTATTTTTAAAACAGGAATTGGGCTTTCGGGGAGGCCCAACCCCTTAGATAAAAACCCAAATAATCCCTGGTTATGGATTTATAAAATCTCCAAATTACCTTGGTGGTGTTAATGGGTTAAGGGAGGACAAGTAGGAATTTTAATGGATGAAAAATGTTGAAAAATGAAAAAGTTATAGAAGATACAAAATTTATTTTTTAATCTGAAATTTGGCTCACGGTTTGGCCCAATTCATGAATACTCATCTATTCCTCCCTAAAACCTAGGTAAACCCCCAAAACAAAGAAAGGATGTAAATTAAATGAAAAAATACCTTTAAAATATGTCATGGATTTGACAGGTGTGCCCTGATAGTGCTCCAATGTACTGGGTAAGGAATAGTATCATGATACATCATGTGAAATGAGTGTTTACTCATGATAATTCATGTTCAATGTTGGTTTAATCATTCTAATTCATGTTAAATAAGGGTTTACTCATACTTCATGTGCAATGTGAATTTCATCATTCTATTATCATGTTAAATGTTGTTCCCACATCTCCATGTTATGATAATCATGTTATATCATGCCTTTAGGTTCATGTTTCTATTTTTCTCCATGGATATGCCTATTTCCTAACATGTATTGTATTATTCATTTATTTCCCTTTTTACTCCCTTATTGGGATTTATATATCACCATTTTTATGTGTGTCCTCAAGTTATCCCATGCAATGATAAGTACAAAGGAATGTTGTGGTCATGTAAAATAAGTTTTCAATAAAGACAAGTATTTTATGTTTTAATCTATAAAATGTTTTCTAATTTCACAAGACACTAGACCTCTCAATATGTTGAGTTTCCTTAAGGTCTAGTTTATGTAATAAATTATGTTTAAAAATATAAAAAATGGCTATGTTGATTTAGTTGGCGTCAGAGGATAGTTTTAGTTAATTTTGGGATTAGGATTAGAAAACCCTAGTGAAATACTTAGGGATAAGACTAAATATAAAGAAAAAATCCCTAAATTTTGGTGAGTATATATTAAATGGTTTATCAAGAAAATATGTCCCTATATGGATACATATAGGTAGAGGTGGATCTGGAACAGATGTATCTTGGGGTAAAACCTGAAAACACCTCTTTGAGCTAGACTCGAATGGGAAATGGTGCACGACAATGGGCCTTGATACACTCTTGGTTCGACAATCCCAGGAGATATACTTTGGTATATTCATAATCTTTTTATGAACCATTATTAAGGGGATAAAAAAATTCCCCTAAAAATATATGTTGGGAAGTAGATCATGGATAACACTGATTGAAGCCTATAAATTCATAAGTTAAGGAAAGAAATGAATTTATAAGCTATAAGTTTTGTCATGGGATTACCATTATGTGTTACCCATAAATTTCATTTTATCAATCCAATGGACAATAATAGGAGGACTGAGGCTAAAAACCAATTTGAAGATCAATATGATGATTTTTCTAATGATATTCCCAATCTGATGAGATAGGGAATCACAATATTTTTCACGATACTCTCTTAGTTAACTGAAGTTTCGAATCGAAACATGGGTCAAGAGGAAATCCCCCCAAGAAATAACAAGCCACAATCGAGGGCTTCATGAGATAAAGGCCTCCTACTTTTTATGGATCATCTAATCCCTCAGTCGAAGAACAATGCATCAACTCCATTGAGAAGATCTTCTCCATATTTTAATGTTCCAAACAAGACAAGGTTCTTCTGGCTGGTTATCGTATAGAAAGGGAATCTAATCAATGGTGTACATTGATAAAAAACACGAATCTTGAGGAAGAGATCGAGGAAATGTAATGGAATGATTTTTAGAAAATGTTTTTCAATAAATATTTTCTTCACACCCTCCAACATAAGATGGAAGGGGACATCTTTTACCTCTAGAAAAAAGAAAATGAATCCATCAGAGTGTATGATGAAAAATTCACAAGGATTACACGATATGCCATCGACTTTGTCATTACCCCCCAAATGCAAGACACTTTACAATATGCCCTTAAAGTCAAAATAGAGATTGATGAATCTTAGGGGAATCATGGGGATAAGAAGTAGAAAGTGAAATTTAATTCTGGTAGTTTAATAGATAAATCAAATGGTGCTAAGAAATTATAACACCCCAATTTCCAAAGGTACATAAAGAAGCACCATATAAATTTACTTAAGGGGATGAGGAAATGCTTTAGGTGCGGAAAGAAGGGAACTTAGACATTAATTTTTGACAAGAAAAACCTTCTTCTATGACAAAGGAGAGGAATGATTCATTTGACCGTCAACGAATAGTTCATTGCTTCAAATACAAAGAACCAGGGAACTTTGAAAACCAGTGCCCTATTCCAATGTTTTTCAGAGTCAACGAATTACCTACAAGGAGAAAAGGGATAGATTTTTCATCACTACCACTTTAATGAATACTAACAAGAAAGTGGTGAAAGGTATGATAGGTATTCATTCATGAATTGAGAATGTACTTCTTTATTCTGGTTCTATGAATTTTTTATATCCCGAAAGTTTAGTCAAACAATCTCAAAACAACCACAAATCATGTAAGTAGATATGTCCTTGAGAATGTAAATTATGGAAATTATTTAATCTATTGAATATAACTCCTCCCCAATCACAATTTATGGTTTTAACTTCCCGGAAAACCTCTCCATACTACCTATAGTGTAATTTTTTTGTAATTATTGGCATGGAAAAGATTTCCTATATAGATCCTACATAAATAGCTATGAGGGAGAAATAACTCTCCATATAGAAAATCAACCCTTGATTTTGTACAAGAGAGAGGTGGATGATGAATCTTATTTAGCACCATTATCTCATGTGTGGATATTACTAACCTATGAGAACACATATAATGCTCAGATTATTGAGTCTAAGGAATCATCCATCCTTAAATATATGCCTATTGTGAGGGAATTCTCTAAAGTGTTACCTAAGAAATTTCCTGGCCTTCCTCCTAGAAGAGATGTTGAATTCTCAATTGATCTTATACCTAAGTATTTTTCCAAAATCAAAGATTCTATATTGGTTGGTTTATGTGTATCTTGAGTAGGTAAAGAAATAACTACAATAAAATCTAGATAATGGGTCTATAAACCCAAGTGCTTCACCATGGGGTTCACCTTTATTCTTTGTCATGAAGAAGGATGGGTCCATGCGTGTTTCCATTGATTATCAGGAGATCAAAAAAATAAAAATAAAGAATAAGTATCATATTCCATGAGTTTATGAATTCTTTGATTAGCTACATGGAGCCCAATAATTTTACAAGGTGGATCTGTGGTCTGGATATTACCATGTATGGGTGAAGAAGGAGGATATCTGGAAGACTAATTTTTGATCAAGGTACATGCACTATGAATTCATTGTAATGCCTTTCATGCTCATAAATGTATATAAATATTCATGGTCCTGATGAATATAGTATTTAGATATTACCACATAAAATCCGTGGTAGTCTTTATAGGCGATATTCCAATATACTGAAAAATGAAGGAGGAGTATGAGGAGCATCTAAGCACTATACAAGAGACCTTGTGAAAGGAGAATCTCTATGAAAACTACAAAAAGTGTGAGTTCTGGTTTAAGGAGGTCTCATTATTGGGTCACATCATCACAATCCATGGTATAAATATGGACCCCTAAGATAAAAGAAATTGAGGGATGGCTGAGGCCAACATCTATGATGGATATCCATAGCTTCCTTGGGTTAGCTGGATATTATCGCCGATTTGTGACAAATTTCCCCTGATTGTCAAACCATATTAAAAAGATAAATCAGAAGGGATTCATGTTTTCTTAGAGTGATGAATGAGAAGATAGATTCATGGAGTTGAAAAAGAGGATTATCACTACACCTGTGATCACAATACCCCAAGTGGATAACTTTTTTTGATATTCAGTGATGCTTCAAATAAGGGATTGTGTTTTGTATTGATGAAAAATGAAAAAGTATTTTCATATGAATCAAGGAACATGGTTGTTCATGAGAAGAACTATCCAACACATGATCTGGAGTTAGCTGTAGTAATATTTTCATTAAAATTTTTGCGACATTACCTCTTTAGGGAGATGTGTGAATTATATATGGATTACAAAAGCCTCAAGTATATATTTAGACAGAAAGAGTTGAACATGTTCCAAAAAAGATGGTTAGTGATGATCTAAGACTATGACAACTCAATCTATTACCATCATGGGAAGGCGAACAAGGTTGTGGATACCCAAAAAAGAAATGACCCATCAATTCTTTCATTGATGATAATGGAAAATGATCCAATCTTATTAGATTTGATGATTATGAACATGTGAATCATAAATAAGGGAACATCATAATTCCTTTCACAAATGATTACTCAACCATCTCTTTTGGAAAGGTTAATGGATGGTCAAAAGGATTATGCGGGAATTTATAAGAATGTGGAAACTATTGGAAAAGGGAAATCCTTGGAGTTCAATGTTAATGAAGAAGGAATTATGATATTTGAGACAAGTCTATGTGTTCCATCAAATCCGGTGTTAACGAATGAACTTTTGGATGATTCATATAGATCAAATTTCTTCATTCACCCAAGAAACACAAAGATGTATTGAGATCTCCTAGAGCATTATTGGTTGTATAACATTAAGAAAGAGATCGCTGAGTATAAATAAATGTGTCTGGTGTGTCAGCAAGTGAAGGATGAGAGGATGAAGTCTAAAGGGATGACGATACCATTACCCATACCAACATGAAAATTGGAGAACATCACCATGGAATATTTTCACCAGACATTAGAAGACAACCAAAGGAATAAAATTATATCTAGGTTGTTGTTGATTGTCTTATAAAGACTACACAATACATTTCAGTTGGAGAGTATTTCTCATTGGACCAACTAGAACAGATATACATCAAAGAAGTTGTAATGTTGTATGGAGTTACACTATCGATTGTATCCGATCGAGATCAAAGATTCACCTTTATGTTCTAGAAGTTTCTCCAACATTCTCTGAATACTTAGCTGAACTTCAGTACAACTTATCATCCTCAAAATGATGTCCAATCTGAGGAAATTAATCAAACACTTGAGGAAATGTTGAGGGCATGATCAATGGGCGTAAATGGATGGTGGGATCTATATATTCTTCTAGCTGAGTTATCTCATAAAAATAGTTTCCACTCAAGAATCCAAAAGGATCCTTATAAAGCCCTTTATGGGAATGGGTTAAGAACATATGAAGGTTGGGTTGAAGTTGGGGAGTGAAAATTACTAGGTCCATAAATGGTTGAAGAAATGATGGAAAAGGTTAAGACCATCCATCATTACAATAAACCTTCTTAGATTCGACAAAAGAACTATGATGATTATCATCGACAAGACCTAGAGTTTGATGTTGGAGACATGGTATTCCTCTGCATATCACTGTGGAAGAGTGATATGAGATTTACGAATAATGGAACGATTATTCCAAGGTACATTGATGATTTTTAGATCCTTGATCACATAAGAGCAGTGGACTATCGACTAGAACTCTTACCGAAACTGTCTCAAGTACATGATGTATTCCATGTATCACTCTTGAGGAAGTAAATACCTGACCCATCACATGTACTCAATCTAGAGGTGGTACCATTGGATAATTACATCTCTAATGAAGAGAAGCTAATGAAGATCTTAGATCATAAGAAAAAAATCAATGAAATAAGACAATTCCCCCCATCAAGGTGATGTGGTGAAACCACAATTTTGAAGAAGAAACATGGGAATCATTGGAAGTGATGAAGTAGTGTTACCTTCATCTATTTTAGTGTGGGAAAAGGAAATTCTGAGGGTGAAATTTATTAAGGGGGGCTGATTGTAATGACCCAAACTGTTATTAATAAAAATTCCTCTTGATATAATTAAATTCTTTATTGTGTTAAATGGTTATATAAAACCTATGATCTTCCTTGGTTTTATGTTTTTTGGGTTTTAAAATACCGTTTATAATTGTTAACATTCCTAATATAGCTTTTGAATATTAATCACATGATTAGTATAAATATAGAGCTTTATCAAATGCAATTTAATCAAACAAAGGAAGCGATGGACTCATCCAGTTGAATTTCTCCCTACGAAGCCCATTTTTTGGAGCTCATGAAAGAGGTAGAATCATTAGGATTTTCTCTGGACAAAGCCCATGTCGAGGTTCAACTTCTTAATCTTGAACGGAATCACTTATGGGAGAAGTGGATGTTATTAGATATTACCACCCGAACGATGTTATCTGAGTCACCCCAAGAGTTTGTCACCTTTGCACACCATACCATCAAGTCTTATGCAGGTGTTATAAGGGGTTATGTCACAAGACCCTATAACTATGATTATGTTCATTATTTTTTTATAGAATAAATAATATACATTCATTTTATTATTGTTACATTAAAATGGTTTTTAAATCCGAAATAGTATTTTTAGTTAATATTCACTTAAGGAATCCATTTTAAATGAATAAATGGATTATTTAAATTAAATAATATTTAAATAAAATATTATTACTAAATTACTTTTTATTAAATATAAATTACTGAAAAATATTTATACAATTGTAATGTTTATTAAAGTTTAAAAGCAATTTTTGTCAAAACCCATGAATTTTCAATAAAGGTCAGTTTTTATTTGGAAAGTGAAAATTAACATATTTATAAACTTATGTAGATAAAATGAATATTATTTTTGGATTCATGATGTCAAAATTATCTAATAGTTAATTTTTCAAAATTTTTTGAGACATTAAAATTTTTGGGTAAAAATTAAATACCATTTAAATATATAATGTATTTTATGACATCATAATGAACAAATAGTGATGTAATGAAACACTATAAAAGGTATATTTAGACAATATATTTTAACCTTTAAAATAAGTTGATTTTAGTTATTTTTTTATTAATTTTACAATTCCATAGAGGACCCTCCACGAAATATAAAATATTATTAAATTTTAATATAATTTCCTTGATATTATGACTCACCTACACATAGGCAAGCATAATATTATAACATGTTTTACCATTGGCCTTATAAATTTTTTTTCCACTTCCCTTTGGAAAAAAACATGGGAAAAAACCATGGTATGGTTTGTGGTTTGGATTAGTTTAATGTGTAGTGTCCAAAACCTAAATAATAAAGAATTCCCTCTCTTTTCATATATAAACCCACTCAACCTCTCATTACTATTCACTCAAACCATTTTTATCTCTACCATCCTCTTCAATACTCTCTATAGAATCCACCCCAAGGCACTCCAAGACTTTTTGATCACACTTCCAAGTAAGGGATTCTCACTTTCCTTCCTTATTTATGTCCAAGTTTCTTTATATTTTTATTCTTTTTTATTTTAAATTATAAATGTTAGGATATTATTCCAAACCTCCCCTATAAATAGATGTTTATTTTTTAATAATGAGATACCCATTTCTATTTCATTAATTCCTCCCATGTACACCCTTTACCTTGCCGAAATTCAGTAAGAGATTTCTCTCTCCTTATTTACATTCAAGAAATTATATTATATTATGTATCTAAATTACATTAAATATGTTGGGATATTGTGCTCCATGACACCCTTATTATCCATTTAATTGAAAAATAATGATATATCCCTTTATCTCTCATAAACCAATTTCATTATTTCTATTTGACGTCGTTATGCTGCTAAAGTTACACCAAAATTTCCCATGCCGAAATCATCATGTAAGTGAATACCACAACTATTTCTCAATCAAGGGTATTCACCTTTATGAACATGTACTTGATGATATAAGACTTAAATTTATGTATTCCACATCTATTATTCAAGGAATAAATTATGATTATTAATGAATCCATGTTTTGTGAGCAATGAGGCACACTTATGCATGAAATTAAATGATTATGGAGGGTGGGCCCAGATAGCGCTATAATACATTGGGTAAAGAATATTATCATGATATGTCTTGTGAAATGAGTGTAGAATCATTATAATTCATTTGAAATGAGGGTTTACACATAATGATTCATGTAAAATGACGGCTTACTCATGATTCATGTGAAATGAGCCTTGGATCATGCTAATATCATGTTAAATGTTATTTCCACATCTCCATGTTATGGTAATCATGCTATATCATGCCTTTTTGTTCATGTTTCTCTTAAGCTTGATTGATATGCCTATTTACTAACATGTATTGTATTCTTTATGTTATTATTTTTTTACCCCCTTAATGGTATTTATAGCCCACACTTTTCTTATGTATGTTCTCAGGTTATCACATGAAATTCTAGGTACAAAGGAATGTTGTGGTCATGTAAAAGAAGTTTTCAATAAAGTCATATATTTTATGTTTTTATTTAATTTTCCTAATTTCCAAAGACACTAGACCTCTCGATCCTAGAAGATTTCTTATATAAAATTTTATGTAATAAATCATTTTTAAATATGTAATAAATAATATGGTTGTTATAATCTGAATTCTCAAAGAGGGGCGCAGTTTGTTATCACTGCAATTATCAAAATGGTTAATGAGGGGTTAAAAAAAAGATAAGGGTAAAAAAACATTCAAATTTTTTCTAAATTCTATTAGATGAGATATTTTGATTGTTCATAATTCGATCTTATAAATATATCATTTTGGATCCATTTTTACATGATAGATATTTTAAATTTATTTAAAACATTATGAAATTTCAATGGTAACCCTCTCCTCTCATATAAAAGGGTACCTCCTCTACTCTATTATTCACACCTCAAAAGACTTTTAATTCAAATAATAAATGAAGAAAAAACTTCCTAGAATCCATAACCTCATTCTACATGTCTTGGTTTTGAAAGAATACTGACCACATAGGGATTGTAGTGAAGACGGTCTGAAGAAGAGGTATAATCGTTAACTGAATGTTTTAGTTTTATTTATTATCCTGACTCTATCAAATATTATTAATAATTACCTCCCATGTAGTGATATTTCATTTTGTTAATGTCATAACCTACAAAAATATCTACTTCTATCAAATAGTAAAAACAATCATTCATGTATATGGTGGACCACCGCCTCACAAACTAAGGCAATTTGTTTTCTATAATCACCTCCAACAAATATTTAGGATGATTGTTTTAATATATATATATATATATATTTGTGATATTCATCATATTTTTATTATTTGGGAAAATTAATATATCAAATATTTTATTACCTTTTAATTAATTAAAAAATGATACCATCGTTCATGTGTATGTGCATATTAACAAATCTATAATGTGATGTGATTAATTTTTCATTAATGAATCACATGGATTATAATACCATGAGATTTTACGAAATATGTTTTCAAATTAATTTTATTCCTTCAATATCATTCATTGTTCACAACACTATGTTTAAAGGAACCAGGATATACTATTAAAATATCATAGGATAGATATCACTAGACCGTTGTATTAGAGGGTATGAATACTACTAACTAAATCATTAAAAATTAATGGTTTATACACGTATAAAAAAAATTTACTTGTTAAATTTTTTAATAAAAATAAAAATAAAATCATTTTAAAGTAAAAGAGATAATTTTCTAGAAATTTTTTTTATGCACACATGAACTCTTTATCTTACAAATTAAATAAATTAGTTTTGGTGAATAATTTTAATGAAATTTAAATATTATAAATTTAATAATTTTTCTAACTTTAATAAATTTTTTTTTATACTCATGAAATATGAATAAAATCTAGTTTAACACTTAAAAATGTATTTTACAAAAATTGCAATTTTAATCATACATTGCATTCTTATTTTAAAATTTACTTCTTCCACTTATAGGTACTAAATTTCATAAAATGATTCCATATTTGAAATTATGAGGCAAAAATTTGGTAAATAGGTCCCTTTTCATTTTGATCAATATTAATAGAAACCTTAATAAAATTTATCACCTTGGTAAAGGCTAAATCAGGTTAACCTTGGTTCAATATAAATGATACAATCATAAATTTTCTTCCAAATTCTTATTGGATGAATATAATTAGGAGAATATTACCATAGGATAAAAGTTTATATTTTTGCATGAATATTTCTCCAGGAAAATTACTTATATAAAATTTAATGAAAAGAAAATTACAAAATGTCATTCTCTTAGTTTTAAATATATCTCATATGTTCACATAATGAAAAAAAGAAAGTCACGAATAGATAATAAGTGATATTTTGGGATTAATGAAATCATTTCCATGATATAATGTTATTTATCATTTTTGAAAAATATATAATTTCCTTAAATTCTTATGAAATACAGATGCACTATTTCTCTAATTGATAAAAATATAAAAAATGATTTTAAAAATAATAAAAGTAATTTAATTTAAGTTATTTAATGTGTTACATAAATTTTTTTAGATTAATATTATATATTTTTGTTATGTTAAATGTTTATATTTTAATTTTAACCTTGTATTTATGTCTTTTAAGTCAAATTAAATGAATAGTGTCTAAATTAGAAATAATGATATTTTATGAAAATAAGATTTTATTAAATGACTTAACAATATTTAAAATAATAAAAAATGAAAATGGGGATAATATATGGTCAAAATTTTTTATCTCATTATCATTTATAGGATATTTAAACAAATTTTTAGAATTAATTTAATATATCTTAATATTTTATGAAATTCCAAGAGTTTACCTCCCCTCAATTATAAAAGGGTACCTATCCTTTATCTTATTCACACCACTTTGATACTACAAGATCAACTAAACAATACAAATTTATCTTCAAAACTCACCCATATACATTCCAGAGGTGCTGGTCATCCCAAAATACCAACCTATATCCTTTAAGATTATATATAAAGAAGTTGTTTGAAATAAGTGGTCATCACTTTAACCAATCAATTTCTTTTTAATTCATCTTTTACCTCTTATAAATATATTATATTATTAATAAAATAATAAATTTAGTATAAAAAATATACTAAAATGTTATTATTATCATGAAACAACCTTTGTTGATACATATTCGATCAAATAGGGTTTGAAATTATCACTCTTGCATACGTACAACTTTCCTACTCCATATAGTGATAAAATTCATTTTCCATCACCATATTTCAAGGATGGTTATTATGAAGGGTTAATTTTTATATATTATATTTATGAAATAATTGTTCCACTATAATGATAATATCATATCAATCTTATTACCTTCTAAACCATTAGAAACTGATAACATCGTTCATGCATACATGTGGACAACAACCTACACCGAGCGACATTTTTTTATTCATTTATATTTTACTTATATGGAAATAAGAATGAATTAAATGAATATATATGACATATATGATATAATAATGATTCAACATAGTTGATTTATTATTTATGACACAACTTGACCCATCAGTTCCTGACTTTCCATTAGAAGGTTGAGCTGTAACTACCCCATGCCCGCCTTCATAGGCAATGGGCTGTTGATAAGAATCAAAATGCCTAACTAAAATGGGAGGCATTTACAGAAAGTACCTACACACACACACACACCCAAGCTATATATTTATATATGTAATGGAATAATTATAAATGACTATAATATATATGGTAAATGACATTCATGTAATAACCACTTGGGAATACAAAAGGGTACAACAACCAATTATGAAAAATTAAGCGAAAAATACATGACCAACTTGAAAATATGTCCTAAAAAGAAAAAACTAGAAATACATACTGAGAGAGTCCTGAACTAGATCTCCAAGCCCTGAACATCATCTATAGTCAAATGAAACAATTTATCCCTATTCTCCACCAATTCCACCACTGACCTGTTTTTTTTATGCATAAGACATGAAATGTGTATGAAAAATCTCATGCAAGGGTCCGTATAAAAAAATCTAGTAAGATGCCCTAAAACTGAAAAGGGAATGATATAAAAAATGATAGAACTAGTCAAATCATCACAATGAAGTTATGTCAATAAGTATATGAGATAACACCATAATGAAAACCTAGAAATTCTCAATAGGAAACTCAAATGGGAGAGGAAGGGGATCTCTGTCTTCATAGCCTAACTAAGATCAATGAGCATTCCAATAGTTCCAAAGGTCCATAAAAAAATCCCAACATCTCACATGCCTGTATAAATTAGTATCCACGTTGAGCCACACATCTACACTTTGAAACAAAATCGACGGAACAAATTATCCAAAATATTGAGTACCCATTCCCTTGTATAACAGAAGGGTTCCAATATGTGGTTAGAGGAACCATGTCTTGGCACAACATGAGGGTTACACTTAGTAGGTATAGGAACCTTTCCTGGATACAATAGGAGGGTTCAAATTAGTAGGTAGAGGACCCATGCCCTAGTATAACAGGAGGTTTCCACTGACTATATAGAGGACCCATGCCCTGATATAGATGGATGGTTCCACTCAGTTGATAGAGGAACCATGCCATGACACAAGAAAATGGTTCAACATAGTAGATTGTGGACCCAAGCTATGATACAATAATAGTGTTCAAATTAGTATATATAGGACTCATACCCTATTATAGATGGAGGGTTCCTCTCATTAAGAAGAGGACCCATGTTCTAACATAGAAGAAGGGTTCCACTTCATAGATAGTAGACCCATAACCTGATACAACTAGATGATTCTACTCAATCAGCAGAGGACCCGTGCCCTAATACCAAAGGAGTGTTATAATATTAGTAAACATAGCATAAGGGTTCCACTTCATGGATAATAGACCCATAACCTGGTACAACTAGATGATTATACTCAATCAGCAGAGGACCCGTTCCCTAATACAAAAGGAGTGTTATAATATTAAGATAGAGGACCCATGACACTTCATAGTAGGAGGGTTAAAATATGTAGAGATAGGACCCAGACCCTGACATACGAGGAGGGTTCCAATATATAGATAGAGAACCCATTCCTTGATATATCTAGAGGGTCCTACTTTGTTTGTAGGGGACCCGTGACCCGGTATAATAGGAGGGTTTGACTCTCTTATGGTCCTTCAAGATCATTGTAATGATTGATCATCTCCTAGTGAAGAGTCACAATTATAACATATCACATCATATCTCAAAATACACTACAAAGTACACCATAATGTGCTATATAAAGAAACACCCAGGATACAGTTACCACATAATAAAATTGATGTCAATAAAAATAAGATATGAGTGGTAGAAGTTTCATAATGAAGTACACATTGTATAAAGGGGACCCCATGGTGAGTGGTCTCACTCTGCTACCTAGCTGTAAACCTAGATGTTCTCTGTTACTAGGATATTCTTGTGTACCCCTAGGCATGCTCATGTACTCCAAGATTACACGACTTGTCTGGCCAATATCCCAATGAATGCATGAGGCTTGTTTTCAGTCCGACGTGCTAGATATTCAAACCTCATATATGTCATCTCAAATGACCATGAATGGGAAAATAGATCACACTTAGTGATCATAACGGATGAATTCTTGGGATTGTCTATTCACTTTCCCAAATTTTTCACTATGTAAAAAACATTTCATCATAACACATATGTATGTCGCTATGTGGGATTAAGACAAGAGTCTAGATTAAATACCGGATATTGGTCTTGAATCTTTCACCTCAATATTAGGGTCACGAAGTCTCAGATGGTTCATCATTTCTAAACAATTTCGAAAATTTATGTAAGATAATAGATTCCGTAATAATAATAATAATAATAATAATAATAATAATAATAATAATAATAATTATAATAATAATATAATTGGGATATTCATAGACCCGAACTAAGAGCCTGAAAAATGTATCTAACCTTGGTCTTGAATTGACAATCTAAACATCAGGGTCACAATGATGCAAAAAGGTCCTCAATCTAACGTCACATGAAGAAGTTACAATGAGATCAAGGTTTTCATAGTAATAATATATTATTATTATCATTATTCAATATATTCTTTGTCAAAGGAGGGGTCCCATTCTCAAATATCCTCCCCACCCATTCATGTATTTTAATCACCTCTCTCCTCTTATTGTATAGAACAATTATTATTTATTTAAACATTGCAATTATTTATAATAATTAATATCAAGGTGCGTAAAGACTCCCTCATACAGGACCCCCATGTTTCTCATTTTCAATGCACCCAGGGGGAAACTACACCCCTTATGTTTTTATGTCATAATAATAATAATAATAATAATAAAATAACTAACAACCCCATTTTTTATATTCATATGATTAATTAAAAAATAATTATTACACATATGCACATCCTAGGTTGTGGGAACCATATCATCCATATTAATAATGAATTCTATCACCATTGGTGGTCAGATTACAGCAACCCATGATCAAAAACATCAATATGTACACCTATGGAATGATATACCCAATCTGGATCAGAAACTACCAATACATGATCAATCATTCGGCTCCCAATAATCTATTCTACAAATTAATGGCATATACCAAATAAAAATATGAACTCATGACCATGATTTGTTATACCAAAGAACTAATACACAATGATCGTTATTCCCTCATATAAGCGAATCACTGGTAAATTAATTACTGATGATGAACACCCAAAATGTAGGGATAAAGGAACAATCCAAAAAAGTGATAATCATAATTGGATAATGGGATCTTGTACAATGATTAATTGATGTACAATCATGGGTGATATCATGTAATAACAAAATAACTAATTTATTTAGAAATTATATAATTTAATTACCACATGTGTTGGGAAGATAATTTCAGATTAGTAAATGAAGATATGAATCCATAATAAAAAAATTAATCAAGAGGGAGAAAAAAATTCATTAACCCTATATCAATTATGGATCAATAGTTGGTGACGAGCACATCCTATAGTGATGAAGGTGACGATCCTATTGTGTTCTTCATTCATCTCGGGATTATCAAAGATCGGATCATCTGTCATTCTATGCTCCCAATATTATGAAATTTCCTTGTTGTACTCTTAGATCTAGAAAGGGTTATAAAAATAACCCTTGGTAAACCATTATAAGTGGTTAATTATATATTATTTTAATTAGGTCATTTAATTAAACAAGAAAACAATTTTTACATATTTTAATTAAAAATACATGCCAATGACTTCTTCATCCAAACATTTGGTGCTGAACAAATTTAGGTCACACATAGGGCAAACCCTACAATCTAGAATCTAACAGGGACTCATATTTCTAATCTAAGATTATTTTTTTGTTTCATTAAATTATTTCAGGAAACATGAATGTGCATGATATAAAATGTGTTTAATATTTTTTTAAAATTAATTTTATCCTCATCGGGACATGGAATCACACTTTTTCTTAGCACCTAGGCCCAAAAACATTTCTAGGAATATTCCAAAGTCTTAAAATGAAAAAATTATTTCTCTAAATGATTCCCTTATTTAAATATTTTTATCTTAAAAAAACATAAACTAAGAAAAATTAGGGGACTACTGAGCTCTCAACTAGGTCTCATACTCCCAGAATCCCCCCTATGGTTTCCTATGCTACAGAATATCATTAACCCAAGGAAAAAACTTAAACTCAAAAGTTCATTATCTACCATTTCTCAACCCCCCTGGCTCCTTGAAAATGTAAGATCTACTCTCATGGCCTATCTTATACAAGTTGGTATCATATATTGTGCCATGCACATACCTCCTTAGATATTACATGTATAGAACCCCAAGACATTAGTCTAATTTCAAGGACAGGGTGAAGAATTACACCACCTCACTAGCCTGTTGTAGTATCTAGAAAAGGGAATAAAATTCTTAGATATATCCTACTATCCTGGCCAACATATCTTGACATAACTACCCATATCCTGGGTGTATTATTAAGAAAAAAACAACTTCCTTATCACCATTTCCCATAGCACGATCAGTTCCACTATCCATCCATGAATAAAGCTTTTGTTCTCCCCACCATAATAACATACATCATGAACATATCCATTTGATATCTGATTATAGTGGGTTTCTTAGTCAAAATCCCCATGTTTTTCTCCCTAACTTGCAGAAGAAGCGAAGGGTTAAAAATGAATTATTGGAGGAATGCTGCACCATACTCACCCAAAGAGGGTCAACAAAAAATAGGTCAACTACAATATCACCTTTCCTGGAAAATAAAGATGGAAAGAATCACTATGAGAATATGCTACTACTGGAAATCCATGGGTGGACCTCAAGCTCATGCATCCTCAACCATTACAAGGTCCACTTTCACTCCAATGTCTGAGAAAACATATCCTGAGAAGAAATCATTCCAATATAGAAATGATTCCATGAATCCACCATAAAACTTGTACCCCTAGATCATGTCTAGAAACTACATCTAGTGTATCACTTTCTCTAAATATGATGTCAAGGATATGAGGGTACCATTGTATAAGACTACCACAAACTGATCCACGAATTATTAAGGATATGACTCATAAGTCTTGTGAACTTTAATTTGGAACTAAACATGATAAAAGGTATCAAAATTAACATAATGAAACCATAATTATAAGAATCCATTCTCAGTACGTCAACCTCTTCATCCTAGAGCTAGTGATAACTCATCCTCATGTCAAACTCGGAGATCCTCTTTGTGCCCATCCAGTAGGTGAAGAGGTCATTTATTATAAAGGGTGGATACTCCTTCTAGATAGTCACTTGGATTATGTAATTCTAATACAATCCTAATCTCTCAATATTTTAGTTACACGAGTTCATTTGATATGATAGTGTAGATATCAAGTCATCCTTGGTGAAAACCAATGAAAAAAATAAAAAACTCAAGGGGGCGGTAATCTAGGAACATACTCAAGTAGGATTCCCTCTTACTCTTCGACCAAAAACGGAATCGTAAAGCTCATATCATCCAATAATTTAAGGGTAATACTTATCAACTGATAAGGAGGTGGTGGAAAACACTTTGTAATGAGGTCATACAATCCTTCTTGGGGATCACTATATATCAAAGGGGAAAAATCTATCTTAAAAATAGGTAGCACTGATACACTTAATGGAAACAATCAACTGATATTGAATAGTAAATGACTAGGCCATACTAAGGAAAACATCACAAGACCCCACTTCAACTTCAAAAATATTTAATGCAAGTCTCCCTTTCTCTCTCTCTCCTTGCAGATTCAAGTCACATAGTCGATAGAAATGGTTGATCCTAGATCTTCTCTTTAGGAGCCTATAGAATAAGGGTCATAAAAAAAGTCCCCCATTGGTATTTTTAGGTCTTCAATAGAAGATGCATAAATGGATTGTGTCATAAATCCATGAATTGTTTTTTGAATAATTGGTAGAGAAGATTTGGGTGGCACCTCAATCAAAATCAGAGCCTAAAGGTCACAAGCCTCCACTTCTTAAAGCCATTATTCACCTTGAATGCCTATTATAAATAACCATGGATCAATCTAAAACCTTACCATAAGATGTAACTAAAAAAAATAATTCAGGGAAATATTCTTTTACACTATGAAACTATATATTTTGGGATGCATTGAGTAACCATCACATTTATGAATCATGTTGTAAGAATGAATCTCTGTACAGAAAGTGCCCCTCCTTTCTGAATGTTTTAAACCACATTAAAAATAACCTACATAGGGCTCTATGAATTTTCCATGTCCCCATATAAAAGTATCACTACCAACACCACAATTTTAAGGGTTCTAATCCATGTGGGACATTCACACCTCAGAATCACACTGGTCCTTAACTACATGAGAAGGGACAACCTGACTCACCGTGAAACATGGGTGATATATATCTTCTAAACACTTGATGTGAACTAAACACATTTTCATAATCTTTCGGTACATACAATGAAAAAAATATAATCCATGAATAATAATGGTCACTAATGAAACCATATGATCTTTTAGGGAACACACATGATGAAAAACCTAGACCACTACATTGAGTCAAACCTATACTTACCATGGGTCTGTCTTGTTATAGAACCTCAACAATCTCCATCATTTGAAAAAACATAATGTGATAATACTATAAGTACCATCATCCTATCCATATGAACTTATTGAATACAAAACACACAAATGATAATTTTCATGATCCAAAAATGGATCCATGTCCTACTCAGTAGGTGGTAGCACTGTTCGATGCCTGCCTGGAGAAACCACACAATGGGTGGGTCCGCAAACTGTGGTATCATTTCTCAAACAGTCATAGTCCTGATACTTTATTTAAATCTCAGATGGATATCATTGCAGAGTCATATTGAATGTTTTAAATATGCACCCTGGTAAAAGGGAATTTTTGGGGAGCTGGATCAAGAATGATAGTTAATGAAATCAATCTTATATGATGCACATACCATTGATCAATATAAATGATGTCTTGGTTTTCTGAGTCAAGAAGTATGTACTTATAGTACTGGTGCCTAGATATAAGGGCCTCAACACTAAAATTTGATTTTATTACTAAAATATACACTCAAAACATTTTTACATTGTTTCCATAAGCCCCCATTAACCTTCATAAGGGGATAAAAATACAACACTAGCCTAAGGTTGAACAACATTTAAAAAAACCCGTCACAAGCGACACCACTACGTCCTACCTAGCTTGTGTAAGGCCTTGACGGAACTACCCCATGACCGCCTCTATGAGCTAGGGATAGTGAAAATCTTTGAAAGGAATAAATAAAATAGGAGGTCTTTTCAAAAAGTTACTGTACGCATGCTCCCAACCATCGCCATTCAAAATTAAAGAGGAACAATGGTAAAATATTGTGACATCTAGAGTAAAATAAATTCATGTAATAAATTATAGAGAATGAAAAATAGTATAAAAAATTAATCAGAAAACTATGGGAAAAAATACACAACTAACCAGAAATTTTTTCCCAGATAGAAAAAAACTGGAAAAGAATTACTGAGAGAGCCTGACTCTAGATTTCTAAAACCCAACCACCATACATGGTAAAATTAATCCATGAATCCTTATACTCCAATAATTCCCCCACCTACCTATACATCATTATCATAAGACCTGAAAAATTATAAAAAATCCTATTTAATGGTGAGTATATACATACTTGTAGAACACTTCAAAATCAGAAGAGGGAGAGATAAAAGACTCTATATAAGTAGTCATATAATCACATTGAAAGTATGTTAATCATTATATAAGAAAAAAACCAAAATGAAAAACCATATATGATCAATAAGAAAAAAATGAGATAGAAATGGTATCTCTATATTAATATCCCAACTAAGAATAATAAGTCTTCAAATAGTTTAAAAGGCATATCATCGGTTCCCTACATCTCACATATCTATATGAAGAAGTAACCAAGTGAAAAAAACCTCATTATTTTGATTAATAGTCAAGGGAACACAATCTAAAAATGATAGAAGACCCATTACATGGTACAATAGGTGGTTCTAATAAGGTGGTAAAGGACCTATGTCCTGGTACAATAGGGGGTTCCACATAGTAAGTAGAGGACCCTGCCCAAATAAAATAGGCGGTTTCATCTCAATAGGTAGAGGAAGCTTTCCTAGGTACAAAAAGAGGGTTATACTTAGAAGATATATGACCCATTACTAGATACATTAGGATGGTTCAAATTAATAGATACGAGACCAATTCCCTGACAAAGAAGTAGTGTTATGCTCAATAGATAGGGGACCTATTCTCTAATATAGTAAGAGGGTTCCACGATGTAGATTGAGGACCCATGAACTGATATAGAAGTAGGGTTCAACTCAGTAGATTGAGGGACCATTCCCTAGAATAATATGATGATTCTACAATATAAATAAAGGAATCATGCTTTGATATGATAGGAGGGTTCTACTCAATCGGTATAGGACCCATGCTCTAATACAACAGGAATGTTCCTATGGTGACCCAAGATTAACATCCATGTATATTAAATAATTTTAGATAATACTTTTGTACATTACAAAAATAAATTATTGAGGAACATAATAGATTAGTGTACATGGAAACATGGAATCAAAATATTATGTCTCAGGGGAAGATGTCCAACATCTACCATAACGATCTCCACCTTTAGTACTTAAACTAAAACCATTCTTCAAAACCTAGGGAAAGGAAACATCAGAATGGGGTGAAATCAGATTCTCAGTAAGGGTATGTAAAGGAAATACATAATAATAACATGAAAAAATGGTATGTAACTTGAGAAAAAACATTTGAAGATCATACCCTTCATATTAGAGATCATAATAATTATTTTCATTTCATAATACATAGATCATAAGAGAATTAAGAGTATATGGTATGGAATCATAACATAGGAATAAGAAATGTATATTTTGGAATACACATAAGAATAGAAAATCATGTGTCAAGTATACCTACTGTGCCAATTATAACATGTTAGGATTTGGATATGACCCACATAACTGCTTCAAGAATTTTATAACAACTAATGTACCCTCTTACTTTTAGGCCTAGGCTACAACCCATGTACCTTCTTGTTTTTGGGATTGGGATACAACTCGTGTACCCTATTACTTTTAGGCATGGGATACAACCCATATACCTCTTAGGTATTGGGATATAACCCATGTACCATATTACTTTTAGGCTTGGTATACAACCAATATACCATCTTGTTTTGATGTTTAGGCTACAACTGGATTACCCTCTTACTTTTAAGCTTGGGTTACAACCCATATACCTTCTTGTTTTCGGTATTGGGATGGAACCCGTGTACCCTATTACATTTAGACTTGGGCTACAACCCATAGACCATTTGGGATCATATAAAACTTATAATTACCTAATTAATTATAGATATATATAAGTCCCACCGATTATATAATAATATCATTCATAAAAGTTCTATAGGATAATAAAAATTTTAGCATATCATTACCCATAAAAATAGATTCTTTTTATAAACATCAAATAATAACCCGTGAAATGAATTTAGAATAATTATAATTTAATAATATCATAAACGATGAAAATATATAGGCTTAAAAATCAATTCATGAAATCATAACACGTGAAAATAAGTGTATTTTGAAAGCATAAAATCCACAGAAGTAAAATTGGAGTCTTAAGCATCATTCCATAAAAAAATAAAAAATTCAATAAAGAATATGAATGAAACATTTGGATAATTTCCTATATGGGAATTATTAACATCAACAGATGTTATCTTTGATGGAAAATAAAAAGGAATGACGTTTTGTAGACATTTATTTTGGTAAATATCATTTCTTCATTGAAAAAGGCTCATTAAGACATAAGACCATTTCAAAACAATTTTACTTAATAAACTATAATATAATAAATAATATTTTTTGAAAACAACTTCATTGAAAATATATTTTAGAAAAATTTTCTTAAAAATTATCCTTTTAAACATGAAAGTATATTTTTAATGAATTGATGGCTGGTAAATCTGTACATGTTGTACGAGGTAAAATAACACTTCTTTTCTAGGGTAAACAGGTAAAAAATATGACTAATTCCAAAAGAGACAATAAGATTACTTAGAATAAAAATGGGTAAAAATATCTTTTAATTATCCTAGGATTTTATTATAGTATTCTTGGATTTTTTTCTTCGAAAAAACGGTTTTCAAAGAACACATATTTCTGACAGAAGAGAGGGTAAAGATGGGCTTTCTTAAACACACTATTTAACTATAATATGTATTGACAAGTTGAAATGTTCTTAAAATATATTAATATATTATGAATAACCAGTGGTGATGGAAATTATTGAGTGTTCATGAGAGATTAATAATAATATTACATCAAAGGAAGCATAAACATAAACAATCCTAAAAAGCGATTAAATTATCCCAACAAACTCTTATACCTTGGTAAATTGGTATAACATTTTCCATGTAAGAAAATTAAATTAAATTAACATAATAATATCATTAAATTAACTCAATTCATGATATAAAATTTAATATTTATGTATATATACCTCAAAATAGAATTTAGGTGCACAACAAAAGATGAGTCTCAATAAAGTCCAATTGAGACAAAACAATTTCACGGATTTGGTAACCTTTGAAAATTACAAGTCATGAAATAAATATAAAAAATTGGATATGTGAATGACCAAAAATATTTGTACAAGATAAATATAATAAAATCATGGTTAGTTCATAAACCACACAAAATGAAAGAGTGATGAATATAACATGTATCTTACAGAAATAATAAATGAGAAGAAATCCCCTCACCTAGTATCTTGACTCTCGTCATACTCATTCAAAAAACCTATATAATAAATATAAATTTATTATAAATATTTTAAATAATAATAATATTATATTTAATACATTATATGGTTTGATTATGTCCTTATATTACTCTCTTGTTAACCATCCTATGATAAGGATTCACTTCGGATAACATTTTATTTGTTTGAATTTGTCTTAATTTGTTACATTGTTCGTCCTTATAATTATATCATGATTTCATAATTTAAAAAATGATAGAAAATAATGTATATAAATTATATTTTTATTATAATAATATATATCATATTGAACTATGAAATGGAATACAACCTTCATGGAGACGGTAAGCCGTACGTACGCATGAACTTCGTTTCCATTTTTATTTTCTTATTGAAAGAAATAACGAAACTTAAATATATGTATATATGTATATAATATAAATAAAGTATAATTATAATGTTATAAATATCATATAATTTCACTAAACCCATTCTTAATACATTCCATGTAGTGTGTGAATGAATCACATCTCTTTGAGGGGGGTGTAGTTGATACTTCCTCAAACAAAATTATCATATTTACATCAAATGGAACACTAAAATATATTTGTTGTAAAAGGAACTAATAAATTTAAGAAATAAGAATTATAATATAAATTATATATAAATATATTTTCCATCACAATTTCCACAATGAGAGGTAGTAATGAAATTGATCAGTCATCATTTTGTGAGGCAGAAGTTCAAAGAACACATAAACAATATGTTCGTTTCCCATTAGATGGAGGTGCGTATAAGTGTAGGTAAAACCATTTTAATAAAAACATCATATTAAATTCTTTATAATGTTGGTTTGTACAATCATTGAATAATGAGTGTGTATGGGGTGGTGAAGAAAAATAAAATAGAGGATATTGAGAGAAGGTGCTATCTCATAATTGGGTAACACCTTTTGGTTTAAGCTAAAATGATTCTTTTGAAGACTTTATTCCCAGGAAGAGGATTTTAGGAGTAAGGTATAGATTTTGGGAGATTATTTGAGAATATTTGGGGCGATAAAAGGGTCTTGATATGTGTGAAGAAGAGGGTGAGGCGGTGGCCTTTTATAGGGAAGGAGGAGTGGCGCCCTTGTAAATATTTGAAGAGAGAATTGTACCCACATATTTCATCTTTAAAGTGGAAACATTGATGATATAATGTTGATACAAGGGTGTATACAATCTATATATTACCAAAAAATGGTTTTTACATCTTTTTTTATGTATTTTTGGTTCTTAAAGTTAAATTTTAGTTCTTAGATAAGATTAATTTTACCTTAATCATTGTAATTAATTTTAATTACATTCACTATTATTTTTTTAAAAAAAACTAATTTGACATTATTAAAAATTATAAATTATTTTGATTCAGAATATGGAATCCATTTTTCTAAATTCCAATCACATAACTGGAAGAAATAAATATAAAATTCATCTCAAAGTCAGGTTGACAATGCATGGTTTTAAAGTAAAAAAAGGACAAAAGTCTTATTTGTTTTATATCCAATTTTAATGGGAAACTTGTTCCAATTTACCAAATTAGATTAATTGATAAATATATAGTCTAATTAAACTTTTAAAAAAAATTAAAATAAAATTTAACCTTATAAATAAATTATGTATAAAATATTTTTAATTAAAATCCAAACATTCATTAAAAATGAAACCTTACAGAAAAATAAAAAAAAATTATAAACAAATTTTCATGTTTATATTCAGAATATAATTTTTATTTTTAAATAATAAATCTATAAATATACCAATAATTGGATTTAAAATGGTATTTCCATTAAAAGTCATTAGTTCTACCTTTATAAAAATATATATAGGTTTTTATGCATAAAATTAGGGTTGTTCTTATCTTATGTCTATCCAATCTATTGGATGAATACCAAAAATATTTTATTGAATATATAACATATATTTTACATTAATATTACTCAATAATGGTAATTAAATTAATTTTTTTGGGTAAGACATGATTGTGACCATAAGAAAATTAATATTTTCTTTTATATTGAAATTTTTATTCATTTATAATTAATTGATAACCTATGAATTAATATTATATTTGTGTAGACCTTATATTTGCATAAATTATTTAATAATTTTCCTAACCTCTAATTTGGCTTCTAGGTTGTATCGTATTATATTAAATAAGAATAATTTATTAATATCTTATTGTTTAGTAAAACTCAATCATTCGTGTTATGTAAGCCATTAAGGAAAGTCATTGTTATGTTTAATGAAAGCTATCCTAGGTGTTCTATGTAGAGAAATTTAAAATTTATGTGGTGTGTAGTTCATTATTTACTTGGTGTTGTAAATAATGCAATCGAAACACAGTGACTTAATATAAAATAAACTATCATAACTATTATGTGAAATTAAAAATATCACAACGTTTAAATTTATTATAAAAGATATAATTCACAAAATCTTGGGGTGTTACATTGTACCCCCCTTAAAATGAATTTATCCCTCAAAATTTATCTTGTTTATGATTGTTTTAATACTTGATATTTTAATTTATAGAAACCCACATCATAAAAATGGATACTAAAACATTCCTTAAAAAAGGATGTTGGAACCATAACGGTGACCCAATGTAACATGTAACTGGGTTACCACATAGGAGAAAATATTTTGAGAATGAAGATTTGACATGGAGGAAAAGCGAAAATATTTATAGGGGTGATTGAAGTCATAAATCACAAACAAGTGAACGATCAATGAAAATCTTAAGGACTTAAAGCCCAAAATCTGTAATGACTTAAAAGGCCATCAGTTAAATAAAATTATGGTATTAAGAAAACACATTTTATTTTGATCATTATTCTAATATCGAGTAAATCATTTATTGACCAAGAATATAAGGAAATATACTTGATATATTTCTATAAAAGAATTTCATTCCTATTTTTGCTTTTATCAATTTCTAATTCATACATTAATTTGTATAATAGACGTACATAAATTTAAATTGATTCCTAATGTGATGAAATACACTTTTAATCGATCTTAAGGCCCATAAAAGAATTAAAAGATTAACTATTTTCCTCTAACTATTCTTCAAAATCAATATGGTTAATAAAAAAATCTATAAAACATTAAAATTAACATTAATGGTACATCATTAATAATTATTCAAAAATAATAATTAAAAAATAACATAGACATCGCATAGGCTAGTGGTAGAAGTGAAACCCTTATCATCCTCAGGTCATGTGTTCAAGACCTGAGGCCTTGACGAGCATGATTGGTTGTCACCCAACATACATGATGTCATTTCCTAAAACCATGCTAATATGATTTCCAAAAATAAATAAGATATAAATCATTGAAATATGTTTATTCACTAAATAGAATTTTAAATATGGTTTTCAATACAAACCCAGTTCATAAATACTTCCTCCAAAGTTTAACTTAAACTTCTCAATAATAGATAACCTTATAACTCTTATAAAAGATGAAAATCCAACACTTTAGAAATAAATTCATGAAATTATCTTAACATTTATTTCCCCATATATCAAAATGTATCTCTTTGTGGTCACATTAAAAACATGTGATTCCATCAACACATATTCTCTTGAAACATGGTAATAACCTGTATTACCATAGATACTTTGGGAAAACATGCATGATTCGTTATTCCAAAGTTTAATGGATGTTTTCCATAAATAAAATACGTTTCAAATTTCATCCATGATGATATATAATAATTTTTAAACCAATAAATAATAAAATCCAAGGTAATCAGTTCTATCTAATTTACGTTATCCGGATAAATCATATCACTATCCAAGAGAAACACACTTTTCACAACATCATGATCACAATAATAGTTACATTCCCTTATCAAAATATCACCTTTCTATATCTTCATCACTATTAAAAATTTAATTTTCAATCCTTAATGAAAACCTATATAAAAAATACTTATATATTTCATGATTTATATATGACAATCTTTGAATTCAAAACATAAGTACCTCATTCGTCCAACATTACTCTTAAACCCTTACTCATTCTTCACAAATTTATTCCAAAATACCTCTTCCCTAGAATATTTAATATGAATAATGTCTTAAGTTTAACCAAAATTAATCTAATAATGATTCTTATGTATAATGAATGAAATACTAGAAGAAAATTACACACCTTTCACAAGTCATTTGTGGTCTCATTATCTTTAAAAGTATAACATATACTCATAACAAATTCTTGATTTTCATTATGAGATTTCTACTTGGGAAATCGATTTGAGTAATTCCCATGATTTCCACATCTAAAACATTAAATGTTAACCATGATCCTTATAGTTATCTCCACTTAATAAAACCCAAATAAAGAGTGTTAGAAACATATATCATATTAGTATACCATATAATAACGAAAAACTACTTATAGGGTACCTAAATCATTTTTCTAACTTCATTAATATATGACACCTTGGATTTATTCTTGGTTATTCATATTCATCCTCTATTTAAATCCACCATGATAGATTTTGAAGTGTTCTGTGTATTACCAAATAACATCTCCCATGAGTGTCAAACTTGGTGTGAATCAAGGCCTATTGTCAGGTACCAAATTAACCAGAGTTAGGTCCAAGAAATCTATTCAAAGTTATTACCCATAGGAAAATCTATTCCAGAGCCACATCAAAATTGTAGTATGGAGACATGGATTTATTTCTAGGAAAATAATCATTCTATCCTTTACCAATATTCTAGGATATTTTACTAAATTTTGGATCATCCTTATGATTATCCTTAGAGATATCACTATACATATCCTTAGAAATAAACCTAGGGATCTCACTATTGTTTTGTCAATATAGTTTCCAATGTTTGAAAAAACCATTCCTTTGATACCAACTACAGAGACCTAGGATTAACATCCATGGATATGACATAATTTTAGATTAATATTTAATACATTAAAAAAATAAGTGGCCGAGGACTGTAATAGGTTAGTGTCTTTAGAAACATGGAATGAAAATAATCTATCCCGGTGAAATATAGTCAACATATCTCAGAAATATACCCATCTTTAGTACTTCTACCAAAAACCTTTCGTCATAACATTGGGAAAGGAAACATAAAAAACGGGAAATCTTATATATAGTGGAAGGGTAAATAAAGGAAATGCATAAGAATGACATGAACAAAAGGGTATGAAACCCGAGAATAAAATTTTATGATCATACACTATATATTAAATATCATTATATATATTTTAATTTTCTAATACATAGACTATAATAGAATTAATATCATAAGTCATGAAATCAAAACATAGTAATAAGGCATGGAATTTGTGGAATACACATAAGAATAGAAACTATTTGGTCCAATCTACCTACCAAGACCATTATAAGAAGTTAAGATTAGGCTATAACCAATGTACCTACTTCAGGCATGGGCTAAAAACCCATATACCCTCTTAAATTTATTCATGGGATACAACCCATGTACCATATTTTTTTGGGCTTGGGTTACAACCCATGTGCCCTCTTAATTTTACTCTTGGGATAATACCAATATACCTTCTTATTTTTAGGCTTGGGATATAACCCATATACTTTCCTAATTTTAGTATTGTTCTAAAACCCACGTACCTTCTTATTTTCAATCATGGGATACAACCCATGTAACCTATTACTTTTTGGATTGGGATATAATCCATATAATTTTTTTTTTCAGGATTGGGCTATAATCCATATAATTTGTTTTTTGCAGATTGGACAACAACCCATGTAACGACCCAAAATTTCATTAATGGAAAATCCCTCTTGATCCAGTTAAATGTTTATTTATGAAAAATGTTTTTATAAGATATCAACTTTTTTAGTTTTACTTTAAGATTTATGACTGTTACTTTTATAGCCGTTGAACAGTGATCATCTGGGTAGTTTAAATATAAGGCTTTAACGAACCAATTTTCTACTCAGAAAAAGGAAGCGATGGCCTCATCCAATAGAATTGCCCCTTACGAAGCCCATTTGTCGGAGCTCGGAAAAGAGGTGGCGTCTTTGGGATTTGCCCTTGACCAAGCCCAACCTGAGCTTCATCAAGTCAAGCTCGAACGTGATCGTCTACGGGAAAAATGGATGTTGATAGAGATTACCACTCGAGCGATGTTATCCGAGCAACCCCAAGAGTCTGTCACCATCGCACACCTTACCCTTAGGTCTTATGCAGCTATTTTAAGGGGTTATGTAACAAATAAGTAGCAGCATGTTCATGTACATTATTTTTTTTGTATATAATAATGAATATAATTTCTAGTCATTTTTGATACATTGTAATTAGTTTTTAAAGTACAAATGGTGTTTTTAGTTATTATTTAATTAAAGGATTTTTGAATTAAATAATATTTTAATAAAATATTATTATTAATATTAAATTAATTTTTATTAAATATAAATGATCTTATAATTTTATGAATGCAAATAATTTTTTTCGAAAGCCATTTCTGTCAAAACATGTGATTTTTTTATAAATGTCGGTTTTTATTTTTAAAGTGAAAATTCACATATTTAGAAAATTATTTAGATAAAATAAATATTATTTTTGGAATCAGGATGTCGAAATTATCCAACGGTGAATTTTTCATAATTTTCTGAGACAGTCAAATTTTTGGGTAAAAATTAAATACCATTTAAATATATAATGTGTTTTATGACATCATAATGACCCAATGGTGATGTAATAAAATACCATAATCCTTATGTTCGACCAATATATGTTTTATCATTAAAATAATGAGGTTTTGGGTTTGTTTGACTCACTTTTCAAAGCATTAATGGAGCCCTCAAGACTTATTCAACACTTTGCCTTTTTAAATTAATTTCCATGGGAGTGTGACTCACCTCCACATAAACAACCCTAATTTTTTAATAAGTTCGGACCTTGGACTTGTAAAATATTGTTTTCCTCTTTCCTTTTCCAGAAACCATGGGCAAATAACATGGTATGGTTTGTGGTTTGGATTATTTTAATATAAGGGGTCCCAAACCTAAATAATAAAGAATTCTCTCACCTTTCCTATATAAACCCACCCAAGTTCCCACTTCCTCCTCACTCAAAGACCTTGAAGTTAGTCCATCCTCTACCCTACTCTCTCTAGAATCCTCTCAAGGTGCCCCAAGCTCCCAAGAATCCTCTCAAAAGCCTCTCTCTAGCCTTTGGAAGCACACTTCCAAGTAAGGGGTTTTCTTCCTTTCTCATTTTTTTTTTCAATTTTCATTAAGTTGTATTGCCCTTTTTATTTCAATTATGAATGTTGGGGTATGGTTTCACACCTTTCCCATACTGCAATTTTATTTTTTGAATGATGGGAGAACCCTTTATCTCTCATTAAATGCCTTCCATGTACACCCGTTACTATGCCGAAATTCCGAAAGGAACTTCTCTCTCTTCTTTTACATTCAAGCAATACTTTTGTATCATGAATCTAAATTCCATTTCTATTGTTGGGACATGTATATATATATGATCTCCTTACTGTCCATTACATGTAAATATGATGAGGAACCCCTTTCTCTCTCATCAACCTTTTTTATGAATTCTTATGTCACGCCGTTACGCTGCCGAAATCGCAATGATTTTCTAAGCCAATGTCTTTATGTAGTGAATACCATGCCCATTTCTCCATCAAGGGTATTCACCTTTATGCACATTTACTTATTGATTATAAAGTTTCATGTATGAATTCCACATTCCTTTATCGTGGAATAAATGATTATGTTTTATGAATCCATGTTTTATTATCCATGTGGCACACTTATGCATGAAATGAAATGTTTAAGAAGGGTGCGCCCTTTATAGCGCTCCAATGCATTGGGAAAAGTATAGTATCATGATACGTCATGTGCAATGAGTGTTGACTCATGCTAATTCAAGTGCAACGAGGGTTTACTCGTGCTTCAAGTGAAATGAGGGTTTACTCATGCTCTGTGTGCAATGAGCCTTGGCTCATGCTAATTCAATGTTAAGTGTTGTTGCCACATTTCCATGTTATCATTATCATGCTTTATCATGCCTTTATGTTCATGTTTCTATTATGCTCTATTGATATGACTATTTCCTAACATGTATTTCACTCCTAATGTTATTCATTGTTTACTCCCTTACTGGGCTTTATAGCTCACCCTTTTCTTATGCATGTCCTCAGGTTATCCCATGCAATGCTAAGTACGAAGGAATGTAGTGGTCATGTAAAGGAAGTTTTCAATAAAGATGTTGTATTTCAAGTTTAAAGTTTTTATGTAATGATACTAAGCCCCAAAGACACTAAACCTCTCGATCTTCTTTGTTGTATCAAGTGAAGTTTTATGTAATAAAGCATGCTTAAGTTGTAATAAAGAGCAGGGTTGTCATAGTTGGTATCAGAGGATAGGTTTAGTTATTTTTGGGATTACGAAACCCTAGTAAAGACTTAGATACAAGACTAAGCATAATAAAACATCCCTATGTTTTGTTAAATACTAAGTAAGTGGTTTATCAAACAAATACATCCCTGTCTGGATACGAGCAGGTAGAGGCGGCTCTGGCACAGATGTATCCTAGGGGTAAAACCCGAAAACGCCGCTTTGAGCTAGACTCGAACGGGAACTGGTGCACGACAACGGGCCTTGATGCACTCTTGGTTACGACACTCCCAGGGGATATGTTTTGATGAATTCACAATCTTAGTATGAACCCTTATTAAAGGAAAAATTCCCCTAAGAATATATTTTAGAAGGAAGATCATGAAAAGCCTGGATTGAATCCTATAGACTCATGAGTTAAAGAGATTAATGTTTATTTATAAGTCATCAACTTTTGTCTTTGGTTTAACCTTTATGCGTTACCCCTAACTTTCTTTTATTCCAGCCAATGGCCGGTAATAGGAGAACTCGGGCTAACAACCGTTGTGAAGATCAGTGTGATGATTGTACTTATGAGATGCCCAATCCAATGGGAGCGGGAATCGCGAACTTTGTCACGCTTCTCTCTCAGCTAACTCAAGTTTTGAATAGAAACACTGGTCAAGAGGAACGTTCAACCCCCCCCTAAGAAAGAAGAAGTCGCTATTGAAAGCTTCATGAGACAAAGGCCTCCTACTTTTAGTGGATCATCTGATCCCACGATCGTTGAACAATGGATCAAAACCATTGAGAAGATATTCTCCATCCTCCAATGCTCTGAAAAAGAGAAGGTTCTCTTGGCGGATTATCGTATGGAGGGTAAAGCTGATCAGTGGTGGACGTTGATCAAAAATACGAAGCCTGAGGAGGAGATCGAGGCTTTGGAATGGAAGGCATTCTGGAAGATGTTTTTCGATAAATATTTTCCACGCACCCTCCGTCTTAAGATGGAAAGGGACTTCCTTTCCCTCAAGCAGAAAGATGAGGAATCTGTGGGAGCGTACGAGGCAAACTTCACAAGGCTTGCACAATACGCTTCCGGCTTTGTCGTTACCCCCGAATGCAAGGTTGACCGCTTCTTTGGTGGGCTGAACCCTAGCTTGCAGAAAGCATTAGCGATCCGTGACTTCGACAGCTATGAGGAAATTGTCCGATGTTCCCTCAAGGTTGAAATGGAGATCGGAGAATCACATCGGTATCATGGGGACAAGAAGCGGAAGGTGGACTTCAATGCTGGTGGTCCGATGGATAAATCCAACGACGCTAAGAAATTCCAGCACCCCACTTTCCAAAAGTGTGGAAAGAAGCACCCTGGAAATTGCGTTAGGGGGACAAGAAAATGCTTCAAGTGTGGAAGAGAAGGGAACCTAGCTGTTAACTGTCAGCAAGAAGGACCCGCGGCTGCGACAGAGGAGAGGAACGCTCCGTTCGAACCTCAACGCGTTGTTCAATGCTTCAAATGCAAAGAACCAGGTCATTTTTCGAATCAGTGCCCTAATCCAAGGGTTATCGGAGGCAATCAACAACCTCCAAGACAGCAAGGAAGAGCTTTTGCCATCACTTCTGCCGAAGTGAACCCCGACAACGAAGTGGTGACAGGTACTCTAGTTATTCATTCAAGAATAGTGAACGTACTTTTTGATTCAAGTTTTACACATTCTTTTATATATCAAAAGTTTAGTAGAATAATCCCTGCACCACCACAAATCATGGAAGTAAAGATGTCGGTGAGTACGACAAATGGGGCAATCATTGCATCCCATGAGTATAAGTCCTCCCATGTTATAATCTGTGGATTGAATTTCCCGGAACAACTCATCATACTCCCTTTGGTGGAATTTGATGCAATTCTTGGCATGGATTGGCTTTCCTTATATAGATCCAACATAAATTGTCGGGAGAGGGAAATCACACTCCATATGGAGAATCGACCCCCGATTCTTTACAAGTGTCAGGAGGAAGATGAATCTCCTTTAGCTCCATCATCTCAAGCATGGATATTACTTCCTTATGAGAACGCATATCTGGCTCAGATGATTAAGTCCAAGGAAGAAACCACCCTTGAAGAAATGCCTATTGTGAGGGAATTCACTGAAGTATTTCCCGAGGAACTTCCTGGTCTTCCTCCAAGAAGAGATGTTGAGTTCTCAATTGAACTTATACCTGGGGCGCTACCAATATCCAAGACTCCATATAGAATGGCTGTGGTTGAGCTTGAAGAACTGAAGAAACAACTACAGGAGAATCTGGATAAAGGGTTTATACGCCCAAGTGCATCACCATGGGGTGCACCAGTCCTCTTCGTCAAGAAGAAGGATGGGTCAATGCGGATTTGCATTGATTATCGTGAACTTAACAAAATCACGATAAAGAACAAGTATCCTCTCCCAAGAATCGATGACTTGTTTGATCAGCTGCGTGGAGCACAATACTTCTCCAAGGTTGACTTGCGGTCGGGATATTATCAAGTAAGGGTGAAGAAGGAAGATATCCCCAAGACTGCATTTCGTACAAGGTACGGGCACTATGAATTCATAGTAATGCCTTTCGGACTCACCAATGCTCCAGCAATATTCACGGACTTGATGAATAGATTCTTTATAGATTACCTAGACAAATATGTGGTAGTCTTTATAGATGATATTCTAATATACTCCAAAACCAAGGAGGACCATGAGGAGCATTTAAAAACTGTACTAGAGACTTTGCGCAAGGAGAAGCTCTATGCAAAGTACAACAAGTGTGAGTTTTGGTTGAAGGAAGTCTCATTATTTGGTCATATCATCACAAGCAATGGGATATCTGTGGACCCCTCCAAAACAGATGCAATTGAGGGATGGCTGAGGCCAACATCAGTAACTGATATCCATAGCTTCTTGGGGTTAGCTGGATATTATCGACGATTTGTGAGATATTTCTCACGATTGTCCAACCCTCTTACCAAGCTAACTCGAAAGGGAGTAAAGTTTGGTTGGAGTGATGAATGTGAAGAAAGCTTCAAGGAGTTGAAAAGGAGGCTTATCACTGCACCCGTGCTCACTTTACCCACAAGTGGGGAGCTTTTGTGGTATTCAGTGATGCTTCGAAGAAGGGCTTAGGATGTGTGCTGATGCAGAATGATAAAGTGATATCCTATGCCTCAAGGCAGTTGAAAATCCATGAGCAAAACTATCCAACACATGATCTGGAGTTGGCGGCGGTGATCTTTGCCTTGAAAATCTGGAGGCATTATCTCTATGGAGAGAAATGTGAGATATATACTGACCACAAGAGTCTTAAATATATATTCACACATAAAGAGCTTAATATGCTCCAGAGAAGATGGATAGAGCTCATCAAGGATTATGACTGTTCAATACATTACCACCCTGGGAAGGCGAACAAGGTGGCGGATGCCCTAAGTAGAAAGGATCCAGAAATTCTATCAATGATGAGAATTGAGAAGGATCCAATCTTCTTAGACTTGATGAAGATGGACGTGGGAATCATAAAGAAGGGAACATCATCAATCCTTTCACAAATGATTGCTCAACCATCTCTTTTGGAAAGGTTAAAGGATGCTCAAAAGGATGATGCAGGAATCCAAGAATAAGTGGAAGCTATCAAAAAGGGGAAATCCTCAGAGTTTAATGTTAATGAAGAAGGAATTGTGCGGTTTGGGAAAAGACTATGTGTTCCATCATGTTCGGAGCTGAAGAAGGAACTTTTGGATGATGCACATAGTTCAAATTTCTCTATTCACCCAGGGAGCACAAAGATGTATCGAGATCTCCGAGAAAACTTTTGGTGGGATAATATGAATAAGGAGATCGCTGAATATACATCAATGTGCCTGGTGTGTTAGCAAGTGAAGGCAGAGAGGCAGAAGTCTAAGGGGATGATGCAACCATTTCCCATACCAGAATGGAAATGGGAGAACATCACCATGGACTTCGTCACTGGACTTCCAAGGACATCCAAAGGCAACAATGCAATCTGGTTTGTTGTGGATCGTCATACAAAGACTGCAAACTTCATTTCTATTCGAGAGGATTGCTCTTTGGATCAACTGGCACAGATATATATCAGGGAAGTGGTACGGTTGCATGGAGTACCACCATCTATTATGCCTGACCGAGATCCAAGATTTACCTCTAAGTTTTGGAAGAGTCTTCAACATGATCTGAATATTGAACTGAACTTCAGTACGGCCTATCATCCTCAAACTGATGGCCAATCCGAGCGGACTATCCAAACACTTGAGGATATGTTGAGAGCGTGCTCAATGGACTTTAAAGGAGGATGGGATCAACATCTTCCTCTAGTTGAGTTCTCTTATAATAATAGTTTCCACTCGAGCATCCAAATGGCACCATATGAAGCCCTGTATGGGAAAAGGTGTAGAACACCGGCATGTTGGGATGAGGTCGGTGAACGCAAGCTGCTTGGACCAGAAATGGTCGAAGAAATGGTGGAGAAGGTGAAAACCATTCAGCAGCATATCAAGGCAGCCCAGAGTCGACAGAAGTGTTATGCAGATAATCGTCGATAAGACCTTGAGTTTAAAGTCGGAGACATGGTTTTTTTACGCATATCTCCGTGGAAGAAGGTCATGAGGTTTGGAAAGAAAGGGAAGTTAAGTCCAAGGTACATCGGCCCCTTCGAGATTCTTGATCGTGTTGGGGCTGTGGCCTATCGACTAGCACTTCCACCTACTATGGCCAAGGTGCATGATGTCTTCCATGTATCCCTCTTAAGGAAGTACATACCAGACCCTTCACATGTACTCTCTTCCGAGGTGGTACAATTAGAAGACGATCTTTCTTATGAGGAGCAACCAGTGAAGATCTTAGATCGTAGAGAAAAAGTTCTATGAAATAAGACAATGCCCCTCGTCAAGGTGTTGTGGAGAAACCAAAAGTTTGAAGAAGCAACTTGGGAGTCAGAGGATATGATGAAGCTAAGTTACCCACATTTGTTTTAGTGTGGGAAAAGGAAAATTTCGAGGGCGAAATTTATTAAGGGGGGAATGTTGTAACGACCCAAAATTTCATTAATGGAAAATCCCTCTTGATCCAGTTAAATGTTTCTTTATGAAAAATGTTTTTATAAGATATCAACTTTTTTAGTTTTACTTTAAGATTTGTGACCGTTACTTTTATAGCCGTTGAACAGTGATCATCTGGGTAGTTTAAATATAATTCTTTAACGAACCAATTTTCTACTCAGAGAAAGGAAGCGATGGCCTCATCCAGTAGAATTGCCCCTTACGAAGCCCATTTGTCGGAGCTTGGAAAAGAGGTGGCATCTTTGGGCTTTGCCCTTGACCAAGCCCAAGCTGAGCTTCATCAAGTCAAGCTCGAACGTGATCGTCTACTGAAAAAATGGAAGTTGATAGAGATTACCACACGAGCGATGTTATCCGAGCAACCCCAAGAGTCTGTCACCATCGCACACCTTACCCTTAGGTCTTATGTAGCTATTTTAAGGGGTTATGTAACAAATAAGTAGCACCATGTTCATGTACATTATTTTTTTTGTAAATAATAATGAATATAATATCTAGTCATTTTTGATACATTGTAATTAGTTTTTAAAGTACAAATGGTGTTTTTAGTTATTATTTAATTAAGAATTATATTTTATTAAATTAAAGGATTTTTGAATTAAATAATATTTTAATAAAATATTATTATTAATATTAAATTAATTTTTATTAAATATAAATGATCTTATAATTTTATGAATGCAATTAAATTTTTTTTTGAAAGCCATTTCTGTCAAAACACGTGAATTTTTTATAAATGTCGGTTTTTATTTTAAAAGTGAAAATTCACATATTTAGAAAATTATTTAGATAAAATAAATATTATTTTTGGAATCAGGACGTCGAAATTATCCAACGGTGAATTTTTCATAATTTTCTGAGATAGTCAATTTTTTGGGTAAAAATTAAATACCATTTAAATATATAATGTGTTTTATGACATCATAATGACCCAATGGTGATGTAATAAAATACGATAATCCTTATGTTCGGGAAATATATGTTTTATCATTAAAATAATGAGGTTTTGGGTTTGTTTGACTCACTTTTCAAAGCATTAATGGAGCCCTCAAGACTTATTCAACACTTTGCCTTTTTAAATTAATTTCCATGGGAGTGTGACTCACCTCCACATAAACAACCCTAATTTTTTAATAAGTTCGGACTTGGACTTGTAAAATATTGTTTTCCTCTTTCCTTTTCCAGAAACCATGGGCAAATACCATGGGATGGATTGTGGTTTGGATTATTTTAATATAAGGGGTCCCAATCCTAAATAATAAAGAATTCTCTCACCTTTACTATATAAACCCACCCAAGCTCCTACTTCCTCCTCACTCAAAGCCTTTTAAGTTCGTCCAACCTCTGCCCTACTCTCTCTAGAATCCTCTCAAGGTGCCCCAAGCTCCCAAGAAGCCTCTCACAAGCCTCTCTCTAGCCTTTGGAAGCACACTTCCAAGTAAGGGGTTTTCTTCCTTTCTCATTTTTTTCAATTTTCTTTAAGTTGTATTGCCCTTTTTATTTCAATTATGAATGTTGGGGTATGGTTTTGCACCTTTCCCATACTTCCCTCTTATTGTTTGAATGATGGGAGAACCCTTTCTCTCTCATTAAATGCCTCCCATTTACACCCGTTACTATGCCAAAATTCCGAAAGGAACTTCTCTCTCTTCTTTTACATTCAAGCAATAATTTTGTATCATGAATCTAAATTCCATTTCTATTGTTGGGAAATGTATATATATATGATCTCCTTACTGTCAATTAAATGTAAATATGATGAGTAACCCCTTTCTCTCTCATCAACCTTTTTTTATGAATTCTTATGTCACGCCGTTATGCTGCCGAAATCGCACCGATTTTCTAAGCCAATGTCTTTGTGTAGTGAATACCATGCCCATTTCTCCATCAAGGGTATTCACATTTATGCAAATTTACTTATTGATTATAAAGTTTCATGTATGAATTCCACATTCCTTTATCGTGGAATAAATGATTATGTTTTGTGAATCCATGTTTTATGATCCATGTGGCACACTTATGCATGAAATTAAATGTTTAAGAAGGGTGCGCCCTTTATAGCACTCCAATGCATTGTGTAAAGTATAGTATCATGATAAGTCATGTGCAATGAGTGTTTACTCATGATAATTCAAGTGCAACGAGGATTTACTCATGCTTCAAGTGCAATGTGGGTTTACTCATGCTCCATGTGCAATGAGCCTTGGCTCATGCTAATTCAATGTTAAGTGTTGTTGCCACATTTCCATGTTATGATTATCATGCTTTATCATGCCTTTATGTTCATGTTTCTATTATGCTCTATTGATATGCCTATTTCCTAACACATATTTCACTCTTCATGTTATTCATTGTTTACTCCCTTACTGGGATTTATAGCTCACCCTTTTCTTATGCATGTCCTCAGGTTATCCCATGCAATGCTAAGTACGAAGGAATATAGTGGTCATGTAAAGGAAGTTTTCAATAAAGATGTTGTATTTCAAGTTTAAAGTTTTTATGTAATGATCCTAAGCCCCAAAGACACTAAACCTCTCGATCTTCTTTGTTGTATCAAGTGAAGTTTTATTTAATAAAGCATGCTTAAGTTGTAATAAAAAGCAGGGTTGTCATAACCCATATACCCAATTAATTTTAGTCTTGAGATAAAAACCATCAAACTTTTGAGATTATATAAAACTTATCATTACCTAATACATTGGAGGGATATATAGGCCCCACCCATCTCATAATAAAATCATTTATTCATGTTCGATGAGATAATAAAACATTCCTTATACCATTACCCTTAAAAAAGATATGTTTTATTAAAATAAAATCATATCTCATGAAATAAAATGGTTATCATTAAAATTTCATCACATCATAATGTTTAAAAAGTGATAGGTTTCATAATCACTTCGTGAATTCATAACCCATGAAAATAAGTGGGTTTCAAAAGCATAAAACTCGTGGAAGTGAAACTGGTGTCTTAAGCATAAATCCATAAAAAATTACCCATTTAACAAAGAATATGGATGAAACCATTGGTTAATTTCATATAATGTTATGAGGGACATCAATAGATTTTATCATAGATGAAAAATAACATGGAAGGATATTTTGAAAACATTTCTTGATGTAAATATCCTTTATTCCTTGAAAAAGTATCTTTTAAACACTAATACTTTAGAAAACCATTTTCAATAAAAACATATAAAACAGTCTTGAAAATCTTTTGAAAAAATTTCCCCTGAATATGAATTTTCAAAAAAATTTCATAAAAATCAACCTTTTGAACATGAAAGTAAACGTTCAAATAACTGATGGAGGGTAATTCCATATATGTTGTACAAGGTAGAAATTAAATTCCTTTTTCATGGTAAAAAGGATAGAAAAATGAATCATTCAAAAATAGATAAGAATATAAAATAAAAGTGAAAATGGTAAAAAATTATTTTTATTATCATGGGATATTTGTAAAATTTTCTTGGAAACCCTATTTAGAAAACATTGTTTTGATGGAACATAGATTTCTTTCCAAAGAGAGTGTAAATTCGGGCTTTCTTAAAAACACATCTTAACTATATTATGCCAAGTATATGAAAAATGGTACCAATAAATAAATATATTATGAATAACCATAGTAAAATAAAATTTATGAGTGTTGTTGAGAGAAGGATCATAATATTTCATCAAAAGAATCATAAACATAAACAATTTTGAAAAGCGATGAGATTATACCAGTGAATTATGAAAACTTTTTAACATGACATAAAAATATACATGTAAAAAATTAATATTACATGAAACATAAATATAATAAAAATAATGAAAATAATTATATAAAATGTAAAATGGAATTAAATACACCTCTAATGTGAATTCAGGTACATAACAAAAGACAAGTCTCAAAGATTTCCAACGAAGACAAAATTATTTCACCGATTTGGTAACATTTGATACATAAAGTCTAAAAATGAAATTTCATATATTGGATATTTTAATACCCATAATTTATGTATTAGATCCATAGAATACAATCATGGTCAGTCCATACAACACACAAAAAGTAGAGAGTGCTGAACATAGTATGCATCTCACGAAAATAAAAAGTGAGATGAAATCCCCGTAAATTGTGTCTTGAATCTCAACATACTCATTCGAACCACCTATATCATAGATAAAAATTTATTATATATATTTTAAGGAACCAAATTATTATATATAAAACAATAAATAGATTTATTATGACCTTATATTACTCTCTTGTTAGCCATCCAATGTTAAGGTTTCACTGAAGATGATATTATGTTTATTCTTAGAATGTGTCTTAATTTGTTATATCATTGACCTTATAATTATATCCTAATTCCTGAATTTAAAAATTTATATGAACATAATTTAAATCCATTATATGTGTATTATATTATTATATAGAATATATAAGTATGAAATGGAATATACCGTTCATAGAGACGGTATGTCTTGCGTGGGAATGAACATTGTTTCCATTTTTTATTGTCATACTGAAAGAATAAAAGAAAAGAAAATATATTTATATATGTATATAATATAATTAAAGTATAATTAATCTGTTATATACATCATATAAGTTCACTAAACCTATCCCTAATACATTCCATGTAGTGTGCGAACGAATCACATTGCTTTAAGGGGGCGGTAGTCCACACCTCCTCAAACAAAATTATCATATTTACAGAAAATGGAAAGTAAAAAGATACATGTTCTAAAAGGAATATAAAAGATTTAATAAATAATAAATAATAAATATAATATATTTAAATAGTGTGTCAATCATAATTTCCACCCTAAGAAGCTGTAAGGAAAATTGACCAATAATCGTTTTGTGTGGTGGAAATTTCTTGTACACATAAATAGTAAGTTCATTACCCTTTAGATGTAGTTGTGTGTTAGTTTATGAAGTAAAATTATCATAAAAACATCTGAGTATATTTAAGAAATATTTGTTGTTATAAAATCATGGAATAAAGAGAGTGGAGGGCGTGGAGAAGGAAAATAAAAGGATCTTGAGAGAAGGTGCAACCTCTTAATCCGGTAACTCCTTTTGGTTTGTGATAAAATGTTTCCTTGGAAGAATTTAGTTGAAGGTAGAGGATTATATGAGTAAGAGAAATATTTTGGGAGATTATTTGAGTAAAATTTGGGTGATCCAAGTGGCTTGATAGGTGTAAAGAAGAGGGAGAGTTGGTGGCCTATTATTGGTAAGGAGGCGTGGCACTCTTCTAAATATTTGAAGATAGAATTCCATAGGTGCTTTTCATATTGAAATAAGATCATATAATTATCCAAAATAGAGACCTGGTAAGATGGGATCAAAATATTTCTAGAAAATTTATTTTTTACAAGTGTATCAGTCATTTTTCATCTCAAATTTAATGTTTAGTCCTTTGTAAATCTTAATTTTACCTTTATCAATGTAATTAATTACATTCACTAATCGTTTTGTCAAAAATTGTGTTAGATTTATTAAAAATTATAAATTATTATGATTCTAGATATAGAATCAATTTTTCTAAATAAAAATCAAATATGTGGTAGAAATTAATTTAAAATTAATCCCATAGGTGGGTCAACAATGTGGGGTTTTAATGTAAAAAATGATTCAATGTTTTCTAATTTTATATATCCAATTTCAATTGGAAATTGATTATAGTTACCCAAAATAGATTAATTAACAAAAATATAACCTAATCAAACAATTAAACCAATTTAAAATATAATTTTTGCTTATAAATAAATTTGAAGAAAATTTAGTTTGGAATTAAAGTCCATAATTTTTAACTATTAATTAAAAAATAAAACCATACAGAAAAATACCCAAAAATTATCCTAAAGTAATTTTAATTTTCTGATTCCAAATATACTGTTTTTTTGACATGTTAAATCTAAATAATTTAAAAAAATTGGATTTAAACTTGGTTCTCCATTAAAAGGCGTTAAAACTACATTTATAAAAAATAAATAGGTTTTGATGCATACAATTAGGTTTTTTATATTATGTTTATCAAATATTTTGGATGAATAAAAAAATATTTTATTAATTATAAAATATATATATTACTTTAATATCAGACAATAATTTTAATAAATTTAATTTATTAGGAAAAAATAGCTTCGTGAGCATAAAAATATCAATATTTTTTTATACTCAATCGATTTTGATGTTGATTTCTAATTAATTGACAACCTTTGAATTCATCTTATATTATTGTAAATCATATATTTTAACAAATTGTATAATAATATTTATAACTACTAATTTGACTACTATGCTATATCTTATTAAAATAAATAATAATATTTTAATAATATATTATTGTTTGGTAAAACTCAGTAATCTGTGTATTACAAACCATCAAGGAAAGAAATTTTGGCATGTAACACAGTCTAAGATAATTGTTTTATATATAACAAGATATAATTTATGATTTTTGTAGTGCATTATTATCTTGGTTTTGCGTATAATGCAATAAAAAATAGTTATTTAATATAAAATAAATTATTTTTACTGTTATGTGAAATGAAAAAAATGTTGCAAAGGATAAATTAATTTTGAAAAAAATAATTCCCAAAATCTATGGGTGTTATAGTTCCACTGTATGGATAGATGTCACATTCCATAACATAATAGGAGGGTTCCTCTATGTGAATATAGGACCCATTCTATGACCCAGAAGATGGGTTCTACTATATAAAAAGAGGACCCAAGCCCTGACACAACAGGAGTGTTCCACTCTCTAGGTGGAGGACCCACGCCCTGGTATAGCTGGAGGGTGCTAGTCTATTACGATCCTACCCAATCACTACCATTTTCAAGAACCTTTTAATGAAGTATCATTCTCACAACACTATGCATTATATTCCAAATCCACTAGTAGTTCCAACATCATGTTCTACATGAAAAAACACTCATAATAGGCTACCCACATTCCAAAATCATAGTGATGATGAATAAGATACACGAGGTAAAAGTTTCATAAATAAGTTAATGAAAATTAAGAGGGTCGACACAATGTGTAGACCCACTATGCTTCTCAGATATATACCTAGCTATGCTCTGGTACCGGGCCATGTCTATTTACCCTTGGGCATGCTTGTGTACTCCCATAGTGCATGGAACATCTGGTCAAAATCCTTACAAACACAAGAGTATTGTCGTCAATACTATGGTGTAAAACATAAAACCACCGACATGTCATAAAAATACCAATGAATAGAAAACCAGATCATACCATTACTTACCTCATGTAAAAAAATTCTTGGGATAGTCTATTACCTTTCCCAAATCAGATACCTAGTTAAAAAATTTATTTCACTACAACCTGTACATACATCACATCATGGGCCCATGGCACGAGTCCGAATTATTTACCTGATATTAGTCTTAAATATACCACCTCAATACAATGGTTAAAATGGCTCATAAGGTTCATCATTCTAGCACAATATCGAAAATATATTTTAAATACTATATTTCCTAGTAGTTATAGTAATAATAACAATAATAACAATAATATTATTATTATTGGATTATTTATGGCCCTGATCCATGAGCATGAATATGGAATCTAATATTAGTATTTAATTGAACATATCAATGTTAGGGTCACGATGTCATAGATGGATTATTAATTTCACATCACGTGATGAAGTTACATTGGATCAGGGTTTCCATAAAAAAATAATAACAATATTATTTTAAATATATCCTTAATTAAGGGAGGGACATGATAAAATCTCATCCCCTTCAATTCAGTTGTTTACATGCCTCTCTCCTCTTACATCATTTAATTGTTTAATTTTATTTCATCATAATACTAACAATAATAAGTAATATCAAGTGCAGTAAAACATTCCTCATAAACACCCCAAAGATTCTCATATACATCATACCCAAGCGGGTTCCATACCACCCCTTATGTTTTTATATAATAATAATAATAATAAAATAACTCAAATTACCCATTTTTATAATTTTATTATTATTTAAAAATAATAATAATAACACATCCGCATATCCTGGGTCATCGGAAACCTACCATTTTCATCAACTCTAGACGTTATCTTCATCGGTAGTTAGATTCCATCCACCTATGCTAAGAAACAACAATCACTACACCTAGGGAGATATCCACTCAATTAGGCTATGAAACCACCGATACCCAATATAAATTAGAGTTCTTATCATCTCACCACTCTTTTGTTGCTTCTCCAAAAAAATGGAACTCTTGATGGTGATCCATTGTTCCAAATAATAAACACACATCGATCAGTATTCTCAGACATTGTCAAACCACCTATCAATCAGTTACCAATGATAAACACCATGAATGGAGGGAAAAACACAGAAGAAAAAAAGCTGATGATCATAATTGGAAAATTGAATCCTATAAAATGATCGATTGTTTCCGAATAATGGGTGATTGTATGATCTAACAAAATAATTTTTTATATAAACAAATAAAACTATTCAATAAGTTCATGAAAGGGAGGATAATCACATATTAATTAAAGAAGATATGAACCCATGATGACAAATTTTATCAAAAGGGAACCAACAATTGATGATCTTTACCTCGATTATGGATTTATCATTAGTGAAGAGCACATCCTCTAGCGATGAAGGTGATGATCACACTATGTTCGTCGTTTTTTGGATGATTATCCTTGAACTGATCAACCGTTGTTCTCTGATGCTGATCAAACAATGATGAAATCTCTCCTAATACTATTATCTATAGAACATTTTATGTATAAATCCTTAGAAAAATTATTAATAGGTTATCTATAGAGGATTTCAATTATTCCATTTAATAAAAAGAACATATAAATTATTTATTTATTTTAAATAAACGTATCTACCATTGAATGGATCATTTGAAATCTTGACATAAAATATGTTTTGGTAATTACTATGGTAAAAAATATTTTCTAGACTCATCCAAGGTCTCATATTTTGGATCTGAGACTCTTTTTTTGGAATTATTACACTTTTTAAGAAAACTATGTACATGTGATATAAAATATATTTAATATTTTTATAAAATTAATCCCCAGCTCATCAGGTGTCCGAATCATGCACTATTTATGATCATGGATTTAAATATATTCTTAATAATATTATAACTTCTTAAATGTAAAAACAAAGTCTCTAAAATTTTTCTTCATTTTGTTCCATTCGTCGAAAACTTAAAACAAAATTCATGCGTAAGTATGACCTACAGTCTCCATGAATGGTGTAATTCACCTTCTCTATTTACATTAATAGATGAATATAAATAACTATATAACGTATATTTATGATATTTAAATCATTATTAACATACTAGATATTATGGGACCATTATTAAAATACAATGAACAAGACTACAGAACTAAATGACACATGAAAAACGAAGCAGTTATCATCCGAAAGAGTGATTCTAAGAAAGAATTATTATTGAACAGATTATTAAAGGTTATAAGTAAATCGTATATTATATGATATATATTATTATTTCTCAATAATAGATATATAATAAATATATATTTATTATATAGGTTGTTTGAACATGTATTAAGGAAGTCAGGCCATAGGTAAGGAATTTTCATCAGACTTTTATTTCCATAGGACACATGTCGTGTTCAGAACTTATTTATCTTATGTGGTGTATATACATCCCACGAATATATTTTATGATTATTATTATGAAATTTATTGTTTTTTATATATCCAAACATGTTTATTTCTTTATATGGTCTTACTATTCACATGTTACCAAAGCAGTAAGTGTTTTATGTTACTGTCCTATTATTTTTCGATATTGTTTATTATTAGGGTTTCAATGATATAATATTATGATGTATCACTAAAGAAACCCATGAATTATATTATATGTTAATTATTTATAAATAATAAAATAATTATTTTAAATTTTCTCACCTTATGTTCTGAAGATAGTGAAAAAGTGTTTTTTCGAAAAATTTACTTCTTTTCGCACTTCGGTAAAAAAACCATTTTCTTCTCTATCCATATTTTCTATATATGTTTTTAATAATAGATTTCATATTTTTATATTATTTCTGAAGTCATTTTACCCATTTTGATAATTTATAAATTTTTTAAAGGAATATTCTTTAATTTTTTGAGTGTGGTACTTTTTTACTTCTTACCAAAATGTGAAAGGATTGTTTTCTTTTAATTTATTCATCATGAAAATAATTCATCACCATCATAAACAATAAATATGTTGAATATTAATTTTTAGGTTACTATGTTTATATTCAAATAAAATGTGTTCTATAATATTTTGGAAATATTTTAATTTTAAAAGTGAATTTCAAAATGAAATGTTCATTTTCTATAATAAATAATGCAGTGATATGTTAAATAAAATTTAATATATGATATCATCCTTTTATTTTAATTATTATTTACTAATGATATTATTCGTTCAGACCCTTATCAATCTTCCTCTAAATGGTTTCGATTTGTTTTGATGATATTTTTACAAAAGAATTTATTTTCTACGGGTTATGTTATGATGAATGGATGAAATGTTTTTAAAACCCATTTTCCTAGAACATGATATGATGTGACGATATGGAGAATTTTTTATGATCTTTAGGGAAATATATGTATGGTTTTTATTATTTGATGATGGGTTTTTATTACCAAGAATGACAGAAACATTTTAACCAAGGATGGTGGTTATTTTTTAAACCCAGGATTGATAGGCCCAGAATTATACATCCCTCCAATGAATTGGGTATTTATTGATATCTCATGAGATAAATACGACTAGAATGGGGAGTTAACCTAGTGTAGTAAGGGAATTTATCCATTATTATAGTCTTTTGTGTGAACTTTGATGACTATGATGATTTGGGGAGTGAACCCATTCTACTATGACATCCATGTCATGATCCTTGACTATCATCAAAATGATTTTCTATGCTTATGTGTATGCCAAGATTCCATCTCTTATGATAATGTTATTATATCATGGCTCATGTTCCTTTATTTATTTATGATTAATATCTTATGAAATACCAGTATTTATTACATTAATTATCATTATAATATTTAATATATAGTGTCTGGTTTTCAAATGTTATTTTCATGTTTTCATAACTTTATTCTCCTATTATGTTTATGTTATAAATGATATCTCCATTATTTACCCTTAATGAGTATATGAGATCACCCTTTATTATGTTTCTTTTCCCTAGGTTATGAAGAAAGCTATTAAGTATGATGTTTCCAAGAAGGGTTATAGTTATGATGACCTAAATATGATATAATGTAGTTTATTTTTGAACTATTTTTTTATGTTACCATGTTTCAGAAGAAAATATAACTATATGATTATGGAATATATCATATTTTTATTTAAAAAACATTAATATAATAAGACGCAATATTTATATATGAAATTTATAATATTTTATAGTTGGTATCATAAGAAGGGATAATTAAACTTTAGAAACAAGTATAAGATAACTTTAGGGAGAAACCTAGAGATAAATTTATGTATAAGATAAAATAATAATGTTTTGGTAACAAAAACGAATGACCTAGGTTAAAACTAAAGTTTTATAGAATAAGGTTTTATGATTTATACATCCAATAATTGATTTTTCATGATTATGTTGTTTCACACTATGATCATTATTACTCACACTATGTTTTTTTGTTTTAGTCGATGGCTAAAAAACAAAGGAATCATGTTAATTCTGAATATTATAGAAAATGAAATGATTTTCTTCTTGAGAAACCAAATGTTATGGGATTTGGAATGAAAATTCTCATTACTATGATTACACAACTTTCTAAATCTATGAATAATATTAATGATCCAATTTATCAAATGATAGAATAAAATTATTTTGAGTATTTTTAGAAGAATCACCCTCTTTCTTTTAGTGGTTTCACTGATCCAATAGTTATTGAGTAATGTATTAGTGCCACTGAAAAAATATTTTCCATTCTCTAGTGTTTATATTATGAGAAATTCATTTTTGTTGTATATTCTTTTGAATGTTAAGGAGATCAATGTTGGATCATATTAAAAAAAATAAGTTAATAGGAATTAATTTTATATGTTGAATGAGAAGATTTCATGGGAATATTTTTTAGAAAGTAATTCCCTCATATTCTACATAGAATAATGGATAAGGACTTTCTTGAGCCTGAGAATAAGGGTGATAAATCTATTAGTACCTATGAATCTAATTTTACAAGACTTGAATGGTATGATTTTTATTTAATCATCAGCCCTAAAAGAAAAATTGATCAATTCAATGGTGTCTTAAAACCAATCTTGACAATACATTAGTAATAAGAGAATTTAATATCTATAAAGATTTTTTTTGATGTAAAATCAATGTAAAAATAAAAATCATATATTTTAATAGTTATTTTTTTTGATAAGAAATAAAAGATCATGTATCATGAGTACTTGAATAAATAACTTGGTGGAAAGAAATTACAGCCACCTACATTTAATTAATTTGGGATGAAAAATAATGTTTATTTACTGATCAAATCTAGGATATGTTTCAAATATGGTAAGGCTAGTCCTAGAGCTAGTGAATGTTTAAATTCATTGAAAAGTCCAATTGATAAAATGGAGGAAAGGAAGGTTCCAACAAATGCACCACACATGATTTAATTCTTGAAATGAAAGTAATATGTAAATTATTTTAAATAGTACATGAATCCAATGGTTTTTGATGATTAGCTTCTATATCCTTCTAATACAAATGAAAAATGTAAATCTCATGTGATCATAACTTCTGAAGTGGGTTATGATAATGAAATGGTGAAAGGTACACTTATCATCCACTATAGAATAACTAATGTAATATTTGATTATATCTTTCCCATTCTTTTATATCTATGGAATTTGAAAAGGGTATTTAATTACCAGATCAATTATTAGATATTTAGTTATAAGTGAAATATCCTAATGGTGTGATGGTTTCATTTTAAGTCTATTGTTCCTCTCTGATTGATGTTTCTGTGAATTTGATTCCTCTAAATATTTGGATTATCCCTTCAGTTGAATTTGACATGACTATTGGCATGGATTTTATTTCTTTATATGGATCCCATTATTAATTTTGGAAGAAGGTATGTCACATTTAATATTCAAAATAACACTATTCGCATTTATTAGTGTCAGAAAAAATAAAAACTTCTATAGGTAATTACATTTACCACATGGGTATTAATTCATATATATAATTTATAATATTTCTAAATGGTTAGGGATAAACTCAACATAAAATCCATTCTTATTGTTCTTATTTTTTTGATGTCTTTTGGGAGGAATGTTCTGGTGTTGTACAAAATTTATATGTAAAATTATCAAAAATACTCAAACCTAGTTCTAATCATATTTCAAAGACACTATATAAAATAGCCTAGATTGTGTTTCAAGAAAGAAGAAATACTAGGATAATCATGATAAGGGACTCATTCAACCATGTACATCACCATGGCGCGTACTAGTCCTTTTTATTAAAAATAAATATTGATCAATGAGACTTTTCATTTATTATCAAGAGATTAACAAGGTCTGTATAAAGAACAAGTACCCTATACCGTATATTGATGACTTGTATGATCAATTATGTAAAGACAAATAATTTTACATGATTGATCTTTTTTATGGATATCATCAATTGAGGGACAATAAGAAGGATATTCCCAAGATAACCTTTCGTATAGTAATTCACACTATGAATATTTTCGGATTCTATTTGGTTTTACTTATTCCCCCTCTATATTCATTGATTTAATGAGTAGAGTCTTTAGAGATTACCTTGATATATTTTTGGATGTGTTTATAGATAAAATTACTATATAATCAATGATAGAGAAAAATTATGAAGATTATTTGATTATTTTTCTATAGACCCTGTAGAATGAGAATATTTATGAAAAAATCCCCAACATTGAATTATGGATTTGGAAGGTTTCGTTTGTGGATCGTATAATCTCTTATGAGGTTAGATTAATAGATCCTTCAATGACCGAAGTTATTGAACATTAGTCTAGACCGACCACAATGATTTAGATCCATATTTTTCATTGTTAGGATGGATATTGTCAGAACACTATTGATAATTTCTGAAGACTATCTAATCTACTCACCAAGTTAACTAGGACGTGAGATAATTCAACTTAAACAAATGAATAGGAAGAAAATTTAAAGGAATTGAAGATAAGGTCAGATATCTCACCTATTTTTACTTTACCATATAGTGGAGAATAGATTTCAATATATAGTGATGTATCAAATAAGAGACCGAGATGAATTCTCTTGCAGAATGATATTGTGATAACTTATTCCTCATTCCAACTGATGGTTCATGAGAAAAACAACCCAAATAATGATTAGATGTCACCACTGGTATGTTTTTCTTTAAATATATATAGGAATTATGTTTAAGGATTAAGGTGTGATAAAAATACTTATAGTAAAAGTTTATATTATATTTTGACTAAAAAAGAATTGAATATGTCCCAGAGAAGCTGGTTGGAACTGGTTAACGATTATGACTATTCAAAACAACAACACCCTGAGAAAGCTAATTAGTTAGAGGATTCTATGAGATAAATGTTTCATGAAATATTATCTATGATGAGGAAAAAAATGATCTAATATTTATATATTTTCAAAGTATAGATCGAGAAATAATTAAGTAAGGGGGGAAATCTTATATTTTTTAAATGAGTGTTCAACCATTTATCCAAGTAATGATTAATGCAGCATAAAAGAAAGATATGGAACTATAGTGGTATGAGAGAACTTTTCCAAAGTTTAACCTTGATTATGATGGAATAATATGTTTGAGAAGTAGTGTATGTGTTTTTCCTATACCATATTTGATGAACGAGCTTTTTGATAAGGCTCATAGTTCATCATTCTATATTTATCCTAGAAGAAGAAAGACAAATAGAGATCTAGAAGAGTATTTATGGTAGGAATACAATGAGAGGGATATTTATGAATATGTTTCTTCATGCATGGTATATTGTATAATTAATGAAGATAGATATAAGTATAAGGTAATATTATAACCATTACCCATACTAGACTGGAAATGGGAAAACATCATCATGTATTTTTTCATCACACCCTCCAAAATATCTAAAGGAAATAATACTATATGGGTTTTAGTTGACCACGTTATGAATCAGTAAAGTTCATTTATATAAAATAACAATTCTCTATAGATGATCTTGATAGAATTTACATTATGTAAGTGCTAAGGTTTTATGAAGTTCTACATTCTATTTTATCTTATTGGGCTCTGAGGTTTACCTTGAATTTTGGGAAAAGTATTAAGTTGGATCTAGATATTGAGATATGTTTAAACACACTTTATCACCCCCAAAAATATGTTCAGCATAAGAGAAAAATTTAAACCCTTCAGGATATTTTCACCTACTTTTTATATATTTCAAAGGTATTTGGGATAAACACCATCCTCAAGTTGACTTTTCTAATAATAATAGCTTTGATTCAAGGAGTCTGTTGGATCATTATGAATCCCAATACAGAAGGAAGTGTATTAATCCAACATGATGGGATGATTTAGAGAAAGAAAGATATTGGGATCTGATCTAGCTAAAGAAATGGAATAGAAAGTTATATCCATTCAGCAACACATCTAGGCAGCTTAGAGCTGATAGAAAGGTGATACTAATAATCATTGACATGATAAAGAGTTCAAAGACAATTAAAAAGTATTTCTAGAATGTATCCATGGAAAAAGATTATGAGATTTTGAAATAAGGTAATATTGATCCCTACCAATATTGGCCCTTTCCTATTTTTGATCAAGTGAGGATAATACCTTATCTCATGGAACCTCCACCGAACTTCTCTTAAATTCATGGGGTATTCCATATATCTCTCTTGAGAAGTACATACCTGATCTATCACATGCACTAAACATAGATATAATACTAGTGAAACATGATATTTTTTTACGAATTAAAATAGATATAAATCTAGGATCGTAGATATAATTTTCCATAGAACTGGACTACTCACTTGGTGAATGTTTTCAGGAGAAATAAAAAATTAGATGAATCTAAATGGGAACTCAAGGATGTAATGAAACAAATATATCCTCATTTCTTTCTACCATAAGAAATAATTTTGAGGGTGAAACTCATTTTTAGGGGGGGTCTAACATAACCACCAGATATTTTATGAAATATTTTTTCAAATAAATATTATTTCATTGCAACCATGTATTTCACAAAACACCACATTTAAACAAACCATGATATACTATTAAAATATTACAGGATGGTTGTCTACTAGCCATTGAATTTGTGTGTATGAATAATAATAACTAAATTATGATACATTTATGGATTATGAATGTATAATATAAACTCACTGTTGACCAATTTGAGTAGAAAAAAAAATAAAATTATTTTAAAGTAAAAATGGTATTTTTTATAGAAAACTGTTTATATGCGTAAAATAAGTTTTATCTTAAAAAAATAAATAAATCACTTTTTTGAATTATTCTAATAAAATATATATATTTTAAATATTGTCAAATTTTATAACATTTATCTATTAATTTTAATAGTCATGAAATAATAATAAAATCATTCTTAATACTTCAAAATGTATTTCTTTAAAAAGAATGTTTTTCAATGGGGTAAGATATTATTTTAAAATTATTTTATGCCCATTATAAGTAATTATTTTGATAAAATGGTTTCCATATTTGGAATCATGAGGTTTAAATTTTTTAAATAGTACCATTTTTTGTCAATATGAATAGTAACCTTATAAAATTTTAACACCTCAGTAAAGGGTACAGAAGATTAATATAGGTAAAAACTAAGTGATAAGGCCATAATTTATCATCCAAATTGTTATTGGATGAATATAATTATACTATTATCATATTAGGATGTAAAATTTTTTAAGGTATATTTTTCATGAAAATGACCTATATAATATTTTATGCAATGTAAGTAATAAATAAAATCTATATTTTATTATTAATAAAATTAATTTCATTATTGAAATTTATTTATAATTTTTATAAATTATATAATTACCTTAAATTATTATGAAACTACGAAGCAATATTTATCCAATTAATAAAAAAATAAAATAAATGAAATGAAAAATATTAAAAGTAATATAATTTATTTGATTGAATATGTTTCAACCAAAAATTATATTAATATGACATATTAGTATTATTTCATATTTTTTATTTTAATTAAAATGTGTATTTATGTTTTTTAAGTCAAATTAATTTAATAATGTATAAATTGTAATGAATGATAATTTATGAAAATAATATTTTATAAAATTACTTAAAATTCATACAAATATTTAAATGAGACAATTATGATATTTTTTGTGAGGAATTTCGTACATATCCCATTTATAGGCAATTTGGAACTATTTTCCTGGAGAATGATTTTAATATATTTTAATCTTTTATAAAATTCCAAGGGTGTCCCTCCCCTCAATTTTAAATGGCCCCCAAATTTCTCTTATTCACACCACTTAAGCCTTTTATATCTACAAAATTCTACCAATTTATCTTCTACAAACCCCTAAAAAATTATATAGGTTCTAGTAATATCAAAATACCAACTCTAGATCCCTTAAGAGATGATCTAAAGAAGTAATTTCAAACAAGAGATAATTTCCTTAACCGATCACTTTTTTTTCAATCTTCATTTTCCTCTTATAAATATATTATATTCCTAATAACATAATAAATTATATATAATAAATTTTAGGAAAATTTATTATGATTATAGAACCACCTTTATTGAATCTCCTTTCATATAATGGGAAGTGAATGTATCACTCGTGTGTACATATGCCTTACCTTATTCACGTAGGAATACAATTAATTTTACATAACAATATTTAATAAATGGTTGTTATGATGGGTTAAATTTATTTATATTATATTTTTGACATAGTTATTATATTGGAATGATATTATCATATCTACCTTCTAACCTTCAAAACTATTGTAATATGATAATGTTGTATGTGTGTACGTGTTGACTACCACCTCTACAAAACAATGTGATTTATTTTTCATTTATATTTTATGTGGATGATGATTAGGATATATTTAATGAATATATATTATATAATAATTATTTTATAATGTTGTTTTACTATGCATATTTCTTTTATATAATCTGTTAAAAAATAAAAACAACGTTCATATGAATGTACGACCAACCATCTCCATGGACACTGTAATTCAATTCTATCTCTAAATTTATTGATGAATTTAAATATATTTATAATGAATATACGAGATATTTTAATCTATATTAACATACTTTCATTTATTTAACCATGATAGAATTATAATTACCAAAACTACCAAACCAAAGTATACCTAAAAAATATAGAAGTTTTCACCCAAAATAGTAATTTTAATAATGAATTATTAATAAATAGGTGATAAATGGTTATTATAAAATAATATATGGTATAATATATATATATATATTATTATTTAATATATTTACTATAAATATATATTTATGATATAGGTGGTTCAAAATTGTATGATGGATGTTAGGCCCGAGATAATAGATTTTCGTCTCACATTTACCTCTGTGGGACACATGACAAATTCAACACTTGTTTCTTTTTTGTAGTGTTTAAACTATTCATAAATGTATTTTCTGACTATTATTATGAAATTTATTCTTATTTACATATCTATATATAGTTATTTGTTTCATAAGGATTACAATTCACATGTAACCAATGTTCTAAGGGTATTATGTTACAATCTCGTTGTTTATTGAGATTACTTAAGATAATGATTACAATGATAAAATATAATGATCTAACTCTCAATGAAACTCATGAATTTTATTATTATCTATTTATTTCTCTATTAAACATGACTCCATTCTATGTTATTCATATTAAATACTCTAGATAATGTAAATATTATTTTATGGAAGATCTACTACTAGAAAAAAGGGAAACAGCCACAAAACTATAGCCATTATTTTATAGGTTCATGAGTATAGCTTAGTTTATAGCCATAGTTCTATTAAAACTATATCTATATCTTGATTTATAGCCACAATAAAAATATTTGTGGCTATGTTTTAATTTTTTTAGCCAAATATCAGGATCCTCCTTCCTAGTGTCTATGACGCCCTCCTCTCCTCACCCAATCTGTGACTCCTCAAACCCCAGAATTGGACCTACTATCCATACACTCCTCCCCGATGTCATTTATAAACTTCTTGGCCAATGGTGTTTCATGACTACCTTCCTACCCTCACGCTCAACATTCCCCTCCCACTATCGACCCTCTACCTTGGAAAATACTCCTCTTCTCCCACCATTATTCCTACCCCGGTTCCTCTACTCACAATTCCTCCACCTCTGTTAGCTCCAACGTAGCCAAAACCCCTCCCCTCCAACATAGCTTTCATGCGTCTTTGACGACTCCCTGCAAACGCTGCTCCGGTTCTACCAGACCGCCTCTCCGCTAACTCAGCTCTGACACCTCTATACATCCGCTGATTCAGTGCTACCAACCAACCTCCCTGCAGACACAACCTTCATATCTCCCTACTAAATAGAGCTTTGACACCCCCACACCTCACCACGAACCTCCTCTGATGTAGCTTGATGCTGCTCTATGCCACTCTGATGTGACCAAACAACCTCCTATGGTCCTCCTTTGATGCGACCACCCCATCACTATGAGACCCTTCCCCTATGACATGGCCACCCACCTCCCTGATTTCTCACTCGACCCTAGCCATACCCTCGCAATCCACTCATGTGATTTCTTATTAATCCCATTCTCAGACAGTAGGTAAATCCTAGTTTTAGTATTTTGTTGGTATGTAATGCTTCTTGATTATTTAGTAATGTTGTTGACTTGATTTAGATTATATGTTATTCATTATGTGGAAAAAATTTCACTTTTGTGTGGGGATATTATTAGTAATGATACCTCGATACATTAAAAATCTATAAATTTAGTGTGGGTAATTTTTTCGTAATTATAATGTATGGTGTGGGCGGTATTTGGTCCACAACTAAGTTGGTATACCCATTCTTTGTTGTTTCTCAATGCAAGATGGATCCCTTGGTTTTCCTATTGAGTAAACTTTTGTAGTTTTTGAACCATTGAAATTGTTATTGAAATTTTTTATAACAGTAATATTTTATGTAATGTTTTTTTATTATTAATAATTTTGTTCAATTAACTTTTTTATATAAATTATTTAATAATTAATTTTTTTTTTCTTTTCAATTTAAATTATAATAGGGTAGTGGTATGGATCTTTGGCTGAACACTAAATTGTTAAACCCTAGATCAATCCCACTTCCCTATCACTTGTAAGGATATTATTTACCAATAAGGGAAGATTTAAACATAAAAAGACACAATTTAATCTATAAAGTGATGTGAAAAAACATAATAAATAAATTTTAAATCATACATAACATTCATTGATGATGTAACACTTATTGTGTGGGTGTTATTTCTCAAGAACAAGTTTTAGGTGTTCAAAATCTTCTTAGATGGGTATCCATGATTGGGAATGAGATCGATTTTACAATTAACATCATGAGGTCTGATATTGGCAGGTAGTATATAATCGTATAATTTCAAAGGATATATTTGTGGAAATAAATATAGTTTAAAAATACTATACTTTGAAATAAAGAACATAGTGTAGTATCAGAGAGGATTAAATACCCATTGGTTGAGAAAAAAATGTATTTTGATAATTTATAAGGGATTCCCCAAGGTGCTTTGGGATAAAGTGGACATTTCACATCATACTCAATAAACTAGAGTCTTTATTCCCTATTAGGGTAGGAACTACCAAAATCATATTAGTCCAAAAGGATGGTTCAACTCACCCATCTCAAATAATTTTGTGCACTCACCTATATCAATGATTATACTAACGAATGAGAAAATCTTTATTCTAATTCATGAGTATGTTACTTTTGGGATATGGAGATGAAGTGATTGGTTTTCAAATATGGTACAAATACTTTTTCAAGGTTGTAAGAAGTAAAAATATGATCATAAATAAAGAGAGAATATTAAAGGATCAAACTTTTTATGGGGTTTTATATGATATAAAATTATAATCAAATATTTTAGTCCAAATGAATGGATTTACAGAAATTTTAGATATAATAGAGAGTAATGGAAGCATGATAGTACTAGAAACACTAAACGTTATAGAGGATTTTTCTAAAGGATTCCATGTTATGATAAATTTTATTTGTCTTGATGTATCGTAAATCTAAATGACTCTTCAATCTTGAGAAAATGCTTTATAAGATAAAAAATTCAATGTTTTTATACGAGAAGGATGATGAAAATAGGGACAACTGCTAAGATCCACCAAAGTGAGTTTCCAAGTGTTTAGTTATGGTTGTGACATGAACTAATTTATTTTAATTGATAAGAGGGAATTTTTGGTACCAAAATATGATATAATTTTAAAAGTCTTGAATTTTTTGGAAGATGACCATGAGGGATGATATTTATTCTCCCTATGTGACATAAAAAATAGAGATGACAGAGTGGTCAACTCAAGAAAAATTCATTAAATAATGGGTGTATTAGCTGAATTAATTAGTGTGTGATAGTTGGAGGCACATGAAAATTCTATTTGTAAAGGGGTTTTAAAAATCAAAAGCTTTGAATTACTCAAAGATATTTTCACCAGTAGTTAAACTTATGACTACTCATAAGGTATTGAGGATAATTTCCCAATAAAATATACATTTGGAGCAGTTATATTTGAAGAAAATATTCCTCCATAGGGACTTATATGAGGATATATATGTAGAGATTGTGGTTGGAATCAACGATAATAAAAACTAAGATCTTATGGGAATGATCGAATGAATACTTTATGGGTTAAAGTAGGTTCCAAGGAATTGTAATCACATGTTTTAATACTACATGATTATGTAGAAGTTCTTCCAAATAAGTGATAACCATTTATGTTATCAGAAGTTTTTTAATCAAGGTATTTTCATCATCCTACTTCTATATATTGAAGAAATGTTGAGTATAAGTTTAGTAAATGATTAAATTAATTAAATGATGGATAAATTTCTATGAATCATTTATATAAAGGATCTTGGTATAGTGAAAAGGATTTTTGGTATGAGTATTGTGAGAGAATTATTTATTGGTACTTTATCCTAAAGTTAGTTGTTTTATGTTCAGTATAAGGTGGATAACTAAAACATAGGATTGGGGAAAATCGATAACAAGACCCCTATTTAGAAACATCAATATATGAAAGGATAAATAACAGAAAATGAGAGATGACATAGAGTAATGGAAAAATATTCTATTGAACCAGCAATCATAAGAATGATATACACCGTGGTTTGGGCTCATCCTGACATTATGCATGAAATGAGAGTTGTCCACAAGTAATTGTTTAATCTTGGAAGATAACATTGAGTGGATGTGAAGTGGATTATCCAATAAATAAATGGTTCTGAAATAATGTTAGTTTACATCATAATAAATGATTATTTACAAGGGTTTGTGGACTTTGAAAATGACGGGGATGGAAAAATTTGAAACTAATGTCCAACTTTGTATTTAATTTTATAGGATTGATAATTATATGGGTATCAAAACATTAATAAGTAGTATCACTCTCAATAATTGAATTATATTAGTACAAATTGATGGATGTTGGGAATGAGTAAATATATCTATGGTGGGGGGGATATTCTCAGAAAAGGAAAGATGATTAAATTCTATTCCTTGTTTTACAAAGAGGTATTCATTTAGGAAAACATACAATGTTTCATCCTATTAAAAATCATATTCATATAAATTATCACACCATTTTGATGTTTTTAGAGGAAAAAATATTGGATCTATGTAATATAAAAGAGACTCAATGTTCAGTTAACATGTTAACAAAGGACATAATCCAAGATGCATTAAGGTGATTTTATTCCTTGATTTGGTTAGGATAAGCTGAAAGAATATTTAGAAACCATACTAGCTATAATAGAATATTCAAGAGTGGAAGGAAGTCTATGTAATATTATAGAGGACTTGGTGGGGAATAATGGAGAATGATTCTCAATTGGGAGATTGTAAGGCATGGTTGGGAAAATAATTTTTCAAAAAAAAACAAATTAGTCAATAATATGGAGGAACTTTGGGAATCTAATGTACAATGGTTTGGATGGTGATGGTGGATTTGTAGTGTACAGGGTCAAAAATTCCCAAATGTTTAGAAATAAAAAGTTATTTCTACTTATTTGAAGAACGATTCTATAAAATTATGGAACCATATGATAGTGGTTGGATAATATAGATAGAAAATATGATTGGATGGTATACCTAAATATTTTTAATTTTTTTACCCCAAATAAATTCTAAAAAAGTTTATTCCATTTTATAGAAAATAAAAAATGTGTAATTAAATTATTTTGAAATCCACAGTTTTGAAAATGAAGTTACATATTCACACTAATGTTCCGTCAATTCATCCTTTTTTTCTTAGTAAAGTTATTTATAGAATATTTATATATAAAGGACCTCATAAAACATGATTCATATAAGATTAAATATTTTCCTTTTATCTAAAACCAATTTTCATAAAAATGGTCATTTTATTTCATTACTCTCATAATATTTTCCTTTCTAAGCCTATTTATTCATTCACCTATCAAATAAAACTATTTTACTTATATTCCTACATGATTATTACACATTCTTTTCACAAATTACTTTTTATTCTGTGTTCCATATAAAGTTCAACCACTCATAAAAATATATTTCTTCATGAAAATATTTTCTTTCATGAAATATTTTCTTTTTTGAAAATATTTTTCTTCATGGAATGAATTATTTTTTTGATAAAATATTATTTAAATAAAATTCCATTTGAAAAATTTACTCCCTTGATATGAAATAATCTTTTACTCTGCTTTTTTTTTCGTCAGAAAACCTCTCCATCGACACAAAAAATTCATATTAATCACAAAACCAAGTCCAAACACTTCTAGAAAAAATCTCTCTATAAATGCATCATGATTTACCCTTTTTGAAATCTGTTAAACATGAATTGTTAACAAACATGATCCAAATACTCCGAAACAGACATGATGGGTTTTAGATAAAACACTTACTAGAATTTTTTTAATTGAATGTTATGAAGTAAAGTCATTAGGTATATTTTACATTTTATGATGTGATTATTTTATGGGAGTGATTCCTGATATTTTCTTCTATTTTTTTTGTAAATTTTAATATTTAATGAAATCATTGGTGTTTTTTTGAAATTATGGCACCTATAGTACTATTTGATTAGCCTCATGAGAAGGAACCTAAGACTAAATGTTATGGTGAGGGAAATATGGAATGATAATCTGATCATGTTCCTATAGTGGGTGAGTAAGAGACTAATGTTGAGAAAAATATCACTAAGAGTATTTTTAAATATATTCAAAATATAGAAGGGAGACCACCTTATGAATTAGTCATGATTGTGGATATATTTTTAGATTTTAGGTTAGAATTTTTTTGTTTTTAGAAGAGATTTTAGGTATCACATTGCTTATGAATGAATGGATGAGATGAATAGAATATTTTATCTAATTGATTCTGAAGAAGAGACGAGATTCAAGATTTACATATTTATACCTTATAGACCATGTCAACCCTAGAGGGATATCTTAATCTAGGTAAAGAGGATTGGGGGGTGGGTTTCATGGGAAAAATATACATTTTCAAAACTACACTACCTATGGTTATTCTTATGCTTATAGATACACTATAATATATAAACATCTACTAAATTAATATGCTTATCATTGAAGGATTTATCCTAAAATCATTTGGAAAACATCTTCTGTATAATAATATTATATTTATTCATTTTTTCTTTTAAAATTATACTTGTTTCCATCTTTAACTATTATTGGATTCATTCTTGATTAGTATTTTAAACATACATAATTGAATTAGAAAATAATTTATCACTCCTTTGATAACATTGATTACAATTGCAATAGATAGACTTCATGTTTTCAAAATGAAAGAGGATAGACTTATCAGAACATCATCTTGAAAATAAAAATCATTCCAAAAGTATGATTCCCCTATCTTTATTATTTTTGAGAATGAAAAGTATACATTATTGTCAATATTTCTCCTAAATTTCAGCAATCAATGTGGGTTTCCACAAGATCAGTAAGTTTTTATTGAAAATTGATATAGTCTAGATTTCATAGAACATTATTCTGGATATAACAATTATTCAAAAAGGTATGATTCTCCCCTCTTCTTATTTAGTATAAAAAATGAATTATTCATATAGTATTGATTTTTCTATCACGCATTAATATTACGAGTCTAAAATAGGGATTGTTTTGGTTCCCCTCAACTCTCTTCTATTACTCTAAAATATTTACTAGAATGTGTTAGGGTATGTGTAGGGTGAGTGGGGAGGATTTCTAGTGAGGGGGCGGGGATTTACAAAGAGGAAGGGGGATGTAGTGGCTCGGGGGTTTGGGCGGGGGCACGCAAAGAGGAGGGGGTGTCCAGAGGTGGGGGGTATAGAGTGAGGATTTTCTGAGGGGAGGGGCTATGAAGTGAAACATATATTGTGAAAAAAACTAGACCAAAACACATTGATGGAACAAATATACTAATATTTATTGAAACCAAACCATACCAAATTGGAAACTAAATAAACTTAAACATAACAAACGCAATTCCAAATCATTATTGATCATGTACCATGAGTTTTTTCTGAAATAAAAACAAGTACATCCAAAGTTAACTTCAACTAGTAGTAATATGATTATAATTGATTTGTTATTTTTTAATTTCATTATATATTATATGTTTACATTGTAGGATATAATAACTACATTTCAAATGTCTTTATTCATTTAAAATCTTGTTATGGAAATCCCAAGCATGGTGCTTATCCACTAAGGACACTGAGTTGGTGATGAAATAGGATGGAGTCTTTGGGCCAAGGCTATGAAGGCTCTGAAAGCTGATGATGGGGATATATTCACAACTATCACAGAGCTTTCCAACTATGTTCTATAGGCCTTTTTCTTTCAATTCAGTTTTATTTGATTTGTTGGCCTACATTGAGTTGGATGTTTATCTCATTAATTTTTTCTTCTAATTTATATTCTCCATCTATTGGGATATTTACATGTTATGAGTTTCTATTTAAGGGAATTAGTACTGGGTATATATTTTCTATGATAAAAACTATACATGGTCTATTACCTACAATTTTATTAATATTCCCTAGCTACCACCCATGAAATAGCGAAGGACTTGTTTCGATATGTATTAAAAAACAAGAAAATTCCCAACCTACATAAAATAAAAGTGGTTTCACCTATCTATAATATATCTAGAAAGGAATGTTGTATTATAAATTATGTTTTCTTTTTAATAATTCTTGTTTACAATTTTATAAACCATAATGTGATGTACAAGTATTACAAATATTTAAGGAGTGGGGGGGGGTGCAGGGGGTAGGTGGAGTTTGTAGGGGGGATGCTTAGGTGGGAGGTGGGGGATGTCTAGGGGGAGGGGTGTAGAGTGGGGAGGGTGGGGTGGTGGTCTATTCCATTATTGTGTTCATGTTTCCCCTCTTCCATGTTGATTCCGTTGATGAACACTCATTAAAATGAAGCCTTATATTTCTCTTCTGTATGTATTAGATTTGTTCCAATACAATAAAGTATTAGTCCTAGATTTATGAATTTATACTAGATAACATATATGTATTTTCTACATGAATATATAATACAAAACTGATCCTTAGCTGCATGCCATGTTATCCATACCCCAAGAACAAAGTAGTCCTTTCAGTGTCGTTGTTTTATTCTCTGTTTTTATTTATTTTATGTTTTCATTGAAGAGAATTCATGGTATTGTGGTGTGTTAGACAAATTATCAAAATTAAATTGTGTCAATGATGGATCTAGATGTGTTCTATTATATATCCTCTCAGAAAACATCCTCTTCGTTGAACTCATCAGTAGGGAAGCATTACATGTATAGACAATGCAGTCATGAGTCCTCAACCTATGGGAATAAGGACACTGAAGATGAAACAATGAGGCAGTGAAGCACCACAATATTGGGATATCCTCTCAACCTTTGGGAACTATTCCTTATAAAATATCATCACAAGGCTCGACTACTTGGTTCAGTTTGGGTCAGGTTAGGTTTTTTTAGTTATTTTTTATTTGGTTCATTTTTTTTGTTTATGTTAATTTTAATAGGTTCATTTTGATTGATTTGGGGGTATTCAGTTCAATTAAATTAATTTTACATTCAATAAGGTATGTTTCATTTGTTTCATTTTTGTATTGCTAAATTAAGCTTTATTGAAGTATGTTCTGATTTGTTTGAGTCCGTTTAGTTACATTTTTTTTAGTTTTGTTCATTTTTATCTTTTTCAAAACCATTTGGTTTGGTTCCACTCAAATAAATTTGGATTAATGATGTTTGATTCAGTTCTAGTCATATTACCATGTTTTTTGTTAGTGTAGTTCATTTGACTAGAAATTTTTTTATAATATCCATAGGAAAATGTTTTTTGGTTTGCACAATTAAATTGACTGATGTGTAAGATGGGTTGGGGGTGTATGGTGGGGGGCATGTCTGGGGGGGGGGGGGGTGATGCTGCAGGGGTGGGGGTGTGTTGTGGTGTTGGGGGATGTCCCGGGGGAGTGGAGTGGTGGATTTGCAGGGGGTTGTGTGTGTGTGTGGGGGGGGGGGGGGGGGGGGGTTGTCCAAGGAGAGGGGATGTGGGGTCCATCTAGGGAACAATTACGGGGTTGTCTTGGGGGTGGTTTGCAGGGGGAAGGGGGATGCAAGGGGAGTGGGGGGGGGGGGGTCCATGGAATGAGAGGGGGGCTGTCAAGGGAAAGGGAGGGGGCTGTAGGACAGAGTGTTATGGGTGGGTGGTTGGTGTGTGTCCAGGGGAGGAAGGGGGGATATAGGTGGGGTGGGTGGGGAGACTATCTGGAGGGGAGGGGGGTGGATGTCCAGTGAAAGGGTGGGAGCAGGGTTTGTCTAAGGAAAGGGAGGGGACTGGAGGGGGGTATTGGGGGAGGGGCTGTCCAGGGAAAGGGAGGGGGCTCTAGGGTGAGTGGTGGTGGGGGTGGGGGGTTTCTAGGGGGAGGGGTGTAATGGGGGTGGGAGGGGGATGTCTAGGTGACTGTGTGTGTGTGTGTGGGGGGGGGGCAGGTATTGTCCAGGCGGAGGGAGGGGGGATGTAGGTGGGTGGGGGGGGGGGTCCAGGTGGGTGCTCTCTAGGGGGAGGGTGTTGTCTATCGAAAGGGATGGGGGATGCATGGGGAATGGTGGTGTTGGGGAGGGAAGATATCCAGGGAAAGGTAGGGGGATTCAAGGAGAGGGATGGGGGTCATGAATAGTGTGTGTTTTCCATCCATACCATATTTGAAGAAGGACCTCTTGGATGAGGCTCACAGTTCATCAATATCAATTCATCATTGAAGTAAAAGGATGTATAGATATACATAAGGGTATTTTTGGTTGGAAAACATGAAGATATCTATTTGTTAATATGTATCTCTGTACTTGGTATTTTATAAAGTTAATTATGAGAGACATATGTTTAAGGGGATTTTACAACTATTTCCCATACCAAAATTAAAATGGGAAAATATCACCATTGAATATGTTATCAAACTCCTCAAAACATATTAAGGGAATAATTCTATATGGGTTATTTTCAATCACCTTATAAGTTGATAAAAAATATTCACTATCAGATTATATTTCTCTCCTGATCTGATGGAAGGAATTTACATTAAATAACTTGTAAGGATCTATATAATAGTACATTCTATTATATCTGATTAGGATCCTAGGATTACCTCAATGTTATTTAAAATCCTTCAGCTGGATTTAGATTCAATGTAACATATCCTCAGTACTTATCACCCTCAGAAAGATAGTCAGTTTGACAGAAATATTCAAACCCTGTAGGATATGTTGAGATATTATTCTATGTACTTCAAAAGTAATTGGGATCAACACCATCCTATAGTTGTAATTTCATACAATTATATCTTTCATTAAAGAAATCCGATGGATCTTTAGGAAGAAATATATGGAAGGAAGTGTATAAATACAATATACTATGATGATGTTGGGAATATAAACCAATAGGGACCTAATATAGTTAATGAAATTGTAGATAAATCTATAGCTATTCAACACCACAAGAAGGCATCTCAGAGTCAATAGAAAATTTATGTTGATAATCATTGATGATATCTAGCGTTTAATGTTAGTGAGAAAGAGATTCTGTAGTTTTCTTCAAAAAATAAGGTTAGGAGATTTATAATGAACGGAAATATAACCCCTATGATTATTTTCCCCTTGATATTATTGATCTATTGGGGATAAAATATTATAACTTGGAACATTCAGCTAACGTCTCACATGTTCAGGATGTGTTCCATATATCTCTCTGAAGAAAGTACATACTTGATCAAACACTTATACTAAAATAATATAGTATACCAATTAAACTGGATCATTCATATTAAGAAAAACTAAAATAAATATTGGATAATATAGATAATTTGTTAATGAACAGGACTAATCAACTCGTGAAATCTTTCTGGAAAAATATAAAATTAGAAGAAGGATCATGGGAACCTGAGAATGTAATAAAACAAATATGTTCTCATCACTCTAATACAAAAAAATGAGGCCACGTCCCCAACCTTTTAATGGGTCTCCCTCTAAAAAGTTAAAACATGTCTTTTCTTTTCATTAATAATAAAAGAGGCCACGTCCCCATCCTTTTAAAAAATAAAATTCAGATTGATGCTCAAAAATGTATTTTTCTAACATGGCGTCTTTCATCACACATTAGGTGTTTATTTAAAAATTAATTTAAACTAATTCTAGGTATTAAATTTGATGAAATGAATTCCATATTTTTAATTAGGAAGTTCATTTTTTTTAAATAGGTCCCTCTTAATTTTTAAGTATGAATATAAAATTTAGTAAAATTTATCACCTCGATAAAGGGTAAATCAAATTAATTATAGTTAATACTAATTGATAAGTCAATAAATTTTAATAATAATTGTGATTTTTAAATATAATTCGATAAAAAGAACATTAAAATGAAATATATTTGTGTAATATACAGTTATCTATGAAAATAACCTATATAATATTTAAATAAAAGAAAATTCCAAAATGCCACTCTCTTAGTTTTAAATATCTCTTAAATGTCAAAATATGGAAAAGTCATTCTATAAAAGAATATAAATTTTAATTTTTAGTTTAATTAAATTATATCAATTATATAATCTTATTTAAATTTTTTATAAATTATATAATTACCTTAAATTATTATCCAATATCGATACAATATTTCCCCAATTAATTAAAAATATAATAAATGATTTTAAACATATTAAAACTAATATAATTTAAGTGAGTTAATGACTTCCAAAAGATTTATATATGAATATGAATTATTATTATTATTTGAAATGTTTAGATTTAAATTAATTTTTTTATTCCCTTTATGTCAAATTAAATGAATAATGTCTAAATTGGCAATAATAATATTTAAAAAAATATATTTTGTTAGATTACATAAAATAATAAAAATATTAAAATAGGATAATGGGGATAATATATGGTATCAAATTCCATCAATTCCCCATTTATAGGCCATTTTGAACCATTTTAATTGATAATGAATTTAATATATTTTAATCTTTTTTTAAATTTCAAGAGTGCCCCTCCTCTAAATTATAAAGGGAACCCCTCCTTTGTCATATTCACACCAATTTGTGACTTCTTGATCGACCCAAATATACCATGTTATCTTATCTACCCAAATATGAAAATTAAATATGTTATAGTCTTCTAAAAAGACCAACCCTAGAGCCCTTTATAAGAGATATAAATGAGTTGTTTCAAAGAAGATGCAATCATCTTAAACAAATCACTTTATTTTTAATTCATATTTTTCCTCATAAAAATATATTACATTACATATAAAATAATATTCTCCGTATCCAAAATATACTAAATTTTTATGTTATTATCAAACCACCTATATTCACGCTCATTTAATTAAATGGGATGTTAAAGTACCGCTCGTGCGTATGCACGACTTACCATCTCTACGTAGCGATACACATAATATTCCATAACAATATTTAAAAGATTGTTTTTATGATGGATTTAATGTTTATATATGATATTAATTAAATAATAATTCTAAAATAATTATTACATCATACTTATCTTCATACCTTTCAAAATTGCTGGAAAAAATAATGTCGTTTGTGGGTACGTGTGGACTACCACCTCCACGAAGTTATATGATTTGTTTTGCATGTCTGTTTTACGTGGAATGTAATAAGAATGAATTTAATGAATATATATGATATAATAATTTTTATTTAAGTATATTTATTATTCAACATTCATTTATTTCATCCATCAAAAAGTGAAAACATCGTTCTCACAAATATACAACCTATCGTCTCCATAAACAATGTAAATACTTTTCAATCTCTACTTTTGGAGACGATACTAAATATTTTTATAATTAGTATATATATTATTTATATCATTATTAATATAATGGATATAATTTATCACTGATAAAATCAAAATGAACCAAACTACCGAACCAAATCGTACATGAAAAATGATGTAGTTATCCCCTAGAATAGTGATTTTAATAATGAATAGTTACTCAAATGGTGATAAAATATTCTAAGTAAATAAAAAATATTATGATATATATGATTATGGTTATAAAATATATTTATAATAAATCCATATTTATTTTAATAAAATTTTGATGATGTACAGAGGTAGTTGGACCCAAGGTATGATATTTCCACCTCACATTTATTTCAATGGGACACAAACCTTATTCCCCACTTGTTTCTTTTTTGGGGTGTATATACGTCACATTAATATATTTTATGATTCCTATTATAAAATTTATTGTTATTTAAATATCTATATATAGTTATTTCATTAATGGGTCTTAATATTCACATGTTACCAATCCGGTAATGGTTTTATATTGTAATATCATTATTTATCGAGATTATTTATGACTATATTTATGATGAATAATTATTATACATACCAATAAATAAACTCATTAATTTTATTTTATTATGATTATTTATTGACAATAAATGAATTCCTTAAATTTTTCTCACCTTAAGTACTCAGGATAACAAAAATATGTTTCTAAGAAAAATCAACTTTATTTATCTCTTGATTTAAAAAAAATATTTTTTTCAATATCCATGTTTTATAAAAAACGTTTTAAAGAATGTTTTTTATATAATTATATGATTTTAATGTAATTTTTACCCATGTGTTTCTATTTAAAAAATGTTTTAAAAAGAATCTTCTTGTCTTTTTCTGAAAGAGGTACTTTTTGAATTTCTACTGAAAATATAACAGGAATTTTTTCTTTTAATTTATACAGTATGAATGGAATATATTATCATCATGAAAAATCATTGATTTTTTATTTCATTAAAAGTATCATATATTCTATTAAAATAGTTTTTTTCCATAATAATTTGGAAATTTTTGAATTGTGAAATTGCTTTTTAAAATTGAAAGGTTATTTTCTTTATGAAATAATTAAGTGATCTTTTAAATTATTTATCAAATATGATAACATAATTTGATAATAATAATTATTTAATGGGGATATTATCCATTGGTAAAAATATTTCTATTTAACTTAATGGTTAATGTTTATGTTTCTTATATGTTTATGAAACCCATTTATTTTACATGTGTTATGCGATGATGTATGAATTAAATGTTTATGAATCCCATATTTTTAGTACAAGTTATAATGTTATTATATGATGAATGTTTTATTATGTTGCTTCACACATATTTATGATTTTAATTTTCTAAATGTGGTTATGTTATATCCAAGGATGGTTTATAGGTTATATCCAAGAATTATGGAAACATTATAAACCAAATATGTGTTGGCATAGAATTATAAATCCCTTCAATGCATTGGGTAGTAATTTAAAAATCATGAGATAAATAATACTATAATGGGGAGTGAACCTAGTTCAGTAAGAGACTCTCTCTAATATGATATAATTGGGAGTGAACCGTGAACTCTATGATTGTTAGGGAAGTGAACTCATTCAATTATGATATATTTGGAAATGATTTCTGACTAGTATGAAAATTATTTTCTATGCTTCTGTGTATTCTATGACTCCATGACTTATGCCAATGATTTTCTCTAATAGATTATGTTTTATTTGTTTTTTATGATTCATATCATATGAAATGCCAATATTTATGAAATTAATTAAGATTATGATCTTTTATACACATGTTATGCCTTTAAAATGTTATTATAATGTTTTGATACCATTATGATAATATTATGTTTATGTGATCATTGATATCTCCCTTATTTACCCTTACTGAGCCTCAGAGATCACAATTTTTTAATTTTCCTTTCCCTGGGATATATAGAACTAAATTAAGTATGGTGTTTCTAAGAAGGGTGTTAATTATGAAGAACTATGTGGAAGACAAAGTAGTTCATTTAGAAAACAATTATTTTTGTGTCAAATATTTCAAAGATATTAATATTCTATTATTTTGGCAAGGATCAGAATGTTATGTAATGAATATTTATATATAAAAAGAATTGGTTGTTATATTTAGGTTATATGTAGATTTATTTTAGAAAATAATATTATATTTATGATATAATGATCATTATAGAAATATATAATAATACTTACCTTATTTTTAACCTCATCATTGAAAAATGGAAATTTTACTCGTGTATATATATGACCTATCATCTCTATAACTACATCATTGTTCATTTTTCATTAACATCATTTATGGTTTGTTTTTAAAATATAATTTTGTATTAAAATTATAATTACATCAAAATTATTATTCTAGAGATGATGGAATAGAGACCACTTTCACTATAGTCAACATACCAAATCTATTTTGGACATACGTCCCAAATATCATCAAAACATACAATGATTAATTAATTGAATAAGTAATAATGTATATTATGGTAAAAAATAAAATAAAACAAATAAAAACCATGTGAAAAATCCATATGAAAGTTAATTATTAACATACTTTTGTTATTTTAGATGATAAAGAATATATGTGGAGATACAGTATCAAGGTAAGATGCACTTTAATTTAAGTACCATCTTATAAATATTTTACAAATTTTTTTATAAATCATTCACTCAAATGTATATATTTTTAAGATTATTTAATTCATGTATTTATGATTTATAAAGTACATTTTATGTCACAGTTTACTTTCTTTTAAAGTCTTTCATATTTAATATTTTTAGGTATTTTATATGAAACGTTTTGAGTTTCTTTAAAACAGGGAAAAATGCTCTATTTTAACATATAAAACATTGATAGCTTTCCCACTGCCACTGCCACTACCATTATTTTATTTTTAACTACTTTATATGCTTTTATTCTATATTTGATGAAAATATGTCATTAACTTTATTTTAGGATTTTTTTTTAAAATATTGGATTTTAAAGAATTAGGATATATGATGATCCAAAAATATTTTTTAATTGGTGAAAAGAACGTTTTTATAAATAAATATTCTATGTATTTTGATTATGTTACAGTTATATGGAGTTTTTTATGCTAAAGGGTGGTTTCATTCTAAACCAAGGGTGTGTTGTTTTGTTTTATAACCAAGGATGAGTGGTTTTGTTACAAACTAATGACGTGTTATTCCTTTATAAAATAAGGATGGGTGGTTCTGTAATAAACCAAGGAGGAATGGTTCTATTATAAACAATGAATGGATGGGTCCATTATATACCTCTAATTCATTGGGTAATGTTATTTCTTATTAGATAATATGTTTGTGATTAAACTGTAAACCAAATTCATAATGCGACTCTATACACCATGTGATGTAGTCAATGAAGTTAGCCATGAAATATTCTTTTGTCGGGATTTGTGTTTCTACCATATCACCTTTATGATTTTAATTTTTTCTCTTTAATATTCCTCATGAAAATTTATATTAAAATATTTGGAAAGGAATTTTGATTTCTTAGGTAATAAAATGTTTTTTATGATCCCAACATTTATTTTTGGAAAAGGAAATTTTTTATAAGTATTAATGAACTACCATGTTTTTTACTTACCTTTTATACCCATTACTATGATTTTTGTGTTCATCCCATGATTTCGAATATTTTTCACAGTATTTTAAGGATCATTAAGGACAAGGATGATGTAAAGATGAAAATTGTGAATATATGTCCTGAAAATAAAACATGAAATACATTAAAAGATTTATTTTGTTTGAAAAAATGGATAATAAGTGGAAGGGTTCACATTGGTATGTAATATTTATTTATGTAATAATTATGAAATAATTATAGAAAACTATAATGATCCAAATATATAATATAATGAAATATTGAATTGAAACTCAATATTATGTAATGTTTACAGTTAGGTCCTTATAATTGGTATCAGAGGAATGGTTTAGATAGGTTTGGAGATTATGATTAGATACATCTAGAGAAACCCATTTGGATAATTCTAAATTTTGGATAAAACCCTATCATTTTGAAAATAAATTTATTATATTTTTTCCCTAGATATAAATATATATCTAGATACTATAACTGAACATTGTTTTTAAAAAGATGCATCTCTGGGTAATAACCCTAAAAATAGTTGGTTGCGAATATCTCATCCACTATTCTAGTGTATAATGAGTGTTTCCTTACTACACATCAGTTTTTAAAATCCCTAGGGATAATATTGGGATATTTCAAGTTTTATTTTTGAACCAACATGAAGATTTTTTATAGATAATTATCAGGTAAGAAATAAATTGAGCATATTTTTTCATAGATTATAAACAAGGTTTTATTATAATGAAATCCTAAAAACTATTTTTCATAATTAAGATTATTATTTCCCACACCATGTTTTTTGGATTTAGTCAATGGTCGAAACTAGGAGGAGTGATGTTGAAACCAAATATGATAAACCATGTTGTGATTCTGAGAAACAAAATATGATTCTTATTCAAGTGAAATATATTGTGACTATTCATTATTATTTATCATGATATATGATTAACAAAATATAACTTAACCAACTATTAGAATCTGCAAATAATAGAACGATGTATTCTACTATGAAATATGGTTATGGAGACGATAGAGGAAATAAGGATAAATTTTCTTCATACAGAAATGTGGAAAGAGACACCCAAGAGAATGTATAAGAGGAAGATACAAATTTTTATATATAGAAATAAAGTCATAGAGAGACTAATTGTCAAGGAAAAATGAGGCGTTGAATGGCGGAAAAAATATCATCATAGAGATCCATTTTTGGTTTATTGGATTAATTTTGGGGAACCAAGGAATTTTCTGTGTCAATTACCTATTATAAAAGTTAACCCATAGACCAAGGAAGCACCTATGTTATACCAATCATAGAAATGAATGGATTGAAGTATTTTTATATTTTTATTTAAGAATTATGTTTCAAATGTATTTTAATTACTAGTAATTTTGTTATAAGGATAAATAAACATTTAAGTATTGTTCTATAATAGTTTTTATTTAAGGTTTTTAAAACATCTGTTAAAGGATATGAATTACTTGGAAAATTGTTTTAGTCTTAATGTGATACTTTTTGAAAACACATGATTGAGGAAAAAATAACCCATAATATATGACTTCTATTTAGTCAATAATGATTAGTTGGGATAAATATATTATTGAAATTGATAAAGTAAATGTGATAGTATGGGTAAACATGAAATTGTTTATCATTTTAATGAAAGAGTGATTTAAGTCATCTTTGATGAAATATATGTTGCTTTTGGGTTTTTGGAATATATTCAATAGTATATGATTAATAAGGATTGTATTAATATTTAGAAGCATATATTCCCATGTGTGAGGTTTAATTTAGATTTACGGAAGCCATCATGAGTTTATATGCTTAAGATTGATCATTAGTTAAAAGGATTAAACACCCTTTTTGAGGTTTTATGTGATGAGATTTTAGGGTGGATAATGATAATATAGGAAAACATTTATTAGGTTGAGGAATATGTAACCCTTATGATTAACATGAAAGATTATTTTTGATGCAGATCACTACAATTTTGTGTAATATTATATTATTAATGTAAAACAAATATTATATGATTTTATCTGGGGAATAAATGTTAAATTTTAATTTTGAAGAATATTTTTTTAATATGCAATTATGTTCATTTCAATTATTTATGGAAATGATTATCATATCATAGAGATTATCTAATTAGAGAATATCAATTTTTTTGTATTAATCCATAAAATATATTGATGTTATTTTGAGATAAATATTAAATTTATATCGAAAGACTACGTGAGAAAATTATTGGGAATTTTGGGATCTGAATTTTTTCAAGAATATTTTTTATTTATTTTAATGTTATTTATTTATAAGATAATATATTTTAATATTTGGTTCTTATTATTTATTATTTGGATATTAATGTTCAATTTAATAATATGATGGTTTATTATATTGAATATTGTCTTTCCATGTGATAAACAATCAGTTTTTATTAATATTTAAAGACATGAAGAATATATTTATTTCATTTCTTTATTATGAATTTGATTTTAGTACTGCAGTCATAACAAAAAACTCATCTTTAATACTCATAATTTTGAAAAAAAGTTGAAATTGTGGTGGAAATTGATTAAATTTTAAAATTATTCTTTTAATGTATATATATATTTATTTATGTTATTAGTATAGATGGTAATGGGAATATTTAAATCTTTCAAAAAGATATTGAATGAAAAATATTATCAGGTTACTTTGATTTTTTTATGAATCGATGGTCTTTCTCAAACCTATTTGGTTTGAGGTTTTTGTTTTCATAAACATTTTCATGATCATTCACATTCTTGGGATCAATGATCATTTTCAATCTACATCATTTTTGGACATATTTATTTTCTTCCATATCTATATTTTCACTTACCAAAATTTTTATGATAATTTGGAAAACTATTTAAGTGATTTTCCATACAAATATTATATTTCCATTTCCATATTTTTAATAGGATGTTTTATTAACCCTTTTTAGGATGTGATATTTCAAAAAAGTTACTTTGAAATGTCAAGACCCTATTTACCGAGCATGAGTTAAAAATGAGAGTAAATTTTTTTAAATGTGAGATCAATTAAACACCATGAGTTTTAAAAAAAATAATATTCTCCATAAATTTATCAACACACAGCACCGGGATTTAAGTGAATTGGGATATAATATAAAAATATTATTATTTAAATTCACCCCAAAAAACATATCTATTTAATTATAGAGTATTAATAGGATTAAGTGAATTATGAAATATATATAATGTCCCTAATAAATAAAAAATTATTTATAAATAATTTGTACATAATCACTAAATTTTTAGTAATGACATTTTATGCTTAAAAAATATGTTTTCTTAAAAAATGGGTTTTATTTCATTTTGTTAGAAAATATTTTTAATAATTTTTGAAATTTTATAAAATTTATTTTATAAAAAGGATATAATTTTTCAAATAACAATATTAAAATAATATTGTAGTTAAATTTTGATATTTTTATGAAAAGTTTAATTTATATTGAATTGTGAGAAATATGGTATTTATTCAAAACTATATAGAATTTTAAAATATTTAGAAATTAAAATAATCTATTTTTTATTAGATTTAAAAATTAATTAATTGATTTTTATTATAAATAATCTAATTATAGTCTTTAGAATCAATTTTATACTTGAATTTCATATAGAAATATGTCGTCCCAGAGGATACTCAAGAGGGGGGTGAATTGAGTTCCTGATAAAAATTTCTGATTAAAGGATTTCTATTAAAAACCACTAATTTAACAAAAAATTTAAACTGTAGTGAATTTATAAACATTATAAGTGTTTAATTAGAATCTCAAAGATTAATTATTTACCAGTGAAGATTAAGTTAGCTTTTGAAACTAACTTACTGGCTAGCAATAATTACAAACACTTTCTAGTTCAACTATCAGAGTTACATTTGAATAGATTTTAATTTCAATGTAATTAGCAGTGGAAAAATGAAAACCATTTAAACTGAAATAAGATGCACAAAAGTTTTAACCAAGAGGTTCAGTCTCAAGTTGAGACTTAGTCCTCTCAAAGGGTTGATATAAAATATTGATCCAGACCCTAGATCGGGGTAAACAACAATACCAAGACTGCCCTGGTACTAAGACCTCTACCGTAGTTCTACGTGGGAAAAAACTATAACAATAACACATAGGCTATCCAGGTCACACTTGACCTATACCAAAATTTATAGTGGTATGAAAGAAGTTTTAGATAGTTTTAGTGAGGATTTTATATATTCTCCAGTTATGCTCAGGAGATAGTGTGCGTTTAAGATAAACAAGATCACACACAATGCTTGAAATGTAAATAAACAAATCACAATAGAGCTAATAATATTGAGATGAGTTTAGAAAGATTTATGTGATGGAAATGCAGCTGTAGACTTCTTTTTGATTGAGAAGATGTTGTTTTGATTCCTTCTTTGGAATTTTTCTGGAAAACAGAGTATCATGGTTCAGTTTCATGACTACTGGGTATGGGTTTATTTCTTGATATTGCAGTAGTCTTTATAGTACAGAAATGTCCTTCAAATCCAAGTAAAATTCTTCTCTGAAGCTCTCATGTATCAAATCCTTTTTCTACCACCAACGTCTATTTTTTCATTTCTATTATTTATGTATTGGTTTGATCTTACTTTTATAGATCATGCGGTGTTTTGACAGAAGGCATGATTAGTTCTGTGGGTATGAGGTATGGTTCCCTGACATCCAATAAACATCGTTAATTAATATATGACATAAGGCATGATTACTTCTGATGGTACAAGGTACAGTTCCCTAACATCCATCAAACATCATTAATTAATATCAGTTTCATTAAAATCACCAAATATGACTATTACTAATAAACAAATACAAATAGAGTTTAGAGAAACATTGACTGGTTTCCATCGGTAGCGCATTTTATTAGTGAACTTGTAGTGGTGGACTTGAAACGGTAGGCCTTGAATCGGTAGTGGTTACTCTCTATAATGATAGATTTATGTATTAGTGAATTTTTGTAGTCGTAGATCACTTGAATCGATAGCTCCTTATATCAGTAGATGCTTGTGTAGCAGTTTCTACTTTTATCGGTAGCTGCTTGTGTAGCGGTAGCTTTGAATCGGTAGATGTCTATCTGTATCAGTAGACTTTTGTATAACAGAAGACTTGTTCTATCAATGGACTTTGTTTATTGGTAGCTCGTTCTATATTAGTGAATCAAAAAACTTGAATGCTCATAAAGTATCTATTTTATGAAAATCATTTCTTAATTGAGTTAGTATCAAGAATAATCATTGATAATCATTTATAATCATAAATAAACATTGAGTAACATATTCCAATGATCATATTGATATTCATATCAACTCAGTAGAATGATGTCATAATTTTAAAGTATAATTAATATATAGATAGACAATATTTAGGATTATAAAATGATATATAAACAAAATTGGGATTATCAAAACAGGTGAGTCCAACAATGTCTCCCTTTTTGAAAATTAGAAATTATGGAATTATAATCCAGAATAATTATTATTGTATCTGTATAAAATACATTTTTCTCACTGCTCAGTGTGTTCACTGACATTTTCAAATGATTTCAAAATATCATTCCTTATAACCATAAATGAAATATTTCAAATGAAACAGAGAATATAATATTGAAGGTAAATGTAAAAGAGGTAGAATTATATATATATAAATATATATAAAAATAGACTCTGAGACTCATTATCCTTACCATTAGAAATATTATTCTCCCCCACACTTCTCCATATCATTATTTCTCTCTATATCATTATTTCTCCCCCTTTGTGATTAACAAAAAGGAGTAAACAAAAATTGAATAGAGATACAACATAAAGGAAAAGAGAATGAGACCATGTAGGTATTACTTCATGAAAAAATACATAGAAATACAGAAATTATACAAAACGAATACAAGTGATCCCTATCAAATTTATTATACACAAATCAATCCACCTCCCCAATATGTAATTTGGATTTTCCTTTGGGATGAGAAGTGGATTCAAGCTTGGTAGGTGTAGGTGAAGGCATGGGAACACTAGTGATGATCAAACGTGGTTGATCTACTGAAAAACTAATGGGCCTGTAATGGGTAATCCTCTATGTGATCATAGGAGTAAGACTTCTGATAGCCTGAACTTGAGTCAACTGGGCTATGGAAGTAGACTGACCAGAGGCAGGCATGGCTGGAGGTATAATAATAGGGGTACTGTCCAAATGCAAGAAGGGCAGTAACATGATCCTAAAATCCATGATGATTCCTCCTACTCTATACATAGAAGAGATAAAATAATCCTTTTTCTCTATAACCTTGTCCAAATAAGGAGTCAACTCCCTAAGATTACTGAATTGATCTCTAAAAGCATGAGTGACTCGGGGCAGTTTCAGGTTTTTTAACAGAAGCTTGAAATGATTGTTTAGCTGATTCTTGGTATACACATTTTGAAAATAAAGATCAATCTTGTCTTTGATTTCCTTTTGGGAAGTAGTAGCATCTCTCATATAATCCTAAACGATCTGTCTGATATCCCTTGTGGTAGATATCACATGAGAATCAGATAACCTACTGGCACTAACTTCACCAAGTTCTTCTTCAGCACAAATCCAAACTATTCAATATCAACTGAAGATCTGGAAAGACCATAAGGTTTTGCATTAAAATATACTGTTTCTTTGAAGGATTAAGTCAAATTAATTATTATTTTCTTCACAACCAAATCTTGAGTATTGACTTGATCTTTTATGGTCTATTTAAAACTCTCAAAAACATCCACAAACTATTTCACCACACTATTGATGTAATTGAAGTCAGCATCAACATGATCTTGTGCAATAAAAAATGTATCAAATGAAGAAATATATTGCTTCAAAGAAACACCGGACTCTATAAAACCCATAATCATATTTTGACACACTTTTACTTCATTCATCATCTCTTCACAGCACTTGACACAGCTCTTTCAAGAAAGAATTCCAAATATTTTTCCATTTTTCTTTTCTCATCAACAAAATAACTTTTCAATTTTGAAACAGATAAAATCAAAGTATCATTTAAATCAGACATTAAAGAATCAAGATTATCCTTAGTTTTATGATTTTCAGGAAAAACATCAAAAAAATGTTAAAAATTTCTTTTGGGTTCATCTTCATCAGATAATAAATAATCAATTCCAAGCACCATAAATCATAGTACAACTGACCAATCTTCTACCTCATATAAAATTGTGACAAAACCATATTTAGTATATTTCTCCCCCCTCAAGTGGAGCTCCCACCTCTTCAACACCAACTAAAACCATATCCTCTTCAGAGGAGTAATTTACAACCATATTTTTATCCAAACTAGGTGGAACAAACTGGGGTATATGAGCAATAGGTACTGGTCTATCTACTTCAAGAACCTCCTCAACAGGCATAATAGAGCTCTCATTTAGAGGAATGAGACTCAAACAAGTACTTCCATTTTCAGATACTTCTTCTTCATAATCATTACTACTACTGGAATCTAGATCATTCTCTTTAAAATTTCATCTAGGTAGGACTTCCTCATCCTCAAATATTTCTTCAACACTCTCTCCCAGAACAGCTTCCCTTCTAGGTAAGATCACAGATGGACTTTCCTTTCCATATGATACCCAATCCGCAGCTGGGTTGGAGGAAAATTAGGGTCCCTTACAACTTATATAGAGGAATACTCCTCAACATCATCATCACTGTATTGAGGTTGCTTCTCATCAGGTCCTAGACCTAGATATCTCTTATATGTTGGCCGATTTGGATGCTAAACAGGGTTAAATGTATCATAAAATTTATCATCATAATTTACCCATTCTCTTTTCCATGGGTTCGATCCAATATTCATGTACTTACAAACTGTTTTTTAATACAAAATTTATCTATTTCAACCATTGTCTCATCCTGAGACTCAGCCCCTCCTTTTACCTTGATCATCAATGAAATCATCTTTTCAAAGAATAGAGCATTTGTTTTTGACTTTGGCCTGATCATATATTCGATTTCAGTCATCATAAGACTTCATAAATTCACTTTGACCTTATGCCTTAGCAGATACAAAAAGAATATTTCTTATAATCTAATGTTTTCAAAATCTCTTCTTATTGGACTTAACACATGCTGGATAAATTTGAACAGAAACCAGTTTTCTCCATCTATTTCTCCACCAACTACTTTTCTTGGTTTTCTATCTCCAGTGAGATCTTCCAAAGCAGTTTGAAACAAAAAAATATCACTGGTAGGAGGTAATGAATTTGAGGAATATCCAAACACACCCTCATGTGGAACTTTCAAGAACTCAACCCATTAAATAGAAGAATAAGATATTATCTTTCCATTAACTATTGATACCATTCTATTCTCTACTTCTGATTTGTCAAAACGAACAAAATCTTAGAATACCTTTACCAGTTTGAGACAATAAGGACCATTGTTATTCGTAAAAAATTCGAGCCACCCATGTTTCTTCAATATTTTTATAATAAAAGATTTGCTAGGCACGAGCCATTCTGCATAGAGTTCTTTCTCGATTACGATATATTTATTCAGTAAGTGTAGGTTCACTGCAATCTTCTTATGACTTGTTCCACTGACACTGCCTTGATATCCTTCTTTATTCCTCTTTTCACTCGGTGCATCACCTTCATCTCTGACTACCGGATTTTTTACTCTTTCCATTTCTGATTCAAAGAACTTCGGGTTCACAAGAAATGCGGGGGTTTGAGAGGTAAGCTTTGAAGTGAAGAGAGTTTGAGGTGGATTGAAATGTGACTTAGACTAAATTTTTATCATTTAGGAATCAAAATTTAATATAAATAAATAAATTAAAAATAATAATGGTTTCGGCTAAAAACACAAAATCCAGACAACACAAAACATATTGGTGACACTTATCGGTGAGAATCCTAACAGTGAGGTATCTCTAATGGTGAGGTCTCTCTAATGGTGAGATATCTTACAATGGCGAGGTTTCTCTAATGGTGAGGTTTCCCTGATAGTGAGTACTCTCTAATGGTGATGTCTCTCTAACGGCGAGGTCTCTCTAATGGTGAGGTTTCTCCAACGACGAGGTTTCTCTAATCGGTGTGGTTTATGAAAGGTTTATCATTCCTAACTCATGTCTTATATAATTTAACCTTTCTGAACATAAAGGATTGGTGAATATGTCAACTAATTGATGTTCAATGCCTATAAATTTAAGAGTAATTTCACCCTTTTGATAATGAACCCTCAAAAAGTGATGCCTTTAATCAATGTGTTTAGTCCTACAGTGAGATATATGATTCTTAGAGATATTGATCACACTAGGGTTATCGTAGTTTATAGATACATGCCTAAATTGATATCCATAGTCCAATAATGTGTGTTTCATCCACAGAATTTCTACACAACTACTACCAACAGTAATATATTTTTCTTATCAGTAGATAATGAAACATAATTCTACTTTTTAATACACCAAGATACTAAGGAATTACCTAGAATATGAAATGTCCCAGAAGTGCTCTTTCTATCTATCTTGCAACCAGAAAATTCAGCATCTGAATAACTTATTAAATAGAATGATTTTCCTTTTGGATAAAATAATACTAAATTAGTAGTATTCATAAGATATTTGAAAATATTTTTTACATAAAGCAAGTGTGACTCTTTTAAATTAGCTTGAAATCTTAAACACAAATACACACTAAACATAATATCCGGTTGACTAAGAGTAAGATAAAGTAAACTCCTAATCATAACTGTATAATTGGTTTGATCCACTAGTTTCTCAGTTTCATATGCATCCAATTTACAAGTTGTACTCATAGGTGTATCACTTTCCTTATTACTATCCCAACAAAAACATTTTAAAATATCCATTGTATATTTAAGTTGATTTAAAATAATAACATTTTTATTTTGAAAAACGTGAAATCCATGAAATTATTTGAGTTTTCCCATTAAACTCATTTCAAATTCACATTGCATACTCTTTGAAAAATCAATAAATAAATCATTTTTAGACGATACGAAAATAATATCATGAACATATATTTGTACAATCAAAACATATTTGGAATCCTTTTGATAAAAATAATTGGATCAGCAATCCCTTTAATAAAACCTATTAAAATAAGAAAATTACAAAGTCTATCATACCAAGCTCGTGGAGCTTATTTTAAACCATATAAAGATTTAGAAAGCTTAAAAATCGACTTGGAAAATGAGGATTAGTAAATCTAGGTGGTTGTTCAACAAAAACATCTTCAATTATAAAACCATTTAGAAAATAGCTTTTAACATCCATTTGATATAACTTTAAATACATATGATCAACATAAGCAAGTAGAATCCGAATAGCTTATAACCTAGGTACATGTGAAAAATAATCATTATATTCTATTCCTTATTCTTAATTATATCCTTGTGGAACTGGTCTTTCTTTGTTTCTAATGATATTTCCATATTCATTAATATTATTTCTCAAAACCCATTTAGTGCCTATGGTCAAAGGGTCCTTATGTCTGTCTAATAATTCACAGACATTGTTTCTTTCAAATTAATTTAATTAATCTTTCATATCCATTACCAAAAATTCATCATTGATAACATCATTGATATTTTTAGGTTCTAACTGTGAATGAAATTCTTGATGTTCACCCTAATTTCTTAGAGAAGATCTAGTTTGTGTTCTTCTATCTAAATCTCCTAAAACAGCATCTAAAGGATGGCTCTTTAGAATCCTAGTTGGTCTGGTCAAGGTAGGACTAGAGAATTCAGGTTCTTATGTAGGTTCGGTTCCAATAGAATTAGGTTCTGGATAATTTCTAGAATTACATGTTTTTATAGCAGGTTCATTGCTTTTATCATTAAGGCATAGAATAGATAGGTCTTCACCAATATTTTCAAGAGAAAAATTAGATTTACGCGGACCAGTTTCATCAAATGTGACATATATTGATTCTTCCACACATTTGGTCCATTGGTTAAAGGCTCTATAGGATTTACTAGTTATAGAGTAACCTAGAAAGATTCCCTCATCACTTTTAGAAGAAAATTTGTCAAGAATATATTTAGTATTTAGAATAAAGACTTCACAACCAAAAACCTTAAAGTAACTAACTTTAGGCTTCCTATTATTCCACAGTTCATATGGGGTCTTTTTAAGAACGAGTATAATCAAAACTCTATTTATAATTTAACAAGATATATTTACATCTTCTTCCCAAAAGTAAACAGGTAAGTCATACTCATTAAGCATAGTTCGTGAAATTTCTTGAAGGGTTCTATTCCCTCTTTCTAGTACACGATTTTGTTGAGGTGTCCTAGGGGCATAGAAATTGTGACTGTAGCCATTGTGTGAGAAATAGGTATCAAAATAATGATTTTCAAACTCATAGCGATGATCACTTCTCAGGGTCTTAATCGTAAGTCCACTAAGGTTCTCTATAGACATGGATTATTTAAGGAAATCAGAACAATATTCACTTTTGTGAGTAAGAAAGTATACCCAAGCATATCTAGAAAATTCATCTAATAGAACATATACATAGTTCTTCCCATTCAAACTAGAAATTTGAGATGGTCCAGACAAATCCATGCGAACCAACTCAAGAGGTTGAGAATTTGAAACCTATTTCTTTAATTTGAAAGAAACATTAAGTTGCATTCCCTTTTGACATGGATTAAAAACTTTGTATGTTTAGAATTTTAGTTTTGGTAGGTCTATAACTAAATTTTTCTTAGTCAGTTTCCTATGTGAATGAACATTTAAGTATCCTAATCTTTTGTGCCATAGAAAATATTCTTTATGAAAATCGTTTAAACATGTAACCTTTTGTTTGGATAATGAATTTAAATCCAGAGCATATACATTTTCATTTCATAAAGCATTAAATACCAAAATATTTTTAGAATCAAATACATTGGAAGAATAATTTTCAAATTTACCATTGAAACCATCATCACACAACTGAGAAATGCTTAGCAGGATGTATTTTAGTCCATAAACAAATAATACTTTAGAAATTAAAATGGAATCATTGTTACCAATCTGGCCTAAGACGACGATCATTCCTTTTGAATTATTACCAAAGGTGACATGACCTCCATAAACCATGATTAAACTCTTAAAACATGAGTATTATCCAGTCATATTCTGTGAACATCCACTTCCCAAGTACCATATCTTTTTACATGAACTCTTCAAGCAGGTCTCCTACAAAATAAGTTTAAACATAAAATGTTTTTGGTACCCATATTTTCTTGGGTCCAGACAGGTTAGCAAGTAAAAAATTAGGCAATCATATTTTTCTAACATGTTTCTTATAGTTAATAGGTTCATATGATTTTGAATAGTGTATTATATTTGGTATAGTAGAATATGAATATCTAGATGAATCTATAGAATTTCTAGAACTAGAACTACCAGCAAACTGTCCAGTTTTTGGAATAAATTTATTTTTAAAAAACTATCTCTATCCAGGTTGGTATCCAAAACCAGTAGTATACTTTTGTGAAACTTTTTTCCAAGAATTTGTGTTAGAGTATTATTTCCATTTGTGAACTTCTCTAAGTCTTTTCTAAGTTTATCATTGGACAATTTTAGTTCAGTATTCTCTTTTAACAGTTGAGCATTATTTTCCTTTTTATACTAATATCACATTTAATAGTACTAGTCAAGGCATAATGTTTCTTTAATGATTTGTATTTATCTTTAATATCATTAAAAGTATCTTCTAACATATTAAAATATTCAGATAATTCATCTTTATAAGTATTATCATCATTATTTTTATCACTTTCATTCCCAAAATAATAATCATTCAGCATAGGGGAGAAAGTTACCTTAGATGTTTCAGTCATGAAACACATGTTGGTATGATTATTTTCAGAATTAGAAGCCTCAGACTCACTTGTTCTATCTTCAGAAGCACTCCATCATGCCTCCATATATTTCATATATTTTTTGCCCTTTTAATCATATCTCTTCTTAAACATCAATTTTGGACAGTCAGCCTTAACATGTCCTTTTATTTTATATTCATAATAGACTATCTCATCATCTTTATCATATTTCTTACAATCATTCTTCCAATTACCTAGTTGTTCATACTTACCCTTATAATTTCATCTTCTGAAAAATTTCTTCTTTCTATAGAGTTTCTTGAATCTCCTAGCTATATGATCCATCTCTTTATCACTATCAGAATCTTAACCTTTACTTGTTGGCCTTTCGATATGTATGTAAACATTATCCTTGTCCTTCCTCTTTGATGCAGTAGTCTTAAATGCCATTGAATTCTTATTAGGTTCATCTTGTTCCTCTTTTTTTACCTTAATCTCTACTTCATACGTAATTAACTTACCAATTATCTCCTTAATAGGTAGTGAACTTATATTACATGATTCTCTTATTGAAACTGATGCGCCTCTCCATCTTTCGGGTAGACATCTGAGTATTCTCATGATTTTCATCTTTGTTGGAACAAATTTTCCCAGCGAGCTCACAGTGTTAACAATTTCATTGGACCTGAGATACATGTCAGAAATAGGTTTATCATGACTCATTTTAAAATTATCATATTTAATAGTGTAAGTGTTTAAACTCATCTCTTTCACATTGGCTGTTCCTTCATGAGAAACAACCAAAGTATCCCAGATTTAGTGTGCTATTTTACAACAAGAAATTATATTAAACTCTTCATCTCCTAGAGATCAGTAAAGAGAATTCATTTCTTTTCAATTATTGTTGAAATAAGATATTGTAGAGTCATCCCATGTAGTTATAGCAGTATTTGGAATCTCATACTCAGATTCTATAGCAGTGAAAATGTCAAATCACATACTTTCTAAATGAATTTTCATTTTTATTTTCCATTGGGAATTATTAACACCATTAAATAATGGTGTCTTATTGGTATCTATACCTTCTTATCTATTATTCATAATTAGAATTGGGAAAATATATTTAAAGAGATAAAAATTTAAAAAAAACATAAATTTTAGATTTTTCAAATAAAACTAGAATCAAAATTGAAAAACAAAGTGTTTTGAAAACTTTTATCCACCAACCTCTCATACCCAATGTCCTAGAGGATACTGAAGAGGGGGTGAATTGAGTTCCTATTAAAAATTTCTGATTAAAAAATTTCTATTAAAAACCCCCCAATTTAACAAATAAGTTAAACTGTAGTGAGTTTATAAATATGGTAAGTGTTCAGTTAGTTTCTCAAAGATTTATTATTTCTTAGTTAACTTATCCCGAAGATTAAGTTATCTTTTGAAACTAACTTATTGGCTATAAATAATTACAAACACTTGCTAGTTCAACTATCAGAGTTACTTTAAAACAGATATGAATTTTAAAGTAATTAGTAGCGGAAAAATAAAATAGTTTAATATGAAATAAGATGCACAGTAGTTTTAACCAAGAGGTTTAGTCTCAAGTTAAGACTTAGTTCTCTCAAATAGTTTATATAAAACTTTTATCCACACCCTAGATCGGGGTAAAAAACAGTACTAAGACTTTCCAGGTACTAAGACCTATACCATAGTTTTATCTGAAAAAAACTATAACAATAGTACACATGCTATCCATGTCACACTTGACCTCTACCACAATTCAGAGTGGGATGCAAGTAGGTTTAGAAAGTTTGAGTGAGGATTTGATATATCCTATAGTTTTTCTTAGAATACAGTGTGTGTTTAAGATTAACAGATGCACAGACACTACTCGAAATGTAAATAAACAAATCACAATAGAGATAATAAGATTGAGATGAGTTTGGAAAGCTATAGGGGATGGCAATGCAGCTCTGTACTCCTTTTGGATTGAGAAGATGTTGTTTTGAGTCCTTCACTAGAATTTTTCTAGAAAACAGATTATCATAGTTCTGTTTCTTGGCTTCCAGGTATGGGTGTATTGCTTGATACTGCAGTTGTCTTTGTAGGACAACAATGTCCTTCAAATCCCAGTAAAATTATTCTTTAAATCTCTCGTGTATCAAATAATTTTTCTACCTTTATTCATGGGTTTTATCTTCCTTTTTAGCTAATATAGTGGTTTGAGATAAGGCATGATTACTTTTCCCGGTACGAGGAACGTTTCCTGGAAATCTAAAAAACATCATTAATTAATATCTGACGTAAGCCATGATTAATTCTATAGGTAAGAGGTATGGTTCCCTGATATCCAACAAACATCATAATTAATATGATTTGCATTAAAATCACCAAATATAACCATTGCTAATTAACAAATAGAAATAGAGTTTGGAGAAACAATGACAGGTTTCCATCGATAGCTATTTGTATCAGTGAACTTGTAGTGGTGGACTTGTAATGGTAGGTCTTGCATCAATTGCTATTACTCTATATAATAGTAGATTTATTTATCAGTGACTCTTTGTAGTAGTGGATCACTTTTATCAGTAGGTCCTTCTATATGTATCTAATTGTGTAGTGGTAGCTCCTTCTATTAGTAGCTGCTTGTGTAGAAGTAGTTTTGCATTGGTAGCTTTCTGTCTGTATCAGAAGACTTTTGTATAACAGAAGACTTGGTCTATCAGTGACCGTTGTTTATCAGTAGCTCTGTTTGTATCAGTGACTCAAAAAACTTGAACGCTTATAAAGTATCTGTTCTATCCATATCATTTTTAGATTGAGTTAGTATCAAGAATAATCATTATTAAACATTTATAATCATAAATAAACCTTGAGTAACATCTTCCAATGATCATTTTAATATTCATATCAACTCAGTATCATGGTGTCATAATTTGAAAGTATAATTAATATATAGATAGACATTATTTTGGATTATCAAATCATATCTAAACATAATTGAGATTATCAAAACAGGTGAGTTCAACAATCTCGCCCGTTCTGATTATAAAAAATTATGGAATTATTATCCAGGATAATTATTAATGTATCAGTATAAAACACATTTTTCCTCACTTCTCAGTGTGTTTAATGACATTTTCAAATGATTTCAAAATACCATTCCATGTAACCATAAATGAAATATTTCAAATGAAACAGATAATATAGTATTAAAGGTAAATGTATCAGAGGGGTAATTATATATATATATAATAGACTCTGAGACTCATTATCCCTATACTTAGCCATATTATTCTACCCCACACATCTCCATATCATTATTTATCCCCATATAATTATTTTCCTCCCTTTGTGATTAGAAAAAATAAGGAGTAAACAAAAATTGAATGGAGAAACAATAAAAAGTAAAAGAGAACGAGTCCGTGTAGGTATTACTTCATGAAAAAATACATATAAATAAATAAATGATACAAAAATAAGACAAGTGATCCTTATCAAATGTCCTAACCACTAATCAATCCACCTCCCCAATATGTAATTTTGATTCTCTTTGGGATAAAAAGTGGATTCAGGCTTGGTAGGCATAGGGGAAGGCTTGGGAACACCAGTGATGATCAAAGGTGTTTGAGATAATGAAACGTTTCCAGGCCTGTAATGGGTACTCCTTTGTGTGATCATAGGAGTATGACTTCTGACAGCTTGAACTGATGTAAACTGAGGTGTGGATGTAGACTAACCAGAGGCAGGCATGGATGGAGGTATAATAATAGGGGTATTGTTCACATGCAGAAAGGGAAGTAACAGGTTCCAAAAATCCATGATGATTCCTCCTCCCCTCTCCATAGTAGAGATAAAATCATCCCTGTTCTCCATAAACTTTTCCAAAGTAGGAGTCAAATCCTTGAGCTTACTAACTTGATCTATGAAATCTTGAGTGACTAGGGGCGGTTTCAAGTTTTCTAACTGAAGCATGAAATAATTGTTTTGCTGATGCTTGGTATAAACCTTCTGAAAGTAGAGATCAATCTTGTTTTTGATTTCATTTTGGGTAGTAGAAGCATCTATCATATAATCTTGAATGATATGTCTGATATCCCTTGTGGTAGATATCACATGGGAATTAGATGTGCTACTGACATTATCTTGACCGTGTTCTTCTTTCAGCACAGATCTAAACTGTTCAATATCAACTGAAACTCTGGAGGTTCCAAAAGGTTATACAGTAAAATCTATAGTTTCTTTGAAGCATTGGGTCAAATTACTTATTAGTTTCTTCACAACCAAATATTGAGTACATAAATTATCTTTTATGGTCTGTTTAAAACACTCAAAAACATCCAAAAATTGTTTCACTACACTTTTTATGTAATTTATGTTAGCATCAACTTGAGCTTGGGCACTAAAAAAGGTATAAAATTAAGAAAAAGAATTCTTCAAAGAATCAAAAGCCTCTATAAAACTCCAAATCTGATTTTGACACAATTTCACTTCATTCGTCATCTCCTTCACAACACTTGACACAACTCATTCAAGAGATAATTCCAAATATTTTTCCTTTTTTCTTAACTCATCAATAAAGAAACTTTTCAATTCTGAAATAGATACAGTCAAAGTCTCTTTTAACTTAGAATTTAAAGAATCAAGATCAGCCTTAGTTGTAAGATTTTTAGGAAAAACATCAATTGAATCCAGAAATTTTTTTTGTTTCATCTTCATCAGATCCAGAATAATGAATTCCAAGAACCAAAAATCCTAGATCCTCTAACCAATATTTTACCTCATGTAAAATTGATATAGAACCATATTTAGCAGATTCCTCCTCCTCAAGTTGATCTTCATCCTCTTCAGCACTAACTAAAGTCATCTCCTCTTCAGAGCAGTCATTTTCAAAAATATTTATATCCAAACTAGGTGGCACAAACTGGGGTATATTAGCAATAGGTACTAGTGTGTCTACTTTAAGATCATCCTCAGCAGGCATAATAGAGCTCTCAATCAGAGGACTGAGACTCAAAATTGGTACTTCCATTTTTAGATACTTCCTCTTCATCATCATCGCTACTAATGGAATATAGAACAGTTTTCTTAGGATTTGATCAAGGTAGGATTTCCTCATCCATAAATATTTCTTCAACACTCTCTCCCAGAACTAATTCCCTTCTAGGTAGGGTCACATTTGGACTTACCTTTCCATATGATACCCTTTCAGCAACTGGGCTTGGAGGAAAATCAGTATCCCCTACATCTTCTATAGAGGTATCCTCCTCAGCATAATCATCACTGTATTGAGGTTCCTCCACATTAGGTCCTAGACCTGGATCTATACTATCTCTTGGCCGATTTGGATGCTCAACAGGGTTAAATTTATCACAAACCTTATCATCAACATTTACCCATTCCCTTTTTCATGGGTTCTAGACAAACTTCATATACTTACAAATTGTTTTTTTAATAGAAATGTTTTCTCTCACAACCACTATCTCAACCTTAGACTAAACCACACCTTTTACCTTGATCATAAAAGAAACCATCTTTGCAAAGAATAGAGCATTTTTTTTGACTTTGGCCTTGTCATAGCTTCAATTTGAATCATCAGAAGCGTACATAAATTACCTTTGACATTATGAATTAGCAGATACAAAAAGAATATATCATGGAAACAAAGGTTTGAAAAATCCCTTCTTCTTGGACATAACACATGCTGGATAAATTTTAACAGCAATCGGTTTTCTCTATCCATTTCTACAGCAAATACTTCTCTTGGTGTTCCATCACCAATGAGCTCTTCTAAAGCAGTTTCATACTCAAAGATTTTACTGGTCGGAGGTAATGACTTTGAGAAATATCCAAACTCACCCTCATGTGGAACTTTCAAGCACTCAAGCCATTCAATAGAAGAAAAAGATATTATCTTTCCATTCATTATTGATACCATTCTATTCTCACCTTTTTATTTCTCAAAATGAACTAACTAATAGAATTATTTTACCATTTTTAGATAATCAGAACCATTGTTATTCACAAAAAATTCAATCCACCCCTATTCCTCCAATATTCAAAGAATCAAAGATTTGCTAGGCTAGAGCCATTCTGCATAGAGTTCTTTCTCGATTACGATATTTCTATTCCGTAAGTGTGGGTTCAATTCACTATTCTCATGACTTGTTCCAATGCCACTGCCTTCAAATCCTTTTTTCTTCCTCTTTGCACCCGATGCATCTCTTTCATCTCTGACTACTGGATTTTTTACTCTTTCCATTTCCAAATTGAAGAACATAGGGTTTGTAAGAAATGTGTGGGTTTGAGAGGTAAGGTTTGACGTGAAGAGAGTTTGAGGTGGATTGAAACATGACATAGACCTAATTTTTATCATTTAGGAATCAAGATGTAATTAAATAATTACATTAAAAACAATAATGTTTTTAGCTAATAACACAAAATCCAGACAGCACAAAACATATCAGTGACACCTACCAGTGATAATCCTAACGACGAGGTCTCTCTAATGGTGATGTATCTTCTAATGGTGAGGTGTCTCTAATGGTGAGGTTTCACTAACAATGAGGTCTCTATAATGGTGAGTTCTCTCTAACGGTGAGGTGTCTCTAACGGTGAGGTTTCTCTAACAGCGAGGTTTCTCTAATCAGTGAGATTTATGGAAAGTTTATCATTCCTAACTCATGTCTAATATAATTCAATCATTCTGAACATAAATATTGGTGAATATGCCAACTAATTGATGTTCGGTGCCTATAAAATTAATAGTAATATCATCCTTTTGATAATTATCCCTCAAAAAGTGATTCTTTACATCAATGTATTTAGTCCTAGAGTGAGATATATGATTCTTAGAGATATTGATCGCACTAGTGTTATCAAAATTTATAGATACATTCCTAAATTGATATCCATAGTCCAATAAATTATGTTTCATCCATAGAATGTGTGCAAAACAACTACCAGCAGCAATATATTCTGCTTCAGTAGTAGACAATGCAACAAAATTTTGCTTTTTAATACACCAAGATACTATGGACTTACATAGAATATGAAATGTTCTAGAAGTGATCTTCCTATCTAACTTGAATTCAGAAAATTAATAATTTAAATAATTTATTAAATCGAATGATTATCATTTTGGATAAAATAATTCTAAATTAGTAGTATGCTTAAGATATTTGAAATTCTTTTTAACAGCAATAAAGTGTCGATCTTTTGGATTAGCCTGAAAATTTTCACACATACACAGACAAAACATAATATACAGTCGTCTAGAAGTAAGATAAATTAAACTCCCAATCATACCTCTATAATTAGTTTGATCCACTATTTTACTAGTTTCATCTGCATCCAATTTACACATAGTACATTTAGGTGTATCACTTTCCTTATTACTATCCAAACCAAAATGTTTTAAAAGATCCTTTTTATATTTACTTTGATTTAAAATAATACCATTTTCATTATGAAAAACTTGAATTCCAAGAAAATATTTGAGTTCTCCCATTAAACTCATTTCATGTTCACTTTCCATACTCATTGAAAAATCAATACGTAAATCATTTTTACACGATCCAAAAATAATATCATCGACATATATTTGTACTATCAAAACATCATTGGAAATCCTTTTGATAAAAAAAGTTGGATAAACAATCCCTTTAATAAAACCTTTTGAAATTAGAAAATTACTAAGTCTATAATACCAAGCTCATGGAGCTTATTTTAACCCATATAGAGCTTTAGAAATCTTACAAACTCAATTTGGAAAATGAGAATTAGTAAATCCAGGTGGTTGTTCAACAAAAAAATCATCAATTATAAAACCATTTAGAAACACACTTTTAACATCCATTTGATATAACTTGAAATTCAGATGAGCAGCATAAGCAAGTATAATCCTAATAGATTCTAACATAGCTAAAAAAAAAAAAATTTCCTCATAGTCTATTAGTTATTCTTGACTAAATCCTTGTGCAACTTGTCTGGCTTTGTTTCTAATGATATTTCCAGATTAATCATCTTTATTTCAAAAAACCCATTTAGTGCCTATGGTTAAAGTGTCCTTAGGCCTGTCTACTAATTTTCAGACTTTTTTTATTTAAAATTGATTTAATTATTCTTGCATAGCCATTTCCCAAAATTCATCATTTATTGCATCATTGATATATTTACATTCTAACTGTGAAAGAAAGGATTGATTTTTAACCTGATTTCTTAGAGAACCTCTAGTTTGTGTTCTTCTATCTAAATATCATACAACAACATATAAAGGATGGTTTTTTGGAATCATAGTTGGTCTGGTAAATGTGGGATTAGAGAATTATGGATCTTATGAAGGTTTGGTTCCAACAGAATCAGGTTCTAGAAAATTTCCAGGATTACTTGTTTTTATAGCAGGTTCACTGCTTTTGTCATTAAGGTCCAGAATAGATAGGTCTTCTTCATGATTTTCAAGAGAAGAATTAGGTTCATGCAGATCAGTTTCATCAAATGTGACATGTACGGAATCTTCCACACATTTGGTTCTTTTGTTAAAGACTCTGTATGACTTACTGGTTATAGATTAACCTAGAAATATTCCCGAATCACTTTTAGAAGAAAATTTATCAAGATTATCTTTAGTATTGAGAATAAAGACATTGAAATTAAAAAATCTAAAGTAACTAACTTTAGGATTCCTATTATTCTATAGTTCATTAGTGGTCTTTTTAAGAACATGTCTAATCAAGACTCTATTTATAATATAACAAGCTGTATTTATAGCTTCTACCCAAAAGTAAAAAAGTTAAGTCAAACTCATTAATCATAGTTCTTATAATTTCTTGAAGGGTTCTATTCCTTATTTCTACTACACCATTCTATTGAGGAGTTGTAGGGGCAGAGAAATTATGACTATAGCAATTTTGTGAGCAATAGGATTCAAAATCGTGATTTTCAAACTCACGACATTGATCATTTCTCAGGGTCTTAATCATATGTTCACTAAGGTTCTCTACAGACAAGGAGTATTTAATGAAATAGGAACAAGATTCTATTTTGTGTGAAAGAAATTATACCCAAGTGTATTTAAAAAAGTCATCTACTAGAACATAGACATACTACTTCTCATTCAAACAAGAAATTATAAATGGTCTAAACAAATCCGTGTGAACAAACTCAAGATGTTGAGAAGTCGAAACTTATTTATTTAATTAGAATGAAAATTTATATTGCTTTCCCTTTTGATAGGGATTACAAACATTGTCTTTTGGGAATTTTAGTTGGGTATGTATCTAACTATAGTTTTCTTAGTCAGTTTCCTAAGTGAATGAACATTGTAGTGTATTAATATTCTGTTCCATTTCCAGGATTCTTTATGAAAATCATTTATACATGTAACTTTTTTTGGCTAATGAATTTAAATCAACAATATATACATTTTCAGTTTTTAATGTAGTAAATACACAAATATTTTTAGAATCAAATACATTGCAAGAATAAATTTCAAATTTGACATTGAAACCATCATCACACAACTCTGAAATGATTAACAGGTTGTATTTTAGTCAATCAAAAAATAATACTTTAGAAATTAAAATTGAATCATTGTTACTAATCTGGCCTAATTCGATGATCTTTAATTTTGAATTATTACCAAAGGTGACATGCCCACCATCAACTTTGATTAAACTCTTAAAACATGAGTAGTCTCCAGTCATATTCCTTGAACATCCACTGTAAATGTACCATATCTTCTTACATGAACTCTTAAAGCAGGTGTCCTACAAAACATGTTTTAACTGAAAACAATTTTTTTACCCAGAATTTATTGGGTCCAGACATGTTAGAATGTAAAATATTAGGAACCCAAATTTTTCTAACATGTTTCATATATTTAACAAGTTCAAATGATTTTTGAATAATTTATTCTGTTTGGTCTAGTAGAATATGAATATCTAGATGAAGGTAAAGAATTTCCAGAACTGGAACTAGTAGTAAACTGTCCAATTTTAGGAATAAATTTATTTTTATGAAACTGTCACTGTCCAGGTTTGTATCCTAAAACAGTAGTATACTTCAGTGAAACCAGTTTTCAATGATTTTGAGTTAGATTATTATTTCCATTTGTGTACTTATCTTTGTCTTTTCTAAGTTTCTCATTGGAAAATTTTAGTTCAGTATTCCCCTTTAATTATTGAGCATTCTTTTCCTTTTCTATACTAAGATCAGATTAAGAAGTACTTGTCATGGTATACTGTTTCTTTAATGATTTGTACATATCTTTCATCTCTTTACAATTATCTTCTAACATATTACAGTTTTCAACTAATTTAGATTTAGGTATATTATCGTCATTATTTGAATCACTTTCATTCCCATAATAATAATCATTCATCATAGTGGAGATAGTTGCCTCAGATGTTTTAGTCATGAAACACATGTTGGAATGATTCTTTTCAAAATAATAATCCTTCGACTCACTTATGCTGTCTTTAGAATCACTCCATGTTACTTTCATAGCTTTCTTATATTTTTTCTCCTTATAATAATATCTCTTCTTAAACATCAATTTTGGATAGTCATCCTTAACATGTCCTTTCCTTTTACATTCATAATAGTCTATCTCATCATATTTACCATCTTTCTTCCAATATTTCTTCCAATTACCGCATTATTCATACTTACCCTTATAATTTGATTTTCTGAAAAATTTCTTCATCCAATAGAATTTCTTGAATCTCTAAGGTATGTGAGCCATCTCTTCATCACTATTAGAATCTGAACCTTCACTTGTTGAGCTTTCTACAATTATGTGAACTTTCTCCTTGTACTTTCTCTTTGAGGTAATAGTCTTAAATACCACATAATTCTTCTTAGGTTCATCTTCCTCCACTTTTTTTCCATTTGTTCTTCTTAAAACATAATCAACTTACCTATTCAATCCTTAAAAAGTAGTGAAATTATATGACACAATTATCTTATTGAAACTGATGTGCCTCTCCATCTTTCTGGCAGACATTTGAGTTTTCTCATGATTTTCTTCTTTGTTGGAACATCTTTTCCTAGTGAGTTCATAGTGTTAAAATTTTAATTGAACCTGAGATACATGTCAGAAATAGGTTCATCAGGCCTCATTTTAAAATTTTTATATTTAATTATGTAAGTGTTTAATCTCATCTTATTCACACTAGTTGTTCCTTCATGATAAATAGTCGAAGTATCCCAGATTTTGTGTACTATTTTACATCCATAAATTCTGTTAAACTCTTCATCTCCTTGAGATAAGTAAAGAGCAGTCATTGATTTACAATTATTGTTGTAATCAGATTTTGTAGAATCCTCCCATGTATTTCTATGAGTCTTTGAAATCCAATACTCAGACTATATAGTAGTCCAAATGTAAAATCCCATACTTTCTAAATGAATTTTCATTTTTATTTTCAATTGGGAATAATTAACACCATTAATGAATGGTGGCATGTTGGTAGATGCACCTTCTAATCTATTATCCATAATTATATTTTGGAAAATATATTTAAAGAGATAAAAATTTATAAATAACAGAAATTAAATATCTTTATGATACAACTAGAATCAAAGTTCAAAAACAGAGTGTTTTGAAAACTTTTATCCACCAACCATTGATACCAAATGTTGTCCCATAGGATACTCAAGAGGGGGGCGAATTGAGTTCCAATTTAAAATTTCTAATTAAAATATTTCTATTAAAAACTCCCAATTTAACAAACAAGTTCAACGGGTTTGAATTTATAAAGATTGTAAGTGTCCAATTAGTCTCTCAAAGATTGACTATTTCTCAGTTAACATAATATAAATATTAAGTTAGATTTTGATACTAAATTATTAGCTAGCAATAATTACAGACATTTACTAGTTCAACTATCAGTGTTACTTTAAAATAGATTTGAATTTCAAAGTAATTAGCAGTGGAAAAATGAAAACAGTTTAAACTGAAATAAGATGCAAAATAGTTTTAACCAAGAGGTTCAGTCTCAAGGTGAGACTTAGTCCTCTCAAATAGTTTATATACAACATTGATCCACAGCCTGGATCAGGGTAGACAACAGTACTAAAACTATCCAGGTACTAAGACCTCTACCATAGTTATACGTGGTAAAAACAATAACTATAACACACATGATATCTAGGTCACACTTGACCTTTACCACAATTCACAGTGGGATGAAAGAAGGTTTATAAAGTTTGAGTGAGGATTTTATATATCCTCCAGTTATTCATAGGATACCAGTGTGTGTTTAAGATAAATAGAAGCAGACACACTTCTTGAAATGTAAATAAAAAAATCACAATAGAGCTAATAAGATTGAGATGATTTTAGAATGCTCTATGTGATGGCAATGCATCTCTGGACTCTTTTTTGGATTGAGAAGATGTTGTTTTGAGTCCTTCTCCAGAATTTGTCTGGAAATAGATTATCATTGTTCTATTTCTTGACTTCTAGGTATGGGTGTGTCTCTTGAGATTGAAGTAGTCCTTGTAGCATAGCATTGTCCTTCAACTCCCAGTAAATTTCTTCTTTGATGCTCTCGTGTATCAAATCCTTTTTCTACCAACAACGTCTCTATTTTAATATCTCTTCGTTATGCATAGGTTTGATCTTATTTTTATAGCTCATGGAGTGGTTTTACGTAAGGCATGATTACTTCTTCAGGTATGAGGTACAGTTCCCGGACATCCAAAAAACATCATCAATTAATATCTGACATAAGGTGTGATTACTTCTGCAGGTACAAGGTATGGTTCCCTGAAATCCAAAAAACATCATTAATTAATATAATTTTCATTAAAAGCACCAAATATGACCATTGCTAATAAAAAAATAGAAATTGTGTTTAGAGAAACAGTAACTGGTTTCCATCGGTAGCTCTTTGTATCAGTGAACTTGTAGCAGTGGACTTGTAACTGTTAGTCTTGAATCAGTAGCTATTACTCTCTTTAATGGTTGCTTTATGTATCAGTGACTCTATGTATCAGTATCTCACTTGTATCTATAGATCCTTCTATCAGTAACTACTTGTGTAGAGGTAGCTCCTTCTATCGGTAGCTTCTTGTGTAGCGGTAGCTTTGCATCTATAGCTGTCTGTCTATATTGGTAGACTTTTGTATAACATAAGACATGGTCTATAAGTGACCTTTGTTTATCTGTAGCTCTGTCTGTATCAGTGACTCAAAAAACATGAATGCTTATAAAGTATCTTTCCTATGCATGCCATTTCCAGATTGAGTTAGTATCAAGAATAATCATTGTTAGACATTTATAATCATAAATAAACATTGTGTAACATATTCCAATGACCCTTTTTATATTCATATCAACTCAGTAGCATGATTTAATAATTTGAAAGTATAATTAATATATAGATAGAAATTATTTGGGATTATCAAATAATATATAAAAATAATTGAGATTATCAAAACAGTTGAGTCCAACAAAATATTTTTATACTTGAAAGGAATTTTTATGGAAAATTGTTTTTTCTTTTTTTTAATAATAAATTAAAATTTCTCAATTATAGAAATTTAGTCATGAAAAATTCATTCCATATTTTGAATTATGAGGTTTATATTTGGAAAATAGTACCATTTTATGTTTGGTTATTATGAATAGTAACCATAGTAAATAATTACCACCATAATAAAGGTAAATTTAGTAATCAAGATTAAAAATAAAATGATTTTGACAAAAAAATGACCCTAACACTTTTTGTAATCCAATTTTATGAGTGTAGTTCATCCATGTATAAATATATTTTTTAAAAAATAGAAATATGGTGCCATATTTCTTTGATTTGATCATTAAATTATTTTATGTAATGAAAAATAAAAAATGTATTTTACTTTGTTTATTATATTTAAATATTTTGAAATGGGGTTAAAGAGACAATATATTGGGTTATAAAATGATTATTTTAATGTTAAATGATTTTTTATCATGGTAATTTATTTATAATTTTTAGTGCTGAAACAATTACCTTAAATTCATACACAATGCTATCATAGTATTTATTCTATTAATAGAAAAATAAAATAAATGATTTTAGAAATATTATAAGTAATATAATTTGAAGGAAGAAATATGTTCCATGATTGTTTTGAAAAATATAACATGTGAGGTATGTTTTAAATAATTATATTATTATTCAATTTCTTCCATGTTGTTTTCAGTGTCAAATTAAACTAATAGTTCCAAAATTGACATTTAAGTTATTTTATAAAAAACAATATTTATTAAATGGATTAAAGCTCATAGAAATTTAATATTCTGTAAAAAAAATATGTGGTTTAAAATATAAACCATGGTCCATTTATAGTTAATTGGTTTTATTATTATATCTATAATAATCCCTAAAGTGTAATTTTTTATTATTGTAGTAGTTGTCAAAAAGGATAAAGCAGGGTTAAAACAAAAAAATAAGGGTGGAAAAATTATCTAAAATCATCCAATTTGTATTATATAATAGTATTTTAACCCAAAATTTCCTATTTCAAAAATAAATCATTTTTGATCTATTTTTCACTAATAAATAATTTATATGAATTTATTATATTAAGAGATTTCAAGACTGCCCCACCCCTCTGTTTTTAAAGGGTACATCTTCTCTACTTTTATACACACTAAAAAATCCTATTGATTCAGAAAATACCTAAAAAATCCCTTCCTATAAGACTGAAAATATTTATAGAGGTATTTTTCAGAAACAATACCAACATTGGAGGGATTAAGTTGTAATGAAAAAGGGAATGTCTAAAGAAGAGTTATAACTTTTAATCGAATGATTCCGTTTTATTTATTCATTCACCTATCTAAAATTCATTCATTCGATATGATATAATAAAAACTGTATATACAATATAACTAGATGTTATTATGTAAATTTAATAACCTAAAACCATACCATCTTCCACAAAATGGGAAATGAAACCATTATTCATGTGTACGGTGGGTTACTTCCCCACGATCTGATGTAATACATTTTTCATCATCACTAATCTTGAGTATTATTAATTATGGATTTCCTATATATAAATATGATATTCATTGAATATATATCATAAGAGAAATGCAATATATATTATATTTTCATAACCTTCCATTTATTCAAAAATGCTAACATCGTTCGTGCAAACATGCAGATTACCACCTCCACGAAGTGATGTGATGCATTTTTCATTACCACATCACATGGATGATATATATAAGTGTATTTAATGAAATAATATTAAATTTATCATATATTGATAATTATATGAATATAAAATAATAATTACTTTTGGTCCATCATGATCGTTGGAAAATGGAAACATTACTAAAGCGTACATATGACTTACCGTCTTTACGATTGTATAATAGTTTATTTTTCTTAAAAATTTCTAATAATAGGTTTTAAAATTAATTTTATGTATCAAAATATAATTATTTCTTGATTATTATTCTAAATTTGATATAATAATGGCATCTTTGACCACAGTCAACCTATCAAAAATATCTTGGACAAACGAGCCAAATAACATGAAGACATCTAATGAAAACATAATTGATTAAGTAATTTAGTATAATATGGAAAATAATAAAATTAATGGAATTATAAAATATTAGAAAGATACAAAGAAAAGTAAATAATTAATATAATTTTATTATTTAGGTAGATATGTAATGCATGTATAGAGTCAGACTCTAGGTAAGGGGTATATTAAAAACATTATTTTAAATATTTAAAAGAATTATTTTGTAAATATTACACTTTCAAATACATGTTATTAAAATTATTTTGTGGAAATATTTATGAATTATAAAGGAAATTTAATTACTCATTTTTACTTTATTTCAAAGGGTTTCAAAATGAATATTTTTATGCATTTTATATGGAACATTTGGCTTTCTTTATTAAAGACAAATGGATATTTTATTCTATTGTAGACAACATCAAATAGATTTTACCACGACAATAACTATTATTTTATTTTTGGATTAATTTTTAATTGGTCATGTTTTATTCAAAGAAAGATCCTCCTTCATTTTTGGTTATGGGAATTATAGTTTTAAAAATTGTGTTTTAAAGAGAAGAGATATTTCAAGATACAAATTTTTTTTCTTATAGGTAAAAGAATGTTTTTATGATGGAATATTATAGGTATTATTATTATTATACTATAGTTATTTGTTATTTATAGGGTTGTTGGGGAATCATATATAAACCAAGGATGGGTGGTTCTATTATAAACTATGTACATGTGGTTCTGTTATAAACCAAGGATGGATGATTCTTTTATAAACTAAGGGTGGGTGGGTCTGTTATAGCCCTCCAATTTATTGGGTAATTATTATGCCTTATGGGATGTTATGTATGGGATTAGAGAGTAAATATAATCCATAATGGGTCTCTGTCCACCATGTGGGTTTTTCATGCCAGTTATCATTAACTTATGCATATTCAGTTTTCTTTTGTTGCTGCCACATTACCATTATGAATGTTATTTTCACTTTAACATTTCTTATAAATTTTTTTATGAAAATCATTGGGGAAAACATTGATTTCTTGGGTAATAAATGTTTTGTTTTTACACAATTTTTTATTCTTTCAAAATAATTTATTATATATATTCATGAAATAATGAGTTTCTTCCATTATTTTTATGTCCCTTACACACCATGTTGTGCACATATGTCTTTTTAAAATGTTTTTAATAGGGTTTTTGAAATACCATGAGATTTTTTGAAACATTATTTTTCATATTTATTAAATCTTTTTGATATTTTTTTATAATATTTAACACTGAATATAGTTTTTTATAAAAAAGAACTTATTTTTCTTGTGTGATAGGAAACACCAAGTTAATATTTCAATACACACAAAATTTATATTATATTGTAGTACATTAAAAACTTTTTTTATTGTGTAACAAAAAATTTTGAGATTAATTGATAGCTTTCATAACATGCAAGGATGAGTTTTCTATCAAACTAAAATATAATATTAATAGGATTATTAAAATATTATTATATCCACCACCTATTCAATGAAATGGGTGCTATGAATAAGATTAATTAGAATTTGAAAATATCATTTAGACAGATATATAAAATTATTCAAGTGCTTATCAATTAGTATATGTGAATGACATAACTATTTGAAAATAATTAATATTATTTTATAAGAAACCTATTTTTCTGTGTACAAACAATACTTTTATATCAAAAAATTAAACAAAAATCATTTTATTAATGTTTTAAAAAATATTTAAAAATTTTATATTCTATAAATAATTTTTATACTTAGCTAATAGATTTTATAGTTATAAGATAAGAATAAACCAAATTTTATATATAAAAAGATGTATTTTTCAAAAAGGTAATCTTATCGCCTTTCAATGGAAAAATTATTTTTTTAAACTTTTAAATTATTTATTTGATAAAATAAAATCTATTTATTAAATACGAATATCAAAATTTACTTTTGAAGAATTATTTGTATTTTTCTGAGAAGTTTCATTTTTTGATGAATAGTTAAAAACATTGATTTTTAATTCAAAACTGCTCTTTCATATAATTTATTTATATAGATATATTATGTTTTAATTGAGTTTTAATTATTAATTAGATCAATTTTACATCAGTTAATTAAATATAGTCTATTCTAATCAATTTAATATTGAAATTTGATATAAAAACACTTCAAAATTTTGAACATTTTAACATTAAAAACCCGCTTGGTCTTCCGGCCTGTCGGATTAAATTTAATTTAATTTATAAGAATTATGTGGTTATAATATATAAATATGGATTAAATATTTTTATTAATAATAATATATAATTTATATTACTGTTTTCATTTTTTTGACAAAAAATATTAGTAAAAGTGATTAAAAATAATTACAACGATTAAGAGAAAATTTTGCTTAAGAAAGGACTAAAAATTAATGTTAAGGGACATAATGACCTAGAAAAATGTAAAAACATTCATTGTAGAGCCATATTTATACTATATAATCCCATGTATTGAATATAGACAATTATTGATGCCACTTTAAATGAAAAATATGTGGGTGGAATTCCCTTTTCAAAAATTTACAAGAACACCACTCCTCTTTCATTATAAAAAGGTTGTCACCCCTATCAATTATTAACAAATATAAATCCATTTTTATCCAAAAATATATTCTAAAATAATCTATCAAAAAACCTAAATTTCACCTAGAATCTTCTATTCATGCATAAATCCAAAAAAGGAATCCCTTTAGTGCAAATTAAGAGGAGTTACCCAAAGAACCGGTAACATCCTTCCTCAATCTTACTTCCATTATCCACCCCCTCAAAACATCCTATTATGTGCTGATATAATAATATAAATTTCCTAAATTTCCTTATATTTTATTTTTATATGGTTTAAAACCATACTTACTGAAAATTTCATCTAATGGGTTACAAACACACCATTCTTGTGTATAACATAGTACTGCCTCAAGAAATGATGTTGTTTGTTTCTCAATTACCACATATCATGGTTGGGAATAATGATATAAAATAGGTTTATTTATAATATATATGATATCTATGTTGTATTTAAGATTCTGAAATTATTAAATAAAACATATCCTCATTCTTTCTATTTTGTGTTAATACAATAACTTCATTTCTGGACGTGTGGACTACCTCCTCCTCAAAACGATGGGATTCATTCACACATTACATAAATCATATTAAGTATGGGTTTGGTAAATTAATTATATATATATATGAAAAATTAATTCTACTATTATTATAAAATTTATGTATACATATATGACATTTACATAATTTCATTCAAAATGACAATTAAATGGAAACAACATTCATGCATTTGTACGACCTACAATCTCAAAAAACAATATATTTCATTTCATAATTCAATCAGTTATAGATTATTATAAAAATTTATCTAATAAATATATGTGATATTTATATCATATTTAAAATTTTTTAAATAAGTAATTCATGATATAATTAATAAGATCAAGAATAATAAGTCAAATATTGAATAAAAAACAAATCAGACAATACCTGAAGTGTAACATTGACAAGGAATTATTAATAAACTTATTATATAAAGTAATAATAAAATAATAAATGGTGTTATATATAAGAATATAGTTCTTTAATATATTTATAATAAACGAATATTTATCATACAATATTTTATTATGAGTAAGATGAGAGTCAAAACATCATGTAGGGTTTTTCTCATCTCCGTTTTAATTTTTATAAGACACAAGCCATGTTCACATCCTATTTCTTATAGGTGATGTTTATAATTAACATGGATATATTATATGAATATTATAATTAAATATTATGTTCGTCTACATATCTATTTAATGTGTTTTATTTCATGGGGTCTATGTTTCAAAATCTATCAAATGGGTAAAGTAATTTTTTCTGAATGGGCCTTCTTTGAGAAACATGCCACGTTGTGTACAAATATTTTTCTAAGAGGTTTATATTATTCCTTCAACATGTTATATCATGAATATAATTATTTTAATGGAATTTTAATATTAATTTAATGTTATTAATTCTAATTTATTATGATTTATATATACCAAAGTGGTAAGGATTTATTGCTAAAATATCCTCTTCAATCAAGATTATTTATGATTATGATTCAATTGATGAATTATTATGATCTATATATCAAGAAATATCTTTAAGTTTACTATCCTATGGTTATGAATTTTATGTCCATGTAATGGTACCATTTTCCAATTGTCTGATATTTAATATAAATAAGATTTTTTATGAATATATGACTTTAATTCTCAATTCAGTCAGAAATCTATGTTTACTAAAAACCAAGGTTTCTAAAAAGGTTTTAAAAAATGTCATGTGTTTCAAAATAGTTTTAAAACTTTTCAAGATTCTTTTATATATTTTTAAATAAAAAGTTTCTCAAACAAATTTGATTCCTTCTTTAAAGGTTTTTAATGTATTTTAGAAGAAAACAGTTTTCAAAAGGATTTAGGTTTTAAAAAGAACTTTTCATAGAATACATGATATTTTATTAAATAAATGTTTTTAAAAAATATATTTAAACATTATTTTACATCTAAGATGAATTATTTTTATATTTATTATTACCTAATGAAAAATGATCCAAAGTTTCTATTCATATTCTTTCTCTGAATGCCTTATATTTTGATGAAATGTTGTTTTTGAAAACCATATCTCTTTGTTGGGTTAAATATTTATGAAACCCATTTCCCTTTTATATTTTATCTGTTTATGAAACCCACTTTCTTACACAAGTTATTATTTGATGAAATGACTTTGAATCCTGTCCTTTATCTATAGGTTTTGATATGATTACATATTTATGATAACCATTTCATTTCATGGGTTATTATATAATTTATTATGATCTTGTGGAATTAGTATGTATGATTTCATTATGAGATGTGTGGGACCTATATATCCCTCCAATACATTGGGTAAATATCAATACCTCATGATATAAACATGGATTGATTGGGGCGTGACCTTGATTAAGTAAAGGAATTTGTCCACTAGGATGGTCTTGGGAGTGAACCATGACTATTAAGATGTTCATGGGAGTGAACCATGATTACCAATATGAAATGGGGTGTGAACCCATACTACTTATATGTCATTGGAATCGATTACATAACTACTATGAAAATAATTTTACATGATTTTGTGCCTACCCAAGTTGTATGTATTGTTCCTATGTTATGATTTTATGGATTATGATCTTTATTCCCTAATTATTATTGTCTTATAAACTACCAATCTTTATGCCATGACTCAGGTATCTGATCTTTGATATGCAGTGTATGATCTCCACATTCTATTCTCATGTTATCATACCATTATTCTTAGTTTATGGTTATGAATCCCGTTTATTTACCCTTACCAAGTATCTGAGTTATCCCCTTTATTATGTTTCCTTTCCCTAGGTTGTGAAGAATGGTTTTATGTAAAATTACTAAAGGGAAAGATATATATTTAAAATAATGATGATTATTCACCAAGTTAGAATAATTTTTCCCAGTTTCCAAAGACAATAAACAATTATAGACCTTAGACATGTATTTTTTTAATGTTCTGAATATTTATCGAAAATGATCTAATATGTATGTATGTTAATCTTGGGTCACTATAGTTTATACAGAAGGAATATTTAAGAAAACATTTTAAAACAAGGTTGATAAAAATATAGGGAGATCCCTATAGATATTTCTAATGATATGTATTGGGATGTACATAAGGATAATTATAAAGATGAGTTAAAGTATAGAAATATTTAATTGAATTTTGGTAAAGGATAGAGTGAGTGGTTTCCAGGAAATACATAACTTTATGGACATTACAATTGTATGTGGATCTAGAATAGATATACACATGGGTATTAATCGTAAAGACACTATATTGATCTAGAATCGATTGGGAATTGGTGCATAACAACAGGCCTTTCTATAGACCAAGTTTGAAACTCTCGAGGGATATGATTTGGGAAATCCTAAACTCATTATGAACCATAGTGAATGATTTAAAGATATGTTGACTACTAATAAACTAGTAAAAAAAATGTTTCATATATTAACGAATTAGGTGACATTATTTAGACATCCTATAAGTATTTTTTCATGATTATGTGGTTTTTTGATATGATAATTGTTTCTCCCCCTATGCTTTCTTATTGTAGTGAATAGCAGGAAATTGAAGAAATTGGGTTAACATGGAATGTTATAGATGTAAAATTATAGAAATGATGGAAATATATTTCCTAAGTAGAAATATCATAAATAGAATCAAGAAGGTCCATGAGTATTGGTTATACTACTAAAGATATATAGACCCCAAACGTCATGTGAAAGTTATGAGATGTTCATATAGTATTATTTATATTAAACATAAGAAGAATTATTTGATCAAGGTTAGGGAAACCTAAGACATGATTTATATTTCACACTAAAGGAATGGTGTATTATGGGATAATATGATTAATTGTGAGTAATTTTTTAATAATAAAGTTGTATGATTGTCATTTTCAAAAAGGTAAGGAAACCCTTAATGATTCCCTGAAGTTGAGAAAATTTTGTATATATTGGATAAAAAGTTGATTGATATGGATAAAGTAAGTTGTATTGTAATGATTACCTTGGAACTAAAAATATATTTCTTTAAAAAGTGGTTTATATCATCATGGATGAAGTTTACAACTTCTTTGATTTACATAATATATTCAGTAATATTTGGAATATGGAATCATACATGTTTTCCAAAAAGCTTTATAGTAATTATGATAAATACTATGTTTTAATATGATATAAAATGATGATATTCACATGTTTAGAATGTGATAATATATAGTTACTTTGTAAAATATGGGGGATCAATGTTATGCTAATTTTATAACATTTTTTCTAACATTTTATATTTTCTTCATTCATAAGTATTATAAAGTAACCCATTTATGGAAAGTTTAAGTTAAATATAAGCTTAATTTTGTGAGATTAAATTATTACCTCACCACATGAGGATTTATTCATATTAGATAAACTGCTTTAAAAACATTTTGATGATGGTAACTGAAAACATATGGGGTGACTTATTATGGATCTCATTATTTGTTAGTGTTTTAGGAATGAAAAATTCACCTTCTTTTTTAGAGAAAGGAATTAATTGTGAATTGATAAAATAATAACCAAAGGGTTATATTATGCATATGGAATGAAATGAAATCACGTAAGAATATCTTCTTATTAATGTTCTTCAATTTTAGGAAAAATTATGTTGATACCAAAAATGTTACCCCAATACCATCTTTTCCGATGAACCAAATAGCCCCTATGATCATTATAGATTTATGGATTTTTGATTGTTATCATTCTGTTAACCATTATCTCTATCTCTCTCTATCATAACATTATAGTTATATTTTTATTCAATGTCCAGGTTTGCACATTCCACCAATTTTATCTTATGTGGAAACCTAATTATGTGTTACTTTGGGTAAACACTATGTTTCCAAAATTCTAATTTTAAAGAAAGTTTTATAATTCATTTTTATGACATGGTTTTCTAATAAAGTAAATTTCAAGTATTAAGCCTTAAAAAATACAAAAGTATTTTGAAAGAGTAATTCATTTTAATGTTGGTAGAATGTAACACACCAAGATTTTGTGAAATATTTTTATTCAAATTAATTTATTCTTTTAGATTTTTTTCTAATTTCACAGAACATTGAATATAGATTTTTTCATATAAAAGAAATATGATTGTCTAATGTAATACAAAAAAACATGTTGATATTTCACCATATTTAACAATTGGATTAAATTTTTGGTAAATGCAACAATATTGTTGGCTTATGTTACACAAATGTTGAGTTCCTTTGATATCTTGCATAACATGGAAGTCTGAGTTTTTACTCAACTATAACATGCTACTAATATGATTATAAATATATTATTATATCAATCACTTAGCCTCTAAAATGGATTCTATGAATAATATTAATTAAATTTTTGAAATATTATTTATACATACATATAAAATAATTCCTTTGGTTATCAATTAGTATAAGGGAATGAATGAAATATTTTGAAATTTTAAAAAAACATTTATAATAAATCTATTTTTCTATTTACAGACAAAATTGTATATCAATAAACTAAAAAAACAATTTTTATTAATTATTTAAATAAAAATATTATATTATATCTTAAATCAATATTTTTGACACTCATCCAATATATTTATTATAATAAATTTTACAAATAAAATTATGTATTTTTCTAAAAGGAAATTATTTAACTATTTAATAGAGAGCCCATTTAAAATATTTGTTTTAAGAATTTGAAAATTTTAATTTTATAAAATAAAAATAATTTATTAAATAGTAATATTAAATGTTCCTTTTTGGTGAACTTTTTTTTATGATATATTTTATTTGTTGATGAATTTTGAAAAACCTAGGATTTTTATTCCAAAATGCTTTTTCATAAAATTTATTTATATAATTAAAGAATGTATTAATTTTTATTTAGAAAAATTTTACAACAATTAATCCAATTTAGATCATAGTAATAAATATCACAATGAAATTGGATATATAAACATTTCATGCATTTGAACATTTTTACTTTTAAAACCCATTTTGTCGTCCTGTTTTCAGCATTAAATTCAAATTAATTTGTACGACTTCTATGATTTGAATATGGAAAAATGGATTCCATATTTATAAGAATCATAATATAAAATGTATAATAAGGAAAAATTATATTTTTACTTTATATATTTCTTAAAGTGAATAAAATTAATTTTAATGATTAAGAGAAAAATTAGTTAAAAACAGACTTAACTCTAAACTTAAGGAAAAAATGACATATAAACTTGTGAAAAATAAAATTTATTTCCATATTTAAACCATATAATACCTTAGTTTTAATTTTTACCATTATTGGAGCCAAATTACAAAGAAAACACACGGGGTGTAATTCCCTTTTAAAAAATATACAAGAATGCCACTCCTCTAATATAAAGAGGCACTCACCCCTCCCACTTATTCACACATATAAATCCATTTGGATAGCTAAAACACTGATAAAATAATCTCTCAAAACCCGAATTTTATTGTATATGTCATCATTTTTTGAATAAATTAATCCAAGGAAGCCCTTTGGGGAAAACCAAGAGCAATTACCCAGTGAAGGGATACTATCCATCCCCAAGCTCCTTCGTTTTATTTTTATTCTCCACCTTCTCAAATTTTCCAATAACATGATTATATAATAACTTTATTATCCTCAATATAATGATATTTATTTTTTATAAGTTTTATACCAACACTTACACACACATCCATCTAATTGGTAACAAACATACAGTTCTTGTGGACGATGAACTACCACCTCAAGAAATAATGTTGTTCATTTTTACTATACCACATATCATGGATGATAATTATGATGGAAAATGTATTTTTATATGATATATATGATATTAATGATGTATTTTGGATTCTGGAATTATTATACAAAACATAACTTCATTATTTTCATTTTTTTGTAAATATGATAACTTCATTTGTGGAGGTGTGGATTACCTCCTCCTCAAAGAGAAGTGATTCAGTCACGCTTTACATGGAATGTATTAAGGACAGGTTCTGTAAAAGAAAAATTATATATATTAAATAATAATTATACTGGAATTATAGTATATATATATAAACACATATATTTTTTATTAACTTTCCTTATTTCAAAACGATAATTAAACAGAAATACTATTCATGCGTATGTATGACCTACCATCTCTATGAAAAGTGTATTTCATTTTGTTTTTATATCATTTATATATAATTATAAATATTTGTATACATAATGTATATTATATTTATTTAACCTTTTATATTTTGGTAATAATTAATTCACAATCTATGTAATAGGATCACGAATAATAAGTGAAATAGGTATGGAAAACAAAGAAGATAATGCCCAAAGCGTAAACATAACTTAGATTTGTTACTAAACATGTAATATAAAGTCACAAGAAAATAAAATTTGGAATTAGATAAAATAATATGGTTTTTAAATTGATGTATAATAAACTAATATTTTCTGTACACGATGTTTTTATGAGTACAATGAGATTAAATACATAAGGTAAGGATTTTCTCATCTCACATTTATTTTCTATGAGACACAAGCTATGTTCACCTTATATTTCTTATAGGTGGTGTGTATACTAACCATGGATGTATTCTATGATTATAATAATTTATTTTATGTTATTTACATATCAATTTTAAGATATTTATTTCATCGGGTTAATATTTCAAAAGTTACCAAATTTGTAAAGTAATCTTGTCTCAATTGGCCTTCATTGAGACACATGCCATATTATGCACCTATATTTGTCAATGAGTATTATATACTACATTTAAAATTATATATAATTAATCTAAATCTTTTAATGATATTTAATTATTATTTTAATTTTATTCATTCCATTTAATTATGATTCAATGTTACTAAATTGGTAATAGTCTATTGCTACAATCTCACCATTTATTGAGATTGTTTTTTATTACTCTTAAATTTGTGAAATATTATGTTCCATATCTCAAGAAATATATTTATATTTCTTACCATTTTATAATTATGGTTATATCCATGTAATGGTTCCATTTTTCCACTCTTTGTAACTTATGATAATTATGAAATTGTTTTTATGAAAATATTATTTATTTATAATTTTAGTTAGAAATATGTGTTCTTTCAATACAATGTTTTAGAAAATTGTTTTCAATAATTTTATAGGTTGAAAAATTAATTTAAATAATTTAAATTTTTATTATAATATTTTCAAATAAATTGTATTAAAAACTATTTCAATCCTTTTTTCTAGGTTTTGAAATTATTTTTTATTGAAAATGGTTTTGAAAAGGTTTTATGTTTTAATAATACTTTTTCAAATAAGAATATACAATTTACTCATGAAATGTTCTTCAGAAATATTTAAAAATTGTTTTCCATCTAGGATGACATCTGTTGATGTTACTCATGACTTTTTGGGAAATGATCCAATAAAACCATTCATATTCTTTCTCAAAATGATTAAAGTTTCTATTACATGATATTTATGAATAACTTTTCTCTTTAATAGGTTATATTTTTAGGAAACCTATTTCCCTTTTAAAGGTTATACGTTCATGAAGACCTATTATTTTCATGGGTTATTCTTTGATCAAATTACTATAAAACCTTTCTATTTTCTATAGGTTATGATATGATTACATGTTTATGAAACCCATTTCATTTCAGGGGTTATGATATGATTTCTTATGATCCCATGGAACATGTATATATGATTTCATTTTGAGATGCGTCAGACCTATATCTCCCTACAATGAAATGTGTAAATATTTCTTATCTGATGATATAGAGATAGATTGAACGGGGAGTGAAATCTATTTAGTAAATGAATTTCTCTGATAAGATGGTATTGAAGGTGAACCTTGAAAACTAATATGGTCATGGGAGTGATCCATGACAACCAGGATGGTATGGGGAGTGAAACCATACTACTATTATGGCCATGGTAGTGATGCCTTTACTAATATGAAAAACATTTTATATGCTTACATGGTTGACATAAATTCTATATCTTATTCATATATTATGATCTCATGAATTATTCTCTTGATTAAATTATGATTTATGCCTTGTAAACTATGAATATTTATTCCATGACTCATGTATATGATCTTTTATATGAATGGAATGATGTTACAATGTTATTCTCATGTTTTGATAGCCTTCTTCTCATTCTATGCTTTTGTATATCTTTTTTAACCATTACTAAGCATCTAAGATCAACCCTTTATTATGTTTCCTTTCATACGGCTGTGACGAATGGTTTTAAGTAAAACTAATAATGGGTAAGATATGTTTAGAAACATTGAATATATTTCATCAAGTTAAAATATTTTGTTCCAGGAATCCAAAGACAGTAAAATATTACGGTCCTCAAGAATGTATTTTTGTAACGTGTTGATTATTCATCTAAAATGATGTAATATACACACATTTAATGCATGTATCAATATATTTTTAGGGATGAGTATGAATAAGGATGAGGTCAAGATGAAAATTTTCAATATATGCCCTGAAAATAATACAAGTTGTATAATAAACATTTTATTTTGTGAAAAATGGATACTATGTATAAGTACACTCATTGTGATATAATATTTATTATATAATAATTAAATCGAAATTCTATATTAATATAATTTTTAAATATCCTCAAATATAATATTATGGATTCATAACATAAAACTCATGATTATGTAATATTTATTGTTGAGTCCTTATGTTCTTTACAATTGAAGAAAACACATTTAGCTTTTATACATGTACAAAGGTGTTTTATTCCACAACTATCACATGTTGGAATATTCCCCTCACTCTTCTTCCCCTTATCTATTTTTTTCTACGTAACCATCTTTTTATCTTGATTTATTTTGAATCTATATGACATGTATAATTATTTCTCTTTCTTTATATAACATGATAATATATCCTTATATAATGAAAATGTTTTGGAGACTAGTTCCCTTTGAAGGATTAGATTATTACCAACAATAATATGGTTAATAATTTAATTTGTATTTTTATATATTTAATATCACACCATTAAAAAAAATTCAATTAGATTCATACATATAAACAGTTTCGTCTTTATTTTGTATTGGTGTTCAGAATTGTCTCACTATATCCACTTATTGTTCATGACAAAAATATTATTATATGAATGGTAATTTAATATCCTTCCATTCCATGATCACTATTATCTCTTCATACAATTTTTTTTAATTCAATGACCACCATTTATCTTAATAGTTTGAGATATAATAAAATTACATGGCAACCTTATCCCTTTCCATACTTCCAAAATTAATAAATATCTTATCTAAGGAACTTATCCATTTATATGGTACAAATGCATTTTTAGTCCCATTTTATGATGGTGGGTGATGATTCATGGAATAGTCTAAAATTATTACATTTTATTTTGTATTTCTAAGATACTCCAGATGGGAAATATTATTTTTCAAAGCCTGAGCCAACTTCCCCAATATAGTTATAAATTTTTCAGGTCATACTTTATATCTAGACCCATCTTTATTATCATGACTATAATTGAAATTCATATATAGATTACATTAAGTGATATGGTTTCCATTACCTTTACTAGGTTTAATTTATAAAAATAGGATATATTAGATTATACCATAACCATATTAATTATATGGTGTAATTTGAAACCAGTGAAACACTTCACATTAATTGAAAATTTATGCATAACTAATCTCAAAATCATAAACCTGGATTATTTGGGAATATTTTCAAATCATAAAAATATTTTAAGTTATTTAATAATGGTTTGTAAAGAAAATGTGAATTAATTCAATAATATCCCCTAGGAGTGTCAAACCTGGTGCACATTAAGAGAAAACAAACTTTGCACTAGAATAATGGAAGAGACATACATGACCAAATCATTTCAAGATTATTACCCCTTGATGCATCTATGAAAAACCATATCCACTTGTATAATCTAGACATGGATATTTTATTAAGGTAATTACCTAATATATACATTCAAAAAACCTTAAAATTTTATCATATACTTAGACTTACCCTTAAATACATTTATAGGGTTTTCTTCCATAATATATGTTTTCCAAAATTTAGTTCCCATTGTTTCTACAAGAAATTGATCTGATACTGACTATAAAGACCCCAAACGTAGAATCATAGATCTGGTTGTTACTTTATTACTTTGGTTTTATATACAATAAATCACATCCAAAAGGGGAAAATATTTTGGTTGTCTTAGAAAAATGGATATATACTTGAATGTCGCATTATATTTGAAAACAAACAAAAAACCTAGTATTTTATTTGATAACACCATTATTCCCTAAATAATATCCCTACATATAAATCATAATATGATTCTTATAATCTTATTTAAAGGGAACATAAAATGGGGTGACCTCATATGCTTATTAATGGAATGTTTACAAATAATAATAAGTAAGAATGAATAATACCTAAGGAATAAATGATGATAAAATAATACCATATAAATAATCAAATAATCGTGGCACTTATCCATGGATATTATAACTATTTAAAAATTACATGGAAATCATTAAATGATTTCATATTGATGGAATGCACAATTCTATTCATCTTAATCATACCATCTAGGCCTCATGTTGAGGCATATACATAAATAGATTAGGACTTAACCAAATATCCATCCTGATTTGTATCGTGAGATATAATAATGAATCAAGGGGATATATAGTTTATGGCTCCACCCATAACATAATATATCCAATTGACTCATCATATGAATAAGAAATACAACATAATAAAAATGCCTTAAAAACTTATAACTGTCTATATTAGAAGAAATTCCAAATATAATATCAATACTATCCCCAGTAAAATTGATCATAAATAATCTAGATGAATATGGTTTATGAGATCAAAAAATTATATGATAATTAATTTACAATAATAATTATATGATTTTTACATAAATGAAAATACGTTAAAATATCACTAAAAAGTTTTTTTAGGAAAACCCCTTTTCACATTGAAAACAATTATTTAAAATATAAAAATTTACCAAATTTAAAAGAAAGAATTTTCTTTGAAAATAAAATTTTAAACTTGATAAGGATGTTATAAATAATCATTAATTCATGAAAATGGTAATTTTTTATATTGCATACATGAAAACAAATATTCTTTTCACATTTTTAGTAAATTGGTGAATTTCACATCATTTAGAAATCAAAAAGAATTTTAATTTCAAATTTTTATATAAATTTTAAAACACCGGTATAAATGTAATTAATAAATAAATAGATATGATTAAAAAAATCCATTAAACATTTTTAGGAAAATATTGATATGGAATAAAAATATTTCTGACTGAGTAGAAAAACAAAGTTGATCTTCTTTAAAAACAGGTATTTCAGTATCTTGAGTAATTAAAGAGAATAAAATTAAATGAGGAAATTTATTTTATAGAAATAAATACTGGATAAATAAATATAATGGTTTTATGATATAGAGATCAAATAACTTCAACAGTGGAGACTTAAGCATAAAGAAGCTCGAATAACGTGGAGATTGAGAAATAAACACTTTCCTCAGGTATGACTTCCTTTATATGTGTTTAAAACTAATATATAATAAATATAAATTTATTATAAATATATTAAATAACAAAATATCATATATATCATACATATATGAGTTACTAAGAACCTTTTATCACCTATTTATTAACAATTCTTTATTAAAATCACTATTCATGGTGATAACTACTATATTTTAATGTTTGTTTTGGTTTGGTTGTTTTGTTATTTTTAAATTGATCATAGATACTTAATCTAAATAATGTTAATAATTTTATAAAAATTTATAAATTTATAATCCTCCATAAAATTAGAGAGATTAAAATTAATTACATCATTCATAGTGAGGGTAGGCCGTTTGTATGCATAAACACTATTTACACTTTTCGACCGATGGAAAAATAAATGTAAAAAAATTTATCCTTTAAAAAATCATTATTATCTCATATATATATTTTATATTTGTTAAATATATTATTATTACCATCCATGTAAAAGAGAAATGAAAAACGAATAACATTGCTTCATGAAGGTTGTAGCCAACATGTACAAAGGAGTGACATTATCACATTTAATTTGATGGAAAAGAGGGTTTATAAAGGTAGTTTCATAATAATAAATACATTTCACTATATTTAGGATAGTATTGTCATTATTTTATTATATATAAAATTGATTTAGGGTAGGTAAAATAATTGAAAAAAGTGACAGGTTAATGGCATTACCTCTTCTTTGAAATAACTCCTTTAGAAATCCTCTTAAGGACTATAGGGTAAGTATTTTGGAAATAAATTCACTACTAAAACATTGATTAGAATGTTGGTGAGGAATTTTTGATGGTTTTGGTCTAGCTATGTAGCTCATGTAGTGTGAAAAACGAGATTATGGGTTCCCATTAATCAGGAGGGTAAAAGACACACTTTTAATTACTAAAAAGATTAAAAATAACTAATTCATTCTCAAGAAAAGTTATTCCAAATGGATGGAGAGTCAAACAAAACGTGTCTAAGGTCAGAGAATCATCATAATATAAAATTTATATTAGTTGTGGTGTAATTTTAAACGTTACATTTTGGTTTAAACCCTTGGTTAACAAATTTCATTCTTAACCATGGTAATTACTTTTAAATATTAATGGATTATAATTATAATTATAAGAAATCATTTGGATCATAAATGGCCGAGGGATGAAATTTTCAATAAATTTTCATCATACTCTCCCTCTTGAAATATATTTTTCAACATAAAACATTATTAATTTTATTTTTTGATTCAATTCATTTAATTTTGATTTAGATATAAGTTAAAAAAAATGAATTAGGATCTAAACCTTTAACACATGTCTAATATTTCATTTTTACCTAAAAATGCATGGATCAGAATAATTCACACAAATTGTTTTACATGAAATGTTTTTAAAATCATTTATTTTATTTTTTATTAATTGAATAAATACTATATCGATAAAGAATAATAATTTAATGTAATTATTTAATCAATAAAAATTATATTGTAATTAACATGAAAAAAAATTATTTATATTTCATAAAAACATTTATAACAAATCTCAAACTCTTTTACCATTATGTAAAAATTTTAGAGATATTAAATTTCAAAGAGTGACATTTTGTAATTATTATTTACTTAATTTAATATAAATGTCATTTCAATGAGAAATGTAACATGGTGAAAATATATTTGAGACTAAAATGGATATTTATAACCTCCACCCTTCCAATAAGATAAGGGAATTTCTTAGAGAAATTTTAATGCCTTATCTGAAATTTTTAACCATATTTTACCAATTTATCCTTACCATAGTGAAAAAAATTAAAGGAAAATATTTACCAAATTTTAACCTTATGATTAAAACAATATAATCTATTATTCATGATTCAATTCATATAAGTTTTAGAAATCAGTCTATGATAAAACAAAAAATCACAATGAAAAAAGTATTTTTTCAGAAAAATATCTATTTAAGTATAAATATTTTCCACAAATTTGATTAAAAATACTAATTTCACATAACATTTCTATATTATTTAATATAAAATAGAACTAATTTTACTTGTAAAATATATTTTTATAATATATCTTCGTATTTTATTGATATAAAAGTACAATTTTCAGTAATAATAAGTATTTTTCACTATTCACAAAAAATCAACCTTTTTTAAAAAATATTAAAAAATAATCCTATTATTATTTTGTTTTAATGATTTAGAAAATGATATCATTTTTATATAAAATATCTTCTAAAATTTATGTCAACTAATTATAATATTCTCTTCGATAAAGCAATAATTTGTTTTATGAAAAAATGTATTTTTAAAGCATATAATGACATTACAAAAAAAAATTATTAATCTAAAAACATTATAAATATTTTTCATAAAATGTGGTTAGTACATTTCACTATGAAAATATAATTTCTTAGTTATAATAAAAAACTATAATAGGTTCATTTATAATTTGGGTTGTGTGTATCCCATGATATTAAAGAAATCTAATTTATTAATTTATCATAAAATATCATGGTATATTTATTTCTCTATTTATACCATTTAATTATACCTTTTTATTTTGATATGAATGTATCTATAGTTCCCTTATCCATTATATAAGTTAAATTATACCCGAAGATGGAACAATTCTATTTGTTATTACTTTTCTTATTCCACTCTACTAAAGATCATTTTCTTTCTATTATATCCGAAACACAACTTTTTTCATAAATATTATGGTTTATTTATATTTTGTAGAAAAATATGATATTATATGCTTTAAAAATTATATTTCTTATTTCATAGAATTTATATATATGATTTCAAATTCAAAAATTATTTATTTATTTATTTATTTGATTTTTTTCTTCACTTTGAGATCTATTTTTAATAAATTTTTTCTTTTTATTGATAAAATATCTACTAGATAACACAATCCATTATTTTCAAAGTATCTTAAAAAATACCTCAATGGTTAAGTATTTATGGATTTTTTATGTTATTCATTTATTTCAGATGGGTTTATTTTATATTTATGAGTGTTGTATGTTTCTTTTCTGTTTTCCACACATATGCGTGACATATTATGATGAAGAGTAGGCTATAAATTATATATTCCCCAAACTATTGGGAAATTATTTATATATCATGAGATCAATATTGATGTTCATAATGTGGATAATGTATTCCACATTGTTATTTATCGGCATGATGTAATAATATTTTTGAATTATATTATGATTTTTTGGTAGTGAGAATTAACCTATGATTTTGATAACATACCATATGTTTATTAAAAAATTTATAAATATCATGATTAACATATTCATATGATATTTTTATCTTACTCTATATTTCCAAGTGATATTTTATTAAATGTTTTATCATTTCAGACTATCATTACATACACTTATGATATCCCAGCCCATGTGTATCCTATAATATACTCTTACTATGTTTTTTTAGAATACCCATTATTTTCTATATATCCATAGGATTGTTGGTAAAACTAATGTAAATTACACACGTTGGATTCTAATCATAGTTTTGATTCTAGAAAATTGTATTTTTTTCTAATATTTTTTTTATGTTTGTTAAAATGGGATTAACCTATTATACATAAGTTTGAAACAAATGAATGCTTGAAAAATTCTATATCTTAAGTAAAAAAATTTCTTTTTATCAAATGACACTTTCACTTGATGAAATGACATGTACATTAGTGGTAAAATACATATATACTGGTCAGAATTCACAGTTATTCCAAAGAGAACCAACCTTATACTGATGTACAACCTGACACTTACAAGTAGGGTTACATATAAAAATATTGAAGTTATATGATATGATGAAAATAATTTCAGAATCATAAAATGTCAATATTTAGGGACTTTTGTATATCCAAACTATCTTCAAAAACATCATTAAGCCACTTAAAGACATTTAATGAAGTTATTTCAAGGTTTTTTATAAATAAATTAATTAATAAATAAAATATATATATAATATTATATTTTTAAAAATCCATCCACCAAAAATTTTGGAAAAAGGAAACATTATTAATTTTTTTTTTTCAAAATCCTTATAATTTTAAAAATCAAGAAACTAATTTTGATTTATACTAGATGATCTAATAGATCATTAAATACTGATTCCAATGACGATAATTAAAGACAACTTAGATTAGTCATAATATATAAATACATGATATTTATTCATGATAAATTTTAAAAAATGGATGGTGGAAATGAATCGAGGAAAGGAACTATGGTTTTAAAAAAGGGAAAAGATTATATATTTTGAGTGTTTTCTAGAAATAGATATTATAGAGAATTATCTCAAAAAAACAAACTCTCTCTTATGAAATACTCTCCTTTTCTTATCATTCAAAAAATTATATTATTTTCCTAATAAGAATTTTTTTTTCTGATAATTTACATTCAATATTTCATCTAATGTAAAAAAATATATTTATTATAGATTCCCATTGAAGTCTTACACAGTATCTAATATTTCTTCATCAACTATCATTTACATCTTGTAACAGTGTGTAGAATCAAATATGTTCTCTACACCATTTCTCATGTTTCCATAAGTGAGTAATTATTATGATAATTTTTGTGTAAAGGTTGTGGATAGTTATTTTAAAGAGAGTTTTTAATTGAAATATATTGATACATTATAAATAAGTTTCATTTGTTTACACTCAACTATCAAAGTTCCTAGAAAAATTACACATTTCATGAAAATCACCAAGATTGATGAGAGAGTTTTGGTGGAGTAGACTAGGGGATCTTTTTGACCTGAACTAAATGAAATCTATTATTTCCCACCCCTATATTTTCTTTATTTCCCCATATATATCTGATTCAGAAGAGTGATATATATACAAATAAATTTAAAGAGGGATATTTTTTTGTTAATATTTTTAAAGAACTCAATTTACCATATTGTTGAGGTATTTCAATAATTGGTGTTACAGAAAATGAATGTTGTGATCTTAACATTTACACATTAAAATATAATTATCAATTTCTAATGTTATATTAATGGAAAACATTATAGAGAAATTGTCTATGTGAATAGATAACTATTTTAATAGAGATTAATATAGTTTCTTAAAGACAAGAATGATTATATTTCTAAAGAATATTGGGTTTAAAGTCTACCGTAATTCTAAAAACATAAAAAATTCATATAGGTGGTCGAGAATTCTTATCTTATACTCCTAAAAAAGAAAAATATTTATATTCAAGATCTATGAATTCCATTATCTATAGTCTTGGTATAAATTAATTAAATAGATTTTCATAATTCCCAACTATAAATGAGAAGTGGGAGACTATTACTGTAACTTATTAGGCAATTGAAAATGTAAAATAACTAATGTAAAACACTAATAATATAATATTGTAACCGTAAGAATAATATATGATGATAGAATAACTCAAATGAATGGTAGATTCACTAATTTTATCATTTATGATGCTACATTTGAAACATTGGTTCCTAAATAAGATCAATATTTGTATGTTCTCAGAATTTTACCTTTAAAATAGGGTGAAATATCTATTTCATTAGATAATCTACACCATTAAAGGATTGAATAAATGGACCTTATTGGAACTCTTATGATGTATGAGGTATATATGAAATATGAAATTGAAGATACCATGTTTGTTAAAATGGAAAATTATTCATAGAAAGTATCAACTTAAAATTATGAGAGGAAAATAAAATAAGAATTATTATCCGACTCATATAATGAGAATGAGTTAAGATATTTATATATTGATGGTGAAATCAATCATTTTGAGAGGAAGCTCAAAAAATTATACAATAATCTAAGAGGATTAAATAAACCCTTTAAATAATATTTTTTTTAAATAAACATAAAAAGGTGAGATATAACACACTAAATTGAATCACTAGATTTGAGCTAATTTACTACATAACATCATGTGTTTCTCCTCTTACACAATAGATTCTTAATTATCAACGAGGGTATAAAGTGATAAAAGGACACTATACCTTCAATAATCATAGACATCACAAGATAATATAAAACAATTACAATCCAATTAATAGCTCAATGAGAGATAATAAAAATAAGTTCCATAATAGATGTCATGAAAATTCACATTAGTAAAATTAAATGGACCCCAATTTTGGTAAGTAATGAAGTAAAATTGGAAGAAATAAATAGATAAATAAAATTTACATAATAGCTATTTGACGTCGGACAAGATACAATATCAATCTTCTAGATTCATGATCCCCACGAACCTATTAGGGGCCCTGTTCCTTCCCCAGATATATGATTATAGAATCCTTAATGTACACCAATAATTCCATGATTTATGTCAGTATAAACCTAGTAGGACACGACATAGGAATCTTTATCATTTGTTCACATGTATACAGAGGTGTATGTCTTGATGGAAAAGTTAATGTTCACTCATGAAAATAACCAATCAGGTGTCAAGCGATATCATGCTAAGAAATATTCTATGACCCTGGCCATACATTCTTTGGGTCCATTCCAAAAAAATATAAAATGTAGTTGAAATCATAAATTAGATCATTTATGTAACCCTATCTAGATTTTATGACAATGATCATTCCACCATTGAGGAAAACTCCACACCATTCTTCAAAGGAATGTGTCACCTGTGTGACATGAATATCAGCCTTCCGTTAACAGTACACATGAATTGGAGGGATGAATTATAGACTGCCTCTCATAAATAAAAAATTTCTCCATAAGTAGGTTACTCCATAATATATGGACACTATTATAATAGCATATGACATTCACTTGGGCTAAAAATTCCACGCTAATTTTCTAATCCTCTTATGAAGTGCCATTTAAAATGAGTCATGTCACTAAAATTCACCCCTAAGGAGTTGGCTTAATCCATAAGTTCTACTTTCCAACCTTAACACACAAACATATATTCCATATACTATAAAAAAATCTATATCTAAGGATTAACATAACAAGGAGTAAGATATTAAAATAATTAATTCCATATTATATGAAAGGTAAATGAAGAAGGCATAAAAAATAAAAGAATAATAATGGAATGTTAAAAATTCCTCAAAAATAAAATATTATTCAAATAATACAAGACACAGAAAGAAACACACAAGCCATCCAAACTAGGGTCTCATAGGATACCTCACGTATTTTAAGAATACCTACTAAAGAAGGGACTCTACCATAGGAATAAACAAACATAGAATGTAATTTCATTTATAAAAAGGCCCAAGAAGGTAAATAATTCCTACATAATGATCATTTACATCCAAATAAAATATTATCCAAGAAATCAAAACCTACACTACATTTCACACATACTAAATCTAAACCACATTCCAAGAAACCCTATAATAAATAATAATTCATCAAGAAATAGGTTCAAAATTGTGTTCAAAAAATATTGTTAGATAAAGAGATTAAGTCAAAACCAATAAAACCCATGAGAACCGAAAACCGTTCTAGTTATGATATTTATTAAATGAAGGCTTCTATCCAACTTTATTTAACACCGATCTATCAATAATCCAATATTTTATCATTATATCCTTTAATAATACACACACACACAAATATATATATATATATCCATGATATTACATATTTATAGTTAATATGAATGATATAAGTGTATATAATGAAGAAATATGAATAATTGTTGACCATATTGCTCACACCTTTATTTCCCATGATCCAACACCACTAGATCCACCACAATCAAACCGAGAGGTGATGAGATTCCTTGAAGAGATCCTATAGTGTTCCATGTATTGGGATACCAAGGAATATGATGAATAATGAGAGAAAATAAAGTGATTGGGGGATATAAATTAGTAACTCATATCATTAATTTCATGTGAACATAGTTTGGTGTTCGGATTTGTCAATCTATTCAATGTCCATGACTTTTTCATTAGTATGAGTTTCATTGTCACATCAGAAAAGATACAAGGTTTGATAAACCATGATCCAATAATGAAACCCTACACCACAACCATTATTGGGTTAAAATATTACCTAGTAAAATATGTACGGCTTGAAAAATCATTTTTCTCAATCACACTCCACGCAATGTGCCTCAGTTACATGCTACATGATTTTCTAGAGGACTAGTAGAGTCTGGTCAAAATATTGTCCAAATGTACACAAAAAAATCCTCAAAAAAATATATACTCTAAACCCTTGAAACACAATTAAAAAAGTCAAAGCTCAATGAATCATGAACAAAAGATAAAATTATCTCATAACCCACCTAAATAGTCCATGTCCATTAAATTATACCCCTATAATGACTTATCATCCTCAAGAATAATATCATGGCATCTTGATTGAACTACATAGGAAACTAAGCCCAAATATTATATTTCCACTCCCACTTCTCTTTATTGGTTTGTCCATGAAACCATAAGGCTCTAACACATAACACCATCTTTTTTCATAACATTTTCTTACTCTGATCTACGATCCACATATATCATTCTAAAAATGATGCATCAGGCTCCATATTCACATCCTTTTAGTTAATCACATGGGATGAATTGGTTATGTACCACTGAAGCTATGAGACATGAAATACATCTTTCAAAACTCAATACCTTTACAAAATATCTAAATGTTATTCCACTGTCTTTATAAACACCATAATAAAAAATTATCCATTGAATCATGGATCTTTATTACCTTGCTTCTGCAACTATCAATTCCATATTCAGAGTGTCACCTATTATAAAAATCATTCTTCCATAAAGAACTACATGGTCACCTCTTCCCATATTCATATAATCACTACCTTCCTTTAGTGGTAAATAACTACTTATATATAAAATGTACTCACTTGGATGTATCTTGTACCATACGTATCCCCATAACGGATGCCTCACCCACCTTCTTCCAAAAAAGTGACGATTGACATGACCAACTATAAAGAGAATAAAAAATTTGCAACTAAATTTAACATATAAGTTATTGATTTATGTTGATTTCTATAATTACAGTATATTATTTTCAATATAAAAATAAATTATTTTATTATAGAATTTATTATTATTACCTTGATATTTATGCTTTTTATCTATTTTATTGATGGAAGAATTTAAATTAATAAGGAGATGAAATTAATGTTATGGCCATGATTCTTGATGTTAAAGGATGATTCATATCATGATATTCCTCAAGAATAAGTTCATTGATCAAACTAGTGGCTGAAAGAAAAAATAAATAAAAATATTACTTGGTAGAAACATTCATGAGGTGACACCCAATTTATGATGTGAACATTGAAATATTTATATCATGAAGTAAATCCATGAATTTTTTTTACCATATTGGGAAACAAACATTCATAGCATGAAATGTATCATCATTCCATGTACCTGGGCGATGAGAAAATATAATTTTTCATTTAACTCAAATCATGACCAAATACTACATTTATTTCATTGAAAAAATCAATTCATGATTATGATTAGATCATATGAACTTTAATCCCAATTTTTGGGGGTATTAAATCCATGAAAAGTGATATCCATTACTTTAAATATAATGGTGGGAAAATTTTATAAAGGTGGAAGGTGTTAGAGTCTAGGGAAAGGTACTATGCTAATGTAGAGTCCTTTACGAGAACATCTCCCCAAATTATTTAGCGTTTTTTCTTCTCTTTATGTTCTCACTTTTTAATGGATAACTTGACTAAGTGATTTATATTATTCTAATCATATAAGTGAAGTGAATGTATATATTGTAAATGTTTGATTATTGTTTATATTATGTTATGGATTAATTTTTATTCCTTAAATCATTTAATTATCTTTTTTATATTTTTTATGCTTGATCATTTTTTGTCAATTTTTTGGAGAGATAATATAAAAGCGATTACTAGAACCATGTTACCTCCCTGAACATTGGGTGGGACAAATTCAACATTTAATCATAGTATTAGTAAACCACTTTTATTAATTAACTAAAGTATCATGACTAGTGGGAAAATAGATGGTTAGTGAGAGAGAGACTATTCACTTAAACCAAGGGGTTTACTTGGAATTAAAGTAGTTGAAAAATTAAGTGAATAATGGACCTTCCCACATTACAATTTTTTTGAACCTCGATCTTCCATTCTTATTATGATTGGTTATTATTTTATTCTTCCTATCCCTCTAAAATCCACATGCTTGATAGTTTAGATTTTATTGTCTGAAATCATTTATAAACATAGGTATTTGTTATTAAATAGATTTTATTCTATATTATTTCCTCATGGGATAAACCTTTGTACATGTGAATCCTATACTAAATAATTGTAAGTTCAGTGATTGTAGTTTTGTGTTATTTATACATTTCTAAATTCAGTATCCATGACCGAATTATTGATTACATCAAGAATTACCATACATGAACTTAACCAATGATAGGTGGTGATTCTATGATCCAATGAATTTCATAATATATTCTAGTACCATACTTCCTAAAATATGGATTATCCTATTTTACATTCCACAAGTCCATGGACAATACACAATCAATTTATGATGGGTTCATAAAGACTTTAGTAAGACATACCAAAACAACAATGTGATGCACATATTTATTTATTATAATATACTCAATGGATATCCATATAGGTGTAAAATATAAAATGAATATAACTTCCCAAAATAATCTTTCGAATGTGTCTCTTGAATTTTTAAGAAATGAGCCACTTTCATCAGTAAATCAACTATCACCCAAATGCTATAAAAACTCCATGGGTTATTGAGTAATACCACCCAAAAGTCCATCATCACATCATACCACATACACATTGGCACCAGAAGTGCATGGAGACAGAGACCAGGAAGCCAATGATCAATTTTTTTCCTCTGGTAGGCAAGGAATCATGATATAAAATCAATGATGTCTCTCTTCATACTTGGCCACCAAAATTGATGTCAGATATAATGGTACATCTCCATAAGCCCAATATGTACCACCCATTTTCAATCATTGAAGTATATCATTAGATCATCTCTAAATTAAGTTAGAAAATCATTCCTACAATGGGTGCAGATCATGTCATCATCATCATATAATGACCATCCTGGAACTAAATTGTCTCCCACCAAGCATTCCCACATCACAATACACTTGGGATGTTACTCCTTGGATCACTTTTACATGCCCTACCAATAAAGGCATGATCACTAATTAAATGCATTTCAATACACCATGATAGTTCAATTCATACACTATACACATAGCCATCAAACAAATTTGACACAATTTCTCTTGTGAAAGATACACTCCATGTTTCTATATCTATGGAATTTTCTTATATGAGAATATACAATGAGATTACCATTTTCCAGAGTGTAGGCTTTATCAAAATCCAATATATACATATAATTCACTGATATTCTCTATCATAGATTGATATCTATCTATCCGAATATGATTTTGAATCAATTATCATCTTTTTAGATGAAAAAAATCTCACTAATGAGATAGGTCCACAAACACTTCAGTGTGTAGACAAAAACTAGAGACTCTTGTCATTTGTTGAGTATATTTTCTTATGAGGTCATAAGTGATAGTAACCATATGAGACAACATGATCTCTCTACATCAACATAGATCCCAACCCAACTCCCGAGGAGTCACAATATAATACATAAAAAATACATGGATTTTGAATAATCAAAACTTGGGTAATCATTAATCTAATCTTCCACACAAGGATGAAATGACTGCACTGATAAAACTACTCACAATTTACCCCATATTAGTTAGCTCTGTAATTGGAAATTCTAAAAAGGAGATTCCCAAGATGAACTATCGATAGTACCCTTGATTCCCAAGGAATATATTGGTCTTGAAAAAAGTTCTAGGATATTCCTAAGAGATCACATCCTTGAATTTCATAGGGTCCACTAGAATCCTAGCCTAAAAAACAACATGCTTAATTAATTTAACCTCATAAATATTGAATTGCCTCTTTGAAATTATGGAATAGAGTTATATTATATAAGTTTACTCAATACAATTTTTTCATTCTTAGAATGGATATATGACAATTTTAAAATATACTAGGATATCATCCATTTATACAATGATGCTTGAGTCAATATATAGATAAAATATCATATTCATGAGATCCATGAACACCAATGGATCATTTTTAAAAACAAAATGTTGGATATGGTTCTAAAATGGTCCGTATATAATCTTATATTCTATCATCGGAATATCATTCTATGTGACCCCCAACTAATGGTAGGATAAATTACGATCAATCAGGGAAACCCACCTGGCTCCCCATAACTAATCTAATAGATCATTACTCCTAGGTAATGGGTACCTATTATTCTCCATTAACCGAGTCATCTTCCTGTAGTCTACATAAAGACATATAATACTATATTACATCTTGTAAAATAGAAGAATATCACCCTAAAGATATTTGATCAATAATATAAATCCTTTCACCTCTATGCCCTCTATTTACATCTTCAATTCTCTCATTTTAGATGGTTCCGTATGATAAAGAAAGTATCAATATTAGTTTCAACTCATGATTAATATCAATATCAACATCAATTTATCTATATAAAGTAAGACATAACATGTAACCAAATAAAATATCTGATAATTACCCACCATTATAATGAAATAAAGGGTTCTACTACCAATTCGACTATAAGAGCTAAGATCACTCCATGCATCATTAAAACTTAAATTGGACTTCGGTATGGTCTCATCTGCATGTTCCATGATCTTAACCATTGGTCAACATAAACTCCTCTCATCTTGGTGGGCTGAAATATACACATATCTGGTAATAGTCAATATGATATTGAAAACTCTTCAACCAATCCATTCCAAATATCACATAAAAATAGTTCATCTCAATGATCATTATGTTACAAAAATTCCCACAGAGAAAAATAACTATAGGAAATAAAATAAATTAGAAGATATGGTCTAATTTTTTTCTCTAAGGCATGTATATAGGGAGTATCTTAGAATATTAATAGAACTGGTAAATCTATTCCAACAATAACCTGCATAGATATGGAAGATTTAGAAGCTCCAATATAAAATAAATTAGTAGATATAATATAGGTAACCAATAATTTACCTATAACTATATAATAACCCTCTACACTGGTATCTGGAACCATAAATATTGAAAAACATTTCTTATCTTTAGAGAATGATCTTTCTTCTTTCGCACATGACTCTCCTATTTCACTGATATCTATTGTTATAGGGTATACTTATGAGGGACCCCACATATACCATGACCTATGATACTTTAAAATATGTGTGTAATCTTAGAATGAATGTGATAATGAATCCCATCTTTTCATGTTGGTAACACTTCTTAGGTGGATTTAAGAAAAATGAGAAAAGATTTTCCATCCATCCCTAGGTGTATAACTTGGTAAAACCATATCTTACCCAAGCAGTAGAAGAATCAATAATATGCTCAACCTATATACCACCCTACTATACCTCCTCAAAATTCCTCTTCCTACTGTAGCAAGAGGAACCCACTATAGTGTGGGGTATTTCTATCATTAGTGAACAATAATATAGAATAGAATATATAATCTTATCCTCTTATATCCCCTTCTCAAAAGTCAAGGACATTCATAACATCTCTACATATATCACCATGTCAAATACCATAAACTTACATTTGATTTCCTCATAAAGGTTAATCTTTAACTTCCTAGCCTTTGGTGCCTCATTCCTATCAAGAAGATGAGTAAATAAAATAATCACCATAAAATGGAATGAGTATGTATAAACAGACATCATCCACTAGTAAAGCTCCATAAAATACCATGATTTCTCCGTCTTCATCATATCGATAAAGAAATCATTGAAGATTAAATCCTTAAATACCTACGAAGTAAACCATAACAACCACCTTCCTATCTTATAATACCTCACTACCTCCTAGCGAGTATGTGAAGAAAAAATGCTATCAGCATCACCTACCTATACCTAGGAGTCTCTTAAAGGTCAAAAATTACTTTAATTATATCAATCCAATCATCAAAATCCTAGGGACCAGTAGTTCCATAGAATGATGGAGGATACTAGAGTTGAATGTCTTAGGCATATTCAACCATCTTCCCCTATTCCCCTCCACCCAAAGTAGGTGAAATCAATAAGACTCTAGGATGGGGTGGTTTTATCACCTAAATCACCATAGTAGGTGTGAGGGAACAATAGCGTGCATCAAATTTCATAAATATGTAATAATGGATGTTTCATCTTGAGAAATAGAAATTTTTCATCTTTGAGGTGAGGTTTTCTAAAATTCCAATTGAATATTTAGAATGCCCATAAAGAATATCATACTAGAACAACATAAGAAGAAATAAGTGATGAATAATTTATTTCTTTCAGAATTAATTTCTTTATAGATACTATCACATAATGTATAGAACTCTTAGTTCCACCCAATGCTCAATCATAATACTTCATACCTGCATGCTACTGAACATCATATATAAACAAAACATAATAACATACCCAAGATCAAGTAATTAATTCCAGCATCGATATATGAAAATAAAATATAATAATTATATATCACTTAATAGTTTGTATTTACCAAGGAATTTAATTAATGAACTATTATAGAAAAAATCATCAGTTATATAAATGACATGTGATCCTATGCACCTACTCATGATGAATGCACATACCAAAATCCCATAGAACTATGAAAAATCTTAAATACTGATGACCTAGAGGTTTGTTATAGATTAGATAATGAGGAACATGAAATTACCCTACCTATGTTCCACACAACTTATCTTATTTCGACCATAACCCCAAAAGAAGAAAATGAAAACCTAAAAACTTTGGATCAATTTTATAACACAACAGACCAAATACCTATATTTGAGCCAATGTTTCACATAACCTTATGCACTCATCCCCATCTAAAAGAGGTCATTGACTAGCGGTGAGGGTATAAACTAATGTTGGGAGACTATACCCTCTATACCCACATCCATCATAAGATAAAAAAATAAACAATACATGAGGAGATGATAGAAATAAGTTCTATAATGTCATGAAAAGTCATAGTAGTAAAATTAAATAGACTCGAATGTAGAAGGGAAACAAGTACATCATGGATAAATACATAAATACATAAATGTGTTACAACAGCTATCAAGAGTCTGACTTGGTATCTCATTCATCCCCTATCACCATGATATTCAAAAACGTGTTATATGGCCCATTCCCTTCTCTGAATCCACGATAAATATATCTAAATACAAACCAAAATACTCATGAACGATGTGAGTATAAATCTAGTAGGACACCGCCAATTCATCCTTAATATAAGTGTATATATATAAACGTTTATTTCATGTTTGAAAAGAAAATGTGCATTAAATCATGAAGCAAATAATGTGTTGAAAAATTGTGTTCAAACCAAGATTCCTTGAACCCTGACTATACTTTCTTCACAACTATGATAGATGGATAGAAAATATAGATGACTGCATGAGTTAAATCATTCTTTGTAACTCTATACATATTTATGGAAAATTCTTATTCGACCTGTAATTAAAAAATCCACACCCACCATTAAATTCAAGTGTCATCCATATCTCATGTCTACCTCCTCACCTTTGATAGTCTGCAAGCATGGAACTTATAAACTATGGTATCTCTCTCATATATAAGGATGTTCCCCATCAATAGATCAAAAAGAATATATGGAAAATATTTATATGTCTATGGTGTTCCCTTGGGATAAAAATTCCAAGCCAAGACACTAACAATATTTCATAGATCCATGTTTAATGAGTCATGTCACTCAAACTCCCCCTCTAAAGAGTCATCTAAATCCTTTAGGAACACCTAAGAACCTAAACATTGAAATAGAGACTCCATCATCTATGAACATATCCACAAATATGAATTAACCTAATAAGGAACAATATGTTAAAAGAATTAATTCATATGGTATGAAAGGTACATAAGTTTGTTAAAACATAGAAGTTAATAATCATGGAGTATTAAACATTCAATGGGTATGGAATACTATGAAAATATGGCAAAAAATAGAAATTAAAACAAAATCCAACGAAACTAGGGTATCATGAGCCATATCTTGTATGTTTATTGTATCTATCAATGAAGGTTCTCTACCATAGGCATAAATAACCAAAAATTATACAAAGAGACATATAAATGACCAGGATGGTAAATAATTCACACATCATGCTCATTGAGATCCAAATTCAATATTCACTAGGGAATCTTACCTCACACCACATTACATGAAATCTTGATGAGACCCATACAATAAGAACTCCTATAACTGATAAAAAAAATCACCATGAAAGAGGCTCTAAATTAATACCTGATAACATTATAAGTTAAAGGTATTAGGTATAGAAAAATATACCATACTATATCCTTAAACATTTCTAGATATGATATTGATTAATGGAAGGTAACCATTACACTAAATATATCACTAATCTATTAGTGATCCATTATTTCATCATTAAATCATATTAAAAAAATAGATCTATACATGTAATTCATGTTCTATGATTCATTTCAATATAATAATGGTATATCTTAAAGGGAAAGATATATCTTAGAAAAAAATTTCTAATGATGCAATGACTCTAGATCCAATGGAATTAGACCAGGAAAAGTGGGATTTACTAGTGAGAGCCTATAGTATCCATAGGTATAAAATACATAGGTGTATGAGGAAAAATGTTAGAAAGTAAAGAGTTTTTAGGTTATAAATGAGTAATTCAAATCATTAACTACACATGAGAATATTTTTGTCACACTATTTTCCATTCTATGCTCCAACTGTGGTTTTTACAATGGGATGTGTTGTATGGTTGCTTGAGAAAACCCAATAGTTTGATAAATTGTGCACCTTAACCATGCTTGGGTTTCATAGTTACCTGGTAAAAGATGAATGGTTTGACAAATAATGTTCTATAACCATGCTCTACCCCATGTGCTATAGTCATAAGCTACATAGTTACCTAGAGGATAAATATTTTTTTGTTAACTCATATTCCAACCATGAACCCCAAAAGACTCTAAAACTCTCCGAAACAAATAATAATACTTTATGAATCAGTACAAACAATTCAAAGTTAATTTAAACATGAATAAAGTATAAAATTTTCTCATAAATTATTTAAAAATTCCAAGGACATTACATTAGATGCTATGAAGGTATGAAATTAGGGAATACTAGGCCTGATTGACATCAACTAAAAGATGAGGAAAAATATAAAAAGAAGATCAAAATAAAATATGATTATATAATAAGATAGAAAATATTGAAATAATAACCACATAGAGATATTCTAAAGAATATAGGGATGATACATGTTTTCACTCATATGATAAGATGCCAAACAAAATGGTAATATGGGATTTATGGAGTTAGCCGGAGATTTACATCATATCTACTATTCTTATTTTATTCTTCAAAATCTAATTCCATTTATTTTTCTTACAACTAATCAAACGATTACTATTATTTTTTATAATTTGAGTGTTAATGTCTTAATAATAATAACAAATCACTTAATAAAACCTATAATGTAGATTTAACTAAAAAAATTATTTATCCAAGTGATATTAGAACTAAATGAAAAAATAAATAAATCAACTTCTTGTTATGTTATTTATGATAGTAAAATGAATGAATTTATGGGAAAATTAAATTCCCTAAAATATAAAACCCGTGTCTTTATTTAAAGAAATTACCTCAACCAAATCTCTTGTAAAAAAATCTTGTGAAGAAAAAAAATACATTGACATTAATATATAAAATCCTAATAAATAATATACTTATTTTATACATAGTTAAAAAATAGAATATCTAATATTACATTCTTTGAGTACATCATAAATCACCATTTTCTAGTTTTTTAATATATCATTAACGTTATGGTGTAAATAAATCTTATATTCTCCCGAAAAATATTTAACATTAGTGATGAAAATTATATAGAATATATTACTTTTATAATGTGAAGTTTTATTTGTTATCCAAAATTTTTAATAGGTATATTTTCTAGACCTAATTGAATTTGTGTTCTAAAAAATAATATTTTTTAATATTTTATATGAAAAAATACATAGGTTAAAAAATAAAAATGGTTTATGGATAGTGGAAATTTTATAGATCTGTGTAGGGAGTTTTTTAACTTATACTCACTATCTAATATTGATGGATTCTATTTCACATTTAATGATATTGATAAAAGAAATTTATATTATATTTGGATATTTTTGAGATCCCAATTAAATACATATCAATAAATATCATTATGTTGAATGAATGAAAAACAACACGAAATGTATTTAACAACTTTACGATGATGTGTTTTTTAATGTTTTTTCTAATTACCCTTGATATATTTTAAAATATAAATTTCTAAAAAATTCATGAACCTATAACACTTTTTCCCACTCTAGTACTTTATTCATTGTGTATGTAAAATGATAACTATTTTAATTCTATAATTCATGAATCTTAGATTTTTAGTAACCTGATTTGACATTTTAATGTTTATTCTTTGAGAAAATTATCTAAGGAATATCTGATTTCTAATTTTACACTAGATAAATTGGATATATAAACCAAATTGTTGTCGAAAAATGGTTAAGAATAAAAAAAATTTCAATCCAATCAAATATATTTATAATTTTAGACACTTTTAACTTATCCAATAGACTTTTTATACCATATAGAACTGAAATACTAGGAAGAGTGTCATTTATTTATGTGTTACTTGATGAGTTTTCATTATCTAGATGAATAAGTGTATGTAACCATGCAAAATTTTCTTTTTTTCTATCTCATATTGAATGTAAAAATCTATAAGAATACATAAATGATGAGATTTAGGTTTTATCTATAGAAGAAGAGTTAAACTAGTTCAATAGGAACATGGTTTCAGAATTAGTTGATATACCATATGATTATCCTATTTTTTAAAATAAATGAGTATTTAGAAAATGTTGGATGATCATGGTGAGATAACTAGAAATAAGGTGTGGTAAATTTTCCAATATTTTAAAGAAGATGAATAAATAAACAAAAAATAAACCTTTTCCCCACCTACTAAGTGAGAATCCATCAGAATCCTTTTATAATATTATTCTTTTATGAATTTTAAATTATTTCAGATTGATATGAAATATTCTTTTTAAATGTGTTCCTAATAGAGAAAATTTATATTGAGAAACTTACATGTTTTTAAAACAATAATTATATAATTTTCATCTAACATACAAAATTTTTTATTGTCTTAAACAGACACTAAAATTATGGTATGATATTTTTAGTTAATATATGTTATGAAATAGTTTTACTATGATCTTTTAGACAACACTTTTTATTTATGAAAACCCCAAAAAAATAAATTTTACTTATATATACTTATGTTTAATATGTTGGTTATGTATCCAAAAATGAAAATTAATCTAACGAATTTTTGAAACTCAAGAAACAAAATTTAATTGAGAATGATGGGTGAGTTAAATTTCATTCGTGGATTTCATATTTACCAATAACAATTTGGGAATGTTTATAACTAATGTTAATATATTCTTGAACTAAATTAGAATTTTGTACTTGAGAATAGTTAAGTCTTACATTAATAGTGATTTGTAAAAATCTGGTAAGACATTTGACGATAAGTTATATTTACGAACTAGTGGAAGTTGTTTTATCTAACTTTTAGTAGACCAAAAATTATTTTTTATGTATTCTTATGTGATAAAATTCATGAAAACCCATGATATTTACATTTAATATCTTCTAATTTTTTTATTGTATTTGCAATGTGCTAATTGTTATTCTATACATTTAAAAAAAATTATATGTCTTTGATTTAATTTCATATCTTTATTCTAATATTCAAGGTTGTAAGTTAGATAAGAAGAGTACCTTAAGAAACTTTAACATTCAAGGTAAATATTTTGTTTCATGGTCTTCTAAAAATCTACAATTAGTTGTATTACTAATTTCAGAATCTAAATTCACTACAACTAATAGTTATTGTTCACATGTTTTGTGGATGAAACAGACATTGATTAATTTTTTATTCAATTTTCATGACATGGATATTAAATGTGATAAAACTTATTCGATAAATATTTAAAAAAATAAAATAATTTATTCTATAATAGAAATTATTTATTTAAGGAATAATTTCTTGAAAAATAACACCGAAAAAGGTGTTATCTCTTCTAAATTAATTTGTACTAGAAATTAACTCATAGATATATTTTAAAAGACTTTATCTGTTGGTAGATTCAATTTTATTAAAAAGAAAGAAATTTGTATTTTATGTTTAATTGAAATTATTATATATATTTTAATCGATTATTTTTTATGGTTCTTATCTATTTTCACTTTTGGATTATTTCTTTTCATTTATTTATTTATTTCATCATTGTCGGTGGAACTTTGAAATAGCGCATTTATTAATTTATGCTTGAAACCCACTCATTTATAATCCTCCTTGCTTTGATACCCCTATAGTTTACCCTATAATAAAAAACCATAATCTTAATCATATATGTCAATTAAAAACATTGGGTAGACTAATAGATCATATGATAGAGCCTTGAAAGGATAAATGAAATAAAATACCAGTGGTACAAGAAGACAAGTTAACCCAGAAAAAGACACCGATTTTGTCTATATAAACCACATTAATTTTCTCTTGGGTAATGGTTTATGGTTTTAGAAATACAATTTCATATTTTATGAAAATAAAATATATATCCTATTTGGGAAAGAATATATTGATAAATATTGTAATTCCATATTTCAATTTGCTTATAATGGGGATGTTCTAGGTTCAAAAGTGAAGAGTAATAAATTTTCTATTTAATATGAGTAATTATTGGAGCTCTTTAGATGAGGTCATGATGGAGTATTTATGTTTTCTACAATATGGGGCGTGGTGAATTTTTTAGAAACGTGTTTCTGATGTTCAAGTTTTTTTTAAAAACACACTATCAATAAAATTCTTCTAAGGGACCTTTAAAATGTATAAAGATTCCTTACCAAGTTTTTCCATATAGGTATTTCCCAGAAGGAAAATTGATTTTGGAAATATATTATTTGAGTTTATATATATATTTTTTTTCTTTATTAAATAAAAATATTAATTTGATTAGGTTCATGTTTAACTATCTTACTAGGTTATCAAGGACTACCTTATATATTTTTAGTGGTTTTATGTCTCTATTCAATTCAATGAATGAGTTTGAAGAAAATTAGTTGGAAGATATGATGTGTCACTATAATAACTCATGATAAAGTATAATTTTGATGTATATGATGTTTTCTTGTATTTACTTCTTCTATAAGGTAATTTTAAATTTTAAAGGAGAAAGAAAAAATAATAAAACATGATGAAAAAATTATGAACTCTACCCCTCGGGTGGAAAACTATCAACAAGTTGATCCTCAAGATGTAGCTCTTGTTGAGGGAGAGGTTGGTAGGGATATTTATTGAGTACCTTCTAGAGTTGATTATTTAAATATGGCTACTAAAAATATTTATGATAATTATATGGAGCATGAAGTGTCTAAATATTAATCTTGAGAGGTGGCTATTGGCGAGTAGAGACTAGTCATAAAAGAATTAGGATATGCAGAATCTTATCAAGAGACTAGTAAAGATCTTATTAAACATCATTAAGATATATAATATTTTGTCTATAATAATATTTATGGTTATTTAGTAAAGATATGAAAACATGTATTTTCTGAGGGGATCCAATCACCTCCTAAAGATAAAAATTAAAAAGATAGTGGTACTAACAATATTCCTTCTATTGACGCTAAAAGGGAATCCAATACATCCTTAATTAATAAGGATGGGCCCCAATAATCTTTTAAGGATAATGTTCAAACCTTTTCTATTATCATTTTTAATGAGTTTGAAACTATGAAAATTTATGTGGAAAAACATAAATATAGGATTAAGGATTCAAGTAATTAGTGGAGAGGATTAAAGGATAATTAATCTTCCATGGATAATTTCAATATAAACATGGAGATGATTGTATCACAGAGTGAATTTCATAGAAATATTAATCCTATTTAATCTAGTAGTCCTACTACTATGTGGAATAAAATTTATCCCTATAATATTAGTTGAAAAAAATGAATGATAATTCTATTTCTATGATATATTATTAATATATCAGGAAGATAAAATGTTCAAAAATTAAAATTTATCAAATTATCTCCCTTGATCAAACCAATACAGTCTTTATGTTATATTTTCACGAGTTATAAAATGTAGTAAAATCCCAATTAGAAATGAATAGATTTTTGCAACATATTTGGATAGGTACAGCTAGACTTTTTTGGTTCTAGAATCTATATAGCATAAGTTTTTGGTTGTTTTATAACCATATATCTATTGATAGATAGATTAACCTCGATATAATGAGACTCAGTGTCTTTAAAATTATTTCCTAATATTATAAAGAACATTATTTGTTAAATTTATTATTTTATTATTGATTGTAGATGAATGATTCATTAGTTTAGAAATTTCATATCTATACATATCATCTTAATTTAGGAATTTCATTTTTCATTCATCAAAACCTCATTGAATAATGTTAATCATCATAGATTATTATAAACATGAAAAAATAGTGGTATCCCATACTGAATGCCAATTTTATAATCATTTTTGGAAGTCTCGCAAACTTTTAGATTGAAGATGAGAATTCATTTACGTCTAATTAGAAATCATCAAAATTTTGATCCTCATATTCTGATGAATTATAAAATGAGGAAATTAGTTTATATAAGAATAATTCCAAATACAAAGATTTGGTTTCAAATAAGGAACTATAGCAAGTAATTATCACTTCAATATCATGAAAAGATTTTTTTGAATCTCAAGGGTTACTGTAGAGATCTCTACTATCTAGCTATTCTCATAAGTCCAATTTATATATTTTTTCAAATATTTTAGCCATAAATATTGGAAAGGACATTGCACAATCATATTTTTTTATATTAAATCATCAAGTAAACTGATGTGTATGCATATTCACTTTTCCAAACTAGAGAGTGAAATTTTATTATAGTTATACCTATTGAAAGTTATCTTATATAAAAGTATAATACACATGCTATATTTGTATCTTCTAAATTCTTCCAAAAAGTTAATAAAAAGTACTCTCAGCAAACCAGGCCTATGTATTCACCTATTTACTCTACCAATATCTCCTTCTGTAGTGAAGATGAGTGTAATACGGAAACATCTAAATACATTTGGGATAACATTACGGATGGAAAATGGTATCTTTGTAAGTGATATTGTGCTAGTATTGGAGGGGATTCATGTTCAATAATACCTTTTAGTGAACATAACCCTCAAGACCCTTCTATCACATCTTCTATATACTTTCTTACCCATTTAATTTAAGAAACTATCTCCTAGAACAAAAATTTAAGATTCTCAACCTTTGACCAACCATAATATAGAGCTTAATGAGTTATATTTATTGTTGTTAAACAATTTTATTTTATATTCTTGTTTCAATCTCTTTCATTGAAATATTTTTATTGATTATTGATTTCTTATTGAATTTATATTTATATAAGTTTACCCATCTCAATGCCAAATCATATTAATTTCATTTCATATATTACCACAATATACTATTTATGTGTGCAATATTAAATGTGTTATATCAATTTTTCAACATTATTTCGGATGTTATAGTAAGGGGGAGAATTAAATTGAATAAGAAATTATTCATGTTCAATATATTTATCAATTCTAATATGTATCATTTTTAAATATTATTCACTATTATATTTATTATACAAACTACTCTTAAATTTTATGTTTCTTTTTTATCTGTTTTAATATCATAAAAATGGGTGATTGTTTGTCAAAATAGTTTTTATCAAACATGTCCAATTATACCATTAATTTTGATCATCACATATTCCTATTTTATTTATAGATATGTTTTTTTAAAATTCATTAAAATAGGAATAATTATGTTTATATAAGTTTCCATAAGTGTTTTTATATTCAAATATTTTTTGGTCTTAATTGAAAAATTTCCAAAGTAGTATATGAAAATTCTTCTGGATAAAAATGACATATATGTTGGTTGTGTGAGATATGCATGTTGAAAAAAATTCTCATATATAAATAGCATAATCTCACATACACTGAAGTATAAAATGACACCTATGAATAATTTAATTTAAAAAAATTATGTCTTTTACAATAAAAAGGAACTTATTAACATATTTTGACAATATTTATAGTGTTGTGAATATGCGGACTATTTCTATAGAATTTATGAATCTATTTAAAGACATTTTATAAATATATTTGATGAAATTTTATGATGTTGTATATTTAAAAATTTATCTTTTAAAATATTAAACTATTGGATAATTTTGGAAAATAATCAATGGTTAATTATGAATCATTTACAAAGTCTTGAACTTTTCTAAATCATGATACTTATTTCACGGTAACCCAAATAATCTTTCTAATTAACATATTCCAATTACAATTAATAAAATTTATTATATATTAAGACCACTATATTTTCTAAATATGGGATATTTATTCTTGATGGATTCTGAAAAAAATGAAGGTGAAATAGTAGAAATTAAGGAACCTATGGTTTAATTATGGTAACATAAAATAAATATTCAATGTTATTTTGCAAGAAAAGATAAATTATAGAATACACGAAAAAACACTCTCACTATCATAAAAAACACTTTTTTCAACTCATTCAAGATATTTTATTCCTTTTTGATAAATAATACGTTTATTTCTGATTTGCATTCAAGATTACATCTATTGTAGTTGATGTTAACTTTTAAGGATACTCATTGAAGTATTATTTTTTCTCTTTAAGATTTCTTCATTAATAATTAGCTACTTCTTAAACTGTATACTAAACTAGATATCATTTATACACTATGTAATTATTATTTTCTGTGAGAAATTATTTTATTACATACCATGTGAAGTTCATAGATAGGTATCATAAAGGAAGATCTTGAATGAATAATTTTGGTAACTTTATAACAAGTTTTAGTTTATTGTAGTCAACTATTGAAGTGTCGGAGAGAATTAAAACTATTTTTAAGAGGGTTGTTTTGATTGGGGATTTTGTTTAAAGAAATCAATTCACCTCCTCGTTAGGTATTTGTGAAACTCAACTAGGATAAGAAGGATATCCCATTCAGTGATATGAGAGTGGGGAGAACTAGTATAAAATTAAGATGATGGATATAAAAGATTACACTATTCATTGGATAATGTTTTATGGTTTATATAATCTCTAGAAGACACCAGAATTATTACTTTATGGGTGTGTTTTGAAAATATTTATGTTAAAATGATGTAATATTACTTGTTTGAGACGTGGTTTTGTGTATGGGGTATAAAATTATGGTCTATTTATTTTCTGGGATTTGTCTATGAACAATACTTTAAATAATCTCTAAATAACATATAATAAGTCTTAAAGACTCATAATATAGCATTACATGTTATTTATGAGTTATTCATTTATGTTAATAATTTTTATAATATATTCTTATTAATTTATGTAATCTCATTCTTAAATTTTTCTAATAAATTGATGGAAATGGGAAGAATCATGTTAACTTCATATGTGATGATTAATTCTATGATTTATTAAATTATATGAATATTATAATGGGTTTGGTGGTTAAAATCCTAATAGAGATACTTTCTCATCTAATTTTGGATAACAATAATAAATTTAACTATGTAAAAAAACTAATCCAAATAAATATTAAACTATTATAGTATTATTTATATGACGATGACCACATTTTTGGGGGGGTATTTAATTATATTGATCACAGACTAATGGATACATTCCACTAAACAAGAATTTCCATCGATTAAATTCTCTATGTGAAGAATGTAATGCTAAATTACTTTTACCTAGAATAGTATGTATATTAAAATTGGACATAGATAAAGGCCTAAATTCATATGGGGTTTTTATTAGTAAAATCACTAAGTGGGAAAACCAATTAATTAGATGTATAAAACTCATCCATAATTTAACTTTATTGGAAAAATAACCCGATGAATCAATATATTCCCCATTTGGTATAATCTAATGTTATAATTTTCATGAATTAATTATCTTTAAACAGATCAAATATAAACTCCCAGTATAGTTAAATCACATTCCATATCCCTAACCATTCAATAATTATTTAGAAGTGAAAGAATAATTATGACTCACCTTTGGGAAATCCTTCTCAATAATGGATATCATTTTATAATAAGAAATCACATCTTTCATAATAATCATGATAAAGGAAATAAATAGCGTATAATTCATACATATTATTTGGTAATATGATGATGTATTACACCATAGAGTGTCTCATCTTCTTCCAGATTAAGAGGTTTATTTTTCTCTAGGATTTATTGCTAGATATTTTCACATATTCTAGAGTCTTTATAGAAAATCATACTATGATCTATAATATTTGAAGATGAAACTACAATGAAATCATTGATGGTGGTTTTATAAAACCTAGTGCTTCTGTGTGGGGTGATGAAGTATTCTTTTTCAAGATAAAGGATAGGTCTATGAGACACTGCATGGATTATCATGAGATTAACATGACCATGATAAAGAACAAGGGACTTCTATAATGGATTTATAATTTACTCAATGTACTATTTGTTGGTAAATTAATCTCAAAGTAAGAAATTTGATCAAGATATCATCAGTTAATGATGAAAATGGAGCATATTCCTAAGACACCATTTCATACAAGATATAGCCACTATGAATTATTAGTGATTCCATTTAGAATCACAAATTCTATATTACTAAGGCTCCCTTTCATATAATATGAAGGGTCATAAAACAAGTTCCTAAAAGATATGAGTTACACAATACATTGGATTATTCTAGGAATAATACTTTTATTCTAACCATGATTTTCATCGAAAAGGTGTTGTGTTAGATAGTCTCAATAATTTTTCAATTCATTTATGGGCTCACATAAGGCAATTCAATGAAAATTTTCACATGAAATATTTCGTGGACATTTTTTGATTGGTGTATCATGAGGTGTAAAACTAAAGGTTGAGATAACTAATATTATCTAACTTTAATACATTTATCCTTATAATTTTATTTTATACCAAAAAATAGTCCACTGATCATTATTTATAGGTATTTTTAATCATGAATGTGTCTTTTGTGATGGGTTTTCAATCTCAGACTGCATGATTATTAACCAATGCATTACATGGTTACTCTAGGTATAGAATTGAAAAATACATGAGGTTATTTGAGGCCATGGATACTAGATGTAAATTTCTTCCTTTTCCTTCCTTCCTCCATGATCTTCCTTGAACCTTTTTTTCAGAATCAGTGAATGAACCCCTCAAATTTTGGTTCAATGTGGATGAGGAAGAGGAAATTATAACAGTTAAATTTTTTTATATCCCCTATTCTATTATTATGTTCAAAGGGTATATAAATTTCACCCGTACTCCAATAAATAGGAATGATGGGGCCAAATGGGACCACATATCATCAAATATTTTCATAATTCTATTTATTTTTGATAAAAACCCATCCTATGAGTTCTAGGGATAGTTTCTACTTGTATTTAAGAAATATATCACATTATGTGAACTAAATAATGTCAAAACCAATTATGAAAAGAAGAATTAGTCAGTTATTAGTGAAATGGACTATACAAGATCCTAAAAATTTGTGTGATAAATGATTACATGGACTAAAATTTATCAAATTTCTACTACATCACAATTATATCAACATAGAGGCCTTGAACTCCCATGATTTAATTCCATGGAAGAAGGAAACATTCCATAAGCCCAAAGATGGAACTAGTGAGTGTTTCAAACCACAGAACTTGATGATAGAGAAATTGGAAGTAATTTCCATAGAGAGATTCCATTATCCAAAATACTACTTATATAAAGGTTTGGGTTGATGAATGATATATCAAACTTGAAGGATTACTTTGAATACCAAGACCACTGGTTTATATCTTAACAAATTACATCTAGATGAATATCTCTACCACTAAACACATCTTCAGTGACCGTAACCTGGTGATTGTATACACATTTTAGAACACCTATAAAACAATGAAAATACAAGGTAAACTACCCTTACAATTCCTCAATAATACACTGCCATGTGTCATGCTAGTATTATTTAAAATAAATAAATATGGAATGAATAGTGAGACCTATGCTTGGGATGAAACATCACAGATGAGTGGAATTATTCCTACTAGCTAATATAGACCAATGATAAGTTTTAATAAAACAATTTTATTATTGGGATATATAAGAAAGTGTGGATCTCATAGGTCCAAACATACCACCTACCAGACCTCATCTCAGATCTAACAAAAATATGATCATCAAATACCTATGCTTTCCATAAGAATCATTGAGTGGTAATGATCTGTTCTTGGGATCATAATTAGATCAGAGTGATTCTAATACATAGTGATACATAAGATAAATTTATATTGAATAATAAATTATATTATAATTAATAACTTACCATTATAATATTGAAGGATCTACCATTAGATATATTGGAAGAGTAATGAGGGGAACCTTGAATACACTATGGTATAACATTAATGACCTAGTTCATAATATTTCTCCAAATTCATGAAGGGAGAATGGTGGGGTGGCCAATAGAGTTCCCATCTCCATGCATGAGCATAGAAAAGGTCTAGTTATTTCATTCTATATCGGGTCTAATAAATAGAGTAAAGATTATTTATGAATGAAAAGATTACCCAAAAACTATGTTTGGAGGGTTTTTTTGGAATACATCCCTCATGGGTGGTTGATTACCACCAAAAATTCCCATAGGGATGTGAGGTCAGACACCATCATGATGGTAAAACAGCTAGCATTTGGGTAGAAAGTAAATCTTACTATCAGTGTATAAGAAAAATTGTATGAATTTATGGGACACATATGCCCAAGGGACATTCCACTATAGATGTACGACCCCTTATAATTACTTTATTAATGGGTGATAATATATTTTTCATTGTATGTGTTCCCAAAACCACATCAAACCGATGAATATAATATTTCAGTCATTATTATTTAACATCATTGATGTAAAAATTCAAGGGATCAACATGATCAATATAACAACTATAATGTTCAGTCAATAAGGTTTTTCTTATGACTTTTCCATTCCTTCTTGTTTTGAAAATCACAAACACCTTATACTTAAGAAAATCTATATTTTACTTCTATAAGGAAAATTTCCTTACAAATGGAATTTAACCCTACCATATTTTCATGGCTCATATCAATATGTTTCTTAAGTATGAAAATATGGTTCATACCTAAAACGTCGGAATCTTATAATACTTAGATATGAAGCATTCTGTTTCAGGATCCTCATTCTGGATACAAACTCTAATGAAGATCCATTCCGAATTCTGGATACGAACTCTAATGAAGTTTCATTCCAAATTCTGGATACAAACTCTAATGAAGTTCCATTCTGAATTCTAGATAAGAACTCTAATGAATTTACATTCCGAATTCTGGATACGAACTGTAATGAAGTTCCATTCCAAATTCTGGATACGAACTCTCATGAAGTTACAATCTGAATTATGGATACAAAATCTCAGGTAGTTCAACTTTGAATTCTAATGATGAATTTATCCATGTTCTGAATCCATGATCTCTGAATTTAGACTCCGAACTCAGAAGAGTTCTGACTCTGAATTCCCATGAACTCTGACTCTGAACATTGTATGTTCTGGTTCCGAATACTGGTGAAACCAAACTTCAAATTTCCTTGAAATTCAGACTCTAGATTTCTATATAATTCAATGTCCAAATTCCTACAAAAACAGAATCCGAATATCTCTTTATTATAAACTCAGAATTTGATTTTTGTTAGACTCCAAACTTTTATCTACTTACATTCCAAACTTCAGTTCTACTTATCCTTCCACTTGTTTAATTACAAAACGATGTCATGCTTTTAGTTATTGAGTAACCATTGTTTGAGTGACACGTGTAAATGTCCCTATGAAATTCAAAGAGAAATATGACCGTTGGAGGAGGGAGCTGATCGTTGGAGCTTCGCCTATAAATAAGAGCTCATTTGAAAAGAAGTTACAACTTTGACACAACTTGTGCCTATATGCTGTTAAAGTTATTTCTAGAGAGAGAGGCTCTTATCAAATCTCATGCTTCGTGAAAAAAGTTTGAACGACTTGTTCAAACCTTGAATTGTGCAGACTTGCTTCACATGACTCTAATTATTGCTAATTACAATCGAGGGCTTCCGAGGATAGGAAGACATAGGTTCCAAAACCTTGAATTTGAGGGCTTCCATGATGAGGAAGACAGAGGTGCCGACTACCTGATAGTTGAGGGCTTGTGGGGATCTCAAGACAGACTCCGATCGTCATATCGAGGGCTTACCCTGGTGTGGGTAAGACACACTTTCTTGAAAGTATAAATCAGGAGAACTTTATCAAAGTTTGTAGGATAAACTTCTCTTTGGGTTAAAATAGTTATTATTTGTTACTTGTAGTTTTACTAATTTTTTTACACTGATTTTTGTATTGGTAAAGAAATTATAACTTTCTTATACTTCCTTACTTGTACTCTGATTTAGTTAGATTCTATATGCTTTAAGGTAGAATCTTAATCTTGGTAAAATTTTGTTATGTTTCATTTTTGGAATCACTTTTACTGAATTTATCAAGTGATTTGATCTTATAGAGGTCTTGTGAATTATCTTGTTTAACCTTGTTAAACATAAACATCCTAAAAACCCCCCTAGGAATTTTTTTAAATGTTACAATTCACCCCCCTCTTGTATCTGAGAATCTCGTTCTTATTTCGATCCAACGTTTGGTATCACAGAGTATATCATACTCAGAGTCATATCATCCTGATAATTCGTATCAGAGCAGGTGAACAGAAATCCTATACCAATCTAACAATTTATTATCAAAGGATTTGGTTCAATCTGAATTAATCTCACTATTAGATTCAGAAGATAATTCTCAGAAATGCCTTTTCGGATTCATATTTTCGGTTTCATACTTTCCTGATTCATATTTTGAGATTCATACTTTTTAGAATATATATTTCGGAATCATATATCGGATTCATTTATTTTCTTATAGTTACAATTTTTCTTTCATATAATATTTTCTCTTATTTACAGACTTATACATCTAGTAAGTTTCTGTGCGAAAGTTTTTCTTAAGGATGATAGGTTTAAATGTTGGTTCTATCGACAACTTAAATTATACTAGACCACCTATCTTGGATGTTAATTATTATGAATATTGGGGAGATCGTATGAAGACTTTCATTATCAATACTGGGGTAGATAACTATGTCATGATTACCAGAGGATAAAAAATTCCTGACAAGGAAGTTAGTGCTTTTACTAATCAAGAAAATCATGAATACCAACTCAACTATAAGGTACAAAATAATTTACTTTGTTCAGTGACTAGGAACATATATAACCAAGTTTCTTCTTGTGAAATAGCTAACTGTATCTGGAAAAAACTCAAAGTTACACATTTTGGTACATTTAAAGTAATTGAGACTAGAAGAGCCATGCTTAGAGCTGAATATCATGGTCTTAATTTTCCTAATGGAGAACCAATTTGCAAAGTAAAACAGATATTCATGACTATCCTAAATAGCTTACAATATATGGGAGCAAACGGTCTAGATGATGAATCTCTTGTTGAAAAGATAATAGGTTTCATGCCAAATGAGGGGGAATAAAAGTGAACTTATATAGATGAAAATAGAAAGGTTACTCAAATTTCTCTTGATGAGCAGTTTGGAACTCTCCTTCAACGTGAAACTAGAATGAAGAGAGATGCTGAAAACATAAAGAAGAAGAATGGAAATGGTAGTTTTTCTTTTACTACAACTTCAAATAATATGAAATCTAAGACTCTTGATAGAATTACTAGATCCAAATCTAAATATCTTATTATACAATCTGAATCTAGTGAGAGTGAAGTCTCAGAAAATGATTATGCTAATCTTTCCCGAAGGATAAACAAGATAGATGGAAGGAGAAATTTCCAATCCAAGTATAAGAAGAAGGAAAGGAAAGATAATAAAGATGGAGAATTTACATGCTATGAATGTAAGAGAGATGGACACATAAGACCTGATTGCCCTATGCTCAAGAGAAAAGAAGGAAAATAAAGAATTCTGAAAGGAACAAAAAGAAGTATTACAAGTCCAAAGATAAGAAAGTTCTGAAAGGCAATGACACCTGGAGTGCTAGTGGTGGTTACTATTCAGATTAATCTTCGGATTATGAATCTTCTGGATAGAAGAATCTTGGTCTTATAGCCAGGATACCATTTGATAATCATTGCTTGATGGCTAGGGTACACAATACAGAATCATTGACCAATGTTTCATTGAATGCTAATGATAGTAAATATTATAACTCTTCTGATGAGGAATCTTCTTCTGATGAAGAAAATACTTTACATACCTATGAAGAAGTTTCTAGGTTTGCTGAACTTCTTGAGATTGAGAACTCAAAACTAAAGAAAAATCTTGATAAGGAAAACTCTTGGAATACTATTCTTACTAAGTAATTATCAGATCTTTCTAAAGACCAAGATAAGGAAAATGATGATTTTGAAAGTATTTAATTTTTTTTGAGGAAGTATGTTCTGAAAGGAATAAAATTTCAAATGATCTTGAAAACGTAATTTTTAAGAAAGGTGTTTTCGAGCCTAGCTCTAGTTCAAATTTTTTTGAAGACAAGAACCTTGTAATAAAACTAAAATCCGAAATATTTTCTTTGAGGAAGTGTTTTTCAAACAATACACTAGGTAAGGAAAATTTTGATAAAATATATTCACAAATTTGACCTTGAAGAAATACTTCTGGTTTTGGTTACACAAGTTCTAAACTGATTTTTAGTAACAATTACATTATTCCTTAATGTGCCACATTTCGCACAAAGTTTCAATGTGATGGGCACTGAGAATAGAATTTTCATAAAAAAAACTCAATCTTTAGGATTTCATAAGGCTTATTTTTCTAAGAAGATGTGGGTACCCAAAAATTTTCTTTCTGATATTTCCGGATCCAAGAATGTCTAGATTCCGAAAACCTAATTTTTTTTTATTTTCAGGAAAATAGGGAAATTACCAACATTAATACTTGGTACATGGAAAATGGATGTTCCTGACATATGAATGGTATCAAAGAATATTTTGAAAAGATTATCAAGATGAAAGGAGGAAAAGTAACGTTCGGAGGTAATGTTTAGGGAGAAATTATTGGTATAGGTAACATTGTTCTTCTTGGAAAAACATTGATTTCAAATGTTTTGTTTGTTAAAGGCCTTAAGAACAACCTCATCAGCATAAGTCAATTTTGTGAGGAAGGATACCTTGTGAATTTTAGGAATGATAAGTGCTTAGTACACAATTCCAAGGAATAATCTATTCTTTCTGCCCATAGGTAAGAGAATGTTTACACACTAAACTTAGAAGACCTTAGGAGCCAAGACTGACCTTGACCTAGTGCAATGGAAGATAATTCTTGGTTATGGAATAGAAGGTTAGGACACTGAAACCTTAGGAACTTATGTAAAATTTCTATGAAAGGTTTAGTTAAGGATCTACCGAAGCTTAGATTTGATTCTTCAATAGTCTGTGAACCTTGTCAATATGGAAAGAAACATAAATCAAGTTTTATGTCAATTGGTGAAACCTCAACCACTAATGCATTACAGCTAGTGCATATGGATCTTTTTGGTCCAACACAAACTGGAAGCATTGGGGGCAAGTACTATGTATTTTTCTTGGCTGATGATTACACTAGAATCACGTGGGTCTATTTTCTGTCAATGAAGTTTGACGATTTTTCTTATTTCAAAATTTTTAGAGACCATGTTAAGAATGAGAGAAACCTTTCATTGAAAACTATTCATAGTGATCATGGAGAAGAATTTCAAAATTTTGATTTTGAAACTTTTTGTAGTAGAAAAGGTATTACTCAAATCTTTTCAGCACCCAGAACACCTCAAAAAAACGGTGTTGTTGAAAGAAGAAATATAATTTTTCAAGATATAACTAGAACCATGTTTAGTGAGTATTCTGTTTCTAAACATTTTTAGGCTGAAGCTGTAAGTACTTCTTCTTACACTACAAATCATTTTTTAATTAGACCATTTCTTAATAAAACCCCTTTTGAGTTATGGAATGGTAGAAAACCTATACTTTCTTACTTTAGGGTTTTTGGTTGCAAGGTATACATTTTGAACACTAAAGATAACTTAAAAAAATTCTCACCAAAATCTATTGAAGGAATTTTCTTAGGCTACTCCACAACCTATATGGATTATAGAGTTTTTAACAAAAATATTAGTACTATTGAAGAGACAGTACATGTCAAATTTGATGAAACAGATCCTTTTGTTTTTAAATGACCCCAACCAACTTCTTCGGATGTGTTTTCAAAAACAGAATATCAACCTTTGATAGAAAATTCTTCTGATAAGGAAAATGTTCAAGAAGATGTTTCTGAAACATTTACCCCAGAAGATTTCCTACCCTCTGTTGATGAACATGTTTTATAAAACCCAAACCAATCGTTTCTAAAGAATCATCCCAATGATAGTATCATTGGTAATGTGAATCAACCTGTAAGGACTAGATGTTTCATATGAAATGAAGTAAAACATCTATCATTCCATTCCCAATTAGAACCAAAAAGCACTGATAAAGCTTTAGGTGATTACGATTGGATTAAATCCATGCAAGATGAGCTAAATGAATTCGAAAGGAATAAAGTATAGACCTTGGTTGAAATCCCTAAGGAAACATCTGTTATTGGTGTAAAATGGGTCATCAAAAATAAGTGTGATAAAAATGGAATCATCATTAGGAATAAAGCAAGTTTGGTTGTTAAAGGCTATAATCAACAAGAAGGAATAGACTATGAAGAAACCCATGCTCCAATAGCTATACTTGAATATATTCGTATTCTACTTGCCTTTGCAGCATTTTTCAATTTCAAGCTTTTTCAAATGGATATTAAATGTGATTTCCTTAATGGTTATGTTAATTAGGAAGTTTTTGTTGAACAAAATCTTAGCTTTGAAGATACAAAACATCCTGATCATGTATTTAGACTTACCAAAGCTTCGTATATCCGTAAACAATCCCCACGAGTTTGTTATGATAGAATTTCACGATTTTTGCATCAAAATAACTATGTTAAGGGAAATGAAGATCCAACCATTTTTATAAAGAATGATATGAAAAATGTTTTTGTTGTTCAAATTTATGTTGATGACATTATATTTGGTTTAACTCAACAATCTTTAACTATTTACTTTGCGGATCTAATGAAATTTGAGTTTGAATTGAGTATGATGGGTGAGTTAACATTTTCCCGTGGTTTTCAAATTTCTCAAAAAACAGAAGGAATCTACATATCCCAACATAAGTATATTAAATATATTCTTAAAAAGTATGGGTATGACAACACTAAGAGTATAAGTACTCCCATCAGTACCTCGAACACACTTGATCTTGATGAAGTTGGGAAACTAGTAGATCAAACATATTTTAGAGGTATGATAGGAAGTCTACTTTACTTGATAGCTAGTCGACCATAATTAATGTTTTCAGTATGCTTATGTGCAAAATATCAATCCAATCCAAAGGAATCTCATTTAAAGGCAGTGAAAAGATTTTTTCACTACTTAAAGGGAACCATGGATCTAGGACTATTTAATACTTCTAGAAATGATTTTGTTTTAATGATATTTTCAGATGCTGAATTTAGTGGATGTAGAATGGATAGAAAGAGTACATTTGGTACTTGTCATTTATTATGAGATTCATTAGTTTCTGGGTCTTGTAAGAAGAAAAATTCTGTAGCACTCTCCACTGCTAAAGTTGAATATGTAGCAGCGGGAAGTTGTTGTGCTCTGGTGTTGTGGATGAAACACACACTCAGAGACTATGGATTGAGTTTTACTAAGACTCAAATTTTGTGTGATAACACAAGTTCCATTGGCCTTAGCAATAACCCTGGGTATCACTTTCATGAAAAGCACATAGATATTAGGCATCACTTTCTTTGAGATCACACACTAAAAGGAGATATCATTCTTCAGTTTATCAAAACAGAAGATCAACTTGATGATATTTTCACAAAATATTTACCTTCTGATAGATTTGAATACATTAAATAGAAGTTAGGAATGATAACTGTAAGGTAATCTTCTTTAATTAACTTCATGCTAAACCAATCTCCTTATAGTAATAAAATCTTTTTCATAGGGGGAGTACATCTGTTATGATGTTTTTTAAATTTTTCGTAATGAATTTTTTTTGTCTTTCGTAATGGAGTTTTTCATGTTTCTTGTAAATAGTTTTTCAAAATTTTTCATTTTAAAAATATTCGGAATGAAAATTTTTCGTACTCAAATTTTTGTAATGAAAATTTTTCAGAATGAAACTTTTCATACTGAAAATCTTCGTAATGAAGATTTTATACTGAAAGTTTTGTAATTAAATTTTTTGTACTGGATTTTCGTAATGGAAATTTTTTTGAATCAAAACTTTCATAATGAAATTTTCGTAATGAAATTTTCGTAATGAGAATATTCCTAATGAGAATTTTCGTAATGAGAAATTTCGGAATGAAAATATTCATAATGAAATTTTCTTAATGGGAATTTTCATAATGGGAATTTTCATATACATATTTTTTTACTAAAATTTTGGTACTCAAAGCTTTTGCAATAAAACTTTTTTGTAATACATTTTTCGTAGTCAAATTTCAATCAAAATGAATATCACATATTACAAATAATCTATCCAGCCAATCCGAAAAGTATGACTTCTTTACTTATGTTTTCATAATTCTTTTTAGTTTCTGGTAGTTTATTTTTCTTTTAAAATTTCTCAGATTTTCTTCTTCTGAAATCCGATTTTTTTTAAAACCTCAAAAGATCGGATCCAAGATTTCCTTGTGGGTATGTTTTCAACCATCAGATCAGATCAAAGAGTTTTTCAACCATTATATTGTTTTGGAAGATGAAATGTCACATCCATATCCTATATAAAGGGGACCCCCTTAGTTGTCCAACATCGATTCCAAAGCCCTCGCGTGTTGAAGCTCTGCCTCAGCTCTTAAAGCCCATTCTGAATCTTTCTGTGCTCTTCTGTTCCGAATGTCTGTAGAATCCACTTCTCAAGATATGTCTTCTATGAAGCCAATCATAAAATGGTTAGTCTACAGGGAAAGGTTGGTCTATCCGAATTTTTTCAGTGAGTATGATTCTCTAATTTCTATGAATTTCAAACTCAATGGATGGGAAGATTTTTGCGTATCGAAACCAGTGGATCAGGATGTTGTTTATACAGATTTGCTTGTAGAATTTTATGAGTCTGTTTCCTTATATGAAGAAGAAGGCATCAAAATTTTTTCTTTAAGATCTAAGGTAATACTTATACGCTTTCTTACACTAAGGCTGAAAGCTTGGTGGGGGCTCTCATACGATCTTGAAGCATAATTTTGTTCACATAAGTTACTAGATGTTCTAGGAAGCTTCAACAATGAGAAGGAAATGGAATGCCTGGGGCATAAAGATGACAAAACTGAAATGATTTCTCATCTTTCCACCAACAACCGGATTCTGCAGTTGTGGGTTCATGGGTTTTTCGTTCCGAGAAGAGGTGATAATGATAACCTAAAGAAGAGTGGTATTTAAATCTTTGATTTTGTAGTAAATCTATAAAATATCAATCTGATGAGGCACATTATTATTACAGTTCAGAACATCTAGAATGGGTCTTTGAAAGCTCAAATTATTATGTATCATGATCTTATCTACAATATTATTATTCAGTGTCTTTATTCTTTCAAGGTTGCTTTCACTTCCAAGCCGAGAATTTATAAGATGATGCTGATAAGTGATGACACCTTAAAGAGGATGAAAGATGGTTTTTCGAAAGAATCGGGTGTGTTTTACGATCTTCCAGAGGAGGAGGCAGAAGTCATTCTGAATAAAGAAGAGAATGTAGAACCATATAAGAAGGCAGGGAAGAAGATGAATATGAAGGAAAAAGTAGCTGAAGGAAATACCCCTAAATCAAAGGAAACCCAATCTGCACCTCCCATGATGAAGAAATAGAAGGCATATCCAGATGAGGTGGCTGCTAAATGGAGGGAGGATAAGGAAAAGAGAAAAAAAGGGGATCCACAGTTTGGATTGGACCCTAATAAAGCTAAATCATTAAGAGACAAGACTATTGAATACCTTGAGAATGTGGAAAAAAAAGAAGATGAAGAATAACATGTCTGAAGCTGAAGTTGTACAATCCCTTTTGAGAGAAATAGAGGCAACCTCTGGGAAGATTCCCATATCGGAAAATTTTGTTGTTCAACCATTACCAGATACTCCTGGAAGGAACTACTTCACTGCGGAAAAACCTAGAGGGGAAGAATTTGATGAAAGAGTAAAATAAGTGGAGGAAGTAGAAGAAGAAGAAGAAGAAATAGAAGAAGACAATGGTGATCTAGATTGCTTGATTAAACAAGTTGAGGATTATCAAGAGAAGGCAAACCTATCAAAAAAACTACCACTCCGAGCTTCTGAGGCTGGGTCCTCAAAGATCGTCACTCTTGTAAAGGGAGGTGACAAATATGGTAAGAGAGATGATGACAAGGAAGAATAGAAAGAAAATTTTTTGCCTGAGGAAGAAAGCTATGAGAAGGGATTTCTTGAAGAAGGAGCAGTGAAGGAGAAACCCGATGAAGACAAAATACTTCAACTATCTAAATGTGAGGAAATATATCTTGATGAGGAACCCATTTCGAAAGTTGATAAAGGTAAGAATGTTCTTATGGACACCCGGACAAAAGATATCATAAGAAAGAGGGATGTCGGTGGTTCTTCAAGAAGAAAGTTGGTGGATATTGAAGAAGAACAATCCCCATGCAAGGTGTCTGATTTGGAATCATCAACACTGGGTCACGATTTTTTTGTTGAGTCTATGAAGAAGTTGGTGGATAAAATTCCGATCTTTCCCACCATAGACTATAGATTCCAGATGCTTCAACACAGTATAAATCAAAAATCAGAATCTATATCCATAGTGATGGATAAGTGTGTGACGATTGAGGCTGAGCATAGAAATTTTCATATCAATTATGACGTTTACATAAAATCATACAGAAAAATCACTCTATGGTCTAAGAAAATTGATGATGACATGGAAAAGTTTGATTAATTTCAGAATGATGTAAAGGATGATTTTGACACCGATGATGAAAAAGTGAAAGATCTTCAGGATAAGATGATCCTTGAGGAAAATTCTCGGAACCAACAGGTGAGGGATCTGAATGGGAAGCTTAACTCAGTTGCTCAAAACTAGAAAGGGGAAAGAAATCTCCGGATTGAGATCAAAGAGAAGATTAAAAAGAAAGATAAAATTCTTTAGGCATAGTCTGCGGCTTCGAAGGCTCAAGATGAAAGGATTAAAGCCTTAGAAAAACAAGATGAGGAGGACCAGAAAGACTTGAAGAAGCTAAAAACCCTACTGAAGAAGTTATTCCCCAAGGAAAAGGAAGACAAATAGACCAATATGATTTTTTGTTGTAATGTCTTTTCTTGTAAAAATTATTTCAATTCTAATGAAATCTTTGGTTGTTTGTATCTTGTGTTATTATGTACTAATGTTTCAGGTACATTATTTCTTTTACATTCCCTTAAATTCTTTTAAAAAATCACAAAGGGGGAGAAGGAAAAAAGAACCACTCAAAAGGGAGAGAAGGAAAAATATAAAAGGGAGAAGAAAAATTTCTAAGTTAAGCACTATCCTTAAGTAAGGGGTAGTTTCTCATTACAAAGATTTTCATTCTCATGATAATGAAAAATCCATTCCGAAAATCCAGAATACAATCTTTAGAGTTCTAATGCATAAGGGGGAGTTAGTTTTATTCACCATCATCTATGAACAAAGGGAGATAAGTTTTAATTTAAAAGTCTAAAGAAATTTTTTTCTAAGTCCTTATATTCTTTTTCGAAAGGTTGTTTGAGATTTCCAAAAAGGGGGAGATTTTTGAGTCAATAATGTTTTCCTTATGACTTTTTCATTCCTTCTTGTTTTGAAAATCACAAAGACCTTATACTTATATAAATCTATATTTTACTTCTATAAGTAAAAATTCCTTCCAAAAGGAATTTACCCCTACCATATTTTCATTGCTCATATCAATATTTTTCTTAAGTATAAAAATTAGATTCATACCTAAAACCTCAGAATCTTATAATACTTAGATATGAAGCATTCTGTTTTAGTATCTGGATTCTAGATACGAACTCAAATGATGTTCTATTCCGAATTATGGATACGAACTCTAATGATATTCCATTCCAAATGCTGGATACGAACTCTAATGAACTTCCATTCCAAATTCTGGATACGAACTCTAATGAAGTTCCATTCCGAATTCTGGATACCAACTCTAATGAAGTTCTATTCTGAATTCTGGATACGAACTCTCTTGAAGTTCCACTCTGAATTATGGATACAAACTCTCATGTAGTTCAAATCCAAAATCTGATTATGAATTATCCAAGTTCTGACTCCGAGTTCTCTAAATTCGGACTCCGAACTCTTTTGAGTTCTGACTCTAAATTCCCACGAACTCTGACTCTGAAATTTATAAGTTCTGGTTCTGAATACCGGTGAAACTAGAATCCGAATTTCCTTGATATTCAGACTCCGAATTTCAATAGAATTCAGGTTCTGAATTCCTACAAAAACATAATCCCAATATCTCTTTATTATAAACACTGAATTCCATTTTTCTTAGACTTCAAACTTTTATCTGCTTACATTCTGAATTTCAGTTCTACTTATTCTTACACTTGTTTCATTAAAAAACGATGCCGTGCTTTCAGTTATTTACTAACCATTGGTTGAGTGACACGTGTCCAGGTCACTCCAAAATTCATGGATATATATGACTGTTGGAGGAGGGAGATGACCATTGGAGCTTCGCCTATAAATAGGATCCCATTTGAAAAGAATCTACAACTTTGACACAACTTTTGCTTACATGCTTTTCAAGTTATTTCTAGAGAGAGAGGCTCTTATCAACTCTCTAGCATCATGTAGAAAGTTTGAACGGATTGTTCGAACTTTTCCATGTGAAAACTTACTTCGTGAGACCCTGATTGTTGCTGATTACAATCAAGGGCTTCTAGGGATAGGAAGACATAGTTTCAACACCTTGAAGTTGAGGGCTTCCTTGCTGAGGAAGACAGAGGTGCAGACTACCTGATAGTTGAGGGCTTGTGGGGATGGTAAGACTGAATTTGATCTTCGTATCAAGGTCTTACCCTGGTGTGGGTAAGACAGACTTTCTTGAAAGTATAAATCAAGGGACCTTTATCCATAGTTGTTGGATACCCTTCTATTTGGGATAAAAGAGTTATTGTTTGTTACTTGTAGTTTTAATACTTTTTTTTCCACTGCATTTTGTATTGCTAAGGAAAGTATAACTTTCTTATACTTCCTTGTACCCTGATTTAGTTAGATTCTATACTCTTTAAGGTAGAATCATAATCTTTGTAAACTTTTGTTATGTTTCATTTCCGGAATCACTTTTCCAGAATTTAGCAAGAGATTAGAACTTATAGAGGTATTTTGAATTATCTTGTTTAACCTTGTTAAACATAACCATCATAAAAATCCCCCTATGGAATTTTTTAAAAGTTACAATTCACCCTCCTCTTTTATCTGATAATCTCAGTCTTATTTTGATCCTACGTTTGGTATCATAGAGTATATCATACTCAGATTCATATCATCCTAACATATAATGGGGACCCATGAGAGATTCAACATCACCCAATTCAATTCCTTAAAAAGAATCATCATGGAAAAAAATGAAACCATTAATGAGAGATAATACATCATCAACTTAAAAAGTGGAGTACAGTTTATATTAATTGATAATATTTTAAATTTTATGTTGTAAACTACATGTTTCATTCCAAGTCAGTTCTGTCTTCTCTAAGGACTTACTCCATGGGACTATATTAATCATAATTTTCATTGCCAACTAATGATTTTTAGAAGCTATATTTGATGATAGAGCTAGAGGAAACTGACCAAGAGATCACACATGAAATGATTGAACCTTGACTAGACTTATTCAAGATTACACTATGAGATGAATGGTGGTATATCTAAGATAAAATATATGATATCTCATTCCATGACTGGATAAATAAAAAAACCTTATGGGTGGAAAGATGAAATAAAATACATCATCAGGGAAACCTACTGATAGAATGATTGGGTTTTTACTATGTTTGTATCCATTGATGTAAAAAAACCCCTCTAAAACAATATTAGTGTAGAGCATTGGGGGAGCTTGTAGATTTACATTAAGGGAAAAAAATTACCATTTCTATTAGAATGGTGAGGCTTAAAAGAACAATGAGGAGTCTCTGAAGATAGATCTACGGAAGGATGTGGGGTAAATCAGGAATGTTATAATAGATTCAACCTTCCCCAAATCCTATAAAATAAAAGATTAACCATGGTTGTTCCTAAAATCAAGAAGGAAGTGGGGGAAAATTTAGTCAACTAAATAATAATTCATTGTAATTTACTTTTTTAGGCTGAAATTTACCATCTCCCAGATGGAATCTATATAATTTAATAATGTGTTGGAGGTACTGCTATACTCTGATAACCAAGCGAGAATTTTCAGTGATTAAGTGATGTAGATGGTCTATAAGGAGCCTAATGATGGAATATAGGATGTCAATACATTTGTGGATCTGTATTAGTGGGAGTGTTGTGATGAATATTCCTAGGGAAGTGACATGGGTCTAGATAAGTCACATGTGGAGGGAGAGGAGATTGCATCTTTTGGGTAGTGAGAAGTGGTCTCACAAGACTAGGTAACTCCCATATCATGAAACTACCATGGATTTTTGTTGTACACGAATTGGTAATAATCACTATTTTCTCAATCAATAATAAACGATCATGTAAAGAAACTCTAAAGTTACCCCAATATCATGCATAGTAGAAGGATTAAGTGTGGCTTCTGAGTGGATAAGAAGCAGGGGGTCCCCCCCGGACACCATGTACTTTGAGATAGTTTAATGGGTGCTGCCTCTCGATACTTTGGAGGCATAAGTAGATACCAATTATGCTAAATGTTCATAGTGTTTTGGGGAGGGTGGGTGTTCTAAAAATTCCACAACCACTTGGTTAATAATGTAAACTCAAACCCTCCATTCTACCGAATAAAATACGTTTTTTGAATCTTATATTGACTTTCTTGATTTGGTTATTATAGAGCCAACCCACTGGGTAGATAGTTCTCCTATGGTTATTTCAAAGTTATACACTAATACATAGTGGTCTTTAATATCAAATTTATTTATAGAGATATAATAACCAATCTATTACACATTACTATAACTAATTCAGTCCAGACATCCAGAACCTCTTCTTTTCAATAGGATGAGGAAACTACACTCAAAATTGTTTTTGAGTAATGTAGAATTTCATTCCATAATTTTCACTTATTGTATGATATTTATTTAGATAACATCAAATTTATGATGGTAGTGTTGAAATCGACAAATAATAAGAGTTAAGAGTGCTAACAGTCCATGAAGAACTTTTCTTTGATGCTCTAGACATGCACTTAGATATCATGACCATAAATACATTCTTTACACTTCTGATTTGAAATGAACTAGAGTGACACAATTTTACCATCAATAACTACAATATCACAAAAATATTGAGTAACAATGTTTTAAGAACACTTTATTTTTAGAGTTTTAGAGAGTTAAGAAAAAAATTCCACTAACAAATCCCATGATTTCTGGTCAACTGGAATTATTTCCACTATATAAGAAACCACTTAATCCATAATAAGCCTTCAACATCTCCCAAAAATATCTACACATGTTTTACTATTCTAGATATATCATGTGTAATATTTGTCTTCAAAACACGAGGTAATGGAAACATAAAAAGGGTGATATAAAACACTTAGTGAGGGTAAATATATATAATAATCTATTAAGTATATAAAATGGAATTATTAATAAAGAATTAAAAAATTGATAATCAAATAATTACATATAACTGATTATATGATCTTTAAAAAAATCAATGGTTAACAATATAAATAAACACACGGATAAACAAATAAATTCATAGCGATGGAATCAATAATATTAGACATCCTGATCGTTACCATTAAATAATCAACCATGACATTATTATTTCTATCAAGGCCATAAAAAATTAATAAGTATTGGAATTATAATTAATCCCAAGACATTATTTGTAAATTGGTTAGATACACACTAAATACCCAATGATTTTATCTCATGAGTCCCACCCATGCATTGAGGGGAAATAAAATACTAGGACCCACCCATCATTTTTTTATGTCTAATTCATTAACCATTATAATTATGTGAATATATATAAAATTAATAATCAAGTTTCCCTAGGAATAAATAAACATTCATTTTGAGATAAAAACATACAAAATTTAAATAATTTTCCCATATAAAAAAATCGATAAAACAATCATAGTCCATCTCTATAATGATGGTGGATGGTTAAAAAATATTTAATGTAATTTCATAAGTAATCAATAAAAGTTATATCAGAATATAAAATATAAATATTTAAAATATTTTCACAATCGATAAATGAAATATATTTTTATGCAATAATCCCTCATACCAACATGGTATATATTAGAGAATATATGGTTAAGGAAATAATTTTCCCAATCAATAAACATATGTAATGTAGTTATAAAACATTAAAAAATGAAATAAATAAACAGTGTTTATATAGGAATGTCATTGGAAGAGAAATCATGTCAATAACAGAGGATGATTTGGAAAGGCAAAGGAAGTATTGAATCAATTCTTTTATACAAGAGAATATTACATAGGACATCAAAATAAAGAATGTGGATGGTATAATTTGAATAATTTAGTTGATCAAAAATAATATATGTCTATAGAAAATAAATTTTGTGAAAAATAAATTTTAGGTGTTTTGTAAAAATAAATTTTGAAATTAGAAATATCCTTGATCTTTTGAAAGCATTTATTTTATAAAACTTGAAGAGTAAGAATATATTTTAGAAACGATGAAGGTGAATAGATAAATATTTATATAAAAATAAGTAAATATATAATAAATATGTTTTCATATAGAATAAAAATTTTAAATGTTATTTTAGAAAACATTTTTAACATTACAATAAAAAGGCAAAGATACTGGTCACTTTTAAAATATATTTAAAAAAATATAAAGCAAAAACATTGGAGAGATTTAATTTTGAAAAATAAAACCCAATTATAAATCCTAGAAAATAAATAATGGTTATCAATAACTCTGTGTGGTGGAAGAAAGAACATATCATTTTTTAATAATGAAAAACCTCTTTAATACTTTTAAATACCTTTATCGAAATCCAACATGATAAAAATGGGTTGTAAAAATTACAATTGAGAAGTGAAAATGGAAAATAGGAAGGTTTCAGGAGACAAAATATAAATGGAGATTCAAAATATAAAAGTCAAAATTGGTGTTAAAGAAAAATATATACGAGGGGATACCATCGTTATATAGGATGGGAATTACTCTCAACAATAATATTCATTTTATGGAGTAAAAATTAATTGATGAGTAAAATTAGAATCAGATGTAAATTTTTTTATAAAGATAAAAATAATGTAATATAAAATAATTTCATAGGGTAGAAGAATAAAATATTGTATGGAATAAGTTTAAAAAGACACATTATAACTCAATGAGGGGAATAGAGTTAACAAAAACCCTAACAACATTAAAATCATTTGAGTCAAATTTCATTTAATGAATGAAAAAATAACGAACATATATCACATTAATTAAATGAATATGTTAAAAGACAATCATTTTGTATTATATTCACTAATCAAAATAAAACATGGTTCACGTTTGGAATTATGTCTCAATGGGTGAAAACATGAAATACGAGACCCTCAACTTAATTTTTAACTTCCACGAAAGTGATTGAATCTCTTATGCAAAAAATAAAAAATAATAATATCATATTTAATAACCTTTAAATTTATATAAAAATTGATAAAAATAATTTACAATTTTTTTCTAAATGTATATCAGTTATTTCTTTTCTATTTTGAATATCTAGTGTGAGTAATCTTTATTATTTTAAACTAGATTCATAATAAATAAGTTATTAATAATTACTCTCCCAATTTTTATAATTATAATATCATAAAAATCACTAGAATTTATATTTTATAATTATGTACAATGTAATGAATTTTTTCTCTTGGAGTTTTGGATACTTTCCTTAATGTTGAGATCAACGATTGGCATGTTTCGGTGTTTTTTCAAAAATAGACGTTTTTACGAGTTTAAAAGTAATGTTACCATTATAAAAACATAATCAATTTATTATTTTATTATTTATGTCATATATTAATAGTAATTATGTTCTCATAGTCTTCCAAGATATTAATTTATAGTATTTTTCAAGTAGGTGGTTAGACCAACCAAAACATGAACATACCGTAAATAATGGGTAACTATGATTATAAAAGTTGTTTATTTTAGAAAAATATCATTATAAAAGACTCATAATTTTATAATTTATATAATTTTAATGTGTTGAATCATTTATGAATAGGTTTCAATATTTAATAATTATATTAAATGAAATATGAGATATGTCACTTCAGGGAGGTGATAGTTTGCACAATTCATAATTAGCGTTCCCATTTGTTAGATAATTCATGGGAAAGAAGTTGGATTGTAATTTTAATTTTCATAATCATAATTATATTATATATTTCATATTTATTCTTCATTTTCATCGTTATAACCATAAAATAGATCCACTTTTGAAAAAAAGTATGTCATTGCATTGTGGAGGTGGTAGTCCACACAACCCACGAAAGAAAATTTCATTATTCTTAATAAAAAAGAGGGAATGTGTTCAAGAGTTATTAAGTTAGAAAAAATACATCCAATATAAAAAAATATAGATATCATTAAATAATAACTTTAAAAAATATATTTGGTAATGTAAGAATAAAAAAAATGTAGATAGGGAAAAAGTCCTAATATTATGGACAAGGGTTTTCCTTTAGAAGAATCCTTAGAAATGGGGGACTTAAGCCATTATATTTTAAACAGTGGATAATGGAAAAGGAATATAATTATAGGGGAAGGAATAAATATATAGTTTATGGAGTAAACTAAATATTTTATGCATCCCAAAAGGGATTTGGAGAGTCTCTTTTTATAAGTGGTGATAATAGAATTTCTGTGTACATCTGGTTTACGACATATTTATTCACCCATGGTCCTACTCATTCTATAGGATGTTCTAGTGTAAAACTGAACCAGTGTCCATGTACACTATCTATTTTCCATTAAATGTTTATTAACATGAAATAAAATATGTTTCAGGCTCAGGATGACACTCATCATGCATCATCTATCAAATCCAATGCACTCTAAAAAGTATATAGTGTATTCTACGCCACACATGGTGTGTGGGGACGCATTGGTTCTTGGGTGTGTACCCACTGTACATAATATGCCCGAAAACTAGGTGTCACAGGTTTTGGGTCACTCCATACTTTTTTTGGCCTCTACACACATTGTGTCATATATTATTAAAATAAAAAACCCAGATGCCATAGAATCCCGAGAACTCATTGCGTGTTCTTATGAAATACATGAAATGTATTAAAAATTTCTGTAAAAAGTTTGGATCTTCATGTGGTTATATATATACACCTTCAATGTGTTGAATATTTGCATTGAAATATCCCAAATTGGAGGGTTCTACCTCCACCTATCGAAATCTGAAATTCAGCGTCTAGAAATCAGGTTTTCATGAACCACAGTGATCCATCACACATGTCTCATGACTCCCATAATTATATCATCACCAATTGAATACTAGATCCTTGAGTACATCTCTATTACTAAAAATCCAATCTAATTCATCCTTAAAACACTAATATAGTCATTATTCACACATAGAACACAAATCATGGGGTTTGATTGTGCTTGAATGCACCCAAAAATAATTGAATCATTAGACTACATTCCAACAATGAAGAATGAGAGGGTGGAATGGAACAGGAAAAAAAGTAATATTATAATTAGACAGGAATTATTTTCTAATGATCATAAAATTAGGGATTTTAGGGGTTATTTAATGGTATAGATGATAAAATTAAATAAAAAATTTAATTTTCTAGAATTAGGCTAATACGAAGGGAAGATAAATCAAATATCCAATTTAGATTAATAAAATCCATTCCCAATAATTTATTAAATAGAGGAAGAAAAAATTTATGAGTTAAATTGATTATTTTTTGATCATTAGTAAATAATGTATTTTCTTTAAAATTCGGATTATCATATACATCCTCTTTCTATAAAACCATCTTGATTTGATCATCATTTTCTATTCTATGTGAATCCCCCAATGAAGAATGATATACTCCTCCTCTTTAATATATCATAAGTTATATCAATAAACCATATAAAAACATCATAATAGGGTATTTATAGATGATTATTTAGGTATTGTAATAAAAAATAAAAAATATATTTATTTACTTTAAATAAATTCACCCACCAATGGTTGCCTCAACCAGATGTTCGGAACTGACCAACTATAGGTCACACAAAGGGTAAAACCTTTATTTTGGATTAAAATGTTATTATATAGTTTTTATATATGACTCCATTTATGAAATATTCCATTATTTCATAAAAACTATTTACGTGTGATATAAATTTATTTATTATTTTTAAAATATCAATTCTAGGCTCTTTGGGCCTCAAAATATTGCACCGTCTTAGCAATTAACTCTGAAAATAATCCTTAATTTATTTCAACGTCTTACAAGGGAAATTTATTATCCACATTATTCAATCCATCAAAAAATTTCAAATCCAAAAATCACAAACTAAATAAAATTTTTGTGATATTGAGATTGCATCTTGCTCTTCATCTCGGATGCGCTTTCATGAATGCTCCCATTCCACCAAAACACATGAACCAAAGGAATTGTACATCCTCACAAGATCTACTCTTATTGATCCTTGATTGCCACTGGTTACTCCTAGATGGTAGATCCAACCTCACTGTCCATATCTTCTCAATTAATAACATTCCTAGGATCATTCTTGTATCTCCACAATTTCAATCCTTGGAATCCTTTATGTACCTACTATAACTATGGGGGTTAGGCTAGGTGGTAAACAACCTTACCAACACTCCTCTAGAACTCAAATGAAAAAAATAAACTTATGGTATAGTTTTCACCCTTAGTTGAATCCTTTCAATCCTCATCATGGAGATACTATTATAAAAACATGGTATCCCTTTACAAAATCCAAAGGCCTAATACCACCATCTGTATAAGATTTATGTTAGCTCGTGGCTATCCTCTTTCACTTAGGGATCACATCGATGTTCTCTCTCATCAACTGAACCATCTATGGCCCAACAAGAGATTCCACATTGATCTTAATCTATCATTAGGGAAACCTATAGGGTCTCCTATACATGGCCTTTAAAGGTTCCAGATCGATAGTAGAGTGATGGATATTATTATAAGAAAAATATACTAAAGGTAATTGATCATCCCAAATCTGTATGAAGTCTAAAATGAAAACCCTCAATATATCCTAAAAAACCTAGATAGTTCGCATGGTCTACCAATCCATCTGGTGGTAAAAATCCATGATCATCCTCAAATGGGTAAACAATCCTCATATAGGCCTCCCCATAACATGAAACATTTATAATAGTAAAAAAAATCATACAGTGTACCCCATGAAGGAGTATGATCTCCCACACATAAAACATTCATAAACTATACCCCAAACTATTCTCCATAATACCAAGGAATTGTTTTGAAAGGGTAATTCAATAAACTATCACCATAATGGAATCTTGGAATATCACTATCTATGGAATACCAATCACAATGTCTATGGATATTCCATCCCATTTTCACTATGGCATATCAAGAGGATGTAAAAACCAATCAGAACATTGTTCACATCCATCACTTGATGACATGTGTGACAACGATAGATGAAGAAAGTATCCCTATACCTCATTCCATCTCACCAAAACTTCCAATAAAGGTGTTAGTACATCTTTGATAGACATTTATGTATAAATAAAGGATAAGTGTGATAATCCCTAATCATGAACACTAACAATGTGACCAGAACCACCATCCTTCCTTAGAAAAGGATGATACGACTCCTTTTTTAGAGAAGACATCTGTTGAATCTATTTAAGATATCACGTCACATAGGACATCACAGTCAATGTCTTCTAATTATTCCTCCTAAATACATTAAAGGAGTGAATTAGTCAAAACCTTTGAATAAAGATAAGTTGTACCTCTCCGATCCACCGGGGATAACAACAGTGAAGCCAACTACTGAGATTCCTACTCCACTAGACAAGAACATGGCTTCATGTTAAGGAAATCTTCCAGCACATTTCCATTTCCAACAATATAGACTATATCAATGTCATAGTGATGATGGATCCCTAACCAAAACCTATGTATTAGGTTTATATCTCTCTATGTGAAGACATATCCAAGACTATTATGGTATGATTATAAAATCACTCCACTAAAATATAGTTCCTCCACATCCTCAAAGGGAAGACTACCACTACAAACTCTAGGTCATGAATTACATAGTTCTTCTCACGGGGTCTCCAATTCCTTGACCCATATACAATAACTTCCTACCTCTACATCAACCCACATTCAAACACATAGCTATGAAAATCACAATACACTATGTACTCCATGAACTCCTTTGGTAGTCTCAAGATAAGAGCACTAGTTATCCCCAACCACAACTTCTCAATGAAAATTTGACACTGATCATTCCAAGTAAAGAACTTCAATTTACAAGTTAGATTGATCAAAGGGGATGTAATCCAAGAAACGAACACTTAACACCTTCTATATAATGTCATTAATAAATGAATACACCACACCTCTAAAATTCTCTTGGGTGTTTAAAAAGAATTAAATTCACCCATATTTATTGGGTCCATATATATTCTATGTATATAAATGAAATTCCATAGAATGTGAACCTCGTGAATCCAAAAATGGCACTTTGAGAACATACAATAATGCTAGTGATCTTGTAGCATGTCTAGGAAGATTATAAAGTTTTCTAAAGATCCTCCTCTAATGTAGAATATACAAGTAATACATCAATTAAGAAAAGAAAAAACTGGTCCAGGTATGGTGGGAAGATCAGGTTCACTAGAGTCAAAATCAAAAGGGGGTATTCGTCACACAAGAAGGAATCACCAGGAACTTTGTGTTCATAGTGACATTGAAATTATAGATTTAGAATATTAGCCTCAAAACCCTAAAATGGATAAAACAGGTCTTGAGATCAATAATCAATAAGCATATCACACCATGAAACTAATCAAAGAGGCCGTGAATCCTTGAAAAGGGGTAATTTTTCTTTTTTGTGGTCTTCTTCACGAAATTATAATCAACATAAAGCTACATGATCCCATACATATTTTTCACTCATAAAACCAGAGCTACCCTAGGGACAACTTGGGTACAATAAAACCCTTCTCTAAATAGTCCTCCATCTTCACCCTCGTCTCCCCGATCTCAGAATAAGTGATCCAATATGATGTATAAGATATTAGAGTGGTACCAAGGTGTAAGTATATGTAAAACTATATCTCATGCATTAGAGTTAGACCCTAATCATCCTTGGAGAAGACAAACATATAACCTCCAAGAATTAAGTATCTTAGATGACTGATGATTCCACTATGCCAAGGGCTATAATAAGCTACTTATGGTTTAAAAGTTGGGGTTTCCTACTTGAAAGACCAACTCACTCTTCCATGATATCTATCTTTCCCACAAAATAGAATCTCATCCAATCTATCCAAAGGAATATGGATAATCTATGGTGATAGACAATCTGGTCTTGGAACATGGGAAATCAGTCCATACACAAGATTATGTTATAAGGTTTCATCATGATGACTATATGGTCCCACAAGAAACACTCACCAGTAAGAGATATTAAACAGTCCTGGTAGATTAGTGATATCAAAGAAGAGTTCCCTATAAGAACCTCAATCTAATGATTCTAGGATAATGTCTCAAATAAGAGCTCCCAATATCACAATAGAATTAAGGGTATGAATTATAGAATCACATATGTGTCTTCTATTACTGATATATGAAAAAATGAAAAAAATAATATCTCAGATCATCTTGCGAGTTGTCGGGTTATAAGACTCCCAAACCTGCAGCTTCCCATGAACCTGACTACTAGATTCCTATGCCTAACACAAGATACTTGGTGGTGGGGGTGGAATTAGATCATAACTCCATCAACTAGAAGAATATCCTCCTTTGGGATCCCCACTAGATCCTATACCGACTCTACCACTCAAGGGGCTACCCTTTCCTCATCATTGATAACCCTAATCATGACGCAACCTATATTATGGAAGTACATCCACTTTATTCTTTTCCTCCTTAGTACATTGGGTAATGAACTAACATTCCATGTGACCTCTCCCACCGCATGCATAAAATCTCCCCTCTCTAGGATACCTTGATCTTCTACACTACCCCTGAGCCACATGAACAAATTCCGATGTTAGAGAAAGAGTATTTTTTCAGAGCCTCAACACCTCTTATCTTTTATCCTCTAAAGATGTCTCAGACCTAAATTTCATATGGATGGATCCATTTACATGACATCCATCAGATAAGAAACTCTGTATCACTAGTTCTCTATCTAGGACTCTATCAAATGTGGGAATGAATAGGGGTACCAAAATTACATCGATATATCTATACATATCCATCTCAAACATCCATTCCCAAAAGTAAAAATTCTAAATCATGTTGAGGGAGTACTGTGTAAGATTAGAGAACCTAATGAAATACTAAAATACTTCCATCCCTCCCTATTGTAGTTCTAAAAGCTCCAAAATCTGAATTAAGAATGCGCATGAGGGGTAGTATTCCTCATAATATATATATTATAAGTTGGACCATGATTGTGTTGACTCGTCATGAATCTGTATGACTAGACTCCACCAATGCCCAACAGCTCTATGGAAAATACTGGCCACCATTACAACCTTCTGATCCAATGGCATCCACACAATTATGAAAACTCAGATCATTAACTCAAGTCAATCCACCCGTGCCTGGGGATCTGGATCACTTTGGAACCTCACCAGGCTTAGTAATTGAACTCATAGAGGGCGCAAATATTGTATACATCCTTATCTTGGTTTACTGTTACAATTTTCTACTAGATAGGTTAGGATCATGCTACCAACCCACCCGTAAGAATGATGTTGCAAGATGGATTGTGAACTGAGGAACCATAAGTCATCAGATAACTATTACAATTTTGAATCATTATCCTAGATCACAATCTTCATGGATATATACTTAAAGTAATCAAGATGAAGCACATTCAAATGAGAATATATACATGTTGAAATGAATGAAGAATGATATTCAAAAGAATCAATCCAATATTAAGTATGTACTAATGTTCCTAGAACATAATGTATCTATATTCTAAGTTGAAAATTAGACTGCGAGAGTAATGTTTTTTCTGTAAATGGGGATGATATCGTTTGTTTAAGGTTCAAACTTTTCAAATCGGTTTCCAATGGGTTTATTAGTAGAACCGAAAACATCCAATGATTCTATATCCATTTGGAACTACTTTCCAAAGGTCAGTTCTCATTAGTTGTGGAGTGATGAGGCTTAAGAATATTCATTGGTTGAGAGGAAGGGAGGTCGGACTCATCACACCTTTTTTGGGGGAATTATGGTCTACTCTGGGACTCTCTTATAGATTTGTGTTATGTTCGTGAATCCTTATTAATTTACCAAGTATGAAAATGAGTTTTCCTCTAGATCTTGTAATCAGTGATTGATATGTATGGGATTTAGAGAATATTTTATATGTATTTGAGGTTCTCCAGCGATGGAGAATCATCCATATGTATTGGAGATTCTTAGTCAATGGTATCCTTCAATACATTATGTAGAAATCTCTTGGTCATTATGATGACCATACATGTTTTAATGCCACTCAGTGGGGCACTTGAAGTTTATTGTCATTCAGAAGGAAATGGATTATTTTAGAGTTGGGATAGTACCTGCAGATGGGCTAACTAGGTATCCTTGTTAGAAAAGGAATCATAACCCACGTAGTTCTGGAATTAAGATATATCTTAATGTCATATGGGAAATATGAGAATTAATGGGTTATGGGATTGAACCTTAAAAAGGCTTCCTACATTCCCTACTTTTAAGGAAGAGATAAAATTCCATGTAGTTAGATTAAGAAATGTGGGGCTTATGTATGATTAACGGCCCAAAGAGATGTGTCGTAGTTACTTTTACACTCCATGCTCACGTGAGTCATGCTTGGTGTGAGAAACAAGAGGTATCAGTAATCCTGACTATTTATTCCATAAAAGATGTGGTCATAAGGAATGACATGGGGCTTATGTATGTGTGACCTACCAAGTAAATGAATATTAGGACTTAGTTTAAGAAAGAATCCCGGGAGTAGGGTCCATAAATATATTCATGTTTTATGGCGATTTTGATACTCTAACATGGGGCATACCCCTAAGGAGGTTGCCCAATTTAGGGGGGAACTTATGATTGGGTTTTATTCCTGAAAAGGAAGCCCAAATCAAAAGAAAATATGTTTGGGACTTACTCCTGAAAAGGAGGCCCATTAACAGGGACCATAAAGGTATTCATGCTTTATGGAGATTTAGATATTTGATTTGGGGATTACTCCTAAGGAGGATGAAAAGATAAAAGGGGGACATTAACATATCTAAAGAGGATGACAAAGTTAAAGGAAACATGACTGGGGCTTATTCCTGAAAAGGAGGCCCAGGTTAAGGGGAACTTGTGATTTGGGGCGTACTCCAGAAAAGGAGGCCCAAATTTGGGAACTTGGGGCTTACTCCAAAAGAATATGCCCAGATTAAAGATATTCTTATCTTAAAGGATGAGGTTAAAATGAATGAAATCTCGAACCTTAGTGACTTAAAGTTATGTAAATCATGAGGTTTTGAGAGATGTTCCATAGAATTCTTTTTAGATAAGGAATCCAACAAAGGAACCATGCCATAAATGGCGTTGAAAAGGATTTTGAAGGCTAAACCTTAAAGAGGAGATGTAGATTTGAAGAAGAGAGATGAAAAGGAAGGAGGGGAACCCGAAAAGAGGCAGGTGCACAAGTCTTGTTTGGGCACCCAAGACTTGGTCGTGCATGTATTTACATGAAACATGTATACTTGCATGATAGTTAATCCACAGGGCAATACTTGTGCAAGGCTTGGCTCAAGCCCTTATTATTATCCCTAGAATATTCCAAAAGGGTGGCGAACATGTTTTGTTGAAAGGAAAAGGCAAAGTGCAAGTGTGACCATTTTCCATAAAGGGTTGGACACTTAGGCATGCAAGTGTTGATGAATCTCAACACATAGGAATTATTCCCTCTCTTTAGATCTTCCATTATAGGAAAGAAATTACCTTAGAATTGTTTGGAAGACTTCAAGTAGAGACTATGGTGCTGAGAGCTTAAATCTAAATTTTGAAATTTTTTATCCTCGAAATGGGGGGCCCACAAGGGGTACTTATAGGAAATTGAAGACCCTGGGAAAAAATCAAATAGGGCACTCAAGTCACCTGCATGACCAATATATAGCGCACAAGTATACTTATGCGACCATGATGAAACTTGCACGAAACATCTTTAAACAAATCCTTGTTCATGCCTTTTTCAATTTCTGATAATTCTTCAAAGGATGAATCTCTTTGTGCTAAGGAATTCCCGCTTTTCAGTCCATAGAATCTATGACGAAAAGGAGCATAAAAAAAAGTCCCCCCCTCAGAGTTGGATCCAAAAGTAAGGAGGATTTGACTCTGAGGTAATGGAGAAAACCAAGAAATTTTGGGTGCACTAGTATTGAGCGTGCAGGCCACGATGCGCAGGTGTGAGCCACACAGGCTACGGTGCACTGGGTGTGGCCTGTGCATGTAAATAGGCAGTCATTATCACGCAAAGCACCCGGGTCTCAAAGCACTCTTCTCTCGTCGCACAGGTTTACTCGATTTTCTGCTCGTCCGCGCAGGTGCTGCTATCCGCGGGTTATTGTTTCTTTGTGTCGCGCTTCTGTAGATGTATTTGGACTTGTGTGATGATACTTGTGCACCCAAACATGCGTGACACAAATACACTTGCGTGCCAACATTGGACATGCACGCCTTAATGACTTATCTATTTTTTCACTTTTCTTCACAAATTTTATGAAAAAGAAACTTACTTAAGTGTTAATTATTCAACCTTTGTTTAGATTCAATGGCTCTGAAATGAATCAAAACGGCTAATGAGCTATCCAGCCAACGGATTGATGACATGATGAATATTCTTGGTCACGTCTATTATAATATCTGTGACAACACTCTTCCAAATTTTGCCAAGTACTTGAAGAAATATCATCTTAATTTCTGACAGAGTATTTACATGCCTCTTTATGGGAATGGTCATCTATAGGAAGACAACATTCTATAGTCAAAGAACTACCTCTCGTATTCTTGGTTTCAGACTTACACCAACTTTTCTTCAACAAATTTCTTAGTTGGAGGATCATTTGTAAATGCTGGAATAGTGGAAAAAAGCATACATAATGCATCATACCTCATGTACTCTAGATCTGAAACCTCATATGCTCGGGATGCAGTTGCACTGTTATTCTTCTATTTCGGTTATGATGTGCATTAAGAGTAGACAAAATGGTGTGAACTTTCAAAATTTTCCTCCATGGAATTTCCTTGCAGATATGAAAATGGAAAACCATGGGAAGATATGTTTTCCGCTGCCGGTTGGTGGAGAGAAGATTATCATGACATTAGAAAAAATATCTGAAAAAAGTATTCTCTCCAAATGACTCTTTACTTCCAATGCTTCATTATCAAATCCATGTATCCATCTTCCAAGTCTCTTGGACAGAAACAAAGTCACTGTTTGATCAGAAGAACATTTTCTCAAACCGCACTCAAGAACATTCTTTTACAATTGTTCCAAGAAGATCCGGTATCACTGCATCTATTATTGTATCTAGTTGAATGAATGAATTCCTCGTGGCTATTTATGAAGCTCATGATGCCGTAAATCAAATGAAGAGTTATGTTGAAAGCCTCTTGTATTTCTTGGAAAAGAGAATATAATCCAATTTGTGGATTTCCTTCTAACTATTCTGAATCAATGAAAATTTCATCTTCAATCATTTATGCTTGAATTATTTTGTTTCATGATTAAAATTTTCACTTAAGCCAATGTCCTTAATAAGAATAGTTTGATTTTTGATAGGATTATAAAAAAACCATAAAAACATTGAATCGTTTAATTGCTCAATATTACCAAAATCATATAAAATATATGTTTAGTGAGCTAGGACATGACTTTTTTCAGAGGTCCCTTGTCTTTTGTGGGCAGTTTAAAGTCATGCATGTCGAACATAGAAGGATAATGTTTATGGTCGAAATAGCTTTGACTGAATGGATTAAAATTGACACAATTACTTGATAATTTCTTTGAAAAAATATTACCACATTCAAGTATGGAGGAGAAAATTGTAAACTGTGACCTAAGAAATTTTGAATCTGAGGAATGAAATTAAAAAGGGATAAAAAGGAATTAGAAGAAGTATTTCCCAAGAATGAAGTTACCACTTTTTAACAAACCCGTTAGGGGGTTGAATTATGCAGGGCTGCTGAAGGGCATTGGCTGTATAGTCAAATAATAGCATCTTTTGGCTGTAAGGTCCATTTTGTAGACTACTTATGCAAGGCCGCCTAAGGGAACATGCTGTATAGCTAGGGAAAAGAACTCTTAGAAATTTTACTTTTCTATTGCTAAAAAGCCAGTGAAAGTTTATGGAGATTCAAATTTTCCAAAGCATAGAGTTTTCTGTATGGAGAGAGGCACTTGAATATGGAGAGGATATTCCCAATAAATATTGTTAATGAATTTGATAAATGTCACTCTTATGAAGGTCTGACCCAAATGCAGGGAAGGAAAATATAAACCATAGACTTGAATACTTTCAGATCATGAAAAAGAGTATGGGATAAATATGTTAAGGATGGTTATTTCTGCAGATCCATATATATTTTCAATATGAAAAATATGGATAAAAGTGTTTTCCCCCCATGAATGAAGTTACCAGTATTTGAAAAACCTGTTAGGGGGTTGAATTATGCAGGGCTGCCTATGGGCATTGGCTTCATAGTCAAATAATAGCATCTTTTGGCATACAGGTCTGTTAATTAGACTACTTATGCAGGGCCGCCTAACGGAACATGCTGCATAGTTAGGAAAAAGAACTCCTAGGAATCAGACATTTTGTGACCAGAAGTCAAGAAAAGGGTTACAGAGATCTCAAAGTATTTAAGGTTAGGAGTATGACACATGAAAAATGGGTATTGTCTAATGCATGAAGGAGATACATAGACCAATGCTGACCATAATCATGTTGTGAATGTGTCCTGAATTGAGATGTTGGACTTCACATCATATCTCATTAAAATGAGAATAAAGCCAAATTTAGTTCTTGAAAAATAGTTGAACGTCATGTGGGACAAGAATGTAGGATATCATAGTTTAGGGTCATAGTATTCAGAACATAATGAGGGAGACACATCATGTGTTTTTTTATAAACCTGACGTGTATAAGGACCAGGGTTTTCACATTATATGATGTGCTCGCAGGGGACTTTTCAGTCAAAGAACTGAATGTGGAATTTAGGGTTAGGCCCAAATACTTGGGGTTGGATTTGAGGGACGCTCGAATGTTCTTACATATCTTATAAGGATGAGAATCAAGCCGCACGTAGTTCTTAAAATACCCTCTGTACATATTTGGTCCATACAACTGAAGGGTGAAAGGGGACATTAGTGTAATGATGGGTTGACCTAAGATTAAATATTTGTGAATTACCATGTATGCACGTAGTCTTTGAAATATGACATGATTGGGGATCAATGTCAATGATGATTCCCTCTTAGGCGAGGGACAATGGGAGGCTGTATAGTTTAATGTTATATAGCAAGGACGATGATGCTTCACAGTTTAGTGTCATGTAGCAAGGAAATAAAGGGACGTATAGGGATCAACATCATATGAGATGGAGGTGAAATAATGTGAAGGTATTGGTTTTTGGTTTCATCACGGATCAACATCGTAGGAGATGGAGGTGAAGCAATGTGAAGAGATTGGTTTTGGGATGGAACCTTTGGAGGTTGCCTACGTATCCAGCCTAAAAGGCAAGGTTCAAAGTCTTCGTAGTTCAACTAAGAATGAATTGGTGATCAAGTTGTATTTGAGGACAACCTGAAGATGATGTTGGGAGTTACACATAGTTAGTGGCCCAGAGAAGGTGTTATGGTTTAAATTTACTCTAAGCTCACGTGAGTCATGCTCAGTGTGAGAAACAATAGGTAGAAACAACCCTAACGATTCATAGTTTAACATCATGTGGGACAAATATAGGGTCATTTTTTACAGTTTAACGTCATGTTGGATGAATAAGGGACTAAACAGTTTAATTTCATGTAGTATAGAAAAAAGAAGGGCAGTATTGTTTAACATCATATAGAAAGGACAATTGTCGCACAGGTTAACTTCATGTATCTAGGAAAACATAGTTTAACGTCATGTTGGACGACATGATGATGCACAGTTTAGCATCATGTAGCTAGAAAAAAATACAGTTTAATGTCATGTAGGATGTATTAAGGGACTTTTTTCAGGTTTATGTCATATAGGACGAACATGTGATCAATTTAATGTCATGGAGGAAAATAAATTTTAACGTTATGTTGGAAAAATTATGGGGACTATGTATTTTAAAGTCTTGCATTGAGGACCAATATAGTTAAAGGTCATATGCATGGACTAGTGCTGCATAATTTAGCATCATGTAGCTAGGACTTTACAGTTTAACGTCATGTTGGACAGATGAGGGGGACAGAGTTTAACGTCATGTTGGATGAATGGTTATGCAGTTTAACATCTTGCAAGACGTGTGAGAGACTATGTAGTTTAATGTCTTGCAGTAATGACTTTAAACAATTTAAGGTCATATGCATGGACCAGTGCTGCACTCTTTAGCGTCATGTAGCTAGAAAAATGGTGCTGCAGTTTAATGTCTTACAGGACGTATAAGAGATTGTTTATTGTTTAACGTCATGTTGGACAAATGAGAGGGACATAGTTTAACATCATGTTGGAAGAATGGTTATGTAGTTTAACATCTTGCATGACGTGTTTATTTTTGTTACACAAAATACTTTTTCAAGATTCTTGCATTGGTTGGAGTTGTGATGAGTTCTCTATCCATTGAGATTAAATAATAAGCTCTATTGGAGTAGACCTTAGGTATTGAGTAAGGTCCTTCCCACATTGGCTCAAGATTTGGAGGATTCTTTCATGGTATCATTGGAGTTATGAGAACCAATACCAATTCTCCTTTAATGAATGAACGAAGGTGAACTTTTTTGTTGAAAGCTCGTGCTATTAGATTCTTATTTACTTCAATGTGGTGCAGGGTGAACAATATTTTCTAATCTAATCATTCCAATTAATCCAATAGCTTTTGATATTGTTCATCGGTAGATGACTGATCACAAATGGATACTCTGAGCAAAGGTAATTGAACCTCAATGTGAAAGACTGCTTCCGTTCCATATACCAATGAATATGGAGTTGACCGCGTTGTAGTGCATGTAGTGGTCCGATAAGCCCATAAAGAATGAAAAAGTTTATCAGGCCATGATTTCTTATCATTATCCACCATCTTTTGTAGTATGTTTGATAGAGTCTTATTGAAGGCCTCTATTTGTCCATTGGTCGCTGCATTATACCGAGATGAATGGTTTGACTTGACGTTGTATTATTGATACAACGTCCTTACCTTGGATGAAAAGAAGTTGGTGACATTTTCCATCAATATGGTATGAGGGACACCAAATCTGGTAATGATGATAGACGTGATGAAGATAACAATGCTTTTAGAACTAACTTCATTGAGAGTTATTGGCTCTTCCTATTTGTAAAAGAAGTCATTAGCAGTAAGAATATACCTAAACTGCTTGGATTTAGCTGAAGGGTAAGGTCCTACTACATCCATTCCCCATGTGGAAAATGGCCATGAGTATTTAGATGTATGAAGAAACTCTGGGGGATGATGAATGAAGTTGGCATGTACTTGGAAAGAATGACAATTTTTCATGAAATCAACAGAATCTTGTATCATTGAAGACCAAAAGTATCCAAGACTTCAAATTTGATCAGATAGTCTATGTCCAGACTAGTGGGAACCACAGACTCCTACATGTACTTTTTTCATGACAACCATTGTCTCTTCTCCATCAATGCATCTGAAGAGAATTCCATCAAAACCACTTTTGTATAGTGTTTTTTCTAGATTGTCTGGGCTATCATAAAGAGTATAATTGACCACACGTCCCCAGATTTGTTCTTTCTCAGCTCTATCAGGTGGAAGTGTTCTAATTTGAAGGTATTCCCTGATAGGTGTCATCCATCATGTAGTATGACCATATGGTTCAGATATGGGACTAATTTTATTGATTTCCTCTGTTATTATTTGAACATAAGGTTAAACTACACGATGATGGGAAATACTGATGATTGTCTCATCCCAGTTTGGATCTTCCAAGGCCGTAGCTATATTAGCCAGTGCATCTGCTGGGGAATTTTGTGATCACGGGACATAATAAAATGTCATTTACAAAGGAAATTCCCCCATTAACTCTCTAACATAATCATATAAAGGGATTAACTCTTCTTTTTTGATTTCATAACCCCATTGACCTGTTTGACTACCAGGTCTAAATCACCTTTCACCTTTAAGTGATTCACTTGTGCCTGAGGCACCAATTCCAAGCCTGCGATGAGAGCTTAATATTATGCTTCATTATTTGTACTATCATCCCACAGTGGTAGAGAAAACCCCTTCAAATGCCGGAGGAGAATCTCTAAGATCTTCTTCTCCATCTTCAACACGTGTTATTTATTCTATTTGCACATACATAGTAGATGATAAAGAAGAATTTCCACGATCAAGAGAGATGTTAAAATTTGAACATCTTGAAGAATATAATTACATATCTGACCCTATTGATGATGAAGGGTCTTCCTTGGGTAATAAAGAGGAGTTGATGGATTGAGAATCGACATCATTGTTGACCTATTACATTGCTATAACTTCTTCTGGCCTAGTTGATGAAGTATAGAATTGCTGGATTTCAGCAGATGAAATGAAGACATCTCCATTTGAGCTTTCATCATTGCTTGAAAAATCACCAATTTCTACCATTCTATCTGGCTTGGTTGCCGTAATTGACATTTTGGAAGTTTCCATAATAGTATTTTGATTTAGTCCAATCTCTTCAAATTTGATTGATAGGAAACACATAATCTGTACTCACATGTATGAATTGGTTTACTGGAATCTTTTCCAAACCATACAGAGTGTTAATTTTGGTAACCACCTTTGTCGTGGACACCTCCTTTCCCTCCATGTGATAGAATTCTGCCTCAATGTATTGATATTCACATGTTTTGAATGCGGCTTTATCACCATACAATGTCCCAATTTGACCATTGAAACAATATTTGAGACGTTGATGGTATGATGAAGGTATAACCGCATGTTGATGTATCTGAGGTATTCCTTGAAAAATGTTGAAGACTGTGTCATGAAAAACAACCATTAAGTTTGAATTGGATACAAGTTCTCCAAACTGAGTTCTGAGTGTAATCTCGCCCAGAGGTTCTTGTTCATTTTTATCATATCCTTGCAACATCAATGTAGAAAGAGAAAAATCAGATTCGGTGAGGCCCAATCGATGAAGTGTACGAATAGGAATGAGATTGAGTCCTGATCCATTATCAATGAAAGGTCTTCGAATTTCTACATCATTGACCTTTCCAGATAAATAGAAGGGCCTATTATGTCCATGAACAACATCATCTTCATCTTCATCTGTAAATGATGTCACTGCATGACATTCTGTAGGATCATTCTCTACATGGTAGACTTCAACCGCAATAATTTAAGTTTTGAATTCCTGTGGACTTAACAAAGCCTCAATGAGTGCCTCTCGAAGATCCTTTGATAGATTTAAGGCATCTATAATTGCTAACTTGTCCGGTACTTGGGCCAAATTTTTCAAGACATCATACTTTTGGCCCAATGGTTTACATTTCCCAATATGAACATGTGGTTTCACAGGTGCCTTAGAAGCTAATACTTTGGAAGTAGATGCATATTGTATCGGGGTAGGAGTTGAAAATACTCTTGGCATTGGCAAATTAGATCGACTAGGTCTATTTATTTTATAAGAGAAAGGAGGTGTAACTTCTAACAGATATTCCAAAATATCTATACCAGGACTGAATATTCCATGCGTAGAAGAACTTGCTTGATCTTGTTGAGCCTGTTGAAGGGTGCTGCCATGAGTTTCTACCGTATGTATAGTTATTGCAGGGGTATGGTTAGAATAGTGGCTTCTGGAATATCCACGTCTTTCTCTGTATCCTTGTCCTCTAGAACTCCCTCTAATTCCTCTGTTTGATACAGGGAACACAGGCTCATCAAGATCGAAATTGTGATTGGCATATGGATCCGTTAAATGAATCATATTAATAGAACTAAATATCAACTCTTCATCTAATGAAGATTCTGCCTGATCATCTAGTTTAGGTTGTTCCATTTGGTGGGGTGGTGCTCGTGATTTTGAAGTAGATGGCATAAAATCTGCTAGAGACAATGACAATTTAGTCTTTAACATGAACCTGTCTTCTTCGGAATATTATTCTTTCTTCGAATTATGCCACTTGTTAGATGATTTTACTTTTTATGAAGGGGGTTTTGATTTGGAATTCATACTAGAAGACACAATTGGTTTATTCAATTGCATTCGTAAAATGGCATGAGTTCGGTTGATCGTTTTCCTGACCATCCAATCATCATATTTCTGCGCATTTTTACTTTTGACTTTACGCCACTCAACGTCTTCTTATGGATTTGTAGCAGTAACACATGATACATGGGCTGAAGAGCCTTTCAGTTTTACCTGTCCAGAGTCCACCATCTATTGCAGGAGGTATTTAAAGACAAAAAACTCATGAATGGAATGCCCCAACATCTGATGAAATGGGAAATAGTTAGGAATGTCTTCATTTCCTTCCTTGTTCGTCCTTTTGGGCCTTGGAAACTAAACCAAATTATTTTCTATAGCTAAAATGAAGTAACCAAGAAATTGTTCATTTTGGAAAGAATTAACTTTATTCATAAAATCATCAAATTTCTTCCTCCTTTGATCTCTTTGATCATCTTGCCGAGGCGGCCGTTGTTTTTGATTCATAGGAGTTGGAGCCCTTCGATATGATGAGGGTTTAGAAGTGGAAGCAGGTACAGGTGCTTGTTTAAGCGTAACTGTAGCTGTCTCTACTTTCCCCATTCTCTTTCCTGGAACTTGTGTAATTACACGAGTTTTAGCCTTAGTCTTCATTAGAGAATCATCAATTTGTTGAGCGATTGATGTAAGGTCTCGAAACCCTCTTGTGTATTTCACATGGATCAATGGTGTGCGTAATTCATTATGCAAATTTTCCACAAATATTGGAAACAATTCATCTTGAAAGAGTTCTATGTTTAAGGAATATGTTAATCCCTTCCAGAAAGCAAGGAAATCTAAAAATCTTTCATTTTCCATTTTCTTACAATTTTTAAGATAAAAAACTGTCGTCTTTGGAATAGTTCAGTTGAATTGAAAAAGGAATTTTTGATGGAGATCCTCCCACCCAGTAATTGACCGGGATTGCAATCTTGTATACTAGAAAAAGGCAGGTCCTTGTAATGACTGTACAAAACACCTGAGCTTAACTACTTATTTCTGGCGAGGAGTTCCCATAATGGGATCACAACGAGAAAAAAAATGTGTTAAATGTTGTTCTGGGTCTCCTGAACCATTAAAAATTGGGAATGGGGTACTTGCAAAATTATTTGGTGGAGGAATCACATCAACCCATTCAGGGTAAGCTCTCTTCTCTGGTTGAACTGGTGCACAGTTTCCTTCCATAGCTTCCAACAGATCTGTTAATTAATCAATGGTAGTTATTAATTTTTGAGAAACTTCTAGTTGAGCTTGGACCTGTGAAGGTGCTGTAGCGGGAGTTTGAATGGGTGTAGCGACTGGGACTTCCACTGATGGTAGTATTTCTAGTTGTTGTTGCATATAACCCATAGTATTGGACTTGTGAGGATGTATTGGTAAAGGAGGATATTCTTGATCCATCTCAATAGCTGCAACAAATTAATTTGACTAGATAACTCCAACACTCTTACGAGGAAGACTACCTTGAAGTAGTTCTGCATTCAACCTCCCTAACTCCTTCATTTACACCTCTTGTTGTGCGAACCTTACCTCTAATGAGAGTGATTGGCCTTCTCCAGAGTTAGGGTGGAATGTAGCCTAACTTTTTTCCTTTCCCTTTGTTGTACACCTTTCCGAGAGGGGGGAGTTGGTTATTTGAAGGGATACCTAAATTTTGGGTAAGCCTTTGATTCCGGGTACACACACCTTCCTCATTTGTTTATGCGTGTACCGCTTCTTGAGCAGGAACTTCTTCATCTGATCCGTCTAATTGAGCCTCATGTTCTGGAGGATCATCAACAACTACATTGATGACATTTATTAATGCATAAGGCATTGCATCCCTTCTATCGACATTTCTGCGATATTGTCTTCTTCCAAGTCCTTGATGAGACATTTCCTTTTGTTGAGTTGATCCCTCAGGAACTTCTTGATGAAACGTAATTTGGATGGAATCCCCAAATAATTCGGCTCTGCATTCTTCTTGTGGATTATTCCCTAATTGAGAGAATACTGACTTTCGCTAAGGAAGAGATTTGGGATTTCAAAAAGTCCACAGTCCGGTGGACTGGGGCTATTCCTGCTATTCTTGCTCAACTCCTCGAATCCTATTTGTTGATTCGGAGGGTTGGGTTAAAAGAGTCCCCAGTCTGGAAAGATGGGGTGGCTCTTGAGCTTATACATCTGATAATTTCTTAAAATCTCTCCTGATTTTGTGGAATTTATTCCAGAAATTGGATGGATGCATGAACCTACATCCACTCAAATCACCTGGCCCAAATGACCGTTGGATGATTTCTGACACTTCGGTCACCTGATGATGCCGACGTTCTAAATGAGATGCCTGTTCAATATTCTCATTTTCTTTATGCAATATTAATTCAACAAATTGTTCTTTTTATTCTTGATTTTGGGAAGAACTAGTTATAGCCTATTCATGAGCAAGACTTTGATTACAAACAAAACCAAATGGTTCTGGCCAGCCATGGGCAATAACATTGTATGAGACCACTTTTGGCAGGCATTGCTGACTAGATAGCACAATGAAATGTAGTGCTCTATGAACACCCCATCCCCTGATATGAATACCAGATGGGGCATTGGCCATTAATTGGCACAATTTTTTTAGTGCTCCAAGGCATGGATGTTGAAGGGCACTCTGCTGCTTTTCAACCTTTGGATATTGGGAAACTGAGAGAGATGCCAAATCAATTTTGCTTTGTAACCCTTCAATTATCTTGATATGATTTTCAAATTCATAATAAGATAATATTTTCTTCTTCAATTGACAAAGAGTTTTCCACATGTTGAGACGAATATCGTGAATACAATCTTACGTCAACATCCCTATAATATCATACTGAGAGTCATCCAAAGGCCAAAAAATGACTCGTACTTCACCTTTCGCCAGTTGATTTCTCATTATTCATCACTTCTTTATTGTCATTCGATGAATATTCTTCTACCTGATTATAAGATTAATGGCATAGGTGTGGCTTGGAGAATGGACTACAACCCGATCTATATTCTGATTGAGAAAGTATTTCACCTGGTAGCGGTAAAGCATCAGACATGACTGGCTTCACATTTGCAAGTTCCTCAAGATTAGAGGGATTTCTTATTACTACATTATCATTTAAAGAACTTTCCAGGTAATGTGAATTATTACTATGGAGAGGACATTCACAGCTAAATTTATCATCATGGAGAGGACCACCATGGTGGGTTATAGCAAAAGATAAAACCTCTTACTCCTGGATCTTCTGGACACACAAAGGGTTATCGTGGCTCTCATGTCAAGATGATACTTCGATATCGACCGAACTGTCATGAAGAAAGCCTTCATGAGGAAGTGTCTGATGAAGAACTTCAAAATTAATGTTCCAACTATTGGAAAGTAAGAGAATAGAATCTTGAGTTGCAACAGATAATTGTCTGAGTGTATCAAGAACAACAGTATCGAGCAAGGCCTGATTTTAGATCGGCTCATGATTTATTGACTGTGGTGAATGGTTCTTTTTAATAGACACCATCTTAGTCATTTTGGGAACCACTTGTTGAAAAAAGTGGTTATTGTGGGCCAGTGTATGTTCTTTCTCAAGAGAAATAGTCCGTTTAGGATGATTATCTCAATTCAAATTAGGTGTATGTGCCTGACTTGATTGTCCGTATGACATGGGGGAGTATGCCCCAAGACCCTCTTGGACTGGAACAAAGGTTTGTATCTTCCCCGAAGTGACATGTTGATGAATAACTCCACTAATAGGGATAGGTTTATGTTTCTTTCCCTGTGATGTTGCTGATGTAATTATAATATTATAATAGGTAGCCAGAATATGGGCAGGGATTTGCTTCTGCTATTTCATCATTGTCATAATGTGTTTGGTGACTTCAGCTGCCGGAACGGTAATATATGTCCATTCCATTTTTGTAGTAGGGGTATGTGCCTGATCTTGTCCTCCTTTTCCTGTCAATGAATTTTGACAGTACTTATGCATGGAGGAAGAGAGTTGAGTCTGCTCCAAATTTGTCGTTGGAGCATTCCGACTGACTTTTCCGGGTGATACCAAACGAGACTATTGGCAGGCTTGATGAACATTGACAGGTGTATGTGCCTGCTGTGTATTATTCTTCAAGTATGGTTGATGATTATCCTTTAATACTGGCAGATGAGACTGCTGACATAATTTTTGATTGTAAACAGGTGTATGTTCTTGTTTACAGGTGGTCACCATATTTTGTTGGTGATCTCCATTGAATGCAGTGAGACGAGCTTGCTAACCAGCTAATGAGTTATAAATAGGTGTATATCTCTGCCTATAGTACTCTGTCCGAATTTCCTGGTGGGATTGGTGTGTTGCTACCAGATGAGTCAGCTGGACAGTGGAATTAGAACGGAGGGGTGTGTGTGCCCTCTCATTGCTTGCCATCAAGTTAGGTTGATGAACTTCTCCAGAGGGGGAAGAGGATAGAACTTGCTCCCTGTTGGCTGGATTTCGCCTCTGGGAGTTCGTCTTGCATGCTCGGGTCTGAGGAACCTAGGAAGAACCCCTAAAGGTGATACCCTCATCATGTTTAGGGCACACTACTGCATGAGTCTGGTGGCGATTGTTGATGGGGTCCCTCGAGAAGGTCTCCTGTATTCTTGAATTAAGGCCTTAAGTGACTTCTTCATTCAACTCCCTATAAAATGGGAGGGACTGGTTGTTGAGTTCTGGGGATAACGACCCTAAACGGTTAGAGATGGTGGTTAGCACCGCCTACTTCTTGATCACTGGTCATCACTGTCCGAACGACCAAGGTTAATTGTTGAATTGGAGGGTTTTTCGAGCGGTATACAGAGTCAGGATAGTACCGTGTAGATGGTATTCCATCACCAACTCATTCGTGACCCAGCGTTGAAGAGGTTGAGTATGTGATATCGTCCTCCGAGCAGACAAGGATTCAGCAGGAGTAGCAGCAGAGGCATTCATAGGTGATAACTTTAGAGTAGCCATTTCTATAATGCAGAGAGATCTTGGAAAAGAGTGCATGTTTGATATAACAGACATAATCAAGATAAGTTTGGCCACTAAATCTTTTGGATTATCACATATATTTATTGATTGATTTCTTGGCCCTCACATTGAATTTAATAGTGGCCTAACAAATAAGTAAAACATCATTTAACTTGGTTAAGGATTCACGTTGGGTTCACCATTTTTTATTTCTTCTAGAAATGGGATGACCTCATTTGTTTAAGGTTCAAACTTTTATAATCGATTTCCAACGGGTTTATTCATAGAACCAGAAACATCCAATGTTTCTATATCCATTTAGACCTACATTACAAAGGTAGGTGCTCATTAGTTGTGGACTGATGAGGCTTAAGAATTTTCATTGTTCGAGAGGATGGGTGGTTAGACTCATCATACCTTTTTTGGGGGAATTATTGTCTACTTCAGGACTCTCTTATAGATTTGAGTTATGTTCGCGAATCCTTATTAATTTTCCAATTATGAAAATGTGTTTTCCTTTAGATCTTGTAATAAGTGATTGATATGTATGGGATTTAGAGAATATTTTACATGTATTTAGGGTTCTTCATCTATGGGGAATCATCCGTATATATTGGATATTCTTAGTAAATGGTATACTTCAATACATTATATAGAAATATCCTGGTCATTATGGTGACCATACTGGTTTTAAAGCCACTCAGTGGGGAACATGATGTTTATTGTCATTCAGAAGGACATGGATTATTTTAGAGATTAGATCATATGCACAGATGGGCTGCCTATGTATCCTTGATAGAAAAGGAATCAGAACCCACATAGTTCGGGAATTAAGATATAGTTTAACGTCATATGGGACAGATGAGAATTAATGGGTGATGGGATTGCGCCTTAAAAATGCTTCCTATATACTATACGTTTTAGGCCAACATCAAAGTCCATGTAGTTCGATTAAGAAATGTGGGGCTTATGTATGATCAATGGCTCGAAGAGATGTGTCGTAGTTACTTTTACACTCAAAGCTCACGTGAGTCATGCTCGGTGTGAGAAACAAGAGGTATCAGTAAACTAGACTATTTATGCCACGAAATATGTGGTCATAAATAATGATATGGGGTTTATGTATGTGTGACTTCCAAAGTAAATGAATATTAGGATTTAGTTTAAGAAAGAAGCCCAGGATCAGGGTCTATAAATATATTCATGTTTTATGGAGATTTGGATACTCTGACTTGGGGCTTACCATTTAGAAGGATGCCCAAATTAGGGGGGAACTTATGATTGGGTTTTATTCTTGAGAAGGAAGCCCAAATCAATCGAAAATAAGGTTGGGACTTACTCCTGAGAAGGAGGCCCATTAATAGGGTACATCAAGGTATTCTTTCTTTATGGAGATTTAGATATTTAATTTGGGGCATACTCCTAAGGAGGATGCCCAGATAAAAGGGGGAATTTAACTTATGATTGGGGTTTATTTCAAATGAGGATGCCCAAGTTCGAGGAAATATGACTGGGGATTATTCATGAAAAGGAGGCGCAAGTTAAAGGGAACTTCTGATTTGGGGCATACTCCTGAAAAGGAGGCCTAGATTTGAGAACTTGGGGCTTTCTCCTAAGGAAGATTCCCAGATTAAATATCTTCTCATCTTAAAGGATGAAGTTAATTGAATGAAATCTCTAAACATACTGACATAAAGTTATGTAAATTATGAGGTTTTGAGAGATGTTCCAAATAATTCCTTTTAGATAAGGAATCCAACAAAGAAACCATGCCATAAATGGCTTCGAAAAGGATTTTGAAGGATAAACCTTGAAGAGGAAAGGTGGATTTGGAGGAAATAGTTGAATAGGAAGGAGGGACACCCAAAAAGAGGCAGTCGTGCATGTCTAGTTTGGGAGAGAAAGTCCTGGTCATGCATGTACATGTACAACACTTGTATAATTGCGCGACAGTTAATCCATAGGGTAATACTTGGGCGAGGATTGGCTCAAGCCCTTATTATTATCCCTAGAAGCTTCCAAAAGGGTGGCGCACAAGTTTTGTTAAAAGGAGAAGGCAACGCGCAAGTGTGACCATATTCCCTTAAGGGTTGGACACTTCGGCGTGCATGTGTTGATGAATCTCAACACTTAGTCCTTATTCCCTCTCCTTAGATCTTCCCATCTAGGTAAAAAATTATCTTAGAAGTGGTCAGAAGACTTCAAGTAGAGACTAGGGCGCCGAAAGCATAAATCTGACTTTTGGAATTTTCCGTCCCTGAAATGGGGGCCCACAAGGGGTATTTATAGCCTACTAAAGACCCTGGGTGAAAATCAAATAGGGAACGCAAGTCACCTGCACGACTAATATGTGGCGCGCAAGTATACTTGCGCGACCATGATGAAACTTTCACGGACCATCTTTAAACAAATCCTTGTTCATGCCTTTGTCAATTTTTGATATTTCTTCAAAGGATGAATCTATTTGTGCTAAGGTATTCCACTTTTTCAGTCATTAGACTCTGTGAAGAAAAGGAGAGTCAACAAGTACTAGTGTATGGATAAGTTGGCATCAACTCCAACACAGGTTTCCTGAGCCTAAAAGCTATACTAGATACACTTTGACAATATTTTCCAAAATTCCCCACAAAGGCACATAATGGGAAAAAACTACAAACACAATATTGAGGTGGAACCACCTTTTATATCACTCTATAATGACCTAATCCACTAGGCCCTACCTAGTGGGTTGAAGACTAGGCTATCAAAACCCCAATCTCACCAATAGAAAATCAATGATTGAGAAAAGCACCGAGAGGTCATAACTAAAATGAAAAGACTTTTATTAAAGTACCAGTACACACACAACCATATCCTTGCAAAAGTTAAAAGAAAAAAATAATAAAAGGCCATGAAATCTAGATTAAAAACAATTCAGGAAATAACATATAGGGAATAAAAAAGACTGTGATTGTGTATTTAAATATGTAAAGGGAAAAATAGATTCCCACCAAAAAAATATGCCCCAACCTGAAGAAAACTAGAATAAAAAATAACTTGAGAGAGACCTACTCCTCATCTAAAATCCCCAATCACCATATACGGTCTAATGCACCCAAGTATCCCTAATATTCTCTAAAGCAACTTCTAACATGTCCATCATCTTCATAAGAGACAACTATATTTTTAAAAGACCATGTAAGGGTGAGTGTATCAATTCATAGAAGGAAACCCAGAAAACTGCAGATGGATCAATAGAAGACATGATATATATAGTCAACTCAACTCAAAGAAATATGGAATCAAAACCCAAAAGCAAAGATATATAAGCTCATAGAAGAAATCCAGATGAGAGATAAAGTTTATCTCAATATCACAACCCTACTCAGGTTGAGGAGTATACTTGTAGCTTCCATGGTTCATCATTGATTCCCAATATCTCGTGTGTCTTTTCAAAGAAGTTTAGAGGAAGACCCTCACCTCTCTACTGAACCACAACCAGAGGTAGAATAATATTCCCAAGGTATATGACCCATGCCTATTTTGGGCAGTACTATACCTATATTTGGAATATTGTTTATGGGGGACCGATTCACTTTTTTGATGAGGGAGTACCATCCCCATAGACAGATGACCCGCTCCCAGACATGATAAGTGAGTACCGCTTCCATATGACAAACGAGTGTGGAGAACCAGCATTACCTCAACATAAAATAGTGGAGGGCCCATAACCTACAACTACGCTTGATATTTGAGGGATCCACCACTCTCACGGATGAACTGTGTACCACTAGTGCTTGAGAAGATGTGGTGTACCACTCTTATAGATACATTACCCACACCCTCTATAGTATGCATGAGTACCATCTCTATATGTATAAAGAGTATGGGGACTCATTCCCTGGTGTGACATGGGAGTATCGTCCCCATGGATATAATACCCACACTATTATATGATAGGTGTTTACTGCCTCATACTATAAAAATGAGTAAGCGAGAACAAAAACCTAGTGAGACAGGGGAGTACCATTCCCATAGATAGAGGAATCATTCCCTAGAATGATAAGGGAGTACTGTCTCTACCTCTAATATATTTGATGATCATAAATGGTCACTACCATCATCTATAATATCTAAAAGAACAACCATGCTTAGAAAAACAATTAATATAGGGTACTCATAGGCCAAAATCCAAGTCAAAATGGTGGAGATACGAGATGTAGATGTTGTGGAGGGCAGTAAATGAATTGTATAGGGTCTACAAGATATGTGACCCCACCTAGTCTTCTGTTTGTGTCTCCTATCAACATGGATCAAAATCAATGTATTCATTAATAGTGTGTACATTTGGTACACGACATGTGTATTCACCTAGGGTCCCAAGCATGGTCCAATCCATACTGGTGTAAAATTGAAACTATGCCTGTGTACACTGGCCATGTGTTATTACATGGCATGAAACATGAAGAACATGGATGTCTGATCTAGGATAGAACCTTATGTGTGTCATATTCCCAATCATTTATACTTTTAAATGTATGTGAAATATTCCCCTTCATACATGGAATGTGGGGCCACATGGGCTCCATGGAATATACCCAATGTACACGAAAAGTTAGAAAGTGAGGTATCACATGGTGTGTGGTACTTCCATAAGGTGTGTGATATTTAAATAAAAAAACCCCAGTCACCCCGGAATCTGAAAAACATTCCATGTGTTCATCTACACTACATTGTGCGTAGTCATGATTTATGAAAAAAATTATGTATCTTCAAATGGTTCTCAAGATCCACCTTATAATCATTGAATTTTTCTACTAGACTAATAGAGATCATAGTGTCACCTCCGGTTGTAGATTTCCAACATTGGGTGGTAAAAAATTGGGTTTCGTCGAACCATGGTGGTCTATCACACATCCCCAATGCCTCCAGTGCTGCTTCCATCACCAATCTAGTTCTAAGATCCATGAATACTTCATTTCTACCCTCAGTCCTCTTCTATTCATCATGAAAACTCTGATCCAGTCCTTGCACACATATCCACTCCCAATTCAGGGGTTTGGCCATGAATTAATCCGTCTGAAAATAGTCGATTCACGACACTATGTTCTAATAATGATGATTCCGAAGAATGAGTAGGGGTATGGTCACCAAAACAGAGGTGATATCATCATTATCGATTTTCTTTGGCAAAAAATAATATGATCAATAATTTTTAGTGTGGAGTTAATGGTATCAAAGATAAAATTAAATAAATCGTTAAATTTACATGAATTAGGCTCTTGTGAAGGGTAGATAAATCATTTATTAAAAGAAGATTAATTAAATCCATGCTCAATAATTTAACTAATAAAATAAACCACAATTTATGATTCATAACTCAATTATAGACAATTATTTGGTGAAGAACACATTTTCTAATGACAAAAAAGATTCACTACGTCCGTTGTATGTCAAAACACCTCAACTCTATCACCTTTAGTCTTTCGATGTTGATTCAAAAATGAATTATTATGTCATGCTACTCTTAGATCTAGAAATGTATATGTATATAACCATTGTAAAGTTTTCATAAGATATTGTTTATAGGGGATTTAATTAGGTTGTTCAATAAAATAGATAATAATTTATTTATTTATTTTAATTAAATGCACTCTCTAACTTCTAACTCAATTAGATGTCGGGCACCAACCAACCATAAGGTTGTGCCTAGGGTAAACTCCATTCTCCAGATTCAATCATGGTCATTAATTTTTGATCTGAGACTTCATTCATGATATATTTTATTATTTCATAAAAAATACATTCACATGATATAAATAAAGTTAATATATTTATAATAACAATTCTTAGATAACCGAGCCTTGGAACCTCACGCTTCATAATTCCTAGCTCCAAAAATATTCCTTAATAAATTCCAAATTCTAACAAGACACAAATAGTGTTTCTAATAATTTTGACTATACGTAACTCCAAATATATTTTATTTTCATTTTAATAAAATCACACAATAAAAAATATACACCACAATACCAAAAATTCTTTGAACATTACTGATTGTTTCACAAATAAATTTGCAATACCACAGATACCAACTGTATCAATTTTTTTTTAAATTTAATCATCCTTTTATTATCTCAAAATATAGTATATATTAATCCTTGGAGTTAGCTATCCATTAATCATGTGTTCCTTAATATTTATCCCTAAAAATATAACTTTGTCATAAAATTTCTTTTTTAGGTTCTTGATAAAATTTAATCTATATTTTCAAACAATTTTAAAAATAAGTGAAGAAAAATCATTATATGTTTCATATAATCCTTACATATTTTGGAATATGATGAAATATAATCGATAAATATCACTCACTACCTTATGGAAGACTAGGAATACCTTTATTTATCCTAAAAAATATAATAAAATTATCATCCATTCATGTATGATCACTTATTCAGTTATAAGAAATAGTAGTTCCAAGATACTTATCTTTCTTAGATTCATTTTCATGATCCCATTTTGACCAAGTACTAAAATTAAAATGGTTAAGATAGTATTTATATTATGAATATAAAAACATCATTATGAACATGTATCCTCATATTTCATCTTTATTTTTAACATATTACTCTTTTAGTTTAACATCATACTTATATCCCTTGGGAGTGTCAAACTATGTGTGAAGCCATTCCTCTTTTTTAGGCACCATGTGATGATCAAGTTAATACCCAATAAACCCTTTTGGGTTACTAACCTTGGAATATCTATTTGAGATCCTACATCCACATGTAGTATATTGGAACAAATGTAATTTCTAGGATAACCACACAATATTTATTTCACCAGAACATCACGATATTATCCTTTACCTTGATTTATCCCTTAAACATATCCCTGGGGGTTTCACTAAATTTATCTTATCATAATAACTAGATTATTTAATATTACTTCAACAAACCTAAAGGGTTATCTTTACCTTGGAAATTATTATAAAACTTAGCTCATCAACCCTTAAATTAACATCATCTAACTTCATGACCTCTAATGTTATATAAACCCTCCTTTGATACCAACTATGATACATCCAACCTTCACTCCATGACACGATGCTCATAGATTAATTATTTTTATTCCAACTCTGGATTGAACCAATGTGATCCAATATTAACTACTAATAATTAAAATATCACTAAAAAATATTTAGTCACATACATTTTAATGAATTTTTTGTTTACAACTTTATAGAGTTTGGAAAAACTTGTAACTATGTAAGCCCATGCCTTTATCTTTAAATTTTTATTCATTATACTATATTATAATGTACTTAATTCCAAATATGTTTTCAAAATATCTCACAAAACTCTCATTACATGAACATTTAATAGAAATATCATGTGTAATGGTTTTATTCCAAACCAGGGGAGATGGAAATGTAAGAATGGTGAGATCAAACACATTATAAGGTAAAAAATAAGATCTCATGTCATAAACTTGACATGAATAATATTTTTGGAAACAAATGATAAAAAAAATAATTCCATAAAAATAATAACGTGAGTTTAAAGAACCTAGGGTTAATAATATAAATAAAAATGTAGATAATAGAAACTAAATTCATGGTTATTGAGTGCATAATGATATACATATTTATCTTTTCCATAAAGGCCTCTATAGAGAAATTATAATTGTTTTAAATGCTGTATTTAGGACCTCATTGTTTTTATTATGTTTGAAACCAAGACATCACACTTTCATTTTGTTAGAATATACCAAATATCTGAACCTTTTTTCTTATGAGACCTACCAATACATTGAAGGGATATTTAAAATGGGCCCCTACCAATAAATTCTTTATGTTCAATCCATTTATTATATTAATGGTATAAATATAAATGAAATTAATAATGAACTTTCATTATTAATTATTAATAATATATATTGAGATACAAAAATACACAATATATATACTTTTTTCCATGTTATGAAAATGGTTAAAATGATCATAAACCATCTAGATATATAATGTTGATTATCAGACAATATATAATAAATTTATTGAGTAATCAATAAACATATATATCACAATAAATTTTTTACATATTTTCAACATTTACTCGATACATAAATAGTATAAAATTCTATTTATGCAACCCATGAACTAAATCCATATAGGGAATAAGGAATACAATTAATTAAAAAAAATCCATAATCAATATATATATGGAATCTATGTTAGAAAAATTCAATAAAATAAATGAAATTATAGTGTTCAGGGAGGAAAGGCATTATTAAAAAAATATTTCCTATACAAGAGGATTATTTAGAATGAGAAAGGTAGTTATGGATAATTTATTTGATAAAAAATAAAATTACATAATATATCTAGAGAATTAAGCTGGATGGTACTCTTGGAATATTTTACAATCAATCATAATATATGAATAAAGGTCAATCACATAGATGAAAATCACTCTTTATAAGATTTATTAACATCACATTGGAAAAATGAAATTTCTTTAATCTTTTGAAAATAGTTATTTTAAAAATTATGAGAGTAAGAATTTATTTGATAAACCATGATGTTATATAGGGGATGTTTCATATAAAAGAATATAGTGGAAGGATATGTTCATATGATATAAAAACATAAAACTAGATTTTATAATTTTTTTACATTATCCAAAAAAGAAAAAAATTGGGCCACTTTCAAAAGTTATTTTCAAGAGGGTGATTTGGAAACATTGAAAAAGATTGATTTTGAAAAGAAAAATCAAATAAAAATTCCATTAATATACAAAAAGGTTATCAAAATAAATGTTCGGGGGAATATTGAAATTATATTCAAAGGAAGGACACACTCTTTAATATTTTTTTGAGGCCTTTATTGAAATAACACAACATAAAATGGGGTAATAAAACTTACCATAAAATAGAGGTAATGGAAAAAATTAATATAACATGAGATAAAGATAAAATGGTATTTACAAATAGAAAATAGAACATTGGAGGGAAGGGAAAATATAGAAAATGAAGGGATATCATCATTAAAGTAGATTAGAAATATTACTAATAATGATATAATTTTATCGTGATGAAATTTATCTATGAGTAAGATTTAAATCCAATGTTTAATTGACCCTATAGAAAATGTGAGTGTACCATAAAATACTATCATATTGTGGAAGAAATCAATATTCCAAGAAATAAGTTCAAGAAGATGCATTATATCTCATTGATGGGAGTTGAGTTAATAGAAATTCAGGAACATTTGGTATCTTTTAAATGGATTTCAATTTAAATAATGAACATTATATAAATCTTCAAACCTATAAAAACATTATATTTCATTGTATATTCTACTTAAATATATAATATATTAAATAGATGTTTTCACACACTATACCTAATTAAAAATGTGACGCCTTAACCCAAGTTATCCAGAGTTAGTTCATTATTACATAACATTGGCATCATACAAGAAATAATGTCCCAAAAGGCCGATCTGTTTAGTAGCCTTGAAATCACTAGTTATATTCTTAAGTTTTACATTACATCATGAAATAAAAACATCAACCACATTTCGTCCCCTTTTGAACACACTTATAGCATTAGAAAATTCTTGAAGGTCAACCATAAAAAACTTCTTCACATCCTGGAAAAAAACATAGAAAGGGGTGAGCTCAGACGCTCAGTATGGATAACAATATAGAGGAAACTTTCATAAATAATAATAAACATTTAAAGAAATGTATAAGACTAAAAAAGGACTTTTAAACTTGAACATCAGAATAATATGTAAGAGATAAATTCAAATAATGCTATTTACATAATCCCATGGATATTCTACTAGTTGAATAATCACATTCAATATCAATAGCCACTTTCATAATGATGTAATGCATAATGCATGACTTTATAACCACATAGTCAAGGCCTTGTGCCAAGACTATAAATAAGATTTTTTCAAGGCCTTGTTCCAAGGAACTAGTTTATCTAATGAGACCTACTGATGAATCATGGAGGTATAGTGTGCTCCACCATTCACTTACTAAGTATAATGCATACCTCAAATGAAAATGTTTAAACATAACATAAACATTCGTATTAAAAATAGCATACAAAATGTCAATAATTTATTCATAAACCATGAATGGTGTAAAAATAACCCATCCATAATCAAACATATCACAAAACCTTCAATACAATATTAAATATTTGTATCATAATAAATCAACTTCAAACAAGCTTAAAATCCCTCAATGGATGTTGACATAGATGAAATAAAAACATTTTGTAGAGAAAAATCTCTTTGTATATTGAAATCATTTAAAATTCATATAATTATTAAATAAAACATTTATTCTTAAAATATATTTATAATCTTGTATGGGAAGCTTTGATGATGTTATAATAGTAGAAAATAGCCACCCCTGTAGTATAAGATAAAAAAGACATTTTTACATAAATTTTGTCGAAAAGGTCATAAAGTAAATTGTTTGGAAAATGATGGAAAAATTCCTTTCAAAACATATAAGGACAAATAGGGGAATAAATTAAATTAACCAATTTTCTAGTAAATGATAAAAAGTTTATGAAATGCTTTTTTAAGAAAACACAGATGTGGATGATAAGGAGGTCCCACTAGATACATACATATTAACAACACCAGATAAGTAAAGAGATTGTATAATTAACCCTTACCTTGTAATTTTACTTAGTAGATGGTATGTTAAACTCCTATAAAATAGTTAAAACACTGTTATTAAATTATAAAATAACTATATACATAAATATGATATCATATATGATCCTATGATATTTCTTTGTTATTAATATTTCAGTGGTATCATCGTTTCAGATGTTAACTGATTCATTTTCCTTTATATGATTGGTTACGTAAGCCATGTTTGTTATGGATATAATGTATATTATTCGTATATAGAATAATATTATGTTATTAAACACTATTTTTAATCATAAAATGAAAATTATTCTTGAATGATTACGATGGGGAATTAATATCATAGTGTTCGTGGAGATAGTAATACGCACGTACGCACGAGCGACAATATCATTATAGTGATGGTGAAATAGAACAGAATTGGATGGTATATAATATATAAATAATCATTAAAATGGTATATTTGTTATTTAAATTATTTATACTCATTATTATACCCACTTAAATAATAAAGTGTTTGAATAACAAACTACACCACGACATGGAGACGGTAAGCCATACGTACGCACGTATGGTGACTTTGTCATTCATATGATGGATATAATAATGAATATGGTGGTACCATTATATAATAAATTTTAATTATATATAATATACTTGAGATATTATTTTATAATGGGAACTACAATGAAATAGGAAGTGGAAGAAGAAAAGAACATGAAAAAGGTGATGAAATATTTACCTCTTCTTCAGGTTCTTCCTTTTGATTTGATCAAAAGGGCTCCTTAAATTGTTTTTGTGACCAAATTAAGGACTCTAGGACAAATTGAGGAATGTGGGGAGGATATTGGGTCCAGTTTTGGAAGATACAAAAGGCTTTGGAGGTGTGAAATTAATAGAAGGGGATGTACCCTTTTATAAGAGAGGTGAGGGTCACTTTAGGAAAAGCATGAAATATTATTTTATAATAAACTCATTTTAGGTTTATAATGTCTCCAAAAAGATTTATTTAGAGTATAAGATAGATATGGGTTCATGGAAATTCAAAAAATAGGTTTTAGACATTTTTATGTCCCCATATTGACCATATCTTTTAGATTTAACTCTTAGTTATGTAGTTTGACATTTACCATGTCTTTTTGAATTTTTATAATAATTGGTTAATAAACATACAATAAAATTCCAAAATTACCTAAAGTTTTTCATTAATGATATACCTATCATTTTATATGTTCATTGGATGATCCTTATATTTTATAGGACAATTATACAATTTAATAATATAATATTTGTTTTAAAAACTCATTTCTGTCAATTTTGACACTATTTAGTATTTTGTTTTTGTGAAAGTCATCACAACTTTATTACATAGATACAAATACATCTTATCAAGGATAACATGTCATATTCACATAAAAACTTATTGGAGGTCCTAAAAACATTGAAATTATATTTATGTTAATATTTATAATACCATTTATTTGATTCTTTCATTAATATGGTAATTACTCCATCATCATTGTGTCATAAATAAATTAAATTATTTAATGTATAAAAATTATAAATAAAATAACATTAAGTAAGAAATATTTTTATCTTTATAATTATTATTTATAGTCTAATTTATCTTATATATAACCCTATATTAAAAATGGTTTAGTTATTAAACATAGAATTTAACTCTTTTAACTCTTCATTAAATAAAATAATAATAAATGTCCTAATCTTATCCAAGTGGACCGAAGGGGATCATATACTATTATTAAGGATATTTTTGGTCGAATTTCACTTATCTAATAGAATTAGGACATGTTTTAGGGTAATTATAATATAAATTTTACCCTTAATTATCCTATTTACTTTTAACCTTGATGAATAAACGTAAAAAAGTAACTATTCACCAAAAAATATTTTCATCTTATTGAACCAAATTTTACTTACTGATGTAAACCGTGTCTTTTTGATTTTTTAAATTCAAATCACATAAGCAATAAAATTATGTACTATGCAAATTAGCAAATTCTATTAAGAGGTGGGTAAAAGACGATAAAAAGTTCAATAAAAGTTTTATATATCTAAACATATTATAAAATTACTCCAATGAATTACATTTAACTTATATAGGTATTATGTATCTATTTTGATCTAAAATAAATTTAAATAAAATAAATAATTATCTAAATAAAAATTTTGTTTTAAATAATAGCAAAACATTTTTCACTATTCAAAAAAAATTTAATGTTTTTAGAAAAATAAAAAAAATTCACACTAAAATAATTTCGATATTCCAAATCCAAAAATGAAGTGCATTTTTAAAGATAAAATTTATATAATTTCAAAAAGTGAGAATTACTATTCATAACAGCTAGTTTGATTGGTCGCGGTGTGTTAGAATCTTGAAGTTGTGTACAATGAAAGCTATTGCATTATTCAAAGGGAAAAATACCGTAGAAGCTTGGGGTGTTACATTATTCCCTCCTTCATATAATTTCATGATTGAAATTTCTAGAATACTACCGCACAAAAAGATTAGGGTGGTTCTTCATCATTAGTTCCTCAGGTTCCCACGTTGTCTCTTCCATCTTGTGGCTTCTCCATAGAACTTTTACCAGACGAGTCATCTTTTTTCTCAGCAATTCTTCTCCGGTATTAAGAATATTGATAGGCTCATCACAATAAGACAGATCAAGTTCCAGTTTAATTTCTTCATAGGTTATTACATGCGTTGGGTCGGGCATGTATTTTATCAATAATGATATGTGGAACACCTCGTGACCTTTTGAGAGACATGGATGCACTGCCAAAATATTACCTACAACTCCAATTCATTCTAGAATTTCAAAAGGTCTGATGTACCTGTGTCTCTCTTTACCCTTCTTACCAAAACGTATAACACCCTTCCATGGAGATACCTTCAATAAAACATGGTCTCCTACTTGATATTCCAAATCCTCCCTTCGTTTATCGATGTAGCTCTTTTTCCGAATTTGGGATGCTTTGATGTGGGGTTTGATAATATTCAATTTTTACATTGTTTCCTCAACAAGTTATGGGCCTATGGATTTTCATTCACCAACATCATCCCAATAAGTTGGCGGGAAACATCTATTTACATATAATGCTTCATATTGTGCCATTTGAATACATGAATGGAAGCTGTTGTTATAGGAAAATTCTAATAGAGGTAATTATTGATCCCAAATACCTTGAAAGTCATGTGATCAAGATCTCAACAAGTCTTATAAGGTTTGAATAGAGCATTCTGATTGTCCATCAGTTTGAGATTGGTCGATAGTGCTCAAACGAAGTTCAGTAACCATGGCCTTCTGAATAATTTTCCATAATCATTATGTAAAATAAGGTTTATGATCAAAAACAATCAATAGGGGTACACCATGGATTCTAAAAACCTCATTAATATATAGTCTTGCTATACGTTCAAGTTGTAAATCTTCTCTTATAGTATGAAAATGTGCTGAATTTGTAAGATGATCAACAATGAATCATATTACATCATACCTTCTATGGGTCTTTGGTAGCCCCGTGACAAAGTCCATTGTAATATTATCCCATTTCCACTCAGGTATGGGAACAGGTTTCATGAATCCTCCAGGACGTTTCCTTCTAGATTTCGCTTGTTGACAAACAATACATCTTGAAACAAAATCAGAAATCTCCCTCTTCATGTTGTCCAACCAAAAATTTTCCATCAAATATCTTTTCATTTTGGTACTACCCTGGTGTGTAGAGAAATCGGAGCTACGAGCATCATCCAAAAAGTCACTTTTCAGATCTGGTATATCGAGAATACAATGTCTCTTCCAAAATTTTAAAATTCCATCTTCATATATGATGCCGATCAATCTCCTATCATTCACAGCTTCAAATTTTATTTTGAATTTCTTCATGATGAGTTTGAAAACTCTTTATCCTATCTAGTAAAGATGTTTTTGGAAACCATTTGAAAAATTATTTATATTTCACATTCCATGGTTATTCCAATATCCATCATTACTAGATACATGAAAAAAGGATCCATTTCAACTCACATATTGTTCAAAACTCATTTCTCCTTTCTAATCAAAGCATCTGCCACCTTATTTTCCTTTCTATGGGTGGTAGTGTATAGTGAAATCATAGTCCTTGAGAATTTCAATCCATCACTTTTGCATCATCTTAAGTTCTTTTTGTGATAAAATATTCTTAAAACTCCTGTGATTAGTGTAAATATCATATTTCTAACCATAGATATATTGTCTCCATTTTTTAGAGAAAATATTACAGCTACTAACACAAGATCATGAGTATGATAGTTTTTCTATTTAATTTTTAGCTGCCGCAATGCATAGGTAATGACTCTATCATTCTATATAAGAACAAAACCATGTACTTTCATTGAAGCATTACTATAAATAACAAAACAATCATTCATATATAGTAGAGTCACGATAAGAGAATTAACTAATATTCTCATTAGTTCTTCAAAACATTCTTCACACTGTTTTTTCCAAACAAATTTATACAATTTATGAGTGATCTTGGTTAATGGGTTAGCCAATAGGGAAAAATTCTGGAAAAAATGCCGATAATAACATGCTAAACCAATAAAACTGCATACCTCAATTATACTCGTCGATGTTGTCCATTATTGGATTGCCTTGGTTTTTAAAGGATCAGTAGAGATTCCATCCATAGAGACAATATGGCCAAGAAAAGAAATCTCCTAAATCCAGAATCCACACTTTCAAATATTCCCATATAATTCATTTCTTCTAAGAGACTTTAGAATAATTCCCAAGTGATTTTCATGATCTTCATAGATTTTATAGTAAAACAAGATATAATCAATAAATACCACAACAAAGTCATCATGATATTCCTTGTAAATTATATTTATTAGTTCCATGAAGGTAGAGGGTGCATTAGTCAATCCAAAAGGCATTATTGTAAAGTCATAATGCCCGTACCTAGTTTGAAATTATGTTTCCGGAATTTCTTCCTTCTTCAAACACAACTGATGATATCCAGATCAAAGGTCAATATTTGAAAAATATTGAGTTCCATGAAGTTGGTAGAATAAATCATCAATGTGAGGTAGTGGATACTTGTTCTTTATTGTTATAGCATTGATCTCCCTGTAGTCATTACACAACCTCATAGATCTGTCTTTCTACTTAACAAAAAGGACAGGGGCTCCCCATGGAAAAACACTAGGGATAATAAATCTCATGTTACTCAATTAATCTAGTTGTTTCTTTAGTTCCACTAATTCCCAAGTGTCCATTATATAAGGGGTCTTTGACATGGGCCTTGAACAAAGAGTTAAATCAATGGAAAACTCAATTTCTCATTCTGAAGGATATCTAGGTAAATCCTCTGGAAACACATCAATATATTCTTGCACAGTAGGTACTTCCTCTATTCAAACATTCTATTACTCACCCATAGTTATTTCATTATCTTCTTCCCCAATAATTGAATTTAATAGAGCTACTGGTGGTATATCTAGATAAGAATCAGGTGGTGATGTTTCTACTTTAAAGATAAGGTACTCCTTATCATCATCAAAAATAGTAACCTCCTTCTTCTTAATTTTTTTCGCATCATGGTCTGAAAGCCAATCCATTCCAAGGATTATATCAAATTCAATCATGGGTATGATGGTGAGATCAGCAGATAAAGAACATTTATATTCCTTAATGGGAACTGATTCACAATTTTTTTTTGATGATACTTCCTTTAGGTGTTCTGACTGAAAACTACCTTGTTATGTCAAATTAAAAATATCCAATTTTTTTTAGAAAACTGGGAAGATATGAAACAATTCCATGATCCAGAATCAAATAAAGAATTGGCTAAACTTGACGAAACCATTAAATTACCTGCCACCACATCTTTTGGTGCTTCAACCTCTGCAGTAGTGACCACATAAGCATAGCCTTTCTCCCTTGGACTTTTCTGAGGTGAATTCCCTTGGAACTTAGGACATTCATTTTCATAATTCTCCTTTTCTCTACAATTTTAGCATTCAACATTGACAACATCTTTCTTCCCCTAGTAATCACGAGTTTAGTGGCCTTTTTCACCACACTTGTAACAGAATCCCATTCCCTTCAAGAAAGTACTAGGGTGTTTCTTCCCACATTTACTGCAGGATGGATATTCAAATTTTCCATTCTTCCCCTTAATTCCTTTTTCCAAAGTGTTTAACAGATCTCTTTTTCTCTTTCCTTTCTTTGATATCGTAAGACCTAGAGAATTCTTTTTCAGTTTTGATAGAGCATGAGACAATATATTTGTATAATAAGAAGGATTATGCGACTAATGCTCACCGGAGAAATTGTTTTAACCCATCAAATAATTGATCAATATCACTCTTTGGTTTACATATATAATCGGTTGTATTCCTTTCCAACATTGTAATGTTAGCCTCATACTTTGCGACATTCTCATCCTCCTTTTGCCTCAACTCAAGAAATTGTCTTTTTATATCCTCTTGAAGGTCATGAGGAATGTATTTTTATAAGAAAATCAATTTAAAATCCCCCCATTCCATGTTTGATTCTTATTCATCTTCCTTTATGTTTTGGATTAATGACCACCATTGATCTGCATCTCCCGTGAGGCGATAAACTACCATGACAACCTTTTACCGTTCTCTACTCCCCAAAGAATAAAATATTTTTTTCTAAGGAATTTATCCACTACTCATCTACTAATGGACTTTTATTCCCAATGAATGTTAGTGGTTGTTTTCCCATGAAGCGGTCTAACATTGATCCTCCACATTGCGGATATGGTTGCTTCATATGGGTAAGGTTATTATTCATAACCTGAGTGAGTTGTCCTAGTATGGTGATAAGATGATAAACACTAGTTGCATCACCAGCTTCACTATAATAATCTTGAGTAGGAGGGAAATCTCGACATTTATTACATGGGTCGATATAGTTTCCATTCTTTCCACTAGGTACCATTTCTAAACAATGGCATATAACAGATTAGTTTATGAGTCACAATATATAATTCGAAACTGTTAAAACACTTAACATAAATTGAAGAGTTTATGGATATAATCCATAATCATAAAAATGTTTTCTTTGAGGAGGTATATACTCATAAATCCTTCATAATGGTTTTTAATCAAAATTAGAATTATCCTAATCATATCCCCTTGGAGTGTCGTAACAAAGAGTGCAGTAAGGCCGGTTGTTGTGCACCAGTTCCCGTTCGAGTCTAGATCAAAGTAGTGTTTTCATGTTTTACCCCTAGGTACATCTCTTCCAGAGGTGGCTCTACATTTTTGGATCCAAACAAGGATGTATTACTTGGAAAAAATGAAAAATATATATAGTACCAAAATTCTAGGATGTTCTTCTATACTAATCCTCAAAGTCTATCTTAGGGTAGTGTTCTTTAATCATATTTTTTCTAAATCTAGTTTCTAAGGATTGTACAAAACTTTCTATGATACCAAATGTAATTTCCTGACCCCAGTTACCCATATTCAATGCATTATTACATAACATTGGCATGATAAAAGGAATCATGTCCCAAAATACCGATCAATTTAGTAGATTTGTAAGTACTAGATACATTCATAAGTTGTACATTACATCATGAAATAAGAACATCAATAACGTTTCATCCCCGTTTTAATACACTTATATCCTTAGCCTATCCTTATAGGTTAACCATAAAAAATATATTCACATCCTCAAAAAAATAAAACATAGAAATGGGTGAGCTCTGATGCTTAGTAAGGATTATAATATAGCGGAAACTTTCATAAATAAGCATTAACATTTAAGGCAATGTATAAGAATAAAACAAAATCCTTTTAAACATAAACTTCCGAATAACATGGAAAAGATAAAATCAACTAATGTTTCTTACATAATCACATCGATATTCTACTAGTTGAATAATCACATGCAATATCAATAGCCACATTGATAATGATGGAATTCATAATGCCAGAATTCATAACCATATAGTCAAGGCCTTGTGCCAAGACTACAAATAAGATTTTGTCAAGGTTTTTGGCAAGACTAATTTTTTTTCAATTCCTTGTTCCAAGACACTATTTTGACTCATTAGACCTACTGATGCATCAAGGAGATATAGCGGGTCCACCCCTCACTTACTATGTCCAATATATTTTTCATATGAAAAGGTTTAAACATAACATAAACATTCGTATTAAAAATAGCATAAAAATTGTCAATAATTTTTCCATAAATTATTAATGGTTAAAAACTAACACATCCATAGTCAAACATATCACAAAACCTTCAATACAATAGGGAATATTTGTATCATAATAAATCAACTTCAAATAAACATAAAATCCATCAAAGGATATTCACATTGATGAAATCAAAACCTTTGTAGAGAAATATCTCTTTATATTTTGAAATAATTTAAAAGTCATATGATTATAAAATAAAAAATTTATTTTGAAAATATTCTTATAAGAATTTAAGGTATCATCGACTATGTTTTAATGGCAGAAAATAGCTACACCCACCGTATAAGTTCAAAAAAATATTCATACCTTAATTTTGTCGAAAAGGTCATAATGTACCTTGTTTGGAAAACGACAGAAAGATTCCTTTCAAAACATATTAGGTAAAATAATGGTATAAATTACTTGAACACATTTTTATTAAATAGTAAAAATGTTTTGAATTTTTTTTAAGAAAAAATGGATTTGGATGATAAAAATGTCCTAGTAGATACTTACGTATTAACAACCTCGAATAAGTAAAGAGATTGTAGATTTAACAACTACTTTTTTCTTTTCCTTAGTTTATGGTATGATAAAAACTTGTATAATAGTTAAAACATTGTTATTAAATTATAAAAGAACTATATAAATAAATATGATATCATGTATGATCCTATAATATTGCTTTGTTAATAATATTTCATTAGTATCATCGTTTCGGGTGTTAACTGAATCATTTTATTTTATATGATTGGTTATGTAAGACATTTTTGTTATTGGTAGGATGTATTTTATTCATATAAATAATGATATGAAGTTCTTAAACATTATTTTTAATCATAAAATAAAAACTATTCTTGAATGATTATGATGGGGAATGAATCTCATTGCGTTCGTGGAGACGGTAATCCGTACATACGCACGAGCGACAATATCATTATATTGATGGTGAAATCATTTGTAATTGGATGGTATATCATATATAAAGAATCATTAACAAGTTATAATTATTATTTAAATAATTTATACTCATTATTATACCCATCTAAATAATAAAGTGTTTGAATAAAAAACTATACCATGACATGGAGAGGGTAAGCTGTACAAACGCACGAATAGTGTCTTTGTCATTAATATGATGGATATAATAATTAATATGGTTGTTAAATTTTTATAATAAAATCGTAGAATATATAATATACTAGAGTTATTATTTTATAATGGATACAACAAAAAGGAGTAAGTGGAAGAAGATAAGAACATGAAAGAGGTGATGAAATATTTACCTCTTTTTTGGGTTCTTCCTTTTGATTTGATCAAAAGGGCCCATTATGTTGGATTTTTGACCAATGGAAGGCCTCTAGGATGAGGGGAGGATTATTGGGAGGATATTTGGGCCGGGATTGGCTGTCACGACCCCCTCCCTACAATGTGTACCCCTCCTGGTTCGGCAATGTGGGAAGGGAGATAATAACCTCCGAGTCCCGCCTCCTGTAGGCCCCGGGTTGGTGACTAGCACCAAGGGTATAGTAAACACATGAATGAGAGGAATTAGACTCTAAGATAAAACATGCAGAAGAGTGAGATAAGATACACACTAACCAACTCCAACTCATAACTGAAATATAAAAGAAACCCATGTACATATAGTAAATTCCATGGAAAATTAATACAACTGAATGGGAAACTACAAGTACCCAAAAGAAAGTAAAATGGCAGCAACCACAAGCCCGAACTGCTCCTCCAACCTCAAGCTAGTAGTAACAAGACTGATCTCCCTCCCCGAAGCCTCTCGTGCAAAGGTAAAGAAAGCATACTAAAGCACAGTGAACAACAAGTAAAACTAACTCGTCACCTAAACAGGTATACTAAGTTCCAAACCTCACCATGGCTACTCTCACCAAGTAACGCATAAAATAACATAACATATACAAAAGAATATCAACGGTAACCTGGTACTACATCCCCACTGGTTTGTCGCTTTTCCCCAATGACATACGTCCTGTGCATCTCTATCCAAAGGCTTTCCCGAATACACCTGGGCTAAGGTCCAAAAGCTACACCTCGTGAACCAAAAAGGCTTTCCCATAGACACCTAGGCTAAGCACCACACCATCCTCACAACCAAAATTTACCAGGGAGTTTCTGGGAGCCACCACAGCTCACATAACATGTATCATACATCAGGTATTATACCTCAAGCCATTACAGCCCATACACCGAGTAAGGATCCTCAATCCATCACATCCTATACACATTACAACTATAGCAGTCCATATGATACTATATCCAGATTATATGTGTTTGAATAACCACAAGCCATTACAACCCTCTACACTCATATAAAAGGAAAAACTAACTTTTGTGCCTAATGGCAGTAGTATCTACCAAGAGAAGAGAGTGGGGCCAAAGGGGGTAGTCCGTCATTCACCCTACCATCATAATGTTGGGGAAAAAACCCCCCATGGATCAGAATCCCCAAGGTGCCAGTTTCCCTTACTGACAGGGTGGAGTAGCATCTAGAAACACAAAAACTACAGAATATATTATTACTCACAACCACTGTATGAGCATAACCTAGTCTTGGACACAACTGCAGCTAACGTCTCTCGGACTCCGGGCTGCCACATCTAATACTAGGTATCCTATAATCACACAACCATTTACAGGTCTTTTTTAGATTACTTCATTTCCTTTATATGAATTCCACTGTACGTTAATTAATTCTTCAAACATTAATTAACCACAAACAATTCCACATTAAATTCCATTAACATCACATCCAAAAACCACTATCTCATCAAAGGTTCTCAACCTCATCCTTATGGTTCAACAAACTCCAACCCCATAGGCTAACATCATTTATTCAAACATTCATTACAGAATAACTTTCCCAAATTCCCAGGAATTCTAGAAAAGCATCATATGCTACTAAACACAAGAGGCTCAACACGATGAGTAGATGTACTACCCATCAATTCTTTGCCACCTAATGCAAGAGCGTAGACCCATTCTTCATTGATATTCTAAACATGGAAAGCACATGGCATACCCTACGTGTATTCGCCTCTATCAGAAGTTGGGTAAGAAAGACCAGCTGCCTTGAGCAGTGGGGAAAAGTAAAGTAGATAAACAACCAAACAAAGTACCAAACATCCAACAATCGCATCCATCCCATTCCATCATCCCTGGGGCCCTCCCTGAAACCTATGTGCATAAACCGATGCATCTCACCACTCGAGGCGTCATCCACTGCGACAACCACAAGGCCTCCATACCCCCATATATCACAACACCCCTTAGGGGTCACATCACAACACAACATATCACAACACCCCTCCAGGGTCACATCACAGCACAAGCAGTAGGAAAGTAAACATCACATCAATTTGGGCTCTTGGCCCCATAACAAGGAATTTTTCTTTAAAACAACAAGCACCAACAATTTTCAGGTTTACCAACAGACTAAATTAATCACATACATCGACATGAATTTTTTTAACATCAAATAGGAACAACAACCACAACAAAAACAACCAGATTCGTTTACATGCCTCTGTATCTTTAGAAAATTAATTGTCAATTAATTCCGTCTTTACGTTAATTATCAATTTCATCATGAACAACATGCGAACAAACAAGACATAAATATCACTCTATCTAGAAAATCAAGAGGCAAACCTTTATCATGGTACAAAGCAACAACATGCGATCAAACCAATTCTTTTAATCTGGAAAAAGTATTTAATTAGATCAATTTCATTGTGATCCGAAGGGCTAAATCATGCTAACTCAACGATTGAACATAAAAAAATTAGAGAAGCCATGAATCCCCTACCTGAACAGTTTTGATGGAAACCACAACGGTCGAAGAATGCCCAAGAAGACCGGGCCGATTCACCAAGGATCCTGCCAAGATCTCTTCTCCTAACAAGATTAAGATCAAAGTTCATCATAAATGATATCCACAAACTTAGATCTACACCTAATGGGCATAGATCTAAGATCCCAAGAGAAGAGGAGGAGTAGATCTATGTAGATCTAAGAATCCAAACAAAAAGGATCACATGCCTCGAGAAACCAGCTTCGATTCGTGAAGATAAGCCCCCAGATCGCCTCCAAAACACTTGGGAGAGGTTCTTCTACCTCCAAGGAAGGGTAATCCCAAGTTATGGCCGCTTAGGCGCTTAAATGAGGTGATTAATGGAAAAACGAGTTAGAACCACAAATTTTAGGATCTAACATTAAGTACACACATGGTTAATCTACACGGTTTAACAAATTGTGTGCTAACCATGCGTTAGCTTCTGCCTCGTCAAACAGTCCTCGCATGGTTAGTCCTCTCGGTTAGACAAACCGTGCGCTAACCATGCGTTAGCCACTTCCTCCAAGATTAGACATTCATGGTTTGGCCGCACGGTTTAGGCAAACCGTGCACCAACTGTGCGAAAGCTATTGCCCTTTATCTTTCCTTAAAAGTCAACCCAAACGCTCCCCCAAGTCACCTTGACCTCCCAAAACACCTCCAACACCGCATTTTCACAAAGTAATGGACCAAAGAGGTCCGATCCATTACACTAGATACCTCTCAAGACATTCTCGTCCTCGAGAATCCAAAACTCACCTAAATAGAAAACTAAGCAGGGTATGAACAACCACCCATCGAGATACCTCTCAAAAAATAAAAACCCACCAATGAAACAAAGGGTACCATCTCATAAACATGAATGTACCACAACCACATAAGATAAAAAAATACATGAAAAGAGTTAAACATCAAACAAATCTGGGTACTGAGAATGTATTTGTGAATCACGTTCCCAAGTACTCTCCTCCAAGCCACCATGTCGCCAGAATACATGAACTAAAGGGTTAGAATGCCCGTGAAACACATACTACATATGGTCTTGGATCTCCATAGGTTTCTCCTCAAAGGTTGCATCATCATCGACATCGATCTCTCCAAAATCGATGATGTGAAAGTCATCATAAAGATAATGATGGAGCTGTGATACATGGGAAACATCATGTATCCGACTCATATGTGGGGGAAGTGCTACTTGATATTCAACAACTCCAACATGAGCTAACACCTCGAAAGGCCCAACAAACTAGGGAAAAATCTTACTTCCACGACCAATCCTTTGATGCCCACAACGGGGAGTCACCTTCAAAAACCCATGATCCCCAACATTAAACTCCAAGGGTCTCCTCCTTTGATCAACATATTATTTTTGATGATCTTGCTCTTTCTTCACCCTCTCACGAATCACCTAAACCATATCTTTTGTATTCTGCACTAGTTCCGGTCCGAGAATTGCAGACTCTCCGACCCCAGTCCAACACAACAGAGAACGGAAAGGCCGGCCAAACAAGGATTCAAACGGCGCCATACCGATGGTGGAGTGAAGACTATTATTATAAGAGAACTCCACCAAGGGTAAGTTCCTCATCCATGATCCTTCAAAATCAAGAACACAAGAGCGCAACATGTCTTCAAGAGTCTGGATGGTTCGCTCGGTCTGACCATCCATTTGAGGATGAAAAGCAGTGATAAGGCATGACTGAGAACTGAATGCATGTTGGATACCTCTACACACCCTAGAGGTAAAATGAGGATCTCGATCAGAAATTATCTTCCTAGGTACTCCATGAAGTCTCACCACCTCCTATAGATACTTCCTCGACAAAACTTCCACTGAGCTTGACTCCTTGATTGCTATAAAGTGGGCTGATTTTGTTAAACGATCCACTACCACCCAAATAGCATCATAACCTCCCGTAGCTCGAGGTAAACTAGTATCAAAGTCCATTGATATGACCTGCCACATACCCTGAGGAATCTCTAATGGTTGGAGAAGACCACCAGGAACACGGTGTTTGACATTCAACTTCGGGAAGACTAACCATTGAGACACAAACTCCGTAACTGCACGCTTCGGCCCAGGCCACCAAAACTGACTCCTCAAGGATCGGTAAATCTTTGATACACAAGGATGCACCGCTAAAGTAGAACCATGGATATCATGGAACACAACATTCATCGAACCCATGAACGCAGCTGGAGCATTCGTCACACCAAACGGCATTACAAAGAACTCATAATGCCCATGATGACATCAGAAAGTAGTCTTCGGGATATCCTCATCCTTCACACGCATTTGATGATATCCTGACCGCAATTCGATCTTTGAGAACCATCCTTCACCATTCAGTTGATCGAATAAGTCATCAATCCGTGGAAGAGGATATCGATTATTTATTGTCACTTTGTATAAGCGACGATAATTGACCCACAACCGAAAACTTCCATCGGCCTTCTTCACGAACAAAACTAGTGCACCCCATGGGGACACACATGGTCAAACAAAACCACACTACAATAGACTATAAAGCTGTATACGCGGCTCTCATAACTCAGAGTGGGCCATTCTATATGGAGACATATAGGTAGAAGAATCTCCTGGCAGTAGCTCGATCCCAAACTCAATCTCCCGTCAAGGGGGTAATGCTACAACCTATTCTAGGAAGACATCAGGGTACTCCTCTACGACCCTAGGAAACGTCATCTGATGAACCTCTGATAAACTCAACATCATGTCATCTTCCATGGACGATAAGGATGGAACACACCTGCGACCCATCCGAGGATCTCGCTCACCAACAAACACCACCGGCTCTCCATCCGCACCAAAGAAAACAACCTTCTTCCTGAAGAAATCCATGATAGCCTGCACCGAATGAAACCAATCCATGGTGAGGATGACATCATATAGTTGTATCTGTAAACATAGGAAATCTTCTCAAGAGCGGTGTTTCCATAACACTAGCTCATAGTCTCTACATACTTCAAAGAAGTCATCTCGACCTCCAACAGGCGTAGTCAACGCCAAGGGCATTGGAAGCCTCTCTAATTGAAGTCCCAAATCATGGACAAGGGTAGGTGATATGAAGGAGTGTGTCACTCCTAAATCAAACAAGGAATACACCAAGGTATAAAATAAGAAAAGGGTACCTCAAATGACATCTGTCTTTCCTGGTGCTGGAAACGCTATAGCATGAAGATGACCACAACCTCCTCCACAGCCCCTCTGTCCCTTATGATGACCACCACCATGGCCGTGCTCTACTCTCTGAGGATGGGGAGCATCATGGGGCTGTCCTCTGCCTGCCCCATCCACCCTATGCTGATCTAAAGCTGGTGCAACTGGCTACTTCTGCCTCGGCTAGAACTGCCTCAACAGAGAATCATGGAGCGTAGAACCCGGTGCACGATCACCACTTTGAAAGGTCAGGCACTCCCACTGCTGATGGACACGACCACCACAAAAAAAGTGCCTGATCCCTTGGCATAGACCTGAGAAATTCTTCCTCTAGAGAAACAATATGTGAAGGGATGGGACCTACCCCCAGCTGAATGGAAACTCTTCTTCCCTGAAAACCAGGAACCCCAGACCACATATCTTCTTCATGAGGAATTATGCAAATTCCCCTCTCGTGATTATCCAGTCCTGGCCAAAGTCCTCTTGACAACCTCCACCCTCGCCATCACCTCAAGATATATATTCAGCATAAATGGAGTGACCTGATGCTGGATCTCTGGATGAAAAACCCCCTCAAAATGCCTCACCCTAGCCTCCTCATATAGTTATAGGTCCGAAGCATATCATAAAAGTTTCCTGAAATGGATTTCAAACTCTCGAACATTGGAGCTCCCCTATCGAAGGGTAAGAATCTCTTGGCGACTGGACGCCTTCGCAGTCAAAGAAAGATACTAAAATCTAAACCTGTCTTGGAACTCCTCCCATGAGATCACGGACTCCTCACGATCCCCAAGGATGAAGAACCACCACTGCCTTACTTCTCCACACAACATCGTCACAACCAAGGACACCCAGTGCTTATTCCGAGAACTGATCGAAATGAATCCTATCTGGACATCTTCCAACCAGTCCTCCATGACTGCATCTGAAACGGATCCCTCATACTTATGCAGAATCTGGTGCTGAAACTCTTGGAGTGTCTTCCTCCAAGTGTCATCATCATCAACCTCTACCCTGCAACGATCTACTGGGACAACCTACTAAAAATTTTCTGCACAAGCCTGACGAGGACCTTGATCTGGAGCCATACCTATAAAATAACAAACACTTAGAGCTCCTAAGCCTGGAATATTAAAGAATCAACATTTATTAATTAATTGTTTTCTTTTTATTAATTTTAGGTTAACCTATTCCACAGTCTACCCATTCAAACAAAGGCACAAAGAATAATGATTCATGATCCTTTCCTAGGTCTCTACCCTGCAACTAGTATCACCTTGTTTAGTAGCCATTGTAAACTTAAACATCCATGCATCTGATCCTAGGGGGATCTAAACACCTATGTCTCACCCGGTATCAAGTGTTTACCTCACTTGATAAACATGAATGACACCATTTCCCTACCAACCCATGCCACCTCACATGTGCCTAACTCCAAACTCAATCCTATCCCTCTACTAGACATCTGATACCACTATTTCACGACCCCCTCCCCACAAAGTGTACCCCTCCTAGGTCGGTAATGTGAGATGGGAGATAATGACCCCCAAGTCCCGCCTCCAGTAGGCCCTGGGTTGGAGAATAACACTGAGGGTATGGTAAACACATGAATGGGAGGCATTACCCTATAAGAGAACACATGCGGAAGAGAGAGATAAGATAGACACTTACCAACTCCAACACATATCTAAAATATTAACAAAACCCAAGTACATATATGAAATGCCAAGAAAAAGTACTACAACGGAAAGGGAAACTACAAGTACCCAAAAAGAAAGTAAAATGGCAGCGACCACAATCCCGAATAGCTCGTCCAACATCAAGCTAGTAGTTACCAGCTTGATCGCCAACCTACTCCAAGTGACCTGAAAAACAATTTATATATACATAGGGTGAGTATAACAATATACTCAGTAGGGTCCTCCCCGAAGCATCTCGTGCAAAGGTAATGAAAGCATGTAAAATCACAGTGAACAACAGGTGAAACTAACTCATCACCTGAATAGGTATACTTAGTTCCCAACCTTACCATGGCTACTCTCACCAAGTAACGCATACAAGAATATAACATATAGAAAAGAATATCAAGGGTACCCCACTACTACTTCCCCACTGGTTTTCTGCTTTTCCCCAACGACATACGTCCTGTGCATATCTCTCCAAATGCTTGCCTGAATACACCTGGGCTAAGCTCCATAATATTCTCCTCGTGCACCACAAATACATTTCTGCATACACCTGGGCTAAGCACCACACCATCCTCACAACCAAAAGTAACCAGGTAGTTTCTGGGAGCCACCACAGCTTGCATAATGTGTATCATACATCTGATATTATACCCCAAGACATTACAACCCATACACCAAGTAAGGATACTGAAACCATCCCAACCTATACACATTACAACTATATTAGTCCATAGGATACTATATCCAAAATATATGTGTGTGAATAACAACAAGCCATTACATCCCTCTACACACATATATAGGGAAAACTAACTGTTGTGGATAATTTCACTAGTATCTACCAAGAGAAGAGAGAGGGTTCAAAGGGGGTAGTCAACCATTCACCCTCCCATCAGAATGTTGGGTAAAACACCCCCCATGGCTCAAAATCCCAGAGGTGCCAGTTTCCCTTACTGACAGGGTGGAGTAGCATCTAGAAACACATAAAGTACAGAATATATTATAACTCACAACCAGACTATGGGCATAACCAAGTATTAGACACAATTGTAGCTAACGTCTCTCGGTCTCCGGGCTGCCACTTCTAAGACTTGGTATCCTATAAGAACACAACCATTTACAGGGCTTTATTAGATTACTTCATTCTATTTTTATCAATTACACTATACGTTAATTAATTCTTCAAACATTAATTTCCCATGAACAATTACACCTTAAATTCCATTAACATCACATCCAAAAACCACTGTCCCTTCCAATGTTCTCAACCTCATCCTTAAGTTTCAACAAACTCCAACCCCATAGGTTAACATCATTTATTTAAACATTTATTATAGAACTACTTTCCCAAATTTCCAGGCATTCTAGAAAAGCATCCTATGCTACTAAACATAAGGGGCTCAACTCGGTGAGTAGATGTACTACCCGTCGAGTCTTTTCCTCCTATATCAAGAGCGTAGACCCATTCTCCTTTGAGAGGCTAAACACAAGAAATCTAGTGGCATACCCCACGTGTCTTCATCTCTTTCAGAAAATGGGTAAGCAAGACCAGCTACCTTGAGTATTGGAGAAAAGTAAAGCAGATAAATAAGAAAACAAAGCACCAGGCATCAAACAATCACATCCATCCCATTCCATCATCCCTGGTGTCCTCCCTCACACCCATGTGCATAAAATGATGCATCTCGCCACTATAGGCATCATCATCTGCCACAACCAAAAGGCCTCCATGCCCCCACATATCACAACACCCCTCCAGGGTCACATCACAACACAACATATCACAACACCCCTCCAGGGTCACATCACAATACAACATATCACAACACACCTCCAGGGTCACATCATAGCACAAGTAGCACGAAAGTAAACATCACATCAATTTGGGATCTTGGACCCTTAACAAGGAATTTAGTCTTCAAAAAACAAGCACCAATAGTTTTCAGGTTTACCAACCAACTGAATTATTCACATACATCGACATCATTTTGATTAACATCAAATGGGAACAAAAACCACAAAAACAACAACCAGATTTGTTTAAAAGCCTCTTTATCATTATCCAGTTAATTATAAATTAATTATAGCTTTATGTTCTTTATCAATTTCTTCAAGAACAACATGATAACAAGAAAGACATTGATATCACACTATCTAGAAAATCAAGAGGCAAACCATTATCACGGTACAAAGAAACAACATGCGATCAAACCAATTCTTTTAATTCGGTTCAAGTATTTAATTAGGTCAATTTCATTGTGATCCAAAGTACAAAATCATGATAACTCTACGATTTCACATAAACAATTAGAGAAGCCACGAATCCCCTACCTCAAAAATTTTGACGGAAACCACAACGGTCGAAGAACGCCCAAGAAGACTGGGCCGATTCCCCAAGGATCCTCCCTAGATCTCTTCAACTAACAAGATCAAGACCAAAGATCATTATAAAAGACATACAGACACTTAGATATACCCATATTAGGAATAGATCTAAGATCCCAAGAGATGAGGAGTAGATCTAGGTAGATATAAGAAACCAAAAAAAAAGTATCACATACCTCAAGAAATCGGCTTCGATTCACGAAGAGAAGCCTCTAGATCGCCTCCAAAATGCTTGGGAGTGGTTCTTCTACCTCCATGTAAGGTGAATCCAGAGTTATGGCCACTTAGGGGATTAAACGAGTTGATTAAAGGCAAACAAAGTTAGATCCACAATTTTAGGATCTAACTTTAGGTGCCTGCTCAGTTAATCCGAACGGTTTAACAAACAGTGCGCTAACTGTGCATTAGCTTCTGCCCCGTCAAACACTCCTTGAATGGTTAGTCCGCACGGTTAGACAAACCGTGTGCTAACAGTTCATTAGAAACTGCCTCCAAGACCAGCCTCCCACGGTTTGGCAGCACGGTTTTGGCAAACCGTGCCCCAACCTTGGGAATGCTATTTCCCTTTAGCATTCCTTAAAAGTCCACCCAAACGCTCCCCCCAAGTCACCTTGACCTCCCGAAACACCTCCAACACCACATTTTCACAAAGAATGGATCAGAGTGGTCCGGGACATTACATTGGAAATGCCAAAAGGCTTTGGAGGTGTTAAATAATGAGAAGGGGAAGTATCTTATTATAAGAGAGGTGAGGGTAACTTTATGAAAATCATGAAATATTATTTTACAATAAAATCATTTTCATTTTCAAATGGATCCAAAATGATTTATTTCGAGGCTATGGTAGGGATGGGTATAAAACCTTTCAAATTTCAGGTTTTATATATGTTGAGGTCACCATATTAACCTTATCCTTTAGATATAACTCATCGATAAATAGTTTGACATTTACCATGTCTCTTTGTATTTTTATAATAATTTAGTAAATAAACATACTATAAAATGGAAAGAGAACCTCAAGTAGTTCATTAATGATATAACTATCATTATATATGTTCATTGGAATAACCTTATATTTTTAGTACTATTATATCATTGAAGAATATAATATTTTTTTTTAAAAAAACTCATTTATGTCAATTTTGACACAATTTAGTATTTGGTTTTTGTGAAAGTCCTAAAAATTTGATTACCTAGAAAAAAATACATTTAATAATCCCTAACATGTAATATTCTACTATAAAATTCTTAGATGTCATAAAAAGTTTGAAATTAGTTTTATTTTGTATTTATAATACGATTTATTTGATTCTTTCATTAATAAGGTAATTACTGCATCATCATGTTGTCATAAATAAATTAAATTATTTAATGTATAAAAATTATAAATAAAATACCATTATGTAGGAAATATTTTTACCTTTATAATAAATATTTTTAGTTGAATTTATCTTTTTTATAACTCTATGTTAAAAATGGTTTAGTAATTAAACATTGAATTTAACTCTTTTAAATCTTCTTTCAATAAAATAATAATTAATGTCCTAATCTAATCCAAGTGGAACAAAGGTGGTCAATTTTTTTTAATAAGGTTGATTTTTGTCGAATTACACTTATCTAGTAGAATTTGGACATGTGTTAAGGTAATTATAAAATCATTTTTACCCTTAATTACCCTATTTACTTTAATCAGTAGTAAATAAAAGAAAAAAGTTGCTATTAACCAAAAATTATTTTTTTCTTATTGAATAAAATTTTACTTACTAATGTCAACCGTATCTCTCATATTTTTTAAATTCAACACATAGAAGTGATATAATTATGTTTTATGCAAATTTGAAAATGTTCCAAGGAGGTGGGTAAAAGACGGTAAAAAGTTTAATAATTTTTTTTATATATAAACTTATTATAAAATGACTCCAATGAATTAAATTGAACCTATATATGTATTATGTATCTATTTTGATCTAAAATAAGTTTAAATATAATAAATAATTATTTAAATAAAAAATCATTTTGAAATAATAACTCTTTGTTTTTCACTATTCAACAAAAATTGAATGTTTTTAGAAAAATACCCAAAATTCACGCTGAGCTAATTTCAATATTCAAAATCCAAAAATGAAGTCCATTTTGAAAGATTAAATTTATAAAAATTTGAAAAGTATGTATCATTATTCATAAAAGCTGGTTTTATTGGTAGCGGTTTCTTATAATCAGGAAGTTGCGTACAATGCTTGCTATTGCATTATTCAAAGGAAAATGTACAGTGGAAGCTTGCGATGTTACAGAAAATAACTTTGTTATATTTTGAATATGAGAAATAACTATTAAAAAATAATTTTTATATGTATTTATTAATAAGAGGGATCACATTATGTAATATGTGTATAATGAAATGAAATTCTACTTTTAATGATAGGGAAATTCAATTTGTTTAGAAAACTAATTATGAAAATTATTTTTTTCATAATTTTCTTCCCTATAATTGGTGTGTTGTTTCCTAAAACAATGAATATTATGATGAAAAAATTCTCATATTTTTTTATAATATGAATACTATATAACCAATTAATTAATTTGTTTTGAATAAATGTAAGAATACTGAATATATATCATTTTAAAAAGATATTATCCAATATGAACAATTTTACACTATATTTTGGAATTTTTATTAAATATTATATCCAAAAAATCAAGAAATTTAATTTTTTAAATGGAAAATAATATTTCTATAAGGAATAATAATATTTCCTTTTGATAACTTTTTACGATTTTTCTTAAAATAATGATTTTTTTTGAAAATCATGCGTAATACCATTTTAAAAAATTTATTAGATTTTGTGACATTATTTTAATATAATAAAAACCAAAATGTTATTAAAACTATTTCTTAAGAAATTACATGTCTTATAAATATAAATATATATTTTGAAATATTTTTTTTAATTTAAAACTATATTTGATATTTTAGAACATGATTAATATTTTATAGTTTTTTTAATATATCATACCTTAGTATTATAAAATAAATTTTCATCAGTTTAATAAATTTAATCAAATTAAAAGAATTTAGAATTATTGGGTCCAAATTAACTAAAAAATACCACTTTATTTATTATCATCAAATATTAATTTTCCTTTAGTAAAAATTAGTTTCTGTGATATAACCGTTATTTTGCAAAGAATAATAGTTTTATAAATATTTTATATTTCATAAAATTAATTGAATACTATATCATTATTTTTAAACAAATAAATTTTTTTTTAATACAAATTAAAATTTTAATCAATGTTAAATAAGACTAAAATCACATAATAACTAAAATTTTATCATTTAACCAAAAATGGGTTTTCCACAAATTATATATTTTCATTGAAACTTAATTTTCCTTTATTTCAAAATTAAATTAGGTTAAATAGATCCCATAATAGGATTTATAACATCAAAATTAGATATTGAGGTTAATATTAAATTTTTATTGATAATATAGTTACCATGATTAAATTATAATTAAGATTAATAACGGTTAAAATGGGTAAGAAGAGTTTCTATAACATTTAGTAATTAAAAGGCCACTAAAACCATCAAGAAATTCTTTTTTGATACTATTGTCATAACAAACTTTCTCACATATAATTTATTCACATAATTCAACTAAATCCCCAAACCCACCTAACCCCCACATGATTCAATTCTTACCCTGTACATAACTGTAGTTTTCCATGAAAACCCCATCATTCCCCTTTGTAAAAAGATATCACTCCTTACCATTATCTCAATAATCTCCTCCCGAAATTAATTTATCCACAATTTAACTTCCCAAAAATGATCTATATACCTCTAATGTAGTTTATATGGTTTCCAAGAGTCATCCAAAACATTAAATTTCTACGTAGCAAGGTAAAGGTTCCCCTCCAATTTTTGATTCATTCACTTCCTTTATGATGAACCCTTTTAGTTTCAAGTTAATATGATTTAATATGGTCTTAATATTAATTTTACATTCCAAATTAATCCATATTGATGAGATAATACCCTGAACTCTCATTAAAACTAATCTATATTTTTTTTTATATTTGTAATGTTACTGAAATAATTCTTTGATTTTCTCCCTCCACTTTTCAATTCAAGCACTTAATTTGTAGTATTCATTTTTATTTTCATATGACTATTATTCAACATTTTAATAATAAAACCTTTAATTTCGTAATGAAATCATATTGATGATAGAATATATTTCACTTCCATTAATCTATTTTATAATCCCTTTTATATAGCTATCATGATGCCAATGTCATTCTAAAGCTTTTTATCTTCATGTTTCAAATACCCAACTCTAATATAATTAAAGGTTATCTATATAAATGAATTCTATAAAAGGTTATGGATATGATTTTTTTAGAAATAGGGTAATAATATTGTTATGTTTTTTATATAGGGGTTAGAGTGTGATAAACTATGTGAGAAATCAAGGTAAGGTTTTCATTGACTTATTCTCAACTCCATGGGGTATTTTTGATACTGTGTAATATAATTTATTTTATATGTTTTAATCATGACCCTATTTATTTTACAAATTAAAATATATTCCATTTCATGAATTTTTAATTCCCATTTAATGATCTTCCTCTTAATATCCTTTGATTCATTCCTTAACAATTCCATAAAGGGTTTTCATATCAAACTCCCCACATTGAGGCATGTTTTGTATTGTGCACCTAATTTTATTTTAAGTGGTGTACGTGCTACCTAATTGAGATGGAGTATAATGAAATATCCTCATTTCATAGTTCATGATGTTTAATTTCATTATCAATCAAATTTAATCTTTTTATATGAATGTCACTCAGTCCATAAGTTTTATATTATGGACTTTATTTTAAAATTGGGACCTCTCAAATATAATAAAATAGATACATAATTTTTATAAAATGTCATTATGAGATCACAAAAATTTCACTCTCAATTGACAATCCTTGGTGATATTTTACTTCTATATAAATTATTTATATTAGGTTTTTTATAATCTTTTAAGGTTATATGGTTTTCAATATATGTTTTCTACGAATGGAATTAATTTTTTATGATAAACTCCAATTTTTTTGAGACATTATTGTATCTATTTCAAAAAAATTTCAAATTTTATTTTCAACAGTCTATCTGATTTCTAAAAAATTATATAGAAAAATCAATTAATATTTCCCATACGGGTCATTTTTAACAAAAAATATTATCTTTTGTGGTCTTATTGTGAATGTATTTTTTACAATTCTTATCATTTTAGATGAAAATTATTCTTTGTGTATTTATGATTTATGAATCAAATTATTTTTCACCTAATTTTAGAATATAATTATTTTTAAATAATTTCAATATTTCAAGGGTATTTCATATTTCCAAAGTGAGTTAATTTCTAAATCTCTTAAAAAGGTTTTCCATATAAGTCAACATCTATTAATATATCTCATTCTTGATCAGCGATATTTATAAAATGATACCTTCCCCATTATCTTTCCAGAAGGATTATACAATGATCTCATCTAGGGCATGAATGAGCCATAATTTCCATTTTTTTATACCTAATCACTTTTAATGTATAACTGTAATCCTTCATCCAATGAATTTTATTTATGAATACCTTATTATTTATTCCATTGATTGAAGGGTGTTCACCTAGATACCATACATCAATTTACTGGGGATAATTAGTTCTTTAACTATATAACCTTTATAAATATAGTGTAAATAATAGATGATTTATTATCATTATTTAATTATATTTACCTATAATGTTAATTTATGTCATTGTATACCAATTTATTTTCCATGGGTTTATAATGTATTGTTTATTGATTTAATTTTTAATCTTCTTAAAATGGATATGAAATTCATTTTAATTCTATGAGAACTTTTTGATAAAATGAATGAAACAGATTTTATTTACCATGGATTTTCATGATTCGTTTAATTATTGATGTATTATGGAACACATATATATGGATTATGATCGGCATGGTATTATTCTCCATCCAATTCAATGGTTTATGTTAATGTATTTTGAGATTAAATGGAAACACGAGAGGATTTATACCAATATAAATTGTAAATAAGAGTATTTACCTTAATCCAAATGGTATATTGGAGGATTTAATGCAAGAAAAATTGAACAAAATAATATTTATAAATTACCAAATAGGTATTTGCAATATTTTATCCAAATTTGAAGAGTACCTTGGAGGATTTTCCTAAGCACACGAAGGTACATATATGGTTAGTCGGATCCTATTATATGATTAATGTATTAGTGGGAATACTTGAATAATAGTTTCTATTCTTATGTTTATACCACAAAATTATATCAAAAATTTTACCAATGATTAAGCTCCTTGACTCCTGTTTCATATATCATGTTTCTACACAATTTTTATGTTCTATCTGTTTGTTCATTTTAGATTTCAAGTCCTTATATCATGAATTATGGAAATTATTATTAGTCCATGTTATGTTTCATAACAAATTTACACTCAATCGATTTCTTCTCATATTCTTATGATCTAACCCTTGATGACATGTTGTTAGGTTTTCCATTACTCAGAATTTGAGTTCACCCTTTGTATGTTTTCCTTTATCTCGGTTCTGATGATGAATATAATATTTGGAATGTATATATGTAATTTTAGTGGAGTTTGATTACTGGGATTTGATTATAGATTTGGATGTTTTTATTGATAATCTAAAATAACATAAACCGTTAGGTCCTTGGGTTATGTGACTATTTTTTATGTGTTATCAAAAACTTGAGATTAATATATTTTTATGTCATATTTATATTGGGTTTCATTATTTTTTATCATATTTGGGTTTAATAATTTTTAGAGATTAGTGTAGTTACCTTTTGTGTTAGGGTTATAGAAATATATTGAAAACCCTGCAATGAGACCAAGTATAAAAAACTATCCTAAAATATTGTTAAAGTATTTGATATTTGGTTTATTAAATTTTACATACCTATATAGATACTATAAGTTGATGTTGGATCTGGTTAAAATGTACCTAGGGATAGCAACCCTAATAGGGCATGTTGAGTATTAACTTAGTCATAACCTGGTGCATGATAAAGAGGCATAACTTCATACCTAGTTCAACACTACCAGGGGATATAATATATAAGATCGTATTATCTTTATTATCCATTATGATGTATTGGATTTTATTTACTTTTATTCACTAGGCTGATAAGTGTATGGTAACCCAATAAAAGGTAACCTAGGAAAAACTATGAATAATATATTTTGAAAAAAATGAACTATGGTCAAAAGTAAAAGTGTAAATGAACACATAAATTTACTCTATAAATAAATTTATTATTATTATTAATCCCCATATTACTAAAATATTATTATTCATGTCAACTTTATTGGTTTTAGTATTGCATGTTACAAGAAGGAACCATTATTGAGTTGGAAAACACGAAGATTACCTCTATAAAAAACTCATCAAAATGATATATGGTGTGAGAATCGGTATAATTATGAAAAACCATATATCATAAATACGATTAAATTGTAAACATTTTCTATGTACCAATCATAATACTAAAGGGAAAGATGTCAACTCATGAAATATTAAGTAATAAAGATGATATAGAAAAAATAATAATCAATTTCATATAATTACAAAAGTTAGAAAAAAGCACTATGGGGATTGCCTCATAGAGAATGGAAGATGATTTAATTTTGAAAGAGGAGTTAATTGTGAAACAAATTTCTTTAGGAAAAAGAAAATTTGGGTTAAAATAACTCAAATAAATAAAGTTCCTCTTAGGGTTACATAAATAATTTAATTTCCTATGTTTGGGAAACTTAGACATTATCCTAGTTAATGACATACTCTAAGGACTAACCGAGACGATGAGAATAACCAAACTCCAAGATGAAGAGGAAAATGGAATGCCTATTGTAGAACAACTACTAAATGTAATCATATTATTAAATGCATAAATACCATCCAATTTAGAGTTATATATTTCTTTTTAAAATTTTATTATATGAACTCTAGTATATTTAAGATGTTTTTATGATCATTAAAAAAACCCCATAATAATTTTATTATCAAAGAAAATATCTATTGGTAAGATTAATTTTTAAAAAGTTTATTTTAATATAAACTCGACTAGTGTAAATCCTATTATACTTTGTTTAGATAATTTTTACATGATATTAGTAATGGACATGCCCCTCCGCTTAGTGGAAAAATTATCTAGAGTAAAGAAAAGAAATTACATATAAACATGTTATATTATATCAATGAAAGAATGATAATATACCACCTATAGTTATTTTTTTAGAGTTTAGGTCTTGATACCAAATAACTATAGAAACTTTGCATAAATAGTTGTATAAAAACACAATATTTGGGATAGTCTGATTATAAGGAAAGTGACATGTTTCCCATGTTTGTATGGTTGGTATCTATATATAAATTAAATCCTTGGTCATATCTATAATTTAGGTTATTTTAGTTTTTTTTGTTATTAATTAATATTTAAAATTTTGAGGGAATAATTTATATAGGGTGGTGGGTAATGTAATAACTCTAGATTTTACTGTATATTCTCCATAAATAAATACTATATTAAACAGTGCATTTCAAAAACTGTAACCAATTTTTTTTATATATTTTTAATATTAAATATTAAAATTATAAACTATCCATTTAATTAGAGGTTATGGGAAATAGTATCGACAAATTAAAATATGGTTAAAATGTAAAAAATGACTACTTTTTATACTAGTGAAATTTAAATAGTATAATTAAAATAACAAAAAAATCATTTTATTGTCATCAATATAATTTTCTAATATTGGTATTTTTATTCAAGAAGATAATTATAATATGATTGGATAATGATAAAATATATTAAATACATGAATAATATATTAAAAATAAATTAATTTTCAATTGATATCAAATATGAATAAATAATAAGGAAGATTTTTAAAAGCTATTTTCAAATATTAAAAGTTTTCCACTGTATTTTTTTATTTTAATTAAATATTGAATTCTAAAATTTTAGAAACATAATATTCTGAAAAAATGATCATTATATTTTTTAAATAATAATAATATCATCATAAGATTATTTTTTAAATTTTTCTTAAAAAATTTATTATTAGGTGAATAGGGAAAAAATACTATTTTTAAAAATATATTGGACCATATGAAATAATTTTTTTATAAGAATAAGTTAAAACTTATGAAACAAAATTCTTAAAAAATTATATATCTTTTTAGTAACCTCATATATTTTAAAATATTATTTTTTAATTACAAACCTATATTTTATATTTTATAACATCAGTAATATTCTTTCAAAATTTCTTTCAATATATTATGTATCAGTATTTTAATTCCAATTTTTATCAATTTTTTTAATTGAATAAAATTAAATTGATTTAAAATTTATAATCATTGGTTCTATAATAACACATAATTACCACATTATTTATTATGAATAAAAATTATTTTACATTTAAAAATTATTAGTTATCTTGAGAAAACAATTATTTTTTAAAGAATATCACTTGTTTATATATTATGTATTTTTTTCTAATTAAATTAATATATTTTTAATGGAGACAATAATTTGATGTTGAAAAATATGTAAAAAATAATTAACAATAATTTAATTGGTAAAATATTTTAAATAATATTATTAACTTCTAACAATTAAAGAATCATCCTTCTATAAAAAGTGATTTTTCTATACATTATATGTTTTTATTTTAAAGTTAATTTAATCCAATTTACCAATTTAATTAGGTTTAATTGAGAGTAAATTTTGTAATAAGGGTCATTTTATATTCTTAGGGATAAAATATTTAACATTATAAATTTTTAATCGAGAGTAATAAGGGTAAAAGTGGATAATTAAATCAAATATTTAATAATTTAATGGTCACTTACACATTATTGAAATTATTTTTGGGTATTAAATTCGTAGAAAAATTTATCTACTACCATTTATTCCCATAATTAATCTAAATCAACAAACACACCTTACACCCATGTGATTCCATTCTTACCCATTACCCAACTGTAGTTTTCCCTAAAAAAGTCTATATTTCTCAACTATTAAAGGACATCACTCCCACCAATTATCTCATTATTATTCCCCCAAAAAAATTATTACTAATTTACCTTCACATTCTTTATATAAATCCCCAATGGAGTACCTATAGTTCTAATGTTTCCTTACAAACATTAAGAATCCACATAGTAATGTAAGGTTTCTCTTCATACTATTTTTGATTCAAGAAATTATTTTTATGTTAATCACTTTAATTTTCAATTTCTCATGATTTAATATTCTTGTAATCATGCCTTTAATATCTGAATTATTATATATTTATGAGATATTACCCATTTATTTCCTTAATCCTCTTCTATTTTTTCATATAGTTATTATACTACTGAAATCACACCATGATTCTCTTCCTCTTCTTTTCAATTCAAGTCCATACCTTATTATAAGCCTGCTTTATTTCCATGTTATTATGCTTCTATATGTTCATAATAATAACATTATAGTACATATTATAACATATTGATTGGATAAAATCTCTCTATCTCATTAATCCATTTAATAATCCCTTTTCTATAGTCGTCATATTGTTAAAGTCATTCCTTGATTTTTTTCTCCATGTTGTGAATACTCTACTGTAATACAAATAATGTGAATCCTTAAAAATGAAGTATATACATGTTTTTTTAGATAAAATTTTTTCTAAATATTGTGAATAATATATGTATGTTTTTTATACATGAGGTTATAGTTTGTTCAACTAAGAGAGAATTCATGGTAAGGATTTATCTTCTCATTTAAACTCAATGGTACATGTTTCATATTGTGTATCATAATTTCCATTATACGGTGTATTAACTACACAATTCCTTCCAAATATTAAAACATTTGGTATTTAATGCAATTTGAATTTCTATTTAATGAACATACTCTCATGATCTGTTGATTTGTTCATTACGTATTGCATAAGTGGTTTCATCTAAAATTGCTCTATTTGAGACATATTTTGAATGATGAACCTAATTTTATTTTATGTTGTGTGAATGATTCCTAATTTAGATTTTGTAACATTAAAAACCCTCTATTAAAGATATTTTATGTTTAATTTAATTATATATATCTTCTTCAAGGGTTTTTATTTGTATTTACTTCATGGCATATGGTTTATATTTTAAACCTCATTTTAAAATGAAGACCTAAAAAATATGATAACCCTTTTAAAAAATTTGTATATAATTTTATTAGTTAATCAAATTAATTTTAATCTATTATTATTATCCTTTGTTATATTTTCGTTCTCTTTACCTTGTTTTAAACACAATGTTTTATAATCATTTAAATTGATGTTGTTTCCTAAAAAATTGATTTAAAAAGGGACTAATCTTTATGGAAAATGTAATTTTATAACATCACTCTATCTATTTAAAAAAAATTAAAAGGTCATTATCCCCTAAATTGATCTTATTTTAGATCATTTTAATGAAAAATAATTTATTTTTTCTATATGGGTAATTTTTTATAAAAACATAATCTATTTTTAGGTTTTATTTTGAATGTATCTTTCTTCCATATTTTTTGTATTATTTGTTAATTCCTATATATATCATCATGAATACTATAAGAAAATATTTTCTTCTAGTTTTATAAAATATTTATTTTAGAATTATTTCATAATATCAATTGTATTTCTTATTTAAAATGTGAGTTAACTTCTAAAACTCTTTAAAATTGTTTATCTTCTAAGTTAAAATATATTTATAAATCTTATATGTTATCAAGGATATTCATCAAAAGATACATTCCACATTCCCTCTCTACACAAATTATGTACTAAACACCATAATCAAACGAATGATCTGACACTTCCTTGGCCTTTAGTAATCATTTTTTGTTTATAACCATAAAATTATGTCCAATTCCTTTCTTCTATGGATTCCTTATTCTAGATTCCTTTAATTGAAGGATTTTCAGCTAGATTATATAAATAATTGATTAGGGAAATTATTTTCATTACTTTATACTATTTATATATATAGTGTAAATACTTTATGATTTATTAATATGATTGATTTGTATTTACCTTGAAATTTACTTGATTTCATTGGATACCCATTTACATCCAATGGGTTATTTTTTTTATGTTTATTGATTTAATTGTGAACGTTTGTAAATGTAAAATGAAACCAATTTTATTTCTATGGGTTTTTTATTATGTGATGAATGAAACCCATTTTTTCAATGGGTTTCTTGATATGTTAAATGATTCATTTATTATTATACACATTTGTGTGAATGATGGTGGGTAGGGTCTTATATTTCTTTTAAATTCTTTGGTTTATGTTCATGTCTCGTGATACCAAAAGGGAACCCGAGGGAATTTATCAAATAAATAAGGTACATAAGAAGGTTTATCCTAAGAATAATGTTAAATATGAATATTTACCCCAATCCAATGGGTGCATGAGAGGATTTATCCAATGATATAGTAGGTATATGGGTTGTTTTTATCAAGCCTAAGGGTACATGGGAGGATTATGCTATGACTAAGAAGGTACATTAGTGGTTATACCAATCCTACTATGTAATGAATTTCTAGGTGGCTAGCCTTGACTTATAGTTTCTATGATTTTTTATAACACACTCTCTTTTCATAATATTACACCTCTTGTAACGCCTCGACCCCATAAAACCAAAGTCAGTGGATTATTAAGTATTATTGGCATGATCACAAAAGATAAAGTCTTTAAAGACCGATTAGTTTTGTAGCCTTCAAAGTACTAGATACATTCATATGGTTTACATTAAATCATAAAAGTGAAAACTACAACAACATTGTTTCCATAGACAACACTAAGATCACATAGAATATCCCTGCAGGTCAGTCATAATATAATTCATCACATCTTGGGAAAAATGAAACATTGAAAGGGGTGAGTATATATACTCAGTATGGATAATAATATAGAGGAAATTTTCATAAATAATCATAAACATTTAAGGCTATGTATAAAACTGAAACAAAAGACTTTTAAACATAAACTTCATCATAATATGGAAAATATAAATCAAACTATTTCCATTTACTTACTCACATGGATATTATACTTGTCGAATAATCACATGAAATATTAATAGAAACTTTCATAATGATGTCATGAATAATGCCAAACCTTCATAACCACATAGTCAAGCCCTTGTTCCAAGACTAAAAAGAAGATTTTGTCAATGATTTGTTCCAAGACACTAGCTTTTCTCATGAGACATACCGATGCATCTATGAGCTATAGTGGGATCCATACATCACTTACTAATTCCAATGCATTCCTCATATGAAAAGGATTAAACATAACATAAACATTGATATTAAAACTAGCATACGAAATGTGAATACTTTCTCCATAAACCATGAATGGTATAAAAATAACACATCCACATTCAAACATATCACATAACCTTCAATAAAATATGAAAGATTTTTATCATAATAAATCAATTTCAAACATGTTTAAAATCCATAAAGGGATGTTGATATAGATGAAAAATATTTGTAAAAATCATTGAGTGAAAAATACCTTTTTCAAAAAAAAAATTTAAAAGTCACACAATTTAGAAATGAAGACATTTAAAGAAATTTTTGAATCAAAGTTCCCCATTCCACTTTGAAAATTTTGAAAGGAATTAACATTTTAAAAACATTCCTGCCCATATAAATAAATCCATGTAAACAATTATGAAAGCATGGAAATTAATGAGAATGATTTAAAAGAATAAATATTTAAAACATTTAAAATTAAGTTTTAGTAAAACAAATTCCCTTAAAAATATTCCGTTTGAAAACTATTTTATATAACATGGAAATGGATAATAAATATGTCCTAGTAGATACTTATGTAAAAACAACCTCGGATAATAAAGAGATTGTAAAATTAAACCATACGAATTTGGTAACTTATGAAACATACACCCCATGAAAGAAGTACCATACAATGGAAATGTAAATACATATAAATTAAAGTGTATTACACATATATTATTCTTATGGGTAGTACATACACCACACAAAAGGAAATAGTGTCAATATATCATGAATCTCACGGGGATAATGAGTGATATGAAGACCCCTTACCTTGTACTTTTACTGGGTCAAGGGTAGGTTAACCTCCTGTATAATGTTGAAATAAATGTTATTAAGATATAAAATAATCATATAAATTAATATGATGTCATATATGATCCTTTAACATTTCGTTGTTAATTATATCTTAGCATTATCGCCTTTTTGGGTGTTAACAGATTGATTTTCATTTATCTGCTTTGTTATGTAAGTAATGTTTGTTATGGATAGGATGTATCTTATTAATATTATGAATTATACTAAATTTTTAAATATTATTTTTAATCATATAATAAAAATTAGTCTTGAATGGATATGATGGGGAATGAATCTCATCGCGTTAGCGGAGATGGTAATCCGTACGTACACACGAGTGACAGTATCATTCTTTTGATATTATAATAATATATAATTGGATGGTATATCATATATATAGAATCATTATCATGTTATATTTATTATTTACAACAATTACACATCATTATTATACCCATACAAATAATAATGTATTGAATAACAATTACACCACATCGTGGAGATGGTAAGACGTAAATATGCACGTGTGGTGACATGTCATTCAAAGGATGGATATAATAATCAATATGGTTGTACCATATTTATAATAACATCATAGTATATAGTAGATACTAGAATTTTTATTTTATAATGGAAACAACAAAGAAAGAGGATGTGGAGGTTGAATGGAACTTCAAAGAGGTGATGTAATATTTACCTCTTCTTAGGGTTCTTCATTTTTATTTGATCAAAAGGGATCCATAGATTGGCTTTCTGACTAAAAACGGCCCCTAGGATGAAGGGAGGACAATTGAGAGGGTATTTGAGTAGGGGTGGTAGATCCAAATGGCTTTGAGGGTGTGAATTAGAGAGATGGTGGAGTGCCCTTTTATAAGAGGGGTGAGGGGCACCTTAGGAAAAGCTAGACATATTATTTTATAAAAAAAAAAATTCACTTCCTTGTAACACCCCAAGCTTCCACGGTCCGCTTTCCTTTGAATAATACAGTAGCTTGTGTTGTACGCAACTTTGAGTTTTAACAAACACACCACAACCAATCAAACTAGCCATTATGAATATTAATACCCACTTTTTGAAATTTTATAAAATTTATCTTTAAAAATGGACTTTGTTTTTGGATTCGTAATCTCGAAATTAGCCTAGGGTGAGATTTTGGTATTTTTTTTGAATTTTTTTAATTTTTGATGAATAGATAAAAAACACTGAGTTATAATTTAAAAAATAATTTTTATTTAAACAATTATTTATTTTATTTAAATTTAATTAAGGTTAAAATAGATACATAATACCTAAATAAGTTCAATGTAATTCATTTGAGTTAGTTTAGAATAATTTTAGATATATAAAAATTTTATTGAACTTTTCACCGTCTTTTACCCACCTCCTAGGTGAATTTGGAAATTCACATAAAACATAATTTTACCGCTTCTGTGAGTGGAATTTCGAAAATCCGAGAGACACGGTTAAAATCAAGGAGTATATTGTGGATCAATAAGATGAAAATAATTTTTTTGAATAGTAACTTTTTTACTTTTATTTACCACGGTTAAAAGTAAATAAAGTAATTAAGGGTAAAAATGATATTAATGTTACCCTAAAACATGTCCTAATTCTATTGGACAAGTGTATCTCAACAAAAAAGAACCTTAGGAATAAAATATTATCATTTAGGTCCACCTGGAATAGATTAGAACATTAATTATTATTTAATTCAAAGAAGAGTTAAAAGAGTTAAAATCAAAGTTTAATAACTAAAACATTTTTAATATAGGGTTATACATAAGATAAATTATATTGTAAATATTCATTTTAAAGATAAAAATATTTACTACACAATGGTATTTTATTTATATTTTTTAGAAATTAAATAATTTAATTTATTGTTGACACAATGATGATGCAGTAATTACCTAATTAATGAAATATTAAAATAATTGATATTATAAATATCAAAATAAATGTAATTTGAGACTTTTTATGAATTACACTAATTTTATATGTTAATAAGACATATTATTATTGGTTATATTAATTTTTTTGGAAGTAATAATGCTGTTATGAAATTATCAAAAACCATATACCCAATAGTGTCAAAACTGACATAAAAGAGTTTTAAAACAAGTATTATTTTATTAATTTATATTCTATTCCTAAAAATCTAGGTTTCGGCCAAAAGTCTTGTATCATGATAGGTGTATCATTAATGGACCACTTGGGGGTTTCTTAGAGGTATATAGTATGTTTATTAACTATATAATATAAAAATACAAAGTGACATGATGAGTGTCAAACTAATTTACTAAGAGTTAAAACTAAAAGATAAGGTTAATATAATGTCCCAAACCTGTATAAATTCAATTGGATGAGTTTTTTTCGACCCATACCCACCTTAACCATTAATTAATCCACTTTATAGCCAATATAAACCGAATATGAATTTATTATAAAATAATATTTCTAGATTTTCCATAGGTGCCCCTCCTCCCCCTTATAAAAGGACAGCACTTATAACCAATTATTCACGCATTCAAAGAATTTTGGTTCGGCCAAAACCGGCCCAAATACTCTCTAAACATCCCCACTTCAACCTAGTGGCCTTATTTTGATCATTAATCCAACCTAAGGATCCCTTTTGATCAAATGAATAGGAATAACCTGAAGAAGAGGTAATGTTTTCACAACCCTTTTTCATGTTCATTTCTTCGTCAAATTATTCTTTCTTTGTTATTCCTATTATAAAGTAATAACTCTAGTATCTCATATATACTGTGATATTATTATAAATATGGTACAACCATATTCATTATTCTATCCATCCTTTGAATGATATGTCACCATACGTGTGTATGTACGGCTTATTGTCTCCATGTCGTGGTGTAATTGTTATTCAATATATTATTATTTGGATGGGTATAATAATGATGTGTAATTCATATAAATAATAAATATAATATGATAATTATTATTTATATATGATATAACATCCAATTATATATTATTTTAATATCATAAAAAATGATATTATCGCTCATGCGTACGTACGGACTACCGTCTCCACGAACACGATGAGATTCATTCCCCATCGTATCCATTCAAGACTAATTCTCATTTGAGGATTAAAATTAATGTTTTATAACTCTATATCATTATGTATATGAATAATATGAAACCTATCCATAACAAACATGACTTATGTAACAAAAAATATAAATGAAAATGAGTAAGTTAACACCCGAAACGACGATAATACTAAAGTATTATTAACAAAGCATTAATAGAATATCATATATGATATCATAATTATGTATAATGTTAATTTATAATTTAATAACAATTTTTTAACTATTATACATGAGGTTTACATACCATCTACTAATTAAAAGTACACGTTAAGGATTTATTTCACAATCTCTTCATTATCTGAGGTTGTTTATACGTAATTATCTTCCAGGACCTCTTTATCATCCACATCCATGTTTCTTAAAAATTTATTTCAAATAAATCTTACTATTTTAAAGGCTATGGGATAAAGTCCTTTATACCCTTGTTGACTTTTTATAAGAATTTTATAAAGGAATATTTCTATCATTTTCCAAACAAGGTCCTTTTTAACCTTTTCGAGAGAATTAAGGTAAGAATGTTTTTTTAACATATACGGTGGGTGTGGATATTTTCCGCCATTATAAAATCATCGAACCTTCCCTTACAAGCTTATAAGAATATTTTCAATGTAAAAGTTTTATTTTATAATCATGTGAATTTTATATGATTTTAAAAAAGTAGATATTTATCTCAAATAGTTTTGATTTCATCTATGTCAACATCCTTTGATAGATTTTAATCTTATTTGAAGTTTATTTATTATGACACAAAACTTCCATATTGTAATGAAGGTTTTCTGATATTTTTGACTGTGGATGTTCTATTCTTATACCATTCATGGTTTATGGAGAAATTATTGAAATTTCGTATGCTAGTTTTAATACGAATGTTTATGTTAGGTTTAAACCTGTTCATATGAGGAATGCATTGGACTTAATATGTGGCGGGTGGAGCCCGCTATAGGTCCTCAATGCATTGGTAGGTCTCATAAGACAAAGTAGTGTCTTTTCACAAGTCCTTGAGAAAATATTATTTGTAGTCTTGGAAAGAGGCCTTGACTATGTGGTTCTGATAGTCTGGCATTATGCATTCCATCATTATAAAAGTGGTTATTGATATTACATGTGATTATTCGACTAGTAGAATATCCATGTGAATAAGTAAATTGAATTATTTCATTTTATCTTTGCTATATTATACTAAAGTTCATGTTTAAAATGATTTTTTTAGTTATGCATTGCCTAAAATGATTATTCTAAATTATGAAAGTTTTCACTATATTGTTATCCTTACTGAGCATCTGAGCTCACCCCTTTCTATGTTTTGTTATTACCAGGATGTGAAGAAGTATTTTATGAATGAACTACATGGATATTCTGAGGGGATAAGAGTATGGACTAAGGAGACTATATTGTTGTAGTTTTCATTTAATGATGTCTTGTAAACTTTATGAATATATCTAGTGATTACAAGGCTAATAAAATAATCGGTATTTCGAGACATGGAATTTCTTGTGATCATTCCAATGTTATGTAATAATTCACCGTCTCTGGGTAATTGGGGTTGGGGAATTACAGTGGTATCAAAAGAAGTTTAGTACAAACCCTGAAAGCTAGATTTGGGTACAGTATGATTAGAGCACATAGACCTAATATAGACCTTGAGGATAAGTATAGAAGAACTTCCTAGAATTTTGGTATTGTAGAGATTCTGTGAGTTTTTCGAGAAATACATCCCTGTCTGGATATGAGCAGGTAGAGGCGGCTTTGGCACATATGTACATAGGGCTAAAACCCAAAAACACTACTTTGAGCTAGACTCAAACGAGAACTGGTGCACGACAACAGGCCTTGCTGCACACTTGGTTATGACACTCCCAAGGGATAAGCTTAGGATAACTCTCATTCTCATTACAAATCATTATGAAGGATTTATTGGTATATAATTCTTCAAAGAATTTTTTTTATGATTATGGATTACATCCATAAATAGTTAAATTTATGTTAAGTGTTTTTATATGTATGGAATTATGTATTTTGATTCATAAACTGATCTAGTTTATTCCATTGTTTAGAAATGACACCTAGTGGAAGAAATTGAAACTGTATCAATGCACGCACTCCATTTAGGGATTCCCCTCCTGCTCAAGATAATTATAGGTGAGCTGGTAATGAAACTGGTGCTGATCAGCTAATCACCATACTAGGACAAATCACTCAGGTTATGAATAATAACCTTACCTATATGGAGCACCCTAATCCACAGCGTGGAGGATCAATTTTAGATATCTTCATGAGGTAAAAGCCACCAACGTTCAATGGGAGTACAAATCCATTAGTAGATGAGCAATGGATAAATTCCCTAGAGAAAATATTTTAGGCTTTGGGGAGTAGTGAAAGGGAAAAAGTTATCATGGAAGTATACCGCCTCACTGGAGATGCTGATCAATGGTGGCCATTGATTCAAAAAATGAAGGAAGAAGATGAAGTATCAAATATGGAATGGAGGGAGTTCAAAGATCTGTTTTTAGAAAAATACTTTCCTCGTGACCATCGAGCAGATATGGAAAGACAATTTCTGAGTCTGAGGCAAAAGGAGGATGAGAATGTCGCAAAGTATGAGGATAACATTACAAGGTTATCAGGGTATACTGGAGATTATATACGTAACCCAAGAAGTACGATTGATCATTTCTTTGATGGGTTAAAACAATTTCTCCATCGATCATTAGTCTCACAATCCTTCTCGTCGTACGAAGACATTGTCTCATGTGTTATCAAGATAGAGAAGGAACTCTCTATGTCTGATGAATTTAAAGAAAAGTAAGAGAAGAAGAGATCTTCTGATCAATCTAGGAATGAAAATAAGGGGAAGAAGCAAAAAGTTAAATATCCATCCTATAGTAAATGTGGGAATAAATACCCCAGTACTTTCTTAAAAGGAATGGGAGTCTGTTACAAGTGTGGTGAAAAAGGCCACCAAGCTCATGATTGCAAGGGGAAGAATGAATCTACCGATTTCTAATGATACAATTGCAGGGATATGGGACATTATGCAACGGAATTTCCTAAGCATCAGGGGAACAAACCTCAGAAAAGGTCAAGGGATCAAAGCCAAGCATATGCTATGACTACTGCTGAGGCAGAACCTCCGAAAGACGTGGTGGCAGGTAATTTAATGTTTTCCTCATGTTTAGAAAATGCATTATTTGATTCTGGATCATCACATTGTTTCATATCTTCCCAGTTTTCTAAGACAATTAGATATTTCCAATTTGATTTAACAAGGGAGTTGTTAGTCAAAACTTTTAAGGGAAGTATCATTGCAACAAAGTTTTGTGAATCAGTCCCCATTAGAGCACATAAATGTTCTTTATCTGCTGATCTCATCGTCATACCCATGACCGGATTTGAAATAATCCTTAGTATGGATTGGATTTCTAACCGTTATGCAAAACTTTATTTTAAGAAGAAGGAGGTTTCGATTTTTGGTGATGATGATAAGGAACACCTTATCTTTAGAGTAGAATCTTCACCACCTAATTCTTATGTAGATCCACCCCCAGTAGATCAACTAAATACAATTATTCAGGAGGAAGAGAATGAAATACTTTGGGTGAAGAAAGGAATGTCCAAATAGAGGATATACCTATTGTGAAAGAATATGTCGATGTGTTTTCGGAAGATTTACCTGGACATCCTCCAGAACGAGAAGTTGAGTTTTCCATTGATTTAATTCCTGGATCAAGGCCTATATCGAAGAACCCTTATAGAATGGCCACTGTGGAATTAGTTGAAAAAAAGAAACAACTAGAGGTATTGAGTAATAATTGATTTATTCTCCCTAGTGTTTCTCATAATGGGTAGCCCCTGTTCTTTTTGTTAAAAAGAACGATGGATCTATGAGGTTATGTATCGACTATAGGGAAATCAATGCTATAACAATAAAGAAGAAGTACCCCTACCTCACATTGATGATTTATTTGACTAAATTCATGGATCTCAACACTTTTCAAAGATTGAAATTTGTTCTTGATACCATCATTTGTGCATGAAGAAAGAAGACATTCCGAAGACAGCATTTCGAACAAGGTATGAGCATTACGAGTTCACAGTAATGCCTTTTGGATTGACTAATACACCCTCATTATTCATGGATCCGATGAACAGAGTTTTCAAAGAATATCTCAATGATTTTGTGGTGTTATTTATTGATGATATCTTGGTATACTCAAAAAGCTACGAAGATCATGAAAATCACTTGCGCATTATCCTGAAGACTTTTAAAAGACATGAATTATATGGGAAGTTTACCAAGTGTGAAATCTAGATTCAGGATATCTCTTTTCTTGGCCATATTGTCTCCAAGGATTGAATCTATGTTGATCCTTCAAAGACAATAGCAATTCAAGAATGGACAGCCCTAATGAGTATAACCTAGGTACACAGTTTTATTGGTTTAGTAGGTTATTATCGACGTTTCGTCCAGAACATTGCCCGATTGGCTAACCCATTAACAAATCTCACACGTAAAGGGGTTAAATTTGTTTGGACCAAAGAGTGTGAAGAATGTTTTGAAGAGATTAAGGGAATATTAGTCAATGCTTCTATATTGACTCTACCATTGGGTAATGATGGGTTTGTTATTTATAGTGATGTATCAATGAACAGACTTGGTTGTTTCCTTATGCAAAATGATAGGGTTATTGCCTATGCATCACGACAGGTAAAAATTCATGAGAAAAACTAACCTACTCATGATCTTGAGTTAGCTGCTATAATATTTTCTTTAAAGATATGGAGAAATTATCTCTATGGTGAAAAAATGTGAGATTCATACTGATCACAAGAGTTTGAAGTATATTTTCTCGCAGAAATAACTCAACATGAGCGAAAGGAGATGGCTTGAACTACTCAATGATTATGATTGCACGATACACTACCACCTGAGGAAGGAAAATAAGGTGGTAGATTCTTTGAGCAGAAAAGATCATGGAGTTTTGAACATGATGAGGATTTAAAGGGATCCAATTTTCATGGATCTAGTGAAGATGGATATGGGAATCACCATGGAAGGTGAAACATCGATACTTTTTCAAATGGTTTCCAAACCATCTTTAATAGAAATGATAAAGAGTTCTCAAATTGGTGATGAAGAGTTTCAAAAGAATATTAAAGCTATGATTGATTGGAGATTGAGAGACTTTGTGTATGAAGATGGAATTTTGAAATTTGGGAAGAGACTTTGTGTTACAGATATTCCTAATCAGAAAAGGGAATTGTTTGATAATTCTCATAGATCCAATTTCCCTATACACCCAGGGAGCACAAAAATGTAATGATATTTGAAGGAACATTTTTGGTGGGACAACATGAAGAAGGAGATTTATGATTTTGTGTCACGATGTATGGTTTGTCAACAAGTGAAAGCTGGAAGGCAACAGCCTAGAAAAGTCGTGCAATATTTTCCCATACCGGAGTGGAAATGGGATAATATCACGATGGTCTTTTTCATGGGACTACCAAAGAATCCCAGAAGGAATGATTCAATATGGGTTATTATTGATCGTCTTACCAAGTCAGCACATTTTGTTGTTATAAGAGAAGATCTACAACTAGAATGTCTAGCAAGACTATATATTAATGAAGTTGTGAGACTTCATGGAGTACCCCTATCAATTGTTTCTGACCGTGATCCCCATTTTACTTCATGATTATGGAAGAGTCTTCAGAAGGCCTTGGATACTAAAATTCATTTGTGAACTTCCTACCACCCTCAAATAGATGGACAATCAGAATGGACTACTCAAACCTTAGAAGACTTGTTGAGATCATGCTCACTTGACTTTCAGGGTATGTGGGATTAATATTTACCTCTAGTGGAATTTCCTTATAACAATAGGTTCTATTAAAGTAATCAGATGGCATAATATGAAGCGTTATATGGAAAGAGATGTCACACACCAACCTGTTGAGATGACGTTGGTGAAAGAAAACTTGTAGGCCCAAAACTGGTGGAGGAAACGATGGAGAAGGTGAAGGTAATCCAAAACCACATCAAAGCAACTCAAAGTAGGCTGAAGATCTATGCTGAAAACTGAAGGAATGATTTGGAATTTCAGGTAGGAGATCATGTTTTCTTGAAAGTATCTCCATGGAAGGGAGTTATATGTTTCGACAAGAAAAGTAAATTGAGTCCAAGGTACATCAGACCTTTTGAAATTCTAGAGCTAATTGGGGCTGTAGCTTAACGTTTGGAAATGCCACCAAGTCACTACAAAGTTCACGATGTGTTCCACGTATCACTGTGGAGGAAATACATGCCTAACCCAACACATGTACTCACCTATGAGGAATTAGAACTGGAACCCGATCTATCTTATTGCGAAGTGCCCGTTAGGATTCTTGATACGAGAGAACAAGTACTGAGAAACTAGACGACTCTTCTGGTAATAGTTTTGTGGAGAAACCATAAGATGTAAGAGGCAACGTGGGAACCCGATGAACATATGATGAATAACCACCCGAGTCTTTTCATGCGGTTGATTTCTAGAAATTTCTAGGACGAAATTATTTGAAGTAGGGGAGAATGTAACACCCCAAGCTTCCACGATATGCTTCCCTTTGAATAATACAGTAGCATGTGTTATACGCAACTTCGAGTTCTAACACACACTACAACCAATCAAACTAGCCATTATGAATAGTAATACACACTTTTTGAAATTTTATGAATTTTTCTTTTCAAAATGGACTTCGTTTTTGGATTCGGAATATCGAAATTAGCCGAGGGTGAAATTTTGGTATTTTTCTGAAAACTATCAATTTTTGATGAATAATGAAAAAAAACTGAGTTATAGTTTAAAACTGAATTTTTATTTAAATAATTATTTATTTTATTTAAATTTAATTAAGGTAAAAATAGATACATAATACCTATATAAGTTCAATGTAATTCATTGGAGTTAGTTTAGAATAATTTTAGATATATAAAAATTTTATTGAACTTTTCACCGTCTTTATCCACCTCCTAGGAGAATTTGGAAATTCACATAAAACTTAATTTTACCGCTTTTGTGAGTGGTATTTCAAAAATCCAAGATACACAGTTAATATCAAGAATTAATATGTGTTTCAATGAGATGAAAATAATTTTTTGTTAATAGTAACTTTTTACTTTTATTTACCACTATTAAAAGTAAATAGAGTAATTAAGGGTAAAAATGATATTAATATTACCCTAACACATGTCCTAATTCAATTGGACAAGTGTATCTCGACCAAAAACAACCTTAGAAATAAAATATTATCATTTTGGTCCACTTGGGTTAGATTAGGACATTAATTTTTATTTAATTCAAAGAAGAGTAAAAGGAGTTAAAATCAAAGTTTAATAACTAATTTATTTTTAATATAGGGTTATCCATAAGAACAATTCGATTTTAAATATTCATTAGAAAGATAAAAATATTTCCTACATAATGGTATTTTATTTATAATTTATAGAAATTAAATAATTTAATTTTTTTTGACACAATAGTGTTGTAGCAATTACCTAATTAATGAAATATTAAAATAATTGATATTATAAATATCTAAATAAATGTAATATGAGAATTTTTTTTAATTAAAATAATTTTATAGTTTACTATGACATATTAGGATTGAATATATTAATTTTTTGTGAAGTAATAATTCAGTTATGAAATTATCAAAAAAAAATACCAAATAGTTTCAAAATTGACATTAAAGAGTTTTAAAACAAATATTATATTATTAATTTATATTCTATTCCTAAAAATCTAACGTTCAGCCAAAGGACTTATATAATGATAGGTGTATCATTAATAGTCCACTTGGGGGTCTCTTGGTGGTATATAGTAATTTTATTAACTATATAATATAAAAATACAATGTGACATGGTAAGTGTCAAACTAATTAACTAATAGTTAAAACTAAATGATAAGGTTAATATAATGAACCTTACCTATCTAAATTCTATTTGTTGAGTGGGTTTCGACCCATCCCCACCTTAACCTTTATATAATCCACTTTGGAGCCATTAGAAACCGAATATGAATTTATTATAAAATAATATTTCTAGATTTTCCTAAGGTGCCCCTCCTCCCCCTTATAAAAGGACACCAATTCTAACCAATTTTTCACACTTTCAAAGCATTTTGGTTCGGCCAACCCCTTCCCAAATACTCTCTAAACTTCCCTAAATTCAGCCTATAGGCCTTAGTTTGATCAAAAAGCTAACCTAAGGATCCCTTTTGATCAAATCAAAAGGAAGAACCCGAAGAAAAGTCAATGTTTTCGCCATCCTTTTTCAAGTTCATTTCTTCTTCAACTTCTTCTTTCTTTGTTATTTCCATTCTAAAATAATAACTCCAGTATCTACTATATAATATGATATTATTATAAATATGTTACAACTATATTCATTATTATATACATCCTTTGAATGACATTTCACCATACATGCGTACGTACGGCTTACTATCTCCACGTCGTGGTGTAATTGTTATTCAATATATTATTATTTGGATGGGTATAATAATGATGTGTAATTCATGTAAATAATAAATATAATATGAAAATTATTCTTTATATATGATATACCATCCAATTATATATTATTTTATTATCAAAAGAATGATATTATCGCTCGGGCGTACGTACGGACTACCGTCTCCACGAACGCGATGAGATTCATTCCCCATCGTATCCATTCAAGAATAATTCTCATTTGATGATTAAAATTATTTTTTAAGATCATTATATCATTCTGGATATTAATATGATACAACCTATCCATATCAAACACAACTTATGTTACAAAACATATAAAATAAAATGAGTGAGTTAACACCCGAAACGACGATAATACTAAAGTATTACTAACATATAATTATTAAAAGATCATATATCATATCATAATTATGTATATGGTTCTTGTATAAATTAATAACAATGTTTCAACTATTATAAAGGAGGTTAACATACCATCTACTAAGGAAAAGTACAAGGTAAGGATTTATTTAACAATCTCTTCATTATCCGAGGTTGTTTATACGTAATTATCCACTAGGACCTCTTTATCATCCACATCCATGTTTCTTAAAAATGTATTTCAAATAACTATTAATATTTTAAAGACTGTGGGATAAAGTAATTTATAACCTTGTGGACATTTTATAAGAATTTTATAAAGGAATATTTCTGTCATTTTCTAAACAAGGTCCTTTTTAACCTTTTCGACAGAATTAAGGTAAGAATGTTTTTTCAACTTATACGACAGGTGCTGCTATTTTCCACTGTTATAAAATCACCGAAGATTCCCTTAAAAGATTATAAGAATATTTTCAAAGTAATGTTTCTATTTTATAGTCATGTGACTTTTAAATGATTTAAAAAAATAGATATTTCTCTCAAATAGTTTTGATTTCATCTATGTTAACATCCTTTGATATATTTTAAGCTTATTTGAGGTTTATTTATTATGATACAAAACATGCATATTGTATTGAAGGTTCTGTGATATTTTTGATTGTGGATGTGCTATTTTTATACCATTAATGGTTTATGGAAAATGTATTGACATTTCATTTGCTTGTTTTAATAAGATTGTTTATGTTATGTTTAAACCTATTCATATGAGGAATGCATTGGACATAATATGTGACGGGTGGATCCCGCTATAGCTCCTCTATGCATTGGTAGGTCTCATGAGACAAACTAGTGTCTTGGAATAAGGCCTTGACAAAATCTTATTTGTAGTATTGGCATGAGCCCTTGACTACGTGGTTATGATAGTATGACATTATGCATTCCATCACTATAAAAGTGGTTATTGATATTACATGTTATTATTCGACTAGTAGAATATCCATGTGAATAAGTAAATGACATTATTTTATATTATCTTTTACATATTATGCTGAAGTACTTGTTTAAATGTATTTTTTAGTTATATATTTCCTTAAATGTTTATGCTTTTTTATAAAAGTGTTCGCTATATTGTTATCCTTACGGAGCATCTGAGCTCACCCCTATCTATGTTTTGTTTTTTCCAGGATGGGAAGAAGTATTTTATGAATGGCCTACAAGGATATTATGAGGGGATAAGAGTGTAGACTATAGAGACTATATTGTTATAGTTTTCATTTTATGATGCAATGTAAACTTTATGAATATATCTAGTGATTCCAAGGCTACTAAACTAATTGGTCTTTCGAGACATGGTATGTCTTGTGATCATGCCAATTTTATATAATAATGCACCGAATCTCGGTAACTGGGGTCGAGGATTTACATTTCGAATGTCTATAAAATGAATTATTTAAAGGATAAGGTATGGATGGGTTGAAAACACTAAACCAAAACGATTTAGACAGGTTTGGTTCACTATATTAACATTATCTTTTAGATTTAACTCTTAGTTAAATAGTTTGACATTTACCATGTCTCTTGGTATTTTTATATTATATGATTAATAAACTTACTATAAACGTTCAAGAGAACCCCAAAAGGATCATTAATGATACACCTATCATTATATAAGTCGTTTTTCAAAACCATAGATTTTTTATGAATAGAATATCAATTAATAATATAATATTGGTTTTAAAAACTTTTTTATGTCAATTTTGACACTATTTGGTATTTTGTTTTTGATAAATTAATAACAACATTATTACTTCAAAAACAATTCTTCTAAAAAACCCTAACATTTCATATTAACCAACAAGATTAGTGGAATTCATAAAAAGTCTGAAATTACAATTATATGGATATTCTTAATATTAAATATTTTAATATTTCATTAATTAGGTAATTACTGCATCATCATTGTGTTATAAATAAATTAAATTATTTAAATTCTAAAAAATATAAATAAAATATCATTATTTTGGAAATATTTTTATCTTTATAATAAATATTTATAGTCGAATTTATCTTATGTGTGTCCTTATATTAAAAATGGTTTAGTTATTAAACATTGAATTTAACACTTTTAACTCTTCTTTGAATTAAATAATAATAAATTTCCTAATCTAATCCAAGTGGACCTAAAGGATCATATTTTATTCCTAAGGTTTTTTTGGTCAAATTATACTTATCCAATAGAATTAGTACATGTGTTATGGTAATAATAATAACATTTGTACCCTTAATTACCCTATATACTTTAAACCGTGGTAAATAAAAGAAAAAAGTTACTATTCACCAAAAATTATTTTCATCTTATTGAACCAAATTTTACTTACTGATATCAACTATGTCTCCTGTATTTTTAAAATTTAACTCACACAAGCGGTAAAATTAAATTTTCTATAAATTTGCAAATACTCATAGGAGGTGGGAAAAAGACTGCAAAAAGTTCAATACAATTTTTATATATCTATAATTATAATAAAATAACTCAAATGAATTACCTTGAAATTATATAGTAATTATGTATCTATTTTGACCTAAAATCAATTAAAATTAAATAATATAATTATTTAAATTAAAAGTCGGTTTTAAACAGCAACTCTTTGTTTTTCACTATTCATCAAATATTCATTGTTTTCAGATTAAAAAATCACCATAAGATAATTATGATATTACAAATTCAAAAATGAATTCTATTTTACCAATTTAGAAACATAGAAGTTACATTAATTAATTTCAAATTAATTCCCGTTATCAAAACCAAAAAGCATATTTTTAAGAAATAATAACTATCAAAAGATTGATATTTATTTATGTCCAATTTTAAAGTGAAATTACATAAAATGACCATCATTGGATTAAATGGAAAAAATATAATCTAATTATTATTCCAAACCAATAAAATGTATAAATCAACACTATAAATTATATGGATTAAAAAATTTGTTTTCAGTTAAAATATAGTATTTTTCACTATTCACCCAAATATTAAAGTTATCAGAAAAATAGCGAAAATTGATTGAAACTAAATTATTATATCCCGATTCTAAATAAAAAATTTATTTTGTAATATTAAATATATAAAACATTCAAATATTGGATTTAAAAAGGGTTCTCCATTAAAAGGCGGTAAAATTTCATTTTTTTGAAAAGTAACACTTTTATCCGAAAAAATGAATTTGTTCTTAGATAATGTCTAAGAAACTCATAATATGTATTCTAAAATTATAAGTTTTATATATAGTTCAAAATTCAGTTAATACTATTCATAACAGCTTTTGAACGGCTAGTTTGGCACGTCATGGTGCGCTTGAACTTAGTGTTGCGTATAGGGAAAGTTGGAGAATTATTTTGAAGAAAAAATGTACTATGAAATATTGAGGTGTTACATTCTTCCATCTATCAATAAATTACATCCTCGCAATTTAAAATTGTTCTTCAAAAATAAGAGTTTGAAAATATAAAATACCTTTGTGGGAAAACCCACATCGGAAATTGGGTTAATAAAATTTTGTCTTAATATGAGGAAAAGGGGAATAAAAAAGTCACCGCCAAATTATGATCTTGATTAGAAGACAATTAGAAGAAATTAGAGACAAATAATTGGAGGAAAATCTAAATATTTATAGAGAGTGATTGTGGTCATCAGTCACAAACAATTGTATAATTGAGGGCCTCAAAGCCACCAATCTAAGATGATTTAAAATATCACAGGTTCAAAACAACATAAGCTATTAGAATAACACATTTTTAGTTTTAAGATCCCTTACCTAATGTTGAAGAATTACTTTTTTCATAATATAAGATAATAAAAGAATATATAATTGAAAAGTATAGTTCCATACATAAACTAATTTCTTCTACAAACTCATCATTCACTCTAAAAGATAATAGAACTTTAAAAAATATTCTATTTATCCTATTCGAATAGGGTTAAAAAAATCAATTTATAATTAATATACCAGTCCTTTTAAAAAACTATATTATTCAATCTCGTACAGCACATGGGCAAGTGGTAGGTGATTCACCATTTTTTCCCTTCAGTTTCGGGTGCAAGTCTCACGGCCTCGCCAGACGCGACGGGTTACCGCCCGACCTCCGCGATGTCCTTTTTGTGGAAATCCAAAAATAATCTCAAACTAGAATTTTCCAAAATATTTCGATCTAAATTCACATTCTAAAATTTATAAGGAAGGTAAACACAATGAAGATATTTTTTTCCACATAATAATATGTGAATACATTCATCATGTATTCTTTTAAAACAATGCAACATCTTGAGTTACTATAAAACCTTATTGATTACATTCACTTTCCCTTTTCCTTATAGAATACCAGATATACTCCTTCTATCCAAAAATGTTGTAAACTCCATAAATGATGGAATATACAAATCATTAATCAGTTTCAATGTAGTCAAGAATATCGAATATATTTTTTCCAAATCAATCATCTATTATTCCAAAATCACTACCTCGATATCAAAACCATATTATGGTTTATCATTCTCTCAACCATATATTTTCCAAAAATTTAACCTGCTATTGAGCAACATTTCTTGGTTCCACACAATCTATGTCCATAATAAAATTGTACTTCAGTATAATCTTTATATACTCTATAATTATTACAACATGTACATCATTAATAAAATAATAAAATGACACAATACTTTAATAACAGCGTAAGAAATCTAATCATTACTCTTCATTTTTGGTAGTAACACAACTATATTATTATCCAATAACATCATTGAGGTATACTCAGAAGATTTGGACACTGATTCACATAGTGTCCCAACTCCTTACAGATGAAGCATTATACATTTGAAAAATTTTTCTTACCCTTTCAATCATGTACTTGGTGTCCTTTTTCTCCAAACATATACCAAACTTCCATTCCCTTCAAGAATTTTCCTAGTTGATTTTTTCCACAGTTATCACATATGGGAAAATTCTTCTTTTCCCTCTTCCCTTTATCCATCTATCTATCTTCCATCATTTTCTTCTCTTGCTTCCATTCAAAGCCATAGGACTCATATAATTCTTTACTTATCTTTTTAGCACATGATACTATTTCTGCATATGTTGAGAATATATGAGAGACTATTTCCCTTATAAATGTTGTCTTAATACCGTGAATGATATGATCCTTTCTATTCTGTGCATCATACATATTGTTGGAGATCACATTCCTTCTACTGGGCACCATTTCTAAACAATGGAATACATTAGGTAAGTTTATTAATTGCAATGAATAATTAAAAACTTTTAAAATACATAATGTAAATCGAACATTTTATGGATATAATCCATAATCATAAAAATGTTTCCTTTGAGGAGGTATATACTTTTAAATCCTTCATAATTATTTGTAATGAAAATAATAATTATCCTAATCATATCCCATGGGAGTGTCATAACCAAGAGTGCAGCAAGACCGGTTTTTGTGCACTAGTTCCCATTCGAGTCTAGCTCAAAGCGGTGTTTTGGTGTTTTACCCCTAGATACATCTGTTCCAGAGCCGCCTCAACCTGCTCGTATCCAGACAGGGATGTATTTTCTTAGAAAACTCACAAAATATCTACAGTACCAAAATTCTACGCTGTTCTTCTCTACTAATTTTCAAACTCTATCTTAGGGATATGTACTCTAATCAGATTTTATCTAAATATAGTTTCCTAGGTTTTTACTAAACTTTCTCTGATACCAACAGTAATGCCCCGACCCCAAAAGTGAAGAGTAGGTTCATTATTATGTATCATTGGCATGATCAAAAAAGATTAAACCGTGAAAGACTGATTAGATTAGTAGCCTTGGAAGTACTATATACATACAAAAGGTTTACATTACATCATAAAAATAAAAACAAAAACAACTTTGTTTGCCTAGAAAACACTAGGATCCCATAGACTATCCCTACAGGTCAAACATAATATACTTCTTCGCAACCTGGGCAAAATAAAAAATAGAAATTGGTGAGCTCAAATGCTGAGTAAGGATAAAAATATAGCAGAAACTTTCATAAATAATCATAAACATTTAAGGAAATTTATAGAACTAAAACAAAATCCCTTTCAACATAAACATAATCATAATATGGAAAATATAAATCAAAATAATTTCATTTACATACACACATAGATATTCTACTAGTCGAATAATCACATGTAATATCAATAGCCACATTCATAATGATGGAATGCATAATGTCGGACTTTTATAACAACATAGTCAAGGCCTTGTTCCAAGAATACACATAAGATTTTGTCAAGGCTTTGTGAAAAGACACTATCTTGTCTCATGAGACCTACTAATGCATCGAGGAGATATAGCATTCTCCACCCGTCACTTACTAAGTACAATGAATTACTCATATGAAATGGTTTAAACATAACATAAACATTCATATTAAAACTAGCATATGAAATGTAAATACCTTATCCAGAAACAATGAATGGTTTAAAAATAATACATCCACAGTCAAATATATCATTGAACCTTCAATAGAACATTGATGATTTTTATCATAATAAATAAACTTCAAACAAGTTTAACATCCATCATGGGATGTTGATATAGATGAAAATGATTCAAAAAAATCTTAGATTGAAATATCCCTTTTTCATAAAAACATTTGAAAGTCACACAATTTAGAACGGAAGACATTTAAATACATTTTTGAATCAATGTGTCCCATACCACTTCAAAACATTTGATAGGAATTAACATTTTAAAATCATTCATGTCCATATAAATAAATCCTTAAAAACCATTTTAAAAACATAGAAATTAATGAGAATGATTTAGAAGAATAAATATTTAAAACATTTAAAATGATGTTTTAGTAAAAAAAGTACCTTAAAAATAATCCCTTTGAAAAATATTTTACGAAACATGGACATTGATAATAAATATGTCCCAGTAGATACATACGTAAAAACAATCTCGGATAAAAAAGAGATTGTGAAATTAACCCTTACCAATTTGGTAAGTTATGAAACATACACCCCATGAAATAAGTACTATACAATGAATATGTAAACACACATAATTTAAAGTTTATTACACAAATAATACACTTATGGGAAGTACATACACCACGAAAAATGAAATAGTGGCAACATAGCATGAATCTCACAGGAATAAGGAATGAGATGAAAAACCCTTACCTTGTAATTTTCCTTGACCGAGGGTAGAATAACCTCTTATTTATTGGTGAAATAATTTTTATTAAATTATAAAATAATAATATTCATTAATATGATATCATACATTTTCTTTTAACATTTCTTTGTTAATAATATCATAGTATTATCGTCGTTTCAGTTGTTAACTGATTTGTTTCCCTTTATATGCTTTTTTACGTAAGTTTTTTTTATGGATAGGATGTATCATATTCATATTCATAATTACATTAATTATTAAAACATTATTTTTAATCATATAATGAAAATTAGTCTTGAATGGATATGATGTGGATTGAATCTCAACGCATTTTTGGAGACGATAATCCCTACGTATGCACGAGGAATAATATAATTCTTTTGATATTAGAATAAAATATAATTGGATATTATATCATATATAAAGAATAATTATCATTTTATATTTATTATTTACATCAATTACACATCATTATTATACCCATTCAAATAATAATTTATTGAATAACAATTACACCACAACGTGGAGACGGTAAGCCATACATGCGCACGTATGGTGACATGTCATTCAAAGGATTCATAGAATAATGAATATGGTTTTACCATATTTATAATAAAATTAATGTATATAGAAGATACCTGAGTTATTATTTTAGAATGAAAACAACAAAGAAAGAGGATTTGGAAGAAGAAATGAACTTGGAAGAGGTGATGAAATATTTACCTCTTCTTTAGGTTCTTCCTTTTGATTTGATCAAAAGGACTCCATAGGTTGGATTTATGACTAAAGTAATGCCACTAGGATTAAAGGAGGACTATTGAGAGGGTATTTTTGTAGGGTTTCTCCAATCCAAATGTATTTTATGGTGTGAATTAGAGAGAAGGGGGACTTCCCTTTTATAAGAGGGTTGGTGGGAAACTTAGGAAAAGCTAGAAATATTATTTTTTAATAAAATAATTTTTCTTTTCTAATGTCTTCAAAATGAATTATTTTAAGGCTAGAGTGGGGATGGGTCTGAAACCAGTAAACAATAGGTTTTAGATAGGTTTGAGTCACTATATTAAGATTATCTTTTAGATTTAACTCTTACTTAAATAGTTTGACATTTACCATGTCTCATTGTATTTTTATATTATATGGTTAATAAACTTATTATAAACCTCAAAGAGAACTCCAAGTGGTTAATTAATGATACAACTATCATTTTATAAATTTTTTGTCCAAAACATAAATTTTTAAAAACAGAATATCAATTAATAATATAATATTTTTTGAAAAACTCTTTTATGTCAAATTTGATACTATTTGGTATTTTATTTTTTCTAAATTCATAAAAACATTATTAATTCGAAATCAAATCATTTAACCAACCCTAAAATTTCATATAAACCTATAAAATTAGTGTAATTCATAAAAAGTTTCAAATTACATTTATTTGGATATTTATCATATTAATTATTTTATTATTTCATTAATTAGGTAATACTCCATCATCATTGTGTCCTAAAGAAATTAAATTGTTTAATGTATAAAAAATAAAAATAAAATATCATTATGTAGGAAAGTTATTTATATTTCCAATGAATATTTATAGTTTAATTTATCTTATGTGTATCCCAATATTAAAAATTGTTTAGTTATTAAACTTTGAATTTAACACTATTAACTCTTCATTGAATTAAATAATAATACATGTCCTAATCTATTCCAAGTGGACCTAAAGGATAATATTTTTTTCCTAAGGTTGTTTTTGGTCGAATTATACTTATCCAATATAATTAAGACATGTGTTTGGGTAATAATAATATCATTTTACCCTTAATTACCCCATATACTTTTATCTGTGGTAAAAAAGTAAAAAGTTACTATTCACAAAAAAGCTATTATCATCTTATTGAACAAAATTTACTAATTGATATCAACCATGTCTATCAGATTTTTTAAATTCAACTCAAAGAAGAGGTAAAATTAAGTTTTATGTAAATCTGCAAATGCTCCTAGGAGGTTGGTAAAAGATGGTAAAAAGTTCAATAAACTTTTTGTATATTTAAAATTATTATAAAATGACTCCAATTAATTAAATTGAACTTATATAGGTATTATGTAACTATTTTTACATAAAATAAATTTAAATAAAATAAATAATTATTTAAATAAAAAGTCGGTTGTAAACAATTACTCAGTTTTTTCACTATTCATCAAAAATGAAACGTTTTCAGAAAAATACCAAAAATTCACCCTATTGTAATTTTGATATTCCGAATTCAAAAATTAATTCTATTTTACAAATTTTAAAAAATAGAAGTTGCATTAATTAATTTAAAATTAACTCCTATTGTGAAAACCAAAAATTGTATTTTTATGAAATAATAACTATCAAAAGATTAACACTTGTGTATGTCCAATTTCCAAGTAAAATTACTTACAATGACCATAATTGGATTAAATGGAAAAAAAATATAATCTAATTATACTTCCAAACAATTAAACTATATTATTCAACAATATAAATTATTATTATTAAAAAATTAGTTCTTAGTTAAAATATAGTAATTTTCACTATTCACCCAAATATGAATGTTGTCAGAAAAACACCAAAACTTTATTGAAACTAAATTATTATATCCCTATTATAAAGAAGAAATTTATTTTGTGAAATTAAATATATAGAAGTTTAAATTTTGGATTTAATAAGGGTTCTCCTTTAAATGGCGGTAAAATTGCATTTTTTTTGAAAAATAATTCTTTTATCTGAAAAAATGAATTTGTAATTATATTATGTCTAAGAAACTCATAATATGGATTATAAATTTATAAGGATTATATAAAGTTCATAATTCAGTTAATAATATTCATATCCACTTTTTAATGGCTAGTTTGGTAAGTCGTGGTGCGCTTGAACTTACTGTTCCGTGTAGCGCACGTTATTGAATTACTTTGAATAAATAAAGTACTATAAAATCATGGAGTGTTACACCTTTTATTATGCTCATTGAATAATGTTTAATTTCTCATGTTTATTTAAGAAGTTTCTAAAATATATGTTTTTTGATATTACATGACCTTAAATCAAGACTTATAAACAATTCTTATTATTCTATAAACTTCTCAATATGAAATTTATCCTCAACGTATGTTTTCTCATATTATTATGATCCAAACCTTGATGAAATATTCCCACATTTTTTTACTTTCTGACCAATTCATATGAACCCTTTCCATGAATTCATTTCCCCAGGTTGTGAGGATAATTAGGGCAGGAAGAGAGTTTACAAGGGTTTTATTAGAAAGAAAATATCCTTGATTAATATGTTGATACATAAAATCTCTTAGTCTATAAAACATTAGGTAATTGGGTTGAAAGACTATTCCTGAGATTTATTATATAAACATGATAATAATTTAAAATTTATTTCATGTTTAACTTGAAACACATTCATATAAACTCACTAGGTAGTAGATAAACCATTCAAAAAAATTATTGATTATAATAGGAAATATGTATAAAGGTGTGAAAAGCTTCAATAAGAAACCCTTACCATTATTCCTGAATTATAGAATAGTAATTGAATATAAAATATAAAAAAATTACTAGTTTAATCATATATTTATGAATAAATTTCAAATCAATAGTGTTTTATAAAGATATTATAATTTTCTATACATGTATATTATTAAGCTATAATTTAATTTCAATACTGAATGTCAGTAATCATGATATTTTTGAACTAGTTTCATTATTGTGGTGTTGTTCTTAATTATTCTCCTAAATTTCATCATTCAAAGACTATGTAATATAATTTATTTTTTATAATTATTTATAATGATATAATATCAATCTGTTCGAGTTTTTTTACAATCCAAAAAGATGAAATCAACGTTGAGAAAGTTTTAGTGATTTTGCACGAACGAGAGTTGGTATGAGTTTACAATTAATTTTACCTTTAAAAAAATGTAATCAATTCTTTACATAATAATTTATATCATATATTATGAGGAATTATGTTCTCATATCCTACCATTATATTATTTTACAACATTGTTTAGGTATGTGATTAAAATGACAAAAACCAGAACATACAATAATTACTGAATGATTATGATTATGAAAGTGGTTTCTTTCAGCTTAATTTCCCTATTATAGAAGAAAAATGATATTATTAAGATAATTTTTTGTTTTTAATCATATTATATGTGGTTTTATTAAATAATAATGAAACTAAAACATAAATGAGATATAATACTATTTGGAGGTTTTAGTCTGCATAACACAGGATCAACAATTTCATTTCTTAAAGAATGTGATGTCATGAAGCAGAATTATAATATATATCATAATAAAAATAATAATAATATTATTATATATTTCACATTAATTCTTCAATTTCATCCTTATAACTACTGAATTGTTTAATTGATGAAATATATAAGTCATTTCTTCTTGGATGTCATATTTCGCACAATGCATGAATGCTAGTTTTGTTTTTACTAATAGTAATGGTGAAGGGGTTTTTATGGTTATTAAATTTTAATTATAAAATTAAACATAAAAACAAAAATTATAAAATTATATAATAATGATGTAAATTTATTTATTATTGTGAGAATGAAAATTAAAGAAGTTAGAATAAAAGTTTTCATATAGATGGATTTGGTTTTTCTTTGGATGTCTCCTTAAAAATATAGGTATTGAGCTAATTTTTTTAGAATTGAGGATAAATTGAAGGGAATATTATTATTGGATGTGTACGAAATGAAATTTTTTAGAGATAACTGAATTTTATTATTAGTCTTGAAGGGTTTTTTAGATGATCTTTTAATAAGTGATGATAATGCTAGTTTTGAAAATAATTCAAATTAATATAAAAAGAGAAAAAGTTTCCAATGAAAAAAAGGAAAAAAATATAAAATAATGGATTATAGGACTGTTTTGGTCTATAAATAGATTAAAAAATCATTTATAAATTTTTTTTAACATGTTAGGTGTTTAGCTACCATGGTTAACCCATTTTACCCATTTTGTCTTTTACTAGAGTAACTATCCTTTACCAATGTAATTCATTTTAAATTCCTAAAAATAAAATATACCTTATTAAATAATTTTTACCTACTAATTAAAACTATGAAATTCATTTTATCAGATAAAAATAATATGTTCATGAAAAATTAATTTAAGCATTAGTGCATATAATGGGTAAAAACCCATTTTTATAAAAAAATTGAATTTTAAAGATTAAAATATATGTGTAAGATAAAATTGTAAATATTTTTAAAGAAGGAGGTTTATTGGTCAAATAAAAATGAAATTATTATTATTAATGATAAAAAGGGTTACATGAGTCTAAAAGATGTGATTTTTTAACAATTTTTATCATAAAGAGGATGTAAATGAACAGGGAGATCATCCAACCAGGTAATGTCATGGTTGACTCGTATATTAGCTGGGACATCCACTAACCTTATCACTTCATAGAATAAATTATTGAAAATATAGATGGTATCCATATGTGATTGATGACAGTCCATCCGACGTAATGTATGTGGCCACGCAAGGTTCACAACACCATTCCAAATATCATGGATGATGGTAGTCGGATCACATTCGATCAAGATATTTTTCCAAACATTTTTATTTGTGAAAGAGATATTATTAAACAAACTCATAATTTATACCTCCAATGATAAGGAAATTTCAAAGCTTCTATAGAAACACCCAAGAAGATACCTAAATTGGTTTATGTAAATTATGCCACGACCGGAGGGGCTCGAGTTGCCTTTAGAGGCACCATAAACATTAAAATTAATTCAGTATGGGAGCACAACATGACATAACAGTTGTTAAGTGCATCTAGTCTAATGAAAAATACCATTAATCCTTTGTTGATATAAAATCCCAAAGTCTCTAACTGTGTTATTTTAAAGTCCATTTTGAATCAAAGTATCTTCCTAAATTACAATGAAGATCTTCATTTGACCTGAATTTAAACTAAATAAGTAATTATAAGGAATAAAATCATTCCACTAACAATAGAGAACATGTTGGATCTCAACAAATATAATTATAAAAATATTCGGGATTTTTATAGAGGCATCTATATCAAGAAAATTATTATGTGGAGATTTTACTAAGTCATGAAGTAATTGTATGCATTCAAAAAGATCAAAAACATAATTACAAAGATCTGTTTCAGTTGCACATGAACAAAATAATTTGTTAATGTCTTCACTAATCTAGTTAAAAAGACAAAAATTAGACAAATGTTGAATCCCAAAATATTGGTAAAAAATGTTAGTGGGAACCCCATTGTGTGATGTAATCCAAACGAGAGAAAGTCTCGACAGATTTAGCCATATTTTATCATGAATTTTAAGCCTAAAAAATAATTATCATAATTGCTAAAAAATGGTAGTAATTATTTTTTGAATCAAGGATGCCAATATGTGATGGTTCCCAATTTAAAGAATCATCAATGTTAGAAAAGGGGTAGATTTCAATGAAATGAATTACATTTTATTGTAAATTAATGATGTGAGGGTTTAAAATAGCCTTAATAGTACAATTAGTAATCCCATATAGATTATTGGGGGGATCCATAGAGATTAATGGTGCACCTTTCAAGTTTATAAGCAAGAAATATATTGAATAATCTCTACTAACCATCCATCTAGTGTTAGAAATGACATTAAAAAAAGAATTCTTAATGGATGACCACATTTATGAGCTCATATAATTCAATTTTCCTTTCTTTATTAGGTCAAGAAACCTATTTATTGGCAATGCAATAGAATTGGAGTCATTATTAATTAACTTCCATGTGAGTATCTCTTGTAAGGCATCATTGAAGAGTATATTATTTCTAATACCGAGACCACCCATATCCTATAGTTCAAAATAAGTATATTGTGGAACCGTCACTAGAATCATTTACATCATTATTTATCTCCAAAATATGTTTTTAATGGATACATTTTTTAATACACCAGTAGAAACATTGTTGACCATCAAAGAATATCCCATTTTAGAAACAATTTTAGAATTTTCTAGTCATATCATTCCATCTAAATAAAGGGATTACCCTTTCCCCTAGGAAAGATGGTGAAAGATTTGGTTTACATTTAAAAATATAACTAGATTTGGGTCTTACCCATAAAATAAGAACACCATGATAGGTGAAGATAAAGGATAATTATTTAATACCTAATTCAATAATAATGTTATATTTTATATTAGGAAGAAATTTCTTCCAAAAAATATAAAGGATTCACTGAAACTAATTGTTTGTCCAGAAACATATTCATAGTGTGAAAAATAAATTTTGAGATTTTAGATATTCCTTTTGTATCATTGTAGAAAAAGGTTGATATCATCCATATATAAGATATGTGTGGGAACATTCAAATTCCTAAAAATATGTATTATGTTAATATTGTTCAGATCCACAAATAGGTTGATAAATCTTCCTATGTAATATTCGACAATCAAGAAAATAATTTCAGAGAGGGGGTCACCTTGTCTGAAACCTTTTGTGAATTTAAAGGAACCCTTGGGAGATCCATTAACAAGGATGTAAATGAACACCAAATTGAATATAATTTTAATTCTACTAATAAAGGGGTCACCAAAACCAAATCTAAAAATAACCTCAAAAAAGAAACTCCAATCCATGGTATCAAAAGATTTTTGAATGTCATGTTTGATGGGAATATTTACACCACTACTAAAGAGTTAGTGTAGTTAGTGGGAAAAAAAATATAGTTTTTAATGGACATGCCTTTAACAACAACAAATTGGTTTGAAGAGATAGTTTTATTCATTATAAATGAAAATATATTGGTAATAAGTTTAGCAATTATTTTTCAAATAGTATTAATTAGCACAATGGGTCTAAAGAGATGAACTTATTAAGCATGATCCCTATTAGGAATCAAATATATAAATTGGGAATTAAACACATGAGGGAGAGTTCCATTAAAAAAGAAGATAATTTTTAAATATAATTTTATAAAATCAAAAAATTTATCTCTAAAATGAAAAATAAACATATATATAGAAAACCATTTTTATTGAAAAATGATTTTTTAAATCATTAAGTGTTTGAAATCATATTTTGTATTCATTTTCTCTTTTATTAAAATAATTTTTATTTACTAAATGTTTTTTATTATTAAATTTATGTTTTTTGTTCAGTGTTACTTGTAGAGAAACATATTGAGTATAATATTAAAGCGGATATTATATATATATTCCAAAATTTCTGGCTATTACATTTTCAACGACTTAGTAGATGTTGAGGAGTATGAACCTAATGAATCTACTATTCATGAAGATGAACTTATGATCACATTAGTGGAGAAACATGATGTTGTGGTGTCTGTCACCCATGAAGAACCTACCATGATTTCATTAATGGAGACACTACCTATGATGTCTTATGAGTTAACACTCCCTTCAATTGTAGTGAAATTAATCTAGATAAATCATGTTATTAATAACCCAAATCTAATAATTGATCTATTCCCATATTGTAAATTTAATATAGAATATAAAGTTGAATCATGTTTACATGTGGTCAAGGTGAATTAGGTGATCTATTGATGTTCATGAATAAAAACTTGGGGCCTTATCACATGAACTCTTCTAGGTGATATGGGGTTCCATATTGGAACACTAAGACACTGTCTAGTGAACTTGAGTGGTAGACATGTCAACTACTATTCCAATTAGGACATGAACCATGAATTCCCATTCGAGTGAGGGAAAATATTGTCACTAAAACAGACACTATCCGGGAAAATTCTTGAACAAATTAAATAGATCTTCTATGAGTAATTTCATATGAGATTACTCAGTATGTGGGGCTATTATACTAGCTTTAACTTTTCATCTTGATAATAGAATAACAAGAAATATTCCTTATTACATAGAATGTGTTTATTAAGGCTATGTGGGAAAATGTGTCGACTCAAATGGGGGAGTGCAAGGATCAATATAACAAGATCTAAGTGAATACATCCCATGTCTGTCTTTTGGTGTAGGCTGATATTGAGTAGATGATAATGTTGAATATTCATTCCAAATCCTCCTAGTAGTGGTTGAAAAATATTGAGTTAAAAATGACTTAAGAAAATTCATAATCTGTATTTCTATTAAATGATATGATTTAAACTATGGATGAACATCTTAATTTTTCCCATGAAATAAATTATTACTTATTTTAACTGCAAAATTATAATTTCCTTACATATTAATTATGATTTAAAAATAATTAATTAGAACCCTAAGACCACACGAGTCATTCTTGGAGTGATAAATAATACAAAATAATAGATTTTTCATATAATGTTAGGGTATATAATAATAGTGTATGGGTTAGGTTCATAATGTCTCTTTGATCTATGTTAGTGAATCTATAATGAAGGGGAACTATTTGGGTTCTAATTCCAAATAGTCTATTAACCCTTGTAAAATTTCGTGATGCATGGGTGTAAAACACTAAGGGTATTGTAATTACACTTTTGAAAATGGATGTTTTGTAATGTCAAATTGTGGATATAAGAGATTGATTCAAGGGGGATGTAAAAAGATCATTGAGGATATAAATTTAGAAACCTCTTAATGTATGGTTTATCATAATATACCATTATAAATGGTGGAAAATAGTCAAGGATGATTTCTCTAAAACTATTTAAAAGGAATGTTCCATTATATCATTACCCAAGGTGTTTCCTCTTAAATGTGTTCCCTATATAGGTATGATTGGGCTGAGACTGGGGAACCTATCCCTAGTGAAGAGAATGATTTTTATGGCGGTAATTTTTTAATTTTGACATCGGCTTTGGGCCAACGTTATTACAAGAGACTTTATAAACATAGTTTTTTACATCGGTTATTTTACAACCGATATAAAAACACAAATCCAAAGCATTTTTCACACCGGTTAATAATAACCCGATGTGGAAAACTCTTCGGAGTCATGTTTTATTACGTCGGTTATTTAATAACCAACGTGTTATATACCCTTTCACGTCTATTATTATAGAACTGAAGTCATAAAGCACTCCTCCGAAGCGTTTATCACGTTGGTTATTTTAATAACTGACGTGATAAACATATCTGCCACGAGGTTTCCAACATCGGTTATATTATAACCGAAGTAAAAACATATCTACGATGTTGGTTATAAAATAACCAACATAAAAAACTTTCCCGTCCAATTTATTATGCCGGTTATTAAATAACATACCTAAAAACCATTTTCCATGAAGTTATTAAGTCAGTTTCCAAATAAATGACATCAAACCTAATACCAATGTATTTTTTACGTCGGTTATGAAACAACCTATGTAAAAAACAATTTTTTATATAAAACCGAATCACTACTACACCCAGCCAAATTACCTGAAATAGAGAAAAATGTTACCAAAAATAGATCAGAACATACAAGAACCCCCACCCCACTAGACATCCCCCCCACACTCCTGGACACCCCCACACCCCTGTACTGCCCCACCCCTAGGAAGCCCCCCATAACCCTGAAAAACCCCACCACCCCTTGGACAGCCCCCACACCCCTGGACAACCCCCACCCTCTTGTATACCCCCACCCCCTGGACAACAGTCCCACACCCCTGGACAACCCTCCCACACCCTAAAAGAGACCAAAAAGCTACCAAAAATAGATCAGAACCCCCCACCCCACTAGACAGCCCCCACCACACCCCTGGACACCCACCACATTGTTGGATGGCCCGCACCCCCTGGGCAGCCCCACACTCTTGGAAAACCCCACCCTCCTAGACACCACCCACACCCCTTGACTGCCCCACCCCTGGAATTCCCCCACCCTTTAAAAAACCCCCACCCTCCTAGACACCCCCCACACCCCTGGACTTCCCCCACCCCCAGGACATCCCCCACACCCCTGGACAACCCCACCACCCCCTGGACAGCCCCCAGATCCCTGGACAACCCCCAACCTTTTGTATACCCCCACCCATGGACATCACTCCCACACCCCTGGACATCCCTCCCACAACCCTGAAATAGACTAAAAAGTTACCAAAAATAGACCAGAACCCCCCCCCCCCACCACACTGGACAGACCCCACCACACCCATGGACACCCCCAACACCCCTAGACTGCCCCCACCCCTGGACATGCCCCCAAACCCCTGGACAGCCCATAGACATCCACCACTCTCCAAGACATCCCTCCCACCCTTTTGGATACCCTCCCACCCCTCTCGACAGCTCCCACCACACCCCTAGACACCCCCCACTCACCTCCCTAGACACCCCCAGACCAAAAAAGTCCAAAACCCCACCAAAATAGACCAGACCCCCCCCCCACTCCACTAGATAGCCCCCACCACACCCCTGGACACCCCCTGGACATCCCCCACACACCTAGATATCCCTACCACCCTCCTGGACACCCTCCCACCCCACTGTACAACCCCCACCACACCCCTGGACACCCCCATCTCACTGGACACCCCATACCAAAAAACAGACCAAAACCCGACAAAAACTAGACCAGAACGCCCCACCCAACTGGACATCCCCCACCACACCTGTGGACACCCCCACACCCCTGGACTTCCCCCACCCCATGGAAATCCCCCCACACCACTAGACACCCCTGGACATCCCCCACTCGCCTAGACATCCCTCCCACCCTCTTGGACACCCTTCTACCCCACTGGATAGCCCCCACCACACCCCTGGACACCCCACACCTCTGGAATAACCCCAACCCTTGGATAGCTGGTGTTGGGAGAGGAGGTGACTCCATCCCCCAAGGGGATAAACACCACTAGAAGGTACTCATCACACCCACATGTGAAGCATGATCTCTCAAAATGTTTCACCAATGCTTTCTTCCCCTGTAAAAATCATTAATTCTATCACTTTGATTCCAGTATTACCTGGGGTAAAACACCATCACACATTATGGTGTTTCCCCTAGTTACACTAGCATGAATGTGATAGAATGAATGATTTTTACAGGGGAATAAAGCATTGGTGAAACATTTTGAGAGCTCAAGATTCGCATGTGGAAGTGATGAGTACCTTCCAGCGGCGTTCATCCCCCCGAGGGATTGCGACGCCTCCTCTCCCACCCCTGGACTACCCCCCCGCCCCATCCCCATGGACACCCTGGACCCCCACCCCACTGGACATCCCTCCCACACCCCTAGAAACCCCCCTCCCCCACATGCCACCCTCACACCCCTGGAAACCCCATGGAAATCCCCCACCCCCAATCCCCTGGACAACCCTTCCACCCTCCTGGAAACGCTCCCACCCCCCTGGACTGCACCCCCACTCTCATGGACACACAGGATACCCCCCCCCTCCACCCCAATAGACAGCCCTCCCACACCCCTGGATACCCTCCCACTCCACTGAACACCCCCACACCCTTGTAACCCCTCCCCCCTGACAAGAATCCATACCAGAAAACCATCATAAGTAGACCAAAACAAAAAGTACATAAAAATTAAACATTCACATATATAACATTCAAAACATATAATGTCAACTTAAAAAAAACTAAATCCAACCTAAAAAACTACCAAATACACAATTACAATGAAAATATTCAAAATTACATTTTACACAAAAAATAACTAAAATTCAATCAAACCTGTAAAATAATTTGACCATTGCACTTGTAAGTGTTTGAAGTCATGAGAACTACACGGTTGATGGTCATCAAATATATACAAATTACAAGGATAGTAGTTAACGTGTATAATGAATAAATCAAATGAAATATTATTTCAATGTTTAAAAGGAAATCATACCAGGTCAAACTTCATAACTATCCCTGTTGTTATTATTTCATACATAAATCTTAACATAGAATATCCACATTCGATGATGACTTGTTGTTCAGGAAAAATCTGTTTGAATGAGTGTAAATTCAATTTATTATTTTTGTGTAATAAATCAAAATTTACAAATTATAAATGGATATTTACCTTTACACTTACATATTTTATCTTCACACTCCTTTTCATTGTGTATTTTAGAATGTAGACCCATCCCCTGTTAGAAAATAATACAAATTTTATAAATTTAAAATTTATTATAATAAATAAAACTATTGAGAAATTGAAACTTATTTTTCAAACATTTTCTAAAAACTTTCCCGCACATCACCATGGATAGAGCATATCAAATAAATTTTTTTCTCCCTTGAAAAAAACCCCTAACATCCAATGATCACTGATAAATTTTTTTAGGTTACTGGTTTTTTATGTTAAAAGATATTGAACTCTTTGAGAGAGATGTCTTTCATACCGCTCCCAAAAAGGCATCATCTAACATTGTGTGACTATATTCTGTTCAAGTCATTTACCAGTATAAAGCATTCATTTTTCCTCATCCAATGCACATGCTTCAGAGGAAATCAAATGCGGTTCCATGAATCCATATGCATATGTCCTCTCATTCTTCTCAAAAATTTTATAAAGATACGTAATACAAAATAGACATAAGTATAAATTTTTAATAAATATAAAGTATGGAAAAGGTGTTAGGACTTCCAAGGAAAAAATTTTCACCACGTTGATGCCAAACTTATCTCCAGTAAAAATCATTATGATATTAGTTTTCACAATCCCCACAGTTATTTCACGTCCACAAACATGAGCTTCCATTGGAAAGTCCTAATGATCCACCAACAAATTTGAATATCTTGAAAATCTGTCAAGACTACTAGAATCTATATCTAATGTCATAGCCATTTGTCTATGTTATTTTCTATACAATATTTCTTTACCTTTTAAATATTCCTATAAAAATAAATAGAAAAATATATTATTTTTCAAAAGATAAAACAACTTTAAAAAAAATAATATAGAAGATATAACATACATAATTCTATGGTAATGAGTCAAAGATATCTTGATGGCCAAATTAAAAAATGGCCGATTCTATGTCCAACTGTCGTCACCTCATCTGTAGGTAATGTTACTTGAGATGATCTATCTATAATATCATGTATAATGACCCTCTAATTCTCTACCTCAAATTGATGATGATGAACTATATATTCTATACAATAGACCAACCCATATGAAACTATATGATGTTGAGGATCATCAGCATTCAACTGGAAATAATTAGGAAGCTGCGGTGGAGGAGTAGGATAATAAATGGGGTCCGCAGGTTGAGGTGGGGGAGTGGGAGCTACTGCTGGAGGTGGAGGATAAATAATGGGGTCTGTAGGGGCAGCTGGAGGTGTGGGAGCTGCAGTATGAAATTGTCTTTGCATGTATGAAAACAAAGACTGTACCGATTCTCTAATATTTTCCTCCATCATCGCATTAATATTATAAACTTAATCCTCCAATGATTCTATTTTTTTTAAAAACACCCTTAGCTTAAGAAGTTGAAGAACGTGGAAACACTTTTCTTACCGATACACCTACCGGATATCCTCGTACACGACCAGGATGTTTGGGATTTCCCAAAGTTGTAGATAAAATATCATGCCTCCCAACAGCTGTAAATACCCCCTGTGAGCTTTTCTCCTCAAGAGAATCATGTATTAATTAATTGAAAATTTCTATAATGATTGAAATTATATGAAGAAAATAGTTAACTTAAATAAATTAAATAGATATCATACAATCCTCTCATATGTGATTCTCAAATCTTCTGAAATATATTTCCCTTTTTTCCCATCCGAGATCTCTTCCATTTTTCTTTTCTAGATGGAGGGGATGGAGGGGCCACCTCTCCAGATCATGAAGACTCATCTATTTGTTTTTGTAATTTTTCCTCCATCATTTGTTCTTCCAATAATTTATACCCTCTCTGTGATAAACTATAAGGGTATACATTTTTAGATTGAATCTCCTAATGATATTTCCTAGTTTCTTGCAAATTAAGAATAAGAAATCATTAACAAAACATTAATAAGATCATTTATATAAGAAATCATATTAAGGTTTAAATTTCCCCTACAAAAAATGAATATTTTTTTTCTTTTTTCAACAAACTATCTCCATGTGTCTTCATCTATGAAAGGATATATATGACATGGATTGTCATGAATCCAATGACCAAAAATGAAATCAGATGTGAGGGTTGATTTTAAATCCCTCCATCTTCTGGTAGCTATCGATAAGCAATTCATCCTGACTCCTCCAGTGTCAGGAATATCAAATTTCATCTGATAAATAAGAGGTTAAAATTATTATATATATTAGAAAAATTTAAAGAATAAGAAAAAAATATAAAAAGATCTTACCAAAATAGTCACCCACAACTGAGAGATTATCGCTTTGTCTACACTTCTCCAATCATCATACAATATGATTACATTTCTCTTACCCTGAAGTGATACAAAACTCTTAAAATCTTTTGGATTTGGACCCCTAGGAATATCATCATCATAAAACTCAACAAGTATCCTCTGATCTTGCGTATGGGAAAGTGATAATTTTGGTAAAAATGTGCACCCACATTTACTAACTCTTGTACTCTTTGTCATAATGGGAGCACATAAGGATGACTGGGGAACATCAATAGGAGCATGAGAATGTTCCTCCCCAGAGTTATGACAAATATGCTCATCTCCAGAATCCTGTGGTTGATCAAATGACTGATCTATCATTATCCTTCAAATAAAAAAACAGACATTAGTTCACAAATATACAAATTCAAATTTTATAATACTACTGTTATCAGAAAATAGAAAATTGTACAAAGTTACATAATCATAAACATGGTTAATATGGTAAGCATGTTAAACAATGGTAAAGATGGTAAGAATGGTCATGATGGTAAACATGGTAAACATGGTAAACATGGTAAACCTGGTAAACATGATAAACATGGTAAAGTCATTGTCATTGAACAAAAATAATAGATATATAATATATGTAATGGTAAACATGATAAAGTAAACTAAAAAAAATTAAATCAAACAAAAAATTATACATATTTTGTTTTTATACAGGTTTTAATAAAGAAAAAACCTACAATATCTAAAATTTTATGTAAATAATAAATGTAAATAAGAAATAAACAAATGTTACATGTAATTTTAGGAATGTTAAAATGGATTGTTTTCCCAAATTCCTTCACCGTGATCGTTCCTTATGGCACAAACCATGTCTTCAACATGATCATCATTATGTTTTGTTAACCTTTCCATGGAAGTTGGGATCTCACATAAATTAGCATCTTCATCAAGTTCATCCTCACCAACATATTGTTTTTTTCCATCTAAAACAACATCCCACTGCATATCTGATTGATCTACTACATAGAAAATTTGTTTTGCATGTTTTTCCATTATAAAAGAATCAGTTGTGTCTTCCAATCTATTCAGATTAACAACTGTCATTCCAAATTCATCGTGTCTGACACTGTTGTTACCGATAAACCATTTATAGTTAAAAAAAGGTACATTAATGTTAAAGTAATCAACCTCCCATATATCTTAAATCACTCCCTAATATGAACCTGACGTATATATTGTGTTTTTGTCTTTATCACTCGAAAATTGCATTGCTTCTGCATACACTAATATACCACTATTCTGAACTGCACTTTTGTTGTCCTGAGATTTTGTATGAAATGTATGACAATTAATGTCATAACTAGACCATGTTATCATATTTAATCATAGTCCACCCACTATCTATTTTAATGTCTCCGATACATTTTATCTACAAATAAAGGTCTTTTTAAATTATGACAAAAATGTTTTATTGTGCTCATTCAAAATCCACATTTCTTACTTCTTTGGATGAAATTATTTCAGCTCATTAATATTCAATGTGATATATGGTTGAGCATCAACTATGTTATTCAAGATGTATGGTTATAAATTCTTAATCTGTTCACCTGAAAACGATTTGAATTTCAAGCCACGAATCCCCTTTCCCTCATTATTAACTCGTTCATGGCGAGATAGGGGAAAACCTATGTGCTGCGCTACAACCAAGTAGCTCGTATAAAACTCTGCAACCTCCTTAGAAGTATACTTCTAAATAATGGAGGCTTCAGGTCGATATGGATTATTAAGAAAACCCTTCAATATTTTCATATACCTTTCAAAAGGATACATCCAACGAAGATATACAGGTCCACAAAAAATTATTTCTCAAACCAGATGAATCATTAAATGAACCATTATATCAAAAAAATTTGGAGAAAAATACATTTCCAATTGACAAAGTATCCAAATTTCATCATTTTCGAAAATATTCAAAGCATTCACATTAATCACCTTATTAAAAATTGAATTGAAAAAATAACCCAACTTCATTATAATATTTCTAACACGGATGGGAAATATTCCATGCAATGCAACAGATAGAAGTTGTTGCATCATGACGTGACAATCATGAGATTTCATACCTATCAACTTCAAGTCCTTCAATGAGACAAAAATTTTTACATTTGAAGAATAACCTTGAGGCACGTTGATATCATGAAGACACTAAAAAAGATAATTTTCTCCCTCTTTGATAATATATGACAAGCCAGGCGAAGAAATGCTCATCTTCCATTTGGAGTGGAAGCTAACTCCAAACGTATTCCCATTGATAATAAGTCTAATCTTGAAATCAACCCATATTTAGTATTTCCTTTAATTTCTAACAATGTTCCAATCAAACTATCATAGGGATTCTTCCCCACGTGCATTAAATCCATATTATGTATAACTTCATGATATCTCCAGCATTGTAGCTCAAAAAATATTGACCTTTTCTTCCAAATATTTCAATCATTACGATATTTCTGTGTGTTTTCCAATGTCACCTCAAGGTTTTTCACCTTCTCAAAATATAAATCAGGGGATAAGGGTTTTAGAGAAATATCAAAATCATGTGATCCATTGAATGCCTTTTTTAGTCTTCTATAAGAGTGGTATATATGAAAAAACATTCAATGCCCCATGTACACTGTTTTCCTCCCATGATGCAATTGAAAATATGAAGTCTGTTTTTGCAAATTGGACAAGCTGTATGCCCTTTAACACTGTATCCAGACAAATTTTCATATGCTTGGAAGTCATTTACAGTGGACAAAAGTACTTCATGCAGTTGAAAATATTCCATTTTATAATAATCATACACCCTAATACCATCCTCCCATAAAAGTTTCAAATCATCAATCAATGGTGATAGGAAAACATCAATATCATTGTTGGGTTGCTTTGGACTAGAGATCGTTATACTCAACATGAAATATTTTTGCTTCATTGAAACATCAGGTGAGAGGATGTAAATTACCAATAAAACAGTACTTGAACTGTGTGTGCTACTGAGGGTTCAGTATGGAATCATTCTTTCTGTGAAAAACACTAGTATGAAATTTCTAATTTCATTTGCAAATGTAGGATACTACTCATAAATTTTCTTCCACTATGGAAAATTAGCTGGATGACGTATTTTTCCATCACATAACCACTCATCAGTATGCCATATTAACCTTTTTGCATCATTAAAATTAGGAAATAAACGTTTTAAATGATGAATTATAGGAAGATACCAAAATACATTTGAAGGTATCTTTGTAATCTATACATCAGCATGTGATTTTTCTTTCACCTTATACAGTGATGTACCACATTTAGGACACACTGACAGAAAATTCATATTCCTTCCTATATATCATACAGTCATTCTAACATGCATGTATTTTCTTGTCTCCCAATACTATCGGGCATAATATTTTCTTATCCTTATAATGTGAATCTAGAAGATCATCATCTTTTAGAAGAATATATTTCATCAATTGTAGTAGCTCTGTAAAATTTCCGTAACCCCATCCTTGTTTCACCTTTAGGTTAATCAATCATAACAATGCTGAGAAAATCGTAAAATCTATACAACCAGGATATAATGGGTTGTTAGCATCACTATATAGATGCACAACTATTGGTTCTATCTCAATTTGTTCTGCTGCAATATCACGAATCATTTCTTCAATTCCATTCGAGTCACCATCTTGCGGATCATCATCATCAGTGACATTCCGTCTAGTTTCACCAGGACAAATGCAAGGGCTGTAACTCGGATTAAAACCATGACAAATCATATGATCTTTTATGTCACTACTTTTTAACTTCTCCATATTAAATAATTTTAGGCATGGATAGAAAAAAATGTCACTACTTGGAACATTTATTTTAGAAAATTCCAAAAAGGCATCAACACCTTCCTTATATTCATTTCTCATTTGTTGGGCCATAATCCAACTTTGAATCATTATTACCTATAACAAATATCAAAATTATACATGTTTTTAAGATAAGAAAAATATTTGATTATATGAAAAATATTAGTATTTAAATTTAAAACAATTTTTATGTATTAAAAAAATCTACGCGTATTTAAAAAAATGTGCTTGGATATGATTTTAAAAAGAAAATATAGTTAGATATAATAGTTTTAAATTCATCTTGGATCCTTTCTTCTTAAGGTTCACAATGAATACATACTAGTGTAACTGGATACCAAATTCACCCATCCGTAAAAAATTGAAGTATAAATATTAAAATAGGTATACATTCACTACTGAAAATTACACAGATCCTAACGATTTTAAACCTCTAGACAGCCCCCACCACTCTGGATATCCCCCACCCCCATGGACACCACTCCCACCCCTGGCCATCTCCCCCACCCCTCTTGGAAACCACCCACACCCCCTACACCCTTTGAAACCCCTTGTACACCCCAACCCCTTGGAAACCCCACCCCCTTGGACACCACCCCCACCCCCTTGGACACCCCATGGACTCCACCTCCCCCTTAGACATCCCCACCCCTCTGGACAACCCCACCCCCTGGAAAACCCCCCCTGCCACCCACTTGGACAACCCCACCCCTCCAAATAACCCTAGAACACATCGATTACTATAAAAAAGTTAATTTGAAACTGACCAAACATCCCTAATAATATAAGGAATTAAGGAGAAGAAGAAGTCGATGAAGAAAAAAAGAAACAATGAATAAAATAATGAAGAACATGGAACTCGTAACTTATTTAAGTAAATTCCATGGAATACAAGCATGCCATGGGGCCTCCAATGGGTGATTGAAAATTAGAGAAAATGGAGTAAACCTGACAATCAAATCAAATTTAAAATAAAAACTCGTATGGAGAAAATCACAGTGTAAAACCTATCATCACGGCACAATGGGGTCAGTATAACTACACATCCTTGAAAACCACGACATGGTCTCCCCATAGACCATAATTTTCTCATATTCAATGACTGGTCAAAATATATTTAACCAAATAAACCCATATTGAAACACCCCTCAACTTTTCGTAACGCTTGAATCCCTAAAAATCATAGTGGAAACCTCGAACATAGACTGTAAAAACCCCCATCGAGACCACCCCCACCACCATGGACACCACCCCCACCCTCTTAAACAACAGTAATAAATTATAGTCTAATATCCATGAAACAATACAACCATCTTGTCATAATATCACAAACCATGATTTAATAGTCAATCCCAACTAACACTTATCGCCCACCCCCTTGGACACCACCCCACCCCCTTGGACACCCCCTAGACACCACCACCCCCTTGGACAACACCCCCACCCCTGGAAAACACCCAACCCCCTTGGACACCCCTAGACACCATCACCCCCTTGGACACCCCCCTACCCTTATAGACATCACCCACCCCTTGGATAGCCCGCCACACCTCGAAACAACCCCCACCCCTTGGACATCCCCACCCCTCCAGCACACCACCCCCACCTCCTACCCCCTCGGACACCCCCTACCCTCTTGACAGCCCCCCCCGGACAACCCCCCAAACCCTCTAGATATGCCCCACCACCCTAGAAACCCCCCCACCCCTTTCGACACACCCCACCCCTTGGACCCCCACCCCTAGACTTCCCCCACCCCACCACCACCAGCATGGACACCCTAGACACCCAAAAACCTCTTGAATTGCACCCCGAACCCTATGGAAACCACCACCACCCCCTTGGACACCCCCTGGACACCACCACCCCCTTGGATAGCCCACACCCCTCTATACAGCCCCACCCTCTGGATGGTCCCCACAACTCTAGACATCCCCCACACCCTTAGACACCCCACCCCTCCAGGAATCCACCCCCACCCCTACCCCCCTTGGATAGCCCCTAGACATCCCAACCCTCTGGACAACCCCTTCGGATAACACCCTAAACCCTCTCGACAGTCCCCACCCCCTCGGACAGCCCCCACCTCCTGGACCCCCCCCCCACCCACACACCCCTGGACTGCCCCCCCCCCGAACCCTCTGGACAGCTTCCACCCCTTTGGACATCCGCCGCACCCCCTGGACACCACCCCCACCCACTTTGACATCCCCCGCACCCCCTTGGACCCCAACCCCCTTGGACGGCCCTCACAGCCCATTGGACACCACCAGACCCCCTTTGACACCCTCTGAATACCCCCACCCAACTGGATAGCCCACCCAACCCCCCTGGACATCCCCACCCACTTGCACAGCCCCCACCCCCTTGGAAACCCCCTGTACGACCACACACACATGATAGAACACACAAAAATATTAAACTCGCTTGATATCACTTCCCTAGGTTTATTTTACCAGAAAATAAATTAGCATGGTATAGATGAACACTATGAAACTAACCATGATATCACGACCAAAGAAAAATAACTTCTCAATAAATTAGTTTAGGGGATCGCGGAAAAAAACTGAAAAGGAGTCGTGTGAGGATTACATGAGTGTTCTGAGTTGACCTGATAGATCTGATAATAACAAATATGAATAATTATGTTGATAAAATGAGGCTGGTGGGGATAACTTCGACGAATCTATTCCTGGTTTTCCACGCAAGAGAGACAAGTCAAATGTCACCCGAACGAAGAAAAAAGAATGACTGAATACGGGGTGTGATAAATCATTTAATAGATATATAACGTCCGTTATTTAATAACCATTGTGATAAAATATTTTTTAAATGTTTATAACGTTGGTTATTTAATAATTGACGTAGAAAACTATTTATTGTGTCATTTATTTTATAACCTACGTGATATATGTTGCATTATACTGACGTGATAAATTGATGAGATTGGCTTTATAATGTCTGTTTTTATATAACCGATGTGGTAAAGCACCGAGATTTCCTTTATCACGTCTGTTATAAAATAACCATAGTTAAAAAGTTCCGAGCTTTCCTTTATCACGTCGGTTATAAAATAACCAACGTGGTAAAGCGAGCCAGATTCGATATTCACATCGGTTATACAATAACCAACTCAAACAAGAAAATCTCTGTATATTTTACATCGGTTCTTTTATAACCAACATAAAATATGAATCCTGATTGATATATCACATCGATTATAAAATAACCGATGTGATATATCGATCATTAAATCTTTACACGTCGGTTATATAGAACCGACGTGAAAAATGCCAACATGTTAAATGTTTTTTCCACTAGGGTATTCCACAAACTATAAACCATGGTTAGTTTATTTGGATATAAATAATCATGTGTGATTCATACTTAGAGAAAATAATTTTATTTTTCTTGAAGAGTGGAATATTCAAATTAAATTTTTTATTACATTAGGGTTATGATATCATGTATTGGATATATTAATAGGGTATACCAAAATGGAATGGGGACATGAAGTAAATTATGATTTTGGGATTTAATCAAATTTTAACACCATAAATGAAATAAGAAATGATTTTGAACATGATTTGGGGGGGATGATGTTGTAACAACAAAATATTTTGTGATATATTTCTCTTTAAATAAATTTAATTTCATTGATAGTATGCGATAATTGCAACCATGAGTATGAATGAAACATAAAAAATATGCCATTTCATCCTAACAATTTAATTGGTGGAGATAATTGGAATGATGAAATCCTGAAAAATAAATAAATGAATATTTGAATATAGGTTTTAAATAAATCAAAAATTAGTACTATGTTTTTAGTAAAGTCATTTTATGCTTTAAAAATACATTTTCCTATAAAAATGTGTCTGATTTCTTTATAGGAGGAAATAATAAAATTAATTTATTCAAATGTTAGATAATTTATTCAAAAAGTAAAATTTATTATTTAAATCATCATATACAAATTAAATTAGGGTACAATTTTGGGATTTTTCTAAAATGTATAATTTCTCAAGGAATAGTGAAAATAATGAATTTTCAAATAGTATCATTAATTTTCATTAAATAAATAATTTGTAGGTACCAATATATTTTTTATTTGGTCTTAATATGTGTAACATACCAACTTAGCTTCCACACCCTGGTGCCCTTAGCCAGTTGGTCACAAGAACTCAAGCGCACCACCCGCATGACAGAGTCTGCTGACTAGAAGCAAGGGTTAAATATCGATAATAGAGAGACAAGATACTCTTTATCCAAGTATCATAATAAGGGAAGTAAATAATAATAAAGAATTATATAAATAATAACCAAACCAAACCAGCAACATAAGATGAACATAATAGAAAATACAATACACAATACTATACCCTAGATATTTCATGTCAAATACATATCAAGTGTCAATATGAAAAACAAAAAATAAATAAAGACACTAACAAATCCTAGTGTGTTCTGACACTGGGTATAGTTCCCTCATCCATGATCCACCCTAACATATACATATAATATATGGATCTTTCTCTAATGTAATCATTTATCCATGAAATATATTTATGTACTAATTAGACAGCCCGAGTATGGTGTGAGTACAATTCAGTAGGCCACCACCACCACTATCATAAAAAATATATTGTCAATAACAGTTTACTTAGTTTTATAAAGAATAATGTACAATGCATAATGTAAACAGTTTTTTCATTTCATTATTATGTAATTAATCTCATCAACACCTAGGTTCCTAAGGACACCTGAACCCTCAATACCTTATTTGACCCATTCGAAAGTGTGAGGTATCCCCAAGGGATATCACATATCATAATACCATGATTCTCATATATCATATCCTAACCAAATGGAACCGTAGTCTAATGTGAACTCATGGGTGTAGAAAATCATTTCTTGCACCTCATGGGTAATTGAAGTCATAGTCCCTATACCACACCCATTTATCAAATTATCAGTACTAAATTTGAAGAATTAGTCTATGTCAGACACTCATTCATCACTATGGGTTTTTTATACAGCATTCCATGTCCCAAAAACATTTATCAAATTATCACTATGGTCTTTTGATGCAACAGACTATATACCACACAAATTTATCACAAATATATCTCATTATCACATATATCACATCGATAAAGGTTAATCAACATTGACACTCTTATCACATTTCACATCATAATAATCCATTTAAATTAATAAAATAATTCGTGATTTAATACTTTAAACCCATGGAAATAATGTCCAATTCACCATTAAACAATACAACCCTTTTACCCATTAAATATTAACCCAATTAATTAGTTCAATTCAATCGATTACATAATCACAATAATCTCTATTAATTAATTCCACAATTAATAAATCCCATTCAATGAATTTCACAGTACCAATATTACATTAATTAATTCAAAAATTAATTAATCCAATTTCACAATCCCAATACCCCATTGAATTATTTATCTAATCCATTTATCCTCATTAATTGATCAATTCCATAACACCATCAATCAATCAATTCCACAATCCATTAATTAATTAAAAAACAATGTTAATTATTTTGATTATAGAATTTTAATTTATAAAAATTAAATAGAAATTATTAAGTTATATAGACATAATTAAAACAAGACATTGAGATTAGAATGATAGACAACCTAACAAAAATCATTTATGATTGGTCTCCCACCTGAAAACCCCAAATTGAAACACAAAGGCAACACCCCTGATAAATAACTAGATCTTGTATCAAATTCTATAAACACAGTAAAATAGATCATGATATATCAAACATAGATATACATATAATAAAAACACAGGAAAAATCCATTCAAAGGATGTGAAAATAATCAGAAATAGGGAGGAGACCACACAGAATACGATTTAGTTACTGAGAAGGGATCATATCTTCGATCTGGGCTTTAAATCATCAATAAAACAGGTCGTAAGGGCTTGGAATCTATCCATGATCCTAAAAAAATTATTGAATTCGTTTGGGGTATAGTTGGGGTTGATTTTTGTGTTAGATATAGGGGTTCAAGTATTTTTAATCAAATTTTCAGGATAATTAAAATTGTACACATAACAGCCTGTGTAGGGGTCCAAAGTTTTCTGAACAATACTGCTAAACCGTGAACCTCTTCCTGTTGGGGGATCACTATTTCACAAAATATGGTCCGTGGTTTAAAAACTATGAACCAACCATGAATATCTCCTCTTTCTAGTTTCACATGGTTTGTTTGGATGTACACACTATTTGGGAAACCGATGCATCAATCGTGTATTGGCCCTCTTCTTTAAAAAACATTAAAATTTCACCCACAAATCCCCAAGGTAACACCCAAACATGAAGTAATAAAAAATAAGAAAAAGAGTACTTAAAAGGATATGAATGCATCTTCTGAAAAGGTTCTTACAGTCTCCCAACCTTATAAAATCTTATCCTTGAGCTATACTGTCAAGAATCACTATGACTCTGAGGTAAAATGATCTGGCAACTAAGCTTGCATATCCACTTATCTCTCCCCTATTCCATCATGAACATGGCCTTGTTTCAATAATACATGAATTATCATCAAGATACTTCCCCACAATACCTTCTCACTACTATAAAACACACATATCAGATGATTCTCAAAGGACACATCAATCTATATCTCATCATCATCAATATCGATCTCATGAGAGGGGTCAGGGTGATATCGCCAATGTTATGAGACATGAAAAAAGTCATGAATATGACTATACATTTTTGGAATAGATAATTTTTACCCTATCAACCTAAATCTCTCCACTACCTAAAATTGTTCTACTAACCTGGGTTCCAACTTTCCCTACCGCAGTATCCTATGGTGACCCGATATAGGAGACACTCGATAGAATATATGATTTTACTCTATAAAGTTTGGGGGTCAACTACGTCTATCATAATATGACATATATATTATATGAGCCATATCCATAAGTTTCCAAATTGATTAAAAATGTTCTAATATCTACTACATGATACTCAGTCCCAACTACTCAGACTCACCTACCTCCATCTATCATATAGGTGATCTGTATGAACTAAAATAATTAGCCTCATATTTTGACATATGAAAAGTTTCATGATAACTATTGTTATAGGTGAACTCCACAAAATCTAGTTTCTTCTCCTAAGACCCACTTAAGTCTAGGATACAATCCCACATCATATCCTTAATCACCTATATAGTACAGTTTGACTACCCATTTATATGTTGGTGGAATTTAATTTTCAATACAACCTACATCCCAAGTGCCTTCATCAAGACTTTAATAAATAACAATGTAAAATTCAAGTCACGTGCTGAAATAATAGTCTGTGGAACCCCATGATGATGAACTATCCTCTGAATGTACAAGTCGCCTAACTACTCTATAGTGAGAGTCTCTCATATTGGTATGAAATGAACAACCTTTAAAAAATGGTCAAAAACAACCAAAATAGAGTCACTATTCTAAGGATTCCTTGGCAGACCCATCATAAAGTCCATGGTAACATAGCTAAAATAGGCATCGACTCTAGGAAACCTTCATGTTGTTGATTCTCTACCTTCACCTATTGACATGTGAATCATTGTCTCATAAAACCTAATATCTAATTTTTCATGCATGGACACCAAGTCTATCAAAAAATATCATGATACATTTTGGTCACACCTGGATGCACCACCCACATGAAGTCATGAAATTCAAGAATCGTCTCCTCACACATGCTCATTGTAAGAAAAAACTTTCTCCTGATGTATATGATTTCATACTCATATATGATCCTATATAAAGGCGACAATCCACCTTTAACTCTTTCCGTAAAGGATAATCCTTCACAATCCTCATATTACAAATCCATGATCTATATCAAAAGTGTAGACTCCACTGAAACTGATATGATAATCATATACTCCTAATAGTCATGACCCAAAATAGTTATATCATCCAGTAAAGTTATTATTTTACACTCAGCACTAGACTCCTCAACTACCCATGTTTTAGTTTTCCTTCATAGAGATTCAGTAACATTATTTCCCATCCTAGACATATTTTCTAGATGAATGTTGAATGATTTCATATAATCAACCCATCTATGTTACCGGATATTAAAATCTCATTGTGAGAATATATACATTAAGAACTTGTGATCTATATATATAATAATATTTTTTCTAAATAGATAATACCACAATCATAGAAAATAATAAACCAATGCTATCAAATTGAGGTAGTGTGTAGGATAGTTTCATTCATGTGGCCTCAACATTAGATACCCATATGCCACAAATTGATCTCCCTACATCAACACTGCTCTAAGTCCAATCCCAAATGTATCACAAAACATAGTATACTCCTCACCTAGAAGGGGTATGATCACAATTGGTGTCAATGTAAATAGATTATTCTACTTATAGTAGCTGTTATCACATGATCTAAACCATTATAACTTTAGTCCCTTCTTGTTCAAGCCCTAAATTAGGGGTCCCAAGCCAGAAATGTCCAGGATGATACATAGTTAATAACATTATTACACTAGAAAGATTAAAATATCAAAAATGTTCTTTGGATGATCCCAAGACACAATTAGCTGAACCTTCTCTAGGTCCACTAAAAGACCTTCCTGTAAGATGATGTGACACATCAAGTGTACCTGATCAATCCAAAACTAAAACATAGATAATTTATTGTACAACAAATTCTCTCTCAGTGTACTCAAAATGATGTTAAGATATTGTTAATGATCTTCATGTATATTGGAGTAGATTAAGACTTCATCCAAAATCATTACCATAGACTAATCTAGGTATAGAAGGATGAATCTGTTCGTCATATCCATATCACTACTGGTGCGTTTTTCATCCCGAACATCATCACAATGAACTCATATAGGCCATCCCTACACTTTAATGTAGTGACTAGTATATAAAAATGTCAAAATCTTAACTGATGATACCCTAATATCATATATATCATTAATAATACACATTCTCATCTCAACTAGTCAAATAGGTTGTCAATACACGTCATAGGATACCAATTCTTCACACTCATCTTGTTGAATTTCTGATAATCAAAAAACAATCATGAGGAACCGCCAAACTTCTTTTCCAACCAGACTGGAGAATCCCTAGGAAACTGATCCAGATGGATTAACCCCTTATCCATCAACTCTTCCAATTGAGTCTTTATCTCTTCAAGATCTATCAGTTATATTATGCATGGTGGAATAGAATTTTACTCAGCCCCAAGAATGAGCTCAATGGTAGAATTTACATCTCTATCATAGGTGGAATCTCTGATAAGTATTCAGAAAAAAATCCTAAAATATATCCACTTTGGGTAGAATGAAATCTTCTTTTACACCCCTATCATCCCACTATAGACATTCGACCTAGGTGGTATGCTCCCCCAGTTCTGGGGGAACTGAACCTGCACGACCCACCTTGATATCCCACTCTCCTCGGTGAATATAAATTTAACCCTCAAGAGTTGTAAAAGTCACTCTAAAGTGGTAACAATAAATGTGGGATCGTCATTCTACTAACCAATCCATACTCATCATTATAGTGAAGCATGACATTTCAAAGATATAAAAATCCCATAGAAAATGATACTCCCCAACATCAAGAGAAAACCCCTCACACAAAAAGACATCTCTTGATCATACTACCAATGGTTTATCTATCTTTATCACCCCACCCATGAACTCCAATTCTTGCATATAACCATTTACATGTTTGGAAATAATAAAATAATCAGAGGGATTGGTCACAAATAAGGCACAAGAAAACATAAAATCTATAAAAATAGTACCTCTAACTTTTGATGGTATAACCTCATTCTCCATAAGTATAGGCTAAATGGAATGTAACTATCCTGACCTTCTTCCCTATGTTGTAGTCTGAGTACCCTATGCAACACCACTCTTTTCATTCGATAACATTTTATAAAGAACACCATGTCCACTACCTTTACCACCATGGATAGTAAAACTAAATCTTTTGTATAGGTATGGTGATGAATTTACTCTTCCCATACTCTGGATCTATTTAGATTCTCCATCACTGCCCATATAATGTGGGTTCTTGCAAAGCCTTTGTTTATTAACCATTATTCTGAAATATTAAGACTACATCGGTGGATGGGGAAAATTCCTATTAATTTTTCTTATCCTACTGCACAGGTGACATGCCACTCAGGTTAGATCCTATGTAACTAATACTTCCCCTAGTCACTCTTTTTTTCCATGTGTCTAGTAAAAATTCTCATAACGACTCTTCCTACCCTATGAATATGTACCTTCTGATTGTCTAGAATAAATAACCCATCCTTCACTAAAAGCCTCCTTTTGGATCCCATCACCTTTGAGACCCAGATCCACCACCTCAAAAATCTTCTTTATCTCTAAGGTGTTGACATGGTACATTATCTAACATTTATGTTCATCCTGGAAACACATTTTCGTAGCTATCTCAACCCCTGCAAGTGTTGGAGAAAGGTACTGCAAGTTAGTAAAGCGACCAACAAAGTCCATCACAGTCATACTTTATGGAGTTAATTGCATGAACTAATTTTCTCTCTCATATCTTAGTGTATTTGGATAATAGGGCTCCAAGATCTTCTATAAAAAGTACATTCATGCCATACTATCAGCCTATCTGTTCAGAGTCTAAACATCTCACACACACTTTACTAATTATCATAACATGTAAGTATCTAACATGACTCTCTTCTCTACCTGAGACACCAAAGGGACAAGTATATTATAGATGGACTCGATCCATAATAGTTCTGCCTTTGGCCCACCATCTCTAGTGAAATTCACAAGGTTACGTAACTAAAAAAATCATGTAAGGTTGGACTTAATATTTAGATCCCACTATATCTCTCCCTCTATAAACTACATAAACCACAAAAATTTATTAGGGAACTTCTCTCAAACTTCCTTACACCCCACTATCCGTTCCTTCGGTTCTACTACCAGAGGATCATTTCCAACCATGTCCTCTTGTCATCCTCTCAAAAATTATTATAATGGAGGAATATCTCTACAATTCCAAATAGATGACTTATTACACATAACACAATATTTAAAAATTTAACAAGAAGGTTTTAAAATATTCATAACAATTTATTTCCCCATATGCCTCCACACGGTAAAAACTGATGCACTATCACTACCCATAACCACCCTATATCTAGGTCATGGTTAAAAAGGAAAAATATATTCTCATTATTCAAGATTCACATTAGAAACCCAATTTTTCACAAGTTAAATCATTGTATCATTTCCTATATCACATTCGGCACCTTCTTTAGCTTAATTATATATGTAAGGAAAAAGAATTCAATTTAAAAATCTCACCTAATACCCACTTTCCCCTGCATGCCTAAAATGATGCATGTTAAAAATAATCTGAAGTTCCTAGAATGATGCATATATACTCAAATTCTCATTCAATTTTTTCCATGAGACAAATCTAAAAAAATTTAAAAGAATAATCACATCACACAACAAGTGCATCACTCAAGGTGAAATAACATCCAACTATAATAGAAAATACGAATAACAAAAATCCCACACCAGGTACTTGGATAGTACCCTCGTACATGGGTAAGATACCCCCATGCATGAGATCTTAATTAAGTCTATACTCATCCTATTATCCTATCTACCATTAAAAATATATTAAGAAAAAATAAAATGAAAATAATCCCCTTTAATACGACTTAGTAACATCCCGAGCCTAATTCCAAACACCGGTTCCCCGAGCCAGTTAGCCACATTAAATCTAGCATTGATCCCCATACACTAGAAAATTCTGACTAGTAGTGAGTGTCAAATATAAATCAGTGAGAAAATATACCCTCTTTATCAATGGATAATCACATTAATTGTAAATAATAATAACTAAATGATCTAAACAATAACCAAACCAAACCAGAAAAACATGATGAACAAAATAGGGAATACAATACCCAAAAATAAAGAGTATATGTTTCATGCCAAATTCATGTCAGGTGTTAATATAAAAAACAAAATATAAATTAACACACTGATAACTCCCAGAGGTCCTGAACACCGAGTCTGATTCCCTCATCTATGCTCCATCCCAACTACACCATCTAATATATGGATCTTTCCCTTATTCTACTATGAAACCATGAAACCTATTTGGGTACCGATCAAGCTTCCTAAGTAGGGTGTGAATAAAACACAGTAGGCCAACACTAATGGATTATATAATAAATATACAATCAATAATTGTGTATACAATTTTATGAAGAATAATGTACAATTATTAACTAAAATAGTTATCACATTTAGTAAATCATTAATAAACCAAATAAACCATTGGGTTTCTGAGCACACCCAAACCCTCTATATGCGATTCATCCTATGCCAAAGTCTGATTTATCACTAAGGGATATCACTTATCACAATACCATGATTCCCACATATCAAATCTATAGAATTTGTATCATGGAAAAATGAAACCATAGTCCAATGCCAACTCATGGGTGTAGAACATCATTTCTATAACCCCATGGGTATTTGGAGATCCACTCCCTGTCTCAAACAACATTGATCAGTTTATGACTATGTGATTTTGAAGTAGTAATCCATGTCCCAGACCCATTAATCCATATGGGATTTTCATGCAGCAGACAATATCCCAAAAATATTTATCAATTAATCACTATGGGATTTTGATGCCAAATACAATATCCCACAAATGCTCAACACATATATCAAAATATCACATATATCAAGTGAATTAAATTCTATTTACATTAAACCTCATATCACATTTCAATTCATTATATTCCATATCCACTATAAAAAAATTCAAGAATCAATACTTTAATCACATAGAGATAATGATTAATTCACCCTTAAACCATATAACCCTTTAATCAATTAATTAAATCAATAATTAATTAATCCAATTTAATCAATTACATAACCAATAAATATCTATTAATTCACTCAAAAATTTATTAATCCCATTCAATCATTTTCATAATATCAGTACGCCATTAATGAATTAAACAATTAATTAATACAATTTCTCAATCCCAATATCTCATTCAATTAATTTACTAATTACTTAATAAAAAAATGAAAAATTCTATAACCCCATGAATCAATAAAATCCAATATTCCATAATTAATGAATTTTAAAAATTAACTAATTCAGTCTACAAATTTGAATTTTTAAATGTTCGACAATAATTATACAATTATATATAGATAATTGTAATCAGGACATTGAGATTTGAATAATACACAACCTACCTCAAAACATTTATGACCGATCACCAAACAGAATTCCTCAAATTGAAAGGGAATGGTCAAACCCACAATGAAGAATGAGATATTGATTCAAATCCTAGAGGAAAGATCAAAGAGATCGTGATCAATTAAACCTAGATCCATATCTAATACCAACATGGTGAAACACCCCTTAAAAGGATGGGAGAAGATTGGGAATGAGGGATAAAATCACAATGAATAAGATTAACATACCAAGAAGGGCTGTAAATCTTCAATTCAGGATTTCAATCATCAATAACTAAGGTCAAAAGGACTTCAAATCCATCTGAGTGCCTCCAAAAAATAATGGATTTCATTTTGTTATGATTTGGGGTCTGTTTAGGGTTAATATCTAGGGGTTTTGTATTTTTAATCTTTTTTTGGGAAAATTAAAACCTCATGCATGGTTTCTTGGGTAATGAAGCATAGTTTTACAAACCATTCTCCTTAACCATGTGCCTCTTATAGGGGTGGGGTGGGGGGAGACCATTACTCTTAAAATGGAACACGGTTTGAAAATCTATTTTCAAGCCAGGAAAATACCCTATTACTCGACTCTCAAGGTTTTTTGGGTTGGGTGCATGGTTTGGGAAAACCATGTTCCAACCACTAAATGGACATCTTCCTTCCAAAAGTTTATTATACCACACAAAACTCTACAAGGTAACGCCCAACCAAAAAATTAATCAAAACATAGAAAAGGAGAACATAAAAATTATCTCAAAACATCTTTAGAAAAGGTCAGGATCTTATAATATAAAGCATTATCCATTTTATTTTAAATAATCAAAATAATTCAATATGAATCAGAGATATGTATGGTTTTGATATAAATTTTTTATGCTTAATAATAGATTTTACTTAAAAATTATTTTCATTATATTTTACGAAGTTATATTAAAATACATATTTAACCAACCTAGAGCTTTATTTTTTAAAAAGTTATTCCATATTTGGAATTATGAGGTTCAAATTTGATAACGAGTCCCTTTACTTTTAGACATTATGAATAGTAACTGTGTTAAATATTTATCACTTATGTAAGTATGAAATTTGCAAAACATGGTTAAAAACATGAGATAAGTTCTAAAAAGAAACCCAAAACGTTCAATTATTTCATTTTATTAATTGAATACTATATACACCTCCATAATTCTAGTATATGGAATTTTTTACCCATTATCCATTGATAACAAAATTCTTCTTATTTTAAGTAAATAAAATTAAAAAATGTCACTTTCTTGAATTTAATATGTAAAAACATATTAAATAATGATGAAAATAGGATAAGTTAACTTATATTTTTTTATTTAAAATTTGAATTAATATTTTTTTCATGTTTTTTTAATTTTTATTAATGAAATAATTTTTTTAAATCCTTACACAATTTTAACAAACACTTATCCAAGTAGTATAAAAACCATGTTAATATTATGAATAAATTCAAAAGTGATATTTTTTGGTTGATTTATATTTACCGATAAATTTTATATATGTATATGATATATTAGGTATGTGATAAAGGTTTATATTCAAATTAAATTACTATGTTCATGGATGTAATTTTGAATTTAATAAATAGTGTCAAAATTGACATTGTTGATATTTTATGTTGAATAATATTTTATTATATTATTTTTTAAAAATTAAATAAGACTATCAGGATGATAAATGGTATAAAATGTCACCAATTGACCATTTATATGCTAATTTTTATCATATATGTAAAATTATAACCCTTTAATATTGAAAATTTCATTACTATAGTTGAAGTTAAATTCATTTAAAGAAGGGGATAAAAAAATATATGTTTAAAATGACACAAAAACCTATATAAAATTTAATTTTTATGATATTTAGTCCTTATAATCTATTAATTTGAACATATCTTCATTTTGAAGAAATATTCTTTAGAATGAATTTATTATAGTTTATTCTTTTAAGAAATTCAATGTGTTTCCTCTCCCACACATATAAAAGGACACCACTCACATCTATACATCACAAAATATATGGCTATATATCTTCCACAAAATCTATGAAATTATATTTAAAAAATACATAGATAAAAAATAGAGGTTCACATCTTCTCAAAATTTCATTCTAGGGGTCATCAAGAAAGGATGTAAAAGAGGCCTACAGATGGATATGCAATCATCTTACAGGGCATATTTGAGTTTATTTATTCTCATATAACCCCTAGATTTATGGTACTCATCATAAAATAAAAAATTAAGAATCCAAAATTTATATAAATTTTATTATGATTGTATAACAAAAAAATTCTACCCTTTATTCAATAAAAGAGGAATTGGAAGTATCATTCATGCGTGTGTGTGGAAAACTGCCTCACATAGTGATGAAAGTCATTTTCTATCACCTTATTTGAAAGAAGGTTAATATGATGAGATAAATATTTATAAATAATATATATGAAATAATTATTTCTGTGATATTATAATATCATATATACCTTGATACCTTCCCATCTATTGGAAAATGATAACATCGCTCGTGTGTATCTGTGGAATACCTCCTCTACGAAGCGATGTGATCCATTTTTAATTCTTGTTTATATGGATGGTAATAACAATATAATTGAAATAAATATATATTTAAAATATATAATATAATAATTCTTATGAAAATGTGAGTAGTTATTTAACTTTATTTCATTCCATCCATCAAAAAGTGAAAACAACATTCGTGTGTACGTACGAGCTACTATCTTCAGGAACAATGTCATTCATTTTTATAACACTATATTATATAAGTTATTGTAAATATAAATATAATAAATATATATTATATATTTATCATGGTTATATTTCATGATTTTATGGAACCATGACTAATGAGAAATTAACTAAACTACCAAAATGAAATTCTTATTAAAAAATAGTTTACACCTTGAAAAAACGATTCTAATTTAGAATTACTAATAAATTCATGTTGAAATGTTATATGTGTATCATATATGATATTATATTAATGTAAATGAAGATTTTATAGAATTAAAATAAATTTTAATTTATTATAATGGATGTTATAGAAAATTCAATGAAAATACATCTTGAGGTAACATATTTATGTTACCATATCATTATCTATCGACGTTGTTTACGGTCGTGTTATGGATGATGATATATTTTGAATTGTCTCCAAATAATATAAATAAATTTTGTAACTATGTTTATTTCTGAATATTACATGTTTTTACTTACATTTTATTTACATTAAGTACTAAATTAACTGAAAAAACATTTTAAGGAAATGTGACATTTTTTTTATTTTCGATAAAAGATAATTTTACTTATATGTACATTTTTTTAAAAAAAGTATTGAGGAATATTTTAATATAATATTATTGTTGTCTAAATTCATTTTAATTTTTTTAATTTTTTAAAAATGTTCTAAAATGAACATTCATTCTAATTTCAAAATTATATACATTTGAATTTTACGAAAAAACGTAAAAAGAATACATCTTTTTATCATACATATAATTACTAAAATTTCATTCCATTATGAACTCTCAATTATTTTAAGATTTATTTTAAAATATTCTTTGTTATTTTTGAAAAAAAATTATATTATCTTTTGTAATTTTTTTTAGATTTTAAAAAAGTGACATGATAACAAAAAAGGAATTTTCTTCAAGAAATATTCTAGTTATCTTCTATATAAAAATTTCATCTTTGATAACATACTTTTATTTACTTAGCATTTACTAGGGACATTGTCCAATGAGAAATTATTTATTCATTATTTGGATGGTTTATGGTTCTAATGATGAAATATCAATGAATACCATTTTATTTTCAAATAATTATGTTATTATGAGTATTTTTTTGATCTTATGGAATATATATGAATGAATTTTTGATTATATGATATATGGAAGAATACTTTTATTTCCCTCCAATGCATTGGGTAAAGATTAATAATTTATGAGCTCAAAGGGTACAAAAGATGTAATCCCTAGATCAGAAGAGAGTTCACATGAAGATATCCCAATCCTTAATAAGGGTCCATGAGAGGTTATATCAATATTGAAAGATGGTTAAAAGAAGGTATTACTAAGCCTAAATAATGTACATGAGTGGTTATCCCAAGACTAATATGCTATGATTGTCTTAGTATATTATCATTACATAATATTTCAATGATTATGATTATTCTAAACATGTGAAACTCATTCGTGAAATGATATTATAATATTTTTATGTTCTCATAGCCTATGTTCTTTGATTATATTATGATTCATGTCTTATGAACTAGAAATGTTTATGACACGAATCAAGTTATGATATAATAATTTCTGGGTATTGTTCTCAAAGGTTTATATATTCTGATAGCCTTTATGAATATTTCATTTTTAGATGATCACTGATAACTACTTTTTTACCCTTACTATACATCCGAGCTCACCCTTTATTTTTTTATATTTTCACCAGGATGCGAAAAAAAATATTTAAGTAGGATGTGTCTATAAAGGGCTCTAGTTTAGAAATACTTATTCAAAGATGATGTAGATAATTTATAAACATAAATTTTTTATATCTGAGTTTCCAATGTCACTAAATATTTATTATTATTCAAGGATAGTAATATTATGTAAATAATATTCTTCAAATAATTTGTCATATTTATGTATGAATTGTATGAGTCACTATAGTTAGTATTGAAGAATGGATTAGTTACCTTTAGAAACTATGGTGGTCAAAATTGAGTGAGAACCCATAGGATAGTTCAATGTATTCAAGAATTTCCTAAAATATGGTAAATAAAGGATTGTTGTTTTCTAATAAAAACAATCCTATCTAGGTACGGCATGTGGTCTTGGTTTTCGATTATATTCATCTAGTTGTAATAACCTCGAAAAGAGTCGGTCGAGTATATCTTATCCATCATTCTAGTGTATGGTGGGTAAATCATTAATATAAATCATGTTTGACATTACATTGGGATATTATTGGGAAAATTACCATTTTATTTATAAAAAATTATGAAATATTTAAATCTATGATGACGATAAATAACATAGGTTAAAACTAAAGTGGAATATATTTAAATTAATAGGTCAAGATATAAATATTTTATGGATGATTTTGCATGATTTAATAGTCTCATTAAAAATATATGACATTCATGATAACTATTTTGGTATTTTGAAATGAATGATGACAGAATGATGAACTTATGTTGGTGATATGCACACTCAAATGTTGAAGTATTTAACTTGAGCTCAGTCAAAGGAATTCATTTATCTCAAGAAAAGTAACTAGGAATATTAACTCATATGCTCAATGATTAGAAGTTGAATTAGAAATGAAAATCCATAATGGTATGATGATGACACATCTAGTATATGATATTTAATTGATTTATGTTTGTTAGAATGTGATTTCTATAAATTTAGTTATTCTCCCTCTAGTGTAATATAATGTTATAATAGGAATGGAATGTCCATTGTTACATAAATCCCACATTAATTGCTATAGAAGGGAAGTCACATTTGATATTCTGAACCTAAGTATGATTTTCTGTCAGTGTATCAATATATTTGAACATGCTATATAAATTTCATCCATTATGTGGGTCAAGATTCATATTCAAAGGGTGTTTTTATTTATATGGTTGGTATTAAACTCAATGTAAATGATATTACTATTATAAGAGTTATTTTTTATGTTTTTACTGAATAATTTCCTAGTATTATTCAAAATAATGATGTTGAGTTTCCAATATAACTTATACCTTGTGATACATCTACTTCAAAGGCTTTATATAAAATGTCCTAATTAAATTACAGGAATTGATGAAAAAATATAAGAAAATCATGAAAAGTGTTACATTCAACTAGGTACATCTCCTTTGGGTAAAACTATAAATTTTGTTATGAATAAAGATATTTCAATGTGAATTTTAATTGATCATCAATACCGTATAAAAATTATAATTTAAAATAAGTATCTTTTTTCCCTGTATTGATGATTTGTTTGAGAAATTACTAGTAGATCAATATTTTTACAAGAATGATATTTGATCTAGATACTATCATCTATGGATCAGAAGTGAAGTCATATAAAAGTTATCTTTTTATACAAGGTATGGACTATATGAATTTATAGTGACTCAATTTGGACATACAAATTTCCTTATATCATCAAGGATTCAATGATTAGTGTTTTTAGATAAAAACTTTATCAGTTTTTTAGTCTTTATAGATGACCTCCTTATATATTCCATGATTAAGAAAGATAATTAATATCACCTAAGGATTTTATTTAAGACCATAATGAATGATAAGTTGTATGAAAAATTTACCATGTCTGATTTTGGGATAAAAAAGATTCACTTTTGGGTCATATAACTTCATGATTGGGTATATTGATGGATCCATCAAAGACAGAATTTAATGTACACTAGCTTAGAAAATGTATTGTGACCAATATCTATAATTATTTTGGTTTGGATGGATGTTATTGTTTCTTTACATATAATTTCTTATGGATTTCTACACCACTCACCATGTTAACTCATCTGGGAGACGAATTCCATTAGATAAAATAATTTGAGGAAAATTTAAATGAATTTAAGATAAGGTTAGTTTTCAAAACAATGCATACATAACCCTATAGAAGAAAAGGGTATATGATCTATAATGATTCATTAAATAAGGGACTTGGATGAATCCTCATGAAAAATTATATTTTTATAGCTTATGGATCATGAAACTTTAAGCTTTGTAAAAAACATTACTCATCTCATTATATACAGTTAACCGTAATAATTTTTTCATTAAAGATATAGAGGAATAATCCGCATATAGAGAAGAGTGATACATATACTAATCATAATATTTTAAAAAATATAGTAACTAATAAAGAGATAAATATTAACCAAATATTATGGTTTGAGTTTATTGACGATTATGTTTGCTAAATACATTAACACATTGGGAAATAAAAAAAGGCTTTTCTACTTTAATTTGAATGGATTGTGAATGATTTTCTATGATGAGGATAAAAAAGAACCAATATTTATGGATTTTAAAAGGATGGATCATGAAATAATTATGTTAGGGGAGAAATATTATAGTTCTTAAATGAGTCTTCATCCATTTATCCATGTGAAGATTAAATAGGGGAAGATTGAAGATGTAGAGCTGTAAAAGAAGAAGAGAAATGTTCTTGAGTGTGACCTTGAACGTGAAGGAATGATAATTATTATGAATAGATTATTCATCCCATAAATACAATACATGAATAAGAATCTTTTGGATGAATCTAATATTTTTCCACACTCTTTTAATCATAAAAGTACGAAGATGTATATACATTTGAATGATAATATTTGGTGAGAAAACATAAGGAGAGAATTTATAGAGAATGTATTTAAATATTTGGTATTTTAGTATGTTTGGGATGAGAAATAGAATTATAGGAAGACGTTGAAACCATTACCTATACCTTAATATAAATGGGAAAACATCATTAAGAATTTATTTATTAGACTCTCCAGAAAATTTATTATCAACAATATTATTTGGGATATAGTCAATCAGGTTATGAAATCAATACCTTTCATTTTAATCCAAGATGATTTTACTATTGATCAGATTTTTAGGTTATATGTTATTAATGTTGTAATGTTTCATGGAGTAACACATTTGGATATATCTAATCGAGATATGAGGTTTACCTCAACGTTCTGGAGAACTGTTCAGCAGGATCTAAATAGAGTGTTGAGTTTGAATACAGTGTATCATCCATAGAAGTATTTATATTATGAGTTAATTTTTCAAAACATATGGAATACTTCGAAATATTTTTTTATATTTTAAAGGTGTTTGGTTTTAAAACCTTCCTATAGTTTAATTTTCAATCAATAATGGATTCAACTCGAGCATTTAAATAGATCTTCTTGAAGACCTATATGGAAAGAAGTATAGGAATCCAAAATGTTGGGATAATGTTAAAGAATGAAAGATAATGGGTCATATGTTATTTGATGAAATGGAAGGAAAATTAAATATATTCAACATCACTTCAAGGTATTTCAGAGCCGATAGAAAAGGTATGTAGATAGTCCTTGAGTAAATCTTGAATCTGAAGTTGGTGAGAAGGTCTTCAAGTAAATTTATCGATTTAATAATGTTATGATATTCAGAAAGAAGGGATATATGATCCCAATGTATGTTATCCCATTGGATATTATTGATTGAGACGGGATTATAGCTTATCCCACGGTGCTTCCACCGAACCTCTCTCATGTTCAAAATTTGTTCCATGTATCTACTTTTAGGAAGTAAATACTTGACCCTTAACATGTATCAAAATATTATGTTTTACTTCTAGATAATGATCTTATATTTAAATTGAAACATTCAAAAATAATTTATCATAGAGATAATGTGATACAAAATAAGACTATTAACTTAGTTAATGTTATACAGAGGATTCAAAAATTGGAAGAAGGTACATGTTAACATGAAGATGTGATGATATATAGATATCCTAATTTGTTTGTATCAAAGTAGTAATATTCATATGGATAACTATATTTTTAATGTGATACAATGTAATACCAAATTTTTTTAGATATGTTTCTCTTTAAATAAATTTAATAAATTCATTAGCTTGTGATTCATGAAACCCTGAGCCCAAATGAACCATAATATAGTATAAATTATAACATATCCATTAATTTTATGTAGTGAAGATAAATAAATACACTTTTAAAAATAATAAAATAAATAAATAAATAAATATATATATATAAAGGATCAATATAATTGGAAAATAAGTTCTTTGTTTTTAGTAATGTAATTATGTTCTTTAAAAATACATTTTCTTAAATAAATTATTTTTATTTTTTTGTGAAAATAATAATAATAATTTCTACTAATTTAATAAAATATCTGTTAAAAATTTAATTTATTTTTTGAATATGTATTTCAAAATTAATTTAGGCATAAATTTTTTTAATTTTATGAAAATATTATTTTTTTAGAGAATAGTAAAAAATATGGATATTTCAAATACTACTATTTTATTCATTAAATAAAGTAATTTAAAGGTCCAATTATATTATTTATTTTATATCATGTGACATGTAATACCTTTTATTTAGTATAATGGAATTAATTCTATTTGAATCTATAATATTATGGATTTTGATATAAGTTAATTCTTTTTCTTAAAACATAATTTTTTCTAAATTTTTTTCCATTGTGTTTTATGATTTAATGTAAAATTTATTTATTCAACTTATATAGATTACACATTGATAAGTGGATACCAAATTTGGAAGAAGCAAAAAAATTTATACATAGGCCCCTTTTTATTTTTTTCCATTATTTAAAGAAACTATGGTACATATTTATCAACTCAGTATGGGTAAAATGGGTAAAACATTGTTAAAACCAAGAGAGAAGGCCTAAAAATCAACCCCAGACTTGAATTTATTTTATTTTGTGGAATAAAATCATCCACACACACACACACAGATACATATATATATATATATATATCCAAAATTCAAATATATGTAATTTTTGTGACATTTTCCCTTGATAATGAAATTTATATTATTTTATAGAATGAAAATTCCAAAACTCCACTCACATGAATTTAATATCTCTAATTTTTTTATACATGGATAAAAAGAGGATAAGATTAGTTTTAAAGTAACATTTAATTTTTTTATCATGGTATTTTTTTTATGATTTTATTGATGAAATAATTACCATAACTGGATGTAGATCACCAAAAACAATGCTTGTGAAAGGAGTAGAAAAGTCATGTAAATTTTTTTACAAACTATAAGAGTAATATTTTTTGGTGATTTATTATTCCCACTAAATATAATAGATTAAAATATATTTTTATATATTCATGAATGGTTTATATTTAAATTACATTACTATCTTCATGTTTTTAAAGTCAAGTTATATGAATAGTGTTATAAATGACATTAATGATATTTTATTTGAAATAATATTTTATTAAATTATTTTAATATAATAAAAATATTTAAAAAGGATAAATAAGATTGTTAATGGTCTATAATTTCACCCAATTACATTTATTAGATAAATTTTAACTTAAAAGTAATAAATAAAACCATTTAAGATTGATTTTTTACCACTACTAAAGTTAAAATAAGATAACAAAGGGGTTAAATAAAAATGAAATGATTAAAATGAAACCAAAACTTATATAAATTTTATTAAATGATTATATTTAGAAATAAAATTATTTTAATTTGATTATATGTCCATTTTTAATCATTTTGATTAAGAATTACTTTATTATATTTTATTCTTTGGAGAGATTCAATGTGTGTCCTCTCCCCCACTTATAAAAGGAAATACTTCTTTTATATTTCTTACTCTACTTTGACCCATATATATTAAAAAAACATAAACAATTATCCGATAAAATTATATATATATATATATATACAATGTAGAGGATTTATTATTCTTAAAATACCATTATATGGGTCCTTAAGAAAGGATCTAAAAGTGATATACTAAAGAATACACAATCATCTAACCCCTAATCATTCAATTTACTTCTTATTATAACTTCAATAAATCTATTTTTTTCATCATAAAAAAATAAATTCAGTATAATTAGTATAATGAAATTTTATTTTTGTTACAGAACTACCATAATCCACCCTATATTCCATCAAATGGGAAGTGAAAGTATTTTTTGTGCATAACTGTGGACTATAACCTCTACATGCCGATTACAATAATTATAAACCAACATATTTATTGGATGGTTATTATGATGGGTTCAATGTTAATAAATGATATTGGAGAAAAAAAATATACATATGGAATTATAATATCATATATTTATTTCTACATTCCGACACATTAGAAGGTGATAACATTGCTCAGACGTATGAGTAGAATGTCACCTCCGTGAAGGGATTTCATCGATCTTCCTTTTATTATTTACATAGATGGTAATAATTCTATAGAACTATAATTTTATAAATAAAATATCACTTGGGGTTCAATTAGATGTCATATTATGAATTATGGTTATAGAAAACACTTTCACTACATTGGTTTTATTATATCTGATCAGATTTAAAAGATCATTAAGCATTGTGACCATTGATAATATAGTCGTTGAACAATTATTAAATTATTAGAATAAAAATATTGTTTTAAAAAATCCAATTAAAACACAAAAAATGATGTGATTAACTGAACCAGTAGGTTTGATCCCAATAAATCCATTTATTGAAGCATACAAGGGAGATAAAATCACTAGTATTTACCCTCGACAAATCCCAAGCTGAGATCTAACAACATAAGCATGAGAAATACCATTTATGAGATATGTTTAAGCTCATTGAGATCTTGAGCAAACCATGTACGCCAAACCACCCCAAGGAAGTCTCATCATCACACACCAAACACTTAGAGATATTATTAGTGCAATAATGGGATATGTATCAAGGCCCCCATAATATTAGTATTTATATTGAATAGAATAATTAATAAATTCTCTCCCTATTATTACTTTATAAATGATTTTGATATTGATTCGTTGAATGAAAAACTATTTTTTGGGATAAAACTAAAATAAAATTAATAAATTCAATTTAATGAATTATATGAATTTTTAAATAAACATTATTTTCTTAAAAATTATTGTTAAATATTTATTATTAGATATAAATGACCATATATTTTTTGATGAATTCAAATTTAATTTTAATAATGCTTAAAAAATTTATATTGTCTAAAATCTAGAATATCTCAATAAATGTCGATTACTATTTTAAAAGAGAAAATTAATAAATAAATAAAATTATTTGAATAAAATAAATATTATTTTTGGAATTATAATTTAAAAATTATCCAATTATGAATTTTTCATAATTTCCCCAGGTAACCAAATTTTCGATTAAAACTTAAATACGGTTTAAATATACATCGTGCATTATGAAATAATAATGACTTCAAAATGATATAATAAATACTATAAATGGTATCCCTGACCAAATATTTTTTTCCATTTGAATATGATATAATATTAAGTTTAATTTTTTAATTTTTTATATACTTTATTAATCACAAAAAATCAATAATATATTTTTAGGTTTTAAAATTGTTTCATTAAAGACATGAATCACTTCAACATTATCAAGGATAATATTTTAATAGATTTGGATATTGAAAAAATAAAAATAAAAATGAAAACCACCAGTCTATGGAATAATGCATGTAACAAAATCACGAGAATGTGTGGGTCTAGATGTTTTATTATACAGAGTCCAAAGCTTAAGTTTTAGAAATAATAAAGAAACCCTCTCTCCTTTCTTATATAAAACCACCAAGAATTCATTTATATTTACTAAAAAATAATGGATAAAATCCTTACACAACCCTACCCCATATATAGTCCTCCAATATCCCCCCAAGCTCTCAAGAGTCTCCCACCCAATAATTTTAAATCACAATCTCAAGGTAATGTATCCTCTTATTCTCCTATTTATTCAATTAATTGCATTCTCTTATGCCTTTTATATCTAATTATTACCACTGGATTATTATTAAATACCACCATTACTTTAAATTTTATATCAAACTGATTATAGATCCATTTTACTCTAATAAATCCCTCTCATGAACATTTCTATTTCCTTGGAATGGTACCAAACATTTACCATGAATTTCCCAACCAAACAAACATGTAGTGAAAAACCAGAATAAATTTATAGAAAGGGTGTTGATATTTATTAAACAGTAAATATTTTATTGAGTATATACATGTATTTATTCCACAATAATTAATTCTATATTTTAATGGGATGATAAATGATTCCATTTTTTATGATCTATGTGTCAGACTTTTGCATGTTAATAAAATGAAAGTGATGGGTGCACCCAAAATTATACAGTGATCCAATGCATTCATTAATGTTTTAGTCTAATGAGATTTCATGAAAGGGATTAATGAGTGAACCTAATCCATAATGAATCGTTTCCCGTCATGATATATTCATATTCATCCTTGACCAATGTTTAGGATACCATGTTTTAAGTTATTTCCACACTTCTATGTTGCATTTATTTTATCATTCTACATCGTGCCTCATTGTTCATGTTTATAATTATAAACCATATTATGTACCATTGATATGCCTATTTTATAAATTTTAATGAGTTATTCATGTTATTCCATGTCTATTATCTTAATGGGAAGTAAAGGTCACCTTTGTCATATGTAATCCCCTGGTTATCCCATGTAGTTTTCTGTACAAAGAAATAATATGAGTATGTTATGGATTTTTTCAGTAAATATGATAAAAACTCTATTTTATGTTTTTATTTAATGTACATAATTCACAAATACAATATAATTATCAATATTAATGGTTATCGAATATGAAATATCATGTTGTAAATCATGAATTAATTTGTAATAAAAAGAAGGATTGCCATAGTTGGTATCAAATGAATGTTTAGTAATTTTTGGGATTAGGATTAGAAAACTATATAGAATGCATTAGGGATGAGAATAAACATAAAATACACCCCTAAGATTTGTAAAAGTATAGAGTAAATTGTTTATAATAAATCAGATCACTTCTATAAATTTCATGTGGATGAGTCTCAGAGAAATATATACCTTGGCGTAAAAATCGAAAACACCACATTGAGATAGACTTGATCTGGTAATAGAACATGTAAATGGGTCTTGATATACCCCTAATTTGACACTCTTATAGGATATGTATCAGAAAATTAACAATCTCATAAGAAACCATTATTATGTGAACCAAAATTCCCATAAGTTTCTATGTTTTCAAATAGAGCATATATAACATCGATTTAATCCTATATATTCATAGGTTAGGGAAATAAATTTCATTTATAAGTTATCCATTTAATGTCATTGGAGTCTTATTTATGTGTTTAATAGTTTAAAATTACTCATCCAAAATATTCCCTTTATTATATCCAATGGATGGAAATATGTGTAATTGAGTTAAAACCAATGTGAATGGAATGTGATAATTTTCCAACTTAAATTCACAACCCCATTGGAGTTGGAATTGTAATAATTGTGAAAATAATCTCTTACTTTACTGTGGTTTGGAATAGAAACATGAATCATGATGAATTACAAAATCCCCCTAAAAACAACATGGTACAACTGTGACCTTTACATGAGAAAGGTATCTAACATATAATGTATCATCTAATCCCATAATCATTGAATAATGGATAAAAATAATTGAGAAGATCCTTTTCATCCTCCAATGTTCCATAAAAGAGAAGGTTATACTATCTATTTATTGTATGGAAGTATAAGATCACCTATGGTTGCCATTTATCATCAATATGAAGCCTGGGGAAGAGATTAAAGTGATGGGTAGAAAGGATTTACAAAAAATATATGATTATTTTATGACATTTTATTACCCATTTATTAACAATTCCATGTTAATGAAACATTTCAAGTAATATCTTTTGATTATCATACGTGTTTTCAATTTTTATTTTTTATCATATTACTTAGATCAGGATTTACATACCTCTAGAGTGTATAATATGATTTATATATCATATATATTCATAATATAAATATATATAAAGATAGATATATAATATGGAGTACACCATTCTTGGATATGGTAGGTCATATGTATGCATGAACGTTGTTTCTGTTTTCTTATAGTATTGAATGAATGTAAGTGAATGACCTATATGTACACACAGAAAGACACACACACACACAAACACACACAAACACACACACACAAAAACATATATATATATATATATCATTCTGGTAAACTTATTATGTCATATATTTAATAATTATGAATAACATATATATTTTATAATCATCCTTGGATGGTTATAGTGGAGAATGAATCTCATTGCGTCATGGATACGGTAGGGCGTATGTAACACCCCAAGCATCCACGGTACGTTTCCCTTCGAATAATGCAATGGCATGCATTGTATGCAACTTAAAGATTCTAACACACCACAACCAATCAAACTAGCCATTATGAATAGTAATACCTACTTTTTGAAATTTTTTAAGTTCTATCTCTCAAAATGGACTTCATTTTTGGATTCGTAATATCGAATGTATCCTAGGGTGAAATTTTGGAACTTTTCGGATAACACTTATATTTTGATGAATAGTGAAAATTACTAAATTTTAATTAAAAACAAATTTTTATATCAAAATAATTTATAGTGATAAATTATATTATTGAGTGGTTTTAAAGTATAATTAGAATATATTTTTACAATTTTATCCAATGGTGTTCATTATAATTAATTTCACTTTGAAATTGGACCTAAACAATTGTCAATCTTTTGATATATATTGTCTCTTAAAAACACGCTATTTGTTGTGACAACGGGAATTAATTATAAAATTAATTAATGCAACCTAAATGTTTAAAATTTTGTAAAATATACATCATTTTTGAATTCGGAATATCAATTACAGCTTAGGGTGAAATTTTGGCATTGTTCTGAAAAACCTCAATTTTTGATGAATAGTGAAACTACTATGTGGTAGTTAAAAAAACTGAATTTTTCATAAAACATAATTTTACCGCTTCTGTGAATGGAATTTCGAAATCTGAGAGACACGGTTAATATCATGAAGTAAAATGTGGTTCAATGAGATGAAATTTTTTTTTGGTGAATAGTAACTTTTTACTTTTATTTACCATGGTTAAAAGTAAATAGAGTAATTAAGGGTAAAAATGATATTAATATTATCCTAAAACATGTCTTAATTCTATTGGACAAGTCTATATAGACCAAAAACAACCTTAGGAATAAAATATTATCATTTAGTTCCACATGGATTAGATTAGGACATTTATTATTATTTAATTCAAAGAAGAGTTAAAAGAGTTAAAATCAAAGATTATTTACTAAAAAAAAATTAATATAGGGTTATACATAAGATAAATTCGATTGTAAATATTAATTAGAAAGATAATAATATTTCCTATATAATTATATTTTATTAATAAATTTTAGACATTAAATAATTTAATATATTTATGACACAATGATGATGCATTAATTACCATAATAGTGAAAAATTAAAATAATTGATATTATAAATACCCAAATAAATATAATATAAGACTTTTAATGAATTAAACTAATTTTATAGGATAATATGACATATTAGGATTGATTTAATGGACTTTTTTCTAAGTAATCATTATGTTATGAGTATCACCAAAATCAACTATTGAATAGTGTCAAAATTGACATAAAAGAGTTTTTAAAACAAATATTATATTATTAATTGATATTAAATTCCTAAAAATCTAAGGATCGACCAGGAGACTTATATAATTATAGGTATATTATTAATAGACCACTTTTGGGTCTCTTGGATGTATATAGAATGTTTATTAACTATATAATATAAAAATAAAAAGTTACATGGTAAATGTCAACCTAATTAACTAAGAGTTAAAACTAAATAATAAGGTTAATATAGTAACCAAAACCTGTCTAAATTCTATTGGATGAATGGTTTTAGACCTATCCCCACCTTAACCTTTGAATAATAAACTTTTAAGCCATTATAAACCTAATATAAATTTATTATAAATTAATATTTATAGCTTTTCCAAAGGTGCCCCTCACCCCTCTTATAAAAGGGCACTCCTCCTTCTCATTTATTCACACCTTAAAAGACTTTTGGTTCGGCCAACCCATGCCAAAATACTCTCTCAACTTACCTCACTACAACCTAGAGGACTTAGTTTTATCAGAAAGCCAACCTAAGGATCCATTTTGATCAAATCAAAAGGAAGAACTCGAAGAAGAGGTAATGTTTTCACCACCCCTTCTCAAGTTTCTTTCTTCTTCCACTTCTTCTTTATTTGTTATTACCATTATAAAATAATAACTCCAGTATCTTATATATACTGTGATGTTATTATAAATATGGTACAACCATATTCAGTATTCTATCCACCCTTTGAATAACATGTCACCATACGTGCGTACGTACGGTTTACCGTCTCCACGTCGTGGTGTAATTGTTATTCAATATATTATTATTTGGGTGGATATAATAATGATGTGTAACTCATTTAAATAATAAATATAACATGATAATGATTCTGTATATATTATATACCATCCAATTATATATTATTTTAATATCAAAAGAATGATATTGTCGCTCGTGCGTACGTACAGACTACCGTCTCCACGAACGCGATGAAATTCATTCTCCATCATATCCATTCAAGTATAATTATCATTTGATGTTTTAAAAATAATGTTAAATAACTTTATATCATTCTGTATATGAATAAGATACATCCTATCCATGACAAACATGGCTTACGTAACAAAACATATAAAAGAAAACGAGTAAGTTAACACCCGAAACGACGATAATTCTATGATATTATTAACAGAGCAATGTTAAAAGATCATATATGATATCATATTAATGTATATGATTCATGAATAATTTAATAACAATTATTTAAAATTTATACAGGAGGTTAACCTACCCCCAACCAAGTAAATGTACAGGGTAAGGGATTTCTTATCTCACTTTTAATTCCGTGAGAATTCCATTGTTCACTACTTATTTATTACATGTGGTGTGTTTACATCCCATGTTTGTATTCATTGTGTAATATAAATTAATTCATGTATATTTACATCATCATTTTATGATCCTTCTTTCATGGGTGTATGTTTTTTATGTTACCAAATAAATAAGGGAATTTGAAATTTCCATTTCCACTTATTCGTCTTTACGCATACTTCATTGATTATTTTACTCCAAGAATATGTGTAGAATCACTATTCATTTGATTATGTCATAAATTCCACTCCCCTTTCTGTGGATATACTTTTGATACACATAATCACTCCATTGATAAATTTTCAAGTCATCAGTATGAACATGATAAGAGTAATTTTAACTCAATCTCCATTTGTTGAGTTAAATATCCAATTCATTGGTGTTGTTTTTACAAGAATATGTTTGAATGTCATCTGATTGATTTCTACTAAATATCCAATAATATTGAGTGTATTTATATTTTTCACACATAATTATGTCGTTGATTTATCCTCAACTTAAGGATATGGTCTTTATAAGAGAATTCATCTCAATTTACATTCTATTGATACTTCTTTGTTGTTATACACCAAATCACTTTTATATGGTGTATATAATGTACTTTGGCATAGTATATCATGAATCCCTTTATTCTCATGATATTATAAGGTTTTTATTACCTCAATTATTTGTATTCAAGTGTCTCTCTTTTGGTTAGAAACTCTAACTAATATACATTTTTAAGTGTTTTAATGATTTATTCATCTAAATATTTATCATTAATGTCCATGTTTTAAAAATGGTTTTAAGAATTTATTTATATGGACATTAAAGATTTAAATATAAAATTACTTTTAAAAGTTTCAATGTTTTATGGGACACTTTGATTCAAAAATCTATTTTTATATGGCTTTTTGACAAATAGTGTGACTTTTAAATGTTTTCAAGAATAGGTGGATATTTCCCTCAAATAGTTTTAATGGTTATTTTCATCTATGTCAACATCCATCATTAATCTCGATTGAGGTTAATATGTTACAATAAAATCTTCCATATTGTATTGAATGAGTTATGTTTTACTGTGGATGTGTTATTTTTATACCATTCATGGTTTGTGGATAATGTGTTGACATTTCGTATGCTAGTTTCAATACAAATGTTTATGATATGTTTCAAAATTTTCATATGAGGAATGCATTGGACTTAGTAAGTGACGGGCGGAGCCCTCTATAGCTCCTCGATGCATCGGTAGGTTTCATTTGACAAACTAGTGTCTTGGCACAAGGACTTGGAAATATCTTATTTATAGTCTTGGCACGAGGCCTTGGCTATGTGGTTATGATAGTCTGGCATTATGCATTCCATCATTATGAATGTGGTTATTGATATTTCATGTGATCATTCGACTAGTAGAATATCCATGTGAGTAAGTAAATTGCATTATTTTATTTTACCTTTTCCATTTTATGCTGAAGTTCAAGTTTAAAAGGCATTCGTTTTAGTTATAAACTTCCTTAAGTGTTTATGATTATCTATGAAATCTTTTTGAATAATTTTATCCTTACTGAGCATCTGAGCTCACCCCTTTCAATGTTTTATTTTTCCCAGGATTATGAAGAAGTAATTTATGAATGACCTATAGGGATAGTATGAGGGGATATGAAGACAAGATGTTGGTGTAGTTTTTTTACCTTCTGATGTAATGTAAGACTTATGAATATATATATTATTTCCAAGACTACTAAACTAATTGGTCTTTCGAGACTTGATCCTTTGTGATCATGAAAATGTTCTGTAATAATGCACCGACTCTGGGTATCTAGGGTCGGGGCGTTACAGTTGGTATGAGAGGAAGTTTAGTACAAACCATGGAAGCTAGATTTAGATAAACTCTGATTAGAGCACGCAGAGCTAAGATGAACATTGAGGATTAGTATAGAAGAACTTCCTATAATTTTGGTATTGTAGAGATTTTGTGAGTTTTCCGAGCAATACATCCCTGTCTGGATACGAGCAGGTAGATGCGGCTCTGGCACAAATGTACCTAGGGGTAAAACCCGAAAACACCACTTTGATCTAGACTCGAACGAGAACTGGGGCATGATAACGGGCCTTGCTGCACTCTTGGTTATGACACTCTCAGGGGATATGCTTAGGATAATTTACATTTTCTTTACAAACCGATTTAAAGTATTATATATATAAGATGAGAGTAAATGACCTTGGTTAATCCTAATGTGTTTCAAATTGAGAATATGGTGACATGTTAATCTCTAAATGATTTTATGACTACTATTACTCACACAATGTATTCTGGTTGTAGTCAATGGCCGGATTCCAAGGAAGTCATAGTGACTGTGAGAATGATGTACATGGTGGGACCGGTGGTGGAAATGAGCAACAAAATGGAATGTTGATAGGCATAAATGATATCGTCTTTATTCCAAATCAATTTTCCAAAAATATGACCAAAAATATATTTATTAACCAATTATCGGACTCAACAAAGAAGAGAAAGGTGATTAATGATAAGAGCTCCATTAGTGGAGACTATGGAGAATGAAATCCTCAATTTCCATCATGTAGGAAATGTGGAAGGTGACACCCATGAAAGTGTCTCAATGGGACAAAGAAATGCTTTTCATGCGGGAAGGAAGTACATAAAGTGATGAATTGCCGAAGAAAAATGAAGAGTACTATGGAAGAAGATAAAAATGGTCCCAAGAATCCATTTATAGTCATTTTCCATAAATATAGGGGACCTGGCCATTACCCGAGTGAATGTCCTATTCTATAGGATATTTTCTTAGTCAGATAAGAAGCTATGTGGAAATAAATGTTTGGATAAATTTTTAAAAATTATTAGTGATCCTTGTTGAAGGGTTTACATTGGAATAATTTTCTCTTGTAATTGTAACCCTAATGTTTTCCATGTGAGAATGATATTTATGGAAGAATTATCTTTTCTCTTATAGTTATAAATAACCATTTGGTTTTATATGATCATTGGGTTTGTGGGAATTACAAATTATTATAATTTGGGATGAAAATGCAAGGTATGAGATAACATTTTTGGTTAAATTATGTTATGGTTATTTTGATGAATTTATCTCATTTTGGTAATTTTATAAAATATAGTTTTTGAAAAAGGACAACACGTAGACCGTGTGACAACCCGTCGCGTCGGACAAAGCTGTGGGAATCGAACACACAACAAAAGTGCGATTGGGATTTATTGCCTACCACTGGACTACGTGATGTCCCTGGTTAGTGTGACTATTATTTTTAGTTAAATTATTTCATTGATCAATAATAATTTGATTTGGGATCTTATGTCTTATCAAATGAATACCCTTAGTATAGGAAAATGATTTGGTGATTAAGTGATAAATGTTATTTTGGAAGTTGTTCACTTTTTTTGAGAACACCATATGCCAAAGGAAAATAGAGTAGTATTGGATTTCATTTGGGGAGTAATGGTGGATTTTTATCTATGTTTTTATTGTGAATTTATAATGATTTGGGTTATTTATGGAAATGATTAGGTTAATTACATTTATGTATGTGACTTTAAGAGTAATTAATGTCATTTGGAGATACAATTTAACGTGAAAGACTACATTATTAATAAGTTTTGGTTTTAAATATTAGTTTTGATTATATTAAAGGATTTTAAGGACAATTGATTATTGAATGGTATTTATTTAACTTTGGGGTATTCTTGGTTTAATTTTTGAAATTAAGATTAGTGTTTATTTCTCTCAAGGAATATCCTTTTGGGGATCATTACATCTTTTACTAACCATTTTGGTTTTGATTAATCACTAAAGACAATGTAAATATATAGTTCATCCTACATGGATCATGTGATTCTATAGAAGTTTATTCTAGCTCTTCCAGTGTGACCAAGTCTTCTTGAATACTCATTGTTTAAAAAAAATGAGTTAGTGGTGTAAATTTTTTAAAGAATTAAACTCTACTTAAAATTTAAGTATATATCTTTATATTCTTAATCAATATCATAAATTAATTCCTCATCCTTATATAATGTAACTTAAAACAAAAAAATGTTGTCTGTTTATTTTCCTACTAGGAGACTAATGGCTGTTTGTCCCAACACAAGTTTGTCGTTTTCTTATTGTTAACTTTCTCCTGATCAGGATTTATATCCCTCTCCATCAGAACTTTACACTTAGTTTATCATCCATATCCATGTTTTCTTACATGGAATCTGAGTATGGGTTATCTTGGTTGACCTTTATACCTCTCTTTCTTTCTTTTAAAGTGAGAGTTTTATTGACTCTTTTTCCGATGTGGGACTTTCCATTATATTCCCAAGCACAATTTTAAAAATTGTGAGGACGAAATTTATTAAAGGAGGGGAGAATTTAACACCCCATTCTTCCACGGTACGCTTCCCTTCGAATAATGCAATGGCGTGCATTGTACTCAACTTCGAGATTCTAACACACCACAACCAATCAAACTTGCCGTTATGAATAGTAATACCTACTTTTTGAAATTTTATAAATTCTATCTCTCAAAATGGACTTCATTTTTGGATTCACAATATCGAATTTATCCTAGGGTGAAATTTTGGAACTTTTCGGATAACACTTATATTTTGATGAATAGTGAAAATTACTAAATTTTAATTAAAAACAACTTTTTAAATCAAAATAATTTATAGTGATAAATTATATTATTGAATGGTTTTAAAGTATAATTAGAATATATTTTTACTATTTTATCAAATGGTGTTCATTAGAATTAATTTCACTTTAAAATTTGACCTAAACAACTGTCAATCTTTTGAAATATATAGTTTCTTAAAAACACGCTATTTGTTGTGACAACGGGAATTAAATATAAAATTAATTAATGCAACTTATATGTTTAGAATTTTGTAAAATAGTCATAATTTTTTAATTTGGAATATCAATTATATCTTAGGGTGAAATTTTGGCATTGTTCTGAAAAACATCAATTTTTGATGAATAGTGAAACTACCAAGTGGTAGTTAAAAAAACTGAATTTTTCATAAAACTCAATTTTACCGCTTCTGTGAATGGAATTTCGAAAATCCGAGACACACGGTTAATATCAAGAAGTAAAATGTGGTTCAATGAGATGAAAATAATTTTTGGTGAATAGTGACTTTTTACTTTTATTTACCACGGTTAAAAGTAAATAGGGTAATTAAGGGTAAAAATGATATTAATATTTCCCTAACACATGTCCTAATTCTATTGTACAAATGTATCTCGACCAAAAACAACTTTAAAAATAAAATATTATCATTTAGGTCCACTTGGATTAGATTAGGACATTTATTATTATTTAATTCAAAGAAGAGTTAAAAGAGTTAAAATCAATGATTATTTACAAAAACATTTTTAATATATGGTTATACATAAGATAAATTCGATTGTAAATATTAATTAGAAAGATAATAATATTTCATACATAATTATATTTTATTTATAATTTTTAGACATTATATAAATGAATATATTTATGACACAATGATGATAGAGTAATTACCAAAATAGTGAAAAATTAAAATAATTGATATTATAAATACCCAAATAAATATAATTTAGGACTGTTAATGAATTACACTAATTTTATAGGATAATATGACATATTAGGATTTATTTAATTGACTTTGTTAGAAGTAATCATTCTGTTATGAGTTTCACTAAAATCAACTATTGAATAGTGTCAAAATTGACAAAAAAGAGTTTTTAAAAGAAATATTATATTATTAATTGATATTAAATTCCTAAAAATCTATGGATCGGCCAAGAGACTTATATCATGATATTTATATCATTAATGTACCACTTAGGGGTCTCTTGGATGTATATAGTATGTTTACTAACTATATAATATAAAAATACAAAGTGACATGGTAAATGTCAAACTAATTAACTAAGAGTTCAAACTAACGGATAAGGTTAATATAGTAACCCAAACCTGTCTAAATTATATTTGTTGAATGGTTTTAGACCTATCCCCACCTTAAACGTTTTATAGTCAACTTTGGAGCCATTAGAAACCGAATATGAATTTATTATAAATTAATATTTGTAGATTTTCCAAAGGTTCCTCTCACCCCTCTTATAAAAGGGCACTCCTCCTTCTCATTTCTTCACACATTCAAAGCGTTTTGGTTCAGCCAACCCCTTCCAAAATACTCTCTAACATTCCCTCACTACAACCTATAGGCCTTAGTTTGATCAGAAAGCCAACCTATGGATCCCTTTTGATCAAATCAAAAGGAAGAACCCGAAGAAGAGGTAATGTTTTCACCACCCCTTCTCAAGTTCATTTCTTCTTCCACTTCTTCTTTCTTTGTTATTACCATTCTAAAATAATAACTCCAGTATTTTATATATACTGTGATGTTATTATAAATATGGTACAACCATATTCAGTATTATATCCTCCCTTTGAATAACATGTCACCATACGTGCGTACGTACGACTTACCGTCACCACGTCGTGGTGTAATTGTTATTCAGTATATTATTATTTCGGTGGGTATAATAATGATTTGTAACTCATTTAAATAATAAATATAACATGATAATGATTCTGTATATATGATATACCATCCAATTATATATTATTTTAATATCAAAAGAATCATATTGTCGCTCGTGCGTAAGTACGGACTACCGTCTCCACGAACGCGATGAGATTCATTCTCCATCATATCCATTCAAGTATAATTATAATTTGATGATTTAAAAATAATGTTTAAGAAATTAATATCATTATGGATATGAATAATATACAACCTATCCATGAAAAACATGGCTTACATAACAAAACATATAAAAGAAAACGAGTAAGTTAACACCCGAAACGACGATAATTATAAGATATTATTAACATAGAAATTTTAAAAGATCATATATGATATCATATTAATTTATATGATTCATAAATAAATTAATAACAATTATTTCAACATTATACAGGAAGTTAACCTACCCCCAACCAAAGAAATGTACAAGGAAAGGGGTTTCTTATCTCACATTTAATTCCTTGAGAATCCCATCGTTCAACGCTTATTTATTAAATGTGGTGTGTGTACTGCCAATGTTTGTATTCATTGTGTAATATATATTAATTCATGTATATTTAAATCATCATTTTATGATCCTTCTTTCATGGGTGTATGTTTTTTATGTTACAAAATAAATAAGGGAATTCGAAATTTCCATTTCCATTTATTCGGCTTTACAGATACTTCATCGATTATTTTACTCAAAGATTATGTGTAGAATCACTATTCATTTGATTATGTCATAAAGTCCACTCCCCTTTCTATGGATATACTTTTGATACATATAATCACTCCATTGATTAATTCTCAATTCATCTGTATGAACTTGATAAGAGTAATTTTAACTCAATCTCCATTTTTTCAGTTAAATATCCAATTCATTAGTGTTGTTTTTACAAGAATATGTGTGAATGTCATCTGATTGATTTACACTAAATATACAATCATATTGAGTGTATTTGTATTTGTCACACATAATTATGTCGTTGATTTATCCTTAACCTAAGGATATGGTCTTTATAAGAGAATTCATCTAAATTTACATTCTATTGATACTTCTTTGTTGTTATACACCAAATAACTTTTATGTGGTGTATATAATGTACATTGACATAGTATATCATGAATACCATTATTTTCATGATATTATAAAGTTTTTATTACCTCAATTATTTGTATTCAAGTGTCTCTCTTTTGGTTAGAATCTCTAAGTAAAATACATTTTTAAGATTTTTAATGATTTATTCATCTAAATATTTCTCATTAATGTCCTTGTTTTAAAAATGGTTTTAAGAATTTTTTTATATGGACATTAAATATTTAAAATTAAAATTACTTTTAAAAGTTTCAAAGTGTTATGGGACACTTTGATTCAAAAATCTATTTTTAAATGGCTTATTGACAAATAGTGTGACTTTTAAATGTTTTCATGAAAAGGGGAATATTTCCCTCAAATAGTTTTGATGATTATTTTCATCTATGTCAACATCCTTCATTATTCTTGATTGAGGTTAATCTGTTACAATACAATCTTCCATATTGTATTGAATGAGTTATTTTTGACTGTGGATGTGTTATTTTTATACAATTCATGGTTTTTGGATAATGTATTGACATTTTGTATGCTAGTTTCAATACGAATGTTTATGTTATGTTTCAAAATTTTCATATGAGGAATTCATTAGACTTAGTAAGTGACGGGTGGAGCCCGCTATAGCTCCTCGATGCATCGGTAGGTCTCATGAGACAAACTAGTGTCTTGGCACAAGGCCTTGGCAAAATCTTATTTTTAGTCTTGGCACGAGGCCTTGGCTATGTGGTTATGATATTCTGACATTATGCATTCCATCATTATGAAAGTGGTTATTGATATTGCATGTGATCATTCGACTAGTAGAATATCCATATGAGTATGTAAATGGCATTATTTTATTTTATCATTGCCATTTTATGCTGAAGTTCAAGTTTAAAAGGCTTTCGTTTTAGTTATAAACTGCCTTAAGTGTTTATGCTTATCTATGAAAGCTTCTGCTATAATGTTATCCTTACTGAGGATCTGAGCTCACCCCTTTCAATGTTTTATTTTTCCCAGGATTATGAAGATGTAATTTATGAATGACCTGCAGGGATAGTATGAGGGGATATGAAGACAAGATGTTGTTGTAGTTTTTTTACCTTATGATGTAATGTAAGACTTATGAATATATCTAGTGTTTCCAAGACTACTAAACTAATCGTTCTTTCGAGACTTGATCCTTTGTGATCATGCCAATGTTATGTAATAATGCACCGACTCTGGGTATCTAGGGTCGGGGCGTTACAGCTTACTTACACACGGGCGATGATATCATTCCTTTGATGATTAAATGGTATATAAATGGATGGAATATAATTTTTAATGGTGAAATACCGATATATATTTATTTTTTAAATCCATTACATTCATCTTTATACCCATATAACTAACGCGTACATTAAAAGCAATTTAAACTACGGCGTGGAGATGGTAAGCCGTACATATGAATTCATGGTGGTATTGTTTTTCATATGATGGGTAAAAAGAGTAATATGCTGGTACCATAATAATAAAAATATATCATCCCATTGTGTTTGGTAGATTTATGATTTTATTTTGGTAACAACTTAGTAAGAGGAAGTAGAAGAAGGAATGAACATTGAATGAAGGGTTAAAATGATTACCTCTTCTTCGGGTGTCTCTTTCTGATTAGCACAAAAGACTTCTTATGTTGGATTTCATCCCATTTTTTTCATATAGTATGATGTTTGGGAATTTGGTATGAGATTTTGTCTAGGGTTCTCTGAGCCAAATGGATTTGGAGGTGTGAATTAAAGAAAAAGGTAGGTTTGCTTTTTATAATAGTGCTGAGGGGAACTTTATGAAAATCTTGAAATATTAATTTATTATAAAATTATTTTCGTATTATTATATATCCAAATTAATATATTTCAAGTAATGGATGATTATGGGTGGAAATAATCTCAATGAATAGGTTTTAGACATGTTTAAGTCATCAAATTAACATTATATTTTGGATTGAACCCTTTGTAAAATAAGTTTACTCATATAATGTCCTCTTTTATTTTTATAATACATTGTTACTATGTTTACTATAAAATCCCAAGATAACATAAATTTGATCATTTATGAAATTTTTATCACTATACAAGTCATTTGGCCTAAATATATATTTTTTGTATTTTTATATCATTTGGTAAAATAGTATTTGTTGTAAAAAATCATTTATGTTATTTTTGACACTATTTAGTAATTGATTTTTCATAAAGTCATAATAAATTGATTCCACCAAAAAAAGAATTAAATAATACCTAAATTTTCAATTTCATCCATAAAATTCTATGATGGAATAAAAACATTAAATTTAATTATTTTAATATTTATAAAATCATTTGTTTGATTTTTTCATTGATAAAGAAAATACAACATCATTATTGTGTAATAATTAAATATATATATAATTTATAAAAATAATAAATAAAAAACTATGATTAAGGAAATTGTTTTATATTCTTAATGAATATATATATTCAAAGAGAACATTTATATAACCCTATATTAAAATTGTTTTTGTATAAGATACATGTTTATGTTATATTTTTCTATACTTTAAATTAATTCTTATAAAATTTATTTTCACATCCTAGTGGTCCCATGGGGTCCTAAAATTTTCCTAAGGATTACCATGGTCCGAAATATCTCATCCAATAGTATCAAGACTTGTTTTATGGTAGTTTGATATTATTATTATATTATTTTTTATCCTTATTTACCCGATTTACCCTTTAACTGTGGTAAATAAAAATAATTACTGATGTTACTATTCATAATGTCTAAAAATAAAATGTTACTATTTACATAAATTTGAACTTTTAATTCCAAACATGAAATCCATTTTTTCCAAATTAAAACCACAGAATTTGAAGTAATTAATTTAAAATTAATTCCCCTAGTCAAAACCAATAATCAGGTTTTTAAGAATAAAAAACTAAAAAAAGATTGACAAGTGTTTATGTAAAATATAAATGTGAAATTACTTCTAATGAACTAAATTAAACTAACTAATAAAAATATAATCTAACTATACTTGAACAAAACTCAAATTTTTAATTTAATGAAATCATTTATTTTGATTCGAAATGTTTTTTTCAATTAAAATTTGATATTTTTAAATATTCATCAAAATATGAAAGTTATCATAAAAGTACCAAAAACTTATTCAAAATAAATTTTTTATGTCCCTATTATAAAGAATAATTTAATTTCATTAAATTGAATTTATAAATGTTTCAAATATTATATTTAAATTGGGTTCTCCATTAAAATGTGGAAATCATCATTTTGTGAAAAATGCTTCTTTTATAGGAAAATTTTAATTTTTACATATCTTTTTTCTAAGAAACAAATAAATATGAAAATTATATGGGTTATATAAAACTAAATATGTAGTTAATAATATATATAAATTCTTTTTAAATGGCTATTTTGATACGTCGTGGTGCACGTGAACTTGGTGTTGCGTACATCGCACACTGTTGGATTATTTAAGAAGGTAGCATACCGTGGAAACGTGGGGTGTTACACTGGTAAGATCTTAACTCCTTTTTAGAGATTTTTTGTTCTTCTTCCAATTAATGGAACAATTTATATGTAGTCCCATATAAACTATTTTAGGGTATTTGATCTATTATTATGATCTATTCAAATATATGAAAAATTAGAGGATTCTACTTGATTTGGAGAGTCTTACGAGTATGATGTTGGTGTTCCAAAACTCATCCATTAAGATTCATTATTTTAGTAATTTTTTCTTAGGTGTAGGGATTTCATTGTAAAAGTCCTTTTAAATTGATATGAATTTCTTATAGTTGTTACAATTATATACTATGAATCTTGTTAATTATGTCATCCATCATTGGAGGATACATCCTTAAAATTGTCCATCCCATATAGGGTGTTTTTTGTTATTGTTCTTCTAGTTGTTTGGAATGTTAATCTACTCCATAGTTTGGGTGTGAGACTTAACCCTATTAATTGTTTTATCCATTAATTATATGGATTGTGAATTGATATATGCATATTACCATGTTTTCTTCTACTTAACACTTAAAATAGAAAGTATGCTATGTATATAACTTGACGTAGTTGAAAATAATTGAATGGATTAGCTTCACGTCTGTAGTACCCATTTCAATATATAATTTAATGTATTAGAGTGAAAATAGTTAAATGAATGAGACTTATATGAATTAAATAAATGGTTTCATGTCCTTGATATGCCTTGTCACTTGTATGAAAGATATGCAATGAACCTCTTGACATGTTAAAAGACATGATTATTACATGGAACAACTTATTAAATGAAAGTATTATATGGTTACTAATTTTATATAGATCATGAAATAATTATTATAGGCATTTTCAATCTTGAGATTACCTCGGATTCTTGAATGAATTCATTTGGAACTTATGGACTCCATTACAATTCAAGTATACCGGTTTCCATGGGTGAGAACCACCATTTAACCCAATATAAATATATAAGTGGATACTCAATAGGACAGTATATGATAGATCATTTATTATTATACGATTCCTTGAGTACAAAAAATGGATATAGTTTGATTTCTACACACATGAGGCTCCTTGGATAATCACATTCTTCAAGTCACTACATATCCTGTTTCACCATAGATGTTTTCCTGGGACTCAATTAGAATAACAATATTATGAAATGACTTAGATGATTCTCATTATATTACACCCATTGAGGTAAATTTTTCTTTGGGTACTACCTTGGATTCTCTTCAATATTATTATCATTATAGTTTTCTTTGTTATGTGTTGGATACTTTCATTGACATTATCATTCCAAGATGTTAGTGATTGTTTTACCTCACATGACTTAATTATATAAACTGGAAATTAATTAGTCAATGAATTGGAAAAAGCTTCAGAAATGACCCATAGTCTAAAGCAGTCAATTGGGTATTTACATTACAATACTCCTTTATAGATATATATGCATGCCTGCACACTGATTCAATTTATAATACATGGATTGATTTCTATAGAAAACATTGGTGGTGGCCTACATATATTTACCTCACACTGTATCTAGACTTCCATTAGTTTTTTGGAAGACTACATGTATTCATGTGTTGAGAATGGAAATAATACTACATTAGGCACTTGATTGTTTTCTGGAATTATGATGGAGAAATGTAGCAGATGACTAAGATAGTGCTAGAGATAATTGGATTTTTTTACTGCTTTTTCAACTTTTATATAAAGTGTTTTATTAACAATTTATTATCGATGTTTTTCAAGTTTATAGATACCTGAAATATATCATCATCATATTTTTTATATGATTATCAATTTCATTATTTATTTATTACTTATTTCTTCTTCTTCTGTGACATCTGTTTATTTATATTGGTTATGTTATTTACCTATCTTATTATTTATCGGTTGTTTTGCACTCTTGTAAATAAGGGAATATTCTCCCCATAGAAACACCATCGGAACACAATGATAGTTTACATACACTAAAATTTGGAAAGATTCACCTAGGTACTAGAGTCCAACCAGCCTCGAGGCATATAACAACCCATACTTTACATACATTGTTAATACATCAAAATTGAAGCATACTTATTACAACATATATAAAAACCATGAAAGGACCATATAGGTATAGTGCCTTTAGAAACTGGGAAACATAAACAACTGGTTCATAAAGCGTCTACACTGTCTCCCATTTATTTCATCATATCTATAGTCACTTTTGGCATATCTTACTTAATAAGCTTCTTCCTGACCTGGGGAAAGAAAACATACAAAAGGGTGAGCTCAAATGCTCAGTAAGGGTAAACAGAAGAACTATCAATCACATCATATTCATAAGAACCTAACATCTTGGAAATCATAACCTGCAAAAGAGAGCATAATATCATAACATGGGATAATTCATAGTAGTGAAATGAAATCCCAATAATCATAACATAAAACATGAAACTTTGTGGCATACACACATAATCATAGATAATAATTTCTTATTAGTCAAGACTCATTGCCAAGACTATCTTAGTGGAAAAAGTCCATTTCTGAACTAAGTTCACTCCTCGTTTTAGTCCTGTTTCACTGAACCGGTATAACCTACTGTTCCAGCCATGTCTATCTCATGAGATATAAAATATTTACCCAATGCATTGGAGGGAGATATAGGTCCCACCCATCTCATAATGATACCATTCTTATGTGTGCCACAAAATCATAAATCATACATCATTGCTTAACCCATGTAATAAAAATGGGAATCTTAAACATCATGCCATCATATTACATATAAGATAATAGGACATCATCAAAATAATTCCATCATAACATAATCAAATCAATGTAATAATAGAGATATAAACAGAACCCTATATTATCTTAGATGGAAAATAACTTTGATAAAACACTTGAACTCCATTCTTGAGGAAAATATTCTTCCTACTTCAAAAACATTTTCCTTTCATAACATGTCATACAGTTTTAAACTCAAAGAAGTTGATTAAAAATAAACTTGAAAACTTTTAAAGGAATCTTCTTGGAAATAATGTTTTAAAAATCCATTCATGCCATATAAGTTAAAAAAACATTCTTCTCGTACTTTTGTCGAAAAAGTCAAAAAGTACCTCGTACGAAAAATGAGAAAAGATTCCTTTCATATATTTTACTAAAAACTCACCGAAGGGTAAAATTGGATTTAAACAATTTTAGGTGGATGGAAACAATATTACATATTGAGGAAACATGGATGTGGATGATTAAATACACCCTAGTAAATACCAAAGTATAAACAATCTCCGATAAAAATGAGATTGTGATATTTTCCCTTACCTTAGGTCCAATTTGCTTCGCAAGTGTCCGAAACTCATGTATAATGATTTAAATAATGTTATTGAATTATTCCAGAATAATACTTATTTTTATCATATATAGTCATATTCTTAGCTTCTTATTAGTAATATTTCCTTACTACTTGTTATTCGTGTGTTTATAACTTTTTGTTCTTATGCATGTTTTTTCGAATACATTTTTATTATTCTTTCTAGGTTATAGATAACTCATTTACAGAATGGTATTAGTGTAATATATATCATATTCATTCATTCAATTCATTCATATATCATTATGCATTGAAGATCATGTAGAACGAGTCGCATCACATCATGGAGACGGTATTCCGTACGTACGCACGAGCGATGATATCATTCCCATGATTGTGGAATTGTATTGTAGTGTATATATACTATTTCAGAATCAATATAACTTTACAATAATCATATATAGTCATTATTTACACCATTATACCAATCCAAGTAAGGTTGTGGTGGAAAATATATTACACTACGGCGTGGAGACGGTATTCCGTACGTACGCACGTGTGGTGATTTCGTTTTCCGTAGGATGGATAGATTGTGAAATAGGGTTGTTTCATACATATAATAACATATCAGTATATGAGTGATACTGATGTTATTACTTCATAATGAAACAAATAAATAAGAAGAAGTGGAAGAAGAAATAAAGATGAAAGAATCGGTAACGGACATTACCTCTTCTTTGAAGAGCTTCTTTGAGACTTACTTTTAGGGCACTAAACATTGTATTTTAAGAAGACCAGGATCTCTAGGATGTATCTAGGGAAGTGGAGAGGAGAAATTGGCAGGGGTTGGCCCAGCTTTAAGGCTCAATGTGGTGTGAGGAAGAGAGGGAGGAGGTTCCTTTTTATAAAGGAGGAGAGGGGAACCTTTGGAATAACTAAAAATATTATTTCATTATAAAGTCCCATTCGGTTTTTAATAGCACCAAATTAATATATTTCGAAGATAAGGTGGGTATGGGTAGAAATCATCCCATACAATAGAATTTAGACAAGTTTAGGTGTCAATTTTAACCTTATCATTTATATTTAACTTTAAGTTAGATAATTTCACTTTTACAGTGTCTTCTTGTTTTCTTACACTATAATGTTAATAAACTTACTATATCAAGAAAAACGAACCTCAAGTTGTTTATTATTCATATATATAACCTTATCTTAGTCATTTTGCCGAACCTTAGATTTTTATGAATAAAATAACAATTAATAATATAATATTTATTTTAAAAACTATATTATGACAATTTTGTCCCTATTTAGTAATTGATTTTTGTAAAACTCATAACAGAATGATTAGTTAGAACAAAGTTAATTAAATCAATACTAAAATGTCATATTAACCTAGAAGATTAGTGGAATTCATAAAAAGTATAAAATTAAATTTTTTTGGGTATTTATAACATCATTTATGTCAATATTTCATTAATACGATAATTACTGCATCATCTTTGTGTCATAAATAAAATAAATTATTTAATGTATAAAAATTACAAATAAAATACCATTATGTAGGAAATAGTTTTATCTTTATAATTAATATTTATAGTCGAATTTATCTTATGTATAACCCTATATTAAAAATTATATACTTATTAAACTTTGATTTTAACTATTTTAACCCTTCTTTAAATAAATTAATAATAAATGTCCTAATCTAATCCAAGTGGGGATAAATGGTCATATTTTATTCCTAAGGTTGTTTTTGGTCGAATTAAACTTATCAAATAGAATTAGGACATGTGTTAGGGTAATAATAATAACAATTTTCCCTTAATTACCCTATTTACTTTTAACCGTGGTAAAAAAAGTAAAAAGTTACTATTGACCAAAAATTATTTTCATCTCATTAAACCACGTTTTAGTCCATGATATTAACCGTGTCTCTCGGATTTTCGAAATTCCACTGAAAGAATTTGTAAAATTATGTTTTATGAAAAATTCAATTTTTTTAACTACCACTTAATGGTTTCACTATTCATCAAAAATTCAAAGTCTTCAGAAAAATACCAAAATTTCACCCGAGGATAATTTTGATATTCTGAATCCAAAAATGAAGTCCCTTTTGAAAAATAAAATTTATAAAATATCAAAAAGTAGTTATTACTATTCATAACGGCTAGTTTTAATAATATTTTAATAACATATCGTTGTTTAGTGAAACTCGGTATTGCGTACGACGTAGGCTATTGAGGAAGGCCACGGTTGCGTGTAAAGCAATCCAAGCTAGTGTTATGTGTAGTGAAAGATTCCTTTGATGATTTAAAAACAAAATATTTCTCATAAAAGTTTTGGGTGTTACATTCTACCCCGCTTAAAATAAATTTCGCCATCGAAATTCGTCACTTTGTAACAAACAGATGAGGAGACCTCTCCTTCATCATATCCTCAAACTCCCATGTAGCTTCTTCTAATTGGTGGTTCCTCCATAAAACTTTCACCAACCAAGTGGTCTTGTTTTGTAGGACTTTTTCGCTACGATCCAGAATCTCTATCGGCTGTTCATCATACGAAAGATCTTGCTCCAGCGGTACAACTTCTGAGCTGAGTACATGTGAAGGATCATGTATGTACTTTCTCAGGAGAGATACATGGAACACATCTTGAACTTGAGAGAGATTCGGTGGAAGCGCCAATCGGTAAGCTACCTTTCCAACACGATCCAGTATTTCGAAAGGACCGATTTTCTAGGGCTCAACTTCCCCTTCTTTCCAAATCTCATGACCCTCTTCCAGGGAGATATTCATAAGAGCACTTTATCACCCACTTCAAACTCTAGTTCTTTTCTTCGGTTGTTGGCATAACTTTTTTGTCGACTCTGAGATGCTCTTATGTGTTGTTGAATAGATCGGTCCTTTTCTGCCATCTCATCAACAAGATCAGGTCCTAATAGCTTTCTTTCCCCGACGTCATCCCAGCATGTTGGAGTCCTGCATTTCTTTCCATAGAGAGCATCATAAGGAGCCATCTTAATACTGGAGTGAAAGCTATTATTATAAGAAAATTCCACCAATGGTAGGTGTTGATCCCAACCACCTTTGAAATCCATAGAGCAAGCTCTCAACATATCTTCTAGAGTTTGAATTGTTCTCTCAGACCGACCATCTGTCTGAGGATGATAAGTAGTGATGAAACTCAACTCTGTATCTACAATATGCTGAAGACTTCGCCAGAACATCGTGGTAAATCTCGGATCCCGATCAGATATAATATAAAGTGGTACTCCATGTAATTTTACCACTTCCTTCACATATATCCTGGAAAGCTGATCCAGAGATAAATACTCTCTAATAGCAATGAATTGTGCGGACTTGGTAAGATGATCAACTATGACCCAGATAGCATTATTGCCATTGGATGTTTTATAAGTCCTGTGACAAAGTCCATAGTGATGTTTTCCCATTTCCATTCGGGTATGGGTAATGGTTGTAACATCCCCTTAGACTTCTATCTCTCAGCTTTAACTTGCTGACAAACCAAGCATCAAGAGACATATTCAACAACATATCTTTTCATGCCATTCCACCAGAAGTAAACATTCAGGTCCCTATACATCTTCATGCTTCCAGGATGAATAGAGAATGAAGAACTATGAGCCTCATCCAGCAGCTCCTTCTTTAATTCGGGAATGGGAGGAACACAAACCTGATTCCTAAACATTATTATCCCATCACAATAAAGGTTGAATTCAGGAATATTTATCACCTTATTTTGTATCTCTACTTCTTCTTTATACGCCTCTTTAATCTTCACATGTATATATGGTTGAACATTCATTTGAGAATGATACGATTTTCCCCCTTCCATTATAATTCCAAGATCCATCCTTTGTAAATCCATAAATATTGGATCTTTTGTGATCCTCATCATGGATGAACTGGCATGGTCTTGTCGACTTAATGCATATGCCACCTTGTTTGCTTTCCCAGGGTGGTAATGAATTGAGCAGTTGTAATCCTTAATCAGCTCCAACCATCTTCTTTGATGCATATTCAGCTTCTTTTGTGTGAAAATATACTTTAAACTTTTATGATCAGTATAAATATCACACCTTTCACTATAACGGAAATGCCTCTAAATCATTAATGCAAAGATTACTGAATCTAACTCCAAATCATGTGTTGGGTAATTTTGCTCATGGATTTTCTACTGTCGTAATTCATAAGCTATCACCATATCAATTTTCATAAGAACACACCCCAGCCCCTTCTTAGATGCATCACTGTAGATCACAAACCTTTCTCCACTACAATGCAGTGTGAGAACAGGTGGACTGGATAACCTTCTCTTCAACTCCTTGAAATTATCTTCACATTCTTCTGTCCACACGAACTTAACTCCTTTTCGAGTCAACCTGGTGAGTGGATTAGATAATCGTGAAAAATATTTCACAAAACGTCGATAATATCCAGCCAAACCAAGAAAACTTCAGATCTCAGTTACTGTTGTTGGTCTCGACCATCTTTCGATAACCTCTGTTTTTATTAGATCCATAGATATCCCCTATTTTGAGATTATATGACCCAAAAATGCCACTTTTTGAAGCCAAAATTCACACTTGGTAAATTTGGCATAATGCTTATCCTTTCTCAGGGTATTCAATATAATTCTCAAGTGATCTTAATGTTATTAATTTCTCTTTGAATAGACAAGAATATCATCTATAAAGACTACCACAAATTGATCAAGATAGTCTCTAAAGACTCTATTCATCAGATCCATGAAGATAGCAGGGGAATTAGTAAGACCAAATGGCATCACTATAAATTCATAGTGTCCATACCTTGTACGTAAATCCATCTTTGGTATATCCTCCCTTTTTACCCTTAATTGATGATACCCTGAATGAAGATCAATCTTGGAAACATATTTAGCTCCACGTAGTTGGTCAAATAAGTCATCAATGCGTGGGAGAGGATATTTTTTCTTGATAGTGATCTTGTTAAGTTCTCGATAATCAATGCAGAGTCTCATTGATCCATATTTATTCTTAACAAATAGAACAGGTGCTCCCCAAGGTGATGCACTAGGGCGTATGAATCCCTTATCAAGATTCTCTTGGATTTTCTTCTTCAATTCCTGCAACTCAATTGTGGCCATTCTATAAGATGTCTTTGAAATAGGCAAAGCGCCCGGTACGAGTTCTATTGAAAACTGAACTTCACAATTTGGTGGAAGACCCATCAATTCCTCCGGAAAGACATCATCAAACTCCCGTGAAATGGGCATATTCTTAATCGTGAGTTTCTCTCCAACCATTTGAGATAAATAACCTTCATTTAGTGGAATCAAGACCCATAAGATGGATGAAATTTCCACTAGAAGGTTATGTTCTTCCTTTCATCGATAGATGATCATAGATTGATCTGGAATATGAAATGTGACTTCCCTTATTTGGAAATTGATATGAGCTCCATATAAAGAAAGCCAATCCATTCCACGAATCACATCAAATTACACTATAGGAAGGATCACAAGATTTACAGGAAGCACGTTCCCACAAACTTCAATCGGGGAAGAATTATAAACTTTTGATGCGACGGTTGTGCCATTAGGTGTTGTCACAGCTAACTCAACATCTAATTGTTGAGGTAATACGGTGATTTCCTTAGAAAAATCTTCAAAAATAAAAGAGTGGGTGGATCCAGAATCAAATAAAACATTTTCTACTTTAGAGTGGATGGTATGTGTACCTTTCACCACATCGTTATCGTACTCCACATTGCTGATAGAAATTGCATGTGACATTCCTTTGTCTTTAGCCTTAAGATTTTGTTGATGTCTATCATCATCAAAAACCCTTGGATTAGGGAATTTATTGGCATAATGCCCCATATCCTTGCACTTGAAACATTGAAGTGTAGTAGGTTCATTCTGTGTGTCCCTCCCTTTGTTTGCAACATTAGACATCTTCTTCCCATCATTGCGACATTCAAATTCCCGATGACATTCCTTTCCACATTTGAAAAATTTACTTGTCCCTTTAAGACAAATCCCTCATCTTTCATTCCACAATTTGAGCATAAGGGAAAGCTCATCTTCTTTTCAGTGTGCTCTTTAGATTTTCCTTTGAATTCCATTTTACTCTTCTTATCAAACCCATATGACTGATGGGTTACTCCAGTCTCCATCTCAACTTTGAGAGCCCATCGAACCATTTTATCATAGCTATTGAAGTCCCTTATGGATAAGTCCCTTCGAAGACTTGGTTTTAAGCCACTAAAGAATCGATAGATCTTAATATCAGGTTGGATAATAATACCAGAAGCGTACCCTGCAAGTCTTGTAAAATTTGCTTTATATGTACCAACAGATTCATCATCCTTTTGCTTTATTTCAAGAAATACTTTCTGCATCTTTGTTCGGAGAATACGAGGGATGTACTTAATGAAAAATAAGTTATTGAACTCGTCCCATTCCATGGACTCAATTTCATCCCATTTCCTCGTATTCTTAATAATATTCCACCATTGATCAGCATCTCATTCCAAACGACACACTGCTAGGATGACTTTATCATGTTCAGAACATTGAAGAACTGCAAATATCTTTTCAGTAGTACTAATCCATTGTTCAGCAGTTAATGGATCAGTAAACCCGCTGAATGAAGGTGGATGCTGCCTCAAGAATGATTCAACAGAATGTTTCTCCTTCCTTGGCTCGTTTGGAAGACCTTCATGATTCATAGCTTTGTGAAAGTTGTGTGAGCAAGGCTACAAGATTTTTTATTCCAGCTCCCATAACGCTTGGTTGCTTAAGGGGACAATCATTACATTGCCCGTCGCATTCCACATTAACAAGGTTCCTTCGGGTTCCAACCATTGACTAAAACCAAGAAGAATAGTGTGATCAACACTAATTATAATAGGAAAACCAAATAATCAAGAATAAAATTTCACACTTACGGTCTTATCCAAGGTTATTCATGGTCATTTCTAAAACACTAATATTGTGTTCTATGCTTAGACATATCCTTAGTATTTTTACTAAGGCTTTCAAATACTAGTTTTCAAAGGTTGACTATACCTTTCCTATGATACCAAATATAACGACCCATACATTACATACATTGTTAATACATCAAAATTTAAGCATACTTATTACAACATATAACAAAACCACGAAAGGACCGTATAAGTATAGTGTCTTTAGAAAGTGGGGAACCTAAACAACTGGTTCATAACGCATCTACACTGTCTCTCATTTATTTCATCATATCTATAGTCCCTTTTGGCATATCGTACTTAATAAGCTTCTTCTTGACCTGGGGAATGAAAACATACAAAAGGGTGATCTCAAATGATCAGTAAGGGTAAACAAAAGAAATATCAATCACATCATATTCATATGAACCTGACATCTTGGAAATCTTAACCTGCAAAAGAGAGCATAATTTCATAACATGGGATAATTCATAGTAGTGAAATGAAATACAAATAATCATAACATAAAACTTGAAACGTTATGGAATACACACATAATCATAGAGAATCATTTCTTATTAGTCAAGACTCATTGCCAAGACTATCTTAGTGGACAAAGTCAATTTCTGAAACAAGTTCACTCCTCGTTTCAGTCCTGTTTCACTGAACCGGTATAACCTACCATTCCAGCCATGTCTATCTCAAGAGATATAAAATATTTACCCAATGCATTGGAGGGAGATATATGTCCCACCCATATCAAAATGATACCATTCTTATGTGTGCCACAAAATCATAAATCATACATCATTGCATAACCCATGTAATAAAAATGGGAATCTTAAACATCATGCCATCATAATCCATATAAGATATAAGGACATCATAAAAATAATTCCATCATAACATAATCAAATCAATGTAATAATAGGGATATAAACAGAACCCTATATTATCTTAGATGGAAAATAATTTTGATAAAACACTTGAACTCCATTATTGAGGAAAATATCCTTTCAACTTCAAAAACATTTTCCTTTAATAACATGTCATACAATTTTAAACTAAAAGAAGTTGATTTAAAATAAACATGAAAACTTGTAAGGGAAGCTTCTTTGATATATTGTTTTAAAAATACATTCATGCCGTATAAGTTAAAAAAACATTCTTCTCAAACTTTTGTCAGAAAAGTCAAAAAGTACCTCGTACGAAAAATGATAAAAGATTCCTTTCATATCTTTTACTAAAAACTCACCGAAGGGTAAAATTGGATTTAAACAATTGTAGGTGGATGGAAACAATATTAAATATTGAGGAAACATGGATGTGTATGATAAAATACACCCCAGTAAATACCAAAGTATAAACAATCTCGGATAAAAATGAGATTGTGATATTTTCCCTTACTTTAGGTCCAATTTGCTTTGTAAGTGTCCGTACCTCCTGTATAATGATTTAAATAATGTTATTGAATTATTCCAGAATCATACTTATTTTTATCATATATGGTCATATTCTTAGCTTCTTATTAGTAATATTTCATTACTACTTGTTATTTGGGTGTTTATTACATTTTGTTCTTATGCGTGTTTTGTGGAATAAATTCTTATTTTTCTTTCTAGGTTATAGATACCTCATTTCCAGAATGGTATTAGTGTAATATATATCATATTCATTCATTCAATTCATTTATATAATCATTATGCATTGAAGATCAGGTAGAACGAGTCGCATCACATCGTGGAGACGATATTCCGTACATACGCACGAGCGATGATATCGTTCCCATGATTGTGGAATTGTATTGGAGTTTATATATACTATTACAGAATCAATATCACATTAAAATCATCATATATAGTCATTATTTACACAATTATACCCATCCAAGTAAGGTGGTGGTGGAAAATAGATTACACCACGGCGTGGAGACGACATTCCGTACGTACGCACGCGCGGTGATTTCGTTTTCCGTAGGATGGATAGATGGTAAAATAGGGTTGTTTCATAATTATAATAACATATCAGTATATGAGTGATACTGATGTTATTACCTCATAATTGAACAACTAAATAAGATGAAGTGAAAGAAGAAATAAAGATGAAAGAATCGGTAACAGACATGACCTCTTCTTTGAAGCGCTTCTTTGAGACTTCCTTTTAGGGAACTAAACATGGTCTTTGAAGAAGACCGGGATCTCTATGATGTCTCTAGGGAAGTGGAGAGGAAAAATTGTCCAGGTTTGGCAGAGCTTGAAGGCTCAATGTGGTGTGAGGAAGAGAGGGAGGATGTGCCTTTTTATAAGGGAGGAGAGGCGCACCTTTGGAATAACTAAAAATATTATTTTATTATAAAGTAAAATTCGGTTTTAAATATCTCCAAATTGATATATTTCGCAGATAAGGTGGGTATGGGTCTAAATCCTTTCATCCAATAGAATTTAGAGAATTTTAGGTATCAATTTTAAGCTTATAAGTTAGATTTAACTTTAAGTTATATAATTTAACTTTTACCGTGACCTCTTTTTTTCTTACACTATAAGGTTAATAAACTTACTATATCAAGCCAAAAGAACCCCAACATGTTTATTATTAATATATATAACCTTATATAAGTTATTTTACTGAACCTTAGATTTTTAGGAATAAAATAAAAATTAATAATATAATATTTGTTTTAAAAACTATTTTATGTCAATTTTGACACTATTTAGTAATTGATTTTTGTGAAAATCATAACAGAATGATTAGTTCGAAAAAAATTACTTAAATCAATAATAACATGTCATAGTAACCTAGAAAATTAGTTTAATTCTTAAAAAGTCTCAAATTACATTTATTTGGGTATTTATAACATCAATTATATCAATATTTCATTAATAAGATAATTACTGCATCATCTTTGTGTCATAAATAAATTAAATTATTTAATGTACAAATATTACAAATAAACTACCATTATGTAGGAAATCTTTTTAGATTTATAATTAATATTTATAGTCTAATGTATCTTATGTATAACTCTATATTAAAAATGATATACTTATTAAACATTGATTTTAACAATTTTAACCCTTCTTTAAATAAATTAATAATAAATGTCCTAATCTAATCCAAGTGGGCCTAAATGGTCATATTTTATTCCTAAGGTTGTTTTTCGTCGAGTTACACTTATCCAATAGAATTAGGACATGTGTTAGGGTAATAATAATAACACTTTTACCCTTAATTACCCTATTTACTTTTAACCGTGGTAAAAAAAGTAAAAAGTAACTATTCACCAAAAATTATTTTCATCTCATTGAACCACATTTTAGTCCTTGATATTAACCGTGTCTCTCAGATTTTCGAAATCTCACTCACAGAAGCGGTAAAATTAAGTTTTATGAAAAATTCAGTTTTTTTAACTACCACTTAATGGTTTCACTATTCATCAAAAATTGAAAGTTTTCAGAAAAATACCAAAATTTCACCCTAGGATAATTTCGATATTCCGAATCCAAAAATGATGTCCATTTTGAAAATTAAAATTTATAAAATTTCAAAAAGTGGTTCTTACTATTCATAACGGCTAGTTTTAATAATATTTTAATAGCATATCGTTGTTTAGTGAAACTCAGTATTGTGTACGACGCAAGCTATTGAGCAAGGCCGCGATTGCGTGTAAAGAAAGCCAAGCTAGTGTTGCGTGTAGTGAAAGATTAATTTGATGATTTAAAAACAAAATATTTCTCATAAAAGTATCGGGCATTACAAGGCACCACTGAGTGAAACTTAGGTCTCAGATATCATATATGTAGTGATATTCATGTTGGAAATCCGTCAGCAATATCTCTTTATGGAGAAGAGTGAAATATATACAGATCAAAATATCCACAAATATATATTCACAAAGGAGATAAATATGCTACAGTGAAGATAGTTAGAGATAATCAAGGACTAAGACTCTCAATCCACTACCATATTGGGAAATAAAATAATGCGGAAGATGCACTAAGTAGAAAAGATCCAGTAATTTTTTCATTGATAAAAATTGATAAGGATTTGATATTCATAGAATTGAAAAGGATGGAAATTTGAATAATAAAATAAAGAAAATCATCAATACAATCAATTTTTTTTTTGTTCAACTATCCATTTTGGAAAGAATAAAAGATACTCAAATGGATGATATGGTAATTCAGAAGAATTTGTAAACTATAAGAAATATAAAATCCTAAAAATTCAATGTTAATAAAGATGAAGTTATAATATTTGGGTCAACAGTATGTGTACCATAAAATTCTGAGACAATGAATGGTTTGTTGGGTGATTCACATTGCTTGACTATCTCTCCTCATCAATAATCACAATGATGTATTTAGATTTTAAGATCAATATTGGTGTGAATATATGAATAATAACAACCTTAAATATACATTAATATGTTATGTAAGTCCGTATGTGAAGGAGGAAAGGAAAAAATATAAGGGGATGATGCAATGATTACCCTTACCTACATAGAAAAGGGAAAATTTTCCATGGAATTTTTGTCACAAGTCTTACAAAGACATCAATAGAAAATAATGATATATGTGTTGTGGGGGATCATATAACAAAGGCTTCTCACTATATTTCAATTTGAGAGGACTTTTGACTCGATCAACATGTAAGGATATTCATTTTATAAGTAGTGAGGCTTCATGAAACACCACTATTGAATGTATCTAATCGAAATCAATGATTTAACTCCATGTTCTACAAGATTCCCCAACATGCTCTAAATAATGTGTAAAATTTTATCATGAAATAGCACCCTCAAACTAATGGAAAATCTGAGTGAACTATGCATACACATAAGGACATGTTGAGATAATGATCATTTGAATTCAAAAGGGTATGGGATCAACATCTTCCTTTGGTTGAGTATTAACAAAATTATAGTTTCAAGACAAGAAAATAAATGCATCTCTTTCTTTTATGGGAAGAGGAGCAGAACACTTGAATGCTCTATTAATTTTGGGGAACCTGGACTTCTAGGTTCGGAAGTGGTTATGGGAAAAGTGGAAAAGGTTAGAACATTCAACCATACATCATGTATGCTCAATGTCTACAAAAGAGAAATTATTAAAATTATCGACTAGAAATAGAGTATGAGGTTAGTTATATGGTATTATTCCCCATATATCCATTGAATAAATTCATGATATTTGGGAAGAAGTGAAAAATTTTTCTAAGATTCTTTGGTTCCTATGAGATCCATCACCATATCAAAGAGGTGGCATATTTGATAAAAATTCCACCCAACTTATCTCAGAAACATGATGTGTTCCACATGTCACCCATGAGAATTTATATTCCAGACCACTCACAAGTAGTTATTATAAAGTTTTTACTATTAGAGAACAATATATCATACTATGAGAAGCTGTTGAATATAATTTATTATAGAGACAAGTTTATAAAAAAATAAGACAATTCATATGGTCAAAGTGATATGGAGATTTCTTTTTGAAAATGTGATGTGGGAACTAGAGGAAGTGATGAAATATAAATAATTCCATCTATTTTAGTGTTTGAATTGATATATTCTTATGAATAAATTTCTAAAAGGGGGAAATATTATAATCACCAAAATTTTTATAAACAAAATTCCCATATTGGTTGAACAAAATGGTATATTATGTATAATGGTTATATCAAATTCAAAAAAATTCTTGGATTTATTATATAATATAGAGTTAAAAATTCGTCTAAGAATTATAATAGTTGATAATGTAGCCATTTAATTGTAATATCATGATTATAATTAATATAAGGTTATAAAAAATCCAATATACACAAACAAAAGATGTGATGGCCTCAACTAGCAGAATCATACCATATGAAGACCATTTATTAGAGATTTCATGGGAGATAGAATCACTGGGAATTTCACTTGATCGAGCCCAATTTGAGATCTAAAAACATATTAACGAGTGAAATTTATTACAAGAGAAGTTAAAGCTCATTGAGATCACAACCCAAAGCAGGTACACCAAACCACCCCCTGAAAGTCTCACCATCGTGCACCATAACCTTAGAATTTCCCAATATAATAATGGGATATGTATCAAGACCCTACAAATATTAATAAGTATATTGTATAGAAAAATGAATATATTTAATTTTTATTGTTACTTTATAAATGATTTTTATTTTGATATGATAAAACAAAAATTTAATTTTTTCGATAAAACTCAAATACAATTAATTTTTTAATTTTCATGAATTCATGGATTTTTTAAAAAATAATAATTTGTAAAAATATCAATATTATAATAGTTTTATTAAATGAAAATGATCATAAAATGTTTATGATGTTAAATATTTTTTTTAAGGTTCTAAAAACTGTTTCCGTAAAAAACCCATCATTTCAAAATAAATTTAAAATTTTCTTTAAAAAGGAAAAATTCACATATTTAGAAAATATACATATTATATTTGGAAATATTATGTTTTTGTTATTGAATGATTAATTTTTCATTATTTTCAATGACAGTTGTTTTTTCAGGTAAAAATTAAACACGGTATCAATATATAGTGTGTATTGTGGATTCATAATGACGCAGAAACAATAAAATAAATACTATAAAGGGTATTGATGATCAAATATACATTTTACCTTTAAATTAATGTAATATATAGTTTATTTTGTTAACTTTATAAATCATTTATTAATCCTCCAAAACCTATAAAATATTTAATGTTTTTGAAATTATTTATTTAAAGACATTACTCAATTACACATAATTAATGATAATATAGTAATATTTTTAGACCATGGACTTATAAAATAATGAAAAACATCCCAATTTTGAAGAAAAAATAGCAAAAACTATGGGAAGGTTTTCGGTTCTGTTTATTTTGTTATATAGAATCCAAAACCTTGTTTGATAAATAATAAAGAATTCTAATATCCTTCCCTATATAATCCCACCTAGTATCCCATTTATATTCTCTCAAAACCCATGCAGCACATATTCACTGAGAATAACTTCTTTGAATTCCTCCCAAGGATCTATCATGCTCTCAAGAAACTCCTCCCAAGAATTTGGGAACACACTCTAAAGGTATGCGGTCTCTACCTTATCTACATTATTCAAGTATCATTATTATCTTATGCCTTTTCTATCTAATTCCTACTTTTGGGTTATGTTATTACATATCCCCAATAATTTTTATTTGATTTATAAATGGAGAGATTCCCATTTCACTCTCCATAATCCCACCATGAAAATTTATGTGAAATTGTTATGCTACTAAAATTTCACAGTGAATTTTCTTGCTAAACAAATATTTAGTGCGTAGACACACCCAATTTAAATTCAGTGTGTTTACCATTATAAAAATAAGCACCATTGATTTGGAATGTACATGTATGTATCCCACACTCCATGATATTTGAATAAAAGGTGTTGATAAATGATTCAATGTTGAATGATCTATGTGGAACACTTATGCAAGTGAATGAAATGAATGTGACTGGTCCACCCTCAATAATATATTTCTCCAAAACATTGGGTAATGTTTTGATCTCATGAGACATCATGAAAGGGATTATAGAGTTAACTTAAACGATCATGGGAATTTTTTAATCATGATATATTTTCACTTATCCTTGACAAATGATTATGATGTCATATTTTATATTGTTTCCACATTTCCATGTTGCGTTTATGTTATCATGGTATATCATGCCTCATTGTTCATGTTTATGATTAACAACCATTTTATGTCTCATTGATATGCCTATTGTGTAAAATTTAATTATTTATTCAAGATATTCTATGTTTATACCCTCTAATGGGATTTATAAATGAACCCATTCTTTGTATGTCCCCAGGTTATCCCATATAGTTTTAAGTGTGACGGAACAATATGAGCATGTTAAGGAAGTTTTCATTCAAGATGTTGTATTTTCTGTTTTATGATTTTATGTAATGCACCTAATCACCAAATAATGTATACATCTTAATCTTCTAGGTTGTATTATATGTAATATCATGTATTAAATCATGATTTATTGTTTAATAAATTGGAGGATTGTCATAATAAAGATATATTTCATGAATATATATGAAATAATAATGATTTTTTAAAGGTTAATTATTATATAAATTTATTTTTTTCCACTATATTAAAGTGAAAACAATGTTTATGTGTACATATGGCCTACCATATCCAAGCACAGTGTGATTCATTTTCTATCTCAATATTTTAGGGAAACCTATATATATATGTAATTAAAATATATGATATTTATATAAGGAATTAATATTCTGAAGATTATGTGACCATGATCAATGTTCATGGACCAGAATTATATAATTGATAATTTCAGGAAAAAAATAGTTAACAATCAATAATAATGATTTTTATAAATAATTATTAATAAATTGGTTTTTAAATTCAATTGGTGGATCATATATTACATTTTAAGTATGTACATGAATTTAATATAGAATTATAATAAATTTAAATTTAATATACATGGGGGTAAAGTTCTTTTGAAGAATGTAAAACTTGGTGTAAGAGAGTTATGTTTCAATATAATTATTTATCAAGATTACATATGAACAAGTGTAATATACCATATTTTTTATCAGATCGAAAACACTCAACCTACTTGAATTATCACGTTGGTGGCCAGAACAAATCATCTGTTGATCTCTAGACCTAAATTCTGTGATGTTTATTAGATTAAGGCCTTGTATTTAGACATGGATTAAGGTGAGAAAAGTTCCTTGAGTTTTTATATGGGCTTTTAGTGCATCATACCCTATGAACATACTTTCAAGACAACAGAGACAGAGGTTAGAACACCCCATGATTTTATAGGATGCCACTTTTTAAATTTAACGTCTTTTGATAACTTAATAGCTTAAAAAAATGAAAAATATTAATATTTAATTATTATAATCATTTCTTAGATTTTTTAATTGTGGGAATGAATGGAATTAAATAAATTATGAAAATATAGATTACACATGTTTATAAAAAAATTCATTGGTTAAAAATTTAATTGAAATGAAAACCAATTAAACATAAATGATGGATTTTTATAAAAAAAAATTATGCTACCAATGAAATTTTTATAAATATTATTACTGAAATTTATTAGTGAAATTTATATATTATATATTTAATCATATATTTTTACATTCACCGAAAATATTTTTTAAGGCACAAGATTGAAATAAATACAAATTTATATATAAAAATACTATATTTTTCTAAACAAATTTAACTACCTTTTAATAGATAAGTTGTCTTAAATATATGTTTTGATAGTTTTATAAATAATATTTTACAAAATAAAAATAATTTATGAAATCATAATATCAAGATTTAATTTGGTTAATTTTTTGGTATTTTTCTGATAAGTTTCATTTTTGATGAATAATAATGTGACTGTTGGAATACTAATGTGACCATAAGAAATAGTAATATGTCCAATAAAAATTAAATTAACCTATTATGTTAGAAATTAAATTTATGTATATTATAAATTTTAATATTTTATATTTATATCATGGAATAATTAAATAAATGTTTTAAAATTATAAATTAAGTGTTTGTATTTTTGTGAAACATAAATTTTTATATACATTTTTTTAATAATATAATGATATTGAAGAAAATTTATTTTCATAAAATATATTCATAAATTAATATTTTGTTTACTTATGATCATAAGTTAATTTTTGGAGACCTTAATTAAAATTTCAATGTGTTTTAAAATAAGTTCTAATTTTAAAATATGTATTTCTCCATAAATGATGATTTTATTAAAAATTAATTTTCACATATTTAAATTTTTTTTTCAAAAATGTAGTTAATTTTTGAATTCTAAACATTGAAAAATAGTATGGTTGAATTTTTGGAATTTTTTTAACGTAGTTGATTTTTGGTGAATAGTGAGATACATTAATTTACTGTATTTTAGAAATACTTGATTTATTGAGTCATAAATTCTGTATGGATGATTTAATCCCAAAATATCAAACTATAATTTATTATTTTAATAAATTTTGTGATATTTATCATTCTATTCCTATTATTTATCCAAAAAATAAACTAATGAATTTAATAATGCGAAACACCCCTCTCCTCCAATATAAATAAAACCCATCACCACCCATTCTCTTCACACCTATTATGCCTTGAAGATGGCCCAATTCATACCCAATACACTCACCAACTCTCTTATACTTGACTAGGAGACTTTTTTATCACCAAAAGATGAAACCCAATCCCTTTAAATAGGTTTTCAATGAGAAAGAATTCAATAAGAAAAATCTCCTTTTGTTTTCCATTATTTTCTTTTGAATTTTATCTATTTTCTTGTCCTTTCCATTTATACTATGTCAAAAAATTATTGAAAAGTCCATAATATTATATATACTGAAATTATATTATGATAATTGTATATAATGTGTCAATTATTTTCTATTCTCATTTTATTCAAAAAACGAAATCATTGTCTGTGAGGTACTGATTTATTACCATCATGGATGACATGTTTTTGTTTTTGAATTACTTCTTTAAGTATGATCATAAAAAAAAATTTATGGTCAAAATATATTATAATATATTTTACACCCTATTTAGTGTTCTGGAACCATTATATATACATTATTTTAATTAAGATAATAAAACTAGTTCATGATGATCAAACAAACACCAAAATATTCCGAATGATTATCATAATGTTTTATACAATGGATCATCCTCATATGTTAGAAAAAAATTATATATAATACTATTAAATCTTATAAATTTTCATTAATAATAGAAAATTTCATTTATGAATAATTATTCCCATTTCACATGATCTTTTATACATGTATACAAGTGAACAAATCTTGAAAACCAAAGAAACGAATACTTCCGAATAAAAAAATTGAATATTATAGGTCATTAAAGGTACGGGAAATGAACTAAATAAAATAATGATAAAAAAATTATATTTTGAATAGTTTTTGAACTAATTTATTAATAATTGTAAATTAATTATTCAGGATGTTATGTACAAGTGAATTACTCTTTATAAAAATAAGGTAATGGTTTTCTTATCTAACCATTATTTATGTGAGATATTCCATGTTTGCCACTATGTTTTCTATGTGGTATATGTATAATAACCATTGATGTACCATATAAATAATATATTTATATTCATGGTACAAAATATCTTATTTTTGAAACATTATTTTTATAGGTATATGGTCAAACTATTTGAAATGTGGTAAGGGTTTCTTCCCAAACCACCATTTTCCATTCAGGTTATGCTTGATATCTATTTAACCCAATTTAATTATTCATTATTTTTATGTACTTATACAAAATTATGTTTATATATTGAAAAATAATGTATTAAAATCATCTTCTGTTTTTTTGGAGAATACATGTTTTATATGTTTCCCTTTTCAACTCCTCCAATTAAGCATGCTCGATTAAATGGAACTTTCTAATTTGTTAACCATTTTCAATTACCATTCGTAATCTATTTTAAGACACCATAAATTTTATCAAATAAATGTTTTTTCATGAAATACTATATTTTCTATTCATGGTTTTATAAATTTTTTTTTACTTTTTCCATTTTGAATAATATTTTATATTTTCGCTTAAACAATATTGATGTGTCCCTTTGAAAAATTGCCTAAAAATTATTTTTATATGCTTTCACTTCATTTGTACAAAATTTATAGCTAATAAAATTCATTTTTATTCCATTTTTTATGGGATATTCATTTTGAAAATCTTATTTAATGTAGAATACCAATGATTTTGAAAAAGAACTATTCTTTCCAATGTAAAAAGGTATTTCTCTCAAGAATTTAGCAATGATGTTATTAGTGTATTTCCATCCATGATTAGGATTGAAATATTTCAAAGTGGTATGGGACACATTTATTTTATTATATAATTTTAAATATATTTTTTGATATATGAAGAATGCATTGGATATAGTAAGTGATGGGTGAGACCCGCTCTAGCCCCTCGATGCATCGCTAGGTCTCATAAGACAAACTAGAATGGGTTTTGGATGTGGAATTACACATTAATGTAGATTTCTTATTTGATAATTTTATGGTATTTTTAGGATTTCTGTAATTATAAATTACCTAATTATAATATTAGTAATTTATAATCCATGTGATCATTCAATTAGTAGAATATCCATGGTTATAATTCATTCTCGTATGATTATTTATATGGAATTATTCAATATGATTTTATTACTGTAATTTTATAGTTTGGATATCGATTAAATATAATGTGTTCTAGTTAATAAACATTACATAAATGTTTCTTCTTGTTTATGATAGTTTCTATCATATTTCTATCCCTTGATGATTATCTGATCTCACCCCTATATTATGTTTTATTTTTCCCCAACAAGAGAAGATATATATTAAGAATGAAATTTAGGTATAATATTATAGTTTATGGATGTTTCCAATTGAGTTTATAAGTGTTTTTTCTTTCATGTTGCAATGTAACAATTATGTATCTTTCTGGTCTTCCAATATAACTAAAATGTTCGGTCCTTTGGGATGTAAATGATTATTCTCAGTACCAATGTAATTAAGTAAAGTAAAAAATCTAGGCTAGTGGGGTTATGTAATTTTTAGTTAGTATCAGATGAATTTCAGTAGAAACCATAGAAACTAGATTTAGAAAACATATATTAGGGAACATAACCTTATGACAGACTTTGAGGAAAATAATAGATAAATATATTAGAATTTTGGCAAGGTAGATATTATATGGGTCGTGATAGAAATTTTTTAATGTTTGAATAATACAAGTGGACATCAATTTGGAATAGATAATCCTAAGGGTATCAACTGTAAAAAGGAGAGTCAGTCCAGACTCAACATAACCTGATACTTAACTACGACTCTTATGTGGAACCTGGTTTGAAAATATCAGGTGATATTCTTAGTATAATTCACAATTTCTCGACAAACTATTATAACAGATTTAAAAATAAAAATTTCCCCAATGAAACCTTGATTAGGATTATGAGATTAGATATGATTTTTTTTTAATTTTATGTTATGTATTTCACTAGTTTTGTGATTGTGCGTTATGTTTCCTAATATTATGATCTAATCAAGTGTATGCCATTTTTTATAAATGGTTCCTATCGAAAGGAATGAAGATAACATCAATGAACATAATCCAATGATTAAGAATGATCATTTAATTGATGGGTTTAAGAAATTATTTATAAGGGAAATGGAATATAAAAAATTCTAATCATATGATATTAAAATATCATGTTGTAATAAGAAGGAGAAATAGTTTTACATTTCTTAAGGATTTGGAAGGAATCATGAGTAGAAGAGGAATGTAGTGATAAATTTTGATAAAGGGAAGAGGGTAAAGAAGTATTTTACAACAAGTGATAATTATGGAAGGAAACATTTTGGTATATTATTAAGAAGAAAATTTGTTTGATTATTTGTTCATGAAAAATTCTACCATTCTCATAATTTAAAGAGAAGGAAATATTTTTTCAATATTCAATGCTTCAACTGTAATGGTATGGAGAAGTACGCAAATTTATATCCCAAGAGTTGGGGGAATATAGCTTAATAAAAGAAAAGGGATCATGGTTTGTCTTATGATACTACTTCAGATGATGTGGAATGATTAATATGCTTATGTATGGATTCATGAATTATGTTATTTGATTATTTTATCAATAATTCATTATTTGTATGATTAATAAGATATATATGGATTTTACTATAACACTATTTATTTAAGGAATTAGAAGCATGCATGTTTCATAATAGATTAAAATATATTATGGTATTTATATATTTGGTACATGATAATATGAGTAACATTATTTAGGAAAATCTAATGTTATTTTGACATTGAAAATTTAACGACCGTCCTTCTAAATTAATTTTGGCTTTTAAATTTCAACAGATATATTTGGGCTGAGGTTTAAGGTAAACACCATATAGAAGGGATTAATGATATTATTTATTATAATGAAAGTATTATTTGTAATATTAGATAACTTGTGATAACCATTTTGAATTTGGTAAGCTGAAAAAATGACTTTTAGATCTTATAGTTTATGAAAGTGATTTAGGGGTGGAAAATTCATTAGGAACATTTATTTCATTATGTGGAGGGGGAACAAAAAATATATCAAAGAATAGCTAAAGGAATATATTTTTCTTGTAAAATAAAAATTAATCAAGTATGATTACATAAATATTAAAATAATCCATCAACTCTTGGAAAATGATTTTGGATAAAAAACGTTAACAATTTAATGTTCTTTTTGAGAAATCTATTGTATTTTAACCGATCACAAGATTTATGGTTTTAAGATGGTTAAATTTTTAATGACCATGTTTTCTATCACCCTCCATCAAAACATGATATTTCTACTTTTCTCCCATGTCTATTCTATCACTTTCCACAAATTATTTTCTACCTGAATTCCTTGTTTTTTCCTAACCATTATTTTTCCATTTACATCTTAATAAATAATTGAATATTTTATTAACAAAATTTTTGATGAGTATCCCCAAAAAACAATTTTTAATGTATCAAATTATGATATTATTGTACAAATTAAAATTATAAGGATACAATTTATTCAAAGAGGGGATAAATTAACACACCAAAAAACGTACAATATGCCTCCTTTTAAATTTAACTTCTTTGATCAATTATGATCTTATAAAATGATATAATAATATTATTAAATTTTAATAATTATCTCCATGATATTGGAAATCATGGGAATTATTATTATTAAGTAAATTATGAAAATATTGATTACATATATTTGTAAAATTAATTCATTGGTTACCAATGAATTAGAAATGAAAACCGGTTGAACACAAAGGATATATTTTTATAAAAACTATTTGCATTCCCACAATGAAATTCTATTTTAAAATATTATTGAAAAATATTAATTTAATTAATATATTATATATTGGTTTGAATATTTTTACATTCATCCAAATTATTTTTAGAGATGTAAGAAAAGAATAAATCCAAATTTACACAAAAGGATATATTTTTATAAACACACTATTGGTTCCTATTCATCATCAACATGTATTAAATGATAATTTAAACACTTTTTTAAATTATATTTAAAAAAATAATAATTATTTATGAATGTTTAATATCAAAAATTTCTTTGGTTAATGTTTTCATATTTTTCTGATATGTTTCAATTTTGATTAATAGTAATGTAACTCTTGGAATAATAATGTGACTATTAGGATTAAAAATATTGAAAATATAATTATAACTTCACCTGTTAATTTATAAATAATATTTGGCTATCTTATAAATGAAAATATGGTATATTTATATCAGGAAATTAGTAAATATATTTTTAAAAAATGATAAATTATTTGTTGATTTTTTTGGGAATCATAAACTTCTATTAATAATTTTATAATTTATATAGTGATCTAAAAGAAAAATTAATTCCATAAAATAGATTCATAAATTAATATTTTGTTTCATTTTTATTATATGATAATTTTATTATAATTAATTAATTTTTCAAAGTGTTATAATATCTATTATAATTTAAGGTTGATATTTTTTGAATAAATGATGCCTTTAATTAAATATTTATTTTTTCATATTTTGGAAATTATTTTAATAAAATGTATATTTTTGAAATATAAAATTTTAAAAAAAAATTGTGTGTTTTTTGTATTTTTCTACAGTCGTTGATTTTTTTGATGAATAAAGAAATATATAAATTTACAGTATTTAACAAATAAATGATTTATTGAGTCATAGATGCTGTATGGATGATGTATGACCATAATATCAAACTATCATTCCTTATTTTCATATATTTATTGATAATTCTCAGTCTATTCAATGAATTTATCCAAATTAATAAGCTAATGAATATAATAACGAGAAAACACCCCTCTCCTCCACTATAAATACCACCCCTCACCACTCCTTCCACTGTCACCTATTAAGCCTTGAACATTACCCAATTCATACGCAATACTCTCTTCAAGTATCCTCCCCTCATTTAATATTCTTTTTCTTAGAAAAACCAAACCCATACTCCTTAATGATGTTCTCAAGGTGAATAAATTAAAGAGGTAAAATCCCCATTCATTTTCCTTTATATTCTTTTCAATTTATTTTATTTTCATATGATTTCCTTAACTACTATGTCCAAACATTAATGATAACACCTATATCATATTTATACTATAATTTTATTATTTTAATGTGATGTTCTCTTTTAATTCTTCTCTATTTCCCTTTCAATCCATAAATGAAATCATCATCCATGAGGTACTGATTTACTGCCTTCACCTAGGACCTGTTTTTCTTTTATAAAAATTCCTTAAAGTCTAGTAAAAAAACTAATTTTATGGTTGAAAAATATTAAAATATAAGGATCATATCTTATGTAAGGTTCTTGATCCAAGATACATACATTATGTTAATTAAGAAAATAAAAATATTTAAGTGATGATTGAAAAAATGCAAAAATAATCCAAACAGTTATCATTAACTTTTTATCTAATGAATCTTCATAATATATAGAAAAAATTGATATATAAGACCATTAAATATTATGTAATTTCATTATTAATGTAAAATTTAAACACATTTTCACTATTCCCATTTCACAAGATCTTTCATACATGTATACAAGTGAACTAGTCATGAAAACCAAGGAAACAAACACATCTCAATGACAGAATTGAATATTATTACTCAAAAAAAATACCATAAATGAAATTAATAAATTTTTAAAAAACAAAATAAATGTTTAATTAGTTCTGAATAAATGTATTAATTAATATTAATTCATAATCAGGGATTTTAATTACATGTGGAGAAAGCATTCAGATATAAGTTTAGTGATATCTAATCTCACCATTATTTGCATGAGATAATCCTTATTCACCACCATTTATTGTGTGTGGGGTATTTATAAATAACATTTATGTATAATATCAGAATATATTTATATATAGAGTTTTAAATGTCTTATTTGTGAAACATTAATTTTATGGCGCATATGGTTCAATTGTTTGCAATTTTGTTAGGGTTTATTCTCGAACCACCATTTTTTTTTGTGTTATGCTTAATATCTCATTAACCCAATTTAAATCATCAATAATTTAATATAATAATTTCAAAATATTGTTATATGTTACAAAATACTTTATCCAAATCATTTCATCTTTCTTTTATTGGAGAATACATGTTTTAAAAGGTTCCATTTTCGATTCGTCTTGTTAAGCAAGCCCGATTAAAGAGAACTTCCGAATTTTAGACCCATTTTTATGTACCATCCATAATATATTTTAAGAAACTATTATTTTTATTAATTAAATATTTTATTCATGAAAAACTAACTTTTTTCATTTCTTTTTCATATAAACAATTATGAATTTCTCCATTTTAATGACTCTTTTATTTTTTCCATTAAACAACACTAAAGTTGCCATTTCAAAAATCTCTTAAAAAATATTTTCAATGTTTTAACATCATTCGGAGAGAATTAATACATAAAACAAGAATTAATTATTCATAACTTTTCTTTTATGGGATATTCATGTTTACTATGTAATTTTATGAAAAAAATAAATGATTTTCCATAATCACTCTTCTTTTCAACGAAAAGGTGTATTTCTCTTATGTATTTAGAAGTAATTTTTTTAGAGTATTTTCATCTATGAGTGTTATTAAAATATATAAATTTTATATAGGGCCCTTTGATTTAATGATATTTTTTTAAATCTACTACTCTTCATATTAGGAATGCATTGGAAATAGTATGTGATGGGTGGGATCTGATATAATCCCTCAATGAAAATGTAGGTCTCATGAGACAAACTAGAACGGGTTTTAGAGAAGGCCTTAAACATCTATGTAAAATTAGTGGACAAGGATTTGAAGATATTTTTATGATATATGATATTACAAATTACCTCATTATTATATTAGTAATTGATATTCCATGTGATTATTTGACCTATAGAATATCCATGGTTATGTTTCATTCTCATATGATTATTTATTTGAAATTATTCAACTAGTGTTAATTCCTACCATTATAAAATTATGTTATTGATTAAATTTTATATGTTTTAGTTAATCACCTTACCATAATCATTTTTTATTTTTTATGAATTCTTTGACTGTATTATTACCCTTATCGAGGATGTAATCTAACCAATTTATTATGTTTTATTTTTTTCACAGGATACGAAGTTTTATTCTATGAAAGGATTTAAATGATAATATAGAAGTTTATGGATGTTTAAAATGGAGTTCCTATGTTTTGTTCTTTATTTAATCAATAATTAAACAATTATGTTTGTTTCTAGTTTTCAAATACTATTAAACTACTTGGTCTACTGGGATGAAAACACTTTTTCTCAGTACCAACATGGTTATGTAAGGCACTGGCTTCAGGATACGGGTTTTGGGATTATTATAGAGGTGCATTGTTATTTTTGAATATGTGGCCACCCAGGATATACATTACGGCCCTCCTTATGCATTGGGACTTGTTTATCAAACCATTCAAGTGGGGGGAGGATTGGTTGTGTGACACCTTTGTAGTCACTAACATAGGTTAAACACATTTTAATTGCAGAATTTGAGAAAACGTTAACCTAGCCTATATGCATGTCATTCATAAATAGTGGTAACTTCCTAGTTGATGCAAGGTTAGCCAAACCATGGGTCTAGACCATACGGGTCTTCAAAAAGATCAAAATTTCCATTTTCCCTCCCTCTATTTATATTTTCTCCTCCCTTCTCCCAAACATTCACATGTTCTAAAACTCCAAGATTTTAGTAACTCTTACTCTCCTCATTTATTATTTGGTATCCACTCCTCATAGGTATTCCGATACAAGAATCATTTATGGATACAAATTCCTCCAAGAATTTCCTTCAATCCATTATATTATTTTATTCAGTTATCTTACCACACATAACACTAAATATATGAGTGACATTTCTCCTTATTTTATGATGTGTATATAAGACTTAAATTTCTATCCTTTTTCATTATTTAGAGGTTGATATCAGATGAGAGAGTTTCTACTAACATTAGGTAGGTGGATCTTAGATTTATATTTAATTTTATGAGGGTTTTGGGGTGTGTTATATTTATTTCATGTGGATGAACTGAACACGACCTTAATAAATTATTCTCTTATTTTAATTATATTAATTTTTTTTCATGTGATGTCATTTTCCATGCCCTATCCAAGGATTATATATGATAATCCTGGTAAGAGGATTTAGAAAACATTGGTTGTTTAAGTCAGGTGTGTGATTTTAATTTACATAAAATACTAATATTTATTTCTTGAATTTCTTGTGAATGTGATGGGAATGAACTAATTATTGAGGTGATATTGACCACCTAGATTGAGATTCCATGGTCTTCAGGTTATGTGCCTGACCTAGGTTGCATGGGATGATGTTTATAACAATGTTGATCTAAAACGGTCATTGGATTGATGTTATGAGTTACTTATATTTAGTCATGGATATCAAAAAATGTGATGGTGTTAACCATTAGAATTAATTGACATGGTCATATGGGAACAAGGTTCCTAATAATGTAGATTAGGTTGCTGGTGAATTCTGATCGCCATTTATTGGTTGATGTTCCGTTTGAGATATGTGCAGAAAAATGAAACTTAGTTGAGGTGTTGTAGACCACACATTGTGGGTGGAGGCACCCATAGATTATATTTATTAAGGGATGGTGTTGAAAATTATATAAGAAGTGTGTGATCATTGTAAAAATCCAATTGGATGGTGATGGAAAATTAGTTGATGGTTTTGAGACCATCAGATAGGGTATGAGTCTCAGTGTTATGGTTGAGGCCATTCTGATAGGATGGGGGGGGGAGATATAATTATTCCTTGGGATGTTGTTTGTTGAGCCATCAATGATTATTTTTATTATAGGGTAAATCTCACTATGACTCATGATGATAGGAATTTGATCTAATGGGAACTATGTGTATAGAGGTCTGAGGGTCTTGGACCTGTTTATTGGGATTCCATTTTGATGTTGGATATTTGATTGATGGAACGATGTGTTAGGTGACATGTTATATGTGGAAATTGAAGGTTCGCTAGATATGATATTTCACCAGGGGATGACTTGGGTACAATGCTATAGATCCTCACCACTATATATATATATAAACATGTAATATCTGATACATATATATTTGGGGACACATTTTCCAACATATATTTGGGATGAATGAAGTAATCATTGATTCCTTTTGGATATTGGGCACAAAGAAGCATTTTAATTAATAAAATCATGGAATTTTCCTATTTATTAATGTTCAAGTTACACCTTCTAAATTATGAATGTGTGATAGTTAAATAATTGGTGGTGGCTAGATGCGATTATTCTCACACACTACATGGGCCCCTCAGGAAGCCTGTGGACTTTAAGTCTATATGATTTGCTTAGGAAGGAGGCTCGAGAGCTGGACCATGATGATCATGTTTCCCTTTATAAAACAGGATCACAAGAAGAGGACTATGGTAGTTCCTCTGAATCAAATGGAGTTTAATTATCATTCTTTCATGACTATATATGTATGTACTAATATGGTCATCCATGGGATACCCTACCTATCAATTATTTTGTATGACCTTCTATGCTATGTGTTTACTATGAATAGTTTTCCGTTTGGATTATTTATTATTTCTATCCTATTATGCATTCACTATGTTTATTATATTTCCTATTTTTATCATGGTATTTCTTCCATAGATATATATATATATATATATATAACATTATTATTATCACCACCAAAGGGTATAGTCTTCCCACCATCACCTCTTAGAACCTCACTGCTAGCTGGTGGCCTTTAGCATATGGGGAGCCATGCCTAAGGATCAATGGAAAATTGTCCAAGAAGAAAATATAGGTGGGAAATGGGTTAGGGTTCTACAAATGGTATCAAAGGAGTTTTATTTTCCTTTTTGGTCTTACTATTAGAAAAATGGTAGACCAAAGACTAGGATATAGTCGAAACGTGGTATAGAGCTGAGGTTGGGGTGCCAACAACCCGATATATGGGGGACATACAATGTTTCTAGGGGTGGAAAATTTAATTTATGTTGTGTTAATTTCTAGTGGAGTTGATTTCCACCTCAAATGGCTCACATGGGAGTGATCGTTATCTTTTATGTGGCCTTTTTACCCTTCTACTAGTATTGGAAGGGTGGTTTGATTATGAATCATGATAGGAACCTAGTATCATATTATGCATTTTCTTGTGATTTTTTTGGGATCCTATAATGTGCTTAAAGGGGTTTGGTTTCTTAATATTTTAATAAAGTAGCCAAATAGTTTTTTCTTCTTTAGACTCCTTGGTGTAATTCCACTCTACTAGACCAGGAATGTGGTTCATGATGAGATTATACGTGATGCTATTTGATTTTATTAAAATTTTATATGTGGGAATGACTCTACTATGTGTATAAAGGGATGATAAAATGGGGGTGAGTTTCCTAACATGTAAAAAATGAAGCTAAATAGGGATTTCCTTTATAACCTCTTTGGGGAAATTATACTCATCCACCTCAAATTGATATACATTATATTATATTTTTGACCCACTTACAGGAAGGGTAGAGGCCATGATATTGGATTTCATGTGATTTATGACTATGTTTTGGGTAGTATGGAGGCCATGAGGTTATATGATAATTGATACCAGACCCGGATATGGGAAGGTACGGGTAATTGAGGTTGGATTTCCAATGATAGGGTGTGATATGAGAGTGTAAGGTTGTTGAGATGTGATTATTGTTATAGCTTTCCCTATCTTTGATATATATATATATGGTTGTTTGATCACTGTGATTGGTATTTAATATGATTCCACCTAGACAGCTTCAAGTGGATCATCAGGAGGCCGGTGATATAGTGTTTCATGAACATGTGAATGATAAGGCCAATGAGGGTTAGGATGAGGCTGTGGAGAGTCTAGATGTTCAGGAGCCATAGGTAAAGGCTATTGTATTAATAGTAAATTCATAATTTATTGAATAATTTGGTCCATGGATTGATGAGAAGAAGCGTGAATTCTTGGTTCATTTCATACAAGGGATCAATGGGGGAAATCTAGGGGATGATCCATCCATGATATATTTAACTCGATAGTTTCCTTCTCAAAAATCACCATTGTTTTAAGGTGAGGGTGTGAAGAAGTTAATAGATAACTATGTTGAGTCGGTCTAGAATGTCTTCGACCATTTGAGATACCCCTAGGATAGAGGGTTATGCAAGTGACATATATGATCATAGGACCAACAATGAACACGTGGGATGTACATGTTCAGGTGGGAAGACACGAGGGGATGTATTTGAAGGATCTTCATTCTAGGATCTTCAAGTGAATATCATCAACGATTCTATGGGAATATTTATCTAGTGAGTTCATGAAACTCTACCAGGGGAATACATCTATCATGGACCATGAATCCAACTTTACAGACCTATCCAAATTTTCACTTTCTATGGTGGGTGACAATATTCACATGGTGTGAATTTTTTAGGATGGTTTTAAACAATCCATCAGATCTTAGTTAAGAATATTTGGGATGATTTCATTTTTCAATAATTTTTAATTGGGCATTGATAGCTTAGGGAAAACTAACAGACCAGTATTGTACAAGTCGGGTGATAGTTTTATGTGAGTTTAGCGGTGATGCTTCAGGTAGTAGAAAGTGAGTCCATGATGGGTTTCAGCAGGGTAGTATGGATGTAGATTATGGTATATCATAATGGTGTATGCATTTTTTAGTATTCTTATAGTGTCGGTAACCAAGTAATGTTCAGACCTAGTGTGGATGAGTTTGAATAGAGTGTTCGACATTTGTCTAGATGGTCCATATACAGAGGTTATGCACGATGCCTTTTCAGATAACTATGAAAAAGGAACCGAGGCAGACTTAGGGATCTGAGGATGGACCGATACCATTACCAGGATCTAGTAGATGTGATTATGCTATACATGGAGGTTAAAACTACGATAGTTGAACCCTATAGGGGTTTCATTGTCTGGTAGCTATTACAGCTCCGTAGGGATGACATGCCTCAGATCTGACATCAGAAATGGTGCATGTAGTGGAGCTTGCATGTGGATATCCTGGTAGGTAGTAGAAAAGGGTTATTGGTACTACATGGCTATGAATGGGTTTCCTATCATTTTGGTATTTTTTCATTTTTGGTGATCATGGTACTTAATTATAGTTTTTTTGGACTAACAAAGAGCTGTTTAATAAGTTGGAATATGTTATTATGTGATATATATATATATATATATATATGTCTGTGTGTGTGTGTGAGAGGTGAGTTAGCATCGAGATTCACCATAGACATCGAAACGATGCAACTTCTATGTAAGATGCATAAAAAATGGTATTTTAATGGGAATGAATATGAATATACGATGAGAGGTTATTTTTATCATTTATTGAGATTTATGAAATTTGGTTATATAATGAGATGAATGTAATTATAGTTTTAATTTATTAAATGAGAAATTATGTTCATATGATGGGATGCAAGTTATTATGGGTTTCCTGTATGACATAGGTAGTTATAGGAATCTGATGAGATTCAAGACTTGATGTGTGTCAGATATGATGGAACAATTAATTGAGAACCTAATGAGGTGAAATGATGATGCAGAAAAATAAGGGCAATTTTGATCCCATGGATAATATGTGGATAAACATAATGTTTTTTGGTTCCGAAAATGTAGAATAATGTAAATCGTATGGTGGGGATCCCCATGAGGGAAGTTGACCTGGTACTGATGACTTGAGTAATCAAGATTAATATAAATGGGATGGTTATGTTTGGTAACATCTTCAAGTAATAATTTATAGCTTGTGGATAATATATGTTAATGTGAGTCGATTATAACATCATGAGTTTTTGAGCAGATTGGAAATCCTCTACCTATTTGAATTTTCATGCTGTTTTGTGGAACAAAAATTATCATGATCCTTTGAACATAATTCTATTAGTTTTATTGACCCAAGGAATTTTTTTAGAAGGGTTTATTGATTGATAATATGATCCATGGTTTCAAATGACTTGTGGGTTTGTTGGTCTCTGTATACTTAGTTTTGGGAAAGCACATATGGAGGCACAAAATTAGGTTTAACTGTGAGGCCACACTAAAGAAACTGTGATCCCTCCTTATGTATTGAGCATGATTTCTCAAACCATGGGGGATTTGATGCATGAATGTGTGAAACCTTTAAATATTTTAATAGTGGTGATAGGCTTGGGTTTTTCACCATTTGTAAAATCTTGTTCCTAGTCCTCCTGCATGTGGTTTTCGGAAAGTGAGCACCACATGGTCAGCCCGCGATTAAAAAAACCAAGAGGCAAATCTTTTTAGGTATTTTACAAGGAAAAAATTACCATTTCCCCTCCTAATTTTTATATTTTTTCCTCCGATATTCCCCACATTCATGTGTACATTGCCTCTAGGCTATGCGGATCTCTTCATTTCGTCCATCTATAATATTTTTCCACCACTCTTTATCCTTTTATTGATTCAACTTTCATTTGTGGCTACGGATTCCTCTCGGTAAGGACTTCAATCCAATTTCATCATTTCATTAATTATCTCTCCACATGGAATTTTAAATCCTTTTGATATATTTTTCCATACTTTCAGTGAATTAATATAAAATACTTATTTATATCAATTTGTATCAAATTAGATTGTGATATCAGATGAGAAAGAACCTATTAACCTAAAGTAGGTGGTTCTTGTATTTCTATTTAATGTTTTTGGTGTTTTAGTGGTTTGTTCTATATAATGTATACAATATTAACAAGGGATAACTTAATAAATTAATTTTATATCTTTATTAGATTAAATTTATGTCAGGTAATGCTAATGGGTTTTTTACCTATGATTATAAATGATAATCTTGGTAAGGGGATTTGGACCACTTGGGATGTTCATTTTGGGTGTGCACTTTTAGATTATTTAAAATTTTTATATTGATTTTTATAGTTCCATGGGAATGTTATTGAATAGAACTGAGGATTGAGGTGATGTTGATCACATGAATTGTGACAATATGGTTACATGGTTGAGGGAATGGATCAGGTTACATGGGGTGATGTTGATCAATAGGTTGTGGGGAAACAATCATCAAATTAATGTAAAAAGTTATTTTGGTTGAGGGAATGGATCTCAAGTCCTGGGATGATGTCAAATATTTTTTTTAGTGACATGGTATTAGGGTAAAATCGTTCTAGATGATGTATAAATGGTTGATAGTGATTTCTAGTCAACTTTTTTAGCTGATGTGCCACTGGAGTTGTGTGCACAGAGTTAGGTCACAATCAAGGTAATGATGACCAACTCTTTCTTGGTGGGGTCCTCTGTAGATTATGTGGCATTGGGGATGGTGTTTGACATCAGATATTTTTTTTCTCAGCATATAAATCCATGTGGATGGTGATGGAAAATCAGTTGAGGTGTTGATACCATCAGTTGGAGAAGAAGTTTCACCGTTATTCTTGAGGTTGTTGGGATGAGACATGGGAGCATAGATTTCATTTTTCCTCAGGATGTCAGTTGTTGGGCCAATGACAATTATGATTTTTACTAGAAGAAATATATCATTGTGACTTAATACAGCAGGAAACTAAGATGATAAGAAAAATATGTAGGGAAGTTAGTGGTACCTTGGTCTTATTCTGTGGGTGTACCATTTAGGGGCCAAATGTTTGATTGATGGAATAAGATATCAGGTGATATTTTATAGGTGTAACTTGAGGGTTCACCAGATTTGATATTTAATTTGGGGATTCCATAGGAAATAACCCATTGATCCTCACTATAAATATCGTAATTTATTTTATCTTATATATATATATATTTAGGGAAATGTTGTTAGACATATACTACTGATTGTTGAAGGATATAATTCTTTCTTGAGGCTATTGAGCCCCTGGGAATTATTTTAATTAATAAGCAATTGACTGTTTTATTTTTTCTTATATTTATATTACACATAATTAATTATGAATGTAAGAGATGAACACATAGGTGGTGTCCTACTAAGATTATTCTCACACTCTACATGTATAAGGACCCTACCTTGAACATTACATAATTTTGAATTAAATGAAGAATTCACATTGATGATCTTTTCTAGTTTAGAGTTTTATAGAATTTGGCTATATATATTAAATTACATTTCAAAACGAAACAAAGTAGACACTTCTACTTAATATCCAATTTTTCATTAAATATAAACTCTAAATAAATATGTCTACTTCTATGTTTTAGACTACATGAATTTTCCTAGATCTCATCCTTGACCCTATTCATCATTAAGTCCTGTAAATAACATTTCAAAACATTGAATGAGCATAAAAGGATTAGTAATGGTTATAAAATAATAAAATGAATCATTAACCCACCAATTAATACAAATCGATGTAACCATACTTTCCAATCATAACATACCTCATGAAATCGTAAGAATTATGAATAACACATAAAAATCATAAATCATAAAAGTAACTTGTGGAATCCATATCCTACTTAAATTTTAGCTATAATAGCTAATCAGGGAGTTATGTTGAAATACCCACCATAGTATATTCCCTAAATATCTAAGGAGAAACATTTATATTTACCTTCATCATGTTACCCAATGCATTGGAGATCTATCTCAGGATCACCCGCCCTAGGTTTATCCGGGAACCACCCGTATACGTAAACAATTCCAAATAACTATAACATAATCATAACAAATAAAACAATAATAATGGTAAAATAACATTTCCACCTTTCAGTCACAATATATCAAATCAAGATATTGAAATAAAAAATGCTTTATCAACCAATTTTCAAAACCATTTAAAAAATTGAATAAAGATATTTTTGGAATGAAAGAGTCCCACTCAACATTGAAACGTTTAAAGGAATTAACATTTTAGAACAATAATTTCTATATAAATAAATCCTAAAAACCATTTTTAAGTCATGTACATTAATGATAATGATGTAGAGGAATAAATATTTTAAACATTTAAATGATATATTAGGTAAGATTCATTAACATAGTGGGAGACACTTGAATAGAAAAAATTGAGGAATGAAATTAATAAAAGCATTATAATATCATGAAAATAAATTAATTCATTTTATAATATTAAAAGGGAAAATATATACACAAAATAAATTTGAATATAGGAATAACAACAATTATGTCTCAATGGAAGGTATGTTGAGACTAAATCCCTTAAAAAGACAGTATCTTTCTATTGAAGTTAATAAATGACATAATTATGTGTGAAAATTATAAATAAAACCAATATAAGTGGATATTAAGTGTAAAAAAATAAGAGTTTATTCACACATATTCATAGCACGACATAATGAAGAAGTATAAGTTTAGCCCAATGAATTGAAATTTGGTTAAGATGTTCTCTTATAGAAATTCGACAGCAGAATGGCATCGCTTTAAAATTAAGAAAATGATTTGATGAGAGATAAAATGGTCTCTCATAATATGGACACAAAATTTATATCAATAAGGATATAGAAGAACATATCCTAACATAAGAAAAAGAAAATTAAAAGACATGCCATAAAAGAAGTCTTTGACTAAAAGAGTACGGTGAAAGGTTCCCTTACCGATTTGTTAACTTTCAAAACATAAACCCCACGAAGGAAGGATCATACAATGAATATTCAAATACATATAAGTTAATATATATTTTACATAGAATATATTCATGGTTAGTAAATACACCACACAAATGGAAATAGTGGAAAATATAGCATAAATCTCATGGGAATAAACAGTGAGATGAGAACCCTTAAAACGTTGTAATCAATCGAGTAATATGTCCAAAAGTTTATAACCACCAAATAAATCACATAATACAATTAATATAAAAATAATAATGACAATATATATAAAATTACAGTACATAATATACGACATTTAACAAATAAGTGGTGAACAATTGAAATCTCACGGAATTAAAATTGAGATAAGAAACCCCTTACCTTCTGTCCGACATGACTTGGTCGTTCATTAATCTCTTGAATAATAATAAAAAGATAATTTCAAATTTATTAGTAACATTTTTAATGTTTAATAATCCTTTTATATAAATTATTACTTTGCTATATTAATTATTTAATTATATAAATTGCTATAGGACATTCTGTTGGTGTTCAGAATTTGAGTTAAAAATGAACTAGTTATATTTATAAATTGTCCATGTGGTCGAAATTACATTATATTCATAATTATATTCATGATTTAGATATAATAAATACCACATATATATCTAGTATATAAATATATATTTATTTATAATAGTAAATAACATTTGGAGAAAAAAATGAAATGCACTATTCATGGAGACAGAAAGTCGTAAGTACACATGAACAATAATTTCATTTCTATTTAATATTTAATGGAATAAAAATTTAATTCTAAATAGTTATATTATAATTAAATTAAAATATCATATATAATTCAATTATCTCTATCCTTTATAAGTTCCCCATATGGCATGAACAAGTCATGTCACCTTGTGGGGGCGGTAGTCCACACTTTCTCAAATGAAATTATCGTATTTACCCACTATGGAAACTGTAAAGGTATTATATAAATAAAATATAAATAATCATGGAAATAATATAAATATAATATATATCACATATAAATACAATTCCATACTAATTTTTACAATAATAGGTGGTAGGAAAATATTGAACAATCATCTTTTCGTGAGGCAGTAGTTCATCGTCCATAGAAACCGTATGTTCTCTACCCATTAAACAGAGGTGTGTGTAAGTATATATCTAATACTTCTCATAAAAAAACTAGAATATCTAGGATACATGTTTGGTTATAAAATAAAGGAATAAAATATGTTTCGGAGGTTGGAGAAAAAATAATAATACAAAATAACTTAAGAGAAGATGTTACCTTTAAATCGGGTATCTCCCTTTGGGTTGAACAAAATGGTTTAATTGATTTTCATTCTTTCTAAGGGAAGAATTCTATAAGGAGGTGTGGGATTCAGGGGGATTAATTGTGTAGAGTTTGGATGAGCAAAGGGGAATGAGAATTGTGAGGAAGGGGTTATAAGTGAAAGCTTTTTATAAGGGGGAGGAGGGGCTCTTTTGGAATGTTTAGAAATATTATTTTATCATATTACGATTTTATGTTTCTAAAGGTAAAAACATATTAAATTAGAAGATAAGACGAATAATGTTAGAAATAAAATTATCCAAGAATAATTCTACTGGTTTTGGATATTGTTTTACTCATTATAATCTTATTTATTTATATCATTAATTATTGAGGTAAACACTGCATCATTATTGTGTCATAAATATTTTTATTTATTTGATGTCAATAAATTATAAAAAACTATTATGATGTGAGAAATATTTTTAGCTTTTAAATTAATATTTATAGTCGAAGAGATAACTTATATAACCCATGTGATAATTAATTTACTAAAATAAATCTGTTTTTGTCCTTTTGTCTTTACATTAAATTAATTAATATAATGTGTCATTATCACTTCCATGTGGCTCCATGGTGTCAAAATCGGCCCAAGGATGACCATGGTTGGAAATTTATCAACTAATATGATTAAGACACATGTTAGGGTAATTTAATATTAATATAAAAATATTTTTTTACCCTTATTTACCAAATTATCCCTTAAACCAAAGTAAATAAATATTTTGCTGATATAAATATTCATAATATATAAAAATAAAAGTTAGATATTTACACAATTTGGACCTCTTGATTCCAAATATAGAATAAATTTTTCCAAATTCATTACATAGAAGTGTAAAAAATTAATTTAATATTAATTCCTGTTGTTAAAACAAAAAGCGTGTATTTAATAAATAATAACTATCAAAATACTGACACTTGTTTATAACGAATTTCATAGATAAATTACTTCCAATGAAAAAAATTGTTTTAAATTGTAAAACAATAATCTATTTAAACATTAAAAACATTTAAAACGATAATATAACTATATAAATAAATTATATTAAAAGGTAGTTTTGAATTAAAATACAATACTCTTTACTATTCATTAAAAATGATCATTATCCGAAAAATACCAAAATTTTACCCACAGTAAATTTTTATTTCTTGATTCTAAATAATAATAATATTTTTTAAAATATAACATATAAAGGGGACACAAATTTATTTAAAACGGTTTCACCATCAATAGGTGGTAAATTGACCTTTTAATGAATATTAGAGTATTTATGCTTAAAATTAGATTCATTCCCATTTTAAGCCTCTTACTTTTATTTGATAAATGTAAAAACATTTAGCAGACATATATATTCATATTATAGTTAGTTCTATTCATTCCCATAAATACAATGACTAGGCGTTAACTACCATTTAAAATAATATAATATTATTATTTATTTCAGTACGACCCAATGTTGTGTGCAACATAAATTTTGAAAGAAACCCATTGTTGCATATCAGGTACGCCATCTAAAAAACATCCCATTTAAAGTAAAATCAATATTTTGATTCAAAAATATTAATAATTATGAAAATGTAATATTCTTTATTTACCTGGGATGTGGCATCCTTCCCCCTTTTGGGAATTGTGTCCTCACAATTTTAAAATTGGGCTTGGAAATCTCATTGAATGTCCAAAAATGGAAAAAGAGTCAATAAAAATATCACTTTAAAATAATGGCAGAGAAGTACAAATGTCACATGAGACAACAGATACTAGGATTCCATGAAAACATGGATATAGAGTAGAAACTAACCCTCATAGATTAAGAGAGAGTGATAGATAACTTGATCACAAAAAGTTAACCACCACAATACCATAAAATTGTGGTTGGTTAAAAGTCTAATGATAAGGAAAGATTATATCATTTTTTTATTCAATATCATATTCATAGAGTTGGAGAATTTTATTAATAACTATACTAATATCATAATGAAATATACATACATATCATGTTCAGTGGCATCCTTTAATAAAATTCTACCACAAACACATCTTTTCTCTAAATGGATTGTATTCAAGATGACTTGTTCACATTGGATGTGCTATAATCATATTCTAGAGAATAACATAATCCTCAAAAGACAAACTATATTTTTCCCATGTTTTTTGACATTATCCAAAACCAAAATGGTTAGTACAAGATCATATAATCCTAAAAAAGGATAATCTTATACCAAAATGAAAAACTAATCTTAATCTTCAAAAAATTGTCAAACAACACCCACAGTTCAAGAAAGACATTTCAACATACAATTTTACTCAAAATTTTTTCAAAATAATCCAAACTAATATTGAAACATGAAACTTAGAAAGATTTATTCACATAGTCTTGCCCAATAAATCTTAACACTTATCTCTAAAAACATCGACTACTGTTAAAATCTCATATTGAAGTGTAATTAACCTAAAAAAATATTCATTATAATAGGTTAATCATTTACATAAACAACCAAAATCATCATAAAAACATAGATTCTTCCAAAATAAAATTTCAACTATTAATCCACAAAAGAAAAGATAATTATTACTTGAATAAAATTTTCATATATCAAACTTATGGGTTAAACATGCTATAATATGTCTTCCAATGTAACCCCATCATGAAAATATCCTTAATACATTTATGAATTTCATCATCCTAAAATGTACCATAACCCTTGAATCCATTATATGTAGACTTCTTACTCATTTAATATTATTCATGATCCATTATGCATTGTCTTCCAACATATCCATAATACTTCATTCCTACAATCAAAATCATTAATGACATCTTAATATTCAATAATTTCAAAACATCAACTACGAAATAATTCATAACTTTCATTGGTTATTTTCAGATTCCTCATCTTCAATTGGAATGGAATGAGGAATTGGTAAACATATATTTGTACGATCATGCTGATCCCATTCCCGAAACATCTTCTTAGGACATTTACTAGTATAATGACCATGAGAACCATATTTAAAACATCCAATTGATAATTCGAAAAGAACTTATTTCCCATTGATGGAGTTAACTGGGCGCTTCCTTTTTCCATGGTAGGTTCTTTCTTTATGACCTTCATGACCACATATATAACATCTTCCCATCCTTTTGAAGAATTTTCCTATGTGTTTCTTTCAACATCCTTGACACATAGGTTTTTTAACGCGCTTACAATTATAATTATTACTAGAACTTCTATAGGGATTTGTTTCTTGTATATATGATAACTTATAAAAATCACCATGGTTGAGGTGGTCAATAATGACTGTAGATAGTTGTTTGAGAATAACCACAAGAGTTCTCATTTCACCTCCCATTTAATTCATTAGATCATTTATAAAACCATAATGTTTTCTTCACATCCATTATTACTTTGGGGCCCACTAGATCCAGCCATTTACTAAAACAAAAAAGGTTAGTGTGAGTACATCAGTAAAGACATCATATAATATCTTACGAGGAGAGTAAATACTAAGATAGACTTATTCATGTTATCATAGAATCATTCAATTTATCTAAAATAAATACGACTCTTACTAATATGAAAACCATTATAGGTATGTCACTTATGCTTAAATAACACCATAACCTCTAATGTTATCTATTCCTCCCTCTGATACCAAATATAAGGACTCTTCGATAAACATTTCAAAATCTTGAATTAAATGAGCAATTCACATTGAAAATATTTTCAGGTTTAGTGTTTTAGATAATTATTACATATATATAACATTACATTTAAAAAAAATACAATGTAGACTCTTTTAATCAGTATCCATGTTTTTCATAAAATTAAAAATCTAAAAAAACATGTCTAGTTCCATGTTTTAGACAACACGACTTTTCCTTTATACAATAATTAAACATATTAATATTTAAGTCCTTTAAAAACATTTAAAAACATGGGGTGAGTGTAAAATGCACAATAAGGGTTATAAAATAAAGAAAGGAAACATTAAACCGTCAATAAATAAAAATAAATGAAACCAAACCTTTCAATCATAACATACCTCATGAAATATTATGATTTAGGAATAACACATAAAAATCATAAATCAAAATGGTAACTTGTGGAATCCATATAATACTTACATTGTAGCTATCACAACTACGTAGGGAGTTACATTGGAATAAACATAACAATATATTCCCTAAATCTCTATGGAGAAACATTTTTTTTACCTCCGTCATGTTACCCAATGCATTGGAGAGCTATCTCGGGCTCACCCACCCATGGTTTATCATGGAACCACCAATATAAATAAAAAATTACCAAAACCATAACATAATATTAACACAAAACACAAGAATAAATGAAATATGACAATTCCATCTTCTAATCATAATATATGAAATCATGATATTGCAATAAACAATTCTTTAACAAACCATTTTCAAAACCATTTAAAACATTTAATGACGTGATTTTTGAATCAAGCGTCCTATACCACAATGAATCTTTTAAATGAAATAACATTATAAAAAATTATTTTCCATATTAATAAATACAATTTTTTTAAAACATGGATATTAATTAGAATGATTTAGAAGAATAAATCATTAAGACATTTAAAATGATATTTTAGTTAAAGTGTTTTTGAAAAAATACGAAAAGATTAAATACAAGCAATTGGGGAATAAAATTAATAATAACATTATAATAACATGAAAATAAATTTACTCATGGTATACTATTCCAATGGAAATTATATAAAACATATAAAAGTGAATTGGTGCATAACATCAACGATGTCTCAATAGAATGTAAATTGAGACGAAATCTCTTATAAAGACGACATCCATAGATTAAGGATAAATCAATAACATAAATATGTGTGAAAAATTTAAATACACCCAATAAAAGTGGATATTATGTTTAAAACAATCGTAGGATATTCACACAAATTTATAGCATGACATAATCAAGAATTATAAATTTATCCCAAAGAATTGAAATTGGGTTACGAAGTTCTCTTATAGAAATTCAATAGTCTAACGACATCACTTAAACATACCGAAAATGATTTTATGAGAGAGAAAAGGGTCTATCATCACATGGACATAAAATTTACAGAAATAAGTATATATAAGAACATATCCCAACATAAGAAACGTTAAATTAAAATACATGACATAAAAAAAGTCTTTAACTAAAAAAGTATGGTGAATGGTTTCCTTACCGATTTGGTAACTTTCAAAACATATACACCATGAAGGAAATATCAAACAATGAAGAATTAAGTAACCATAATTTAATGTATATTTTACAAAAAATACAATCATGGGCAGTACACACACCACACAAAATGATATAGTTTCAAATATAGCATGAATATGACCAGAATAAAAATTGAGATGAAAAGTCTTAGCATGTTGTAATCAATCGAGTTGTATGAAAAAAATATAAGAACCAAAAAATGAATCACAGAATACCATTAATATAAAGATAATAATGATAATATATATCAAATGTTAGTACACAATTCACCACATTCAATAAATAAGTGGCGAACAATGAAAATATCACTGAATTAAAAGTGAGATAAGAAACCTCTTACCTCGTGTCCGACATGAGTCAATTGTTATTTAATAGCTTGAATAAAAAAATAAAGATAATGTCTACTTGATCAAAAAAAATCAGGTGTAATATTTATTTTATATAAATTTTGACATTGATATTACAATTTGTTATTTATAGAAGTTCATATCAAACATTTTGTCGATGTTCAGAACTTGAGTTAAAAATGAAGTTGTTATAATTATAAATTGTCCATGCGGTTGAAAATAAATTTTCTCCATAATTAAATTCATGGTTAAAATATCATATATATCATATATATCTATTATATATATATATGTATTTATAATAGTACATATCATTTTGAGATAAGAAATGAAATGCACCGTTCATGGAGACGGTAAGCCGTACATACACATTAACGCTACTTTCATTTATATTTCATATTTAATGGAATGAAAATGAAAACATCAATATTTATATTTTAATATATTATAATATAATATATGATTTAATTATCTCCATCCACTATAAGTTCCATGTATGGAATGAGCGGGACATATCATTTTGAGGGGGCAGTAGTTTGTACTTCCTTAAAAGAAATTATCGTATTTACCCACTATGGGAACCACATTTTTATTCTATAAATGAAAAATACAGAAGCATAAAACGAATATAAATGTTGTATATATCATATATAAATATTGTGCTATCGTAATGGAAGTCATAAGAGGTGGTAGGAGAATATTTAACAATTATCATTCCGTGAGGCAGTAGTTTTCCATCCATTGGAATAGTATGTTCTTTATCCATTAGATGGAGGTGTGTGTAAATAAAGTTAGAATACTTCTCATAACAAAAACCTATATATTTATGATATAGGTTATTTATAATATAATGTAATTAAAAGATTTTAGGGGGTAGGATATGTAAAATAAAAGAAAATAACTTAAGAGAAGACATTACCTTTATATCTGGTATATCCCATTCATTTGAACCAAAAGGTGTTATTGAATTGACTTCTGCCTAGGGGAAGGCTTCTTAGAGGATGAGTGTGATGTAGGGAGATTAATTGGATAGATTTTGGATGTACCAAGTAGCTTTAGATGTGTGAGGAATGGGTTAGAAAGGAGGGATTTTTATAAGGGGCATGAGGGGATCTTTAAGAATGTTTAAAAATATTATTTCATATATGAATATTTTTGGTTTATAAAGGTTAAAAACATATTGTAGACAAAGATAAAATGACTCAAGTTATAAATAAAATCATCAAATAATAATTTGACTATTTTTGGATATTGTTTTAATCATTATAATTTTATTTATTTAAATCATTCATTAATGAGATAAACACTGAATCATTATAGTGTCATGAATATTTTTATTTATTTGATGTCTAAAAATTATAGAAAAAAATATATTAATTTAGGAAATATTATTATATTTCATATTAATATTTATAGTCTAAGATATAACTTATATAACCCCTTCTAATAATTAATTTACTACAAGATATATGTTTGTGTCATTTTTTGTCTTTACAATTAATTAATTAATATAATGTGTCATTACCACTCCCAAGTAGATCCAAAGGGTCGCAAAATCGACCCAAGGATGCCCATGTTCGGAAATGTTTCTACCAATAGGACTAGGACACATGTTAGGGTAATTTAATATTATTATAATAATATTTTGTTACCCTTGTTTACCAGATTTGCCTTTTAACAATGGTAAATAAAATATTTACTCAAGTAAATATTCATAATTTCTAAAATTGAAGGTTACATATTTAAAAAATTAGGAAATCATGATTGAAAATATAGAATAAATTTTTCAAAATTCAAAAAACAGAAGTGGAAGAAATTAATTTAAAATTAATTCACGTTGTTAAAATAAAAATCGTGTTTTTAAGAAATAATAACTTTCAAAAGAATGACACTTGTTTTTGTCAATTCTCAAAGTTAAATTACATAAATTGACCAAAATTCGATTAAATGGTAAGAATATAATATAATTAAACTTGAAACCCATAAAAATGTAATCTATCCATATAAATAAATTAGATTAAAAGGCAGTTTTGAATTAAAATACAGTATTCTTCACTATTCCTTTAAAACCTGAACTTTATAAGAAAAATAACAAAACAGTACCCACAATAAATTTTAATGTCTTGATTCTAAAGAATAATTTTATTTTGTAAAATAGAACATATAAAATTAACCAAAAATAGATTTAAAATTGGTTCATCATCAAAAGGTGATAAATCTACCTTTTAATTAATATTATGGTATTTACGCTTAAAATTAGTTTAATTCACATATCAACCCAATAACTTTTATTGGATATATGTAAAATCATTTAACAAACATGTATAATCATATATTATTTAGTTCTATTCAATCCTGCCAATAAAATGGCTAGGTGTTAACTACCATTTAAAATAATATTATATTATTATTTTTCAGTATGATCCAACGTTGTGTGCAACATAAGATTTTAAAGAACCCCATTGTTTCATATCCGTTATGACATCAAACATAGCGTCCCATTTAAAGTAAAATTAATATTTAATTCACAAATATTAATATATACGAAAATTTTATATTCTTTATTTACCTATGATGTCACACCCTTCCCCCCATTTGGGAATTATGTCTTAGAAATTTTAAAATTGGGCTTCGAAACATCATTGAGTGTCACACATCGAATAAAGAGTAAATAAAAATATCAGTTTAAAATAAATAAAGAGAAGCAAAAAGGTCACCCGAGTCAACTAATTCTAGGATTCCATGAAACCGTGGATACAAAAGGGAATCTAACTCTCATAGGATAATATAGAGTGATATAGAACATTATCATAGAATGTTAACCACCACAATACTATATTTTTGTGGTTGGGTAAATCTCTGATGATAAAAGAGAGGTTATAACATTTTTTCTTCAAGATCCTTTTCATAGAGTTAAATAATTTTATTAATAACTAGACTAAGATCACAAGAAAGTATAATTACTTGTCATGTAGAGTGTCATCCATTAATAAAATTATACCAAAAAATAATCTTTTCTCCACAAATTATGTATTCAAGATGACTTGTTCACATTGAGAGCACTATAATCAACTTCCATAAAATCACATAATTTACAGAAGATGAACTACATCTTTTCCATGTTTTTAGACATAAACTAAAACAAAAACAGTTTGTACAATATCAGATAATCCCTAATAATGATAGTGTTTTACAAAAGAAACAACTACTCTTAACCTCCAAAAAAGTTACAATCAATACCCAAAGTTCAAGGAAGACAATTCAATATACAACTATCCTTAAAATTCATAAAAATAATTCAAACTAATATTGAAACCCACGGCTCAAGAGGATTTAATCACATAGTATTCCACGAAAAATATTAACATTTACCTCCAAAAAAAAACTACTCTTAAAATACCATACTGATGTGTAATTAACCTTATCAAATATTAATTATGATAGGTTAATCATTTACATAAATAACCCAAATCATCATAAAAACATAGATTTTCTAAAATAAAATTTCATCCATTAATCTACAAAAGAATAAATTATTATTCCTTAAATAAAATTTTCATATATCAAACATCAAGGTTACGCATACTATAAAATGTCTTCCAATGTAGTCCCGTCATGAAAAAAGCCTTAATACTTTTATTAATGTCATCATCCTAAAATGTACAATAACTCTTGATTCCCTTACATGTAGACTTTTTACTCATTCAGCATTCTTCATGATCCATTATCCATTCTTTTCCAACATATTATCTAATAATTCATTCCTACAAGCAAAATCATTAATCATATCCTAAGATTCAATACCTTCAAAACATTATCTAATAAATAATGCATACTTTTCATTGGTCATTGTTAGTTTCCTCGTATTAAATTTGAATGGAATTAAAAAGTGGTAAACATATATTTATACGATCTTGTGGATCCCATTCCCAAACCTTCTTTGTAGGAAATATATTTTTATAATAACCATTTGCACCAAATTTAAGACATTCAATTGATCCTTTGGAATGAACATCTTTCCCTTTCATAGAGTCAACAAGACGCTACATTTTTTCATGGTAGGTTTTTGTTTTATGACCTTCATTACCTCATCTATAGCATCTTCTCTTCCCTTTGAAGAATTATCCTAAGTGTATATTTCCATATCCTTGACACATAGGTTATTGAATATACATGCCTTTATCATTATTAAGTAAAATTAAGTAAGGATTTGTTTCTTGCATATATAATGCCTTAAAAAAATCACCAAGGATTAGGTGTTCAATCATTACACCAGATAGTTTGCTGAGAATAACCACACGATTTCTCATTGTCTCTCCTATTTCATTCCGTTTCTCATTCATAAGAACATCACAATTTTCTTCACATCCATTGTTACATTGGTTCCTATTAGATCTGGCCATTTACTAAAACAGAAAACGTCAGTTTGAGTATATCAATAAAGTCATCATATAACATCTTACAAGGAGGGTAAATACTAAGATAGACTTATTCATGTTATCTTAAACTCATTTAATTTATCCAAAATAACTATGAATATTTATGATATAATAACCATTATAGTCATGTCACTTATGTGTAAATAACACCCTAACGTCCAAATTTATCTAAAAATCCCTGTAGTACCAACTATAAGGACCCTACCTTAAACATTACATAATAATGAATTAAATAAATAATTCACATTGAGGATATTTTCATGTTTAGAGTTATATAAAATTAGGCCATATATATTAAATTAAATTTCAAAAAAAATAATACAAATTTGACACTTCTACTCAGTATCCTTTTTTTCATAATATAAAAACACATAAAAACAAGTCCTGTTCCATGTTTTAGACAACGTGACTTTTCTAAGATCCCATACTTGTCCCTATTACTCTTTATGTCCTATGAAAAAAATTTCAAAACATGAGGTGAGCATTAAAATATTAGTAATGGTTATAAAATATTGAATGTAAACATTAACTCATCAATAAATACAAATAAATGAAACCATATTTTTAAATTCATAACATACATCCATAAATCATAAGCTTTATGAATAACACATAGATATCATAAATCATAATGGTAACTTGTGGCATCCATATCATACATACATTGTAGCTATCATAGATATGTAGGGAGTTATATTGGAATACACATCACAGTATATTCCTTCAACATGTTAACTAATGTGTTGGAGAGCTATCTAGGACTCACCCTCCCTATGTTTATCATAGAACCACCCATATATGTAAATAATATCCAATAAACATAACATAATAAAAGAAAATAACACAAGAATAAAGGAAATATAACATTTCCACCTTCTAATTACAATATATCAAATCGTGATATTAAAATAAATAATGCTTTATCAAACCATTTTCAAAATGATTTAAAACATTTAATGATGAGATTTTTGGAATCAATGTGTCCCATACCACATTGAAACATTTAAAAAATTATAATTTTAAAACATTAATGTCCATATAAGTTAATCCTAAAAATCATTTTAAAAAATGGTCATTAGTGAGTTATATTTATAAGAATAAATCTTTAAAACATTTAAAACAAAATTTTAGTTAAAGTAATTTTAACAAACTGAGAGATGATTGAATACAAAATATTGAGGAATAACATTAATCAAAACATTATAATATCTTGAAAATAAGTATATTCATGGTATAATATTTCAATTGATAGTATATACACCATATAAAAGTGAATTGGCGCATAAAAACAATAATGTCTCTATGGAATGTAAATTGATAGGAAATCCCTTATTAAGGTGGTATCCATAGATTAAGGGTCAATAAATGACATAATTATGTGTGAAAAATATTAATACACCCAATAAAAGTGTATATTAGGTGTAAAAAAATTAATGGTTTTTCACACATATTCACAGCATGAGCTAATCAAGAAGTAAAAGTTTAACCCAAAAAATTGAAATTGGGTTAAGAAGTCCGCTTACAAAAATTTGACAGCCTAACGACATCGCTTTAAAATTATGAAATTAATTTTATTAGAGGGAAAAGGGTATCTCATCAAATAGACATAAAATTTATAACAATAAGGATATATAAGATCATATCCCAACATAATAAATAAGAAATTATAAATCATGACATAAAAGAAGTCTTTAACTAATAGAGTATGGTGAAAGGTTCCATTACCAATTTTCTAACTTACGAAACATAAACTCCACGAAGGAAGGATCATACAAATAAGATTTAAATAACACTATGTTACTGTATAAATCATAAAGAATATCATAATGGGCAGTACATACACTATACAAAAGGAAGTAGTGGAAAATATTGTATGAATTTCACAGAAATAAAAAGTGAGATGAAAACCCTTAGCACTTTGTAGTCAATCAAGTCATATAATCAAAAGTTAATAACCACCTAATGAATCATATAATAACATGAATATAAATATAATCATGATAATATATATCATATTTTAGTACACAATACAACACATTCAATAAATATGTGGTGAACAATGGAAATCTCAAGGAATTAAAATTGAGATAAGAAACCCCTTACCTCATGTCTGACATGACTCGATCGTTCATTAATCTTATGAATAATAAAATAAAGATAATTTCTACTTGCTTAAGAATATTTTTCATGTTTATTATTCCTTTTATATTAATTATTACCTTTCTATAAAAATTATATAATTATTTGAGTTCATATCTGATATTTGGTCGATGTTTGGAAGTTGAGTTAAAAATGAACATGTTATGATTATAAATTATCCATGTCATCGAAATTACATTATATCTATTTCACATATTATGGAACGAAAATTTAATGATAAATAGGTATATAATTATTCCAGTATAAAATCATATATAATTTAATTATCTCCATCCTTTATACGTTCCACATATAGCATGAACGAGTCATATCACTTTGAGGGGGCGGTAGTCCACACTTCCTCAAATGAAATTATCGTATTTACCCAGTATGGAAACCATAAAGGTATTATTTAAAAAAATACAGAATAACAGAAAAAAATCTAATATATATCACATATAAATATAGTTTCATCTAAATGGATACCATAAGAGTTGGTAAGAGAATATTGAACAATCAACATTTCGCGAGGCAGTAGTTCAACGTCCACATAAAAAGTAGGTTCTTTACCCATTAAATTGCAGTGTGTGTAAGTTTAGTTCGAATAATTTTCATAAAAACAACCTAGTACATTGAGGATACAGTTTGGTTATAAAATAAAGGAATAAAATGAGTTTAGGGGGTTGGAGAAGTAATATAAAATAGAAGAACTTAAGGTAAGACGTTACCTTTAAATCATGTATCTCCCTTTGGTTTGAACCAAGAGTTTTGATTTAATTGACTTATTCTTAAGGGAAGGATTATAAAAGGATGATAGGGATATAGTGAGATTAATTGGGCATGGCGTATACGATCCATGGGGTTCGAGATGTGTGAGTAATGGGTTATAACTGAGGTTTTTTTATAAGGGGGAGGATGGACTCTTTTGGAATGTTAAAAAAATTATTTTATTATATAATGATTTTTGGTTTCTAATTGTCCAAAACATATTAAAGTTGAATATACGATGACTTGTGATCTAAATAATAAAAAAAATAGAAATTTGACCGGTTTTGGATATTTTTTGATCTTTATAATCTTATTTATTTAAATCATTCATTAATGAGGTAAACACTACATCATTATTGTGTAATAAATATTTTTATATATTTTATGTCTAAAAATTATAAAAACATTTCATGATGTTGGAAATATTTTTAAATATTAAATGAATATGTATAGTCAAACAGATATATTATATAACTCCATGTAATAACTGATTTTCTAAAAGATATATGCTTGTGTCATTTTTGTCTTTACATTAAATTAATCAATATAAAGTGTCATTATAACTTCAATGTGGCTCTATGGGGTCCTATCAAAGACCCAAGGATGCACATGGTCAAAAATATTTCATCTAATAAGATTAGGACACATTTTTGGGTAATTTAATATTATTATAATAATATTTTGTTACCCTTATTTACCATATTTACCCCTTAACCATGTTAAATAAAATTTTTACTCAAGTAAATATTCATAATGTGTAAAAATAAATGTTACCTATTTACAAAATATGGATTTTTTGATTCAAAATATAGAATATATTTTTCTAAAATCAAAACACATAAGTTTCAAAAATTATTTTTAAATTAATTTCTGTTTTTAAAACAAAAAGCATGTTTTTAAGAAATAATAACTATCAAAATATTGACACTTGTTTATTTCCAATTTCAAAGTTAAATTACTTCTATAAAAAAATAATATTTAATGGTAAAAATATAATCTAACTAAAATTTAAAACAATTTAAAAGATAATATAGCTATATAAATAAATTATATTCAAAGGTAGTTTTGAATTAAAATACAGTAATCTTCACTATTCATTAAAAAATGAACAATATCAGAAAAATACCAAAAATTTACCCAAAGTAAATTTTGATGTATTGATTCTAAATAATAATTTTATTTTTTAAAATAAAACATATAAAAGTGAAAAAAATTATTTTTAAAAATGGTTCTGCATTAAAAGGTGGTAAATTGACATTTTAATGAATATTGGAGTATTTATGCTTAAAATTAGATTCATTCACATTTTAAGCCTCTAACTTTTATTTGATAAATCTAAAACATTTAAAAAACATGAATAATCATATTATAGTTTTTTCTATTCATTCCTTCCAATACAATGACTAGGCGTTAACTACAATTTGAAATAATATTATATTATTCATTTTCAGTATGACCCAACATTGTGTGCAACATAAGATTTCGAAGAAACCCATTATTACATATCGGGTATGCCAGAGAACATAACATCCCATTTAAAGTAAAATTAATATTTAATTCAAAAATATTATTAAATATGAAAATTTTATCTTCTTTATTTACCTACGATGTTACAACATGGGCCCTTTAGGGCATGTTTAGACTTTGTCTATGAAATCAGGTTAGGGATCAGGATTGGGAAATGAACCTTAGTGACCATGTGGTACTACATAGCCCGACATGGACAACAGTGCACCATGTTAGTTCTTCTACATTTACAAGTGTCCAATTTTGATATTCTTCAGGACTATATATATATGTACTAATATAGTTGTATATGAGAGACCCTACAAGTCTATTATTTCTTATTACTATTCTATGATATGTGTTTTCTAAGAATGTTATTCCTTTTTGAATATTTATTTCTACTTATTGATTATGCTTTTGCTGAGTTTATTTTTTTTACTTATAATATTTCAATTGTTTATTCCGCAACTATATTTGTATATATGGACTTTTATTGTCATAATGACATGAGTTTATAATCTCCCCATGATCATATTTTATACCCTCCACACTATTCATTAACCATTGGTATATGTAAAGGAATGCCTAATGCCTTTTGGCCAACTAGCCTAGAGTACTATAAAAGTGGAAAACTTGGTCGAGGTGCTACATTGTGCATCTAATGAATAAATTTTATAACTATATCTCAATAATCAAATAAAATATATTTTATATTGGTTATTTGTTTAAATTACATGATTTTGGTTCATTTTCCTCTCTTTAATTACATTATAGACTAAAAAATTATTTTTAATGAAGTCCTCCTTTATTTTTATGTTCGATATAAAATATTGTTTATTCCATGTCCATATTTTCTAAAACTATTTTTTAATATTTTACTATTCTGGTTTAAATTCATTTTTTCCTATTATTGAATTTTTTAAAAATGGTTCAAAGGAAACTTATTGTAATTTTACAAACATGATACTTTTTACATTCACTGAAATTGTGAATGAAATATTAGTTTTAACAAACATTGAATGAATATAATTTGTCACAGTCATGACCACCTAATGTTTTGAAGCATAATTTATAATTTTTTATGGTTATTTTCATATAACATGTCTTCCATAATGTTTTCAAAATTTTTATATTATAATGAAGTTATTTAATAATGAAAAGTGTATTCTCTTCATGAAATAGTGCAATGAAAGAATTTTTCATCTATGTTAATATCATTTGATGTTACATAGGATTTACTAGGGTTTTATCTAATTATATGGTTTTTATTATTTATCTAGATGGATTATGTTTATGGTGATGAAATATCGCTGAAATATATTTTATTGTCCATGGTTGATGTAATGATGAATATTTTTATGATCTTGTACAATACATATGGAAGTATTTTTTATTATGTAATAAGTGGGACCATAATTTAACAACCCTATAATAAATTGGGTAATGATTATTTTCTATGATCACAAAGAGTACGTGAGAGGTTATCCGATGCTTAAAAGAGGATAAAAGGGAGGTTATCAAAATCTGGAAATAGTATACATAGAATGTTATCCCAATCCTAAAAAAGATTATACAAAATGATATCCCAATATTGATGTAGGTAAATGGTCAGATAAATCAGGAATAAAATTTTATGAATATATTTGTAGGTATCCTTAACAAAATACTTCTATGATATGATTATGCCACACTTAATCCTCTCTTTTATGACATGATCTTAATAAAATGTTATGTTCTTTTGGTTGATGTTTTTTTATTTTTTTATGATTTTTGTCTTGTGAACTAACATCTTTATTCCATGAAACATGTTTATGATATTATAATTACAATTTATGTTATTAAAAGGTTAATCTCATGTTCTCATACCCTTTATTATCATGTTAAGTTTATATTATGATTGATATCCTCTTCTTTTTACCCTTCCTGAGAATCTGAGATCACTCGTTATTATGCATTATTTTCTAAATGATGTGAATAATTTTTTATGTATGATGTTACTAAAATGGTCGATATTCGTAAAGTAATAACTAGGGGATGATTTAGATCATCTATATACCCGTTTTTTATATATACATGAGTTTCCAAAGAAAAGAAATCATTATAGTTATGGAATGTATCCTAATGTTATGTAATGGATATTAAACTAATAAGTTATAAAAGTTGGGTATGAAAATTATGTGTCACTATATAAGTTTTCCCTAATACATATAATTAATGTAATATATATAAGGAAAGATTGGTGACTATATGTAAGGTCATCCAGCAGGAAAGTAATTGAAGGAAACTACTGGAAGCTCACGCAACTTGTACCTATGGATTTGGAGCTTATAGTTGTATAATTTTTACCAAGTGAGGTTGGTGTTTATGGTAATCCATTTAAAATATTATAATGTTGTAGTTTAAGGTCATATAAAATTGAACAAATGGTGGGTTGTTGTATAAGTTTAAATATCTTGGACTATATCCCTAGGGAAGAATGAAGTTTTGATGTTAAGGGGAAAATGTTACCAGATGAAGGGGTATAGATCCCCAAGTTGAGATGGGGAAATAATATATTTGTATTTTGTCTCCGGATATGAGATTTTGATGTCCCCAGTTATTATGTGAAATAAGAATCATGCTTGATGTAGTTATTATATATTGATCATTTATATAGATTCGAGTCTTGTAAAAGATTGAAAGGGAGAAAAGTATAAGCAACATAGGGAGAAAATGTAGACTAAAAACACAACATGAACATATAAACATCTCATTAGTAGGGATAAAATGGGATATATAAATGGATTGTGTGGATATGACTAAAATTAGAGACTTATAATTTAATACATATCGCATTTTAACCCAAATCGATCCACACATAGTTCTAGGATATAAATGGTAAACATAGATCCATATAGTATGTAAGAGAATTTTGAATGCATGTATCATATAACTCAATGGACGAAAAAGGATTATCAAAATTGGTTTAAAAAGTGTACCAAAAAACAATAAATAATGACATTATTACTTATATATAGGAATAACATATGATATTAAGGAATAATTATATATCATATAAATTATAAATCATATGATATGCAGTTCTCATGGGTGGTACGACATCGAAAAAGGTGGAGTGTTTGGAGACCAAAACCAGGGGAATCCTCTAATTAAATGACTAAGTAATCAATTAGTTTATATTCATGAGATAATGATGGTCTAATATAGTGTAGAAAATAGTTAACAATGATTGTTAGCTGTGTAGTTTATGATTATATTTCTTTTATATGTTCCATAAATTTTAATGTCATGTAGGAAAGACTAAGAACTTGTAGTTTGGAATTATGTGATGATGATGTTGAACATTCTATATAATATCATTACATGAGGATGTAAATGTTCAATTTAATGTCATGCGATGAGGATGATTCTCCATATATTTTAACATTATGTGATGAGGACATTTGTCATGCCGTTTATCTTCATGTGGTGAGGGTGATTAATTGTTTATCATATACATGGTATTTATAATGAAACCACGAATTGATGGGAGGTGAAATGTGAGTCTTATCCCTGATGATTAGAGAGATATGAAATATAGAGTAAAACCTCTAAATAGTGATGTTATCTTTCCATTTAGACTACATCATTGGTGTTTTCATTCTAGGCATCACTACTATTATCAATTCCATCACCAAGTCACACAAAAGGTATTACCAAAGGAATTTTTTTTTTGAATTTTTGAGCCACTTGATTATAATAGAGATTATGATATTTTAGTTCATGTATCATACATTCAACAATGGATTAAAGCTAATATATATAGGCTCGTAAAAACAATCCTATGTCAATTAGTCATTAATGACTGCCCAATGTAATAATAATTGAACCTTAAGGGGAATCATTGATTATGTTTTATACACCATTCAATTAGGGGTCACCTAGGTAGAAATCTGATACATTACCTAATATTAATACAAAAAAATGTTAATATTTTAGGACAACATATTCTTTATTGGACCCACCATCCTCTAAAAAGTTTATATGGGACATTATTTAATTCTTTGATCTTTTTGGTTTGGGTACATGATATTTTTTTAGTATGGTTGGATCAGATGTGGTATTTTTTATACTCTTTTATCTTAGAGGCCTTGAGATTACTACCATTTAAATTAGAAGAGTATTAAATCCTAAACTATAAAAAGATGTGTGACATCAAAAATGTGAACATATACTTGTTCTTAAAATCCTTGAATGGGATTACTTATGGAGATTTTGAAACGAAATCGGTATCATTAAGAATAAACATAAGATTTCACACTATCAATAATTGGTAGGGTATAAGCACATGACCATAAAAATTATATATTCTAGTTTCATTAGACTATTATTTACCTACTTGAATTTCCAAATATCAATATTTTCATATTTTTAGAGAGTTATGTCATAAAAATCACATAACAATCACAGATATTACATTGTGGACTCTTCTATTTAGTATAATTTTTATACACTAATAAAAACATTAAATAATAAAAAAGTTTCATTTCATGGAGGATATTTATGACTTTCAACATATCTTTTTATTTGTTCCTACCGACCCTTAAACCCTAGGAATTTTTTAAAAACAATGGGACGACCACCAAATGATTAGTAAGGGATATAAAATAAGAAATCCATTAATTTAATGAAAATCATAAAAACCTATAGAATACATAAATATATCGTATTATTCTATGAGAATATGATATAAATCATTTCCACATCATGGAAAATATTATTTTACTAAAAAAATATGAAAACTCATATGAGGAAAATATAAACCCATTTTGGGAAACATAGAGAATCATATTGATAAACCATTTGAAACCCATACCAGAAATAACTATAGTCCATTTAAATCAATAAAGGAAACCACAACAGTTAACTATCACATTTGATAGATGAAAGAGAACAATACCTAATGAATTTCACAGCTATAATGGGTATTTCCCTTCGTATATGCTATATCAGATCATATATGATAACAATATATGATGGGACAAACCCACCATATAAGTTATAAGAGGATAAATTGTTTCACTAATATAATTCTAAAATACCATATCATTAGTAGCTAATTTTATTCGTTCAAATTTTCATCATAAAACATTTAAAAAACTCCTTAGAACTCATATGAAAAATATTTTCTGATATTGATATTCCTTTTTCTTTTAAAAATATATTTTTAAGACTAAAATAGATAGAATAAAAAATAAAGAGGGTTTGTATTTAAAAAATACAGAATATTTTAATGTAATCAACAAATAAAAAATATATAATGGTACTGTGAAATGTTGTTGTCATTACATACGTTAAGATAGAATATTCTTTTTTCGTTTAAATGAAAGTCACAATGTTATGTAAAAAATTTAAAAAAATATTAATTAAAAAATAATTATTGAAAGTAAAAAAGTAAAAATATTCCTTTATAATTAATTCATGTACACATAGATACATATATAAAATAAATTCTGGAATATGGATATTGAATAAAAAACAGTTTTAAGGGAAACATTAAAACATAATTTTAAAAATAATGTCCATAACATTTAGTCTGAATCATAGATTATGTTATTTATATTCATGAATAACAAAATTATATAAAATATTTACTTTCATATGAACCATTTTCAAGTTAAATATTATTTTATTTTATTTAATGACTTTTTATATAAATTTAGTTAATCAACAAATTTAACATCGTGTGTTTTGACAATGTTTGTTGGACATGTGAGAAATAACATTGGTAGGATGACATTAATAAAAGTGGTCATTATTAAGTCATCTAAAGAATAATAAAAATTAAATAACTATAATATTAATATTTCAATTAAAATAATAAAACTATCTATGAATTTTTTTTATAAAAAATGAACTACATTACAATCATGAATATAGTAGTCTGTACATACGCATGAGTAACGTTACTATATTTTAACGATTACGATGGAAAAAAGTTACGTGTTTTTTATCATTAAATATTGATAATAATGTCATAAATATAATATTATGTATTTAAATAAAGTAATATATATCATCTATATGATTTTAATATGAAAACAAATCATACAACTTAATGAAGGTGGTCGTCGAAACATATGTACGAATGATGTCTGCATCTTCTAATAGATAGAAAGGTAAGAAATTAAATAATCTATAATACTTTAAGAAATATAAATATCTCATGAATATCAGATATATATATATATATATATTAATTCTATCACTATATCAATCCATTTGAGGTGGTGATGGAAAACTAATTTTATCGATTTGAAATGTGGTAGTCCCCCGTACAGAGGAATGGCATTTTCATTTCCTGTTTGAAGAAAGATTAGGTAGATTTTTATGATTACATTATAATGAAAAAATTTCATATTATGGATGATATATATTTTTTTCAACATTTTTAAATAATATTTTACATCTTATAATAGTTAATAAAATTAAAACTATAAGTTAACAAATATTTCTCTTCCTCAGACATCCTATTAATATTTTCATCAAAATCATTCATAAATTGGTATTTTTGATCAAACCAAAGAATAAAGGATTTATGGAGGAATTTTATTAAGGTACTGGGTTGGGTATTGGATGATAAAAATTTCTTTATGTGCGTAGGAATGTGATTAATAGGCACCCTTTTATAAGGGGGTGGAGGGGCACTCTTGAAATTTTATAAAGTATTAAATTCATATAAATAAATTTGAACATTTAGAAGCCTCCAAATTTATAATAATAGAATATAATATGATTTTTAATTGAAATTATCTCATTAAATGATTATTTACAATTTTATATTATAATTATAACCATATAATTTTTTTATCCCTATGTTAACCTTTTTGAAAATTACTCTGATATATATTATTTTTAATGTTAATTGGTGAATAGAGTTTACATTAAATGAATATTGGATAATTAATGGACAATGATTGATATATTAATGATTATACAAATTACATTGTCTAAAATATAAATTTTGTTATTTTACAATTATTTAATAAAATATTATTTGTAATATAACAACATTAATTTAAATTTAGGAACTATTAGTATAGTTTTACTTTTAAAACCTCAAGAGAAAACAGTAATTTTAACATAAGAATGTATCACCTCTATAATCTGTTTTTTTACCGAGACAAATATTTTAATATAATAATTCTTTTAATTCATAATTATTTTAACTTTTTTTAAAATCATTTATTTTATTTTTATATTTATTAAATAAAGATTGTATAAGTGTTACATATACGTTGAAGGTACTTATTTCATCACTAAAATTTAGATATAAATTTACCTGATAAATAATAATAGTAATTTATATTTCAATTTAATATTTATAACCAATAATACCTTCTATTTAACTTGAGTTTAGAAATTTAATATTAATAATACAAATAGAATTCCATTTTGACTTATATTTAAAAAAGATATTATAAATGTAAAAATGGAGAACATATGGAATGGATATCATATATTATTGTTTTGGATGATCATGGATCAAATATAAATTTAAAATTAAATTAATGAAATAGTTAGGGCTACTTTATAGTCTATCAAATTATTTTTACCCTTAAATAACCAATTTTACCTTTATCATGATTTTTTATGTGGATACCATTCATAATGACTACAAATTAAAGAAAATTATTTAAAAAATTTGGACATCCAAATTCCAAATTATATAATCAATTTTTCATGATTCAAAAAAAAATTCATTATTTATTTTAAAATTAAACACACATTACGTGATGAAAACCAGTTTTCAGAAAAAATAACTTTTATGTATACAAATATTTTATACTAAATTAAAGTGAAAAATTATTTACAAAGACTATAATTTGATTATAATTAATAAAAATGAACTAATTGTAATTTAAAACATAACAAATATATATGTAATCTTTATATATTCTTTTATTCAAAATATAAATTTCAATAAAATTAGTGTTTTTTTACAATTCATTGAATAACAGAACTTTTCAGAAAAAATATCAAACTTTCACCCAATGATAATTTTGATATGTTGAACTCAAAAAATATATCAATTTTATCAAATTAAATTTATAGAGGTTCTAATAAATAATTATTATATTCACTCACAAAAATCAATAAATCCCATTTTTGAAGAAAACATAATTTTGAATAATTAAATGTATTTTACAAAAAAATGTGTACATATTAACTGAGAATTATCAAATACATTAATAATTTTAGAAGAATTTAATATATTTAATGTTTTAATTAATACTATTTATACTTTCAAATTCAATGAATATATTATGATAGACATATTTTAATGATAATATTTTATACTTTATTTAAGCTCGGTGTCGCGTGCCACAAACATAATCGACATTAGTTTACTTATTTAAAAATATAAGGGTATTACATAATCCCCCCACTAAAAATTTTCATTATACCAATTTGATCTAGATCATGGTTTTCAAATTTTTACCATCTTAAAACACCTTTTCTGAAATCCAATATCTAAAATAGTATTAAGAAAAATTCCTCATAAAATAAGGGAAATGAAAATATTAAGTTCATAAAGAATAAAATATAACAATGTTTCAAAAAAAGGAAAACAATAATAGTAAGTTAAAACATATAAATAGAAGAAAATAATGATTTATAAAAAATTATGGAGATTGATGGAGATCATTTATCATTATAAAGTGAATGATCCTGAGAAACATAATGGCTAAATAATCATATACCAATGATGTGTGGAAAAGGAAAATCGAATCATCAGAAATAAAGGTAATATGATAACGTTTTTTGTTTCAAAATCATTTTATTAGTGTTGAGGAATTCTATTACCACATAGACTTTTAAAATATGGAAATATATATACTAGAAAAGTGTAATTTCATCCTTTAATAATCTTTCACCACAATATCATGTTTTTCTACAAACAATGAGTATTCAAGATGAATTGTTATATGATTATAGTGCTAAAATTAACTTCCATGGGATCATATAATTATAAAAAAAACAAGAACCTATTTAACCTATTCTTAGACGTATAAAAACACAAAATGGATGGAATATGTTAAGATAAATGAAAATTTTATAAACCATTATATGAATAAATAACACATTAATTTAAAAAATTCAATAGTAAAACAACAAGTTTAAACTAAATCATTCAATAAATAACTATCATCAAAATACATCAAAATATTGCAGTTTTATATTTAAACCCATGTATTAAAAATATTTCTTCACATATTCATCCCACATTTATCTCTAAATAATTTTCAATCACCCTTAGAGTCTCATACCAAAAGTGTGAATGTCATATTTATATAATCTAGAAGATATGATAATCATTTCCATAAATGAAATAAATCATTGTAAATCATCCTTTAAAATACAATATGATTCCAAAAAATAATTCAATATTTATTAGTCAAATTAAATACCATATGATACGGTTTACCTAAACCAAAAAATGTTCCTAAAATAGTGAATTTTTTTTTCAAATAACATAAATCGCTTAATCACCAAATCACTTACAAATCTATGGTTAAAAATATGATAAAGCATATGTTTTGAATATAGAAAAAATAATTATTTATCGAATCATTTACATAATTTAATATTAATTTGGAAATCATGTATTCCAGGAGTTAAAATTTCACCCTTATTGGACTTCAGTTGGGGTTCTAGGTCAATCACCTTGTTGGAATCGACATGTTGTCATTTTTACAAAATCTATTAAAGATAATTTCTATAATGTTTCAAAAAAATGTAATAGTCATCCTATATTTATAAATAACCATAAAATATATTATTATCTTATAAGGATTTCTATGGAGAGAATTTCTCCAAAAAATAAAATAATATTAATTGACTCTCATTTCAATAACATTAGGCACAATTGGCGCCAAAGTATTACTTATCCCATTATCAAATGGCCTCAAATTAGTGTCTCAAAAAAATATTGATTTTTTCTAAACCACTTTTAAAAAATATTAATTCCATATAAAATAGGATTACATATATTGAAATGAAAATATACTATAGAATAATATTTAATTGTTGAAAATTCTAATAATTATCCAGAATACAATTGAATATCCTTGATAAACACATCCTTCATTCAATTTCTTTATTAATACTTTAACATTGCTTCATCATCTTACAACATAGAAATTTATTGTAATAAATATATTATATGAAATATTCCCATATTATTTATTAATATCAACCCAGTCATGGTTCATAATTAGAAGATAATAAAATAAATCATAGATTAAATCCATACTTTAGGGTCTTATATTATTATGTTAATATGACCTTTATCATCAATCATGAAGTCCATATAACTCTAAAAAATTTTATGTAATTAGTGTTATTTACATTATAGAATGAGATGGATGAGGTGATATTTTAAATTAAAATAATATAAATGCCATGATCCATATGAATTTTGGAGAATTTAAAAGTTGTTGGATATATCAATTAATTTTTTGTAGGTGATTTGGATGTTTAAAAATATTTCAAAATCATTAGAACATTCATTTTCCAGGATAGTTATGATTAACATATATAGATGGGATAAACTGATAGTATATGACCCATTTAATTTTATTGTAACAAATGATATTTAATATGTTGAAATGAATGTCATTAAAACATGAAATGATTTGTTGCAAGTTTAAAATTAAAATTCTTATAGAGACAATACTCATAGAAATTTTATAATAAATTATCCATAAAATCCAAAAATATGTAATAAAATTAATCTCAAATAAAATTTCACATTAAATCTATGGGATAAATTTATTCTAATCCAATAAAAAATCTCCCAAAATTTCATTAATAACCTTAAAAACCATCACTTAAATCATAAAACATTATTTTATAATGTTTAAAATATATGAACAATCTGGAATTTATAAATCCATGATGGTATTCTTAAATGTTAATATAATCTCAAATTAAAACATAATAGTCTATATTTCTATAAATCCTAATTTGGTACCAAATATAATGAACTATCCATTTCAATTACATATTCTAGAGTCTATATACTAGAGTTTAGATTCTCAAATTTCTAAATTTCATTAAGGTTAAGAGTTTTATTGAGTTACATCACAAGTGATACATAACAAACAAATTTATTAAAAAGTGGAAAATTCAATTCACTATCAATTTTTTCTATAGAATAGATATTTTTAAAGAAACATGGTTTATTTTAATGAAATATCCTCAGGAATTTCAACTTGAGATTTTCTATATTCTTACCCATACATAAACCCTATGATTTATTTTAAAATGTGGGATGGGATCAAAAAGATCAGTAAGAGACATAAAGTAATAAATCCATTAGTTAAGGGAAAATACTGGGAAACCATAAAATACATACCATTATAACCTATTTTTTATGAATATGATATTATAATTTACACATAAAAATACACTCATTATCTCAAATAAAACATAAAAACTCATAGAAAAAAATAAAAACATGATTCAAAAAACATAGAGAATCACATTTATAATTCATTTAATGAAAATGTTAAAAATAAATGGAGAGCAATTGAATACATTGAAGAAACCACCTTATATTACTACCTCCATCATGATTAGATGACAAGGATCATTATCAAATACATGGGAGAGATATAATTCGACCCAACAATCATATAAGCTATATCAAGATCACATATATTCATGAGATATAATGGATATCAACCCATCATATAAGCTATATCAGGATCACATCTTTCTCATATGTAATACTCAGATACAATATTTTGAATGAATCATTTTATTATTGAAATTATTTTTCATAAAACCATAGAAAACCCCATTCTATCAGGTATGCAAACCACTTTTTTAAATTGAAATACCCTTTCCTTTTTAAAACATATTTTTTAAAAAAATACCATGAATAAAAGTGAAATTTGGATTTTCATTGAGTAAAATATTATATATTATAAATGAATACAAAAATCAAATAATGATTATTGTTGCAGAAAAAGTGATTATCGATGTATACATTAAAATACATAAATCCTTTTGTCATTTAAAATATTTAAAATATTCCATACAAAAGAAAAAATATTATTACTTTTGAAAAAAATACAGTGATATAAAAAAGAAACATAAAATTTTCTTTATAATTCATAAAATTCCATATAGATACTCTTAGAATATAATATTAGGAATAAAAAAAAGGAATAATTTTTTATGAAAACATTAAAATTGGATTTTTAAAAGAAAGCCTCTTTCCTCAAGTTTGACTCATCACATAGTTTATTTATATTCTAAAATATAAATATCTATTAATAATTTACATTATTAGAACCCTTTTAATGTTTATTATTCTTTTATTTTACTTAATAACATTTTATATTCAATTACTTAGTAAATTAATTTATTATGAGACATTTTGATGATGTTTATCTCATATATCAAAAATGACTTTGGTATGAAGATTATGGTAAAAAAGATCATTATTAAATTATATTCAAAATACAAAAAATGATATAATTACCATATATATAAATTAATTACAATTATAAAATTATCCATACAACATGTTTATGAAAAATTAACCATGTTCCATCACAAAGAAAACATGCGATAAGTACGTGTGATTTATGTTTCAATTTTTTATATGTCATAATAGAAAGAGGGTAAGTGTTAATTTTTCATTCCACAACTATAATTATATTAAAATTATCTTATTATATCTTTAAATAAATTAATATATTTCATCCATATGATTTGATGATGAAAAATGAATTAAATCACTTCGGAGAGGTGGTAGTCCACACAGATATACCAACAACTATTTTTTATTTTAAATAATAGAAAGGTAAGAAATTAAATTATATATTATATTTTAAGAATAATACATATTTAATTTATATAATATATATATATATATATATATTCAATCTATCATTACTATCATCCATGAGAGGTACTGATGGAAAACACATTACATCAGTTAATTAGGACGTAATCCATTGTACACATGAACACTATTTTCATTTCAATTTGATATAGGAGAAGATAGATGCATGTTATTCAATTAACATAATAGTGTATATGTATATGGACAGTACAAGAGATATTTTTTACATATTTTATGAATATTTTAAGGTGCTAGAAGAAGAAATAAACTGAAAAGACTTGGTTAAGAATTATACCACTTCTTCGGACAACCTCTTAAGATTCACAAAAAGCTTATCTAGGTTATTTTTAGGACTAAAAAAGGAGTCTATGAAATTTATAGGGATATGAATAATGAATTTATGTATTTTTTAAAATGAATGTTTTGTTAATTGTCAATAAAGTACAACATGAACTTCCATTTTATAAGGAGGGACTCTATTATGATTTCTTTAAGTAATAAATTTATATATTTTTATTTTTATATTCAAAAGGACACAAATAGATAACTCAGGGAGTCAAAATTTCTATTAATAAAAGTCATATTATATAATAAAACATTGGAAATTTTATATTATTTTATTTCCCTTCTCATTTTGTTTTGAACCTCAGTTAACCCCTTTGACAATGACATTGATATAAGTGTCTTTTCACATAAGGGGTCAATATAGTTACAATAAAAGAAATATTAGATCACAAATTTGGCTTCGCAAATATTTTAAACCATATAAAAATAAATTTTACAAATAATTTTTTTTGAGTTTTAAGAAATTCAATATAATATTATTTATTATAAAAAAACATTAATTATTATTTTGGAACAATTAAATTTATTTAATATAAAAAACATCAAAAAAATAATAAAATTTGAATATAAGGATTTATAAGCTCTATATTTTTTTCATTTTTAACAAGAAAAATATTTTTACCCAATAATTCATTCAAATAATATTACTTTTTAAAATTTTAAATCATTTATTTTCCTTTTATATTAATTAAATAAATATTGTATGAGCATCACATAAGCATTTATAGTAATTATTGAATAAATAAAAATTATAAATTAATTAAAAGATTAAATAAAAATAATTTATGTTTAAAATTAATATTAATGACTAAAAATAACTTATTTTTATACTTAATTCAAAAAATGTAATGATATTAAAACAAATGAATTCAAATTTTTACTTTTCATTAAATAAAATATTATAAATGTAAAAATAATGGCCAGATGAAAAATAGTTACATATTAGAATTTTGGATGATTATGCATTAAATATAGCCATAAAATAAAACTCTTTCATGTTTTTGGGTTACTTTATAGTCATTATAACATTAATTTTACTCAAAATTAACCCATTTTACATCAATTGTTGTAACAAAATATACAATTATTACTATTAATAATTATTAATAATAAGAGTGAAATATTTAGAAAATTTAAGTAGCCTTATTAAAAATTTTAATTCAATATTCATTATTTAAAACAAATAAGTGATATTATTTATTTTAAAATTAAACCCCCAAAATAGGATGAAAACATATTTTCAGAAAAATTCATTTTAAAGTTAAAAATATTTATATACTAAATTGAATGGTAAAATTAATTTCAAATAATATAATTAGATTATTTTTAATAATAAATTTACAAATTTAATTTTAAAACTAATCCAAAATATAATATTTCTTAAAAAATATTTTAGAAGATAGTATAGTTTTCAATAAAATTTTTATTTGTTCACTATTCATTGAAAAATCAAACTTTTCATAAAATGATAAATATTTAACAAAAATATTTTTATAAGATTGTTTAAAAAATGATTTCATTTTTCTAAAATAATATTTATAAATTTTTTAGAAAATAATTATAATATCTACTAAAAAAACTAATAAATATAGTTTTTAAGAAAATATTTTTTTGATTAAATAACAACATTTTCTAAAATATGATTGATTATTTTATAATAAATAATAAATATATTTTTATTTATTAGGATATATATATATATATATTAATTATTTTGATCATATTCATACCCCCAATTCAATGATTGGGTTTTAATAGTCATAGTTAAATAATAACATTTCATGGTTAGTTTAAGCCAGTGTTGTGTGATGTACACTTTATCAAACATAATATCCTTGTTTTAAAATATTAATGTATTACATGGGGAAACATAACATTGATTAGACTCATAGTAAAATGATAAGAGTACTTAGTAGTGTGGAGAATCATTGGAGGCTGATGTATGATGTTGGAACAAACAAAACATGCTTGAAACCTTTTGGTGAACTACACATAGTTATAAATCGTGGCGGGAAAGAGGTATATCAACATCTAGTTATGGTGGGAGATATTTAATTCGTAATGATGATATCCACATGACCAAGACCTAAGGAATTTTCATTCCCTGGATTCAATGGTGTTGTATTCTTTTGAAGTTTTATTTTAGAGAAATATCATAGAGTTGGGGCCTTCAATGATGGTGGAATTTTAATTCTCCATACTGATTTGATCTTTATTTTCCCCAGATTTAAAATATGTCCCATATTTTTGGTACTTAATGAGGGGGAGGGGTGGTAATATAATCAGGATATTCTTCCACTACAAGAGAATTCAATGGCCTCATCTATGAAGATCTATTACAAGGTTGGTTCACCTATCAATCTTACACATAAAGAATAACGAGGGATATAATTCTATAATTCTCTACATAGATGGAAATTTTTTCCTCCTATAGGTTAGTAAGTGATGAAATAAAGATTGATTGGGAATCCACCAAATCATTTTATGACTATGTGATTTGATAATCCTTCATATTTAAGGAAAACATAGCCAATAACTCATGGGTGATCATGAGAAAAGGGAAGAGCTTATACAAAATGATAATGTCATCACCATTAATTTTCATGATTCCCACATCAATGTCACCCTTGACATGTAGTCAGGGTACTTAGATCTTAAGATCAAATTTGAGGATGAATATTAAGTAATTTTATTCAACCTCCTTGTTGGTTCATCCATATAAAAAGATTAGTGAGTATGATATGATGTTATTTTAGGGAGAGACTAGAAAAATATCAAGGCCAACCATGCAGAGGTTTTGGTGTTCCATCCTCTTCCCATCAATGATTTGAGGGTCACTATCAAAGTTTATTTTTAAAAATGACACAACTTGATTAATAGTGATAATAGAATCATTAGGAAATTGGGAATCTTGGGGAATGTCCTCTTTAGCTTTGTGTGTAATAATTAAATTTTATAATGCATGCCTCTTTAAAGAATTTTTGGGAATGAACCTAATATAAAATTATTGGATAATGGATTCCCATCAGAAAAATCATCCATTCAACATGGAATCATTGAATATATATTTCAATGTATAAATTTAGGATCTCTAATGGACATCATGATGATGTTGATAATAATATATTTTCTATAATACAAAGACAACGGTAAGAAAATTCATATTGATAAGTTGTATGCATCTTCAATTACTACCATTACCCAACTAATGTAATTCAAACGATTATATCTACTACCATAATAATTTTAAGAAATGGGGGTGATGTGATAATTCTCTAACCTATTAAATATAGGATCAAGGGCTTCCCCTTCATAAGAGGCTTCAAATATGGAGGGGAAATTAATTCTACATGATTAAATTTAATGGACCATGATATAATTTCTCCCACTATTAGGAAACAAATTTCAATTTCAATAATAATAAAAAGTTACACGTTATTACTATTTTGAAAATAAAACATCTTATATAATCTATCCACCATTTATATTCTCTCAAATCATATAAATTTTTTGAATGGTGATTCTTAATAATGGACTTGATCATCTCTAATTGAATCATAATATCTCTATATTAGACAAGGAATCTAGGAAATTTCAAAGAGTTAACCCTCAAATTCACCCTTCTTGCTGTTCACATTCATGTTTTGGATATGTAACATAGTGAAAAAAATTCAATACCACTAATATAATTTTGGTGTTAGCTATATTTTATTACCAAATCATCTAGATAACATTACACCATATATATCAGAAGGGGGTTGATGATATATTAGATATCATATAGATAGGTATCTCTAACTTTCTTCAAGATTAATAGAATCACCCATTAATGGTATATTCCTTAAGGTACCTTTAACATAGTATCCACTTCATCTTATATGTCCATATAGAGTTAATTGTATTTAGAGTACTCATCCCTAAAGTGGAGGGGTACGATGTGAAGGGTTATATTGATCATTGACTCTTTTTCTTGGATTGGGAAACCACCCTTTATATTGTGGTTGTTGATATCTAAAAGTAAGATACATACACTTTTCTACCTTTATTTTTTATTGTTCGGAAAATACTAGCTTGGAACCCAGGGTAACAAATGACATTGAGAAGCTTATTTGATAATATTATTAACCTCAACCAAGGATATAACAATATCACAGGAATGCATTATCTTAGATTCCTTCTTATATATATAATGATTTCTAGGAAGGGGAAGATTTTGTAAGATGACATGGGGATCAATCCTATAATTTCCTGGTAGTTTCCCATAAATAATTCCTAGAGTTTCTTCAATATCACAATGTATCCCTCCATTTTTTCAAGAGGCATAATGATACTAATAAATTTTATCCTCAATTGTTCTTCAATATTAATGTTCGCTTTTAATCAAATTATTAATGGCAGTGGAAACTATTTCTTAAATGAAACATGTGATTCATATATATTTTACTTAATAAATTTTCTGAGGGATTTATGGGGAGCTAAAATCTATGGAATAATCAATTGTGTGATGGAATTATCTTGTTTTGTAGGGTAGTAATCCTTCAATGCAATTATCTGACATTTTGGATATACAAATACCATGTTGGTATATTTTTATATCCAAAAACATTATTATATTCACAAACACAATCCAACCAGTATGTAAGAACACCATGGATCAATCAATAACTAGTTTTTTCAATCACACTCTCTTTTATAAGTTGGTGCTTTGTTTATTAAAAAGTATAAGGAAATATAATTAGTGGTCAATGGAAGATGTTTTCTACGAAATTGGGATTTCATGTTCCATATACCAAAAGTATATTGTAACACCCAAGACATAATTATAGTATGTGAACATTATATTTCAGTAAAAATATTATACAGTTCATGTTTTAATATTTAATGAAACAAAAATTCAAATTTTATATGATTAATTTCAATCCTGGACTTGGTCAAAATAATCATATAATTATTTTTTGAAATTTTCTCTTAAAATTAATATATTATGAATAATTGGAAATTTAGTATCTATATATTCATAATTTTACTTACAATAATGTTTTAAAATATTTTTATCTGTAAATTTATTAATTATAAATTTGAAAAAAATAAGGATAAGATGACATGGAGGTATTAGAAATATTTTTCAGAAAATTGTTTGGTAAAAGGTATAATGTCTTCACATTATTTATTTAAAATAATATTTAATGATGAATTATTTAAATGAAATTTATAGATTACATGTCAATAAATATGAATTTAAATTCCTATGTTGATTATTATTGTTCATATAGTTAATATAAGATCATCTTAAGCTTGTAAAATGGATTTCTCAAATAAAACTTTTTCTACTCAATTTTTTTGTTTATTTTTAAATTTAATTCTGTCACTTCTATGAATTGAATTTGAAAAAAAGGATTCCATATTTTGATCCATAATAATTAATATTAGTTAATAAATTCAACTTATTTTTTTAATAATGAATAAGAAAAAACAATAAATATTAATTACCATGGTTAATGTAAAAAAGGGTTTAATAGGGGTTAATCTATAAATATAACGGTAAAAATGACCTAAATACTTAATAAATTTACATTAACCATTTTATTTTGACCTTATAATTTTACCACTGAAACTATATCCTTTTTATATTCATATTTCCATGTATGTGAAATTGAATTATTGAAAATATTTAAAAAATACAAGTGTCCCACTCACCCCAATTCAAAAAGGGCACCCTTTTCCTCACATATTCACACCTCTCTAGCCATTTTTTTTTTGAAAAATATAATAAAAAAAATCCAAAATATCATTATACACATTATATATGTTATATTATTTACAAAATATAAACCCTAGGGTCTTTAATAAGTGATCCAATGGAGGTTATTTTAAGCGAAGGTGATTATCATCATTAAGAACATTATTTTATACATCATATTTTACAAAATTAAACTATCTATATAAACATACTATATAATAAACAATTATCTACCATTACTGAAATTTCAATATGTTGATGTAATAATATTTAAAAATTTCGTTCTCCATCAAATAAGGATCAAAATTGTCACTCATGTGTACAACAGACTACCACCTCACGAACGGATATAATTTGTTTTCCATCCCTGACTAACATGGATAGTTATAATAATGAATAATGAATATATATGACACATATTAAATGTCACGAACCCACCCAGGTACCCCGGTAACCCAATAACCGAGCTGACCATGACATGACCTGAAGGGCATTCTTGATCAACAAGGGCTGGCAACTAGCACCTGGCATCGTAAAACATACAAGTGGGAATGATGTTTTCACAATAATGTGGACGCTAAAGATAAAAGATATTATTCATATCAATTTGAAATACCCACAAGGAGTTAAGGTACTAGAATAGAAAGAGACATTAAATCCAATGTACTAAAACCCAAGTACATAAAAAAGGAAAACATCCCCAAAGACTCTAAGGACACAACTCACCATGTCACAATCTCAATAGATGGATCCACCTCCAAATGATATCATATTTTTTCTAGATCCTAGAAGAAGAAAATATTCAAACACATGACGAAAATGTAGGGTGTGAGTTAGCGCCTCATAAGATACCACCAAATATTCCATATATGATTCCAAAAATATATTATCCAAAGAAAAAGTATCAAATTTTTATAACCAGTTGGATTTAAAAGCTAAAATAATATTTAAACAAATCATGTTATATATTTTCAAAATTATGAAAATACATTCAAATCACATTCTTTACTTTACAAGAGATTTAATATTTTTTTAAAAAAATTTCTTATGCAATACATTTATAAAGAATAGTTAATATAAATTCAGCATGAATGTAATGTAGTTCAAACAATAATTATCATGTGTTTATATCTCAAATATAAATAAACTAATTATAAAAATGGTCTTCATCCAAAAGGTATGGTATTATTAACCTTTTATAAGATTCTATACTCTCTAAGTGATCTCAGCATAATGTGTATACACATTTCCTTATTACACTAGCCAAAAGAGACTCGTCACCACCCCGATGGGGATGTGACCCACTACATATATGTTTTGAAACATTATAATAGCATAGTGTGTATCCAAATAAAAAATTGACTACATAAGGATTTAATTATCTCTTATATTATGGGATACAATTTTTAATAATGCTTAAAATATGATCAACCCCATTCTTCCATTATCAAAAATGATAATCGCTTTCCATTTAAAACCAAAGCAGTTTTTATTATAAAACATTTCCTTTTTCCAAGATAAAACCACTAGGTTTCTATCAAATCATTTAAATACATTTTCATGTGTTTGAAATCTATTCAAAAACAAGTCCATGTTTTTCACAATTAATTTCCACAATTAAACTCAACAATTTATCTGAAAACATTTATATCAAAAAACAACATTTAAATTCAAAATTTTAAATTTGTTAACTTTAAAAAACCCACCCTAATTTATTGGAATTAGTGGTTTTAAAATTTCAATGGAGAAAATTTTAAATCCTACAATTAATAGAATTGGGGTTTTATCAATGAAATTTAATGTGAGGTCATGTAATTGAATTTAAATCATCAATTGAAATAAATCAAGAAATATGATGGTAATAAATTTGGAATGTTGGGCCAGAACTTCCTACCTCTTTTTCAAAGAACGACACTCCCAACGACAATTTTCAATGATAAAGACAGTGAAGGATATCTTGAAACTGAACCTAGATGTAAGATACAACACCACATGGAATAAATTCAGTAATCCTTAGATGATCCATTGAAACCAAAGAGAGTAGAAAGAGAGGAACTAGGAGAATGAGAGAGAACACCTACCTGGGAATCACATCAGATATGCAATGATGATCCAAATATGATATGATCGAACAGGAATTAGGGGCACCTTTAAAAATCACATAGGGAGATTCTAAGATCGATTTCCAAGAGGTATGTCAAAAAAAGACTGAGCAGTACTACCAAACATGTGGTTTTAACCTGGGTGCAGGCCGGGTCATGATGTGTACCCTTGGTAACGATGTGAAAGCCACACTGGATAAGTACGCCACAAAACACATCACCTCGGGTAAAAAAATTCGATTTTGCCACTTCAATACATGTACCCTTAGTAAACGACATATACCAGCTCACAACATAACCTCCCCATTCACAACATGAAACTTTCAATAAGTACATGAAATGTACATCAGGTATATAGTATGTACCTACTATGCAGTCTACAGCAAAAACCTAGAAAAATCATATAAACGGATTTTTAGCTGAATGGGATCATAGAAAAGGGGGATAATTACCTAATCCAGGTAATGAGATGTTACAACCTCCCCATCCAAAAATAATTCCTCCCATATAAATCCTATGAGGATGATTCCATGAAAAAAAGATGATGCCACTATTCTCTCATCGGTTCCTTCCTCTCCCACATCTCATGACTATCAGAGCCAATTTTACATAGTACAAGAACAAAAGGTATCTTCCTCCAATGAAGTACCTTGGTCTCAGAAACTACTATCCTAACTAGTCACTCAGTCAAAGAAAAATAGGGACCAATCTCAAGATCAATCTAGATCAAAATGTGGGATGGATCAGATAGATAATATCTCAACTAAGATACATGGATGATTTTATGTATCGACATTAGCTATAACGGAAGTTCCAAATGGTGTGAAACCTTCCACACCTGCTCAAAAACCTCAAAAGGTCCCACAAAGCGACGAGCGATCATCTCTTACTTCCCAAAATGTGGATGAATGAACTGGGATGAATCTTTCATGAAAACTAAGTCACAAACTATAGACTCCCTTGGTGTATAGCGTCGATCAGATTAATACTTATATCATCTTTCTGTCATCAACATCCTCTGACGTGTCAACTATATATTTATTTTCATCTCTTACACTAAGCTTCTTACATCCATAAATCATTCAATGGCCTCTGACCGACATAATGTAGATTTATAAGGTCAACCATACAAGGCCTCAAAAGGTTCCATTCTGACCACAGACTGGTTTCTAATGTTGTTTGAAAACTCGACCATACCTAATTTATCATCCCAATCCCCACTGACGTTGATAACATAGGAACGAAGTATATCCTTAAGAATATGTATAGTTCTTTATGTCTGGACATCAGATTGTTGATGGTAGGCCATTCTCAAATGAACCTGAGATCCCAATGACTCTTAACGACCTCTCCAAAAGTGATAAGTGAAATGAGGTGCCCTATCAGGTTCTATAGAATAGGTAACCTTGTGAGAGTGAATAATCCCTTTCAAAAAGAGATTCCCTACTAATCATCATTTTCTTTATCTCTAATGGGTATAATGTGATATGACTTGGTTAGCTTGTCGAACAGAACCCATATTGCATTCATCTATATTAGGGTATTAGAAAACCCAACCAAAAATTCCATAGATATTTCATCCCAATTTCATGTTGGGACTGAAAGTGGTTGATGAAACCCCAATGTTTTCTTATGATCATATTTCACCTATTGGCATCTATATCAATGAGAGAAAAACTCAGAAATGTCCCGTCTCATACCTAGTTACCAGAACTACCGCCTCATGTCACAGAACATTTTTTTGGTTCATGGGTTCACAACCCAAGGTGAATTGTGTAAATTCCCCATCACTTCATTTCTTGAATCTGATGGTATAATGAACCAGTTTCGATTGCATGGAACACCAGCATTGGAGAACAAACACTAGGAAACTATCTCCCCCCATAAAGGTATTCTATAATGCTAAAAAACTCATTATCAAGATATTTATCTTGAATAATCATCTTGGGGAGAGTAGACGTCAGTTGGACTTTGGCTAAAGAAACACGAGATCCATAAAAATTTTCTATTCTGAAGACCCTTTCACTACATGGGTTGGAACTTTCCATCTCAAATCATCAGAAACAACATTCCATTTCCCTAGGGTATAAGTGATGATAAATTCAAATTACTATAGGTACTCCTCCCACACATATGCCAAAGATTTAAATATTAATGAGAGAATATATAACATAGTAAGTTTTTATCTGAATACACAATAAAACTTTTGCCAAACGATAGTGTTGTAAAAATTTATGTGCATGCATAACTTCTGCATGTTTTAGATCAAGGGTAGGATAATTCATCTCATGAGACCTAAGCTAATGATATCTATATTCCACTACATGATCTCCCTGTATAAGAACACAACCTAAGAAGGAAAATGATGCATCACAAAAGACCACATATCCCAACTCTGGATTATAAAAGAGTGAACACTAACATAATATTAAATATATTTTTCAACTTGGAAAAAATCTTTGACATATATAATCCAACATAAACATCACCCCCTTCCGAGTCAGAGAAGTCATTGGAGAATCCCTATTCAAGAATTCTTTCACAAACCAGCGGTAATATCTACTAAGACCAAGAAACTCTAGACCTCGAAGACATTTCGTTGTTCCACCCAATTCATAACAATATTTACATTCTAAGGATCAACTGATAATCCCTATTTAGACAGCATGTGTCCCACAAATTTCACTTCTTGAATACAGAAATCACACATATAAATCTTGGAATAATGGTTCTGAGTACTTAGAAGATTCAAAACCATTTTTAGATGTTAGTCACGATACTCCTCGAACATGGAAAATAAATCAATTTAATACAAAAACAATACCAAAAGGGTATCCACATACTTTTGTGATCTCTTATTTTTTAATGAAATAAAAACAGCAGGATCATTTGTCAATCCACAGGGAATAACAAGGCACTCAATGTTCCTATACCGGCTCCAAAAGGAAGTTTTATGAATGTCAGATTCTTTTATCATCAAATGATGGTAACCAAATTGAAGGATGATCATTGAAAAACCATTCTCCACTTTTAGCTAATCAAAGATATCATCAATCCATTGGAATAAATATATTTTTTATCGTAACTCGACTGATCTTTTGATAATCCACACATAAGGGAGGAGAACCACAAACATTCTTAACAAAGAGAACTGGTGTTGCCAAAGGTGACACACTTAGACAAATAAATCCTCTCTCACAAAGATCATCCAATTGAGACTTCAGATCTCTCATCTCAGTTGGTTCCATGAAGTAAGAGGGGATAGAGACTTGTTGAGTATGAGTAATTAAGTCAATAGAAAACTCACCCTCTCTCACTTGTGGAAGACCATATAATTCCAAAGGGAACACATATGAAAAATTAGCGACAACGGGATAAGGATCACCTCCCAAAGAGTATTCTACAGATCAAATGAAAACAATGATATTAATATCCCCAACTTTATATTAGAAGGTCTGGCTCTGACTGACCATGGGTCCCATTCAACTTGAATAACATGAGGCACACCATTGGGTGTAGTAATTTTGACCCATCAGAGATAAAAATCAATCCGGGATTTGTAGGTAATGATCCAATCCATACAAAATATGATTTCAAGAGAATTGAAATCATGAACAAGAAAACTCCAAGCTAGATCAGCATCTGATAGAGAGAAGAAATCGGTAGGACTATGGAGACCGTGCTCTCTCTTCGTACTAAGGGGTGTATTAATATCCATTGCACAAGAATGTTTCTCCATAATAAGATTTAGCAGGTTAATGATATAGGTAGAAAATAACGATTGAGATACACCAGTATAAAAATAGTAGTCAATAATGACGAGGCAACGGTAATGGTACCTCTGATAGTTGTTGGACTCGTGTCTTCTCCCTCTAGAGACTCTTCCACTGTGTGATAAAGCATCATTCCGAATGACTGTGGCTAGAAACCATTTATCATTGAAGAATTTGATTGACCATCATTTTTATGAGGATATGACAATTCTATCCCAGTATGCGGAGTAGATATGTGATGGTAGAGACTCTATAAGTTCCCTAAATGTATACACGAGCTAAAGTTCATGCATGCCTCATTGAAAACCCTCCAAGAATGTCCTTCCTTTCCACACTAGTACCAAGTTAAATAACATCCAAATAGAGTTATAGGTGGTACAGAAAGACTATGCCTTTATGAACTACCGTGATTATCATCACTATTTTGTTTTTATTTGAAGGAACCAATGCTTCCATTTGGAGAAAAAGGAAATCCCATCAACCCAAAATCTCTATCCAAGTCCATATCAACCATCATTTCCCTATCTAGCGCATCAACATTGTTGATAATCTTCAACAAGATAACCTGAGAATGGATATTTGATATATGTCCCAAATTGAACCGTCAACCCTTTACCCTTTCATTATATACAATCTCCAGATGAAACTGCACCAGCTAATAAAAGTGAATTGAATAGTTAGTCATCGTTTTTTCATCATGTTTAAACTTGAATAACATTATATCCTTATCCAACACCATCGACTATCGATATAACTGATTGGTTAAAATAATCTTTAATTCTCTTTTCTATAAGACCTTATGTTTCCCTTCCATCACCATCATTACCCACAATATTCTTCTCAGTCCCTCCTTCCTGGAGGCGGAACACTTCACCCTGATCACTTACTATGTTTACAAGAACTCAAACATACCTTCTATATTTCACAACCATTCCTCAACATGATGTGGATTTCTGGAGGCTTTTAATACTAGTGTCTAATAGTGATGGAAATCTTGAGAATTATTTTGAATAACATCCCCCTGGGGATTCACAGCTGGAGACTAAGTGGAAACTAGAGATGTTGTATGTCCCAGATATTAAATAGTGTGCGTAATCACATCAAATAGATTCAGATCAACAACAGGTTTTGCTAACTGATGTTCAATAACAGAATTTTCCTATATTTTATTCAAAATTATTCTCAGAGGCATGATGCTATACGATAGTAACATATAAAAGGAGAGCAGTAGATTACCAAAAAAAATTTATTAGAATGATAAAATATTCTCAAAAGAAGGGACAAAAAATATTTGGATTTAAACCTATCATAATATCTATAGGGAAAATGGGAACTAATACAAATGACCTCATTCCCTAACCACACCTAGCGACATAAGGTTCATTACATTGAGAGCATTCCAAAAACTCAATCACAAATACCTCCTATGTCTTGATAGGATTTTAAAAATGCATACTGACTTTTAAAGAAATGGATCAAGAACCTCCTTTGATCCCAATTTTTAATAAACCAGCCCAGGTACCCAGTTAGCCTAATAACTGAGCTAGCCCTGACATGACCCAAATGGTGTTCTCTATCCCCACATACTAGAGACTATCACCTAACATTATACAACATTCATGTTGGAATGATTTTTCCTTAAGAATGCAGAAGCGAAAGAAAAAATATAGTATGAATATCATAAAGAAAAATCTACATGGAATAAAGGTACTATAATACAACTTTGAATAAAATCCAATGGACTGAAACCCATGTATAAAAAATTGACAAACAATCCCAATGTCTATAAGGACACAACTCACCAAATCAAAAGCTCAAAAGATGGATCCACCTCAAAGAGATCCCTTCCATTGCTCGATCCTAGAAGAATAATGTCTACAAACACCCAAAGGAAAACAATTAAGGTGTGAGCCTAATCCCCATTGTATACCACCAATGTTTCCATAGAATATTCCCAATATTAATTATCCAAATAAATTATTTCAGTATTTTAGAATAATCAGGATTGTAAATTTAAAAGAATATTTAAACAAAATATGCTATACATTTTCAAAATGATGGAAAATACATTCAAATAACCTCATTTCCTTTAAAAGAGATGGAATATTTCTAAAAAAATGGTTTCTATAATGCTTTTATATAAAATAGTACATATAAATTCAGCATGCATGTGGAGAAGTTTAAAAACACAATGTAAAACATTTAAACCTAAAATATATATAAAAAAGTGAGCAACATCCTCTTTTTCCAAATGGTACAATACTATTAACTATATATAGGATTCTATAAAATATAACTAAGCTCAGAAAAATGTGTATTCATGTATCCCTATGACACTGGCCAATGGAGACTTTCCACCAATCTGTCGAGGATGTGACCCACTACATGTATGTTTTAGAATATTGTAATGTCATAGAGTGTATCCAAATAACTCACCAACTGCCTAAGGGTACCATGTGATCTTACATGATGTGAGAAATATTTTAAGACTCCTCAAAAATATGATCAATACCATTTTCTATTTTCCAAAATACTAATCTCATTCTATTTAAAACCAAAACATGGTTTTTTTAAAAACATTCCTTTTCACAAGACAAAACCAATGTGTTTTTATCAAATCGTTTTAAGACAGTTTCATGAGTTTGAAATCTATTCCAAAAAAATTCCATACATATCAAAATTAATTTCCACAATTAAACTCATAAATTTAATTGATAACTTTTCTATCAAAATCAACCTTTTAAATTCATCAATTTAAATCAAAAAACTTTCCATAATCCCACCCCAATTCATTGAAATTGGGGGGTTCCCAAATTTCCATTACAAAACCATTTAAAACCCTCCATCTCAATGGAATTGGTGTTTTTATAAAATCAATAGAAATAATGATTAAGAAATTGAATTTAAACCATCAAAAGAAATAAATCAAGAAATAAAATTGTAATCAATTTGGAATGTTATGACGGAATGACCAACCACTTTCTTGAAGCGTGACACTCGTAACGACACCCGAAAACGAGAACGAAGTTGAAAGAGATCTTGAAAATCAACATAGATGAAAGATACAAAACCATGTGGCATAGATCCATTAGTCCTTATATGATCCATAAAAAACCCAAGAGAGGATAAAGAGAGGAACCAAGAGAACAAGAGATAACACCTATCCAAGAATCACACAATCGATGCAACGAAGATTCGAAGCTGATCAGATCGAACTGGAAAGTGGGGAGCCACTAAAAATAGCTTATGGTGAGTTTAGGGTAGAGGGGAAAGAGGTTTGGTAATAAAAGTCTTAGTGTTACTACCAAAAATATGGTTTTAACCTGGGTATGGTTTGGTTCACGTCATGTACCCATAATCCCAACGTAAAGGCCGCACTGGATAAGTATGCCGATAATCCCATCACGGTAGGTTAAAAAGTAAACTTTCACCACTAAAAGATGTGTAACTCAAGTACATAACAAGAAAAAGAAAAAAAATGACCTCCCCATTCATAATATGATACCAGAACCAAGTACACGACATGTACATCAAGTAAACAACGTGTATCTATTCTACAGTCAGAAGTATACCCAGAGAAATTACATAAAAGACTTTTTAACCGATGGGGAACATAAAAATGGTGAAAAAATAACTGATAAAGGTAGTGGGTTGTAACATTAAATGATATTTTTTATGTAATAAATATATCTTCCACATCTTTAAGTATTCACCCATTAAAGAAATTATATATCTGCTTAGGCATACGTACAACCTACCATCTCCATAAAGTGATGTGATTCATTTTCTAGGTACAACATTGAATTATAATTCTAAAAATTTATATAATATGTAAATATGATATTTATAAAATTAATATCATTATAATGATTATGGAACAATATCCTATAGAAAATATATTAATGTGACATGATAAAACATAAATGCTAAAATTAAGCAGTTAATACCTAAAACAGTGGTAATGATGATATATTATTAATGATTGGTGATAAGATGTAATAATTTTATCATATATGAAATTATAAATAATAATATGGTTATTATATATTTTAATAACTTGATTATAACCATTATATAATAGTTTATAGAACATTAAACTATAAGAAAGTGTGAGGTATGGAATTTCATCTTAATTTACACTCCATTGAGACATATTTATTAATATGATTATATTCAGTTTTATGTTGTGTATAAACTATCCCTTTGATGTATTTAAAATTAATAAATATTTATTAATGATGATTAATGGTTTTATTTATGTTTATCCATTCTTGGGTATTCAATTTAAAAGCTACCAAATATGTAAGAGTTTATTTTACAGTATCAGTATTTTTGGATGTCTTCAAATTTATTTAATGGCATATTATATCATATTCTTATTAAAGTCCATATTGTTTATTATAAACTATTTATTTAATGAGTTTAAACTTTTTTCCAAAATTTACACTCTTTGATACACTAATCAAGCAACAGATTTTTTAGAATAAAAATTAATTTTATTTATATTTTAATCAGATGTATTTCTTCTTCCATGTCCTTATTTATAAAAAATATTATAGAAAATTCAATTAACCCACTCAAATGATTTATTAATGATATTTTAATCAACACTTTCATTTTTTAATTTTTTTAAATACATATATTTTTTTTTCTACAGGGTTGTTTTTAACTTACATTAAAAAAATATGAATGAATGTTTTTAAGGTATACGGTGATAAAATAATTCTTCACCACTATAACCATTCTTTGATATTTATCTTATTATAGATGTTTTAAATGGGTTAACAAAGAAAAACATTTTATGAATTATTATTTTAATATTTCATTTCTATTTTCTTATTCAACCAATGGTCATTATTTTATTACAGAAATCTATATTCCTGATGAAGTTGTTAAATTTCTCTCGAAAAATTAAATTTATTATGATTATCACACATTAAATTTCCGCTAAATATCAATATTATTTTTATAATGTGAAATGTTATTTCCTAAACCACATACCATTTATAAATAAAATGTTTCATTATGAATATTATTTGATAGAATATGGGGAATATTGATAAATCATTATTATTTTTTCAATACAAATATTTATTAATAAGAAATGTTTTTTATGAATTAATGTAATCACTAAATATATTAGGAATCCATTGGACTTGTAGTGATGGGTGGATAATTTTTATAGATATCACATTTTTTCCTTAAATGGTCTCACAAGACAATTATTTTTTCAAATTAAATGGGGGTTGTGGTGTATACCTTCCAATCTATTAAAATATATATGAACAAGGAATTGAAGGTATAGATATAACGATGCATAGATCTTGATATATAATCTGTTTTCCAAAATAATTCATTTCTTTCTCATGTTATTGATTAAATGACAAATTTTTTAGTCATTTACCCATATATATTGATTATTCTTTACATACTCTAGATATATTCCACAATATGAAACCCTTACTAGGAATTTGTTCTCATTCTTATTTTTCTTCCATTTTCCAGGATATGAAGTTGAATTCTATAAATGATTTTCAAGGGTGCCAATAAATTTCTCTTTTTATGTTTTATATTTTATTCCCAATCGAAAATTCGTATCATGTTTGTATATAGTTCTGTAATACTAGAAAATTGACCGGTTCATTGGGATGTGAATCCTTTTATGTATTCTAATGTAATAAAGTAGATTCTGGCTCCAGGTTACTAGTGTCAAGGTTGTTGTATATGATATTAGAGAACGTATAATAAAAACCTTGTGAACTTGATTTAGGAAACAATAGATTTTGGAACATAACCCTTTGATAGACCTTAAGGTTATTTCGAATTATAGAAAAAAATAATATATTCTGGTAAGGAAGATATTTTTTTTATTTTAAATACAAATATTTCTAGAATATATAAGTGTATGTGGTTATTGAATAACTATAAATATAGGTAATAAGTCAAATAAGGGAACATTAGGATAATATATGTTCATCACATGCTGCGTGACAAAGGGTGTTGCTACAAAACTGGTTTGATACTCTAATTGGTTATCATTGGGAAATTTCAAAAAAAATTGCATACCATTATGAAGTATTTGAATATATTTTTATGATATAAACATATTCCTAAAGAATACAATTTTATGAATAAGAGATTATTAATTCATAAATTTCCAATTTATGTTGATTATGAATCCAAATTTTGAATTTTACATTATAATTTAAATTAATAATTTTATGATGTAATCATGTATATTCCATTTTTTAGAAATGTCACATCTATAAAAGAAGGGTCTCAATACTCATGTCCAGTATAGAGATTACCCTACTGAGAAGGACTATATAGCTTATATTATAACTGATTAGATCATAAGTGTATTAGGGTAGCTTCATCAGGTTATGATGAATTACCTTGCTTGAGTTGAGTAAACTATTATTCTATATGGTGATTATTCTATGCTGGATTGCTTTTTGTAAAATAATTCCCCATAATTTAGTGCTCCTAATAATTTAGTGGTATTTGAGAAATGGATTATTTCCTGTAAAATGATATTTATTTCTATAGTGTTTAATAAAAATGAAAATGTTATAGCAGAAATATATCTTATCAAGGGTGATGAAAATAAATAGTGGCCACTGATCCATAATAACATATTATATTATGTAATATAACACAAATAATAGAGATATTTTAAAGGAATAATCCATGATAAATATTTTCCTTGAGAAAAATGAATGGAAATAAAGGGAATGTTCCTCAATATAAATAAAAATGGTGAAAAATAATTTCATAACATGAGGCTACCTTTGAAAAACATTCCATTAATGATATGGATTATTTAAAAAATATGGATGGAAATATTGATGATTTATTTTAAGGGATTACTATATGACTCCAAAAAGAACTTGTTTCTCAAATTTTTCATCATGTAATTAAATAGTTTTATGTACCATCAAAATAAGTAAGGAACTTTCAAGAGTATATATATTGAAGGCGAATAAAAATAAGAACATTATTTCTGAACAATATGTACAAGGGAACTTTTCAATGAAGAAGAATAAAATGAATCAATTTCTATCTTTTGAAAATTAATAAAATAAATAGCCTGGAAAATTGGTGAAGATAAGGGGAGTGTGTTGAATGTGTAATGACAAAAGTCATCTAGATCATGAATGTAAGGTAAAGAGAGATACCACTGATATCCAGTGCATAAAATATAAATAAATGGGGTATTTTTCAAAAACTATTCCCATGAATAAATATAATATACAATAGAGGAGGTCAAGGGGAGAAGTGAATAATTTTATGATCACTACCAATGTGGTATATGTTCCCAAATATTTCATGGAAGGTAATATAACCATACCCAAAAATTTATATAATTCATTATTTGATTTTCTATTCTATTACAATTTAATTATTCTACATTTTTTAATAAAATCATATATTTTACTAGAAGCATGAGAAGGGATTTGTCAATAAAATCATAAAGTGGAAATATCATAACAATAAGTATGTGATAGGTCATTCCCATTATAACACCTAAACATTCCCAAATTTTTTGTCTTTATTATTACAAATATGGTTGAATTTGATATAATACATGGTATGGACTAGCTTCCAAAATATGATGATAAAATGTATTTCAATGTGATAAAATTTTTATTTTTGTTGAAGATATAGTATTACATATATTTAAGGATAAGACTTGATCATCCGAGTCATGTTTAGATCGACCACCAATAGCACTATTTAATGTGATTTTAGGTATGAAGAGAAAATATAATCTATGGATGGAAAAGGAAATCATAAAATTGAGGTTGTTCCTATTGTATTAGAATGAAATAATGTATTTAGTAAGGAATTACACAGACATCCATTAGAGGTTAAAGTCAAGCCTTCCATTTATTGAATCCTTGATTCAGGATCTGTATGAAAATATCCATATAGAATGAAAATTTTGGAATACGTGGACTTGAAGAAACAATTAGAGGAGTTTTACAATGCAGGATTTATACCACCAAGTGTTTCACCTTGGGGATCTATTATTAATTTATTTAAGAAGAACGATTGATCTATTAAGATATGAATTTATTATATGTAAATCAATACTATTAAGATAAATAATAAGTATCCACTTCCAAACAATAATGAATTATTTGAAAAACCTCATATAAATTGGTATTTTTCAATGATTGAACATCATTATTTGAATCATCAATTTTCATTAAAGAAAGAAGACATTAAAAAGAAATCAATTTGAACGGGGTGTAAACCTTAGGAGTTCAAAATAATGGCATTTTGATTGAGTAATGAACCAACTATTTTTTTGGATCTAAGGAAAAGTACCTTCATGGAATATAATTATAATTTCATTGCAGATTATTTTGAAGATATCTTTATTTATTCTAAAATATATGAGCACTGTGAAAGTCACCTATATATCATTCTTTTGACTCGTAGGGTAGAAGAGTAATATAGTAAATATAAAATGACTTAATATTGGATCCCTAATGTTTGTTTTTTTGGCTATATTATTTCCATAGATCGAATCTCAGTTGTTACTATGATGAAATAGGTAGTAATCAAATAAAAGAAACCAATAAACGTAACTGAGGAATTTAGTATCATTGTTTTGTAAGGTTTATATTGGTTTTTTGTTCAAATTTTTTCATAATTGTCTACCTTTTAAACCATGATTACAAGTATGGGGTTAATTTGTTTGGTAGAAGGAATGTGATGATTTTTTATCAGTTAAAGTGGTTATTTTTCAATTCACTGATTTTGACATTACCATTAAAAAATGATGGATTCCTCGTAAATAAGGATACAAAAAATAAGATAATTGGTTGTGTCCTTAAAAAAGATGATATAGTTATTTCATGTGAACCAAGGAAATGAAAGACCCATTAATAGAACTATCTAACTTAAGATTTTTAGTTTATAGGCATAATATTTTCATTAATGATTTGGAAAAGTTATCTCTATAGTGAAAATGAGAGATACACAACCATCAAAAGAGCCTGAAATACATATTTTCCAAGAGAGATCTCAATATAAATAAAAGGAGGTTTCTTTAATTGCTCGAGGATTATGATTTCTCAAAACACTACAACTCATAAAATGTAAATAAGGTAGAAGATGTACTGAGAAAAAAAATATCATGGAGTTCTAGTCTAAATGGGGATTTGTAGGGATCCTATGTTCATTGATCCATTAGAGATTGAAATAGGAACTATTACAGAAAGAGATACATCACTAATTTTTATAATGGCTTCCATACCATATTTACTTGAAAAGGTAAAATGTTCCCAAAAAATGATGAAAATTTTTAAAAGGAAATTAATGACGCGAATGATGGGATTTTGGAAGTATTCTTTTGTGAAGACAATGTTCTGCAATTTGGAAAGGTAATATGTGTTCCATCCATACCTAAACTAAAAATATAATAGTTATTTGATGATCATAGCTCTAATTTACATTTACACCCGGTCATCATCAACATGTATAGAATTGTGAGGGAACACTATTAGTGGGATAAAATGAGGTGGGAAATTGACGATTATGTTTCAAGATGTTTGGTTTGAAAATAAGTGAAGGCTACAAGAAAACATCCTTGAGGAGTCATGAAACTTATAAATTTTCTGAAATGAAAATGAGATTAAATTAATATTTAATATTTCAAAGGGATATTATTTACTTCACAAAATATTGATTGAATATGAGTTATTGTTGATAACCTTTTGAAATGTGTACATTTCATCTCTATAATATAATAATTACCACAAGCGAATCTTTCAAAACTTTATATTAATGAATTTTTATAAATTAAAGGATCAAATATTTCAATTGTTTTATATCATGATTTCTATTTTAAATCATAACTATAGAAGTGTCATTAGATGGCTCATGATACAATTGTTCACAACCTTCAGACCTCAAATCGATGGAATGCCTGAAAGAACTATTAAAACATGAAGAAATATGTTGATACCATTAAAAATATAATTTAATGGTAATTTTGATAAATATTTACCTTTTTTAAAATATTTCTATCACTAAACATTCCATTAAGGTACTCAAATAGTGATGTATGACGCATTATATGGAAACTGATACATTCTCCAACATCTAGGGTTGAAGTTGGTAATAGAAAAATTGTATGACTAGAAATTTTTGAAGAGAAAACGGAAAAGGTAATGACTTTTCGAACTCATATTATAGTATTTCAAATTAGGATATCTATTTATGCAAATAATTTTGGGAAATATTACCATTTTCATGTGGTGGATCCTATTTTATTGAAAGCACCACCATGGATGGGTGTTATAAGATTAGGTAATAATGGGAAACTGAGCCGTATGTACATAATTTTTTTTAAATTATTGAATGTGTTGGGGTTGTGGAATAAAATTTGGAATTGAAACCAAGAATCCATAAATTACATTATATGTTCCATATATTATTTTTATGGATGTATATTCTATACTCAACACATTTTCATTACTATGACGAAATATAATTGGAACCCAATGTATTTTTCTATGAAGAGCCTATCAAGCTTCTTCAAATAGAAGTTAAATTATTGAGGAACCATATAAAACAAAAATTAATGTCACTATGAAAAAATCATTGAATTTAGGAATAAATGTGGGAACCTTATTATTTTATGAAGAATAACCACTCTCATTCATTAAGAGGTAAATATCCATAAAAAATTGAAGATGGAATTTTTTTATGATGAAAGAATAAAAAACACAAGAATAAATTATAATAATTAAGAAATAAATTTTAATTAAACTATATTACAATTAACATTTTAATGATTCAAAAAATAAAATTTATATTTGGATATGATAAATAACTATTTTGAATTTACTTGGTCAAAATAAGTGTCAATTTATTTTTTGAAAATTTCACTTTGAAATTAGGATATATGAATAAGAAAAAAATTTATATTTAAATGTTTATAATTTTATTTATAATAATATATTTTAATTTATGGAATTTACAATTTATTAATTATAAATTTCATTTATATAATGATAATATCATTTTAATGTAATGAGGAATTTTTTCAGATTTTTTTCAAAAACATAATATCCTTCAATTTTAATTAATTAAGATAATTTTAATGATGGTTGATTGAAAGGAAATTTATTTAATATAAATATAAATATATTTATTTAACACCATATAAAGATTTTCGAATGTACTATAGTTAATATATGATCATATTATGTTTGAAAAATACATTTCATGAAAATCCATTTTTGACATTATTTTTATGTTTATAGTTAACAAAACATATTTTTATTTTTTGAATTAAATTTGATATAATTGAATCCATATTTTTACTAAATATATATAATATTATATAATAATTTCATCTTAATTTTTTTCATAAATAATAGTTAAAAAGTCCAAAAATAATTACCATGGTTATGGTTAAAATGGGTTAATTGGGTGGTTAATATATAATGATAAATGTAAAAATGACCTATAAATTAATAAACCCTAATTGGTTGGTTGGATTTAGACCTTATAATTTTTCCCTTATAATATTATATATTTTGCAGAAATATTTAATGAAATTGACATGAACTTATTGAAAAGAATTAGACAATTACAAGTGCACCACTCACCACAATTAAAAAATGGAAACCATTATCCTCAATTATTAACTACTCTTAAGAAATTTATATAGAAAAAAACATTGAAACATATCTCCAAAAATTCATTTCCACATTTTTTAGGCAGTTTCCATCCAAAATTCAAACCATAGAGTCCATAATAAGTTATCCCAATGAGGATATTTTAAGTGGAGGTAGTTATCTTCACCAAGCTCTTTCTTTTTCACAGATACATTTACCTCAAAAAATAATGTATTAACACATAAAATATAATAAAACATTTGTATCACAAAAAATAAGATGTTATTATTAATATGGAATAATGATTATCTGTATCATTGTCCATTAAATGGGAAATTAAACCATTACTTCTGTGTACGACATATTACCGCTTCATGAACCTATGTAATTTGTTTGGACCACCAAATCACATGGATATTAATAATGAAGGATATAATGAATATATATTATAATTATGAAATTCTTTTTATTCTTTAATAAAACAATACCATACACTTCCTTACCCTTTCACCCATTAAGGAAATGATATTTTCTTTTGTGGGTACATACGACCTACCATCTCAATGAAGCAAGGAATTTCATTTTCCACACAAAACCTTAAATAATTATTAAAAAGGTATTTAATGAGAAAATAAGACATTTATAAAATAAATATCAGTCTTAATAGGATGTAATTTTATTTTATAGAGAAGATCCAGAAATTCCATGCAAAAACATAAATGGGAAAAAGAAGTTGTAAACACATGAAATAATGGCAATAATGAAGTATTATTAGTGGATGGGTGATGAAATGTTATAAGAGGATCATATATGACTTCAGGAATATAAATATAGCTTTGGTTTAAATTAATAAATTATTTAAAACCATTAAAAATGTGTTTAGATAATGTTCACCTAAAAAATTGAGGTATGGGATTTCATCTCAATATACACTCCCTTGAGACATATTTTTTTTATCAAGAACCTTTTCACTTATATAGTGTATAAATATTTCCCCATTTATGTTTTCAACATGAATAGCTATTTAATCATGATTATTATGGTTTCAATTAAATTTTATTCCATCATGGGGTTTCATGTTAAATGTTGCCAAATTGGTAAAAATTTATTTTTAAATCTCAATTTTTCGGATATCTCTTCTTTTATTAATAAATCCTATAAAATATCCTTCAAAAAACCAATATATTTATTATACATTTAATATTTAAGGATTTTAAATATTTTATTTCATTATTTACTCTATTTATAACTTGAATAAATAATATTAATGTTAGAAAACTTCTAATTTATTTCCATTTCAATCATATATAATTTTCTATCATGTCTATATTTATAATTTTTTTTAGAGAAGACCTTAAATTTACTAAAATTATTTATTAGGGAAATTATATGTTATAATTGAATTGTTTAAAATTGTTTAAATGGATCCTTATAATGTTCCCCAAAAGTGGGGATTTCTATAAAAAAAGTTAAATGGAATATTTTTAACATAAACGATGATAACCGACATCCCCTCCACAGTTACCATTTTCCGAAATTTACCTTCATCTTCAAATTTTCTATGTTTTTTTAAAAGGAAAATTAATTATTAAATTTTATTTTCATATTTCACATCTATTTGATTATTCTTCAAAAATACACTATTTTATCAAAAAATCAATATTCTAGATAGAATGATGGTCAACTCTTATCTCTTATTAATTTTTTGTTTGTTAAATTTCTCTAGAAACATTAAATTTATTTTGGATGTCGTACATTACATATCTATTAAAGATCCATATTATTTGTATCATGGGTATGATTATTACCTAAAATATATATCATTTTTATATATGGTGATTTATTGTAGATGTTCTTTGATTGACTATGGTTATTATTGATAAATCTATATTCATTACTCAATAAAAATATATATTGATTGGAAATTTTATTTAAAAATTTAAAAGATTAATCAATATTTGAGGAATGCATTGGACATGCAGTGATAGGTGGTTCCCAGTTATGGATACAACATTGTTGCATCGACAAGTCTCACGATAAATATTAGTTGGCCTAATTAAATGGATTTTTTGTGTATACCTACCAATCGATTAAATTGTATTAGTTTGAGGTCATGATAATATAGATATCATGATATCTGAGATCATGATTCCAATATTAAGAATTTCCTTCATTTGTAATTTAGTTACTATTATCTATGAGATTACTTCACTAATATTATCAATGGATGAATTTTATAATAATTTTATTGATTAAATGGATTTTGTTTTTAGATATTTACCTTTCCATATTGATTATTCGTTATTTAATCATTAAATATTTCACTCTATGTAACCCTTAATATAGTATTTCATCCTACGCTTATTTTTTTTCCTTTCCATAGGATATGAAAAACATTATTGGAACATGTGTAATGTATTATGAATATATTATTATTTTATATTTTATATTTTATTACCAATGAAAAATTAGTCTGATAGATATATTTGGTTCTATAAGACTATAAAATGATCGCTTCATGATTAGAACCTCTATATCAATCCATATGAAAAAAATTAGACACTGGATTTAGGTCATTGAGGTTGGGTGCTCACATATATCATATGATAGCACTAATTATCCACTAGGTTGATGGAATGATTCCCGTGATCTGGGTTCTTTGATTCTAGAGAGTGTATTGATAATAGAAAATTGTTCTTAAAGGCATCATAGGGATTCACTGAGTTGGGCTCCAAGTTATTGGGTCCAAAAACATGTTTTTATCCCACAATATGACACTATATTCCATTATTTTTCAATAATAAAAATTAATTTAATAAATCTCACACGATGAAAGGGGAAAAATCACCCCAGATCACCCCTACTCAGTTATTGATCGAGTATTTCATCCATTAATGATATGCTAAAGGTATGATTGCATACATGTGTATCCAAGTAATTCCAAGTAAATATTTGAAAGTAGTGTATTATAAGACTACCATAATCTCCGAATGTGATACCAAATATAAAATTTGGTTTTAAAACTAGATCTTATCGAATGAATTTTCTTAAACATGTCATATCCCTAATTTTTTATGTTAGAAGAGGAATGATCAACCTCTCTATATACCATTTGGTGGATTATATAGGATTGAATAATATTATCCTAGTGTAATTATACATTATTAATCAACTCACATCATCAACATTTAGATTTACTAAAATATAAATGGTTCTTATTTGTCCATGTATTATCTCACAAATAATATCCCCATAGCAGATTATGGTTTTTAATTTCCTCATACTAACCTTCTACATGGAATGATTTACCAGAATCATCTTTAGTCTTAGACACTAGAGGGATCATTAGGGCTTGATGGATTTCCCTTGATAGAAGGAGTGTAAAATTTATTGAAAGATGATTTAGTATATTATATTTGCACTTGGAAACATCCTACATATATTAAAAGGTCTTAATTATAGTTTTTGGGGTTATTATTTTTCAATAAGTGCAGAGGGATCAACAGAATTGTCTATCAGATTTTTGTTGGCACTAATCATATTATGTCGATGGTTAGTTGTCTATGACTCAACTAGGTAGTAATATAACCCAATGGGACATGAAAATATCATAAATCATGATTTCATGGATGCTTCTATTACTAAGATCAGAGTAATTCGTACCTTTTTACCTATATTGTGTGTACTATATTTCCAAGGATAGCATCTCAGTCACTGTACATGACTGAGAAACAAATTTCCCTAGATTGAGATAATCAAAAAGGGGTCTCAAGAGGATCCATAAAAATTACATCATCTCTAGGTTAAATAATGTAGTCCTCTGATATGATAATATTTATAGAGATAAACTGCAAATACACGTCAGATAATTCCTCTACTTCTTGATAAAAAAAGAATTTCCCTTGAATGTTTGGTGGAATGAAATATATGATATTATAGATTGAATATGCTACTATTAGATTATTATTATCATCCCCGAAATGATATATCTGAATCCTATGAGGTTTAGAGGGATGTGAATATGATGGTTTCATCATATAGGACTAACTGTCTAGAAAAGGCATCGATTGATTCAACCATGCCTAAATTACCCCATAGGCTCAAAAAATTGCCTTTTACACTATATTATCACTATTTGTTTTTGAATATTGACATAAATAAAGCTATGAATAGATGTTAACATCATCATCACCCGGTGAGGTGCGAAGACATGTCACATGCACATTACGATTTCCCAAATTCACCAGGTAATGATCTACATTCTTCTAAATAAAGTTATTGAAGATGAAACAATCTTAGATGCATATCATAGAAACTTTTTTTAGGATAAATATTTTGTTTTTTTCATTAATTCAGATTTTAAAAACATCCTAACATATAGAATCATGATAAAGTCTTTTTATATTAGATATTTGATGAATCCAAAATGTGTATATTCATAAATGAGTAGTCCATATTCGTCGAATCCACAAGAGGTCTACCCCCTTCCTCCAAAAAGATATTTTTAAAATTTTCTCAGTACCAGCATATACTTGATATGATTTTTTATGGGGCCACTAGAAAATACTAGTCTTTGGATCTAAATATTTCATAACATTATCATTTTATATAATTTCATGGGATGGGTGACACTAAAAGGTTTACATGGCTAGTTCACCCCATGAACTCATGTAAACCTACCTATACACCATGGGAATACAATTATTAGGGAAGGTATAATGAAACATTAGTGGAGACTATACATTATTTATTAGAGTAATGTGATAGTTGAAATCATAATAAACAATGACATTCCATAATAATAAATAACTATTCATTAAATAACCAACTCCCAAACCTAGGTAAATTACAACAATAAAATATGATAAGTATGTTACATCATGAGAGTATAAAGTGACAAATGAAATCCAAAATAAGAAACTAAAGGTGATCCTAAAAATAGATACAAATAACATGTCTAGTCGTATCATCTATGATCCATACAAAGTCAAACATCTAACACAATAGTCTTTCCTTTATCAGTACCTAAAAACATGTAGTCAGATTGGGTACCCAACAGTAGTATGACAAGGTTGTGAGTACAACTCAGTAGACCACTGACAATAGGGTCTAAAAATTTATAGTATAAAAACAGTTCATGTAGAAGGGCATATATTCATTAAACAAGACAGTGAAAAAAATGATTTAAATTAAAGTATTTTCAATTATCCCCATGGGATCTCAGTTCCCACAATGACACCAACATAGTAAACCTTCTTTGGACCACAATATATGTATGAACCATATATAATAAGGGTTTTAACTCTTTATATCACATGGAAACTCAATTTTAAATTCAGTATAACCATGATACCTCAGATCCTTGGTTTAGGTATCAACATAATGTTCGTACTAGAGGAGCTTGGTGCATCGTACCAATATCCTAACCATAAAATAAATCCATAGACCTTAAAAACCATCATATACTGACCCAAATATAATGATCTATAGTAAAACATCCCAACCATGTAATAAATATTGACTTATTTGGATTATAATGAGTTATCTTTTATCAATAATAACAAGAAGGGTGAACCTTCTCATTTAACAACATTTACATGGTTGAATACTCTTAATATATTTACCTATGTGTCATAAATACACCAATTCACCCTCAGTTAATAACCACATCCATTAAAAATATATTCACACTCTTTATGACAATGAACCACGAACAAAATTAATCATTTTTTCACCTATTTATTTCATAAAAAGTTCAACATTCCAAGTTAATCCAAACAACACTTTATATCAATTTAAAATTCTAATAAAAATTATATTTGGATTAAATTACTATACCCTAGAATTAATCATTTAATAACTCAATTCTCTTGTTTAAGGGAGTAGAAGAGAACATGGGTAGCCATAGGAATGGTCTACTCATCATCAATGGTTACATTAGAATCTAAGAAAGTTCCAAAACATCATTTAGACACCCAATTTATTATTTCACAATAAGGATTCAATTTTATAGTGTAATAAAAAAAATGAAAAAAGGCGTATAGAAAAATAAACACCAATAATATAGAAAAATAACCTTTATACCACCCACATTAGTGTCATTGAAAAAATATTGTCCAATATCAGCCAATAATTTAAGATAGAATTCCCAAAAAACAAAAAAAATTAAATCTATAAAAAATATGGTTTTTAGGATTTGAAGATGAGAAAATAACCAATAATAACTATTCTAAAAAATAGAATGGAATGGAGTCATATACATACCAATATCTTCAATTCATAGAAAAAGGTTCTCTAATCTCATAACAATTGATAAATTTCGATACATATAAAACATGAGAGATTTTAGTTCCTAACCCTTATTGTTTGAGAATAAAATTGGGGGAGGGGGAATTAGTTTAAAATAAAATAAAGGCTATGAGAAAAAAATGATAAATTTACCACACTTGAAGAGGGGAAAATTTTGACAGCACTATTTTCCAAAAAATCTACCAATTGTTTGGCCTCCTTTGTCCCTTCAAAAAAGGGTTTCACATTTTCTTGGTGGAACTGACATGATATGGAAAACTATGAAGAGACTATGTAGTTTAGATATGTATAATACCACATCGTTTATAGTTACATGTTCACGGTTTTACAAACCATTCCCCCACCATTTTCATGGAAAATAGTTACTACTAACCATATTCCAATCATGTACCATGCATTTTATGGTGAAATTAATTCTTTTTTTTCATGTCCCAAACCCATTGTACACCCTCAAGACTTTTCATAATCTGAAAAAGAATTTAATTAACCAATTTAATGAAATTTAAAAAAATTTAAAACGAGAATGTATCTTTTCAAAGTTCAGTATCTTACAACTTCGTCACCATATAATATCTTAACCCCACGGTTCTTTCCTAATTATATCTAAGCCTCCAATGTAATGTGATCGATATATTGGGACCTCATATCAGCTTTTCCCTCTTATGTATCTTCCCAAAATCAAACATTCTTCTATAATAATTAGAATATTGGATGTTCTAACCTTGAGGAATCTTATCACTATGATCCACAATAAAAATCAGATTCTCCTTAAAGGATTCATTAGCCTAAATCCCACCATCATAAACATCGATGAAAAGAGAAGGGATAGGGTAATACTATCATTGACGTGATATATGAAAATCATCATTCATACTAGCATACAAATGTAGAAGATCCAATTGATATGATACAAGACCTCTCTTCTACATGATGTCAATTGGCCCCACAGTCCTAGGAAATAAGTTACCCTATTTATAAATCCAACAATGACTCAAACATGGTGAAACCAGAATAAATAAATGATCACCCAATATATGATCATACGATCATTTAGTTTTATAATAATATCAATTATTACTATACTAGGAAATATCTGTATTCTTATAGATCATCTGAACATTCTTTAATGTATCTTACATAAGTTCTTGTATCAACAACCTTGATAATCCTATTTCCATCAATGACAACATTAATCTATATGGCCTACCATAGATTGAATGGTATAGTTACATTTTAATAGTAATATACTAACTATTGTTATAGGAAAAACCAGTAAGATATAAGTTATTCTCACATGGTCCACCAAATTTTTTGGATTTATTCTCTTAACATGTCCTCTAACACGTGAATAATATTCAGGGATTTCTTTTTTGTATGTATTTGGAAGGCTGTACTAAAAACACCTAGGTACTATGAACCTTATATATTGCTTTATAGAAGAAGGATGTAAAATGAGGGTCCCTATTTTAAATAATTCTCCCAGTAACCTTATTAAAATGCATAATCTCTTGAACATACACGTCACCCTACTGGTCCACCATAAATTCTCTCAAATTGGAATGAAGTGTTATACCATTGTGAACCAATCCATAGTCACCCAAATCACATCATTCATCAAAGGAGTCCTCAATTAAACCACCAAAATTTCCATGATTACATCATCCCACTTCTACTTTAGAATGTGAAACAACTATAAAAGACAAGTAGAAAAATGATTCTCATCCTTCACTCACTGACATGTGTACCATAATATAACAGAACCCAAAGTCTCCCATTTTATACTCATCCAACAATACATTCTACAATGGTCAGGGAACATTTTTTTCAATCCAAGGTGTACTTCCCACTTCACTATATGAAAATAAAACATCATCTCCTCCCACGTATATATAAGAACAATAATGTGGCTATAAACATGTATGATCTCATCATCATCTATAGTCTATCCAAGAAATTACTCCCCACCATCAATGATGTCTCTCAACGCAATATAATATAGATTGTTATACTATCTCATCATAATATAGAATAGAAGAGAGGGTTATATGGATAAATACATATGGTTCATCTATTTCCATTCATTTTAAACACTTATATTCCTATCATTGAATAAATCCATAATCTTTTTATCAGAATCAAAATTCTTAACTGCATTGGGTTGTTTCTTCCAAATCAATGCATCCAAAACAGTACTTAAATTTCCTGAAATAAAAGAAATCTCAAAATAAAAGGATTTCATATACTCAACCCAACATAAATTATGAATATTTTAATCAAAAGATGAAAAAAATGTATTACATGATCTTACATTTTCCTCGATGGGTATTAGGATATCCTTCAATGTCTTCTATTCTCTCCATTTTGATTGAATTTATAATTTTATATGAGAATTGATCCACTAATAGCTCCAACATTGGAATTTTTTAGGTATATTTGTACTATTTCATAATCTTACTATGCACTTGATTTTGTAAAAAGTGGTTGGTATTTTTTTTGACGGTATATCCCATGACCTTTTATATCAACTTTATCCTCATATCAATCATTAAATTTATTTGTCAAAACCTTCGTTTTTCATTGTGTGAATTGAGATTGATAAAAAATATTAGATGAAATAGGATGTGTTTTTTGAATATTAGTTTGATTTTAATTTCTCTAACCATAATATGGGTCTCTCCGAATTGGTTTGTAACCACTGTTTAGCCAGCCAATGTACTGATTCTCTAGGACAAGAGGATAATGAGTGGCGTGGTTTTGTTTGGAATATAGCATTTGTGATTTCTCTTCCATTGTGTGACATCCATGAATCCTCATATATTGATAGATGTCATTATATATTTTTCAGCTTTAGTAGGGGTGCAATATTCAACTGGGATTGTGAAATCCATAGGCTTCATAGCTGATCAACTAGGTTCAAATGATATTGGACATGTTGGGAAGAACTAAAATGAGGTGGGATATGAGTACCTTGATAAAATGGTGTTGAATATCTTCAGATGATTGGAAATATATTTTGATAAAAATAATTCAGAAGTAATGGTCTAGTCCAAATAAGATAATAAACATTGGTTGTGTGTATCTGTTATGGTGGATGTAGTTACCAATATTTCAAAGGCTCCAGAATATGAAAAGAACCAAATTTGAGAAATGGAGATAAATATAACATGGTATTTTATGAGGATAGTGATTTGGAACATCAACCGACATGTTTAATGGTAATAAGATACAATCGACACTAGATAGTGAGGCCTAGGTAAAGAAATTGAAATAGTTGAGCCTTAGAAGTCACCCCCAACTATTAAACTTTGCAAATTCTTTAGAGGTCTGGAGGCTGGATTCCTAGTTTATAACATGGGGATTATAAACTAGATGAAATGGGATTGTAGATTCCATTAGAAAAAGTTAACACCACTATCAACCATGATTTATCGAAATTCAAATATTATGGTGAGATCTCTAGTACACTCTATATTGAAATTGTTGAGGTAATGAGAGGTTTAGGACATCATAGTCTAAGGAAGAAGAAAGGACAAAAGGGGGATCATGATGCATGTGATATATTGTGGTTATGGTAAATAGAGATAAAGGTTGAAAGCACTACTCTCAACTACCTATGTTTATGGAAATAATATCATATAGAAGGACTACGGTGATGTAATGTGTACCAATGGTTTATTTTGAGGAACGTAAGAAGGGTTAAATTCTATAATGTTGAAATAAAAAAGGAAAATTGTTGAGATAGAAAGGATCGAGGAAAAAGTGGTTTGGAATGAAAGGTGGGTGGTAAAAAAGAAAAATATCTAGTGACAATTATCAATTCTAAGGATCAAATACAAGAAGGGGATTTCAAGATCAATGTTTCAAAAGAGGATTCAAGTAGAATATTAAATATAGTGGTTTGAAATGATGTTAATGGGGATCAAAGGTCTATATCAACAAATATGATCAAAACATTCCACCTGGCTTCAATGAATGAAAGATAAATTAGGAAGAATAATTCTAAACCTGAGATAATATATCCAATCCTTTTGAATACCATATAAAGGATGATCCAAATATGAAGCAAAATTCACTTCAATTAGGAGAATATCAGATAAGTGATTCTAATAATATTAGCTTTATCTTTAATTATTTTGTGATTTATTACTGTGTTTACTGATCCATTATTTTTAACTAGTGTGGTTTTATAATTTTTTTCTTAAAAGTGATTATTTTATAAAATTTTAATTTTTAGTCAATCTCTGAAAAGATAAGGCCAAAAACAATTTATGGCATAAACTATGGTGGCCAAATTGAAATTGGATAGGGGAGTTACTTTTATGAGGAATCAAATATCATGATCCATACATAATTACTTGATATCCTTGCATCTAAACTACCCCATGTCCGATCTTAGATACATTAAAAAAATAGTATACTCTCCACCTAGTTTGGGTAAGATCTTAATTGTTTCCTTTTTCAAATGCCTCGTTAACTCCTGGAAGACATTATCACTTTCTACAGACCATTAAAACATTACACTAGACTTCATTGGGTATGAGACTGGAATTTCTATACAAGAAAACACATTTATGAACATTAATTAGTGACATGAATAGTCCAAAAATGTTTTAGACAACAAAAACATTATTGGGAATCTCTGGAAAAGAAACCAACTGAATCTTCTCAACATCTACTAACACACCATCATCATAGATGTTGATGATGGTATTAGTGTGATAATTAAAAGTTGGTGGTCTTGGGGATTAAATTTCTTTATCACAGCGGTGATGGAACTTGTCTTGTCCAACGAACCAAACCCTAGTACAATATGAGAATATCTCATGTATTATATAATGAACATAAAATAAAATAAAATTTGTAACTCATTTGATTTGAGGCATGCTTGACTGCAGCTCATCTCTAATGACTATTTCTCAAATGATCCAAATCAAGAAAACCTCTCTATCATCCACACACACTTAAAGAATTTATATAATCATTTTTCATTGAATTCCATATGATAAGGAGAAGCTATAATTGTCCTTATGACATTGCATTAATCACCATGATCCTCTTCCTTCAATTCATTAATGTGTTCTTGGATCGTTTTCTAGGTTTCTTCATTTCCTTCTATAGGAATAAAGAGGACATAGAATCTCCCAACACCTAATGCATGAATAGTCCCATGAGGAAGCTTATCTCCTTCTACATATAGTTGATTCTGAAATACATATAAAGGGTCCCTCATCCCCTATATATTTTACATCCACAAAATATAAAATAAATAAATAAATAAAATATACTAACTCCCCAAATATGTTATTTATATTTTATCATATACTTGTAAAATATATTAAATATATTATTTGAAAAACTAGGATAATTAAATCAACACATAATTCATAATAATTCTAAATAAATATTGAATATTCAAATAGTATTCTTTCATATAATATTATTAATTGAATATACTTAAGAAAATAAAAATATTTTTAACAAATAAATTCAATCCAATTTTGAAATTATCGAATAACAATGAATTTCATAATTTTTCAATGATTTTAAAAACATGGGAAACTCTCAGACCCATTGGTGGGGACCACCATGTCTTAGATACGTATATAGCTGAATATGGATTGTTTTATAACATTCTTGTTGTGTATTACCCTTTAAGACCTTATCTCAATAGTAGTGAATAATATTCATAGGCTAAGAGTAGAGTCAAGAAACCAACAAAACAACCTAAGGTGATCATGAATAGTCATAGAAACAACAACCAACCAATTAACACTCATCATATAATATAATATTTTTATCATTAAATATATCATAATACATGATAAAAAATTATGTCATCATCCTTTGTTAATTTATAATTTTTTGTTTTTAATGGAAGGATTTACCATTGATAGCAATGAACATAGATTCTTAAAGACACTACCATCTAGATTAACAAGACACGAGACATTACATCATCAACTAAAAAGAGATAAATTCTTTCATGATCATTCAACCAATGTCATACCACCAATGAAAAAAACACAAGATACCTCACCACGACATCATTTTCAAGGGGGTTTCTTTGAATCAAAGTACGCGATCAAATCAAACACATTAATATTGATTTAAAATCAAGATATAGATACAAATTTATATATATAAGAACTGTCAATAACACATGAAACATGTAGTGCTTCTTTTGGTGGGTCTATCCTAATGATCAAACAAAAGAGAGATCACCATATAAAAATATCATGAGATGGAGTCTTAATGATTATGGTCTTTAAGAACCTGATAGTTAGATATATTCTCTTTCTAGATAGTATGATGTTTCTACAACATAAGACATATGTTTTAGATTAGTTTGTTTGTATCATAACTTTCTCATTATAGTTTGGGATCTGCTATACTCATTTGGTATGACATATAAAATATGGAAATTACTATAAAATAGTGGAAGCATAAAACTATACACTATAGCAGTATGTGTAAATCAGGAATAAGTCATTGTATAAATTAAATGGTAATACAATAATTATTGGTGAACTAGGTCTAGAGAGCTTATTATTATAAAACACCAACTACCTCTATATTCAACTTGTCAACCATCCTTGTGAACCATAACCCGATTAAGATACTATTTTTGATGAGTCACAACTTTAAATTCGGTGTATTTTATGTATCCACTATGTACCTATTTATCTATGTGAGACATAATCTCCTTTTATGAAAATTCTCAACATATTTAATACCTAAGTAAATTCCTTATTTACACTATATAAACTTGCTGTATTGGATAATAACACCAATTGAATTACCATCATGATAAAACAGCACCTACAAGGTATGATTCCAAGAACAAGAAAACGTCATTGCATTTTATAGTCATGTTCTTAGATTCCTTAGAACATGAAATGCACTCAACATTTATAAATGTGGCTACTAATATCTTTTATGTGAATGTCTTGCTTATTACCTTATCCTGACTACAATGTTAGATCATATTGACCTTTTATAAAGACTACTTTCCCCCCTTGTAAGTATCATCTTTTACACTCAACATACCTAGTAAATATCATTTTTTCTTTTGCAATTTCAATTAGATCGTTTTGACTTCATCATTTGGAGTTATATTTGATTTAATTGATATTTTACTAATATAATGTATATGATGGAAATATCATATATTGTACATATAATGGAATGCATGATTAGTCCATTTCTAAATTTTGTGGAATTATAATCACTACTTTGGCCTCATTCCATGTTATGTACATGTCTTCTTTTTTGAGATTTATGCTATGTGACATTGGAAAAAAATTTCTCATGCATTTTTACTAATTTTATTTTTAAAAAATATGTTAGTATATTTACGATTGACTCAATATGAGAAACTATTAGATCCCACTCAATAAGTTTCATTCTCAAGAACTTATGTTGCTAGTCTAAACTAATATCTGGAGTATTTATTTTTTCTATAATTGAATAACTATAAAAAAACTATTTTCTATATTTTATCAAACATACTCTACTTGGAAATTAATGACAATTCCACTAACCGTTGGACTACACATGAAAAAGAATAATTTTAATTGAATAATATATTATCTAGTTGATTATATTAATCCTAAATTGGATTCTAGTAACTTTCTCCCAAATTGGTATTCTATGTTGTCACCATCCCATTTTGTTTGTCTCTTATAGACACCATCCATGACTATAATAAGTTAAATTCAATTAGATTTAGGAATAATTATTTAGTGTTACCAATGGAGCCTTATTAGTACATCTCTCTTACCATCCATGTATAGTGTCACTTGAATATTCAAAATAGCTTTCATAATAATAATCCCCATGTAATTTTAAGGATATAACCCATTATTGAATTTTAGTTGGTTCATTTAAATTTAATCTAATTGACATGTATTTTTCAGTTATAGATGTTATTATTCTCAAGGAATAATTTATCACTATTCATGTTTAATATAAAACTTTCACCACATTGTTATCTTTCCTATGTAGTATGGGTATCTAGAACATTTCTTTTTATACAAGGTCCTGTGGAACTTGTTCCCATGTCAACTATCTCTACATCTCTGGAATTTACTAAACCCAATTCAATTTTTCATCCACTAGATGAAATACATATGTGAACAATTTTATAGAAATATGGTATATATATTTACTTTAACTCTTCTATCTTATGTACTTCTAAGATATACTTTTAAAAGAGTAGGATAATTACTTTATATGCATATTTTTTTCATAATGGATGTTTGTTTAAACCTTAACAAAATCATTGCATCAAAACATTTATACTTATTACATAATGGATTTCTGTTATAGTATAACTCGTATAACATCTATTTGTCATTATATTTGGAATATAAATATGGTATAAGGTGATATTTGGAAATAATGTCACCAGAAATTGTAGTATTTATAATTCATGGGTTCTAACATTGAAAAAACTTTTACCTATATCAATACTCTGTATATAAACAAAATGTTTGCTAAGGAATTATACCAGGATACATTTTTTGATGAATTTATATATGTAAGAGTCATCATTGATACGGTTTATTAGGATCATATCACTAATGTGGATAAGGTAATGTGCATTTAAGAATTACTATAATCTATATTATATTGATTGATGAATTCTTGGTAAAGATATTATTTGGAATACCAGTATGAGACATATCTCATTTAATGACCATTTATACTATATGCTTCACCTTCACATTCCTAAAACAGTTAAAAACTATTATGAATTACATTTACCCCTAGTATACCATTGTAATATTTCACGCTCTCTAGCTCAAATAATCTTGAATGATTTATTGATTACCTTTATTTCTATATATTTTTTTGGTCTAAAACTATGTATATATGTTTGATGATACAACATATGTTTTTAACTATGGAGAGTCTAAAACCATACAGGGTAAATCTTTGAAAACTACTTGCTTTTTCTTAACAAAGTATTATCTTTACACAACTGTTTATATAAGGCTTACATACTTGATTATTGAGGTATTTCAAATTATTCAGTTTTCACTGAACTATTGGTTGAGTATTAAACTCAACAAACAACATTAATTCATGAATATAGAATAATTTATCCTTATGTACAAAAGAGAAGTGAGATAATTGTTTTGTTAATATGTAAATAAATATCAACTAGAACCATTAACTTAGAAATGAAAATTTTTGGATTCTGAAACCGACATAAGAACCATAATTTTTTATTCACTTGAAAAACACACAATATATCTCATATATTTTCATTTAATAGATGGATTTTGTTTTCAAATTAAAATATTTGATTAGAATATATTATTTAATACCCATGAATTGTAAGAAAGCATTGCTGGAAAGTTTATGATTATACCCAAATAAGAAGCAAATAATTGTTTGTGGATTAAATTCATTACATTTAAACGTCCATAGATTTATTTAATTATATTAGACATAAATAACATCCTTTTTAATGTCTATTTTATTGAAGGACATTAAAACAGTGCCTTTAATTCCATGATTTCCATTGTCAATTTTCCTTTGTTTCCAAATTTCACTAAGAACCAAATATTAATCCTTTCTAAATGTTCTTATTTCTTGGTGAACCTTACCTTGAATGTAATGAATATTTTACTCAATGATGTTAATTTTGTAATCATAAATGAAATGAAGTAAATGGGTGAAAATTGTATATGGATGGCTCATAACTCATCATTCTATTTACACATATCCAGTGTAATCATTACCTATTTTTATATGTACTTCTCTTTCATCTCATTGGTTTCTCCAATATGGGACTACACATAAATTCATCTATTGTATGATGATGTATCCACAAACCACATCATATTATGATGAATGAATTATGAAATAACCAGAATTTATATCATACATGAGTCTCCTATAATCATTTCTACACAATCTTTTAATGAGGTACCCTAACATGTATTGAGGACACTAACACCTTGAATTTTCAATTTCGTCGTACTTTTTTCCAAAACATGTACAACTCTTGAAAACTCATTCTGGTGTGGAATTTTACATTTTTTCCTTAAATATTACATTATTTATTGGGGTTATACATTGTATTTCCTAAAAAACAATATCTATACAATTATTAATTTTATCTTAATTACCTATTAGACATTGAAAATTATTTAAATCCTTAAATGCCTCCCACAATTTTATTGAACTTTAGAAACCCTTTGTATTAGAATTAGAATATAGTTTCACTTGAGTATTATTGTTGAATGGATCATTGAAGCTCACCTAATAGTCTATTATTTTTGGATACTCAACTACTCAGAGAGGTCAAGGTAGGAGTTTGATAGGGCAACCACATTAACTCATGGCTGCTTGATTTATTGAGTGAATTCCCAACTTCTAAAATCATATACATGATTCACCCAAAAAGTTTCTATAATATTTTATAAAGCTGTATTTTTTCTAAATTATTATTTTCAACATTAGTAATGTCAACACATCACTAACATAATGAATCCTAGATAGTCAAAGGAACCCACAACATTGGATGATGGGTTACCAGGATATCCAGTTTTGTTGATATTCAAATAATGGATAGTTTTTATGAGTTATTATTTCATTGAGGAATTATATATGTATATATATACATACATATTCATGATGAATATAATACATTTCTATCAATCTATTCATTTTATATTGTCACGTTACAACTAAACATTAATAAAATAACATTCATCATGTTTTTTTTGAATTTTAATACATATTGTTAAATGAGTTTTCTTAGTATCATGAAAATATAAAAAATATAAAAATAATGCATAAATAGAATATAAAATACCCTACTAGAATTGAGAATATAATATTTTTTGAACAATTTAAACTTAATTTCTTAACAATGACCTATTGGAATCATACCTGATTTGTGTCCTAACTCATAACACTGCTTTCACCGTCTAGTATATGCACTTATCATCAAGATTTCGCCTCAAATTGACATGGTCAACAACTAGTATCATCATCAACATAGTATAAAAATTTAATCACATAGGAAGGGGGTTTTGGAGTAAAAAATATAGACAGATAAATTGAAAACCCATTCCCTTATACATATTTATATGAAAAAATTGTCAATCAGTTCTCAAGGCCAGTCATCATGATAAAATTAAATTTTGTTAAATATAATTTACGATGGATTTTAAGTAAATTAAGTAAATTATTTAAAATCAAAAAATTTATTCAAATAATGTATTTAGTCTCTATATTGATTTAATTTTAATTCCAAAAAAAAAATAAAAAAAAATTTATTTAATACCAAAATTAAATTAATTTTTCCCTATGAATTGAATTATTTTTTTTAAAAAAACTAATATTTTATTAACTTAATTTAATACTAAAAAAATTAATGAATATGTTTTATTTATAGTTATAAGAAAATAACCTTAGCCCCAAAACCCCACCCATGGCTAAATAAAGGTTAGTCCATATACCCAAAGGCCCATTTCTGGCCATATACACATGTTGTTGAGTTTTTATGGGATAAGAAGGTCCAGTAATACCCATTATGGGTTGGGCCGCCCTACCATGACCCATTTTGAAGCCTATCATATTCGTTCAAAATCGAGGGAGGTGGTGGTAGGGGATACCTCTCAGCTGGTCGTCACACCTATGATTCATTACGGTTAGTTTCTCAGGGCAGGGGGTTTGAGGATTAGGATTCTATAAACATGGGCATTATTTGGTTCATGGGGTGCGTCCGATATGGCTATGGGAACTTGGTCTCAACTACTTAGAACAAATAATGGATATACGTCACCATGGGTGGTGGTAATTGGCCTCAAGTTGGCATCTGGTGACCTCACTGAGGTGGATCATTATAATGAAATGAAGATGGGGTAGCCTTGACTATTTATGATGGACATAATAGGATGAGAGGGAACCAAAATCAAGGGTGTATGAAGAGGGTAATATGGGAGACTCAAAGAGGTCGTGATGGGTGGTGGATTCCAACTAACCGGAGGTGTGGATTGTCGTTGGTCGGTGAAGCTTGGTCTGGGCATGAATGTGGAGAATCATGTCCTTCTAGATGGGGTGGGGCGGAAAAAACACAGGAGGTGGATCCACCTATGTGTCATGTGGTGTAGTGAAATGGTGATAAATGAGCAGTTCATTGGCAAAATAACCCCAACAAAAGGTGGGATGACTAGATGAGGACCTATAGGTGGTGGCATCACATTATCTAGAAGATGGTGATCTGAGACCCTATTTTCTCAAAGAATTACACCATTTTTAATTTAAAAAATATTTTCCCACTCCTTTTAATATGATATTTTTTTTATTATGCTTGATTTAGTTGTCTCTCCTCCCCACATCCACCCGAAACACCTTTTGTTAGAAATTATGATTAACCTATATTAATAGGATGTATGTGAATTTTTATTTATTTTAATTTGATGCCAGATCATTCTTCCCCCACCAATTATCATTATCAAATTTTCAATCAAATCAAATATTTTATTTTTAGTAAAATATATTACAGCCAGTATCATTATTTTAAGATACATTTTAATAAATCATATGAATCCCAAAATTATGTGTAATTAGTGGGTGGAAGGAAAATCATATTCTATCCTTTTTGTCACCATTGGAATTGGTCGATTGACATAAAAATACCACCAACCATCTACATTTGGGTAAAATTTAAAAATTAAATACGTTTCATTAAATTTTATACCCAAAATAGAAATTTATTTCAATCTAATTTTTTTTAATTGGCATATGTGGCATCATGAACTTGTATCAATGCGTGGCTAGATCTATTGGGACCAAATTATAATCATATACTTAAATTAATGAAAATAAATTTTTCCCTAAATAATAAAATTCATACGATCCCCCATATAGAAATATTTTGTAATAGCATGCAGGAAAATAGTTTGTTGGCTAGGGGATTATAATTTTTTATCACCATGGAAATAGAACAAGACATATCTAGTGACATATGAACTAGTATAGTTTTAGGATTTTTAATGGTTGATTTAAATAAAAAATAGAACAAAATACCTCATTTAATTTTAGGTATGCTCGATTTCATATCATCTTTGGTGATAGTTTCTTGCAAAATCCAAAGCTGAAACTCTCTATATTGTCCAAACAAGCTTCAACAATCCATGTTATCCTTAGTCATTGAATATTGGGTGCTAGCAAAGAGCTCTGAAAATCACTTTGACATCGTGTCGATCACCAAGATCCATTGCCTTTGATCCATGAACGATTTCTTGGATCGTTCTCTCAATTTAAGTATTTCAATCTGTATGAATAGTAATTAGAGAGAATATCTCAATTCCATACATATAAATTGGCCCTAAAATGAACTTTTATCATTATTTATACACTAGATGCAGAAATATACTGAAACGGTTTCCCAACCCCCATATATTTAACATTCACTAATTAATTAATTAATTAATAATTATGATGAACTAAATATGTCATAAATATTATTTATATTTTTTCTCATAATTTTAATATATATTAAATATATTATGAGATAAACCTGAGTCATTAATTCAACTCATAGTTCTCTCAAATATAAAATGAACATTGAATATATAAATAATATTTATTTTTATAATATTATTCCTTTTATCTATATTAACACTTATAAATAATTTCAATGAATAAATTCAACCCAATTATCCTATACTCCAATGATAATGAATTTATTTATTTATTGATGACCAGTAAAACATAGACAATGCTCATAATGTGTGTTGGGGCCCACCATGTACTATATACCCATTCACATGAAGAGGGAATATTCTTGAATACTCTACTATGTGGGACCCTCTAAGACCTTATCTCTATTGAAATGAATAGTATTCACTAACTAGGAGAGGATTCTAGCATCCCATTAAGTCCCTCGAAGAAATAAGAAATAGTCATGCCAACAATAACCAACATGGGAAAATGCATTGTATTATATAATCTATTTTCATTAAATAACTAATTAATTAAAAAAACATGTTTCATCTTCCTTTCTGGATTTTTTTTTTTTTATCATACTAGAAGAACTTATCATCAAATATCATGGACAATGATTTATAAATGTAAAACCATCCTAATCAATCTAACCTGAGATATTACTTCCTCAACATGGAAGTGAAAAAATCAATATTGATCATTCGAGTATTGTCATACTACAAATGACACACCAAACAAAAGCTACCTGGAAAAGAATTCATTTCCATGGTTTTTTGTTGTATCAATGTAAAAAAATCAACAAGAACATAATGATATTGAACTCAAGTTAGGAGACCAATATAAATTTTCATTGATAGGAGCTACCAATGAAACAATAAACTTATGATATTCTTATGGGACACATTATCCTCCTGATATCATCTTCCATAGATCACTAAGTAAGAAAATCATGAGAAGTAGTCTCAATGAATATGATCCCCAAACTCCTAATAGTGAAAAATCTACTATGTCTAGTTAGTATGATGTAGCTAGGGTATTTGAGATATTTTTATAATTAATTCTATAATATCTATAGGTTCTAATTATATCAAGGGATAAACTGTTTTCCTTCTTATACGAATAGTAATCTATTAAATTTACCATTAATCAGTGGACATATGAACGTATACACTATAATTGTCAGTGTACATAAATCATATATCACAATATACATAGAATGGTAATAAAAAATTTCTATTTAGTTCGGTTTAGGGAACCCCCTATTAAAACATATGTGGAGTAAGAATTCACCTTTTCCCTCTATAATTCACACTTATATTTCATCACCTAAATCTGATTCTCTCACAGTGTTAATAGGATGATCTCTAAGAATTTATCATGATCATAATGAGTATGAGAGTACACCAAGATGTCTTCATGGATGATAAAAAAAATATCCATGTATGGATGAAAGGTGAAGTTCATACAATAAAAAACACAACTAATTTTTCATCACCCCCAATGGAATCACAAAAAACTCATAAAATCCATAATTTATTATTAAATAATTTGTTAGTAAATATGAAGGTCTCACCCTCAATTGATGATACCCAATCTCAAATAATGTATATAAAAAAAAGGAACCCATAATATGGTAAAAAATGTCCCCAATTCAAAAGAGATGATACTGGTTCTTAATCATTATCATGTTCAAATTTGAGTTACCATCACATTCACATAACAGTTCATTATCCTTCTAGGGAAAAAGATATCCACAAGGTGATGTACTCGAATAGATTAAACTTTTATCTTCAAACTCCTCTAACTGAGTATTGATATCTTTAACCTCTCTGGGATCTATTATATACTATGTAATAGAACATGTCTCTACTCCATGAATAAACTCATTCATGAAATCATCCTCTCTCTCTCAGTTGAAATCTTTGATAACTCCTTAGAAAACACATCCTGGAATTTTTCCAATATTGGATGAAATAAGTCATGTCCAATTCCTCATCATCCAGATTGATAATTTCTACATGGGTTATGATATTAATAGACTTCAATAGGACTAGACCTACTCTAAATACCTGGATATTCTATTACCCACAATGAACATGAACATAACCATCAGAATATGTGTAATCAATGCTTATTTTGTAATAATTGATATAATACATTCAGAAAACAAACTAGTATATTCCCAATATACGGTCCAAACATGACATCATAAGTATAAAAAAGTGTCAATAGAGATGATACCCACGAATCTCTAGAGATCACTCTTTACATAATCGAATGCCCACCAATCAAACACCCAATGGAATTTATATCGATGTAACCACAAACATAAAATCCTCCACCATACATAAACCTTTCACATGTCTTATAGATATATACGGTTGAAAAACTATAGTATTAAAAAAATGATTTTAATTCATATAATCTATAATAATAATAGCTCAAATTTTCAATTTTCCATCCTTAATTCCCTACGAGTAGGTTGAATAGCCTGCATATATCATGTTATGCTCACCTTGGATACTGTCTGAGTACCATGAAATTCACTTTACTAATGATATTTATAGTCCTTCCTTGATTCAACTAATTCTCTACCCTAGATGGTATGTCTAGTATAGCTCTAACTCCATGGATAATGTGGTGTTAATGATCCCCTTCCAATTCTATCTACTAGCCTATATCCACCATCACCACTAATCTACTGAGGGCTCCTACAAATCCTTTGTAAATGTCCCATCCCAGAATAAGCTCGACACTCTACTAGTGGTTGGGGAAACAAACCATTCATGTTACCACGTCTTCCTCACTAATATTAAAACACTCAATGCATCCTTAAGAGGGATCCTCCCCTAGCTACTGTATCCCACACCACCCTAGTGAATGTTCTCATAGAATATTTTCCTGCTATCAATGTAATTATTATTTTATTTCCCATAAAGATCTATATGTAGGACACCCCCCAAAATACTTCTTAATCTTCCCATCATAAATGAGATCCAGGTTCATAACCTCTTTATACTTCCTCAAAAAGTAGGTGTTCAACTATTACATGATTTGAAACTTAATTCCATGTCCCAAACCTTCTCTATGAAACAATGGAACTGAAAATTATAGGAAAGACACCATGTTCAACTCCCTCATCATCCATCCTATATAACCTTATCTATTTATATCCTTAATAATATTTTCATATGTGGCATATGAGGTGAATGATACCTTTGTATGGTATGCTATATAGGATCTTTTATAGTTTGTAACATATTATTAAACTCCCATAATCCATCTCAATAATTTATTTAATAGTTTTAGAAATGAATAATCTTACACATTCTCCATGGAAATTCCCAATAACTACCCCTATGTGGGTTGAATATTGTGGTTTTATGTCTAACACTTAGACTAAAAATGAAGTCAGTTACATGTTTTTTCACTGAGATTGTCGGTTGAATTTCATTCTATACTATGTGGAGTTGAACCTATAGAATAAATTTTGATAGAGATAATCCTAGATTCCAATATACCCAAATGAATAATTCTTAATTAAGAAAAATGTTGGCCCTTACAATGTTGTAACAATGAAATGAATATTGGAATCCTTTTATGACATAATGGTTCCCAACATTGGGCCATATAGAGATGTAAAATGTGGAAGGATCTTCCCTAGGTCACCCACTCAATTAAAATAAATTAAATCACATTTCCAAAAAAAATTAGTTTGGGGGTGTGTTCCACATAATTTTCATAATGTTTATTTTTATGTTTTATTTAATCCAATTAAATTTCAATTGACACTAAGTGAGTGGAAATTCCATTAATTATCTTGTCCTATGATACAACCTCATGAGACAATCCCCATCATAATCAACACATTTGTGAAGTAGATCAGGATTTTTATAGAAATTGAAAATCACACTGATCCGTCAAAGGGGGAGACATAGTTACTATTGGGTCCTGCCTCAGGTTATTTGAGAACCCTTATATGATTCTGGATAATCAAACAAGGAATGTAAATTGATAAAACATCCTAGGAGGTGTGCTGAGTTCATCCTAAAAATCATCATGTTTAGGTTGGAATACCCTAATGATTCCATTTTTATTATAGAATTAACATTCAATATATTAATGAAATATAGTGATCCAAGTATTCAACAAGATTATAAAAATAGATTCATGAATACCAAAAGGCTCAACCACACCCCTACATATGAATAGGATCTGACGCGTGATCGGGTATGGTATGACATGGATACATTCAAGACCCATATGCAATATCAAATAACATGTGTGAATATCTTAGGTGTGATTTGTATACAATTAAAGATCATTTAGGGGGAGTTAATCCTCACATACTTCATTTTTACAGTAATACTATTGGCTGTAAGAGGGACCAATTAATATGAAATTCATCATTATGAAATCATATTATTCCAAATATGTTTCTTATATTACAAAACATTATGATTAATTTTCACATACACATTCTCAAAATCTAATGGGAGTGAAATAAATGTCCAAATTCAACCATAGACCTCTAATGAGTAACTGGGGAGATTCCTCTTTGATTTTTTTGTTAGATATGTAAAAGGATATAAATAAATAATTAATATAATTATTTATTGAATTCAATGGATTCGGGTGTTGATACAGTATAATAGTTTAATGACACACTATTCCAATTATTACTCAAGGGCCTTGGAATTTCACAGATCATCTGGATACACCAACTATTGGATTTTAATGTGGTTGAATATCTACTATAGTCTCTATCAACAATATGTTGAATGTATTTTTTCAAGAAAATTTGGGAGGGATAATTACATAGTCCCATGTATGAAAATCCTGACCAAATTTCGTCCATCTATAAACCTCCCAAAATCCATATTAATCATCCTCATATTTTTTAATATAAGAATCCAATTTCATGGAAGTCAATTGTCACTCATACATCCTAAATGTAGATTCCAAATTACTTAAGTCTTATATACTGGGTTGGTAGAGAACTACAACATTGTGATATACAAACATAATTTTTTGGAAAACATTATATACAATTTATTCATCTAAGACACCATAAGCCATGTTATATAAATCTTTTTCTGTGGTGAATTATGATTTAGTAACCCAACCGTATAAGTATGAAACCATGTGTCATCTTCATAAGGTAAGATATTGGGTACTTATGCCACCTCGATATTTAATTGTAATATACCCCAATAATAATTTTTAGGTAGATGGAAATAAATCTTATGTAAATTGGGATAATTTCATTGAAAATATTTGAATGGAAGACAACAAATCTTCTATGAACAAGTAATTGAATTGGAACTCTACAACAATATTCACTTCTGTATCGAGAATGTAAATCCATAACCACTATGTGATCTCATTTAGTGGTTGAGGAAATTAAAATAAGATTGTATTCTCTATGTCCAAAATGGAATGATATTATTAAAAATGACGTGAAATACATAATTTTCTTCTACAATTTTTCTATTTCTAGTGATGGAGTTTAGAAAGAATGTGATTCTCAACATCATGTATATCATCACCTAGAGTGTTATATTTTGATAATGATTATTAACCTTTATGTTAGTCACATGTTATTTCAAAATATTGAGGACCTTTAGAGATATAAACATTTTAATCATGGGTAATACCTCTATTATGGTTTTTGGTGGAATCACTGGCTGTGTGATCTATCTTAGAATGCCTAGTAGGAATCTAGTGGTTCGATCTTAGTATGAATTTGAACTTACCCTACACATTGATTACGATTTTAGGGGATGTAACATCAGTTGAGGAAGTAGTGAATTCCAACACAACGGAATATTATTCTCATCATATAAGGAATTAGGGGTCTCTAGACTGTTAGTAAGGTGATGAAACTTAATATTTTGATTAAATATATGAAGGTGATCATGGTTTAATGTCTGATGGGTATGATAATGGTTTAGAGATCAGTGGGAATGATAATGAGTTAGAGTCTAGTTGGGAGGATCACAATATAAAATACAATGGGAACTTTTACTTTTTAGTGTCTTTAGGGACACATACTATTTAGAATCCAATGGGGATGCTCCTGGATTAGAGTTTACTAGGTACAATCATAGTTTATATTTTAGTTGGGGAACTCCCTGGAAAAAAATCCAAAATTTCACTAGTTTGGGTGGTTTGGTTCTCTCTAGGAAGGAGATTATGTTTTTTGGATTCTGCCTCTCCACCCGGAAATATAGTGGTTATAAGATGGGTATTGAACCTATGAGAGGAATCCTAAATATCCGATGAGAATATGAATAATTCAGCATATACAATTAGTCATAAAGTGAAAGGTTATATGACATGATTGATCTATGATGTATAACATCATACAATAAGGACCCATGTTTAATGAAAATAAATTAAACCAAGGGATTAAATGAGGATTACACATTGGGTTACATGGATCTTTCCTTGAATAAGAAAGGATATGTGTGTGGCTTATGAAAATACTAATTGACCCATGTCTAGTGAAAAAGGAAAATGGATAGATTATCATTATTTTATCGATGTGTATGGAATTTTAATGAGTGAGTTTAGATTGAATGAGTGATGTTAATATATTTCCTCACTCTCAAAATAATTTATCTCCATAATGGGTAGTATAAAGTAGATATTCATATCATATTTGTGCAAAAAATATGGGTAGCATGATTTATTAGGTTTCGTGATGAGTTATGATATTTCATGAAATCTAATATTCATGGAAAATTTTCTATTTGAAATAGTATCATCAATTTTCGAATGCATTAATGTTTTAATGTGAGTAAATTCGAATGAAATTGTCATCTATAACATTCCATGGGTAGTTTTTAATAATTCTTGTAAGAGGGATGTAATTTAAAGTAGTTAGAATAGAGATTATTTGGATTTAGTCCCAGGATCCTCCATTATCTATGAAATCCTCGAAAATATTATTTCGTGGGGGTATTTATAGACCTCTGATCCCATTTAATTATCTTTCTATATAGTCCATGTAAGTCAAGTTATATGATCATAGAATACTTCCTCACACAACAACCCTATAGAGAAACTCACTCAACTCATAGGATTCAATATACATTGGATGTAAAAACCTATTATTTTCAAATATATTTCTCTCAAAAATAATATTGTGTTCAATACCTTTCTCCATACAGTACGCAAAATTAAATTGGAATTTTACATATTAGATTAAAATCATTAATAAAATTGTTATAATTATAAAACATATATTAAATAAAAAAATAATACTCAACTACAATTTCCTAAACATAAATGATAAATAAATATTTTAATTTAATATTTAAAGGGATTATTTATAAAATAATTATTTTTTAAATGTTTCACATTTTAACATAGTAAATTAAATTAAGAAACATTTTAATACTATTATATTATATGGAATTGTATATTAACATTTATTAAATTAGAATTTATTATGAAATAATTTTATGTACACATAATGTTTAAAACACCATTTTTCGATAAAAAGTTGTTTTTATTTATGTTTTATATTTTTATTTAAATGATAAATTTATAAATTCAAGAACATTTTTTTCATAAAATTTTCCTTATGTTGAATTTAACTTTTCAAAATTATATTAGGATTTATTTTTTATATTTCTCTTAAATAATTATTTTTTTGATGAATAATGAAAAATAAAAAATTTTCCATGACTAGAAATTAAGAGATTATCATTATATAAGAATGAAATAAAAGTGTATAAAATAATTTAGTTTTATAAGGAAATACATTAGAAGATAAAATATATATTTAAAAAATAATGTGCTATATTTAAAAACCCATTTATTATCATTCTAAGGTCTTAATTAATATTTTCAAATAAAAATGAATTTTAGTCATTTATATTAATTAAATATTATTTTGATAAAATTAAGATATGTATTCATTTAGAAGCCACATGAATTTTTTATTATAATATAAAATTCATTTAATGAAAATAGAAAACATGTTTAGTTTTATCAAACTCATAAATTTTATGAATACAAAAAAAAAATTCATAAAAATGATTCAATAAATTATTTTCCAAAATTTAAAAATTGATTTTTATCCCCTATAGAAAAAAGATTTAGTAAAATAATTTTCATATTTTAAATCATAATGTTAAAAATATATGATAATAATATTTTTAATTTTATTTCTTAAAATTAATTACTCTGGTTAAAAATGTGTTACCACAATATATGTTAATATGGGTAAAAAGATAAAATTAAATATAATATAAAAAATATCACTAAAAATACACCAAAACGTTTAATTTTTTAAAATAATTATATACAATAACATGATCTAAACTCATTTTTTTTATTTTTTCATCCTTCTACTTTGAATTGATTCCTGACATTATTTTAAAGTCAGGAGCATTTACAAAAATTTCATTTTATTTACCAATAAAATGTTTCTTGACCAACCAACTTATCCTCACACCACATGCATCATATATTTCACAAAAATCATCCAAAATAAATACCTAAATTAATATAAACCTCCTATAAGATTTTTTCCCTTAAAGGAAAACATTCTGAATCGTTAATCCAATTTTCAAAGAAGAATTTCCGAGGAGTAACATAAAATTATCAATACTCATTTCCCATTTAATTTAGTTTTATAATTTTTATTCCTTATGAAAATATAATCAACCAATATTTAAATAATTAAATAATTATCGTAATTATATTAATGTTTTTCTATGTATATGTTATAACCATTTCTTATCTTATTCCTAACGACCAAGAAAACAATAACACAACATGTATTCGGTAAAGACTAACACATGCATACCCAACATGATAAATTTTTCTTAGATTCCATTCATGTATGGATAAAAAATGTATTTAATTTATTATAAATATAATAATATTTTTTTAAATATTCTGAAATATTAATCCCTTACCTATTTTTCTGCCATTCTATGGAAACAAATTCATCCCATAGGGGAATGTGAGAATTACTGAATCCACAATGTTGACATATTTATGTTTTATTGTAGTATATTTTACATTACAAAAATCTCACAATATATGATTTAACAACTCAAAACTTATAAATAATATAATTACACTTAAATAATAATGGTATTATTCCAAAACAATCTATTTCTTAACCATACTAAACAATAGATTATGGATTGTTCTTGTCTGGGTCGATAAAAAATCTATTTGAACAATGATATAAATTTCTAGAATGGATGTGTCTGAAAAGATACCTATAAAAGTTATTAAAAATTATAAATATAATTAATTTTATTTTTTTTGAATAAATTATATATTTTAGTTTATTTTCTGTTAAATGATATATTATTATTTAAATTATTATTACTGCTTCATAATTTTGTATAACAAAAAATTCTAAGACAAGCTCATCTCCCTCTTCGGTTTCATTAATCAAAACTAAAATTATTATAAAATAAAATGTGAAAATTTTGAATAATTATAAATAATATATTAAAATCGAATAATGATATCAGAATTTAGAAATTTGAATCAATAAAAAAGAATCAAAACCTAAATTACTAAACTAATTTTACATAGACAGTCATTACTAATAACATTTGATGATGAAACTAATATATTAATAAAAAATATAGTTTTCAATAAATGATTATAAGTTATGTTCATAAAGGGTTATATGTATTAATGAATTTATTAAAAAATTTATTAATATAGTTATATTTATTATATATCAGTTTAGAATATGTTCATCTATGCGGTATTAAAGTTATGTTTATTTCATCTCAATTTCCATTTTTGATAAATGGTTTGTTTATGAAAATAATTTCATTTATATTATCTGTATAATAACTAATGAATATATGACATCCTGAATTATATTTTATTCATGTTAAGTATAGATTATTTTAAATATATATCTTTGAAGAGGCCTTTATTAACATATTTCTTAGTCCACATGTTTTTATAATATAATGTTTCTCTATTTGAGATGCATGTCATATCTACCACTAGTCTATTTTTTGGGGGATATATAGTTCAAATGTTTTTTTTGAGGTTCTTGATGTAATTAAAGTGAATTAAAAATAAATTTACCTTTAATAGGTTTATGATATGAATAATAATTATGTTATATGTTTTTTTCTTGACTCAACTTCTTTTATAGAATACTAATGATTCCAATTTTACAATTATATTAAAACCTGGTTTATATTCTTATATGATGATATTATATTGAATTACCTCATTTTTGGGGAATCACATAGATATATTTCTGTGTTCATAAAATATGCTGATGTTAATGATAATTCCCACCCTCTACAAATAATATTTTTTCATCGATGTCTATATTTTCTTATCCTAATGATGCACACCATTATATTTGGAAACCAATTTTTTATCTCAATTGATGTTCATATGTATTTTACACTATTTTCAAAATGATTCATTATTACCCGTTTTAAGAATTTGTATTCAAACAATGGTATTTTAAAATATTAAATTGGGCTTCCCTCCAATATTGTTTTTTTCTCTTCAAATCCAATTTTTTTTGAGATAGTATTTGTGTATTTTTTTAGTCTCTTTTATTAAAAGTTATTTCATGATAGTAAATGTTTTAAAATGTTTTCACATTAACTTATTAAATATAACTCTTTAATATGAACCGTACTATAATTTTTTTGGATAATGATATTTATTTTTTCTAAAATAACTTTTGAGGATCTTTTTAATATTAACACATTCCTTCACCGTTATAGTTTCATTTATAAAATGATGATTATTTTATTTATTTCTAAATTTTTTCTCAAACAAACATAATTATTAATGATTTTAAAATTTAAAAGGGTTCTATTTTTCAAAAAAAATTTCCTTTAGGGTTATGAAGAGGTATATTTTCATCTATATAAAAATACTTTGTGAGCCTTATGTATAACTGAGGATATGTTAGTATACCACCATTAAACATCATTATCTATATGAAAAATTAATTTTTATATATTTTTTTTCCTAAAACTAATATCTTTTCCTTAGGTAAATTAATTTATGGTTAAAATTTTAATGTTTCAATGTTCTCTTAGAGAAAAAATGTATGGACGATTATTATGGATCAATGGCGTCCTATTTCATTATCTGATGAATTTATTGATGTTTTATATCTCATGAACTCAAAATGATTACAAGGTTAATATTCTTAGACCATGAGAAGAAAAGTTGTTAGTCCAACCCTAGAGGGTACATGGGTTTTTATCCCAAGCCCAAATGGGTACACAAATAGTATCCCAAGCCAAAGAGGATACATAATCAGTAGTCAAATCCATAGAGGGAACATAAGTAGTATCCTAGGCCCATGATTCTAAACAAGTTATAGCCCATGATCAATAGATTACAAATTTATAAGACAAATCTGAATAGGGTAGATGGGTTGTTATACTAATCCCAATAGGGTACCTGAGTTGTTTTCCAAAGAACACTATGTTATGTAAATCAGGTAGCAATTCCTGCACCATTTAGTTATTCTTCCTTTTGTTTTTTGGTAATCTAAATTTCTATGTTATATGCATATGTTACTATTACACATATCATGATTATTGTTTTATTTTTTTCCCATATTCCATTCAATATTTTTGATCATTTAAGACTAAAATTCATTCTATTATTCAATATAGATAACTATTATTATTCTATATTCTTTTTAATAATATATTTATTCATTTATTGTATTTTATCATATTCATATGATTTAAATATTGTTTATATATAGATGAATTTTCCCATAATTGGGCATTTAATTTTCCCCTTACTTATGTTTATATTCCATAGGTAATAAATAAGAGTAGAGCATATGATGATTGTAGATGATATTCTAGGAAGTTTGTTTATGAAAAAATGTTCACTCCATCATTAAACATGTTTCTTAGGTAGCTAATCCCCACAGTCACTAAACTGTTTGTTCATGGTATTGATAGACTATTTGTGAGATATAATTTATAAATAATGTTAATGATTTAGAATAATGTAATGTTTATAATTGTTTGAATAAAAAAATATTTTTAAAGAATATGCTTCTAGAACCTGATCTGGAAGTATAGGTCTTGGGTGTCTAATTTGAATATTTTATGTAAATTTATTTTTTGGACATTCTTCATACATGAATCATCTTGGATATGTTTTTGAGTAAAAATATATACCTCAATTGTTTTATTCCTTATAAATGAAATAAATATATATTAAAAAAGTAATAAAGAGTATGTATAACATTTTAGAATTGTGTTAACTATTTTGTTGAGGTATAATTTATATTAAATGTTTAAAAAGAGTGAGGTCTGGTTGAAAAAAGTCTCTTTCAAAGACTATTTGATCAATAGGAAATGGTTATTTGTAGACCCTTTAAGGATTGGTGATTTATGAATGTGATGGAGAAATATCAGCAACATATATCTCTATCTTTCATGGACATGTTTGGCACAATAAATAGTTTTTGATAAATTTATCATGATGGTCAAACATAATAAATAAGATTACATTGAATGGTGTAATATTTTTCTTTTTAGAATAATTTAATTAATACATCAAGTAGTCGAAGAAATGGTTAGTCAATAAACCAATAGTCACACTACCCTTAAGTGGGGAAATGTTAATGATATAAAATTTTTCAATAAAAATTGTATTGGGTTTTGTAGTCATGAAAAATGATAATGTGATAGTTTATATTTTAAGATAGTAATGGTACATGAACAATGTTATAAGAAACATGATATAGAATTGGAAGCAGTGAAATTTTACTTAAATTTTTTGGGGAACTGTCTATATATACAATAGTGTTATATATATACTTCAATAAAATTCTAATGTAATAAATAAACTAGGATGTTAAATCATGAAATCATATCAAGTCATTCATAAGAAGATAAGTATGTCCCAATATTAGAGAGGCAGCAACAAATTCCCTGGGAATTTTCTATTAACATTGGAAAAAATTCCAACTTTAATAAATAAACCAAATAAATGAGATAAAATAATAAAAATATAATATATCCTATAGTGAAGAGTAAAATGTACATCAAATATCCTGAAATATAAATATAAAATAAAACCCATCTTATACAAGAGACATATGACTAAACATAAACAAAAATATAAACACCACTAACTCCTAATGACACATGAACATCTTCATATTCAACAACCCTTATTGTTTTTCACCATTGATAATGGTATAATTTATATTAAAGAACATATTTTACCTACGCCTATAAAAAATACAAATATTGCAATCTATATATAACCTAATGTGTTTTTTATGTGATATAGAACATGCCCAGTAAGATTGCATCACCTAATATATATAAAACTATTATAAAATAAACCATTACATGCTGTTTTAAACAAAAAAAATAAATTACCATTTTTATTTTTTAGTAAGACATGTAATGTGGAATTATTTTAATTTAAAAATGAACAATATATAAAAGAAATTAATAAAACCTTTATTTGAAAATTAGAATGTAAAAAAATTTATTCATTTAACATGGAAATTATTTGTTAATGAAACCAGACTATGAATCTTGGGAGTGAAACTAGGGAACCATAATCTATGAAGAGTAGGATAATTGGAGCATAATCCTAAATAAGAATTAATGTTGTTCTATTTTTTGGTGTGATAACTAAATTTAGAATAAGTGTTGGAAATTATAACATTAGTGATTTTTCAATGTTTTAAACTATAAACATGTGAAATAGTTTATAAAAACTATGTTAGTCTATTACTATATATAGTTTTAGTGGGGAAAGAAAATTGAGAATAATATAAGTATAGAAGGGATTGTTTTGTGTAAGAGTAACTGTGTTGATGTGTAATAATTTATCTGATCTTATCAAAGGATATGTAAAACTCTTTAGAGTTATATATATGATTAAATTATATTTAATACACTATATTATAGGAATTTTATGTGGTGGTAGGGCATGTGATGAGTATCTATCAATTACATTCATCAAATAATATAAATTAAATAAATTCTTGGGGATACTATTTTAATAATCCTTTAATAGTACTCTCCCTCTTATGTTTCTAATAATAGTGTAACCTAATTTTTTCAATATATTATAACTACATCTAAACAAATTTAATTATCTTATTGGTTTTTTGAGTGTCTGTGAGTTAATAATGTATCTTTATGTGCATTCTAGATGATCTAATAAGATAAATTAAATTAATTCTGATATATTTTTATTTTCTTGATTTAGATAATAAAATTGTTCTTCTACACTTTCAAAACATCCAACCTTGTTCAATGATGTTTTGGTTTAAGAAGGATATCCTAAAACATGGTGTTTTCGACCTATCAAGATGTATTAGAGAATGGATAGGATGAAAATTTCTAGTAATATATTTATATTTTATACATTACATATTTAGTAATAGTTTACTATTTTATATGTAATGATGTCTTAATTAGATAAGGTTAATATGAAAAAAATGAATTGTTCTGATTTATGATTCTGAAAGATGTAGATGGAAGATATTTTGATTCAAAAAGATATGGAGGCTCTGTTGAAGGGTGTTAAATTGAAATTAATTGAAAACATGAAAGAAAAAAAATCAAGTATAATTAATTTGGGCTTTATTATTATTTTTTCTTAAAACATAGCCTTCAACATTCAGGAATTGGAAACTACAATGTCATTAATATACATTTTTGAAGAAATTTTTGATAATAATTCCATAAGGGACAATGTTTTTCTAATTAAAATACTCAAAATATTGAATATAGTAGAAGAAAAATTGATGATATACATATTATTAACGTTAATATGATTCATAATAATCTAAAATCAGTAGGTGTGATATTTAAAGGACTTTTGTGAGCATTGATCCTATTTTTTTCACATCCAATATCATGAGGAAAAATAGTTACCATGGTAGGTAATTTATGTGGTAAGACAAATTTAGTGTTTTATTATTTTCAAGATCTCATTATGAATGAATACATTACAATAGATGAGGTATAATAATCCACCAGAATAATTATTAGAATAAAAGGTAGACAAAAACTCAAAAAGTGTAAAGGTTAAAAAAATAAATAAGATTTGAGGGAAATCGAACTAACCTAGAACCACATGAAAAAATATAAAAATAGTGGGTACCTGAAATGTTTATAAATATTGTAAATATAATTCCATATTTATAGATGTTCTTTATCAAATACCACAACTAATGAACTATCATTATTTCTATGTATCACTAATAAGTTAGAGTCATGGATCATTAGATTTAGTGTTACATTTCACTCAACATAAAATATTATGATCCTAAAACCACATAATTTTAGAATAATTAAAAATTTTACCTTATGTATGATTAAAACATAAATATTGTTTTAAATGTTTACATCAGGATTTGAAATAGGATAAATGTATTGATGTATTTTCAAGGGGAAAGAAACATACAAAGGATATAGAAGAATATCTTTTTGGAAGGTTAGATAGTAGAAATGATATCTATGAAAATTTTGATAAAGATTTATAGGATATCAGAAGTGTATCTATGGTGGTTTAGAAATGTTTAAAATAATATATTTTTTTAACTTATTTAATGTTTAAAATGTTCAACATCTTGTATAACGCAACATCTAGAATATATAATATGTTCCGTGAAAATTTTGGTAACGTTGGTGTGAAAGTAATGAAATTAATAGATGTAAAATGACTACTAAAACACAATGGGGAGGAGTACGAAACATCTAATGAGTGTATCATTTTTAAGAAATATTTTTTTTCTTTTTCTTATAGAAGGAAATTCACTATGATATTAGATATTGTAGCAGGTTCATACAGATGTGTGGGGTATGTCACTATTTTTTTGCAATGGGTCATTATACAATGTTATATTCAACAATTATGAAATTTAAAAGGTGTGGGTGTTATTTATTAAGAATAAGTATGCAATTTATATAAAATTTATTTTATGGATAAAAATATTGGAAAATGAAATAAGAATAAAGATAATATACTTGAGGTTTGATAATGGTAGAGAGTATGAAAGAAAATAATTCTTCCATATTTGTTCGAATAAAAGAATTTTTTTGGAGATGATGAATCATAGAAAAATAGAACAAAATTATGTGTAATATAACATGAATTACATACAAAAATGATATATCCAGCAGAATATGATTAAACTATAGTTTTCGAAATGAATTTTTAGCAGAAGTAGTCAACTATGAAGTATAACTCACGAATCCGAGTCATTATAAACCACTGGGGAAATAGATTCTAAGAGAACCTTGTATTTGGAAAATATTATATGAAACTCAAAGTAAAGTGTTTAAAATAGAAATTTATGTCCTTATTTATGTTAAAGAGAAGGAAATTTGACACGAAAATTATTAGGCATTTTTTTATAAAGTATGGTGGTAAAGATTTTTTATTTTATTTATGGGATAGTTATCAATGAAAGGTCACAAGAATGCAATATATTCATTTTATTGATAGGATTAAATGGAATGATTAACACATAGTATATTATGAAATTAATAATATATAATCAATAAAGTATGGTAAGATTAATTATAACATAAATTCATAAGATCCATAATGTTTAAGAAGAACTAAACTTTTTAAAACATCCAATTTTAAAAAGGAGAAGTTTTAGATGGTTATTGAATTATATAGGTATTTATAATTCTAGATGTACCAAAAAACACAATGTGTATGGAATAATGGGGAAGTTTTTTGAAAGAATATATTATTAAAGTATAATAATATCAGGAGTTATGGTAGATAACAATAGTTATATGAAAAATATATAAATTCATAATCTATTTTCATTATCTAATTACTATGAATGGTAGAGATTCTAAAATCTTGGATGAATTGGAATGTATTAGTTACTTGAGATAATTGTACTTATTTATAAAGGAGGATATAAACACATTTTTTTTAATGGAATATGAGAGAAAACACAATTTCAACTAAGTAAAAGGGATCATCAAAACAAATGGGTTTCATAGTTAGAGGAAAAATATAATGGTAGAAAATGATACACAACACGTTTATTGGTATTATTATTTAAATAAATTTATAGGGTGGATTTTAGTAAAATATTTTCAATCTTTATTTATTACACAATAATACAAATGACACCTGTAATGGTGGTAGATAAACTCTTATATCATTAATAATTGGATATGAAGACATATTTTTACCAATAATATTTAAACGAGGATATAATAATTTTGAAACATAAATAATTAAATGTAATTACTACGAGCTCACTAGAATTTGTAAATCTATCATTTGGTTGCCTTTGAAGGAGTTCTAGAGGAACCAGGGAATGGTGGTTGAATATGTGAAATTTTATAGAAGTCTTGACAAGATCACAGTTGGTGATTGGTTAGTAATAATCATATCGTAATCTCTCAATATGGATACATTAGGTTATAGTAAATTTTTTAGTGATTAAATCATACATAAACAAACCATGAAACCTTATAAGGAAATTGTGCGGGGTCTAGTTGATTTTTATATGGTGTCACACAATTTGGGTTTGGTATACCCACTATGTTTGGATTTTTCGAAGAGACCTTTTGAATTGGGTTTTAATGATACAATAGACACTCAATTTTGGTTCCCTATTATGTTATTAATTCTTGTCCCTCAAAGCCATAAAAAGTTTGAAAATTTCCATTTTACCTTGCTCATTTTTAAATTTATTAATCTCATAATAACCATTTGGAATGACCTGATAATTCCCTATAACACTGTAGACTTCTCCCTTGGGATTATTGGTAGGTTTCTTTCATTATTTATTGATCACATTAAGGCATGTTGTGTTTTTGATCAGTTTTCCCCTCATCATTTTAGATAATCACGAGAAATATTCTCATCTTTGTTATTGGAATGGAATTAAGTTATAGATACAAAATATAATGGGTTCTAAAGAGGTATGATTTTATTTATTATGGATATAAGATCATTGTCACCCAATATACTCATTACTTTTAATCATTTTCAAAGGTGATTAGTTCCGTTATTCTTGAGGTAGGTGTCTCTATATGAAGGATTTATTCTGGAACTCCTTTATATTTTAATAATTTCCTATAGGATAATAAATGAAAATAATTTAATTGTATTTATTGTGTCTCCATTGGAATATATTAATTTTTTATATGTATTTTAATTAATTTATTTTTGTGCACACCAATTATCTGATGAAATGCCTAAATATTGGTCTTTGTTCCAGACTAGATTTTCAACAATGGAATAATATTTTATTTACTGTGAAAATATTTTATAATGTTATGATCATGGTTTATGAATGAATTTGTAAATAATATGACATTAGTTGAACTTGGGTGGAGTGATAAATAAAAATTTCACTTTAGTGTGTCTAAAGCAACTAGAGGTTTTTGGACACTATAGTGTGTGTAATGCCACTAGAGGATTTCTTTCACTTCAATGTATACAATGCTACTAATGGTTTTTGACACATTCGTGTGGGTAATAACACTATAATTTATACTAATTTTATTCCCATTTGGTCTGACATTTGGATTTACATTCATTTATAACATGTAGTCCCATATGTTTGAGGCCAAATGGTGTGTTTTTTAATTTTTTTTTGGTTGATTACTTGATGGGTTATTTCATGGTCATTTTCACAGATGTTTATATTATGTTTAATATCTTGTTTTTATTATATATCTCTTATACTTTTAATACTTATTTTTATGTGAATATTAAATAATCTAATGAAATCCAAAGGATGATATTCAAAAATAGTTTTATTTGATTTTAATTATTTTTAAACTGGATTTCGTAAATGTCAGTGCTAATTCCTTTACAATATTAGACCATATTTAGAATGTATTGAGAAATCCCATTGGTCTATGTAATTACACCATAATTTTACCTCTATGTGGTTGTATATGTTGTTTTTCAAGAATATGATAATTTTTTTTGCATTATGTAGAATATTGATTTATCTTATTGTTGTTTCATTTATAACTATTTTGTTTGGTGGCGATGAATGGAAATAAGAAGAAGTTTTTAGTCTTTTATGGGTTAATCTTTATGTTTACCCACTCTTGGTTAACATTTTATGTCTTGTGATATTTATTCTTTTTTGTTAATTGAAATTTGATTGTTTTAATATTTTAAATGATACTTGTGTGGTTCATTATTTCTAATCCCCATGTAGTGGTCTATCATGGGTGAATTGTCTAGTTAAATCGGGTTGGTTCATTAAAAAATGTTATCAATGAGAATACCCAAGATAATTTTTTATGAAAATTCCTCGGTGTTTATGTTTTAATTATTTGAAAAGAGTTACGACTATTGAAATTAATGTAGTATGTATAAGAGGGTACCCCACCAGCTCACTTCCTTGCCTAAGCCCAAGTTACCATTTGTGGTCTGGTATATTTCTTGAGATTGTGACTTGAGGAATGAGGTCTTATAAATAAACTAGATGTGTAGATTTATGTCGAATAGTTCCTTATCATGGTGTTGATATTTTTTCATATAATTTATAAAGTCGTTATATTCTAATAATTTAAAGGAATTGATAGGGATTCTTAAAGTTGTATTTTTCTTTATAATGTTTCTATTAAAATGTTTTTTAATTGTATTATGTTTATTAAAAAATTCATCTTATAAGATATATTCCAAATTCAAGAGAGGAATCCATGAAAAAAGTCAAATATACAAATCTTCCAATGTAACCTTCTTTGGTGTAATCTATAATCTACACCATTCAATCTCAAGGTCAAGATGGTGTTTGAAACCTGGGTTGAGTGGTGGATCATGGCTTGGAGTTTAACAAGAAGAATACACCAATATTTCATGTTGAAAATGATCCATAAGAATCATAATAATAAATTTTGTGGATTGAGAGGTTATTAAATTTTTTAAAAAACCATAAGGAATTGAAGGTGGGTTTCAGACATATATGCTTGAAGGAAACTGAATGAGATGGCTTGACTCTATAGTGTATGTTACATTTAATGAGGATCTCACCTTGAAATAATTCAAGAAAACATTCAATCAGTAGTTTAATCAAAATTAATTAATTTTAGTAAAGACTAAAGAGTTTATAATATGATATCTAAGAAATAAGACTATTCTAAAGTATTACACTTACCATAATAAGTTCACATAACACCATAGCTTGTTAACAAGGATTACCTAAAATATCAGTGGTTTGAGATTGTACTAAGGTACAATATTATTTCAATGAGAATTATATGTTTCATTAAACATTGTGGAGGTAATTGATAAATTAGATATTAAAGAGGAAGAAATATCACGGACAATTGGTGTGAGTAGTGTTTTAGTTGTTTAAATTTTTATCCAGGGTGTGTTATCTGTCTACAGAAGGAAGAGAAAAAGTAACCACATTGCTTCAAGAATTGTTTCAGGGGCATAGTAAGGAAAAATGTATGTTATAAAATATTAGTGTGGAAGTATTATCCATATAATTACTAAATATATGGAGTTTACTATGATATTTAATTGTTGTGGAAGGTTGATCCACTTGAGGAATTTTTATGAAAGGTTTTCCTAGAGTAGTAAGTTTGGATCCATTATGACTAATAGATCATAGGTAAGTGGTGATGTAACCAATGGTGGATGAACATATCCTTTGGATAACTAGGATGTACATTTGGTTATGAAATCTGAGAGGGGAGATAAAATCTGAAGTCTTTATATAGTATAGTATATACTAGAGGAGTCTAAGGTAGGGTTGGCAACAGTCAGAGAAAGGGTGTTTATTACAAATTATATGGTTAAAGATTTATTTGATATTAGTGACACTCGTTATTTTATATCCTAAATGTTAATTATTGTATTAATATTATATTAAAAGTTTATTTCATTATTGTTATATCATTACATGCTTTTGGGAAAGAGGTAAGAACAAGGTTTTAAATGTATCACTTGTTGGGGGATGATATCTGTCATTAAAGTGGATTGGAATTACTATGTTTATAATTTTTATATCTTCATCCTTATTATTGAAATGAATTTGATGATAATTTTTATATCCCAATTCATTAGTTATCATTGTTATGTTTAATGTTTTTCACCCTATGCGGTTACTCAGGTCTTTGTGGGTGAGTGGGACTCTAGATTAGGGAGATTAGGGACTATTGTTCCTTATTCTAGAGTAATTTAATGTATGTTTTCAGAGACAATTCACGATGATGATGACCTTTTGTTGTTATTAATATTACTATAGTGGTGTATGCATACCTAAATGTATTTTTGGATAATTGTTAATATTTAAAACCACATAGATTGTTTGAGTTTACCATTAATAAAAATCCTATTACGATGCCTGTTAATTTTCCATCCTATCAAATAACACATTTTAATTTGATGGAAGCTAAATTATATTTTGTGGAACTAGAGGATAAAGGGTTTATTCATACATGTTTGTCACATTAGGATTCACCTTTACTCTTTGTAATAAAGGAAGATAAAAGCTTTTGACTTTGCATGGAATGGAAAAATCTAAATTAGGTGACTTTTAAGAAAAATTGACCCTTCCATAGGATTGATTAATTTATTGATGAACCCAGACGGAATTGTTCATTTTCAAAGGTTGATCATTTGTCAAGGAACTAGAAGATTAGAGTTTTAGAAGATGATATACCTAATAATATTTTTAGGAGTTGGTATGGTAATTAAATGTGTCTAGTTATTCCATCCAATTTCATTAATTCTCCTGTAGTTTTTATAGCATTGATGAACCAGATCATTCATCAATTGTTATACTCTTAGGTAGATGTGTTCATGGGTGATATTTTGGTGTACTCAAGGTAATAATTGGAACCCCAAGAAAATTTATAGAAAATTATTACAACCATGAGAGAACATCAATCTTATGGTAAACTTTCCACGTTTGAATCATTGTTCTAAGATGTAAATTTTTTATGGTGTATTATATTTGAGTAGGTAATATCAATAGCTCCTGAAAATATATAGGCACTTCTGAACTAATAGAAACCAGGAAATGTGTTTCAGAATTGATGTTTCATGGGAAAACTATAAATTATATGTATTTTGAATGACTTTTTTTATCTTGCATACCCGATGATAGCTTTAAACCATAAGGTTGTAAATTTTGAGTGTAGTGTCAAATAAAAGAGATCTATTGGGGTACTGAAGGGGTGTATGAATTTATATTTGGATTTTATTCTTCCAAAACAATTCTTCAGTTACGATGTATTCTATATTTTTTTGGAATGGGGTTGTGGGGTTTCTTAATAAAAAAATAAGTGGTGGACTAAAAATTATTATAGTTATTACCTCAGGAGAAAAAATACCCTATGAATATTCTTTCATTGTAAAATGTAATGCATGGACTCCAAAAATGTAATTATAATATCTATTGGTATCGGTTTATAGTATATTATGATCACAAAAACCTGATGTTTAATTTCTCTAAAAATCATATAAACATATAATAGATACACTGATTTGAGTATCATCAAATTTTTTATTTTTATATTACATATAATCCATAGAAATGGAATGTGGTATTTGATGTTTTGAGTTTGAAATTACTGACCCATGCCTTGAAGGAATTATTGTAGGAGTTGTCTATGATGATTTTATTCATTATCATGACTGTAGAAGTGGAAGAGTTTTGGGGGTATATGTTATTATCTTTAGTTATGGCCGAATCATCTTTTGATGTGTGAGTTTGGATCAAGGTGGATAAAATCACTAATTTCTAGTACTTATGTCAAATCCTAAATGATGGGGGAAATCAGGTGAGTGGACTCAGTCCCTTTATTTTTCCTTGTGTTTCTAACGAAGGCTGGTCATTCTAAATTATTTAAGGAATAATTTTATGGGAATTTCAAACCATTCATGTTGGTCCATACACCATGGTACAATCAACATGTATCATTATTTGTGATTTTGATATTGGTGGATAGGGATGAGATAGTTTATTTCAAGTCTCGTGTCACAATGCATTAATAATGAGAGTTAAGGTAGAGCACTAGGGACCTATTGGTTTTTTGAAAACCTAACCCCTTATTGAATGGATTTGGGATGATATTTCATGGAAATAATTTTTGATTTAACTTGGAATCGAAGTGGGAAGGATTTAATTTGGGCTATCATTTTTTGGCATAAAAATCAGCTCATTTCCTTCACATCAAGAAGAAAATGAAGGTAGAACTTTATGATGAAATTTTTATCTAAGATATAGTTAGAAATTATGCAGTTACCTCTAATATTATAATGGACCATGACCTAAGGTAATCATAAACATTTTGGATGGGTTTTCAAGAGTTGATGGGTAAAATATTTATGTAGAAAATATAATATTATCCATTGATAGATTGATAGATAGAGAGATCGATTCAGGTTCATGAGGACATATTCTGGCCATTTATTCCTAATTATGGTGTTTTATGGGTATATAATTTTCATCTTGTTTAATTTTTTATATAAAAAATGTTATTAGAACTAGATAAGGATGTAATATTTTTTATTTATATATGGATAACCATGTAGATCTCCCTTATTCTTATAAGAGTTGGAAAATTGGTCCTTGGTTGGATCAAGAATTGTTCTGGGAATGACAGAGAGGGTGATTTTGATCCCGAAGAATCTGGTTTTGATATAGAGTCATCATAAGTACTATGAAGACTATTTTCATCAGCCTCTAGAGTTTGAGTTTTGGGATCAAGTCTTTCATATATATTTTTTCATTTTTGGGACATCATCATTTGGGTAAGTAGGGTAAGATGGCCTCAAGGTTAATGGTCCCCATTGGGATTTCGAAGGATATCGGAAAAGTTGAATATGGGTTTGACTTACTATCTAAATTAATATCGATTCATCATGTTTTTCTTCTTTACTATTTTATGAGGTATCAAATGTAACATTCTCATGCGATTGAATGAGAAGATGTAGATCTATATCCTGAAGCCACCATTTTTAACCAACTAGTTTATATTATGGATCATTGAGAAAAAAGGTAATGTGACGTAAAACAATCAATTTGGTCTGTGTACTGTAAAAATTCAAATTTAATGAACAAGAGATATGGTAGTAAGATTTGTTGATGAGGTAGTAATAATCTTCTCTATTTTTCTGTCAAGGATCTTGATCACTTTTTTGGGAAAAACTATTTTAAGATGAGGGTAATTTAACACCCATAAGATCATATATATTCATAAATCTAATATTGGGTTGTATTTGAGAGAATTATAGAGGTTTTTAGGGAATGGGGGTTGAAAATCAGAAATTTTGGGGAAGTATGGATAGGAGAAAAATAGGCACATATTTAGTAATAACCACATAGTAAAAATGCAGTGTGACTATGTGAGGTTACATGTGATTTTTTCATTGTTTAAGAATGGTAAAAAATAGTATGACATGCTTATAAAATCATGCGGTGTCGGGGTGATTTTCCCAGGGTGTCACATGGTTTGTGAAAATTTTCCAAAACCATGCACCTTTTCCTAGGATTCAACCTATATTTTCTTTTAAAGGGACAACATCTAATTATGGTTAGTGCATGAACAAACCATGTGGTCTAACCATGCACATCCCTTTGATCATTTAAAAATTTATAAATTATTCATTTTCTATAGTTTATATATAAATATAATCTATTCCTAGTCCCCATTTGTGTCGACTAAATAATTCTCCTTTAATATTGAGACTTATACCTAGGGATTGATGGAGGATATCATTCATTATTAATGAGTGACTTTTAGTAGTTCGTCATTTTTTATCCATTTCCCCTCTTATTTGTAGATTCTCACTAGGTATCTTCTCCTCTTGTGTTTTATTGAAGAAAATTGTGTTTTGGATGCTAGATATAATGGGTTTGATAGAGGGTTTATGTTTCTTATGAATCAATGATTATGATTACCTCATCTACTCATTCCGTATCTCTATTTTTGATGGATATTAGTTCACCCTTCATGAGGGATGTGCCTCTATATGAAGGATTAACTAAGGAAGTGCTTTATGTTCTTGTAAATATTTAGGCTATTCATTGTAACTACATTATTTTGTGATTATTGTTTAATTTTTCAGACTATATTAATATTTTTAAATGTAATTTACCTTAAAAATATTTTTGTGCACACCAAGTGATCAATAAAATACCAATATGGTGTGGTTGATTTAAAAAAGGTATTTCAAGAACAAAATTTGATTTGATTTTCTTTTAAAATATATTATAAATTAGTTAGCATGGTTTTTAAATGGTTTTTAAAAACATATCACATTGTGTTCATTAATAAATAGACATTTCACTTTATATTGTGTAATTAAACTAGAGATTTTGTGTCTCATTAGAGTGGATAATGGAACTATATGTTTTGTATGCCTTTAGTTTGGGTGATTAAACTAGGGTTTTTGTATCACATTATTGTGTAATTCTAGATTATGTTACACTGATTTGATCCACTATAATTCTAGATTTCATCGTTCCTTTCATGTATAGAATTTAGTCCCATAGGTTAGAGACCAAATTGTTCTGTTTTTAATTTATTATGTGTTCATCACATGTTAGTTTATTTTATGATTATTTTTTCACATGTTTATATTATAGTGAATCCATTGTTTGTTTTTGATATATCTCTTATATATGTAATATTACATGGTATGTGAATATGGATGTATTTTTATGAAAACCATAGAATAATTTTAAAAAAAATGGTTTTATTTTATAAAGGTTCTTTGAAAACAGTGTTTTTTAGAGATAGTACTAATTCCTTCTTGATATTAAATACTTTATAGATTATTTGTTGAAATCATAGTGGGATTTGTTCTCAAACTGGAATCTTTTCATTTATGTAGTTGTAAGTTTTAATTTCAAGACCTTAGTAATGGTAATGGAATTATATAACATTCCTATTTCTCTTATTGACATCGTCTACATAGTAGGATGGTTTGTTGGTGGCCAATGGTGATATAGAAAGATATATTATCTCAAATAGTATTATGTTCCTATTTAATTTGTTTCGATTTGTGATTTTTTCCTCATGTATATTTATTTTTCTTCTACATTTTACATTAATTGTTCTTTTATTATATATGATACTTGTGTGGATTGTTATCGCTTGTCACCATGTGGAGGTCCCTTTAGGGTGACTTTTCTAGTTGAATCGTATTGGTTCATTAAATTAAAAAAATATGATGTTAATCTAATGTAATAGAACCATGAAATATGATTTATAAGTTAGATACCTTCATGTTAGAATATAAGTTCTTCTAGTGCAATACATATAACAATTGTTACTAAGTGATTGAATGTGCATCACACTTATCTTATCTGTGGATGGAATGACTTTGAAGGATAGTGGGGAAGCCAACCAATTATTAGGGATGATAATTTATAGGCTTTAGAAGCATGGAACAGTAATGTTATTAAATATAGAGTATTTACTGAATATAGTTAAAGGGATTCTAATATTTATCTCTAAACCTATCAGAATCCCATTGGCTAGAAATTTGAGACTTTGAAAAGAGACATCACTATGAATAAAATATAAGACTACATATATTTAAAAGGATCTATATTCACTAGTCATTGAAATAATGACTCATGTTATGATTTTTATATTGTTGAACATTTCTTGCACAATGATACTGGTTAGTATATTTATTTACAGCTAGGGAAATGAGAAATGGGATGTTGTAATTTGGAAACTCCGATTTCTCAATGGATTTACTATACTAGCCCTATGTTTTCAAAAACATGATCCATTTCATATGTATGTTGATGAAGAATTTAATGGAGATTCATACACATGGAGAATTACCCAAATATTTGTGGACACCTTTAGAGTAACAACAATAATATTGTTTTCAAGAGTATAACTGATATTTGTGCTTTCCACAAAAATAGATTTAGTTGTAAAAAGGGAATAAATTAAGGAGATAACATTTAATAAGGATTTATTAGTGTAACATGGAATAATTTAGGGTAATGTACTATTATTTTGAGGTAGTTAAGGAGTAATTCATATTTCATTTATTCTTGTATTTCACTCATGAACAAAAAAAAATTCAACTAGATTATCAATTCATAATAAAGGTTATGAAATATAGATTGATATACCCATATAAATTAGGTGAGAGTTAAAATATAATAGATAAGATGAAAAATATCATAATATATAAAAATATGGGTTTTTTGTGCCTTACTATAGAATGGATGACTGGGATGAAAGGATTTCAGATTCATTGTTTTTTGTTTTAGAAGGAAGGAATGTTTTAATCGGATAAAGTGATCTTGAGGAGTTGTAATAATTGGGAAAAGTTATCAATTAGTAAATTAATGTGTTTTTTAGGATGATTTTTTTGGATAAGTGTTGTAAATTATGAGACGATTTATTTTCTCATGTTATAGATCAAAAACAGATTGATGGAATTGACCAAAATTATGGAAGTCTAAAATTGTAGGTTGTAGCAATGGTGAAGAATGATTTCAATTGATTTAAGTAGAGAATGATTTCATGTATTTAATTAAAGTAACTATGAGGAAGCTTATGAATTACCGAAGGTTATCAAATGTTATTTCAGATTATTCATTATTATGTGTATTAATAAGAGTGATTTAGTAAACTATTTAGTAGAGATCTAAATTTTATACAATTCATGTTTTGAGAAGATAACTATATAACTAATCATTATAAGGTTCTTCAATAAAAATTAGAATGTGGGGTTACTAGACCAACTAGTTTAACATATCTATATAAAAGAGAGAATGGTCACTTGTTCAATAACTTAGTAATATAAATATTATTGTTTATATAATATTAAAAGAGTAGAAATGTTTCAACCATAGTGTGGGACACATTCTGAATTATTTACATTACCTCTTTTTTTAATGTTTCTATAAGTTTATTCATCCATTTGTGTTTGAATTTTGGTACATTAAATAAGAACAAATTAATTCAACAATATATTCCAGAGTGTTTTTCATTTATCATGTATTTGGCATTAGGTGATTCCACTTTAAAATTTTATGTAGTTTTTCAATGAAGTTGAGGTTCTATAAGGATATCTTAAAACATGACGGCTTCCATCCAAAAAAATTCACTAGTAATAGTGGAATAAAAAGATAAAAAAAGTATGCATATAGTGAAATCATCAAATAGAATAGTTATTCATTGATGGTTCCCACCTAAGTACCTACAAATTCCCATGAGAAAATTACATGATCTATGATTTTAAACAACCATTATTATCAAGTTATAAATCGTTCATTTATAGAAAATAATTAACCATTATTAAATCTTTATCACATATAGATTTTTTTTGAAAAGGGGGTAATAAATTAAAACAGTAGGAAATTTATAATTAGAACATTTGATTGGACTAACATATTTTTTTCATAAAAAAATTAATTATAAATAATAACATATAATTCAATGAAAAAAAATTTAAAAAAAATTTAAACATCATTGAAATTTTTAAATAAATCCTTGTTTGAATATATTTGGTCTAAAACAAATTTTATCCATTTATGGCATATCCTTTCTCAAAATGTTTTGAAACCCAATGAGGAACTATTATATAATTTTATAAAATCATTATTAATATCATGATTAGACATAGGTTTTACAAAATTAACATTTTAAAACATGAAATAATTATGTTTATTTACATAATGTTATATACAAAACACCACATATGTTTTTATATGCTTTAATAATTATTCTGGGTACGACCCATATAATTTCTTTTTTATAGACATATTGAAGAACATACCAAAGCACTATGTTTTCTGGGTGTTTCACCTTAAGATGGAGAAATCCCATCACCCATGAACCATAGGTCTAGTGAAATCATGAAATATAGAAGAGATAGTGTGAAGGGGATGAAGAGAAATGAAATAAAAAATGGGGAAGAGAAATAGATGACATTGATATTCTATAGAGAGAGTAGGAGGATAATAACCTATAAGGTTAGCGGAAGTTCATCCCCATTACTTTATAAAGTTTATGAAAATAAATATAGAAATGAAGAGGATCAATCCTATTTTTAAATAGAATCAATTTTTATAAAAAATCCATGGATTTATTTTTGAGTTTGATTTGTTGTCAGAGAAAAGGTAAAATTATCAAAATATTCTATGGAAATCATTTTAAATGGATTTTGGAAGGTAAGAGAAGACTTGAGGAATCTTGATTTCCAGTTATATTTTTTGCGTTAATGAATAAATTTCAATCATGAAGAGTAGAAAAATGGAAAAGCAATATATAAGTATAAAATATGAGATCCTACTACAGAAAGTAAACCCCACATCCCTTAACTACTGACCACTGTACGTCCAATTATTTTTTTATTATAATTAAAATTTCGAATAATTATTATAAAAATTAATTTTTTAAAATATAAAAAATTAAATTTAGTTAAGAATATATGGTTGAATATATCTTAGTGTTATTTTTTGGGGATTTTTATGAAATATTTAATTTTCGGGATTATAGTGAATATAAATTTTTTCCTAACTACTATCACATTTAAGACATAGTTATAATATATGTTTGAATATATAGTTTTTTTTTAAAAAAATTGATACACCAAATATATATTTAAAATTTAAAGTAAATAAATTAAAGTATTATGTAGAATTTAGAAACCTATTTTTTCATTTTAAAACATAAGTGAAGTCTTATGGTAATAAAAGACCTATTTTTGATAATTTTCATTAATTAAGTAATTGAGTGGTTAAATTCAGTTATAGACTCAGTTTAAATTAACATAAATATCCTTCATTTATTCATAAATTTACAATTGTAATAATAAACAATTATTTACATGATTTTATAGTAAAATCATGTTTATACTAAAAAAGACATAAAAAATATTGATTTAATTTTTAATTATTATATTAAAAAGTATTTTTACTACACATACATATAGAATATTATAAAATTTATTACATATTTAAAATTATAATAATCAGTGTTTTATAGCATGGTCAACATAATTTTTTGTTATTATGAATAGTTACCTTGAAAAATGTTTATCACCATGAATAAGGGTAAAAAGTATTAAATGTGAGGTGGATAAACAATGAAATAAAGCTTAAAATATATCTAATACCTGAATTAATTTTATTGTTTGAGTTTATTTTGACCTTATAGTATCCTAAATTCTAAATTAGAAATAATTTAAGCCACATTCCCTGAGAACTACGATTATTATATTTAAAAGTTATTGATATTTATAAGAGTGTCACTCCTATAACTTATAAAAGAGAAACACCACTCCACTATTCATCACAACACTTGATAATATTATCTCAATAAATCTCTACCAAAATACCCACCATATACCCTTATTCATGTCCTAGAGAATCTGGTCATCACAAAATAACCATACAAGAGGAATTAAGGTTTCTATAAATATAGATTATTAATGGAAAGGGTATATATATTTTTTCTATCCCTTTCAAGAATAATTATTCATTAAAATCCCCCAAATATTTTATATGATTATTAACATAATTATATGAAAGGGCTTAATATTATTAAATCCATTTATATTAATTATTCAGCAATTTTCTATCTACTATCCTTCTAATGTAAAATGTAAAATGTAATAACCTAGGTATAATAAATTTTAAAAAAATTTAATTTACTATAAATATTAATTATGTATATTTTATAGAGATATATTCATTTTAAATATATTAAGTAATTTTTCAAACAAAAGGAAAAATAATTTATTTCTAAAAAAATTGTGTTTTTAGGAAGTATATGGTATTACATAAAAGATTTATTTCAAAAATAATATAATATTAATTTAAAAAAATTGACTTCATTTTTTAATTCACAATTTCTAATTAGCTTAGGATAATTTTTTTTGAGAATTCTAAAAGGACTGTTTTTTCAAAGAACATCGAAAATACTGATATTTATTTAAAACTGTGGTTTATTTTTAATTTTTAACAAAGTAATATTGTTTCGTTGATATTTTTTAAAATGTAATTAGAAAATTTTAATAAAATATAATCTAATTAATTTGATTTGAATAAAAATTAATCATGATTTAGTTTTAAAAATACCCTTATACTTAAAATTAATTTTTTGGAAGAACAGTTTTTTATTTTATTCTGTTAGTTTAAATTAAAATTAAATATGCCACTAATATGAATTGAATTTGATAAAAAGTATTCTATATTTTTTATAATATTTATTAATTTAATTTAATACGTTAAACACAAATTTGTATAATAATTACTAGTAAATATCATTCAAAATCTATTATCATGGTTGATGGTAAAACATGTTTACCAATTGGGTAAACTAAAGGGATAAGGGTTAAAATTATCTATAAAATTAGTAAAATTCAATATTTATTTCCATATTTTTACCATATATTATCTCATATGCATAAATGATATATTTTAGAGCCATTTAGTTTGGGAATGAATTTAATATATTATAATTGTTTAAAATATTCCAAGCATGGCCGGTCACTCACTTATAAAAGGAAACCCCCTATAAAATCTTCTACATACATTAAAAACCTTTTGGTTTAAAATATCCCATCACAAATACAATATTTATATCCATACCCACATTATAAAATCCATAGTATGATCATAAAACAATCTTTGGAAGGCATTACATTTAAAATTGAAGAGGTTACTCGAAGAAGAGGCATAATTTTAATTGAGCATTTTTGTGTTAATTTTTTTTACAACCTTCACATATTATTCAACCATGATGAAAAAAACACTAGTATCTTCCTTATACTAACATTTTGTTTGCTTAATGTCATAAAATAAATCAATCTATTATTTCATCAAATGGGATACATAACCCACATTATTGTGTATGATGGAATGTCGTCGCACGAACCGATGTAATTCATTTTCTACAACCACCTCTCATGAATAGTTATAAATATATATTTAATATATAAATATAATATTAATGACATATTTATCATTTATATAAGATAATATATTATCTATTTTTTCATATTTTTGTCCACTGAATATTGATAATGCATTTCATGCATACGTGTGGATCCCCACCTCCACAAAGTAACATGATTCATTTTTCATGATAACATCCCATAGGTTTTATATAAAGGTGTATTTAAATTAGTAATATTATATTTACTATATGATAATAACTATTTAATGATAAAGGTTACTTATCTACTTCGTAACGACCCAATGTTTTATAAATGTAAATTTCCTTCTTATAATTTTGTCACATTAAATCACACTAGGAAACACAATGCCACATTATACTTATATGAACAACTAAATACTATGTCAATTTTATAGAATAGTCCATAATCATAATTTTCCCACTTCTATGTTTTTTATTTCAAAAATCAGACATACACAGTAGTGATCAATAAGATATTTGGAGTCTAATATGGCAATCATATTTTTTAGTGAATAACAACTTACCCTTATGAATTATAATGTTACCCTTATGAATAATAATAGGACCAATAAGAATAGTAAATAAGAAAACAGAATAGTAATCATACCAATTAGTGTATAAATAAAATTTATCTATCGTATAAGTGAAAATGATATAATTATATTATAGTATAAGTTAGTAATTTTTTTAAAGATTATTAATTATGTGTTGGAGTTTCTATAAGCCATAAATATTTTTGATTAATTTAATAGAAAATTTATTTTCACATAATTTATTCATAAATTAATATTTTTATTTCTTCTGATTTTATTATTATTTTATAAGATCATAATAAAATTTTCAATGTATTATAAAATCTGTTATACATTTAAATATATTTATTTTCTATGTAAATGATGATATTAATTAAAAATTAAATTACCCATATTTATATTTTTTTTCATAAATTTTTGTTCATTTTTAAATTCTAAACATCCAAAAATTGGTAAGGTTAGTTTTTGGTATTTTTTTTGAAATATGTGAATTCTTGGTGTATAGTAAAATACGATAATTTACGATAAATGCTAAAAACATGGATTTTTGAGTAATGCGTGAGTTACGGATGATATAAATGACCATTGGTCGAACTCACATGAACTAATTACTGTATTTACTTGTTATAATCCTCACGATTTATTTTATTGAGCATGATAATAATGTAATGATTAAAATAATAAGAACACATCCCTTTTATCCACAATAAATACCACCCCTCACACCCCAATTTCCTCACACCTATCAAGAATTTATATTTGCCTTTATTCTACACATTAATTTTACTGGGACCCTCTACCTAGGTCCATGAGCTCTTGATATCATCAAAAGTTCAATCCTTGTTGCCTTGAGGAGGATATCAGGATTGGAATTCAAGAGGCGAATCCTCTTTCTTTTATTTTAATTTCATTTAAATTTAAATTTCATTTCTTATTCACTCATCACCTTAATTTTTATAAATGTAATGATAACTATAGTAACATAAATATACTTGAGTTATAACATGCTTATGGAAGATAAAACATTAAACATCTCCATCTCTCTATCTTATCATAAAAATGAAATCACTGACCGTGAAAGGTCAATTTACCAACATCATGCGAGATGCACATTTATTTTCCATAAATTCATTAATGGATGTACAAAAAACTCATAAATGGTTTAAAATGATTTTAATATTTTTTTTGTTACCCCATTTAGGTTCTGGAACTAAATTATCCACATAATACAAAATGGTAAAACAAAAAAGTTAGTTATGATAAAAAACCGCCAAAATTTAACCTAGAACGATCATAAATTCCATTATCTAATGAATGATCCTCAAGGTATATAAAAAACCCCCCATAATATTATCTAAACTTATGTAATATCAATAAAAACATATAATCACAATTATTTATGTTTATCTACATCTTCCATGAACTTTCATTCATGTATACAAGTGATCCGATCTTGAAATATAAGAAAATGATCACACACAAAAAATGAATTTGAACTCTACAACTCATCCAAATGCCTATTAAAAAACATAATAAAACAATAATGAATCACAATCAGGTACAAATTGTTATATAATTGTAAATTAATTAATTTAATGTGATTATACATGATATTATCCTCAAGGGAAATTTCAATCCAAATGTAAGGGGATTTCTCGAACCCGGTTATCTTTCATTGTGTTTTAACTATTTCACCCCCATTTTCAATATGGTTATTACTTAATGAAAATTTCTTCATCATTATATTATCTTTTCATGAATATACATTTTTTCTACTAAATTTTAGGACAAAGACAAGGTTTTCCAAACGAACTTTTCTTTCAAATCGCACATTTTACTTCTTACTCAAGCTTGATTATTCTTATATCACGTATGTTATTCCACATTTCATACAGAAAAAAGATGTTAATGAATTTATTCTTATGGTATGGAACCGATTCCTTGACATTGGTTATTTACATTCTTTATTGATATATGTTCTATGTGAAATTCATGATAATTTAAATGTTATGATGTTACATGTTCTCTTGGAATTATATAACACAATGTTAATGTTATGATGTGACAGGTGCCCCTAGATTATATAGAGCTCTAATTAATTGGGTAATGTTAAGAACCTCATGAGTAATGTGAAATATGTCTGAACATGATTCTATCTTTGTTCACAACGATGTATGGTAGTTGACTACTATGTCACGATGTTTCATTTTTATGCATTGCCACATTCTATGTATTCTCAAAATGATTCCTATCATGATTATAATCCTATGATTATGTTATGATGACAATGATTATTCTCTCCCCATGATATATTGTTTCATGTTATTATATATCATCTTAATAGGATTTTATCTCAGCCATTTTGAGTATATCCTCAGGTGAATACTTTACCAAGGAGAATTCTAGGGTAAATAAGAATCTAGATAAGAAGGAATTAAATAAATGTTTATGTATTTTTTTAATACATATTAATGTTCCATGTATACCCAATACGATAGAGTTTTGAATCCATAATGTGTAATAACATTATGTTAACTATCATTAAAATGATGTAATATTAATGTTATAAAAAGTAGGGTCACTATAGTTGGTATGAGAGGATAGTTTAGTTAATTTGATAATTAGGATTAGAGAACCTTAGTGAAAACATGTTGTATGAGACGAAGTATGAGTTAGTACCCAAGATGAACTGCTAAACATAGGGATCCCACAAGATATTCCTTTTTAATTAATTTCACAAATGAATAAATTATTAATTCCAGACATGATGAATTACGTTTTATTCTATCCTTTTATATTTTACAAAATTTGGGGAACTAGGAGAAACCATGACAATAGCCTATGTGAGTGACAGTGAAACGATTGCCCAAAATACATCCCTAATGCTTTTGGAGATAGATTTCAAAATATCAAAGTGATTATTACCCAACTGTCTCAAGTTATGAACACTATCTTAAATAGTGAGAAATTTCATCTTTCAACAAAGAGGGAGTAACTTTATATCAAGTGTTTTATGATGCATCAACGACAAATGTTTAATGGATCTTCTGATCCACCATATGTTTAATAGTGGGTAAAATCAACAAAGAAGATCTTTTCTGGGCTTGAAAATTTTTATATGGATAGGATGAATCATTTTTTTTGTTATTTAGATATGGAGGACAATCAGTGGTGGGATTTGATAAAGAACACCATGCCAAGGGACAATATTGAAGAGTATGAGTGGGAATTGTTTAAGATAATGTTCCATAATATGTATTTCCATAGAAAATTTTGAACTAAGACACATAAAGAATTTATAGATGTGATGAAAAAAGAAGTAGAATCTATCACAACCTACAAAGAAAAATTGACAAGGCTTTAAAGGTACATTTTAGGTTTTGTTATCAAAAATGATAACACAATTGATAGATTATATAGTGGTTTAAAATCACACCTTCAAAAGGATCTTTCAATTTGAGAATTTGGGAGTTATAAAGATGTTCTTTCATATACTCTAAAAGTGGATATAGTGTTTGGGGACTGATCCCAGGGCTATGATGATAAGAAATAAAATATGGATTTTCCAGATGGAGGCTATAATGAAAATGGTGAAAAGAAAACTCAACCACTCACATATCAAAATTATAGGAATACATATCACGGGAAATGCCTCAAAGGGATGATTAAATGCTTAAAATGTGAGGGATAAGGCCACCTAGATCATGAATTTCTAAAAGTCATTAAACGGCCGAAAAATTTGGTGGAAGAATGGAGGGCAACACCCATGGTAAAATGCCACAACTATAGGAAGAAAGAGAACTATTCAGGCTGGGTCACTACACCTTGAGTTCTTGAGGATATTCAGCATCATCACCCATCAAAGAAAATGGAGTTAGGGAAGTCTTAAGCCATCACTACTGCCAATGTGGTAGAAGAAAATGATGTTGTGCAAGGTACATCTCTTATTCACACAAGAAAGGAAAAAAGTATTATTTGATTCAAGTTCTATGTATTTTTTTATATCCTGTATGTTTTCTAGAACTATGGAATCGAATACCCCAAACCACGAAGTATATATATTCAGAAAATATTGTTGAAATCATTTAAACCCAACTGTTGGAATATTCACCTTTTCTCATACATGGGAATATTCATCAAGATAATCTCACAATAATACCCTTTGTAGAATTCGATACTATACTAGTGATGGATTGGATCTCTCTATAAATTAAACATATTAATTTTCTCGAAAAAGTAATATAATTTCATATTCTGAACCATCCCATTATACACTAAGAATGTAATGAAGATCATGAATCTCCTTTGAAAAATATTTCAATGGTGTAGGTGTTGATTCTCTATGAAGAGGCATACCTAACTCAAATGGTTGAGTCAATGGAATTTATCCACCTTGGGGTGATAACCCTTACATGGGAATAAAATGATGTATTTCATGAAGTGTTACCTGAAAAAACATTGGATCAAGAGGTAGAGTTATTAATAGAACTCATACTTGGAGATACTCCCATATCAAAGTGTCTATCTAGGATTACTCCTATTGAACTAGAGGAGTTATAAAAGTAGCTGCAAGAGTATTTAGACAAAGGGTTTATACACATTAGGGAATCACCGTGGTTTTCTCTAGTGATCGTTGTCAAGAATATTGATGTATCAATGCGGCTATGTATCTATTATTGGGAACTCAATACACTCACCATAAAGAATAAGTATCCTTTTTTGAGGATTAACTTCTTGTTTGATCAGTCGATAGGATCTTAATACTTCTTAAAGGGAGATATAAGTTATGGATTTCATCAAATAAAGGTAAAGAAGGATGATATTCTAATGACTACCTTCTTTACAATGTATGGGCACTATGATTTTTTAGTGATTCCCTTTAGACTTACTAATACCTCTATAATCTTTGTGGACTTCATTAATAACGTTTTACGAAATGACCTCAATAAAATTATGGGAGTGTTTATTGATTACACTCTCATATACTCCATGCGCATGAAGGAACATTAAGAACGTATAATCCTTGTGTTAGTGACATTGAGGAAGGAGAAGTTGTATGCCACGTTCAGTAAGTGCGACATTATGATGTAACAAGTCTCTTTATTTGGAAATGTGGTCAAGAGTTATTGAATTTCTATAGACCCCTCCATAATCCAAGAAATTAAGAAATGGCCCAGACCATTTAGTGTCACTTGTACTCACATTACTAAAAAGTAGAGAATGTTTTTTGATATACAATGATTATTACAAGAAAGGATGAGATTGTTTACTCCTGAATAATTATAATATGATAGCCTATGCCTCATGATAGTTTAAGATACATGATAAGAACTACCATACAAATGATCTATATCAATCAGTTGTGATTTTTTTCATGGAAAATCTGGAAATATTGCCCTTATGGTAAGAAGTGTTATATATATACCGATCACAACATCCTAAAGTATATATTCACACAAAAGGATCTCAACATGTGTCAAAGGTTGTAGTTAGAGATAATAAAATTCTATGATTTCTCTATTCACTATCATCATATTATAGAGAACAAGGTAGCTGATGCTCTAAGATGAAATAAACAAAGTATTCTATCCATGTTGCGGATTGAGAAAGATTCTATCTACATGGATATGAAAAGGATGGATTTTGAAATAATAATACTAGGGAATAAATCCTACATTTCCCAAATGATTTCCCATCAATCTATCCAATATAATATTAAGGAGGCACAAAGTGATGATAAAAAGTTGCAGAAGAAGGTGAATACCATAAATAAAGGGAAGCATGAAGAGTTCCATATCAATGATGCTGGAGAAATTTGATTTGGATCACAGATATAGGTTCATTAATCAGCTGGGACAAAGAAGGAACTATTGGAAAATTCCAACATCTCAACCTTCTTTTTCAATCCTAGTCTCACCATGATGTACTGATATATCTAAAACAATTATGATGGGATAACACGAAATAATAGATTGTGGAATATATATCACAATTATTGATATGTCTGCAAGATAAAGTAGCATGAAAAAATTCCCAAGGGATGATGAAACCATTGGAATCAATCATATAAAAGTTGGTGAATTCCACCATGAACATTGTCATGGGTCTCTTGAAGACATCTAAATGAGATAATGCAAAATGGGTTGTTATGGATAATCTCACCAAGACTACACAATTTATCACTATTTGGGAATACATCACTATTGAAAAAATTTCTATGATATATGTGAATGAAGGGGTGAGACTACATGGGGTTCCACAATAGATTGTCTATAATCCTGATCCCAGGTTCACATCTAAATTCTTGATGAGTATTCAACATGCCTTCAGTAATGAATTGAAATTCAGCACGGTCTATCAACCCCAGAATGATGGACAGTCGAAAAGAAAAATTCATACACTCGATGATATGATATGATATTAATATATAGAATTATAAGGTGGATGTTATCAGAATATACCATTGGCTGAGATACCATACAAAAATAGATTCCACTAGAGTATTTATATGGTTCTTTATTAAGATCTATATGGAATGAGACGTTGAACCCCAACCAATTAGAATGTATATAGGCAAAGAATGATACATGGACCTGATCTACTAAAAGATAAGATAGAGAATGTTCGAGCCATCTAGCAATATAAAAAAGCTTCTCAAAGTAGTAAAAATAGCTATACTAGCAGCCATTAAATGGACTTAGAGTTCGATGTTGGAGACAAAGTCATCCTTATATTATCACCATGGAAGAGAGTCATGCAGTTTGGAATGAAAGGGAAGCTAATACATGGTATACTGTCCCATTGAGATCCTTGATCACATAGGGCCTATGGCTTATCAACTTCCACATACACCAAATATGGCTCATGTTCATGATGTGTTCATGTATAACTTCAGAGAAAGTACATACCAGATCCCTCACATGGTCAGAAATCAAAGGTGGTACAGATAGAAGATGATCTCCCTTATAAGGAGCATCTAGTAATGATTCTAGACTGTAGAGATAAGGTTCTATGAAACATGAAAAAAAACCTTGTTAAAGTGTTTTGGAGCAACCATAAGCATCACATAGAAATGTCGAAACTAGAGGAGGTAATGAAAGATAAGTACCCTCACCTATTTTTCTAAAAATAAATTTTGAGGGAGAAATTTCAAAAGGGGGAAGAATGTAATGACCCCATATTTTATTAATAGAAATTACTTTCTTATAATTATGTCACATAAAATCAAATTTGGAATCACAATTCCAAATCATGCTTAAATGAACTACTGAATTATATGTGACCATTATTTCCTAGATGTTAAACTAATATTTTCCACTTTTGTGTTTTAAATTTTGAAAACCTAACATACACTATTATGATCAGTAAGATATTTGGTACTTGATAGTAAAAACATATTTTTTTGGGGAATAGTGACCTGCCCTTATAAAGAGTAATGTTACCCTTATCAATAGTATTATGACCCTTATGAATAGTAAATAAATCAAGTAAATAGTAACTATACAAATTATAATATAATTAAACTTTATATATCTTATAAGTGACTATATGATATAATTATATCATAGTATAAGTAAATAAATATTTTAAAAATTATTAATTAATTATTGGTATTTTTATAAGTCATATCTATTTGAAGAATAATTTAAGAGTAAATGTATTTTTACAAAATGTATTCATAGATTAATATTTTTATGTCTTCTGATTTTAAGATAATTATATGAGACCATAAGTAAATTTTCCAAGTATTATAAAATCAGTTATAAATTTAAAATTTGTATTTTCCATGTAAATTATGAGTTAAATTAAATATTAAAATTCTAAAATTCAAGAAATTTATTTTCATAAAATTGAGTTGATTTTCAAATTCTATAAACTGAAAACTAGTAGGGTGTTTTTATGGGGATTTTTTTTGAAATTCCTGAATTTTTGGTAAAGAGTAAAATACGGAAATATATAATAAATGCTAAAAAACTGATTTTTTACCTCATGGATGATGTGAGTGACCTTTTTTTTCAAAATAGCATATAGTAATTACTATATTTTTTACTAGTATACATACTATTTATTGTATAGAGAAAAATAATACACTAATGAATAATATAATAAGAAAACTCCCCTCTCCTACAATATAAATACCACCCCTCACACCATCTTATCCTCACACTTATCAATCTTTGGGAATTTCCTATAATCTACAAATTAATTTTCCCCAGTCCCTCTCCCATTTCCAATATCTCCTGGTCTCATAAATAGACTATGACTAGGTCTGTTGTGGTAGATATTAAGTGGAGAATTCAAGAGGTAAATCCTCTATCATATCTTTTAATTTCATCTTAATTTCAATTTCTTTTCTTATTCTATCCTCACCTCCCATAATTAAAATGGAATGATAACTCCAATAATATTCATATTATATATTTATATCATGTTAATGGGTGATCTAACATTAATCTTATATATCCATCTTTCTTATCATAAAACTGAAATTTCTGCCTGTGAAGTGTTAATTTACCAACATCATGGGTGATGAATATTCATTTTCAAAAAATGCCTTAATGTCTATTAATAAAACCATTAAATGGATGAAAATAGATTGTAATGTTTTTTTAACCACTTTTATGTTATGTAACTTACTTATACAAAAACTACTAAATGATGAAGGAAAACATGTTTGTTGCGATAAAAACATCCAAAATTAACATAAACGATCATCATTATATTTTATCTAATGAATCATCATCATGGTATAGAACCAAATCCTGAATAAGATCGTATAAAATTATTTAATTTCATTAAAAACATATAATAATTTTTTTTTATTTTTATCATCATCTTATAAGAACTTCCAATAAAGTATACAAGTGAACCAATCACGAAAACATAGAAAACAAACACTCCCGAACAATGAATTTAAACTCTATAACTATTCCAAATGCCTATAAAAGGACATTATAAAACCTAAATGAATCATATTATTGTATAATTGGATAGGTAATTTTTAATTAATTAATATAATTTGATTATATAGGATATTACTGTGATGGATGATTTCTAATAAAAGGTAAGGGGATTTCTCGAATACAACTCTATTTCATTTGGGTTTCCCTCTTTCAGCCCAGTTTTAGTAAGGAGTTTTCATAAAAATATTTGTATCAACATTATATTATCATTTTTGAAAAATACTTATTTTCTAATGGAGTTTATTACAAACAAAACGTTTTCCAAATGATCTCTTCAATCAAAGTACACCATTTACTTCTATGTAATTGTTGATGATTCTTATATCTAGTTTGTTATTCCCACATTCATTTGCAAACCAAATATTTTTGATTGTATTTTTATGAAATAAAATCCATTCCTTTATATGATTTATTTAGGTATATGATTGATATATGTTCTATGTGGCAAGCATATTAATGTAAATGTTATGATGTTATGGGTGGACAAGGAATTATATAGTGTAATATAAATGGTATGATGTGATAGGTGAACTAGAAATTATATAGTGCTCAAATTAATTGGGTAATGTGAATAAACTCATGAGTAAACGAAAATATGAGTGAACATTATACAAGATTTGTTCAAAACAATTTGTTGTAGTTGACCATTAAGACATGATGTTTTGTTTTAATGCATTACCAATTTCCGAGTCTTCTATTAATGTGGCCTCTCATGATGATGATCTTATGACTATGTTATGATGATAATGATTATGCTCACCCCAAGTTTTGTTGTTTAACATTCTTATCTATCAACTTTCTGGGATTTTATCCCACCCCTTATTATGTATATCATCAGGTGAGTACATATATTAAAGATATTTCAAGGGACAATAAGAAGTTTTAAAAAAAGGAATTTAATAAATGTTTTTATTTTATTTTTTAAATTTTTTGCATGGTCCTAGTTTTCCCAAGACAATAAAATTTTGGATCCTTGATATGTAATTAATTTTTGATCTTTATCATTAAAAAGATTTAACTGTAATGTAATGAAAAAAAAGCTCACTATAGTTGGTATCAGAGGATATTTTAGTTAGTTTTGGAATTATGATTATAGAACCATAGTGAAAACCTTTAGTATGAGAATAAGTATAAATAAGAACAAAATAATAATGTCTAAACATTGGGATCCCAAAATATATTTATATAGACTTAATTTCAAAAATAAATATATTTTATATTTAATAACTGTTGACTTATGTTTTTTTCTATCTTATTCTATTTTAGAAAATGATTGGAAATAGGGGAAAATAGGCCAACAACCCATGTGAGGGATAGTGCAACGATTGCCCAGATGACATTCCCAATTCTTTGGGAGGTGGAGTTCAAATTTCATGGCGATTCGTACCCAAATATCTGTGGTTATGAATAAAAACATAAATATTGTGAAACATCCTCCATCACCAAAGAAGGAGAAACTGGGCATTGATTGTTTTATGCGGCAATAGCCACTAACATTTAGTGGGGATGTCCAATCCCCTAGTTGCGGAATTGTGGTTAAACATGATGGAGAAGATATTTTCTATGCTTCACTATTCTCAGATGGAGAATAAGAATATAGCTATTTATCATCTTGGTGGAAGGGTCGATCAATGGTGGGATTTGATTAAGAACACTAATACATGGGACAAAATTGAAGATATCGAGTGAGAATATTTTAGTATTATTTTTCTTAATATGTATTTCCTTAGAACACTTCAATCTAAGATGAAGAGAGAATTCATAGAGTTGATACAAATGGAAGGAGAATCTATCACAACCTATAAATATTTTTATATAAGGATTGAATTGAATATATTTGGGTTTTTTTATCAATAGTGATAGGAAAATTGATATATTCATTATTTATTTAAAACCATACCATTTAAAGGTTCTTATAATTCAGGACGTTGGGTGTTATGATGAAGTTGTTCAATGAGCTCTCAATAGTGTATAGGGATTTTGGAGAATTTTTCCATGGCTATGGTGATATGATATGAAAGATGGAATCTCAAAATGGAAAATCTAATGACAAGGGTCAAAAGAAAACTCAACCAACCACATGTAAAAAATGTGGGAAAATAATCATGGAAACTACCTCAAAGTTATGTGCAATTGCTTCAAATTTGGGTGAGAAGGCCACTAAGGTCATTAATACCAAAAACAAAAGAAAAATATGTAAAGTGTGGAGGAGGAAAAATGATCAGCACCCATGGTTCAATGCTTAAACTATAGGGAGCAAGGTCACTATACAATCCTATTTACTAAACGTTGAGTTATCAAGGGTAATCAGCTTCATCAACCACCGATGTCAATAGAGAAAACGAAGGCATATCCCAAAAATAATACATATGTAGAGAAAGTAAATGAAGTCATACAAGGTATACATACTATTTAATCATGAATGGAAAAATTATTATTTATTCAGGTTCGATGAAATCATTTATATTTTGAAAGTTTGCTAGAGCTATTGTATCAGATCCCCAAAACAATAAAGTAGATTTATCTATAAAACACCTAGTGGTGGAATCATTGAAACCCAAATGTGGACTATTCATCTATTTGAATACGTTGGAAGATTCTTTGTGAAAATAGTTTGATACATATGTTGGTGGAATTCAATGCAATACCGGGGATATATTGGCTCTCTTTATATAGAGAACATATAATCTTTTGAGAAGTGAAATATCTTTTCAAATTCCAAACCATCTCATGCTCCACTATAAATTAAAGGAATATAATTAACATTCTTTAAAAATACTTAAATTGTGTAGGTGTTGATTCCATATGAAGAGGCATACCTCCCTCAAATAGTTTAGTCAAAGGATGTTATCCACCCTAGGTAAATTTTCATCATGAGGGGATATAATGATGTATTTACTGAAGAGTTACTTGGAATACCCCTAGATCATGAGGTAGAGTAGTCAATATAACTAATATATGGAGCTACTCTTATCTCAAAATGTCACTACAAGATGGCTCCAATCGATCTAGAGGAGTTAAAGAAGAATCTTCAAGAGCATTTGGAAAAAGGGTTCTTACGCCCTAGTACATCAATTTCGGGTGTGCCAATTCTCTTTGTTAAGAAGAAGGATGGATCAATACGGTTGTGTATTGATTATCAGGAACTCGACAATATCACTATAAAGAACATGTATCCTATTACCAGTATTAACAATTCTTTTGATTAGTTGAGTTGAGTTTGTACTTCTCAATGGTGGATCTATATTATGGATATCATCAGGTAAAGGTGAAGAAGGAAGATATTCTGAAGAGTACCTTCCATACAATTTATAGGCACGATGAGTTTTTGGAAATGCCCTTAGGAATTACTAATTTCTTTGTAATCTTCATGGATTTGATCAATAGAGTCTAAAAAAATTGCTTTAATAAAATTGATGTAGTTTTCGTTGAGGGAAGTCTCATATACTCCAACAGAAAGGATGAACACGAAGAACATATAAGACTTTTGTTGGCGACATTTATGAAGGATACGATTTACATCATGTTCTGAAAGTGTGAATTTTGGATGTAGAATGTCACATTCATGGGACATATGATCACAATTAAGAGAACTTCTATGGACACTTCAAAACCCAAGGTAATTGAGGAATGGTCCAGATCCACTAGTGTCATAGAAATCTATATTTTTCATGGCTTAGTGGGGTACTATCAATGTTTTGTGAGAAATTTATTATGATTTTAAATCCCAAAAACCGAGTTAACAATGAAATATGTAATGTATATATAGATGGAAGATTGTGAGGAACGATTCAAGGAGATAAATAGAAGGCTGATCACTGCACCTATACTCACATTACCAAAACATGGAGAAGGTTTTTTGAAATACAGTGATACTTCCAATAAAGGATTGGGTTGTGTAATCATGAAAAACTATAATTTGACAGACTATGCCTCATGAATGTTGAAGACACATTAGAGTAAGAACCCTATGCATGATCTCGAGGTAGAAAATGTGTTTTTTTCTTGAATACCTGGTAGTATTACCTCTATTGCGAGGAGTGTGACATATATACAGATCAGAATAGTATAATGTATATATTCAAACCAAATGAGATTCATTGAACTCACCTATTTTGATAATCCCAAATCATGTTTAAATACTGAGCATGATATATTAAGTCATTTTCTAATCCTTTTCATTTTATTAGTTATCCTGAACAATTTATATTTTTAGTCTCATGACTTTGTTGCATCAGCTTATAGTTTACATTTATCTAAGTATATGTTCACTGTTAAAGGCTACTGGTAAGAGCCTTCTGTTCAATGTTACCATTATAGCTCACTGTCACACTAGGGTCACTATTGCTAAAAGATCACCGTTGAAGATCTACTGTAACTGTTATAGGCTACCGGTACAAGGTTACTTCTGAGACAATGCTTCTATTAGAATTCCACTATCGGATTCTTTCATAATTCTTCTGTTGAGAGCTTCACACATCAAGTCTACCATTGGAAATTTATACCATTAGTAGAAGGCTACCGCTAGACAAATCATACTGTGAATATAGACTACTATTGTTCAGAGTCTACTGTTACTAGAAGTTTGCTGATAGAAAAACTTTACCATTGATGAAATCTCCTATTGAGATAGTCTACCACTGGAAAGGTCACTATTGAAGTAGTATGATGTTATAGAGCTACCATTATAAACCTACTGTTGAAGTCTACCACTGATCAAGCTTACCGATGAAGTCCACAGTTGAAGAGCCTACTGATGAATTTCACAGTTGAAGAGACTACCATTGAAGTCTATTGTGTGACATGCATCTACTACCAGTCTAAAAAATACCCTATTCTTTACTTTACCAATTTTATTAATACCATCATAACGGTCATGTCTGGATAAATTAATGCACCTAACATTATTTAATGATATTTTCAGGCATATCAGGAGAAAATACGAGGTACGAGGAAGACCACGCATGGTTGAAACGTTTCTCTTGTCGGCCAATGATAGACCAAATGAGAAAAATATGAGGTGGAAAAGATTATATAAGTAGATACTGACATCATATATATTTTATTGAGTATATTTAATATATAAAAATAAGAGTGACACATACTGTACCGAAAATAATAAGTAATAAGAAGAGAAAGTGATCACCCATTCTGAAGAACACAGAGCTTCACAAAGATCTATTGGAAAAACATTTTCAAGATGTGGTGGTGTGCAAGAAATAACTTCAGTCCCAAGAAGTTGATCCTCTCTACATCCGGAAGTCAGAACCTAGATGTTACAACACCTTGTTTTGGAGCAAACATGTAGAGATAAGGACTAAAACATTTTTTCCCTTCATTTCAAGGAGTCCAGAGCTGATATTCCAACACACAACGAATTATAAACTTATTTGTACTAGATTTAGCTCTACTTTGATTATGTATTTTATGTGTGTGAGCAATGTGTCTTTTTTACACACACTGACTCTTGTGTTGAAACTGAGGGATACTGAAAATCCCCATATCAAACTATCTTTTCATTTGTTTTCCATGCATAACTATGGAAGAAGCCTAGTGTGTCTTGGTAGATTATTTAACCACGTATAACTGTGGTAGAGGTTGCCAAACCTGGATAGTTTGAAATCTGTTGTAAAGCCCAATACATGCTATTTATCATTCTTAAAATTAACTTCTTGCTGGTAGGTGATCACCAAGTGGAGAGGATTAGGTCTTGGCTTAAGACAGAACCTCTTGATTAAATTGTTGTGTTCATATGTCAATTACTCTATTTTACATTTATCCGCTGCTTATATTTTCAAAGACAGAAATCTGTTTTTACATTCACTCTGATAGTTAGTTCTGGTTTTTGTGTATATGTGATTCTTGTAGTAAACTTGATTTAAAAGTTGAATTAGTACTCATACTGATTCAGCTGAGGAGTAATCAACCTTTGAGAAATCTGTTGAACAATAAATCACTTATATCTCTACTGCCTTAATTTACTGGGCTGTTCAAATTTCAGGGATATTAATCCTAAAATTTTTTAACAGAAATTTTAATTGGATATCAATTCACCCCCTCTTGAGTATCCACTCCGAACAGTTTTTTTATCAATTGTATCTTTATTCATACCATCAAACCAGTTTTTTTAGCTTTTCAATTTCTTTTCAACGATGATTTTAGTTGTATCTTAAAGATATCAAAATTTCTGTTATATCAAAATTTTCAGTTCATTACACTCCTAATTTTATATGGATAATCGAGTTGAGGGTGATTCTACTAACAAAAAACCTTTCTTTAATGGTAAAAATTATGGTCAGTGGAAATTGAAAATTAAAATTTATCTTGAATGTTCAGGACCTGAAATCTGGGACACAATTTAAGAACAACAAGTATTACCTGCTACTGTTAGGGACACATGATCTCGAGAAACTATAACTACTTATAATAATTATATTAATGCAAATAATGCCTTATTATATGCTTTGGGTGATGAATAATTCAATAGAATATCTGCCTATAAGACTGCTTATAAAATTTGGGATACTTTGGCCATTTCTCATTAAAGAAAAACCAATGTTAAAGAAATGAGATGAAATACCTATACTATTAAATATGATAATTTTAAGATGAAGCCCGATGAATCTATCTCTGAATTTTTTCTCAGGTTCAATGAGATTGTAAACACCATGAATATGCTTGGGAAACTATTGGCCAAAAAAGACCAAATCATGACGCTGCTTAGATGACTACCTGAAAGATGGAGAGGCACTTTTTTATCAATCAGAGAATCATGTGACATCAGCAAGCTACATGTAAAAAAGCTCATTGGAATACTGATGATGTATGAAGAATATCTTAAGGTGAATCAATAAATAGAAGAATAACCAAGAAAGAAGTCATTCTCATTCAAGACTTCTTCCTCAAAAGGCAAAGACAAAGAAAGAATTCAAGTACCTGTAGTCAGTTCCACAAATGAAGAGTCAAACTCAGATAGTGATGAAGAGATGGCACAACTTTCCAGATGATTCAAAAGATTCTACTAAAAGAAGAATCTTTTTAGGAAGTCAAACGTCAATGGAAAATATGGTCATAAAGGACAATGGAAGAAAGATATGAAGTGGAATGAGAACACAAGTGAAATATTATGCTATGAATTTAAATGAAAATGTCATGTGAAAGAAGACTGACCAAAGTTGAAATTCAATAGAAAATATGATGATTAGGGAAAAAGTTATAAAAATGCTATGAAAGCAACCTGGAGTGCTTCAGAGGACAGTTCGAGTGAATCTGATGCTTCAGACTCAGAACAGAACAAATATTCCAATCTATGTTTTATGAAAGAGACATCTGAGGTAATAATTAATTCCCATGTTCATAATAATTATTATAACAGTGACTCTCATAATGATGAAGATATGACTAAAGAAGAATTATTTGAAAATTTATAAATGCTTGAGGATAGTTTCAGTGAACTCAAGGCCAATTATAATCCATTAAAAAGATATCATGCCTTAATTGCAAATTAGAAATCAAATCTGGATATAGAGAAAGGGAAAATTGCTAAACTGCTAAAGGAAAATACATAGTTAAAATTATCTAATGAACAATTAAGAAATTATATTGAGAAGTTCACTACTGGTAGGGATACCTTGACATAGTTTCTATGAAAAACTATTTCTCCTAAATATACAACTGGTCTAGGATATCAACCTGGATAGAGACAAATTAGCAAATCCAAATTTGTTCCAAAATATGGACAGTCCACTGCTAGTTCTAGACCATCTTTTGAGAAAAAAATTTCTAATGTACCTAACGAAGAATTTATGTCTCAAAATATGATTGTTGATTTTAGAAAACCTTTAAAGAAAATATGGGTTCCCAAAGATTTACTAGCTAACCTTTCTGCAGCAAAGATGATCTGGGTACCAAAATTACCCCTTGTTTAATCTGTTTTGCAGGGAAGTTGTTTAAAGAGTTCATGTAATACTCTATGGTACTTGAATATTGGATGTTCAAGACATATTAAAGGAGACTATTCTTGCCTCAATAGTATAATTAATGTTGATGGTGGGCATGTCACCTTTGGTGACAATGCAAAAGGAAAAATCATAGGCTTAGGCCATATTGGTAACCCTGAAACAATATTAATTTCTAAAGTACTTTTTGTTGATGGATTAAAGTAATACTTACTTAGCATATATCAGTTATGTGATGGTGGATTTATTGTTAAATTTTAAAATGATGCATGCAATGTTTTTAATTCAAAAATGTTTTTGGTTTCACTGCATGTAGTAATGAGAATGTATATGTTGTTGATTTAAATTCCTTAGCCAAACAAAATGTTTCCTGATTAAATGATTTTCATAAATATTCTTGGTTGTGGCACAGAAGGTTAAGACACTACAATGTGCACTCACTTAGGAAGCTATCTATGAAAAGTTTTGTTAGAGACTTACCTAAATTAGAATTCCCAATTGATAAAGTGTGTAATCCATGTCAAAAGGGAAGACAACAAAAAGTTTCTTTCAAACCAATGAAATATGTTTCAACTTCTCAGCTACTTGATTTGGTTCACATGGATTTGTTTGGACCCTCTATAGTTTCATGTTTAAATGGGAAAAAAATGTTTATGTTCTTGTAGATGAATTTTCTAGGTATAGATGGGTATACTTTATAGCTCACAAAAGTGAAGCTTGTTCCTATTTTTTCAAGTATTCCTTGTCTGTAGAAAATCATAGTGGACTTATAAATAAGACCCTGAGAAGTGATCATGGCCGTGAGTTTGAGAATAATGAGTTTGAATCATACTACTCACACAATGGCTGTAGTCAAAATTTCTCTACTCCTAGGAAACCTAAAAAAATTGAGATGTAGAAAGAAGAAAAAGGACCCTTCAAGAAATTGCAAGGACTATGCTTAATGAGTATGAATTACCTATTAATTTTTGGGTTGAAGCTGTAAATATAACTTGTTATATTATCAATAGAGTTTTAATTAGACCTGTTCTAAAAAATACCCATTATGAAATTTGGAATAAAAGGAACCCTAAGGTTAATTGCTTTAGAGTTTTTGGTTGAAAAGTCATTATTTTTAATAGTAAAGATAATATTTAAAATTTCTCCCAGAAGTGGTGAAGCAATTTTCCTGGGTTACTCTATCGCAAGTAAAGCCTATAGAGTGTTCAATAAAAAAACCAAGTGTGTGGAAGAATAAGTTCATGTCAAATTCGATGAGACTGATCCCCATGAGTCTAAAAACTATCTTGAACATCTTGATAATGATTTTTCAAATCTGAACCTTAAGGATAAGGATAGTGAATCCCCTGTAATAATATCCAGTTTTGGGAATTTTCTAGAATCTGCACCTGCCAATTCTGAACCAACATACAAAAAAGAGGAGTCATGTTCAATCCTTCCTAGAGGCATTAGGACTCTTAATAATCATCGTCTATATGTTGTTATAGGTGATTTTAATACAGGAACAAAAACTAGTGCTTCTCTAAGAAACCATGTTGAACATCAATCTTTTCTTTCACAGCATGAACCCAAGAACATTAATGATGCAATAAACGGTGAATTTTTGGTATTGGCTATGCAAGAAGAACTAAATCTATTTTAATGAAACAAAGTTTAGGAATTAGTTGAAAGACCTACAGATACCTTGCCAATAGGCACTAAATGGGTGTTTAGGAACAAAGTTGATGGTTCTGGGAACATAGTTAGAAATAATGCCAGGTTAGTTGCACAAGGATACAACCAAGAGGAAGGAATAAACTATGAGGATTACTTTGCACCTGTAGCTAGATTAGAATCCATTAGGATACAACTTTCATATGCAGATCATCTAAATTTTAAACTCTATCAAATAGATGATAAAAGTGCTTTTCTATATGGGTATATAGTTGAGAATGTGGTTGTTGAACAACCCCCTGGTTTTACAAATCCCCATTTTTCAAATCATGTTTTTAAACACTCTAAATCATTATATGGCTTAAAACAAGCTCCAAGAGCACAGTATGATAGGCTAATCTCTTTTCTTATTTCAAAAGGTTTTACCAATGGGATAGTTGATCCTATTCTTTTCATTAAATGGATTTCTAAAGATTTTTTGATAATAAAAATTTATGAGGATGATATTATTTTTGGATATTTTAAAAATTCGTTGTGTATTGATTTTTAAAAAATGATGTAAAATGAGTTTGAAATGAGTTTAATGAGAGAACTCGAATTTTCCTTGGATTTCAGATCATTCAAAATAAAAATGGAATTGTTTTGAATCAAAATATATATATTAAGGATATTTTAAAACATTTTTCTTTGGATGGTAGTAAAGGTAGTGATACACCTATGAGTACCACTTATAAGTTGGATGCTGATGAAGCTGGAGAACCAGTGGATCAAACCAACTACAAAGTTATGACAGTGAGTTTACTCTATCTTACTGCTAGCAGACCTGACATCATGTTTAGTGTATGTATGTGTGCTCTCTTTCAAGACAATCCAAAGGAGTCTCATTTAACTGTTGTTAAAAGGATTTTTAAATATCTAAAACATACTCCAAACTTAGGATTATTTTATCCAAAAGAACATTCATTTGATTTGTTGAGTTATTCTGATGCTGATTTTTCGGGTTGAAAGTTAGATATAAAAAGCACCTTTGAGAAATGTCACATTTTAGGCATGTCACTCATATCTTGGTGTAGTAAAAAGCAGAATTTTATTGCATTATCCACTGCTGAATATGAATACATAGTTGCTGGTAGTTTTTGTGCTCAAATTCTAAGTATGAAACACACTTTACTAGACTATAGATATCAATTCAAACATTTCTCTATAAAGTGTTACAATAAAAGTACTATTAACATTTTAAAAAATACATTATCTCATGATAGGACAAAGAATATTGATGTGAGACCTCACTTTTTTAGGGATCACTATCAATAGGGTGATATCACTCTTGAATTCATTGGAAATGAACATCAGTTGGCTGATATATTCACAAATCCTTTGAATTCTGAGAGGATAAATTAAATCAAACATGAGTTAGGTATTATTAACTTTAGTATAGGAAACCGCACAGTCAAACCTCACTATTAGACCTCACCATTAGACATCACTGTTAGACCTCACCGTTAGTCCTCACGGTTAGACCTCACCATTGTACCTCACCATTAGACCTCACTATTAGACCTCACTGTTAGACCTCACTGTTCGACCTCACCCTTAGACCTCACCGTTAGACCTCACTGTTAGACCTCACTGTTAGACCTCACCATTAGACCTCACCGTTAGACCTCACATTTAGACCTCACTGCTAGACCTCACCATTAGTCCTCACTGTTAGACCTCACCATTAGAACTCATTGTTAGACCTCACCGTTGGACCTCGCCATTGAACATCACCATTCCACCTCAGAGGTGTACCTCAATGTTGGGTACCTCGCTGTTTGATTTTATTTCATGCGAGAATATGAACCGTTTTTATCCTTATTCATTATTTATATTTTATTTTGTTTTAATCCCTAAATGATAAAACTAAAGGCTACGAACATATCTCAATCCACCTTCTTATCTCAATCTCGAAGTTTTATCTTAAAATCCCTAAACCCTAACTCTTCATTTGAACCCTCGAACCTCCTTCAATCACCATTTCCAGAACCAACTGACCCCCAACTGTCAATGAGGATGCGCCAAGGCCGAAGAGGACTTGAGCCGAGTCTAGTGGAACCAGTAGTACCCCGAAAGGACATGTCAACCCGCATCTAACAAAGAGAGAAATAGTTTCTACGAAAGATATGAGTGAATAATGGCTACTGTCGAGCAATTCATTAGTGGTGGAAGCACTAGATTCCCAAGGATGGACCGAATTATCTTCCAATAACAATGAATTGTACTACCCAAATCTTGTGAAGGAATTATATGAATAACTAAATTTAGAAGAGGAAGATGATGTGCATAGGCTGGTATCTAGAGTTAATGGCAACATAGTTAGTTTTTCATCTGCTGAGTGGGCTGCTTGTTTGAGAGTTCCTCATCAAGGAGTATATGCATACTATTTTGGAGTGGCTCCTCCATACAGTGATATTTTTGAATATGAAAATGCTTTGGAAGAGATGACCGGGAATGGAAAATCAAGAAATATCATTGTAGCTGAGATGAATGGAGAAGACATGATATTGTTTATGTTCATTCAGCATTAGTCCCAGGAGAGCGTATTTTGCGGTGTTGAAGTACCAGGACATATTCCTGATGTAATTACAGATGCATTGAGATAAGATCAACCTATGACGGTTACTGATGGTACAATTGGAGGATATGACTAATGCATGCTCAAAGTCCAATGACCTATTTCATCCCAAGCTAATCTCCGTAATGCTAAAGGTAAAGGGTGTGGCTAGAAATAGAGAAGAGATGATGGTAGCTTAGAACAATGTTTGTATCTCCATGGTTATTTTCAAATTCATGAAAAATAGCTGGAATCCCTGGAAGAAGGAATGGGTGAATGATGAAGGAATGCTTTATGAAAATTTTGACCCTACTACTCACCCATCTAGGCCAAAAGGCAAGAGAGAACCAGGCCTGAAGCCTGATGAGCCAGAACTGGCTTATTCAAATGAGGAGGGGGAAGTTTAAGGGGTTGTTGTACCTGAAATAGAGAACACCCCCATTAAAGATTGGATTGATCCTGATTTGTCTGAAATTCATGTAAGGACAGTAGCTTTTGGAGGAGATAGCCCTCCAAAAGAACTTCTAATAAGAAAGAAATTTCTAAGGGACAGTGATACTGAGACCAGTGAAGAAGAATTAGTATCTCTGAATATAGTGAGAGACACCTATGAAGAGGATGAGGCTACTGAGTCAGATCATTCTGCTCATGAAGCGAAGGAGGATGGTGATAAAGGTGAAGGAAAGGAGGCTGTTGTTGCTAAATCTAATGACGAGATCTGTGAAGTAGAGGATCGTAGTTTGAGTCCTCTGATAGGTAATACAAAAAAGAGAGTGGCTGCCCAAGAAACAGGTGTGGAACCTACTTCCATTGAAATAGAAGATGTTGATGACTCAGTGGAGGCAGTGACTCAACCCACCGGTGAACCAATAGAGCAGACAGATTTTGAATCTACTGGAGTTGAAGAGGAGGTTGTGGAGTTACCTAGAGAAGAAAAACTATTGGAGAATACTCAAGAGAGAGCTCCGAGTGAGGGGGAGAATTTTGGTTCTATATCTGTTCTTCATGACATTGAAGAATGGTCAAAAGTCCCTGGATACCTGGTACTTGGGCAGGATTATGATTATTCAAATTCTGATATGTCAAGCAAAAGACATCCTGTACCTTCTATTTTAGAACATGTCATAGTACTTCCAGTGGTTCCCATTCTTGAGAATCTTGTCACTAAGTATGATCTGGAGAAACTGAAAACTGATCTGCACCAGATTTTTGATAACAGGGCCTCTGAAATGGAAAAGGAAATGGGCATAATTTAAGAGATGACTATCTCTGAGATGGCTAAATTTCAATATTCCATTCAAGCCAGCTTATCCCAAGATATATCTCAATGAATGAATCAAATCATGGATGTGTCTCAGTCTGTGGAACTTATATGAAAGTCAGTGGTAAGCCTGACTACTCTTATGGCTTCTAAGGTCCAAACAGAAAAAGACATTCACTACATCAAAAGTGTTGTGCAACAGATGGTTTCCTTGTTTGAATGTTTTAAGGAATCCATGAAAGCTCATGTGATGGGACATGATGATGATGTGATGAAGCTCATCAATGGTTTGACCAAGTTTTTTAAGGAAACTGTTGATTTCTCTATAAAGCCTACGACTGCCTCTACCTCTGCTTAAACATCCAATTCACCACCTATGGACTTGTCAGCTTTCAGGACAGTGGTCACTGAAGAGTTAGCAAATATTTTTGGTGTCAGTGCACCTGATCCTCAATATATGACTCAAATTCTCTCCACAACCAAAGAAGTTTAGAAGGTAGTTAGTGAATTCATGAGAGAGGTTTCCCAAGACCAAAAGAGTATAAATGAATTGATTAATTTCGATTATAAAAGAAATTCCTCTAAGTATCAGATGGATTCTCATTTCAAACTTCTATTGGAAAACCTCAAGATTCCACCAGTCTCTAGATCCTTCAAGGAACAAGTCACTCAGCTGGGCCAGTTGCCTTAGGCCATAGTGAAATTTATGGAGAAAAAGGATGATTTCATATCAGCCAGGGAATGAGGAGGAAGCAATATTATGGACTTCAGAAACCTTATTCTACCCTTTATCCTTGTGGATTGTACCTCTGTCATCATACATCATGCCTTACCAGCTTCTCAACCAAGCAGTTCTTCCATGATGTCTCCTACTGAGGCCGTTAGATGTCTTACTCCACTGATCCCTAAGTGAGCTACCCACTACAGATCCACATGAGCTTCTGTTGCTGCTCCTCCAGTCCTTCCAGTAGCAGTTCCTAAACCTACTGATCCACCGGCTCATCCTCCATCTTCTTCTTCCAAAGGGAAAGACCACATACCTACGAATGATGTGGATTGAGTATTTTTATGTCTTTTGATTGGGACTATGTATTCTTTTTGGGTCATGTAATGTACTTACATTAATACAAGATTTCTCTATTATATCTGTTTGTGTTTGTTTTTCCTAATCACAAAGGGGTAGAAATGGAAATGATACCAATGTTGTGAGTTTATTACCCTCTAATGGACCTTTTCTATTTTTACACTCTTATTAATCTCTGATAATTGAGATATTAGAACTGAACTAAGGTTCCTTTTTTATCTCTGTTTAGTAACTGTATTATATATGTTTATCTATGATACATATAACTAATACATAATGGCATAATTTCTGATTATCAAAAGGGGGATATTGTTGGAATCACCTGTTTTGATAATCCCAAATCATGATTAAATACTGATCTTGAAATATTAAGTCATTTGCAATTACATTTCTTTATATTATTTATCCTGAATGATTTATATTTTTTGTCTCATCACTTTGTTGCATGAGATTATAGTTTACATTTATCTATGTATAAGTTCACTATTAAAGGCTACTAGTAAGAGACTTCTATTCAATTTTACTGTTACAGCTCACTGTCACTCTGGGTCACTATTGCTAAAAGGTCACCATTGAAGATCGACTGTCACTATTATAAGATACCGGTACAAGGTCACTACCGAGTCAAGGCTTCTATTAGAATTCCACTATTAGACTCTTTCTTATATCTTCTGTTGAGAGCTTCGCAGTTCAAGTATACCACTGTACATGTCTACCATTAGAAGAAGGCTACCGCTAGACAGCTCCTACTTTCGATATAGTCTACTTGTGTTCAGAGTCTACTGTTTGTAGAAGTCTGTGGATAGAAAAACTCCACCGTTGATGAAGTCTTCTACTGATACAGTCTACGAGTATGTGTCTGACTTGAGGTAATGGTCATTTTAGCTTAAAAACCTAGTTTTAATTATTTTTAATGATTTATTTTCTAAATTTTTTTATTGAATTTACTTATTATTAACATTATTTTATTTGTGCATTTATATAGACATAAATTAATTAGAAATGAAATTTTATGTCTCTTTTTTTTCCTTCAATCAATGGTTTTCAAAATGAATATATTTTTTCATTTAATACCGAATATTTTTAAGAAAAATGAAAAATGGTTTTATTTCAATGTATATAGAGTCACTAGTTGTCCCCACTACTATAATGGTTTTATGTTTTTTTTAATATTTTCGAACATATCTTTTTTCTTCAATGAAAACCACTCTATCCATTAATTGGTAGAGTTGAAAAAGGGTTTCAAATGGAATGGATATTTGGATGTCTAGAATTTTTTTTTACTATTGTCAGAAATAATATTTCTACGAGTATAATGAGGGAAATAATAGAATACATGTGTTAAATTATGTTATGGTTCTCAGGAAATGTTTATGATGACTATTGATACTGATATATATAATTATGGTAGGTGATCCTTGTAACATCCCACTCATCCTTAGTGTCTTTAGAAGGTGGTGGAATCTTACTTGGACTTAAGAGACATCTCTAAGATGCAAAATGCTAATAATAAATGAAAAGTGATTCATTAATATACGGGGGATTATTTTCTCTAAGAAAATAAAAAAACCTAACCAAAAATTCCATAACCAAAATCCACTACATGATTCATGATAATAATGTAATAAAAATTAATGTAATAAAATTCATATCAGAACCAACTACAATCATCTAACACATCAAAGGACAGAAAATATCAACATTCACAGTGGATGTCAAAACTACATAAACAAAAAGACTCCATGATATCACTCTATTGATCATAATAAGCTCCATGATCCAACTGTGAAAAACAACCCAAATATCATGAATCTCCACTGAATAACTATGATACCTTAACACTGTATGTGTCATGATAAATGATATTTGAAAAACAAACAGAGTCCCAATGAAGGGGCGAGTAGTAAAACATAATAGGATTTTCTCAAATGTCTTCTCAACTAATTATAAAAGAACAAAATATTTTAGCAAAATTATATAAGAAAATTGATAAAAAAACCATTTAAAACATTTCAAAAATTTATAAAAAGTTAAATAATTCTATAAAAAACGAGTTTTATCTAATAAAACATTTATTAAGGAAGGGAACCAAACTATTCATTAACAATCTCTTAATTTCCATGTTGGCATAACCCCATCCGATTCACATAGTCACACACACACACACAACACTTAACCACCCAACCAATCAATATTAATGTCACCATTAATGGTGACCATTCATGTCTATAACCCATCCCTTTGACGGTGGTCCTTCACTAACATTATCAATCAAATTTCATCCATGATTAACCATTTAAGAAAACCAAATTCTAATACAACCTTTTCCAAATCAATAAAATAATTTCAATAAAACCAAACATTTAATAAAAACCCAAAAAAACCATTTCAATAATAAAATTTTATTAAAAACACTTCTCCATGAATAAAAACATAATAACCATTTTAAAGCCATCATTTTAAAAACAAGTTACCAATTTCACTTCCCACTATAAAACTCAATTTTCACAATTCCATAAACAACCTAAAATGAGGATTTGATCATAAACATCACATTATTTCCCAAAAAATATAAACAAAAATAACAATATGTAATCAATCCTTCATGTTCCAGAATGAAAAGTCAAGATTCAAGCCACCTACTATGGAAATTGTGGCCAAAATGAAGAACATAATGAAACGCCCCAAAAAATAAGCGGAATCTCCAAAAACCCACCTTAGATAACATCCTATAATATCAAAAAGACCAAAACTAACCATTATAGATATAAATAACATTATATCTTTCTATACATGAATAGTTCTATGAAAATGATATAGAGAGAGAAGTTTATCCAAGAAAAACCACCAAATACAATAAAAACTGAAGACATTCCATGATAATTTTGCTTCAACACAATGAGAAGCACCTCTTGATTGCTTCGAAAATTGGGTGGAAGGATTCCACAACCTTTGGGATGAATAATATTTGAGTTAGTGATGAAATGGATAAAAAAATAGTTGTTAAATGCAAATCCTGACCTAGATCCGCATTTCTATAACATGTTTTTTAACCTTGAATGGTTATTTAGACGGTTAGGAAAACCATGTGCCTACTATGAGAAAGATTCATCCTTAAGGAGTACCTCACATGATTGTATCACAAAGTTAGAAAAACTCTTTTCCAACCATAAAATATCCCATTGTCCCACTTTTCATGTTTTTCTCTTTGGTGGTCATACGGTTTGGATAAACCATTTTCCTACCCGTATTTCATCCTCTTAGCCCATGTCTCATTATGCCCAGTTTTTTATAGGAGTGTCATGGTTTTCACAAACCATTCACCAATCATGCATATTTATAAAATCCATAAAATATTCAAAAAGTATACAAACCATCCCAGTTATAACCTAAACACATTACATATTAAAATATATAAATAGAGTTTTACTTATTTGAAAATGGGGGTGAAACATTCTTCCCAACATTGTAATTTCCATCTTAAAAAATTAGAAAACCAACATTTCCTTGAAAGAGTTCTAGCCATTTCTCATTCATCTCCTTCTCTCATTCCCCTGTATCTTATTGAATATAAACATGACTCCATAAAACCTATATTAGAACGATTCTTTTTCTCGCAATACATTCTCTTTCATATCCACAGTTCATAATGGCATTTGACCTAATGAAGCATCCATCACTAGGTCAATGTGATTCCATCACATCACATGGTTAGCATCATGCTGATATTGTTTCAACTGAGATATATGATACACATTATTCACATTATAGAACTATGGTGATAATTCCCATCGATATTCCATCTCACAAACATGTTGATGAATCTCAAAAGTGCATATGTATCAAGTATATAACATTCCATGGGTCCCTAAATGACATTTTCCTAAACTAGTAGAGATCCTCCATAACACATGATCACTCACCTCAAAATGAAATAAATCCATTGATGATGATTCAAATAGTATTTTTGATAGATCCTTGTCATATCCACCTATATCTTGATCAACTGAATCATCTACATTGTTTTGGGGATGAGGATCATCCCAACTAGTAAAGTGTCACCTTTTTTCACCCAAAAAAGTGATGAACGAAAAGGACACCCATACAATTCTTCAAAAAGTGCCATATCTATTGTTTCCTGGTAACTATTTTTTTATTATAACCCCACTAATGGTAAATTATCCTCCCACGAGCCACCAAAATCTATTACAAAATCCCAAAACATGTCTGTCATAGTTTGTATCATCCTTCTGAATTTCCCATATCTATGAGGATGAAATTCCATACTAAAAGTCAACTAAGTTGCAAAGGATTTCTAAAAGTGTTTCCATAAATGGTACATAAACCTCTTATCCTTATTTTATAATATCGATAATGGTATTCCATACCTATACACCACATATTAGATATAGATTTCTGACATGTCATCCACCATATGAGATTCACAAATAGGGAAGAAATGAGTTGAATTTATGATCTGATCCACTATTACACATATGTAATCACATTTCTGAAAAACTCATAAAAGAAAAGTTACAAAATCCATAGATTTTTGCCCCAATTAAAAAATAGAAATAGGTAAACACTACAACATATATATTCATCATCGATATTCTACATTAACATGAAGACCAGTTAAGATTCTGGAAAAAAACTCAACCACCTTCCTTTTCCTACTGACCCACCAGAACCATGCTTCAACTGCCTTATAAATATTTTTATGATAGGATAAAATACCCATCCCAAATTGTGGTATGTATGAATTATTTATTCCTAACAAGACATATGTGTCACTCCCCAATGTTTAGGATTTTTTATTTTAATCTTTCTTAGTTCGAGGGTCTCACACCAAGGCTCGGGCTGGGTCCCAGCTTAAAATCATTATCGCTATAATATTTTCAGTGCGTTTCAGACCCGTGCGTTTTCACTGCATAGTGGGAGGCAGCCTCATCATTAGCCTGAGTGCCCAAGTGAACTAGAATAAAGAGAAAAGCTTTCCCAAAAGTTATTAATTCATGCGGCGAGTGCACGGTTACCCGATTTTCTGAATAAGATAAATAGATGGATTAAAATTTAAAAGAATGTTTGATTGTAAAAAAATATTATATTATAATTGTTGTTGTTATTAATAATATTATAACCATTAATGATATTATTACTATTATTGATAATACTTTAAAGAAAGGTAATTAAAAATTATAATTAGACATAAAAATAATATTGTAATGGTATTATTATTGTTATTGAATTATTTTTATTATTGTTATTATTTTTAATAATAATAATAATAATATTATTATTATTATTGTATTAAAAAATAAATCTAATCCTAGCGCTACCCCAACAACTTCCCTTTTTGATGTGTGTCATGCCCAAGACCCCCTTGGTTCTCAGTTGCCTCATGATGGCCCTACGGGCTCACCCCAACTGATGCTCTATATTCCTCTCCTCATGCAACCATCTCGACCTCCCTTGCATCCAGGCCAGCCTTCCGTGCTCTCTCCTTGTAACACCCCAGGTAAATAAAGAATATGACATTTTTATATTTATCCCTATTTGTGAATAAAATGTCAATATTAATTTAAAGGGAATTCAATGCTCTATGGCTTACCCAATACACAACAACGAGTTCCTTTGAAATCTTACGTTTCACTCTGATAATAAAATAATATTATCTTAATTGGTAGTTAACGCCTATCCATTGTAATGGAGGTAACGAACAGAACTAACTACAAAATGATTATATTTTTTTGTCAAATATTTTACATTTTACAATAAATTTTAGAGGATTAAAAATGTGAATGGATCTAATTTTTAAGCATAAACATTCTAATATTATCTAAAAGGTCGATTAACCGCCTTTTGATGGCGAACCTCTTTTAAATCCACTTTTTTACAATTTTATGTGTTATATTTGACAAAATAAAAATCTTCTTTAGAATCGGTACATCAAAATTTACATTGTGTAAATTTTTGGTATTTTTCCGATAAAGTTCATTTTGTAATGAACAGTGAAAAATATTGTATTTTAATTCAAAACCTCTTTTTAATCTAATTTATTTATATGATTAGATTATATTTTTAATTGGTTTTAATGTTCAATTAGAATATATTTTTACCATTTAATCCAACAGTGGTCGTTGGAATTAATTTCATCTTGAAATTGAACTTAAACAAGGGTCAATCTTTGGATACTTATTGTTTCTTAAAAACGCGCTATTTGTTTTGACAACGGGAATTAATTATTAAATTAACTAATTCAACTTATATGTTTTGAATTTTGTAAAATATACTTCATTTTTTAATTCGTAATATCAAATATAGCTTAGGGTGAATTTTTGGTATTTTTTTTTGAAAAACATCAATTTTTGATGAATAGTAAAACCTCTAAGTGGTAGTTAAAGAAACTAATTTTTAGTATAAATGAAACTTTCCCAACTCTGTGTTTTGAATTTCAAAAATCCGACATACATTGTTGTCATTAAGAAGTAAAATTTGGTTCAATGGGATTAAAATAATTTTTTAGTGAATAGTAATTTTTATGTTCTTAATTGCGATTAGAGGTAATTATTGTAATTTAAGGTAAAAATAATGTTTTAATAATGTGAAATGACCTAGAAACATGTCCTACCCTAATTGGATGTGTCATGGCTGACCAATAAAATCTCTGGGTCAACTTGGGGACCCCATGGAGCCACTTTTGTTGGAAAATGACATAAACAATCTATTCTACCACTAATCAAGCTTACCAATGAATTCCACAGTTGAAGAGCCTACCGATGAAGTCCACAGTTGAAGAGACTACCGTTGAAGTATATCGTCTAACATGCATCTGCTACCAGTCTATTAATAATCTATTCTTTACTTTACCAATTTTATTTATACCGTCATAACGGTCATGTATAGACAAATTAATGGACCTAAAATTACTTAATGATATATGCAGGCATATCAGGAGACAATACGAGGTACGAGGAAGACCACACGTGGTTGAAACATTTCTCTTGTCGGCACGTGCTAGACCAAAGGAGAAAAAGCTGAGCTGGAAAAGTGTATATGAGTAGAGACATACATCATATTTATTTTATTGAGTATATTGAATATATACACATAAGAGAGACACATAATGTACTGAAAATAAGAAGAAATATGAAGAGCAATCGATCACCCATTATAAAGAACACAGATCTTCACAAAAGATCTATTGGAAGAATTTTTTCAAGCTATGGTGGTGTGCTACAAATAGCATCAGAACTAATAAGCTAATCAACTCTACACCTGGATATCAAAACTGGGAAGTTGTGACACTCTGTTTTGGAGGCAACTTGTAGAGACAAGGACTAAAAATTAATTTCCTTCATTTCAAGGACTCCAGATATGATCTTCCAACACACAAATAATTATAAACTTATTCCTACAATATTTAGCTCTACTATGTTTAAGTATTTTACATTTGTGAGCAGTGTGTCTATCTTACACACACTGAATCTTGTGCTGGAACTAAGGGATACTGAAAATTCCAATATCAAACTATCTTTTCATTTTTTTCCACGCATAACTATGGAAGAAGCCTAGTGTGGCTTGGTTGTTTATTATTCCAAGTATAACTGTGGTAGAGGTTCCCAATCCTAGACAGTTTGAAAACTGTTGTAAAGCATGATACATGCTATATATCATTCTTAAATATAACTACTTGCTGGCAGGTGACCACCAAGTATAGAGGATTAGGTCTTGGCTTAAGACTGAACCTCTTGATTAAATTTTTGTGTTCATCTTTCAATTACTCTGTTTTACATTTATCCACTGCTTATATTTTTGAAGACAAAAATCTGTTTTTACATTCACTCTGATAGTTAGTTCTGGTTAGTGTGTATATGCGATTCTTTTAGAAAACTTGTTTCAAAAGTTGAATTAGTACTCATACTAATTCTGCTGAGGAGTAATCAACCATTGAGAAATCTATTGAACAATAAATCACTTATATCTCTATTTCCTTAGTTAATTGGGCTGTTTTAATTTGGATGATTTTAATCCTAAATGTTTTTAACATAATTTTTAAATGGAACTGAATTCACCCCCATCTAGAGTATCCAATCCGACCAACAAGATCAACATGAATCAAAGGAGCTGTTTAGAGCTAAAAAAATACTATGATTTCTCTATTCACTATCTTCCCAGTAAGGTGAACCAGATAGTTGATTCTCTAAGAAGAAATGATACTAGTACTCTATTCAAGTTGTGGTTTGAGAAATACCCTATATTAATGGATATGAAATAGATATATTTGAAAATCATAATGATAGGGAATACATAATACCTTTCCCAAATTATTTCTTTTTCATATATACAAAAGGATATTAAGGGGGCACAAAGGGTTGATATGGAGTTTCAAAAGAAGGTGAATGAAGTTAAGGAAGGGAATAAAGACGTGTTCCATATAGATAAAGATGGAGTAATTTGGTTAGGAACAACAATCTATTTGCCTTCATCACCTTTGATAAAAATGGATCTTTTGGGAAACTCACATAGCTATACATTCTTTATCAATACTGTTAACACCCTAATTTACTGATATATCCAAGAACACTTATGTTAGGATAACCAGAAGAAGGAGATTTCAGAATATATCTCAAGGGTCTTAATATGCTATCAAGTTAATGTAGAGTGAAAAAATTCCATAGGGATGATGCCACCATTACCTAAACCAACATGGAAATGGTGAAATTTCAACATGGAATTTGTCATGGGTCTCTTAAAGGCATCTAAAAGAAGTAATGAGATATTGGTTATGGTGGATAAACTCACCAAGATTACTCAATTTATTCCAACTCCAGAAGATTTATCTCTTGAACAACTTTGTATGATATATGAGAAGGATGTGTTGATACTACATGGCAATCCAATCTCAATTGTCTCTAATCGTGATCCCAGATTCACATCTAAATTATGTAAGAGTGTCCAATATGCCTTGAGTACTAAATTGAAATCCAGCATATTATATCACCCCCAAAATGATGATCAAGCTAAAAAAACTATTCATATGCTCGAATATATGCTATGAACCTACTTATTAAAATTCAATGGTTGTTGTGATTGACATCTCCCATTGGTTTAGTTCTCAAAAAAATTGATTCCACTTGAGTATTCAGATGGCTCCATATAAATCACTGTATATAAAGAGATGCATAACTCCAACTTATTTGGATGATGTTTGAAAAAGAAAGCTACATGGTTCTAATCTTGAACAATAGATGATATAGAATGTTCAATCCATCCAGGAATATATCAAATCTTCTCAGAGTCAGAAAAATGATATATACTGACAAAGGTCAAAGGGACTTGGAGTTCCATGTTTGAGATAAATTCTTCCTTTGAATATCACAACGGAAGAGATTCGTGCAGTTTGGAATGAATGGGAAGTTATGCACACAGTACATTGGTCCCTTTGAGATCCTTGATCGCATCAGATCCATGGCCTAACATCTATCACTTCCACCGAATTTGGCTCATGTTCATGACGTGTTTCACATATCTATCCTGAGGAAGTATATACCAGATTCCTCACATGTACTGAACTGATATGTGGTATGGATGGAAGACGATCTCTCTTATTGGGAGAAACCTGTAAAACATTTTGACTGGAGAGATAATGTTCTATGAATCAATACTAAATACCTTGTCAAAGTGTTATGGAAGAACCATATTTTTGAATAAGAAACATGGGATCCTCAAGAGGTGATGAAGGAGAAGTACCCTCACCTATTTTTGTAAAACAAAATTTCGAGGGCGAAATTTCAAAAGGAAAGAAGGATGTAACAACACAATGTTATATTAATGAAAATTATGTTCTTAAAATTATGTAAAATAAAATCACAGTATGATACACAATGTCACATCATGCATAAAAGAATGACTAAATAATATGTCACTTTTATAGTATATCCATAAATTTTTTTTTCCACTTACGTGTTTTTAATTTTAATAATCTGAAATTCATAGTTCGGATTAGTAAGATATTTTGAGTCTAATAGAACAAAATATATTTTTTAGTGAATTGTAACATACCCTTATGAATATTAATATTACCATTATGAATAGTAATATGACCATAATGAATAGTAAATCAGAAAATCAAACATTAATAATACTAATTATAGTATAAATAAAATTAATTCATATTATAGGTGACAATATGATAAAATTGTATCATTGTATAAGTAAATTCATAATTTAAAAATTATTAAATAAATGTTGGAAATTTTATGATTCATAAATATTTTATGATTAATTTAAAAGAAAATGTATTTTCACCAAATGTACTCATAAAATAGTATTTTAATGTCTTATGACTTTAACATAACTTTATGATACATTTAGTAATTTTTCAAAGTATTATAAAATCAGTTATAATTTTATAATTTTTTTTCCATGTAAATGATGATTATAATTAAATATTAAATTAATCATATTTAGAAGATTATTTTCCTAAAATTGAGTTTATTTTTAAATTATAAAAATCATAAAATGTGGAAGGTTGTTTTTTTGGATTTTTTAAAATGCATGAATTTTTTGTTAATAGTAAAATATTATAATTTACAATAAATGCTAAAATCCAGATATTTTGTGTTATGCTTGTTTCTTGGATGATGTAAGTGACCATTGGATAAAAAAAACATACCATAATTACTATAAATTGTCAAAAGAATCCTTACTATTTCTTGTTTTGAAAAAAAATAAACGAATGATTAAAATAATAAAAAAACACCCATCACTTACATTATAAATACCACCCCTCACAAACTTTTAACTTCACACATATAAAGATTTGAGACATGAATGTATTCTGACACTTATTATTTCCTTGTTCCTCCCCCTAGTCCAGGAGGAATTTCCCTCACCAAAAGGCCAAGCTTAGTTTCCTTGAAGAGGATCTCAATAGGAGAATTCAAGAAGAAAATCCTTTCCCATTTATTTTAATTTCTTTTCAATTTTAATTTATATTTTTATTATCTCCTCACCTACCTTTATCAAAATTGAATTAGAACTAAATAAATTACATATAAGATAACTATATCATGTTAATTTAATATCCAACATTAAAATATTCTATCTTTTCCACTTATCATAAAAATGAAATCGTCACCCGTGAAGTGCAAATTTAACAACATCCTGAGAGATGAACATTCATTTTCCATAAATTCCTTAAAAAAAGTTAATAATAACATTAAATGGATAAAAATATATGTTAATATTTTTTTAACCCCTTTTTTGTTCTATAAATTACATATATACATAATATTAACTGATAAAAAACATGTTCGTTGTGATAAAAAACCACAACAATTAACCTAAAATTATCATCGTTTACTTTTATCTAATGAATTATCCTATAATATATAAACAAAATACTTTATAAGAACATTTAAAAATATTTAATATCATTAAACTCTTGTAATTTTATTTAATTTATATCCACATCTTACATGAACTTCCATTCATGTATACAAGTGAACCGATCACGAAAATTAAGAAAACAAACACTCTTAAACAATGAGTTTAAACTCTATAACTCATACAGTGGACTATAAAAGAACATAATAAATGTATATTGAATAAAATTAATTCACAATAACTTCTTTAATTGTTAATTAACTAATTTAATGTTATTATAGAAGATATTAACGTGAAGGAAGCTTTAGGAAAAAAGGTAAAGGGATTTCTCGAACCAAACTCTCTTTCATTGGGGTTTCCATGTTTCACTGCATTTTCATTATGGTTATTCCTTAAAAATAATTTCTTAATTATTAGCATATATTTTTCTAGGATCTGCATGTTTTTTATTTTTGTTTATGAAAAAAAATTATGAAATAACTCTTCTTTCAAAGAACACATTTTACTTCTTACTCAAGGTTGATGATTCTTATATAATGTATGTTATTCCCCCATTCATTTGGTAACATAATGTTTATGAATTTATGCATATGAGATGAAACCCATTCCTTTAAATGGTTTGTTTTTATTATTATTGATATATGTTCTATTTATCATGCATGAAAATGTAAATGTTATGATTTGATGGGTGCGCCTAGAATTATATAGAGTAATGTAAATGTAAGGATTTGATGAGTGCACCTAAAATTATATAGCACTCTAATGAACTGGGTAATGTGATAAATATCATGAGTAAAGTGAAATATGAATGAAAATTAGGCTATTTTTTTAACAACTATGAATGGAAGATGACCCATAAGACTTGATGTTTCATTTTTATGCACTACCACATTTTATATCTTCCCTTAATACTTTACCTCATGATTATGATCATATTCTTATGTAATAATGATAATTGTTATGCTCAAACCATTTTATATTGTTTCATGTTCTTATCTATCATCTTACAGTGATTTAAGATCACCCCTTTTTTGAAGTATATCATCAGGTGACTAGTCATATGAAGGAGAATTCAAGATCCAATAAGAATATAGAGAAGATGGAATTAAAAAAATGTTTATGTTTTATTTTGTAAAAGTTATGTATGGTCCTAGTTTTCTTAGGACACTCAACCTTTATATAATCATCATTTAATTACATTTTTTTTCTATATTCAAAATTATGTGTTAGTAATATTTGAAAAATTGGCGTCGAAATATTTTTCCGATCACGTTTGTCATAAAATAGAAACTTTAATCAGGTGTACGTATGACCTTCCATCTCAATGATTGTATCATAATTCATTTTATATAATCATATTTCAGGGATTGTATTAATTTATAACTAACATATTAAAATAAAAATTAATTCTTGATTACTATTTATGAGATTATATAATAATTACCACTTTGACCATAGTCAAGACACTTGTTTCATTTTGGATGTGTGAGCCGAATATCATAAAAACATCCAATTCAAAATTAATTGATTAAGTAATGGTGAATAAAATTATATAAAATAATATAATTAGAATGATAAACATGAAAATTTTTCATAATCAATAAATAGTTGAGATATTTATTTTATTCTTCCTGAAAAATAGTATGTGTGATGTGTCTGACTTGAGGTAATGATCATTTTACCTTAAAAACATTGTTTTAATTATTTTTAATGATTTATATTCTAAGTTTTTTTATTGAATTTACTTATTTTAATATTATTTTATTTTTGCATTTATATAGACATAAAATTAATTATAAATGAAATTTTATGTCTCTTTTTTTTCCTTCAATCAATGGTTTTCAAAAGGAATATATTTTTTCATTTAATACCAAATATTTTTAAGAAAACTGAAAAATGGTTTTATTTCAATGTATATAGAGTCAATAGTTCTCCCCACTACTATAATGGTTTTATGATGTTTTTAATATTTTCGAACATATCTTTTTTCTTCAATGAAAACCACTCTATCCATTTATTAGTAGAGTTGAAAAAGGGTTTCAAATGTAATGGATATTTGGATGTCTAGAATTTTTTTTACTATTGTCGGAAATAATATTTCTACGAGTATAATGAGGGAAATAATAGAATACATGTGTTAAATTATGTTATGGTTCTCATGGATTGTTTATGATGACTATTGATACTGACATATATAATGATGGTAGGTGATCCTTGTAACATCCCAGTCATCCTTAGTGGCTTCAGAAGGTGGTGGAATGTTACTTGGACTTAAGAGACATCTCTAAGATGACAAATTCTAATAATAAATGAAAAGTGATTCATTAACATACGTGGGATTATATTCTCTATGAAAATAAGAAAACATAACCAAAAATTCCATAACCAAAAACCACAACATGATTCATGATATTAATGTAAAAAAAATTAAATTAATAAAATTGATATCAAAACCAACTACAATCATGTAACACATCAAAGGACAGAGAATATCAACATTCACAGTGGATGTCAAAACTACATAAACAAAAAGACTCCATGATATAACTCTATAGATCATAATAATCTCCATGATCCAACTCTGAAAAACAACCCAAATATCATGAATCTCCACTGAATAACTATGATACCTTAACACTGTATGTGTCATGATAAATGATATTTGAAAAAGAAACAGAGTCCCAAAGAAGGGGCGGGTAGTAAAACATAGTAGGATTTTCCCATATGTCTTCTCAACTAATTATAATAGGACAAAATATTTTAGCACAATTATATAAGAAAATTGATAAAAACCCATTTAAAACCTTTCAAATATTTATAAAAAAGACAAATAATTCTATAAAAAACGAGTTTTCTCAAATAAACCATTCTTTAAGGAAGGAAACCAAACTAGTCATTAACAATCTCTTAATTTCCATGTTGGCATAACCCCATCCGATTCACATAGTCACACACACACACACAACACTTAACCACCCAATCAATCAATCTTAATGTCACCATTGATGGTGATCGTTCATGTCTATTACCCATCCCTTTGACGGTGGTCCTTCAAAAACATTATCCATCACATTTCATCCATGATTAACCATTTATGAAAACCAAATTCTAATACAACCTTTTCCATATCAATTAAATAATTTCAATAAAACCAAACAATTACTAAAAACCCAAAAAAAACCATTTCAATAATAAATATTTATTAAAAACACTTCTCCATTCAAAAAAACAAAATAACCATTTTAAAGCCATAATTTTAAAAACAAGTTACCAATTTCACTTCCCACTATAAAAATCAATTTTCTCAATTCCATAAACAACCTAAAATGAGGATTCCATCATAAACATCACATTATTTCCCAAAAATATAAATAAAATTAACAATATGTAATCAATCCTTCATGTTACAGAATGAGAAGTCAAGATCCAAGCCACCTACTATGGAAATTGTGGCCAAAATGAAGAACATAATGAAAACGCCCCAAAAAATAATAGGAATCTCCAAAAACCCACCTTCGATAACATCCTATAACATCAAAAAGGCCAAAACTAACCATTATAGATATAAATAACATTATATCATTCTATACATGAATAGTTCTATGAAAACGATATAGAGAGAGATGTTTATCCAAGAAAAACCACCAAATACAATAAAAACTGAAGACATTCCATGATAATCTGGCTTCAACACAATGAGAAGCACCTCTTGATTGCTTCGAAAATTGGGTGGAAAGATTCCACAACCTTTGGGATGAATAATATTTGAGTTAGTGATGAAATGGATAAAAAAATAGTTGTTAAATGCAAATCCTGCCCTAGATCCACATTTTTTGAACATGTTTTTAACCTTGAATGGTTATTTAGACGGTTAGGAAAACCATGTTCCTACCATGAGAAAGAGTCATCCTTAAGGAGGACCTCACATGATTGTATCACAAAGTTAGAAAAACTCTTTTCCAACCATAAAATATCCCATTGTCCCACTTTTCATGTTTTTCTCTTTGGTGGTCATACGGTTTGGATAAACCATTTTCCTACTCGTATTTCATCCTCTTAGCCCATGTCTCATTATGCCCAGTTTCTTATAGGTGTGTCATAGTTTTCACAAACCATTCACCAATCATGCATATTTAGAAAATCCCTAAAATATTCAAAAAGTCTACAAACCATCCCAGTCATAACCTAAACACTTTACATATTAAAATATATAAATAGAGTTTTACTTATTTGAAAATGGGGGTGAAACATTCTTCCCAACATTGTAATTTCCTTCCTAAAAAATTAGAAAACCAACATTTCCTTGAAAGAGTTCTATCCATTTCTCTTTCATTTCCTTCTCTCATTCCCATGTATCTTATTGAATATAAACATGACTCCATAAAACCTATACTAGAATGATTATTTTTCCCACAATACATTCTCTTTCATATCCACAGTTCACAATGACATTTGACCTAATGAAGCATCCATTACTAGGTCAATGTGATTCCATCACATCACATGGTTAGCATCAGGCTGATATTTTTTCAACTGAGATATATGATACACATTATTCACTTTATAGAACTATGGTGATAATTCCAATCGACATTCCATCTCAAAAACATGTTGATGAATCTCAAAAGTGCATATGTATCAAGGATATAACATTCCATGGGTCCCATATGACATTTTCCTAAACTAGTAGAGATCCTCCATAACACATGATCACTCACCTCAAAATGAAATAAATCCATTGATGATGATTCGAATAGTATTTTTGATAGATCCTTGACATATCAAACTATATCTCGATCAACTGAATCATCTACATTGTTTTGGGGATGAGGATCATCCCAACTAGTAAAGTGTCACCTTTTTCCACCCAAAAAAGTGATGAACGAAAAGGACACCCATACAATTCTTCAAAAAGTGCCATATCTATTGTGTCCTAGTAACTATTTTTTATTATAACCCCACTAATGGTAAACTATCCTCCCACGAGCCACCAAAATCTGTTTCAAATGCCCGAAACATGTCTGTCATAGTTTGTATCATCCTTCTGGATTTCCCATATCTATGAGGATGAAATTCCATACTAAAAGACAACTAAGTTGCAAAGGATTTCTAAAAGTGTTTCAAAAAATGGTACATAAACCTCATATCCTTGTTTTATAATATTGATAATGGTATGCCATACCTCTACACCACATATTAGATATATATTTCTGACATGTCATCCACCATATGAGATTCACAAATAGGGATGAAATGAGCTGAATTTATGATCTGATCCACTATTACACATATGAAATCACATTTCTGAACAACTCAAAAGAGACAAGTTACCAAATCCATAGATTTGTGCACCAATTACAAAATATAAATAGTTAAAAACTGCAGCATATATATTCATCATCAATATTCTACATTAACATGAAGACCATTTAAGATTCTGGAAAAAAAACTCAACCACCTTCCTTTTCATACTGACCCACCAGAACCATGCTTTAAATTCCTTATAAATATTTTTATGATAGGATAAAATACCCATCCCAAATTGCGGTATGTATGAATTATTTATTCCTAATAAGACATATGTGTCACTCCCCGATGTTTAGGATTTTTTATTTTAATCTTTAATAGTTCGAGGGTCTCACACCAAGGCTTGGGCTGGGTCCCAGCTTAAAATCATTATCGCTATAATATTTTCATTGGGTTTCAGACCCGTGCATGTTCACTGCATAGTGGGAGGTAGCCTCATCATTATCCTGAGTGCACAAGTGAACTAGAATAAATAGAAAAGCTTTCCCAAAAGTTATTAATTCATGCGGCGAGCGCACGGATACCCGATTTTCAGAATAAGATAAATAGATGGATTAAAATTTAAAAGAATGTTTGATTGTAAAAAAATATTATATTATTATTATTGTTGTTATTAATAATATTAAAATCATTAATGATATTATTACTATTATTGATAATTCTTTAAAGAAAGTTAATTAAAAATTATAATTAAACATAAAAATAATATTGTAATGGTATTATTATTGTTATTGAATTATTTTTATTATTGTTATTATTTTTAATAATAATAATAATATTATTATTATTATTATTGTATTAAAAAATAAATCTAACCCTAGCGCTACCCCAATAACTTCCCTTTTTGATGTGTGTCATGCCCAAGACACCCCTTGGTTCCCAGTCGCCTCATGATGGCCCTACGGGCTCACCCCAACTGATGCTCTATATTCCTCTCCTCATGAAACCTTCCCGGCCTCCCTTGCATCCCGGCCAGCCTTCCGTGCTCTCTCCTTGTAACACCCCAGGTAAATAAAGAATATGACATATTTATATTTATCCCTATTTGTGAATAAAATGTAAATATTAATTTAAAGGTAATTCTATGCTCGATGGCTTACCCAATACCCAACAACGAGTTCCTTTGAAATCTTACATTGCACTCTAATAATAAAATAATATTATCTTAATTGGTAGTAAATTCCTAGCCATTGTAATGGAGGGAACGAACAGAACTAACTATAAAATGATTATATATGTTTGTCAAATATTTTACTTTTTACAATAAATGTTAGAGGATTAAAAATGTGAATGAATCTAATTTTTAAGCATAAACATTCTAATATTCTCTAAAAGGTTGATTAACCGCCTTTTGATGGCGAACCTCTTTTAAATCCAGTTTTTGACAATTTTATGTATTACATTTGACAAAATAAAAATCTTCTTCAGAATCGGGACATCAAAATTTACATTGTGTAAATTTTTGGTATTTATCCGATAAAGTTCATTTTTTAATGAAGAGTGAAAAATGTTGTATTTTAATTCAAAACCTCTTTTTAATCTAATTTATTTGTATGATTAGATTATATTTTGAATTGGTTTTATAGTTCATTTAGAATATATTTTTACCATTTAATCCAATAGTGGTCGTTGGAATTAATTTCATCTTGAAATTGAACTTAAACTAGAGTCAATCTTTTGATACTTATTGTTTCTTAAAAACACGCTATTTGTTTTGACTGCGGGAATTAATTATTAAATTAACTAATTCAACTTATATGTTATGGATTTTTTAAAATATACTTCATTTTTGAAATCGTAATATCAAATATAGCTTAGGGTGAATTTTTGGTATTTTTCTGAAAAACATCAATTTTTGATGAATAGTAAAACCACTAAGTGGTAGTTAAAGAAACTGATTTTTTGTTTAAATAAAACTTTTCCACCTCTGTGTTTTGAATTTCAAATATAAGACTTACATTTCTGTCATTAGGAAGAAATATTTGGTTCAATGGGATTAAAATAATTTTTTGGTGAATAGTAATTTTTATGTTCTTAATTGCGATTAGAGGTAATTAGTGTAATTTAAGGTAAAAATAATGTTTTAATAATGCGAAATGACCTAGAAACATGTCCTACCCTCATTTTATGTGTCATGGCCGACCAATAAAATCTATGGGTCAACTTGGGGACCCCATGGAGCTACTTTGGTTGGAAAATGACCTAAATAACTTTTTATTTAAAGTTAAAATAAAAATGTCACAAGCATGAGATGTTTCGATAAAACAATTTTTAAATGGGGTTATATAAGTCATATTTTTGACTATAAATATTCATTAGAAATCTAAAAATATTTCCTACATCATGATATTTTTTATATAATTTTTAGACATTAAATAAATTAAATAATTTATGACATCATGATGATGTAGTGATTACCTCATTAGTAAAGGATTTAAATAAAATGAAAAGATAATGTTAAAACTATAAATTACACTTGTAAAAAACCTATTATATGAGAATATTGCGAACCCTTACCACCATATCCTCGAAATACATCAATGTCAGACCTTTAAAATCCAAAACGCATTTGAAAATAATGTAACATTTTGTAACATTAAAAGAGTGCCCCTCCTCTCTTATAAAAGGCCCCCACCTCTACCACCTTACACATGCCTCTAAAGCAATTATCTCAGCCAAACCCTTCTCCTTTTTCCTCTACAAATACCTCTCTTACTCTTAGAATCCTCACTTTGGGTAGAAGTCTTCCCAAGGAATCCATTGAGCTCAAATCAAAAAGAGTTACCTGATTTTAAGGTAATGTCTTCACTTGTGTTATTTTGTTTCTTTTGCTTCTCCAACCCAATAATCTCTTTTTATTCATTTATTTTGTAACAAATCATGTATATTAAATATAATTTGATGTTTTTATAAGAATAATTCGAGCTACACTTACATACACCTACATCAAATTGTTAAAGAACATACTGTTTCTGTGGATGGCGAATTTCTGCCTCATGAAACGATGATTGTTCAACACTCATATAATACCTTAAAAGGTGGAAATTAAGATGAAACTATATTTATATATGATATATAATATGTTTATGTTTTACTTAAGCTTATGTATTTTTCTGTTTTGGCATACCTTTATGGTTTCCATTGTGGGTAAACACGATAATTTCATTTTCGGAAGTGCGGACTACCGCCTCCTCAAAGTGATTTGATTCGTTAATGCCATATGTGGGATGTATAAGGGATTTATTTAAAGTTATTATATATGATTTATGTTACATATAAATTATGAATATAATTAAGTAATTAAAATATACATACCTCTCATTTAGTGTTAATTCTATTAATATGACATAGAAATGAAAGTAGCGTTCATGTGTACGTACGACTTACCGTCTCCATGAACGGTGCATTTCATTTCTTACCTCTAAATTATTATGTAATATTATACATACATGTATATTTTAGACATATATGATATATATGATATCCAAATCTGGAATATAATTCTGGATATAATGAACCTTTGACCACATGAACCACATGTAGTTGTAAGAAGTCCATTTTCGACTTAAGAACCAAATATTGACAAAACAAACATTATTAACTTAAATGATTAAATAATGTTTATAACATGTTAATAAGTGATATAAAAGGAATAATGAACTTGAAAAAGGTTTTTATGCATGTAGAAATTAACTCATGTTTATAATTCCGGACGTTAAAGAATGATCGAGCCAAGTCGGACCCGAAGTAAGGGATCCTACTCCTCTATTACTTTTTAAGTACATTCTTTTATGTCATTCCTTTTAAGCTCATATTTATTTTTATTTGGATGTTATTTTATATTACTATTAATGTAATTTTTATGTTCATATGATGAGAGACCCTATTCTCTCTTATCCATCCATTTTGGATGTTTTGAGTGGCACTGTTAGGCTGCCGAATTTTCGTAAGAGATCTAACCTCTCTCGTTCTTTTTAAGTACTCTCCTTTATGTCACATATTTTAAGATCCAATTTGTTATGATGGTGGATGTTCTTTTATATTCCTCTTGATATAAATTTTATTTTAATATGATTAGAGACCCTATTTGATCTCATCAATCCATTTTTGGATGTTTTAAGTCGCGCCGTTAGGCTGCCGAGTTTTCATAAGGGATTTTTCATCTCACTTTTATTCCCGTGATATTTATGCTACATTTTCCACAATTTCCTTTGAGTGGTGTATGTACTTCCCATTATTTTACTCATTGTGTAATATACTTTCATTTATGAGTATTTACATCAATGTTGTATTGTCCATCTTTCACGGGGTGTATGTTTCTAAAGATACCCATGCCTGTAAGGGAACCTTTCACCCTCCACTTTTTAAAATACTTCTTTTGTTATGTCTTTTAATTCACATAACATTATGTTGGTATATGTTCTATATCCTTGGTGATTTAATGTTTATGTCCAATTGATGAGATACCCTTTTTATCTCTCATCAATTCATTTTCTGAATTTTGTAGTGATGCCGTTAGGCAGTCAAATTTTTGCAAGGGAACTTCTTAACCCAATTTTGATTATTTGGGGTAAGCTTGTAATCCATGAATATGTCGTTCTATGAATATGTGTGAATAACCTATGATTGTTTTACACTTAATATCCACTTATATTTGGTGTATTAGTTTTTCACACAAAATTATGTAATTGATTTATCCTTAATCCAAGGATACCGTCTTTGTATTGGACTTCGTCTCAATATCCTTTCATTGAGGCATATTTTGTTTTATACACAACCTTCTTTTATACGGTGTATAAACCCCTTTGACTTTTACTTTTATCTGAAAGGAATATTTTATATACAAATTGTTTTACTAAATGACAAAAGGGAATGTTTTTGTTGTATGTATGCGGTGACAACGACTTCTCCGCCGCCGTGACCATTATTTCAGTTTCGGATTCCTCTACAAGCTATACCATTTTTTTAAATGAAAAATAAATACCATGTTTTAATTTTCTTTTATTTTGGTATAGAAAATTGTTTTCAAAATTTTTTTATATCAATGTGTTGTATTGATATCTTTTGATTGAAAAGTGGAAATGTTAGGTTTCCTTTATGCATGTTTTATGTGATACAATTATGTTATGGTTCTTGGGCATTATTATGAAGACGGGTGGTTCTGTGATAAACTAAAGGCGGGTGATCCCGATATAGATCTCCAATGCATTGGGTGACACGAAAGGGTTAATCATTAAGGTTTCTCCAAAGTGATTTAGAGAATATACTGTGATGGGTATTCCAAACGTAACCAAGAGGGTTACTCCCTACGTAAGAATGTTATGAATGCCTGAAGTTACCTTTATGTCTTATGATTTCTATGATTTATTCATGATTTTTACGAGGTATGTTAAAGTGCTTATGTTTTATGGGTAAACTATGATTTCATTCTTATGTATACATGTACTCATGTTTCCTTTCCATATTTTTATATCCCTTACTGAGCTTTTTATGCTCGTTCCAAGTTTTTGAAATGTTTTTCACAGGTAAAGGGAATGGTGCATGATATGATGATAGTGTCAAAGAAGTGTCAAGAAGGAATCCATGTTTTATTTTAAATATGTTTCCATTGATGGGAAAAATGAATACTATCTTTTATGTAACCACTTTGTTTAAATGTGGAATGTAATGCATGATTTATGATCTAATTCTCTAAAACTCTAAACCTGAAAAGATCCTCAATGTGTAATCTTTTAATAACTCAAGATTAAGTAAGGTTTAAGGCTAGGGCCTTATAGTTGGTATTAGAGGGTGGTTTAGATAACTTTAGAGGTTAGGGTATTCTCTAAGCACAAGTGACATTACCATAATTGTTAGGATTTCAGAAAGAGTCCTAGTTTTAGATAAAGTGAATCAGAAAGTATATCTTAGTGTTTACCTTCATCATTAGTACATGATGGTTTTGTTGATATACTCGCACTGACATTTCTATTTTTAGTGAATGTATTGATCTTGAAGGCACCAAAGAGACAAATGGTTTGAAGGAAATTGTGGTTGTTCTATAATTAAGATTCTAGATAAAATGGGGGATTCAATGAGGAAACTCGTGGTTGTTCTAAACCAACTATCAAGGAGTCATGATCAACCACCTGAACCTTGGTATGATCTATAATGCATCATGTACGAGATGACCAATCGATGTGGAAGTTCAGGTAATAATTATAATGGTAACCATTAGAGTTTATACGATCCTTACTTTTGAGGTAATTATGGGTTATTATATGTTATGATGGAAAATGAAAGGCATGAGATAAACATGAGGTTAAAATTTCTTATGATCATTTTTGAAGATTTTATATCTTTTTGGGGAATGTTTTAAGAATTATATAGTTTTGAAAAAAGGACAACACACAGACCGTGTGACAACCCATCGCGTCGGAAAAAGATGCGGGAACCGAACCCACAACCAAAGTGCGACTGGTATTTATCGCCTACCACTAGACTACATGAATTCCCTGGTAATTTGACTAATTATTTTTTAGTTACATGATTATAGGAATCAAGAGTAAGTTTATTTTGGGTTATATATGGAAATGATTAACCTATCATCAAGGATATGTGATTATGTTAATTACTTTTCAATATGAGAATTTAAGAGCAAATGATGTTATTTGGAGATAAAAGTTAATTTGTACCTTGGAAGACTATGTGACTAAATCCTTCAAATATTTGGGTTTCAATCTTATTTTTGTTTACTTTGAAAAATTTTATGGACAAATTGTCTATCAAATGGTCCTCGTTGAACTTTTGGTTTTGTTGGACAAATTTTGGAGATTAGGAATAGATTTTCTTTTTATAAAGGGTTATCCTTTTCTAGATTATCTGATCATGTACTAACCTTTTTGGTTTTGGTTTTGGTTAAAGTCTAAAGACATGGGAAGTATATAGTTCTCTTTTTTGGGTTAGGGGATTCTCTAGAAGTTTATTATAGCTCTCTTAATGTAAAAAAGTCATCCTAAATACTCATCTTTTGGAGAAAATATGAGTTTGTGTAATAAATCTAGTAAAATTTGAAAGTCAACATGAAAAGTAAGTATGTGTCCTTATGTTTTAGTTAAGCTCAAAAATAAATTCCTCAATGAAAAGTATCTGAAAAAAATGTTGTCTATTAACTTTTCCTACTGGGGAATCCAATACCATTTAACCCATCAAATGTTTGTGATTTCCTTATGGTTAACTTTCTCCTAGACATGTTTACTATCACTCTCCATCAGAACATGAACCTTTGTTTTCTCCTCCATATCCATATTTTCATACTTGGAATCCTAGTATGGGTTAACTCGGGTTACATTTGTACTTCTCTCCCATTCTTTTAAAGTGATTGTATTACTGACTCTTGTTCTGATGTGGGACTTTCAAGGATGTTTGCTAGCCCAATTTTGAAATTGTGAGGACATAATTCTCAAAAGGGGGGAATAATGTTACACCCCAGGTAAATAAAGAATATGAAATTTTTATATTTATCCCTATTTGTGAATAAAATTTCAATATTAATTTAAAGGTAACACTATGCCCAATGGCATACCCAATACACAACAACGAGTTCCTTTGAAAATATTACGTTGCACTCTAATAATAAAATAATATTATCTTAAATGGTAGTTCACACCTAGCCTTTGTAGTGGAGGGAATGAAGAGAACTAACTAAAAAATTATTATATATGTTTGTCAAATATTTTTACTTTTTACAATAAATGTTAGAGGATTAAAAATGTGAATGAATCCAATTTTTAAGCATAAACATTCTATTATTCTTTAAAAGGTCGATTAACCGCCTTTTGATGGAGAACCTCTTTTAAATCCACTTTTTGAAAATTTTATGTGTTATATTTGAAAAAAAATAAAATTCTTCTTTAGAATCAGGACATCAAAATTTACATTGTGTAAAGTTTTGGTATTTTTCCGATAAAGTTCATTTTTTAATGAACAGTGAAAAATGTTGTATTTTAATTCAAAATAACTTTTTAATCTAATTTATTTATATGATTAGATTATCTTTTGAATTTGTTTTAAAGTTAAATTAGAATATATTTTTACCATTTAATCCAATAGTGGTCGTTGGAATTAATTTTATCTTTAAATTGGACTTAAACTAGAGTCAATCTTTTGATACTTATTGTTTCTTAAAAACACGCTATTTGTTTTGACAACGGTAATTAATTATTAAATTAATTAATGAAACTTATATTTTTTGAATTTTTTAAAATATACTTCATTTTTTAATTCGTAATATCAAATATATCTTAGGGTGAATTTTTCGTATTTTTCTGAAAAACTTCAATTTTTGATGAATAGTAAAACCACTAAGTGGTAGTTAAAGAAACTGATTATTCGTTTAAATGAAACATTGCCACCTCTGTGTTTTGAATTTCAAAAATACGATTTACATGGTTGTCATTAGGAAGTAAAATTTGGTTCAATGGGATTAAAATATTTTTTTTGGTGAATAGTAACTTTTAGGTTCTTAAACGCGAGTAGAGGTAATTAGTGTAATTTAAGGTAAAAATAATGTTTCAATAATGTGAAATAACCTAGACACATGTCCAACCCTCATTGGATGTGTCATGTCCGACCAAAACAATCAATGGGTCAACTTTGCGACCCCATGGAGCCACTTTGGTTAGAAAATGACATAAATAACTTTTTATTTAAAGTTAAAAAAAATGTCACAAGCGTGAAATGTTTCGCTAAAACAATTTTTAAATGGGGTTATACAAGTAATATTTTTGACTATAAATATTCATTAGAAATATAATACGATTTCCTACATCATGGTAGTTTTTTATAATTTTTATACATTAAATAAATTAAATTATTTATGACATCATGATGATGCAGCGATTACCTCATTAAGAAAGGATTTAAATAAAATGAAAATATAATGTTAAAATTATAACATAAACTTGTCAAAAACCTATTGTATGAGTATATTTCGAACCCTTACCACCTTATCCTGGAAATACATCAATGTGGGACCTTTAAAATCCTAAATTCATTTGAAAATAAAGTAACATTTTGTAACTTTACAAGAGTGCCCCTCCTCTCATCTTATAAAAGGCCCCCACCTCTACCACCATACCCACACCTCTCAAGCCTTTGGCTCGGCCAAAACCTACTCATTTTGTCTTTCCACATCCCTCTCTTACTCCTAGAAGCCTCAATTTGGGCATAAGTCTTCCCAAGGAAGCCTTTGAGCTCAAATCAAAAAGAGTTACCCGATTTTAAGGTGATGTCTTCACTTGTGTTCTTTTGTTTTATTTTGCTTCTCCAACCCCATAAACTAATTTTATCAATTTCTTTTGTAAAAACTCCAGTATATTAAATATACTAGGATGTTTTTATAATTATCATTCGAGCTAAACTTACACACACCAACATCAAATTGTTAAAAAACATAGTGTTTCTGTGGATGGCGAATTTCTGCCTCACGAAACGATGATTGTTCAACACTCATATAACACCTTAAAAGGTGGCCATTAAGATGTCACTATATTTATATATGATATATAATATGTTTATGTTTTACTTAATCTTCTGTATTTTTTTTGTGTCATACCTTTATGGTTTCCATTGTGGGTAACACGATAATTTCATTTTAAGAAGTGCGGACTACCGCCCCCTTAAAGTGATTTGATTCGTTAATGCCATATGTGGGATGCATAAGGGATGTATTTAAAGTTATTATATATGATGTATGTTACATATAAATGATGAATATAATTATTGAATTAATATATACATACCTCTCATTTAGTTTTAATTCCATTAATATGACATAGAAATGAAAGTAGCGTTCATGCGTACGTACGGCTTATCGTCTCCATGAACGGTGCATTTCATTTCTTACCTCTAAATGATTATGTAATATTATAAATACATGTATATTCTGGATATATATGATATATATGATATCCAAATCATGAATATCATTCTGGATATAATGAACCTTTGACCACACGAACAACATGTAATTGTAAGAAGTCCATTTTCGACTTAAGAACCAAATATCGACAAAACAATCATTATTAACTTAAATGATTACATAATGTTTATAACATGGAAATAAGTTATATATAAGGAATAATGAACATGAAAAAGGTTCTTAAGAATGTAGAAATTAACTCAAGTTTATTATTCAGGACGTTAAAGAACGATCGAGTCAAGTCGGACCCGAGATAAGGGATCCTACTCCTCTCTTTCTTTTTATGTACACTCTTTTATGTCATTACTTTTAAGCTCATCATTCTTGTGATTGGGATGTTCTTTTATATTACTATTTCTGTAATTTTTATTTTTATATGATGAGATACCCTATTCTTACTCATAAATCCATTTTGGAAGTTTTTGAGTGGCGCCGTTAGGCTACCGAATTTTCGTAAGAGATCTAACCTCTATCTTTCTTTTTAAGTAATCTCCTTTATGTCACTTATTTTAAGCTCCTATTTTTTAGGCTGGGGGATGTTATTTTATCTTTCTCTTACTGTAAATTTTATTTTTAATATGATGACAGACCCTATTTGATCTCATCGATCCATTTTTGGAAGTTTTAAGTGGCGCCGTTAGGCTGCCGAGTTTTCATAAGGGATTTTTCTTCTCACTTTTATTCCCTTGAGATTTATGCTACATTTTCCACAATTTCCTTTGAGTGGTGTATGTACTGCCCATTATTTTACTCATTGTTTAATATACATTCATTTATGAGTATTTACATCAATGTTGTATTGTCCTTCTTTCACATGGTGTATGTTTCGAAAGATACCCATGTCGGTAAGGAAACCTTTCACCCTACTCTTTTTAAAAGACTTCTTTTGTTATGTGTTTTAATTAACATAACATTATGTTAGAATATGTTCTTATATATCGATAGTGATTTAAATTTTATGTCCAAGTGATGAGAAACCCTTTTTATCTCTCATCAACTCAATTTCTGAATTTTGTAGTGATGCCGTTAGGCTGTCATATTTTTGCAATGGAACTTCTTAACCCAATTTTGATTATTTGGGATAAGTTTTTACTCCTTGAATATGTCGTTCAATGAATATGTGTGAATAACCTATGATTGTTTTACACTTAATATCCACTTATATTTGGTGTATTAGTTTGTAACACATAATTATGTAATTTATTTATCCTTAATCCAAGGATACCGTCTTTGTATGATAATTCGTCTCAATCTCCTTTCATTGAGGCATATTTTGTTTTATACAGAACCTTCTTTTATATGGTGTATAAACCCCTTTGACTTTTACGTTTATCTGAAAGGAATTTTTTTTACAAATCGTTTTACTAAATGACAAAAGGAAATGTTTTTGTCGTACGTATGTCGTGATAATGACTTCCCTGCCCCCGTGACCATTATTTGAATTTTGGCTTTCTTTAAAAGCCATACCTATTTTCTTAAAAGAAAAATAAATACAATTTTTTACTTTTTTTTATTTTTATATTGAAAATGGTTTTCATAATGTTTTTATATGAATGTGTTGTATTGATATCTTGTGATTGAAAAGTGGAAATGTTATGTTTCCTTTATGCATGTTTTATGTGATACGATTATGTTATGGTTTTTGGGAATTATTATGAAGACGGGTGGTTCTGTGATAAACTAAGGGCGGGTGAGCCCGATATAGCTCTTCAATGCATTGGGTAACACAAAGGGGTTAAATGTTAAGGTTTCTCCAAAGAGATTTAGGTAATATACTATGATGGGTATGCCAAACGTAACCAAGAGGGTTACTCCCTACGTAAGAATGTTATGAATGCCTCAAGTTACCTTTATTTCTTATGATTTCTATGATTTATTCATGATTTTTATGAGGTATGTTAAAGTGCTTTTGTTTTATGGGTAAAGTATTATTTCATTCTTATGTATACATGTACTCATGTTTCCTTTCCATATTTTTATATCCCTTACTGAGCTTTTTATGCTCATCCCAAGTTTTTGAAATGTTTTTCACAGGTCATGGGAAGGGTACATTATATGATGATAGTGTCAAGGAAGTGTCATGAATGAATCCATGTTTTATTTTAAATATGTTTCTGATGATGGGAAAAATGAATACTATATTTTATGTAACCACTTTGTTTAAATGTTGAATGTAATGCAAGTTTTATGATCTAATTCTTTAAAACTCTAAACCTGAAAAGATCCTCAATGTGTAATCTTGTAATAACTCAAGATTAAGTAAGGTTTAAGGCTGGGGCATTATACTCCTCCTACAGCTGCTCTGATCCATGAACCCAACACCTACTCACCTCCAGGATCTCTCCTGGGACCTCTAGAACCTCCAGCCCCTCTCCCATTATTGGATTTCATCCCACGCCGGCCATCCATGACTTTGGCCAGCAGTAGTGCTCTGGGTCTTTTTAACAAATCACCATTGCCGTGGAACTCAACCTTTCCCCCCTCAGCAAACCCAACCACTACTCACCTTGTGCCCTCATCCAATAATATCCTTGACATAATCGGCCTTCCCCAGCTCCGGCCTCGCCCTCACCCTGCCTCACACTGACCCTACTCATTAGCTGCGACTCAGCATTCCACGACCGACCTCCCGCTCTCCCCTACATCGACCTCCTTCCTCAGCCCCCGACCATCGCTCTCCCCCTTCCAGCCAGCGACTGACGGAATTTTAATAACCCATATTTACTTTTCAGGTATGTATTTATTTTTTCTAGAGTCATCCATAAAAGAAGAGTTTCTGGAAATTTTTGAAGTACACGCCGTGTACTCGGTTACTTTGGGTAGTCATGTGCTTGTCGTGCAATTTGTTTTTTTTTCATTAAATGCACAGGGGTGACGTCTGATGGACATAACCATCTCCTTCACAACCTAATTCATCCGAGAGATCTAAGCTACCAAATATATTTGACGAGCCCTTGGATGAGCGTTCGTCTTCCAAATCAAACACCGACAGTTGTATTGGAGTCACATCGGTGAGTTCTCTCTTCTCATTGAGAAACATCCCTTGATTTCTCCTCTTTGGTGAGTTATTGTGGGTTGAATGTTTTATACGTTTTCATAGATCTACAGATTTCAAAGTAAATTAAAGCCTCATGGTTCTTTTATCTTGATCTCCAAACACTGATGTAGGTGGTTCGTGACATTCTGTTGAAAGTATTTGGGTTTTGTGTGTAAATTTCACAATACCCAAGAATGGGGTATTGCATTCTTACCATTCTAGACATATTTTTTCTTTTCTATACTGGTATGCATGAGTAGATTATTGTTTATTGTGAACAGGGAGAATTTTTGTGCTTTGGATGCATTACTCATGCTTTTTTTGCCTGTTTGGACCTTTGGGTCATGATTGAATGTTAGGATGAAGTTTAGTTTTCCTATCCTAGTATTGTAGGATGGTGTGACTATTTTTTGTTAGGATATTAGGCTGTATAATGCTAGAAAATTAGTTGCTAAGGTTTATCTTGTCTGTTACATCCTTTTACACTTGCTTGATTTACATAGGGTCGTGAGAACCTAGTGTATAGACCATAGGGAGAATGGGTGTTGAGGGCTTCTCTAGAGTGTCTTTTTTACTTACGATGTGAGAAAACAAGGGGAATTTACATTGAGTGCTTCCCCAATGTGTTTGTAGTTCCTTGATGTGGTCCAAATGGGGAATGAGATGTTGAGTGCTTCTCCAGAGTTCCTTTAGTACCATTACATGATTATAGGGGGAATTGATGATGAGTGCTTCTCATAGAGTCTATGATTAAGCTGAACTAGAGGAGTTAGACTGAGTGTACTACCTAGAGGGTTGGTTGTACTTGTAATGTGGGACTAGAGGGGATAGGCTAGGAGTACATCCCAGAGCGTTACCTTGTGTTTAGATGCTTTCTTGTGTTACTGGGTAGGAACAGAGAGGATAAGATGTGGGTACAACCCAAAAGGTTACATGTTGTATTTATCTGCTTTGATTAGTGGTTTGAGGATGGTTGTTAATTTGAATGCTTTGAACTGTAGATTGATTACTGCTGAGTACTTCCATGTTTTACTGCCTTCTGTATTTTTACCTTCCATATATTCAATGACTGTTAGGCAGAGATCATATGGTGGTTACTTACTGGGATTTAGTCTCACACCCTATTTGGGCCATGCTTTTGGGACCAAACAGATTATATTGTTGCAGATATAGATAAGGGAAAGAACCCTTCTACTTTAGGTACATGACTTTTTGTGGAGCTAGAGTGCATGGGACAAAGATATATCTTACGATGTTGGGGAGTTTATCTACTTTCTTTTGTACATTGGTTTAGTTTTGTTTAATTCCATTATTGTGACTTGTTTGGCTGTTTTTATAGACATCTGTATCATGCATCATTTTGTATATGTTCTCCAGTTTATAACCTCAGTTTTCTACTGTATGTAAATATTACTGCTTCCGCTCTTGTATGTATTTGTTTACTTCTATTGTTTGCTCTGCCAATGAGGGAATAGTTTCCCCACTATCGCACCCAAGGCACTCCATGCTAGTCAGAAGCCTCTGGCATTTGAAGAAATGCACTTGAGGCCATGTGACCAACCAGGTAGAGGGCGCCTCTGGGTGGCTTCCAGAACTGGGACATTGCGAAGTGGTATTAGAGGTGGTAACTAGCCTTAAGTGTGGTGCACTGCCTGGGTTGAGATGTTGGGCCCACAATGAGGACGTTTTTCTCTAGGGGGGGGGTTGTAACACCCCAGAATGATAAATGGTTAAAAGAATAAATTATATGACTCATGGAAACAAGGTGACCCTTCTTTTTTGGGAGCCTGTCTGATAAAAACTCCACAATTAAGTGTGTTTGTCCTAGAGTAGTGATCAGGATGGGTGACCTTCTGGAATGTTTCCCACGGTGTGTTTGTGAATGAGGACAAAGCACACTGTAAAAGACACATGTTGGCATGTGGGGAATGTTATTAGTTAGATAACGCGTTTAGGCACGTGTGTGGGCCCCAGAGTGGGGACCACGTGTTTGAGAGGAAACTGGTGGGCGCGGTCCGGTTATTATAAGTGGTATAAGAAGAATTATTTTCATTTGACTTACTGTTTGGAGCCTATCGTCAATGATAGAATGGAATATGTACTTGGTAATAAGCTGTGCACGGGATTAGCTAACTTGTGTACCGGGAAAAGCCTATCTACCTCTTTTATTGAAATTTTTCTGGTTTTTCAATTATTGCAGTTGATTTTTTTTCACCTTGAGTGATTCACATGATTTGTGCCGATATTGTAGATGTCATTGAGGTTCTATTTTTGTTGCAACCCGATGAGATGAGGGTATTCCATCTAATGAATCATATAGGCACTTATTAGAAATCACATTTCATGCATTCTGGATATGCCCTTTAGGTTACATTATCAACTGCATGTTGTCCTGATAGATGTTTTGTAGAATATGCATGCTTTTGTGATAGTTTCCTTGATAAAAATACATATTTTTTGATAGGGTATTTTTTTGTGCGATGTTTTTCTGAATGAATGCCAAACATTGGTTCTTGAGGTGTCATGGGCCCTAATGAACTGTAAATTGGTGGATCATTGGCTTTTTTACCTTGTTATAAAATCTTTATGATTCCAAGCTTTGATTTGCGGGGAGTGTGGGCCCTCACAGATCATAATATGGCACTTTCAATGTTCGTTTTAGTGTTTTCTTGGTTCCGGAGTAGTTTTTGAGGCTTAATATCCAAAAAAACCCAGAATACATGCCATATAGATTTAACTACATGCCATTTATTCTTCTATTCGGGAATAAACTTTTTTTCTTAAGTACACATCGGGCAGTCTCTAACCATGTCGTAGGTCATGTGGGAAGAGGAACATGATAGGGAAATTATTGTGGGAACATACCGTGTACCAGTTGTCCACGTCCTGTGTTGTTGACCCTTTGTCTGCCCGTGTGGCTAACGACATAGACAGATAAATCATCAGTTATACATGTCATGTCAGAATTGAAAATACTACATAGTTTAATTCTAGGAACTCAATCATGTAGATAACAACACGGGTTAGTGTAGTCGCTTCATACATACGTCGTGTCAACCTATAAAATGCCATTTATAGTGAGCTGTGTGTCAGACCGTGTCACTAACAACATGGGCTAGGTGAAACTTGTCTAGTACACGTCGTGTCTACCATGAACACTCCGTGTATTCTTTTCTTAAGAGAGCCGTGTGGATTATCCGTGTAGAAGGACTCTGGTAGAGGAAGAGGATTCATGTACACGCCATGTGTTTGGACAACACGATGTGTGGTTTGGGTGTTACACTAGCAGTTTTGGTAGAAGTACACGCCCATGTGAATGACTTCCTGGAAAACACCATGTAGGAATTGTACATGCTATATAGTCTTGTTTTGTAAAACTTGAATGCTTTTTTTCTCTTGTTCCCTACTTACACTTCTAGTTTTTTCTATCCTTGATAATCTTGATCTATAGTGTCCATTTGACCTTGAAAAGTCATGCCACCAAGATGTCCTGCAGTTGTGCGCCAGTTGTAGGGTATTGATTAGATAACAGACACGGCTGATTAGGGACCACATGCAGATCAACCAATTGTGCCATCCTTTGAACAATCCATTGTACCTGACATGGGTGCTGATGCACATTTCATTGAGGGATTTCTGAGGATGATACAGACCTTTTAGGGAGCCCCGCCTTCTACATTGTTGATGGGTGATTTGATGTGGGTCTACTAGTAGCAGCATCCTTCAACATTCTCAGTGTGTGTGGGAGTGAGGATAAAGCACACTGTAAAGGACATGTGTCATTTTGTGGGGACTTTCATTAGTCAGACAACCCATTCGGGCACATGGGTGAGCACTAGGGTGGTGACCACATGTCTGCGGGGCAATTGGTGGTACCTAGTGGGCCAGGACCTGACGGCCATGTTATGGCAGGGTATCTGTGATGTCACCGAGACCCAGTTGTCACATTTGGTATTATAGGTGGTACCCAGCCTTATGTGTGGTGTACTTCCTGGGTTGATATGTAGGGCGCACAACTGGGATGTTGTGTTCTAAAGGGGTGGTTATTGTAACACCCCGGAATGATAATGATTTAAATGGCTATATGATATGACTCATGTCAAGAAGGTGAACCTTTTTTTGGAGCCTATCTGATTAGAACTCTATAGTTAATCATGCATGGACTGGGGTAGTGATCAGGATGGGTGAGCTTATAGGATGTTTCTCAGGGTGTGTGTGAGTGAGGACAAAGCACACTGGAAAGGACATGTGTTGGCCTGTGGGGACTGTTATAAGTTAGATGAACAATTCTGGAATGTGTTTGGGGCCCAGAGTGGGCACCACGTGTCTGAGGGGATAATGGTGGCTGGGGCCCAGTTATTATTTGTGAAGAAGGAATATGATGCCCTCCGGATTTGTGTGGACTATCGGAAGTTGAACCAGTTGATAGTCAAGAACCGATATCCCTTTCCTAGGATTAATGATCTCTTTGATGAGCTTCAAGGAGTCTGGGAGTTCTCGAAGAATGACATGAGGTCCGGTTATCATCAGTTTCACGTTAGACCATTAGATATGCGTCTTACAACCTTCCAAATCTAGTATGGTCTATACGAGTACTTGGTTATGTCGTTCGGTCCCATGAATGTGCATGCAGTTTTCATGGCACTGGTGAACCGAGTGTTCCATCCAAACAAGGATTCCATCGTGGTGGTATTCGTGGATGATATCTTGGTGTAATATCACACTCAACACGACCATTCTACCCATCTTGAGATCATTCTGAGTACACTTAGGGAGAATTAGTTATATGCTAATCTCTCAAAATGTCAGTTCTGGATGGATCATATTCAATTCCTCGTTCATGTTATCTCAGGGACAGGAGTGTTTGTAAACCCAGGGAAAGTGAGAGCTTTAATTTTCTAGGGGAATACGAAGAACATCATTGAGGTGAAGAGTTTTCTAGGGTAGGATGGATATTACAGACATTTCATACGGTACTTTTCATGCTAAGCAGCACCGCTGACATGTTTGACTAAGAAGGGTGCAGAGTTTTTATGGTCAGATTCTTGTGAGTCATTCTTTCCAGAGCTGAAGCAGAGGTTGACTTCAGCACCAATAATAGTTTTTCCAGAGCCGGTCAAGAGATATACTATTTACTGTGATGCATCATGTATCGGGCTGGGAGCTGTGCTTATGCCGGGAGATGGAGTCGATGCGTATGGGTCTCGGCAGTTGAGGCCACATGGGAGGAATTACCCGACACACTATATAGAGTTAGCAGCTGTTGTTCATGCCCTACGATGTTGGAGATATTATCTTTTAGGATAAAATTTTTTGGTTTTCACCGACCAAAAAAGTCTCAAGTTCATCTTCACTCATCATGATATCATTTTGAGACAGCGCAAGTGGGTTGAGTACCTACAGTAAATTGACATTGAGCTTGCCTAAATGCCTGGGAAGTGATACGCAGTGGCCGATGCATTGAGTAAGAGGACTCAGATACAGATAGTTCGGAAGGCTAGTAGTGAGTGGATTTGTATGGATATGTTCTCTGAGATTCATTTGGAGGTGCATGATAGAAAGGGACAGAATTTTATATCTTCTGTAGCTGTTACCTCTACTCTTATTGATCGAGTTCGAATGAGGAAGATATCAGATTTTGCTGGCCTAGTCCTAAGGGAGAGTGTCTCCGGAAAGAAGCCTATTCTTGGATCGATATTTGGAATGGATTAGATCTTGTGTTTCCAGGAGAGAATATGGGTGCCAGTAGATATATGTGAGGAGTTGATGCGAGACTTTCATTCCATAGTTTGGGTAGTCCATCCTAGCATCACCATGATGTATCGTAATCTACACTGTCAATATTGGTGGCCAGGTATGAAGAGGGACGTTGCTAGTCTTGTCATGAGGTCTTCCACTTCTCATCAGGTGAAGGCAGAGCCTCAGTGACCAGTCGGGATTTTACAATATTTACTCATTCCCGAGTGGAAGTGGAATGATGTTGTGATGGGATTCGTGACCTGTAACGCCCCGACCCTAATTATCTAGATTCGGTGCATTATTACATAACATTGGCATGATCATGAGAAAGATCAAGTCTCGAAAGACCGATTAGTTTAGTAGCCTTGGAATAACTAGATACATCCATAAATTTTTACATTACATCAAAAAAAAAAACATCTTGTCTTCATATCCCCTCATACTATCCCTGCAGGTCATTCATAAATTACTTCTTCATAATCCTGGGAAAAATAAAACATTGAAAGGGGTGAGCTCGGATGCTCATTAAGGATAACATTATAGCAGAAGCTTTCATAAATAAGCATAAACACTTAAGGCAATTTATAACTAAAACAAAAGCCTTTTAAAATTGAACTTCAACATAGTATGGCAAAAGTAAAATGAAATAATGCCATTTACTTACTCACGTGGATATTCTACTAGTCGAATGATCACATGCAATATCAATAACCACTTTCATAATGATGGAATGCATAATGCCAGACTATCATAACCACATAGCCAAGGCCTCGTGCCAAGACTACAAATAAGATTTTGCCAAGGCCTTGTGCCAAGACACTAGTTTGTCTCATGAGACCTACCGATGCATCGAGGAGCTATAGCGGGCTCCACCCGTCACTTATTAAGTCCAATTCATTCCTCATATGAATAGGTTTAAGCATAAAATAAACATTCATATTAAAACTAGCATACGAAATGTCAATACTTTAACCACAAACCATGAATGGTATAAAAATAGAACATCCACAGTCAAATATAACTAATTTGATACAATATGGAAGATTGTATTGTATTACATTAACCTCAATCATGAATAATGAAGGATGTTGACATAGATGAAAATAATCATCAAAACTATTTGAGAGAAATATCCCCCTTTTCTTGAAAACATTTAAAAGTCACACTATTTGTCAAGAAACCATTTAAAAATAGATTTTTGAATCAAAGTGTCCCATACCACTTTGAAACCTTTTAAAAGGATTTTTAATTTCTAAACTTTAATGCCCATATAAATAAATCCTTAAAACCATTTTTAAAACATGGACATTAATGAGAAAGATTTAGATGAATAAGTCTTTAAAACATTTAAAAATGGTATTTCAGTTAGAGATTCTAACCAAAAGAGAGACACTTGAATGAAAATAATTGAGGTAATCAAAACATTGTAATATCATGAGAATAAAGGGAATTCATGATATACTATGTCAAAGTACATTATATACACCACATAAAAGTGAATTGGTGTATATCAACAAAGAAGTCTCAATGGATTTTAAGTTGAGATGAAATCTCTCATAAAGGCCATATCCTTAGGTTAAGGATAAATCAACAACATAATTATGTGTGAAAAATATGAATACACTAAATATGATTGGATATTCAGTGTAAAACAATCAAATTATATTCACACATATTCCTGTAAAAACAACACCAACGAATTGGATGTTTAACTCAACAAATGGTGAAAGAGTTAAAATTACTCTTATCAAATTCATATCAATGAATTGAGAATTATCAATGGAGTGATTATGTGTATCGAACTTATATCCACAGGAAGGGGAGTGGAAATTATGACATAATCAAATGAATAGTGATTCCACACATAATCTTGGGGTAATATAATCAATGAAATATGCGTAAAGCCAAATGAGTGGAAATTGAAATCTCAAATTCCCTTATTGATTAGGTAACTTAAGAAACAAACACCCATTAAAGAAAGATCATACCATGATGATTTAAATACCCATAAAATAAAGTATATTACAAAATGAATACAATCATGGGTAGTACACATACACCACATGCAATAATTAAGTGGTGATCAATGGAATTCTCACGGAATTAAAAGTGAGACAAGAAACCCCTTACCACGTTAATCAACTGAGTCACATGGCCAAAAGTTAATAACCACCAAATGATTTACAGAATAACATGAATATAAAGTGAATCATGATAATATATATCAAATGGAAGTACACAATACATCACTTTTAATAATTTAGTAGCGAACAATGGAAATCTCACGGAATTGAAAGTGAGATAAGAGAATCCCTTACTTTGTACTTTTTCCTTGGTCGATGGTAGGTTTACCTCCTGTATAATGGTGAAATAATTGTTATTGAATAATACAAGAATCATTTACTTTAATATGATATCATATATGATCTTTTAACATTGATTTGTTAATAATATCTTAGTATTAACGCCGTTTTGGGTGTTAACTTACTCATTTTCTTTTATATGTTTTGTTACATAAGTCATGTTTGTTGTATCTTATTAATATCCAGAATGATATCAAGTCCTTAAACATAATTTTTAAATCATTAAATGATAATTATACATTAATGGATACGATGGATAATGAATCTCATCGCGTTCGTGGAGACGGTAGTCCGTACGTACGCACGAACGCTACTTCCATTTAATTTTTTAATTTTTTATTTTAAAAGAATCGAATCCAAATGATACATAGGTATATTACTATTCCAGTATAATATAATATTTTATATATGTTACTTAAGTTCATTAACACCATCCTTTATACGTTCCATGTGTGGTATGAACGAGTCATATCATTTTAAGGGGGCGGTAGTCCGCACTTCCTCAAATGAAATTATCGTATGTATATACGACATGAAACGAATAATGGTATGAAATAAAATTGAATTACAGAAGCTTATATATAAAATATATATCATTAATATCATATTTAATTACAGTGCCATCATAATGGCCATCATGAGAGGCGGTAAGATGTTTTTGAACAATCATCGTTTCGTGAGGCGTTAGTTTGCCATCCACAGAAACATTATGTTCATCATCCATTAGATGGAGTTGTGTGTATGTGTTGTTTGAATACTTCTTATAACAACATCCTAGTATATTGAGGATACTGTTGTTGTTACAAAAGAAGGGAAATAAAAAGAGTTTGGGGGTTGAAGAAGCAAAATAAATGAAAATAATTTAAGAGAAATCGTTACCTTTAATTTAGGTAACTCACTTTGGTTGGAACCAAAGGACTTGTTGAAATGCTTTCTGCCTAAGGGGAAGCTTCAAGGAGGAGGAGAGGGATGTGGGGAGCTTATTTGGGCAGAGTTTGGACGAGCCAAGTGGCTTGAGAGGTGTGAGGAAATGAGAAGGAGGAGTGCCCTTTTATAAGAGGGGTGAGGGGCACCTTTGGAAAAGCTAGAAATATTAATTTATAATAAATTCATATTCGGTTTCCAATGGCTCCAAAGTTGACTATTCAAAGGTTGAGGTGGGTATAGGTCGAAAAAAACTCATCCAATAGAATTTAGACAGGTTTGGGTACTTATATTAACCTTATCTTTAAGTATTAACTCTAAGTTAATTAGTTTCACTTTTACAATGTCTCTTTGTATTTTTATATAATATGGTTAATAAACTTACTATATACATCCAAAAGACCCCCAAGTGGTCCATTAATGATTAACCTATCATAATATAAGTCTCTTGGCCGAACCTTAGATTTTTAGGAATTTAATATCAATTAATAATATAATATTTGTTTTAAGAACTCTTTTATGTCAATTTTGACACTATTCACTAGTTGATTTTTGTGAAACTCATAACAGATTGATTACTTCGAAAAAAGTCAAATAAATCAATCCTAATATATCATATTATCCTAGAAAATTTGTTTAATTCATTAAAAGTTTCATATTATAATTATTTGGGTATTTATAATGTTAATTTTTTACTATTTTAGTAATTACTGCATCATCATTGTGTCATAAATAAAATAACTTATTTAATGTCAAAAAATTATAAATAAAATATAATTATGTAGGAAATCTTTTTAGCTTTCTAATGAATATTTATAATCTAAAATCCAGCATATATAACCCTATGTAACAATTGTTTTGCTAAAAGATATATGCTTGTGTCATTTTGTATTCATTTTAACTTAATTAATATAAAGTGTCATTATCACTTACAAGTGGATCCATGGGGTCCCAAAATTGACCCAAAGATGCCCATGGTCGACCATGTATCAACCAATAGGGTTAAGACACATTTTAGGGTAATTAATATTATTATAATATTATTATTTTTTAACCCTTATTTACCGGATTTACCCTTAACCATGGTAAATAAAATATTTACCGCAGTAATTATTCAAAATGTCTAAAAATAAAAGTTACCTATTTACACAATTTGGACATCCTGATTCCAAATAGTGAATCCATTTTTCTAAATTCAAAACACATAAGTGGCAGAAATTAATTTAAAATTAATTCCCGCTGTCAAAACAAAAAGCGTGTTTTTAAGAGATAATAACTATCAAAAGATTGACACTTGTTTATGTTCGGTTTAATTGTAAAATTATGTCCAATGAACAACATTATATTAAATGGTAAAAATATATTCTAAATATACTTTAAAACCACTCAAATTTACAATTTATCACTATTAATTATTTTGATTAAAAAAGTTGTTTTTAATTAAAATTTAGTAATTTTCACTATTCATCAAAATATGAAAGTTATCCGAAAAGTACCAAAATTTCACCTTAGGCTAAATTCGATATTCCGAATCCAAAAATGAAGTCCATTTTGAAATATAAAATATATATAATTTCAAAAAGTAGGTATTACTATTCATAACGGCTAGTTTGATTGGTTGTGGTGTGTTAAAATCTCGAAGTTGCGTACAATGCACGTCATTGCATTATTCGAAAGGAAACATACCGAGGAAGCTTGGGGTGTTACATTCTCCCCTCCTTCAATAAATTGCGTCCTCGCAATTTTTAAAATTTTGCTTGGGAATATAATGGAAATTCCCACATCGGAAAAAGAGTCAATAAAACTGTCACTTTAAAAGAAAGAAAGAGAGGTATAAGGGTCATCCAAGATAACCCATACTAGGATTCCATGTAAGAAAACATGGATATGGATGATAAACTAAGTGTCAAGTTCTGATGGAGAGGGATAGAAATCATGATCAGGAGAAAGTTAACAATGAGAAAACCACAAACTTGTGTTGGGACAAACGACCATTAGTCTCCTAGTAGGAAAGTAAACGGACAACATTTTTTTTAAAGTTACATTACATAAGGAAGAGGAATTCATTTATGATATTGACTAATAACATTATGAGATATACTTACATTTTAAGTAGATTTTCATTCTTTAATAAATTTCCACCACAAACTCATTTTTTTTTAAACGATGAGTATTCAAGAAGACTTGGTCACACTGGAAGAGATAGAATAAACTTCTATAGAATCACATGATCCATGAAGGATAAACCATATATTTACATTGTCTTTGAAGATTAATCAAAACCAAAATGGTCAGTGAATGATCTAATGATCCCCCAAAAGGATATTCATTGAGATAAATATGCACTAATCTTAATTTCTAAAATTAAACCAACAGTACCCCAAAGTTAAATAGATACCATTCAATAACCAATTGTCCTTAAAATCCATTAATATAATCCAAACTAATATTGAAACCCAAAACATAGAAGAATTTGATTATGTAGTCTCCCATGATAAATTGTATCTCCAAATGACATCAGATACTCTTAAAGTCACATACTCAAAAGTAATTAACCTAATCACATATTCTCTATTATAGGTTAACCATTTCCATAAATAACCCAAATCACTATAAATCCACAATAAAAACGTAGATAAAAATCTATCATTACTCCACAAATGAAACCCCATAGTATTCTATTTTCCTTGGACATATAGTGTTTCCAACAAAGCGAACATCTTCCAAAATAACATTTATCACTTAATCACCAAATCATTTTCCTATACCAAGGGTATTCTTTTGATATGAAATAAGAACCCAAATCAACTTATTATTGATCAATAAAATCATTTAACTAAAAAAAAATAGTCACACTAACCAGGGACTTCACGTAGTCCAGTGGTAGGCGATAAATCCCAATCGCACTTTGGTTGTGGGTTCGATTCCCATAGCTTTGTCCGACGCGACGGGTAGTCACACGGTCTACGTGTTGTCCTTTTTCAAAAACTATATTTTATAATATTGCTAAAATGAGATAAATTCCTCAAAATACTATATCATAAATTTAACCACAAATGTTATATCATACCTTGAATCTTCATCCCAAATTAGAATAACTTATAATTCTCTCAAACCCCAATGATCATATAAATCCAAATGGTTATTTATACCCAAATCCACAAGAGAAGAGACAATTCTTCCTCAAATATCATTCTCACATGGCAAACTGCGGGGTTACAAATACAAGAGAACATTATTCCATAGTAAACCCATCAACAAGGAGTGCTAATACTTTTTAAACATTTCTCCAACCATTTATTCCCACATAGCTTCTTCTTTGACCAAGAAAATATCCTATAGAATAGTACATTCACTCGGTTAATGTCCAGGTCCCCTACATTTATGGCAAATGACTGTAAATGGACTCTTGGGACCATTTTTATCTTCTTCCATAGTACTCTTCATTTTTCTTCGGCAATTCTTTACTTTATGTCCTTCCTTCTCGCACGTAAAACATTTCGTTGTCCCATTGAGACATTTTCCTGGGTGTCTCTTTCCACATTTCCTGCATGATGAAAATTGAGGGTTCTTTTCTCCATGGTCTCCATTGCTGGAGCTCTTATCATTTATCACCTTTCTCTTCCTTGTTGAGTCTGGGAGTTGGTTAATATATATGTTGTTGATCATATTTTTGGAAAACTGATTTGGCATAAAGACGATATCTTTTACGCCTATCAACATTCCATTTTGTTGCTCATTGCCACCACCGTTCTCATCTTGTACATCATTCTCAAAGTCACTATGACTTCCTTGGAATCCAGCCATTGACTAAAACCATAAAGCATTGTGTGAGTAATAGTAGTCGTAAAATCATTTAGAGATTAAAATGTCACCATATTCTCAATTTGAAACATATTAGGATTAACCAAGGTCATTTACTCTCATCTTATATATATATTACTTAAATTGGTTTGTAAAGAAAATGTAAATTATCCTAAGCATATCCCCCGGGAGTGTCGTAACCAAGAGTGCAGCAAGGCCCGTTGTCGTGCACCAGTTCCCGTTCGAGTCTAGCTCAAAGCAGTGTTTTCAGGTTTTACCCCTAGGTACATCTGTGCCAGAGCCGCCTCTACCTGCTCGTATCCAGACAGGGATGTATTGCTCGGAAAACTCACAAAATCTCTACAATACCAAAATTCTAGGAAGTTCTTTTATACTAATCCTCAAAGTTCATCTTAGGTCTACGTGCTCTAATCAGAGTTTATCTAAATCTAGCTACCAAGGTTTGTACTAAACTTCCTCTGATACCAACTGTAACGCCCCGACCCTAATTATCTAGATTCGGTGCATTATTACATAACATTGGCATGATCATGAGAAAGATCAAGTCTCGAAAGACCGATTAGTTTAGTAGCCTTGGAATAACTAGATACATCCATAAATTTTTACATTACATCATAAAAAAACATCTTGTCTTCATATCCCCTCATACTATCCCTGCAGGTCATTCATAAATTACTTCTTCATAATCCTGGGAAAAATAAAACATTGAAAGGGGTGAGCTCGGATGCTCAGTAAGGATAACATTATAGCAGAAGCTTTCATAAATAAGCATAAACACTTAAGGCAATTTATAACTAAAACAAAAGCCTTTTAAAATTGAACTTCAACATAGTATGGCAAAAGTAAAATGAAATAATGCCATTTACTTACTCACGTGGATATTCTACTAGTCGAATGATCACATGCAATATCAATAACCACTTTCATAATGATGGAATGCATAATGCCAGACTATCATAACCACATAGCCAAGGCCTCGTGCCAAGACTACAAATAAGATTTTGCCAAGGCCTTGTGCCAAGACACTAGTTTGTCTCATGAGACCTACCGATGCATCGAGGAGCTATAGCGGGCTCCACCCGTCACTTATTAAGTCCAATGCATTCCTCATATGAATAGGTTTAAGCATAAAATAAACATTCGTATTAAAACTAGCATACGAAATGTCAATACTTTAACCACAAACCATGAATGGTATAAAAATAGAACATCCACAGTCAAATATAACTAATTTGATACAAAATGGAAGATTGTATTGTATCACATTAACCTCAATCATGAATAATGAAGGATGTTGACATAGATGAAAATAATCATCAAAACTATTTGAGAGAAATATCCCCCTTTTCTTGAAAACATTTAAAAGTCACACTATTTGTCAAGAAGCCATTTAAAAATAGATTTTTGAATCAAAGTGTCCCATACCACTTTGAAACCTTTTAAAAGGATTTTTTAATTTCTAAACTTTAATGCCCATATAAATAAATCCTTAAAACCATTTTTAAAACATGGACATTAATGAGAAAGATTTAGATGAATAAGTCTTTAAAACATTTAAAAATGGTATTTCAGTTAGAGATTCTAACCAAAAGAGAGACACTTGAATGAAAATAATTGAGGTAATCAAAACATTGTAATATCATGAGAATAAAGGGAATTCATGATATACTATGTCAAAGTACATTATATACACCACATAAAAGTGAATTGGTGTATATCAACAAAGAAGTCTCAATGGATTTTAAGTTGAGATGAAATCTCTCATAAAGGCCATATCCTTAGGTTAAGGATAAATCAACAACATAATTATGTGTGAAAAATATAAATACGCTAAATATGATTGGATATTCAGTGTAAAACAATCAAAGTATATTCACACATATTCCTGTAAAAACAACACCAACGAATTGGATGTTTAACTCAACAAATGGTGAAAGAGTTAAAATTACTCTTATCAAATTCATATCAATGAATTGAGAATTATCAATGGAGTGATTATGTGTATCGAACTTATATCCACAGGAAGGGGAGTGGAAATTATGACATAATCAAATGAATAGTGATTCCACACATAATCTTGGGGTAATATAATCAATGAAATATGCGTAAAGCCAAATGAGTGGAAATTGAAATCTCAAATTCCCTTATTGATTAGGTAACTTAAGAAACAAACACCCATTAAAGAAAGATCATACCATGATGATTTAAATACCCATAAAATAAAGTATATTACACAATGAATACAATCATGGGTAGTACACATACACCACATGCAATAATTAAGTGGTGATCAATGGAATTCTCACGGAATTAAAAGTGAGACAAGAAACCCCTTACCACGTTAATCAACTGAGTCACATGGCCAAAAGTTAATAACCACCAAATGATTTACAGAATAACATGAATATAAAGTGAATCATGATAATATATATCAAATGGAAGTACACAATACACCACTTTTAATAATTTAGTAGCGAACAATGGAAATCTCACGGAATTGAAAGTGAGATAAGAGAATCCCTTACTTTGTACTTTTTCCTTGGTCGATGGTAGGTTTACCTCCTGTATAATGGTGAAATAATTGTTATTTAATAATACAAGAATCATTTACTTTAATATGATATCATATATGATCTTTTAACATTGATTTGTTAATAATATCTTAGTATTAACGCCGTTTTGGGTGTTAACATACTCATTTTCTTTTATATGTTTTGTTACATAAGTCATGTTTGTTGTATCTTATTAATATCCAGAATGATATCAAGTCCGTAAACATAATTTTTAAATCATTAAATGATAATTATACTTTAATGGATACGATGGATAATGAATCTCATCGCGTTCGTGGAGACGGTAGTCCGTACGTACGCACGAACGCTACTTCCATTTAATTTTTTAATTTTTTATTTTAAAAGAATCGAATCCAAATGATACATAGGTATATTACTATTCCAGTATAATATAATATTTTATATATGTTACTTAAGTTCATTAACACCATCCTTTATACGTTCCATGTGTGGTATGAACGAGTCATATCATTTTAAGGGGGCGGTAGTCCGCACTTCCTCAAATGAAATTATCGTATGTATATACGACATGAAACGAATAATGGTATGAAATAAAATTGAATTACAGAAGCTTATATATAAAATATATATCATTAATATCATATTTAATTACAGTGCCATCATAATGGCCATCATGAGAGGCGGTAAGATGTTTTTGAACAATCATCGTTTCGTGAGGCGTTAGTTTTCCATCCACAGAAACATTATGTTCATCACCCATTAGATGGAGTTGTGTGTATGTGTAGTTTGAATACTTCTTATAACAACATCCTAGTATATTGAGGATACTGTTTTTGTTACAAAAGAAGGGAAATAAAAAGAGTTTGGGGGTTGAAGAAGCAAAATAAATGAAAATAATTTAAGAGAAATCGTTACCTTTAATTTAGGTAACTCACTTTGGTTGGAACCAAAGGACTTGTTGAAATGCTTTCTGCCTAAGGGGAAGCTTCAAGGAGGAGGAGAGGGATGTGGGGAGCTTAGTTGGGCAGAGTTTGGACGAGCCAAGTGGCTTGAGAGGTGTGAGGAAATGAGAAGGAGGAGTGCCCTTTTATAAGAGGGGTGAGGGGCACCTTTGGAAAAGCTAGAAATATTAATTTATAATAAATTCATATTCGGTTTCCAATGGCTCCAAAGTTGACTATTCAAAGGTTGAGGTGGGGATAGGTCGAAAACAACTAATCCAATAGAATTTAGACAGGTTTGGGTACTTATATTAACCTTATCTTTAAGTATTAACTCTAAGTTAATTAGTTTCACTTTTACAATGTCTCTTTGTATTTTTATATAATATGGTTAATAAACTTACTATATACATCCAAAAGACCCCCAAGTGGTCCATTAATGATTAACCTATCATAATATAAGTCTCTTGGCCGAACCTTAGATTTTTAGGAATTTAATATCAATTAATAATATAATATTTGTTTTAAGAACTCTTTTATGTCAATTTTGACACTATTCACTTGTTGATTTTTGTGAAACTCATAACAGATTGATTACTTCGAAAAAAGTCAAATAAATCAATCCTAATATATCATATTATCCTAGAAAATTTGTTTAATTCATTAAAAGTTTCATATTATAATTATTTGGGTATTTATAATGTTAATTTTTTACTATTTTAGTAATTACTGCATCATCATTGTGTCATAAATAAAATAACTTATTTAATGTCAAAAAATTATAAATAAAATATAATTATGTAGGAAATCTTTTTAGCTTTCTAATTAATATTTATAATCTAAAATCCAGCATATATAACCCTATGTAACAATTGTTTTGCTAAAAGATATATGCTTGTGTCATTTTGTATTCATTTTAACTTAATTAATATAAAGTGTCATTATCACTTACAAGTGGATCCATGGGGTCCCAAAATTGACCCAAAGATGCCCATGGTCGACCATGTATCAACCAATAGGGTTAAGACACATTTTAGGGTAATTTAGTATTATTATAATATTATTTTTTTTAACCCTTATTTACCGGATTTACCCTTAACCATGGTAAATAAAATATTTACCGCAGTAATTATTCAAAATGTCTAAAAATAAAAGTTACCTATTTACACAATTTGGACATCCTGATTCCAAATATGGAATCCATTTTTCTAAATTCAAAACACAGAAGTGGCAGAAATTAATTTAAAATTAATTCCCGCTGTCAAAACAAAAAGCGTGTTTTTAAGAGATAATAACTATCAAAAGATTGACACTTGTTTATGTTCGGTTTAATTGTAAAATTATGTCCAATGACCAACATTATATTAAATGGTAAAAATATATTCTAAATATACTTTAAAACCACTCAAATTCACAATTTATCACTATTAATTATTTTGATTAAAAAAGTTGTTTTTAATTAAAATTTAGTAATTTTCACTATTCATCAAAATATGAAAGTTATCCGAAAAGTACCAAAATTTCACCTTAGGCTAAATTCGATATTCCGAATCCAAAAATGAAGTCCATTTTGAAATATAAAATATATATAATTTCAAAAAGTAGGTATTACTATTCATAACGGCTAGTTTGATTGGTTGTGGTGTGTTAAAATCTCGAAGTTGCGTACAATGCACGTCATTGCATTATTCGAAAGGAAACATACCGAGGAAGCTTGGGGTGTTACATGACCTGTTTGCTGAGGTCACCTCAAGGGAATGACACAGTTTGTGTTTTCATTGACAAACTCATGAATGTTTCTAAATTTTGTTCGATGAAGTAATCCTTCAGTGTTGATGAGCTGGGACGGTTGAACATCCAAGAGATTGTATGTTTTCAAGGGGTTCCACACACCATCATTTCAGACATGGATGCATGTTTTATGTCATGGGTCTGGAAGGGGATTCAAAAGGCTTTGGGTAGAAAGGTACTTCTGAGTATAGCATACCACCCCCAGACGGATGGCCAGTCCGACCATATGATTCAGGTGCTTGAGGACATGTTCTGAGCATGAATTATGTATTTTGGAGGTTCTTGGGAGAAACATATACCTCTTGTGGGGTTTTCCTACAACAATAGTTTTAAAGGAACTATTCAGATGGTAACTTATGAGGATTTGTACGGTAGGTCATGTCGATCATGCTTATGTTGGATAGAGGTAGGAGAGGCAGCTTTTCTAGGACCTCGTCTTGTTAAGGAGACCACAGAGAAGATAGAGTTGATTCGGAAGAGGATGGTTACTACACAGTCTCAACAGATGTCTTATGCTGATCAGCGGAGACAACCTCTACAGTTCGAGGTCGGGGATCAGGTTTTCTTATGTGTCACACCAAGGTTGAGACACAAGAGGATTAGGAGACATAGTAAGCTTTCACCAAGGTATGCCAGGCCATTTGAGGTGTTGGACATAGTTGGGACTGTGGCCAATCTGTTGTAGTTACCTCCGAGGTACCAGGCTATGCATGACATTTTCCATATTTATCAGCTTCGACATTACTTTTCAGACCTGTCTCATGTTTTCCAACTAGAGGAGGTTGACTTAGAAGTGGATAAATCATTTGAGGAGCACACTATCCAAATTTTTTATCGAAGAATGAAAGTTATCAGTGGTCGGTCTGTTCTTATGGTACGGGGGCTATGAAAACACAACCAAGTACAGGATGAGACATGGGAGAGGGATGCCAATGTACAATCAAAATGGTTGGAGTTGTTCAGGGTTTCTTCTTCTATGTTGCCTTACTAAGTAAATTCACGGACTAATTTCTTTAAGGGTGGAAGTTTGTAAGAACCAAGATCTTATTTTCAGGCATGTTTTTCTTTTTTCTGGAGTTTTTGAGAAAAGAGGAGTTTCCGAAATTTTTTGAAGTAAACGCCCTGTACTTTATGAGTACATGCCGTGTGATAAGTTAACATGGGTTTCCGTGTTCTAGTTGTGTAGTGGCCTTGCACACGATCATGTGGTATGACCTGGAGGATGCCTAAATCGGAGTATGGAAATGGAGAGAACACACCGTGTACTTGAAATATACATGCCATGTATTTTGTTTTTTATTAAATGCACCGAGGTCGCGTCTAACGGACATAACCATCTCCTTCTCAAACTAGTCCTTCTGATAGCACCAAGCATCTGGGGATTATTGACGAGCCCTCAGATAAGCGTTCTTCTTCCAAATCAAACACCGAAGGATGCATTTGAATCACATCAATGGGTTCTCTCTTCTCTTAGAGCACCATCCCTTGATTTCTCTTCTTTAATGAGTTATCATGTGTTGAATGTTTTACATGTTTTCATAGATATATGGAGTTCTAAGGCCATTCAAGCCTCATGTATCAAGTATCTTGATCTCCCAACCCCGATGTAGGTGGTTTGTGCCTTTATGTGAAATGTTTTTGAGTTTTATGTTCAAATTTTACCAATACCCATGAATGAGGTATTACACATTTACCATCTCAGCCCTATTGTTTCTCATCTATGCAGGTATGCCTGAGTAGATAATTTTTTAATGTCAATAGGGTGAATAATTGTGCTTTGGATGAATTGAGAATTCATGATTTTCCTGTTTGGACCTTTGGGTTTTGATTGCCTATTAAGCTTCTATTTACTTTCCCATGCCTAATATTATATGATGGTGTGATTGTTGTTATGTTATGATGTAGTGCTGTAGAATTCTACCCAAGCAGTTCTTAAGGTTTATCTTGGCTGTTAAACACTGCTACACTTTATTTCATTACACAGGGTCGTGAGAACTTGGTGTATAAACCACAGGGAGAATGGACGTTGAGGGCTTCTCCAGAGTGTCTGTTTTACTTATGATGTGAGACAACAAGGAGAATTTACATTGAGTGATTCCATAGAGATTATTTAGTTCCTCAAACTGGGCCACAGGGGGAATGAGACGTTGAATTCTTCCCCAGAGTTCCTTTAGTAGTATTATGAGACTATAGAGGAAAATTGATGGGGAGTGTTTTCTCCAAGAGTCTATGCTTAAGCTGAACCAAAGGGGTTAGACTGAGTGTTCTACCCAAAGGGTTTCTTGTACATATTATTTGGGACCAGTAGGGATAGGCATTGAGTACTTCCCAGAGGGCTACCTTGTGTTTAGCTGCTTGATTGTGTTGCTGGGTCAGACAAGAGGGGATAGGTTGTGAGTACTTCCCAGAGGGTTACCTATTGTGTTTGTCTACTTTGATTAGTTGTTGCATGTTTGGTGGTAATTTCAATGCTTTGAACTATGTACTATTTACTACTGAGTACTACCTTTTTTTAATGTCTTTTATATTTTTACCTAGCATATATTCACTGACTGTTAGGCACAGAACTTGTGGTGGTTGCCGACTGGGATTTAGTCTCACACCCTGTTTGGGCCATGCTTTTGGGCTCAAACAGATTATATTGTTGCTGGTATAGATAAGGGCAAGCACCCTTCTACTTCAGGTACTTGAACTATTGTGGAGATGGAGAGCATGGGACCAAGCTATGGCTTGCGATGCTGAGGATTTTATCTGCTTTCTTTTTGACTTTGGTTTAGTTCTGTTGTATTCCAGCATTGTGACTTGTTTGGCTGTTTTCCTAGATATATGTATCCTGCATCATTTTATATATGTTCTCCTGTTTAAACCCTCAGTTTTCTATTGTATGTCATTATTATTGCTTCTGATCTTGTATGTATTTGTTTACTTCTATTGTGTACTCTGTCATTGAGGGCATAGTTTCCCCACTATCACACCCAAGGCCCTTACTACTAGTCGGCAGCCTCTGGCATTTGGGGAAATGCGCTTGAGGCCATGTGACCAACATGGTACGAGGCGCCTCTGGGTGGATTTCAGAAGTGGGACGTTACCCTAATCCCCCAACTAGCAGTTGTCTTCTATAGCTTACAAAAATTATTTTTTCTCCAATTCTGCAAACCCAAACCCTTCTTCGTAGTACTTCTGCCTCCACTCGGGTGCGCAGAATTCACCCTTCCGGTGTGTTCTTCTTTTGGGTTGTGTTTTTCTTAAAATCAATGAAAACCTTGTGTCTGAGTTAAGTGTCATGTTTTTTTGTTGTTTTATGGTGTGTGAGTGGTCCATGAGGACCATTTCTACCTTCCGTTGAAGCGGTGTTACGTTTTCACACCTTTGAGGTAGGAATCTCTAAATGTCTTTCTTCCGATATGTGTCATTTAATGCTTGACACGTTCAAAAAAATTATTACAAAATTTTCACCACTTGGGTGACTTTTTTAGCTTCTTATAGTGTTTTGAAATTTATTTAAATTGGTAAAAAATGAAAAATAGGTTTTCAAATTAATTCTTGAAACATATCGAGGTCAAAGTGCACCATTTATGTTGGTTGAAATGCCATGTATTTTCTTTTGGGGGAATAATATATGTTCAAACTTATTTTTTTACGGTAAAATTGTTGAATTTTGGGTTTTTCATTGTATGTATGATTTTTTTCTTTTGTCTGAATTTTTTTATTAAAAATAGTTTAAAAATGTTCCTTTATTAAAAAAACAATAGTTAATGGATTTGGGGTCGTGCGTGTTATTTTTTTGGTTTAATAGTGGGTGATATTCTAGAAATACTGTTTTAATGTTTTATTGGTTACTCTTCATATAAAATTGGATGTTGTAATATCCATGGGTGCATGATGTGCACACAAAGATGTTCCCTCAAATGAAAGTGGCACTTGAAAATGGTGTTCCTTCATAATCCTTGTTTTTTTAAATGAGATTTTTTTTTGTATTTATGTAATGTTGGATCTCTTGTGTTACATCTAAAATTGGATTTAATGAAATATTAATGAACCATGACCTTTTGAATTTATAAATTTAAAAGTGTTATTGGTAAGATGTTTTAGGTGAATGGATTTAGACATGTCGACTAAAAGGCCCATTTGGAACTTTCAGCTTTAGTGTAATGTTTGTGTTGATTCATTGAAATGACAATTTTTTGATTACTGTATTACCATTAAAAATATTTTATATTTTGAAAAAGGCATCAATTGGTTTTAATGATTTCATGGCATGAAGGGTTTGTTGGCACTTTGTTAATGTGAAATCATTGAATGTGTATATTTAGGTGCTCATGTCTAGGGTAACCCTTTAGGTGTGAATGCGTAGGAAGCATCCATGTTTTGGGTAGGAATGGTAAGTGAGATGAGTCACATGTGAGAAGTCCTTCCTACTTACAAAATATTATTATAACTTACATTGGTTCAAGAGCATCTTTTATATGACTGAGTAATGGTTTCTGATTAACGTCGATTTGACAGGTTTGTACCCCTAACATTGGTTGTTAGGCCAGGCAGGCTTTTCCACTAGTTGGGTAGTTATAGGTCAGTGAGTCGGATATAGACTTAAGAGCTTAACCATATGATGGAAGGTGGTACCAAAACCCAACACGTCTGGGTGTTTCCTAGGGATGCTTAGGACCATCCATAGTTTGCCTCTGCTTTTCTTTTTTACTTTCAACTATAGTTGTTTTTCAAGATCATATTGTCACATGTTTATTTTATCACTACATAGTTTTCCATGTTTGGAATTTTTTTTTCAAAATTGTAATTCGTTTCATAAATGGAACATGGTGTGCATTGGGTTTTTCAAAGGTGTAAATTATATTGTTTCGTTAAAGTATGAAAAACCTACTTTTATAATTGTATTTCAAACATGTGTTAATGGATTGTTTCGGAAAATTAGACGTTGGATACTGTGGATTATCTTGGAAATGCCACTGAGAATTTTTAAATTCTCATGCCTATATTTATCATTTTAGTAGCAGGTTTCTTTTTCTTAGGTTCTCTTGGATGAGTTTCTCATTATTGGAGCAAGGTTGGCCTTTGGTAGGGAGTTTACCTGGAAGGTCACAGGGTGGTACATTGAGTGGTTCTATTAATTTTCTTTTTTTATCTTCTCTAGTTAACCTTTATTATTCTACTTATTCCTATTTATTTATTTGTCTTTATGGGCCAAATAATCTCTAGTGATAATATTTTGACGTCACGCACTATTTTCCAGCCCATAGGGATTGGGAACACTCCTCAGACATTGTCGCGGACCAAATTGGGTGACCGGTTCAGGGTAGACCCAGGTTGGTTCGTGAAAAAATGGCATCAGAGATAGTACCTTGTTATTTGGGGTGTCCGGTAGATGGATATTTGGAATGTGGGGACTTGAGAGGTAGGTACAAGAAGGATATCATGAACCCTCACCCGTTTTGAACCTCAAGTCGCCAGTGGTAGTTCCAGAATTGAGTCCTTGTCTCATTCTGGGTTTTTTGGATTTTGGGATGACAACAGAGGAAAACTGACATTACATCATGATATCACATGGAGTAGTGAACCTTGTGGAGTCCATATAAACAATTTAAGTTCCTCATAGTTTTTACTCATACATGGGGCATGGCCAACTACCATGTCGCAATGTTATGTGTTCATATTAGTCCCTCAATCCAGTAGATTGATGTAATTTGAGTGACATCATTGTTTCGGTGGGTGTGAGTACGCTTTTGAAAATGAAAAATGGAATTTTTTTTGAGTTTATATTTGTTTGGTATTTAAGCTAGGTGTTTTTGGAAGAATTATCTTTCATTGATGTTGCTTCAGTGTGATATTGGTTTTGATATTCTATTTTATATATTTTTCATAAAATGCCACCCAGGGAGGTCCCCATGGTTTTCGATAATTCATGCCAACATTTTGGTACATCATGGACGTTGCATATCCTTCACAGTGAAAGAGGACCATTAGAGGATGAAGAGTGTCTTGAAGAGGTCTAGCACATGTTCCTGTTATTGGGAACTCCCAAAGATATCAGAGTGATTATTGTTTTAGGAATGTTTGAAGGACCAGCTCTAGACGAATGGGATCTATTCTCCCCACCATCTATGAATGTTTGGATGATGTGTTATGTCTTTAAAACCATCTTCGTTCGGTGGTTTATACCTAAAGAGTTGTAGATAAAGAAAATAGAAGATATCATGCATATTACAAAAGGACAACGGACGGTGAAGACATATGTTGACCATTTCAAGGAACTTGTTTTCATTTCTCTAGAGGTAGTGTCATAGGATTTGATGAATATTTCTCTCTTCATTGGGGTTCTTCATCCAGAGATCATGGATCAAATCTACCCTTTTAAGGACCATAGTTTTGAGAAGCTGGTGGATGAGACATTCTTAGCTTAGTTGGTATACGGAGTGCAGATCATAAAAAACCCATCTTATCTAGTTACCCAAGAAGGTTCCCTATCTGGAAAGCAGGGTGTGCAAGAGGGGCCTATTTCTAAAGAGTGTTATGTGATGGAGCAGGCTTCCAGTTCATCGGACCATTCAGTGGGGTGAAACTAGTGTGGAAGGTTCGATCACGCAAAGCCGTCAGGTCACATCCCTCCAAAGACATGTCGTCGTTGCATGTGTCAAGGTCATATAGAGAGGTTCTTTTGAAAGCATCACCCGAAGAAGACACAATGACTAGAGTAATTCTAATACCTAACTATGAAGAAGGAGACGCATCAACCCTTAGAGCCCCAGCCCAACGTCTTGGGGTAAAGCTCATACACAGTATAGAGTTGTTGGGGGTGTGAAGCCTCAGTTCAGAATTTGTGTTCCGTGTTGGTAGTGGAGCATTTAATTTCTTTTAATTCTTGTTTTATACTGTTAATGCTTTTAAATTTTTGTAAGTTCATTGTTTCTTCATGATGTTATGATGGACTTGTTTTAGTATACTCCAACCAGTCTAGTTGGTGTGGATGTGGTTTTCTAAATCAAGTGTTATTTCTTACAGGTGTGTTTAGACCTTATATGGGATGATCTTGGTTTAGCAGTGTTCATTTCTAGATTTAAGTGTCTGTGAAAGAGTCATTACTTATAGTAATGATCTGGTTTACTACTGGGATTACGTTCTGTTTAAAAGGTTTTCTCTAATGTTTGTGGTTTTTAGTATGGGGTGAGAGTTCTAAGTATCAGTTGAGTTATTTTTCACTAAGGTTTAAAAGTTAGTTTGGATCAGTGTGGAGTTCCTTTATCACCCCCTCCTAGGGTGGTATGTTTGAGTGTTAAGTATTTGTTCAAGTTTAGTTCTTGTGGTGGGGAAAACCCTCTCATATTCTCTCATTATCTTGTGTTGTGGTATCTAACAGTTTCAATCGAGCATGAATTATTATGTTTTCTATTTTTCAGTTGGGTGAATTTTTGGGGCAGAAAGTATTTGTGGTGGAGAGAATTATCACACCCCTACTTTTATGTTATTTTAATATTTCATGGCTCCGTGTTCTTGCGCCAAGGTCCAAGCTGGTCCCCAGCTTAAAATTTTTTCCACTTAAATATATTTAGTGGGATTCTGACCAGTGCACGGTCACCACACAATGGGTGGTAGCCGTATCATTAGCCTTTGTTCCAATGTTGCCTAGAATGAGGCACGTATCACGAGCATAGGTTATTATGTCATGTAGGGAGCAAAAAATTACCCTATTTTTAGAATAAGATAAATCAATCGATTAAAACAAAAAATAATTTTCGATAGTAATAAAAATATTTTATTTTCATTTTTTATTATAATGCTAAATATTAAGAATATTAATATAAATTAATGAGATTATTATTATTATTATTATTATTAATGTTTTTATGAAATGTAATTTTTAAATTATTTTTAAACTTAAAAATATTACTGTAATGGCATTATTATTATTATTGTATTATTTTTATTTTTGTATTATTTTTAATAATAATAATAATAAAAACAACAACAGCAATAATAATAATAATAATATAATAATAATAATAATAATTATTATTATTATTTTAATAAAAAAACCATAGTGCTACTCGAAGCTTCACTTTTTTTGCTGTGCACCACGCCCAAGACCCCCGTCGGTTCCCCGTCACCTCACGCTTGCCCTTCGTGCTCACCCTAGCCACCGCTCCCCATTCCTCTCCTCACACAGCCATCTCAGCCACCCATGCATTTAGGAATTCCTTCCATGGTCTCCCCCCCTACATCCATCCCACTCCCTATGACCAGCACCTGTTGGCCTCCGTGATACCGTCTGTGCCCTCTAGAACTTCCAACGCCTCTCCCAATGTTGACCTCCATCTTGTGCTGGCCATCTGTACCATCATCCAACAATAGTGCTCAAGAATCTTTCTCCGTCCACCATTTCCCAGTCCCTCAACCTCTCCCCCCTCAATGCACCTGACCTTCACTCGCCCTGCACCCTTATCCTGGAGCAGCCTTTCAACAATTTTCCTTCCCAAGCTTTAGCCCTTCCCTCACCTTTCCTCTCGCTGACCCCACTCAGCAGCCATGACCCAACATTCTGCTGTTGGACTCCTTCTCTCCCCTATATAGAAATCCTTCCTTAGCTCACAAAAATCACTCTCTCCCCTTCGAAAAGTGACCCCCCTGATCCCCTTCCCAACCATTATCTTCAGTGGCCTGTGACATTGATGTTTTCCCCCATTCCGACAAACCTAAACACTCTTTCGCAGTGCCTTCGCCACTCCTCTAGCACGAAGACATCACCCTTCTAATGTGTTCTTTATTTGGGATGTTTTTTTATTCAAATTAATTATACCGTATTTCCTTGAGTTATGATTTGTGAGTTTTTATTGTTATATAAAGTTGTACGAGGGATCCTTGAGGATTGCTTTTATCTTCTACAGAAATGACGCCACTTTTGCACGCCTTTGAAGTAGGCGTCTCCTTACGTCTCTCTTTTTATGTAATTCATTTGATGTTTGAAACATTCAATAAGTTTATTACCTTGATTTTTACCACATTAGTTTCTTTATTTTTCATTGAATAGTGTTTTGAAATTGATTTAAATTGTTAAAAAATGAAAAATAGTTTTTTGAAGAAATTCTTGAAATTTGTCTGGGTTAAATTGCATAGTTGATGTTGGTTGAAATGAAATGTATTTTCCTTTAGGTGTGTATGGTATGTTTAGCCTTATTTTTGTTATGGTAAAATTTTTGAATTGTGGGTTTCTCATTTTCTGTATGATTCAGTGATCTTTTGGTTTGAGGATTTTGGTAAAAATGCTTAAAATATGTTCTTTTGTTTAAAAAACAATTGTTAATGGATATGGTGTAATGTAGGTTATTTTTTGGGTTTGATTGTGGGTGATATTCTTGAAATTCTGTTTTAATGTTTTCTTGTTACTCTTTGTATGCCATTGGATGTTGTCACGTCCATCGATGCACGAGGTGAACACACAAATATTCCCTTAAATGAATGTGGTACTTGTAAATGGTGTTCCTCCTTAAACCTTGTTTATTTTAAAGGACTAATTTTGGTATTGATGTAAAGAAGGTTTCTTTTTGCGACTTCTAAAGTTAGATTTAGTGAAATATTAATGAACTTTTCTATTTTGGCATTAAAAATTTTAAGGTGTAATTAGTAAGATGTTTTGGGTAAATGGATTTAGACATGTCAACATAAAGGCCCATTTGAAAATTTCATCTTTACTGTAATGTTTGTGCTGATTCATGGAAAAGAAGACGTTTTAATTACTGTATGAAAATTTATCAACATTAATGTTTTGAAAATGGTATCAAAATGATTTAATGATTTCATGGAATGATGACCTGGTTAGCACTTTATTAATGTGAAATGATTGAATGAGTATTTAGAGGTGCCCCTTTATAGGGTATCCATTTATGAATGAACATATATGAATCGTCCATGTTTGGGTAGGAAAGTGTGGTGAGATGAGTCACGCGTGTGAGAGAATTCCTACTTACACAGTATTATTATGACCCCCATCAGTTCCTGAGCATCTTTTTGATGATTGAGTGATGGTTTCTGATAAACCCCAATTAGACAGGTTGGTACCCCCTGGATTGGTTGTTAGGCCTGGAGGACATTCCCACTTGTTATTCATTTATAGGTTGGCTAGTTTGTTATAGACTTAATATTTGCACCATGACCGTAAGGTGGTTCCAAAACTGAGTACATACAGGGGTCTCCTAGGGATGTTTATGGTAACCCATGGTTTTCCTTTTCATTTCTTTTCAAATTTTACCTATAGTTGTTTTTTCCATCTTTTAGTGTCACCTGTAACTTTTAGCACTTCCATGTTATTGGAGTTTGGATTTTGTTTTAAAAATTGTAATTTTTTTTAGAAATGGAACCTCGTGTGTGTTGGGTTTTTAAAAGGGGTAAATAATATTGTTCTATTAATGTATGGAAAACCTACTTTTATATTGTATTTCAACCTTGTGTTAGTGGATGTTTTCGGGAAAGGAGACATTGGATTCTATGGTTTATCTTGGAAACCCTACAAATAATTTTAAAATTCTCATGACTATCATTATCATTTCAGTTGTATGTTTCCTTTTCTCAGGTTCTCCAGGCTGAGTAGATAATTATTGGAGGTAGGACAACATTTGGTTGGGAGGTGACCTGGATGGTCACATGGTTGTACATTGATTGGTTCTGTCTATTTTATTCTTATGCTGCTCGAGTTCATTTTTATTATTCTATTTTTTCTATTTTTTTATTTTTGTTTATGGGAAAAATCTTTCCCAGCGATTATATTTTGATTGTTGACACTAGTTGTTAGCTCGCGGAGATTTGGAATGCTCCTTGGGCCATGTCATGGATAGGCTCTTGTGACCAGTTCAGGGTCGACCCAAGTTGGTTAGGGAAAATATTTATGAGCATCCTATTTTGAAACCACAAAACTAAACACTCATCCAGCCTCTCTCCCACATTATTCTCTCTAATATTGGATTTTTTTTCAAAATACTAACACATTCAGAATAATATGTCCATTATTGTTTTACTATATCCACAAAATAATGAACAAATGAAAATATAATGTAATTTGAATTATATCTTCAGTCTTCACATTCCAAGTGCGTGTCAGCTATGACAGGCATGAACTACCACGTGTTTAAATCTTCTTTTTCCAACTGAGCATATAACATTATTCGTAATGAATATACCACTAAATTTCCTTTACCCATTGTATAATTTAAGTCAAAGTATAAAATTTATAGATAATCCATCCATAGTCTTGTCTCATGTCTGAGTCACATTTTTAGAAAATATGTTTCATGTTTTATGATCAGTAAACATAGTAAATGTTTTACGAAATAGGTAATGACTCCATCTTTTCTAAGAATGGAATACAATAGAAAACTATTGATCATGTTTTGGGTGGTTTTTCTCATGAAAACATAACATCTTTGAGACATAAAAAACCACATGGACTCCGTGCATGAGAAAAAATCCCAAGCATGTTCCAAAAGAATCACAATACAACACATTACCTTATCCAGATATCAACAATATCAAGATTTGTGTTGATTTAAGTAGAAATTTATTCTATTTGAAAGAATTTTTAATTTCATCATTCGAGTGGATAGGGAAAATCTTCCTTTTGAATGATATCATTTGTAAAGAATTCATGATAAAATCTAAAAAAGTGTCGATGATAACCTGATAGACCAAGGAAACTATGTATCTTAAAGGAATTTTTTGGATGTTTCCAAGAGGTAAATATCTCAATAATTTATGGACTCATAGAAGAACCTTTTTTAAGAGATTACATGGCCAATGACACATACCTATTTTATAAAAAAATCACACTTTCATTATTTGGAATAAAACTGATGATTCTTGAAGAATCCCAACACTCTCGCCATGTGATTCTCATGACCATCCATTCTAATTTAATAAAACAATATGTTATTCCCAAAACCATTAAAAAATATTCTAGATGTTAATAAAATTCCCTTTTTGTGAATGATATAAATACCATTGGTGAATTCATGAGATCGAAAGGGATTAACACATATTAAAAATGTCCATATCTTCTCCTAAAAGATATATTTTGAGTATCCTTTTCTGAACCCGCAATTAGTGATATACTAATCACTATCCAATATTAGAGAACCAATTCAATCCCCTAAATTGATAGAAAATATCATCAATGTGTGGAATTTCATACAAATTATTTATTATAACTTGTTTAATCTTATGATAATCCATATATTACAAAATATTTCCATCCACATTTTATAAAAATAAGACTGGTGATGCTCATGAAGACAGGCTAGGATAAATTAAACATTTACATTCTATATCTCCCTACTGAACATTAAAAATACCTTAATCAATTTGGTTCCATATGAAATGATAGAAGGGAAATTGAAATGCTCTCTAGGAGGTGATCAATAATAAACTTTAGTTCCATTTTTGGTGGAAACCATACTATTGTTTAAAGAGAAACATACTAAAACTAATCAACTACTACAAGAGAAATGATGCCCTTGATCTATTTTCATAATGGAAAAGACAATGATTTTAACTGGTCTATGATCGTTTTAACTATTGGTTTACATTCCTTTGTCAACTAAATAAATGGTTGAAACCATTCTCAGTCATGAAACTAACCATTCTGGTATAATAATCGATGTGAGCCTTGAATGTTTTTAACAAATCCATACCTAGTAATAAATCATAGGCATCCATCTCAAGCACATAGAAATAACATATCATCATGGATTCATAAATAGTTTTCAAACATGATTGACACATAGAGGATTAATTTTTTAATGAAGAGTAGTTTGGTGTTATTCACAGAAGAAATCATCTCAACACTCAAACCCATCAAATAAAAAGCATGATAATAAATAAAGGATTAAGGAACAACCATATCATGACAAGATTTCATAAGGGTATACTTAAAAATAATAATACCTAATACCAATTATAGTATATAATGATCATCAACAATAGCAATCTAATTTTCATAAACTTTTTTATTCACTGCACTTTGTTCCCAATTTCACTGTTGAGGTGTCAAGGTATTCGTATAATCACCCTAGCTAGTTCATTAATAAGAATGTTTATAGTTATATTTCCCTCATTGTCTCCAAGTATATGACAATTATAACACATAATAAGTATCCCAAACACCTAACCATAAAGAACTATGACTTTAGCACTGAAGATGCCACATCTGTTTGAAATAATATCATGCTCTAGGTAGTGTCATATACTCCCACTTCATGTGAATATAAGAACTAAATTGAAAATAACATGGCTTTATTTGGGGTGTTAGATAAAGATTTCCCAATCCCACCATTGGATTCTGAGTCATGTTCCCACCTTGGAAATAGGTTTCCATCTTCATCTTGTTTGTATCTTTAGAGTTCCCACTATTTCCCATTGGTATCAACATATATCTACCACACGTAGCTTCATATTTTTCTCTTTCCACAATTGTCACTATATTGACCATCTCTATATATTCAATAATAGAGATCACAAAAATATTCGAGAAAGATTACAGACATAGCCTTGATCAAAAAATGAACACCTCTAAGAATTCCCTAGTAACAACTTCGTGTGGAAATTAGAAAAAATTATTGAATTCATCCACATACCCTGACACTTTGAGGCTCTCATGTTTGAAGATAAACAAGCCCATCATTCGTGAGATCATGAATTTATGAGGGTATAATTGTTTTTTTGAAAATTTCATAAAAATACAACAACGTTTTTAATTTTTCAAATTTAGACAGAATAGAAAAATAACACCATTGGTATGCATGATCCTTCATCATGTATCTTAACAACATGAAATTTCAATGAACTAGTGTTCTAATGAAATTAAATATTTCATTCATCCTATTCAGCCACACCTCATAATTTTTTTCATAATCAACCTAAAATATGGATGGGTTCTGCTTATGGAACTGAGCAGAATGATCCTCTTTCCTTATTTCATATCTTATATTCATTATATCCATAGCATAAAAAGTGTAGAAAATACATTAAAACAACTATTTATTCACCTATGGATGAGGTGCAACCACATTTTTAGCAGATTCCTCTATTTGGTTTCTACAATTCCTATTGGGTGATATTCTCTATACAGAAAAAACATCATAAGTCTCAGTATCTATCAACTTGATTATTAAAAATTTGAAATTATATCATATCAAACATATCAAAAAATTTATTTCTAAAATAAACTGTTCCCATGTTCAAAATTGTTTGAAAAATTTCATCCATATTTTGAAAATGAATCCATTTTTAAAATTCCACAACCATTATCTTTTCAAAATAAAAAATTTGAAAAAAAACATTATTGGTTTTTCAAAAATAAACACATTAATACCAAATAATATATAATTAGTCAATATAAAATGTGTACTCCTAAATAGAAGTCATTTTTACAATGAATTACATGCTCGTTTCATTGGCTAACCCAATGATAATGAGATTTTAAATCCAATAAGTGTCTCCAAAACAATTATATACCCAACTTCCTAGAAGATTTATGTTCATCAATAAATGGTTATATATGTCCTTTTATGTTATGCATTTTATGTCTGGGAAATATTATTCTTTTTTACGATCCACACTAAAGGTATACATAGAATAAATTTCAACTCCAAACCATGAATAGGAAACCGAATCAAAGACCGACCAAGAATAATACCAATTCCAAGTCAAGGGCTGAAAAAGATGACACCACATACAAAATCCCACCCCTCCTCATTGGATTGAAAATGTGGCAGAACATTTCTTATCCTTATGTGACATCCCCATGATTCCAAAGGTTGGTAATAAATTCCAAGGGCTTCATTAATATATGGGAATGAATTTTCCATTGAAAATAATTCAACTGAACCAAACATACCACTACAGCAAACATATTTATGATCCATGATAACAATGTAAAACAATATAATGTAATACCATTGATATAAAAATAAAATACAACCATGTAACACACGAAAAGGCAAAAAATATAATATTACATAGTAGAAGTAAAAAATACAAATACGTAAAGACTCTACGATATGAATCTACAACTCCCAACAAGATTCACACTCCAACTCCATTAATCAATCCAAGTATAATAAAGCACCACTAATAGAGTGTGATAATTTAAATTTTATTATGGCCAGATAAATGATATATGGAAAAGTAAAAATGTAAAAATGCATGTGTGTGTGATAAAACTCAGTAGCCTTTCCCTAGTCATGCCCCTATAACAAAACCCGTTAGAAAATTTATATAAGATAATTAATATAAATATTATTTTATATAGTTCACTAATATATAACAAAGAAATAAAATTTCAAACCAAAATATTTTTCGTAAATTTACTAATTTCCAGAGAATGAAAAAAAATTATTCATTAGCCATTTATCAATTTCCATGTTTCCATTGATGACCCTATTTAACATAATCACATGCACACACATAACCAAAAAACAATTCATTGTTTTAATTACTATTTATGATGGAACATTCACATATATAACCCATACATTTGATGGTGACACTTCATGACCATTATCCATCCCATTTCATCCACGCTTAACAATTTAATACAACCAAATTTCTATACAAGCTTTCCAAGACAATTTAATCATTATAGTAAAACCACACTTTTATTGAAAACCAAAAGAATTTTTTTTAATAAAAATAAACATATATTGAAAAAACATTTCCTTGAATCCAAAATAAATAACCCTTTTAAAATAATCTTTTTAAAATAAAGTAACCATTTTGACTTCCCACTAAAACACCCAATGTTCAAAATTTCATAAACTACCACAAAAGGTAGTTTCCATCATGAATTTCGCAACAATTTCACAATAAATATCAAGAAAAACAATCAATTTTTAACCAATCCTTCATGTGATATCAATAATAGTGAAGATTGAAGCCACATACCTTACAATGTTTAGTGAAAATGATGAAGGACAAAAAATAAACCATGAAAACAAGGTTGAATATCAAAATTCAATCCTTTTATCGCTTCTCTAAATACAAACATAGAAAAAATTATCCATGATGGGAATGAAAAACACTACTCCAATCTATAAAGGACTATGTTTAAAAAACCTAGATAAAGAGACAACTAGATATAAAAAAACAACAAATCAACAATAAATGAAGACTTTTCATGAGAATATGTCTTTGAAAAACAATAAAACGCCTCCTCATCACTTCTAAATCTATGGAAAACTGTTCCACATCCTTTGAGAGGAAGAAGTTTCAATTTTTCGTCCAAAATGAAGCAATAAAGAGGTGTTAAAGGCTAATCATGACCTAGACCCACTTTTTGTTGATCTTTGTTTTAAATCATTCATGGTTAGTTGCACGGTTAGGAAAACCTTATGCTAAATATGAACAAGACTCATTATTAAGGAGTATATGTCATGGTTGGATCACATAATATGAAAACCTGTGCACCAACCATGAAAAATAATAATGTCCCAAATCGCATGATTTCACTTTAGTGGCCACACGGTTTGGAAAAACCTTGTTCTTACATATGTGCCTCCCCCTTATCCCTTATCTCATTGTGCATAGTTTCCTATCGGAGTTTAATATTTTTCACTAACCATGTACCAACCGTTCAGCTTTAGAAAATAACCGTAAACATTCCAAAAGACTCCCAAACCCTCCCAAACAACACCCTAATTGTTTAAATACATTAAAATAAAAAATAAAGGCATACATACATGAAACTGGGGGTGCTAAAATACCAATATATCTCATTATGAGGGGTTATACTATTATAAATTTCCAATGCATTTGGTAAAGTGAAATATTTTACCAGTTAGGTTTCTCCTAATAGAAAATTAGAATTTACTAGGTTAGTTATTCTATTTATATGAGTTATTATAAGGGTGATATAGGAATGTTGTATCAAGTTACCTATATTATTTTTCAACAATATTAATGGTTTTTATATAAATCTCATGATTACTCAAGGAAATATAATGATATAATTTTTAAAAGGATGTCTAATTTAATTCATAAGGGTGACATGTATAAATTTTCATGAGTATTCAATTATTAAAAAAGAACCTTCATGATAATTATATTTACTTTATGAATTATTATGGAATGTTTTATAAAATGAGTTTATAATAGAAGTTTATTTCTTATGTATTTTTTATTTTGAGCTCAATGTTTACTTTGAAAATGTTATTTTAAATTCAATGAATAATTTTCTTTATTTTATTATTTATATATATATCATACTATGTTTTTTAATCTTATACCATAGTATTTTTAAAAAAATCATATGGTTTTAAGGATGACTAGGGACTAGGATCATGTGAATATGAGAGCTGTGAAGATAATTCATAAAAAAATTAATGTGGAAACATTGATATTGAGTTGAAGTGTCTAATTTGTGATGTAATATTTACTTTTGTTAGGGTGTTGAACTAATTATCTAAAAAAATAAACCTAAATGATTGTGTAGATTATACGAAAATTAATTTATTTCAAAGGAATCAATTTTATAGATTTTTAAAGGTTGGGTCCTTATAGTTATTATCAGAGGAAAGATTTATATAATTTTATAGGTTAGGATAATGAAAGTTTATACCCTTAAGATACTATAATATATGAGTATAATGATATATAATGCGAGTATTAGCATGTCACACAATCTATAATATGATTATTTGGATTGGTTTTCTGAAGAGAAATCAATGATGCTGAAGTATAAAGACACAAATAGAAAAATATCATAACATGTGGGTAACCTGGAATGGTTGGAATTGTAACTGATTAGTTTGATACTATAATGGAATAGTTTATGTATGATATAAATGGTGGTGGTATCCATGCCATAGATGAACTAGATCTTCAAAAAAAAGAACTTGTAGATAGTGGTGCATGTTATGATACACCACACAGTAGTATTCAATGGATCTTTAGACCAAGTGGTAGGTAAGGGATATATTACATATATGGAAAACATATTCTATGTCATGGTTTATTTTTGGGAATAAAATGGAAATTTTTTCTAATTAATGATTTGAAGGTGAAAATGATCAATATTGGTAAATGGTTTACAATACTAGATAAAGATAATATTATAACACAATAGAAAGAGATGAATTTAGAAATATTTTCATTGAAAATTATTTTCCTATGTTTTTTCTACTTAGGATGGTAATAAAATTCATTGAATTTAGGAATTAGGAGGAAGATTCGGTGGAAACGTATAAAGAAAACATATCCTATATTTCATGGTATGTACCAAATTGTTTTTGGGATCTTGATAGTAAAAATAATCATTTATACTCAGTATTAATGACACTATACTAATGAGAATTGGCCTCATGAATTTAAATGTTATGTGAAATTTTTTTAGTTCCAAGATGGTCTAAATATAGATTTTATAATGATGTATTCTATGAAAACATGGAAATAATAGATAAAAGTTATAAAAAATGGGAACAACAGATCAATGAAATATGAAGGTAAAAAATTCACATTTTATATGAGTGATATGAGTGGTAAATAGAAAATTGGGGTATATTTTATAAAATTTATTAAGTGATGCCAATGTGGTAATTTTGGTGTTATGGATCATGATTTCAATGAAAAAGATATTACTAGTGGTAGTATAAATTTAAATAAGCATATAGAGAGGTGTTTTAAATGACATAAGATGTGTCATTAGGAATATGTATTACCAAAAAAACAATGAATAATGGGAAACCATATCTAATGTATGGGACCCAATTTATTCATATGTAACTAAATATAGTTGACCACATGGCCTGAATTGAAACACCCCATACACCAGAGACTTCGAACTAATAGTGGGGGTCTAATGATAGTTCAATGAGGATACTATACCCTCAAGATCAATACTTAATAAAAGATTAATAAATGAATAATATAAATAGTGGAAGATTTCATTAATGAAAATCAATAATAAAGTGATATCTTGATTGTGTTTATAAAAGGAAACATGCATGAATATTCCATTGAAAAAATTTAAAGAAATCAATATAGAAAGAGTAATACATATATCACAGATAAAATGAAAAAATGATGAAATACGTATAAAAGACACCAATTTTGTAAGATAACATGAGTCCATGCTTATCCATTTTTATTATATCTAGTTCAAGCCTATATGATACAATAATAAAGAAATATGATCAATGATGTAATATATTTTCTGGAGATCATTCCGGGTACCAAATTGATGCCTGAATAGGGTGTGAATAAAAAATAGTAGGCCACCACCAATGGTTTCTAATGTAATATTGTCAATAAATATTAAATTATAAGTGATTTGGAATAATAACAAAAAATAATAAAATAAATATAAATGATACCATTCTTAGCTTATTCTTTGGCCAAAGCTGGAATGTCTCATAGAATTTTACACTTGTAAAATAATAGACCAAGTACCCTTTGTTTATATTCTAGGCGTCCATCTATAATAACAACCTCACGTGGTTTCATTTTGAAATAAATAGAATCATCACGATCATCTAGAGTAAGGGTACATAGAGCATCATGTTCAGCCATACCCATTAATAGACGAGGAATTCCATTTTATATAATTTCTAATAAAATATAAGTAGTGTCATGTCCAAAAATTTCACATCAATGGTTATAAGAACCATGTCCATAATCCATAACCATGTGAGTGTGGATCATCATGTCTTAAAATTCCCAATACATTTTGGGGAACACCATGTCCAATAATTTAAATAATTAATGATGAGGTCCACATACAACACAACTTTAATTAACATATTTCAATCATGGATAATTTTTTTTAATGAACTATGTGTCTATACTTGTAATTATGTATCAAAAATCTGGTATATATCATTTAATAGTATAATTATAGGCACATTACATTTAATAGTTAAACATATTACATGATAATATCAAGGTAAATTTACAATATAGACATGAAAAGTTTATCATTTCATTTTCCAGTTCCAAAAAGTGTAAGTGACATCATCATTCCATTCACATTTCATTAAATCCTACTTTTTCATGGGAATAAATCATAATACTACATTGTCCAAGTGATGTGTCCAAAACAATGACCATAAATTTCAAACATTAAAAAAAATTAGTTGAAACCAATACCCTTTAATTTAACAATTAAAAGGGGTTAAAATATCCATTCATGCTATAAATCAATTCACTTACAAGTGATGGGGGAAATATATTTTCATGTATCTTTTTAATATAAATAATTTAAATAAGGAATCCTTGCTAAATGTGGTGATATTAAAAACCCCAAGGGGTGTTTTAGTCATAGGTTAAGCAGAAAAATTTTAAATTTTTTATTGAACCCATCTTATGTGGTGGATCATGTTAACGTAAAAGAATCCAATCATTTTATTCAATGATTTAATAATTGAAGATGTGTTAATCCATTTCATTTAACAATTCTATTAATCAATTATTTTAAAAAAATCCAGATGGGGAAATCAATGTTGACATAATATTTATTAATCCATTTATTTCAAATTGACCATTCCCATTTTAAAGAGTCAATACAATCACTCCCTAATTATTTTTTGATTAATTACATCAACTAAAAATAGGGGTGAAAAAATATAACACACCCTAATAAATGAACCCGGATGAGGTAAAAACCCTCCAAAATGGTCATTGATTCTATGAGGGATCTAGGTAATGGGATAGGCAGTTAATTTAAGGTGTTACATAATTTAGGAGAAATTCGAGGAAAGTACATCATGCGACATGAAAGACTCAACTTTTTAAACAAATACATAATAAAGGAAAATTCATATACCACCTAAATAATTCTTAAGAAGATTAATTCATCCAATAGTAAAGTTTGTTTCAAGAATAAATTATTGAAATATGTTAATCTACTAAAAATAATTGAAATTAGAGGTTACAATCTCGCAAAATGATAACATTTATACTGGAAAGGAAAATAGATATAGGAGGAAAGATTCATGTTATAATTACCAATAGGATTCCAATGATTATAATTATCATCAATGTATACCTAGAACAATAGATATACAACCATGGTAGAAGAGAAGGTATGGTAGTGTTTTCATAAAGGATAAATGAATAAAAAGAAAATAAAATCTGGTAAAACACATTTTAGGTTGGAGGAAAAAATGGCCATTCTTACATTTTTAATAAAGATAATGGTTAGGGTATAAGGTTAGATAAAATTCTCACCAATTGAGTGGGCTGCACTATTCATGAACCAATATTCTATATAGTTTCCTCACATGGTTTACCAAACCATGTGTAAACCAAACAATGCTATTGTCCAAGGCACACCCATAATACTTATTTTTAGTGCTAAAATCTAAAAAACATGAGGAAACTTTGCATATTACTCTACAAACAAACAACATGATTTTCTAGGACACAATGCATAATTAATAAAAAAATTCCCCAAAGAAAACATACTTCATGGTTTCACTTTATAGCAATCAACAACCATGCACCCAAGGATGCCACCCTGAAATTGGGTCTTTGAAGACTTGGGCTCCCAAAACACATAATAGATTTTGAGAAAGCTCATTAGACTTTAAACCATTCTAAAAACTATTTTATTTTTTAAAACTCTGAAAAAAACATTCTAAGTATAAGTTTATGTTTTGGACCCATCCCCCAAATGAAAAATAAAATTCCTTTAGAAAATTTCAACCCATCCAAAACATTAGATCCTAAAATATCCCCACCTTATAAATCCTCATTCTTAATAATCCCCAGTGGACATTCTAAAAAACAAAATACCTACCCTAGTTGGGAATTACCACTTAAGTAGATGTGTTTCATTTTAAAATTATTAATAAGTTTCTATGTGAATCTTTTAATGCATGAATCATAATCAAATAAACCAAATAAAATGATCATAACCACTAAAAACAATCCAGTTGAATATTACTCGAGCTAGTGTAAATCAAACTAGAGATTCATGGAAGATTAATTCTGCAATTTAACTATAGTGATCCCTTCTATTGGTTTATTCATTGAACAACCAATTAGAAGACACAGTAATTCCAATTACAAAATTATCTATAGAAACACGCCCTTAAAATCCTAAAAATCCTTCCAAAAAAAATAAAAAATATTTAAACCAGATAAAAAATGATGAAACTGCTCCTATTCCTCGATTTATTCAAAATGGTGAAACTTTAATTTACCATAGTTAATCTAGTCTTAATGTTTTTTCTTAAAAATCCATGGATTACCATTATACTAGACTCTCCTAATGAAAAATTTATTCTTGATAGAAATCCTCACGGACCACATAACCCCTCTTTAAAAAATCAATTATTACTATCTCTAACCAAATAGTTATATAATTACTCAGATTCAATATTTGAATCTACTCATAAACCAGATGTTAATTCCTTTAAACTGAGGAAAACCATAACTTCCTCAAGAACATTTACAGAATCCCATAACTAACTACCGATGATTTATCCTCTCTGAAATTTCCCATGATCATTTCAATTACCATGCCACAATATGAACTCTAGGGTTTTCCGGACATATTATTCTAGGATCAACACAAATTACACCATGAAAATATTCCCAAATTTATTCGTCCCCTTAGTTCTTATTAGAAATAATTCATGGAACTTACTAAGAAGTAAATCTGAATAGTATTACATTTGTCCAATGGGATCAGAAAAACAAAAATACCATGAAAAAATAGATTCATGATCCCATGAACCTTCTCACATGATGAATTACTTCCAACGACTGATGTCACACCTCCCATATTAGGACAATTCATGTCATTACCCCACCAAAAAGTGATTAATGATTACCTAAATCCATGGAATATACATAACTATACATAATTTATTGTAGGTATATGATCTCATTCACTCATGGGTACAAAAAAAATCACCACCCATCACCCATTACCAGTTCCTATGATATGATTCTTTGACATTCATAGAGTTTCTAATCACAATGAGGATTACCACAATCAAGAGGATAATGTTGTACTACCGAACATATGGATTAACTTATACTACTCCTTCATCATAATTTTTAAGGTGTACCTTCTTTAAACCATTAAACTAATATTTTCTTATCATGAAACATAGTTGAAATTCTCACAATGTATACTATATTTTTTCAATCTATTAGGCATGAGCATCAATAAAATAACAGTATTCAAATATTACATCAGTTGGTATATATTTATATCCAACATAAATAGTCACAGAAAACCAATATATACATATCTTCATCAAAATCAAACCTCACATCTCCTGATAATGTTGGTCATGTTCCACTCATGGGTCAAACGTCTCATGACACCTAGTTTATTTCCATGATATCCATCATCACATGAACTTTATCTAATTTTCTCAAATATCCCCGTCTATATTCCCAAAATTATCATTTATGAAACAATCAATCCTCTTACCAGACCCAACCACTCAACAGTGTTCAATATCAAATAGTGACTACATGTATCCATAATAAATTAAACTTATTATACACGATAGGTGTAAAATTTATACCGCCTAATTCATGTCCCAATTCTTGACCCCTAACTTATCCTTCGATATAAACTAGATAAAAATGATACATGAATGGTTTTTAAAAAAAAATTGAGACCCATGGGATGTCATATTCAAAATAATGAAGTTATATATTGTATGATTGTTCCCTAACCACCAATCAAAGGGATTTATTTTCCGAAATTCAAATCTTAACCACAGAAGCACTAGTCACTGAGACAGAAACCAGAAATGTATTTTCCAATAAAATATTCACTCAATACCCATGAACCGTTCGTGTCTTCTCAAATCCACAGGCATCACCATAAATGTACCACCAAAACATGATTAACTACCACGAATTAGTCTCAAAATGGGAATACAACTAATCTCACCACCTCTAAAAGAATCAATAAACCCAAGAAACCCACTCATGTAGGTTTTCCTCAATCCATTTAACCATTATATCACTAATTTTTGAGTTAAAAAAACTGGGACTATTGGTCTCCTACCTATCCCACATCAAATCCCAAAATAGGCCCCCTAGGTCTGTCCACCCAGCCCCATGTTCTCTCACATGAGAATTATATCCCATATAAAGACATATATTACACGACATTAGATATGATAAAAAAATATTTCTAATGAGATGAAACTGAAGGAATATAAAAAGGTAATCCACCCATAAGGGTAAAAATATTCCAATATATTTGTAATAACATCACTTTTCATGCATCAACATACAAAGACTCGATCCTCTCAAGGAATAACACAAGGTTTTTCTACATAGAGGGTCAAATCATTAACTAAAATGGATAAAAACATGATGCTCATTGGGTGCCCATATACGGTAATACCCCCTCAAGGATCAAATTTCCAAAAAACCACAGACCCTTGATTGTTTTTTCTCATCAATTTGTAGTATAATCTGACTCAAACATCCAATGAATACTACAAAACATGTCTAGTAACTGAGATCAATAGTCTATCAGCTTCCTACATCAGAGGGTGCTACCAAAATTGGTCTATAACCTCAATAACATAAGGAATATAATTTTAAACTAGTATATCACCAAAAATGTAACTAGATCATACAACATAAACTCAAGGTAAAGAAATACAGAATTAAATAAGAAAAGTAAAACTCATAGGAAACATCCACATTCCCATTCGAGAATACCCTTAAGGAAAAAAAGATTAACCGTACACACTATTTCCTCATAATAGACAGCACTAAAATGTTTTATTTGAGATGTTATATCAATTTAAAATTTTTATAACAATAAATTGGCTTAGATATACAAATTTTTGATCACTAGTGATAGAGAAAACATTAATTGGGACACAGCTTAGCTTATGTATCATAAAATTTAAGGCAAGTTATCACATAATTTCTTTTAAAACATTTATTTACCTATATGTTCTCACACTTTTATTACATAAATACAATTTTACTCAAAATCGATAGAGCAAAACAACTTTTAGTTTACAACTTAGATTTTAACTATCTAATAACTCATAAAAATAAATCTAAAAAGTAGACAAAAGTTATATTATAATTTTATGGGGATTAATAGAGTAATATGCCACCATAAATTTATAACAAATACCAAATAATTTACTGAAAAAACTTTTAATAACTACCACATTTACAATATGTATATACGAATGTTGTAACTCCTTGAGTTTTTTTGAAATGTTTTTTAAATAAATTTAATATTTTTTATATTTTTCATTACACACAAAATAGAGTTTAGCTTTCATTGCATGAACGATGAGTTCATCTTATGTTATATTAAACATAGAGTTATTCTTGCCTTACATGAAACACTATGTTTAAATGAAATGCAACATTCTATTATTTTAATAGTTATCTCTTAGCCATTAGAATAATGGGCATGAATTGGATAAAATAAAATAAGAAAATATATGGTTTATAAATGTCTATAAAATTAATCCATTGGTGACATATTTTCTAGAAATGAAAAAAACTACTTCAGAGTACAGGAATTATTTTTCTGGAAAACAATTTTTATACTCACAATCATTATTTAACAAAATATATTAATCTAATAACTTCTTGATGAGTTATTTTAAAGGAAATTATAAATTATATATTCAATAACATATTTAGTGTTAATATAATGTTTTTTCTATATAATATTTAAGAATAAATACAATTTTACTTATAAAAACATTAATTTTATAAAAAAAAAAATTTCCTTTTGCACAATTATTTTATAAATTATTTATTAGAAATTTAGAAGCATTATTTCAATTTTTTAAAAATAATTAATTAAAAATTATCTTGGAGTGAATTGTTGTTAATTTTTGGGAAAGATTATTTTTTTGATGAATAGTGAAAAATAATGGTTTTTTGATGAATTATATTTTCTATTTAAAAAATTAAAAAATTTAAAATTATTTTAAAAATATTTTAAATGTAAAATTATTAAAATTAATAATATTTTAATCCAATTTAGTTGATTTCAATGAATTTCAATATTAATTTAGATATATTATTTTAAAAAAATTAAACTCTTCTCTTTTGAAATATGTGTTGTCATCTCATATGCCGGATTAATTTAAATTATAATGTTCCAATTATGTAAATGTAATTTTGAAAAATGAATTCAATATTTTCAATCATCATAATTTAAATTATATAATAATCGAATCATAATTTTTTTACCAAAATGAATTTTAAAAAAAGAAAAAAATAAATTATTGTAGTTAAGGTAAAAAAAATATTTCTTTATGGAGCTTAAACTACAATTATAAGAGGTAAAATGACCAAAAAATTTATAAAAAACAAATTTTATGGACATATTTCAACCATATATAAGAGATGGTTTTATTATGTTCCATTTTAGTGCCTTTTTTCACATGAAATAAAATGTTTACACATTTTATTTATAAAAATTACACGCTTTCCACTCACATCACATATAATAGGCCAACCCTAACCTATCCTAATCAGATGTAAAATAAAATTTCTTTAGAAAATTATGTTTAAAATTTTAATTTTTAATTCCTTCATCACATTTTATATGAATTAATGAAATCAATAATCAAATCGAGGAAATATCTAGGTTAAACATAATGAGGATGTATGAAAGAGAGGTAATGCTTTTAACAATGAATTTTGGTTTTAATTTTTTTTCCAAACCCATAAAATATTATCTTGCTATGATTAAATAAAAAAACATATATAATATATAATGAGATTTTAGTATCTTGTTTTAATAACATATATCCATCACCAAATAAATTAAATAGGATAAAAATTCAATATTCATTTGTACGACAGACTGCCGCATCAGGAAACAAAATTATTCATTTTCGATCAATATTTATAAAGGATGGATATAATGATTAATTTAATATTTATATGAGATATTTGTGAAATTATTATACTTATTGAATTATAATATCACAAATTTTCTTTTTTTTTCTTCCAACCCATTTATAACCAATAACATCTCTCTTGTGTTTGGGGGACTAGAGCCTCACCAATAGATATGAGGTTATTTGAATTTATGTTTCACATGGATGGTAATAAGGTTATATAAAATGAATATATGTGATATTTTTTACAGAATTTTAGTTCTAAAATTATTATATCCCATATACATCCCTACATTCTATTCCATGGGTTATACGATAATGTCATTTGTGTGTATGGAGGACTACCTCCTCACGATGTGATGTGATTCATTTTCCAATAACAATTGTCATGGTTGTTGTTTAGGATAAATTTAATGAATATATGTGAAATATATGAAATATTTTTTTCTTTAAATTTTAATATATTATTTAACAATTTTCCCCTGTTTAGTTATGAAATTGAAAACAACATTCTTGGGTGCATACGATCTACCATCTCAAAGAATGATTTATTTCATTTTATATCTCTAACATTAATGGATTAATAAAAAAATATATAATACAAAGAAAATATTTTTATATAATGGTAAAAAGATATGTAGATGTTTGAACCATGAACAAAGTTATTATACTAAAAATAAAAAATTACAACATACACAAAATCTATTGTATTTATTTTCAAAAAAACATGATTTTTTACATTGAATTATTGATTAATTGGTAAAAAATTGTCATAAATATATCTCATATTGATTTATGCACATGATTATTATTCTATAATAAAATAATAATAAACTTATATTTATTATATATGAGGTTTGAATGTGTAGAGAGTATTTTGAGGATTATTTAAAGGGATGTCCTTCATACTTTTTACTTTTATAAGACAGAAGTCATATTTACAATGTGTTTATTTTATATTGTGTATATAATTAAAATTAATTTATTTTAGTTTTATTATCCTTAATACTATGTGTATTTATATTTCTCTTTAAATATCTATCATTCATTGTTTTTATGGTTTCAATATTCCTAAGTTGGTAAGAGTTTTTTTTTCTCAATTTGACTTATTTGGGGTATATCTTATGTTATTCACCAACATTCTTTTATAAGGTTTATATACAAATAACACTTACATGTAATATCATGAATTAATTTATCATCATTATATTTTATATTTCATTTAATGGTATTATTTCATGTGACTTATGATTGAAATTTACTAATGTGGTTGGTCTTTTATGATACAATGCCATCATTTATCAGGATTATTTATGTTTCTTCTTCTAATGGTTAAATATTATGATCTATATCTCAAGAATATCATGAATTTTCCTCTCATACGGTTATTTTATGAGAATAATTTTACATTCATGTTCTCCCTTAATTTACTCATTATTTCAAAAAACTTGATTTTTTATAGAAAAAAGACTTTATTAATTACTATTTTAGATGCCATTTTTCTTTAATATCCATGTTTTTTAAGAAAAATATTTTATTTAAATTTTTACTCAATGATTGTTTAATATAATTTTATTCTCATTTTTTTAAATGTTATAAATTAAAACCTCATGGGTTTTTCAAAAAAATACCACAAAACATTTATAGAAGATGTGAAAGGAATATGTTTTTTAACATATACAAAATATCTCACTATTATTACCATGTAATTCTATGAAGAATCCATTATAAATTTCAAAGGTTATTTTCATTGAAAATTATTTTAAAAATGTTTTCTGTTTTCAAAATATATTTTTTCAAATTGGAAAGACTATTTTTCTTAAGAAATGATTTGAATGAATTTAGAAGATTTGTTTAATTGATTTCAAGGATATTTTCAAACTAGTGTATTTTAAATTTATTATATATTTTTTAAAATTATTTTTCGAATTGGGATGACTATTTTCCTCCATAAATGTTCCTATTGAGATTTTAAAAAATAGTTTCCCATATAATATGAAAACCTTTAATGTTAATTATTATTTTCTGGTGATATGATACCATGTTTTCATCTTTATTATTTTAATGGATAAATTATGATTATCATGAAATGATGTTCATGATTATTTTTATTTCCACATGTTCTAATATAATAAAATGTTTATTAAAGTAGTCTTATTTTCTATGCTTATTATATGATTAATGGTTTATGATCATTTGGAAAAAATGTATGAATTATAGGATGGGTGGGACCAATAAATCCCTTCACTAAAATGGGTAAATGTGGATAATGCATGAAAAAATGTGTCATGTATGAAACTGATTACATTTTCATATTTTTGTGTGTGAACCTGATTAAATGTTCACAATATTACACATGGACATGATGATGAGTTCATAATTATATGCATAAACCCGATGAAATGTTCACAGTGTTATTCATGGACCTGGATTTCATGTCTATAATGTTACGTGTGGATGAGGTTTAATGTCCATAAGATTATGTGAGGGACTGATTTCATATCTTTACCTTAATTGTGGAAACTATATCTACTTATAAATGTTAACAATGTTATAATTTTATGTTTGTGCCAAAAATATATGTATTATTCCAATTCTAAGTTCTCAAGGATCATGATCATTTATTATATTATGGTTAATGTCATTTTAAATTCCAATCTATATAACATGACATCCCATTTTGATCTTCTATATGCATGATATAGTTTTAATATGTAATGATCATGTTCTTATACCCTTATTCTCATGTTATTATTATGTATTTCCAATGTATACCCTTATTGAGCATATGTGATCCCCTTTATATGTTACATTTCCCATGGTATGGAGAAATTTTGAATGTAGGTTATGTTTATGAAGTGTACAAAAGGGGAAGATATTTTTTGGAGTTGTCGAAGATCTCTCACTAAATCAAAAGATTGTGTACCATGTCTTCAAAGTCACTATAGAAATATGATCATTAGGTGTGTTTTTATAGTGTAATATATATTCATCTAAAATATGTAATAGTTATGTTTGAATATTTTTTGGCATTACATATGGTATCAGATGATTTGTTTAGTAAACTATTGGAAGTAAGGATGAGAAAATAAATATGAGTTCTCTTGGGATATGTCTAAGGATATGTCTTGGGATATGTCTAGGAATAATTTTAAATAAGAGTCAAAGTATAGTAAAATTTATTGGGATTTTGGCATGGGATCGAGAAAGATGTTTAAAAGAAATTAGATCCATATTAGCATAGATTTACAATGGTGTAAAATCTCTAAAAAGGTAGCATTGAGCTAGACTCGATCATAACATGATGCTCAAAAATGGGTCTTTATGAACCCCATTATTGACAATACTAAGGGATATGTTTTGTAAATTCAAAATATCTTTATAATCGATCATTAATAATTTGAAAAATTACCAAGAGTGACCTATGATAAACCTAAGGTGTCCTATATTGAAATGTGGGTATCGATATTTATAAATCATATATGTGATTTTTATTATTATGTGGTTTTCCACTATGATAAGAATTTTTAACACTATGTTTTGGTTTTATTCAATGATTATATCCCGAGGGAAATGTTTTAATTTTGAGTGTGATGTCAAATTCATTGGTTTACCTAATGATAATACAAGCACAATAGAAGATGGAATGAAAAATCTAATTTTAATGATCACATAGGTTTCTATAACTATGATTCAAACTGAACATCTAGAAAATAAATGGTTTTAACAATGTTCTGTAGAGTCCTTCATGAGACAACATAGCCCTTCATTCGGTGGGTTATTTATTCCACTTGTTTTTTTTCAATGGACCAGTACTATTAAAAATCAATTTTATACTTTCTAGTTTTTAGAGAATAAATAATTCATTTTTGAGATTTATCATTTATAAGGTAAGGAACATAAATTAAGGAATCTTATCATGAATATGATTCAATAAGATGATTTTTAATCTATATAATGAGATGTATTTGAAAAATTGTTTTCAATAAGGGCTATAATCATGTTAGTCATAGGAAAATGGAAAAATAATTAATAGGGATAAAATAAAATGACAATGAATTTTTTGGTACCTATGAGAAATATTTTACAAGTCCTTCATGGTAATCTTTGAGTATTATCATCCAACTTTAATGTGAGGATTATCGATTTTTTAGTGGCATAAAAACAAGACATTGAAGGGTGTTATAAATAAGGTAAATTGATATATATGAATAAATTTTTAAATTTCTATCACTGGGGAAATAGATATTGGTTTTACCATCCACACCTTTGTTTTGAAAATAACATTATTGTTTAATTCAAGGGAAACTATAAAAATCATAGAGAAAAGAAGACATGATTTCCATTATAAAATAAGTGTTGAAGGAAAAATAGAGGAAAATTTCATAAGGAGAATACTAAATGTTTTATATGAGGAATAGAAGCTCATAAAATTGGTGAACGTCGAAGTGATGGGAAGAAGATAGAAACAATGAAAATAAGGAGAGAGATCTACAGAATGAATCACTCGAACAATAGTGTTTCAAATGTAAAGATTTTTTGAATTATGTGAATAAAATAACCAATATAAGGGATAATGATGATTATAAGACACAACAACCAATAATTTAATTTAGATAGCAAGAAAGGTTATGAAATCGTAATAGCTGAATTGAGTTATGATAATTTTGAAACACTTGTCCTCCACACCTTAGTGGGAAACTACATTTTTCATTTTGTATGCAGGAGACCTTTGAAATTCATATTGATCATCCTTTAGTGGAACATGATAATATTTTAAGCATTAATCACATCCCTCTATATGGATTATGAATAATAAAATCACATTTGATATTCTATCACTTCAAGGATGAAACAAATCATCCAATAGAATCATTTTTTCTATATGATAAGAGATTATTTAATGAATAATCGTAGAATTATCCTTTTGAAATGTATATTTCTATATGAAATATTAACTTAAGTGTAATTGATACCATAAAATGTTTATGAGTTTAGGTTTTTTTATAATTTCAAAGTCTTAGACACCCATTTTAAGGTTTAATGTGATGAGTGTTTATCTATATTAAGGATATTTTGGGAGAAATTTTTGAAAATATAACCCTTTAGTTTTGTATTAGTTTTATTTTAAAAAACATGAGGATGAATTCTTTTTAATTTTATGGGCACATGATTAAATGTATTCATAAACATTATGGTATATATTATCTTTGATTATAATGTAATTATGGGTCATAATATTTTCAAATAATTTATACACAATATTAATATAGTCATGGAAAAAGAATGACCCACAATATGAGCTATAACCTATTGCATTTGCAAAGGAAGTGGGGCTTGAATTCACAACTAAAGGGTTACAAGGGTTTAAAAACTATAACTAGACTATGTGGAAAATTATTTCTAGTAGGAAAACAAAAAGAGAGATATTTTCCAGTTTTCCAAATATGTAATGAAGGTGTGGATAATAGAAAACGCTCTAAAATTATACCATAACAATTATGAATACGAGATAAGAAATTGGAAAAATCATCAGTGGGTTTTTTGTTGGACTCTAGAAAACATCTAAAGGGAATAATTAATCATGAAGTGTAGTTGATCACTTCATTCAGTCAACAAACTACATCTCTATTATATAATATTTCTTTTTGGATAAGCAATCTTGGATATATATTAAAGAACTGTTATGGTTTCATGGACAATAAAATTCTATTACATCAGATTAGGATCTGAGGTTTACCTCAATGTATTAGAGAATTATTCAATGACAACACTATATAGATATATGATTCCGAGGATGTTATCATAGTTTAATATATGGTCAATGTGAGAGAACAATTAAAACCTATAGGACATTATAATATATTATTATTTGGCTTTATATGGTTTTTGGGATGAAAACTTTCCCCATGTTGAGTTTTCATACGATAATAACCAAAACTCCCGAATTTAGATGGTTCATTATGGTGAAGTTTATGAAATGTAGTATATAAATCCAATGTAGAGGAATGATTTTATAGAAATAATTTTATTGGGATATCATATAGCTTATGAAATTATAGATAATGTCATATCCAATCCAAAACAAGTAAGGGTGCACAAGGTTGAAAAAATGTTATGCTAATAATAATCATGGTGATATAGAGTTTGATGTTGTTTAGAATGTTTTATTATGAATTTCTTAATGGAAAAATGGAAACTATATTTGGAAATAACGGAAAACTAATCCCTCGTTATATTTGTCCATTAGAAATTTTTTACCATATAAAGACCATATATTATCACTTGGATCTTCCAATGAACATTTATCAGGTTCACAAAGGGTTCTATGTATCTATCATGAGGTAGTCCATAATTGGTTAATCACATTTAGTGTGTTTATAGGACATAACATTTGTGCACGATCATTCACATAAACAATAACCAATGGATATTCTAGATCATATTATGATATTTCTATGATACAATAACTGTAATGCCTCAACCCGAGAATTCCAGAGTCAGTGCATTATTACGTATCATTGGCATGATCACAAAAGATCATGTCTCCATATGATGATTAGTTTAGTAGCGTTGGAGGTACTAGATAAATTCATAATGTCTACATTACATCATAAAATCGAAAACTACAACAACATTATTTCAAAGGACAACACTGAGATCCCATAGACTATCCTTGCAGATCAATCATAATATACTTCTTCACATCCTAGGAAAAATAATACATAGAAAGGGGTGAGCTCAAATGCTCAGTAAGGATAACAATATAGAGGAAAATTTCATAAATATGTATAAACATTTAAGGAAATGTATAGAACTAAAACAAAATCCTTTTCAACATAAACTTCATCATAATATAGAAATTACAAATCAAAATAATTCCATTTACTTAGTCACGTAGACATTTTACTAGTCTAATAATCACATTCAATATCAACAGCCACTTATATAATGATGAAATGCATAATGCTAGAATTTCATAACCACATAGTCAAGGCCATGTTCCATGACTACAAATAATATTTTGTCAAATTTAGTATATAAAAGTTTCATATATTGGATTTAAACATAGTTTTCCATAAAAAGGAGGTTAAATTGAATTTAAAAAAAATTCTTCTTTTATCTGAAAAATTGAATTTGATCTTATAATATGTCTAAGAAACTCATAATGTGGATTCTAAGATTATGATGATTATATAATATTCTAAATTCACTTAATACTATTCATAACTGATTTTGAACGACTACTTTGTTAAGTCATGGTGCACATGAACTCAGTGTTGTGTGTAGTGCATGTTATTGAATTACATTGAAGAAATAACGTACTATTAAATCATGGGGTGTTACATTCTCCCCTCCTTCTATAAATTGTGTCCTCACAATTTGAAATTATTCTTCAAAAATAAAAGGCTAAAAATGGGAAAATAACTTTGTAGAGAACACACATCATAAATTGGGTTAATGAAATTTAGTCTTATAAGAGGGAAAGAGAAATAAAAAAAGTCACCACCAAATTACGTTCTTGATTAGGAGAACATTGGTGGAAATTAGAGACACATAATTTGATGAAAAATTTAAATATTTATTGGGAGACATTGAAGTCATCAATCACAAACAAGTGCTAAATTGACCTCAAAGACATCCATCTATGATGATTTAAAATATAATATGTTCAACAAAAAATAATGTTTTAGGTTAACACATTTTTGGTTTTAAGATCCCCTAAATAATGTTTATGAATTAAAGTCTTAATAGAATAAGAGAAAAAATATATATATGACAAGTAGAGTTCTATCCTTTATCAAATTTGTACCACAAACCCATCATTCACAATAAAATATAATAGAACCTAAAAATACTCTATTTATCCTAATCGTATATGGTTCCAAAAAATGAATTTATAATTCATCAATCATACCTTTTAAAAAACTACATTACACAAACCAGGACATCACATAGGCTAGTGGTAGGTGATACACCATTGTCAACCTTCGGTTGTGGGTTCATGTCTCGCAGCCTTTTCAGACATGACTGGTTGTCACCCAACCTTTAGGTTGTCGTTTTATAAAAAGTCCAAAAAAAACCATCTTAAGAAATTATTTTACCATAACAACAGAATCCAATTTGAAACATAATCCATTCCAACCTTCAGAATTATCCAAAATACTGCTTTCCAAACTCACAATAAAAAATTTATAAATATGTAAGACATAGTGATGGTTCTTTTTTCAATGAAATAACATGCGAATACCATCACCAGGTATTCTTTTAAAATATGGTGACACCGTAAATTTAGATAAAACCTTATTAATTACATTCATTCTACCTTATTCGTTATATAAGTCTAGATATATTTCTTATATCCAAAAATTTTGAATGCTCCAACAATGATGAAATAAACAAACCATTAATTAGTTCCAAGGTAGTCAATAATATCAAATATAATTTATCAAAATCAATCATCCAAAATCAATACCTCAATATCAGAACCATTTTATTGTTTTTTCTTTCCTTTGACCATGAATATTCCATGAAATTTAACTTTCCCTTGAGTCACTTTTCTTGGTTATACTAATCTCATGCCATTAAAGAAATAATACTACAGTATAATCCATATATACTCTATAATTCTTATATTATGTAAATAATTAATACAATACTCAACTGACACAATAATTTAATAACAACATAAGAAATATTAATCACTCCGCTTCATCTTCAGTAGTATCATAACTTGATTATTATTCAATAGCAGCATTTGGGGTATACTCTGATGATTTGGACAGTGATTTTCATAGTGTCCCAACTCCTTACAGGTGATGCATTGTATATTTGAATCTTTTTTCTCACCCTTGAAATCACGTACATGGTTTCCTTTTACTCCACACTTATAAAAACTTCCATTCCCATCAAGAATTTACCAAGCTGATTATTTCCACAGTTTTCACATTTGGGAAGATCCTTCTTTCCCTTATTCCATTTAACTATCTTTCTCTCTACCATATTTTTCTTCTCTGGCTTCCCTTCAAAGCCATATGACTCAAAGAATTCTTTACATTTCTTGTTAACATAAGATATTATTTCTTCATATGTTAAAAATACATGGGGGACTATTTACCTTCTAAATGATGGCTTAATAGCGTGAAATATATGATCCTTATTACTCTTAGGATCATACGTACTGCTGGAGTTTACATTCTTTATACTGAGTGCCATTTCTATTCAATGGCATACACTAGGATATTTTATGAATCGAAATGAACAATTTAAAACTATTAAAATACCAAATGTAAATTTAAATGTTTATGGATATAATCCTTTATCATAAAAATATTTTCTTTGAGGAGGTATATACCCGTAAATCATTCATAATGATTTGTAAAGAAAATGAGAAATATCCTAAGCATATCCCCCGAGAGTGTCGTAGCCAATAGTGCAGTAATGCCCATTTTCGTGCACCAGTTCCCGTTTGAGTCTAGATTAAAGAGTTGTTCTTGGGATTTACCCCTAGGTACATATTTTCTAGAGCCACCTATAACAACTCGTATCCCGACATGGATGTATTGCTTAGAAAACTCACAAAATCACTATAATACCAAAATTCTAGGAATTTATTCTATACTAATCATCAGAGTCTATCTTAGGGCTATGTGCTCTAATTTGAGTTCATCTAAATCTAGTTTGAAATGTTTTTAATAAAATTTCTATGATACCAACTGTAATGCCCTGACCCCAGAATCCCAGAGTCAGTATATTATTACATAATATTGGCATGATAAAAAAAGATCATGTCTTGAATGACCAATTAGTTTAGTAGACATGGAAGTACTAAATATAATCAAAAGATTTACATTACATCATAAAATGGAAAACTAAAACAAAATTGTTTCCACGGACAACACCGAGATCCCGAAGACTATCCCTGCAGGTCAGTCATAATATACAATTTCGCATCCTGGGAAAAATAAAACATAGAAAGTGGTTAGCTCAGATGCTCAGTAAAGATAATAATATAGAAGATAATTTTATAAAATATCATAAACATTTAAGGCAATGTATAGAACTTAAAAAATCCTTTTCAACATAAACATCATCATAATATGGAAAATATAAATCAAAATAATGCTACTTACTTACTCACATGGATATTCTACTAGTCGAATAATCACATGAAATATCAATAGAAACATTCATAATGATTGAAAGAATAATGCCATACTTTCATAACCATATATTCAAGGTCTTTTGACCAGACTAAAAAATGATTTTGTCAAATTTAATTTATAAAAGTTTTAAATATTGTAATTAAAAAGGGTTTCCCTAAAATGCGGTAAAATTTCTTTTTTAAAAATATACTTATTTTATCTAAAAAAATGAAATTGTTCTTTTATTATATCTAAGAAACGCATAATAGAGATTCTAAAATTATAAAAATTATATAAAATTCAAAATTCAGTTAATAATATTCATAACCGCTTTTGAACGGCTAGTTTGGTAAGTCGTGGTGCTCTTGAACTCAGTGTTGCATGTAGTGCATGTTATTGAATTACATTGAAGAAAAAACGTAATAAGAAATCTTGGGGTGTTACAGTAACACTCACAAAGTCAATGTTATATAGAAAAATGTCTAACATGAGGAAACTATGTTAGAACCTAAGGATCCAATGCAGAAGAATTGTCCTCATTTTTTACCAATGTGTTGAATTTTGTGTTTGAAATTCAATTTAAGCAGGGTATAATTTAACATATTGAGATTTTAGGAAATATATATTTTAAAATAAATTTATTATTTTAGATATTTTTCACTACACAAAACGCCTGATTAAGTATGAGTTATATTCAAAATTGATTTTTTCTTTTGATACACATAACACTATGTTTAGCTTGTGTAAATGCATCACCATGTTGAAATGAAAGGTGACATAATATTTTTATGAAATTTATTTCATAGCCCTTAAAATGTATTTTATGAATAAAATTAACTAATTATGAAAATATATTTTTTACAAATTTATATCAAATTAATTATTTGGTGATAAATTAATTATAAATTAAAATGAAAACAATTTGTAAAAATTGAATTCTTATTCTGAAAAAACTATTTTATCCCCACAAATGTGTGTTACGTTATTATATTAGAAAAATAATTCTAGTGAATGATTTTATTTCTATTTATATATTATAAATCTAATAAAACAATATCATTTATTATATATATATTTTAAAAAATATGTAATAATAAATCTAATTTAACGATTAATGTTTGTATTTTTCAAAACAAGAGTTTTATCACCTTTTGCGCAATTATTTTGGAATTATATTTTTCCATGTTTATAAAATATAATTTAACAAATTATTATTAATTTTTAAATAATCACATAAAAAATATCTTTGTGGGAGATTTTGATAATTTTCTAAAAATATAATCATATCGATAAATGGGAATAAAATCCAAGCTTTTATTGTGAATTTTCATTTATTTTAAAGAATTGTAAAAACCAGTATTATTTTAAGAGGATTATAAATGAAAAATGAGTCCAATTTTAAATATATTAATAAAATATAGGGCAAGAGAAATTTTTTTATTGAATATGAATAAAAAACATTTTACACATTTGAATTATTTCACTTTGGAAAATCACTTTTTCATCGTGTTTGAAGGACTAATTTTAAATTTAAATTTCCACTTTTATGAATGGAATTTGGAGAAATCGATTCCATATTTGGAAAAAAGATATTTTTTATTTTCTAATAATGTAGAATTATAAATTTTTTCAATAATTAATAGTAAGAAAATAAGAAAAATAATTACCTTAGTAAATGGAAAACATGTTTTTTGGGGTGTTAAACCTAAATTCATATAGATAAAATAACTTATAAACTTGTTCAAATAAATTTTTTCTAACATAATTGAACTTCATAAACTATAATGTTCGGTAATGGACCATTTTGGATCCATTTTTCATTGAAAAAATATTAGTACACCTTTTTCGTTTCAAAAATTATAAGTATACAAGTCACATCACTTATAAAAGGCCACCTACTCTCATATCATATAAACACATAAAAACCCATTTGGTTTAACCAATAATAAACAGAATATTTTACTTACATACCTCATTACATCATAATAGAATTGGTGAGATCAATAATCAAATATATTAAGAATTTATGTTAATCATAAATATGTTTTCCGAAGAAGTGTTATGGGTTTTAATAATGTGTATTTAGTTTAACTATTCTTTTATATCCTTTAAATATTTTAAAACAGTGATAAAATAATAAAAATTCTATATAATATATATCGATATTTTCTCATGTTAATTTCATAACCAATTCCCATCCCTGCTTCCAAAAAATGGGATATGAAATTACCATTTGTGTGGAAGAATGGCAACCACTTCACAAACTGATGTTATTCATTTCCCATCACCACCTCTTATAGATTGATATATTTATAGATTGTATTTGTAAATGAGATATTTATGATATTATAATAGTTATGGAATTATTATATTACATCTTACATGTCATGAACCCAGATTTTATCAATAGAAATTACACTATAATAATTATTTGACATTGTATAATGCTCATGCATCATAGAGAGAACATAATAGAAACATTATTTTCAAAAATTATGAATGAAATAAGTGGTAATTATTGAAATTAATGATCCTATAATAATGGAATAGTAATGTGAACATTATAATAGTATTACGACCATTCGGATTAGTAAACTGACCAATATAATAATAACCTCAACAATGAATGTATAAATAAAACATTAGAATAATATAAAGGAAAATATGATATATTTATATATTGATATAAGTTAATTAATGCATTAAAAATGATAAATTAAATTTTGGTATTTTTTCTGAAACATAAATGATTTTTTAACATTTTATCATTAATATAATGAATTAAAAAAAATTTATTTACATAAAATAAATTAATAAATCAAAATGTGGCTTATTTATGATTATATCATAATTTTATGAGACCTTACATAATTTTTCAAAGTGACATCATATCAGTTATAATATTAAAAGTGATATTTTTCAAATTAATGATGATTTTAATTAAGTATTAAATTTCTCATATTTAAAAATAATTATCATAAAATGGATTCCATTTTTGTAATATATACATCGATAGCTTGTTAGAGTGAATTTTTGTGATTTTTCTAAAATTGTTGAATTTTTAAGAAATAGTTAAATACATTAATTAATGGTATTTATCATTATAAATAAGTAAATGAATTTTTGGAGTCATAGTTTATCCATGGATGATGTATGTGTGCATAATATCAAACACAAAATTCTATATTTACTATATATACCCATAATAATCAATGATATTGATAGTTATTAGCCAAAGTAGTAAACAAATGAATAAAATATTCAAAAACACCCCTATCCTCCCACTATAAATACCACCTCTCACCACCTATACTCCTCACACCTTATAATATTTTTTTAATGTTTTTATTATACTCTATTTTTTTCCCAATCCCCTTACCCATGTTTTTGTCCGGCAGGTCTGACCAAAAGGCAAATTCTAGGTTCTTTAAAAAGGTTCTCAAGGAGGCATTATTCAGTAGGTAATATCCCTCATATTCCATTTTTAGAATATTTTTCTTATTCTTCCTAATCCATTAATATACTATCCAATGTGACATGAATACTCTAGTCTCATACAAATACTTTAATTTTATTAATCTAATTGTATATATATAATAAAATCTCTAATATTCACTTTTTTATCAAAAAATGAAAACATCGTTTGTGATGTGTTGATTCACCACCTTCATGGATGATGATTATTTATATTAATGCATTCATTACTGAATAGAAAAAAATTATAGTGGTTATTAATATTATAATTTTACTATTTAAATTTTTTTGCTATGTAACTAATGTATATACATAATCTTAAAAAACAAAATAAAACTTGTTTGTGTTAATCAATAATTCACCAAAAAAAATTAACAATAATTGTTAACAATTTATTTAATAGATCATTCTCACAAATGGAAAATTATAGACCGGACCATTTATAATTGTAGATGTGTATAAATATCATATATTTTCACTTCTCGAGTTCTATTTCCATTTTACAAGAATTCCAATAATTGAACTTAAGGGTACCAATCATAAAATCATAAAACATACAATCCCAAATGAAGAACTAAAAGATTAAAGTCAATTAAATGCCTATAAATGATTCTAATAGAGTTATAATGAATTATATACACGTATAATAGTTTCATAATTAGAAAAATAATGACTCTTTAATATTTTCCCTTAAATCGTACTAAAGTGGCTGATTTCTAAATTTTCTTAAACATAGTTTAAATGTTATTACTTTATTTTAAAATAATTTGTCTTCATATATGCTAATTTTTTCTTATTAATGTATATGTATGAAAAAAATTTAATCTCTCTTGTACACTATTATGATATGACCTTTGGTTATGCCTTATGACATGTTAATGATACCCATTTTCTTCTATTGGTTTTTTTTTATATTGATTATTTATGTGGAACAAATATGCATGAACATGTTATGATGGTTTATCCTAAACAGAACATCTATTAAATGAATAATTTTTAGTCTCATGGGATTTCATGTTTGGATAGGGAGTAAAAATGATTCTTTTATTGGACTTTTACCACCATGTGGTATAGTCTCGGCAGTTATCATTGATTGATGATTATTTTATGGTACATGTTCCTACCAAATTCTTATGTTGTCATGATAACATTACCCCATGTTCTATATGTTATACCTAAATATGTTTCTTCATGTTATTTTCCTTTTTATATCATCATGATATTCCTTATAAACCATGTGATATGATTTATTTTTATTTTTACTACCTTAATGAAATTTTGAGCACATCCCTTATGTTTATTTATTCCCTAAGTTATCCTATGTATATGTAATACCTCAATGAAGTTAATGATATCATTATCCAGGATTAATATAATGATGATTTATTTTATTTCCATGTCTTATGTTTTATGTACCTAATCATCCAAAGAGACTAATATTTATGATCCTTGGTTTCTATTAGATTGTTGAAAATGTTTAAAATGATATAGTAATATGTGAAAAAGGATATGTCCTATATTTTTGGCATCATAAAATAGTCTAGATATTTTTGGAAAGTATGAATAGAATTATTTAGTAATAACTCTTTCTACAATTCCATCACAATGGATAACCTTGATTGAATCTTACTGAATCACATTTTAAGATATATTTTTATTTTATATGTTTAACCATTTAAGTTCAATGTATCCTTTTCATAAGAATCTTAGAGAAGTATTTAATCCCCATAATTTTATTTTTTCTAGTTAATGGTGGAAAATATAATAATTTCACTAACCTTTTTTCACTTTAGTATATAAAATTAAATTTCGTTGGTGAAATTTTAAAAGTGGAAAGAATATAACAACCCTTAATTTTATTGATTGAAATTTACTCTTATAATGATTATATATAATATAAAGAGAATAAATTACATAGTTACCAAAATAAATTTTTTTTTCATGAATTAAGAATTAAATAATTGTTGTTGATATAAACTGTAATGTCCCGGGTTGTTGGAAGCCCATTACTTAGTAAAAATCTGATGCTTGGGGTGTTCTGCATGGTCTGGGAGGACATCCCAACTTCTCGGTGAAGTTTGACCCACGGTAGGCATACCGGTAGCTCACTCTACCGGTAGCCGCAACCTACTGGTAGCTTGTCCAACCGATAGCTTGGTCTACCAGTAGCTGCAGCCTACTGGTAGCTCGGTCTATCGTTGGATGCGGCCTCTCGGTAGCTCGGTCTACCGATAGCCGCAGCCAACTAGTAGCTCAGCCTACCGGTAGCTCGGTGTATCGGTACCTGCAGCCTACAGGTAGCTTGACTACCATTCGTTGTCAGCCACCAGTATCTCTCAACTACCAGTTGCTGCATCCTACCGGTAGCTGAGCTACCGGTAGCTCTTGCCTACCCCTACGGGTTTTTCCAACAGTGCCTCCTTTTTGCGCAAATTGGGGTTTAAACCCTATTTCGACCCCTCTATGCTTGTTTTAAGCCCATTAATGCCCATAAATGTCGTTTAATTAAATAATTAATGAATTAACCTAGTGTGTGCATCAGTTTAAACCGAGGGGCCCATTAATGACGTGTGGGGTGTCTCAACGGTGTGGTCAAACCCACGACTCCATGCCTAACGCAGTTTCGAGTCTCTCCATATCTTTAACGGCCAGGGGTGTTCTGTATCTCACCCTTTATAACCTATGGTTTCTCCCTAGGTTTCTTTTCTCGATCACCCTTTGCTAGGAGTACCCTTCGTTCAGACGATTAGCTTTTTGTTCGGATGAGCCGCATCGCTATCTGTGAAGTTCCACACCCGGGCTTAGCATCGATCATTGATAACAAGTAGGTTTCACCTTCGACTCTCCTTTCTGTGTATCTTGCGGGGTGGGCATGCTTTTGATTCTGTAGAATCGGATAGACCGAACATTAATGAAGATAATAAATGAATTCTAAAGAATTAAGGGGGAGGGCTGTGATCGATGATGCTACCTTGTTTTATGATCTTGTTTTCTAGATTTTGCAGGCTTACACTACTAAAAATCATGGTCATTGGTGGTAATTCTCTGTGAACTGACAAACCCTTGCCTCTTGTGATGTTTAAATGAATTTTATTATGATTGTGAAGCCTTTCTATGAAAATTAAATTGGTTAATTACTTATATTTATCTAAAAAAATCGAAATCACTGGGATCAACTCCATTCTGTGATAACCCCGGTATAAACCCAGTGGAATTGATATCATGGAGTTTGTTATATTTTTTAAATATGAAAATAACCGCATGTGCCTGCTTTGTGTTGATGGTAGTGGGTTTTTCTTTTCATTTCTTTCATATGTCGATTGCTGGGTGATGTGGGTGGGGATGGGGTCGCATGTTATTATACTCTCGGTGGTTAGGAATTTGAGTATGGGATCCTCTGTTTAATCACAAATTGGGAAGGGAACCACTGTTGTTGAGAAACCATTTTGGCTCCTGGCTATTGGACGTGGGGCTGTATCTTGGGGTTTTCTTTGGTTACTATGGTTTTACAAGAGAACATGGTGTTGATGCTTAAATTGACGTTTGCCTAGAACATTTCCCTTGGCTTATTCTTATGGTTTCTAGTTGCCCAAGTATGTGCAGAAACTTATTTAAGAATTATTGTTGAACATGTAAACCAGGATAGGATAAATGGGTTTTCGTTTGGTGTGAGTTGTGACTTGGACATGGTACTGATTGTGTTGTTTAGGAAGGCTGAAGAAAAACCTAAACTTTGGGTGAGTGCTTGTTACCTATACTTATACTTTTAGTTTTGTGTTTCTTATTTGCGCCCCACCCAAGTTGAGCACCTAGTACCGAACACTCCCATTTCATGGGGGAGGGTGTTTTTCCCAACACTTCCATTAGTGGCTGGTTATTAGCTCCTTTCTTCTCCCTTTCCCAAATAGCCCAAGTACCTTCGGGTAGGCTGTGATGGCCTAATGTCCATTATTAGCCAAATAACCTTCGGGCGGGGTAGTGTGGTGGTTACAACTGAGGTGTGTGCGGGCAGGTGGTTTTCCCAAGTGTCTTCAGGATAAGGCCTAGGTGTCTTTGGGCGTGGCGGTGGACCGTCTAGCCCAGGTGTCTTCGGGCATGGTGGTGGTTTCTCTGGCCTAGGTGTTTGCAGGTGTGGTTATGTGTGACAGTTGTGGCACATGTGTTTTCAAGCAGGGTTCGGCAGTGGGACTGCGTGAGGTTGTGGCCCAGGTGTGTGAGGGCGGGGTTGTGGCAGTGAGACTGCGGTGAGAATGGAGGGATTGGTTCGATGCATAGGATGTCTTCATTAACCAGTGGGAAAGTGGCTGAGCGTACCCAAAAATCGATGTGCTATTACTATATATTAATTTTATGCGTTATTTGGGGAGTGTGCCTTGGTGAGGCTTGGGTGGATAGTTTACCTTGATAGGTGTTTGGTTTATTCATTTTCTCACGGGACTTAGTACGTTCCCCCACTTGTGCATAAGAGTCTTTGGTTTTCCCTACTGAGTATACTTTTATGCTCACCCTAGGTATATAAAACTGCTTTCAGGTTTCCAGGATGACATCTGGGATCGCGCGGGGCCATACTAGGTTAGACCTTTGGGGAAGTTGATGTTGGTGTTTTTCTTTCATTGGTACTTTACCCTTGTAGTCACTTTGTACCTTGTGGATTTTACTTTTGTAACATGCATTGGGAATTGTTCTTGTCTTTACTTTCACTTTCCGCTTTTGGTCATGTTGGGATTTACCAGATTATCTTTCGATCCTATTAAATGAAAAAGGGTAATGCCTTCCATTTAGTGAGAGATTCTATACCCTTGGCGCTGGTCGCCACTCCGGGACCTATTGATGGCGGGTTTTGGGGGTCATTATCTCTCCTTAAACTTGAATAAGGAAGGTCCTGGTAATCTGATACCCTTTCCCTCTTTTTGGTGAAGGCGGGTCATGATAGAATGGTATCAAATGAGATGGTTGAGAGATAGGACGGAGTATGAAGTTAGGAGTAGTGAAGATTGCATGGGATGGTAGGGAAACAGTGTTGGGTGACCTTGGTGCATGAATTAGGCTAGGTAATACCAGCTATGATGTGGGATTTTAGGGCTCCCATGATCCGATGCAATGACTCTGGACCTACTGAATGACTATGTAAGGCCACGCTGATTACAGGATAAAGAGACCCTAGGTAAGGTACATGCATCAAAATGACTTGTGTTCTCGTGTTTCTGGTTTGTTTTGGGTATTTGAAATAAATAATATGTTTAAGAAAATTTTAAGAACAATATTCTGCACTACTTGGGATTAGTAATTCGTTGTTTACTTTATAGCTATGGAACTTGGGGGACAACCATGTGTGGTGCGAGTGACCGAGGCCCTGATGACTACCTTGGACGATCGGCAGAGAGCTGAACAAGGGGAGGAGGAAGACCAGTGGTAGAAGACACTTCGGGCCTTCCAGCGATAGACCCTCGAGAAGTATGAGGGAAGAACCTCTGACATGAAGATGGAGGGCTGGCTAGAGGAGCTAGTGATAGCCTTAGGCTAGATTTGGGATCCGATAGAGTACTGGGTTCCTCTGGAGATCTGCCAGATGTTGGTAGTAGTGCGTCAATGGTGGTTTATTTACCTAGGGGAAAGGAGAGAGGCTGAGGTGGTATGGGCTGATTTCGAGACGGTGTTCCGGGTGAAATTCCCCTGTTCTATGATGAAGGCAGAGAAGAGGAAAGAGTTACTCTTCCTCCAGTAGGGGATTATGTTAGAAAGGGAGCTGGGAATCAAGTACAAGGACATCCTACATTTTTCTCTGGACCTCTTTCCCGACGAGGAGTCTCGAGCAAGATGTTTAGAGGAGGTTCTTCGACCCTCCCTCTAGTATGTTGTTACCCCCTTTACCCTGCCGATGTACTAGGAGGTCCAGAAGAAGGCCGAAGTGGTAGAGCGGATGCATGCTCTAAGAGGTGTGTCACGAGAGGGGATGCAGGTAGGACCATCGGAGGGGAGGGTTTTCAGCACCAGGCCTCTAGCGTCAGGACCCTCCAGGTTCCAACCAGCAAGGAGTAGGATGCAACAGTTTCATTTCTGGTCCCCTAGTCCTTGCCCTTTTCCTTCGGACCCAGGACCATGGTGCTTCGTCTGTGGGATCCATGGACATCTCCGGATTCAGTGCCTGGACCGCGTACAGTACGACAGTGGAAAACAACCCCCGCACCAGCCCCAGCAGCAGCTTCCAGCCAGGCCTTTCCAGCAGCAGTAGCAGGGGCAACGAGCTCTTGCTCCTCCGACGGCAGACGTTAAAGGAGGAGGTCGACATCAGGGTGCTCCTCAGGGACCTTGACAAGGGTGTGATCAAGGAGGTGTCTGACAGCCGAGGGGCCGAGGATCTAGGCGTGGGGAGCTACATATCGCGGAGGCAGCTGCTCCAGCCGGACCAGAGGTCATTCGTGGTATGATCAGTTTGTTTATCACTCTTGCTTATGCCTTGTTCAATACCGGAGCTTTGCACTCCTTCGTCTCACCCAGTCTAGCCCGTGCCTTGGGACTAGATGCTGAGAGACTTCCAGTGCCCCTTGTGCTGAGCACACCAGTCGGAGGACCGAACAACTTGTTATATGTTTGTCGAGGATGCAGACTAATGATAGGGCCACATCAATCGGTCATGGATCTTCTTCTGCTATAGATACAGCCATACGATGTCATCCTAGGAATCGACTTGCTGTTCTCTGTATGTGACTTCATCGACTTCTTTCGAGGAAGGGTTGTGTTAACATACTTGGAAGGTCGGCATGTTGTTTTCACCGGCGAGCGGAGCAGTGAGAAGGGAAACAGGAAAGAGGAACCCCTCCTCTGCTTGTTAGCCGAGCTGTCAGGGGTGTCAGTGAATGCTGAGATGGTGGAGGTGATAGGGGTTGTCATTGATTTTATTGACGTTTTCCCTGAGGAGGTGATGACTATACCCCCTCGATGTGATATCGAGTTCGGGATAGAACTGCAGTCTGGTGCTCATCCGATTTCGATGGCCCCTTACCGGATGACACCATCAGAGCTACGGGAGTTTCAGATTCAGATTGACGATCTGATGAAGAGGGGTTATGTTCGACCAATTGCGTCACCGTGGGGTGCTCCAGTCTTGTTCTCAAAGAAGGAAGAGGGTGGTATCAGGTTGTGCACAGAATACAAGAGGCTGAATCAGGTAACAACCATGAATCGCAACCCCGTTCCGAGGATAGACATTATTTTGGACTAGCTAAAAGGGGTTGGGTAGTTCTTGAAGATCGACCTGTGGTCTGGATACCACCAGTTGAGAGTGAAAGAGGGTAAAATCCCGAAGACGGCGTTCAGGTGCAGATATGGACACTTCAGGTTCGTAGTCATGCCCTTCGGTGTTATGAACACCCCAGCTGTGTTCATGGGGCTTATGAACACCATCTTCTAGGAGTACCTCGATAAGTTTGTGGTTGTGTTCATCGATGATATCCTGATCCACTCAAGATCAGAGGAAGACCACATAGAGCATCTGAGGACGGTTGTGGAGGTCCTCCGACAACACCAGCTCTATGGTAAGTTGACAGAATTCAGATTCTGGATGCAATAAGTGCGCATCCTTTGGCACGTAGTGTCCAAGCAGGGGGTATTGGTGGAACCATCAAAGGATGAAGCAATTGTTTCTTGGGAATCACCCAAGAATATAGAAGAAGTTTGTAGTTTCCTCGGGATGGTAGGTTACTACCGGAGGTTTGTACGCAACTTCTCCCTAGTTTCATCCCCTTTGACAGCCTTGACCAAGAAGGATCAGGTTTTCGTGTGGGGTGAGCAGTGCAAGGCAGCCTTCAGCTTTCTGAAGAAGAATCTAGTTAGTTCCCCTGTGATCAAACTACGAGAATAAGGGGTGGCGTATGAGGTGTTCTGTGATGAATTAGGGAAAGGCCTCGGATGTGTGTTGATGCAGAAGCAAGGAGTGATCTCTTATGGTTCTAGGCAGCTACACCCTCATGAGCGTAATTATGCCACCCATGACCTGGAGCTTGCAGTGGTCATTTTTTCACTAAATTTATGGTGGCATTACCTCATCAGGTAAGACTTTATGGTCTTCACATATCATAAAAGATTGAGGTATATCATCTACCAGCAGGACCTAAACTTGCGGCAGTAGAGTTTGATGGTGTTCTTCCAGGATTACAACTTCGAGATATCCTATACATTACGGAATTGTAAGGTAGTGGTCAATTCCTTGAGCAGGAGGTCATAGAAGGATGCAGTCCAAGAGTCGGAAGACACCTAGAAGGCAATGTATGAGTTGGCTGCCTTACACCTGGATGCGAGGATGGATGGCGGTAGAGGTTGCCTATATCAGATGACAGTGCATTCATCTCTGTTTCAGCAAGTGGAGGAGTATCAGTGGGGAGACCCATAGTGCGAAGTGATGCGTGACCGTGTTGACCAAAGCGATGCTCCGGAATGATGGACTGAGGCTGGCCAAAACTGGATGATTTTCCAGGGAAAGATGTTTGTTCCAGAGGCGATGCGTGGCAAGGTTCTCAATGAGTTCCACAACTCACCCATAGTGGTACACCCAAGAGTTTCCATGATGTACCAGGGCCTGAGGAGACAGTTCTAGTAGCCTAGAGTAAAGCGAGCAGTGGGAGAGTTTGTGGCCAAGTGCCTAGTGTGTCAGAAGGTAAAAGCTGAACACTATGTTCCAGGTGGCGTGCTACAGTCTCTGGATGTCCCCACGTGGAAATGGGAGGAAATCTCGATGAATTTTGTCACAGGACTACCCAAGGATCATGGGGGATATGATTCCATCTCGGTAGAAGTGGACCGGTTGACAAAATCAGATCAATTTCTGGCGATTAAGGACACACGTGTAGTGTATGCCTTGGCACGAAGGTACATGGATGAGGTGGTGCTGTTACATTGATTTCCAAGGTCCATAGTCTCAGATAGGGATGCACAGTTTACCTCACGAGTCTGGAGAGGATTTCAGCATGCTTTTGGAACCCATCTACGCCTTAGCACTACTTTCCACCCCCGGACAGATGGGCAGACAGAGCGCACCATCCATACATTGGAGGATATGTTGCGGGCATGCATTCTGGACTTTGGGGGATCATGGGTGCGACACTAGCCTCTGGTAGATTTCTCCTACAATAATATCCATCACTCTACCATTGGCATGTCTCTATTCGAAGCCCTATATGGAAGGCCATGTCGCTCACCAGTGTGCTGGACTATGGTTGGGGAAGCATGTGTTCTTGGCCCGGAGGTGGTGTAGTGCACGACGGAGAAGGTTCCGCTTATACAGGAAATGATGAAGGCATCCCAGGACCTACAGAAGTCGTATGCTGATACCAGGAGGTGGCCCTTGGAGTTTGAGGTTGGAAACCACATTTTCTTGAAGGTATCCCATCGACATGGACAATAGAGGATCAACAAGGGGGGGTAAGCTTTCTCCTAGGTTCATCAGACCCTTCGAAGTGTTGCGGAGGGTTGGCGATGTGGCTTATCAGGTAGCATTACCACCGCCACTACTGAGGATACACGACGACTTCCATATGTCCCAGCTCTGTCGCTATCTTCATGACGATTCGTACATCCTCGACCTTGGAGAGCTAGTCATAGAGGACGTCATGACCTTTGTGGAAATACTAGTGATGATCGAGGATCATGAAGAGAAGGTGCTTCATGGGAAAACCATTCCCTTGGTTCGTGTGTTATGGAGACATGGTGGGCTTGAGGAGAGTATGTGGGAGAGGGAAGCACAGATACGTGCCCACTACCCAGGTTTGTTTTGATTTTTTTGTGTTGTTCTGTTTATACTTGTGGTGGATCGTTTTACCTTGTAGGCTATGTAGTATGTGGTTTTTATTCCTCTCTAAATGTGTGTGAAAAGTCCTAGCTATGGGGAGGGGAGGATCAGACCCCTAATGTGCCGCCCAAAGGAGATAGTATCTTGAAATGGGGGAAGAGACTCCCAAACCCATATACTGGGTTGTCTGACATGGTATTTGCTTGGTTCTTTATAGAAAGATGTTTTAGTTAACAAAGGGGTTTTCTCTTGAGAGGTATCTTTCGAGGTGGTTGTTTGGACCCTCCCTTTCCTTGTTGGTTGTTTTGATTCTCGAGGGAGAGAATAGTTTGAGAGGTATCTGATGTAATATCCCGGGTTGTTTGAGGTCTATTAATTAGTAAAAATATGATGCTTGGCGTGTTGTGGGTGTTCTGGGAGGCCATACCAGCTTCTCGGTGAAGTTTGTCCCATGGTAGGCCTACCGGTAGCCTTAGCCTACTAATAGCAGGCCTATCGGTAGCTCGGTCTACCGGTACCCGCATCCTACCGGTAGCTCGGCCTACAGGTAGCTCAGTCTACCAGTAGCTGGAGACTATCAGTAGCTCGGTCTATTGGTAGGTGCAGCCTACCGGTAGCTCGGTCTACCGGTAGGCGCAGCATACCGGTAGCTCGGCCCATCGGTAGCTTAGTATATCGGTAGTTGCAGCCTACCGGTAGCTCGACTACTGGTCACTGTCACCCACTGGTATCTCTGGACTAACGGTGGCTACACCCTACCGGTAGCTCAGCTACCGGTCACTGTCAGCCACTGGTAGCTCTCGGCTACCGGTTGCTCTTGCCTACCCCCACAGGTTTTTCCAGCAGCGCCTCCTTTTTGTGGAAATTGAGTTTTAAACCCTATTTGGAACCCTCTAAGCTTGTTTTAATCCCGGTAATGCCCATAAATGTTTTTTAATTAAATACTTAATGAATTAACCTAGTGTGTGCGTCGGTTTAAACCGTGGGGACCCATTAATGACGTGTGGGGTGTCTGAACCGTGTGGTCAAACCCACAACTCCGCGCGTTACGCGGTTTCGAGACTCTCCACATCTTTAATAGCCAGGGGCATGCTTTATATCACCCTTTATAACCTAGGGGTTCTCCCTAGGTTTCATTTCTCGATCACCCTGTGGTAGGAGTACCCTTCGTTCAGATGAGAAACTTTTCGTTCGAACGATCCGCATTGCTATCTGTGAAGTTCCACGCCCAGGCATAACATCGATAGTTGATAACAAGTAGGTTTCACCTTCGACTATCCTTTATGTGTATCTTTCAAGGTGGGAATGCTTTTGATTCTGTAGAATTGGATTGACTGAACCTTAATGAAGATAACAAACAGATTCTAATGAATGAAGGGGGAGGGCTGTGATCAATGATGTTGAATTTTTTTATGATCTTTTTTTCTGAATTGTGCGGGCTTACGCTACTGAAAATCATGGATGTTGTTTGTATTTCTTTGTGCACTAACAAAACCATGTCTCTGGTGATGTTTAAATGAATTTTATTATGATTGTGAACCCTTGCTGTGAAAATTAAATTGGTTAATTACTTATATTTGTCTAAACAAATCGAAAGCACTAGGATCAACTCCTTTATGTGATAACCCTGATTTATGCCCAGTGGAATTGAAATCATGGAGCGTGTTAAATCATTTAAATCATAAAATACCCGTATGGGCCTGATTTGTGTTGATGGTAGTATGTTTTTCTTTTCTTTTCATTCACGGGCCGATTTCTGGGTGATGTGGGTAGGGATGGGATCCCCTGTTATTATACTCTCGGTGGTTGTGAGTTTGAGGATGGGATCCTCTGTTGTATCAGGATTTGAGATGGGATCCTATGTTGTTGAGAAACATTTTTGGCTCCTGGCTATTGGACGTGTGGCTCTATCATTGGGTTTTCTTTGGTTATTGTGGTTTTACAAGATAACCGGGTGTGGATGCTTAAATTAACATTTGCCTGGATCTTTTCCCATGGCTTATGATAATGGGTTCTAGTTGCCCAAGTAGGTGTAGAAACTTATTTAAACATTATTATTGAACATTTAAACCAGGATGGGACAAATGGGTTTTGGTTTGGTGTGAGTTGTGACTTGGACATGGAACTGATTGTGTTCTTTAGGCAGGCTAAAGAAAAACTTAAACTGTGGGTGAGTGCTTTTTGCCTATACTTATACTTGTTGTTTTGTGTTTCTTATTCGTTCCCCACCCAAGTTGAGCACCTAGTGCCGAACACCCCCATTTCATTGGGGAGGGTATTTTTTCCAACACTTCCACTAGTGGATGGTTATTAGCTCCTTTCTCCTGCCTTTACCGGATAGCCCAAGTAGCTTCAGGCAGGCCGTGATGGCCTGAAGTCCATTATTAGCCCAAGAACCTTCAGGTGGGGTAGTGTGGTGGTTACGGACCAGGTGTGTGCGGGAAGGTGGTTTTCCCAAGTGTCTTCGCGATGAGGCCCATGTGTCTTCAAGAGTGTTAGTGGATCTTTTAGCCCACGTGTCTTCGGGTGTAGTGGTTTCTCTGGCCTAGGAGTTTTTAGGCGTGGTTATGTGTGACAGTTGTGGCCCAGGTGTTTTCAGGCGAGGTTTGGCAGTGGGACGGCGTGAGGTTGTGGCCGAGGTGTGTACGGGTGGGGTTGTGGCAGTGGGACTGCGGTGAGAATGGCGGGATTGGTTTGATGCGTAGGATGACTTCAATAACTAGTGGGAAAGTGGCGCGAGGTACCCAAACATCGATGTGCTATTACTATATATTACATGCTTGCGTTATTTGAGGAGTGTGCCTTGGTGAGGCTTGGGTGGATAGTTTACCTTGTTAGGTGTTAGGTTTATTATTTTTCTCACGGGACTTAGTACGTTCCCCCACTTCTGCACGAGAGTCTTTGGTTTTCCATACCGAGTATACTTGTATGCTCACCCTATGTATATAAATCTACTTTCAGGTTTCCAGGAGGACTTTGGGGATCGTGCAGAACCATACTAGCTCGAACATTTGGGGCTGTTGCAGTTGCTGTTTTTCTTTCTTTGGTACTTTACCCTTGTAGTCACTTTGTACCTTATGGATTTTACTTTTGTAACATGTATTGGGAATGGTTCTTGGCTTTACTTTTACTTTCCTCTTTTGGTGTTGTTGGGATTTACCATCTTATCTCCCGATCCTATTAAAAGAAAAAGGGTAATGCCTTCCTTTTAGTGGAGATTCTATACCCTGGGCGCCGGTCTCCCCTCCGGGACCTATTGAAGCCGGGTTTCAGGGGTCATTATCTCTCCTTCAACATGAAGAAGGAATGGCTTGGCAATCTGCTCACCCTTCCCTCCTTTGGGGGAAGGTGGGTCGTGACATAAATTAAGGAGCCTATACCGATGGAATTGCAACATGACGGTTGGAATAGTAATATGACAATTAGGAATATTAATCTGACCAAAAGAATAGTAACCAATCCTAGGAATTTATAAATAGAATATTGACATGATATAAATGAAAATATGATATATTTATATTTTGGGATAAGTAAATCAATGTTTTAATAATGATAAATTATGTTTGGGTAATTATGCGATTCTTAAATATTTATTGAAAATTGTATAATTAATATAATGATTTTGAAAAAAAAAATTATTTCCCTAAATTATAATAATAAATTATTATATATTTTTTTATTATACAATAATTTTACGGGTCCTTTATTATTTTCTCAATGTGACATAAAAGCAGTTATAATATTAAGATCATAAGTTATCAAATAAATAATTAGTTTAATTAAAAAAAATTCAAATATATTGAAAAATATTATCTTAAAATATAGTCTATTTTTAAAATCTATAGATTGAAAAATTTATAGGTTTATGTTTTTGGATTTTTATAAAATAGTTGAATTTTTGGTGAATTGTGAAATATAGTAATTTATTATATTAAACATTATAATTAAATTAATTAATTATTGAGTCATGGTTGAGTCTAGGATGATGTAAGTTCCCATAATATCAAACTCACGTGTCATAAATACTTTAATAAGTCATAATAATCAATAATACTGATATTCTTGAGCCAAAATAAAAAACAAATGAATGAAATAAGTAAAAACACCCATGTCATCTCACTATTAATACCAACCCTCACCACTTATCCTCCTTACATCATAAAAGAGTTTAATATTAATAAGATTAAAATAAATTCATCTCCTAATCCTCTTCCCCACATTATGGTTTTACTGGTCTCACAAAAATACCATTTCCAAGTTCTATAAAGAGGTTCTTAAAAATACGTTATTCAATAGGTAAAATCTACCACATTCCCATTTAAATTCTTTCCTTCTTCTCACTAATACTTTCCTCCAATATACTATGTGAAATGATATCTCCAATGTAATTCATATACTGTAATTTAATTCTGTTAATGGTATATCCATCATAAAATCTATTCTCTTCTCTTTTTTTATCGTAAAAATGAAAACATCATATCTGATGTGTTCATTCATCACCTTAATGGATGTCTATTTTTCATTTACTTTTACCAACTTCATGGATGAAAACAATACATTATAATGGTTAATAAATATTTTTTTATTTATATTACAAACTATTTTATTTTCATGAACTAATATATATACATATTATTAAATAAAAAACTATCTTGTGAATATCGAAAATTTACCAAAATAAACTAACATTTGTCCATAACATTTTATCTCATGAATCATTCTAATATTTTAAAAAATTATATATGGGACAATTTAATATTATGTGCGTTCATCAATATCATATAATTTTACTTTTTGAGATTTTATTCAATGTATCATGAACTCTAATAATAACCCATGATGTAAATGATCACAAATAATGAAATGAACACTCCCTAAATGACGAAATTAAATAGAACATGTCAAAAAAATGGCCATAAATCAACCGATAAAAATTATAATAAATAAATTCATATAGAACTAGTTTTTAATTAATTAATTATTGGATTTAATATGATTATCCAGGAAATTAAGTACATGTCCAGATCATTTCGAAACATAATGTAAGGGATTCACTCTAAACACCTATTTTTTCTTTTAGGTTAACATTTATCTCTCTTAAAAACAATTTAATTCTTAATTATTCGTATTTACACCCCCTAAATTATATTTTAATGTTCCAAACATATGTAACTAGCTTAATTAATATTGATTTAATGGGGAGATACATGTTTTATAATGATTTATTTTCAAGTCCTCATTCTATGAAAAAATGATTAAAGGAAAACTCACAATTTCATACAAATTTTCATGTACAATCTATTTTATATTTTATGAAAACATTATTTTTCTAATATAAATCATTTTATCATGAATATAAATATTTATTAATTTTTTATACATATAATTATAACTTTATTTATTTTAATTACTCTATAATATTTTCCAATAAATAGCACTAAAGTGGCTCATTTATAATGTTTTCCAAACTATATTTTTAAATGTTTTCACTTTATTTGTGTTTAATTTATCATGATATATTCCTAGTTCCCTTATTAATTTACAAGTATGATATAAACCCATTATTTCTTATAATCCATTATGATACACACATTGGTTATTCCTTATTACATGTTTATGATACACAATTACTTTTATGGATAAACTTTATGCTTGTTTCATAATGTGGTATTGATATGAATGAACATGTTTTGATGGGTGTTCCTATATAACAATCCAATGCATTGGGTATTTTTTAGTCTATCGAGATGTCTAGTTGGAAGATAGATTAAACCGGATTTCTTTATTATACTATGTCTACAACATGATATAGTCTTTGAAGTTAGGCATAACTCAATTTTATTTTATTTTACATGTTTCATATAAATTTTTAAGTATCCATGTTTAAATTATCCCATGATCTATATGTTAATTCAACATATTTTTATTTTTGCTCCACTCATTTTTATGCCATAAGGTTAAGGCTTATAACTCCTGGTTTATGCTATATTTATATGCTAATTCCCTTAATGTACTTTTAGATCTTCAATTATGTCTGTGAATTAACCATTTTATCCTATGAAGATATAATATCTCAATGGAAGTTAGAATCTCATTATGGATAATTAATATAATGGTGTTTTATTCAATTTCCACGTCTTCAGTTTTATGTACCTAATATTCCATTGAAACTGGAATTTATGATCCTTGGATTTTATTTTAGGATTAATTATTCATAAAACAATTTAATAATATGTTAAAATGTCTATGGCAACTATATTTTATCTTAACATCCAACACCTTAGAAAATAATAATGTCGGACATCTATTAGGTGGACTACCACCTCATGAACTGACATAATGTGTTTTTTATTTTAGGTTTACTTGGAAGTTAATAATGTAATTTAAAATATATATATATATATATTGAAATAATTATAATTATAAAATTTTCATATCAAATATGACTTTTTACTTCCATTCTGTGGGGGATTTGATAAAGGCTTTCATGTGTACGGTAGACTACCACCTAGCAAATTTCTGATATTAGTTTTTAAATAAATTTTTTATTTGAAGGTAATTAAGGTAAATTAATAAAATATATGACATAGAAGTTATTTATAATGGAAATATATTATTTATCTTTAATTTATTTCATCCATTGAGAATATGGAAACAAAATTCTTGCATATGTCTGGCCTACCCTCTCTATGAACAATGTATTTTATTTTTTATCTATATATTTTATGCATTACTATAATTAGGTATATAATAAATATATATTTTATTTATTCCATGGTTAAACATATAGATATTATTGAACCATTTTTATATTAATATGATATTAAATAAAAAATCAGAACAACACGAATAACATAGCAGTTATATCTGGAAACACTATTTTAATAAATAATTCTTAATAAACAAGTAAAACATTTTCGAAAGTAAAACATATATGATATTATTCAAATTTTAATAGTATTATAATATATTTAAAATAAACTTATATTTATTATACATGATTTTTTAATGTTTATAATGGAATTTGGGACCTAATGTAAGGGACTACTGTCTCACTTTTTACTTCTGAGAAACACATAGCATATTTAGAACATGATTATTTTATGTGGTTAATATAATTTCCATGAATTTAATTTATAATTATTATCCTAAAAATTATATGGATTTAAAAATACCTTTAAATATCTATATGTCATGGGGTTAACAGATTGAATGTTACTAATACAGTAAGGGATAATTTTCCCATTTTTTCTTCTTTAGGATATAAATTAAGTTATGAACCTACATTATCTTATGGGGTGTATATAAAACCTCTTTTAAATTTATTATCATGAATTTATTTATTCTCATGATATTATATATTTAATTTTTCATATTCTTTCACAGGGTTTTGGATTCAAAGATAGCAAGGTTTTAAGGGTTTTATTATAAAATATCATCATTTATTGAGATTGTCTATATTTATGATTTCAATAATGAAATATTATTATGAATCTCTAAAGAAACTCATGAATTTTCATATCCTCAGGATTTTTCATGAAATTTGTTTTTCATTTAATTTCTACTATTTGTGTACTCATGATTCCAAATGAATGTTTTCAATGAAAATAGACGTTATTTATCAATTTGTCGAGAAATCATTTTAGGTATATTTCCATGATTTATATAAATTATTTAACAAACGTATTAATGTTCTAATATGTTTATTTAAAGATATTTTTAACTATGTATAATATTTTTTTTAAAAAAAATTTAAATTAAATATTCATTTTTTTTAAATAGTGCTCATTTGGATTTTACTGAAAACGTAAAAGGGAACTTTTTCATCTTATGTATGATATTTCGCTCTATAATAACTAGTAAATGTTTTAAATATTCTTTAATAAGTGTCAATGTATGTTTTAAAAAATTGATTTTGAAAATGTTTTATCTTTTAAAAAAAATTTAACAAGTAAAATACTTTTTCCACAACAAATATTTTAAATTATTTTAAATCATATATTATATTATTTTAAATTTATTTTCAAATAAATTTATTTTTATATTTTTATTTGTTTTAAAAGGTATTTTCCAATGTAGAAAGACTATTTTCTATAATAAATCCTTCAATTTATTTTTCAAAATAATTTTCCATATAAGATGAACTAATTCAATGTTACATAAGAATTTTTATGGTTATAAACCAATGATATGATTGTTATTATATATTTGGATAGTTTATGATTATGATGAAAAAATGTTTATGAAATACCTTTCCTTATACATGTTATAAAATAATGAAATTTCTATAAAACTAGTCACCCTCTCATGGGTTTTGTTCGGATTAATATTATATGATCTTATAAAAAATAGATTTGTAGATTATGTGATGGGTGGGACCTATATGTCCCACCAATGAATATAGTAAATATGGATAACTAATGAGTAAATACATTATGTGAGAACCAGATTACATGTTTAAAATGTTATGCATGAACCAACTGATATTTTCAAAATGTTATGCATAAACCTTTTAGAATATTCATAATCTTATGCACCAACCTAATTAAATGTGTATAGTGTTATGAATGGACCATGATTTCATGTCAATAGGGTTATGTGTGGATGAGGTTAAATGTCCATATGTTTTTGAGATGGCCTTATTTCATGTCCTTAACTAAATTAGTGAACCGATTTAAATTTATACAGGTTCACAATGTGATAATATCATGTATATGACCAAAATCTACATCTTATGAAATGTTATACTCTAATAGAACATGTTCTTCAATTCCATTATTATACATGTCTTATGAACTAAAAATATTTACTCAATTGATGAGGATTTTTATCTTTGATATACACGGTATGGTTTTTATTTGATATTATCATATTCTCATACCCTTATACTCGCATAATGTTTATGTATTGCCCATGATTACCTTTACTGAAAATCTAAGCTCACCCTTTCTTATGTTTAACATCCCATGTTATAGAGAATTTTTTTAGTAGGGTATTTTTATGAAGGGTACAAAAGAAGAATATATTTTATGGAGTTGTTGAAGATAGTTCACTAAAAATTAATATTTTGTACCTAGTCTCCAGAGGCACTAAAAAATTATGATCCAAAGGCACACGTCTGTGTAATGAAATGGATATTCATATAAAAGATATTTTATATCTACATGAAAATATTTTTTATTTAAAAAGGGATAATATACCCAAGAAAAAAACATTTAGGTTAGTGAAGATTCTTAATTTGACCAACCAAATATCATAACTATTACCAGCAGAACTATCAAATTATTTGAGAGTAGTGGTAAACATGCATATAATCATATAAGAAAGGTATATAGATAATGACGATAAAAAATCATCCAAGCATGGTATAAAATAAGAATGTCAATTAAATTTAATTCTTATTGGCATAAAATGATGTAGGAAACCACATCTTATCATTCCATAATGGGACAATACATATATCCAAAAAATAATTATCCATCATATGTAACATAAAAGTTCAGTTAAGGTGAAATAGAAATCAACTATGATAATGAACATCATGAACAAAAGGTTAATCCATAGAAACATATTCTTCCCCCCATACAGGGGTATGACATTCCCAGATGTGAACTATTTACCTATTTATGATGCATTATTTGTCTTGTATAGCAAGAAAAAACAATAAGACATGAAAAAAAACCTTTAATACTAGTTTATGGTGTCTAAGACTCTGTCTAATGGTATGTAATTTAACTCTATTGGCGACATGGCATCAAACACACCTCTACATATTCTATATTTAATCGAATAGTAGTTAGGGTATAAATATAGTACAATGGGAAGACTATATCATTTAAATTTATACTGAAAATATTAATAACTTAATAAAAAAAATTATGGAAGATGAAAATACTAGAAACAAAAATTAAACTAATATCTAGATAGTATCGATAAAATATAACTTGCCTCAACATTCAATGAAATAAATACAACATAGTTTAAATACAACAGGAAACACAGAAATCATGGATATCCTAAAAAATAATAAATTTAAAAATAATCACAATATCAATGATAGATAATGTAGATGATCAATCACTACTCACATTCCATTTCCTTTCCCAGATGATACAATATCAAACTAACATGAGAGATTTTCTAACCAATAGGCTATTGATCTTTCTGGGTACCAAATGGCTGCCCGAATAGGGTGGGAGTAAAACTATATAGGACATCACCAAAAGTATGTATTGAAATATTGTACTTGAATATAAAATTTTCATTGGGAAAGTATAATAAAAAAAGAAATGTTAACAATAACCTTTTCTTTCTATTGTTTCTCATGAGACACGAGGCTGACTATACATGTTTCACCCTAAGAAAAAATATCTATAAGAATTTTAAATTTTTCATATAAATAGAACTGGGAATCATGATATATAAATTTGGATTCTATGTACAATGATAACCTTATGGGGTTTAATATTTAAGATCATTAATCCATTCATCTGAACGAAATATACATGGAGCATCATGTTAAACAACTTCTAATGAATGATACGGACTGTTATGTCATGAAATTAAAAAAAAATAAGAGGATCATCATAAAAAACAATAAAAATTATATTATGAAGGGAATCATGTCCATAATATTGATCCTAGAGAGTGTAAAGAGTAATGTGTAAAAAATTCCAATAAATTTTGGGGATCACCAAGTCCAACATTTTTAAATAATTGATGCGGAGATCAGTGTCTAACACTATTGGACTATACACACTAAATTTGTGAATAATAAAATTTTAATGTCCCCTAATTCCATATATGTAATTAAATATAAAATACCTTGTATCAACAAATAAATTATATAATAATAAGTACATCGACTTTAATAATTAATCATAAGACATAAAAATATATAAGAAAATTTAGAATTTGAAAATGCCTTTTTATCATTTCATTTATTCATTCCAAAAGGCCAAGTGATGTGGTCATCTCACTCACATTTCATTATATACCATATGTTCACAGGAATAATTCATAATATATCATGGGTTGAAAAAAATGACCTTTCTATTCACTATCATTTTTAATATTTCATACATTTAGTTAATCTCAACTCAGTCCCATTTCATTTAACAATGACATGGGGGTAAAAATATGCATTTATACAATAAAAAATTAACCTACAATTTAAAGGTGAAATTTTTATTCCTATAAAATTTCAATCTTTTTAATATTAAAATTGAATTAAAATAAATCATGGAGATCTCAACACACCCATTGGGGAGTTTAATTACAAGGTCAAAGTAGTAAATATAAGCATTTTATGAAATCCATGTTATGTGGTGGTTCTAGTTGAGGTAATAGAAGATTGGAATTTCCATAAATTATTTCTAAATGGTCTAATAGTGTATCATTTTTATTTAAAAATTACATTAGTCATTAATTTTTATAACATTAATAATTGAAATTCAATGACCCCAAAATATTAAGCAATATAATCAGGTCAAATTGTTTCGTCCCATTTCCATGGGTGAAACCAATGACATCGTAATGATTATCTAGTTAATTAAATGAAATGATAATTGAGGGTAAATAAATAGGTTAAAACATATGGAGTTATCCAATATGATTTTACAACCCTTAGATAATGTAAATTAGTTTATGGGGGATCTATGTCATGACCCATGAAATTAGATATGGTGTTACACAATTTAGTATTAACTCAAAGAATGTCCAATGTGTAGAAGAATTTTTTTTTAAAAATAAATATACATTGTGAGAAATACATATTCCATATACCTCATGAAAATAAATCTTCACTAATTCAAAAATAGTAATTGATTCAAGTTGAAATGAGTTAAATATGAGAAACTGGACAAACAATAAGAAAAAGAGGAATATGAGCTTGAAAAACTATAAAATTTATATATGAAAGGAAAATTGAGAAAGGATAATTGAATTATGTTAGAAATACAATATATATTCCAACCCATATGACGATGATAAAATATTAAAATAAATAATGGAGATCCAATGATATAAGAGGAAAACGGTGTAGGTTGCATAACAAGAAGCTACTAGATGAATACGAGGAATAATAGAGTGAATTCCATTTTCAATTAAAGGAAAAAATGGTTAATTTTCCCCCTTCTAATGAATCACACTATTAGAAACACAGATAGGAAAACTGTAACATCCTAGGTAAATAAAGAATATAAAATTTTCATATTTATTAATATTTTTTAATTAAATATTAGTTTTACATTAAAGGGGATGTTGTGTTTGATAGCATACCCAATACGCAACAACAAGTTTCCTTGAAATCTTACGTTACACACAACGTTGAGTTATACTGAAAAATTATATAATATTACTATTATTTTAAATTATATTTAACACATAGAAGTTGTATAGGCAGAAATTAATTGAACTAACTAAAATATGATTATATATGTTTGTTAAATGTTTTTACATTTATCAAATTAAAGTCAGAGGAATAAAATGCGAATAAATTTAATTTTAAGCATAAATACTCTAATATCCTTTAAAAGGTCGGTATACCTCCTTTTGATGGAGAACCCCCAATAAATATAGTTCTGGTCACTTTAAAATGTTTTATTTTATGAAATAAAATTCTTATTTATAATATGGTCATAAAAATATACTATGGGAAATTTTTTGGTATTTTTCTGATAAAGTTCATTTTTTAATGAATAGTGGAGAATACTACATTTAAATTAAAAACTATCATTTAATATAATTAATTTATATTGTTATATTACCTTTTTTATTAGTGTTAAAGTGTAATTATATTATTTTTTTCACCATTTAATATAATTTTGTTCATTTTATGTAATATAACTTTGAATGTGGACATAAACATGATTCAATCATTTAATAGTTATTATTTCTATTTTTTTTTTGTTATGACTGCGGGAATTAATTTTAAATTAATTAGTTCCACTTCTATTTTTTTATTAATTTGAAAAAATTGATTCCTTATTTGGAATCAATTGTTCCTAATTGTGTAAATAGGTAACTTTTAATTTTATCCATTTTGAATATTTATTTTAGTAAATGATTTATTTACCAGGGTTAAAGGGTAAATCTGCTAAATAAGGGTAACAAAATATTATTATAATAATATTAAATTATCTTAAAATGTGTCCTAATCCTATCATCTAATAATTTTCTGACCATGGTCATCATTGGGCCAATTTTAGGACCCCATGAAGACACTGAAGAGTGATAATGACACTTTATATTAATTTATTTAAACTAATGGCAAAAAAGACATAAACATATATGTTTTAGTAAATCAATTTTTACATGTGGTTATATAAGTTATATATTTGACTATAAATATTCATTAGAAAAGTAAATATATTTCCTACATCATGAAATATTTCGTATAATTTTTAGACTTCAAAATAATAAAATTATTAATGACACAATAATGATGCAATGTTTACCTCATTAATGAATGATTTAAAAAAATAAGATTATAAATACTATAAAAATATCCAAAACCTATCAAATTATTATTGGATTATTTTATATCAAACATGAGTCATCTAATTTTCTACTTTATGTTTTCTTGACTTTTTGAAACCAATGATAAGTTTATAATAAAATAATTGCTTCAACCGTTCTTAAAGAGACCCTCCCCCCTTATAAAAGGATACCACTTGCAACTCTTTCCTCACCCAACTAAATCCCCTTGGATCATCCAACCACTACATAAATACTCTCCCCACATCCCTATAATCCTCTTAAAATCCTTACTTTAGGCATAAAAACTTCAAGTAAACCTTTTGTTTCAAACGAGATGGAGATACCTATTTTAAAGGTGACGTCTCCTTTAAAGTTATTTTCTTTTATATTACTTCTCCAACCCACTAAACTATTTTTATTCATTAATTTTATAAAAAAGTAGTATCCTCAATATAATAGGTTGTTTTTATGAGAAGTATTCTATCTACACTTACACACACCTCAATCTAACGGGTAAAGAACCTACTATTTTTTTGGATGATGAACTACTCCCTCAAAACACGATCATTGTTCAATTATCTAAAACCACCTCTCATGGTGGAAATTATGATGGAACTAAATTCATATGTGATTTATATTATATATATATAGTCTTTATTCTTCTGTATTTTTTATTTATATCATTCCTTTATGGTTTCCATTATGGGTAAAAGTGATAATTTCATTTGAGGAAGTACGGACTACCGCCCCCTCAATGTGATATTACTCGTTCATACCATAAATGGAAGGTATAAAGGGTGTATTTAATGAAATTATATATTATATTATACTGTAAATATAATTTTCCTATGTAAAATTATGTATTCATTTAGTTAAAATATGAAATCTAAATGAAAGTAGAATTAATCCGTACATATGGATTACTGCCTCCATGAATGATGTATTTCATTTTTTATCTCCAAATATTATATAATGTTATAAATACATAAATATACTGGATATATATTATATATATGATATCTAAATCAGGAATATAATTATGGAGATAATAGAATTTTGACCACATGGACAATTTGTTATTATAACAAGTTCATTTTAGCTCATGTTCCGAATAATGACAAAATGTACCATAGGAACTCAAATAATTAACTAATTTTTATTTCTTGTAGTAAGTGATATAAAAGGAATAATAAACATGAAATAGTTTCTCAAGAACTTAGAAATTATATTTAGATTATAATTCAGGAGATTTATGAATGAACGGGTCCAGTCAGACATGAGGTAAGAGGTTTCTTATGTCTTTTTTAATTCTGTGAGATATCCATTATGCGACACTTATTTCATGTGTTGTATTATGTACTTTTATATGAGGTATATTATAATTATTCTATTTATATTTAGGGTATTATATGGTTCATTTGGTTGTTATATATATTGGTCACATGACTCGATTGATTACAACATGGTAAGAGGTTTCTTATCTCACTTTTAATTCTGTAAGAGTTCCATTGTTCGCCCCATATTTATGGTATGTGGTGTATTTTTTACTTCCATTTGATGTATATTATCTTTATTCTATTTATATTCATGGTATTATGTGATTAATTTTGTGGTAATAACTTTCGGTCATACGACTCGATTGATCACAACATGGTAAGGGCTTTTCATATCACTTATTATTCCCATGAGATTCATGCTATATTTTCATTATTTCATTTTGTGTGGTTTATATACTAAAGTTGATTGTATTAATTGTGTAATATAGTTTAATTAATGGGTAATTAAATCTTCATTTTATGATCATTCTTTCATATGGTGAATTTTTCATAAGTAACCAAATCATTAAGGAAACCTTTCACCATCCTCCTTTTAAAAGACTTCTTTTTGTTATGTCTTTTAATTTACATCTTCAAATGTTCATATATGTTATTATAGATACTTAATGTTGTAAATTTTATATCCATATGATGAAATACCCATTTCTATCTCATCAAATTATTTTCTGAATTTTAATGTGACGTCGTTTGGTTGTCGAATTTCTGAAAGGGAACTTGTTAACCAAATTTCAATTCTTTGGGTTAAACATATACATGTTGATTATTTGATTTTATAAATATGTGTGAATGTACTCTGATTATTTCACACTTAAAATATACTTATATTGAGTGTGTTCGTAATATTCACACATAATTATGTAATTTATTTATCCTTAATCTAAGGACATTGTCTTTATAAGGTATTTCATCTAAAATTACATTTCTTGGAAAATTCATTGTTGTTATGAGAAAATTCACTTTTATATGGTTTATATATAGACCATTAAAATATTATATCATGAATATCCTTATTCTCATAATATTATATGTTTTTTATTCTAATATTCAACTATGTCTACTCAAGTGTTTCTCAAGTGTTACGAGACACATTAACTAAAACATCATTTTAAAATCATTAATGAAATATTCTTTTAAATATTTATCATTAATGTATATGTTTTCAAAATGGTTTTATTATTTATTTATATGGACATTAATGTTTTCAAAAATTAATTCTTTTAAAATCTTCCAAGTGGAATGGGACACTTTGATTCAAAAATATTATTATTAAATGTTTTAAATGGTTTTGAAAATTATTTTATTAAGAATTGATTATGTCAATATCTTGAAATGATATATTTTAATTTCATTATAGAAATTTTATTAGTGAAAGGTTTATATTTTCAATATTTTATGTGTTATTATTTTATAATGGTACTTGGACATTCTATGGGTGGTTAAATGATAAACCAAATGACGGGTAGGGTCATGATAAACCAGGATGGGTGGTTACATTATGAATTCTAATGAATTGTGTATGGAAGTCAACCGTATGACTATTCCATATAGTAATATGTGTGGATGTCGACTGCTTATTCCATTTATGTATGTTTATGTACCAAGTTATCTTTATATGTTATGTGTTATTTTTATGGGTTTTATGGTAATATTTTGGTTACAAAAGAGTAATAAATGGCCTATAATTCAGAGAAGAGTATTTACTACTTCATAAAGGTGAAAAGTATTAATTATGATAAATTAATCGTGGTTTACTTGTTGTTTTTAAATACTAATAGTTTTCTTTCTTTGTGTATCCCTTAATGAGATTTTGGCTCATCCCATTTTTTTTTAAAAAAATTCCGAGGACATGAGGTGGAATGTGATCATGGAAAATTAATGACACCTAAAATATGGAACTGAAAATGTTTCTCTTTAAGAGTTTATATTTTATGAAAAAATGGATACTGAGTAGTAGAGTCTAATTGTAATGTTCATGAGGATAAGTAATAGTTGTGGAATAATTCTCTAAAACTCTAAACCTGTAAATATCCTCAATGTGAATTCTTGAATTAACTCAAGATTATGAAATGTTAAAGGTAGGGTCCTTATAGTTGGTGTCATAGGTCGGTTTAGATAACATTATATGTTAGTGTGTTATTTAAGCATATGTGACATAACCATAATGGTTAGCATATTAGAAAGAGTCATAGTTATTTTAGATGTGATAAATGATTATTACATTTGGGGTGAAAAATAAATGTTATTAGATTACCTTTAAGGATAAATTATGTAAATGTTATTTTTGATGAATTTGTCCCATTTTTTAGAATGTTATGAAATTTTATATTTTTGAAAAAGGACAACACACACACACCATGTGACAACCTGTCACATCGGACAAAGCTGCTCGAATCGAACCCACAACCAAAGTGCAATTGGGGTTTATCAACTACAACTGGACTACATGAAGTCCCTAGTTAGTATGACTAATTATTTTAAGTTAATTGATTTTATGGATAACGAATAATTTTATTTGGCATCATATGTTTTATCAAATGGAATTTCATTGAATAAGAAAATGATTTGGTTATTATGTGATATAGGTTATTTTGAAAGAAATTCTCTCTTTTATGAACACTATATGCTTAAGGAAAATAGTATAATGAGGTATTTAATTTGTGAAGTAATGGTTGAAATATTATTTCAGGAGAATCTATGTTTTTATTGTGGAAAAAAGGTGAATTGGGTTATTTATGGAAATTATTAACATATCATGGAGAATATGTGATTAGGTTAATTAAATTTTTATATGAGACTATAAGTCTAACTAATGTTATTTGTAGATATATGTTAAGATTTATCTTGGAAGACTATGTGAATAAATCCTTCTTATATTTCGGTTTCAATCGTAGTTTGAATTATTTTAATGAATTTTATGGGCTATTGTATATTGAATGGTCTATCTTGGACATTGCGTTCTTTTTGATGAATTTTGGATATTATGAGTAGTATTTTTCTTTATAAAGGATTATCCTTTTGGAAATTATCTAATCTTGTACTAATTATGTCACGAACCAACCTGGGTTGACCCTGAACTGGTCACCCGAGCCAGCCCGCGACAAGGCCCGAAGGGCATTCCCGATCCCCACGGGCTGACAACTAGTATCGAGAAACAAAATTAAATAGGTGGGAACAGTTTGGAAAAAGATAAAATAAACTAACCAACCAAAAATAAATCGAAGAAAAGAAAATAAATAAATAACGACCAACAATACTACTAACCTGACTATGAAGAAAACCCTACGTGACCCTGTGGGTCACTCTCCAATACCACAACCAACGTCGCTCAAGGAAAACAACTGAAGATGGGACCCGCAACGGAACTAAAAAAAAAAAACTACAGGCGTGAGTATTAAAACTCTATAGGTTGGCCTGATATCTATTGCCAATGCACTACCATTAAAATAAAAGAAAAAAATTTAAAGTTTGAACTACAATTTATAGAAGTATGGTTTTCTACATGTTACTCAAAAACAAAGTACGAGTCATTGCCTCAATCCATTTAACAAAAACCCAAGTCATTCTTTTTGTGAGTCATTAGAAATTTTCAATGGGGAAGTGATGTTTACATTTTCAATTTGTACAAAAAGTATAAAAACCCTTCTTTGAAAAACGTTATCATGAACCACTTTAAAACCACACATCAAACACTACACATGAAAACGCTATAGTAGTCACACAGTAAGGGAAACGAAATGAAAATATATAAAAGTACCATATTTATCATAGCATGTAACTGAAAGCGAACAGACATGGGTGAACCAAGGAGATCAAGAATAAACCAGAAGACACAAATACATGAGAAATCATCCTTGTTGACATGTCACTATGAAATCCAAGCACACAATACGCTCGACCATCCTCTCTCAGGAAGATCAATGGAAAATCCCATAGTAATGAACCAAATATATCCACCTACTATGGGCCACTGGTCAGTACCATAACCTACCAATGCAACAATCATTCTTAGAATATTTTCTCAATTTGCCAGATTCCCATGTATCAAGTGTTTGGAAAGGGGGTGATCCAATCGATGCCAACCAAGTATCCAATCAGATATATATATATATATATATATATATATATATATATCACAACATGCATCACCCCGAGTCACACCATGGGACAACCTCTTTCCTTCAAATAACTCAAGTACCAAGAGCCTCTAAGTGCGGAATCCCAAACAGTCAGTTGTAACCAAGGAAAGAGAGTTATCAAGGAGGGGTTTTATCCAAAAAAATTATTCATTTTCCATAAAGTGTCAAATGGTAATTAAATACATTTCACAATAATCACTTTAAAAAGAACCAAAACTCTTGTTCATGCTTCAGAAGAAATCAATTATCATAAAAAAGAGAACTATAATTGAAATTCTGTGAATTATGTTTAAAATCCAAATGGAGATTCTTTCACTACTGGGTGTCCTCTCCTTAAGAAAATATTTCAAGTGTCGTGTAAAAAATAAATGGCTCTTTTTACACCAAATAAATATTTTAAAATTTATTATATTATATTATTTCTCATTTATTAAAATTAATAAAATATTTAATTGAAAAATTATCGTTCACAATCATATCAAACGACACCATTTTCACACTACAAGAATTGAATTATAACTTTGCATAATAAGTGAATTAATCTCATGTTGCATAATAATATTTAGCACATATGGATTTATATAGGGCGAAAACATCAGGAAATAAAGTAACATAAATTTTAGAAGCAGTGTAATGGAAACCTACCTTTTCTCGTAGCTCGAACGCGACAACGTGACAGCGTGGCATGCCTCGCATAGGTGCACAAGCATGCACAAACTGATGACCGCAGTAACGTGGGGTTACCCTGCCAACACGCTGCAACTGCAAAATAAATGAAATACATGAACATGAACTTAAAAAAATTGAATGGAATAAAAATTGCAAAAGAACCGCCTCAAAATGTTTTCAAAACGCAAAACGAAACCTCGACATTTTTTACTAAACCACCTTAAAATCCGTAATGTGTTTAGAGAAACCACACCACTCCATAATAATTCTTTAATCATTTTAATGAGCCCCCACTTCCATTTAAAGAAAACACTAGAGTGAAAAACATGACAAAAGCGCACGATACAATGAAATTAACATTTAAAATAACGTGCGCCTAATCACTTTTTCAAAACCAAATTCTTAGTATCCATGTTATTTAATAAATCATTTAAAATTTTATACAAAAATTCCATGAAATACCAAAATATGTTATACCAAAACACTCTCATCTTTTTAAGCCAAACACACACAAAAACCTACCCCAATCATGTTTCTCATTTCATAAACAATTTAACAAAACATTAAAATAATTTAGAAAACAAATTCAAGAAGTTTCACAAGGATTACACACAAAAAACGCACCAAAAAGGCTTTTTTTTAAAACCAACCGTACAGAAACACCATATTAAAACATTATTCGCAACCTCTATATAATTTAATAAACCAACCGCACAACTTATAAAATAATCTTATGTGGAACAACAAGAGTTTACATATGAAACACATCCAAAAACACAATATCCACCCTTTTCATGTTCAAACGAACTATCTGCACGGTTTATAAAACACTAATAAAAAGCTCAATAAGGGGTTTCAGAAGAAATTAAACGCATAACGCATAAAAATACTACTAACATGTAAAATGAATATTAAATATAAAAAAAACAGATTCACAACATGGAAAATAATAAATAAACATTATAAAATAATTAAACTATCAAATTAATTCGTCAAACAAAAGTTATATGCGAAAACACATACATCAGATATTGACGGGATTAGGCGGGGGGCGTGCAGTACGGTGATAGGCAGGATGAGGGGCGCAGATGAGCCGAACAGAGGTCAGGGCACTGTGCGGGCAAACAAGGGACGTCAGGGGGTTTCGGGGTCGGCCAAATGTGTTGTCGGACTATTTGTAGGGTTATAGGTTGGGGGGTCTCATGCCGAAGAAGGGAGGTCGACCATGGGTGAGAGAGGCGGAGCAGGAAATGATCAGTGGTCCGGGCGCTGCAACGAAGGAGGGGGGGTCCTTGGTGCGAGCAAGTCGGAAACGGGGGTTGGGGCACTACAGGGCAGCGAAGCAGGAGGCAGGGCAGGGTAAACGAGAGGCGGGATGGCATGAGCAGGAAACATGGGCTGCAGGTGCGGGTGGGACGTGGAGGGGAAGGAGAAGAGGCTGAGGGCACCGTGCAGGGAGTTGGTAGGGAGGAGCGGCTGGGCGAACCAAGAGAAAAAATGGGTGTTACAGCAGCCGAGTGAGAGAAAAAAATGAGGGGGAGGGGGACTGCTAGGGTTAGAAGATAGGAAACCAATAATAATAATAACAATAAAATAAAAAAACAAAATAAACACATAAATAAAAAAATTAAACATTAACCCATAATAAAAGCACTACACATAAAAATAATAAAAATGGAAAATAATCATATTAATAACATTATTGATAAATGATTTATTTTGAAATCTGACCACTAGGTCCCAGTGACAGCACAACCACCCTACCGTTACATGGTCGTTGGGTCCTGGCCTACCATGTACCACCAGTTGCCCCGCCTACATATAGGGCCCACCCTAGGGTCCACCCACATGACCAAATGGGTCATTTGACTAATGATAATCCACACAAGCCAACACATTTCCTTTACAGTGTGATTTGTCCTCACTCACATAGACCCTAGAAAACATCCCAAAAGGTTACCCATCTAGATCACTACTCCATGCCAAGCACGCTTAACTGTGGAGTTCTAATCAGACAGGCTCCCAAAAAAGAAGGCGCACCTTATTGGCATGAGTCATATCATTAAGTCATTTAATACTTTATCATTTTGAGGACATACAATCACCCCCCCCCCCTTTAGAGCACAACGTCCTCGTTGTGGGGCCTACATCTCAACTCAGATAGTGCACCACACTTAAGTCTAGGTACCAGCTCTGATACCAAATGTCACAACTAGGCCACGCCCACCTGCACAGTCACCCCGCCTTAACAAGGCCGCCGGGTCTTGACCTACCAAGTACCACCACTTGCCACACAGACATGTGGGGCCCACCACAGGGTCGACCCACATGCCCGAACGGGTAATCTAAGTAACGATTATCCCCACCAGCCAACACATGTCTTTTCCAGTGTGCTTTGTCCTCACTCACACACAACCGAAAAAAAACTTCCCAGAAGGTCACCCATCATGATCACTACTCCATGCCAAGCACGCTTAACTATTGAATTCTAATTAGAAAGGATCTTGAAAAGGAAGGTGCACCTTGTTGACATGAGTCATATCATTTAGTCATTTAACCCTTTATCATTTGGGGGGTTTTACAAACCATTTTGGTTTTGGGTGTTGTCTAAAGACAGGGAAAATATAGTGTTCATCCTTTTTTATATTATTTGATACTCTACAAGTAGATTCTATCACTTTTAATGTTACCAAGTCTATTTGAATACTCAAAGTTTGAAAAAAAGATGAGTTTGTGGTAGGTTTTAGTAAAGGATGAAAGTCTACATGACAAGTAAGTATTTTTTTCATAATGTTTTTAGTTTATCTCATAAATAAATTCCTCTACATAATAAAATGTAACTTAAAACAATTACATTGTCCGTTAACTTTTCTTACTGGGAAATCAAAGACCATTTAACCCATCACATGTTTGAGATTTTCTGGTAGTTAGCTTTCTCCTAATCATATTTTCTAGCACTCTACATCAGAATGTGAAACTTATTTTTTCTTTCATATCCATGTATTCATGGAATCCTAGTTTGGGTTATCTCACATGACCATGGTGCATATCCTTTTTTAATGTGATTGTTTTATTTACTCTTTTTCTGATTTGGTACATTCATTGATGTTTCCAAACCCAATTTTACAATTGCGAGGATGTGATTCCCAAAAGGGGGGAACGATATAACATCTTAGGTAAATAAAGGATACAAAATTTTACAAATTTACTAATATTTTTGAATTAAATATTAATTTTACTTTAAAGGGGATGATATGTTCTATATCGTACCAGATACACAACAATATGTATCTTTAAAATCTTAAGTTACACTCAACGTTGAGTTATATTGAAAAATATTGTTATATTATTATTATTTTAAATGGTAGTTAGCACATAGCCATTGAGTTAGAGGGAATGGATAGAACTAACTAAAATTTGATTATATATGTTTGTTAATTGTTAATACATTTATCGAATAAATGTTATAAGCTTAAAATGTGAATGAATCTAATTTTAAGCCTAAATACTTGAATATTCTTTAAAAGGGAAATTTACAACCTTTTTTTTGGTGAATCCTATTTAAATCTATTTTTGGTTACTTGTATATGTTTTTTTTGATAAAATAAAATTATTTTTTAGAATGGGGACATCAAAATTTACATTGGGTAAATTTTCTGTATTTTTCTGAAATAGTTTAATTTTTAATGAATATTGAAGAATAATGAATTTTAATTCAAAACTGTCTTTTAATATAATTTATTTATATGGTTATATTATATTTTTAATTTGTTTTAAAGTGTAATTATATTATTTTCTTAAAATTTATTCGAATTCAGAAATTTTATGTAATTTCACTTTCAAATTGGATGTCAACAAGTGTCAATATTTTGATATTTATTATTTCTTAAAAAATTATTTTTGTTTTGACAGCGAGAATTAATTTTAAATTAATTTCTACTAATTTTGTGTTTTTAATTTGAAAAAATTGATTCCATATTTGGAATCAGAAGGCTTAATTTGTGTAAATAGATAACTTTTATTTTTTGCAATTATGAATATTATTTCAGTAAATATTATATTTACCATTGTTAAAAGGTAAATCAGGTAAATAAGGGTAAAAAAATATTATTATAGTAATATTAAATTACACTAACATGTGTCATAATCATATTGGGGGATAACTTTCCGACCATGTTCATATTTGGGTTGATTTTGGGACCCCATGGAGCCACATAAAAGTGATAATGACACTTTATACTAATTTATTTAATGTAAAGACAAAAATGACATAAACATATATATTTTAGTAAATCAATTTTTTCATGGGGTTATATAAGTTATCTATTAGAAAATAAATATTAATTATAAATCTAAAATAATTTCCTACACCATGATATATTTTCACAATTTTTAGACATCAAATAAATAAAATTATTTATGACACAATAATGATGAAGTGTTTACTTAATAATGAATGACTTAAATAAATAAGATTATAAATACAAAAAAATATCCAAAACCTGTCCAATTATTATTAGAAAATTTTTATTTATGACATGAGTCATCTTATATTCTACTTAAATTATATTTGGTCCTTTTGAAACCGAAGATACGTTTATAATAAAATAATTGTTTCAAACTTTTCAAAAGAGCCCCACATCCACGTTATAAAATAAAAACACTTATAAATAATTCTTCATGAATCTCAAGAACCATGGATCATCCAAAATCTACCTAAATAATCTCCTCACATCTATCTCCTCCTAATAGGAGCATTACCTTAGGCATAATTCACTTCAAGTAAACTGTTTCGTTCAAACCGAAGGGAGATACCCGATTTAATGGTAATGTATTCTTTAATGTTCTTTTATTTTATTTTTCTTCTCCAACCACATAATTTTTTTATAAATTTCTTTTATGAAAAAACCAGTATCCTAAATATAATAGGGTGTGTTTATGAAAATTATTATAACTACACTTACACACAACTCCATCTAATTGGTAAAGAATATACTGTTTCTGTGGATGTCGAACTACTACCTAACGAAATGATGATTGATCAATTATCTCAAACCGCCTCTGACGGTGGACATTATGATGACAATATATTTAAATGTGATATATATTATATTTATATTCAATCTATTCCTCTATATTATTCATTTATATTATAGCATTACTATTTCCATTATGGGTAAACGTGAAATTTTTTTTTGAGGAACTGTGGACTAGCGCCCCCTCAAAGATATATGACTCATTCATATCGTAGGTGGAACGTTTAAAGGATGTAGTTACTTAAATAAAATATGATATTATAAGTTAAATATAATATAACTATGATTAATTATGTTTTTATTACATTAAAATAAAAAATACAAATGAAATTAGCATTCATGTGTATGTATGGCTTACCATCTCCATGAACAACGCAATTCATTTCTTATCTAAGAAATTATATAATGTTATAAATACATAAATAAACTAGATATATATGATATTTATGGTATCTAAATCAAGAATATAATTCAGTTGATTATGGAATTTCGACCACATGGACAATTTATAATTATAACAAGTTCATTTTTAGCTTTATTTCCGAACATCGAAAAAATGTCCTATAGGAACTCAAATAATTAAATAATTGTTATAGAATGGTAATAAGTTATATAAATGGAATGATAATCTTTAAAAATGTTATTGTGAAGGTATAACATATCATTATACTATTATTAATGAGATTATATAATGAACGGGTCAACTCGGACACGAGGTAAGTGGTTTCATATCTCACTTTTAATTCTGTGAGATTTCCATTGTTTGCCACTCATTGAATGTGGTGTATTGTGTACTGACATTTTATATATATTATTAGGATTATATTTATATTTGTCGTATTCTGTTATTCATTTTGTGGTAATTAACTTTTGGTCATATGACTAGATTAATTACAACATGTTAAAGGGTATCTTATCTCACTTTTAATTCTGTGGCATTTCCTTTGTTTGCCACTTATTTCATGCATGTGGTGTATTGTTTACTACCATTTAATGTATATTATCATGATTCTCTCTATATTCACAGTATTATGTGATTTAGTTGACATTTATTAACATTTATTTCATAATATTCAATTGATTACAATGTGGTGAGGGTTTTTCATCTCACTTCTTATTCCCGTGAGATTCATGCTATATTTCCATTATCTCTTTTTTTAGGGTGTTTGTAAGGCCAAATATTGTATTAATTGTGTAATATATTTAATTTATCGGTAATTAAGTATTAATTTTATGATCCTTCTTTTAGATAGTGAATTTTTCATAAGATACCAAATCGTTAAGGGAACCTTTCACCCTCCTCTTTTTAAAAGACCTCATTTGTGTTATGTCTTTTAATTTACATCTTATAATGTTGAGATTTGTTCTTATATATCCTTAATTAAGTAAAAATTATCTTCATGGGTTGAGATACACTTTTCTATCTCATCAAATTAATTTCTAAATTTTAAATTGATGTTGTTAGGCTGTCAAATTTCGGTAAGGGAACTTTTTAGACAAATTTCAATTCATTGAGTTATACCTATACTTCATGATTATGACGTGTTATAAATTTGTGTGAATTAAATTATATGGTTTTACACTCAATATACACTTATATTGAGTGTATTTATATGTTTCACCCATAATTATGTAATTGATTTATCCTTAATCTAAGAATACAAACTTTATAAGGAATTTCATCATAATTTACATTCCGTTGAGACTTGATTGTTGTTATGAAACAATTCAAATTTATGTGGTGTATATAATGCCTTTTTAAATATTATATCATGAATATTATTATTACCATGATATTAAAACTTTTTTTATTCCATTCTTCAATTATGTTTATTCATGTGTTTCTCATGTGTTACGGGACTCTTTAACCAAAACATTGTTTTAAAAGAATTAAAGAATTATTCTTCAAAATATTTATCATTAATGTCCATGTTTTCAAAATGTGTTTTAGTATCTATTTATGTGGGCATTAATGTTTTAAAACATTAATTCCATTAAAATCTTAAAAGTGTTATGGGAAACTTTTATTCAAAAATATCTTTATTAAACGTTTTAAATGTTTTTTAAAATGGTTTGATTAAGCATTGATTACATCAATATCTTAAATTGATATATTTTAATTGAAATTTGGAACTGTTATTATTGAAATGTTTATATTTGAAATATATTATGTGTTATAATTTTATAATGGTACTTGTAAAATTTGATGGGTGTTTACGTTATAACATCTAATGCATTAGGTATGTAAGTCGACCGTATGGTTCTTTCGTTTAGTAATATGTGTGTAATTTGGTCGTATGGTTATTCCATTTAATTATTTTAATGTCCCATGTTATCTCTATATGTTTTTTGTGATTTCTATGGGTTTTATGGTAATTGTTTGGTTACAATGGGGTACATAATGATCTTTTATTCAAAGAAGATAATTTATTATGTCATAAAGGTGAAAAGTATTACTTATGTTAAAGTATACATGGGTTACTTGTTGTTCTGAAAATCTAATGGTTTTTATTCATTGTGTATCCCTTAATGAGCTTTTTGTTCATCCCATGTTTTTTAAATTTTTTCAGAGGACCTGAAGTGGAATAGGGACAAGGATGCAATCAAGGAAAAGTTATGATATCTAAAACATGGAACTGAACATGTTTTTTTTATGATTTCATATTTTATGAAAAAAATAGATACCAAGTTTTAGTTTCTACTTTTAATATTCAAGATGATATGTAATAGTTATGGCTTAATTCTCTAGTACTATAAACCAGAAAATATCCTCAATGTGAATTCATGATTTAACTCAAGATTATGAAATGTTGAAGGTCAATCCTTATACAAACCATACACCAACTATTCTGGACTCCCTGCAAAAACACCCCCTAACGCATGATTACCTCACCTTATTTATATAATCATGCGACAATCATGTAGTGCTACTATCCTAAGCATACCCATCCAACATGATTACAGTATATGGTTACATAAAATATTCGTAAACCATGTTGATTTTATTATCCTTCCCGAAACATGGGGTTATAGAAAGAAATAATATAATAAAAATAGTGTCATCTAATCCTTTGAAAATACATAAAATGATGTTGGGACATCGAATGATGTTGCATCCTATAAATTACTTATTTATTTAGACTACACTATTTTTTTATTTGATTCATGGTTTACACATTATTTAATTTAAAAAAAAATTATTGGTAAAATGATGATTTTACAATAAGAAATATAGTCATGATATTTTGTAAAAACACCATAGGTGAGTATCAAGAGAAGAAAAATTACAAACATATGCTTGTTAACATATATAAAATATTTTTACCTTTAATTTGTTTTCCCTTTATTGAATTTTATTTTATTCTGGGTTTGGATTGAATTTATGGTTATCGGGATATGATAGATTGTGGATCCAAATAAGTTATTTGATGAAATGAGTTACAATTAGAATAATGAATAAATAATTACATTTGATAACATATCAAGAATATGAGAAACTATTAATATGTGAAAATTAAAATTACTTTTTCATCTTATTAAAAACAATGAAAGTGTTCGAATTAATATTGTACTACTAGTTGAAGAATATATGGATGTTCTCCAAATGGGTAACATAGTATTATACTTGATCAATAATTAGAATTTATTATTGATATAGTTTTTTTCAAGGCCAATTTCAAAACCCCCTTATAAAATAGATCAAATTGAACATTCAGTATTGAAAACTAATTTTTAATAGTTTCTTTGATAAATGTTTCATTCATTCAATAAATTAAATAAGGGGTGCTCCTTCCATAAATTTTGAAAAGAAATATTGCTATATGATGTGTTTAATTTATTATACATCACAGAATAACATCATTGTAAAAAACAAGTGTCATTTCCTCACATTGATGAATTATTTCATCATCTTTAGGGAGCTTAGTATTTTCTGAATGTTGATATTAGGTTTGGGTACTATCAAATTAAGGAGCAAGGGAATGAAATAACAATGATACGATTTTTTCTAGGATTGTGCATTATGATTTTTTTCCAATTCACAGTGGGATGATGAATTCAAAAAATTTATTCAAGAATCTTATGAATACTATTTTACATGAATAATTTGATAATTTTTTTGGGTATGATTATTGATGATATATTTTATTACTCTAAAAAATATGGGGATAAATAATAAAATATCAATATTGTTTTACAAAACCTAAAAGAAATGATGTTATATATAATATTGTTAAAAAGTGAATCATTGGTTATAACAGATTCTATTCAAAAAAAATATCGTAAATAATGATGGTATAACTATTAATCATTATAATACTAAATTGGTTGATGAATATAAAAGACCCACACATGTTATTGATGATAATAGTTTTCATGGATTAAGAGGTTTTTACTAGAATATTTATGAAGAAACATTATAGTTATATATCCCACTTTATATGTTAATATGAAAACAAGTTATATTAACTGGAATAAATGAATGTGATTAATGTTTATAGGAATTAAAAAGAAAATTATTTCATACTCTAGTTTGGGGCATGAAATTTAGAAATGGTAATTTTTTTTTCAGTTCTGATGCTTCATTAAGGGGATTAGATTTTTATTTAATGTATAAAAATTAGGTAATTTCATTTGATTTACATGAATTAAAAACAAAATGAGTAAATCTATTTTACAAATGACGAAGAACTGGAATCTGTAATTATTTCAATAAAAATTGAGAGATAACAATTATATGGATAAAATTTTAAAATATTTATTAATCATAATAGTTACAATTATATAATCCCATAGAATGAGTTAATATTAGGACAAAATAGATGAATAGAACCATCAAATAATTATGAATATATAATTATTTACTATCTTGAATAGGGAAAAAATGTTCTAGATAATTTATGTTATAAAGATAAATCAATATTAATTATGATATTTCTAGAAAAATGCCCATTGTTTAATTATTTATTGTATATTTTTATTGTATTAGAACCTTATGTTTAGTTTTAGGATTCAATATAATCTCTTTTTTCTGACAGGATTAAAAAAGCTCAGAAGGAAGAAAATGTATTTATAAGAAAATGTAGGATTTTATAATAAAGAATGTTTTTTGAATTTAACATTTAAAATAATGTGTTTTGACATTAAAAAAAGTTTATATGTTTCATGTATTCGTAACTGAAAAATGAAATGATGAGTGAGGCTCTCAATTCTCTATTTTCAATTCATCATGATGACATAAAAATCAATAGTGACATTTTGGAACATTTTTAGAGGAAAAAATAAAAAATATATATTTCATTTTCCTCAACAATGTTAAAATTTTAAATTTGTTAAATATGAAAGAATATTACTAATGAAAATTTTTCATCATTTTACAGTGCTATACTGGGAATGATAGAATATAACCCTAAATTTCATGGTGGTATTTCCAAATAAATCTTTAGGTAATAATGATATTTGGATAATTTTTAAACTATTAACTGAATATTCTCATTTTATTCACCTTCATAATTATAATAATTTTGATCAACATTATTGGACTTATATCGAATATATAATTATATTAAATGAATTAACTATTTGTATTATATCTGATGGTGACCCCATATTTTCCACTTATTATGGGAAAGGACTTCTAAAGTCAATGTTTAATAAATTAATTTTTAGTACAACCTTTTATCCTAAATCTAATCAGTAGTTAGAGTGAATGAATAAAAAAATAAATGATATTAGTTTAGCGTGTTCAATTAATTATCAGAGAATATGGCATCAATATATGGCATTAGTTTAGTTTTCCTAAAAAATTAGTTTTCATTCTAGTATAATGAGGGCACTATATTAGCAATTATGGGGAAAGTGATGTAAGAATATTCTTTATTGGGATCTAGTAGGTGAAAGAATGTTGTTAGGAGGATAACTATAAGAATGAATGGTTGTGAAGTTGAAGATGATTTAGTAATAAATTATTATAGGAAATTGATGGTATAAATCTTATGTATATAATAATATGGAATAAATTTTTTTCAACGTTGGCGTTAAGGTTTTTAGTAATGCTAATCCATGGAAATTTATTACGATATTTTGGAAAAAAAAGAATGTTATGTCCATTGTTTAATAAAAAATATTAAATTATGTAGAATATTGGATTAGTTTTCTAAAATGAGGCCTTGAATCTTATTTTATTTTAGATATATGGCATATTATATATTTTTTTATCAATAAGTTACGTGTTAAATGATTTTTTTATTTTGATCTCAAAAGTAGTTTGGTTGGAAGAAAATAATTCATATGATGAAGAGACTATATATATTATCTACCATGTAAATATAGTTTTGTGGAATAAATTTATTTACCAGGTTAGTTTTTGGAGGAAAAATCAAATCGTTTAAGAAAAAACATGGGAATTCTAAAATTTTATGAAGGAAAAATATCTGAACTTCTTAAGGTAATGAATAAAATTATGAGGGAATAGTTTCTAAAAGGTAGAAGAATGTAAAAACCTAGGTAGTGTTAATAGTATATAAATTTAATGCATTATTAATATTCATTATCTATATTTTATATATTTAAATTGATTATTTTAATATTTAATAAATTTTCTATCCAAAGGAAAAACACTTATCTCTAACTGAATTGGGATATCATTCAATATATGGTTTTATGTAAAAGGTTTATTTATAAATTAATGAATTTTAATATTAAAAAAATAAATTGTTATTTTAATTTATCATTTAAAAATTGTATTTGGAATTTTTTTGATAAATTTATGAATGGATTTATTCTTCATAGAATACTGAAAATATTGATTTTTATTGAAAACTGGATTTTTTATAAATGTATTTAAAAATAAAAAAATCTATTTAGGATTATTTTTAAAATTTTATTATTTAATTTTGAATAAAATTATTCTAATAAATTATACTAGAATCAACATATCAACTTAATTTGGAATGAAACAACTGTATACATGAAAATGTAATTTTCAGAAAAAAAAATTGTTTTTTATTGAATTTAACGTGATTAATTTTATAAAGAATTTTTTAAATTATATGAGTTGAATTTGATAAAATGGGTTCCATAATAGGAATCCAAATATTTATTAGATGTTATAACATTTAACTTAAATTTCTTTCATACTATATTGTAATAACTGTAAAAATTTGTTACCATGGATAATGAAAGAACATGTTAAACAGGGGTAAAATTTTATATATAAGGATTAAAATGAGATAGAAAATTTTTCACATTCTATGTGATTCCCATATTTATAACCTACATCTCATAATCTTCTGAAATGGTTCCTTTTGGTACCATTTGGTTTTATTAATGTATTAATATATTTTTATCTTTTTAAAAATATGAATAATTTTTTATTGCTAAAAGGACACCCTATATTCTCCAATTTCAAAACATAAAGATACATTATGATAATAAAATCTAAAATACATTCATTAAATACCATATCATGTCTTAACAGCCTTATTATTATAAGAAATACATCCTAATAAGGCCTTATAGATAAACCTATGTGGCCACTTGAAGAAAAGGCATCATTCTTAATAGAGAGTATTTATTATTTATAAATTTATAAAATTCTAATAAAACATCGTTAAATAATAAGACGATAATCTTTCATATAATTATATTTTCTTATTTTAATTTCATAACCTATATCCATCTAATGTTCTATCAAATGGAAAATTAAACAGATATTTGTGTGTATGACATATTATCACCTCATGAACTGATGTCATTTCTTTTCCATAAATAGATCTCATTTATGTTAATAATAATTTATTTAATATATATATATATATATGTTATATTCCTAATAAATTTAAAATTAGGAAAATATAATATGAAATTTATTTTTTTGCGTTTTTATCCACTAACGAAATGAGATAATTGTTTATGTGTACATGTAAATTACCACCACCATGAAGCGATGTAATTATTTTTTCCTAAAAACATCACATCTATGAAATATATAAGTGTATTTAAAGAAATAAAATAATATTTTCTAATTAATAATAATTTTTTAAACATAAAATTATACTTACTTTCTTTCCATCATGTTTAATGAAAAATTGAAATGGCACACATGCATATGTATGATCTACCATCTCCATGATTATAAAATAATTGATTTTTCATTATCATCATTGATATGTAGTATTAAAAGTATAAGTTATTTATATAATTGGTAATTATTGACTAATTATAATTATGGAGATGATGAAATAATGTCCTCTTTGACCATATTCAACTTACAAAATTTATGTTGTTCATATGAGCCGGATATTGCTAAAACATTCAACATGAAATTAATTGATTATAACATTGTATATAATATAGTAATAAATAAAATAAAGAGAACAATAAAATATAATTTTTTTATTAATAATGTATATAATTATCAAATATATTTTATTCTGGATGATAAAGAATGTCCGTGATGAGTTAGACCAATGTTAAGGGACACATTTCCTTACAAGCTTATTTTAAATGTTTTAAATATTTATTTACAAAATATTTTTCTTCAATATCCATATTCATAAAATTATTTTTTATTTTGTATTTATATATACATAAATTAATTATAAAAAATTACCTGTCTTTTTTTACTTTCTTTCAATTATTTTCAACAGAAATCATTTTTCATATTTCAAATGAAATATTTTGAAAAAACAGAGGAAATCAAGGTTTCTATTTAATGTATATGAAGTCAGTCATTTTTCCACCTTCATTAAAATTATTTTATGTTTAGATTAAATTAAAATATTTCACGTTTTCTTTAAATAAAACCCATATTTCAATTTAATTTTAAAATTTTCAAAATGATATTGATTTACAACATTTATTTCTAACAGTTTAAGAAAATATTTTTATATTTATAATGATGGAAGTAAAATCATTCATTTTTATAAATTTTTTAGGTTTCATGGTAATTTTTTGGTTAAATTTTGGTATTGATATAGATCATGACGATGGGTGAAACTGATATAGTTCATGATGAGGAGTGGGCCTGATATATCTTGCCAATTCATTGGGGAAACAGATATAGTTATCCAATTTAGTTTACTCTATTAGATTATTATAATTTAATAGTTAGGTTATTCCACGTTAATGAGTGATTGTAAGAGTGATATAGAAATTATTTTTGAGTTTACCTGAATCAATTATCTATGTTTTTTAAGGGGTTAAAGAAAATATTATGATTTCTCAAGGTAATCCAATTAGGGTAAGATTAAATTGATATTAATAATTATTCTTAAGGGTATAATGCATATTTTTTCATAAATTTTCAAGGATTTTAATGAAACTATTATGAGTATTATTTTATATTTTAAAATTATTATGAAATATTAAATTAAAATAATTAGGCATATTAGTTTATTTCATAGGTAAGTATATGTTTATTTTTAGTTTAATTTTTATTTTAAAAAAGTAATTTTTTTGAGGAGTGATTAACTAAGAAGTTACTTTAATTCATTATAAAAGTTTTTTACTTAGTTTTTTTGTTTTCATGCCACATTAAAAAATTAATTTGGTTTTATGGATGGGTAGGTAAAACCATGAGTTCATGATAAAAATTATGAATATATGTATTGAAAATAAATCATATTATATGTTTAATGTTTTAATTTGGGGGAATATTGTATACAGAGTGGATGTTTCCACTTTGTGATGTATTAATCATTTATTTACGTTTTAGGTCATATTTATATAATAAAACATACCTAAAATATGTATCAAGTTTTTATTTAATTAATTATTTTGAAAAAAATCATTTTTATGTACTTTTTATGTCTAGATCCATATAAAAATAATGCTCATGAGTATGTTAGGACTACCACCTCCATGAATAGACACGTTTTATTTTCCATCAAATCCTTTTATATATGGTGATATAGTTTGATTTAATTAATATATATTAAATTTATAAAATAATTATTATATAATTTATTTTAGTTTGTCGATTAGAAAATGGAAATGTTGCTTGCATGTACATGAACAATACCACCTCTATGATGTGATATAACAAAATTTTTTCAGAGATGCCTTATATGACTGGTTAAAAGAGTATGTGATATATATATATATATTCCATATATGATATGAATAAATTTTTTGACTTAATGAAATCATGAAAATTTTGTGAAGATTGAAACCATATAATTACAACATTCATAGGAAACAAAATAGATAACTCCTAAATAATTTATTTAATGAAATAATTATGAGTAAAAAGGTAAAAAATTGTTATAAAAAATGATATATAAATATATATATAAATATAAATATATATATTATATATATATAATAAATATAAATATATTAATTATGGGATTTGGATTGGACCTGGATGAAGGAAGATGGATCTCATTTTCTATGGAAATGTTTCTTTTGTGAAACAAACCATCATTAATTTGGGAAAATCTCTATAATGATTCTTTTTACCATGACATACATCAAATTATTGAACCATTTTTACTTTAATGGGAAGTCTCTTTGAAGTATTTGGTTCATGAATCATCAAAAATTAAGAAACATCTGATTGAAAACCTAAATCTTTTAGGGTATCTAGGGACATTGAAACGAAAATGAATTTCCATTATGGATGAACTTTGTGTTGTGAAATTTTTAAAATATGATCTTCCCAAAACTATTTACTTAATGAAAATGGATGATAGTGGTTTCTTGGTAATCAATAATTTTGAAGCTATTTAAATAGACAGAAACAATGCAAATTCTCAATTCAGGGTTATATTATGTAATCTAAGGAAGACAAACCAGGGAATAATAAAGATATAAAATATAGGATTTCACATTGTTGGGGCAAAATGAATGGATGATTATTACCTTTGGAAGAGGCCTCATCCACGTCCATTTGATATGTAATTATGGCCTCCAATATATTCAAAATATTATTAATGTTAATCTGATGCCTAGAATGCTGATTATATCTAATTAGAATATAAACATATATTATTTTAATCAATGTAATTCAATAGATCAAAAATGGGTGATAATTCATTACCTAAAATGGGTTTATTTGAATACTAATATATTTAATTACCATTATACATACACTACAATTCCTTTTAAGACAATTCACCATACTACTCAAAAAGAGATAGAATTATATACTACAGTATAGTTGATTCATATTTGGATTCCATGCTACCAGATTCGGTAAAAATATTTTTAAATGAACATAGCATTTATGTAAATGTACATTACTAATAGTTTCCCCCTTTTTTTATATAATTATAAATATAGGGATAAATCTATCTAACTACATTATCATCTAAAAGCACGTGAATCCTACTACAATGTTATAATGTTGAAATAGTTGAAGATATGGATTAGAGTAAAATCAAAAACTATTAAAACTCTCTCCTTTATTTCAAAATTATTAATGATTTATTACATAAATGTACAAATAATAAAACCAACAATATTGATAATTATAGTTTGTTTGGTAATTAGGTACATTACATAAAAACATAAAATAATAAAAACATCATCTTTATTTAAAAATTCCTTAAAATTGTCATACAAAAAACAACATGGTATAACCCCAGGACACAAAAAAATTGGTGAGCTCTAAATCCTTGTGTGGGAATAAACATGGAATAACATGAAGAAAGTAAAATATTTTAAATAATATTCATATTCATGGGAAATAAAGGGAGTTATGATCATAAAAATGAATAATTAGGAATGCTATAATAAGATAATATTAATTGAAACATGGGAAATGTTGAAAAACAAAAATTACTACATCATAATCACAATTCAAGGATAACTATGAATAAATAATTAGGGAAAAAATCCCCGTAAAGGAATTAGTATCACTAACTATCCTAACACGATGTCTGATAAGACTAAACATTATCCAATGCAATGGAATGTTGTATAATTCTGGGTGTACCCCCACCATCATTTCATTCTCATCCTTATTTGTACCCCATAGATAATGCATCATGGATTCATTTATCATAATATTTTATTAAAAGATCGAGGAGTGTTGAATTTATAAATATATGTCCTAGGTTAAAAAAACTATAAGTGTATAAAATTAAAAAACATTAATATTAAAAGGGTATGAAATTCACTAGAAAGTTATTTTGGTGTAAAAAATCATGGTGAAATTTCGGTAGCATAATGGTGTAACAAAACAATTCACCAAATGATTTTAAGAGACAAAAAAGTAGCCTATAATCATATGGAAATAAAATGGAAATTAATAGAGTCATAAAAATATATATACCAACATTATGAAATATATATACAACGAATATTATAATAAATAAAATTTAAGAGAGGGGAATGAGAAGATCTTATACTAAATTATGACATGGTAACTTGTCTACATAATGGTTCAGGGGAGGGAATAATGAGATTGAATATCATATTTTATAAATAAAATTGATAATAAAGGGATATGTAAATCATATCCCAACATTATAGAATGATAATTAATTAAAAAAACATAAATGTTTCACATGAATAAAAAGAAGAGTGGAAGATCCCTTTCTAGAGTATGTGTCTCCATATGTTTGGGATGAGATTCTTAAGAAATAGGGGGATCCTTGGGAGGGCTAGAGAGAGGAGAGGAAATGGTAACCATGTTCTCAAAGGGATTTTAGTGAATTGAAATGGGGTCTTGGATGGGTTTGTATAGAAAAAGGGAGGGTGTCACACCCATCCTTTTTATATTATTTATTTTTTTAATTTTTTGGTCATCAGGTTGTTTGGGTAGAGGCCCAACATAAAATTTCTATGTTCTTATTTTGAAACGCACTTTTTGGCCTTTATGGTGTTCATCGCGCCGCTATCGAAACCAAGCGACCTTTTCTTGGGTCACCGCATGACCTCGCTCGGTTCTCCGCATGCCTGTTGTGCATGAAACTAATTAAATAAAAAATAATTTTTGATAATTAAATAAACATTTTATTAGATGAATAAGGTAGTTAGTGAAAAAAAGTGAAGAATAAATTGAATTACGAGATCTAATAACAATAGTAATAAAAACAATATTAATATTTCTATTATTATTATCATTACTCTTTTTATTAATGTTTTAATTAAGTTATTAATGATATTATTAAAATTATTATTTTTGTTTTACTTTTATTATTATTAATATTAGTTTTGTTTTTTTTTTGTTTTTTTAATTTTATCTTTTGTTTTCTCTTCTTTTTTAGGGTTACAACTTTTTTTCTCCCTGTATTCGATGCCTTCTTGCCCAGGCCATCGAGCCCCACCCCTTCACCCCCTTTTTGGTTTCCTGCTGCAGCACATCCCCTCTCCTGCTTCCCATCGCGCTGCACCGAAATCGAGCGGTCAGACCCACCTCTCTATGGCTCAGTGACCTTCCCCTCTTCCTTCTGCCGTTGCCCCCTACCTTCTCCAATGCACAGCCCCCCACCCCCCGGTTTCTCCTCCGGCAAACCCCATCGCCCCTCCTGCCCCGTGCTTACCCCCTTCCTTCACCGACATCAACCCCTATCGGTAGCCCTTCCGGCGTGACCTCCCAGCAAGGCTCACCTACTGGAAATGGATTAATCTAGCACACCCCCCCTCCTCGCGCGCTGACCAGTGGACCTCCCCCTACTCTCCTCGACCGACCCCTTCAATGACTGCAACAGCCCCTTGGCCTCTCCTCACTGGGTCTCCCCCGCAACTCCTTTTGGTAGACAACACCTTGGGTAAACCCATTCATTGTTCTAGTGGATTTATTTCAATTTAATGGGGTTTGGTTAGAGTTTATGTGGTTTTTGATCTGGTTTTGATGTCATTATTTGTCCAATTCTTGTTTTAGGGTTCCATTGAGTTTTATTGTGATTCTTATTAGGTGAAAATGAATATATTCACTATATTTGTGAATAAATCAACACCGAGGTAGGTGGTTCCATGCCATATCATCATTATATAAATTTATTATGATTATCTAAGTTTATAAATGCGTTATTTAGTTTAGTTTTTTTGGTGCGAATAGTTTTTTAGATAGTCCATGTGCTTGTTAGTTATAAGTGAAAATATGATTGAGAAAGTGACAATGTTTGGTGTTTCTTTTGTGCAATTTTTTCAAAATGGGTTTTATATATTTTTTTGGGTGGTGTGAACTATGTTTTCAAGGGTATTTAATGTGTGTATGTTTTAGTGTGGATTATCAATGCGTAAAGAATCATTTTTGGTCACGTCGGCCTTATTTTAAAATTTTTTAAATAATTTTCTATATTGTGTTGTTATGTGTATTATATTTTTTAAAGGTTATATTGTGCATTTATTTTTTTAGAACCATGTTTACGTGAAATATGGTGTGTTTTTTAAACTCTCATTGAGTCATTTGGTAGTACTTTATAGGTTGTGAAAAATACATTTTAAAAATGTTGTGACATGCGTGCATGATGAAAATTGCACTTTATTTTAGAAATTGTCATGTTATTCTTTTAGACCTTGTTGTAGTAAATTCTAGAAGTGTTTAATTAATTTCATATGGAGTGCCAAAATATTTTTAGAAGGGTTGAATTCTGAAAATGATTTTATAATGTTTATTTTTCATGTGTCGTGTTTATAAATTGAAGGATTGTTTATTTAAGTGGTGCTTGGAATAAGAAACATGGTTGAAAGTTTTCTGGGGGTTGTTCGGTAGGTGCGAAAGGTGTTTTCAAGTGACTTTAGGTATTTTTGTATTTAAAAAGACATTTTCAAAAAGTAAAATATACCACTTTGGTGTGTTATCCTTGTGGTGTAGTTTTGAAATTGAAATACAAAATTCTTTGAATAACGGATGACTTGTTTTGATATGGTTACCTATGGTATCTAGTTTTAAAGCGACACCTCTATATGGAATCAAGTGGTTTTTGGTGTAATTTATTCTTGGTTGTTCATGAAATTAATTTATTAATATCTCAAATGGTTTCTTGTTACGCTTATATGGCACAAAATGGTATTTTGAAAGAGTTGAACACACGATCATCTTTAAAGTGGGTATTTATATAGAATGAGACATGTCCTTGGTGTGTGTGTGTCTTGGAAATGTTGATTTGGTGTGAAAGTAGTTTTTTTTGTGTAATTTTATATTTTATTTGTGACATGTGAATGTGAAACTTGTTTGAGCACAAGGGAAAACCCCTGGTATCGAGGTGGATGGATTAGGACTTGTATACTAGATGTTACGGATGTGGTTCATCTCGGTTTCATCTGGCATGATTGACGTTACAACACAAACTAATATTTTGTGATGATTTGAGACCACTAGGTTGTGGATGTGTTTCCCTAAAAGTGGCTCATGCATGAGAGCGTTGATTATTGTGGTTCCTATGCCATGTTTACATCGAGGTACGATGTCTCTAGAGCACCACAAATACTATCCACCTTTGGGGATTTAACCACAGTGCTCTGCTATTCATGAAGTGGTGCCTTCTATCGGCATATAGAGGACCACTTTAGTTTTTGTGTGTTCCTTATGTATTTTCTCATCCACATTAAATTAGCATTTTTGAAATAGTTTTTCTTCCAGTACTCTTTCCTTTTCAATTTCATCTCTTAAAATTATTTTCCTTAAAAGAGTTTTAGAAGTATGGTTTTAAATAATAATGTTAAATTTTATTTTTGATGATGTGGAATGGAAGCATTTATTTTGTGGTTTCTTATTGTGACTTTATCTCACAACCTTCATACAAATTTGTGTGTATGGAGAATCTTTTGTCTCTATGTTTCAGGTTACAACATGATGTGTCCGGTTGGCAATTCGTTTTTTATGGATTGGTTTTGGGATCTTGGTAGCAGTGGCATGAGGATGTTGATCCTCTTGTTGCGCGGAGTCTTGTGGTTTTGTTTTGGTTTCCCTTGGGTTCATTGTCCTTTTTTACATTTTTTTAGTTGTAAAATTTAAATCTTGGAAATTATTATAGGTGTTTGGATAAAATTTTTTGATCTGGTTTTTGGATCAATATTGGTTATTTGTATAGTTCTAAACTAGGTAAATTATTCCATCTTATTTCATTTGATTCGTGAGCACTTATGCCAGCCCATGGAGATTGGGAACAGTCTTCGGGCCATGTCGCGGACTGGGTCGGGCACCGGGTCTGATGGAGACTCGGCCTGGTTCATGACAAAATGGTATCAGAGGAGTAGGTTTCCTCTCTTGGGTCGTTTTCTTTTTGAATAGAGACACTGTAGACTGGATTTATGGTTGTCGGGACTCGACGTCTCAGCTACGAGTAAGGTGCCTAGCCAGCACACATCGTGGCAGAACTCAAGTTACCAAATAAAGTTGAGGTTTGTCTAAACCTTTGGTTGGTGTGGTTAATTTCATTTAGGGGAAATCAAAGAGAAGGTTCAGTGGTCTATGTGAGCTCGCAGGGTCTGTCATACCATGTAGAGCAGGGGACACTGTCCTTGAATACCCTATGTGGTATTAGCGTGATTGGCGTATGGCCGCCAACCATATGTTCTAGTCACCCGCTGACACTAGTTTTCTCTTGCATCATCCCTCATCTCTCTGTTTTGGACTTATGGAAATCTGGTTTTTACTTAAAAATGACTTAGTATTCAATTTTTTTTAAATGATGTGCTTAAAAACGATGATGTGTAAGGTTTGAAAATTGTGGGTTTGATGTTTTGGTATTGAAAAATTGAAAGGTTTGGTTTTGATCCTTGGTGCTCATGTGGGAAACCACATACATGAGTGTATATAGAAAGAGAAATGGTTAATGGCACGAGCGGGTGTGTTCGATGAATGATATGAGGTGGGTTATAGTACGTCGCTAGAACAAGCATGTGCGAGGCCCGTGCGACACCATTGGTGTTTGTTCAACCCAATGACATTTCTTATTTTCCAAATGTTTTGTTAATGGAAAATTTGGTGTTTATAATAATTGCAGATTGTGTGGTGTGTCCTTGTATTTTTGAAAGGTTGGATGTGAGGCGTTTCATGCTGAGACTCCTTTTTGACTGATTTGTTTCTAGAGTTTGAATTCTTGTTGTTCAGTAGGTGTGAAAGCGTGTGGTTAATGGTCTCTTTTGAAAAAAAATTCTTCGGGAAGCCTTTGTAGTGGTTCCCCCGGCACATTTGGTGTTTCCTTGTGGTATGACTTTACCATTGGACCAGTATGGTTGGGTCCATGGTTTTCATTCATGACTAGTGTATTCCCCTATAAAGCGTTGCCATGTGATTGATGTGTGGCCATAGAAAACTCTCCATTGGTCGGCCCTCCAGTTTATTAGAGGAATCTCTTCTTGAATTATATAATTGAACCCTCCCTCTTTTTTTCAACTAAGAGGATCCTCTCACATCTGTATGACAAATGCAAGGGGAGTTGGAGGGAGTTTCGATCTCTTTGAGTTTTATGAGTCTTCGAGTATGAGGTTTGACACCGTTGTATCTGAAGGTCCACCTAGAAATGGTGAAAGGAATTCCAGTGGGGAAGGATGAAGGCAGTTCAGAATTATCAGTGTTGACCAGTGTCTTGAAGGGCACTGTAGTATTTTCATCTACTGAAATGGTGAGGTTCGGTGACGTCTTGAAGTGTGAGTTCTCTGTGATAGTCAAGGGTGAAGTTGGACCTCATTAATTTGAATGTTCTGTTTGGAAACAGTGAAGGAGATCCTAGTAGGGAAAGGTCGACGAATCATGGAGTGGTCGGTGTGGGCCACTATTCTAAATAACATTTTGTAATTCATTGGTTTCGTTAAGAAATGGTCTATGTTAAGCCACTAGTGTGGCAAACCCAGTCATATGTGGATGCTATGGTAGATTGTAGGAATCACATGTTATTATAGACTTAGTTTGAAGTCCCTCTCTGTATAATGTTCCTCTTAACAGCAATGGTCATGTTCAGGTGATGATTTGTGGTGTCGTGTTCTCATTCAGTGTGACAAAGGCGATACACATGCACCATTTCTTATCTTGTGTTGGTGAATGTTCCATTTATGATCAGTTGGATGTCAAAATGTGTTGTGTTTCATGGCATTGTCTCGGTTTCAGTGTTGTTGTGTGTGACATCAGAAAGAGAAGCTCCATTCAGGAGTCTTCAACACCTGACCACAAGGTAGGAGATGATTCAAACATCAGGTCTCCAACCACATGCCTCAGAGTGAAGCTGGCATGTGGGCAGGAACCCAGAGAGTGTATGTGTAACACCCCAAGATTTCATAGTGTGTTATTTCTTCAAAATAATTCAATAACTTGCACTACACGCAACACCGAGTTCAAGCGCACCATGACATACCTAACAAGCCGTTCAAAAAAGGTTATTAATAGTATTAACTAAATTTTAAACTTTATATAATCTTTATAATTATAGAATCCATATTATGAGTTTCTTAGACATAATGTAAGAACAAATTCATCTTCAGTATTGTAGTTTTACCAACTTTTAATAGTGAACCCTTTTTAAATAAAATATTTTAAACTTTTTGACTAAATGGGGACATCAAAAAATTTAAAATAAAACATCCCAAGCTTCCACGGTATGCTTTCCTTTGAATAAAACAGTAGCGTGTGTTGTATGCAACTTCGAGTTTTAACACACACCACAACCGATCAAACTAGCCGTTATGAATAGTAATACTTATTTTTTGAAATTATATATATTTTATATTTCAAAATGGACTTCATTTTTGGATTCGGAATATCAAATTTAGCCTAAGGTGAAATTTTGGTACTTTTCGGAAAACTTTCATATTTTGATGAATAGTAAAAATTACTAAATTTTAATTAAAAACAACTTTTTTAATCAAAATAATTAATAGTGATAAATTATGAATTTGAGTGGTTTTAAAGTATATTTAGAATATATTTTTACCATTTAATATAATTTTGGTCATTGGACATAATTTTACAATTAAACCGAACATAAACAAGTGTCAATCTTTTGATAGTTATTATCTCTTAAAAACACGATATTTGTTTTGACAGCGGGAATTAATTTTAAATTAATTTCTGCCACTTCTCTGTTTTGAATTTAGAAAAATGGATTCCATATTTGGAATCAGGATGTTCAAATTGTGTAAATAGGTAACTTTTATTTTTAGACATTTTGAATAATTACTGCGGTAAATATTTTATTTACCATGGTTAAGGGTAAATCCGGTAAATAAGGGATAAAAAATAATATTATAATAATACTAAATTACCCTAAAACGTTTCTTAACACTATTTTTGATAAATGGTCGACCATGGGCATCTTTGGGTCTATTTTGGGACCCCATGGATCCACTTGTAAGTGATAATGACACATTATATTAATAAAGTTAAAATAAAAATAAAAATGGCATAAGCTTACATCTTTTAGAAGAACAATTTTTACATAGGGTTATACATGTTGGATTTTAGATTATAAATATTCATTAGAAATATAAAAAGATTTCCTACATGATGATATTTTATTTATAATTTTTAGACATCAAATAAGTTAAATTATTAATGACACAATAATGATGCAATGTTTACCTCATTAATAAATCATTTAAATAAATAAGATTATAATGATTAAAATATTATCTAAAACCTGTCCAATTCTTATTGGTTGATGTTATTTAGAATATTATTCATCTTATCTTCGACCGCAATGATTTTTGGACCATTATAAACCGAATACAAATATATTATAAAGTAATACTTTCACACTTTCCTAAAGAGCCCCTCCTCTCCCTTATAAAAGGAGACCACTTCTACTCATTCCTCACACCTCTCAAGCCACTTGGCTCGTCCAAACTCTACCCAACTAATATCCCCACATCCCTCTCCTCCTGCTTGAAGCTTCCCCTTAGGCATAAAGCATTTCAAGAAGTCCTTTGGTTCCAACCAAAGTGAGTTACCTAAATTAAAGGTAACGATTTCTCTTAAATTATTTTCATTTATTTTGCTTCTTCAACCCCCAAAGTCTTTTTATTTCCTTTCTTTTGTAACAACACCAATATCCACAATATACTAGGATGTTGTTATAAGGAGGATTCAAACTACACATTCACACAACTCCATCTAATGGATGATGAACATAATGTTTCTGTGGATGGCAAACTAACGCCTCACGAAATGATGATTGTTCAAATACATCTTACCGCCTCTCATGGTGGCCATTAGGATGGAACTGTAATTAAATATGATATTAATGATATATATTTTATATATAAGCTTCTGTAATTCCATTTTATTTCATACCATTATTCGTTTCATGTTGTATATACATACGATAATTTCATTTGAGGAAGTGCGGACTACCGCCCCCTTAAAATGATATGACTCGTTCATACCACACATGGAACGATGGTGTTAATGAACTTAAGTAACATATATAAAATATTATATTATACTGGAATAGTAATATACCTATGTATAATTTGGATTCGATTCTTTTAAAATAAAAATTAAATGGAAGTAGCGTTCGTGCGTACGTACGGACTACCGTCTCCACGAACGCGATGAGATTCATTCTCCATCGTATCCATTCAAGTATAATTATCATTTGATGATTTAAAAATGATGTTTAAGGACTTGATACCATTCTGGATATGAATAATATACATTCCATTAATAACGAATATGGATCACATAACAAAGAATATAAAGTAAAATGAACCCGTTAACACCCGAAATGACGATAATTCTAAGATATTATTAACAAATCAATATTAAAAGATCATATATGATATCATATTAAAGTAAATGATTCTTGTATTATTAAATAACAATTATTTAACCATTATACAGGAGGTAAACCTACCATCGACCAAGGAAAAAGTACAAAGTAAGGGATTTTCTTATCTCACTTTTAATTCCGTGAGAATTCCATTGATCACCACTTAATTATTGCTTGTGGTGTATGTGTACTGCCCATGATTGTATTCATTGTGTTATATACTTTTATTTATTGTTATTTACATCATCATGGTATGATACTTCTTTCATGGGTGTATGTTTCTTAAGATACCTAATCAATAAGGGAATTTGAGATTTCAATTTCCACTCATTTTGCTTTACGCATATTTCATTGATTATATTACTCCAAGATTATGTGTGGAATCACTATTCATTTTATTATGTCATAATTTCCACTCCCATTCCTGTGGATATATGTTTGATACACATAATCACTCCATTGATAATTCTCAATTCATTGATATGAATTTGATAAGAGTAATTTTAACTCATTCTCCATTTGTTGAGTTAAACATCCAATTCGTTGGTATTGTTTTTACAAGAATATGTGTGAATATCCTTTGATTGATTTACACTGAATATCCAATCATATTTAGTGTATTTATATTTGTCACGCATAATTATGTCGTTGATTTATCCTTAACCTAAGGATACAAACTTTATGAGAGATTTCATCTCAATTAAATTCCATTGAGACTTCTTTGATGATATACACCAAATCACTTTTATGTGTTGTATATAATGTACTTTGACATAGTATATCATGAATTCATTTATTCTCATGATATTACAAAGTTTTGATTACCACAATTATTTGTATTCAAGTGTCTCTTTTGGATGGAATCTCTAACTAAAATACCATTTTTAAAATGATTTAAAGACTTATTCATCTAAATCTTTCTCATTAATGTCCATGTTTTAAAAAATGGTTTTAAGGATTTATTTATATGGACATTAAAGTTTACAAATTAAAACTCCTTTTAAAAAGATTCAAAGTGGTATGGGAAACTTTGATTCAAAAATCTATTTTTAAATGGCTTATTGACAAATAGTGTGACTTTTAAATGATTTCAAGAAAAAGGGGGATATTTCTCTCAAATAGTTTTGATGATTATTTACATCTATGTCAACATCCTTCATTATTATTAATTGAGGTTAATGTGATACAATACAATCTTCCATATTGTATCGAATGAGTTATGTTTGACTATGGATGTGCTATTTTTATACCATTCATGGTTTGTGGTAGAAGTATTGACATTTCGTATGCTAGTTTTAATACGAATGTTTATGTTATGTTTAAACCTGTTCATATGAGGAATGCATTGGACTTAATAAGTGACGGGTGGATCCCTCTATAGCTCCTCGATGCATCGGTAGGTCTCATGAGACAAACTAGTGTCTTGGCACAAGGCCTTGGCAAAATCTTAATTGTATTCTTGGCACGAGGCCTTGGCTATGTGGTTATGATAGTCTGGCATTATGCATTCCATCATTATGAAAGTGGTTATTGATATTTCATGTGATCATTCGACTTGTAGAATATCCATGTGAGTAAGTAAATGGCATTATTTCATTTTACCTTTGCCATTTTATGCTGAAGTTCAAGTTTAAAAGGCTTTTTTTAGTTATAAATTGCCTTAAGTGTTTATGCTTATTTATGAAAGATTCTGATATAATGTTATCCTTACTGAGCATCCGAGCTCACCCCTTTCAATGTTTTATTTTTTTTCCCAGGATTATGAAGAAGTAATTTATGAATGACCTGCAGGGATAGTATGGGGGGATATGAAGACAAGATGTTATTTTTGTGATGTAATGTAAAAATTTATGGATGTATCTAGTTATTCCAAGGCTACTAATCTAATCGGTCTTTCGAGACTTGATCTTTCTCATGATCATGCCAATGTTATGTAATAATGCACCGACTTTGGGTAACTAGGGTCGGGGCGTTACAGTTGGTATCAGAGGAAGTTTAGTACAAACCTTGGTAGCTAGATTTAGATAAACTCTGATTAGAGCACGTAGACCTAAGATGAACTTTGAGGATTAGTATAAAAGAACTTCCTAGAATTTTGGTATTGTAGAGATTTTGTGAGTTTTTTGAGCAATACATCCCTGTCTGGATACGAGCAGGTAGAGGCGGCTCTGGCACAGATGTACCTAGGGGTAAAACCCGAAAACACCGCTTTGAGCTAGACTCGAACGGGAACTGGTGCACGACAACGGGCCTTGCTGCACTCTTGGTTACGACACTCCCGGGGGATATGCTTAGGATAATTTACATTTTCTTTACAAACCGATTTAAGTAATATATACATAAGATGAGAGTAAATGACCTTGGTTAATCCTAATATGTTTCAAATTGAGAATATGGTGACATTTTAATCTCTAAATGATTTTACGACTACTATTACCCACACAATGCTTTCTGGTTTTAGTCAATGGCTGGATTCCAAGGAAGTCATAGTGACTTTGAGAATGATGTACATGTTGGGAAAAGTGGTGGAAATGAGCAACAAAATGGAATGTTGATAGGCGTAAAAGATATCGTCTTTATGCCAAATCAGTTTTCCAAAAATATGATCAACAACATATATATTAACCAACTCCCAGACTCATCAAGGAAGTGAAAGGTGATAAATGATAAGATCTCCAGCAATGGAGACTATGGAGAAAAGAAACCTCAATTTTCATCATGCAGGAATTGTGGAAAGAGACACCCAGGAAAGTGTCTCAATGGGACAACGAAATGTTTTACGTGTGGGAAGGAAGGACATAAAGTGAAGAATTGCCGAAGAAAAATGAAGAGTACTATGGAAGAAGATAAAAATGGTCCCAAGAGTCCATTTACAGTCATTTGCCGTAAATGTAGGGGACCTGGCCATTACCCGAGTGAATGTCCTATTTTGTAGGATATTTTCTTGCTCAAAGAAGAAGCTATGTGGAAATAAATGGTTGGAGAAAAATTTAAAAAGTATTAGCACTCCTTGTTGATGGGTTTACTTTGGAATAATTTTCTCTTGTATTTGTAACCCCTCCGTTTGCCATGTGAGAATGATATTTGAGGGATAATTGTCTCTTCTCTTGTGGATATAGGTATAAATAACCATTTGGTTTTATATGATCATTGGGGTTTGAGAAAATGATAAGTTATTATAATTTGGGATGAAAATGCAAAGTATGATATAACATTTGTGGTTAAATTATGTTATTTTGAAAAATTTATCTCATTTTGGTAATATTATAGAATATAGTTTTTGAAAAAGGACAACATGTAGACCGTGTGACAACCCGTCGCGTCGGACAAAGCTGTGGGAATCGAACCCACAACCAAAGTGCGATTGGGATTTATCGCCTACCACTGGACTACGTGAAGTCCCTGGTTAGTATGACTATTTTTTTTGTTAAATGATTTTATTGATCAATAATAAGATGATTTGGGTTCTTATGTCTTATCAAATGAATACCCTTGGTATAGGAAAATGATTTGGTGATTAAGTGATAAATGTTATTTTGGAAGATGTTCGTTTTGTTAGGAACACTATATGCCCAAGGAAAATAGAATACAATGAAGTTTCATTTGTAGAGTAATGGTGGATTTTTATCTACATTTTTATTGTTGATTTATAGTAATTTGGGTTATTTATGGAAATGATTAACCTATAACAGAGAATATGTGATGATGTTAATTACTTTTAAGTATGTGACTTTAAGAGTATTTGATGTCATTTGGAGATACAATGTAACATGGGAGACTACATAATCAAATTCTTCTATGTTTTGGGTTTCAATATTAGTTTGGATTATATTAACGGATTTTAAGGACAATTGGTTATTCAATGGTATCTATTTAACTTTGGGGTATTGTTGGTTTAATTTTAGAAATTAAGATTAGTGCATATGAATATCCTTTTGGGGGATCATTAGATCATTCACTAACCATTTTGGTTTTGGTTAATCTTCAAAGACAATATAAATATATGGTTTATCCTGCATGGATCATGTGATTCTATAGAAGTTTATTCTAGCTCTTCCAGTGTGACCAAGTATTCTTGAATACTCATCGTTTAAAAAAAATTGAGTTAGTGGTGGAAATTTATTAAAGAATGAAAATCTACTTAAAATTTAAGTATATCTCATAATGTTCTTAGTCAATATCATAAATGAATTCCTCTTCCTTATGTAATGTAACTTTAAAAAAAAATGTTGTCCTAGATGGTACCTTAAATCATCACTAATTTATGGCTTTGGGATTGTTGGCCTTTTCATAGCCATGTTTTCTACCACTCTCCATCAGATAATTGATGGTTAGATTTCTCCTCCATATCCATATTTTCCTACATAGAACCCTAGTATGTGTTATTTTCGGTAATCTTCATACTTTCCACTCTTTATTTTAAATATAGGCCTCATTAATTCATTTTTCGATGTGGGATTTCAACTAAGATATTTTGAAATGTCAAAAATGTGTGATCCCAATACCCTATATTTTGTTGAACCGATGGTACTTCAAACCATCATAGATTGATGAGTTTAAGGACCTCAATTTTATACTTGTTTGTGATTGATGACCTCAACCACTACCTATAAATATTTACGTTTTTCCTCCAATTATATGTCTCTAATTTCCACCAATGTTCTCCTAATCGAGATCATAATTTGGTGGTGACCCTTTCATTTCTCTTTTCCTCATATTAAGACTAAATTTTAGTAAACCAATTTCCGATGTGGGTTTTCCCACAAATATATTTTCTATTTTCAACCTTTTATTTTTGAAGAACAATTTTAAATTGCGAGGACGCAATTTATTGAAGGAGGGGAGAATGTAACACCCCAAGATTTCATAGTGTGTTATTTCTTCAAAATAATTCAATAACTTGCACTACACGCAACACTGAGTTCAAGCGCACCATGACATACCTAACAAGCCGTTCAAAAAAGGTTATGAATAGTATTAACTAAATTTTAAACTTTATATAATCCTTATAATTTTAGAATCCATATTATGAGTTTCTTAGACATAATGTAAGAACAAATTCATCTTCAGTATTGTAGTTTTACCAACTTTTAATAGTGAACCCTTTTTAAATAAAATATTTTAAACTTTTTGACTAAATGGGGACATCAAAAAATTTAAAATAAAACATCCCAAGCTTCCACGGTACGCTTTCCTTTGAATAAAACAGTAGCGTGTGTTGTACGCAACTTCGAGTTTTAACACACACCACAACCGATCAAACTAGCCGTTATGAATAGTAATACTTAATTTTTGAAATTATATATATTTTATATTTCAAAATGGACTTCATTTTTGGATTCGGAATATCAAATTTAGCCTAAGGTGAAATTTTGGTACTTTTCGGATAACTTTCATATTTTGATGAATAGTAAAAATTACTAAATTTTAATTAAAAACAACTTTTTTAATCAAAATAATTAATAGTGATAAATTATGAATTTGAGTGGTTTTAAAGTATATTTAGAATATATTTTTACCATTTAATATAATTTTGGTCATTGGACATAATTTTACAATTTAACCGAACATAAACAAGTGTCAATCTTTTGATAGTTATTATCTCTTAAAAACACACTATTTGTTTTGACAGCGGGAATTAATTTTAAATTAATTTCTGCCACTTCTCTGTTTTGAATTTAGACAAATGGATTCCATATTTGGAATCAGGATGTTCAAATTGTGTAAATAGGTAACTTTTATTTTTAGACATTTTGAATAATTACTGCGGTAAATATTTTATTTACCATGGTTAAGGGTATCTCCGGTAAATAAGGGTTAAAAAATAATATTATAATAATACTAAATTACCCTAAAACGTGTCTTAACCCTATTTGTTGATACATGGTCGACCATGGGCATCTTTGGGTCTATTTTGGGACCCCATGGATCCACTTGTAAGTGATAATGACACATTATATTAATAAAGTTAAAATAAAAATAAAAATGGCATAAGCTTACATCTTTTAGAAGAACAATTTTTACATAGGGTTATACATGTTGGATTTTTGATTATAAATATTCATTAGAAAGCTAAAAAGATTTCTTACATGATGATATTTTATTAATAATTTTCAGACATCAAATAAGTTAAATTATTAATGACACAATAATGATGCAATGTTTACCTCATTAATAAATCATTTAAATAAATAAGATTATAATGATTAAAATATTATCTAAAACCTGTCCAATTCTTATTGGTTGATGTTATTTAGAATATGAGTCATCTTATCTTCGACCGCAATGATTTTTGAACCATTATAAACCGAATACAAATATATTATAAAGTAATACTTTCACACTTTCCTAAAGAGCCCCTCCTCTCCCTTATAAAAGGAGACCACTTCTACTCATTCCTCACACCTCTCAAGACACTTGGCTCGTCCAAACTCTGCCCAACTAATATCCGCACATCCCTCTCCTCCTCCTTGAAGCTTCCCCTTAGGCAGAAATCATTTCAAGAAGTCCTTTGGTTCCAACCAAAGTGAGTTACCTAAATTGAAGGTAACGACTTCTCTTAAATTATTTTCATTTATTTTGCTTCTTCAACCCCCAAAGTCTTTTTATTTCCTTTCTTTTGTAACAACACCAGTATCCACAATATACTAGGATGTTGTTATAAGAAGGATTCAAACTACACATTTACACAACTCCATCTAATGGATGATGAACATAATGTTTCTGTGGATGGCAAACTAACGCCTCACGAAATGATGATTGTTTATATACATATTACCGCCTCTCATGGTGGCCATTAGGATGACAATGTAATTAAATATGATATTAATGATATATATTTTATATATAAGCTTCTGTAATTCCATTTTATTTCATACCATTATTCGTTTCATGTTGTATATACATACGATAATTTCATTTGAGGAAGTGCGGACTACCGCCCCCTTAAAATGATATGACTCGTTCATACCACACATGGAACGATGGTGTTAATGAACTTAAGTAACATATATAAAATATTATATTATACTGGAATAGTAATATACCTATGTATAATTTGGATTCGATTCTTTTAAAATAAAAATTAAATGGAAGTAGCGTTCGTGCGTACGTACGGACTACCGTTTCCACGAACGCGATGAGATTCATTCTCCATCGTATCCATTCAAGTATAATTATCATTTGATGATTTAAAAATGATGTTTAATGACTTGATAACATTCTGGATATTAATAATATACATTCCATTAATAACGAATATGGCTCACATAACAAAGAATATAAAGTAAAATGAACCCGTTAACACCCGAAATGACGATAATTCTAAGATATTATTAACAAATCAATATTAAAAGATCATATATGATATCATATTAAAGTAAATGATTCTTGTATTATTAAATAACAATTATTTCACCATTATACAGGAGTTAAACCTACCATCGACCAAGGAAAATGTACAAAGTAAGGGATTTTCTTATCTCACTTTTAATTCCGTGAGAATTCCATTGATCACCACTTAATTATTGCTTGTGGTGTATGTGTACTGCCCATGATTGTATTCATTGTGTTATATACTTTTATTTATTGGTATTTACATCATCATGGTATGATACTTATTTCATGGGTGTATGTTTCTTATGATACCTAATCAATAAGGGAATTTGAGATTTCAATTTCCACTCATTTGGCTTTACGCATATTTCATTGATTATATTACTCCAAGATTATGTGTGGAATCACTATTAATTTGATTATGTCATAATTTCCACTCCCCTTCCTATGGATATATGTTTGATACACATAATCACTCCATTGATAATTCTCAATTCATTGATATGAATTTGATAAGAGTAATTTTAACTCATTCTCCATTTGTTGAGTTAAACATCCAATTCGTTGGTATTGTTTTTACAAGAATATGTGTGAATATCCTTTGATTGATTTACACTGAATATCCAATCATATTTAGTGTATTTATATTAGTCACACATAATTATGTCGTTGATTTATCCTTAACCTAAGGATACAAACATTATGAGAGATTTCATCTCAATTTACATTCCATTGAGACTTCTTTGATGATATACACCAAATCACTTTTATGTGTTGTATATAATGTACTTTGACATAGTATATCATGAATTCATTTATTCTCATGATATTAAAAAGTTTTGATTACCACAATTATTTGTATTCAAGTGTCTCTTTTGGTTGGAATCTCTAACTAAAATACCATTTTTAAAATGATTTAAAGACTTATTCATCTAAATCTTTCTCATTAATGTCCATGTCTTAAAAAATGGTTTAAAGGATTTATTTATATGGACATTAAAGTTTACAAATTAAAACTCCTTTTAAAAAGTTTCAAAGTGGTATGGGACACTTTGATTCAAAAATCTATTTTTAAATGGCTTATTGACAAATAGTGTGACTTTTAAATGATTTCAAGAAAAAGGGGGATATTTCTCTCAAATAGTTTTGATGATTATTTTCATCTATTTCAACATCCATCATTATTATTGATTGAGGTTAATGTGATACAATACGATCTTCCATATTGTATCGAATGAGTTATGTTTGACTATGGATGTGCTATTTTTATACCATTCATGGTTTGTGGTAGAAGTATTGACATTTCGTATGCTAGTTTTAATATGAATGTTTATGTTATGTTTAAACCTGTTCATATGAGGAATTCATTGGACTTAATAAGTGACGGGTGGAGCCCTCTATAGCTCCTCGATGCATCGGTAGGTCTCATGAGACAAACTAGTGTCTTGGCACAAGGCCTTGGCAAAATCTTAATTGTAGTCTTGGCACGAGGCCTTGGCTATGTGGTTATGATAGTCTGGCATTATGAATTCCATCATTATGAAAGTGGTTATTGATATTGCATGTGATCATTCGACTAGTAGAATATCCATGTGAGTAAATAAATGGCATTATTTCATTTTACCTTTCCCATTTTATGCTGAAGTTCAAGTTTAAAAGGCTTTTGTTTTAGTTATAAATTGCCTTAAGTGTTTATGCTTATTTATGAAAGCTTCTGCTATAATGTTATCCTTACTGAGCATCCGAGCTCACCCCATTCAATGTTTTATTTTTTTTTCCAGTATTATGAAGAAGTAATTTATGAATGACCTGCAGGGATAGTATGGGGGGATATAAAGACAAGATGTTATTTTTATGATGTAATGTAAAAATTTATGGATGTATCTAGTTATTCCAAGGCTACTAAACTAATCGGTCTTTCGAGACTTGATCTTTCTCATGATCATGCCAATGTTATGTAATAATGCATCGACTTTGGGTAACTAGGGTCGGGGCGTTACAGTATGGGACCCCGACATTGTTCTGTCATTGGTGTTGAATGTCAAAAAATTTTAAATCATTTCTTGTAGTTTTTCCATTTCAAACAAACCATTTGGGCACGTAAGGATTCTGTAACTATGCGGAGGTGGGGTCATCTCATTTCCTTAGAGTCTTGGGGGTCACGTTCCACTGGATGGAATCGCTTTAGTGGTCCTTATGGGATATATTGGGTAAGTCGATCTCAAATTTGAAACAGTGATCATCTGGGGATGTGGAGATGTTGGCTTGTCTCTGGATGTGGTTTTGACGCCCGGTAGTTGGTTCCCTCCCTCCCCGCCCCTTGTGGTGGGGTGTTTGGTCACCGTCGGAAAATTGTCAAAGTTTGTACCCTCTGATAGTTTTAATGGTGGGGAGACCCACAATGGGTCTCTCTCAAACGTCTCTGGAGTGAAACGAGTTGGCCTTTATTCATAGTGATGGGGAGCACGTCAGGGCCTCCCCGTGTCGGTTTTATAATCTCCTCTCGGGCGTCAGTAAGTTTCAAATAGTGGGGAGCCCCTCTGGTCTTTCCCAAGTTGTCCTTTTAGCTCTGTTCCTAGAGATGACTTGGTGGTAGGTGATCAGAGTATTCTTTAGACGTGCTTGACTTTGTTTGTTCATTCTTGACAAATGGTGGGGTATTGTTTGACTCTCACGAGTGCGTGAGTTCTTACCCTTGATCAAAAAACTGGAGGTGTTCTAGCTTTTTGGGGTGGGTGACAGATATCGATAAGTCTTTTTACGCATTTATTGAAGTTGTCTTTGAGCCACTTTCTCTAAGCACGATTCATTTTCCACTATTCACATGTTATTTGTGGAGATCCTCTTTGAAATTTAGTGGGGTATCTATTTCTTATTTGTGTCTGAACCCTAGTTGTGGCTTTCTGGGATCATAAAGATTTATGGTGGGAAAAAATGTCACACCCGTCATTTTTATATTATTTTTTTTAATTTTTTTGTTCATTAGATAGTTTGGGTCGAGGCCCGACCTAAAATTTCCGAGTTCTTATTTAGAAACACACCTTTTGGCCTTTACGGTGTTCAACACGTCGCTGCTGAAACCACACGACATTGCATGGGTCATCGTGTGGCCTCACTCGATTCTCCACATGCCTTCTTGGCATGCAACTAATAAAATAAAAATTAATTTTTGATAAATAAATAAAAATTAAAATAGATATATAAGGTAGTTAGTACAAAAAAAATTGGGAATAATAAATTGAATTACGAGTTATAATAATAAAAATATTATTATTATTACTCTTATTATTTACGTTTTAATTAAGTTTTTAAGAATATTAATAAAATTATTATTATTGTTTTAGTTTTATTATTATTAATATTAGTTTTTTTTTGTTTTTTTATTTTATCTCTTTTTTCTCTTCTTGTTTAGGGTTACACCTATTTTTCCCCCCGTCTATGGTGCCTTACTGCCTAGGCCATTGAGCCCCACCACTTTACCCCCTTTTTGCTTTCCCGCTGCAGAACATCCCCTCTCTGGCTTCCCATCATGCTGCTCCGAAATCGAACCGTCGGCCAACCTCCCAATGGCTCGCTGACCTTCCCCTTGTCCTTCTGCTGTTGCACCCCTACCTTCTCCGATGCACAGCCCACCTCTAGTTACTCCTCCGGCAAACCCTAGCGCCATCTTTCCACATGCCAACCCCCTTCCTTCATCGACGTCGACCCCTATCGGTAGCCCTTCCGGCGTGGTCTCCCAGCACGACTCCCCTTCTGGATGTGGATTAGTTCGGCCCGCGCCCCCTACTCACTCGCTGACCAGTGCGCCTCCCCCTGCTCTCCTCGACCGACACCCTTCGGTGACTACAATAGGCCCTTGGCCACTCCTCGCCGGTGGCTTCCCCCACAACTCCTTCTCCCACCCAACACCTTGGGTAAACCCATTCATTGTTATAGTTGATTTATTTCAATTTAATGTTGTTTAATTAGAGTTTATGTGGATTTTGATTTTGTTTTGATGTTATTTTTTGTATAATTCTTATTTTAGGGTTCCAATGAGTTTCATTGTGGTGCCAATTAGGTGCGGATGAAGATCTGTACAATATTTTGGAAAAAATCAACATCAAGGTAGGTGGTTGCATGCCATATCATCATTTGATGAATTTATTATGATTATTTTAGTTTATAAATGTGTTATTTAGTTTCGTATTGTGGTGTGAATGTTTGTTTTAGATGGTCGGTGTGCTTGTTAGTTATAAGTTAAAATCATATTGAGAAACTGACAATGATTGGTGTTGCTTTGATGAAATGTTTTCAAAATGGGTTTTAGGGATTTTTTTGGGTGGTGCGAACTATGTTTTCAAGGGTATTTAAAGTGTGTATGTTTCGGTGTGGATTTTCAATGAGTAGAGAATCATTTTTCGGCACATCGGCCTTGTTTTGAAATTGTGTAAATAATTTTATATATTATTTTGTTATGCGATATATATTTTTGAAAGTTTATAATGTGCATTGATTTTTTTAGAACCATATTTACATGAAATATGGTGTGTTTTATTAAACTCTCATTGAGTCATTTGGTAGTACTTTATAGGTTGTGAAAAATACATTTTAAAAATGTTGTGACTTGTGTGTGTGATGAAAATTTCACTTTCTTTTAGAATTTGTCATGTTTTTCTTTTCTACCATGTTGTGGTAAATTCTATAAGTGTTTAATAAATTTCTTATGGAGTGCCAATAAGTTTTTTGAAGGACTGAATTGTGAAATTGATTTTATAATGATTTCTTTTGCATGCGACATGTTTATAAATTGAAGAATTTTTTATTTAAGTGGTGTTTGGAATTTAAAACATGGTTGAAAGGTTTATTGGGGTTGTTTGGTTGGTGTGAAAGGTGTTTTCAAGTCACTTTAGGTGTTTGTGTATCTAAACAGACCTTTTAAAAAAGTAAAATATATCAGTTTTTGTGTGTTTTTCTTATTGTGTACTTTTCAAATTGAAATACAAAATTGTTTGAATAATGTACACCTTTATTTGATATAATTACCTAGTGTATGTAGTTTTAAAGTGACCCTTCTATATGGAATCAAGTGGTTTTTGGTGTAATGTATTCTTGGTTTCTCTTGAAATGATTTTATTAATAGCTCAAATGGTTTCTTGATACATTTATATGGCATGAAAATGATATTTTGAAAGAGTTGAACACACGTACATTTTTAATGTGGGTATTTATATAAAATGAGACAAGTCCTTGATGTGTGTGTGTCATTGAAATTGTGATTTGGTGTGAACTTAGTGTATTTCTTCATGTAATGTTATATTTGGTTTGTGACATGTGAATGAGGAACTTTTTTGAGCACATGGGAAAACCCCGAATATCTAGTTGGGCGGATCAGGACTAGTATGCTAGATGTTACGAAAGTGGTTCATCTCGGTTTCATCTGGAAGGATTGACCTTACAACACTAAATAAACTTTGTTGATGATTGGAGACCACTAGGTTATAGATGTGTTTCCCTAATAGTGGATCGTACATGAGAGCATTGATTATTGTGGTTTCTAGGCTATGTTTACACCGAGGTACGATGTCTCTAGCACACCATGCATACTCGCTGCCTTAGGGTATTTACCCACAGTGCTCTAATATTCATGATGTGGTGCCTTCTGTTGGCATATGGAGGACCACTTGAGTATTTGTGTGTTACTTATGTATTTTCTCATCCACTTTAAACTAGAATTTTTGAAATAGTTTTTCTTCCACTACTCTTTCCTTTTCAATTTCAGATCTTAAATGATTTTCCTTACAAGCATTTTAAAAGTATGGTTTTAAATAAGCATGTTAAATTATCTTTTTGATGTTGTGGCATGGAACCTTTTATTCGGTGATATCTTAAGGGGACTTTAGCTCACACCCTACATACAACTTTGGGTGTATACAAACTCTTTTGTCTCTGTGTTTCAGGTTAAGACATGATGTGTTAGGTTGGAAGTTCATTTTTTGATGGCATTGTTTTGTGATCTTGGCAGCAGCGGCTTTAGGATGCTGATCCTCTTGTTGAACGGAGGTTTGTGGTGTTGTATTGGTTTCTCTTGGGGTAATTGAAATTTTTGAAATTTCTTTAGTTGTAAAATTTAAATCCTAGAATTTATTATAGGTGTTTGGATAAAATTTTCAGATCTTGTTTTTGGGTCAATATTGGTTATTTTTATGTTCTAAACTGGGTAAATTGTTCCCTCTTGTTTCATTTGATACCTGGTAACTTGTGCCAGCCCGTGGAGGTTGGGAATGCTCTTCGGGCCATGTTGCGGACCGGGTCGGGCGTTGGGTCGGATGGCGAACCAACCTTGTTCGTGACAGAGGGGGATTATTTATCATATCTCAAATATAGGTTTTGGAATCCATATAATAATATAACAAAAAACCAAAAATTATCCCAGAGTTTTCCCAAAAATTTCTCTGAAATGGGTTGGAATTTAATTATATTATAATTCCAAGGGAAGATATTGTTATATTAGTTCCCTGGGAGATATAGAAGCGAGTTACACTTTTAATAAAATTATTTTAATATATTAAAATATATTAAATGTTTTGGAGGGTTCAAAATGGATTTATAAAATTAACAAAGTAAAGCTAAAATCAAATTATTTTAAAGGAAACACATATATTTGGTCATGGATATAATTTTCAGTATTTAATTCAACACATTTGGGTCATTATGATGTTACAATGCACAATTTATATTTATAATGTATTTAATTTATACCCAAAAATTCGGTTGTCTTAGAAAAAAATGAAAAAATTACTATTGAATAATTTCGATGTGATGATTGCATAAATTATATTTATTTTATCCATACAATTTTCTAAATATTTTAAATTACACATTTAAATGATAAATTGACATTTATTTAGAAATGATGTGATTTTTAACAATAAACGTTTTTGAACCCTCTATAAAAAATGCATTTTACATCATAAAACCAAATTTCTAATTTATATTTAATAAAATTCATTAAATTATAACATTTTAAAAAAATATTATTCATTTATAAAATAAATTATTTTATAAAAATATTTTTTAATGGAATTTGAATATTACCCAAAATAATTTCTTTTATTGTATCAAAATATAATTTTTTTCAAACTAATTATTTATTCACTTATAAATTAAAAATAATAATTAAAAAAATTAAAAAAATTTAATGAAAATAAAATATAAATATTATTTTTATGTTGTTTCTATACTTTTTAAATGTCTTTTACACTTAATTATCCTATTATCCATGTACCATGGTCGTTAATTTTTACAACATTTTCTATTCATATTGTAAAATAACTAAGATAAACTTATTTTATAATATTACTTATATTTATTTTAAACATGAAATTTATTTTTTAAAAATCAACTCACAAGGATGTAAGAATTTAATTTTATATAAAATTCCTAACCACAATGAAAATCATTATTTCGAAATATACATTGTTTAATGAAAATATGATTTAAGATTAACTATATAATTATTTTTCCTAATTATATGAATTTAAATTAATAAATTTAGATATATAATCTAAAATTATCATTTAGATAATTTATTATTAAATTAATATTTTTTTAATTTATATTTAGTTAGATTATGCATTTTAAAATACTTTTCAGAAAAAAAATCTTTTTTATCATAAAAAATCAAGTTTTGTTAAATTACCTTATAAATAATACTTAAATATAATTAATTGAATTAAATGAATATAATAATTATTTATGTTACCTTTAAATAAAATAAATATTTTAATTTCACTTATAAATTAATTCATATATTAAAATAAATGAAAATTTTATATAAAAAAGTATTTTTACTATTCACTAAGAAAACTATATTTTATAAAAAATAAAATAAATTTCACCATAAGATTATTTTTATATGGTGATATAAAAATTGGGGTTTTTTAAAAACTAATCTCTCAATATTTTATAAAATAATTAAAAAATTTATAAAACTAAATTAAAATCATCTTTGAAGAAAACATATTTTGAATAACAAAAATACATTACCAAAATAATGATTGATTATTTACTAATAATGTATCAATATAATTAGGACACACATATATTTTCTAAATTATTAAATACTAATAATATATACAAATTTAATAGAATGTTTAAAACAATCATATTTAAATAATGATTATTTAATTAAGTTTAGTGTTCCGTATGGTATTAGCTAGCGAACAAAGATTTCGCTTTTAAAAATCTAAAGGTTTTACATTATTCCCAACATGAAAAATATTTTCCCTAAAAATTTAATCTTGATCATGGTAGGGATTTTTTTTAAACTTTTAGATATATTTATTTAAAATCAATTGAAAAACACTTTTCAAACCTTTCTCTTTAAAAGTGTTTAAGGGGCATATGAAGGTCATCAGACAACTAGGTTTTCAAGTAAGAAAATATTAGTGGGAACTGAAAAATAAAAATGGAACAGAAAAATAAAACCAAATCACTAATTGAGTTTGATTAAGCACATGGTCAGTGAGATTCAATGACCATAAGAACATAAATTTATGAGGGTTAAATGACCTTTAATTAATCAGAATTTTTCATAATATTAAAAAATATTTTATTCAAGATTATGTTATTAGAGTTAAAAATTATATTTATAATCAATACTAGAAACAAAATGAAATATAATTTCATGAAAAGTATAATTATTTTCCAATAAAATCTCATTTTTCCCTAAATGATGAGAACTCAAGAATTTTTTTTTCTTGATGCATTGTAATGAACTTCTAATGGGTCATATAATACACTAAATAATAATAAGTTATTCCTTTTATTTGTTAAAATTTAATATAATAATATAAAAATTAGTATTTATCATTTTTAATCTTTTAATAACAAAATAATGAATCCAATTACATTATAGGGACAACTTAAAATTTTCATTTATTTCTTAACATAAGATTTTATTAGATTAAATATATGTTATCCACGATTTATTTCCAAAAATGTACTCTTATAGTATTTGTTTTCTTCCGATTATAATGATTTATAATGATCATATGAATTTATCAAATCATATCCCCAAGGAGAATCAAACTAGGTTTCTAAAAATCCATGTTGTCATGCATCAGTTCCCAGAAACGTTTATCACCATGCGGTGTTTCCACATTTTACCCCTTTGTACATCTGAACTAGAGCCACACCGACTTGTAGTATCTAGAAAGAGGTGTGTTTTCGTTATTAATGACTAAATCAACAATTAATAAATTATAGTAATGTCTTCTAATACCAAGTCTTATCCATAAATATTTTACTTTAGTTTTCTAATCTATATCCCAAAAATAAATAAACATTTCATTTCATACCATCTTGAATAACTCTACTCTTAATTTATAACTAATTCATGTTTTATTCCATAAGAGTGAACATAATACATCAAGAAATATTGAGATGTCAATTTACTTTTGTTATTAGGAACATTACAGATCAACAAAATGCAAAAAACATTATATTTATTGAAATCATCCTTAACATGCTCATACTTTAAACAACATGGGATAACCTGGGGACACACATAAAGAAAAGGTGATCCATAAATCCCTATATGGGAATAATCATGGTATAACATGAAGAATTTAATACATGTTAAACAATATTCACATCCATGAGGAATAAAATGAGTTAGAATAATAAAAATTAATAATGATGAATGATATCATAGGAAATCCACAAAGGTGACATGGAAAATGTTGAAACAAGTTAAAATAATACATCATATTCATAAGTGGAGGATAATATCAAAGACATCATGGTAGAAAAACTTCCATAAAGTAATCAGGTTCAAATCCTATCCCAAAATTATTTCTCATGAGATTAAGCTATACCAAATGCATTGGAGTTCTTTATAATTATTAGCGCACCAGTCACATTCATTTCATTGTCATGCTCAAGTGTGCCACATGGATCCGACATCATAAATTCATTCATTATCATATTTTATTACATGATTAAGGAGTGTGTAATAAATACATTTATGTCCCAATTTAAATAATAATAATTCTATAAATGTGAAACCCTAGTTAGTAAATGGGTATGGTATTCACTATAGTTTTTTTTGGAATGGAAAATCACATTGAAATTTCGACCGAATAGTGACATCCCATAAAAATTTATAAAATGGGTTTATGAGAGAAAAAGGGTCCCTCAAAATTTTGAAATCAAATTTTATGTAATAAAGATATGGAAAGAAATATCAAAACATTGTGAGTTTGAAATATAAGGCATAAGATAATAATAACTCATTTATAAAGAGAAAAATGAGAGGATCATGTATGAAATTTTGGCATGGTAATATGATTAAATAAAGACAATGGGATGGATTAATGATAATGAAATGGGAATATAATCATATATAAATTAAATGGAAATTATTGTGTATATGTAATAACATATTTCAACATTAAAAAATAGAAATTAAAGAAGTACAACATAAAATAAGAGCTTGAATACAAATGAGTTTTTATGATCACTTTCTTGACTGTGTGTATCCAAATTCTTAGAAAGAGTTTTTTGAGTCCTTGGCGGAACCTCAGGAAGACTCTAGAAAGTTTAGTGAAGCGTAAGAACATTCTAAATGGATTTTTAGTTAGTATAAATGAGAGAATGGGTGGGTTTGTATAGGAAAAGTTAGGGCAATTCTTTATCATATCTCAAATATATATGTTTTGGACTAAATATAAAAAAATAACTTACTACACAATTCTTATAATGGTTTTAGAAAAACTAGAGTGGTTTTCATTATTTTATAATCCCATGTTCCAATATTCTTAAAATAATATCCTTGGTTTTTTGAGATGAGTTATACTTTTAAAAGAATTTTTTAAAACTGTAAAATATGTTTTTAGTTTTAGTAGATTCATTATAGATTTATAAAATTAATAAAATATACATAAAATAACATTGTTTTAAAAGTAAAATCTACAATTAATCATGAATACATTTCATAGTATTTGTTACATCAATTTTGGATCATTATGATTTTAGAATACACCAAGTATATTTATACGGTATTTAGTTTTCACCTCAAAATCTGACTATCTGAATAAATTATGAAAAATTCATAATTGCTTAATTTTTATGATATGATTATAAAGAAAATAATTATTGTATAAAAATAATTTTATAAAAATGTACATTTACACTTTTAAAATAAGAATTGACCTTTATTGAGAAATATTGGTATTGTTGACAATAAAAATTTTCAAACCCTTTTTAAAATTACATTTGACATCATAAAAATTATGTGTTTATTAATATTTAATAAAAATTATTTCATAAAAATTATTTCAATAAAATATTTTTTATTTAAAAAAATCCATAAATTCTTAAAATTAAATTCCTTATTTTAATTTTTATATGACAGAAAACAATTTCTGTGTTATTGTATCAATATATAGTTTTTATAAAACTAATTACATAAAAATTTATAAAGTAAAAAAAATAAAAAATAAATATAATCGTCATTTTAAATAAAAATAAAAATAAATATTTTGTTTATATTCTTTCTATTTATTATTAAATTATATTTACCCTTAATTAAACCATTTTCCTTTTACGGAGATAATTTATTTTTATTACATTTACTATTCATATTGAAAAAAACTACGATTACAAATTTAAAATGTCTTAATTATTATTATTACAAATATCAAATAAATTATATGAAAAATAAATTTATTGAGGCTGGCATTTTGCATTCTATATAAATGTTACAATCATGATGAAAAACATTTTTTGAGAAAAACAATTTTTAACGAAAAGAAAATTTTTCATTGAAAAAATCCCTCAAGGTAACATTGCACCATTTTTGGGTTGATTGTGTTTTTTGACAAAGTAATTTTCCATGGTGAACTGTCGAGTTCCAGATAAGTTGTTGACAATCCATGTTGACAATGAACAATGACAAAGGAACTAATGATCTGAAGGCGATACAAAAGAGCAGTACACGGTGATACCGATTTCCAGTGTTTGCAAAATTTTTGGGGTCCAAAATTTGGAGGTTCATGAGCATTGCGAAAATAGGATTTACATTTAGATAATAATTAAATATGGAAAATGAATGAATTTCACGAAGAGAGGCTTCATGGTTTGGAATTCGCGAAGACCGGAAGAATGATGTCAGTGATTATTCGCGAGTATGTCAAAGCTTAGCGAATTGAAGAAGTTGAAGTGAATCGCGGAAGTGAAGGGATTTGCGAGGGAGCTTCATGTAGAAGGTGCGAAATAATGTTAACAGTGATGCTTCATGATTACGACGAGCTCCGCGATCGAAAAAATTCCATGGTGCTTCGCGATTTTGAGAGAATTCTAGCAGAATCTTCAAAGCTTTGTGATTGGCGATGACGTGGTGCTGACTTTGTGTGGAAAGTTCGAGGGTCGGTGGAATTGCCTATAAATAGAGGTTGAACCCCTCGAGAGAAGTTGCAATAATTTTTAGAGAACATACTTTGCTCTCGGTTTGCGAAGGTAGTTCACGAAGGCAATGTGCTTCTCAAAATGAAGGAGCTCCACGGCGGCTATTGTTGCTCCGCGAAAGTTGCGAGCTCCGCGTCGGCGAAGTGAGCATCACATGGGAAGTTTTTCGGCAACGACTTGAGCTTCGTGACAGTGCTTCCCAAGGGTGCATCGTGAGATTTTTTTTCCAAAAGGTAGGAGTTTCGTGAAGACATGTTTGAGCTTCGCGAAATTGGGATCCTCGCGAAGTAGGGTGCTTTGCGAAGGTTTATTCAAAGGAATTTCCCATTGTTCTGGGTAAAAGGAGTATTCATCAGTGGATAAAGTTGGAAGTTAACAGACCATCTACATACAGTGGAGGATGAATTCATTTGTGGAAATGAAGAGACCTACATGTCTATAAATTGTGAGTGGATTCCTTCTAAGTGCAGTGAGCCAAGGAAGAAGAAAAAGTGATCCTCTCCACCAGTAGTGAGCCAGAGAGAGAGAAAGGAGTGACCCTTGGGAAAGCAGTGAGATGATCCTAAACCTTTTAAAGGCAGTAATCCTGGGATAGAGTGACTATGCCCGAACCATGTAATCCATAGCTAGTTAATTTTAGTGGACTTTGGTACGACCGAAAACCTGTCGGCGTATGATCCTTGGACATAGCCCATAGAGGTGAAACAAGTAAACTTTATGTGTCCTGTGCTTGCTTAACGTTCTACTTATATTCTACAACAAGAAATAGAGAGAATAGTGTTTTTCTTAACAGTGAAACAAGATCAAAATGGGCTTTAATTTTAAATTAGTCACACCCTGATTCACCCCCCTCTCAGGGTATTCAGCCTTGTGGACCTAACAATTGGTATCAGAGGGAAGGTTGATATTAGTTCATCTCTCAATGGAGCTCACTAATCATAAAGGGATTCTTATCTTCAGCGGATGTAAATTTTCCGATATGGAAGAATCGAATACAACACTATTTTTGATCTTTGGGAATGGATGTGTTTTTAACATCTATGCATGGTATCACAACTGATATTACTAGTGGTTCATTATCAGAAGATTAGCATAGATATTTGGTTGCTGATGCCAAATAAATCAATTCCTTAGGATGATCCCTTTCAAATCCCATATATACAAAGGTGATGTAATGTAAAACGTCACATTCCATGTGGGAAATTCTTTTGAGTATTTATGAAGGGGATACAAAGGTCAGAGAGGCAAAGCTCCAAGTGTTGTGGAACAAGTATGAAGATATTAGAATGAACCCTAATGAGTCTGTTGATGAATTCTTTGATAGTGTAAATGCTGTGGTAGAAGACATGTGAGGTCTTGGTGAAATTATTGAAGACATTAAAATTTTAATGCGAATATTGAGAAAACATCCACCTCGGTTCAATCCGAAAGTTTCTATTTTGGAAGATAAATACCCAAAAGAGCTGACATTGGATAACCTGCACAGCAGTCTTGTTGAATATTAAATGAGAAATGATGATAAGGATGCTGTGGAAAAGGGGAAATCCAAAGATTTGGCATTTAAGGCCTTGAAGAAGCTCACCATTGAAGATTCTAAGGAGGAATAAGAGACAGATGAGGTGATGTCATTCCATTCCTCAAATCTGCAAAGAGGAAAAGGAATGTTTAAAGGGAAACTCCCACTAGCATGCTTTCGATGTGGAAAGGTTGGTAATCATGAGGCAAGGATCCCCAAAAAGATTCAAGATAAAGATAATGATGATGACAATGTCGAAATTCCCAAGAAGAAGTCTTCATCATTTTTCCAAGGGAAAAAACAATTCAAGAGAAATTACTTCATGAAGAAGAATCTTCTTTATCAAGAATTTGAAAGATCATATGAGTCTGAAGAAGAAGTGGATAAGGAAACCAAAGACTACAAAGATCGTGGGGAAAATTCCGTGGTAGCAGTCATCAGTTGTTCTAAGGGAAAAAAAGAAACTGATGTTGGAGAAGAAGAGGAATAAGTTGAAGGAAGAGTTGATTTGGAATCCGAATTTGAAGCAACTCTTGAGGAGATAGATGTTTGGAGAGCCAAAATTAAGAAAGACAATAAAGTGGTTCGTGATGCCAAACTCTATATGCAACAACAGGATGAAGAAAAGTTTGAGCTGTTAAATGAAATTGAGAAACTCAAGTTATCATCACCATAGAACTCAGAATCTGTTAGTGAGTATAAGCTCAAGATTGAAGAATATAAAAGGGAGATCGATGTCTTTAATAGAAAAGTGAAAGATCACATCAAGCATATCGAAGATCTTGAAAAAGAAGTTGTCGGTCTGTGGAGTAAAGTTAAAGGAAAAAAAACCCTTGATTCCCAATACATTATTGGGAAAGCAGATCATTTAAAAGAATGAAAAGTTGAAAGAGGAGCCAAGTAGTTCATCAGGAAAGAAGGAGCAATTGAGCTCAAACGTTATGGCTGATTCAGGGCTTGATCAGAAGCGAAAATATACAGAAATTGAAGTGAGACTACAGCACTCGTCTTGAGATTGAAGGATGATTTGGAAAAAAGTAGAATCATATTATTTAAAGATATCAAGGGGATACTCATAATGATGAAGTACCATGAAGGAATGAACCATATATCAGGTGTTATTGTTGCGGGAAGATGGGACATTTATAGTATACGTGTTCCGTAGCCAAGAGATTTCAAAGGGAAAAAGAACAAAGGTGGAAGTCAAATAGAGAACGGTTGTCCAGAACTTATTTCGAAGGACACTGTTTTTGGTGTGGAGGAATTGGGAACATGGCCAGGTACTGCACTTAAACCATATAGATGCATGTGCCAATGAAAAATCAAAATGTTCGCAATCAGCAGATCAATAAACCAACAGGTGAGTTAAATGTGAAAAATAGATTTGATGGCTTACAAGATGAAGCTGGTCCATCACACTCTCGAGAAGATCAAGTTCTCCAAACCACACTGAGTGTCAAGTCGAAGACATGGATCAAAATGAAAAAGGAAGAAAAGGAAGTAGTTGTAAAAATTTCCCTTATATCTTCAGATCATTCAAGAATACGGATCCTTGATATTGGTTGCACATCATACAAGACAGGAAATAAGGATCTTGTTATAGGCATAAAATATGACAAATAAGGAGTTATCAAATTTGGAAATGATGAAGGCATAAATATTATTGGCTTAGGAAAATCCAAGTTTGAGGGAAAAGAAATGAGACACACTGATGTCTTGGTTGTAGAGGGTCTTAGTCATAACTTGATTTGTGTTAGTCAACTATGTGACTCTAGGAACTCTATTCGGTTTAACAAGAAGATTTGCGTTGTGAATGGAAAATATTGATCAATTTTTCTACAGAGAAAAAGGACAAATGGAAATCTTTAACTTATAGGTGGGGAAGATGTTACATGTATTTTATCCAGAGTAGATGAAGAAAACCAGTTGTGGCATAAGCGACATAGTCATCTATGACAACCATCCATGGAAGATCTCATAAAGTGGTATACTGCTAGTGACCTTCCCAAACTATCACATGATCAAACTCATATGTGTGATGCTTACCAACAAGGGAAGATTATCAAAAAGACATACAGGCCAAAGGAACAAAAATCAACTAGAGTACTCAAATTGGTGAATTCCGATGTTTGTGGACCTATCTCACCACAAGCTATAAATGGAAAAAGGTACTATGTTATTTTCATTGATGATTATTGAAGAATGGTCTAGGTATTTGTCATTACCCATAAGACAGAGGTGTTCAGTTGGATAAAGAAGTATAGGGGGGACCTAGAAAGGATGCTTGGGAAGAAAATTATAATGTTTTGTACTGATAACAGTACAGAATTCACAAATAGTCAAGTCGAAAACTATCTCGAGAAACACGAGATAAGGCATCAAGTCATATTAGGGAGAACTCCCCAACAGAATGGAGTGGTTGAGATGAGAAATCAGATCATCAACAACATGGCAAGAAAGATTCTTATTGAAAAGGACCTACCAGAGAAATTTTGGAAGGAAGCAGTTTTGACATCTATCTATATTTCGAATAGGTCTATGTTGTGTCCAAAGGAAGGGAAGACTCCGTATGAAATGTGGTACGGAAAGAATCCAATGCTGAAATACTTTCGAATCTATGGGTGTAAGTGATTCATTCTCAACAAAGAAAATCATATGATGTTTGAGTCACAAGTAGATGAGGGGATATTCCTTGGTTACTTAGGGAAAAGAAAAGCATATTACTGTTTCAAAAGGAGGATGCGAAAAATTGTTGAGAGAAATGATTTCACTATAGTTGAAAATGAATAGAATACTCAAAGACCCAGTGAACAGTTTCTTGATGAAAGTGATGATGAGTTAAGCAACACAGGGGGAGAATAAGTGGCAGAGGCTAACTCAGAAGAAGATACTGATGATGAACAAGAATGTGTCAATTCTGAGTCTCTAAGGAAGCCAAAGAGTCTAGCTGAAATTGAAAGGAAGAATATCATTGGTGATCAGATAGATCTAGTTCATACTCGAAGAATGAAATCATAACACCAATCATCGTTTTTATCTCAAGTGGAGCCAAAATGTTTTTCTAATGCAGCTGAAGATGAAAACTAGGTTCAGGCTATGAATGAATAGCTTGATCAGATTGAGAATAACCAAACATCGGAGATTGTTTCGAGGCTAGCAGACAAGAATGTCATCGTGACTAAATGGGTATATCACCACAAGATGAATGAAGATGTCATAGTGATTTGGAACAACGAATGGATTTTTTGCAAGAGAAACTCCCAGATAGAAGGAATAGATGTTGATGAGACATTTTCACCGGTTGCAAGGCTGGAGACAATCAGATTATTTTTTTCCATAGTAGTGCAAAGAAAATTCAAATTGTTCCAGATGGATGTAAAATCTGCATTCATAAATGGAGTTATGGAAGAGGAGGTGTATATAGACCATCCAGATTGTTTTCTCATTCATGAGGATGAGAACAATGTTTTAAGGATGAAGAAGGCGTTGTATGGGCTGAAACAAGCACCAAGGGCTTGGTACTCAAGGCTTGATCAGTACTTGAAGAAGCCTGGTTTCCAGCATGGTGGAGTTTATTACAATATCTATTTCGGAAACAATAGTAATCAAAGGATGATGGTGTTGGTTTATGTCGATGAAATAATATTTGGCAAATCAGTTGAAGCTCGGTGCAAACTATTTTCCGAATTCATGAAAAATGAGTTTGAAATGTCAATGATTGGAGAGATAACGTTTTTCCATGGTCTACAAGTGACACAAGGAAGTAATGGAACCATCATTTCTCAATAAAAATATTCCATGGAGGTTTTAAGAAGGGTTGTAATGGAGAATTCATTGGAAATGAAGACTGTAGATGCAACCCGGATGAAATTATCGAAAGATGAGGATGGAAGGGCAGTTAATATCATAGAATAAAGGAAAATTATTGGATGTTTGTTGTAATTGACCGCGATAAGGCCTGATATTGTGTTCCCCACATACCAAGCAGTGAGATATCAAAGTGATACCAAGGAAAGCCACATGCTTGCAGTGAAAAGAATACTTCGGTATATCAAAGGCACCGTGGATTTCGGTCGGATGTATAATGAGAAATCTCAATCAGTGTTATTGGGATACACAAATGCATATTAGGATGGATCAGCAGATGACAGAAACTTAACGTCAGGAGGTGCATTATATCTTGGTGGATAGTGTATTTCTTGGCTTAGAAAGAAGAAATATTGCATTTCATTGAGACCGTAGAGGCTGAGTATATTGCAGGAACTCAATCATTCACACAATTATTGTGGATGAAGCATTATCTTGATGACATGGAAGTTAAAGTAAAATCTCTGATCGGAATCTAGTGTGATAACTCATGTTCTATCAATATTAGCAAAAATCCCATCCATCACTCAAGGACCAAGAACATTGAGATCAAATATCATTTCATCTAGGAGAATGTTGAGAAAGGAATTCTGAAATTGGAGTATGTGCCTACATAATTACATGTTACAAACATTCTGACAAAGGCCATACCCAAGGAAGCGTCTGAAAGGCATCGACTGGCTTTGGGAGTTCAGTCGACTACCAACACTTGAAAGAGTGTGGATGTGTACACACCCCTCTCCTCAAGGTATGATGCGTTTTTCCCTAATGTGCTGATTAGTGTTCCCTACTCTATTACAAAATGAAAATAAGTGACCTTTGGGTTCGCTGACAAAGGGGGAGAAAATAGTAATTGTTCAAGGGGGAGACAGTGTAGCTATTTGACAAATCATGAATGATACAGGGAGAAGCTGACAGGTGGAGCATCGGGATTGGGGGAGAGCATTGAGATAGGGGGAGAGTATTAAATATAACGATGCTAGAATTTATCGATCAAAGACTAGATATCACGATAGTTGAGGATCATGATAAAAGTAGAATAGTGAGTTTGGAATGTTGATAGATGGTTTCTAGCTTTCACCAATTGGTATCATTATGGTTCTACAATTGGTATCAATTTTGCAACTGGTATCAGCTTAGAATTGACAATTGGTGTTTGAGATGAAGTGATTCATTGATGAACTTCTCATACTACTCTTGTTTCTCATGCTGAGCATTGCTCATGTGGGAATAGATTACGTGTTATGTGAATCCTTGAGCACTATCTGAATCGAAAGAGGTGAATGGTGGTAGATGTTGGAAGGAGACTCAGTGAGGTATCAAATTGCAGAAAATCATTCTGAGAAGAGTTGTGAAAAGTTTTCAACAAAACCAAAGGTGAGATTGTTGGGAAAAATCCCTCAAGGTAACATTACATCATTTTTGGGTTGATTGGGTTTGTTGAAAAAGTAGGTTTCCATGGTGAATTGTCGAGTTCCAGAGAGGTTGTTGAAAATCCATGTTGACAAAGAACAATGACAAAGGAACATACAATCTGGAGGCGGTACAAAAGAGTAGTACAAGGTGACACTGATTCCCAGTGTTTGCCAAATTTTTAGGGTCCAAATTTTGAAGGTTCGTTAGCATCGCGAAAATAGGATTTCCATGAAGATAATAATTAAATATGGCAATGGAATGAATTTTGCGAAGTGAGGCTTCATGGTTTGGAATTCGCGAAAACTAGGAGAATGATGGCAGTGATTCATCATGATTACGTCAAAGCTTCACGAACGACAGAGGTTGAAGTGTATCATGGTAGTGAAGGGATTTGCAAGGGAGATTCGCGGAGAAGGCACGAAATAATGTTGACAGTGATGCATCATGATTACGATGAGCTTCGCGATCAGAAAATTGCCATGGTGCTACACGATTTTGAAAGAATTCTGGCAGAAACTTCAGAGCTTCGTGATTGGAGATGATGTGTCACTGACTTCGCGTGGAAAGTTCGAGGGTTGGTGGAATTTCCTATAAAAAGTGGTCAACCCCCTCGAGATAAGCAGAGAGAATTTTCAGAGAAAATATTATGCCCTCATTTCGCAAAGGTAGTTCTCGAAGGCAGTGTGCTTCTCGAATGGAAGTAGCTTCGCGGCTGCTATTATAGCTCTGTGAAAGTTGCGAGCTACGCGTTGGCATAGTGAGCTTTGCGGGTGATGTTTCTATACAATGAATTAATCATCGTGATAGTGCTTCACAAGGGTTCTTCGCAAGAGTGCTTCACGAAAAGGCCAGAGCTTCGCGAAGGCTTGGTTGATCTTTGCGAAATTGGGATCCTCGCGAAGTATGGTGCTTTGCGAAGGTTATTTCAAAGAAATTTCCTAGTGTTCAGAGGAAAAGGAGTATTCATTAGTGGATGAATGTTGGAAGTTAATAGAGAATATACATACAGTGGAGGATGCATTCAATAGTGGAAATGAAGAGACCTACAGGTCTATAAACTGTGAGTGGATTCCTTCCAAGTACAGTAAGCCAAAGAAGTGGAAAATGTTGATCCTCTCCACCGGTAGTGAGCCAGAGAGAGAGAAACAGGGAGTGAACCTTGCGAAAGTAGTGAGATGACCCTAAAACTTATAAAGGTTGTGATCCTAGGACAGTGTGACTGTGCCCGAACCTTGTAATCCACAACTAGTGAAGTTTAGTGGAATTTGGTACGACCGACAACCTGTCGGCATATGCTCCTTGGACGTAGCTCTTAGTGGTTAACTGAGTAAAATTTTTATGACATGTGCTTGATTTACATCTTCTTATATTATGAAACAGGAACGAGAGAGAAGAGTGTTTTTCTTAACAGTGAAACAAGATCAGAATGAGCTTTAATTTTAAATTAGTAATACCCTAATTCACCCCGTCTCTAGATATTCAATCTTTTGGACCTAACAATTTCACTATACCTATATTACTAGTAATATTTATAATATGAATTTCCATTCATAAATATAAATATATTATATAAAAATTTCATTGATATAATATCTTATAAGGGGTTATTTTAATTATTTATAATAGAGATACATTATGCATTTTAATATAGTATTTAGAAAAAGGTGTTTTTAATCATAAAATTAAATGTGTTTCAAAATTCAATATAAAGATGAATTAAATTAAATTAATTAAGTTAAATATATCTAATGTATACTCATGTTACATTGAAATCATTTAAAAATATTAATTTAACATTCAAGTTAATTCATTTATCAAAAGAAACGAAAATTTTTTAGAAACATTTTATTTGGACTATTCATTGAAAAATCTATATTTTTGAATTAATCAAAAATTATTACCCTAATATAATTTTGATATGCTGATATAAAAAATGGAGTTTGTCTTATCAAATAAACTTTCTATGTATTGTACAAAATAATTATAATATTTATAAAAATAAATTAAAATCATTTTCAATGAAAGCATATTCTCAAGAACGATAAGACACTACCAAAAAATGATTTATTTTCTACTAAAAATTCATCAATATATTAATTAAAAAATTATTTATATTTTATAATTTCGTTATTAATAATCATGTCCATAAATTTATTAGATGTTTAAAATAGTCACATTTAAATAATCATTGTTATTTAGGTTCAGTGTTGCGTATTATATACACTATCAAACTTATTTTTTTCTAAAACTCGAGGCATTACAAATGACCTAGAAAAAACAATCCACCCAAAAAAATATGAACCTATGAAATGTGTGAAAAACAATTTAGAGAATATGAGCTCAAAAAAATCAATGGAAAATACTTGGCCACTTTTGTTTTCGAATAAGAAAGGGAATATTATTCACTTTGATCATCCAAAAATCTAATTTTACCAAGGCCTTTCACTGGTAGTGTAGATTAAAATGGGTTAACAATAAATGCGATGAATATATTTTTATTGATAATTCCCATGATATTTTGAGCCTTATTAATCACTTACAAACAGATAACTGTGATGTATTCACTAATCGGTATGAAGATGTTGTAGCCAATCAACCTCTCATTAATAACACAGATGTTTCCTCATAAGGTGTTAGTTATGGTGTTTAAGGTACTATTATTATAGAAAAGGAAGAGAAAACTATATATATTAAAAAATTTATGACATAAAGATTCTTATTGAATCATTGTATGATGAGACCTTCAGTAGTATCTCTACTATGAAGGAATATTTTTTAATCTCCCAGACAGATACTAAATAGATTTTCATTTTTTGAGAAGATGAAAGAAACACCTTATACAATACCACTGTGGAATCATCTAGCACATACATGGACACTACAGGTCTTCATGTTGTCTCTATTCCAGTGTAGACTCCACTAAATGATGATATTCTAGAGTAGGGACATCTAGTGATTTCCAATAGGGAATATAATAAATCCAAGGATTTATCTCATCAGAGCTACATGCAACAGGTGGTTAGGAATAATTATTTTGATTCTCAAAAGGGTCCTATATGTGATTAGAATTTCCTAAAAATGTTTTCTTTTATAGTAAATTTAGATATTAAAGAAAAACATTAATTTTTCGATGGCTTTAATACATTTAGTAATAATCAGTTTAATACTAGTTTGGGTCCAACATCTATTAGTTGTAAAAAGGGCCTTTTCACTACTATTTTAGATCTAAGAAATTAATCAGGATATCCCAATAAAAAAACTCCATGCATGGAAAATTTTATCACAAGTAAGTATGGGAAGAAATTTTTTTCAGTTGGATTATTATCTTGGAAAAAATAATATGATTTTAAGAATAAAGGGAGCATATATTCATGTAAAAATTAAAATGAGTTTTGTCTTTCGAAATTGTTATAGATTGGCCAAACCTAAAATAGATTTCAATAATATGATTTTTTTAATAAGAAAATCCATGTCTTCTTGGTATTTAAAAGCCCAATAATATTTGTATGAGATATTTTATGCTCTTTATAGGATGGGATACCATATAATTATATCTAATCAATACAGTAATGACATAAAAAGGATTTGGGTTTTTTCCATTTAAGAATTTGTAGAGTCTCTCTTAGCTATTTTATAGATAAGTGTATTACTCTTAGTTGTAATAATTATTAATGACCAAAATTTTATTATTTATTTTTTCTTATAATGGATATAAATAAATATAATATCTATTTCTGAATATACTTTTATATGTAGAACAATGAATGATACTTGGGATATTCTTTGTGATTTCAATGCCATTATCAATATAGATGAAATATTAGGCATTACTGTATCTTCTACATCAACCATATAATTAAAATAATGAATAAAGGATAAACATATATATATAAAGAAAATAATGTTGGTCCTAAATAAACTAGTTATAGTATGAAAATTAATAATGCTCCGTCTAACAGATTGGATAAGGATTTTGTTAATGAGGGGGACCTTGATATTTGTGTCCCTATTTCACACTACACTCTTGCAAGAATTAATTTATACCCTTATCCTATAATAGAAAATATTATTACTAGATAGAACATGCTACCTTTCAAATTTTTGTTCAATAATTCCTAGACATTCCCAGCTGAATATAGAAAAGTTGTTCAAGATACATGGAACTCCCAAAACTACATGGATGATTCATCATCTTGTGTTCTATAGTAGAATATTCTTAAGAAAATATTGAAAATTTGGAGTCATAGAACTTTAGTAACATAGGAGAAAATATCAGTTATATTGAATCATTTCTTTATATCATTCCAAATAGTTATAGTAGTGATAATTTTCAAAATGGTTTAAGAAAGCGTAAATTTTTATACATAATATAAATAATCATTTAAACCAAAAATATTTCATGATATCAGAGGAATTAATGTTTAATGGGTCAATTAAGGGGATTAGGAAACCATATTTCTTTAACCCTCTTCACATGTTTTTGATGATCAATGGAACCCCTTTTATTATTAATGATATTGTGGTGTTGGTTGATAGATTATAGGGCTTGGATTCTCATGTTATTTCTTATATCAATAATATTTTTTCTAGTCTTATTCAAAGATTTTATGTTATAGATGGTAGTACTCATATACATTTCAATGATTATGTCAATTAAAACTGTATTATTCTTCCCCTTATATTTTAAATTAAGGATTATATTTTTTGATTAAACTCTGGAACTCTTCCAGACCAGATGTGTTCAAAATATAATTTTTTTCAATCTTACTGAGATATTGTTTACACAACTCTTTGTATGATATTAAAAAAAAAATTTACAGGAAAGATAACATATGGCATTAATTACCTGTTTCTGGAACTCATTATTAAATTGGTAAATGTGAATGAGATTCACTTCTTATGAACGATAGAACTTATTAACACTATTTGTAAATTCATTGGTAAAATTATTTCTTACAAGAACTGTAGTATTTAAAATAAAATTATGTCTAAAAATCAGTTAAGATTAATCAATGGTAAAACTATTTAATAAATAAATATTTATACATATAAATGTAATAATCATATTGGAAAATCCATTTATGGGGGTAACATTTCCCTCAAGAATTATCTTAAAAAAGAATTTCATAAAGAAAGAGAGTACATTGGAACAAGTTTTCCTTATAATATAGAAACAATATCACTTTAGAAAGAAATATTGACATCATTTGTGAGATGGAAATTTGAGAAGGTTTATTTCCTTTCATTCATATTGGTGTACCCATGGTTTATGAAAAACAACATGTCAAGTATTTTTTTCAAATTATTATCAGGGATAGAAATAAACAGGATTTCTAAAATGGAAGGTAACTCTAGATGTTTTGGATCATTAGCCTTTTAAACATTTAGATAGTCTCAAATATTTTGTACTATTTTTTGATTTATAAATTTTCAGATGACCTTGTTAATAGTATCAATACCTCTATTATGTTTTATTAATGGGAAACATTTTTATAGAAAACATTTGATAGTTACAAGGAATAAATAGTGTAAATTAATTGACATGGTGTCCTTTGTATTAAAAATCTATACAAATTCAATAAATGTTTTTAGGATGATTTCAAGATGATACATATTAATGATAAGTTGAGTCAATTTATTTTTTGGGATCTAGATTTTTAAATAGACTAAAAGATAGGAATTTAAATTATTTAGATTACTCTCAAGAACTCTCTTTATAATCTATGTTAATTCTCACTTTTTAATGAGCATTAATTATTCCTTGAATTTTTTGTTTGATAAATTTATGGCTACACATGTTCTAAACTATTTTAATTAAGGAGTTGGTTTTGAACTATTAATTCATGAATTTTTACTATACTCTTATTTGGGAAACATTATCCCATGGGATACATTAATAAAAATAATTTCATTATGAGTTTTTTCAAGGGAATTTCAATAATTTGGATAATAAATTTATTAAATGTTTTATTTCTATCATAAATGATTTCAATTACATGGAGAATCATGTAATAAAGACTACTTAATGATGATTTTTTACAATTTTTTTATTATTATTTTCGTTGTATGTTCACTATTCATCATCATTGTGATGGAATTGATCACCATTTCATAGGATCTTATACTACCACATCACTATGGAATTTATTAGAAGACTACTTTTAAATTATATTTCACAACACAATCAGAATAAAGGATAGTATGTTTTTCTTAAACTCTATAACACATTCATAGTTTCTGCACAATCTCTTACAAGAGGCTTGTTTGGAGGTTATTTAGTCTATAAAGAATATTCAGAATAAAATGATTCGTGGGGGGACAACTTTAAGTGTTAATTTGGATTGGGGACATATCTTCCACACTATGAAATATTATAACATCGTAAAAAATAGATATTTTAATAACAAAATTCATAAAATTTCTATGATTAAGTGTTTTTGAAATATATGTAACCATCACACCCCTTCGACGATGGATTTCATGTGGATTCCTCAATTTTTGTGCTCGATCGAATGAATAATGGATATAATATCAAGATGAAATCAAGGGCCTTCTCATTATGGTATAATTTTTAGAAATAATTATGGTGAATAATTTGAATGATTTTAAGATCCATTTTGTATCACTATATATCATAATGATAAAATAATCAGTATTATCAATGTTGTGACTATTTAAAAATGATGTAGACCTCTCAATTTATTGCTTTCTTTTGACTTGACTATCATTGATCAATCTGTATAAAATGGTATCATTCATATATCATGGAAATTTACATCAAGATAGAGAAATTTTATGGATGTTATTTTATACATGAATTTTATCATCACCCATACATATTGTGAGGAAAACAATATGACTTATGGGATTTTTAATTAATGTTTCACTGATCTTGGGTTGATATTGAGCAACAATGTTCCTAATGAGCATTTATCTTTATAAAAATTGACTTTTAAAAAAAATCATCATTCAGAAACTTATAATATTAATTTTATATAATAATTAATACATATCCATTTGGAAAAGTTCTCATTCTAAAAAAATATAAATCAATTATACACAAGGATGGACTGTGTCTGACTAAGAAAAAATCCAAGATATGATTTTAATCTATAATATTGTTTTTATTCGACATTTTTTTATGTTTAAATTTCCTTTGGTTAAATTATATTCGCATTATATATTAAAAACTATCCATTTTTTACCCTCAAATTATTATTTGGTTTTATATTTATTTTTTATTATTTTCACAAACTTTGCCCAAAAAATCAACGAAAATAATTGTTACTTGAATACGTAACCAAGTATTTTATATATCATTTGAAATCCTTTTATTCAAAATCTATCTTGATTTTTTTCATAAATTTTATATTTTTTACACTTCAATTATTTATTACAATCAATTTTAGTAAACTTTTACATCCTCATTATTTTACACGTATTTTTTTATGTTTTTCTATATAATTCATTTTGTACTTTTTTAAAATTTAGAATGTAATATTTTTTTATGATCAACCTCATGGACAGAATTTACTAATACAATGGGAACTATTTATTATCAATATTAACATGAAATTTTCCATGTTTTTTCAATGAAATTTACAGTTTAATTATTTTACAAATTTTGTGTTTTATTTATTTTTTCAAAAAAATAAAATTTCTTCATATACTCATGGAGCCTTTATAATTATTTATATATTTTATAAAAAATATTTCCAAATACATTAGATATTTATATGATTAACTGGGAATATTTTCTAATGATACCATCTAACTTATTTATATGAATGACTAATGATCATGTTGTTCTACAAACTAATAGGGGAAAATATTGACATTTCATCTATTCAGATTCAAATAAGGATATTTTTTTAATTTATTATAAATAATTAATTTATTTATTATTCAATTATTTCATATAATTAATGAATTAAAAAAATTAAGTGATAGGAGGGGCCAATATTATATTTCACCTAGATGCAATGGTAGGTCTCATGAGACAAATTGGATTGGGTATTTTCATTGTACCATGAATATTATTGTATCAGGTAATTGAATGAGGCCCTGATGTTTAGATTATGATGCTGAAAAATATGAATTATACCATTATAAAACTAGTTAAAGTTATATATGTGATTATTTATGTTTCTATTTCATCTGTATATATATTCCTTTTTCATGATATTAGTTATATTACTTGTTTGATTATTTTTTTCCAGTTCCATATTATCTAATATTTATTTCTTCTATGATAGCTTATGTTCTACACTTTATCTTAACAAAAATATGATCGAAAAAATTTATTTTGTTCCATATTCTTAAGGTAACATAAAGTGAAATTTTTATATTTTTTGGGATATAATATAATAAATAATAATTTTTTCACAAGAATTTTAGTTATATATGAATTTTTATAATTTTATATGAAAATAATTTATTTATATAGTATCTAAAGAAAAATAAACTACTCTATCTTATGGTATATGATCCCTTGTATATTATTCCAATGTAATATAGTAAAAAATTATTATAGGATACTAGAGTCAAGGTTACTATCGTATGAATAACGATAAATTATATTTAGGAGTTCTAATAAAAATTGAAAATTCATGAATCCAACTATATACAAATGATTAAGTTAGAAATAAAATTTATTTTTTCTATAGATATGTAATATTTTATAATAAATGGATAAACTAAAATGGAAAATATATAATCTTTACCTGGTTGATGCAAAACATAAATTTGAGGAATTATTGAATAGATTTTGTAATGAATGCGGTAAATAATAAAAATATAGTGTGAGATATTGTATTATGATTTGGATCGAGTGATAACCAACATTCATATTTTTAATATATAATAATAAATTATAGTATCATTTTTATTTTTGAAAAAAAATGTCTAAATTTCAAATGGATCTTCTAACTCAGATGTATTAATAATTATGATGACTTTATTAGTACATAGGATTCAATAGTATTATAAAATGTGTTTTAAATAAAAATATAAAAGTGTTGGGTCCATTGATTTTATTGGGTGTAAATTAATTTTTTGGTTTTGGTTGTCATTTATAATGATTTTAATAGAGAAAATCATGGGATTTCCCAATAATTCTGGACTAAATATTAATGGTGTAACTATTATATTGTTTTTATTTTTTAAAAGGAATAATTAAAATGATTCAGGGAATATGGTCAACAATAAATTTAAGGATAATTTTGGGGATTTGATTTTTTATATTATTGACATTATTAAGGAATTATTTATGTAAAAATGAATTTGAAATAAGGGTTGTTTAGAGATAATTTTTTGAATCGTTATTGAAATGGATAATATGGTAAATAGTATAATAAGTGATATTGTGTTCATAAAGAGAGAAACAAGTGGAATACTAGTTAATATTGAAATGTAAAGATGATAATTACGTTGGTTTGTCTTATTAAAAGATTTTATATATGTCAATTGTGGTAAAAAATATTAATAATGATATCAATGATTTATTAATTATTATTAGACAAGTGAGTTCTTTATTTCATTGTTGGTTGAAATCTTGGATGGTTAGTGAAGTAACTCTAAATTGTAAAAAAAATGTGTGTAAACGTAATTTAGTACATAAAAACAATATACTTTTATAATATTTGAATGCTACCCAAAACAGTCCATTCAGGTGAAATGTCCTCTGTATCTATTTAATACATTATAACTTCATATTAATTTTGATAGAGAGAAAATAGTTCTGGTAAATGTTGGAATATCACTGTTGACAAGGTTCATTTAATTTGGAATACCGTGATTCACAATTGGTCCATAATAAAAGAATGTATTGTGAGAGGGGGTGATTTAGCTTATTTTAATTTTAAACTATATCCTTAATAATGATCTTTTAGCCTAGTACAAGGAACAATATTCTAAAAATGAAAACCAATTTTATTTGAATAATGTAGTAAATGATCCCTTGAAATTTTACATGGTTTAGCCAAATAGTCCTATCCAAGAAGTATGCATGGAAAAATTCATATTCACTTTATACACAAAGAACACTAATTGATATAATATTAAACAAATATCACGTATAATAATACTCTATATTCAAAATAAAAAAATGTCATGAAAATAACATTTATATTTTCTAAAGATAAGTTCTCACAAATCCTTCTATGATGTTTTCTTTCTTCCCTAAACATTGGATGAAAAATTACACTAGAAATGGTGTGTCACTTCAGTGAATGTATAATTAATTTTTATTGAGGTAGAAATCCTAGATTTTCCCATATCCTTATCACCATAAACATTCTATAATTCCATTATTTCCCTGAAATAAAATTTTTCAATTTAATGCAGATCTAGATATATATGTAATCTATATGTATCAATACCATAAAATATTATTTTATTATTCAAGAGAATTAAAACAATATCTTTTGATCCAAGGGTTAGGTTAAAATATTTATTTTTTTCCTATTAAAATTGATTTGGGTTTCATCAAAAAATTAATGTTAGGATTAAGTGTAATTTAATTTTCACACACTCAAAAATCATGGTCTATAATTAACCCTTTGAATTTCCATTTGAATTTGTAATCCTCTTGGAAAAAACATTATAACATATTAAGATAATATCATATTCCATTATAGAATCATGAAAAAACATCTCTCTAAATTTCAGGGTAGTTTGAGAATAAAATCCTATATTGTAGTGTGGTTACCAATACTATGATGTGATGTACATTACTTGATTTGATCCATCAATTCATTGCACCCATGTTCTCCATACAATCACAAAAACTCTCCCAACTCACCGAAATATATATCATGTGATTTTGTTTTCTTAAGGATGTTCTCTTCTATACTGAAGACTAATTCATTATTTTTCAGAAAAAGAATTTCACCCAAAATAGCACTGACCATTCGATAGAGTTGATGTCTCTAACTAAATATCTATGAAGTGTAACACATAACCCATACCATAACAACTCTTGAGAATCTATAAAGATAAAAAACTATTTTTTCACCCCATATCCTGGATACCATTTCTATAGTGTGTAATGTTCCTTAAAAACTTGAAATCAAACTTACCAATACATCCTCACAACATAGCATGGGATATTGTAGTGTAGAATGTTTCTTTCATTCAATCCTCAGAGATAAACCACTACTGTTTTACTATGGTATATATCTTCTAAAATTTATAAAAATTATATAAATATTATCCTGTAGATTAAATTATCATAAAATAATATCCCCAAAAATAACCAAATGGATTTATTAAAAAAATATTCTCTTTTGGGTTTGTTAAAAAACCCAATTGCATTCAACACATTTTATATAGGAAAAATTTCTTAACTAATCAGATCAAACCTGTAATGCTATCCGAGAAACATTATTTCCAAGAGTGTATCATAAATTCAATAATACAAATATGTAAGACAAAATGAGTCAATTTAATCTTAGAAAAAATTGTTTTATAATATTATTATTTAACACAATTTGAGAAAAATTCCTTAATTGTCATCATGCATGAAGAAAATTTTCACATCAAAATCCTCACCTTCCCTCGATAAAGTATAAAAGCACTCCACCTTTCCACAAGAATATTGCTCCCAATTTTTATGTTAGAAATAAAATTGCATGATCATATCCACATATGAATTACTAATACTCTTTTTTCAACTAACCCAAACATAATATCCTTAAGAATCTATTAAATAGAGTTAAATTTTCATGGATTAAATTCCCAATAGAAATCATGACTTAATCATAATATCAAATGAAATGGGAGATTATGGATTCTATCTCCCAAATATATAGAGATATAGATTCAGTTTCAATCCCTGACAAATCTTATAATGTTCAAAACATTCAATGGGTAGTTTCTTGGTTATGATATATAAAACATTATGCTGAGTAGACACATACATCAATCTCAACAACTATTCTCAACCATTACCTCTATTAAATGATAAATAATCTCAATTTTATTAGTATTTCAATGATGAATGATATATTTTTTGATTTATATCATTTTATATGACACATTTGATCAAAATAGTATATTCCAATATAAACCTGATATATTCAAGATGATGTTTTTTCTATATTTTATTGGAATAATTTTGAGGTCTTGCAACACATTCATACTCTATCATGTTTAATGGGATAGAATATTGTTTATAACTTATCCATGAATTCAAGAACATGTGAGATAGAACACTCTTCATGAACCTGACTGTTATTCATCCATTGAACCTGCTTAATACACACTCATATAGACTAGGAGTTATTTCTGGGATGTTCTGTATGAATATTTCTTAAAATCCACTATTTGAGTAATATTATGGAGTACTGGTCTATCATATTTAATGTAAATTTAATTTTGGATAATTTATATAATAATAAGTGAAACATATTTAATGAACAATGTTTGATTGGGTGGGTGTCATTTAGAAAAAACCCAAAATGGTATATTAGTAAAGTGTTAAACTAACATCTTTTCCTTCTTTATCCTTTTATAGTTTCATTCATGTAATCATTGTTTTTAGCCATAAGAAATGAATCAAAAATGTGAAAAAATTTATTTACCTCGTTAGAATATTTATTTTGAGAAATTAATATATCATCCTTTAATTGATCCACCTACATGCCATTGAAAAATTACTATTCAGAAATTACAAAGATCTTGAATTCAGGCAAGAAAATAAATTGCATTAGGTGTCATTTGACCCTCAAAAAGTGATTTAATCAAAATATATAACCACTAATATCTACATCACATTATCATGATTGATATTTGGTTTTTGATGAAAAAATGCTCTCTGAAAACCGATCCTCTTCATGTAGTAAAACAGTTGTGAGTACTCGCCCATGAAAGGTTGTTTTAGGATATAAAAGCATGTCTTTAAGAAGAATAACTTATATTCATATTCTAAAATTATAACACCATCCAAATACCCAATATTGTCTTCCAACATAATAATTCCATTGAGTAAATATGTATTTTAATCAATTTGATACACATTAAAACTCTTTTTCACTACTATATCCATGAATAATTGAATAGTCACTGACTAAACCATAGGTTAAAATTTTTCATAAAAAACAATACATTAATTTATGGGATATCATTTGAACACTAGTAAATATTTTTTTCATTTCACCTTAACATATTCGTTATAAAATTTATTGATACATCCCCTTGGTTTCGATTATATTTTTATTTTGTATCTTCAGAATAATTTCTCATTCCTCAATTTTCTCTATCGGGTTAATATCTTCTATCAAAAACTTGTCTTATTGATTATCTTAATAATACTCTCTATTATTAGTAAAAATAAGGATATAAAATAAATCTGATTTTTCCCTTCATCCTTATTTGTTAATCTAATGTTATCTGATCCCCAATGATATTTATTTTAATGATTTATTCTCTAGTGGGGGTTTTGTGATTAATTTATGTTATGGCTACCCATTACACACGATCAAGAAAACATATTTTTTACAAATATATTCATGAATATTCATGATCCACATACCTATGTATAATTTTCCACATAAAAAACAAAACTATAATTTGGAAATAAAACATTACATTATATGAAATATTCCCATCTAATATTTAATTTTTTTATTTTCAACTACTATAAGATAATTATATTTAAATTAAATTTTCAATTATTGTGTTAAATCAATTATAATATTTTCTCTAGGATATATATCCCTGGAAAATATGATATTTATAAAGATATACCAGATTTTTTTAATGAATAAAACATTTAGTTCTCAACAACCCAAAGTAATTAGGCATGAGTTTTTTTCTAGACAAAATTTTTTATGGAGCCTTATCTTAGTTGGGATATAAAAATATTTATTGAACTTATACTTCACTATAAGATCTTATATTCTATAATACTTATATGATAAGTAATTATCTATTAGATTTATCTAATCTAAATTTTTTATTATCCATTATATCCTCTAAATTTTTTTTAAGGAGACCTATCCATATAAAAATTCATAATTAATTTCATGTTTGTTTAGATTATAATTAACTTGGATGTTATTAAATTCCATACCATTATCTATGTAAAATTTTTGAATTTTCACTCTAATAATTATTCCATTTTAACTTTGATATTTATTTATTCACTCAAATACCACATATATTGTGTGTTTATCATATGATATGATATATTTCAATAAAAAAATAAGATTTTAAATGTATAAACTATTCTCAAGAGAGATTATGGGTGCTATTGGAACCCACATGACGATGAAAAATATCTCGATAAATGTTAATTTTCTTTATTTCATTAGTTTTCATGTCTTCCACAAAACCTATACCATTTAAAAATAATCACACATGTGAGTGTGACAACATTTGGTCTTGGATAGGTCATGAAAAGCATCATTCTTCACCAAATTTTAGAAAATATAATTGGCTCTAATATCTATGTCACTTTTACAATAATCAAATTCTCATCCATTGTGGATATCATATACTAAATTTATTCACTACCAAGATAAGGATTAATCTTTACATTCATGACCCCTCCCTCTATATTACACCTCTTCTGATTGAAATTTAAGGAAGAGAGATGATGTACCCTATGTCCCACCTTTTGTAGGCCCTGAGTTGGTGATAAACACCAAGGGTATAAAATATCACATATATAAGGCATTACCTTCTATAATAATATAATATCATGTGATAAGATATACATACAACTTGAAAATATATTATATTAAAATAAATTAAACCCCAAAACAACATAAAATACATGTACAAAGTAAATTAATATTAAAAATATCTAATTAAATATAAAAAATAAAATACTACATCAGTGACTTAATAGAAGATCTAAATCCCAAGCTAGTAAGATATTTCTTGGTCTCCAAAGTTCACTTAGAGACAAAATAATAATAATTTATATATATGTAGGGTTAGAATAACAAATATAATAAGTAAAATCATTTATAAATTATTTATTTCACATGTGGAAAGAGAATATAGATGTTTCATTTAATAACAAAGTAAACAATAAGAACCTATCAAGACAACTAACTAGTTACAACCTCACTATGTATCATTCACCAAATCGCCCAACTAATACAGTAATATATTATAAAAACACAATGACAGAATCCTACAGTATATTCCTGACTAATTTTCTACTCTCACACCCCAACATCAAACATCTAGTTTCTCAATCCCATCTATACATATCACATCACATATAACACCATCTGTTATATGGTTTTGGATGTTTTTCAAGCCTCCCCACCCTCAAAAGTTCTACAATTTGGAACTAGTATTAGTCATCGTGACATCTCATTTTTCTAATAGACAATTATATAATCACTACACATCTCACCTAAAGACCTCTAAGAGTTCACACAATATATTGACTAAAGACACCTAGCACATCATATCACATCTCATCACATCACCGGTGTAGTAGGTTATCCTGAACATGATGATAATCAACCATAAGACCTCATCTTACCGTACATAACCCGAAAAACATATAAAATCCTCACCACTACTAGGTAATGTCAAACACAAAAATATATTATCACTGTTAATGGAAGAGCGAGGGAGACTTCATATCCATAAATCAATATAACCACCATCCTAGATAGTGAGGAATCACCAGGAACAAATAACCTTTGAGAATTGGTAAGGATACGCAACTTGGGTGGGGCATGTATAAAATTATTATAAAATTCATGATAAAAACCCTATGGGTTCATGGCCACTACACTAGAGAATAAATTAACCCAAAAATATAACTATATAACGTCATCAACAATCATCTCAACCATGAAGTAGATCACACAATATAACTACCATAGTAATACACAAAAACCAATATTCAATTATACACTCACCATTTATAGTATTATTGTGTTTCAGTTACTAGAAATTTACTATGTCATTTTATTTCACATTTATATTGCCTATTGATTAATATTTTATAATTATTAATTCAATTACCGAATTAAAGGACGATTCCTAAAATATTTATTCAGCAATAAATTTCATTTTATTTTATAATTACAAATGTATTCCCTAGGAAACTAAAAAAATAATTCAACTAAAACTTAAAGCAGTTTTTCCATCTCATTGAAACAACCTCCCATCTCAACAACATCAAATACAAAAAATTGATGCTCATGCATACACCATCGACTCACACAACCACCAGAAAACATCCCACATCGCATCACATACACAAAACTTCTCATCAAATAATCACTAAAAAAATATTCACATAGAATCCCATGCCAACACCATCACATCACACAACCTCCACATATATGTCCACATAAAAAAGAAAAAAAGCAAGCACAACAACATATACGGTCGCATCCAAAATTCCACATTACCATGTTAAAGGGGATTACATTACACCACTTTATTATTTATCTTCTAATTTTCACAAAAACTATATTTCCATGGGAAACCAAATCATTAGCCATATATACATTATTAGAATTTCCATTCTAGGTTATATAAAACAATCCAAACTGCAAGGTTCATATATAAATAATAGTTAAAACACATTAAAGCACCGCACTTTCAATATTTTTTAGAAATTAAATCAATGCTGAAAAATCTCTTTGACAATATAATATAAGTAGTAAAGAAACATGATTTATTTTCACCACCCCTATGATATTTTTTTCACATCCATTAAGGATTTAATAAATTTTTTTCTTAATCATTTTTTGATACTTTTTAGGACATCTATACACAAGGTTCTTAACTTTTCCACAACTAAATAAGGTAATTGGAATAATGCCCCTATCCAATTTTATATTGGAGGTAACAAAGGGAATCACTTAATAGACTTCATCATCATTATTATACTCCCACCTTCAAGGGATTTTCCCACATATGTTGTGTCATATATAAATGTCCAACATTTTGATAGAGTCCTAGAAGGAATTGGACCAGGTTGATCATAATGATTCATGTATATTGTGGTGTGTTACAATGATTAAATTAATAGTATTACTCTCTTATATATCATGTTGGACTTGTTTGCATTTTATTTTGGGGGGATTGTATTTGTATTTTACTTTATTGTACATTTTTTTTGTGCTATGATGGTGGGATTTTAGATATATGAATTCATGGTATTTTTTATTTTACATTTTATTATTGTACATGACTGGATATATTTCTATGTGTAAATGTAAATTAGGATAATTCCTCACATGTTTGCAATATTCCATGTAGACACTAGTCACCATCCCTAAACCTATTGGACCTAGGCTTGGGTTAGTTGTGGAATGGGCCCCATTGGTCCATGTCATCACTGAGTGGCATCATAAGAGTTAGTTCTACCAAAGGAAAATTGAATTTGAGATTCATTTGGGATTTTTGGAAGCATTGTTATGATATTTCAAGATATACATTTAGAAAAGGGACCACAATTTTCATGTGGTGGCTGAAATATCTATACAGAAGGATTATGATAAACTGCCTTTCAACTCAGTACATGCAGGTATTTGTTGTAATTAAAAAATTGAAATATGTATCTTATAAGAATGGGTTGTGGTTTCCAATTCCTTCATGAGAAATATTTATATATACACTCGTTATCAATAGTACATCTTACCTAATTCATAGGACACCTCCACAATATTTTATAGTAAGTATTCACTAGTAGGATTTTGAGGGTGAACCCATGAGTGAAGAGGCTTTAATACAAGGAGCTTTTCAGAAGGTGTTACCTCCAGGTGTTGCACCAGTCATACCACCATGTACTGAGATATATAAAGCATTCTAAAAATAATAGAATATGTGCATAGGTTTTGATCGCTTCATGATTTTCTGCACTAGTGTCCCATCTTGTTCATAGGTGAGCCAAACCTATAGATGTATAAAGATTGGATTGAGGAAATTATGTGTTTTTTCACCAATTTTTGGGAACATATAGATCATATGATCCTTCTTCATGGAATTTCAGGATGCTGGTGGGGCTTAGTGACTCATAATATGATAAGATGAATCTTGAATGGTGAAATTTTGAGCATTTTTTAGAGAAGAGTTTTCCCTAGCTATGTTGATGTATTTGCGTATCCATGATATTTTTTAGCTAAATATTGGTTCTGAGATTGTAGATGGGTATTCTTTGAGGTTCACCGACCTCTATTTGTACTTAGTGGATATGGTGTGTTATCAGTTTTTTTGAGTCCAGAACTTCGAGATAGGGCTACAAATATTAATACGGGAAAGCTCGATACCTCAATGAATCCCTACCTATGAAAGGTTATACTAAGGGATTTGGTGTCAAGATATTTCCAAGAATAGATGAAACAAATATTTTGTACTGGAAGCGGGCACACAAGAGTTGTGACTTCAGTGGAAGGGTGTTTATGATTGGCACAGATACATGGATGTTTGATTTATTTTATGAGGCAGTCTCATGATAGATAGTCTATAGACGAGGTCTCACATGAAATATCTAGTTATCATAGAGGGAGAGAGAGAGGTGGATCTACTTTGGTGATGTTTGGTAAAATCATCTATGATATTGTTGGACTCGATGTGGATTTGATAAGTAGAAATTTTATGGGACACCATGTAAGGGGAATCATAAGTAGTAGGTAGGTCTCTATGGTGGAAGAAATGGAAAAGTTACAGGAAGAAAACGAAAAGGTGGATAATATTTAGAATTTTTCCACCACCACCATGTTATCAATGTGAGGAATAAGGATCAGGTGAACATGGATGATCGAAGATGTAGCTAATCAAGGATTACACCCTAGTAAATTTCGGGATGATTGAATATAAAGTTTATGTCTTCTGTACTCTATCTGTAGAATTAATATAAATATGTGTGAGCGACTACACATTTTCCAATAGCTTTGTTATAGACATTGAGAATCCAATTGTGGATAGGGATCAATATTTAGGCTTTCATACACTTACTAGAGGGAACTAAATGATCCCAAACATTTATTAACTATGTTATCAGACTCTTGGTGGTAAGAGTTTATTTTGGTATCTCTTTACAATTACTATATGGTATTATGGATTCCTTCTAGGTAAGGGATTTTTATTTATAGTTCATTCCCAGATTAACTATCCCAGGTGGAGGATGTGGTTTGTCCGTAGTGATGGTATAATAGGTTCCTTTGTTGATGGAGGAGGGTTTGACTAATTATACACTAGTTGGATAACATTACCCGTGGATTTCTAGATACTATGATTTTATGTTTCATATAGTGGTGGTGGAGTATGAGGACATTTTTACTGAGGAAATTATAGGCTTACCTTCCCACCAAGAGAAGTATTTCAATGTTAATATACACACTGAGAAGAGCATGATATCTACACTAGCATATCTGATGGCTCTCAGAGAGCTTCAGGAGTTGAGGGAGAATTTGGAGGAGTTATAGAGGATGGTTTTTTTCTAGCCTAGTGATTCACTACGGGTAGCTTCAATGTTATTAACCAAGAGAGATGATGGAATATTGAGGTTGTGTGTGGATTAATGTCTCCCAAACATGGTGGATATAAAGAATAATTATCCACTACTAAGGATAAATAATCTTTTTGATTAGATGAGAGGGGAGCAATGGTTCTTTAATACTGGCCACATATGAAGTTATCACCATTTGTGAGTATGTGATAAGGATATAACAAAGATCATTACCTTCACTATGAGTTCTTGGTGATTAAATTTTCTATGATGGACACCCCAATGGTGTTCATAGGACTCATAATCCAAATATTTTATCCTTTAATAAATTTGTTTCTCGTAATCATTATTATTGATATCCTAGTTTAATTTCAGTACAAGGAGGATCATGCGAGACACTTTTGGATGGTCATCGACATACTATAAGAGAACCATCATTATATAAATGTATCAAAGATCTAGTAATGGATTTTAAAGTACCACTTACTAGGAAACATTATCTCAACATAATATGTAACATTGGACCCAGAGAAGGATGACGTGTTATCCAGGGTGCCACCCAAGATCATGATGAAGGTGCAAAGACACTTTGGGATGGGAAGATAAAATCAGAGATTCATTGTTGATTTCTCTAATATTTATATGCCCTTGATATCTTCGAATCAAAAAGGGAAATCATTATTTTGGAAATGGAGGTTTTATTAAGCTTTTGGAGAGTTGGGTTAGATACTGGAAGGCATTCTCATCTTGAAATGTAAGGTGGGTGTTAAGTACATATTATTCTGTAATTCATTCAAGACCATAAATGGTTGTCCTCTAATATAAAGGTTGGAGGTTATTGATTATGGTTTACATCATTTGAGACCACATGAGAATAACTATGCTACACATGATCTTAATCTTATGGTGATAACATTCACACTAAATGTGTGGAGACACTAACTTATGGGTGAGTGATTAATAATATATTTTGATGATAAGAGTCTAAAGTACATATTATCTCAGAATGATATTAACATGAATAAAAGGAGATGACTAGAGTTATTCAATGATAATGTCTTTAAAATTTTCTAAACACATGGGAAGGGGAACATGGTAGAAGATAATATTATCATGATATATTGTTCATATATATTGAGAAAGGTGTTTGAGAAGTTGACCCCATTACAATTATCTATAGTGGATAGATTTGTTTCAACTAACCACCATTTTTTGGTTGTTACCCCACTACTTATATAGTGAGTGTGGGATTCATAGAACAGAGATACCAACTATGAGATTCTAGGTGCATAGATATCCACTGAATGTTATCCTGATGTATTTTTTGAAGGTTTGGATAACATTATCCTTTTTTAGAGGATCCATGGTGGCACAAGTGATGTGGAAAATTTATGTACTGATGTAGTTTCATAAATTACCATTAGTGTTATATCCCGGTGTATTATTAATGAACCAGAACCTATAAAATCAATTTTGGTGGACAGGGATAATGAATTCATCTGTAGAGTTTCTCTTGATGTCTTTCTTGTCAGCAATTAAAGGTCAACCACATGGTTTTAGCTTATTTAACAAAACCCCTTGAGGTTCCATATTATAGGTGGGATGGTATATTCATTTATTTCATGAAAAAAGTTACCCAAATGTGTAGAAGAAAGTTTTCATTCAGATTTATCATTTACCAACTCATCATGCTGGCCCACATCTAATCAATACTAGAGATGAGGTCAGTAAATATCATGGAATTCCACTATGTGTAGGAGATTATTTTTTTAATGGATTTCCCTAGAAAAGTGTTTACGAATATCATTCAAACTTCAAATATTATTTCTCTACGTTATTGTAGGTGTCCATTAGAACATAGTAATGCTTGATCATAGCATTTCACCCTCATACTGATGGAATGATTGAGAAAACAATTCTGGTCATGGAGGTCATGTTTTGGGATGTCATGTTTGCACATTATATATGTTTGGGAGGAACAGCTGTGATTAGTGGAGTTTCCATATAACAATAGCTACCATTTTACCAACATTATTTAATTGATTAAGGCCTTGTACGGGTGACCTTATAGGTAACCACTATATTGGACTGACCTAGGAGTGTCATCACTAATGATCATGGAGTTGGTGTGAGACTTGATGCAGAATGTTTGGTTCATTGAGGAGTACATGGGGAATATAGAGACCTATCATATGATTTATATAGACTAATGAAAATGGTGTTTGGAGTTTGAGGAGGGTGACCATGTTTTCATGAGTCTCTCAAATCGATGTGGATTATGGGGATTCCGTTGAGGTAGAATGACATGTCCATGATTCATCATCCCTCTCCAAATTCAATATAGTGTTGGTTAGGTAGAGTAATATTTGGGTCTACCCCCGTAGTAATATTAGGTGCCTAATGTATTCCATGAGTTTCAATCATGTAGGTATGTTAAAACCCCATTAATTATCACCAACTGGGGTGAGATAGACATCAAGAATGGTAATACCTTTTTGATTAGCTTGTGGAGGTTTAGGATTGACATGATAAGATCCTATATGGGAGAGAAATTCCTTAAGTGCGCATTTAGTTGTAGCTTGTGAATCATTGGGAGAGTAACCTGGGGTGGGATACCAATATGCATGCTTGGTACCCACATCCATTTTTTATTCATTTCTTTTTATTTTTCTTACCTAAATCCTTAGGATTTGTAGAGCATAATTACTCTAATTTTTCATTTTATTACTCGAAAATATTATATGGACTTTTTCCATTGCAAGGTGATGAGATGAAACATAATTATGTGGCCCAGTGAGCCTGAAATTAATATTGGGAATACATTAAATAAAATTTTTTAATTCAAATTCTAATTTTTTTAAAAATTGGAATAACTCCCAAATAGGGAATCATATTGAAAATCAATTGAATCCAAAAACATTAGATTGTGGCTTTTTTTTATGGTGTGACAAAATCGTAGAGCATGTCAAATGCTCAGGATGGGTGTAATTATGGGATACTGTTTAAATATGTTTTTTCATATTACAAAAAATTAATGAATTAAATTTCTATGACTTATGTTGTATATGAATTTGTTTCTATATAAAAATCATATGCTTATCTGAATAAAACTGGATATTTGAGAGAAAGAATTAAAGGATCATTCTCAGATGAATAATGACTGGATTGAAGCTCAACAATTTTTGTAGATTGCTTTTCATGATTCAACTCAATGAATATAAAACCGGTTCATTCATTGTTATTGATCGATCCATATGGATGTAGAAAATTTTTATTATATATATTTACATGTTTTTATTTTTCCTACAACAAATTCAAATCCATAAACTAATGAATTGGTTTTTAGATTGAGAGTATTGACGGTATGAGGTAGATTTATTCAGGATTGGTGATTTGTTTGTGGATTATATTATATCTCATTATCCTTTATTCTAATGAGAATGAATCGAGGACAACGTGAACATTGGTCGAGGTTCGTTCTTCATTTTTTGTGGTTTTTCCATTTCCTCCCCATTATTTTTATGTTATTTATGGGTAATTCATTTAAACCTCAGATCAAATAATACTGAGTATTTTATTTTTGGAGATCATTATTGAACACAATGAATATATACATTGGGTATGTAAACTGTTAATGTTATATTAGTGGTCCATGTAGATGGAGGATGATCACTTTGGGATTGATTGAAGAATTCTGATTCATGTGTGGAAAGTGGAAGCTATAAGATATAAAAATGGTCATTTCTCAAGGCACAAGATATTCTCTAATCAAGACCATGATGAAGATAGACTCACATGTATTGATATCATTTTTCTTCTGAGATATAGATCCACGATAATCAGAAGAATGGGTGAAGCCGCATGGTAGGATCTTGATTTCATGAAAAATAAATATACATGCAGTGTACCTTAAGAACACATTCCATGTATATTCCTAGAAATAATGATAGTCTATCTGTGGAGAATTATGTATCACATGTTATGTGGTCCATACCACAAATCTTGTGACCCCTAAAATGAAATATAGGTGTCTAAAGGTGTTATTTACATAAGAATCCAAGTTGTGTTTCACATAGTGTTATTAATTCCTCACACCATGTACACAATGGAGGGGGCTCAACGTGTTCATGGGGTACATGACTATGAGATCGTGTGCCCCCACACTTAATGTATGGAAATCCATACACATTGTACTTGGACATAGGAATGTGCATGGGTTGTGATATATGGGTAGAACTGATGCTGAGGGAAAACATACCATAATACTAATACATGTCATGTACTTCTTCAACGATTGTTTAGGGCCTTTATCATGTACAATTTTTTGATGGGGTGGGTTATCTTGATCCTTTTCATAGGGGTTTATTATTCATTTCATTATTTGTATGGTGTAGAGATCCACTATAAGGAACATCAGTCGTAGATAATGTTTTTGGAATCTCTTACCGAGGAATAGATTGAGTTCATATATCATTATCCTTACCCTAGGATAGGTTCTGGGAATCATTGTGACCAAATCAACATTGGTGTCAATCCCTAACATATAAATCTACTCTAGATTTGGTTGTTGGTATACCCCATGGCCTTTGGTGTGATCCTTATATTTTGTATAAATCTGTTTAGACATAGAACATGTAATTCTTATATCATGACTTGATCAGAATAAAATATCAAATAGACACCATCAGTTCTATCAATATCATCGTGGGTGTTCTCCTAGAAGAGTGTTATGTGATACATTTGAACAACAACCCAATTATGGGTTTATATCTGGGACATTACCTTTAGACCATGTATCTATTATAATTATATATTTATGTTGTTGTTATATAAATTGTTGACATATACCTTTGATGAACCAGATGTTATTATCTATGCTATATTCATTGTTATTTTATAGTGACTTACTGAGAATTATTATACTCACCCTTTCATGGGTTTTTCATGAACTTGTTATGTTTTATGTAGAAATCTATAATTTAAAGGAATTTCTACAATGATCAGGATCAGGTGGATCTTAGTGAGTTAGGAAGATTGACGTGTGTTCTAGTGGTTACATTGATAACATTCCTCTCTTAAATCATAGGTTGTACATGATTTTAGTTTTATTCTATATACATGTATTTGTCTCTTTCCTTCTAATAATTCTTTTTGTACTCTAATAGTGGGGTATTTTATGTATTCATGCATGTTTATTGGTTTTTTTTATATTTGACCATTTCATGGGATTGGATATGCATGTGTGTATACATGAAAATTAGTCTAATTTCATACATGTGCATGATATGGATACTCTACACTATTTTCCACCCCCTGGCCTATTAAAGATGAGATTATGGTAGTCATGGAATATGAGAGGTTGGTCTGCTTCATGCCACAATAAAGTATATTTTTCCTCATACCTTGTAAAATAATTGAACCATCTCTTTCGCTAATTTTTAAATCCTTCCTATCAAATTTCCCAAAATGTATCAGGTCACATAAATGAATAACACATATATTTTTTGACTATGATATTCAACTAAAAGAATATCCATTTTTTGAGATCATTTCAACCTAGTTTTTATTTACCAGAGCCAATGATTTTAATACATACAACATTATTGAAGAGAACACATGTTTCTTTATCATATTCAATTCTCATGGTGAGTTGTTCATTTCAGGTCATTTATGATATACACCAGCTATATTAAATCTTTAATCTAGAAAAATGTTGCTTCCAATGATGATATAGTAAAATTTTACTTTTGATATTTTTTCTTCTATATACATGGATGTTTTTCACTTCCATAAGTTGTAAATCATTTTATAATATCTAATTCTTCATTGATTCGTCATCATCTTGTATGGTAGAAAAAATTGTTTTCATATTCATCATATTTGAATATTTTTCTAGTTATTTTCCACAACATTTCCATATTACTTTTAAAACCTCCATGTCATACATTGTTTTCACAATAAATTTCATTGTGACCAAAACAATGACAAAAAAATGCATAGATGTTAAATGTATTCAAAAATAAAAAGAAAATTATTGGTATTTCTTTAAGTTATTTATTTAATAAATATCTCTTCATAATAGAACAATCATATTAAGTATATTATATATTCCTATATTATTAGAAAGAATTTTTTTTTTGTATTTTGTCACACATTTTTTCTTTTACCAATAGTATATTGAAGGAATTTATCATAAATTTTTTTTAAGGTGTTGATAATTTTTGTAAAAAATTAATGATGCATTTACTCTTCTTGTGATTGTCCTATAAAAATGTTTTTATTTTTTTTTAATCACTAAACTAGTGGGGAAAAAAATTATCTTTGGAATCTTACATATGTAATTATTTATATTGGAATGTGGATGACTTCATTGAGCTACCCAATTTTATATTACATATAAAGAGTCTCTATTGATCATCACACAATTATTATTATACTTGAAATTATTATTTGAATTATAATTTAAATTTACTTTATACAATACATATTATATATTTTCATCAATGACATAACCCTTCCCCACAATAGTAATCTTCAAAAAGTCGTTTTCTTATAAATAATAAAATACTTCTAACTAATGGGTTTCCATTCTTCTCACAATTCTTAATTATCATCATTCAAATTTTATCTATAGATTTGGGATTCAAATAGAAGACCATTAACCTTATTATTTTTAACTTATATAATGTTACATAAATATAGGGCCAGTTCATGTTCTTCTTGAATATAATATTTATATTTTAACTATCATTTTCAGTTCCACCTTCAAAAACATATGGACTATATAAAATAGCCGCACACAAAAACATCACTACGGTCTCTGGATTCTTCAGTTGTCCCTACTCTGGTTTCTTCTAAACATTCATATTTTAGATAAATAAGACTCTTTCTATTAAATAACCACCGCTATGATATTTTTTCACATCTATTAAAGATTTAATATTTTTTACATCATATTAATCATTTTCCTGAAACATTTTAGGTCACCTATATACAAAGATATTAAATATTCCTTAACTAAATGATGTGATTGGAATAATGCCTTTAAATTTCCCATTACCAGTTTTATATTAGAGGTAACAAAGGGAATCACCTCATTGAGTTCTTCAGCCTTAGGATACCCTTTTTATAATAATTTCTTAAAATCCATAAAGGATAATTCATGTGGGTTCACCTATTATCTGGACTAATTGTATTAATTCATTATTTCAAATCCTATATGATTACTATGTAATCAATGTAGTGATACTATATTTTGTTCCTCACTTTATGAACTGACACCATTACCTTAAATCAAAGATGAAGTCTTTATAGAATTGTGTTAATGATTTTAAAAAAATCAGTATTTTCTCTAATCCCTCACTTGTCATCCACCTACTTGATGATTTGATTAAATAATAAATCAAAATTTTCATTTAGACAAATCCGAAAATCATTAAATTTATTCAATTGAACATGAAACATCTCATTTTGACTTCAGTAACCCCTTTAATAAAAATTATATGTTTTTACCATATATCAATAAATAATTTTTATGAAATTTATTAATCATATATAGAATCATCCATATCGCTATCTAACTAATTGATTACCATGAAATCAATATCAAACACATTGTGATATATTTTAGATAGATCTCCAATGCCCACACTTGATAATATTATGTGGATAAAAATTTGTGAAAATAACCATTCATAGAGAGAAAATACAATGATGTATTCTATTTTCCATAAATATTAATAGTTTCCCAAAAAAATGTGTGCTCCTTTATATTTTATAACTACCAATAACATCATCCTTTAGAGAATGAAAATTAATTACCCCAAAACCAATTATCTAATTTAATTATTGGCCACTAATCAAGGAATAAACCGTCAGGGGTGTCAAGGTATTATAATTTCAAAATTTATCATTGATCATAATCTTGTTCAGTTTTTTGATGAACATTCTTACCTCCATCAATATAACTTATGAGTGAATATTGTCGAAGTATAATACATTCAATTTTAATTGGTTCATAAAAATGGTAAAATTTAAGGAGATATCATGGAAATGATACTGTTTAACTGGGACAATAAGAACACATCTTGATATGAGATTATAAAATAGATTATCCATAGTGACTAACGAGATTCCAAATACAAAAAAACATATAAAATATCACTTCCCATTCCCACAAATATATTCTCACTACTCCTTCTGCTATGTTCTTGTTCTTCTAAAAAATAATTATGAAAAACTAACAAAAAACATTTTTTGTAACATATACATAATTTTATTAATTTCTTGTATGGTAGAACCCCTGGAATATCTGCCGAATCTCTGGAATTCAGATTTCTATGTTTCTTAATAGTCGATTCATTTTTTATTCTTTCACAAAAATCCTAATATCTCTTATTCTTTTTGAATTATACTAATAAAATATTGTGTGAAATTTTGAGAGAATTGATTTATTCCCATATTTATGATGACAGCTGGTTGAAAGGGGGAAGAAAATTTACGACATTATTTTTAAAAATATTTCTCATAGTTAAAATAATTATATAGAAAAAATAAAATTATCATAATTAATTTGTATATTGTATTTTAGATCAAAGATATCCATTTCTTTATATTTATACTATCACATGAAAGAATGTTAGAAATAATATAGTGACCTGATTTTTAAAACGAGCTAAAATATTTGATGACATCCATTTTAAACCAGAATGTTTAACAAAAATATTTAATATATATCACTTATTAGAGATACAAAAAAATATTACTTTTTAATGGGATGTTGAAACAAAATTAGAATTATTTAGAAAGAGACTCTACAAAACCCCATCCTTTATTTAGATATTGAACAACCAATTACCTTATTTTTACACCATGGAGGAACTACCCAATATATGATTTATTAAGGTAGTATTACCCGAACATTAAGGTACTTATTCTTTACAATGAAAATCCAAAAACAAAAATAAGGTACAGAGAAAAGATATAAATAATTAAGAACCAAATAAACTAGTTTAATATGAAATAATGATAAGTCAAGGAAAAAATTATCACTCTAGAAACAAAGATCCATAATGATGTGGTCCAACCGAGTGACTGGTAGTGATGATATAAAGTGTGTTAGACAGCACAGTTTCAAAATATAACAAAACTCCAACACATGGAATGATATATATAAATATATATATATATAAAGAGGTCATTATTGGTCGATATAAATAAAAATTTAAACATTAATCAATATCCACTATAAATCCTTTGTCCCCATGCATCTATAATATTCTATTTCTCTCCCACTCTCTCCAAGATAATGATTCACTTAAGTGTTAGGATGTGCATTGATAATCCAAATAACATAATATAGTTTTACAAAAAAATTATTTTACATAATAAATATTAATATAAATAATAATTAATGATGTCTTTCAAATGTTCCCATAAAAATAAAATTTAATTTTTATGTATTTAAAATATTTTAAATTTGAAACCAACAAATTTGAAAGAAAATAATGTAAATATGAAACATGTATCATTTCATGTGGTGAAGTATAATTCTTGATGAAATACTTTTAAATTTTATTCCATAGTATATAAATAGTTAAAAATTAAATATGGTGAAAGTAAAACCATAAAAATAATCAAAATAAACATGTAACAAATTTAAACTTGAAAAAATATATAGATGAAGAATTTTATCCAATTTGGAATAAAACCATCTAAGTATTTGTAAACAAAAAATTTGAGTGATATATAAAAACCATTTTATACATCATAGAAATAATCATTAAAATGTAATGATTATCAATGTTGTGTAAGAGTCATCTCAGTTTTCCATAAGAGTCATCTCATATTAAATATAAGTCATCTCAGTTTTGCATAAGAGTCCTCTAATATTATGTGTGAGTAATATATTCTTGTATATATGTTATATAGTCTTATGAATGTGTTATCTAGTAAATCATATGTAATATATAGAACTAAATATGATAAATTTAACAAGTAGATAAATTTCAGTAAATATGATACAACATAGCTTATACAGATATTTATTTTTATCACAAACCATTTCAAAAAAAAAACAAAACAAAACCTATGTAAATAAAATTTAGAAAACAACACTAAAAATATTAGTTTTCCTACAAATAGAAAAATAATAAAAAAAATTATTCACTAATTTTAGAGGTAATTACATTTGATGATGGCGGTGGTTAATCATCACTATTGATGGGAGTCCATGTTTCTACGTTTGATATCACTTTTGATGTCTTTAATACTTATTTCACTGGTCTAGGATGTTTGAAATAGTCTTGGGTGTGGTTCCAATGATTGGGATTCTAAAGGTTTGGTTTTACGGTGAGGATAAAATAATATCTAATTTTTTTAGTGATCCAGTTCGATGAATGTGGATAAGTTTTGGTCTATCCATCTTGGGGAATGACTCAAGGCTCACGATGGTAGTGTGGTGCAGTTTTTGTTTCAATACATCCATTTATTTAGAAATTTGAATGATGGTATGTTTTGGTAGAAGGATGTGTTTTTGGATTGAGATTGTTTACTATAATTTGGAAATTCAAATATGTGTTATATATTGGTGGGTAAAAAAATTTAAAAAAAATATTTTGGCAATTTATAAAATAATAATGTCATAATTTTAATTCTTAAAAAACATAATGTTGAAAGGTTCCACTAAATAATCTCACTTTTTTATACATACAAAAACCAATATAATATCCATCATTATCCCTTTTTTTAAATTTTAAAAAAATTAAATCACCTCCCCAACCCCCATTGGTTTTAGGATTAATGAATGAAAATTTAAAATAAGATTGTTTATTTAAATTATTTCTACCCCTATGTAAAATAATATTATACTACGGCTTGAGATGACATTTCAACACGTCAAAATGAAATATTGACTTAAATAACATTTATAAGAGATTTAAATAAAATATATATTAAATATTTTATTTAATTTACGACTTTGAAAAAAAATCAATTGAGAAATAGCTAAATAAGAATATAAATTAGAGAGGTAGTGAAAATACACCTTAATATAATTTTTCCTTTCTTTTTTATAAATTTCAATATCAAAAACTCATCATGTAGAATTAAAATACGATATATATTAAATTCAAGAGTAACTGTAATAGAATACATAAAAACATTCAAGTATCCTTGAAAATATGCCAAAATATTATGTGAATCATGTTATACAATTTAAAATCAATTAAATTGTAATAAATTGATAATTTATACACAAGTAAAACAAAACATATAAAAATATATCATGCATATTAGAAAAAATGGAAAAGGATTTAATATCATATTAGTAAACCAAAGATCAAATAATATTAATAATGATTGAAGACAAAATATAACAAAATATCATAATAATTATGAATGAGAAACTAATAGAGTTGATATGAAGTGGGATTCTAAAGGTGAAATGATTTTATCCCGAATGAACTATATTCTATCTATGAACAGATAAAACATATTAATTTGAAAATTTAATTCCAAAATTATATAATTCAATTTTTATATTTTATTTTCTAAAACATATTTTGTCTAGTGTGTTATTAAAAAATATGAGTGAATTAATCATCATTTTTTAGATATTGAAAACATATTTCATCTTTTGAACATGGTCTCTAATAAAAAATAAAACCTAACCCCAATATGTTTTGTTATTAAATTTTGTAAAGGTTTCCTAGATATAGAAATGACTAATGAATTATCAAACGAAATCATTGTCTTATCCAAATGTAAATAAAAAACAATTAAACATTTCTTAATCCAAAAATATTGTGCACAACATCCTTCGGAAAAAAATTTATTATATTACCACTATAGATAAAAAAGATATATTTTTTCATAGAGCTTGAAGATACAATTTTTCTCCATGAATGTGGCTGAGTTCACTTGTTCATTTCTTATTTATTTTTCATCCACCTAAATCAGAATTTATGTATTCTATTAACAAAAAATAAGTATTTTTAAATTAAAATAGGCAAAGGTTTATTGATGCATTAAACTATTTTATGATTTTTTATTCAATAATTAAATGAATTTTCAAATTATTAATTTCAATCATTGAACCAAAAAATTGAAATCATTAAATTAGGCCACTAAAAAGTTAAATATAACAGACCAACCATCATATATCTATAAATTATATTATCTTTCTCTTTTATAGTATCTTTAGTATCTAATTTACCTGATGTTATCATGTGATTGTTGGATTTTTTTGGCATGAATCAAAGCCAGATATTTTATCATTTTTAGTTTAATTATTTTATTGATTTAAGAAAAAGGCTTTATTTATTTAGGATGTTTAAAAACAAAGAAATAATTTAAATCATCCTATAAGAATCATATGAAATTCATTAATCATCGATTATAGAAATTTTTTACATGAAGTATAATTTATGATCCCAATATAATTTCTTCCACATATTTTTGAAAAACTAAAATATATTTAAAAATATAATTTTTAAGTAAATGTGAATAAATGTTTCCTTTTTTGAATCAATTTTGAATAAAAATTAAATAATGTTTTATACCAAGATTATGGATCTTTTTTAATACCATAATGAGACTAAAATATCAATAAATCATTATTAGGATATTATTCACTTTTAAAAGCATGGGTAGTTTACCTAAAACTCCTAAAAAATTATATCCAGTTAGAAATAAACTATTGATATCCATATCATTTAATTTAATCCACTAAAAAAATAAAGTTAATTAAATTATTATGGCCCATATCCTTTAAAATGAAGAAAAATTTATATCACAAGTTATGCCCCTTTTATGTAAATAACATTATAAAACTAAATATTACTTATTTTTATGAATATTTCTAGTTTTATAAAGAAAATTGTTGAAAATAAACTTTGTAATAATTAAATAAGATTCTTATAGAGGTTCAAATATATCAAAAAATTTATATTTAGATCATTTATTTTTCAATTCATAAATATATAATCATGTTTGAATAATTTAAATCCTTATAGATATTTTTTGAAACAAGACCAGAAATGAAATCTTGTTATGAAAAAAATTCCCATAATGAATTTATATTTTAAATTCTCAAATAAAATTTTCCAATTTTAGTATCTAATTTTTTTACAATTACTTTATAATAGATTTATTCCCTACTCAAAACATGAATTTTCAATTTTAGATTCATTATTTCCAAACATAAAAACAAAAATTATTCATCAATATGATTTAAATCATCATAATTATATTTTTAGATACCTTTAAATTTTTTACATGTATATTTTTTAAAATACCATTATTATTTTACTATTAAATATATATGAATTACTATATTTTGAATAACCAATAAAAATACATTAATAAATTTTTGAAACAAACTTATCAAATGAATATTTAGAGTTATGAATATAGTCATTACAACCAAGAACTCTAATGTACCAAAAAAAAATTTTCTACATTTTCAATGTTCATAAGTAGTTTTATTCAAAATTAACATTAAAATAAACATATTAGACACATATAGAGTATTAATTAAAAAAATACACACAAATATATCTTGGTATTTTATTTCATTTAATATGGTTATACTTATTTCTGATAATGTTTTTTTAATTTCCAAAAATCAATTTTTTTGTATTGTCCAAGGGATTTAAAAATGAAGATAATATATATTATCTTCACTGAAAACTAAAAATTATAAATTCACTAACTATATAACCCTATCATTTCTAATTTGTATGATTTTGTATCCTTTTTAAATTATAAATGTTTTAAATAAGTAATAAACTATGATTGTATTTAGGACATGAAAGAAAGAATGTAAACCCAAGTTAATCTACAAAATTCATCAACAATAATAAATATATACATATTTCCACCAATAGTAGTAGTAGATATTTGTTCAAATATATAAAGGTGAATAAGTTATATTTTCCTTATCATATTAACCTCTTTAGTAAGTCTGAAGGACTATATATGGTATTAAAAATTCAAACAAGAATCACATATAAAGGTGTTGTCCAACATCTGTTTTAGAAGCTACATAACATTTTAATGTTTTGAAAGTCTATAAAGATTAATAAAATTTTAATTTACAAGATAACTTTTCAATTAAATATTTTAAAACTATATATAATATTTGAACATATAATTTTTCATTGTTAATTTTGAGAAATCAAAAGTATACATATATCATCCTATTGGATTACATAAAATAAAATCGACTCATATTAAAACAACTATACACTTATCATTTATAAATTTTACATTAATTAAATTATCACATTGTTATGAAGTAATATTACATCATTTTATAATAGTTCAATATATAATACTTTTGAACTGATAAAAAATAACAAATTCAGACCTCACAGTGTCTTTTTATTATAATTGTAGAATTATCAACAGATTTAACATTACCTCCTTAAAAAATTATTGAATGACCTAATTATTTTTCATATCCCTTATCATATGATAGGAACATACATTATCTATTCTCTATGCCTAATTTTTAAAATGTCTAATAACATATACATAAATGATATATTTAGGAATAAATTACCTTTGAAAACATGGATATAATTGTGTTATAGAAACTAATTTAAGAAAACAAACTTATTTGAATCTAATATTAATAGGTAACAAAGAACATAAATATTTATACATTAATATTGTAGTGTGTTCAATGAATTTTGTAAATTTTAATGAAAATTCACTTGAATAGTGTACATGAAATCAACATTTAAAACATGTATCTATTGAGATCCTTTATTTTAAAATATTAAAAAAAATCAATATATATTTTGGGAAATGTATTATCATAACCATGGACATATTTAAGATAATTAATTTTTTAAAATCATCGTATTTTATCACAAAATATTATTCCTTTATAAAATATTGTGAGATTTATTAAAAAAAATCTTATTTCATATGATCATTTTTTTCTTGTGAAATACTGAATTTAATTTCATATGAATCATTATATTAAAAATGATAAACCTAATGTAAAATATTTTAATTCATAAAAAATTAAAAATATTCACATATATAATAATAATATATTTAGTTATTATTATTTATATTTTCATTTTCTTGAAGGGTGATCATGTTTTCCTCAACAAGTTTTTTATACTTCTTCATAAGTTCCTTGTAAAAATTTGAATTTTGAAACCCTATTTCGGAAATATTTATATTTCATTACATTAATAATTTATAGTGTCAACATCAAAACTATATTATAATGATTCAGAATCAAATTCACTTACATCATATGAAGAATCCATTGTGAAGATATTTTATAAAACATTTTAATGAATATATTCTTTACTAAAATCTAAATAATTACCATATCCCCAATAATAATTAGTTATTTATTAAATTTTTATCTCCTTTTAATTCATTATTCTCATATTTTTTAATTTATTATTTATATGATCCATTTTTCAACATTCATTAAAAATAAAATCTTATACTTATTTCAAAATAATAATAATGTTTCTACTCTATCTATAATCAACTATTTAATAATTAATTTTGTTATTTCTTAAATATACATTATTTATATTAAAAACTCCTTAAAAATCATAAAAATATTCATCACTATCAATTATTCATAAAATAGAATTATATGGGTAATTAATGATTATAATTTTTGATTTCAAGTCAAATCCAATTCTTATTGATTTAATAAGGTTTCCTTATGACTTTTTCATTCCTTAATGTTTGGAGAGATTGTTGAGTCAATAAGGTTTCCTTATGACATTACCATTTATTCATGTTTTAAAAATCACAAACACCTTTTCTTAAAGAAAATTTCATTTAACCTATGTTTTACTTTCATAAGGAAAATTTTCCTTCTCCAAGGAAATTTATCCTTATAATAAATTTTATTGTTCATTTTATCTAAGTATAAAATTTGGTTTCGTATCCAAAACATGGAAATCATATATATACTTATATATAAAGAATTCTGTTTTCAGGATCCACATTTTTATTCTAAGTTCTCATAATTCAGACTCCGAACTTTTCTATGTTCTAACTCTGATTACTCTGAATTCAGACTTTGAAGTTTTTTGAGTTATGATTCCCAGTTCATTGAATTTAGACTTTGTACTATTATTAGTTATGACTCCTGGTTCTCCGAATTCAGACTCCGATATTTTCCAAATTTTGCTTACGAATTCTTATGAATTCATAACTCTAAATTCAGGTTACGAATTCTTATCAATTCATTACACCAAAATCTGGTTACAAATTCTTATGAATTCACACTCTAAATTCTAGTTACAAATTCTTATGAATTCGTACTCCGAATTCTTGTTACGAATTCTATAGAACTCTAACTCCAAATTATTCTAATAAATAGAATCTGAATATCCATATATTATAAACTCCAAATAGTTTTTGAGTAGACTCTGAACTATCATTTCTGCACACACTCTGAAAAATTAATTTACATATGTAACCATATTTTTTATTACACTCTACAAAATGAATTAACATAAGTAACCATATTTTTTCTTACACTCCAAAAAATGAATTTTCTTAAGTACCCATATTTTTTATTACTCATGTTTTGGTTATAAAATGATGTCGTGCATTCAGTTACTAACTATCCATTGTTTATGTGACACATGTACAGGTCCCTCGGAAATTCAAGGTAAAATATGACCATTGGAGGAGGGAGTCAACAATTGAGAATGTGCCTATAAATAATAGCTCATTTGAAATAGCTCACAATATGTTACAACAAGCTGCTCAATCTAGAGATTACATGCTTCTAAAGTTATTTATATATAGAGAGACTTTATTTCATTGTATGTACTGAACAACTTGTTCAGAATTGCTTCGTACGAATCCAAATGTCGCCGAGTACATTCGAGGGCTTCCGAGGATAAGAAGACAAAGGTGCTAACCACCTTAAAGTTCGAGGACTTCCATGCTGTGGAAGATAGAGGTGACGACTACCTTGATCTTGAGGGATTTCTGGGTCAGCAAGATAGACTCTGATCTTTGTATCATGGGCTTACCCTGGTGTGGGTAAGAGAGACTTACTCGAATGTATAAATCAAGGGACCTTTAACCAAGGTTGTTGAATACCCTTCTTTTTGGGTAAAAAGATTTATTACTTATTACTTGTTTGGTTCATGTTTTCCACTGCATTTTGATTATTAAGGAATGTATAACGATCTAAAACTTACTTATAATTGTACACTTTGATTTAGTAAGATTCCATACGCTTTAAGGTAGAATATTTATCTTTTTAAAATGTTGTTAAGTTTCATTTCCAAAACAAATTTTCTAGAATTGAATTCACATAATCATATTTCCATAATCATTCAAGTGTGTAGAACTAAATGTTTTGTGAATTAACATGTTTATCCTCCTTATTCATCTTCATATATAAAAGTTCCAAATAATTCCTTAAAGTATACAATTCAACCCCCCACTTGTATATTGAGTATCTTCAGTGTCTTTTTTATCCTACATTTAGAATTATAGAGTATTTTATACTCCATACCATCTCAACAATTGGTATCAGAGGTTTCATACCTCATACTCTAAACCAGTTCAAAAATTGTTTTACTAATTTATTTTTAATATATATTTTCAAATTCATCTTTGTGCATGTCTTGGGTCAGACGATGGTAGTGTTTTGCGGGTTTTTGTGGAAATACATGGTTAACTTTCTAATTTTTAATTATGGTTTGTTTTAGTAGAAGGTGATGTGGTTGGTGAAATTTTTTTAATGGAATTTTTATATTCAAAATTTTGTTCAATGTTGGAAGGTAAAAAACTAAAAAATATTTCTATAATTTATAAAAATGTATAGGCATTTTACCAATTATTAAAATATATTTTGTTCCAAGGTTACACTCAACAATATCACTATTTTTTATAATCACAAAAACCAATTTAATTTCAAACAATTCTCCCCCTTTTGAATTTACAAAAAGAAATTAAATCTATTTCAAAACACCCTATTGGTTTTACTATATATTAATGAAAAATTAAAATAAGATTGTTTATTTAAATTGTTAATAACCCTAAGAAATATAATACTATACTAAGGCATATAGATGGAATTTAAACATGTTCAAATGGAAAATATATAAAAATATATATTATAATATTTTTCAAGAAAAATGTGATTAAATATTTTATTTTATTTATTAATTCGAAACATAAAATCAAATAGGAAATAATAAAAGGAGAATATAAATTAGATAGGTAGTTAAACTTTTCTTTAACATAATATTTTCATCATTTTTTAAATTTTATTAAATCTAATACATTTCATGTACAATTATAATACGAAATATTTTGATATAAAGAGTAATTCAAATATAACAGATATAAAAAATTTATTGATCATTGAAAAAATTCCAAATTATTATATGACTCATGTCATAAAATTTACTCTGAATTCAATTGTAATCAGTTGAGAATGTATATGCAAGTAAACTAATACATATTAAACAATTATCATTAATATTGGAAATAAATGGAAAAGGATTGAATCTATTATTAATAAAACAAAGACCAAATAAGATTAATCATAATTATAGACCAAATGTTTAAACTATACATAATAATGATGAGTTATAAAAAACAATGTTGACACGAATTTGTATTCTAAAGGTGAAATTATTTTATCCCACATAAACTATTTTATATCCATGAATAGATTAATCATATTCAATTGAATATCTAATTTAAAAATTATATCATTCAATTTTTATATTTTGTCATCTTAAAAATATTTTAATCTAGTGTATTATTATAAAATGGGAGTGAGTTAATCGTTAGTTGGTACATATTCAATACATATTTCATATTTTTAACATGGTATCTCATAAAATGAAATCCAACCCTAATATGTTTTTTCTATAATTTTGTTAAGGGTTCATTGATATATAAATTATTAATAATATAAAAAACTAAATAGGTATCTTATAAAAATAAAAATAAAAGTCAATAAGACAAATGATTTATCATATTTCGAATCATCTGGACAGAAGAATCTTGGTTTAATAACCAGACTACCAATTGAATATCATTTCTTAATGGCTAAGGTACACAATGCTGACTCTATTACCAATGTATCTTTGATTTATAATTATAGTAATGATAAATATTATAACTCTTATGATGAATAATATTCTCTTGATGAATATGATACTTCACCTACCTATAATAAAGTTTCTAGGTTTTCTATGATTCTTGAGAATTAGAATTTAAAAGTCAACAAAAATCTTGATAAGGAAAATTCTAGTATTTATATTCTTACTAAGGAAATAACATATCATTATAAAGATCTAGATAAGAAAAGCCTGGATTTTGAAATTATTTCAAAAAACCTTGAGGAAGTAAATTTTTAGAAGGGTAAACTTTCCAAGGATCTAGAAAAAGAAATTTATAGGAATAATGTTTTCAAGCCTAACTCTAGTGCTAGTGTTTTGGAATATAAGAACTTAGTTATTAGACAAAGGTCAGAAATATTTTCCTTGAGGAAGTGTTTGTCAACCTTTACCTTGGGTAATGAAAATTTTGATATGATGTATTCTCAAATATTAACTATAAAAAATAATACTGGATTTGGATATACTAGTTTATAATAGATTTTTAGTAACAATTATTTTGTTCCTCAATGTGCTCCATTCTGTACTAAGTGTCAGTGTGGTGGACACTAGGAAAGAAATTGTTCCTTAAACAAAACTAAGTCTTTAAGATTTTATATAGCATATTTTTCTAATAAAATGTGGTTGCCTAAGATTTTGCATTCTAAAATTTATAAATCCAATAATGATTAGGTTCTAAAAGCCTAGAATTCATTTGATTAGGAAAATATTGAAATTTCCAATATCAATACATGTTACATGGATAGTATATGTTCCCGACATATGATTGATAACAAAAAATTCATTGAATAGATTATCATGATTAAAGGAGGAAAATTACCTTTCAAAGAAAATTCTAAGGGATAAATTATTGGTATAGGTAACATTGTTCTTCTTGATAAAACATTGTTTTCAAATGTTTTATTTATTAAAGGTCTTAAGCACAACTGTTGTAGAATAAGACAATTATGAGTATGATGGGTGAGTTGAAGTGTTCCCTTGGTTTTCAAATTTCTAAAAAACCAGAAGGAATCTATTTATCCAAACAAAATTATATTAAATATCTTCTTAAAAAGTATGGATATGAAAACACTAAGTGTATTAGTACTCCCATTAGCACCTCAAACACACTTGATCTTGGTGAATCTGGAAAACCAATAGATGAAACATCTTTTAGTTGTATTCTAAGAAGATTACATTACTTGAAAACTAGTTATTCAGACTTAATGTTTTCAGTATGCTTATCTGCAAGATATCTATCCAATCCTAAGGAATCTCATTTAAAGGTAGTGAAAAGAATTTTATTCTACTTAAAGTGAACCATAAGTTTAGGACACTTTTATAATTCTAGAAATTATTTTTCTTTATTGAGTTTTTTAGATGCTAACATTGGTGGATGTAGAATAGATAAAAAACGAACATCCAGATCTTGTCAATTCTTAGAAGATTCATTAGTTTCTTTGTCATGCAAAAAGAAACACTCAGTAGCACTTTCCACTACTGAAGCTAAATATGTAGTAGCTGGAAGTTGTTGTGATCAAGTGTGGTGGATGCAACACACACACACAGACTATGGTATGAGTTTACCAAAACACAATTTTGTGTTGTAACACCAGTTCTATTGCCCTTAGTAAAAACCCAACACATCACTCTCGTTCAAAACACATAGATATTATGCATCACATTATTAGGAATCACACACAGAAATGTGATACCATTCATAAATTTATCAGAACAGAAGATCATCTTGCGTATATTTTCTCAAAATATTTACCCTCTAATATATTTGAATACATTAAACAGAAGTTAGGAATGATAAACATAATGTAATATTCCTTGATAACTTTCTTCTGTGACCAATCCCCTTACATTAAAAAACTCTATTTTATAGGGGGTACTTTTTGTTGTTATTCATATTTTTTAAATTTTTTATAATGAAAATTTTTGTAGTCAAATTTTATAAATATTTTGTGAAAAGAAATTTCGTAGTCAGATTCTCTAAGTTTTTATTAATAAAAATTTTCATAGTCTGATTTTTTAAATTTTTCATAATGAAAATTTGTGTGGTCAGATTTTCTAAATTTATCATAATAATAATTATTGTAGTCATATTTTTTAAATTTTTTGTAATATAAATTTTTGTAGTTAGATTTTCTAAATTTTTTGTAATTAAAATTTTCATAGTATGATTTTCTAAATTTTTCGTAATGAAAATTTTTCATAGTCAGATTTTCTAAATTTTTCATAATGATAATTTTTGTAGTCATATTATCTATATTTTTCAAAATGAAAACATTCGTAATGAATATTTTCTATGTTTTTGTAATTAATATTTTCTTAAATTTTTGTAATGAATATCTTCTTAAATATTCGTAGTCATTTTTTCAATATTTTTTCAGAATCATTTTTTCGAAATATAATGTTCTTCAAGAAGAACTTTTCCCAATAAAAATAATCTTCCTAGAAATATGAAAGTTATGTTTCTTTCCTGAGATTTTGTAATAATCTATTACTTTCTGGTTGCTTCTTTTTTGTTTAAATTTTTTGGATTCTCTATTCCATAAATCTGATTGTTTTTGTTAAAAAAACCTCAAAATATCGGATCCAAGATTTCCTTACAGATATCTTTTTAACCTTCAGATCTGATCAGAAGAATTTTCATCCATTGGATTGAGTTTTAAAGATGCTTTTTTGCATCAAACACCTATATAATGGACCCCCAATGGTTGTCCCAAATTGAATCGCAAGATCTTTCATGCTGAAGTTCTTCCCTTCCAAATAAGCTCATTCCAAATTTTCAAGGGTTTCCCAATTATGAATGTCTTTAGAAGAATCCTCTTAAAAAGTTATGTCTATTGTCAATACAATCTCAGAATGGTAGGTTTATATAGAAAGGTTGATGAATTTGAAATTATTCTCCACGTTTGATTCTATAATCTCAAAAAACATAAAGCTCAATAGATGGGAGAACATTTCCGTATTGAAGCCATGAGCTCATGATTTGGTGTATCTGTATATTCTAGTTGAATTATATGAATCAATTAGTTTATTCAAAGAATAAGGAAGAGAGCTGTTTTCATTCAAGAGCTATAGAATGACTTGTTCTCTTTTATATACTATGGTAACTAATTTGGTTTTAATTCCATACGAAGGAGAAGCTGAGTTCTATTCCCATGTGTTGAAATATTTCAAAGGAAGTTTTGTTTAGGATAAGGATTTGGCATGTCTTGGACACTCTAATGTAAAGACTCCAAATATCAATCACTTGTCTATAAATTATTGGATTCTCGAATTATGGGTTCAAGGATTCATCATTCCATGAAAAGGGGACAAAGACACATTGAATAAGAGTGAGAAGTATATCTTGGATTTCCTGGTGAACCAAAGGAAGATCAATATGGTTAAGCATATTCTCATTACGGTTGAGAATATAAAGAATGGAAATTTGATGGCTTAGATAATCACGTATCCAGTTATTCTATCCATGTTAATAGTTCGGTGCTTAGAATATTTTAAAATCCCTTGCAGCTTGAAGACATGGAATTCCAAAGTCATCCTAGTCAGTGATGATACCCTTAAGAGGATAAACATTGGTTTTCCTAATGACACCAGAGAATTTTATGACATTCCAAAGGAAGAAGCTAAAGTTGTTCTAAAAAAACAAGAAATGGCTAAAAAATCGAAAAAGGCTTGAAGGAAGAGGATGTTGAAGGAAGTAGTAGTTGAAGGAAAAACTTCAGAGCCTATGGAAATCCAATCCACACAACTAAAACCTATGAAGCCAAAATCGTATTTGGATGAGGTAGTTGCTAAATAGAGGGAAGAAAAAAATAATAAGAAAGCATGGGAGCCATGTTTTGGTTTGGATCCACCCGAAGAAAATGATTTAAAAGAGAAGAATTCTGATAATCTTGAGTAGAAAGCTAAAGAAAAGTAATTAAAGAATAAGATGAATGAAGAAGAGATTGTTCAATCCCTTCCGAGGGATACATAGAAAGAATTAGAAAATATTTCAGTACTAGAATCCTTCCTGGTAGAATATTTTCCAAAAAATATGGGGATGAAATTTGTGACTTCGGAAAAAGACCTAGAAAAATTAGTAAAAAACGAAATGGATGAATAAAATGAAGAAGAAGGAAGTGGTAATACCGAAGATCTTATTAATCAAGTTGACGACTTTCATGAGAAGGAACGTCCATCTGAGAAATTATCAATATGAACATCTCAAGACGAATCTTCAAAGATTTCTACCCCTGGGATAGATGGAAAATTGAAGAAGAACTGAATATGTTGTATGAAGAAGAAATTTCAAATCCTGATTTCATTCACCCTGAGGATGTTGAGGCAAGAGCTGAGAAAGAAGAGATAGATGAAGATAAAATTGTTCTCCTATCTGATAGTGAACATAAATCTCTAGATGAGGAATCCATTCTGAGAACCAATAAGGGAAAATAGGTGGTAGTTAATACACCTAGTAAAGCTGTTGTGAAGAAGAAAGAAGCTTCTTGATATTCAAACAAGAAACTTACTGAGCTAGAGAGTGATCCATCACCAAGAAAAGTCTCAGATTTAGAATCATCATCCCTTAGACATGATTTTGTAGTTCAATAATTGAAGAATCTTGTTTCGACTATTCTAATTTTACCATGTATTTACTTGAGATACCAAATGCTCCCGCACACCTTGAACCAGAAATATGATTCATTATCCATGGTGATGGATAAGTGTGTCAAGATTAAGGCCGATGTCAAGAATTTTCTTATCAACTATGAAGCCTACAAGAGGTATTCCAAGAAAATGACCAGTTGGTCTATGAAAACTATTGAATATTTGCAGATTCTTTATGAGTTCCATGAAAGTGTCAAGGATGATTTTGACACCGATGATGGGAAGATCAAGGTTCCCACAAGCAGTTTTGAAGAAAGGCTAACTCTTGAGCCGAATTCTTAGACTCAAGAAGTAAAGGATTTGAATGGGAAACTGTATTCAGTAGCTCAATGTTGGAAGACAGAAAGAGATCTTCAGATTGTGAGAGTATAAAAGACTGTCAAGAAATAGGAATTCTTAAAGGCTCATACAGAGGCTCTTAAGACTCAGGAAGATGGAATCATGGCTCTAGAGAAGAAGTCATAAGACTAGGATCAGCTTCTAAAGTGAGCAGAGGAAAATCACAAGGAGCTCAAAAAGCTGAAAACCTTTGTGATGAAGTTGATTCCCAAGGGGAAGGAAGGATGATAGACCTAATCCGATATTTTTATGAATTCTTTTCCCTTGTATAAATTTTTCAATCGTAATGAAATTGTTGGTTTCTATTCGAATATTTTGTTTTCTGTACTAATATTTCAGGTACCATATTTAATTTTCCATTCCCTATATTTCTTTTAGAAAATCACAAAGGGGGGGAAAGGAAAAAAGAATACTATGTAAATAAGAAATGTCCCAATGTATGGGGGAGTTAATATAAGGGGTAGTTTTCATTACAAAGAGTTCTGTATTTAAGATAATGAAAAATATAATTCCGGAAATATTGAATATGATCTTTAGTGTTCCAAAGCAGAAGTGGGAGTTAGTCGTAATCATCCTTTCCCATGTGTGAAGGGAGATATGTTTTATTTTCAAAGTCTAGAAAAATATTTTCTATGTCCTTATATTCTTTTTCGTAAGGAAGTTTGTTCTTTCCAAAAATAGGGAGATTGTTGAGTCAATAAGGATTCCTTATGACATTTCCATTATTTCATGTGTAGAGAGACTGGTGAGTCAATATGGTCTCCTTATGACTATACCATTTCACCATGTTTTGAAAATAAAAACACCTTCTCTTAAGGAAAATTTCATTTACCCTATGTTTTACTTTCATAAGGAAAATTTTCATTCCCTAAGGAAATTTATCCTTACCATATTTTTCATTTTTCATTTTTCTAAGTATAAAATTCAGTTTTGCATCCAGAAACCCGAAATCATATATATATATATATATATATATATATAATTCATTCTATTTTCAGGATCCAAATTTTGATTCTGAGTTCTCTGAATTCAGACTCCGAACATTTTTGAGTTTTGTCTTTGAGTTATCTGAATTCAGACTCTGAAGTCTTCTGAGTTCTGACTCCACGTTCTCTGAATTCATACTTCAAACTCTGCTGAGTTCTCACTCAATGTTCTCTGAATTCATACTCCGAACTTTTCTAAGTTCTAACTCCGAGTTCATTGAATTCATACCCCAATCTTTTCCAAATTCTGGATACGAATTATTATGAATTCATAACTCTGAATTTTGGTTACGAATTCTTGTGAATTCATAACTCCGAATTCTGGTTACGAATTCTTGTGAATTCACAATCTGAATTCTGGTTACAAATTCTTATGAATTCAGACTTTATCTTTTGGATATGAATTCTATAGAATTATAACTATTAATTCTTATAATAAATAGAATCTTAATATCCAAATATTATATACATCAAATATTTTTTGGGTAGACTCCAAACATTCATTTTTTTCTTACACTTTGAAAAATGAATTTAATTAATTAACCATATTAATTCTTACACTCGAAAAAATGAATTTTCCTATGTAACCATATTTTTTCTTACTCATTTTTTGGTTATAAAATGATATAATTCATTCAGTTACTAACTAACCGTTGTTTAAGTGACACATTTACAGGTCCATTTGAAATTTAAAGAAAAATACGACCATTGGAGGAGGGAGTCGACCGTTGAAAATGTCCCTATAAATAAAAGCTCATTTGAAAGAGCTCACAACATGTTACAAAAAGTTGATCAATCTAGATATTACATGCTTCTAAAATGATTTCTAGAGAGAGAGTCTCTATTTCTTTGTGTGTACAAAACATGTTGTTCAAAATTTCTTCATGCAAATCTGAATGTTGCTGGGTACATTCGAGGGCTTCCAGGTATAGGAAGACAGAGGTGCCGACTACCTTAAAGTTAGAGGACTTCTTTGCTGAGGAAGATAGAGGTGACTACTTCCTTCAAGATGACGGCTTGCATGGATAGCATGATAGACTCTGATATTTGTATCGAGGGCTTACCATGGTGTGGGTATTATAAACTTACTTGAAAGTATAAATAAAGGGATCTTTATCAAAGGTTGTTGGAAACCCTTATCTTTGGGTTAAAAGATTTACTACTTGTTACTTGTTTGTTTCATGTTTTCTACTACATTTTGATTATTGAGGACTGTATAACTATCTTATACTTCCTTATACTTATTCACTCTGATTTCGTATGATTTTATATTCTTTATGGTAGAATCTTTATCTTTGTAAACTTTTGTTAAGCTTCATTTTTTAGACTACATTTCCAAAATTGAATTCACAGAATCAAATTTTAGGAATCAAGAAAGTGTGTAGAACTAGAGTTTTTGTGAATTACCTTGTTTATCCTTGTGATACATCTTCATCTATAAAAGTTCCATTAAATTTTTTAAATTATACAATCCACCACCTCTTATATGTTGATTATCTACAGTATCTTTTCGTTCCAACATTTGGTATTATAGAGTATTTCATACTATATACCATCTCATAAATTGTTATCAAAGGCTGGCTACCTCATACTCTGAACCAACTCAATAATTATTTTACTAATTTCTTCTTAATATATATTTTTCAATTCATCCCGATGCCCGGATCGGGTATAACGATGGTAGTGTGTTATAGTTTTTTGTTACACTACATGGTTTACTTTTTAATTTTTAATGATGGTTTGTTTCAGTAGAAGGTGAGGTGGTTGGTGAGAAAATTCTTAATGGAATTTTGAAATTCAAATATGCGTTCTATTTTTAAAGGTAAAAAAATAAAAAATATTTATATAATTTATAAGAAAAAATGGAATATTTTTAATTATTATAAAATATTTTTTAAAGGTTACAGTCAACAATATCACTATTTTTGATAATTACAAAATCCAGTATAATTTCAAACATTCTCCCCATTTTGAAATTACAAAAAAAATAAATCTATTTCTCAACACCCTATTGGTATTAATATATATGAATGAAAAATTAAAATAAGATTGTTTATTTAATTTATTAATACCCCTAATAAATATAATACTATACTAAGGATAAAGATGGCATTTCAACATGTTGAAATGAAAAATATATTAAAATATCTATTATAATAGTTTTCAAGAGAAATCTGATTAAGTGTTTTTTTTATTTATTAATTCAAAACTTAAAATCAAATAAGAAATAGTTAAATGATAATATAAATAAAATAGGTAGTGAAAATCCACCTTAACATAATATTTTTATCCATTTTTAAAATCCTCCAATCTAATAAATTATATGTACATTTAGAATATGAAATATTTTATAATCAAGAGTAATTCAAATATAATAGATAAAAAAAATTCAATAATCATTGAAAAAATTCCTAAATATTATATGACTAAGGGCATACAATTTACTATGATTTTAATTGTAACCAGCTGAGAATGTATATACAAGTAAACTAATACATATTAAAACATTATCAGTAATTTTGGAAAAAATTGGAAAAAGATGGAATATATTTTTAGTAAAATAAATATCAAATAATATTAAACATTATTACAGACCAAATGTTACAAAAATTAAATATAATGATGAGTTATAATAAAAAATGTTTACATGAAGTGGGATTCTAAAGGTGAAATGATTTTATCCCTCCTGAACTATTTTATATCCGTGAATAGATCAAAAATTTTCAATTGAATATCTAATTTAAAAATTAAATCATTCCAATTTTATATTTTATCATCTTCAATATATTTTAATCTGGTGTATTATTTTAAAATTCCAGTGAGTTTATCGTCAGTTGGTACATATTCGAAACATATTTCATATTTTGAAGATGGTATCTAATAAAATGAAATCCAAACCTAATATGATTTTTCTAGAATTTTGATAAGGGTTCACAGATATAGAAATTACAAATAATATAAAAACTAAATTGGAATTTTCTTAAAATAAAAATAAAATTCAATCATACATTTCTTCATCAATAAATATCATGCACAAAAACTTGTTGTAGAAATATATTATATTCCCACTATAGATACGAAAACATAATTTTTTTCACAGGTATCCAATATACTAATTGTTTTATATAAATATGACCAATTTCACTTGATATTTTTCTAAATATTTTACATATACTGGAATTAGAATATGATTATATTTTTAACTCAAAATTAGTTATTCTAGGAAAAAATATACCAAGGGTTACTGAAGCATTAAAATCATTTATTATTCTTTTTTAACACTTATATGATTTTTCATATAATTACTTTTAAACGTTGAAAATAATCAAGCTGATAGCATTAAATTAGGCTATAAAAAGTAAAGTATAATAGAAAACCAGTAATACATCTATAAATCATATTATCCACTAATTTTATAGATTCATTAATATCTAATTTACATAATTTACTAATGGGAATGTTGGATGTTTTGGCATGAATCAATGTCAAATATTTTAACAAGCTTCTTTTCAATCGTGTATTGATTTTAAAAAATATGTCATTATTAATTTAGTTGGATTGAAGACTAAGAAGGAATTGCTGTTGTCCTATAAGAATCATATTCAAGTCATTAGTCATTTAAAATGTAAATTTATTAAAAAAATCATCATTTTAAGATCTAAATATAATTTCACTCACATTGAATAGAATGATTAAAATATATTTATAATTTTAATTTATAAAGAAAGTTGGATAAACCATTTCTTCTTTAAAAATATTTTACACAATATAATTAAATAACGTTTTATATTAAGATCATGGAGATTTCTTAATACCTTAATGAATCATAAATATATATAAATAATTATTAGGATGTTATTAATTTTTAAAATGAGAGGTAGTTTACCATAAACTCTTTAAAAAATATATCCATTATGATAATTCACTATTGATATCTATATTAAATAATTTAATTCATTAAAAATATGTTGGCATAATTAAATTATTATAGAGAATGACCTTTCAATATAATGTAATATTTACATAACAAGGTATACCTCCTTCATGGAGATAATCTAATGCAACTAAGTTGTTCTTGTTTTTATAAATAATTATACATTCATAAAGCAAGTTTTTGAAAATCCATTCAGTAATAATAACTTGAGAAATAGTTGGTGTAACAACCTATGTTTTTTTTAAATAAAAATTGAAGAAACATTTTTTATGGAGATATTTATAACTATTATTTAATAAAAAAATTAAACTTCTATGTTTTTAATTTCAAAAAATGATCATCTAAAATTGTGTTCAGTATGTTATTTGGAGTCTAATAGAACCAACATGTTTTTGGTGAATAGTAACATAACTTTATGAATAGTGATATGGAGAGTAATACGACCTTTATGAATAATAAATCATATTATTATGTTATTTTATGATGGATATGAGATAATTCTATTTTGATTAATTTTTCAAAGTTTTAAAAAACGAGTTATAAATAAAAAATTGTTATTTTTGAATAAATTATTAATTTATTTAAAAATTATATTAATAAAATTTACTATTTTTTTTAAAAAATGGAGTTATATTTATAATTCTACATATTAAGAAATGGTTATAGAAATTTTTTAGTAATTTTCTAAAATTCTTCAAGTTTTCATCAATTGTAATATACGATAAAATATGATAAAAGCTTAATACATGATTTACTACATAAATGTTGATGCAAGGTAGATGTAAGACCATTTAGTCTGAACTAACATGCCATTATTACTATTTTAGGTCAAATTAATTATGACTATTCATAGTATTGGGAAAAAAATATTATAATAATGGTTAAAATAATTTAAAATACCTTCTCTCCTCCACTATAAATACCACCTTAATTTCCCACTTCCTCCCACACCTCTCATATCATGATCCTTACCTAAGATCTACCCAATATTCCTACTGAGGTTCCTCCTCACGTCCTAGAGCTTCTGGTCACACAGGAAACCCAAAAACAATAGCCTTAAGAAGGATCTAATGGAGAAGAGATGAAGAGGAAAACAACCTCCTTTGTTTTCATTATTTTCTTTTCATTTTATTTTATACTCTTCTTATATCCTCACATTAACTTATCCAAAAGAGGAATAAATGTTATAGTATCTGACATATTCTTGATTTAATCATGTTTATGGAAGACTCACTATTATAATTATTCTCCTCTCCAACTAATTCAAGAAATTAAAACATTGTCTATAATGTGTCGATTTACTGACATCATGGATGATCTGATTTGAATTTCCTTTACAATCTACAATAAAGCTCATGAAACCATTTTTTGGTTAAACCAGATAATAGATTATTTATTATATCTTATATAAGGATCTGGAATAATTTTTCACACATCTTATAAGTTTATGAAACATAATTTTTTCTTTACGATCAAAGAATCACCAAAATAACCTAGACAAATATACAATCAGGTTTTAACTCATGAATATTCCTCATATAAGAATTTAAAATGATAAATAGTATAATTTATTGTTATGGGTATGTATAAACACCACTCATTTCTATTCTGAATTTTCACTTCCAATTGATAAGAATATCCATCATGAAAAAATCAAGGAAATCATGTAAAGAACACACCCAAAACAATGCAAGGAACAAAATAAATAAAATTATAAGGTAAAATGATCTAATGAAATTATCATATAATGTATTATAAAGATTAATATGTTTCTTTATTCTATTAATTCCACTCTTTTATCCATTATACTAGAGGTTTAAATTATTTTATTGATTGACAAACCTAAGGTGAGGGTATTCTTAACCAAATTTCCATTTTTGGGTAAACATTCTACTTCATTATTTTTGTGGTATTATTTTTTTTGGAATGAATTTTGTTTATATAATGATTAATTATGTGTTTTAAAGTGTTTATACATATTCCATCCACTCTATTAAGTCTCACATCAATTATATAATATTTATAAGTGGCTTTCCTTTTACATTCTTATTTTAAAATTCTGTATTTTGAAATACCAAAGCAATGGTTTTGTTAAATTTTTTATGTTGTATGATTATGTTTTAGTTATTTGGAAGTTTTTATGATGTATTGTGAGACATCTATTTCTATCAATTTATGTGGTTATATGTATGATAGAGGTTGGATGTATGGTTACTCCATGTGTAACTTTGATGGTTACAAATATTGTAAGGCAGCCGTGATGGTTACAAATTATAAGCTAGTCTAGAGGGTTAAAATATTATGTATCTAATTCCCAATGATAACTTTATGGTTCTATTTATGTTCTTATGTAATGTTGGAATCTTTTAGGCATATAATGTTTCCCAAAGTAAATATATATGTGTTATAAGTTTTTCTTTTGAAAATGATATCATATGTCACAATTATTCATGGACTAATGTGTTCTTTCCTCCTTTTTATATCCCTTACTGATGTTTTTATCCTCATACCATGTTTTCAAATTATTTTAACAGGTTACAAGGATATGTGTGATAGGGAAGGACTCCATGTGAAATGTTTTATTATTTTTCCACGAAATCATGTTTTATTGGAAATGTTTTATATTTCAAAAAATTTGAGTACTATTTTTATTGTATCCACTCTATATTAATATTCCATTTTATGAATGTATTATGCCTCAATTAAATAAATATATAAACATGAAATTATCTTCAATGTGAATGAAATTTATTTGATGACTAAATTCAAGATTATTTAATGTAATAAGGCGAGGTCCTTATATTTGGAGGTTAAAATTTATCTAAAAAATTATTTTTAGATAATTTATTTATCCTTTACGTTATAACTAATTTGATTTGAATAATTTATTTATTCATGTATATTTTTATAAAAATTATCATAAACGAAATCATGATAAGAATAAAATTTCTATAAATAATTTCTACTCTAAATTATCAAATATATATGTCTTGTTTTTTTATCTGATGTTGAACCATTATGTGATTTAAAATTTCATTAAATTTGTTGAATACCCATCTCGACATGTCAATTTTGAATTTGAGATTCATTCCCTCCAAATTTGAAATAAAACATTATTCTTTAATATGATTTAAATCATCATTATTTTATTTTCATATATTTTCAACAAATTTCACATGTATATTGTTATAAAATACCATGTATATTTAATTATTAATTCTATTAGAATAACTATATATTGAATAACCATAAAATATACCTTCAAAAAAATTAAAAAAATTTATCTAATGAATATTTTGAGATTAGAATATAATCATTACAATGAAGCACTCTAAAATACCCAAATTTTTGTTTTATACCTTTTCAATGTTCATAAGTTGTTTTTATCCAAATACTAATTAATGAAAATATAGTAGATACATATTGAGATTTATATAAATTCCAACACAATCATATCTTGGTATTTTAATTTCATTTAATTTGGTTCTACTCATTTCTTGTAAATTTTAGTTTTTTAATTTCCACTAGTGAATTTTTTAGTGGTTTCCTAGGGATTGAAAAATTATAATAATAAATATTATCTTCATTGAAAACTATAAATTCTAAAATAACTAACAATTTAAACCTATCATTTCTAATTTGTATGATTCAGTATCCTTTTTATTTTAAACAAATTATGTCTAAGAAATAAACCAAGATTATATTTTAGACTTATGAGAAAGAATATAACCCCATTTGAATCTGAAAAATTCATCAATAATAATAAATACATACATATTTACACCAATAATAATAGTAGATATAAGTCTAAAAAACAAAGGTGAATAAGTTCTAATGTATTTAATTTATGTATTCCTTAGTAAGTGTAAGAGACACTATATGGTATTTAAGAATCAAACTAGGAAAAAATATAAAGGTGTTGTCCCACATCATGTTTGGAAGATACATATTGTTTTTATTTTTGGAATGTTGATAAATATTACTAAAATTGTAATTCATAATACAACTATTCAATAAACAATTTCTAACTATACATCATTTTGGAAAATGAAATTTTTCATAGTTAATTTAGATAAATTTAAACCTTATATATCTTCCCATTGTTTCACATGATATAAAATAGACTCATATTAAAAAAATATACTCTTATAATTTAAAAGATTTAGACTCATTTCACTATCACATAATTATGAAGTAAAATTGAATTATTTTATAATCCTTCAACAAAGAAATATTTTGAATTGTAAATAGAATTATAAATTCAGACCTCACTGAGTCCTTCTACCAGTCCTTTAAAATTATCATTATATATATCATTACCTCCTTTAACTTATATAATTATAGAATTTTTTATGTATCACTTATAATATTCTAGGAACATCCATTATCTTTGCATCATGCCACATTTTTCAATCTTCTGAAAAAATATTCATAAATGATATATTTATAAAAAAATTTACCGATAAAAGAATTAATGTCATTGGGTTATATAAACATTTTTAAGAAAAAAGAATAATTTGAAACAAATATTAACAAGTACTAAAGAAGTTAATTATTTATGTGTAAATAAATTAGTGTGTTCAAGGTATTTTGTGAATATTAATGAAAAATTACTTCAATAGTGTATTTTCATTCCACTTTTAAAACATGTAACTATTGACATACTTCCCTTGAAAATGTTGATAAAATTAATTTTATATTTTTTGAAATTTATAATAAAAAATGAAAATAATTATATTAATTAATTTTATAAAATCAATCCATTTTATCATGATGTAAAATTCCATGAAATAATATAGATAGATCAACTAGTTGTTGTTAATTTAATCTTTCATCTGATCATTTTATTCATGAGAAATATTTAATTTAATTGGATAAGAATCACAATATTTAGAAAGAGTGTCCAAATGTATCATATTTCCCTTTATAGAAAATTTAATATATTCACACATGTAATCATTATATCTTCAATATGTATTTATTAGGTTTTCATTTTCTTGATGGGTGATCATGTTTTTCTCAACATGTTATTTATAGTTATTCTTACGTTCCTTGTAAAAATTTGAATGTTTGAAACCCTAATTTTGAAATATTTATATTTCATCATATTAATATTCTTTAACATTGACATTGAAAATATATTATAGAGAGTCATAATCAGATTCCCTTACCTAATTTGAGGAATCAATTATAAAGATATTTTCTAAATCATTTAATGAACTAGATTCTTCAGTAAAATTTTAATAATTAGTGTATCTCTATTTGTAGTCAGTTATTTATTCATTTATTATCATATTTTTATTATTTATTTTCACATTCTATATTTTATTATTTATATGAAATTTTTTTCTAAATTCATAAAAAAAATACACTTATTTAGAAACATCATTAAATTTTATACTTGATCTATTATCAACTCTTAAATAATCAATTTTGTCCGTCTTAAATATCCCTTACTTTATTTGAAAAATTCTTTTAGTATCATTAGAACTTTCAAAACTATCAATTACTCATAAAATCAAATTAGTGGAATAATTAGTCATAATGATATTTTATTTCAAGAAAATCTTATTCATTTGCGCATTTCTTCTTAATCTATATTTTTCAATTGTAACTCATACTATAATAATAATCCAATAAATTCATTAAATATTGTATTCATTAAGATCAATTATTTTATAAATTGGTAACATATTATAATTCAATTTATCAAAAAGATCTCTTAAAACCATTAAAATAAAGGTGTATAATATAATGGTTCTCCTAATGTATTCCTTACATATACAGTTTTATGAATATGATGAATTATTGGATTTAAAATTTCGTTTTCCCCATTTTTATGACATTATATTCTACTCTTATATTTCAATTTTATTTCTAATTAGTTTATTTGAACCATAGTGAGTTATTTTCAATATCATCCACATATAGATTATAGCTTCACATGATAAAATGTAGAAGAATACATTTTTTAATATCTTTATAAATAATAAACATGATATTATGAATCATAACATATTTAAAAGAATCAAAATCATTTAGGGAATCATGTTCAGCTTCAAAATTCTAATATGTCTTTTCTATAGTTTTTAGTTCTTAGTAGTTTTTTAATTTTTGATATACTTCCCTCCAAACAAGATAGTAGTTATAATCATTACCATAAAATTATTTTTCATTATGGTATACATACATCATTTAGACTTGTCACTAAAATCATAAATGGATATTTTCCTTATATAGTTATGTCTATGATATGGTTAATAGTATCGAATAAATAATTAACAAAAATAAATATCCACTCATGTTTCTAAATAGATACAAATTTTTTGGTATCATGTAAATAATTAAAAAAAATATATTTACAAGGTCCAATCCATGATTTTAATTATTTGATCTTGTAGGCACAATAGACGGATGATTCGGGGGAGAATTTACTACTTTATAATTTTGTAATATATAGTAATATTATTTTAATTATAATTTGTAAAATAAAAATCTGAATAATATATTTTATTGTAGTTCAGATTAAATTGGTCAATCATATACTCATAAAACAATCAAATTTAAAGTATCTCACCCAGTAATATAGTGTCTTATATTTTAAAATGATATATAGAATTTTACACATAAATATTTAACCCTAGGAGGCACAACCAATATCGTTCCCCTTTTTGACATGGAGGAACATCCAAAAAACCAATTTTGTTCTTTTTTAAACCTAGAGGCATACCCTGACATACCTTTATTTGGGATAATATAATTATAAAACTATGATATTGATTTTTTTGAGAGATCATAAAACATAAATATAGTACACATAAAAGTTGATAAAAATAAGGTTCATATAAACTAGTCGAATAAGAATGATTGTGATTTCTATATAGAAATAATAACTCCATATTCAATGGTTTATAATGATGACGATAAATCGAGTGAGTTACATTTATAATATAATTTTTTTCCATAGTTCATTTTAAGAAATATCCTTAATCTACACAACCTAGAACAAAATCTATTGATCTCTAAACATAGAGTTTCTTCTTGAACAAAATCTTTAGGTATTTTAATACACATGTATATCAGTTGTAAATCCTCTTTTATTATACAGCCACAATATTATATCTCTTAAATATAGTGAATCAAGTTAGATTCTAGAGATTATTTAATCATATGAGAAATATAATACACCCTTATTGAAAAACTAGTTAAAATAAATTGTCATAATATTAAATAATCAAAAATAATGTCCTTGTAAATTTCCTATAAATATAAGAATAAAAATCTTTATATTTAACACGTTTTAATATTTAATCCCAAAAATTATCATGATAAAAAAATGTTATAAAAAAAATATATCCCATGTGTTGAAATTAAATTTTGATCAAAAAAATTACAAATGGGTTTTCATAAAATATAAATAATTTAAAAATATATTATGTAATAATAAAATCGGAAAAAAATTGAAACAACTATAAATATTAAAAGTTATGTAAAACATATCATGAGTGGGGATCTGGGAAAACAACTATAGAATTTTGTGTTAGAATCAATTTTTCCGTTTTGATAATGATTATCTTATGTATCTTATGTTCAAACTCTGCACTATATGAATCATCTATTTTTGTATGAACACCATATCATCCTTCATATGATTCATCTAATCCTATTTATGAGATATATAGTAATATATATGCTTCATCCATCCCTATTTATGTTTCATCTAGTCCAGTATATTTTTAGCACCCATAGATTTTAGAATATATTTTCATTTAAAATAAATTTTGTGATTTCGATAGCGTGTGACATACACAAAATAAAACTAAATATAATAAATATTTATCATAATTAAAAAAGATATATATTTTAAAACATTTTAGTGAAACATAATTTGTAAAAATAATTAAAAAATTTATGAAGTTTTACATTAATTATTCATAGCAAAAATAATTTATTTTCGTAAAAACAATATTTTTGTTGTATATTACATTAATTTTATTTAAAAATTATGTTTCTAAAATATATAATATGAATTTATAATAATGAAATTAATTTTTAATTCAACATCTAAAAATTATCTTATGGTTAATTTTTTAGATTTTTCTAAAAAGGGTTTTGGTGAATATAGAAAATAAAGAATATTAAAACTTCCATGTAATGTATTGTATTATTCATGTATTAATTCTAGATATTATATGAATAATTTTCAAGGCATGTAGCGAATAGAAAATGTGATTCTGAGGCTTTATGCGTGTATCTGGAATAAATTTTTGAAAAATATTAAACATACTAAATAGAACCCACAAACATTTTTCTTAAAAAACTGTAATAACACCCATAAGAGGTACCATATCCTAAATCTGAGAGAATTGTTTATTTTAGAATGTGGGACTTATCCTAGGAACATCATAGCCTTTTTTGGCATATATTGTTTTTTTGAAAATGTCATCGTAAGCATAAATTAATGAAATTAATGAAATAAATGAAAAAATTGATTTTATTTTGTTCATTTTGACACACATACTATTTTTCATTTAAATGTATTGTTATAGGAATTTTACAGGGATAGAAAATCAAAACATGGAGATTTAGACAACCATAGGTTATATTCCATGGTTAATGTTGATGAATCAGGATCAAATCATCGATTATTATAGCAACAAAGTTCGTGGATCTCATTAACAATGGGAATAAATTCATGCTTCATTAAAGATCAATCCATACCTAGGTAAGATGTTTATTCTTGTTATTCCAAACCCATTTATTAAATCCTAGATGAACATTGATCATAATCAAACATATAATTGATATGTGCATCATCAGTTGCATTATGTTGGATAAATTTTATAATTTTTTGTCTTGATTTATCCCTCTTCCATTTTCTTCTTCAATTAAAATGAATCGAGGACAAACGAACAATGTCTAAGTTTCATTTCTCACATTTTATAGTCTATGGAATTATAATAAAAAATATTAAATCTTTCTTCGATGGTATTCTATTAGTCAATGGTTATACAAATACCCGATTTTGTTTGGATACGTCACATTCTTCATCATAACGGGTCAAAACCATTGATATATAATGCAATGGATGTTGTGGTACAAGAATCAATGATGAACATGGGAAAATTGAGGGGAGAAAAAATAATTTGGAGATCTCTATTTTCACAAGCTAAGTATGACGAAGTAGATGATAGTGGATGATTTTTTTATCCATGTAGTAGAAAGAATCCAGTGAACGAATGATAGAAAGTCTGGTCAACCCTAGTTTCAATTTTCTTGGGAGAGATTGATAGGGGAGAACGAAAATCCTATCCTCATAAGAAACATGCCTGGGTTTTTTGGAAAATTATATGGAATACGGTGTGTTAGTCAGGATTACATATTTTTCTAGCCTTATTAAGTGGCAACTATGATTTTGGGATAAAGATAAATATCACACATGATATGGCCCCTACAACACGATGTGTTTCCATTTATAGTTGGATCAGATTGTACATTAAGAAGTATAAGGATAGGGGAAAAGTGCATATTTAGAGGGAATTCTGAGTACTTGAATAGAAATATGGATAATTGCGTAGAAGCTGGTACACATACATGCCCTCTATACATGGACACAACCAAGGTGTGAGTAAAGAGTGCAGTGTGTCTCTATATGTCATTTTCTTTCCCAATACACTATGTAATTGAAAATATACATTCCGTGTGGGGATTTTCCACACAGGGATACTAGGGGATAAATGGATACCTCATTTACCACAAGTACACATCATGTACCACCTTCAAGAGTGTTTTTATATCTTCATTTTTATTGATTGGGACAGAATAGGATGAGTATTCTCAAATGGTTCATTCCCTCATGGGTAAAGTGTGATGTTACATCCACATCAAAGGATTGTGATCCCCTCAAGAGGACGAGTCTATGATAGTGTTGTGTTTTCCCTTTGCGAGGAAGGTGTGTGATCCTATATCATATTTTTCTACCTTAGTGGGGTTTAGAGAATCAGCATAACCTTCATAAGAAGTTCATTGATCCTCCACCAAGTAGTACATATAAGTAGGGTTTGTGGTGTTATTGGAATATGACTCCCTATGGGGTGGTTTGATCAAGATTCAATTCATGGTGTCCCCAATGGTTCTAGGGATGGCCCTAATCTATGAATTAGGGTCTTCTTATATCATTGATATTTATTGTGTGGGGCCCAATGATCTATATATATACATTATGTGTTTCAGATGATAATCATGGATCTGACTCTCATTGAATGATCATTGGTTTATGAAGAATCATGTGGTTGACATTTGGTTATGAATTCCTTGTGGTTTGGTGTCTTTCTTAATTATATCTAGAAAATACTATTATAAATTATTTTTTATATGTTGTATTGGGATAAATAGACATGGTTATTTGGGATTAGTTAGTTCGATGTGTCTTGATGGATATTTTTTCATTATACCAAGTATGGAATTTTTCTGCACGTGTTGTGTCTTATTAAGGTGATAGCCCATTTAATGGTGTATTGGGAAGAATTGGAATCGGTGGATCATATATTGAGCTCATTTGACTCGGGTGGTTACAAAGATCATGTATCTGACTTAGTATTATCCCTTAGAGAAGGTATATCTCTTTATAGATTTTTGTTATGCTTGTATTTCAAATAGTTTCCCCCTTTTTATACATTAATTTTGTACTCTATTGTGGGATCCTAGATGCATTATTTCATTTCTTTAGGTTTTTAAATTTGATCATTTTTGGGAATATACATTTTAGCATCTGTACATGAACTTGGATAATGCCACCCATTTGTTGGATATTTATACTCGGCGCTAGTCGCCATCCCATGTCGCATTGGAGGTAGTATTGCGGTAGTCACGGATTGGACAACAATGGGTTGGGTCTTGACAGAGTAGTACCAGATCTGGTGGTACATCCATAGGATCAGAGTTAGTTTTATTAAATTTGAAAAATAGTGTTTGGTTTTTTGAGATCATATTTTAGGCTAGGGACTCTAATATTGTTGTGGTGACCTACATATTAATAAACAAGGAATCTGATTACCTTAGTTTTGAATCAGTATGTGTAGTCATTCATTAGTGGGATATTATTATTCATACATGCATCATATTGGAATGGTTTTCTTTCATGTATTTCTTGAGTCATCTCCCCGGATATTATCATTTTACCATGGTACATATTGTATTATAATAGTATTATTCCATATAGACTTTCATAAAGGATTACACTACATGATCATGAGGTAGATCTTCCTATTAACAAGGTTCTTGTATAAGGGAATGATATGGAGATAGAACCTCTACATGGAATATAATCTATACCACCACCCATTGACAAGAAGGTATCCCTGGACGTACTAACTAAGGACACACGTCAGTTGGGTGCATTTCATGGGATTTTAAGGTAGTGAACTCACAGGTTTTGGGGTGGGCTTGACCCCCATGATACTGAGGACTGGCTAGAGGAATTAACTAACATTTTTTATCTTATGAGAACACCTGAATATCATATGGAGGTACTCACGACATGAATTATTTAGGGATGTGATGGGAGATGATGGATCTTATTGACCTAGTAACATGGAGAGACATATCTATTAGGGTAAGACATTGATCATCCCCTCAAATAAATGTTTTATTAGGAAATGTTGTGAATTTTACACATACAAAAGAATCAATATCTATAGTAGGGTAGTATGGTCGTGGAGGAGTACTCTAAGATATTTATTAAACTGTTATATTACTTCTTGGATATGGTGCATGATTACTTATTCACATCTTGGACTATTGAGCAGCAATTATTCTGGGACATTAGAAATTTTTTGGTATCATTTTGCATTCCTACCCATGATGGAAATATTTAATTTTCATTGGTAATGGAGAGTTTCCTAGAAGATAAGGCACTAGTAGTGGGATATAATTATGTGAACCTGTTATCCAAGACCTCAGTAGTAGGTAGCCTATAACGGTTGTAGGGATTGAAGTGTATCATAATCATTAGGAGGAAATCGTTGGACTTAGGTTCGGTGTTCCAGATCTATCAGGGTGGCTTGAATCAGCAAAGGGATAGGTGGTGGTTCCCTTCTAATGATCAAGGTCATCTATCATTGGATTATCCAACCCTTCATATTTCTGATCATTGGATGGTTGAGGTACTATTGAGATAGAGAGAGTCAAAGGATTAGGGAGGTCTATAGGGTGGAAAACATGGAATATGGGAATAACAACCATATGTGGTGGTCAGAGGTTTGACCTATTACCACCAGCACAACCAGGTGGTCCACGACATGCCTAAGGATCTGGTCGACTGGGACAAGGAAAATTACTGGCTTTAGAGGCCAATAAACATGAGTCTCTAGAGATGTTATGAGGAATTTTCTATGTCTTTTCTAATTTAGTTGTAGTATTGGTTGATAGAAGTATGACTAATTTCAATATTTCCACTTCTCTAGTTCGAGGATTATATATTCCATTCAATCCATTGGATTAACCCTTAAATTTTGAGACAATAATAGGTAGTGGCTTAGAAATAGTGAACTTTTACCAACAATGTGATATGACTCTTGTAGGTGATAGTTTTTATTTGATATAATTGTAGCAGTGATGATGACATTTGATTTCTTCTAAGGTATGGATTTTTTGTTCATAGTCCCTGTACATATTGACTATTATAGGTGGATGATGTAGTGTATCCATAGTGATAGAACAACGTATTCCTTTATTGGAGAAGGGTAATCCTTGAAAAAAGTAGAAGAAAATCAAGAATATGAGAGTTCAACTAGACACTCCCAAGTTCAACAACATAACTCTTGGAGTATTATATGATTTTGTATATCAGTTCTTTATGGTGTTGGTGGAGTTTGAGGACATACTTCTTGGGTATGTACCAATTCTAACATCCCACAGAGAGCTACACTTCTACAATTAATTACATCCTGGAATGAAATTGTAATCTACAACAACATATCTGATAGATCCCATAAATATTTTAGAGATGGGAGTGATGTTTGAGAATATATAGGATAAGGGATTTGTGATACCCTGTGTTTCCCATCGGGAAGCTCCGGTGTTATTCTCTAAGAAGGAGGATATGATCTTGAGGTTACATGTAGATTACTCACACTTTAATCTGGTTAATGTGAACAATACGTAATCAATACGAATGATAAATGAACACTTTGATTAGTTGAGATTAGTGTGATGGTTCTCAATGATTGACCCAAGGCCAGGTTATGACCAACTATGATTACAGGATGAGGATATACCGAAGATGTCATTTTGGTGTTCCTATGGTCACTATGAGCACTTTCTAATGTCGTTTGGCGTGAATATCACCATAGAATAGTTAACGCGACTCATGGAATGGATCTTACCGCACTTCATTTACTGGTTCATGGTAGTCTTCCTTAATGAATTCCTATTTTATTTATCATCTGAAGACGTGCACAAAAAAATTAGAGAGGGTCTTGGAGTCACTCCAAGATCGCCAACATTATGGGAATATCTTGATGTTTCATTTTCTTTTGATAGGTTCACTTTTGGGGAAACATCATTTTATAGGATGTGGTAGTAGTGGTCTTGAATAGTTCTAGGTAGTTATTTCTTGGGATCCACCCAAGAATGCTACCACAGTGCGAAGTTTCTATGCATTGGAAGAATAATATAGGAGGTTTATATCTGATTTTTCCAGTGGGGTAGAACTTTTAACAACCTTGACCTAGTAGTGTAAACCATTGTTTTGTAGGTAAAGGTGAAAATAATTATTTAATGAACTATGGAAAAGTTTTACAAGAACCCCCATGATGAGATATCCAGAGAAGGTTTTCAAGTATGCAGTGTTTTGTGATGTATCAAAGACTGGACTTGGTTGTGTTCTGATGAGGATGAAGGTGGTTATTGCCTATGGTTCACACCAGCTGAGATCACATGAGTATAAGTACATGATGTATGATATTAGGTTTGTAGATGTAGTCTTTGCATTGAAGACGTGGTGACACTACCAGATGGGTGAGCAGTTTATCATTTACTATGACCACACGAGTCTCCAGTATATATTCTCTTAGATGGGTATTAGTTTGAGAAAAATTATATTGACTTATTTCCTCAAGAACAATGAATTTTAGATTTTCTATAATCAAGGGAATGGGAATGTGGTTTCATATTCTCTCATTAAGAGAAATTTATCTCATGTGTTATCTGAGGAATTAGATAAGTTAGACTCATTTTAGTTTTTCTTTATGGAAAAGTATAGTGCTCCATGTAATTACTCAATGGTTGTTACCCCCACCACTTTTACTCCATGTTAGGGATGACAAATGATGAGATATCGATTTTGAGATTATATGTACTTATATATCCACTGGATAATCTAACGGTGGATATTCTGATGGTGTAGAACATGTTATCCTTTTCTAATGGATGATGATGGTACCATTGGAATTGTGGGAGGAGATGTTAATGTAGTTTAATAAATCAACATTATTAGTACATATAGGTGATTTAAATATGTACTAGGACCATAGATATTAGTTTTTTTGGGTAGGTATGAAGATGGTAGTTGAAGAGTTTCTATCTTGATACCTCACATGCCAGCAGGTGAAAGAAGAGCACTAGGTTCCAATGGGTTTAGCTCAACTCCCTAAAGTGATAGAGTGCAAGTGGGACGATATTTAAATATAAATAGTGACTGCGTTACCAAATTTTTCTAGGGTAAAACCTCCCATCTTGTTGATCATAGAATGAATCACTAAGTCATCCCACTTCCCTGATACTCGAGAGAATATTTTATTAGAGATCCTAGGACACCTCTAAATATTGGATACAATCATCATAAATAGAGTTCAGTTTAATACCATCTATGATCGTGGTTATATATTTACGTCTTCTTCAAGGAGGAGTTTACACATGAATTTCAAGAATCATCTGTGATTTATCACAGTATTTCACCCTCAAACTGACATCTAGATAGAGAGGACAATCTAGGTCTTGGAGGATATGATGTGTTATTTCATAATGGGATTTTCCATAGTTGTGAGGATCACCTACCCTTGGCAGAGTTTGTGTACAATAAAAGTTACCATTCCACTATTGGTATGTAACCATTCAATGATCATTACACGAGACATTGAAGGTCACCCCTTTTTATATTGATTTATGTAAGTCATCACTCATGGAACTAGATTTGATATGAGCAACTACAGAGAAGGTTCATGTCATCCATGGGCGGATGAAGATAATATTTTCCCGATCCGTCCCCCGGGGCCCATGAGAGGACTATCTAAAGCCCGTATCTTGATGTCGAGGGGATGGTGACTAGCACTGAAGGCGCCAACCATCACGTGGGAGACATTTTCTTGAGTACATGTATGCACACACCCGACCAACCAAGTCCCATACCCTAAAAAGAAAAAAAAAGTATAACAAAACCAGTGCTGAGTACATGTGCAACTAATATAAGTGGGCCAAAATAGAAATCCAACAAAAGAACTTAAAACAGCAAATTATAAAAGGGATCTCTGATGGCCATCCATAGAAATCCCCCCATGATCATGAGAGTAGCATAGCTACTGGAAGTTGAAGTACGACATCTTTTCCACTTGATCATATCGGGCCTCACATATTCCTCATCCACTATGCCCACCATCATAGAATATGTATGTCTTGTCTCCTAGAGCACCACTAGGTCCCTGTCAACCAATGTTTCTGTCAAAACATTGATCGCCTGCACCAGACACAACACGTGCGGGCGAATCCCATGTATGGATGAGTAAAAAAAAATACTCAGTAGGGTCCCCAAAACAAAAAAGGAACGACGAAATAAAAATCCTCAAAGTAAGGAATGAAGCACAAGACATCTCACACCAGATATACGTTTAAGTTAGTGATAGAAGAATCATTAGTCACATTATTAAAAACCTTAAATACTGGTGAAATTATCCTCTATTGAGTAATGTGGGCCAACCAAGTCACACAAGAGTGCTTCCCACTAACCGTGGATTTCTTAGGTACACCTCCTCATTGCATAGAATGGGCCTACAATGTCACATAGAAGTGATTCCCACTACACATGTAAAAATATGGTACCCCTCTATGTTCTATACCATGGGACTATAAATTCACTCAGATATGCATCCTAGTAGGCAATAGTCAATTCATAAAATGTCGAATGTCAGAAGTCGTCAGGTCTTAGCCAACTGAAGGGTTCCGTACATAGCGTTCCTGGGATAGTTGTACTCAATCCATTCATCTCATCTCAATATCCCTGAATTCCTCTTCAGGTCATGCCAAAAGATATTCCCTGTCAATTGGGTCCCAATGCTGAAAACGACTCATCAATCGAATGCATGGTTTGCATATTATTAGCATTTTAGTAAACATGGGTTAGTTTGCATCTGGGTCTGATCTGAACAAGTGGTACCAACCCGACCAACCCGACCAGGGGGTCCCACATACCCCGATTTAGTTCTGAAAGAATCATCCTCACCAATTTCAGGTATGGTTTGGACCATTATGGTCTGACCAGTGGGCCATACCCAATGTGATTCGTTGGACTCTGCCCGTTTTGGCCTATTCTAGAGCATGTTGGGTCACCTGACGACCGAGTATCATCTGGCTTGCCCAAAGGGCACATGTATGGCTTTCTGTTGCAGGTCCAGCCTGCTCGCATGGGTCTAGACTACTGGACCACAGGTATCGCCCACCAAGATAGTTATCAGCCCACTAAGTGTGGGACAGGGCTGACACACTGGGGGTGGGACCAGCCATGCCCACTGGGTTGGGGCGCGACACATGGGTTTGGGGTGAGGCCCACCAGCCCAATGACTGACAGGCACAAGAATCCAGTGGTGCACGCCTGAGAAGAGGCAGCCAACTACATCCCCTCCATGATGGCCTACCAGACTCGAGGTCTTCCTCCCACCTCGGTCAAACGACTACAACTGCCAGGTCGTCCGAGTGGCCCATACCTGGGCCACACCTCCACACAGTGCCTTCCAGGTGCCGCGTCGCCCCATTGATTGCATGACCTCAAGACAGCATGGAACATCGACAGGTGTGTCGCCATTCTCCTCTCATGGTACACCGTGGGCCACCGCCGGCCACTACCCCAGTTCCTTCAACTATCCCTCGGAGTTTCTCCAATGGTACATTTTCCATTCTGTCATCATCTATAGTCTCCGGGGAATGTTATCTTTACTACGATGGTCTCAAACATATATTTCTGTCGAATCACATGTTTCTCTATGAAGAACACATGTGGAGGAGGGGAACGATCCTTGTTAGTGTTGGTCTGCACCATTCACGTTAGATGTTCATAATCATTGGAGGACCAAGGATTCCAGTCCAATATAAATATGGTAATTTCAACCGAGGTTAATGAAAATACCAAAAAAGGATACCCTCCCGCATAAAATCACTATATGAGGATCAAACTATTCATGGTTTGATCCAATTTTATCATTACTAGAATAATAATAGGGATGAACGCACACTAATTGAACCCATACCTCTTTGATGTTCGTTACCTCAGGGTTACGACCTTGATGTTTAAAGACGTTGATGTCGTTCATCACTTTCAGCTCCATTCATCGAGGTGCGTCAAAGACATTGGATGTTCATTGGTGTTTTTGGAGAATAATTTCATCGTTGGTTAATCAAAGAATCCTTTCATTTTAATTCATCTTTCCACCGATGTGTCAACCAAAATAAAAGGAACAACACGCTGCAAAATCTTTTTTATGTTGTTTCATTTATGAAAAAGAATCCATGTTACACATCATTAAAGGATAATTACACTACATGTTTTCAATCCATTAATGAGTTTTATTAATGCATCTCATCGTCACCTCATTGCCACACCATAACACTAGAGTCTGCTGCTCAATTGTGTGAAAATAAAATGAAAAAACATTATAAATTATTTTATTGTTTTATAAAAAATCCTGAAAATTATCTTTTTTTTCTTCCATTTCTAGTCGATGTTAATTCCATTCAAAAAGAATACCAGCATTCCAATTTCAACACAACCCTTGTATATTCAATCCTAGAACCAATTCAAACGATATAAAAACCCGCTTACACTTTAACTAAACATACCATAAAAAAATATTTAAAATTAACTTTCATCCTCGACCAATGCCGGTTGAGGTTACTCTCTACCTAAAGGGAACATACCCTCATGAGATCAATGGTACTCTCATATATTCAATCCAGGATACCTTTTAGGAGTGATAAGGATTTTAAAATATAATAATTGTTACATAATAATGTTATTTGTGGACAAAAACTAACATCCACAGTTGGCCCGTGCTGACGAGTGTTGGGATTTTCCTAAAGAATGCATACCCTCATAAGCTTAGAGGTCATATCATATTTTATGTTTAAGCCAATGTTCATGAAATATAATAATGTTAAAAATAATGTAATTTTATTGAATTATTTTATTTATAGTTTTTTCATTTTTATTTTTTCTCACTAGAGGGACACACTAACTAAAATTATGTCTTTGATAGAGTAAACCCGCCATTCTGAATGCAATGGTAAACTCAGATTTCTAATTCGGGAACCTGTTTAAGAGTTTTTTTACTTTCATAGGAAAACCACTCACACATTCTATTTAATGCATAACATTTTTGACGGATCATTTCGGGCACTCCGGGCCTTAGAATCACATGCCGTCTTAGCACCTAGTCTTGAAATAATTCGACATAATTTAAAAAAATATATACGGATATTCCAAGACATTAATTTCTACCCACTATTGGGATTTACGTCTGAGAAAGCCAAAATAATTCCAAATCAAACAAGTTGGGGTACTGAGAATGAATATGACCCTCTCGCTCACATGTAATTTATTTGTGATTCTCATGCTACAACTGAACGTGCACCAGAGGAATTGAACATCCACAAAAAAACTCTTTATGTCAATACACTATCTCCACCGATAACTCTTCAAACGTCTCCCCATTTTTAATTTCCAACTCTCCTCACTCGATGAAGTGCGATGGATCATGCACGTACCTCGTCATCTATGACACTTGGAAAACATCATGCACCTGGTGCATTTCTGGGGGAAGGACTAGGAAGTACGTACCTCACTAACACTACTGAGGATTTGAAAAGGTCCGTTGAATCTCAGAGGTAACTTGACACCCCAGCCAAATCGCTCCAATCACCAATGGGGTATTAGACGAAGGAAAACATGGTCTCCATCCTCAATCTCCAAGGGACTCCATCACTTGTTGGAATAAAAATCATGTCTTCTCTATGAATTCTTAATATTCTCCTAGATGATCTTCACCTTTTCAATGATAGTCATTACCAACTCTATACCCATGAGTGATGACTTCCCGGGTTTTATCCAATAAATATGTGATCGGAAATGAGACTTGTAAAAGGCCTTAAATGGTGCCATGCCAATAGGAAAAGAACCCGGTATGAGTTCTATTGAAAACTCAACTTCACGATTTGGTGGAAGACCTGGTAATTCCTCCAGAAAGACATCATCAGACTCTCGTACAATAGGAATATTCTTAATCGTGAGTTTCTCTCTAACCAATTGAGATAAATAACCTTCATTTAGTGGAATCAAGACCCATAAGATAGAAGAAATTTCCACTGGAAGGTTATGTTCATCCTTGCATCGATAGACGATCATAGATTGATCTGGAATATGAATTGTTACATCCCTTATTTGGAAATTGATATGAGATAGATATAAAGAAATAAAATCCATACCAAGAATCACATAAAATTCCACTATAGGAAGGATCACATGATTTTCAGGAAGCACTTTCCCAAAAACATCAATCGGAGAAGAATTGTAAACTTTTGATGAAACTGTTTTTCCATTAGGAGTTGTCACAGCCAACTGAACATCAAATTATTGAGGTAATACGGCGATACCCTTAGAAAATTCTTCAGAAATAAATGATTGGGTGGATCCAGAATCAAATAAAACATTTTATACTTTAGAGTGAACGATAAGTGTACCTCTCACCACTTCATTGTCGTACTCCACATCGCCGGTAGTAATTGCATGTGGCATTCCATTGTCTTTGGCCTTAAGAGTTTGTTGACGTCGATCATCATCATCAACCCTTGGATTTGGGCATTGATTTTCATAATTCCCCATCTCCTTTCACTTGAAACATTGAAGTGTAGTAGGTTCATTCTATGTATCCCTTCCTCTTTTTGCATCATTAGACATATTCTTACAATTATTTTGACATTCAATTTCCCGATGACCTTCTTTTCCACACTTATAACATTTTCTTGTCCCCTTAAGACAATTTCCTCCATGTTTCTTTCCAAAAATTGAGCATAAGGGAAAACTCATCTTCTTTTCAGTGTGGTCTTTATAATTTCCTTTGAATTCCATTTTCTGCTTCTTATCAAACCTATATGACTGATGGGTTACTCCAATATCCATCTCAACTTTGAGAGCACATCGAACGATTTCCTCATAGCTATTGAAGTCACTTATGGATAACGCCCTTAAAAGACTTCGTTTTAAGCCACTAAAGAATCGATCAATATTACTCTCAAGTTGGATAATAATACCCGAAGCATACCTCTAAAGTATTGTAAAATTTTCTTCATATGTACCAACAGATTCATCATCCTTTTGCTTTATTTCAAGAAACTCCTTCTCCATATTTGTTCGAAGAATACGAGGGAAGTACTTATTGAAAAATACGTTCTTGAACTCTTCCCATTCCATGGACTCAATTTAATCTCTTTGCCTCGTATTCTTGATAAGATTCCACCATTGATCAGCATCACCTTCCAAACGATACACTGCTAAGATGACATTATCATGTTCAGAACATTGAAGAAGTGAAAATATCTTTTTAGTGGTACTGATCCATTGTTCAGCCACTAATGGATTAGAAGACCCGCTAAATGAAGGTGGATGCTGCCTCATGAAGGATTCAACAGAATATTGCTCCTTCCTTTGATCATTTGGAAGTCCTGCATGATTTAGAGCTTGATAAAGTTGTGTGAGCATGGCTACAAGAATTTTCATTCCAGCTCCCATATCATTTGGTTGCTCAGGGGGACAATCATTTCATTGCCCATCTCATTCTGCATTAACGCGGTTCCTTCGGGTTCTAGCCATTGAATAAAACCAAGAAGAATAATGTGAGCAACACTAATTATAAAAAGAAAACCACATAATCAAGAACAAAATTTTACACCTAAGGTCTTATCATAGGTTGTTCATGGAAATTTCTAAAACACTTAGATTGTGTTCTAGGCTTATACATATACTTCGGCTTCTTACTAAGACTTTGACATCCTAGTTTCCAAAGGTTGACTATACCTTTCCTCTAATACCAACTATAACAACCCATACTTTACATAAATGGTTAATACTTGAAATTTAAAGCATACTTATTACACCATATAACAAAACCATGAAAGGACCATATAGGTATAATGTCTTTAGAAACTGGGAAACATAAACAACTAGTTCATAAATCATCTACACTATGTACCATTTATTTCATCATATCTATAGTCCCTTTTGGAATATCATACTTAATAACCTTTTTCATGACCTGGGGAAAGAAAACATACAAAGGGGTGATCTCAAATGCTCAGTAAGGGTAAACAAAAGAAATATCAATCACATCATATTCATAAGAACATAACATTTTTGAAATATTAACCTGCAAAAAGGATCATAATTTCATAACATGGGATAAATCATGGTAGAAAAATGTAATCCCAATAATCATAACTTAAAACATGAAACTTTGTGGCATACACACATAATCATAGAGAATCATTAATTGTTAGTAAAGACTCATTGCCAATACTATCTTAGTGGAAAAAGTCCATTTCTGAACCGAGTTCCCTCCTCATTTCAGTCATGTTTCACTGAACCGGTTTAACCTACCGTTCCAACCATGTCTATCTCACGAGATATAAAATCTTTACCCAGTGCATTGGAGGGATATATAGGTCCCACCCATCTCATAATGATACCATTATTATGTGTGCCACAAAATCATAAAAAATACATCATAGCATAACCCATGTAATAAAAATGGGAATCTTAAACATCGTGATATCATAAAACAATTCATATAAGATAAAGGAATTAATATAAATAATTCCATCACAACATAATCAAATCATTGTAATAATAGGTATAGAAACATAACCCTTTATTATCTTAGATGTAAAACAATTTTGATAAAACACTTGAACTCCATTCTTGAGGAAAATATCATTTGTACTTCAAAAACACATTTCCATTATTAATATGACATACAATTATAAACTAAAAGAAGTTGATTAAAAATAAACATGAAAACTTGTAAAGGAAGCTTCTTGGAAATAATGTTTTAAGAATCCATTCATGCCGTATTAGTTAAAAAAACATTCTTCTCGTACATTTGTCAGAAAATTCAAAAAGTACCTCGTACGAAAAACCAAAAAAGATTCCTTTCATATCTTTTACTAAAAACTTACCGAAGGGTAAAATCGGATTTAAAAAATTTTAGCTGGATGGAAATAACCTTACAAATTGAGGAAACATAGATGTGGATGATAAATATTCCCCAGTAAATACTGATGTATAGACAATATCGGATAATACTGAGATTGTGAGATTTTCCCTTACCTTAAGTCCGATATACTTTGTACGTGTCCGAACCTCCTGTATAATGATTTAAATAATGTCATTGTCTTATTACAGAATCATATTAATTGTTATGATATCATATATGGTCATATTCTTAGCTTCTTATTAGAAATATTTCATTAATACTTGTTATACAGGTGTTTATTAATTTTTGTTCTTAAGCATGTTTTGTTGAATAAATTCTTATTTCTCATTATAGGATATAGATAAATCATCTAAAGAATGCTATTAGTGTAATATATATCATATTCATTCACTCAATTCATTTATATAATCATTATTCAAGGAATATCATATAGAACGAGTCGCATCACATCGTGGAGACGGTAGGCCGTACATATGCACGAGCGATGATATAGTTCCCATGATCGTGGAATTGTATTGAAGTGTATGTATACTATTTAAGAATCAATATCAATTTAAAATAATAATATATATTTATTATTTACACCATTATACCCATCCAAGTAAGGTGGTGGTGGAAAACAGATTACACCACTGCGTGGAGATGGTATTCCGTACGTACGCACGCGCGATGATTTCGTTTTCCATAGGATCGATAAGAGGTGAAATAGGGTTGTTTCTTATTTATAATAAAATATAAGTATATTAGGGATACTGATGTTATTACCTCATAATAAAACAACTAAATAAGAGGGAGTATAAGAGGAATGGAACATGAAGAAAACTGTAGAAGGTATCACCTCTTTCTCGATGTGCCCCCTTTAAACATTCTCTTATGGCACTAGAGTTGGTCTTTTTATAAGAAAATTACCTCTAGTTGGTTTATAAGGAAGTGATGAATTGAAATGGGAAGGGTTTGGCCGATCTTGAAGGCTCAAATTGGTGTGAGGAAGAGAGGGAGGAGGAGCCCTTTTATTAGGGAGGAGAGTGGCACCTTTGGAAAGTGTGGAAATATTATTTTTATTATAAACTTATCTTTGGTTTCAAAAGGTCCAAATATCATTAATGATGAAGATAAGATGAATAATGGTCGAAATAAAGTCATCCAATCAGAATTGGACATGTTTTGGAAAATATTTTAATCATTATAATCTTATTTATTTAAATAATTTATTATTGAGGTAAATACTTCATTATTATTGTGTCATAAATAATTTAATTTTTTTGGGGTCTAGAAAATATAAAAAAATATCAATATGTATGAAATATTTTTATCTTTCTAATTAATATATATAGTCGAAAATATAATTTATATAACCCATTATAAAAATTAATTACTAAAAGATTTTTGATAATGTCAATTTTGTCTTTACATTAAATTAATTAATCCAAATTGTCATTGTCACTACCATGTGGCTCAATGGGATCCCAAAATCGACCCAAGGATGCCCATGGTCGGCCAATACTCATCCAATAAGGTTAGGAGAATTGTCAATGTAATTTTGAATTATTATAATATTCTTTTAACCTTGAATTGCCCTATTTACCTTTAACCGTAGTAAATTAAAAAATTACCGTAGTTTCTATTCATTATATCAAAAAAATAAAAGTAACCTATTAACATAATTTGGACCCACTTATTCCAAATATGGAATTCATTTTTAAAAATTAAAAACACAGAAGTTTCAGTAATAAATTTAAAATTAATCCCGTTGTTAAGAAAACGGGTTTTAAAAGTTAAAACATTGCCAAAGATTGATATGTTTTTACCTATGAATTCAATGTAAAATTAATTCTAATGACATGAATTATATTAAATGGTAAAAAATATTCTATTTATACTTTAAAAGAAATAAATATTATAATTTAACCATATAATGTATTGCGATGAAAAATAGTTTTTTTAATTAAAATTTAGCGTGTTTTTACTATTCATTAAAATATGAAAGTTATCAGAATAATATGAAACATTTATCCAAAGTAAGTTTTTATATCCTGATTATAAAGAAGAATTTTATTTTTTCAAATTGAACTTATAATCTTGTCAATAACTAGATTTAATGTGGGTGTGCCATCAAAAGGAGGTAAAACTGCATTTATTGAAAAAAATACTTCTTTTATCCAAAAAAACTGATTTTTTTTCATACCTCATTCTAGAAAATGTATAAGATGAATTAAAATCTTATTAAATTCAAAATTCAGTTAATAATATTCATAATGGCTAATATTATAATATATCATTGTTTAGGGAAACTCGGTATTGCGTACGAAGCAAGCTATCGAGGAAGGCCGTGGTTGCGTGTATAGAAAGCCAAGATAGTGTTGTGTGTAGTGAAAGATTACTTTGATGATTTATATAACATAAAAACAATATATTTCTCATAAAAGTCTCGGGTGATATATTATACCCCCCTAAAAATGAATTTCACCCTCGAAATTCATCCCTTCATAATAAACAAATGAGGATACCTCTCCCTTATCATATCCTCAAGTTCCCATGTAGCTTCTTCTAAATGGTGGTTCCTCCAAAAAACATTTACCAAGCGAGTGGTCTTGTTCCATAGGACTTTTTCGCTAAGATCCAGAATATCTATCAGCTATTCTTTATAAGAAAGATCGTGTTCCAGCGGTACAACTTCTGAGCTGAGTACATGTGAAGGATCGGGTATGTACTTTCTCAGGAGAGATACATGGAAGACATCGGGAACTTGAGAGAGATTCGGTGGAAGCGCCAATCAGTATGATACCTTCCCAACACGATCCAGTTTTTCGAAAAAACCGATATATCTAGGGATCAACTTTTACTTCTTTACAAATCACATGACCCTCTTCCAGGGAGATATTCGTAAGAACACTTTATCACCCACTTAAAACTCTAAGTCTTTTATTCGGTTGCCGGCATAAATTTTTTGTCGACTCTGAGCTTCTCTTATGTGTTGTTGAATAGATCTGAACTTTTCTGCCATCTCATCAACAAGATCAGGTCCTAATAGCTTTCTTTCCCCAAATTCATCCCAGTAAGTTGGAGTCCTGCATTTCTTTCCATAGAGAGCTTCATAAGGAGCCATCTAAATACCGGAGTGAAAGCTATTATTATAAGAAAATTCCACCAAAGGTAGGTGTTGATCCCAACAACCTTTGAAATCCATAGAGCAAGCTCTCAACATATCTTATAGTGTTTGAATTGTCCTCTCAGACTGACTGTCTTTCTGAGGATGATAAGCATTGCTGAAACTCAACTCTGTATCCAGAGTATGGTGAAGACTTCGCCAGAACTTTGAGGTAAAACTCGGATCACTACCTGATATAATGGAAAGTGGTACTCCATGCAATCTTACCACTTTACATATATCCTGGAAAGCTGATCAAGAGAAAAAATCTTCTCTAATAGCAATGAAGTGTGCCGAATTCGTAAGACGATCAACTATAACCTAGATAGCCTTATTGCCTTTGGATGTATTAGGAAGTCCAGTGACAAAGTCCATAGTGATGTGTTCCCATTTCCATTCAGGTATGGGTAATGTTTGTAACATTCCCTTAGACTTCTGTCTCTTATCATTAACTTTCTGACAAACCAAGCATCGAGAGACATATTCAACAACATCTCTTTTCTTGTCATCCCACTAGAAGTACTCTTTCAGGTCCCTATACATCTTTGTGCTTCCAGGATGAATAGAGAATGAATAACTATGAGCCTCATCCAGCAGATCCTTCTTTAATTCAGGTATGGGAGGAAGACAAACCCGATTCCTGAACTTTATTATCCCATCACAATCAAGGTTGAATTTAGGAACATTTCTCAACTTTTTTTGTAACTCGACATCTTCTTTCTGTGCCTCTTTAATCTTCACATGTATAGATGGTTGAACATTCATTTGAGAAAGATAGGATTTTTCCACTTTCATTATAATTCCAAGATCCAACCTTTTTAAATCCGTAAATATAGGATCTTTTGTGATCCTCATCATGGATAAGCTAGCATAGTCTTCTCAACTTAATGAATATGCCACAATGTTTTCTTTCCCAGGGTGGTAATGAATTGAGCAGTCGTAATCCATAATCAGCTCCAACCATCTTCTGTGGCGCATATTCAGATCTTTTTGTTTGAAAATATACTTTAAACTTTTATGATCAGTATAAATGTCAAACCTTTCTCCATAAAGATAATTCCTCCAAATCTTAAATGGAAAGATTACCGCAGCTAACTCCAAATCATGAGTTGGGTAATTTTGCTCAGGTATTTTCAACTGTCGTGAGGCATAAAATATCACCATATAATTTTTCATAAGAACACACCCTAATCCCTTATTGGTTGAATCACTATAGATCACAAACCTTTCTCCACTACAAGGAAGTGTGAGCACAGGTGCACTGGATAACCTTCTTTTCAACTCTTTGAAATTATCTTCACATACCTCGGTCCAAACAAACTTTACTCCTTTCCGAGTCAACTTGGTGAGTGTATTAGATAATCGTGAAATTTTTTTCACAAAACGTCGATAATATCCAGACAAACCAAGATAAATTTGGATCTCGGTTACTGTTATTAGTCTTGACCATCTTTCGAAAACCTCTGTTTTTAGTGGATCCACATATATCCCCTCTTTTGAGACTATGTGACCCAGAAATGAATCTTTTTTGAATTAAAAATTCAAATTTGGTAAATTTGGCATAAAGCTTCTCCTTTCATAGGGTCTTTAATACAATTCTAAAGTGATCTTCATGTTCTTCCTTTCTCATTGAATAGAAAAGAATATCATCTATAAAGACTACACCAAACTGATCAAGATAGTGTCTAAAGACTCTATTCATCAGATCCATGAATATAATAGGGGAATTAGTAAGACCAAATGGCATCACTATAAATTCATAGTTTCTATACCTTGTACGGAAATTCGTCTTTGGTATATCCTCCCTTTTGACCCTTAATTGATGATACCCTGAACGAAGATCAATCTTGGAGAAGTATTGAGCTCCGCATAGTTGGTCAAATAGGTCATCAATATGTGGGAGAGGATATTTGTTCTTGACAGTGATCTTGTTAAGTTCTTGATAATCAATGTCGAGTCAAATAGATCCATCTTTCTTCATAACATAGAGAAAAGGTGCTCCCCAAGGTGACCCACTAGGGCGTATGAATCCTTTATCAAGATTCTCTTGTCGTTGCTTTTTCAATTCCTACAACTCAATTGGGGACATTCTATAAGGTGTCTTTGAAATAGGAAAAGCACCTGGTATGAGTTCTATTGAAAACTAAACTTCACGATTTAGTGGAAGACCCGGTAATTCCTCCAGAAAGACATTGTCAAACTCCTGTACAATTGGCATATTCTTAATCGCGAGTTTCTCTCCAACAATTTGAGATAAATAACCTTCATTTAGTGGAATCAAGACCCATAAGATAGAATAAATTTCCACTGGAATGTTATGTTCATCCTTGCATCGATTGTCGATCATAGATTGATCTGGAATATAAAATGTGACTTCCCTTCTTTGGCAATTGATATGATCTCTATATAAAGAAAGCCAATCCATGCCAAGAATCACATCAAATTCCACTATAGGAAGGATCACAATTTTTTCAGGAAGCACTTTCCCACAAACATCAATCGAAGAAGAATTGTAAACTTTTGATGCAACTGTTGTGCCATTAGGAGTTTTCATAGCGAAATCAACATCTAATTGTTGAGGTAATATGGTGATACCCTTAGAAAATTCTTCTGAAATAAAAGATTGGGTGGATCCAGAATCAAATAAAACATTTTCTACTTTAGAGTGGATGGTAAGTGTACCTCTCACTACTTCGTTGTCGTACTCCACATCGCCGATAGTAATTGCATGTGACTTTCCTTTATCATTGGCCTTAAGAGTTTGATGATGTCGATCATCATCATCAACCCTTGGATTTGGGCATGGATGGGCATAATGCCCCATCTCATTGCACTTGAAACATTGATGTGTAGTAGGTTCATTCTGTGTATCCCTTCCTTTGTTTGCATCATTAGACATCTTATTCCCATTATTTCGACATTCAATTTCCCAATGACCTTCTTTTCCACACTTATAACATTTCCTTATACCCTTAAGACAATTTCTTCCATGTTTATTTCAACACTTTGAGAATAAGGGAGAAATCATCTTCTTTTCAGTGTGGTCTTTAGATTTTCCTTTGAATTACATTTTCCTCTTCTTATCAAACCCATATGACTAATGGGTTACTCCAATCTCCATCTCAACGTTGAGAGCACATCAGCCGATTTCCTTGTAGCTATTGAAGTCCCTTATGGCTAACGCCTTCGAAGACATGGTTTTAATCCACTAAAGAATCGATCGATCTTAATATCAGGTTGGATAATAATACTAGAAGCATACCTTGAATGTATTGTAAATTTTTCTTCATATGTACCAACAGATTCATCATCCTTTTGCTTTAGTTCAAGAAACTCCTTCTCTATATTTGTTCAAAGAATACGAGGTATGTACTTATTGAAAAATACGTTCTTGAACTCGTCCCATTCCATGGACCCAATTTCATCTCTTTGCCTTGTATTATTGATAAGATTCCACCATTGATCAGCATCACCTTCCAAACGATACATTGCTAAGATGAATTTATCCTGTTCAGAACATTGAAGAACTGAAAATATCATTTCAGTGGTACTGATCCATTGTTCAGCCACTAATGGACCAGAAGACCCGTTGAATGAAGGTGGAAGCTGCCTCATGAAGGATTCAACAGAATGTTTCTCCTTCCTTTTCTCATTTGGAAGTCCTGCATGATTCATATCTTGAGAAAGTTTTGTGAGCATGGCTACAAGATTTTTTATTCTAGCTCCCATATTGTTTGGTTGGTCAATGGGCCAATCTTTGCATTTCCCATCGCATTCCGCATTAACATGGTTCCTTCAGGTTCCATCCATTGACTAAAACTAAGAGAATAATGTGAGAAACACTAATTATAAAATGAAAACCACATAATCAAGAACAAAATTTTACACCTAAGGTCTTATCATAGGTAGTTTGTGGAAATTTCTAAAACACTATGATTGTGTTCTATGCTTAGACATATCCTTAGGCTTCTTACTAAGGCATTCATTCTAGTTTCCAAAGGTTGACTATACATTTCCTCTAATACCACCTATAAAGACCCATAATTTACATACATTGTTAATCAATCAAAATTGAAGCATAATTATTACAACATATTACAAAACCATGAAAGTACCATATAGGTATAGTGTCTTTAGAAACTGGGAAACATAAACAACTGGTTCATAAAGCATCTACACTGTCTCCCATTTATTTCATCATATCTATAGTCCCATTTTGGAATATCTTACTTAATAACCTTCTTCATGACCTGGGGAAATAAAAAATACAAAAGGGTGAGTTCAAATTCTCAGTATGGGTAAAAAAAATAAATATCAATCACATCATATTCATAAGAACATAACATTTTTGAAATCTTAACCTGCAAAAGAGATCATAATTTCATATAATGGGATAAATAATGGTAGTGAAATATAATCAAAATAATCATAACATAAAACATGAATCTTTGTGGCATACACACATAATCCTAGAGAATCATTTCTTATTAGTCAAGACTAATTTCCAAGACTATCTTAGTGGACAAAGTCCATTTCTGAACCGAGTTCACTCCTCGTTTCAGTCCTATTTCAATGAACCGGTTTAACCTGCCGTTCCAGCCATGTCTATCTCATGAGATATAAAATCCTTACCCAATAAATTAGAGGGTGATATAGGTCCCACCAATCTCATAATGATACCATTCTTATGTCTGCCACAAAATCATAAACCATACATCATAGCATAACCCATTTAATAAAAATGAGAATCTTAAACATCGTGACATCATAAAACAATTCATATAAGATAAAGGAATTCATAAAAATAATTCCATCACAACATAATCAAATCAATGTAATAATAGGTACAGAAACATAACCCTCTATTATCTTAGATGGAAATTAATTTTGATAAAACACTTGAACTCCATTCTTGAGGAAAATATCCTTTCTACTTCAAAAACACTTTTCCTTTCTTAACATGTCATACAATTCTAAACTAAAAGAATTTGATTAAAAATAAACTTTTAAACTTGTAATGTAAGCTTCTTGGAAATAATTTTTTAGGAATCCATTCATTCCGTATAAGTTAAAAAACATTCTTCTCATACATTTTTCGGAAAAGTCAAAAAGTACCTCGTACAAAAAACGACAAAAGATTCCTTTAATATCATTTAATAAAAACCCACCGAAGGGTATAATTGGATTTAAAAAAATTTAGGTGGATGGAAATAACATTATGTATTGAGGAAACATGGATGTGGATGATAAATATTCCCCAGTAAATTCTGAAGTATAAACAATCTCGGATAAAAATGAGATTGTGATATTTTCCCTTACCTTAAGTCCGATATGCTTTGTACGTGTCTGAAAATCCTATATAATGATTTAAATAATTTAATTTACTTATTACAGAATCATACTCATTGTTATGGTATCATATATGGTCATATTCTTATCTTTTTATTCGTAATATTTCATTACTACTTGTTATTCAGGTGTTTATTACTTTTTGTTCTTATGCGTGTTTTGTCGAATAAATTCTTATTCATCCTTATAGGATATAGATACATCATTTACATAAATCTATTAGTGTAATATATATCATATTAATTAATTTAATTCATTTATATAATCATTATTCAATGAAGATCATATTGAACGAGTCACATCACATCGTGGAGACGGTAGGCCATACGTACGCACGAGCGATGATATCGTTCCCATGATCGTGTAATTGTATTAAAGTGTATGTATACTATTTCAGAATAAATATAACTTTAAAATAATCATATATAGTTATTCTTTACACCATTATACCCATCCAAGTATGGTGGTGGTGGAAAACAGATTACACCACGGCGTGGAGACGGTATTCCATACGTACGTCGCGGTGATTTCGTTTTCCGTAGGATAGATAAGAGGTGAAATAGGGTTGTTTCATATTTATAAAAACATATCAGTATATTAGGGATACTTATTTTATTACCTCACAAGGAAACAACTAAATAATATGGAGTATAAGAAGAATGGAACTTGAAGAAAACGGTACAAGGTATTACCTCTTTATCGAAGTGCCTCCATTAAACATTCTCCTAACGCACTAGAGTTGGTCTTCTAAAAAGACCAGTACCTCTAGTAGGTTTCTATGGAAGTGGGGAAGTGAAATGGGCAGGGATTGTCTAATATAGAAGGCTCAAATTGGTTTGAGGAAGAGAGGGAGGAGGTTCCCTTTTATAAGGGAGTAGAGGGGCACCTTTGGAATGTGTGGAAATATTATTTTATTATAAACTTATCTTCGGTTTAAAAAGGTCCAAAATTAATTAAGGATGAAGATAAGATGACTCATGGTCTAAATAAAATCATAAAATTATAATTGGACACGTTTTGGAAAATATTTTATTCAATATAATCTTATTTATTTAAATCATTTATTAATGAGGTAAATACTTCATCATTATTGTGTCATAAATAAATTAATTTATTTGGTGTATAAAAATTATAAAAAAAATATCATTATGTATGAAATATTTTTATCTTTATAATTAATATTTATAGTCTAAAATATAATTTATATAACACCTTATAAATATTAATTACTAAAAGATTTTTTTAATGTCAATTTTGTCTTCACATTAAATTTATTAATCCAAATTGTCAGTGTCACTACCAAGTGGCACAATGGGGTCCCAAAATCAACCCAAGGATTCCCAGGGTCAGGAAATATTCATACAATAAGGTTAGTAGAAGTTTCAAGGTAATTTTGAATTATTATAATATTATTTTAACCTTGAATTACCCTATTTACCTTTAACCGTAGTAAATAAAAAAATTTCCGTAGTTACTATTCATAATATAAAAAAATAAAAGTAACCTATTAACATAATTTGGACCCACTGATTTGAAATGTGGAATCCACTTTTCAAAATTCAAAAAACAGAAGTTGAAGTAATTAATTTAAAATTAATCCCGTTGTTAAGAAAACGAGTTTTAAAAGTAAAAATAATGCCAAAGATTGAAATGTTTTTACCTATGAATTCAATGTAAAATTAATTCTAATGATATAAATTATATTAAATGGTAAAAATATATTATATTTATACTTTAAATACAATCAATATTATAATTTATACATATAATGCATTGCGATGGAAAAAAGTTGTTTTTAATTAAAATATAGCGTGTTTTTACTATTCATTAAAATATGAAAGTTATCAGAATAATATGAAAAATTTATCCGAAGTAAATTTTAATATCATGATTCTAAAGAAGAATTTTATTTTGTCAAATTGAACTTATAAACTTTCCAAAACTAGATTTAATGTGGGTGCACCATCAAAAGGCGGTAAAACTACATTTTTTGAAAAATACTTCTTTTATCCAAAAAAAACTAGTTTTTTTCATACCTATTATAGAAAATTTATAAGATGAATTAAAATGTTATAAAATTAAAAATTCAGTTAATACTATTCATAATGACTATTATTATAATATATCTATGTTTAGTGAAACTCGGTATTGCGTACGACACAACCTATCGAGGAAGGTCACGGTTGCGTGTAAAGCAAGCCAAACTAGTGTTGTGTGTAGTGAAAGATTCCTTTGATGATTTATATATCTTAAAAACAAAATATTTCTCAAAAAAATCTCGGGTGAGATGAATAAAAGTTGTTTTTAATTAAAATATTGCGTGTTTTTACTATTCATTAAAATATGAAAGTTATTAGAATAATATGAAAAATTTATCCAAAGTAAATTTTTATATCCTGATTGTAAAAAAAAATTTATTTTGTCAAATTGAACTTATAAACTTGTCAAAAACTAAATTTAATGTGGGTGCACCATCAAAAGGCGGTAAAACTAATTTTTTTGAAAAATACTTCTTTTATCCAAAAAAACTAATTTTGTTTTCATACCTCATTATAGAAAATGTATAAGATAAATTAAAATGTTATAAAATTCAAAATTAAGTTAATACTATTCATAACGGCTAATATTATAATATATCGTTGTTTAGTGAATCTCGGTATTGCGTACGACACAAACTATCGAGGAAGGCCGCGGTTGCGTGTAAAGAAAGCCAAGCTAGTGTTGTGTGTAGTGAAAGATTCCTTTGATGATTTATATAACATAAAAACAAAATATTTCTCATAAAAGTCGCGGGTGTTACACTAAACCTACCAAAAAATCATGGGATACTTCTTTTAGTGGAGTTCAACACTATCTTAGTCATGGTTTGGATATCTTATTAGAAATAAAACATGAACTGTTAGGTATGAAATATCACTCTTTACATATTAAAGCATCCTCTGATTTATTAAATGAGTAAGAAGGATGATGAATATCCTTTATAATATTTTTCTCGCAGGTGTATATTAGTTCCATATGAGGAACAACGTGTAGCTCAAATTATTGGGTGAAAGGAGTCGATCATGCTTGAAGACATGCCCATCATGAGAGATTATACTAATGTATTCCTTAAAGTGTTTCATGGTCATCCATTTGATCTAGATTTTGAGTTCTCAATTGATCATATTCCTAGATCTCTACCTATGTCAATGACACGTTATAGAATAGCCATCGTAGAGATGGGAGAGCTGAAAAAGCAGTTACATGAGAAACTAGAGAAGAGTTTTATATGCCAGAGTGCTTCAACAATTGGTGCGCCAATCCACTCCTTCAAAAATAAGAATGGATCAATGCACCTCTTCATTGATTATAGTGAGCTCAATAAAATCACGATAAATAAAAAGTATCCCCTTCCACAAATAGATGACTTGTTTAATCAACTTTGTGGGGATAGTTATATCTATATGGCGGGACTTCAGTCGGGATATCACCAATTAAAGGTGAGTAAGGAAGATATTCCCTAGACAACATTTCAAACAAGGTATAAAGACTATGAGTTCATAGTGGTGCCCTTCAGACACACTAATGATCTAGAAATTTTTATGGATTGAATGAATAGTTTCTTTAGAGATTACCTCAAAAAATTTGTTGTTGTCTCTATTGAAGATATCCTGATATACACCATGTTAAGATAGGAACATGAGGATCATTTGAATACTATGTTAAAAACATTATGAAGGTATTATTTATATGAAAATTATAGTAAATTTGAGTTCTAAATAGTGGAAGTATCATCCTTGGGGAATGTTATTGCCAATAAAGGGATATCTGTGGACCCTTCCAAGACAATGGAAATCAAAGAGTGGCCCAGTCCAATATCTATAATAGAGATCCACAACTTTCTGGGTATATTTGGGTATTATCTATTATTTGTGAATACCTTTTCATGATTTCCAAACCCAATGACAAAGCTGACACATAAAGAAGTAAAGATTTCCTGGTATAAAAAATTAGAAGACTATTATAAGGAGTTGAAAAAGAGTCTTATCACTATGCCAGCACTCACTCTCCCAACAAAGGGGATAACTATTTGTGGTTTATAGAGATTCTTGAATGAATGGATTAGCCTATGTGCTTACGAAAAATGATAATGTGATATCCTACACCTCAAGGAATCTAAATCTTAATGAGCAGAAATATCCCATCCAAGATCTGGATTTGCCGGTTGTGATCTCTTTGTTGAAATCATGGTGGAATTATATCTATGTGGAGAAGTGTGCGATATATATAGATCACAAGAGTCTCAAATATATATTCATACATATATAGATTAATATTCACCAAAAAATATCAAGATTGACGAGGAAGGATTGGTATGGTTTGGATCTTAATTATTTTTACCATATTATCCAAAGATAAAGAAGGAGATTTTGAATTACACACATAGTGTAACGAACTAATGTTTTTCAATGGAAATTATCTTCTAATAAGTCTGTCATAAAATCTCATGAAAACGCAACATAATGAACTACTATGTCCTATTTTACCTTTAAACATAATATGTGACACTTCTTTGTATGGAATTTCCAAAATCCAGCATACATTGTTGTAATCAGTATGTTTTTTGGAGTCCAATAAGAAAAACATAATTTTTGGTGAATATTATCCTACCCTAATGAATTGTAACATACCATTATAAATAGTGATATACCCAAATGAATAGTATCCTCACCTATGGTAGTATGAAAATAATATTCAAGTTGGATGTAAGATATACCTATATTTTAGAATAGGTTAATGAATGTTTTAAAACTGGTTTTGATAATAAATTATTATTTTAATTAAATATAAAAATAGTCATATTTAGAAATTTATTTTTGAAAAATGTAATTCATTTTTGTATTCTACACATCTAAAAATGGATAGGGAGATTTTTTGGGATTTTTGTGAAATACTTGAATTTTTATGAATAGTAAAATACGATAATTTAAATTTAATGATAAATAAGGGATTTATTGAGTCATTTATGATGTTCTTGTGATGTAAGCACACTTGGTTTGGGATCACATGATAAAATTACAATTCTTGGTCATGTAATACTTCCTATTCTTTGTCTTGTGAAGAAATAATAAATTAATGATTATAATATTATAAAATCCCTCCTCTCCTCCACTAAAAAATCTCCCCTTCACTCTCCCTTCTCTTCACTCCTCCACTTCCAAAAGATACTAGACTCTTCAAAATACCAAAACCTTGCCCATTAAGAGGTTCTCAATGGAGGACGTCTTAAGAGGTAAATTCCTCTTTCCAATTCCTCCATTACTTTTAAGTTCTCTTTCTTTTTGTGTCATTCCTCACCTCCTTTCACAATAATAGTATGATAAATCCAGTAACATAAATGCAGTGGAATTTTTTAATGCTAATGATATGTTTCATTATATTCTCTCCTTTCCCCACCCTTTTATTTGTATGAAATGGAAGCACCGTTTGAGATGTGCTAATTTAGCACATTCAAGGACAACTGTTTTTTAATTTCTATTATTATCTTTAATTATGGTCATAAAACCATTTGTGTTATGGATGAACCAGATTTTTATATAAGTAATATATCATATTTTTTGTCATGTTATCCATTTGTAAAAATGGTATTATGTTATAAAGCAAAACATGTTCTTTGTAGTCAAATCCACTTATTAAAAAAACGGTTATCACTAAGGTTATATATATTATAATTTTACATCACTCTAAGTAACCAAATTAAAATTGGAACCATGTAATCTCTTGGATGTGCACTAAATAATTTGACTTCAATTCTAGACATCCACTTTCATCTTATATATAATCAAAACTTGAATATAAGTGAACACATCTTTTAAAACCAAGTAAACAAACGAGTCTAAACAATGAAATTGAACCTTATAACTAATCAAAAAAGCCTTGAATTAACTTAAAAGGGTTATAATAAATAAATTAAATACAGATTATGTTCTGGAATTATTAATTAATGATCCTATATTTGTTTATTCAAGTCACTAATAACAAGTGGAGAACACCGATAGATTTAAGGTAAGGGATCCTCTCTTTTTCACTCTTAATCAAGATTTTTATCTATGATGTTCATTATTATTTGTGTAATACCAAGTTATGGGGTATTTTTTTTCAGCTCTCCCATACTGACCTAATGTTTTATAAGTGATGAGAAACCCATTATCTCTCTCATCAAGCCCTCTTAGTTACACCCGACACCATGTTGATAAAATCATAACGAATTCTACCCAATCCTTCTTTGTTCTTTCTGGTTGCCTTATCATTCCATAGAAATGGTGTTATATTATCTATTTACATAAATAATCTGAATACTAGTTAGTTTTACAAGATTCTTATATCAAGGCTCTTTCATCACCTTCTTTTGGGGATATACATGTTTTTAAATGATTCCCTTATAAGAACTATCTAATAAGCAAACCTATTTTAAGGGGACTTCCCAAATTTTTACCCATATTTCAAGTGCACTCTATACTCTATTTTAAGACACCATTTTTTATAAGATCAGTATTATATTATTAAATCCTTCTTGGTTAAATTCTGGTTTTATATAAATGAATTTCCTCTTTTCTATTTGAAAAGCTGTATATTATTTTCCATAAAACTGCCCAAAAATGTTTTAATAATAATGTTTCTAAAATAAATTTCTAAAATATTTTCACTTATGTTTGACACCACATAAAATGTTCTATACCTATTTTACCCTATTAAAGTCCATGTATTTTCAAATTATTTCCTTACATTGACACTTTCATGATACACCCATTGGTTATAATTTATGTCATGATTGAGGTACCAAATTCATTCCATGGGTACCCTTATGTTTATTTATGATTGATTATGTATGATTGTATATGTGGAATGACTATTTATGTGGAAAGAATATTAATGAAAATTTTGTCATGGGTGTTCCCAGATAGTGCTCCAATGCATTGGGTAAGGTTAAGTCTCATTAGATGCGATGAGAAACGAGAATCTAAAGAACTGTTTTATGATTATGCCACATTTATATGATTCCATGTTATTATGATCCCATGATTATATGATATTATTTTATATGTTTCATGTTTGGGATATCAATATGTCATGCCTCCCAACTCATTTACTTAAGATGTATCCTTATGTTCATTCCCTTACTGGGCTTTTCTGATCATCCCTTTGTTCATGTGTTCCCCAGGGTTCCCTATGCAGAAGTAAGGGACCAAAGATGTTAGAAGTTATTTTTGGAGATTAAATAATGAAGTGTTTTAGCACCCATTTTTATGTTATATGTACCTATTCTTCCTAGACACTATACATATCGATCGTTGACTTGTACTCTGATGATTAATTATTCTTAAAATCCTGAAATGTTATAAGTAAAAGGCTGAGGTCACTATAGTTGGTATCAGAGGATGGTCTAGTTATTTTTGGATATTAGGAATTGATCACCTTAGTGAGAACCTTAAGGATGAGACTTAGTATAAGAAAACATTCTAGAATTTTGGGGAGTATTGAGTATGTGTTTTATCAAGAAAATACATCCCTATCTGGATACGAGTAGGTAGAGGAGGCTCTAGCATAGATGTATCTAGGGGTAATATCTGGAAACACTGATTTGTGATAGACTCGAATGGGAACTGGTGCACAACAACAGGCCTTGTTGTAATCTTATCTAAAACACTCATGAGGGATATTCTTTGGTAGATTCACGAGCTTAGTAAAAACCATTATTAGTGGACAAAAAGAAGCCCATAATAATATATGTTATGAAATAGATCGAGGATAACCTGGATATAAACCTAGGGAATCAAAAGATAGAATATACTTTTTCATTATGATTTTATACTTTTATGATCATTTTTTTCTTTTTATGCTCAATAGGTAAGTATTCAAGACCTCCAATTTTGAGTTCGTTTTCTTAGTTAATGGAGGGAAATAGATGAACACGTTTCAACAACCAATGTGATAGGCAATGTGATGATTTCAATAATGATATGTCTGATGTGATGGAAGTGGGTGCTCAAAACCTCATGGAAGTACTTGCTCAGCTAGCTCGAGTTATGAATAATAACTTGAATTAGGTGGAACATCCTCCTCCTGTAAAGAAAGATAAAGTTTTCATAGAATCCTTCATGTGGAAAATGCATCCCATGATTTGCAGATCTTCTGATACCCTCCTCACAGAACAATGGATTAACTCCATTAAAAATATTTTCTCTATCCTCCAGTGCTCGGAAGAAGAGAAAGTTTCAATGGAAGTCTATCATTTTGATGGGGAAGCTGATCAGTGGTGGACAATGATCAGGAATACAATGTCCCAAGTGGAAATTGATTCCATAGATTGGGAGGAATTCATGAGGATTTTTTTCAAAAAATATTTTCCTCGAACCCACCATTTCGTGATGGAAAAAGAGTTCCTTGGAATCAAGTATAAGGAAGATGAGACCATCGAGGAATATGAAGTGAACATTACAAGGTCTGCAAGGTATACCTCTGGCATTGTCATGAACACTGAAGGTAAGGTGGATCAATTCTTTGGCGGACTAAAGCTGAGTCTATGAAAAGCATTGGAAATTCAAGACATTGAAAGTTATGAGGAGATTTTTTGTTGTGCCCTAAATGTGGAAATGGAGATTGGAGACTCTCAGTGGTCTTGTGGGCCCATTGACAAGAAGCAGAAAATAGAGAAAAACATGGGTGGTTCATCAAACAAGTCTCATGATGGAAAGAAGTATCACTTTCACATTTCCAAAAATTGTGGGAATAAGAATCTTGGTGAAAATATCGACGGAACCAAAAAATTATTCAAATGTGGAATGTTTGGTCATCTAGAAAAGAACTACCGAAAGGATATGAAAAATCCTTCTACTGTTGAAGAAGGATAGTTAAGATCAACACTCAGCCTGCAATGCAGTGTTACAACTGCAAGGAGCTTGGGAATTATGTCAACAATTTTTCTATTCCAAGGGTTGTCAAAGGGAATCGACAACAACCTCCGAGGAAACAAGTAAGGGCTTATGCTATCACATCTAATGAGGTAGAGACAAAAAATGATGTGGTGACAGGTATTCTTGTAATTCATTAAGGAATTGCAAATGTAGTATTTGATTCTGGTATTACAAATTATTTCACATCTTATAAGATTAGTAGAACTATTCAATAACCACAACAAAATTTGGAAGAAAAGTTATAAGTGAGAACAGTGAATAGAAAATTATTTTATCCAAGTTGTATAACTCCTTCATGGTTATCATTTGTGGAATGAACCATCCAGAAAATATTTTCGTACTTCCTTTAGTGGAGTTCAACGCTATCTTGGGCATGGATTTGCTATCTTTGTACAAGTCCAACATCAATTGTCAGGAAACAGAGATCACATTTCCCATCTAGAAGCATCATCTGATTATTTACATCTGTAAGGAGGAATATAAGTCTCTTTTAGAATCTTTGTCCCATGTTTGGATACTGCTTCATTGTGAGAAATCATGTCTAGCTCAAATAATTGGGAAAAAGGATAGAATCATGCTTCAAGACATGCCCATCATGAGGGATTACACTAATGTATTCCTTGAAGAGTTTCCTGGTCTTCCTCCTGACCGAGAGGATGAGTTCTCAATTAAACATATCCCTATATCTCTGCTAATCTCAATGACACCTTACAGAATGGCCACCATAGAGCTGGAAGAGATGAATAAGTAGATATAGGAGAATATGGAGAAGGGTTTTATATGCCTGAGTGCTTCACCATGGGGTGCTCCAATATTCTTCGTCAAGAAGAAGGATGGATCAATGCACCTTTTCATTGATTATCATGAGCTCAATAAAATCACGATAAAGAAAAAAAATCCCCTTCAATGGATTGATGACTTGTTCGACCAGCTTCAGGGGGCTAGTTATTTCTCTAAGGTGGACCTTTGGTCGGGATATCACCAACTAAATGTGAGGAAGGAAGATATTCCCAAGAAAACCTTTCTAATGATGTATGGACACTATGAGTTCATAGTTATTCCCTTCAGACTCACTAATGCTCTAGAAATTTTCATGGATTTAATGAATAGTGTCTTTAGAGATTACCTCAACAAATTTGTGGTGGTCTTTATTGATGATATTCTAATATACTCCAACAGAATGGAGGAACACGGGGAATAATTGGAAACGGTGGTATGGACTTTGTGAAGTGAGAAGTTGTATGAGAAGTATAGTAAATGTGTGTTTTGGATGGAGAAAGTATCATTTATGGGGAATGTTTTCACCAGGAAAGGGATATATGTAGACCCTTTGAAGATGAAGGAAATTAAAGAGTGGTCGAGGCCAACTTCTGTAACGGAGATCCACAGCTTTTTGGGTCTAGCTTGGTATTATAGACGATTCGTGAAGAACATTTCACGATTTTCAAACCCAATGACCAATCTGAAACGGAAAGGAGTAATGTTTTTCGAGACACAGTAATATGAAGACTGTTCCAAGGAGTTGAAAAAGAGGATTATCACTACTTTAGCACTCACATTGCCTTCAATTGGAGAACTCTTTGTGGTGTATAGTGATGCTTCTAAGAATGTCTTAGGATGTGTGCTAATAAATCATGATAAAGTTATAGCCTATGCCTCAAGGCAGCTGATTATCAATTAGAAAAAATATACTATGCATGATCTGGAGTTAGCAGTTGTGATATTTTCATTGAAAATCTGGAGGCATTTTCTCTATGAGGAAAAATGTGAGAAATATACTGACCAAAAAAGTCACATATATATTTTCAAAATGAAAGAGCTCAATATGTGCCAGTGAAGATGGATAGAGCTCATCACGGATTGTTACATCTCAATCCACTACCATCTCAGTAATGCAAACAAGGTGGAAGATGCTATAAGTAGAAAGGGCTCGACATCTTTATCAATGATGAGAATGGGAAAGGATCTGATCTTCTTAGATTTGCAATGGATGGATATGGAAATCATTAAGGGGGTAACATCATCAAACCTTTCAGAAATGATTGATCAACCATCCCTCTTGTAGAAAATAAGTGATGCTCAAAGAAAGGATGTGGAAATTCAGAAAAGGGTGGAATTTATTAAAAATGGGAAATCCTCCTATTAAAAAATTGATGAAGAAGGTGTTGTAATATTTGGGGCACGATTATGTGTACCATCTAATCCAGAGATAAAAAAGCAGTTATTAAATGATGGACATAGCTTGACCTTCTTTATATAGTCAGGGAGCACAAAGATGTGTTGAGATCTCCAAGAAAACTTTTGTTGGGGCAATTTGAAAATGGAGATTGCCGAATATACATCAAAGTGCCTCGTATGTAAGCTAGTGAAGGATGAGAGACAAAGGTCTAAGAGAATGATTCAACCACTGCCTATACCAGCATGGAAGTGGGAGAACATTACCATGGAATTTTTCACTGGACATCCAAAGACATATAGATCAAACAATGCTATATGGGTCATTGTGGATCGTCATACAAAGACAACTCACTTTATCGTGGTTCAAGAGGATTTATCATTGGGTCAACTTTCACGAATTTACATCAAAGATGTGGTAAGGATTCATGGAGTACCATTATCTATTGTATCCGATCATGATGTGAGGTTCACCTCAATGTTCTAGGAAAGTCTCCAACATTCTCTAAGCACAGAACTGATCTTCAGTATGGCCTATCATCCAAAAAATTATAGCCAATCTGAGTGAACTATTCAGACACTAAAAGACATGTTGAGAGCGTGTTCTATGGAATTCAAAGGCGGATGGGACCAACATCTTCCACTAGTTGAATTCTCCTACAACAATAGATTCCACCCGAGCATCCGAATAGAACCATATGAATCCCTTTATGGGAAAAGGTTCATAACACCGACATGTTGATATAATGTCGGTTAGCGTAAGCTACTAGGACATTAAATGGTTGAAGAAATGGTTGAAAAGGTGAAAACCATTCAGAAGCATATCAAGGCAGCCCAAAGTGAACAGAAGAGTTATGCCAATAACCGTCAATGAGACATTGATTTCAATGTTGGAGACATGGTATTTTTACACATATCCTCATGGAAGAAGGTCATGTGGTTTGTAAAGAAAGGGAAGTTAAGTCCCAGGTTCATCGGCCCCTTCGAGATCCTTGATCAAGTCATAGTTGTGGCTTATCGAATGGCACTTCCACCTAGCATACCGAAATTCCATGATGCCTTTCTTTCATCATTCTTAAGGAAGTACATACCAGACCCTTCAAATGTACTCTCTTCAGAAGTGGTACAGTTGGAGGATGATCTCTCTTACATGGAACAGCCAGTGAAGATCTTGGATCGTAGAGACAAAGTTTGGTGCAACAAGAATACTTATCTGGTCAATGTACTATGGAGAAACCATAAGTACGAAGAGGAAACATGGGAACTGGAGGAGGTAATGAAGGAAAAATACCCCCAAATGTTTTTGTCTTATAATGTAAAATGGAATTTCGATGGTGAAATATCATAAGGGGGGAAGAATGTAATGACCCAATGTTTTTCAATAGAAATTAACTTCACATAATTATGTCATAAAATCACCTGAAAACCCAATATAATGAACTAATAAGTGCTAACTGAACTTTAAATATATTTTTGATACTTTTCTGTTTATAATTTTGAAAATCCGGCATACACGGTTGTAATCAGTAAGTTATTTGGAGTCCGATAATTTTTTTTGGTGAATAGTAACCTACCCTAATGAATAGTAACATAACTTTATGAATAGTGATATTCCCTAATTAATAGTATCCTCCCCTATTGTAGTATAAAAAAATATTGATGATGGAAGTATGATATACATATATTTTAAAATAAGTTAATGAATGTTTTATAATTGGGTTTGATAATAAATTATTATTTTAATTAAATATTAAAATAATCATAGTTAAAAATATATTTTTGAAAAATGGACTTCATTTTTGGATTATACACATTGAAAAATGGTTACGGTGGATTTTTTGTATTTTTACGAAATACTTAAATTTTTATGAAAAGTAAAATACGATAATTTAAAAAAATGATAAATAATGGATTTATTGAGTAATTTATGATTTTATGCTGATGTAAGCCCACTTGGTTCAGGATAACATGATAACATTACTATTCTTGGTCATGGAATACTTACTATTCTTTGTCTTGTGAATAAATAATAAATTAATGATTATAATATAATGAAATCCCTCCTCTCCTCAACTATAACTCCACCTTACTCCCCCTTCTCTTCACTCCTCTCAAGCCTAGTGCCTTGACAATATTCTACCCAAATATCTCCACAAGATCCTCCCCCACGTCCAAAATCTCCTAGTCTCTTCAAAATACCAAAACCTCTCCCCTTAAGAGTTTCTCAACGGAGGAAGTCTCAAGTGGTAAATTCGTCTTTCCAATTCCTTCATTCCTTTTAAGTTATCTTTCTTTTTTGTTTCATTCCTCACCTCCTTTCAGTATAATAGTATGGAAAATATAGTAACATACATGTACTAGAATGTGTTCATGCTAAGTGTAGATTTCATTATCTTCTCTATTTTCCCAACCCTTTTTTTGTATGAAATGGAAGCACCGTTTGAGATGTGCTAATTTAGAATATTCAATGGCAATGATTTATCAATTTCTATTATTATCATTAATTCTATTCATGAAACCATTTGTGTTATGGTTGAACCAGATTATTATATATGTAATACATCCTTTTTTTCTTGTAATCCTTTTGTACAAATGGTATTATGTTATAAAGAAAAACATGTTCTTTGTAATCAAATCCATCGATTAACAAAAAAATGGTTATCACTAAGGTTATATATATAATAATTTGACATCAACTTAAGTAACCTAATTAAAATTAAAACCACTTAATCTCCTTGATGTGATCTATATAATATAACCTCAATTTTGGACAATAGCTTTCATCTTACAAATAATCCAATCTTGAATATAATTGAACCGATCTTTTAATGAAAAGTAAACAAACGAGCCCAAACAATGAAATTGAACTTTATAAAAAATAAAAAATTATTTTAATGAACTAAAAAGGGTTATAATAAATAAATTACATATAGAAGTGGTTATGTAATTATTAATTAATAAGTCTAATTTTTTGTTATTTAGGACTCTAATAACAAGTGGAGAACATCAACGAATTTAAGGTATGAGATCCTCTCTTTTTCACTCTTAATCAAAATTGTTCTCTATGATATGCTTTTTTATTTGTGTAATACAACGTTATGGGGTATGTTTTTTCACCTCACCCATACTACCCTAATGTTATATAAGTTATGAAAAACCCCCTATCTCTCTCATCAGGACCTCTTAGTTACATCCAACACCATGTGATAAAATCATAACGATTTCTACTCAAACCTTCTTTGTTCATTAGGGTTGCTTTATCATTCCTTAAAAATGGTTTTATATTATCCATTTATGTGAATATTTTGAATTATGGTTAGTGTTACATGATTATTGTATCAAGACCCTTTCATCACCGTCTTTTGGGGATATACATGTTTTTAATAGATTCCCTCCTTAGAACTTTTTGAAAAGCAAACCTGTTTTAAGGGGACTTCCAAAAATTTTACCCAAATTTCAAATTCATTGTATCCTTTGTTTTATACCACAATTATATATATAAGATCATTATTTTATTATTAAAAAGTTCTTGGTTAAATTCTAGTTTTATATAAATGATTTTCATCTTTTCTATTTGAAAAGTGCTATAGTATTTTCCTTAAAACCGCACAAATTGTTTTTAATGTAAATGTTTCCAAAATACATTTCTCATATGTTGTCACTTTTTTTGACACCACTTAACATGTTATATATCTATTTTACCCTATGAACATCCATGTATTTTTAAATTTTTTCCGTACATGGAAACATTCATGATACACCTATTCGTAATGATTTATGTCATGATTGTAGTACCAAATTCTTTCCATGGGTACACTTATGTTTATGTATGGTTGATTATGTATGATTGTATATGTGTTATGAAAATTTATTTGGAATTAATATTAATGAAAATGTTGATAAGGGAGTGCTCAGATAGCACTCAAATGAATTGGGTAAGTTTAAGTCTCATGGGATTTGATGTGAAATGAGATTGGCAGTTGGCCAAGACCCGTACTGAAATGGGAAACGAGATTGGAGGTTAGACATGACCCGTACTAAAGAAATGTATTATGATTCTACCATATTTATATGATTCCGTTTTTTATGATCCCATGATTATATGATATTATTTCATATGTTCCATGTTTTGGATATCAATACGTCATGCCTCCTAACTCATGTTCTTAAGAAGTTTGCATATGTTCATTCCCTTAATGGGATTTTCATCTCACCCCTTTGTTCATGTGTTCCCCAGGGTACCCTACCCAGATATAAGGGCTTAAAGAAAGTTACATGATCATTATGGACATTAAATAAAGAAGTTTTTTTTAGCCCCATGTTTTATGATATATTTACCTAGTCATCCAAGACACTAGACTTAAATATCCTTGGCATGTACTCTGATGATTAATTATTCTTAAAATCATGAAATGATAAATATAAAAGGCTTGGGACACTATACATAGTTCAAAGTTCTCTTTCCACCTAGGGAGCATAAGGATTTATCAAGATCTTTGAGAAAACTATTTTGTGGGACAAAATGAAAAGGAAATTGCTAAATATATATAAATGTTCTTGGTATGTCACCATGTGAATGCTGAGAGGAAAAAGTCTAAGGAGATGACGTAACCACTACCCATACCAACATAGATGTGGGAGAAAATTACCATGAACTTTTTCACTGAAATTCTAAGGACATCTAGAGGATAAAATGATATATGGGTTATTGTGGATCATCTCACAAAGACATATCACTTTATCTTGATTAATTAGGAATTAAAATTAGATCAAATTTCATGGATATATATCAAATAACTGGTAAGAATGCAAGATGTACCACAATCTATAGAATTAGATATAGATCCAATATTTCCCTCGATGTTTAGGAAAATTCTACAACTTACTCTATGAACTAAACTGAACTTTAGCACGGTCTATCATCCTAAAAATGATGGTCAATCTGAGTGACCTATTCATATCCTGTAATATATATTGAGATCATGTTCTTCGAAATTCAATGTATGATTGTACCATCATATTTCACTGGTTCAATTCAACAACAACAACAGTTTTCATTCAAGCATCTAAATGACACCATATAAAGTCCCTTACAGGAAAAGCTGAAAAACACAGGTGTGTTGGGTTGATGTTAGTGAGCGTAAGCTGTTAGGACTTGAAATGGTAGAATAAATGGTGGAGAATGTTAAAACCATTTAGAAACTTATTAAGGCATCCCAATGTTAATAGAAAAGTTATGCAGACAATCGTGGATGAGACCATGAGTTCAATGTTGGAGACATTGTTTTTCTCCGTGTATCTCCATTGAAGAAGGTCATGAGGTATGGGAAAAAATAAAATTTATTTCCTAGGTACATCATCCCATTTGAGATCCTTGAAAATTTCATAGCTGTGGCCTATCGACTAGCACTTCCCTCTACCATGGCCAAAGTACACGATGTCTCTCATGTACCGCTCTTAAGGATCTAAATTCAAATCATTCACATATACTCTCATTAGAGGTGTTATAGCTGGAGGATGATATTTCAAATGCGGAGAATCTAGTGAAGGTCATGCATAATAGAGATAATGGTCTACATAACAAGACTACTCACCTGGTCATAGTACTGTGGTGGAACCACAAGTACAAACACACAACAAGGGAACTGGAGGAGGCAATAAAGAAAAAGTACCCACACCTGTTTATGAAAAAGAATGTAAAACGTCATTTTAAGGGCTAAATTTCAATAAGGGGAAGAATTTATCGACACGATTTTTTATCAATAAGAATTATTTTCTTAAAAATAAGTCATATAATCAAATAAAATTAGAAAAAATAAACTATTAAGTGTTATGTGACCTTTAAACATAAGTTTGTCACTTCTGTTATTTGAATTCTGAAAATCTATCAGACACGATTGTGATCCATAAGTTATTCATAGTCTAATACGACCAACATAATATTTAGTGAATAGTAACATACCATTATGAATAGTGATGATAACCTTATGAATAGTGACATAACATAATGAATTGTAACCTTACCTATGATAGTATATAAATATGATTTATATGAAAGTATGATGTATCTATATTTGTGAATAAGTAAATAAATATCTTATAACATTTTTTAGAATAAATTATAATTATAATTAAATATTCCATAAATAATATATAGAAAATTATTTTTGAAAAATGTATTTTATTTTTTTATTTAACACATTGAGAAATGGTTAGGGTGATTTTTTTTGGATTTTTCTAAAAATCTTTATTTTTTATGGATACTGAAATAAGAAAATTTACAATAAATGCTAAATAATGGATTTATAGATTTATTGATGATGATTTTCTAATTTAATACCATTTGGCTAGAACTCACCTGCACATATTATTGTTTTGGGTTTCAAGAATCATCACTATTTCTTGTATTATAGAATTATTAAATACTAATGATTATAATATTATGATAAACCTCCTCCCTCCACAATAAATACCACTCATCCTTACCTCTTCTCTTCATTCCTCTAAAGTCGTGTGACGTTCCAAAATTCTACCCAAATATTTTCCCAAGCTCTTTACCAACATCCAATAGCCTCTATTATATTCAATATACCAAATCCTCTCCCCTAAATATGTTCTCAATGTATGTAAACACAAGATGTAAATTCCTCTTTCCAATTCTTTTATTTCACTTTAGTTCTATTTTTTCTTGTTTCTTTCCTCACATTCCTTTACCTAAATGGTATAAAAAATATAGTAACATACATGTACTAGAATTATATTATAATAATTTTATAAATCATTATATTTTATCCTTTCCTCATAATATATTTGAAAGAAATGGAAACACTATTTAAGATGTGTTAATTTAGCACAATCCAGGATGACTGGTTATCATTCTCCACTACAGTCATCAATTCAGGTCATGAAACCTTTTTCATGGATGAAAAAAACATAATATATTTATTATGTACCATCTATTATTATTTAATCATTTCTTTAAAATTGGTTTTTGTTTATAAAACGAAACATTTTTTTGTGTCAAAAAATGCTAATTAAACCAAAAGGTTATCAGTAAAGTTTTACATAATGATTAATCTTTAATCTGAGTAACCAAATAAAAATTTCAACCATGTAACCCTATGGATGTTAAATAATAAAATATAAACCCAATATTTTACAAACACCTTCTTTATAAATGATTATCCTAACATGAATATTAGTGATCTGATCATTAAAACCAAAGAAGCAAACATACCCAAACAATGAAATTGAACATCATAAAAAATCAAAATAGTTATAAGTAAACATAAAAAGGTTATAATACATATTTTAACTACTGATGAGGTTATATACTTATTATCTAACAAACAAAATTTCTATTATGGTGATTAATAATAAGTGGAGAACACCAATATGCTTAAGGTAAGAGATCTTCTCTATTTCACTATTTATTCAAAAATGTCCTCTATACAATGCCCTTTTATGTGTAATTACTAGTGATAGGGTAAGATTATCCAACTACCTCATAATTTTCCCTCATTTGAAAAAGATTATAAATCTATTTTTTTTTCACTAAGCCCTCTTAAGTATATCTGACACCATGTTGATGTTCTGTGAGTGATTCCACCAGAACTGCCATTATTCCTTCGGATATCTCTATATTTATTTTTACCCGAATGATGTTTCATTTTTATTTTTAAGTTAAAAATCTTTATTATGTTTATAGGATTGACAATCACGTTTCAATATACATCCCTCATTCTCTTTTGGACATAAATGTGTTTTTATGTGAATCTCTCCTCGATACGTTCCAATAAGAAAACTCATTTTAATGGAACATCCCAAAGTTTTACCCAATTTCATGTGCACTCTATAATACATTTTAAACAATTTTTTTTATAAAATTATACTTTTTATTATAAAAATTATATTGGTTCACTTCTGGTTATAGATAAAATATTATTCCCTTTTTCATTTTCAAAGCCTTATAGTCATTTCTTTAAAACTGCAAAAAATGTTTTAATGATAAAATTTTCAAATACATTTATTATATGTTGTCACTTATTTATGAAATAACATAACATGATATGTGCCTATTTTTCCTTATGAACGTCCATGTATGTTCTAATTTCTTTGTTTCATGATCACTTTCATGATACACCCATTGGTTATTCTTTATTTCATGATTGTGGTACCTAATTATTTCCATGGGTAACCCTTATGTTTATGTAAGATTGATTATGTTTGATTATTTATTTGGAGAAAAAAAATCAAGAAATGTATTTTGGGTGTGCCCAAATAGAACTATAAATCATTTTGTAAGGTTGAGTCTCATGAGACATTTTGTGTGTCGGTCTTGGCGGTAGGCTTGTCTTGTGCTACTATGTGAAACGGTCTCGGTGGTTTTTCTTTGGCTTGTGCTAATATGGGAAACAATAATGGCAGTTATCCTTGACTACTTTTAAATTCATGGTTTATGTTTCTTCCTCTTTTCTATGATTTCTTGTTTGAATGTTCCCATGTTTATATGTTATTATTCTATATGTTACATTCATTTTTATATAATCATGTCATGCCTTCAATCCCATGAACTAACGCTTTGTTCATATGGTTACTCCCTTGCTGGGATTATAGCTGATCCCTCTGTTGATGTTATCCCCAGGGTACCATATGCAGATGTATTGGCTCAAAGGAAATTTGGAGCTATTTTCCAGATTAAATAATGAGGTTTTTTTGTCCCGTGATTATGTATTATGTATCGAGTCTTCCAAAACACTAGACATAACGATCCATGGACTGTACTCTAATGTATAATAATGATAAAAATAATGTAATGTTACATGTAAATGGCTAGGATTTATATAATATTGAATTAACCAAGATATAAGATCATGATTTAATGTGTATTTACAAGGCAATATCTTCTTCTATACTCCATTTATATGGATAAATTCAAACAGTGTGATGATTTTCCACACATATAGGCTTTAAGTTAGCTTGGAACACCGTCTACCCCTTGGTTCACAATGTGTATCTCTTCAAGATTTTTTATCTCTTCTATTATTATATTATAAAAATATTGTTTTAGTATTTTCCCTTTGTCCTTCAACTTGATGGTACAGTTAATCATTACATCAACATCATAAGATTGTGAATCAATTTAAAAGGAAAGACTCAAATAGACTTCTAGTGTCCCTCCGTGAGACTGGGGTACAAACCTCTATCATATTTGTTCTCTAGGTGGTGTTTGTTGAATAATTGTGACCTCCATAAGAATTTTATTGACCATATATCTAGTTGGATGGATCATTAGTATTTGTTGTATTTTTGGCATATGATCCCTTATGTGGTAGTCTAATCCATGTTGGGCTCATGGTGTCCCCCAATGATTCTGTGCATTACCCCCTTTTTGATTATTGGGGTACTCATAGACCAGTGAGCTTTCATGTGTTGGTCCTAATGATCTAAACAACTTCATCAACTGTCTCCAATGATATCATGCATCGTTGCATGGACTCTACTAGGAAAATCATTACTTTGGTAAGAAAATAATGACTAGTGGATGGTTATGGAGATCTGATATCATGTGGTATTTATAGTGTATATTTGTTTGTTTCTATTTTAAATTAATTGATATATCTTGTAAGGGTATGAACATACATAGTTCTTTGTGTTTATTGTTTTCTAGGTGTCCTACTGGGTATTTTTATACTCATCCCTTTCATGGACTTTGCCCACTCATGTCATTTTTTATACAAGAAATGAACCATTTGACGATGTCCTAAGAGGAAAATGTCACCACGACTCCCTCCAAAGATACTGTAATGAATTGATAGAGATAATGAACCCCGATTACCACCTCTAGTAAGCCCGAGGATGTCTATTAGCACAAAGGTTATAAAAATATGATATATGAGGGGATTACACTATATAATATAAATAGTATGATAGATTAGACAGATCATCAGCAATCAACTTGAAGAAAAAATACAAACGATATCCAAAAACCATCCAAAATACATGTATAAATAAGACAGATACAGATACACGTCTCCATGTTAAATACCCAATGTAATTCTAAAAAAGTGGCACCACAATAATCTAAAAGACCAATATTGTAATGCTCAACACTATGTAAGAAATCATCGTAGAAGCCTAAAAATAGTTTTATATACATATGGTGAGAATACAAGTATACTAAGTAAGAAATCCTCAAGTGTAAAAACTATTTTATATTGTGTTTTAAACACTCATATTAAAATTTAATTATGAAAATATTTTATAAATTCAATCGTGAAAAACATCATCCATATATGTGGGAAATGATTAAAACTATGGTATAAACACTCAAAATCAACCAAAAACCTACATTTATTTGATTGGATAGTATTTATTCTTCCATATCAATAACTATATCAAATATATGGTATTTTAGTGTCATTTTTCCTTTTTATTGACATTTTTATTACATTATGTGATGAATAATTACAAAAAGTCACTCTCTGGATTTTAGCATATCTTATATGTTTTCATATGGGTAAAATGAAGACATGAATGAATATAAATTGTTATTTTGAAAATTAATAACTAAATTTTATTAAGGTAATTTAGTTTTTGTTTATTAGGATGATATAATTACAATAAATGCTTAATTAATTTTGACTTATTTCATGCATTGAGTGTAGGGAAAATATATTAAATGATACTAAAATAATTAAGGTAAATTTATTTTGGATTAAATGTGGGGTTACATTAATATATTGTATAATAATATTTTATATATTATTTTAATAGTGTCTCAATTTAATATACCATGTAGTATTTTTGAATTTATATTCAAGTTAAATGAATTGTCCCAAAATTGTAATTAATGATATTTAATATTAAATAATATTTTATTAAATGATTTAAATATTAGAAAAATATTTAAGAGAACAAATGGAAAGGTAAATTGTATAAAATTTCATCCATATACAATTCTCTTGACAAATTTCACATTATGAATATATTTGTGACCCTTAATGTCTAAAAATTGGGTTACCATGATTAATGTTAAAAAGATTTAATGAAGGGGTTGAACAAAAAATATTGTTTATAAGGACATAAAAATACATTTAAATTTTATTGGATGTTTATATTAATACCATATAATATATTAATTTGATCATGGAAATTTTGAAACATTTCACTTGAAAAATACTTTAATATTATTTTAGCCTTTTATGTTTTTCCATGTGTGTACTTTCCTAACATATTAAAAGGTAGTTCCTCTCCTCTCTTACCACCCCCTTTTGAGAAAAGTATATTATAATATACCATAAAAAATACCTTACCAACATTACTATCCATTATTTAGGGGCTCTATGATCTTCAAAATACCATCTTATAAGTCTTAAGGTGTATTTTAAAGAGGGTTTTCGAAGAGGAGGTATAAATCATAAATATGTGTTTTCATTTTAGTTATTCTTAAACACCCTTAAAATATTCATAAAACATTACTAAATAATGAAATAAGTATATAAACTATACGTAAATATTTTTATAATAATGGTAGAACCATATTTCATATCAATATCTATTCTATGGGGAACCAAAACATGGTTCATGTGTACATGTAGTATACTGCTTCCATGAAACAATGTGTTTCAATTTCAAAAAACTAAATAAGTTAGTTATTATATTGTATTTAATGAATATATTTGATATTAATGAAATAATTTGGATTATCAGGAGATAATATATTATTTTTCTTAATACCGTCCCCATGTAAAAAATGATAACGTTGCTTGTGCGTATGTGTTGGCTTCCACCTCCATGATGGGATATGAATCATTTTTCAGGTCTTTATTTCCTGGATTCATTTATCATATTATATAATTTATAAATATGATAATTATAACATGATTAACATTTTATATATGATCATACCATGATACATTTGATCATGTATAACTTACCACTTTTGTTTTATGATTATCAACCGAACATCTTTAATACTCTATAAATAAAAATATTTAATTTAGTAATAATAGAAAAAATTATAATAATAGAAATAGAATGGATAATATTATTGGAAAAACTATGAAATAGTTTCTTAATTAATTATGAAATTAATATATTTTTATTATATAGTATATTAATTAAGTATTTGGTGAGTCAAACTTGTGGAAAAAGGTTTCTTAATTCAATTTTTAAACATTTGGTTATATTACTTCTTTATGGTGTATTTTAATCCATTGTCATGTGCATAAATAAATATGATTATTTTAAGTCATATATTTAATTTGTTATGTATATTTAATGTTTTTACACATAATTACTTTATTGATTAATTATCACTTCATTGTTATGATCTTTGTAATGGTTTTCTCTCTTAATTTTGTTTTTATAAGAAATGTTTGGCATTCAAAACTTGTACATATATATTATTTTTTATAATAAGAATTTGATAATTTTTATCATGAATATATTTAAATTCATGGCACCAAAAATTTCATTTGAATTAATTCACTATACTGGGTTTTGATTCAGATGCTACCAAACTTTTAAGGGTTTATTTATATATCGCATCCTTATTGGGAATTGTTTTTATTGATGTATTCATTTGAAGAATTTATGATATTTATATATTAAACACCATATATTTTATTCTAATATTTTATTTTTTGGGGTATTTTAGTGTTTGTTCAATTTTTATGTTCAATGTAATTCAATAGTCCAAAAGAATGTTATTACCTAAAACTGACATTGTTTTTACATTCGATCAGGAATATTTATCTTTAATGACCATATTTTCATTAAAACATTTCTATTTATGTGATTAATATTATATAATGATTTATTAAATTCATATTTACCATATTTTTGTAGTGTATTAATTGGTTTAAGATGAACCATCTTTCCATTTTTTGAACAAGGTATTTTTTGATCAATGTTGTAATCGAAATCAATATTTTACCATTTACCATAATAATGAATTTTTTCACTATCATGACAGTTATTCTACATGAATATATCTTATTAATATTTTTATTATTATTTTCAAATAAAATATTTTTTGAATTTTTTATAATAATAATATTTTTAATAAGCAATTTCAAAATGTAATCGGTATTTACCTAAAAAATGATTTATTGATCTTTTAAATGTATTTTAATCTATGTAAAAATCCATCGATGAATCAAATTTATTACTAGGGATAAAGTATAATGAATCCATGGAATACATTACTATAGATATCTAATTATCATGGCCCTCTATTTTTTATTCAATAAAATATTGGCATTCTATATACGAGTTTTCAATTATAAATCTTTATGTTAATTATGTATTATATTGATTATTTTCCGCTTTTAATATGATGAATGAGTTTTTATTATTTAGTGATGAGTGGGTAATGAAATTTTAGAACCCTTCAATACATCGACATGTATCATGATATGAATTATCTTGGGTATTTGGTGCATTCTTGTTCAATTATTTATTATGTCCTTGTATAAGGTCGTGGCGGTAAGTTTATGATGTCAATCCAGAAGGCCTTAATAGTACGATTGTGATGTCTACCATTATCAATTCCATTATTATGAAAAAAATATTTTTATCCATGAAATTATTTTTGTTCCCACATTATCCATAGATATATTCCCCTTTTATGATATTAGTTATATTTAATATTTTATTAATATTTATCTCTATTATATTATTCAACATTTATTTATTATGGGATATATTTTGTTGTACAATTGACCATACTTAGTATATGATAAAGGCATATTTTTTCCATTACCCATAATACATCGAAGTGATATTTAAATGAGTTTAGGGTTAAACAAAAACAAATAATTAATATCTCATGATATTTTTAATGTTTTATTTATTTTTAAAAAATTGTACATGAGAATCAGTTATTTATATTATATAAAAAACTTTTAAAATTTTGTACAATTTATAATTATATCCTATATATCTTGTGAAAAATGTTGTAATATAACCACCAGATCCATGAAACTGTAGTTGGGGAGTTATAGTTAATATCAATGCATTTATAGTAGGACTGTTTGTAATTTGATTTAAGAAAACATATATTCTTGAACATAACCCCATGATAAATTCTATGTATAATTCCATGTAAAGAGTAATATAATAAAAATTTGGTAAAGTGAATATTTTGTAGTATTACTTGAAAATTAAATCCCTATTAAAATACTGGAATGTGGATACAATTGTGTAACAAATATACATAAGGGTATCAAAATTGAATGGGATGGGATTGTAATTAACTTGATTGTCACTAATACACGATGATGGCAATTAAGATTGAACCCCAGGATAGACACTCATGAGGGACATTCTTGTTTTATGTCACATTTTCTTTTTGAAAAATTACGATAAATGAGAGGATAAATCATATAGAAACCTATTATATTCCACTTTGATATAGAGTAATCCTTAAGAATCAAGGGTTGATAGGTCAAAGCCCAGATAAAAACATATATATCCCCTTTTTAGGATTTATATATTAGGAATTTATGATTATTAATAATATTTTGGGAGATATTTATTGAAATAAAATCCTTGGGTTTAGTATATATTTTAGTTAAATATGTATTTCAAAAATATAATGATTTTATATTTTATGGACGTATGTTTTACGATGCTGACAACTATGATGGTTAATATAATATTGGATGTGGAAGTAATTAGATTTGTTATATTTTGGGAATATATTTTTTATATACAACCATTTGATTGAACTGTAAATTGGTAACAACATGACTAATGATATTTATGAATAAGTTAACTATATTTTTAGGCAACATTATTGGTTTAATGTAAATAGAATATTATTTTCTATGGTAGGATTTTACTTGAATAATTAATATCGAGTTAATATATGGGATATCATATGTTTGATGAAGTGTTTTTTTGGAGATTTAAATTATTTTTGTAAATGATTAGTATATTCTAAAGAATATTTGCTTTAGGAATGTACTTTTTTTTATACAAAACTCTTGCGTGATTAATAATTATTAGAGATAAATATTAAGTTGATCCTGGACTAATGATTTATTAAATCTTTTAGAGTCATGGTTTTTCAAAAATGATCAGAAATATTTTTGATAGTTTTATGGTTAACTATTTATAGAATGGTTTAAGTTGTTATTTTTGGGGTTTTATAGTATAATTTAGTATTTCATCGTATAAATATTTATCAAAATTTGATATCTATTGATAATAATTTTGGGGTTTGTTAAAAAATATTGATAGATGGAGTGAATTTCTATAATTTTTTGGCTATGTGGATCCATTAAATGTTAATTTATGTTCCTTATGCATGAAAAATTAATCTTGAATATTCATTTCTTGGAGGAAGAGATGAGGTTTAAGTGGAAATTTATTGATACAGAACCAAAAGAGGAATTTTTTACACATGAAATAAAAAATAACTAAAGTATATTTTATTATTTTCTCTGTCTCTATTGTAATATAATAACTCATATCATTGAAAATAATTAGGAAATACCCATGTAATACTTTTATCTTTATTTCTGATGAATTGACAGTATCTTTTTCCCTTACCGATTTATGGTAGTGTAGTCATTATATTTGTCCTGATTATGTTCTTTATCACTCCCTATTATTCGTAGAATATTATGTTCTCTTAGATTTTCATATTTAATATTATCACCAATATTATCCATATCTAGACACTTGATTATGCAATATTTATAGAAACCTTTATAATTCAAACATCCCATTTTCAATGAACGTTTTATTATCCATTTGTACAATGTGGGTTTTAACAATGGTATTTTAAAATATAGAACACTTGATTATTGAGAAAAAAACTATGAAAAAAAATTCATTTAATAGGGGATAATAAAAAATAATTAAAATTTTGTTTAAAAAAATACTCTTATCAATATATTTCTTATAGAATCACCATGGATTAAGTGATTAACGATATACAATGAAAATATTATTATTTAAATGTGAAAATTATAACATAATATTAACATTATAAGTGTGAACAAAAATAAAAACATTAATAAAAATATATAAAATTGTTTTATATAATTAAAACATAATTATCAATATATAATAAATATGCACAAATTTTTATTAATCTCATTTTTTGTTTCAACAATATGTTTTATTTAGTAATGGATCTATTTAATTTTTTTCATGTGTATATTATAATTATGTGATGCCACATTTAAAAACTCTAATTAAAAAAGTTCCATAACTTATAAAATAATAATTTTATAATAGTATTATAATTAATTTTTGATATTTTCATGAATTTTTTTGTTCAGTGAATATTGAAAGATGATGTTTTTTTTCAAAACTAAGATTTCATTACCTTTAACAATGTAATTGAATATTACCATTACGTTATATTTGTGGTATAAATGTAAGAAATATAAAATTTTAATTCAAAATAACCTATTTAGATAAAAAACCATTATCATCACATTTAATTTTTTCATAAGATCTTTTTTGTATTAATTTTTTTTCCTAAAAACTATTTTCATTGGTTTTTTTGTTTTTGTATTGAAATTTATTTTTCCACTTATAATAACATTGTCAGGAAAAATTAATTCAATATTTGGAATCATGAGTCTGTATTTGGTTAATAGGTCCCTTTTCAGAAATTATATTTGTAGGAATGGTAAAGATTTGTGAACATAGAAAGGCTAAAATTGTTAAAAATTGGTTAAAAGTATGGTATACGGTCTCAAAATCGACCCAAACATTATTTTAGTTTATTTTATGATGTTAATTATACCATATCGACCCTAAATTCTAATATATGGAATTTTTGTTCAATATTCCTATGGAACTGACAATTATATTACATTCAGTAATGAATAAATAAAAAATGTTAGTATATTGATTTTAATTACTATTATATGTGTTCATATGGATAAAATGATGTTTTAAAAGAATATAGAAGGTTACTATGAAAAATAATTAAATAATTTTACTATGTTAATTTATTTATACTATTTCTTGATGGTATTATTACCTTAAACATGTATGCAACGCTGACTCACTATATCGACTTACAACATGAAAAATCTTGTAAATAATTTTAAAAACATTGAAAAATATATTTGGGATGATTAATGGTGTTATAAAATTATTATGATTATTATTAATGTATAATTTATTTTATAAGTGTTTAATTTCTATATCCATTGTAATATTAATGAAATTAATGTCAAATTAAGTAAATAGTGCCAAAAAATACTTTAATGATATTTTATCTTAATTAATATTTTATTAAATGATTTAGAAATAAAAACAATTTCCTGAGGACATAATTATTCTGAAATGTTCTAAAATTATATAAATATTCCATTTATGTTCAAATATTAACCTTATATGTAAATTTATGACCCTTAAATTCTAAAAACTGTACTACCATAATTAAACATAAAAATATATAATGGAGGGATTAAAACACAGTATTTGATTAAAATGATTCAAAATCATATATAAATTTAATTTTATGATTTTATTTCGACCTTATATTATTTTTCATATAATTAAGGTCTATTTTAATGAATTTTACATGACAAAGAAATTAATTATATTTAAATTTTTCATGAATTTTCAAAGGTGTGTTTTATTTAATTATAAAATATAACCTCTTATATCCTCTTCATAATAACTTTTTTGACAGGCTTTATCATGGATGATCATAAGAAATACCTTAAAAAACTTCATCCCCATCATATAGAGGCTCTATTATAATAAAAAAACATTGAATGCTTAAAGTGCAAGTTAATGATGGTAATCTAAAGAATATAGATATCGATTTAGTAAGTATTTTAATTTTCATTCATCTTATTAATCATTAAAAAATTATTAAACCATGAAGATATAATAACATCAGTATATCTAATATACTTAAACATAATTATTATCATGTTAAAATACTTTCTCACCTTTTTTCTATCTTATGGGAAATAAAAACATTGCTTGTGAATAAATATGGACTACCAAATCTATAAGAAAATGTTTTTTGTTTTTCCTCACCTCCTTCCAAGGATGGTTATTATAATGTATTTAATTAATATATATGATTTTTTGATATAACTATGATCATTTAATGGTAGTATATTTATTAAATTCCTACACATCCACCCATTAAAATATGGTAACGACACTCTTCCATACATGTGGACAACCGCATCTGTGATGTGATGTGATTCATTTTTTGTATGCATTTAAATGATGATTATTAATTATATTTAATTTTAGAAAACTATAATTATATTATGATTAATATTATAGAGATAACAGAACCCTGACCCATTTTATAATTGTCAACAAACCGATATTTTTTTATGATTATAAACTAAACTTCTCCAAATCATCAAGTAGAAACATAAATTTTTAATAACTATATAAATAAATGGTAATAAATGAAATAAAAAGGCATATAAAAATAAAATACAAATTAAAATTTTTCTTAAGTAAGTATATAATTTTTCTAATTATTCATATTGGTGATAAAGTATATATGTCGTGATTCATAATTGATGTAATCAGTTTTATAACACAGTTTCTTTTTATTTGGTTATATTAATTCAGCATTATCTATATTAAGAAAATATTTTGTGTGTAATTACCTATTATTTTTTTGTGTTTTTTTACTTATTTTATTTTCATTCAATTTTTTTCTCACAATCACTCATTTTATTTATTCTAACAACAATGTCATGTTCCTTATTTGGGATTCTCATCTCACATTTATTTTGGTGAAACAAATTCCATATTCATGACATGATTATTGTATGTGATATTTATAACGACCCTTTTATTATTTATATTATGAATATATTTATATTCGTGTTATTTAATTTTTTAGTGGAATTTATTTATTTCATGGTTGTAATGATTAAAAAGGAACCGATGTTGTAAGGGTTTATTTTATAATGTAATCCTTATTCAAGATTGTTTATGTTTAATTTTAGTTTTATGAATATAGTATATTTATAATTAAAACACAATATATTTTATTCTCCTATATATATTTCTAGGATTTTTATTTATTAATTCCATTTTAATTTTTTTTGTAACTCAAAATACAAAATTATTTTGTTATAGATAACAATATTTGTTTTTATATTTGGAGATGAGTTTTTTATTCTATGCATATTTTTTTCAAATATGTTATTACTATTATCCAATTATTTTTTAAATTAATTTTTTACGATTTACATTGAATAAAAGTGTTGAAATTAAATCTTATTTTCATTTTCTGAACAATGTTTTTTACCAATGCTATTAAAAAATCATTATTTTAACATTTACTGCATGAATGAATTTTACCACCATTATTAATATTATTTTACTATAAAAATACATAAAACTTTTTTGTGGTTATTTTAAAATAATTTTATAATAATAGTTTTTAAATATTTATATCTTAAAGATGTTTTCTAAAAATGAAAAGTATATTTTTCCTCAAGAAATGTTCTAATGATCTTTTAAGTATATTTTCATATATGACAAAATCCTTTGATGAATATATTGATTTTATTGGTATATAATCAAATGATATCATCTATTATATTACTATGGATGGATTGTGATGATAATGTTATATCTTGAGTCGTAAAAATAATTACAACCATTATACTAATTTTAAATAAGGATAAATTTTCTTCTAATATATAAATTTTATTATTCCCCCATTTTATATAATGAAGTAATCTAAATTATGATGTTTTTATTGAGGCATATAACAAATGGAACTTCAAGGAATTAATATGTCTCATGGGATAAACAATCCTTGGTACTTGGTGTATGACCATTCAATTATTTATGATGTCTTAGAATAATTCCTTCTATGAATGTTTATGATTATTTAGAACATGACCTTATATACATGAATATTATGTCAAAAATTATTCCTTCCATAATTATGAAACATGTTATTATTATTGATGAGATTATTTATATTCCCATGTTATACACAGATATATGACTCTTAAAAAATATGATATATAAAATAATAGATTATTTTTTATCTCTTATATATTATTCATGTTTTATTTATTCATTGACGGATTGTTTTGTACACTTTCCCATAATGATCATTTGAGCTCACAAATTTTTTATTTTATCCTTTCTCTATGATACGTCGATGGGATATATGAATTATTTAATTTATATAATAGAATAAATAGAAATATATAACAAGATTTTAAAACTTTTATTTCATGTTATCATATGTTATGTGAGGTTGAAGTATGTATCTAGTATTAAAAGATTTATAAACCATCAGATAATTTATAATTTAGTCCCTTGAGTCTTGTGCCATTTAGTAAAATAACTACCACATTTGGGTTTCTAGAGTTGGGGTGTTACCTATTATTGGAATGGAGTTGGATATTACAGACTTTTATATCTATATAAGTGTAATTTGATGTTCTATAAAGGTATAAAAAGAGGTTAGTGACTCCAATAATGATAATTTTTCTAGAATAATAAGTGAAATATGTAATTTTAAAAATTATAATAATAATACCCATAAAAAACAAAATTAATCTCTCTTCATTCCATGAATATTGATATAAGGGTTATGTAAATATCGTATTGGCATAAATAATTGCATCAAACATGTAAAAGATTCTATATATATAATAAATTCTAAATAGAAATGAATATTCAGATCGATGATGTAATGGAAGATCAACCATATAAACAACCCATGTTCCCATGTTATCAATTTAAGGAGTGTTGACATTATGATAACTAATTGATGAATTAATGGTTCATGTAAGATAATAATGGTCATCAAGCTCATTATCATGATAACTATGGGATGCCTTATGTTATATTAACTAAAAAATTGGGACCCAAGAATTATGTGGTTTAAAATTAACTAATCATCCACTTTATAATAGCAAATGTCTTGTTGAGTTTATGTTCTACCCATAATTTTATATCTCATGAATTTTTTAAGAGTATCACAAAACCACATAAATTATTATACTATGATTTATTATTTAAAAATACTCATTTAATGATGATTTCATCTCATGTTTGTAACTTCTCTATGATAGATTATTGTGGGGATGTGCTTACTGAAAATCTTACTATTCTCTAGCTAGTCTACTTCTATATGATTTTGGGAATAGATTTTCTCCCTCTATATAGGGATCAAATAAATTCCAAAGTAATAGATGTTAGATTCCCTATTATGATCCAACCAAAGATCCTATATTAGTGTGATGATTCAAATGAATTTCTAAAGGGAAATTACATCCATTATAAAGGTCTCTATACTTATTCATGAGGGGTATTTATCTGAAATGCTTGAGGAGTAACTTTCCATTGTATATATATGTATATATATATATATTTAATATGATAATATATTTTCAAAATATTTTCCCTGCCCTATCCCAAATTGGGATGATTAGTTTTCAATATAAATCATACATAGAAGTACAATTTTTTCAAATACTCCTTATATAGTGAACCTTGTTGAGTTAAATGTATTAATGAATAAACATCAAAAGAATCTAGAAAAGGGAATCATATACCCTAATAAGTCACAATGGGATGAACCTATTCATTTTGTTAAGAATAAATATTATTCAATGTGACATTTTGTTTATTATTGATTCTTTAACAAGGTCACTATAATGAAAAAGTATATCCTACCCCATATTGATTATTTTTTGACCAATCGAATAGAGCTAAATACTTCTAAAATTTTGATCATGAATCAGGATATTATTTATTAAGGATAAAAATGGATTGTATATAAAAGAAATTCTTCTTCACATATTATGGACACTAAATTTATAGTGATTACAATTAGAATTAAAAATTCTCTAACTATATTTATGGATATATTTAAAGTAGTCTTTAGATATTATCATCACTAGTACGAGGGAAGCTTTATCAATGATATTATCATATAATAAATGTGAAAAAAATAACATGAATACAGTCTAAGAACAATGTTGAAGAACATAAGAATGGATAATACGTATTAAATACTGTTAAAGTGTGACTTTTGGCCATATAAAGTATAATGTTTTGTTATATTATTATAAATGAAGCAATATTAGAAGATGAATCAATGAAAGATGTTATTGAACAATGGCACATATAATCAAAAGTGACTGAGATTCTATGTATTCTTAGATTGGATAGATGATATTGATTCCTTGTGATTAATATCTCATAGATATAACATCTAATAACAATGTTAACAAATAATATAGTATTATTCTTTTAGAAAAATGAAGTTAAATAAAATTTAATGGATCCAAAGAGAAGGTTTGTTAGTTCACCTATACCCTATTTACCATATAGTGGATGAGAGATTTTGATGTATAGTGATGTATTAAATAATTTAATGAGATTCATTATTATGAATAATTACATGGTAGTAGTATATGCAACACAAAATTGAAGGTTCAAGATAAAGTTTACCCAAATCAAGATTTAGAGAGTTTAATAGAAAATATTTTTGAAAATATGGGGTCATTCTCATTATAGTGAATGTTAAGATATAAGTACCTATAATAATATATTTAAGTATATATACATATAGAAATTTTAGTTTGTCTCAAAGGGGATAGTTTTATTTAATTAATGATTATAATTGGTCAGTACATTACCAAAATGGGATGGTGGACAAGGTTGTTGCTGCACTAAGTCGAAAAAATCATGATATTTTTTCTATATTATGTATTTAAAAAATCCAATAATTATATATTTTTCAAAGGATGGACCATGAAATAAAAATTTAGGGGTAAAATCATATAATAATTAAATGAATGAAGATCTATATATACCTATAAATATTAAAGCGGTATATAAAGTAGATGTAGAGCTGAAAAGGAATGAATGGAATCATTCAGAGTTTAATTTTGACCATAACAAAACCTTAATGTCCACGATTTAATTATGTCTCCATAAAATACTTGTATTGAATAAAAAATATTGGATGAAAAACACAACCTCTCATTATTTATCATTCCTAGAAGAAAAAAATGTATCATGATATCAAATAGCATTTCTAGAGGGATAACATGAAAAGGGATATTGAGAAGTACGAATCATGGTGCCTAGTATGACATCAATATAAGGATGAATATTTTATTTATAAGGGGATGATGAAAAAAACACATACCTATATGGAAAAGGAAAAACAATATGTATTTCATTATTGTAATTCCTAATATATATATAATGGGAACATCTAATTTTGGGTTGTAGTTGATAACCCTATAAAGTCATTACATTTTAGTTCTATGATAAAAGATTTCAAAATTGGAAAATATTCTTTTATACACATTAAGGATGTGTCAAGAATTCGAAAATCACAATAGTCTCTCATATATGATTGAGATCCATGGTTTACCTCAATGATATGCAGAATTATTTAGAAATAATTGATTATTGTAAAGATTTATAGAACTATATATATCATTAGAAAAAGGGTTAGTCTTTTAGAAGAACTGAAATAATATAAGTCATATATAGGGATTTATGTAAAGATTTAAAATATTATTGGGAAAATAGCATCCTACAATTTAATTTTTTTATAATAATAGTTTCACTAAAGAATTCAAATGGATCTTTTAGAATCCCACAATGGAAAGATGTATATGAATCCAATAATTGATGATAAATTAATTTAAAAATATATGGGAACTATAGATTGATGCTGAAATGGAATAAAAAAATAAGTCCAATTTACTATAATATCATAACGTATGATATTTAGAAAGAAGTGGATATTGAGCCCCAAATACATTATTTCATATAAGATTAATTATCATATCGGTATGATAGCATATCATTTGGCACTTCAAACAATCCTCTCTTAAGTTCAATATTTGTTCTATGTATCTGTTTTGAGAAATACATATATAACATATTTCCTATCAAAAACATAGATTCAATGTATACAGAGCATGATCTTTCATAGGAAGATAAATAGATTGAGATTCTGGATGAAATGGTTTATGTGTTTTGGAATAAGATCTCACTTCTGGTTAATATTTTGTGGTGAAACCATAAATTTATGAATGAAACAGGGGATCCTAAGAATGTGATGAGAAATATGTATTTTTTGGTATTTTAGTTAATAAAGATTATGAGAAAAATACATATAATGGGGTAGAATTCATCACCATATTATTTTATAATAGATATTATTTTAAAATAAATGTGATGCATTTGACATCTTAAATGGAACACAACACCAAAGAAATAAAAATCATGAACTTTTATAAAAAAATTCAACTATATATTGAAATAATTATATTAAATAAATTCATTATAATTAATTATGTAATTTTTAGTATAAGTAATATTATTACTCATACAAAAAGAGAAATATCTTGTTTGAAAACCTTTTTAAATTACATAGTATACCTTATTTATTTAAATGATAGATTTAAAAATTTTAGAATTTTATTTTTAACTTATGAACATTAATTTTTATTTAATCATGTATCAATTATTATAAAATGAATATTTTTTATTTTATCTAAAATGGTAGATTTTAGGTGAATAGAGAAAGATATCAATTTTAAAAATAATATAACTTCTATTAAAAAATTAAGATATAATCATGACTTAAAAATATGTGTAACTTTTATATATTAAAAATATTTTAATAGAGTAAATTAAATCATTTAAAGATATTATGTTAAATTATTAAACCCATGATTCCCTATTTGGAAAATAAGATGTATTTTATTCTAATAAAAAACTATTTTAGACATGTTCTATTAATCATGTATTCAAAATGAACAATTTTATTTTTTCATGATTATAAAATCATAAATATATATATTATTTCAATAATTCATTCAATGTCATGGAGAATAATGCGATACATGTTTTGATTAAATTCATTTTTATACACAAATTTTTTCTCTAAAACGGGTTTCAAAGAATTTTCCATACTTACTATAATAGTAATTTAAATCGACTTTATAAATTGAATATGACAAAATAGATTAAATATTTTGAATAATCATACAATTTTATTTATATTTTAGAATTCATTTTATTCTTAAAAATTATTTAACATGGTAAAATGTTATTTTATCATGATAAAGGTTAAAATGAGTTAATAGGGCTTAAACTAATGGATAATGATAAAAATATATCATAACCATATTTTTATTTGAATGATTGAGTTTAATTTTTCCGAACCTAAATATATCATCTTAGTTGTATGAAATTTAATCCAATATCCATGAGAAATAACATTAATTTGTTTTAATGTTCTTAATATTTATAGGAGTGGAAATCCTATCACGTATAGAAGGGAACCACTATTACTCACTTAAATATACATTATGTTCATTATATTATGTTCAATATTATGCCAAATCACTTCAAAACACTCCTAATATTTTCATAGAGGTCATAATGTCACCAAATTACAATTTAAATGAGGATTAAGGTCTAAACGAAAGGTGGATACCCAAAATAGCGGTAATTCTCTTTACCAATCTATTTAATATGCATATCATCATTAAATATACAAAAAAATCTATAATAATGTTTATATAATGAAATAAATGTATTTAATATACATAAATGTCATTATGCTAATGGTACAATGTTTATCTAGATTATTTCCATGAAAAAGAAATTGAAAGCATCACATGTGCCTACTGGTGGACTACCGAATACATGTAGTGTTGTGATTAATTTTTCCGAAACACCAACTATGTATGGTTATATAGAGAAATTTAATTAATATATATTATATTTATGATACTATTAATATTTTATAAGTAAAAATTATTATTTAACTTAATTTATTTCAAATAATTAAAAAAATCAATGCATCACCTCTGTGTACCTATGGACCACCATATACATGAAGTAATACAAATAATTTTTTATAATCACCTTACATATCTAAATATAATTTTTTCATAATGAATTTATATGATATGTGGTACACTAATATTATTATATAGATGAAATAATCTGGATCTAGGTGAAAGGATCAGAATCCCCAAATCAAATCTAAAGAGGAAAATAGAACATGATTCCATTGAATATTGATTCTAATTAGGAATTGATAAGAAATGGGTAGATGGATGTAATAAAGTAATTCTATATAATAATAATTGTATTAAATAGGCCTATTATAGTAGTATACTAAGCTACAATTTATTATACATTAATTTTAGCTGTGTATAAAGTATGTCGAGGCTTTTGATGAGAGTCCTCACCTCACATTTATTTATATGAGATATATGTCATAATAACCAATTATTATAAATTGGGTATTGTATATAATGTACTATATATATTTTTCTAATACATTCCTGAAGTTAAAGGGATTTAAAATCCATATCATGTTTTATCTTTCTAGGACTTTCAATTCAAGAGATATTAATGACTTAATAGTATTATCATGTCAGTTTACTTTTATTTAGATGTGATCAATATCCAACATAACACTATTTTTATATAGTGTATGAAAAAATAATGTTTTTTTAAATATTTTTAAAATAATTATTCAGATATAAACATCTATATTTTTTTCTGTTACATAGTTTTGATTCAATAATTACCCAAACTATAATGGTTTATTATATAATCATATTTTTATTTAGGATTGAATATGTTTAAATTTAAATTTTGGAAATTATATTGCATTTATATATAATGCCACATATATTATATTATTAATTGGTTATTATAGTGCTTCTAATTTATCATTTAATATTTTCCTCTCATCGGTGTTCAAAAATCATTAAAAAATTGGTTGAAAATTAGAAACAATATTTATCCTTTTTACCAGGAAACCATTATATTTTTTATGCATGTTATTTAAAAATAATCCATACTATTATTTTATAAAAAAAATTATTATTTTATATGAAAATGAATAAAAAATAATATTTATTTTTTTCACTTGGGTTATAATTGAATTTTTACAAAAGTGTGGATTTTTTATTATTTAATGAGTGAACTAATTTTTCAACCATCATTTACATTATTTGTTACAAATATTACTATATAAGTTTCCCTATGGTTTATAAATAAAATCATTTTATTATATTTCTCGGGATTTTTTATATGCAACTAAAAATAGATATATATTAATTATTTAATAAAATATTAATTATTCATTGATAATGGTAATTTAATTTATATTAACATCTTTTAAATAAAATTAATCATCACTGAGGATATTATATAATTATTCCATTTACCATATTTATCTTAATGGATAGTGATGAGGATGTCATAAGGTGGTTTTTATGAGACCCATTTCTTTACCCTAGGTCAATTATGCTTATTTGAAATAATGAATGTTTATATGATATTATGGAGAACATATAAATTATATTAATTATGTAACATATTTTCCCAGAATTATATATCTTACCAATGCATTCGCTAAATCATGATATCACCTATGATAAAATGAATCATAATGGGGAGTTCTGAAATCCAATATGTGACTCTTCCCACAATGCATATGGTAATTGGTAGGGAATACAATACACACTGGCTTCTAATCCTCTTTAATACCCTTATTAGTTCTCTTTGATTATGAAACTGATTTTCTATATGTTTTTTCATTGAAAAAAAATCATCTTATTCTATTGATATTATCTCATAGTTCATGATTTATTATTGATTATCTTTCAGTCTTATGACTAACGTCCTTTTTAAGATACATTGTTATTCTTAGGACTCATTATTACTGGTCTATGACTTATTGGGTATATTTATATTTAGTTATGATAATCTTATAATACCACTATTCTTATATTATAGTCAATTATTATAATTTATTGGGATCTCCCATGATTATCTATATTGAGCATTAAAGTTAAAAAATTTTAGAGTTTCCTTTTAAAATGTTTTAGAGAATACTTTTTAATAGGATATTTTAAGGAAGGGTACTATATGAGATGAATTTTTTTGGAGTTGATGAAAATCCATCCTAAAATTATTTGATTTAATATCTACACTCCCAATACAGTAAACCTATATGGACCTCGTGTGTGTATTATAGTTAGTGTGTGTTGAATATTAATCTAAAATGATGTATTATTTTTAAGTAATTCATGTTTCACCAAATTATTTTACACCTTTTACAAAATATAATCTTTTTTATAGAACAAAAATTGCAGTGAATATTATACAACCTAACTTATAAAATGATTTATTTTTATACAAAATCAATTCTGAAAAACCATAATAAATGTCGAGATGTTTTTTTGAAAAAATAGTAACAATATTTTTTATTCTAAAATCATTGCATGCCTAAAAATATTTAATTAATCATGTTTGAGGGAATAAAAAGATACTATTTAAATTTATATATATTTAATTATCAAAACATGATTAATTGTTATGGGTCAACTCAACAAATTCATCTAACATATTTTTATTCAATGGTTTGGGTTAGATATTTTTCTTACCACCTTCAAATATTGAGCCATATTCCATCATCAATTAAATTTTGTGACCAATAGATTTTTTATTTTTATAATATATTTTAAATCCTGAGCCATACCTCTCATTTTTAATTTCCAGTGAAATATAGATTCCACTAGACCATGATAACATATATGTTTCTATAGTGAAGAAATATTTCTCTATTACTTAACTATGATGCGGGTCTCCCCAATAAAACATTTCATGAGTAATTTTTTTTTCGAATATGGTGGCATACCCGATACATTTTCAGGAAAAACATTACTTGAACTGATCCAAAAAATATATACACCAATGTTCTAAACATGATCACCATAAACTATACAAACTCATCTAAATGGGTATGATATTTTTTTATCTTTGTGGAAAAATATTTTTTATATAATATTAACCCATTAATAGTTATATAAAACTATTTCACCATACCTCCTAAAAACCATTATGTGATATGTACAATCCCACCACTAATAAATCGGTAGTGTCAAACATACTCCACAAGTAATTAATCCACCACTCTAGAGACACTGATAATTGGTTGTCAACCTTATGATGTTGTCACCTTATCTACAGTGGGAAATACTCCATATGGAGTGGAAATCATCTTTATTAAATACCACTTATAGTGCAGTTTAGAAAAATGTTGCACATTATGCATCCTTTAAGTCATCCTCCTGATTTTACATGGGATATTGAAAAGTTGTATCTATTTATATTCCTTATTAAACATTTCTGTTGAAACATATTTTTTGATAAATTGACATCAAACACAATCCTAACAAAAAAAAGTTATTTTTCCAAAATTGAGCCTTTATTTATTAGATGGTCCATGATTGAGACAAATAAGTTGTATTAGAGTACAAGATATAAATTGGTGGGGAAATAAATCATTGAATATATAGAAATTTTCATTAATCACGAACAATATTTAATTATTTTATTGAAAAGCATTCAAAAATGGAAGAACTAGATAAAACACTACACCTGACTTTTAGGATTGAACGTATTTATAGATTTCATGAATTAAATTATAGACAACATATAGTGTGAAGATTTTCCAGAATGATATCAAAATGATTTTGTTATTGAATCCAGTGGAATGAATGTATTTTAAAGATGTTTCACATCCTAATATACATGAATGTGATTTCATTTAAATTATCACACACTATATGGGTAATGTTTTGTAAACATCTATGATGTACACATAAATGAACATGAAATAAATTGTAGGTTCTATGGAACATGTATGAGGCCATAATGATTCAATAAAATGAATTCATTATAGAATTATTTTATATGCTAAAGAATATTATGAAGTGAATATGTATACATGGTAAAATAACTGATGATATTAAAATTGTGAAGATAATTTTCGAAATGTAAACACCATATTTGAATCCAAATGTTTTAGTGATCCTAAAAATGGGTAAAAATAGAATTACATTTTATAGTTTTCATAGTATTTATATCACATCTGAGATAAAGAAAATTATATTAGACCAATATTAAAAGATAATTCTCATGATGTAGAGTTCATTGGAATAAAGATGCTCCATGTGGAATATTAACCAAAATAAATTTATGTGTATGAATTTAATTACTTCCATTATTCAAATTTAAAATGTATAAAATGAGAGTGTAATGATAAATATCTATAGTGTTACTTTTGATGTGGGAATAATTTATCACCAAATTAATATGTTCCATAATACATTCTGAGATGATAAAGATGAGGATGTCCATATAAATGTTCCATAAATAATAGAGAAGATGAGTTACCAATATAAAAATTTCAAATAGAAAAAATTTCATTCAAAAGAATACATTAAAATAATGGAGAGGGGAGTGGATGAAATGGAGGATTGAAATGACCTCAATGAAGAATTATCATCAGCTTTTATAGATAAAATGTTTTTAGATGAGATTTATGGGTATGATTCTAAATACTATGAAAGAGTTTATCTCAATAATACGTTAGAGGATAAATGTGAATATTTTTTTTATAGGGATAAAATGAAATATTTAATTATATGCATTCTGATTCTAAATAGTACATGAAATAAAAATAAGATGATAAATCCTTATTAAAGGTACTGATTGAATGAATCAAATATGGAAGTAACCAAAACATGGAAAAGGAAGTTGATAAAAAACAAAATATTGATGAATACTCTAATATTATGTATTAGTTAACTGTCTCATTAAATGTAAATTTAAATTAATTGAGGTGATTTATAGGGAATTCATTGAACGGAAATAAATTCTCATTGATCATGAGACACTGTTTACTCCCATAATGACATTATAATTTTTTTTATTATATAAAAAAGGTGTAGGAAATTATCTTTAATTCAATTGAGATGTTTAAGTGTTACAAAGAAATGAAAAAATATAAAACTATAAAGAAATTAAACTACGGGGATATACCTTAAAAAATAATCATGTGATGATGGATGTAAAGCTATAAACACCCACACCATTGAAGATGATATACTTTGATGAAACATAATATACCAAAATAGATGTTATACTATTAATTAAAACACACATAAATACTTTAAAATCATGTGTTATTATTTTTAGGAGATGGTATATAGTCGAAAAATATGTTCTATAGAAAAGTGGGACTTCATGGAATAATAGAAATAAATATAAGGGAATAAATTCCTAAATTTTCTATATCTGGTGGATATTTTTTTATGGTAATAGATTCAAATACATGAACTACTCATCCTGGATTTGAAGGAATATTCCCAAGGATACAAATTGCGTAATGACAAAAAAATCATTGCTCATAAAGAATATATAAAAATAAGAATTCATTATTTTATATATAAGATGAAATTAATAGAATGAAACATGTGAATGAAAATGTATAATCACTACCTAAAGTTGTAAATAAGTGGATGTGGATTAATAAAAGAATATATGGGAATGTGAATATAGTATAATATTATTTGAAAGAAAAAAATTAGGAAAGAGTGTAAATCATTGATTGTAGGTTCACTTCCTATATAATGGTAAATAAGGATATTGTATAGGTAATTAATTATGACACATAAGGTGCCTTATATTTGTTAATTATGAAACCTAATGTGTTATTTTTTTAAAGAGGGATATAATTGGATTCTATGAAATGAGATGAAATGAGTTTTTTATACTATAAGGCATTAATCAAATATTTACAATTGTTATTCAATTTTGTGACATATTCCTTGGAATTAATGTCCCCAATAGTAATGCCATTTTTAAAAGATGAAATAAAGAATTTGGGATGCAAGGGATGCATAAAATGGGGAATATTTACCTCAATAGAGAAGAAGTGTACATGTTTTTTATATGTAGTATAGATGAAAAAGATATAGAAGAAAATTATGGGATAATTAATCAAACAATCCTTATAAGAATTTGTGAATAATGAAGGAGCTCATGTAATCACCAAAATCACTCATGATCTCACTCACATGTGCAATGTGTTCCAAAAGAGAAATATCATTAAGAAGAAATAAGAGTTAAAACATATTAATTATTTATGGTTTCATGAACGGTTATTTATTATGTGTGTGATGTACAATGAATAGGATACATTAATTGAAATATATATTATTTTCTTGTGATTGATGATTTTATTAAGATTTAATGGTTGATGGAATTTACCAAAAAGACTCATGTGTTCAATTTCAATACTAATCATTACATAATATTAATGAAGATGCATGGGGGGAAATTTGTATGTTCTATACTAATAATGATATATATTTTTATAATAATCAAGAGGATGATTATCTAGAATAGTTATGGAGAAAGGATCTATGTTTCATATATTAATATTCCTCAACCAAATTACAATGTTTTAAAGATTAAAATGATCATTAACAATATAAATTAAACCAATTTCATTGAAATAACCAAAAGATTAAGTATTAGATAAAATTATTTATGACATTAGTCTATATAACCCATATTTATTTGTTATTTCTAGGGGAATACAAGACACATTAAGTGATGGGTTATTGGAAAAAGCCAATGTTGAATCAAATTCAAATTTTTATAAAAAATGAGTTACTCTCAATTTGAAGAAATGGAACAATAAGTATGAATATTGTGAATATTATGTGACATTTATATGACATTCATCAATGATAAATGTGGAATAAATCTATAACAGATGTTTTATAAAAATAATAAAAATAAAATATATCACTATTGTGGAAAAAGTGTATATTATTCAATAATCAAGAGAGAAAATAATGAATAAATGTAATAAAGAGTTCAGTATCTCATGTGAAGAAAAAGGTGATAATTATCATTCAAAAAAATAAATTATAATGATTTTTATATGTAAATACCAATAGATACAATGAATTCAATACGAATGGCTAAAATCAATGGGGAAAAGATCATTAGTAATATGATATCTTAATTAAAAACATGGAAAATAATAGATCTATATCAAACACCACTCATGAAACATATAGAACATAACACATTATTATTATATGTTAAGGAACATAATTTCATCAATTACTTTTTTATTTCATAGGTCAAAGAAGGTAAAAATATATTTGATAAATACTTTCAAGGGGCAATTTTTTTAACAAGGAAAATTGGGGTTCTATAAATAACTAAATTAAAAAGGATATGTTCTTCCAAAATATATTGTGTTGTGTGAATAGAAAATTACAATATAGAAATAACTAATGTGTGTGAGAAATGTTATCTTATGGCTTTGCTTGAAATGATTCAGTTATTTTCCCTAGAGGAGAAAATGAGGTTCCTAATTTTATAAATAGATTTAAAATAAAATTACATAAAGGATAACTAGATGTAGAGGTGTATATTGGTCATCTAGATTTTCTTCTTATAAAGGATGATGAAACTAAAGTCTATTGAGTGACGAAATAATTATATCATTAGAACAAATCTATGTGGAAGTTTGTTTAAATATTACACATTATTTTGAATTTATTCTATATTTCACTATTTCTCATTCCCAAATATCATTTTGGTTAATAGTGATAGATTATAGGGTATAAAATAATAAATAAAAATACTATATATTAAAAAGTTTAATATTCAATTCAATATGTATTTTCTCATGAAACATAACATTTAAATATAAACTTATTTTATTTTATTTAAAATATTCAAAATTTTCATCTTGGCCATATTTTTGTTACTAGACATACATAAATTCTAGTGAAAATAATTTTAAAACATGGGATGAGTACAAAATTCACACAATGGGGCATAAAAATATGGAAACCACTAGACCATATATACATAATTTTTATTCTATTTTCAAAATTAAAATTTGGGTTTTCAAATAAAAGATTTCCTATACATGAAATGAGATTTTATTCAAAAATATTATCGTTGAAAATTTCATAAGTAATATATATGAAAAAATCAAACTCATAATTTTTTATTACCAATAAATTAATAAACATCCGTCCTTTTAATATATTTATAACTTTAATCAATAATAATCATTAAATATAATTTCTTTAATCTTATGCTCATTAACATAGATCTATAAAGCAGATGATTTACAAAAAACAATAGATAACATAGATAAATAACGTATAAAACATGAAAATAATTTTTATAGCACTATTAGATAAGGAATAACCATCACAATTTAAAATGGAGTATCCCTCATTGTTACACATTGACTAACTACTTCAATAATACATCGAGTAACTGTTACATTTAAACATAGATATATATTGATTTTCCATCACAATTACAATTTAAATAACCATAAATATAATACTTGGAAGAAAAATCATATTATATCACCATAATATATTAGGAGAATCCTAACCGGTTATGTCTACCCCTTTACCCAATGCATTGGGGAGCTATAATGGGATCACCCTTTCTATAAGCTGCAAAGGGATCACCCATGAGATATAATAAAAATCATCCCATTATATAAGCTGTATCTAGTTCACCAATTTCCCATATATAATTATATTTTAGCATATCTTTAATAAAAAAATTTATTCTTACACTTATAAACCTAAAATATTTGATAAACTACATAAAACTATTATGAAAAACAATTTCGAAAGGCAAGATTTCATTTTCTTTTAAAAACAAATATCAATACAAAATACTCATAAAAAGGTAAGGTGGTTTTTTTTAATTTAATAAAACATGAAATATTATACTGTATTAAAAAATTAAAATAACATTTTTGGAAGTGGGAAAATTCATATTCCCCATATATATTAACATAAGAAACTTATTTTATTTTATTTTTGTAAAGAATGACAACGAATTACATAAAATGAATCCTCTTAAAAACCATTACAAATAAGTAAATAATATATATACCAGACCCATTATAATTATTTTATTGAAATATAAATATATTTTAAAATTAAATATAATCCAAAATATGGACATTGAATAAAATTAGTTTTTCCAGAATCTTTAAAAAAGTATTTTTAAACGAATGTCCCTTACCTCAATCCAAATTCATAACACATGTTATTTATCTTCCTAAATAATAAGATTATGTTAATTATTTAATTTCATGAGATACTCTTTGATGTTTATTATTACTTTTATTCTAGTTATTACCATGTTATATATAAATACTTCAATCATTTATATTCATATTAGATGTTTTGACCATATTCGGATCATATGTCCAAAATGAATTCAATATGTTGACTATGGTCAAAGTGGTAATTATTATATAATATTCTTAATAACAATCATTAATTAATTATTTTTATCATATAACTATAATAAGTTTAAAAATAATCTTATATATGGTTATTAAAAAATAAACTACTTTACAATCATTAAGATAGTAGGCCATATATACGCCAAAGAAATGTTTTCATTTTTTAATGATCACCAGGGAAATCAGGTGATAATTATATTTTCTTTAAATAATAATAATAATATCATAAATATAATATTACTCCTTAAAATATAATATTATATACCACGCATAGGATGTGGTGACCAAAAATTAATCACATTTCATTAAGGATGTGGTAATCCAAATATAGGCATGAATGACATTATCATTTTGTATGGAAGGAATGATAAGAAATTAAATGATATATTGTATTTTAAAAATGATAAATAAAAAAATAATATCATATTTAAACAATAGTATCATCATAATAACAGGATGTGAGAGGTGACGAAAAAAGGTGAATTAAATCAGTATACGATGTGATAACCTGTCGTACAAATAACTTGTGAATTCATTTCCCATTTTACGAATATTCGAGGTAGATATATATTATGAAAATATAATAATGAAATGAGAAATTTTTTGATATAACGATGTTATCATGCCTTTATGGTGGGAGAATATTTTTTAAGTGTAATAAGAAATAAAATTAAAACACTTAGTTAATAACTATAGGTTTTCATTAGACAAACTCATTTTCTTTACACCTCACAACCTATCTAGAAGTTATTATTCAATCAATATGGCCATTATAATACAGTTTGGTATGTAATAAAGTTATTTGGGAATAAATTTGGTTAAAGAATTATTTTTGAAGTGTGAATAATTGAGAAAAAGAGGTGCCCTTTTATAAGATAGGGGAGAAGATCCTTTATAATTTCATAATCTTTTAAATTAATATAAAATATTTTTCAATATAAATGGATAAAATTGATAATATTAAAAGATAATACGAGGATGATTCTATGTAATCTCATAATATAATGTTTTTACTAATTTGAAACACAATTTGTTAAATATAATTTTATGTTAGACATCCCCAAACCCTTTTCAGAAAAACCATGATATCAATGTTTTATTACTCTATGAGGGTCAAAATAGTAACAATAAAAGGAAAAAGGAACATAAATAGAATATGTTTTATATTCTAAACAATATCCAAAATACTTGTCTGATGATTGTATTTTTTGGAATATTAAATCATTTAATAATATTATATTAACATAAAATATCAATTATGTCAATTTATGGACTATTTAAATAATTTATAATTTATAATATCATGGTGAAAAATGTAATTTGAAAAAAAATTATAGTCCATAACCAACTTGTTTTTTTCTATAAATCTATTGGGTCACACTAACTCATACAATTTATACTATTTTTTTCCATTTTAATAAAATTTTCTCTATTTTTTTATTAATTGATTAATTACTACATCAGTGTCGTTTTAAACATTTATGTTAATTAATTAGTCAATAAAAGTTAAAAATAAATTAATTATATGAATAATTAATTGATATCTAAAAAATAATATTTACAATATAACATATCCTATGTTTATCCTCATATTAAAAATTTTAAAGTTATTAAAATTAAGATTATGACATTATGGAATTTCTTTAAACAAATATTAGAAATTTTTAATCATATCCAAATATAAAATGATATATATTATAGAATTGAATTTTATGGAAAATATATACTCCACCATTAGTAGTTTAGAACCTATTATTGTCATTTTTTATCCATCATCATTTTATTTTTAACAACTATTACCTGATTCACCCATTACAATGGTAACAATAATTAATGCGGTTACAATTTATATTGGAAAAAGGTACCTATTTACCAAATTTTGAATGAAATATAAAAAATATGGAATATATTTTTAAAATTTAAATTTAGATATGTGGAATAAGTAAATTTAAAATACAATTGATAAAATTTATTTAAAAACAATTTTTTAGAAATATGTGTTTTTATACATAAAAATGTTCTTATACTAAATTTATGTATAATATTCATTATAAAAACAATATTTAGATTATTTTACATCAAAATGAACTAATTAAAATTTTAAATAATCTTAAACTAAAATTTTATTTTATAAATTCATTAAAAAAATAAAATTTTCTTTAAAAAATGATATTCTTATTATTAACTAATGAAATCAAATTTTCATAAAAATATCAAAATTTCAGATTAACATAATTATGATATTCTAATAAAAAAAACTATATTATTTTTTAAAAATGAAATTTTCAAATCTTCTAGGAATTAATTATAACATTTTCTCTTAAAATAAAATTAAACCATTTATTTATTTAAATATATTCTTGACGAATAAAATATCATTTTAAAAAACCGATTAATTATATAAAAATAATTTATCAATAAATTGTAACTTATTAGAAACATTATATATATATATATGCCAAATCATTTAATCATATTCATAACTACCAATTCAACAGATGGTTTATATTTTTAATATTTAAAAAATAATATTTCATGGTTCATTTAAGACATTTTTTTCATAAATTATATAGTATAAAATATAGAATTTTCCATTTAAAATATCATGGTATTTTATTCGCCCACTTCATTAATTTTCATACGCATAATTAGAACATGAGCTCACTAATCAATAATATGAAATTTGAAAATCCCGTATTGTAAAACGGGCTTAACAAAACACGCTCGAGGGAAGTGAGAAAGGGATGTAGTACGATTATATGAAAAAATGAATATCTTGGGTTCTATGTAGAAAAAATTGGTGATAAGTGAAAATATTTACATGGAAGAGAAAATTATTTCTCAAGGAATAATGGTGTGTTTTATAGAAAATTTTCATGATAATGTTAAAGAGAAAAAAAAATATGTCATGGATGAAAAAACCATAGATTAATCAAAAATAAGATAATATAACAAAATTTTTTAAAGATCACTATCCTAGAGTTTGGGAAATCAATTACCATCCAAAATAAATATTTATAAAAATATTCTTATTTAGCAAGTATAATTTTATCCTTTAGTCATTTTCTATAGTAATCTCAATTTTTTTTACAAATGATGTGTATTCAAGATGAATTTAAAATTCATATAGAACTAGAAACATCATCTAATAGATCACATAATCGATAAGAAAATATTACGTTATTCCACTATTTTTAGAAATTAACAAAAAAATAAAATATTTATTAGAATGTAAAACAATTCTCCAAATTTGTAAACTATCAAATGATGAATCTATATAAAAATTCCATAACAACACCAAATGAATAAAATAGATCATTCCATAAATAACTATACTAAATAATTCTACTAAATATTCAATAATAATATTGAATCCTAAAGATTAGATAAATTTGATCATATAGCCTTTTTATATTTATCTTCATATAAAATAATTAATTCTTAATATTTCATTAAAAATGTATACAACATAGTCTTATAATCCTCAATATTTGATAATAAACCCATTAATGAAATGAATTTGTATAAATACGCCATAAAATCATTAATTCTTCAAAAAATAAAATTCAAACATTTTTCCTAAAATAAAATCACATAATTTCTACATTACTTAAATATATATTAATCCTAAAATAAATAACTTCTTACAAAATAAAATTAATCTCCTAATCATAAAATAAATTTTCAATCTCATGGTTATCACTAAGATAAAACTTATGTTCCAAGGTGATCATAATATAAAAACCATGTCATAGTAACTAGGACTTCATAGAGGGTATTGATAGGTATTGCTCCACTTTCACCCATTGGTTGTGTGTTCATGCCCCACAACATTTACAGATGTGATGAGTTATCACACAAACTATGTGTTTTACTTTTATAAAACTATATCAATATAATTCATATAAAATTACAATAAATATAATAAAAATACTCAAACATAACTATAACCATTAATTATTATATCAACACTAATGGTTATGAATTCCATTTAATATATGCCAAAAAATGAATGTGTATTATTCTTTAGATATCCTTTTTACATTTTAATATTATGTGTTACATATACACCAATTATCTATAAGAAATCAAAAAATATTTATATGGAAATCCTATTAAATAATCAAATAAAAGAAAACAAATGCTTTTAAACTTGTGATCATTTAAATAGAATAATTCATGAATCCCTGAATATAGATACATCAATTATTCAATGTTATTCATAATTCATTAACCATGATTTTCCATATTTTTCCATAATATATATTTAATTAAAAAAATAATATTATTAAGATCATAATATTAATCAATATTAAACCATATTTAATAATATAATACCTACCTTTCCTATAACATTTGCAGTTTCTTCATCATCACTAATAATTGAATGATGTATTGACAAAAATTCTTCTATATGGTATTTCTAATCGCATTCTCGAGCATTCCCCTTATGAAATCATTTTTCTAAATTTTTTTACTCACCAAATTTAAATTATTAAGTTGAAAACAATAGAATAAATTTAACCCTTTTCATGGTATTAACCATTCTCTTCCCATTCCTTCAAAACATATCACTTTATTCTATTCTTTACAGCATTGAAATAATGATCCCACCGTATTAAGTTATTTTAACGGGTTCTTATTCACTCATTGATGATATATATTATATATAATAATTTTAACTTATTGGAACTTATAACTTGAGAATCTATAGAAGTACATTTTTACATTGTTTGGTGTGTTAGGAAACTCACCATTGCATATGTTGTTAATTATTACCCATGATTTTTGATTAAAAATATAAATTAGTGGTTTTACTGTAATTATCATTCTAATTTATTGTTTGTTATGAAAACAAACTTGATAACCTTTATTGTAATTTTTAATTTATTTTCTTTGAATAAAAATATCTAAAAATATAATGGTTATTGTGAGAATATAAAAAAATTAACAATAAACCATTTTATGACAAGGATAAACACTAATATATCCATAACAATGGTACCTTCATCTTTTTTATTTATCCAAAATAACGACAATTCTACCGGAAAAAATATCATTTTTAGTTATAGGGTATTTTAAAAACATCTCAAATAGATTCAGAACCGTTAATGATATCTAAACCCTACTATGATACTAATTGGAAGTACCCACCATTAAGAATTACATATTCAAGTGATATTAAAAAACTCATTTTAGATCATTGATTAATATATTTTAGGTTCATAGTTTTAGTGAGTCGTGTTCAAACACTTACATTACAGAACCATATATTACAAAGTAGACACTTCTACTAAGTATCCATTATTTAAAAAAATCATTAAAAACAATTATTTTATTTTCATTAAAAATATCCACTTTTTTTCTTAACCTTATAATTTCCTCTAATAATCATTAAATCACTTTATAAAAATATAAAAATGATGGATGATAAAAAAATTACATATGGGACATGAAAAATATAGAATCATTTAGTTCATGAAAACTTATAAAAAATATTCTCTTCAAAAAAATATTCAGTTGGGGTTAAAATAATTTTTTTTAACTATGTAATCAAATACTCTTCCCGAATATTTTTATAAAAAATTTTATATGAAATTATAAAGTAAAAAAAATAACATTCTTAAACTTTTTTATTAAATCAATAAATACACATCAAAACATTATCAAATTATTCATTATTTTCACCCTTAAGATGATTAAATTCCATTACATTAAACTTATGCACATTATTTATCCCTATAAAATAATAAGATTTCAATAAAACCCATACATAACATAGATTAATTATGTAGGTAACTTATGAAATAATTTTTATGTCACAGTTTAATATGGAATAACCATCAGAGTTATAAATGGAGTAACCCTCATGGATACATGTGAAATAACCATCACTATTATACTTGGAGTAACCATTATAGTTACACATGACTAATTTGAGTAAATATCATAGTTATCCTTGAAATAACTATCAAATTTATACATCAAATATATATCATTGTATATTTTTATAATATTATAGGAAAAACCATATAAGTTAACTTTGACTCTTTACCAACGACATTGGAGAACTATAATGGGCCTCAACCATTAAATAAGCTATATTTAGCTAACTAGTGAGCTATATGGGGGATAAATGCATCATATAATTTGTATCAAGATATCCCATTTATCATATTAAATTCTCAATTACCACATATTTAATAAATCTTTTAATCCTTCACTATTAGTTCCAAAACCATTGATGAAATCTTTTTAACCTATATGAAAAATAAATTCAGATATCTAAATATAATTTTCATTTTAAATACTAGTTTCAAACTGGAATACCCAAAAAAGGGAAATATTGGATTTTAGTGAATAAAATAGTTAATATTTTTAATAAATATAAACATTGAATAATCATTATCACGACATAAAATGTCTTTGTCCTTTTAAATGTTTAAATCAATCAGTCTTTTTTGATATTTTAAATGAATGTTAGTGCGTTCCATAAATATATCCGTTTTAAAAACCATAGAAATAAATTAAAAAGGTACATAAAATTTATTATATCATTCTTTTATTTAGGTATAAATACTTTTATAAAATAATTTTAGAAAAAATATGTCATGGAGGAATAATAGTTTAAATGGAGACATTAAAATTGGATTTTTATAAGAAATTTTCTTACCATTAGTCCAAATCATCACATACGGTCTTATTTTTACTAAATAATAAACTTATATTAATAATTTATATTATAATGAAAAAATTTCAAGTTTATTATTCACTTCATTTTAGTTCATTAATAGTTATAAATATTTTCTTAATCATTTATGTTCACGCCATATGTTTTGACAATATTCAAGTAATATGTCCAAAATAACTTCCATAGTTTAACTATGGTCAAATTGGGAATAATGATATCATATATAGATAAATAATCATTAAACAATTATCTTTTATTACTTTAATTATAATTTTTATTCAATTAATTAAAAATGGTTAAGAAAAATGAAACTTGTTACAATCTTGGAGATGGTTGGCCGTACATACGCCTGAATAAAAATTATGTTTTTCAATGATTACTTTGGAAAAAAATTTAAAAATTATATTTTCATTATTTAATTGTTATAAAATAATTAATATGTTTTTAATTATTTATATACAATGATTTATTTCACACTTGTGACGTAGAGATAAAAATTGAATCACATCACTTAATGTAGTAGTAGTCCACATTTACATACAAATGACATAATCATTTTTAGGGATTGAAAATAAATGAATTTAAATCATATTAGATAATTTAATACTGATATTTTTTCTTGAATATCAAATGTAATAATTTCTTTCATCATTATAATAATCTCTGAGAGGTGGTGATGAAACCCAAATTACATCAGTCTGTAAGGTAGTAACCCACTATACGCATGAATAATGAATTCATTTCGCATTCGATGAAGGATGGACATGTAAATAGTTTATTACACAAAAAACATAAATTTTATTATCACATCATTTTTGGAAAATATATTAAGTAGGTGGATGTATAAATAAATATAAGACGACCTTTTAAGAACTGTACCTCATCTTTAGACAACCTTCTTTTCATTACACCATAAGTCCTCTTTTGTTGGAATTAATCCAATAATAAATCCTTTATATTTTAATGAGGTATTTCAAGAAGGTTTTTTTTTTCATTTCAATTTTTTTTGTGGATGTGTTAATAATTGATAAGAATATATTCTCTTTTAAAAGATATAGGAGGGATAATATTGGAATTTTTTTATAAATCAATATAAATTAATTTTGATTTTAAAATGGATTATTATTTAAAATATTCAAAAATAATATGACTATTTATTTAAATCCTATAATTTAATAAAATTTTGAGAGATAGGGACGATAATTTTATAATAATATTTTGGTTTTAACCCTTTGTTAACCCTTCTCAGACTTACAACTACAACTAGGTTCTTTACAATAGGAGGATCATGACATATAATATAAAAGTAAATATTGATATAAATGATCCATTGTTTATATTTTCAAACATATCATTAAAATATGACTTAAGAAATATTTTTTTAAATATTAATCCATTTAATAAAATATTTTTTTTTCTAAAATATTAATATTTTCAACATTCGAACAATTGAAGTAAATTGAATTTTATATAATCAAGACTGATTCTCTTCAATAATTTTCACTTCATTTAATATTTAATAAGTTAAATATCATTAATATATTCATATTAACGTAACAAAGTGTCTAAATTAATCAAGGTGCTTCATTACAATATTATTTAAAAAATCATCATTATAACCAACCCGTTAAATTTATAGAATTAATTGGAGTAAATAATTTATGGAAACTATAAATTTTAAAGAAATTAATAAGTTATATTTTTACTATAAATAAAAATAATAATTATTTATAACTAAAATATTTTATTTTCTAAAAAACATTTTATAAAAGAATGATTTTTTCACTTGTTTAACATTTATAATGATATTAATTTTCCAATATTTTTGAATTTTTAGTTCATCAAAATAAATTAATTTATAATACCGTCATATCATACTTATTTTAGGGTTAATATTGTGTATTTTACTAAAAAATTACCTTTTTCATTGAAAAGTGAATATTGAAATATCTATTGAAAATCGCCTTTTAATTTAATTATTTTTGAAGATAAATTATTTTAAATTTTTAAAAAAGATGAATTAATTCAATTATATTATATTAAATAAAATTTAAGTTAGTGGAATCAATTTGATATTTAATTTTGATATGAAAACATAATGTACTTATGCTAATTTTCTAAATAGAACCCCGCTTTTCATCGCATACATATGAATAATTATTAATTGGATTCTAAATATTATATGAATTTGATTTATAAAAATAGAATTTATATTTTAAATCATAATAATTTATATTATCTAACATCGTCTACATAATTCTATCCATTATGAGTAGTGAAATTATTAAAAAGTAATACCCTTGGATAATGTTAGAACTCATTTACGGGGGTGGTAAATTAAAAATATAAGGGAAAATGACTTAATTTTTTCCAATAATGATTTTCATGGAATATTTAAGCCTCATAAAATTTAAGGGTCGATAATAAGCCATCTTAAAGGCTTGTGGAATAATAAAAATGTAGTAACCCAACCCTAGCATCTCAAATCTAGTGTTTGATTTATTACATTGGAATAAGATACAACGAATCACATCCCAGAAGATAGAATAGATTAATAGTATTTATAAAGTTTATGGATAATTGTGCCCCAAATTATATTAGAAACACAACTAGAAACATATTTTTTCAATACTAACATTATTCACTCATGAAAATTCTCATACATCAATCATACTAATCTTCATGGAATCCAAATGAAAGGAAGCAATATAATGGTGATAATAAATGATTATCATGGGTTAAGGAAAATAGAAAATCATGATTCATTAAAAATAACTGATAAAAAAATGTTAATAACAAAGCACATATTTCATTTAATTAATGACATGAATTTCATAATTTGATAAGGTGCAATCAATATGGAAATTTAAAAAACTGAAAAAACATGTAATTTAATAAAAATACATAGTATAGAATGGATCCATGATAATATCGTTATAAAAATATCATTATATTAATAAAAATAATAATCTATACGGAAAAATAAATAACTAAAAATAGGTTCCCTTTAACTAATAAATAGGTAATAAAATTCATCAAGAGATAATATCATTATGAATGTCTCATTAATAATAATATCCTAATTATTAATGATGAAAATTATTTATTATTTGACATCATGATATCAGGAATCATGATACCCCTACCATTAATAAATTTCAAATGAAAAATTTAAAACAATTACTAGACACTAGTATAATGCTAGATTACTGATATTATTCATAATACCTTTTGATAGAAAGAGGGACTATATAATTATGGTCTCCACACATCACTAAATGTCCATAAAATTCCCTCTATATAAAATAATATATAATTGAAGGAAAAAATCATTTCGTAAAATATTCTTATAGAGTAAAGAATACAAATTTATCAATATTCCATTTTTATTCAAATAACTATTAAAGAAAACACTACATATAAAATGTTATACAATTTATGAAATAATCATATATAGGATAAAAAGTATATGGAATTTTAGTAGAAAAAAATATATGGAAAAATTGATATATAGTATAGAAAATAAACATATCCATGATACTAAGAATTTGGATATTTTGTAGAAATTAATTTGAAAATGATCAACATAATGTGAATGTTTAGGAGAGAATTTAATGAATACAAAAAAGAATCAAGAATGTTAATTAAAATAATATATTTTTTCAAAGTCATAATAAACTATATAAAAGTTGAATAAGGACGGTATGCATACAATATATCCCGAGTAGAGTATATGTGAAATTAAGGGTTATTGTCATTGATGAATAGAAATATAATAATTTATTTAGGAAAATTTATTATTTATTTTGTAAATAAATGTTTAAATATTAAACTTCACAAAACTATATTATAATAAGATTAATTAAATATAGCCACAGAATTGTATAAATAAATCACTAAATCATTTGAGTATTCATGATGGAAGGAAACTCAGTTCCTGCTTCACTTGGTAAAACTAATATACCTTTAACTTTTTTGGTAAAATTCAAACTCGCGTTATATTAAACATGATATGAAGATTTATTTTAAAACATTAAAAAAATTAAAAAAAGGATAAAAATTTCTTTATTATATCATCTGTAAAATTTTATAAATGACTTATAAAACATTTCCAGAAAACATGGATTTTGATGAAAATAGATTGAGGGGAGAAATAAATAATCAAATTAATAAAAACATTTCTTCAATAATTTTATGTAAAAAATAGTGGAAAACATTTTATTTTTAGGAAAATTTTCATGAATAATAAATGTATAATAAAATTGAACATTTTATTAAACATAAATCAAATAAAATTTTTAATGGATATTTAAGTATAAAAAATCCAAACTAAATTGAGATTATGAAATAAACCATTATAAAGGTTACAATATTTATATGATAAGTATCTAATTAATATATTTTATTAATATAATTTAAATATACATTAAAAGAATAAATAAAAAATATAATTATAGCACATTACACACATTATGTTAGAATATCAAATACAATGAATAAGTAATAGAACCTAATGAAAAGAACATGTGTTTTTTAATTCATAAAAATATAAAATGTTTCTATTAAAATTATCTGGGATGAATTAATTTCAATTCAAAAAAAAAATCCATGAATTACTAATTTATAATGATATTACATGTGAAAGGGTAAGTATATACACAACGTAAGAAAAGTACATAAAACATTAAAATATTTCTCAATGAAAGGAAGCAGAGATAACATCCCTTACAAATATGATATCATTGAAGAAATGATTAATCATATAATTTTTTGTTTTTATAAAATTTAATTCAACATATAAAAATTGGAATAAAATATAAAATAATCATAGGGAATTAAGAAATCCATATTATCATTATATATTCAATAAAGTATAAATTTCACCCAAAAAATTGAAATTGAGTTTATCAATACCTTACCTCACGATTCCATTTGAGTGAATATTATTTAAACTAAAATATATTTCTTTTAAACTTGTTAATAAAATATAAATGTATAATATTAATATTTATAATATCATATATGATCATTTTATAATATCTTTTAACATGTTTTTATACAATATTTTATTATTATTTTTGTTTGAGGTTGTAATTTTCGTGTCTTCTCAGTCATATTTTGTCACAAATGTTCTAGTTATTATTCAAATTATATATTTCTATCATATCAATAATAAAAGCAATGAAATAATTATTATATTTAGATTTCAATTATTCTTTTAAAAAAATCATGAATTCTACATTAATGAAATGATGTTTCTTACGATCAAGGAGATGGTAGGTTGTACGTACGCATGGGTATTGTTTTAATTTTTTCAATGACTAGGAAGGAAAGTTGATAACTAATATATTATCATTTCATAATTATCATAATATCCCAATTATAATAGTATTTCTTTAAATATACTTATATATATAATCCATGTGTTGTATTGTGAAAAATAGAGTCACATCACTTTGTAAAGGTGGTAGTCCACATGTATATAGACAATGTCATCTGCTTTTTGTGAATGAAAAGATAATAATGAAAAATTATATATTAAATTATCATTATTAAAATTACATAATCTATATTATATTTATATCAATAATATCAATTTATTCATTAAAATTATTCTTACCACATTCCATGTAAATAGTTAGTGAAAAATGATTCATATAACCTCGTGAGGAGGTAGTCCACTATACACATGAGCGATATAATCATATATCGTACCAAATCAAATTTTAAAAAGGTATATATACAAACATTACTATATATGTATAATTATTTTTGATAAATCAAATATATACATTATACTCATCATTATACCCAACCGTGGGAGGTAGAAATGGAATGATGAATAACATCGGTTCGCAAGGCCGTTGTTTGTCGTGCACACAAATGAGGACTTCAAAACCCATTTGATGGAAGTTGGGATGTTTTTAGTTTATTAAAAGAACATAAACACATCTTAGTATATGTATAATTATATCAATGTTATATAATCTTGGTTTGATAATAATTTAACTAGGTTGAAGATCAAATGAATTAAAAATACATAGTTTGGAATTTTACCTCTTCATGAACAATCTTTTTGGGATTATAACTAATGTATTAATATAATTTGACTAATAAAAAAATTGATTATTTGATAGGGGTATGTATGTTTTGATGTTATGTTTGAAGATATTTTCTGTTCCAAAATGGTTAAAAGGTATGAAGAAGAGTGGAGAGGGGGTTCCCTTTATAAGTGAGGTGAGCGGAACACTTATAATTTTTGAATGGAAAATGATATACCATCATTTTTCACAAAACAAGTGCCTAAAATTTTTTTATATAGAAAATTAAAAACACTAGGTCTAAATTTTTTCGATATAATATATTTTATTCTAGGTTTTAAGTCTTTTTAACCCTTATCTTATTTGTTTAACCCCATAAAATTCCTTTTTTTACCAAAACCGTGCTAAATAATTTTATCAATTTTAACTATTTATTATGGTCAAATATTATGTTTATCATATAATATAATATAACATATTATAATTAATAATAATTAATATATTATTCCTAATCTAAGTCACATAATTACAGAAGTTTAATATAAAATTAATCTCATAGTCATGATTAGAATGAGGGTTTTCAAAGAGAAAATGTTTAAAAGTTTACATTGTCATTATTAAAAAATTCAAAATAAAACTGATTCGAATTACATTAAAATGATTAATATATATATAATTTATATAATTTTACTTTTTATTCAATGAAAATATATTAATTCTTTAAAAATAATATACAAAAAAATTCATTAAAATTTATTAATTTTCACCACTTGTTAAAAAATTAAATTATTCAAAAATTCACAACATTTCACACTAATTTAATTTTTATATGAGTATTTAAAAATTTATGTTCATTATATATATTAAATTTTATAATAGTGTTAGAAATTAATTTCATATTATGTGTAAAATGAGAAACTAAACCATATTTCAAGAAAATATTTTTTTTTTCAGAAGAAATTTTTTTAACTGATTATTATTTAATTTTTAACAAATAGATAACCATAATGTTAATAATATATTTAATGATTATTAAACGCATAATTTTAATAATTTAAATATATTCGTATAGTATATTTTGGTTCTTTTTTATTCAGGGTTGCGTTCTAAAAAAGCTATCAAAGATATTAAAATTAATAAAATATATTTCATGGGGTGTATAATCTCAATGTTTTGTTTCATTTAAAATATAAAAAAATGTTCTTATTTTAGAATATTTGGGAGTTAAAATCACCCAAAATTTAATAAGTTGGGTCCTCTCATTTTAAACATGATCTCTATAATAAAGGATTTGGGATTTCCAAATACAATTGTTTTAAAACCTATACCATATAAACGTTAATGAAATATATTTTTAATAAGAGAGAAATGGTAGTAAAGAGTTCTTATTTAATAAAAACTAAATTGAATTGTAATTACGATATTTTTTTGAGATTGAATATATCAAGATGGAAGAAATGAATAAAAAATTATAAAGATATTGATAGGTCATTAACGACAAGAAAGTGAATACTTTATAGAACATTCAGGACCTCAAAACCATAAATCAATGATGACTTAAAAGGCCACATGATTCATTAGAAATCAATTTAATAGGATATTTTTTTTAATATCACTTTATTATTGTTGAGAAACGAGTATAATTTCGAGTAATATATGTAAATACACTCATTAAATTTTTTATTTCCTAAGAAAAAAAATCATCCTTTGATTGTTCATCATTTAATTTTCAAATTATCACTTGCTCGAAGAAATGAGGAATTTTTTTTATTCCACAATCACTTATATTCACTTTTAAATTATATTATGATCCATAAAAAAATTTAGAATTCATTCCAAATATGTAACATCCATATTTTTTTAAAATGGACCACTATATTCAATAACGTACAAGATACACCTTATCAATCATAAACAAATAACTAGAAATTATCATTTTAATGTAATGATTATAACATATCAATTATAATGGAGAAAATTAACAGTATTAAATGAATTAGGAAATTATGTTTTAAGAATTTATAAATAATTAATTCTTTATTGACCAATTTATCATAAATAAAATTAAAACTTATTCTAAAATTAAAGGAACTCATTTTCAGAAAAAAAATTAGTTTGAAGAAATCTGTTTATAAATAAATTAAATTTTATTTTTAGTTCAATTAATGAGAGAGAGATATATATATATAATCTATTCATTATAAGGTTGAAAATTTATATTATTCTTCTTCTAGACATGATATGAGATAAAATTTATTTTTATACATAAAATAATATTTTTTTAAAAAGTAATTTCATTACATTTTGATGGATACCCATTTTAAATTTCATTTTTAACACTTTTATGAGCTTTATTTAGGAAAATAAACATATTGTTTTAAATATAAGTATAAAATTTTACATTGGATGATTTTTTGGTATTTTTCAGATAAGATTCATTTTTAATGAATAGTGAAATAATACTGAATTTTAATTAAAAAGTATTTTTTGTCTAATATATTTATATTTTTCAATTATACTTTTCATTTTTTATTATTTATAATTTAGTTTTGAACATTGGAATCAATTACAAATTTAAATTGGATTTAAATACTTTTTGATCTTTTCAACATGTTTACATTGAAAACATGTGTTCACAATCTGTCAATAAGAATACTATTAAATTTATTTTTCCCACTTCTATATTTTAAATTTTGAAAAACACATATACAATGTTGCAATCAGTATAATATATATTATCTAATAGGATTAAATTAATTTTCATAAATAATGCACAACATCTTTATTAATTAATATTTACTACCCTTGTTAAGGGTTAATCATGTTTATAAGGGTAAAAAAATAATATAACCAATATAAAATCACCTTAACAATTGTCCTAATTTAATTTTAAGTGTTTCTTTATACCAAAATTATCCTTGGGATGAATTTATACCCTTTTTATTCTAATTGGGTGTGAGTAATACATTTATAATATTGTATTCAGAGGGGATACAAATTCGACCACATCTTTGTTTTTAACAAGTAATTCATTTTTATTATGGGGTTATATAGGGGATATCATTGAATATAAATATTATTTATAAATATTAAATTATTAACTACATCATGGAAATTTGTTTATAATGTTTATTAAATAAATATTTTAATTAAATGGTGAAATGCCGATGATGTCCTAATTGTTTCATTAATGGAAGTCAACTAATTTATATTACCGATGTCAAGATAAATTATATATGATATAACTTGATCCATAAAACAATTTATGGACTAATTGAACATTTTATATATGTCTTAATGTTTATTTTTCCTAGATATCAACTTTTTATGACATTTTTGAAAATTCTAATACTGAATAGTGTAAAAAATGACAATAATGTTTTTTTAAAATATAAAAGATATTATTGAATTTTTTAGAATTTATAAAAATTAATTATTTGGAAAACTAGTTGGAATAAGTATTATAATTTAACAAATGGATCATTTATTTGTCACTGGGAATTTTATCGTTATTATATTCCCCCACAATGTGTAAATTAAATGATATCAATATATGAATTAATAAGCATTAAAACAAAAAAGTAAAGGATAAAAAATTCATAAATAAAATACTATATTCATTGGATAAAGGTTAGACTAACCCAAATCCTCATATTTTATAAATATATTGTTTTGGAGTGATTGGAATAAAAAATCGATATATGTAAATTTAATATTTCGATGAATTCCAAGAGTACCCCCATCTCTTATAAAAGGGGAAAACCATATATCCTTTATCCACACTTCAAAACATTTTTTTATTAAAAACTACCTTAAAAAATACATTTATATAATCACTAAACAAATTCTATAGTAATTATACTTGGTTGAACACCCTTCTTATAGGTGTTAAGTTATTAATTAAGGATGATCATGCAAAAAAGATGTGTAATTTTTAATCAAGTATTTCTATTGCATTAATTCTTCTAAAAACATCAAATACTTTCAATAATGATAATATAATAACTCGATTATTCTAAATATTCAAAGAAGTTACCATTTTAATATCATCTCCTAAATTCATCCACACTTACATAAAGTGGGAAAATAATTAATCGTTCTTGCGTATGTGTGAACTATCACCTCCATGAACTGATATAATTCACATTCCATTACCATCCCTAAAATTTGGTTATAGTGATTAAATAAATGTTTAAATATTATTATAATGACATATTGGTCATTACAATAGAATAATATATCAATTACAATCTTACTTTCTATATAGATGAAAATGGTAAAATCGTTTGGGCAGATGTGTGAACTATCAGCTCCATGATGTGATGTGATTGGTTTTTAATCACCACATTACATGGACAATATATATTCTATTTAAAATTATTTAAATGATATAAATGATAAGATAATGTTTATATAAATTCATAATAACACTTTCATTCATTATATAATAATTATTGAAGAATGTAAACATTATTTAGGCGTATGTACGACCTACCGTTTCTATAATTATAACATTGTTCATTTTACATAACCATAAATAATGGTTTCACATAATATTATAATTGATGTGTAATGACAGTAAAACTGTCATCAATTTTATTCTTTAGTTGTTTTAATAATTAAGACTTTGACTACAAAAATCATATCATATTCATTTTAGACTCAAGTATCAAATTTCATCGAAATGTCTGACATGAACATAAACAAATAAAAAAAATTTATAACATGTTAATAAGTGATTTACCATGAATAAAAAAAATGAAAATTTTATAATGAAATTAAATTATTTTCCTAATTTTAATATACAATAATATAAATAATGTATGTGTTGATTCATACTCAAGGTAGGTGAATCCTTAACTAAAACATTTTTTAGTTGTTTTAATGATTTATCATTGTAGATCATTCTCTTTTATATCCATTTTTTTTAAAAAAAGTTATTAATGTATTTATAAATTCATAAATGTTCTAAATGTAAATTTTGTAATTTCTATCAGATTTTTCAATGTTGTATGAGAAATTTTGAAAAAAAATATCCTTTTAAATGTATAAAATGATTTGATTGTATATACAATATGTAATACTATCATATGATAATAACTGAAATATTATTAATGTAATGTTGAAAATTAAACGATTTTATTTTTTATAATTATATAACGATACATAGAAATTTGTGGGTGGTTATATGACAATCCCATGATGGGTAGTTATGTTATAACCTCAAATTAATTTTGTGTTGAGGTCATTTGTATGGCTATTCCATTTGTAGGTGTGACCTGTTTGGAAGTATACTATATAGATATGTCATTTCAAAGAGTGACATGTATATAAGTTGACCAAATGGTTATTCCGTTTATCATAATTATGTCCCATGTAACCTACTTATATATTTTGTTTTTTCATAAAACTGTTCTTGAATATATATTGATTTTTAAAATGAAATTTTAGAATTTTTTTCAAATGATAATATATTTTCAATGTAAAAATGTATATTTTAGGTAAATGTTTTATGATATTCGGATGAAAAATTTATTATTTTTATTTATTTCCCTTTATGATATTTTTGGCCTCATCCCATGTATTAAAAAAAATCAGTGGTCTTATGATTTGTATGGACAAAGAAGATTTCAGAATGAAATGATTGCAGATATTTCTCAAAATGAAGTTATGTTTTATTTTAAAAGGGTATCCTTTGGTGTGAAAAAATGAGTATTGAGTATAGGTATACACATGTAATTTATGAGTCAACTTTTTAAGTGTTTGAACAAAAAATATAAAATTATAAATTCAAAATACTAACCAACGTGGAAGCTAGTTCAGAAGCACTAGAATATGTAATGTTTTTTGGAAAGCCCTTATAGTTGGTATCAAATGATGGTTTATAATTTTTTGAGATGATGATGATTTATTATGAGTTAGGTATATCATCATGGGTCTATAATTTTAAGGATTATCATTTTTTTAATGTATTAGATTCCAATTTTTAGTATTTATGTTGTGAAATTCAAAGGTGGCTAAATTTAGTTTTTTAGAAATTTATTTTTGATGTAATTATGGATTTATAAATTATGTTATTAAAAATGAAATTTATAATATAAACATTGATGTTAAAACATGTTATTGTTATTATTTTTGGACATTTAAAAAACTTCTAAATTTCATAAAAATATATAGTTTTAAAAAAATTACAACCCATGGCATGGGTGACAACCTATCACATCTAGAAAGACAACAAGAACCAAATACACAACTGAAGGAAAACATGGTTTCATCACCTACCATTGTCCTATGTGAATTACCGATTAGTATGAAATATTACATTTAGTGAAATGATTTTTTGTATGAAGAATAAGGTTATATATGGAAAATATATTTTATTTAATAGATAACTATGGGATTGGACAATTATTTGGTGATTAAGTGATTAATGATTTTTTTAGAACACATTCACTATTTTAGGAATGTTTTATATGAAGGTAACTATAATTTTATGGTATTATATTTTAGGAATAAATGTTGAATTATATTTTAGACGAATATATGATTTTATTGATAACTTATATTTATTCGACTTTTTATGCAAATAGTTAACATATCTTGGAGATTATGCAATTTAGGAAATTACTTTTTTGGTATGAGACATTAAGTGTTATTGATATTATTTGGAGATAAATGTTAACATTTATCTTGGATGACGAGGTTATAAAATGATTTTAAATATGTTATTTTAAGATTTGGTTGATTTATTTTTACCTCTTATAACGATAGATATTTTATGAATGGTCTATTTTGAACAATAGGTATTACTTTTGTCTTTTGGATATTAACGATGTTTTTAATCAAAAAAGTATTATTATTTTTGGGGAATTATATTTTCATGTACACCACATTTTATTTTCGGATAATGTATAAATATTGGATAAATATATAGTTAATATTTTTTAGATTATGTGATTTTGAAAAAGCTGATAATAATGATTTAAGTGTGAAAAAATAAACTTGAATACTCTTTGTTTGGATAAAAAGATGAGTTTGCTGTAGAAATTTATTAAATGAAAAATCTATACTTCTAAATTATGTATATTTACTTATTTTATGTATCAAATGGGCCTTAATCCCATGACCCCCTCCAAACACAGTTTACCCCACCTCAGCCAGCAATGTGAGAAGGGAGATAATGACCCTCGAGTCCCACCTCCAGTAGGCCCCTGGTTGGAGACTAGCACTGAGGGAATAGTAAACACAGAAATGAGAGGCATTAACCTCTAAGAGAACACATCCGGAAGAGAGAGATAAGATAAAAACAAACCAACTCCAACAAAACCGGTAAGATGAAAGAAATACCAAATACACACATGAAATTTCATACAAAACCACTACAACATGAAGGGGAAAAACTGCAATTACCCAAAAAGGAAGTAAAATAGCAGCAAAAATAAGCTCGTACAACTCTAGAATCTACACGCTAGTAGAAACCATCTTGATCTCCAACCAACCCCAAGTGACCTGAAAATTAGTTTATCTATACATAGGGTGAGTATAACAGTATACTCAGTAGGATCCTCACTGAAGCCTCTCATGCAAAAGTAAAGAGATAACGTCAAAGCACAGTGAACAACAAGTGAAACTAACTCATCACCTAAAAAGGTATACTATATTCCAAAACTCACCATGGATACTCTCTCCAAGTAACACATACCAGGGTATATAATATAACAATGAATATAAAGGTTACCCCGCTACTACTTCACCACTGGTTTACTGCATTTCCACCACTTCACATGTCCAAAGAATCTCTCTCCAAAAGGCTTGCCCGCAAACACCTGGATGAAAAACCACAACATGAACCTCATGCAACAAAACCACCACATCCCCGCAATAATGTAACTAGGTAGTTTCTGGGAGAAACTATAGCTTGAATAACATGTATCATACGTCGGGTATTATAATTCAATCCATTACAGCCCATACACTGAGTAAGGATCCTCAAGAAATAATAGACTATACACGTTACACGTATATTAGTCCATATGCTACTATATCCAGAATATTTGTGTGTGAATGACCACAATCCATTACAACCCTCTACAAACATATGTTGGGAAATCTAACCATTGTGCCTACCGGCACAGGTATTTACCAAGAGAAGAGAGCGGGGCCAAAGAGGGTAGCCATCCATCCATCCTCCCATAGGAATGTTGGTGAAAACACCCCCCAGGGCTCAGAATCCCCTGGGTGTTAGTTTCCTATATCGACAGAGTGGAGTAGTGAATAGAAACAAAAAATGTTCAGAATATACTATAACTCACAACCACACTATGGGAATAACCTAGTATTAGACTCAACTGCAGCTAACGTCTCTCGAACTCTAGGATTCCACTTCTAAGACTATTTATCCTATATGTACACAACCATTTAAAAAGATTTATTTATATAATGAATTCCCTCTTTATCAGTTCCACATTACGTTAAATAATTTATTAAAAATTAATTAACCATTTATAATTCCACATTAAACTTCATTAGCATCAAATCCAAAGTCCACTGTCCCATTAAAATTACAACCTCATCATTATGTACCAGCAACTCCAACCCCAAGGGTTAACATCATTTATTCAATTATTCATTAAAGAATTATATTCCCATATCCCTATGAATTTTAGAAAAACATTCGATGCTACCAACCACATGGGGGATTAACATTGTGAGTAGATGTACTACCCGTCGAGTCTTTTCTGCCTATAGCAAGAATGTAGACCTATCCCCACTTTAAAAGATAAACATGGGAAGCACGTGGCATACACCACCTGTCTTTGACTTTTTTTGAATAAGGGTAAGAAGAAACACCTTACTTGAGCTATGGGGAAATGTAAAGTAGATAATCCACCAAAAAGAATCAGCAAGAATCCAACAATCACATCATATCCGTTCGATCATCCCTCATGTCCTCCCAAACACCCACATGCATAAACTGATACATCTCTCCACTCTAGGCATCATCTTATTCCACAATCAAAAGGACACCATGCCACCACATATCACAACAACCATCCTTGATTACTTCAAAACATAAGCATTAAGAAAACAATCATTTTAATAATTGGTCTCTTGTCCCTTTAAAAAACAATAGGGTAACTCAGAACCCTACAAGGAGTTATCTTTTATCAATCAAGCAGTTCTTTAACCAATCGTAGATTAACTGATTATTATTATTAGGTTCCAAAATCAGGAAACCTAATCAATAATCTTTCAAAAATTATTAAACATTCTTACTGCACCGTTTTGATTAACATCAAATTACAACGAGAAGAACTAGAATCAATTACATGCCACTTTATCTTTATCCAATCCATTATCTATCAATTCCAGACTTACATTCGTTACCAATTTCCATCAAGAATAAAATTTTAAACACAACAAGAATTAATATCATGCTATCTATCAAAAAAAGAGTCAATAACATATGATCTATATCAATTTTTTTATCTATTTCAAATATTTATTCGGTAAATTATATTGTGATCCAGTGGGATAAACTTGAAAAAAATACAGATGAACATAAAATATGAGAGAAGAAATGAATCTCGAACCTCAAATGGTTCAAGAAATTCTTTATACTAGAGAAGTGCACACAACAGATCATGATCTCCTCGTCTCGCGATAAGTGCTTCCACCCGAGGATTCCATAGTACAACCGCACCAACCAAATCCCAAAAAAATTGTTAGAAACATGGAGATCACATGATATAATACGAAAAGGAGAAACATGATAATATTATCCCAAAAGAACAATCATAAAACATACCTTATTTCAATGAAGGATCAACCCTTGCTGATTGCACCAAAGTAGGGGGTGCATATGCTTCAAAAAGAACATCAATGGGAAAAATATTCACATATTAATGTTTGATCACATCACTCATATTGGGAAAAAAGAACGGTTCGAGGATCTCACACAAGGTAGAACAAGGTGTATGACCAAGGATGATATAGCATCCCGTTAGAAGATTTAATGGAGAAGATTTTTAAGATACGTATGATTCTCTATTAAAAGTGTATCACATTAAACCACATAGTTTGACCAAGTAGAAAAATCTTTATCCTTAGGAATAATTAATATAGGAGTTATGAGATCTTATTTGGCCTTAAATACCTTAAAATAAGGCCTTGAATGGGTTTTACATCAAAGGAAATGTCAAAGGCGCAAAACTGTAGGAAGCTTGAAACACTATTCACCCTACCATTCTGGAAACACTGTACACCCTAAGGTCACTGATGTCACTGTTCACAGAAGTTCACAGAGGTCACTATTTAGAGAAGGTCGCTAATGTCACTATTCATAGAAGGTCATAGATTTCATTGTTCAAAGAAGGTCACTGATGTCACTGTTCATAGATGGTCGTTGATGTCACTGTTCACCGAAGGTTAAAGATGACATTGTTCACCTAAGGTTAACATTGCACTTTTCATAGAAGGATAATGATGAAACGGTTCAAAAAAGGTCAATGATGACACTGTTCATATAAGGATACCGTTACACTATTCACAAAAGGTTAATGATTACACTGTTCACCTATGATTAACATTGCACTGTTCGCAGAAGGTTAATGAGGACATTGTTCACAGAAGGTCAATGATGAGACTGTTCACCTAAGGATAACGTTGAAATTTTCACAAAAGGTTAATGATTAAATTGTACACAGAAGTTCAATGATGACACTGTTCACCTATGGTTAATGTTTCACTGTTCATAGAAGGTTAATGATGACACTGTTCATAGAAGGTCAATGATGACACTGTTAACCTAAGGTCAACGTTGCACTGTACACAGAAGGTGAATGATGACACTGTTCACATAAGGTCAATGATGACACTGTTCACATAAGGTTAATGTTTCACTGCTCATAGAGGGTTAATGATTACACTGTTCACAGATGGTCAATGATGACACTGTTCACCAAAGGTTAATGTTTCACTGTTCACAAAAGGTTAATGATGACACTGTTCGCCTAAGGTTAACGTTGCACTGTTCATAGAGGGTTAATGATGACACTATTCATAGAAGGTCAATGAAAACACTATTCACCTATGGTTAACGTTGTACTATTCATAGAAAGGTAATGATGGAATTGTTCACAAATCGTCAAAGATGACATTATTCACCTAATGTTAACGTTGCACTGTTCACAGAAGGTGAAGGATGAAACTATATAGAGAAGGTCAATAATGGCATGGTTCATCTATGGTTACAGTTTCACTGTTCACAAAAGTTTATTGATGGAACTATTCATAGAAGGTCAATGATGACACTATTCACCTAAGGTTACAATTGTACTATTCACAGAATGTTACCGTTGCACTATTCACAACTGTCTATCATTGGAACTGTTCATTGAACTAGAAAATTGGAAAAGTGTTGGGGATAAGTCCCCTTGACCTCTCGAATCACCTCATAGGCCTGATTTTTTCAAAGGAATGGACTTTTGAGATCTGCGCCATTACATTAGATACCTCTCAAATGATTCTCTTTCTCGATATTTCAAACCCAGCATAAAGGGAAAAAGAAATGGTGTCCGAACAACCACCCATCGAGAGACCTCTTATAAGAGAGAAAGCGACAAGAAGAAACAAAAGAAAACCAAATTATAAACATGAAAGGTGTAACCACAAATGGGAGATCATTACATGGAATGAGTTAAATATCAAAATACTCTGGGTACGAAGCATGTATCTGTGAATCAGGTTCCTAGGTACTCTCCTCCATGCCACTGTGTCACCACAAGACACGATACAAGGGGATAGAACACCCGCGCAACACCTTCTCTTGGAAATATTGGATCTCCAAATGTCCCTCCTTAAAGGTCGAATCAACATCAACACCAATCTCTCCCTAATCGATGACATGAGAGTCATCATGATGATTATGAAGGAGATGTGATACATTGAAAACATCATGTATCTGACTCATATTCGGGGGAAGTGGTACTCGATATGTCACTGCTCTAACACAAGATAACAACTTGAAGGGCCCAACAAACTGGTGAGATAGCTTACTCCCAGGACCAATACTTCTCTGCCCATGATGGGGAGTCAACTTAAAAAACATTTTATCCCCAACATCAAACTCAAAGGGTCACCTCATTTGATCGTCATATTATTTCTAACAATATTTCCCAATATTCATCTTCTCACGAATCACCTAAACCATCTCTATTGTATTCTGCAATAGTTTCAGCCTAAGAATTATTGACTCTCCGACCCCAGTCCAGCACAATGGAAAACGGAAAGGCCGGCCATACAAGGCTTCAAACAGTACCATAATGATGGTGGAGTGCTAAATATTGTTGTAAGTGAACTCCAACAAGGTAATGTGATTCATCCACGAACATCCAAAATAATGAACATAAAATCCTAACATGTCTTCAAGATTCTGGATTGTTCGCTCTGTCTGACCATCTGTTTGAGGGTGAAAATTAGTCCTAAGGCATAGTTGAGAACCAAAAGCATATTGGAGACCTCTCCATACATTTAAAGTAAAACGAGGATCTCGATCATAAATTATTGTATTAGGGACTCCATGAAGTCTCCCCACCTTCTCTAGATACTTCCTTGACAAAACATCCACTAATCTCGACTACTTGATTGCAATAAAGTGGGTTGATTTTGTTAAGCGGTCCACTACCACCCAAATTGCATCATGTCCTATTAGAGATCAAGGTAAACTAGTTAAAAAGTTCATTGAGATTTTCTCTCACATACAATGAGGATTCTCTAATTGCTGGAGCAGACCACCAAGAACACAGTGTTTAGCCATCAACTTCTGGGAGTCCAATCATCGAGACAGAGACTCTGCAACCGCATGCTTCATACCAGGCCACCAAAACTAGTTCCTCAAGACTTAGTAACTATTTTTCACGCTAGGATGCACCGCTAAAGGCGAACTATTAAATTCTTTGAGAACCATATCATGCATCATCAAAGGAACAAAATGCATTTTTTAATACAACACTCGGTTTTGTTCATCCTCCGACCAACCACTAGGGGCCTCATCAGAAATAAATTGGTCTCTCCAGAACTCCTCCTCAAGATCACCCAAATAGGAATATTCCCCAATCATCTCTAGAGTTGACTATACCTATATATGAAAAGGAAAACCACATCCCCCAACTTCTCCTATGTAGAGATGTAATGATGAATGTTCTTCCACTACTCTCTAAGAATCACCAGATTCACACACAACATCAAAAAATGACTTTTGACTCAGTGCATCAGCTAAAAAATTCCCCTTTCCATGTGTATATAAAATATTGAAGTCCTACTACTGTATGAACTCCATCCACTAACGTTTTCATATGTTCAAGTCATGCTGGGAGAAAACATACATCAAACTCTTATGATTAGTGAAAACCACAATGCACTCACCAATGAGGTTATGTCTCCACAAATTCAGAGCAAACACCTTGGATGCCAAGTCATGATCGTGGATGGAATATTTACACTCACGGGGAAACATCTTCTAAGAACCATAAGAAACAAATGATCTCTGCAGCATCAAAACACAACCTAACCCGAGATGTGAAGCGTAACAAAAAAACATCAAACTGAACTCCCTCAGTTGGAAGACAAAAAACAAGAGCACTTACTAACTTTTCTTTAAGATACTCAAAAGCTTCCTGAAAATGATCAGTCCATATGAATGCCTGATCCAGCCTGGTCAAAGCTATCATATTTTGTCGCAACTCATGGGAAAATATCAACGAACCTCTTGTAAAAGCTTATGAGACAAAAGAAACTTCACACCTTTGACACTATCTTGGGGGCTGCCTAGGACACAACTGCTTCCATCTTTGATGGATCCATAGCTACTCCCTGCTGGGACATAACATTCCCCATTAAACTAACTTATCAATCCCAAAATTCACACTTAGAGAACTTCACAAATAGTTTTTGTTGAAAAAGAACTCACAAAATAATGTTTAGATACTCTGCATGCTCTTTTTCAGAAGAGGAGTATAAAAGGATGTCATCGATGAAAACATCCACAAACTTGTCCCAAAACTCACAGAACACAAAGTTCATCAATCCCATGTCCACAGCTGGATAATTCATCTTGCCAAACGACATTACAAACTCATAATGCTCATGAAAACAACAGAAAGCAGTCTTCGGGATATCCTCATCCTTTACACGCATCTGATGATATCATAACATCAAGTTGATCTATGAGAACCTTATTTCACCCTTTTGTTGATTTAATAAATCATCAATATATAGAAGAGGACATGTATTCTTTATTTTCACTTTGTTTGAAGCGACGAGAATCGACACACTACTACAAACTAATGTAATCCTTCTTCATGAACAAAACTAGTGCACCCCAAGGTGACAGACTTGGCTGAACATAACCACACTGTACCAGACCATCAAAATATAAACGTAGCTATCGTAACATAGAAGGGGCCATCTTATATGGAGACCTAAAGATATGAGTCACTCCTGGTAGTATATCGATCTCAAACTCAATCTGTCGTCATGGGAGTAATGCTACAACCTCTTTTGGAAAGACATCAGGGTACTCTTATATGACACTAGGAAATGCCAACTGTTGAACCTCTGATGAAATCAGCATCATCACAGCCACCATGGATAATAAGGGTGGAATTTCCCTATGACCCATCCAATGATATTTCTCGCTGAAAAACACCACCGTCTCTCCATATACCACAAATAAAACAACCTTCTTCCTGAAGAAATCCACGAAAACCTTCATCGAATACAACCAATCCATGCCGAGGATGAAATCATATGGTTGTATTCATAATCATAGTAAATCTACCAAAGAGTAGGGCTGAACCAACACTAGATCACAATATCTACATACTTCAAACAAGTCAGCTCGACCTCCAACTTGCGTAGTCAATGCCAAGGGAATAGGAAGGCTCTCTACCTCAAGTACCAAAGCATAGACAAGGGTAGGTGATATGAAGGGATATGTTTCTCTTGAATCAAACAAGTCATTCAACAAGGTAGAGAACTAGAAAAAGGTACCTCCAATGAAATTTGGCTCGTATGGAGGTGGAAACGCTAGAGAATAATGCTGACCACAACCTCCTCTACAGCCTCTCTGACCCTGATGACGCCCACCACCACGACCGCTCTCTTCTCTCTAAGGATAGGGAGTGTCAAATGGATATCCTCTGCTTGCCCCATCTAACCTCTACTGATCTCAAGCTGGTGAAACCTACTACTGCTGCCTCAGATGAAACTGCCTCAGATGAAACTGCGTCAACGGAGGAACCTGGAACAAAGCACCTGGTGCACGATGACCGCTTTGAATGGTTGGGAACCGACGCTGCTGATGACCTCAACCACCATAATAAAAACAAGAACCCAATCCATTGGAATAGTTATGAGAGTTAATTTCTCTAATGAATTAGTATGCGAAGGGTTGGGACCTACCCCCAACTAAACAAAAACTCTTCTTCCTAGAAAACAGGGAACCCTGAACCACAGCTCTGCTTCATGAAGAATCACGATGATTCCCCACTTGTGATTATCTGGTCCTGCCCAAATTCCTCTTGACAACCTCTACCCTTCCCAGCACTTCAAAATATGTCTTTATCATAAATGGTGTGACCTGGAACTGGATCTCTAGACGCAAATCCTCCTCAAAATGCCTCAGCCTGGCCTCATCATCTAACAGTAGGTCCAAAGCATATCATAAAATCTTCCTGAAATAGATTCAAAACTCTCAATCACTAGAGCTCCCCTATCATAGGGTAAGAAGCTATTGGCGACTAGAAACTTTCACAGTTGTAGAAAGAAACTTGACTCCAGACATGTCTCAGAACTCCTCCCATGAGATCACTGACTCATTATGATCCCCAAGGAACAATAACCACCACTACCTCACATCTCTATGTTGCATCGTTAGAACCAAGGACACCTAGAGAACCTTCCAAGCCCAGATCAAACTGAATCCTATCTCGACCTCCTCCAACCAGTCTTCCATGACTTCATTTGATATAGAGCCCTCATACTTATACAGACTCATGCACTGAAACTCTTGGAGTGTCTTCACCCAACTGTCATTGTCATCAACCTCAACCCTATGAAAATCTCCTGGAATAGCCTTATAGACATCTCTTGTGCATACCTGATGAGGACATCGACCTAGAGCTATACATGTAAAATAACAAACCATTAGAGATCCTAAAACGGAAATATGGAATACACAACATTAATTAATTAATTTTTATTTTCTTTCATATATTTTAGGTTAACCTATAATAAGTTCTACCCATTTAAACACAAGAAAAAAGAAGAATGATTTATGATCCTTTCCTAGGTATCTACCCTGCAACTAGTATCACCTTATTTAGTAGCCATTGTAAACATAAAGGCCCCTCCATCAGATCATAGGGGGCCCTAAACGACTGTGTCTCATCCAATCTCCAATTTTTACATCACTTGATAAACATGAATGACATAGTTTCTATACTAACCCATGCAACCTCACCTGTTCCTAACTCCAAACTCCTTCCAATCCCTCAACCAGACCACGTATACCCCTCTATCATGACCCCATCCCCACAAAGTTTACCGCTTGGCCAACAATTTGATAATAGAGATAATGACTCCCGATTCCCACCTCCATTAGGCCCCGGGTTGGTGACTACCACCGAGGGTATAGTAAACCCACAAATGGGAGGCATTACCTTCTAAAAGAACACATAAAAAAGAGAGAGAGAGAGAGTAGATAGAAACCAACCAATTCAAACTCATCCAGTATGATGAATGAAATACCATGTACACATATGGAATATTATGAAAAACCACTAATATTGGAAGGTGATAAAACTAAAATGACCCAAAAGGAAGAAAAATAGTAGAAACCACAAGCCCATACAGCTCCTGCTACCACAAGCTAGTCGAAATTTTCTTGATCTCCAACCTTCACCAAGTGACCTAAATTTTTTTTTGTATATACATAGGGTGAGTATAAAAATATACTCAGTTGGATCCTCCCCAATGCCTCTTGTGAAAAATTATGGAATGCATGCTAAATCATAGTAAACAATAAGTGAAACTTACACGTCACCTAAAAAGGTATACTATGTGCCTAACCTCACCATGGATACTCTCACTATGTAACGTATACATGATTATATAATATAAAAAATAATATCAAGGGCACCCCACTACTTTTTTCCCACTGGTTTTCCACTTTTCCACAAAGTCGCATGCCCTAAGAATATCTCTCAAAAAGGATTTCCCAAAGACACCTGTTTGAAGCACCACAACATGAACCTCGTTCAACAAAACCACCTTGTCCACGCATGAAAGTAACAAGGTAGTTTCTAGGAGCCACAACAACTCTCATAACGTGTATCATACATCGCATATTATATCTCAATCCATTAAAATCCATACACTGAGTAATTATCCTCAAGCCATCATAACCTATACACATTACACCTATAGTAGTCCATAGGATACTATATCCAGAATATATGTCTGTGAATAAACACAAGCCATTATAGACCTCTAGACCCATATATGAGGAAAACATACCACTGTGCCTATCAACACAAGTATTTTCCAAGAGAAGAGAGAGGTGCCAAATGGAGTTGTCATCCATCCATCCTCCCACTAGAATGTTGGGGAAAACACCCCCAGGGTGTCAGTTTCCTTTACTGACAGGGTGGAGTAGCATATAGAAACACAATATGTACAGAATATAAAATATCTTACAACCACACTATGGGCATAACCTAGTCTTAGACTCAACTACAACTAACGTCTCTCGGACTTCGAGATGTCACTTCTAAGACTAGGTATCCTATAAACACACAAACATTTAAAATGAATAATTTCATTAATTCATTCCATATTTATTTATTACACTTTATGTTAATTAATTATTTAAACATCAATTAACCGTTTACAATTCCACATTAATATTTATTAGCATCAAACCCATAGTCCACTATCCATTTAAAATTAAATCCTCATCATTATGTACCAGAAACTCCAAACCCAATGGATAACATCATTTATTCAATTTTTCATTACAGAATTACTTTCCCATATACCTAGGCACTCTTAAAAAAATTATATGCTACTAAACACAAGGGGGATCAACACGGTGAGTAGATGTACTACCCATTGAGTCTTTTCTGCCTATAGCAAGAGCATAGAAACATCCTCCCTTGAGAAGATAAAAACAGAAAGCACGTGGAATACCCCATGCATATTTTCCTCCATCCGAAGAAGGGTAAGCAAGACCACCTGTCTTGAGCAGTGGAGAAAAGTAAAGTAGATAATCAACCAATAATAATCATCAAGCATCCAACAATCACATCCACCCCGCTCCATCATCCCTAGTGTCATACCTGACACCCACATGCATAAACTGATGCATCTGAGCACTCTAGGCGTCATCTGTATCCAAAAGAAAAAGGCCTCCATGCTACCCCACATCACAATAGCCATCCAGTCTCACATCACAACACAAACAATATGAATACAAATTTTTTAACAATTGGTCTCTTAGCTCTTTTACAAACATTAGGGTAACATAGAACCCCACAAAGAGTTATATTTTTTCGATCAATCATCAATCCATCATTGATTAACCAATTATTATTCATAGGTTCCAAAATATTGAAAACTAATCAGTTAGATATCAAAAATAATTAAACATGCTTACTACACCATTTTGATTAACATCAAATTACAAAAAAAAGAATTAGATTCATTTACACGCCTCTTTATCCTTAGACAAACCGTTATCAATTAATTCGGTCTTTATGTTCTTTACCAATTTCCATCAAAAACGTAATTCTAAACACATAAATAATTGATATAACACTATCTTTAAAAACAAGAGGCAAAAACATTGAATCGATGTAAATTTTTTTATCAAGCTGAAATCATTATTATGTCAATTCTATTATTATCCAGTGGTATAAAACATGCTAACAATACAGTTGCACCTAAAATAAGAGAGAAGAAACGAATCGCCTACCTCAAATGGTTATTGACATTATTTATACGAGAACAATCCACACAATGGATCAAGATCCCCACCTTTCGCGACAACTGCATCCACCTGAGGATGTCTTGATACAACCCTGCCAACTGAATCCCAAGAAAACCCCATTAGAATCATGGATATCAAAAGATATAATATTTAAAGGAGAAATAATAAAATATTAATCCAACAGAAGCATGATAAAACATACCTCATTTTGATGAAGGTTCGACCCTTGCTGCTTGCACCAAAGTAGGGGGAACATGCAGCATGAATAACATCAAGGGGAAAAATATATGAAGATTAAGGTTTGATCACACCCCTCATATGGGAAGAGGGAATGGTTCGAGCATCTCTCATAAGGTAGAATACATTGGAAGATCAAGGAAGGTATAACATCCCTTTATAAGATTTAACAGAGAAGCATCTTAAGATACAATTGATTCTCCATTAAAAGAGGATTGCATTAAACCACACGGTATGACCAAGAAAAAACATCTCGAGCCATGAGAATAATTAATATGAGAGTTAAGATATTTTATTTGGCCTTAAATCCCATAAAACATGGACTTGAATGCGTTTCACATCAATGGAAATGTCAAATGCGCGAAACTATAGGAAAATGGAAACACTATTCACCCTACCATTATTGAAACACTGTACACCCAACCATTCTGGAAACAATGTACACCCTAAGGTCATTGATGTCACTGTACACAAATGGTCACTTATGTCACTGTTCATAGAAGGTAACGAATATCACTGTTCATAGAAAGTCACTGATATCACTGTTCACAGAAGGTCCTGAGTGTCACTGTTCACAGAAGGTCCCTGATGTCACTGTTCATAGAAGGTCGCTGATGTCACTATTGACAGATGGTTAATTAAGACACTATTCAAATAAGGTAAACATCGTACTATTCATAGAAGGATAATGAAGACACTATTCCCAGATGTTAAATGATGACACTGTTCACCTAAGGGTATTATTGCACTATTCACAGAAGGTTAATGATGACATTGCTCACAAAGGGTCAATGATTACTCTATTCACTTAAGGATAACATTGCACTGATCATAGAATTTTAATGATGACACTGTTCAAAGATGGTCAATGATGATACTATTCACCTAAGGTTTGCATTGCACTATTCACAACAGATTAATTTTGACACCGTTCATAGAAGGTCAATCATGACACCGTTTACCTATGGTTAACGTTGCACTATTAACTGAAGGTTAATGATAACACTGCTCAAAGAAGGTCAATGATGACATAGTTCACCTAAGGTTAACATTTCACTGTTCACAGAGGTTTAATGATGACCCTATTCACAGAAGGTCTATGATGACATTGTTCACCTAAGGTTAACAATGAACTATTCACAGAGGGTTAATGATTACATTGTTCACAGAAGTTCAATGATAACATTGTTCACCTAAGGTTAACATTACACTATTCATATAAGGTTAATGATGACACAATTTATAGAAGGTCAAAGATGACACTGTTCACCAAAGGTTAAAATTGCACTGTTCACAGTAAGTTAATGATGACACTATTTAAAGATGGTGAATGATGTCATTGTTCATCTAATGTTACTGTTGAACTATTCACAAAAATCTATTGATAAAACTATTCACAGAAGGTCAATGATGACATTGTTCACCTATGGATACAGTTTTACTGTTCACAAAAGGGTACCATTGCACTGTTCACAATTATCTACCGTTGGAACTGTACACTAAACTGGAAAATTGGGAAAGTCTTGGAGATAAGTCACATTGACCACCATAATCACCTCAGACACCTCATTTTTGCAAAGGAATGAACTAGAGAGATCTGGGCCATTACACCAGCTGACTGTACAGACACCCCTCCTTTTCAAGGGCATCAGGTCCAGGCCCTCCACGTACCACCAGTTACCCCACAGACATCTGGTCCTCAATCTAGGGCCCACCCATATGCCCGAATGGGTCATCCAATTAATGATAGTCGCCATAGGCCAAAATATGTACCTATTAGTGTTGTTTGTTATCACTAACACACACCTTGGGAATCGTCCAAGAAGTTCACCTATCACCATCACTACTCCAGGATGTTCACTCATAACTATAAGTTTCAAATCAGGTAGGTTCCCAAAATGGAAGGTGAAAATTGTTTACAAGAGTCAAATCAATTTTTTCATATATCCCGTTATCATTTTGGGGTGCTATATGCACCCCTATAGATCACAACGTCCTCGTTGTGGTCCCTTTATCTCAACCTAGGCAGTGCGCGACACTTATGCATGGGTACCACCTCCGATACCAAATGTAACAACTGGTCCTTGTTGATAGCATAGACACCCCACATTTATATGGAAATTAGGTCTTGTCCTTCTTGGTACCACCAATTTCCCCATAATCATGTGGTCCATATACTAGGGCCCAGCCATATGCCCGAATAGGTTATCTGACTATTGAAGGTCCCCACAATCCAACACATTTCCTTTCAAGTGTTCTTTTTCTTCAATCACACACACCTTGGGAAACATCTCAAAATTTCCCCCATAATGATCACAAATCCAGGACAAGCCCAGTTAAATATGGAGTTCTACTCAGGTTGTTTCCAAAAATGAAGGTTCACCTTGTTGACATGAGTCATTTCATTTTAGAGTTTAACCGTTTATCATTATAGGTTGTTAAATGTTCATAGTCTATATAGAAAAATAATTCCTCAACTATATGGAAGGGTATTTATATAATAACATTATGGGTTTAATTTTCTTACTAATACATCAATGACCTTCTAACACATCAATGATTTACTATTTTGTAGTTATTAAATCTACCTTAACGATGATTTTTATAACTTCCCATCAGAACATGATGGTTTGTTATCTATTTCATATCCATGTTTTTATAAATGGAACTCTAGTATGTGTTGTATCATGTTCCCTTCATACTCCCCTTTTGTTATCTTAAAGTGAATGTGTCATTGACCATTTTCTTGATGTGGGATTTGAATAAATAAATTGTGAAAAGTCAAACCCCATTTTTTTATCTTGAGTTCAAATTATGCAGATAAAATTTATTAATGGTGGGGGTGGGTTGAATAAACCATCCCATGTTCTTACAAAGAAATACTATGTTCAGAAAGCTTATATGATTCCCCACATCAATCTTTAATATACAACAAGGTATTATAATTTAAATATTATCATTATAACCTAGACATTAAAATATAGAGAATTAAGAGTATTAAATGGATTATGAAAATAATTTTTATGAATATATATATATATATTTAATTAATTATTTTTTGACAAATTAATTATAAATGAAAATAAAACTTTTATTAAAATAAATGGAATTGTTTTTCTAGGAAACTCAATAAATGGGAAAAAATGTGTTAATAAAATAACCAAATCAATCATATTGGGTATATTGATTTAATATATATATATATAATTAATTATTTTGTATAAAATTCAATTTATATGTTTTCTTGATCTGATATAATAATAAACTAAATTTAATAATTAAAAAATTATTTTACAAAAAAAAATTAACCAACTTTTGGTAGAGAAACTATTTTAGATTTAGTTTTGACACTTTTATAAGTATTATTTTTCTCAATGAAATTTATATTTGAAATAGTTGTATCAAAATATCCATTTGAGGAATTTTTTTAATTTTATTATAAGATTAACTTGTTAAAGAATAGTAAAAAATGCAACTTTTCAGCTGAAAATTTCTTTTTAATATAATTTATTTATATAGATAGATTATACATTTAATTGTTTTAAAAGTAAAATATATATTATTGTTTTCTTTTAATAAAAACTAGTTCATCAAAGATAGTTTCAAAATTAAATTTAATATAAAAATATTGTGAACTTATTACCATTTTTACTTTATAAAATCATTTTATTGATCTGTCAAAAGGATTAATTTTAAATAAATTTTTGAAAATTTTTTGTTTTGAATTCTAAAAAAATAGAAATATATGGTTTTAATTAGTATGAAATATATGATCTAATAGGATCCATTTTAATTTTTGAAATTATGAATATTAACTTTAGTAATTATTTTAATTACTGTAGTTAAGTTATATCAGTTATATAATGGGAAAAATAATATTATAACTAATATAAAATCACCCTAACACTTTTCGTAATTTTATTAGAATAGTGTGTTTTGAAAAAAAATCATTCTTGGGTCAAATTTATTCAATTTTTAATTCTTTTGGGTGTGATTAAGACATTTATTATATTCTATTAAAAAGAAGGCAAATATTGTCACTCTTTTCCTTTTAACAAGTAATGTATTTTTAATATTGGGTTATATAGGGGTTATACTAGATTTTACATACTATTTATAAAAATAATATTATTACTAAAATCATAGTAATTTATATATAATTTTTAGGGAATAAATAATTAAATTATATGATTACACAATGATGATTCAATAATTATTCTATTAATGGTTGATTAAATTAAATGATATTAAAATTTTAAAAATAAATTCAATTTCATAAAAGTGATTTCACCAAAAAATATTGTGGATTAATATGACATGTTTTGGCATGTGTTAATGGATTTTTTTAATATATCATGTTTTTATGTTATTTTTTAAAAATAAAGTATTGAATAGTATTAAAATAAACATGAATTGTATTTTAAAATATAAACTATTTTATTATATGATATATAATTTTAAAAAAATAAGATTCATAAAACCAGCAAGGAAATGTCTTATAATGGAATATATGACATATTTATTGGACTTTTGGCATGTTATAGAAGTTACATTTACCCTTAAAGTGTAAATTATATGATATGAGGGTAAGAATTAACAGGGGTTAAAACAAAAGGATAAGGATTATGAAATAGGAAAAACATATCTAATTTTAATTGGATTAAGTTTATTCAACCAAAAATAATCTTTATCCTTAAAATAAATAAATTTGGTTCTATTTTTAATGGAAAATTATTTCCTATTAACTTAATATTTTGAAAATTTTCAAGTGAGCACCTCCCTTTTCTTATAAAAGGACACTATATCATAACATTTCATCATACGTAAAAAAATTGGTTTTTCCCATGATATTCCCAAAATTTTTACTAGAATCGCTATTGAAATTAAATAAGACTTATTTTTTGAAGAACACCATCCTTAGAGGTGTTAAGCTATTAATCAAAGGAGATCATCAAAAGAGGAGTTATCATTTTCAATTAAGGGTTTCTATTTTATATCATCTTCTACTTCATTCAAATTTTATAAAACCATGATAAAATAATTAATATAGTATTATAATTGAACTAATATGTTATTAAGTTAATATAATAACTTAATTCCATCAGCACTTCCTTCAAATTGGATAATAATTATTCATTCATGTATACATGTGAACTATCACTTCCATGATCCAATATAATTCATTTTCCATTACCATCTCTAAATACAAGTTATAATGATTAAATTAATGTTTATATATGGTATTTCTTAAATATTAATAATTATAAGAGAATAATATATCAATTAAAGCCTCATTTTTTATACATATGTAATTATAATGTCATTCGTGCATATATGTGGACTATCCCATCCATAAAGCGATATGATTTATTTTTAATCACCACATCACATGAATAATATATATATATTTTCAAAATGTTTATAAGATATCAATGATATTATGATAATTATATAAATTTAAAATACAAATTTCCAAATTTCTATAATGATTATTGAAAAATTTAAACATTACTTATGCGTATATAAGACCTACCGTAACCATAATTATGACTCTATCAATTTTTCATAAACATTCATAATGGTTTAATTTAAAATTATAATGGATGAATAAATATGATAACAATGACATGAATTTTATTATGGATATGTTTTTCTGATTACCACATTGACTATAGACATCATATCAAAGTTATTTTGTACTTGTGTATCGAATATCATCAAAATGTCTGATGTGAACACAAAAATTTTATTAATTTTATAATATGTTAATAACTAATATAAATAAACAATTACCATGAAAATTGTATAAAGAATGTAAATAATTAACCTATGTTTATTATATAAGATGATAAAGAATGTACATGATGAGTCAAACTCAAGAAAAAAAGACTATTTGACAAAATTATCATTTTAAAATTTGTAAATAAATATTATTCTAAATCTTTCTCTTTTATGTCCATGTTTTCAAAATGGGTTTTATAAATGTATTTTTATTGAAATAAAAGTTTTAAAATGATAATTTTCTATTTCTCTCATATTTTTTAAAGTGTTATGGGACACTCTGAACCAAAAATCTCTATTTAAATGTTTTAAATAGGTTTTATAAATGTATTGATTATTTTTATAACAAGTAATTTTTTCTAATGAGTGCAAATGAAATTCTATGAGTGAAATGTTGAAAATTATAATATTTTATTTGTTATTATTATATAATGTTAATTTAATATTTTAAAGGTTGTTACATGATAAAAAAAAGGAAATGTGGTAACATTATAAACTCTAATTAATTTGGTATAGATGTCATCCGTATGGGTATTCTATTTATAATATTGACACGTTTTGATGTCGATTAGATGGTTATTCCATTTTTAAGAGTAACATGTATGAAATTCAACTGCATGGTTATTCAATTTTAGTATAATAATTTCCCAACTAAACAACTTATATATTATGTATTTTTTTATAAGTATTCTTGAAATGGTTTTTATTTTTATATGTTAAGATGATTATCTTTTTGAAATGATTTTCATTTTTTCACTGTAAATGGTATTTTTAAGGAAATATTTTTTAATTTTTCACTAGGATAATGGTTTTCATTATTTAAATCCCATAATTATATTTTTGTTATAATCCCGTGTTGTAAAATGTTTTTTAGATGTGTTGAGATTTTTAATGAAAAATAATATATGATGTTGAAAGTATTAAAGATTTGTCACGAAAAGAAGTCATGTTTAATTTTAAATGTGATATATTTAGTGGAACAAATGGATAATGAGTATAAGTGTCCTCATGTCATGTATGGGTCTACATTGGATGTGGTTTTCTAAAATATCAAAAAATCTAAACTAACAATATCCTTAAAATTGAATTCTAGTTCAAAAAATCTAAAATATGAAATGTTTAATGTGACTTTCATATAATCTATGTCGAATTACGTTCAATGAGTAATATGGTTTTTTTATGTTATACAGTACAATATATTAAAATGTAAACCTCAATAATAACAATAATGTTTCATCATTAATATTTACTTTTCATATTGTTTAACTAAAGAAATATTAACAATGAAATCAAGTAGAATTATATTGTGCATTAAACACATATCAAAGATCATTACAAGGATTAAAGCTTATGACCTTATCTATATTAAAAGATTATTCAATTTTCAAAAATAATATTAATATAATTCCAATATCATGCCATTTTTTTTGATGTAACATAATTACAATAACAAAATAACGTGATAAAACATAATGGTTACCATTATATTTAATATTCTTTCCAAAGTTTAAATACATTATTCCTCAAAAAAACTCCTTCATATACTAAACCATTAATTTTTTTCCCTATTAATGTTTTCCAAAAACAAACTTAATCATTATAGAAAACCATCACATAAAATAATAAAAGTGGTATGTAAGACATTGATCTTATGATCAATCTTAAACACATAAACATATAATGGTATAAATAGATATTTTTTAATTGAATAAATGTATTTTTCTGAAAATTAATAAAATCATTATATGTTTTCAAATTCATATAACTAATATTCCATTGGTAAAACTATGTCTATAATTTAATTCATCAATAAATATAAATAAATACTTTGAACATTTTATTTCAACGCATGATCTTCCTTGGTTTGGGTGGTTACCTTTAATGTGTTCATTGTCTCAAATAAATCCTAGGTTCCCTATATATATAAGAAAATAACCTATAAATAGATCCTTATAATGAGATTAATTTACATCCATCATAATATAATGTTTTTATAGAAAATTAATTAATTTACTCTCATATTTTCATACATAAAACATTTATTCATTCCCTGAAGACACCTTTTTAACAATTTACAAAACCATAGGTTTAACCTAGGTCATTAATTATAATAATCTATTCAAACTCTTGATAATGGTTTGTAATAAAATTTCGATTTATCATAAGAATACCCCCAAGAAGTATCATAAAAAGTGCATAGTAATGCCCATTATCATGCATTAGGTGATTATCTTGTCAATACCAATGAAAACCTTTTATAGTAATTACCCTGAGGAAAATCATTACAAGAACCACATAAAATTTTATTTCCCAATCAAGGATGTATTTCTAGTAAAAAACACCGAATATCATAATTATCAATGCATTTTCAAGTTCTTATATACTTATCATTATAATCTATCATAGGGTTATAGTCTCAAAACGACGATTTTAAAATTTTATTACAAAGGATTTCTACTAAAATTATACTAATAAAAATTTTATTGACCTTGACCCCAGTACCCATAGTTACTTTTTTCTTTTTTTTTCTTTTTCATAATATACATGGAATCACATCCTAAAGGAATGAATATGTTAGTAAGTATTTGTAAACTAGATACACATATGAATCCCAAATTACATTTGAAAAAATAAATTTCAATATATTTTGTTTGGGAATATAATTATTCCATATATAATATCATTATATATCAATCATAATATAATTCATAGAATATGGGGGAAATAAAACCAAATAATCATTGGATTAAATTATTAATAAGGGTTAATTATAGAAAAATAATTCATGAATTAATAAATAATAATCAATATGGAAAGGTATATAATAGAATACACATTCTATTTAATTAATAACTTGACAATCATAATTAGATATTTTAAAATCATTATGGAATGTTAAATAACTAAAAACACATGCAATTTAATAAAATAAAATGACAATAAAATATATCGACATATAATATTATGATGAATATATCATGTATATTAAGATAAGTCCTAAATAATACAACAAGATAAATAACTCATAACAAAAGAAATTTAATCACAAAATTGAGATTGATATTCTTTGAGAGATAATATAAACATAAAAAATCTATTTGATAAATACAAATGAATTATTAATGAAGGTTATTATTAACTACTGGATGACACAATATTAGGCATCATGAGACCCACAGATTCATAGATATGTTATATAATTCTAGGTGCCACCAATAAAAACACATCCAAATCATTCTTCATATATATAATAATTGATTTAATTCATAACTAATGAGACTTATCATCAAATAACTATACTCTATAATTAATTAATATCTATCAATATTTTTTAATTAATCAAATAACATTCAATGTTAAAACATTATATATACAAATGGTATATAGTTTAGGAAATATTAATATCAATGATACAAAGGATTTGGATATTTAAGATAAAATAATTATGTAAAATGAAATATAGTTTAGGTAAAAATAATTTCCATGATACTAAGAATATGGATTTTAAAGATAAATTTATTTTACAATAAAAATAATATGATTGTTTGAAAGGAAGACAATGAATAAAAATAATAATCATGAATTTAAATTTAAACATTATATATGAAAAAAATTATCCTAAACTATCATGAGGAAGAATAAGGGTGGTATCAATAAAATATACCCCTATTGTATTATATGTACAGTAACAGTTTTTTGTCTTTAATGAATAGAAATAACGTAAAAAAAAATTCTTTAGGAAAATGACATTTTAATTTGAAAAATAACCATTTAAAACTAAAATTACACAAAAGATTTTAATTTCTTGTTTGAAAATATACTTTGAAACATGTAAATAAATATTTAATAAAATTTAGTGGACATGGTGTCTTGGAATTATGTTCAATCCTTACATGTTAAAACAAATATTCATTTTCTATTTTTTGTTAAAACAAAAACATGAATTATTTTGATGATGATAAGAATATTCCATTCAAAAAAATCATTAAAAATTAAAACTCTGAAAAATTATTTATTATATCACTTTAAAAAGAATATATTTTCTTAAAATTTTTATAGAATATATTTTTGGTTAAATTTTTTTTTGAACCGAAGAGAGAAATGAAGTCAAATTTTTTAAAAACAATTTTTTTCATTATTTTAAGTAAGAAAGAGTGGAAATATAGTACCATTACATAATACTATTCAGAAATAATAAAATTATAATCTTATTATATGTTTTATTAAATAGTGATAAAATTATTTCCATTAATGGATATTTATGTAAAATAATCCTAATTAAAATGAGATTGTGGAATAAACCTTTGTAATGATCCTGACATTGAAGTGATAATTATCAAATGAATTTATTATGTGTATAAAATAGAAATAAACAAAATGTAAATGCAACATAATATAAATATATTTATATACACACATAATCTTAGAATATCATAGATAAGAATGAATTAATATAACATAATGAAAATAAATATACTTGTATGATTCTTTACCTCTTGTTAAATTTTAATTCAAGTCTCCTTGCAGGAAATAATTCCAATTAAAACATAAAATATAGTTAATTATTAATTAAAAATAATATTACATGAATAAGGTGGTATATATTCAACATATAAATGACATTATGTTTATAAAAAAACAATATGCCTGAATGAAGGGAAATTGAGATGAAGTCTCATACAAATATTATATCTTATAGTTAAGATTAATAAATAAATAGATTATGAGAAAACAAGGTAGAACCTCAAAAATATTTGTTTATACAACATAAATTAATAAAAATAAATTATAAATAACAACTTATCATTACATAATCAATGAAGTAGATATCTTACTCAATAAATTGAAATTGAGTTGAGAAATCTGTTAACATAGAACTCATTTTAGTGGGAAATTATTTCAACTCTGGTATATAGGATTTAAACATGCTAATAAACTATAAAATGACCATATTAATATTTATAATATCATTTATTATCCTTTTACTTAAGTTTATTACACCATAATTAATAATATTTCATTATTTTCCATGTTTCAGGTGATAATTTCCTTGTTTTCTCATGGGTGTTTTTCATGAATATTCATGTTATTATTCACATAATTCGATTAAATCATATTTAAGATAGTACTCATGAAAATATTATCAATTTTATACAAAAAGTATATTATTTATATAAATAATTATTGATAGTTTTGATAAATGAAGTATGTTATTCTTAATGATATGGCATATCGTATGTACGCATGGATAATGTACCAATTTTTCAATGAACATTATTGAAAGGATTTATGTATTTTCATATATTTAATTAATAATAATATAATGAAACAGTATTATTTTGGTAAATATAAGTATATATATCATCCATGTTGTGTGGTGATGAAAATAGAGTCATGTCACATCGTGAATATGGAATCCCGCCTTTTTATTACATATCATTTCATTACATTTTACAAACAGAAGATCTTTAACGTCTAGTGTCTTGGAAATCAGGAACATAAAATTGGAGAACAAAATAAAAAATTCTTCTTAAATTTTTTTAAGGATTCATCAAAGGTTCATCCTATGTACATTTATTGCATGTCATATCCTGGAGACAAATATCTAAGGAAAGGGTGAGCAGAAGGCCCAACAAGGGTAAACAAGGGAGTCAATGTACTTGTGATATCAATGAGAACTTGAATAAAAACATAAAGACATGAGAAACAGAGGAATAGGAATATCATAAAAAAATGAAACATAACGTGAATATGTGGCTACAAAATTTCCTTTATACATTCATGAACTTATCACCATGGTCCATGCCCAAGGTGTCATAAAATAATTACCGAGGTTATTCACCAAGGTTTCGTGAAACATGTCATCATTGGAGATTAAATATTTACCCAATGCATAGAAGCGATATCAGGGTGAACCCTTAATATGTAATTACTTAAATCTGATCCACATGGATCATAATAAAAAAAATTCATAAAAAACCATGTAGAATAAATGAAATGGGTTTCTTTTCAAGAGCGTGTCGTTTTAAAAGTTCATAAAATTAAAGTCATTATGGCATTTATAACCCATGGAAGGGGAGTAAGGGTTATATGTATGTCAATTATATAATCAAATAAATTTTATTTATATATTTATGAGCACCAAAATAAACGAAATAGGTCTGGGTATTCACATAAATAAAACTAAAGAATTTCTGGATTGAAGGAGATAGAAATTTTGAGGCGAAATTTCTGCAGCATAACGGCTACATAACTTGGTTTTAGAAAATAATAAAAACAGAGGGTACAAGATTAAACCACTCATAAATAACTTATAATATAGTATAAATATAGAAAAAATGGATATAAGAACATGGTATGGAAATTTTTATGACATTCCACCTAAAAAGGAAACATGAAAGAAAAGAGAAGACGTTATTCATTTCACGAGAAATTCGGCAGCCTAACGGTGTCACTTAAAAATTTAGAAAAGAAATTGATGAGAGAAGAAAGGGTCTCTAATCATTTGGACATAAAATGGACTGTAATAAGAACATATAAGAACATACCCTCAACATAAAGAGATGGAAATTATAAGACACAACATAAAGGAAGTCACGACTTAAAAGTAGAGGTTGAAATAACCCCTTACCTTGAAGAGTAACATAGAATGCTTGAAGGTTGGGACCTTGGAAGGCTTGAGGGAACCTTGGAAGGACTCCATGGGAGGTCAAGAGACTAAAAATTCATTGGGTAGGATTTTTAAATGAAATGAATGAGGGAAATGCTTGTATTTATAGGATAAGTGAGGGGACAAAGCATTAATTACCAAGGGACACCTCATCGGTGGTATTGGAAAAACCATCGGCATGACCATGGTATTTTCCCATGGTATTGGCCACTTGGGACACCTCATAATCTATCTTAATATTCATAAGTCAACTAGAATTTTTTTCATAATTATTACATCCTTAATGATGTCATTAAACACTCGAAACGGAAAAACTGTATTTTCACAATTCACCAAAAATTCAACTTTCTCAAAAAAATCCCAAAATTTCACCGTAACCAAATATCGATGATCTGATTTCCAAAATAAACTATATTTTATGATAATAATTTTCCAAATATTTTTAATATAATTTTTAAATAAAAACACTATTCACTGAAAATTCAATTGTTTCAGAAAAATCCCAAAAATTCACATCAACCAAATATCGATGCTCTGATTTCAAAAATGAAATCCATTTTATAAAAATAATTTTCTAATTATTTTTAATTTAATTTTTAAATAAAAACACTATTTAGCTGAAAAACCTAATACTTAACCAATTATTTCTCGAGCATTTTTTAACTATTTTATTGAATCACATTACTTAATCAAGGTGCCTATATTATATTAACTCATTATTAAGTGAGTTTACTTAATCAATTTGATCACATTACTAATCATAAGCATAAAATCACTATTCATAATTTACTATTCATCATAAAATAAGTTGATATTATTAGACTCTAAATTTCATTCTAAACATAACTGTAGAAGACCATTTTTTGAAAATCATTACACATTATTAATTATTTAATGTTTTCATAAATATTTTTAAGATATCCTTTATCTAAAATTCATTAATAATATGCATACTATATTTATCTGGACATTTGAAAATTCACAAACATCACCAAAAGAATAGATCACAATTTTTATTTAAAACAAAGGATTACAAAAGGAAGTTATAGTCTCATTACATAGCTCTTTATAACAAAAATCATAGGACCTAAGAGTTATGTTTTCTAGGGTGATAAAATCCTTGGGTGGCTCGACCAACATTGCTCGAGTAGTGATTTCTACCACCTTGAACTTCTCGCAAATGCAATTATTTTTTTGCTTCACACGATGAAGTTCATCTTGGGTTTGGTCCATAGCAATGCCCAATGGTGCTACCTCCATCCCGGGTTCATTCAGATGGGCTTCGATCGGCCCAAGACTACTGGATGGGGCCATCAAATCTTCTTTCTATATTAATTAATCAAGATCACTTGTATTTATAGACAATAATCGTAATATTTAGTTTCAATTGGTAATATTGTCCAACGGTCATATAACAGTCCAAACCCGATGGTATTATTTTAATTATACTCATTCTATAAAAAGAAATAGTTTTTTTGAATATAAAATCAAATAACACACAATCTTATGAAAAAAAATTTATTCAAAATTTCTGGTTGTTACATTCTTCCCCGCTTAAGAAATTGCATCCCCGCAATTTTAAAATTGGGCTTGGAAATTTCATTTAATGTCTCACATCGGATAAAGTGTCAGTAAAACTATTAATTTAAAAGAAAGAAAGGGAAGTACAAAGGTAGCCCGAGTTAAACCATACTAGGATTCGATATTGGAAAACATGGATATGGAAGAGAAAACAAAGGGTCAAGTTCTTATGGGGAGTGATTGAAAACATGATTTGGAGAAAAATATCCACATTAAGACCACAAATTATGATGTGTTAAATGGTCTTTAATTACCCAATAGGAAACGTAACCCAATAATGTTTTTGTTTTACATTCCTTTTCATAATTTTGAGGAATTCATCTATTACATAGAATAAAAACATAAGGAAATTTACTTAACATAAAGTAGAGATTCATCCTTTAATAAGTTTCTACCAAGACTAATCTTTTGTCCAAACAATGTGAATTCTAAAAGACTTGGTCTCATAAAAAGAATAAGAATCATCTTCTAGAGAATCACATAATCCACAAAAGAATAACTATATTTTTCCCTTGTCATTTGTCATTAACTAAAACTAAAATAGTTAGTGTGATATCATATAATCCCAAAAATGGATAATCCTACATAAAAAGGAATATGTTTATTAATCTCCAAAATTCATCAATAGTACCCAATGTTCCAGAAAGACCATTAAATACACAATCATCCTTAAAATTCTTTAGAATAACTCAATCTAAGATTGGAACCCAAAAAGTAGAAGTATTTAATCACATTTTCATCCCCAATAAATCGTAACATTTATCTTCAAAAAACATTGACTACTATTAAAGTCTCATACTAAAGTGTAATTAACCTATTCACATATTCTCTATGCTAGGTTCAACATTTTCCAGAAATAACCCAAATCACCATATGTCCCTAATAAATAGATATATTCTAAAAAAATTGACCATTACTCTTTATTTTAAATCCCGTAGTATTTTATTTTCCTTAGGCATATAGTACTCCAAAGAGAAAAAATCATCCAAAATAACCTTTATCATTTAATCACCAAATCATTTTCATATACAAAGGATATCCATTTGATAAAACATTAGTTTCCAAAATCAACTTCTTATTGATCCATAAAAATAGAATGTGCATTAGTCAGTCTGAAGGGCATAACAACAAACTCATAATGCCCATATCTTGATTGGAAGGCAGTTTTTGGAATATCATCGTTCTTCACTCTCAATTGATGACAACAAGAACAAAGATAAATCATATAGAAGAATTTATCCCCATGATATTGGTCCAATATGTCATCAATTCTTGGAAGAGAGTATTTTTTCTTCACTGTGATCCCATTCAGTTATCTTTAATCAATGCATAGCTGCATCGATCCATCCTTCATCTTCACAAAGAGAACTGGTTCTCCCCAAGTAGTCACACATGGCCGGATAAACCCAATCTATAAAAGAACATGGATTTTTTTCTTTAATTCCTCTAGCTCCACATTTTCCATCCTATAGGGGGTATTTGACATCAAATTAGATCCAGTTAAGAGTTCAATGGAGAAATATACATCTCTTTATGGGGGAAGTTCGGGTAACTCCTCAGGAAATACGTCAACGTATTACTCGAATATGGGGATATTTTCTAAAAGAATAAATCCTTTGTGAGAAACTTATTTCATTTATGAATCTTTTAACTAAAAAGGATTTTATGTTTTAAAGCATCATTCTTAGACAATTACATTTTTCTATAATTCCTTCATAATGATTCATCCAAATCGTGCGATTAACCTAACATATCCCCCGGTAGTGTCATAACCAAGAGTGAATCAAGGCCTGTTGTCTTGTACCTTTTCCCATTCGAGTCTAACTCAAAGCGGTGTTTTTGGGTATTACCCCTATGTTCATCTGTGCCAGAGCCACCTCTACCTGCTCGTATCTAGACAGGGATGTATGTGCTTGATAAACCACTTACTCAATACTCACCAAAATACCAGGAATATTTCCTATATTTAAACTTTTCTATAGGGTTATTCCTAAAGTTTTCATATTCTATTTTCCATAAATAACTAAACTATCCTTTGATACCAACTATGGTATCGAACCTTTTTATGACCTAACATTTCATGACATTTTATAAATAGAGGTTCTTTAAAGTCTAGTGTCTTGGTAATCAGGAAAATAAACCATGAGAACAACATAAATAACTCTTCTAAACCACTTGAAATGCTTCATCATAGGTTCATACTATGAATATTTACTGCATATCATATCTTAAAGACAGAAATCAAAGGAAATGATGAGCAGAAGGCCTAGTATGGGTAAACACGGGAGTCAATGTACTTGTGATATCAACGAGAACATGAATAAAAACATGAAGACATGAGCAATGGAAGAATAGGAATATCATAATGAAAAGAACATGAAACAAAACATGAATATGTGGCTACAATATTTAATTTAGACATTCATGAACATATCACCAAGGTCCATCCCAAAAGTGTCATAAAAAATCACCAAGGTTATTCACCAAGGTATATTTCAACTTTTCATCTCTAGAGATTAAATCTGTACCCAATGCATTGGAGCGCTATCAGGGCGCACCATTAATATTTCTTTACATACATTGGAGCCACATATATCATAATCAAACATTTCATAAATAACCCTTGGATAATAAAAGAAATTGGTTTCATTTCATGATCGTGACATTTTAAAAGTTCATAAAAATAAAGACATTTTTCCATTTATAACCCATGGAAAGGGAGTAAGGGTTACATGTATGTCAATTGTAGAATAAAATAAATCATATTTAAATATTTATGAACACCAAAAGAAACTAAATAGTTCTTGGTATTAAAATAAATAAAACAAAAGAATTTCCACAGAGAAAGAGATAGAAATATTGAGGTGAAATTTCTGGAGAATAACGGCTACATAACATGGTTTTAGAAAATTATAATAAGAGAGGGTAAAAGATTAATACAATACTAACTAACGTATAATATATTATAATTATATAACAAAATGGAGATAATAACATGGTATGAATATTTGAATGACATACCACATAAAAATGAAACAAGAAAGAAAAGAGAAGACATGATTCCTTTCATGAGAAATTCGGCAGCCTAACGCCATCACTTAAAAATTAAAAAAACAAATTTATGGCAGGAGAAAGGGTATCTCATAATTTGGACATAAAATGGATAGTAATAAGAACATATAAGAATATACCATAAACAAAAAGTGATGGAAAATATTATACACAACATAAAGGAAGTCATGACTTAAAAGAGGAGGGTGAAATAATCCCTTACCTAAAAAAGTAACATCGAAAGATTGAAGATTGGGACCTTGGGAGGCTTGAGGGAACCTTGGGAGAAAAATTTGGAGGTAAAAAGACCATAACTTCATTGGGGATGATTTGGAAATGAAATGAATGAGGGAATGGATTGGTATTTAATGGAGAAGTGAGGGGACAAAGCATTTATTGCCAAGGGACACCTCATCGGTGGTATTGGAAAAACCATGGGCCTGCCCATGGAATTTTCCCATGGTATTGGCCACATGGGACATCTCATACCTTATAATACTATTCATAATTCGACCAGAATTATTGCATAATTATTACACCCTTAATATGTCATGAAACGCCCGAAACTCGAAAACTGTATTTTCACTATTAACCGAAAATTCAACTTTCTCAGAAAAATCCCAAAGTTTCTGCTTAACCAAATATCAATGCTCATATTTTAAAAATGAACTCCATTTTATGAAAATAATTTTCTAAATATTTTTAATTTATTTTATAAATAAGAACACTTTTCACTGAAAATTCAACTATTTTAAAAAATCCCTAAAATTCACCTTAACCAAATATCGATGCACTGATTTCAAAAATGAACTCCATTTTATAAAAATAATATTCTAAATAATTTTAATTTAATTTTTAAAAAAAACACTATTCACCCGAAAAAACTAATACATAACCAATACTTTCTAGAACAATTATTTACTTATTTTATTGAATCACATTACTTAATCAAGGTGCCTAGATTATATTAATATTTTCTTATGTAAGGTTACTTATTCCATTTGATCACATTACTAATCATAAGCGTAAAATCACTATTCATAATTTATTATTCATCAAAAATTATGTTTATCTTATTAGACTCTAAATTTCATACTAAACATAACTGTAGAAGACCAATTTTTGAAAATCATTACGAATTTTTAAATTTTTAAGGTTTACTGGAATATTTTTAAAATATCATTTTTCTAAAATTCATCAATAATATGTATACTATATTTATCCAGACATTTGAAAATTCAGAAAATTCACCATAAGAATAAATCACAATTTTTATTTAAATCAATAGATTACAGAAGGCAGTTACGGTCTCGTTACATTTCCCCTTATAACACCAGCATAGGACCTAAGAGTAAGGTGTGCTTGAGTGATAGAATATTGGGGAAGCTCGACCAAAATTACAGAGTAGTGATATCTACCAGCTTGAACTTCTCGCAAAGGAGATTCTGTTCAAGCATCACATAATGAAGTTCGGCTTGGGTTTAGTCCAGAGAAAACCCCAAAGGTGCTACCTCCTTCCCGAGTTCCGTCAAGTGGGCTTCGATTGGCCCGTGAATCCTAGATGGGGCCATCGAATCTTTTTTCTATATTAATTAATCACGATCACTTTTTTTATAGACAATTATCATAACATTTAGTTTCCAACGGTCATATTGACCAACAGTCATATAACTGTCCAAACCCGAAGGTCTTATTTTAATTATACTCATTTTATTAAATGAAATAGTTTTTTTGATTATGAAATAAAATAACACACAATGTTAGGAAACAAAATTTATTCAAAATTTCGGGTCGTTACAGTGATAGTAGTAGTCCACATACAGATGAATGATGCTATCATTTTCAAGTGAGTGAAATGGAATAAAAATATTTTATATATAATTTATTAATAATGATAAATATTTTATAAATATAATAAATATTTCATTTATAACCCATATATTCATTAAATTTACCATTTATACCTTCCATGTAAATCATTAATGAAAAAAGAGTAACATCGCCATGTGAAAATGTAATTCGATGTACACATGAGTAATGTTATTGTATCCCCAATAAAATTTAAAGTTATAAAGAGAGAGATATATATATATATGATATAATTAATCAATAGTTTTAATAATATTTTAAATATCCTATACATAATTTATATCCATTATTATAATGAACCACAATTAGCAATAATTGAAATTGACTGACATCAGTCCATGAGGCGATAGTGCGCCAAACACATTAATGCCAATTTAATGAACATTTTATGGAATTAAGGATAGGTTTATGTCCTTGAATTATCATTAAATAATCTTATTATATATATAAGACAATTTTTATAATATAAACATGGTTTAATAACAATTTATGGATGTCGAGGAAGAAATAAAAAAATGCATAGTTAGGAATTTTTCCGCTTCTTGGACCGCCAATTTATGATTATACCTAAAGTATCCATATAATTAATCTATGAAGAAACAAAGGAATATATAATTATGGTATGAAATTTTTTAAGTTATTAAGGTAGGTATTGGGAAATTCAAATGAATATTATGGTGTAGATAAGACAGTATTATAGGATCCCTTTTATTAGAAAGGTGGGTGGCACACTTGATACTTTTTAAATAAAAAATGTTCAGCCACATTTTATTCACGAAGAAAGGGTCAAAATTTATTATTATGGATACTTAAGAATTAATGGGAATAAATATTTCTATAAAATATAATTTAGGAAAAAAAATAAGTCATTTTAATAAGTATCATTTTAGTTTAACCCCCAAAAAATTCATTTTTACATTAATCACAGAAATTGTTTTTATATTCTTTCTATTGATTCTGGATAAAATATAATTATAACTAAATTATATAATATAAATAACATTAATTTTAATAATTTTATCCTTTTTACAAAATTAATTTCATATAATAAAAAAAAATAATATAAAATTAATCCTATAGTCATCACGAAAAAGCATGTTTTCAAAGAGAAAATGTTCAAATTTTTACAATGATGTTCTATAAAAATTTAAATCAAAAATTATATTAATTAAATAAACTATATTAATAGATATATATTTAAAATAAATTTACGTGGAATATAATTTATAATATAATGTATCTTTGTAATTAATTTATTTGAAAAATATGTTTTCAATATTATTTTTCACAAATAATTGAAAAAATTAATATTTAGATATATATCAGAATTCTAACACATGATAATTTCGATATGATGATTTAAATACTTAAGTTAATATTATGAAATAATCTTTTTAAAAATTGAAATATAATATCTTAATTTTTTCCACAAAGAAATAATAAATCACCTTTTAGATAAATAAAATGTTTAAGAAAACATTTCATTTTCATTTAATCGATTCTTATATTAATAATAATAAATACATTTACGAAATTTTCATAATTTAGTTGTTAATATTAATGCACTCAAATTTCAATTTTTTGTTAAAATAATATATTATATTATGGTTCATATTGGATCAAGATTGCGTGTTCTACAATATATATAATAGATTAAATTTAAAGAAACATATTTCATGGGTTTTTTATGCTCGGTATTTTGTGTCGAATACACTATAAAAAACATTTTTATTCATTTAAAATATCATGGAGTTATATAATCTACAACATAAATAAATTTAAACCACCCAATTTATACTTTATCATGATAATCAAGAATTTTTCTACTTCAATACACCATTGTTAAAAAACAACATCATTAAAGGGTTAACAAAACATCCTTTAATAAGAGTGAAATGGATGTGAACATGTCATATGGTCTAATAATTAAATAGGTTTATATATAGAAGAAAACTGGTTGAATGTGAGGATTTAGACATGGAATAATAGAATAAATAATTTTAATGAGTGATCGAGGCCATTGAGCACAAAATGATAATGATCAATATCAATTTAATGCCTTCAAAAAAATATGATGATTTAAAAGACCATGTGATTTATCTTATATGAATGTAATAAGATAAATTTATGGTTATAACATCATTTTCATAACGTTAAATAAATCTTTTACTATAAAAGAATTTACGAGAAAATTCTTACATGATGTGATTCTATTTCATTAGAACAATTTCAAAATTTGGTTGTGATTCAATAAATTTCATATTTTCCTCTTACTCCATGAAGTAAAAAAATATTTGTTTTTCGTGGATCACTAAAATACATTTTCAAATGATGATGAAATCCATAAAAGAAAGAAATGTCCATATGTTTTCCTCTAACTATTTTAGAAATCCAATATGGTTAGCATGAGTTATCATATACAATACATTGACCTATAAAACTATATACCAACACAACTAGAACATCATTAATATTTATTTTTCAAATAATTTAATTGATGGATTATTAACCTAAAGAACATGTATGTTAGTGGTATGTGTTAAATCCTTATTTTCATTGGTTTTGGGTTTAATTCCAATATCCTTCACCATATGTAACATGTTTTGGTATTTTCAAAACAATATTAATGTAATTTCCATGACATTCCCAAATATTGATAACCCAAAATAACAAAAACATAAAAGAGAAGAAAAACCATAATTTTGACAATACATATAATGTTACTTCCAAAATGAAAAGTCAATATTCCTAAATTAAAAAGAATATATACTAAACTAAATGGTTGTATTCCCTTAAATTTTTTACAAAAAAAACATAATCTTGTAAAAATCCCATCACATAAAACCTAAAAATGGATGTTTAATAAAGTCAACATATAATAAATAATAAAAATGTAAACCAATTAGGGGTATACCTAACAACAAAGGTAATAAAAGAATATATGTTTCAGAAATTTTACAAAGTCCTTAGTTATTTCATGATTTTATAACCAAAATAAAATTATAAATAATAACTCAATAAGAAAATTACTAAATCAAAATAGATAGATACTTTGAACAATATCATTTAATAGAGTACCATCCTCGGTGTAGGGGTTAAAAATTAGAAGAGTAAATTGATGTGGATAATATGAAGGTTCACAACATTTAAGACAAAAAACTATAATTGGATATATAGGATGATATTTATTTCCTTCCATCAAAAGCTTAATTTTTCCTAATTTTTTTTAATTTATTCACGTCTTCTCCACATAAAAAATCATTTTCTCATTCCTATAGACCAAATATTTTCAATATAAGTCATTTTAGGATTATCCTAGACTATTCACTATCATCATATATTCAATTAATTTATAACGATTTTTAAATAATAATTGAATTTTATTATAAATATATCCCAGGAGTGTCAAACTAAGTCTACAGTTTGACCCGTTATCATGCACCGGTTGATGATTCTGTCAAGAAAAATGCACTAATTTTTGAGTTATTACAACATTTATCATCTATTCCAAAACTACCTTTACATGTAAAATCCATAAAGATATGCGTATCTAGTAAAAACCACATAATTTCTTCAATACCAAAGCATTAAGTTGTTAATATATACGTTTCTTAAGATTATATGATAGTTTTATGATCCATAATAAATTTTTTCATAAATCTAATTCTGATTATTTCTACTTAACTATCTCTAATACCAACTATAGTTACCTCGATCCTAGTAGCCCAGAACATGTGTCTACTTTATTAAATTGGAATAATATATAATGATTGTTTCATGAAGGAATGAGTAGTTTAGTCTCAATGGTAATCTAGATATGTACCCATTTTCAAAATTATATTTGAATGTTAAAAATTATAGTATTAAATTTATTGATAATAATATTATTCACTAAATCATATCCATGTATATCAATCATAGTAAACTTCATGGAATCCTTGGTAATTTAAACAAAATTAGGGTGAGATCAAATTATCAACAAGGGTATAGTGCATTTTAAGATATTAAGAATAAATAATGAATAATAAATATTTAAAATTAAATAAATGAACACTCATTCAATTTAATCAATAACTTTTCCATCTTAATTTGAAAATGTATATTCAATATGGAAAGATAAATAACTAAATAATGTTAACATTGAATCAGTAAAATGAGAATGATATACATCCGGATATAATATCATTAGGAATGTATAATGGATAATAATATAGGGAATAATCGTTATTTCAAGGTAAATAACTGAAAACACATTCCATTTAATCAAAACATTGGCAAACAAATGCATTTGGAGATAATATCATTGTGAAAATATCACGAATAACTATAATTAAATTTATAATAAAGGAAACCATTAATTACTGGATGTCATGATCTAAAAAATCATGATACCTCTACCATTAATTCCTTTCACAAGATAGTTTAAAACTAAAGGTAGAAACCCATTTAATGCTTCCATACTAATTTTATTAATAAGACCTACTAATACTTTGAGGGGATATATAAATATAGGACCCACCCTTCATTGTATATTTAATAAATTCATAATATTTATAATAATAAATTTATTTCATTGAAAATGTTCCGTACCATAATATATCCTTATTGAATAATAAGTAAAAATTTATCAGTATTTTCAAGTTAATCAAATAATATAAAATGTAAACTTCACATATAAAAATGGTATAAATATTAGAAAATAATTATATCTATGATATGAATATTTAAGATAAACACCATATGAATAAATTATTTATGGTTTAGAAAATAATCACTTCTATGATACTAATAATATGGATATTGAAGATAAATTAATTATACCATGATAAAAAGAAAGTGAATGTTTCAAAGGAATGATAATAAATAAAAATTGAATCAAGAATGTGAATTTGAATAATTTATTTGTTCAAAATGATCATAAACCATATATTGGAAGAATAAATGTTATGTAAGTACAACATATCCATTGTAGGGTATATGTAAAATAAAGGGATGTTTTCTTTAAGGTATATATATAGAAGAAAAACATTTTTGAAAAATATTTCCATTTAATTTTGAAAACCACCATTTAAAACTAGTAGTTCAAAAAAAATTAAAATATAAATATCTAAAAATAAATATTTGATGATATAAAATAATCTTTAAAAAATTCAAAAGGATGATAATGTTAGAAATTTTGAGCAGATTATACATGTTAAAATAATGAATCATTTTACTTTTTTGGAAAATGAAAAATGAGAATTACATAAAATATTGATGATGATTAATTTAATTTATTTGAAAGGAAAAAATTGGTAAAAATTAATTAATAAATAATTTTAAAATGTTTTTAAAAATATGAATTTTTTATAAAACATTTGTTTTAATGAAAAATGTTTTCTGAGTGAAGAGAAAATAATGTCGGAATTTCTTAAAAATAGTTGGTCAATAATTTTACATTCCAAAGTGTTAAAAATGGTATAATTACGTAAAAAATTTATTTTATAAACTTGTGAGAAAAAAACATAAGTTTTTCTAATGTGTGATAAAATAACTTATTCGAATAAAAAATTTAAATATAAACAATCCTTTATAAAATGTGATTGTTAAAAAAACACATGAAATGATTACAACACTAGAGTGAGAAATAACTGAGGAATTTATTATATAGATCAGAGATAAATAATAATAAAACAATTTAAATAACTGATAAGATAATTATAATTCCTTATATTAATAATCTTATAATATCAAAGGCAAGTAATATAATAAAATGAAAAAAAAATTGATTTATGTTATTATTTACTACTTGGTACGTTTTAAATAAAAAAATTTGGATCAAATAATTAAAATTATAACATAAAATACCATTATATATTATATATTTATTATATTAAATGTCCAAGTGGTTGTATTTCCACCATATAAAAAAAATTGGATGCATAGAAGTTCAATATTCCTCAATGAATTAAAATTGAGACAGAGTCCCTTACAAAGATCGTCTAATGGAAGTTGGGATTAGCCATTTAATTAATTATGGGTATCAAAATTATATACACATAAAATAATTATAAATTGAACATAAAATAATCAATGTCCATTACAATGTAATATTATCATGATATAATTCATGATGTATGAATTTAACCTAAATAATGTCAATTATGTTATGAACTCCATTACCCCACAATTTAATTTGGTTGAACATTAAATACAATTATTTATAGTCATATTAAAAAATTTATTATCTTATGAAACAACCATATAAACATTTATAATATCAGATATTATTCTTTTATAACATCTTATCACCCATTTTGTAATATTTAGTCATTATCTTCATTGTTTCAGGGGTAAATTTCCTTGTTTTCACATGCATATTTTATAACAAATGTTTGAATTCTAGTGCATATTATAACTATCCATACACTCAATAATAGTTATAATTATTTTTTATCATATTTATTTATAAATTATAATTTATGTACAATAATGTAATATGGTTTTGAGAAGTCATGTATGTTGCGATCATGGAGATGGTAGGCCGTAAGTACGCAGGGATAATGTTTCTTTTTTTAAATGATCAATATGGAATGTCAAAATATAATATATTAAATTAATATAATAAAAATACCATAAAAATTATTTTTTAAAATACACACATATATCATTTATATGGCATTTTTAGAAAAAAATATTCACATCTCTTCATGAAGTCGTTAGTCCACATGTACACAAATTATGTTATCATCTTTTTGTGATTTAAATGATAAGAAATAAAATTATATATCATCATATAATAATTATAAATATAAACTTTATATCATAATTATGTAATTTATATCAAATATATTCATTAAAAGTTTTATTAATAACATCTAGGTAAAGCGTTTGTGAGAAAAAATCGCATTACTTTATAATGAGGTAATCTATCAAACACAAGAGTGACACTATCATATCCCATAAAAAATAGAACATAAAAAATTATATATTATATAATTACTCAAGATGTATAATTATGACATGAATATAATATATATACATTATATCTATCTTATTACTCAACTGTGAGAGTTGGTAATTGAAAAACAAATAACATCGGTTCGTGCGGTAGTAGTCTATTGTACTGACAAATAATTATTTTGCAATTCATTTTATGGGATTGGGAATGTTTTAAGACATTACTTTAACATAAAAACATATAATTATACTTTATTTAAATAGGTTATTATATCATCTTTTGTTTAAAATAATATATGCATGATGACTATGAAATAAATTAAAAATACAGTGTTTTGAATATTTCCACTTCTCAGATAACATCTTTAGGATTATACCTAAAGTACTACTAAAATATATTTATGACCCAATAATTTAATATATAATTAGGGTATGGAATTTTAGATATGATTTGGGTTTTTCTTTCACAAACAATTTGTTCTAGGGAGTAAATAAGAGAGGATATGGGGTTCACTTTTAAAAGTGAAGTGATGGTGACACTTGTAATTTTTTAATGAAAAATGCGGTAAGCATGTCTTTCAAATGAAAAAGAATAAAAATGGGGTATATTTGATACATATACAATATTTTTTATTATTATCTCATGAAAATAGATATTAGACATGTTTAAAAGTCATTTTAAAACATATCGTTTTTAGTTTAACTATCGATAAATTCATTTTTTTATTGAACATGATAAAAAATATGTAATATTTGTATGAATAAATATAGAAAAAAATTTGTTTAAATTAATAGATAAAATAAATTGTTATGATTCCAAATATTGCAACCATTTTTCTCAAATTTCATTTTAAGTGAGAAAAATTTATTTTCAAATCAATCCTAATTTCTTGATTTGAAAATGGGGTTTTGATGAGAAAATATCCAAATGTTTACATTGTTTTTATATTAATATTAATTTTTAAAAATATTATTATTACCAAATTTTTATTAATACATATATATTTTAAACAATTTTAATTTAAAACCAATTGAAAAAATATGCTAACTTAATAAAAAATTTAATCATAAAGTAATTTTTCAATTAAAATTAAGTATTTGGGAATATTAATAAAAAAAGGAAACATATAAAAAAAATCCAAAAAATTAACTATAAGATATTTTTATATGATTATTTGAAAAATTAAGTACATCATTTAAAAATATTATAATATTAGAATAAATTAATTTTATATTATATGCAGAAAGACTGACTGAATCATCTTAACGATAAATACATTTTATCAAAAAAACAATTCCTTTTATTTTAAGTGTATACTATTTTATATATAATAAATAGATAAAATTTTTTTTTTATTTTTTCGGTATTATTCATACCCTACAATTTAATGGTTAGGGTATGATGGCATAATATATTATGGTTTATATTAGCTCAAGGATTTGTGTCCTGCAATCTATCAAAGAGATTAAATTCAGGGAAATATATTTAACATATTATTTAATATCATTATTCCATGGAACATAAACTATAAGAAAATATTATTCTTATAAAATCTCATTATATTACAATAATTGTTGGTGTAATAGATTCTTATAAAAAAATTATGTGTCCTCTCCCCAATAATAAAATCCCATAACTCCCCTCATCTATTCACACATACAAATCCATTTATATTATACATGAACTAACTAAATAATTTAATTAATCCCTTACCAACATCATATATCCAATGTGGTTATTATAAATCCATCCTATTATGGATTATGGGGAAAATATAATGATGTGTCTTTAAAATGGGGAAACATTATTCAATGAGAATTTTAATTTTATTTCTTTTTATATGTCCCTCAAATCATATTTAATCATGAAATAACAATACTACCATTATATCGAATATAATGATATGTTCTTATGTCACTTAAATAATCTATAACCATCTCCACTTTTATTGAATGTGAAATGAAAATGTCGATCAAGTGTAGGTGGAATGCCACCTCACGAACAGATATAAATCATTTTCTATAAAATCCTCTCATGGTTTGATATAATGATAAATGTGATATATATATATATATATATTATTAATTATATAATATTAATTATTTAATTATAATATCACACATAACTTTTTACATTCCATTTTGTTTAAAATATGATAACATCACTCATGTGCATGGTGGAAGACAACCTCACGAAGCGATGTGATTCATTTGTCACTTGGGATTTACATAGAAGAAAATAAAGAGAAAATTAATGAAACTATCTTATATATATGACATGATATACATTATAAAAAATGTATATATCATACTGTTCCATATCGATTTACATTTTATGACAATTATATTATAGCTTTTAGGTAAGTACGTCCTACCGTCTTGATGTTGTGATGTAAGTCATTTTCAATTGCCTACTTTTTAGAATGGTTTGAATAATGTTTCTACTGAGTAAATATTATATTTATAATATTATTATAATTTTTTACATTTCTTTTTTATATCCTATGCACAAGAAACAAAACAGACATGAAAAAAAAACATTGAAAAAGAATATAATTAACACCAGAAACAATAAAAATAGTTAATTTTTTTTAACTAACAGGTGGTATAATGTTATAGTAGGACCATATATGAAATTATATATATTATTATAGTTATATAATATTTTAATAAAAATATTAAAACCATTTTCCATGAGGTTAAATGACCTTCCACGAAAATAAATTTTTTTTAAGGGCTTTTGTCTTAACATCGATTTTATTGAGACATATTTTTTAATATGCACATATGCACTTTTATGTGTTGTATATAATTACCATTTTATTAATTTACCCAAAATAATTTTTTATTAATTCTTTTAATTATTTATTTCTTGTTTATTATTTAAGGGGTTAAAAATTTCAAGTTTCCTAGAGATAAAAAATTATTGAACAATCATATATTCTTTTGTGACTGTTTAATTTATCTTAAAACAATCACTTTATTTTTATCAGTTTTTATTAAAAACTAAATTACTCTTAAATAACCATTTCTTATTTGATTGATATAAAAATTATATAAATATAATGACATTTTGACATATGGTTTTTACTTTGAATCTTATTTTATTATCTAAGGAAATATTGATAAATCATTATCCTTACCTCAATATATATTTGATGATAAGGAATATTAATTCCTAAATTAAATTAATTATTTTATATAATATTCATGATTATTAAATATAGTTACAGGAAGGCCTTATTTATAGATTGTCCCTCGATGCATCAACAGGTCTAATGAGACCAATTTCTTGGCCAAATCTTTCTTGTTTTTACTTGGTAGTTTTAAATTGTCTCAAGAAATGTCTTGAGTGTAGAGATATTAATGATACATCATATCATGAAGTTAAAAAACCAAAATTTTTATTATTTTATAATATATATATTATAATAATCCCATAGTTTTTTAGAATTATATTATCTATGGATGCATTTCATTCTCAGCTTATAGATTAAATGGAATGAGTGTTAAACTAAATAATTTCCCATAGATTATGACTTATCCAATTATGATAGTAAATTTATTGATTAAGTGGAATGTGTTTTTAGTTATTTATCTACATATATTAATTATGATATATTGATAACTTCCACCTTATGTAACCCTTTTGATCCATTTCAACTCACCCATATTTAATTTCCTTTCCCTATGACATGAAGAAGAAATATTTTAATGAATTCATGCTTGCAAAATTTTTTCAATTAATATGATATTTATTGTATTTAAATTTGAAAATTGGTATAATTTATTTATATAGATCCCCAAAAATACTAAACTGACTAGACTATTCGGATTTGACACACTGTATCTATGTCAATGTGATAGTGTGGCACTAACTCCAGGGTTACTTGAGCCAGGGTCATTACAAAAAAAACTAATGAAATGAAAATAAATTCTTTTAATATATATCTAATATAATATTATTATCTTTATAATTCATGGATCATATTAATATATTTAAATTATAATACTTTTATAATTTTTAAAATGATTTATTTTATTTTTACATTAATTGAATAATTACTGCATCCACATTATGTTAGAATTTAAGGTAATTAATTTATCCCATAAAATTAAAGGTAAATTACCATTAAAATTTTCATTAATTTAGATATAAAAATATATTTATAATTGAACATATACCCTATATATCTTCATGTTTGATATTTTATAATTATTAATAATAAGATTGCGACATTTTTTACTTTTTCTTACATAAAATGTTATAATGGTCATAATAAAATAAAAAAGACACAAATTTCAAGATATATTATCCTTTGATGATTATGGATGTTGTATAATCATAGAATAATTTTTTATGGTGAAATTATTGTTTTCTAGTCCTTATCATTTTATTTCTTGATTTTAGTGACCATATTTTCAATTTGTCAAGGTAATGAAAATTATTTAAGCTAATATTCATGTTGGAAAATATAAATGCATCATATTTATAAACCATCATCATCCTGATTTAAAATATGGAATCTATATTTAAATATTTGAAATATAGAAGTGGAAAATTTTAATTTAAAATTAAACCAAAAAACGTGATGAAAATTGTATTTCAGAAAAATGCAATTTTAAGTATTAAATGTTTTCATATTCAATTATTCTAAATAAATGAATTAAAAAAACCTATAAATTTGACTATTTTAAATAAAAATTATATAATTAAATATTAAAACTAGTAAAAAATTATAATTTTACTTAATAAATAATTTATAAAAAAATAATGTTTAAAAGAAATCATTATTTTTCACTACTCACTAAAAATAAAAAAATTTCAAAATTTATAAAATTTTCACCATAATATAATTGTGATATATTGATTTCCATAGATTTATATTTTTTATAATATAAAATAAATAAAATTTTCAGACATTAGTTGTAATATTTATTCAGGAAAAACACTAAAATATATTTTTGATGAAAAAATATTTATGATGAATAAAATTACATTAAAAAATATATACTGATTAATTACTGATAAATTTTCACTAAATATTTATTTATTAATAAAATTATATATATTTAAAAAAATTAATTAATCCTATTCAATGTAACTAATATTAGAGCTATTTTATATCATTCATATTTAAATAATTATATTTCATGGTTCATTCATACTCAGTGTTGTATATATTATTCAATATCATACAAAATATATTTCTTTTAAAATATCTAATTGAGAAAAAAAGAATCTTGATCATAAATTCTAGACATGATCAATATAAGAAAAATGAAAATATTAATTGTGTAGAAGTTGATCATAATTTCTATATTTATAATGATAATTGTTAACGAATGATGGTGCATATTTTTTTAATAAAATTATTTTTAGATGATAAAATAATGTAAAATTCTATCAGTTTTTAGAATTCATATAGTTTGTTGTTTAATTTAAAAAATTTTGTCAGTTGTAATTTCACCTTGGTTTTTTGGTTATGTGAGTAAGGCATGTGATATTTATTTCTTAAGATAAATATACGGACAATATGATGTATTGATTTATAATATATGATTAGAAGGCTTTTCTAACACTAATTAAATACTAGATAAAACATTATATATATCGTGATAAAAATGTTTTTTATATGATAGAATATAATAAATTTATTGATAGATGATCATTTGTATCAATAAAAGATTGAAACTTTTTTACAACTTTTGGATCCACATGATTACAAAGATTTATAAAATAATTAAATCGTAATGACATGAAAAGAATATTTTAGTATATAGAATGAATCATATATTTATTTATATTTGATCATAAAAAATCAAAGTATGTGTATTTTTGGATATATATATATATTGGATGGTTTATTAGATAATAAGGAGGCATCATTACCTAGTGAATTTTATCCTGGAAACAGATGTGTTTCTTTACTAAGAAAGAGGAAAATATTAATTTCATTGAGAACAAATATTGATGAATATATAAAAATAATTATAATATGTATAAAGAAATAATTGATTAATGAATATATAGTTGATATTATAGTTTGTGTGAGATATTATGTTTATATCATGTGTGAGAAATCGAGTGCTATTAATCTTAGATGAAATATCAGTCCTCACTCAAGGAAAATAACACAATGGGACTGTGTGTCACGTCAAAAAGAAGAATCGCGAGTGATTTTTTCTGATGTTGGAGAATGTTCATATATAATATCTTGTATTTGATATCATTAGAAAAAATATCAAAATAATTGTTTGATAATTATCATTATGATATTGGATTCCAATCACCTGCATGCAGTTAAATAGGTTAGATATTGTCCCTAACTTCCTTAAAGGGGTTTTCTCCACTCATATATTAAATTAATGGTATATGTTTTAGGGTCATGATATTTTATTTTGGTTATTTGAATATGGGGTAGATATGTGACTTTTCCCTTTTTTATGGCGATACATGGAAATGTGGATAAATGAATCATTAATTTTGAGAGTGTTTCTGAGAAAACGTTTTCTATACATAATAAGTATATATTTTAGAAGTAATATAAGTCAGTTGTTGGTCATAAGTGAAGTTTTTACAAAAACAATTTCTATTAAGTGGGGTCTTAAAAATTTTATGATGATTAGTTAACTATTTCATTATGAAAATGTCATTTATAAATTATTTCTCATGATGATATGATTCATGGGATCATATAGTGGATAATTATCTGAATTAAGGAATATAATATCATTTGGAGTATGTGTATTGAAGAAATTATCATTTGAAATATGTGGTTTGGCTTTCATTGGAAAAAAATACTCAACAAACTCATAGGGGGTGATTTTTAGTTAAATACAGATGATTCTTTTTTTGGGTGGTTTTTTAGGAACAAAAGGCTGAATTTCTAAAAAATCCTTAAGAAATTATTGTGAATAGATATTGTAAAAGGCATAGTATTTGGGGGGGAATTTTGAGTTATATTTATTATTATAATGAATCATATTAAAATTTTCACCCAACTATAGGTAATATGAGAAATGAATATACATGAATAAATTTACATTGAATCATGGAGTTCACAAAAAATGGAAAATTCAAGAAACGAACTCAAAATATATGATTAAATGGGGAATAAATAACATTCATTCATTTGATATGAATTTTATATTAGAGGAGTATTTAGGGAGGTTGAAATAGTATGTGACACAAAATATAATTTTTCCAACTTATTTTATTAATTTCATTGACATTAAATTCCACATAATATTTTCTCTAAGGAAATATTATATTAATAGCTTGTTCTAAACATTATACTGAAAAAAAAGAAAAAACAACAGTTTTTATATTATAATGACAATGTAGCCTTTAGGTTTTATTATATAAATAAAGGTTACCATTTAATGAAATATATATTGAAATAATGATTATTAATTTAGTGTAGTTTGATAATTAATAAGATCACCCTATATTTAAGAATTTATTTTTATTAAATTATATTTTTATTCAGTTAATGATACAAAATATATTAGAGGGAATGTGTATTTTTTATATGAATATCGTATAATTTTGTTTGAGTAACAGAATAACTTCATTTTATTATTAATTCTTAGAAAATAAAAAAAAATGTTTATGAATTTGAAAAGTTATTTTCCTATAATTTTTTTAATTATATTTTATAATTCTCATAATGAAAAAATCTAATCATTTAGAATTATAATTTTAAGAAACTAATACAATTTTTTGATTTATCATATTAGTAATATATTAATATACATTTTATTAATATAGTTTATTTCAAGGTGAATTGTAAAAAAACATTGATTTTTATAAAACCACCACTTATATTAAAATGTTATAAAAAATAATGGATTAAATGTTGTTGAATTTTTTACATTATAAATTATATAAACTAATGATGTAAAATATATCATTTAAAAATAGTATATTGTATTTATAAATTTCATGTTTTTCCTTTTTAAAAACTTATGTAACATTTCACATTAAAATCAGTTGTATTCACTAATGATAAAAATTAATTTCCAAAACATGTATAAATTTAATATAAAAATATATTTATTTTATATTTTATATCAATATTAACAAATTATTTAATAATTTCAATATTATTTCATGGAATAATTCTTAGAATCCTAATATCAATATTAATGATCTTGATAATTATAAAATTCCTTTTTTAACGAATTGTTTTATTAATATTCATTGATTTTTATCAGATAAACGAAATTTAAAACATATAAATAATGATTCCAATATAACATATAAACCAATATATAAATATATCAATTCTTATTCATTATGTAATCTACACTAATTTTTTTAGTAACACTGAATTTGGAAAACATTATGTTTCGGTAATTCTTAATTTTAATTTTTATTATTTAAAAGTTAAATTTTTATTATTTATAAATTTATTTTAGTTAAATAGTTATTAAATTTATCTTAAAAAAATAATTATTTATAGTATTAATTAGTATATATTTTTTTAATAAAATATAAATTATTTAGTAATGAACTAGGTACCAATTTAAAAAATAAAAATATTAATTTATAAAAAACTATTTTGAAGGACTTGAAAAATGTTTAAAACATGTGTAGAAATTTCATTATTAACTATGAAAACCCCATGTTCACCCAAAACCCCATTATTAAATATATTTTGATTCATTTAAAAAGACTATTGTCATGATATCATGGAAGGGTAAATGGTATACCCAAAAGTATAATTTTCTTAACTTATAAAAGGGACCCCTTCCACCCCTCCATATTTACAAATCAAAATATAATTTCTCTTGAACCTATAACAAAAATAGATATCATAAAATACAATTACTCATCATAAATCCCATGATCATAAATTTTTAACATATGGACTTCATTTACAAGGAGATCCCTAAGAGAAGATCTAGTCTCCAATGTAATTTTTTCATACTTTTTAATCTGTTAGTATTAATATTCAACATCCAAAACTATTTTATCAATACAATTATAGTGAAATAATTTATGTCACTATAATATAGGTAATAATATGAATGTAACAAAAATTATTTATTACTCACTATAAAAAATGGAAAACAAAAAGGACAATAGCGTGTGTAAGAAAACTACCACCTCAATGAAGAGATGCCTTTAATTTTTCATAACTCTATTAAAGGCTGATTTATTGATAGTATTTTTGAATAAATATTATATATATAATATAAATACTATTTTGGAATTTTAAAATTTTATATACACTGATTCCTACTAATTTTTTGAGAAATGAAAATAGTAATTGTGGGTTATACGGACTACTACCACTATGAAGTATATATTTTTGATTTTCATCATGATTTAAATTATCTATATGAAAAACATATAATAATATTCATAAAATTAAAAAAATTAATGATATTTCATAATCATCAATCATAATTATATTACATATTCCCTTAATCATACTCACCCATAGAAATATTGCATATTCGTTTTTGGGTTGGTTTAATAACCTACTTGAATAATTATATGAAACTATAACCTAGATGACTATGAGAACTAGAATAATAATAATATTATATATGACTAAGATACTAATTATTATTTTTTATGGAATTTCATTCAACATATGCTGAATGTTTTAATATATTATTATTGATATTAAAACAAAAAAAATAAGACATCTATGATTTATTTTTTACACAAACCAAATGAAACATGATACAATTAATATCTATAATATGATAAAAATGGCCTATATTAAATTATGTATAAATGAATAACGTTGCTAAAATGTTACCTAATATATTTTATTTTATTATTCACGAAGTTAGGTGCATGTACCAAATGAAAATGGAATGACTTATGGTTTCCATCTCAATCACCTTTAATTGAGTTATTCATTGATATTATGTACCAATATTAATTTATTTGTTGTCCCCTTAAATTGAAATATAATATCATAAATTAATTTTCATTTTGAAAAACATCACTTATATTCTTGCTCTTCCTTCATCGGGATATGAATTATATCTTCCAAAAATATAAGGGTTTTTTTTCATAACTACACCTGATTTCCATATTTATAATACATCTTTATATGATTTGTATCACTTTTCCATGATTTACCTTCAATCTAATGTTCCCATTTTTAATTGAATGGATAATTATGTATTATATAATGAGACCTTTATTTTCCATTCATCAATTTTAGAAGGAAATTATTATTACCGCTTTTAATGATAAAATATTTGAAAAAATATTTTTTATAATATTGAAATGGTTTCATTAGTATGATCAATAGTTCGATCATCTATACCACTATCGACACTTTCAAATTACACATTCTATTTATTTTTTTCCATTTTAATTAATTTTATTCTCATGAGTTTCCTATGTTTATATATATATATATATGTCCTTCAAATAAGTACATGTTTAAATATTAATTTCATTAATATTGTTATATAAGATTTTAGTTCCCTTCTAAATAACCAGTTTTAATTAAAATATGTTTAAAGAAAAAAAATTATAAATATATACTTTTTAATTCTACCATTATAACCAGTCTTGAGATATGATGATGAAAAATTAATTACATCAGTTCCCAAGGTTGTAGTCAACCATACACATGAATAATAAATTCTTTTCAAATTTGATAGATGAAGAGGTGAATATTGGTCATGCCACTAACCTAATAATATCTCAGTATGTGGTAGATACTAGATTAGTTATTTTAGATTGGTTGAATAAATTTTAAGGGATGTCCATTAAAAAACAGTCCTAGAACATGCAGAGAAAAACTACAACACTTTGAATCGTACTTTTTTAACACATTAAGGCCAATATTGTCGTTGTTTTGAAATAAAGAACTATATGACGAGGTAAGATATTAGAGGAATGTATTTTTGTAGGTCATGGCTAAATAAAAAAGGTTATGAAGTGTGAATATATTATAAAAGGAGGTTCCATTTTTTATGAGTGGTTATGTGAACTCTTGAAATTTCCTAAAATATTAAGTTAATATATATTATTTTTTTTATTAATAATGAATCCTATGTGAGTTATTTATAATATAAAATGATGATGCGTCTTAATCTTTTCAAACAATAAAAATTAGATATTTTTTTTATTAAATTTAGACCCATATCTTTTGGTTTTAACCCTTATTTTACACCTTTAACTCTGACCATGATAACAAATTTTTTTACACATTGAGGGATAATATAGTTATTATAAAAATAAAAAAGAGAAATTAATGGACTATGGTTAATATTTGAAACCATGAACTAATAAAATGGATGAATTTAATAATTTAAAGAATTGTATATCATTAAATAAACATAATATGTTATAAAATATCATAAACTTGAATTTTTTAAAATATCCATTACTCTGAAACTAATAGAGTCAAGGTAATACTTAAAATTTTGGAAAATAATTATTGTATAACTATAATTTTAATTCCTTATAGAAATTTTTTAATCATATTAATTACTTAAATTATCTTTGTTTTAATATTTTGAATATAATTTTTTTGATTAATTAAATAATTACTGTATCATCATTATGGTATCATTTTAGGTAATTTGTTACAAAATATTTAAAATAACCTCACATGATCAATGTAAATATGTCAAATTCAAAAATACTATTTATAGATGAATATATCCTCGATATAAAACCTTTTAAAAAATGTTATAATTTTTTAAAATTTGAGTTCGACATCTTTACCGTCTTTTTAAATAATATATTATAAATGTCATAGTCATTTAAAAATTAAAAAAGGAAATATATTCAAAAACTAAAGTATCATGTATGAAAATTACTCATCCAATAAATTTAGGACATGTTTTAGAGAATTTTATAGAACATATCGTATTTTTACCCTTAATTATGAGACTTATGCTTTATTGTCGTAAAAAAATTACCATGGTCACTATTCATGTTTAAAAGAAGTAAATGTGAATTGTTTTTTTAATTTGAAATTTTCATAAAATATTTTACTACTTTTACAAAATTCAAAACCCATAGTTTTGAAAATATAATTTAATTTTAATAGCGAAAAACATGATGAAAATATATTTTTTCAGAAAAAATATATTAATACTATATCAAATGAATAATACTAAATTAAATTATAAAATAAATTAAAAAATGACAATTTTATTATTTGAAATAAAAATTGACTAATAAAATTATAATCTAAAACAAAACATAATCACATCACGTTAATAAATCAAAATTAAATATAGTTTCTATAAAAATCAATTTTTTTAAATAATAGAATTACAGTACTAAAAATAAAATAATATTTTAAACATAATGAATTGGGACATTAAAAATGAGTAAGTCCATTATTTGTTTATTAATTTAATTAATCAAATTGATTTTATCCAATTTAATGGATCAATTATTATGGTCCTAATTAAATAATATTATTTCATACTTCATTTCATCTCATTGATACATATCATGTATGATATTAAAAAAATATTTATTTATAAAATATTTAGACTTTACATTCTAACCCATTTTGGAAAATTTTTCAAAATAATGTTTATCGTTTTCTTGGTAACCATGGTTTTACAATTTAAAATATCGTTGTTGAAATAACACTTCTTAAAAATGATTTATAAAAAATCGACTTCATAAGAGAGATAATAAAGAACTATGGTGACATGAGATAACTCGTACTATGTTTAGAGGATAGAAAAAATAAAAATGGAATAGAGAACTAAATCCCAATGAAATATAGGGATTTATAGATAATGTGGTAATGAAAATGGTAACCATCATAAAATTATAAATCTATGATCAGTTAAAATTACCTTCATTTCTCTATAAGAATCGTAAATAAATAACATGTTTATTTCTCACTAAAAAATAACCATTTTATTATCAAAACAATTTTGATTAAAAAGTGAGAAACGGATAGAACAAATTGTTACAAACAAATAAAACCATTAAAGTGGAAATATGAGATCAAGACTATAAGATCTGCCCTTTCTAGTGACTCCATCGTGATGAAAAACCTTCACCATCGCTTAACCCATCAGATAACTATTAAGTCCGGGGTTGAATGGGCCCAGTACCAATGGAAGATACATACCCTATTGAACTTCCAAATCAGAATGACATTCTAGTATAATTATTCCTTCTTCGAACCTCATCTGAAGAAGATCCTTATAGTGGGATGGATGAAAATATACCCTATTTTTAATTGTTAATCAAGAACAGAAAAGTAGCATCGAGAACCAAAACTGAATAAATCCCAAACAATCTACCAATTTCATTATCGGATTTGAAAAATCCCATTATCCTTTAAAAATTCATATTTTGATCTCTCTAATACTTGAACCATCCCTTGATGAAATGGTCCCAAGAACCACAGACAATAGAGCCACCAAACAAGAAAACCAAACCAAATCATTTCTAATACATATTCTAACCTTCACAACCAAATCATCAAAATTTATCATCTTCCATGAAACCTTCAAGGTGAATTATTCTTGTAGGAACGACACTTTTTGAACCAAAAACACAATGGATTCATATATAAATTTTCTTAAAACTAATAAATAATACCAAGAAGACCAAATAAAAAATACATAAACACTAACATCATCCAACACATCCATAAATTAAACAAAGGAAAAATAATATACCAAGAATCGATCGCAATATCTACCCAACAAGCCTTACAAATATCTCCATAAATGGTCTCCACCGCATACTAGATCTCATTTACCATCGTGGCTATCCAAAATATCCTCGTAGATCACAAAATACCACCCAACAAACCCAAATAAGAATATGTCGCAGCCCCCAGTCACTAAAACTAGATCTTGGCCATGGAACTATCTTATTGGTTCCAGGATATGCCCTATCTGGTGGATATGGAGTGAGGTGGGAAGCAAGACATCAATGAAGAGTAAGGGAATGCTGGATAAGTCCACAATGATGCTTATGCCTCCACGAAATAGAATCCACATCCATAGTCATTTTATGGAAACATCCTGGGGAGAGCCGAGCCGAGCTGAGGTAGAGGGAGGTGAAGATGTTGAAAAACCATAGCGGGCAGTGCCCCTTATGGACTCATAGGTTAAATATCATTTTTCATCTATATTTTTATTTCAAAATAACATTACTATAGATAAGAAATTTTTTTATAAAATATTATAATACCATATGAAAATATAATAACCTGGGATGAATAATTTCAACAGTTAATAAATTTCCACCATAAACATATATTTTATTCGAAATGATGAGTATTCAAGATGAATATCTCATGATTGAAGCATCATAATCAACTAATATAGATAAAAAACTTTAAAAATAATAAATATAAATTCCACTTATAATTATCAATTAACCAATAAATAAATTTAGTACATGATAAGCTAATTCTCTATAAATAAAAAGTCATTATATGATGAATAACTAAATTAATGTCCAAATTTCTATAGTAATACCAATGATAAACATATATGATTCAATAAATTACTAAACGTAGAATTTTTAAAAAATATACTAAACTATGATTGAATTTTGAATATCAAAATTATTTGAAAACATATTATTCTAAGATTAATTTAAAAGTTATCAATAAATCACATCAAGGACTCTTAATGTGGTATGGAAAAATGAAATCACCATAATTATAAAATTATCAATATTTTCTAATTATTTGTACAAATATACATAATATCTAAATGACATTTCTAATAATATATGATTCCAAAATATAAATAATCCTTTATTCCTCAAACAAAAGACCATAGGATTCTATTTACCATAGTCATTTAGGGTTCCCAATGTATTAAATGTATTCATAAAACTAAATTACTCACTTAATACAAAATGAATTTTTAATTCCATGGATATATATTTAATAAAGCATATATTCTAAAAATAAACATATAATTTTTTTGGGATATAGTATTAAAAAATAAATACAATTGTATACTAACCTGGCCATCACATAGGTTAGTGGTAGGCGATCTACCCTTTTTTCATTTCATTTTAGTGTTTAATCACCATGACCATACCTGATGAGACAGGTTGTCACATTTTACATAAACTATCATATTATAAAAATAATTCATTCTTATAAAATTTCAAAAAATTATAAAAATTCATTGAAAATAAATTTAATAGAGGAAACATTGATGAAAGGTTTTTATATCATGGTTATCTCATACTATTAATTTCTCATCCCAAAATATAATAAATCATAAATTAGTACAAAATAAATGTCTCTAAAAATATCAGTAGTAAACATATAATTTCATAACATTAATCTTTAAAAGGTGTATATAAAAAGTTTAACCTAATATTAACAATAAAATATTTATACTATGATGGTATCTATCACTCATAATAAAACCTCTCATGAATATATCTTAATCTATAATGTTGTATAAACCCTACATTGACACCAACTCTAAAGAACTGACCATATAAAATATATATTATTGTGTTTTTTAATTAATATTCACATCTTAATAATTACATGGATATATTTATTATTTTTTATAGAATTGGGAAAATTTCATTGAATATAAACCCATAGATTAAAGGATGAAAAATATAATCAGTATTCATTTTCCCTGAAAAAATCTTTTTATAATAAGAAGTTAGATTGTTTTCATGATAAGTCTTAAAAATCTTCTTCATTTCTTCATCATTATCCCAACTCATCCATAAATAAAATGATTTTTTTAAAAAGTGGGATGTCAAGAAACAATTATACTACGAGACATAAAAAGAAGATAAAATTCATTAGTCAACATAAATGTTAAATTTTTCATTTTTCAATATAAAATTTTGGCACAAAAAATTGTTTTTATAACCATTAAATCACATTTTCTCCAAAAATCTCTCAATAAAATATATCATAGAAAATTTTATAGGAAAAATAAAACCAATAACGGATTATTTCTAGATATAAAAAAATCATGAAATCTTTTACCAAATTTGATAGTTGTTACCCTAAAAAATTACCATATTATTTACTTTGATCATGGTCCCAATATCATTCATTTTGAAAAATAGATATTTATTTAATAATATAAAATAAAAATAATAAATCTTATAGTTAACTTGAGAAATCATTTTCTTATCATATATACCTATGATGTAACCCTTATGATGATAATTAAGAAACCGTCAGAGTGATACTGTACATAACCCTCGTAGTTATACTTGAGGGATATCACAGAACCAACCATATTTAGAATATAATGGAACCATATGTCCTCATAAATAGTTCCCAAGAGTCATATATAATCATAAAATCTTAATACTTGTATCATAGAACATTCCATAAGGAAAATCAATTATTTTAAAAAAACTGCATAGACACAATGGAAAAAAATTCTTTTTGAAAACAACAATATAATCATGGAATGGATGATTCAAAACATTATTTTGTCATTAAGGTGGTAGAATATTCCAACAATATATATGTTAAAACATTCATTTTCACTATTATAAAAATAATAAATAAAATAGGATAGTTTAAAATAGAGTGACATTCTGTGAGTACGACTCATCAAGTAAAATATTTGTATTTGCGAATAATAAACATAGGCCAATTTATAGTTTTATTTGAACCTTTTTATTGTATAGTGTTAATTTTATATCTCTTATTGATAATTTATTTATAAATAATTAATATTTTATGTTCATGTGAGACGTTTTGATGATATTTTGTGCATAAGTCAAAACTGACATTGGTTGGTTGGATATGCTCAAAGAGATCATTATTCAATCATACAAAGGATAATATTTATGGAAAATTAATATTTAATTATAAATTAAAATTGGATCATTAAAAATAGTTAGTAATAATAAACAATATTAGAATCATGGAGATGGTTGGTCATACATACGCAAGAGTAACATTTCTGTTCAAAAAATAATTTTGGAAAGAAATGGAAATTAAATTTACCTTTAAAAATTATTATAATGTCATATATATAATATATTAATTTAAATATACATATACCTATATTCTTTGTGATGTTGTGATAAAAAACAAATCACATATCTTCCTGGTAATGATAGATCACATAAACCCATGAATGAAATTATCATGGTTATATACATGGAAAGATAATAACATGTATAATATATTACCTTATAATCATTTGAAAAATTAAAACAATAATTCCATCATTAAAATCTGTACTGATAGATGATAATAGAAAATTAATTACATTAGTTTGTGATATGGTAGTCCACTGAACAAATGAATAATGAATTATTTTTCCATTTGATGGACTATGAAATGAATATAGTCCATGAAACTCACATAATAAAATATCTACATATATATATGATAAATGAGTTATTATTTTAACTTGGTTAAATATAGTTTTAGGTTTTTTCAATTAAAAACAAAACCATACCTTGGAGACAACATCTATATCACTTATTTGGAAAACTACTTTTTATTAAAACTATAAGGCCTCTAAATTTGGTGTAATTCCAAAACCATGGTGTATATATTGAGAGGAGAGATTATAGGAATGTAATTTTTCTCATAATTCTTATAAAAGGGTTTTTATTTGTGAATAATTACATAGAAGATATTCCCTTTTATACGAGAGGGGAGAGACACACTTGGTTTTTTTGAAAATATTAAATTAATATAAAATTAAAAATTATTCCAATGTGAGTTACATATAAGATAAGATGATTATGGGTCTAAATACCATCATCCAATATTAATTATTTATGTTTTGACTATATTTATACCTTTATATATTATTTACCTCTTATTTAACCCCTCTAATTTTAGTTTTACAACATGTGTCTCTATACATTGAGGGTTAATATAGTTACTATAAAAATTAAACTAATAAATGGTGTATGCTTGTTATTTTAATTATTATCGTAATATATTGGATGAGGTGGATATTATTTTATTATTATATTATTATGTAAAAAAATAAATATTATAAAATTTAAAGAATGTCAATTTTTAATACTATTCAATACTTTGAAATAAATAACATAAATATTACATATATAATTTAAATAAAATATTTTATTATATCACAAAAAATTATTCTCCATATATAAAATTATTTGATTACAATAATTCTCTCAAATTATATTAATTTTTATATTTTTAATATTATTTATTTTACTTCCCATTATTTGAATAAATACCACATCAGCTTTGTGTAAGCATTTAGATTATTTATTTATTTTTAAAAAAAATAAACAAAATTTAACTGTGAAGATACGTATAATATCTATAAAAATAATATTTATATGAGATAATATCCTTTTAAATAAATGTTATTAAAAAATGTATATTTATTACGAATATGAGTGTGCCAAATATTATTTTTCATCAAATAAAATACTATAAATTTTATAATCACATTAATATTGAAATATGGATATATATTTGATCTATTAATTAATATGTATGAAAAATAATTATCCAATAAAATTTGAGAGTGTTTAATGGTTGAATTATATTTTTTTTTCAAATTATTTTTACCCTTAAATACTCGATTTACCATTTATCATGGTAAAAATGATATCCAAGCTTACTATTCATTAAAAAAATAGATAAAAGTGACCTATTAAATAATTTTGGGCCCATTTAATTTAAATATTAAATGCATTTTTTAAAAATTCAAATCCTTTCATATTCAAAATTTAATTAATTTTTATAATGGAAAAACACATAAATTTGTTTCAGAAAAAATCCATTTTTAAATATAATATGTTTTTATACAAAATTCAACTATAAAATACTATTAAAAACTATAAATAGGTTATTTTATATTAAAATGAATTAATAAAAAATTATATATAATTCAAAAAATAATTTTATCTTGTTAATACCTTTCAAAGGTATAAAATACTATCAATACCTTTCAACGGTGTAAATTTAAAAAAAAAATATCATCATTTAATCTTAAAAATGGGGGATATAACTATGTAAACATTCCATGAATTATGGGCCACTATAAATTCATAGTGATAACATTTCAACTTATAAATTCACCAACTAAAATAATGGATTTTATGAATATAGTATAATGATTTTTCCTAAAAAAATTTACCATAGTATATATAGTTGATGTTATCATATATTCAAATGGAATATATGAACTTGATGTTTGTTTTAAGACATTGTAGAAGGCCATGAGGAATGATTTTTTTCATATTTAGAAAGTGGTCACTTTTTAATATTATGTATCATTCTTTTGATCTATAATCAAAATTGATGGGTTGTCTTTGGATCCTTAAATCATAGAACTGATTTAATAATGGACCAAACCAACTACTATAGTAGAGATCCAATTTTTTAGACTAGTTGAATACTATATATTCTTTTTATTAAAAATTTAATGACCATCAAATTAGATAACCTTATTAAATCTAAATCGAGTTAAAACTATATATAATAATTAATTTCATGAATGATCTATAAATATTAAGATAATGTTTTTCAAGTTCGATGGTGTATACAGAAATTGTGGGGGTTGAATATCAATTTTAATAAAAAAATTAAAATGAATATAAATAATATTTGGTAATATTATTCAATAATATGATATAATCAATGTGAAAGAATAATAAAATATAATGAAATTATTTTACATATTATAATAAATAATAATTCTAAAATTATATGGATAATTGAATGTTTGTTAAAAGGAATTTGAAAATAAAACATAATGTTCCCCTACATACCGTCCCCTTAATAATTCATTACAGGGTTATATTTAACAAGTTTGTCTCAACAATGTTTGGAGAACCAAAAAAAGTGAATATCATGGTTTTAATGGAATCCAAAAACCAAATATTCATTTTATTTTTTACACTGAATCATGAATCTAGGAACCCAACCTTTTTAATAAGGAAATCATGAAAAATGATAATATAGAAGAAGAAAATAGATTATTTCTTCTCAATAAACCCATTAAAAATGATATTAACTCTAAAAAAATATAAAAACTTGAAATAAGGTGATTCAGATAGATATAATATAATGGAGATAGCTAACAGGTTATAAAGAGAAGGTTAAAACACTTAATTTAAAAAGTTTATAAAGGGAAAAAAAGTTAGAACAAATAAAATTTATGGATTAGGATTATTGTTGATGAATATCACACCATTATATGGTTCTATTTGATGTTCTCAATTTCAATTACTGACATGATATTGATATTCTTGGGAAAAGTATTAGAATGTTTTAAAATTTTAAGATATTTCAAAAACCTAGATGAATATTTGATCATTGGAAATAAGTATGCGTTTTTTTAATCATAATTTAGTCTAATAAAGATCCAAGATTCCCTTTTCTTGTATTTATAGCCTTATAGGATTCTAGGATGAACCAAGGATATGAAGGGATATTGATGAGATTAAAGTGATTTTACAAATATTTAATGCATCTTAGAGTATTATAGAATGAATCCACTATTTAGCAACATGATTCTACCCTCTATATTGTGTAAAAGAAAGAATCACAATAGTCATAGAATTTTCATAGGTTATATAGGCAACTTAAAATGTGTTTTTGGTGGAGTATTTGAGCATATGAGATCTTTTAATAGTCCCCATTTTTTGGCTCATTCTCTCCCAATTGATGTTCATTGCTTCAATACTGACTTAGACTACAATAATGTCTTTTCTACCCTATTTGAACTATTCACAATTCTAGATTCTTTATTGTTATTATAACAATATAAAATCTCAATAATCACACTTGAAACAAAATTTTATATCATATTGAGTTTTTAAGATCATTAAAAAACTATCAGATAAAAAAATATCATCCTTTATATGATTAAAAATAGTATGTTTTATAATAAACATTAATAATATGTAAATGATAAATGTAAAGAAATATCCAAGTATATTTGAAACCAATAATATCTTTTAAATAAATCAACATTCCTAATTTTTAAAAATATTATTCTATCACCCATTTTGATTCATGAAACTTTGAAACAATGCCCCTACCTTGAAGAAACAATATATTACTATGAATACATTTTTTTCAATCTATATACAACATTCCCCATATGGATTTCTATAGAGTTTTCAAGGATCTATGTATCCTAAATACTATTCGATGCACTCCTAGAGGCTAGCCATTAATTCACCAATGAGTTAGTCCTGGTATAGTCCTTTATGTCCGCTTCAAATAGCATATAATACAGATAGAATTCATGTGATTATAAATTCAAAAAAATACTAGATATAAACTAGATACAATATGTTTTATCATATATAACATTTTGGGATCATTATAAAATCTATGAGTTTAAAAAATATCCCCTTTTGATAGTCATAAAAAAATAATATAAAAATTAAAACATGGAAGATGGAAAATGTAGAAATAAAAGAGTTACCTAATATTAGGAAATCAAAAATATATTTTTAATAATTAATTCCCAATTTTGAATATTTTTATTATCTCCCATTTTAACAGATAAAAACTTCAAATATTTTTACCCTAAATGAAACACTATTTTAATATCCCTATATTATTTTATCTTTTATGTCTATCTCAAACAATTCTTCCCCATTGTGATTATCAAAGATAAACATACAATGAAATAGTATTAATTAAATAAGGTAAACATTGATGAAAATAAAATCAAAGAAATGATTTAAGAGATTTTTGAAACATTACTTAAAATATAATAAAATTTCTTTTATCCATAAAATATAATATGGCATAAAATTATTTTGTAATGAAAATTTCATATACAAATAGAATATTATAATCAAACTCCACCTTATTAAATTATGACATATTAAAGTGATATTGTTTAAAAACTATCATGATTTAATACATAAAGTGGTAATGAAATAAAATTATTAAATTCATGTGTATATTTAGAAAAGAACATAAATAAAAATAAATACTTAAAATAGAAAATTTTAAAAACTAGCATCCTTAAAACATTCATTAATATATTCAATAAATTATAAAAAAATTAAAATATTTAAGAGGATTATTCGATGAGATATTAATTTAAAATATGATTTCATGAAGTCAATATTTTCATTATTGAAAATTATTAAAAAAAGATAATTCTTTTAAAACATTCTTACAGAAAGTATATAAAAAAAGTTAATATTGACATGTTATAGATGATGATAATGAAAATCATTCATGTTGATAAAAATATTGATGTAAATGAATATCACCAGAAAATGTTTTAGTAAGATATAAAATATTGACATTCAAAACATCATTTCATATATAGAAAAATCATGTAAAATCAAGAGAGTTATCTTATTTTTTAAGACATTTCATCTTATTTGTATTATGAATTTTTCTAATTATTATATATCTACCATATAATATGGTAATTAAACTCCGTGGTATATCCCTAAAATATATGAAATTAATGTTTCATTTCGTACAAAAATTTTTGGGTGTGTATGATTTGATAAAAAACTGATATGACCAAACAATATTGGTTCTAAAAATATTAGATAATAATAATTCAAGAAAATACACTTTTTTAATTAATTTTTTGTGAGAAAAATGAGTTGAAAATGAACATAATTATGTCTTCCATATCTATCATTTTTAAAATAAATTGTTTTCATTAATTTCATAGATATATGGTACTAATTATAAAACACATTTTGCGAAATAGAATTAAAAAATTTAGTATTTTTGAAAAAAATTATGTTTCAGGAAAAACCAAAACCATGATAATTATAGAAAATATATTGAGAACCCAAAATCTTATTAATATATTTATCACCATGGGTGAAATGAGTGTGGATAATTTTGAGATATTCGATTTGGGATTATAAATTCTCAACATTTTATCTATCTTTTAATTTTAAAATCCAATCATCTTTTTTCTTTTGAATAATTTTTTTTGTAAATATAGAGTTGATATTTTTTACCTATAAACACATTTTTATATTATTAAAATATATTCATATTTTTATTGTATTCATTTAAAAAAATTATCATATTTATATTGTTAAATAGAATAGAAATAGCAAAAAAAATGAAGAGGAGGAATTAGAAGAATAATTCCAAAAAGGGGGAACATATTTTACCTTCCTTGAGATATTCTAAGTTAAATTTAAGACTATAATCATTAGATAATTATATTGAAAGGTAATCCTACCTATTACTTTATATATATAAATTAAGATATTTATTTTCATTCATATTTTCTATTATCCTTTTCTATATATATGTAAATATAGTCGTATATGACACTTCTTGTTAAATTTATTACAATTTATTTATGGTACATTAATTTGATAATCCTTTCTAGAATGACAAAACGTTTTACTCCTTTTATAAAAAAAATTCAATATATTTTTCATGAATCTAGTCTCTAATTTAATATGAGACAATTCATCATCAATAATTTCCTTGAAATAATTTTTATTATGGAAAATTTGGATTCATTTGCATCATTTCTTAATTATCTTTGTATCCCTTCCAAAAGATCTCAAATCTCATGAAATATCTCATATGATCTTGGCATGAATTTTCATAATATCCCATTATTATTGTATAGATGTTAATTTTTTTGCCTAAATTCATAGAAAGTCACCTATAATCTATTTTTCTCTCAAATTTCTAAAGAATGCTCATCACAAATTGACTTTAACCCATTATAAATGTTAGTAAATCATGTAAACATACATGTAAAGTATTTATTTGGATAAATATTGAAAAATTAAAAATCCTTCCAACACATGTAAAATCTAATATATTTATCATTTTTCATTCCTCCATGACTGAATTTTAAAAATTAACCTATTTTATAGGAATATTTAAAAGTATTAATGAGATTAAAAATAATTTGTTAAATCCAACAATAAAGGGAGATCATGAATTTACCATTATATTAAAAATAATAAGACATTATGGTCAAAAATTATATTTTTATACATTATCAAGATTATATTCATTCATTAAAATTTTACAGACAAAGAATCTCGTCATATAAAAAATGATATCATATTATTTTTCCAACATAAATATTTAATCTATAAAATAATACGAAAATGAGAATAATATAAAATTATAAATGAAATAATATTTCAAATTTGTAATTATTTAATAAAATAATGAAAAATCACAATTTTGAGTCATATTATTTTTTAATATAAACATAATTTTTTCCTTTGAAACAAATTATTGGCAAATGTAGATTGAAAGGGGGAGGTAAATTTCCTATTCAAAAATAAATTTAAATGATTCCCTAAAATATATTTAAATGTAATTAAATAATATGATATTATCAAATTGAAATCGTATCAAAATAATGTTAATTAATTGAATATATATCTGAAGAGATAACACAAAATCTAAAAGGAAAAGGAATATATTGATATACGTGTTTTGAAATAGCTCACGAACTTCTCCTATATATCTTAAACTCATGAAACTTGAGAGTGTTATATTTAACCCCTTGGGATTAATGGAAATCCAATTATAAATAATAAAGAGTCTATTAGTTTTAATAAAAACTAATAAGAAAGAATTCCATTGCTTTGGAATTGAGAAATAACTAACCAAAACCGATTTCTTTGGAATGGAAAAAGAATGAAAAGTAATAATAATATGTTGGATTGATAGAGTATATATTTTCATAATTTTTCAATGGTATTAAATTTGTTAGTCCCTTACAATTAATAAATATGAGAAAATTTACATAATTTTAGTATTTTTGGTGATTCTAGGGCATAAATGTGAAAATTGGATAATTTATGAAATTAATTTTTTTGGAGATTTGGTTATTCGGGAATATATTTTACAATATATTTAAAAACTATGTTATTTTTAGGCACCTTTTGGTCATGGGATTCACCATATTTTTATGTACCCTAATCTAATTTGTAACACACTGGCCCAAAAAAATTATTAATGATGAGAAATTTTTCTTGCCAAAAAAATGCACCCTAATACAGTTAATTATGAATATATCACCATAGATATGTCCTAATGATATTATTATTGATGTAAGAAAAATGGGACTTAATTCCCCATGTGCCCATAAGATTTCATGTGGAAATTCTCTCATAAACCTGTCATTGCATGTGCTGAAATGGAGTATGTTCAAGAGTCTCCTCGGCCATACAAATAATACATTAGTGATTGAGTTATAACTACCACTACCAGTGTCCAATGGCTTCGATGGTTAATCCAATGATTGATTGGGGATGGGGAAGTTTTCCTTTTTGAAATTATTAATTTCATGCACTTAATGTTATAAAATATTTTCTCTCTTTTAAATTGTTGGTTTCAATTTCTATTAATTGTTATTATTATCAAGTTGGATCATATTTAGTTATAGATTCTATTTTTTTTATTTGTCAGTGATCATTTTCTCCCTCCAGTATGTAATTATCAATATATAATGCAAAATATCATGGCTCAGGGGTGATGTACTTGGAGATCATTAATATGTGTGGGAGGTATAGTAGATGTTCTTGATTGTTTTTTATAGACAAAACTAGATTAGAAATATCCTATTTCAATTTAGGGTATTCGCTAAAACAATTTCACACATAGGAAAGACATTAGATATATGTGATATCCTGGGATGGTTTACTCTCACCATCACTATTTGATGAAGGTAGTGAGAGGAATAGATCTTGAAATCTCACTTTAACTGGTTTAGAAAAAGAGAATTGGATAAATAAGAACTATATTAACATTGTAATTGGAAAACCTATCCCATCATGATCACTCAATTCATATAACTATTTTCAATCTATTTTACTGTCAAGTGTTTTTTAATATTTTTATCATCTCATTCGTTGGTTTGGTTACTTTATTTTGTTTTATATGTCAATAAATTTCAAAAACAATATCCACTTCATAATCAATTTATAATGAGACATCTTGATTGATGTTCACTCTTCTCTAAATACAACCTAGGTTATTGATTGTACTGCAGGTTATCTTAGGAAGTATTATTTTTTGTCACACCCCATGATAGAAACTTTCCAAAGAATAGATTCATTAAAAAATATATTATATTTTCCGTGGTGTATGCAGATTTTAATTATTATTATTGAATTGATTACATACCGTTTTAGGGAAAAAAATAGTTCATAATGATAAGGAACCCCTCTTTGAAAATATTTATTAACTCACTATTTTTTCAAATAAAATTTTGAATGGAAATGTAATAGGTATATCACATCAATAATTTATGGATATGTAGAAACAATTAAAAATAAATTATCAATTATTGAGGGCTAATAATGAAGTTACATTGGATAATGGACATAAACCTGAACCAGAATCAGAACCATTTGTGGAAGTGAATTCTTTACTCATCTATCAAATAGAGGAGCCAGACTACCTACCTCCGGCTTGTGAAATTAAACTTCAATAGGCACTTTTAACTAAAGATTAAACTGATTTCAACCCAATAATTGGAGATAATATTTCTATAAACTCATTTAATTTTGATTTAATAGAATTCAATTGAGTTATACTTCCCCTTGTTTTAAATTTTTAGATTCGGCCAACACATGTATTTCCTCAGTGGATGAGGAAGAAAAAGACGATTCTCTTGATGAGGAATATATAGATATCCCGAAAATATTTGAACAATTATTAAAGGGAGTAAATGAGAAGATCCACTAGACATAGCCAGTTGAAATAGAGACCCAATATGCATATTTGAAAGGGAATAATTATATATAGACACTTGTTTTATTATTATTTTTTCAAATATAATTACACTCTACATTTCACATTCATTTTCCCAATGATGAAACTAACATTTAGAAACAACAGGAGAATAAAGAAGATGTTGTGAAAGTGGAAACAATGAAGGTAGAGGACTCATTATTCAGCCTAAACCTATAGAGAATTTTTTATCTTATTGTCCTTGTTGTGGACATGGTGTATTATTTACATGGATCCCTCAACAAAAATATTGACATGAAAGATATAAAGAAGAATTTATGTTGGTTCATCTCAAAAAAAAACTCCACCCTCCATCAAATTGGGGATATAATGCTGGAACTACCCATCTAGAGGTATTAAAATCCCAATCACCTCTTACGAATTAAACCAATATCAATCATTCAATTAATTTTCTATTTCTATTTTATTTTCTTCTAATAAAATTAAAATGATTTCTTTTCTCTTTTATATAATGGTTTTTACAGTAAATCACTTAGGAACATAACTCATTGTTACTTTACAACTCCGTCAAGTTTCACCTCTCCATTACACTTACTTTCTTGCTATGATTCATTTTCAAATATTATTACGTGTTAAAATATATTTTAATGAATTGAGGAAACTGTTTCATTTATGTGTGGGGGAATAATATGTTATGATAAATAGTGGTTGTTTTTTAAATGTGTTTTATTAGAATTTTTCAATTTCAATTTCATTTTCTTTGTTTTTTTTTGAAACTATTTAGTTTAAATTATTATCATTTCAATTTTTCAAACTAATTTTATGCAGTGATTTTTTTCCATGACACTGATTTTAAATTAATACTAAAAATTACATTATTTTATGTTTAATAAATCGTTATTCTCATGAAATGTACCCTAAATTTTGAATCACATTCCACATCATACTATCTTTATCATTTAAATCACATTCAATTGATTATTCAAAACCATTATTTTCATATTCCTTTCATTACCCTCACTTATAGAATGATCCAAACCTTCAATGATTTATGTATAATTTTTTTTATTTCCATCAAAAGGTTCCGGTTAGAAGTAATTTTGATTTAAATTATTGAGTGATTTCTTTTGTTTTAAATGCCTTCTAGTCAAATAATCCTTTTCATTCAAGTATAACTTTCACATTTAATCTTTGTATCCCTTAGAATCCATGAACTGCCTATTAGGTTAGTAACATTACCAGCCAATTTTCCAGATCCAACCTACTATTGAAGTGAAATTAATGATCAAGATGAACATAAGTTTGTAGGGAAGTTGTATTTTGTATTGATAACTTATTTTGTGATACCTTTTGGGGAAAATAATATTTTTATTAGAACTGTTTGATGATGAAAAAATTATTCTATATAATCCTATTCCTTTTATGGAGCATTCAAAAAAACTTATGTCTAAGATGATTGATTATTTTTTACCTAAATGCTGAACTGTGTGAACTTTTTTTTATTTTTCCTAATGATGAAGATGATTTTATATTAAGGGGAGTTAGGAGGATATCGTACTTTAATTAAAATTAAAATCTTTTAATGTTTCTCTAAAATTATATTTTCCCTCTTCATTCGACCTATAATTTTGTACATCAAAATCCTACCAACCAATTTTCTTAGAATAAACATGAAATTTCCTCATAATAAACACATTTCTTTGAATCATATCAGGTGGAGATGTAGGAATATATTAGGCATATGGTGACTCTTTTATTGGTTTGGATGATAAATGTTTTGTTGAAAAATGATATTTGTGAGATGAGATAGAATTATTATGAGGTAGTTTTCTTGGGTTCATTAGAGGATAAATGAAGAAGAACTATGTTGAATATTATGGTCTAAGAACATGTAATTACTGTTGATGATGAGGCATGATATATTTTGGATCATGGTGTTGGAATTTTGGATATCTTTTTCAAGTGTTTTTAATTTTCATTGATATAATTTTGATGCTAACTTGTCCAGGAGTCGAAGTGTTATGTGTGTGGGAAACTATAGATTTTATATTATCATTGTTTTTCATGTGTTGATGTGTTATTTAATCTCTAAAAAATAAGAAATATGAGCTTTTTTACAAAATTTTATTATTTTTGAGATTTTTGGGATTCATTGTGAAAATTTGTTAATTCTGGAAATTTGTTAGTTTTCTAGAGTTTGGATTTTCTAGCATAGATTTTACAACATTGATCTAAATTGAGGGATTTTTTAGGGATCCTTTATTCATGGAGTTTCTGTTGTATTTTGAACCCAAAACCAATTCTAAACATACTATCCCATATAAATCAATAAAGATAATACATTTTTCTGGCTGATAGAATGGACCCTACAAATGTTAATGAGCCATATTTTCTCCTTAATATGTCCAAATGAGATGAATTTAGTTGTAATAGAAATAAGACTAATTAATTAATGTTCCAAAAAATTATTATATAGAAATTATCTCATTAATGATGATGTTTTATACTATTATGTGAAGTAGGTTAAAGAATCTCCTCATCCAGAAATAGTGTACTTCTATATTTATGTCATAAATACTTGGAAACATGTCCCAAATTAATTCAATTTATATAGTAGATAACCAAAATCATTTGGAACATCATTTAAGATGATATTATTTTATTTTTGACAGTTATGTTCGGTAGAATAGATGAGAAATTCTTGAGGACAAAATAAATATGAAAGTAATTTTTCTATTCTAATTTCCCCCATTTTATAATTTTGTAATATCTTTTTCTTTCCCCTTATTCAGGGATTCTTATCACATGGAGAGGAAATCCTATATGTGATTGGGGATGTATAGGTTTTTTTTTAATTATTCATTTCATTCACATAGTGTTTGAAAACATTTTCCCTCTTGGAAATGTTGGTTTGAATTTCTAATAATGAATTTTACTAATAGGAATGATCATATTTGGATTTAGATTCTATTGTTTTTAGGGGGTTAATAATTATTTTACCCCTATATTTGGTTATGTTATATATAAAATGGAATACCTCACAACATAGTAGTTAATTACTTGGTGATCATTGGTATGTGTGAGATTTATAGTGGATAATTTTGATTGTTAGGAAAAAACAGAAACAATCAGAAACTGCCTAAGTCAATTTAGGGTATTCAATTCATGTAATTCACCCTTTGGTAGGAGAGTAGAGAGATTCTTGATCATTTAATGTATTACTCTCACCATCACCATTTTACTAAGGGGGTGAGAATAAGCAATCATGGGATCTTACATTAATCATCTTAGTAGAATATAATTGAATAATGGGAACCATGATAACAGTGAATTTGGAAAACTGATCCCAACCTGATCACTCAATATATACTATTGTTTTCAATATATTAATTTCTTAATTTGTTGTTAATACTTTTCTTATTTCATTATAATGTTTTTACATTAGTTTTTTTCAAAGTCAAACAGCTTCAAAAACAATATCAACATCTTTTTCAATTTTTAAGACGACAGCTTTAATATCATGTACTCCTCTATGGAGACAAACTAGGTTAGAAAATATAAGTAATTTTAACATATGAAATTTTTATTTTTGTCACACCCCAAGACATTAACATGTCAATGAAAAATAAGAGATATGATTTACTATTAGGAAAAATGTTTATAATAAAATCTATACACTCACTAAACGATAAAAAGATAAACTATAGTGAGAGGCGAAGAATAAAATAGATACATCCAAGGGGTTATAAATAGAATTTAAAAATGATCAATTAAATTAGAATATTTTGGTAAAAAATATATTAAAAAAACATTATGGTTCCTGATGATTATCGATGGGGGCCAACCATTTAAATGGTGCATGTTAGTGTTTTAAATTTACACAAAAGATATAAAATTTATCTTCTTTGAAAAATTATGAGAAATATTTTTAAATTGATGATCATTAATGATCTAAGATAAATCACTGATAATTATATATTAGAAATATTAATTTTGGAAAATTAAATTTTTTAAATGGAGATCCAAAAAACTGTATGACATATATTTATATCTTTATAGGATGCAAGGATGGTCCATGATTGTGCTGAAATATTAATGACCCAAGGGGATCCTTTAGGACCAATATTTAGTGACCCTAAAAGGGTTTTAGAATGTATCCATTTACTTTCAACACTATTACAATAGCTATATGATTCGAATGGAAGAAATGTAGTAGTTAGGTAATCAATAAAGGCAGTTTTGTAGAGTGTTATAGTATATTGGACTTTTTAATATACTTAACTATTAACTAGGAGAATCCTCGTTATAACACCCCATGAATTTAAAAATAGATATAAAATTGAATGAATGAAACACTGAGTCTCTAAAAAACACTACTTCGTTATAACCAAGCCATGTAAACATAAATTTTTCACCTATGTTATTTTAATTTCTAAAAACTGACATACATAGTTGCATTCAGTAAGATATTTAGAGTGTGATAAAGCAAACTTAATTTTTGGTGAATATTTACAAACCCATATGAATAGTATCATGCCCATATTAATAGTAGTGATTAATAATTCATCCTAAAAATATAATAACCACCAATGAATGTATACTGAAAATTTATACATCTAAAATGATAATAAAATATCATAAAATAAGTATTTGTATTATTTTATATCATAAATATTTTAATTAAAATATAATTATTAAATATAAAAAGTTAAAATGAAAATTTATTTACATAAAATATATACATAAATTGTTAATTAATTTCCTTCTCGTTATAATTTAATTTTATGGAACCTTGATTAATTTCAAAATGGGGTATAAAACGTGTTATAATTTTAATGTTGTTTTTTAAGAAAGTTTGAATTTTAAAAAAATTAATTTAAAATAATTAGAAAATGTTTTTAAAAAAATGATTTTATTTTTAAATTATAAGAATCTTAGAATCTTTTAGGTGAATTTTTGGGATTTTTTTTGAAATTCTTGAATTTTTTTTTGAATAGTGAAATAGAGTAATATACCAATCATTGAAATTATCAGTTAAATACACTATTTATGACATCATAAGTGTTGTAATCCCACTTGGTTCGAACTAAATTTCCATCATTAATATTTTGGTTTACATTAATTATGACAATTCATAGTCTTGAGAAAAAATAATATAATAATGATTAAAATAGTGGAAAACACATCCTCTCCTCCACAATAAATACCACACTCATATCCCTTTTCCTCCCAAACCTCTAATGCCATGATCCTTACCTAAGTTCTGCACAATAAATCTACCAAGTCTCTTCCTGAAGCCTTATATCTACTGTTCTCACCAAATGTCCAAAACCAATGGGCTTATAAAGGATCTCAAAGAGAAGAGATCAAGAGGTTCACATTCTCTTTTTTTCATTCTTTTACTGTCATTTTATTTTCAATTCTTCTAATTTAGTTACCTCGCATTATCAAAGAGGCAGGAATGATCCTGAATCTTACATATTATAGTATTCATCATGTTTATGGAAGACTCACTATTATACTTCTTCTCTTCTCCCACTTATTCATGAAAATAAAACACCATTCATGATGTGTTGATTTACCAACATCATGGAGGATGTGATTTCGATTGATTTTACTTTCTTAAATACTAGTAATGTAACCATTTATGTGGTTGAACCAGATTACAGTTTATGCATTATATCATATATAACGTTCAATAATCCTTTTTTACACAAGTTATTAATTTATAAATGAAAATGGTCTCGTTGTGTAAAAAATCATCCAATTAACCCCAATGGTTTTCATTATATAATTTATATAAAGATTCATCTTAACACCACGTAACCAAATGAAATTTAAAACCATGTGACATTATATATGTTCAATAATATCATATAACATCAACTCTGGACAACCATCCTCATTTTACATGATTTTCCATTCACGTATATAATTATAAAGATCATGATGAAAATGCTCCCAAATAATAAAACTAATCTTCTTAAACCCACGAAGAAGGCCATGAATGAACATAATAAGTCTATAATAATACAATAACATAAATAATTGGTTTTGAAAATATTAATTAATGAAATTTATTTGGTTTTCCAGGACCGTAATATAACGTGATGAACACTAACAGACTTAACGTAAGGGTTTCATCAAATCACATCAATTTTTTTGAGATATTTTATATTCAATAATAATAATTATGTATGGTGTATTTATACATCCCATTGATGTTTAATATCATTAAAATATTTATTTTAATGATATAAAATGTATCATTTTATTATTATAAATTTTGGGGTGTATGATTTAATTGATTACAATGTTTTATGGGGTTTTCAACCCAAACCTCCATTTTCTTTCAGGTTGGTTTTAATATCAACAAAACTCAATTAATTTATTACTTATTCATAGTTAATCTTCATAATCTCGATTTTATGGTTCTATATATGTTTTAAAACTTGAATCATACCATCATATATGGGGAGTTATTTCTTTTTTAAATGGTTATTAAAAAATTTAATAGAATTGCAATCCCGATTCAAGAAACATATCGAATTCTTATTTATTATGATGTTCACACTATAATATCATTTAATCCAGATATATCTTTCTAAATTCATAAATTTTTACATAAAAATATATCTTTTTTTTTCTGGTTTTATGAAAGTAAACAATATTTTACTCTATAAAATATCATTACTGAATTTTTTAAACCACAATAAAATGATTTAATTATGAAGATTCCTTAAAAACACTTTATACATGGTGTCACTTAAATGGGACATCATTTATGCCTCAAATGTATTATCAATGTAATTTCCTTTTAATTTCATTGATATACATGTTTAAGTCTTGATTTATGAAACCTAAAAATAACTTTCCAAAAGAACTCTTTTTTCAAATGTAAAATAGACTTTTATCACCTCACTTTAACATTTATGAGGTATATGCCTTGTTCACCACTTATTCCATTTATGTGGCGTATATACATACCTCTGGTATATCATGTAATGATTCTACTAATTCTCATTATATTCTAAGAGATTATGATTTGAATGTTTCATGGTGGTATGGGACACTTTGGAGTGTTTAAGGATTATTTCCTCAAAAATTTCCCAATTGATTCCTTTAAATGTAATTTTCTTATATGAAAATACATAAATAAATCTTGTATTTCATAAAGGTTTATTTATTATGATATCTTCTACAATAATTTTTTGTTGGGTTTCTAATTATTTTTACTATGGATGCACTATTTTGATATCATTCACCATATTATTTTGAATGGTCACTATTTATTTCAATAACTTTGGATAGTTATTTACATTTCATATGCTAGTTTCAATATTAATTTATATGTTGATTATGTTCAGGCCTATTATATGAGGAATTAATTGGACTTAATATGTGATGGGTGGGGCTTTCTATAGCCCCTCGATGCATCAGTATGTCTTATGAGACAAATAGATGTGGACTTGCTCAAGGCCATTCCTAGTTTGATATACGGTTTTGGTCGAGGTCTTAATCATTTTTAGACCTCTTGGCTAAGGCCATCAATGTATGTTTTAGAATGTATAACAAATTAATTTCCCTCATAATAGATATATAAATTTATTTTTCTTGTTTTTATTCGACTATTAGAATACCCATGATTATGATATATTATGGATATATTATCTCATCTCATATTCATTCCATATTATGTTCTTGTATATTTTTATAAGGCTTGTTTTTTTAGATATTCTCCATGCCTAATTTTTATAATTATGATATCATCAACTATATTTCTTACCCATACTGAGCATCTGATCTCACCCCTTTTTTATGTTTCATTTTATCAGGACATGAAGGAGTTTATTATAACTGAATTGTAGGGAAAATATTAGATTGGTGTATGTTCCCAATAAAACGTATACATTGTATTTATTTTCATATTGTAATGTTTATCCAATATATGTATCTAGTTTTTTAAAACTACTATTATAATAGGTATATTGGTATTTCATTCCTTGTAATCATGACAATGTACTAAAATAATGCACCATCTTCGAGCTTCTGGGGACTGGGCGTTACATTTAGTAATAGAGAGAGTTTAATTGAAAACATGGAAACTAGATATAGAAAATTAGATTAGTGAACAAAACCCTATGATACACATTGAGGATAAGAATACCAGGACATCCTAGAACTTTGGTATGTAATATATTAGGTGTTTTATCATGAAAATACATCCCTCTATGGAAAAATCAATTAGAGGTGGCTCTGGTACAAATGTATCTAGGGCTAAAAACTAAAAAACACTGATTTGAGATAGGCTCGAATGGAAATAGGTGCACGATAATGGGACTTGATGCACTATTGATTTCACACTCCAAGGGGATATTATTTGGTAAAATTATATTATTATTAGTAAAATAATTATGAAGGAGTTATGAACCCAAAGTAACCAAATTATATGGTTTTATGATTTATGATGCATAAATTTATGTTATGTTTTACATAATGTTTATACATATATAAAGTTCGCAATTTTATGATATAATATATAATAATGAATTGATTATAAATTGTCCCTAAAAGGAGAAATATGAACTTTACCAATGAACAAGATGTGAAGAGTAAGAAATATAATATCTCTGATGGACTTAATACATCATTTCAAAATAATATTGTCTCCCAAGTATCCTCATCATGTGAGGAAATAATATCCTCTGTTGACAAGGTATGTAAAGACTTCCTTGAGTCCTTTGGATTTGAAGGGAAGAAAAATAAGAAGTTCATAACTGGGAAAAAACAGATAAAGGGAATAAGGGAAAGATGTAATTTCCATATGTGTTAATTGTGGAAAAAAATACGGTATATGATTGAGAGGAAATATATTTTTTCAAGTGTGGAGAAAAAGGCCACCATGAAGATAAATGAAAGATAATGAAATGAATTTTTCTATTTTCAATGATTCAATAAATAAATAAAATGAAAAAATATGAAAATAAATGTCCCAAGTGTTATTGGAATATACCCAAAATAATAATTTTCACTAACTACCATGTTATGATTCTATCGAAGTTGAATTAGAATTATTAATAACCATAGTCAAGAATCATGTCATTTTAATATTTTTTAGTAATGAACTGGTTATAAAAATTAAGAGATATATAATGATTGTACTGTATTAATAATTATTTATGGATTTGTGGTCGTATGATGAATGGTACAATGGGAATGTTATTCTGTAAAAAGATAAGCGTTTTTGGAAAAAACAAGATTGCTGGAAATAAAACCCTTAATATATATCTGGAATTGATAGAATTATAAGGAAATGATTGATTCCAATAAGTTTGTACTACATTGGAACAGAATATTGACCTTTCAAGAAGTGGATTATAAAATCATAAATGAAGTTTATATTAATTCTGGAATTAAGGAATATATCCAATAACATGTATCTTTCTTATGTAATATGGAAGAATTAATTTTTTCAATATGGTATTTACGGTATTTCATGTTATCAACATATTTCGAGAGGATACATTATGAAGTAATTCATAAGTTTTGAATGGGAATTTTAGAGATACATTCTTTTGATTAGGGTATAATGATATGTTCATAATTTCTATTTATATACCATCATTATAATGTGTTGAATCATTATATTTTATATGTTTTAATGATTTATTAAATGTTTTATGTTGATCATTGTATGGGGATTTCGAGTTTAATGTCACAACATGATGATTTGATTATTATTCCACAAACATGTTGTCTAATTACAATACATTGTTTTGTAGTAATGGATGAATTTCCATTTCTTCTTAGTAATAGGATATTTTAATCATATTCTTGATGTGGTTTTCCCATAAGGTAATTTTCAATTATCAATCATTATCTTTTTAAGTTCAATTTCAAATTTCAAGGATGAAATTTTTGTGAGTGGATAATGTAACATCCCATGAATTTTAAAATACATTAAATATAGAATCAATGAAACAATGAGTCATTACAAAACACAACTTTGTTATATCCTAAATTAGTAAACATAATTTGTACACCTCTATGATTTGAATTTCAAAATACAGACTCACACCGTTGCATTCAGTAAGATATTTCGATTCTAATAAGACAGAAATATTTTTTAGTGAATAGTGACATACCCTTATGAGTAGTAAAATACCCTTAGAAATATTAATAAATTATAATGAATCGTAAATTGGCCAAATAATTTAAACATCACCCAATAATGTATAAATACAATTTAGACATCTTAAAAGTGAAAAAATGATCAAACAATATGTGTTGTTATTTTTTATGTCATAAATATTTTAATTACAATTTTATGATTGACATTAATAATTTAAAATTGAAAAATTATATTCATACATTTTTACATTATTTTATTATGGTATGAATATATTTTTATTGGTCCTTGATTAATTTTTCAATGTGTTATAAAACTGGTTATAATTTTAAAGTTGTTGTTTTTATTCTATTATGATTTTATTTAAAAATTGAATTAAAAATATTTAGAAAATTATTTTCCAAAAAAGGAGTTTATTTTTAGAATTCATTTATCAATAAATGGTTAATGTGAATTATTTTGTATTTTTCTGATATTCGTAAATTTTTTATGAATAATCAAATATGGTAAAATACTATACATTGAAATAATAATTAAAATACACTATTTATGACATAATAAGTGATATAAGCCAACTTTTTTTGAGCTCAGATTACATTTTTACAATTTTGGGTCACATGAATTTACATTATTCATAGCCTTGAGAAAAAATATTTTCATACCGATTAAAATCATTTAAAATACCTCATATCCTCCAAAATAAATCCCACCCATATATCCCTCTTCCTTACACAACTATCAAGCCTTGAGCCATACCTAAGTTATTACCAATACACCCACAAGGGCTCTTTCACATTTACTAGAGCATTCGGTCTCATGAAAAGGCTAAAACCAAAGCCCTTAAGAAGGATCTCAAAAATAGGTGATCAAGAGGTAAACATCCTCTTTTGTTATATTTGTTTTCTCTTCAATTTACATTCATTTATTCTTCTTCTCTCACCTCACCTTATCCTAGTGGAATGATTGATCTTGTATCTTAATTATTATGGATTTAATCATGGTTATGTATGACTCACCATTATTATTCATCTCCTCACCACCTTATTCTAGAAATTAAAACACCGTCTTTGTTGTGTCAATTTTCCTACACAGTGGATGATGTGATTTCCATTCCTTTCACAACATTCAAAAATGGTCATGAAACAAAATTTATTATTGAAATAGATTATAATTTATTTATTATATCTTATATGAAATTTTGGAATCATTTTTTCCAAATGTTATTAATTTATAATTAAAAATTAGTTCGTTGTGTTCAAAACAAACAAATAACCCAAACAATTTTCATTATATAATTTATATAATGATTAATCTTATATCCAAGTAACCAAATTAAATTATAAACTATGTAACCTTCTATATGTTCAATATAACAAATAAAATTAATTCAGGATAACCATTCTCAGTTTAGATGATTCTCCATTCATGTTTGTAAGTATACCAATCTGGATGAAAATGCTCCTAAATAAATTGAACCTTTTAATACCACCAAGAAGTCTATTAATGAACACAATAAGTCTATAATAAATAAATAAAATAAAAAATAAGTCTTCTAAATAATAATTAATTATTTTAATTTTGTTATCCATGTCACTAACATCAATTGAAGAACACCAACAGACTAAAGGTAAGGGTTTTTTCATCTCACTTCCTTTTTTGTGAGATATTCCGCAGTAACTACAATTACATGTCTATGGTGTAAGTTTACATGCCATTGATGTTTAATGTCATGAAACTCTATATTTTCCTGATATCCTATATATCATTTGATGATTGTTAATATTGGGTCATATGATCCAATTGTTTACAAAATTGTATGTGTTTTTCGACCCAAAACTCCATTTTCATTCGAGTTTCATTTATTATCAACATACATAAATTTAATTCATATTCATTAATATTTACTCCTCATAATATTATTGAGAATGTTCTATATATGTGTCCCAACTAGAATCATACCCTCATTTATGAGGAGTTATATTTTTTAAAGGATCTATAAAAAATTATTTTGAAATGCAAGCCCGATTCATGGAACATCTATAATTCTTACCTATATTGAAGTTCACTCTATAATCTATTTTAGGCTATATATATCTCTATAAAAGAACAAATTTTAACATGAAAAGCTATATTGGTTAATTTCTTGTTTTATTAAAAAAATTCATTTCCTCTTTCAAATCTCTTTAATGAATTCCTTAAGCCACACTAGAAATATTTAATTCTAAAGATTGATTAAAAAAAATTACATGATTTCACAACAATGGGACATCATTTATGCCTAAAATGTAAATGTCAATGTAATTCTATTTTCTTTTCTCAAATATATATTTTTAAATCATGATTTATGAAAAATAAATATAATTTTTTAAAATAAATCTTCTTTCTAAAGTAAAATAGAATTTTCTCACCTCTATTGAACATTAATGTAGTATATGCCATGTTCACCACTTATTCCATTAATGTGGTGTATTTAATGCCCTTTTCTATATCTTTTTATGATTCTCTTTATTCTCATGATATTCTACGGGATTGAGATTTGAATTTTTCAAGGTCGTATAGGACACTTTAAAATGTTTATGGATAATTTTGTCAAGAATTTATCAATGGTATCTTATAAATATACCGTTTTCTATATCATCATCCTTTGATAAATCTTGTATTTGTAATATTATTATCTATTATGATATCATATAAAATATTTTTTTGAAAAGATCTTGATTATTTTAACTATGGATGTTGTATTTTGATATCATTCACCATATTTTTATGAATGGTTCGTGTTTATGTTCAATGAATTTGGAATGTTATTTAAATTTCCTATGTTAGTTTCAATATGAATTTATATTTTGATTATGTTCACCCATTTTAGACGAGGAAATCATTGAACATTGTATGAGATGGTTGGGGACCACTATACCCCCATAATGAATTGGTTGGTTTTATGAGACAAATAGACGTGGACTTGGCTGAGGCCTTCCCCATTTTGATATATGGTTTTGGCCGAGGCCTTAATCATTTTTATACATCTTGGTTGTGGCCCTAACAATATGTTTTATAATGTATAGAATATGAAATTTTCTAATAATCACTATAGAAATTCATAGTTCATGTGGTTATTTGACTATTATAATACCCATCACTAGGTTTTATTATGGATATATTTAGCCAGCTCATATTCCTACCATATTATACTCATGTTTATTTTAAAAAGGCATGTGTTTCAAGTTATTCGAGATTACAATTTTTTATGTTTATGATAACATTAGTTGTATTTCTTTCCCTAACTAAGCATCTAAGATCACCCCTTTCTTATGTTCCATCTTCTAGGGTCATGAACAATTTCATTATGACTAACTTGAAGGGATAATCTTGGAATAGAGGATATTCCCCATAAAATATATGTGTTGTATTTATTTTCATGTTGTAATGATGTATCTAGGTATGTATTTGGTTTTCCAAGACTACTAAACTTATCGGTCCTTTGGGATTTGATTCCTCGTAATCATGCAAGTGTATTAAAATAATGCACCGTCTCTTGGATTCAGGGGATGGGGCGTTACACTAGGGGCTAGTTGGTGTTACACTGATGATTTAGACTAGAAAAGGCCCTTCGTGTATACTTTGAAAATATACTTTGGCCAGATTCCTTGATATCATTATAACCCAATAGAAACATTAAATACACACTCAAAACTACATGTTATATTATAATAAGGGGTTTGGATCACTATAATAATCTTGATATTTAACAAGTCACTTCACATGTACTCATAGTACACTATAGTATAAAATTGTTTTGATATATTGTGATACATCAAATAATGGTTAGGGTTGGTTACATATCAAATATATGAAGGTTAATTTTAAGACTCAGGAAAGTTAATGTTTTATGTTAAAAATTTCATAACACAAGATTTATAGAAATTAATAATATTTTTATCATTAAATATTTGAGAGAATTATATATGTAGAGAAATATTTAACATATATACTAATTACAAGAATAGAAGTTATATATTTAAATTCATGTAGTAAAACATGATCCAATAGATTGGTTTGGGTTTAATGGGTATCTTGAATTTACAATACATTACCATGTAATGAATTTAAAATAACATGTTTCCCTTTCGATTATACTGATTGAAAAAGACCAAATACACATGGATTTATAATGGAATGTAATAATAATATTAATGAAAGGGAATCTTTCATACATTTATGAAAGGTTATTTCAACAATCAGATCAAATAAATATCAATGAGTGACATAAGGATGATCTAATGTTATAGTAGAAGGTGATAGATAATATAGTGTTTAACCAAGTAAATTATAGAATTATAATACATGAAAAATTAATACGTGGCTCAATTATGGAAAAACTGAAGAATGATATATTCAATTATGTATATATATATATATCAATTCCATGATTATATAGAAATTAAAATGGTGAATAGAGGTATCAATTATTACATATGGAGGGATAAACTGATGATGGAAATTCTAGAGTACCAATCCTTATTGATGGACTACCAACATGTTATAGGTATATTTTATAAGATTAATGAGATAATGAAATCATTACTCATGCATATATAGAAATGGAAGAAAATCAGAATGGATTTTATGAAAATCCATCCAAATACCAGATATGGTTGTAATGGTGTTAGTTTTGTGATTGATAAAATGATGAAGTCACTAAATTTAATATATTTTTAAATAGAATCATCACATGAACAATATATAAAAATAAATGAAAATTAATTGACAACGATTATTAGAGTAATAATTTCAATTATATCTAATCAATATCAGTTTTTTATGAAAAATTCTTAGATAATTAATCAAAATCAATTCATCATAAATTTATACATTAGAACTACATATCAACATCATATAGAAGGAAATCATTAAAATACTGTACAAATACCTTTACAAATATAGGGATCATTTTTGATGGATTTAAAAATATAATTGGAATAATATCATCAAGTTTTATGGTTTCTGTAATGAAAATGTTTCTACATCATAATTAAAATGGAACTATAATTTTCTCAATATGAAAAATGTGTAAAGCTAAAATATATTATATTTATGTTAGGGATTGAAAGCAATCATGAATCAATCTTTAACAATTTAATGATTGAGATAATTTAAACAATTCATTATCTTACTAAAGTAATGAAATTTGAAAATGGACTACATTCATAATCATTGGTGATATCTTGAGTTTAATTTTGGGGGTAAATTATTTTGTTTAATTTCACTATAGAAGAGGAAAATTAGATTCATGAATACTAGTTTTTTATTTCATAGGTATATTCTCTTATTTTTTATTCGTGATCATATTGGTACTATATCTTATCACCTATAACCTCCATCAAAACTCTCAAAAGTGCGCGATGATATGAAAAAACCATCCCTAGGTTGCCTTGTAAAACCAAGGGTATGAAAATATCATATATAAAAGGGATTAACCTATATAATATAAATATTATTTGGAGATAAGATGTATCATCAACAAACAAATCGAAGAAAAAAATATAAACGATATACAAAAACCATCCCACATACAAGTATAATTTGAACAGATACAAATACAAGTCGCCAAGTTAAATAGCCAAAGTAATTAAAAATAATTTTCAAAACAACAATATTAAGGGATGATATTGTAATGCCCAACATAGTCCATGTAATCATAATAGAAGCCTCAAAATAGATTTATATACATATGGTGAAAATACCAATATACTAAGTAGGAAACCCTCAAGAGTAAAAACAAATTTATATTGTGTTTGGAAATCTCATATTAAAATTTATTTCTAAAAATATTATATAAACTCAAACATGAAAATAATCATCCATATTTTTAATATAGAGGTCCAATTTTACTTAATATTTTCCATTAATTTTTGTTTATTATGAATATTAACCCCGATAATGATTTGTCACCACAATATGTGTGAAACAGGGTTAAAATTATGGGACAAAAAATCAAAATCATCAAAAAATATGCATTTACATGATTGGATAATATTTGCTCTACCATATCAATAATAACATTAAATATATTGTATATTATTGTGACTTTACTTTTATAATGATATTTATATTACATTATATGATGAATAAATACAACAAGTCACTCTCTTGATTTTATTTTATCTTATAGTTTTCATAGGGGTAAAATGAAGACATTAATGAATATAAATGGTTATTTTAAAAATTAATAAATTTTTTTTATTAATGTAATTTATTTTTAGTTTATGGGATGATATAATTACACAAAATACTTCAGCAATGATAACTTATTTCCCGTAGAGAGTGTAGGGAAAATATATTAAATGATAATAAAACCATTAATGGAAAATTATTTTGGGTGAAATGTGGAGTTACATTAATATATTGGATAATAATATTGAATTTTTTATTTTAATAGTTTTTCTATTCAATATACCTTGTAGTATTTATGAATTGATATTCCAATTAATTGAATTGCCCCAATATTGTATTTAATGATGTTTTATATTAAGTAATATTATATTAATGATTAGAATGTTAGGAAAATATTTAAGAGAACAAATGGAAAGGTTAATTATATAAAAATTCATCCATGTACAATTTTCAAGACACATTTCACATTATAAATATATTTATGACCCTTAATGTCTAAAAGATATTTTTAGTATGATTAATGTTAAAAAGAGTTAATAAAGGGGTCAACAAAATGATATTGTTTATAATGATAGAAAAATATATTTAAATTTATCTGGACATCTATATTAATACCATATAATATATTAATTTGAATCATGTACATTTGTAAACTTTTCAATTGAGAAATATATTAATTATATTATAGTCTTTTTATGTTTTTCATGTGTATCCTTTACTCACATATTAAAAGGTAGCTCAACTCCTCTCTTACTCCCACCTTTTGAAAAAACTATATTATCCAATACCATCAAAAATACCTTACCAAACTTCCTATCCATGATTTAGAGGCTCTATGTTATTCAAACTACCATCCTATAAGTATTAAGGTGTAATCCAAATGAAGATTTTTAAAGAGGAGGCATAACTCATAACTATGAGTTTTCATTTTAGTTATTCTTATACCCCCTTTAAATATTCATCAAAACATACTATATAATGAAATAATTATCTAAACTGTATCTAAATATTATTATAATAAAGGTTGAACCATTTTTCAAATAATTATATCTCATATGGGCACATAAACATCATTCATGTGTACATGTGGTCTTCTAAATCCATGAAACAATGTGATTCATATTCAGAAAAAATACAATAGTTAGTTATTATTTTGTATTTAATGAATATATTTGATATTAATGAAATAAATAGGATTATCTAAAGATAATATATTATTTTTCTTATTAAATTTCCACCTGTAATAAATGTTAATGTTTCTTGTGCGTATGTGATGGCTTCCACCTCCATGATGGGATGTGAGTCATTTTTCATGTTTGTATTTTCTAGATTCTTATAAGATATTATGTAATTTATAAATATGATAATTATAACATGATTAATATTTTAGATATTATCATACCATTCCACATTTGATCATGGCTTATTTACCAATTTTGTTTTAACATTATCAACCGAACATCCTCAATACACCACACATGAATATAATTAATTTCGTAATAAAAGAAATAATTATAATAATGGAACAAAAATGGATAATATTAATGAAAATACTATGAAATAGTTTTTTTATGTAATTATGAAATTAATATATTTTAATTATATAGTATATAAATTAATTATGCGGTGATTCAAACTTGCGGTAAAAGGTTTATTAACTCAATTTCTTAAAATTGTAGTATATTAATTCTTTATGGTGTATTTTAATCCATGGCCATGTACGAAAATAACTATGATTATTTTATGTTATATTTTTATGTTTTTACCAGTATTTATAGTTTTACACATAATTACTGCATTGATTAATTCTCACCTCATTGTTACGATCTTTGTAAGTGTTTCATGTCATAATTTTGTTTTTCTAACACATGTTCTATATTCAAATATATTACTTCTAAAATATTTTTTATAATATCAATTTGATAATTAATATCATGAATCTATTTATATTCATGGTGTCAAAAATTTCATTTGAATTCATTTCATTGTTCTAGGTTTTGATTCAGATTCAACCAAACATGTAAGGGTTTATTTCGAAATCTCATCCTAATTGGGGATTATTTTTATTTCTATATTCATTAGAATAATATATGATATTTATATATTAAAACCCATATATTTTGTTCTAATATTTTAATTATTGTGGTATTTATTTGTTTGTTTAATTTTTATGTTCAATGTAATTCAATATTCTAAATGCTTGTTATTACATAAAATTGATATTGTTTTTATATTCGATCTGGAATATTTATATTTAATGACCATATTTTCATTAAAACATATCTAAGTATGTGTCTAATATTCTATAAGGATTTACTAAATACATATTTAAGATATTTTTATATTATATTAATTGGTTTATGATGAATCTTATTTTCATTTTTTGAACAAGGTATTTTCTTAACAAATGTGTAATCCCAATCAAGATTTTAGCATTTACCACATGAAATAATTTTTTCACTAACATGACTATTATATTACATGAATATATGTTCTTAATATTCCTGATTATTTAAAAATAAAATGTTTTTTGAATATTCGGTAAAAATTATATTTTACATAAGAAATTTCAAAATGAAATGTGTATTTACCTCAAAAATTGATATAGTGATCTTTTAAATGTATTTTTCTCTATGTCAAAATGCACTGATGAATCTTATTCATTACTAGGGATAAGTTATAATGAACACATGGACCAAATTAATATAGATAACTAATTATCATGGCCTTTTATTTTTTATTCAAAAAAATATTATCATTTTATATACTAGTTTTCAAATATGATTCTTTATGTTAATTATGTATTATATTGATTATTTTTCTCTTTTAATATGATGAATGCATTTGAATTATTTATTGATGAGTGGGGGATGAAATTTTATATCCCTTCAATGGATCAATATGTATCATGAGATTAATTATCTTGGGTATTTGGTACATTCATATTCAATTATTTAATATGTCCTGGTATAAGGCCTTAGTGGTATGTTTATGATGTCGAACCAAAATGCCATAATATTATTATTATGATGTCTACCATTATAAATTCTATTATTATGAAAATAATATTTTTACCCCTGAAATTCTTTTTGTTCCCATATTATCCATGGATATATTGTTCTTTTATGATATTTTTTATATGACATATATTATTATTGTTTATCTCTGTCTTATTATTAAATATTTACTTATTATGTGATAACTTTTGTTGTATTATTTACCTTAATAAGAATACTTTAAAGACCCATAAATTCCAAGTATATTTTTTTTCTTAATTTCTTTTGAATTTTACAAGCCCGTGGCTTCTGACGGCACTTGATTCTGAGGCCCGGTGTGCCCGGAATAAATTTCTGAAGTTTAGCGTAGTTACGTTCAGTAAACGAACGAGCATGTTTTTCAATATTTAGAACCGGTGCTTGAAATTGAAATCTGAGGGCACCGATGAACTCGTATCGCCAGTAATTTCTTAATGGGACCTTTACTACAGTTGCATCTTAATAAGGTTGAGAATTATTATTTGGGGAATTGGTTTTAAATAAATAAAATTGTTGAATTTTTTTTTTGTAATCATGGAAGTTAAACCCTTCCATGTGAGGTTGTTGGTGGAACCCAGAACCTCCCAACTTCCCAAATGTGATTATATGAGTGGTGGGGCCCACATGATCCCCAACCATTAATCTCCCCAAATTCCCTTAAACCGCATTTATTAATTTGTTAACTCCTCTTTAATTTTATAACTCTTCCTTTACTCTCACTCCCTCTTTAAGTCTTTCCTACACACCTTGATTAATAATTTGAACCTATTAAAATAATTAATTATGTGATTTATATCCTGAAATTTAATTTTCCACTGTTAATAAAATAATAGGATTTGCCTATTATTTTACTTTTCCACTTTTTTAGGGGATTTTGAGGGAGCTCTTGTGAAGAATAATAAGAAGAGAATTCCACTTTCGTTGGAGAACGACACCTCTTCAACGAAGAACATCGATTCCATGAAGATCAACGACAAACTTCCTTTTCTTCTTTTCGCATCAAGGGAGGAAATATAATCGTGCAAAACTCGCCAAGGATGACGGTTCATTCCTTACGTTGATGGAGTGACAACACTTTTCGCATCTACGACGGATGAACCATATTCGAGGTAGGGGTTATGTTCAATTTTAATGGATTAAAATTGTGCTTTGGTTCATTGTTGTATAATATTGTTTTCCTGACCAATTGCTATCGATTAATGCGGAGGGTGTAGTCTGAACAAACACAGCCCGAAAACCCTCCGTTTGATCCAACTTATTGATGGAATTGGCGATCGAAGGTGGAACACAAAAGAGGTCAGCGACGCAAGGGCCGCCGTCGTACACGCAAAGAAAAGTCGCGACCAAGCAAGCCGCAGTGGGGGAAGCACGGTGCCGTCACACCGTGCTGGGGATGCGGAAATGCAGACAGTGTAGGCCGCGATGGTGGAAGTTGGTTCCATTGTGCCGGCTATAAAGCAAGAACCGCAGCCAGCGTTCCGGGCCGCATCGGCAGAAGGACAGGCCGGCCTGTCGGCCGGCTGGGCGAAGAGGATCCGCGGCGCCAGGAGGGTACTCCGCTGGAAAACCGTCCAGCCTGTCTGCCCGCCGGGTGGATCAATTCTGCAGTGCCAGAAGGGTGCCGCGCAGGAAGTGACCTGGGCCGCCGTGCGGGACGCGTGCGCTAGAAGGCCGGCTGGCCTTGCCGGGCGATTTGGGAAGGTTGGCGCCACTTGGCGGCGCTGGTTCGGACAGTCGAGGGGTCACACCCCTCGGACCGCTCGGCCCTCGGGCCAACCCAGCAAGGTCGCGCGCCGAGCTGGGCCTCACCCAGCTGGGCTGGGCTGGGCTGCATCCCTCGGGCCAGGCGGCGAGACTCACCGGGCCGGTGCGACCCCTTTGCCGGGTCGGACCCGCCAAAACCGAGACGACCCGACCCGTCAGCCATCGGGCCTAACAGACCTGGCCCATTTTTACTTAAAAGTAAATTTCGTAAAGACTCTGCGTCCGATCGACGCGCTTTCTACGGTAATAAGACCCTTGCAATGAGGCAATCATTTTTTTACTCTTATTGAGTTTTGGACGACTTTGGAAAACGATCGGGTTTGGAACGGACGTAATTTCAACTGGGCCCTCAGGAGAAGAAACTCTTTCAAACTAAGGACCGCACGTCTGATTGGTGTACCGTCAACTACATTAGATTCCCCTTGATGAAACTATTCATTTGGTATACCCCACTTGAGTTTTGGATGCAGTTGGAGAATGGTCGGGTTGGATCGTACACAAAACTAACCGGGCCCCCAGAACGAAAACGCTAATAACACACAGACCGGGCGTCTGATTGGTGTGCCGTATATTGTGGAGAGACCACTATTACATGGTGGTCCATTGAGATGCTTCTTTGTGGAACTTTGTTAAAATTGGAGTGTCGATCATTAGCCTGTGGAGCGGATCCTCCCGGAGAAGAGCATACGGAGTACGGTGACCTTGTAGCTGGCTGAGACCTGATGACTGCTTGTCCGATTCGTATCAGAGTGACTTGACCAGCCCAGTGGGGAGCACTAATGTGTTGGGGTGGCAGATCCATGGCGAGGAGCACTACTGTGTTGGGGTGGCTACCCTAAGGTACTCGATAGGAGGAGTACCTCTTTAGGCTAGTAGGGAGAGCGCTACTGTGTTGGGGCGGCAGACCCATGGCGGGGAGAACTACTGTGTTGGGGTGGGAGACCCGCGATACTCGACAGTGGAAGAGTACCTCACAAGTCTAATTTTAGTTAGTAGCACCTCAGAGTGGTGACAGTACTACTGCGCTCGACAGAGGAAGATTTCTCTCGCAGCCGTGTTTTCTTCATCGTGAATAAAAATCCTGGTTTGAGCTGAGTCAATGACCTTTGTGTTTTCCTCATTATTGAGATGGGTTACGTGATAACTTCGGTATATATATGGGAATATACCTATGTAAAGGTTATCTATTGAGATAATTATTTGTGGTTTATCCCTGTTGGATTCTGTGAGACCTTTGGGGTCTCTGGATCCCTACTGAGTATCGTTATACTCACCCTTGAACTGTCTATGCCCGCAACTCATTGTGTTGGATGCAGACGACGAATAGTGATGATGGAGACTGAGTGTACGAGGACTGGATGAAACTTGGAGGTGGAACTCATGATGAGTCGGTACCAAGAGGAGGTTGACAGATGAGGGTGCTGAGGAGGCTATCTTTACATACCCTTCAGGTAGGATCCGTGACGGATGATCTAGGAGCTGCACTATCTGTACCTACCCTTCAGGTAAGATCCGTGGTAGATGATCAAGGTGCTACTTGTCACCTTCCAGCTGTTTTGTCTTTTACCTTGCACATTACAGTTGGCCTTCTCTTTCTGGCCCCTTACTTTCAGCACTACTTCTTTTCAGTTTTACATAGTGTTTGTTTCTGCTGGTACTCTGGTTGTGTATGTTTACGATTCATAAAGGCAATGCCTTCCCATTTAAAAGTATTTACACCTTTTGGTGCTAGTCATCATCCCCTGACCTATAGAATGAAAGGTCTGGGTAGTCACCGCACGGGCTCCGAGGATGGGTCGTGAAAAATTTGTATAAGAGGAGTCGGTTCTACCATAGAACTTAGGACTCTGATATTTTCTTTCTCTGATGCAATAGTGTTAAGGGTACTAAGTGTGGTCGTCAGTTTAGGGAGTCTAGTGTTGGTGTGGGCGACCGACGTATCCATACACCAGAACCCTATCTACTGATTTACGACTCAGTGCACGAAAACACAGATTGCGTGTGTGTTTTCAAAAGATTCTTTTAAGTCAGATCAAACCAGGTCAGCTCACCAGGTATAGTATTTGATCATGTCGCATCTTTTTCATTTAGGATGCCTCCCCACAGATGACCAGGTAGGGCCTAGAGAGTTGTAAGTACTGATAGATCGCCGAGCGATGAGGCCTTAGTACATGGCCCTCTTCCAGTTGAGGCACCAGCGGAGGCACCAGCGGTACTACCACCCATTGGGCCACCGATGCCACCAACTCCAGTAACAGGCAATGCACGCCTCTTGAGTGCACTGCACGAGTTTCAGTGCCAGAGGCCACCAAGGTTTCAGGGAGAGACAGACCCACAGCCGGCTGATGACTGGCTGGAGGATGGGGTGAGAGTCTTTAGGCTAGTAGGGACGCCAGCAGAATTTATTGTGATCTTTGCTGCCAGCATCCTTCAGGCAGCAGCAGGTAGATGGTGGAGCCTGATGCTCCAGATACATGACGAGACGACACGTCTATGGGAAGACTTCGAGAACCTGTTCCGGGCGGAGTTTTTACCAGCCACCCTTCAAGAAGTGCATATACAAGAGCTAATACATCTTCAGTAGGGTAGCATGATTGTGGCGCAGTACTCAGCGTTGTTCACCGACCTCTCGCTCTACTCCACTGATATGGTTAGGGACCCATTCTTCCGGGCTCGGACCTTCGAGTAGGGGCTCGGCCAAGAGATTAAATCTTCAATTGTTTCTCACAACATCCCGATGCAGATAGGGGTGTTGGAGAGAGGCCATTAGTGGAGAGTTTCTTTGCTGAGCAGTCTCTAGCAGCAGGACCCACCACTAGCTAGCATGCGGCAGAGTCTTCTATTGCGGGAAGTAGATAGATGACGCAATGGTCCAAGGGGACCAGACCTACTGGTGGTCGACCACACGACTTAGGATTGGTAGTGCAAGGCTCCCAAGTTAGAGATAGAGCCAGACCTGCCATTCTATGTGACACATGTGGCGGACATGGTCACATGGCTCGTGACTGTCTGACCCACCGCTCGTATGATCAGCAGACAGACAAAGGACCTCACAGGAAGAGATAGAGGATCGATCTAGGTGGACCACAAGGAGCATAAGATCGAGGTAAAGGATATGGTCATGCAACTGGTGGTGGACGACGCTTTGAGGTGCGGCCGCCACTACCACCACGAGGTCCACCCTAACCGCAGAGAATATGTGTACATGGAAGAGCAGAGCTTCCGGAAGCTGAAGCATACAACTATGGAACTCCGAAAGCAGGTGGATGGGAGAAATACTAGTTCCAAGAATGGAGGCCTTTGTTTTTGTTGCTTCTATGATTCCTTGTTGTTGTTGTTTGTGGTTTTATGTGTCTTTGTACTCTGAGTTGCAGTAATAAAAGACACTTTTGTTTGTGACATTTTCTTTCCTGCCTCATGTGTGGTTGATACTAAGAGAATCTGGTTAAAAACTATTGACATGATGGTCACTTGTGATATTTCTACTGGAGGAGACCTAGATACCATGCACTGATGCCGACAGTGTGACTAAACCCTTGGAGGTGAGAGTAATGGTTGGATCTCTTAGTAGTAGCATCGAGGACTTGCGACGTCATTCAAGACATGAATTGTACCGTTCAGGGCAGGATTGACTGTATTATACAAAGGATGTGGTTCATAAAGGGGATGAGATCATATTTATTCTTTAAAAAAAGGAGATCTTAGCAGCTTTTGTAGGACCAGAGATGGTTCAGTCTACGACAGAGAAAGTACAGACCATCAAGGAGCAGATAAAGATTGCACAGTGCATACAAAAGTCATATGTTGATAGGAGACTAAGACAACTGGTGTTCGAGGATGGCGACCTCATCTTTATACAGGTCTCACCTCGAGGAGGTCTATGGAGATGTGGCTGAGAAGGAAATTATCTCTGAGGTTCATCTGACTTTTATAGGTCCTCAACAGGGTGGGGGAGGTGTCATACCGCTGGCCTTTCCACCTCAGTTGCGCCGACTGCACGACTTTCTCCACGTATCTCAACTCAAGAGATACGAGCACTACCCATCCCACACCATCAATCACGGGGAGACTATCAAAGAGGTTCCAGTAGAGATTGAGGATCGACAAAAGTGGGTCCTACATGGACAGTTGATACCTCTAGTGAAAATTTGATGGTAGCACAAGAACCACCATGAAGCACATGGGAGAAAGAGGCTAAATACATTCTCAGTACCCCTTTAGTTTCTGTAGTGTGTGTTGAAGCTTTATGGGAACGTAAAGCCCCAAGGTGGTAGTAATGTAATGTCCCAAAAATTTAAATTATTTTTTTTTCTTAATTTCTTTGGAATTTTACAAGCCAGTGGATTCTAACAGAACATGATTACGAGGCCCGGTTTTCCTGGAATAAATTTCCGATGTTTAGCTTGGGTACATTCAGTAAACGAAAGATGGGGTTTTTCTATCTTTTGAACTGGTGCCTGGAATTGAAATCCAAGGGCTCCGATGAACTTGCAATGCCGGTAATTACTTATGGGAACCTTTACCATAGTTTTGTTTTAAGCAGGTTGAGAATTATTATGTGGGAAATTAGTTTTAAATAAATAAAATTGTGGAAAAATTTTATTTTGTAATCTTTGAAGTTAAACCCTTCCACGGGAAGTTGTTGTTGGATCCCACAACCACCCAACATCCCATGTGTGGTTATATAAGAGGTGGGGCCCACACGAGCCCCAACCATTCATTTTCCCCAACATCCCTTAAACCCCCTTCACTAATTTGTTAACTCCTCTTTAATTTTGTAACTCTTTCTTTCCTCTCTCTCCCTCCTTAACTCTTTCCAACACACCTTAATTAATAATTTGACCCTAATAAAATAATTAATTAAGTGATTTAAATTGTGAAATTTAAATTTCTACTATTAATAAAATAATTGGATTGGCCTATTATTTTACATTGGCACTTGTTGGGTAGGAGGATTTTGAGAGAGCTTTTTTGAAAAAGAAGTAGAAGAGAATTCCAATTTCGTTGAAGAATGACACCTCTTTATCGATGAATGCAAGTTCCACAATGATCGATGACACGCTTTCTTTTCTTCCTCCGCATAATGGGAGGAAATATTATCACGGGGAACTCGCCAATGACAAAGGTTCTTTCCCAACGTTGATAGAGTGACAAAGCATTCTGCATCTACGATGAACGAACCATATTCGAGGTAGGGGATATGTTCAATTTTAATGGATTAAAATTGTGCCTCGGTTCGTTGTTGTATAATCTTGTTTGACCGAACAAATGCTATCACTTAGGGTGGAGGGTACGGGCCGAAGAAACACGGCCAGACGACCCTCCATTTGATCCTATTTATTGATGGAATTGGAGATCAGAGGCGGACCACAGAATAGGCCGGCGACGCAAGGGCCGGTGTCGTACACTCTAAGAAAATCCGCGACCAAGCAAGTCACGACGGAGGAAGCATGGAATCATCACGTCATGATGAGGATGCGTAACTATGGCCAATGTAGGCTATGGTGGAGGAAGATGGTGACATTGGGCCGGTTGTGTAGTGGGAACGGTGGCCCGCTTTTGGGGCCGCTGTAGCGGAAGGACCGGTCGGCCTGTTGGCCGACCTGGCGGAGCAAATCCGCGGCACCAGGAGGGCACCACGCAGGAAGAGTTGCGGCCCTCCGTTGGGGCCGCTTGCACTAGAAGGTCGGCCGGCCAAGCCAGCCAGTTTGGGAAGGGCGACGCCATTGGTTCGTACAACCGAGGGGATGCGGCCCTCGGACCTCTTGGCATGTTGGCCGAGCTAGCCATGCCGCGCACCCAGTAGAGTCGTGCCGGGCCGAGCCGGGTCGAGCTGGGCCGCGCCCCGCCGGGCGGCTCCACTTCGGGCATGGCCGCATCCCTCGGGCCAGGCAACACGACTCACTATGCCAGTCCGACCCCTTTTCTAGGTCGGACCTGCCAAAACTGAGACGACCCGACCTGTCAGCCCATTGGGCCTAACGGACAGAGCCCTTTTTCACATAAATGTTAATTTAGTAAAGACTGTGTGTCTGATTGATTCATTATCTACGGAACTAAGACCCTTGTGATGAGTAAGTCCTTTTCCGTTACTCGTAGTGAATTTTGGTCGACTTTAGAAAATGGCTGGGTTTTGAACGAGCGTAATTCCAACCAGGCCCTCAGAGTGGAAATGCTTGCAACTTAATGAATAGATGTCTGATTGATGTACCGTCGACTATGTTAGCTTCCACATGATGAGACGGTTCATTTGGAATACTATAAATGGGTTTTTGATGCTGTTGGAGTACGTTCGGGTTGGTTCGTACATGAAACCAAACGGGCCCCTGGAATGGAAATGCTAATAAAACACAAACCGAGCATCTGATGGACACGCCGTCTATTACGTTGAGACCCCTATCACGTGGATGTCCACTGAGATACTTCTTCATGGAACTCCGTGACACCTGTAGAGTAGACCAGTAGCTTGTGGAGCGGATCCTCTTAGTGATGAGCATACGGTGTACGGTGACATTGTAACTGGCTAAGACCTGATTACTGTTTGTCAGATTCGTATCAGAGTGACTTGACTAGCCCAGTGGGGAGCACTACTATGTTGGGGTGGCAGACCCATGGCGAGGAGCACTACTGTTTTGGGGTAACAGACCCACAGTACTCGACCGGAGGATTACCACTGTAGGTGAGTAGGGGGAGCGCTACTGTGTTGGGGTGGCAGACCCATGACGGGAAGTAATACTTTTTTGGGGTGGCAGACCCACGATACATGATAGTGAAGGAGTACCTCCGCAGTCTAAGGTTAGTGAGTTGCACCTCGGAGTCATGACAGGACTACTACACGTGATAGTGGAGGAGTTCTCCAGCAGGCGTGTTTTCGTCATCGTGAATAAAAATCATGGTTTGAGCTAAGTCAATGAACGTTGTGTTTTATTCATGATTGAGATGGGTTACTTGATAACTTACGTATATGTATGGTCATATACCTATGTAAAGATTATTTGTTGAGATATCTCTTTGTGGTTTATCCTTGTTGGATTTTGTGAGACCTTTGGGTTCTCGGGGACACTACTGAGTATTGTTATACTCACACCTGCATGGACTATGCCCGCACCTCATTGTTTTGGATTCAAGTGACAAACAGCAACGACAGAGACCGAGTGTATGAGGACTGGAGGACACCTGGAGGTGGACCTCACGACGAGTCGGTACCAGTAGGAGGTTGACGGACGAGGGCATTGAGGAGGCTATATGTACCTACGCGTCTACTAGGATCTGTGGTGGACGATCTAGGAGATGCACTATCTGTACCAACCCTTCGGGTAGGATCTGTGGTGGACGATCAGGTGCTTCTTGTCACCATCCAGTTTTTTTTTCTTTTACCTTGTACTTTATAGTTGGGCTTGTATTTTTGGCCCCTTACTTTCGACACTACTTTTGTTTTTAGTTTTACTTAGTGTTTGCTTCTGCTTGTACTATGGTTGTATGCATTTAGATTTCATATAGGAAATTCCTTATCAGTTATAGGGATTTACACCTTTTGGTTCTAGTCACCAGCCCCTGGCCTATGGAAGGCAATCTTGGGGTTATCACGGTATGGGCCCCGAGGACGGGTCGTGTCATATATGATATGGCTATATATTTTGGTTTATTTTTCTAATAATACCTAAAAGTGATATATAAATGATTTTACTGTTAAAATAAAACAAATAATAATTATCTCATGATAAGATTAATGTTTTATTTATTGTATAATAATTGTACATGGGAATCATCAATGTATATTATATCACAATACTATTAAAATTTTGGATGGTTTATAATTATATCTCTAGTATCATGTGAAAACTGTTTTAAAATAGCCATCAAATCCATGAAATTTTAGCCAGGGTGTTGCAGTTGTTATCAGTGCATTTATAGTAGTACTATTGAGAATTCGATTTAGGAAAACATATATTATTGAACATATCCTATGATAGATTCTAGTGTTAGTACAATGTAAAGAGTAATATAATTAAAATTTGGTATAGTGAATATTGTGTATTATTACTTGAATATTGAATCCCTATTAAGATATTGGATTGTCGATATGACAGAGGAACAAATAAACCCAAGGGTATCAAAACTGAATGGGATGGGATGACCATTAACTTGATTGTTGCTAATGCACGATGATGGTGATTATGATTGAACACCAAGATAAACTCTCACGGGGGATATGCTTGTGTCATGTCACATTTTCATTATGAAAAATTACGATAAATGAGAGGATAAAATATATAGAAACCTATTGTAATTCACATTGACTTAGAATAATATTTATGCATCAAGGATTGATAGGTCAAATCCCAGTTTCAAAAAGATATCCCTTTTTATGATTTATGTATTGGGAGTTTATGATGATCAATAATATTTTGGAAGATATTTATTAGAATAAAACCCTTGGGTATAGTATATATTTTAGTTAAATATATATTTTAAAAATAAATATTTTATATTTACTTTACATATGTTTTACCATAATGATAAATGTGATTGTTAATATGATATTGGATTTTGAGGTAATTATATTTGTTATAGTTTTGGAATATATTTTTTATATACATCCATTGGATTGAAATGTGATTTGGTAAAAATTTGATTGAAGTTATTTATAAATAAGTTAACTACATTTTTAAGGAACATTATAGGTTTAAGGTAAATAGAATATTATTTTCTGTGGTAGGATTTTGTTTGGATTATTAAAATTTAGTTAACATATGGATGAATAAATTTTTGTTGAAGTGTTTTTTTGGAGATTTATTTTATTTTGGAAAATTATTAGTATATTCTAAAGAATATATGATTAAGGAATATAATTTTTGTTATATAATAGTCTTAGTGGTTAATAATTGTTATAGATATCTATTAATTTGATCTTGGAATAATGATTAATTAAAAATTTTAGATTCATGATATTTTAAATTGATGAGATATATTTTTGATAGGTTTAAGATTAACTATTTATGGAATAGTTTAAGATGTTATTTTTGTGGTTTTAAAGTATAATTTTTTATTTCATCGTATGAAGATTTATCAAAATTTGATATTTAGTGATAACAATTTTGGTGTTTGTTAAAAAATATAGATATATGGAAGGAATTTTCATTATTTTTTTGATATTTGGATCCATTAAATGTTAATATTAGTTCTTTAGGAATGAAATATTTATCTTTAATATTCATTTCCTAGAGTAAGAGACAAGGTATAAGTGGAAATTGATTCATACACAACCAAAATAAGAATTTAATACTCATTAAATAAAAAAATAAAGTATATTTTATAATTTCCTTGGTCTTTATTGTAAAATAATCCCTCAAATAATTGAAAACATTAATTAAATAAACATGTAATACTTTTATATTTATTTTGGATGAATTGATGATATCCTTTATTCCTTAATGATTTATGGTTGTCTAGTCATTAAATTTTCATGATCATGTTCTCTATCACTATTTATTATACCTAGAACAGTATTTTCTCTTACATGTTCATATTTTAAATTATCACCAATATTATCTTTATCTGGAAACTTGATTATGAAATATTTATGGAAACCATTATATTTCACACTTCCCCTTTTCAAAAGATGTTTTATTATCCCTTTATACAATGTGGGTTTTAAAAATGGTATATTAAAATATACAACCCTTGATTATTGAGAAACTAATTTTGATGAAAAAAATTATTAATTAAGGGATAAAGAAAAATCATTAAAATATATTATAAAACAATACTATGATCTATATATTTCTTAATAGGAATCAACGATATTTAAGTGAACTGCGATATACTCTGAAAATATTTTTATTTAAATGTAAGAATTCTAATATAAATGTAAAATTATAAGTATGAATAAAAATAAAAACATTAAAGAAAGTATTTATAAAAGTTTTATATAATTAAAACATATTTATCAATATATATTATATTTATAAATTTTTTAATTAATGTCAATTTCTGTTTCAATAATATGTTTTATTTATTAAAGGATCTATTTTATTTTTTCCATTTGCATATTATAATTAATTTCTGCCACATTTAAAAACACTAATTCAAAAAATGGCCATAATTTATAAAATAATAATATCATAATAGTTTTAGAATCATTTGTTGGTATTTTCAACAATTTTTATGTTGAGTGAATATTGAAAATTGATGTTTTTTTCAAAACTGAGATTTCATTTCCATTAATAATGCAATTTAATATTTCCATTATGTTATATATTTGGTATAAATGTATAAAAATTAAATTTTCAATTATAAATTACCAAGTCAATTATAAACCTATTATCAACACATTTAATTTATGCATAAGATCATTTTTGGGATTAAGAATATATTTTTCTAAAAACTATTTTCACTGGTTTGTTGTTTTTTTTTAAATATATTTATCTACTTATAATAAATGAATCAAGAAAAATTAATTAAATATTTGGAATCATGAGTCTATATTTGGTTAATATTTCCCTTTTCAGTAATTATATTTGTAGGCATACAAACAATTTGTGAACAATGAAATGCTAAAATTGTTAAAACATGGTAAAAAGTATGGGATAAGGTCTCAAAATCAACCCAATCATTATATTAATTTATTTTATGATATTAATTATACCATATCAATCCTAAACTATAATATATGGAATATAGGTTCAATATTCCTATAGAAATTATAATTATATTACATTCAGTAATGAATAAATACAAAATGTTAGTATCTTGAGTTTAATTCCAATTATATGTGTTCATATAGATAAAATGATATTTTTAAATAATATATATGGTTTTTATAAAAATTAATTAAATAATTTTATTATGGTAAATTATTTATATTATTTATTGATTGTATAATTATCTTAAATTTGTACGCAATGTCGACTCGCTATTTTTTCATACAACATGAAAAATCTAGTAAATGATTTTAAAAACATTGAAAAATATATTTGTGATGTTTAATGGTGTTCTAAAAAATTTTATGATTATTATTAATGTATAATTTATTTTATAAGTGTTTAATATTAATATCCATTGTAATATTAATGAAATTAATGTCAATTTAAATGAATAGTCCCAAAAACTACTTTATTGATATTTTATCTTAATTAATATTTTATTAAATGATTTAGAAATAAAAAACATTTATAGATGAAATAAATACTCTAAAATTGTAACGCCCCGACCCTAGTTACCCAGAGTCGGGGCTTTGTTACATAACATTGGCATGATCACAAGAAATATCAAATCTCGAAAGACCGATTGGTTTAGTAGCCTTGGAAACAGTAGATATATTCATAAGTTTTAGATTACATCATAAAGTGAAAAACTACTACGACAACATAATGTCTCCATAGTCCACACTATTATCCCCTCATAATATCCCTACAGGTCATTAATAACATACATCTTCACATCCTAGGAAAAATAAAACATAGAAACGGGTGAGCTCAAATGCCCAGTAAGGATAACAATATAGCGTATCATTCAAAAATAAGCATAAACATTTATGGCAATGCATTACTAAAACAAAAGCCTTTTAAACTTGAACTTCAACATAGTATGGAAAAAGTAAAATGAAATAATTCCATTTACTTATTCACATGGATATTCTACTAATCGAATAATCACATGCAATATCAATAACCACTTTCATAATGTCGGAATGTATAATGCTGAACTTTAATTTCTTTGTCAAGGCCTTGTCCCAAGACCTAGGGGCTAACTGTAACCGGAACCCAACCCAGAGTGCCTCTAATAACCGGACACCAACCCGTAGTGCCTCTAATAACCGGACACCAACTCGGTGTTCCTCTAATAAACGGAGACCAAACCGGTGTTCCTCTAATAACCAGAGACCAAACCGAAGGGCTTACTTTTACCTGTCCCCAACCCATAACATACTTGTCTAACACATTCATCTGAATAAAAGGTTAAAATATAACATAAACATTCGGATTACAAATAACTTATGAAATGTCAACCCTCTAAACAAAACCATGTGTGACATAAGAATAACTTATCCACAGTCAAAAATATCGTAAAACCTTCAATAAAATATGGATGTTTTGTATCATAATAAATCAACTTCAAATAAGCTTAAAATCCATCAAAGGATGTTGACATAGATGAAATAAATACTATTTTAGAAAAATATCTCTTTCTATTTTGAAATCTTTTAAGAGTCTTATATTTATGAAATAAAACATTTTTTTTGAAAATATTTTTATTATCTTGTAAGGGAAGCTTTGACGATTTTATAATGGCGGAAAATAGCCACACCAGTCGTATAAGTTAAAAAAAACATTCTTACCTTAATTTTGTCGAAAAGGTTAAAAAGCACCTTGTTTGGAAAATGACGGAAAGATTCCTTTATAATCCTCTTATAAAAAGTCAAACAAGGGTATAAATGACTTTGACCCATATTCTAATAAATAGTAAAAATGTTTTGGAATTCATTTTTAAGAAACATGGACGTGGATGATAAAGAGATTCCAGTAGATTATTACGTATAAACAACCTCGGATAATGAAGAGATTGTGAAATAACCCTTACCAATTTGGTATCTTATGAAGAATACAACCCATGAAAGAGGTATCATACAATGAATATGTAAATACACATAAATTAGAGTGTATTACACAAAGAATATAATTATGGGCAGTACATACACCACACAAAAGGTGATGGTGGCAATATGGCATGAATCTCACGGGAATAAGGAGTGAGATGAAAACTCCTTACCTTTTACTTTTCCTTGGTTGGGGTAGGTTAACCTCTTGTATAATGGTGAAATAATTGTTATTAAATTATACAAGAATCATATACATTAATATGATATCATATATGATCTTTTAATATTGATTTGATAATAATATCTTAGTATTATCGTTGTTTCGGGTGTTAACTTACTTGTTTTCTTATATATGTTTTGTTACGTAAGACATGTTTGTAATGGATAGTTTTTATATTATTCATATCCATAATGATATCAAGTCCTTAAACATCATTTTTAAATCATCAAATTATAATTATACTTGAATGGATACGATGGAGAATTAATCTCATCGCGTTCGTGGAGACGGTAGTCCGTACGTACGCACGAGCGACATTTTCATTCTTTTGAAATAATATATAAATGGTTGTTATATCATATATACAGAATCATTAACATGTTATATTTATTATTTACATGAGTTAAATATCATTATTATATACCCATCCAAATAATAATATATTGAATAACAATTACACCACGACGTGGAGACGGTAAGCCGTACGTACACACGTATGGTGACATGTTTTTCAAAGGGTGGATAGAATACTGAATATGGTTGTACCATATTTATAATAACATCACAGTATATATATGATACTGGTGTTATTATTTTAGAATGTTAATAACAAAGGAAGAAGAAGTGGAAGAAGAAAGGAACATGGAAAATGGTGGTGAAATCATTACCTCTTCTTCAGTTTCTTCCTTTTTATTTGATCAAAAGGACTCCTTAGGTTGGCTTTATGATCAAAATAAGGCCTCTATGTTGTAGTGAGGGAAGTTGGGAGAGTATTTGGGCAGAGTTTTTCTGAACCAAAAGGTTTTGAAGGTGTTAAGAAATGAGAAGGATGAGTGCCCTTTTATAAGAGGGGTGAGGGGAACCTTTGGAAAAGCTAGAAATATTAGTTTATAAAAAATTCATATTCGGTTTCTAATGGCTCAAAAGATGATTATTTAAATTTTAAGGTGGGGATGGGTCGAAAACAACTCAACGAATAGAATTTAGACAGGTTTGGGTACTTATATTAACCATATCTTTAAGTATTAACTCTAAGTTAATTAGTTTCTCTTTTACAATGTCTCTTTGTATTTTTATATAATATGTTTAATAATCTTACTATATACATCCAAGAGACCCCCAAGTGGTCCACTAATGATGAACATATCATGATATTAGTTTCTTGTCTGAACCATATATGTTTAGGAATTTAATATCAATTAATAATATAATATTTGTTTTAAGAACTCTTTTTGTCAATTTTGACACTATTCAATAGTTGATTTTTGTGAAACTCATAACAGATTGATTACGTCGAAAAAACTCAATTAAATCAATACTAATATATCATATTATCCTAGAAATTTAGTTTAATTCATTTAAAGTTTCATATTATATTTATTTGGGTATTTATAATATCAATTATTTTAATTTGTCACTATTATAGTAATTAATTCATCATCATTGTGTCATAAATAAATTAAATTATTTAATGTCTAAAAATTATAAATAAACTATCATTATGTAGGAAATAGTTTTATCTTTCTAATGAATATTTATAATCTAAAATACAAGATATATAATCCTATGTAAAAATTGTTTTTCTAAAAGATATATGCTTGTGTCGTTTTTGTATTCATTTTAACTTAATTAAAATAAAGTGTCCCTATCACCTACAAGTGGCATCATGGTGTCCCAAAATCGATCCAAAGATGCCTATGGTCAAACATGTCTCATCCAATAAGTCTAGGACACGTTTTAGGGTAATTTAGTATTATTATAATATTATGTTTTAACCCTTATTTACCAGATTTACCCTTAACCGTGGTAAATAAAATATTTACCGCAGTAATTATTTAAAATGTCTAAAAATAAAAGTTACCTATTTACACAATTTGAACATCATGATTCAAAATATGAAATCCATTTTTCTAAATTCAAAACACATAAGTGTCAGAAATTAATTTAAAATTAATTCCCGATGTCAAAAGAAAAAGCGTGTTTTTAAGAGATAATAACTATCAAAAGATTGACAATTGTTTATGTTCGGTTTAATTGTAAAATTATGTCCAATGAGCAACATTATATTAAATGGTAAAAATATATTATAAATATACTTTAAAACCACTCAAATTCATAATTTATCACTATTATTTATTTTGATTAAAAAATTTGTTTTTAATTAAAATTTAGTAATTTTCACTATTCATCAAAATATGAAAGTTATCCAAAAAGTACCAAAATTTCACCTTAGGCTAAATTGGATACTCCGAATCCAAAAATGAATTCCATTTTGAGAGATAAAATTTCTAAAATTCTAAAAGGTACGTATTACTATTCATAACAGCTAGTTTGATTGGTTGTGTTGTGTTAGAACTCGAAGTTGCATACAACACATGCTACTGTATTATTCAAAGGAAAGCGTACCGTGGAAGCTTGTAATGTTTCATTTTAAATTTTTTGATGTCCTCATTTAGTCAAAAAGTTTAAAATATTGTATTTAAAAAGGTTTCACTATTAAAATATGATAAAATTTCAATACTGAAAATGAATCTGTTCTAGCATTATGTCTAAGAAACTCATTATATGAATTCTAAAATTATAAGGATTATATAAAGATTAAAATTTAGTTAATACTATTCATAACCTCTTTTGAATGGATTTTTTTTGGTAAGTCATGGTGTGATTGAACTCGGTGTTGCGTGTAGTGCAAGTTATTGAATTATTTTGAAGAAATAACACACTATGAAATCTTAGGATGTTACATTTCCCCTCCTTAAATAAATTGCGTCCTCGCAATTTGAAATTGTTCTTCGAAAATAAATGGTTGAAAATAGAAAATATATTTGTGGGAAAACCCACATCGGAAATTGGGTTACTAAAATTTAGTCTTAATATGTGGAAAAGAGAAATGAAAGGGTCACCACCAAATTATGATCTCGATTAGGAGAACATTGGTGTAAATTAGAGAAATATAATTGGAGGAAAAACATAAATATTTATAGGTAGTGATTGAGGTCATCAACCACAAACAAGTATAAAATTGATGTCCTTAAACTCATCAATCTATGATAATTTGAAATACCATCGGTTCAACAAAACATAGGGTATTGGGATAACACATTTTTTAGGTTTCAAAATATCTTAGTTGAAATCCCATATCGAAAAATGAATTAATGAGGCCTCTATTTAAAATAAAGAGTGGAAAGTATGAAGATTACCGAAAATAACACATACTAGGGTTCCATGTAGGAAAATATGGATATGGAAGAGAAATATAACCATCAATTATCTGATGGAGAGTGGTGGAGAACATGGCTATGAAAGGCCAACAATCCCAAATCCATAAATTAGTGATGATTTAAGTTACCATCTAGGACAACATTTTTGTTCTAAGTTTCTTTTCTTAATGTTGAGGTATTTATTTATGAGATTAGATAAGATCATAAGTAGATATACATACTTTATAATTAGAGTTTTATCCATTAATAAATTTCTACCAGAAACTCATCTTTCACCCATAAAAAATTATATTTATACCATTCGTACAGGGTTCCAAAATAAACGAATTTATAATTCATCTACCAGATCTTTTAAAAAAACTACATTATTTAATCCAGGACATCTCGTGGGCCAGTGGTAGGTGATACACTCTTGTCGCCCTTCGGTTTCGGGTTCAAGTCTCACGGCCTTGCCGGTCGCGACGGGTTGCCGCTCGACCTCTGGGTTGTCCTTTTATGGCAATCAAAAATTAATCTCATACTAGAATTTATCTAAAATACTTCTGTCCAAACTCAAAGTCCAATATTTATAAGGAAGGTAAACTTAATGTAGATCCTTTTTACCCCGTAATAGCATATGAATACCTTCATCATGTATTCTTGTAAAACACTGAAACATCCTGAATTACCATAATACTTATTGATTACATTCATTCTCCCTTATTCCATATAGAATGCTGGATATACTGCATCAATCAAAAAATGTTTTAAACCCCAATAATGATGGAATATACAAACCATTAATCAGCTTCAAGGCAGTCAAGAATATCCAATATAAATTATCCAAAACAATCATGTATTATTCTAAAATCACTACCTCAGTATCAGAACTATATTATGGTTTATCATTCTCTGAACCCTATATTTTCCAAAAATTTATCCTGCTATTGAGTCACATTTCATTGTTCCACACAATCTCAAGTCCTTAATGAAATAGTACCGCAGTACAATCGTTATATACTCCATAATTATTATAACAAGTACATTGTTGATACAACACTCAATTGACATAATCAACATAAGAATTCTAATCATTCCTCTTCATCTGTGGTAGTATCATAACTTGATTATTATCCAATAGCATAATTTGCGGAATAGTCTGATGACTGGGACATAGGTTCACGTAGTGTCCAAACTCATTGCAAATGAAGCATTGTACATTTGAAACCATTTTCTTACCCTTACAGTCACGTACTTTGTGCCCTTTTCCTCCACACTTATAACAAACTCCCATTCCATTCAGGAAAGTTCCAGGGTGTTTCTTTCCATAGATATCACATATGGGAAAATTATTCTTTTCCCTCTTCCCTTTATCCTTCTTTCTCTCTTCCACCATTTTCTTCTCTTGCTTCCCTTTAAATCCATAGGACTCAGTAAAATCTTTACTTATCTTATCAACACATGATATTATTTCTTCATATGATGATAATACATGCGAGATTATTTCTCTTGTAAATTCTGGCTTAAGACCATAACATATATTATCTTTCATTCTCTTTGTATCATGTGCATTGCTAGAGTTCTCATTCCTTATATTGGGCGCCATTTCTAAACAATGGCATACATTAGATTAGTTTATGAATAACAATACCTAATCCCAAACTTGTAAAACACATAACATAAATTAAATAGTTTATGGATATAATCCATAATCATAAAAATGTATCCTTTGAGGAAGTATATACTCATAAACCCTTCATAATGATTTGTAAAGAAAATGAGAGTTATCTTAAGCATATCCCCCAGGAGTGTCGTAACCAAGAGTGCAGCAAGGCCCGTTGTCGTGCACCAGTTCCCATTCGAGTCTAGCTCAAAGTGGTGTTTTCGGGTTTTACCCCTAGGTACATCTATGCCAGAGCCACCTCTACCTGCTCGTATCCAGACAGGGATGTATTTCTCGGAAAACTCACAAAATCTCTACAATACAAAAATTCTATGATGTTCTTCTATACTAATCCTCAAATTCCATCATAAATCTATGTGCTCTAATCAGAGTTTATCTAAATCTACCTTCCAAGGTTTGTACTAAACTTCCTCTGATACCAACTGTAACGCCCTGACCATAGTTACCCAGAGTCAGTGCATTATTACATAACATTGGCATGATCACAAGAAAGATCAAATCTCAAAAGACCAATTGGTTTAGTATCCTTGGAAACACTAGATATATTCATAAGTTTTACATTACATCATAATGTGAAAAACTACTACGACAACATAATGTCTCCATAGTCCACACTATTATCCCCTCATAATATCCCTGCAGGTCATTCATAACTTACTTCTTCACATCCTGGAAAAAATACAACATAGAAAAGGGGTGAGCTCAAATGCCCAGTAAGGATAACAATATAGAGGAACATTCAAAAATAAGCATAAACAATTAAGGCAATGCATTACTAATACAAAAGCCTTTTAAAGATGAGCTTCAACATAGTATGGAAAAAGTAAAATAAAATAATTCCATTTACTTATTCACATGGATATTCTACTAATCGAATAATCACATGCAATATCAATAACCACTTTCATAATGTCGGAATGTATAATGCTGAACTTTAATTTCTTTGTCAAGGCCTCGTCCCAAGACCTAGGGGATAACTGTAACCGTAACCCAACCCGGAGTGCCTCTAATAACCGGACACCAACCCAGAGTGCCTCTAATAACCGGACACTAACCCGGAGTTCCTCTAATAACCGGAGACCAAACCGGAGTTCCTCTAATAACAGGAGTCCAAACCGGAGGGCATACTTTTACCGGTCCCCAACCCGGAACATACTTGTCTAACACATTCATCTGAATGAAAGGTTGAAATATAACATAAACATTCAGATTACAAATAACTTATGAAATGTCAATACTATAAACAAAACCATGAGTGACATAAGAATAACTTATCCACAGTCAAAAATATCACAAAACCTTCAATAAAATATGGATGTTTTGTATCATAATAAATCAACTTCAAATAAGCTTAAAATCCTTCAAAGGATGTTGACATAGATGAAATAAATACTATTTTTAAAAAATATCTCTTTCTATTTTGAAATCATTTAAGAGTCTTATATTTATGAAATAAATTTTTTTTTTGAAAATATTATTATTATCTTGTAAGGGAAGCTTCGGCTATTTTATAACGGTGGAAAATAGCCACACCCGCCGTATAAGTTAAAAAAAACATTCTTACCTTATTTTTGTCGAAAAGGTTAAAAAGCACCTTGTTTGGAAATAGACGGAAAGATTCTTTTATAAACCGCTTATAAAAATTCAAACAAGGGTATAAATGACTTTAACCCATATTCAAGTAAATAGTAAAAATGTTTTGGAATTCATTTTTAAGAAACATGGATGTGGATGATAAAGAGATCCCAGTAGATTAGTACGTATAAACAACCTCGGATAATGAAGAGATTATGAAATAACCCATACCAATTTGGTATCTTATGAAACATACAACCCATGAACGAGGTATCATACAATGAATATGTAAATACACATAAATTAGAGTGTATTAAACAAAGAATATAATTATGGGCAGTACATACACCACACAAAAGGTAATGGAGGCAATATGGCATGAATCTCACAGGAATAAGGAGTGAGATGAAAACCCTTTACCTTGTACATTTCCTTGGTTGGGTTAGGTTAACCTCCTGTATAATGGTGAAATAATTGTAGTTAAATTATACAAGAATCATATACATTAATATGATATCATATATGATCTTTTAATATTGATTTGATAATAATATCTTAGTATTATCGTTGTTTCGGGTGTTAACTTACTTGTTTTATTTTATATGTTTTGTTATGTAATCCATGTTTGTAATGGATAGGTTGTATATTATTCATATCCATAATGATATCAAGTCCTTAAAAATCATTTTTAAATCATCAAATTATAATTATACTTGAATGGATACAATGGAGAATGAATCTCATCGCGTTCGTGGAGACGGTAGTCCGTACGTACGCACGAGCGACGTTATCATTCTTTTGAAATAATATATAAATGGTTGGTATATCATATATACATAATCATTAACATGTTATATTTATTATTTACATGAGTTAAATATCATTATTATACCCATCCAAATAATAATATATTGAATAACAATTACACCACGACGTGGAGACGGTAAGCCGTACGTACGCACTTATGGTGACTTGTTATTCAAAGGGTGGATAGAATACTGAATATGGATGTACCATATTTATAATAACATCAAAGAATATATATGATACTGGAGTTATTATTTTAGAATGTTAATAACAAAGGAAGAAGAAGTGGAAGAAGAAAGAAACTTGGAAAAGGGTGGTGAAATCATTACCTCTTCTTCAGTTTCTTCCTTTTGATTTGATCAATAGGACTCCATAGTTTGTCTTTATGATAAAAATAAGGCCTCTAGGTTGTATTGAGGGATGTTTAGAGAATATTTGTGCAGAGTTTTGCCGAGCCAAAAGGTTTTGAAGGTGTGAAGAAATGAGAAGGAGGAGTTCCCTTTTATAAGAGGGATGAGGGGCACCTTTGGAAAAGCTAGAAATATTAGTTTATAAAAAATTCATATTCGGTTTCTAATGGATCAAAAGTTGATTATTTAAATTTTAACGTGGGTATGGGTCGAAAAAAACTCAACCAATATAATTTAGACAGGTTTGGGTACTTATATTAACCTTATCTTTAAGTATTAACTCTAAGTTAATTAGTTTCACTTTTACAATGTCTCTTTGTATTTTTATATAATATGGTTCATAAACGTACTATATATATCCAAGAGACCGCAAAGTGGTCCATTAATGATGAACCTATCATGATATAAGTCTCCTGTCAGAAACTTATATTTTTAGGAATTTAATATCAATTAATAATATAATATTTGTTTTAAGAACTTTTTTATGTCAATTTTGACACTATTCAATAGTTGATTTTTGTGAAACTCATAACAGAATGATTACTTCTAAAAAAGTCAATTACATCAATCCTAATATATGATATTATCCTAGAAAATTATTTTAATTCATTAAAAGTTTCATATTTTATTTATTTGGGTATTTATAATATCAATTATTTTAATTTTTCACTATTATAGTAATTAATTTATCATCATCGTGTCATAAATAAATTAAATTATTTAATGTCTAAAAATTATAAATAAAATATAATTATGTAGTAAATCGTTTTATCTTTCTAATGAATATTTATAATCTAAAATCCAACATATATAACCTTATGTAAAAATTGTTTTTCTAAAAGATATATGCTTGTGTCATTTTTGTATTCATTTTAACTTAATTAAAATAAAGTGTCCCTATCACCTACAAGTGGCATCATGGGGTCCCAAAATCGACTCAAAGATGCCTATGGTCGAACATGTGTCAACCAATAAATCTAGGACACGTTTTAGGGTAATTTAGTTTTATTATAATATTATTTGTTAACCGTTATTACCAGATTTACCTTTAACCATGGTAAATAAAATATTTACCGCAGTAATTATTCAAAATGTCTAAAAATAAAAGTTACCTATTTACACAATTTGAACATCCTGATTCAAAATATGGAATCCATTTTTCTAAAATCAAAACACTGAAGTGGCAGAAATTAATTTAAAATTAATTCCCGCTGTCAAAACAGAAAGCGTGTTTTTAAAAGATAATAACTATCAAAAGATTGCCACTTGTTTATGTTTTGTTTAATTGTAAAATTATGTCCAATGAGCAAAATTATAATAAATAGTAAAAATATATTCTAAATATACATTAAAACCACTCAAAGTCATAATTTATTACTGTTAATTATTTTGATTAAAAAAGATGTTTTAATTAAAATTTAGTAATTTTCACTATTCATCAAAATATGAAAGTTATCCGAAAAGTACCAAAATTTCACCTCAGGCTAAATTCGATACTCCGAATCCAAAAATGAAGTCCATTTTGAGAGATAAAATTTCTAAAATTTTAAAAGGTACGTATTACTATTCATAACGGCTAGATTGATTGGTTGTGGTGTGTTAGAACTCGATGTTGCGTACAACACACGCTACTGTATTATTCAAAGGAAAGCGTACCATGGAAGCTTGGGATGTTTCATTTTAAATTTTTTGATGTCCCCATTTAGTCAAAAATTTTAAAATATTGTATTTAAAAAGTTTTCACTATTTAAAGTTGATAAAATTGTAATACTGAAAATGATTCTGTTCTTGAATTATGTCTAAGAAACTCATAATATGGATTCTAAAATTATAAGGATTATATAAAGTTTAAAATTTAGTTCATACTATTCATAACCATTTTTGAATGGCTTTTTTTTGGTATGTCATGGTGTGATTGAACTTGGTGTTGCGTGTAGTGCAAGTTATTTAATTATTTTGAAGAAATAACACACCATGAAATCTTGGGGTGTTACAAAAATATTCTAATATTCAAGAAATCTTCCATTTATGTTTAGGTGTTTACATTATTGTAAAATTTATGACCCTTAAATTCAAAAAACTGTATTACCCTAATTAAACATAAAAATGGATAATTAAGGGATTTAAAATAAATATTTGTTTAAAATGATTCAAAATCCTCTATAAATTTAATTTAATGATTTCTTTTTGACATTATCCAATTTTTCATATAATTAAAGTTCATTTTAACGACTTTTACATGAAGACGACATTAATTATATATAAATCTTTCATGTAATTTCAAAGGTGTATTTCCTTTAATTATAAATGGGATCCTCTTATACCCTCTTCCTAAATACTTTTTTTGACACTCTTTATCATTGATTATCTAAAAAAATACCATCTAAAAATTCATCCTCATCATGTTGAGGCTCTATTATCATGAAAAATTACTTTTAAGGCTTAAAGAGTAAGTTAATTATGGGTTTCCAAAGAATATATATAACTCTTTAGTAAGTAATTTCTTTTTCTTTCTTCTTCATAATCATTCAAATAATCTTGAACCATGACGATATAATATCATCAATATATCCAAATTATTAAACATTATTATTATCATGTTAAACTAATTTTTCACCTTCTTTTCCATCTTCTGGGGAAGAAAAACATTTTTTTTGAATACGTATGGACCACCAACTCCATAAAGAAATAATTCTTGTTTTCCTCACCTCCTCATAAAGATTATTATTATGATGTATTTAATGAACATATATGATTTTTTTGAAATAATTATGATCATTTAAATGTAGTGTATTTATTAAATTCATATACTTCCACTCATTAAAATATAGTAATTCCACTCTTTCCTACATATGGACAACCACATCTGTGATGCGATGTGATTCATTTTTTATATTTCATTAAATGATGATTATTAAATTATATATAATTTTAGAAAATGTTAATTGTATTATGATTAATATTATAGAGACAATGGATCCATGACACATTATATAATGGTTAGCTAACCAATGTTTTTTTATGATTATAAACTAAACATCCTAAAAAATCAAGAATAAACATTACTTCTTTAATAGTTATATATGGATTGATAAGAAATGAAATAAAAATGCATATAAAAAGATAATACAAATTAAAATTTTTCATAAGTATATTTTTTTTATGTTTTTATATAGGAGATAAAGTACAGATGTGGGGATTCATAATTGAAGTAATATGTTTCTTAACATTGTTTGTTTTTATTTGGTTATATTAATTTATCATTTTCAACATTATGAAAATATTTTTTGTGTAATTACCTCTTATTGTTTTATGTTATATTTTTACCTAGTTTATTTTTGGTTAATTTTTTTCTCATAATCAATCAATTAATTAATTCTAACAACAATGTCATGTTATTTATTTAGGATTCTCATATCATTTTTTTCTATATCAAATGCAATATTAGAGACATGTTTCTTTTATGTTGTATTTATGATTACCCTTTTATATTTTATATTATGAATATATTTATATTCATCTTATTTGATGTTTTATTGGAATTTTTTTATTTCATGGGTGTTATGATTAAAAAGGTACCGATTTAGTAAGAGTTTATTTCATAATCTCATCCTTATTCAAGATTGTTTATGAATAATTTTAGTTTAAAAAATATAGGATATTTATAATTAAAAAACATATATATTATTCTCCTATTTATATTTATAGGATTTTCATTTATTAATTCCATTTTTATCTTTTTTGTTACTCAAAATACAGAGTGAATTTTATTTATAGAAACCTATATTTTTTTATATTTGGTGAAGAGTTTTTTATTACATACATGTATTTTCCCATATTTTTTTACTATTATCCAATAATTTATTAAATTAATTTCTCATAAGATTTAATTTCAATAAATGTGTTGAAATTATATATCCTTTCCAATTTATTAACATTTTTTTACCAATGGTATGAAAAAATCATTATTTTAACATTTACAGCATGATTGAATTTTACCACCATTAGTAATATTATTTTATAATAAAAAAAATTATAATTTTTCATAGTTATTTTAAAATAATATATTATTAATAATTTTTCGACATTTATATCTTGAAGAAGTTATTTAAAAATGAAAATTATATTTTTCCTCAGGAAAGGTTCTATAGATATTTTAAATATATTTTCATCTATGAGCACATCCTTTAATGAATCTAATGATTTTATTAGGATATAATCAAATGATAATATCTTTTATATTACTATGGATGTATTGTGATAAAGATGTTATATATTGGGTTGTAAAAATAATTTCCACCGTTATACAAATTTTAAATAAGGATACTTTTTCTTCTTATATATAAATTTTATTATTCCCCCTTTTATATAATGAATGAATCAGAATTAAGTTGCTGTTATTGAGGCATATAACTACACAGAACGTCGATAAAATAATATGTCTCATGGGACAAAAAATCATAGGTACTTGGTGTATGCCCATCCAATTATTTACAATGTCGTGGAAGAATGCCTTGTTTGAATGTTTATAATGATTTGGAACGTGACCTTAAATACATGATTATGAGGTCTAAAATTTTTCATTCTATAATTATGAAACCAATAATTATTATCGATGAAATTATTGATGTTCCCATGCTATACACGAATATATTACACTTTTAAAAATATTATATATGGAATAATTGATTACTTTTTATATCTTCTATATTATTCATGTTTTATTTATTCAGTGGCGGCTTCTCTTGTACACTTTCCTGTAATGGTTATTTGAGCACAAATTTTTTTTACTTTATTCTTTCCCTATGATACAACAATGGGATATATGAAATATTTAATTGATATACTAGAAGAAATATAAAACTATAACTATAAATTTAAATTTTTATTTCATGTTTTCAAATGTAATGTAAGAGTGAAGTACGTATCAAGTATCACAACATATCCAGACCATCAGATAATTTATAATTTAGTCCCCTAAATCTTGTGCCAATTTAGTAAAATAACTACCAAATTTGGTTTTCAATAGTAGGGGTGTTACATATTATTGTAATGGTATTGGATATTATGTACACTTATTGCCATATAGATGTTATTTGATGTTATCTAATGGTATAAATAGAGGTTAAAGACTCCCATTAAGATAATTGTTTGAGAATAATTAGTGAAATATATAATTTTATGAAAATTATAATACTAATACCCATAAAAAACATAATTAATATCTCTTCTTAAAATTAATATTGAATGAGGGGGTCTGTAAATATCTTATTCGCATAAATAATTCCATCACGAATCAATAATTAGTCTCTCTATATAATTAATGATAAAGAGAAATGACGATTTTCATCAATGATGACATGGAAGATCAACCAAATAAACAACCCATGTTCAAATGTTATCATTTTAAGAAGTGTGGACAATATGATAATGAATTGATAAATCCATGGTTCATGTAAGATAATAATGGTCAAAAACTTCATTATATTAATAACTATGGGATATCTTATAAAATCATAACTTCAAAATTGGGAGCCAATAATTTTGTAGTTTAATATTAACAAATCATCCACTTTATAACAACAAATGTCCTATTTAATTTATGTTCTGCCCATAATTTTATATCTCATGAATTTCTATGAGTTTTACATCACCACATCCAATATTATACTGTGATTTATTTTCCCAAAAATACCAATTGCATGATTATTTCATCTCATGTTTTTAGATTCTCTCCGACAGATGATTTTGGGGATGTGCTTACTGAAAATCATACTATTCTCCATATAGTCTACTTTTATATGATATTCGGAATTGATTTTATCTCTCTATAAATGTATCATATCAATTTTCAAGGAATGGAATTTATATTCCATATTATGATCTATCCTAAGATCATATATTAGTGTGATGATTCAAATGATTGTCTAATGGAATTTACTTTTGTTATAATGGTCTTCATACCTATTCATGAGGGGTATTTATCTAAAATGGTTGAGGAGAAAAATACAATTGAATATATATTAATTTATTGGGAATATGATAATATATTTTCGAAATATTTTCCCAGAACTACCCGAAATTTTGAATATTAATTTCCAATATAAATCTTACATAGAAGTACACTTATTTCAAAGACTCCATATAAAATCATCTTTGTTGAGTTACATGAATTAATGAAGAAACTCTTAGAGAATATAGAAAATGGATTCATACACCCTAATAAGTCACAATGAGGTGAAACTATTAATTTTCTAAGAATAAATCATGTTCAATGGGACATTTGGTTGATTATTGAGAATTTAACAAGGTTACTATCAAGAAAAAGTATATCATACCCCAAATTGATAATTTTTTTTTGAAAAAATGATTAAATCTAAAGACTTCACAAATATTGATATTCGATCTCGATATTATTTGTTAAAGATAGAATGGGATTATATATAAAAGATAACCTTCTTCGCATTTTATGGACACTAAATTTATATTGATTCCAATTAGACTTACAAATTCTCTAACTGTATTCATGGATATAATTGAAATAGTCTTTACATATTATCTTTACTAGTTTAGGGTAATCTTTATTGATTATACTCTCATAAAATAAATGTGAATAAAATATCATGAATATAGTCTACGAACTATGTTTAAGAACATAAGAATTGATAATATGTATTAAAAACCAGAAAACTGTAAATTTAGGCCATATAATGTATACTTTTTCGGTTATATTTTTTAAAATGTGTCAACATTAGAAGATGATTCCAACATAGATGTTATTAAACAATGACCCATATAAAAAAATTGATCTAGATTCATTGTATTCCTAGATTTGATAAATGATATTGATTCCTTGTGATAAATATCTCATAGTTATAACATCTAATAACAATGTTAACAAAGAACGGAGTGATATTCTTTTAGATAAATGATGTTGAATAAAATTTGATAGATCCAAAGTGAAGGGTTGTTAGTGTAGCTATACCCACATTACCTTATAGTGGATAATGGATTGTGATGTATAGTGATGCATTAAACAAGTCAATGAGACGAATTCTTATGAAAAATGTCGTGGTAGTGGTATAGGCATCACAATATTGATGGTTGAAGATAAATTTTACCCAAATCAGGAATTTGAGATTTTACTCGAAAATATTTTTGAAAATATGGATGCATTCTCATTATACTGAATGGTATGTTATAAATAATAATAATAATATATTTAAGTATATATACATAATGTATTTTTAATTTGTTCCAAAGGGGATAGTTGTTTTTAATTAATGATTATAATTGGTCAATACATTACCATAATTTGATGGTGAACATGGTTGCTGATGCACTAAGTGAAAAGGATCCTCATATTTTTTTTTCTATATTATGTATTTAAAACAATCCAACACAAATATATTTTTAGAGGATTGGCCTTGAAATCAAACGGCAAGGGGGTAAATCATATCAAACTCATATGAATGAAACTATATCTATGGATATGAATATTATAGAGGAATATAAGGGAGATATAGTGTTGAAATGGAATGAATGGAATCATTCAGAGTTTTATGTTGACAATAATGAAACCATAATGTCTAGTACCTATGTACATGTCCATTAAATACTAGTTTTGAATAATGAATTATTGTATGACTAACATAACTCATCATTCTCAATCAATCCTAGAATCAAAAAATGTATCATGATATCAAAGAGAATTTTTGGATGGATAACTTGAAAAGGGTTATTGAGAAGTATGAACCTTGGTTCCTAGTATGACAACATCATAAAGATAAATATTTTAATTATAAGAGGATGAGGAAAAAACAAACATACCTATATGGAAAGGGAAAAAACACTATGTAATTCATTGTTTGACTTCCTAAGATATATAATGGATACAACTAATTTTGGTTTGTAGTTGATAACCCTATGAAGTCATCATATTTTAGTTCTATGATAGATGATTTCAAAATTGGACAACATTCTTGTATACACATTAAAAATGCGTTAAGGATTCAAAAATCACAATAGTCTCTAGAATAAGATTGAGATCCATGGTTTACCTCAATGATATGGAGAATTATTTATAAATAATTGAATATTTTACAGATTTATAGAACTATATATATCTTCATAAAAAGGGTTAGTATTTTAGGAGAACTCAAATGATATAAGATATATATCGGGATTTCTCTATAGATTTGAAATATTATTGGCAAAATACCATCCTACAATTAAAATTTTGTATAATAATATTTTTCAATTAATCATTTAAATGGATCATTTAGATTCCCTCAATGGAGAGAGGTATATGAATCCAAAAATCGAGGATAAATTAATATAAAAATCTAGGGGATCTATAGATTGGGGATGAAATGAAATAAAAGATAGATCTATTTGACATCCCATCTTAGTGGATGACATTTTGGGAAGAAGTGTATATTTATCCCCAAATACATCATTTCATATAAGATTCATTATCATATTGGGATGATATCTTATCATTTGGCACTTCAACCAGCCTTCTCTAAAGTTCAATATGTGTTCTATCTATCTGTTATTAAAAATACATACAAAACATATTGCATATAATAAACATATATTCAAGGTATATAGATCATTATCATTAATATGAAGAAAATTTGATAGAAATTCTGAATGAAAGTGTTTAGAATTAATGAAATAAGATCACACTCTTGGTTAATATTTTGCAGTGAAACTATAAATTTTTAAAACAAATAGGGGATCCTAACAATGTGATGAGAATGAAGTATCCTTTTTTTGTATTTTAGTAAATAACATTCTAGAGAAAAAAAATTATAATGGGTTAGAATGTATCACTAAATGTTTTAATAATATATATTCATATAAAATAAATGTGATGCATTTGATATCTTATGGTGAACAAAACACCAAAAAAATTAAATAATTAACTTTTATAATAAAAAGTAAAATATTTTTTGAAACAATTTTATTAAATAAAATTTCTAATATTATTTATGTAATTATTTATTTAATTAATATAATTATTCATAAAAAACCCAAAATACATTGTTTGAATTTTTTATTTATATAGTATAAATTATTTATTTAAAAGATAAATATATAAATTTTAGAATTTTAGTTTTAAAATATGAAAATTTATTTTTAATTAACCATGTATCAATTATATTAAAATGAATATTTGTGATTTTTTCTGAAATGGTCAATTTTTAGGTGAATAAGAAATAATATCAATTATAAAAATACAATAAATTTTATGAAAAAATTATGATATAATAATGATTTAAAAATTTGTGTAACTTTTATATATAGAAAATATTTTTTTAGAGTAAATTAAATTATAAAAATATATTATGTTTAATTATTAATCCCATGATTCCCTATTTAAAAAATAAGATGTATTTTATTCTAATAAAAAACTATTTAAGTCATGTTCCATTAATCATGTATTCACAATAAACCATTTTATTTTTTCATGATTATAATAGTAATTTAAACCAACTTTATAAATTGAATTTGATAAAATAAATCAAATATTTTGAATAATCTTGCACAATTTTTTTATATTTTAGAATTCATTTTATTCTTAAAATTTATTTACCATGGTAAAATTTTATTTTATCACGATAAATGTAAAAATTAGTAAATAGGTCCTAAACTAAGGGATAATGAAAAAAATATATCATAACCATATTTTTTTTCGAATGCTTCAGTGTATATTTTCCAAACCAAAATATATCATCTATGTTGTATGAAATATAATCCATTATCCATGATAAATAAATTTAATTCTTTTAATGTTTTTAATATTAATAGGAGTGGAAATCCTCTCTCGTATAGAAAGGGACCACCATTACTCACTTCATTATACATTATGTGCATTATATCTTGTACAATATAAGATCAAATAACATAAGAACTCTCCTCATGTTTTCATGGAGGATATAGTGTCTCCAATATATCATTTAAATATTGATTAGGTTGTAATCTAAATGAGGATACACAGAATATTGATAGTTGTCTTTACCAATCTATTTAATATTAATTTCTTCCTTAAACAACTAAAAAATATTATATAATCATGTTTTTATAATGAAATAAATGTATTTAATATAAATAAATGTCATTATGGTAATGGTACAATGTTTTTCATTCTTATTTCAATGAAAAAAGGAAATAGAAAGTGTCACCCATGCATACGGGTGGACTACCACCTACATGTACCAGTGTAATGATTTTTTCTAATCCACCTACCATGGATGGTTATATAGATACATTTAATTAAAATATGATATATTTATGATATAATTATGATTTTATAAGGAAAAATTATTATTTAACTTCATTTATTTAAATTAATTAAAAACATTAAAGCATCACCTGTGTGTACATATGGACTAACATATACATGAAGTGATACAAATAATTTTTTATAATAAGCTTAAAATTTTATTTAATATTTTTTTATAATGAATTGATATGATATTTTTTACATTAATATTATTATATAGATTAAAAAATTAAGACCTAGGTGAATGGACCAGAAATTACATTTCACAAATAAAGTGGAAAATAGAATAATAGGTCATTTAATATAGATTCTAATGAGGAATTGATAAAAAATGGGTAATTGAATGTAATAAGATAATGATATATAATAAAAAATGTATTAATTGGATCTATTATAGCTGTATAGTAAGTCCGAATTTTTTAAACATGATATTTAGGTGTGTATAAAGTATGTTGTAGCTTTTGATAAGAGTTTATCACCTCACATTTAATTCATTGGGACATATGTCATAATCACCAAATATTTTAAATTGTGTAGTGTTTGTAATGTAAAATATATATTTTTATAATACATTCATGATGTTAAAGGAATTTGAAATCCATATCATGTTCTATGTTTCTTCGCCTTTCGATTCAAAAGATTCCAACAACTTAATGGTTTTATCATATTAGCTTCCGTTTATTTAGATATGATCAATATCCACCCCAACATTAATTTTTATAGTGTATGAAAAAATAATTTTTTTTATAATAATTTTATAAAAACTATTCAGATATAAACATCTATATATTTCTTTATATTTTACATATTTTTTATCAAATAATTACAAAACAAAATTGGTTTATTTCATAATCTCATTTTTATTTAGGATTGAATATGTTTAAATTTAAATTGAGGTAATTATATTGCATATATATATTAAGCATCATATATTTTAATATTATTTGGTTATTTTTGTGCTTATAAATTACCATTTAATATTTTTCTGCCTTTGGTGTTCGAAAATACTAAAAGAATTGGTTTAAAAAACAAACAATATTTATCATTTTTACCAGGAAAAAATTTTATTGCTTATGCATGTTATTTGAACAAATTCTATAATTTTATTTTCTATAAAAAATATTATTTTATATGAAAATTATTAAAAAAAAATATAAATTGTTTTCACATTGGTTATAATGGAATTTTTACAAAAGTGTGGGGTTTTTATTATTTAATGAGTGAACTAATTTTTCCTCCATCATTTTCGTTATCTATTACAAATATTACTCTACAATTGTCTATGGTTTTTGTAAATAATATCATTTTACTATATTTCTCGAGATTTCATATATGAAACTAAAAATGGATATATCAAAATTTATTAATAGAATATAAATTATTCATTGATAAAGGTAATTTCGTTTATATTAACATATTTTAAATAATCTTAAACATCATTGGGAAAATTATATAATGATAACATCTACAAGATTTATATTAATGGATTATTATGAGGATGTTATAAGGAGGTTTTTTTGAAACCCATTTCATTATGATGGGTAAATTAAGCTAATATGAAATAATGAATGTTTATATGATATTATTTATAACATATGTATTATTTTAATTATGTAACAGATGTTCCCAGAACTGTATAATCCATCAATGCATTTTTTATATCATGATATAACCTATGATAAAATGAATCATAATAGGGACTTATGAAATCCAATATGGGACTCTTCCCACAATGCATATGGAAATGGGTAGGGAATCCAATACACACTTGGTTCTAATATTATTTAATATTCTTAGTAGTTCTCTTTGATTATGAAAAAGAATTTGTATATGTTTTTTCATTGAAAAAATTCATCTTATTCTATTGATATTCTCTTATTGATCATGATTTATTAGTGATTATTTTTCACTCTTATGACTAATGTATTTTTTAAGAAACAATTTTATTCTAAGACTTTTGATTAATGGTCTATAACATATTGGGTATGTTTATGTTAAGTTATTATAATGATATAATAGTACTATTTCTATATTATAATCACGTATTATAATTTATTGGGATCTCCCATATTTATCCATATTGAGCATAAAGTTGAAACATTTTCTTGTTTCCATTTCACATTTTTGGAAAATAAATTTAAATAGGATACGTCAATGAGGGGTACTATGTGAGAAGAATGTTTTGGGAGGTGTTGAGAATATTTCATGAAATAATTTGATTCCATACCTAGACTCCAAATACACTAAACCTGTATGGACCTCGTGTCTTTATTATAGTTAGAGTGTATTGAATATTACTCTAAAATGATGTAATATTTTTTAAATTGATGAATTGTTCACCTCATTGTGTGTCACCTTTTACAAAATATGATTATTTTGACACTAAAATAATTGCAGTTAATATGAAACAACCTACCTTATACAATGATTTATTTTTATACATAAAAAATTCATAAAAAACATAAAAAATGGAGAGATATTTTTTGGAAAAATAGTAACCATATTTTCATTCTGAAATCACTGAATTCTTAAAAAAATTTATTAATCATGTTTGAGGGAATAAAAAGATACTATTTAAATTTATAAATAAATAATAATATATATTTAATTATTAAAACACGATTAAGAGCTATGGTTCATTTTATCAAATTCAACTATCCTTTTTTTATTTCAATGTTCGGGAGATATATTTTTCTTCACTCTTTCAAATATTGGTCCATATGCCATAATCAGTTTAATTTTGTGAACAAGAGATTTTTTATTTTCATAATATCCTCTAAATCCTAAGACATAAATCTCCTTTTAAATTTCTAGTAAAATATAGATGTCTCTTGAGCATGACAAGATATATGCTTCTATAGTGAGTAAATATTCATCTATAACTGAACTATGAATGGGTATCCCCAATACAAAATTGCATGAGTAAATAAAATTCTCTTATGGTGTGATACCCTATACAATTTCATGAAATACTTTATGTTTAATGATCCAGAAAATATATACACCCTTGTTCTAAACATGATCACCATAAAATATCAAAACACATTTAAATTGGTATGGTATTTTAAAATTCTTTGTGGCATAAAATATTTTATATCATATTGACTCATTAATAGTTATATGGAAGAATTTCACCTTTCATCATGATTACCCATTATGTGATATGTATATTCGCCCCACTAATAAATATATGGTGTCCCACATACTCCACAAGTAATTACAATAAAACTGTAGAGACACTAATAATTGGTTGTCAACCCTATGATTTTGTCACATTCTCTATAATGGGAAATAATCCATATGGAGTGGAAATCGTCTTTATGAAATACCTCTCACATTGTAGACTAGAAAAATGTTACATGGTATCCATCCTTTAATCCATCCTCATGATTTTATATGGGAAATTACGGCTAGGTATCTATCTATAATCTTTATTCAATATTACTATCGAACCATCCTTTATGATAAATTTTCATCAAAAACAATCCCCAAAAAACATAAAAGTTATTTTTCCCAAATTCTGATTCTCTTTATTGTATTGTCCTTGATTGAGACAAATAAGTGGTATTAGATTAGAAGGTATAAATTGGTGGGGAAATAAATTTTGGAATCCATGGAAATTTTCATTAATCACAAACAATATTTCAATAATTTAAGGAAAAACATTCAAAAATGAATGAACCATATAAAACACTACATCTGACTTTTGGGATTGAATATCGTTATAGATTTCAAGTATTAAATTATAGTCAACGTATAGAGTGATGATTTTCCAAAATGATATCACAACAAATTTGTTGTTGAATTCAATGGAATAAAAGTATTAGAAAAAAGTTTTTACATATTAATATGCATGATAGTGATTTCATTTAAATTTTCACACACCATGTGCGTGATGTTATTAAATATTTATGAAGTATACTTGAATGTACATGAAACTAAATTTTGGGTACTATGGAACATGTATGAGGCCATAATGATTTAATAAAATGAAATCGTTGATGGTTTATTTTACATCTCGAATAATATTTTGATGTGAACGTATATACATGGTGAAATAACTAATGATATTAAAATTTTGAATATAGTTTTCAAAATATTAACACCATATATGAATCGAAATGTTTTAGTGATCCTAAAAATGGATAAAAATATTATTACATTTGATTGTTTTCATAGAATTTCTATCATATATGAGATAAAGAAAATTATATTAATACACTATTAAAATAGAATTCTCACAATCTAGAGTTGGAGGGAATAAATATTATCCAAGTGGAATATTAACCAAAATAAACTTATGTTTATGAATTTAATTAATTCCTTTAGTAAAATATAAAATGCGGAAAAGAAAATTCTAAGGATAAATATCTACATTGTAACTTTTGATGTGGGAAGAATTTATCACCAAATTATTATATATCATAATACATTCTATGATGATAAAGATGAGGATGTACCTACAAATGTTCCATAATAATAAGAGAATATGGGTTACCAATATAAAATTTTCAAATGGAAAAAATTTCATTCAAAAGAATTCATTAACATAATGGAGAGGGACGTGGATGAAATTGAGGATTTAAATGACCTCAATGAAGATTTTTCATTATCGTTCATAGAAAAAATGATAATAAATGAGTGTGATGGGTATTATTTTAAATACGATGAAAGAGTTTATCTCAACAATAAGTTAGAGGATAGATTTGAATAAATTTTTTTATTGGGATAAAATAAAATATTTCATTATATGTATTTTGATTCCAAACAGTACATGAAATAAAAATAAGATGATAAATTCTTATTGAAGGTACTGATTGAACGAATAAAATATGGAAGTAACAATAACATGGAAAAGGATGTTGATTATAAATAAAATATTGATGAACATTATAAGATTATATATAAGTTAACTATCTCATGAAATATAAATTTAAATAAAATGAGGTGGTTGATGGAGAATTTTTTGAATGAAAATGAATTTTTAATGATCATGAGATACTATTGAATCTCAAAATGACATTATAATATTTTTCTTATATAAAAAAAGTGTAGGAAATGATTTTTAATTCAATTGAGATGTTGAAGTTCTGAAACTAATGATATATTCTAAAACTATATATAATCAAACTTTCGGGATATACCCCAACAAAGAATCATGTGATGATCGATGCAAAGCTATAAACACCCACACCATTGAGGATGATATACTTTTTTGAATCAAAATATACCAAAATAGATGTTATACTATTAATTAAAACACACATAAATACTGTAAAATCATGTCTTATTATTTTTAAGAGATGGTATATAGGAAAAAAAATTGTTAAATAGAAAAGTGGGGCATCATGGAATAATACAAAAGATAGAAGAGAATAAATTCCTAATGTATATATATCTGGTGGATATTTTATTTTGTTTAAATGTAATAGATTAAAATACATGAACTACACATCATAGATTATAAAAAATATTACAAATGATAAAATAATGTGGAATAACAAAAAAAGTCATTCATAATCAAGAATATATAAAAAAAATTCGTTTTAGTACTTCTATGATGAAATTAATCTAATGAAAAAAGAGGAAGAAAATGTATAATCACTACCTATAGTGGAAAATAAGTGGATGTGGATCAATATAAAAATATATGAGATGATTAATATAGTATATATTTATTTAAGATAAAAATTTAGGATAGAGGTTAGATCATTGATTTTAGGTTTACATCGAGTATAATGGGAAACAAGAATATTGTACAATTAATTAATTATGACACATAAGGTGTCTTGATATTTGTTATTTATGAAAACTTAAGTGTTATTTTCTTAAATAAGGATCGAATCAGAAGGAATGAATTGATAAGAAATGAGTTGTTATACTATAAGGAATTATTCAAATATTTAAAATTATTAGTGAATTATGAGAAATATTCCTTGGAATTAATCTCACCAATAAGAATATAATTTAAAAAAAAGAGATATAGAATTTGGGATGCAAGGGAAGCATAAAATGGGGAATATTTACTTCATTGGAGAAGAAGAATACATGTTTTTTATATCCAGTAATGATGAAAAAAAGATATAGAAGAAAATAATTGGATAATTAAGAAAATAATAATTATAAGTGTTTGTGAAGAATGAAGGAGCTCATGTAATCGAAAAAATCAGTCATGAACTCAATCACATGTGAGATGTCTTCCCAAAGAGAAATACCATTAAGAAGAAATATTAGTTAAAATAAAATATTTCCGTTTGGTTTCTTGAATAGTTATTTGTTATGTCTGTGATGTACTATTACTATGATACATTAATGAAAATATGTATTATTTTATTATGATTGATGATTCTGTTATGAATAAATGGTTTATGGAGATTACCAAAAATTATAATGTAGTCAATTTAAATACTCATCATTAGATAATATCAACAATGATTCTTGGGGATAAAATTTTTATGGTCTATACTAATAATGATAAATATTTTCCAATATGTAAGTAGATTATTATATAGAATAAATATGGGATAAGGATCTATGTTTCATATATTAAGACAAATCAACCAAAATACATGGTTTTAAGGATAACACAAATCATTAAAATATGGATTAATCCAATATCATTGAAATAACCTAAAAATTAAGTATTAGAATAAAGTATTTATGGCATCATTCTATATAACCCATATTGATTTGTTGTTTCTAGGAGAATACAAGACTCATTAAGAGATGTGGTATTGGAACAATCCAATGTTGAATCACATTCTAATATTTTGAAAAAATCAGTTACCCCCAATTTAAATAAATGGAACCAAAATTTTTAATCTTATGAAGATTAAGGGATATTTCTTGGTCACTAATCAACGATCAATGTAGAAAAATCCAATAACAGATGTTTTAGAAAAACAGTAAAAATAATATATATCACTGTTGTGGAAAATGTGTATATTATTCAACAATTAAGAAAGAAAATAATTAATAAATGTAATAAATAGTTCAGTATCTCACATGAAGAAAAAGGTGATAATTATGATTCAAAACAAATACATTTTTATAATTTTTATTTATAAAGATGAATTGCTATAATGAATTCAATATGAATGGCTAAAATCAATGGGTAAAATATCATTAGTGATATGATATGTCAATTAAAAACAAGGATAATAAAAGATCTATATCATACACCACTCATTAAACATATAGAACCTAACACGTTTTAAGTGGATGTTATGGAATATAATTTCTTTAAATAGTTTTTTGATGTGATTTTTCAATGAAATAAAAACATATATTCGATAAATAATTTCAAGGATCAATATTTTTTAATCAATAAAAATTTGGTTTTTATAAATTACTAAATGAAAAATGAAATACACTTCCAAAAAATATTGTGTTTTTTATGGGAAATTCTAATATTGATGTAATTAATGTTTGTGAGAGAATTTATCTTATGGAAATGCTATAGATGATTCAGTTATTTTTACCCTATTAGAGAAAATGAGGTTTCAAATTTAATAGATAGATTTAAATAAATCAATACATAATATATAACTGGATGAAGAGGTGTATATATGGAATTAATATGGTATTTTTATAATGGATGATGAAACCAAAGTCAATTGAGTGGAGAAATAATTATATCAGTTGAACAATTATATAAGGAATTTTCTATAAATATTACATATTCTTGTGAATTTAAACTATATTTCACCTCTTCTCATTCCCAAATATCATTTAGGTTAATTTTTCTAGATAATATTTTCTTAACTAATAAATAAAAAATAACATATATTAAAAATAGTAATATAAAATTCAATAACTATTTTTTAACGAAACATACCTTTTAAAAATTAACCAATTTTATTTTTTTAAAAAAATATTTGATATTTCCATGTTGAACATATTTTTGTGACTAAAAAACCTTTAATTCTAGTGAGAATAATTTTAAAACATGGGATGAGTACAAAATTCACACTAAGGGACATAAAATAATAGAAACCACTAGTTCATGTTTATGTATTATTATCTTTTTTCAAAAATAAAATTTGGGTTTTAAATTTATCATTTTCCAAAACATGAAATGAGATTTTATTCCAAAATATTTTCATAGATAATTTCATAATTAATATTTATGATAAAATAAAAAACATAAATTTATATTACCAATTAATTAATAAAAATCAAGCCTTCTAAAAAAATTATAATTTTAATCCATAAGAATAGGAAAATACATTACATTATTCTTATATTCATTAACTTAGCTCTAGAAATCAGATGATTTCTATAAAAACAATATGATAACACATATAAATAATGTTTAAAACAAGAAAAGCATTTTAATGTCACTATTACATATGTAATAACCATCACAATTATAAATTGAGTAACCCTCATTGTTACACATTTACTAACTACTACAGTTAAACATCGAGTAACAATTACATATACACCGAAATACATAGTGTTACCATTACAATTACAATTTCAATAACCATAAATCTAACACATGGAATAAAAGTCATACTATATTACCATAATCTCTTAGGAGAAACCTAATGGGTTAATTCTACCCCTTTACACAATGCATTGGGGAGCTATAATGGGATCACCCTTCATATGAGCTAAAATTGGATCACCCATGATATATAATGGAAGTCATCCCATTATATAAGTTGTATTGAGTTCACAAAATTTTCATATATAATTATATTTTAGTATATATTGAATAATAAAATTTATTCTTGCACTTATAATCGTAAAATCTTTCATAAACTACCTAAAACTGGTATGCAAAACAATTTCGGATGACAAAATTCCATTTTCTTTAAAAAAAATTTAAATAATAAAATACACAGAAAAAGGAAAAGTCGATTTTTTAATTTAATAAAACATGAAATATTATAATGTATTAAAAAATTAAAATAAAATTTATGGAAGTGGGAACAATTAATTTCACCATATACCTTAACATAAGACATTTGTTTTATTTTATTTTTCTAAATAAAGTCAACGAATTACAAAAAATAAGTCTTTTAGAAACCATTAAAAATAAGGGAAAAAATATATAAAATACCCATTATAATTATTTTACTAAAATATAAATAAATTAAAAAAGATATATTTAATAAAAAAATAAGTACATTGATTAAAACTATTATTAAGAGAATCTTAAAAATAGTATTTTTACAAGAATGTCCCTTACCTCAATCCAAAAACATAACACATGTTCTTTATCTTAATATATAATAAAAATATTTTAATTATTTATTTTCATGAGATACATGTTGATGTTTATTATTACTTTTATTTTAGTTATTTACATGTTATATATATACTATAATCATTTATGTTTATATTAGATGTTTTGGCCATATTCGGATCATATGTCGAAAATGAATTCAATATGTTTAATATGGACAAAGAGGTGATTATTAAATAATATTCTGAATAATAATAATTAATTAATTATTAGTTTCATATAACTATTATACTTTTAAAAATAATCTTCATATAGGGTTATTGAAAAATGAACTACTTTAAAATCATTACGATAGTAGGCCATATATAAGCCTGATAAATGTTTTCATTTTTCTATGAACACCATGGAAAAAAGGTAATAATTATATTTTCTCTCAATAATGATAATAATATAATAAATATAATATTACTCCATAATATATAATTTTATATACCACCCATGCAATGTGGGGACCAAAAATGAATCACATTTCATTATGGATGAGGTACTTTACACATAGGCATGAATGAAATTATCATATTATATGGATGGAATGATAAAAAAATAAATGATATATTATATTTTAAGAATGATTAATATGAAATTAATATCAAATGTAAACAATAATTTCATCATAATAACTATATGCGTGTGGTGACAATGGAAGGTGAATACATCAGTCTACGATGCGATAGACCGCCGTACCAATAACTGACGAATTCATTTCCCATTTTACGAAAGTTGTATGCAGATATATATTATTAAATTATATTAAATAAATAATATAAAATTATATATAATGATGTTATCATCACTTTATGGTTGGATAATATTTTTTAAATGTAATAAGAAATAAAATTAAAACACATAGTTAATAACTATACATCTTCTTTGGACTAACTCATTTTCTTTAAACCACACGACCTCTGTAGATGGTATTATACATAATATAATGCCACTATAACACAGTTTGTTAGCTAATAAATGTATTTAGGATGAAATTTGGTTAAATAAGGGTTTTTTAAATGTGAATAATTTAGAAGAAGAGGCACCCTTTTAAAAGAGAGAAAAGAAGTTCTTTTAAAATTTTATAATCTTTTAAATTATTATAAAATATTTTTTCTGTATAAATAGATAAAAATTGATAATATTAAAAGATAATACGAGTATGATTCTAAATAATCTCATAAAATAAATTTTTAACTTATTTGAAGATCATTTTTATTAATATCATTTTATGTTAGCCATCCCCTAACCCTTTCCAGACATACCATGACACCAATGTTTTATTACTCTATGAGCTTCAAAATAATAACAATAAAAATAAAAAAGGACCATAAATAGAGCATGTTTTATTTTTAAAAAATATCCAAAATATTTTTCTAATGATAGTATTTTTTGGAATTTTAAATCATTTAAGAAAATTTTATTATCATAAAATATCAATTATGTCAATTTTTGAACTATTTAAATCATTTGGAATTTATAAAATCTTTTTAAAAAATATAATTTGAAAAAAATATTATAATTCATACCTAACATGATATTTTTATCTATAAATCTATTGGTTTACTCTAAATCGTAGAATTTATACTAGTTTACTCCAGTTTTAATATCATTTTTTATTTTCCCATTAATTGAATAATTACTACATCATTGTCGTGTAAACATTTAAGTTAATTACTTATTCAATAAAAGTTAAAAATAAATTAACATTATTAATAGTAAATTTATATATATATAATAATATTTACAATATAAAATATCCTATGTTTGTCCCCATATTAAAAATATTATAATTATTAAAATAAAGATTATGATATTATGAAATTTTCTTAAATCAAATATTATAAATTACATAATCATATCCAAATGTAAAAAGTTATTTATTCTAATGTTGGTTGATTATAGAAAATATATACTCACCATTAATATTTTAGAATCTATTAGGGTCATTTTTTGGCCATTATCATTTTATTTTTTACATTTATTACCTTATTCACCCGTTACTATGATAAAAAAATTAATACGATTACAATTTCTATTAAGAAAAAGTGACCTATTGACCAAATATTGAATAATAGATAATAAATAAAGAATAAATTTTTAATATTTCAAAATAGTTAAGTGGAATAACATAATGTAAAATAAAATTGATAAAATATAAGTAAAATCAATTTTTCAGAAATATGTTTTTTCAATATAAAAATGTTTTCATACTAAAATTAAGTATAATATTCATGATAAAAACAATATTTAGATTATTTTACATCAATAAGAAAATTTTAAATTTTTTTAAATAATCTAAAATTAAAATTTAACTTTTTAAATAAATTAAGATAATACAGTTTTCATTAGAAATCGATATTCATAATTTTCACTAAAGAAATTAAATTTTCATAAAATTATCAAAACTTCTTATTAAGATAATTATGATATTATAATATAAAAAATGTCAATATTTTTTAAAAATTAAATTTCTAAATATTCTAGGAATTAATAATTACATTTCCTCTTAAAATAAAATAAAACCATTTCTTTAATAAAACATATTCTTGATGAATAAAATAACTTTTCTAAAAATTTATTAATTAAATACAAATAATTCATCAATAAATTTTAATTTACTAGTAAAATTATATATATATCATAAATAATATAATCATATTCATACCTAACAATTTAACAACTAGTTTATCTTGGTCATATAGAAATAAAAAAAATTCATGGATCATTTAAGGCATGTTTTTTATATATTGTACATTATCAAATATATAATTTACCATCTAAAATATGACAGTATTTTATTCTTCTGCTTTAGAAAATTTTATTCACACAATTTGAACATGAGCTCAGTAATCAAGGGTATAAAATTTGGAAATCCCGCATTGTAAAAAGGGCCTAACAAAACATTCTATTGAGAAGTTAGAAAGGGAAGTAAGACGTTTATTTGAAAAAATGAATATCTTGGTTTATATGTACAAAAAATTGGTGATATGTGAAAATATTTACATTGAAGACAAAATTATTTCCCACTGAATAATTGAGTGTTTTAGAAAATATATTCAAGATAAAGTTAAAGAGAAAAAAAACATAAATATGTGATGGATGAAAGGACCATAGATTAATCAGAAATAAGATAAAAGAATAACATTTTTTTGAAGATCAGTTTCTTAGATGTGGGGAGTACCATTACCATCCACAATAAATATTTATAGAAATATACATACTTGACAAGTATAATTTTATCATTTAGTTATTCTATACCATAATCGCAAATTTTTTACAAATGATATATATTCAATGTGTATTTAACATTCATATTTAACTAGAATCAACATCTATTGGATCACATAATCTATAATAAAATAATTTGATATTCCAATATTTTTAGAAATTAACCAAAAATAAAAAAATTATTAGAAGGTAGAAAAAAATCTCAAAATTAATAAACCATCATATGATGAATAAATATAGAAAATTTCATAACAAACCCAAATATTCAATATAGATCATTTAATAAAAATTATACTTAATTACACAAAATATTCAATAATAATATTGAAACCTAAAGACCATATGGATTTGATCAGATAGTCTTCCAATATTTATCTTCATATAACACCAATAATTCTAAATATTTCATACAAAAAATTTATACTACATAGACTTATAATATCCAATATATGATAATGAATTAACAAATAAAATGATTTCGTATAAATGACCCTTAAAATAATTTATTCCTCAAAAAATATAATTTAAACATTTATCCTAAAATAAAATCCCATAATATTCTACTTTCTTTAAATATATTATTATCCTAAAAGAAATAAATTCTTCCAAATAAAATTAATCACCAAATCACAAAATAAATTTTCAATTTCATGGATATCACTATGCTAAAAAACATGTTCCCAATGTGATAATAATAAAAAAACCATGTCATAGTAACCAGGAATTCATAGAGGATAGTGCTAGGTGTTGCACCCCTTTTACCCATTGGTTGTGGGTTTAAGCCCCATGACATTTCATGATGTGGTGAGTTGTCAACCATCTTATGGGTTTTTTATTTTCTAAAACTATATCAATATAATTCAAATTAAATTACAATAAATATAATAAAATTACTCATAAATAACTATAACCATTAATTATTATATCAATACTAAAGTTTATCAAGTCCATTAAACATATGCCCAAAAATGAATGTGTATTATTCTTCAAATAAACTTTTTAAATTTAAATATTTTGGGTTACATATACCCAAATCATATATAAAAAATCAAAAAATATTTCAAAGTATGTCCTATTAAATAATACTCCAAAATAGAACTAATTCTTTTATACTTTTGAACATTTGAAAATAATAATTCTTGAATCCCTGTATATAGAGACATCAATCATTCATTGTTATTCATAATGCTTTACCCATGATTTTCTATATTGTTCCATTATTCATATTTAATTAAAACATTAATATTAATACAATCATAATATTAATCAATATTAAACCATAATTAAAAATATAATACATACCATTCCCATATCATTCCCATTTCTTCATCATCACATATAATTTCATGATGAAATGATAAAAATTCCTCTAAATAGTCTTTCTAAACCCATTCTTGAGCCTTCCCCTTACGAAATCATTTTTTTAAATTCCTATACTCCCCACATTTAAATCATTTATTGGAAAACCTATAAATAAATTTAACTCCTTTCATAGTGTTAACCAATCTCTTCTATTTCCTTCAAAATATATCGTTTTATTCCTTTCTATACTACATAAAATAATTATCCCACCCCATTAAGTTATTTTAATGAGTACTTATTCACACATTCTTGATATATATCATATTTAATCATTTTAACTTTCTAGTCTTTATAGCTTGTGAAACTATAGAAGTACATTTTATCTTGTTTGGTGTGTTATGAAACTCACCTTGGTATATGTTGTTAATCATTACCCATGATTGTTGATTAAAAATAAAAATTAATGTTTTTAGTAGAACACACATCATGCTTTATTAAATATTATGGAAACTAGTATGATTACCTTTACATTAATTATTAATTTAAATATCACTAGATTAATATATCTACCAAAATATAATGGTTAGTGTGAGAATACCAAAAAAATAACAATAAACCATTTTATGAGGAGGATAAACACTAATATATCCTTAACCATGGAACCTTCATCTATTTTTATATATCCAAAATAACAATAATTCTACCTAAAAACTAACATTTTTAGTTATACTGGAATTTTAAATAAATCTCAAATAGAATCAGAAATTTTAATGATATTTAAACCAAACTATGATATTAATTTGGAGTACCCTCCCTTAAGAATTACATATTCAAGTGATAGTAAAAAAATTCACTTTAGTACATTGATAAATATATTATAGTTTTAGAGTTTTATAGATTCATTTCCAAACTATTACATTACAGACCCATATATTACAATGTTGAAACTTCTTGTGAGTATCCATTTTTCAAAAAAAAAATCTTTAAAAAATTGATTTATTTTCATTAATAAATCTCCATGGTTTTTTTTAACCTCATCATTTCCTCTAATAATCATTAAATCTATTTAAAAATATAATAAAATGATGTATAATTACAAAAATAACCATAAGGGACATGAAAAATATAGAATCATTTAATTCATGAATACTTATAGAAAATATTCTCTTTTGGAAAATATACAGTTCAGGTTAAAATAATTTTTTTACCAAAGAAAACAAATTCTCTTCCAAAATATCATTACAATTTTTTTTAATAAATCATAAAGTAAAAAATAAAATTCCTAAAGGATTATTTTCAATGAATAAATACACATCAAGACATTATCAAATTCTTCATTCTTTTCACCATTAAGATATTTAAATTTCATTCCATTAAACATAATCTAATTTTTTATCCCTATAAAATTATAAGATTTCAATAAAACCCACAGATGACATAGATAAATCATGTTGGTAACTTATGGAATCATTTTAATGAAACTATTTTATATGGAATAACCATGACAGTTATAAATGGAGTAACCCGCAAGGTTACATGTGAAATAACCATAACTTTTATACATGGACTAACCATCATAGTTACACCTGAATAATTTGAGTAACTATCATGGTTACTATAGAAAAAACCATAAAATTTATAAATGAAATATATATCATTGTATATTTTTATAATATCATAATAAAAACAAAATATGTTAACTTTGACACTTTACCAAAGGCATTAAAGATATATATTGGTCCTCACCCTTCAAATAAGCTATATTTGGCTCACCCTTGAGCTATATGGGGCATAAACGCATCATATAAGATGTATAAAGATAACCCATTTATCATATATAATTCTCAATTACCACATAAATAATAGTTTTTTTATTCTTTTAATATTATTTTTATAACTATTGATGAAATATTTTTAACCTCTATGAAAAATGAAATCAGATATCAAAATATCTTTTTTAATTTAAAATCAAATTTCAAAACTGGAATACCCAAAAATGGGACGATTGGTTTCCTGTGAAGAAAATAGTTAATATTTTTAACTAAACTGAATATTAAATAATATTTATCAAGGCATAAAATGTATTTTTAATTTTAAATGTTGAAATCAATAATTCATATTAGGTATTTTTAATGAATGTCAATGCATTCCATAAATATATCCCTTTTAAAAAAACGTAAAAAAAAATTTAAAAGAGACGTAAAATTTCCTTTATAATTCTTTTATTAATGTATATGTACTTCCATAGAATAATTTTAAAAAAAATATGGGCATGGAAGAATAATAGTTTTAAGGGAAACATTAAAATATGATTTTTATAAAAATTCCCTTACCATGAGTACAAATTATCACATACGTTCTTTATATTAAAAAATAGTAACCATTTGTTAATTATTTATATTATTAAGAAAACATTTAAATATTATTATTCAATTTATTTAAATTTTTTTATAGTTATAAATATTTTCTTAATCATTTAATTTCACAGCATATATTTTGACAAAATTCAGCTCATATGTCCAAAAAGAATTCAGTAGTTTAACTATGGTCAAATTGGGAATTGTGATATCATATAGTGATCAGTTATCTTTAAATAAATATATTTATTATACTTTAGTAATACATTTGATTTTATTCATTAAAAATGGTTATAAAAATGAATTCTGTTATAATCTTGGAGATTGTAGATCGTACATATGCATAAATAACAATTCTATTTTTCAATGATAATTAGGAAAAAAATATAAAAAAATATTTTAATTATAGATTTATTATAATATAATAAATATTTTATTAAATATTTACATACACTAATTTCTATCACACATGTGATGTGGAGATAAAAAACGAATCACATTGCTTAATGTAGTGGTAGTCCACATGTACATACGAATGACATTATCATTTTTTATTGGATGAAAATAAAATAATTTAAATCATATAAAATAATTTAATATTCATAAAATTTTTATGAATATAAACTATAATAATTTATTCCATAATTATAACCATCTCTGAGATGTGGTGATGAAAAAAATATTACATTGTTCTGTAAGGTGGTAACCCACTATACACATGAATAATGAATTCGTTTCGTAATCAATAAAGGATTGATATGTAAATAGTTCATTACACAAAAAGCATAAATTTTATTATCTCATAATTTTTGGAAAATATATTATGTAGGTGGAAGTATAAATAAATTGGAGATGGCCAGTTACGAACTGTACCTCATCTTCCAAGAACCACCTTTTCATTACACAGTATGTCCTCTATTGTTGGAATTATTCCAATAATAAAGCCTCTAGAATTTTTTGATGGATTTGAAGACGGTATATTTAGTATGATCTTTTGCACATAATTATTTTTGAGGTTTTAATAATTGATAATAATATTTTAAATTCTATAAGTGATTGGACGGATTATTATGAAAATTTTTTCAAATATTAAAATAATATTAATTAATTTTTGTTACAAAATGGATAAAAAATTATAATATTAAAAATTAATATTACTATTGATTTAAATCCTATATTTTAATAAAATTTTGAGATATATGTATGATAATTTTATACTAATATTTTTGTTTTAACCTTTTGTTAACCCTTTTCACAGTTACTACAACAACTAGGTTTATTACTCTAGGAGGATCATTTCATATAATATAAAAGTAATTAGGATATAAAATATCTATGGTTTATATTTTCAAATATATCATTATAAGATGACTTAAGAAAATCATTTTTAATTTTAAACCATTAAAAATAAATTTTCATAAAATATTAATAATGTCAACATTTGAACAATTTAAGTAAATTGAATTTTATATAATCATGACTGATTATACCAAATAATTATCACTTCATTTAATATTAAATAAGTTAAATATCATTAATTTATTCATATTAATGAAAGAAAGTGTCTAAATGAAATAAGAGACTTTATTAAAATATTAATTAAAAATGACCATTATAACTAACCAGTTAAATTTGATGGTATTATTTAAGGTAACTAAATTATAGAAACTATATGGTTTAAAAAAATTAATAAGTAATATTTTTACTATAAATAAAAATTATAATTATTTAAAATTAAAATATTTTATTTTCTCAAAATAGCATTTTATAAAAGATGAACGATTTTTTCGCTTGTTTCACATTTATGATGAAATTAATTTTTTTAACTTTTAGAAAACATAGTTCATAAAATTTAATTCATTTCTAAAACCATCATATCAAAATTATTTTAGGGCCAATTTTGTGTATTTTTATGAAAATTTACATTTTTCATTGAATAGTGAAAACAAAAATATATATTTAAAATCACCTTTTCATTTAAATTATATATAAAGATAAACTATATTTTAACTTTTTATACAAGATAAATTAAATAAATTATATTTTAATAAATACAAAATAGGTTAGTGAAATTAATTTGATATTGAATTTAGATATTAAAACATAATGTACTTATGCTAATTTCTCATTGGAAACCAACTTTTCATCGCATACATATGAATAATAAATAATTTCATTCTAAAAATTCTATGAATTTAATTTATAAAATTTGATTCAATATTTTTAATCATAATAATTTATATTATGTAACATCATCAACTTAATTTTTTTCTATTTTCAGTAGTAAAATTACAAAAAATTTATACACATGGTTAACGTAATAACTCATTTACTGGGTTGGTAAACTAAAAATATAAGGTAAAATGACCTAATTTTTTCAACACCATTTTTCAAGTAATATTTAAGCCACATAAAATCTAAGGGTCAACAATGGCCCATCATGGAGGCTTGTGGAATGATAAAAATGTAGTCACCACAACCCTATCATCTCAAATTAGGTGTTTGATTTGTTACATTGGAATAAGATAGAATGAATCACATCCCAGAGGACAGAATAGTTTAGTAGTATTTATATGTTTGATGGATAAGTGAGTCCCAAATTATATTTTAAAACATAACTAGAAAAATATTTTTTCAATACTAACATTAATCAAACAATAAAATTGTCACACATCAATCATACTAAACGTCATGGAATCCTAATGAAAGGAAACAATATAATTGTGAGAAGAAACGATTAGTATGTGTTAAGCACAAATGAAAAATCACGAATCATCAAAAATAACTAATTCAAAAACGTAAATAAAAAAACACAAATTTCATTTAATCAATTACATAAATTTCATAATTTGACAAGGCGTAATCAATATGGAAAAGAACACAACTGAAAAAACATGTAATTTAATCAAAATACTATGTATGGAATAGATTCATGAAAATATCATTATAAAAATATCTATATCTATATATAATGAATAATCTATATGGTAATGTAAATAACTAAAAAAAATTCCATTTTCTAATAAACAGATAATGAAATCCCTCCAGAGATAACATCATTATGAAAGTCTTATGTATAATAATAACCGAATTATTACAGAAGAAAATTATTTATTATTGGACTTCATCATATCATGCATCATGATACCCCTACCATTAAGATATTTCACAAGAATTTTTTAAAACACCAATTAGAAACTAGTATAATTCAAGATTAATTATTTTCTTCATAATACCTTTCAATGGATAGAGGTCCTATATAATTATAGACCCCACCCATCACTAAATGTCCATAAAAATAATCCTATATAAAATAATTATTTTAATTCAAGTAAAACATAGCATTTCTTAAGATATACCTTTTGAGTAAAGAGTACAAATTTATTGATATTTCGGGATTATTCCAATAACATTTAATGAAAACACTACATATAAAAATGTTATGAAAATTATGAAATTATAATATATTCGATACTAAGTATATAAAAATTTTAGTAGTGAAACTTTATAAAAATGGATATATATTTTAGAAAATAATCATATCCAGGATACCAAGAATATGATTATTCTATAGAAATTAATATGACAATGATCAAAACAATGTGAATGTTTAAAAATGAATTTAATGAATACAAAAAAGAATCAAGAATATTAACTACAATAATATTTTTTTTCAAATTCATCATAAACCATATATAAATTATATAAGGACTCTATGAGTACAATATATCCCTATAAGAGTATATGTGAAATGAAGGGTTGTTGTCATTAATGAATTGAAGAAGTTATATAATTTTTTAAGGAAAATATATTATTTATTTTAAAAAAATTTAGTACTAAAAATTCATAAAACAATATTAAAATGACTTTCATTACATATAACCACTTAATTATATAAATAAGTCACTAAAACATTTGACTATTCATGATGGTTGGAAACTTAGTTCATGCTTCACATGTTAAAACTAATATTCCTTCCACTTTTTTCGTAAAATAAAAACACACATTATATTATATATGATATGAAGATTCACTTTAAAAAATTTAAAAAATTAAAAGTGGGTAAAAATTTCTTTACTGTATCATTTGTAAAATTTTATAATTTATTTATAAAATTTTACAAGAAAACATGGGATTTGATGAAAATAATCTCAGGATAGAAATAAATTATCATATTATTAAAAACATTCCATCAATAATTTTAAGTAACAAAGAGTAGAAAATTGTTCTATTTTTGGAAAAAGGTCATGTATAATAAAAGGATAATAAAATTTAAGGTTTTATTAGAAAAAAATAAAATAATTTTTTTAAATAGAAATTATTGTAAAAAATTAGAAACTAAATTGAGATTATGAAATAAACTATTACAAAAATCATAATATTGAAGTGATAATTATCCAATTAATATATAATATCAATAAAATTTAAATAGACATCAAAAAATAAAAAAATATATAATTATAACACATTACGCAGATAATCAAAGAATATCAAATACAATGAATATGTAATGGAGACTAATGAAAATAAAATGTGATATGTGATTAATTACAACATAACTTTATTTAGTTAAAATTTCTTTGTTTTAATTAATTTCAACTGAAAAATAAAATACCATGAATTATTAATTTATAATGATAATACATGTAATATGGTAAGTATATACACAACCTAAAAAAGTACATGAAAAAAATTACAATATGCCTCAATGAAATAAAATTGAGATGATATCCCTTACAAATATGATATCATTAAAGAACTGATTAATCATAGAATTTATTTGTTTTTTTAAAAAAAATTAATTCAACATTAAAAAAATTATATAAAACATTAAATAATCACAGGGTATTACACAAAGAATATTTTCATTATATATTCAATACAGTATAAATTTTACCCAATGAATTGAAATTGAGTTCACAAATCCCTTACCTCACGATTACTTTTGATTGAATATTCTATAATCTAAATTATATTGGAATTAAATATGGTAATAACATATAAATGTATAATATTAAAACATAAAATATCATATATAATCATTTTATTATATCTTTTAACAAGTTTGTTTACAATATTTTGATATTTGTATTGTTTTAGGTGGTTATTTTCTTGTCTTCTCATTCATATTTTGTCATGAATGTTCTAGTTATATTTAATATTATATAGTTCTATCAAATCAATAATAACAAAAATTAAATATTTATTTTATTCATATATCAATTATACTTATAATACAAATAATGTATTCTGGTGTTATGAAATGATGTATGTTACGATGAAGGAGATGCTAGGTTGTATGTACGCATGGGTAATGTTTCCATTTTTTCAATGACTATGAAATAATGTTTTTAACTTATATATTATCTTATCATAATTATAATTATATCCGAATTAACATATTATTTATTTAAATATACATAAATATTTCATCCATGTGGTGTTGTGCGAAAAAGAGAGTAACATCACTTTGTGAAGCTGGTACTCCACATGTATATGAACAATATCATAATCTCTTAGTAAGTGATAAGGTAAGAATTAAAATTATATATTTACTTTTAATTATTAAATGTAGATAAATAATATTATAATAATTTCATTAATATCATTTATATTCATTAAAATTATGCTTACCACCTTCCTTGTAAATAGTTAGTGAAAAACGAATCTTATCACCTCGTGAGGCGGTAGTCCGCTGTACACCCGAATGATGTTATAATATACCCTACCAAATATAATTTTAAAAATTATATAAAAATAGATTACTCCATATTTATAATTATGTTATATAAATCACATATATACATAGTAATCATCATCATACCCAACCGTGAGAGGTGGAAACAGAAAGATGAATGACATCAGTTTGCAAGGCTGTAGTTTTTCATACACACAAATGATCATTTCATAAACAATTTCAGATAAGTGGGGATGTTTTTAGGTCATTACAATAACATAAAAACATCTTAGTACATGTAATATTCTGTCGATGTTAGACAATCTTGTATTGATAATAATGTAATTAGGTGATGGATGAAATGAATGGAAAATACATTGGTTGGAATGTTACTTCTTCTTAAAGCAACTATAATGTATTATAACTATTGTATTATATTAATTACATTAATAAAAAAATAATGACTATTTAATGAGGGTATGGTTATTTTGAAGTGATGTTTCAGTTTATTTTCTTATCCAAAATTGTTATAAGGTAGGAAGAAGAGATTTGAGGGGGTTCCCTTTAAAAGTGATTTTAGTGGAACACTTATAATTTTTGAATGAAAAAAGAAAGACCCACATTTTTCACAAGAAAAAGGGTATTAAATGTTGTTATTTCAAGATTTAGAAACTATAGGTCAATAATATGTCAATAATACATATTTAGACTAGTTTTTAATTCGTTTTGACCCTTATCTTATTTGTTTACCCCAAGTAAATCCATTTTACCTTAACTGTAGTAAATAATTTTAACAAATTTAACTATTCATTGTGGTCAAATATAATTTTTAAATTATTATTTAATAAAACATACTATAATTAAAAATAATTAATATATTTTCCCAAATCCAATTCAAAGAATTAGATTTTTTTAATATAAAATCAATTTCGTAGTCACGATGAGAAAGGGGGTTTTGAAACGGAAAATGTTTAAAAGATAACAATGTTATTATCAAAAACATCTAAACGAAAATGATTATAATGACTGAAAAATGATTAATATATATATAATTTAAATTATTTTACTTTTTATACAGTTAAAATATATTTAATATTTACAAATAACATACACAAAATAATTTTTTTAATTAAAATTCAATATTTTTCACTACTCGTTAAAAAAATAAAATATTTCAAAAATTCACAAAATTGAACACTGATATACTTTAGATATTTTTATTTAAAAAATTATGGTCTTTTTATAAACTATATTTTATAATAGGTTTAAAAATTCATATTATATTATTTTTCTAATGAGAGACAAAAAAATCATTTAGATAAATATATGTATTCAGAAGAAAAAATTTTATTTTAATTGATTATTATTTCATTGATATTTACTAAATAACGATAAATTTAATGTTTAGGATATAAATGTATAATACCTTTTGGTTCATTTTGATTTGGGGTATTGTTCTCCAAAAGATATCAAATATATTAAAATTAAAGAAATATTTATCATGGGTTGTATAAGTTCAATGTTTTGTTTCATTCAAAATATAAATAAAAATGTTCTTATTTTAAAATATTTGGTAGTTAAAATCTAAAAAAATTAAATAATTTTTGTCCTCTCATTTTAAACATGATCTCTGTAACCAAGTATTTGGAATTTCCAAATAGGACTGTTGAAAAACCTATATCACATAACCGTTATTGAAATATGATATTAATAGAAGATAAAGGGTAGTGAAGAAGTATTATTTAATAAAAACTAACTAGGAATATAATTAGGAAATTATTTTAGTGATTGAATATATTTAGATGGAAGAAAAGAATAAAAAATTATAGATGGAGAGATAGGTCATTGAAAACAAGAAAGTGAATTCCTAATATATAGTTAAGGACATCAAAACCATAAATCAATGATGACATAAAAAGATACATGATTCATTAGAAATGAATATAATATTATATTTTTTTATAAATATCACTTTCTTATTATTGAGAAACTCGTTTACTATCAAGGAATATATGGTAATATACTTATTAATTTTCTATTTCATAAGAAATATTTCATCCTTTCATTGATCTTCAATAAAATTTTAAATTATCTCTTACTCCACGAAATGAGATAATGTTTTTTATTCAATAATCACTAAAATTCACATTTAAATGATCTTATGATCCATAATAAATTTAAAATTCATTCTGATTGTTTAACATCCATATTTTTTAAAATGTACCACTTTGTTCGATAAGGTACATGATACACCTCATCAATAAAAAAAATGAAATTATCATTTATAGGCAATCATTATAACATATCTGTAAGAATTTAGAGAATTAATAGTATTAACTACATTTTGAAAATATCATTTACGAATTTATATATAATTAATTCTTCATTAACCAATTTATCATAAATGAAAATAAATGTTATTATAAAAATAAAATAAATCTGTTTCTGAAAAAATATTTATGTGTTATGAAATGTGTTAAAAATTTAATAAAATCATCTTTTTGGTTCTATTAATGAAATAAATATATATATATATAATATATTCATTATATGGTTGAAAATTCATATGAACTATTTTCTAGACATTATATAAGATAAAATTCATTTTAATGCATAAAAAGAGAATTGTTTTTAAAAAAAGTAGTTTCATAACATTTTGATGGATACCTATTTTAAATCTATTTTTGGAAACTTTTATGGGTTTCATTTTAAAAATTAAACATCTTATGTAAATATATGTATAAAAATTTACTTGGGATGATTTTTTGGAATTTTTCAGATAAGATTCATATATTAATGAAGAGTGAATGAATACTGTATTTGAATTCGAAACTGTTTTTTGTCTAATTTATATATATTCTTAGATTATACTTATAATTGTTTTTAATTTATTATATAGTTTTCAACATTGTAATAAATTTCAAATTTAAATTGGATATAAATATTTTTTGATCTTTTGAACATTATTACTTTAAAAACATGTTTTCACGATCCACCAATGAGAACAATATTAAATTAAATTTAGTCACTTCACTATTTTTAATTTTGAAAAATATACATACAATGTTTCAATAAATATAAAATATATCATCTAATAGGATCAAATTCATATTCTGAAATGATGCATCGTAACTTTATTAATTATTAATCATTACCCTGGTTAAGGGTAAATCAGGTATATAATGGTTAAAAAAACTATTAATAATATAAAACAACTAGAAAAATTGTCCTAATTTAATTTTAGGTGTTTCCTTATACCAGAATTATCCATGGGATGAATTTATACCATTTAGAAGCCACTTGGGTGTGAGTAATACATTTATAAAATCATATTCAAAGGGAATAAAAATTCAACAACACCATTGTTTTTAATAAGTAATGTATTTTTATTATTGGGTTATATGAGTTATATCATTGAATAAAAATATTCTATATAAATATTAAATTATTAAATACATCATAGTAATTTATTTGTAATTTTTATTAAATAAATATTTTAATTAAATGGGGACATGATGATGATGTACTAATTTATTCATTAATAGAAGTCACCTAAATAATTTTACTTATGTGAAGATAAATTTTAGTAGATATAATCTATTCTATAAAATAATTTTATGGAATAATTTAATGTGTTATATATGAGTTAGTGTATATTTTTCCATGATATCATGTTTTAATGATATTTTTGAAATGTCAAATACTGAATTGTGTAATAATTGAAAAAAATGTTTTTTTAATATAAAATATTTTATTGAATGATTTATAATTTATAAAAATTAATTATTTGGAAAAAGGGTTTGAATAAGTATTATAATTTCACAAATAGATCATTTATTTTTCATTGGTAATGTTATCAAAACTATATTTACCCTCAAAGTGTAAATTAAATGATATCACAGTATGAATTAATAAGCGTTAAAATAAAAAAAGACAGGGATTGTAAAATAGTTAAAAAAGTATTATTTTCATTGTAAAAAGTATAGTCTAACCCATATGATCATATTTTCTAAATATTTTTTTTGGACTGATATGGAATAGAAAATCGATATATATTAATTTTATATTTCGAAAAATTCCAAGAGTACCCCTATCTCTTATAAAATTGGAAAACCATTTAACATTTATCCTCACTTCATAACAATTTGGTATTATAAAATATCTTACCAAATACCTTTATATAATACCAGTACAAATTCTAGAGGCCTTAGTTTTTGTTTAACAACCTTCTTATAGGTGTTAAGGTATTAATCAAGGATGATCGTGCAATGAAGAGGTACAATTTTAATCAAGTATTTCTATTTCATTAATCCATTCACATACAGTAAAGACTCATAATCTCCATGTAATTTTTTTAATTATATAAGAATCTCACGAGTGCACAAAAATTGAATGCACATAATTCCGAGGCCCGGTGTGCATGGAATCAATTTCTGATGTTTTTTTCAGTTACATTCAGTAAACGTACTACTGAGTTTTTCTAAATTTTGAACTGGTGCTCAGAATTGAAATCGGAGGGCACCGTTGAACTCGCAGTGCCAGTATTCTCTTAAGGAGACCTTCACCTCGATGGCAGTTGGTCGATAGTGAAATTTATATTTTTCGGTTTTATGTGAATAAAATTAAATAACAATAATGATGTGTAGCTTTATTTTTATTTGTTTATTAAAACATACATGTTTTGGTTGGAAGTGGGGACACCACCCCATAACCTCCCAGGAGAGGTTATGGTGGGGTGGACCACACAATGCATAAAACCTCTCAACTCCCACACTAAATGAGGAAGAGCCTCTTGACCTTCTCCACCTTAATTATAAAAATGCACCTACCATTAATCTTGTCAACCCCCCCCCCCCTTTAATTAATTGAGCCATTTCATTTAATTAAATGATACAATTTGAATTTTAAACCCATCAAACTAAATAATAGATAATATATTATTTTGAGGGGCTAACTATTCATTTATTGTCAAAAGGTTGCAAAGGTAGATTAGAAGAATTGGAAGAAAACACTCCAATGAAGAATGCTCCACGGACGAAGAATGTCAACCTCAACTTCGACCTTTTTCCTCGATGTGGGACGTCCTTGTCCGTGGTAAATCAACTTCTGTATTTTCCCAAAGGTACGGCTTCTTCCCCGTGACCCCACCAACGAACAATGAACAAGGCAGATATTATATTTATGTATGATATTAATCCCTTGATTTGTTCCTTCTAATACAAAGAACACGTTCCAAATTATTATCATGTTGATCCACATATGTTTTTCCTTATGGGTTGGGAATGTATTGTGAATGAGAGATTATGTGAATTAATGTTTTTATGATATGTTCCATTCTCATTCCTTGTTTGTGTTCTTTATGAGCCAAATTCTACCACTCTAAACGTGGAGGGTGTGGGCCAAAAAAAACATGGCCCGACCCCCTTGATCGTCTTTGTGGTGTTCTTCGAAAATACGACCAAGGAGATGATGGCGACGGAGGCACCGACCATGCAACCTGCGGCCTTAGCAACCCACACTGCCCCCGTAGCGTTCGGACTGCCGACCGGACCAGCCCCCGTGCCCCAGCCCCCGTGCCCCTGCCGCACCGCACACCAGTCACATCGTCGTGCCGGTCGCGCCTCCCTCACTGGACTCACTGCCTTGTGGACCTTAAATCACCACCCTCGCTGGCCGTTCCACCCTCTCCGGTCACGCCTCCCTCGCTGGTCATGTCTCCCTCGTTGGTTGTGATGCCCTCATCGGCCGCACCCCCACGCCACAGCTGTGTTGCCCCCGACCGAACTGGTTTCACCCTTGCAGCGCCCCATCCGAACCGGACCTTCTCACCACCCTTTTAAGATGATCTGCCTAAGGTCAGGCAAAGCTGACTCGTGCCTTTGCCGCATTCTGCACCCTCACGGCCTACTGGGCCTAGCCCTACTAGCCGGGCCGAGGCCAATAGACCGGCCCACCCAGTGGGCCGGGCCAGATCCAATGGGTCAGACCGGGTCGACCCAAACTAGGTCAGGCTGGGTTGACTCGAACTAGGTAGGGTCGGGTCTGTCCGACCAGGTCAGACTGCACTCGGGCCCACTACCACACTTTACGTTTTTGTCCATATCATTGGCACCAGACGTCTGTTTGATGAACTGTCAGCGGTGCTAGTAATCTAGTAGTGTGGGGATCTTTTTTAGTATCCTCTATTAGAGTTTGTTGTCTAGTCGAGACAAGGTCAGGTTGGATCATGCACGAATATTACCGGGTCCTCGGGACTCATTGACTAATAACTCATAGACCGGGTGTCCGATTGACGTGCCTTCATATGTGTTGAGACTCCTATGATGTGGAGGACCATTTGATTACTACTTCATGGGACTTCATGGCAGTTGGAGAATTTCCCAGTAGCTTGTGGAGCGAATCTTTCGAAGACGATAGATCATTTGAGCGGGGACCTAATTGCTGGATGAGACTAGACGACTGCTGACCAATTGACTCGGAGTGACTCAACCGGCCCAGTGGGGAGCGCCATGTTGTGGCGGTATACCAACGGGGGAAGAGTGTCTGGTTGTGACTGTAGACCTGTGATACTCGACATGAGGATAACTTGTACATGCTATGAGGGGGAGTGCATAGTTGTGGTATCAGACTCACGGTGGGGAGTGCCATTGTGTGACACAACAGACACATGGTACATCACATGTGGGGTACCATAGCAATCCAAAGTCAGTGGAAAGCGCCTGGCTGTGGAGGAAAGCCCACTATACTCGATATAGGTGGAGTTATTAAATAGCCAAGGGATCTAAATGTTTTACCCCTATAATAAATCTAGGTTTGATCTGAGTTAGTAGATTTTGTGTTTTCCTCATGATTGAGATGAATTACTTGATAACTTAGCAATCTGTAATGGAAAATACTTAAGTGGGGTTATCAGTTTATTTCAAATTTTTGGTTTATCCTTTTTGATTTTGTGAGACATTGAGGGTCTCGGGGTCCCTACTGAGTATCGTTATACTCACAACTCCACGAGATATGCCTGCACATCATTGGATTGGATACAGATGACGGACAGTGGTGATTGAGGCTGAGAGTACCCGGACTAGACGGTACTCAGAGGTGGACTTTACGAAGAGTCAATACTGAGAGGAGACTGAAAGACATGGAGTGTTGAGGAGGATATCTATACCTACCCTTCAGGTGAGAATCTAGGAGGATGACCTGACAACTATTTTCCCTTTCTTTAGTTTTACTTGTACTTTCAGTTCCTTGTACTTTACAGTTGGGATTGTATTTCCGACCCCTTTTACATTACAAATCTATTTTTTTATATAGTTTACTTAATTTTTTGTATCTATCTATTTAATATGTTGTGGGTGTTTATAGGTTATAAAGGCAATTCCTTCCTAGTTTTAGAGAAATATTACTTTGGTGTTAGTCGCCAGCCCCTGGCCCATAGAAGGTTGGATTAAGGTAGTCACGATACAGGCCCTGAGGGACATGTCATGATAAATTGGTATCAAATGAGTTAGTTCTAACACATAACTAATGACTCGGATCTTTTCTATGAGGAAATAGTGTTATGTGTAGTGAGTGTGGTTTTCAGTTCAAGGAGTCCAGTGTTGTTGTGGTGGTCGACTCATCCATACACCAGAACCCTGACTTATGATTTCCAACTTAGTGCATGAAAACCCTTCTTTCATGTGTGTTTTCTAAAGTTTTATTTAAGTCAGGTCAACCAGTTCAAGTCACCAGGTATAAATTTTTGAACGTAGCACACATATTTCTTTTAGGATTCCTCCATGTAGACGAATATCTAGAGTATTGAGATTTGTAAGCATGGATAGCCCACTGTTCAATGAGGGTTCGGTGTAGGGCCTTTTTCTGGCGGAGGCACCAGCGGTACCTTTACCCATGGGGCCACCGATGCCACCAGCCCCAACAGCCGATAGTGCACGCCGCTTGAGCGTGTTGCATGAGTTGCAGTGCTAGAGGCCACCCAGGTCCTGGGGAGAGAGAAACCCACAGGTGGATGAGGATTGGCTGGAGGCCTTAGTGAGAGTTTTCTAACAGGTAGGGACACTAGCTGACCTCATGGTGATACTTGCTGCCAGTCTTCTAAAGGTAGCAGCGGGCAGATGGTGGAGCTTGATGCTCCATGTCCACGACAAGATGGCGCTTCTCTAGGCAGACTTCTAGAGCCTATATCGGGCAGATTTTGTTCTAGATACTCTCCGTGCATTGCGCATACAAATGCTACTTCATCTACAACAAGGCAACATGACTATAGCTTAGTACATAGCAAGGTTCATTAACCACTCACTCTAGTCCACTTAGACTATTAGGGACCCATTCATTAGGGCTTGTACCTTCAATCTGGGGCTCATATGGGAGATCAGAGCTCCTATGATCTCTCTTAGTATCCCGACATAGGCATGGGTGCTAGAGAGAGCTCTCCTAGTAGAGATATTCTTTTGCTGAGCAGTCTCCTGCAGCGAGATCCACCACCAATCGACACGTAAAAGTTACTTTTGCATTAAGAAGCAGGAGAATGTTTTAGATATCCAAGAGTACCAGAAATATAGGTGGAAAAATGCATGACTCGGGATCGGTTGTGTGGGGCACCCGAAGCGGAGACATACATGCCAGGAGCAGGCTGTGTTACTCATGAGATTGGTACGGTCACATGTCTCGTGACTACCCGACCCGCCATTCGATTGAATAGTAGACTATCGATGGACTGCCCAGATAAAGTCATAGATTCAATCAAGATGGTCTGTAGGGAGGAGGCAGACGTGGCAGAGGAGCTGGTCGAGAAGCTGGCAGTGGGCGACGTTTTGAGGTGTTATCACCACCCCCACCAGGTGGTCCTCCACGTCCACAGGTAGAAGTTGGATAGGGGAGAGCTCAGCTCCAGGCAGCTGAGGCATATGATCTTGGCACTCCAGAGATGATTCTATGTATGTTCTATGTCAACTCCATCATAGCTGGAGTACTTGTAGACACATGTTCTAGTCACTCTTTAATTGCCACTGCCCTCTTTCGGAGCTCGGAAATTCTGATGCATCCTTTGGCATGATCCTTAAGTCTAGAGACTATTACAGGAGTAGATTCAATGAATACACACTAGTTCCAATTGTGTTATCTTACTCTAGGATGTACGAGTTTTGGCTGGGATCTCCTAGTAGCGGCGTCGAGGCCTTATGTCGTCATCTTGAGTATAGAGTTGTTATCTACAGTTCATGCTTAGATTGACTATATTAGGTGAATTTTGTGATGTTTCTTCACGGATTGGACCGGGTTTACCTTCACCAGCGAGAAAGAGCCTTTGAAGCACATGATGGACTTTCTCGGAGGAGGTTGAAGTCAATCACTAATCAGTTGGTTAGCCTTACCCTCGAAGATGTTGATGTAGGGAGTTCGAAATATCCTGTAGTGGTGAACCAGTATGCTGATGCCTTCCATGATGATGTTTCGGGTCGTCCTTCTCATAGAGAGGTGGACATCTACATTAACTTGTACCCCAAGACTGCACCAATATCTACACTAGCATGTCAGATGGATCCTGCTAAGCTTCATGAGCTGCATGTATAGCTTGAGGAATTGCAGGGGAACAGATTCATCTGAACCAGTGTTTCCCCTTGGGCATCCCTGATTCAATTCACCAAGAATGCGGAATGGTGCATGGGGATTTTTGTTGACTATCAGCGCTTAAACTAGGTGACCATGAAGAACATGTACCCACTCCAGAGGATTGACGACCTCTTTGATCAACTGAAGGGAGCACATTGGTTCTCGAAGATAGACCTCAGATCAGGATATCACCAGCTCAGAGATCAAGATGAGGATGTGTAGAAGACGACATTCTGGTGACAGTATTACCATTATGAGTTCTTGGTTATGTAATTTTGTATAATGAATTCTCTCGTAGTGTTCATGGGACTCATGAACAATATATTTCAGTCTTACCTTGATTACTTTTTCGTAGTCTTCATCAACGACATTATGATCTACTAAACTACTGAGGAGGAGCATGGTAATCATTTACACGTAGTACTGGACACACTCCGAGAGCACCATCTTGATGGTAAGTTCTCGATGTTCCAATTCTAGAACCAAGAGATTCACATTCTAGGAAATGTCATCTTGGAGGATGGATTTGCAATGGATCTAGTGAATATTGAGGTGGTACTTGCTTGGGAGCCACCCACGAGTGTGACATAAGTACGGATTTTCCTAGGATTGGCTAGATATTATCGGAGGTTTGTACCAGACTTCTCTAGAGTTGCAACACCACTATCTGGCTTGATGATGAAGGGAAAACCCTTTGTCTGGTCGGAGAGATTCCAGGTGAGCATTCAAGAGCTGTGGTAGAGGATGACTAGTGCACCCATCCTGAGGCTTCCAGAGGAAGGCATAGGGTATGTAGTTTAAAGAGAATCATCTGGGACTGGACTCGGATGTGTCCTGATGCAGGAGTGAGTGGTGATCACGTACGGTTCTCATTAGATGAGACAACAAGAGCAGATCTAGACTACCCATGACCTGAAGTTAGCATTAGTGGTCTTCATCTTGAATATGTGGAGGCACTATCTGATGGGAGAACATTTTACCGTGTACATTGATCACAAGAGTCTCAGGTATATTTTCTCCCATGATGACCTGAACCTGAGACAACAGTGATGGGTTCAGTTCCTCTAGGACTATGACTTCGAGATAGTCTATACTCCTGGGAAGGGGAACTTTGTAGAAAATGCATTGAGCATGAGATCTGATATACAACTTCTAGGATAAGAGTCGGAGAATCTGGATGATTTTTAGATTTTCTTTTGTTGATATGGATAGAACAACTTTTCTTCAATATCTTAATGTCACTCCTCCAAATATTCAATGTGTCAGGGGGGCGCAACATAGAGACACTGACTGCGAGGCACGACGTGCTCTGATATCAATTGGACATGCACCTGATGGATTTTCTAATGGTGGGGAGCACGTCATCCTTTTCAGAAAATGTACCTTGGTAGCAGTGTCACATAAGGAGTATGTGTTGAGGGAGTTCGACACGTCCCCTCTAGAGGTAAGTCCAAGAGTTTAGAAAATGTATCAGGATCTATGATGACAACATTGGTGGCTGGGAATGAAGATAGTGGTTGCAGATTTGGTCTCTCGATGCCTCACATTACAACAATTAAAGGCGGAGCATCATGTACCATCAGTCATGGTTCATCCTTTAGAGGTTACAGAGTGGATGTGGGATGTGATATCCATGGAACTTTTGACTTGAATTCCACGCACATACAAGGGACATGATTCGATTTGGGTGATCGTTGACTGACTCACCAAATAGGCCCACATTCTACCAATCAGGGAGTAGGGTTCAGTAGAGAGCATGGGATTCCCTTATGTTCAAGGGATTGTGCGACTATATGGAGTACCTTAGAAAATTGTCTTGGATAGTGATGCACGATTTACTTCCAAGCTATGAAAGGATTTGCAGGAGGGTTTTGGGACGTAGCTTCATCTGAGCACCACCTTCCAACCTCAGACGGATGCTCAGACTGAGTGAACCATTCAGACTCTCAAGGACATGCTCTGTGCATTTTTCTTTGACTTTGGTGGCAGCTAGGAAGATAAGTTACCTTTGGTGGAGTTTGCATACAATAACATCTATCACTCCCCCATAGGAATGACACCCTTTGAAGCGTTATAAGGGCGACCTTGCAGATCACCATTTTGCCGGACTAACCCAGGGGAGTCAGCCCTGGTGTGACAAGAGATAGTCTAGGATACAACAGAGAAAATGCAGATAACCTAGGAGAGGATAAATACCGCACATAGATGGTGGAAGTTATATGCCGATAGGAGACGAAGGTCTCTAGAGTTTGAGAATGGAGACCGCGTCTTTTTATGGGTATCACCTTGACGAAGTATATAGAGAGTTGGCCGAGGAGGAAAGATATCTCTGAGATTCATCAGACCTTTTCCGGTCCTCAGCAGAGTTGGCGAGGTGGCTTACCGCATAGCTCTTCCACCTCAGTTACACTGGGAGCACGACGTCTTCCACGTATCCCAATTGAGGATATGCGTGCACAACCCTTCTCACATCATCGACCATGGTGAGCTGGAAGTCGACGATGGGCTGACATTTAAAAAGGTTCCATTAGAGATTGATTATCGACAGGATCGGGTCCTTCATGGACAGTCGATACCTCTGGTGCACATTCGCTAGTAGCATGGGAACCCCCAAGAAAGTACATGGGAGCGGGAGGCTCATATGCATCACCAGTTCCCCCATTTGTTCGTTTAGTTATGAGTTGTCACTTACGGTGATGTAGAACCTTGAAGTGGGGAGAATGTAATGGCATGGAATTTACATGTTAATATTTTTTTAAATTAAATTGGAATTCTAAAAGTCCGTGAAAATTGATGGGGCGTGATTCTGAATCCCGGTGTTCCCAGAATCAGTTTTTGATGTTTGGTTCGGGAATGTTCAGTAAACGTACGAGCAAGGTTTTCTATCTTTTGAACCGGTGCTTAGAATTGATGTCTGAGGGCACCGTTGAACTCCCAATGTTGGTATTTTCATAATGATACTTTCACCTCGACAACAGTTGTTCGTGAGTGAAATTCAGATTTTGGGTTTTTCGTGAATAAAATAAAATAAAAATAATGTTTTGTAGCTTTATTTTTATTTGTTTGTTAAAACCTACATGTAGAGATTGGAAGTGGGGACAACCACACCTTAACCTATTAATAGAGGTTATGGTGGTGGGGACAACATGAGGCGTAAAACCTCCCAACTACCACAATAAATGAGGGATAACCTTTTGACCTTCTTCACCTTAATTGTGGCAACATACATACCATTAATCTTGTCAACCCTCCTCCTTTAATTAATTGATCCATCTCTTTTAATTAAATGATATGATTTTAATTTTAAACCTATCAATCTAAATAATAGATAATCTATTATTTGGAGATGCTATCGATTCATTTGTTGAAAAAAGTATGGAAAAAGAGGATTAGAGATCTTGGAAGAAAACTCTCCAACAAGGAACTCTCCACCGATGAAGAACATTGACCTTGAAATTGACCTTATTCATTATAACTCCTTCCAACATGGGACGTACTTGTCCATGGAGAATCGACGTTCATCATTTCCCAATGGTCCATCTTCTTCACCATGACCCTGTTAACGAATAACGACCAAGGAATGTATTTTATTTAAGTATGATATTATTCCCTTGATTCATTCCATCAAAAACAAATAACATACACCGGATTATTATCAAGTGGATCCATGGATTTTTATCTTTTGGGTTGAGAATATATTGTTAATTAGGGATTATGGAAATTGATGTTTTTAAGATATCTTTCATGCTCGTTCCTTGCTTATATTCTTGACAGGCCAAATGCTACCACTCTAAATGTGGAGGGTGTGTTCCAAACAATGATGCCCCCCACTGATCTAATTTGTCGTGTTCTTAGAAATGGAGACCAATGAAACAAAGTCAATGACCGCACCACCTGTGAACTCAGCGACCTGTGCTGCCCCTAGGGCATTCCGACCATAGACCGGACCGGCCCCCAAACCACGGCTGCGCTGCACCCGGGCCACGTTGCCTCGCCAGCCACGCCGCCCTCGCTGGTCATGCTGCCTCACTGGTCGCGCCACTTCTCCGGACGTGCTACCCTCGCCGGATGCACCACCCTCACCGACGCGCCCCCACGCCCTGGCCGCGCTGCCCCCAGCCGAACTGGTCGATCCCTCGTAGTGCCCCGGCTGAACTGGCCCCTCGTGGCACCCTTTCGGGCCGAGCCGCCCTGAGCCAGGCCGAGATGCCCAGTTCCCTTGTAGCACTCTGTGCCCTAACGGCCTGTGGGCTAGATCCAGCAGGCCTGGGTGAACCTAACGGGCTTTCCCGCCCAGCGGGCCAGGCCAGACCTAATGGGTCAGGCCGAGTCAGACCGGACCTTGGCACACTACAACCCTTTACATTATTTTGGCCATATCTTTGGCACCAAACCTCCGTTTGACATATGGAAAATGACACTCGTAATATTGGAGTGTTTATATCTCTTTGATTATACCCTATTGGAGATTTAGGTATAGTTATGATACAGTCAGGTTGGATCTTTCACGAATCCAACCGGACCCCCGGAACTGTATGGGTAATAACTCACAAAGAGGGTGTCTGATTGACATGCCTCCAGATGTGTTGAGACCCTTATGATGTGGAGGAACATTGAGATATTACTTTGGGGGACATTTTGGTAGTTTGATAATCGACCAGTAGCTTGTGGGTAGGATCTTCTGGAAATTAGCAAGCTTTTGAGAAGGAATATAGTAGCTTCATGAGACTTGAAAACTACTGACTGATTGACTCAGAGTGATTCAACTAGCACAGTGGGGAGTGCATGGTTGTGGTGGAAGCCCCATGACAGAAGATCTCTTAGTTGTGGTGGAAGACCCGCGATACTCGACATGAGGAGTAATTCTGTTGGCTATGAGGGGGAGCACCTGGTTGTGGCGGTAGACCCACAGTGGGGAGAGCCTCTTTGTGACGCATCAGACCGACAACATTCGACAGGAGGAGTACCTCAGCAGTCCAGGGTTAGTGGAAAGCAGTTGGTTGTGGAAGAAGGCCCACTGTACTCAGTAGTGTAAGAGTTCTTCAGCAGCCGAGGGTTTGAAATGTTTTATCCCTAGAATAAATCCTGGTGTGAGCTGCTTTAGTAACATTTGTGCCTTCCTCATGATTGATATGGATTACATAATAACTTAGTTATATGTATGTGCATATTCCTAAGTGGGGTTATCTGTTGATTTCATACTTTTTGGATTACCCTTGATGGATTTTGTGAGACATTGAGGTTCTCGAAATCCTTACTGAGTTTCGTTATACTCACCCCTACACGGGCTATACCCACACGTTGTTGTGTTGGATGAAGACGATAGACAGTGCTGACTGAGGCTGAGAGTACCAAGACTGGATGATACATGCATGTGGACCTTATGATGAGTCGATACCCGGAGGAGACTGACAGACATAGAGTTTTGAGGAGGCTATTTGAACCTACCCTTAAGGTAGGAATCCTTTAATATGACCAAAAATCTATTTTCCCATTATTTAGTTGTACTTGTACTTCCATTTCATTATACTTTACAGTTGGTCTTGTATTTCCAACCCCATTTAATTTACATCACTAGTTTGTTAAACAGTTTACTTAGTGTTTTCTATCCATCTATGTGCTCTATTATGTGTGTTTATAGGTAATAATGGCAATTTATTCCCAGTTTTAGGATATTATGCCTTTGGTGCTAGTCACCAGCCACTGGCCTATGGAAGCCGGGCATGGGGTAGTCACGGCACAGGCCCCTGGGTGTGGGTCATGACACATACTTCAAATCATTTAAATCATGATTAAATAATAAATCTGGTATCCAAAATTTTCATATATGTTATTATTTTAATATCATCTCTTAAATCAATCCACACTTACCTAAAATCTTAAAATAATTAATCAATCTTCTGTATGTGTGAACTATCACCTCCATTAACCGATATAATTCACTTCCCATTACCGAATCTCTAGGCTAGTTATAGTGTTGGAATTAATGTTTATTTATGATATTAATGGCGTATAGGTCATTATAATAGAATAATATATCAATTAAAGTCTTACATTCCCTTCGGAGGAAAATGGTAACATCATTCGTGCATATATGTAAACTATCACCTCCATGAAGAGATGTGATTTGTTTTTAATCACCACATTACATATACAATATATATTTTATTTTAAAATTATTAAAATTATATTAATGATAATATAATGATTATATAAATTCATAACAATAATTTCCTTCTTTCCATAACAATAATTGAAGAATGTAAATGTTTCTCATGCATATATATGACCTACCGTCTCTATGATAATATCATTGTTCATTTTACATAACCATAAATAATGGGTTTTTTAATAATATAATTAACTTATAATGACTGTAAATATTTCGTTAATTTTATACTTTAGATATCTTAATAATTACGAATTTGACGAAAAAAATCATATTATAGTCATTGAGACTCAAGTATCAAATATCATCAAAATTCCCAATGTGAACGTGAATAATTAATTAATTTATATAAAATGTTAACAATTTCTTTACAAGGAATAATAAACATGAAAATTATATAAATAAATTAAATAATTAACCTAATTTTAATAATAAATAATATAAACAGTTTGCGTGATAATTCCAACTCAATGTTGATGAATCCTTAATTAGAACATTGTTTTAATTGTTTTAATAAACTAATCTTGTAGATAATTCATTTTTTGTCCATATTTTCAAAAAAAAAATTATGAATGTATTTATAAAGACATAAATGTTCAAAAATGATAATTTTAGAATTTCTCTAAAAATTTTCAATGTAGAATGAGTATCTTTGAACCAAATATATCTGTTTAAATGATTAAAATTGGTTGATTATTTATACAATATGTAGTATTTTCGTATGATTATAAATGAAATATTAATAGTGCCTTGTTCAAAATTGAATGATTTTATTTTTTTAGTATATACCGATACATTGATATTTTTTGGGTTGTTACATGATAATCCAATGATGGGTAGTTTTTTATAACCTCAAATGAATTGGGTGTTGAGTTCGGTCGTATGGCTATTCCATTTGTAAGAGTGACATGTTTTGAAGTCTACTGTTTGGATATTTCATTTCTAAGATTGACATGTGTGGAAGTTGACCAAATGTTTTTTCCATTTTATTATAACTATGTCCCATGTTACCTACTTATATATTTGGTTTTTTCATAAAACAGTTTTTCAATATCTTTTTATTTTTAAAATGTAATATTATGATCTTTTTGAAATGATAATATATTTTGAATGTAAAAAATTATATTTTAAGTAAGTTTTTTATGATATTCTACTGGACAAATGGTTTTCATTATTTATGTCCCTTAATGATATTTTTGTTCTCATCCCGTGTTTAAAAAAAATCAATGGTCTTGTGATTGGTAAGGACAAATAAGATTTCAGCATGAAATAATTGAAGTTGTGTCACCCAAATGAAGTTATGTTTTATTTAGAAAGGGTATATTTTTTTATGAAAAAATTGGGTATTGAGAATAAATATACATATGTAATGTATGAGCCAAATTTTTAAGGGTTTGAACAAAATATCTAAAAATATAGACTGAAAATATCATCCAATGTTGAAGATAGTTCAGAAACACTAGAATATGTAATGTTTATGGTCAATCCCTTATAATGGGAATCAAATGATAGTTTTTAATTTTTTTTGCAATTATGATGTTTTATTAAGATATAGGTATATCATAATGGGTTTATAATTTTAATCTTGATAATATGTTTAATGTATTAGATACCCAGTTTGATGCATTATGTTATGAAATTATAATGTGAATAAAGTTAATTTTTTAGACATTTATTTTTGAGGTAATTGTGGATTAATAAATTATGCAACGAAAAATGAATTGTATAAGATTAAAATTTATGTTAAAACATGTTATCTTTATTATTTGAGGACATTTTAAAAATTTAGGAATGTCATAAGAAATCTGTAGTTTTATAAAAATGACAACCCATAGAATGGGTGACAACCTATCACATCTAGAAAGACTACAAGAATCAAACACACAACTGAAGGAAAACATGGGTCCATCACTTACCACTGGTTTATGTGAATTCATGATTAGTATGAAATATTACATTTATTTAAATGATTTTAAGGATGAATAATAAGTTTTTAAATGGAAATTATCTTTTATTCAATAGATAACCATGAGATAGGACAATTATTTGGTGATTAAGAGATTACTGATTTTTTCGGAATACGTTCACTATTTTAAGAATATTTTATGATGAATGTAAATATAAATAGATATTATTAATTTTTATGAATAAAGGTTGAGTTATATTTTGGAAGAATATATAATTTTATTGAGGACTTAATTTTATTTGTCATTTTTATTCAAATAGTTAACATATCTTGGAGATTATGCGATTTAGGAAATTACTTTTTTGGTATGAGATGTTATGTGTTGTTGATATTATTTGGAGATATATTTTAACATTTATTTGGGAAGACTAAGTCATAAAATGATTTTAAATATTGTATTTTATGAGTTGTGTGGATTATTTTGATGTATTTTAAGGATAGATATTTGATGAATGGTCTTTGTAGAACAGCAGGTTTTACTAAAGAAATTTTGAAGATTAACATAGTTTTTTATTATATAAAGATTATTGTTTTGGGGGAATTATATTTTCATTTAAAAAAAATTTTATTTTTGGTTAATGTATAAATATTGTAGAAATATATAGTTAATATTTTTTGGATTATGTGATTCTCAAGAAGTTGATAATAATGATCTAAGTGTGAAAAAAATCAACTTGAATACTCATCATTTGGATAAAAAGATGACTCTAATGGAGAAATTTACTAAAATATAAATCTATACTTATAAATTATGTATATTAACTTAATTAATGTATCAAATGGTCCCTGATCACACTACAAACACCCCACTTTTACAGGTTCATCGGGTCCAGGCCAGCCAGATACCACCAGTTTCCCAGAAAACATCTGGCCCCCAAACTAGGGCCCACCCACATGCCCGAATGGGTCACCTAAATAATTATAGTCCTCATAAGACAACTCATTTACTTTAGTGTGTTCTTTGTCCTCACTCACACTCACCTTGGTAATATTTCAATAAGTTCACCCATCAAGATCCCTACTCAAGGCTATGCATGCTTAACTATAGAGTTCTGATCAGGTAGGATCCCAAAAATGAAGGTTCCCACTATTGAAAAGAGTCATATAATTTTAGTCATATAACCCTTTATCATTCTGATGTGTTACATTTACCACTATAGATCACACCGTCCTCATTGTGGGCCCTACATCTCAACCCAGTTAGTGTGATGCACAAAAGGATGGGTACCACCTATGATACCAAATGTTACAATTAGGCCTCGCTAATCGCACAAACAGCCAACTTTACATGGACATCTGGTCTTGGCCTGCTAGGTTCCACCAATTTCCCAACAATCATGTGGTCCTCTCCCTAGGGCCCACCCCTATATCTAAATGGGTCATCTAATTATTGATAGTCCCCACCATCCGTCCCATGTCTGTTCTAATGTTCTTATTGTTCACTCACACACAACATGGGAAAATACCTAGAAGGTCACCCATAATGATCACTACTCCTGAAAAAACACACTTAACTATAAAGTTATAATCAGGTAGTTTCCCAAAAAGGAAGGTTTGCCTTGTTGACATGAGTCTTATCATTTTAGTTATTTAACCCTTTATCATTATGGGTAGTTATAGTTTCATAGTCTATGTAGTAAAATAATTCCCCAAATATATGAGAGGTGTTTATAAACAATTACATTATTGGTTTACATTTCTTACTAATATATCAATAACCTTCTAACACATCCTATATTTACTATTTTGTAATTGTTAAATTTATCTCATCCATGATTTCCATAACATCCCATCAGAACATGATGGTTAGTTTTTTATATAATATACATGTTTTTATAAATGGAACTCTATTATGTGTTGAATCATGTTCACTTCACACTTCCCTTTCATTATTTTAAAGTGAATGTGTCATTGACTATTTTTTTAATGTGGGATTTGAATAACGAAATTGTGAATATTCAAACACATTATTTTTTTATCCTGAGTTCAAATTGTGTGGATGTAATTTATTAATGGTGTGGGTGGGGGGAATAAACCATCCCATTGTTTTAAAATTAAATTCTATGTTTGGTAGCATATATGATACACCACATCAATCTAAAACAAACAACTGGGTAATATTGGTTAAATATTATCACTATAACCTAGCCATTCTAATATTGAGAATGAAGAGTATTAAATGGATAATGAAAATGTTTTTTCGAATATATATATATATAATTAATTCTTTTCAGGCTAATTAATTACAAATGAAAATAAATCTTTTTTTAAAATAAAAGGAAATGTTTTTCTGGGAAACTATATAAATGGGAAGAAGTGTCTTAACAAAAAAACCAAATCACTCATGTTGGGTGTATTGATGTAAAATATATAAATATATATATAATTAATTTTCATGTTGACAATTTATATTATATGTTTTCTTGACATGAAATAATAATAAATTCAATTTAGTACATAAAAAATCATATCTCAAAAAGGAAATTTTACCCACTATTGGCGGAGAACATATTTTAGATTTAGTTTTGACACATTTATAAGTCTTATTTGACATAATGAACATTCTATTTGAAATATGTGTTTAATAATATAAACATGATTAATATTTGTCATTTTATTATAAGATAAATATTTTATAGAATAGTGAACAAATTCATCTTTTCACATGAAAACATCTTTTTTAAATAATTTATTTATATAGTTAGATTATACATTTAATTGGTTTCGTTATAAAATTTATATTATGTTTTTTAATTTAATAGAAACTATTATATTGTAATAAGTTTCAAATTTAAATTTAATATAAAAACATTGTGAACTTCTGACCATCTTAACTTCTGAAAACTCATTTTCTCGATTTGTCAATTGGATTAATTTTAAATCAATTTTAGAAACTTTTTTGTTTTGAATTTGGAAAAATAGAAATACATGGTTTTAATGAATGTGAAATATATGATCTAATAGGATCCAATTTTTTTTGGAAATTATGAATAGCAACTTTAGTATTTACTATAATAACCGTAGTTAAGTTATGTTAGTTATATAAGATGAAAAATAATATTATAACTAATATAAAATCACCATAAAACTTTTCATAATTTTATTAGATAACCCTGTTTAGAAATAAAATAATTCAGGGGTCAAATTTATACAATTTTCAATTCTTTTGGGTGTGATTAGAACATTTATTATATTCTATTAAAAAAGAAGTCAAATATTGTCACTCATTTGCTTTTAACAAGTAATATATTTTTAATATGGGGTTATATAAGGGTTATCCTAGATTTTAAATACTATTTAAAAATATAATATTATAACATAAATACTCAAAATTTATTTCTAATTTTTGGGAATAAATAACTAACATAAATTATGACATAGTGATGATGCAATAATAGTTCTATCAATGGAATATTAGATTAATTGGTATTAAAAATGTACTAATAAATATAATTTGATAAAATTGACTTTGCCAAAAAATATTATGGATTAATATGACATGTTACGCATGTGTTAATGGAGTTTTTTCTAATATATCAAGTAGATATGTAATATTTTTAAATTAATAAATTGAATAGTATTAAAATTACCCCGAATTGTATTTTAAAAAATAAAATATTTTATTAAATGATATATAATTTATAAAAATATAATATTCATAAAACTATTAAGGATAAGTCTTCTAATGTCATATATGACACATTTATTGATCTTCTTTTGCATGTTATAGTTATTTCATTTACCCTTAATGTGTAAATTACATGATATGAGGGTAAGAATTGACAAGGATTAAAAAAGGATAAGGATTATAAAACAGTAAAAACATATCAAATTTTTATTAGATTAATATCATTCAACCCAAAATAATAATTATCCCTTAAACAAATCAATTTGGTAATATTTGTAATGGAAATAATTTTCTATTAGTTTAATATTTTGAAAACATTCAAGTGTGCCCCTCCCTTTTCTTATAAAATGCCACTACATCATTACATTTCTTCAAAATTAAAAAAAAAATTGGCCATGATATTCTCAAAAGCCTTACTGAAATAACTTTATAAATTAAATAGAACTTATTTTTTGACGAACACTATCCTTAGAGGTGTTAAGATACTAATCAAATGAGATCATCAAAGGAAGATGTATCATTTTAAATTAAGTGTTTCTATTTTATAGCATCTTACACTTATTTAAAATATTATAAAACCATGATGAAACAATTAATATTTTATCATAATTGTACAAATATGATATTATGTTAATATAATAACATAATTCAATCTTCAGTTCCTTAAAATTGGTTGTTAATTAATCATTAGTGTATACATCTGAACTATCACATCCATGAACAGATATAATTCATTTTCCATTACTGCCTTTATATACTTTTTATAATGATTAAATTAATTCTTATATATGATATTTATAAAATATTAAAAATTATAATATAATGATATATAAATTAAATTCTCATTTTTGATGCATATGAAATGATAATGTCATTCGTGCAAATGTGTGAACTATCTCATTCGTGAAGCAATATGATATGTTTTTAATCACCACATCACATGAATAATATATATATGTTTTTTCATAATTTTTATATGATATTAATGATATTATGATAAATATATAAAGTTAAAATAAAATTTTATTTATTTTCGTAATGATCATTGAAAAACGGAAACATTACCCATGTATGCAAACGCCCTACCATAACCATAATTACAAAACTATTATTTTTTCAAAAACATATAAAATGGTTTAATTTAATGTTATGATTGATGAATAAATATGATAACAATTACATGAATTTTATGATGGAGATGATTTTCGAATTACCACATTCACTATATACATCATTTCAATGTTATTTTGGACTCATGTATCGAATACCATCAAAACGTCTGATGTGAACATAAAAAATTATGTAATAGTTATAACATGTTAATAACTGATATAAAACAAAAATTAAAATGAAAAATTTATAATGAATGTAAATAATTAACCTATTTTTATTATATAAGATGATACATAATTTACATGATGATTCAAACTCATTGAAAAAGGACAATTTGACAAAAGAATCATTTTTAATGTTTTAAATATGTATAATTCTAAATCATTATCTTTTATGTCAATGTATTCTAAATGGGTTTTATGAATCTATTTTTCTTGAAATAAATGTTTTAAAATGTTAATTTCTAATTTATATCATATTTTTCAAAGTGATATGGGACACTATGAACCACAAATATTTTTTAAAAGTTTTAAATGGGTTTTATAAATGTATTGATTATTTTTGTAACATGTAAATTTTTGTAATGAGTGAAAATGAAATTCAATGAGTGATATGTTGAAAATTTTAATATTTTATTTTGTATTATTATATAATGGTACTTTTGGATTTTATAGGTTGTTACTTGATAAACAAATGAAATTTGGTCACATTGTAAACTATAATTCATTGGGTATGGATGTAGTTCGTATGACTATTATATTTATAATAGTAACATGTTTGGATGTCGGTCAGATGGATATTCCATTTGTAAGAGTGAAATGTATGGAATTCAACTTAATGTTCATTCAATTTTAGTATAATTTTGACCCAACAAACCTACATATATATTATGTATTTTCATATAAGTATTCATGAAATGTTATTTTGATATTCTTAGATAATTTTCTTTTTAAAATAAATTACAATTTTTATGTGTAAAACGATACTTTTTAAGGAAATGTTTTACGATTTTTCACGACACTAATGGTTAACATTATATTTAATATTCGTTCCAACATGTTTATAGATTCTTCCTAAAAAATACAATCATATACCAAACCAATCAGATGTATTCTTATAAATGTTTTCCAAAAATATACCTAATCATTATAGAGTCCCATCATCTAAAACCATAAAAAGAGAATTGTAGACTTTGATCATATGATCAGTCTTAAACATATAAACATATGATGGAAATATTAGTTGTTTTTCTATTGAATACATATATGTTTCTAAAAAATAATAAAATATTTTTTTAAAATTCTTATAACTAATACTCTATTTGTAAAATATTGTCTTGAATTTAATTATTCAATCACTATAAATAAATACATTGAAAATTTTATTTCAACATAGGATCTTCCTTTCTCTAGATGGTTTACTTTAATGTGTTCATTAAGTCAAATAAATTATAGGTTCCCTATATATAAAAAATTAAACTATAAATTGATACATAGGATAAGATTAATTAACTTCCACCATACTATAATGTTTTTAAATACAATTCATTAATTAACACCAATATTTTTCATACATAAAACATTTATTAATTCCCCTGATACAAATTTTTATCAATTTAGAAAACCATAGGTTTATCGAAGGTAATTAATTTTCATAATCTATTCAAACCCTTGATAATGGTTTATAATGAAAATGTGATTTATCATAAGAATTCCCCCATTGATTTTCAAGAAATGTACATAAATAGTCCCATTATCATGCATTAGGTGACGATCATGACAATGCCAATGAAAACCTTTTAGAGTAATTTCCCCAAGTTAAATAATTAATAGAACCAGATGTAAATTTATTACCTATACAAGGATGTATTTCTAGTAAAAACATAGAATATATTTATTATCAAAACATAAGGATGTTATTATATACATATCTTCATAATCTATCATAGTGTTATGGTCGTTAATCGATGATTTTTAATTCTATATAAAAGACTTTCCACTAAAATTCTACTTGTAAAAATTGTATTGACCTTGACCCCAGTACCCAGAGTTAGATTTTTCTTTTTTTTCTTTTTATTAAGATATAAGGAATCACATCCTGAAAGAATTAATAGGTTAGTTTTATTTGTAAACTAGATACACATATGAATCCCAAATTATATTTGAAAACATAATTTTAAATATATTTTCTTTGGGAATAAAATTATTCCATATATAATATCATTATATATCAAATGTGGTACACTTTATAGAATATTAGGGAATGAAAACCAAATAATGATTGTATTGGATTCTTAGTAAGTGTTATGGATAGAAAAATATATCATGAATTAATAAATAATAATCAATATGGAAAGGAAAATAATAGAATACATATTCTATTTAATAAATAACATGGATATCAAAATAAGACAAGGTAAAATAAATATGGAATGGTACATAACTAAAAACACATGAAATATAATCAATATAATGATAATGAAATATATCCACATTTAATATTATAATAAATATATAATAGATAATAAGATAATTCATAAATAATAAAACAAGATAAATAACTCAAAACACAAGAAATTTATTGAGCAAACTAATAATGATATTCTTCCAGAGGTAATATAAACATAAAAATCTAATGGATAATAATAAATTAATTATTAATAAAATCAAAGTATTAACTATTGGATGACATGATATTAGGCATCACGAGACCCACTGATTTATAGACCTGCTAAATAATTCTAGGTAACACCCCTCAAAACATAACCAATTCATTACTCATACAAATAATATTAATTTAATTCATAAATAATGAGCCATATCATAAAATAAGTATATTGTGTTTTGAATTAATATATATCAATATTTTTTAGTTAATCAAATAACAATCAATTGTAAAACATCATATATATGAATGGTATATACTTTATGAAATAATAATATTAATGATACCAAGGATTTTGAAATTTAAGAGAAAATACATGTGTAAAATGATATATAGTTTAGGTAATAATCATATCCGTGATACCAATAATATGAATTTTAAAGATAAATTAATTTTACAATTATCATAAGAATGTGATTATTTCAAAGGAAACATATTGAATAAAAAAATAAATCAAGAATGGGAATTTAAATATTTTATTTTAAAAAAATTATCATAAACCATCTTGATGAAGAATAAGGGTGGTATCAATAAAATATAACACTGCTGTATTATAAGTAAAGTATTGTTTTGTTGTGCTTGATGAATAGAAATATCATAAAAAAATTCTTGAGGAAAATGAAATTTTAATTTTAAAAATAGACTTTTAAAACTAAAAACCCACAAAACAGTTATAAATATTTTTTTAAAATAAACATTGAAACATGTAAATGAATATTTATAAAAATTTAGTAGTCGTGGTGTCTTTGAAATTATGTTCAATGCTTACCAGTAAAAAAAATATTCCATTTCACTTTTTTGTTAAAATAAAAACAAGCATTATTTTAAAGAGGATAAGAATATTCCATTCACAAATTACATTAAAAAATTAAAATTATGGGAGGATTATTTTATTAAATCATTTTAAAACTGATAATTTTTTTAATTTTTTTATAAAATTTATTTTCGATTTAAAATGTTTTCGAATCGAAGAGAGAAATGAAATCAGACTATCTGAAAACCAATCTCTTAATTATTTTAAGTAAAAAAGAGTGAGAAAATAGTACCATTTAATGTAATTGTTATGAAATAACAAAATTATAATAAAATTATATGGTTTATTAATTAGTGATAAAATTATTTCTGTTACTGTATATATAAGTAAGACTAATCCAAATTAAAATGTGATTGTGAAATAATCCTTTGCCATGATCCTACCATTGAAGTGATAATTAGTCACTGAAATTATTATGCGTATAAAATATTAATAAAAATTAAAAATAGAAATACAACATAAAATAATCATATTTCCATACACACAGAACCATATAATACCATATATAACAATGAATTAATATAACATAATTTAAATAAATAGAATTGTGAAAAATTTTACCACATCTTAAATGTTAATTCAAGTCCTCATGCATGAACTAATTCCAATTAAAATATAAAATATTGTAATTTATTAATTAAAAAAGATATTACATGTATAAGGTGTTATATATACACCAGATGAATGAAATTATGTTTATAACAAAACAATATGTCTGAAGGAAGGGAAATTGAGATGAAGTCCCATAAAAATATCATATCTTATAGAGAGGATTAATCAATTAATTTATTATGAGAATTCAAGGTAGAACCACATTAAAATTTTGTATAACAAAATAAATTAATAAAATTTATTTATAAATAGTATCTTATCATTACATAATAAATGTAGTAGATGTTTATCCTACTGAATGGAAATTGAGTTGAGAAGTCCCTTACCTCGCAACACCATTTGGTGGGAAATTATTTCAGTTATTCTATAGAGTATTTATACATGTTAATAACTTATAAAATAACCATATTATTATTTATAATATCATATATTATACTTTTGCAACATTTTATTACACCATCATTAAAAATATTTTATTGTTTTCATTGTTTTGACATTTTAATTTCATTGTTTTCTCATGGGTTTTCTTCATAAATGATCATGTTATTATTCACATGATTCGATTAAATCATATTTAATATAGTGGACATCTAATTATTATCAATTTTATAGTCAAATTATAACTTTAATACAAATAATGAATGATAGGTTTGATATATGAAGTAAGTTACACTTATTGATATGGCAGGTCATACGTACGCATGTATAATGTTCCCATTTTTCAATTAACATTATAGAAAGGTTGTATGAAATTTAATATGTTTATTTAATAATAATAATATAAAAAACATATTATTTTGGTAAATATACTTATATATAATATCCATGTGGTCTGGGGATGAAAAGAGAGTCACATCACATCGTGAAGGTAGTAGTCCACATAGACATGAATGATTTAATCATCATTAAGTGAGTGAAATGGTAGGAAATAAATTTATATATTATATTTTGATAATGATAAATATTTCATTAAAATCATTATTATTTCATTTATAACCCATATATTCATTAAATGTAGCTTTTATACCTTCCTTGTAAAGCATTAGTTAAAAACGAATCGCATTTCTTTGTGAGGTTGTAATTCTATATACACATGAGTAATGTTATTGTATCCCATGCAGAATTGAATGTTAAATATATATACATATATATATATATGATATAACTAATCAAGATGTAAAATTATGTTTTAATTGTTGTGTATATAATTTATATCCATCATTATTATGAACCATAATAAGTAATAGTTTAAAATTATTGACATTAGTTCACGAGGTGATAGTCTTCCGTACTAATGAATTCCAATTTCATAACACAATTTATAGAATTAGGGATAGATTTATATCATTGAATTATCATAAAAACATATCATTATATGTATGATAAAATTTTTATAATATCAAAATGGTTTAATAACAATTTATGGATGTCGATGAAGAAATAAAAAAATGCATTGTTAAGAATTTTTCCACTTCTCATCCCACATCTTTATGATTATACATAATGTATTCATATATTGAATTTATGAAGAAACCAAGGATTAAATAATTATGGTATGGAATTTGTTATGTTATTAAAGAAGGTATTGGACAATTCATATGGTTTTTATGGTGTAGATAAGAGAGTATTAGTGGTTACCTTTTATAAGAAAGGTGGGTGGCAGACTTGAAACTTTTTAAATGAAAAAGGTTTAGCCACATATTATTCATGAAAAAAGCGTCAAGAATTTATTATTATGGCTTATTAGGAATTATAGGGTATAAATAGTTCTAGAAAATATATTTTAGGAAACAATATAGTTCATTTTAATCGTTATCATTTTAGTTTAAACCCCATAAAATTCAGTTTTACCTTAATCACGTGGAAATTTTTTTTCTATTCATACAATTTATTCTGGAAACAAATTAAATCTAAATAAATTATATAATATAAATTAAATTAATTTCCTAATTAAATCCTTTTTACAAAAATTAAAATTAGATAATTGAATAATTAAATTTAACGTTAATTCTATTTTAATCACGAGAAAACTAGTTTTCAAATAGAAAATAATTAAAATTTTACAACGATTTAATATAAAAATTCAGAATGAAAATTATATTAAATAAATAAAATAGATTAATATATATATAATTAAAAAAATTTCATTTAAATATAATTTATAATATAATTTATCATTGTAAACAATTATTTGAAAAATAAGTTTTCAATAGTATTTTTCACAAATAATTGAAAAATTTAATGTTTTGAAATATTACAAAATTCCACCATAAGTTAATTTTGATATGATGATTTAAATAATTATGATAGTTTTATGAAATAGTGTTTATAAAATTGGAAAAATACTATAATAATTATTTTTGCAAAGAGAGACTAAATAACATTTTAGATAAACAAAATTTTTCAGAAAACATTTCATTTTCATTTAATCGATTATTTTATTAATAATAATAAATACATATACAAAATAATCATAATTTAGTTATTACTATTAACACTCTCCAATTGAAATTTTTTGTTAAAATAATATAATATATTATTATTCATTTTGGATCAAGATGGTTTGTTCTATAAGATGTAGAAGAGATTAAATTAAAAGAAATATATTTCCTGGTTTATTTATATTCTGTATTTCATGCCACATACACTATAAAAAACAATGTTATTCTTTTAAAATCTCAAGAAGTTACAGTTTCTACAAATTAAATAAATTTAAACCATCCAAATTATACTTTATCACGACAATCAAGGGTTTTCCATTTCAATACACCATTGTTAAAAAACCACATCATTAAAGGGTTAATAAAATATCATATTTATAAGATTGAAAGGGAAGTAAACATGTCATATGGTATAACACTTAAATAGGGTTATAAGTAGATAAAAACTGGTGGAATGTGAGGATATAGACATGGAATAAAATTATAAATAATTTTAAAGGGTGATAGAAGCCATTGACCACAACATGATATTGATCAATAGAAATATAAGGCCCTCAAAAAAATCTATGATTATTTAAAATTCCATATGATTTATCTTATATTAATGTATTAAGATAAAATTTTGGGTGTAAGATCATTTTCCAAATGTTAAAAAAATGTTTTACTATCATGGATTTTAAGGAAATATACTTACATGATTTGATTCTATTTCATCATTAAAATTTCATAATTTGGTTTTGATTCAATAAATTTCAAATTTTCCTCTTACTCTATGAAGTGAAAAAATAATTTTTTTATTCCAGGACCACTAAAATACATTTTCAATAGATGATGAAATCCTTAAATGAAAGAGAAGTCCATATGTTTGTCTCTAACTATTTTACAAAACCAATTTGGTTAGAATGAGTTATCAGATATAATAAATTGACATATAAACCTATATACCAACACCACTAGAACATCATTAATATTTATTTTTAAAATCATTTAAATAATGTATTATTAACCTAGACAAATTTTATGTTAGTGGTAGGTGTTAAATCATTATTTTCTATTAGTTTCGGATTTAATACCAATGACCTTCACCATATTGAACATGTTTTGGAATTTCTAAAACTATATTAATGTAAATTTCGTAACATTCCCAAACATTGAAAACCCAAAAAAATTAAAACATAAAAGTGAAGATAAAATATAATTTTTATCAATATATTTAATGTTAATTTCTAAATTAAAAGACATTATTCCTCAATTAAAATCAATATATACTAAACCAAATTATTGAATTACCTTAAATGTTTTCCAAAAAAAACATAATCTTGTTAAAATACCATCACATAAAACATAAAATGGATGTTTAAAAATTGAATTTATAATTAATCATAAATATGAAAACCAATGAGGGTATCCTGAACAACTATGTTAATAAAAGAATATACGTTTCAAAAAATTTACAAATTCCTTAGTTGTTTCATGATTATTTTAACCAATATAATATTTCAAAAAGTAATTCCACAAGTAAATTTATAAATCAAAATAGATAGATACTTTGACCATTTAATTTTCAAGACATGTACATCCATGATCTAGGGGTTAATCTTTAGAATATTGAATTTATTTGTATAATACGAAGGTTCTCCACATTTAAGACAAAAAACAATAATTGGATCCATATGCTAAATTTATTTCCTTCCATCGTAAGCTTAATTTTATTTGGGAAATTCATTAATTTATTTTCTTCTTTTACACATTAAAAAACATTTCCCCATTCCTTTGAGACAAATTATTTCCAATTTAAGAAATTTAGGATTATCCTAGCCTATTAAATATCATCGCCTATTCTAATCTTTCATAACAATTTGTAAATAAAATTTGAATTATCTTTAAATAATTCCAATGAGTGTCAAACTATGTTTACATTACGACCCATTATGATGCACCAGGTGCAGATTGGGTCATGAACAATGCGCCATTTTAGTAGTTATTTCAAAAAGTTTCATCTATTAAAAAATCACATCTACATGTAGTATCCATAAAGAGTTGTGTTACTAGTAAATACCAGATAATGTCTTTAATACCAAAGCATTGAGTTTTTATTATATATGTTTCTTAATTTTATATGATTGGTTAAGGAACCATATACAATTTTTTTCCAAAATATTGTTCCCATTATTTTTAATAAACATTCTCTAGTACCAATTATAGTGATCTCAATCCCAGTAACCATGAACACACGTCTACTTTAATAAATTGGAATAATATATAAGGAATTTTATCATTAAGGAATGATTAGTTTACTTTTCATGGTAATATAGATATGTACCTATGTACTAAATTACATTTGAACGTTAAAAATTATAGTATTATATTTTTTCAGAATAACATTGTTCATTAAATCAAATCCATGTTTAGAAATCATAGTAAACTTCATAGAATCTTAGGGAATTGAAACAAAATAAGGGTGAGATCAAATAATAAATAAGGGTTTAGTATGTTATAAGATATAAAAAATCAATAAATTATAATAGATATCGAAAATTAAATATGTGAACACACATTAGAATTAATCAATAACTTGTCAATCTTTATTAGAAAATGTATAATCAATATGGAAAGGTAAATAACTGAAAAATGTTGACATTTAATCAATAAAATGAGAATAATATACATCAAGATATAATTTCATTATGAATGTATGATGGATAATAATATAGATAATAATTAATATTTCAAGGTAAATAACTGAAAACACATGACATTTAATCAAAACACTAAGAACCAAATGCATTTGTTGATAATATCATTGTGAAATTATCATTAATATTTATAATTAAATTTATAATGAAAGAAATATATAATGATGGGATTTCATGATTTCAATAGTCTTGAAACCTTTACAATTAATTCCTCCCACAAGATGGTTTAAAACTAAAGATAGAAACCCATTTAATGTTACCATACAGATTTTTTGAATAATACCTACTAATGAATTGAGGGGATATATAATTATGGGAACCACCATTAACTATATGTCTAATGAATTAATCAAATTTGTAATAAAAAATTTATTTTATAGAAGATGTTTCTTACCATAAAATATCCATATTGTATAAAGTGTAAATTTTTATCAATATATTCAAGTTAATGAAATAACAATAATTGTGAACTCCATATATAAAAATGGTACACGGTTTTGGAAATAATTATATAATTGATACCAATGATATGAATATTTTAGATAAATAGAATATTAATAAATTATATATGGTTTAGAAAATAATCACATCCATGATACTAATAATATGGATATTGAAGATAAATTTATTATACCCAGATAAAAAAATTAATGTTTGAAAGGAATGTTAGTAAATAAGAGTTGAATAAGGAAATTGATTTTGAATTATTTATATGGTCAAAATGACCATAAACAATCCATAAGAATAATAAATATGACATAAGTACAACATATCCCTTGTATATTATATATAAAATAAAGGGGTGTTTTCCCTAATGTATAGAAATTCTAGAAAAAATATTTTTGAAAAACCTATCAATTTAATTTTGAAAACCACTATTTATAACTAGTAGTTAAGAAAAAGATTTAAAATATAAGTATCTGAAAATAAATAATAGATATTATAAAATAATCTTTAAAAAAATAAAATAGTTACGATTGTTAGAAATTTCTTTCACACTTTACAAGTTTAAATAATAATTCTTTTCACTTTTATTTGGAAAATAACAATTGAGAATTATCTAGAAAGGCTTATGAAAATTAATTTAATTTTTTTCAACGAAAAAATTGTGAAAATTTAATTAATAAATAATTTTAAATGTTTAAGAAAATAAGAAAAAATTTATATAATACAAGTTTTTTTGATGAATAATGGTTTCTGTCTGATAATAAATATAATGTTAGATTTTCATAAAAATATTTGGTCAAATATATTAGGTACCAAAGAGTTAACAAATGGTACAATTAGATAAAATAATTCTCTTATAAAATTAGGACAAAATTTTTTTTCTTAATGTATTATAAAATAACTTATTTGAATAGAAATTCAAATATAAATAATCTTGTATAAAATGAGAATGTGAAAATATCTCGTGAAAAGATCATAGCACTAGAGTGAGAAATAAATGAGGAATTTATTATGTGTATCAAATATAAATAATAATAAAACAATTTAAATAAAACATATGATAATTATAATTCATTATATAAATAATCTTATAATATCAATGACAAGTAATATAACCAAATTAAAAAAATTGAGTTATGATATTATTTACCACGTGGTCCATTTTAAATCAAATAAAATAAGATTAAATAATTAAATTAAACATAAAATACCATTATTTATTTAATAATAATTATATAAAATGTCTATGTGGTTGTATATCTACCATATAAAATAAATTGGATGCATAGAATATTAATATTCCTTAATTAATGAAAATTGAGATGGAGTCCCTTACAAAAATCTTATAATTGAAGTGGGTATTAGTCAATGAATTAATTATGGGTATAAAAATTAAATACAAATAATATAATTAGAAATATAACATAAAATAATCAACGTTCATTACAATGTAATATTTCCATGATATAATTAATGAAGATGGAATTTAACCTAATGAATGTATATTATGTTAATTAATCAATTACCCCACGATTTATTTTGGTTGAACGTTCTATAACATCATTTATAGTTGTGTTATGTATTTTATTATTTATAAACTATCTATATAACGATTTATAAGATCATATATGATGTTTTTATAACACATTATCCTCTAGTAATATTTAGTCATTATCTTCACTGTTTTAGGTGTAAATTTCTTTGTTTTCTCATGCATATTTTATAATGAATTTTTGAATTCCAGTTAATATTATATAGCATTATACTCTCCATAATAAAAATTATGATTTTATTATCATATTTATGTATAAATTATCATTTTATGTAGAATCATGCAATATGGTTTTGAGAAATCATGTATGTTACGATCATGTAGATGGTAGGCCAGAAGTATGCATGGATAATGTTTCCAGTTTTAAATTATCATTATGGAAGGTAGGAAATTAATATATTATATTAATATTATAATAAAATAATATAATTTATTTTCAAAATAAACATATATATCATCCCTATGGCATTGTTATGAATATATATTCACATCCATTCATGAATTTTTTAGTCCACAAGTACACAAATGACATTTTTATCTTTATGTGAGTTATAAGTTAAGAAATAAAATGATATATAATTATATAATAATGATAAAAATAAAATTTATATCATAATAATTTAATTTATATCACATATATTCATTAGAATTATTCTTACTAACATCTAGGTAAAGCGTTAGTGAGAATCAAATCAAATTGCTTTCTAAGGTAGTAATTTATCGTACACACGACTGCCACTATCATATCCCATAAGTAATAGAATATAAAAAATGGAATATATTATATAATTAATCCAGATTTATAATTATGTCATGAATATTATATATATACATTATATCAATCTTATTACCCAACTGTGAGAGTTGGTAATTGAAAAACTAATAACATCGGTTCGTGAGGCAGTAGTCTATCGTATAGACAAATGACGACTTTGTAACCCATTTTATAGGCATCGATAAGGATGTACGAAATTAAATTGACATAAAAACAACTCATTATATTGAATTTAATGAAGTTATTATATCATCTTATTTTAAGAATAATTTGTACTGGCAAAGTAAGAAATAAATGAAAAATAGAGTGTTCTGAATTTTTCCACTTCCCAGATAACATCGTTAGGAATATACCAAAAGTATAAGTAAAATATATTTATGAACAAGAATTTTAATATATAATGAGGGTATTGAATTTTAGATGTGATTTGGGTTTGTCTTTCACAAACCATTTTTTTAAGGTGTAAATAAGAGAAGATAGGGGGTTCCCTTTTAGAAGTGAAGTGAGAGTGAAACTTATAATTTTTTAATGAAAAATGGGGTAACCATTTGCTTCAAATGAAAGCGGATAAAAATGGAGTCTAGTAGATACATATAAAATAATTTTTCCTATTATTTCAGGAAAATAGATTTTAGTAATTTTCTTATGTAATTTTAAAACTTATAATTGTTGTTTAACTCTTGATAAATCCATTTTTACATTAACCATGATAAATAATTTTCAAAATTTATATGATTAATTATAGAAAAAAATATACTAACATTATTAGATAATATAAATTTTATGATTCCAAATATTTCAATCATTTTTCTCCAAATTCCATTCTTAATGGGAAAAATTATTTTCAAATTAATAACAATGTCTTAATGAGAAAATGTGGTTTCAAATGGAAAATGTCCAAATATTTACAAAGTTATTATAATAATATTAGTTTTGAAAATCATTTTAAATACTGAAAGTGTATTAAAACACACATATTTGAAATAATTTTACATCAAGACCAATTGAAAATATAATTTTAGTCTATAAATAATTTAATCAAAATGTATTGTTCAGTTAAAATTAATTATTTTTGAATATTTAAAAATAATGAAACATAAAAAAATCCAACAAATTAACCATAAATAATTTTTATACGATGATTTTAAAAATTAAGTACGTCTTTTAAAATACATTTTATAAAATTTGAACAAATTAATTTTATATTATATGCGCAAAGAGTGACTGAATCATCTGTAAGATATATAAATTTTATCAATAAAACAATTTATTTTATATTAAATGTTTACTATTTTATATCTAATAAATATATAAATTTATTTTTCATAATTTTTTCAGTAATATTATTACCCTACAATTTAATAGTTAGGGTATGATGGTATACTATATTATGGTTTATTTTAACTCGGGGTTGCGTGTCCTACAAGTTATTAAATAGATTAAATTTAGAGAAATATATTTCCTGTATTATTTAAGATCATCATTACATGGAACAAACACTATAGGAAAATATTATTCATATAAAATCTCATTATATTACAGAATTTGTTGGTTTAATATATTCTTTTCAAAAATTTCTTATATGTCCTCTCCCCACTAATAAAATTCCAGAACTCTCTTCCCTTATTCACAATTACAAATTCATTCAGATTGAACATGAACTAACCAAATAATATAAATAATCCATTCCCAACATTATAGATCCCATTGTGTTTTAAAAAATCCATCATCTTATGTATTTTGGTGAAAATATAATGAAGTGTCCGAAATATGGGGAAACATTATTAAATGGGAATTTTAATTTTATTTCATATTATATGTCCCCTAAATCATATATAATCATTAAAAAATAATACTACCTATATATACCATATAATGATAGGTTATTATGTCACTTAAATAATCCATATCCATCTCCACTCCCATTGATTGTGAAATGAAAATGTCGATCGACTGTATAGTGGACCGCCACCCCACAAACCGATGTAAATGATTTTCCATTAATACTTTTCATGGTTTTATATAAGGATAAATGTGATGTATATATATTATGTTAATTATATAATTATAATTATGTAATTATAATATCTCATATAACTTCTTACATTCCCATCTATTTAAAATATGATTACATCACTAATGTGCATGGTGGGCAACAACCTTGCGAAGCATTGTGATTTATTTCTCACTTGGGATTTATGTAGAAGCTAATAAAGATGAAATTACTAACAATATATGATATATATTACATGATTTACATTCTAAAAAATGTATATATAATACTCTTCCATACCCATTCACATTTTATGTGAATTGTATTATCTCTTTTAGGTATCTACAACCAACTGTCTCAATGTTGTGATGTAAGTCATTTTCCATGGCCTACATTGCAGAATGGCCCTATGAATGTTTCTAATGAGTAAATATTATATTTATAACTTTATTATAATATTCTAAATTTGTTATTTAAATCCTATGTATAACAAATAGAACAGTTATGACAAAAAAAAATTGAAAAACAATGTAATTAACACCAGAAACAATGAAAATAATTAAAAAATGTTAACTAACGGGTGGTAGAATGTTATAGTAAGATCATATATGAAATTATATGTATTATTATGTTTATATAATTATTTAATAACATTATTAAAACCATTATTCATGAAGATAAACCACATTCAGCAAAAAGGAATATTTGGATAAGGGATTTGGTCTTAACATCCATTTCATTGAGACATATTTTTTAATATGCCCATATTCACTTTTATGTGGTGTATATAATTCCCATTTTATTAATTTAACCTGAATAAATTTTTATTAATGTTTATTAATTCTATATTTCTTGTTTATTATTTAAGTCATTAAAATTTTGATATTTCCTAGAGATAAAAAAATATTGAACAATCTTACATTCTTTTGTGATTGTTTAATTTATCATAAAACAATCACTTTATTATTATCAGTTTTTAATAGAAAATAAATTTCTCATAAATAACCATTTCTATTATGATAGATATAAATATTCTACAAATATAATGAAATTTTGACATATGGTTTTTCTACATTGAATATTTCTTTATTATATATAGAAATATTGATAAATCATTATCCTTAACTCAATATATATATTTGATGATAAGGAATGTTATTTCATAAATTAAATTAAATCTTTGATATATGGTTAATGATTAGTACATATAGTTAAAAGTGTTTCTTAGTTATAGATTATCCCTTGATGCATCAACAAGTCTCATGAGACCACTTAGTGGTCCATATCAAGTGTGTTTTTATATGGTAGTTTTAAACTGTCTCAAGAAAAGTCTTGAGTGTAGAAGTATTAAAGATACATCAGAGCATGAAGTCAAACAACTAAATTGTTTATTAATTTATAATTTAGATATTATTATAAACCCATAGTTTTTTAGAATGATATTATCTATGGATGAATTTCATTCTTAGCTTACAGATTAAATATAATGAATGTAAAACTAATTACCATCCTATATATATTATGACTTATCCAATTATGATCTTAAATTTATTGATTAAGAGGAATGTTTTTTTAGTTATTTAAATATATATATTAATTATGATATATTTATAAATTCCACCTTATGTTACCCTCTTGAAGAATTTTAGCTCACCCTTATTTTATTTCCATTCCTTATGACATGAAGAATAATTATTACAATGAATTCAAGGATGCTAAATTTATTCCCTTAAAATGATTTTCATTTTAATTAAATATGAAAAAATGGTATAATTAATTTATTTGGTTCCTCCAAAATACTAAAATGACTGGTGTGTTAGGATATGACACTGGGTATATATTCCAATGTGATAGTGTGGGCACCAGCTCTAGGGTTACTAGAGATAGGGTCGTTACAAATGAAACAAATGAAATAAAAATTATTTCTTTTAATACTTTTCTAATGTAATATTATTGTATATAAAATTCATGGATCACATTAATATATTCAAATTATAATAATTTTAAAATGTTTAAATTGATTTATTTTATATTTTCATTAATTGATTAATTAATGCTACCATATTGAGTTAGAATTTAAGGTAATTATATCATACTAGAAAAGTAATGATAAATTACATTTACAAATTTTATTAATTTATATTTAAAAATTATATTTATAATTGATCAGATATCCTATATGTTTTTATGATAGAAATTTTATAGTTATTAATAATAATAGTGTGAAATTTTTTACTTTTCCTTACATAAAATATTTCAATTGTAATAATCACATAAAAATGTCACAAATTTCAGGATATTTTATCCTTTGATGATTATGGATGTGGTATAATCATCCAATAAAGTTTCTTCTGGTGACATGATAGCTGGTTAGTCCTTATTATTTTATTTTTGATTTTAATGACCAAATATACCTTATAATGTATGTTTTATGTAAATTTTTCAAATGCTGTTAAGAGGTGGGTAAAAAAGGTAAAATATCAATAAAATTTTTTATATCTAAACTTATTATAAAATGACTCCAATGAATTACATTAAACATATATTGTTATTATATATCTATTTTTACCAAATATAAATTTAAATGAAATAAATAATTATTTACATGAAAGGTCGGTTTTAACAAATAAAGCAATGTTTTTCACTATTCCTCAAAATTTACTAGGATATTAAACGTAATAAATATCCTTTTCCATGTAATAACATGTGAACACCATCATAATGTATTATTTTAAAACATGGTAACACCCTAAATTACCATAAAACCTTATTGATTACATTCATGCAATGTTACCCTTTATATAATACAAGATATATTACTTATATCCAAAAAATTGAAATATTCCAATAATGATGATATAAACAAAACATTAATCAGGTCCAATATAGTAAATAATATCCAATATAATTTATCCAAATCAACTATATCTTATTAAAAAATTACTACCACTGTATCAGAACCATATTAAGGTTTATCTTTCCTCCAACCATGTATTACCCAAAAAAATTTAACTTTTTGTTGAGTCACTCTTCATAAAACCATATAATATCAAATCCAAAATGAAATAGTGTTGTAGTAAAATCCATATTTTTTCCATAATTCATATAACTGGTATATCATTGATACACCAGTGTAATGGCATCATATTTTAACAACAACATAAGAACACTAGTCATTCCTCTTCATCTGTCATAGTATCATTACATGATTATTTTCCATTATCATCATTTAGGGTATACTCGGATGATTTTGACATTGATTTGTGTAGTAACCCAACTCCATGCAGATAAAGCATTGTACGCATGAAAACTTTCTCTTATACTTGAAATCACATAATTGGTTTATGTTTTCTCCACACTCATAACAAACTCTCATTACCTTCAAGAATTCACCAAGGTTATTCATTCCACAATTATCACACATGTGAAATCTTTATCCATCTTTCCATCTACCATCCTTTTCTTCACTGACATCCCTTCAATGCAATACGACTCAGAGAATTTTTTACTTATCTTATTAAGAAATCATATATTTATTCATATGTTGATAATATATAGGATAATATTTAACTTCAAAATGTTGGCTTAATAATATAATAGATATGATCCTTCTTACTCTTTGGATCATACGTATTGTTGGAGTACTCATTCCCTGTACTAGGCGCCATTTCTAAACAATGGAATACACTAGGCCAGTTTATGAATCGCAATTCATAATTCCAAACATGTAAAACTGTTATCATAAATTGAACTGTTTATGGATATAATCCATAATCCTAAAAATGTTTTCTTTGAGAAGTATATACACATAAATCCTTATTAATGGTTTTTAATGAAAATGGTAATTTTTTTAAGAATATACCCCTGGAGTTTCATAACAAAGAGTGAATCAAGGCCTGTTTTCGTGCACCAGTTCCCATTTGAGTCTAGCTCAAAGGTATGTTTTCAGGTTTTACCCCTAGGTACATCAATACCAGAGCTGCCACTACATGCTCGTATCCAGACAGGGATGTATTGTTTGGAAAATACAAAAATCCATAACATTACCAAAATTTTAGAATATTATTTATGCTAATCCTAAAAGTATATCTTAGGGTAATGTGATATAATCACATTTTATCTAAATCTAGATTCCAATGTTTTTAATAAACTTACCCTCAAACAAAGTGTAATGTAGTGACCCTAGATACCCAGAGTCGGTGCATTATTTTAATAAATTGGTTTGATTACAAAGAATCAGGTTCCGAAAGACTAATCAGTTTAGCAGTCTTGGAAAGTAGAATACATACATGAAGGTTACATTACACTTTCCAACGTACAACTTAAAAAAATTATTCTTCGAGAAAGACATTTTCTATTAGATTAACCCTGCATCTCAAACATAATACACTTCTAGGGATCCTGAGAAAATAGAACATAATAAAGGGGTGAGCTTAGATGCCCAATAAGGGTAAATATTTTAGCGGAAGCAATAAAACTTTAAAGAAATATGTGTAATAAAACTAATATCTATTTAAACATAAACATGAAAATAATATGGAAAAAATCAACCATTACTATATAAACATGCACATGGATATTCTACTAATCAAATAATCACTTGTAATAACGAATTTTATAATGAGTAAATATATAGTACCAGACTTTATTTTTTGTGTCAAGTCCTCCTGCCAGGACCTGGGGGATAACTATAACCGAGCCCCAACCCGGTGAGCCTCTATAACAGGACTCCAACCAAGAGATCCTATGTAGAAAACCTAATCCTAACGTACATGGACATTACATTACTTTTGCGGAATACATAGTACATAACAAAAACACACACAGGAGGACCGTAATAGTTTAGTGTCTTTGGATAATCAGAATATAATCTTCTAATTGTGGTGAAAAATCTTCAACATATCCCATAAAGATCTACCCTTTTTTTTAAATAAAACCATTCTTTATATCCTGGGGAAAAGAAAACATAAAACGGTGGGATCAAATGCTCAGTAAGGGTAAACAAAATAAATATCAATCACATCATATTCATAAGAACATAACATTTTGGAAATCTTAACATGCAAAAGAGATCATAATTTCATAAATTGGATAAATCATAGTAGTGAAATGAAATCCCAATTATCATAACTTAAAAGATGAAACATTGTGGAATACACACATAATCATATAGAATCATATCTTATTAGTCAAGACTCATTGCCAAGACTATCTTAGTGGACAAAGTCCATTTCTGAACCGAGTCACCCTCGTTTCAGTCCTATTTCACTGAACCGGTATAACATACCATTCCAGCCATGTCTATCTAATGAGATATAAAATCTTTACCCAATGCATTAGAGGGATATATGGGTCCCACCCATCTCATAATGATACCATTCTTATGTGTTCCACAAAATCATAAATCATACAACATTGCATAACCCATGTAATAAAAATGGGATTCTTAAACAACATGACATCATAAAACAATTCATATAGGATAAAGGATCTCATAAAAATAATTCCATCACAACATAATCAAATCAATTTAATAATAGGGATAGAAACATAACCCTATATTATCTTAGATGGAAAATAATTTTGATAAAACACTTGAACTCCATTCTTGAGGAAAATATCCATTCTTCTTCAATTTTTTTTTCCTTTCTTAACATGTCATACAATTTTAAACTAAAAGAAGTTGATTAAAAATAAACTTTAAATCTTGTAAAGGAAGATTCTTGGAAATAATGTTTTAAAAATCCATTCATGCCGTATACGTTTAAAAAAACATTCTTCGTACTTTTTTCGGAAAAGTGAAAAAGTACCTCGTACGAAAAACAACAAAAGATTCCTTTCATATCCTTTACTAAAAACTCACCGAAGGGTAAAATTGGATTTAAACAATTGTAGGTGAATGGAAATAATATTACATGGATTTGGATGATAAAATACACCCCAGTAAATACCAAAGTATAAACAATCTCGGATAAAAATGAGATTGTGATATTTTCCCTTACCATAGGTCCATTTTGCTTCGTAAGTGTCCAAAACTCTTCTATAATGATTTAAATAATGTTATTTACTTATTCCATAATCATACATATTTTTATGATATCATATATGGTCATATTCTTAGCTTCTTAGTAGTAATATTTCATTGCTACTTGTTATTCGGGTGTTTATATCTTTTTGTTCTTATGCGTGTCTTGTCGAATAAATTCTTATTCTTCTCTTTAGGTTATAGATACCTCATTTATAGAATGGTATTAGTGTAATATATATAATATTCATTCATTCAATTCATTTATAAAATCATTATGAAATTAAGATCATGTAGAACGAGTCGCATCACATCGTGGAGACGGTATTCCATACGTACGCACGAGTGATGATATCGTTCCTATGATCATGGAATTGTATTGGAGTGTATTTATACTATTTAAGAATCAGTATCAATTTATAGTAGTCATATATAGTAATTATTTACACCATTATACCCATCCAAGTAAGGTGGTGGTGGAAAATAGATTACTCCACGGCGTGGAGACGGTATTCCGTACGTATGCACGCGCGGTGATTTCTTTTTCCGTAGGATGGATAGATGGTGAAATAGGGTTGTTTCATACATATAATAACATATCCGTATATGATTGATACTGATATTATTACTTCATAATGAAACAACAAAAGAAGAAGAAGTGGAAGAAGAAATGAAGATGAAAGAATCGGTAACAGACATTACCTCTTCTTTGAAGTGCTTCTTTGAGACCTTCTTTTAGGGCACTAAAATTGGTCTTTGAATAATACCAGGACCTCTAGGATGTTTCTAGGGAAGTGGAGAGAAGAAATTGGCAGGTTTTGGCCGAGCATGAAGGCTCAAAGTGGTTTGAGGAAGAGGGGGAGGATGTTCCCTTTTATAAGGGAGGAAAGGGGCGCCTTTTGAATAACTAAAAATATTATTTTATTATAAAGTCATGTTCGGTTTTAAATAACTCCAAATTGAGTTATTTCGAAGATAAGGTGGGGATGGGTCTAAATCCTCTCATCCAATAGAATTTAGAAAAGTTTAGGTCATTATATTAACCTTATCTTTTAGTTTTAACTCTTAGTTAATTAGATTGACATTTACCACGTCACTTTGTATTTTTATATTATATATTTAATAAACTTACCATATACATCCAATCGACCACAAAGCTATGTTTAATTAATATATATAACCTTATCTAAGTCATTTGGCCGAACCATAGATTTTTAGTAATAAAATAACAATTAATAATATAATATTTCATTTAAAAACAATTTTATGTCAATTTTGACACTATTCAATAGTTGATTTTTTTGAAACTCATAACAGAATTATTACTTCGACCAAAGTTAATTAAATAAATCCTAACATGTCATATTAACCTAGAAAATTAGTTTAGTTCATAAAAAGTATCAAAATATATTTATTTGGGTATTTATAACATCAATTATGTCAATATTTCATTAATAAGATAATTACTAAATCATCGTTGTGTCATAAATAAATTAAATTATATAATGTCTAAAAATTACAAATAAAATACCATTATGTAAGAAATATTTTTATCTTTCTAATTAATATTTATAGTCGAATGTATCTTATATATAACCCCATATTAAAAATGATTTACTTATTAAACATTTATTTTAACTATTTTAACCCTTCCTTAAATAAATTAATAATAAATGTCCTAATTGAATCCAAGTGGGCCTAAATGGTCATATTTTATTCCTAAGGTCTCTTTTGGTCGAATTACACTTGTCCAATAGAAGTAGTACATGTGTTAGGGTAATAATAATATCATTTTTACCCTTAATTACCCTATTTACTTTTAACCGTGGTAAAAAAGTAAAAAGTTACTATTCACCAAAAAAAATTTCATCTCATTGAACCACATTTTAGTCCTTGATATTAACCGTGTCTCTAGGATTTTTGAAATTCCACTCATAGAAGTGGTAAAATTAAGTTTTATGAAAAATTCAGTTTTTTAACTACCACTTAGTGGTTTCACTATTCATCAAAAATTGAAAGTTTCCAGAAAAATACCAAAAAATAGATCTAAGCTATATTTGATATTATGAATTCAAAAATGATGGCTATTTTATCAAATTCAAAACATATCAGTTGCATTAATTAATTTAAAAATTAATTTCCGTCGTCAAAACAAATAGCGTGTTTCTAAGAGATAATAACTATCAAAAGATAGACACTTGTTTATGACTGGTTTAAATGTTAAATTACATCCAATGACCAACATTGTATTAAATTGTAAAAATATATTCGAAATATATTTTAAAACCACTCAAATTAATAATTTATCACTATTAATTATTTCGATTAAAAAAGATGTTTTTAATTATAATTTAGTAATTTTCACTATTCATCAGAATATGAAAGTTATCCGAAAAGTATCAAAATTTCACCTTAGGCTAAATTCAATACTCCGAATCCAAAAATGAAGTCCATATTAAAAAAATAAAATTTACAAAATTTCAAAAAGTTGTTATTACTATTCATAACAGCTAGTTTTAATAATATTTTATTAGCATTTCGTTGTTTAGTGAAACTCGGTATTACGTACTACACACAGTATCGAGGAAGGTCACGATTGCGTGTAATTCAAGGCAATTCAAGGATGTGTGTTGTGAATGCTCCATTTGGTTTAGCGTACAACACAAGACATTAATGAAATTAAAAAGATTATTTTTTATAAAATCTCGGGCTGTTACATTCTACCCCCCTTAAAATGAATTTCGCCCTCGAAATTCATCGAGGTTATAAATGGTTTACTACTCGAAAGTTTCTTTAATAGAAACCCACATCGTAAAAAGGAATACCAAAACTTGGCTTTAAAATATAAAGTATGAAATGTAACGATGACCCAAATAAACTAATCACTGGGTTTCCACAAAGGTGAAAATATGGATATGGAAGTGAAATCTAACCATCATGTTCTGATGGAGAGTGGTAGAGAACATGGCTATGGAAAATCTAGCAATCACAAAGCCATATATTTGTGACGATTTGAGGTACCATCTGATTCATCAGATGTAAGAGCACTAGGACAACATTTTTGGTTTCCAAGATTATTTCCCTAAAGTTGATGAAATTAGAAGAACTACATTCGTGATTTTGGTATAGTCTCACCGTTTGTCATTATTTGGACAATTTCCACTTAATCTCTTAAATAAATGAAGTTGAATTTGTCATTCGTGATGTGTTAGAAGACCATGTGATAGAATGATGGTTCATTTCATCTGTCTCAAACAAAAGGTAAGAAAAGTTATCAAAAAAATACATAAGTCCATATATAGTGAGATTAATCATATATAGTTCCTAAAATGGACATATAATTCATATATCATACTGCTTAATATAATAAAACTAGTTTCTACTAAACAGGGACTTCATGTAGGCCATTGGTAGGCAATAAAGGCCAGTCGCATTTCGGTTGTGGGTTTGATTCCCACAGCCTTGTCCGACGTGATGGGTTGTCACCCGTCCTGCAGGTTGTCCTTTTTCTAAAACTACATTACTATAACATCCCATCAATAATATCGACACAAAGTTCTATCCTTATACAATACTAACTTATGTCCAACATACTCCATTCTAATATTTTGGCTTATCCATAATATTGCAGTCCACTCTTATAATATAGTGAAAACGATTAACATAGATTTAATGCCATCGTTGATCCACATATATCATAAGATATGTCTTGTTGGTCACATTCCAAACATTCGAAGGCCTTAATCATGTATTCTCATGAAAAAAATGAATACCCATTGAACCTTAGTGAAAACATGAGTGCTGTCAAAAGTTAACTCTTTCCATATACCAAAACCCCAAAAATTCTATATACTCAAACCATGATATAATTATTTCCTTATATCAGTCACGATCTCATGAATACTATCAATCATTTAATTTTCCCCTTATCCCTTCATTATTCGCATATCATCTAATTTCCAAAAATATCTGAATAACCTTTCATTGATACTAGTACTATTAATCATACACTTTCAAAACTCAAGGAAAGACAACATTGTAACAATCCTTAGATTTCTATTTATTCCATAGTACCATGAGATTACTTATACAACATTATATTTGATAAACATACAATCATTCCACTACATTCTTAAACCATTGACCGAGCTTCAACAATTCGTTCATCTCACATATCATTTGTAGTCTCTTCGTCATCATCAACATAAATACTACTCATAAGACCATATTGATTCTCTTCATGAGACTTTCCCTTAGGGCATTGGTTTGCATAATGCCCGTACATTCCACATTTAAAACATTAAACCATTGTTGATGTCGTAGCAATACCATTATACTCATCCCTGGTGTTAACTGAACCTTTTCTTTTTCTCTTACTGGCTTTGTGTCCTTCTTTTCCACACCCAAAGCATCTTAAAGTTCCTTTGAAACATTCTCCTTGATTCCTCTTCCCACATGATTTACATAGGGGAAATTGAACTTTCTTTCCTCTATGATCATCATGAAACTCCATCTTTCTCTTATTAGCCGAGTCAGGAAACTTACCAAATTTTACTTTATTGATCATATTATGAGATTGCTGATTCGACATAATAATGATGTTTGGACTTTCAAATCCCATTTCATTTTGTTTCTCATGAAGAAAATAATTCCATTGTCCATCATATCCTCCATTATCGTGAATCATCTTGTTTCCAGCCATTTTCTAAAACCCAAAAAGAATAGTGTAAGAGACAAAAATCATAATAAAGGGGGAGTATCTTCAATATCTAACATTTTTGGTTTAATCTAATTTCGTTACCATAGTTCTAGGACTATATCCTATACATATACTTATCCTTAGGGACATCCCTAGACATACCTTAGAAATATCTCTAGGGGTCTTACTAAAGTTCTCGCATCCTAGTTTCCAAAGGTTGACTAAACCTTTCCTTTGATACCAACTGTAGAGACCCTAAGCCTGACGTACATGGAAATTACATTACTTTTGGGGAATACTTAGTACATAACAAAAACACACACATGAGGACCGTAATAGTTTAGTGTGTTTGGAAACTAGGAATATAATCTTCTAATCGTGGTGAAAAATCATCAACATCTCCCATAAAGATCTTCCCTTTTTTTACCTAAAACCTTTCTTTATATCCTGGGGAAAATAAAACATAAAAGGGTGATCTCAAATGCTCAGTAAGGGTAAACAAAAGAAATATCAATCACATCATATTCATAAGAACATAACATTTTGGAAATCATAACCTGCAAAAGAGAACATAATTTCATAAATGGGATAAATCATAGTAGTGAAATGAAATCCCAATAATCATAACATAAAACATGAAACTCTGTGGCATACACACATAATCATAGAGAATCATATCTTATTAGTCAAGACTCATTGCCAAGACTATCTTAGTGGACAAAGTCCATTTCTGAACCGAGTCACCCTCATTTCAGCCCTGTTTCACTGAACCGGTATAACCTACCATTCCATCCATGTCTATCTCATGAGATATAAAATCTTTACCCAATGCATTGGAGGGAGATATAGGTCCCACCAATCTCATAATGATACCATTCTTATGTGTGCCACAAAATCATAAATCATACATCATTGCATAACCCATGTAATAAAATTGGGATTCATAAACAAGATGAAATCATAAAACAATTCATATAAGATAAAGGATTTCATAAAAATAATTCAATCACAACATAATAAAATCAATTTAATAATAGGGATAGAAACATAACCCTATATAATCTTAGATGGAAAATAATTTTGATAAAACACTTGAACTCCATTCTTGAGGAAAATATCCATTCTTCTTCAAAAACATTTTTCCTTTCTTAACATGTCATACAATTTTAAACTAAAAGAAGTTGATTAAAAATAAACGTGAAATCTTGTAAAGGAAGCTTCTTGGAAAAAATGTTTTAAAAATCCATTCATGCCGTATATTTTTAAAAAACATTCTTCTTACTTTTGTCGAAAAAGTGAAAAAGTACCTCGTACGAAAAACAACAAAAGATTCCTTTCATATCCTTTACTAAAAACTCACCGAAGGGTAAAATTGGATTTAAACAATTTTAGGTGAATGGAAATAATATTACATGGATGTGGATGATAAAATACACCCCAGTAAATACCAAAGTATAAACAATCTCGGATAAAAAGGAGATTGTGATATTTTCCCTTACCTTAGGTCCATTTTGCTTCGTAAGTGTCCAAACCTCCTTTATAATGATTTAAATAATGTTATTGACTTATTAAAAAATCATAAATATTTTTATTATATCATATATGGTCATATTCTTAGCTTCTTAGTAGTAATATTTCATTGGTACTTGTTATTCGGGTGTTTATAACTTTTTGTTCTTATGCGTGTCTTGTCGAATAAATTCTTATTCTTCTATTTAGGTTATAGATACCTCATTTCCATAATGGTATTAGTGTAATATATATCATATTAATTCATTCAATTCATTTATATAATCATTATGAAATGAAGATCATGTAGAACGAGTCGCATCACATTGTGGAGACGGTATTCCGTACGTACGCACGAGTGATGATATCATTCCTATGATCATGGAATTGTATTGGAGTGTATGTATACTATTTCAGAATCAGTATAACTTTATAATAGTCATATATAGTCATTATTTACACCATTATACCCATCCAAGTAAGGTGGTGGTGGAAAATAGATTACACCACGGCGTAGAGACGGTATTCCGTACGTACGCACGTGCGGTGATTTTTTTTCCGTAGGATGGTTAGATGGTGAAATAGGGTTGTTTCATACTTATAATGAAATATCAGTATATGAGTGATACTGATATTATTACTTCATAATTAAACAACTAAAGAAGAAGAAGTGGAAGAAGAAATAAAGATGAAAGAATCGGTAACAGACATTACCTCTTCTTTAAATTGCTTCTTTGAGACATTCATTTAAGGAACTAAAATTGGTCTTTGAATAAGACCAGGACCTCTAAGATGTTTCTATGGAAGTGGAGAGAAGAAATTGGAAGGGGTTGGCCGAGCTTGAAGGCTCAAAGTGATGTGAGGAAGAGGGCAAGGAGGTGCCCTTTTATAAAGGAGGAAAGGGGCACCTTTGGAATAACTAAAAATATTATTTTGTTATAAAGTAAATTTCGGTTTTAAATAGATCCAAATTTAGTTATTTCGAGGATATGGTGGGTATGGGTCGAAAGCCTCTCATCAAATAGAATTTAGACAAGTTTAGGTCATTATATTAAGCTTATAATTTAGTTTTAACTATTAGTTAATTAGATTGACATTTACCATGTCACTTTGTATTTTTATATTATATTGTTAATAAACTTACCAAATACATCCAATCGACCCCCAAGTTGTGTATTATTAATATATATAACATTATATAAGTCATGTGGCCGAACCATAGATTTTTAGGAATAAAATAACAATTAATAATATAATATTTGTTTTAAAAACTATTTTATGTCAATTTTGACACTATTCAATAGTTGATTTTTTTGAAACTCATAACAGAATGATTACTTCGACAAAAGTTAATTAAATCGATCCTAACATGTCATATTAACCTAGAAAATTAGTTTAGTTCATAAAAAGTCTCAAATTATATTTATTTGGGTATTTATAACATCAATTATGTCAATATTTCATTAATAAGATAATTACTACATCATCGTTGTGTCATTAATAAATTAAATTATTTAATGTCTAAAAATTAAAAATAAAATACCATTATGTAGGAAATATTTTTATCTTTATAATTAATATTTATAGTAGAATTTATCTTATGTATAACCCCATATTAAAAATGATTTACTTATTAAACTTTGATTTTAACTATTTTAACCCTTCTTTAAATAAATTAATAATAAATGTCCTAATTTAATCCAAGTGGGCCTAAATGGTCATATTTTATTCCTATGGTTGTTTTTGGTCGAATTAAACTTGTCCAATATAATTAGGACATGTGTTATGGTAATAATAATATCTTTTTTACCCTTAATTATCCTATTTACTTTTAACCGTGGTAAAAAAAAGTAAAAAGTTACTATTCATCAAAAATTATTTTCATCTCATTGAACCACATTTTAGTACTTAATATTAACCGTGTCTCTCGGATATTCGAAATTCCACTCATAGAAGTGGAAAAATTAAGTTTTATGAAAAATTCAGTTTTTTTAACTACCACTTAGTGGTTTCACTATTCATCAAAAATTTAAAGTTTTCAGAAAAATACCAAAAATTAGATCTAAACTATATTTGATATTATGAATTCAAAAATGATGTCTATTTTATCAAATTCAAAACATATCAGTTTAATTAATTAATTTAAAAATTAATTCCCGTCGTCAAAACAAATAGCGTGTTCTTAAGAGATAATAACTATCAAAAGATAGACACTTGTTTATGACTGGTTTGAATGTGAAATTACATCCAATGACCAAGATTGTATTAAATTGTAAAAAATATATTTTAAATATACTTTAAAACCACTAAAATTAATAATTTTTCACTATTAATTATATCGATTAAAAATGTTGTTTTTAATTATAATTTAGTAATTTTCACTATTCATCAGAATATGAAAGTTATCAAAAAAGTACCAAAATTTAACCTTAGGCTAAATTCGATACTCCGAATCTAAAAATGAAGTCCATTTTAAAAAATAAAATTTACAAAATTTCAAAAAGTGGTTATTACTATTCATAACGGCTAGTTTTAATAATATTTTATTAGCATATCGTTGTTTAGTGAAACTCAATATTGCGTACTACACACACAATCGAGGAAGGTCGCGATAGCGTGTAATGCAAGCCAAGTCAAGGGTGTGTGTGGTGAAAGCTCCTTTTGGTGTAGCATACAACATAAGACATTAATGAAATTAAAAAGAATATTTTTTATAAAATCTTGGGCTGTTAGAGCCTCTATAACCAGACTCCTACCCGGAGAGCCTCTATAATGGGACTCCATCCCAAAGATCCACTGTAACCGGACTCCAACCTAGAGAGACTCTATAACAGGAATCCAACCATTAGAGCCTCTCCAACCGAACACCAACATGAAGGGTCTTCTGTAACTAGACCCCAACCCGAAGGGCTTACTATTACTGGTCCCCAACCCGAAACATACTAGTCCAATACATTCATCATATGAAAATGTTGAAATATAACATAAACCCTCGTATTAAAACTAACATTGAAATGTCAATACTTTATCCCAAAACCGAAAATGGTAAAAAAAATATCACACAGATAGTAAAACATATAAAAAACATTCAATACAATATAGAATAATTGTATCATAGCAAATCAACATCAAACAAGTTTAAAATCGATTAAATGATGTTGACATAGATGAAAATGGTCCGAAAATTTCTTTGAGAGAAATACCACTTTTTCATCAAATCGTTTAAAATTCTCAAAATTTATAAAGGTAGTAATTTAAAAGGAATTGTTGAATAAAAGTGTCCCATACCACATTGAAAATTTTTAAATGATTTATAATTTCCAAACATTCATGTACATATATATAAATCCTTAAAACCTTTTAAAAACACGAACATTAATGACAATGATATAGAATAATAAATCATTTTAAACATTTAAAATAATGCTTTAGTAAAAGTTTAACTTAAAAATAATACCTTTGAAAATTATTTTATGAAACATTGATATGTATAATAAATATTTCGCAGTAAAAACTTACACATAAACAATCTCGAATAATAATGAGATTTGAGGAATTAACCCTTACCAATTTAGTAACATATCAAACATACACCCAAGAAGTAAGTATAATAAAATGAAGATGTAAATACACATAAATTGAAGTCTATAACACAAATAATACACTTATGTGAATATACCCCACACAAAAGAAAATATTGGCAATATAACATGAATCTCACGAGAATAAGGAGTAAAAGAAAACCCCTTACCTTGCACTTTTATATGGTCGATGGTTCATTTAATCACCTGTATAATGACCATTGTATGTTATTAGATTATAAAAGAACCATATTTATATTTATTATGTCATACATGATTCATTTATGCTATTATACTACCCATTTAATAATGATTTTCATGTTAAATTAACAATTTGGATAATAATCGCTTTATTTATCGTATGTATTATAACATGATATTCATAACCGCATATTTTAGATCATGATTTAAATACATCCAGAATACAAACCTTGATTAATATATCATATACATTTAGAATAAAAATATTTATAATAGATAGATATGTGAAATGGGAAACACTATTTATGGTGACGGTAGGTTGTACGTACGCATAAATGATGTTTCTATTTTCATATCATATCACTACAAGAAAATAGGTCCATACCCATGGTTTTCAACAACCGTGGGTATAGGGATAGTACGTGAGCCTATACCTAAGGTTATCCAAAACTATGGGTATAGGATATTTTTCTGAAGACCAATACCCGCGGTTTTGGATAACAGTGGGTATTAGGAATTTTTTTGAAGACCTATACCCATGGTTCTGGAGAACCGTGGGTATAGCTTATGGAGGGGAATGAAAATTATGCGGGGCACGAAAAAAATTTGGCAGGAAGATATTTTTTCACGATTAAGTTTAATATATTTATATAAATATACATTAATATACTAAGAATTTTAGTAGCTCGGTTGGTCACTCATGGAGATGCGACCGTGAGATGCGGGTTGGAATCTCGCGGTCTATAGTTTTTGAACCTAAATTACCAGTGTGAATTAAATTAATACATATATGTATATGTATATAAAAAAAATTGAAAATCGTAGCTCGGTTGGTCAGTCATTGGTTCGCGACCCTAAGTCCCAACGTGAGACGCGGGTTCAAAACCCCTTTCCACTGTTTTGGGATTTCTTAGTACCCCACATGGATAAAATGAATATTTATATGTTGATGTATGATTATATAACCAAAATCATTCACTGCACAGTTGGTCCCTTGGTGATGCGCATCCGTGAGGCGCAGCGGCAGTGCAGGTTCGAATCCCGACTGCTGTGAATATTTTGAATTTTAATACCCCACGGTTTTCAAACTATGGGGTATGTTGTGTGCCACGATGGAACAGACGTGGTGCACACTTTGACTCCCTTATAACCATGGTTCTCCAAAACCATGGGTATAGGTTGAGACTCTTATACCGACACCATTCCATCCCACAGTTCCCAAAACTATTGGTATATCCTATACCCATGGTTTTGGTGGCTATACCCACGGTTTTGAACCGTTGGTGTAGGTCGTTTTTTCAGTAGTGTATTGAACAGAAGTAAGTGAATAAGATATAAGTAAGTACATAAATACATACACACACACACAAATATATATATATATATATATATATTCACTAGAATTATTATGTCATATATTACCTACTTATTAGTAATATATATTTTGAAATGGTCGATGAATGGTCACCATGGAAATTATTCTCATCGCGTTGTGGAGACGGTAATCTTTACACACACACGAGCGACAATATCATTTATTTAAAGGTGTTTAATTGGATGATATATTAATTTTATAGATACATTATCATGTTATTTTCATTATGTATATACACATTACTCATCATTATATCCATCCAAATAACATAGAGATGAATAAAAAAAATTTCCACGATATGGAGACGATAAGCTGTATGTACGCACGCATGGTGACAATATCATTAATAGGGTGGATATAATAACGAATATGGTTCTGATATATTTATAATAACATAAATATATATATATATATAGTATTTGAGTTTTTTTATGGTAAAAATAAAGAAAGAGTAAGTGGAAGAATAAAAGAATTAGAAGGAGGGTGGTGAAAACATTACCTCTTCTTCAGGTTCTTCCTTTAGATTTGATAAAAAGGGTTAAATATGTTGGATTTATGACCACAGGAAGGCCTATATGATGAAGGTAGGATATTTTGGAGGATATTTGGGAAGTTTTTTGTCAATCCAAATGTCGTTGGAGGTGTGAATTCGAGAGAAGGGGAAGTTCCCTTTTATAAGAGGGGTGAGGGGTTCTTTAAGAAAAAACAAAAAATATTATTTTATAATAAATTCATTTTCAGTTTCTAATAGCTCCAAAATAATTTATTTAATATCTACGATGAGGATGGGTCTAAAACCACTCACCCAACATGTTTTACATAGGTTTGGGTCACTATATTTTCCTTATATTCTTTATTTAACACTTAGTTAAATATTTTTACATTTACCTTGTCTCTTTTTTTTATATTATATGGTTAATAACATTACAATAAGAATCCAAAATAACCCCATGTGGTTAATTAATGACATATATAATAATTTTTAATCCATTTTCCCAATCCTTGGATTTTTAGGAATAGAATACCAATTAATAATATAATATTTGTTTTAAAAACTCTTTTATGTCAATTTTTTACACTATTTGGTATTTTTTTTTGCTAAATTTATATCGACATTATTACTTTGAACAAAATTAATTTAATCAACCCTAATATGTCATATTAACCTCTAAAATTAGTGTAATTCATAAAATGTCTCAAATTACATTTATTTGGGTATTTATAATTAAATTATTTTCATATTTCATTAATAAGGTAATTACTGCATCATCATTGTGTCATAAATAAATTATATTATTCAATAAATAAAAATTAAAAACAAAATTCTATTATGTAGGAAATTTTTTTATATTTCTATTGAATATTTCTAGTTGAATATATTTTATGTTTATCCCTATATTAAAAATGGTTTATTTATTAAACATTGAATTTAACACTTTTAACTATTCTTTGAATTAAATAATAATAAATGTCCTTATCTAATCCAAGTGGACCTAAAGGATAATATTTTACTCTTAAGAAAGTTTTTGGTCAAATTAAACTTATCCAATAGAATTAGAAAATGTGGTCAGGTAATAATAATATCATTTTTACCATTAATTATCCTTTTTACTTTGAACTGTGGTAAATAAGTCAGAAGTTACTATTCACCGAAAATTATTTTTATCTCATTGAACCACATTTTACTTACTAATATCAAATGTTTCTCTCGGATTTTTGAAATTCATTTCACAAAAGTGGTAAAATTATGTTTTATGTAAATTTCTCAAATGCTCATAGGAGGTGGGTAAAATACGGTAAAATCTCAATAATATTTTTATATATAAAAACTTATTATAAAATTACTCCAATAAATGACATTGAAATTATATAGTTATTTTGTATCTATTTTGACCTAAAATAAATTTATATTAAATAAAAAGTTATTTAAATGAAAAGTAGGTTTTAACCAATAACGTAGTGTTTTTAACTATTCATGAAAAATTAAATGTTTTCAGAAACATACCAAATATTCACCCTAAGATAATATTGATATTCCAAATTCAAAAATAAAGTATATTTTACCAAATTCTAAACATATAATATACATTTATTAATTTAAAATTAATTCCCGTTGTCAAAACCAAAAAGCGTATTTTTATGAAATAATAATGATCAAAAGATTGACACATCTTTATGTCCAATTTCAATGTTAAATTACATACAATGACTAGGATTGGATTAAATGGTAAAAATATAATCTATTTTTACTTAGTAACCAATAAAATTTATAATTCAACACTATGAATTATTTTCATTAAAAATGTTGTTTTCAGTTAAAATATAGTATTTTTCACTATTCACCCATATATGAATGTTAACATAAAAACAACCAAAATTTATTGAGACTAAACTTTTATATCCCGATTCTAAAAAAGAAGTTTATTTTGTTAATTTTAATATATTAAAGTTTTAAATATTATATTTAGAAATCATTCTCTATTAAAAGAGGTAAAATTTCAATTTTCTAAAAATACATCTTTTATCTGAAAAAAATGGATTTGTTCTTACATTATGTCCAAGAAACTCATAATATGGATTCGAAAATTATTAGGATAATATAAATTTCCAAATTTAGTTAATACTATTCATAACCACTTTTTAACGGTGAGTTTGGTAAGTTTTGGTGTGCGAGAACTCAAAAAATAATGTACTATGAAATCTTATGGTGTAACAGTTGGATTAAATTTCTAATAATGATTTATATTATTAGGTATGATCATATTTGGTTTTAGATTATATTGTTTTTAATGTGGTTAATGATTAATTTCTCCATATAGTGGGTTATGTTATATATACTATGGAATATACCACAACATAATGGTGAAGTACTTGGAGATCGTATGTATGTGTGAGGTGGGTAGTGGATATTTTTGATTTTTTTGAAAAAACAAGACCCAATCAAGAACTACCAAATTAAATTGAGGGTATCAACTACTACTCATTCACAAGTAGTAAATATTGTAGTTATATATGAGATCATGTAATGTATTACTCTCAGCATCTCCATTTTACCAAGGGAGTGAGAAATGCAATCATAAGATCTTACATTAATCATCTTAGTAGATGAAAAATGGATAAATGAGAACTATGATAACAATGAAATTAGAAAACTAATTCCATATTGATCACTCAATTCATAGTAATTTTTTCAATCTCTTTCTTTGTTAATTAGTTGTTAATATTTTTCTTATTTCATTATTATGTTTTTTTACATTAGTTTTTTTTCTGAATCATAAAAGTTAAAAAACAAAATCCACTTCTTTTTCAATTTTTATGGTGGCAGCTTGATTATCGTGCACTACACTATAGATAAAACCTAATTTATCCATTATAAATCATTTTAACATATGAAATATATTTTTTCACAACCCAATAAATGCACATGTCAAGGAGGAAGAAGAGATATTTTTTACTATTAGGAAAAATAGATACAATAAAATATATACTCTCACTATAATATAAAATTATAAACTATATTAGGAGATGATGAATTAAATAGAGACATCCAAGGGGTTATAAATAGAAGATACATATTCTCAATAGAAAAAAATATTTCGGTAACTAAGATATAAAAAAATCATTATGGTTCCTGATAATTATCCATGGGAATTGACCATTAAAATGGAGCATGTAATTGTTCTCAATTTACACCAAAGATATAAAATTTCTCTTCGTTAAAAATTGATGAGATAAATTTGGATATTGATGATCATTAATGATCTAATAGAAATCAATTATCATTGTATATTAGAAATATACTTTTTGGAATAATAATTTTTTTAGATGAAAATCAAACACACCCTATGTCATATATTAATATCCTTATAGGATATAGGGATGGCCCATGGTTGGGCTGAAATATTTATGAACTTGGTGGTTCCTTTAAGAGTAATATTTCATGAACCTAAATTTTTTTAAGAATGGATCCATTTACTTTACACACTATTACACTAGCTAGATGATATGAAAGGAAGAAAAGTAGTAGTTAGGGATACTATACGAGTTATCCTGTAGAGTTATATAGTATATGGGGATTTTTAATTTTCTTAACTATTTATTGGGTGAATTATATTTGTAACACCCCATTTAATTTACAAATGGATTTAATATATAATGCATGAAACAATTAGTCGATACAAAACACCACTTCGTTTTATCCTAGCCATATAAACATAATTTTTTCACCTCTGTGATTTGAATTTCAAAAAACTGACAAACTTTGTTGCATTTAGTTTGATATTTAGTGTATGGTAAGAAAAACTTAATTTTGGTGAATAGTAACATACCATTATGAATAGTATCATGCCAATATGAATAGTAATGAATAATATTTCATCCAAAAAATAGAATCTTCACCCATGAATGTATAAATATAATTTACACATCTTAAAAGTCACTAGAATATCATAACATAATTCGTTGTATTTTTTCATGTCATAAATATTTTAACAAAAATTTATGATAAATTATAAAAATTTAAAATTGAATAGTATTTACCAAATTTATATACATAAATTGTTAATTTATTTTCATCTGGTTATAATTTAATTTTATGGGACCTTGATTAATTTAAAATTGTGTTATAAAAAAAGTTATAGTTTTAATGTTGTATTTTTCAAATAAAGTATGGTTTTATATAAAATATAAATTTAAAATATTTAAAAAAAATATTTTAAAAAATGAGTTTTTTTATTCAAAACATATTAAAATGGTTATGGGGAATTTTTGTATTTTTTTGAAATTCTTGAATTGTTTATGAATAGTGAAATATAGTAAAATAAGGTACATTAAAATTATCAGTTAAATACACTATTTATGACATCATAAGTGATGTAATACCACTTTTTCAAACAAAAATTCCATTATTACTATTTTGGTTCACAATAATTATGACTATTTATAGTCTTGAGAAAACATATTAAAATGATGATTAAAACAATGAAAAATACATCCTCTCCTCCACTATAAATACAACCCTCGTGTCCCTCTTACTCCCACACCACTGAAGCCTTGATCCTTACCTAATTTTTCCCCATACTTCTACCAAGTCTCTTTTTTATGTCTTATAGCTAATGGTTCCACTAAAATTCCACAACCAATGGCCTTTAGAAGGACCTCAATGAGAAGAGATCAAGAGGTTATCGTTCTATTTTTTTCTTTCTTTTCTTTTCATTTTCTTTTCTATTCTCCTACATTAGTCTCCTCACCTTATCCCAGAGGTAGGAATTATCATGTATCTTACATATTATGATTTTCATCATGATTATTAAAGACTCTAAATTATACATCTTCTCCACTCCCACTTATTCATGATACTAAAACATTGTCCGTGTTGTGTTGATTTACCGACATCATGGAGAATGTGATTTCAATTTAATTTACTTATTTAAAAACAATTCATGTAAAAATTTTAATGGTTGATCCAGATTACAATTTAGGTATTATATCATATATAAGGTTATAGAATAAATCTTTACTGATGTTCATAATTTAGAATGAAAAATTGGTTAATTGTGTGAAAAACCCGTCAATTAACCCAAATGGTTTTCATTATATAATTAATATAAAGATTCATCAATACACAATGTAAACAGATGAAATTTAAATCCATGTGACATTATATAGGATAAATAATAACATATAACATCAATTCTATATAACTATCCTCATATTACATGATTTTCCATTCTTATATATAAGTATACTAATAATGAAGAAAATGATCCCAAACAATAAAATTGATCCTCTTAAAACCACCATTAAGGCCAAGAAAGAACTTAATATGTCTATAATAAATAAATAACCTAAATAAGAGGTTTGTAAAATATTAATTAATGATATTGATTTGGTTTTCTATGACGTTAAGATAACATGATGAAGACAAGCACACTTAAGGTAAGGGTTTCTTCAGATCACATCATTTTTTTTGAGATATTCTATATTCAATAATATTAATTGTGTATATTATACTTATACTTCCAATTGATGTTTAATATCATGAAAATATTTATTTTCATGATATCTAATTTATCATTTGATTATTATTAATTTTGGTGTATATGATTTAATTTATTACAATGTTGTATAAGGTTTTCAACCCAAACATCTATTTTCATTCAGGTTACATTTAATATCAACATACCTCAATTAATTTACTACTCATTCATATTTACTCTTCATAATATCTATTTGAATGTTCTATATAAGTTTTCTAACCGAAATCATACTATTATTTATGTGGAGTTATTTTTTTCAGAATGTATCTTTCAAAAATACTTATGAAATGTATGCCCGATTCAAGAAACTTTTCGAATTATTTCCTATTTTAATGTTCGCTACATAATATCTCTTAAGACAGATTTATCTTTATAAAATCACACATTTTAACAAGAAAATCTATCTTTGTTTGTTTCTTTTTTTATAAAACCAAACATTCCTTTCCTATTTAAAATATCATTAATGAATTCCTTAAACCGTACTAAAATGATTTAATTCAAATGATTTATTAAAATCACTTTATACATTATTTAAATTCAATGGTACATAATTTTTGCCTCAAAATTATTCTCAATGTACTTTCATTTTCCTTTCTAGGATATACATGTTTAAGACTAGATTTATGAAAAATACAAATAAATTTTCAAAAGAACACTTCTTTCCAATGTAAAATAGAATTTTTAAACCTCAATTTTACTTTTATGAGGTATATTCATTGTTAACCACTTATTCCATGCATGTGGTGTATTTACATACATTTGGTTTATCATGTAATGATTATATTTATTCTCTGGATATTCTAAGGTATTATAATTTGAATGTTTCAAGGTGGTATGGGAAGCATTGGAATGTTTAAGGATCATTTCCTCTAGAATTTATCAATTGTCTCTTTTAAATGAACCTTTTTAATTTTATCATAATTTGATGAATCAGGTTTTTTATAAAGTAATATCTATTATGATATAATTTACAATTATTTGTTGACGGGTTTTTGATTATTTTGTCTATGGATGCACTATATTGATACCATTCACCATATTATTCTGAATGGTTACTATTTATTTAAATAATTGGGCATTGTTATTTACATTTCATATGTTAGTTTTAATAAGAATTTATATGATTATTTTGTTCATCCCTTTTATGTGTGGAATTCATTGGATGTAGAATGTGAATGGTGGGGCCTTCTATATCCCCTCGATGCATCAGTAGGTCTCTTTGGACAAATAGATATGGACTAGGCCGAGTCCTTGCCTGGTATGATATTTGGTTTTGGTTGAGGGCTTAATCATTTTTAGACCTCTTCGAAAAGGCCCTCATTGTATGTTTTAGAATGTATAGCATATGAATTTCTCTCATAATAAAGATATAAATTTATAGCTCATGAGGTTATTCGAATATTAGAAATCCCATTATTATGTTTTATTATTGATGTACTTACTTGTCTCATAGTCCTACCATATTATGTTAATGTTTATTTTTAAAAGGCTTTTTTTAGATATTCAGAACTCCTAATTTTTATAATTATGATATCCTCCACCATATTTCATACCCTTACTGATCATATGAGCTCACCCCTTTCTAATGTATCATTTTCTTAGGACATGAAGGTGTTTATTATGACCGACTTGCAGCGAAAATATTAGAGTGGTGGATGTTCCCAATAAAACAGATATGTTGTATTTATTTTCATGTTGTAATGTTGAACCAATGTATGTATCTTGTTTTTTTAAAAACTATTGGACTACATTGTCCTTTTGTATTTCATTCCTTGTAATCATGAAAATGTATTAAAATAATGCATTGGCTCAGGGTTTCTGGGGATGGGGTGTTACAGTTGGTATTAGAGAACGTTTAATAGAAAACATAGTAATTAGATATATAAAAAGTACATTACCGAACAAAACCCTATGATACAATTTGGGGTTAATAATACTCTAACATCCTATAATTTTGGTTAGGAATATATTATGTGGTTTATCATGAAAATACATCCATTTATGGAAACAAACAAGTAGAGGTGAATCTGGTACAAATCAATCTTGGAGTAAAAACTAAAAAACACCGGTTTGTGTTAAACTTGAATGGGAACTGGCGCACGAAAATGGGCATTGCTGCACTCTTGGTTTGACACTCCAAGGGAATATTCTTTTTTAAATTCATATGAATATTGAAAAAATGTATGAAGGAGTTATACACCCAAAGTAACCAAATTATGTGGTTCTAGGATTTATGATGCATAATTTTATTCTATTTTTTATATCATGTTTAGTGATATAGAGGGTTCATAATTTTATTATATAATATATAATTATAAATTGATTATAAATGGTCCCTAATAGTGGGAATGAGAACTTCATTAATGAACATGATGTGAAGAGTAAAAAGGATCTTATCTCTGATGGAATTAAGACATCATTTCAAAGGAATATTGTCTCCCTTGTATCCTCATAATATGAGGAAATAGTATCATGTGTTGATAAGTTATGTAAAGACTTTATTGAGTCCTATGGATTTGATGGGATGAAAAACAAAAAGATAATGTCTGAGAATACAAGCATAAAAGGAATAAAGGAAAGATGTAATTTTCACAAGTTATATTTGTGGAAGAAAAAACCATGGTATATGATTGAGAGGAAAATGATCTTTCTTCAAGTTTGTATAAAAAGGACACCATGCTGATAAATAAAAGACAAGGAATGAATTTTTCTATATTTAATTATTCAAATAAAAGAAAATGGGACACTCTGCATATCAATGACCCATGTGTTAAAGGAATATACCTCAAATGATTATTTTGGATAATGAAAATGGTTTGATTCTACTACAGATGAAGTAGAATGATTAATATTCATAGTCAAGAATCATGTAATTTGAGTATTTTTTCAGTATTGTACTAGTTGTAAGAATTATAAGATATATTTGGATTGTATTGCATTAATATTTCAATATGGAATTGTGGTCATATGATGAATGATACAATGTAAAAGTGATTTATTAGAAAGATAATATTTTTAGGAAAAAATCATGATTGAGGGAAATACAACCCTTTATATATATCCGATGTTGAGATAAAGATGAGGAAATGATTGATTTAGATAAGTTCGGACTACCATGGAACAAAAAATTTACTTTTCACGATGTCACTATAATCTGATAAATGTAGTCTACAACAATTTTCGATTTAACATATATATCCAATAACATGTATTTTTTATAAGGAATATGGAAGAATTCATGTTTTCAGTATGTTTTTTACGGTAGTTCACCTTTTAGACATAATTTGAGAGGATATGTGATGAAGTTATTCACATATTTTTAATGTGAACATTAGAGATACTTATTTTTGATTAGGGGTTAATGATAAGTTCATAATTTTTATTTATATAACTTCATTACGATGTGTTGAATTGTAATATTTTATAATTTTTAACCATTTATTAAAAGGTTAATGTTGATCATTTAATGGGGTTTTAGAGTTTAATGTCACTACATGATGGCTTGATTATTCTCCCATGAACATGTTTTCTAATTATAATGTATTGTTTTGTAGTAATAGATGCACATCCATTTCCTCTTATTAATAATATATTTTAACCACATTCTTGATGTGGGTTTCTCATAATTGAATTTTCAATTATCAACCATTAACTTTTGATGTTCAATTTCCAATTTCATGGATAAATTTTTTTAAGGAGGGGATAATGTAACACCCCATGAATATTAAAATAGATTAAATATAGAATGATTGAAACATTGAGTCACTACAAAACAACACTTTGTTATATCTTAGACATGTAAACATAATTTTTACGCCTCTTTGATTTCAATTTCAAAAAAGGGACATACACAATTCTGTTCAGCAAAATATAATGAGACTAATAAGACAATCATAATTTTTGGTGAACAATAACAAACCATTATGAGTAGTAACATAACCTTATGAATATTAATTAATTTTAATGAATAGTAAATTGTCCAAAAAAATTTAAACATCACCCATGAATGTATATATACAATATTGACATCTTACAAGTGAAAAAACGTTCAATGTATATGTATTGGTATTATTTATGTCATAAATAATTTAATTACAATTTTATGACTAAAATTATGAATTCAAATTGGAAACATGTATTCATAAATTTTTACTTTATTTTCATATAGTAAGAACATAATTTTATGAGACCCCGATTAATTTCTCAATGTGTTATATATTGATTTATAATTTTAATGTTGTTTTTTTCTAATAAATTACGATTTTATTTAAAAATTAAATTAAAAATATTTAGAAAATTATATACCAAATAATGATATTATTTTTAAATTTTACTTATCAAAATTTTTTTATAGATAATTGTTATAGATTTTTCTCAAATTCGTGAATTTTTTATAAATAATTAAATAAGGTAAAATACCGTACAGTAAAATTATAAGTTAAATACACTATTTATGAAATCATAAGTGATTTAATCCCACTTTTTTTGTACTCACATTCCATTATTACAGTTTTAGGTCATTTTTATTAAGACTATTAATAGTTTGGAGAAAAATATTAAAATAATGATTACAATAATTTAAAATACCTCCTCTCCTCCACTATAAATACCACCCTCATTTCCCTCTTCCATCCACACCTCTCAAAACTTAATTCTCACCAACATTATTTCAAATACACCCACCATGGCTCATTCACATTTACTAGATCATCTGGACTCACAAAAAGTCCAAAACCAATGACATTATGAAAGATCTCAAAAAGAGGATATCAAGAGGTAATCACCCTCTTTTATTTTCTTTGTTTTATTTTCATTTTCTTTTAGTTTCTTTTTATTTCCTCGCCTCTATTTATCCAAGAGGAATGAATGATCATGTATCTTACTTATTCTGGAATTCATCATGTTTATGGATGTCTTTCCATTATACATATTCTCTACTCACTCTAATTCAATAATTTAAAATGACGTCTGTGATGTGTTGATTTACCTACATCGTGGACCATGTGATTGAGATTCATTTGAAATCATTAAAAACTATTAATGAAAATATTTTTATTTTTTAACCAGATTATAATTTATTTATTTTATATTATATGAAATTTTGGAATCATTTTTTACAAATGTTATTAATTTATAAAGAAAAATGAGTTTGTTGTGTTCAAAAACCCCAATAAACCCAAACGGTTTTCATTATATAATTTATATAATGATTCATCTTAACTAAATTTAACCAAATAAAATTTTAACCCATGTTACTTTTATATGTTTACTAATAACATATAACATTAATTTGTGGTAACCATCCTCATTTTACATGATTCTCCATTCATGTTTGTAAGTATATCGATCATGATGAAAAGGATACCAAACAATAAAATTGAAAATATTAAACCCAAAAACAAGGCCATGAATGAACATAATATGTCTATAATAAATCAATAAAATAAATAATATGTTCTGTAAATAATAATTAATTAATATAAATTTGTTATCCATGACACTAAGATCAAGTGAAGATCACCAATAAACTTAATGTAAGTGTTTCTTCATCTCACTTCCATTTTTATGAGATATTCAGTATTAACTACTATTACATTTGTGTGGTGTATGTATACATTCCATTGATGTTTCATGTCATGAATATCTATATTTTTATGATAGTCTATGTATCATTTTATGATTAGTAATATTGGGTTATATGATTCAATTGATTACAAAATTGTACGTGTTTTTCTACCCAATCCTCCATTTTCATCTGGGTTAATTTTATCATCTAATTAAGTAAATTAAATTCATATTCATTAATATGTAATCCTCATAATTTCAGTTTGAATGTTCTATATATGTTTCTATACAAGAATCGTACCATCATTTATGGGGTGTAATATTTTTGAAATGATATTTCAAAAACTATTCTGAAATGGAATCCCGATTCAAGGAACTTCTAGAATTCGTAAATATTTTAAAGTTCACTCATTAATCTGTTTTAATCCATATTTATCATTCATAAATAAAAAATTTTAACAAGGAAAGCTATTTTTGTTCATTTCAGGTTTTATGAAAGAAAAAAATCATTTCTGATTTAAAATCACTTTAATTAATTCCTTAAACCGAACTGGAATGATTTAATTCTATTGATTCATTTAATACATTGTTTTAAATTATTTCACATTAGTGGCAAATCATTTATGCCTAAAATTTTATCTCAATAAATTCTTTTCTCAATTATACATGTTTAAATCCAGATTTAAGAAAAATAAAAAAAAACAAAAGAAATCTTCGTTCTAGTGTAAAATATAATTTTCTCACCTCACATTAACTTTTATGTTGTATATCCCATGTTCACCACTTATTCCATTCATGTGGTGTATGTAATTACCTTTGGTATGTCATTTCAGTAATCTCTTTTTTACCTTGATATTCTACGGGATTATCATTTTGAATGCTTCGTGGTGGTATGGGACACTTTATAATGTTTAGGGATTATTTCCTCAAGAATTTCTCAATGGTCTCACATAAATGTACCATTTTTCATGTCAAAATCCTTTTATAAATCATGTATTTTCTAGAGTATATTCTATTATGATATCATATATAATATTTTTTTAATGTTTTTTGTTTAGTTTGACTATGGATGTGCTAGTTTTTATATCATTAAACATATTATTCTGAATGTCTCAGATTTATGTTCAGTGATTGGATAATGTTTTTTACATTTCATATCTTTTGTTTCAATATGAATTAATATATTGATTATGTTCACCCCTTTCATGTTACGAATGCATTGAACTTTGTATGTGATGTGTGGGGACCACAATAGCCTCTCAATGCATCAGTCGGTTTTATAAGACAAATAGACGTGGACATGGAAGAGGCCCGGCCAATTTTTATATATAGTTTTGGAGGAGGACTTAATCATTTTTAGAGATATTGGTCATGGCCCTAAAAATATGTTTTAAAATGTCCAAAATATGAATTTACCTAATAATAAAGATAGAAATTCATAGTTCATTTGGTTATTTGACTAGTATAATAGCCATGACTATGTTTTTTATGGAAATACTTACTCATCTCATATTACTAACATATTATGTTCATGTTTATTTTTAAAAGGCATGTGTTTTTAGTTATTCATGATTCATATTGTTTATGTTTATGACAACTTTCATTGTATTTCTTACCCTTACTAAGAATCTGAGATCACCCCTTTCTTATGTTTCATCTTCTTATGGACACAAAGAATGTTATTATGACTGACTTTCAGGGATAATCTTGGATTAGAAGTTGTTCCAAATAAAACATTTGGGTTGTATTAATTTTCATGATTTAATATTGAATATAGGTATGTAACTGTTTTTCCAAAACAACTAAACTTCCCAGTATTTTGGGATTTGATTCCTCATAATCATGCCAATGTATTAAAATAATGCCCCGGCTCTGAGATTATGGAGACGGGGCATTACACTAGTGGCTATATTGTGATTCATAGATGATTTAGTCTTGAAATGGCCCTTTATGTATACTTTGAATAGAAATTTATTCCATAATTCTTGATATAATTATAACCCAATATAAATTATAAATACCAGCTCAAAACTACATGTTAGATCATAATAAGGGGTTGGTATCAATAAAATAATCCTGATATTCAGGATTTCACATCAGATGTACTCATCAAACACTATATTATCTAATGGTATTGATATATAGTGATACATAAAATAATGGTTTGTGTTTTTATCTTATAAAAAATATGAAGTTTAATATTAAGAATCAGGAAACTTAAATTTTTATGTGGATAATTTCTTAAAAAAAGATTTAGAGTATGTAGTAATAAATTTATCATTAAATATTTGAGAGAATTATTTATGTGGAGTAATATTTGACATATATACTAATTAGAAGAATGAAAATGATATATTTTAATATATGGAGTTAAACATGATCCAATATATATGGTTTGTGTTTAATAGGTATCTTGAAGTTCCAATACACTACCATGGTATAAATTTTAATGAACACGTTGTCTTTACGATTATACTGATTGAAAGTGACCAAATAAAAAATTATTTATAAAATAATGGTGTAGAAATATTAATGAAAGGGAAGCTCTCATACATTTATGAATGGTTTTTTCAACCACTAATTCAAATAATGATAAATGAGTAACATAAGTATGATCTAATGTTATATTATAAGGATGGAGATAATCTAGTGTTTAACCTTCATAGAATTATAAGACTTGTGAAATGAATATGCATCTCAATTATACCAAAACTGAATAATGATCTATTCTACAATGTTTATATTTCATCATTACAAGTTTATATAGAAATTAGAATAGTGTATATAGGTATCAATGATTACATATTGATAGATATCCTTATCATGGAAATTTTAGAGTACCATTCTTGATTGATGGTCTACCAACCTGTTGCAGGTAGATTCCAAAAGAGGAATGTGATAATGTAATCATTAATCATACCCATATTTAAATGTGAGAACATCAGCATGGATTTTACGAAAATTCATCCACATAACACTTATGGTAATAATTTTGTTAGTGTTGTGATTGATAAAATTATGAAGACATATAATTTAATATATCTTTAAATATAATCATCACTTGAACAACATGAATAAATAAATGAAATGTAAATGGCAATGATTTTTAGTGTAATAATTTTAATTATATCTAATAAATATCAGAGTTTTAGGAAAAAAGTATTAGATAATTATTCTAAAACAATTAGACATAAATTTGAGCTTTAAAACTACATATCAACATCATATAGAAGGAAATCATTAATGGACTATAAAAATTCCTTTAGAAATATTGGGATCATTATTGATATGTTTAAAAAGATGATTGGATCAGTATCATCAAGTTGTATGGTTTTCATAATGAAAAGGATTCTACATCATAAATTAACTGGAAATATAGTTTTATCTCTATATGAAGAGGTGTAAAACTATAATATATTATAATTATGTTATAGATCAAAATATATTAGGAATTGATCATCCTTAATTAATGATAGAGATGATTTAAACAATACATGAACTTGATGATGTTACGAAATTTGAAAATGGTCTGCATTCATAGTTGTTGGTGATATCTTGGGATTGATTTTTGGAGTAAATTATTTTGATTAATTTCACCATAGAAGATGGAAATTAGATTCATTAATAATGTAATTTTATTCCCTTGGTATATTATCTTATTTTTGATCCTTGATCATGTTGGTACTATATCTTATCCCCTATAAAATCCATCAGAACTCTCAAAAGTGCATGATGATATGCCATGTAGCCATACTCCTAGACCTAGTGTGATAATAATAACATTACACATACTATTTGACACCAATTGAGATGAAATAAACATAACATGCATTTATTTTTCATCATTTACAAAAAATTAACATTACGCATTAAAAAAAATACAATCCAAGAACCCAATGTTTTAGATTCATTGGAGACTATGTAGATAAATGTTTTATTTCACATTATTTAACTAATATATAACATTAATAACAAACAAAAATGTTATCCTTCTAGACAGATCAAACATAAAACACTTCTTCATTACATAGGGAATGAAAACATTATTAAGGGTGATCTAAAAATCATAGTAAGATAAAAAAATGTTAATGATTCATAATATTATAGATCCTAATCATGTGATAAAACATGAGCATTGGAGAATGGTTTGATTAAAAATATCATTTTATAATAATATATGGTCATAAAACATGATAAAATGACATATATCCTCATATGATTATACATATAACAAGGTGTAAGATAGTGGAATGATGAAACACTAATCATGATCCATAGATCATACCACAGGCATGTGTTATGATTATATTAATTGAACATAAAAATAATTTGAACATAACTTATAATAATCTTATTCATGTAGTATCATCTGAACATAACTAATCAAAATCATGTACTTGAATTATCTTGTGAACATAGAAAATTACAGTCATGTCCACTAATTATCTTGTTATTATGGATAATCAGAATCACATACATGCATTATTCTATGATCATTGCAATGCATATAGATTTTTCCAAATTATCTTGTAATCACATCAAATTTTCATCATGTCCATGAATTATAATATTAAAATAGTAAATTTCAATTATTCCCACACATTATCATGAAAACACCACTGATCTCAATCATATACATGAATTATTATATGAATATAGATAATTTCAATCATGTATATAAATTATCTAATTATATATAAAACCTTATTTTATGCATATCGGTTCTATATCAGACCCACACATCTTATAATGATAAAAAATATCTATGTAAATAATTTTAAAATTAAACCATTAATTATCACAAAATATATTTATAATCCCTATTGATGAAATATAAACATTAAAGGATGTTTTTTTAGATGAAAAAAAATTATATGAGAATTAAAAATACATTAAAAAGAACATGAAATATCCCTTACTATTGATAAACATAGTTTAAAATAACATGTTTTGTAAAGAAATAATAAATACATTTTCATTTAAAAAACATAGAATCATAGCGAATTTTTTGGAAAATATAATTAGTGAAGAAAGTGGAAAAATTCAATCTTCTGGATAATATATTAAATGGGATATTTTTCACACTTTTTCTAGAATGTCAATGTAAATATCAAATGAACCATAAAAATGATAAACAAATTAATCACAAATTTTTTTATGGAATTTAAATGTTAATATAGAATATCACAATGAAATAGTGTAATAATATATATTGATATTCATAAAATAATAAATTGAATTTGAACATGAAGACAAATTATTCAGAAGGAATTTATTTAGATAAGGTCGACTCATCTTAGAAACACCCTTTTGGTCAATTTATTAGACAATGAAGGATGAAATGGTATGAAGACATGTAAAATATATAAATAAATAGAATATAAAATTATTGGTTTTAATAGATAAATAATAATCATTTTCTCGAGATAGGTATTCATACATATACACTCTGGATTTGATAGTGAGAATTGAATGAAACCCTTTCGACATTGGTAACATTTTATTCATAATACATTAAAATAGAATACCTGATATTTCCTTTTTAATCTTATGAATATCAAAAATTTTATGATTACGAAAATATATTTGGTATTATATTTACCAGAAAAAATAATATAGGTGGTTCATAAAGAATATATCCAAATGAAAGGAAAATAAAAATGAGAGGCCCTTATATTTTAAATAAAATTTAATTTTTAAAGGAAATAATTTATAAAAAATTAGAGTCTAAACTAATTCGAAATTACAAGAATAAAAAATGTTTAGGACTCTTAAAAACACTACATTGGATGATTAGAACATGAACATTTGTGAAATGTTTAAAAAATGATCATATATTTTGAAAGAAAAGGAGTTCATTTCACAAAACCCATTATAACATTAGATGTAAACAAATCTGTATAATTTAATGTATGTAGAAAACATTGATATGTAAATAACATGAATTAATATTTAATAATTATATCATATGAGAGTGGGGTAGTATGTACACCATATAAATGATTTTTTTTCATAATATAAATCATGCCACATTGAAGGGAAATTGAGATGAGAACTCGTACCTTTATTTTGCATTTATGAAACCACATTTACATAAATTGTAATATAAATAACCATATAAATATTTCATTTTAGAATATTATAATCATATTATAAATTTTATACTTTTAAATTTTTATAATTCATTAAACATATATTAGTTAGTTATTATTATTTTCATCATAAGATGTGAGTAATTGTGATTATTGTGTATATGTCTTGTACTCTTGATTTTGATCCTCATAATTTCATGAAAATACCATTATTAAAATATAAATTAATTTAGTTGAATAATTTTGATATATTAATTTAGATAGGTCCATGTTTCTATAAATGGATGATATGTGTATTATAGGTGACAATAGATAATGTGATGAGAATGCTTCAGGTAATTTACTGGTAACATAATAAAATTTGTAAAGAAAACTCATTTTTGTACCACTAAAATCATGTTAATAGATTACGTATTCTTAAAACCCTATTTTTATCAATCTTGTTTTGGTTTTCATTTAATGAATATTCGATTGAAATTTTTGGAATATTTTGGATGTTTGTTGGATGTGCATGATTAGAGCATGATTTTCCCAAGCTCTGTGCCCTACATGAGAAAACCATGAAAACCTAGTCCTTGAGGGTTTTCATGGTTGTGGAACTATTTAACAATTTTTTGACCACCAATTATAAAATTTTTCAACATTTTAGAAGAGTTTGATAGTTATAGCGCATGGTTGGGAAAACAATGTTTCCTTTCCCAGCTAACTATGCACACTGGTAATTTTTAACATGAAAATTATTTTTAAAATCAAAAAACAATTGTTTTAGTAGATCAACATCCAAGATAAAACCATATACAGATTCTTCTTCCTTGGTGGCTCCCAATAGGTGATTTGGACACATTAAACCCTTCCAAAAGAAGACTGATTTTTTAATAACGATATTCAATATCTACCCAATGGGTTTCCTCTTACGTTACTCTTCCTCACAATATGTCCTATTTCCTCCATAGGGTTTCTTAGATCATTATATTGTTAGTGAATATAACATCCACTATTTTAGATCTAGAATCTATGTTTTATTCAAAAATACTCATTACCAAAGTTCTTTTTTGGATTTTCTCTATATGGGATTAGTTTTTTGAGATCCCATGATGCTAAGCTGGGTGGTAATCTTTAGATTGGAAAATTTGATTAACCCAAAATTATATGATTTAAATTCAATTTTTTTGATATAAATACAATTTATGGAGATTTAATTCAAATTATTTAGTAAAAATTTAATTCTATATATTTTTTGGCATTGTATTTGAAATTGTATTTTTCATGAAATTGGGAAAACCCCACAACTTCCATTTATTTTAGTTTTATTTTGAAATTTGATGGAATTTTTGTAAATTAAAAAAAGTACATTTAATTAGTTAATTTATATTTTAAAATTTATTTTAAATTTAATTTTTAGACATATATATAAAATTATTTTGATAGAATCCCATTGGTTTTATCATAGAAAAATTAATGTTTTGATTAAAATCATTTTTTAGTTTTTAAATGGAAAATTTGAATATTTGAAATGAGAGAATGGGATAAATTGTATTTTATGAAGTATTAAAATAAATTGTCCATATTTTATATTTATTATAGGGAATGCAAGCCTAGGTAGTTAGTGAGTTATTTTGGCAACAAATCCGCAATTTACAACAGTCATAATTCTACTACACTAGTCACATCTTTGATGGGATGGTAATGAGTCATCCATGACATATACCAATGGGACATGTGTACACATAATTATGTGACAACTATTGGAGTGTGAGAGTGTCCTACAGCAGAAGACTATACTACATTATCAATAATGACCATAATTTTCATTGTTTTTATTTGAAATGAATATATATACCAATATTTCTGAAAATTTTACCATGACTTTTGAATTTATATTATCTATTCTATAAAAAATCTTTATTGAACCATTTTTAATGTGTTTCCATCATTTGAAATATAAGGCAGGATATATTTTATATATGTTTTGAAATGAAATTAATTTTTATTTAAAATTGAATTATATAGTTGATTAATTAAATATTTTCATATTTTTATTGAATTCTTTACTGAGACCCTTCTAGTATTTTAGCTCACCCCTTACCTGTTCCTTTTTGTTTCTGTAGAATATATTCATCTTGGATTGAGAAAGGGAATGAAACAAATTAGTTGTGGTAATAGTTGATCATCATGGGGATTGTATTTTTTTCATTGGGATATGAGTTTTTATCTAATTTTCTAATATTTTTTGTAGTATTTTGTACTATTTTCACTATTTGACTTGTGGTATACTTCTCCATGTGGAGTTTTTCTTGTATGAATACCAACTTGTTTATCTTTCTTCCACTATGTTTGCGTAAAATTCATTTACACTTTCATATTTTATGATTCCATTTTATTTTCCCTAACCTATGGTGATAGGAAATTATTTTCTAGTAATGTTAAGATCATCCTAGGTATTAGGGTACTTGGGTGTGTGGGAAGGTTCGGGACAAAGTGATATCAAATGTGCTGGTTTTTCATATTTTAATAATGATAGTGTGTAGTTGAATAATCTTTTTGGGACTTAATAGGTATTTTTTATTTAGTTAAAGGCCATATCTAATCACAATCATCCTTATGTCACAGAGGGTGGATTTTGGGAAAGACACATTGGGGATTATTTCTAGTCATTTACCTTCTTTTGATTTTGATATATTGAAATACGAATTTTGTTTTTCATTCTATTTTGAATAATTCTCCTTATTTCATTATTTCATTTTTAATATAATGTATATAATGTGGTCAACTAACATTGTTTAGATTCGTAACTATATGGAGTCATGAGAATCTGATTCAGAAGAAAGCTACTAATGAATCTGAGTGAGAAAATCTTCCTATGGAAAAGAGATTGCTTGGGGTGATCCTATGTACATCCTAAACCCTAGGAAAGGAAACACCATGAGTCATTTTTTAGACAATTGTTGTGTAACTTAAAAAGTGTTTTTTCTGAAATATTTTTTAGGAGTTATATTTCCAGAATCCACAAGTGTTCAATGTCTCCAATGACACTCATGAGGCTGAAGAATTATTTAATGAGATGGTTAATTTTTTTGAGTTTTTAGAAACATCTAATGAAATTAAGGGGAAGTGTTCCACCTTCATACCGAAGGGACTAAGTTAGAGATGGCGGGAAATGTTGATGATGAAAATAAAGAATGAGAGTATAGAGTGGATATAATTAAAATCTCTTTTCATAGACTATTTCTTTCTATAGTTTTTTTTGGTTTTGGACAAGGCTATTGAATTTTTTGAACTCAAGCAGGCAGATAGGATGGTGAAATAATATGAAAATATTTTTGTGAAGCTTTTGTAGTTTCCACATAATAATTTTTCAAATGTGAAGATTAATACTCAACAGTTTGAGTTATGATATTTATATGAAATTCATTCTCATATTTCCATAATTAATCTACCTTTTTATGATGATCAAATGTATATAGATTTAGTGGTATAAATAGATCATGTAGGATAATCAATGTTGATATAAAGTTTCTTTCTATCCTAGTGATAGTGTGGAATTCCACTAAGGAGAAGGAAAACCATTGTTATGCTCATAGTTTTTCTTTAAAATAGGGGGTTTATAGACCGTTTATAGTGCATAGAATTATACCTTTGAAATTCTACTAGTATAAAATCCTAAACAATATATATGGGTTTGTACTATGGAACCCAATATATTTTTCTCATGAAGACACTAAGGGGACTTGAATAAATTATGTCATGTATTTTATACTTCATGTAGTCTCATTAGATCAGTAGTGGTTATAAAAAATGTGGTGTAATCAGATGCTTTATGAAAAAGGGGTTCTAGAAAAATGCATTCAAAATGTAGCTTCTTCTTGCAGCAGAAGAGTATCCAGAGGAAGATAATATAGTTCTAATGACATTGAGAGGTATAATAATTATACCTTTATAAATAGTGACTGCTTCATTGGATAATGGTGCATCTTATTAATTTATATGAACCCATTTTTCTAATTTTCTAAATATTTATATTTATATTTTTTATGGATGTTACTACTCCCATTGCTGAAATGTGAGAACATGGTATTCATTGTATTTCTTGTGCTTTCTATTTATTAGATGTTGATATTTAATTGGACATTATAGTTATCAACATGAAAACTCGTGATGTCATATTCTTGATGTATAAGTTCATTTCTAATAAATTCCAGATAATTTGTTCACTTTGATGGACCAGCTTTACCAAAACCTATTATGTTTTCCATATCAATTAAGGATAATGGTACATGCGGTTGAGTAGAGAAGGGACTTTTTTATCAAGAGTTGGGTAATGTTATATATGTGATTGATTTTTATCTTGATGTAGAATATTTAAATAGTTATATCCCCCCATTTTTCAATGATTTTCCTAATGCTTCTTGTTATGATTTGTCTACGATGACACCAATAATAGAGGTAGATATTTCTATCGATTTAGTGTTGGATACTCGACCAACGTCTATTATCTCTTAGCACATTGTACCAGCAGAAATGTAAGAGATGATGACTATGTTGGACGATCTTGTATATAAAGGAATTTCATGGCCATGTGTGTCACCATGGGTGGAACTGGTTCTCTTTGGGATGAGATATGGTGGTTCACTTCACCGTTGTAATTATTAGGAAAATATGAATTCAATTATGGTAAAGAGTATGTATATGTTTCCCTGGATTGATGATATATTTTTTCCATTGAATGGGGAAAACTGGTTCTTGAATATTTAACAACGAGTTTGTTACTATTATATGAGGATAAAAGAATCATGCAATGATAAAATATCCTTTTGGAGAAGGTATGACCATTATGAGTACGTTTTCATTCCCTTTGGTCTACCAAATTCTACTATAGTCTTTATGGATTTATAAAATATTATATTCCAGGAGTATCTTGTTTCTTTTTTTTTGTCTTTTTAGATTACTTATGGGTTTAATATAAATTCAAGAAGGGTATTGTGCATCATCAGAGAGTTGTAATGGAATTATTGATAAATAAACAACTATATTCCACAATTTACAAATGTAATTTTCGGATCCGAGAAGTGAAGTTCCTGCATCTCTTGGTGTCATAAAAAATTTAATTTAGTTGATATTTAAACGATTAAAGTTATTATCACATGGGAACAACCACATAATGTTTTTTAATTACAGATATTATTGGTTTTATATGGTTATTGTCAATTATTTGTAATGGACTCCCCAATGTTGGATTCCCTAATGGTTGATCACTAACTCACAAGGGATTGATTTTTTCTTAGGATAAGAAAATTTTATAATTATTTTGTTGAGATTAAGCTTCTTTCGAATATTATTTAATCATTGAATCTTTCAGAGGTCGGGCAAGGCTATTTGGTCTTCTATGATACATAAAATTTAGAATTGACATGGATTATTATGTATGGTGATCATGCCATTATATATGGATATCTTGTACTTAGGCCATATGGAAATAATTACCCAACTTATGAACATAATCTTGCAGTTGTGATCTATGGTTTTATGAGTTGGTGGAAATGCCACTTCATAGAAAGTTTTACCATGTTTTCCAACCATAATAGCCTTATTTATATCTTCTCTCAAAATTATTTTAATCTCTAGAATATGTGTTGTGTGGAATAATTGAAATATTTCGACATTGAGATCACCTATAACCCAGATAAAAAATATTGTGGTATTGGTTGTGAATGATAGGATGACAAAATCAGCTCACAATTTTCCAATTCATTATAAAACCAAAGTTGACGAGTTGGGAAATCTCTATGTAAAATATATTATTCATTCTTATAGAGTTATATATACTATAGTCTCTGATAGGGATAACCAAATAACTTCTATTTGTAGAGGCCTTTAATAGAAACGGATATCTCGTGTATGTTTTGAGCACTACATATCATCTATAGTTCAATGGCCAGACAAGAAGAGCAATTAAAAATCTTGATGATATGCTCCAAGGCTATGTTCTTAACTTTTTTGGGGCTTGGTATGACCATATATGATTTTATTTGTTTTATTATATCTATAGTCACTAGAATGTGATATGTATATATCCTTTTGAGAAATTATTTTTCAGACCATGAATATATCTATTACATTGGTCAGAGATTAGTGAACGTTCTGTGGTTGGACTAAAGTAGGATAATGAGATGATAGAAATGATTCAAATGATTCAAAAACAAATTTTCCATCCCAAATCCAATATGAATATTATAATTATTTTTACCACATATTATTGGAATTCACATTTGGTGACCAGGTGTTCTAGAGAGTTTCACCTCAATTTGTTCCTCGATTACATGGGAGGGAAGGTAAAATCTAACCTTGTTTTTGAATGACTTTTGGGGTTGTTGGGACAATGTTGAATGTTCCTTTCTTCTTATAATATACAAAGTAGATGATTTCAATTCCCAACATGTTCTATATGGCATTCTTCAGAAGTATCTATCTGATCCATCTCATGTTATGAGATAGAGAGATATTATAGTTGACCGATAATTTTCTAGGACTGAACATTATGAATTGATAATTGATTATAAAATCATTCCACTTAATGGTAGTATGATAACATTTGTTTTTGTGCTATGGAATTAGGGTGCCAATACTTATGAGACATAGGAGAGGGATACACATAAGAGAGAGTTTCAACCTATTTATTTTACACGGAAGCTTCTTAACTGGATTTTTTGGTATATAATGTCTCTATGGTGGGGAGGTTGAAACATCATTTTAATCTTTTTAGGTATTCCTAAATAGGTATTTTTACCATGCTTTGGTTGGGTTTCAATTAAAAGTGTTTTGGGAGAAAATTTGTGAAAATTTAGAATTTCTTGGGTTGTGCACAGTAGGTGCTCGGTTTTTTCAAATCATACACTTTGCTACATAAAACCAAAAAATCCCATACAATAAAGGTTTATATAGTTACCACATGGTTTATGATACCTATTACCCACCTATTATAAACCATTCACCCTTTTATTAAGTGTATACTGCTTAGAGAAATTATTTTTTCATGTCATGAGTCCTTTTCTAGCTATCCATTTGTACATGAAATTTTTAATCTGAATGTTTGTTTTTAAATATTGAAAGACACTTTTTAGATTCAGAATTTTTAGGATTTAACCCCAATAAATTTATCCATCCTTACTATCTCCAAGGGGCAATTTTGGCCCCACTAGACCATTCTAGATGAATATTGATGCTTAAAAATTGAAATCATGTATGTTTCATCTTCCCATTCTCTTCATCCCTATATATCCTCCTTCCAATATAAGTATTGTTAGATCTCCATGTTATTGTAGAATATAATATCCACTCATTTAGATCTAGAATCTATGGTCGATTCTCAAATCCTCATTTTTGATACTCTTTATTGGAGTTTCCCATCTTGTACTTGATGTTTTGAAATCCCTTTATCTTGAGGTTGGTCAATAAATTTTGATTAGAAGTTTTATTAAACATAAATTGTTTAATTTATTTTAAATTGTTTGATTTTGATTCAATTTCATGAAAAATATTTCAACTAAAAAATTAAAAAAATAATTCCATTAATACTAGGGAATTTTTTTTGAAGTTGGGTTTGATAGCCAATTGATAACCCGCCCAATTCCCTTGAATTCGAGAGTGTCTTAAAATTTGATTAGATTTCGTTAAATATAATTGTGGAAGTAAATAGTGGAATTCTAATTGTGAAATTAATATGATGAAATTGATTTCAAATTGGTATTTGAGAAAATTATTTAAACGGTTATGATATAAACCCATTTGTTTTGTCATAGAGGATGCATGTTTTAATTAAAAACATGTTTCTGTTTTCAAATGGAAAATTGGCATATTTGAAATGGGAGAATGGGATAAATTGAATTATATATAGTCCTGAAAAAAAATTTATCATTATTTTTTATTATAGAAGAATTAGTAATAGGTGGTTAGTGAGTTATTTGGGATAATAGTCTATGATTAACAACACTAGCAGTACATGTACAATAGTCACATCCATTATGGGATTTTGAAGGTATGTGTACACATAATGCAATGAAAATTATTTAGGTGTGTGGGAGTCCCATATCCTTTAACTGTAATATGTTTTAAAAGATGACCATGTTTCTCATTGTTTGTGTTTAGATTATATATATTCCAATGTTTGTGAACTATTTACCATTCCATCTAAATTTTTATAAAGTATTTTTCTATGATCATTTTGAAGCCATTTTTTGTAGTGTTTCTATCCAGTGACATGTAATCTCGTATTTGTTTTAAAAATTATTTGAAAATACATTATTGTTTATTTAAAATTGAAATATTTATTCGTATTATTAAGTGGTCACATCTTATTATAGAGTCCTTTTTGATAATGTATTAGGATTTTGGCTCACACCCAACATGTTCCATTAAGTGTTTGTAGAATATCATATTCCAGATTCAATCAAGGGTGAGGTGAAACTTGGATGTGTTAGTATCAATTGATCCTTGGTCATGGAGAGTTTTTATATTGGGACATTCGTTTTTATCCTTTTTCTGGTAGTTTGTGGTAGTACGTTGCACTATTTTTTATATTTGAATTTTGGTACACTTCAACTTATGGTGTTTCAGTCGTTTAAATAATATCTTGCGTATCTTTATTATATTTGTGTTTGTGGAAATTTTATTCCCACATTCATATTGTTTGATTCCAGGTTTTTTTCAACCATATGGGGATCAAGAATGCCTTTCAGGACATGTCATTATTGGTCTGGGTATTTGGGTACCATGGTGTTTGGGATGGTTCATGTTTATGCCACCCCTAATGAACCATATTAATTTAAAAATATTGTATAAAATATCATATATTTCATGTATTTATGGATTTATAGTCATTATTATCAGAAATGGTGATGATAATGCATTATTATTCATGTAGGTGGTTGAATTGACCCAATCAAGAACATGTTATACCAAAAATAAAAGAGATTATGGTTTTAAAATAGTAACACCATTTAATCAAAATGATAATGATGTTGATATAAAATTATTACTATGGGATGAAAAATTTATATGTGGTATATATGATAAGTAAATTGAAAAAAATGTTGAATACCTAGGTACATACATTGATGAATTCCCTCATTGTCGGAGAAAGATCTTTTGGAATGAAGGATTTAGGCATTCCTCATTGAATAATAATTTCATAGTTGTTTATTAATACAATAGTAAAATAAAAAATGGATACGTATTAATGATTTAATTTATGTAAAAGATTGTTCTGGAATGATAATAGTAGGGTTCCATTTATATGTATGTATTGGTAGGAATTTGCAAAAATATTCATTATATATTGTATAATGTGTTCATTTTAAAAGGAATGTGGTTACAAAGTGGAAAAATAATTCATATTTGTCATGAATAACCCCTTGAAAAGAATTTGTAGCTAATTTATCATGTTAATTTATGTCATAACACCCTCCCTCCAATGATACCACAATAAAGGGAGATAGATAATGACCCTTGAGTCCCACCTCTAGTAGGCTAAGGGTTGGAAACTAGCACCAAGGGTTGGAAAATCTCGAAAATATGGTAGGACATAACATTTATAAGAAAACAGGATCAGGAGATATAATGAATCATCCAAAACAAAAACATGTAATAGTATACAATGAAATCCCAAAAATATCCCACATGAATTTATAAATAGAGCTAACATAAGAAACATATCCAAAGTAAATACCCAAATATAATGCTAATGTAGTGGCAAAGAAACTGTAAAGGATCTAATCTAGTAAGGTATAGCATTATCTAAAAATTCCCCCATAAAATCTAAAAATATTTTTCTATACATAGGGTGAGAATACAATAATTCACACTATGAAATCCAAGGTCTCTCTTTCACATTTGACATATGCATACTAATGCACTTGTGAGATTAAAGGTGAACCAAACTACACCTAAATAGGTATTTGAACTATATTTTCCTCACCAAGGAATACCCATTGAATGACGGAAGTCACGTATTATAAAATAACATGATAACAAAGATAATGGTATAGTGGAAAACTTTCTCCATGGTATGCCGCTCTCACATCCCAATGTTATACGTCCTGGAGATTCTATATTTGTTGTATACCATACCACCCCACAAGAATGGTCACAAAACACCATTCCAATACATACATGGGTGAGCTACCAACAAGGACGAACAAATCCAATATCTCTAAAAAAACTAGTCTTCCTCCCCATAAGAATAGTCTCACGTCGCCCGAAAACACACAGGAAACATACAACATCTTACCTCGAAGAAACCTATGACACATAACACCTCTCCTCAAAATACATGGGATATCACATACCACATCTCTTATATAAGGAACTTGGGAAACATAAAACCTTTCCCAAAACCACTTAGTCTATCATAACCATCCCGATGAATTTTGGTTCATCATATACACCATCAAATGCACTAACAAATCTTTGGTCGTCACTCCCTATGGCCTACCTACCATGACTAAATGAAGGAGCAAGAAACGGTGGGTACCCATCCATCTATACTCCCCACTATATGCTTGGAAAACACCCCCATAATTATTATTTAGGTGTTCGAAATATTTTTCTTAACATGGTAGCGGTGCATATAAAAATTGCAAAAATATACAATTATATATATAGTATCACACACTCAGGGACAACCTAGGGGTTCATAACAAAACACACCAAATCAAAACATCGTCACTTATAATGCCACCATAAAATTGATTTATTAATATCATAAATAGTAAATTCAAAATGTGATGTTTCCCAATAAACTAAGGTGGCTTTAAAATTATTCTAAGTTTAATCTGCATTCATTTCGTTATTTATTACCAACCACATTAAACAACATAACCCACCATTTAAATATTTCATTATCCATTTACATTCTGTCTTCCAAACTAGCCCTTCCATTCCAAACAATATTAAACAATTTGAGAATTTTTTCTATCACAACATGAGCATCTATCTCAAAATAGCCACTAAAATTTCATCACAAAATCATAGGTAGAGAACCACCTCCTCACTGCCCAAAATGTATGGACAAACAAAACACCTCCTCAACACAAAATATGTACCGCCAAACATACCACCTCATAGACACCTCAAAATCACAACAAAAAAATCCACATATCACCCAACACATAATTGAAATCACCCATCAACATCACAAAAGAATGGAAAAAATGAAGACATTTCATTAAAAATTTTACATATTTAAAAAAGATGATTTTATCACATTACAGTTTATTTTAGGTTTGTTGTCAAACAGACCAATAATAATGGGAAACCCGTTCATTAGACAAATAAAAAAACTAACAAATTTATATATAGGATTATGCCACAACCATAAAAATAGTCACAAAAAAGGGTCCCACAAATCATGCCAAATAGTGAAAACACACACTAATTACCACAATTTTTAGCATGGAATTTTGATCGAATAGTAAATCACCTAACAATAGTATCAAAGCTGTAGATGAGTGTAAATAAAACCCCAAATTCCCTATTCAATTGAATTAACCAATATATTAATATTGTATTAATCTTGAAAAACCACAATATGTTGATTACAGAAGAAATCCCCTCCCACATAAATCACAAATAAAGTAAAAAGAAGGAAATCTGACCTCAAAGAAGCTTCCCAACTCACTATGCACTACAAGGTGAAGAAGAATGCCCACGAACCACAACCACCCCATAAGAACTGTGGATCATCCTACAATGCATCCCAATAATTTCAAACACAACCAAACACACACGAAAAACTAATGATACTACAATGCAACATATATATAAGGGGAAAACAGAAGAAAACACGTGAGAAGGACGAAACTCACTACAAATATAGCACTTATTTCCATCAAACATCCATTGGGATCAATAGATTGTGGTGGGAAGAAGAATGGATCAAGGAGCTCCTCATGGTAAATAAGGTTTTCCAAAACTGAGAGGAATAAGAGATCATAGATAATTGAATGAAATTTTAGCTGGAATATATTTTTAAAACTATACTAGATCGAGGGATTACATTATTTTTAATCCAATTTTACATTATGAAATCCTCGGTGTTCAGTTTCAGCTACAAAATATATCATCTATTCATTTTAATTTACTTTTCTAACTCTACAATATTACACATCATGAAACCCATGTTCACTTAATGTAAATTGTGTACACACTATAAAACCTAATGAATATGTTGTCAAACAGAGTGTCACATCATATAATCCATTTACATTACATGTTATCTCCCTACCTCAAGCCATTAAAAACCAGACTTCTCCCGAATCCATCTGATCCTCCTCCGAACACCTCCAAAATAATAATAATAGATTTGTAAGGAAAAAACCATTACATAAAATACATGTCAAATGATCCTCACCCTAGTGAATCCCAAACGAATCCTAGAAGAAAAAGAGTTCTGAACAACCACCTGCAAGATACCTCTCATGGTTCTTATCACAACTTAAATGATACAACCATCCATACATTCCCACTAAAATGACAAAAAAATAGCCACACAACCACACTGCCACACAACCACTAAAAAACCATATCAACCTCCATGAATCCAAAACCATTATCTTCTACAACCAACAAACTAAACTTCTCCAAAACCACTAAACTACACCATCCCAAACACAAAAATTAGTAAATTCTATCTTCCATGTCAAGATAATATCTTCTCTATGTGGCACTGATTCTCCCACACATGTTTAGTCATATCTTAATTAATGCACCTCGATTAGGAATCTGGTCCCCCATATTTCAATGTTAGGAATTTAACATATATCACACCACACACATTACAATGAATGGGAAACAACTCCTCCTAATATACCAAGAGACCCAAATATCCTATCATTATTCAAAATATAGAAAAATAATCAATAAAGCAACTATAGGTATTGGAAACACATATGTGTATCTCTCTCAAGTACTCTCATCTTTTCCATCATGCCATCACATCACACAATTTAAAGTGATGGTTCAACCACCAAGGGATATATCCTAATGATCCTTGACATATAATGGACATTCCAAAAATATCTCATCAATATTGATATGTGATGTTACCTAGTAAATGGCTTGGGAGTCATCATGATGATATCGACGAGGGTGAGGGACTTGGAAGATATCTTAGATCCTATCAAAATACTATGGAATCAATAACTGATACACCATCTTGTAAACATGGTTCAACACCTGAGAGGGCCCATAAAAACTGGGAAAAAGTTTATACCCTATGAAAAACATATACTTCCCATGTCAAGGGGAATCCATCAAGAACATGTGGTACCCATCATCAATCTCCATGGGGTTCCTCCTGGAATCCGAATAAGACTTCTACCAGTCATGTGCTTCTTTCATCCACTCATGAACATGTGTATCCATCATTTTCTGCACTACACCACATTTAGACCAAGAATAGTTATCTTTCAAACCACTATCAAGCATAATTGAGAATGACATGATCTCCCAAAAAACTCTCAAACAGAGTCATTCCAATGGAAGAGTGATTATAATTTTTATTAGAAAACTAAAACAAGGGTAATTGTCACACCCAAGATCAAATAAAGTCCTTGATTCACTCCCCCAACATATCCTCAAACATCTATATTTTCTGTTATATCTTCCCATCCGTCTAAGGATCAAAAGTAGGGTTGGGAAGTAACTAATTTCCAAAAGCATGATTTAGTCCTCATTAAACTCATGAGGCAAAATGTGCATCCTAATTCAAGATAGTATACCTTGGAATTCCATGTAACAACACTACCACATCCACATTCCTCTACTCTCGGGCTTCCCCTTTGATTGATTCATTGATCTATTAGAAGTTGGCATATTTCATCAACTAACCCGCGGACACTAAGATATTGTCACATCCATCCTAGTCACTATGTATCCCTATCATGAAATCCATCTATATGTCAACCCATATCCACTTTGGAACATCCGAGGGCTGTAACAAACCACCTATAACAAAATGCTAGTCCATTACCTACTTGAATGACACGAATTTTTCCAAAAAATCTAACACTACCCATTTCATCCCAGGCCGCCATAACTATGTCCTCATGCCACGAAAAAATTGGTAAATTTATTTGTGTACCATAAAAGGTGATATCAAAGAGTCACAAAGCACCCCATCATGCATTACCACATGTAAAAACCAAATTCATTGAAACAAAACCTTGTTATGACAATCCAATAAACATTCCTTCAGAGAATCATCATAGCCAACATGGTCATGAAACACCCTTTACCCTATGTCCCCCCATTAAGAAAAATCCACCAACTGCATAAAAGAAGATTGCATCATCATCCAAAATAAATAGCCTCTACCACCATCCACTTCAAAATCAATGTACTAGGCATTGAACCCTTCCATTTCTCTTGAAGAAAATATTGACTAACAAAAAACACCCTTTCATGAAATCCTTCAGAAAGAGTCACCCACAAAATTCTCTTTTCTTGAGGTGTAAGATATTTCAAAATCACATTCCTAAAAAAATGCCATCAACCTCCACTATCGCATGTTTAAATCCCCTTAGTAAACTATATTCCTCAACCTATTATGATATGTAAAGACCACAAAGAGCTCATCAACAATGTAAAGCCTCCATAACATCAGCATAAACATAATCACTTCGATCTACACATCATGGGTTGCATAGTTATGCTCATGGGGACGTAACTACATGGACCCATAAAAGATAACTACACTCTAATTCGTCAAGATGCACCCAAATCCTATACCAGAAGTGTTAAGAACAACTCAAACATAACCCATTCCTCGAGAAACTGGAGCACTGGAGAACTAACCCACATCCCCTTTGGGTAATAGAACACTACTAGGCACAGATCACAACACAAAAAAACATGTTTCTTCTTGGTCAAAGATGTCCACTAGGATGAAAATCAAGAAAAATCTGGTACACGAATCTGATAATAGAACTCAATAAAAAATAAACTATGAACCTCTACCACATTTTTGGGGGATTCCAAAGAAACAACTAATTTAACATTAAATGAGTCTACTTGGACACCCTAATGATACACAACATGCCCTTGAAAATGAACCTCTCATATACAGGTCATAAACTTGAACAAATTTACATAGAGCTCGTGTTGTCGAAGAACATGAAAGAAAATTATGAGATGCACAAAATAATCCTCCTAGGAATTTGAGATGTTCAATATATCATTGGTAAATACAATGATGAACTGATCAAGGAACTCATAAAATATAGATTTTGTAAGACCTACGAACATTGGTGCATTTGTAAAAACAAATTTTATGAATTAAAACCAAAATTTACCATACATGAATCTAAATATAGTCTTCTAGATATCACCATTATTCACCCTCACCTAATGATATCCAGAATGCAGATCGATCACAGAAAACCAACATGACCCTATTATCTTGTATAAAGGACAATCTATCCTTGTATGATTATGACATTCCCTGACAGTCAAATGATTCAACCTCTAGTAGTCTCTACACAACCTCAGATCACTATCCCTTTTCTAGGATAATGACACTGGAGCACCGCATGGCGGCCCGCTAGGCTAGATAAATCCTATATTCATTAGATAATATATTTGAATCCTAAATTGCCACAACCCATAAGGTGCCTTCGGATAAAGATCCATTTAAATCAAAGAATAAATGGGCTACAAGTTTAACCTGAACTCAAAATCATGTTGATGGGGTAGCATCAGAACCTCCTCTTGAATGACATCCAGGAACTCCCCAACAACCATAGGAAGTTATACCATCTCAGAATCAATTGATTTCTTCCACCACTCGGCCAATAAAGAATAAAGGGGATTCATATGCTGAGAGACCACCTGACATACCTTCTCTCTTATGAAAACCACACACATTCCATCCATATCTGAAAAAACAACTCTCCTCCCGAAGAAGGCAATAATTTTATGTATGGAATACAACAAACCGATGCCCAAGATGACATAGTATGACTCCTTCAATAATATGAAAACATCCCCAAAGGAATTTTGTGGCCCCATCATCTATATACACCCTCAAAACACATCAAACAGGAAATTATGGACTACAACTAGCATAGTCAACATCATATTCTTAGGAAGACTCTTTATGTCTAGTACTAGAGAATGGGAAAGAACTGGTGAAATAATGAAATGAAACTCTTCTGAACCAAACAAGGCACAAACAAGAATACTAGACAAATATATAGTACATCTAAGGATATCCAACCACTCTGGAACTATTACCTCCACTGCCTACAACTGACCATGACCTGGTCCTCTAGCTCTTTGTTTAATACCACCTACACGACCATGCTCGGTTCACTATCATTGATTACAAGTACCGTCCAACTGTTGGTCTCTACCTATTATGTCTCCCTTGGAAGAGAAAAAATGTACTTACCTGCTACTAAAATGGACACACAATAGAATTCTATATAGGATGGCACTAAACATATCCACCTCCACCAAACTGAGCTCGAAGAACCACTGGGAACTGGTACAAGCGATGCCCAGGAACCCCAAAACCAAAACACATTGATACAATGATCATTGGAGAAGCATGGAAATCACAAGCACTAGAAGTCCAGAAACAAAACTATTGAGGTCTAATCACAACCAATGAAAACCTAAAAAGTCATGTAACCTTGTACTATCCACTAAAAAATATCCCCCTCAAAAAACCTTCCATATTCCATCTCTGGGAATGCCTCTTATTGAGTTCTTTAGCTCGAACACCACTTACTTCTTCTAAATCTAAAAATATGTTGGTAAAATAAATGTTGTAAATGCATACTGGATAAAATAATGGAGTCCTCTTCAATAAATCTATCATGATACTCCTCATATGGAGAAATATACAAGAAAAAATGCATAATTTCAATGTTTTTTAACCCCAAATCCAATAGTGAAACAGTCCCTTGCGGATGGGAAAGAACATATTACCTAGTTATTGCCTTCATCGTTGATGAAATTAACTATGTATGAAGATCCTACTAGAATTAAACCAACAAAACATAATCCTACTTCCTTTATCCTAGGTATACCGTCTAGCCCTATTATGCAGCTCCTCGAATCTTACTAATTACCAAAGGGACCTAGTACTCTGTTGGCACTCATATCAAACTGAAACTGATCTCAATATCCACCAACGTGCTTTTTATATCCACATATAAAACACTACCCTCATATATTCACAAATTCTACCACTATAAAGCAAGATATTTCCTCACTATTGATCATTCTGAACAATCATATCAACCATACGTCGATCAACCAGATCATTTTACTAAACATCAACTTCATAGGACACACACAGATGACAACCTTGTGCCATAGAGGAATGGAAAACAATGTTTTCTTAATCCTAATTAGTATGTAATTTTATTAATATTTATTTTATTTGAGTTCATTTAATCAACCTACCCAGAAAAATTCAATTAAAATAATAAAACAAGCCATTTTGATGCATGTACCTTTATTAGGTCTGTACCTTGAATATTGGTCCATCTCAACTGGTTATTATATAAGCTCAGAGTCCATGAACTAGATCATGGGTTCCATAAAATCCTATATCCTTGTAAGTCTTCCTAGTCAATGTCCTACACCTTGAAAAAATCAAACACTTTCTATATCACCCAATTCAATCCTCATTGTTCCGGAACCAAACACCATCCTATCTCTCCACCATCACCTATGATACCACTCTGTCATGAACCCCTCCCTCCAGAGATACCTCAATGAAATCAGAGAGAAATTGAACCTCTGATTCCCACCCCCAGTAGGCCCTGGGTTGGATTCAAACACCATGGGTGTACCAATATCCTATATAAGGGAGGCATTATCCTTTATAAGAAAATACGAGTGGGAGATAGATTGAATCACCCACAACATCTCCATGGAATAATATAAGAAGTAATCAAAAAACCATCCCACATAAATGTATTGATACAAAAAAATAAGAAAAGTCTCCACAAAAATATGTAAAATAAAAATTAATGGAGTGACATAAAATTGTCAAGGATCAAATCTAGTAATGTCCTGAATTATCCAAAAAATATTTCAAGAAACATGAAAATAGTTTTATATATATAGGGTGAGAATACATGTATACTTGATTGGAAAACTAATGTATCTCACGCACATGTGAAATAAGAATACTAAAGCACTTGTGATAAAATAGAAGAACTGAATAGCACCCAAATTGTTATACACACCATCCTAGCCTCTCTAATGAATTCTCCCCAAATAATTGAAGTCATGTAGTATAATATGAAGTGATCACATTAATAATTTTACTCTACACTGATTTTCCCCTAGAAGGCCTCTCTCACATCCAATAATCATACATCATGGTACTCCCATATCTTTCATATACCACCCGACACCATAAACACAGTCGCACCACACAATGCCTATAGACAAATGGGCTTGCACCCCAATAAGCACAACCACATCACATCTCACTTAAAAAATCCATGTCCACTTCCCCACAAGTATGGTCTCACCTCACCCAAAAACACCTAAGGAATATACCACATCTCAAACCAAAAATACTTGCGATAGCTGAAAAATCATCCAAAACCCATAGACTATCACATCCCACATATCATCACACTGGCACCTAGAAAACATAACACTTCTCCGAAAAATACCTGATTTATCACATCCTGCTTAAAGACACATGGGCCTTCAAAACCAACATTAAAAAAAGTAACTGACCTTCTTCTATCACACCCTATGCTATACCCACATCATCTAGAAGAGAGAGTTGGGATGTGAAGGTAATCAACCATCAGTACTCCCACAAGATGATGGAATAAAACATAGATGCAAGACTTTCTGGTGTTCTATAGGTAGTTCTCAACATGGATGGTGTGAATATAAAAATTATAATATTATACATGTATAAGTATAGTATCCAACACTCAAGCTCAACATTTGGGATCACATGAAAAAAAACCAACTCACAAGACCTTCACATTTTCTATAAACACAATATACATTTATTAATATCTATAATAGTAATTTCAGAAGGTGAAGAACCATGATAAAAATGGTTGATTAACATTTCCACAACATTCATGACCCATTAATTCCATCATTTAGCACAAACCACATTAATCGAAAAAATCCACATTTTAAATCTCTCATTAAATATTTAAATTCCATTAACTAAACCATACCAAGCCATTCCAAACATTATTAAAAAATTATTCAATATATTCCATTACTAATCGTGCATCTAGAACAAATCAACCACTACCTTTCCACCCCCAATAGCATGGCCAAATAACCACCTCTGCACTACCTCAAATGTAAGGACAAAAAACAACCTCCTCGCCTTTTCAGATGCGTGGGTAAACAGACCACATCTCTGCTACCCCAAAATATTGACCAACAAACCACTTATCACCTCACACATCATCATAATCAACCATAACATTCTCATAATAATGTCAAAAATCATGACATGTCGTGATTATTTTCACTAATTTAAAAGTAATTTTTTATCAGTTTCCAATTAATTTTTGGGGAATTATAACACATACCAATGATCATAGGGAAACCAATTTCTTATCCTACTATAAGTAATTATCCACTTTTCATTTAGGGATAGTACAAAACAATATACATAGTCACAAAAAATAAGGTTCGACAACTAATGCCAAATATAGAAAACAAAACCATGAATGACCGCAATTATTTGTGGGGAGTATAGCTCATACAATTCATCGCATCTCAATAATATCATAGCTTTAAATGTATGTAAATTAAATCCCACAAGCCCCATTAAATAAAATTAATTTTTTTATCATTGATTATGCTGGGAAAACCATAAAAAATAGATTACAAAATAAAATCCCTTAAATATTATTGACAAATAAAGAGAAACAATGTAAATCATCCCTCTTCGAAGATTCCCAAATCACCGCACACTGTATACCGAGGAAGAACACTCGCGAACCAAAAACACACCATGATAAAAACTGATCTACATACATCACATCCTAATACCATCAAACACAACCCAACACACACCCAAAATTAACGGAACACCACCGCAACAGACCCACAAGAGAAGAACATAAGAAAATTGGAAACAATGAGGAGGGAAAAAACCACAGATCAACCAAGGAACTCCATAAAACATCCACTGGGATCAATTTGTTGAAGATTCTTGAATAGTGTATCGAATAAAACCTTAGTGGACCTATATTTCATTCAAAATGGGGCGAAGAAGAGAGAATGGGAAAATGAATTAATGTTCATCAGAATAAATATTTTAAAACTATACTGGATCAAGGGATTGCACAACGTGTATTCGTATATCACATAATGATGTCCCAAACGATCTTTTTTCCACTAAAAAACATGTCATCTATTCATTTCATTTTATTTTTATAGCCCTAATATATTACATTTAATAAAACCCTTTTTATGTCATGTAACATGTGTATACATTGTGAAACCATATAGATAAGCCTTTAATGTGAAATTCATGTCGTGTAATTCATTTACACAACATATAATATCCCTATCTCCACCCTTTTTCAATATAATATCTGTAGTCTCCCTTTGAGTCTCCTCTAAAAACTCCCAACAATAAAAAATCGAAATGTAACAGACAGGGAAGCCCAAAACTATTATAATTTATATCTTTGTCAACTTGTTTAATGTTTTTAATTTATATTATATTCACCATGGAAACTAATTTATTTTTCCTTAATATCATATTTTTATTGATAAAATTTATATATAATTTTTTATATAATTAAAAATGATTGATTACAAAATTGAAATAAATATTATTGGATTTAGTATATAATGGTGATGAAAAACAAATTTTAATATTAAAAAATACAACATAAGAAATATTTTTTAGAAAAATTGAATTTTAAGAATAAAACGGATTAAATATTATAAAATTATACTTATAAATAAATATATAAATATTAATTTATTTATTGTATATATTATCATAGAATTAAATTAAAATATTTCACTATTATTGTTCATTATAATTTATGAAGACCTAAAACAAATTAGACATATGAAAACACTACATTGAAAATTAAGTATATTTAAGTTATAATGATTATATCATTACATATAAAAATAATAATGATAAATTAAATGGTTATTAATTATATATAAATTATACATTTCCTAAAATTTTATACTCAAAATATGAGAAATGTATAAGTAAAAAAATAACATACAACAAACCAATATATATTTAAATAGATATTTTTTGTCACGTATTATTAAATTTGAATTCTTTATATTTCCATAGTTATTTTTTAAAATATAATAATTTATCTCTAAAACAATCCCTCCAATTTTATCCACAGAGTTTACTGATTCTATTCTTTAAAATTAATAAATTACAACAAATAATAATTCACAAAATAGATTCAATAGAATCAATGGTATTTCCCTCAAGTGAATATTTATCATTTAACTACATTAAAAATTATATATTGATTTCAAATAAATAATTTATATTGAAAATTTTAGTTCTTTTGACATATAAATAAATTTCTGGTATATCAACTATATAACGATAAATCTAAAAAATTAATATGTTAAATTTTTTTATAATAATTGACTATTTTCAATTTATTAATTTCCACATAATTGTTATATTACCTCAGTATATATTATAAATAAATTATATTCTAAATTCATAAAGCACCATTTTCATTATTATATTTTAAAATTTGGATTTTAAAATGTTATTTCTCCCATTATGTGTTTTTTTTCATTATGTTTTCTTCTACTAATAGTGTCTTTCATTGATAAATATTATCCAATTGATATTCATGTTTTAAAAATATTATTATTTCATATTAAGGATTCAATTTTAAATTTATGTAATTGTAAGGGGTGTAATCATCCATGTAATGTAATATTTGGTTTCATTTAAATTTATTATTATCCTTTATTATGAGTGAATAAATTTTTCCCATTTTGATATATATATATTTTGAAATCTATCATAATAATATTAAAATAATTTAATGAAATTTTTTATGAATTACATAAATATGGTATATGGAAAGAAAATGTTTCCTAAGACCTCAGGTGTTACATTCTCATCCCTGTAAATAAATAGAGTATTTTTAATTTTAGTTATTTCTAATTGATAAAAATACTTAAGGGTATTGAAAATATATAAATGGACAAATATATAAATTTTTATGGGATATAATTCCAAAAATATGGGAAAAATATTGAAACATTTTAATAAAAACATCGAAATATTCATTCTTAATGTGAATATCATCAATAATAAGTTTGTACCAATTATTTTTTCTAAATACACCTGATGATTGGGTATTAAGACCCATATAATGGATTTAATATTCCTTGTTATTTTATAGTCAAATTTTGAATGATAGAAGTCCATGAGTTGATTTAATATATACAATATGATTTCTCTATCCTATAAATAAATAAATCTTCTATACTTAGAGATACAACCCATTCCCAAGATTACATCAAATTCAATTACATAGAGTGTAATAAAATATTAAAGAAGCATATCCCTATAAACATTTATCTAAGAGGAGTTACAGAAATTAGATGGAATAATAATACCAATATAATTTTAACCAAAAATACAATATCTAATCATTTTTGTTGGAGATTTAATAATCCTATAAAACAATTCAGATAATAATTAGTAAATAAAACTACAATAAAATGAAGAATTTGTAGTTCTCGAGTGGTGATGAGTCTATAATTATCCTTCTGTGTCTAACTAACATTAACAGTTATTCCTTTATATTATTTACCTTTTTCCCTTAACTCATTAGATTTTTATTTATATTACCATCAATAATCTTTTTTTTAATTACATATTTTATCTTTTATACTTCAAAAACATAATTCATTGGGGTGTGGCTGGGGAATTCTGTTGATAGAAATTTTAATTCTTCATATCCATTATATATTTAAATACTGAATAGCGTACTCTCCTGCAACTAAACCATTTACAAATTCCTTTGGGGAAGTCCAAGTAATAATTATTCTTGTATTTTTATCTTGTAATTTAATTAATTTTATAAACTCTATGGGTTTTATCATTTTAAATTCTACAAAACTATACTTTTCCCTTTTTTCCCAAAAATCAGAGAATAATTGAATCTCGAATCTCCATTTATATCAAAAGGCAATATGAAAATATATTCAAATCTACTAAGGTCTCCTATATCCAATTCATTTTTAGAGTATTGGTTTCAAGGCATTAAATAGATGGTTATCATTATTTTTATGGTCAATGATAAAGAGTCAAACCTTCCATTTTTTGTGAACATCATTTCTTACATACCAATGGATTCATCCTCCCTTTCACCAACTCATGGAATTATCACACCATTTAAAATATAAGTGTTTAGGGAAAATATTTTTGAGAAGAATATTTTATTAATCTTATAACATTTTATGAAGTATGATTATTCATTTGGCCTCATGTTATGTATTAAAGACGTATATTGGTCTACTTCATGTTCCAGCTAATAAAATTCCATGATCAAATTTTCTCACATTGAGAAATTAAGAACTGAAAATATCAATTTTTTTGTAATCCATTCTTAAAATATTAATAGATGAAAATATGTAAAAAAGATTTATGTTCTCTCATACATAAAAGTATCAATTATGTATTTATTTTTCTCTAGTGAACTAAAATTTTTAATATGGTTTATGTTATTTCTCATAGAATGAGGAAAAATTTACAAAAATCCTTTCACTCTATTTACTATCCCTTTTAGTAACTCATTAGAACAATCACAACATTATACATCACAACTATAATTATATTTCTCCTAGTTCCAACCATTTACTAAATCACAAAAGTTTTCAGTGAGTTTCATGAAATTTTCTAAAGTAAGAATTCATACAATAATGGAAATATATACATGGATATCCAAAATTGAGGGACATCAATATTCATATATAATAAATTATACCTAATATATGTTTTTTATGTTGGTATATCTTATACTTCTTAACCAAATCCCAAAAAATAATAAATCCCCACTCTGATACCAAAAGATATTCTATAGCCCCACTCTCATAAATCTTTTACAAAAATAAAATCTTATCACAGATGATTTCATTCTAATTGAGATAACCATGTCAAAATATTTTTATATTTAAATAATTTCCATGAGTTATTCAAGAAATCAAAAAAATAAAAACCCTTGAACATTGAGGTTTATTTTATTTGGATCCAAGCTACGTATTGCTTTATTTCCCAATTTTTATTTAATAAATCTCATAAACAAAATGCACACATTCTACCCTTCTAGAAAAAAACATAGCACAATTTTTCATTACATAGTAATGTATATATAAGAAAGGGTGGTCTAAAATTCATTGAAAGTGAAAAAGATATCAATGATTCATAAACAGTTGTATCAGAAGTATGTGAAAAAACCTGAGAATGAGAAAAATTTCTGATTAAAAACGACCTAGAAAAATAAGATAAATATATAAATTATGATATAAGGTTTTATATTCTCAAATAATTACACATTCACCAAAGTATAAGAATATAGAAACATGATTTAATTATCCTGATCCCCAAAGAAAAATTATATTTTCATTTTATGAATTAAATTTGTTTAATATAATCCAATAAGTTATTAGTTTTTAATGATATACCCTGAAGATCTAGCTTGGATAGTTTCATCACATTGTGGAAATATTTTTTTTGTTGAATGTTGTGTTGATTTTCATAGAAAATAAAGAAATGTGTTAATGAATTTGAAAAAATTCCCTAAATAATTTTGGAATAGTTTATAAGTTAATGGATAAAAAATAAAGATTGATTAAGGGTATATTTTCTGAGTATTGTAAATGATTGAATTTATAAATTTGTAAAAGTCACTATAGTTTAAATATATTTGAGGATCTATATAAGTGTTATTGAAAATTGAATTTCTGAAAAATAATGGTTATGTATGAGTCATTTTAAATATTTATATGTGTTATTTTATGCATGCATATTAGTGATTGGGACCATTTGAGTTGTGTATAGGTCATACGAATGTTGTGTAAATGTTACCTTAATTTTCAAAACATACATTAAGGTAACAATACATTAAATATTATGGTTATTGAAATATTTATTGGTATTGAAGAAATAAATTTTCTAAAAAATGCATGATGGAATAGAGAAGAGTTATGTATAGGTAAAATGTTTACTATGTAAATGTATAAGTTAAAAATAAAAACAATGTAAATGTACATTAAGAGTTACACAACCAGCATAAAGGTTGCACGATACATTTTGTAAAGGAAATAAGGATAAAATAGTACATCTATAAATGTATATTGAGTTGTGTAATGTATAATACAATATTCATAAAGGTATTGGGAGATTTATTTAATATATAAGTTACTAAGAATTAATGATACAAGGGAGTTGGTAATTATGAAAATTTAAATGGAATCATAATATCACGATTTATATAGGTAGATTATTTTTCTATCTATAAAATTTGTATCATTAAAAATAGGGGAAATACATGATATCTAAGGAATATAGGCCATAACCCATGAGATGTTAAATTAAGGTGATAAAATACCATAGTTTATTTTCTCTATCCATATTGATAAGAATTCCATATAATATTTCTAGTAGTGATAAATAGTGTGTCAAAGCATACAGAAAATCTGGGTGTGGTGTCTTAAATGTGAGAATAATAAGAACATAACAAAATGGAAATAATCACACCATATATTAATTATTGTTATTTTTTTTGATATGTCCCTGATGTATAAATCTGAATACGAGGAGTTTTATCCAACATGAATTTCAATCGAGTTTTGTGAATTCATTCTTACATGCATGTTGATTTTAATGGATTTACAGGTATGATATTATTTTATATTTAGAGATATTAGTCCTAAAATATTGTAGAATAATTTAGAACAAAATATAAATCATATATAAAAAGAATAAGTAACTCTGTTTCTAATCAGTTTAAATGAGATGATAAATTAAAAAAATCGTTTGAATAATTTAAAAAAATAGAACACATGTCTCTAATAATTATAGTGTTTTCACAATTTAATTATGGTGTAACAACTATGATACTATGATAATAATATTTTTGATATTATTCATGGTAATATAGATGGAAACTATATGAGATGAGTATTTTAAATCATTTATTTGGAATTACTAATATTCGAATTCAAATGTTATTATAAAAAGAGAATATGGGTTTACAATAAAGTGGTATTTTGTTGATGAAGAAGGCCTACTACCCAGGTATTCAAAAGGCGGATGAAGAAACATTTAATATAGAATATTTAGATTTTTTGAGATTAATATAAATATTATATGTATTTTTTAATATTCATAACGATTAATATATATGCTCACCAGATCATGTATGCTCATAGAGGAAAATAATTCTTAAGGTGGCACGAAACGAACACACATGCATATAGAGTTTTCTATCACTCAATAAAAGGTGAAATATACTTTTTCTAATATAACCATTCACTAATATGAAGAATGAAATATTTTTATCTTACTAATTATTGAAGATGAGATTTCTGTTTAGGGAATATGAAACGTTACTAAAAGACTATTGTTGGGGTTTTTAACAAACTAGTACTATAACCAAGTCTCTCTATAGTAGAAAATGAATGTTAACGAATTTATCCAAAAATTAGAAATGTATGATATTTCAATGAACCATATAAATCCCATGTTCTACCCTCTCTTTGTTTCTACTATTGCTAATAAGGTGGGGATATAAAATAAAATTGAGTCGATCAAGAATATTAAAGGGGTCAAAAGGTTGAATTAAAAAGAGAATGAATTCCTAAAATAAGATCATGGATTATCCCCCATAAATGTTGTCAATCCAGTTTAGGGAAAATTATATAACATAGGAATGTGCTATGAACGTAAGTATATATAATAATAACATTATGAACATACTTAATCATAATCATTTTAATGAATTATCTTGTGAAGTTTACTAATGAAATTCATGTGAATGATTTATAATTAGAATAATTATTTCCATGCATTATCTTGTGAAAAATTTTAATCATAATCATTGTCCCGTAATATTTTGTCACCATATCTATTCACAATCATTTTTGTGAATTATCCTGTTAATATAGTTAATACAAATCATGAATATGAGTTTTGATGTGAAAACTAAAAATCTCAATTATGTCCACACATTATCATAATAACATAGTTATAAAAATCATATATTGATTTAGGATCATAGTAAAAAAATAATTATTTCCATGTATGATCAAGTGAACATATCTAATCAAAATCATATCCATGCATTAGAATATAAATATAGAAAATTGAAATCATGTACATAAACTATCTAATAAAATATAATGATTTACCATATTAATTGGAGGCATATATCTGAAAAACCATTTATATAGTGATAAAACATTTAAATGTGTTCCATTTGACAAGTAAAACATTCCTAATCCCATCATAGTTTCAATAATATGTGAGAAATAAATGAGATTCATGAAAAAATCCATAAGAAGCTTTCATAATCCACTTGGATAAAATAAATTATATTCTGTTATTAGATAACATCTCTGGTAATGAATAATAAACATTAATGATTTTTTTTAATAAAATAAATGAACTTATATAATAGAATTTGAAAATTTCAAATAAAAAAGACAAAATATCCCTTGGCTTTGATAAGTATTATTTTAAAATAGAATAATTTACAAAGAATTCGATATAGAAATTACTTTGAAAAACAATGAAAAATTCAAGAAAATTATTCTAAATGTAAACATAAAAAGATAGATGGAAATTGAATTCACATGGAAACCCCTATTAGAATCTGTTCTTATGAAACTTTTATAAAAAATTCAATATAAATAAAAAATGACCCATGTTGAAAACATTACAATGTTTATCTATGAAAATAATATAAAAAATGTTATTGTTATTATTAATTGAAACGAAGAAAATAATATAAGCATATAAAATTAAATAAAAATAAAGAATATGAACATGAGTGAGAATGATTCCTAAAATAAATTATATTAACAATACATATGAGAAACCCTTTAGGTGAATAATATAAAAAACTATATGATAAAAAATAAATAAATGGGAATGCACACAAGTTTTAAGGTATAAAGAATACACATTGTGCCAAAATTAGTTTTTAGAGATATACAATCATGATATGAATGTTATATTGATATATAGCACTTATTACTATGGTAAATTTTCAATCCAAATCCCATGAAAGGGAAAAAAGATGATGAGCTCTAAATATCATTAATTACAAGATAATTATTATGATACACATCCATGTTGTAGTATCACTACAAAAAATATTCATTAGACACTTTTTATAAAAAATTGATAATTTTTAATTTTGTCCCTTTTCTAAAAAAACATGGAAAATTTAGCAGTGTTTTCACTAATATGTTTTAAAATGTGGATACTATTTATTTAGTATCATTTTATTAAAAACACGGATCATTTAACCATGTTTTTTAAATGTGTATAAAATATTTTCTAATTTTAAATTCAACAAATTTTAAAATAAATGTGACTAATATCATTACATTTTAAAATGGTGTTAATTTTAAATTTATCAACATTTTAGAAAAATTTGGCTTCTCATGCCATGCTTTAAAATGTTGTTAATTCATATTTAACCATGATTGTGAAAATATAAATTAAATAAAAAAATATTTTTTAAACACACATACACACCAATAAATACACAATAGTTATATAGATAAATATTAATATCAATATATATATATATATAAATTTATAAGCCTAATGATATATATATATATCTTTATGGTCATGTAAATAATATTATAATACAAAAAAAAATTATAACACACACACACATATATAATATATATTTTTTTATATATCGATCTATACAAGAATATATAAATATAATATATTACCCATATTATTGTCTTACACAAACAAATATATAATATATATTAATTTCTATATTGATACATAAAAATATATAAATGTATAAGTATATTTATATTGGTATATATAGACATATTAATAGCACTTCAGATATTATTTTATTACATATCATTAAAGAAAAATTAAAAATATAAAATTAATATACACACACAAAGATATATTTATAAAATACATACACACATCCATACACCCATATATAAATATATACGTAAGAAATAATGTTAAAGGATATATTTATAATTTATTTTATAAAGAATATATAAATTATTATTAGTACATATATGGAAAAATATGTTTATTTATATATATTTATGTTAATAAAAAATATATTAATTATATACTAATATATATAAATTAACAATAAAATACGATAAAGCACAAAAATGTGAAATTTCATAACATACATTAACACACACACACAAATAACCTAATACAACCTATATGTTAATATATTATAATGGATCTTAATATATAACATATTTGTTAATTTATATATAAATTTATACAATATATTAATTCACACAAACATATGTGTATTAATATATATATTTATGTGGATTTAAGCACACACACAAAATTAATGCCACATAAACATAGAAAAAAATGTATATAAACTAATATACACAATTATATATGTATATATAACAATATATATAATATATGAATATATATGTGTTATAAAAAATAAATATATAATTATTATATTTAATTAAAAATATATAAAATTGATATATGTATATATATTAGTATATATAATTATATATATATATATATATTAAAATATATTCAATTTTCTACATATATAGAAATATATAAAATATATATAAATATAATGGCCCTTACTCCTCTCTATTTCTAAAATCATTACACGTTAGCTATGAGTTCATGAATAGGTGATGGTTTTGATATTGTAGGATAAGTTCTTGTTGGTTCATCTATGGTGGGTGGGGGGAAAAATGATATGTAGTTTTTTTTTTGGAGAAGCTTTAAATTTTTAAAAAATTAATATGAAAAATAATATAAAATACAGAACAATGTGGCGAGTATCCAAAATTAAAACGAAAAAGGGAAATGATTCCATAAAATTAGGGTAAATTATTTTGTGACATTTATAAATGTGAATAAATATCAAATGAAAAAATCTAATTTATTTTACCACTAGTGTATACACACCATAAAAAATATGTTTGGTGATGAATATGAAATATATTCCTACAAAAGGGAACATGTATTGGGGGTAACTCATTACAATGGTTTGGTGCGGAAGTTTCTCATTTTATTAAAAAGTAATTCTTAAAAATATAATTAGATAAATAAAATCCTAATGTAAAACAATGAATAGAATTTTAAAATATATATGGGTACTATTTCCTCAAAACTTGGGTAAATTTATTTAGTGACAATTATTAACCCAAAAAAACATAAAATATAAATATGGCTAAAGTCCTTTTTCCCTATAGGATATGAATACCATAAAATATATATATACAGTGAATATTGAACATATCCCAATGAATGGAATTATGGGGGGGAATGGTTATAGAGGTTTGGGGGGGGGATTTCATATTTTATTAAAAAATGATACAAAAAAATAATATTATATATTGAACACCAAAGAGAGAGGCCAATTGTTTCTTAAAAATTTAGTCGGTATATGTTTGAAAATGTGTGGGTCTATTATTTTTTTGTATTTATAATCACAATTAAACATAATATATAAATTTGTTCAAAATAATATTTTTTTTAATAGTGTATACTCACAACACAAAACATGATAAGTAGTGAATATAAAAGATATTGCAATAACAGAATTTATATGACAGTTGGAAACTCATTATAAGGTTTTCGGTAGGGCAGATTCACATTTTTTAAAAAATAATAAGAAAAATTTAAAATATTAAAAAACACCATATTGAGAGGCCAATAAAAATTTTAGAACCTAAAATTGGGAAATATTTCACCCAAACACGGGTATATTGATTAGAAATATTAATAAACATCGATAAAAAAATTTGAAATTTCATAATACCAATTAGTCCTTTAGTGTATACACACCACACACAATATTATTTTTTTGAACAAAGAAAATATCCTAATAAAAGGAAACATTGTTGGAGGACTTTTTATTGGGGATTCAGTTAGGGAACATCACTTTTAAAAAAATCAGATAATATTTTCAAATAAATAATACCATGGGGAGAAGTAGAGATAAAAATTGAAAAAACCATATATGTGTAATTTTTCAACAAAACATTGAGAAAGTATTTATCAAAATTAATAAACATGGCTAAAAATAAAAATATTAGTGTGGATAAAATCCATTATTATCATAGTGTATGCGTACTACCTAAAATATGGTAGGTATTGAATACAGAATATGTCAAAATGCAATGAAACATGGGTAGGGTTAATCTTTATATACAAGTTTATGTGGGGTAGCTTCATATATTTTTTTTAAAAATAATACATAAAAATATTCTCAAATAAAAAAATGGAAATAAGACCAAAAAAGGTAAAAATAACCAAACATTGATAATGTTTCCCTAAAATATGGGTGAATTATTTAGAATCCTTTATAAACACTTATAAACATTAATTATAAATATGGATAAAATAAATTTTTCCAGTAGGGTATTCACACCTCAAAAAATTTTAATGGTAGTGAATTTGGAATATATCCTAATGAATGGATATTTGGGTTGTCGTGGAACTCATTATAGGGGTTCATGTAGGGAATACTGAAAATCAAGAATAAATTATAATGATATATATTAAAATAAAGGAATCTCATAAAATAATCTATTAAAAAAAACATTGGTAATGGTTCACCAAATCATGGGTAAATTATTCAATGACATTTATTAACGTAGATAAAAATAAAATATTAATGTGACGAAAATAATTTATTCTTATAGTATATACTCACCACAAAAACTTAATTCTGGAGAATATGAAACATATCCTGATAAAAGGAAATGTGGGTGGGTGGAAACTCATTATAGGGTTTTCGGTGAGGAATCATCACATCTTTAAAAAAATATACAATAATAATACAAAATAAATATCAATTCAGTGATAATATAAGAAAAAAAATAAAAAGACCGTTGTGGTTAATGTTTCTCTGAAAGACTATTAAATTTATTTCTAACATTTATAAAGATGACTAAATAACTTATATAAATGTGGCTAAAATATATTTCATTGTCTTGTATACACACCACACAAACCATGATAGGTGGCGAGTATGAAACATATGAATGTGAATGGAAATGTTAGTGGTGGAGAAACAAATACAGTTTTTCAGGTGGGTAACATGACATTTAAAAAATATACATAAAAATTATAAATAACAAAAAAACTGTGGAAGAAATCGAAGGAAAATTTTAAAAAAAATAATGTGGAATGTTTTGCCAAAAAAGTGTCAATTATTTAGAGATATTTATAAACATGACTATAAAAAATATAAAAATTATTAAACATGATTTCTCCTATAGTGTATACAGACTACAAAAAAAAATATTCTATTTGGTTAATATGTAACATTTCCCAATGAAAGGAAATGTGTGTGTGTGTGAACTAGTTATTAGGGATTGGATGAGAAAGCATTATATTATTTTAAAAAAAATCACAAAAACATTATAAAATAAATAACACCAAATGGAATTAACAAGAAAATATTTCAAAAACCAAATATGTGCATTATTCACCAAAACATGGGTAATATATATATATATATATATTGAAATTTATTAATATGATTAAAGATCAAATTTAATGTGGGATAAAATGAATTTTTTATAGTCTATAAACACTACAAAATATATGATAGTTTGGGGATACGGAACATACCCAATGAAAGAAAACATCGGTGGGGGTAACTAATTATACGGTTTTTGATGGGGATACCTCAAATTATTTTTTAGAAAAATAATATAGAAAAATATAATAATATATAGGAAACCATATAATGAAGAAAATAATAAAATTAAAAAAACATAATCAATCATTGGTAACGTTTCATTGAAAAAATGGTAAATTATTTATTAACATTTATAAAGGAGGCTAAACATAAAAAATAAATTTTTCTACAATAAATATTTTCTATAGTGTTTACACACCCAAAAAATTATATGTTTTGAATAAGAAAAATATCCTAAGGAAATGAAATGTGGGTGGGGGGACACATTATAGGGGTTTGGGTGAGGGAGCATCACAATTAAAAAAAATAATACCCTACAGAGCAGCCAATGAAAAATTAAAAAATCCAATGCGGGTAATGTTTCACCAAAAAACGTGTAATTTTTTTAAATGTGTCTAAAAACATATATAAAGCAGGATAAATTCAACTTTTCATGTATTATAAACACAACAGTCAAAATATGACAGATGGTTAGTATAGAACATATCCCAATGATGAAAAAATTAAATAAAGAAACCCTTTCATTATAGTATATTTTATTTTGGAAGAAATAATTTATAAGATAAAGAGAGTGTAAATTAATTGTTAATTTCACGATTACATGGATAATAATTATCTTAGAGGAAATTGAATGGGAATGTGGGAAATTACATTCCTGACAAATGTGTTATGAACTATCATTACTCATTGAAAACATATTGAGCTAACAAAAATCTCCATCAGATTTGTAATTCAACGTATCAAAAGAATATATAGGGGGGAACCTTAATCAAAATGGTAAATCCTATGAATGAAACATGAATAATAATATATGATGATAATGTGATAGTAATTACGAAAAATAATGAACTTTGGTATATAAGATAAAACATTCCTTAATGAAGAGAAATTGAGATGAAAAACCCATACCCTTACCTGCTACATCAATTTAAAAAATATAATATATTTTAGAACATTATTAAAATATATAACCATTTATACAAATTAATTATAACTATTTATGAAACAAATATTAGTAAGTTATTATTTCTCTCCTCATCAGATGATAGTAAATATTATTATTTTGTAAAAGTTTCATAAAGTGGATGTCGATCCTCATTAATTCAAACCATGTTCATAAATCCAAGATTATTCAATGTAATGGAATAATTTTGTTCCAATGATTTTTTTGATTCAAATATTGCATTGATGAAAGGAAGTTGTATGGTTCTCGAGAACAAAATCCACGATAGGTACACTTTATGTAGCATACTGATTATTATAGATTGCTTTATAATGGATATTAAATTTTGTGTCACCCTTATAGAACCATATTCACAAAATAAATTAATATTTAATTTATTTTTCAGTATTTATGTCTTCATACTCTTTCATGATTGAAATAGTGATGATATTATAGCATCAATCATGTTGGTGGTTGAACCAACCCAAACCACAAACTGTTATTCTAATGAATTAATAAGAGTATAGTTATATAATTGTTATAACATTTTATAATAGGAATCATTATTTCAAAATAACAACACTATAATGTATAATGACATTAATAAGAAGCATGAAAAGTTGTTAATTAAAACATATGGTGATGAACTTGGAACTAACATTTATGAATTCTTTCCTTATCATAAAAAGTTCTTTTAGAATGAAGGATTTATACACCATTCTTAGAATAAGAGGTTCCCAAAAACGATATAAGACATTAGGAGTGAAAAAATGTGATTAATTCATGAGATAATTGAGAAATATAGTGTTTCTATTGGTATAAGAGTGATCTTTTTCTATGTGAGTAATGAGTGATATTTTCCAAAATAATAATTCAATAATATATAATGTTTTCCTTTTAAAATGAAACTACATAAAAATTGGGAAATAATGGATATGGGTCCCAAATCCACTCATAATTTGATTATAAATATAGTTTCCAAATACATTAATTCATTATCAATTATTTTAAACATTTTCACCAAATTTTACCTTTACAATTTTAACGCATATTTTATCTTGGTAACTTATTTTATACCCAGAATTGCAATTAAACTTACTAAATAATTTATGAACGATGATTAAAAAATTAAATCCATCTTTTTGAATGAATTTATTATTATTGTAAAAAGTAATTATAATATAAGAAACCATATTGTGGAGAAAGGTTTTTTATGAAAAAATGCATTTTTGGCATACAATGGATTTCTTCAAACAAAATGAAATTTAATAAGAATTAGATGAATTTCATTATGTATTATTTTTTTCTATTAATAATAAATCTCACTTAAAAAATATATAATAATAATTTGTTTTATTTATTATTATTATAATTCCTTACACATATAAAAATAATTCTTTCAAAAATTGGTTTTTATAACATTTAATGGTTTTAATTTTTTTTAAATAAATTAAATTTAAATTAATTAATTTTTATGTATATGTTTATATATATATATATATATATATATTATATTTTATAACATTTTAAAAATTTAAAAAATACAAATAGATACTAAAATATAATCTTTTAAAATAAAAAAATATTTAGTCATATATAGATAAATTAGTGGGCAATAAATTTATATTTTAATTTTTTTAATGTTTTCATGTTATGTTTCATAATAAATCATTAAATTTGAAGGAAAACTTTTTATTGATATCATTCATTGTGAGTAATAAAATAAAGAGATATATAAAATATATAATGTAGTTTTTGTAGAATCAATGATAAAATCATCAATTGAATTCTTATATTATAGTTATATTGTGAAATATATTATTTATTTCAATTCAATTATTTAAAATGAAAATATATATATATTTTTAAATATAATGAATCATTACTTATATAAAATATATATCGATAATTATAAAAATGTATGATGTTTACTCGTATTTTTATAAGAAACTATATACCGTTTTTTGATAGACAAATAACATATATATTACACCAATTACAAATTAAAATTTTATTTTTTATAATATAATATAAAACAATTGTGGTTAATATTATTTCATTATGAATTTTACATTATGATTTCTCAATTCATGAAATTTTTTTCCATTGTATATTCAATTATACTAATGGAAATTATCAAGGGTGAAGGTGATGTAAGATATTTTCTACTTATATTAATATCATTCTTTTATATTCATTTTGACAATTTAATTTAAGGACACTTATGGTATGAAATCATATGTTCTATGAAATAAATTATTTTAACTGGATTTATATTTATAATACTATAATATGAGTGAATAAAATATTTTTAGTTTGATTTATTTATTTTTTGACATATTACCTAATAATATTCAAATTATTTAATGGAATTTAAATCCATATTAATTAATGATAAACATATCATTATGTTATGAAACTTTTTCCCAAATTCAATAGGTTACACAAGATTAGTTCTATATATCACCTTTGAGGAAGTACATTGTAAAACATGAGTTTTGTCTCTCTTATAGTGAATTTTTTTAGATATTGGATTATAAAGATAAATAACTATTAAGAAATACAAATATACTGTTAAATGGTCTATGGATAAATCATAATATTAAGGATGTTATATTGTATCTAAAACATGTAATGAGGGAAAACCCCTTAATTATTTTAATCTATGTAATGAAATTTTAAAAGAAACAGCAGAGAATATAATGTGACATCCCACATTTTTTTCATCAAATATGTTGAATGACATGGTCCATAGACAATAAAATAATTGTCCACACACAACACTGATATAAAAGGAAATATGTTATATTTAATTATGAAGAGATATTACAAAACAATTTATATATTATATGAAATATATATAACAAATAATTTATAAAATTATAAATGGAATAAAATCACATGTAAACAAAATGATTATGAGCTTCAAATATTCAAAATAATGGTACTATATTAATATAATAAAGATGATTATATAAATTGTTAGAATCAAAATTAATGTGATATAAATTATGATAAATAATTTATATATTTGGAAATGTGATTTTTAGAGATTTCTACAAGTTTATACAAAAAAACTTAAATCAGAAATATAAATGTTATATAGTCTATGGGTTTATATATGTCTTTTGGGAATACATATATTCAATGTGAACATTTGAATTGTTAAAATTGGTATATAATTGTTTTTTATAAAGGAGTAATTATTTTTAAATCATATAATATTTCTGAATAATAAATAAATAATATCCATTGAATAATTACAGGATGAAAATAAATAAATAAATATTAATATATTCAAAACCTCATTCTTTTTCATTCAAGAAAATAATTGTTCTAAAGCATTATCAATTAATATTTAAAAGAAAAATTTAAAATATTTAAAAATTCTACATGATAAAATGGATTGTATATTTTGAATGAGGGCTTTAAAAATATTTGTATGGGAAAATTTTTTTTGGGGAAAAATATATTTCTGAGGTCAATAGTGAATTATGTTGCTAAATATTGAAAATAATAAAATTTTATATTTGATTAAAATAATGGATAAAAGATATTAAATAAAATAACTACCCCCACATGATTTCAGTATGATCCTCCTTGTATTTTCCATTACGGTGAACTTATAATTTTAAAATTTACATCCATAAATATTAATGAAATATAAATTCTAAAATTTCACTCAAACACTTATATTAAATTCTATCACTTACAAATATTCAAATTAACTTATATAATTAATATTTACATTTAATACCTTCCAAAATATGATCCCCTAAAACAACCCTAATCCACCACTTAAATAGAAGCATGTGGTAGCCTGCGACATACTTGAGGTGCGCCCCTAAACACCATGGGAGGAAACCTTATATGATGAAATCACCTGAGAACACATGGGAATAAATTAAAATTAAAAAATGAGGATTTTCCTTAATATTCCACAATGAAGTCTACCATTATGACCATATATCAAAGATCTATACACAACAGAAATAAAAAAATATAAACAGTTATTAAACTAAATTGAAAAAACAAAAATATTTGAATTTATGTAAATATAATATATAGTAACAAAATAAAAACATATATCCCAAAATATATTTGTAGTACATGGAAAATTAAACCAAGATACATAATATAAATTAATAATAAACTCTATGCCATGAGAAATAAAATCTATGTTTCCTCTTTGTCCACAACAATCTATAATATTGGATAACTCTCTATGTTATCCCAAAACTAAACATTAACATGAATAATGAGATTGTGTATATCAACGTAAATATGAATACATAGGGAGTGAGAATAAAATATTGGTAAGAAATAACCATATAATCAATACAGTTACCTTTTTAAAAGAATCGTAAATATTTGTTTAATATATAATTAAAAGATGTGTTAATTATTTTACGAAAACCAATAAAGATATTCCAAGAATAGTTTTTAATACCCCATAAACTTTTAAAACAAATATAGAGTATTCATTCTTAAACCGACCCATTTAAAAACAGACCCTTAAAAATCTCTATTTAAATCTCAAAAAAACACATAAAAAGTAAATTATATGTAAATAAAAAAACACCACCATATAAATTAGAAAAATCAACATAGGTATAAACATAATAAATAAATAGAATTAATTGAAAACACATTATAATAATAGAAATTATAAAGTGAACTAGTTCTGAAACTAAATTTAGGGAAAAATAAAGGATAAATGGTCATTGGAAATTATTAAATAAACTATAAGGTAATAGTATACATACCTGAGTTAAATCTATCTTCTCACCAATCAAGGAATTCCTATATCAATAATCAACAGAATACGCTAGCCAAGCCTCACCATTGTAACTCCCATATGGTCTCTAATAACATAAAAGATGTATACTATCTAATCATTACTAAACATTTTCAATCTCTCATACCTCAGTAATACAATTAGAAACCCCATGGGTAATGTAAATAGAAGGTGAATTAACATAATTCATGTGTCAAACAAAATCTACTCATCCCAACCTAATAACCACAACCCATATCCTTACACCTACAAACACAAAAAACCTAAAACTAAAACATTATAAAATCATTTTACAAAATAAATGTGGGGATTCCATTTGAGTGTATCTGAATTTAAAGGATATAATGATTTCTAAAAATGGAAGTTTTATCTGAAACATAATGAAATATATTCAAAATTCCATTGAAAACAATTTACAAGTCAATGTATTTTAATAACCACCTTTTGAAAGTTCCAAAAAATCCTCATAATCTTATTTGTTGAAAAAAATTCCAACCCCATTAAAAAAAATTTAGAAAAAAATAATGTTCTATTATATTATAAAAATTAAAAATAAGACAAAGAATCATGAAAATATAAATTTGAACTCACAATTTCAAATCACAGTTAAATGAAATTAGTTCACCAACATGTATGAAAATACATAAGAAAGGGAAAACCATAATGAAATAATATCTATAACTCTAATTAGAATAGAATATAAGTACTAAAGACACAAATATAAAATATATAATCAAAATCTACATGTAATCCAATATTACAATTTAATAAATAACATAATTCCAATAAATTTCATTTTAAACCAAATCATGAGCCTATGAATATTATAAATCTTATTTATATATGGATTATAAACCTTTACAACAACAAAAAATTTGGGTAAAACACATTGGTAAATATCATGCATGAATGTTATGTGATAAATGGAAAAGACACAAAACCAACTCAATCAAATAGTGTACAGATGTGATGAAGCTTCAAACACAAAATGACTAGTTGATAAGAAATAATCCACACAACCAAAATGAAAAAAAAATATGTAAATAAAACATAAATATATATTTTTCCCCAATAAAGAACCAATCTAAAGAATATATTGTAAAAAGGGATAATAAAGATGAGACGAATAAAAAATAGTACCTTGAGAGATGACCCCCCAAAAATGAAGGATAAACACTAATATAAGGGAGGGAATAAGGTGAGTTAATCCATAAAACCACCTAGATTGTATTTAGATAATTGGGTGATGTGTAGGTTATATGTGGATAGAATTATTGAAATAAAGTTTATGAAATTCCATTTTTCATATAATTATATAATTTTCCTAGTTTACTAGGTTGTTTTACACAAATGTACATCAATAATTCACCCTCACTAGATACAAAATGAAACATAAATGGTTTAGCCAACTTATTTGGTAAAAATGTGTTCCAACTATGAAAAATGTGATTGTTATGATTTTTGGGACTTCTTTTTTATCATCCAAAATGTGTCTATTAATTGTGATCTGTGTAATTAAACTAAAAAGGTAAACAATTCAAGGATGATGGACATGAAACTCATGGAAAATGACTCACAGAAATAAATTTTAAAAAATGAATATAAAATATTGGGGTGTTAAAATATTCCACAGAATAAATATTCATTCCACAATAAATTTATTGAATTCATAAGTGAAGGGAAACACCACTAAAATGTTTTTATAGATAATAGAGATATACCACTAATCCAAACATTATATTACACAGATATTAACTAATTACATTGTATGGAAATATATATCCAATTAATAAGTTCAATATAGAATCTTTTAAAATAGAATTATGAAATAGTTATATTAGGTGATTCTCTTCCCATTTAATAAATCTATATCATAGTGGATCAATAAAAAAATAAAGGCAGTATCCAATGATATAACTACGAGACTTATGTATTCATTACAAGGATAAAAGAATATAAATAATTTATAAAAACACTTACTCCCCAAAATAGTAAAAAATATATTTCACCCACAGGTGATCCTATAACAAACATAACATCTATCAGTGTACAAAACAACCAAAATAGTGCAAATTCATTGGAATATTATAGCATTATATCTTGAATTCATAAACCCAACACACTGAAAATAGACAATAGATTACATTTTCATAGATGATTCTAAAAAATAAGAATAATATTATTTGAAAATGGATCCACTAGTATTTTCATTTAATCAGATGGGTACTCATCCCCAACACCAAAAGAGTTTGGAAATCCACCCAAACATGGTTCCTCTCAATGAACTAGATCTATTATGAAAACTACATTAAAAAACATCAAATGATATCAGACTAGATTTAGTCACTCTGAAATTAGGATCACATATGAGATCCTTCATAAATATAAATAACTTCTCTGAATCAATAAATATGATCTCAGGAGAATAAATGAATAAACTCTTTAATTTTGAAGACCTTGAATTTCGATTAATTTTTTTAAATATATGGGAAATTTACAAGTCCACAAAAATAGGCGGCGTGTGATTTCGTGGCCCAAAGTGCATAGAATGATTTTCTGACCTTTTTTTGGGTACGTTCAGTAAACATACAAGCGGGTTTTTCTATCTTTTGAACGTGTGATAGGAATTGAAATCTAAGGGCACCGTTGAACTCGAAGCACCAATATTTTCTTAAGAAGAATTTCACCTGGACATTAGTTGGTCTAGTGTGAAAGTCTGTTTTTGTGTTTTTTATGTGTCAATAAAATAAAAATTAAAGGGTATGACATGTTTTATTTTTATTTGCAACACCCATGTGGGTGTTGGGAGCTGGGGTCCACCAAAACAAAACATCCAGGTGGATGTTGAGGTGTGGGGACCACCCGACTTTAAACTCTCATGAGAGGTTATAGTGGTGGAGACCACCCAAACCATTACCTCCCATGAGAGGATATGGTGATGGGGACCACCCGGGTCTAACCCCACCCATGTTTGAGATAAAATATCATCCCCCCTCATTAATGTGGAGGAGCCTACTGACTTTCTCCACATTAATTGTTCCAACTCACATACCTTTAATTATGGAAACTTAGTTACTTGGATTTCCCCATTTTTAAATTAAGTAACTACGTCATTTGAATTTAGGAAGGTTCATAATAAATGAACTATCATAAATTCCACGATCTTTACCTACCTACCCCCCTCTTATATATTTATAGATCTTGGGAGGAGGATTTGGGGCTACTTCACTAAGGGATGAAGCACTGGTAAATGGACGTGATGCCCAACACATTGAGGATTACACTCTCCAACGAAGAACACATTATCCAAAGAAGAACGCTCTCCCCAACGAAGAATGCTGACCTCCTTCAACATTCTTCTTCAGGACTTCTTCTGACGTGGGACTCTCTCATCTACGACTAACTGACGCATGAGGTCAGGATTGGAGGTGTGTGGAGGATGCTATGAATGACGAAAACATCATCTTCTTCCCCCTAACTCTATCAACGTATCAACCAGAGGTAGGGGGTTTATTTGTGAGAAAATACATTCCTTGAATTATGTGTGGTTTGGAAAATAATTGTTGTGGGGATTGTAAAAATTTTAAGTTCATTATTGTTCATTCTTGTTGAGCCAAATGGTACCACAATAAACACAGAGGGTTTGGGACAAACCAACATGGGCCAACCATTCCGCTTTTCTTCATTGTGGTGCTCTTTGGAATGAAGAAAGGCGACGAAGACGACGAAGGAGAAGAAGGAAGTGCTGCCACCGCCCGTGGCCATCGCGACCTTCACAGATATGGATTCCTGGCTGAACCAGCCTCGCACCTCGACAAGCCCCACCCACTGGCTACACTGCCTCGGCCGGGCCACCCTTCAGCCGAGCCTCCCCCCCTCCCTGTCACTCCACCCGCCGGCCGCACCCCCCCCCCCCCCACCCCCCCTCGGCTGTGCCCCTTCCGGCCATGCATCCCTGGCAGTGTGGCCCCGGTCGTGCCCCCTAGCCGCGCTACCCAACGACTGATCCCCCCAATTGCAGTTCCCACTATTTGCGCCACCCACCAGTCGTGCCGCCCGCCAGCCCTCGAGCCGCCTCGGGCCTTGTACCCTCACAGCACCTTCTGCGGTCGAGCCCCCTCGCGGTTCTCTGCGGTCCCTCACGGCCTGCTTGGTCGGACCAAGCAGGTCGTGCTGAACCCAATGGACCAGGCCTCCCAACGAGTCAAGCCGGACACAACGTGTCAGTCTGGGTCAGGTGGGTCGGTCCGACCCTGTCAATCGGACTCGGGCCCACTACGACCCTTTACTTTCTTTTTTCCATATCATTTTCACCGGACATCCATTTGAAGAACCGTCAGTAGAAATTGAAATCATGGAGTGAGACGGTCACTTTGATTATACTTTACTTTCATTTTGGTTTGAGATGAGAAATGGTCAGGTTGGATCGAGCACGAGTCCAATTGAGACCCAGGGACTAAAAGGCTAATAACTCATAGATCGGGCATCCGATTGACGATCCGTCAGTTATGTTGAGACCCCATTGATGTTTTGGACCATTTTGATACTTTATCGTGGGAATTCGTGATAGTTGAAGTATCTACCAGTAGCTTATGGAGCATATCCTCCCAAATAAAAGAGAGCGTAGTGCGGAGACCTTGTAGGTGGCTATGACCTGATGACTACTGACCGTTTTGACATAGAGTGAATCTACTAGCCCAATAGGGAGAACCTTGGTGTTGTGGTAGACCCACAGTGGGTAACACCTTGGAGTCCTGGCAGACCCATGATACTAGACAGGAGGAGTACCTTAGTAGATTATGTGGGAGAGCACTCTTGGTTACACGGCAGACCCACGGTGGGGGGTGCACTTGGTGACATGGCAGATCCACTGTACTCGACAAGAAGAGTACCTCAGTAGTCCAGGGTTAGTGGGAATTGTGCTTGGTGTGACGACATTCCCACTGTACTCGATAGAGGAGGAGTTCTCCAGCAACCAAGGTTTCGACAATGTGACTTGGTATGTTACTTGATACTACCCATAGAATAAAATCTTGTATGAGTTGGGTTAGTTTTATTTTCTGTGTTTTCCTCATGATTGAGATGGATAATATGATAACTTAGGTATATGTATGCGAATATAACTAAGTAAGGTTATCTGTTTATTTCATAATTTTTTGTTTATCTTTGATGGAATTTGGGAGACTTTTAGCGTCTCAGGGTCCCTATTGAGTATCGTTATACTCTCCCCTACACGGGATATGCCCGCACCTTATTGTGTTGGATGATGAAGACATAAAACACTAACTGAGGCTGAGAGTACAAGGACTATAAGGTACCTGGAGGTGGACCATACGTTGGGATGGTACATAGAGGAGATGATCAGATGTGGAGTGCAGAGGAGGTGATCTGTACATACCCTTCAGGTAGAAACCCTGGATGATGATCCAGTAGTTGACTCTCCCTTCCCTTCAGTTGTATTATATCACAATTGTACTTGTACTTTCTATTTGGGCTTGTATTCTGTCCCCATTTACCTTCAGTGCTCTTTTTTTAAACAGTTTACTTATTATTTCATCCAGTTGTGTGCTTGATTGTGTTTGTGTTTATAGGTTATAAAAGAAATGTCTTCCCAATTTTAGGGAATTAATTCATTGGTGCTAGTCACCATCACCTGGCCTATGAATTGCGGGCTTGGTGTAGTCATGGCACGGGCCCCGGGGGACGGGTCATGACAAATTGATATCAATAGTGTTAGTTCTACCATAGAACATAGGACTCTTATAATTTCTATGAAGTAATAGTGTTAAGTGTAGTGAGTGTGGTTTTAAATTCAGGGAGTGCAGTGTTGGTGCGGCGGTCAACCTATCCATACACTATGACCCTGACTTCTAATTTCCGACTCAGTGCATGAATACACTGATTGCGTGTGTATTTTCAAAAAAAAATATTATGTCAGTTTACAGGGTCACCTCTTCATGTATAACTTTTAACCGTAGAGCACCTGTTTCCTTTCAGGATGCCTCTACGCAGACAGTGACAGAGATTTCTGAGAGTTGTATGCACTGATAGCCCACTATGTGGTGAAGCCTAAGTGAAGTGCCATCTTTCATTAGAGGAATTAGAAGAGGCACCAGCTGTACCTTTCCCTATTGGTACACCGATTCCACCAGCCCCAGCAGCACATGATGCATGCTTCTTGAGAACGTTGCATGAGTTCCAGCACCATAGGCCACCCTGGTTCCGGGGAGAGAAGGACCCACAGGTGGCTGAGAATTGGCTGAATGCTATATTGAGAGTCTTCTGACTGGTAGGGAAACCAGCCAACCTCATGGGGATTCTTGATGCCAGCCTTCTATAGGAAGCAGCGGCCAGATGGTGGAGCTTGATGCTCCAACTTCACGATGAGGTGAAAAATCTCTGGGAATACTTTGGGAGGCTGTTTTGGGTAGTGTTTGTTCTAGTGACTCATTGCTTAGTGCGCATTCAAGAGCTACTTCATCTGCAACAGTTCAACATGACTGTAGATCAGTACTTAGTGAGGTTCACAAACCTCCCATGCTACTCCACCGATATGGCGCAGGACCCATTCTTTAGGGCCCAGACCTTCTACTAGGGACTCAGGATGGAGATCAGCGCTACGGTAATCTCACTCAAAATCCAAACACAGTAATGGGTGTAAGAAAGAGCCCTCCATGTGAAGAGTTTCCGTGTTGAGAATTCTATAGCATCAAGATCCACCACCAGTCAACATGTAGCGGAGACTTCAATACCTGGCTGCAGACAGATGTCACAGAGGTCCAAGAGGACCAAACCTATAGATGTACAACTGCATGATTCATTGTTGGTTGTGCGGAGGACCCGAAGTGGAGACATACATGCCAGAAGCGGTCAATGTTTCACATGTGGTGCATAGGATTACATGGATTTTGACTATCTGACCAGCCGTTCGGATGATCTGCAGACGGTCTAAGTATCGCCCAGGCAGAGACAAAGATTCGATCGAGGTGGCCCGCATAGAGAAGGCGAACATGTTAGGGGAGCTGTTCATGCAGCTGGGGATGAGCGACGATTCTGGATATTGCCGTAACCACCACCAAAAGGTTCACCCTGACTGTAGGGAGTAGTTGGATAGAAGAAAACTTAGCTCCAGGAAGTTGAGGCCAACAACCACGACGCTCCGAAGATTATACGAGGTTCCATCTGTGTATACACCACCTTAGATATAGTACTTATAGACACATGTGCTTTTCATTGTTTTATTTCCACATCCCCCGTTCGAATCTCGGAGATTCCAATAGAGCTGTTGGCTTGATCCTTACAGTTATAGACTCCTACGAGATCAGATTCGAAAATTACGCACTTGTGTCGGTAGTATGAGCTTACTCTAGGAGGTGAGAGATTTTCCTGGGATCTCCTTGTAGCAGCATCGAGGCCATACGACATCATATTGGGTATGGACTACTTATCTACATTCCATGCTCATATTGAATGTATTAGTTACAAAGTGTGGTTTTTCCGCACTGATCGGACTAGGTTTACCTTCACCGGCGAGATGGGAGCCTTTGCAGCACAGGATGGACTTACCCAGAAGAGATTGCAGCTGATAAATCATTAGTTGGCTAGCCTTACCCTTAGAGATGTTGATGTGGAGATTCTGAGTTATCTTGTAGTGGTGGACCAGTACGTGGATGCCTTTTTTGATGATGCTTCAAGTCTACGTATTTGCAGAGAGGTGGATTTTTATGTTGACTTGTATTGCGGGTTGGCACCGATATATACACCATCATATTTAATGGCTCCGACGAAGCTTCGTGAGCTATGAGTATAGCTGGAGGACATGTAGTGTAAGGGATTCATTCAGCCCAATGTTTCTCCCTAGGCATCCCCAATTCTGTTCGCCAAGAAGTCGGATGGGAGCTTGAGGATTTGTGTTGACTATCGGTACCTGAAAGAGGTGACCATGAAGAATAAGTACCCACTCAATGGGATTGATGGCTTCTTTGGTCAGTTTAATGGAGCATGGTGTTTCTCGAAGATAGACCTCAGATAAAGATATCAACAACTCAGAGTGCGAGATGAGGATGTGCAAAAGATGGCCTTCAGACGTCGCTATGGCAATTACAAGTTCTTGGTTATGACATTCGGGATGACCAATGCTCTAACACTGTTCATGGGACTCATGAAGAGGATCATTCAGCCATACCATGATAACATTGTAGCGGTATTCATCGATAAAATTATGATCTACTTGGATATATAGAAGAAGCATGCCTATCATTTGCTGGTAGTACTGGACACATTTCGAGATAACCAACATTATTTTAAGTTCTTGAAGAATCATTTCATGATTCGAGAAGTCAACCTTCTAGGACATTTCATATAGGAGGATGGAGTTATAGTGTATCTAGTGATGATTGAGGTGGTACTTTCTTGGGAGCCACCTAAGTGTGTGACATAGGTATGCATTTTCCAGGGTTTGGATGGATTCTACTAGAATCTTGTTCCCGTCTTTTCTAGAGTTGCAGCACCATTATCATCTTTGACGAATAAGTGGCAGCCCTTCGTGTGGTGGGAGAGATGCCAGAGGAGTTTTCAAGAGCTGAAGTAGAGGCTGACTAGATCCCCCTTCCGGAGGTTTCTAGGGGAAGTCATAGGGTACGTAGTCTACCGTGACGCATCAGCAACTGGACTTGGTTGTGTCTTGATGCAGGAGCGAGTAGTGATCACATATGGCTCTCGACAGCTGAGAAAGCATGTGAATTACTACACTACCCCTGACCTAGAGTTAACAACATTGGTCATATCATTATCGATGTAGAGACACTATCTGATGGGTGATCATTTTCCCATGTACTCTGATCACAAGAGTCTCAGGTATAACTTCTCCCATAAGGACATGAACCTGGGACATAGACATTGGCTTGAGTTCCTCCAAGGCTATAATTTTGAGATAGTCTATACTTTTGGGATGGGGAACATTGTTGCGGATGCACTCAGCAAGAGTTCTGGTATATAGCTTCTAGGTGAGGTGACAGAGCAGCGGGCCGCTATATAGATATCCTTTTTGGATAAAGATGGAGAAGTTTTTTTACAGTCACTCCCCCACTTCTTTAGTGAGTCCGGGAGGCATAGTGTGGGGACGCTAACGGCGAGACATGAAATGCTTAGATATCTATTGGACAAGAACCAGATAAATATTATAAAGGTGTGGAGCACATCATCCTTTTCATAGGACGTACCATGGTACCGATGTCACTTCAGGAGGATGTGTTGAGGGAGTTCCAAACATCCTCTTTAGCGGTACATCCATAAGTGGGGAAGATGTACCAGGTTCTTCGATGATATAATTGGTGGCTGGAAATGATGAAAGCAGTTGCGGAGTTTGTCTCTCGAGGCCTCACTTGTTAGCAAGTGAAGGCAGAGCATTAAGTACCAGTATGCTTGGTTCATCCTTTAGAGGTCCCAGTGTGAATGTAGGATGGGATATCTGTGGACTTCTTGATAGTTCTTCTACGTACATCCATTGGAAATTAATTTACTTGACTGAATCACCATGTCGGCCCACTTTATATCTATCAGATAGAAATGTTCAGTATAGATATTTGGACACCTATATATGAAGAAGATTATGTCGCTACATAGAGTACCCACGATGATTGTCTCTAATCATGAAACACGTTTTCTTCCCAGCTATGGAAGGGGTTGGAGGAGGATTTCAGGACGCATCATCGATTGAGAACTATCTTCAATCCTCAGACTAATGGTTAGACATGGTAGACCATTCAGACCATTGAGTACATGCTGCATGGTTGTTTCCTTGACTTCGGTCGTAGCTGGGAGGATCACTTGGCTTTGGTGGAGTTTGTATACAACAACAGCTATCACTCCACCCTTGGGATGGAACCTTTCGAGGCGTTATATAAGAAACCTTGTAGATCACCATTGTGCTGGAATGATTCAGGAGAGTCAGCACTAGTGGGACAAGAGATGGTATTAGCTACCACAGAGAAGGTGCATGTCATCCAGTAGCGAATGAAGGCCGCACAAAGAAGGCATAAGTCTAATGCTGAAAGGATACAAAGACCTCTAGAGTGAGAGGATGGTGGCCACATATTTCTATGGGTGTCACCTCAATAAGGATTTTAGCTATTTGTCCATGGGGGAAAGTAATCAATGAGGTTCATCGGACCTTTTCATGTCCTCAATAGAGTTGACGATGTTGCATAACGCTTAGCTCTTCCACCGTACTTGCACTAGGTGCACGATGTTTTCCACGTATCTTAGCTAAGAAGTTATATGCACAACCCTTCTCACATCATCGACCATGGCATGAAGGACGTCGAAGATGGGGAGAAATTCATGGAGGTTCTAATAGAGATCACGGATCGACAGAAGCAGGTCCTTTGAGGACGGTTGATACCTTTGGTTCATATTCGCTGGCAGCACATGAAACTCCAGGTGATCACATGGGAGCGGGAGGCTCAAATGTGTGCTCAGTACCCACACGTGTTCCCTTAGTTTGATTTGTGCCTTACCGGGACGTAAATATAAAGTCCCAGAATTTGGATGTATTTTTTCTAAATATATGGGAATTTAACGTGTCCGCAAAAATTGACGGTGCATGATTTTGAAGCCCAGAATGAATTTATGAACTTTTTTCGTGTACATTTAGTAAACATGCTAGTGGGTTTTTCTAAATTGTCTACTGGTGCTCGAAATTGAAATCTGAGGGCACTGTTGAACTCGTAAGGCCAGTATTCACATAAGAAGTATTTCACCTCGATGGTAGTTGGTCGAGGGTTAAAGTTAGTTTTTGGGTTTGTCATGTGTGAATAAAATAAAAATAAAAGTGGATGACATTTTTTATTCTTATTTTCAACCACCATGTGGGTGTTTGGAGGTGGGGATAACCGGAACTAATCCTCCATGTGTAAGTTGAGGTGTGGGTACCAGCAGACCATAACCTCTCACGAGAGGTTAAGTTGGTGGGGACCACCCGAACGATAACCTCCCATGAGAGGTTATGGTGGTGTGGACCACCTGGAACTAAACCCCCCTTTAATTGAAAGAAATTATCAACCCCCTCATTAATGTAGATGTGCCTATTTACTTTCTCTACATTAATTATGCTAATGCATATACTTTTAATTGTGCCAAAATAGTTAATTGGATTGCCCCGTTTTTAAATTAAGTAATAGAGTCGTTGGAATTTAGGAAGTTTCTATATAAATGAACCATAATAAATTCCATGATCGTTACCTACCTACCCCCCACTCTTATATATATAGAGCATGGGAGGAGGATTTGTGACATATTCACCAAGGGACGAAGCGCTGATAAAGTGACGCGACGCCCAAAACATATAGGATTTCGCTCTCCAATGAAGAACACATTCTCCAACGAAGAACACGCTCCCCAATGATGAACTCTGACCTCCTTCGACTTTCTTCCTCAGGACTTCTTCTAACATGTGACATCCTCATCGTCGACGAACCAACACACAAGCTCGAGACAAGAGGTTGGTGGCAGACACGAGGAACGAAGACAAATTCGTCTTCTTTCTCGTGACTCCATTGAAGTATCAACCGTAGGTAAGGGGTTTATTTGCATGATAATACTTTACTTGAATTATTTTTGGTTTTGGAAAGAATCATTGTGGGGATTTTAAAAATATGAAGTTCATCGTTCTTCATTCTTGTTCATACAAATGCTACCACCATAAACATGGAGGGTGCGGGCCAAACCATCATGGCCCGACTCCTTCGTCATTCTTCATTGTGTTGTTCCTCAGAATGAATGAATGCAAGGAAGACGACAAAGGTGATGAAGGCAACAGTGCCACCGCCAACGGCCATCGCGACTCGCACCGCCCCTGTGGTGCTCCGGCTTCCCGACGGAAACGTCTGCGCACCCTCACCGCACTGCACCACCCCGGGCCGAATCGACTCAGTGCCATGGTTTGCACCACCGCTGGACATCCCACCCCGACCATCCACCCACAGGACAAGCCACCCAGGCTGCGCCCATCTCCGGACGGCCAAACCAACCATGCTGCCTGCCGGTTGTGCCACCCCGATCGTTCCACCCCGCCTGCACACCCCACTGGCCGCACCAACCCAGTTGCGCTGCCTACCGGCCACATCGCCCGCCAAATATCCGATCCACCCCGCTGCCTCTTGCCTTCGTGTGATCGTCTGCGGCTGAGCCGCCCTCATGGCTCCCCGCGGTCCCTGGTGGCATGCTGGTCAAAACCGAGTGGATCGGGCCGAACCCATTAGAACGGGCCCCCCAATGGGTCGGGCCAGACCCAATGGGTCAGCCCAGGTCTTCCCAACTAGGTAAGAACGGACCCATGCCCACTACGCCCCTTTTACATTCTTTAGGCCATATCATTGGTACCAAATGTCTGTTTACCAAACTATTAGCCGCACATGAAATCATGGAGTGAGACGGTCACTTCGAGTATACTCCACTGGAGTTTTGGTTTGAGATGAGAAATGGTCAGGTTGGATTGAGCACGAATCCAACCGGGCCCCATGACTAAAATGCTAATAACTCACAGATCGGGCGTCTGATTGATGCAACGTCTGTTGCAATGAGACCCCTTTGACATGGAGGACCTTTGGGATGCTTCTCCGTAGGAATTCTTGACAGTTGGTGTATCGACCAGTAGCTCATGGAGTGGATCCTTTGGAAGATGATCAAGCGTAGTGTAGAGCCCTAGTAGCTGGTTGAGACCTGATTACTGCTGACCGTTTTGACTCAGAGTGACTCTACTAGCCTAGAGGGAGTGACTTGGTGTCGCGGAAGGCCCATAGTTGGGACCAACATGGTGTTGTGGTATACCCACGACACTTGACATGGGATGTACCTCAGTAGCCTACGAGGGGGAGTACACTTGGTGATGCGGAGTTCCCATGGTGGGGAGTGCACATCGTGAAGCGATAGATCCCCATTACTCGACAGAAGGAGAACCTCAATAGTCCAAGGTTAGCGGGATGTGTGCTTGTTGTTGCGGAAGGCCCACTGTACTCGATATAGGAGGAGTTCTCCAGCAGCTGAGGTTTCGACAATGTGATTGGGGATGTTACTTGATATTACCCCTAGAATAAAATCTAGGTTGAGATGAGTGAATTTTTTTTCGGTGATTTCTTCATGATTAATATAGATCACTTGATTAATTAGATATATGTATGTGCATATACCAATGTATGTTTATCTATTGATTTCATACTTTTTGGTTTATCTATAATGGATTTTGTGAGACCTTGAGGGTCTCGGGATCCCTACTAAGTATCATTATACTCATCAACGCACGGGCTATGCCCGCTCTTTGTTGTGTTTGATGCAGATGAAAGAAAGCACTGACAGAGTCTGAGGGTACCAGGACTACATAGTTCCTAGAGGTGGACCGTACGACAAGACGATACAAGGAAGAGATGTTCAGATATGGAGTGTTGAGGAGGAAATCTTTACCTACGTTTCATGTACGAACCCTTACACTCTTTATGGGCTTGTATTCTGGCCAATTTTACTTTCATTACTCTTTTTTATATAGTTTACTTGGTGATTCATCTAGATATGTGCTTTCTAATGTGTGTGTTTACAAGTTATAGAGGCAATGCCTTCCCAGTTTTAGGGAATTATGCCTTTTGTGCTAGTCCCCAACCCCTAGCCTATGGAAGGCGGGTTTGGGGTAGTCACGGTATGAGCCTCAAGGGATAGGCTGTAACATTAATAATTTCAATGTACTACTTCGCTTTCCATTGACCCTAAGAAGGTATCCTGAGAATTCCACCTTATTTTCCATAACCTCACCCAGGATAGAACCATCGAAAATGTTCTCTTAATAAATTCCTTACACAATCTATAATGAAATAAAGAATAAACAACCACTTTCCATTGATCAAATCTGAGTCCCAAAAAATATAGAATAACCCTCCTTCTATATGATTTGGGATATAACAAAGATTTAAAGGATTTTCCAACTCCCTAAATCCACTCCACAAACACCAAAAATCCTCATTCACCATGAATAAATATGAAACCATAAGAAGAAACCAGCTTCACCACTCATCTATTAGTCATTTTTTGTTTTCATTTAATTGTGACTTGTTCGATCACATATGAATATTCATAATTTTCTATGAAGAACAATAAAAAATATAGAAAATAACAATAAAAATAAATGTGATCTCAAAATCAAATTATTTCAATTGAAAAATTGAATCATTATTCCTAATAATATTATAAGAAAACAATCAAAATCACCAAACAAAATCTCGATTTTCTCTTTCAAACAATTGAGAAATGTCTCATTTTAGTTTGGAAAAAGTAAAATTCAACTCAAAAACTACTTTATCCTCAAAAATTAATTTTTATAACATAAATATGATATATAATATTATTTTGAAAAATACAATATCATTCCCTAAAAAATTCATAGGTCCTCAAAAATTAACTCATTCACAACCATTTTAATTAAAAAAACGTTTATGTTTCATGACCAACTTTAACCTCTTTGAAACCTATCTCAAATTAAAATTTATAACAATAAAAAATCCAATAATAATAGTGTTTGTTGAAAATATTCCATTATGTAATATGAAATATTAACTATAAAAAAAATGGTATAATTTATATCAAATTTATCTCAAAAAAATATTTTACGAGAGGATAGATGAAATGGAATGTTTGGCTACAAAGTTTTTTGGAAAATGTAATATCTATGTAGAGTTCCCCTAAAAAGAAATAGAACCAATTTTATGGGATTCTAGACTAGGATGTATAATATTTATCCTCGTTTTCTCCCTTATAATTTTCATAAAAAAATTATAAAACTCTAAAATAAATAATAAATCATCGACATCATCTCAAATACCACCAATCAAAATAATGAATATATCAGAATAAAAAAAAAGATCTCTAAAATTAAGACTCACAACAAAACATCACATGGATACTTTAAGATCAAAATGAATTATATTTCACAAAACTCTTCCCACTCCTACCAGTTTGGTTCTGAAATTCATAGATGATATATAATAATCATATCAAATAATAGAGGTTTACCCAAGAACCTAAGTATCAATTAACCATAATATCTTGTACATTTTTTTGAGAAACCAACCATGAGCCTCCATCTAAATACCTATGATTTCACAACCCAACCTTCTTGTGATGTGATCTTAGTCATTGGACCACACAGGTCTCCAATAATACCTTGGTTTACTTATTTGGACAACTGATTTTATTAGACATTGTGTTCAATTGTCATAGTCGTGAAAATATCCATAAATCAACTTATATTTTTTCAATGTTCTTTTTCTCACAAACACACACCTAAGGAATATTCTGGGAGGCTAACCATCATGACACTAATTCATGATAAGAAATATTAACTATGTAATTATATTTAAGAAGGATCCTAAAAAGAATGGTGCAACTATTTATGATGGATTGAAACATTTATACATTTAAATATCATTTTTAGGCCTGTTACATATTTTGGCCATTAAATCGCAATTCCCTCAATTTAGAACCTAAAAAATTAACACATGTATGTCCACCACACTCCTTGATGAGTGTATAACATGATACCAGTTTTCATGACCCTAACTTCATAGATTGTGAACGTAGTCATCAAACCTCATGGTTCTCTTTTAATACCTTTGTTAAATTCCAATAACACCATATTTTACTAACCACAATGTTTACTTATCAATATAATGATTATACACATAATCCAACACTTGTTATTTCAATTTGAATTATCCTCACTCACACCCACCCTAAGAGACATCACATGAGGTCACCCATGCCAACACTACTCTAGTAAAATCATGGTTAACTTTAGAGTTATAATCATGAATTCTATCAAAATAAAGGGTAAAACATGTTTCCTTGTTAGTGGAATTTAGTCGTTTTTGTATGAATTTTATAAGGGCTTAATAAGAGACATGTTTCTAATAACCTAGGACTGGAAACTAGTTTTAAGGAATAAAACCAGAATATGTGGGAGAAAATTCAATAAATAAATGTTATATGACAATGATATTTCCATGGTTTATTAATTATTAAAATAGTATATCATATATTCATGTTAGACATAAAACCTGAAGATAAAAATCAATAATGAACTGAAATGTATAAAACGTGAATAAAGATACAACGGTAAATAAATTATATGATAGTTGTAGAAAAAATTCAACATATAGATATAATGATGGATTACATGGTTAATAAATCCAAAATATAAAATAATAATAAGAAAAATCCATGGTACCTGACATTATATCCATGTGACCTCTTGTCCACATACCATGCATACTGCCGAATCACTCCACGAGTGATCCATAAACTAAACATGAATCTCTATGACATCATTTTGTCAACCAAAACCACATAACATATGTAGGGTGTGTATCATGAACCAATAAATGATTCCATTAGACCTGACAACCAAACTGACATGAGCCATGGTATTCCAAGAACTGTGTTCATGATCCCCACCAACCTAGAAACTAGTATATATGAATTGATGAAATCCTTGAGATTTATTTTACAGTAAACTATACTGAAAATTCATTCCAAATAAATTGTAAAATTATTTTAACATGAATGATACTACATTTTGATAAACATCACTACCAACATCAATACAATGTGATACTAAATGATCATGTATGTGTTTCATAGTTTATTATACATTTTTACCCAACAAAAAAACCTAGAAGGGAGACATGTACCAATGTAACAATATACACCATGTGGCTTGGGGAATATTTCCCACAATGTCAACACCATTAACACCAAATAAAATAAAACAACCCAAATCACAGGAATCTAGTACCACTACCTTACCCATACATGAATTTATCTATATCAAAAAACATGATGTCTCTATTTACCCAAAGAGTATATATAGGGTGTGATATCACATTCCCAGTAGGATGATACCAGTTGTTCCATGCATAGATAGAATAAGATAAATAAAAAACCCTATTTTATAAATAATGTAAAAAATGTTTTAAAAAAAATATGTTTTTATAGAAAGATAAATAGTAAAAAATCAACTAATTGAAGGTAAACCCAATATAAGAATCTTAGTCCACCATATATGTGGCTATGCCATATATTTTCATATATCATCATACTCTATGTGATCAGTTATAACATTCTATCTCTTCATGCTTGACCCACCCGTGAGTCCATCACCCATGTTCTATTGGTACACAAAAAAATCATCCTCACTGGTTATTTATATTATAGCATTATCCTTATTGGAAAACTAAGACACCCCTACTATCTCTAATTTATTACTAACCCTCATCCCACCTTTCTATATTCCCAGATTTCTCAATTAATCTATTCCATTTGTAAAACCATTATAAATCATTTCAAACCCCATTAAACTCACTAACACCTCACATGGAACAATAAAACACTTCTATCCATAAACCAAAGGGGAAACTATTTCATGAGTTTTACGTAGACCAATACCCTTGAAAAGAATCATTTTTATATAAATTCAATTTTGGAAAACATTCTTAAATAATGGAAGGCTTATATAACTCATAAAATAATATAAATAATGGAATCACATAACATTTCATTCAAACCCACCACCAAACAGTTGAAAAACACATGTCAATGTACGAGAGACCCTATAGAAGTAATAAAATACCACCAATACGAGGATCCATGGAAAAAATTAGATTCTACGCAAAAAATTATCAACAGAAGTATAAGAGAGAGATAACAGTTTGTGAATTGGATCATGAGGCCATGCAAGGAAGAGTGTAAGGACTTACAAAACGTTTTATTTAATATCCAAGCTTGAAACCATCCAATATTGAAGCTAAGTGGAGGGAGGAAATGATTGTTGATGAATATAAGAGTTGAGGATTTAATGAGTATATTCGATTGTGAGTTAGAATAAAAAGGGTTAGGGAAAATTGAAGATTCAATTTTTTATAAGATATAGAAGGCCATACAGTTTAGAAATACGGTATATTAGAACATGCTATAACAATGTGAAACAAATATCTAAATGGGTGGGAGATAAAACACAAGATTATAGAGGATATAGTACATCCATGTTCTTTCCCAAATGACCTTGGAATACTTATAGTATATGTCTCCCAGTCTATAGTTGGATGACTTACTATTTCTACTAACCATTATCCAACCGTTATCTACTCACTATCTAAACCAAAACCAATTTTTAAGAAAAATAAGAAAAATCTCTATGCGATAAGATTACGATAGAAATTAAAACACACATAAATATATATGCACCCATGGTGGTGATATTTCACCATAATAGAAAAATTTCTTTCCTAGGATAGTCAACCTACAGTATGATGAGAGAACTAGTGAGAGTACTGCTCCTCAACCTATGATTTGTTCTCCCATATCTCATGATCACTATTCTCATGCATCCACATGGCATGAATTATCAAAATGGATTTACCTTGATGTGATTTCCCTAGAAAATCCATTATTTGAACAAACAAGTTGGTCATGGAGTGATTGGGTCCCATCTCAAGCTCTTCCCAATACATCACATGATATGGATCCAGATATTACATTTTCAAATTCAAAGTGAGAAGTATTTCATGAATTTTTACTAAATAAAAGATAATTACATACAATATGATACCGTTCCCATATTCTTAATGATCATAAAAGGTGAAACATACATAAACATAAGTCTACCCTTCATACCAAGATGTTAATATCCCAAGTGAGGTGCTACTTTAAAAACACAATGTCACCCACTAAGACCTCTGAGGTCTGATAATATTGATCAAAATAAGACTTATAATGTCTTGGATTGATTTTAATCCTCTTATTATTTATATGAATCTTACTAATCTAATCTAACAAAATACTCGGACTCAAAAAAGAAGTATCACCCACTTTTATCCAACATAGAGAAGATCGACATGGTTGATCATATAGTTGTTCAAAATAAAATATCATGATCAATGATTTGTAACTATTTTTATAAGAAAATTACAAAAAATATATGATGGTTATCCCATGAGATACCAATGTCCAACACCTTTCATCTATCATGTCTTCCAGAATCTTCTTCTCTAATTTTTTATAACCATTACTTTCAGGATAGTTGTCCTGATAAGTTTAATATTTTCCCCCACTTCCAACTATATATCATACTAGATTCTAGAGGTAAAAATATATCCCATATCAGAAAAAACTAGAATTAAAAACAAGAAACATTAAGATCTATTGATTAGACAACACACCCAAATCATCCACATTAGTCGAGTTCTTAATCAATTTTGAATGAGAAGTCATGGTAATTCAATAGATAACTACTCAAAACTTATTCATTCCTTAGTTTTTATGGATTAATCCAATTATGAAATCCGTATATTTATTATCACACTTCCATGTAGCAATGGGAATCAGATAAAGAAAGCCATAGGTTATCTGGTGCTCAGCCTTGACCAACAGACTAGTATAACCCCAAGATATAAAATTTTATATATCTTTTCTTATACCTAGAAACCAAAACCACTTGTACATAACATAAAACATCTAGATGTATCAAGGATGGATATCCCAGTGGGACTTTTGGATGTCCAAAATCCCCATCTTTATAAATGATGACATCACGAATAAATGACCATTGAATTGAATAAGACCCTAAAAATAAAAAGACAATCCATTAGGATCCTCTCTAAGATTTATTAACTGTGTAGAATGGGGAGATAAATAATCTCTAAACTAATCATCCTAGATAAACTATAACCTATAAGGTATAAAAAACAATCTAATAAAAAACATACCACCTATATCTTCATTCACTATCAATTCAATCCATAAAAACATGACAATTATAGTCTACTAATCACTTGTATCCTTCAAATAATAAGACTAAAACTTCCTGCACAAATTTTTAGCTACTATGAATCCATTTCCTTGGGTGTAAATGATATTTATGCTTATCCACTAAATTTATTCTACCCTTGATCAAAATATCAGGTATAACACCTTCTATGAGATGTTTAAAATCAACATTTTGTGCTTTGATAATAATTTCAGCATATCCCCAATGATATAGTGACACAAAAATCTAATGGAATGCATTATAGTAGTATGATCAAGGTCATAGGTTAGGGAATTTTTCTCTTGTGGTTGGAATTTTAGAGATATGTATTACACCACATTAGAATATTTCATATTCACACATCCTAGACCCATATATAATTGTTCACAAATGACAATGTGACCATGAATATCCCCAAGTAAAATTAAGATAGCGATAGTGTTGAATTATCACTTATGGAATTAAAAATACACCATCCATTTTGGTCAGCATAATAACATCACCACTTTATAGGTTATAGATATTAATAGTGAGGCATGATAGGAGAATCCAATGACGATCCACCAATAAAACGCTATTAGGACTAGAAAAATTACGATCTGAAAGTAATTATTTAGCTCCTCCCATGAATTCTCATCAATGAACTTTTAGGGATCAACTGAGACTCTATATACCAAGATCACATTACCCAAGCACATTACCTACCAATTCCAAAACCATTACTTCAATTAATTATCAAAATGATAGTGATATCTCATCATCCGTGACAAAAATCTCTAATTCATCCCCTGATCCTTATTCAATTTCAAAACAAACAGAATATCACTGACAAACACCATGAAAAAGTAGTCTATGTATATATAGATCACACAGTTCATCAGATCCATGAATACCATGATAGAATTGTTTAATCATAATGGCATTAACAAATACATAAAATTACCATACATTCTTTGGATGGTGGTATTAGGAACATTATCTTCTCTCACTCTAACCTCCAAATATCCTTATTGGAGTTCAATCATTGAGAACCTCATTTCTACCTTATGTTGCTAAAATAGATCATCAATTTAGGGTAATGGGTGTTTATTATTGCTTGTGAACCTATTAAAATTCTAATAATAGATAAAATTGGATATATCCAATAACACTTTTTTGCAAAAAGTCACTATTGCAACGTTGTTGGAGATGCTCAGGTGAATGAACTCTTTGGATTCCAAATCATCCAGTTGTGTCATTTTCTCCAACAACATGATGGGGGACATAAAATATAATTTATGACATATTGGATGTTTCTCTATTTCCAAATAAACTATTAACACCACATACTGATCCATATTTAAAATTAAAAAATCCACAGGGAATACCTTATAAAATTCACCCACTATGGATGGAAATCCACCCTCTATGACTTTCTCACTATCATCCAATAATATATAAGACAAATGGAAAGAATCCCTACCTTGCTTTAGAAGTGGTGGTCCAACTCAAACTAAATGTGGATCATATTCTCCTATAAAAACATGAGGTCCTCTATCTTGGAATGTGAAATTCAACCACCAATGATAAAAAGAATATTTTCATCTGATGGAATCATCCAATACATCCTTAGTATTATATCAAAAATTACCATCTCTAAAATAAGGAAATCTAATTTCATCTAAACCACTAACTAGGTGATAATGTAATATGGGTATAGAAATCCATGATCTTTCCTCCTACCTAGAGGCTTGAAATGTTCAATTTCATATGGAATAATAATAGTGGTGAGTTTCAATAAATACCCAAGATGAGAATAAAATATTGAGTTAGAAGAATGTTTATTGAATACTGAAATTTCAATGGATGATTAAAAAATGTTATCACATCAATCTAATTCCCAATAAACATATTATTCTACATGTAAATTATCAACAACATTCATGTACTTCATCACAATCTATTTAAATGGTCCAATAATGATGAGAGTGGCTTCATTATGATAACATTGTCCAAACGGAGATTTATCCATTCCACCACATCCACTATAATGACACCTTATATCATTGGATTCATCAGATGAAGCTAATGTTTTTCAAGGGACAATGGATTCCATACTTCTATTGTAACACCCTAATATTTTTTGAATTACTTTTTTCAAATTAATTTATTACTTTTGATATTTTCCATTTCATGCCACCCTGAAAATTGTAAAATTTATATTAAATCACTACATCTATCCCACGTTATGTACAACAACAAGATAATCATGCATTACATGCAATATAAACTTATCATTCCCTACATTGACCATTGAGGTTCTATTGTGTTACATGCAATGACATTCATAATGGATTGAATAGAGGTATGATAGAGGTTTACAGAAAACTAATATATTATTTAAATATTATTATTTAATATAATAAGATATGACATTGACATTAAATTAGATTTTAATAACGGTATAAACTAGTTTTTGAGAATATGTGGTTTAAAAAATATTATATTATTTTAGGGGTTAATTATTAATTATAAATTAATACGAAACTGGTTGAATATAAATGGAAATATTATTATTTTTATAGTAATATTGTTGTTTAGATAAACACATTCATTAAATTATATTTAGTGAGTGATATTAATGTAATATATATGTTATATATTCAATCAGAGAGACATTATATTCATTCAATTTGTTTTTTGAAATAAGATAAGAAATAACCCAATTTTATTTTTAAAAACCAATATATAATTTTTATATTTCTAGTTTGAAAACCAATTAATGGATAACCCATTTTAAATTCAAATTATATTTATTTTATAGATTATATATGTCAATATAAACTTAATATTTGAAATAAAAATAAAAAAACTAGTTATCATGAATTTTTTGTATTTTTCTTTAAGGAATCATTTTGCAAAGAATAGATAAAAATAATGTATTTTTGTTCAAAAATTTTTTTACTTAAATTTTTTTATAATGATAGATTATATTATAAATTCGTTAAAAAGTTTAATTAGATTATATTTATATAAATTAATTAAATTTAGTTTATTTAAAAAAAATCATATTAAAATTGGATATAAAAACATAGAAATATTTTACTCATTTTTTAAATTAAAATCATGTATTGTCATCCTGTCAATGATATTAATTTTAAATATATCTTATCCACTTCACCAATTAAAATTAGAGGAAATGAATTCTATATTTGGAATCAGAATAATTTATAATTTATCGAAATTTCAACATAGTTTTTGAAAAAAATAATTAGTGAATGTAATTAAAATGAATTACATCGATTAAGGTAAAACCAAGCTTAACTAACCACAAAACCTTAAATTTAAGACCCATATTTACATAGAAAACTATAGAAGAAAAATTTTATGGACGTATATTATCCCAATCCTCACATGTATCTAATTTGGATCATTATTTCTTCCACATTCAATATGAAAAACATTGGTGAAATTCTCTCATCAAATATTTATTATTGTGCAACTCATCTTTCATTATAAACAATAAAAAACCCAACATCCCTCTATTCCTCATCAAATTATCCCTTTAGATATGAATCAACATAATGAATCCTTTTGGAATATACAAAAAGTTGTTGCATGCTTAAAAGGAAACTTCACTTCTATATCTCCTTTCTCTTTTATTTTATTTATCCACCACCCCACTATATTTATTCAATGAATCTACAAAAAACATGTATAATCATTATAATATGATGTTTTTATAATATGGTTTCTACCAACACACACACACATATTCATCTAATGGATAACCAATATACTGTTTACAGGTTTGGTGAACTACCGCCTCAATAATCGATGATAGTTCATTTTTTTCATTTAAATCATCAAATGGTGGAAATTATGATGAATAATATAATTATATATTTAATATATTATATTTATTATTTCTTTAGTCTTATTTATTTTCATTGTAACAAATATCTATTTAGTTTCCATTTGGTTTAAATATAATAATCTTATCTGAGGAAGTGTGCACTACCACCCACTCAAAGTGATGTGATTCTTCCATACACAGCATGGAATTTAATAAGGATGAGTTTAGGGAAACTATATGATATTTATGATATAATAATTATATATATACATATATATTTACAGATATTTCATTTACCTTATATCTTTTAATACGATAATTAAAAGCAAACAAAGTGCATCCGTACGTATGAAATAATTTCTCCATGAATGGTGAATTCGATTTCATACATATATATTATGCAGATAATTATAATATTATTATACATAATATAAATTAGATTTATATTATGTTCTATTTTCATTAAATCATTATATAAGTATAAATGAAATATATATATATAATTATGACACAAGATAAAAACAATGAAAATATTACCCAAAGTGTATCTTTAATAGAGAATTGTTCACTAGCGGGTAAAATCAAGTCATAATCAAAAAATAAATTTTATTAGATATAATAATATAATTATATGATATATTTGTATTAAATTTATATTTATTATATAGGAGCTGTGTACGAGCATGACAAGAGTCAAGACAAAGGTAAGGGGATTTTACCTCACTTTTTTTCCATGATATACATTCATTATTCACTACCCATTACATTTGAGTGGTTTTTAGAGTTACCATGTAATAATTCTATGATTCATACAAAAAATATTATGGGTATTTAAATATCTATTTTATAATATTTCTTTCATGATACTAAAGTTTCAAAAGTTACCAAATTAGTAATGAAATTTTGTCTCAAGTTGATTTCTTTGAGACACATGCCATGTTATGGACATATATTATAACATGAGGTGTATATAATGATATTTAAAATTTTTATCATGAATATAATTATGTTAGGGATATTTTTATCTTCCAGTAATCTCATTTTCTTATATGTGGAATATGGTTCAAAGTTAACAAGTTGTAATTGTTTATTGAAACAATCTCATCGATTATCGAGATTGTTTATGTTTGTGCTTCCTTTGAAGAATTATTATGATCCACCTCTCCAGATCATACATGAGTTTTATTATCCTTTGTTTATATACGATTTATTCATGTATTGAAATCAATTTTTTACTATTCGGTTCACAATATAAGAGACAATGTATTTTTTTTAAGAATACACAACTTTACCATATCTTCAACTAGAAATATGTGTTCCTTTAAATCCATGTTTTCCAAATAAGGATTCAAATATTATTTTATAGTTATATTATAATAATTAAAATAAATTTATTTCCTTTTCTATCGTTTACCATTATTTTCAATGGAATCATACTGTCTCTTTCAGAACAAGGCATTTTTCGACCATTTTCCATGAAAAATGAATGTTATTTTTATCTTATAAAACATGTATGGATTTACATGTCATCATTTTTATAACGCATCCATTACCTATATAAATGGATAATTTTTAATAATTCTCTTTTACTTTTACTGTCATGAAATAGTTATTAAAACATTTTTATTGGATTCTTGATAATTTCAAGTAAAAAAGTTTTAAAAACATTTTGAGGCTTTCATTATATGATTTGAAATTTAATTTAAAATTAATGGTTTTGAAAACATTTTCATCATTATTTTATAAGTTTTTAAAAAATAATTTAAAAGATATATATTTTTAATATTTTTTGAATATTATTTTATAGTAATTCAACAAAAAAAAATCAAAATTTTTTCATGCGTCTTTTATATGATTTCAAGATAAAAGGTTTTGAAAACTATTTTATTTCATCATTATATGTTTTGAAGGCATTTTATAAGAAAATGATTCCCAATTAGTTTTATGAATTTATATGAATATTCCATATATGAAAGGATATTATCTTCATGATTTTTTTTGAAAGATGTTTATAAATTATTTTTCATCGAAGATGACATATATTGATTTTACTCATGATTTTTATTAAAATCATCTAAATGATCCATTCAGATTCAATATCTGAATGGGTTATTCTTAGTATTCTTTTTATTTATGAATACTATTTCTTTTTCAAAGGTTATATGATTGTGAAATGCATTTCAATTTCACAGGCAATTCTTCTGATGAAATTATTATGAAACCTACATCTTTTTCAATGGACTATGATATGATTGATTGTATATGATGCCCATTTTTTTCATGTGCCATGTTTTGATTATTTATATTTTTTTTGAATTTGTGTGAATAATTTTATTATGATTTGTGTGGGAACTATATCTAACTCCAATGCAATTGGTAAAAAAATTTATATCAATAGATAGAGTAAAATGGTCTTGGAAGTAAACCGAGACTACTAAAATGGCCATGGGAGTAAACCATGACTACCATGATGGAATGAAAAGTGAACTCATGCTACTAAAATGACCATGGGATTGAACCATGAGTACCACAATGGTATAGGGAGTTATCATATACTACTAATATGGTCTAGTAAGTGATGCATTGGTTACTCTGGAAATATTATTATATACTTTTATGATTTCCACAATTTATGGTTTTATTTCATTGTTTTACTTTCATGGATTATGATATTTATTTCCTTATATTCACGTATTAGGAATTTCCAACCATTATTCTAGGATTCAGTTTTTTTTGTCTTTGATATGAAGGGTATGATCTTTTATTTTCATAATAATGTTCTCATAACCTAATGATCAGGATTATTCTTGCATATCTCCCTTGTTTTACCATACATCGAATTTGATCTCACTAGTTTTTATGCTTCCTTCCCCCATGATATAAATATATGTACTATATTTGATGTGTATAATAAGTTTCCTATTACATATAATCCTAGTGGGGGTGATGTAGCTCTTTTATTTACTAGTTTTTCTGTTTTCATGTTTCTAAAGGCACGTGAATTGTGTGGTATTTGGGTGATTGTTTTTATAATGCTTTCAGTATTCTGAAAAAATATTGCAATTTTAATGTATGAAAAGTGATGGTCATTATAGTTAGTATCATAGAAAAGGTTTCTTTAACATTTTTAAACAAGGATGGGAAAAATGTAGCAATATTCCTAGGAATATTTATAAGGATATGAATAGGGATGTATAAACAGATGAGTATGAGGATGAGTCAATGTTTATGAAAATGTCCTAGAATATTGGTAAAGGAGAGAGTTAGAGGTTTCCAAGCCATAAATACCTATCTATGTACTAATGGTGGATGTGGATTTATAAGAGATGGACCATGGTGTAAAAACATGAACAAGATGTCTTAGGATTGACTTCTAGTAATCTGGTACATTTTAACATGCATTACTACACACATAGTTTTCCAATCTCGAGGTATATGCATTAGGAATTCAAAAATATACTCGAACCATCATGAATGATTTAAATATAATTTGTATTTTCATAACCAAGGATAAATATAGGGTGTCATAGTTTAAGGAAGGTTTCATGATTTAGAAATCCAATAAGTACCTTTTTAATGATTATGTGGTTTTCTTATATGATAAGTGATGCTCACGTTATGCTTCTGGTTTTAGCCAATGGACAGAACCTAAAGAATATAGATTAACAATGAATGTGATGGATGATTTTCTGATAAGAAATTAGTTGGGATGATCTCTAGAGAGAAATATGTTGTGATCATAACAAATCAGTTTTCATGTAACATGATTAACATTATATACCTTAATAAACTGTTGGACGCACCATGATAGAGAAATAATGAGTATGATGAGAGTTCACATAATGGAGTTCGTGGAAGAAATAATATTTGGTTTCCTTTATGTTTATAATGTTGAAATAATCACCTTAGTGAATGTCTTATTAGAAAAGTAATATGTTTTGACTATGGAGAATAAGGACACATAGAAAAAAGTGATTGTATGAGAAAAATGAATAGTTTGGTTGAAGAAATAGATGATATTACTGGAGTCCCTAAGTCACCATCAATGTTTATGTGTTCTATGTTTTTAAAAATAGTTATTATGAATCTCAATATCCCATGAGGAAATATCATTGTGGGAACCAGCATGTTGGCGTGATTAACGGTTACATTGATGACGATAAAGAGACTATAGATGAAATTTAAAAGTAAATAGAAAATATGTAATATAATGAGGTATAATTTTTAATGGAATATGGTTGAAGGGGAATGATAATTTATTTATGTATTTAAATTCATGAATTATGAATACTATAACATATATGTATTGTTCTGTTTAAGATTTTTTTCTACGAATTTACAAGAACATGTTGAATAGTTCGGTTGGAATAGAAATGTGATTTAATGGCCAGATGATATACATGGAAAAACATGATTAAGGCAAATAAAACCTTTATAATTTTTCTTATGTTATGTTAATGTTTATTGGATAAAGATATGTTGGATATAAGTAAACATGATAGTATTAATTACCTTTGAATTAATTAATGAATTTTTGAAAAGTAGTCTATTCTATCATGGATGAAGTTTACAACTTCCTGGATTTATAGAATAAATCTCCTAATATATGTGAAAGAGGAAACATGCTTTTTTTGTAGAATTATTTATTGTAATTCATGTTATTAACATGTTTTAAGAGAATATATGATGAGGGTATTCACATGTTTGGAATTTGAAAACCACGATATTCACTATGATATACGGGGGATCAATGTTAAGTAGATTTGATGATTTTCTTTCAATTGTTTTTTACTCTCATATTTATGAAAGCTTATAAGGTTATAAATTCATGAAATAGTTAATTTAAACTTTGGTGGAAGTATTTATTCACTGAGTTTGTTTTGAAAAACATGGTTGAAAGGCTATTTTGTGATTACCTTTTCTAATGAATTTCCACTTTATTTATATTTGAAATTCTATTACTGTGTTTTTTGAAGAAGACATCAAGTATGTCGGGTAACAACCAATAACATTCGACAATGTAATGACCCATTGATTTATCAATGGTATTTCTCTTCTTTTAATTATGTCACATAAAATCAAATTAGGAAACACAATTCAACATCATGCGTAAATTAAAAAATAAATAAAATGTGGCCAATATAGCCTATCCATTAACCGTAATTTTTCTAGTTTTGTGTTTTGAATTTCAAAAATATGATATACATGGTTGCAATCAATATGATATTTTGAGTCATATAGGAAAATGTTAATTTTTTGAAATCACTTACTAACCCTTATAAACAATAAAGATACCCTTATAAATAGTAATATGTACTCCATGAATTGTAAATCAACCATCATAATTGTAATCATTTGTATGAAAGTATAAAAAATGTATTAATATTATAAGTAACATTATGTTATAATTTTATATCTATATAAATAAATAAATATTTTAAAAACAATTAATTATGTGTCTGAATATTTATATGTTATAAATTTTTTATGATTAATTTAAAAGAATATTAATTTTTAGAAAATTTATTCATAAATTAATATTTTGATGTATTATTATTTTAAGTCAATTTTATGAGACATTATGTTATTTTAGATAGTGTTATAAAATCAATTATATTTTAAAATTTTATATTTTCCATGTAATTTAGGATTTTAATTAAAAATTATAATTTTCAAATATTTAAAAATTATAATTTTTTTTAAATGGAGTTTTTTTTAAATTATATACATATATATGGATAAGGTGAATTTTTGTTAATTTTTTGGTCTACATGAATTTTTTATATATAGTAAAATATAATAATTTAAGATATATGTGAAAAACCTGTAATTTAGAGTCATGCTGGAGTCATGAATGATGTAAGTGACTATTGGTTTGAAATTACATGAACTGAGTAATTTATTTAGTCACAATAATCCTCACTATTTCTTTTCCTGATCAAAATAATAATCTAATGATAAAAATAATAGGAAAACGCCCCTCTCATCCACTATAAATACCACCCCTCACACCATCTTATCCTCACACGTCTCGTGATTTTATAATTGCCTATATTCTACCCAATACTCTTCCTTAGTATCTCCCCCACGTCTATGAGCTCTTGGTCTCATAAAAATACCATGCCAAGGTCCCTTTAAGAGGATATCAAGAGGATAATTTACGAGGTAAATCTTCTCTATTTTCATTTAATTTCCATTCACATTCGATTTATATTATTATTCACTACTATAATCCCTTTATCCAAATGGAATGATTTCTCCAGTACCTTAAAAATACTATAATTATATCATTTTAATAGAATATCCACCATTAATCCCTTACCCCTCTATCTTTTATCTTAAAATGAAATCATTTCCCATGATGTGTGAATTTACCAACATTGTGGGATATGAAATATCATTATACGTTAATCTTTGAAGGATATTGATAAGACCATTAAATGGATGAAATTAGATATTTATTTGTATTTTTAACCCCTTTTATGTTCTAGAACAAACTTATACAAAAAATACTGAATGATAAAACCAAACAGGTTAGATGTGATAAGAACCCCCAAAAAATACCATAAAATGATCATCATTATCTTTTATCAAATGAATCATCCCCATGGTATGTAACCATATAATTCCTAAGATAATTAAAACATCTAGAATATTATTTGCAACATATAATAATTTTTTTTTGTTTATCCACAAATAACATGAACTTCAATTCATTTATACTGGTGAACTGATCATGAACACTCTTGAACAATGAATTTAAACTCCATAACTCAACCAAAGTCTGATAAAAATATAATTAAACCATAATGAATAGTAATATGGTATAAATGGTTCAGGTTTTTTAATTCATGAAACTAATGTGATTATATATAATATTATCATGAAGGAGTATTTACGATTAAAGGTAATGGGATTCCCCAAACATAACTATATATCTCGGAATTTTCCCACATTAACATTATTTTCAGTAAGTTTATTCCTTAAAAATAATTTTTTTATCATCATATTATATTTTTGGGATATACATGTTTTCTACAAAAGATTATGACAAAAAAATTTCTAAAAGAAATATTCTTTCAAAACACACCTTTTACTTCTTACTAATGGTTAATGATTCTTATATCAGGTATGTTATCCCCTATATTCATTTAGGAACCAAAAGTTTATGAATCTATGATTATGAGATGAAACCCATTATCTTACATGGGTTATTTATTATAATTATTTAAATATTTTCTATTTGAAATGCAAGGTAATGTATATTTAATGTTGTGATAGGTAAGCCCTGAATTATATAGCACTCTAATGCATTAGGCATTGTGATGAACCTCGTGAGTAAAGTGAAATATGTGTGAACATGATTCTATATTTATTCACAACTATGGGTGGTGGTTTACCACTATTATATGATGATTCATTTTTATGTATTTACACATTCCATGTATTTTCTTAATGCATCCTCTCATGATGATGATCATATTACAATGTTATGTGGATAATGATTATGTCCACCCCATGTTATTTTGTTTCATGTACTTATCTATACTATTACTAGGATTTTAGATCCTCCCTTTTTTATCAATATCCATAGGAGACTACATTTACTAAGGAAAACACAATAGACAATCAAAATCTAGAGATGATGGGATTAAATAAATGTTTATGATTTGTGTTGTAAAAGTTATGTATGGTCTTAGTTTTTCCAAGTATCTAAAACTTTACATCCTCATTATGTAATTATTTTATGTTCCCCCCCTAAAAATATGTAATAGTAATTTAATATAAATAAGGGTTAACTATAGTTACTATCATAGGAATGTTTAGTTAATTTGGGAATTAGGATTTGAGAACCTTAGTTATGCCCATAGTATGAGACTATGTATATGTAACACACAATAAGATTAGATGAACATAAGGATCACACATGATATTATATAAGAATTCATTGCACAAAGGAATTAATTATATATGCATGAATTATTGAAATATTTTTTGTTCTTACATTCTCTATTAATGTAAATTATGGGAACACGGAGATACCCTGCCAACAAACCTTGTGAGGGATAATGCATTGATTTCCTGAAAAACATACCATTCCTTTGGGATGTGGAGTTAAAAATTTATGCTGATGATTTCCCATATGTATCATGTTTTTAAAAAGTAACCAAAATAATGTGGAACATACACATTCAAAATATAGAGGAAAACTAGTTATTGAGTTATTTATATGGGAACCAAGAATAAAATTCAGTGGAACATTCAATACAATAGTTGTGGAATAGTGCATCAACTTGATAGAAAAGATCTTTTCTGTGAATCACTATTTTGAGATGGAGAGGGTTATTCATTCTGTTTATCTTCTAGATAGAGAGGCCAATCAATGTTGTGATTTTATTAAGAACATAAATTTGTGGGTACAAATTTAAGAGATTAAGTTGGAAGATAATAATATATTGTTTTTTAATATGTATTACCCTTGAACACATCAAAAAATAGAGATAATGATTTTATATAATCGAAGAAAAAGAAAGGAGAATCTATCACAGCCTATAAAAAATGTTTCACAAGGATTTTAGGGCACACTTTGGGTTTTTTATCAACAACGATAGAAAAATGGATAGATTCATTAGTGGTTTAAAACCACACCTTTTAAGTGATCATTCATTTTGATGCATTGGAAGTTATCAATATGTTGTTCGATGTGCTCTCAATGTGGATATAGAGTTGTGATAATGTTTCCATGGCTATGGAGATATGAAATTAATACTATAGTTTCATAATGAATGATCAAATGAAAAAGGTGGAACGAAAAATCTACCATCTGCATGTGAAAAATATTGGAAGAAGAATCATGGGAGTTTCCTCAAAGTGATCGGGAAATGCCTTTAATGTTGGATTTAAGTAAGCCAAGATCATGAATTTTTACAAGACATGAAAAGGACGGAAAGTTTGTTGGAGGAAAAAATATTACCACCCATGTTCAACTGCTACAACTATAGGGATAATGATCATTATGAAAGAAAGTGCACTAAACCTTGAGTTCTCAAGTGTAATGAACATCATAATCCACCAAATCAAAAGGAGATAGGGAAGGCTAATGGCATCACTAATGAAGAAGTTGTAAAAAATGAATTCTAACATGGTAAACTTCTTATTCACTCAATAATTTCAAAATTCATATTTTATTTAGGTTATATGCATTCATTTATATCTCCCAATCTTGCTTGATCTACTTATTTGAATCCCTAAAACCATGAAGTAGAGAAGTCATCTAAATCACCACGTGGTGAAAATATTGCAAGCCAATTATTAGAATCATCTTTTATTAGGGTATGTGGTAAGATTCTTCCTGAAAATCCCGTGATACTTCCCTTTTTGGAATTCGATGCTATATTGGGGATTGTTTACCTCTCTTTATATAGGGCAGATATAACCTATTTGGAAAAGTAAATATATTTGTATATTCCCAACCAACCCATGCTCTTCTAAAAATGGATGGAAGATCATATATACCCTTTGAAAATTCCTTCAATATTGTGGTTTTTGATTCTTTATGATAAATCATACCTCACTCAAATGGTTGACTCAAAGGATGTTATCCACCTTGGGGAAATTCCCATCTAGAGAAATTTAGTAATATATTTCTTGATGTGTTACCTTGACTACCCCTAGATCGTGAGGTAGAGTTCTTAATAGAATCATACACTGAGGTACTCTTATATCAATGTGTCTCTATAGGATGTATACTACGGTAATATATGAGTTAAAGAAGCAGCTGCAAGATCGTTTGGACGAAGGGTTAATATTCCCTAGTGCATCTTCCTGGGGTGTGCCAGATCTCATTATCAAGAAGGTGGATGGACAATGTTGTTGTGTATCAATTTTTGGTAACTCTACAATATCCAAAAATGAAAATGCATCATATTCCAAATATTGATTACCTTTTTGACCTGTTGAGAGGAGTTGAGTACATTTCAATAGTGTATGGGAGTATCCTCTCACATTGGTTGTGTTCTCATACAAAAATAGCTTCCACTCGAGTATTCAAATTTTTTATATGAAGCTCTGCATGGGAAGATATGTAGAACACCAACCTATTTGTAGGAAGTTGGATAAAGAAAGCTTCTTGGACCTGATCTTGAACAATATATTATTGAAAGTGTTCAAACCATCGAGTAACATATCAATACTTCTAAAATTTAGAAAAAAAGATATTCTAACAACCGTTGATGGGATATAGAGTTCGACGTTTGAGATAATGACTTCCATCAAATATCACTGTGGTAGAGAGTCACATAATTTAATATGAAAGGGAAGTAAAGCCCAAGGTACATTATCCCCTTTGAGATACTTGATCACATAATAACTATGGCCTTTTGACATTCACATCCACCAAATATGGCTCAAGTTTATGATGTGTTCAACATATCACACCTGAGGAAGTAGATAATAGATCTATCTCATGTACTAATATCAAAGGTGTTACAGCTGGAATATTGTCTATCTTATGAGGAGTATCCAATAAAAATTATATACTAGAGCGATATGGTTTTAAATAATAATACAGCACACCTTTTCAATGTGTTTTGGAGGTAATATAAGTATGAAAGAAGAAAATTGGGATCCGTAGGTGGTGAAGCAAGAGACGTACCATCACATTTTCTAATAAAATAAAATTTCTCGGGTGAAATTTTAAAATGGGGGAATAATGTTATGACTCCATGTATTGTTAATGGAAATTCCCGTCTTATAATTATAATACATAAAATTATTTTAATAAACACAATGCCACATCATGATAAAATGAAATATCAAATAATATGGGACTTTATAGCCTAGTTGTTAAATATAATTTTCATACTTTACTGTTTTGAATTTCAAAAATATAACATACACTATTGCGATTAGAAAGATATTTGGAGTCTGATAGGACAAAGATATTTTTTGTGAAAAGAAACATACCATTATGAGTAGTACTATTACCCTTATGAATAGTAATATGAACCTTATGAAAAGTAAATCAGCCAAGTGATAGTAATCAAACCAATGATAGTATAAATAAAATTTATCTATCTAATAAGTAACAATGTTATCCAATTATACCAATGTATAAGTTAATAAAATTTTTAAAATTATTAACAAATTGTTGGATTTTTTATAAGTCGTAAATATATTATGATTAATTTAAAATAAAATTTATTTTCATAAAATTTATTAATAAATTAATGGAATTTTGTTTTACAAATTTATTTTAATTTTATGATACCTTAAATAATTTTTCAATGTGTAATAAAATCATTTAAAATATAAAATTTTTCATTTTCCAAGTAAATATTAATTTTAATTAAAAAATTAATTACTCATATTTAGAAAATTAATTTCATTAAATTGTTTGCATTTAGGAATTCTACATATTTAAGTATTTATAATATGAATAATTGGTATTTTTCTCTAATTCATCAATTTTTGGTGAATAGTAAAATAAGAAAATTTACAATAAATGAACAAAATCTGAATTTTTTAATAATGTTTGAGTCATAGATGATGTAACTGATTATTGGTTCAAACTTGCATGAATTAATTAATATGGTATTTGATAATATTCATCACTATTTATTGAATTGAGCATTATAATAAGATAAAATATAAAATAATAAGAATATACCCCTCTCCTCCTCTTTAAATACCACCCCTAGGACCATCTTCTCCTCACACCTCTCAACGATTGAGATCTGCATATATTCCTAAAAATACTCTACCGTAGTCTCTCCCCTCTATCTAGGACCTCAAGGTCTCATCAAAAGACTATGCCACGGTTCCTTGAGCAGGATCTCAAGAGGAGAATTCAAGTGGTAAATCCTCTATCTTTTCTTTTAATTTATTTTTTCAATTTCAATTTCGTTGTTTATTATATCATCAGCAATATTCATACAAATACCATTATAACTCTAGTAGCTAAAATATACTATAATTATATCATTATAATTAAATATCCAATATTAAAATCATCAATCTCTCTATTTTATATTAAAAATGATATCTTCAACAATGGTGTTTCAATTTTCTGATATCTTAGGCCATGAAAATTAATATTCCATAAATTGCATAAAATTTATTACTAAACCAATTAAATGGTTGAAAATAATTTTAATGTATATTTTTAATCCCATTATATTTTTTATAACTAACTTATAAACTAATTGTAAATTCTAAAAAAACAAGTTCTTTGTGGTAAAAACATCCAAACAACCTATTATTGTCACGATAACCCTTATCTAATGAATCAGCTTCATGGTATATACCTAAATCGTTCATAAGATCATTGAAAATTATGAAATATTACTAACAACATATAATAAAAATTATTTATGTTTATTCACATCTTACATGAACTTCCCTTAATGTATACAAGTGAACAAATCATCAAAACTAAGAAAAAAACACATATATAATTAATTTAAACATCATAACCCATATTAACGACTACAAATATCTATAATTAATCAATATCATATATTATTATTTTATGTAATTATTAATTAATTAATCTAATATGATTATATAGTGTATTATCATGATGGATGATTTCAAAAAAAAGGTAAGGGGATTTCTCAATCCAAACTCTCTTTCTCCTGGTTTTCCCCTTCCACCCTATATTTAGTGTGGTTTTTATTTAAAAATGATTTATACATAATTACCCTTTATTTTATTGGATATAAATATTTTTTACTGGGTTTTATGAAAAATAAAATTATTTCCAAAATAATTTTTCTTTAAAACATGAACTTTACTTCTAACTCAAGGTTAATGATTCTTATATTAAGTGTGTTATTCCCCCATTCATTTGGGAACCCAATGTTTATGAATATATGCCAAAGAGATGAAATTTATTCCTTTCCATGGGATTTCTATACTCATTATTTATATATTTTCTTTGTGGAATGCATGATACAAAAATTGATATGATGTTATGGGTGCGATCAAAATTATATAGCACAATGTAAATATTATAATGTGATGGGTGCGAGTGAAATTATTTAGTGCTTCAATAAATTGTGGTATTTTGAAAAACCTCATGAGTAGAGTTAAATATATTGGATCAAAATTCTATATTTTTTTACAACTATGTGTGGTAGTTGGCCACTAAGACATGATGTTTTATTTTTATGCTTTTCCATATTCCTAGTCTTTTATTAATGCTTCCTCTCATTAGTATGATCTAATTCTTATGTTATGTTGATAATTATTATACCCAACCCAAGTTGTTCTGTTTCATATTCTTATATATCCACTAATTAGTATTTTAGAATAATTTTTTTGATGTATATCATCTAGAGACTAAAAGAAAAAAGGACAACACAAGGGTCAATCCTAAGAAAGAGAAGAAGGAATCAAATAAATGTTTTTGTTTTACGTTGAAACATTTATGTATGGTCGTAGTTTTCCCAAGACACTATTCCATTATATCCTCATTGTGTAATTATTTAATGTATGTTATCATTAAATTTATTTAATAATAATCTAATAAAAATCAAGGCCACATTAGCCAGGGCTTTGGGAATTGTACCCTTGACTGAAAAACATTAAGGGTTTCAGGAATACCAATTCGCAACACGGTGAGATGATCAATGTGTAATCATTTTTTATGAATAATTATTTTTAATAAACCAGTAGTGTTACTTATTATATTAATTTATTAATGTATTAATAATATTAATTTAGATGTAATGTTAAAAATAAATTTTTATACCTTTAATTCCATTATGGGCCTCAAGATATGTTAAAAGTGTATTTTAGTACATTAGGAATCATTGTTAATTTATGAAAATACATTTATTTATGTATTATATGAAATATTAATCGATAAAAGAACAAATAGTGAATGAATTTTCTCATATAAATATATCATGTAAGTATATTTCAAAATATTTTTTTGGTTAATAAAATAATTACTCAACTTTAGGATAATGATTAAGAAATGTTTTGTCCTAATACATTAATGATTGTTTAACCAATGTAATTTTTAATATTTATAGATTTATATCATTAAGGCACTATGATTTTATTGATCATTAAATTGTTTGTGACTGATGACCATAATAACTCCTTATAAATGTTTTGTCTTCGCATCCATAACCAATCATTACGCCCAAACTATTTTATATTATCTAGAAACATAATTATATGATACTTTATATAATTGTTATGGGACTAAATTTCGATTTTTAAAGGTTATTTTTGTATTAATTTTAATTATGTGGTTTTCAATGAATGAAACATTCATTTATTAAAAGTTTGATAACCCATTTGAATTTTGAGGTTGATATTCATTCTAAGGGGGTTGAATTTAACACTCCATGATTCTCTAAATTTCTTTTCAAATTACTTTAATATTTATAATAATTTTCATTATAGGAAACACTAAGAATATTTTATTTTATATTAAATAACTATAAATTGATTACATTATATGAAATAAAAATTTAATTTTGAACCACATCAATCATAAATTGTATCATTCCCTATAAGGAACAACTATGTTAAATTGACTTACAAAAAACTTTGACTTTCCACGATGGCTTGTGTAACATGCTTAACCAAGGATTAGTGAAAAATTATATTGTTAAAATTTTATTATTTAATATATTATGATATAATCAAGAAATTAAATTAGAAATTATTAATAGAATAATAACATTAATGAAAATATATGGTTTACAAGAATATAATTTTTATTCAAGGATTCCAATTAATTAGAAATGAATATGAAATCCAATTGAATATAAACGGGAATATTATTATTATTTATGGTCACAAAGCTCTTTTTACTGAAAAAAATTAAATTAATTATAATTATAGAGTGATATTAATGTAATATATATTTTAAATATTCTATCAAATATTTTTTTTATTCATCCAATATATTTGATAGACATAACATAAGAACGAACAAAAGTTTATGCTTAAAAACCTATATTTTTTTATAAAGGTAGTTTTTAATGTAGAATCACTTTTAAATACATATTTTATAACTTTTATAGATTAAATATGTCAAAATATATATAATATAGTAAATAAAAAATAAAAATCAAGTTAAGACAGTTTTTTAATTTCCTTATATGCTTTCATTTTCAATGAACAATTAAAAATAATGTATTTTAGTTCAAAAATAATTTCTCATTTATTTTATTTATAAATGTAATTTATATTTTATATTATATTAAATGATTAACTACGTAATATTTTTAACAATTAACCCAATGTTTTTCATTGATGGGAATTTAAAATTGAAATAGGATATAAAAAATAGCAATATTTCGATAATTTATTACTTTAAAACCTTATTGTGTCATCCCGTGAATGATATTATTTTTAAATTAATTTAATCCACTTATGTGACTATAATTGATATAATAGATTTCTTATTTATAATATATATAATATTTAATTTATAATATGGTCAATATAGTTTTTGAATAAAAATATTTTTGATTGTAATTAAAATTATTTACATCTATTTTGGTAAAATTAAACTTCACAAAGGAGTAAACCTTAAATTTAATACCCAAAATTACATTGAAAATTATCAAAGATCAATTTTATAGAAATATTTATTCCTTATAATCCTAGGGATAAACATTATATCATTATTTGATCCACATACCATATGAAAAATGTTGATGTAATCCACCCTTCAAATATTTACAAGAGTGTCACTCCTCCTTGGTTATAAAAGGCCACCACCTATCCCACTTCATCACAAAATTAAAACCCCATAGGTTAGTTAAATATATACCCAATCCACTTCCATAAATTCTTCCCTTAATCATATAATACACCCCTTAGACAATAAAAAATTTATGGAATCCTTTTGGCCCAAAACAAAAGGACTTACCCGATTAAAAGGAAATGTCATCTCTAAAGTTCCCATATATTATTTTCATTCTCCATTCCCTCACACTTTTTATTTTTTAATTTTATTACAAAATAAATAACACAAATATTTTATGATTTTTTATTATAAAGATTTTTACTACACTAAAATACAACTCCATCTAATGGGTATAGAACATTCTGTTTATTTTTACATTAAACAACAACTTTAATAAAAGTTGACTATTCAATTTCTTTGTTACTAGATATCGTGGAGGAAAATATGATGGAAACTTTGTTTATATTTGAAATATATAATTTTATTATTTATTTAATATTATTTATTCATTTTAAAAAAATCCCATTTTTTCATTTCAATTGGTTTAAATATGATAATTTCGTTTGTCGACATGTTGACTACCGCTCGTCAAAAAAATATGATTCGATCACACACTACACAATATATATTAAGGATTGAATTAATGAACGTATAAGATATATATGATACAATAATTATAAAATAATAATTATATATATATATATACATATATATAAATATATTTCATTTACCTTCTTTCATTCAATAGGATCATTAAACGGAAATATAGTTCATTCGTACATAAGACCAAATATCTCCATGAAAAATGTAATCCATTTCATACATCTATATTTTATAGATTATTATAATAAAAATATAATGAATATAATAAATATTTATATATTGTATCTATTATTTAAATAATGATATATGTATATGGACCATAGTTATAACATATTAATACACATTCAAAAAATAAAGTGAATGATACTCGTAGCATAACCTTAATATGGATTTATTAACTAGAAGATAATATAAAGTCATAATTAAAACATATATGGTATTAGATATGATAATATAGTTTTGAGATATATTTATATTAAATTTATATTTATTGTATTATATTTTTTTATGAGTATGATGAGAGTCAGGACATAAGGTAAGGGGATTTCATCTCACTTTATATTTCTGTGAGATACATACATTATTCACCATCAATTCCTTTGGATTGGTTTGTATAATGAACATTGATGTATTATAATATTAATATAAATAAAATTATGGGAACTTACATATCTATTTTATGATATTTTTTATGGTAATTATGATTCAAAATTTACCAAACCAGAAATGTAATATTGACTATGTTATCCTTATTTGAGACACCATCTAGGTTATGCATGTATATTTTCCCATGAGCTGTATGTAATTTCATTGAAATTTTATATAATGAATATCCACCTTTTCATGATAATTTATATATCATGTAATATCATTTTTCTATATGACGTGTATGGTTCATGGTTAGCATAAGAGATTATTGAAACAATCTCATCACTTATCGAGATTGTTTATGTTTATGATTATTTAAATGAAATCATATTATCAATATATCTTGGAAATTAATGAATTATATTATACTCTGGTTATTTCTAATTTATTAATTTATTGGTACCCTTTTTTTACTCATTCATACATAATATAATTAATAATTTTTTTTTATGAAACCTCGATATTAACCTATATTCATCCGGAAATCTGTGTTACGTCAAAACAATGTTTTCTATAAAGGTTTTTCATGAATATTATAAAATTTTCATATAATAATTTAAATAAATATTTGATCATTTTTTTATTTTCTAAATATTTTCAATGGAATAACAAATCCACCTTTCGAATAAGACAATTTTCTACTCTTTTTACCATGCCAAAGGAATCTTTTTTATATCGTATGGCATGAACAAATTTACCCATCGTTATTTTTGTGAATCTACCTTTATATGCCTCAAGCATTAATTTTTAATAATTTTTTAAATATTTATTTTCTAAATTTTTTTTAAAACATTTCATATAATCATTCATAAGTTATCATTTAAAAATGTTTTCAAAACATTTTAAATATTTCTTTATAAAATTTTCAATATTATTTAGAAAGAAAGGGGAATCAAAATTTTTTCAATAATTAATTATATGTTTTCAAAAAAAATTTAAAAGAAATAGGTTTTCATTTTTTTTAATATTATTTTATAAGTTTTCATGGAAAATCGATTTCAAAATAATTTCATGTTTCTTTTATATGTTTTTAATGAGAATGGTTTTCAAAATGATTTCATGTTTTCATTATATTTTTTGAAGATATTTTATATTAACATTATTTTAAAATGGGTTTATCTATTTAAATTCATTTTTCATATAAAAAAATAATATTTTCCTCAAGAATTTTTTTAAAATTTATTTCTAAATTATTTTTTATATAACATGAAATCCATTGATGCTATTAATTCCTTTCTAAGAAATGATGTAAATGTTACATTCAAATTCGTTATCTGACTAGGTAATTCATAATCTCACTGTATTTATAAAAGTCATTATTCTTTCATGGGTTATATGCTTTTGTAATACTATTATTTTTATGGGATATTCTTATGATGAAATGATACCCAAACATATATCTTTTCCCACAGGCTATGATATGATTGAATGTTTATGTTACCCATTGAATTTCATGTGTTCTGAAATGATTTTTATAATTTTTGGGAACATTTATATATAATTTCACGAGGAGATGGGTGGGACATATATATCCCTAAAAATCCTTGGGGAATAATTTATATCTCATTATATAGATTATAACACTACAAAGTGTGAAACTTGACTACTAAGATGAACATGGGAGTAAACCATGACTGTAAAGATGGTATGAGGAGTGAAATAATGCTTATTATATGGATGCGGGAGAGAACTGTGTATAATTTGATGGCATGGGTGTTGAACCCAAACATCTATGATGGTTTTGGGAGTGATTTGTTGGATATTATGGAATTCATTTTATATGATTCTGTGTGTGCCATAATTAAATGTTAAATTTCTTTTATATGATTTCATGGATTATATTCCATATTTTCATAGATTTAATGTCTTAAAAACTACCATAATTTGTTTCATGATATATGATTATGTTCTTTGATATTGACGGTATGATCGTCTATTTTTCATGATCATTTTCTTATACCTATATTCTCATGATTGTGCTAACATATCTCCCTTGTTTACCCTTACTGAGCATCTGAGATCACCCCTTTTTATGATTCCTTCACCCATGTTATGAAGACATATACTATGTTGGACATGTCTATGAAGGGTTCATGTTTGGGAAAACCACATGGAAGATGATGATTCTCATTTATATACCAGTGTTTCTATTTCAATGTTTTAAATAAGAACTAGGCTGGTATGGTGGTAGGGAATCTGTTTTTATAATGTTTAACATATTCTACAAAAGTGATGTTATTTTAACATAAAAAAGACACAGTCACTATATCTATAATGTGGTAGGGAAATTCAAATGAACCATTGAATGTGACCAAAAAATCATTATGGATTCCATGACTTAGGTGGGGATAGACATGAAGACTGTAGATGTCAAAATTTTTAATATAGGTAATTAATAATAGCTCCAAATAATGTAATATCTAATCAAAATGGTAGTGGTAGATATCCAAAATGGATAATAACCTTCATTCCCAACACCTGACACTTCCTAATCTTTTGAGAAGAACTAAACCCATTGTGGATCAGCATTGAAATCATTCTTGAATCATGAAATACCTCAAGGTTTATTTTCACCTTCAGTGTATAGTAATCCAAAAATGAATATGTATTTGACTTTAGAAATAACACATAATATTGAATATCATATAGTAACACCATTTGAAATATTTTATCATTGAAATTTTCATTGGACACTACCTAGGTGGTATAGCGGACTAGCTCCATGAAACAATTTGTATACTTCATCACTAAATGATCTCCATGATAGTTGTCAAAAAATTCATGGGACATAGAAAAATCGATCATATCATAGAAATACTACTCATTGAAGATAAACATAATTCCTTTAAATCTGAAATTAGTATAATAAATTTCATGAACCACCAACTCCAACAATTTGTGACTAGGGTCATCTACAAAACACATTTCACACTTCACTTTTATTGTATCTGGAATCCAGAGTGAATCAATGATCTTCTCGAACGTCTCCACCTAAAATTACACATCCATGTATCCATGATTCATTTAAAAAAGTGGGGTTTATGATTTAATATCTTCAAAGGATGATCTATTCTGTATCACAGTTTAGTTTCACTAATATTTTTTGGACCAGTGTATGCTCCCTGATCCATAGATTGGATAACACAAACCATTGCCTGAACTAATCTATAATAAAATAGTGAGAGATAACTCTTTCTAGACTCCTATTATATCAATATAGGTAGTATCTATGAATTCATGTCACTAAACGAACTAGATTACAAGAGGAAGGAACCCTTAGTACATTCTGTGAAGATGATCCATAATTCCACTTAATGAAACACGCACATTGGTCATAGAAGAACCACAGTGACCCAAACCACAATTCAAACCACCCCAACAAAACATAGTATCCATGCAATGTCTGTGGCCTATTTATTACACCTAAAGGATGAACTGAATTAGATTTATGAAATCCCATGGAAACCTAAGGATTTTAATTATGTCTTTTGGATGAACACTGTTGGATCGAATATATAGATATATATGTTTATTAGATGGAACAATACAAGAGGGGGGTGAATTGTATGTTTAAAAACATTGAGTTTCAGCAACTAAGAAATTAGTTTAAAAGATCTTAAACTAATACAAATACAAATACCCACAATTGTATTGAATGTAAAAAGGTATGATGTATTGTAATACTAATGTAATGTGAAACAATTGTATTCAAGGTGAACACAATAATCAGAGTAATACAAAGATGAATGATTCTACCTTAAAGAGTATAGAATCAATCAATACAAAATGTAATAGAATTATTGTAATTGAAACAATTACAATTGAATATGTAAAGAAGAAAGGAAATAATAAAAATTCCTTTCTAATACAAGTAACAACGAAAATGTAAAAGTATTTCAAATCTTTTAACCCAAAGAGAAGGGTTATCCTTTAACCTAGGATAAAAGGTCTGTCTCACCGACACCTTGGTGAGCCCTCGATACGATGATCGGCACGTCTGTCTGCATATCCCCGACAACCCTCAATACGATGATCGGCACGTCTGTCTGCCTATCCCTGTCCGCCCTCGATTTTGTAGGTAACCGGCACCTCTGTCTTTCAATTACTTGAAAGCCCTCGATACGATGATCGGACGCACAAGGAAGATAAGAGAAGTCACATTGTCTCTATCTAGAATCTTTGAAGTTCACAGAGTCTCTTCATTCGTTATCTTTGTTCATCGTTGTGCTCTCAGCTTCAAATGACCTCCTATTTATAGGCCTCGGGTTCCAACGGTCATATTGCCTCCAACAGTCATATTGAAACAGAAAGCACGACATCGTTTTGATTAGTTTGAAACTAACACAACGACATCGTTTTGTTAGGACAAGAGATATATAGGAATGAAAAACACGAGTAAGATTCATATGCAATGAGTGTTTTTGACTGAGTACCAAAACAAAAATGTAATAAAAAATTGAGTAATAGAATAAATACAATTTTCATATTTAGTATGATCAGTATTGTACGATTCGCATGGTAAGTACGATCAGTATTGTATGATACGATATGGTCAGTACGATCAGTATTTTACGATATGATATGGTCAGTACGATCAGCATGATCAGTACGATCAGTTCGATCAGTATCGTACGATACGATATGGATAGTATGATCAGCATTGTACGATACGATAAACAAAATAGAAGACAATTGTAATTTCAAAAATATGATAGAATGCATTTGTGATTTCCAAAACATGATATAGAAGTCAAAAGAAGACTTTTGACTCAACAATCTCCCCCTTTTTGGAAAGCACAAACACAAAAAGTAAATGAAACAAGAAATACTTATCTCCCCCTGAGTTATTGGAAACTCTTCTGAATAAGAAATTTAATACAACTAACTCCCCCTTAGGTATGGAATTTCCTAAGGATTGTATTCGTATATTTTCCATAAGAGCATTGTAAAGCATTCTCCCCCTTTATAAAACATTCCCCCCTTTGTAAATATTCTCCCCCTTTGTGATTTACAAAAAGAAATGAGTAATCTTGAATTGTCTGAGGGAGTTAGAAAATAAACACAAGACAATGGATAAAAGAAAAGGATCATAAAAGTAATTAGAAAACAAAGACAGCTTTCAAAGGAAAAACAAATACAACAATCATTTGTTTTCTCTTTCCTTCTCCTTTTTTATGAGCTCATGAAGAACAGCTTTCATCTTCTTGATCTCCTTCTTGTCTTCAGAAATTGATTCACCCTGAGTTTTCAGAAGCTCTTGTTGGTCTGCAAAAATATGATCTTGATTTCTGATAGTCTCCTCATGGACTCTGATTACTTCTTCAAGGGTATCAATTTTGTTTTGCAAATTCTTGTTATCTTTGGATAACACAGAATTTTGATTCTTCAGCAAAACCATTTCATCCTTGAAAGATGAAACCTTCGAGAATTCAGATTGAAAAACATTCATTCTCTCTTGCAAATCTTTCACTGAAGGAACATCGGCTCTTTGATAAGACAAAAGATTCAACCTTTCAACAGTTTCTCTGTCAAGCTTATTGAAAGAAATTGCAAGCTCATTTGATAACCTTATTATATATTCAATAGCTATTTCATGATCATTGATTGAGCTCTCTGTTTTGTACGACCACATGGTCATCTTATTGCATGCCTTCTTATGAGCAACTGAACTTTCTTAAAGAACTTTCAAATCGGCTTCTACTGACAAAACTTTCTTCCTAAATTCTTTTATAGAGCCAAACATCTTCTTTTTATTGTCAGTAATAAAATCAATCTTCTCTTCCAGCCTCGGGAAATAAGGAATGGTCTTCTCAACCCTTCATAAAACATGAACAATGTAATTACTCTTCTTGAGAGAGATTGTATGCTCTGAATCAGTATCTTCATAGTCTATTCCCTATTGTTGATTATAGCCTTTAGCAACAAGTCTCGCTTTATTTCGTACAATGATTCCAGTTTCATCACATTTGTTTCTGAAAACCCATTTTACACCAATCACAGTTGTTCATATAGGTCTATCAACTAAAGTACAGACTTGATTCCTTTCAAATTCATTTAGTTCATCTTGCATTGCTTTGATCCAATAATCATTACCTAAAGCCTCACTTGGACTTTTAGGTTCATATTGGGAAAGAAAAGCAAGATGTTCTATTTCATTTCTTAAGGAATTTCTGGTCCTTACAGGTTGATTTATATCACCAATGATGTTATCACTGGGATGATTCCTAAGAAACAATTGATTTGGGTTTTGTAAAACCTGTTCATCAACATATGGTAGAAAATATTCTGTCATAAATTTTTCAGGAATACATTCTTGAACATTTTCCTTATCAGAATGATCTTCTAATAAAGGTTAATAAACATTTTTAGAAAACACATTCGAGGATGTAGGATTTGGATGGTTGAAAACAAAAGGATCAGTTTCATCGAATTTTACATGTACTATTTCCTCAAGAGTACAAGTGTTTTTATTGAAAACTCTATAATCCTTAGAGGTTGTAGAATAGCCTAGAAAGATTCCTTCATCAGATTTTGGTGAAAATTTGTGTACATTATCTTTTGTATTCAGAATGAATGCTTTGCATCCAAAAACATTAAAGTAAAGTTTTCGGCCAGTCCATAACTCATAAGGGGTTTTATTAAAAATTGGTCTAGTTAAAACAGGATTTATAGTATAACAGGAAGTACTAACAGCATCATCCCAAAAGTTCTTAGCAATTGAGTATTCACTCAACATGGTTCGAGTCATTTCCAGAAGAATACAATTTATTCGTTCAACAACACCATTTTGCTGAGGAGTTCTTGGAGCTGATAAATTGTGAGTAATAACTTTCTTACTACAAAAAGTTTCAAAATCTGAATTTTGAAATTCACCACCATGATCAATATGAATAGTTATCAATGGTAGGTTTTTCTCATTGTTAACTTGGGCTCTAAAAGTATTGAAATAGAAAAAGGCTTCAGATTTCTTTGTGAGAAAGTAGACCCATGTAAATCTAGTAAAGTCATCAACTAAAACAAATAAATAGTATTTGCCTCCAATACTTCTAGATTGTGAAGGACTAAATAGATCCATATGCACTAGCTGTAATGAATTAGAAGTTGAAACTTCATTAATTGATTTAAAGCTAGTTTTATGTTGCTTTCCAAATTTACAAGGATCACAGACTTTTGAACAATCATATCTAAGGTCCAGTAGCCCTTTTACAAGTCCTTTCATTTAGAGTTTACTTAGGTTTCTCATATTACAGTGTCCTGGTCTCTTATTCCATAGCCACTATTGGTCTTCTATTACACTTAAGCAAGGTAATTTTTGGTTCCTAAGGTCTTCTAAGTTAATAGTGTAAACATTCTCTTGCCTATGGGTAGATAGAATGAACTCATCCTTGGAATTGTGAACAAGACACTTATCATTTCTAAAATTCACAAGGTAACCTTCATCACATAGTTGACTTATGCTGATGAGATTGTGCCTAAGACCTTTAACAAACAAAACATTTGAAATAAGAACTTTTCTGAGAAAAACAATATTACCTATACCAACAATCTTTCCTTGAGCATTATCTCCGAAGGTAACTTTTCCACCTTTTGTTTTGATAACCTTTTCAAAGAGATCTTTGTTTCCAGTCATGTGACGAGAACAACCACTATCCATGTACCAAATATTCTTATTGGTACACTTCTCGTTTTCCTGAAAAAGAAACAATTAGATTTTTGGAATCCAATCTTGTTTGGATCCAGAAAGGTTAGATAATAGAATTTTAGGAATCCACATTTGTTTTGAAAAATGAGATTTATGAAATCCTAAAGATTGAGTTTTGTTAAGAGAACAATCTCTTCTCTAGTGTCCTCCACATTGACACTTAGAACAAAAAGTGGTTTTTTGAGGAACAAAATAGTTATTTCTAAAAACAGGTTTGGAAAAAGTATAACCAAGACCAAAACGATTTCTCAAAGGTCTAATTTGAGAATACATCTTGTCAAAGATTTCTTTTCCATGAGTAATGTTTGACAAACATTTCTTCAAAGATAAAATCTCTGACATTAGTTTTAAAACCAAATTCTTACTTTCCAAAACTTTTGAATTTGAACTAGAGTTAGCCTCTAAAATACTTTTCTTTGAAATTACAGTTTCAAGATCCTTAGAATGTTTATCCTTATCAGATTTAACTTTCTCAAGGGTTTTTAAAATACTTTCAAATTCAGAAGTTTTCACATCATGATCTTTCGAACGATCTGATACTTCTTTAGTCAATATTGAAATTCTAAAATTTTCTTTTTCAAATCTCTTTTTAAGTTTAGAATTTTCATTTTCAAGTAACTTAGTAAATCTAGAGACCTCTTCAAAAGAAGGTAATGTATCATCCTCTGATGATGAGGATCCATCATTTGAAGATTTATAATATCTATTATCAATATAATTTGTATTTATAGAGACATTTGTAATAGCTTCAGCATTATGTACCTTAGCCATGAGAAAATGATCTTTAATTGGTAATCTGGCTAAGAGTCTGATATTCCTTTGTCCTGATGTCTCATATTCTGATGAATCATTTGAGGAATCACTACCACTTGCACTACACGTATCATTTTATTTCAAGACTTTCTTTGTCTTATAAAACCTTTTCTTGTTTCTTTCATAGTGTTTCTCCTTTCTATCTTTCCTCTTCAGTAAAGGACAATCAGGCCTTATATGTCCTGCTTTCTTACATTCATAACAAGTTACCTCTAAATCATTCCTATCCTTCCTGTCTTTATTTTTGAATGTATATTGAAAATCTTTCTTTCCCATGATCTTGTTCATCCTTCGAGCAATATTGGCTAACTCATTATCCGAAAGATTATAATCACTTGAATCAGATATAACAACTTTCTTGGATTTAGACCTTGTAAGCCTTTCAGGTGTTTTAGCTTTAGATGCAAAGGCTACACTTCCATTCCCATTCTTCTTATTATTAATATAAGCATCTCTCTTCATTATTGTCTCGTGCTGTAGAAGAGTTCCAAAGAGTTCATCAAAAGTAATCTGAGAATCTTTTCTATTTTCATCAATATCTGTTCTTTTTGACTCCCATTCATTTGGCATTATATCTATAATCTTATCAACAAGAGCTTCATCATAAAGACCTTTTTCACCCATAGATTGTAAGCTATTTACAATTTTCATAAATCTTTGTTGCACTTTACATACTGGCTCTCCATAAGGAAAAACAAATCCATGATACTCTGCTCAAAGCATTGCTCTCCTTATTTCTATAACCTTGGATGTACCAAAATGAGTGACTTCTAATTTCTTCCAAATACAGTTGGCTGCTTCACATGAAGATATCTGACTTTATATATTCCTAGTCATAGAGCATAATAACGTATTGTGTACCTTGTAATTCAGTTGATATTCTTGTTTCTCTTGGTTGGTCAAAGTACTAACTTCTTTGTCAGGAATTTTGTAACCTCTAGTAAGCATTATAAAGTTATCTACACCAGTATTGATAACGAAAGTCTTCATATGATCTCTCCAATAATCATAATCATTCCCTTCAATGATTGGTGGTCTAGAAGGATTCAGATTGTCTATTGACCCAATATTCATTCCTGTCATCTAAAAAAAACTTTTCCACTCCACACGTTAGTGTAGTAAGTATTCAAGATAGTAATAAGAAATAAATAAAGCTAGTAATAGAAATCAGTGGAAGGCCTCCTCTGATAACAATTGTTGGATCGAATATATAGATATATATGTTTATTAGATGGAACAATACAAGAGGGGGGGGGGTGAATTGTATGTTTAAAAACATTGAGTTTCAGCAACTAAGAAATTAGTTTAAAAGATCTTAAACAAATACAAATACAAATACCCACAATTGTATTGAATGTAAAAAGGTATGATGTATTGTAATACTAATGTAATGTGAAACAATTGTATTCAAGGTGAACACAGTAATCAGAGTAATACAAAGATGAATGATTCTACCTTAAAGAGTATAGAATCAATCAATACAAAATGTAATAGAATGATTTTAATTGAAACAATTACAATTGAATATGTAAAGAAGAAAGGAAATAATACAAATTCCTTTCTAATACAAGTAACAGCGGAAATGTAAAAGTATTACAATTATTTTAACCCAAAGAGAAGGGTTATCCTTTCACCTAGGATAAAAGGTATGTCTAACCAACACCTTGGTGAGCCCTCGATACGATGATCGGCACGTCTGTCTGCCTATCCCCGATAGCCCTCGATTTTGTAGGTAACCGACACCTCTGTCTTTCAATTACATGAAAGCCCTCGATACGATGATCGGACGCACAAGGTAGATGAGAGAAGTCCTATTGTCTCTCTCTAGAATACTGGTAGTTCACAGAGTCTCTTCATTCGTTCTCTTTGTTCATCATTGTGCTCTCAGCTTCAAATGACCTCCTATTTATAGGCCTCGGGTTCCAACGGTCATATTACCTACAACGGTCATATTGAAACAGAAAGCACGACATTGTTTTGATTAGTTTGTAACTAACTCACCGACATCGTTTTGTTAGGACAAGAGATATATAGGAATGAAAAACACGAGTAAGATTCATATGCAATGAGTGTTTTTGACTAAGTACCAAAACAAAAATGTAATAAAAAATTGAGTGACAGAATGAATACAATTTTCATATTTAGTATGATCAACATTGTACGATTGGCATGGTAAGTACGATCAGTATTGTACGATACGATATGGTCAGTATGATCAGTATTGTACGATATGATATGGTTAGTACGATCAGCATGATCAGTATGATCAGTTCGATCAGTATCGTACGATACGATATGGATAGTACGATCAGCATTGTACGATATGATAAACAAAATAGAAGACAATTTTAATTTCCAAAATATGATAGAATGCATTTGCGATTTCCAAAACATGATATAGAAGTCAAAAGAAGACTTTTGACTCAACAAACACCACAATCACAACCAATACCTCAGGCCCCCATAAACCTAACTCATTCATATCCATACATATGCATATGGAATGAACTGATAGTATGAAAAATTCATATGATATAAATTATTCATTAACCAGGCTAGGATTCATTCTGATTGAAAACCCATCCTAACTTGTTTCATGGTTTTAATGGCATTCCCAATCCATACAGTCTTGAAAATATTTCATGGGCATTGAAAAAATCAATGGGACTTATTTTCCAATAAAAAATACATAACATTAATTTCACGTAATACAACATACATATATACACATTGAAGAGACAACATTTAAAAATCATGACAACCAACATTTATACATGGAAATAAAAATGGTACATGTACATGTGTAAAAAATATTTTACATTTTTAACCAAACTAAAAGTACAAAAATGTGAGACACATAAAAAAGGAACACCAGAGGTCATGTGGAATGGGGGAATCACACACCATCCCACCCACATTAACACATGATAAATGGAAACCACACTAATAAAGAGAATCCACTACCACTCCCATTGCAGACCATTCAATTAACTATACTATAAAATATGAAGAAAAAATATTCCTAATTGTTTTATATTCATAGTAATATCACATTCCTTATAGGATCCCACTATATGTATCATTCATAAACATTATAAGATAAATAAAAAAGATAATTTCTATTGAGAGATAAATATTTTGGTTTTTTGATTCATGATTTGTTTTTTAATGAAAGATAAACTGTGTGAAAAACTAAAACCAGGTAAAAATAGAATAAAAATTCCATAAAACCCTTTAAAAGCTAGGTCAAACAATTAATTGGATCCTTGGAAAATTATTAATCAGTAATAACTATATATATTCATGTTATTGAGCTACTAGAAATGCTGTCACCAAATTAATTATGGTGCTTACAACATAATCAAAATGTGTCATTATTATTGTCGTTTTATCTGGCTTGAATGACATAATAACACCCACTTTTATATACCATCTTTCTTCTCATTAACCCCCTTACCTATATACTTGGGGTTCTCAGGTTATATATTAAATTTTCCATACCATTCTAAGCTATTTAAATCCCATTTCAACACCCCAAAATAGTATATTTTACAGTACACCATTTTCACCAACCACAAAAATGGGAAACCATTTCAAGAGTTTTACTTACACAAAATCCTTTAAAAACCATTTTTATTTATAAAAATTTTAGAAAATAATTTTTTAATAGATATAAGAGTTTTTTAACTATAAAACAATACCACACCATGGATCCACCAACCTTTTCTTTTAAAACAATCACAAACTAGATGCATACCACAGGCTAGGGATACATGAGATTATATGGAAGAAGTACCAAAAAACTATCATCTATATCCATTAAAAACATTTCATATTCCACCCACAGTAGTTCAACACAACCAATAATGATAGGAAAACCCAAGGTCCATGAAGGAATATAAGAAATAAATAAATGAGGCTTCATTGAATATCTATTCTTAAAACCACCATTGATTAAATCCAAGTGAAGAAGAGAAAAAAGGGGAGATATGTCCGGGGCTAGAGGATCAAATGAGGACAAATTAGGGTGAGTTGGGAAAAAAATGGTAGGGTAAAATTCGAAATTATACATTTTTATATGAAATGGAAGGACATATTGATTAACTTCATGGTCTTCCAAAACATGATCCAACAGCGCGCCACCTCTATCCAATGTGGTGTGGTGGTCTGATGGGTTGATAGGGGATAACACACTACTATGCTTCTAACCATATAACCATGAAATATCAACATTTTATGTAGTTTGTTTTCAGAGGGTTTACTTATGGTCTTCACTAACCATGTGACACCCAATTTCCTTACAAAAAACAACTTTTTAGCAAAAATACATAAAGAACTATGAGAAAATATAATGACCAAAAATCAAATAGAAATATCTATAAAAGACACCAAAAATGTGATTGTGAGATCTTAAAAACTCATTATGAAATCTATAAAGAGTTCATGAATTTAGCATTTCAAAATAGACTATAAATGAATATTTGAAATAAAGGTATAAAATATGTTTTCATTTCATTAGGAAATACAATCAAGGTAATTTGTTGAAACAAATCATGAATATCCATAATGTTTTGAATAATCATTTTGATTTAATTTTAATTACATACTACTAAAATAAAATGTTTAAAATTACATTTTGAATAACACTAAAAACCATTCCATTAAAGTCAATATAAACCATAATCAAATACCACTACATAAATTAACCAAATCATCATAGGAAGAAACATAATAGATAAGAAAAAGAAATATTTCATAATTTTATGGAATATGAATACTATGGTGAAATATTAATTAAATTAAATATTATAATAAAATAATTGATTGATATTCATTTTAAATTCTTAAAATCATATATAGTTAACCAGGATGAACTCTGGTTGGAACCATCTACTAATTTATCCCTGAATTACTAGGTCAATAACTTAACAATGTCTCTTAAATTTTCTCACTCATTGTGAAATACCATTATTATTTTCAGGTATTCCAAAAAACTGATTCTTTTTATAATTGGTTTTGTTTCTTTTGGGGTATCTTCTGGTGAAATATTGATTTTTTGATGTTTCTAGGAAACTACACATTTAGTGCACAACATGTTAAATAGTAATCCCTCTAAATAGAGAATGTGATATTTTTTATTGAGATCCAAAATGGTTTTTTCACAGTTATTCATTCCATTTTCCTCCTTTTGAAAAACCATTTGACCCATTTATAATGGGTTCATGGTGATTACAATGTTTTTCAAAACCATGCACCATTTTCCAGGATAGAGTGTGTATGAGAGTTTTAAAGATACAAATATTTGGTAAAAAAATATAGAACCCCACTTTTAGGTCCCAAATGGATATCCATTGGCCCAAAGTCATTTCACACATTATCATAAATCCGATGGATGATTCATGGCCCCTTATATACTTCCCAAAAGTGATCCAAAGCTAGAGGAACACTATCCAATCTTTTATAGGTTTGTTTACTCATATCGTTCTGGATCACATGTGGTATTGCCTCTTCTCTCTTGGGTTTCATATATATTGTTATTGATTTATTGGATTTAATACAATATTATTTATCTAAACCTGTGTTTGATTCATATATCCTCTTATTAATTTTTATTAATCACTGTTTTATGTGTACAAAGTTGTGATTCGAGATCTGTTGATCCATATTTAGGAGGTTCTATTTCGAATCATAAATTATCATAACCATATTTTGTAAATTCAATTGTTGATTTAAATAAAAAAAAAATTTTGATTTTTTTTTAAATTTATTTCAATGGTTTCATTTAAAACTCTATTTTATTGAATAGAGTTTTATTTTGGAAAAAATCAGTTATTGGGCATGAAATTAGAAAACCCCCAATTCCATTAAAATGGGGTGTTTTTACAGCAGTTTTTAAATTTTAACTATTTAATTTAAATTGAGAAATTGATTATATGTATTTCAATTAAATTTTTGAATTTATATGTTGAATGGTTTTGATATAAATATGGGTAAAACCCAAATTCTATTAAATTGGGGGGTGGGAGATCATAAAATTGATAGAATCTGTTTGAAAAATTAATTTCTTGAATTTAATATGTAAAAGTAGATTGTGAATTTTTTTTATTTAGTTTCAAATATTTATGTGTGAAAAATGTTTTGAAAAATGTTTTGATGGAATCATAGTAGTTTTATCGTGAAATTTTTTTTTTATTATAACCATGTTATGGAATGTAATAGGAAAAATAAAATATTGAAATAATGAATGAGATTTCATTTTGATTTTTCCATTCTTAAAACAAATTCCCATCAATGATTTGAATTAGAACACATGAAAGCGGTATCTAGTTAGTGAGTTATTTTGGGAGATAATCTATGATTTTAAACATTATATAACATCATATGAGCACATCACATCCCTTAGGAAATGGTGATGAGTCATCTTGGTCTGGGTTCAAGGGAACTATGTATATAATGTTTCATATTTACAGTGTTGGGTCTCTATTGTCTAGATCTATCGTTCCTATTAGGAACATGGCCATGTTTCTCACCTTTATATATTTCAAATGTATATATTCCATTATTGTATACTATTTTACATGACATGTGAATTTATATAAACAGTTTTATATATTTGAATTTATTTAATCCACATGGTGAAAAGTGAAATTTGTGTAAAACACATTTTGATTTATGGAAAATTTCATCTTTTCAAATATATTTCAATTATTAGAAATGTGAATAATGAATTGTTGATGTATTTCCTTTTTATAAATTTTAAACCATTAATTGATCAACAATGATTATTATAAATGCCAAACCTATTTTTTTTTAAAATTGAATTCACGTTATTTGATAATTTGATATTTGTATCTATTATGGAAGAATTGGAGACATATTACTGGTCATTGGACACACCCCAGTTGTGCCTTTCGGTTTTTGTATATTACCATATTCTAGGTTCAAGAATGAAAAATGGATCTCTTGGAGGTGCATCCAACTATAGGACATTATACATAGTGATTTTTGTCTAATGGGAAATGGGTTTTTCCCCTATATTGGTACTTAGGTTGGATTACATTATTCTTAAACACCTATTTTACTTCTGGTGGATTACTCCCCATGGACTTTCTTTTGATATGCATACTATATTATATCTTTAATTCTGTAATGCTTGTGGAATAACTGTTCCCACTTTCAGTTTGGGTGATACACAGTGCAAGTCACCATTCAGTGGGGATCAACATTTCCCTTCATGATATGTTTGGAATACCTTGGTTTGTAGTCTACCGGGGTTTCTAAGTTGGATCAAGATAAAATATTATCTAATGAATGTTGGTTGAGCTTTGTGCCCTAAATTCAGTATGCATTCTGAAATCTTATCGAGACATAGAATGTGGTTATGATTGAGTTTCTAGCCAGCCTTCACCACATTGGGTATTAGATCTCTATGGGTGGATAAAGAATGAAGTCTTATATATTTTGTAATGTCATTTCCATGAATTTATTTGGATATAGAGAAATACAAATCACGTCGTTCTTTCTATTGGGATAGATTATACTTTTTCCCTATTTGAGCATTAACTTTCTGTCTTCCATGTTATTAGTTGATGTTGTGTATCATCATGCTTCAAAGAATACATACAAATCTAATACAAGAGGAAGATTCTACTAAACCATAGTGACTGAATCCTATTATTGATATAAATTTGATTGAGGTGATTGTGCACGTTTCCATGATTAGGGATATGCACCACCTCTCGTTCCCATTTAGGTTTCAGTTATGTAACCAAAGATGGAATTTTTATGATTATTTTTCAAGGGTTACTTATACTGAATATTGAATTGTTCAAATTCTCAAATGATCCTTCATAGTTTGAGGAGTGGTTGAGAATAATAGATATTTTTTTTGGGTATTTGGAGATACCTGATGAAATCAAAGTGAAGTGTGCCACTATCTTGATTTAATTTTTGAGTAGGAAATGGTTGGACATGATGGAGATGGTGAAGAAGAACAAGGTATTCGAGTGGATGGACTTCAATTATACTTTCACTAGATATTTATATCCAGATTAAATGTTGTAAGACAAGTCCAATGAGTTCCTCAAACTCAATCTGGATGACTCTACTATGACTGAGTATCTGAATTGTTATATGGAGCTTGTGCATTTCGCACCTAATATAGTATCATATTTGAGTATAAAGCATCAATATTTTAAGTAGGGGCATCAACCAAAAATATATTCTTATGTTTTCATCCAAAACCTTTATTATAATGTTTAAGTACGAGATGGATCATTGATTTTCGTGATAAACCTAGCTGGTGGGTCCAGGTTATCAGGAGTTTATATTTCACCTAGTAGCAGCGTCCCCTCCTTCAAAGGAAAATGGAAGCATGATAATTCTTATGAAATATCTCTATTGAAAGGTCTCATAGAAATACTTATTTAACTTGAGGAGGTCCTTTTATTTTATAACAGTGTGGAATGGTTGGACATTCAAAGAGCATCTACACTAAGTAACCAATGATTTAAGGCACCATCAGATGTTCAAGGTACATGAAATAATTATACCATATTTATTTCACTCTGAGTAGTGGAACATGATCATAATCTCCTCCAAAAACAATAGGTTAATAAAATGAATCATGTGATGTAGGGTATCATCCTTAGTCATATTTAATGAATATTATTCACAAAGTGGATGTGTCTTCAGAAGAAGCAGATATAAGTCTAGAGACCGTGAGAGGTACCATTACTATATCATCATCATTAGTGACTTCTCCACTTCATACAGGTGTGTTTCATTTGTTTATTTCAACCCATTTTTTTTACATACATGTCCATCATATGATACTTTTATCTTGTCTAATAGATATTTCAACTCACCTTGGTATGAAGAGAAAACAGGGTATCCATCATGCCTCTTGTGCACTCTCTCTCGCTGATGTTGAGAGTTCTTAGAAATTTCTAGTTACAGAAATGAAACCTAATGATGTGAAATTAGGGATGGATTGGATTATTGAAAATAAATTCATGATTTAATTTCATCATTTATGGGACTCCTTTAATAAATCTAGTGGTGTGTGCCGTGTATTTCAACAAGAATGGGAGAAAAGGTCATGTATGGACAGACCTTCATATTTGAATATGGTGAAAGTAATATCAGTGTTTTCAATTGATCTAGTGTTGAATCAATTGGGCAGTTATTTCACTTTTTTATTAATCATGTTTCCCATTGAATTTATTTTTAAATTATATAGTTTTCTACTGATAAGTGAGGTTGTGTTTTTCAATGACTTGAATCCAAGTATTCAACCAGTGTATATTCCATCTTACCGAATGGAACAAGTTGAAATGAAAAGGATAATGTCCCTATTAGAGGATCATCCAGAGAATGGCTTTATATGTTCAAGTGTGTCACCTTTGTCGGCACCAATTCTCTTTGATAAATAAGATGATGGATCACTCTGCCTATGCATTGATCACTGGAAGTAAAATTGACTGATGATAAATAACAAGTATCAATTTCCATATATTCAAGATCTATTTGATATGTTAAAGTGGAAGGTGGGGTTCCCAATGATCGACATTCTCTCTTGTTTCGATCAGTTGGGGATAAATTAATTATACATTTAGAAAAACTTCTTTCAAAGTATGTAGAGTCATTATGAGTACATTGTAATGCCCATTGGTCAAACCAATGCTCCAGATGTTTTAGTGAAATTAATGATCATGATTTCTTACGAGTATATACATAATGTCATTGTAGAATTTTTAGATGAAAAACTCATTTATTCAATGTTCAAGGATGATCATGAGAATCATCTGAGAACAGGTAACAGTTTACTATGAAATAATTGACTCTATGCGATAATTTTTATACTCGTATTTTGGATTCGGGATGTGAAATTCTTGGGACACATGGTGTATGAAAAAGGTATTTAGGTTGACCTATAAAAAGTGATAGATGTCTTCAAATTGGATAAATCGTTGAATGTATTTGATATTTAGAGCTTCAAGGGAATTGAAGGATGCTATCATCGGTTTATGAAAGATTTGTTTAAGTTGACTTCTCTGATGAATTCTCTCACTTAGAAGGGAGTAATGTTTTCAGGGAATGAAAATTATCAGAGTTATTTTTTAGATATAACATATTTTGACTATTTCACCTATGTGCAATCTTCCAATGTCCTGGTAGGAACATGTGGCCTTTTGTGATGCATCAAGTTCATGCTTGGGTTGTGTTCTTATGAGGGTAAACCTTGTTGTTTCCCATGGATCTCGTTACCTTAGGAAACATGAGAAGAATTATCCAACCCATGACCATGAACTTGTAGTGGCGATTAATGTTCTTAAGAGTTGGAAGTGTTACCTTTATGGAGAAAGTTATGCCATGATTTTAGACCAAAACTTATTGCGTTATATCATCTCTCAAAAAGGTTTCAATCTCATCCAAATGTGATGGTTGGAATATCTGTAGTCATTTGACTTTGAAATCACCTATTCCATGGGGAATGGAAATATTGTTTCATACTCTATGAATAGGAAACCTATCAAATAATATGTTATAGAATATTAGGATGAGTGTAATTTTAGGGCACACATTGCACAGATGTATATTAGAGTCTATAAATTAGGGGATGAAGATTTATTGGCCAATTTTCTATTGAAATATTAACTTCTTGAATATATTTTGTTAGATCAGTATCTTGATGATGTGTTTTGTTTAATCAGAGTCTCTCCCTATGGTTTGGAGATAGTTTCCCATTGGTAGTTCTCTAAATTGGGAAATCCATGATAATTGGAATATTTTGTGGTACCTTCTTCAGTATATAATTCTATAATGGGGTATTTTCATTGTTTTTTGGGGGTAGTGCCCCCAGGGTCAATGAATATGATCTCTGACATGTAGAAGTTGTTCTGATGTTTAGGTATAAGATAGGGAATTGATAAGTTGGTATCTAATTTATATATGAACCAGGAGGTTAAGTCTATTAAATAAAAACCATTTGGGTTGACTTTAGACACATCCATTCCCAAATTGAAATTGGTTTGAGAACACTATAAATTTTTTTTATGTATCCTCATAACTAGAGAAAGATGAATGCAATATGTGTTATGATCAATTGTATGACAATGATGACAAACATTATTCCCATGCATGATACAAAAAAAGTTAAAGAGTTGGGAAATATCTATATGAATGAGATTATTTGTTTTCACATAGTTCCATTTTTTATCATCATTGACGGGGATCCTCTGTTTAGTTTTCATTTTTTTGGAGGCAGTTAGGAAGAACTAGGGTCTCACATTTTTTTGAGTATGGAATACCATCTATTGATGGATGGTTAGACAAAATGATCTATATCAATTCTTAAGGATATTCTTTATGATTGAGTTCTTGACATGTTGGGGCTTATGATGAACACATGAGACTCAGTGAGTTCCCTTATAATAATAGTTAACTGTCCATGATTAAGATGGATACTTTTGAGGCATTGGATGGATAGCCTTGTAGATCACCATTTTTTTGTCAGAGATAGGTGAATGTTCTTTGGGGGGACTAAGTTTGGTGCAAGAGATGACAAAAACGAATTAGTTTATTCATCAGAGGTTTTTTATTGAACAATGACTATATATGTCTTATGCTGATAATCTCCATAAACCATTGGAGTTATCAGTTGCTGACTAGGTGTTCTTGAATGTTTCATGCTTGTTAGGTCATTGATTGCATTGAAGTCAAGGTAAGCTTTCTCCTCATATCATGGGATCATTTGAGGTTGTTGATTAGGTGTAGAAAGTTACTTATTGTTTATCACATACACAACAAATTATATAGATACATAACATGTTTCATGGATCTCATCTCAAATTTTTTTAATTAATCCATCTCATGTTTTGAGATGGCGAGGTCTTGATGTTGAACTTTATTTATTCGTGACTTAAAAAAAATTTAGGATAGTAGATTATGAGAACAATTTACACTGAGTAATGTTGAGACTGTTAGGATGATATGACTCTGAGTATGATATATTCTGTGATACCAAACATAGGATCGAAATAATAACGAGATTCTTAGATACAAGAGGGGGGGTGAATTGTACCATTTATAAATTCCCTAAAGAAATTTTTATGATAGTTAAGTTTAACAAAGTTATACCAGATAATTCAGAAGACCTCTATAAGTTCTAATGACTTGCTAGATTCTAGAAAAGTGATTTCGGAAATGAAACTTAACAAAAGTTACAAAGATTAAGATTCAACCTCAAAGTGTATAAAATCTAACTAAATCAGACTACAAGTAAGGAAATATAAGAAAGTTATACTTTCGTTAACAATACAAAATGCAGTGGAAAAACATGTAGTAAAATTACAAGTAACAAAAAATAACCCGTTTAACCCAAAGAGAAGGGTATCCAACAACCTTGAATAAAGGTCCCTTGATTTATACATTCAATAAAGTCTGTCTTACCCACACTAGGGTAAGCCACCGATACGAAGATCAGAGTATGTCTTGATATCCCCACAGGCCCTCAACTATCAAGTAGTCGGCACCTCTGTCTTCCTCAGCAAGGAAGTCCTCAACTACAAGGTGGTGTATCCCTTGTCTTCCTATCCCCAGAAGCCCTCGATTGTAATCAGCAACAATCGAAGTCTCAAAAATCAAGTCTGCACAAGGAAAAGTTTGAATAAGTCATTAATACGTTATGTACGTAGTTTGATAGTTGATAAGATCCTATATCTCTAGAATTCACTTCAACGGGAAGTAATCATAGATGTCAAAGATCAGTCAAAGTTTAGTTTTGGGCACATTCAAATGATCTCTTATTTATAGGCGAATCTCCAGAGTCGGGTCCCTCCTCCAACATTCATATTTTTCCTTCAATTTCGGAGGGACCTATACACGTTTCACTTAACCAATGGTTAGTCAATAACTGAAAGCACGAAATTTTTTTGTAATAAAACAAGTGTAATCATAAATAAAATTGATGTTCGGAATGACTGTAAATAAAAGTTCAGAGTCTAACTAAAATGGAATTCAGAGTCTAAAATAAAATGATATTCTGATTCTGTTTTGTAGGAATTTGGAACCTAAATTCTGTAGAAATCCAGAGTCTGAATTTCAAAGAAATTCAGAGTCTTGTTTCACCAGTTTTCAGAACCAGAACTTACAAAGTTCGGAGTCAGTGTTCATGGGAATTGGAGTCAGAACTCATAAGAGTTCTGATTCTTAATTCCGAGAACTTGGAGTCAGAACATAGATAAGTTCATAATAAGAATTTTTATTCGAACTACATGAGAGTTCATAGCCATAATTCAGAGTGGAAATTCATGAATGTTCGTACTCGGAATTCGGAGAGGAACTTCATGTGGGTTCGTATCCAGAATTCGGAGTGGAACTTCATGAGAGTTCGTATCCAGAATTTGGAATGGAACTTTATTAGGGTTCATATCCACAATTTGGAATGGAACTTCATGAGAGTTCGTATCCAGAATTCGGAATGGAAATTTATTAGTGTTCATATCCAGAATTCAGAATGGAACTTTATTAGAGTTTGTATCCCAAATTCGGATCCTAAAATAGAATTATTCATATCGAAGTATTATATTATTCCGATGTTTTAGGTATGAATCTGATTTTTATACTTTAAAAAATTATTTATATGAGAAATGAAAATATGGTAGGGGTAAATTCCTTTTGAAAAAAAAATTCCTTATAGAAATGAAATATATGTTTACTTATGTATAAGGGGTTTGTGATTTTCAAAACAAGAAGGAATTGAAAATTAATACGGAAACCTGTATTTACTCAACAATCTCCCCCTTTTTGGAAAGCACAAAAAACCTTTCGAAAATGAATATAAAGTGTTATAAAAAATTTCTTTAGACTTTGAAATGAAAACTTATCTTCCTTTTTTAAAAGATGATGATGAATACAACTAACTCCCCCTTAGGCATTAGAACTCTAAGGATTGTATTCTCAATTTCTGGAATAGAGTTTTTATTATCATGGGAATGAAAACCTTCGTAATAAGAAACTACCCCTTACATAAGGATAGTTATTAAAATAAAGTACCTGAAACATTAGTACATAATAACAAAAGATACAAAAAACCAGAGATTTCATTAGAATTGAATGATTTTTTACAAGGAAAGAAATTACAACAAAAAATAGGATTGGTCTATTTGTCATCCTTTTCCTTGGGGATTAACTTCTTCAATAGGGTTTTCAGTTTCTTCAAGTCTTTCAGGTCCTCCTCGTCTTGTTTTTCTAAGGGTTTAATCCATTTATATTGACACTTCAAAGACTTAGATTGTGACTTAAGAATTTCATCCTACTTCACAAGAATCTATTTGATCTCAATCTGGATATCTCTATCCCCTTTGTATTTTTGAGCAACGAAGTTATGTTTCCCTTTCAGATCGCTTACCTGTTGATTCCGAGATTTTTTCTCAAGAATCAGCATATCCTGAAGATCCTTTATTTTGTCATCCTTAGTGTCAAAATCTTCTTTTACATCATTATGAAATTGACCATACTCTTCCATGTGATCATCAACTTTCTTAGACCATAGAGTGATTTTACTGCATGATTTTCTGTGACCATCCTAATTGATATTAAAATTTTTATGCATAGCCTCAATCTTCACACACATATGAATCACCATGGATATAGACTCTGATTTCTAATTTAGGCTGTGTTGATGCTTCTAGAATCTGGATTCTATGGTGGTAATAATTGAAATTGTATCCAAAAACTTATTCAAAGACTCAACAACAAAATCATGACCCTATGATGATGATTCTGAATCAGACACCTTTCTTGGGGATTGTTCATATTCAATATCCAACAACTTTCTTCTGGAAGAGCCACCGACATCCCTCGTCCTTTTGATATCTTTTTTTGGGGTGTCCATAAGAACTTTCTTACCTTTATAAACATTCGGAATGCGTTCCTTATCAAGAGAATCATCCTCACTTTCAGATAGTTGATGTATTTTTTCTTCATCGGGTTTCTCCTTCTCTGCACCTTCTTCAAGAAAGTGATTCGCATAGCTTTCTTCCTCAGATAATTCATTTTCATTCTCTTATTTCTTGGTATCATCTCTCTTACCATCTTTCTCATCTCCCTTTCCCAGAGTGACATGATTTGAGATCTCAGCATCAAAAGCTCATAGTCGTAGTTTTTCTGATAGGTTTTTCTTCTCTCGATAATCCTGATCCTGTTTAATCAAGTCATCTAGATCACCAATGTCTTATTCTACTTCTTCTTTTACTACATAGTCCTCTTCTTCTACTCTTTCAACAACTTCATTCTCTCTAGGTTTTTCTGGAGTGAAGTAGTTATTTCCAGGGGTCTCTGGTAATAGTTGAACAACAAAAGATTCATGTATGGGAATCTTCTCAGAAGCTGCCTCTGTGTCTCTCAAAAGAGATTGTTCAACATCAGCTTCAAGCATCTTCTTCTTCATCTTCTTCTCTTTTTTTACCTTCTCATGGTATTCAATAGTTTTTTCTATTAAGGTCTTCACCTTAGCAGGGTCAAATCCTAACTAAGGATTACCTTATTTCCTTTTCTCCTTATCTTACCTCCACTTAGCAGCAACCTCATCTAGATATGCTTCCTGTTTTTTCGGAATGGGAAGTGCAGATTGGGTTTCCTTAGATTTATTGGTCTTTCCTTCAGATACTGCTTCTTTCAGCTTCCTATTCTTCCATGCCTTCTTAGATAGTTCTGCATTCTCTTCCTATTTCGGAAAGACTTATGCCTCCACTTTTGGAACATCGTAAAACTCTCCTGACTCTTTTGAAAAACCAGCATTCATCCCCTTTAAGGTGTCATCACTTATTAGCATCATCTTAAAAATTCTCGGCTTGAAGGTGCAAGAAACCTTGAATGAATCAAGACACTGAATAATAAGCTTGTAGATAAGATAAGGATAAATAATAATTTGAGCTTTCAAAGACGCATTCTTGATGTTCTGAACTGTAATAAGAACGTGCCTCATCAGATTGATCTTTCTTAGATTTACCAAGAAATCCATGATGTAAATATCACTCTTCTTTAGGTTGTCCTTATCACCTCTTCTCAGAACGAAAAACCCTTTAACCCACAACTGCAGAATTCAGTTGTTGGTGGAAAGATGAAAAATCTTTGATGTTTTGGCATCATTATGTCCATGGCATTCCATTTCCTTCACTTTTCTAAAACTTCCTTGCACATCTGGTATCTTATGTAAAAAAAATTCAGCTTTACCTTCGTATGAGAGCCCCACCAAGCATGCAGACTTGGTGTAGGAAAGCTTGTAAGTATTACCAGATCTCTTAAAAGATAATTTTTCTCTTCCATATTATTCATTGAAGGAAGAAGACTAATAAAATTCTACATGAAAATCCGTATAAACAACATTATGATCCACTAGTTTCAATACGCAAAAATCATCCCATCAATTGAGTTTGACATTCTTAGAAATTAGAGAATCATACTCACTGAAAAAGTTCGGATGGACCAACCTTTCCCTGTAGACTAACCATTTTTAGAATGGCTTCATAGAAGACATATCTTGTGATGTGTCTTCTACAGACATTAGTAATGGAGGAGCACTGAAATATTTAGAATTGGCTTTAAGAACTGAGACAGAAATGCAACAGGTGAGAGCTTGAAATCGATGTGGGACAACTAAGGGGGTCCCCTTTATATAGGAGATGGAGATGACCTTTCAACTTCAAAAAACAATCTAACGGTTGAAAAACTTTCTGATATGATTTGATGGTTGAAAACATACCCACAAGGAAATCTTGAACCTGATCTTCTGAGGTTTTAAAAACCTTCAGATTTAAGAAGAAGAAAATACTAGAAATTTTGTAAGAAAAAAAACTACCAGTAACTAAAAGCAATTACGAAAACTTATATAAGGAAATAATACCTCTCAAATTGGCTATGAAGATTATTTGTAATAGGTGATATTCTTCTCGAAGAAAATTTGACTACGAAAAACTCATTATGAAAATGTTTTATTGCAAAATCTATGAGTACCAAAATTCAAGTAAATAAATGAATACGAAATTTCCCATTATAAAAATTCTCATTGTCAAAATTTCATTAAAATAATTCTCATTACGAAAATTTCATTATGAAAATTCTCATAATGAAAATTTCATTATGAGAATTTCATTATGAAAATTCTCACTATGAAAATTCTTATTATGAAAATTCTCATTACGAAAATTCTTATTACGAAAAATTTTCATTATAAATATTTTGATTCCAAAAAATGTTCAAAGCGTCATTAAGAAATTTTTTTTGAAAGGCTAGAAAACATATGTACTACCCCTATGAAAAGAGTTTATTATTGTAAGGAGAATGGTTCAACAAGATGTTAATGAAGGAAGATTACCTTGCGGTTATCATTCCTAACTATTGTTTAATGTATTCGAATATATCGGAAGGTAAATATTTTGTGAAAATATAAGATTGTTTATCTTGTGTTCCGATAAAATAAAAAATAATATCTCCTTTTCGTGTGTGATCCCTAAGAAATTGATGTTTAATATCTATTTTCTTTGCACGGGAGTGATGTGCAGGGTTTTTTCTAAGGGAAATTGAACTTGTGTTATCACACAAAATTTGAGAATTAGTAAAACTCAAGCCATATTCTGTGAGTGTGTGTTTCATCCAAAACACATGATCACAACAACTTCCATTTCATTAAGACAAGGAATGTCTTTGCTCTTAAGGTCTTCTAATTTTAGTGTGTAAACATTTTCTTGCCTCTGAGAAGAATGAATAAATTTTTCCGTTGAATTGTGTACTATGTAGTTATCATTCCTAAAATTCACAAGGTATCCTTCATCACATAATTGAATTATGATTATGAGGTTGTTCTTAAGGACTTTAACCAAAAAAAACATTTGAAATCAATGGTTTTCCAAGAATAACAATGTTACCTATAACAATAATTAATACCTGAGCATTATCTCCGAAAGTTACTTTTCCTCCTTTCATCTTTATAATATTTTCAAAATAGTCTTTGTTACCAGTAATATACTGGGAACATCCACTATCCATGTACCATGAATTGCTGTTGAAACTTTCCCTATTTTCCTAAAAATAAGAAAAAAGTTAGGTTTTTGGAATCCAGACATGCTTGGATCCGGAAATGTAAGAAAGAAAAATTTTGGGTACCCACTTCTTCTTAAAAAATTAAGCCTTATGAAATCCTAGAGATTGGGTTTTGTTTATGTAACGATTCTTTGCCCAGTGACCTCCACATTGACACATTGTGAAGAATGGGGCACTTTGAGGAACAAATTATTTTTTACAAAAAATCGGTTTAGAACTTTTGTAACGAAAACTAGAAGTATTCCTTCGAGGTCGTATTTGTGGATACCTTTTATTAAAATTTTCCTTACATAGGTAATTGTTTGAAAAACACTTCATCACAGAAAATATTTCAGATATGAGTTTTATAACAAGGTTCTTGTCTTCAAAAATATTTGAACTAGAGCTAGGTTTGAAAACATGTTTCTTAGAAATTACATTTTCAAGATCTTTTGAAAGTTTGTTCTTCTAAGAACATACATCCTCATGAATTTTTAAAATACATTCAAAATCATCATTTTTATTATCGAGATCTTTAAAAAGATCTAATATTTCCTTAGTAAGAATAGTATTCCTAGAGTTTTACTTATCATGAATTTTCAGGAGTATTGAGTTCTCAATCTCATGATGTTCCGCAAACATACAATCTTTTTCATAGGTAGGTAAAGTATTTTCTTTATCAGAAGAAGATTATTCTTCAGAAGAGTTATAATATTTACTATCATTATAATTTAAAGAAACATTGGTCAATGATTCATCATTGTGTACATTATCCATCAAGGAATGATTATCAATAGGTATCTTGTCTATAAGACCAAGATGCTTCTGTCTAGAAGATTCATAATCCGATGATTCATATGAAGAGTCACCACCACTAGCACTCTAGGTGTCATTGGATTTCCGAACATTCTTAGCTTTGGTCTCGTAATACTTCTTTCACCTTCTTTCAGAATTTATTTCTTTTCTATCTTCTCTTTTGAGCATAGGGCAATCAGGTCTTCTGTGTCAAACTCTCTTGCATTCATATCATGTGACTTCTGAATCATTATTATCTTTCCTTTCCATATTATTTTACTTGGATTGGAAGTTTCTCTGTCCAGCTATCTTGTTCATCCTTCGATAAAGATTAGCTAACTCATTTTTTGATACTTCACTCTCACTAGATTCAGATTGAATAATAATCTTCTTAGATTTTGATCTAGTAACTCTATCAGGAGTCTTAGCTTTAATATGATTTGAAGTTGAAGTAAAAGAAACACTAAAATTTCCATTCTTCTTCATTATGTTTCCAACATCTATCTTCATTATAGTTTCATGTTGAAGAAGATTTCCAAAGAGTTCATCAAGAGAAATTTGATTAACCGTTCTGTTTTCATCGATAACTATTCTCTTTGATTCCCACACATTCCCCATGATATTTATGAACTTGTCAGCAAGAGCTTCATCATCTAGACCTTTCTCTCCCAGAGATTGCATGTTGTTTACGATAGTCATGAATCTCTATTGCACCCTGCAAATTGGTTCTTCATAAGGAATATTAGTACCATGATACTCAGCTCTGAGCATGGCTCTTCTAGTCTCAATCACTTTAGATGTACCAAAATATCTAACATAATGTTTCTTCCATATATAGTTAGTTGTTCACAAGAATAGATTTGGCTATATATGTTCATATTCATTGAACAAAGTAATGTATTGTGTACCTTATAGTTGAGTTGGTATTCATGCTTTTCTTGATCAGTAAAAGCACCAACGTCCTTGTCAAGAATTTTGTATCCTCCGGTAAGCATGACAAATTTATCTACCCAAGTATTGATAATGAATGTCTTCATAAGATCTCTCCAATATTCATTATCATTACCATCAAAGATAGGTGGTCTAGTAAGATGTATGTTGTCGGTAAAACCAAAATTGATTCCTGTCATCCTTAATATAAATATTTCCACAAAAACTTGTTATAAGTAAAAGGTTGTAAACAAAGAGTGAATCTGAAAAATGATTCCGAAAAATAGATTCCGAATATTTGAATCCGAAAAGTCTATTCTGAGAAATAATTCTGTTTAGAATATAATCGTGAGATTAATTAATATTGAACCAAATCCTTTGATACCAATTGTGAGGATGGTATGAATCTGAGTATGATATACTCTTTGATACCAAATGTAGTATCGAAATAAGAATGATATTATCATATACAAGAGGGGGGGGGGGTGAATTGTACCTTTTAAAAATTACCTATAGAAATTTTTAGGATGGTTATGTTTGACAAAGTTAAACAAGATAATTCACATGACCTCTATAAGTTCTAAAGACTTGCTAGATTCTGGAAAAGTGATTCATGAAATGAAACTTAACAAAAGTTACAAAGATTACGATTCTACCTCAAAGCGTATAGAATCTAACTAAATCATAGTACAAGTATGGAAATATAAGAATGTTATAATTTCCTTAACAACAAAAAATCCAGGGGGAAAATAATTAGTAAAACTACAAGTAATAAAAAATAACTCTTTTAACCCAAAGAGAAGGGTATCCAACAACCTTAAATAAAGGTCCCCTGATTTATACTTTCATGAAACTCAATCTTACCCACACCAGGGTAAGCCCTCGATACAAATATTGGAGTCTTTCTTGTTATCCCCGCAAACCCTCAATTATTAGGTAGTCGGCACCTATGTCTTCCACAGAAAGGAAGCCCTCAAATTCAAGGTGTTCGAACCTCTTCCTTCCTATCCTCGGAATACCTTGATTGTAATCAGCAATAATCGGAGTCATACGAAGCATGTCTGCAAAAGGAAAATTTTGACCAAGCCGTTAAAACTTTCTGCACATAGCTTTAGAGTTGATAAGAGCCTCTGTCTCTAGAAATAACATCAACAACATGTAAGCACAGATGTCAAAGATCAGTCAAAGTTCAGTTTTGAGCTCATTCAAATTATCTACTATTTATAGGCGAAGCTCCAATGGTCAGTTCCCTCCTCCATCGATTATATATTTCCTTGAATTTCAAAGGGACCTGTACATGTGTCACTTAACCAACGGTGAGTCAACAACTAAAAGCACGACATCATTTTGTAATGAAACAACTGTAAGAAAAAATAATAATGAAGTTTGGAATAAAAGTTAATAAAAATTCGGAGTCTACCAAAAATGGAATTCGGAGTCTATAATAAAGATATATTTGGATTCTATTTTGTAGGAATTCGGAACCTGAATTCTGTAAAAATCATGAGTCTGAATTTCGAGGAAATTCGGAGTCTAGTTTCACCAGCATTCGGAACCAGAACATAAAAAGTTCAGAGTCAGTGTTCATAGGAATTGGGAGTCAGAACTCATAAGAGTTCGGAGTCTGAATTCAGAGAAATCAGAGTAAGAACATATATAAGTTCGTAATCAGAATTCAGAGTCGAACTACATTAGAGTTTGTATCCATAATTCGGATTGGAACATCATGAAAGTTCATACTCAAAATATGGAGTGGAACTTAATGAGAGTTCGTATCCAGAATTCAGAGTGGAACTACATGAGAGTTCGTATCTAGAATTCGGAATGGAACTTCATTAGAGTTTGTATCCATAATTCTGAATGGAACTTCATGAGAGTTCATTTCCAGAATTCATAATGAAACTTTATTAGAGTTCGTATCCATAATTCAAAATGGAACTTCATTAGAGTTCATATCCAGAATTCAGATCCTAAAACAGAATTCTTCATATCTATGTATTATATAATTCTAAGGAATTAGGTATGAATCTGGTTTTTATACTTAGAAAAAATATTGATATGTGCAATGAAAATATGTTTGGGTTAAACTTCATTGTAAAGTAAATTTTACTTATAGAAATGAAATATATATTTACTTAAGTATAAGGTGTTTATGATTTTCAAATCATGAAGGATTGGAAAAGTCATAAGGATATCCTTATTAAATCAAAATATACCTTTGGTTAATATTCTATGGAAGAATGATTTTTATTTTCAGAAGGCATGGGAGAGGGAGGCCCTGATGAGAGAGTAGTGGCCTTATCAATTTTTCAAGGATCCTTTTTAGTAGGGATTTTGGCATATATTGTTTCAATGAATGTGAGGTTGTAATATCCCGTTAGCACTTCAATGTATTCCAAATATTCCTTCCTTAATCATTTTTTGGGATTCATGTGTGGCAGCTTTGACTAAAATTATAATAATTTTTTTATTTTTTAGGGAATTTTCCTCTTTGTAATATGGTCGGTTCACCACGAGATTAATCGTCCACCATCTCCATATATAAGGTGGCATTCTGGATAGAGATATATGCATGGATTGTGCATGTTTTTTAAAGCCATGATCATTCTATGGAGAATTTTTACGAATAATTTATAAATAGTGAATGACCTACAAATTAATTTTCCAAACCATGAATAGTTTCCCGTGAATCTATGTAGGCTATATTTTTAGAGATCTTTAATTTCTAAAAAATCCCAAACCATCGTTTTTAGGTCATGGAAAGACCTCCTTTAACCACAAATGTTTATCCATTCCTCAAATCTCCTATGTATGATTCTTGGCCCCTTAGATCCCTCCAAGAAGTGATCTAAACCTTTATGGATGCCCTTCGATCTCATCTCAATTAGTTTCCTCCTCTCATTCATGATATCTCATGGTCTTTATTATTTATCTTGTGTTCCATAGATCCCTTTATCGATTTATGGATCTGATAACCTCCTTTTGGGATCTAAACCTAGTTTTGAATCATAGACTATCATTTTCATTGTTCTATGTTTGAGTTTTCCAATTATGACTTTGTGATTCGAGATCCTTCGATCTCGAGGTAGGTGATTCTATTAGGATTACCATTTTATTTTACCCAACAATTGATGTTTAATATTAAATTAATTATTTAAATGAAATTTTTTTATATTTAATAAATTTTCTAATTGGTTTGATTTAAAATGCAATTCGATTGAATTGAGGATTTTGGAAAAATAGGTTTTTTTCTTGAATTTAAAACACCTAATTAAATTGAATTAGGGTGTGTTTATAGAAATTTTTAATATTTTAATTGTTGAATTAAAATTGTTTATATTATGGAAATTATTTCATGAATATTATTGAATTTATTTGCGGAATGAGATTTATGGATGTTTTTGAAAACACTCAATTTTATTGAATTGTGGGTTTGTTGTAAAATTGATTGAATGTGTTTGATAAATTAAATTATAGAATTTAAATTTTGAAGTTGGATTTGTGAAATTTCATGATATTGTTTCAAATTATTATCCTCAAAAAATTGTTTTAAAATTATTTTGATGGAATCCATGTTGTTTCAACCTGAAAAGGAATGTTTTTCGTGAAATCATAATATGTGTTTTAAAGGGAAAATTTATACAGTGTAACAGAGAATGAGATTTAATATTATTCTAAGTGGTCTTAAAATAAATTTTCGATAATTGTTTTGTATTAGTACACATGAAATCCTTCGGTAGTTAGATTGTTATTTTTTGTGACACTCAACGATTTATAAATTTATAGAACATCATATCAACAAATATCATTTATTAGGCGATGGTGATGAGTTCTCATGGTCTCAGATTAAGGTAACTATGTACATAATTTTCTGTAATCACAATATTGGGTCCCTATATCCTGGAACTATCATACCTATTTGGTACATTAACCTATTTTTCACCATTATCTATTTAAAATGTATATATGTCATTGTTGAATTTTTTTTAATATTCATTTTTTATTTTTATATTTTCTATATTTATATTTATTTGTTTAATACATTTTTTGAACAGGTCCATTTTGTGTAATGTACCCATTGATTAAAGGAAAATTCTATCTTTTGAAATTTATTTCCACTATTTTAAATATGGAGCATGAATTACTAATGTATACTCAACTATTAAATAATAAATATTGATTTATTTAAGTATGAATTTTTAAATTCAAAACCTATTTCTTTTAAAATTGAAAGAACCTTCTTTGTTAAAGTGATATTGGAATCTATTATAGAATCATTGGTGAAATCCTATGCTCCTTTGGATAATACCTTAATTGTTATTTTAGCGGTATATAGATTATCTCTTTCCATGTTTGAGCAAGGGGAAAGGAACTCTTGGATATGGATCTAGATATTGAACATTGGACATGGTGAGTTGTGTTTTTGGGGACATGGGAGGTTTTTCCCAGATTCAGTACATGGGTTGTTGTAATTTTGACTAAAATTCCCATTTGACTTCAAGTTTATTAATCCTAGTAGAGATTATTTTGATATACATATTTTCTATACTTTTTACTTTCATAATGTTTGTGGAAACACCATTCCCACATTATGCCTGTATGATGCTAGGAGGCAGTCACCAGCCTATTGGGATCGGAGACTCCCTTTGGGATATGTTAGGACCTACTCAGTTATTGGGCTACCAATGTACGTAGGTAGGTTTGTGACACCTATGAAACTTCTATATCACCACCAATAACCTTTTATACACATTCCATCTATTTGGGACAATATATTATGTTTCTCTTATACCTTACTATGATTCCTAGGATCCCCACGAGAAAATAATTAAGGTGGTGTGGTATGATATTAAATGTTCCAAACATAATCAACTAATCACAATATTATAATCACAAACCACCTACACACACCTAAAAATTCAACACCTCTCTAAACAATACATAATAACATCATCTTACACAACATGTAATGGTATTCAATTGGTTTGAATATTAAATACCAATTCATTATCAAGGATATAACTGATAAATTCCATTGATATAAGCCATATATATTCAAAATAACCATTAATTTTTTTGAAAAATCATTGTAATTTGAAAAAATTATTTTTAATGTGACGACTAGGCCTAAAATCCTTTATTTATAAAATAGCATTCAAAATTCATTTAAATTCCATTTTCCCAAAAAAGAACAATTCTATAATTCAAAGGTATCAATCTTATGCAAAAGAATCAAGAAATAAAATCCAGAAATTCACATGCCTATGTCACACAAAAAAATAGATTTTCTATAAGAAAACCTCCAATAATATCCATAGAGAAAAGAAATTAAAAGTCAAATATCAACTCAAATCCTTATTAAAACCCCAAAAAAAGTACCATAGTCTAAAACATTCTTTGAATAATAAATCTTGTACATGAAAAAATCCTTTAAAATTTTATGAGTCACATTGAGAATATATTTTTATTCATAAAATTATGAGTCTATGGATTTTATTAATTATATTTATAGATGCATCATAAACCATAAAGACACTAATTTTTGGAAGAAAATGGTTTCGAAATGATCAATAAATCCTACAGTGTATATAAGAGTAGAATATTCAAAAACACATACATTAATATAATTGTACATATGACGATACATAGAACACAAAAAGGGTATGACCCATGAAACAGTCTAGACACCCTAAAATAGAATAATAAATAATTTGTATCAACCTAAATCTTTGGGGTTCCATCCACAATGATGCAATGATAAAAAGAGAGGGAAAATAAAAAGACAATAGAGTAGAGAAGAATAAAATACATTAATTTGGGATATGACCACATATAAAATAAGAAGAATCACATATAAGGGTGGATAGAGCAAGGAGAATCATTCCATAGGCATCAATATGGAATTTCATTCGAATGTAGAGTGGTGGTAGTCTGAATGATAGTGAAAAGATTAAAGGTTACTTTAATAAAATTTTAAAACTATTTAAGTTGCACGGTTTGGACATATAGTTTACTAAAATATTCCCCAACAATTTCCCCCTCACTGGATATTTTTTTCTAATTTCAGGGTTTTTCTACATGGACTCGGAAACAATTTTTCAACTATGAAAAATATCATTGTAAATAATTTCATATCCATAAAAGTATCGCCAAACAATTTATAATAATTAGGTTCTGAACCATTCTCCCTTTGCTAAAACATGACAAAAAAATATATAATTTTATAGAATGTTGACAAAAAACTCAAGATAACAGGAACACCCACAAACACTAGTAATTAGCTAAAATAATATGGAAGTAAAATGTTGAGTTCTGAAATTTTATGTCATCTAAAAGTTGAATTGATGTTTTTAATGATTTGTTCTTTTGACTAAATTTGGTGTTGGATATAGTAGGAAGGGTGTGAGTTGATTCAAAATTCGATTAATATAATGCATGACCATCATAAATCATATGATTATCTGGTTTGAAGGTTATTGGATTTTGATATCAAATTCCATGTATTCATTAAGATGTCACTAAAACATGGTCATTATTTCTATTATTAATTTAGTGAAATTTATTTCTGGTTTTTTGAATCTTTTTATGTATTATAATATAATATTAAATGTATTAGTATATATTACCATTCCATATATTACATATCTTCTATATGTAAATAATTATTTGAATAATTAAACTAATACATAAAAATAAATTTAAAAAACAAAAGAAAAATAACCAATAATTTATTTCATTATGATAAAATATTTTAAAAAATCAAAATTAATACCATAAATAGTCATATATGGAAAATAATTATGGAAAAGGGGGATATAACATAAAGTGAATGAAATTATTGAAATATGGAATTATTATTCATCACAATGTTTTGTGAAAATAATATCATCGTGTATAAATATTGAAAAATGAAAAACATTTATTATATAATATATATTTTTATGAATATATGATAGTTTTAAAAAATAATTTTATGATAAGTATGACTTGATGAATATATGAGTTTAAAATGGAAATGTGATTGTTTTATAGTTGTTGGATATATACTCATTGGATATATACCCATTTTAGATATAACCATTGGTTATACATATAGTTGATTGTTATAATTTGTATGAAATACTTCTATAGAAGTAAAAAATGTTTCATAAATAATATATTTTACCTATATTTTATTTAAATTAAAAATTAAGAAAATTAAAAATTAATAATAAATCATAATGGAATATTAAATATTTTAAAGAAAAATGTAAATTTTTCAATGATATGTGTTTTTATTTTAAAAAATATATATTTTAACATATGAGAAAGAATCTAATAAAATTTAGTGTTTATATATATATAACACATTATCATTCCCGAAATAAATATAAATTGGTAAGAAATAAGAAAAAAATTATAATATGTATTAAAAATTATTACAATATTAAATCATTTTCTGATATGTTATATGTTTTTATTTTAAATATAAAATTTTATTTCATTTATAAATATTTTAAATAAAGTGAATATAATATATTGAGTCACAAACAAATTAGTTAAGAATTTGAATTTTTTTGAAAATTATTTATTGAGGTAAAATTTTGAATTTCGACAATAAGGGTTATAATGTTCTAAATGGTTAAAATAATGAATAAAATGTTAAAATATCACTGAAAATTATTAGATAAATACAAGTTTGATGGAATAACTGATATACCATTTTATTATCAAATTCATTAGTCACATTTGATGTATAATTCCCTTCCTTAAACATTAGGGAAACAATATTTGTAAAAATTAATTAAATTATTCTTTATAAAAGGACCCCTCCACCACCCATATAAACAATTTAGACTCCTAACTACAAACTAATCATATTATATCTCCTTTTTAACCGTCACATGAATTAATTGTTATTCTCTATAGAGGAATTAGAAAATCCTTCAAAAATAAGAAGGATTCAATGAAAAGATATGATTTCTTCATTATAAATAAACTTATTATCATTATTATTCTTTTATCATCATATTATCATAAAAAACATTTTCGGGTTAAGCTTCGACGTCACCCAATCCATTTCTTAACAAATTTAAAAGTGTTTTCCTGATTTCCATAGGTTTAAATCAAGCACCGACAATATAGAATGAGATCAATTTAAAGGACATCACACTCAAAGATTCTTATATAAGAACAAAGAAACAATCTAGATGTAAAATAATGAAGTATCAATACTATGTACATATATGAACATAAAAAATTGGTAAAAATAATGAGACACATATAGGCATAGTGTAATTTTATAGAATAAAAAAAAATTATATTGTCTACATCACTTAAAAAACCATAAACAATGTGTGATAAAAAATTATAAAAACCCAATTTTTAGGCAAAAATTTACAATACTTCAACATACCAAAATCACCACTCATAGATTCCCAAAAATAAATACAATATCAAACTCCTCATAACCTACATTCATAATAGATAACCATTCATGGAATGTGGGAATGGTATAAAAAATAACTAAAATAAGACTTAGTAGGATTCCCCTTACTAGAGTTAGATAGTGAAAGTAAACATATAATTTGTGGATATATTAATAGTGTGGGGAAAATACAACTAGGATAGCACAATTAATATATATAATTTATTTTCCATTTCATTTTATTAGGAATAATTATAAAATAGGGTTTATAAAAAAATATTCTTTAATTAGAAGGGTAGTATTTAACTAATATAAATATCATATAAACACAAAAATTTGGCATTTCCATAATGTTTACTAGGTTTGTTTTGGGATATTTCTTTTCTCAAAAATATTATTGTGATGAGAATATAGAAAAGGAAATTCCTAGTTAAAAGTTCATATTGTTATGTGTTTTTATACCTGTGTGAATAGATATAGGTTTTCAAGTTGGAAGAATTTACTCAAAAAAACATAAACAGAAACATGAATAAAGACGTGTCCCAACCACACATGACATGAATTTGGAAATAACCAATTTTTCATGTGAAACAATCATGATGATGGAATCGTAGACCTTCCTAAAGGATCATAGGGATCTATGATATTAATAATGACACATCATGGATTATCCTGTTGGTCTCGTTGGGTTTCACCCCCTAGATAAGGCACAATATAAACCATGCACTATTTATGGAATAATCACCACTAGTGTATAACTCATCTATTTACCCAAAAATATACCCATTTGTCCCATATATAAACTCATACAATAACCAATTATCCATAATGACCAAACATCGTATAATTAGTCTACGAAGCCGGAAAATTAATAAATATCAAATAATACCAGAAATCTCAAAATGTCAATTGATTGTAAATCAAATAAATATCAACAACACCATATTTTCTATCAAAAACATTTAAAAATAATCTTTATTTCTTTCCAAATTCAATTTTATGGATTTTGGAAAACAACTCAGGTGCATAAAATGTGTTTTTAGATAAAACCAAAAAAAACCTTACTTTAGAAAACATATATTTATGAATTCATAATGATTGAACATAATCCAATATTCAATGTTTAATCAAAATATAATGATAAAATTTATAAAATACCATTATAAAAGGTAAACCTAAGTAGAATTACAATATATATTGAATCATATCTAAATTTTATTCAGATATTTAAAAAATATTGAGAATCTACTAAGGATAACGATGGAAAATAATAACATTAGAAACAACTATTATTACTTCATATAACAAGAACCCTATGAAGGGATATAAATTGGTAAATCATATTGTTACAAAGAATAGTATAATCAAGTAATTGAGAGTAAGTAAAATCAACATCTAGTTATATTTGATGAAATTATGATGTTCTGTCAATCAAAGACCAATAAATGATGTCATAGACGTAGGATCCATGAGACTATTGACATTTCTCCTCAAATAATAAAATTTGATAACAATCAATGAGGGTATTGCATGTTGTCATGGGAAGACTATAATACCATAATTGAGTGATTAATATAATATAAATAAACAATCAAAATTCAATATGAAAAAAATGACCCAGAATTTACATTATCGATAACAATAATCAATAAATGTGTATATAGAGTCATATTTTTGGGTAGACCCATATTCATATAAAAAAACAGCCCCAATTTCACACTATATTGATCACATATAAAAAATACAAAAAGGAAAAAAATAAATATGTGGGTCCATAGAAACCCTCAAGGATCACATTAACCTAGTCTCTAATAACATCTGAGATTTCACACATGATCATTTAACTCGTGGCCTCAACCAATGTAGACCTTACAGCTGGTGAATTATTCTATGGTACCAAAGTTACATGTTTTCATGAGGAATTTGTGAGTACAACCCAATAGGGAACCATGAAATTTTCGTATACATACCAAAGTAATATAGTGTATGTTTCTGAGAAATGACAAACAATATAAATAACCAAACACGAACAATTGAATAACCATCGTCAATCATCTGGTTATAACATGATGTTCAAGATTGACAAGCCTTGCTTCATTAATTAATAGGTTTGTCTTAAAATACGTATCCACCCAAGGAATATAATCATCACTTTGTAACATAAGATGATACTTAAGGAGAGTATACCCTTCTATAGAACATAATGATCCCCTTGGGGCATCCTCCATCCTAGAACTATCATCAAAATTGAGATGTAGCTCAACAAAATTCATCATCCTAACCAGATGGAATCCCATCCAAAAATATGAAATTATAAACTTAATTGAAACCCATACTACTCTAAATTTTTGGGAAATACAAAACACATGGTGGGATTACAACCACTAAATTAATATATAGATTTTTCCTCGATTACATGAGGGCCATACCCCTCTTCCAATTCCTTAGGCCTCATTAAAAATAATTTATATATAAACATAAAACAGTATACATAGGGGAAAAACTCACCCAAAATCTTAGTATAACATTCAACCAAGGTATATATCTTAAGAAATTTTGTTACATTAGGCGTATGTATTTATATAAAAACACACCAAGACACATTCTCTTCCATGAATTTTGCATCATATACCACTTAGATTGGCTTCTCACTAGAACCTAGTACATATTTTTACGTTGCACTAGAATGCCTGAAACATATCCTAGCACTAACACCATCTCAAGACTTCAATATATACTATTAGTTTTTATGAAAACAAAAGATTTATATAATACCTACTATATTACACTAACCCTTATAATGGTTAGCATATCATTGGGGAACCCACTAAGGTCACCGTGGTTGTCACATATCCTAGACACCCTATATTTTTTTCTCTCATGTTCTCTCCATTTGATAGTCTAATTCCATCACATAGAGTGAATCATATCCCTTTCTATTATCATAATATTATCTCTTCCTCTCTATCCTCTACTACAAGTACCCGACCGTAAGCATTAAATATTTTAGATATTTGAAATAATAAATCAAATCATTATATTTCTAAAAAAACCTTTTAGTGTTTTACATATATGGAAAAACTCTTACATAGTATGCCCATACATCGCAACGGGACATGTCAATACAGTATCCATTTATTCTATAAAATACGAATTGAGAGGTTTATGATCTTTTTAAGACTAGAAAATTTATTAGAAAACTTCAAAGGAGAGTTATAAAATTTATATTAATCCCTATAATGAATTTTTAAATCCCATTTAGATCCTATAACTACGTAGGATAACATCAGGAAATAATAGAAAAATGGATGAGTTTAAACCCCTATAAGGGAATCAATAAGGGATTGAAACATATCTTGTGAGTTAAAATCATAACACAATGACATAGAAGTATGGATCAAGAATATACATTTAGAAACATATTATATTAAACATAGAAACAAATAATCATGGGTAATAGGAATGTGTAAGTGAAATATCACATGAAAAAAACTTAAGTCATATCTATAAACCAACATAATATAATATGGTGGCAAATTTGCATTGGGGATTATGATTAATCCCAAGTACTATACATGAAATTGCATGAGAATAAAAAAATAACTAATTAATTGAAATGATATATTGGTTGATCCATTATAACATCCACATGTATATGAGTTCCACAAAAATAATATAATATAAGTAATAATATTAATGACTACCCATGGAAGGAAATGGGTCTTGTAATATTATTATGAGGCATGACCAAAGGGAAAATAAAAATTATATAAAAAAATGCTTCCATATTAGAACTAATCCTAAACCATTTAAAATGATATGGAAGATGTGATAATATTATATCAACCTCTATTAACCATAATATTCAACAAGGATTTTTACATAGATGAAAAACACTTTAAATCAAATTATTTACAAATTCTTGATGAAAATACGCCTATTAACATTTATAATAACCTGTGTTTTAAAATATATGAATTATAATGAATGTTTTTAAGGATAAAATTGTGAAATTTTTATTTAATATTCAAAATAGTGATTCATCATGAATGTGGAAAATTCCACTTATATTATATATGTTAAAAAAACAATCCTTTCATATTGTGATCTGAAAATCTCAATGATCCCTTTATAGAAAACGATGAATTGGGATTTTCAATAAACATTATAAAAGGAAAAAATTGATTCAAAATTTATTTAAAAAATAGTTGGATAATAGAAAAAAAATTGAAAAATTACTTAGAAAATATGGACATAAAAAATTGTGTTTTGGTAAACATTATAAATAGTTCTTTTAAAAGAAAGTCCATTATAAATTTAATTGTACATTAATAAAATGAATCAAATTTTACAATTAAATAAAAATCAACAAAAAAAGTATAGATATTACATAATATATTTAAAATTTATTTATAAAATATTCTTGGTATGACATAATCAAGGATGCAGATCATTAACCCCAAAAAATAGAAATCAGATTATGAATTCCCGAACCAGTTTGTAGTTTGTGGAATAGTGTTCCCTCAAAAAGTTAAAATCAACAACTGAAACTTTATATTTAATTAATTTAATATGATTAATATTATAATATATCATATTTCATTATATATACACTTTGAAAATTAAATAATGGTGAATAAGTAAAATATATCAGATAATTATTAAGTGAGATGAGAAACCCTTATCTATTTCCTCGCTTTAGTTTTTCATATGTTAAAAAGATGTAAAATAGTTTAAATAATGTTATTAACTTTTTTAAATAAATATGTTAATATTTATAATACCATATGATTTGATTTTATAACATCTAATGACCCATTAATTAATAATACTTTATTATTTTCATGGTTTTGGTTTTGTTTGTTTTATGGTTTCATGATCCACTCAATTGTGATTAATTATCGATGTTATGGTAAAATGGTATTAAAACACAAAAAGTGGAATAAAATATTATTAATTCACTTCCATAATTATAAAATTTCCCATATAATAATTTTATTTCAATTATGAGGAAGAATAATTTGATAATATGTTAATGATAGAAGTTTTGTTTATTTTTTTGTTTTTTATGAACTTCATGAACATGTTTCATTTTCTTTAATATTATGTCTTAATATATTAGTTTTAGAAGAAAAAATGATTTATAAAATACCAATAAAAATATTTTTTAAAAATAATAACACTTTTACATATATCTATGATGGCTGTAATGGAAAACGAATAAAACCATTATTCACAAAGGTGATTAACTGATATAATTTGGACAATAGTTTTATTTCATGAATAAGAGAAGTAAAAAAATGTGATGGAATTAAGAAATTAAATTAGACACATAAAAATAAATTAAATACATGATTTTTTATTAATCATTCTTTTATGGATGAAGCATGTGAGCAGAAATTGTAAGAACAAAATAAATTAAGGGAGGTGTTTTGAGAAAATTAACTCTTGAATATCACCTCTTTGAGGGATACCTTAAATAAATTTGGATATGTATTTGGGAGAGAAAAGAATCATGGATTTTTAGATATAGGATGAAATACTATAAAATAGATTTTTGGATCTTAATTGCTTTTATTGAGAAATAGAGTGACAATGAGGTTATTTATACATGAAGAGGGGTCGTTTGAAGTGAGTAAATAATTATTATTTTATTGTTTAACCCAACCACAATGAGGTAGAATTAATTTTCAATAATTTTTCTGATATTTAATGTTTTATAAGATGTTTATATTATCATAAAAATTCATCAAACTATTAAATTTTTATATTTTTATCTATTTTAAGCCTTTAACTTCTTAACATTAACATGCATCATTATTTTACCTATTCCATGGAAAAACATTTTTAACCACAGAAACATTTTTATTCCTAAATTATAAAATGACATCATCACATAATTTTGGTATTTATATTAAAATAATGTAATCCATTATAATAATTTAAATTCTTATAAATAGAACAATTACATTTAAAAATATTCATGAAAACACAATGGGAATACATGTTTTCAAAATTCAAACGTTCAAATGATTGAAATGATTTTATATCATAATATGAAATTTATTATAATGACCTATACAAGATTTATTGTTTTATTATTGAACTATTAATACTGGAAAACTAATTTAAAATATTATTCGCTATAAAATTAAAATTGAAAAAACATTGGTATTCAATTAAAATTTGGTATTTTTCCCAATTCGTCCAAAAATTAAAATTTTATAAAAATAAAAGAAAATTCACCCTAATATATCATATATAATAAAATTTAAGAATTTTTTTTTATATTTTAATGAAAAAATTATAAAATTTCTATATTATAGTTTTATAACAGGCGCACATTAAATGGCAGAAGAATTTCATTTTAGAAAAATATATCGTTTTGTACTTAAGATTAGATTCATTATTATATAAAGAATGTGAAACATATTGGATGAATATAGAAAACTGTTATTGGGTATAAATCATATAATTATAACTAATATATTTTTAAAATAGTGATGATTTTAATTTATTAATTTAAATTGACAGTATGGACATACAAATAGTTTTTTTAATAAAAAAACTTTATATTCAATTGGTTTTTTATTTTCATTTATAATTGATTGATTAAAATTGAATTAATTTTATAAACATGTTTAAACTATATTGGAATAATTTATTTAATATTATTCATACCATACATTCCAATGTATAGGTGATAACTATTAGCCTAAAATAATAAATTTTAGTGTTTTGTTTAATATCAATTTAGTGTTTCTTTTAGGACATTGAATTGTGTTTTCTTTTAAAATATTTTGATGTTCAATTATACCCCATTCAATAAATTATGTCATTGAAATATAAAATTGGGATTAATAAAATAAGATTTTAAATTTTAAAAATAACTTTTGTTGAAATACCACTATGGGATAAGGGTAAAAAACCATCATTTTGAAAAGAGAGAAATAAAAGTGAGAAGGTTTCCTAAGATACGCTATACTTTTTTTGATATACCAAAACATGGGAATGGGACATAATACCAACTATTATGTTATTGTGAGGTTTTAAAGAGAACATAGTCAGGAGAAAATAAAAAATCATAGAAAAAAATCAAAGAAGGATCAAAAGGTCATTAATTTATTCATATAAAAAGTAAATGGTTAAAAATTTAATTCCATAACCCTTCTATAAATATAGAGGTATTATTTTTCTACATTTACTATTAACCCAAGGAAATATAATTGGATGAAAATTATAAATCTATCATATCCATTTCTCAAAATTATCTGTTTTAATGATTAATTTTACAGACCTGAATATTCAGTATCAACATCCACAAATCAAAATAAAAACAATAAAATTATAAATATATATTCCACATGTATTAATAATAAACAAAATCCAAAATAGTTATTAACAGATAATGTAATTCTTAAAAATAACAATCATTTATTTGAAGAGAACTAGGTTTTATTCTCTCTAATTATTATTTAATAACAAAGTTCAACTTAGATCATTATATAAATTACTATCATTAAGATTAGAGAAAATATTCATAACATAAATTGAAAAAATTATATGTAATTGATCACATTTTCTTGTGATATAAATTTTTTATTAAGAAAATAACAGGCGCTCCTAAATTCATATAAAAATATATAGTCTCCCTAGTTATTTATTCTCAAACACAAGATTACTATTTTAATAAATAAGATATTCCCCCATAACTCATATTTACATATAAGTATAATTCATCCATTATTTCTCAAATAAAATATCATTTTATTACTATTTACCATAACAATACAAGGTCCCAAAATTTTTCAACATCTTCAGAAGTGATATTAATAACATAATTATGAAATCAATTTTTATGCACATGGTAATCGATATGATAAAAAATATTTTTTGAAAAAAAATATTTATTAATTGATTAAAAATTTTACATGAAAATAAAAAATTAGTATACTTACCCGAAAATCATTTATGGTAGTGGTATGAAATTCACCATTATCACCCACTGGAAATGGTTTCGATTCATGGGGCCTTACTGGATGTGATGTGTTGTCAACCATCGTAAGAGATTTAATTTTTATAAAACTATTTTAATATAATACTTCTAAAATTACATAGACATTAGAAACATCCCCAAAAATAACCTTTACATATTTTAACCTCAAAGTTTATCTCATACCATTCATTTTTCATCTCAGAAAGTGTGAAACCATAATTACTTTAAATATAGAGATCATAGAGTATGCAAATACTTCTAATTCCATTAAACATATTTTCACGAAAAGATAAGGAGTCGTTCCCCAAATAAATTTATTTAATAACACAAACATATCGGTTACATGCAATTAAAACTTTTATAAAAAATCTATAAATGTCTCAAAATAATTATCACATTTTCACCAGATTTTAATGGTATCGATTCCATCTAACATTTGTATCGAAATTTACGAAAAGAAAACATACTATTGAAAAATCCTTAGTCGTTCCATCATTACAATAAAATTTTTAAAATCCCACTATATAATAATGTTTAAAACTGAATATATATAATTATGTTTAATTATACTTCATTATAGAAACATTAACCATTTTTTCCATCTTATTATATATTTTTACAAAAATTAGAGATACAAATTCTATGTTTTTGATTCATAAATATAAATCCTAAAATGCAACATTATTTGAAAATAAGGTAATAATTCATGACATAAATATATACAGTGTGATTTCTTTTATATCTCCATTATATTCGGACTTAATTCTGATCATCACATAAGTATAAGGTCAACCCCCATTTTGAAATTTCATTTATTCAGGGAGTTACTAAGGTTGATATTTGAAAGTAAAATAAAAAATAAACCATTAACTATAAAATTTTAATAGATAAATGTTTTATGATAAGTCAAAATGATTAGTATAGGTTATTTGATGAATTATAAAGCTTTCATAATAAGTTGAACCAGCCTTTGTAATAATATTGATAACTAGATTATTTGAAAGTGATAAGAAGGTTTAAAAAGAAAACATTCATTCCATATTGATAAATGATAATTAATATATATAATATAACATCATTTAACCATGAATGATTTATTTCATATTAAATTAAAATATCCCTTTTTAAGGATAATACACATTGAAACTCTGCAATACATTAAACATCAAATCATTTATATATAAATCAATTACAGTTCTAAATCTAATCTTAAGAAATTTCATTAATCTCATATATATAAACATCACATTAAACCACAAAATGGGATTATAAAACTTTGAAATTATAATCAAACATAAACATGTAAACACTTTGATGATATTCATAACTATCAAGAAACCATCCTTCTTGCCAACGAGCTTGTACCCTAGTGGTACAAGCTCTTGCTTGGAATCCAAAAGACCCGAGATCAAATCCGGGAAGGGGGGAATTTTTGGTACTCTAGCAGGGCACTGTAGTAGTACTGTAGCAGTCATGGAAATGTAGAAGCGGCGACACTGTAGCGGCAAAGGGACTGTAGCAGGTAATGTACCAGCGGCAGTTTCTGTTGCAGCACGGGTACTGTAGCAATACTATTCACCGAGGGGTTATTTGGGCCAAAAATGGGCTTTCAAGCCTTGTATTCAGGCCACTTGGCCTTGGGCCTTTGAGATATGTAATGGGTCACCCTCTAACTACTCTAATGAGGTATTTTCTTTTATTAATAAATTGAGGCTTCGGCCCCAACCTTTAAAAAAATATATTCATTAAAAAAAGAAACCATTATTATTATCAACTTTATCTAATCTGTGATCTAACAAGAAAATTTAAGAACCAAAACCAAAACCTAACATATTATAGTGATTCTAAATAAATTCAAAATATTACATTTCGGATAAAAAAATTGTTTTATTGTTTTAGATAATTATGAAAAACAAGTTTATTGTAAACCTATACTTCACAAATTAACACTTCTATACAGTTTCCATTTATTCTACGGGATAAAGGTTGAATATTTTATTATATTTTAAAGACTAGCTACATTATTAGAACCATGGAACTATAATAAAACAACTTTTTTACTAATCCATATTAGGATCTCCAATCTCTAATTTAGATCCTAAAACAACATCGGTTACCGTGATTAAATCATAGATAAAAGTGATGTGCTCAAATTCGAGTAAGGGGATAACAAAGGGATTGAAGAGTAGCATCTCAGTCAAAAAAACAATATGTGGAAGTATATGCGTGGATCATAAATATAAATATGATAAAATACCATATAAAGAATTTACTTTTATAATCATAGAAAAATAGGAAATTCTAAGTGACCTATAACATGATTTAAAAATTATTCAAGGATTCCTTCCAAGACTATATAACATAGTGGACAGACTGCACTTAAAGATTATGTTTACTCTTTAATATTACACTTGACATCTCATGATGCCAATTTACTAATAAATGCATTGGATTTTTATCCCAATGTAACCATTACAACATTATTGTTCATATTTGATACATAAAAAGAATAAAACATAACGAATTCACATAAGGGGTATCCAAGGAATCAAATAGGTATTGTAATATTGGTTTGAGACATGGAAAAAGGAAATATAACAATGGTATCAAAATAGTAAATAATTGGAGAAACATATCATAATAAATTTAATAAAATATTGAGGTTATAAAAATAATATATAGTCCTCAAGGACGTATAATATTTAATAGGGTTTTTGACATAGATGAAAAATACTATAAATGAAATTATTGAAATTTTCAGGACGAAAATAATTTTTCTCAATTTGAAAATAACTATTTTTTTAACTGATAGAAAATTAAATAAAATTCATTCAATATAACCATTTATTCATTTATTTTTGTCATCAAAATATTAAGGCAGCATGATAGAGGGAAAATCCCATCGTACTTAATATGGTTAAAATCATTCCTTCAATATTATTTTAGAAATGTATCAAAGAACCGTTTTTAGAAAATGATGATAAATTATTTTTGATTTTTTTTAAATGTAAATAGTGAGTAAAAATGTCTTCCAAAATCATTTTATAATACTAAGATAATCTTTTTAAATTGTTTTAGAAAACACCTACATGAAAAAATGTGATTCTGGTGGGGAGCTTTGATATTGTATTTTATTAAGAAATTCCATTATAAAATGAAGTGTGAATTAATCATCTGGATTGAATAAGTGTATTCAAAGATAATAAAATATATAAATACATATATATATATATATATAACATAAGTTATTGAAAATTAATTTCTATAATAATATTGGTATGAAATAATCAAGTATTTATATGTTTAACACAGAGAATATAAATTAGCTTCGGAATTCCATTATTAATTTTTAGTCCATCAAATCATATACCCAAAAAATGTGAAAATAAAAAATTGAATCATTTAATACCATGATGGAATTGGTATTGAATATATGATATATATAATTAAGTTATTTATACACCAAATATAAGAAATATTGGTGAATAATAAAAAATTATCACATAAGAAAAATGTGAGATGAGAAACCCTTTCCCCATTAATCTATTTTATTATTCATACTTTAACAACATGTATAATGGGGTAAATAATATTATTAACCCATTAAATAACTATATTAATACTTATCATACATTATTTTATGATTTTATAACAACTATGACCCATTGATTAATAGTATTTTTTTATTTTCATTGTTTTTGGTGTGTTTGTTTCATGGTTTCATGATCGGTTCATTTAAGTATAATTATGGTTGTTCATGTAAAATTGTGTTAAAAATATAAGAGTATAATTTAATATTATAAATTCAACTACATAAGAATAAATGGTCTCATGTATGATTTTTTATTTTTTATATGAATGATTCATTTGATAAAAGATTAATGATTAATGGTTAGTTTATTTTGTCAGTTTTTCTTAACCTCACGAACTAATTTTCTTTATTTTAATATTATATATATATATTTTTTAAAAACATTAAAGTAGTTATAAAATTATAATTAAAATATTAATTAACAATATTTTCACTTTTATGACCATCCATGATGGTTTTAATGGAAAAAAACGAAATTATAATTCACATAGGTGATTTACTATCATAATTTGCAAAGCAGTTTCATTTCATTAAATAAGATAAGGTAATAAAAGGGATGGATATAAAACATATAATTATTGACATAAAAATATAGAATATACATAATTCTAGATTTATCATTCCTTATCAGATGAATATGTTTATACGATAGTATATGAATAAATGAAATTAACATAGGTTTATTGATAAAATTACATCTTGAATGTCATATCTTTTAAGGATCCATTAAATTCATTAGGATTGGTATTTTGGTGATTAAAGAAGCGCTAATATTTATATAGAGTTTTGAGGAAATTTTATGGTAGATATTTTATGTGCTTTAATGGTTTTTAGAATAAATGGTTTGATGAGGGGAAGTATTTATACCTTCAGAAGGGTGTTTTTAAGTGATTAAGTAATGATTTTTTGTAAAGGCAAAAACATTGGGGAGGAATTAGTTTACATTAATTTTAATAATAACTAATATTTTAATTGTATTTCATGTTCTATAAATACATAAAACAACTATTTTATTTTATATATTTAGGTATGCTATGCCTTTACCTTTACACTTTAACGTGTTTTATTATTTTACATATTCCTTAGTGAATATTTTTTCTACCAAGGTAAATTTATTAAGATAAAAAAATTATCATACCACCTATTTTAGAACATAATATTACAAATATAGAATCCATTTTACCAAATTAAACACTCATAATGACCATATTAAGATTGAAAATTAATCCCACCTAAAAAATATGATAGTAGGGTTTTAATGCCCAAATGTTAAATTGATTGAAATGTTTTATACCAATTTTAATATGAAATTGATTAAAATAAACTAAATTATATTTATTATATATAATTTTAATTTTTATACATTATAAAAAATTAAAAATATAATTGAAAAAATATTAATAAATTAGACGAAAATGCAGTTTTCTATTAATATTTAGTATTTTCACCACTCCTCAAAAAATGAAACATCTCAAGAAAATAGAGAATTTTCAACATAATATAGTATTGAAAATACCTTTTTAAAAATAAATTTTTTTTTTCAATTAAAATTTATCAACATTTCAAAAAATTGTATTAAATTATGTGTTCTATTAAATGGTGGAAAAATTTCCTTTTAGAAAAATATAGATATTTATGCTTAATATTGGATTTATTATTAACTTAAGATTTCAAATCCTATTGGATGAAGTTAAAGAAAATTATTTTATATAAAACAAATAAATTTGATTAATATCATTCAGTAATATATATTAATATAATTTATTATGATAAAATTTCATTATGGGGATCACAATATTTTTCTTAACAAAAATTCATACCTTCTATTCAATTATTAATTTATTTCAATTTAGAATTAATTAAAAACAAATTAATTCATTTAGAAGACATGCGTAAATGCTATTATAATAATTTATTTTATCTGGTTTATTCCATGAATTCCAATTGATTGTTAAAAACTATCATAATTATATAATAAATATTTAGTCTTTTATTTTAGATCGATGTGTTGAATCTTGTATGGAATTGACCATTGTGTTTGATTTTAAAATCATGGGATGTTACATCCTAGGAAAATATAGTATATAAAATTTTCTAGGGAGACTTGAAATAATCAATATCCCCTTACAAACAAACATAGATTTGTCCTCCCATAACCATCATATCTATATGTCCTGTCCAATACATACACATCTTGGTACTCATTTATCAGTTGCAGAGGAACACATTTATCATTATTTCTTCAGTTGTATCAATAAATACATGGTTATAATGGTGTCACCATGGAAAAATGACCATATAATTCCACCCATCATATACAAATATATGATGGTAATAATGAATATATAAGAAGGTCCACTATAACTAAAGAATTCCATCTAATTATCAGTATAATTTGTCATTAAATCTAATTACATACTTTTATAATTGAGTCCTCAACTAAATAGAATGATTCAATAAGACAGTGATCAAGGGTTTTGTAGTATCCATTGGTACTTACATTCATCCTGATGCATTTAATTTTAATAAAAACATTTAGTTCACTAAATGGTTAAATCACCCCTAGTTCTGAGACAAAATATCACAAGAACACATAAGTAAGATACATTTACTAATGGGGTATCTTCACGAGAATAATTAAATCATACAAACATTCATTTATATTTAATCACAAACCATCCAATATTGTTTAAACCCTTCTAAATTTCAAATCAACTCCCAGTAACCTATCTCAAAGGGCGACATCAATTAATCAATTACAATAAGTAAATAATAACTTATCTAATTCAATATACAAATTTAAAATAAATTTATAAATCAATTCAATTAGGTATAATTCATAGATATTGGATGATGACCTGATTATAGGGATAATGTGGCCAACCACTCATAAGAGGTTCACAGAGCACTTCTGATACCATCCAAGAAAAAATACCAATCACATGAAACATGGTTAATAATTAATTTCATCAATTTTCTAAAAACACCATATTGAAACGTTTGATAATTTTCCTCCACCAAAATTGTGATAAACCCCATGGAAATCTTGTCCAAGTATTTCCTCTATCTATGACAGATAGAAATCCCTTATTCTCAAATGATTTCATAGTGTTTTGGTGAAATCATCATAAGATCCATAAAAAATCACTAAATCAATGAGAATAAAAATAATGTAATAATATAGGATGAAGAGGAGTAAAATCACATAAAATATATAAAAATGACAATAATGTCTATGAAAAAAGCGGGAATAAATGATGGAGAGAGGGTAGGATAGATTGTAAATGGGTGTGAGAGAGGAAGAAATGAGGTTTGTGGGATTAAAAATCAATGGGGGAAAAGTAAAATTTTATTTTTTTCAATTTCAAAATATTTATCAAAATTGATCACTAACCATGTGGTTGAAAATTTCTCAAACCATTTTCTTTGAATATTTTTTCTGCATAGTGTTACAAAATGCCCGCCAATGATGAATCCTTCACTATCAAATGAAAAAAAACAATAATATTTTTTAAATAGTTTTCTAATCCATTCTCAATCCATGAATATACCTGGTCTAACTTAATTCCATTTTTTATAGTTTTTCTATAATCATTCACCAACCATGTTCTATACCCTTATCTAGAACCGAGACCCAAATTTACCTCAAATGGTTTACTCTTACCATTAGATAATCATGAATAGATTTAAAAAAATTATAAACATATAAAGTTTAACCGGATTCTCTAGAGACTCACATGAGCCTATGTGGATCCTTAAATCCAAAATCCATAACAAAAATCATTACATCATAATTATATAACTCTCATAATTCTAATCCAAACCTCAATTATGATAAAAACCAATGCTCCAAAATTTCCAAATTAAAATTCCTTCAAGAATTTACATAATAAATAGATATGTGGTTTTTCATAAAGGAAATATGTAATAAAAGGGTATATAAAAAATTATAGAGTAGGGACACCCATGATGGGGAAGGTTTGAGGGATTCATCTTCCATTATAATACCACTATAAATATTAGGCTACTGATAATATATCATTTCATAAATTAATAAATACATTAGTAAATATGGTCAAGGCATGTCTCAACATGGAACTCATTTTCTTAACACATCCCATATCTTGAAATCTAGGTAGAAATGTGACTCTACTACCCAGGTTGTACCATGTCATGGCCATTCCTTTCATGGCATGGGGACCCTGAGACAGCCCACCACAACATGACATAAATCTATCATGATGAACCTTTTTAATTAGCCAAAAACAATTTCCCAGTGTGAAAAACCTAGTTCATGGTCAAAGTATTAGTTCCCCTACCACATAATGAGCACTTCCTTCATAGAATATTTTATAATTGAAAATACTATACATAATAGTAAATTCTTATACCCAAGGAAACCAAAAAGATATATCCTGGAATGGCCTCCCCATCACACCATGATCTCCCATTCATCATTTTCTCTCAAACATCATGACTTTTATAGATGAATCTTGATACATATTATATAATTCAATGAATCATATACTTTGGTCTTATCAATTTCCAGTTATTTGAATAATAATCATAAAACGAGTGTTCTATACATGATAAGAGTATTTCCCCATGTGTAGATATAAGAAAATGCTTCATTGAAATATAAAGGCTCATCACATCATAATTTTCAAGGGCCATTGGATGACCTGCAAATAACCTCAACATGACTCACCTATAGGCTTACATTCCATTATACATCCCTTGGACATGCTATGCCATCCCTCTAGCATCACCTATCATTCCATGATTCCCCTATACAATGATTCAACCAATAGTATTTTAATGTGGTAGGACCGTAGATATACCATGTAGTATTATAAATATAAATTTACAAAAAAAATTAAAAAATAATAGTTGATAATAAATTCCATACATAATAATTAAATCATGAAATTCACAATTTTCTCCACCATGCCACTTCCCCCAATAAAGTTTGTATGAATACCCATTGGATTAAATCTGAGGACATTTTTCTTAAAACCACATAACATAATACCAAGACTCATGGATATGTCTACAATTATTCCAAGATAAATAGAACAAAAAATTTCAATTTACTCTACTAAACACATCTATGATGATCCATGATATGAATAAACAGATCAAACATGGTGATGTTAGGTTCCAAATATATATTTTCACCCTTAAATATGTGAGAATGATCTTGTTGATAACCCTCCAACGTTGATAAGTCACTAAAATCATGAATTGAAGTAACACAGTATTGTAAGATGGTCCAATATTATACATTCTCTAGATGATCAATGAAAAATATCTCTACGTACTGTGGAATCTACATTGGCTGCATTCTAGCTTGATGATGTCCTTGTTGAGAAGAAATTTAAAGAAACACCTTCTAACCAATGATAAATTTGGATGGATGAATAAAATATTCAACATAAGATTTCATGAGACTGTGATCCATTTACAATATCTTTTAAATGAAGTAAATAATTCTATTTATCACTTTTTCAATGAGAATCCGTAATTTGGAACACTCCCCCAATAACGACTAATAATGAGCGGACATATATGATGATATATAAAGAGTTTTATAATGATCAATATTTATCCATTGTTGATAATGATTATTATAATAATATTTATCCGATGATAAATATTTCTCCTATGATTCATTGAAATCTATAAAAAACATTAATAATATGTTAAATTATCTCAGAAATTGACACCATTTAACTGTCTATCTATGGATGATCTAAATTTAAATAGGAACCCATTAAATACTAAGGACCCACCATGAAATATGAATTAATTTATGGGTCCTGATTAGAAATTATTTTTAAAGGCATGAAATAAAAAATCAAAATATCATGGACATATGTGAATCCTTGGTCTTCAACATTTTTAACAAATTAATAAAAAGGACGTTGGAGAATTTCATTAGACCATATAATATTGGACATATAGAATTAATTACAAAAGGAAACTAAAGAATGATAAAAAATACATAATAGGCCTTTTATATAATTATTCATGGATTGGATTTTTTGATAGCTAAGCCACCAAGAAAAAAATGATAACATCTTTCTTCATCTTGGGAGACCAATACCAATGTATGGGATAGTAAAACTTATTTGTAGCCATGGGGTGTACTATATAACATGAATGTTTTACACCATCCTAAACCTCCTTAATTGTGTTCAATAGAACAACTAAGTATATTTCTAAAATAAATTAACCCATTATGTGATTGAGATTAAACACCAGATGTCTCCCACTATTTAGAATTAGAAATATACATTGATAATATAAATCCACTACCTACAATAAATTAATATGATAATTTAAGAATAGTTGGACTTACACAGATGTTAAAAAGGCCTGTAAATCCGATTATTTAATATCTAGAAAAAATTCAGTGAATATGGTTATGAAATTCCACTCCTCCTATCATACTTAAACATAAAAATTCTATATAATTTAGCGTAAGGAATAGTTAAGACACTCCCTTAACTAAATGTATAAGATAAGTCAATTTCAACAGTCTAAATATGATGATCACACATCCACTACTGAATATTTTGGTCCCTCGATATTAATATTCACTTGATGATTCTTTGAATTATATAAATTTTTAAATACTAACTAATGATATAATAGTTACATGTTTTTAAGGAATAAATCACCACTTCCAAAAAAATTTCAAGTGTGGAGTAGATATTCTTGTTTAGTCAAAAGTATCATTTGGAGTTTGACATTCCTATTGTTTTGGATTTTACAAAATATTTTTTTTTACGCAATTAATAAATTCCACTATGACAAAAGGGTGTCATTTTTTTAAGAATGCATAACTTTCTACTGTACTTATAATTAGTTCCAAAGAATTCATAAGTATAAAAATAACTTATTCAATTAAATTACTGTAATTATTTGGGATTTGATAAAATTTAGATTCACCACTATATAATCAGACCTAAATACTCTATATATTTTATTAATACATAAATTTTTTTTAATTGGATTTGACATCAGAACTGGTATAATAAAATGCATACTCATAATGAAAATCATAATAGAATTCCATAAATAAATCATTCGTATTAACAAAAAAGAGATATTCTAAATACAAAAAAAAAATATTTATCATAATGGAATACATTCCAGACTATAAATTGTTCAAATCAAAATTATATTTTGCAATATGTTATGATATGTGTAATGAAAACTGATGTAGTGTATTCAGTTAGAATATAACTATTGGAGTCCATGATTTCTAGGTCTATATGATAATCATAAATAAAATGATACTATAGGAGGATCAAGATGACCATTGGAGGCTTTCTAATAAATACTTTATAATTTGAATATTTCAAAAATGTGAAAAAACACAAATGTAGTGTCACTCTAGTTCTTTTCATACTTTATGTGAGCTCTGAAGCTTTCAAGAGTTAACAAATTGTTCTTTTTACTCGTAAAAATATTGTGTTTAAAACTACTTTGTGTGACTAATTGTAAATATGATTGAGGTAATTAGAGGTGATAAATATAGATGTTCAATTCAGCATATTGACCTAGGTCTTTCTGGGATAATAAAATAGTTCTGATCTTCGTATCAAAGGATTTTGGGGATAGAGAGATAGTGAGAATCTTATCAATGTATCATGGGCTATCAAAGATATGATGATAGAGAAAGTAAAATCTTCATATCAAGGGCTCATGAGAATAGTATGATAGTCAAACAATTTAATCATAGGATTTATATAATAAGAGAAATATTGAATTTTTTATATGAATAAATCAAGGGACCGTTATCCAAGTTTATTGGATACCCTTCTCTTTGGGATAAAATAATTGTATTATTTTGTATTACCAGTTATATTTCATGTCATTAATTTATTCTAAAGTTCAAAATAAAGTTATACATTTATATTAATGTTTCTATTTTTAATTTTATTATAGTAATATCTTTAATAAAAACACTAATTTGTATTCTGAATACGATTCAATATGATTTAAGATAGAATCAATACATTTGGAATTACTCTGATTTATCTGTATCATTTTTATTATGATAATTTTTTGAATAATCTGATAAATCATTTTAATATATTAATAGGATTATGTGGTAATTATGATTTTCACTGCATTATATATGATTCTATATTATTAATGATGGAATATCATTACAACATGTGGACAGACAAATCAGAATCTACCTGATTATGATATTTATTTCCCCAAATACCAAGGTTATGTTAGATAATTATTTGAACACTAAACATGTTTTGACAATATAATTATATTTACCTTTTTAAACTCTGTTTTTTTTAAGGAAAAAAATTATTTTCATAAATGTACAATTCAACATCCCTCTTTTATTTTTTCATCATCATATGAATTTTTATACAAAAGTTGGCATAAGTTCCAAGTCTCATTTTTACAAATAATTACATTTTTAATCATAGGAGTATTCCAGTAATCAAATACTTTATAATAATTTCATTTATGCACTATTTAATGTTATTATTATTTTATTTATTGACATTTTGCTTATACACATTTGATATAAATATGTGTATTTTGGAAATGTTTTTTTGTATATATTTTTAAAATAATGTAATACTAAATGTCATATCTATAGATAATCTCAATCCTACAAAAGAATCATTATTTGATGTTGATGACCATGAATACTAGAGATATAGAATAAAGACACTTGTGATCGACATAGGTGTAGAATCTTTTGTTTTCTTGATTGGTGATTATAATATTGTTAGTAAAAATAAAGAAAAATTACAAATATATATAATTAATAATATAAACTAAATTATATGTTAAGTAATACAATGTTTTGATCCATTATAAGAAATATATATAGTCAGATTTCTACTTGGAAAATACTTAACAGTATTTGGAAGAAATTATAAATTACTCATTTTAGAACATCAAAATTTTTTGAAACTAGAAGATAAACTTTTATAGATTTTTATCAGGAATAGAAATTTCCTTACGTTGAACCTATTATAAAGGTACAACAAAAGTTCAAGAAAATTGATAATACATTAAATGATATGGTTGAAAAGGGATTAGTGGACAAATATGTTATTGAAAATATTATTGATATCATTGCAAATGACTAGAAATCAAATAAAACAGTAGTGTGTGAATCTATGAAGAATATAAATCAGTACCTTAATGATTTATTTTTAACTCCTTTATAGTATGAGTGTAATATAAAAAGTGATTCTCCAAAAGTAAATAGAATTAATTTTGGAGTATCTTTTACTTCTAATTCAAATCTGATAAATGGTCAATCTCTTAATATTGTTGTTAAATATATAAATAGAAATGTTATTGTTCAATCCCATTCATGAAATTTGGAACATTCTGAGAATCTATTACTTAATCATTATAAAATTTTAAAAAATATTTCTAAAAATAATAATTTTTTGTATTTTCATAAGAAAATTAACGAGGAAAAAAATGAAATGAATAATTCTAAAGTTACCTGTTCTGAATGTATAAAACCTAGAAAAAATCCCAACATTCAAAATATCAAAAATAAAAGAATGAAAGAAAATACAATTTCATAGAAATAATAAATAGTTTAAAAAAATAAAGAATGTTTTGAAAGCTAATGATTCGTGGAGTGTTATTAGTGGTGAATCTTTAGATGATTCTTCTAATAATGAGAATTACTAACACAGGGATATCATTCTCTATGCTACAATACCATTTTAAAATCAATAATGTGTGGATAAGGTGCATACATTTGATTCATTAACAAATAAGTATTTAAATAAAAAATTTCTCAAAGAGAAGAATTCTATATCATTGGTTGAATAATCCTCCTAATATAGTGATTATTATACTTTACCTTCTTATAAATATGTTTCAATTTTTTAAAAAACTCTTAGAAAATTAAAATTGTATATTAAGTAACACAAATTGATAAAGATTACGAAAAACATGAATAAATTGATTCAAGAATTAATATTATAATAAATAAAATATTAGCTTAATCAAACGATCCTTATAAGTCCAATTATGAATAAGATAAATTTTATAACTATTTCGAAAAAAGTAATTTCTGAAAAAGAAACATTTAAAAATAGTTTTGAGAAGCTATATTCCAAAACTAATATAGATTTGGATAATAATATAGTTATAGAAATAAAGTATGAAATTTTTTTACTAAAGAAACATTTATCAAAATTTAGTATTGTTATAGATTTTATTTGATAAATGGTATAAACAAGTCCACCCATATAGTTCTATTTAAATAATGATATATACTCATAGAATATATTTTTTTAGTAAAAACTTCTTGGATCATGAATATGATTCCTTTTGTATAAAATGTAAAAGTGGAGTTCATTGGAGGAAGAATTACTCTTCAAATAAATTTCAACCATTAGGTCTTCAAAAAGCCTATATTTCAAAACGAATGTGGATTCCAAAATTTTTATATGCTAACAGATATGAACCCAAGAATGTTTGGGTTCGGAAAATCAAATAGTTTTGTTTTTATGAAAATAAAGGTAGTACAAACAACAAGAATACATGGTACATGGATTGTAGTACCCTATGATTTTATGAGATAGAATCATTTAATTTATTTGATGTTTTGTGTTTTAAAATACACCAAGATTATCTTGTGCTATACAAAACTCTGTATTAGCTTGTAGTATATGAAACACTATTCCTGGCAGGAGTTACACACAATTTTAAGATCTTTTGATAGAATTCATTTCAAGAATCATTGAGTCAAGATTTTGTTAGATATATAAAGGAACTATGTTTGTATTATGTTATACAAAACACCAAAGGAATCATTCAATACATGCAACACTAAAGAGCCATCTGTTACTTATAAGAGTGACCATTATCGATAGATTTCATTGTATGCATTACAGAGTTTTACATTGCAATGATATATTGTTAAATAGTAATTTATTAATGGGATTTAAACTAGCCGTTATGAAAATTATTAAAAACATTTTGATTTTTATATAACACTAAAATTCATCTTATATATTTTCTATAATATGATATAAGAACAAATAATATTTTATGATAAAAGAAGTATATTTCAAACAAATGTACTTTTACCACCTTTTGATGTCGCACCGATTTTAAATCTAGTTTTTAACACTTTTATATGTTAAATTTGATAATATAGACTTATTTTTTAGAAAAGTGACATAAAAATATTCTTTTGTTGAATTTTAAATATTTTTCTGATAAAATTCATATATAAAGGAATAGAGAAAAATAATGCATTTTAATTTAATACTGCATTTTCATCTAATTTATTCATATGGTTATAGTATCTATTTAATTGGTTATAATTTATAATAGGATTATGTTTATATCACTGAATATAATTTTGGTCATTGGAAGTAATTTTAATTTCAAATTGGAAATTAAAACACCTCAATCTTTTAATATTTATTTCTTCATTAAATCCAGGTATTTAGTTTTGTAAACTGAAATTAATTTCAAACTAATTACTGAAGCTTTTGTCTTTTGAATATAAAAAAATTGATTGAATTTTTTAAATCATAAAGTTCAAATTGTGTAAATCTGTACCTTTTATTTTTGGATATTATTAATTTCAACATCAGTAATTATTATGTTTATCATTGTTAAAGGGAAAATCTCATAATAAGGGTAAATAAATAATAATTTAATAGTATAAAACTCCCATACACCATGTCCTAATTCAATTGTATGATATATTTGTATCCATGGGAATCCTTGGGTCAATTTTGGGACACCATGGATTCAATTGGATTTGAAAATGAAATTTTAAAAGAATTAACTAAATGTAAAGATAATTATAACATAAAAATATATCTTCTAAAAAAATTGATTTTGATATAGGGTTGTATAACTTATCTCTTTGTATATAAAATGTAATTATAAATATAAAAAGATTTCCAACATCATTTTATTTTATTTATAATTGTTAAACAATAAATAAATAAATTTGTATATGATAGAATGATGATTTAGTGATTACATTATTAATGAATAGTTAAAATTAATGATATTATAGGTATGAAAATAAATTTACTTTGAACACATTTATTCCATCAAATAGTTTTATAGACGATTATTACTTGTTATATTTTAATTAATGATGTTTTCACTAAGGAATAATTTTTTATGAATTCTTAAAAGTCATGAAATGAATAACATAAAAATTCACATAAATCAGTTTTAAAAAAAATACTAATTAATAAATTATATAATTATGGCATACCAGCTTTTTATTACATAACATATCATTACATTTTACAAGCAGAGGATCTTTAAAGTCTAGTGTCGTGGAAATCAGGAACAAAATACATGAAAACAACATAAAACATCCTTATAAACCATTTGTAAGGCTTCATAAAAGGTTCATAATATGTAAATTTACTACATCTCATATCCTAGAGATATAAATAAAAGGAAAGGGTGAGTAGAAGGCCCATTAAGGGTTAACAAGGGAGTAAATGTACTTGTGATATCAATAAGAACATGAATAAAAACATAAATACATGAGAAATGTAAGAATGATCATATAATAATGAAATAACTTGTAACATAACTTGAATATGTGGCTAAAACATTTCATTTAGACATTCATGAACATATCACTAAGGTCCATCCCCAAGGTGTCATAAAAATTACCAAGGTTATTTACCAAGGTATCGTGAAACATGTCATCTCTAGAAATTAAATCATCAACCAATGCATTGAAGTTCTATTAAGGATAACCCTTAATATGACTTTACATACATGTGAGGAACATAGATAATAATTAAAAATTTCATAAATAACCCAAATAGAATCAATGAAATGGGTTTCATGTCAAAATCGGGACGTTTAAAAAGAGATTAAAAATAAGATCATTATGTCATTTATAACACATTGAAAGGGTTTGATTGTTATATTTATGTTATTTACAGAATAAAATATATGATTTTTATATATTTATGAACACCCATATAAATGATATAGGTATGGATATTCACATAAATAAACAATATAATTTATTGAGAGAAAGGGTGATAAATTTTGATATGAAAATTCTGCAGCATAACAGCTATATAACATGTTTTAAAAAACATTAAAAAGAGAGGGTACCAGGGTAAACCACTAATAAATAATTAATAATATAGTATGCGTACTAAATAAGATAATTTTATGGATATTTTAATGACATACAACATGATAAGGAATCATGAAAGAAAATAGAATAAGTGATTTCTTTTACGAAAAATTCGGCAGCCTAATAGGGTGACATAAAAATTCAGAAGACAAAATGATGAGAGGGGAAAGGGTATATCATCATTTGGAAATGAAATGTGAAGTAATAAGAACATATAAGAACATACCCTATCCATAAAGAGATGGAAAATATAAGACACAACATAAATGAAGTCATGACTTAAAAGAGGAGGGTGAAAAATTCCCCTTACCTTGATAAGTAACATCGAAAGCGTGAGGGTCGGGACCATGGGGGGCTTTAGGGAACCTTTGGAGGACTCCTCAGGAGGTAAGGAGACCAGAAAATCGTTGAGTAGGATTTGGAAATGAATATAATATGCAAAATTCTTGGTATTTATAGGAGAAGTGAGAGGACAAAGAATTAATTCCCGAGGGACACCTCATCAGTGGTATTGGAAAACCCATGGGAATTTCCATGGTATTTGACCATGGTATTGGCCACATGGGACACCTAATACCTTATCTTAATATTCATAAGTCTACCAGAATTATTGAATAATTATTACATCCTTAATAATTTCATTAAACACCAGAAACTCAAAAACTGTTTTTTCACTATTCACTGAAAATCAACTTTCTCAGAAAAATACCAAAATTTCACCTTAACCAAATAAATATTCGATGATTTCTAAAATGAAATTCATTTTATTAATATAATTTTCTAAATATTTTTAATTTAATTTTTAAATAAACAAACTATTCACTAAGAATTCAACTGTTTTAGAAAAATCCCAAATTTCACCCTATCCAAATATCGATGCTCTGATTTCAAAAATGAACACCATTTTATGAAAATAAGTTTTTAAATATTATTAATTTAATTATTAAATAAAAAAACTATTCACCTGAAAAAAACAAATACATAACTAATAATTTCTGATATAGTTATTACCCTATTTTATTGAATCGCATTACTTAATCAAGGTGCCTAAATTATATTAATAGTTTCTTATGTGAAGTTACTTAATCCATTTGCTCACATTACTAATAATAAGCATAAAATCACTATTCATAATTTACTATTCACCAAAAATTATATTGATCTTATTAGACTCTAAATTGCATACAGAACCCAGATATAGAATACCATTTTTTGAAAATTGTTACAGATTATTAATTATTTAAGGTTTACATAAATATTTTAAAATATATTTTTTCTAGAATTCATCTAAAATATGCATACTATATTTATCTAGACATTTGAAAAGAAATAAATATCACCATAAGAAGAAATCACAATTTTTATTTAAATCAAAGGATTACACAAGGCAATTACGATCACGTTACATAACCCCTTATGACACTAGCATAGGACCTAAGAGTAAGGTCTGCTAGGGTGATTGAGTCTCGGGGCGACTTGACCAACATTTCCCAAGTAGTTATTTCAATTAGCTTGAACTTATCACGAAGGAGATTCCATTACAAAATCACACGATGATGTTCGGCTTGGGATTGGTTCAGAGCAAAGCCCAATTGTGCTACCTCCTTCCCGAGTTCCTTCAGTTGGGCTTCGATTGGCCCAAGACTAATGGATGGGGCCATTGAATATTTTTTCTATATTAATTAAAATCACATGTATTTATAGAAAATAATTTTTATAATTATTTTACAGTGATCATATAGACCTACGATCATATAACAGTCAAAACCAAATGCTATCATTATACTCATTTTATTGAAGGAAATAGTTCTATTGAGTATGGAATAAAATAACCCACAAAAATTATGTGACAATATTTATTCAAAATTTCGAGTCGTTACAATCTACCCCCCTTAAGAAATTGCGTCCTCAAAATTTTATAATTGGGATTGGAAATTTCATTGAATGTCCCACATCGGAAAAGAGTCAGTAAAACTATTACTTTATAAGAAACGAAGTCATGAACAAAGGTTACCCGAGTTAACCCATACTAGGGTTCCATGTAGGAAAACATGGATATGGGAGAGAAAACAAAGGGTCATGTTCTGATGGAGAGTGATAGAAAACATGATTAGGATAAAATTACACACAAGAAGATCACAAACATATGATATGTTAAACGGTCTTTGATTACCCAGTAGGAAACGTAAACCAACAATGTTTTTGTTTTACATTACTTTTCTTAATTTTGATGTATTCATTTACTACATAGAATAAAAACATAAGGAAATATATTTACCTTCAAGTAGAGTTTCATCCCTTAATAAGTTTCCACCAAGAATAATCTTTTCTCCAAACAATGAGCATTCAAAAAGACTTGGTCTCATCAAAAGCATAAGAATCATCTTTTATAGAATCACATAATCCACAAAATAATAACTATATTTTTTTCCTTGTATTTATTCATCAAATATACTAAAAAGGCTAGTATGAGATCATATAAACCCTCAAAAAGGATAATACTTTATAAAAAAAATATGACTATTAATTTCCAAAATTCAACAAAAGTACCCAATGTTCCAGAAAGACCATTATACACAACCATCCATAAAATTATTCAGAATAATCCAAACTAAGATTGAAACCCAAAAGAAAGAAGGATTTAATAACATAGTATTCCCCAAAAAAATCTTAGCATTTATCTCCAAATAACATAAAAAACTATTAAAGTCTCATATTATTGTGTAATTAACCTATTACAATATTATCCATGCTAGGTTCATCAATTTTTAGAAATAACCCAAATCACCATATGTCCACAATAAACACATAAATTCATACAAAAAAAATTCCTCCATTCCTCCTCAATTTAAATCCTGTAGTATTTTATTTCCATTGGGCATATATTACTCCAAAAGAGAAAACATCATCTAAAATAACCTTTATCAATTAATCACCAAATAATTTTCCTATACAAAGGATATCCATTTTATAAAACATAATATTACAAAATCAACTGATTGGAAGACAGATTTTGGAATATCATCATTCTTCACCCACAATTGATATTAAACAGAACGTAGATCAATATTAGAGAAGAATTAAGCCCCCACAAAGTTGGTCAAATAACTCATCAATTCTAGGAACAGAGTATTTTTTCTTCACTATGATCCCATTCAGTTCCTTATAATCAATTCATAGCTATATTGATCCATCCTTCTTCTTCACAAAGAGAATTGGTGCTCCCCAACGAGAAAAACATGGTCCGATAAACCCATTGTCGAAAAGATCTTGTAGTAGTTTCCTTAGTTCCTATAGCTCTACATTTTCCATTCAATAGGGGGGTCTTTGGCATCGAATGAGATCCAGGTACGAGTTCAATGGAGAAATCTACCTCTTTTTTGGGGGGAGGTCGGGGTAACTCCTCAGGAAAGACATCAATGTATTCCTAGACAACGGTGACATTCTCGAAAAGAATATATCCTTCGTGAGAAACTTATTTCATTTAGGAATATTTTAACTAAACAAGATTTTATGTCTTAAAACATCATTCATAGAAAATTAAATATTTTCTATAATTCCTTCATAATGATTCATAAAAACTGTGTGATTATCAAAAAATATCACCCGGGAGTGTCATAACCAAGAGTGCAAAAATTCTCATTGTTGTGTCACTGTTCCCGTTCAAGTCTAGCTCAATCTGGTATTTTCAGGTTTTACCCCTTTGTACATTTGTGCCAGATCCTCCTCTACGTGCTCGTATCTAGACACAGATGTATTTGATTGATAAACAACTTACTCAATACTCGACAAAATACCAATAATATTTCTCATATTTATACTCTTCTATAGGGTTCCTTGTAATTTTTTCATATCCTAATTTCCATAAATAAATAAACTATACTTTGATACCATCTATGGCATCCCTCCTTTTTATTACATAACATTTCATTACATTTTACAAACAGATGATCTTTAAAGTCTAGTGTCTTAGAAATCAGGAACATAATACATGAAAACAACATTAAACATCCTTCTAAACCACTTAAAAGGCTTCATCAAAGGTTCATCCTATGTACATTTACTGCATCTCATATCATAGAGATAGACATCAATGGAATGGTTGTGCAAAAGGCCCAGTTGGGGTAAACAACGGAGTCAATGCACTTGTGATATCAATAAGAACTTTAATAAAAACATAAATAGATGAGAAATGGAATAATAGGCATATAATATTTAAATAACTTGGAAAATAACTTGAATATGTGGCTACAACATTTCATTTAGACATTCATGAACATATCTCCAAGGTCCATCCCCAATGTGTCACAAAAATTATCAAGGCTATTCACCATGGTATCGTGAAAATTGTCATCTCTAGAGACAAAATCTTTACCTAATGCATTGGAGAGCTATCAGGGCCCTCCCTTAATATGTCTTTACTTACATGTGATCCACATATATCATAATCAAAATTAACATAAATAACCCAAATGGAATCAAGAAATGGGTTTCATGTGAAAATCATGATGTTTAACATGAGCTTAAAATACGGTCATTATGTCATTTATAACCAATGGAAAGGGAGTGAGGGTTATATGTATGTTAATTAAAGAATCAAATATATCATTTTTATATATTTTTGAACACCCATAAAAATGAAATAGTTTTGGATTGTAACACCCGAGATTATTATGATAAATATTTCATTTTTATGTTATATACATTATCAAAGGAATAATTCACTACACAAAACACTAGCTTGGCTTTCTTTACAGCCAATCACAACCTTCCTCGATATCTTTCATTCTACGCAATATCGAGTTTCACAAAACAACGATATGCTATTAAAATATTATTAAAACTAGCTGTTATGAATAGTAATACACACGTTTTGAAATTTTATAAATTTTATCTTTCTAAATGGACTTAATTTTTGGATTTAAAATATCAAAATTAGCCTAGGGTGAATTTTTTGTATTTTTCTAAAAACATTCAATTTTTGATTAATAGTGAAAACACTCGGTTACTATTTAAAAAACAGACATTTTATTTAAATAGTTATTTATTTTATTTAAATTTATTTTAGGTAAAATTTGATACATAATACCTATATAAGTTCAATGTAATTCATTGGTGTCATTTTATAATAAGTTTAGATATATAAAAATTTTATTGAACTTTTCACTATCATTCACCCACCTCCTAGAAGTGTTTGAAAATTTACATAAAACATAATTTTACCGCTTCGGTGAGTGGAATTTAAAATATCAAAGAGACACAGATGATATCAGTATGTAAAATGTGGTTCAATGAGATGAAAATAATTTTGTATGAATAGTAACTTTTTACTTTTATTTACCACGGTTAATAGTAAGTAGGGTAATTATGGATAAAAATGATATTATTACCCTAACACATGTCTTAATTCTATTGGATAAGTTTAATTCGACCAAAAACAACCTTAGGAATAAATTATGACCATTTAGGTTCACATTGATTAGATTAGGACATTTAATATTATTTTATTTAAAGAAGAATTAAAATAGTTAAAATCAAAGTTTAATAACTAAATTTTTTTCAATATAGGGTTATAAATAAAATAAACTCTACTATAAATATTCATTACAAATATAAAAATATTTCCTCCATAATGGTATTTTATTTATATTTTTTAGACTTAAAATAATTTAATTTATTTATGAAACAATGATGATGTAGTAATTACCTTATGAATGAAATATTAACATAATTGAAATTATATATTCCCAGAAAAATGTAATTTGAGGATTATAATGAATTAAACTAATTTTGTAGGTTAATATGACATATTATTATTGATTTAATTAACTTTTTTTGAACTAATCATGCTGTTATTATTTTCTCAAAAATTAATTACCAAATAGTGTCAAAATTTACATAAAATAGTTCTTAAAAAAAATATTATATTCTTAATTGTTAGTTTATTCCTAAAAATATAAGGATTGGAAAAATAACTTAGATAAGGTTATATATATTAATATTGAACCACTTGGGGTTCTTTTGGCTTGTTATAGTATGTTTATTAACCATATAGTGTAAGAAAAAAAAAGACACGACAAAAGTTAATTTATTTAACTTAGAGTTAAATCTAAATGATAAGGTTAAAATAGTAATCTAAACCTGTCTGAAATCTATTGATTGAGATTATTTCGACCGATCCCCACCTTATCATCTAAATAAATCAATTTAGAGCTTTTAAAAACCGAATATGACTTTATAATAAAATAATATTTTAAGTTTTTTCTAAGGAGCCACTCTCCTCCCTTATAAAAGGGAACCTCCTCCCTCCCCTCATCACAACACTTTGAGCCTTAAAAATCTGCCAAACCCTGCCAATTTTCCATCTCTACTTCCCTAGAAACATCCTAGAGGTCTCGATCATCTTCAAAGACCATCTTTAGTGCCCTAAGATGAGGTTAAGAAGAGGTGCTTCAAAGATAAGGTAATGACAGTTACCGATTATTTCAACTTTATTTTTTCTTCTAATTCATCTTATTTTGATGTTTCATTATAAAGTAATAACATCTGTATCACTCATATACTGATATGTTATTATAAATATGAAACAACCCTATTTCACCTTCTATACATCCTAAAGAAAATGAAATCACCGCGCGTGCGTACGTACGAAATACCATCTCAACGACGTGGTGTAATCTATTTTCCACAACCACCTTACTTGGATGGTTATAATGGTGTAAATAATAACCACATATGGTTATTGTAAAGTGATATTGATTCTGAAATATTATAAATACACTTTAATACAATTTCACGATCATGGGAACGATATCAACACTCGTGCGTATGTACGACCTACCGTCTCCACGATATGATGCGACTCGTTCTACATGACCTTCATTGAATAATGATTATATAAATGAATTTAATGAATAAATATGATATATATCACACTAATACCATTCTAGAAATGAGGTATCTATAACCTAAAATGAATAATAAGAATTTATTCCAAAAAAACACGCATAACAACAAAAAGTAATAAACACCTGAATAACAGGTAGCAATGAAATATTACTAATACGAAGCTAGTAATATGACCATATATGATATCATAATGAGGATTACAATTCTGGAATAAGTCAATAACATTATTTAAATCATTATACAGGAGGTTCGGACACGTACAAAGCAAATCAGACTTAATGTAAGAGAAAATCTTGCAATCTCATTTTTATCAGAGATTGATTATAATTATGAATTTACTAGGTTGTATTTATCATCCACATACATATTTCCTCAATATGTAATATTATTTCCATTCACCTAAAATTTTTTAAATCCAATTTTACACATTTTTTAGTTTTTAGTAAAAGATATGAAAGGAATCTTTTTTCGTTTTTAGAATGAGGTACTTTTTAACTTTTCCGGCCCAAGTATGCGAAAAATGTTTTGTTAACTTATACGGCCTGAATGGATTTTTATAATATTATTTCCATGAAGAATCCTTTACAAGATTTCAAGTTTATTTTTAATCTAATTTTTTAGTTTAAAATTGTATGACATGATAAGAAAGGAAAAATGTTTTTGAAGTAGATCAGATATTTTCCTCAAGAATGGAGTTCAAGCGTTTTATCCAAATAATTCTCCATCTAAGATAATATAGTGTTTTTTATCCATATATTTATATGGATTTGATTATGTTATGATGGAATTATTTTTTTTATGTCCTTTTATTTTATATGGATTTTGTTATGATGGCATGATGTTTAAGAATACCATTATTATTACATGGGTTATGCTATTATGTATGATTTATTATCTTTTGGCACACATAAGAATGGTATAATTATGAGATGCGTGGGACCTATATCTCCCTCCAATGAATTGGGTAAATATTTATATCGCATGAGAAGACATGGCTGTAATGACAGGTTAATCTAGTTTAGTGATATAGGAATGAAATGAGGAGTGAACTCGGTTCAAAAATGGACTTTGTCTACTAGGATAGTCTTGGTAATGAGTCTTGACTACTAAGAAATGATTCTCTAGGATTATGTTTGTATGCCCCAAAGTTTCATGTTTTATGTTATGATTATTGGGAATACATTTCACTACTATGATTTATCACATGTTATGAAATTATGATCTCTTTTGTAGGTTAAGATTTCCAAATTGTTATGTTCTTATGAATATGATGTGATTGATATTACTTTTGTTTACCCTTACTGAGAATTTGAGCTCATCCTTTTGTATGTTTTCATTTACCCAGGTCAAGAAGAAGGATTTTATATAGGATATTCTAAAAATAGATTCTAGATATGATGAAATAAATGGGAGAAAATGTAGATGCTTTATGAACCAGATGTTTATATTTCCCAATTTCTAAAGAAACTATACCTATATGGTCCTTTCACAGTTTTCATATATGTCTTAATAAGTGTGATTCGTTTTTGATGTAATAACAATGTATGTAATGTATGGGTTGTAATAGTTGGTATTAGAGGAAATGTATATTCATCCTTTGGGAACTAGGATGTGAAAGCCTTAATAAGAACCCTAAGGATAAGTCTAAGCATAGAACACAATATTAGTGTTTTAGAAATGCCCATGAAAAACCTATGATAAGACCGTAAGTGTGAAATTTTATTCTTGATTATTAGGTTTTCCTATTACAATTAGTGGTTCTTACACTATTATTCTTGGTTTTAGTCAATGGATGGAACCCGAAGGAACCGTGTTAATGTTGAATGTGACGGGCAATGCAATGATTGTCCTCCTGAGCAACCAAATGTTCTAGGATCTAGAATGAAAATTCATGTAACCATGGTCACACATCTTTCTCAAGCTATGAATCATGCAGGAATTCAAAATGAGCAATGGAAGGAGAAAAATTCTGTTGAATCCTTCATGAGGCAGCGTCCACCCTCATTCAGCGGGTCTACTTATCCATTAGTGGCTAAACAGGTGGTCAGTACCACGGAAAAAATATTTTCAGTTCTTCAATGTTCTGAACATGATAAATTCATCTTAGCAGTATATCGTTTTGAAGATGAAATTGATCAATGGTGGAATATTATCAAGAATATGAGCCAAAGGGATGAAATTGAATCCATGTAATGAGATGAGTTCAAGGAGTTATTTTTCAATAAGTACCTCCCTCATATTTTTTGAACAAAAATGGAGAAGGAGTTTCATGAACTAAACGAAAAGGATGATGAATCTATTGGTACCAACGGAGCAAATTTTACAAGACATGCAAGGTGCGCTTCTTGGATTATTACCCAAATTGAGAGTAATATCGATCCATTCTTTAGTGGATTAAAATCAAGTCGGCGAAGGGCATTAGCCATAAGGGACTTCAATAGCTACGAGAAAATCGTTCAATGTGCTCTCAAGGTTGAGATGGAGATTGGAGTAACCCATCAGTCATATTTTATTGATAAGAAGAGGAAAATGGAATTCAAAGAGAAATATAAATACCACATTGAAAGGAAGATGATTTTTCCCTTATGCTCAAAGTGTGGAAAGAAACATGGAGTGAGTTGTCTTAAAGGGACAAGTAAATGTTTCAAATGTGTAAAAGAAGGTCATTGGCCATTTGAATGCTGAAATTATGGGATGAAGATGTCTAGTGATGCGAACAAAGAAAAGGCTACACAGAGTTCAATTCCTACACATCAATGTTACAAGTGAAAGGAAATGGGTCATTATGTCATTAAATGCCTTAATCCAAGGGTTGTTGATGATGATCGACTTCAAAAAACTCTTAAGGATAAAGAAAAAGGAATGTCACATGCAATTTCTATCAGGGATGTGGAGTATGATAACGAAGTGGTTAAATGTACACTTACCATCCACTCTAAAGTAGGAAATTTTTTATTTGATTCTAAATCCACCCACTCTTTTATTTATGAAGAATTTTCTAAGGGTATAGCCATATTAACTTAGTAGTTAGATATTGAGTTAGTTGTAATAGCCCCTAATGGCACGACAGTCGCATCAAAAGTTTACAATTCTTCTCCGACTAAAGTTTGTGGGAAAGTGATTCCTACAATTCCTGTGATCCTTCCTATAATGGAATTTTATGTTATTCTTATCATGGATTGGATTTATTTATATGAAGCTCATATCAATTTCCAAAGAAGGGAAGTCACATTTCATATTCCAGATCAATATATGATATTCTATCTATGCAAGGATGGACATAACCTTCCATTGGAAATTTCTTCCATATTATGGGTCTTGATTCAACTAAATGAAGGTTATTTATCTTAAATGGTTGGAGAGAAAATCATGATTAAGAATATTTCCATTTTACGGGATTTTGATGATGTCTTTCCAGAGGAATTGCTTGGTCTTACACCAAATTTCGATGTTGACTTTTCAATAGAACTCGTACCCGATTCTTTTCCTATTTAGATGACACCTTATAGAATGGCTCCAATTGAGTTGCAGGAACTGAAGAATCAACTCCAAGAGAATCTTGATAAGGGATTCATACTCCCTAGTGCATCACCTTGGGGAGCACCTGTTCTATTTGTTAAGAAGAAAGATGGATCAATGAGACTCTGCATTGATTATCGAGAACATAACAAGATCACTATCAATAACAAAGATCATCTCCACCACATTGATGACTTATTTGAAAAACTACATTGATATCAACACTTTTCCATGATTGATCTTCATTGAGGGTATCATCAATTAAGGGTCAAAAGGGAGGATATACCAAATACGGCTTTCCGTACAAGGTATAGACACTATGAATTTATAGTGATTCCATTTGGTCTTAATAATTCCCCTACTATCTCCATGGATATAATGAATAGAGTCTTTAGAGACTATCTTCATCAGTATGTGGTTGTCTTTATAGATGATATTATTGTCTATTCAAAGAGAAAGGATGAAAATTAAGATCATTTGATAATTGTATTGAAGAGCCTGAGAAAAGATAAGATTTATGCCAAATTTACCATGTGTGAATTTTGGCTTCAGAAAGTTTGATTTTTGGGTTACATAATCTCAAAAGTGGTGATATCTATGGATACAGAAAAAAAATATGTTATCAAAAGATGGTTGAGACCAACAAAAGTAACTGAGATACGAAGTTTTCTTGGTTTGGATGGATATTATCGACGTTTTGTGAATGATTTTTCATGATTATATAATCCACTCACCAGGTTGACTCAAAAAGGAGTTACATTCATTTGGAAAAAGGAGTGTGAACATAATTTCAAGTAGTTAAAAAAATGTTATCCAGTGCACCTGTTCTCACACTGCCTTATAGTGGAGAAAGGTTTGTGATCTACAGTGATGCATCCGAGAAGGGATTGGGGTGTTTTCTCATGCAAAACGATATAGTGATAGCTTATGTCTAACGACTGTTGAAAATCCATGATCAAAATTACCAAACTCAGGATTTGGAGTTAGCTGCAGTAATTTTTGAATTAATTATTTGAAGGAATTATCTTTATGGTGAAAGGTGTGATATTTATACTGATCATAAAAGATTAAAGTATATTTTCAAACAAAAGGAGCTCAATATGTGCCAAAGAAGATGGTTGGAGTTGATTATGGATTATGACTGCTCAATTCATTATCACCATGGGAATGATAATAAGGTGGAAGATGCATTAAGTCAACAAGACCATGCTAGCTTATCCATGATGAGGATCACAAAAGATCCAATATTTATGGATTTACGAAGGATGGATCTTGGAATTATAATGGAAGGGGATAAATCGTATCTTTCTCAAATGAATGTTCAACCATATATACATGTGAATATTAAAGAGGCACAGAAAGAAGATTTAAATTTACAAAAGAAGGTGAGAAAACTTTTTGAATTCAACCTTGATTGTGATGGGATAATAAGGTTCATGAATCTGGTTTGTGTTCCTCCCATCCCAGAATTAAAGGAGCTACTGGATGAGGCTCATAGTTCTTCATTATCTATTCATCATAGAATAATGAAGATTTATAGGGACCTGAAAGAGTACTTCTGGTGGGATGGCATGAAATGAGATGTTGCTGAATATGTCTCTTGATGCTTGGTTTGTTAGCATGTTAAAGCTGAGAGACAGAATTCTAAGGGGATGTTACAACCATGACCCATACCCCAATGGAAATGGGAAAACATCACTATGGAATTTTTCACCAGACATCCTAAAACATCCAAAGGAAATAATTCTATCTGGGGCATAGATGATCATCATACAATGTCGACACACTTCATGGCTATTAGAGAGGATTTTTTTTATCAGATTTCCAAGATATATGTAAAAAAGTGGTAAGATTCCATGGAGTACCACTTTCAATTATATCTAATCAGGATCTGAGGTTTACCTTGATGTTCTGGAGAATTATTCAGCATACTCTAGATACAGAGTTGAGTTTCAGCACTACTTATCATCCTCAGATAGATAGTCAGTCTGAGAGATCAATTCAAACTTTAGAAGATATGTTAAGAGCTTTCTCTATGGATTTAAAAGGTGGTTGGGATCAATACCTACCTTTGGTGTAATTTTATTATAATAATAGCTTTCAATCTAGTATTCAGATGGCTCCTTAAGAAGCTCTCTATGGAAAGAAATGCAGAAATCCCACTTGATGTGATGAAGTTGGACAAAGAAATCTATTAGGACCTGATCTTTTTAATGAGATGGCAGAAAAGGTCCGATCTATGCAACGAAAAATAAGAGAATCTCAAAGTAGACATAAAATTTATGCCGATAACCGAAGAACAGACATAGAGTTTGAAGCGGGTGATAAAGTGTTCATACGAATATCTCCTTGGAAGAGAGTAATGAGATTTGGAAAGAAAGGAAAGCTGAGACCTAGGTATAACGGTTCTTTTGAAATACTGGATCGTGTTGGAAAGGTAGATTACCGATTGGTTCTTCAACCGAATCTCTCTAAATTTCATGATGTGTTCCATGTATCTCTCCTGATAAAGTATATACCTGATCCTTTACATGTACTCAGCTCAAAAGTTCTACAGCCGGAGCAAGACCATTCTTATGAAGAACAGCTGATAGAGATTCTGGATCGCAGCGAAAAAGTTCTAAGGAACAAGACCACTAGCTTGGTGAAAGTTTTATTTAGTAACCACCAATTAGAAGAAGCTACATGGGAGCTTGAGAATATGATGAGGGAGAGGTATCATCAATAGTTTGTTACAAAGTGACGAAATTTTGAGGGTGAAATTCATTTTAAGGGGGGTAGAATGTAACACTTGAGATTTTTATGAGAAATATTTTGTTTTTATGTTATATACATCATCATATTAATCTATCACTACACACAACACTATCTTGTCTTTCTTTACACGCAATCACGACCTTCCTAGATAGCTTGTGTTATACGCAATACCGAGTTTCAAAAAACAGCGGTATGCTATTAGAAATTATTAAAACCAGCCGTTATGAATAGTAATACCCACTTTTTGAAATTTTATAAATTTTATCTTTCAAAATGGACTTCATTTTTGGATTTGGAATATCGAAATTATCCTAGGGTGAGTTTTTTGTTTTATTCTGAAAACGTTCAATTTTTGATGAATAGTGAAAACATTGAGTTACTATTTAAAAACCCGACTTTTTAATTAATTAATTAATTATTATTTTTAAATTTATGATAGGTAAAAATTTCTACATAATATGTATATAAGTTCAAATTAATTCATTGGAGTCCTTTTATAATAATTTTAGATATAAAAAAATTTATTGAACTTTTCACCGTCTTTTACCCACCTCCTAGGAGAGTTTGAAAATTTACATAAAACATAATTTCACCTCTTCTGTGAGTATAATTTCAAAAATCCGAGAGACACAGTTGATATCAGTAAGTAAAATGAGGTTCAATGAGATGAAAATAATTGTTTGTGAATAGTAACTTTTTACATTCATTTACAATGGTTAAAAGTAAATAGGGTGATTATGGGTAAAAATTATATTATTAATACCCTAGAAAATGTCCTAATTCTGTTGGATAAGTTTAATTAGACTAAAAACAATATTAGGACAAAAAAATGACCATTTAGGTCCACTTGGATTATATTAGGACATTTAATATTATTTTATTTAATGAAGAGTAAAAATAGTTAAAATCAATGTTTAATAACTAAAACATTTTTAATATGGTGTTATAAATAAGATAAATTCTACTATAAATAATCATTAGATAGATAAAAAGATTTTATACATAATGGTATTTTATTTATAAGTTTTAGACTTTATATAATTTAATTTTTTTATGACACAATGACGATGCAGTAATTACCTTATTAAATAAATATTAACATAATTGATATTATAAATACTCAAATAAATGTAATTTGAAACTTTTCATGAATTAAACTAATTTTATAGGTTAATATGACATATTATTGTTGATATAAATATCTTTTTTCTAACTAATCATATTGTTATGATTCTCACAAAAATCAATTACCAAATAGTGCCAAAATTGACATAAAATAGTTTTAAAACAAATATTATATTATTAATTGTTATTTGATTCCTAAAAATCAACGGTTTGGCCAAATGACATATATAAGGTTATATATATTAATAATGAACCACTTGGGGTTAGTTTGTCTTGTTATAGTATGTTTATTAACCATATATTTTATGAATACAAAAGAAATGGTAAAAGTTAAATTATTTAACTTAAAGTTAAATATAAATGGTAATATTAAAATAGTAATCTAAAATTGTATAAAATCTATTGGATGAGATTATTTCCACCCATACCCACCTTATATTCGAAATAAATCAATTTTAAGCTATTAAAAACTGAATATGACTTTATAATAAAATAATATTATATGTTTTTTCTAAGGTGCCCCTCTCCTCCCTTATAAAAGGTCACCTCATCCATCTCCTCCTCACAACACTTTGACCCTTCAAGATCGGCCAAACCCTATAAATGTTTCATCTAAACTTCCCTAGAAACATCCTAGAGGTCCTAGTCTTCTTCAAAGTCCATCTTTAGTGCCCTAAGAGGAGGTTAAGAAGAGGTGCTTCAAAGAAATGTAATGTCTATTACCAATTCTTTCAACTTTATTTATTCTTCTACTTCTTCTTATTTAGTTTTTTCATTATGAAGTAATAACATATTTATAAATAATATACTGATATGTTATTATAAATATTAAACAAACCTATTTAACCTTCTATCCATCCTACAGAAAATGAAATCACCGCGCGTACGTACGTACAAAATACCATCTCCACGCCGTGGTGTAATCTATTTTCCACCACCACCTTACTTGGATGGTTATAATAGTTAAGATAATAAACATATATGATTATTGTAAATTGATATTGATTCTTAAATATTATACATACACCTCAACACAATTCCATGACCATGGGAATGATATCATCGCTCGTGCATACTTACAGCCTACCGTCTGCACGATGTGATGCGACTCGTTATACATGACCTTCATTCCATAATGATTATATAAATGAATTGAATTAACAAATATTATATATATTACACTAATACCATTATGTAAATGAGGCATCTATAACCTAAAAAGATAAATACTAATTTATTCGACAAAACATGCATAAGAACAAAAAGAAATAAACACTCGAATAACAAGTTGCAATGAAATATTACTAATACGAAGCTAAGAATATGACCATATATGATATCATGACAATGGGTAAGATTCAGGAATAAGTCAATAACATTATTTAAATCATTATACAGGAGGTTCAGACATGTACGAAGCAAATCAGACCTAAGGTAAATGAAAATCTCACAATCACATTTTTATCCGAGATTGTTTATACTTCTGAATTTATAGGTGTGTATTTATCATCCACATCCATGTTTCCTCAATATGTATTATTATTTCCATCCTCCTAAAATTTATTAAATCCAATTTTACCAATTGGTGAGTTTTTAGTATATGATATTAAAGGAATCTTTTGTCGTTTTTAGAATGAGGTATGTTTTGACTTTATCGGACAAAGTATGCGAAAAATGTTTTTTTAACTTATACAGCCTAAATAGATTTTTAGACAATTATTTCCATGAAGCTTCCTTTACAAGTTTTCAAGATTATTTTTAATCAACATATTTTAGTATAAAATTTTAGGACATGTTAATAAAAGAAAAAAAATTTGATGTCGAAAGGATATTTTCCTCAAGAGTGGAGTTCAAGCGTTTTATAAAAATTATTCTCCATCTAAGATAATATAGTGTTCTGTTTCAATCCCTATTTTTACATTGATTTTATTATGTTATGATGGAATTATTTTTATGATGTCCTTTTATTTTATATGGATTATGTTATGATTGCATGATGTTTAAGAATCGTATTTTTATTACATGGGTTATCCTATGATGTATGATTTTTGATCTTGTGGAACACATAAGAATGGTATCATTATGAGATGGGTGGGACCTATATATCCCTCCAATGCATTGGGTAAATATTTATATCTCATGAGATTTACAATACTGGAACGGCATGTTAATCAGGTTCAGTGATACATGACTGAAACGAGTAGTGAACTTGGTTCAGAAATGGACTTTGTTCGCAAGGATAGTCTTGGAAATGAGTGTTGAGTACTAAGAAATGAATCTCTATGATTATGTGTGTATGCCAAAAAGTTCCATGTTATATGTTATGATTATTGTTATTACATATCACTACTATGATTTATCCCATTTTAGGAAATTATGATCTCTTTTACATGTTATGATTTCCAAAATGTTATGTTCTTATGAATATGATGTGATTGATATTTCTTTTGTTTACCCTTACTGAGCATTTCAGCTCACCCTTTTATATGTTTTATTTTCCCTGGGTCATGAAGAAGGGTATTAAGTAGGATATTCCAAAAAGGGATTCTAGATATGATGAAATAAATGGGAGACAATGTAGATGCTTTATGAACCAGTTGTTTATGTTTACCAGTTTTTAAAGACACTATACCTATACAGTCCTTTCATAGTTTTGTTATATGTTATAATAAGTGTGCATAAATTTCTAATTAATAACAATTTATGTAAATTATGGGCCATTATATGGATATTCACATAAATTAACAATATAATTTCTTGAGAGAAAGATATATAAATTTTGAGAGGAAAATTCTACAACATAACGGCTATATAACATGGTTTTAGAAAAATAGAAAAGATAGGGGAAAAGGTTAAACCACTATAAAATAATTCATAATATAGTATTGGTCCTTAATAATATCATGGTATGGATATTTTAATAACATACCCCATGAAAAGGAAACAATAAAGAAAAGAGAAGATGCGATTTCTTTTATGAAAAATTTGGCAGCCTAATGGCATGACATAAAAATTCAGACAACAAATGGATGAGAGAAGAAAGGGTCTCCCATATTTTGGAAATGAAATGGGAAGTAATAAAAACATATAAGAACATACCCTCATCATAAAAAAGATGGAAAATATAAGACACAACATAATTCAAGTCATGATATAAAATTGGAGGGTGAAAGATTCCCTTACCTTGAAGAGTAACATCAATGGTTTGAGGGTCAGGACCTTGAGAGTCTTGAGGGAAACTTGGGAGGACTCCTTGGGAGGTAAGGAGACCATAACATCATTTAGGAGGATTTATAAATGAGAAGGATGAGGGAAACACTTCTTATTTAGTGGATAAGTGAAGGGACAAATCATTAATTTCCAAGGGACACCACATCAGAGGTATTGGCAAAACCATGGGCTTCCCATGGTATTTGCCTATGGTATTGGACACTTGGGACATCTGATACCATATCATACTATTCATAAGTCTACCAGAATTATTTCAAAATTATTACATCTCTAATGATGAGATTAAAAACTCAAAAATCAAAAACTGTATTTTCACTATTCACTGAAAATTCATCTTTCTCAGAAAAATCCCAAAATTTCACCTTAACCAAATATCGATGCTCGGATTTCAAAAATGAACTCAATTTTCTGAAAATAATTTTCTATATGTTTTTAATTTAATTTTAAAATAAAAACACTACTCATTGAAAATTCAACTATTTTAGAAAAATCCTAGAATTTCACCTAAACCAAATATCGATGCACTGATTTCAAAAATGAACTCAATTTTATGAAAATAATTTTCTAAATATTTTCATTTCAATTTTTATATAATGAAACACTATACGCCTGATAAAAACTAATACATAACCAATAATTTTGGATATAATTATTTACCAATTTTAATGAATCACATTACTTAATCAAGTTGCCTAAATTATATTAACACATTCTTGCGTGAAGTTAATTAATTAATTTGGTCACATTACTAATCATAAGCATAAAATCAATATTCATAATTTACTATTCACTAATAATTAATTTGATCTTATTTGACTCTAAATTTCATACATAACACAGCTGTAAATGACCATTTTTTGAAAATCATTACACATTATTAATTATTTAAGGTTTACATAAATATTTTAAAATATATTTTTCCTAGAACTCATAAATAATATGCATACTATATTTATCCAGACATTTGAAAAATCAAAAACATCACCATAAGAAGAAATCACAATTTTTATTTAAATCAAAGTATTACACAAGGCGATTATGGTCTTGTTACATAACCCCTTATAACACCATCATATGACCTAAGAGTATGGTGTGATAGGGTGATAGAATCTTGGGGTGGCTTGACCAACATTGCCCAAGTAGTGACTTCTATCAGCTTGAAATTCTCACGAAGGCGATTCCGTTCCAACTTCACACAATGAAGTTCAGCTTCAGTTTGGTCCAGAGAAAAGACAAAAGTTGCTACCTCCTTCCTGAGTTCCGTCAGATGGGCTTCGATTGGCCCATGACTACTGGAAGGGGCCGTTAAATCTTATTTCTATATTAATTAAGATCACTTGTATTTATAGAAAATAATTGTAACAATTAGTTTTGAATGTTCATAATTTCCAATGATTATATAACAGTCGAAACCCAACAGTCTCATTATACTCATTTTTTAAATGAAATACATTTTTTGAGTATAAAATAAAATAACCCACAAAAATTAGGGAACAAAATTTATTCAAAATTTTGGGTCGTTAAAATAATAGTCCAAAAAATAATATATTCGGACAAATAACATAGATTATGTAGAATAAGTCATTAATAAATCACATGAGGTTTTATTTGAATTTTATAGTAACTATGTTAGCCATATTTTATGAAAATACAAGAAGGCATGGTAAGAGTTAAATTAGTTAACTAAGTGTCAATGATAAAAGATAAGGTTAAATTTGAGACATAAAATATTATAAAAATTATTGGTAGAGATTATGTATAACACTACTCATCATATATTCTACTTAAATGAGTTTGGACCTTTTGAAATAGAAAATAATTTTATAATAAATTAATATTTTGAGAGTCTCATAAAGTGACCCTCTCCTATATTATAAAATGGCACCTCCTCTCTCTCATATTAAATCCATTATGAGTTTTAATGATCATGAAAAACATTCCAATTTATTTTATACATTTATATATATTTACATTTTAGAGGTGATTGATTTTTAAAAAAGCAATATTTAGTTCCCTAAAAAGAAATTTATAGGAGGAACACCAAGAACGATGTAATATCTTCTACCTCTCATCTCAAGTTTCATTTTTCATATACATACTCAGATTTAGTTTTTAAATTATAAAGTAATAACTTCATTATCATGCATATAATGATATTTTATTATAAATATGAAACAACCCTATTTCACTTTCTATCCATCCTATGAAAAAAATCATTGCGCATGCGTACATATGGCTTACCATATCAACACCACGAGGTAATATCTTTTTCACCACCACCTTTCATGGATGGCTATAATGGTGGAAATAAAATCTATTTAAGATTATTATAACATGATAATAATTATGATATATTAACAATCTATGTCAATACTATTCAACCATTATGGGAAGTATATCATCGCTTGTGCATACATATGACGTATCGTCTCCACGACGTGATGAGATTCAGTCTCCACATTAACCATTCATGAATTATTATAAAGTATATTTAATAAATAATAATTAAATATGAGAAATAATAATTATATTGGATTTATTTATATGTTTATATATATATTTCATTTATATACTACCACTTAATTCAAAAAGCAAATGAAAACAGCATTCATGCGTAAGTATGACCTACCGTCTCCATGAACGGTATATCCCATTTAATATATATATATCTATTATATATATATTTACTTACAGAATATATTTAATATATAAATAACTTTTAGATTATGCAATTAATTAAATCATGATATAAGTAAGTAATAATATCAATTATAATAATTCGAATCATGTACAATAAATCAAACCACAATTACCCAAAACATTGATTTAACCTTGAATTTTCCAAAGAACGAGTAAAATAAAGTCGTAAGAGAATTATATATGATATCATAAATATTATTATGGTTATATTAAAAGTTAATAATATTTTTAAACCCACTATACAAGAGTTTTAGACACATACTAATGAAATCCGACCTAAGGTGAGGGATATCTTTTCCAATCTCATTTTTATCCGATATTATTTATTTGTATGTATTTACTAGTAATATATTCATCATCCATTTCCATATTCTATAGAAACATAATTAATTATTTAATATTATTCTATATATATTTAATTTCATTATTACCACTTTTTAATTTTACTACATGGTTGGGATGGAATCTTTCTTTTTATGCCATATGATGTTCTTTTTTACTTTTCCAGCAAAGGTATGAGGAGAATGATTTTTTTCTTATATAGAATGAACAAGTTATTACATACTCATAATTCCTTATTTACATGATGATTCCTCTAATCATTTACAAGTATGTTTTCAATTAATTTACTTCCTTTCAAATTTTCACTATATTTTGAGAAAAGAAATAATTTTCCAAAAAGAAAGGATATTTTCCCCATGAAGTTCAACTGTTTTATCAAAATTATTCAAAATATAAGATGACATAGGGTTGTATTTTTATACCTATTATTAATTTTATTTCATTGTGTTTATGAGGGATTTATTTTTATGAAACCTATTTAATTTTTAGGTATTTTTATGGATTGATATTTAAGAAACCCATTTTAAATCATGAGTTATGTAGTGATGAATGATTTGTGTTTTTTTGCCACATGTAAGAATGATTTCATAATGAGATGGGTGAGAGATATATCTCCCTTAAATGAATTAGGTAAATATTTATATCTCATGATATAGACATCAATGGAATAACAAGTAAATCTATTTCTGTATTACAAGGATGGAATGGTAAGTAAACCTGGTTCAGAAATTTACTTTGTCCACTATAATGGTATTGGCAGCAATGCCTTGGCTACTATAGAAATACTATTATGTGCTTTTTTATTTTCCATAATCCAATGTTATATTCCATTTTCATTTTATATTTAATGATCCTTTAGGATATATATCATATGAACTATTAATATTTATTTCATGAAAATATATTATGGTGTTTTAAGCTTTATTTTTATGTTTTTTTGTTAAAGTGATTCTGGTTTTTTTAATATTCTACATGTTTACCCTTATTGAAATTTGAGAACACCCTTTTATTTTCTCCCGAAGATAAAAAAGAATAGTTTTAGGTAAGAAAAATAGTATATGATCTTTATAAGAGATGTTGAATATATTTCACTATGATTAGAATATTATATTCTGAGTTTCCAAAGTCACTAAGTTAATACATTCTTTGACCATATGTTTTTCTCATTTATTAAGATTTCTACAAAGAAATGTATATTTTATTTATGTTATGTTTGGTTCTATATATTTGGTATCAGAGTGAAGGATTAGTCATCCTTTTGAAACTATGTTGTGAAAACATTAGTGATATCCCTAAAGATGTTTATATGTTATGTCAAAGGATTCCGCTAAGGGTATGTCTAACTATAAGTTTCAGTCTTAGAATTTGATAATGATCCTGAATATCCTTTGATTGAACCTAAGATGTTAGAGATTGGTATTAAAACACTATGAAAATGTTGTTTTCCATGTTTTATTTTTTCCTCTCACACTATTCTTTTTGGGTTTTAGATAATTTCTGGAACCTAAAAGAGCTCTCTTAATGATCAACGCACCGAGAAATGAAATGATTGTCCTCTTGAACAACCAAATGTTATGGGAGCTCCAATAAAGAATTTTATTTCTGTTACAAAAAATCTTATTAGTCTTCCAAATGACCAAAAGTGGGAACAATGTTCTCTTGAATATATCTTAATGAAAGATCCACATTATTTTAGTGGAACAACCGATCCACTAGTGGCAAAGAAATGGACATGTACTATTGAAAAAATATTTTTCATTATCCGTTTCTTAGAATGTGAAAAGGTTATGTTGGGGACATATTGATTAGAATATAAAAATAATATGTGCTGGAAGATTATCAATAATATGAGGCCACAAGATAAAATTTATTCCATGGATTGGGTTGACTTTAAAATCTTATTTTTCAGTAACTACCTTCCTCGTATCATTCATAAAAACAGGGTTATTTAAGTTTCTCCTCTATAGCATGGTTATGATATGAACAAAAGGATAAAATTAAAAGGAAACTATAAACATTATGGATACAGGAAGATAAGATTTCCTTTATGAACAATGTGTGGAAGGACACATTGAGGAAAATTCCTTAAGGGTACTGATAAATGTTTTATTTGTGGAAAAGAGGGTCAGTAAGAAGTTGAGTGCCGAAGTTATGGGAAAAGGATGCTAATGATGTGAATAGAGAAAAGACGAAAAATTACACACCACCAACACTTCAATTATTCAATTGAATAGAAATGGGGAATTATGCTAACCACTACACTAATCCAAGGGTTTATGATTATCCACGTCAACAACCACTTATGTTGAAAGAAAAATGGATGTCATATTCAATCACTATTGGTGATGTTGAGTATGAAAAAAAATTGGTGGAATGATTATGTTTTTATCTAATGGGATTCCAAAATATTGTGGTGGATTATCATTTATAGTACTATGAAATATTGGAAAGTCTATGTATTGGTTTATTGTGGTTTTAAATAATCATATGGTACTAGTGACCGTGAAAAGTGATTTAAATATTTTTGGAAAGAACATGATGTGCGCACAATGAAGGGATAAGTAGATAATGATATCCTTGATGGTATTAATGAACTCATGACTAATATAAGTACAATGTGATATTGTGTTTTGAGTATATATATTTCTTTATATGATTGGTGTGTTGAAAGACTTAATTTAGAGATTATTCATGTTCTCACAATGTTTCTATATCAATTCATGTTATTATCATGATTAAAAATAATACATTATTAAGGTATTAAAATTTTTGTAATGTGACTACCAAGAAATGATAAATGAGATATGTGAGATAAATGATAAGTTGATTTAGTTCACATCTTTCTAAATATTTATATCTTTAGTTTCTGGGAGGATAGTACTGATATCCACATATGGATGGTATAAGATATATTCTGATTCAAGTTCATTAGATTCATGTATTTTCTAACTATATGTGGACTAATGCATATTTTATAACTTGATATATCTTTTTAGTTGAGATAGATGCAATGAATTTCATTTTATCACATGATCTGCTAACAAATCAATACAGACAAATTCAATTTCATTTATTTAAATAAGAGATGAATAGAATATTGTTTACGGAATGACCAATGGTAATACTGTACAGAAATCATGTAAGTACTTATCCTCATGTAAAAATTCATCAAATTTTGGAAAAAGATCTTGAAATAAAACTATTTATAATAGTAATTTTTTATTTGATAAATCATATGGTCCCTAAATTAATGAAATATTTATGAATTTATTATTATTTCCATTCTTCAAGAATTATTCTTTATCATTTACCATCAGAACTTGATGGTTATATATCTCTTCCATATCCATGTTTTCACATACCACATGTGTTATCCTTTGTGGCAACCCAGTGATGAGTTACATTGGGTACCCATTATGTATTTATGTTTTCTTTTTAAAATTATGTTTTAATATTCCTCTTTACGATGTGGGTTTCTATGAAAGAAACATTCATGTCAAAAACCATTTATAACCCCGATGAATATCGAGGCTGAAATTCGTTTTATGGGGGGTGTAATGTAATACCCGAAGATTTTATGAGATAAATTATTTTAATATCGTTGATGTATTTTTTTTGTACGATATTCCAAGATTAGTTAGCGTTATACACAACAATATATTAACTCACAGTATATGCAACAATATTCTTGGTTTGTGTTACACACAATTTCATGTTCTTTTGATGGAATTCCTTCTATGTAACATTGATTTGAGATTTTGTTCAATGTATAAAAGAAATATGTTTGGATTATGTTATATTGAACACTAAAGGATGATTCCAATACATGAAAAATGTCTTGGCTTACATTACACGCAACATTCACCTTCCTCTATAGCTTGTGTTGTACGCAATACCAAGTTTCACTATAAAATGATATATTGTTAAACTATTATTATTTAATTGGATATTAAATAGATTTTATGAATATTATTAAGCACATTTTTAATTTTATATAACATTAAAATTCATCTTATATATTTTCAATAACATGATATAAGAATAAAATCAATTTTTCGGATAAAAGAAGTATTTTTCAAATAAATGTAGTTTTATAGAATATTGAAGGCCCGCCAATTTTAAATCAAGTTTTTGCAATTTTTATAATCTAAATTTGAAAAAATAAACATATTATATAGAATTGGTGCATACAAAATTACTTTTTTTGAAATTTTTTTATTTTTTTCAAAAAAATTATATTTTAATTAATAGTGAAAAATACAACATTTTTATTTAAAACTACATTTTCAGCTAATTTATTTATATAGTAATATTATATTTTAATTTTTTATGAAGTATAAATGGATAATTTTTTTAATTTAATAAATATTTAGTCATTGGATGTAATTTCTTTTTTAAATAGGTAATAAAAATTTGTCAATCTTTTTATAGTTAGTACTTCTTCAAAACCTATTTTCGATTTTGACGATGAGAATTAATTTTAAATAAGTTACTGAAACCTCTGTATTTTGAATTGGAAAAAATAGAATCCATATTTGGAATCAGAATGTCATAAATGTTTAAATAGTTACTTTATATTTTTGGTTATAATGAATTAGAACTTCTGTAATTATTTTATTTACCATGGCTAAAGGATAAATCTGGTAAATAGGGGAAAAATAATAACAATTAAATAATATAAATCTCCACTAAAACATGTCTTGACCCTATTGGGTTAGATATTTCTGACCACGGGCATCCTTGGGGTCGATTTTAGGATCCCATGGATTCATATGGGTGTGAAAATTACAATTTATTATAATTAACATAAAGTAAAGATAATTATAACATAAAGATATATCTTAATCTAAATCAATTTTAATATATGGTTATAAAAATGATGTATATTTTTATAAATCTTCATTGGAAAGAGGAAAATTTTTCCTACATTATTGTTTATTATTTATAATTTTAGGACTTCAAATAAATAATTTTTTTTACATAATGATAGTGTATTGATTATCTTATTAATAAATGATTTAAATAAGTGAGATTATTAATATTAAAATATATTTTCCATAAACAATTTTTTTCAATAAACTAATTTTATTAATTAATATAAATTTTTATATTTTAAATAATTAATTTCATTCTAAATAATCAGGTTGTTATGGATTTTTCAAAATTCCTGATATGAATAGTAAAAAAAGTGAAACAAATGGGTTTTTAAAATAAATACTATTTTATTAAATGATATAATAGTCATAAAAATATATTATTCTCCCAAATGACTTAGATAATTTTTAATATGTCATTAATGAAACACTTGAGGTTCAATTGGAATTTTATTGTAACTTTATTTACTATATTGTATGAATATACAATAAACCATTATAATATTTAAATTTGTTACCTATGGTTTTTAGCTAAATGATAAGGTCAAATTTGAGAACTGAATTTGTATAAAACCTTTTGTTTGAAAGGATTTTGAAAAATCCTCATTTTATATTTAAATAATATTAGTGTGGGACATTTTGAAAATGAAAATCATTTTATAATAAATTAATATTTTGAGGCTTTCCTAATGTCCCCCTCTTCTCTTATAAAAGGGAACTTCCTCCCTCTCCCCTTCACCCAATTTTGACCCTTAAAGATTGACAAATCCCTCACCAGTTCTCTTATAAAATTCAATAGTAACATTCTTGAGGTTCTAGTATTTTAAAAAGACGAAATCTATTTACCTAACAGGAAATGTGAACGAGAAACCCCAATGAAATGGTAATCTCTTCTACCGATCCATTCAAATTTCATTCTTCTTTAACATTATCTCCATTAGATGTTTTATTATTAACTAATAACATATGTATAACTAATATAATGATATGTTATTTAAAATATGAAACAACCCTATTTCCCATTCTATCTGTCCTATGAAAAATGAAATCATTGTGCGTGCATGCGTATGAATTATCTTATCCTTATCATGGTGTAATATGTTTTTCATTGCAACAATACATGGATGGGTATAATGGTGGAAATAAAAATTATATAAAATTATTATAAAATTATATTAATTTTGAGATATTAAACACCATCCAATTCAATACCATCAAGCATTTATGGGAACTATATCATCAGTTATCTGTATGTATGACATACCGTCTCCACAACTCGATGAGATTAATTATTCATGTTAACTATTCAAGAATTATTATGAAGTATATATAATAAATAATCATAAAATATATTACATAATAATGCTATTGTATTTATGTATATATGTAATGGCCCAGACCCTCATGGTCCATCCCTTTTCCAAAATCTGGATCCTATCGGTGGTGTCTCGGTGGTAGGACACTCTATTGGTGTGTGACTGATCGGTATGTGACCGATCGGTAAGTGACCCAATCAGTGTGTGGCCGATCGGTCTACAAATGATCACCATGTGGCCAATCGGTTTGCGAACGATCCGCGTGCCCTCGATCGGTGTTCCACCAAGCGGCGTGCGACCCATTATGGTTCGACCGATCGGTGTGTGACCGATCGAGGGTCGACCGATTGGCATGCGACCTATCGGTGTTCGACCGATCGGCGTGCGACCGATCGGTAGGCGACCGATCGGTGAGCGACCGATCAGCGTGTGACCGATCGGTGAGCAACCGATTGGGGTGCGACCGATTGGTGAGCGACTGATCAGCTTGCGACCGATCGGCTGGCGACCGATTGGTGGGCGACCGATCGGCGTGTGACCGATCGGTGTGCACCCGATCAGTGTGAGACGATCAGTGCCCCGCCGACCAATGGTACATGATCGGTGTGTGGCATGATCAGTGTGTTACCGATCATTGCAACTAATCATTGGGGCCGATCGGTGCGACTGATCGGTGTGGATGATCGGTGTGACCAATCGGTGTGTGACCGATCAGTGTACACCTGATTAGTGTGACACGATCAGTGCCCCACCGACCGGTGTGACATGATCGGTGTGTCATCGATAAGTGATACCGATCAGTGTGTGGCACGATTGGTGTGTGGCATGACCGGTGTTTCACCAATTGGTGCGACTGGTCGGTGCGGACAATCGGTGCAACTGATTGGTGCATCCGATCTGTGTGACCAATCTGTGTGTGGCATGATCGGTGCCACCCGGCCTTTTCTGGTTTTTCTTCTACAATTTCTCCCGTAACACCACTTTTAGGACCTTTTATCCTTTTGGGAAATGGTTCATGGCATTTTTAAGCCCATAATCAATGTTTATTTTCCTAAAGGTGGGGCGACCCTCAATGGACCCAGCTGTGTGTCCACGTATCGTGCCCCTCTATTTATATAAAATTCTTTAAAGTCCCATCTATGACCACCTTTTCCGATGGGAATATTTAAATAACAATTAATCTCGTCGTTTGTAACCACACAACCGTGTGGGGAACCACGATACGACTTTAAAGATGTTAAAATTTCCATATCCCGTAACAACGGGATCACATCCTTATATCACACGGATTTTTCTTCTTCTTCTTCCACTTGACTAGTCTACATTTATTCCTAGTGTGTTTGGAGTTCCCTTATCGGAGGCAAGTGGTGCGCCTATACCGGAGCCTTTTTTCTCACCCTTGGAGTCCCCGACGTTCTTTCACTGCAAGTCGTGCATCTCCAGTTCTTGGCGCGTGAAGAAGAACTTCGATACATGATCAACCAAGTAGGGGTTTCCTTTGTCTCTCTTTACTGTGTATCATGCGGCGTGGGTATGCTATTTGTTTCTGTGGGGATTGATGAAACCAAACTTATCAAATATAAAGAACATACTTTTAAGGAATGAAGGGGGTGTGATCAATGTTCTGCTACTTTTCCTTACCCATTGATATTTATGTTGTGAATTGTGAAGGCCTGTGCCCACTGAAAATCATGTCAGTTGGTGGACTTTCCTTGTGCATAATTGAATCTTGTCTCCTATCATGTTTAAATAACTGTTTCTTGTAATTTATTTGTCACATAAACTTCTTTAATTTAAACGGATGTCCAATGAACATCCATCCTTGTGTGATCACCCCATCTAACATACAGAATGAATAACCCAATGAATGATGTGATTGAACATGGAAGTCTTCTACTCTGTTTTGGTAGTACGTGTGTTGTTCTGCTTGGTAATTATGGGGTGATTTGAATGGGGATGGGATTCTCTGTTGTGGTACAATTTTTGGCTGTAAATATGATGTTGTGTCGAGATGTATCTCGGGGATTGGTTTGGTTCCAGTACTTTGAAGGATCTCACTGATCCCGTTGTTGTTGTGACTTTACAAGAGAACTGGGTGTGAATGCTTAAATTTCTGTTTGGATGTTTCTTTTTCCCTGACTTGTGGTTATGCCTATTAGTTGCCTAGTATTGTAGAATTGACCTAATGGGATCACATGAACATGAAAACAAGAATGGCTAAAAATGGGGAATTGGTTTTGGGAATGAGTTGTGACTTGTCCGTGAGTGTTGTGCCCATATTTTATGAATGAATAGAAAAATGGTGTTTGTGCTTAGTTTGGCTTCAGAAACCCAAGGCTGGGGATAAGTGTTGTTACTTATACATATAATTGTAGTTCTTATATTTCTTATTCGTGCCACATCCATGTTGATCACTTAGTGCTGAACACCCCCATTTATGGGGGAGGTTGTTTTTCCCAACACTCATATGAGTGCCTGGTTATTAGCTCTTTTTCAGCTCCCTTTCTTGAGTATCCCAAGACTCTTCGGGCAGGCTGTGACGGCCTGAGGTCCATTATAGCCGAAGATTCTTCGGGCATGGTAGTGGTGGTGGTTGGCCCAGGTCTGTGCGGGCAGGTTGTTTCCCAAGAGACTTCGGGATGAGGCCCAGGTGACTTCGGGCGTGGCAGTAGTTGTTCTAGCCTAGGTGATTGCTGGAGTTGTTTTCTTGTGGTGGTTGTGGCCTAGGTGTTTGCGTGTGGGATGTGTGGTTGCGGCCCAGGTGTGTCCGGGTGGGGTGTGGCAGTGGGACTGCGGTGAGAATGGTGGGATTGGTTCGATGCATAGGATGTATTCGATAACCAGTGGGAAAGTGGAACGGGGCACCAAATTATAGATGTGATATTACTTTGTACCACTTGACATGCGTTATTTGGGGAGTGTGCCTTGGTGAGGCCTGGGTGGTTAGTCTTCCTTGATAGGTGATTTGGTTACCTCTTTCCTCACAGGGCATTAGAATGCCTCACCACTTGTGCACGAGAGTCTTTTGTTTTCCCTGCTGAGTATACTTGTATGCTCACCCTACATTTGTAAAACTGATTTCAGGTTTCTAGGAGGAATTTAGTGTTCATGCATGGACATACTAGCTCAGGCCTTGGGAAATTTTATGTTTTCATTTTAATTTTTCTTGGAAATTTACCATTTAAGTTCTTGTGTCTTGTATCTCTTACATTTGAACATGCATATGGGAATGGTTTACTTTCATCTTTACCTTTACTTTCATCTTTGGTATTTTTGGGGTTTCTATCTTATCTCTTGATTCTATTAAAATAAAAAGGGTAATTCCTTCCATCCTGTGTGTGATTCTATACCCTTGGTTCTAGTCGTCACTCTGGGAGCTATTTAAGGAGGGTATCGGCGGTAATTATCTCTCCTTCAACATAAAGAAAGAAGGGACTTGCAATCTGCTATCCCTTCCCTCTTTTTGTTGAAGGAGGGTCCTAACAGAATGGTATCATAGGAGTGAGGTTCATAGAGATAGGATGGAGTCTAGAGTTAGGTACAGTGAGGATTGCATGGGATGGTATGGAAATAGTGTTGGGTGATCTTGGTTCATGAAGTAGGACAGGGAAGACCGGTTATTACATGAGATTTTAGGGCCCACTTGATCTGATGCAAGGAAACTGGACCTACCGAATAGATAAGTGAGGATACACTACATATAGGGCAGAGACCTTAGAGAAGGTAAATTCATCATAATGACTTGTTTTCTTGTGTTTCATGGGTATTTTGGGAATTGAAAATGAATAAAAAGTCTAATAAAACATAAATCTTCTAATCTACTCGGGATTAGGCATTCTTTGTTTACCTTACTACTATGGAACCTTGGAGATGACCACGAGTGGTGCTGACAATCTAGGCCTCGAAGATTGATTCGGCTGATCGAAAAAGGGCTGACCGAGAGGAGGAAGATGATCAGTGGTGGGGGACGCTTCATGCCTTTCAACGGTAGGCCCTCAGGAAGTATGAGGGTAGCGTCTCAAATATAGAGACATAGAGATGGGTCAAGGAGCTAGTGATAGATTTCGGCATGATTCGGGCTCCGACGGAGTACTAGGTTCCTTTGGATATAATTCAGATGTGTGGAGCAGCATGTTATTGGTGGACGCATTATCATGGGGAGAAGAAGGAGGATGAGGTTTTTTGGGATGACATCGATAGGGAGTTCTGGACAGAATTCCTCTCTTCCACGATGAAGGATGAGAAGAGGAAGGAGCTACTATCCCTGTTGAAGGGGAACATGTCAGTGAGAAAATTGGGTATCATGTTCAAGGTTATCCTCCACTTTTCTCTGGACCTGTTTCCAGACAAGGAGTGTCGGGTGAGAGGTTTGGATGAGGCACTTCAACCTTCTCTTCAGTATACTGTCACTCCCTTCACCTTATCGACCTACTTAGAGGTCCATAAGAATGACGAGGTGGTGGAAAGGATACACACGATAGGAGGTGTATCACGACAGGGGATCCAATTGGGCTCGTCGAAGGGGAAGGTCGTCAGTAGCAGGCCTCCAGCATCCGGACCCTATAGGTTTTGACCAGCTGGAAGTAGGCCTCACCAGTTCTAGTTATGATCCCCCCAGTCCTCACCCGTTCCTTTCAGGCTTAGTATCAAGGTGCTTCGTCAGTGGGAGCCATGGGAACCATCGAAATCAGTGCCCGGACAGAGTGCAGGATAGTGGGGGTGGGCCAGTGCAGCACCCACCCCAGCCACAATAGTTTCCCGCCAGACCCTTTTAGTATCAGAAGGGATAGTGAGGTCCCGCTCCTCCAAGGGAGGACGTCGCCGGGGGAGGCCGACCATAGGGCTCTCCTCAGGGACCTCGACCGGGGCATGGTCTGGGAGGCGGTTGACTGCTGAGAGTCAGATGAGCTGGGCATGGGTAGTTGCACGCCGTGGAGGCACCAGTTCTAGCAAGGCCAGAAGTGGTTCGAGGTATGATCATCTTGTTTAGTACCCATGCCTATGCCTTATTCGATACAGGAGAATTGAACTCCTTTGTTACACCCAGTGTTTCCCGTTCCCTTGGTTTAGGAGTCTAGAGACTTTCATCACCCCTGGTGCTAAGAACGCCATTCAGAGGTCAGACCGACTTGTTTTATGTTTGCTGAGGGTTTAGACTGATTGTAGGGCCACATCAGTCTATCAGGGATCTTCTACTGGTGCAGATACAACTATACTATGTAATACTTGGCATTGAATGAGTTTTCTCTGTATGTGTCGTCATTTACTATTTCCAAAGTAGGGTTCTATTTTAAAATTTGGGTTGCTGACGTGTAACCTTCACTGGCAAGCGGAGTGGCCAGAAAAGCAGCAGGCGAGCGGGGCCCCTCCTTTCCCTGTTAGCTGAACTATTAGTGGAGTTGGTGGATGCAGAGATGGTGGAGTTCCCAAGGATATTCAGTGAGTTTATCTACGTCTTCCCTGAGGATGTGGCGACTCTACCCCATCGATGTGATGTTGAGTCGGGATATACTTGCAACCTGGTGCCCATCCGATTTCGATGGCTCCCTACTAGATGGCACCTTCTTGAGTTGATGGAGTTGTGGATCCTGATTGAAGATATTTTAAGGAAGGGTTTTATTTGACCGAGTTTGTCACTATGGGGTGCTCTTGTCTTTTTCGCAAAGAAGGCAGATGGTGGTCTCAGGGTGTGCATAGGCTACCGGAGACTAAATCAGGTAACGGTCAAGAACAGTTACCCTTTCCCAAGGATAGAAGACCTTTTAGACCAGTTAAAAGGGGTAGGGTGGTTATCAATGATAGATCTGTGGTTGGTATATCAATAGTAGCGGGTGAACGAGGGTGACCTATCGAAGACTTCGTTCAGGTGTAGGTATGGGAACTTGGAGTTTGTGGTCATGCCGTTCAACATTACAAACGCACCAGTTGTTTTCATGGGGCTTTTGAACTCCATATTTTGTAAATATCTATATTGGTTCATTGTCGTGTTTATTGAAGACATCCTGATCTACAAATGATCAGTGAAGGATCACGCAGAGCACCTGAGAACAGTTTTAGAGGTCCGCTGGCAGCACCGGCTCTAGGATAAATTGTCCCAGTGCGAGTTCTGGACGCGAGACATAAATTTACTTGAGCACGTTGTGTCTAAGAAGGGGATACCGGTGGACCCTTCTAAGGCCGAGGCAGTTATTTCGTGGACAACACCCAAGAACGGGTCAGAAGTTCGTAGTTTCCTAGGTCTGGCAGGTTACTATCGGAGGTTCGTGCCCAACTTCTCTCAAGTTGCAGCACCATTGACATCCTTGACCAAGAAGGACTAGGCTTTCGTGTAGAATGTGTAGTGTGAGGCGGCCTTTAGTTATCTAAAGGAGAATTTGGTTAGTTCCCCAGTGGTGAGGTTACCAGAAGAAGGGGCGGTGTATGAGGTGTTCGGTGATGCGTCAGGGCAAGGTCACATATGTGTGTTGATGCAGAGGCAAGGGGTGATCTCCTATGGGTCTTGAAAGTTACGTACCCATGATTTTAACTATTCCACCCAAGATCTGGAGCTTGCGGCAGTCGTGTTCGCACTAAATTTGTGGCGGCATAACCTCATCGGGGAGCGCTTCTTGGTCTTCACAGATCACAAAAACTTGAAGTATGTCTTCTACCAGCGGGACCTGAACATACGGCAGCGATGGTGGATGATGTTCCTTCTGGACTACGGAATCGATATTTCATACACCTCTGGAAAATGGAATGTGGTGGATGATTCCTTGAGCAGGATGTCGTAGAAGGACATGGTTCATGAGTCGGCAGATGCTTGAAAGGCGATGGAAAAGTTGGCGGCCCTGAACCTGGATGCGAGGATGGATGGTGGTAGAGGTTTCCTATATCAGTTGATAGTACAGTCTTCTCTACTACGGTGGGTGGGGGAGTCTCATTGGGGGGACTCAAAAAGTGAAGTGATGTGTGACTGGGTCAACCAAGGTGATGCGCAGGAAGGGTGGACGGAGGATGGTCAGAACATGATGCTTTTCCAAGGGATGTTATTTGTTCTAGAGGAGATGTGTGGGATAGTTCTTAGTGAGTTCCACAACTGGACCCTAGTTGTGCACCCGGGTGTTACCAATATGTACCAGGGTCTGAGCAGTCGGTTTTTGTGGCCTGGTGTAAAGCGGGTGGTGACGGAGTTCGTGGCAAAGTGCCTAGTGTGTCAGCAGGTGAAGGATGGACACTGTGTTCCAGGCAGTTTGTTGCAGCCTTTGGAAATCACCGAGTGGAAGTGGGATGACATCTCAATGGATTTCATCATGGGACTATCCAGAGTTCACAGGGGTTTCGATGGTATCTGGGTAGTGGTGGAACAGTTGATGAAATTGGCTCACATTTTGGCAATCAAGGATTCAGGTGGAGTGGATTACTTAGAACGGAGGTACTTGGATGAGGTGGCGCGGTTTCATGGAGTTATGAGGTCCATTTTCACGGAATGGGATTTATGGTTTATCTCACGAGTCTGAAGAGGATTGCAGCATAATTTTCGCACCCAGCTACGTCTTAGCACTTCTTTCCATCCCCAAACAGATGGGCAGATAGAGCGCACCATCCAGACGTTGAAGGATATGCAACGGGCAGGTATTCTGGACTTTGGGGGATCGTGGGTGTGACACTTGCCTCTGGTAGAGTTTTCCTACAATAATAGCCATCACTCTACCTTTGGAATGTCTCCGTTCGAATCTTTGTACGGAAGACCATTTTGCTCGCCAATATGCTAGACTGGGGTTGGGGAAACAAGTGTAGTAGGCCCAGAAGTGGTCCAGAGCATGATGGAGAAGGCTCAACTTATACAGGAGAGGATGAAGGTCGCACAGGACCGACAGAAGTCATATGTCGATAATAGGAGGAGACCCTTGGAGTTTGGGGTTGGGGATCACATGTTCTTGATGGTCTCCCCTCAGCGTGGACAACAGAGGTTCGGTAGGGGGGTAAGCTTTCTCCTAGATTCATCAGACCCTTTGAAGTGTTGTGGAGGGTCGGAGAAGTGGATTTTCATCTAGCGCTACCACCGCCTCTACTGAGGAGACATGACGTCTTCCATGTGTCCAAACTCAGACGATATCTTCACGATGATTCACATGTCCTTGACTAGAGAATATTGGGTATCAAGGATGACGTGACATTTGTGGAAAGGCTTGTGAGGATCATGGATCGTGAGGATAAGGTTCTCCGAGTATGAACCATTCCTTTGGTTCGTGTGTTGTGGAGGCATGGAGGGATCTAAGAGAGTACATGGGAACGGGAGACACAGATGTGTGCCCAACACCCAAATATTTTTTGAGTTTTGTTCTGTTCTGTTCTATGATTGTTGTGTTGTAGTGCTTCCCTTGTTAGTTTATGAGATGTTTTGTTTCCCTACCCGGGGAGTGTTGTGAAATGTCCCTACTGTGGAGAAGGGAAGAACCGATCCCTAATCAAGACACATGAAGGTGGATGCAGTTAAACCTGTGCGGGCGAGTCAGTGCCGCCCGAAGCAGATAGTATCATGAAATGGAAGAAAGAACTCCTTAATCCAAATGACTGTATAGCTGACCCATGGATGTTGCTTGGTTACTTGAGGTAGAGGTGTTTATAGAAGTCGATGAGGTTCACTCCTGAGATGTATCTTTTGAGGTGTTTGTTCAGACCCCCCACCCCTTTTCTCTTCTGGTTTGTTTGATTCTCGAGGGATAGAATAGTTTTAAAGGAATCTAATGTAATGGCGCAGACCCTCATGGTCTATACCTTTTCCAAAATCCAGATCCTAAGGGTAGCGTCTCGGTGGTAGGATGCTCTATTCGTGTGCAATCTATTGGGGTGCGACCGATCAGCGTGTGACCCGATCGGTGTGCGCCCCATCGGCGTGAGACCTGGTCGGTGGGCGCCTGATCGGCGTGCGACCCGATCGGCATGAGACCCGATCGGCATGCGACCCGATCGACGGGAGACCCGATAAGGGTGCGCCTGATCGGCGTGAGACCAGATCGGCGGGCGACCCGATTGGCGAGCGCCCGATCGGCGAGCGCCCGATCGGCGGGCCACCCGATCGACGAGCGCTCGATCGGCGGGCGACCCGATCGGCGCGCGACCGATCGGCGGGCGGCCGATCAGTGGGTGTCCGATCGGTGCGCGACCAATCAGTGTGCACCGATTGGTGTGTGACCAATTGGCGTGCGACCGATCAGTGGGAACCCAAGCGGTGTGACACAATTAGTGCCCCACCGACCGGTGTGACATGATTGGTGTGTCACTGATCGGTGCCTCACCGATCAGTGCGCTGATTGGTGCGGCCGATTGGTGTGACCAATCGGTGTGTGGCACAATCAGTGCCACCCAACCTTGTCATCTTTTTCTTCTTCAGTTCCTCCCATAACACCACTTTTAGGCACTTTTAACGTTTTTGGAAGTGTTTGAAGGCCGTTTTTAAGCCCATAATCAATGATTAAATTCCTAAAGGTGGGGCAACACTCAATGGACCCACATGTGTGTCTGCGTATCGTGCCCCTATATTTATATAAAATTCATTATAGTACTAGCTATTAGCACCTTTTCTGATGGGAATTTTAAATAAAAACTATTCTCATCGTGTGTAACCACCCAACCGCATGGGGAACTACGATCCGACTTTAAAGCCATTCAAATATGCATATCATATAACAACAGGATCTTATCCTTATATCACACGGTAATTCCTTCTTCTTCTTCCTATTGGATGGTCTGTTTTTCTTCCTAGTGCATTTGGAGTTCCCCTTTCAGAGGCATGTTGTACACCTGTACCGGAGCATTTTTTTCTCACCCTTGGAGTCCCCGATGTTCTTTTCCTGCAGGTCACGCATCTCCAGTTCTTGGTGCATGAAGAAGAACTTCGATCCTTGTTTAACCATGTAGGGTTTTTCCTTCATCTCTCTTTACTGTATATCATGCGGGGTGGGTATGCTATTTGTTTCTGTGGGGATTGATGTAACCAAACGTAAAGAAGATAATGAACAAAATTTTAAAGAAGTAAGGGGGTGTGATCGATGTTCATCTACTTTTCATTACCCAAAGACATTTATGTTGTGAATTGTGCGGGACAATGCCCACTGAAAATCATGGATATTGGTGGTCTTTTCTTGTGCATTATTGATCCTTATCCCCTGTGATGTTTAACTATCTGTAAAATTTAATTGATTTTTCACGTAAACTCAGTTAATGTAAAGGGATGTCCAATGAACAACCATCCTTGTGTGATCACCCCGGTTAACAAATAGAAAGAATAACCTAATGATTGATGTGCTTGAATCGGTAAGTCACATAGTCTATTTTAGTAGTAGGTGTGTTGTTCTGCTTGGTGGTTATGGGGTGATGTGGATGGTGATGGAATCCTCTATTGTGGTACAATTGTTGGTTGTGAATCTGATGTTGTGTGGGGCTGTATCTCCGGTCTTTGTTTGGTTCTATTACTTTGAGGGATCTCACTGATCCCTTTGTTGTTGCGACTTTATAAGAGAACCGAGTGTGAATGCTTAAATTGTTGTTTGGATGATTCTTTTTCCTTGATATGTGGTTATGCATATTATTTCCCCAGTAGTGTAGAATTGACCTAATGGGATCACTTTAATGTGAAAACAAGAATGGTTAAAAATAGGGAATTTTGTTTGGGAATGAGCTGTGACTTGGTCGTGAGTGATGTTCCCTTCTTTAATGAAGGAATTGTAACAGGGTTTGTGTGCTTAGGTAGGCTTTGGAAAATATAGTCATGGGATGAATATTGTTATCTATACATATAATTTTAGTTCTTATATTTCTTATTCTTACCCCAACCAAGTAGATCACTTAGTGCCGAACACCCCAATTTTATGGGGGAGGGTTTTTTCACAACACTCCTATAAGTGGCTATTTATTACATTCTTTTCATCCACATTTTCTGAATATCCCAGGACTCTTCGGGATGGCTGTGACGGAATGAGGTCCATTATGGTCGAGGATTATTCGGTCAGGGTAGTGGTGGTGGTTAGCCCATGTGTGTGCGGGTAGGTTGTTTCCCAAGAGTCTTCGGGATGAGGCCTAGGTGTCTTCGGGCGTGGTAGTAGGTGTTCTGGCCTAGGTGTTTGCAGGAGTGGTTTCATGTGATAGTTTTGGTCCTAGTTTTTGTGGGTGGGATTTGTGGTTGTGGCCTAGGTGTTTGAGGGTGGGACGTATGGTTGTGGCCCAGGTGTGTGCGGGTGGGGTGTGGCAGTGGGACTGTGGTGAGAATGGAGGGATCGGTTCGACACGTAAGATGTCTTCAATATATAGTGGGAAAGTGGCGCGGTGTAACCAAATATTGATGTGCTATTACTATGTACTACTTGACTTACATTATAAGGGGAGTGTGCCTTGGTGAGGCCTTGGTGGTTACTCTTCTATGTTAGGTGATTATGTTACCTCTTTCCTCACAGGGCATTAGAATGCCTCCCCACTTGTGCATGAGAGTCTTTGGTTTTCCATTCTTAGTGTACTTGTATGCTCCCGCTACGTTTATAAAACCGCTTTCAGGTTTCCAGGAGGACTTCAGGGATCATTCAAGGCTGTACCATCTCGGACCTTGGGGCAGTTTTTGTGGTCGTTTTCTTTTTTCTTGGTACTTTACCTTTGGAGTTCTTGTGGCTTGTATCTCTTACTTTTAAACATGCATATAGGAATAGTTTACCTTCGGCATTACCTTTACATTCAGCTTTGGTGTTGTTGGGGTTTCTATCTTATCTCCCGATCCTATTAAAATAAATAGTGTAATGCCTTCCATTTTGTGCGTGACTCTATACACTTGGTTCTAGTCGCCACTCCGAGACCTATTTATGGTGGGTCTTGGGGGGTCATTATCTCTCCTTCGACTTAAAAAAGGAAGGGTCTGGAAATCTGATGTCGTTTCTCTCCTTTTGGTGAAGATAGGTTGTGAAAATATATATATATCATTTACATACTTCCATTCAATTCAATAAGGAAATGAAAATAGCGTTCATGTGTACGTAATGCCTACCGTCTCCATGAACAGTGTATTCCATTTAATTTAACTATCTATTATATATATATATATATAAACTTAATATATATGATATATAAATCATTTTTTACATTAAATATGTAATTAAATAATGATGTATGAACATAATTATATCAATAATAAAAATTCAAAACACTTATGATAAATAAACATACTATTACCCAGAACATTGTTGTAACATGGAATTGACTAAAGAATTGGTAATATAAAGTTGTAAGTTAAATATATATGATATCATAAGTATTATTATTTTTATATTACAAGTAAATAACATTTCTATAACCACTATATATAAGTTTTAAACACATACAAATTAAATCAGACATAAGGTAAGGTATAACTATTCCAAATCTCGTTTTTATCTGAGCGTGTTTATTATTAAGAATATACTAGAGATATATTTATCACACATGTCCATGTATTGTAAAAATGTTTCCATAAAAGGATTAATATTCTTATATTTATATTTAAATTAAATTTTACCCATTTTGACTTCTACTATGTGGTGTTGAGGGAATAATTCTTTTGTTTACCACACGAGGTACTTTTGGAATTTTGCAGCAAAAAAACAAGGATAATTTTTTTTACTTATATGACATGAATGACTTTTTACACCTTCATAGTGCCTAATTTCCCTGAATCATTATCTATATGTTTATCAGTGTCCTATAAACTGAAATATTTTCTTCTGAAATTGAATGAAATTTTGAGATAATAATAAAATTGGAAAAAAGGATATTTTTCTCAGGAAGTATGTCCAGTTGTTTTATGAAAATTATATTCTAACTAATATGACATATAGGTATGTATCTTTCCGTAATATTACATTAATTTTATATTTCTTATGATGGATTTATTTTTATGAAAATAATTTATTTTTTATGGATTTTAATGGAATGATATTTAAGAAACCCATTTAATTTCAGGGGTTCTGCTCTGATGAATGATTTGTGTTTTTGTGTAACATGTAAGATTGATTTAATTATGAGATGGGTGGGACCTATGTATCCCGACAATTAATTGTGTAATGATTCATATCTTTTGAGTTATAAATGATTGGAACAAAAAATAATTTTGGTTATGTAATATAGGGTTGGAACGACAGGTAAACCCGGTTCAGTAATGGACATTGTCCACTATGATGGTCTTGGAAACAATGTCATGCCTACTATTGAAATCATATTATGTGTATATTTATTTTACACAATCCCGTGATTTATTCCATTTCTTTTTTATGTTTAATGATACTTTATGATCTATTCCTTATAAACTACTATGATTTATTTCTTGAATCATGATTTTGATGTTTGAAATTTATGTTTATGTTTTTTTATGTTCAAATATTTATGGTTTGTTTTATGTTATCCATGTTTACCCTTACTGAGCATCTGATCTCACCCTTTTATATGTTTCTTTTACCCAAGATATAAAACTTTTTTATATAGAAAAACAAAAGGGTGACATTTATGGGAGATGATGATGATCTTTCAACATGATTAGACAATTATGTTTCAAGTTTCAAAAGACACTAAACTAATACTGTCTTAGGGCATCTGTTTGTGTCATGTATTACATTTTCCAAAAAATAACTGTAATTTCAATTTAATTCATGATTTGGTCTCTACAAGTACAGTGGGTGTTCTAGAAAAATGTCTAGACAGAATGATTTATTTGAAAGGATTATCATTATGAAATGTGGAGAAGTTACCTTCAAAGATAATGTTAAAGGAGAATTTATGGTCAATGATAATATTTTTCTTCTGGGAAATGATTTAATTTCAAATGTTATATTTAGTAATGGTCTTAATCATAACATTATAAGAATATGTCAATTATGTTATAATGGTTACCATTTCAAATTTATGAATAATAATGGTATAGTAAAAAATTCTAATGGTGATTTCATTCTTTATACCAATCGGTATGAGAATGTGTACCCACTAATCTTAGAAGAACATAGGATCCAACACTTACAGTGTCTTACTATATTTAATGACTAGTCTCAGTTATCGAATATATGTTCAATACACTATATCCATAGAATCATATGTATATTAATTATGAAAATACTTGCTTGGACATACCGGGGCATAGATTTGATTTTTCATAAGTGTGTCACCATGGTCAATATTCTATATATCATAAGTCACATTTTAAATCTATAAATGAAGTATCAACTTATGATTCATTACAATTATTTCACATGGATCATTTAAGTCATACAATGTTTGAAGGTATTGGTGGTGAGTAAAAATCTATTTATTTGATGATTAAACTTGATAAACATTGGCCAATTTTCTAGAAACAAAATCTGAAAACATTTATTATTTTGATAAAATTTCAGAAAAAGTTTAAAATAAAAAAATCCTTCCCTTTATAAAAAATAATAGTTTTCATGGTGGAGAATTTTTAAATTCACATTTCGAAGAAACAATGAATTTTATACTATAGTGCATTTGGATAGAATGTATCAATTTTGAATAAAAATGTTAATTTAAACAAATAATCACCCAAATCTGATGAAGGTATATTTTTTGGATAAACCACTACTTTTAAGTTATATATAGTTTCTAATAAAATATCATTTTCTATTGAGGAAATAGTATATTTCAAATTTGATTAAATAGATTATTTTGTTTTAAAAAAATCCAACAAACATCATCATATGTGTTTTATAAAACTGATCCTCAACCTTCGATAGAGGATTATTCTAAAAAGGAAAATAGTCAATAAATTATTTCGAATGTATTTCCCCAAGAAGACATTCTAAATTATGTTGATGAAGAAAACTTACAAAATCCATGTCTGGTTTTTCATGGGTGTTATCCTTGTCATAGTATCATTGGTGATATTAGTCAATCAGTTACGACTAGATTTTCATTGAGAAATAAAATAGATCATAAAGATTTTATTTCCAAATTATAATCTAAAAAACCTAATTAAGATTTAGTTGAATTGGGTTGGATAAATTTGATGAATGATGAGATAAATTAATTTAAAAAGATTAATGTCTGGACCTTCGATGAATGACCTAAAGGAACATCAATAATTGGAGTAAAATGGGTTTTTTAAAACTGACATGATGTAAACGAAAATATCAATATAAATAAAGAAATAATTATTAATAATGGTTATATTCAATAAGAGGGAATATATTATAGTGAAAACCATCCACTCATATCTATAATTGAATATATTCATATTCTATTAGCCTTTGTGGCCTTTAACAATTTCAAACATTTCCAAACAGATGTGAAGTGTGATTTCCTTAATGGATATGTATAAGAGGAAGTTTTTGATAAAATACACCCATGTTTTGAAGATTAAAAACATCCTAAATATATTTATAAACTTAACAAATAATTATATGGCCTTAAATAGGCTCATTTAGCTTCGTATGATAATTAAATTGTAATTTTTTTACAAAACATCTATGTTATTGGAACCGAGGATCCAAATATTTTTTTTAATGAATGTAAATATACATTATGATTGTTCAAATTTATTTTGATGAAATTATATTAAGATTATATAAATAATCTCTAATAGATTATTTTTGGAATTTTATAAAACCAATGTTTGATATGAGTATGATGGTTGAGTTAACATTCATTCTTGGATTTCAAATTTCTCAACAGTCAGAATGTACATATATATCTCAACATAAGTGTAATGATCACAATTTTTATCAATGTATTTACCTTCTAATAATTTGGTATAATAGTATAATCACATTATATTATATACTGAACAGAATAAAAACTTTATAAATAATGAATGACTAGAATAAAACGTATCTCTTAATGTTAACTAACACATACTGATGAAATAGTAACCTTACATTTAAAATAGCAATGTGGCCCTTTTGAATTATAAACTAGAAAATGAAATAATAACCCCACCAATGAAGGTGTAAATACAATTTTTATATCTTATAAGTGTAAATATGATATAATTATATCATATAATAAGTAAATAAATGTTTTAAATTATTAGGTCAGTGTTGGTATTTTTGTAAGTCATGTATATTTAATAACAATTTTATGATTAATTTATTAAATTAAAAGATTTATTATTTTCAAAAAATGTTTTCATAAAATAATATTTTTACTTATTATGGTTATAATATAAGTTTAGAAGACCTTACATAATTTTTTAATGTGTAAGAAAAGTAGTTTTAATTTTAAAATGTGTATTTTTCATGCATGTTGTGATATTAGTTATAGATTAAATTTCTCATATTTAGGAAATTATTTTCATAAAATAAGGTTCATTATTGGATTATAAACATTGAAAAGTGTCATGGGAATTTTTTTTGATTTTTCTAAAATACATTAATTTTTAGTGAATAGTAAGTACTGTAATTTACAGTATATATACATTATATTCTAAATAAATTATTTATTGAGTAAGGGATGATTGACCACCATTTTTTCAAACTCACAAGATCAATTTACTATTTTATTCTCCGGATTCATTACTATTTCATTTCTTGATCAAACTAATGAACTAATGAATTAAATAATGAGAAAACACTCCTCTCCTCCACCACTAATACCAACCCCAACCACCTCTTATCCTTACATTTAAAAGCCCTGATCCTGGTCCAAATTCTAACAAAATATCTTTCCAAAACCCTCCCCCACATCCATATTATCGTTTCCTCATAATAGAAGAAAAACAACTTATCTATGGTCGTTCTCAAGGAGGATAAATTCATGAGGTGAATTCCTCTTTCCGATTCTTTAATTTTCATTTCAAGTTCATTTGTTTTCTTTTTATCTCTTCAGTTACCCTCTTTTAAATGGTAATATTACTTCATTAACTAACATGTACAAAAAAAATTCATTCTAATGGAATAATTTTTCTTCAAATCTCATTTATCCTCCTTTTATACTAAAAATGAAAATACAGTTTGAGACGTGTTAGGTTATCACATTCATGGATGATGAGTTTTCAATTTCATTTATTGTGTTCATTGATTTTCAAAAAACCATATTTAGGGTAAAACCAACAAATTATTTCTGTATTATAACTAATTTAAATCTATTGAATAAATTATTACTAATTATATTAATTAATAAAAAAAAATGAGTTCATTGTGATCGAAAAACAGCCAAATTAATACATGTTATTATCATTAAAATTGTATCTAATGGCTCATCCTCACCTAAAATAACCAAATAAAATATAAGATCATTTAAATATAAATATTATCATTACTAAATCATAACATCAATTCTAGATTTCAATTTCCATTTGAAAAGAACATCTATACTCTTATATAACCTACTCAATCATGAATGTTAAGAAAAGTGTCACTCATGAACGATGGAATTAAACTCTACGACTCATTATAATTCCATAAATGGACTAAATATGTAATGACCTGAAATTTTGAATAATTTTTGTTTCCTAAGCTTTGTGTGTTATTTTATTTTTATACTCGACAAAAATGTTTCATTTGATAACATTAGTATAATTAAAATAAGCCCATTGGGTTTTGACTATTATATGACCATTGATCAATATGACCATTGGAAACTAAATGTTTCAATTATTGTCTCTAAATACAAGTGATCTTGGTTAATTAATATAGAATGATTATTTGATGGCCTCACCTAGTAGTCTTGGACCGATCGAAGCCCATCTAATAGAACTTTGGAAAAAGGTAGAACCACTGGGCTTTGATCTGGACCAAACCCAAGCCGAACGTCATCGTGTGAAGCTAGAATGGAATCGCCTTCACGAGAAGGTCAAACTCCTAGAAATTACTACGCATGCGATGTTGGCCGAACCTCCCCCAGATTCTCTCACCTTAGCACACCTTACTCTTAGGTCCTATTATGGTGTTATAAGGGGCTATGTAACTAGACCATAACTGCCTTCTGATATCCTTTGTTTAAAAAAAAATTGATTTCTTTTTATTTTGAAGTTTATGAATTTTCAAATGTCCGGATAAATATAGTATGCATATTTTTGGTGAATTTCAGAGAAAGGATATTTTAAAAAATGTTTATGTAAATCTTAAATAATTAAAAATGTGTAATGATTTTCAAAAAATGGTCTTCTACAATTATGATCAGTATAAAATGTAGAGTCTAATAAGATCAACTAAATTTTTGATGAATACTAAATTATGAATAGTGGTTTTATGCTTAGGATTAGTAATGTGACCAAATGGATTAGTAATCTCACTTAAACAAAGTATTAATATAATCTAAGAACCATTATTAAGTTATATGATTCAATAAAATCGTTAAATAATGGTTTCATAAATTATTAGTCAGGTATTAGTTTTTTCGGATGAATAGTGTTTTTTTAATTAAAAATTAAATTAAAAATATATAGAATTTTTTTTCTAAAATGGATTTAATTTTTGAACTTAGAGCACTGATATTTTGATAAGGTAATTTTTGAGGATTTTTTTGAAAAAAATGAATTTTTGGTGAATAGTGTATGTTAGGAGCAATAAGGGCATATATACCCTAAGAGGGGGTGGGGTGAATCAGGGTATGGATATTCTTTTTCAATGTTCTTCCGGCCCCACTGGATCATGACCTCTTTATTACAAGGGAAACTTCGTTTGCACTTGTGTGTTTATTATGATCACTTATTTTATTCTTTATCTGATGTTGATGCTTTAAATGCAACACATGGAAGTAAGGAGGCACACACAAAGATTTTTACTTGGTTAACCTTCACTGGGCTACGTCTAAGGAGCATACACTGACATGTTTCTGGTTGTACCTAATTCCACTATTCATCACTAGATGTGGACACAATGGTTCGGGCTAGATCACTTCTATGCCTAGGCACACTGCCTTTACAAAGTTTAGGGTCAGCTCACTGCTTTCCCAAGGGTCACTCCCTGTTTCTCTCTCTATGGCTCACTCCGGTGGAGAGGATCACCTTCTCCCTCTTCCTTTGCTCAATGTGTCGGAAAGAATCCACTCATAGTTTATAGACCTGTATGACTCTTCATTTTCATGAAAGATTGCATCTTCCTTTGTATGTAGATTATTTGTTGAAGCCCAAATTTTACCCGTAGATTAATATCACTTTGCACCGAAGGTATCGGGAAAACTTCTAGCTTCCACACGGCTCGAAAATATGGCCGAGAACTCAACCCTTCATGGCGCCCTTCTCTAAGGCGGCACGCACGTCTCGGCGCAGAAGTCCACACAGGGGCGCAAGTCTTCCCTTACCACCTGCGCGACACAATCCTCCTTAACTCTAAACCTACGCGACTCAATTCCCTTTACGCCCAAACCAACATTGGTGTGCAGCCAACAACAATCACCCTTCTTCAAATATGGTGCGCAAGTCCCACTTGCGAGACACACCACCACTTGCCCGACCACCACACCTGCGCGACGGGAGCTCTGAATCTTCTAAGTATTGAGCTCCATCCAGAAATGAGGAGGGGTGGTACAGTATTTATAGGCATTTTTTCATCCTTACGCAACGGTGCACAACTATCTTCTCGATGCGCAAGTCTCGGCGCGCAGGTCTCTTCTCCTGTATGTCACTTGCGTGACCTACTTCCAAACATGCACGAACCACTTTACATTACCATATTTTGATGTTTTGATCATGAAAAACAATAGGCGTGCATGTTCTCAAGCTTCCAAGGCATCAGCGCGCAAGTCTCTTCACGGCGTGCAAGTACTTGCGTAAAAAAACATAATACATGCGGGACCCTTCTTCCTTTTCCATATTTTGATGATCTGATCTTGAAAACATATGGCGCACATGTTTCTTTTCTTCCAAGACCTCAGCGTGGAAGTCCCTTTTCCAAAATCACTTTTCTTCATTTTGTTGATTTTGAAGCCCTAAAATTTGTCAAACACTAGAAAACGGAGCCACCTTGTATCTGTTCTTTTTGTACCACCTCCAGATCAACCGTTCCTCTTGTCGACGTTCTTGAATCAAACATAGATCGTTGACCTCAGCTCTTGAACTCAACATTCCACTATGAAATCCTATTTGTCAACAAATTTGTATGTCGTTTGTTTTCATTGTCAACAATCACATCACAGATATCCACTTTGTCAACAAACACAATCACCTAAAAAATGGTTCAATGATACCCCGAGGGATTTTTTCCCAAGAGTGTATTTATTTAAAAATTAAATTAAAATAATATTTAGAAAAACATTTTTATAAAATGGAATTCATTTTTGAAATCAGAGCATCTATATTTGGTTAAAGTGAAATTTTTGGATTTTTCTGAGAAAGTTGAATTTTTGATGAATAGTGAAAATACAGTTTTTATGTTACGGGTGTTTAATGACATCATTAAATGATGTATTAAGTATGTAATAAATATTTTCGACTTATTAATTGTAAGATAAGGTACTAGGTGTCTGAAGTGTCCAATTCCATGGGCAAATACCATGGGCAATCCCATGGTTTTTCCAAAACCACCAGTGAGGTGTCCTTTGGACATTAATGCCTTGTCCCCTTCACTTTCCCTATAAATACCAAGCCATCCTCTCATCCATTCGACTCCCAACTCGCCCCCAATAAAGATCTGGTCTCATTACCTCCCAAGGAGTCCTACCAAGGTGCCCCCAATCCCTCAAGGTCCCAACCATTGAGTTTTAAGAGTTACGTTTTAAGGTTAGGGATCCAAACTCTCTCTTTCTTTTCAAATACCCTCTTTTAAGTCATTTCTTCTTTGATCCATGTTATTATGTTGGAGGATGTTATTTTATAGTCCTATTAATTCCCTTTTCATTTTAATATGATGATATATCCCCTATTAATCTCATAATTTCGTTTTATGAATGTTTAATTGGCACCGTTAGGCTGCCGACATTTTTGTAACAGATTCTTTCACCCTTCTCGTTTTCAAGATCTATTTTCATGTCAAGTCATTCATGTTACTTTTTATCATTTTGGGGTTAGGATATCTATATATATCATACTTATCTTTTATTTTAATATTATGAGAGACCCTATTTTATCTCATCAATTCAATTTTTAAGTTTAAGTGACGTCGTTAGGCTGCCGAATTTTTAAGGGATTCTTTCACCCTTCTCGTTTTCAAGATCTATTTTCATGTCAATTATTTCGAGTTCCTTTTTATTATGTTTGGGTATGATCTCTATATCTATCATAGTTATAATTTATTTTCATATGATTATAGACCCCATTTGATATCTTCAATTCGTTATTTTTGAAGTTTAAGTGACGACGTTAAGCTGCCGAATTTTTAAGGGATTCTTTCACCCTTCTCATTTTCAAGTTCTATTTTTCTGTCAAGTCTTTCAAGTTCCTTTTTATTATTTTGGGGTATGATCTCTATATCTATCATACTAATCATTTATTTTTATATGATTAGAGACCCTATTTTTTCTCATCAATTCATTTTTTTGATGTTTAAGTGAGGCAGTTAGGCTGCCAATTTTTCATAAGAGAAATCTTATTTTTGTCTTCCTTTCATGTTCTTAATTTCATATGGTATATCTTTCAAATTTCATTACCATTTTCTTAAATCCATTATATTCTTCCCCCTACTGTTTTATGGATCATTTATGAGTGGATTACCCATGTCCCCTCTCTTTTAATATTTTCTAAAACCCTGTAACATAACCATTATGCTGTAGAATTTTCGTTTCAAAATGCCTCCCTCTTTTTTCTCAAATTATTTTATTTTATTAATTGAATACTCAAAGATAATTATTCTACAGGGTTATTAACATATATATCAAAATTTTCTATTTTAAATTCTCGGATTTACTTACATGAAATCCACATCCCTTTTTTGTGGGTTTAAATTGACATAAAGATCACGTCTTTAAAGTAGTTTTCAAAATGTGATGACTATGAAATAAAGCCCATTCCTTTTCTACTATATGGGTTGTTTATGAAACTATTGATGATGATATATGTGGATCACATGATAATAAAAGAAAAATTTAAGGGTGCGCCCTGATAGCGCTCCAATTCAGTGGGTAAAGACTTAATCTCTAGAGATTACCATTTTTTATGACGCCTTGGTGAATAACCTTGGTAATTTTTAATGACACCGTAGGGATGGACCTTGGTGAAACGGAAATGATTTTCAATATTAAATGTTGTAGATATATCTTCAAGTTAAAAAATATTTTATTTTTATTATGATATGCCTCATGATTTCATTCTAATTCCTTAAATATCATTTTCATGAAATTGTTGATGTATCTCAAGTTCACATGTTAAATGTTTCCCCTTGTTTCCCTTACTAGGACTTCTGCTCACCCTTTCATTTGATGTATGTCCCAGGGTTATGATTTGCAGTAATGAACCTACAATGAACATAAGGAGAAGCCTTTAAAGTGTTTATGAAGATGGTTTTATGTTTTCATGTTTTAAGTTCCTGGTTCCCAAGACACTAAACCTTAAAGATCCTCAGTTTTGTAAAATGTAATGATGGTTTATGTGATAAAAAGGCAGGATGCTATAGTTGGTATCAAATGATGGTTTAGTTATTTGTGGAAATTAGGATATGAAAACTTTATGAAGAACCCTATAGAAAAGTTTAAATATTGGAAATCTTCTTGATATTTTGGTGAGTATTGTGTAAGGGTTTTCCAAGAAAATACATTCTTTTCTGGATACGAGAAGGTAGAGGTGGCTCTGGCACAGATGTACATAGGATTAAAACCTGAAAACACCGCTTTAAGCTAGACCCGAATGAGAACTGGTACACGACAATGGGCCTTGCTGCACTCTTGGTTACGACACTCCCAGGGGATATTCTTTGTTAAATTCATAAGCTTAGTAAGAACCATTATTAAATGAACAATGATAAAATTAAATAAGGATTCACATAAGAATATATATAACCTCATTTGGAACCTATGAGATCACAAGTTAGGATATAATTTTCTTCCACAAGTTCATACTTCTATGCTTAATGTTTCCTTTTCATGATTATTGGCTATGTATTTAAGCCCCTAATTATATGATCTATTCTTAGTTAATGGCAGGAAATAGAAGAACATGTCCCAACACCCAATGTGATAGGAAATGTGACTATTGCCCTATTAATATGACAATGATGAGGAGAGATCAATTTTAACATATTATGATAATGCTAAACCAGCTATCAAAAATCACAATTAATAATTGGTACCTTGTTGAATGCCCAAATTCATCAAGGAAGAAGAAGACAAAGTCTCAAGGATGTTCATCTGATAATGTTGATAAGGAAATGAAGACCCAATTGCTTTTTTGAAAAAAGTGTGGGACGAGGCACCAAAGAGAATGTCGCAAAGGAACTGGGAGATGTTTTAATTGTGGGATGATAGGGAATAAAGTAGCCAATTTCTTAAAAAATGGATAATGTGATGAATTGATATAAGGTTCGATCTAATGTACCTTGTACATTTCGATGTTGTAAATGTGGAGAAGTTAGACATTATCCATGGAAATTATCTCTTGGAATGGATGAGAAGCATGATGAGAATCAACAATCTTCGAGGGCAAGGGAACAACACAAGTCCTATGATGAGATGGATCATGATGACTTAAGTACATGTAACTTCTTCTCAATAATTGTCTATGTCATGTTGTATTATAGTTCGTTTCCTATGAGCATATCTTTAATGTTTTTTAAGAACATTGAGTCAGTAACAAAGATGGTTTAATATCATTATGGAAAAATATATTGTTATGTACCACTTGTTGATGTAGTGAAGCAATTTTTCAAGGGTGGTTAGGGGATTAAAAGATGATTATTATTTTGGAAGATTCTCACTATTTTGGAAAACCTATATGATCGAGGTAAATAGATTACTACGGTATTTTCTTTGAGGAGTAAAGGTTGACTAATATTTGGAATAATCGATGAATTTAAGGTGAACTTATAGTAATTTAGGTTACTTATGGAATAGATTAACCTATCTAGGGGAAAATATGTTTAGGTCAGTTACTTTTTTTATAGGATGTTATGAGTGGTTGATATTGTTTGGAGATAAATGATAAAGTTTAGACTATGTTATTAAATCCTTCTTGTATTTTGGTTTCAATCTTAGTTTGGTTTATTTTGAGGAATTTTAAGGACAATTATTTATTAAATGGATTATGTTGAACTTTGGGTAGTAATGTGGAATTGTTTTGATTTAGAAGTAGTTTCCCTTCTTATGGGGTTCATTATTTTTGAAGAGTTGTTTTATCTTACCCTTTTTGTTTTTAGTTAAATGTTTAAAGATAGAAGAAATAGATAGTTAATATTTTTTTTATTATGTGATTCTCTAGAAGATGATTCTTGTGCTTTTGATGAGATCAAGTGTTTTTGAATTCCCATCATTTGGAGAAAAGATTAATTTTTTGTAGAAACTTATTAAAGGAAGAAACTCTACGTGAAGGTTGGTGTATTTATGTATATTTGTATTCTATGTAGTAAATGAATTCCTCAAAATTATGAAAGAGAAAGAAAAAAAACCATTGTTGGTTTATGTTTTCTCCTCAGTAATCAAAGATCGTTTACACACATCATAAGTTTCTGATTTTCTTGTTGTTAACTTTCTCCTAATTTTGTTTTCTATCACTCTCCATCAGAACACGACTCTTTGCTTTTTTCTTCCATATCCCTGTTTTCCTACATGGAATCCTAGTATGGGTTAACTCGGGTGACCTTTTTACTTCCCTTCCTTTCTTTGGAAGCAATTTTTTACTGACTCTTTTTCCGATATAAGACTTTCAACAAAATTTCCAAGCCCAATTTTGAAATTGCGAGGACGCAATTTCTCAAAGGGGAAAGATTGTAACGACCTGAAATTTTGAATAATTTTTTTTCCTAAACTCTGTGTGTTATTTTATTTTTATACTCGACAAAAATGTTTCATTTGATAACATTAGTATAATTAAAATGAGACTGTTGGGTGTTGACTGTTATATGGCCGTTGATCAATAAGACCGTTGGAATCTAAACGTTTCAATTATTATCTCTAAATCCAAGTGATCTTGGTTAATTAATATAGAAAGAAGATTTGATGGCCTCACCCAGTAGTCATGGACCGATCGAAGCCCATCTAATAGAACTTGGGAAGGAGGCAGCACCACTGGGCTTTGCTCTGGACCAAACCCAAGCCGAACTTCATCGTGTGAATCTAGAAAGGAATCTCCTTCGCGAGAAGTTCAAACTGATAGAAATTACCTCTCGTGCGATGTTGGCCGAGCCTCCCTCGGATTCTCTCACCTTTTCACACCTTACACATAGGTCCTTTGCTGGTGTTATAAGGGGCTATGTAACTAGATCGTAACTAATTTTTGCAATCCTTTGTTTAAAAAAATTTATTTCTTCTTATGATGAAGTTTATGAATTTTCAAATGTCCGAATAAATATAGTATGCATGTTTTTGGTGAATTTTTGAGAAAGGATATTTTAAAAAATGTTTATGTTAACCTTGAATAATTAAAAATGTGTAATGATTTTCAGAAAATGATCTTCTACAATTATGTACAATATAAAATTTAGATTCTAATAGGATCAACTTAATTTTTGATGAATAGTGATTTTATGCTTATGATTAGTAATGTGACCAAATATATTAGTAATCTCACTGAATGAAAATATTAATATAATCTAGGAACCTTGATTAAGTAATGTGATTCAATAAAATGGTTAAATAATGATTTCATAAATTATTAGTCATGTTTTAGTTTTTTCTGATGAATAGTGTTTTTTTAATTAAAAATTAGACTTAAAATATTTAGAAAAATATTTTTATAAAATGGATTTCATTTTTGAACTCATAGCATCGATATTATATAAACGTAATTTTTGGGGATTTTTCTGAAAAAAATGAATTTTCGGTGAATAGTGTATTTATTTAAAAATTAAATTAAAAAATTATTTAGAAAATTATTTTTATAATATGGAGTTCATTTTTGAAATCAGAGAATCGATATTTTGTTAAGGTGAAATTTTGGGATTTTTCTGAGAATGTTGAATTTTTGATGAATAGTGAAAATACAGTTTTTAAGTTATGTGTGTTTAATGATATCATTAAATGATGTATTAAGTATTTAATCAATATGGTCTACTTATTAATAGTAAGACAAGGTATGAGGTGTCCCAGGTGGCCAATACCATGGGAAAACACTATGGGAGACCCATGGTTTTTCCAAAACCACCAATGAGGTTTCCCTTGGCCATTAATGCCTTGTCCTCTCACTTTCCCCATAAATACCAAGCCATCCTCTCACCATTCGAAACCCAACTCTCCCCCAACAAATCTCTGGTCTCAATACCTCCGATGGAGTCCTCCCAAGGTGCCCCCAATCCCTCAAGGTCCTATCCTTTGAGTTTTAAAATTTACATTTTACGGTAAGGGATCCAAACTGTCTATTTCTTTTCGAATACTCTCTTTTAAGTAATTTATTTTATTCTCCATGTTCTTATGTTAGAGGATGTTATTTTATATTCCTCTTACTTCCCTATTCATTTTCATATGATGATATATCCCCTCTTACTCTCATCATTTAGTTTTATGAATGTTAATGTGGCGCCATTAGGCTGCCAAAATTTTTTTAACGGATTCTTTCACCCTTCTCGTTTTCAAGATCTATTTTCATGTCAAGTCCTTCAAGATCCTTTTTATTATGTTGTGGTATGATATCTATATATATCATACTGATATTTTGTGTTAAAATGATTAGAGACCCCATTTTATGTCATCAATTCATTATTTGAAGTTTAAGTGACGCCGTAAGGCTAATGAATTTTTAAGGGATTCTTTCACCCTTCTCGTTTTCAAGTTATATTTTCATGTCAAGTCTTTCAAGTTCCATTTTATTATGTTGGGTTATGATCTCTGTATCTATAACAATGATCATTTATTTTCATATTATGAGAGACTCAATTTTATCTCTTCAATTCAGTATTTTGAAGTTTAAGTGACGCCGTTTGGCAGCCAAATTTTTAAGGGATTCATTCACCCTTCTCGTTTTCAAGTTCTATTTTCATGTCATGTCTTTCAAGTTCCTTTTTATTATGTTTGGGTATGATCTCTATATCTATAATACTGATAATTTCTTATCATATTATGAGATACCCTATTTTATCTCATCTATTCATTTTTTATTAAGTTTCTGTGATGCCATTAGGCATCCGAATTTTCATTAGAGAAATGTTATTTTTGTCTTCCTTTCATGTTCTTCATTTCATATGGTATATTTTCAAAAATTCATTAACATGTTCTTAAATACATTATATTCTATCCCCCTACTATTTTATGGATCATTTATGAGTAGATTACCCATGTACCCTCTATTTTAATATTTTCTAAAACCCTGTAACATAGCCATTATGCTGTAGAATCTTCGTCTCAAAATGTCTCTCTATTTTTTCTCAAATTATTTTATTTTATTAAGTGAATACACAAAGATCTTTCTTCTATAGGGGAATTCAAATATATATAAAAATGTTTTATTTTAAATTCTGGGATTTAAATACACGAAACCTGCTTCACTTTTTCGTGGGTTTAAAGTGACATAAAGATCATGTCTTTAAAGCAGTTTTTAATATGCGATGACTATGAAATGAAACCCATTTAATTTATGATATATGGGTTGTTTATGAAATTATTGATGATGATATATTCCTTATATGATAATAAAGGAAAATTTAAGGGTGTGCCTGGATTGCTATCCAATGTATTGGGTAAAGACTTAATCTCTAGAGATGACCAGTTTTAACGCCGCCTTGGTGAATAACCTGGGTAAATTTTAATGACACCTTGGGGATGGACCATGGTGAAATGGAAATGATTGTCAATATTAAATGTTGTAGCCATATCTTCATGTTATGAAATATGTTATTTTTATTATGATACGCCTCATGATTTATTTCTCATGCCTTAATGTTATTTTTCATGACATTGTTGATGTATCTCAAGTTCACATGTTAAATGTTTCCCCATGTTTCCTTTACTAGCCTTCTGCTCAACCTTTCTTTTTATGTATGTCCATAGGTTATGAGATGCAGAAATGATAATAGGATGAACATAAGGATAAGCCTTTCAAGTGTTTAATAAGAATGTTTTATGTTTTCAAGTTTTATGTTCCTGGTTTCCAAGACACTAAACCTTAAAGATCCTTGGTTTTGTAAAATGTAATAAAAGTTTATGTGATAAAAATGTGGGATTCTATATAATAAATATATAATTAATAAAATTAATTTATAAATGGTTTTTTATACTTTAATTAATGATTTTAATTTTATTATTCAGGTCATTAAGAACTAGTGAAGAACACATTTAGACTTAAGGTAAGGGATTCTATATGAACCTCCATTGTTCATCCAGGATACTCTTTCTCTATTTTCAACCAAATAAAAATATATTTTATTATAAATATAATATAATAAATGTTATTTATTTGTTAAAAACTCAATTATCAAGACCCATTAATAGATATCATTCAAGCATATACATGTTTTTAAATAATACCCTTCTCAATTCTTCCTGATAAGCAAGCCCGATTTAAGGGAACATTCTAAATTATTACCCAGTATTACGTTCACAATATAATCATTTTTATGACAAAATTGTTTTTATAAAATAATTATATTCCTTATGAAATCCTTTTTGGCTCACTTCTAGTTTTATATCAATGATTTTCCCCATTACTATTCAAAATTCTCATTAGTCTTTTCCATAAAAACACAATCAATTTTTAAATGCATATGTTTCCTAAATACTCATTTCACATGTTATAACATTTGTTTGAAATCACATACCATGATATATGCATATTTTTACTAACTAATTTATATTTCTATTTTAATCTCTTTCAATGAAGGGAACTTTTATGACACTCCCATTAATTATGCAATATTATATTATTATGAAACCATTTCATTCCGAGGGTTCCATTTTGTTTATATAAGATTGATTTTGTAGTATTTTCAAATTGGAAAACATATTCATGAAAATGTTATGATGGGTGCTCCCATATAGCACTCTAATTACTTTGGTATAGTTTAGTCTCATTATATGTTATGTGAAACCATGCTAAAAGTTATCCTTGATTCATGAGCTATGTGGAATGGTCATAGTGGTTATCATTTAGTCATGAAAATCTATGTGCAACAAGACATGACTCTTTCTAATTTCATGTTTTATGTTTCTTCCACATTACTAATATTCCAGGATAATATGATCCAAGTGATTATATTTTATTATTACTTATTTTTAAGTTAGTTTTATGCCTTTTTATATCAATATGTCATTCCTTCTAACCCATGTGGTAAGATTTATTCTTAATTTTATTCCCATAGTGTGCTTTAATCTGTTCACATTGTTCTTATTATCCTCAAGTTATCATATTATTATGTATAGACTCAAAGGAAGTTATGATCTCTTTATTAAAATTATACAAAGAAATGTTTTATTTAGTTCCGTGTTTTCTAGTTTTCTATACACATTTTACCATGACACTATAAATTACCATTCTTTTTTGGTAATTTTATGTATAATTATATTTAAAATCATGTAATGATATGTGTAAAAGGCTAGGGTCACAATAGTTGTTATCAGAGAAATGTATAGTTATTTTTGGATATTGAGAATATGGAACATTAGTAAAAACCTTATAGATGAGTCTATGATTAAGAAAACATCCCAAAATTTTGGTACGTATAGAGTAAGTGGTTCATCGAGGAAATACATCAAGGTTTATATTCTAAAAGTGGTCATGGTTCTGGAAAATACGTACCTATGAGTCACAACTCTTAAAATGTGTTTTGATCCTGACTCGGGGTAACATGGTACATGAAAACTGGCCTTACTGTGCACATGATTTGATCCTCCCATTGGATATTCTTTGGTAAATTGAAAAGCTCGTTATGAAACATTATTAAGGAAAACAAATCTCATAAAAAATATATGTTTGGAAACATATCAAGGATAAAATTGATTAAATCCTAGGGAATCACAAGTTTAGATTTACTATTCCATTAAGTGTTTATCCTTTTAGGTTTAAACATTATTTTTTATACTTATTAACTATGTCTTCATTCCCTATTATTTCACTTTTTTTCTTAGTTAATTGTGGAAAAAATATTAACATGTTCCAAAAATAAATGTATTTTACAATCTGACGATTTCACTAATTTTATTCCAAATATGATGGGAATAGTTCCTAAAATCATTATTTCAATACTTTCTTAGTTGTCTCAAGTTATAAATAATAACACAAATCATGTTGAAAATTCTCCTTCTCAATGTAATTTTTATGTTTCCATTGAATCATTTGTACCAGAATGGACTCCCATGTTTTGTTGATCTTATGATCCCTCCCTATAGGAACAAAGGATTAACTGCACTAAAAAGATATTATCTATCCTATATTTCTTAGAAGAATAGATATGTGTGATGATGATCTATCATTTTGATGGGGAAGATGATCAGTGGTGGAAATTAATCAAGAACACATATTCCTTGGATTAAATTGATTCCATGGATTTGGAGGATTTTAAGAAATTTTTTTTCAAAAAATGTTTCCATGAACCCTCAAAATAAAGATGGAATGAGAGTTCCAAAAATATAAGCAGTGGGAACATGAGTTTATTTCGGGTGTAAGAATAAAAAATTAAAAGTATTTCAAGGTAAATCTTTGACTTTTTCATGTACACCGAATGTATGGTGGATTAGTTTTTTTGAAGAGTAACGAAGAGTATACAAAAAGAGTTGGCGGTTTGAGAGTTTGATAGAAACAATGAACAAGGACATTATTAAAAAAATTGCATATGATAAGGGTATTCGAAAGTAATAAACAACAAAATCCATGGAATAATCGAAGGGATTATGCTATCACTATTGTTGTGGTGGTTCCAGAAAATGATGTAATGACAGGAAAAATAGTTATACATTCAAAAATAGTGAACATATTATTTGATTACGGTTTTATGTAATATTTCATATCATGAAATATTACTAAAACTATTTAATCATGACCTCAAAATATGGATTTTGAATTATCTTTGAAAATAGAAAATGGTGAAATTTTTTCATTAAAAAAAATATAAATCCTCCTCGGTTAAATATTTTGGAATGAACCTCATAGAAAATCAGTTTATATATAATCTCAGAGCGTTTGACACTATATTGGTCATGAAATGAGGATCTTAATAAATATCAAAAATTATGTGTCATGAATGGGAGATCAATTCTCATATCCCAAAGGATTTTCTAATTCTATAAAAGAGTATGAAGGAGGAAAAATCTCTATTAGATGAAAAATAAATTCTATGGATATTTTTACTTTTTGAGAAAGAAGATCTTTCTAAAATAATTGGGATAATAGAAAGAATCATTTTAAAGTCCATTCTTATTTTAGTGGACTACACTAATGTTTTCTATTAATATATTCCTAGTCTTCCTCTTGAGAAAGAGGTTGATTTATCAATTGAAATTATTCTTGGATCTCTTCCAATAAGATATTGACTAATATAATGGCCATTATTGAGCTGGAAGTGCTGAAGAAGAAGTTACAGGAGAATCAGAAGAAGGGTTTTATATACCTGAGTGCATCACTATGCAGTGCACACATACTCTTCATGATGAAAAATGATGGATCATTGCACCTTAACACTTATTATCATGATCATATTAAAGAATGATAAAAAACATGTATCCATTCCTCAGATATTTGATGTGTTCAATTAGCTATGATGGGAAATATATTTCTCAAAGGATGACCATTGGTTGGGAAAACACCAAATAAAAGTAGGAATGGAAGATATTCCCAAGAATAAATTTGATACATGGTGTGGACACTCTGAGTTTATTGTGATTACTTTCACACTCACTAATGGTCCAAAAAATTTTATGTCTTTAATGAATGTAGTATTTTGATATTATCTCAACAAATTTGTGGTAGTGTTTATAGATGATATTATAATATACTACAAAAATAAGGAGTATGATGAGGAGTATTTTAATGAAGTTATAGAAACATTTGATAAGGAGAACCATAATGAAAATTATAGAAAATGTGAGTTCTAGATGAATGAAGTATCATTATTGGGTACGTTATAACCAGTAGAGGAATATCTGATAACACTTCTAAGATAATGGTAATCGAAGAGTTCCACATTACATCATATGTAATAGAAATTCGTAACATTCATGGTCTATCAAGGTACAACCAATTATTTTTTAGAAGCATATCATGATTGGAAAACTAAATAACTAATATGAAATGAATGGATGTGGCGCTTTTCTAGAACCAAGAATGTGACGAAATAATTAAGGATCTCCAAACAGGCTTATCATTACGCCACTACTCACACTCTCGACATGTAGAGAACTATTTATGGTGAAAATAGATTTTTATAATATGGTATTGGGTAGTGTAATGATTAAAAATGATAAACTGGTAGTTTATTCCTTATAAAATTGAAAAATCATTAGTTAAATTATCCCACACATTATATGGAGTTGGCAGGAGTGATCTTCGCACTGAAAATATGGCGGAATTATCTTTATATGAAAAATTGTGAGATATATAATGATCATAGGAGTATCAAATATATACTGATAGAGAAGGATATTAATATGTGATAGTGAATATTTTCAGAGATCGACACATATTACGACTACTCAATCCACTACCATCTCGATATGGAAATAAAGGTAGATGATGTTATAAGTAGAAATTACCCTTCATCATTATCAATGATGATAATTGATAAGGATAAAAATTTCAAATATTTTTAGAGGATGTATATGGGAATCATTAATAATGAATCATCATTATTCATTTATCAAATTATTTCTCAACCACCCCTTATGATGCGAATGAACTATGAACATTGAAAGGATGTGGAAATTATAAAAAGGGTGGTAGCTGTTATAAATGTGAAGTCCTCTGAGTTAAATATTGATGAGAAAGAATTTATAATATTTTGGTCAATAATTTTTTTACCATTAGATCCAAAGATAAATAAAGACCTTATGAATTATTCACACAGTTCAACATTCACTATTCCCTAAGGGAGGTCAAAGATGTAGCGAGATCTCTAAGATCACTAATTGTATGAAAATATAAAGAAGGAGATTGCTGAAGATACACCAATGTTTCCTATATGTTATACTGTGAAAAATGAAAGAAAAACGTCTAAGGGGATGATGCAACCACTCCCTATACCAACATAGAAGTGGAAGAAAATTACCCTGGACTTTGTCACTCGATGTCCTCAGACATCCCAAGGGATCAATTCTATATGGTTCATTGTGGAATATCGTACAAAGACATCTCATTTCATATAAATTTTTGTGTACCGTTAATTGGTTCAACATGAATGGATATATATCAAATAGGTGGAAAGGATATATGGAGTTACACTATCAATTGCAACCAATTGGGTACTGAGGTTCAAATCGATGTTCTAAAAAAGTCTCCAACATGCTTTTATAACTATGATGAACATCAGTATGGCCTATCATCCTCAAAATTATGGCCATTCATAGTGAGATATTCAGAAACAGGAATACATGTTGAGAGCATGTTATATGGATTTCAAAGAAGATGGGACCAACTTCTTCCACTGCTCAAATTCTCAAACAACCATTTTTTCAACTCCAGTAACCAAAAGGATCCATATAGATCCCTTAATTGGAAAAGGTTTAGAACACCGGTTTTCTTGGATATAGTTAGTGAGTATAATTTGGTAGGACCTAAAATGGTCTATAAAATGGTGGAGAATGTTAAAAACATTTATAATCATATCAAGGTATCCCAAAATTGACAAAAGATTTATGAATACAACTATCAATGAGACCTTGACTTCAATGTTGGAGACATGGTATTCCTCATAATATGTCCATGGAAGAAGTTCATGAGATTATTAAAGGAAAGCTAAACCCCATGTACAACGATGCCTTAGAGATTCATGATCACATTAGTGCTATGGAATATCGACTAGCACATCCACCAACCATGTAAAAGGTATATGATTTATTCTATGTGTCCCGCTTAGGGATGTACACACTTGATCCTTCACATGTACGATCTTCAGAGGTGGTACTACTGGAGATGATATTTCTTACAAGGAGTATCCAGTGAAGATCTTTGATCGTATAGAAAAATTTATACCCAACAATATTACTCACGTGGTAAATGTAATATGGTGGAACTATATGTTTGAAGAGGAAACATAGAAATCGCGCGACCCAATGATGGTCATGTACCAACAAATGTTTTCATCCTTGAATGTAAAATAAAATTTCAAGGGTTTAATTTCATTAGGGGTAAATAATATAACATCCCAATGTTTAATTAATGGATCAACCTTATTATAATTATTTTTTATAGTATAATGACATAAGATTACATATATAGAACCATCCAAAACATATAAATAAATAATTAGTGAAATAAAAGGTATCTTTAAAAGCTAAAAAACACATGCTAGTGAAATAGTAACTAGAACTTTGAAATAGCAATGTGAACCTTATGAATAGTAATCTAGATAATGTAATATTAATCTCACCCATTAAGGTATAAATAAAATATTTACATCTTATAAGTGTCAATATGATATAATTATTTCTTTAAATAAGTAAATGATAGTTTTAAGAAAATATTAAATAAGTGTTTTTATTCTTTTATGTCTTGTATATCTAATTACAATATTATAATTAATTCAATAAATTAAGAAATATTTAATTTCTTAAAATATATTCAATAAATAATTTTAAATTTCATATGGTTATAATATAGTTTTACAAGACCTTAATAATTTTTTCAATGTTTTAGAAAAGTAGTTCTAATTTTTAAATTTTAATTTTTCTGGTAAATTAAGATTTTAAGTCAAGATAAATATTCTCATATGTTGGAAATTATATTCATAAAATGGAGTTCATTATTGGATTCTACATGTTGAAAAATGGAAAGGGGTGATTTTTAGGATTTTTCTGAAAGACGTGAATTTTTTGTGAATAGTAATATACTGTAATTTATGATATATAAAAATTATATGTTAAATACACTATTTATTGAGTCATGAATGATATAACCAAAATTGGTTCAAAGTAAAATGATTTAATTTCTGGTTTTAGTCTCAAAAATCTTCACCATTCCTTGTTTGTAGGAAAATAATAAACTAATGAATGAAATATTGAAAAAACACCACTCTCTAGCACTACAAATACCACCCCTCCCCACATCTTCGCCAACCACATATAAACATGTGTTAATTTTCCAAATTATACTATAATATATTTACAAGAACATCCCTAATTTCCTAGATCTCTTGTTGTCATGAAAATCCCAAAACCTCTTTCTTAAGGAGGCTCTCATGGAGGATAAATTTTATTTTTGAATTTCCCTTTCAGATTCTTTTATTTTCTTTTAAAGATCCATTATTTTAAATTTATCTCATTATAACCCCTAATAAAAATATTATTATAACTATAATTTCTTAAATATACCGTATTTTTTTGTTATACTACTGTAATAATTCATCATTATATCTATTTTCTCCCCTTTTTATACTAATATTGAAGACACTGTCCATGATGTGCTTATTGATCACATTCATGGATGACTAAGGATGGTCACTAAATAATTTGTTTGGTTGAACAAGAATAAAATTTTTGTATTATAACTTATTTAATTGTGTTGAATTATTTTTTAGTCCTGATATTAATTTATAAAACAAAATGATTTTGTTGTGTTCGAAAAACCTCCAATTTAATCAAAGTAATTATCATTAAAATTTTATCGTTTGATTTATCATCACCAAAAAAACATATTAATTATATGATCATTTAAAATATTTTATAATAATTAATGACATATAACATAAATTATATAATTAAGTATATTTTTTATAAGAACTTACAAACACTTATATAAGTGAGCATATTGTTAAAATTAATAAAACAAGCACTCAACATCGATGGAATTGATCACAATAACGTATCAAAAAAGGATACAATTGGAATTAATAATTTTATAAAAATCAAATAAATTTATAAAGATTTATGTAATTATGAATTTATTAATCTAATTTTATTATTCATAACATTATGTTTACATGAAGAACAACTTCAGACATAAATTAAAGGCTTCAACATGAACCTCCATTATTCATCCAGGTTACTCTTTCTCTCTTTTTACACAAATGAAATTCTATTTTTTTATTAAAATATTCTAAATAATTTTTTTCCATATCATGTCCTAATATCCATTGATCATTCTATTTCAGGTATATACATTTTTTTCAATGACATCCTTCTGAATTCTTCTCAATAAGAAAGCCATATTTAATTGAAATTTCCAATGTCTCACTAATTCATGTGTACTATATCATCATTTTTAATCCACCATTTCTTTTATAAAATCCATATTTATATTATTAAAATGTTATTGGTTTTATCAGGAATTTATATAAAATATTATTCCCATTTTAAAATTTAATAACTCTTTATTAATTTCCATGAAACCACCATAAGATGTTTTAATGCTAATGTTTCTAAAATACTCATTCAACTTGTTTTCAATTATTTATTACATAATTTACCATAATATATACTAATTTCAACTTATGAATTTCCATTTATGTTTTAATATTTTTATTTTACAAACACTTTTTTGATATTCACATTTATTATACTTTATGACATTATTATGATACCCATTTCTTTCCATGGGAACCGTTATGTTTATGTATTATTTATTATGAATGATTATTTAAGTGGAAATATTATTCATTAAAATGTTATAAACATAAAATATTGATAGATCTCTAGTTTTTTGCGTAAATTTTAGACTAATGAGACATCATGTGCAATGGTCTTGGTGGTTATCCTTGACTCGGACTACATGTGCAACGTCTGGGTGGTTATCCTTGACTCCTAGTACGCTAGGTGCAATGAGCATTGACTCATGCAAAATTTATTTTTTATGTTTCTACCACAATAACATTATTCCATGATTATATTATCCCATGTTTTATATATTATTATTTCATATGTTTAATCATGTTCTATACCTTTTTATAACAGTATTTCATTCCTTATAACCTATATGATAAGCTTTATTATATGTTTATTCCCTAATCATTCATTTAGCTCCTCACATAGTTCATGTTTTCCCCATGTTATCCTATTATTATATAAGGTCCCAAAAAAGTTAAGATCTCATAACTAGTTTTAAATAACTAAATGTTTCATTCGGTTCTATGTTTTTGGTTTTATGTACCTAGTATTCCAAGACACTTGACCTTACATTCTTTGTCTTATAATTCGATGCATAATTATGTTTAAAATCATGTAAGGATACGCGGGAAAGGATCAAGTCTCTATAATTATTATATAAAATATATTTTTAAAATTTATGGATATGAAATCACTAAATGTTTTAGTACTCCCATTAGACCATTGAATACTCTTTATCTAGATGATGTTGGGAAACCATTTGATCAAACAATGTTTAGAGGAATGTAAGGAAGCCTACTATTCATGACATATAGTCTTCCAATCTTAATGATTTATGTGTGATCCAGTTATCAATATAATCCAAATTAATACAATTTAAGAGTAGTAATAAAAATACTTTCATATCTATAGAGAACTATGGATTTAGGAATGCAATATTATTATAGAATTGATTTTGAATTTTTTTTTCAGAAGATGACTTTAGTTTTTACAGATTTTATAGAAAATATACTTCCAAAAAATTTAATTTCAAAGTAGATTAAATATTTTATTGATATTTTATGAAAAAACACTCAGTAGAACTTTCGATATATGATGCCTAATATGTAGTAGCTGGAAGTTGTTTTTCTCTAATGTTTTTGATGCAACACATAGTCACAGACTATGGATTTTGTTTTACTAGAACTCAATTACTATATGATGAAACAATTTTCATATCCTTATGAAAAAACTTGTCACATCACTAAAATGAAAAACTCATCTATATTAGTCATCACATTGTTAGGGGTCACACATAAAAAGGAGATATCATTTTATAATTAATCATAACATAAGAAGAACATGAAGGAATTTTTATAAAATAAATACCCATCGATAGATTTGAATTTAATAAACAGATGCATCAAATGATCACTATAAAGAAATTATTCATATATACTTCTTGTTTGAACAATATAATTACATTATGTTCCCCATTTTTATAGGGGGATTACACTTTATTTTATTGCTTACAAAATATCTATGTGTTTAAAAATATCGGTTTTGAAAAAGTAATCATATTATGATTTGTAGATTTCAATATCTCGTCTAATTTTGAAAATTTGCCATATTATAATTTTATAAATTTTTTTTTAAAGAATTATCATATTGATGTTTTAAATAGGTTGTTTTTAAGATTATTATATGTAATATTTTGGTTGAAATTATTGTATTGGAGTTTTCCGTTAAATTATATCATATTCAATTTTTTCAGAACCAATTATGAAAAATATAAAAACAAATTATTGAATATATTATTCCACACCAAATTTTATTCCTCGTTCCTTTTATTGTTTTACACTTCTCTGTTATGATTAGTTTTAATCTTTTTCTTTGTCATTATAAAAATATGCCTCTTTTTGTATTAAAATTTCAATTTAATCTTATTCACCCAATATGATATAAAATATTTTAAATTTAATTGTATTTATAATATATGATAAAATCTTATAAAACCAAAATATTTCTTAAATAAAATATTTCGTCAGGAAATATATAAATTGTTTGATCAACGGGGAAAAATCTCATACATCAAATATATCTAGAAGCAGACTAGTTCTGTTCCATAACCAATATAAACGGGACCCCCTCTTGTGTCCCACAAATGTTATATTAGTTTTTAATTGTGAGGTGGACCTACCCTTAAATATCAGAGTATGATTACTTTATTTAGGATTCAATCTTCCATATCCATCCCAAATATGATGGATCTAGGATATGTTACAACATGTTGTTTGTATTCCATGAATGAAATCTTTTAAGATCATCCTACAACAAATATGATTCCTTTTTGATAATAATGATCATGTTTCTAATATAAGAAATTTTATGTGTTGAATAGTTAATTCCAAAATATGATTTGATTTATTTGTATTTTTTTATAAATTATTGATTTTTTTATTTGTTTATTTTATGTAAATGGAATGGAAATTATTTATTTATTTATCTATGAGAAATATTATAAAAATAATCCCAGATATTCTATAGGTTTTAATATTAATTTGGATGATGGGGTTTCTTTTTACCCATCTCATAATTTACCATATTCAAAAGGGGAATTTCAAAAGAAGAGTTGATAAGTAATTATATATAAATGTTCCATATCAAGATCCAGGTAATGTTACTAATTTAATTCTGGACCATAGAGTATTAGATACTTGAATGTGAGGATTTTTTATTCAAATAATGTTTGATAGAGATACTCTTAACGCATGATATTTTTTCAGTTAGGATTTTTTTATGAAAATGAAGAAGTTCAATATTATTGGATTTATTATTTTTACTATTCAAAACATCATAAACATGTCAATTAAGTTTCAAATTATAATTTTTTTGGATATATTATTAATATGATTGAAATGATTCTGATACATTTCAATATTAAAATAAAATTAAAACCTATTTGGGAAAATATAATGTTTTCCTCTGAAGATATTATCCAAATAATAAAGTACTAGTTTGAAACAAAATCAAAATATGCATGTCAAAAGTACTCAAGTTTCTACAAAAGTGGCCAAAACCTCTTAGATAAATAAAATTTCAATTTTTTTATGAAAAAAATGGTGACTCCCATAAAATGAAAAATGACAGGAATGAAAATAAATACTCAAAATAAGTTTTTGATGAATGGAGATGAAATAATTCTAAAAGAAAATAAGAAGAGCATAAAATTGGACACAACTGAGCTGAAGATTTTGATATAATGATAAATATTGTATATTATTTATAAAGGGGGAAAGATGAGAATAATTAAACGAAGAATCAAAAAAATTAATCATTGTTTGAAAAAATGATGAACCATACTGAAAACGCTTATGAAAAACTTATTTTACCATCTGATGTCGATATCAAAAATCATGATTTCTTATTTTTTAATGTAGATGTTCCCTATTAAACATATAAATGTATATAAATTGTTGTTGAAATTGTTTTTCTTTTAGTTGGAAAATGTGTGATGATATTGGACTCATACCATCATAATTTGTTGAAAGAAGGTACTGGTGACATTGGTGATGAAAACAAATGTGTTCTATGAAATTGAAAACTACAAAGAAGGTGAACAATATCAAGAAGAATATGAATATAAAGAAGAAGAAGAAAAAAAATTGATGCCAGGTATGCATCTGAAAAAGTGAAAGAAGATTCTGAAGAGAAAGGAGAGGATAATCATTATGAAAATATTTCTTTGTGTAGATTTTATGCCTCGTGGAAAAAATTATCTTCATTGAGAAATTAGAAATGACGTTAAATTTGTAAAGAAAAAATAAAAATATCATTCATTTTAAGAAATTTCATTTTTATGTATGAGGGATGGTCTTGATTAGAACAAAATGGATGATGATAGTAAAAACTATTTCTATAGATTCATATGAAATATTAGATGGGAAATAGAGATCAGATTCAATGAAAGGAAAAAACAATTCTAGATAATATCTGAATTATTCGGTGAGAAATTATGTGAGATTTATATTCTTCAAATATTATTATATCCTAGGGTCTATATTTCATTTTCAATACAATAATAAAACTAGAGAAAAAATTTCCAGCATTCCAAGATTCAAAAACAAATATTATTTGCTTAGTAAGAATCAATAAAAAGATTCTGACTTAATGAAATCATTGACTTACATTCTGATATGGTTCGAAGAAAATTTCAATGTTTTTAAATAAAATAGTGAATCACATTGGAATTGTTTTAATACGGATGTGATGTAGTCTCGTACCATTTATGAAGACATCCAGATTTCGGTTGATAAACATGAAAATTTCTAGAAGACTATGGATGAAAATGATATTTTACTCAATAGTATAATAAGGGATATAATCGACATAGTTAAATTTATTTAAACATTTAGATGATGTTTTATGAAATAAACCATATAAATCAAAGACTTATAAGCAAGAATTCTTTTTTTTATAAAAGTGATTTATATATTCAAAGTATAAAGTGATGAAATTATTACATTAAATAAACATAATGATCTTTTTTCTAAGATGATATAATCCCAAAGAATATAAGCATAATATTTTTGTAGTAAATATTCAATCATAATATGAAAATGTGAATGAGTAGGATGAAAAAAATTCAGATCCCAGATGAAAGGATACAAGGCCAAGAAAATAAAAACCAATCTCAGTAAGGTTTGTTGGAAAATTTTGAAGAAGACGTGTATCAGTTTAAGAATTTAAAAAAATGTTCATGTCGTTAATGCTTGTTTTTGACGCTTTCCGTCGGGGCACGCACGCGCATCCGTCACACAGGGGAGGACGCCCAGCTTGTGGCCCCCCATTCCCACTTTCCAAAGGTGGGAGGCATACATTCCTTGTTCAGGGACGTCTGCTCCTTGATCAAAACTGGGATGATGGGATGTCGGTTCTTCATTCCGTGCATTCCTTCTCGAAGCTCTTCACCTATTCATGGACTCCCTCATAGATTTAAGACGTATTCGTGAACATCATCCTTGGCACCATATCTTCATGGACACTAGTTAATTACGGTACTTCCATCAAGACGCTCCAGGGGGTATGGTCAGGGAAACAAACATTGGTGAGGAGAATGGTCATGCTGGAGTGTCGTTGGCGTGTCTTGATGCTGGGGAATTGTCCTGTCTATCTTCTGTCCCTTATTATAGGGCTTCTCAAGGGAACGAAAGCGCGAGGAATCCCACATCAAATGCATGGAATTTTTAGTCCATAGGAATGTATCTGAGTTTTTCCTCATCATCTCATGTTTAACATGGCATATACTGTGAGTTTAATGTCTAGTGGGGATGGATTGGAGTGATCGGAACACTGAGAGTGGATCAGATAAAAGGACCCCCTGAAGAGAACTCTAATGTAGGGGCCAATATGTGGGCGGCTTCCCGGATACTCGGGAGTGGAATGAGGTTGCATGATCCCACCTGGATGTGACGTCCCTGGTAAGAATCAGGATGGGTAATGAAGTGAAGGGCCTTGAATCTCATGGAGGCTTCCTATGTACCGTTCCTTGACATGGATCAACGACCCTATAGTTCGAGTATAAAATTTAACATCTTGCGGGATGGGGGTGTTGAGGCTTACGCTCTGAGGCGGCCCATAATGGATGTACATGGGGCTTATGTTCTGAGGCGGCCCACAATGGTGGATATGGGGCTTACGCTCAAAAGCGGCCCATAGAGTTGGTGAACTGACACGAAGGGGTCGGAATGACTGATTGGTGGGCTTGAACCTTGTAGAGGCTTCCTACGTACCATGCCTTAGCACAGATCAAAGTCCATGTAGTTTAGATGGTGCAGCTTAACGTCATGTAGGGAGGGGGCATACAGTTTAACATCATGTGGGGTGACATTTGTGGCTTACACTCTGAGGTGGCCCATGGAGTTGGTGAACCGACATAAAGGGGTCAGAACAACCGAGTCCTGGGCTTGAACCTCATGGAGGCTTCCTACATACCATGATTTGACATTGATCAAAGTCCACGTAGTTCATTGGGATGGGGCTTAAGCTCTGAGACGGTCCATAAGAGGATGTCATGGTCGATGCTCACTCTAAGCCCACGTGAGTCATGCTCGGTGTGAGAAACAAGAGGCAGCATGGACCAGACGATCACATCGCGAAGGGTTCGTCCGTGAGAAGCGGAGAGGGGCTTACATGTTGAGAGGCCCTTGGTGCTGGGACTTGGTCTAGTATGGACGCCCGAAGTGTGACAAAGCGTAGAAGGAGAGGGATTTGCGATCGAACAAAGGATATTCCTTGTTCCCTATCACGCCCTCCACTGGCCGTGGAAGTGGGGAAGTACGAAGGTGCATGGGTGATACCTTTCGCAAGAGATGCTAGGGGATTACACCAAGGTGGTTTCCCTTCCCCCGTGGAAAAACTCCACTCCGAGAGGGAGGATATCATTCCATGTGAGGAAGATTCCATTCCCGTGGAGACAATCGGCGTATATAATGTTCGAGCCGGGGGGACCCTGCGTGCAAGGCACATAGTCAGATCACAATATAAGGCCATGTGTTGAAGACGTGGTGCTTTTCAGTTTAACGTCCTGCATCTCGGATGAGGTGGGTTCGCGCCACACCCCTAGGGATCACATGACCAGCACCCTCTACCCCTTGTGGGAGGGAAGGCATTGGCAAGGTCGTAGCAAGGGGGTGTCGTGGAACGACAATGGAGAATAGGGCTAACGGATGGAAGCATCCCGCTATATCCTCCTCATGTCTATCCATGAGGGCATCCCAACTCACCAGTAGTTTGAGGCATGTGATTCAGGCCTACACCTATGCGCTAGTACACAAGAAGGATAATGCCAACGAGGTTGGAATCAGCCCGAACAAAGGGTGGTGAAAAGTGTGAATCACACGCCCGACATTTGGAATGGAATGAGGGTGGTGTGGCGATAGAGGATAACTGTTGACCGTGGAGGAAACACAGCATCCATATCACATTACCCAAAAATAAGGACAAACAAATGATGGGGTACTGCTGTCCGTGTTTGAAACACAGGACCTGACTCAATGTGTTGTCCAAAGTCTTCCAAGGCGTTGGCCCAGGACAGCAGGAAGACCATAGGTCATTCATCCATACTGTTATAGTAGGTGGACCCGAGGTCTATCATCCATACTATCATAGAAAATGGACCATAGGTCAATCATCCATACTGTTAGGGGGTCCCTTCAGACACGGAAGTCCTATTTCACGCACAAGATTGAAGGCCATCTTGTGCGCGTGGAAGTACTATTCTGCGCACAAGAGCCGGTTCAAATTCAGCAATCCAGAAAAGGAACGGGTCTCTTTCTTTTTATATGCTCCTGGTGTCGCGGAATCCATATATTGCATGAAATTTTTCACTATAGGGAATACGGTGTGCTAAAGGGACCTGCGCGGGTGCAGGCATGCAAAATTGGGCGCTGGAGCCAGGGTCCCTTCGTGAATCCCGGACTCCTTTCACGTGAACCACATTTTTTCTCCCAAATCATCTTTAATTTCGTGCAACACTTCTAGTCCCTCCAGACCGGGCCTCCGGGTCCGAATATGACTTCACTTTGTCATTTCGAAACTTCCTTTAAGAGTTACAGACTTTTTCTGCGCCTACAATGCCAAAGAATGATTGAATTTATAAGAACTATTCTTGTATTTTTATTTCTTTAGTAAAAAATTGATTGAAATATTCATTTATACATAATTTAATTTAATGTATTCCAATTCACATATTGTTAAATTCCATTTAATTTATTTTTATTTGATCATGTTTTTTATTATTATTTTTTAGGATGGATTGTTTTCTAATATTTTTTATTTATTAAATAGACTTTTACCTATGCCATTTTGAAAATTAAAAAATGGATAAATTTTTATATAAGAAGAAAGTTATGTAGTAAGGGGGACAATATTTATGAATGGAGGATAAAACATAATTTTTAAGGAGGGAATACAATCCTTTTGGGACATTTTATACTAAGTGGTAGTTAGTCGTATTCACTAGTGTATTTAGATGAGTTATGAATTCAGAGGGACATAGGTTTTAAAGTTTAATTTTGAATATTATTATTCTAATACATAATGGTCTTATGTTTTCAAAGTTATTTTCCATTTATTTCTTGTAGTTTGTTCTTTCTAAAATAGGTCAGATTATTGATTCAAATGTATCCTTGTGACTTTTTTATTCTATTGGTTTTGGAAATCACAAACACTTTCTTAAATACCGAATTAATTAATTATTTTTTGACCAATTTGTTCTAATTGTTTTTTATTAAATCATACTTTTCTACTATGCATAGAATTAGTTTCACTGAATTGATAAATTTGATCCTACCATTTTCTTTATAACTATTGTAAGGAGTATGGATAAAATAACTATCTGATTCACTTTTATCAAATATGATTTTAATACTTTATATTGTATATTTTTATTTAATAATGTTTAAATTGGGTTTGATATTGTAAGAGGTATCATAAGATTTATACTCATAAAGATAATCAAAATTACATACTATAAGAAAATAAATTGAATTGACTATAAGTTAATGTTTTGAGTAAAAAAATAATATTCTATCATATTGTATTACATTTCACACTATAAATGATGTAAATCAAAATAGTGGTGTAAATTTTGTTACAATATGTGTAAATCAAAACGAATTCGTGTATTCAGTTGTAATATAACCATTAGTGTTCTAGGTGTCTGGGTCCTTACCAATTCTCAGGAAAAATATTAATATCATAGTATCAGGATGTCCTTTTGAGGCTTTCCTATGAATACCAAGTCATTTTATTATTTCACAACACATGAAAAAATTACACATTTAGAGACTCTCTTATGATTTTTCTACATTGTGAGAGATCTAATGCATACAAGGTTGAACAAATTTTACTTTGTTCTTATAACATATTTGTGTTTGTAACTCCTTTTTGTGACCATCATTGAATATGATCAGCAGCATTCAATTCATGGACGAAATAACTTTCAATCACTATATTGATTTACGGCTTTGGGGATAATAAGACCAATCAGGTCATTATATGGAGGGTTGTTTGGGACAGGCAGATAAAGAAAATCTAATCATCATATAATGGGCTACCATAGAGAGGCAAAGTGGGAAAATACAATCATCCAATCAAGGGAACATAAGGATAGTGAGACATATTGATCACTGTATTGATGTCATTCTAAGATGAGATAAGGATAAAATTTATTTTAAATACAAAACACGGGAACTTTATCCAAGGTTTTTGGAAACTCTTCTCTTTGGGATAAAAAATTGTATTATTTTATATTAATTATTTTATTAAAATTCATTCATTACATTTAAAATTAAATATAATGTGATACTTTGATATTCAACATTTGATTTTCAATTTTTTTAGCATAGTAGATTTAATTAGGATACGACTGATTTTTTCTAAAAAACGATTCTATATGCCTCAAGAAAGAATCAATACCTTTTGTATTTCTCTTATTTCTCATAACCATTGTTATTATGATATTTTATTTTATACAATAAAAATAATATTCATCTCTGAATATGATTATATTTTGGTTATGATTATCATGAAATTCTACAAGACATTATATGTTTGTAATGATATAATCTCATTACAACAATTACACATACATATACGAATATACTTGATTATGATATTTCATTAATCAAGCAGAGTGCCATGTCTGATTTTTATTTGAACACTAAAGTGGTATTGTAAATAACATTGTTATTATTATCATATTTTAATGTTAAAAGAATATTTTTTTTAAATAACTATTCTACCCTATTTTACTTTTTCATCATCATATATATTTTTATACAAAAATTTTCATGAAGGAATAACATGAAATATATGTAATCCACAACATTGTACACTATATTAAAACACACAACAACCCCAATCGTTGGGTATGAAAATACACTTTCTACCAATCTCCATGATTCATGTAAATCAGAATAGGATTTCATGTCAATATCTTATTATACTCCATGATGGATCTTTTCCATTTCTTGTAGCATTTAAACAACACATCCTTTCGAGTCAAATGCTTCGTGGAAGATATCGAATATATTAAATTATAAAAAAACTATAATATCCCATTAAACACATAAAACGTATAATCATGGAGTTAATTATAGGTCGTAGTCAAGATATCACTAGATCTACATTATCGGGATCAATAAAAATACCTTTCTAAGATCCCATAAAGCCTAAAAAATTATCAACATATATCTACAAATATTATTTATATCTCAAGGAATATTGGATACGTTATTTCATGGTCTATAGAAAAATGTCTAAATTATACTTATATTCTCATTTCATCTTAAATAAACTTAGATATTATCCATGAACACCATAAAAATGTGTCGAGATATTAATGGAAGAATAGATTCAAAAAAACCATGAAAATTGTAGGCCCATTTGAAAAGATAATATCAATTTCTAAATAATAGAAATTAATATATATGCACTTAATGGAGTATATCATATTTAATGATATATCCCATGTTGTATATGGATGTATTGTGTCTAGGGAAGGATCTCGATGAAACACAATAAACTTATTGTTTTACATTATTGATATACAATTGGTGATATACATGAAAAAAATATCATTACAAATATAATTAATATGAATATTCATTAAAAATAACCCAATACCAAGAATATGGGAGATTATAACATATAATTTAAAATGAATTTATGAAATTAAATAACTATATTTTGTTTTATTTATTCTTCAAGTTAGATTAATCAATAGAATACTCTGGTGATACCGTTGTTGAGTCAAAGGTATAAAAAGAATATTTCTTTTAGTAGTTATCTGCACGTTCTATATGGACCTCAAATCATTATTGTATAATTATCATAGTTATATCATTTATGAATCAATTATATGAAATAAATTATGTTGATCATAAATGAATCATTTAGGAGAGAATTTTTTTTCTTTGATAGAAGAGGAGAATTACATTCCATTCCCGAGAGTGTTCTAGTATATATCCCTCTTTGTCTTGAGAGAAACCTCCACAAAACTCATAATTTACAATGAAATAATGCGTATATTTAATCTATATAATCTCATAAATAGGTCTAAATAATTATTGGGTTAGAAAATAATAATTTCATAAGGGACCTTATTATTTGTATAACCACTATAAAACCACATGTTTAAATAATAATAGAATAATTTTTATTTAGATAACATGATATAAGCTCACATATTAATTTAAAGTCATTCCTATTGAATAAATAAAATAATATTTATTATAATAATATTTAATTTGAGAACTTTCATGAGACCATTAAACATAGTCCATCAATTTTCATCAATATTCATCACGTCTTGATTAATGTGTATTTATTTTAATATAAAAATATTAATTATTCTCTAACAAGATTATAAATATTATATTCACGTAAAATATGGGATTAAACTTTATTAAATATTCAGATAATTAAAAAAATAAATATTTTGTGACCATCTGAATAAACCAGAAATATTAAATATTACGAATTCATGTAATATGATAAATAATTACATCATGATTGAATATTTATTAAATATTGAACCCACATATATATTCTCTTGAATAATTAGTGATTTGATATTTATAATAAAAAATTGAACTAGCCATACATGCATATGAATAATATTTATCCATTATGTTGAGTTCATATGAAATTTAACTATGGTTCAAAATACACTTAGTGTGTGACAATTCAGGTCATTATTAGTGGCAATAGGATACACTTTGTTTGTTTGAAGGAAAACATTGATGAATATACGGGAGTGGCCATAAGGAAATAAGGTAATGATGTTATAATGGCTAACCTATTATGAATATAAACTATGTAATATAATCCCATTATCTGGTTACCTCAAATCAACAAGTTTGTATAGTGGTGTAAGAAAAAAATATACTCGATGTCTCATTCTTTGACACTGTGAAAAAATAACTTGATGACAACACCTCCCAGGACATGAACATAATCAAGAAATTAAATTCCACTATGTGGTCTTGAGATATCAGTTTTATTTTAGAATGTAAGGGATAATCCGTTTTTAACATTATTAATTGACCTAACATCACACATGATGTACCCAATGTATCATATATATTAGTAAGCATATGTCTTCACAGTTCATTTCAAAACAGAAAATTTTGAAACTCATGAGATGTATTAATAATAATCCTGATGTCTAAGGATCAATACTCACATTAACATATAGTAATATCCAATGAACCACCTAAATGTATGTTTTCTACTAGTGGATCATGTTCTCAAAATCACTAGCATTGAATACTACTTAGTGAAAAAATCCTGAAAAAGTATCTCAATGTACTATTAGTCACTTGTACTTATAGATTGTATCATTTTTTATATAAAATGATAAAATCCATCTATAAAATTTTTATTTAAGAATACTTCCTTGACAGTTATAGGTTTTCATCATAGTGGAATACTACTCTGAACATTTCGTGCAGAAAATTGACAAAGGATATTGTAAAATTGAACATCATTTAAGGGAATCTTCATGATAAGATAATAAATTTTATTAATATTAAAATACATGAATATAATTAATTTTAATGTACATGGAATTTTGTTTTAAATCCCCAACTCTAATAGAATACTACTTTCACTAGAACCAACTACTAACAACATTTAGTTATCTAGCTCTCACGTGATGTTTAGTATTTTGAGGAGATAAGGTTTTAATAATGGTCCCCATCAAATTTTTTCTTCATTTTTATTATTATAATGATTTAAAAACTTTTTGAAAAGTTACTCAATAATATATATTTATAATCTATGTGATTCATTCATTGATGTGGTCTTGTATTATTTATAAGATCCACAACTAAAATATTGTCACAAATAAATGCGATTGGATATCTAATATCAAGAAAAAGTTATTGGACAAAGAATTAAATATAAAAATGTATCTTGGAAGTATCAATAACTGTAATATACATAGAATAAATGGTCAAATTGGTTAAAACTATTTTTTTACTCTTTTATTCCATAGTTCTTCAATTGAGACTGAAGACATATCTTAACCGTGATTTCAAATAATTACAATCTATTTCACATATAATCCCATCTAAAACGTTTCCATTGTTAATTCCTTTTGTATATTATCATTGTATATACTATTACATAGTCCATGAGTCCTTTTTATCTACCATGAATGAAATTTATTTGAGTGATATTTGTTTCCTCACATATTTCATTTATGGTTAATCTCATGTTTACCAATAATTAAATTACATTATAGAAAGTATTTCATTTACAATAATTAACATATCATTAACCTATACTAATAGTAATATGAAAAAATTCCCATTAGTTATCATGTAAACATATATATCTCATTCATTCTTTATCCAATTTAATTGTATTATCAATTCATTGAACTAAATATTCCATGACAATGATGAATACCATAACACATAAATTGTTTTTTATATCGTTCCTTTCATACTAGAATTTCATAGAGTAAAAAACCCTTTAGGTCTTGTCATGTGGAAATATTTTTGATGGATTCCATTAAATAAAGCTACATTGACATCCAAATATAAAATAAAAATTTCATGGAAAATAGTTATGGAATGTATAATTTTGATGGACTTAAAAATGGCATTTGATGAAAAGGATTAATCTTAGGAAAATCCGTGATGGAAAATAAAAACATTCCCTACTATATTTTTTTATACGTAATAACTATGCCATATATTTCATGTTTTCTCATGAATACCCCTTTTTACCCATATTTATTTATGTCAGCTACTGGATCGACCAAAACAAAATCTTGATTTTAAAACATGGTATCTATCTCACAATGTATAGCTTATCTCTATCTTAAATCTTTTAGGTAGATATTTCTAGCTTATAGGAAACTTTTTTATTATTGTAAACAAAACATATGTCACCATTATCAGTGACTAGAAAACCACATCTTTCTTGTTCTTTGACCTCCCTAGTGCCTCTATGAAGTACTTGTGTTTCAGTAGAAACATCATCCTTGTGGGCCTATGGAACATATTCCTATACCAAAGATTTTTTATCTTGTTCATCAAATTTATTGAATTAAATCCTACTCACACCATCCTTTAGGATGATACAGAACATAGGAAATAATTATTTTTATATGAATTTAAATTATATCGTTGAGGGTTTATATAGATAGTATTAAATTATTTCTTTAGGAACCCCATTAAAGATACACTTCACACCTTAAGATTCTATTTTGTTTCATCAGTTTTCCTCAGAAAATTATGCGAAACCCCATGAATTAATATAATAAAAAACAAGATTATTTACACCCAATAAATTGAATGAAATATCATTTCCACTTCAATCAATAAACATTTTATTTTTAATAATTTAGTGTGTAATTAATATTCCTAAATTATACTAGGAGACTCGTATGAATCATCATAAACCATACCATGTAATACAATATGTACTCCATCCTTTTAGTAAAACCCATCAACTGGGGTGTATAATGTAGAGTGAGTTGGGATAACATCCCATACTCCCATAAAAAGTCGATGAATTCTTGGTTAATATATGAACCACCTCAATCAGATCAATATTTTATTCTCTTATTTAAAAATTGATTCTATAATCAATTTAGTAATCTTATAAATTCATTAATATATTTTAACTTATAAATAATCAGGTACACATATCCACATCTACTTAAATCATCAGAAAAGGTAATTAAACCAGAATACCCACCTATAACTACTAATTTTAATTTTCTACACACCATAGTTTGTACTAGCTGTAGAATATTGATATATCATTCACATTATCATAAAAAAGTCGGCTTTGAATTTTTAATTAATAACCACATAGAAAACATTTAAGAGTTATTTTATTAACAACGTCTAAGAAACCATATTAATATATCTTTATCAAGAAATTCCAGTTTACCTAGCCTAGACGGGGATTCTAGAGTTGTATGAAAAATGGGGCATGTGAAATTGATCATTTATTGTTTTAAATACCTAGTTTCCATAATTTATTATATAAATAACATTATTTTAATGTTCGAAACAATTACATATGAAATATTAATTAATTAATAGTATTTATTTCTTAAATTTAATATAAATCCATATTATATAGGAAAAATTTGCAAAATATTTTTTGGAAAGAGTGGGTATATAATAAAAATCATTTTATATGATACTATCATACCTGGAAATATATAGTTACAATATCTGATACATATATAATCCAATGTCACGCATTTAGAAGTGTAAAAATCAAGCTCTCATATAGGAATATTTATATATCTACAAGATTCATGTATGTAAATAAAATTTTGTGCGAAAAAATCTATATATAATATCAAATGTGTATTTATATAATGATTTCTCTTGATAATGAACACACCATTATATTCCTCTTTCTTCATTGACTATGTAAAATTATTTTTCCAGTTGGCCAAAATGCCACCTAAAATCAAACCTCATTATATTTTTACCTAGATATTGATATTTTTTTCATAGAAATATGATACATAATACACATAGACATAGAATGAGTCATGTACCACATTTCCTTGTTATTCCATTTCAAATTTATCATATTAAACATCTTTTTTTCATTTTACATCCTTTAAAAACATTTAGAATTAATATAAAATGTATTGAGAGAGACTCCCTCCCTTTATCATTTTATAATTATTAATGAAACTAGAGATGATCATATGGAGTGATGGTAGAATAGGAAATTTGTGTATCTCATAAGGTGTTTTTAATAAAAAATATATGTGATTAAAATATAGAAATTCATATCGGCTACATGAGCCTAGACTTCCACTAACACTCAATGTTTTTAACATTTCTCCTCCTTGTCCTTCTCATGAAAAAGATTTTTAATGTGAGACATTATGATATACTAATCCAAACCACATGACACATTAAAATATCACTAGAAATGGAAATTGACAACAAAAATTTAACATATGTGAAATTAATCAAATGTTTCATATAAATAGAAAATTAGTCCTCACAGGCCAACTTTCCATGGGCCGTAGGAATAATTTTTTTCTCTCACATATTATTTCAGTTTATGGTGTAGTATTATAAATACAAGCTGATAATGGTATTCTATTTCTAATACATTGTAAAAGATATACTTTCCAATAATAGACAATATTGATATAGTGTATGTCGTATGAGATTCCATTTTTATATTAAATAATAGAATAATTTTATTAATTTATATAGTCTAAAATAATAGACAACCCTTTTTAAATTTATTAAAATACCTCTATTTTATTGAATCCTATTTCCCTCACCAGTAGTTTCATAATTTCACAATTAATTGATATTATAGTGGAATAGATCTATATTCGCATTATCATAACCATAATTAGGATTGAAATGTAATTTAATGGGTTTTTGGTGGGAATAATATTCCAACTATATAGACTCACAACTCCGTGATCTATTGAGTCAACTAAACTATTAGAAAATCATCATTAAAGAATTCCTTGAAATATTGTCTCTTATTTTTACAATGTTATTATTGGGTTCGTAACAACTGATGTTAATTAAGAAAATTCAATCTAATAAATCATGTAAAAATTCTTTTTTAATTACAAGCACACTAACAAGATATGATCAAGAAATTTCTATTATTGTTCGATTAATAATTAGTTAGTTGGAGGTATAGCAACATAATATTTAATTTGAGGGTTCTTTATATTTATTTTGAAACTAAACATTGCATCTTATTACATGTCTATCAATAATATGTGTATTTTAATTAAGTAATTAATCATTTCCATATAATCATTAAAAATTATATAATATACATTTTAATTGTGTAATTCAATCTTGTTAATTAATTATTTTAATGATGTAAAAAAATTTAATAAATTAATATTTTGAAAATTTAAATATAAAATAAATAAATTTATGTGACTATGAGATTATCTAATGCATGGCTTATGTATAATAATTTAAAACCAAACTGTGATCCCATGGAATTAACTCATTGAACGAAGTATGGTTTGAGTAGCAGCATTCCACTTATGATAATATTTATCTCATGGATTGCCTTCACCTCACCCCGAAGCATGATCCCCACCAAATGACTAGGATCTTATCCATTACATAATATTACACACATTAGTTGAGCCGAAATAATGGAATGGTAAAATGGGTTAACTTTAAATAATCCTGAACACATAGACCCTTACATAATGTAACAAAAGTAATTAATTTAAATGCATTAATTAATATAAAAAATTATTTCCATGACCGTGGAAAATAAATTAAATAAACCATTTTCATACAAAGGCTAGTATATTATCTTTATTTTCCCCATAATGTAAAAAAATGGAAAAACATAAACAATCTAGAATACACATAGTAATTTTATCTTTTTTATTAAGATAAAAATGTCTGAATTAATTTAATTAATTACATAATACCATTGATATTAAATACCATCCAAAGACATTCAAATATTCACATTATTAATGAAATATATAAATTAAAATTCATAAACAATAATTATAGATAATTATATATAACTAATTGATCATTTATTAATTCAAAAAACCATTATTACATTATCAACACATGGCATGAAAATAGTGTAATTTTTTTTAATGATACAATTAAATATTGTGTTTTCATTTTCATAATAATCTATACTGGGTGAATATATGGAATGTAATAATGATATACACACAATTTTTTAACTATTGTGTATCTGGGATACATGCCTAATAACATTTAATGTATCTCAATTGAGTTGCATGATGTGCACTAATAAGTTATGCACTTTGAGTTCAACTGATTATTTTTCCATGTATCCCATTGGTTGACACAAAATTTTCTCTATAGATATGTAATAATCAATCACGTTGCATTCCCTTTGTAAAAAAACATGTATCTCAGTAATGGTACATGATTTCAATCTCATGAAGTATTATGTCTTCTGTTTCTCTACATTGTTTTCCTGAATTTCATAGTTAAACTGTGAAAACAACACATCATGAATATAAGCTACATATCATGTGGTTTGAATGACCTAATTACATCCTATCCTAGTTATAACATGGTGTGATTTAAAATCTCTATGTGTTATTAATATTCAACTCATTAGGTATCCTGAAAAACATTCAAATGCAATGAACTTGGTTGCACAACAAATACATTGATCACACATTATGTAACAATGTCTATTGACTAGAATCATCACCACATTTTGAATAAATATTCAATAGTTCATCATCTATTGTTAATCTATTTTCAATGATATAGAACATTAGTAAATAAAAATAATATTTTGAAAACATATCAATTAAAGAAAACATTAAATAATAAGAAATAGAAGTGCAATAATAACAATGATTTCATATAATCAATTAATGAATATTGAATCCATATATACTATTAAGTAGATGAAAATTATATGTGGTGGTTCTATGTGTGGAAAATACTTTTGGTGGGGAATTACCAATATGGTTTTTTTCTTAATCAATAAATAATCTAATATATACATGATGGAAAAAATATTAATTACTAATTTTGTAAATATGGAGATTAAATTAAAAGATCCCTAAACAACAAAGAGATGATAGTTTCACATATAATTTAAATTTTATTTAAAAATTTAAATAATTTACATTAATTTATAATTTAATCATTTTAAATGATTCGGTAGATAAATATTATCTTACCATCATTATGTGTGAGGAATCCTGGGTAATTTCCCTCTAGCAGTGATTGAAAGATGCTCCATCAACCTCCAATATTAATCATATAATTCTATGTGTTCTATAATTAACTAAAATATTGTCGTCCTTAATCAATTTGTAACACAATCAAATCCTTTAACAGAGAATGAATTCACTCCAGTTAAAGGGGAAAATTTGTTTATTTTATTTTGAGTGGTTTTTTGGGAGTACTTTTTAGGTCTTAAGAGAATCCTTTTTGTAACTAATTTTATATAATGAAACAATTTGGCTCTAAAATTCGTAGAATTTGATAACCATTTTTACATAATTTTAGATTTATAAAATTAAAATTTATATAGGGTTGTTACACCATTATTAATCACTACAGAATTCCAAGAATAAACAATAATAAATTTAATATTATTTAAATTATATCTTCTAAGATCATGGATAAAATAAATATAATTTATGATGAAAAAATTATATAATATTTGTAAACAATAATATTTAATATGACATCACTCACACGAATATTTTATTTAGATCACAAATCCAACTAAATATTTATTAATACCTATATAAATTCGATTAATTTATTGAAAAAAATATTACTTTATAATTCACTAATGAATTTAGAAATATTAAATTTACTAAAAACTATGAATAGATATTTAATAAATATTCATGTAACTAAATAATTAATTAATTTTTATCCTTATGAATAATCTAGAATAGATAAATATTAATCATTAATGTAATTAAATAAACATTTAATCAGTTAAATAATATTTATTAAATATTCAACACAAACACATGTTCACTAATATAACTGATGATTGAATATTTCTGACCAAACCAACATGATTAATTATTAGACCATATATGATTATAATATTTATCCAAAAAGTAAATTTATATTGAATTTAAATGAGGATATTAATAAACTCAAAATGCCACCCTATTATACCATTTTTCAATGGAATAAGGCTACACTACCTAATATCCAATCTTATTTTATCAAAACACAATGGGATTCCATTAATGAAATAATTTATTATTAATATAATGACATGAAACCCACACAAAATATAAAATATTAAATATAATACCATAATCGTAATACCTTAAATGATGGGGGCTTTATTTTGGTTTCATCAAAATATAATATTGACGTTTTATTATTTCAATATCTTTAAATCAACTTTCCATCAACACCTTCATGGCCATGGAATTAATTTATAAGTTCAATTCCAATTAAAGAGACTGAGATATCAACATTTATTAATTAATATAAGTTATAAATCCTTTATGATGTTATTTATTAATAAAACATCACTTCTGATTGACATAAGATATCCTATATCATTTTGAGAGGATGTTATTTATGTTTATATATATATATATATCAATGTATTTGAATCATTAAATATATTAATTGTAATTTTAATGTATAAGAATTATCACAAACATCTATAGATATTAATATACAATGGAGGAAATAAATTTTGATTAACTATTGGAGAGTACAGTTCTCATAATCCCTTGCACTAAAGATTTCCAAGGGAATACACCCTGAGCAATTGTCTCAAATTCCATTAATTTTCTACCCTTGATAGTTTGTATCATTTTTCACAGGAAATTTTATCATCCAGCTATATAACTTATATTAAATAATACTATCATTGAACTTTTAGGTTCTTGTCATAATCGGGAACTTCTATTACATTTTAGTGTGAAAATTAACCTAAGGATTATAACCAATAAGTTCACATATAAGACTAATCATAATGTGATAAGAAAATTTATTAATAGTTAAATAGTTGAATAAATGTAATCATAATGTACTTAAATGTGTGGTTTAGGGAACCCACTCCAATGGTATAATGTGACTTTTATTAAATATATTCCACAACACATTATTGAATTGAATCCAAAAAAATACTGATGAATCATTTTCATCATGTTTCATATTGTTTACTATATATATACTTTATTATTTTCAAACATGGAATCCATGAACTTCAATGATTCTCTCATGTAGTTATCTTTATAGTTTAATTTACTATGACGCTATTAAATATAAATCATTCAATATTAATTGAATGAGTTCAATGGTGACAATGATGATTTATAAATCATGATTGAAATTTTACGACACCTAATTTGGATGGCACATTATTTTTTTATGGAGGATAATAAAGTAGTATTATAAAATTTCATATGTTTCCTCACTTATGTTGTGGTGGTTGGGATGATTAGTTTCATGTAGTTAAATCCAAATAATAGTATTCTCATTTTCAATGCTCCTCAATCATAATGAATGATCCAGAACCCCTTGGAATTTTTTAGTACTTGCGATGAGATCATGGATTCTACGACTTGTGGATCACCTATAGAAGATTTAGTTAACTATTATGAAACTTCATTAAGATTGGTCTCCCTAATATTTTTCACATTAAATTATTAAAGATAGATATATCATTTAAATTAGTATTTACACATATAATTATTATTATATGATACCTTGAAACATGTCAAGGGTATTAGATCCTTATTCTTTAAGGATTAAATGTGTTAAATCTAATATTTTAATGACATTTATATAGTAATTAATATGATATTATACTGTAAACTGTAGTAAATATAAAATATTTTTTCTCTTTACAATAGACCATGACATGCATATATAGTAATCTATATTATATAATTATATTGATGATTTGGATTGTTCAATGTCATAGTATATCTTATATCATAAAACAAAAAATTATCTTGGGGTTTATAAAAAATAATTTTAGTGTAATTAGGAAATCACAATGATTAATAAAAATTGATTGGGTCATCATGATTCATCTTCTCATAATAAATGATTCCAATCATATCATATTATTTGATATGTGTTATTAAATTTTACAAAAACAGAAAAGCATCCAATAAACAGTATCAGTTGTATTTTATGTATAATAGTTTGATTATCATTAATAAAATTAAACATGAACAAAAATTTAAAGAGTTATATATATTAATAATTTTTTTTAATTTTTTAAATTATGGTATAAATTATAAGTGTTAGAAATTGGTAAATGAGTTTTTAAGGCCTCTATTAATTATGAATTTTTTTGAAAAATCTGATGCTTATCTATGTAAATAATGTGTTTATTTATAATTTTATTCCATTACATTAATTTTTTTTACATTGTTTTCATGAATACAAATAATTTGTACACATAAATTTATATAATTAATTTCATATAATTAATAAACACTCACATTACATGTTAGGTATGAAAATAGAATATATATCCTTCATATTACCAAAAATTAATATATATTTATAGTTGGATGAATGTGAGTAGTTTATGAAAATAATTCTTCTATATTATTTTTTTGAGATATATTTAATTTAATTCTATTTTTAGTAATGACTCCTCAAGGAGAGGTAGTTGATGTTAAAATACCCACTAGACTATAGTATTATTACATTATTAATAGTGTTTAGTGGTTGGATATTTGATTATATGAGATTCCTCTTCAAGAGATTACCATATCATATACATAAATACCTTTACCAAAACTCAATATTACTTATGTGTGAGATTCATTTATATATATCAAAATGTATTTTTATTATAATGCTGTGTTAGTTAAAAAACTTGTGGGATATAAAAATAATTAAACATTAATGTGGTCTGAAAAATGAAATTTTCATAATAGAATAAAGATTATGGAAAATAATTATTTAGAAGCATGCATACAAAAAGGAATAAAAACATGAGAATATGATGATATCATAGAATTACATAATTTATTAATTTTTTATTAATTTGATATTTATATTACTAGTGAGACATTAAAAAATATTTAAAAACACAAGGTATGAGATTTATTCAAAACAAGAACTTATAAAGACCTTGATCAACTAACCTGGTAGGTTTTTTATAATTTGGGTGCATCTATATTATATTGTTCACGAAATGTTAGTAATTTTTTACATTGTACCATATCAGGGTAAATTATATAAAAGAAGGATTTCATTGTGTTATCTTTTATTAGGATGTTCTTTGAATATTATTCAAGTTACATCTAGTTTAGAAATTGTAATATTTATAATACAATAGGAACAATGATAATTTTTTCAATAGTATGGATATTCCAAAAATAGTTTATCACTCAAAAATCAATGAATCTAAATGGTTATGATTGAAATGATTCCATTACTAAATAACATTGTGGGTAGATGAACTCCATATAGAATAATTACATTATAATATATGGATCCTTACTCAATAAATAGATATGATGTAAAATGTCATTATTTGTAGTCGGAGTACATTAAATAAATGTAATTTATGAAAAAAAATAATAGATGGAACTCACAAATTTATTTGTATCTATTAAAGAACATAAAAACATTATAAAATCATATGGATATCTGTTATTGGTATGTCCAATAAAAATTATAGATAGTGGAATCATAGGATGAAAAGTATTCTCAATTAGTATAATTGAAAGACCATGGATATGAATTTTATAGGGATCAATTTTACAAAATCAAATTCATGGGTTTTAGGTACTAATATTTCATCATTATTTTTATTGGTAAATAAGAATAATAGATAGGATATAATTAATAATATGGGAACTAAATTTATGTGTGGTTAACAAAGGATGATTAATTTCCTTCAATGTCATCACATTGGATCCATCACTACATAGTGTATTAGTCCAAGAAACGGAAACCTATTATTATATTTTCACTCCAAATATAAATTATATATTTATATCATTGATTAAAAATGAAGAAATTAATATTTACTATTACTAAGAATAGTTTTTCTATGTATATATATTTATATGAGATAATTATTTGTATTTAAAATATGATTCAAATTTTTAATTATTGATAAGGAAACTCTTGTTTATAAATTTTATAATAAGAAGAAAATGGTTGATTCTAATCCCACATATCATTATCATTTTCAATATTATCATATAACTGAGAAGTGCATTCAAATACTCCATAATGAGAGATTTTTGGACACAATCGATTTTCAATGATTTCATAAATGATAAAAATTATTATTAAAAAAATATAATTCACATTTTTTAGAAATATGAAATTACTATTATCATATTAGATCTCATACATAGAAATCCATGTGAACCGTCGAGTTATCAAGAAATTGGTGGTTTTAGACACTTTTTAAAATTTACTAATGAAATTATCACGTATTTATTTGTTTTTTTGATGAAACATAATTTTATATGATTTTAAAATTTTAAAGAGGTATTAAAATAAGTAAATAATATTCTGGAAAAAGGAATTACTCTCCTCAAATTGAGACAAATCAATGAATACTTGAGATAGTAATTCTTTAAGCATATGAGGGATCATATATTTCTTTCACAACCAACTCATTTTAGAACTCTAAAAAGAAATGGTCTGCCTAAAATTATGAATCATAACATATAAAACATGTTGAGATAAATGTAGAGTTAGTGTGGTTTTACTATATCATTTGGGTTCTATTTGTTAGAGAATAAAACCCATTCACTATATTTAATTCCATATAATGTTTTCAAGAATAAAACATTTGATATTCGTATTGTGAAATTTTCTATTATTTATTTTTTTATGATTTTGTGATGAGATTAATTTGAATGAAATATAAATTCTAATAATCTTGTATCAATGTTTGGAAATATAATTGTTTCATTATCACATGGAAAATAATGTGTATTATATATATAATCATACACATCAAAAATATTTTATGTAATTGTTATCCACATTCATTGACCATAAATGTGTAGATCATGGATTAAATGTGAGGAATATTGATCCAAGGGAATTCAATACCAACATATATAAAATTTCTATGAGATAGAGGATGATTCAGAAGCAGAAAGTGTTACCAATGAAAAAATGACTCAAGACACAAAAAAACCTTGATAGTGTGGTAGAATTTATTAAGTGATCATGAGATTTGAATTTCTAATAGTTAATATTGATAAAGAAAATTTAATTGATGTTGATACAACATTCTTCCAACATGCTATTGAGAGTGATAATTTAGACAAATGGTTATGATCATTGTAATATGAAATAGAATCCATGCATTATAACTAAGGTTTGAACATAGAGATTTATCCAGAATGGGTAAGAACCATAATGTTATAGTTGGGGTTTCTTCTAAAAGATTCACATTAATTGTAGAGTTTCTACCTATAAATCCTTATTATATTTGACATTTTCTATTAATATTCATTTTATTTACTCTAAGGAACCCATTTCACCATTCATGAAGATAATCAATACTCGCTTTATGTTCTCATCATAACATTCCATTTTTATGATATGAAATATCAAATGGATGTCAAAACCCCTTTTCATAAATATAATTTAGTTTCGAATGTCTATATAATAAAAAACAAAGGATTTTGAGTTCATAGTGAATCTAATATGGTATGAATGATATGGTACCCCATTTATGGATTTTATCAGGATTCTCAATGATGTAATTCTTGTATGATGATGCAATATAATTTTTTGGTTTCATCAAAAACAAATATGATATTTATATATAAAAATGTTAATGGGATAATAGTATAATTTGTAATCTAATATGTGGATGGAATCTTTATTATCTTAAATGATATATTAGAACTTCTCCATATGAATATTTTGTTGTGTAAATGCTTTATATGGAATGTAATGATTAAAGGTGAATATATATAGGGTAATAACATCATTATAGATAGATCTAAGAGTGTGTTTGTACATATTCATAAAAATTTAACACAAAATTTGATAAGGTGGTTTAGTATGGATAACTACAAGAGGGGGGTCTTTACCAAAGATACAAGGCCTAAAACATAGGGAGATTCAAGATACATATAAGGAGTTATTATGGATAGATAAAATCACTTATCTATCAACCATTGGATATACCATGTATTAAATATTATGTAATCAACTTGATTTCATATATTATCTTCAAATTTTAAGTGGGTTCCAATTCAATCTTGGGGGAGTCACAAAATTTCTATGAAGAACATACTTTTGGTAAATATAATTGAAAAATGGTATGTTATATGTCTTTACTATATAATATGAACTCTTCATGAAAGATTAATTAGATATATGTTTCCAAACCCATAATGGTGATATAGAGCCTTAGACTAGTTTTGTTTTTGGAGTGGCGGATCTATTATTTGGAAGATATTGTAACAATCCACTGCAGATGAATCAATAATAAAGGGATTGTACATCATTATATCAAATTATATAACGGAATATCAATTGATCAAGAATATTATTTCTGAACTATTTAGGGTTCCTTGCATGGGGGTATTGATTTACCCTTACTATTATTACATTTGATATGTCACTCATAAAAAACAATTCAAAACAATTGACTAAACATATTCATCAGAAATACATCTCATAATTTTGATCATTGAGGGTGGTGATATAATGATTTTTGAGCTAGTTACAATAGAAAATGATGGAAATCAATGATAAATCCATTCAAATATCTAAAATGAGGTTCATATAGAATCTTTTTATATTAAACTTATAATAGATTTGTTTTAATGGTTGTAAATATTTCATGTTACTATAATAAAATTAATCCTGAATTTATCATTCATCCTTATGATATATATTTCATTTAACATGAGTAGTCAATTAATAACACCTCCTTAATTTTTTACATTAATTTATCTTTGATTTATTTCCATAAAATATTTTAATTTTTGGTAATGATATGTAATGTTTATAATTAATATAATCTTGTAATCCTTTCAAAGAGTTCCATGTGAGATATGAAGAATAAATTTATGAGGTAGTATGTATAGACTTATTCCTCTAACTAGGATGTTAAATTATATCTGAGAGAATGTCATAAAATCATTCTAATATATGCATTTTTATTATTAATCCCCATTAATTGATGTTGGAGAGATATTAGGAATCATAATTTTCATACTCTGATACTTTTATTTAACTTGTTAAAAAATATATTACTAATTAGTCATCTTGTGTAAGATGTTTATCATGTTTCTAGTTAGAGTGAAATCATGATGGGGGGTTTTTTCATTTCTATGATTAGAAAACATATATGGATATTTATAAAATTAGAATGAAGGAATTCATTACCGTGAGTATTTTTGTCATGTATAACGTATACATCTACATGGTTCAGGTAAATGTGATGTTTTAATCTTCTATATATCTAACATATGATGTATACATTGAATTGGACAATAATATTTTGAAAGAAATTATGAGTTATCCTATACAATATTGACATTATTCCATGTAATATAGCCACTAATTTCATTTAAAATGAATTATATATGTATATATATGGTATATATATTTCATCTTTCTGTGGAATTTTTTAAATAACGTTTTGCGTATGTCTGATGGTGATTTAACCAAACATGTTTGTAGAATGAGTATCTTTAATGAATTTATAGAGGATGATCATTGCGTAAATATATAAAATAGGGATTCGATTTTTTGTATTCAATGATTCAATGGATTGTAGGGACACATTGTTATATACATGGATAATTAATATGTTTAAGATTGAGTAATTATTCAAAAATGAAGAGAGTTTGAAGAAATTATATCATAATGGTTTTTTGTATAGATTACAAATGTTTTTATTTTGAATTTAATATTTGGGTCTTGTTGGTTTTTTGGAATATTGGATTGATTGTTTTATATTAACATAAATGGGAATATTTTATTTAACAACATACACCATTTTGTGTGCTTCGAAATTAATGGGATGGATTTCATGACTTAATATTGAATTGAATCATGAGAAATTCTAAAAAAACCATTTCCACCTCTATCATTTCCTATAATTGTTATATTTTTATGATTTTCATTCATGGGGTGGATGAAATTCCCTGATTATTATAATTTTTTATATTATTTAATCCATTATGAATTGACTAGATGTGCCTTTTCATATATTCATTTACTAAGTTAAATATTCATATCATTGCGACAAAATTCATGGGTTGTACTTTATGAAATTAAATATGAGTGAGTTGATCTTCACTCAAGAATGATCATAATAGAGTCATATAAAATGGATTGTGATCCCTCACTTATGGTTTTGTGTTTTTGACCATCTATTCGATTCAAATATTTAAAAGGAACACTCACCTGTTGAGTAGCATTGATCCATCATAGTGATCTCTATAAAACCCATTTAATGTTTTTTATCCCCATTATATGATTTGGATTCATATGGAAAATGGAACCCCTATAAAATTTAAAGGAATAAATATGTTCTTGTGTGGTAATCATGAAGAATTATTCCTTAAATAAAGAATATAAAAACTACAGCTATATTGTTTTTGGTTTTCTATGTTTCATAACCATTTACATGTTTGATTATTGAATATTGATTAGGAATTTATCTTGTATGTTTTCTATACTATTGACAATATTATAAACCATAAAAATCAACACTTCCTATAACATCTCATAAAAGTGGTATTGGTAATATAATCATTTCTCACTATCATCTAGTGGTATCACAACCTATGTTAAATTTATCAATACTATTGTGGTCCACTGATCATGTCAAAAAGAGAAATAGTCTAGGGTAATGAGTACATATTATTGATATCACATGACTAGACTTATTTTAATTAATTATATTTTTAAAAATATTATTCACATTATTTGTAAAAATAATATGTGATTCATATGGTGACATTATCAAATAAAAAAATCTTTTATCTAACTATCCTATAATTAAAATTTATATTCATTGAACATAGTTTGTTCTGTATGATATGATGGAATATTAATGAGGCTCTTCCCAAAATTTATTTTAATTTATAAATCTATATCTGGTTGGGGATGAAAAAATCATCATGTAAAACCGTAGGAAACCAATCTTCCACTAACAAAAACTATCAATTTGAAATCATCTCAATACAATAACGATAAATAAGAATATATGACATGAAATCGATCAAATATAGGAAGTAATAATTCTTGAGATACAAGAAATAGAATCCCATTTAACATGGGAGCATATGTGTTTCCAACACAACAATGTAATATAACCATATAAGGAATATATTTTATTAAATGTTTTTATATAACCATGTAATCTATCCCAATGACAATGTTATAAATATATAATCCATTAACTAGTAAATTTTACATAATTTCCACCATGGTAAGAATCACAGGATCGTCAAAACATTTAAAATTATAATCCATCCTAAATCACAAAATAGTACGATGGTAGGCAGAAAACCTATAGCACCCATCATTGTATATAAAATCAAGTAATGTAAATTAGTTATTTAAAATTTAGAATAGCCCATAAATTAAGAAATGAATCACATACCCCTCAATATCACTTGTCTAAGTTAATATCACTTTGTTATTATTTCTAATATATAATTGCACCAAGATTTAGGTCCAATCTGAGACTTCTTGGTATGATGAGTGTCCTCTCATTTCTGAGGTGGTGGTCAATCTCCCTTTGATGGATTCGACTACACCTGAGAGCCATTTGTATGATAATATCCAACTTTATTACTTAGAAGTGGTTTCCAAAAAAAGACTTGTAGATAAACCAATCAAATACATTGATGGAATGTCCTAAGAGTATCCTAGAAATCTTTTATTGTGTGAAAAATCCCCCCATAATAAAGTCACACCCACATATTAATCACTAATGGTACAATGATAGTGGAATCAGTGGGTCACTACAAAATCACATTAACACCCCCAAGACCCATTACACATCATATTTTAACATTAATGGGGAGCTTGGCATCCCCTATAATAGAAGATGCACCACCAAAACATTTAATTCCTAAAAAATCTATCTTAGTAATAACCACCATATCAACCACTATATCATGGGTTTGTAAGAAAAATACATATATCTTTTATCTAAAATTCAATATGATACCAATATTGAGTTATGTATTATTCATTTAACAATTCGCATTGATCTTATGTAAAATATTGAATAACCTAAGAAAACCAAATTATACAATCCATGAAAGAATTTCCCCATACTCCAGATTCATGGACTCATGGGATTTTATTTCCCTCATTGTCATTACAAAAAACTACTTGTTGAATATATCCTTTTACATGGACCATGTGATATCATTATCTAGTTTGTGCTACATGATATGGTCCCACCATAAACATCTTGACCCATGAAATATATAATTGAAAAAACATACCATATTTTTTCTAGGAGTCTTATGAAATCCATACATATATTTAATATTTTTATTTATTTGTCTTGATCCTGAGAACCTTGGTGTTTGTGAACACATGAAGATTCTTCTAAGTGATCCCCTTTTCATAATATAAATCTAAAAAAATTATTTACCACATTATTTATTCAAATATTTAACAGTCTTGATGATCAAATAAATGAGATTAAGGCATAATAGTGTTTTATCGCATGGGTTATTCTCCATAGCTCCATCCGTAGGATTCATGACAACCTTCTGGGAAGAATGGTCTATAAAATAAAAAACATAACACTCAATAATTATATATCTATAAATGGAAAATACCTAAAATTTCATCCAATCACTCATAAATGTTTCATAATAATAATAAAAACTATATAAAATACAAATAAAATCGAGATAAAATCTTAACATAAGATACAATTATGAACTACACATGGAATATTCATGTTCAACGTTATACAAACATTCCCACACACCCAATAATCAGGATTCAATGGTCCTATAAAAATAATAAACTCCCCAAATATTACAATAGGTACCTAATACCATTCTATAATGATCTGACATGGGAAAATATCCAACAACATGGAGACTGTTCCACCAAAATTCATGATGTTTTTTCTTGATCACCACAAGCTAGAAACAGGTGCCAACGGTATCATATATGAACATTGAGAATTATTTCACCATAAAAGAAACATAAACCACATCAGATACCCCTCATGTAATAATAACACGATTGATCCACATTGTATATATCAATGAGCACAAATAGATTTCTATAAATAATAATTAATATAAGTTTATTTATCAAAAAACAGTATAACGAAATCAACACGTAATAAAAATCACATTATGAATTGAAGATAAAGTGTGATATAACATCACACCAATAAAAAAATGAAAAATAAGAATCCAAAATAGAAAAAAAAACAAAATAACCAAATGGGGATCCCAAAAATGATCAATTTATGCCAACTCCCAATGACCAATTATTACCATTGATTAAAATATTAGGAATGGATAATTGGACTAATAAAATTTCAACAAAAGATGTTGCTCTTACCTATATAATTGAGTACTAAAACAATTTCCACATACTATTAATAGATTCATGATGGGTGCGAGTAAATACCTATTAAGGCACCTAAAAAATAGACATAATGTATCATCTATTACAAACTATCAACTGTAGTCTGAAAATCGGTTTAATAAAAAAAACATATTTAATTGAATGTGTGAAATATTAAAATATAAAATAACACATAATTATAGAATATCAGCATGAAAAAATAGATATATCAAAAGTCCACCTATTCAAAAAGGGTATAACGTATGAGTAAAATAAATTAATAAGATAGCGTGTAACTCAGACCTATTCGAGTTATTATTGTGACCTTTGTGAATCATATTAGCTAACCCCATCTTAGAAACATAGTCTCAATAAGTGAAAAGGACCAGAAAAACAACAATCTAAAATATGAACTTGTTAAAGAACATTATACACTAGTTTTATAGTCATCCAATTCACCAAAAAACATACCCAGGTCATCCCATGTGAAAATCATATAATAATAGGTTTTTATAAAAGATACATCATCATGTAATCCATAAAAGTATAATAATTCTAAAAATATCATATAATAAACATGTCATTTCTCGAATTTATGGTGTATAATAAATAAATACATATGTTACAAGTAATATCATTAAAAACCCTTTTGAAATTCACTTATTATAGTTAACATAATCTTTATGATATTTTATGTAACCCCACATGTGAATAAAAAAAGATTCTTGATCTAAAATAAATAAATCCCTCACTTTTCCAAAATAAAAACTCTAAAAATTTATTAATGAATATAAATAAGTGGTCAATATATATTTAAAATTATAATATATTGATGAAATATATAAAACACAAGTTTTCAAGGTGTTCTGATGGAAATATTAATTATTTCATGATACCTACTTCAATTCTAATAAAATATTTCTCTAATGTGTAGATTCCACTATTAGAATTGAGGGAAAATACCATTATTAAAACCATAATCATGAAATTATCTAATAGGATCCCGTGGAATCCATGTATATTAGAAAATAATTAAACATTGAAGAAGTGTTAATTATAGAAAATAGGGTAAATAAAGATCACCTATAAGTGATTCCTAAAGAATGTACAATTCAAATCGATGGTGAAGGAAAGAGTGGTATAAGTAGAAATTCCTATTGCTATGAATGTTTAGAATATGAGTTTCCATGATACCAATAGTTAAATTAAAGTCCCATTTTATTATTTAATTTAACCAATTAATATTTATTTTAATAAACCATCTCTAGATTGGTCACAATGTGTCCTCGCTCACCAAAGTGTCACGCATCTCTTCCAAGCCAGCTAGTAAGATGACCACACATCCTAGTTCTTGACATAGTGTAGCCCCTACCATCATAAAATATAGACCCCGTGAAACCCTCATCATTGCATGGAATACACCCACCACTATAACTCACTGATATTTTAAAGGGATGTTATTATGTTTGATTATGAATATGATATGCAACAACAATCTTAGACAAAAAAATATTATTATTAAATTTTGAAAATTATAAACATGGAATTGAATTGATGGGTATGAATAGAAGCAATGACCCAATATAAATAAATATATATATATATAGGTTCAAGTCAATAAAATCAATCTATTAACACTTACGATATTGGAATTCAATATTTTTAGTAATATATTTCTATACATTAATAAAATGATTACTTAAAATGGTTTTTAATTAATTTTGTGAGAAAAATATTATATTTATGTTTTGAAATTTTTATAAAATGTATTTTATAAAATGAAATTTATTTTGAAAAACAACATGTAAAATTAACATACAGTTGACATTTTAAAACATTATGAAAAGTTTTATTTTTTTAATAATTGTAAAAATATTGACTTTTATTGAAAACGATAATTTTAACATCATGATTTTAGAAATTATCTATTTATTATAAAAAGGATTTAGATTTAAATTATTTATATTTCAGTATTAAATTATAAATTAAATTCTCTGGATTAATTTTATTGTTCAATTTATTATATACGAATTTTTTTTAGAAATGGAATTTTTCTAAAAAAATTAATTTTTGTTACATTCAATGTTCTTAGATTAAATAAATATTGACCACTATTTTAAAATATGGAATATTGAAAAATTGAATTTAAATTTAAAATATATAGGTTAATATTTCACCCATAGGTCATTTTATTATTAGTCAATATGAGTAGTCACCAATGTAAATTGTTTTCACCTCAATAAGGTTAGAAGAAAAAAATATGGGTTATAACATTAGGAAAGTGATTTAAAATTTATCTAACATGATTTTTTTATTTTATGGGTATATGTTAGACATTTTTAGGATATTATAAAATATGGGGCAAATTTGGGTTGTATAGATTTCATTTTTTTTCATTTATATTTATTTAAGAAAATGATAATGTTAAAAATTTCACACTCTCGACTATAATATCATTAATATTTTATCATAAATGTAAACAATTGGGTAGTATTGGAACTAAATATTTATTTTCAATATAAACTAAATTTATTTATCATATTAACTTATTTTTATTATCTATTATTGGATAATGACACAAAATACATACAAAACATGAAAAGGGTAATTAGTCAATAAGTTGAAAATAAATTAATTGACATTAAATATATTTAAATTTATAAAATATGTTTAATTATTCTTTCACAAATATTGTCTCATAATTATTACATATTAAATTGTTATGAAAGGTTTTAATTAAAATTCCAATTGTGACTTATTCTGTTCAATGTAAAATTTTATAAATACTGTCCAAAATGATATTCATAATGATTTACAAATAAATTAATATTTTTACAGAATTATTTAAAAATATTAAATATAATTAAATATTATAACTATAATGATTAATAGAATAAATTATCCCAAATTTTCAATTTATGATCTAATTATTACCTTATCAGCAAAATTATTAACCTTTAAGACAAAATAAAATGTTTAAAAAAACACATTAAACATATTTAATTTTTCATTTTTGGTGGGTTTTAAAACAAATTCTACATTTTCATTAAATATATTTTCATTTTTATGTATTTATATTGAGAATAACATAATTGAATAATAATTTTTATGAAAATCCAATAGAACCCATATTGTGACATAAAAAAGGGAACCCCTCCATTTACTTCTTTACACAACGTAGAGCCATCTAGATTGACTAAAACCTAAAAAAATATCTTATAAACATTCTTAGATACTATTTATGTGTTATAATGTTGTTAAAATTCATTTTAACGGGACTTCATTATAAGATGTAATTGAGCCCCACAGAAGCAGAGGTAACCATCTAATCCAAACTCTTTCAATTTATTTCATCATTTACATCCTCATAATATGTGGTATTAATCCTTATATAAGAACATTAGTGGCATAATGATACCAAAATTTTATTATTAATATAGAACCACTTATATCAATAATATATCTCATCAAATGGGATGTGTAATTATAGCTCCTACATACTTGAGAAATACTACCTTGTTTCTTTTCCCCTACTTTTCCACTCACACTAAACCCCTTTTGCAGCCTTTTCACATATTAGAGCCCTTAGTTTATCTTTCCATTCTCATTCCCTTGGAGGTTTTCATTTGAACCCCATTATAATTTGGTGTTCTGGATTTCTTAAGGGGGTTTTGTATGTGTTTGTTGAGTGGAATTAGTTTCATAGGTTCTCGTCTACATCTATTATCATCATCAATTTTATCATTCTTCCATGTAGTTATTTTCCATTGGTTTTGTTTATGTTGTGATTTTCTCATGGTGAGGTATTTAATGGTCATTTTATGTCACCATGTTGAGGAAAAGAATCTATATTTAGGCCTTAGTCTGGGTTAAATGATTATCTAGAGTTTGGTTATTTCATTTTTCTCCCAGTCGTGTTACTGTGGTTTTTCATAGATGATTTTAGAAGTGATTTTTGATTTTTTGTGGTGTTCTAGGAAGTCTATCCAATAATGGATTTAATCTTAGTTTTTTTGTTTGTTATTATATGTTTTATTTTTGCGATGAATATTGAGTATAATGTTTCATGTATCGTCATTTGGTTCAGCCATCCTATAGTTGGTGGTGTCTACTTGTTGAGTACTTTATGCCTCTAATCTCTTATAGAATTAATATTATGTCACTCCACTCTAAATTATTTTAGAGGGATGGTTTATATGATTTTTTTGGGACGTGATCTTCCACTGATCTACAATGTTCAACTTGGCTCATCAACGTAGGTTTGTTACCTTAGGTATGATCATGTTTTTGTTTGATGGATGTATTTTATACTTTTACATAATTGAAAATATAATTTATTGGATTATGGTGTTATCTTGTGATGCCTATGGCTGTGGTTTGATAACAATGAGGATATGTTTCTCCTTCTGTTCTCACGATTTGATTCAGTGGCCATTAGGTGACGATGAAGAGGATTTCAAGTGGTGAAGATGGTTGTAACCATAATTTTTTCATAATGGTAATGTGATTCTTCTGATGATGATGGGGATTTTTTTTGGGGATAATGGTTTGGTAGGTGTTATGTTTCAGACATTGTGGCTAGAGACAGTTCATGGATCTACTGTGGCCTGAGGTGTTTGGTAGGGATAGGATAGAAGAGCTCTTAAAATAAATATTTTGGATTTGGTTGAATCATGGATTGGATTATCATATTTGAATTTGGATCTCTGTCGTGGTATTTTTTTGGAATTTATGTTTCCACTAAACATAAAATTGTATTTTTAGAAATTTAAAAAATTGGATTATAGTATGTATACCCTATCATCTTCATGAAAGGTTATATTCATTTTTCTATCTCTAAATTAAATTAATGAATATAAATATAAATATATATAATATATATATTGTATTTATATCACCATTAAAATTATGGAGATGATTTAACCCTCATAAAAGTATTTTTTTAGAACTAAAAAATCAAAAATCTCATGAAAAAAAACTGTTCACAAAAAAAATGATAATTTCAATAATGAATTATTTATAAATGGTTGTTGAATTATATTAGTGAGAAATATATAATATTTTAAGTATGAATATTATTCTATACAAGGTTATAATAAATTTATATCTATTATAATGGATGTTAAAGTACATTCAATGTAAGTAAAACTTGATCTAGGATTTTAATATCTGAAATGGATTTTTTGGGACAGATGTCACGTTATGAACCTATCTCACTTAAGAGGGATGTATATAGACACATTGAAATGTTTTATGATGAATATAATTATTTTAATGATATTTATTATTTTTATTTTCTATTATTCTTTCATGAGTATTACAATTTAGTCATTACCAATGTGGTAATGGTTTTACATTAAAATCTAAAAGATTATCTGGACTGTTTATGGATAAGTTTATTATTATGAAATCATATGATATTTAACTAATGAATATGATTAATTTAATTTAATATCTATATTTCTATATAATACATTATTCCATTAATTTTCATCACATTAAGTACTAAAGATACTGAAATATTAGTTTTATGGAATATAGACTTTTTTATATCATCAGTTAAAAATCATTTTTTCTATATACATGTATTTAAAAAATTGTTTTGACAAATTGTTTTGATATTACTTATTTATTTTTTAAATTCCTTTAGATCCATTTGATTTTTTTATACAAATTGTTTGAATTGATTCTTCTTTTCATTTTTTGAAGAAGATACTTTTGACTTTTTATCAAAAATGTGAAATTATTCATAATTTTAACGCATATAGTATGAATTGAATTTACTATCACTATGTAAAATATATTATTTAATTCATCATTTACATGTTTACATGGATTTATTTAATGAAATTTTATTCTATAATATTTTATAAATATTGATAATTTTATGAATTAATTTCGAAATGAAATCATTATTTCCTTCCAAAAACATTCCATTGATATTTTAATGATTTTTTCTTTGATGGAATCATTTGATGTTACTTATGATTTATTGGGGAAATTATAGAATGATACCATATTTATTCATTCACAATATAGTTTTTAATTATCGTAATGATATATCGATATACCCTATTGTTTAATCAGTTATGTCAAGCTGAATTCTTTTTATCTTGTATAATTAATATGAATGGATTTATGGTTATGTAATGTGGGGGTCAAGAATTATATAACAGACCAATTAATTGGGTAGATATGGATGAATCGTGATACAAATAAGTTATTATCGAACATTATTTCATGGTCAAACTTTTATGTTCGGACCTGGTTTTCATGTTCCTATGATTATGTGGGGATCTTGTATTAATGACCATAAAATTTTTCATAGACCTGATTTTCATATACCTATGATTATGAATGGTCCTAGTTTCTTTACCGTAAACTTATGATAGCTCTTGATTGTATTTTCATAACATAATGAGTGTATTTATTTATATTTATAAATTTTTATAATTATATAATATTATGTTTTTTCAATATTCATGTTTTCATGATATGCTCTCCAAGATCATGTTAATTAATTTATTTATGTTTTATTTCTTATGAATTTCCATGATTCTTCCCATGAACAATGATTTTTTATCTATGATATGTATGGTATGGTTTTAAAATGTTAATATCATGTTCTAATACACTTTTACTCATGTTATGCTTATGTGATCAATGATATCTTCACTCTTACCACATACTGAGCATCTAAGATCACCCTTTACTATATTAACATTTCATTTTATAAAAACCAAATTAATTATGGTATGTCTAAAAGAGAAATATGCATGAATATCATTCCGAAATATTTTAAAAATATTTCAATAAATTGGAAAATTGTGTATCTATTATATAATGAAATTTAATCATTATTAATATTGGGCATGTATTTGTAAAATACATTACAAATTTAACTATTAATAAGTAATACCGTTGTATTAAAATTTGGAACAACATTAGTTAATATCATATGATAGTTTTAGTAAATATTTGGAAATGAATAGGAGAAAAATTATGTTTATACCGATATAAAAATAGTTTATAGAGGTGAGTTATCTATGTTATAGTAAATAAAGATGAATGATTTTCCTAAAAAACATCCCTATTAGGTTGATACAGGTGGAAATTGCATTGAAATATTTGAATATAGTTGTAATAATCATGAAAAGAGTTCTTATAGTATATTACATCCACCATTATGGTGTAAGGTAATTTTTCCCTTATGTTATGTCTGGTATGAAACTCCCAAGGATACTCTTTGGTTGATTATAATTTTATTTATAAACCATTACACAGGATTTTAATAGATGATGGCCCTGACTGAACTATGTTGGAAAAATAGTTCCATATATAGAAAATAAGTTTTATTTTTTCTAAACATGTTTTCCTGATCTATCAATGTGATTATTGTTGGTCAATTATTGTTTTTTGTTTTAGATAATGATTAGAACTTTGAGAATTCATTTAAACTATAAATTTCAAAAACTAATTGATTAATTATCCGTATATGAAACCACATGATATTGGAAATTCATGGAATAAATTGTCAATTATTATTAACTATCTATTAGGATATATGATTAAAAACATAAAATATCTTAATTTTTATAATTATTATAATTTGGGGAAGATGTAATTTTATTAAATTTTTATGGTGATGACCATAGAGGAACGAATGTTCAATTTTATTCAAGTAAATAATATTAGAAGAATCACCCAGGATAATATATTGATGGAAGGGGAAAATGTATCTTATTTTAAAATTAAGGTCCTAGAAAAATTAATTAATGAAGAACTATATTTTATATGTGTGGGCTACTAGAAAAGTTTCAAAGTGAATTCACTAATACAATATTTATCTCCTTGATTATGGTTGGACCTTTGATATTCTAATTGTTATAGAGAAATGATTGATGTTTGTATGTATTATGGTTCAATAATTATGTTTTAGAACATTATATTAATGGTATTATGGTTATAATAGTCATCAATCATCTAATTATTCTTCCATATTAGTTTACTATAATTATTTTCAAAAATATTTTGAATGATACTTTTAACTAATATAATTTATTTACTATTAAGGTCTTATTTTTCAATAAAACATCAATATGGGCATGATAAGCTGATATATTTGGATGATGTTGAGTTAATAATTATTATATGGGATATAGAGATGATTGGTATTGAGGAAATAAATGATATTATATTGGTAACATTTAAAATGGTTTATGAATTGATGATAATGTTATTGATTACATAATTTATGAAGTTCAATTCATTTTTGGATTTACGAAAAAAACTCAATGTTTTGTAATTTTATTTGTGTAATTTTTTGAAAAAAAATTAATGTATATATGGGTTCATTATGGTTTTTTTGTTGATTAATGTTATTAGTTTATTCTATGAAAATATAAGATAAATGTATTCACACGTTTGGTATGTGGCAGTATTATCTAATTCATTTTTTTAGGATAAATGTTTAAGAAGATCAAGAAAAAATGTGACGAGATCATTTATATTTGGGGTTTTCAAAATTAATGAGACATATTTTTTAGGAGTGTTAGGGTTCAATATTTATATTGTGGATTAACATAAATATTCTGGGGTATTATGGATTATTTAGAGATTTGTGTATTATATTTACCCATATTGGATGACCTATGAGAATAATTATTATTTTGTTTAATATATAGATATAGAAATAATGAATTTTCCTTGTTTAATAAATATTATAATCAATTAAAAGTAGTTTTTTAGTGCTTATGGAATGAAAAAAGTCATCATGAATATTCATATCTTAGAGTAAGAAATGAAGGAAAATTCATTATTGAGTATATTTTATAGTGTTATCGGTCATGACTGTAACAGTATCCATAAGATATGAGAGAAGGATATTATAATTAAATTTTGTAGTTTTACCTTTATTCTGGATGAATAAATTTTAACTTCACCTATCACATATTTATTATTTTGTGGTTAGTAACTATCTAATGGCCACATTTGTTCCACCCTCTAGTAGTAATAGGATGCTAGTTTTCATATCTGTATCGGTATTCTCACTAAAAAATAAATTTATCATATTTTGAAATCCAGTTTTCTGTCATTCTAAATTCACATTGTAGTTCCCTTTAACTATTTCTTGGTGGATGTATTATTAATCATTTTTATTATGTGTCTTTTCAACAAATGATTTTTCAATTTTCAAACCCATTATTACTAATCAAAAGATTAAATTATTAAGTAAAAATTTATTAATGGGGATGGTGTTGGGTGTGGGAATGTAGTACCCAAAATTTTTTAAAATAATATGTTTATGATTGACAGCATGTACGACACACAACATTGAGCATAAACGAACAATGAAAAATTATTATTTAAATATGACTAGTATAAACATGTCATTGAATTAGAAGGTATAAATAGTAATATAAAATAAATATATATATATATATATATATTTTCTATTCAATAAACAAGTTTCTATTATCACTTAGTAAATAAGAAATCATTTTTTAGTAAAGTCATATTATGCATCAAGAATATGATCCATCCTGAATGATTTCTTTCAAGATATGTGATAAATTATTATATTTAATTTCTAACACTTTTAGACAATATATATTATAATATATGATTAAAATAAAAACCCAATATTAAATATTTTATAGAGTTTAATTTTTGAAAACTTTATGAAGAGATTTAATATTTGACGAATAAAAAAATATTGACTTTTATTGAAAAATAATTATTTTTTTGTTTCAATAATTAAGAATGTAGAAATTTTTTAAAATAATTTAAAAATAAAATTATTCATTTTTAATTATTAATAATAGAATTAATTTCATTATAATAAAAATTAGAGTGGAATTTGGAACAAAAATATTTCTATACATAAAAAAAAATTTCTAAAATACTGTTTGGGTCATATTAAAATTATTTATCTTATATTAATTTCATCCACTTATATAAATTGAATATTAAAAAAATATGTTATATTTTTAATCATAATGTTAAAATTTTTAAAAATATCACTTTTAATTTTAGTCAATATGAGGAATAATAATAGTAAAAAAATTCACCTCGGTAATGGTAAAATAATTAAATTTTGGTAAAAGGATTAAAAATTTATATCAAAATTTTAATTACCCGATTTCATGTTTTTATATTGGATATATACATCCATATATTTAATATATGATCACTTGGATCCTTATTTTATTAACTATGAGCTTTATATTTGTTGGGATCACCTGTTTTGACAATCCCAAATCATGTTTGGATAATCCCAAATCATGTTTTCTTAATGTGATAATTATGGTTCTATTACAAGATAATCATTTATGTGGTAATAAGGTTTATATCAAAGTAATATTCATATACTTTTAATCTCACTGCTTGATGATTTAAGGATACCAATGCAAAGGTTACCGATGCAAAGGTTACCGATGCAATGGTCACCGATGCAATGGTTACCGATGAAAAGGTTAGCGATGCAAACATACCGATGCAAGCATTCCGATGAAAAGGTCATCGAAGAAAAGGTTACCCCTAAAAATGTTACTGATGTAAAGGTTACCGATGCAAGGTCGCCAATGCAAGCTTACTGATGCAAGGTTACTGATGCAAGGTCACCGATGCAAGCTTACCGATGAAAGGCTACCGATGGAGAGTTATTGATGGAAGGTTTCCATTGGAAAGGATAATAATAAATGCTGTCTGATGTGCACTTACTGTTGAAGCCTATCATTTTGAAAGCTACCATTTCAAGTCTACCATACTCTACTTCTCCGTACTTTTTCAAATTCTTATGATTATTCTAAAAATCATATTTTCTAACATTAATACTTCTGATATAATTATTTCTTATGGTATACATATCAGGAGACCATATCATAACAGTATGAGGTACGAGAAAGATTTCATGTGAAGTACTTACTCCTATTATCAGACCTCCAATATGAAATAGCGGACCGGGGAAGAAAGATATATAGAGGCACACGAAAAATGAGGTACGTAAGTCCAGAAGATAAATGCATGAGGTAAAAATTACTGATGAACAAGGAAGAACCATTCGAGCACCTTCACTTCAAACCCCAATAACATAAGGAAGATAATTTCATGAAAAAATATGAGTGTAACGCCCCGACCCCAGTTACCCAGAGTCGGTGCATTATTACATAACATTGGCATGATCACAAGAAAGATCAAATCTCGAAAGACCGATTGGTTTAGTAGCCTTGGAAACACTAGATATATTCATAAGTTTTACATTACATCATAAAATCAAAAACTACTACAACAACATAATGTTTCCACAGTCCACACTACAATCCCCTCATAATATCCCTGCAGGTCATTCATAACTTACATCTTCACTTCCTGGGAAAACTAAAACATAGAAAAGGGGTGAGCTCAAATGCCCAGTAAGGATAACAATATAGCGGAAACTTTCATCAATAAGAATAAACATTTAAGGCAATGTATAACTAAAACAAAAGCCTTTTTAAACATGAACTTTCAACATGGTATGGCATAAATAAAATGAAATAATGCCATTTACTTATTCACATGGATATTCCACTAATCGAATAATCACATGCAAAAATAAATAACCACTTTCATAATGTTGGAATGCATAATGCCAGACTATCATAACCACATAGCCAAGGCCTCGTGCCAAGACTACAAATAAGATTTTGTCAAGGCCCTGTGCCAAGACACTAGTTTGTCTCATGAGACCTACCGATGCATCGAGGAGCTATAGCGGGCTCCACCCGTCACTTATTAAGTCCAATGCATTCCCATATGAAAAGGTTTAAACATAACATAAACATTCGTATTAAAACTAGCATACGAAATGTCAATACTTTCACAATAAACTATGAATGGTATAAAAATAGCACATCCACAGTCAAACATATCACAAAACCTTCAATACAATATAGAAGTTTTGTATCATAATAAATCAACTTCAAATAATCTTAAAATCCATCAAAGGATGATGACATAGATGAAATCAAAATTCTTTTTAAAGAAATATCTTCTTTTATTTTGAAATCATTTAAGATCCATATAAAATAAAACATTTTCTTTGAAAATATTCTTATAAGCTTGTAAGGAAAGCTTTGAAGATTTTATAACGGCGTAAAATAACCGCACCCGCCGTATAAGTTAAAAAAAACATTCTTACCTCAATTCTGTCGAAAAGGTTAAAAAGGACCTTGTTTTGAAAACGACGGAAAGATTCCTTTATAAACCTCTTATAAAAAGTCAAAAAAAGGTATAAATGACTTTAACCCATATTCTTGTAAATAGTAAAAATGTTTTGAAATACATTTTTAAGAAACATGGATGTGGATGATAAAGAGATCCCAGTAGATTATTACATATAAAAACCTCGAATAATGAAGAGATTGTGAAATAACCCTTACCTTGTACTTTTTCCTTGGTTGGGGTAGGTTAACCTCCTGTATAATGGTGAAATAATTGTTATTAAATTATACAAGAATCATATACATTAATATGATATCATATATGATCTTTTAATATTGATTTGATAATAATATCTTAGTATTATCGTTGTTTCGGGTGTTAACTTACTTGTTTTCTTTCATATGTTTTGTTACATAAGCCATGGTTGTTGAATCTTATTCATATCCAGAATGATATACAGTCCTTAAACATCATTTTTAAATCATCAAATGATAATTATACTTGAATGGATACGATGGAGAATGAATCTCATCGCGTTCGTGGAGACGGTAGTCCGTACGTACGCACGAGCGACAATATCATTCTTTTGATATTAAAATAATATATAAATGGATGGTATATAATATATACAGAATCATTAACATGTTATATTTATTATTTACATGAGTTACACATCATTATTATACCCATCCAAATAATATTATATTGAATAACAATTACACCACGACGTGGAGACGGTAAGCCGTACGTACGCACGTATGGTGACATGTTATTCAAAGGGTGGATAGAATACTGAATATGATTGTACCATATTTAAAATAACATCACAGTATATGTGAGATACTGGAGTTATTATTTCAGAATGGTAAGAACAAAGGAAGAAGAAGTGGAAGAAGAAATGAACTTAGAAAAGGGTGGTGAAATCATTACCTCTTCTTCGGGTTCTTCCTTTTGATTTGATCAAAAGGGCTCCTTAGGTTGGCTTTCTGATCAAACTAAGGCCTCTAGGTTGTATTGAGGGATGTTGGGAGAGTATTTGGGCAGAGTTTGGCCGAACCAAAAGGCTTTGAAGGTGTGAAGAAATGAGAAGGAGGAGTGCCCTTTTATAAGAGGGGTGAGGGGCACGTTTGGAAAAGTTAGAAATATTAATTTATAATAAATTCATATTCGGTTTCTAAAGGCTCCAAAGTTGACTATTCAAAGGATGAGGTGGGGATAGGTCGGAAACAACTCATCCAATAGAATTTAGACAGGTTTGGGTACTTATATTAACCTTATCTTTAAGTATTAACTCTAAGTTAATTAGTTTCACTTTTACAATTTCTCTTTGTATTTTATATATTATGGTTAATAAACTTACTATATACATCCAAGATACCCCCAAGTGGTCCATTAATGATTAACATATCATAATATAAGTCTCTTGGCCGAACCTTAGATTTTTAGGAATTTAATATCAATTAATAATATAATATTTGTTTTAAGAACTCTTTTATGTCAATTTTGACACTATTCAATAGTTGATTTTTGTGAAACTCCTAACAGATTGATTACTTCGAAAAAAGTCAATTAAATCAATCCTAATATATAATATTATCATATAAAATTAGTTTAATTCATTAAAAGTTTCATATTATAATTATTTGAGTATTTATAAGATCAATTATTTTTATTTTTCACTATTTTAGTAATTACTGCATCATCATTGTGTCATAAATAAAATAAATTATATAATGTCTAAAAATTATAAATAAAATATCATTATGTAGGAAATCTTTTTAGCTTTCTAATGAATATTTATAATCGAAAATCCAACATGTATAACCCTATGTAAAAATTGTTCTTCTAAAAGATGTAAGCTTATGCCATTTTTATTTTTATTTTAACTTTATTAATATAAAGTGTCCCTACCACATACAAGTGGCTCCAAGGGGTCCCCAAATTGACCAAAGGATGACCATGGTCGGGTATGTGTCCACCAATAAGGTTAGGACACGTTTTAGGGTAATTTTTTATTATTATAATATTATTTTTTTAACCCTTATTTACCGGATTTACCCTTTAACCATGGTAAATAAAATATTTACCACAGTAACTATTCAAAATGTCTAAAAATAAAAGTTACCTATTTACACAATTTGAACATCCTGATTCCAAATATGGAATCCATTTTACTAAATTCAAAACACAGAAGTGGCAGAAATTAATTTAAAATTAATTCCCACTGTTAAAACAAAAAGCGTGTTTTTAAGAGATAATAACTATCAAAAGATTGACACTTGTTTATGTTCGGTTTAATTGTAAAATTATGTCCAATGACCAAAATTATATTAAATGGTAAAAATATATTCTAAATATACTTTAAAACCACTCAAATTCATAATTTATCACTAGTAATTAATTTGATTAAAAAAGTTGTTTTTAATTAAAATTTAGAAATTTTCACTATTCATCAAAATATGAAAGTTATCCGAAATGTACCAAAATTTCACCCTAGGCTAATTTTGATATTCCGAATCCAAAAATGAAGTCCATTTTGAAATATAGAATATATATGATTTCAAAAAGTAGGTATTACTATTCACAACGGCTAGTTTAATTAGTTGTGGTGTGTGTTAGAACTCGAGGTTGCGTACAACACACGCTATCGCATTATTCGAAGGGAAACGTACCGTAGAAGCTTGGGGTGTTACATTCTCCCCTCCTTCAAATAATTGCGTTCTCGCAATTTCTAGGGTATTACTGCATAAAAAGACTCGGGTGGTTCTTCATCATAAGTTCCTCGGGTTCCCACGTTGCCTCTTCCATTTTATGATTTCTCCACAAAACTTTTACCAGACGCGTCGTCCGGTTTCTCAGTACTTGTTCTCTTGTATCAAGAATCCTGACGGGCTCTTCGCAATAAGAAAAATCGGGTTCCAGTTCTAATTCCTCATAGGTGAGTACATGCGTCGGATCAGGCATGTATTTCCTCAATAGAGATACATGGAACACATCGTGAACTTTGGAGAGACTTGGCGGCATTGCCAATCGGTAAGCTACAACCCCAATTCGTTCTAGAATTTCGAAAGGTCCGATATACCTGGGACTCAATTTACCTTTCTTACCAAAACGTATGACTCCCTTCCACGGAGATACCTTTAGGAAAACATGATCACCGACTTGAAATTCCAAATCCTTCCTTCGATTATCGGCATAGCTCTTCTGCCTACTTTGAGCTGCTTTGATGTGATTTTGGATTACTTTCACCTTTTCCACCGTTTCCTCCACCAGCTCTGGGCCTACAAGTTTTCTTTCGCCAACGTCATCCCAACAGGTTGGTGTACGACATCTCTTTCCGTATAACGCTTCATATGGTGCCATCTGTATACTCGAATGGAAGCTATTGTTATAGGAAAATTCTACTAGTGGTAAATATTGATCCCACATACCCTGAAAGTCAAGTGAGCAAGATCTCAACATGTCTTCTATGGTCTGAATAGTCCGTTCTGATTGTCCGTCTGTCTGAGGGTGGTAAGCAGTGCTCAAATGAAGTTCAGTATCCAGGGATTTCTGAAGACTTTTCCAGAATCTTGAAGTAAAACGGGGATCACGATCAGAAACAATCGATAGGGGTACACCATGAAGTCTCACAACTTCATTAATGTATAGTCTTGCTAGACGTTCCAGGGGTAGATCTTCTCTTATAGCAAGAAAATGTGCTGACTTGGTAAGACGATCAACAATAACCCATATTGCATCGTTCCTTCTAGGAGTCTTTGGTAGCCCCATGACAAAGTCCATTGTAATATTGTCCCATTTCCACTCCGGTATGGGAAGAGGTTGCATGACTCCTCCAGGCTGTTGCCTTCCAGCTTTCACTTGTTGACAAACCATACATCTTGACACAAAATCAGCAATCTCCCTCTTCATGTTGTCCCACAAAAAATGTTCCTTCAAATCTCTATACATTTTGGTGCTCCCAGGGTGTATAGAGAAATTGGAACTATGAGCATCATCCAGCAATTCCCTTTTTAGATCAGGTATATTGGGAACACAAAGTCTCTTCCCGAATTTCAAAATTCCATCTTCATACACAAAGTCTCTCAATCTCCCATCATTCACAGCTTTAATCTTCTTTTGGAATTCGTCATCATCGGTCTGAGAACTCTTAATCCTTTCTAGTAAAGATGGTTTGGCAACCATTTGAAAAAGCATTGATGTTTCACCTTCCCTGGTTATTCCCATGTCCATCTTCACTAGCTCCATGAAAATTGGATCCCTTTCAATTCTCATATTGTTCAATACTCCATGGTATTTTCTACTCAAAGCATCTGCCACCTTGTTTGCCTTCCCCGGGTGGTAGTGTATCGTACAATCATAATCCTTGAGTAATTCAAGCCATCTCCTTTGCCTCATGTTGAGTTCTTTTTGTGAGAAAATATACTTCAAACTCTTGTGATCAGTATAAATCTCACATTTTTCACCATAGAGGTAGTGCCTCCATATCTTCAAAGCAAAGATCACAGCTGCTAACTCAAGATCATGAGTAGGATAGTTTTGTTCATGAATTTTCAACTGTCGTGATGCATAGGCAATAACTCTATCATTCTGCATAAGGACACAGCCAAGTCCTTTCTTTGATGCATCACTATCAATAACGAACCCATAATTCCCCGATGGTAGAGTCAATATAGGAGCATTGACTAATCTTCTCTTCAGTTCTTCGAAACATTCTTCACACTCTTTTGTCCAAACAAATTTAACCCCTTTACGTGTGAGCTTCGTTAATGGGTTAGCCAATCGGGCAAAATTCTGGACGAAACGTCGATAATAACCTGCCAACCCAATAAAACTACGTACCTCAGTTATACTCGTAGGTGCTGGCCATTCTTGGATTGCCTTGGTCTTAGAAGGATCAACAGAGATTCCATCTTTAGAGACAATATGGCCAAGAAAAGAAATCTCCTGAAGCCAGAATTCACACTTGCTAAACTTTCCATATAATTCATGCCTCCTCAGAGTCTTCAAGATAATGCGCAAGTGATTTTCATGATCTTTGTAGGTTTTGGAGTATACCAAGATATCATCAATAAATACCACCACAAATTCATCGAGATACTCCTTGAAAACTCTATTCATCAAATCCATGAATACAGAGGGTGCATTAGTCAATCCAAACGGCATTACAGTAAACTCGTAATGCCCGTACCTGGTTCGAAATGCTGTCTTCGGAATGTCTTCCTTCTTTACACACAACTGATGGTATCCAGATCGAAGGTCAATCTTTGAAAAGTATTGAGCTCCATGCAGTTGGTCAAATAAATCATCAATACGAGGTAGGGGATACTTGTTCTTTATCGTTATAGCATTGATCTCCCTGTAGTCGATACATAACCTCATAGATCCATCTTTCTTTTTAACAAAAAGAACAGGGGCTCCCCATGGAGAAACACTAGGGTGAATAAATCCCTTATTACTCAATTCCTCTAGTTGTTTCTTTAGTTCGACTAACTCTACAGTGGCCATTCTATAAGGGGTCTTCGATATAGGCCTTGATCCAGGAATCAAATCAATAGAAAACTCAACTTCTCGTTCTGGAGGATGTCCAGGTAAATCTTCCGGAAATACATCTACAAATTCTTTCACAACAGGTACATCCTCTATTTGAACATTCCTTTCCTCACCGACAGTTATTTCATTCTCTTCCTCCCCAATAATTGAATTAAGTTGAGCTACTGGGGGTGGGTCTAAATAAGAATTAGGTGGTGACGATTCTGCTCTAAAAATAAGGTGTTCCTTATCATTATCATCAAGAATCGTAACCTCTTTCTTCTTACAATAAATCTTCGCATCATAGTCCGAAAGCCAGTCCATACCGAGGATTATATCAAACTCAATCATAGGTATGACGATGAAATCAGCAGATAAAGAAAATTTATGTGCTCTAATGGGGACTGATTCACAAAACTTTGTTGCAACGATACTTCCCTTAGGAGTTTTAACTGACAACTCCCTTATTAAATCAAATTGGAAATATCTAATTTTCTTAGCAAACCGGGAAGATATGAAACAATGCGATGATCCAGAATCAAATAATGCATTTGCTAAACTTGAGGAAACCATTAAATTACCTGCCACCACGTCTTTCGGAGTTTCTACCTCAGCAGTAGTGATAGCATAAGCCTGGCCTTGATCCCTTGGCCTTTTCTGAGGTAAGTTCTCCTGACGCTTAGGACATGCATTTGCATAATGCCCCATCTCCCTGCAATTGTAGCACTGAACGTTGGTAGCTTCCTTCTTCCCCTTGCAATCATGAGCTTGGTGGCCTTTTTCACCACACTTGTAACAGACTCCCATTCCCTTCAAGCAAGTACCAGGATGTTTCTTCCCGCATTTACCACAAGATGGATATTCAACCTTTCCCTTCTTCCCCTTATTTCCATTCCCCGATTGATCAGCAGGTCTCTTCTTCTCTTGCTTTGCTTTAAAGTCATAAGACTTAGAGAATTCCTTTTCGGTCTTTATAGCACATGAGACAATGTCTTCGTACGATGAAAAGGATTGTGAGACTAATGCTCGACGGAGAAATGGTTTTAACCCATCAAAGAAACGATCAATCTTACTTCTTGGGTTGCGAATATAATCTCCAGCATACCTCGCTAACCTTGTAAAGTTAGCCTCATACTTTGTGACATTCTCATCCTCCTTTTGTCTCAGACTCAGAAATTGCCTTTCCATATCTGCTCGATGGTCGCGAGGAAAGTATTTTTCTAAAAACAGATCTTTGAACTCCCTCCATTCCATGTTTGATACTTCATCATCTTCCTTCATGTTTTGAATCAATGACCACCATTGATCAGCATCTCCAGTGAGGCGGTAAACTGCCATGGTAACTTTTTCCCTTTCACTACTCCCCAAAGCCTGAAATATTTTCTCTAGGGAAAATATCCATTGCTCAGCTACTAAGGGATTTGTACTTCCATTGAACGTTGGTGGTTGTTGTCTCATGAATCGATCTAACATTGATCCTCCACGCTGCGGATCAGGGTGCTCCATACGGGTAAGGTTATTATTCATAACCTGAGTAAGTTGTCCCAGTACGGTGATTAGCTGATCAGCACCAGTTGCATCACCAGCCCCACTATAATTATCTTGAGCAGGAGGGAAATCCCTACATGGAGTGCGTGCATTGATACGGTTTCCATTTCTTCCACTAGGCGCCATTTCTAAACAATGGCGTAAACTAGATCAGTTTATGAATCAAAATACATAATCCCATACTTATAAAACACTTAACATAAATTGAACTATCTATGGATATAATCCATAATCATAAATATGTTTTCTTTGAGGAAGTATATACTCATAAACCCTTCATAATGATTTGTAAAGAAAGTGAGAGTTATCCTAAGCATATCCCCCGGGAGTGTCGTAACCAAGAGTGCAGCAAGGCCCGTTGTCGTGCACCAGTTCCCATTCGAGTCTAGCTCAAAGCGGTGTTTTCGGGTTTTACCCCTAGGTACATCTGTGCCAGAGCCGCCTCTACCTGCTCGTATCCAGACAGGGATGTATTGCTCGGAAAACTCACAAAGTCTCTACAATACCAAAATTCTAGGAAGTTCTTCTATACTAATCCTCAAAGTTCATCTTAGGTCTATGTGCTCTAATCAGAGTTTATCTAAATCTAGCTTCCAAGGTTTGTACTAAACTTCCTCTGATACCAACTGTAACGCCCCGACCCCAGTTACCCAGAGTCGGTGCATTATTACATAACATTGGCATGATCACAAGAAAGATCAAATCTCGAAAGACCGATTGGTTTAGTAGCCTTGGAAACACTAGATATATTCATAAGTTTTACATTACATCATAAAATAAAAAACTACTACAACAACATAATGTTTCCACAGTCCACACTACAATCCCCTCATAATATCCCTGCAGGTCATTCATAACTTACATCTTCACTTCCTGGGAAAAATAAAACATAGATAAGGGGTGAGCTCAAATGCCCAGTAAGGATAACAATATAGCGGAAACTTTCATCAATAAGAATAAACATTTAAGGCAATGTATAACTAAAACAAAAGCCTTTTTAAACATGAACTTTCAACATGGTATGGCATAAATAAAATGAAATAATGCCATTTACTTATTCACATGGATATTCCACTAATCGAATAATCACATGCAAAAATAAATAACCACTTTCATAATGTTGGAATGCATAATGCCAGACTATCATAACCACATAGCCAAGGCCTCGTGCCAAGACTACAAATAAGATTTTGTCAAGGCCTTGTGCCAAGACACTAGTTTGTCTCATGAGACCTACCGATGCATCGAGGAGCTATAGCGGGCTCCACCCGTCACTTATTAAGTCCAATGCATTCCCATATGAAAAGGTTTAAACATAACATAAACATTCGTATTAAAACTAGCATACGAAATGTCAATACTTTCATAATAAACTATGAATGGTATAAAAATAGCACATCCACAGTCAAACATATCACAAAACCTTCAATACAATATAGAAGTTTTGTATCATAATAAATCAACTTCAAATAATCTTAAAATCCATCAAAGGATGATGACATAGATGAAATCAAAATTCTTTTTAAAGAAATATCTCCTTTTATTTTGAAATCATTTAAGATCCATATAAAATAAAACATTTTCTTTGAAAATATTCTTATAAGCTTGTAAGGAAAGCTTTGAAGATTTTATAACGGCGTAAAATAACCGCACCCGCCGTATAAGTTAAAAAAAAACATTCTTACCTCAATTCTGTCGAAAAGGTTAAAAAGGACCTTGTTTTGAAAACGACGGAAAGATTCCTTTATAAACCTCTTATAAAAAGTCAAAAAAAGGTATAAATGACTTTAACCCATATTCTTGTAAATAGTAAAAATGTTTTGAAATACATTTTTAAGAAACATGGATGTGGATGATAAAGAGATCCCAGTAGATTATTACATATAAACAACCTCGGATAATGAAGAGATTGTGAAATAACCCTTACCTTGTACTTTTTCCTTGGTTGGGGTAGGTTAACCTCCTGTATAATGGTGAAATAATTGTTATTAAATTATACAAGAATCATATACATTAATATGATATCATATATGATCTTTTAATATTGATTTGATAATAATATCTTAGTATTATCGTTGTTTCGGGTGTTAACTTACTTGTTTTCTTTCATATGTTTTGTTACATAAGCCATGGTTGTTGAATCTTATTCATATCCAGAATGATATACAGTCCTTAAACATCATTTTTAAATCATCAAATGATAATTATACTTGAATGGATACGATGGAGAATGAATCTCATCGCGTTCGTGGAGACGGTAGTCCGTACGTACGCACGAGCGACAATATCATTCTTTTGATATTAAAATAATATATAAATGGATGGTATATCATATATACAGAATCATTAACAAGTTATATTTATTATTTACATGAGTTACACATCATTATTATACCCATCCAAATAATATTATATTGAATAACAATTACACCACGACGTGGAGACGGTAAGCCGTACGTACGCACGTATGGTGACATGTTATTCAAAGGGTGGATAGAATACTGAATATGATTGTACCATATTTATAATAACATCACAGTATATGTGAGATACTGGAGTTATTATTTCAGAATGGTAAGAACAAAGGAAGAAGAAGTGGAAGAAGAAATGAACTTAGAAAAGGGTGGTGAAATCATTACCTCTTCTTCGGGTTCTTCCTTTTGATTTGATCAAAAGGGATCCTTAGGTTGGCTTTCTGATCAAACTAAGGCCTCTAGGTTGTATTGAGGGATGTTGGGAGAGTATTTGGGCAGAGTTTGGCCGAACCAAAAGGCTTTGAAGGTGTGAAGAAATGAGAAGGAGGAGTGCCCTTTTATAAGAGGGGTGAGGGGCACCTTTGGAAAAGTTAGAAATATTAATTTATAATAAATTCATATTTGGATTCTAAAGGCTCCAAAGTTGACTATTCAAAGGATGAGGTGGGGATAGGTCGAAAACAACTCATCCAATAGAATTTAGACAGGTCTGGGTACTTATATTAACCTTATCTTTAAGTATTAACTCTAAGTTAATTAGTTTCACTTTTACAATGTCTCTTTGTATTTTATATATTATGGTTAATAAACTTACTATATACATCCAAGAGACCCCCAAGTGGTCCATTAATGATTAAACTATCATAATATAAGTCTCTTGGCCGAACCTTAGATTTTTAGGAATTTAATATCAATTAATAATATAATATTTGTTTTAAGAACTCTTTTATGTCAATTTTGACACTATTCAATAGTTGATTTTTGTGAAACTCCTAACAGATTGATTACTTCGAACAAAGTCAATTACATCAATCCTAATATATCATATTATCATAGAAAATTAGTTTAATTCATTAAAAGTTTCATATTATAATTATTTGAGTATTTATAAGATCAATTATTTTTATTTTTCACTATTTTACTAATTACTGCATCATCATTGTGTCATAAATAAAATAAATTATATAATGTCTAAAAATTATAAATAAAATATCATTATGTAGTAAATCTTTTTAGCTTTCTAATGAATATTTATAATCGAAAATCCAACATGTATAACCCTATGTAAAAATTGTTCTTCTAAAAGATGTAAGCTTATGCCATTTTTATTTTTATTTTAACTTTATTAATATAAAGTGTCCCTACCACATACAAGTGGCTCCAAGGGGTCCCCAAATTGACCAAAGGATGCCCATGGTCGGGTATGTGTCCACCAATAAGGTTAGGACACGTTTTAGGGTAATTTTTTATTATTATAATATTATTTTTTTAACCCTTATTTACCGGATTTACCCTTTAACCATGGTAAATAAAATATTTACCACAGTAACTATTCAAAATGTCTAAAAATAAAAGTTACCTATTTACACAATTTTAACATCCTGATTCCAAATATGGAATCCATTTTCCTAAATTCAAAACACAGAAGTGGCAGAAATTAATTTAAAATTAATTCCCGCTGTTAAAACAAAAAGCGTGTTTTTAAGAGATAATAACTATCAAAAGATTGACACTTGTTTATGTTCGGTTTAATTGTAAAATTATGTCCAATGACCAAAATTATATTAAATGGTAAAAATATATTCTAAATATACTTTAAAACCACTCAAATTCATAATTTATCACTAGTAATTAATTTTATTAAAAAAGTTGTTTTTAATTAAAATTTAGAAATTTTCACTATTCATCAAAATATGAAAGTTATCCGAAATGTACCAAAATTTCACCCTAGGCTAATTTTGATATTCCGAATCCAAAAATGAAGTCCATTTTGAAATATAGAATATATATGATTTCAAAAAGTAGGTATTACTATTCACAACGGCTAGTTTAATTAGTTGTGGTGTGTGTTAGAACTCGAGGTTGCGTACAACACACGCTATCGCATTATTCGAAGGGAAACGTACCGTAGAAGCTTGGGGTGTTACAATGAGGATTCCTTCTTTGTCTCATAAACATTCAATCAACTCAAAATGAAAAACACTCAATTCATGAAAGCTAGTACCTGGAGTAGTGACACTCTTTTTTGGAGACAACATGATGAGATAGACTCAAAATTTGAATTATTCACATCAAGGAGTCAAATGAAGAACTGAAAATATATAGAGCCTTCTAAACTCCATCTCATCATAATTGCTTTATTGTGTTTCTTTCTTCTACATTTATGAGATGTGTGTTTTAATGATTCACACATTTTCTGTTGTGCTTGAACTGGATGATATTGAATATCCTTACATCAAACCTCACTTACAATTTTCCTCCATAAAACTTTGGAAGAGACCATGTGCGGTCTGTATTGTTTGTCATTCCCATAAAGAGCAGTGGTAGAGGGTCTAAACCCTGTATAGTATGTGAAAACTATTGTGAAGCCCGATACAGGCTATGTATCAAGTTTATTGTTAATATTAACTACTTGTGGGTAGGTGATCACCAAGTAGAGAGGATTACGTCTCGTCTTGACACTGATCCACTTATTTAACATTTCTGTGTTTTATATTTTGTTTTACTCTATTTTATCCTTATTTTGGTTCTTATTTCTAAAACATAAATCTGTTTTCATTCACCTTGATAGTTAGTTTACGTAAGTATGTGTATGTGTATGAGTTTAATTCATTAAACATGTTTCAATAGTTGAAGAAGTGTTATACATTAATTCAACTGTGGAATAGTCACCCATTGAGAAACATGTGGACCAATTAGACATCTATATCTCTACATCCTTATTTAACATAGCCATTTTCAAAATTTGGGGGATCTTTTTAATATATTTTTTAAGGGAAATATTATGTTGGAACTCAATCCACCCCGTCTGGAGATTCCACTTAGACCAACATTTGGTATTAGAAGGTCAGTATTTTTCTACCAGTACTATTGTGAAACCAGTCAAATTAATTAATTGTGATTTTTAGTTGTATCTTAATGATCTTAAAATTTATGTCATATAAAAATTTTCAGTTCTTTAGATTCTAATTAACAATGGATAACATTTTTGAGGGTGCTGTTACTAATAGTACACATTTATTTAATGTTAATAAATATTCTCAGTGGAAATTAAAGAAATGTATCTAGAGGGCATGAGACCCGAAATCGGGGTCTCAATTGATGAACAACATGTATTGCCTTCTATTGCTAGAGACACATGGTCTTAGTTGACTAAAGCTACATATAATATTAACTGTCAAGAAATGAATTCTTTATACTGTTCTCTATGTGATGAAAAATTCAATATAATATATTCTTGTAAATCTGCATATGAAATTTGGGACACTTTACCTATTTCACAAGAGGGAATAAACAATGTTAAATAAATGAGATTAAATACCTATACTATTAAATATGATTATTTTGAAATGAAACATGATGAACATATTTCTGAAATGTATCCCAGGTACAATGAAATAGTGAATTCCATGAGTCTGCTTTGGAGACCAGAGGACCGCAATGACCAGATTATGATGTTGCTTTGATGCCTACCTAACAAGAGAAGATGAACTTCTGTTTCTATAAAAGTATCTTGTGACATAGGCATGCTACTAGTGAATGAACTAATTGGAATACTTATGATGTACAATAAAAAGGTTAATGTGAATCATGATGTAAATGAAGAACCAAGGAAGAAAACTGTAGCATTAAAGATTACTACCTCAATGAAATGGGAAAAAGAAAAAGTTCGAGCACTTGTAGACCCTTATACCAGTTAAGACACATACTCTATCAGTGATGATGATATGGCTCATTTTTTTAAGAGATTTAAGAAGTTCTATAGAATGAAAAAGTTCTTTAGAAAATTAAACTACAAAAGAATGTATGATAATATAGGACACTGTAAAAAGGATATGAAATGGAATGATAACACAAATGAGATAGTCTATTATGAGTGAAAATGATAAGGTCATGTGAAAGATAATTTCCCCATCATGAAAATTAAGAATAAGTTTGAATGAAAGAGAGAAGGATAAAAAAAGGCGATGAAATCCACCTGGAGTTCCCTAAAAGATAGCTCAAGTAGATCTGACACTTCTAATACTGAAAAGAACAAAAATGAAAAACCAGGTTTCATGAAAGAAACATCCGAGGTAACACCCAATTCTCCTATACATAAAGCTTAATATTATTATAATGAAATTAAATCAAACAATGATGAAAATATGAATAATGATAGACTATTTAAATACTTTTGAATTCTGGAGGATACATTTAATGAAATAAAGGATAAATTTAAATTATTGAAAATTCAACATGCACTAAATGTCAATTATAAGTATGATCTGGATATTGATAAAGAAAAATGTGATCAGCTACTAAAAGAAAATATTGAACTCAAATTATCAAATGTGTAATTTAAGAGAGATCATCAGAAGTTTACTGCAGGTAGAGATACCTAGGCTCAGTTACTAAGAAAAAAAATTTCTCCATAATATACAACTAGTCTATAGTATCAACAAGGATAGAGAAGGATCATTAAAACTAAACTTGTTCCCAAATTTGGATAGTTCATAGCTAGTTCATGTTCTGGACCATTTCGTGAAAAACAATTCTCTAAAGGTCCAAACAAAGTGTTTATGTCTCAAAATATATTTGTTGATTACAGGAAATCTGTTAGATAAGTTGAGATCCCTATGTTTTACATGCTAACCACTCTAGACCCATGAAAATCTGGGTACCAATGTTACCCTGCACATAATCTATTTTTTAGGAAAATTGTATGTAGAGGTCTTGTCAAACTCTAGGGTACATGGAAAGTGGATGTTCAATACACATGATAAGAGACTAATCATGCTTCAAAAGCGTAATTAATTTTGATTGTGGACATGTAACATTCAATGATAATTTAAAAGGGAAGATCATCATCTTACTCCAAATTGGTAACCCTAATGCTATATTAATTTCAAAAGTACTTTTTTTTAATGGTTTTAAATAGAATTTTCTATGTATCTCTCAGTTGTGTTATGATGGATTCAATGATAAAATTGAAAATGATGCATGTGATGTTTTTAATACTTCAAATGATTTAATATTTTCTTCTCTTAGAAATGAGAATGTATATGTTGTTGATTTACATTATTTAGCTAAGAAAAATGTTTCTAGTTTAAATGTGTTTTATATGGAATCCTGGTTTTGGCCCAAAAAATTAGGACACTACAATGTGCACTTACTTAGGAAACTGACTAGGAATGGTTTAGTTAGAGAATTATGTAAATTGAAATTACCTCAAAAAAATGTTTGTAATCTATGTCAAAAGGGAAAACAACACAATGTTTCCTTCAAACCAATGAAATGAGTTTCTACTTTTCATCTTCTTGAGTTGGTTCACATGGATTTGTTCAGACCATCTATAATTTCATGTTCAAATGGGAAGAACTATGTTTATGTTCTTGTAGATGATTTTTCTAGATATACTTGGTTAGAATTTCTATCTCACAAAAGTTAATCATGTTCTTATATTATTAAATATCACATGTCTATAGAAAATATTAGTAGACTTATAATTAAGAACATGAGAAGTGATCATGGCCATGAGTTTGAAAATCGGGAATTTGAATCCTTTTTCTCGTAAAATGGCTATACTCACAATTTCTCTACTCCTAGAACACCACAACAAAATGGAGTTTTAAAATGAATAGATAGGATACTTCATGTGATTTCCCATACTATTCATAAATAATATAATCTACCTATTTATTTTTGGGCTGAAACTATTAATAAATCTTATAACATTATCAATAGAGTATTGATTAGACTTGTTTATAAGAAAACCCCTTATGATCATTAGAATAATATGAATCATAATGTTAATTAATTTAGAGATTTTTGTTCCAATGTCCATATCCATACCAAAAAAGATAATCTTGTCAAAATTTCATCAAAAAGTGATGAATAAATTCCCTAGGTTATTCAATCTCTATTAAAGTCTATAAAGTATTTAATAAGAGAACCAAATGTGTGGAAGAATCTGTTCATGTCAGATTTGATGAGATTGATCAACATGAACCCAAAAACTGTCTTGAAAATCATGAGGAAGATATTTCAATTCTATACCGTAATGATAAAGACAATAATATCCCTATGAAAACAACCAGTTCTAGAAATTTTCTATAATCTGAGCCTATTTAATATAAATATGTATAAATTCAAGATGAGTCCAATTCAACATTTTCTATAGGGATTAGAACTCCCAAAAATCATCCTTTGGATTATTTAGTAGGTTATTTAATGGAGGGATACAAACTATAGATTCCTTGAGAGTCCAGGTTGAACATTAAGATTTTCATTCACTGCATGAAGAAAAAAATATTGATGATGCGATCAATGATGAATTATGGGTGATAGGAAATCCAGAAGAATTAAATCAGTTTGATATAAACAATGTATGGGAATTGGTAGAAAGAATTAAAGAAACCTTTACCATACGAACTAAAGGGGTGTTTAGATAGAATGTTGATGAATCTAGAAACTTAGTTAGAAACAAGACTATATTAGTTGCACAATGATATAGTCCAGAAGAAAGAATAGACTATGATAAAACCTTTACTCCTATAGCTAGACTAGAATCCATTAGGATATTACTTTCTTATGCATCTCATTTGAATTTTAAACTTTATCAAATGGATGTAAAAAGTTCATTTTTAAATGGGTACATATTTGAAGATGTATTTGTAGAACAACCACCTAGTTTTACAAATCTCCATTTTCCAAATCGTGTTTTAAACAGTCAAAAGCCCTATATGGTCTAAAACAAGCTCCAGGAGCATAGTATGACAGACATAGTTCATTCATTATATCCATAAGTTTTACTAAAGGAATAGAATATTTTACTTTTTATATTAAAAGGATTTCCAAAGATTTTTTAATAGTGCAAATTTATGTAGTTTATATAATTTTTAGATTATCTAAAAACACTTTTTGTTCTATTTTTAAAAAATAATGCATTATGAATTTGAAATCAGTTTAATGGGGGAACATAAATTATTCCATGGATTTGAAATTTTCCCAAATAAAAAAGAAACTATTCTAAATCAAAGAAAATATACTAAGGAATTTTTTGAAACATTTAGGTTTGGATAGTAATAAAAGTAGTGATAAACCTATGAGTACCACTTGTCAGTTGGATGTTGATGAAACAGGTAAACTATTAAATCAAAATAATTACTGAGGTATGAATGGGAGTCTATTATACTTTAATGCTAGTAGACCTGATATTAGGTTTACTGTATGCATGTGTACTTGTTTTCAAGTCAATCCCAAAGAATCTCATTTAACTGCTGTTAAAAATATTTTTAAATATATCAAGATTACTATAAATGTAAGACTGTTTTATCCAAGATGGCAGTCGTTTGATTTAATATGTTATTTGGATGCTGACTTTGCTGGTTGAATGTTAGATAGAAAAAATCACCTCTGGAACCTGTCACAGGTTAGGAAAGTCACTAGTACCATGGTGTAGTAAAAACATAACTCTGTTTCATTATCTACTATCTATGCTGAATATATAGGTGTTGGTTGTTTTTGTGCTCAAATTATGTAAATGAAACACACTTTACTAGAATTTGGATATCAATTCATTCATGTCTCTATAACATGGGACAACAAAAGTGCTATTAAAATCTCAAAAAATACAGTATCTCATGATAGGAAAAATAATATTGATTTGAGACATCACTTATTGAGAGATCATTATCAAAGAGGTCATATCAATCATGAATTCATTGGTATTGAACACCAATTGGCTAATATATTCACAATGCCTTTTGAATTTTGAGAGGTTAAATTAAATCAAACATGAGTAGGTATAATAAACTATTGATTTAAAACATTACTGTTTGACCTTACTGATAGAACCATACCATTGGACCTTACCGATAGAACCATACTGTTGGACCTTACAGACAGAACCTTACTATTGTACTTTACCGATAGAACCTTAACATTAGACCTTACCGATATAATCGTACCATTGGACCTTATCGACTGAACCTTACCGTTGGAATTTAACAATAGAACCTTATCGTTGGACCTTACTGATAGATCCCTATCATTGGACCTTACCAATCGAACCTTACCATTTTACCTTACCTATAGGACCATACAAATAGGACCTCACTATAAGGACCATACCGATGATGTCTTACCGATAGTGGATATTTTCGGGGACATAGTGTTTTCTTTCTGCTGGAAGTTGAAATTCATTCTGCTTTATTTATTCTTTAATATTATTTTTTTCTCGATCCCTAAATGATAAAATTAATCCATAGACCACATTTTGATCCACATGAATCCTTCTCTCGAACCATTTCCCCTGATCCTGACCCTATCCCTCTTTCGAAACCCTCAAACCACTCCAATTCTTTGGTAAGAGTGAAAAGGCTGTTGGGTTTTAATGAAGGAGACATGCCAAATCCTAAGAGACCAAAAGTTGTGTCTAGTAGTGGAATCCAGATAGTGGAAAAGGGGCCTAACCTACATTTATCGAAGATGCAAATAGTGATTGAGAAGGATCTTAGCTCGGAATGGATGCTGACGAGTCGATCTTTAGTTTTGATGTCACATGAAGCTCGAGGTTGGGTTGAGTGATTTTAGAACCATGATAGACCTTATTATCCAAATATTTTGGAGGATTTTTATGAATATATATGATTTGAGAAGTCTGAGAATGAGATCAGGATGGCTTCTAGAGTAAATGCAGTATTCCTGATCTTCTACTCTGTTGAATGGGCTAAATGTCTGAGAGTTCCATAAATAGGGATTTATGATTACTACTCAAGAGTGGTGCCTACCATGCATGTGTTATTCTATTTTTAAGAAGCCTTGGATGAATTGTCAGGGAGTGGGATCCCTACGAAATTCATTGCTGTTGGGATAGAGGGTGAAAATAAGCTTCTGTTCAAGTTTTTCCATCATGTTTTAAGTCCCATGAGAGATAACATTGCTATACTGAAATTTCAGGATGTATCTATTCTATATCTATTAAATCATGGACAAATAATTAATTTATGTCGGCTGTTGATAATTCAAATAGATGATATGACAATGCCTAGTTCCAAATCCAATGCCCTATTTCATGCTAAGATGATATCCCTTATGTTGAAATTGAAAGGAGTTGTTGGTGCTAAGGAGGAAACTATTGTTCTGAGGGATAACCATTGCATCGACAAAGTTATTTGCAAGCTAATGAATATTAGTTGGAATCCATGGATAAGGAAATTGGTGATTGATGAGGCTAAGGTATATAAAGTGTTTTACTCTATTGATTATCCTAATAGGCCTAAAAATAAGAGAGACCTGAGTCTTAATCCTGATGATGTAGAACCTGCATATTTGGATGAAGATGGAGAAGATATTGTTGTGCCAGAAAGAGAGGATTATCCTATAGATGATTGGAGTGATCCTGGCATTCCATCAGATCCTTGCGCTAATACAGTATTCTTTGGTGCGCCCAGCCCACCAAAAAGATTTCTTAGAAGGGGGAAGTATTAAGGGACAACGATGTTGAGGATACCAGTGAGGAAGAAGGGGTATAAAATGTCTCAAGAGTCATTAGAGGAACCTCAGATGTGGATGAGGACTCCGATTCAAGTCATAATTACTTTAAGACAACTGCTGTTGAAAGTGAATAGGAATGCTTAAGTCTTAGTCCTCTAGTTGGATATACAGAAATAATTGAAGGTGTAGATGAAGAAGTTGTTGATTCAGTTGAAGCTGAAATTTCATTAAAAATAATTGAAGATTTAGTAGAAGTAGCAGTGGACCCTCCAGCTGATGTACTTTCTCAAGGAGGTATGGCAGAGATAGATATGGTTAATCTAGATAATTATCCAAGTGAGGGGGATGAACATGTTTCCACAAGATCAGTTTCTAATGCTCATGATATAGAGGTTTGGACAGAAGCTTTGGGATTCATAGTTTTGGGGTTATATTATAAATATTCTAAAGATTACCATCCTGCCAAAAGTCCAACAATTCATACTGTTTTAGAAACCATTATTCTATAGGCAGTTGTTCTTTTACCTCGAGACTATGTGAAAGAGTATGATTTGGAATCATTGAAGTCATATTTGTTGAGACATATTGTTGATAGCTATGTTAGCACAGAAGGATCAGTGGCTCTCAATTAGAAGGTCATAGCATCTATCTTTGAAATGGTGATCTCCACCATTCACTCCTGTTTGTTTCATGAAGTGAAGTAATACCAAAGTAAAGTTAAAACATTGGAAGATTCTATGGAAAGTGTGAAACAGTCAATTGCAAGCTTGGAATCCAATATGTCTTCCAAGGATCAAGCTGATAGGGATCTCAGATATATCAAGAGTGTGGTTCAGTAGTTGGTAATTGGGATTAAGGACTTTAATAATTCCATGGAAACACATTTGAAAGGACAATATGATGATGTGAATAGACTGATCAGTGGGCTGACTATATCCTTTAAAGAGACACTGGTTTGCTCTCTAGAACCTCTTGGTGCATCTGCTTCCACATCAGTCTCTCCTCCAGTTGATATATAGGCTTTCAGATCTACTATTAGAGAAAAAGTAGAAATATTCTCTAGTACCAATATCTATGACCTTCAATCTGTGAATAAAGTTATTTCCATTACCAGAGAAATTCATATGCTTGTGGAAGATTATTTAAAGGGATCTACTCAAGATTATATGGCCATCAAGGATCAAGTTTAATTCTATTACAAATGGGTATACACTAAGAATCAGATGGATGTCCACTTCAAGTTGTTCTTGGAGAACATGAGAATTCTACCAATCTCTGATGCCTTTAAAGATCAGGTTAGTAGGCTTCAAGAGCTAACACTTGATTTGGAGAAATTTATGGAGAATGAGAATAATTTTATCTCTTATCTGGAAAGAGGAGGGAGTATTATTATGGAAATAAGGAATCTTCTCATTCCTTTCTTCCATGTGGACTGCAATCCCACCATTGTTTCTCTTGCCTTTCCATCTACCTTAGGTTCCTCAGGATCGGCCAATGTTGCACCTATGATGACTCTTGCACATGCCATTAATAGCTTGACCACCACCATTCATCATAGATTTTCTCACTACAGGTCTAATGCAAATTCTATTGTAGCTCCTCCAACACTACAGACACCCATATCTCATCCTATTACTCCATATTCAGAACCCGAATCCTCATCTTCCAAAGACAAAGCTCAAATGCACATATCTGACATGTATTGAGTGTAGCCTGTCATAGTTGATAGAGATCAGTGTCTCTCTTTTTGTATATTGTTCTAATATTTTATTAAGACAATCTTTCTTTGTTCTATATTTTTGTTATATATGACTTTTTATAATCACAAAAGGGGAGTAATATTTAAAATTGAATCTCTCATTTACCCAAAGTGGGGGAAGTGTTTTGTGTTTCAGTTTCCTACCTTAAAATTATCTATGTTCGAGATTAAGTTTATTTTTAATGATATAATTGTATGTGTATACTAACATCACTGATAATATTTGTAGATGTGTTTAACCCTAATTCAAAAAATACTGACATAATTTGGGATTACCAAAAAGGGGGAGATTATTGGACTCACCTGTTTTGATAATCACAAATCATGTTTTGATAATCCCAAATCATGTTTTCTTTATGTGGTAATTATGTTTCTATTAAATGATAATCATTTATGTGAAAGTAATGTTTTTATCAAAGTAATATACATATACTTTTAATCTCACTGGTTGTTGGTTTAAGGTTACTGACTTAATGGTTACCAATGCAATGGTCACCGATGCAAAGGTTATCGATGAAAATATTACCGATGCAAGGTCATCAATGCAACCTTACCAATGAAAAGGTCACTGATGAAAAGGTTACCGATGCAATGGTTACCGATGCAAGGTCCCCAATGCAAGGTTACCGATGAAAGCTTATCGATGCTAGGTCACTGATGCATGCTTACCGATGAAAGACTACCAGTGGAGAGTTATTGATGGAAGGTTACCATTGGGAAGTTTACCAATGAATGATGACCAATGTGCACATACTGTTGAAGCCTATCATTGGGAAGGCTACCGTTACCAGTCTACCATACTCTTCTACTCAATAAATTTTCAAATTATTATGATCATTCTAATGGAAATATTTTCTAACTTCAATGCTTCTGATATAATTAATGCTTATTTTTGACATATCAAGAGACCATATCTTGACAGTATGAGTTACGAAAATGATTGCACATGATGTACTTACTTCTATTTTCGAACCTCAAATATTAAAGAGAAGACAGAGGAAGAATGATATATAGAGGAACATAGAAAAATGGTTTATGTATGTACTGAAGTTAAATTCCTGAAGAAGAAATTAATAATGAATAAGGAAGAACCATTTGAAAACCTTCACTGCAAACCCCATGAGATTAAAGAAGATAATTTCATGGGAACAACTTGAGGATGCCTTCTGTGTCTCATAAAAATTCAATCAAATCCAAAATAAGAACACTCAATTCCTGAAATCTAGTACCTCGACTAGCGACACTCTGTTTTGGAGACAACTTCTAGAGATATACTCAAACATAAAATTCTTCACTTCAAGGAGTAAACTGTTGAACTGCAAACACATAAGGTATTCTAAACTCTATCTCATCATAATTGATATATTGTGTTTCTTCTTCTAAAATTTATGATATGTGTGTTTGTCTTCTTCACACACTGTTTCATGTGCTTGAGTAGGAGGATATTGAATATCCTTACATAAATCCTCACCTAAATTTTCTCCCACGTAAAACTGTGGAAGACACCGTGTGTAGTATTTATTGTTTTTATTTCCCACGAAAAATAGTGGTAGATGGTGTGAACCCTTGACAGTTTTTGAAAACTGTTTTAAATACGAACACAGTCTGTGTATAATTTTTATTGTTAATATAATCATTTTGGTGGTAGGTGATCACCATGTGGGGAGGATTACATCTAGGCTTGATATTTAACCTCTTGTTTAACTTTTCCGTGTTCTATTTTTTTACATTATGTTATCCCATTTTGGCTGCTTATTGCTAAAACAGAAGTCTATTTTGTATTCCCATTGAATGTTATTTTAGGTATGTTTGTGTATGTTTTTAATTTATAAAACATGTTTCAAAAGTTGAGGAAGTGTTATACACAAATTTAACTGATGAATAATCACCCTTTAAGAAAACTATTCACCAATTAGACATCTATATCTCTACTGCCTTAGTTAACTGGGTCATTTTTAATGTTTTGGGGATCTTTATAATAATTCTTGTAAAAGAAATTTTATGTTGGAACTCAATTCACCCCCCTCTTGAGATTCCACATCGACCAAGAATATTAATTTATGTTAATTATAATGTAAGAAATTGACACTCTAAATATAAATATCATTAAAAATTTCTCATAATTGTAAAAGAGGATATGTGTGGTACTGTGATTTAGTTTTATATATAAATTAATTATATTGTTCATCTTAATTTTGTTGTATTTTATTCTTGTTAAATAAATTCCTCAAATTCTTATGTATCACCGACTCAATATTTATTTATTTAATAGAAAAATATAATTACTGATTTTAAAACCATTATAAGTAATATAATCAAGAATAATTATTGTGATGCATGATTTTTTATATATGAATATAATATATTATAGCTGTATTTTATGGTTTTATTCAAATTTCATCACATTCATGTTACATTCGAAGTCAAATTATGGGAATACTATAAAAAATGAAATTAATAAAATTTTATGAAACATAATATTTAATTATATTATTTAAGAACAGTAAAATATTTAATAATTAAAATTAGGATGATAAATATACTATATTATTATTCCTTATCCAATTATGAGCAAACAATAACATTGTAGGTAAAATTATAACCCTTTAAGAGTGAAAATTTACTTACTGTGGTTAAGGTTAAAATATGATATCTAACAGGTTAAACCAAATGATATGGTTTTAAAAACCTCATAAACTTATAAGGTAATATTTTTTGATGTTATTTAAAAATATTATTTTCTAATATCTAGCCATTTGGTAGTAATTTTTTAGAGATTTTATTTATTTTATTATATTTTTACGAAATTACAATTGTTCCCCTCTCATCACTTATAAATGTGCACATGGCCTTTTTATTATTTTTAGAACTTGGTGCCATATATAAATATAAAACCATAAAAAATTACATCTTAAATATCCACATAAATGAATTATAGGTTTTTTAATTCTTATAAGATAACTCATTATGTACCTAAAGAAATGATTTCAAGGCATCCAACTGAAGGAGAGGTAATTGTCTTACCCGACCACTTCCAATTTATTTCCTCTACTAAATACAATAAATATATAGTATTAACCAGAAAATAATAACTTAATTATCATAAATACACTTAAACTTTATTTTGACTATGTAACCACTAATATCGAACCATTATTCCTTTAAATCAGATGTGAAAGTACCGCTCATGGGTATGTGTGGATTACCACCTTCACGCAGTGATACAAATCAATTTAAAAGAAAATACTTCAGGTAAAGATATTTTCAATATTTTAATATTTTTACCTGATATATATGATATAATTAATCTAAAATAAATGTAACATCATATCTAATTTTTAGCTTCCAATCATTACAAAATTGAATGGTCGCCTCTCTAAACAAGTGGATAACCTCCTCTGTGAAGAGATGTGAAATATTTATTGTTTTTTTATTAAATGTATAGTAATTAATATATATTTAAATAAGAAATATAAATAATATTACAATATTATTATTGTTTTTCAAATAATTTTATTACCATTCTTCACTTAAATCATTTGTCAAGGGAAAATAACATTCATACATAGGCATTTCCTATCATTTCCATGAACGGTGTAAATCTTTTTTTATCTCCACCGTTTATGTTTGAATTTCTATATATATATTATTTATATATGATATTTATATCATCGTTAACATTATATTGATTATGGAACCAATATAAATGTACAACTATCAGAACTATTGAATGAACTGTCTTATGAAAAATGAAATAGTTAACACATTGAAATAATGATTTTAATAAATAATATTTAATAAATGTGCGTTGAAATGGTATGCATGGATCATATATCATATTTTTATTATGTAGATTATTTTGGAATGGTATTTTAATATACTTATGTTTAAGATTCATGAGGTTACAATTTTTCAAAAGATACTCAAATTGTAGGTGGATTTATAGAGTCAAATTATCTTCTTTATAAAATATGTTATGTTATTAATCTATTTTATTATTTTAAATATTATATAAATTTCATTTATCATATTAAATTATTAATATCACTATATCAATTAAATTAAATTAATCATTATATTTTATACTTTAATAGGGATCGTGATTAAAAGGTTACAAATATATTAAGGGTTTTATGTTTCAATCTCATTATTTATAGGAATTATAAATGATTATTTTTATAATGATGAAATTTTATAAACTAACTTTAATTAATTTGAAGAAAAATTTTATACAGTGGTTATTTATATATAATACATGTTTTACTTTCATGTCCATCACTTTATGTACTCATGATAGTTAAAATATATTTTTTAAGGAAATCAAAAAAATATCTCTCTTTAGTGGAAAAACATTTTTTCTATAAAAATGTAATTACAAAATATTTTCATGAATGTTTAGAAATTTTATGAAATTAATTTAGAATTATTTTTAGCAATGTTTTAAATTTTTATAGTTTTGTTAATATTAATCGTAAAATCATTTTCATAATGTGTTACCTTAGTTTTTATTTAGAAAAAGTGAAAGAAATATTAGTTTTAATGTACACGACAAGAATAGGATTTACCATATTATTGAATAATCTATTATTTAAATATTATTTTAAAATTTTTATATGATAATTATAAATATAATATTTTCCATTATATTGAGGATGTTTGTTTTGATTTAATAATGTTATTTAAAAATTAAAAGGTTATTTTTCTCAAGAAATTTTTAGTGATCTTTCTAATAAATTTATTTAAATGATAACATCCATTGATGTAACTTATGATTTACTAGAAATAATATCCAATAATAATATATTTATCATATTCCTAAATTTATTACGGTTATGATGTTCAAATATATATGAAACCCATTTCTATAACATATGTTATGTTATGAACAATGATTTTAATATCATCTAGAATACCAATGAGGGTATATATGATAATGTGACTAGATAAATTGGAATTATATAGCCATAAAATTGATTGGGTAAAGATGGATGAATCATGAGATAAATATGTTATTTATGAACTCGATTTTAGTTTTATAATTTTATTCATGGGCCAAGATTTCATGATCATAATGTTATCCATGGACCTAGTTATTATACACATAAGATTATTCATAGACTTATTTTTCTTGTCCATAAGATTATTCATGGACCTAATATTACATCTCAATGTTTTGTATGATAAAGATTCTATTTAAATAACATAATGATTGAACCTTTATATATATATATATTCTAATAATGATATAATTTTATGTTTTTCCAACATTATTATTTGAATGTTTTTCTATAATGGACAATTTTCTTTGATTATATTATGATTCATATCTTATTAACATCCATACTTTATCAAATGACTTCAGATTATGATATATAAAATACATTATATGGTTTTGAAATTTTTATCTCAGGTTCTAATACCCTTATTCCCATGTTATTAAAACATGGTCATTTATATAATGCTTTCTTACCTTGACTGATCATCTCATATCACCATTTCATATATTTCCTTTACCTAGGATTTGAGGAATTTTTTTTAGTGTATTTATAAGAACATAACTACGTCAGAATATCATGGTGGTATATATTGAAAATATTCATGAATAAGAATATTGGGTATATATTTTACAAAAACATGAACCATTACTATTATCATGTGTCTATTTGTAAAATAAATTGGATATTAATATGTTAAGATATAATATCTACATATAAAAATCATGGTACTATATAAAAATGTTGTTACCCCTTCCCCTACCAAACAAAATATACCATTTTAAAAAACGAACAACATGATGATAATGTGACTTCCCCCACCAATGTATTCCCTCCTCCACAGAGGATATTTTTGAAGTAAAAATATTATATATTAGTAAAATACTGTTAAAGAAGGTACCCATATGAATCAAGTTATTATAGCCTTCCCTATCAATCCGGGACCTCCTAAATCTTTTTTAGACACTAGGAATTTTACATTGGATATTTTATACATAAATGTAAATTATCTTATCCTTATGAATTGGATATATAAATTTCTTATTATCCCTACAATAATCATGATGATATTAAATTTAAAATTGATATAATATATATTGTTAAGTATAGATAGGAAATTCATCCACTACAAAATAGATATCAGTTATACTTTGATGTCATTGGGCTATGACATGAACCACAAATATCCTCAGACCAACCAACCAATAGGCCTCCAAAATATGATTCTTACATTAGAATCAACATGTTATCCCTCTAATAATATCTATCATTTTATGATACCTCTTATCCATGGTGTGACCTAATTTAGTCCAATACCACATTACTCTTAAAATAACCACAATTAATTGAACGAAAAATATAATAGGAAATAAAAAAATTATAAAATATAATATTCAGTACATAAAAATGGCACCACAGATGTCACATATTCAGTTTTCATGGAAATATTTTACCACATTTATAATATATAATAAGCATAATTATATTTTAATAATAATTATATTATAATAATTTCACCTCACATACATACTCTCCCATTAATTATTATTATTTCTTGTTTCATTCATTTTTACCACATGTATGTGTGGTGATATTAATTATTCATCATAGATAATGAGAAACTATAAATATTGATCAATATAGTACTAATAATGAAATTATGTAATGTTTTTAGTTCAAGAATTCTAATATTAATATTGGAATCATTATTAAATAAATATAATTTTCTTTTGTAATTACTCAAATAAGTGCATTATAAATTTCATTAATGAAAAAATAGACATAAATCTTGTAAATTGAAAACGAATGAAAAAAATACTTTATGTAATTATGATTACATTAAATTTATTATTATTAATATAATGAACTCATCAAAAATGAATGATAATTAAGACCATATTATCAAGAACACTATGGGGATGTTCAAACTACCAGCAAGTGATGATCAATATAAAATTTGAATAACTAATAAATATGTAATAAATTTAAATATTTTATATAATAATTTTATTAAAAATAATATTTTTTATTAAATTGATTATTAAAAAAATAATGTGTAATATATTGGTATCATGGGCACATTTCACTATATCAATAGAAAAGGTATGTGGTTTCTTAGGCCAATGTCCTTTAATTTTTTTAAAATAGTATGAAAAAAATATATAATCATAGATTATTATTATATTATACACTTTGGCTGTCTCATATTGTATTTAATCTTTTTTGGGGATTTATATTTCCCTATTAAAATATATGTTTTGACTAATTCATTCCATATTAAATATAACATTGTAAAGTGTTTCCCCACAAAATTATTCTCTACTTTTTGCACATTCATTCATCTTAACGATTATTATTTTATATTTTTTTATGCTTATAATATATTATTGTAATTTAATGGCTATAATTTCATATATTTATTTTTAATATTCTTATTATTTTTTATTGATTTGTAGCACCTAGTAATGTATTGTTGGTTTTCCTTTATTATGTATATTCTTCACTATGATTCTATATTTTTAACCATTGATTGAAGAATATGTATTAAATTTATATTTAAATTTCAGTATTAATTCAATAAAATGATTTTGTATTTTTATAATATTTTTATAATATACAATTCATTTATTTCCACTATAACCATTTTGATGATTATAAATGAAACTTTTTATTATTCACTATATTATCATGATATTTATCTTCTATATATATGATTTTTATTTTTATTTAAAAGTTATATAAATTTATTTATGTCAAGATATATACCTTCACTATAATAATTTTTCCATTCTTTATTTCTTTAATTTTTATCATAGATAGTTTAAATACTATAAAAATTCATACTAAATTGATTTTTTTTAATGTTTCTTCTTTTTTTATCAAAATATCAATTCAAAAAATTTATTTAGATAACTAAATCATTGATAATATTAAAGAACATATTTTATTTTGTAAATATTCACAATTTTAGGACCTCTTATGAAAACAATATTTTCATTTTTTTAATATTTCAATGTTTCTGAAATACTATGAAATCACATTTTATTTTTTTAAATGTTCTTATTTTTATTTGAAGGATTTTTAAATTTTGATAATAAATAATAATATTAAACTATTTTAACATCCATTATCTTATATTTTGTCTCATTATAATCATTTTATATGTTATTACTATGTGTGTAAAATTTCATTGATTATTTATCAATATTCTAATGTATTAATGATGACTTGGAAAGGCACTATCCATAAGTGTATTGATCCATAACAGCCTTTGTCTTTATATATCATTGTTTATGTATAAAAATAATAACTATATAAATAAATTTACATCACAAATCCCATATTATTTATCCATCTTATTATTGTGTAATAAACTAAATAATGAAACTATTTAACTGACTAGGGAATGTTATTGATATAATGTTATATCTATTTATTATATATGAGAAACCTTGATAATAAAAATCATTTATTTTTATTTCATGCGTGGATATATTTATTTACATTAATAATATCATCCACATTCTCTATTTGGATTATTATCACACCTTGTGAATGTATTCTTATTACCCACTTACTTTTTATTGCATAATCATTATATAAATTTTGAAAAATATAGGAATAAATTCATATTATTATAGAGTATATATTTACCTCTAATAACATCATTATATCTTATATCTCGTGAGTTTCTTGTATGAAACCAGATATTTTATCATAGTTCATGATGTTTTGGGATATGGGATGCAATTCCTGCATTCCAATTACCATAATTGAATCAGGTTGGGTGATCAGAACTAAACATGTGCACCTTTTAATATCTTGATAGTACAATAGAAATATACAATTAGTATCAATATTGATTAAAAAATTTATTCTTGGTAGAGTAATATTATCAATGACGTTTATTCCAATAGTAGAAATTCCAAACAGTTAAAATAACCTTGTGACATAACATATTAGTTGTGAAATCATAAATAATATGTAAATATATATTTGTTGTAATATATAAAAACTATGGAACACCATATGAACAATAATTGTCAAAAAATTGGAAAAACACCACCAAAACCAAAATTGGATTTCTAAGTGGTGGGTAAGAAAAATTAGGAAAAACAACATAATATATAGATCTCCAGTGATTTTTTGTAATAATAAACATCTGGGAAAATCTATTTGTTTCCATTATATATTATATTTTGATGTTGGAAAAGGATTCATTCATAAATCATAATACTTAGTTGTAAATATCTTTTATTAATGTATTTTTTATATGTTCTATAAAATGGGTCTTTGCATATCCCGGGAGGGGCCCTTATTTGGTTTGAGATCAATATCCCCAATAAGTAGTCACCAGCAACAAACAACCACCACTCATAAATTAATTTTTAAATAAAAAATATATGGGAATAAATAAATTGTGGAAAATATTCTTAATACATTTTATAGCATATAATTTATAACTAATATATATACCTCTATATAATATGAGGTCCCATACATGTCGAACCAACATTGAGTATAACCTAAAATCTAAGATGATCCATAACTGATGTTAGGATTAATAACTAACAATATTTCAGGTAAATTGAATTTTATATAATAGATTTAGGATAACCTAACAAACATTCACATTTAAGGATATAGGAAACTGTTCTAATAATGTCAAAGCACTATAAGACCATCCCATTCCGGTAATATGTCTACTAAAAATCAGTCTATCGAAGTACACTTATTATCATGAATAATATACCAAAGTTTAGTATAATTTATCAACCATAGGTATCAAAGAACTAAAAACATCATAGAGAATAAAAATATTTTTATCATGATTGAGTATATGACCATAAATCACTATTAATGTTATACATGGAAACTAAATATTTTATGAAAATTGATAGAAATACATACATTATCCATTTATAAATATATATATATATTTAATATTTACAAGAGATGGAATGTAATAAGTTTTATCATTTAAAATAAACTGATTCGATACTACAATTTTTAAGAAAACATATTGGACAAAAATATAAAAATAAAACTAGTAGGTTTCAACTATATATACATGCAATTAAGAAATTTCATTCCCAAATTCTAATGAATATAATATCAGGATTATTTTTATAACTAATTAATTTGGAGAATAGTTTTTTAGGGTAAAAGTATAAAGATCAATCAAAAATGAATAGATTGTGATCATCATAAATTTTAAATATATTTAGGTAATGAATCATTATAAATATAATGGTTTCAATGATGGTGTTTTATAAGCCATTGTTTGTGTCTTGGATTCAAAAAATATTCAAATATTTTAATATTAATTAAAAAAATATTATTAAATATCATTTATTTTTTTATTGAATTTAACGTAAAAAAGACCAATAGTATATGTTGTTTTGAAAGTGTTATAGAAGATATCTAATATGATGAGAATCATGAAATGACATGATGATATAATTAAACCAAGTTGTATTGTCATATAATATTCTATGTTGGGGAATATTTTATGTTGACTATATATTGTGATTAATCATAGAAAAAATGAGGCTTATTTTTATTAAGATCACATATGGTAATAAGGAATATGAGAGACTATGAGATCAAACCTACTAGTATGAATGCAAATTGTTTATTTATCTTCTTATATTCCTATATTTGAGTGTGTGTAATGTTCTATAGGATTTTTTATTATTATTAATACATAAAATGACATAAAAATTAGGTTTATTATCTAAAACAATGAATACATATTTTAATGGGGTGTATAGTATGTTGGGTAAATCATTAATGGAATTTTATTAATGGATATGTGAATGATGGATTTTACCCTTCTATATTAATGGATGTTTTATTATTGAACCATTAATGTAAATATAATTATTCCATTAAAATCCATTGGAATGATGAAATGAAATGATAATTTTATATTCTTAAATAAATATGTATCAATAATATCAGTTGATGAACAAGATGTGTAGCCTACTAGATGAGATTTTTCGATAAAGGGGTTATATTGTATATGGAGTGCACATTTGTGGTTGTTGATTTTGTTATTTTAGTATTCTTCTTTTGGGTTCCCTCACCCAATGCTACAAAATAATATTGATATTACGAAAGCCTTCTCAATTAAATTGACATAAAAGACTATAGGACCCCAAACAATGTGTTTCTTATGATCTCTGCTAAATTTCTATTTGAATTTAATTATTTTAATATATATTATTCTCATGATAGAGGAATAATTTTTTTCCCAATTTACATATCAGGAAAATTAAATAAAAATTTATTTGAAATATTATTATTTTAATTACCAAAATACATATAATATAAAGTCATATATTGAATGAATAAATATTTGATTACATATTTTATAAACACCAATGAGGTCTAGAAGACCAAAATTGTATCTAGTGATAAATGTTAATTAGAATGCTATTAAGATAATATTTATCATTTCTTATGTTATCTCACACAATGGGAAATTAATAATAATATCATTACATGGCACATGGATAAAAAAGGATTAATATATTATTTTATGAACCGTGTAAATTTGATTAATATTTTAACCCTATACCTATATTTACAAAGAGATTATAATTTCTATTATAGATAGATTCATCATAATTAATAATTATTGTGGTCAATGAAATCTAAAGTACACTATTGATACTAAATAATTCAATAGATAATGTCATTCCTCCACCACCATATAAAGAATGATATTATAAGGATAAAGAATTAGAAAAAAGAATTTTCACTTCGATCAATAAGAAAAACATAATTTAAGAGATTCTCTATGGTAGCACTGAAATATTCATTGACAGTGGATGGAGATCGTAGGATCACATGTAGATCCCTTCAAGATGGATTCTACACATGGATCCTACAAGTACAATGAAGGATGGCCAAAAATTGTTTTAGATTGAATAATAATTCATCAAGGAAATATCTCAAGTATGACATACTATTTATTTTGATATATTTATAATAATAATAAATTTAATGACAAAAGGCATTTATTGGTTTCGGTGACCTTCTTTGACAATATTCATCTGAAAAATTTATTTGTTATGAATTTTAGGTCTTATAAAATGTGAGAATAGTTCTTTAAATATGAAAACTAATAAGTTAGAATTATCCCTAATATGGGCTTCCACATCATCCAGAACCAACAACTACTATCCGAGTAGTCAGGTTGAATTTTATATTTTATTTATTTTTAAATATAATTTAAATGTTAAAATTAATTTCTAGTTTTAATTTTTTATTAATCCTTTTTCAAAATCAATTTTCCCTACACATTATTAATTACTCTTATAACTTTGATTGGTTACTAAGAAATGTAAAACTCATATAAAGAATCCATAAAGATATGACGAGAGTTTTGTGTTCTTAATACTAGGTCAAATGATCTATAATTTTTTTCCACATGTCGTGTCCCCTTGTTCATTGACCTAGGACACCCAAGTGAATTATTGGGTCTCAGTGTAATTAATACAGGGAATGTTCATTAAAGTTACCATGAATTAACTATCTAGGGCACATAAATTCACTATATTGAATGATATGTAGATTGATTCCATGATTTATAGTCCCCTTTTTTCATGTCGAGAAACATATCATCAAGCTGCATCATATATTTTAACATGACAAACAAACATGATAATAAATAAGTTATTTGATGTACATTTTTTGAATCGATTATACATTCCTTTTACATTATAAATTTTTGGAATAAGATCACATTGAGTCTCTTTTCATGTACTGTGGATATCTGGAGGAGAAATGTGTACTCTGGGTGAACATCATTTATCCACCGTGTACATTACCTATTTAATAGAAAATATTAAACTTATTTAATTATTCTATTAAACAACAACGATCAATGTTTCTTATGTTATTTAATTGAAATAATTCTATATTTTTTATGATTTATAATATATTTTTATAGTTAAATAATTCAATATTAAATTTCAAACTATATTTGATTAATGTTCATTGTACCCTAAAGTCATAACACATTAAATTAAACAAGAAATGTAATATTTATCTATTCATTGTGGAATTAATTTGTAACAATACAACATAAAATTACATAAATTTATATGTATATAATAAGTTAAAAAATATCATTGTATATATTTAGAACCATATTGAGTAGTTTTTAAAGGTACTCACTGAGTTACAACATTATAAAAATAGGTGTAAAATTTTATTAATTAAAATGAAATATTTTGTTTTATTTTCATAGAATATATGAGTTTTAGGAATATTGGAATAAATATGATAAATTGAATTAGTTGATTAATAAGATATCTAGCTTAATTAATTGATGTACATGTTATATTCTCATTGACTGTCTTGAATTGATTTCAATATAGATGTTTTAAATGCAATATACATTTCATTGTATGATCGATCCTAATTTTAACCAGACCAATATATATTTTCCTATAATTTAATTTTATTTAATTTCATTAATTTTTTAGTAATTTATTATTAAATTAAATAGGATGGAATTCATGTCATCCCATCCTCTTTTATTTGGTATGACCCATGTCACTAGGGTTGTTTTATGTAATTCCCCTTATGTAATCATTCCGTTTCACCCACAGACATATGATTTATAAAAAAACATGTTATAAAATGATAATCCAAATGAACATGGGTGTGGATAAATATGGAATGGAGTTGGGAACGTCCCAAATAATAAATAGGCACATATGTGGAATACAAAAACTCATTCCATTACCAGAAAATATGATATTTTCCCTAAGTTCGTAGGTTTATTTGTTCTCATCAGAACTAATAAATCATTAGTTAAATCTCTTGATCATTTCTTTTATTTATTAATTTTTTCTTAGTCTTTTGTATTATTTAATTTATCGATGCAAGACCAATATCCCACAAATACATGGACATATTTAAAAATATGGAACTGAATTAAATGGGTTATGAATTAATATATCATCATATCATGATCAATTCATAATGTAAAAATAAATTTATATTATCCAAACATGTAAATTATGAAACAATAAAATTATTCATATAAAAAATTCAAAACCTCAAATTAATATTACGTCATACTAAGCCTAATATTAAATTATTTTTAATGAAAACATAGAACTATTTTTTGAACAACCCTCATTTGGAAACATATTTTTATATGGGAGTTCTTATGAATAATTTCGGTAGAATTTACGAATTTACATAAGGAAAATTAGTTCAATATATAATTTATATTACCTGAAGGAATGTATTGATGGATTATGAGAAATGATATTTTAATTAGGGAGTGTACTCAATGGATCAAAGAGTTACATGCCAAAAATTGTTAATCACTATCCTACATAAACTTCTTATATTAATTAAATGAGACCTCTCTTGTGATATGAAAAAGGGAATATGGAACCTTTCCACTAGAATTTATATAAAATTAGACCTTATAAGTCTTATGAGGAGGGATATTTGCGCTTGATAAAATGGTAAGAGACATAATTTAAATAAAATTATAATTATTATTCATCACATAAATTGTAATCATGTAATTTTATAATAATATTCTTCTTTTCAATTGTAGAATATTGAAAATTTGGTTAGCCACATTTTCCCATTGATATATTATGGTGAAATGCCATCTCCTAACTGGTAGTAAATTCATTGAATGTTTCATACACCTACATGTAGGGTTGTGTCATGAAATAAAATAATATTTTCTAGAATCAGTAATGACTGATCGACCTGAAATGGACAAGAGTGATGATAATTTTATTTTATAATATTAACACTTTAGTTATATAGTCTAAGTTCAGTGATTAATTATTTGATCAATGTCTAATAAATTCATGAATACACATGAATAGATGAATTCTTATATCATGGTATAATATCAATGCGGTCTATATTAGGAGATAGATAAACACTATCGATTTGGCATATCCACGGTTCTGTCTCATGGAAAACATAGAGAAGGTGCACTACCTTGGCCTCACATAGTAAAACTTATTGGATACATTTGGATCTTATATGTTTTAGTTATTAGTATTTCCTATGAAATATGAAGCAATATAATTATATAATCACACCCGTAGTGATTATTCATTTTAGTTAAAAAAAATTCTAATAATAAATGTAGGGAAGTCCTTACCCCATATTCATACACAACTTCACCAAGTTAACAATGATATGATGTGTGAAAATTCTTTTTTCCCTATAATGAATCAGAGAAAAGTATAGTAGAAGGGTCATAGGTATATATCCTGATCATGAGATCAATAAATGAAGAGAATGATCATGAGAAATCAGTTTAAAATGATTCTATGAATTTATAATGTGGGATGAAGGGGCACTAGAAGAAAAAATACATGTAAGAATTGAAGAAAGGAGAAGATTCATGTTCATTTTTTCATGTACAATTTATATGTCTCAATAAATTTAATATTAGATACACCATGTAGAGTTAATCTATATATTAAAATCAATAAAAAATTATATTCTTGATTATTTCCTTTGGTGATTTATATATATGATAATCCAAATATGAAATACATGGTACTATGTCTATTCAGGACTACTACTGCACATTTCTGGTGAGAATTACATTTCTTTATAAAGATCAATATTATGTACCTTATGTAACCAAATATATTATATATATATATATATCCAAACATGATACATATAGATTTGTGTTCTTATTTTTCCATTAATGATGCTTCATTTATAATTACATCATATTTCATGATAAGGAATATTTAGATAACATTATGTATGTGTCGGTTTACACTAACAAACTAATAGAAATAGATAATGAAACTATTCCACATGAATCATACCATAACCAACTATAGAATCATTATTTAGATCATGAAAATGAATTTTTTTGACCAAATTATACTAATATAGATATTTGGATTCTTTGGAACTAAAACCACATTGTGTATTTTGTAGATGTATGTAATAAAAAATGACTGACTCCCCATTTAGTGGAAATTGTGGAAGAGATAAATACATTCTTAATTTTTTTCATTCCAATGTGTGTGGACCTTTTCAGTAGATGTAATGTGTGGATAATCCTACCTCATAATTATTACTGATGATTTTAGTACATATGGATAATTCTAAGTAATTAAATATAATTTAGATTACTTTAATGCATTCAATTAATTTAAAGAAAGAAGTTTAGAACCATCTTGGAATAAATGATTATGAATATCTGTTCAGAATGTGGTGTAGAATATCTTAATCAAGCCTAATTTTTTTGTTTACAAGAGTTTGAGATTCATTCTTAAATGACTCCCCCTTATTCCAAAAAGTATATTGATATAATATAAAGAAAGAACCACACCATATGAACATCATGAGATAAATTATGACTTCTTTGAATCTCAAATTATCATTTTGGGGATATGTGCTACTGACATTAGTAATTACACAAAACTAGATGTCAAATAATGAATAAGATGACATTAAAAACCAGTTATGGACTGAAAAGAAACCTCTTTTTCATATATAAATTTTTTTAGATGTGAATAAGTTTTTGTGACCCCTTATATAAAATAACATACACCATTAAAATAATAGTGTATCATTGTAGGGTAACCTACAAAAACATTTTTATATTACCTATATATCCCATAAAAAGGTAACAATGGAATTCAGTGGTAGAAAATCAATAAATGTGATAGTGGTACCAAAATTGGTTTTAAGGTGTCCAAGATCAAGGAAAATAATAGTTAGTAGAGGAATAGATTCAATAAAGCTAGGTTTAAGATGATTATCTTGGAGAAGATTATCTTTATATGATTAAAATATAAGTTATTGAACTGAAGAGATATTTTTTCCAGTCACCAAGGTGGTTGAATATTTATTAGTTGATAATAATGATCATATAAACTACAATGAATCTATAATTAGCATAGTCATTTACAAGTGGAATGAAGATATGAAATCGTTAATGGATTCAATGTATCAATGCCAATTCTGTATTTTTACAGATCAACCTGTGGATGTATATCCCAATTTTTTAGATCGGTATTTAAGAATAAGTGGAAATCATATAGAAGAGTGAATTGTTTTAAAGAATGGATTGTTGAAAAAGAGTGTAAATTGTGTAAAGGAATAGATTATGATGAATCATTTTCACTTGATTTGATGTTGAAATACATATAAATTATACTTTTCATAACTACATACCAAGACTATGAGATATTGAAAATGGATGTTAATGTTATATTTCCTTAATGGGATCCTGTAAGAATGTATCTATAGGAAAAAATTTAACTATTTCTAACTCCATTACATTCCATAAACGTATAAAAATTATAGAGAAAAATTTATAAATTAACGTAGGCTTATTAGTTATGGATCATTGATTTTGATTAACTAAAAATCAAATTTAGTTATGTAATGAATGTATGTATGTTTTGTGTCTATAAATAGTTTAGTAGGAGTATGTTCATTTTATTAAAATCTCATATTGATGAAATACTACTTTTTAGAAAAGAAATAATCGTCTTATAGTCTGTGAATTCCATTTGTAACACAAGATTATCCCAAAAGGAATTAGGTGAAGATGTATATGTTCATAGAAACAAGATACATATTGATAGATCTAAATGAGTTCTTTGTCTAGATAAATGTTAATTTATTGAAAAGATATAGAATATATTCAGTAAGGAATGATATAAGAGATGATTATTTCTATTGTCACTTGGAATTCATCATTCTATAAAAATGATTCATCAAACACATGAGAAAAGGAAAATGGTTGGAAAGGATAATATGATTTGATGATTGACCTAGTCATGTATTCTATATTAGTTCGAAGGATAGATTTTTCATATGCCTTTAATATGTTAAGAATATATCAATATGACCCATGTTACCACCGTTGGTTGGTATTTAAGACTATCCATGTGTATTTAAGACTCAATAAGGATATATTCCTAGTTTATATAATGGATCATGATATATTAATTAGAGAATATATAGATCCTAATATTCAATCTGATCAAGATTATCTGAAATTATAGATAGGATACATGATCACTCTTAATGGAGGTTTTTTGATAGAGAAGAGCTCAGGAAAATCTAGAGTTGCAGAATCTATAGTAGATTCTGAGAATACAATGGCCTCTGAGGAAACTAAAGAATTAGTTTGGATAAAATAATTCTCTATGTGAAGGATGTGGTTCCTAGAATTAAATACAATATCACATTTCATTGTGACAATACTATAGTGTTGGATCTTGAGAAGAATCATTGTTTACATCAGTAGATGAAAAACATACTATAGAAATATCATGTATTGAGGGATTTTTATTATAGAGGTGATGTTTCATTGATTATAGCATACATGTAAGAAAAAGTGGGGGAACGATTTACTAAACAGATAGCTCAGTAGAAACATGATAACTATTTGAGGTATAATATACTAAATTTTATGTCAATTAGATCTATTTGATATGGTATACCATTAGAGTTAGTGATATAATACATTATTTGTTAATTTATGATTAAAAATAAATTCAATTAAGGCAATATTAATGAAAAATATTATTATATATCATTTATTATTTCTATATGACTTTAATATAAATATGCCCCAGAATATTTCCCCCATTTAAAGGGCCATATCTATTACCCAATATAATTAGAACCTCAAAATAAAATGATTATAATATTAATCATATATCAATGGTTAGATAAATGTATATGATATGTAATATAGAATGTTGACTCTCAGGTTTGAGAAAAAATAAACATATGTGATTTAATCTAATGCTATTAAAAAATTGAAATAATCAGAATTGAAGGAAATGAGATTAGTCCCACTAGTATACATTCCTTATGATTATGTATGTTCAGGTATTTCAGTCCACATGTGTATGTAATGGTCCATAGACTATAATAATATTATTAATTCATTTCATGAATTGGTAAACTAGATTTTCAAACAAAAACCATGTCTTCATATTTTCATTAGACATTTGGTGTGATAGGGGTGTCCCAAATGACATGTTATTATTTAATAAATCAATTAAAAATTTATAACTTCATATTAGTGGATGTTAATATATGTTCCCTTTCATTGGAATGGAAATATCACATTAAATTCCATTTATAAGATGGAATGAAGAGTTTATTTCTAATACATAATGATATTCTTATCAAGATTAAAATTTGATGGCATGGGTGTGAAACCATCTTGTTGGGATACTGTGAAAAATACCAACATTGCATAATTTGTGTTGTAATGTGGGTTTTGACATTGAAATGATGACTTCTTTCTTTTGGGTTCCATGACTTATCTCTAGAATGTAATATTGACCATTATGATTGTTCTCCTAAGCATAAATAGAATTAATCATAGAGTTCCAGATGTTAAATTATTCCATTTATAAAAATTAAAATATATTTTAATATAATTATTTGAATATATATTATTTTCATGAAAGAGGTATAATTTTATTCTATATTTATTGATCAGATAGATGAAATAAATATTCATTTTCAAAATAATTAAATTAATTACAATTATATTTATAATATTTATTGATTTGTTGAATGAATAATTTTTTATTTACATATTTCTAAAATATGTAGTAGGACTATTGAAGAATGATTTTGTTCTATGATGAATATTTATTTCCAGGCTACTATAATAATATTTATCATCATTCCAGTTAGAACACACCATAACAAAACTCGAATAATAATATTACATGTAATGCAGTCATGTGTTGTTTAATATATTATTTAAGGGTCGTTGTGATGTTAAATAATATTTTAATCCTAATGCAATCCTTATAAATAGAATATTATTTATACGATGTGTATATGGATCAAAATCTAGATTTTTTTTTGGAAAACAGAAATCTTAAGACCACTTTTAATATTAAAGAGTTATCAATAGATTATCATACCTCCTCCAACATCTCAGTGATGAGGATGAATGGATGAATCTTCATTCCCATAGGAATCAAATAATCTATAAATATTAACATAATAATATGAACAATCAATCTTGTTACCACCTAAAAATCAATCTATGTAATTTAGAGACTATAAGAGAATGTGTGGATCACTACGAGAGGGATTATACACTTGAATCCTAGATACAGATAAAATAGTTGAGTAAAAATGGTTTTCAATGATCTAAAACTTCATCGAATAAAGTTATGATTTCTAATATGTTATTAAATTTGATATATTTATATTAATTAAAAAATGAACATGAAAATATCTTCAATTGGTTCCTATGATGTTCTTTTCAATATTATATTTAAAATTTTGTTTTTCATGATGTATACATCATTTAATATATATGAATGATCCATCAAATTTCATTATCTTATATTTGGGATTTGGATATATAAGTTCTTATACTATACCCAGAATCAACATGAGCGTGGAATTAATGTGGAAATTCAAGGTAATACCTTTATGTTGGTTAATAAGATCACCCACTACAAATAATATATAAAATAATTTGACGATATAAATGATATAATAACCCTTATGAAAAGAAGTGAGTATTTAGAAATTGATTCAAATATAAATTGTTAAGTGAAGAGATTTGGAGGTGAACTATGGACATACCATGTCAAATAAAATATTCTAAGGCCAACTAATTCCATGTTAATAATATAATTTATTGTTGTTTGAAAGGTAATTTTGAAAATGGTGGATATATCTCTAAAGAAACATTGTCTACCAAAAAAAGATTATGATATGGGTTAATTGGGTTTGGGGAATAATTTTATATCTGAATTATAGTGATCTAATCTTCTCATACATCTGTGTTATAAATTTTTAGAAGAATATTCATTACATGAAACAAACACATTGCTAATTATATTAAAGGTATAATTCCTTTAGAATCATTGACACATAAATAACTGATCCAAAAGCAGGCTATTCCATCTCCCACTATGTTCTTAATAACTATCACCCTCTCTATACATATAATACATAATACATTTCATATTAACCTGGTGACGGAAACATTTGAACAAATGATATCAAATGTGAAATAATAGTAAACATGGAATATATCAATATATCATGTGTGTAGGAGTATCATAACATGAAAAGGGCATTTGAAAAAAAACAACCTTCATATCATATATCATATACTTGGTTAATCAAATAAATATTGGTAGTTTATAATACATGAATCGTAATAGAATAAAATAACATAAACCATGATAGAATTAAATTGGAATAAAAAATTGATTTTTGTAATACACATAATATCATAATATAATTTCCTTATAATTTCAGGTCTCATTATGAAAAATACCATAGTTTATTTGGTTTTCTACCTAAAAAAACAGTATTCGCAGTTCACTATGAATATAATAATTGTAAATATATTCCCATACTAAACAGGGTATAAACTCCATTTGAGTCATGTTTATCTCATTATATTTCAATTGTTACCCAATTATATAGAGAGATGCATAGGTCCAACCAATCACATAGTGAAATTGATAGATATGTGTTCCACATTATCATTAATCATTAATCACATTAGAACCCATGAAAATAATGGTTTTTATAAACATTTCATGATTACATGACCTATAGAAAAAATATGTTATGTAATTTTTTCATCATTTAAAATATAATAACATTTAAAAAATTAACCATGATTCCAAATAATTTTATATTGGAATAACTCATGGAAGAGAAATATAATTCATAAAAATCCTATCGTTATAAACATAGATCATTTAGAAAAATAATATGAATGGTATCCGTTGATCAGATCCATATTAAATCATAAGTATAATCAAAGGATTTAATATATAATGTAAATTTATTTAAATATCACATGGAACATTTTTAAAGGTAAACCACCATTTAACATTTGAAAAAACTTTTCAAATAGACATCTTTAATGAAATACATTTCATTAAAAATATACCTCAAAATATATCAAGGAATTATTAAAAAACATATAATTTTTCGGTAAATAAACAAGAACTAAATATTATTTTTTTAAAATAAACTATATATAATATTTTGGAAATCATTTTATCGGAATATAAACAATGAAAACATAAAAATAATGTTTAAAAAAATAATTCAAAACATTTCTTGAGGTAAATATTCATTCGAAATTCAAATCACCTCCAAAAAAAATCCAAATCCATTTATTTGAATATATCCCCTAAAACATTTAAATTAATCATTAACAAATTTAGAGATCATGATAGGAGAAAAACATGTATATTTCATACATGTTAAGTAAAATATTCCTTCACATTATGGTAAAATCTAATCAGACCTTATTTGGAAACTTACATGACGATTGCATTAAAAAAATTAAGGATGGTAAAACATGGATACCAATTAATTTAACAAATATTTTTTAAATTTTTAAAAATAATTTTAATATAAAAAATTTACATCCTGGTTTTGGAAGAAAAATGGGATTTCGAACAAAGATATAAATAATAATTATTTTTCTTAAAAACATTTCATTGAAGTATTATGTATATAAAGAGAGTAGAATGAAGGGAAACATATATTATCATGGGATAAAAATAGTTGATTAAAATTCAAGAGTTTATTGAGATATACATCATATGACATCATTATCAGATTCCTAAACATCAACAATCCCGATAAACGATGAGATTGTTTTATAAAACAATTTACACATTGGTGAAATTGAATCATAATCATCATAAGTAAATAAAATAAAATTAAAAATAATATATCATGAATAAAACTAGATTCGTGATTTAACTTGTGAATGGTGAAAAATATACACCTACAAAAAAACGATAGGTTCAGAATACAACATATGTCTCAAAGAATGCAAATTAACACAAACACCCCTGACCACATTAATAACATTGAAAACATAGACCATATAAAAGAGTGATATTATGTTGGATAAGTAAATAAACATAATTTATGGTTAATATTATTAAATAAGACAATGGGTGTTATATATTCCACATAAAATAAATACATGTAGAATATGAGATTTCTCTCACACAAAATAAAAGTGAGACATAAATCCATGACCTTAAGTCCCTTTAATACTTACAATATGTTTATACCCCATGTATAATAAATAAGCGATTATTATAAATAAATTATGTAACCATAATCACATTTATCAAACCATATATGATAAAAAATGACCTCCTAAAACCCATTTTTCAGTTATTCATTTCTAGAACAACATCTCAAGTAATGACTGTTACATTTTTGTGTATGTTTTGTTTTGTTATTTTCAGTTATCTTACATTGGTCATGGTTAAATTTTACCAAGAATATTAAATTTTTTATAAATATCATATATTTTTTTTAATTTTTTTATTTCAGTATAAAAAAATTAAATATAGAAAATTAAAAACACCATTCATAGAGATAGAACGTTGTACACATTCAAGGACATTGTATATATTTTCTCAATGTATTTAAATAAATGAACAAAAATAAAATATTAAATCTCATGATGAATATTTATTTAAAATAAATATATATATATTTATAATGTTTTTTAATCATATAATTATTACCTGACATGTAAAAAAATTCAAGAAGAAATCACTTCTCTTCGCAAAATGGTAGTGTACAATACACATGGGTGATATTATCATATTTAAATAAAAAGGAAATTAAGTAATTATTTGTTATAAAAAATAAATAAAATATATTAATATTATAAAAACATATTTAAATATTTAATACATTATTATATCCATCCATGAGAGGTGCTAATGGAAAACAATTAACATCGGTTCATGAGGCAGTAATCCTCTATACATAGAATTGATGATTTTATATCCCACTTGAAGGAAGTAGATGTGGTTGTAGTTGAATCCATTATCATATAAAAAAACTTTATATTTATTATAATATTGTTAATATATAATTCTAGCATAATAATAATGGATGGACCTAGTGTATGAAATAATATAAAAACACTCATTGAAGAACATTACATATCCTTCATGAAACCTCCTTAGGTTTCTATAAAATCCTTCCCATGATTCCATTATGACCAAAATAAGGTTTCTATTATGAGATGAAGGAATTGATGAATAGATTTTAAGAGATATAGAATAAACCACATTTTTTCTGCTGTGAATAGTTTAGGATATAGGGTGTCCTTTTATAAGTGATGTGAGTGGAACACCTCTAATTTTTTTTTAAAAAATGTGTGTGTATGTTTTTGACATGTATAAATGATCCAATATGAAAAATTATATAACAATATTCAGTTTAATGTTGAAATATTCCCATAAAAATGTGTTTTGTGGAGTTTAATGGTCATTTTACCCCTTACCCTTCTATTTTAACCATGGATAAACCAATTTTCTCATGAATTGTTGTTACTAATTTTCACTATTTTTATTATATATTATAGTTAAAAAATAATTTTACGTTATTAAAAATATAAATTATTATGACAAAAAATATTTAATCCATTATTCTATATCCCAATCACATATGCTGAATGTGTTTATTTAATATTAATAAACCATACGTGATGAAAAGCAGTTATCTAAGGAGAAAAGTTAGAAATTCTTTAAAAGTTCTCATATCAATATTAAATATGAAATTTATTTCAATTACCTTCATTGGATTAATAGATATATAATAGAAATAAATTTACATTTAAAACTACAATTTAACAATATGACTGTATAGTAATTCATTATGAATAATATAAATTCATAATAAAATTAAATTCATTTCTATATTTTTATAAATTTATCTCTTCAGAAAATATTAAAAATTTCCCTATAATATAATTTTTATATGATTATTTAAAAAATTGTGTTTATTTTATGAGATAAATTTTTTAATAGTGAAAATATTACATTATGAATATGTGTGTAAAGTGAAACACATTAGATTTTTTAGAATAGATACATTTTAGGTAAAAAGTTTAATCGATTAATTAGAAAAAACCTTAGATAAATGATATAATTTTTATTAAATATTTTTTATATATATCATTACAATAATTCAACAAAAGTGATCATAATAATATATTATGGTAAATACATTTGGGATCATAAAAATGGATTCTTTAATATATATTTCCTCCTTAAAAATATTTATTATTTAAATTTCTATGTTATTTGACTCTAAATAGTTCATTGTATGTACTTATGTAAACCATATATTTTCTTAATTAGTTTTTTCATATTCATGTCCAAAACAACAACCGATATTTGATAACCATCATATTAAATAATAATATTTTAATATTATTTCACAATTAATTTAAACTCAGTGTTGCATGTATCAAAAGCTACAATCAGGGAAACATGTATCAAAAGATAAAATTAGTTTTCATGTAAAAAATTTAAAAATGGTGTTTCATGTAACACATGGTAAATTAAATGTTTTTTCTGCCACAATATATTTAAAATAAGTAATATATTTGAAAAAACTATTTCACTAAATCTTGAGTTGTTGTATTATACCCCATTAAAAAAATTATCATCAAAATTTGAAATGATTCTTAGTAAAAAGGGCTTGTCATTTAAAAATCTATTTTTTAGAAACCCACATAATAAAAAGGGTTACTAAAACATCGAATTTAAATGAAGTAAATATATGTATGATGAAAATCTACAAAAATATATAATAGTTTTCCAAATAGGTGAACATTTGTTGGAAGTGATGATTTTGACATGTAAGAAATGTATAATGTCCCAATAGTGATGTACACTTACTGATATTATTGATCTTAATAAAGTTAATATTCAAGTGAAAATAAACTACCAAAAAAACAATGAACTTTAAAGGTGTGGAATGGGTTATTGATATCAATACAAATGATTCTAATATGATAGATCATTATTTAAGGATAATTTTCATAATCATGGGGAAGATTCATGAGAAGATATATTTTCTTTATTAAATTCAATTTCATAATCACAATTTTATCCATTGTTTGTTAATTGATAAATTTATAATTTATATAATAAAATAAGAGTTTAATTTATCATGTCTTAGGCACTAATAGATAATAATTGTATAAAATAATGATAATTCATTATTCTAATCACTAGTTACAATAAAAAACACAATGGGTAGCGCATGTAGGGGATAAATATTCATATGATTAAATAATTAATTAATCACTAAACCTCATCTAGAGTCCAACATAAGCTACTATAGAAATGGTTACCCATATGATTATTCAAAAAATAAAAATCTATGAAGAAAGTAACTAAATATCCTAAAATGAAGATGATATTAATCCTCCAAACAGCTTATGGTACCATGTAATGACATATTCCAAATATGTTAATAAATTGATCATATATTCACCTAAAACACTATGATATCTTGAAATACAATAAAAATTTTATAAAAAGAAACCATTTTTTCAAAAATTAAAACTCTCTTCATTCCTTTAATAAAATAATATATTGTTGAATATATTTCATTATGCGAAAAATTTTCTAAACATCATTTATGAAACATAAAATACTTTTTCTGAAAATAATTAATCTATTCAATGTTAATTGATAATATCTAATTTAGATTGTCCACTTAAATTTTCACTTTATCCAATCCAAAGACCATTTTCAAAACATCACAAAAATAGTAAGGGTTATCTTCCCTTAGTAAAAATATCACATTTATATCAAATCACTATTCAGGGACATTAGTACTATTTAACAAATTATAACAACTACTTATCTAAAAATTTATTTAGAATAGTCCATCATTGTTTCATTATTCTAATAACAAATATTCTTCTAAGAAAAATATAATTCCTTGAATTAGGATATATAGACACATCAATCATTCCACATCCATCATATAACATTAACCATTCTTGGTCATATTTTTTCATAATGATTCCTTCATTTCATGTGTTATTTGGAGTCTTATCATCATCAAAAATATATCCATTAGTCAAAAAATAATAATTATTCTCTTCATGAAATGTTACTTTACTTCAATGATTTTAACAATCCCAATAATTTTCAAAATTGAAACATTCAACCTTCAATTATATATTTAGTCGAACATTACTCTAATTTATTTCATTAACCATACATTTCATTTTTTCCCATAAAATTAAATTATTTATTAATTTTTTTCACTATAAAAATCTTCACATTCTCCATGTCATTTAATTTTGTGCTTATTCCTACATTCATAAGATGTAGGAAACATAATATTCATTCATCCAGGGTTACAACCACCAAAAATCTCAAAAAACTCTATCATTATCTTATTTTGTGTGTCTAAAAGTTGGTTATGGTAAAATTTGTCATTCGTATATCATGATGAATAATTTTTAATGATCAAAATATCATTTACACAAGTCCTCATAAAATTTATTTTATCATCAATACATTGTTTATCACATTCAATGTGAATCTAGATCCTTCTAGTTCCTTCTATTGCTAAAACCTAAAACAATTGTGTGAGAAACAAATTTTTTTTCAGTAATCATATATTCGTGAAAAATTTGTAATTGGATATCTAAAAAAAGACAATACATATTCAATATATGGAGGCTTGATAATCCATACCCAGTTCTTATATAAATCATTTATGATGCTTTACATAGAGTGTGTGATTCTCCAAACCATATCACTATGGAGTGTCCAACCAAGTGAGTAGAAATTCCAACTATCATGCATTAGATGATGATCTATTATATCTCAATGTGTCCTTTTTAGTGTTATTACCTTTAGGCACCTCTATGCATGTTCATTATCCACTTGTAGTATGGATACGTGAATGTAATTTATTAGAAACCACACTCTCTATACTTCACGAATGATATTGGACATTTTTCAATACTTTTAATCATAATTATACATAACCAGAGATGTATCCCTAGAATTTTCTTTAGAAATATCCCAAGGTTTCTCACTAACGTCTTCCCTTCCTAGACTCCAAAGTATAACTAAAACTACCTCCTTGTACCAACTATAGTGACCAATCTTCTCATACATATATATTACAGATTTTTAGTTTAATATTGATTACATTAATCAAAAACATTCATGGGTATCATAAAGGTATATTTCTTTATTAAACATTGAAACATAAACAATGAATCTATAGTGATCTAGGTTATCTCCCATTTCATTTTTTATAAAAATTTATATTTTTAAACATATAAAATATAAAACCATTCCTCACATCCTTATAAAGGAAACACAATAAATTGTAAGATAAGTTTCTCAATAATAGTGAACATTCAAGATATCAACATATCATGATAGTTGTAGTATGAGTACACGAGAGTTACATTTCAAAACCATACCATGTATATGATACATCATAAACATGATTCATGAAAAAAAATTAGGGATGTTCATAAGACCTGAATCATTATGAAATCAAGGAAAATAAACCCAGAGATACTAATATAGTCCTAAGACATAGATTTGTGTGATACCCTTAAGAAGAGAAACAAGTTTACATAGTAGTTCAAGTAACATTTAATGGACTATTCATTTGTATTGTTTTCCCTCCGCCAACTATCCTAGTAGTCATGATTCTCTCCCAAGTCTATCATATAGGATAGACTCACTTACTAAACTACGTTCACTAACAACTTTTTTCCTTAAAATATCATGATACATATATTATTATTCATTGAATTATATGGATGTGTATAAGTCCTACATCTAACATAATTAAAATCACATATATTTGTTCCAATTGTTCATACAAAATTCATCATAATATAAGCCAAAAAAACAAAATCATTTTCAATAACATATCACCATAATATTACCTCGGTAAAAGAAAATAGTATCACAACTATTTCATAATTTAAAAATAACATATCCCCTATAAAAAATCATGCTTTATATAAATCTTATAATGGTATATATAAGGCCCCAGCCTTAAACATTACTTAATATTGAATGAATAATTTACATTGAGTATCTTTTCAGGTATAGAGTTTTAGAGAATTAGAACATAACTCTTACATCTCAAAAGATTTAAAAAGTATACACTTCTACCAAGTTTCCATAGAATAAAAAACTCTTTAAAAGAAACATGTCTAGTTCCATGTTTTATATAGCATGACATTACCTTGATCCCATCCATGACCTTATTCCACATTAAGTCCTTTGAAAAACATTTCAGAAAAACTTGGGGTGAGCATAAAAAGCTCAGTAAGGAATACACAAAGAATGAAAACTGTTAGTTTTACAAACATCAAGTAAACCATGTATAATTTATCAAGTAATACCTTCACCTTCATGAAGTAGTAAAAAACTCTTCACTGAATAAAATATCATTACATACCTTTTTGTAACCAAAGGATTACCATAAAACCAATATAAAGAACACATAACATATATAAAGGTAACTTGGGACATAAACATACTTAAGTGGAATAACCATACGGTTGACTTCCACACATATCACTTAATGGAATATCCATACGGACAACTTCCATACATACTTAATGGAATAGCCATACGGCCGACTTCCATACCCAATGAATTGGGGTTTATAATGTAACCACCCGTCCTGGTATTCACAGCACCACCTGTCATATGGTTTATCAGGTAACCACCCGTTAAAATGTCCAAGTACCAATATAAAATCATAAAACATAAAACCAATATAAAGGAATGATAAGATTTCCACATTTCAATCACAATATATCATAATATATTGACATAATATAATCCTTTATCAAAACCATTTTCAATACCAAAATACATAAAAGAGTATATGGTATTTATTTTATTTTAAAAACATTACGGCTTGTTGAGTAAGCCAAAGACAAAATAATACTCGCGGTGGCGGAAAAGGTCGTTGTCACCATGAACGTTAAAAAAACATTCCTTTTTGTCATTTAGTAAAACTATTCGTAGAAAAAGATTCCTTTTGTATAAAAGTAAAATTCAAAGGGGTTTAAAAACCGTATAAAAGAAAGTTGGGTAAAAAACGAAATATGCCTCAATGAAAGGAGATTGAGACGAAGTCCCTTACCTCGGGTCCGACTTGACTCGATCGTTCTTTAATGTACTGAATAATAATCTTGAGTTAATTTCTACTTGATTAAGAACCTTTTTAAAGTTAATTATTCATTTTATATCACTTATTTCCATGTTATAAACATTATTTAACCATTTAAGTTAATAATGTTTATTTTGTTGATATTTGGTTCTTAAGTCGAAAGTGGACTTCTTACAATTACATGTTGCTGGTGTGGTCAAAGGTTCTTTATATCCAGAATGAAATTCCTGATTTTGATATCATATATATCATATATATCTAGCATATAAATGTATTTATAATATCACATAATCATTTAGAGGTAAGAAATGAAATGCACCGTTCATGGAGACGGTAAGCCGTACGTACGCATGAACGCTACTTTCATTTCTATGTCATATTAATGGAATTAAAACTAAATGAGAGGTATGTATATTTTAATTCCAGAATTATATTTATAATTTATATGTAACATACATCATATATATCCATTATATATATGTACTTATAATAGTACATTACATTTGGGGATAAGAAATGAAATGCACCGTTCATGGAGACGGTAAGCCGTACGTACGCATGAATGCTACTTTCATTTCTATCTCATACTTTAATGGAAAGAAATAATAATGATATATAGGTATATTATAATTACAGTATAAAATCATATATAATAACTTTAAATCCATCCTTTATACGTCCCACATATGGCATTAACGAATCACATCACTTTGAGGGGGTGGTAGTCTGCACTTCCTTAAATGAAGATATCGTGTTTACCCATAATGGAAACCATAATGGTATGCCCAAAAAGAAAAATACAGAATCTTAATGAAAACATAAACATATTATATATCATATATAAATATAGTTTCATCATAATGTCCACCTTTTAAGGTGTTAAAAGAATGTTGAGCAATCATCGTTTCGGGAGGCAGAAATTCGCCATCCACGGAAACAGTATGTTCTTTACCCATTAGATGTAGGTGTGTGTAAGTGTAGCTCGAATCCTTCTTATAAAAACATCCTAGTATATTTAGGAAACATTATTTGTTACAAAAGAAAAGAATAAAAAAAATTAGGGGGTTGGAGAAGCAAAATAAAACAAAAGGACTCAAAAGAAGACATTACCTTAAAATCGGGTAACTCTCTTAGATTTGATCTCAAAGGCTTCCTTGGAAAGACTTATGCACAAAGTGAGGCTTCAAGGAGTAATAGAGGGATGTGGAGAGCAAAAATGGGCAGGTTTTGGCCGAGCCAAAGGCTTTGGGAGTGTGGGTAAGGAGGTAGAGGTGGGGGCCTTTTATAAGAGGATAGGAGGGGCACTCTTGGAAGGTAAAGAAAAGTCACTTTATTTTAAAATGGTATTCGGATTTAAGAGGTCTCACATTGATGTGTTTCGAGGATAAGGTGATAAGGTTTATAAATCCACCCATCCAATAGGTTTTGGTCATGTGTAGGGCTTAGATTTTACATTATCATTCCATTTTATTTAAATCGATAATTAATGAGGTCATCGCTGCATCATCATGACGTCATAAATAATTTAATTTATATAATGTCTAAAATTTATAAAATAAATATCATGATGTAGGAAATCTTTTTATATTTCTAATGAATATTTATAGTCAAAAATCTGGCTTGTATAACCCCATGTAACAATTGTTTTAGTAAAACATCTCATGTGTGTGTCATTTTTACTTTAACACTAAATAAAAAGTTATTTATGTCATTTCCCAACCAAAGTGGCTCCATGGGGTCCCCAAGTTGACCCATGGCTTTTCGTGGTCGGCCATGACACATCCAATAAGGGTAGGACATGCGTCAAGGTATTTTCATTTTATTATAATATAATTTTTCCTTAAATTGCACTAATTACCTCTAATCGCGATTAAGAACTTAAAAGTTACTATTCACCAAAAAAATTATTTTAATCTCATTGAACCACATTTTACTTCTTAATAACAACCATGTATGTCAGATTTTTAAAATTCAAAACACATAAGTGGTAAAATTTCATTTAAACGAAAAATCAGTTTTTATAAGTACCACTTAGTGGTTTCACTATTCATCAAAAATTGAAGTTTTTCAGAAAAATACCAAAACATCACCCTAAGCTATATTTGATATTCCGAATTCAAAAATGAAGTCCATTTTAAAAAATTCACAAAATTTAATTTTCATTAATTAATTTAATAATTAATTCCCGTTGTCAGAGAAAATGGTGTGTTTTTATGAAACAATAAGTATCAAAAGATTGACACTAGTTTAAGTCTAATTTCAAAGTGAAATTAATTCCGACGACCACTATTGGATTTAATGGTAAAAATAAATTATAATTTTACATTAAAACCAATTTAAATGATAATCTAATAATTTTAAAAAATTAGATTAAAAAGTGGTTTTGAATTAAAATACAACATGTTACACTATTCATTAAAAAATGAACTTTATCGGAAAGATACCAAAAATTTACACAAAGTAAATTTTGATGTCCTGATTCTAAATAAAAGTTATATTTGGTCCAATAGAATTTATAATATCGATCAAAACTATATTTAATGACAGTTTGCCATCAAAAGGTGATAAGTGGACCTTTCGTGAAAATTAGAGTATATAAGCCTAAAATTGAATTCTTTTCGTATTTTAAGCCTTTATCCTTTATTTGATAAATGTAAAAACATTTGAAAAACATATATAATCATATTTTAGTTATTTCTATCCATTCCCGCCAGTACAATGACTATGTGTTAACTAACATTTAAAATAATATTATTTTATTACTAGTGTGCAACGTAAGTTTTCAAAGGAACTCATCGTTGCGTATCGGGTACGCTATCGAATTTTAGCAACCCCTTTAAAGTAAAATTAATATTTAATTCGAAAATATTAATAAATATGAAAATTCTTTATTCTTTATTTACCTAGGATGTTACATCCTTCCCCCCTTTTGGGAATTGCGTCCTCGCAATTTTATTCACTTATCAAAATAAGTGGGGGTATTTTTCCCTCATATCATTTTCAGATTCCCATGTTGCCTCTTCAATCATATGGTTTTTCCACAAAAACATTACCTGATGAATTACCTTATTTTTCAACACTTGCTCTCTTCGGTCAAGAATCTGGACTGGTTGTTCTAAATAAGATAGGTTCTCTTCCAGCTGAACTACCTCTATACTCAAAACTTGAGATGGATCAGGCATATACTTCCTCAACATCGAAACATGAAAAACATTGTGTACCTGAGATAAACTCGGAGGTAAATCCACTTGGTATGGAACTGATCCAACTTTCTCCAAAATTTCATATGGTCCAATAAACCATGGACTCATCTTTCCTTTATTACAAAATCTCATCACACTTTTCCACGGAGAAACCTTGAGAAAAATATGATCACCTACCTCGAAAGATATATCCTTCCTCCGGTTATCTGCATAACTCTTCTGTCTTCTCTGAGCTGTTCTCATGTGCTTCTGAATCAACTGAACTTTTTCTGCCATCTCTTCTACCAATTCTGGTGCCATCAACTTCCTTTCACCCACTTCATCCCAAAATGCTAGAGTTCGACACCGCTTCCCATATAATGACACAAATGGTGCCATCTGTATACTGGAATGAAAAATGTATTTATAAGAAAACTAAACCAAAGAAAGATGTTGGTCCCAAATTCCCTGATAATCCATCGAATAAGTTCATAGAATATCCTCCAAGGTATGAATTGTTAGTTCTGACTGCCCATCTGATTGAGGATTAAAAGCTGTACTAAAATTTAATTCAGTATCCAACGACTTCTGAAGGCCTTCCCAAAAGGTAGAAGTAATCCTGGGATCACGGTCAAATAAAATGGAGAGAGGAACTCCATGTAACCTAACTATCTCTTTAAGATACAAACGGGAAAGTTGATCTAGGGAAAAATTAGCTCATATAGTAAGGAAATAAGCAGATTTAGTCAAGCGATCAACAATAACCCAGATTGCATTATTACCTCGAGATGTCTTCGGTAATCCCACAACAAAGTCCATGGATAGGTTTTCCTATTTCTACTCTGGCACTGGTAAAGGATGAAGCATCCCTTTCAGTAACAACTGCTCTGCTTTAACCTGCTTACAAGTCAAACACTTCACAGTAAAATCAGCAATATCCCTTTTCGTTCCATCCCATCAGTAATACTCCCGCAGATCTCTGTACATCTTAGTACTACCAGGATAAACTGAAAACGGGGAACTATGAGCCTCTAATAACAACTCATTCTTCAACTTTGAATCACCAGGCACACATAATATCTTCCCAATCCTTAAAACACAATCATTATAAATGTTGAATTCAGGAAACTTGCCCTTCTGAACCAGCTCAACCTTTTTCTGCAACTCACTGTCTTCCCTCTGTGCTTGCTTAATTCTGTCTGATAGGGATGATCTCATTGATACCTGAAACAAAACAGAAGAACTTCCTGCACCAACAACTTCTATGCCAAATTTCATCAAATCAAAAACCAAAGGATCTCGTTCCAAACGTATCATGGTTAATTAAGCATTACTTTTTCGACTCAAAGCATCGACCACTTTATTTTCTTTTCCTGGATGGTAGTGAATTGTACAATCATAATCCTTGATTAATTCCAGCCATCTCCTCTGTCTAATGTTCAATTGTTTCTGAGTGAATATATACTTTAAACTTTTGTGATCAGTATATATTTCACACTTTACTCCATACAAATGATGCCTCGAAATTTTAAAAGAAAAAACAGCAGCAGCTAATTCCAAATCATGTGTAGGGTAATTTACCTCATGTGTTTTCAACTGACATGAAGCATAAGCAATTACCTGATCATTCTGCATAAGGACATAGCCAAGTCCTTTCAACAAAGCATCACTGTATATAACAAACTCACCATTCCTGGAAGGAAGTGCGAAAACTGGAGCATTCACCAATCTTCTTTTCAACTGCTGAAAACAATCATCACATTCTTTTGTCCAGATGAACTTAACAACTTTACGAGTTATCTTAGTCATTGGACTAGATAACCGTGAAAAAATTTCAACAAACCTTCGGTATTAACCTTCCAAACTAAGAAAACTACGAATCTGGGTTACATTTGTGGGTCTCGGCCATTCTTCAACAACTTTTGTTTTAGCAGGATCAACAGTTATGCCATCTTTTGAAACAATGTGACCCAGGAAAGAAATTTGTTGTAACCAAAATTCACACTTTCTAAATTTTCCATACCGTTTCTTTTCATTTAAGGATTGCAAGATAACCCTTAAATGACTTTCATGCTCTGCTTTTCTTTTAAAAAACACCAAAATATCATCAATGAAAACAACCACAAACATATCCAAGAACTCATGGAAAATTCTATTTATAAGGTCCATGAATACAACATGTGCATTGGTTAACCCAAAAGGAATAACTAAAAATTCATAATGGCCATATCTAGTATGGAACGCAGTCTTCGGAACGTCTGCTTCTTTTACTTTCAACTGATGGTACCCCGACCTCAACTCAATTTTCGAAAAATACTGAGCTCCCTGGAGCTGATCAAACAAATCATCGATATGAGGAAAAGGATACTTGTTATTAACAGTAATATTATACAAGGATCTATAATAAATGCAAAGTCTTATTGAGGAATCTTTCTTTTAAACAAATAAGACAGGAGCACCCCCATGGTGATGTGCTAGGTCGAATGAAACCTTTCTCTAATAACTCCTGCAATTGCTTCTTTAACTATAAAAGTTCAACTTGAGCCATTCGATAATGGGGTTTCAAAATTGGCATAGAATCAGGAACTAATTCAACAGTAAATTCAACTTCCCGATCATGAATAATACCAGGTAACTCATCAAGAAAAACATCAAGATACTCATTTACCACTGGCACATCATTAAACTGAATAGATCCTTTATTTTCATCAATATGTGCAAGGTAACATTCTTTTCCATCTTTTTTTAGTTTCTCAACTTCCTGATATGTTATCAAAATCAAGGGTTCATTCTTGTACACAAACTGAAAATATTTCTGAAAAGAAACAATTTTAGCTCTGCAGTAAATCTTAGCATGATAAACAGAAAGCCAGTCCATGCCCAAAATAACATCAAACTCTACTAGAGGGAAAACAATAAGGTTTTCTGGTAAATTCTTTCCACACTCAAGGATAGGAAGGTTATTATAATTATTTTTTGTCTCAACGTTCCCTCCGAGTGTTTTTACCATAATTTCAGGATTCATATCTTGAGATGGAATTTCCAATTTACTAGAAATCTTATCAGAAATGAACGAATGTGTAGACCCTGAATCAAACAACACATTGCCATAATCTGAACAAACAAACAGTTTACCTGATACTACTTCATTCGATGGCCCAACATCTGCTGAAGTTGTTGCAAAGGATTTAACCACACCTTTCTGCTTGTAGTCTGGCTTCTTTCCCCCAGTTGAGTTCTTCATTGGACACTCGTTTTCATAATTACCCATTTCGTTACACTCAAAACATCTTACTGCTGGCTTTTCATTGCCTGCTTGATCATTTTCCTTACAGTTACGAGCAATATGACCAGACTTACCACACCGAAAGCACTTACCAGACATGGATAAACATTCTCTATGATGAATTTTACCACACTTCTCACAGGATGGATATTTGGTTTTCTTACCTCCTTGCTTCTTTGATGAATTCTTCCCCATTTCCTGCCAACAAGACCTCTTATTCTGTTGTTTGTCATAGAACACCTGATCATCGGCAAACTCCATTTCCAACTTCTCCGCACATCGAACAAGTTTTTCATAACTTTTGAACTCGCAAGAAGCTAAAGCCCTTCGATACTTTGGCTTTAACCCTGAGTAAAAACGGTTTATTTTACTATCAAGCTCTCATATGATGTTTGGAGCATACCTTGCCAATCGAGTGAAATTTTCTTTATAAGCAGCCACTGAATCATCCTCCTGCCTCAATTCTACGAACTATTTTTCAATCATAAGATGAACCACCTTTGGAAAATATTTTCAAGAAACATACCATTGAATTCATCCCAGTGAAGATCCTCAATCTCATCACTATCCCTAATAATTTTCACCATCGACCACCACTGATCAGCTTCACCTTCAAAACGGTAAACATCAAAACTAACCTTTTGATGTTATGAAGACCCCATGAAATCAAAAATATTCTCCCGTGCTTTGATCCACCCTTCAGCTAGCACAGGGTCAGATGATCCTCTGAATGATGGGGGATGTTGACTCATGAAATGTTCCACCACTGACATGTTCCTTTGCGGTTGATCTGGCTGATCTCGTGCATGGATACCACCACCATTTATAGCCTGAGTCAACTGTTCCATCACCACAACAAACTGTTCAGTTTCGATTCCGACCATCTCAGGTTGCTGATTTGGATTTTTTTCTTCCTCCTAATGTCGTCCCAACATAGATAATTTGTTTCCTCTATGGAAAACCATTCTGAACATAGAAATATCTTAGGCGAAGCAATATGGTAATCCATAAATTCTATATCATTTCAGTCATACCATAAATTAACGTATAATTTAACAATTTTCTAACTCATAAAGTTTTCTAAACCGACCATTGATACAAACTATAAGGCCCCAGACTTAAAAATTACTTAATATTGAATGAATAATTCACATTGCGGATCTTTTCAGGTATAGAGTTTTAGAGAATTAGAACATAACTATTACATCTCAAAAGATTTACAAAGTAGACACTTCTACCAAGTTTCCATAGAATAAATAACTCTTAAAAAGAAACATGTCTAATTCCTTGTTTTATCTAGCATGACATTCCATTGATCTCATCCTTGACCTTATTCCACATTATGTCCTGTGAAAAACATTTCAAAAAAACGTGGGGTGAGCATAAAAATCTCAGTAAGGTATACACAAAGAATGAAAACTGTTAGTTTTTCAAACATAAAGTAAACCATGTTTACTTTATCAAAGTAATACCTTCACCTTCATGAACTAGTAAAAAAATCTTCACTGAATAAAATATCATTACTTACCTTCTTGTAACCAAAGGATTACCATAAAACCCATATAAAGAACACATAACATATATCAAGGTAACTTGGGACATAAACATACTTAAATGGAATAACCATACGGTTGACTTCCACACATATCACTTAATGGAATAGCCATACGACCAACTTCCATACACACTTAATGGAATATACATACGGCCGAATTCCATACCCAATGCATTGGAGGTTATAACGTAACCACCCGTCCTAGTATTCACGGCACCAACCGTCATATGGTTTATCACGTAACCACCCGTTAAAATGTCCACGTACCAATATAAAATCATAAAACATAAAACCAATATAAAAGAATGATAACATTTCCACATTTCAATCACAATATATCATAATATATTGACATAATAGAATATTTTATCAAAACCATTTTCAATAACAAAATACATAAAACATTATATGGTATTTATTTTATTTTAAAAACATTACGGCTTGTTGAGGAAGCCAAAGACCAAATAATACTCACGGCGGCAGAAAAGGTCGTTGTCACCGCGTATGTTAAAAAAAACATTCCTTTTTGTCATTTAGTAAAACGCTTTGTAGAAAAATATTCCTTTTGTATAAAAATAAATGTCAAAGGGGTTTATACACCGTATAAAAGAAAGTTGTGTATAAAACGAAATATTCCTCAATGAAAAGAGATTGAGATGAAGTCCCTTACCTCGGGTCCGACTTGACTGGATCGTTCTTTAACGTCCTGAATAAAAAACTTGAGTTAATTTCTACTTGATTAAGAACCTTTTTAAAGTTAATTGTTCCTTTTATATAACTTATTTCCATGTTATAAACATTATGTAACCATTTATGTTAATAATGTTTGTTTTGTCGATATTTGGTTCTTAAGTCGAAAGTGGAATTCTTACAATTACATGTTGCTCGTGTGGTCAAAGGTTTTTTATATCCAGAATGAAATTCCTGATTTGGATATCATATATATCATATATATCTAGCATAAAAATGTATTTATAATATCACATAATCATTTAGAGGTACGAAATGAAACGCACCGTTCATGGAGACGGTAAGCTATACGTACGCATGAACGCAAATTTCATTTCTATGTCATATTAATGGAATTAAAACTAAATGAGAGATATGTATATTTTAATTCCAGAATTATATTAGTAATCTATATGTAACATACATCATATATATCCATTATTTATATGTACTTATAATAGTACATTACATTTGGGGATAAGAAATGAAATGCATCGTTCATGGAGACGGTAAGCCGTACGTACTCATGAACCCTACTTTTATTTCTATCTCATACTTTAATGGAAAGAAATAATAATGATATAGACGTGTATTATAATTCCAGTATAACATCATATATAATAACTTTAAATACATCCTTTATACGTCCCACATATGGCATTAACGAATCACATCACTTTGAGGGGGCGGTAGTCTTCACTTCCTTAAATGAAGATATCGTGTTTACCCATAATGGAAACCATAAAGGTATTCCCAAAAAGAAAAATACAGAAGCTTAAAGAAAACATAAAAATATTATATATCATATATAAATATAGTGTCATCTTAATGGCCACATTTGAAGGTGTTAAATGAATGTTGAACAATCATCGTTTCGGGAGGCAGGAATTTTCCATCCACCGAAACAGTATGTTCATTAACCATTAGATGTAGGTGTGTGTAAGTGTATCTCTAATACATCTTATAACAACATCTTAGTATATTTAGGATACTGTATTTGTTACAAAAGAAAAGAATAAAAAGTGTTTAGGGGGTTGGAGAAGCTAAATAAAACAAAAGGACTCAAAAGAAGACATTACCTTAAAATCGGGTAACTCTCTTAGATTTGAGCTCAAAGGCTTCATTGGGAATAATTATTCCAAAATTCAGGCTTCAAGGAGTAATAGAGGGATGTGAAGATCCAAAATGGGCAGGGGATGGCCGAGCCAAAGGCTTTGGGAGTGTGGTTAAGGAGGTAGAGGAGGGGACCTTTTATAAGAGGAGAGGAGGGGCATTCTTGGAAGGTAAAGAAAAATCACTTTATTTTAAAATGGTATTCGGATTTAAGAGGTCCAACATTGATTTTTTTCGAGGATAAGGCGATAAGGGTTCGATATACACCCATCCAATAGGTTTTTTCCTTGTGTAGGTCTTAGATTTTACATTATCTTTCCATTTTATTTAAATCGTTAAATAATGAGGTCATCGCTGCATCATCATGATGTCATCAGTAATTTAATTTATTTAATGACTAAAAATTATAAAAAAAAAATATAATGATGTAGGAAATCTTTTTATCTTTATAATGAATATTTATATTCAAAAATCGGACTTTTATAACCCCATGTAAAAATTGTTTTAGTAAAACATCTCATGTGTGTGTTATTTTTACTTTAACATTAAATAAAAAGATATTTATGTCATTTCCCAACCAAAGTGGCTCCATGGGGTCCTCATGTTGACCCATGGCTTGTAGTGGCCGGCCACGACACATCCAATAAGGGTAGGACATGTTTAAAGGTATTTTCATTTTATTATAATATCATTTTTTCCTTAAATTGCACTAATTACCTCTAATCGCGATTAAGAACTTAAAAGTTACTATTCACCAAAAAAATATTTTAATCTCATTGAACCACATTTTACTTCTTAATAACAACCATGTATGTCGGATTTTTGAAATTCAAAACACATAAGTGGTAAAATTTCATTTAAACGAAAAATCAGTTTTTATAAGTACCACTTAGTGGTTTCACTATTCCTCAAAAATTGAAGTTTTTCAGAAAAATACCAAAACGTCACCCTAAGATATAGTTGATATTCCGAATTCAAAAATTAAGTCCATATTAAAAAATTCACAACATATAAGTTGCAGTAATTAATATAATAATTAATTCCCGCTGTCAGAGCAAATAGTGTGTTTTTAGGAAACAATAAGTATCAAAAGATTGACACTAGTTTAAGTCCAATTTCAAAGTGAAATTAATTCCAACAGCCACTATTGGATTTAATGGTAAAAATATATTCTAATATCACTTTAAAACCAATTTAAAATATATTCTAATCATCTTATTAAATTAGATTAAAAAGAGGTTTTGAATTAAAATTCATCATTTCACACTATTCATTAAAAAAATGAACTTTATCGGAAAGATACCAAAAATTTACACAAAGTAAATTTTGATGTCCCAATTCTAATGAAGAGTTATATTTGGTACAATAGAATTTATAAGATCGATCAAAACTATATTTAATGACGGTTCACCATCAAAAGGTGATAAGTGGACCTTTCTTGAAAATTAGAGTATATAAGCCTAAAATTGAATTCTTTTCGTATTTTAAGCATTTATCCTTTATTAGATATATGTAAAAAAATTTAACAAACATATATAATCATATTTTAGTTATTTCTATCCATTCCCCCCTGTACAATGGCTACGTGTTAAATAACATTTAAAATAATATTATTTTATTACTAGTGTGCAACGTAAGTTTTCAAAGGAACTCATCATTGCGTATCAGGTACTCTATCGTTCATAGCAATTCCTTTAAAGTAAAATTAATATTTAATTCGAAAATATTAATAAATATGAAAATTCTTTATTCTTTATTTACCTGGGATGTTACAGTATAACACAAGGAAGAGAAATAGTTTTTATAAACATATTTTGAAAAAAAAATTAAACTGTTCAGAAAAATGAAAGAAGTAGTATCCTTTGAATATATCCTGAGTAAATAAGATGTAACATATAAGAATTTATACTTGGATAGAAAATTATTTTAAAACATCACCTAGTATAATTTTGGTGGAAAATAGCCTTTCCACTTTTAAAAACACTCATTTAATTTTTTTTATTGAAATAATTTTATATTAAAATAACCCATGAGACATATAAAGGAATATTTAAAAATAACATGAATTAGTTTTTAATGAAAATAATATTTAATTTAAAATAAATTTCTAAAACAATAACATTATATTTTTTTGTAATTATTTTTCATTGAATATAACCATTGATAAAATATAAAATAATATATAAAACCTATTTAAAACATATCTTGTGTAATCTATCATTTTATCATTGACGTAAAAATTATAACATAAAACATTTTAAAAATTATTTACTTTTAAAATAATACATGAATCATTTTATGTGATCTTACATACATTTAGGGATGATTATGGAATAAAATTCTATACATTCCATACACATTTAAATAAAGATTCCTTTTACAATTTTTTTAAAATCAATTGGCCCTAGTTTGGAATATGAAATGAATATTTATTTTACAAGAAATTGTAAACATTCAAACATGGGTAAAAATTAATTTAATTAATAAACTGGTCAATGATAATAAATATGGATACATTTTTATAAAACATTATTTTGGATGAAAAATAGGTTTTCGATTAAAAAGATAATTAATAAAAAAATTATAAAAACATTCCTTCGAACCCTTAAGTAATAAAAATATTAAAATCATGAAAATAATTTTTTTAATTAAATAAACATAAGAAAAAAAATTATTTTTTTGATATATCGTTCAAATTATTATATTATCATAATCATTAACATAAACAATACCACTAAACACTGATATTGTAGGAAAAATTCATTACAACTTTGGTGATATTGAATAGTAATACACATTGAAATATAACATTAAAATAAACAAAATATATAAAAAATTTATGGATCAATATTATATAAAAATTGAAAGATGATATATGTACATCTCATGAATACAAGTTGGTCAATAAGAGAACATATTTCTCAAAGAAGGAAAATTGAGACAAAAATCTATTACCTCATCGGTAACATTGAAACTGTATAACCCATAAATGGGGGATACTAAAATGTATATGTAAATAATGATATGTTTTAGGATAAGAATCATAAAATATATTAAAGTTTATTATATACACCACATAAAAGTAACATGTATTGAATTTTTCATTTGTCTCCGAGCAAATAAAAGTAAGACAAAAATCCCTTAATTAATGTCTTCATATACTTCTTACATGTTTGACTCTCATGTATAATAAATATTTATTTCTCACAAATATTTTTTATAATCATACTTATATTCATCATAATATAAATTATTCTCTTATGACCATTTATTATCCATTTATCAACTAATCCTTGATAAAATAATGCTTTAGGTAATAACTACTTTTTTTCATGTGTGTTTTGATATATTATTTTAATTTCTATTTTAATGATTGTGGTTCTATAATAATTGTTTTTTTAATTATGATAAAAATATAATATATTTTTACTGTATATTTTTTCGTATTAATCCATAAAATTTATATATTGAAAATGGAATACATCATTCATAGAGACAATAGTTTATGCCTAGGCATGAACCTTATTTCCATTTTCATGAATGATTGAAAAAAACTAATTAAATTAATATATAAAATATATAAAATAATTTTTATTAAATATATAATAATTATTTTTATTTAAAAAATCCTTATTTATTTATATATAAACCATGCATGAAGAATGAATTGTTTCACTTCATGTAATGGATGTATATCCTGCACATGAGAAAAAATATCATATTCTCGTATATTGGAATATATGAGGGTATATCTGATATAATAACTATAGAGTAAAAATAATTTATTAAATATAATATCTAAAAATTTGATAAGTAATTATATATAAACCGAAGATGTGTATATTAAGAACAAATAACATCAGTCATTAAGGTGGTACTTTGTCGTACGCAAGAATAATGTTTTCATACTCTATTCAATGAAATTAGAGATGGACGTTGGTAATTATCATAACCTAAAAAAAATATTAGTATATTTAATTTGATTCTTTTACTATATAATCATGTTTTAATAAGAAATAAGGGTGGTTTATGGTCAAATTAAATGAAAACACATGGTAACGAATGTTACGTTTTCATCAGCTATCCTTTATTGGTTTTTACCAAAATCATTCATAGGTAAGATTGATGAATTAAATATTTTTCCCAATATTATATTAAGGTTTTATGAAATATATTTTTGTAGTTATTAACCAAAAAAAGGGTTTTTTTACATATAAATGGAGGAAATAATGGATATCCTTTCAAAAGTGAGGTGAGTGGAATACTTGAAATTTTTTATATAAAACAGGTGTACCCACATTTTTTCCACAAAAAAGAGCACATAAATGGTCCATTTTATAATATTTATGATTATAACATCTTTATTGGGGCATTAAATGGGTTTTGATCGATTTTATAGATCACTTTAAAACATACTTTAGCTTTTTAACCCTTGGTAAAATTATTTTCAAACAAATCGATGTAATTAATTTTTTGTAGTAGTAATATTTGATATGGTAAAAAATATGTTTAAATTTAAAGAAAGTATATATTATTTTCATTAAAAATATAAAATTTAATTTACCAAATTTTACATATATAATTTGTGAAATTGAATTTAAAATAAATCTCGTAGAAGTGAAAAAAGATCAATTTTCTATAGAAAAAACAGTCAAAGGATTAAAATGTTTTTATATAAAAAATAAATATAATATTATTTACAATGAAATGAATTGTAATAAAATATATATAATTTAATTAATATATCTATAGAACAATATTATATTAATTTTTATATTTTTAAATTCATTAAAAGATTTAAAAATTTATAATGGAAAATTTTGTTTCTCGCTATTAATCAAAAAAATCATCTTTTCAAAAAATTTAAAGAATCCATTACAAATAATTTGGAAATTATTATTTTAAGAAAATATTTTTTTTCATATAAATATTCTAAAATTAGAAAAAATTAATTTGAAAATATGTTTATTGAAGGAAACAACACTTTTATTAAATAAATAAATATTTTCAGGACAATGGTTGGATTAATTATTATCTCTTTTCTAAAATGATCATAAGATGGATCTTAATTGACTTATTGAATATATCGAATATAAAAATAATAAATATTTTTCCCCAATTTTTTTAATTTATTAGGTTGAAACATATTGTTGTTCATAAAAATAGATTTTTAGAAATTGATTATTTTTAATTTTTAATAGTTTTCATATTCATTTCTAATTGAAATGTCAATAAATAATTAATTATATATATTTATAGACCCAATTTATTCATAATTATTTTAATAATATTCATACCCTCCACTAATAAATCTTGATAATATCTATCATATTAAATAATATAATATTAATAGTATGTCTTCTATAGATTTAACTCAGCGTTTCTTGTATGGGAATCAAGGGTTAATGTTGTTAAAAAAACTAAGTGCTGTTTATAATGCAATATAAAATAATTATTTATTATAATGAAAGAAATAATTAGTGTTTATTTTTACTCAAAATATCAAAAATTTATAATTAATTAGAGAAAAATATTCCATAGAATCTCATGGTGTTATGTGAAATGAAATGATGAAAATTTTGATGATTGAAATATTTTTATGTACACAATTTTTACCATATATTCAGTCATTAGGTAAAAAGTGGACCTAAAAGAACCACAAGATACACAATATTCCCACTAGGTACCCAATACCATGCCACCATGAACTCTATACATACTACACTGCACCCCTTTCCCCTATTTCGTCCTAAACTTCCCAAAAAATCAAATTCCCATTTAGATGAATATGTACTATAAATGTATTATAATATCTATAGATTATATTTAATTACAAACTTATAGATGGTAGGGTCTTCATAACAACCCCACAATTATACATTACATCTTAGAGATTCATTAAATATTATTTTAATGGAACTAGACTATCTATTGTCATTTAATTTCAACTTCCAACTCTAGAATATGGTCTTATAGATTAATATGCAACCACCTGGCCTAAGAAAGAAGAATAAATTTACCTTAAATAACCTTATAACATACATATGTGATATAATTAGTATGAAACATATTTTTCACATCAACATCAAACATATTAACATTATATTGGATCATGCGTCGAGGGTTAGGTAAAAGCATCCCGAATCTAATGATTTGAAAGTGATTATGAAATGTACTAATTTTTTTTGTTATTAAAGCTGATAGGAAACTTCCTTGACTCTAATCATTATTTTTAATGTCTTTTAAACCCTTATGGTTATCTTTCTTCAAATTATCATCAATTTTTTCCCAATAATTTTTAAACTCGAAGGAAAATTCAATAACCCACTATGATTTATAAGGTCTACCATTTCTTAGGAAAATATGATTTTTCAATCATTGTGTCATTAAAACCCATTACTGAATCATACCACCATATAATTTTTTTTCATAGATAGTTATAGTTCGTATCATAAATTATTAAACAATCTCTTGATGGAAAATGGTATAATGTTATGGAAATCAATATAGAAGTTCAAATGTTAATATTTGAATAGAGAACATTTAGAATTGTTATAATTGAAATAAATAAATGATTGGTAATAAAATCATGACAATATGAATCCATGAAAATATACCTATAATATATCCTCTAGAATTTTAGTTTTTTACTAATACTCTCCATTGGTATTTGGGATTAATTTTGGTAATTGATTTTAACTATTAATAAAATGACCATTAAATACCTTTCTATAATTATGATATGAACCATTGGGAATGATAAATTACGATGAAAAATTCAGCCACATGAATATTAACCATTTCTATAATAGGTAGTTTTCTAAAACCATTAATTAAATAATCCTCCATAATAAGGAAAATTTGTTTTTATTTGTTATAAGGTATATGATCATCCATGGTGGTTACTAAAATCACATTGTGATTTTATCCCATTTCTACATTGCATGAGGTAGAGACTAAATAGTTCCATTTATATTTTTATTTTGTACCTTATACTATTGTTATGTTAGAAATCTCAATATGAATTTTGAAACAACCATATTTAGTTAGAGACAGTATAATTTTTTATTCTATCCATGTATTTTTAGTGATCCCGAGATGAAATCCACATCGACAGTAATGGTACTCTTTCAAAACTTCATCCTTCATAATCATAACAATGATGAGTCTTATATATAAATAAATAAATAAATGGTAATATTAAAAACCAACCATTGATGATCTCCCCACCATTATTCCTTTCTCCGATAATGATAAAATTAGGATCATATATCTATGATTATATTATAGATTAAAAAAATATTCAACATAGATGTGGTGTAATCATGTTATTTAGTCACATTTGATCACCTAAAACTAGAGATCAACCATTTGTGACATGAACATACACTCTTACTTCACATCTACAACTTTTGAGGTTGAAGAATCCTATTCATAGAATCAATTACATTATTGACAATGTAAATATAATTTTTAATTTTATATTCAAATTACTATATATATTCTTTCCAATGACAATTACTTATCTTCATATCCTTATTAGAGAAGATTTGTTTGAGGATTTTTTGATTTGTGATGACCACGATGTGATACCCAAATAAGTAATTCCATTAATTAATTAGTATGTGAGTCTCAACAACATTTTCAAGATCAGGGATAAGGTTATTTTTTATTAGGATGGATATATCATTAAATATATGCATCTAATCAATGATCATGTATGAGAACATATACAATACTCATTGAGGATTCATCACAATACACATCAAACAACTCACATAGATGAGGTAGTATGTGAAATGGAGTTGAAGACGAAATCCTATCCAATAATTTGAAAGATACCTCTCCATACTAAAAAGATATAAATATATCCCCATTTTTCTTATATATATCAAAGGAGAAATGATTCCCAATTATTCTTGGAAGATGAATTGATAATACCTCACAAGATAAATAAACATTTAATCACAAATTCAATTTATTTATACTTCCATGACATTATAGATTTCAAAAAATCAAGGGACATCAATATTACTTATTGGAAGATAATGTATCAAAACATAAATTACTAGATAGAAAAAGATAATTTTGAAATCATAACATGTAATTAGATCTCCCATGATGTCCTTAATATAATATAAAAATGTTTCTTTTCTTCATCCCATAAATTGAAATAAACTAGGAAATCAACCATAATGGCCATAATGAGTAAATATAATAATGGGAGAAGAATCAGGTTCATTGATTCAATTATTATTAATAGATAATTAGTCAACACAATGGAATTATAAAATACTCAAAATGAACACATTTGATTTAGAAAGCATTCTTATGAATTTATTTTGATCTGAATTAAAGACGGCTATAGACTGAATGATGTTCTGTCTTTGAAAATTATTCCATCAGCATTAATTGATCAAAGAGTTCATCAATTTTTATAAAAGTGTATATTTTTATATTATCATGTGGTTTACTTTTCAATATTCCACACATAGTTTTATACTCAAGTTATCCTAAATTTGATAAAGATCAAATCATCCCAAGGGTTATTATCCTAATGAATCTATTTCCCTCAATTTCTTATAACGTGTTCTTTAGATCTAAAAATTTATTTTAAAATTTTTATATAGAGGGATGAAGATAACTTCTGATATAGGTGGCACATCAAGGATAAATTCATCATCTCACATAGAAGTTAATCAGGACGAGTTTTTAGGTAAAAAATTTATGAAGTAATAAAATAATAGAGGTAATTTTGTATTTACCATAGGTTCAAATACCCGATGTATAAGACTATCCATTTCTACAACAACAACCCCATGATATAATTGATTAGGACCTGGTTGACTATCTCGATGATCCCAATATACATGAACGATAACTAAGTTGTAGCTTGTGATTTTAAATATACTCTTTTGGTATAGTAGTTGATGTAATCATTGAATTGAGTATGTTGGTCCATTACAAAAATGATTTTAACCAATTCTATAATTATGAACATAAGACACAAAAATCGGTTTTAAAAATAAATGATAATTTTACATGATGGAAACATGATTCTTTGTTGTAATATTTCCCCATTAGAGTATATGGGGTATATTAATAAGTTATTTTTTCATAATTAAAAAAAAACAATAACAACATAAAATAAATTAGTATAAAGCCTTAAAGGTACATACCCTATTTAGAATAATATGTTTCCCATAAATCATTTAATTATTAGGTTGGGTGACTTCACTTAAAGTAACACATGGAAGGGTTATGAATGTATAACAATTGGATTTTAAAAAACTAACTGTATCAGTTGAATTCAATAGATTTCTATACACAATCTGTCTTGATGTGGTTAGAGTGAAAATATAAGTTAGAATTAATAGAAGGAATTCCCAACTTTTTAGTTGATGATAAACCACTACAATGGAACCCCAAGTGATATTCACCCCCTTTAATATCCACCCATCACCAATTTTGACCACTGGATAAACTATCGGATGGATCCAATGTGGGATGTAGAAGAATATGGGTTAAGGAGTTCATATTTTCAATTCCTGATCGATGTAACAACATCATCATCAATGATTCAATCCTCAATTAAATCTATCGGATTTCCTGTGAACAAATTTTACCAAAAGATACACAAAAGACCATTTTCTTCATTTGAGAATAAGGATACATCAAAAGATGTGGACCACTAGTGAATGATTCTCAATATATTTGAGGTTTAATCTTCCTAGATTATATACACAATCTCAATATGTTTTCTCAATCATCAATTTTTGATTCTAGGGAGTTAGTTCGGTGATAATAGTGAACATTCATTTTCAAAACACACAGGGGTTCATTAACACATCTATATAGTTGGTGAATTTTGATCAAGATGACTGGAACCACTGTATCTCCCAATATAACATTAGAAGTTGGTGATAAAACCTATCAAGTTCATTAAAATGAATAGTACAAATATTTTATTCATTTTTCACTCTTAATTTTTATTTAGAAACTAATTATCATTTCATGTAAGACCTATAATAAGACAACCCAACAATAAATTTCCAAAATAATACTTACAACAATTAAATTATTTTTTAAACAATAAATAAATTATAAAATACATTTATATTTAAAATAATGTCACCTGATAACATAATAGTAATTAACAAAACACTTTTTCACATATTAACTATTTATGAAAATATGAATAATATTAAAAAAATTACATTTAATAGTTGTTTCTTATATATTTAATAAATAACTCATGAATATTATTTGAAAATAAATGCATTATATATTTATCCAAATTTGAATAATTTAAAATTTATTTAAACCAATTGGTTTGTTTACACAAGAACATTAAATGACTGTCAATACATACCCCACTATGTCATCATATCTGATTCACTAAAATTGTTCATCCCTTATAGTACACTTTGTCTATGGCTCTCTATGTCCTTAACTCAATTGTATTCATAGACTAGGAATGGATTCTACTAAGCCTTCATGTGCCTAGAGTACATAAGGAAAATTCATAGTAATTACTACCATTCATATGAATAGACATTAAATAATTTAATATATTTGTGAAATTATATCCCATAATATAGAAAAAAACATTATGTCATCATCCATTCTCCCATAATGATTAATTGAACTAATTTTATTTATGTACCATCGTCTACCATGGCCATGAATTTATTGAATGTGATACTATCTTTATTAACTAGGCTATAGATATCACATCATTTAAAATGTTAAAAAATTATCTTGTCTATAAAATCAATTCCATAACACCAACGACATACCCATCATAAGATACCTCACTTTGAAAACAATTCCATTTGTTTCCTCTTTCATCAAAATATGTGATAAAATGCATATCATTCTAAAAATCTCATGTTTGGAGACTATTACACGTGTTCATAAATTGGAACAACCAAAATGAAATTAATCATGTGTGGTTTTAATTGGTGGTTTATGATAACAATATTATTTACATGAGATCGCCATGTATTAAATTTCATGGGTAGAATCCTCAATGATTTTGATCACCCACCACCTATGGGACATACCCCATCTATGTCAAGTCATCATAATGTATCTATATCATTGATCAAATGTTTCCGATTAATTTCATATTACCTTAATGTTCTCATTATAGGTGGGGTAATTATTTGATATTTTGATATGAAAAAAATTTAAGGAGATTTATTATTTAAATTTTGGAAAAATATCATCACTATTATGGTAAGTTAATATATTTCATTAAACCTTATAAAAATTTTATGGCAGTAAAAAGGTACTATTTTCATTTTGTTATAGGTAACCCACTGTTATAACACTCTGAATTTAACTTGATACAACATTCTATCGATCCTTTTTAGCACTCACATGATAATATCTTGCTTCTGCTAAGTTATGTATTTGGTTATTGGACATGCCACATCTATGATTCATGGTAATTATACTATCTATGAATATACCTCCTTGTGTAATAATCCTTAAGTGATGATATCACCGATTGTATATGTTTTTTGTCACAATCAAATATTTAAATCTGGAATGTTCTAGTAGTAATTTTATTATTATTTATATTTATATAAAATCATACGGACTATGAATAAATACACAAACTATAGAAAAATAGTGCACATTTTAATATGGTTCATTATCTAATTCATAAGCTACAATAAAATAAGTATTTTTAGATATGGTTACTAATGGAAGTAATTACATTGTATTTATCATTACATTATCCTAAATATGATATTTAATCATACTAATCCAATGGAATAAATTTTGGTGACCACTTAAACTATTGTCCCTTCTTCTTCATGTACCTGGTATATTCCCTTGTAAATCCCCAAGAACAATTAGATAGATTTGACTGCTTCCCACATAGTTATACTAAATTCATAATAATTTTACCACTATAAATATATGTCTCCAATATCACATATAGTAGGTAACATTGATTATGTGATTGATCAATCACAAAATCTTATATAATTATATATGCCTCATTAATCTCCAACATTTTCCATTATGTGTCTTCTTGGAAATATTTATTCCATCTGACAATTATCTCTAAAAATATTTCAAATTGTATCATTAAATACCATATCACAATATAAACTTTTAATTGGTCTACATAATCCAATAGATATTTCTCGTAAAATTTTTTCTCAAAACATATTTTTATTACATTAAGCCAGTATCTAGAGTGAAAATTTTATTATGTTTTAATCTAACCATATGAACAATACCTAGTTTCTGTATGTTAGTAACCATTTTTTTCATGGAAAACAACAACCCTCCCACTGGCTTCTTGAAGGCACACAATGTGAATTCATTATAAATGAATTTTCTATCATATTGTTTTTTACATCAATCTATAAACTAATTTTAGTAACCTGAAATATTTATTATCATTCCATGATGTCACTAACACTTTCTGGAAACATCATATAGACACATTCCATGATTGGAGGTGTAAACATCCAATACCTATAATATTGATCATAAAACGTAAATGTGAAAAATAGATAATTCTAATGGTTTTGGGAATTATGGGATTTTATACCCAACTGAGATAGATTGGTACCACTCTTATACTTCCCATGTAATTTTTATCTTGATTATCACAACAAAATCAGGATTTAAATCATTCAAAAAATATGTTCCAACACATTGCTAGAAGTATTCCATTATTGAATTTTAATATTTTTTTAATTATATCTGATTTACATATATTAATCACTAGTAAAATAATCATTCTAAATGAATAATGTATTACCCACAATATTGAGTATAAAACCACCACTATGGTTTTATCCTTCCAGCAAAATATGGGTCTCTTGATCATTCCTTTTGCACAACAACCTATAAAAATTATTCTTATTCCTACATCTTATTTATCTCAAGCATGAACTAGATCCAAGTAAATCATTCTACCACTGTATAAAATATATATTTTCACTCTATTATAGATAAATAATCATGTATTATGACTTTTACTTTTGTATCTATTGGATTTCTAAAATATCCATTGAAAAGTTCAGGATAATTACTTTGGATTTAATATTTCTCTTAATATAGGATTATCTATATATATATATATAAACACTTTTCTATTGAAAAAAATATTATTATGACATAATGGATTTGATTTATACTATAACTCATAGGATATCAATTGTTTGTAATAGTTGTCACATTGTTACGTGATTATGCAAAAATTTGAGAATCTGGCTTTTAAAAATAATTATAGTTTATGAAACGAATATTAGTTACATCACAGATGATCAATTTGATTACATTATAACTATTATGTGTATAAGGAAATGGGTGTTTAGAAAATAATCCATGCTACATTTTAAAAATCAATTTATTTAAGTAAGTCTCATAATTAATCCCATCTATAAACATAATAGATTTTATATGGATTATGATATTCGCAATTTGGAATTACTCCATGATATATTTTATTGATCAATGAATTTTTACGCAAGATATTTTTCATCACATAGTCCTAAAAAAACACATATACTATATCCATTCATATTTCATACCTCAAATTTACATTCTATATCTTGAAGAATATTATGAATTATAAAAAGCTACCTATGAGTTAATATCTTTATAACTCAAGCTATCTAGGTAATCTAATATTGAAGTATTTTATAACCATAATTATTTATAAGGGTTTTTTATCCGATGTTAATCATGTAAAAGTGTAAATTATACCTAATGTGTTTTTCTAAAAATAATCTAAATACATACATTGTATATCCTCAACAACTACCTTGTTTTAAATTACAAATAATTAGATTTCCACAACTGGGTATTATTTTCTTATTTTTTATATTCACAATGTATTTCCAATGATTCATTTATTGATGAACTATTGGTTATATATAAAACAGTATTGTTGACATACTTCATAACAGTTCATGTAGAATTAAAAACACTATTAATGTTTTAAGAGAACCATTGATTAGGAAATTAAATCATGTGTTTCTCAGTAATTATGTAGGTATAATCCTTCTTCGGCCACTTGGAGAAATGAAATTTACTATTAGCAATGTTCATTGAAATCTTTGGTCTATGTATTTAAGAACATATATGTTTGGATATTCTTTATCAAATAACCATTCCACATAAATGAAACATTACATTTAAAAGTTGAATATATTAGAATTGGTGGATTAATATGTCTTATTCTTCAAATTATTATAGTTTTTCTTCTAGTAAATTGTATTTCCACTTATGAAGAAAATCATATCCTATTCAATGCTATCACACATTATATATGGTTTATTGAAATAAGTTGTGAAGCTTCCTTTTGAAGTCAAAATTAAATTAGTCTATTGACATTTTATTTTTTTACCTTAATATTTAAATATTTAACATTCACTAAATTATCATCATATTGGTTAATCATTCCAAAAAATATAACCACTTATTTTTCCCATAAATTAATTTTTTAATGCTAAATAAAAATGGAGAAATTATATAGTTATTATGAGGAAAGGTGTTAAACTAAAATTTGATGACTCGACATGAATCCAAATTCATCTAATATGTACGAACCCATGTTTTTTCGGACTATCATTTGGAGCATAAAAATGATTTTTTGCTATTGGATGCACATGAGGGGTAATATAATCATTTTATCTTACCATCTGATCTTGGATTATTTTTATGACTACTCCATTGGTCCTATAATAGTGTTTTTTTACTCTATGATATGAGTTTGTTGGTAATCTGAGTTGTTCAAATTTTAGTGAAATATTTAATATTTAATATTATTGAACTAAATATTAAATTACTCATGTAGGTTCATTTGGAAATAACTATTAATCAGAATTTCATATTTAAATTATGTCTACACCATTGAGTCTGGAATGGGGATTTTATCCTAGGGAAGGCATAAACTCACGTCGGGCGTCGGGGTCGGCCTGGGACCCTATTTCTTATTTTCCTTTTCTTTTCATCCTTCTCTTCTTTCCTCCTCCTTGAATACATATCCTATGCCTCCTCCTTTTCCGTGACCAATTAGAGAAATTGTATTTTGAGGAAGATTGAGAGTTGGGAGGTAAGAGGGGTACTGATTCGATGCTCTTGAGGCTCTTAGTCGGCATGCGACAACTGGGAGCCGTGAAATCAGCCGAAGCATCAGTGGATTCTGCCCAAAGGTAGTGTCATTTATGTTTTCACCATATATCCCCTTTAAAAATGTTTTTTTATGTCTTTAAAGACTTATATTTTTTTCTTGAAAACCCATGGAGCTCGATTTTTTGTTTTGGGGGGGAAAACGGTCATTTCAGGCGTTTTCAGGGATTTCCCCTCAGAAAACCCAGAATACATGACTTGTATTTCAAGGGACACATCATATGCTCTTCCTGTTTGGGGAAGAAGAGGTTTTTTTATGTACACACCGTGTACTATGAGTACACTCTGGGTAATTGGTGGCTGTGTGACTGGCTGTGTGAAATAGAACACGAAATAATGGTTTTTAAGGAGTACATGCCATGTACATTGATTATACGTCATGTAGTGGTACTTGGGCATGTGTTTTAGTGAAAACATACACTGGTTGACTTATTTTGAAAAGTAAACACCATGTATTGTAATGTACACGCTATGTACTCTTACACATGTATGCCCAATGTGTTACGGCCATGTGCTCTGGCCATATACTACTTCAATATAGAAATTTTTGGATATCTTATGGTCTAAAAATCAGAATTGGGCGCATGATTAGAAGAATCTGAGATTATATCCATGTAGATCGCAATTGTGGAATCCTTTTTTCATTTATAGGTCATACAAATTTGGTTTGGGGGTTTATATCTTAATTGAGGGGTTCTTCCTCCAATTAGTGAGTTTCGTTGTCACTTGAGAGTGAGACTTGGCATGGATGAGAGGTAGGGTGTTCAGACCAACATATATGAGACCTTTAATAGGAGATGAGCTATGAGTAATCTCCTGTAACCTATTCTTTAGAAAACGTTACCCTTGAGAGACATTTCCCTCTTGCCTCTGAGTATTTGAGACGGGGTACATATACGGATCCCTTGAGGGATGACTTTGCTTGTGTGATGACCTAGGGAGTCCATTGTATAATCTATCTCGTGTCCTTTCTTTGATAGGAACCATGTTATAGAATGCCTATATTGTATATCATTTTATGATCCCATGTAGGATTCCACTTTTACTCTTCACTAAGGATCCCATGTTGGATGCCTTCGCTCGTGCTTACCTGGAAAATCCTTAGAATGATGCTTCTTTAGTCTTGGACATAAGGGACCTAGTGGGTTCTCGTTGTTGGAACGACACTATGTTGTGACGTCAGGTTTGGGAAGAGATGTTAATTGGGTGGCACCATGAAGCCGTGCCAAACTGGTGATCCCTTTGGGGATTTGGATGTGTTGTTTGGTTGGGCATTTGGGCCACCCACACTGTTTGGTTATATCTGACTTGTTTTGTTGATGTTGTAGTGTTTACCAGAGGTATGTCCTAGTTGGTGGCTACTGATCATAATGCGAGGACTCTTTCATGTCTGTTTTGATTCATACTTTTCCTTGTGTGCCTGATTAGATGTGGTTTGATTGTAAATGGGGTTATTTTCCTTCTTGCGGATGTGTTTCCCATGTTTCTTGATTTTGACTGTTTGGTCTACATTGCATGTTTCCCATGCCTAATATTGTTAGGATGGAGTGATTTTATCTGACATGTTGTGATATGTTGTAGACTGTTACTCATGTATTTCTTGAGGATTACTTTGTCTATATTACAATACTATTCTCATTGACCTACACAGGGTTGCGAGAGCTTGGTGTAGTAGACTGTAAGAGAAATTGACTGAGTGAGCTTCCTCAAAGATTCTTTGAGAACTTACGCTAGAAGGGGTATTTACTAAGTGAGTATCCATATATATCCTATAACCACATGTGGTTATAAGGGAAATTGACCGAGTGAGCTTCCTCAGAGTGTCCTCTTATGATTTAGACTATAAGGGGAATTGACCGAGGGAGCTTCCTCGGAGAGTCTTTGATTTCATTTCTGAACTGTTTAGACTATAATGGTAATTGACGGTGAGTGCTTCCTTAGAAGGTCTATGAAGGACCTGTTCTATAAATGGAATTGACCGAGTGTGCTTCCACAGAGAGTTTGTGACCATTCGGATATATGGGTAATTGACTGTATGAGCTTCCTTAGAGAGTCCAAGACTACCTTATACTATGAGGGGAATTGACTGTGTGAGATTCCTCAGAAAGTCTTGTTTTAGCTTTTATTATATAAGTAATTGACAGTGTGAGATTCCTCGGAGAGTCTTTATATATCCTTATAACTGAACCAAAGGTGATAGACTGTGAGTACTACCCAGAGGGTTCCTTGTGTTTGATTGGATGAACTAGAGGGAAAATTGTTTTTGTTTATCTTGTTCAGAGGCATATTTTTTACGGCATTGGCTGAGGTAGGTACATGTTGATGGGATTATAGACCCAGAGATTGAACAATATGATACACAGCTTGAGTGGGATGACATCCAACTCAATTACCTTGAATAGGATGTCCAGAAGGTCGGTCTTATGGTCCCCAGGATCGACTGCTGATGTTCTGTCTTATTATGTGAATCACATAATCATGAATATTCATATTTATGTATATGTTTATAGGCATGGGACTATACAAGTGTACATATATATATATACATTCATGGTGGCACATTTCTAGTTTACAGGTATTACATAACCTAAGTTCGACAATGGTTGCACATTTGTTTTACTTCTTCTTTATTGTGTTCTTTCTAGGCTGAGCACATTGTTGTTGCATACACTTTTAGCAGCACAGTTATAGGTTTCTTTTCGAGGTGCCCTACTGAGATTATTTCTCACCCATGTACATGAACCTTGTTGTATGTGTAGACCTTATTTCTGCTTTTCAAGATGATCACGAGTTGCATGGTGGATAGGGATGAGGCCCAGGGTTGCATTATTGAGCAGAGCTGCTCGAGTGGTTCTACTGATCAGGATGCTACAGTTCAACAATGTCTGGAGATTAGGTATGTGGATTGTCTTGGAGTTAGTATCATATCGATATACTTTTACTTTTAGTTTCTTTTGTACATTTATCTATATGGCCATCCCGGTGGGTTACTACTATTGTATTCTATTTCATAGTTGTTCGGGCTTTTACAACATTTTACTATTACAGCTTGTTCTATTATAGTTTTTTATTGCTTCTCAACTCTGTTTACTTTCCACTGTGTATTATAAATTGTTATTTATGATGTTTTATTACTCTCGTATGAGGGAATAGTCTCCCCACTATCACACCCTAGGCCCTCACTGCTAGTCGGTAGCCTCTGGAGTACGGGGAGGCGCGCATGAGGCCTTGTGGGGAACCGGCTCAGAGCACCGGTTTAGTGGCTTCTAGGTTGGGACGTTACAAAGTGGTATCTGAGGATTTTTTTTTTCCTGGTCATTACTATTGGGGATATGGTAGAGACGAGTATTAGTAATGTGTCCGAACCTGTGATGGATATCGGGATGGTGCGTCGAGAACACATGTTCCGGTAAGAAGTATTGGTTTCCAGGGTTTGGGATTGTTGTTCGGATTTTGCAATGTTGTAGTTGTATATGATTTTTCCTTGACTGACGCACATGATGTGTGGTGTTTTGATTTACTATGGATCTCTTGCTCTTGGCCATTTGTAAGATGCCAAGGATGAACTTTGACTCTTGGCTGGAAAAGGAAATAGGCATCTCATGCATCATACTAGACAAGAAGTATTCACCGAATATAGTCCATCTAGTGTGTGTATTTACTGATGACTAAGACCTTTTGGTCTTCTTACACATACATATTTCTCTGATGGAAGGTTATGTGGATCTATGTTGAGGAATTGTTGTGAAGATGATGACTCAGTCCTTGTGAAAAGGTGGTGCAGTGACCACAGTTGGTCGATACGACACGTGATCCCTTTCTGTTTAACCCTTAATGGGTGTTTTTTCTTAGGTATATCGATATCTAGTAGGATCATTGAGAACGATGTTGATAGATACCAAGGCTTTTCATGTGAACTGGATTTCCTTATGGTATTTATGTATATAGATAACAGATGAGTGTCAGTTGAGTTTTTCTTCCACCTGGGTTGTGAAATCTAGGGATTTGTTCCTTCTGAGGATTCTTAGAGAGGATCAGGACCCTTTTAGGTTGTGTTCTGGATTTGAATTTCTTTGGTCATTGTGATATTTATCATATTATGAGTGGTTTAGGATCATTAAGGCTAGGTGGTTCGACCTTGTGACCCAGTTGTAAGGATTTTTCTGTAGGGGTAGGTTGAAGACCTAGAGACCCTTGGTTTTGACTCGAACCCTTATAGATTCATGGCTATTCTGTTCTAAGGAAACCTGTGTCGGAATGGTTGACCCGTGCATGAATCCTGGTTGGGTTTTGGCAGGATGTTATCGAGGCTTGGAGGGAGTTGGACACACCTTCAGTGAAATCATAGTGTACTCTTGTAAGAGAGGATCATGCACTATCTTGATTCATCTTGACAATGCTGAGAGATCTTCAACCCCACATCGAGATCCTTTTTCTTTCTTAATGTTCATCCGTGTTGCGGATGGAACCTATTATGATGTGTCCTCGGAGTGGTGTAAGGGAAGCCATATGGAGGGGAGTTCACCATTGAATATTTAAGGGTGGTTCTCCTTGTATCGGTTAAACATTGATCTTTACCATGAGATATTTATCTCATGGTTTTCTTTTATGATGAATAAAAGGGTATTCCTATGGTGGGGAATAATAGTTTGGTCTTAGTTGAATATCATCTGTGTAGAAGGTAGTTGTTAATACTATTAGGCTAGTCATCGGACAGTCTAAATACCTTAGTTGTGCAGATGCTCGGTTTGGGAGTAAGGATTCTGGTACATTACTGGGCTTCTCAGGGATGAGATGGTTTATGGTGGGGAATTTGTAAGAACCCATGTTTTTCCGCACTGTCGTTTTGACAAGAAATTTGAATTTTTTCTATTAGATTCTTATGAGGGGTAAAATAGTCATTTTACCCTACCAGCTGATCTTGATTAATTTTTCTAACAACTTCATTGTTCCCAGAATAGTGTGTTTATGCTAGGATATGTGTTTGGTGGAAATCTGAGATGTATGAATTTTAGAGGAATATTAAATTACTCACACAGGTTCTTTTGGAAAAAACATTTAAACGCAATTTCAGATTTAAATTCCCTCAGCACCGTTGATTCAAGAATGGGGTGTTTATCCCAGGGAAGGCATAAACTCACGTCGGACATCGGGGCCGGGTCGGGCCCCATTTTCTTCCTTTTCTTTCCTTATCGTTTCTTCCTTCTATTCTTTCCACCACCTCCTTGTGCACATATCCTACGCCTCTTCCATGGATGTGACCTATGGGAGAAATTGGATTTTGAGTAAGAGAGAGATTTTGGATGAATGTGGGGTACCGATTCGAAGCTCCCAACACGCCTAGTCAGCATGCGGCAACCGGGAGCAGTGAAATCAACCGAAGCTTCAGTGGTTTCCACCAAAAGGTAGGGCCATTTATGTTTTCCTATATATCCACTTAAAACATGATTTTTATGTATTTAAAGACTTATATTTATTTCTTATAATCCCATGGGGCATGATCTGTTGTTTTAGGGTCGAAAACGGGCGTTTCGGGCGTTTTCAGGGGTTTCCAGTCGGGAAACCTAGAATACACAGTGTGTATTCCAGGGGTACATGCCCTGTGTTCTTCTAATTTTTGGGAAGTAAAGGTTTTCTTAAGTAATGTCGTGTACTTTGAGTACACGCTGTGTAGTTGGTGGTCATGTGACTGGCCATGTGATATATAACATGGAATAGTGGTTTTTAAGGAGTACACACTGTGTACTTTGAGTACAGGTCGTATAGTGGTACTTGGGCATGTGTTTTAGTGATAACACACATGAGGTGGCTTTTTTGAATAGTACACACTATTTAAAGTGATGTATATGCATTGTAATATTACACAGGTAGGCCCAATGTGGTTTGTCCATGTGCTCTTGCAATGTACTACTTCAATTTAGTAATTTTAGGATATCTTATGCTCTGGAAGTCAGAATTGTGCATGTCAGTGTTTTATTCTGAGCGTTTTTTTCCTTAGATCACAATAGTGGAATATTTATTTCATTTAGAGTTCATATAAAGGAGTTTTTTGGGATAATATCTAAATGGAGGGGTTCTTCCTCCAGTTATCGAGTTCGGTTTACACCTGAGAGTGAGACTTGTCTTGGATGATAGGTTGGGTGTTATGACCAACATAGTTGAGACCATTAATAGGAGATGCGATATGACCTATCTCACATAACCTATTATTTATAAGATGTTCCCCTTGTGAGATGTTTCCCTCTGGCCTATGAGTCTTTGAGGCTGGGTACTTCTAAAAATCACTCGAGGGATGCCTTTGCTTGTGTGCTAACCTAGGGAGTCTCTTGTAGGATCTCTCTCTTGTTCATTCATTGATAGGAACCATGTTATTTAATTCCTATATATTACTTCATTAGAGGATCCAATGTAATATTTCTCCATTACTCTTCTCTAAGGATCCCCCATTGGAAGCCTTCGCCCGTGATTACCAAGAGAATCCCGAGTATGATTCTTCCTTAGTCTTTGAATTGATGGACCGAGTGGGTGATTATTGTTTGAACGACCCTGAGTTGTTACGATGGGTTTGGGTAGAGATGTTGATCGGGTGTCACCTAGAACCCACGCCAAACTGGTGATCTCTTTGGGGCTTGGATGTATTGTTGGGATGGGCTTATGTGCTAGCTGCACTGTTTGTTTATATATGACTTGGTTTGCTGATGTTGTAGTGTTTACCAGAGGTGCTTCCTGGTTGGTGGATGCTGATCCTGACACGAGGCGTTATTCTTGTTTGTTTGGATTCATACTTTTCATTGTGTTCTTGAGTAGAGGTGGTTTGATTATAAATGGGGTTATTTACATTATTGTGGATGTTTTTCCCATGCTGCTTGATTTTAACCATTTGGTCTAGATTGCCTGTTTTCCCATCCTAGTATTGTAAGGATGGTGTGATTTTATCACACATGTTGTGATATACTATATACTATTATTCTAGTAGTTTTTGTGGTTTACTTTGGTCGTACTACACTACTACGATCGTTGTCCTACACCGGTCCTTGAGAATTGGGGTAGTAGACTATAAGGGGAAATGACCGACTAAGCATCCTCAGAGAGTCTTCGAACACTTAGGATATAAGGGGGATTGACCGACTGAGAATCCTCAGAGAGCCTAGAACAACTTGGGACTATAATGGAGAATTTACTGAGTGAGCTTTCTCAGAGATTCCTTGTCTACTTTAGACTATATGGGGAATTGACCGAGCGAGCTATCTCAGAGAGTCTTTGATTTTCTTCCTGAACTCTTTAGTCTATAATGGGAATTTACGGTGAGTTCTTCCGTAGAGAGTACATATATGACCTGGTCTATATGGGGAATTGACCAAGTTATCTTCCTCATAGAGTCTGTGACCTTGGGGATATAAGTGGTATTGACTATGTGAGCTTCCTCGGAAATTCCTTGACTACCTTAGACTACAAGGGGAATTGACTATGTGAGCTTCCTCAGAGTGTCTTGTTTTACCTTTGACTATAAGGGGAATTCACTGTGTGAGAATCCTCATAGAGTCTTTATATATCCTTATAACTGAACCAGAGGGGTTAGAATGTGAGTACTACCTATATGGTTTCTTGTGATTGATTGGTTGAACTAGAGGGTTACTTGTTTTTTTAGCATGTTAAGAGGCATATTTTTTCCATCGTTGTCAATGCAAGAACATGTCAATTGGATTATGAACCTATATATTTACTTATTTTTTACACGTCTTGATTGGCATGACATCTAGCTCAATTCCCTTGAATAGGATGTCCAGAAGATCATGCTTATGGTCCTAAAGATCAACGACTGATCCGTTTCTTGTTATTTGAATCACTTAATCATGAATATTCATATTTATGAATATGTGTATAGGTGTGGGACTATACATGTTTACTTATATAGATATTGACATCCATGGTAACACTTGGCTAGTTTAACGGGATTACATACCCTGAGTTCGACTGTGGTTGCACATTTGGTTTACTTCATCTTTGTTGTGTTCCAGTTATGATGAGCACATTGTTGTTGCATTCACATTTAGCAGCACAGTTATAGGTTTCTTGTCATGGTGCCCTGCTGAGATTATCTCTCACCCCTACACGTGCACCTCGGTGTACATGTAGACCTTATGTCTGATTTCCACTTTGAGCATGAGTTGAATGGTGGATAGGGATGAGGCCTAGTGTTGCATGTTCAAGTGGAGCGGCTCGAGTGTTCTACCGATCGGGCTGATATAGTTCGACAGTGTCTGGATATCAGGTACATGGATTTTCATTGAGATAGTAGTAGAGCCATGTGCTTTTACTTTATGTTTTTTTGTACTTGTATCTTTATTGTTGGCCTAGTGGGTGACTAGTGTTGTATTGTATTTCATAGGTGTTTGGGATTTTATAGCATTTTACTATTACAGATTGTTCAATTTCAGTTTTTTATTGCTTCATCACTCTTTTACTTTACAATATGTATGATACATAGTTATTTCAATTGTTTTATTACTCTGGTATCAGGGCATAGTCTCCCCACTATCACACCCTAGGCCCTCGCTACTAGTCGGCAGCCTCTGGCGTACGAGGAGGCGCGCATGACGCCTTGTGGGGAACCGGCTCAGAGCACTAGTTTAGTGGCTTCATGGCCAGGACGTTACATATTTATTCAATGTAATTTATAATCCTGAGTATATAAGGACCAACTGAATTTCCATTGGTCAATTTGTAAGTGATTAGTGTGATCATAATCTCATTGATTTCATGTTTCACATTCTTCTCACATATATCAAGTAGGTGACACAATAATGTATATCATCTTTGTCGATATGTTTAATTTGAAAATATATGAACATTGATGTTATTATTATGATATAAACATAAAATTCATCATTCATGGGTCTCCTTTAGGAATCTCTATCATCCGCACAAGCTTCTGGATGGGGTTGATCATATTTTGGGGACTCAAATGTAGATCCCTTCCATACAACTATTGTATGTTTGTGCAATTGAGGACATGTTATTTGACAAAAATAGATCCCATTGTAAATGTGGTATGATTTTTCATTGCATTAAAAAAATAAACTCAAGATAATTTTTAATTTTATCTACATTACCAATTATATGTTAATAATTAATTTAATAATTAAATGTTTACAACTAATTATAGACCCTTAGTATCACTCATTATAAGATTCATAATACCTAATTTGTGAGAATTCTATTTTCTATGGTCACTAAATATCAACCTAATATTCCTGGATATGGAAATCTCACCCCTCAAAGAGTATTGAAGTATTTTTTTGACTGGCCATCCAGATTGACTCATAGATCATGGAATGGTTAAGTGAATCCCAAACTTTTATAAATCATAAACATGATTTACTCAACCCTTGGACTCTAAATATACAAATAAAAAGATATTGATACATTATTGATTCCATATTTAGTAAATTCAAACCATCAGTTCCATTGGAAATCTCTAATAGTAAGAGGCCCCCTCAACTACAATTTACGAGAGCCTTGTTCACTCAATTTTCATCAAACTCAAATTAAGTAAACTGTGATGAATTAATATTACATTGATGGGTTTTAATATATCTAATTGAATCAAATCATTTTCTATGAAATAGTTTGGTAAAATGTCAACACACTCACAACCTTACAATGTAATAAATTAAAATAATTCACCTCTCTTTAATTTTATATAATCTATGAAATTTGATTATTATTTTTATTATTGTGAACACGTGAATATTCCAAGCCATTATAAGTAATGATGGATAAATGAAAGAAAACATTCCACTAATACAATGAATATGATATTGGTTGAGCTATTTATTCTCATTGAATGAACTATTACCCAAGAGGAAAAAATACAAGAGTCTTTCTTGACTCATATCGTAGCTTGAACTGCATTCCAATGTCTTACAATCATTTATACAATAAATTCTCATATCTGCGATGTCTACATCGTAAAATTCCATCGACATAAAACATAATTACTTGAGGAAATGTTATATAAATGAAAAATTATAGTTATGAAGGTTCATTGGCTATACATATTTGATTGGGTATGAAAATACATAAACTATCAAAATTAATTTAATTATTACATGTATATTCCACAATTAAAATAAATAATTAATGAAAATAAATTTGATATATTCTAATGCAGGACAATATAGAAGTTGTATTGGAAGGAAAATTTAATTATTTATAAAAATTAAATATTCATTCGATGTAAGATAATGTGATTAAAAAATAAAACAATTCATTTAATTTTATTAAAATAAAAATATGATGCATAGTCTCAATATTTGTTTCAGAAATTTAACATTATTTTGGAATGATTTTTTTTGCAGCCGATGATAGCTCAGAATACACCTGAAATGAGTTTCAAGAAAATATTTGACACAAAATGGGCCACAATAAGGTATTTTGGGTTATATAGTTCCCACCTAGGCCCATTGAATGATGGTATGACATGTCTCTCCTTGTACCACGTCATACTGACCAAGATTTACTGAATGTCAGACGATTTCTCGAAGGTTACATGAGGGGACGACACCCGGGTGTCGACTGATGGTGTTTGGGTGTGGAAGATGGTTCAACTAGGAGATGGAATTGGGATGGTCAACCATATAGGATTAATGCTTGTTTCAATGTTATTTTGATCTTTGTAGAGGTCTTGGCTGACTGAGGCGATATCAGTAAAGGCGCGAGAGCCGAAAAAGGATTGGATAGAAAATAGAGGCTTCACATGATGATGTGTGGTGGTGGACAACTAAGGCATGAGTGTGGTATAGGTTGGTGGACAGGTCATGTAGGAGCTAGGCTAGTAAAGGATATATTGATAGGAAGAAGGGCTTACTATGATGTTGGAACATCTAGTGAGGTCAGGATGCAGATCATGGGAAGTTGAATGTTGGCCAATTGTTGGATGGTGGTGTTATATGGTTGTTTCTTTTAACTTTTTAAAATGTATTTTACTAAAATACTATCAGTGCCACCATACCAATCATACTTAATTTTATTGTTATAAAGTTTTACAACCTATATATTAGTCATTTTAATTTAAATGACAAAATTTTATACTTTTCTTATAGTGCACATACATTCCCATGTAAATCTCTCTCAATGATGATTTTATAAGAATACAATTTAAGAATATGTAAAAGTAAAAACACACCCAAATTTGTAGATTCATTTCATAGTTGGATAATCCAATTATGGTTATCGTAATTCTGGAATGTACGTTGGGTTGACTATAAATCTTTATCACTGACTACCTCTTGGTAAAACATAACATATTAACTAATATATTTATAAATTCAAACCATTGAGATGTGGTAGTGATCAGATATTTTATTATTGTATGTCTATATTTTGACTGTAATATATAATATTGGTACTCTGTATATGGTGTTGGCACTATTGAGATGAAATCTAAAGAAATTTTTTACAAATTTTATTTTTCATTTGGTTAATATTTTAGGTGGAAACTCACAGACATATTAATGGTATTCAAGAATAAAACATAACGACATGGCCTGTGGATTAAAAAATTTCATCACTAGATCAATGTAATGACTTCATATGTAATTATTTAAACCCCGTTAAATGTCTTTTGATGATACATGGTTTGATTTAAGAATAATAATCTTAAATTACTTTTACCTCATTCGAACAGAAGGCGTGATTGTCAATTTTTCATCATTGTAAATATTTTTTTAAAATATCTGAGGTTTATTCCCTCTAGAGAATCCACATGAACATAATAGGATTTCTGGAATATTGATCTCCAAAATCTATGCACTAGAATAGTGTGTTGAATGGAATTTATACGTAAATATGGTCATGGGTTCATTAACACTTAGATCGACAGAGAGTAATTTGATCGATATTCCTTAAACATCCATTTCTCAAAAAATAAATTTAGAAGGAGGTTAGATATCCTCAAATATTCTTGGTAATGAATAGTACAACAAATTTGGGCACACATTGGCATTTTTATTTTGTTTAGAATATATTATAATCAAATATAATCACAATTATCTGTTAAAACTTCATTTAATTACAAAGATAATATTTATAACCTTCCAATCATGTTCAAAATGACATGTGTAGGTTATCACATACTTGAAACATTAAAATATATTACAGGATAATATATGAGTCACTATCTTGAATTTTTTTCCCATATTAAATAATTAATGACAAAGTATATTAATATTAAATATTCATTTGAAAAGTACATATTCGATGTTAACTAAAAAATAGTGAATATTATTTTTAAATAAATTCTTTAGATATTAATCCTAACTCAAAAAATATTTAATTTCATTATTCCCATGAAATAAAATAAAAATTAACATTACGTAGTTACCACCATGAGACCAACTCTTTCAAAATCACTATTTCAATTAAATTGGCCATTATTTTAAATAGTCTTTGTCTATAACCATAATGGTTATATTATCTATAGTAGTGAATAATAATCACAGAGTAATATCAAAGACTTACAACCCAACAAGGCTCCTAATAAGTTATGTAATATATATATAAATGAAAACCAATCCTATGAATAAATTTTTAATAATATAATCACTCAATCTTGTGATATTTCATCAAGCAAGACTCTCCCATTTTTTTTTCATCCTTTCTCGATTTATTATTCACAGTCCTTACATGAAAAAGATAATTCTTCTACCAATAAAATGGATTCAGTAAAGGTACTACCTTCATAGTCAAAAAAGCATGACATTTAACAATGTTTTGAAACTATAAAAATCTATCATTACAATTCAATCAATGTCATACAACAAATTATACAAACAACCCACGATATCTCACAGTGACATCAATGCATATTTTTCCTATGGATTCAATGTAAATGATTAAATATGATAAACTGATAATAGTATCATGTCACGAGACCATTACTTGTGTTAAAATAAAAGAACAACCAGTTACAAATGAAACATGTGTCATTCCAATTGTTTATTAAGTAATCATGATCTAATCTACGTGAGATCACGAAGTACACGCTTCATAAGATACTATTTTAATGCTTATGATCTCCCATCACCTAATAGTGAAACATAATCTCTGGACAGTAATCCTAATGAATTTAAACAATAAAAACTATAATCAACATTAATTTTTTAATATCTCAAAATTTTAATTGTAAAATGGGATCTACTATAATATTTTGATTTGAAAAATAATTTATTGAAGTTACCATATTAATTGTTGATTCATACACATCAACACCGTTGTGGTAAGTGAATGTCTTACAAAACACGATTTATATATGATATGGTATTATAAAATAAATGACTATGTTTTATCTAGATAACCCAATATTATAAATCTATAAACTATTATTTGGTTGGGAACTTAACTTATATATCGTGATCAAACTATAGTTTTCATCTAAACTAGAACAACCTTTTTAATTACATCAAAGAATGATAGTATGTTAAAAGAATATAAATTATGTCCACAATGGATCTTTCAAACCCATTTTAAAGTAACATTATTTATATTAATTACCTTTTATAGGATATATGGTAAATAAAATTATATATATAAATAGATTAAAATTATCCACAGTTGCAATCATGCATTTATAGTGGTTCATGAAATTTGTTTCCTCTACCTAACATAGTTATTCAGGAAAAAACATGAAGAAATACTCATGGATTCTGTTATTTGTTATTCAATTGTATTTCGTAGCTTATAACATGATATGCCTCTATTTTGGGCCTACCTATTCATAAATAATGGAAGAAAAGAAACAGTGCCAATTTGGAGTCTCATTACAATCTATGTTCTGATAAAGGTATTTGATCTATTCATTGATCTATTGGGGAGAAATGTCACCCAAAAGAATAATTGGATGGTGAAATTTTAAATCAATTATAATATTAAATTTTTTATAATCATTTTAGAGATCCCTCCGATGAAAAAATGATGCTACTACACAATCCCCTATAAGAAAATATGGTTTATTGTCGGGTTTTTAGGAGGAATATGCTTGATTTCATATTCTTACATTATAATAAGTTTTTTGTGGTTTTATCTATAATATGGTGGTTAACTATATATAATTCTTTTTAACTAAATCCAAAACCCCATAATCTAATAGTGGAAAATAATAATCAATTTGGAAGGACACAAAAGTTCTCTGATATTACTTGTAAATGTAATCAATTACAATATAAAAGATGAAAACCATATAAAAACATCCACTTTATCTAAATCTAAAAAAAAATATAATGAAAAATGATGGGTATTCAAAATGAGGCCTATAATCCCAAGATTTGGATCACCCAAGTAGTGTGCCTCAGGGGAATACACAATGTGTCCATCATACATAGTCCATTTAAAATGAAAATTGTATATTATGGGGTCATGAATCAATGTGATATTCACTCCCATGTTCAAGGTCTTTTACTTTACCCATGCCATTCCTAAATTGGTATTTTATAATTTTAAGATGTGAAATATAAGGTGTATTTTTGGTATACATAATAGGTGGTCACCACCTAACCTAACCACCACTTATGTATTAAATTTTCTAAAAAAATACCCAAGAATAAATAATCATGTAAAATAACTGTTTGAACAAATTTTAAGGAATAAAATTTATAACAACTATGACATGATCCCTATTTAGAGAGGGTTTAGACCTATCAAACCCACTCCTAGATTAATATAAAAGCTGAGATGAACTATAAGTAATGATAGTTTTAATCATCTATTCCATTTTGGTGATATTGAATTATTTATTTTATAATTAAGATAATGAATCTTACATTCTCATTTAGAGTGATGGGAATGAGGGAAAATATAGTCATGTTGATAAGTGTCCATCTTGTTTCTTCAACCTATCTAATTAAAATATGTATACTTGTGAATGATTATTTTTTATAACTAATAATCTAATTTATAAACTAATTTATTATCCATAGGTAATAATGAAATAAAAACATCATAGATAATTATAATTTTTCTAACATGCCTGGTCTATGAAGCCATGTATTAAAACATAGTATGTGAGCATAGATCTATATATAAGTCATTTATTATAAATAAATATTTTTATCTAAATACATTGTATTACAAACATCATAATTTTTAAAAATTTTAATGATTTAATATCTAAAATACATGACCTTTCAACATTTCAACATAGATATTAAACTAAATCCATACTACATTATTCATAAACCAATTTTAGAAAAACGTATTTGAGAAAAACTATGGGTTCGCATATAAATATTATATTTCATATCCCAAATCGATAAAAATATGGGTGAAAATGGTTTCACCTAAGAATTAGATCATAGGTCTATTTATTATTGTCTAGTGAAGAATATATAACAATCAAGAGAAGTATAATATCGACATAAGTTCTAAAAAATAGGTTTTGTTTGATTTTAAACATGGATAATAAAATAAAAAGATAATGTAAAGTTATTAATTTGATATCTTCTTAGGGTATCCCCAATAATACCTAATAGAGATGAATATTAAATAAAAAATGATCCAATATTTACCTTGTATAATAACAGATATATTATAGCTATTATTCTGAGAAAAAGTGGATATAAAGGATTTAGAGGTGATCAAAGGAATTACCTCACAGAATAAGAGATTCAGTGAACATGTGATTCCATGTTGACCAAGGGACTATTGGTGAACTGAAAGAAATAATGTAGAGGTTATAAGAATATCTCAAGATACATTTTCATCTATAAATGGTAGACTATCCTAATTCAATAGGGATTCTGGGATTAAAATAATGGTTTAGAAATGAAAAAACACATCTTCAAGGAAAAATAGGATAGAATTCTATACATTATTCGATACTAAGACACGAAGTACCCAAAGGACATAACTAAACCATCAGATCTACCATACCCCCCCACAAGATACTCAATATTATGATATTAATTACATTGTGTTTACAATACCTCACAACTTCTTTATTTACCTCCAAGACCTCCTAAAACTCTAAAATACCATATTTCATAGAAAATATGGAAAAACGTTCTTAAAATGACTAAAAATTATAGATACATATCTTAGAATAAAGTTTATAGCCATCAAATAGGTGGTTATCCCAGTTTACAATTATATGGGACATTATATGTAAGCTTTATTAAATATATTATAATACTTTTAGATTTTATCCATTAAAAATAATTATGATAAAATATTATTATGTCTATGGACCATATCTATGTAATGTTATATTCTAATTTTCTTCCATAATAGATCATGAATATTATTTTCTAATTCAATATTCATATTTCAATGGTATATGATATGTTTAAAAGATAATAATTATATAAATACAAGTTTTTATCTTATAATACATGATTATGATTTCATTTCTTATGATGAAATATAATGATTCCAGGATCTTATTCTAATATTATTTCCATTTATTAGTTTTCTATAATGATCTAATTAAATTGATTAATAAATTTCCATTATGGAAGATTTTCTATATTTTTTAATGTTGTGGTAATTTTAAATATTAGATGAAAATTTTCTAGTTTAATTAATTAAATTGGAAGTTTTTTAAGTAATTTTGGATGAAATTGGTGATATTTTAAAACTTCACAGAGAAAGTGGAAACATTTCCAAATGTTTTCTATGTTTTGGGGAATGAAATTTGGGAGTTTATTTCATGGATAACTAATGTTTTTCTTGAAGGATCAGCATGGACTATGAAAAACTTATGAGAGTCCTTGAAATTGGTTCATATATATTTGAGAACAGTGTAGCATGTATGTGGTTGATCTATGGGATGTTTGTGGAATAAGTATTTTTTAAAAATAATTATGTTAAAATAGAAAATATGTGAAGCTGTAATTAAGGTTCATTACATTTTATTTACCACAGACGATGTATGTTAGATGAAATTTGGAAAAGAAAAAGTGTTTTATAGGATTAGTGATATGTGAACCGTAGAGTATAAATCAAATAGTGTTTATAATAATTTTGTGATTTTTAGTTGACTATAAAATAATTTTCTATATGAAAGCTACAAAGTAGGATCATTATATGGGGAGGTATTTCAATAAGGTATTAACTGTAATGTCATGATTATTAGGATCTTTAGGTTTATTATCCATTAAAATGACCCATAATCACATCATTACTAAGAGAGAAAACACATATAAATAATTTATCACTAGAGCATTTAGAAAAGTCTAAAATAATTTCATAGAGTAAAGTAAGTTCATAGAAAAGTCTATAAAGATCTAGGTTTTAGCTGATTTTGTGAAGAGGTTGGTTTTCAAAGAACAATTAGTTCATGATGGTGAGGGAGTTCATCATGTAAAAAAACTCTATTAAGCACATCCTTCCCACAAACCTATTTAATTCCCAATGTAGTATTACATGTGGTGAATGTGGTTCAATATAATATTTACATTGGGAATTTTTTATTAAAAAGAATAATTTGTGAACAAATTATACACAAAAAAATATATGCAGTAAATTATATTTCATCTAATGAAATTGGTCCTTCATTCCCCACACAATTCAGTTTGAAAAAAATATGAGTTGATAAATTAAAATGAAATATAATTATATAGGTGTAGTGAAGTAATTTTAGTTTAGATTACAATGAATTATTAGGTTTTTATTTTTATAAACTAATGATAAAGTAATTCTAATTAATTTTTTGAAACAACTGACCATTATAATAATTTCGACGGCTTTTTACATTGATTTTTTATACTAAATAGATTACCCAAATTGGGGTGAACCAAGTAAATTTGATGGGTATTTATTATTATGTCATTTATATATATATCCTTTACAAGAAGAGGAAATATTAATATTTTTTAATGATATAACTTGAACAAAAGATGGATTTGTTTAATTAATCAAACCATAATTCCTCTCACTATGTTTATTTAAGATAGTGATGCCAAAATGTTTTATCAAATATGAAGGGAAAATTTAGTGATTCTCTCTAAGTGGATGCCATGGTAGTATTCAATCACGAAGATATTATGATATTCATATAAAATAATATTTATCTATTTGATAATAAGTAATAAAACAAAATATAATTATTATACATCGATGTATATAAAACATTAATGAATGAAATAATAATAAATTTACAAAATAAGGATTTATTAGATATAGATCGAAGAGAAGTTAATAATGATTCTAGAGAATAAATGTATTAGGGGAAAAATTATCCAAATACATATACATGAACATGATATCATGTAAATTTGTATAGTCTATTTGGTAAAATTTGATAAACATATATGAAACTAATTTAAATGATTGAGTATCTGTGTTATTGGTTCTTGGGACTAAGTATGTGAAATTTTTTATGCAAGTGAATGAATCTATTGATTCATTCTAAAATCATGTGGATATCATTTTCGTGGAATTTATTGGTCATAGAGATAAAATATATGATGTAATAATTTTGAAGAACATCCAAAAAATATTAACTTCCCATTTCATTCTAAATGTCTTTATCGTTGGGGGAAAGGTCAGATATATTGGAATTAGATATTTTCCACTATAAACATGTATCATAAGAGATGAGAACCATTGATAATGATTATGTGTAATGGATGATGTCAATGTAAGATTAATTCCAGTCCATATAAAATCACACCCATTAGGATGGACACGATGAATTATATCTCGAATAATTCATGTCATTCGTACCCATAAATATTAAAATGTGGAAAGGGGAGTTTGATGTAAAACATCAAATCTTGTTTTTTCAAAGTAGAATGGTTTGAAACCTTATAGAAAATTAATACAGTAAGTTTCAATATTATGATCTTGATGATGGTGATGATGATAATGTAGATATACCAACTAAGAAAAATTATTCTAATATGAACTCATGGAGAATAAAAAGATGAATCAACTTCAAGAAGAAAAATATTTATTCAAATGAAAATAATATTTCAGAAGAAGATGATTTATTATTAAATAAGAAATTAGATGATAATATATAATATTTTTTTATTATTATTGTGGGAAACTATCAAAGAAAGGATGGTTGTGATAGTGACATAGTAGAAGTAGTGTGAAGAGTTGATCTCTAGATTGAACTAGAGGATTCTATTGAGGTGATTAATATTTGGAGATCCCAAATCAAGAAATCCTACAATTAGGTTAATAATTCCAAACTCTAAATAAAAAATCATTATCATGATAAACATTATTTGATGATGAAGAGTGAACTGTTTAAATAAAAAAATATAGAAAAATCAATGACTATAAGAAACCAGTTTGTAAATGATGTATGTACCCTTAAATTTTAGTCACATACTATGGTTTTGAAGAAATATGGATTATTATTTAGTCTATAGAGGAATCAAGGGTGTTTGGGTTTGGTTTGGATCCCAACACCCCATCTAGTAGAAGATATTTATGGTCTTCATGGATAATAGAAACTGTACCATATAGTAAATATAGACATTATCACTTAACATAAATTAAAATTTCTTATTTTTTATGGAATATCTAATATTTTACACAAATAGATTCCCAAATACCATATTAATTTAGTGCCTTGGAAAGTATGGAGACATAAGAACTAGTACATAATTTAGTTACATTATCATATAATAGGTTATTTATTACTAGAACCGTTCTTAGACTCCTCATACATAATACATATCTTTATTGCATGGGGAAATGAAACATAATACTGTTGTTCTTAGATTCTTGGTAAGGGTAAACAAAGGAGATATGTATGCCTAAACATGAGAATTGGAGTATGAGAATGTGATCATAACATTATATGATCATACACTTCTTATAAAATATCTTATACATAAATCATGGAATAAAGACTAAGAGTTAATAAGACAATAATCATAAGGGAATAAAGAGGGTAATCTATGAAATAATGTCATATGAATAATACATGTAATTTTATAGGACACGTTAACAAAAACAGTATTTCCATAATAGTCAGGGAATCACTAACTAGGCCATCTTAGTTGAATGGGTTCACTCCTTAGTCCATCTTATTAATAAATATTTACATCCTAGAATATCTTAGCATACACTCTCTTTTAATAAACCTAGTTCACTCTTCGTTTCCTCCATTTCTATATAATGTTATATAAATCATTATACAATGCAATTGAGGGAGATATTGCTTCCACCCATCTCACAATTAAATCATTTATATGTGTGCCACTAGATCAAAAACATTCCACATATCATATCCAATGTAATTAAATGTGTATAAAAATTTAATCATTTCATACAAAATGTAAAATATTTAGGGTTCATAATCATTTCATAAAATGATACCACATGAAATGAAGCGGGTTTCACAAGCATATAACCCATAAAAGTGAATTGGGTTTCATAAACCTGATTCCATCAAAACAAAAACTATTCAAAGAAAGTCTATAAATGGATCCATTAGATAATTTCCACATAAAGAAATGAGTAACAAAAATTTACTTAATCTTAGATGGAAAATAATTTTTAAGGGTATTTTAAAATCATTTTTTGATGAAAATACTCATTCTATTTTGAAAAACTATTTTAAAAACATAAAAGAATTTTTTATTTTCTTGAAAATAGATTTCTAAACATATAAATTAGAATTTATGACCCATAAATAATTATAATTCCGTTTTTCACGTAAAATTATGAAAAATTATTATTTTAAAAAATATTTTTTAAAATGATTTTTGAAAAAAATGGTTTTTTAATTGATAATGATTCTGACCAAAAAGTGAAATAAGGTAATATTTTCTTAAAAACATTATTAATTATCTTAAGTACAAAATAATAGAATAATGGTATAAATAAATGAACATATCATGAACGAAGAGAAGTAAAAAATGGAATAATTATTTAGAGTGGGTCATAATATTTTACCAATGGAATCATAATTGTAGAATATCCTAATAAATGATGAGATTTTCATAATAAACTGATACCACATTGGTAGCATTCGATCAGAATCCTAATAAAAGAATAAAATTACATGAATATTATAATATCATAAATATAATATTATTCTTTATATGAATGTCATATGTAACTATATACACATTATAAAATAATATAGGTGCATAACAAAACTTGTATCTCAAAGAATGAAAATTGAGACAAAACCAACTTTCAGAGTTGGTAAAAAATGAACCATAAAACCAAATGAAATAGATATCATAAAATGGGTATATAAATAAAAATAAATTTAATGATATTAATCATATAGTAAATTCATAGAAGTATATAGAATATAAAAAAGTATAATGTGGTGAATATGGCAAGTATCTCATAAATATAGAAACTGACATGAAATTATCTTATCTTAAGCCTTTATTCAATTCATACTTGTTCAAAACTCTTGTATAATAAATAAATAAATAAATTATAAATATATCATAGAAACATATTCATTTATATAATACCATATATTATTTTATTATTATATTTTATGACCTATTTATTGATACTTCCATGTTAATTTTACGTTTCAGGTAATAACCACTTCATTTTTTGGATGTCTTTTCAGTTGTTATATTTTTAATACTATTACATATATCAATATTTTATAATTACCAGATTAATAAACATGTAATAAATATAATATGTATTATGTATTTATTTATTTATAATAATATAAAAAATATATAAATAGAAAATGATAAACACTGTTCATGGAGATGGTAGGTTATATAAAAGAATGCACGTTGTTTCCAAATTACTTTTCGCCCGAATGGCCTAAAGGCCTTATTTTTTATTTTATTATAGATTATCCCCCTTTTAAGGGTTGAAGGGGAACCCATACATGACCTGTAAGCCCTAGGAACAAGGCCCAACATGACCCGAAATACATGACCCGAAGTCCTAGAGGCATACCATGACCATTACATGACCCGTAGGCCTATCCCTCTAGAACTGCCCCTCCCCAGCATCTTGAATCACTGATCTACTTAGCTCCTGACCTTGCATTGCTGATTGACTAGCATTACCCTTTACAAATCTACACAGTGCCTGGTCCCGATGGAGGTTTCCATACACTCTCATTCATATTATTATTTTTAATGGTAATGTTATAGGTATCTTGTTTACATTTTTATAATAATGAAATTTCATATCATAGAAACTAAGTGTTTCGTGTAACACAATCCATTTATGTGTTGCATGTAGACCAAACTTATCTTATTTTATTTTATAATGAATTTATAACTCATTTTATCATATAACTCAATACATTAAATAAAATTAATTTATGTGAAAAAAGGTTCATAAAAACTATGGGTTTTATATTCTACCCCCTTAAAACAAATTTCCCACTCAAAATACATCTTTTTTATACAAACAAATTACGTTCATTATGCATCATTATATCTGAAACATCCACTTTAACTTCTTATAACTAATTATTTCTCCACACAAATTTGATCTGGTCTATGTTATTGTCCTTAGAACATTCTATGTACAATCCATAATATCAACTAATTGTTTTTCATAAGAATAGTCCAGCCCCAGTGGAATGACCTCCTATATATTTACATGTGAAGGGTCAGGTATGTACTTCCATAGAAGAGATACATGGAATACATCATGGTGTTATGAAATATTTGAATGATGTTGTTAATTCCATTATAACATATTGACAAGATCATTAATTTTAAAGGAGCTACTAGAATTTGTGAGATTTTATCATAAACTAGAATTTGTGAGATTTCATCAGCAAAATTAATGATGATATGAAATTTCAAGAACATTGGAAGGAACTTTTCGTTTTGGGACTCCAATCTACCTTACCTTTTTCATTATAAAAATGTCTTAGGTGACTTGTATGGATGTCAGGATACATAAATGGGTTCCTTATGTTTTTTTGGGTCTTGATCCTTCTCAACTAGAATTGTTTTCTGTGATGATGTAGGGATGAATTCTTATTCCTTTTCTGACATTTTCATGGGTTATTCATGTGTAATTGATTCCTTTGGTAGTTGGAAGTCCAACAGATTTATGCTCCTAAGTGCTAAGGCCTGAGCCTCCTCTCCTGGATATGTATATGTTTTATCTGGTAGGGTACCTATTAGTCTCTTAAAAAAGGTCATTAAGATTTGACCAATTTTAATATCCAAATTTCAAAAAGCTGCTCATTGATTTTGCATCTCGTTCTCTTGTGTATTCATCCTTTGATCAGATATCTGAATGAAAGAGGTTAAAACATCCTCTATGATGCACTAATATAAGGCCCCGAACATAAACATTACTTAATCTTGAGATATTTTAAGAATACACCTTGAGGATCTTTTCAGGTTTAGAGTTTTATAGAATTAGATCATAAAACATGTATTACATTCCACATTTAAGAAAAGTGGTTACATAAAAGATAGTATTAATTTTTTCCATCAACAGAATCAAATTTAAAATAAAACATGGATTCTTTCTTGACACTTCCTTGACACTATCATCATATCATTTACCTTTCACTTGTCCTGTGAAGAAAATTTCAAAAAAACTTGGTATGAGCATAAAAAGCTCAGTAAGGGTTATAAAATTATGGAATGGAAACACGAGTTCATATATACATAAGAATGAAATCATACTTTACCCATAAAACATAGGCACTTTAACATACCTCATCAAATCATGAATAAATCATAGAAATCATAAGACATAAAGGTAACTTGAGGCATTCATAACATTCTTACGTTGGGAGTAACCCTCTTGGTTACGTTTGGAATACCCATCACAGTATATTCCCTAAATATCTTTGGAGAAGCCTTAACATTTCACTCTTTCATGTTACCCAATTCATTGAAGAGATATATCGGGCTCACCCGCCCTTAGTTTATCACGGAACCACCCGTCTTCATAATAATGCCCAAGAAACTCAACATAATCTTATCACATAAAACATGCATAAAGGGAACATAACATTTCCACCTTTCAATCACAAGATATCAATAAAACACATTGATATAAAAACATTATGAAAACCATTTTCAATACCAAAACAAAATAAAAGTAAAACATGGTATTTATTTTTCTTTTAAAAAAGGTATGGATTCTAGAGGATGCCGAAACTCAAGTAATGGTCATGACGGCGGAGTATTCGTTGTTTCCGCATACGTACGACAAAACCATTCCCTTTTGTCATTTAGTAAATGCTTTGTATAAAAAAGATTCATTTTGAATAAACTTACAAGTCAAAAGGGTTTATACACTGTATAAATGAAGGTTGTGTATAAAACAATATTTGCCACAATGAAAGGAGATTGAGACGAAGTCCCATACCTCGGGTCCGACTTGACTTGGTCATTCTTTAATCTCTTGAATAATAAACATGAGTTAATTTATACTTGTTTATGAACCTTTTTAAAGTTAATTATTCCTTTTATATCACTTATTTCTATGTTATGAACACTATGTAATTATTTAAGTTAATAACGGTCGTTTTAACGATCATTGGTACTTGAGTCAAAAATAAACCCTTTATAATTACAATTTTTTCATGTATTCATTATATCCATAATGGTATTAATAATGTAGATATCATATATATCATATATATCCAGTACATGCATACATTTATAATATTATATTACATTTAGAGGTAAGAAATTAAATGCACTATTCATGGAGACGGTAAGACGTACGTACACATTAACGCTGCTTCCATTTCAATTTTGTATTTTATGAAAAGGAATCATAATGATATAGTGGTATATTATAATTTCAGTGTAATATAATATATAATATCATAACTCCATCCTTTATACGTACAACATATGGTATTAACGAATCAAATCACTTTGAGGGGGCGGTAGTCCACACTTCTTTAAATGAAGATATCGCGTTTACCCATAATGGAAACCATAAAGGTATTCCCAAAATGAGAAATACATAAGATTAAAGAAAACATAATCATATTATATATCATATATAAATATAGTGTCATATTAATGGCCACCTATGAAGGTGTTAAAAGAATGTTGAACAATCATCATTTTGGGAGGCAGAAATTCGACATCCTCAGAAACAGTATGTTCTTTAATCATTAGATGTAGGTGTGTGTAAGTGTATCTCGAATCCATCTTATAAAAAAATACTAGTATATGGAATATAATGTAGTTTTTACAAAATAAATGAATAAAAAGAGTTTATGGGGTTGGAAAATCAAAATAAAACAAAAGAACACATGTGAAGACATTACCTTAAAATCAGGTATCTCCCTTTGGTTTGAGCTCAAAGGCTTCCTTGGGAAGACTTCTTCCCAATGCGAGGCTTCAAGGAGTAAGAGAGGGAAGTGGAGAGACAAAATTGGCAGGGGTCGGCCGAGCCAAAGGCTTTGGAAGTGTGGGTAAATAGGTAGATGTGTTGGCCTTTTATAAGAGGAGAGGAGGGGCACTCTTGGAACGTAAAGAAATGTCACATTATTTTAAAATGAGATTCGGATTCAAAAGGTCCCAAATTGAAATAATTCGAGGGTAAGGTGATAAGGTTTCTAAATCCACCCATCAAATAGGTTTTGGACATGTGTAGGTCATAGATTTTACATTATATTTTCATTTTATTTAAATCCTTTATTAATGAGGTAATCGCTACATCATTATGATGTCACAAATAATTTAATTTATTTAATGTATAAAAATTATAAAAAAATTTAATAAATTAGGAAATCCTTTTACCTTTCTAAAGATTATTTATAGTCAAAATTATGACTTTTATAACCCCAATTAAAAATTGTTTTAGTAAAACAACTCATGTTTGTGTCATTTTAATTTTAACATTAAATAAAAAGATATTAATGTCATTTTCCTACCAAAGTGGCTCCATGGGGTCCCCAAGATGACCCATGGATTGTCTTGGTCCTTCATGAAACTTCCAAAAGGTTAGAACATGTGTCTAGGTATTTTCATTTTATTATAATATCATTTTTTCCTTAAATTGCACTAATTACCTCTAATCGCGATTAAAAACTTAAAAGTTACTATTCACCAAAAAATTATTTTAATCTCATTGAACCACATTTTACTTCTTAATGACAACCATGTATGTCAGATTTTTGAAAATCAAATCACAAATGTGTCATAGTTTCATTTAAACAAAAAATCAGTTTCTTTAACTACCACTTAGTGGTTTAACTATTCATCAAAATTGAAGTTTTTCAGAAAAATACCAAAACTTCACCCTAAGATATATTTGATATTCTGAATTCAAAAATGATGTCTATTTTACAAAATTCAAATCATATAATTTACATTAATTAATTATTAATTAATTCATGCTTTCATGATAAATAGCGTGTTTTTATGAAACAATAAGTATTAAAAGATTGACACCAGTTTATGTCAAATTTAAATGTGAAATTGATTCTAATTACCACCATTGGATTAAATGGTAAAAATATATTATAATTTCACTTCAAAACCAATTAAAAATATAATCTAATCAAATAAATAAATTACATTAAAAAGAGGTTTTGAATTAAAATACAACATTTTCACTATTCATTAAAAAATGATCTTTATTGGAAAAATACCAAAAATTAACAAAAAGTAAATTTTTATGTCCCAATCATAATGAATAAGTTTATTTTGACAAACATAGATTATAAAATTGTCAAAATATAGATTTAAAAATGGGTTTTCATCCAAAAGCAGTAAAACAATCTTTTAAAAATATTAGTGTATTCCATGCTTAAGATTGGATTTATTCTCATTTTAAGCCTCTAAAATACTATATAATTCACGAATAGACATAGATAAAAATATCTATTATTCATTACTTACTTGGGATGTTACATCCATCCCCCCATTAGAAAATTGTGTCCCCGCAATTTATTTACTTATCGAATAAATGGGGGTACTTATCCCTCATTGCATTTTCAGATTCCCATGTTGCCTCTTCCATCATGTGGTTTTTGCACAAAACCTTTACCCAATTAATCACCTTATTCCGTAAAACTTGCTCCATGTGGTCAAGAATCTGGACCGGTTCTTCCTCATAAGATAGGTTCTCTTCCAGCTGAACTACCTCTGGACTCAAAACATGAGATGGATCTGGCATGTACTTTCTCAGCATCGAAACATGAAAAACATTGTGTACCTGAGATAAACTCGAAGGTAAAGCCACCCGGTATGCAACTGATCCAACTCTCTCCAGAATTTCATATGGTCCAATGAACCATGGACTCAGCTTTCATTTCTTACCAAATCGCATCACAATTTTCCACGATGAGACTTTAAGAAAAACATGATCACCTTCCTCAAAAGATAGATCATTCTTCCTATTGGTCGCATAACTCTTCTGCCTACTCTGATCTGTTCTCATGTGTTTCTGTATCAGCTAAACTTTTTCTTCCACCTCTTCTTCCAATTCTAGCCCCATCAGCTTTCATTCACCCACATCATCCCAAAAAGAAGGAGTTCGACACCGCTTCCCATATAACGCCTCAAATGGTGTCATCTGTATACTGGAATGAAAACTGTTATTATATGAAAATTCAACCAAAGAAAGATGTTGGTCCCAACTTCCCTGATAATCTATAGAGCAATAACGTAGCATATCCTCTAATGTATGAATTGTTTGTTCTGACTTCCCATCTGATTGAGGATGAAAAGTTGTACTAATGTTTAATTCAGTGCCCAACGACTTCTGAAGTCCTTTCCAAAAGTTATAAGTGAACCTGAGATCACGGTCAGATACAATAAAGAGGGGAACTCCATGTAACCTGAATATCTCTTTATGATACAAACGGGAAAGTTGATCTAGGGAAAAAGTATCTCGTATAGCAATGAAATGAGCATATTTAGTCAAGCGATCAACAATAACCCAGATTGCATTATTACCTCGAGGGGTCTTTGGCAATCCCACAACGAAGTCCATGGATATATTCTCCCATTTCCACTCTTTTACTGGTAAAGGATGAAGAATCCCTTTCGGTAACTGCCACTCTTCTTTAACCTGTTGACATGTCCAACACATCATAGTAAAATCGGCAATATCTCTTTTCATTCCATCCCACCAGTAATACTCCCGCAGATATCTGTACATATTAGTACTGCCAGGATGAACTGAAAATGGAGATCTAAGAGCTTCAAATAACAACTCTCTCTTCAACTGTGAATCACAAGGAACACACAATATCTTACCAAATCTCAAAACGCAATCATTATCAATGTTTAATTTAGGAAACTTACCTTTCTGAACCAGCTCTACCTTTTTCTGCAACTCACTGTCTTGCTTCTGTGCTTGCTTGATTCTGTCTGATAGAGAAGATTTCACTAATACCTGAAACAAAATAGAAGAACATCCTGCACCAACAACTTCTATGCCAATGTTCATCAAATCCTTAACCAAAGGATCACGTTCCAAACACAACATTTCTAATGAAGCATTACTTTTTTGACTCAAAGCATCAGCCACTTTATTTTCTTTTCTCGGATGGTAATGAATTGTAAAATCATAATCCTTGATTAATTCTAGCCATCTCCTCTGTCTCATGTCCAATTCATTCTGAGTGAATATTTACTTTATACTTTTGTGATCGGTATATATTTTACACTTTACTCCATACAAATGATGCCTCCAAATTTTTAAAGCGAAAACAAAGGCAGCTAATTCAAAATCATATGTAGGGTAATTTACTTCATGAGTTTTCAACTGTCGTGAAGCATAAAAAATTACGTGATCATTATGCATTAGGACACAACCAAGTCCTTTCAATGAAGCATCACTGTAGATAACAAACTCCCCATTCCTGGAAGGTAGTTCCAAAACTGGAGCATTCACCAATCTACTTTTCAATTCCTGAAAACAATCATCACATTATTTTGCCCAGATAAACTTAACACCCTTCCGAGTTAGCTTAGTCATTGGACTAGATAACCATGAAAAATTTCTAACAAACCTTCAGTAATAGCCTGAAAAACCAAGGAAACTACGAATCTGTGTTACATTTTTGGGTCTTGGCCATTCTTCAACAACCTTTGCTTTTGCAGGATCAACAGTTATCCCGTCTTTAGAAACAATGTGACCAAGGAAAGAAATTTGTTGCAACCAAAACTAACACTTGCTGAATTTCTGATACAATTTCTTTTCTTTTAAGGTTTGAAAAATAACCCTTAAATGTCTTTCATACTCCTCTTTACTTTTCGAAAACACCAAAATATCATCAATGAAAACCACTACCAAATTATCCATGAACTCAGGGAAAATTCTATTCATTAAGTCCATGAATACAACAGGTAAATTGGTTAGCCCAAAAGGCATTACTACAAATTTATAATGGCCATATCTTGTAAGAAACGCAGTCTTTGGAACATCTGCTTCCTTTACCTTCACCTGATGGTACCCCGATCTCAGGTCAATCTTTGAAAAAAACTGAGCTCCCTGGAGCTGACCAAACAAATCATCGATATGAGGCAAAGGATATTTGTTATTAACAGTTATGTTATTCAAGTCTCTATAATCAATGCAAAGTCTCATAGAACCATCTTTTTTTTAACAAATAACAGGAGCACCCCATGGTGATGTTCCAGGTCGATTGAAACCTTTCTCTAATAAATCTTGCAATTTCTCCTTCAACTCTAAATGTTCAATTTGAGCCATTCGATAAGGGGGTTTTGAAATTGGATTAGAATCAGGAAATAAGTCAACAGTAAATTCAACTTCTCGATCTGGTATTATTCCATGCAACTCATCAGGAAAAATATCATGATACTCATTTACAACTAGAACATCATTAATCTAAACAGTTAACTTGTTTTCAACAATATGTGTAAGGTAACATTCATTTCCATCTTTTACAAGTTTCTCGGCCTCTTGATAAGTTATCAACAGTAAGGGTTCATTCTTGTACACAAACTGAAATTATTTCTGAAAAGAAACTACTTTAGCTCTACAATCAAACTTTTCATGGTAAATAGAGAGCCAATCCATACCCAGGATAACATCAAACTCTACTAGAGGTAGAACAATGAGGTTTCCAGGTAGGTTCTTTCCACAAATAAGGATATGAAGATTCTTATAAATTCTTTTTTCCTCAACATTTCCCCCAGGTGTTTTTACCACATGTTCAGGAGTCATTTCTAGAGATGGTATTCCCATTTAAATAGAATAGGTTTCAGATATGAAAGAATGTGTGGACCCCGAATCAAACAACACAATGGAATAATCTAAAAAAATAAACAAAGTACCTGATACAACTTCATTTGATGGTCTGACATCTGCTGAAGTAGTTGCAAAGGATTTCACCACCCCTTTCTGCTTGTAGTCTAACTTCTTCCCATCACTCAAGCTCTTTGTCAGACACTCGTTTGCATAGTGACCCATCTCATTGCACTTAAAACATTTCACTAACTGTAAATCAACTTTTCACTTACCATCACCTTGATATTTTTCAGTGCAATAACGAGCCTTATGTCTCATCTTACCACATCGGTAGCACTTTCCAGAATTCAGAAGACAATCCCCAGCATGCCGTTTACCACATTTATCACAAACTAGAAACTTAGTTTTCTTACCATCAGACTTTTTTGAAGAATTCTTTCCTTTCTCCCTCCACCTCGGTCTCTTCTTCTGTTGGTTTTTATAGAACACTTGATCATCAGAAAACTCCATTTCCACCTTCTCAGCACATCGAACAAGATTTTCATGACTTTTAAACTCACGAGAAGCTAATGCCCTTCAATATTTTGTTTTTAATCCTGAGTAAAAATGATTGATTTTACTATCAAGGTCTCAGATAAATTTTGGAGCATACCTTTCCAATCGAGTGAACCTCTCTTCATAGGCACCCACTGAGTCTTCCTCTTGCCTCAATTCCAAGAACTGTTTTTCAATCCAAAGTCCAAAAGCCTTAGGAAAATACTTCTCATGAAACATACCTTTGAATTCATCCCAGTCAAGAGCATCAATCTCATTAGCATCCCTGATATTTTTAACCATCGACCACCACTGATCTGCTTCACCCGCCAAACGGTAAATAGTAAAACTAACCGTTTAATTTTCTGAACACCCCATGACATAGAAAATCTTCTCCAGTGCTTTAATCCACCCTTTATCTAGAACAGGGTCAGATGATCCTCTGAATGATGGGGGATGTTGCCTCATGATATTTTCCACCACTGACATGTTCCTCTGTGGTTGATCTGGCTAATCTCGTGCATGGATACCACCACCATTTATCGCTTGAGTCAATTGTGCCATTACTGCAACAAACTGTTCAGTTCCAATTCCGACCATCTCAAGATGTTGATTCGGAAGGTTATTTCCTTCTGTATGCCTTCCTAGCACTGCTTCCCTATTTCCTCTACGGAAAACCATTCTGAACAAACATGTCTTAGATGAAGCAACATGGTAATCTTCAAATGCTATATCATTCAAAAAAAATATTTTTGGATAATCATTAAATAGAAATATAACTCCTAAAGTTTTCTATCCTGACATTTGATACCAACTATAAGGCCCCGACCTTAAACAATACTTAATCTTGAGATATTTCAAGAATACACCGTGAGGATATTTTCAGGTTTATATTTTTAGAGAATTAGATCATAAAACATGTATTTCATTCCACATTTAAAAAAAGTGGTTACATAAAAGATAGTATTCATTTTTCCATCAACGGAAACATATTTAAAATAAAAAATGGATTCTTTCTTGACACTTCCTTGACACTATCATCATATCATGTACCATTCTGTTTTCCTGTGAAAAACATTTCAAAAAAACTTGGGATGAGCATAAAAGTCTCAGTAAGGTTTATAAAAATATGGAAAGGAAACATGAGTTCATATATACATTAGAATGAAATCATACTTTACCCATAAAACATAGTCACTTTAACATACCTCATAAAATCATGAATAAATCATAGAAATCATAAGACATAAAGATAACTTTAGGCATTCATAACATTTTTACGTATGGAGTAACCCTCTTGGTTACGTTTGGAATACCCATCACAGTATATTCCCTAAATATCTGAGGAGAAACCTTAACGTTTCACTCCTTCGAATTACCCAATGCGTTGGAGAGCTATATCGGGATCCCCCGCCCTTAGTTTATCACGGAACCACCCGTCTTCATAATAATTCCCAAGAACCTCAACATAATCGTATCACATAAAACATGCATAAAGGAAACATAACATTTCCACCTTTCAATAACAAGATATAAATACAACATATTGATATAAAAACATTATGAAAACCATTTTCAATACCAAAAAAAATGAAAAGTAAAACATGGTATTTATTTTTCTTTTGAAAAAAAGGTATGGCTTGTAGAGGAAGCCGAAATTCAAATAATGGTCACGGCGGCGGAGAAGTCATTGTCACCGCATACGTACGAAAAAAAAATTCCCTTTTGTCGTTTAGTAAATGCTTCATATAAAAAATATTCCTTTTGAATAAACGTAAATGTCCAAGGTGTTTATATACCATTTAAAATAAAGTTGTGTATAAAACAAAATATGCCTCAATGAAAGGAGATTGAGAGGAAGTCTCATACCTTGGGTCCGACTTGACTCGGTCAATCTTTAATCTCCTGAATAATAAACTTTAGTTAATTTATAATTGTTTAAGAACATTTTTCAAGTTCATTATTCATTTTATATCACTTATTTCCATGTCATGAACACTATGTAATTATTTAAGTTAATAACGGTCCTTTTAACGATCATTGGTACTTGAGTCGAAAATAATCCCTTTATAATTACAAGTTGTTCATGTATCCATTATATCCAGAATGGTATTCATGATGTAGATATAATATATATCATATATATCTAGTACATGAATGCATTTATAATATTATATTACATTTAGAGGTAAGAAATGAAATGCACCGTTCATGGAGACGGTAAGCCGTACATACGCATGAACGCTGCTTCCATTTCTATTTCGTATTTTATGAAATGGAATCATAATGATATAAAGGTATATTATAATTTCAGTGTAATATCATATATAATATCATAACTCCATCCTTTATACGTCCCACATATGGTATTAATGAATCAAATCACTTTGAGGGGGCGGTAGTCCGCACTTCCTTAAATGAAGATATCGCGTTTACCCATAATGGAAACCATAAAGGTATTAACAAAATGAAAAATACAGAAGCTTAAGGAAAATATAAAAATATTATATATCATATATAAATATATTGTTATCTTAATGGACACCTTTGAATGTGTTAAAGTAATGATGAACAATCATCGTTACGGGAGACAGAAATCTTCCATCCACGGAAATAGTTTTTCCTTTAACCATTAGATGTAGGTGTGTGTAAGGGTAGCTCGAATCATTCTTATAAAAACATCCTAGTATATGAAATATACTGGTGTTGTTACAAAATAAATTAATAAAAAAAAGTTTAGGGGGTTGGAGGAGGAAAATAAAACAAAATTACACAAGTGAAGACATTACCTTAAAATCGGGTAACTCCCTTTGGTTTGAGCTCAAAGGCTTCCTTGGGAAGACATCTGCCCAAAGTGATGCTTCAAAAAGTAAGAGAGGGAAGTGGAGAGACAAAATGGGCAGGGTTGGGCCAAGCCAAAGGATTTGGAAGTGTGGGTAAAGAGGTAGAGGTGGGGGCCTTCTATAAGAGGAGAGGAGGGGCACTCTTGGAAAGTAATGAAATGTTACTTTATTTTAAAATGAATCTCGAATTCAAAAGGTCCCAAATTGATATAAATATAGGGTAAGGTGATGAGGGTTCTAATTCCACACATCAAATAAGTTTTGGACATGTGTAGGTCATATATTTTACATTATAATTTCATTCTATTTAAATCCTTTATTAATGAGGCAATCGATGCATCATCATGATGTCATAAATAATTTAATTTATTTAATCTCTAAAAATTATAACAAAAAATATCATGATGTAGGAAATATTATTATATTTATATGGAATATTTATAGTCAAAATTATGACTTGTATAACCCCATTTAAAAATTGTTTTAGTAAAACAACCCATGTTTGTGTCATTTTAATTTTAACATTAAATAAAAAGATATTGTTGTCATTTTCCTACCAAAGTGGCTACAGGGGGTCCCCAAGTTGACCCATGGCGTGTCTGGGTCGTCCATGACACATACAATAAGGGTAGGACATGTGTCTAGGTATTTTCATTTTATTATAATATCATTTTTTCCTTAAATTGCACTAATTGCCTCTAATCGCGATTAAAAACTAAAAAGTTACTATTCTTAAAAACATTATTTTAATCACATTGAACCACATTTTAATTCTTAATGACAACCATGTATGTGTGATTTTTGAAAATCAAATCACTGAAGTGGAAAATTTTCATTTAAACAAAAAATCGGTTTCCTTAACTACCACTTAGTGGTTTCACTATTCATCAAAAATTGATGTTTTTCAGAAAAATACCAAAACGTCACCCTATGCTATATTTGATATTATGAATAAAAAAATGATTTCTATTTTACAAAATTCAAATCATATAAGTTACATTAATTAATTTAATAATTAATTCCCACTGTCGTGACAAATAGCGTGTTTTTATGAAACAATAAGTATCAAAAGATTGACACCAGTTGAAGTCCAATTTCAAAGTGAAATTGATTCCAATTACCACCATTGGATTAAATGGTAAAAATATATTCTAATTTCACTTCAAAACCAATTCAAAATATAATCTAATCATATAAATAAATTAGATTAAAAATAGGTTTTGAATTATAATACAACATTTTTCACTATTCATTAAAAAATGGACTTTATTGGAAAAATACCAAAAATTCGCACAAAGTAAATTTTGATGTCCCAATCATAAAGAATAAGTTTATTTTTAAAAACATAGATTATAAAATTGTCAAAAGATAGATTTAAAAATGGTTTGCCATCAAAAGGCAGTAAAACAATCTTTTAAAAATATTACTGTATTCCATGCTTAAGATTGGATTTATTCTCATTTTAAGCCTCTAATACACTATATAATTCACTAATTGACATAGAAAAAATATCTATTATTCATTACTTACTTGGGATGCTACAACTAAGTTGGTGTAGGTTCCTGATGTTGTCTTGGATGAGTGGGATAAAATATTTTTTGAGGTCTCAAGAAGGGTTATTTGTAATATATCTACTAATGTGGTCTCGAGATAGGATTTATTGGGGGATACCCTTATGTTCCGTTATATGGAAACTACGATTGAAAAATACACTTCTGAAAATACCCTTGATTCGTCTGATGCTACTACTAAGCAGGCCTTTGCTGATAAAATGGATGTTTTTGTTGAAATGGTTGATTTTATTGATTTTTATTGACGTAATTACAGTCTTTCGGTTCTTAATATCCATTTTTCAGTATTGGTATAGGTTTTGTCCACCATAAATCAAACATTCTTGGATCAACAAGACTGGGGTAGGGTAAGGATGTGTGATAGGTACTTGAAATGATTCAAGATTTTTAGTTAGTTCCTCACATTCTTTGAAAACATGGTGGTCTCCTAGAATTGGTGAATTCCACATCGTGGTGGCCCCACAGTCACTTTTTCACAAACTGGAATTATAAGAAACTTCGACATAATAGCTCTTCCTGCTTCAAAAGTTTAAAATATCGTACCTCTATCTTCAGCTGCATTGACAACTATTCTTGTTGTTGGATGATTTCCTTGATAAAATGTTTTCATTTTAACATATGTTTCAAGTCAATGATGGGGAAATTTTTTCATGACTTCTTTAAATTGATCCCATTTCTCCAATTTAATTTATCTATCTACTAGGGTGATATTATGAATGTCTTTTTATAGTTTCCATGTTTGGATTGGTGGAAATTACTTATCCAAAAACATCCTTGCAAGTTCATCCAAAGTCTTAATGGACTCAATGGTCTTGGATTCTGAGCTAATATTTTTCTTGGTATCTAAAGGAAAATGGGATCACATGAAGTCTTATTGCATAAAATGACACTCTTTGGTTTTGACTGGTATCGTAGAATTCCAGGATGTTAGATATATGTTCCAGGGGATCTTTTCTTTGAAGACTGCTGAATTGTGTCGTGTTATGGATCATGTGGATGAGTACATGAGTGATTTCAAACATGTTGTCTTGATGTTTTGGTCAAACAATACATGGTGTAGCCCCATGGATTGATGGTAATCCATAATCTATAGTGGTATTTTATGGATGCATTGGGTTCCTTATAACATGATTATTTTACAGGTTCAGACTCGTGATGTGATGTTTCTTAGCCATTATTGACTGGCGAAGTGACATTAAATTCATTTTGATCTTGGTATCGAAGTCCAATGGTTTTTTCCTCTAGGTTCCTTGATTGGGTCAATGAAACATTGTATATGTAATAAAAAAAACAACAGAGAAGATGCAAAAACAACATCTAGAAAGAATAAAGAGGACAAGGGAAAGGTAATCCTACATCTAACAAATACTAGAGATCGTCATGAAATAGGTGTTTCCACCACAGCAGTGGTGCCAGAAATTTGATGTGCCTTTTGCGTAGGTGTGTCATTACTTCCTCCGAAATAGATCAAAATTTGAATTTTTATTTATAGTACCAAACATTTTCTTAATACAATGTTGTATTATAGAAGTAGTGAGGGGTAAAGTCCACAGTTATACTGCCATTTTTTGGATTTTAGGGAATATGGTTTTTCGACTCATAAGGGAGTCCTTTCAAGAGTCATATGTTTGGGAAATCTAAGCTACGTTCTAATTTAGGATTTATTAATTTAACGAATGTGGGATCATGATTGAGTGAGTATCTGGTTGAATGATGTATTTTAATTCTTACCTTTGAAATATTCTTTGTATTAGTCTACAATTAAATCATGTTACAATAGTTGACTTTGGTCTTAGTCCCTTATTTATTCCTAGGATGTAGCTATTCTATGATCTAGATATAGAAATATCCAAACTGCATTTTATTTTGAATCCTATAAAGAAATATTAATTTAATAATAGTCATAGCTCATTCGAATTCAACTGGGATAGGTTATTTTGCATGATTATCTTGTTGTCAGAGATATTCGCACAAATGAGTCAGGACATGAATTTATATCATAATTACTATTTTATTTGGACTGTCCAAGTACATATTTAATAGTGTATGTTAATTTTAATGACTAATCGCTTGATCTGTACCCCTGAAATATGTATCTACTCATTGTGGGTTAGAATATAGTTTAATAACTAAGAGATATCATGTTAGATGTGTAACACCCCAAGCTTCCACGGTACGTTTCCCTTCGAATAATGCAATGGCCTGCATTCTACGCAACTTGGAAATTCTATCACACCACAACCAATGAAACTAGCCGTTATGAATAGTTATACCTACTTTTTGAAATTTTATAAATTCTATCTCTCAAAATGGACATCATTTTTGGATTCGGAATATCGAATTTATCCTAAGGTGAAATTTTGGAACTTTTCAAGTAATAGTTATATTTTGATGAATAGTGAGAATTACTAAATTTTAATTAAAAACAACTTTTTATATCAAAATAATTTATAGTGATAAATTATATTATTGAGTGGTTTTAAAGTATAATTAGAATATATTTTTACCATTTTATCCAATGGTGTTCATTAGAATTAATTTCACTTTGAAATTAGACCTAAACAATTGTCAATCTTTTGATATATATTGTTTCTTAAAAACACGCTATTTGTTGTGACAACGGAAATTATTTATAAAATTAATTAATGAAAATTATATTTTTTAATATAGTAAAATAGACATCATTTTTTAATTCAGAATATAAATTATATCTTAGGGTGAAATTTTTGCATTGTTCTGAAAAACTTCAATTTTTTATGAATAGTGAAACTACTAAGAGGTAGTTAAAAAACTGATTTTTTCATAAAACATAATTTTACCGCTTCTGTAAATATAATTTCTAAAATCCGAGAGACACGGTTAATATCAAGAAGAAAAATGTGTTTCAGTGAGATGAAATTAATTTTTGGTTAATAGTATCTTTTTACTTTTATTTACCACGGTTAAAAGTAAATAGGGTAATTAAGGGTAAAAATGATATTAATATTACCCTAACACATGTCCTAATTCTATTGGACAAGTTATCTCGACCAATAACAATATTAGGAATAAAATATTATCATTTAGGTCCACATGGATTATATTAGGACATTTATTATTATTTAATTCAAAGAAGAGTTAAAAAGTTAAAATCAATGTTTATTTACTAAAACATTTTTAATATAGGGTTATACATAAGATAAATTGGATTGTAAATATTAATTAGAAATATAATAAGATTTCATACATAATTATATTTTATTTATAATTTTTAGACATTAAATAATTTAATATATTTATGACACAATGATGATGTAGTAATTATCATAATGGAGAAAAATTAAAATAATTGATATTATAAATACCCAAATAAATATAATTTAACACTTTTCAGGAATTAAACTAATTTTCTATGATAATATGACATATTATTATTGATTTAATTGACTTTGTTAGAAGTAATAATTCTGTTATGAGTTTCACAAAAATCAACTATTGAATAGTGTCAAAATTGACGTAAAAGTGTTTTTAAAACAAATATTATATTATTAATTGATATTAAATTTCTAAAAATATAAGGTTCGGCCAATAGAATTATATCATGAAAGGTATATCATTAATATACAACTTGGGGGTCTCTTGGATGTATATAGTATGTTTACTAACTATATAATATAAAAATACAAAGTGACATGGTAGATGTCAAACTAATTAACTAAGAGTTAAAACTAAAAGATAAGGTTAATATAGTAACCCAAACCTGTCTAAATTCTATTGTTTGAATGGTTTTAGACCTATCCCCACATTAACCTTTGAATAATCAACTTTGGATCCATTATAAAACGAATATGAATTTATTATAAATTAATATTTCTAGCTTTTCCAAAGGTGCCCCTCACCCCTCTTATAAAAGGGCACTCCTCCTTCTCATTTCTTCACACCTTCAAAGCCTTTTGGTTCGGCCAACCCCTACCCAAATACTCTCTCAACTTCCCTCACTACAACCTAGAGGCCTTAGTTTGATCATAAATCCAACCTAAGGAGCCCTTTTGAACAAATCAAAAGGAAGAACCCGGAGAAGATATAATGTTTTCACCACCCCTTCTCAAGTTCCATTCTTCTTCCAATTATTATTTCTTTGTTATTTCCATTCTAAAATAATAACTCCAGTATCTTATATATACTGTGATGTTATTGAAAATATGGTACAACCATATTCAGTATTCTATACACCCTTTTAATAACATGTCACCATACGTGCGTACGTACGGTTTACCGTATCCACGTCGTGGTGTAATTGTTATTCAATATATTATTATTTGGGTGGGTATAATAATGATGTGTAACTCATTTAAATAATAAATATAACATGATAATTATTCTTTATATATGATATACCATCCAATTATATATTATTTTAATATCAAAATAATGATATTGTCGCTCGTGCGTACGTACGGACTACCGTCTCCATAAACGTGATGAGATTCATTCTCCATCATATCCATTCAAGTATAATTATCATTTGATGATTTAAAAATAATGTTTAAGAACTTTATATCATTCTGGATATGAATAAGATACAACCTATCCATGAAAAACATGGCTTACGTAACAAAACATATAAAATAAAATGAGTAAGTTAACACCCGAAAAGTCGATAATTCTAAGATATTATTAACAAAGCAATGTTAAAAGATCATATATGATATAATATTAATGTATATAATTAATGAATAATTTAATAAAAATAATTTCAACATTATACAGGAGGTTAACCTACCCCAAACCAAGGAAAAGTACAAGGTAAGGGGTTTCTTATCTCACTTTTAATTCTGTGAGAATTCCATTGTTCACCACTTATTTATTACATGTGGTGTGTGTGCTGCCCATGTTTATATTCATTGTGAAATATACATTAATTCATGTCTATTTACATCATCATTTTAAGATACTTATTTCATGGGTGTATATTTTTTATGTTACCAAATAAATAAGGGAATTTGAAATTTCCATTTCCATTTATTCGGATTTACGCATACTTCATTGGTTATTTTACTCCAAGATTATGTGTAGAATCACTATTCATTTGATTATGTCATAAATTCCACTCCCCTTTCTGTGGATATACTTTTTATACACATAATAAATCAATTGATAAATTCTCAAGTCATCGGTATGAACTTTATAAGAGTAATTTTAACTCAATCTCCATTTGTCGAGTTAAATATCCAATTCATTGGTGTTGTTTTTACAATAATATGTGTGAATTTAATCTGGTTGATTTACAATAAATATCCAATCATATTGAGTGTATTTATATTTTTCACACATAATTATGTCGTTGATTTATCCTTAACCTAAGGATATGGTTTCTTTATGATAATTCATCTCAATTTACATTCCATTGATACTTCTTTGTTGTTATACACCAAATCACTTTTATATGGTGTATATAATGTACTTTGTAATAGTATATCATGAATCCCTTTATTCTCATGATATTATAAATTTTTGATTACCTCAATTATTTTTATTCAAGTTTCTCTCTTTTGGTTAGAAACTCTAGCTAAAATACATTTTAAGTGTTTTAATGATTTATTCATCTAAATATTTCTCATTAATGTCCATGTTTTAAAAACGGTTTTATGAATTTATTTATATGGACATTAAAGATTTAAAATTAAAATTACTTTTAAAAGTTTCAAAGTGGTATGGGACACTTTGATTCAAAAATATATTTTTAAATGGCTTATTGACAAATAGTGTGACTTTTAAATGTTTTCACGAAAAGGGGGATATTTCACTCAAATAGTTTTGATGATTATTTTCATCTATGTCAACATCCTTCATTATTCTCGATTGAGGTTAATCTGTTACAATACAATCTTTCATATTGTATTGAATGAGTTATGTTTGACTGTGGATGTGTTATTTTTATACCATTCATGGTTTGTGGATAATGTATTGACATTTCGTATGCTAGTTTCAATACGAATTTTTATGTTATGTTTCAAAATTTTCATATGTGGAATGAATTGGACTTAGTAAGTGATAGGTGGAGCCCGATATAGCTCCTTGATGCATCGGTATGTCTCATGATACAAACTAGTGTCTTGGCACGAGGCCTAGGCTATGTGGTTATGATAGTCTGGCATTATGCATTCCATCATTATGAAAGTGGTTATTGATATTGCATGTGATCATTCGACTAGTAGAATATCCATGTGAGTAAGTAAATGGAATTATTTTTTTTATATTTGCCATTTTATGATGAATTTCTTGTTTAAAAGTCTTTCATTTTAGTTATAAACTGCCTTAAGTGTTTATGCTTATCTATAAAATCATCTGCTATAATGTTTTCCTTACTAATCATCTGTGCTCACCCCTTTCAATGTTTTATTGTTCCCAGGATTATGAAGAAATAATTTATGAATGACCTTCAGGGATAGTATGAGGGGATATGAAGACAAGATGTTGTTGTAGTTTTTTTTACCTTATGATTTATGTAAGACATATGAATATATCTAGTGTTTCCAAGACTATAAAACTAATCGGTCTTTCGAGACTTGATCCTTTGTGATCATTTCAATGTTATGTAATAATGCACCGACTCTGGGTATCTAGGGTAGGGGCGTTACAGTTGGTATCAGAGGAAGTTTAGTACAAACCTTGGATGCTAGATTTAGTTAACCTCTGATTAGAGTATGTAGACCTAAGATGAACTTTGAGGATTGTTATAGATGAACTTCCTAGAATTTTGGTATTGTAGAGATTTTGTGAGTTTTCCAAGAAATAAATCCCTGTCTGGATACGAGCAGGTAGAGGCGGCTCTGGTACAGATGTACCTAGTGGTAAAACGCGAAAACACCGCTTTGAGCTAGACTCGAATGGGAACTGGTGCACGACAACGGGCCTTGTTGCACTCTTGGTTACGACACTCCTGAGATATATTCTTAGGATAATTTAAATTTTCATTACAAACCGATTTAAAGTATTATATATATAAGATGAGAGTAAATGTCCTTGGATAATCCTAATGTTTTTCAAATTGAGAATATGGTGACATCTTAATCTCTAAATGATTGTATGACTACTATTACTCGCACAATGCTTTCTAGTTTTATTCAATGGCTGGATTCCAAGGAAGTCATAGTGACTTTGAGAATGATGTACAAGGTGGGAACGGTGGTGGAAATGAGCAAAAAAGTGGAATGTTGATAGGCGGAAATGATATCATCTTTATTCCAAATCAATTTTCCAAAAATATGATCAATAATATATATATTAACCAATTACCGGACTCAACAAATAAGAGAAAGGTGATGAATGGTAAGATCTCTATTAGTGGAGACCATGGAGAAAGAAATCCTCAATTTCCATCATGCAGGAAATGTGGAAGGGGACACCCAGGAAAGTTTCTCAATGGGACAAAGAAATGATTTACGTGCGGGAAGGAAAGACATAAAGTGAAGAATTGCTGAAGAAAAATGAAGAGTACTATGGAAGAAGATAAAAATGGTCCCAAGAATCCATTTACAGTCATTTTCCGTAAATGTAGGTGACCTGGCCATTACCCGAGTGAATGTCCTATTCTATAGGATATTTTCGTGGTCAGAGAAGAAGCTATGTAGAAATAAATGGTTGGATAAATGTTTAAAAGTTATTAGTGATCCTTGTTGAAGGGTTTACTTTGGAATAATTTTCTCTTATATTTGTAACCCTAACGTTTTCCATGTGAGAATGATATTTATAGAAGAATTATTATTTCTCTTATAGTTATAAAAAACCATTTGGTTTTATATGATCATTGGGTTTGAGGCAATTACAAATTATTATAATTTGGGATGAAAATTCAAGGTATGAGATAACATTTGTGGTTAAATTATGTTATGGTTATTTTCAAGAATTTATCTCATTTTGGTAATGTTATAAAATATAGTTTTTGAAAAAGGAAAACACGTAGACTATGTGACAACCCGTCCCGTTGGACAAAGCTATGGGAATCAAACCCACAAACAAAGTGCGATTGGGATTTATCACCTACCACTGGACTACGTGATGTCCCTGGTTAGTGTGACTATTATTTTTAGTTAAATGATTTTATTGATCAATAATAATTTGATTTGGGATCTTATATCTTATCAAATGAATAACCTTAGTATAGGAAAATGATTTGGTGATTAAGTGATAAATGTTATTTTGGAAGTTGTTCCCTTTGTTGAGAACACTATATGCCAAAGGAAAATAGAGTAGTATGGGATTTCATTTGAGGAGTAATGGTATATTTTTATCGATGTTTTTATTGTGGATTTATAATCATTTGGGTTATTTATGGGAATGATTAGGTTAATTACTTTTAAGTATGTGACTTTAAGAGTAATTAATGTCATTTGGAGATACAATTTAACGTGGAAGACTAAATTCCTAATAAGTTTTGGTTTTCAATATTATTTTTTATTATATTAAAGGATTTTAAGGACAATTTATTATTGAATGGTTTTTATTTAACTTTGGGGTATTGTTGGTTAAATTTTGGAAATTAAGATTACTGATTATTTCTCTCAAGGAATATCCCTTTAGGGGATCATTAGATCTTGTAGTAACCATTTTGGTTTTGATAAATCTCTAAAGACAATGTAAATATATATACTTTATCCTGCATGGATCATGTGATTCTATAGATGTTTATTATAGCTCTTCCTGTGTGACCAAGTCTTCTTGAATACTCATCGTTTAAAAAAAATGAGTTAGTGGTGGATGTTTATTAAAGAATGAATCTATACTTAAAATGTAAGTATATATCTTTATATTCATAGTCAATATCATAAATTAATTTCTCATACTTATGTAATGTAACTTAAAACAAACAAATGTTGTCTGTTTACTTTCCTACTAGGAGACTAATGGCTGTTTGTCCCAACACAAGTTTTTGGTTTTCTTATTGTTAACTTTCTCCTGATCATGATTTCTATCCCTCTCCATCAGAACTTGACACTTATTTTATCATTCATATCCATGTTTTCCTACATGGAATCCGAGTATGGGTTATCTTGGTTGACCTTTATTCCTCTCTTTCTTTCTTTTAAAGTGATAGTTTTATTGACTCTTTTTCCGATGTGGGAATTTCCATTATATTTACAAGCACAATTTTAAAAATTGTGAGGACACAATTTATTTAATGAGGGGAGAATATAACACCCCAATCTTCCATGGTACGTTTCCCTTCGAATAATGCAATGGCATGCATTGTACGCAACTTCATGATTCTAACAAACCACAACAAATCAAACAAGTCGTTATGAATAGTAATACCTACTTTTTGAAATTTTATAAATTCTATCTCTCAAAATGGACTTCATTTTTGTATTCAGAATATCAAATTTATCCTAGGGTGAAATTTTGGAACTTTTTGGATAACACTTATATTTTGATGAATAGTGAAAATTACTAAATTTTAATTAAAAACAACTTTTTAAATCAAAATAATGTATATTGATAAATTATATTATTGAGTGGTTTTAAAGTATAATTAGAATATATTTTTACCATTTATCCAATGTTGTTCATTAGAATTAATTTCACTTTGAAATTGGACTTAAACAATTGTCAATCTTTTGATATATATTGTTTCTTAAAAACATGCTATTTGTTGTGACAGCGAGAATTAATTATAAAATTAATTAATGCAACTTATATGTTTAGAATTTTTTAAAATAGAAATCATTTTTGAATTTGGAATATCAATTATATCTTAGAGTGAAATTTTGGCATTGTTCTGAAATACTTCAATTTTTTATGAATATTGAAACTACTAAGTTGTAGTTAAAAAAATGAATTTTTCATAAAATTTAATTTTACCACTTCTGTGATTGGAATTTCGAAAATCCGAGGACATGGTTAATATCAAGAAGTAAAATGTGGTTCAATGAGATGAAATTTTTTTTGGTGAATAGTAACTTTTTACTTTTATTTACCACGGTTAAAAGTAAATAGGGTAATTAAGGGTAAAAATGATATTAATATTACCCTAAAACATGTCCTAATTCTATTTTATAAGTTTATCTCGACCAAAAACAGCCTTAGGAATAAAATATTATCATTTAGGTCCACTTTGATCAGATTAGGACATTTATTATTATTTAATTCAAAGAAGAGTTAAAAGAGTTAAAATCAATGTTTATTTACTAAAACATTTTTAATATAGAGTTATACATAAGAAAAATTCGATTGTAAATATTCATTAGAAATATAATAAAATTTCATACATAATTATATTTTATTTATAATTTTTAGACATTAAATAATTTAATATATTTATGACACAATGATGATGTAGTAATTACCATAATAGTGACAAATTAAAATAATTGATATTATAAATACCCAAATAAATATAATTTAAGACTTTTCAGGAATTAAACTAATTTTCTAGGATAATATGAAATATTAGGATTGATTTAATTGACTTTTTTAGAAGTAATAATTCTGTTATGAGTTTCAAAAAAAATCAACTATTGAATAGTGTCAAAATTGACGTAAAAGTGTTTTTAAAACAAATATTATATTATTAATTGATATTAAATTCCTAAAAATATAAGGGTCGGCCAAGAGAATTATATCATGAAAGGTATATCATTAATAGACCACTTGGGGGTCTCTTGGATGTATATAGTATGTTTATTAACTATATAATAAAAAAATACAAAGTGACATGGTAGATGTCAAACTAATTAACTAAGAGTTAAAACTAAAATATAAGGTTAATATAGAGACCCAAACCTGTCTAAATTCTATTGGTTGAATGGTTTTCGACCTATACCCACATTAACCTTTGAATAATAAACTTTGGAGCCATTAGAAAACGAATATGAATTTATTATAAATTAATATTTCTAGCTTTTCCAAAGGTGCCACTCACCCCTCTTATAAAAGGGCACTCCTCCTTCTCATTTCCTCACACCTTCAAAGCCTTTTGGTTCGGCCAACCCATGCCCAAATACTCTCTCAACTTCCCTAAATACAACCTAGAGGCCCTAGTTTGATCAGAAAGCCAACCTATGGAGCCCTTTTGATCAAATCAAAAGGAAAAACCCGAAGAAGAGGTAATGTTTTCACCACCCCTTATCAAGTTCCTTTCTTCTTCCACTTCTTCATTCATTGTTATTACCATTCTAAAATAATAACTCAAGTATATTATATATACTATGATGTTATTATAAATATGGTACAACCATTTTCAGTATTCTATCCACCCTTTGAATAACATGTCACCATACGTGTGTACGTACGGCTTAACGTCTCCACGCCGTGGTGTAATTGTTATTCAATATATTATTATTTGGGTGGGTATAATAATGATGTGTTACTAATTTAAATAATAAATATAACATGATAATTATTCTTTATATATGATATACCATCCAATTATATATTATTTTAATATCAAAAGAATGATATTGTCGCTCGTGCGTACGTACGGACTGCCGTCTCCACGAACGCGATGAGATTCATTCTCCATCATATCCATTCAAGTATAATTATCTTTTGATAATTTAAAAACAAGTTTTAAGAACTTTATATCATTCTGGATATGAATAATATACAACCTATCGATGACAAACATGGCTTACGTAACAAAACATATAAAAGAAAACGAGTAAGTTAACACCCGAAATGATGATAATTCTATGATATTATTAACAAAGCAATGTTAAATGATCATGTATGATATCATATTAATGTATATGATTCATGAATAATTTAATAAAAATTACATAAACATTATACAGGAGGTTAACCTAGACCCAACCAATGAAAATTACAAGGTAAGGGGTTTCTTATCTCACTTTTAGTTCAGTGACAATTCCATTGTTCACCACTTATTTATTACATGTGGTGTGTGTACTTCCCATGTTTGTATTCATTGTGTAATATACATTAATTCATGTATATTTACATCATCATTTTATGATCCTTATTTCATGGGTGTATGTTTTTTATGTTACCAAATAAATAACTGAATTTGAAATTTCCATTTCCATTTATTCGGCTTTACGCATACTTCATTGATTATTTTACTCCAAGATTATGTGTAGAATCACTATTCATTTGATTATGTCATAAATTCCACTCCCCTTTCTGTGGATATACTTTTTATACACATAATCACTCCATTGATAAATTCTCAAGTCATCGGTATGAACTTGATAAGAGTAATTTTAACTCAATCTCCATTTGTTGAGTTAAATATCCAATTCATTGGTGTTGTTTTTACAAGAATATGTGTTAATATCATCTAATTGATTTACACTAAATATCCAATCATATTGAGTGTATTTCTATTTTTCACACAAAATTGTGTCGTTTATTTATCCTTAACCTAAGGATATGGTCTTTATTAGAGAATTCATCTCAATTTAAATTCCATTGATACTTCTTTGTTGTTATACACCAAATCACTTTTATATGGTGTATATAATGTACTTTGACATAGTATATCATGAATCCCTTTATTCTCATGATATTATAAAGTTTTTATTTCCTCAATTATTTGTATTTAAGTGTCTCTCTTTTGGTTAGAAACACTAACTAAAATACATTTTTAAGTGTTTTAATTAATTATTCATCTAAATATTTCTTATTAATGTCCATGTTTTAAAAATGGTTTTAATAATTTATTTATATGGACATTAAAGATTTAAAATTAAAATTACTTTTAAAAGTTTCAATGTGGTATGGGACACATTGATTCAAAAATCTATTTTTAAATGGATTCTTGACAAATAGTGTGACTTTTAAATGTTTTCAAGAAAAGGGGGATATTTCCATCAAATAGTTTTAATGATTATTTTCATCTATGTCAACATCCTTCATTATTCTCGATTGAGGTTAATCTGTTACAATAAAATCTTCTATATAGTATTGAATGAGTTATGTTTGACTGTGTATGTGTTATTCTTATACCATTCATGGTTTGTGGATAATGTATTGATATTTAGTATGCTAGTTTCAATACAAATGTTTATGTTATGTTTCAAAATTTTCATATGAGGAATGCATTGGACTTAGTAAGTGACGGTTGGAGCCTTCTATAGCTCCTCAATGCATCGGTAGGTCTCATGAGACAAACTAGTGTCATGGCACAAGGCCTTGGAAAAATCTTATTTGTAGTCTTGGAACGAGTCCTTGCCTATGTGGTTATGATAGTCTGGAATTATACATTCCATCATTATGAAAGTGGTTATTGATATTTCATGTGATCATTCGACTAGTAGTATATCCATGTGAGTAAGTAAATATCATTATTTTATTTTATCGTTTCCATTTTATGCTGAAGATCAAGTTTAAAAGGCTTTCGTTTTAGTAATAAACTGCCTTAAGTGTTTATGCTTATCTATAAAGCGACTGCTATAATGTTATCCTTTTTGAGCATCTGAGCTCACCCCTTTCAATGTTTTATTTTTCCCAGGATTATGAAGAAGTAATTTATGAATGACCTGCATGGATAGTATGAGGGGATATGAAGACAAGATGTTGTTGTAGTTTTTTTAACCTTATGATGTAATGTAAGACTTATGAATATATCTAGTGTTTCCAAGACTAATAAACTAATCGGTCTTTAGAGACTTGATCCTTTGTGATCATGCCAATGTTATGTAATAATGCACCGACTCTGGGTATCTAGGGTTGGGTAATTACAAGATAGATTGATAAATATTTATGAAATTAAGAACATGAAATAGATGTCGAAATGAAAATTCAAATAACATGCAAGAAGAAAATCAAAATTATAACTAGAAATTACTTGAAAAAAGGTAGGAAAATTTGATATAAGTGGATCATGAATTCATTGAAGAATGGTAGCTTTATTGGTCTTTGATTATTGAATGTAAAAAAAATGTGAAGAAATTGAGAGTTGGAGTGAAAAAGGTCAAGAGAGTTCCTATGGAATTGAAAGGGTGAAATGAAATTCGTCCAGATGTGTCTCTACAGTTCTTATGTAGCTCTGTTTATATAGGCGATTTCAGTCAAGATGTGTACCTACAGTAAATGACATGCTCCCTTGATCCATGTCAACATCTTATAGATCTATAGTGTGGCAGGCGGTTCTATCACATTAAGTCATTTGACCGATTACATGATGTGTAACAATTATTCACGATGTGTACACTGAATTTATTCTGCATGTGCACAAATTCTTCACGGATATCTCATTTTGTACATTGAATGGTAATTAAATCATATATGAATAATTACCAACGTGTAGTGGAATTTCCAAACTAGCCACTTGGTTTGGTAATGAATTCCTTCAGGACGTGACGTTTGGATATGTGATTGGGGTACACAACATGTATGAGGAAATGACATTGTGTAATCTATCGGCTTTGCACCTTTTCACTAAAATTCTCTTGAAAATTATTAAATCCTTTAATCCTGCATAATCAGACAAATACCACATGCAATATCGCCTATTTTAATGAAAATAAATGAATAAATGACAGAAATATCTATATATGAATTGTGCTTATCATCTTGTGTGGATAATAAGTGTACCATTTACCACATCACCATTGTATCCCTTGGCAGAAATAAAGATCACATGATATATCCCCTCATCTCTCACCTTAAGATGTAACATACATCGAGTGTCATCATTAACGTTCTTGTTTGGGCACTACTTATAATAATTCCCATTCTACTTACACTTATAGCATAGAAGTCATATGGATAATTATGTATAGATTTATCTCCATTAACATCATTAACTAAATTTATCCCATCAGTTCAGCAATAAAATTCTTAATTTCCATCATGTAAGATCCCATTTTTTTGAACTGGACTAAGGTACGTATGTTTTTGAACCTTTCAATTCATGAAACATTATATTTTTAAAACCGATATAACAATCATAACTCCGAGTGATTGAACACGTGTACATATTGTTTATGGATTTGTGTAATGGCCCAAGAAGTCCCTTGAGTGGCTCGAGAAGTTTCGTGAGTGTCAGACCCAAAAAACATCATTTTTTAGGATAGTAGAGGGCACACTGTTTGCGCACGGACTGCTAAACTGTACCGCCCACTCCTGGTAACTATGTGGCCATATTTTAAAAGGGGTAGTGTAATGAGAACATACTATCAAACAATTTATTAAACCATGAACCTAGGTTGTGTAGGGTATGTCTTGAAGGTAGTGGGGTACTGCACGGTTAACACATGGTTTTCTAAACTGTGTGGCTTAATCGTGTGCGACACCATGTTTTGGGTTATTAAATATTTTTAAAATTAATTAGAATTAAAACCTAAACTATAAAAACTCCTCACCCCCTCTATGGCTTGTCCCATAGTTCACAACACACCCAAAGGGGTTCTCCCTTCGTTCCACCTCCCGACCACCTCTCCTTTTCGATCTCCATCCAGTTTCCCTCATTTTTCTTGGATGATCCATCACGGTGAGTCCACTTCTCCATTATCTATTCTTATAATGGCTTCACATAGACCTAATCGATTCCCAGTGTGGTTCGACCAACCCCTAGGGATTTGGGGGAAATATGATTTTCTATTTTCTCTTCTTCTAGGTATGTGAAAATGGTCTATCAGGTTTTGATCTTGTGCGTTCTGACAATCACCGCCAACGGTGAGGCAGTTCGGGTTGTTTTAGTACACTGAATTTTCTTCGGGGTATGTTTATTCCTCGTTGCATAGTTATGTTTCGAGGATTTTGTGGATTATGAGTTCTCGAGAAGTTTCTTGTAGTGTGTTGAATAATTTTGGGTGGTTTCACATCGTTTTGGTTCGTCATTGAAGTGGATGTCTTGGTTCCACCTAAATGTAGGGTACCTTTCCATGTCCACAATCCTTTTAAATACATTAATTAAGTTGATTATTTCACTTTTGTTATAAATTAATTCATGAAATGAAGTATTTTTTCCAATTCTTTTGAAATGATAATTTTATCATGTTCATGATTTGAATGCTAAATTTTTGAAAAAACATTTTGATTAACATTGTCATTTTTTCATAATAAAACCCCTCCAATGATGGTGTGCTACCTTAATGCTAAAAAGCAGTGGTTAGACCATTCCTTCTTGACATGTCATATTTATAATTTTTATGCTTGATTTTATGTGTAGATATGACTTTCTTAGTACATGGACCTAGTGGCATTAGAAAAACTGATTTTCCTTTTTTTTCATAATGATTACAGGACCAAAGCCCAGTCTAAGTGTTTGGTCTGATTGTTAGATTTGAATTACCCATGTAGGTAATTTATCTTTTCCCTAGATACTTTGAGTTTATAGATGTAATAGACAAGTTTTGGTAAATGTAATTCGTTGAGTTAAATTAATGGTTAATACATAATGATTGACCCTAAAAACAAGTTACTAAATAGTTTTTCAAATATCTTGAATACTAATAAAACATTGGGTGACACATGGGTTCCCAGGTAGGAATTCCATGATGAAATCAATGGGTTTTCGTACACAAACCTTGTGAGATACATGGATTCCAATAAGGAATTAACATGGATTGTCTCAGGTTCATAAAACATATATTGGTTCCACGTCCATGGAAACCCTTACCATGATAAGAGAATCTAGCAGCGTGGAACTTACCCCTTGAAAATGTTATAATTGTTTCTACTAAATGGTTACAATGATACATAACCTTTCCATACTGATGGAACACATGTCTTAAACCAATAAATAAATGTTTTCAACACTAATATACCATTAAACACTAATTGAAGCCAAGGTTTGAACAAATAAATAATTGTTTCAACTATACATGACCTATCCTCACTAACGGAAGGAAAAACATGAAACGGAAGAATCATTACATGAATTCTTAATCAAATAAGAATGAACTGACATGAGATTTCCATGGATTCTGAGAGGAGAAAACCTTGGGTCTCGAAAACACCATTCTGATTCATGGATATGGTTTTCTTAGGTTTATACCCACATAGACTCTGGTTCATTCCTATTCTATGGATGACTTGTATACTATCGTTGGGTCCCTATTTCTTATAGGATAAATCAGATACACTCCTTAGATCTATCAATGAATAGTAGGATCCATGGTTAAATACCATAAAACCCAGTCTTTGCATAGCCCCATTTTACATTGATCGATCACCTTGGACCCGGTAGGTGACATATAGTGGAATTCCTTGAATTACGCTCCTTGGATTACACCCATACACCTTAGCTAGACATATATACTACTGAGTGATCTTTCTGTGAGTTTAGGTTTCCTTGGTTTTTACCATGTAAATCCCTCATTGGATATCTTTTCCAGGATTCCTTGTTACATCATGGAACATTTACTATTTATACTATCATAGGATTCATTGGATAGATTTCTTGGGTCCAGCATTGATATGTAGTTTCCATGGTTATTTCCCATCAGGCCCGGTCTTTTTGTAGCCTTATTTTACCTTGGAAGAAACTCCTTGGACTCGGTAGCTGACTTACTCACATTTGACTTATAAATAAAATGAAAAAACTCAAGTAATGAATTTGTTACATCTTCATACAATAGCTAAGGGTTGAATCAGGTATGTGGGTATTTAGTTACAATGCACTGCTTAATTTATCATTTTATGCTTGCACCATGTTTAACGTATATTGCATTGTCTGGATTGAGTTAGACACTAGTGGTTCCAGCCAACTATGATTTATATCTCACACTCTACTCGGGCCTCTATTTCATTGGGGTACATGAGTAGTCTTTTCTTGTTCGAAGGGCATTTAAAATTTCTTATTTTTGTTATTCTGTACCTGGGAGGTAGGGGAAAAGGACTCAGATGGAGCTCATGATGCCCATGGAGATTGCCTTTGGGATTTTAGTTCTTTTCCTTACTTGTGTTTCACATTATATTGCATTGAATATCATGTTTTACTATTTACTAATTTCTGTAATGTATCAATTCCATGTCATGCATTCATTTATTAAATACATTGGCATTGGCAACTTCTTTTCAGTTATATGAAATCTGCTTTCTGCTGCTTCATTATTGCTATTTAATACTTTTGTTTTCGATTTTTATTTACTCTATGTTACCACTAATCAACCCAAATAAGATTTTATAATTTCCCCACATAATATCCTAACATCCTCATTTCTAGTAAGTAGACTATAGAATACGGGGATTTGTGCATGAGGTCATGTGGAAACCAATCTGGGCACCGTTTTAGTTGTGAGGGAGTTCGTGACATTACAATGTGGCATCATAGGTGGGTTTTTATTTGGTTTTATTGTTTATGGTTGGTAGAAATTAGACAAGGAATGTGTCAATGCTTGGTTTATAGCAGTGTGTGGGAAATATCACCCAACGTATGGGGAATAACATAGTTTCTAGGGCATGGATTTCTATTTATACTGTTCGCTATTACAATTGAGATGATTTCAACTAGAGTGACTGGTGTACATTCAATTTCATATGAATTTAAGAATTTTGTAAATATTAATTTCCCTAATATGGAAAGGATGTTTCATTACATGAAACATATTATGCCTATATAAATTCACATGCCATGTAGTTTCATTATTAGGTTTCCTAATTAGTATAATTAAAATATTTATTGATATTACATTCTTAGATTTATACCTATTTCGGTAATTCATTATCATACCTTCTATTCTCACTAGTTGTTATATCATATTTTGTGATTAAAGAGCCATAATTATGTGATTTCTTCTTGCTGTCTTATGTTAGCTGCTTGTAGTGACATGACAAGATAGATTAACTTGATATATGTAATTATAACGGGATCCATATTTTAGTTGTAAGGGGTAAGGGTTACTTATATATGGGAAAAGGTATCCCGTGTACAATTATAAAAGTCTTCTAAAATGGATTGTTAAGTGATGTTGGTTTTGACTGACAGGAGCCAAATGCCAAACCATAATGTGTATGGGTGCTTTGCAGGTTGGTAGATGGACACCCATATAATTTGGACCCTTATGTTGATCATGTTAAAATTATGAATTAAAATTGGTAACTATTAATGGGAACCAAATTTCCATAAAATGACAAGATTTCAACTAACATAAAATGATTTAAAAAAGGAGTTTTATAGAAATTTCATGTTTATCTCTTGGGGAATTTGCTAAAATAATGTGCATTGTGATTTGTTTTGAAAATTATACTTTGATGTTTAGATTAAATCTTTTGATGATTAATGATTAAATGTGAGTAAAAGTCGGAAGCTTGGAAGGGGAACCTATTGTGGTGTCCATATTTAATATCCTCTTGTAAAGGGTAGTTCAGACTTCTCCTAATGTTTCCATGAAAAGAAAGTGTGAGTCAATTCGGTAGGAATTCTCTTATCTATCAATGGATTAATGATCGACTTCTGTTTCTACTGATTTTTGTTGGAAATGACCAAATTTTAGGGTTGAAACATGTTCTTCGTAAGGGGATAACAAGTTGTAGGTAGTTCCCTCAATACATAAATGCCTTTCTAGTTCAATGACCCTTCTCATTCTTTGGTGTTTTTGGGTGTCGTTGCCCAAGTAGGAATTTTAGTTTTAAGGTGACTCCATTGTTTGGACATGTGTTCGTGTGTCTACATAAACTTGTTATGGAACCGAGCATTAAGTGATTCTATTTTTTAGCTTGTTAGACATGCCATGGGCATGGTTGGCCATTTTTTTGGTCGTTTGACCCTCTATCCATCTTATTAATGGCCTACTAGTTATGTTATCATCCCAGTTGATATACATATGAGGCATCATGACTTTGTAATTAATCTTCTTGTACTATTTGTTACGATGGAATGTGACTGAGTATGATATACACTATAATACCAAACGTAGGATTGAAAAAAGAATGATATTCTCAGATAAAAGAGTGGGGTGAATTGTACCTTTTATAAATTACTTTAGAAATTTTAAAGATGGTTATGTTTAACTTGGTTAAAAGGGATAATTCAAAAGACCTCTATGAGTTCTAAAATCATACTTGATTTCGGAAAAGTGATTCCAAAAAATGGAACTTAACTAAAGATACAAAGATTAAGATTCTACATTAAAACGTATATAATCTATCTATATCAGAGTACACGGGTGGGGACGCATAAAAAAATATACTTTCCTCAACAATACAAAATGCAACGGAAAAACTTGTAACAAAAACATGTTACAAGTAATAAGTATTTTAACCCAAAGAGAAGGGTATCCACCAACCTTGTATAAAGGTCCCTTGATTTATACATTCAAGAAAGACTGTCTCACCCACACAAGGGTATTCCCTCGATACGAAGATCAGATTCTTTCTTGCTATCCCCAAAAGTCATCAACTATCAGGTAGTTGGTTCCTTTGTCTTCCTCAGAAAGGAATACCTCAACTTCAAGGTGTTGAAACCATTGTCTTCCTATCCCAGGAAGCCCTCGATTGTACAGAGCATCAATTGGAGTCTCACGAAGAAAATCTGAACAAGGTAATGTTTGAACAAGTTGTTCAATCTTTCTGCACGAAGATTTAGAGGTGATAAGAGCCTCTATCTCTAGAAAGCACTTCAAGAAGTTCTGAGCATCAAAATTCCAAAAGTACTAAGCACGTTCAAATGAGATTTTATTTATAGGTGAAGCTCCAATGGTCGGCTCCCTCCTCCAATGGCCATATTCTTCCTTGAATTTCGGAGGGACCCATACACGTGTCACTCAGACAACGATTAGTTGGCAAATAAGGTGCGACATCAATTTATAATAGAACAAGTGTAAGCATAACCAAAAACTGATATTCAGAATGAAGTTAAATGAATGTTCGGAGTGTAGAAAAAAAATAAATTTGGAGTCAGTAGTACTAAGATATTCAGATTCTATTTTTCTAAGGAATTCGTAATGAGAATTTGTATTCAGAATTCATCACCAGAGTTCGTAATGAGAATTTGTATTCATAATTGATCAGCAAAATTCGTAATAAGAATTCGTAATCAGAATTATTTATCAGAATTCGTAATGAGAATTTGTAATCAGAATTCATCATCAGAATTCGTAATGAGAATTCGTAATCTGAATTCTTCATCAGAATTTGTAATGAGAATTTGTAATCAGAATTCATCATCAGAATTCGTAATGATAATTCGTAATCAGAATTCATCATCAGAATTTGTAATGAGAATTCATCATCATAATTAATCATCATAATTCGTAATGAGAATTCGTAATCAGAATGCATCATCATAATTCATAGTTAGAACTTTATACAAGTTCGTAATCAGAATTCAGAGTTAAAATTCATAAAAGTTCATAACATGGAATTCATAGTAGAACTTCTTAAAAGTTCGTAAAAGTAATTCAGATCTTAAAACAGAATTCTTCATATCTATATATTATAAAATTTCATGGTTTTAGATATGAATACAATTTTTATACTTATGAAAAATATTGATATGAACAATGAAAACATTTTAGGGGTAAATTTTCATGGATAAGGAAATTTTTCCTTATAGAAGAAAAATAGGGGTTAAATCAGTTTTGCCTTAAGATAACGTGTTTGTGATTTTAAAAACAATAGGAATGGTAAAGTCATAAGGAAAGCCTTAATTACATAACAATCTCCCCCTTGAATGAAGGAATGGAAAATACATAAGGAAAAACTTATTGATTCAATAATATCCCACTTTTTGGAAAGCACAAGCATCATTACGGAAAAGAATGTAAGGACATAGAATACATTTCTAGAGTTCGAAATTAAAGCTTATCTCCCTTTGTTTATGAACAATGATGAATATGACTAACTCCCCCTTAGGATTTGTAACTCTAAGGATCGTATTATTGATTTTGGGAATGGGGATTTTCATTTTAATGTAGAAATATTCGTAATGAGAACTCCCCCTTACTTAAGGATAGTTCTTCTTTACATAGAAATTTTTCTTCTCCCTTTTATAATTCTTTTTCCGTCTCCCCCTTTGTGATTTTCAAAAAGAATTTGAGGGAATTGAAAAACAATAAAGTACCTGAAACATTAGTAAAGACATACAATCAACACAAGAAACCATAGTTTTTATTAAGATTCAAATGATTTTTACAAGAAAAGACATTACAAAAAAAGATCGGATTGGTCTATTTGTCTTCTTTTTTCCTTAGGGATTAGCTTCTTCAAATTGATTTTTATATTTTTTAGCTCTTTTTAGTCATCCTAATCATGATTTTATAACGCTTTAAACCTGTCATCTTGAGCCTTTAGAGACTCAGACTGAGTCTTAGGAACATCATCCTTCTTTAAAATATTCTCTTCTATCTCAATCCGAATATCCCTTTCCCTTTTCCAGCATTGAGCAACAGAGTTAAGCTTCCCGTTCAGATCCTTCACCTATTGATTTTGATTATTTCGATCAAGGGTCAGATTTTTCTAATGATTCTTCATCTTGGCATCCTCGGTATCAAAAGCTTCTTTTACATCACTCTGAAAGTGATCAAGCACAGCCAAATCTGCATTGATTTTTTTGACCATAGAGTCATTTTTCTACAAGATTTTCTATGGACCTCAAAATTGATAAGAAAATTTTTATGATATGCCTCAATCTTCACACATTTATCCATCACAATGGATACAAATTCTAACTTATGATTCATGCTATGCTGAATCATATGGCATCTGGAGTCTATTGTAGGAAAGATTGGAATTGTATCCACCAACATTTCCAGGGACTCAACAACAAAATCATGTCCCAATGCAGATGATCCTGAAATCTGACACTTTTCTAGGAGATTTTCATTCTTATATTTACACCAGCTTCCACATAAATGAACCTCCAACATCAGTCTTCCTTGTGATATCTTTAATTGGGGTGTCAATAAGCACTTGCTTACCCATGATGATTTTCAGAACGACCTCTTCATCGGGGTATTCCTGTTCACTTTGGGATTTCTGTAAAATCTTGTTTTTTCAGGTTTCTCCTTCTCTACTCCTTCTTCAATGAAGTGTTTTTCATAGCTTTCTTCCTCAGATAATTTTTTTTACCTCCTCTTCTTACATTTCTTCATCTTTCTTTCCATCATTCCCTTCTTCCATTCCAGGTGTGAGAAGCATTGAGGACTCAGCCTCAGATGTTCGGAGTGGTAATTGTTCTGATGGATTTTCCTTATATTGATATTCTTCAACATGTTTAATCAGATCATCTAAATCACCAATTTCTTCTTCTAATTATTTTTCTTCATCTACTTCCTCTTCTTCTTATACTCTTTCCACAACTTCTTTCTCTTTAGAGATTTCTGGATTGATGAAATTCTTCCCCAGAGTCTCAGGTAATGGATCAACAAGGAAAGTTTCAGATACTGGAATATTTTTCAGAAGCTACTTCTGTGGAATTAAAAAGAGATTGTACAACTTCAGCCTCAGACAATTTTTTTCTTCAACTTCTTCTCCTCTGCTTGCCTCTCATGCTCTTCAGCAGCTGTTTCTTTTAAGTCCTTAGCCTCAGCAGGGTCCAAGCTAAACTATGGTTCACCTTATTTCCTCTTTTCCTTATATTCCCTGCATTTTGCAACCACTTTATCTAGAAACGCTTTTTGTTTCTTTAGTCTGGGAGGTGTGGATTGGGCTTCATTAGATTTAGGGGTTTTATCTTCAGCCTCCACTTCATTCAGTTTCCTATTCATGCCAACCTTCTTTGATGGCTCATCTTTTTCAAACATTTATGGATTGGCTTCTTCTGCCTCCTCTGGAAGATAATATAACTTTCCTGACTGTTTTGAGAAACCAACTTTCATTCTCTTCAGAGCGTCATCACTAATTGACATAACCTTACAGTTTATTATCTTGGAGCTACATGGAATCTTGATGGATTCAAAAGTCCGAAAAGTCAAATTTGAATGAAAAGATGGATACATGATGATCTGGTCTCTAAGATTGCTATTCTTGATGTTCTAAATAGTAATGAGGACAAGCATCATCAAATTAATTTTCCTTAGATTTACTAGGAAATCTATGAAATATATATCACTTTTCATGATGGTATCTTTGTCACCTTTCCTCGGTACTAGAAAACCTTGTACCCATAGTTGTATAATCCAATTATTTTTGAGATATAGGCAATCTTCTTTTCAATCTTGATATGAGAAAGACCAAGGCACTATATAGCCTTTGCCTTAACAAAACTACCCTGAACCACTGCGAGTTTGTGTGAAGAATACATAGCTTCTCCTTCATATTCTATCCCCATCATGCTTGAATCTTTATTGTAAGAAAGTTTGTAAGTCTTCCCATAACTCTTAAGGGAAAATTTTTCTATACCCTCTTCCTCAAAGAAGAAAACTAATTCATAGAATTCGATTAGAAGATCTGGATAGGCTACATCATGGGATGATGTCTTAGGAATAGCTATAATTTCCCAACCATTTAGCCTGATATTCATGGAAGTAAGGGAGTAATGATTATTGAAGAAATTTGGGTGTACCATGCTCTCCCTATAAATTTTCTAGTCCAGGATTGGCATGACTGAAGACATATCCTGAGAAGGTGCTTCTTCATCCATTCATATTCGAGGAAGTTTGAGGTATTCAAAACCGGCTTAGGAACTGAGGCAGATCTTCGAGACACGAGATCTTTGAAAACCGATGTGGGGAACCATTGGTAGTCACCTTTATATAGGCGATGGTTGTGACCTTTCATATTCCAAAACCAATCTAACGGTTGAAAAACTCTCTGATGTGATCTAACAGTTGAAAACGTGCCTGCAAGGAAATAATGAATCTGAACATTTCAGGTTTAAAAAACATTCTAATTAAAAAAATGAATTAAAAAATTTAAAATACAAGAGAAAATACCAGTAAGTAAAAATGATTATGAAAACTGGAGTAAAGAAATCATACCTTTCAGATTGGATAAGAAGTTTATTCGTAATAGGTGATATTCTTCATGATGAAAATTTGACTAAAAAAACTCTAAAAAACATACTAAGAAATAGTTAATTAAGAAAAGTATGAGTAAGAAAATTCCCATTACGAAAATATACAAAATGAAAATATCCACTACGAAAATTTCAAGTACTTAAATTTCCAGTATGAAAAGTTCTATTAAGAAAATTTCGATTACAAAAATTTCTATTATGAAAATTTACATTACTAAAATTTTTAGTTTGAAAATTTCCATTACGAAAGTTTCCATTACAAAATTTCTCATTACGAAAATTTCAAAAAACCAACTACGAAAAATTTATTTCTAAAATTTTTAAAAAATAACTTTGAAAATTTTCATTAGGAAAATTTGAAAAACAGACTCTGAGAACTTTTATTACAAAAATTTGAAAGATAGACTATGAAAAATTTTATTACGAAAAATTTGAAAAACAGATTATGAATAATTTCATTACGAAAATTATAAAAAACAGATTAGGAAAATTTTCATTATGAAAATTTTGAAAAACATTCAATAACAAATGTACTCCCCTTATGAAAAAGAGTTTATTAATATAAAGATATTGCTTCAACATGAATTTAATGAAGGAATAATAACTTCAAATTTATCATTCCTAACTTATATTTAATGTATTAAAATCTATCGGTAGGTAATGATTTTGTGAAAATATCATCTTGTTGATCTTTCATTCCGATGAATTGAATAATGATATCTCCTTTTATTATATGATCCCTAAGAAAGTGATGCATAATGTCTATGTGATTTGCATGAGAGTGATTTTCATGGTTTTTATTAAGGGAAATGGCACTTGTGTTATCACAAAAAATTTGAGTCTTAGTAAAACTCAAGCCATAGTCTGTGAGTGTGTGTTGCATCCACAATACTAGAGCACAACAACATCCAGCTGCTACATATTCAGTTTCAGTGGTTGCGAGTGCTACTGAGTGTTGCTTCTTTCAAGACCAAGAAACAAATGATTCTCCTAATAAATTACATGTTCCAGATGTACTCGTTCTATCCATTCAATATCCACCAAATCCAGTATCCGAAAAAATAATTAATAAAATCATTTCCAGAAGTGTAAAATATTCCTAAATCCAAGGTTTTCTTTAAATTCTGAAAAATTCTTTTCACTGATTTTAAATGAGATTCCTTAGGATTGGATTGATATATTGCACATAAGCATACTGAAAACATTATGTCTGGACGGGTAGCTGTCAAGTAAAGAAGGCTTCCTATCATATCTTTAAAAGATGTTTGATCTACTGGTTTCTCATCTTCATCAAGATCAAGTGGGTTTGAAGTACCGATGGGACTACTTATACTCCAAGTTTTGTCATATCCATAATTTTTAATAATATCTTTAATATTTTTATGTTGGGATATATAGATTCTTTATGGTTTTTGGGAAATTTGAAAACCATGGAAAAAATTTAACTCACCCATCATACTCATTTAAAACTCAGATTTTATTAGATCTACAAAGGAATCAGTTAAGGATTGATGAGTTGAACCAAATATAATATCATCAACATAAATTTGAAGAATCAAAACATTTTTCTTGTCTTTATTTATAAAAAGGGTTGGATCTTCATTTCCCTTAACATAGTTATTTTGATCAAAAATACAATATGTCTATCATACCAAGCTATAGTTGTTGTTTAAGGCCATATAAAGCTTTGGTATGTCTAAAAACATGATTAAGATGTTTTGTATCTTCATATACAGAAGGTTGTTCAAAAAAAAGATCCTCTTGAACATAACCATTAAGAAAAGCACATTCCACATCCATTTGAAAAAGATTGAAATTGAAGAATGCTGCAAAGGCATGCAGAATACGAATAGATTCAAGTCTAGATAGTGGAGGGTAGGTTTCTTCATAGTCTATTCATTCTTGTTGATTATATCCATTAGAAACTAATCATGAATTATTTCTTACTATGATTCCATTTTCATCACACTTATTTCTAAATAACCATTTTACTCCAATTATAGACGATTCCTTAGTTCATTGAACCATGGTCCAAACTTTATTCCTTTCAAATTCATTTAGTTTATCTTGCATGGCTTTAATCCAATCATCATCACCTAAAGCAACATCAGTGCTTTTTGGTTCTAATTGGGAACGAAATGCAAATGCTCTACTTCAATTCATATGGAAGTTCTAGTCCTTACTGGTTTATTCACATCACCACTGATACTTTCACTGTGATGATTCTTTAGAAATGACTGATTTGCGTTTTGTAAAGCTTGTTCATCATCATAGGGTAGGAAATATTATGGGGTAAATGTTTCAGAAGTATCTTCTTGAACATTTTCCTTATCAGAAAGATCTTCTATCATATGTTGATAATCAGTTTTTGAATACAAATATGAGGATGTAGGTTGGGGTTGTTTAAAAACAAAAGGAACAGTTTTATAAAAACACATACTTTACATACATGGTTAATACATAAAAATTGAAGCTTACTTATTACAACATATAACAAAACCATGAAAGGACCGTATAGGTATAGTGTCTTTAGAAACAGGGAAACATAAACAACTAGTTCATAAAGCATCTGAACTATCTCCCATTTATTTCATCATATATATAGTCCCTTTTTGGAATATCTTACTTAATAACCTTCTTCCTGACCAGGGGAAAGAAAACATACAAAAGGGTGAGCTCAAATTCTCAGTAAGGGTAAAGAAAAGAAATATCAATCACATCATATTCATAAGAACATAACATTTTTGAAATATTAACCTGCAAAAGAGATCATAATTTCATAACATGGGATAAATCATGGTAGTGAAATGTAATCCCAATAATTATAACATAAAACATGAAACTTTATGGAATACACACATAATCATAGAGAATCATTTCTTATTATTAAAGACTCATTGACATTACTATCTTAGTGGACAAAGTCCATTTCTGAACCAAGTTCACTACTCGTTTTAGTCCTGTTTCACTGAACCATTTTAACCTGCCATTCCAGCCATGCCCATCTCATGAGATATAAAATCTTTACCCAATGAATTGGAGGGTTATATAGGTCCCACCAATCTTATAATGATACCATTCTTATTTGTTCCACAAAATCATGAACCATACATCATAGCATAACCCATGTAATAAAAATGGGAATCTTAATCATCATGACATCATAAAACAATTCATATAAGATAAAGGGATTAATAAAAATATTTCCATCACAACATAATCAAATCAATGTAATAATAGGGATATAAACAGATCCCTATATTATCTTAGTTGGAAAATAATTTTGATAAAACACTTGAACTCCATTCTTGAGAAAAATATCCTTTCTACATCAAAAACATTTTTCCTTTCTTAACATGTCATACAATTTTAAACTAAAAGATGTTGATTAATAATAAAATTGAAAACTTTTAAAGGATGATTCTTGGAAATAATGTTTTAAAAATCCATTCATTCATTATAAGTTAAAAAAATATTCTTCTCGTACTTTTGTCGGAAAAGTCCAAAAGTACCGCGTACGAAAAACGACAAAAGATTCCTTTCATATCTTTTACTATAAACTCATCGAAGAGTAAAATTGGATTTAAACAATTTTAGGTGGATGGAAATAATATTACATATTGAGGAAACATGGATGTGGATGATAAAATACACCCCAATAAATTCCAAAGTATAAACAATCTCGGATAAAAATGAGATTGTGATATTTTCCCTTACCTTATGTTTAATATGCTTTGTACATGTCCGAAACTCCTGTATAATAATTTAAATAATGTCATTGACTTATTAAAGAATCATATTCATTGTTATGATATTATATATGGTCATATTCTTAGCTTCTTATTAGTAATATTTGATTACTACTTGTTATTTGGGTGTTTATTTCTTTTTGATCTTATGCGTGTTTTGTCGAATAAATTATTATTCTTCTTTATAGGATATAGATACATCATTTACAGAATGGTATTAGTGTAATATATATCATATTAATTCATTAAATTCATTTATATAATCATTATTCAATGAATATCATATAGAATGAGTCGCATCACATCGTGGAGACGGTAGGCCGTACGTACGCACGGGCGATGATATCGTTCCCATGATCGTAGAATTGTATTGAAGTGTATGTATACTATTTAAGAATCAATATCACATGAAAATAATCATATATAGTTTTTATTTACACAATTATACCCATCCAAGTAAGGAGGTGGTGGAAAACAGATTTCACCACGGCGTGGAGACGGTATTCCGTACGTACGCACGCACGGTGATTTCATTTTCCATAGGATGGATAAGAGGTGAAATAGGGTTGTTTCATATTTATAATAACATATCAGTATATGAGGGATACTGATGTTATTACCTCATAATGAAACAAATAATGAAGAGGGAGTAGAAGAAGAATGGAACTTGAAGAAAACGGTAGAAGGTATTGCCTCTTTCTCGAAGTTCCTCCATTAAACTTTCTCTTAAGGCACTAGAATTGGTCTTTCAATATGACCAGTAACTATAGTAGGTTTCTAAAAAAGTGGGAAAGTGAAATGGCAGGGGTTGGCCGATCTTGAAGTCTCAAATTGGTGTGAGGAAGAGAGGGAGGAGGTCCTCTTTTATAAGGGAGGAGAGGGGAACCTTTGCAATGTGTGGAAATATTATTTTATTATAAACTTATCTTCGGTTTCAAAAGGTCCAAAAATCAATAAAGATTAAGATCAGATGACTCATGGTCGAAATAAAATCATCCAATCAGAATTGGACATGTTTTGGAAAATATTTTGATCATTATAATCATATTTATTTAAATCATTTATTAATGAGGTAAATACTTCATCATTATTGTGTCATAAATAATTTAATTTATATGGTGTGTAAAAAATATAAAAAATATCCTTATGAAGGAAATATTTTTAGATTTGTAATGAATATTAATAGTTTAAAATATAATTTATATAACCCCTAATAAAAATTAGTTACTAAAAGATTCTTGTTAATATCAATTTTGTCTTTACATTAAATTAATTAATCCAAATTGTCATTGTCACTACCAAGTGGCACAATGGGGTCCCAAAATCGACCCAAGGATGCCCATGGTCGGACAATACTCATCCAATAATGTTAGGAAAAGTTTCAAGGTAATTTGGAATTATAATAATACTCTTTTAACATTTAATTACCCTATTTACCTTTAACTGTAATAAAAAAATTACCGTAGTTACTATTCATAATATCAAAAAAAATAAAAGTAATCTATTAACATAATTTAGACCCACTGATTCCAAATATGGAATCAATTTTTCCAAATTCAAAACACATAAGTTTCAGTAATTAATTTAAAATTAATCATGTTGTTAAGCAAACGGGTTTTAAAAGTTAAAACATTGCGAAAGATTGAAATGTTTTTACCTATGAATTCAATGTAAAATTAATGCTAATGGCATACATTATATTAAATGGTAAAAATATATTCTATTTATACTTTAAAAGCAATCAATATTATAATTCAACCATATAATGTATTGCGATGAAAAAAGTTGTTTTTAATTAAAATATAGTGTGTTTTTACTATTCATTAAAATATGAAATTTATCAAAATATTATGAAAATTTTATCCAAAGTAAATTATTATATCCTGATTCTAAATAATAATTTTATTTTGTAAAATTGAACTTATAAAATTGTCAAAAACTAGATTTAATGTGGGTGCGCCATCAAAAGGTAGTAAAACTACATTTTTGGAAAAATACTTCTTTTATCCAAAACAACTGATTTTGTTTTCATACCTCATTCTAGAAAATGTATAAGATGAATTAAAATGTTATAAAATTCAAAATTCAGTTAATACTATTCATAACGACTAATATTATAATATATCATTGTTTAGTGAAACTCAGTATTGCCTATGTCGCAAGCTATCGAGGAAGGTGGCGGTTGCGTGTAAAGCAATCCAAGCTAGTGTTGTGTGTAGTGAAAGATTTCATTGATGATTCATATAACATAAAAACAAAATATTTCTCATAAAAGTTTTGGGTGATACATTCTACCCCACTTAAAATGAATTTCTCCGTCGAAATTTGTTACTTCGTAACAAACAGATGAGGATACCTCTCCCTTATCATATCCTCATGTTCCCATGTAGATTATTCTAATTTGTGGTTCCTCCATAAAACTTTCACCAAGAGAGTGGTCTTCTTCCATAGGACTTCTTCGCTACTATCCAAAATCTCTATCGGTTGTTCTTCATAAGAAAGATCTTGTTCCAGCGGTAGAACATCTGAGCTGAGTACATGTGAAGGATCATCTATGTATTTTCTCAAGAGAGATGCCTGGAACACATCGTGAACTTGAGATAGATTCGGTGGAAGCTCCAATTGGTAAGCTACCTTCCCAACATGATCCAGTATTTCAAAAGGACCGATATATCTAGGGCTCAACTTTCCCTTCTTTCCAAATCTCATGACCCTCTTCCAGGGAGATATTAGTAAGAACACATTATCACCCACTTCAAACTCTAAGTCTTTTATTCGGTTGTCGGCATAACTTTTTTGTCGACTCTGAGCTGCTCTAATGTGTTGTTGAATAGAATTGACCTTTTCTGCCATCTCATCAACAAGATCAGGTCCTAATAGCTTTCTTTCACTAACTTCATCCCATCCAGATAGAGTCCTGCATTTCTTTCCATAGAAAGCTTCATAAAGATCCATCTAAATACTGGAGTGAAATATATTATTATAAGAAAATCTCACCAATGGTTGGTTTTGATCCCAACCACCTTTTAAATCCATAGGGCAATCTCTCAACATATCTTCTAGAGTTTGAATTTTCCTCTCAGACTGACCGTCTGTCTGAGGATGATAAGTAGTGATGAAACTCAACTCTGTATCCAGAGTATGCTGAAGACATTTCCAGAACATTGTGTTAATCCTCAGATCCCGATCAGATATAATGGAAAGTGGTACTCCATGAAATCTTACCACATCCTTTACATATATCCTGGCAAGCTGATCAAGAGAAAAATCTTCTCTAATAGCAATGAAGTGTGTTGACATCGTAAGATGATCAACTATAACCCAGATAGAATTATTGCCTTTGGATGTTTTAGGAAGTCTGGTGACAAATTCCATAGTTATGTTTTTCCATTACCATTCGGGTATGGGTAATGGTTGTAACATTCCCTTAGACATCTGTCACTTAGCATTAACATGCTGAAAAACCAAGCATCGAGAGACATATTCAGCAACATCTCTTTTCATGCCATCCCACGAGAAGTACTCTTTCAGGTCCCTATACATCTTGGTGCTTCCAGGATGAATAGAGAATGAAGAACTATGATCCTCATACAGAATATCCTTTTTTAATTCGGGGATGGGAGGAACAAAAACCCGATTCCTGAACATTATTATCCCATCACAATCAAGGTTGAATTCAGGAACATTTCTCACCTTTTTCTGTAACTCGACATCTTTTTTCTGTGCCTCTTTAATATTCACATGTATAGATGGTTGAACATTCATTTGAGAAGGATAAAAATTTTCCCCTTTCATTATAATTACAAGATCCATCCATTGTAAATCCAAAAATATAGGATCTTTTGTGATCCTCACCATGGATAAGCTAGCATGGTCTTGTCGACTTAATGCATATGCCACCATGTTTGCTTTCCCAGGGTGGTAATTAATTGAGCAGTCGTAATCTTTAATTATCTCCAACCATCTTCCTTGGCAAATATTCAGCTTCTTTTTTGTGAAAATATACTTTAACCTTTTCTGATTAGTATAAATGTCACACCTTTCTCCAAAAAGATAATGCCTCAAAATCATTAATTCAACGATTACTGCAGATAACTCCATATCACGAGTTGGGTAATTTTTCTCATGTATTTTCAACTGTCGTTAGGCGTAAGCTATCACCATATCATTTTGCATAAGAATACACCCCAATCCATTCTTGGATGCATCACTATAGATCACAAACCTTTCTCCACTACAAGGCAGTGTGAGCACAGGTGCACCGGATAACCTTCTTTTCAACTCCTTGAAATTCTCATCACATTCCTCTGTCCAAACAATCGTAACTCCTTTCCGAGTCAACATGGTGAGTGGATTAGATAATCGTGAAAAAATCTTTCACAAAACTTCGATAATATCCATCCAATCCAAGAAAGCTTTGTATCTCGGTTACTGTTATTGGTCTCGACCATCTTTCGATAACCTCTGTTTTTGTTGGATCCACAGATATCCCCTCTTTTGGGATTATGTGACCCAAAAATGCAATGTTTTGAAGCCAAAATTCTCACTTGGTAAATTTTGCATAAAGCTTCTCCTTTCATAGGGTCTTTAATACAATTCTCAAGTGATCTTCATGTTCTTCCTTGTTATTTGAATAGACAAGACTATCATCTATAAAGACTACCACAAACTGATCAAGATAGTCTCTAAAGACTCTATTCATCATATCCATGAAGATAGCAGGGGCATTAGTAAGACCAAATGGAATCACTATAAATTCATAGTGTCCATACCATGTACGGAAAACCGTCATTGGTATATCCTCCCTTTTGACCATTAATTGATGATACCCTGAACGAAGATCAATCTTGGAAAAGTATTGAGCTCAGAGTAGTTGGTCAAATAGGTCATCAATGCGTGGGAGAGGATATTTGTTCCTGACAGTGATCTTGTTATGTTCTTGATAATCAATGCAGAGTCTCATTGATCCATCATTCTTCTTAACAAACTGAACAGGTTCTCCCCAAGGTGATGCACTAGGGTGTATGAATTTTTTATCAAGATTCTCTTGGAGTTGCTTCTTCAATTCTTGCAACTCAATTGGGGCCATTCTATAAGGTTTCTTTTAAATAGGCAAAGCACCCGTTACGAGTTCTATTGAAAATCAACTTCACAATTTGGTGGAAGACCCGATAATTCCTCCAGAAAGACATCGTCAAACTGTCATACAATGGGGATATTATTAATCGTGAGTTTCTCTCCAACCATTTGAGATAAATAACCTTCATTTAGTGGAATCAAGACCCATACGATAGAAGAAATTTCCACTGGAAGGTTATGTTCATCCTTGCATCGATAGACGATCATAGATTGATCTGGAATTTGAAATGTGACTTCCCTTCTTTGGAAATTTATATGAGCTCCATATAAAGAAATCCAATCCATGACAAGAATAACATAAAATTCCACTATAGGAAGGATCACAATATTTGCAGGAAGCACTTTCCCACAAACTTCAATCGAAGAAGAATTGTCAACTATTGATGCAACTGTTGTGCCATTAGGAGTTGTCACACCCAACTCAACATCTAATTGTTGAGGTAATACGACAATACCCTTAGAAAAATCTTCAGAAATAAAAGCGTGGGAGGATCCAGAATCAAATAAAACATTTGCTACTTTAGAGTGGATGGTAAGAGTACCTGTCACCACTTCGTTGTCGTACTCCACATCGCCAATAGTAATTGCATGTGACATTCCTTTCTCTTTGGCCTTAAGAGTTTGTTGACGTCGATCATCATCATCAACCCTTGGATTTGGTCATTGATTGGAATAATTCCCCATCTCCTCGCACTTGAAACATTGAAGTGTAGTAGGTTCATTCTGTGTATCCCTTCCTTTGTTTGCATCATTAGACATATTCTTCCCATTATTTCAACATTCAACTGCCCGATGACCTTCTTTTCTAGACATATAACATTTTCTTTTCCCCTTAAGCCAATTTACTCCATGTTTATTTCCACACATTGAGAATAAGGGAAAAATCATCTTCTTTACAGTGTTGTCTTTAGATTTTCCTTTGAATTCCATTTTCCTCTTCTTATCAAACCCATATGACTGATGGGTCACTCCAATCTCCATCTCAACATTGAGAGAACATCGAACGATTTCCTCATAGCTATTGAATTCCCTTATGGCTAAGGCCCTTCGAAGACTTGGTTTTAAGACACTAAAGAATCGATTGATCTTACTCTCAGGTTGGATAATAACACCAGAAGCATAACTTGCAAGTATTGTAAAATTTTCTTCATAGGTACCAACAGATTCATCATACTTTTTCTTTAGATCAAGAAACTCCTTCTCCATCTTTGTTCGAAGAATACGAGGGAAGTACTTATTGAAAAATAATTTCTTGAACCCGTCCCATTCCATGTACTCAATTTCATCTCTTTGCCTCGTATTCTTGATAAGATTCCACAAATGATCAGCATCACCTTCCAAACGATACACTACTAAGATGACATTATCATGTTCAGAACATTGAAGAACTGAAAATATCTTTTCAGTGGTACTGATCCATTGTTGAGCCACTAATGGATCATAAGACCCACTGAATGAAGGTGGACGCTACCTCCTGAAGGATTCAATAGAATGTTGCTCCATCCTTTTCTCATTTGGAAGTCCTGCATGATTCATAACTTGAGAATGTTTTGTGAGCATGGCTACAAGATTTTTCATTCCAGCTCCCATATCTTTTGGTTGCTCAGGGGGACAACCATTGCATTGCCCATCGCATTCCGCAATAACACGGTTCCTTCGAGTTCCAGCCATTGACTAAAACCAAGAAGAATAGTGTGATCAACACTAATTATACAAATAAAACCACATAATCAAGAACAATATTTTACACCTAAGGTCTTATCATAGGTTTTTCATGCCAATTTCTAAAACACTAAGATTGTGTTCTATGCTTAGACATATCCTTAGGTTTCTTACTAAGGCTTTCACATCCTAGTTTCCAAAGGTTGTCTATATCTTTCCTCTGATACCAACTATAACGACCCATACTTTACATACATGGTTAATACATAAAAATTGAAGCATAATTATTACAAAAAATAACAAAACCATGAAAGGAACGTATAGGTATAGTGTCTTTATAAACTGGGAAACATAAACAACTAGTTCATAATGCATCTACATTGTCTCCCATTTATTTCATCATATCTATAGTACCTTTTGTCATATCTTACTTAATAACCTTCTTCCTGACCTGGGGAAAGAAAACATACAAAAAGGGTGAGCTCAAATGCTCAGTATGGGTAATAAAAGAAATATCAATCACATCATATTCATAAGAACATAACATTTTTGAAATCCTAACCTGCAAAAGAGATCCTAATATCATAACATGGGATAAATCATGGTAGTGAAATGTAATCCCAATAATCATAACATTAAACAAGAAACATTGTGCCATACACACATAATCATAGATAATAATTTCTTATTAGTAAAGACTCATTTCCAAGACTATTATAGTGGACAAAGTCCATTTCTGAACCAAGTTCACAACTCGTTTTAGTCCTGTTTCACTGAACCAGTTTAACCTGCCGTTCGAGCCATGTCGATCTCATGAGATATGAAATCTTTACCCAATGCATTGGAGGGAGATATAGGTCCCACCCATCTTATAATGATATCATTCTTATGTGTTACACAAAATCATTAACCATACATCATAGCATAACCCATGTAATAAAAATGGGAATCTTAAACATCATGACATCATAAAACAATTCATATAAGATAAAGGAATTCATAAAAATATTTCCATCACAACATAATCAAATCAATGTAATAATAGAGATAGAAACAGAACCCTATATTATCTTTTATGGAAAATAATTTTGATAAAACACTTGAACTCCATTCTTTAGAAAAATATCCTTTCTACTTCAAAAACATTTTTCCTTTCTTAACATGTCATAAAATTTTAAACTAAAAGAAGCTGATTAAAAATAAACTTAAAAACTTTTAAAGTAAGATTCTTGGAAATAATGTTTTAAAAATCCATTCATGTCTTATAAGTTAAAAAAAACATTCTTCTCTTAATTTTTTCGGAAAAGTCAAAAAGTACCTCATATGAAAAAAGACAAAAGTTTCCTTTCATATCTTTTACTAAAAACTCACCGAAGGGTAAAATTGGAATTAAAAAATTGTAGGTGGATGGAAATAATATTACATATTGAGGAAACATAGACTTATTAAAGAATCATATTCATTGTTATGATATCATATATGGTCATATTCTTATCTTCTTATTAGTAATATTTAATTACTACTTGTTATTCGGGTGTTTATTACTTTTTGTTCTTATGCCTGTTTTGTCGAATAAATTCTTATTCCTCTTTATAGGATATAGATACATCATTTACATAATGGTATTAGTGTAATATATATCAAATTCATTCATTCAATTCATTTATATAATCATTATTCAATGAAGATCATATAGAACCAGTCGCATCACATCGTGGAGACGGTAGGCCATACGTACGCACGAGCGATGATATCGTTCCCATGATCGTGGAATTGTATTGAAGTGTATGTATACTATTTCAGAATCAATATCAATTTACAATAATAATATAAAGTTATTATTTACACAATGATACCCATCCAAGTAAGGTGGTGGTGGAAAACAGATTACACCACTGCGAGGAGACGGTATTCCGTACGTACGCACGCGCAATGATTTCGTTTTCCATAGGATGGATAATATGTGAAATAGAGTTTTTTAATATATATAACAACATATCAGTATAGTAGGGACACTGATGTTATTACCTCATAATGAAACAACTAATAAAGAGGGAGTAGAAGAAGAATGGAACTTAAAGAAATCGGTAGAAGGTATTACCTCTTTCTCGAAGTTCCTCCTTTATAAATTCTCTTAAGGCACTAGAGTTGGTCTTTTGATAAGACCAGTACCTCTAGTAGGTTTCTAAGGAAGTGGGGAAGTGAAATGAGCTGGGTTTGGCCGAGCTTGAAGGCTCAAATTGGTGTGTGGAAGAGAGGGAGGTGGTGCCCTTTTATAAGTGAGGAGAGGGGCACCTTTGCAAAGTGTGGAAATATTATATTATTATAAACTTATCTTCGGTTTAAAAATGTCCAAAAATCATTAAAGATGAAGATAAGATGACTCATGGTCGAAATAAAACCATCCAATCAGAATTGGACATGTTTTGGAAAATATTTTAATCATTATAATCTTATTTATTTAAATCATTTATTAATGAGGTAAATACTTCATAATTATTGTGTCATAAATAATTTAATTTATAGTGTATAAAAATTATAAAAAAATATCATTATGTAGGAAATATTTTTATCTTTCTAATGATTATTTATAGTCTAAAATATAATTTATATAACCCCTTATAAAAATTAATTACTAAAAGATTTTTGTTAATGACAATTTTGTCTTTACATTAAATTAATTAATCCAAATTGTCATTGTCACTACAAAGTGGCTGAATGGGGTCCCAAAATCGACTAAAGATGCCCATGGTCGTCCAATACTCATCAAATAAGGTTGGGAAAAGTGTCCAGGTAATTTTGAATTATAATAATATTCTTTTAACCTTGAATTACCCTATTTACCTTTAACCGTAATAAAAACAATTACCGTAGTTACTATTCATAACATAAAAAAAAATAAAAGTATGCTATTAACATAATTTGGACACACTGATTCCAAATATGGAATTCATTTTTCAAAATTCAAAATACAGATGTTGCAGTGGTTAATTTAAAATTAATTCCGTTGTTATGCAAACGGGTTTTAAAAGTTAAAACATTGCCAAAGATTGAAATGTTTTTACCTATGAATTCAATGTAAAATTAATGCTAATGACATATATTATATTAAATGTTAAAAATATAATCAATTTTTACTTTAAAAACAATAAATATTATAATTTAACCATATAATGTATTGCGATGAAAAAAGTTGTTTTTAATTAAAATATAGCGTGTTTTTACTATTAATTAAAATATGAAAGTTATCAGAATAATATGAAAAAATTTTCCAAAGTAAACTATTATATCCTGATTCTAAATAATAATTTTATTTTGTCAAATTGAACTTATAAAATTTTCAAAAACTATATTTAATGTGGGTGTGCCATCAAAAGGCTGTAAAACTGCATTTTTTGAAAAATACTTCTTTTATCCAAAAAAATTGATTTTGTTTTCATACTTCATTCTAAAAAATGTATAAGATGAAGTAAAATGTTATTAAATTAAAAATTCAGTTAATACTATTCATAACGGCTAATATTATAATATATAGTTGTTTAGTGAATCTTGGTATTGCGTACGACGCAAGCTATCGAGGAAGGCCGAAGTTGCGTGTAAAGAAAGCCAAGCTAGTGTTGTGTGTAGTGAACGATTCTTTTGATGATTTATATAACATAAAATCAAAATATTTCTCATAAAAGTCTCGGGTGTTTGAAGTTTAATCAAATTTGGTATTGCTATCTCTTCAACAGTACATGTGTTTTTGTTAAAAACTCTATAGGCCTTAGAAGTTGTGGAGTGGCCTAGGAAAATTCCTCCATCAGCTTTTGGTGAAAATTTGAGTAAGTTATCTTTATTATTCAGAATAAATATATTGAAAATAAAATCCTTAAAGTAGGAATGTATGGGTTTTCTACCATTCCATAGCTCATAATGTTTTGTATTAGAAAAAGTTCTAATCAAAACATGATTTATAGTATAACAAGCAGTACTTACAGCTTCAGCCCAAAAATGTCCGTCTATAGAATACTCACTTAAAATGGTTCTAGTTATTACTTGAAGAATTCTATTTCTTCTTTCAACAACGCCATTTTTTTGAGGTGTTCTGGGTGCTGAAAAGTTATGAGTAATGCAGTTTATACTACAAAAAGTTTCAAAATCCGAATTTTGAAATTATCCTCCATGATCACTATGAATAGTTTTTAATGGAAGGTTTTTATCATTTTTCACATGGGCTCTAAAACTATTGAAATAAGAAAAATCATCATACTTATTTTCTAGGAAATATACCCACATATATCTAGTGTAATCATCATCAAAGACAAATACAAATTACATTCCCCCAATTCTTCCAGTTTTTGTTGGACCAAAAAGATCCATATGGACTAGCTGTAATGAATCATTAGTTGAGACTTCACCAAATTCTTTAAAACATGATTTATGTTGCTTTCCATATTTACAAGGGTTAACGACATTTATAGAATCAAATCTATTATATGGTCAATCCTTAACTAGTCCCTTCTTATTAAGTTTGCATAAGTTCCTAACATTATAGTGTCCTAGCCTTCTATTCCATAATCAAGATTGATCTTACATTGCACTAAGACAAGGTAATTCTTGGGTCCTAAGGTATTCTATGTTTAATGTATAAAAATTCTTTTTCCTATTGGTAGAAAGAGTAAATTCTTCATGAAATTGTTTACTAAGCACTTATCATTCCAAAAATTCACAAGGTAGCCTTTATCACATAATTGGCATATGCTGACGTGGTTGGGCTTAAGACCGTTAACAAATAAAAAAAATTTGAAATCAAGGTTTTTCCAAGAAGTACGATGTTACCTATACTAATAATTTCTCCCTGAGTATTATATCGGAATGTTAATTTTCCTCCTTTAATCTTGATAATCGTTTCAAAATAGTTTTTGTTACCAGTCATATTCCGGGAACATCCACTATCCATGTACCATGAATTGATGTTGGTACTTTTCCCTATTTTCCTGAAAACAAGAAAAAAGATATGTTTTCAGAATCCATACTTGCTTGGATCCGGAAATCACAAAAAGTAATATTTTGGGAACCCACATCATCTTAGAAAAATAAGATTTATGAAATCCTAATGATTAGGTTTTCTTTAGAGAACAACATTTTCCCAGTTTCCACCACATTGACACTTAGTGCATAATGGAGCACTTTTAGGAACAAAGTAATTGTTACTAAAATTCGGTTTAGAACTTGTGTAACCAAAACCAGAAGTATTTCTTTGAGGACATATTTGTGAGTACATTTTATCAAAATATTCCTTACCAAGGGTTAAGATTTACAAACACTTCCTCAAGGAGAATATTTAGGATTTTAGTTTTATAACAATGTTCATTTCTTTAAAAACATTTTAACTAGATCTAGGCTCGGAAAAAAAATATTAGAATTTATGTTTGCTTAATCTTTATAATGTTTATTCCTCTCAGAACTTACATCCTAGAGATTTTTTGAAATACTTTCAAAATTACAATTTTTCTTATCAAGATCTTTAGAAAGATCTGATATTTCCTTCATAAGAATAATATTCCTAGAATTTTCCATATCAAGTTTTTTCATGAGTTTTTATTTCTAATTCTAAAGGAGTTTGGAAAACATAGAAACTTCTTTAAAGGTAGGTAAAGCATTATATTCATCAGAAGAAAATTCTTTATCCAAAGAGCTATAATATTTGCTATAATTAGCATTTAAAGAAACATTGGTCATTGATTCAGCATTTTGTAACTTAGCCATCCTGAAATGATTATCAATAGGTAGCCTGGCTAAAAGACCAAGATTATTCTGTCAAAAAGAATCTTAATATGAAGATTCATCTAAAGAATCTCCACCACTGGAACTCCATGTGTCATTGGCTTTCAACAATTTCTTAGCTTTTGACTTGAAATACTTCTTTCTATTTTTCTCAAAATTCCTTTTCTTTCTTCCTTTTCTCTTGAGCATATGGAAGTCAGGTCTTATGTGTCCAACTCTCTTGAATTCATAGCATGTAACTTCAAGATCATTCTTTTCATTCCTTTCCTTCTCCTTGTATTTGGATTGGATGTTCCTCTGTCCATTTATCTTGTTCATCCTTCGAGAAATAATTGCAAATTCATTTTCTAAGGATTCACTTCCACTATATTTGTATTGGATAACGACTTTATTATATTTGGATCAGGTAACCCTCTCTAGAGTATTGGCTTTCATATGATTAGAAGTAGGAGTAAAAGCTACACTTCCATTTCCATTCATCTTCTTCAAAATATCAACATCTCTCTTCATTATAGTCTCATGCTAAAGAATACTTACAAATATCTCATCAAGGGTAATCTTAATATCCTTTCTATTCTCATCAATTACAGTACTTTTAGATTCCCACTCATTTGGCATGATGTCGATGATCTTGTCAACAAGAGATTCATCATCTAATCATTTTTACCCATTGATTATAAACTATTCACAATAGTCATGAATGTCTATTGAACTTTTCATATGGGTTCACCATAAGGAAAACTAAAACCATGATATTCGGCTCTAATCATGGCTTTTATAGTCTCAATTACTTTGGATGTTCCGATGTGACTAACTTCTAGTTTCTTCCATATACAATTTGCTGCTTCACAAAATGAAATTTGGCTATATATATTTCTAGTCATTGAAAAAAGTAAATTATTGCATACCTTATAACTAAGTTGATATTCATTCTTTTATTGATTTTTAAAGGCACTTACTTCTTTATCAGGGATCTTGTATACATCAGTAAGAATAAAAAAATTTCAACCCCAGTGTTGATAATGAAATTCTTCATACAATCTCTCCAATATTCATAATCATTACCATCAATGATAGGTGGTCTGGTTGGATTGAGATTGTCTATTGAACCAAATTTTATTCCTACCCTCCCTAATATATGTCTTTATACAAAAAATTTTCAGTAGAAAAAGTTTGTAAATAAGGAAAATATTCTATGAACGAAAATATTGAGTAAAAGAATCTCTATGAAAAAGTGAATCCGAACTATGAATTCTATTATGAGAACTAATTGTCTTCTGAATCTAATCATGTGATTAATTCAAATTGAACCATATTCTCTGATACCAATTGTAAGGATGGAATGTGACTGAGTATGATATACTCTATAATACCAAATGTAGGATCAAAAAAAGAATTATATTATTAGATATAGGGGGGGTTGAATTGTACCATTTAAAAATTCCGTTTGAACTTTTATAGATAGTAATTTTTAACACGGTTAAACATGATAATTCACAAGACCTCTATGAGTTCTAAATGCTTGCTTGATTCCTGAAAAGTGATTCCAAAAAATGGAACATAACTAAAGTTACAAATATTATGCTTCTACCTTAAAGCGTATAGAATACAACTATATCAGAGTACAAGGGTTATGAAGTATAAGAACGTATACTTTCCTAAACAATAAAAAATGTAGTGTAAAAACTTGTAATAAAAGAAAGTAACATGTAATAAGTCTTTTAACTCAAATAGAAGTGTATCCAATAACCTTGGATAAAGGTCCCTTGATTTATACTTTCATGAAATTCTGTCTGACCCACACAAGGGTAAGCCCTTGATACGAAGATCAGAGTCTGTCTTGCTATCCCTGGTAGTCCTCAACTATCAGGTAGTCGGCACATCTATCTTCCTCAGCAACGAATCCCACAACTTCAAGGTTTTGGAACCACTATCTTCCTATCCCTAGAATCCCTCTATAGTACATAGAAGAAATCCGAGTTGCACGAAGAAAATCTTCACAAGTCAATGTTTGAACAAGTTGTTCAAACATTCCACATGAAGCCTGAGAGTTGATAAGAGCCTCTCTCTCTAGAAATCACTTCAGGAAGTCTAAGCACCAAAATTACAAAATATGAAGCACGTTCAAATGAGAACCTATTTATAGGTGAAGCTCCAACGTTCGGCTCCCTCATCCAACGATTATATTCTTCCTTGAATTTCAGAGCGACCTGTACATGTGTCACTCAGTCAATGGTCAGTTGATAACTGAAGGAACAACATCATTTTATAATAGAATAAGTGGAAGAATAACCAAAAACTGATATATGGAATAAAGGTAAATGAATGTTTAAAGTGTAGAAAAAATTGAATTTGGAGTTAGTAGTACTAAGATATTAAGATTCTGTTTTTCTATGGAATTCGTAATGAGAATTCATATTCAGAATTCATCATCAGAGTTAATAATGAGAATTTGTATTTAGAATTCATCATCATAATTCGTTATGAGAATTAGTAATCAAAAATAATCATTAGAATTCATAATGAGAATACATAATCAGAATTCATTATTTGAATTTGTAATGAGAATTTGTAATCAGAATTCATCATCAGAATTTGTAATGAGAATTCGTAATCAGAATTCATCATCAGAATTCGTAATGAGAATTAGTAATCAGAATTCATCATCAGAATTCATAGTTAGAACATTATACAATTTCGTAATCAGAATTCATAATTAAACTTCACAAAATTTTGTAAAAGGGAATTCGGAGTAGAACTTCTTAAAAGTTCGTAGAAAAAATTTGGTTCCTAAAACAGAATGCTTCATATCTAAGTATTATACGATTCCATGGTTTTTTATATGAATCCGATTTTTATACTTATGAAAAACATTGATAAGAACAATGAATCCAAGGTAGGGGTAAATTTCATTGTATAAAGAAAATTTTCCTTATATAAGTAAAATAAGGGTAAAATTAGTTTTTCCTTAAGATAAGGTGTTTGCGATTTTCAAAACATGAGGAATGATAATGTCATAAGAATATCCTTAATGACTTAACAGTATCCCCCTTGAATGAAGGAATGGAAAAGGGATAAAGAAGACCTTATTGACATAAAACTATTGAGTACAGTCTCGGGTCATCTCTATGTAGAGTGACTTGAGAATTAAAGAATCAGTTCCATTCTAATAATCGTATGCTTTTCTAAAGACTTTAGGGTTTCGACACGTCAGTCTCATTGTCTTAATCTATTGTGCATTTGAGATGTTAGTTTAACTTCATTTTTTGAAAGGAAACTCATAAGTTGTGTAGTTTTTTTCCGAACATAAATAATGTGTCCTTTAATGTATATGGATCACAATATAAGGGGACCATTGGGAAATGGTCGAGTTATATTGAATGCCTTTGAGTCATGCTAGTGTTGCCTTATGTCAGTGCTTGTGCTACTGCATGACCTTGATTTGGTTCAACTGTTTTATCGTCTAGTTATGGGGTGTGTAATTGGAAACCCATTCTTAAATCCACTTAGTGTACTTTTATTATGAGACTAGCATGTCACCTATCTTAACGTCTTCATAGATGAACTTACAGAGCATCAGTCTTACATCATGCTAAATCTTAAAAGCTGTTGAGCTTGTTCGAAGATCTTTTTCTGTGATATACGTTAAAGCATGGTTCTCATTGAGGTTTCGTAAGTCCTGAGTAATTCTTAGTTTTTCTTGCAGGAACACATTGTTTGGACTCATGGACTGGACTCATATCTTTTGGATATCTCCGACCAACTAAGATAGAACTCTACGAGAAATGTATTCCAAATCTCTCAACCCATTCTTACTTCGTTTAGTTCAATGATTATGGTTGTAAGGGGCTATTTTTAAAGCATGTTTCAATGAGAATGAAAGTGTGGTATCAAGGTTGGCAGTGTCTTCTGAGAGATCTTTCTCAACAAGTTTTTGTTAGGTCGATCGGGATTCTAACATTCCTTTAAAAGAAATCATGATAGGAGAGTCAAAATAATACTTAGAGTTGTGACTTGTACAACAATTCAAATAGTGGAGGTATCGTGGATTGGAATTATCACCTTATTAACTTAACACCTATGGTGGGAATCAACATTAGTTGAGTGTTATCAATACTATGATGTGATCATGTCTCTATCTGAGTGGGATCTTGTAAGATCAATTTATCTGTTAAGTTGAACTTTTAGCATTGTATCAGGTTGTTAGGGATGATGTTCGTTGTGCGTTGGAAATGTTTGAGGTGCTTTGGGCATTGGTAACGCCAGGAGACCATTTGAATGAAAAATCATGACCCTTCTAGTTTGTTTGATGTTTATGTTGTTCCCGAAGTCCTATCAAGGATGAGAAGTTTTTAAGGTGGGTAGATTGTAGAATCCCATGTTTTTGAACCGGACAATGGTACGTAAGTTTTTTAACCTTTTCATTTACTAAACCAGTAATTTTTAAAGCCGAGCTTCAAAACATAACTCTAAGTGTTGGAACACTTGTATGTGTTGTTTTTGGACTCGGGTGAAGGCCCAAGAAGTCTCTTGAGTGGACTCAAAAGTTTTGGGAGTTTTGGAAATGAAAAAATTCATTTTTTAAGGAGAGAAGATGGCACACAGTATGTGCACGACCTTTTAAACTGTGTGGTCCTCTGATGGTAAACATGGGACCCCATTCTAATATGGACAAGGGCATGTGCACGACCTGTACATGATTTCAGAAACTATATTCCTAGGTTGTATAGGGTGTGTCATGAAGGTAGTGGTGTACCGCATGGTTGGTGCACATATTTCCAAACCATGCGGGTTAATTGTGCTTGGCCCCCTTTTTGGGATTTTAATTATTTTAAACTTTAATTGAAATTAAATCCTAATCTGAACACTCTCCTCACCACATCCTTGGCTCAAACCACAACGAACAGAACCCCCAATGGGGTTCACCCTTCGATGATCCTCCCAGCCTCTTCTCCTCTTCGATCATCAACTGATTTACTTAATTTTTCATGGTCGATCCATCACCGTGAGTCCTCTTCTCCCTCCTCTTTCCTTCTACTATCTTCACATAGAACTAATCGTCACCCAGTGAGGTTCTACCTAACCATAGGGATTTGGGGGTGACATAAGTTTTGGAATTCCTATGTTCTAGGTACGTGAAAAGGGTCTCTTGGGAATTGTTCTTGTTTGTTTTAGAAACCGACGCCAAAGATGAGGATGTTTTGGTGGTTTTCGTCCAACAAATTTTCTTCAGGGTATGTTTTATCCTCATTTAATTGTTATGTTTTTTTGGATTTTGAGGTTTATGAGTTCATGGTATGCTTCTTGTAGTGCTTTTAGTTTTTCTAGGTGGTTTCAATTCATTTTGGTTCATTGCTAAAGTGGATGTCTCATATACACCTTGAGGTAGGGTCCCTATCCAAGTCATTAATAATTAATAATACATTAATTCATTTTCTTACTGCACTTTTTTTATAAATAAATTCATGCATTAAATTATTATATACAATTATTATGAAATGTGAATTCATCATATTCATCATTTTAATTCTTAATGTATTAATTGATTTTTTTGAATAACAGTATCATGTTTTTATAATAAAACCCCTCCAATAGAGGTATGATGCCATTAAGATAAATATTAGTGTCTAGACCTAGCATGCTTGACTTGTCATTTTATAATAATTATGCTTGATGTTATGTTAAGATACAAAATTCTTAGAACATGGCCATAATGGTATTAGAAATACTGAGTTTCATTTTTAAACGATTATAGGACCAAAGAACCATCTAAGTTTTTGGTGTGGTTTTTAGATTAGAATTACCCATGTAGGTAATTTCCCTCTTCCATGTATACATGGAGCCATATAAATGCAATAAAATGTTTTGGTAAATAAAATGAGTTTATTGAAATGAATATTTAATACATTATGACTGACCCCAAAAAACAAGTTACTATTTTGTTTTTCAAATATTTGGAATAATAATAAAACCATGGGTGACATGTGGGTTCCCAAGTATGAATGCCATGAAAGACTCAATGGGTTATCATAATCATATCGTCGGAGATACATGGATTCCCATTTTGTCATTCCATGGATTGACACGGTTTCATGATACAAGGATTGGTTCCACATCTATGGAAACCCTTACCATGCTATGGGATGGTAGAACTGTGGACATTTCCCTTTGAAAACGCCATAATGGTTTTTACTAAATTGTTGTAATGATACTTGTTTTTTCTAAAATGATGGAAGGAAAGGCTTGAACAAATAAATAATGGTTTCAACTCTACTTGACCAATCCACACTATTGAAAGGGAATACTTGAACCAAATGAATCATTACGTGACTTGTTTATCAGATAGGAATGATCTGACTCGAGATTGACATGGATTTTTAGTGGAGAATACCTTGGGTCTTAGGAACCCCATTCCGATTCAAGAATACAGTTTACTTAGGTTGATACCACCTAGAATTTAGTTCATTCCTATTCCTTGGATGCTTGGTATACTACCACTGGGTCCCTTATTCTTACAAGATACCTCATATACACTCCTTAGATCCATCATTGATTGGTAGGTTCCAGGGTTAAATCCCACCGGTCCTTGTCTTTTCATAGCCTTATTTTACCATGGATGGTCACATTGGACTCAATAGGTGAAATATTGTGTAATGATTTGGATTACACACCTTGGATTACACTCTTACCTCTTATCTTGAAAAAGATACAACTGAGTTAGGTTTCTATGATTTAAGATACCTTGGATTTTACCCTAGAACTCCAAAACATGATATCTTTTCCAGGTTTCCATGTTACATCCTAGAAGCTCCAATACTTATACTATCACAGGATGCTTTAGATACACACCTTGGTTCCATCATTAACATATAGGTTCCATGGATTAATTTTATCGGGTCCCGCCATTGCTAATCCTCTTTTACCTTAGAGGAATCTATTTGGACTCGGTTGGCGACTTACTCACATGTGACTTATAAATTAAATTGTAAAACTAAATTAATGAATTTGTTACATATTTATACACCAGCCAAGGGATGAAGTGGGTACTTGGTTATTTAGTTATAATGTACCTCTTACTTTATTTATACATACATGCACCCTATTTATTTATATTACACTGTTGGGATTGTGTCATACACTACTGGTGCTGTAAAAATATGATTTACATCTCATACCCTACTCGGGTCGCAATTGCACTGGGGTAACCAAGTAGACTATTCTTGTTCGCAGGGCTATGGACCATGTTGGTTGTGGTTTTATTTTACCCGAGAGGTAGGGGAAAAGGATTGAGATAGAGCTTATGATGCTCATAGATATTTCCATTAAAATTTTAGTTCATTTCCTTACTTGTTTCTCATGTTGTATTGTATTGAAAATCATGTTTTACTATTTACTTCTTTCTATAATGATTTAATTCCATGTCATTCATTCATCAATTTTATAAACTGGCATAGGACAGTTTTGTTCTGTTATATTAAATATGATATTGGCTACTTTATTAGTGCAATTTACTGCTTCCTCTTTTGATTGTTATTTACTTTGTTAAACCATTGTGTAACACTGATAAGAGGGTATTTTCTCCCCACTAACTATTTATACTCCCTCACTGCTAGTCGGTAGCCTCTAGCGTACGGAGAGGTATGCTTAACATCATATGGTGACCAGTCTAGACACAGTCTTTATTGGTGAGACGAGTCGGGACATTACACATACCGTATTCAATTAAAACATTTATTAGACCCATTAGAAAAACTTTGTCACACTACTTCACTCACATAGTGAATAATAGAAATAAAATCTTCTTCTCCTTATTGTATTAAGATTTTTATTTGAACATTGCCTTCATTTTAATGACAAAACCATGAGATATATATATAACTCCAACCACCATTTCAACATTATTTTAACAATGAAAAATCTCTTCATCAATAATAATTAATCTGATTGACAATACCCTTTTGAGACTTGGATTTTATCCACCAAATAACTGATTAACAATACATTATAGCTAGATGATATTACCATATGTGTACCTAGAAAGTCATCGGAAATTTTCCTTGTAGGTATCAAATGATTCATCATACCTTTTCTTTAACAAAATAAACTCATTTTATATAATTTTATAAATAATATCAGTTAAATGCATATTGGAATATGCGTTCATGAAATCATTAAAATCCATGGATTCAGTTTCATCTGGATGCCTCATATTCTTGATTACAATCCCCCAATAGTCTCCTTCACCTTATAAATAAGAAATAGAAAGAATGGATTTATCATGATCTGAATAGTAGATAACATTTTTTTCTGTGGTACTGGTCCACTTTTTATCAATATATGGATTTGATTTTTTTTAAATAAAGTTTAATTTTTTTGATGAAGGACTAAACTCAATGTTGTTCCCTCTTTTGTTCATTTGAATGTATAGCATGATTCATAGTATGAGAAATTTGGGTGAGCATATAAATTATATTTTTCATCACATTTCAATTTCATTTGGAATCTTAAGTGAATATTTATTGGATTACACATCACATTAATTAATGACGTTGTTTTCATGGGTTATATAAAATGACGAAACCAAAAAAGAATTGAGTTAGAAATAATAATAATAACGAGGAACAACATAATAATGGAAAACCCATTATAGGATGTCTAAAATCTAACAACATATTTAATCTATGACACCTTGTAATCGAAAGTTATTCATAGACAACTTATATTTGAATCCTTCATGATAGATCATTAAGAGTTTTGGAATTCCTAAAGCCTATACCACTAGAGTTTCAAACCATATTTGAAGCAAGTCCCATTATCATGCAGTAGTTCCCTATTGATTCATCTCAATACGGTGTTTTAGTTTTTTACCCCTATGTATATATTTGGAAAATTAAAATCCACATGTAATATAGATTAAGTAATATATTAATAGTAAACAACTCACTCTATCAATTTACTAAATTGTAGGAAATTTTTTTATACATTGAATCATCAATAAAAATATCCAGAAATAAACTTCATAGGTATCTAACAATGGGTTTCTCCTCCTATATTACAAAGGGTACTTAAAAATTTTACCTGATACCATCTATTGCGACCCTCACATAAAAAACATTAACATTACTTCATTTTGGTATTATAATTAGTATAATACAAAAATAGATTCCCAAATACCATAATTTTTTATTTCCTTTGCAAGCATGGAATAATAGACATGTGTACATATGTGAGATACATTATTACCATCAATATTTATCTTTATGAAGACCCATCATATTTAATTCATATATAATATATTAATTCATAACATGGAGAAAGGAAAGATAAAAATTTGTTGGATCATATGATCAATAATGGTAAAATATATATATAAGAATTAATAACAATGAGAATAAGGGTATGGATAATCATGAGAATAACGGTATGGTAGTGTGATAATCACATTATAGGATAATACCCAACATATAAAAGATCATAAACAGGAATAAATGTATAAATCTTGACTATTCATAAGGAATTAATCACAATAGAATCAAAATAATACTCCATGAAAACATAAAATTTGAAAAATACATAGAATTTTTTAGGGCACATAATCATATAAATTATTTCAATATTAGTAATGGTATCTCTCCCAAGTCCACCAAAGTAGAATGTGTTCACTCACCAAACCCTCTATGTATTCCAAGTTGACACCCAAGACCATCTTGGAGGACATAGTACATTAAATAACCAATTTTACTCCCCATTCCATCCATGTATATATCAAGATATATGAATATTTACCCAATTCATTGGAAGGAGATCTATGTTCCACCATTTTCATAATTAATTCATTCACATGTGTGCTACCAGATAATATAAATTTATCATATCACAACCTATGAAATGAAATAGGTATCATAATCACATAATAATGTCATAACCTATAGAAAATAAATATATTTCCTAATTTTTTCATTAAATCATTACCTCGAAAAAGAATTAGGTTTTATAATCATATAACTTGTGAAAGAGAAATAGGTCTTATAAACATTATGTCATTAAAACATAAACTACTTAGTGAAGACTGTGAATGGAAACTTTTTATCATTTCCCAAAATTTAATGATATAAACCACTGGATGTCATCTGAGATGGAAAATAATTTAGAAATATCATTTTAAATAATTTCTTGGAGAAAATATCCTTTTGTTATTCAAAAACACATTTTCAAACATAAATTTTTTTTGAAAACACTTTTATTTTAAAATATATAAGAAAAAATATAAAGCAACATTTTAAAACTATAAAATAGTTTTAAAAATCTTTTAAATTTATTATTATTCTAAAATATAAATTTAAGAAAATGAATTTTTTTTAATACAACGTTTTTGAATAAAACAGAATTCTAGCATTGGAGAGAATGGAGGTCAATTTTTTTTAAAACACACTTTTAATTATCTTATGAAATAAATAGTTAATAAATAGTGAAAATACAAGAATATATCATGAGTAAATATTATAATGAAATATTTATAATTATAGAGATATATATCATATGATTTTATCAACGGAATCATAATGGTAAACAATCCTGATAAACGATGAAATTGTAGAATTAGCTTGTTCGACCTTGGTAACATTGGATCATAATCCACATGATAGAATGAAATTTCAGGAAGCAGAAATTATCATGAAATTAAAAATGTTTATTATATAACATTTTAAATGAAATTATATTCCCAGTGTAAAATTATATAGGTTCATAACAAAACATGTGTTCTAAATAAATTTTTTTTAGAAAATACTACTTACCGATTTGGTAACAGTTGAATAATAGAACTACTTGGAATAGAGAACGAAAAATGAGAGTTTAAATAAATTTTAACTCATGTACAATAATATTATAATAAATTAATAGGTATTATATACACCACACAAATTAAATTATTGGTGAATATGTCATGTATCTCACATATATAAAATGTGAGATAAGATACATTTACTTTATGTCTTGAGTCTCTTCCTACTCATAAAAACCACCTTTATAATAAATATACCATTATTATAAATCTATAATAGAACCATTGAATCTATATAATTACATATTTTAATTTCTTATTACCTTTTATTACCCATTAATTGACCCATCTATGTTAAAGTCATCTTTCGGGTAATAATCACTTTGTTTTTTCACATGAGTTTTGATTTGATATATTTTTGGTCCTCTTACATATATCATAATTTAATAATATAAATAATGATAAAAAATAAATATTTATCTTATATATTCATTATAAATTTTAACATAATAATCTATAAAATATCAAAAATTAAAATTAAATACACCATTCATGGAGACGGTTGGCCATATGTACACATGAACGATGGTTCTATATTTTTGTATTATTGAGAGTTAGATAGTGAAAGATACATATATTATATTTCCTTTAGAATTACTAATTCATATATATATTATAAATTCACTTTAAACATCCTTAATACATTAAATGTAAATTGTTATCTAATCATGTCACTTTGAGGAGGCGGTTGTCTAAACGTCCAAAAATGACGTTATTGTATTTTCCCAGAATGGAAAGTATGAAGCTATATGTTATAAAATAGTTGAATTTGAATAAAAAAAATCATAAATTTCATATATGTCATATTAAAATATAAATTCAATTATTATTCTAAACATTTAAAGGTAGAAATGTTTGAACAATACACCATAGTTTGAGAGGCAGTTGTCCACCTTACACACCAACAATGACTGTGTATCGTAATTGATGGAAGAATGTGTTAATGTGGGTAAAAAAAATAATATAAAAATTTATCACTATATTTATTGTAATTAGGTTTTTATATAATAATTTAATGAGAATAATTTTGGTGGTGGAGAATGAAATAAAAGAAACGTTCTTGTGAAGGAAGTTACCACTACTTTGGGTAACTCATTTTGGATTGCAGCAAATGGATTCTTTGGATGGATTGTTTCTAAAATGAATGATTCTAGGATTAAGGGAGGTATTTTGGGAGGATATTTGGTTAGGGGTTTTCTAATACAATGGTATTTAGTGGTGTAATGTGGTGAGGGGAGTGAGGTACCTTTTAATAGTAGAGGAGGAGTGACATTTTTTTAAATATAAAAATTAAAACACTATTGAGAGGCCTTTGTAACATCATGTGCATCAAATAGTTGAAAACTTTATATAAAAGTGCGTAATGAGTCAAAATATATCCATACAATTTATTTTTTACATGTTTTAGGTTAATTTCTTCCTTAAATTATGTTTTTACTACTATGTAATATTTTTTTACCATTAATATTGTAATTTATATTAACTAATCATACTTATACTTTTGTTTAAAAAAATGTTTTACCTTATTAGAAAAATTTAATTATTTTTATTCAAATTATTTAATCCATTTTATAATCTTATAATCACATAAGTGTTATAAATTAATTTAAAATTAATATTGGAGGTGTGTTGTGATATGAGGGGTTTTTATGTGGAAATTTTTAATGGTTTGAAATGTTTTAATATCCAATTCTAATTTAAAATTGGTTCCAAAGACCAAAATAATATCAATTAATGTAAATTTGATATAAATAAACATTAAAATATAATTAATATATAATTTATCAAAAAAAAAATTATATGAAAAATAAATTTGGAATTAAAAGTTAGTATTTTCATTATTCATAAAAATATAATTTTTTTCAAAAAACAAAAATGACCCTAACCTGTTTTTGGAATTAGAAATTTAAAAATGAAGTTAATTTTATAAAATTAATTTGATAAATGTTTCTAAATTTATTTTTTTAAGTTTTCTCCGAGGGACATAAAAAGAAATTCATTTGTGAAAAATTATTATCAAATAAATAATGACTTCACAAAAAATTATATGTTTTATTAAAAGTATTTTTTATTTATATAAAACCATTATAAATAAGATTTAAAAATTAGTAATTAATGTTAATATTATAAATTTTAATGAATATGTTAATACTATCTTATTTAAATAGTTATAATAATAAAAAGTTATTTCGTAGAAGCTCAATGTTGCATGTAATGGAACACAAGACATTGTTATGTGTAGCGCAAGATTACGTTAGTGTAACATATAATGAAATGCTAAATTTTCGTATCATGCATTGAACGTCATAAAATAAAATTAATATATTATAAAAAGGGTTATAAAATATCAATTTGATATAGTTCCAATAGTTTATCCACATTATATGGGGTGTTCAATGAGAATAAGTTGTCAAAAAAATTTGATGAAATCATGAAATAATGGAGGAATTCCCTTGTGGAAGTTCAAAATATTATAGTATTGTATAAAATCATGGTTTGGGAATTGTTTCCCAAACCATTTGCATGAACAATGTGTCTCCCATATATGGATAGTAGATCAAGCATGGTTGGCGCATGGTTTGGTTAACCGTTCAACCAAACAGTGTGACCCAAATTTTTATTACTAAAAATTTTATAATTCCCCTAAAATTATTTGAAAATAAATCAATTTTCCTTCTTCCTCCGGTGGATAGAAAACATCTTCCTCATTCATTTTGATTCTCTCAAGATCCTCCCCTCTAGGTTAATTGATCAAACCTATGTTCATCTTCTTATTCGATAACCTATCATGCTATTTTATATCCATCGTTATGTTCTTTAGTCCATAGGTTGTTTCATCATTTTCATTTCTCTCAATGACTCTATTTTTATGTACGATCATACGCTCTATTTTCATGTTCTTCATCTCTTCTTCTTCTTTCATCTCATCCTACACAAAATAAGGGATGATGCTACACAGGGAGATTACTAATGACTGATAGTAGGTGTTATGTGTCTATTCTATAAAAGTATTATCATCTATAAATTTCCTTCACATTGTGTATGTCTTTTTCACCATTGGATGCTTTTAAAATTCATCTAACTTAACTATAATGGTTTATATTTTCTTCTAAACCATAATTTATGAATTTTTCATTCCATTAGTGGTTCAGAACTCATCATAGACCACCCAATTTGGGATTATACCATATTAAGAATTTTTACCCTCTTGTTCATATTATTTGAGAAGCCATTCAGGTTTGATTTGACTTGCACTTGTTAAGGTTAGTGTTCCATCATAATTAAAAGTATCATAGAATTTTAAAATTCAATGTATATTTATTTATATCACATGGCCAAATTAATTATAATTTAATTTCTATTGGTTTCATTTCCTCTAACCCTTAACATGTTTAATGGATGTTATGTAATAAACCTATTAATTGTGTATAAATTAAAGTGATAAATGGTTTCAAGTCATCGATATTACTTTTCATGATTGTTGAAAGGTAATAGTATCAACCAATTAAATGTTTAAATGGAATGAATATTATAGCTACATTAATACATCTGATACAACTAGATTAATTATAATATTCCTATTACATTGGACCTTTTTCATCTTATAGAAGTGGCCTGACATCATATTATATTGGATTTATGAGGGATTTTCTGGAGAAATCATATGATGTTATTCCAATTCATTGATACTATTATTGTGGGAGAAAACCACCATGTATTATGGTCATTGTCTTATTGTATAAAATCCATAGTATAATATTAACAAGTTTGATGACAAATTTCATGGATATTAGAAATCATTGGATACACCCATTGGAATCTGTTTTATTTATTCAGAAATGCACCTCCATGGATTCAAAACATTGTTCCCAATCTCATTTAGTCTAAGTTTAATATTGATGAGCTCCATGGACTCGAATAGACACATTTAAAATATAATTATTTCTGTTTTCCCATTGGAGTTCATGTAATTTACACTTTGGCTTGACTGTATGAGTTACTAATGTTAGTTTCCTTGACCCATGAGGTCATGGGTGCCTATATTATACCTTAGATATATATTTATTATTATGTTGATCGATTTGAGTATTTCTTAAATCATAGTATGATATAACATTATAAATTGAATAATAATCAATATAATGATCTCATGTTCATATACATTACCAATGGATTCAAAAGCATGTGTGGGTTATTAATTATACCATTTAATTTCTTATATAAACAATTACAATATGATATTAAAATTAAAAATTTATATTTTATAGATGATTTTGGTGGTGGCCTAGTAAGACATTTCTCACAACCTATCTAGGATTCCTTCATTACATAGAAGTATTATATGATCATATGTGTGGAAAAGAGGAATTATACCACATTGAAAATGTAACTAGATTTCTATTGGATGGAAGCTTGGTAACACACAAACAATTGTGATCTTGGGATTCATGGATGGTTTTTTTACTTTTTGACTATTTTGTACAACATTTACTGTATTAATTTCTAGCTTCAATGTATGTAGTATTCTCTATTTTAGAGACATTAAATCCTTATTTATTATGTGATATAGTTTCCAATTATTTAATGTTTATTATCAAATGTTTTATTATTGATATTCCACTTGAAGTCATATTTATTATTAATTATAATAATTCTAATATTTATTAAACTGTTATATCATTGTTGTTTTCCACGTTGACAAGAGGGAATAGTCTATCCACTGTCACACCCTAGGCCCTCACTACAAGTCAAAAGCCTCTGGCATATGGGGAACCATGATTGAGGCTCTGTGGATAACAGGATTTAGTAACTATAGTGTGAAATAGGTCAAAGATGTCACAAAAAATGTAGTTGAGTTGAAGGCCAATATAAAGGATGATAATATTGTTTTAAGTGGACGGAATAATATAGTGAAGTAATTAATCAAACAATATTTAAAAGATTAAGGAGAAATTTTATAGCATATGATTTAATGTATGAGAATTTGAGAGGTTATTGTAATCTAGAATGAAATAATGAATTTAGAACATATAGGTGATAAAATATTTTATTGCAGAGCACATAGGTCTATAAAGTAATGTAATGTACTGAGTGAAGAAGAAAAAATAATATCATTATTAAAATAAAGTATTATGAAAGATTATGAATTAGAATTTAGTGATGGTTGATTCTAATACAAAAGTTTTAACTCCAAATTTAATGAATTATCTTAGCATCATTTAGAATCATAATATTCAATGAATAGAATATAGAGAAGGTGGTATAGAAAATAAAAAAATATATAAATCAAATCAGATTTTATTATTTTGGAAATATGGGACATTAAAAAATTGGTTCTATAGACAAGAGGTTCTGGTGGGAACACGAGAAAAAATGGTAGGTTGCACGATTTCCATATTCAACGAATTATTTTGATGAAAAATATTTTTATTAAAGAGGTTTTGGACATATGGATAAGTATTTATTATTAATAATGTATAATATATTCCTATAAGTAAACAATGTATTTTTACATAGATGATTGAGGAGTCATAATGTTGGATATAATTATTAATATGTGTTCCTATTTTCATTATGAAATAAATCCATCATACCCATAAAAAAAATAAAGAATACAGATTATCATCAGGTATGAAGTCAATGACATGGATAAAAAATAATAGACATTGTAAGGAAATAGTTTCAATAATTTTCAAAAAAATAGTAGATCATACAAGTATTTGGATCCATGATAGAAGGTCCACATCTAATATTATAGGAAAAATATAGTATACAATTGATTAAGAAAAAATAAAGTTTTCATCATATTTCTATGTTATGAAAAATTAAATATTATTTCCTTAAGAAAATATATGTTTGGGTGAAGTAATATGAGGCCTATAAAAATACTTGTTATAAAATCTCTCAATCACAACATTCTATGTGTTATTCACCTATAAGACTCAATGATTGTGATAAATATTATTATATGTACAATATCATTGAGTGAAAGTTATATTAATAGGATATGTAATATAAGTTCATGATAGGGAATCTATACCTTTTATGTGGGAATTGATACATATTTTTTCTATTAAAGAATGATGAAAACAATTTGTGGCATAAATTGAATGGAAATTTAAGCCAAACATCCGTATAAGATTTGTTAAAAAAAATTGATATTGGGATCTCAAAAATATATCACATGATCACAAACACACATATTATTATTTCTAATAAGGTAAAATTACTCTGATGACATATAATTTTGAATAATAGAGGAAACATGAGTTCTTTAGTTGATTCATGTTAATGTTCTTAAAAAATATAACTAAGAACTAAAAATTGTAAGAGATGTTAATTTAGTTTCATTTATTACTATAGTAGGAAGTTATGGATAATAGACATCAAATAGAAGTTTGAGGTGTTATTTTTCAAAACACAATAACCTCATGATTGAAGAAAATATTATTTTGAAGGAAATATAAAATTCTGAATTGATAATTGAAGAATTTTTACCAATATATAAGTGAAGAATTATCTTGTGAAACAAAGGATAAGGAGACATGTTTCAATATAATAAATTTCTTTGTAAAATGGTGTGGATGACATGATTAAATAGATCAGAAACAACATGGAGATAAAATTTATTAATGAAAAGGGATAAGTAAAGAAATTTTGGAATGAATAGGTCTGCACATTGATATGAATTTAAAAATGAGTTTTTCATTGTACAATATAATAAAATTATATATACCATCTATGTTACAGAATGATGATGATGTTAATATTTTTTATAGTAATTGAATGAAATTATATCAATATAGTATAGAATGATAAGAATATACAAAAAATAGTGAGTAGTTTCTATATGAAATTTCTGATGATGTTTACATCATCAGGGGAGGAGAAGGATAAAATGATTATTCAAAAGAAGCCACTGATGTTGAGAAGAATAAATGTTTAAATAAATTGTGGAAAAAACTAAATATAATGTAAAAATTAATGAGTATATTATCATTGGTGACTGGAAAAATACAGAATAAATTTGGACTGTGACATATCAATAATAAACCTTTTTCCAATCAAATGTAGAGAAAAATGATTTAAAAAAGTTATGAAATATTATAATTGAGTTTATGTAATGAATAAATATGTTGAAAAAATATGTTATATTTGGACATGGTAGATTTTATTGAGTTGGATAGATAATAATGTAATCAATACTAAATGGGTTTCCTATAAAAACATAATAATTCTAATATGGTCATTAGATTCCAAAAATATATGGTGTAAAATGGATACTAGAAAAATGATGGAATCACTGTAATTTATTCAATTTTACACTTTTTTTACTAAAGACAATGGTATTATTCTTCGATATGTAAATATAAAATAAATTCATAGTATTTTAAATGAAATTAAAGCTAATAATTCAAAATAGAGATCATTAAAAAGAGGTGAATATCGAAAAACATGATTCTTTTCTTGTGAATAGATATATGAAAAATATTTATTTGAATGAATAAGTTTCTTTATGTTATAAAACAATCACCAATAGAGTGGTATTCAATATTGGATCAGTACTTGAAAAATATCTATTTCTATTATAGTATACTTGATTAGAATCTCTATGTCAACATTGAAATTTATCAAAGGATGGTGGTGGTAGTATATTTGGTTAATATAATATTTGGCTGATTAGATTCATCATAAAGAAAAATTATTAGATAATTTTTAATGTGTGAGTTTTAATTGATAATGACTCGATAAAATAAAGTATTTTTTATTTCTTTATAATGAAAAGAAGACATGGAAAATTTATTTCTCAATATGAATATTCAATTTCTATTATAACATGATTTTAATGGGATAATTAAAATTTTAAGATAACAATGGTTGTTAGTAATATTAATTTATCAAGGAGAGGTTATGGAAATGAATAAATGTCACAAAATAATGGTAAATATTTGGGACCATATAATACTTAACCATGACATGAACTGATATAGTATTTTTTACATGTCATGTCTCACGGTATCAATGTAATACAAATGAATGTCACGTTCTTGAAATAAAAATGATACTATAGTATATCAAAGTTATAATATATTTCTGTTTTCACTACACTAAAACAGTAGAACATGAATTGTTTGGATATATTGATACATATTTTTCTAGTTCAGTAAATAAGAAATATTTGACATCCAGTGGCCCATTTTTTCGTAGATAATTTCGTATTTCTTGTTTGATTAATAAGAAATAAAATAATTCCCTATGAACTAAATAATATGAATATATTTTGGCAACTAATTATTTCATACAACTATTTTGAATGGAAATGTAGCTTAAAGATGTGAGAGTCGAAGTGATGTATTTGATCAGAATCAATTATGATAATTAAAGTACAAAAAATAAAATATAGAATATAACTTATCAATATAAGATGAAGGAAATTGAAATGAAATATCAATTCATCATGGAATAAGGGAAACACGGGTCAGTGGGATTTGATAATATCCCAATAGAACCTCAAGTCACATAAATTTAAATGTTTTTTTACCCAATGAAAATTTTCCAATAATTCTCAATTTCGTTAATTATAGTTTACTAAACACAAAATTGTAGATTGAATGTAGAACCCCCAATCACTGAGTTATAGGGTTTTCAATATGTAATGACTATTATAAATTTCTTTATTACATACAACAAACAAGTGTAATTTAGATTTTTTGAAAAAGGGGGTTATGTTTTGTTCATGAATGTTGTAGTGTTGATGAATGGAACGAAATATTTAATATTGAATTTGGGGGAGATGGGATATATAGATTGTTGTATTAGGAGGCCTGTTACAAATAAAAATTAAAAATATTATCAATCATACAATACATATCACGAATTGATTTGTGATGAATGTGTTTAAAAGGGTATAGTTGTGGAGGTGAACTTCTCATAAGCTATAGTACGTGAAACACATAATACAAATTTCCATAAGCAATTGGAATCTTGTAATAGTTTTTTATGGTATAATGAAATATTTAGTAATTTTTCTAATTAATTATGTGTTTTATTAATGACATTTAATTTTTATTCTAGTTTCTTATTTCAAGCATGACTCATGTGGCCTTAAAGTACATCTTTTATCAATTTTCCATCAAAATATGGAGATGTGAAATGAAAATGGTGGCTAAATATTAAGGCACCTTAATATTTTTTCCTTTAAAAATTTTAAATAGTATTGATTTTTGAAGTAATATCAACAAAAAAAGGGAAAAGTTTTTGGGAAATGCTATTTTATGCTTTTCATCCATGTTTTTATCTTATTTTTATGTTCACTGGGTGATTTAAAAAAACTATAGTTTTTTTATTATGAAATGATGTTGAGAATGTGAATGTAGAATATATTAGATAAGTGTATCAAAACTTCATAGAAATTTTGGACATTGTCAACTATTTTTAATTTTTTAGGTGCAAATTGTTTATGTTGATTTCATGGAAAATAATTTTTTCATGTAAGATTTAACAATACTATATATCTAATGTGATAATTCATTAAGTTGTTTCATAACTAATCAATCATTAAAATTAATGTGTACAACCACCCTAAATTATATCAGAGAAAATTGTATTTTGGAAAATGAATTGTTTTCACCTAGATGGTATGTGATGACTCATTAATGTTTTTCTGAATATTTATAAACTAAATCACAAGTAAAAAGTGTAAATTAACATGAAGAAATTATTTCACAAAAAAAATATTCTATGAAAACAAAATATAAAAAATACCATTATGTATGGTATTTATTTTCTATAAACCTAAAGGGGTTTTCCATATACAATCAACATAAAAGGATTAGTACTTGATGAAGTAGATCAGATATGGATACAGTGTAAATTTTTTATTATTAAGATTCTTAAGTTTCTTTGTCTAGAGAAGGATCCCAAATAAAATGATTAAGGATATAAAAAAATTATAAAATTTTATTTTTGGAGAATTCAACCAACTATGAATGTAGTTTGTAAAGTGAAGGAAGTTTATAAGTTATTGAATGAAGAAGAATCCATAATGACATTTCATAAATTTATTTGTAAGAACAATCATTCAATTAATATTGTTTCTCCCATTATTGATAGATTGTTCATGGAGGAAGAACATCTTTTGAAACTCACCTATATTGTATAGTATAAAAAGGTAATGAAATATGATTTTATATGCTGACCAAGGTTTTGTCAATAAATTATTCTAAACATCACATTATGAAATATTTTTTATGACTAAAATTACACAATGTAAATTTGATATCATATATTAGATGATAGAAAAAATTAATGTTACACCCATCTTATTTTAGCCCAAATTTATGTTGATTTAGAATAATGAAAGTATTTTCTAGAGGAGCTATTTGATTAGTTTTCTTTATAGGAAGTAATTTTCTTAAATGTAAATGGTTGTAAACAAGAATTGATAGTTATTAATCTCTAATTTTTTTTATAATGGCGTACTTTAGTGATTCTTCTACAATTTCACATTTCCTTTGTATTATCATTGGATTATCCTATCTATGGTGAACTATGTAAATTTTTTATGCCTCATTCATGATTACATATACATATAAATGTATATATATATCACTATGAATATATGGTGGAAAATAGTTTGGTTTAATGAAGAAAAAAAACATTAGAATTATTGAAATTCATTAATCCCAAATTCATGCCCATGATAGGGTATTTAACCTCGTGAGGATAACATCAATTATTCTTTCAAATTCTCCCATATTTATGTATCTTAATTATTAATGAACTAATGGTAAATATTATATGCATATTTTAATACTATATACCATTTATAAAGCATTATATCTCACTCATTTCATGTTTTTTCTTATCCACCATATGCTTTTTATAGTAAAAGGGTACACTAATGTGATAATCATTGTTATGTTAAAAAAAATTTTGAGTAAAATTTATAAAGGGAGGAGAATATAAAATCACTAGTTTTATGGGTAATGTATTTTCTGTAAATTTATTTCTATTCATATTTGAGTATAAATTTTTCTAAATAATTTAACTATTGCACACAAATAAATTAATTGTATCAAAATATTAAATAAATATGACAATATATAATTATGATAGAATATTACAACACCAAATACGATGGGTTTTAGAGAGATGTCTCATATCCTAAATGGATTATAGAAACACCTCTATGATACAATTATGCACATAATTTATCTATACATTAGGAATAAATATAAAAAAATTAAAAATAATGACATATCTAACTCTATTCATTCAAACCCTTCAATTACTATCATATGTTTTTTATTGATATCATTTAGTAATTTTTAAATATCATCTTCCACCAAATTTATCCATGTATTTTTTAAATAACCAGATGCATTGATATAATTCCTCTCAATATCATGGTCTATGATGAACTTCACTAAAGGTGTATAGTATTATAGACAATGAAAATTTGATCTTTGCAGTTATAAATAGAATTTATCATTAACAGAATTCCCCACAGAGGAATGAAAATGGGAACAATTTGTACCGGAATCTATGTATAAATTATTAAAACGCATATTGATTATTTATTTTAAAACATTCAGTAAAAATATCTATTATATAATCAAAGATTATAATAATTTCAACATTTGTGGTGCATTGTAGTTTCTATTTTTTTTAAAACTCAAATATTCAAATATTAATATCTATTGGGTGAAATGCGTGCATGTTGATATCAAACCTATAAATTTATTAACACTAAACTGAAATATAATTTATATTATTAGAGTTTAGAAAAAAATTAATTACAAAAATAAAAATTACATTAACAACGAATTGTGGAAATAATAACATGTAAACGACCAAAAAACATCACAATGTTCTAAAATAGATCAACAAAAACTTTATAATATATATAAAAATACTATAAAATATAGTGTAAAGGGAGTCAAAAACATTCAATTCTGTAATACATAGTTTTAATTTATCTAAATTATGTTTCTTTCTTTAATAATAAATCCATCTATCTATAAGATTAGATTAAAAACTATCATTTGGCCAGAGAAATCCTAAATCGAATATATAAAAATCAACAGTATTCTAGTCCCCAAAATATGACAATGGAACTAGATTAGAGTCAGATATTAAAAAAATGTATTAATAAATTTAAAATCCTCTCGAAAATTCTATTGAACAAAAACTCTTTATATATCCACAATCTACATGTAATAATATTTTAAAACAAGTAAAATTAAAATGGGTTGAGTATAAAAAGAATAATCTCCCATATCCATGAATGGACATATATGCATAGGAAAATATTTAATTTCATTTTCTACGATTCATGGATTTATTTAAACCACTATAGATGATCTTCATCTTGATATCCTAATAGGTTCTGCGAATCTCTATAAAATGTCTCTTTGATTTAATCATCATTATTCAATAAAAAATTGTCAATTTTTTTGAAATAATTTTGATTATCTTATTATAAACATTGTTTTTATAATTAAATTAATTATATTTATTTTTATATACCAATCTATGTTAATCTGGTGGAAAAAAAGTTGTTTGTATGATAGATCATGCTCAGATTATCTGATGGAAAATAATATTTTTTATCTGATAAAACAAACATTGTTCATCTGATCAACCAAACATTTTTCTAATAATCAATAAGTCATTGTTCATTTAATATACTATACTCAACCAATATGACAAACCAAACAATGTTCTTTTTTTGGAACATATATTGTTCTTCCAAGGGATGTAAAATAATATATATCAAGTTTATATCCATTTGATAATAAGTATTTTTAGTATTGGTAGAATATCATGATTTATATACAAAAAATCTAAAAAACAAGGGTAAAATATTTTTCATAAAACCAAAATTTATGAATTATTTTTAGGGAAATATGAATATAAGAATAGAAAGTGTAAAAAATAAAATAAAAATTTCTAATATCACTATTTATTAAAATAAATAAAAATTAATCAAAAATATAATAACATTTAAAAATACATAATCACATTTAATTATATGTTTAATAACATAATTATTTTATTCTTCTTATAATTCTTCTTCCCAATGAATTCTTATCCCCTTATATTTATATCCCAATTTTTTTTCAGAAATTTATTTCCACAATAATTTTTAAGAAATTGGTAAAATATGAATTTTTAAATCAATTCACCCAAATAAATTACCCCCCTTTTTTATTTTTAAAAATACAAGTAAATAGAAAGTGTGTGAAATGTAAGAGAAATAAATTACTATGAAAAATTTATGAAAAATATCTAGTCATCAAATAAATAATATAGAAAAGCATATACCCATCTATGGTTGGAAAAAAGTTCAATCAATAATTTATGGAGAATTATTTATTAAATTAAATCACAAACATAGAATTTTATTATTACACCATCAAACATTTTATGGAAAAAATCATTCCTTATTTCGTATAATTTTCATAATGATTTTCAACCTCTTAAAAGATTTTTATTTTTATTTTACTCTACTACGGAAGATTTCGACATAAAAATATTTTCTTCCAACACATGTGTATTTCAAATATATATTATAAAGATTAAAACTTCATCATGAGAGAATCTAGTTTTTATATTATTTACTTTGATATTTAAGGATAATTAATCAACATAGGAATTCATATTTTTTATTTATATATTATTCTTGATCTTAATCTCATAATTTTTTTTCAAAATTTATACAAGAGTTTATTATCTAGAATCAATATAATAAAATTCATGAAATGATTTTTTGATTTCCAATTTGTAATTTTTAACAACTTTTATTTTATCATAAAAAATTACTATGTATATTTTTATTTTGTTATTTCAAAAAACATTCTTCTTTCTTCTTTCTTATTCCCTAGAATCATCTCTGAAATATTTTAGATTAGTATCAATCTCAATAATAGTAATAGCTATCAATTTCAATAATCTGTGTTTTCTATGACATGAAACATTCATTGAATGTTATTAAATTGAGATTCAATACCTAATATATATGTGATTTCATCAATATTATTTTTCAAAGATTCACTGAAATATGGAAAACAACATTTTATCCTTTTTTTTGAGAATCACAAGTTTAATAATGAGTAGTGATCGATGAATCCTTGGTCACAGTTCTTTAAGATGTTCTGGTATTTACTTTCTCTTTTCCACCCATTTAATTCAAAACATTTAAAACAACAACAATTTGTTTTCATACAACCACATATAATATAATTGTATGATATTTTCCATTCCCTTATTCCTTTTATTAAATTTCATGATTATGTGAAGTTTGAATGTCACCATTTTTTCAAAGTGTGAGGAGAAAGAGGTGAATTAATATATTTTAATTATTATCCTTAATCTTCTCATTCAGATGAATATTAATTTGATTCATCTTAAAAACTATTTTTTTTAAAAAAAATTCTATGTTCACACCAATTTTTATACCATAATTACCAGACCTGTTCAGACATTTATAAACTATCTATTCAACATGTTTAGAAAAATATTCTCCTACCTCACAAAAATTAATTTTATCATTCTCAATTAAGAACAAAAAATTATAAATTCAAACTGTCATTAGATCAATAAGAAAATATTGATAAAATAATTACTATTGAACTTTCATGAGAGAATCTAGTTAAAAAACACTTTATAGAGAGGCATATATGAATTTTGTTGTTTGTTTATATATATATTTTATAAAACTATTCTTATGTTTAGCTCTATCAAATAACTATTTATTATTTTTATTATTAAACATATCCTATAATGTTTCATGAGTTATTTTTCCATTAAAGAACAATAATATTAATTTTCCAAAATGAAAACTAGATCACATGGCTTCCTTTCAGAATTATGCTTTATGGATTCATTAAAGGTTAATTTATAAATGGAATTAAACTTTTTCATTGGAACCAATGGAGAAGAAAACAAATTAATTTTTTCTTGAACTGTCAATTTTAATTTATGTAATTGTGTATCAGACATGGTATTATTCAATTTTTTAAAAAATATTTTTATTTTAGACATGATGATTTACATCATTCATGAATGTTTTTCTTAATTAATTATTGAAACCTCATCTCTGGAATAAAATTAAAAATTCATAACATTCATAACTATTGTTAAATTATCTAACATTGTTATAAATTAGTACAGAAAAAAATAAAATATTCAACTTTTTGGATGTTTTCATAACTGATTCTATTGAAATAAAAACACAAGATAGGAAGTCAAACTTCACTATATTAACCAAAAATTCTAAAACATAGATATCTAAGACTTTTGACATATCACTATCCCATTTTATTTCTATAATATATCCCTATTTCCGAATTTCCATGATCCTCGAATCCACGTATAAATAAAAAACATTCTTAATTTTTCTTATGATGGAACTTGAGAATTTCCCACCATTGAGTACTCAAATCTATCAAAATTACATGAATTAATTTGGTTAACCATATATGCTTCTCCTTCGAATTAAACCTCCCATAAATATGAAACTTATTTCATATTCATCTTATTGAATTCCGTATAAAGGATGAATGTGTAACATGAAAATTATATAAAATTAATTACGATAGAAGAATAAAACACTATCAGTATCCCTTGATATTGCTAATAAAAATCATATTTTTAATATAAAACTCATATTTATTCCATAAAATATGATAAAATACTTTATAAGAGAATATCTCTTATCAAAACATGATATATATTTTATCTTTTACTTTTTCAGTTCTCTATAAGTAATATATTCAATAAAATACATTTTAAAAAAATTATCAGACAAAATCCAAACAATCAGACGCACGATAAATTTAGAGCATAGAGTCAAGATTAATCTAAAAAATAAATTGTTTTATGTGTTGAAACAAACCTATATTTAGAATATCAACTTTGACACTTTGACATTCATAAATCAGAAGTCTTCAAATAGAACCCATCTTTGATCTAATAGATAAGATTCATCCTTGATGTTGTAAATATATATTATGTACTCTTAATGAATTTTAATAAGAAACATTTTTTTAGAAGACAAACATGTACGATAAAACAATTATATAAATTTATGAAGAAATAAATTTGATAAACAACATAAAAAATAATGAAGGAAAATGTAATAAAAAATAAACATTAAAGGAAAACCTCTTAGACTAAAATTGTCTTTATTATTTTGAGTTTTTAAGGTAATTATTATTCTTTATTTCCTCCAATAAATTGTTTCTAATACAAAAATATTAAAAAATTATTAAAAAAATTATGTTTTAGAAAAAACTATTTTTGGAAAACTAATGTTTTATAAAATGTAAAATTTTTATAAAATCTATTGTTAAATTATACATTTTATAAAAACCAATCTTTTAGAAAACATTATATTTTTTATAATCAAATTTTTTTTGAAAAAATTTAATTTTTTTAAATATTTATATTTTTTTGAAAAATTTTCTACAAAAAAACATGGTTTATGAAAATTAAATTAAATTTTAGAAAAACAAAGTATTTAGAGTAAAAAAAAATTTAATAAAAAATTTTCTTGGGAAAATGGAAATTTTTTAAAATGTAATATTTTAGAAATACAATGTTTTAAAAAACCAATAAAAATTAGAAAAAACAAATTTTTTAGAAAAAATATAAATTTTGAAGACCCAAAATGTTACATGTAATACCCCTTTTAAAATTATGTAATTAATATAATTAAATTTATAAATAATAAGTACAAAAGAATAATCATTGGAAATTCATATATTTTATTTAAGATATTTAAAAATATCCGAATTTAGGTGTTCTGTAAATATATGAACAAGTTGTTATTTTGAAGTAATGAATTATAAAATGAAATCCACTTTTTATATGTGATCCAAATGTAATTGGTATTCTATGTCTATATAATTAAATCATGGGTGATGTTATCGATTTTACTTTAAGCCATGGTTGTACATTTTTTCACAAAAATTAGATTTTAAAAATAAAAACTCAAGACAAAGTCAAAGAGTATGTGTTGCATCCACAAAAGTTGGTCACAATCACATAAAACTACCACATGTTCTACTTTAGTAGTATAATGTTATGAATAATGATATTTGTTACAAGATGAAGAAACAAAATACACTCATAAGAAATGGCATGTTTCCTAATAACTTTTTCAATTCATTTTTCTACCACCAAAATCAAAATATAAATCATATTAGGTTTACATTATTTTTTAAAAGAATAAAAATATCCAATATTCATTGTTTACATAACATAAAAAAATTAATTTTACATCATCAAATGGGATGATTTTTTATTTCATTGATATCATCCACACAAGAATATTTAAAACAATAAATCTGGATGATTATCTATTAATTATAACAAACTGCCTTCCATTACTATAATGATATTTTAATCAACTGGTTCATAGATTCATCAATATAAACTGTATTTTAGGATCTGATAAGAGTATTCATACATTTAGTGTTTTCAAATTTAAATTTCATAAGAATATCATTAATATAAATTTGATGGGATATAAAAGATTGGTATTTGAGAAATTTGAATCCCAATAAAGGGAGAAATTTCACACCTCGTGATCAACTCAAATTAATATTTAATATTATTTTCAATGAAATATATAAGATATGTTTTTATCAAAATATAATGTAATTTAAATAAACATAGAGAATTATGGCTTTCTAAGAATTGTTTTTAATAATATGTATTGGATCCACAACTCCACTAACATAATTGTTTTAGGACAAACATCTTGTCAATCTATCATAACATGATTTATGGGCTTGTTTAAGTCCATAATCTTAATTAGTATGTCTAGAAACCTGCTTTTTAGATTATCTATTTTTAAAAAAAAATTGTTTTTAAATAAACATAAACCTGTGAAAATTTATTAATGAAATAACACATCACATCTATCAGACAATGAATTAAATGTATAAATGATACATAAAGAAGTATATGGATAGCTTCTTGTATTACTAGTAAAGAATAATTTTCTTCATATTGTGTGACTTATTTTGAATATAACCCTTTTAATAAAATCTATATTTATTTCAAACTATAATTATGATTTCATCACATTTATTTCTAATAAACCATTTTACATTAATATTAGGTTAATATTTAGGCCGTTTAACTAAGGCCAAAACATTATTCGTTTCAAAATTGGCTATTTTTTCATGAAAATATAATATAAAATCTTTATCACCAAAATACACATCAAGTGTATTTAGTGTGAGTTGTAATAAAAATGAACAATATAAAATTTCATTTCTTATAGAACATATAATTCAAAATGGTTTATCAACATTCAAAATAGAAATAACACTACGATAATTCATGTGGGTGAAATGATTCCTTATTATTATATAAACAATTTATAAAAAATTCAATAAAATATTTTTGAGGTAGAATATCGTAAAATTTTCATCCACTGTTCTCCCATAATAATAAAATTCCATCATGTCTAGAAAATTAGTTTCTTAAAAATCATCTAATGATTTCAATTAAGGGTGTTTGAAAACAAAAGGAAAATTTTCATGAATGCTAAAATGAACTGTTTTTTCAAATGTACTTTTGTTTTTATTGAAAAAAATATATTCTCATTACTAGTGGTTGAATAAGCTCAAAATAAACCATCGTTTTATTTTCAATAAATTTTATTTATATGATCTTATTTATTCAAAAAAAATACTCTGAATCCAAAAAAATGAAGTATGATTTTTTCAATTTCGTCATATAGACAACTCATAAGGATTTTTAATAATAAAATTTATTTTTAAAACATGTTGTATAATTTAATATGTATTACTGATGTCATTAGGCCAATCATATTTATCAATTGAGTATTAAATCAACATGGTTATGGTATTATCTTGAGGAATTATTTTTCTTATATAAACTAAATAACTTTCCTATGGATTTATAGGTTCTTATAAGATACGTAATACAACTATTTTACTAAAAGAATTTGAAAATTAGTATTTTCAAATTAAACCCTATTATTAATAAACATAGATACCAAGGTTATATTTTCCACATTTTTTCATGGGTTATATTTAAAACAAATAGAAAATGGATTTTTATTTTTTAAAAAAATTGACTTATTTATATATATTGTAATCATCTGCTAAAATATTTACATAATATCATCCTCCCATTCTACCAGTTTGTATTGGACCAAATAAATATGTTTTCAAAAAAATATAAAAAAAATATAATGTTTACACTTTACATATAGATTGAAAACCTAACATATGTTTTTTAATAAATCATAATGATCACATAATTTTGTTGAATTAAATTCATTCTTCAGTAGATCTCTAACTAGTCTATTCATAGAGAGTTTATTTAATGTTATAAAATTTCAACCTACTAGACATTATTGGAAATTCATTATTTATCATCCATTTCTATGAGGAAGTGTAGATGTTTGATGCTATGTTATTTTTTGTTAATTTTGGTTATATTGTGATTCCCATTAGAAGAAAGTATAAGATTATATTGTGAACAATGAAAATTATAATTATGAATCCAGAAGGTTCACAAGGATACCCTAATCAAATATTTGACTTATGCTAATATGGTTGTTCTTAAGACTAATATTCAATAAATCATATGAAATTTATACTTTTCAAATAAAAAATATTATATATTCCAATAATTCCCCCCAAGAATTGTCACAAAAAGTAACTTTTCCACCATTAATTATAATAATCTTCTTGAAAAAATACTAATTTCCAGTCATGCGGATAGAAAATCCCCTATCCTTATATAAACTTTTATTATTGTTGGTATGATTCTTATTTTAATGAAAGTGATATGCTTTTGTTTTAGAACCCCAACCTGCTTGGGTCCAAAATTATTAGAAATAGTTTTTAATAATCCACATCGAGTTAGATATATTATGTTTCCTTGTTTCTAATTACTAAGAAAATAATTATTTGTTGAGGCCTAAATATTGTACCATATATAATAAACACATATTTTTTAATTTCATATAATTTTAAATTTAATATGAATTCAAAAACTATTTTGATGACATAGTTATTTTTATGAAAAATTGGGGATTAATTAGAGAATCCAATTCTAAATACATCTCTATGAGGTATTTTTGTTTGTAATTTTTTTTAAAATTTTCATTATTAGTCGTGAATTTTGATAGTATCATTTTTTGACATTGTATTTTATTATTTACATTCAAAATTATATTTTTAACTTCAATATATATAGTACTATAATAATTTTTTTGTATCTCTTTTGAAAATATTGTTTTCTAAAGATACTATTTATCTTTATATTTTGAATTATTAGAAATTTTAGAAGTAATTATAAATATTTTTGACCTTTTTTAAAGGTTTTTCTTCAACAAAATGATCTTTTTAAAAAACATTATAATATTAGATCTATAAATGTTTAGAAAATAATCAATATTTCTCAAGGATATTTAATGTTTTATTCTATTTAGATGAAGTCGATTCCTCCTCTAATGTTATATAATTCTTATCATTTTCAATACACAGATAATTATCATTAAAATTAATATTTCTCAAGGTTTAAGCTGATACCATATTTATAATTAAATTATTATTATTATTAATTTTAGTATAGAAAAAAATATTATTCTGATCATTATTTTCACTAATGACAATTTATATGAAAAACTATCATATATTCTAGTACACAAATAATATGATTATTTTATAATTTTTCATAAACATATTCTTTTAAAATTTCATAAAATAAATCTCTTAACTCATATAATTATTATCTTTTCTCTTAAACTTGGTATAATTTGGTCTTATATGACATGGTTTCATACACTCATAAATATATCATTGTACAGAAATCCTTCTTTTCATTTTTTTACTTTAAAATATTTTTATAAATATATATAAAATCTTTCTTATGAAAAATTATTTTCATTCTCTTTGAAAAATTAGATTATTAATTTTAAATTTGTTCAAAAGAACTACTTTTTATTTTAACATAAAATTTATTTTTATTTGAAGACATAGATTCATTCAATACAGATCTCACATACATAAAAATTACTATAGTAGAAGAAAATGACACTATATTTTTATTTTTTATATTCTTTATCATCCATTTTTAATTATTCCATCATTCTATTTTAAATAACCCATAAAATCATCTAATATCAATATAGTATTTTCCATTGTGTCATGAAGTGATTTTCTCAGGTATTCTAAATCTCTTCAAATAATCACTAAGATATCTCTAAAAAAACAAGATATTAATGGTATTTATAAACCATTAATTGTAAACTATTTAAAAATTTACTAAATCTTTAATGCATATTTAATATATATAATCCAGGTAAAAAATGAAAATCTTTATAATCTTCCCAAATCTATTTTCCTCATGTATTAATAAAATTATAAGTACGATAATATGTAAATCCCAAATTATACTGAATACTCTTTGTTTCTTCACATTATGAAATATATATATATAAAATCATTATCCAATAACATATAAAATTATTCTTTACATAATAATTTTTTTGAAATTCAAGACTCTATTATTTTTTTAATGAAGAAACATTATTCCCATCTATTTGATTATTCTGAATAAGAAAAAAATATATTTATCTAATTGATAATAAAAACACCTCTATTTGATCTCTCAAATAATTATAATCATCTCCATCAAAAATTGGGGGTCTAATAGCATTAATATTCTCAAGAGTTCCAACATTTAATCATTTCATAATTATAAAAATGAAATATACTTATTCTAAAATTTTAAACTAGTGTAAAAAGACTTTATAAAAACCATAAAAATAATAGTTTATTACAACCGTTATTAAAAATTAGAAACCTTATAATTATTAAAAAAATTATAAATAATATGTTTTAGTAGTAAGAACTAGCATGATAAAAAACTTATTATCAAATTGTATAAAATTTGAAATATGTTGGGGGTTAACTGTAGTTTGAAAAAATTAGAACTCATACAAATCAGTACCTCTTTTGACCTATAATATATAACATGAGTCTGATGCTATTAGAGTTGTAATCAGATTATCTCTAAACTGATAATATTTATATAAATAGATTTTATAGAAAATAAAAGTTACAAAAATAAACCCTCCTTTTAAAATTAATATCATAAATATTATCTTCACAAATTAATAAAAAAACATTACTCAATTTTAATGTAAATCAAACAAAAAATTTATAATTCAAATAAGAACATGTTAACCTTCAGTGTCAAGGATTTCAAAAAACATTACTTTCGTTATCCATTTTTTTAACCAAACAAAAATAATTAATATCCAAATGAGGAAATACCCAAGTAATATACATTAGAATAATATATATCTATATATCCTATAATTCCTTGGATAAAACCAAATTAGAGTCATATGTCTTCTTATCTATAAAATACCTCAATCAAAAGTTATCAGAGTCAACAATAACCAATGAAAAATATTATATATAACATAAAATAAATTCCAAAATACCATAGAAAATATTGTATAATTATTTTAAAAGTTAAATTAGGAATATGATACAACTGATTAAACATCATATGGGTGGAGTTTCAAAAGAATAAACTCCCACCTTTGGAAATTCACCTATATTCATTAGTACGAATCTGATGTCTTATTATGTGATTCTTAAAGTTGGTTGGAATGACCTAGAATGATTTGATACCTGAAAACATATAATTTTTTCTACATATACAACATATATAATTTATATTATGTCATCATGATTCTATAAAATTTATTCCAAATGTTAGAAATAATTTGTTCAGCCCATTATAGAATTTAATATTATGATGGAATTAAATATAATTTTTAATGGATTGAAATATGTTATTCAAATTGAAGAAAAATTGTTCACAAAGTGGATCAAACTAATTTTTTTGCTTTAATAGACAAAATTCCATTAATTCTCCAATCACTGTTCCACTAATGCACAAGACAATATTTGTATGATGGACCATAAAATTTTCTTCTAATGGAACAGACTCAGTTCATCTGATGGTCCAATCATTGCTCATCGAATGGTCTAGAAATTTTTTATCTCATAGACCAAACATAATGTATATAAAACTATTTTTATCCAATTAATTGAACATTATTAAATGATTTTATTTTAAAAAAAATAAAAAATAATTAAGAACTAAATATTCAATAAAACATATTTTTATAGAATGTGTGATTTTGAATACTAAGTATTTCTATTTTAAAATGTAATACTTTTATATAAACATAAACCCTTAAAACATTTAAATCAATCCTCATAATGACCATTTAATGTTTAAATAATTTTAAATAACTTTCAAGATCCTTAAAAGAAATATAATATGATGAAAAATACAATATGTTATCAACTAGAGTGGGAGAAGAAATAATCTTGTGTGTAATCTCGTAACATTATAATGATTATTCAATGAACTATATTTTAATGGAATTATTCATGCCACGTAATATTCTAGGGATTTCCATGACATAATATAAACCACCATTTCTTGGAGTATCCCAAGGATGACTATGAAATCATGTAAGCCACCACGCCATGGTGGTGCAGTTAGAGAAAATTTTCAGCAATCTCCAACTTGTGGTAAATCCTCAAATACATAGCACACATCAACCATACTTCATATAATACGAAAAATAATGGGAACCAATATCCAAAAACCCATTTGGATATTTTAAAAATAAAATTTAAATATAATAGTCATATATTTTCCACCCATGTTTTAATATATGTATCAACTTATAAAAATCAATCTAGATATCTCCCATATTTCTTCCAATACACTTTTTGGGTCAGTATCAGTGTTTTGAAACCTTCATTCACCCATATATATCTTTAATATTTTTCCAGGATCCTTTGGATTTTTGGAAAAAGTTATTATGTATATAATCCAGAAAATATAAGGAAATAAATTATTATATCAAAGAAAAAATTCCAATTTATCAATAAAGGGACATGTATGGATCTCTATTAAACATATGTATGTAAAGACCCAAGAAATTTCAACAAATTTTTTTTATAATTACATTGTAATCTTATGAGTTTGTAACTTCTGATGGAACTTGATTTTGAGGACCGGTGTGCCCGAAATCAACTTCTGATGTTTAGCTCGGGTGCGTTCACTAAACGAACGAGCGATTTTTTCTATGTTTTGAACATGTGCTCAGAACTGAAATATGAGGGCACCGATGAACTCACAATGCCAATATTCGCATAAGGGGAAATTCACCGCAGTTGCGTTTTATGCGGGTCAAAAGTTAATTTTTCGGGAATTAGATTAAAATGAATAAAATTTGTGGAGAACAATTTTATTTATATCGAAGGTGCTTATATCCTACAAAGGGGAGTTAATGGTGGGACCCATAACCACCTAACTACCCAAGTGTGGATGTTTGAGAGGTGGGTCCCACATGATCCCTAACCTTTCATTTCCCCCTATACTCCTTAAACCCCCTTCATTAAATTTTCAACCCTCATATTGAATGAGACCCTCCCTATATCTCTCTTGAATATTTCCAAATATAGTTAATTAATGAGTTCAACCTCATAAATTAATTTAATTGAGGGTTTGAATTTTAAACAATTTATTGTGTGAATAAAAATAATAGAATGAGTTATTATTTGAGTTTGAGCATTTGGTGTGTTAGAAAAAGATTTGGGGAGAGCTCTTGAGTTTTTTAGGAACATCGACTCTCTTATGAAGAACGACCTTTCCTCATGGAGAAGAACGCTCGGCGAATCTCTAATCCTCCTCTTCCTCCGCATCAAGGGAGGAGACACCGATCTGGGGAACACATCAATGACGACAGTTCATTCTCCAACATTGATGATGTGACACCGCTTCCCACGTCTTCGACGAACAAAACATAAACGATGTAGTGGTTTTTTTTGTATAATTTACATGTATGTGAATTATATCCTCGATATGGGGCATCGAATTATGATGAAATATTTTTTTGAGCCTCTAACACAGAGCGTACAGACTAACGAACAAGCCCGGACCCTCCACATATTGTTGTTTGTGTGGGGATTGATGAGTGAAGACAAAACGGGACCGCAAACTTGTTCTTAATGCACGGATTGTGTGGCGATGGGTGAACAGAAGCACAATGGCATTTAGAAGCCTTAGTAGTTTGGTGTAGGACCTTCAAATACTGCCGGTGTAGAAAAAAGCTAAAACGGACCACCAGATCAACTATGGTGGCCCGCGGAACCTCACGGCAGCACGGGTCGCCGGTGACAGGATGCGTCGGACGGCCTCTTGGAGGCAGTGGTTCCCCCACACGCTGCTGGAGAAGATCTGCCATGGCTATTTTTGTGGCGGCGATGCAGTGGATCCCACGGATAAGAGGGATCCAGGACAAACGGGGGTGGCGCCAAATGGCGCCGCGATACCAATTAGCTCCCCCTCCTCGCACCGCATAAATTCTCGGTCGGGCTAGCCGAGCCGCGGCCACCCGCGATGCGGGCCGCGCCCTATCGGGCCGGACCCGGACCCGGGTCTGGTCTCCCCAGTTTGGGCCGACTCAGGTGGTGTTGGGCCGGGTCGGACCGGGCCCAGACCCCCTATTTTCAAAACTTCTTCTGTTAAATTCTCATCACATGAGCAACGAACCTCCGATTAATGCACTGTTAGTTTCATTGGATTCCATGGATCTTGATGGTCTTTTCGGTATATTACACTCATGGTTTTAGAGATGTTTTTGTATGGCTGGGATGGTTCGAACTCGAAACCAACTGGGCCCTCGGAGCGGAAACGCATATAACCTGAGGACCGGAAGTCTGATTGATGTCCCGTCAACTACGTTGGATTCCTCTTTATGAGATGCTTTTTTTTGGCACACTCCACATGAGGTTTGGATGCAGTTGGAGTATGGTTGGGTTGGTTTATCTTATAAACCAACCAGGCCCCTGGAACAGAAAATCCAATAACTCTCAGACCGAACGTCCGTTTAGCGAACCGTCGGTGGAGTTGGTAATCTCGTTGATAAATGGTTCCATTGAGTATAACCCAAGGGAGATTGGGGTACATTTGAGATATGATTGGGTTGTTTCATACACGATACCAATCGGGCCCCTTGAACAAAAATTCTAATAACTCACAGATTAGGCATCTGATTGACGCGCCTTCTATTGTGTTGAGATCCCTATGACGTGAAAGAAAATTTTGATACATCTTCATGGGACTTCGGGACACTTGGAGTGTTGACCATTATATTGTGGAGCGGATCCTCTCGGAGACGAGCATACATAGTACGGTGGCCTTGTATCTGGGTAAGACCTGATGACTGCTTGTCCGATTCAATTCAGAGTGACTTGAATAGCCCAGTGAGGAGAACTACTGTGTTGGGGTGGTAGACCCATGGTGGAGTAGTGATACTATGTTGGGGTGGTAGACCCGCAAAACTCAACAGGAGGAGTACCTCTATAGGCTAGTAGGGGGAGCGCTACTGTTTTGAGGCAGCAGAGCCATGGTGGGGAGTGATACTGTGTTGGGGTGTCAGACTTGTGGTACTCGACAGAAGAGGAGTACCTCAATAGTCTAAGGATAGTGAGTGGAACCTAGGAGTCGTGAAAGGACTACTTCACTCGACAGTGGAGGGGTTCTCTAGCAGCCATGTTTTCGTTATAGTGAATAAAAATCCTGGTTTGAGCTGAGTCAATGACCATTGTGTTTTCCTAATGATTGATATGAGTTACGTGATAACTTTGGTATATGTATGGGAGTATACCTATATAAAGGTTATCTTTTGAGATCTTTCTTTGTGTTTTATCCTTGTTGGATTTTAGTGAGACCTTGAGGGTCTCGGGGTCCCTTTTGAGTATCGTAATACTCACCCCTGCACGGGCTATGGCTGAACCTCGTTGGGTTGGATGTAGACGACGAGCAATGTTGACTAAGGCAGAGTGTACGAGGACTGAACGATACTCGGAGGTTGACACTCGACGTCATGGCACACAGAGCAGACCGATTGACGCGGAGTGCTTAGGAGGACATCTGTACCTACCCTTCAGGAACGAACCCAGAGGACGATCAAAGAGGTTCTTCCTCTTTCAGCTGTTGTGTTTTCAGTTGTGCATTTCTTTTAGTTGTAGTTGTACCGTTTTTTGGGCTTGTATTTCTATCCCCTTTCCACTTCCATCAATTTTTTATACTTGTTTACTTGGTGTTAGCTTCCTCTATTTCTCTGGTTGTGTGTGTTTACGTTTCAAAAAGGAAATGCCTTCCCTTTTTATCAAGATTTACCCCTTTGGTACTAGTCACTAGCCCCTGTCCTATGGAAGGAGGGCATGGGGTAGTCACGGCATGGACCCCGAGTATGGGTCAAGAAAAATTTTTATCATAGGAGTCAGTTCTACCACATAACTTTGGAATCTGATATTTTCATTCTGTGAAGCAATAGTGTTGATGGTACTACGTGTGGTTCTTTGTTCAGGGAGTCCAGTGTTGGTGCGAGCGGCTGACATATACATACACCAAGACCCTAACTTATGATTTCTGACTAAGAGCATGAAAACAAGATTTCATGTGTGTTTTCAAAATTTTAACTTTATGTCAGCTCAAACCAGGTCAGCTCACCTGGTATAGCCTTTTGACTGTGTCACATCTGTTTCTATCAGGATGTCTTCAACCAGTCATTCAGCATGGGTACCGATTTGAAAGATCAATGATATCCCACCGAGTAGTGAGGCCTCTGTACAGGGCCCTCTCCTAGTTGACCCACCAGTGGAGATTGCACACTGCTTGAGTGTGATGGACGATTTCCAATGACAGAGGCCTCTGAGGTTTCAAGGCGAGTCGGATTTTCAGACGGCTGGGAACTGGATGGAGTTTGTAGTACAAGCTTTCCACACAGCTGGGACACCCACTGAGTTGATGGTGTACCTAGCTATTAGTCTCTTCTAGGGATTAGCTATGTGGTGGTGGAGCAAGATTCTCCAGTTTTGCGACGAGCCGACCTTCACCTGGGGGAACATCTAGACCTTTTTCAGGGTGGAGTTTACACCAGCGACGTGCTCAGGAGCTGATGCCCTTGCCATAGGGTTTTCCGACCGTAGAGGATTCTTCTACAATAGGCAGTAGATAGATGTCACAGAAGTACCAGAGGACTAGGCCAATAGGTGGGCGACCACGGGATTCAGGTTCAGTTGTGTGAGGCACACGAAACAAAGAAAACCATACGAGGATGAGAAAGTTATATGCATGTGGCAAGCAGGACCACATGCCTCGAGACTGCCTGACTTGTCCAACAGATGAGAATCATGCAGTAGAGTAACCTACCAGACCGGGACAGAGGAGTTGGTCGTACATCTGGTGGTGTATGATGCTTCTAGGTGTCGCCACCACCACCACTAGGAGGTCCACCCCGACAGCAGGGAACATGTGGATATGGGAGATCACCACTCCAGGCAGAAGAAGTATATGACTATGGAGCTTCAGAAGTAGGTGTCCAGTAGAGAGACTAGTTCCAGGAATGGAGGCCATTGTTATTGGTGCTTCTAGATTCCGTGTTGTTGTTGTTTTTGGTTGTTATGTGTCTGTGTACATTGAGCAGCAGAAATAAAAGACACCAATCCATGTGATGTTTACTTTCATGTCCTTTTTGTATGGATGATACTAAGAAGTTTCGGATAAAACTGTTGACTTGACCTTCTCTTGTGATATTCCTACTAGAGGACACCCAATAACCACGCACTGATGCCGATAGTGTGTCTCAACCCTTAGAGGTGAGAGTAACGGTTTGATCTATTAATAGTAGCGTCGAGGCCTTAAGATGACATTCAAGTCATGAATTGTACCATTCAAGTAAGTATTGACTGTATTAAGAAACGAATGTGGTTCATCCAAGGGATGAGAGCAAATTTCTCTTTTCGGTAGAGGAGAAATCTCAGTATCTCTTCGGTGGAACGTAGACGAAGAAGGGTGGAGATGAGTTATTACAAATGGCTAGTCTCACACATTGTTCATTAAGAGAACGTTTTATGGTTCTCTCCAACTCAATAGTCTCAGGTGTATCTTCTCTTAGAAGGACATGATCCTGAGATAGTGGTGATGGCTTGAATTCCTCTAGTACTAGGACTTCAAGAGAGTTTATACTCCTGTGGAGGGGAACGTTGTAGTAGATGCTCTTAGTGTGAGATCAGGAATTTAGCTGTTAAGAGTGTTGAGGCAGCAGCTGGCCGCATTCTGGATATCTTTTGTGGATAGTGATTGAGTCAGCACGTGTATAACTAGAGATGGTTCAGGCTACGACAGAGAAGGTGCAGATCATCCGGAGCGGATGAAGACTGCACATAGCAAACAGAAGACCTATCCTGACATGATACGAGACCACTGGAGTTTGAGGGTGGCGACCACGCTTTCTTATGGGTCTCACCTTGACAATGTCTATGATGATTTGGCTGATGCGACAACAGATCTCTGCGTTTCTTTGGTCCTTTCCATGTCCCCATAGGAGTAGGCGACGTGGCTTACCACCTGGCCCTTCCACCTCAGTTACACCAGGTGCAAGACATCATTCACGTATCTCAGTAGAGAAGATACGTGCACGACATGTCTCACTTCATCGACAATAGAGAGCTGGATATTGATGACAGGGGATAATTTCACGGAGGTTCCAGTAGAAATTGAGGATCGACAGAAGCGGGTCCTACGAGGACGGTCGATTCCTCTAGTATGCTTTCGCTGGCAGCGCGAGAACCTATATGAGAGAACATGGGAGTGGAAGGTATAGATGTGTGCTCGATACATCCTTTTGTTTCCATAGTTTGTGTTATATCATTACAGGGATGTAAATCCCTGAGGTGGGAGTAATTTAATGACCCATAAATTTCAAGGAATTTTATTTCATAATTACTTTGGAATTTTATAAGTCTGTAGTTTCTGACAGCACTTGATTCTGAGCCCTTGTGTGCCCAGAATTAATATCCAATGTTTAGCTCATGTACGTTCAGTAAATGAACGAGTGGTTTTTTCCTATCCTTTGAACCGGTGCTCGAAATTGAAATACGATGGCACCGATGAACTTGCAGCGCCAGTATTCACATAAGAGGACCTTCGCCGCAGTTGCATTTTATGCGGGTCGAAAGTTAATTTTTGGGGAATTAGATTAAAATAAATAAAATTAGTGAAGAGAAATTTTATTTATATCTATGTTGGTTATATCCTACAAAGGGGAGTTAATGGTGGGACCCACAACCACCTAAATACCCAATTGTGGATGTTTGAGAGATAGGGCCCACACGATCCCTAACCTTTCATTTCCCCCTAAAATCCTTAAACACCCTTCATTAAATTGGAATCCCCCATATTTAATGATACCCTCCCTCTATCTCTATGAAATGTTTCCAACTCTTGTTAATTAATGAATTCATCCTCTTCAATAAATTTAATAGATGTTTTGAATTTTAAACCATTTCTTGGGTGAATAAAAAAATTAGCATGAGCTATTATTTTAGTTTGATATTTTGGTGTGTTGTAAAGAGATTTGGGGAGAGCTCTTGAGTTTTTCAAGAACATATAATCTCCGACAAAGAATGGCCTTTCCCCACAGTGAAGAACACTCCACAAATCTCCAATAATCTTCTTCCTCTGAATAAAGGGAGGAGACACCGATGCAGGGAACTCGCCAACGATGATGGTTCTTTATCCGACATCGACGAAGTGCCACTGCTTCCTGAATATTAGATGAACAATACTTAAATGAGGTAGGGGTTATTTTTGTATAATTTCCAGTTATGTGAATTATATCCTCTATCAGGGGAATTCTTTTATGATGAAATATTGTCTTGAGCCTCTAACGTGGAGAACACAGACTAAAGAACATGTACGGACCCTCTGCTGATTGTTGTCTGTGCGCGGATTGATGGGTGACGATGAAACGGGACCCCCAACTTGTTCTTGATTTGTGGATTGTGTGGTGATGGGTGATCGGAAGTGCAATGATGTTTAGGAGACTTTGCAAAAAAAATTCGGGACCTGATAAGACCGCCAGTGAAGAGGGAAGCTAAAACGGACCACTGGTGCAACTCCGGTGCCGGCCATCCGGTTGGAGGTGGTGGCCTCCCAGCGTGCCATCAGAGAAGATCCACCTTGGCCGTCATCGCGGCGGTGATGCGGTGGATCCCATGACCATGCGGAATCTGGGACAATTGGGGGCAGCGCCAGCTGGCGTCGCCGGTACCAATTAGCGGGGGGTCTCACCCCACACAACGCTCCGCGTAAACGCGCGACCTGGCTAGCCGAACCATGGTCGGCCACTGGCCAGGCCGCACCAGACCCAGACCCGGGTCGGGTTGACCTGGTTCGGGCTAACCCATGGCGGGTGGGGCCGGGTTGGACTGGACCCAAACCCCTTATTTTCAGACATTATTTTGTTAAACGCACATAACATGAGATACAGACCTCTGATCGACACACCGTCTATTGTGTAGGATTCCTTCGATCGAGACGGTCGTCAAGGAATATTACACTCAAGGTTTTCGCGAAGTTTCAGAGTGTCCGGGTTGGTTCGAACTCAAAACCAACCGAGCCCTCGAAACAGAAACACTTATAACATGAGGACCAGACGTCCGATTGACGTTCCGTCGACTACATTGGATTATTCTTGATGATAAAGTTATTTTGGAATACTACACTTGTGTTTTGGATGCATTTGGTGTACGGTCGGTTTGGTTTAGTTTATAAACCAACCGGGCCCCTGGAACCGAAAAGCCAATAACACTCAGACCAGATGTCCGTTTGACGAACCGTCAGTGGTGTTGGTAATATCGTTGAGAAACGGTTCCATTGTGTACAACCCATGGGATTTCAGGGTACAGTTGAGATACTGTCGGGTTGGATCATATATGAAACCAACCGGGACCCTAGAATGGAAATGCTAATAACTCATAGACCGGGCGTCCGATTGACACACCGTATGTTGCGTTGAGATCCCAATGATGTGATAGAACTTTGTGATACTTTTTCATGGGACTTAATGATACTTGGACTGTCGACAAGTAGTTCATGGAGCAGATCCTCTAGGAGACGAGAATAAAGAGTACGTTGACCTTGTAGTTGGCTGAGACCTGATGACTGGTTGTCTTTTTTGATTCGGAGTGACTTGACTAGCCTAGTGGGGAGCACTACTGTGTTGGGGTTGCAGAACCATGGTAGAGGAGTGCTACTATGTTGGGACGGCAGACCCGTGGTACTGTACAGAAAGAGTACCTCCGTAGGCTTGTAGGGGGAGCGCTACTATGTTGGGGTGGCAGACCCATGGCGGGGAGCGCTACTGTGTTGGGGTGGCAGACCCATAGCGGGGAGCGCTACTATGTTGGGGTGACAGACCCACAATACTCGACATAGGAGGAGTACCTCAGCAGTCTAATGTTAGTGAGTGGAACCTCGGAGTCGCGACATGACTACTGCACTCGACAGAGGAGGAGTTCTCCATCAGCCATGTTTTCGTCATCATGAATAAAAATCTTGGTTTGAGTTGAGTAAATGACATTTGTGTCTTCCTCATGATTGAGATGGGTTACGTGATAAATTAGGTATATGTATGGGAATATACCTATGTATAGTTTATCTATTGATATATTTATTTGTGGTTTATCTTTGTTAGATTTTAGTGAGACAATGAGGGTCTCGGGGTCCCTACTGAGTATCGCTATACTCACCCCTGCACGGGCTATGCCCGCACCTCGTTGTGTTTGATGTAGAAGACGGAAAAAGCTGACTGAGGCAGAGTGTACAAGAACTGGACGGTACCCAGAGGTGGACACTCGGCATGACGACACAAGGAGTAGACCGATTGACACGGAGTGATGAGGAGGACATATGTACCTACCTTTCAGGTAGGAACATAGAGGACAATCCAGGAGCTGCTTCACCTTTCAGCTGTTGTCTTTTCAGTTATACATTTCTTTCAGTTGCAGTTATATCTTTCTGTTGGGATTATATTTATGGACCCTTTTTACTTCCATCACTTTTTTATACCTCTTTACATAGTGTATGCTTCTGTTATTTCTCTAGTTGTGTGTGTTTACATTTATAAAGGCAATTCCTTCCCTTTTTATAAGGATTTATGCCTTTGGTGCTAGTTACCAGTCCCTAGCCTATGGAAGGCGGGTTTGGGGTAGTCACAACATGGGGCCCGAGGTCGGGTTGTGACAATTTATCTACATACATGTGTCCCCCCATCCACATCATATAATATTATAAATAATTAAATGATAACATTTTCTAATAGATTAAATAGCTATGAGACATTGAGTTTTAAAAATTCAATAAAACTACTCATTCGGTCTATATTATCTATTTATATGAAGACCATGTCAATAAATGCATCACATGTCATTAATCATAGTGTATGGACACAAGATATTACTCTATCCCAAACAAATTACCTTATCTTATTCACTACATAGTAATGACCATACACTTCCTCATATATCACAATCATTAACTGAGATGTCATACACTCTATAAAATAGGGGAAATACCATCTTTTTTATAATCTAATATATGACCTAATAAAACACATACCTAACCACCCCATGATTAAGAAATCCCCAAGGTTTGTGCATGAAATGTTTAAAAATATAAATATTATCTTACTAGGTATCTTACCAAACTATGGTACAAGGAAATATATATATGAAATATCCACCCCTAGTATATTAAATACATAGTGTACGAAACTTCATGTAGTCATCATTAAAATAATTCGGATAAAAATTCATATTCATACTAAAAATAACATTTCACAAAAAACATTATTACTCTATGTTGAACATTTGTTAGTGATAACTCAACATTTGTTAGGTTAATTATCATTATAGTTCAAAAGTACATGGTGTTTTCATAAAAGAATGATAGAATATTGATATTATTTTACATAAAATGATTTATTTTATATTCCATATATCATTTAAAAATATTTAATTAAATACTAAAATACAAATAATTAACCGAATCACATATCATAGACTTCCATTTTAGACTTATGTTTACAAATTTTTTTTGGGTTTCTTGACTCATTATATCTCTACAAAATTCCTTAAACATCTATATGGGATTATATGATAAAATTATCTAAATAAAATCCTTTTTGTAGTAGCATCTACAATAAAAGAATGTATTAATAATTTAAAAACTTATGAATAATGTTTCTAATGTCAAACTATTTGAATAAGTATTCAAATTACATTCTCCAAAGCATACAATATTTTAATTTTCATATATTTTATAGTTTACTTAAAATTTATTCTAGGAAATTAATCATTATCATACATGGAACTGATCCTAAAAAAATAATCCATGGCATCTTTTAATATAACTCTTTATCTTAGTTTTTATAAGACATCCAAAACCTTTTTTATAAATTATGACATTCAGTTTGTATTTTTGATTAACATAATATTTTATTAGTTAAATTTTTCTGTATTTTTGTAAAACATAATCCCACTAGATACATAGATACTTTATTCTATTTAAAATATCGTGTGATGATACCAAACAATTTTTTATGAAATTAAAAATAATTTTTAGTTTGGATTAAAAAATTACAATATTTGGTTCATTTCATATTTGGTATTAAATATGACTAGAAATGTATTTAAAAATGTATAAATTATTCTTAAAAATATTATATTCTTTGGTGGTGGGACTATGACTTTCATAATCTTAAAACCATATGGTTAAAAAAATTTATCCGGGATATAACTCCTTTTCTCATTAGAATCAAATAAAACATGTTATAAAATCTAATAAACCATAAATTATGTGTATTAAATAGATAATATCAAATAATTTATAATAAATTATTAATAATAAATATTTCACTTAAAATATGAGAAAATTAGATAAAAACATATTTAACAAAGATCAATCTTTGATTAATTTACTTTTTTACATTAAATTTCAATATTTAACTACCCTACACATCGTCATTTGAATGAAAATTACAATATTCATTAATTATTACCTTGATTTTAATATCCAATATACTCACAACATTTATAATGTATATTTTTTGTTTATTATATCATTTGAAATAAAATCATTTTTTTATAAAACATTGTTCCCTTCAAAAGAATCCCAATGTAATTTTACAAACCCTTCATGTAAACCGAAAAAATACAATCCTTTGGAAGCATTATGCCTCATTACAGAACAAAAATTTATATTTATTTGCCTTAGTAAAACTATTGAGAAAATTCAATATTATTAATTAGTATCAAAAAGTTAACCTATTGTACTCGTAACACAAAAAATTGGTTAAGATATCATATTTGATTCTCATATATCCTAAAAAAGTTATAAAAATGTGTAATTTTTATTTTTCCCATTCTTATTGTTTAAATTTTTTTCATAATGATAGAATTAATTTCATTGAAGAAATATTCCATAAAATATATATATACATTGTTTATGTAATTCTCAAATATAATATAAAATAATAAATATTTTAGAATAGTAGTTCTCAAGTTATTCTGAATATAATTAATTTTACACATTCTGAAAATCCATTTATGATTTTTATAAGAATCTAGATATAATTTTTTAATGTAATTAATGCTTTGAATATTTGGAAGGGGTTATCCTATAACATCTTTAATTATCCTTGATTGTAAAAAATTCATATGTTTTTAAAACAACGTAATAATTTCCTTACAATAGTTACAATTTTATTTTTGTTTATCTTGTGTCCATGATCGATGATGATAATGGCATTATGTCAATAATATAATATTTCATCATATAAATATCATTTTTAGAAAATATTTATTAATAAATTATATTATATATAATCCCAATATAATTGAAACCCATTTTAAACTCATTAAATCCAATAGTTAGTAAAAATGCATATTTTAATAAACAATGAGTCCACTGTATAATATCTATAAAAAATTCATCAGTTATAATGGGAATCATACTAATCAATACACATATGACTCTTTGATAGTTTATAGAATAACCCTTTATCTAGTCCTGAATATTGATAAGAATTACACGCATCCTCTAGTGTCATAATATAATTTGGTTATCCCAACTATTAATAACCAAATAAAAATTACCATAATATAGACTTATTCTTGTTAGGTTCAAGCATTAATTATTTACCATACAAAATAAAATCCAAGAACACCAACCACTATCATGACCTAGTTGGATGGATGATTTATGTGTTGGTAAGTGTTTTTATTAGATTGAATATATAACCTAGCATATTAAGGGGATTTAATATTTGTGTATTAACTAATGTTATTAACATTACATGTTTTTATACATCAAATGAATTGGTTTAGAAAATTATTCAATGAACCAAATATATTTTGTTAAAAATATATTCAACAATAAATATTTACGCAACACAATACTTGTAACACCCTATGAATGTATGATCTACTACTCAATAAATAAAATGTCACTTATTTAATAGGTTTTTTACAAGCCACATCAGGGTTTAATAAACCATGATTTACTAATAAATTAATATTATTTCATAGTTATTTCATATTAATTATATTTGAGGTTATGAACATGGAAAAATAAATAAGAAAAAAATAATTTTATACTCGTATAGAAACAATTAATTGGTTATTAATTGATGAATTCAGTTGAATGAAAAAAAGTGTTGTTTGTCTCTATATTTTTAAAATTGAGTAATGTGTTTTAACAAAGAAAAATTAATTAACAACTACTGATGAATCTTTTTAATGAAATTTATATTTTATATATTCAATAAAATATTTTCTCATTTATTTAACTTTTTCAATATACATGGGATAAGAATTCACCTACATTTTTTTCAAAAAAACTTATTTTTCAAAAAACATATTTTGTTGAATTTTGAATAGTTATTTTAAAATTTAATTGTACCACTTATAAAAAATGTAATATTAATAAATGTATTGAATAATTGGAATAATTATTTCAAAAAAAACTAAAATTTACATATATATATTTAAATAATATAAAAAATATTCATGTTAAATATCTCTAACCTTCGTAACTTTTAATCCAGTAATTTAGTTAAAAATTATTGTTTAAAAACATTAAAAATATAAAAAACACCATGAATATTTCTATTGGTTTAGTGTAGATCAACCATAATATTAGAGTATCTAATGATATGGAACATTGGTTCAATTTTTCTTTGATAATGACCATATTATTAAATAAATTAATAAATAAATCCAAAATATTACTTATCTTCTTTTAATAATTAGATTTTTTTTATATAAATAAAAATTAATTTTGTTTGATTTTAAATTTAAATATGAAATATGCGGGTTTTTGTTTCAATTGTAATTAAATTTTAAAATTTTCAGTGGTTCAATAATAAAATTAAATTCTTTTAAAACACCGACAGATTACATGTTCATATAATAGAAAAACCAAATGGATAATTTTCAATTTATTAAAAGTAAAAAAACTAGAAGAATTAATATTTTAAAATAAAATTAGGTAACCACAAAATATTAGTTAGGGGTTAATTTCTTTATTTTATTTATATTTCTAATCTTGTTATTATTAAATCAAACTCTTCAAATAGTCATAAAAATGACTACAATGATAAATTATATAACATAATAGATAATTGAATTTTTCAAAATGAATAAGAAAAATGCATAGATAGTTTAATGAGATATTTTCGATAATATTTTCCATTTTAACTTTATATTCCCCTTTTCCTTTTATATCATCTTTTATGACCACTATATAGTAAAAATCATTGATATCATGATAACCATTAAATGGGAAAATTAGTGTCAAAATTAAATGTTTAGGGATTAGATGACATGTAAACTTGCATAATATTATTTTATGAAATTATATCGACTCATAATCATCCTATATTTATAATAAATTAATTTTGGGATTCATTAATATGAAATATATTATAAAATAATTTAATATGTTATATAATTCCTTGGGTACCCCTCCTCTCACTTAAAAAAATTAAACTTATATTCTATTATATTCATAATGCTTGGGAATTATATTTTTCCCAATAACTAGAATAATAGCATAATAAACTTCTTATCTATATCATATAGTATCATTTCATTCAAAAACACAATACATTAAAAGAATAATGTCTAATATTAAATTGTTTTCCTGACAAAGATGTTTGACTCTTTTCCAAACACATTCCATTTTATTTCTTCTTATACCATCATTAAATATATGGAATCCATACAAAAATAGTGAATTTATTATATTATATATAATTGAATTTTATTATGATAAATTGTAAATATTGATTCACCACATTTCTATCTTATGGAAATGAAAACATCACTACGACATAGGTGGCAATTTCCACCTTGATGAAGCGATGCACTTCATTTTTCATCACCTCTTAATATTGATTGATATAATGCTTTATTTACTGATTATATAAGATATTTATGTTAATAATAATGTTGTTTTAATGCTAACTATTATAAACTTTTTTCCATCAATCGATAAGTGGAAGCATCATTCGTGTGTATGGACATACCACTATATCCCGGAAGTGATGTAATTCATATTTCATAACCACTTTAAATGAATAACTATTATAGTATTTATAATGGATAAATGTGATAAAGAATAAATTTTTTAAAGCATTATATGATTAAATCATTATCAATGTACAAGGATCATGACTTTTAATCCGAATCATGCATGATTAATGAGGTGGTTATCACCCAGAATAAAGATTATAATGACGAATTCATGATAAAATGTTGATAAGAAGTCACATATATAGCACATATGGTATGAATTTTCTAATTATGATTTTTAATACATATATATATATAATAAATATTTATTAATTTGAATGTATGTTTAAATGTATACCATGCATGATAAGAATTTTATTAATTGTTTGATGTTACAATCTCATCTGTTGTCCAAATTGTTTATGGTAGATTTAAATTAAGGGCAATTATATTGATTTTATCCTTTAACACCCATATAATTTTTTATTAATGATTAATTTTTTAGTCATTCTGTATTAGTACTATTTTACTTTATTTTTTTACATAAAATGACTTGTTGAATGAATTTAACTAATATATTGCCTTATAACACCATTAGTTGATGAACTCATTCTTTCGTGCCCATAATATTCATTAATGATTTATAATACTTTTTACCCATACATGAGAAGTTTTAAAATTTTTATCTTCACAACATTATATATTATTTATAATGTTTCAAAGTGTAATATTTTTATGAAATCATTATCTAGAGGAAGTAATTTTTATGAATGTTTACAATGGTATGAAAGGAATTATTCATTTTAATTCCAAAAAAAGAAAACAAATCCCACCCTCATGAAAAATATTTTATTTGATGATTGAATTACAAGTTTCAATGATTAAATTATAATAAATTAATCTTCTCAAAATTATGGTAAACATTTTTAAAAAAAATTCAAAATAAAATGATTTTTTTTAATTTTTTTAAAAAATGTTCAAAAGTACTTTTAAATTTATTATTCATATATTCCATCCTACATTATAGATTATTATGCTTCATTGAAGAAATAATGTAATGATTCTATCCCATGTTTTCTCCGTATGGATGATGTTTGAAAGATAACATAAATAATGTTGTTTCATCAAATATATTAAATTTTTTTATGATAAAATTGTTATAAAACCCATTTATTTTATATGGGGTAGGTGATAATATAATAAAACATGTTTCATTTATGTGGGAAATGATATGATAATATAATGAATGATTTTATGATACTATGGAACATTTATCGTTTAATTCAATATGATTGGTGGGTCTGTTATAGATCTCCAATAGATTTGATAAAGATGAATAACTCACGAGATAACTATATTAGATTAAACATGATTTCATGTTCATAACATTATTCATAGGTCAAGTTTCATAAAAAATGTTTTATATACAAAACTTATTTGTAATACATATTTTTATGTATGTATATGGTTTCATGGCCATAATTTTATGAGTTTTCATTTTTATATGTGCTTATGTTTAACCCGGGACAAGATTTCATGTCCTTACAAAATTAATGGAAATGTTTCTCTTTATACATTTTGATAGTGTTATGGTCATATGATTATACTACATTACTATGTTTTTTATATTATTCCATGGATCATGATTAATTTTTTATTATTCAAAACTATTTTTAATTTTGTATCTTTTTATTATATATCCATATTCTACGACTACTAATTAAATATATTTAGCTGATTGGTTATGGATTTTATATGTTTGATGTCTTGTTCTCATACACTTATACTCATGTATGATCATATAATGATATGGCTTATGTATTTTGATTACCTGGAATTTAACCTTACACATTCTCTGGTTTTTACCCCAAGTTTTTATAGATTTTTCTATGAATGATATGTTTACCAGTGTACTAATATTAAGAACCTTATAAGAGATATTAAATATATTAATAAAATAAGATGTTTATGTGTATTGACTCCAAATAAAATAAACCATTTCATTAATAGGGTGTGTTTAATTTCATTTTGTATTTCATATTCAATAAATGTGAAGAAATAAATTTTTATGTTATGGTTGGGTCAAATGAACTGGTATCAGAGTGTTGTTTAATTATTAGTAGAGATTAGTTTTCGAAAATTGTGGTGAAACCCTAGGAACAATTCTATATATACAATAAGATCCTACTGTTTTTAAATGTAGAAATTTGGTGTTTTCAATGAAAATATATCCATTTCTGGATACAAGAATGTGTATATGGGTGTGTAATTGATGCACCTGGGATATATAGCTCTAAAATATGATGATTTTGTATAAAAATGACAGTCACGAGTACATAATGAGAAGACGTAAAACTAAACAACTAGCTAAGAACTCATTGGGGATATTAATTGAATAATTAATATTATACATAAGAACTATTAAGATGTATTTGGATAATATAATGACCATGGATGACCATGTTTATGCCTCAATTTTCATAGTTTGATTAGAATAGTCATTATGAAAGACACCACATGAATTATTTTAAAAAATATATAAATTTTCATTTTCATCAATATAACTTGATTATCACACTATGTGTTTTGTTTCATTCAATTCATGTAACTAGAAGTAATCATGTGAAAAATTAATTTAATGACGATTGAAATGACTATATTCATGAACAACCAGATATAATTTCATATGGGATAAAATATATTTTGACAATGCTCTATAAAATTTCTTATGTTATGAGTTTTATGATAAACCATTCTAAAACTAAAAATAATACATGGATATAGAAACCTTTTATTGAGTCATTTTTGTATCAAATTTAATCCTATTTAATTATGTATTATGAACCACTAGTTTCTTAATAATAGATGAATGTGTTGTAAAATATATATGCAGTTCTATAGTTTTGAAACCTATTTTTTTCTCATTAGTCAATCACTTGGAGGATGAAGTCGATAAATGGTGGAATCCAATTAATAATATATAGAATGCTTAAAAATTTAACTCCATCTAATGTGATGAGTTTAATAGTGTATTTCATTGAAATTAATATCCCCCAAAAATTCATTATAAAATATAGTGGGACTTTGTAGATTTGAATAATAATAATAATTATTCCATCATATGTAATCAGGATGTGTTTAAAAAAAATTGTAGTAAATTAATGGTTTTATAATTTACATATTATAAAACATTTATTTCTTCATTAGCAGTTTCGCAATGGCCCATAAAAATTATTTAGTCAAATGTGACATTTGATAATGCAACGATATTTTTAAATGTTCACAGAAAGTATAAATGGATAATGGAAAACCCCTTTTGATAGTAATTGTGATAATAAAAATATTATATAGATTCATGGATTCTATAGTGGTATATCACATGTAGGGAAGAATAAAATTCATCCACATACATTCTAAAAATTTGGGAAAGAGAACACAATTAATTTAAAAAAAATTAATTAGAATATTTTTCATGATTGGGAGGCCTGAAAATTGATAAAATTTTTGTCCAAGTGATGTTAAGATACTGGTTAATAAAAATAAGGGATATAAATCCCAACCAATTAGAAAAAATTTCTCTAGAAGAATTGGCCATGAAAATTATGTAAAATAATTCCCTTATCCAATTAATAACAAGGATAGAAATCATAACAAAGTATTGAAGTTAATAGAAAAAAGGGAAATATTATATAATCACACATAATGAAGTGATGGAAATGAATTATGTTTTCAAATGTACACATATCATCCACTCTGGAAATCAAAATTTTTTATATGATTTTTCTTCTACCAACTCTATTATATCAAAATAATTTTCTAAGGTTATCACATCACCACCTCAAGGATTTCATGTTTCATTGTTAGGGTAAAAACCTATTGGTATGATGGTCACTTTACATGCATATATCTTCTCTTCAATTGTATTTTCTATGAATATGATTACTCCAAATATTTTTATACATTCTATTGTTTAATTGATGTTATTTTTTGGACCAATTGTATCTCTTTGTATATAGCTCATATAAAGCATAAATCAAGGTAATTTACACTTGATAGTCTGAGAAAATTTACTATTTTCTATTTTATGTGATGATGAACACGAACTCATAATGGATATTACTTCTGTAATATGGGTTTTAATACATATTCTTGAGGGGTTATTATCATAAAAGGATGGAGAGAAACTAAAAATTAAAAATTTCTCTATTATTTAGGATTATGCTCATGTATTTCCTCATGAAATTCACAAAATTCTCTCAAATTGTGAAAATGAATTTTCTAAGTTACTCCTACCAAGTGCTACACATATTTCAATGACTACATATAGAATAGATCCGATTGACTTACATAAATATATGAAGAAACTATAAGAAAATGTAGATAAGGTAGTAATTAATATGATATTGTCAAAATATTGTAAAACACATGTTTTAATTAAGAATACATATTATTAAATGCACCATTACATTGATTATAATGAACTAAACATGGTCACTACTAAGAAAACTTATATTTTACGTGGAAAAAGATGATCTTATTGATAAATTATGAGGATATCAATATTTTTAAAATATTTATTATCATTATAGATATAATTAAATAAGGTTCAACATGGATGATATACCCTAAAAAAAATTTGCATGGGGTATGGTCATTAGAAATTTATATCAATTCAAATTTGACATACCAATGCTCCTATTATATTCATGGATGTAATTAATAAAATCTTTATAGATTTACATGATCTATTTGTGGTATTAATTATAGACGTTATTATTATATATTTTCTGATATATGAAGAGTATGAAGTATATTTTACTGTTGTGATAAAGAACCAATATAAAGAGATGTTATATTTCAAATTTTCTCATTGTGAATTTTGGTTAAAAAATGCCTCCTTCACGTGTCATATATTTCATGTGAGCTTATATCAATGAATTTCCTAATGAAATAATTTATTGATCAATTACCTAGGCAAACTATAGTGATTTAAATATTTAATATTTCTGGTCTGATTGGATAAAAACAAAAAATTTGAGAAAATTTTATGAACAATCAAATCGACTATACAAATAGATCAGAAATTGAACTATATTCTTTTGAATAGATGAATGTGGGAATAATTTAAAAGAACTGAATGGAAAGATAGTTAATGTGTTTTGTTCTTACAATATCATATATTGGGTAATGGTTTGTGATATATATTGTTTCGTTGAAGAAATTATTGTGTTGATTCCCCATAAATAATGATATGATGATAGATTTTGTCTCTCGCCTATTGAAAATTCCTAAGAAAAAATAACGAATTCATGATTTGGAGATACATCTATTAGTTCATTCATTGAATTTATGAATGAATTATATATATATTGATTGGTCTGATATATATAGTGATCAACAATTCCAAAATTATATAATTACATAGAAACTGTTCAATATGAACTGGAGAATATGGTTGAAGCCGGTTATGTGTTATGACTTCTCAACACATTTCCCCCACGAGAAGTTAAATATAGTGTATGATACTATGATTCCAAAATATCATTCTAGTATTACAATTATGATGATTGGAGGATATAAAATTTATATTTATTTTTATAATATTAATATTTAAATAATGAGAAATTGGAAAAACTTATCTTTTTTAGATAAATATTCAATAGTCTATCCATAAGAGGATAAAGATTGAATATAAGGAAGATGTGGAATTACTTAAAAATTTTAGGAATATCAAAGAGTTCATAAATGGTCATTAGGGAATTATAAGGCTTCAGAATGACTATGTGTCTAGTTATTACTAGAAATGAATCAGGATTTATGTGATAAATGTCACAATTCCTCATTATGTATTCATCCCATAAGTAATAAGATGTATATAGTTCTGAAATTATATTTTTGGTGTGGTAACATAAAATAGAATATTACAAAATGTGTATATAGATTCTTGGTATTTCAAATAATCATGTTTGAGAGATAAAAGTCTAATGATATCTTATAAGCATTTCTTACACATTAATTGAAATAGGAAAATAACACCATGAGTTTTGATGATGGAATACCCAAAAACAACAAAAGGAAATAGTTATATTTTGGTTGTATTTGATCACCATATAAAATCATTACATATCATTTCCATTAGATAATATTTCATTCTTTATCATTATACTCAGTTATATAAAAATTAATTGGATAAATTTTATAGTGTACCACTCTTAATTTTATATGATCAGGATTTGAGGTTTATCAAAACGTTCTCGAGAAGTCATAAAAAGAAATTGGTGTATGATCCCACCCTTTTTAATATTTCTAGGGATTTTATATATGTATTATTATTTCTATATTTTAGTACTCATGTTTTGGAATGTTCCTTGGGTTGTGTTTGGGTGAAAATTTAAAATTTTGGAAGGGGGTTGGGTAGTTCATGGTTGGCACGCGATTTTCCCTAATAGTGTGCCCTACCAAAGAAAATCATTAAGCACAAAATAGAGGATACAATTTATATGGTGAATAGTTTTTCAAATTTTGTTCCCTATTATGAGAAATCATGCAACACCTAGACGATGCACATGGTTAAGGTTCATGGTTTGGAAAACCATGCGCCCCTTCCAGCTGAACAGTTCATGAAATCTAATTTAAAATTAAAATTAATATTAAAAATTTATAAAGCACCATTTTAATCAATAACTAGATATAGATAACCCATAAAATTTATTTTACGATTTTTGAGGCTTGTAGATAGATTTCATGTCCTTATGACCTCTGTTCTTCATGATTCAAAGTATTAATTATATATATGCACTGCCCCATAGAAAACGGATATAATCTCATGTGATTTACTTATTATTATTTATATATACCATGTCTCTTAGAGTGAAGGTATCCTATATGTTTTGTATCTAGATATATGATTTGTTGAAATAAATCTAGAATTTGTGGGATCATTGTTATTTGATCTAGAATTTGGGTTTCGGATCTAGATCATGTTCTATATTGTTATTCCACTAATATTGGGGATTGTGCGTTTTCAAGTTTTTCTCAATTAGTTGAGGTAGGTGTTATATAATTTAAATATCAATTTCACGATTTAAATCATGTGTATGTAATTTTAGAATTTGTATTATATTATTAGAAATTGTGTTTCCTAGCCTGGATTAATTAATTTTGTTATTTAATTAACCGGGGGATTGTGAATTAAATAGTTAATTGTTTAATAAATTATTGTATATTGGGATTTTGGATTGATTTATTATTTTTTGAATTAATAATGGGATATTTAGATTTTGAATTGAATAATAAATTGTTTTAATAAATTTTGGGGTTATTGAGACTATGGAAATTGAATAATAAATTGTTGAATTAATTATTCGGTAATTAGGATTATTGAAATGGAATAATTAATTATTAAATTAATAAATGGTTTATTGATATTATTAAAATGAATTAATTAATTGATTATCTAATTATGAGGATATTTATAAAATGGAAATGGAATGACTAGTTTTTGAATTAATTATGGGCATATTGGAATTATGGATTTTGATTAATTAATTTTTGAATTATATAATCAGAATGATTTGAATAATTAATTGGTGAATCAATTAATGGTTCTATTTATATATATGTGATATTGTGATGTTGGAATTTATTTTTGTAATGATACAATGAACGGTAACAATGAAATTAATGTGTTAAATGTGTAAATGAATGGTAACAATGGAATTTTTCAATGAGACAATGAATTGTTACAATGGTAGACTCATGTGAAATGAGACAATGAATAGTAAAAATAGCATTCATGTATGAAGTGAGACAGTGAATGTTAACAATATAATTCATATTTCAAATGAGATAATGAATGGTAGAAATTGAATTCATGTATGAGTTGATACAATTAATGGTAATAATGACATTCATTTGTGAAATGATATGAATAATGGTAATAATGGAATTTTGAGATTGGATATCCCTCCTAGATAGTTCAAAATCCATCATGTGCCAAATCTGATATTGAGAGTTTATTATCCCTTCAAAAACCAAGGTGTTATGTGCTTAAATAATGAGTAATTATTAAATTCAAACTACTAACTTTATTTCATTATATATTCTTTATAAAATTTCAAACACTATTTGAGTGGATATTGATTTTGAGATCGTTAGTTTTGGTCTACTGAGTTGTATTGACACCCTAATTTGGCTACATGATTGGTACCAGAATATAATTAATGTATGTAATCCATGACAAGGGAGAGGGCCCTTTATTGGAGGATCAGTCAGGATAGAAGATGGATGGGGTGACATAATGAGATCCAAGACCTGATTAGGAGTTGTTAGTATCCCTAATTTTATGTTATCATTTTTACACATGGAAAATATTTTACCATGGAATATTTATAATTTAGTTTTGTTATTTTATTTTTATATTTGTTCATCTTGTGGTTTTTTCTGGTTTTACTATTAGTTATATGATTTGGCTATTTTCTATTTATATCCTCTACAGTATTACCCAACTAAATAGTGCACTGTCTCCCCATGATAAAATTAGACAATTTAATCGAGTCGGTATCTTAAGTCATTTGTAGAGGTGTTCCTAAGGGCATGTGGTGAACTAAATCGGTGAACCAGCATGTCATTCCCAGGTTGGGATATTAAAAAGTTGAATCAAAGTGGTTTCTATTTCATTTCCTTGGTCTTACAAATTGGAATGTGTACATATGAGACTTGAAAGATTATGTCCATTTTTCTGAGCTCATGCATGGGATTATTTAACCCATATATAAGTGATAACCCAAGTACTAATGGTGGGATATTGTTATTAATAATTTTAATTATATATTAAATATATTTCACCTTTGGTTATGAACTTTTTTTGTGATGTGGTTATTTTTTCACTGTTTCTGAGATTTTTCTCATGTCTTAGAATGGCATTAGATTTTAGTATGCATGAATCATTATAAGAACATAGGATTATTCAAACATGATTCATTTATATAAAATTTAGGGAAAAAAATATATTTGTAATTTTTTTAACAAGAATGTATATTCTTTGATTGTGAAATTGACTTGAAAATAGTGCATACTCTGAATTTTTTAAATGGTAAACTGATAAAATATGTGAATAATTGGTTGTCAAATGACAAAAATGATTTTGAAAATTAGTGTATGTTATTATAAAAATGACTGATATTTATGATGTTTAATGTTGATGATAGAACCTCAATTTTGATTGTGTGGTACGGTTTGTTGAAAATTCAAGTTGTGAGTTATGATGTTTCCATCATATGTATATTTGATAAAGTTGTGTTATGTGTCCTAAGATGTGAGTTTGTAATTATATAGATATTACTATATGAATATTATTTTTTAGAGGATGACATTAGGACATGGATTGAGATGATACACCACTAGTGGATCTAGAGGCACCGATAGTGCTGAGTGCGGAAGATGGAGAGATGTTCTGAGTGAACATTTCTCATTTCTTGTAGTTTATGAAGAGAGACCTAGAGCGGGTTTTGAAGAGTGTGTCAAACATGAAGTGGTAGTTTTAGTTATATCACCCACTGAATTTAACCAGAGTGAATGTAACTGAGGGAGATGAGTTCTAGATTGAGTATATTAATATGATCATTGAACATTCAGAGACACTTTATAAGAAGAGGGTCAAGATGGATACTCATATACTTCAAGGATCAGAAAAGGGTTGGGGGGATGTATATGCTCGGACTAGACATATTGAATGTATGTTATGGAAGAACATCATGGGGATGTTCATGGAGCACTTCTATTAAATGATTTTGAGCTAGGGAAGAGAAGTAGAGTTCATGAGATTGACTCATGAGATTTTTCCCTTGATGGACTCTATTAAATGATTTATTGACCTGTAGTTTCGCTCTCCATCATTGGAAAGTGGTGAGATAACTATGTAGAGGTGTTTCCATTATGGAATAAAATGTGAGATTAAGTACCAAATTTATCCTATTTCAATTATAGACATTGTAGAGATGATGAATCATGATTTAATAGATTAATGGAACCCAAATTATACATATAGTGACCGAATGGTGGTTTCTACTAAATAATTATGTGGTACATAATTTGAGTGAATGGATCATTATAGTGACCTAAATAATTATGTGGAGCATGCTCTAATAGAAGAATCAAACCCAAATTAAACATATAGTGCATGAATGCTGGTTTCTACTAAATAATTATGTGGTACATAATATGAGAGCATGAATCGTTATTATGATAATTTTTGAAAGGATATAGTTATAGGAGTGGATATTGGAAGGTTAAGTTAGTCAGGATCTCAACTGAGTTATTAGAAACAAGTGTTGTTGGTAGGGACACTACCATGAACACTATACCAGAAAACCTGTAGATTATCGAGGATGCTGCAAAGTGGGACATCTATAATATTTATATAGGAACCCAAGATTGATGGGTAGTAATAATGTTTGTAGAATATTTATCATGTAGTAAGATGATATTATTCACCATATAAGCCTTAATGAGAGGGATCTACATGCCATAGAGGCAGAGGTGGTGGACTATGTGCCTTTTAGAAAGAGCGCCCATATTTGTAGAGTGGTTCATCTTAGGTGACTTAGACAAAATCAAAGGGGAAAATAGTTTGAAATTTATAGGTCATTCAACCTACACGTATATATAACAAGGTTAGACCTTCGACTTTAAGAGGTATTATTCTTATATATACTATTCTGGCTAGTAACTTATTTTTTTCTAGTACCTATAATTCTGTTTTTTCGAATTTTTTTAATTGTTTTATCTTAGAGGTGGAGTTTTGATGTGGGGTTTTTTTTGTTATAAAAAAATATGTGAATATGGTTGAGAGGCATCTATTTGTGTAAGGAGTGTTCATTTAAGGTTCTAGAGTTTCATATTAATTCGGATATTTAAGATATTTTCATGAATGGATTTGACCTAATTGTGGGTATGGACTATTTAGTTGAATACTATGCCCACATTTATTGTTACCATAAAATATTGACATTAACCACTCTTGAGGGTGACATTTATATTCAGCAGGGATATTTTGATTTTGAGGTAGGACATGCAGGACTTGTTCACCAGCAATTGGCGTAGCATAGAACCTAGTATTCATGACTATTGATTAACAATTGATTTTAAAATCATTATGTATTTCCACCCATAGTGACCATGTTTCAAGATTTGTATTAAAAATAATTCTTAGGGCCCCTATCCAAGAGAGATGTGGAATATACAACTAAACTACTTTTAGGGCTTATGCCAATTTCTATTCCACTATAAAAATGGAACCACTATGTATTTTAGAGATTAATTATTAGCTCTATGATTTTTATTATAGAAGTTTTATCCATATTAGTATATCTACCTGGGGTTCTCTGATGTTTTTTATACAGTGAATGCTTAAAAGACCCTATTCTTGTATTTTGATTACTGGATGTTGAACTAGATGGTAGTGAATAACTTGTATAATCTTCTACATATCAATGAGCTTCTTGAACTGATTAGGGGATCTTGTGTTTTCTCAATGATTGACATGATACTGGGGTGTTATCAATTGATAGTTTGAAATTCTGATATACCTTTTATTTCATTTAGGAGAAGGTATGTCTTATATGAGTTAATCATAATGTAGTTTATGTTGACAAATTCACCAACAATGTTTATGGCCATGATGAACATAATCATCCATCCATACATATATCAATTTTTTAATAGAGTTTTTATGAGTTTTTTTGTACTCTAAGACTCATGATGATCATTCCCAATATATTGTCATCATCCTGAGGATTTTGAGAGTTCATTAACTATATTATTTGATATTCATGTGTTAGTTTTGGATTGACCAAGTACACTTCCTGGGTCACATAATCTCAATGGAAGGTGTGTTTGTGGACCCATATAAGATTTATGTAGTTGTTTCTTAGGAGAACAGTAATAATCTTTTTGATGTCCACATCTATCTACAGTAAGAAGGATATTATCAGAGTTTCATCCCAAACTTTTCTCATGTGGAATCACCATTAGAAGCATTAATAAAAATTTGATGATGTTTTATTGGATGGAATCATGTGAAAATGATTTCCAATAGATGAACAAGTGATTGACATCAGCACAAATCATGATCCTACCCGATCTAGGTGAAAAGTATACGAGGTTTTTTATGCTTCTCCAATCGAACATTGAGCTGTTTTGGTGCAGGTTGATCAATTGTAAGTGTATGGGTATCGAAGAGTGAGACACATGAAAAGAAATATCATATTCATGACATCATGTATATGACGTGGTTTATACTACATGTTCGATACATTACCATTTTTGTGAGAAGATTAATGATTCTAATGATCACAACAGCTTAAAGTACAAATTTTACCAATATGATTTGAATAAAAATAGTGAAGGGCGATTGAGAATATGTAATAATGTTATTTCAAAATATCATATATGTGTAGAATTGGGAAAAATGTGGATAATGATTTAAATATCAAATCTCATACTTTGGAAATTTTTGAGTACAATGCTAAGAGGACGATGTTGACCTTACTAGATAATATTCTTGATTTTGTTTAGGAGAGCCAGGAGACAATAAATCTCATTTCTGTTAAAGCTTTGAATACACTTTTGAGATGTATAGTGGATGGAATGTATTAGTTTTCATAATTATAGAATATGAGTGAAAGAATTGAAGTTAGGGAGCCACATTAATATTATATCATAGATGATGATGCGATCATCTATATCAAGAATCATATCGTTGTTCATAAATGTATTCTAAATGATTTGATGAATGATTATTATTTGTTGAAGATGGTGGTATATTCATGGGTGACTAAAATTTACCCTGACCTTCGACAATAGTTTTGATGACTAAGAATGATAAAGGAGATTGCATGGTTTGTTAGATTATGTTGCACCAGTCTGTAGGTGAATGACCAGCATTAATGAAATATTGGTTTACTATGGCTATTTACTATAATAGAATTGAATTGGTATGATGTGAATATAGAAATTATGTTGCGTCTCTCAGTGATTCCATAGATGAATAAAAATATTTGGGTGATTGTGGACCGTCTAATGAATTTAGTGCATTTACAACCAATACGAGAGACTTTATCAATGGATCAGTTGGGATAACCATATGTTCAATGGATTGTTGTTCCACATGGAGTATCATATACTATAGTTTCACAATTTAACTCACATTGTAAATCCTAAATATAGGATTCATTGTATAAAGATGTTACTACAATGGTTTTATTTGCTATGACCTTCCACCAATATACAAATAAGAAATCTAAGTATACAATAGAGGTACTTGAGGATATGATACATTTATGTATTCTAGAATTCAGTGTGATTTGGGAGAATAACCAAAAACACATGAAATTTTACTATAATAACAAATATTTGGAAAATATATTTTATAAACCACTGTGGAATCTTTATTGTAGGTTGTGTGAATCATGTCTATGCTAGATAGAGGCAGGTGAGCCAAATTTTTTAGGATCGAGTCTCGTGTAGGAGTTTTCAGAGCAGGTGTTGCTGATTCAGAAGAATGTGAATAAGACTGTAGGTAAATAAGTGTTATATAATGACGGTCTTAAATGACCCCTATAGTTTTTATAGGGTAATAATGTATTTTTTTGGGTTTCTATTATGTTTTTTGTTGTTGTAAGATATAGAGATAGGTAAACATGGCACCCATGTTTTGTGGACCATTTGAGGTTGTGAAGAGAATCGGCCCGATTGCATACCCATTGGCACTTCCACAGAGATATAATGCAATGAAATTACTTTTTCAAGTTTTAAAACATTAATGGTATCACCTCAAACCCTCTTATGTTATTGATGTGGATGATGGTGAGGTTTAGATAAATTATTACTTTGAGGATCACTAAATACACATGCCATATTGTAATGAGAAGATGTTACGGGGATTTAACATGCCAATATATATTTTATTGTAGAAATATGATTGTGTGTATGAGGAATAATGGGAGTGATAATCAAATATGAGGGTTCAATGGATCAATGATTTTGACTAGGTATCATAGATATTATTTAATGTACTACTTAAGGAAAAGTTGTTCTAATGTGGGGAGATTGTAAGATTCAATTGTTTTTTAGAGATTTTACTTGTATGTTGACATGATCAATTTTCCCTAGTTTTGAGTAATAATGTTTTTTATTTTATCTCAAGGTGTGTTCTTTATAAAATTTAAAAAAATTCAAGTTGTATGTGTAGTTCATGGTTCGTTCACTATTTTCCTAAACCGTGTTCCCTTCCCCTACAGATAGATTGAACCCAAACAGTGGGGATTTTCATAGTAGGTTCATGGTTTGTCTAACCATTAAAAATATTATGAGTAATAATGATCCCCTACCCTTAGAATATTTAAATAGTTACAGCTTATTTATAGGGATATTATGGGTCACTACTTGGAAAACAATGCACATGATTGAAATTAACATAAAAAATTGTTTAAAAATTTCATAAACCCCCATTTTAACTCTTATTGAGACCAAGATCAACCCTAAAAAATTTCATGTTTTTATTCTATTGGATAGATTATATGTTCTTACAACCTCTTTTATTCTCGATTCAATGTCTAAATTGAATAACATCACCCCTCTTGATAAGTGGATATATTTCCATTTTATTTCCTTCTTGTCTTTTATTTGTCCCTCATATCTTTGAGGGAAGTTATCCTATATTATTTGAATCTATATATAGAATTTATTAAACTATATCTATAATTTTGGGATATTTATGGTTAAATATAGTATAAGAGTTCCATAATGTGATCTCATTTTTAACTATGTTTCTGCTCAAATTGGGGATTTTCCATTGGTGAATGTTTTTCAATGAATTGTGGTAGTTGCTATATAAGTAAAATATTAATGTATTGATTACAATTACATCTATATACTGGTATTATTTCTTTTATATTACTATAAATTGGTTTCCTATATTAAATTAATTAATATGGGGAATTAATTAATTGAGTGATTTGGAATGAAATTATTAATTATTGAATTAATTTTTTGATATGGGGATTGTGAATTGAATAATAAATTATTGAATTAATAATGTGATATTGGTACTGGGAAATGAATAGTGGATTTTGTTTTTAATTCTACTGTTATTGAGATTATTGAAATTGAAAAAAAATTATTGACTTAATAATGGAGTTTTTGATAATATTGAAATGGAATAATTAATTTTTGAATTAATTATGGGGTTATTGGGATTTATAGAATGGAATAATTAATTTCTGAACATATTATGGAGTTTTTAATTGTAAAATTTGATAAATTAAATGTTGAATTGTCTAATTGTATTGATTTTGTTAATTACTTGGTGGATTATTTAACGATTTTATTATGATATATGTGACATTGTGATATAAGAATTTATATGTGAAATGAGATAATGAATGGTTACAATGGAATTCATGTGTGTAATAAGATAATGAAGGGTACCAGTAGCCAAAATGCCTGAAATGGGAAAATAAAATATAATAATTGAATTCATGTGTGAAATGAGATAATGATTGGTAATAGTGGCATTCATCTGTGAAATGAGATAAAAATGGTAATAATGGAATTCATGAATGAATTGAGATATTGAATGGCAACAATTCCATTAATATGTGAATTGAGATGGATAATGAAAAATGTGGAATTATAAAATATAATATCCCTCAAGGATAGTTCATATGTCAGCATGGGACAAATCATCGATTGAGAGTTCAAGTGTCCCTGGGAACATGGAGAGTTATGTGGTTAAATAAATAGTAATTTAATAAATGAAAACTTTTAACTTTATTTATTTATTTATTTATTATAGAACTTCATACAGTATTTAACTGGGTATTATTTTATACATCATTGGTGGTTGCCTACTAAGTTTTACTCAAACACTAATTTGTATTCTATAAGAGTTCTTGAATAAAATTCATCTATGTAGGATAGGATAAGGTCTATGGCCATGTGATAAATGGATGAGTCGGGATGGAGCATGGATTATGGGACCATATGTGGTTTGTGACATTCATGGTAGTACACAATGTATTTAATTTTGTGTTTTGATTTTTAAAACATGGCACATAATTTAGAATTACATATCTTGTATGAATTTATGATATTGTATTCTGAGTTTTTTTTCATCTTATTGTGCTATTTGTTTTATTTTTCAGTTATACAATTTGAATATTGTTTATTTACATCCACTGGTGGATTACTCATATAAATATGGTAATTTATCCCCATGGTTGATATTAGACACTTGCTGCTTGTCGGAAGCCTCTACAATATGGGGAGGCACACCTGAAATCATGTGGTGATCATTCTTGGGGAATTAGTTTGTGGAACCCGAGTTGGGATGTTACATCTGGATACTGAGTTGAGTTTTACTAATGAATATCATCCATAAAAATAAGTTCATTCTATGAGGACAATTAAAAATATATATGGAATGTTCAAATATAACTCTATGTATTTCAAAGGTCATTCATATAAAAGCCATCATTTTGTAGAATTTTCATACAATAATAGTTTTCAGTTAATAATTCAGATGGATCCTTATAAAAAATATAGAGAATGAAGTTAAAAGCTCAAAATTTTCGACATAAAGTTGTATAATGAAGTCTATTAGCACAAAGTATTTAATTTGAAAAGGAATAAATGTTTATACCCATCCAATAGCCCATCTGGGTAGGTCGTAGTAGGTAGAAAATTTATTCTGCTAATGATCACTGATACTAAGAGTTCAATGTTTGTGAAAATATATATCTACTAATATCACTACGTAATTAAGTAATGGTAATTTTAAAGAAGAAAAATATAGTCCCTATATATATTAGTCCTATTAATATTCATGGGAATATCATGATGATAACTTATTTCTTGACACATCCACCAAATGACTCTAATTTTCATTATGTGTTCCATGTATCTCTAATGAGAATGTACATACCCAATCCATCTCATGTACTGAATTCATAGTTTATAACATTTTTGGAATATCACTCTTCTGAGTAAGAAATAATATAGATTCTCAAACAATGATATAAATTCCAATGGAATAAGACCACTCACATGGTAATTGTTTTATGACAAAAATATAAATTTAATGAATCTACATTAGATCCTTTGAATTTGATGATGCATATGTATCCTAAAATATTAGTATCAATGTGATGGATTTATAAGGTGGAAATTATTATAAAGATGTTATAATTTAATATTGTATGATTTTATGACATAATTCTCATTAAATATATTTTATTTCATTAATAACTTTATTTAAACGCAACAACGATTCTAAACTGTCAATAATATACTATTAATTTATTATTATGGGATAATTATAGCCAAAAAATTAAATTTAATGTTATAAATAGGATTTGTAAATTAAAATAAAATTTACACATTTATATAATGATTTAAATGGCTATTAATTGATAAAATCATTTGAATATAAGAAATAGTTGTTTTTCCAAAAAATTGTTTTTTTGACCTCAATGTATTTTTGATATAATAAAAAAAACTAATCACTATTGATGTATTATTTTAATGAAATTAATATGTATAAATTCCATTAAATTTTAAATAATTCATATAATTCTTTTTATTAGGCATGACATAAGAATATATCTTGGATTATGTTTAAAACACGTTTTTTTCTAGAAGTGGGTGTAATTATATTTTTGAACATATTATAAAAAAGATTTATGGAAATTAATTAAAATACGTAATAAAAAAAAAATTCAATATTTGGAATCATCTTGTACAAATCATGATAATAGTTAAATGTTTTTTTCATTATGATTTGTAAACATAGTAAATATTACTCTTTGGTAAGGGTAAATCTGAAAACTATGGTAAATAGAAATATTAATATGATTTATAAATCTATGTAAAAATGTAATATTTTTCATCGATAAGTATATTTTCATAATACTCATCAATTAATTTAATCTATTGAAGATTTGTTGCATTTTTTTTCATAATACCAAAATTTTATATTAATTATAGAATAAATCAAATATACCACTTTCATTGTTTTAATAATTATATTATTTTTTCATATGAATAGAAAGATATTATTTGTCTATTTGTATGTTTAATTTAAATAATAATAAATTATTTCTTCAAGTTTATTTATTTTTATTTTTTTGGATGAAATAATTACATTAAATTATTTTGAAACAACGACCCAATACAACATTAAGTAATAAAAAAATAATATAAGTAAAATAAATAATATTTAAATTATTAAAATTATTAAAATTATTAAAATTTGTAAGAAATAATGTGCTCCAATATTTTAGATAAATATTAAATTGTAGTTTCTTGTTAAATTTTTTATTTGAATTCAATTTTAATTTTTTACATTAATGTAAAACTATGTAAATTTTCCCAAAAAATACAGTAATGGTATCTAATATTATATAATAATTTTTAAATTGATATAAAATACATAAAATTGTTATCCTTGTTCATGTTAATATGATATGCTCAAGATTATTATACATTGTCCACATGTGGGTTAGTTATTGTTTTATAATATCTTTAATTACCAATGATGAGTAAAAATTTTGATATCATGGTAATCATGAAAATGGTCAATGAGAAAGAGGGATTAAAACTAAGAGAGAAGGTTAAAATAACTAAACAATATATATATATATATATAGTGGATTTAGATTCCTAATCATACTGAATTATAAATATATAAATTTGAGTCCACTTGAGCATGATCATTAATTTATATTAGTTTAATACATTATTTAACCTTAAAGGATACTCTACCTTTACTTATAAAAGGGAGCATCCAATTATACCTTATTAAAAATGGATATGCACTATATATTATCAAATACCTTTTATAATACCATTTATCATTCCTTCATATTGTCGTAGATATTCTAGTATTTACCCAATACCTTTTTTAATGCTTATTTGTAATATGAGGTAGGTTTCTCAATGAATATGTTTAAATCTATATCGAGTACATTCAATTTTATTTCATATTCTAATACATATAAATAAATGATAGACTAAATAACATAGTGAATTTTAAATATATTGAATTTTTATTATTATTGTGGGAAAAAATTATCAACTTTTATTCTATCATAAGAGAAAAAAATGTTGTTCATCGGTATGTGTTGATTACCACATCCCTGAATTAATGCAATTCTTATTTCAACACATTGTGTTATTAATAGTTATGATCATAAATATATTTAACATAAATATATATATAATTTATAAATTTTTTATATATATTTAATATTTAATTTATATTTATATTTCATTAATTTCATCCCCAAAAAGTTGAAATACCACGCATGAATATGTACGAAATATAATCTATATGAAGTAATGTAATATATTTTCTTTCCTTCTATATATAAACTATCATAAAAGGGTGTTTTATTAATAAATATCAAAGATTTTACATGATTATAATTTTCATGATTGTGTAACCATGATCAATTTAGAGGAATTTGGATTTCAAAACTAAAACATGCCTAAAGAATTAAGCAGTTGTGACCTAGAAAAATATTTTTAATAATTATTTGTTTAATAATTGGTGATACGATATTTTATTTTATTTTCCAATGGTATGATATATAAGATTATTATTTTTTACAATATGAAAAAAATCTATATTTATTATTTTGGATGTTTGATTATCTACCAAGCATTATAATACTTGAGGTATGTGGTTTCTTTTACAATCTTATTTCTTTTTATGGCTATCAATGAAAAAATTACAATAAGGGATTTTATGTAGATGTTATCTTTAAACCCAATTTTATTATCTCATGCATAATTCATATGAATCATTTTGTTATTTAAGACTAAAATCATATGAAATTAATATTCACTACAACAATATGATTTTTGTGATAGATATCAAACCCACACATTTATAGACAATAAATAAGCCTCTTTATAGCATGTAGTCCAACCCAAATAACCTTTAAAACCGGATACATTACTTAATAAATACCTCAATTCCATCTTAAATATGACAACTAATATTTATAATCTAAAATAAACTACCGAATTAAATCTGAAAACCTAGTATAATAACATGTCTTGGTGAAGGATATCTAAATCCACTATCACACAAAGCATGTAACTCTTTAAATACATGTATGAAAATATATAATTAATTTTAAAATGTAATATAAATCAGACCAAAACTTACTTATATAATATTTTAAATCTATTAATAAATTATAGAATAATAAAATAATTTACTGCTTCATATATTTTTGTATAATAAAAAAACTTATAAAAATATCATAAAAATATTTTTTTACATTTTCATCATGAAAAAATTTGATAAATTAAAATTTATGAAGTTTAAGGATTTAAAATTACAATTTACATCATTTTAAAATAAAATTAATCATATTATCTAATTTTATGTGTTTTAAGAAAACGTTTATTATGCTTTAATAAATTTCTCATATTAATATAAAATTTTTACATTTAATGAATATAGTAGATTAGAATTTATTTATCACATTAATCAAATCATAAAAAATTCCACTTGAGAATGGTTCAAATAAATTTTCCTAACTATGACATAATATATGAATATTTATATATTAATTTTTAAATCATTCATAAATTAATATAAAAACTTTTATATTAACTTTATTTTTAATTTATAAAAATTATAAAAACAAAAATCTTTATAAATAAAACTTAAATCATTATCATATCTTTCAAAATACCTAAGTTATTGTTTGATATTTTTTACAACAAATAATTCCCTATACATTGTGAAATCAATTCTCGTCCTCAAAAATGAAATGTGTTTTGATAATTTTTTAATAAGTTTAGAGACATGGTTATACAATGACGTTCTGTGTTACAATACGAAATTTCTCATTGCTAATTTATTTCCATAAATTTAATTAGAGGAATGAAATAACAATTTCACTTATACCATGGCATGGTTTAAACCAATTTGGAAACTATAGTGATGAGATAACCATCACGTAGATCATTTCCATATGATTGATTATATTCTAGGATTTTATTCTGTTACCATTGTACCTATTTTCCTTTGACTATATCAGGGTTATAATAAAGTATGAATATAAAAACCTATTTTTGAAAATTATAATTTTTTATTTGTTTAAATTAATGTGAAAATGTGTTTATTCCATCAATCAAGTTTTTTTACATGGACTTATTTTCCCATTTTTGTCTATTCTAAATTCAAACCTAAAGATTATTCATAACTATTGATACAACTAGATTATTTGAGATGGATTTATAAAATTATACATATAGTAAATGAAATAATCCAAAGAACTATGATCTGTTGTATAGATCTTTATATGTGGACTATATAAACCTTGTATAATAAGTTTTTTACATTATACAAGTTAATCCATTCAATATTTTCAAAATAATTTGATCAATATCAATAAGAATTATATGAATAGATCCCTCTTACAATGGTATCCCCTAACTATGGTATTAACACGATGGAATCATAAAACATCTCTACATACCATAATCGTCAAAAACCATGTTTAAATATGCAATAACAATGAGATATAACTATAAGGATCATTCATAAAATGTTATCCCCTATTAATGGTAATTAATTAGTGCTTGATTAATGACTCTACTTGAACCATAATCTCATATAATCATGTTTAAATATGTGATAGGACCTGATCCAATTAGGATCCATTATGAGGTGTTGAAACATGTAGTTTCTACATAATGAAATTTCTAATAAATGAATAATAATTTAAAAAAATCATATTGAATTCTAAGAATACAATGAATGATCAAATATTGATTATTTGTACAAAAAATTATCTGAATGTTTCAAATGATTAAAATATTTAGTTCATCCCTTATATTTGACATTCATTGTTTAAAAAATAAAATAAAACATAAAAAATCCATAAAATTATAATCTAATTACGGAACCCAATTTAGAATAAAAATTATAGTGTAATAATATGGAATAAAAAGTCTTATCTCACATTGATTCAATGCATTACTTGGTAATGCCATTTACTATGTCATATTGTATCCCAATGAAAACTGAAACACTGTCAAAATAATCATTCCATATTGTTTTTTAGTAATTAATTCCTCGAAAATAAAATAATTATTAATAAATTAAAATAATTATGTAAAAAACATATTTACATAAAATAATATTTCATTATTACCTTAAGTATATAAAATAAATGTAAAATTTAAGAACACTTCTTTGATGCCTCCTGTAAAAATCATATTATCGAGTATCGAAATATAAAGGATGAAAACTATTTAAAATGTGATAGATAATCTAAGATATAATTATAGGAATGTAACAAATTATTTTTACAGGAAAAAATAAATGTTTTTTATTTAGGAATAGAAAAGGGAAATGTTGTCATTATAACGCCATATCATATATATAGTGGATATATAATTTTTTTATAAACACGTATTGGATGGATATGTACATGTTTTAATAATTTCCATATAATACATATATGAAAGTGACTAATGTAATATAAAGCATATATTTTACAACAATCAACATATAAAAAATTATAAAATAAAATAGAAAAATAGAAAATTATTATGAAAAATTTCATATATTATAGAATAATGTGTTTTATAGGTTTTTTTTATTCTAGAAAATTAAACCCATCGCTTTTAATTAATGGTTTTTATAAAAACATATTTATTTATATGAAAAAAGAAATTAAAATTTATATTATTATGCATAATTGGAATGCGATATAGTTAAAATAAATTAATTTATCAGAGTATATATTTTTAAACATAATTTGTAAATTTTATTAATTACTTTATTTTAAACTTTTTTAGTATACATAGAATTTTTTTTATTAAGATCGTTTCATTTTGGGAATAAACTAATAAAAAATAATTGAAAAGATAATTGTTTTTTTATATTAACCGAGTTAATAATATGAATTATGAGATAGAATAGTAAAATTATTAAAAGAGTTAAAATAAAATATTACTTGATAAAATATTTATCAACATTTTTTTAGTGTGCAGAAGATGGGATTTGATCATTTTAAGATAATATTTCATATGATTCTTTTTTAAGTATTATTATATCTGATTTACATTAGAATATTAATCTATACATTTATAATGTTTAAAAAATGTCACTATTAACTTTTAATAATGATATTTGGAAACAATCACATTACATACATACTCATATACTAATTATAACATAATTACCTCTCTATTTTTTTAATGATCTACACAGACTAATATATAAAATTCCCCTCCTATATGATTATGAAAATATATATTCATATAAGATATAGTGTTTATAATTATTTTATGGTATTAATATGATTATATAATATAAAAAATAATTTTTAACTCCATATTAAAGAAAAATCTTGCTTTTTTCAAAATTATCAAAACATGGGAATTATGGATTTTCCATGATAATTATACACTTAACATCTGTGGATTATAAATGGAACATAAATACTCATTATATGATTATACTCTAAATGATAAATGATAACCAAGACTACTAATCCTAAACAATCATGGAACGATTGGAATAAATAACATCAAATGATTTACATAAACTGATAATTAATAATAACTATGTATTAAATTCATACTATTGATTAAAAATAATGGTAATAAATATAAATATTGTTTTCAATAATATTATTAATGTTATAATTTCGAATACAAAAAGCTTCATATTTGAGTGGAATGATTTATAATCACAATGCCCCATGGAAAGAGTTTGACCGTAGAATTTTGTATTTACCCAATTTTAGGTGGAAGGTTCTTCTGTCCCGTGTGTGGGAGGGGTGATTATCCAATTGGTTTTAAATATTTTTCTATCGGTTGTATGTGTAATTCATGCACAACTACTTACCTGAAGGCATGTATCTATTGATGTATATTTTATATAGGGTATTCCATGCCTCAGGTGGGTATTTCAGGGGATGTTGGTGTACAAGATTTAGGATAGGGTGATATAGAGGACACCATCTGTGAGTATTTAAGTGGATGACACATGTGACACTATCATGAATGAATAAAGATGTCCAAACATCTGACATTCGGTGGAGTTTTTCACTATCGAGGCATTGAAAAAATCGATGTGGGATGCCATGAGTTCAAATATAGCACAGGGGGAGAGTCCACAAAATGTGACCCTATTATGAAAGAACAATACAAAATTAAGAGGCCTTACTTTGGACCTTTGATCTAGTTTCCCTATGATAATTGGAAAACCACAAGGATTTTATCACATTAAAAATTATTAATAAGGACTCTTCGATTTTGTTTTACAATCTATCTTTGGAGGGATAATGGTAAAAACAAAAGTGAACTGGTGGTGTTCTAATGTTTCATGTTAATTTTTCCCTTATCCAATAAAAAGTAAAATAATAATGAATATACAGAGAGTATAAGAGTGTTTGGGTAATTCAAGATTTAAGGTAATGGATTTATTGACACAATATCAACTAATTGGGATATTTAATTTTTCCATAAGTATAATATTTTGATATGAGTAAATTCCGAATTTTTTTTCTTGTAATATATTTACATTTATATCAATGTATTTATAATTCATTTTTATAATAGTTTTTTTTTTATTTTTAACTCACACAATATGATATTGTAGTGAATTTCATCAACAACTATATAATTTTTGGGATCTAATTCATTCCATTTAACCATTCCCATATTATAATTTATGTTACACATTATAGTAATTTATTATTCGATTATACCATGAGTTTTAATTATTTGGATTTCCTCCTCATATTTTCTTTTTGATAGATCATTAACACTTTAAAAAATTTGTTGATCGTAAGGGTTTTGGTCACAATAACCATTATCCATAAGTGTTCTATATGTATAAACATTTTTTATTGAATATGTATCAAATTTTCTTTTTAAATTTACATACCAATCCTCTTCTAGACATTTTTTATAATGTTTTCACAACTTCCATTTACTTTATTATTCCACTTCCCATTTTCATATTTTTAAAGGTGTATATTATTTAATACTATATTTAAATGATCATTCCCCTTCAGACCCATGTTTATTCTCATCTATCTATTTTAATGTATAAACAATAATTCAATTTGAATATATATTATATCATTGTATTATATTTTTTAATTTCATGACAATAATTAAATTTTATTCCAAAGATATTATATATATTATTATAATATTAAATATAAATAATTAAAAAAATTATTCCCTTTCTTCTTTATTATAATTTTGAAGACAATATATATGTTGTTAATTATTTAACACCATTAGAAACATATTTTCATATGAAAATATTCATAATTTTGTGCCGTCTTAGGAATATAAGGAATTCCATGTCATTAAATAATTTTATATGGTGTACAACATCCAAGATATCAATTGCTATCATTTTATAAAATTTAATATCTTCCTAATAATTTTTTCACCTATGATAATACTAATGAATATTATGACCTTTAAGCATTAATAATTTTAAAATCCCTTTCATTATACTCTTTTAATATCCTAGTACAATGTTTGTATAATTTATTGACTCACTATATCTATTCTTATGTATCCTTGATGTTATAGAAATAATATATCCTCGAGATGATTATTAAGTCACTTATTCTAAATTTCATTATAACCATTCAATCATAAATATAACCATATTGCCATTATTCTTCATGAGCAAGTACCTTGTACATGATTCCTTTAATTTAATATTTGTCACCTATATATCCATATCATATCTGTAATATATTAAATTATTTATATGATCATATATTAAATTTATATATATATATATATAAACCATGATGCTAAAAAATCAATTATTTATATTGATTTTGTTCAAATGCATATTATATATAATCTATAGGGTATAAAAACCATATTTATGTTTTATATGAAAATCCTTGGTCTCATTTTTCAGTTCCCCGAGGGAGTTAAAGCACATTATACCCTTTTTGGGCTAAAAAAAGGTTGTGCATTAGTGTCAGGATCCCTTATTGAGTTATGTGAGAGTCACTTCGTATGGAACCTTTTTTTATTTTAGATGGTTTGGTTGGAAATCTTACTCAGGATGAACTTGTTAGTATATTATCGTGATTGTAATGAATGTTATTATCGAAGAGTGTATTTCACCTTACTAGTGGATGAATGTTTTATTAATAGGTGAGAACAGGATTTCAATGTGATCCAAGCTGGACAAAATAACTGTGGGCTCGGCCGGATGTTAGACTAGTTTTCTAAATTATATCTCGATGATCAATGAACATGTCAATAAAATATTATTATAGTGGTAGATCATTTTAGAGATGTATTGCGTGAATGTAATTTTGGTTTAACTTGTAATAGATAGTTTGTGTTATCTATCGATATATTTCTAGGAGTTTTATGAATTCCAATTACTCTTTAAAGGATGACTATGATTAAGTTGTAAGAACTCAATAGGTAGATAGAGTATTTAGGGCAAGGGGTTTATTCAACCCAGTACTTTTCTAGGGTGATTGAAAATAAATTTTGAAAAAAGGTAGTTTGTACCTATAGGCTTTGTTTGAAATACAAAAAATTGAACTATCATTCTCTAATAAATAGGTATCACATAACATGGATAATTTAACTATTTGATCAGTTTCATTGAGCTCAGGTGTTTTGGAAATTTAATTTGAGGTCGGGATATCATAGAATACAAGTTCAACCATCTGAAATACCTCACATATATTTTCATAGCATGTATGGTTTATATGAGAATTTAGTTATGTGGTTTGGTATCACAAAAGTTCTCAGAGTTATTATGCTACTTATAAATGGATTTTCCAATATTCATCTAGATTTATTTGTGGTGGGTTTTAGACCCTGATAAAAATCACGATTTCATTTTGGATACACTAATAGAACATCAATTACATGAAAACCACACAATGTCCAACTTCTGGATGGATAATATTTACATCCTAGGTCATATTATCTAATATAAAGATGTATCAATAGTAATAGAGTAGGTGATAGGTATAGATTATTTAGAGAATCCCTAGAACTCAAATGAAATTTGGAGTTTCATGGGGATCTCTTGATACTATTGAAATTTCATATAGTACTTATCACACAAAGAATCCCATATCAAGATTCATAAAAAGAATGTTCTGTCGTTTTATGGATAAATACCCATGACATAACCTTTCAGTATCTGAATGGGAGACAGATATCTACACATACCTAGATTCTTCCAAACCATGGTAGATATTACAATATTTATTATGACATATTAGGAATTAGTCATGTAGTATTGATGAATAATGGGGATAGAGACACGAAATATGTGTCTCAATAGTTAATTCCACAGAAGTGTAATTAGCCAACACAATATTAGGAGTTAGCTATTGTTGTTCATGCTTTGAAATTTTTGAGACACTATATACTAAGATGGTGTATTTGGTGTACACATACCAGAAAATCCACTATTATATATTTATACAACAATATCTAAATATAAGGGATTAAATATGGGTTGAGTACATATATTCTATTGAAAATGATATCTATTATACACCCATGAAGGTAATAGTAGTGGAAAATTCAATGAGAAGAATGTCTCAAAAACAGGCGGTGTAGTTGGCCAGTAGTGACTGGCGGCTTGTAGATTTTTTTTCTGAGAAGCGCATGGAGGTGTAGGATAGTCAACGAAAAATTATGACTTATCTGTGTCAGTGAAATTAACCCTACAAGATATATCAAGGATGAGGTATCTATCATATTATGAGGGCTTATCCTACAAGATACTATAGTATGTGGGGACCTTCCTCCTCAATGGACTATTTGTGAGGATGATATCATTTATGTCCATGTAAACAATTGGGTTATATTTGAATTATATAAGGATTTAATGAAGGAGTTCCATGCTAGGGGTTATGCAGTGCATCCCAGTGTTACCATGATGTACTATGACATGAACCATTATTACTGGTGGTCAGGTATAAAATGAGTGGTGGATTATTTTTTTACAAAGTGTTCCACATATTAGTAGATGAAGGAAAATAATTATTGACCAGTCAGACTTTTACATCAGGTACTTATTCTTTAGTGGTAGTGAGATGATGTCGGAATTTATTCTGTGATATGTATACCAAGGGTTCCACAAGGTGGTGATGTTGTGAGGGTGTTTGTTGATAGGATAAAAAAGTTTGGTCTTTTACTACTGATAAAATTGACCATTAGTTTTCATGATTTTGGTAGGATTTATATCTATGAGATAGTATGAATTAACGTGGTCCCATGCACAATATTTTTAGATTTTCACTCATAGTTTTCATCTGGTTTCTAGATGATTATGTTTAGGGAGTTGGAAACATAATTTCTTGGAACAAAGACATTGAACCCACATTTTAATGGAAATATATAGCCTATGATGAAGTTTCTTGTGGATATGTTGCAAGCATGTGTCCTGGATTTTGAGGGCTCTTGGAAGAGGTATACACCATGAGTTGAGTTCAGTTATAAAAATAATTTTCAAGAGACTATAGAGATAAATCTTTTTGAGGATTTTTATGAATTTCATTAAGATAACCTTTGATATGACTAGAGTATAGTGGTGATTATTTTCTAGGACAATGTCTCCAGAGGAAAACTTCTTGAGCATATCAATTTGATATGAATGTAGATGGATACTAAATAGTCTAGATTGAAATGATGTGTTGATTTCCATAGAAGTCCTATTGAGTTCAAGGTTAGGTATTAGGTCATCTAACATGTTACAATGATGTTAATACATAGATGGATCAGGATATAGGGTAGGATATCATAGTGATATGTTGGGTCATTTTTATTGTGGAGAGGTTCTGGTAGTAGCCTATCATTTGTAGTAACCACTATGGTAATGGGAAATGCACTATTTATTCAACATATTATAGCTATTCCATTATCATTCAAACCATTATCTTTATTATCATCCATTCGTGTTTGATTTATATGTAGATGAATTTTTTGAGAAGCAACTGATTCATATCATTGACAATTACATGAATGTTTACTTAGTTTGGACATATCCTGTAATAGGAGTGTTATGGACACATTACCATTTATTAAAAGAGAATCAAGAGTAGGAGACTGATTTAAATGATTATTTTTCATATATCTTTGAGAAATAATCATTAATATCCTTGATAGGGAAAACCAAGGATGAATTATATTAAGGGGTGGATGGTAAGAACCCAAGTTTTCATAGATGTTTGGTTTCTCTTTAGTTTTTGGTTAAATTAATATTTATAGAATAATGTGAATACCCTTTGATTTCATGGTTTTATTAGAGATGTTTGGGGCCTGTTCAAATCTTGTATCTTGATAGTTTGAATGAAGAGGGAAAGTTTCATAGTTATTAGAAACCACATGGGTCAGGATTCATAGTTACTTATAACCATATGAGGATGAACATATGAGGAATATAGGCCACACTTTTTGAGGATACTATACGAATGGTGTTACATGACCATTAAATAATTTATGAATTTTAATAGAGGTATTATTTTTTCACATGGTTAGTCAAAACATGTTCAATAATTGTGTAGTTCCCCCCTTTACATGATGGTGGGAACACGGTTGGCACACATTTTGGCCTACCATGTGGCGAAACAATGCATCCAAAATTTTTGGTTATCATTAAAAAAATCGATTAAAATTGTTATAATGTAAAACCTAATTTGTATTCTCCTCCTACGTTGGACAATAGTTGTTGGAGAGATCCCTTTTGAGATAAATATTTTTTTGATCCCTATCCTCAGTCTTAATTCAGAATCGAGAGTATTCAGTCTCATTAGGTCAATAAAAATAAGTAATGTATTCCTTTTGTTACCGTCTTTATTTATCATGCTATGGATGATGTTTTTATGTGTATCTAATATTTATTATTTTCATATTTTTCATCCATTCATTGTTTTACTTTTTATCTGAGTGGAATGGGAATATGACATTTGATGATCAATCTACTACGGATTTACGGTAGGTGTTCTATTCATTTCCCAATTGGTTTGGTGATTTATTATTCTAGATTCCATTGTTACACCTATGGACTTATCAATATAGACCTAAAAATAACATGAATAATTTAATGTAATGCGATAAAACCTATTATACATTACATTTTTACATTGATATATATTCTAGGATGTTGACCCAATCAAGGACACATATGGGGTGTTCCATGTAATTCCCTTGAGAGTAACCTTTGTTGAACCACCCGAGGGGAGTGGGTATTCTGAGCTTTTCTGGATAGAGGAAGCCACATTAAAGAAATTGAATTGTAATGATATGGTAGGAGATGGTTTTACTCTTTCTCTAATTGACTATTTTGTTTATTATTTCTTGAATTTATATATGAGTGTTTATACTCATGGTGTAACACCCCGATATTTTATGAGGAAATAATTTTTAATTTCACTGATGTCTTGTTTTGTATACTACACAATTATTATCTTGCTCTATATGCAATAACGTATTATCTTGATGTATACACAACACCATTCATGGATTGTGTTACAACAATTTATGTTCTTTTTGTAGAATTTATTTTATACAACGCTGAATATTGATTTTGTTCTATGTATAAAAGAAATATGTTTGGATTATGTTATACAAAACAAAAAAGGAATCTTTTACTACACACAACACTATCTTGGCTTGCATTAAACACAAGAGACACCTTCATTAATAGCTTGGGTTCTACACAACTTCGAGTTTCACTAAAAAACAATAAATTATTATGATTTTATAATATAATAGGATATAAAATAAACATTATGAATAGTAATACACCCTTTAAACATTTATATAACAATAAAACATATCTTATGTATTTTCTAGATTATTAAATAAGAAAAAATGCAATTTTTCAGATAAAACAAGTACTTTTTATAAAATGAAGTTTTGCCACCTTTTGATGGAACACTCATTTTATATTTATTTTTTAATAGTTTTATATATTATAATTTACAAAATAATTATATTATTTGGATTTTGGACAAAAATTTTTTTTTTAAATTATTGTTCTTTTTATGATAAAATTCATATTTTAATTAATATTGAATATACTGCATTTTAATTCTAAACTTCCTTTTTATATAATTTTTTATATAGTTAGATTAAATTTTTAATTGGTTTTAGAGTTTAATACGATTATTTGTTTTTATATAGTCCAATTTTATTCATTGGAAGTAATTTAACAATTCAATTTTACATAAACTCATGAATTTTTTTTGATAAATCTGTACTTCTTAAAACAGGCTTTTTTGGTTTTTGATGACTATAATTAATTTTAAATTAATTTCTACCAAATATTCATTTCAAATTATGAAATGTTTGTTCCATAATATTAATTAGTGGATTCAAATTAGGTTTACAGTTTACTTTTATTTTTAGGATATTATGAATAGTAACAATGATAATTTTTTTCCCACAGTTAATGGTCAATCAGGTAAATTAGAGTAACAAACAATATGATAAAGATAATAAAATTTCCCTAACTCCTGAAAATATCTTTTTTGATGAATTAATGTTGACCAATATCTCCTATGGGACTAAATTGATTTATTTTATTGTCTTTTTCCATGAATGTGATGTAATTATAAATAAAACAATAGAAGGTGACAACATGTCACTATCATATATCTTATAAGTATTATAATTTTAATATAGTGAAAAACATGATAAAACATAAAAAATAAACAGTTTCCAAAAATATAATTAAAATATATACATTATGTGAATTTATTTAAAAAAATTTTGATTAAATAATTACCATTAATTATTACACATTAGTTTTTTAAAAATCATTTTATAGGTAGAAGTATCAAATAAATGGTTCTAAAAATATTAAAATAAATACCATATGAACTAATTATTGTGACATGCAAATTTTTTAGGTTACTATGACATATTATGAATGTATTAAATATTTTTGTTCTAATTTATCTTATGTGTGTATTTTATTTAAAGTTAAATAAATTAATAGTTTTAAAATTTACCCTATAAATATTTTTAAAAAATAACATATTATTAAATTATATAAAAATCACAAAAATATTTAACCTTATTAGAATAAAAATTATAACATATAAAATTTCATAAATTATCTTATTATGTACAATTTATAACGCATAAAAAATATTTATACCAATTTATTATCTATAATATTATTACTAGAATTAAAATTAAATACATTAAATAAGGATAAATAAAATGGTTAATGTTTAAAATAAAATTAAAAATTTCCAAATTTTATTTTTTATATATTATTTCAACTAAAAATAATCTTAAATTAGAAATAAATTGGTTTTGGAGCATTATAAACCGAAAAATAATTTATAACAAATTATTTTTTCAAGACTTTTCAAAGGTACCCCTCACCTCTCTTATAAAAACACATGTCTCATTCTATTTTAATCACACATCCAAAGCCCTTTGTCTTGGCCAAAACATACACAAATATCTTCAAAAAATCCCTAACTTCATCCTTAAGGACACCATTTTGGAACAATCTATATTAAGAAGTCTTTTTGTGCAAACCATAAAAAGATACCAAAAAGAGAGGTAACTGTTTTAACACTCTTTCAAATTTTTCTTCTTATTTTACTTCTTCTTATTATGTTGTTTATAAACTAAAGTAATAAATATTATATATTAAATTTTATAATATGTTTTTATAATTTTTTTACAACCATATATCTATATATATCAATCATATGAATAACAATACCACTTTGTGTGCATATGTATAGCTTACCGTCTTTACGCCATGGTGTAATTTGTAATTCATCCATAAACAATTTGGATAGTTATATTGAATAGTGTAATAAATATAAAAAATTAATATTAAATTATATTGTTTATTTAAATTTAATATAACATCCAATTAAATAATAATTAACCATTATGTTAATTATATCATGACTCGTGCGTATGTACAACTTACTGTCTCCATGACGTGATGAGATTCATTCTCTATATTATCCATTCCAAGATAATTATAAGATATATATAATAAATAATAACTAAATATATGAAATAATAATTCTACTAGATTTATTTATATATATATTTCATTTACATTCTTATATTTAATTCAATAATGAAACGAAAACATCATTCAGGTGTAAGTATGACCTACCGTCTCCATGAACGTTGCATTTCATTTCATTTATATATATATATTAAATATATATATATATATATATATATTGAACTTCTATGATATATAAACAATTTTTTACATTAAATAAGTAATGATGTCAATATTTAGGTAATAAAATCAAGAATAACAAGTAAAAATGTGTACAATAACTAAAACAATTATTACCTAAAATGTTGCTTTAACATGGAATTGATTAAATATGTGAAATATAAATTCATAATTGAATCATATATGATATCATAAATATTACTATTTTTCTTTAAAAAGATAATAATATGTTTAAACGCACTATACAAGAGTTTAGGACACATACAAAAGAAAATCAGACCTATATTAAGGAATAATTGTGTAATCTTATATTCCTCTGAGATTGTTTATACGAAAGTATTTACTATGGAATATTTATCATCCATATACATGTTTTTTGATTATGTAAAAATATTTATATTATACTAAAAAAATTAAATTAAATTTTACCCTTTTGTAAATTTCTATTAATCAGTATTAATTCAAATTTTTCGTTAGTCAATTTGAAATACATTTATACATTTCTGACAAAAGTATTAGGAAAATATTATCCTAACGTATACGACATGAGTGAAATTTTATTATTTCATGACACCCTATTACTAAGATTCATACTCAAAAATATTTCATGGTTATTTTCAAATAAATTCTTTTTTATTAAAATATCATAGATTTTGATAAAAGAAAAAAATTAATGAAGAAAGGATATTTTCATCCTGATTTAATTTAATGTTTATTATCAAAAATATTTTCCATCTAAATGAAGCTCGTTGTATAGGGTTTCATTTCTATCCCAATTATTACTATGATTTTATTGTTTTAAGGGTTGAATGTTATTTTGTATGGATTATGTTATTTTGGTATGATATTTAAAAAACCAATTTTATTTCTTGGGTTATGCTTTAATATATGATTTATGTTTTTGTGGGACACATAAGATTGGGTTCATTATGAGTTGGGTTGGACCTATATATATCTTCAATTATTTGGGTAAATATTTATATCTCACGAGAAAGAAATGACTGGAATTGCATGTAAATTTGGTTTAGTAATACAGGGATGAAATGGAAAGTATATCTAGTTCAGTAATACATGGCTGGAATGGCGTTAATCCTGGTTCAGTAATGGTATTTTTCCAATATGATGGTATTTTATGAATTTACTTGGATACTATAGAAATCATGTAATTTACTTATTTGTTTTCCACAATTCCATGTTTGATTCCCATTATATTTTTTTCATTGTTAATGTTCCCTTATTATCTATGCATTGCGTGCTGCTATGATTTATTTCCAGACTCAAGGTTTTGATACTTTATCATTCTATTATTGTTTTTACATTGTTATGTTTATAGTTTGTTTTATGTTCTCAATGCTCACCCTTATTAAGAATTTCAGATCACCCTTTTATGTTTTCTTTTCCACATGACATATAGATTGTTTTTTGGTAAGAAATAAAAAGAGTAAGACCATTATATGAGATGCTGAAGTTCAATCACCATGTTAGAATATTATGTGTAAATATTCCAATGAAACTAAACTAATATTGTATTTGGGTTCCTTTTTGTGCCATGTATTAAGTATTATGTTATAGTAATGTAACTTCCATGTACATGAATCTTGGGTTATTACAGTTGGTATCAGAGAAAAGGTATAATCAACCATTGGAAACTAGGATACCAAAACATTTGTGATATCCCAAGAAATATTTCTATGTTATGGAAAGTGATATTTGTATGGATGGGAATAAATATAGGTTACAGACCTAAAATTATTGTAATGATCATGAAAAACGTTGGATTAGACCTATGATTTTAATGATTGATAGTAATGCCCCTTGATTATGATGTTTTCCTCATAATAGTTTTCTAATCAAACATTTATTTTTGGGTATTATACAATGGGTGAAACCTAAAGAAACCATGTTAATGATGTATGTGATGGGAAATGAAATTATTGTACCCATGAATAATGAAATGTTATGGGATCTTGAATAACGAATATTTTTTCTATTACCTCAAATTTTTCTAGGCTTCCAAATGACTAACGGTGGGAACACCATTCTCTTGAACAATTATAATGTAAGAATCCAATTTATTTTGGTAGAAAAACTGATCCATGAGTTGAAGAGAAAATGATTCGTAATAGTGTAAAGATATTTTTTATTCTCCATTGCCTATAACATGAAAATTTTTAGTAGGGAATTTATTTCATGGAAGGTTAAGATAATCTATTGTGGAACATTCTCATGAATACAAGGAAACAATATAAAATTGAATCCATGGATTCGGATGTGTTCATGAAATTATTTTTGAGTGAGTACATTCATCATATTCTTCTTTCAAAATTGATATTATAGTTTCTCATCTATCTCAGGGTTATGAAGAGAAAAGATATATTGAATTTAGAGGAAACAATAAAAATTGTAGATAAAAGAAGTTTAGATTTTTTTTATTTTCAATGTGTGGAAGGACACATGGAGGAAATTATATAAACGGTACATAAAAATGTTTTAATTGTGGGGAAGAAGGTCATAGAATATTTTATTGTTGAAGTACCAAGAATAAATAGAAAGCCCTAAAGAGATAACCCCCCACAAATTAGGGTCACACATGGAGTGAAATATGAAATTATTCTAACCAATTCCATAATCCAAGGGTTATGGAGTATTATAGACATCAATATCCTCTTATGTCAAAAGACAATGGAAAATCACATTCGATCATTATTAGTGATGTTGAGTATGACAATAATGTGATGGAATGATTGTTTGTTTAATTCATGGGATTCCAAAATTGTTTTTTAGAATCTACATTATGGTATTATGGAAGATTGAAATTTCTATGTATTGTCCCATTGTGGTTTTCCATATGTATATGGTACCCATAACAATGAAAATTTATTAAAATATTTTCTAAAATTTCATAATGAGTTGTTTGATAATATTAATGACCTCATGACTAATTCAAGGAAAATGTGATATCTTTGTTTGAGTATTTGGAATTTTTCGTATTTATGGTTTTCGGAAAGTGTTATTTTTGATTTATTGAATGTTTTCACTACGGTTTTATGGTAATTAATGTTATTATCATGTTACAAGAGAATACGTGAATAAGCTATTCACATGTTTGGTATGATACAACCAATAAATACATTATAAGATAAGTGAGATAAATGATAAGTCAATTTAGTTCATTTAAATCAAATGATTTATATTCTATATTATTGTAATGATTATAAATTTATCCATTTAAGGAGATCAAATGTTATTTTCTAGTTGATGTTTGTTATATTACTGTATTATCTAACTATATGTTGAATGATGTATATTTTATTACCCATGCTAACTTTTTTTCACACATATCGAATGACCTATCATTTTATCGCATGATCTCATAAAAAATCAATAATGAAAAATACAACTTAATTTCCATTAATAAGAGATTAAGTGGAAATTTTTCAAGTCATGACCTACGGTGATACTGTACTGAAATCAAGTAAGTATTTCACGTCATGCAAAAAAGCATCAACTTTAGGAAAAGTATCATGAAATGGAAAATTTTATCCTAGTACCTTCTTATCCGATTAATCATATGGTCCCATAAATCGTCGAATGTTTAGTGCTTTATGGTTGTTATCATTCTTCAAACCTTACTCTCTATCACTTTCCATCAGAACATGATTAATATATTTCCCTTTCATATCCATGTTTTCACTTCCAACCAACGTTCTCCTATGTGGAATCCTAGGGATGAGTTACTTTAGGTAAGCATTGTGTTTTTAACTATCCTTTTTAAAATGAAGTTTTATTATATCTTTATAATATGTGGGTTTATAGGAAATAAACATTAATGTAGTAAATTATTTATAACCCTCACGAATTTTGAGGGTGAGATTTATTTTAATGGGGGTAGAATGTAACACCCTAATGTTTTATGAGAGAGATATTTTTTAATTTATTTTATTTCATTTGTTTATGCTACCCCATGATTATCGTCGACTATTCTCAACGCCATATTATCTTATTGTATATGCAACACTATTCTTGGATAGTGTAATACATAATTTTACCTTTTTTGATAGAATTCATTTCATGAAACACTGAGTAATGATTTTTAATATATAAAAGAACTATTATTGGATTATATTATGTGAAACACAAACAGAATCTTTCACTATACACAATACTGACTTGGCTTGTGTTACACGCTAGAGCGACCTTCCTCGATAGCTTGCGTTGTTCGCAATACCGAGTATCACTAAACAATGATATATTATTAAAATGGTAATATTAAATAGGATATAAAATAGTCATTATGAAAAATATTATCCACATTTTAAATTTTATGTAAAATTTAAATTCATCATATTTATTTTCTAGAACATGATAGAATAATAAATCGATTTTTTTTTATAAAATAATTAATTTTTAAAAATTTCATTTTTGTTTCCTTTTGATGGTGCACCCAATTTAAATATAGTGTTTAACACACACAGATATATATATATATATATATATATAAACATGTTATATTTTATAAAATAAAATTTTTCGTTTGAAGAGGTACATTGAAATTTACATTTGCTGTAATTTTTGTGTTTTTGTGATAAAATTAATATTTTAAAGAATTTTGGAAAACATTGAATTTTAATTTCAAAACTAACTTTTGGTCTAATGTATTTATATAGGAATAATATATTTTTAATTAGTTTTAAAGTGTAATTGGATTATTTTTTATCATTTAATCCAATGGGGGTCATTGTATATAATATCACAATTAAATTGGATATAAATACATGACAATCTTTTGATAAGTATTTAATTGTTAGAAACCTGCTTTTGGTTTTTGACAATGGGAGTTAACATTAAATTAAATTATTCCAATTATATGTTTTGAATTATGACAATCATATTCTATATTTTGAATCTATTTTTCCAAATTATTTTAATAGGTTACTTTTATTTTTTGGATATTTAGAATAGTAACTATAATTATATTCTATTTACTAAAATTAATGGTAAATTAGGTAAATTAGAGTAACTAACAATATGATAAAGATAATGAAATTACACTAACACCTGCAAAAATATAATTTGATGATTTAATGTTGACAAATATCATGTATGGGTATATATTTAGTCATTATTTGATTATTTCCATAAAATTGATGTAAATATAAATAAAACAAAATAATGTGACCAAATGTCACACTCATTAATCTTATATTTATAATAATTTTAATATGGTGATAAGGAAGATAAAACATTAAAAATAAATATTCACCAGAAAACTAAAAACATTATGTACATCATGTGAATTTATTTATAATTTTTAGAGATTATATAATAACCATTAATTATGAAAAAATATTGAGGTAGAAATTATTTTATTGATATTAATATTTAATAGAAGGTTTTTCAATGATTAAAATAAATATCATATGAACTAATTAATGTGATCCACGAATTCTCTAGGTGACTATGACATGGTTGGAGTGTATTAAATATTTTTTTTGTGAATTTATTATCCTTGTCTATTTTATTTAAATTAAAATAAATGAATAGTGTCAAAAAAGACACTTCATATTGATAAGAATAACATATTATTAAATTATTTTAAATCAAATAAATATTTAAAATCTAAAATATGAAAATTATATGGTAAAAAAATTCATAAAATATCCAATTATAGAAAATTTACAGGACATAATTAAATATTATTAACCATTTATAATTTAAAATATTATTAACAAAATTAAAATTAAATAGATTAAATAAGGATAAATCAAAATGATAAGGATTAAAAACGAACCAATACAAGGCCAAATTTTATTACATTAGAATATTTATACCCAAACTCAATTTATATTAGACATAAATGAGTTTTGGAGATTTATTAACCAATAATTAATTTATAGTAAATTAATATTTCAAGACTTTCAAAGGTGCCCCTCCCCTCTCTTATAAAAGGGAACTTCCCATTCTATTTTAATCGCACCTCCAAATCCCTTTTTCATGGAAAAAACATACCCATATATCTTACCCACTTCCCTAGTTTTATCATAGAGTGCACTATTAGGGACGAAAGCCATCTTACGGAGTCCTTTTGGGTAAACCAAATTGATATTCCCAATAAATAGGTAATTGTTTTATCACCTATTTTAAAATACTTTTCATCATCAATATTCTATTATTATGTTGTTCCGATACTAAATTAATAAATATAGAATATTCTAAATTATTACATGTTATAATAATTATGTTAAAATGATATACCTCTTTATATCCATCATACAAATAATAATATCACCATGTGTGTGTACATACAGCTTACTGTCTCCAAGCCATGGTGTAATTTGTTACTCATATAATACATAATTTGGATGAGACTATTGATGAGTAATATGGATGTAAATAAATAATATATCATGATATTATTTCTTTAAATTTGATATACCATCCAACTACATACTATTAAAACAACAAAGGAACGGTATCATTGATCATTTGTACGTATGGATTACTATCTCCACAACACGATGAGATTCATTCCCAATGTTAACCATTCAATAATGATTGTAAGGTATATAAAATATATAATCATGAAATATATGAAATAATGTTTATTCTCGATTTTTGTATATATATATATATCATTTACTTTCTTTCGTTTAATTTTATTAGTTAATGGAAACAATGTTATTGTGTAAATATGACATATCGTCTCTATGAAGGGTGTGTTTCAGTTCATTTATCTATCTATTATATAAATATATATATATTTATATAATGAATTTATATGATATATAAAACATTTTTTCATTATTAATGTAATTAAATCATGATCTATGTAATAATATCAATAATAACAAGTCAAAACATGTGTGATAAATAAAACAATTATTACCCAAAATGTTACTTTACCATGGAATTGATAAATAAAAAGGTAATATAAATAAAAAGGTAATATAAAGTCAAAAGTGTATCATATGTGATATAATAAATATTATTATAAATTTTTTATAAGTTAATAATATTGTTAAACACACCATAAAAGAGTTTCATACACATACAAATTAAAATCAGAGGTACGGTAAGGGATAATTGTCCAATCTCATTTTTATCAGAGATTTTTTATACATAAGTATTTACTAGGGTATATTTATCACCACTCTCATGTTTTCTTATTATATAATATTATTTATATGCACCAATAAACTTTAATCTATATTTTATGAATTTGTAAATTTTTATTAAACAATTTAAAGGAATCTTATTTTGTTATTCGATTAGAGGTACTTTTAAACATTTCCAGCAAAAGTATGAGGATAATGTTTTTTTAAATTATACAAAATGAATGTAATTTTATAGTTTCATGAAACCCTATTTCCATGAAGCTTCATCTACACAATTTCATGATTATTGTCAACTAAATTCTTATCTTTCAAAATTGAATTTCATTTTGAGAAATGAATTTTTTTAAGAAGAAATTATTTTTTCCTCATGAATTAATTATTAGTTTTTTATCAAAATTATTTTCCATATAAGATGATGCTCTTTTAATAGTGTTATGTTTATATATCTATTATTACTATGATTTCATTGTGTGGATGATGTAATGATATTTTATATGGATTATGTTATGATGGAATGATGTTTTGGAATCTGATTTTATTTCATGGGTTATGCTATGGTAAATGTTTTATGATTTTGTGGAATACGTAAGATTGGTTTCATTATGAGATGGGTGGGACCTATATCACCCTCCAATTAATTGGGCGATGATTTATATATCATGATATATACATGAATAGAGAATAAACTAACCCTATTTAGTAACAGAGTATTGGAACAACAATTAAATCGGGTTCAGTGATACATGGTTAGAAAAATAAGTAAACTCGTCTCAGTAATGGACATTGTCCACTATGATGGACTTAGTATGAATTCCCTGTCTACTAGGAAAATCATTTTATGTGTTTATTGTTTTTACCTAATTCCATGTTTTATTATAATGATGTTTTAACATGGTTAATGTTCCTATATGATCTATTCCATAGGTACCACTAAGATTTATTTCATTACTCATGATATTTATATTTAAAAATTATGTTCATATTTTTTAATTCTTAGGCTTATGGGTTTTTATGTTCTCAATGTTTACCCTTGCTGAGAATTTTCCCTCAAATTTTTTTTTTATTTTCCCTATGATATAAAGTAATGTATTAGTTAAGATATAAAAAGCGGAAGATCATTATAGGTGATTTTGATGATCTTGCACCAAGTTAAGAGATTATGTTATATGTTTCCAAAGACACAATACTAATATGGATTTTGGGAGTCTGTTTGTGTCATGTAATAACTATTACATATAAGTAATGTAATATCCATGTACTTCAATCTTGGGTCATTACACATGGGATACAGTTTTTTATGAATTATTAATTTAATGATTTCGTAAATTAAAATGGTAGTGGATTCCTTGGTTGTTATACCTTGGATCATGAATTCATTTGATGTCATTTTCATATCTCTCATGGGTAATGAACATGGTAGTAGACACCTTGGATTGAAATTTATCCTTGGATCTTACTTCCATTGGATTTCTTATGCATTAATATGCCCTGGATATGGGTTTTCATGAGTCCATATTGGACATGGTTGGTAGACCGGCTCCTTGGAAACCTAATCAAGATGAACCAAGTTTCTATTGAGATTTCATTGGTGATCAATGAGGATGCGTTGTTCATCTATACCATGTATATGGCCTTGTAAGGATTGACACTATGATTACATGAAACAACTGTTTTAAATGTTATATGGTTGATTATAAAACTCATTTGTGGTTCTTCTGACTCTTATTTTTGTATAGCCAGGATGTGGTTGTTTTATATATAGATTATATGAGATGGATATGGTTGAAATGATATTTATGGATTTATGAAGAAGTCAAGTTAGATAGTGTTTTATTTTTAGTATCTTAATTGTTATAGATATTGAACCACGTTTTTTTGGAGGCTTGATGGGCTATACAGTATTGTTTGATTTGTAGTATATAAATTTTGGCCACATTAATCTCATTTACTCATTATCTGTGATATGTATTGAACTCTTCTAATCATATATAGCATAATTATGACCTATTATAGACATTTGAGTGGTTACCATATGGGAATGTATCTCAAGACCTGTTCGGGCGATGATTGGTACTAGAAAAGGCATTATGGATGCATGTGTGGATAGGGGAAAGCACCAATAATACTATTATTGATTTTGTAAAATTCTTAATAGTAGGGGAGCATGAGACTGAGCTGTGTCTCGTGATTATTTATAGATACGGTTATTTTGGCAATTTTGGTATTTTGGTACATGTATTGTACTAATTCCATGTATAACTATATTTTCAATTAGGTAAAAACATGAAATGTGTCATCATATATTGTGTATGAGATCAATTATAGCATTTATCATCTAGTAATTCTATTTATCTATTGTCTGAATATATACTGGTTCCCCTATTTGATTTTAATGATATCTACTACTTCTTTACACACTGATAAGAGGGAATAGTCTTACAATAGACACAGACTTGGATATTACTTATAGTCAGAATCCTATGGAATTTTTTGAGATACACTTGAGGGAATATGGAGAACCGGACATGGGGAACAATTGAGTGGTATCTGGGTTTGGTGAGTTACATTCTACTAATGTTATTTGCTTTGATAGCTTACATTTATGTTATAAAAGACATTGATTGAATCCCAACATCCATGTTGATTTAAATGGTTGTATATCAACCTATCATGTTACTTATATGATATTATATATTCATTGGGATATTTTTTCCATCCTAAATTTTGAATCCAACTAAAACATATACTGATGAGATGTTGTATTCCCTAGGGACGATATTGTTAATAATATAATTTTTTTGGGATGTATTTTGTAGGGGTGTGATAGTATAATTTTAATATGGGGTTTATTCTCATATATTTCTTATTGTTTCAAAGGGACTGTGACTCTGGTTGTATGAGATGTGTTAGCGACTTGTAACAATTTCAATTTATCAATTTTCATTCTAGTTTTAATCGATTTTTATATATCATCCATATGGATATTATAGTTTTCATGGAAGATGTTTCTGGGTATTTTTTCATAATAACACATACATTATATATTTCTAGATTTTTATGATTGACATAAGGACCATGATAGTTCATATTATCTTGGATCATAGAGATATTAGATATAGTTAGTGGTGTTTCATATTGGTCATCCAGTTGCATTGATTATATGAATTATATTCTTTTCATTATGTTAATTGTTTGGATTTTTTTGGGGTTGTATGATATAATTGGCACTATTGGTGACATTGAGTTGTTTTTTGTTAGTTCTTATGATGAGGTAAATTTTTTCATAAATAAAAAGGTAAATAACTACATTATAATGATACATATAATGGGAGTAACAGTTCAAGATATTTTTTCTGTTGTATGTTGGTTTTGATAGTCACTCACAACCTCGTCATCAACATGGTATCAAAATTGTTGGGTTAAAGTAGATGAAAATAATTACACTGAGAATATATTCATTACAGTTATGTTGTGGGAAAAAATATAAACAATATGGATACACATTGAATTTAAAATAGTTAATGAAACAAAATTCAGTTTAGATATAAACAAAATTTTACATAGAAAAAAAAGAAAGAATCATAAATAGACAAGGTTTTGAGTCTAGTCAACATCCAAAACTATTCATTCTCTCTGAATAAAATATTCAATGAACTACATACAATCACATTTTAATGTTTTCTTATCTATGATTGGAATTTCAAGTGTGTATTTTGTATGATATATCAATTTATTATTGGAATATTTTTTCTTAAAATTATGTCAGATGAAGAGATTTTATATCACAAAAAAATCATTTTCTATAAACTGTTAAAGAGAATAATATCTAAAGATAATAGTTAGGAATATATTGATGATAAATTTATAAAAATTACAAACAATTATTTATTCTGATATTTGTACTGGTGAATTTGAAAATTGTTCATCTAGGGTTTCATAAATAATTTTAAGAATATCATACTATTGATTAAGTCCAACGATGTTAATTATTTTATTCCACATAAATAATAAATATTACATTGACAAATATAATCTAACGAATTCTAGTTAGTCACATTAGATAAATGTGTTGATGAAATTCACATGAAATAACAATTTTTAATAAGTGAATATTCAAATCTGATGCTTATTTAAATAGTGATAATATATTATATTATAATAGTAAAATGAATAAATATTTTATAATAAATTTCATATATAATGGACTAGTTGGTTATATTTTTCCATTGGAGGAATATATTTCTAAAAAAAATTGAAATACATTTTTGGACACTCTAATGAATTTAGGTGAAATGATATAGACCAAATAATCATGTTACATTGTGTGTTTTAGGTGGAATATTTGTTTGGTAAGACTGGTGGATGAGAGGTGAAGATGGATCTAAGATTTTAGTTATGAGAAGTTTTTTTTGGTTCCCACATGTGTTGCATGACAATATCTGATGCATATAAAGGAGGGTTATTCTATTAAAATATAATTATCACCGTGAATGGTTGATTCATTATGTGGGGTTTTGTTTCAAGTAATGAGAAAGTGTCATCACATTGGGGTATAGGACATGAGAGTTAGGTTCCATGCTATTTTACGAGATGGATGAATCGTCATTGTGTATGATGATCTATCATGGCCAGAATATGTTTGGAAAGAATTTTAGTTATGTATTAAATCATAATTTTAAACAAAATAAAAATTCTCTTCGGATTATTTATTTTTATGTATAAAATTATCACACTAACATACTTCTTTTAAATTTTATAGTCATGTTATGCGGGTATTCCTCTACGTTGTGAACTATTAAAGGGAGATTTTTTTATGATCGGGTATTGAGACATTTTATTTATCAATATTAATTTTAAAATATGTGTTTATGGTTTAATGGTTCTAATATTTTTGAAAATATCAGGGAAGGGAGTTTTTTCTTACACTGTGATTTGTTTTAGGTGTCCATATTTTCTTTCATTGGGCCACATATCATTGTGTGATCACTTTTGTTATAATTTTACTATCATTTTTCATATAAAATTAACATAGTTAATCATTATTTAACTAGGGAATATAAGGGGATTCATTGTGTGGTTTTAATTGATCCACTTTGCAAAGCTGTTTAATAGTGTGATCATCACATACTAAACCATATACCTAAACATTTCTGTTTCTATAAAAAATGTGATCCTATATGATTTTCACTGTATTTCTTTATTTTAAACAATTCTTAGGATATCATAAGAACTTATTTGTAGTGCCTTAATTACTATTTAGTATCTTTTTTATAACATCCTGATATTATGAATCAACCATTTGAGGAGAAATTTTATCCCTTTACATATATTTAACCTCTAGTTCATCCTTCTTAGGTGCTCATTGTTGTAATTGTAGTTTGGTTTTAAATATTTTGCATCATGATTTGATGTATGTTTCATTGATCTAGGTTTTTTGGGTTTCCACTTATGTGTTTTATCTACCTGATTATCATTTCCACCCAACGCTTTCTCATTTACAAATGAAGAATCATTTATGATAGGGGATTTTAGTCCTCTCTCTCTTAATTTAGTTTCAATTTTTCATTTTAACAAATTTTTTATTTTCTTGGACGGTAAGGATTACAATGAAGAACAAAAAGATATTATATAAAGGGACATTCTATAAGAAGAGAAATTTTCATGTTCATACCAAATTCCCTAAAATTTAATGATATTTAATGTTGAATCATGTTGTTTCTGAAAATATTTTGTCCATTGTGATATGAGAACTATTTCAATGATTGAAATCATGAAATATCATTTCAAAAAGAGTAAAAATATAATGATTGTAATATACAAATATTTTGGAACATAGTATTTATAAAATGATGAATGTGTAAAATATATTGAATCAATGTGAAGAAATTTTTTAAAAATAAAACAATTGAAAATTTTATTTATTGATATTGTGGGTTTTTATGTCGATATTCTAGTTATAATAATATCAATAGTGTGACCATGGTAATAAACTACTATGGTTGGTTTTATAATGTTTTTCAGGTTTTTAATATGGGTGGTCTGGCTCCTTTTCCAAGGATTTATAGGGATTAGTGGTTATTATTATGGAATTGAAAAATGAGTTGATTTTGGGAAAACAATATAATGGCTGGTGTTATGAAATCTATTAGTTTCAGATAGTTTTGGGGAAACATTGGCATGAGGTGTTTCTAATTTTTTTCTATTGTTAATTGTTTTCTTTTTGGGGGATTTTGATAGATATTATTATTGGTATGTGAATTTTAATGGTAATATTTAATATAGAATAAGCGTGGGATAGAATATAATTAACCATAAATATTAATAAATTTTTAATAGATGGTTAAAGGGTCAAATAATTGTGGTTGATTCATAATAAATGTTTTATATTAAATATTGAAAAAAAAAATAATTTAATTATTTTTCAAAAATGATAAATCTTGAAATATATTAATGATGTGATTAAAATGGAAAAAATTGAAAGTTTTTTTGGAATTTTTTTTCGTATAAGTGGGATATTTTTATTGTAAATATGGAAGAAGGTACAAATAAATAGTTATAATATTATGTTAATGATAATGGGATGTAATTTTTCTATATTGGTATTGGATCCTTAGTATGGGATTTTGTTTTACCGATGTTATATATCCTTACCAATGTGTTAATGTGTTGGACTTTGTGTGTTTTCCTTGAATGTCCATGATGGCTATGAAATGGATGGTTGAATAAACCCCCACTTACAATCCACCTTCATGGTGTACTATGAGATGTGATACATCATGTAATGTAAAATCATATGAGTTTTAATAAGTTCAATTCATTGAATGAAGTATAATAGAAAACAAGGACATATATTAGTGAGGAGGATATATTGTAGGGCTCATTCTTGGTAGGATGTGGCATGATTTAATTTGAATTCATGTTTATTATATCCTACTATAATGGATATATAAAAATTTTATGTCATGAGTTTTTTTCAATGAAGTGACATTTTTTGGCTGATATGTGATGATAATTATGATATGGTTATGATTTGTGTTATACAATTGGTAAATGGAATATAATTTGAAATTTAATACCAACATAATAGATAATGGAAATACGAAATTTTATATTGTGGTGTTAAAGTAAAAAATAAGTATGAACTTGTTGTTGGGATCCATTCATAACATATAATCTGATACCATGTCATAACACATATAAGAGATAATGGGTGTGTGAGTTTGGTTTAGGTCTGGTGGCAGTTTAACTACTTTTGTGGGTTTTTGTTCAACATTTTATTGACCAAGTTATTTTTATCCTTCTTCCGTATTTACTGATAGGTATTGAGGAGGATCCTTCTAAGTATTCATGTATTCTATCCCCCATATATGTAAATATATTTTATTTATTTCAAAAAGGTATTTAGGGATTAATATCGTAATTATAATATTGTGGTTAGTGATATAATTAAGGTTTTTATTGTATGAATTTATTTTTAAAATATTTATGTTAACGTCTGTTTTTTATAAAGATAAAGGCATTGAGAGATCATGGTATTCTCAAAATCACTGTATTGACCCGAATCCTGACGTACATGAACATTACATTACTTTTTCGGAATACTTAATACATAACAAAAACACACACACAATGACCGTAATAGTTTAGTGTCTTTGGAAACTCGGAATATAATCTTCTAATCGTGGGGAAAGATATTCAACATCTCCCATAAAGATCTATTTTTTAAACCTAAATCCTTTCTTTATATCATGGGGAAATGAAAACATAAAAGGGTGATCTAAAATGATAAGTAAGGGTAAACAAAAGAAATATCAATCACATCATATTCATAAGAACATATCTTTTGGAAATCATAACCTGCAAAAGAGATCATAATTTCATAACATGGGATAAATCATAGTAGTGAAATGTAATCCCAATAATCATAACATAAAACACGAAACGTTCTGGCATCCACACATAATCATAGAGAATCATTTCTTATTAGACAAGACTCATTGCCAATACTATCTTAGTGGACAAAGTCCCTTTCTGAACCGAGTTCACTCCTCGTTTCAGTCCTGTTTCACTGAACCAGTATAACCTACCATTCCATCCATGTCTATCTCATGAGATATAAAATCTTTACCCAATGCATTGGAGGGAGATATATGTCCCACCCATCTCATAATGATACCATTCTTATGTGTGCCACAAAATCATAAACCATACATCATAGCATAACCCATGAAATAAAAATGGGAATCTTAAACATCGTGGCATCATAAAACAATTCATATAAGATAAAGGAATTCATAAAAATAATTCCATCACAACATAATCAAATCAATGTAATAATAGGGATAGAAATAGAACCCTTTATTATCTTAGATGGAAAATAATTTTGATAAAACACTTGAACTCCATTCTTGAGGAAAATATCCTTTCTACTTCAAAAACACTTTTCCTTTCTTAACATGTCATAAAATTATAAACTAAAAGAAGTTGATTAAAAATAAACTTGAAAACTTTTAAAGGAAGCTTCTTGGAAATAATGTTTTAATAATCCATTCATGCCGTATAAGTTAAAGAAACATTCTTCTCGTACTTTTGTCGGAAAAGTCAAAAAGTACCTCGTACGAAAAACGATAAAAGATTCCATTCATATCTTTTACTAAAAACTCACCGAATTGTAAAATTGAATATAAACTATTTTAGAAGGATATAAATATTACATATTGAGGAAACATTGATGTGGATGATAAAATACACCCCAGTAAATACCAAAGTATAAACAATCTCGGATAAAAATGAGATTGTGATATTTCCCTTACCTTAGGTCCGATTTGCTTCGTAAGTGTCCAAACCTCCTGTATAATGGTTTAAATAATGTCATTGACTTATTCCAGAATCATACACAGTGTTATGATATCATATATGGTTCACGTATGACTTTATATTACCCATTCTTTTGTAAATTCCATGTTAATGAGCGTTTTGGGTAAAATTGTTTCATTTGTCGTCTGTGTTTTGACTTTTAATTATTCATATGATTACATAGATAATGATTACTTAATTCCGGAATATAAAACATGATTTATAAATAATATATATTCAGAATATACATATATATAATAAATCAGTAAATGGAAAGAAATACACCATTCATGGAGACGGTAGGCCGTACGTACGCATGAACGTTGTTTTCGTTTCCTTATTGAGTTGAATGGAATTAAGTAGTTGACATACATATATATACACATAAATCTAGTATCATTATTATTTCATTTGTTTCATGATTACTTATTATATATACTGTATAATTATTCATGAATGGTTAACGTGGAGAATGAATCTCATCGCGTCGTGGAGACGGTAGTCCGTACGTATGCACGAGCGATGATATCGTTCTCATGATCGTGGGACTGTATTGGAGTGTATGTATACTATTCCATATTCAATATCACTTTAAAATAATCATATATAGTTATTATTTACACCATTATACCCATCCAAGTAAGGTGGTGGTGGAAAATAGATTTCACCACGGCGTGGAGACGGTATTCCGTACGTACACACGCGCAGTGATTTCCCTTTCCGTAGGACGGATAGATGGTGAAATAGGGTTGTTCCATACTTATAATAACATATCAGTATATGAGTGATACAGATGTTATTACTTCATAATGAAAAAACCTATTAAGAAGAAGTGGAAGAAGAAATAAAGTTGAAAGAATCGGTAACGGAAATTACCTCTTCTTTGAAGCGCCTCTTAGAGATCTCCTTTTAGGGAACTAAAATTAGACTTTGAGGAATACCAAAACCTCTAAGATTTTTCTAGGGAAGTGGAGAAGAGATTTTTTCATTGTTTGTCTGAGCTTGAAGGCTCAATGTGGTGTGAGGAAGTGAGGGAGGAGGTTCCCTTTTATAAGGGAGGAGAGGGGCACCTTTGGAATAACTACCAATATTATTTTATTATAAAGTCCAATTCGGTTTTTAATAGCTCACAATTGATATATTTCGAAGTTAAGGTGGGTATAGGTCTAAATCCTCTCATACAATAGAATTTAGACAAGTTTAGTTATAAATATTAACCTTATCATTTAGATTTAACTTTTAGTTAGATAATTTAACTTTTACCATGTCTTCTTGTTTTCTTACACTATAAGTTTAATAAACATACTATATGAAGACAAAAGAACCCCAAGTTGTTTATTATTAATACATATAACCTTATCTAAGTCATTTGGCCGAACCGTAGATTTTTAGGAATAAAATAACAATTAATAATATAATATTTGTTTTAAAAACTATTTTATGTCAATTTTGACACTATTTAGTAATTGATTTGTTTGAAATTTTTAAGAGAATGGTTAGTTCTAAAAAATCTAATTAAATCAATAATAACATGTCATATTAACCTTTAAAATTAGTGAAATTCATAAAAAGTCTCAAATTATATTTATTTGGGTATTTATAATATCAATTATTCTAATTGTTTACTATTATGGTAATTACTGCATTATCATTGTGTAATAAATAAATTAAATTATTAAATGTCTAAAAATTATAAATAAAATATCATTATTTAGGAAATCGTATTAGCTTTCTAATGAACATTTACAATCGAATTTATCTTATGTATAACTCTATATTAATTTTTTTTTGTAAATAAACTTTGATTTTAACTCTTTTAACTCTTCTTTGAATTAAATAATAATAAATGTCCTAATCTAATCCAAGTGGGCCTAAATGGTCATATGTTATTCCTATGGTTGTTTTTGGTCGAATTACACTTATCCAATAGAATTAGGACATATGTTAGGGTAATAATAATATCATTTTTACCCTTAATTACCCTATTTACTTTTAACAGTGGTAAAAAAAGTAAAAAGTTACTATTCACCAAAAATTATTTTAATCTCATTGAGCCACATTTTACTTACTGACATCAACCGTGTCCCTCGAATTTTTGAAATTCCACTCACAGAAGCGGTAAAATTAAGTTTTATGAAAAATTCATTTTTTTTACTACCACTTAGTGGTTTCACTATTCATCAAAAAATGAAAGTTTCCAGAAAAATACCAAAAATTAGGCCTAAGATATATTTGATATTATGAACTAAAAAATGATTTCTATTTTACCAAATTCAAAACATATCAGTTACATTAACTAATTTAAAAATTAATTCCCGTCGTCAAAACAAATGGCGTGTTTTTAAGAGATAATAACTACAAAATATTGACACTTGTTTATAACTGGTTTAAATGTGAAATTACATCCAATGACCAACATTGTAATAAATTGAAAAAATATATTCTAAATATAATTTAAAACCACTCAAATTTATAATTTATCACTATTAATTATTTTGATTAAAAAAGTTGTTTTTAATTAAAATATAGTAATTTTCACTATTCATCAGAATATGAAAGTTATCCGAAAAGTACCAAAATTTCACCTTAGGCTAAATTCGATACTCTGAATCCAAAAATGAAGTCCATTTTGAGAGATAAAATTTCTAAAATTTTAAAATGTGGTTATTACTATTCATACCGGCTAGTTTTAATAATATTTTAATAGCATTTCGTTGTTTAGTGAAACTCGGTATTGCATACTAGACACGCTATCGAGGAAGGTCGTGATTGCGTGTAATGCAAGGAAAGTCAAGGATGCGTGTTGTGCAAGATCCTTTTGGTGTAGCGTACAACACAACACATTAATGAAATTAAAAAGAATATTTTTCATAAAATCTTGGGGGGTAACATTCTACCCCCCTTAAAATGATTTTTCACCCCTGAAATTCGTCGAGGGTTCTAAATGGTTTACTATTCGAAAGTTTCATTGATAGAAACCCACATCGTAAATAGGAATACAAAAACCAATCTTTAAAAACAAAATTATGAAACTTAATGGTTACCCAAATAAACTAATCATTGGGTTTCCACATAGGTGAAAATATGGATATGGAAGAGAAATCTAACCATCATGTTCTGATGGAGAGTGGTAGAGAACATGGCTATGGAAAAGCTAGCAATAACAAAGCCATAAATTTTTGATGATCTATGGTACCATCTGATTTATCAGATATAAGAGCTATAGGATAACATTTTTGGTTTTCAAGATCGTTTCCCTATAGTTGATGAAATTGGAATTAGAAGAAATACTTTCGTGATTCTGGTATAGTCTCACTGTTGGTCGTTCTTTGGACAATTTCAACTTCATCTATTAAAGAAATGACGTTGAATTTTTCATTCGTGATGTGTTAGCAGATCATGTGATAGAATGATGGGTCATTCCATCTGTCTCAAACAAATGGTTAGAAAAGTTATCAAAAAATACATAAGTCCATATATAGTGAGATTAATGATATATGGTTCCTAAAATGGACTTATACTTCATATATCATACTGCTTAATATAATAAAACTAGTTTCTACTAAACAGAGACTTCCTATAGGCCAGTGGTAAGCAATAAAGGCCAGTCGCACTTCGGTTGTGGGTTCGATTCCCATGACCTTGTCCGACATGATGGGATGTCGCCCGTCCTACAGGTTGTCCGTTTTCTAAAACTATATTACTATAACATCCCATCAATAATGTCGAAAAAACTTCTATCCTTAAGGAATACTAACTTATGTCCAACATAATCCATTCCAATCTTTAGGATTATCCATAATACTGCAGTCCACTCTCATAATATAGTGAAAACGATTACCAGAGATTTAATAACATCGTTGATCCCCATATATCATAAGATATGTTTTGTTGGTCACATTACAAACATTTAAAGGCCTTAATCATGTATTCTATTGAATACCCATTGAACCTAAGTGAAAACATGAATGCAGTTAAAAGGTAACACTTCCCACATACCAAAATCCAAAAATTATATACACTCAATCCATTACATAACCTTTTCCTTATATCAGTCATGAGCTCATGAATACTATGAAACATTTACTTTTCTCCTTATCCCTTCTATATTCCAAAAATATCTTAATATCCTTTAATGGATACTGGTACCATTAATCATACACTTTGAAAACTCAAGGAAAGGCAACAGTGTAACAATCCTTAGATGTCTCATTATTCCATAGTACCATGAGAGTACTTATACAACATTACACTTGATAAACATCTAACAATTATTTCAACTCACATATCATTTGTAGTCTCTTCATCATCATAAACATAAATAATACTCATATGGCCGTACTGATTCTCTTCATGAGACTTTCCCATAGGGAATTGGTTTTCATAATGCCCGTACATTTCACATTTAAAACATTTAACCATTGTTGATGTCGTAGCAATACCATTATCCTCACCCATAGTATTAACTGAACCTTTTCCATTGCACTTACTGGATTTGTGTCCTTCTTTTCCACACCCAAAGCATCTTCCAGTTCCCTTGAAACATTCTCCTCGATGCCTCTTCCCACATGAATTACATAGTGGAAATTGAACTTTCTTTCCTCTATGATCATCATGAAACTCCATCTTTCTCTTATTATCCGAGTCAGGAAACTTACCAAATTTGAGTTTGTTGATCATATAATGAGATTGCTGATTCGAAAAAATAATGATGGTTAGACTTCCAAATCCCATTTCATTTGGTTTCTCATGAAGAATATCATTCCATTGTCCATAATATCCTCCATTATCGTGAATCATCTTGTTTCCAGCCATTTTCTAAAACCCAAAAAGAATAGTGTTAGAGGAAAAAATCATAATAAAGGGGGAGTAACTTCAATATCTAACATCTTAGGTTAAATTATAAGATTGTTACCATAGTTATAGGACTATATCATATACGTATACTGGTCCTTAGGGGCATCCCTGTACATACCTTAGAAATATCTCTAGGGATCTCACTAACGTTTTCTCATCCTAGTTTCCAAAGGTTGACTAAACCTTTCCTATGATACCAACTATAGAGACCTGAAGCCTGACGTACATGAACATTACATTACTTTTGCAGAATACTTAATACATAACAAAAACAGACACACAAGGACCGTAATAGTTTAATTTCTTTGGAAACTCGAAATATAATCTTCTAATCGTGGTGAAATATCTATAACATCTCCCATAAAGATCATCTTTTTTAAAACCTAAATCCTTTCTTTATATCCTGGGGAAAAGAAAACATAAAAGGGTGAGATAAAATGCTCAGTAAGGGTAAACAAAAGAAATATCAATCACATCATATTCATAAGAACATATCTTTTGGAAATCTTAACCTGCAAAAGAGATCATAATTTCATAACATGGGATAAATCATAGTAGTGAAATGTAATCCCAATAATCATAACGTAAAACATGAAATTTTTTTTCATACACAAATAATCATAGAGAATCATTTATTATTAGTCAAGACTCATTTCCAAGACTATCTTAGTGGACAAAGTTCATTTCTGAACCGAGTTCACTCCTCGTTTCAGTCCTGTTTCACTGAACCGGTATAACCTACTATTCCAGCCATGTCTATCTCATGATATATAAAATCATTAAACAATGCATTGGAGGGAGATATATTTCCCACCAATCTCATAATGATACCATTCTTATGTGTGCCACAAAATCATATACCATACATCATAGCATAACCTATGAAATACAAATGGGATTCTTAAACATCATGAAATCATAAAACAATTCATATAAGATAAAGGAATTCATAAAAATAATTCCATCACAACATAATCCAATCAATGTAATAATATGGATTGAAACAGAACCCTATATTATCTTAGATGGAAAATAACTTTGATAAAACACTTGAACTCCATTCTTGAGGAAAATATCCTTTCTACTTCAAAAACACTTTTCCTTTCTTAACATGTCATAAAATTCTAAAATAAAAGAAGTTGATTAAAAATAAACATGAAAACATTTAAAGTAAGCTTCTTGGAAATAATTTTTTAAAAATCCATTCATGCCGTATAAGTTAAAAAAACATTCTTCACGTACTTTTGTCGGAAAAGTCAAAAAGTACCTCGTATGAAAGATGATAAAATATTCCTTTCATATCTTTTAATAAAAACTCACCGAAGAGTAAAATTGAATATAAACTATTGTATGAAGATATAAATATTACATATTGGGGAAACATTTATGTGGATGATAAAATACACCCCAGTAAATATCAAAGTATAAACAATCTCGGATAAAAATGAGATTGTGATATTTCCCTTACCTTAGGTCCGATTTGCTTTGTAAGTGTCCAAACCTCCTGTATAATGGTTTAAATAATGTCATTGACTTATTCCATAATCATACTCATTGTTATGATATCATATATGGTTCACTTATGACTTTATATTACCCGTTATTTTGTAAATTCCATGTTAAAGAGCGTTTTGGGTAAAATTGTTTCATTTGTCGTCCGTGTTTTGACTTGTAATTATTCATATGATTACTTAGATCATTATTAACTAATTCCAGAATATAAAACATGATTTATATATAATATATATTCAGAATATACATATGTATAATAAATCAGTAAATGGAAAGAAATACACCGTTCATGGAGACGGTAGGCCGTACGTACGCATGAATGCTGTTTTCGTTTCCTTGTTGAGTTGAATGAAATTAAGTAGATGACATAAATATATATACACATGAATCCAGTATCATTATTATGTCATTTTTTTCATGATTACTTATTATATATACTGTATAATTATTCACGAATGGTTAACGTGGAGAATGAATCTCATTGCATCGTGGAGACGGTAGTCCGTACGTACACAAGAGCGATGATATTGTTTCCATGATCGTGGGACTGTATTGGAGTGTATGTATACTATTTCAGAATAAATATCACTTTAAAATAATCATATATAGTTATTATTTACACCATTATACCCATCCAAGACTGCACCACATTTAGTGGGTCCCATATTCATTATCAATGAACTATCCATGATAATTTTGTTCCAATAAGAAATATAGTGTTTCCAAAAACCCTCAAGCTTCCATAATATCCATTTTTTACATTCCAGGTATACACATCATTATCATAACCACAAAATTGTTATTACTACTATTATAATGTTTATTCATCATGATGTTTGAGTATTTTATAACAACCAACACTTTCAGAATAATAGATCATGGATGGAATGATGAAGAATAATAGAATTGAGCATTGTGGCCAAACCATATATCCAATAAATTTCATCTAGAACAACCTAAAATAATAAAATAATTTGGTTGAGAGGTCAATATGGTCATAATACGGACGAAATGAGTGAAAACAGTTCATCCCCATTCCCAAAATATTGATGATATAAAAAATACCCTTCCACAATGATGAGGTTATCACATAGATATAGAATAAATGATCTGCATCATACTAGTCTTGATTACGCAAATAGAACCTAGAACATAGAGAAGAAATGAAATATTGTATGAAATTATCAGTGGGAAATTAATTATGTGATAGGCGTTAGATGAGAGTTAGATGAGAGTGTATAATAAAAGACAAGATAAATTTTATGTCAAGCAATAATAAATATTATAGTCCTTAAAAATATGGTGATAAATTATTTTACTATTCAAAATTCATTTATTTTCAGGAACCATAATAAAACATTAGGGAATGTGAAAAATGTGTAATAATGGATATTTTATTCATATAATCATGCATATACAACTAAAGGTTTTCAATGAAGACTTTTATTGTGATTTGAGTATCAATAGAAGAGTCAAAAAATTGAAATTTGTATGTAATATAAGATTTATTCCAATTGGAAATAAAAATTTGATAGATTATATCATATTTACATTCTATCTAGATAAATACATGATGCTGACATATGTGTCTTTAATAGATAGAACCATTGTAGAGTCCATGTAATTAATATTACCCTGGATCAAGTATTTCAAGAATCTATCATTGAGAAATTAAAGAGAAATTGAATTATTTTTAATGATATTCTAGGGGAATTGAGCATTAATATATTCAATGAAATTACTAATTCTATTGATTCTCATACCCCTACAAAATATGTTCTTGCCATAGGTTTTCCATAGAATACTAATAAGACTCGACTCATGTACACTACCACACTAGTGGAAATATTTATTTCTAGAATCAATATATTAAATAAACCCTCTAGTATACTTATAAATCATAAAATTATAATAATATTTCATCCTCCCCCAAAATAATGTGACTCCAGGTAATTTATATTTGGGATCCTTCTCTGATACCGAACACTAACAGAATATGTAATTCCTTCTCAAGATGGGTAACCCCTTCACAAAAAATATATGAGATTTATCCAATATGGTTGTTTTCCCTAAAATACTTTCATAATGAATTAAAGACTTCTTAGTGGAGTAGATATTATTATTTCTTCCATAGATAAATATAATAATTTCTTCCTCATAGAAAATATGTGTTTTACATTTGAGGGATCTAGAGGTTGAAATTAAACTAATAATATATTACATCACATTGTGGGAGAGGAGCAGGCTAATTTGATATTATACATTAAGGAATTATATTTTTGAGATAGGGTCACCATTATTGACCCCTTGATTATTTAATGTAACCCATTGTAGTGCTATTGACAAGCATCAAAATTTGATAAGAGCCAAAATGGCATGAAACTGAATTAATAAAAATTACACTAATCCCAATATAGACAAGAATCTTATAAATGAAGTTACAGTCCATTATGTTAATTAATTTTGTAAAAAAAATATTTATAGAAATGATTCCCTCTTATAAGCTTTTTGAGTATATATGTTCATTCTAAATCAATGAAAATGAAATATTTAAATAAATTTGTTTTAGGAATCCGAATTTATTTGACGGTATAACTTTATCAGCAATTAGAGTGTTCCCATTAACATGAATTGGGCGAATAATGTAATAGATATTGTTGATGAGGGAAATGTGTATGAAATGATTGGTCTCACAGGAATTTTTTTCTTCCATTATCAAAGTAATGAAGTTTTCATTGAGATTTTGTGGAATGGTTCTTTTAATATAAAAGGAATATACCTTCATGTTAACATAAAAGTAAATCAAATCCCAATATTGTGGGAAGAATAAATTATTGAATCCTTCAGGACCAGGATCTCTATTAGCATTGAGAAAGAAAATTTCATCGATAATCTCAAATTTGGGGAGGACATTGTTGAGAAAAATTATTCATATAGGTATGATTTGGGTAGTACTAATTATAACAATTAAATCACCCACCGAGTTAGGGCCATTACATAGACTCGTGTAATTGTAAAAATTGTGTTCTAAAATGTATTCAATGTTTGTAAATGATATAATCTAAAACATTAATAAAGGAAATTGGTATAATACAATTACATACTCTAAAAAGTGTGTTAAAAAATTTAATATTCATGTCCCACTCATGGAGCCATAAAATTTTGTATGTTTCTTTGAGAAATCCTTCAATCAAAGAAATAAAGGAATTTTGATTCATAGAGTTACTAACATCCGTGTAATGATCACTATTGAAATTAAATATGTAGGCATCTTTCTGAATCATCAAATGTTACATATTAGGAGTTATAATTTCATTATACAACTAACTAAAATCCTCTTTTCTAAAAAACTTCATCTTATTCATTATGTGTATCAACTTTAATAACTATGTAGAATCCCCATTTCCCCAATTCATGATTATCCAAATGTTATTTACACACTTATCACATTCAATATGATAGGAAAATGAATTATTAAATAAAAAAGGTAGGGAAATTTTTTGATCCATTCTATTGAAACTAACAAAAATGATATGATGATCAGATCTATGATTAGAAATATTGATGTTCTAAATTGAATACCATTAATCCAAAGTAATGTAAATAGTGAAAATTCTATAACCATTAGTGAATACCATTATATTTAGATTGTCCCTATGTTAGGTATACTTATCTCCATCAAACAAATGTCAGTTAATGTATTACCTTCCTTGAAATCATTTAATTTCAAGATAGAGCCTTGTGAATGGAGAACAAAAAATTTATCACCAGAGAATAATATTTCATTTAAATCACCAAAGAGAAATTGTGGGTCAAAGATACATTATTTGAGTCTCTCCATTTTTTTCCATTGGTTTCTAGTTTCTATATACCTAGACATGACATAAATAAATGATCCAACCAATTAAAAACTACTGTGCTAGAATAAAAAAGTGACCCTTTGTTCATTAAATTTGATGGAATCTACAGCACCTAATGATATATGTCCAAAGACCCAAAGATTTTCCATAGAGGCTGAATAACAATTGGTTCCAAAAAAGGTAAAAATTAATATAACCTTGTTATGATGTTCATTAGTAAAAGAGTATTTTGTTTTAGAAATACAAAAAAGTGTACGTTTATGAATTTTAATTTTTCATTTCAATGTATTGTCTATTGTAATGTTAGAAAAACCTTGCAAATTTCATAATAGAACATTCATATCAATGTGATTGTGAGTAGAAATTTCTCATATTCTTCCATTATCTTTATTTATTATTTTATGTTTATGTTTGAACCACCAATAATATTATTAATGTGTATAGTTAGTGTTATATTGAAAATTTTAACAGAAAACCCCAACTTCAATAGATTGCGGTGTGAACATGATGGGGTCCTTAAAAAGGATGAATTTTATTGTTAGGAACACCTATAGGTTCACTGAATGAACCAAGTGTAGGATAGATAATGTACATATTTTCCTCTTCTTCAACCATAAGACTCCAAGACATTATTGAATATTCAGGGGTCCGTAGAATTAGATTTTCCACAAATATTTTTTCATTTTGAACCATAGTGGGATGATCATGAATGTAGCCAACCACCAACGTGACTGAAGCTCCATGAGACACAACATTACATTCAACCTAATATCTATAGATTTTTTTCTTCATATAGGGTTTTTATGGTTTTTTATACACTTGATCATGGAGACTTATACATTGGAATCCACTAGGGATTGAGGAGAATGACCAGTCACAACATTCTTTTATTGAGATCATCGAAAAGAACCATCATGAACATATGGAGAAATAAACTCGATTTCATTATCATAAATAGTTGGATCTCCCTCTCTATAATATTCCATTTTTTCATCTCTACTAATCCATGATGGCCTCCTTATACATGTTCCTTTACTCTCCTTGTTGTACGTTGTAGGATCTCCAAACAATCTCTTACAACCTTTGTATCCTTGCAGCCATCCACTTCATCAGCACTAAAATTCACTCTTAATTCAGTTATGCATTTTTCATCATTATAAGAGTTATATTAAAACCACTGTATATTTTCTTGAAGGAAATAAAGATCATTTATTTGTTCTCCATGGAGTATTTACCTGCTCATTCTCCCATTTCAAAATTGATTGCCTTTCCATTCCTTCCTAATCCAAATTCATTAAATGTTTTTGTCTTGGAGGTATTAAGAGACGTATATTTCCTATGTATGACTACACAATTGGCTATGGAGTGTCAAAAAAATATTTTAGTACTCACAAAATGGAGGCTTATATTTGAATTCACCTCAAATACCATGTTTCTAATAATTTATAATGAAATCAATCATTTAAGGTGACATGAAATCCTTATCAACATCCACTAGAACATGAGAAAAAAATCTTAACACAACATCAATGTTTTCTGATCTATCATAAGTGACTATCCCAGGGTATGAAATTAACTATGATATATTACTATTGAGGGAACATAAAAACTACTTATACTGGCCTTTTCACTTATAAAGGATTAACAAATTTCCCTTTTATTTTATGGGTTTATATAAAAAACGAAAATTTTACATGAAAATTCCCAACCTATATATTTATAGGCTCAATACTAACCTCATTAATGTTTACCGTTTAGATGAAGCCAATTCTTTTATTAGAGACAACATTATCAAGGCTTTTACATAAACCCATTTTCTGTTACGTGTTAAGATGAACATGGAATTAAGAGGGTATAGACTGAACCTATAATCTTATATGAGTAGTCCTTTCCTTTCTTATTTTATAGGTGATATGAATCTCTTTCTTATAAAGAGAATGACAAATAACAATATTATAATGGGAAAACTAAATGTAATATCTAGGACTTTTCTAATATGTATTATAATTGTTTTTCCAAAATATTATTCTTTTTAAATAATCATTTTTCCCACTCTTGTATCAAGTGTGTTCAGGTGGTTATTTGAAGTTTTTAGTGTTTATATGATAATGGATAATTGGTACACTAGTTTTTTCAAACCATGAATCCTCCTCTTGGGAAATTCGAAAGGAAAGATAAAGAGCATTGAGTTTTCTTTATGTGATTCTTGGTCATTTTTTTTTGTTTTTGTTGATTAATTTTTTGTTATTATTCATTAATTTTATATATTCTATTTCTTGGATAAAAAGGATATGGTCACCCTAGTAGATATATTAGACCATTGTTGGGGGTCATCAACCTATGGTGTACAAGGAGATGTTCATGATTCCATGTATCTGACTATATTAAGGCATCATTTTGCAGGACTAGTGTGTAGATGTTACAAATTTTTACCGGTGGGGGTTTTCTATTTCTATTAATATATCTTATTATTTGGGAAGAATTGATAGGAGAAAAATATTAATTATGACTTGGACATGAGAATGTTCATTGGAGTAACTAACCAATTTATGGGGGAAACACCGTGTAACAAGGGTGGGATTGTTGTTTATGATTTTTTTTGTTACAATTAGATATATTTCACCTGGGGTGATACATTTATTGTGTGATTTTTTTAATTTTTGATTCTATTCATGAATATATTGGGAACATGAGTTAAATATTTTCACATCACTATAATAACATTATAATTTGTGTTACACGATCTATATAAGGCATGAATGAAAAAACAAGTTATTAATTGGTTGTAGGAAGTGATATTGCTTTTATGTTTTAAACAATTTAAAAGAAATGGTGTGTAATAATGAAATTATATTGGTTAAAATATATTAAACCATGTAATTTGTAATGGTTTGATGTTTACAAAATGGGAAATTTTTTAAATATTAATGCATTTACACTATGTTCACCATGTACTACATTATGAATGTATGAGGGTTAATCCAGTGTTGTTGTTTTTACTTAAACATATTGTATTAGGTCGATTTGTTTTGTGGATTTATGTGAATCAATCTTGTTGTATGTTTTATAAGTTGTGTGGTTGGTATTACAGATGCATTCTACCATGGTGAACTTTTTGGTAGGATGATAAGAGGATATTACTAGGAATTATCCTCTATTAGTCATACAAAAGGACATGATAATTCTAGGTTAAGGGGTGGAAGAAAAGTTTCATGATATCTTTTTTTACTTTATAATTTAAATAGATAGAGTCATATGGTGGGCTATGTTGAATATGTATCATCTAACCTGGGAGTTCCAGTCATTGAACCCTCTATTGTGTTGGAACAAATTATGTTATTTACTATAAATGGTGTATGGCTTGAGTTGTTTGGTAAATCCTCATTAGAATATCATGAAGTTTGTAATGAAATATATTATATATTTGAAGCAAAAAATAGTATTGATGGAGGTTAGAAAACATGTGTGTAAGGCTTTTTTTATCAATTAATCAAAATGTCAGAAATAAAAAAAGTGCACACAAGATTTAAATGATCACAAAAGACGAGGTTCAATAGAATATTCTTATATGCACAATGCAGCATCAAAATTTGGTTTTCGCGTTTAGATAGAATCATACACACACTGATAAGGATTCATCAGAAACATGTATATAGGGTCATCATGGCTTATAAATAGGTGGCCACCCCCATAGAAGACTAAAAATTTTCCATCAAAGATCTTGTTTATGTACATCCGAAAATATTTCCAAGAGAAAAAAGTTGAAAATAGTTAATATTGCGTACAAGGTGTTCCTTTAGACCAAAATACATAGTGAACCCTTTGGTATTTTTTCTTGAATGATAATGGTTGTGTAGAAGGTAATGGTTGTGTGAAATACATCTTCTATAATAAATCCCAAATCATGCATGCAAGAGTTGGTGTTGCACACAAGTGGAGTATAAAGATTTTACTAGTCTCTTGATATCATGTTTTTTTGATCAGTTTATTTAAAGTGCATCAATAATTGACTTTGATTCAAGAATTGTCTCATTCTTGTAAGAGACAATGACTTTAATTCAAATCATTTGAAGATACCTTCATGTCGATAAACTGAATAAGACTCCTCCAATGGTAGTGAACTATGAGAGTCGACTAAAGTTTTCTGAGGGGATGTAATGAGCAATACCAAGAATTTTATAAACGTAGTGTTCCCAAAATAGAGTTATTGTGTCCAAACTCTTTTATTATACAACTATTTAAGATTAGTAGTTTTAGTTATGAAAGTAACACTATCGGCATATTCTCTTTGGACGTAGCCCTTAATATTGATAAAAGTAAAAAAAATTCTATCGTCAAATGGTATTTGAATATTTCATTGTTGATTATATTTATCATACAGGTATAAGGATTTCCCTCCAACATGGAAACATGATGTATCACATTACAAGAAACAGTTGACACCCGATCACCCCTTCCCTCTTAGGGTGTCACATGGTTCGATAAGTATTATTAGAGAAAGGTTGTTGGGGTGAAATATTTCCTTCTTTATCATCATAGATAATTAAGTAAATTTTTTTGGAGTGTCCTTATTTGATGGATGAGAATTTCATATATGAGAGAACATGATGAGATATCATCTATGATATCTTATAATGGAAGTGAATTTTTTTTCAGTGTAGGTAATACATGGAACTAATCTATTAGGGTTGTATATGACTGATACAGATAGAAAAATCCTTGATGTAGATACTAATGAAGAGAATTCCATCACTATAGAATTTTCTGATCAGGTCAATCTTATGGTGATGATATGTACATTCACAAAGTGTATTGTGTAAAATTTGGATAATATATATTATAAAGAGAAATAGAAAAGAGGTGAAATTAAAATTCATACACAATAGGTTTGATTAAATAGAGATTCATCCAAATGAGAATGAAGATTTTTTCTTCAATCAAATTGTATAAGTAGTTGGGGAAATTAAAAGGATCTGGTATGAAATCAACAATATTGACATTGTGAAAAAAAAATTGAGAAGCCTTCCACCTCCCTATAACCCAAAAGATCACCCCTTTAAGAAAGGGATATATTTAAAAATTATCTAAATGATATGATGAGCTATATGGTGGTATATGAAATGAGAGTAAAACCTAAATATGAGACTAATTGTGTCATCAATGAAACGGAATTCAATGTCATTGAAGAACTATAAATTACGAGTGCTATTGTGGGTGAATACAATAATGAAGGAAAAAATATTTCACACTTTTCAATGAAATTCAAGAAAGGAAAAGTGAAATTTGTAGGAATTCTTCCCTTGGATTGTTTTTGTTCTAGTATATTTTGGAACATTTCTTATCAGTGCTCAAAGATGATTGATGATGATGAAAGTGAAGATGGAATATCATAGAAGCCATAGAAATGGTTTTCCCAAAAGTAAAAATTTATATATGTAAAGAAACTAAATGAAAACATTATTTTCAATAAAGATGATAATGAAGATAAATAATTCTCTGAGGATGAGTAACTAGAATGTAAATTTGGAAACCAAGCCTCTATGATGGCTACAATTGAAAATTTAGAACCATCAAAAGTTAAAGATGAAGATCATAAATTTAGTGTTGGTGCTGATCTAAAGTTTCATCCTAAATATTTCCTTATTAATCAGGAAAATCCATGTAAAGTATATAAAATGTAGATAAAGTTTGTATGAATCATCGGAATATTGTGACCATCATGAAGCTGAAATTGAAAATTTTGAAGATTTAGTGAATGTACAATCAACATACATTGAAATAACAGAAGATGTTGTAGATTCGAAGCTATGATCTGAAGAATATGAAAGGTCATCAATAAACTCACCTCTAGAAAAAAAATATATGTGCAAGACAGTTGGGGGTTTTGAAAAATAATTTATTACTCTTAGGACTACCCTCGTAACTGAGTCTATTTCAAAGGAAACAAATGTGAAAATTGTGTTTTGAATGTTATCAAATGTTGATCTGTGGGAGAGATCCAAACTGGGATATGATGGAGTGGAAAATAGTTTGAATTATAAAATACTTGAATTCATGAAAAATATAGAAATCAATTGTGATGAAAAAACATCAAATGTTGCATGTAAAGTGGTCTAGAATAGAAGAATGCTAAATTTTGGTCATGTTGTGAAGTCACCTGTTGTGATTAAAAATAAACACTAAATTTATACTTAGTAAGAATAGAAAATTATATTAAAGTATCTATATGTTATGGGAAACCGAATTATTTTCCTAAGAGAGCAGACATGAGGTTAAATCTAAATGAGAAGACATTTCTACTCAGGAAATTTCAATTCTGTGGCTATCTGAGCCATACTATGTCAATTTGTGAAGAGGAAAGAATCTTTTTTAATATGGAATTATCTAGGAGTTGAAATAAGGAGAAAAAGTTCATATACTACTACTCATAGAAGAAATTAAATCTATTTATATTTTTTTACTTATTATAAATTTGTCCATAAAGTTTTCTATTGAAGGTAGAGGAATGATAGGTGAAATTCATGCAAAACACTGATACAGGTCTATATTTGGGAACCAGATAGTGTTTCTATATCAAAATTGTTTTCTCATTTAGAAGAAGTGTATGATTATGAACAACCTGTATATGTGGAAAAGGGGTCTAAAGTGGCATCCCTATCCACCCATCAATATAAAATTTCATGGAAGGAACAAAGGAAAATTGTAAAATCCAACCTTGAAAAAGTAGTTCTCACTGCTATGTAGAAAAATAGTACATGGATTATTAACAGTGGGTTCCCATTCCATATTATGGGAAATGCATACCGAATATTGATTATTATGAAAAAAGTTTAGGAATCAATAATTATTGATAATGATGGTGATTTGAAGATAAAATGTTGTGTATGTACATAGATAGCTAATAGAGAGATAATGAAATCTAAATTTTTATGTGGGGACGGTATATGTCAAAACCTCTTAAGTTTTAGTCAACACTAGGAATCAGTTCTTCTAGTGAAAATAAAACAAACTGTGTGCATAATAAAATGGAATACATGGAATTATCTAATTAATGGTTGTATAAAAATGGAAACTTATAAGAGGTTGATAGTAAAAAGAATAATTTCTACAAAACTACGGAAGAAGAAAATGACTTATGGTGCTAGATATCTTGGAACATTAATAATCAGGCCGTGTATAAATATATATAAGTTGAATATTGTCATGGATATCCCAAATCTAAATAATTTATGGGAAAAGAATTGTGAATCCTACATAGAAGTAATTTTTGGCCTATAGTTCAAATCCCCTGAAGAAGAAAAAGGAATTAAATCATCATGATCTCATCCCTACAGACGAATGTGGTCCGATTAATTTTTCTAGAATAATGGAGAAAAGTATATTGTTCTTTTGATTTATTATTATATTATAATGGATTGTTTGATTTTTGTAAATAAGAAATGAAAAGTTCTTGTTTTCCTGAAACTTGTCGTCGAATCATAGAGAATGATACTGGATGGGAAATCAGTGTTATGTGGTATGATAAGGGCGTGGAATTCATATACATTGAGTTTTAGAATTACCTGGATAATCATGTAATACACCATGAGGTGGCTATTGTGGGAACCCCATAAAAAAATGGAGTTGTTAAGAACTTTAATCGATAGTATAGTAATATTTCTATATTAATGTTTATTGGGATTCATATGCCTTGACATTTTTGGAAAGATGTCATTCATGATATAGTGTACATTGAAAATCAAATGGGAATTTATATGGGTGAAACCAAGACACCGTATGAGTTTTGGAATAGAAGTAATACCTAATTGAAGTACTTCTGTTTTTTCCGAAGTAATTGTTCTTTTCAAAAACAAAGAAGTAAACTAAGACTTGTATGGTGAAAATATCAGATATAAAAATCATCCTTATATATTCAATGAATAGAAAATCCTACAAATGTTTTAATTATAATCATGGAAAATTGTGGTAATCACTTATGTAAATATCATTGAAGATAAAAACAAACGACAAAATGATTTAGTATTTTGAATGATAAAAAATGACAGAAAATGTGAAAATTGAAAAAATACAAATATAGATGTAGAGGATGGAATACAATAATATTAGGAGTCACATCATGATGTTGAGTCTGGAGAAGAAACTGAAGAAGAAACCATGGCGGGAAATAATTCTACTAAACATCACAGGATAAATTAAAGAACATATATTGATCAATCCAACAACATAGGGGATTGGAATTCACCCACAAAAACAAGGATAATGAGGAATAATGCACATTATTTGTTCCTTTTTGTTAAGGAACCATACACATTTAAATAATCTACAATGGTTGAATCATGGTTTAAAGAAATCAACTAATACATGGACCATATTGACAGTAACCAATCATGGGATATTGTCAAGAGACCCAAAGGCCACAACTTTTATTGGAACAAAGATTATTTTTATGAAAAAATATTTTTAGAAAGGTAATGTGAATAGAAATAGGGTGTGATTGTTGTGTATACGTTATTCATATATTGATGGTGTGGATGTTGAAGGTGTGTTTTTTCCTATGTCTAAACTAGATTCAATAAGACTTTTCTATATCATGGAAATTAAAAGAGGATACAATGAGAATCAAATGGATTTTAGAAGATCTTTCTTAAATGGTGTTCTAGATGAATAATATTATTAGAGAAACCAGTGGGTTATCTTATTGGAAATAATAAAATGAAGTTCTTGAATCCACATAAATATTTCTATGGATTGATGTAGGCATCATGGAATGGTACTATCAGCTGGTTTCACATATGAAAAAAATTGAATTTAAAATATGAGTAGTGGATCAAAATCTCTATGTGATGAATTATCAAAAAATCAATTCAATGTATTTGTGTACATTGATGATATAATATTTGGTGGAAGTAGGAAGTAATCAAAAGATGAATTTTAGGATCACTAAATATCCTAATTTTAAATTTCCATGATTAGTGAACCCACATATTAATTAAGATAATAAGTGATTCATTATAAAGACATCACTTTTATATCTTAAAAAATCTAGAAGAGAGAGTGGATGAAGAGATTATAAATACATGACTCAAGTCAAATGTCGACTCAAATTTTTATTGGAACTAAACTTGAATATAATGAGGATTGGAAATCTATATATCATAAAATCTATAGTAGAATCATTGGAAACTTATTGTACCTGATAGTGATAGGACTAGATATTGTCTATGTAACATTTTTTGTGGCCTGTATTTAGATGAATCCAAAGGAAGAGAATATGGCAGTAGTGAAAATAAAAATTTGGTACATAAAAATCTGTCACAATTCTAGATTTTACTTTGATGTAGGATGAGAATGGGCCCTAGAATAATTTTATAATTCTAAATGTGATGGAAAAGTGGTGGACAGAATGTTCACAAGTTTTAGAGATTTATTTGTTTGAAAAAATTGTCTATGTTGGATAAGTAAGAAATACGAAATAATTTTTCATAGTACTGCTGAATCTGAGTATATATCAGCTAAAAATAAACGCACTCGGCTACATTGGATGGATCAATAACTGAAAGATATTGGTGATGTGGTCAAACAACCATTATTGATTCATTGAGATAATAAGACTATGATCGATCTACAAAGAATCATGTTCAACAGCCTCATACAAATACTATTGAAATGAGAAATAACTTCATCTATGAAACAGTAGAAGAAGGTATGGTTAAACTAGTCCATGTGGGAACTTATGAGAATGTAGATGATATTATGATCAAGACACTCACAACGGCTATGTTCGAGAAAATCGGTTGAACCTTAGTAATAAACCACCTCCCAATGCATGAGGAGGTTATGGGTGATTCCCTCTCAATAGATGAATTAACTGTTTTAATGTGTCTAATGTAGTGATTTAGGTTTATTTGGGAGAAACAATCTATGTGGAGGGATATTTCTTCTCTACATGTGAAACACAGGATCTTTGTGTTTATTGAAAATAGAGGAGAATAGATAACTTCCATGGTACATAATGGTACAAAGGAGGATAATGAAATGTTTTCCTATTTTTAGGAAATATGAAGAATATAGAAATTAATAAAATTTATAATAGAAGATAATGAGGATTTACAATAGTTGAAAATGAAGTGAGAAAACCTTAATGGATAAAAAAATTTAGTTTTATGAGGAAAAAATTGTGTTTTCATAAAACATGAGAACTGAATTCCGGATTCACCACTTTTTTTCTACACCAAGAATTTCTCATATAGAATAAGATTATTGGCTGAGTTTATTCTTTTGTATCATGTTTCAATAGTGGCTGGTGGACTATTGAATTTATTTTTGGATTTCCATCAAACCAAAAGGGGGATATTTTTTTGAAAAAATGTTTTTTTATGCAGAAAATGGAGTATGGTATGATTTTATGTAGATAATCATTGAATGATTAAAATGTTTTTATAGTAAGAGATCAAACAGTTCATGAAGACAACAAAATGGATAGTGGCGTAATTTCCCAGTGTTTTCAAAAAATTTGGGTCCAAAAATTGAAAGATATAAAATTATGTTTTTGGAAAAGGGAGTTGTGTGAAAGATTAACAGAGATTTGGAAATATGCATGAAAGGCTTTTCTTGTGATCATTGCATCAAATTATGGAAAATACAAAAAGTGTGTCCAATATTTAAATTTTCATGAAAGATGATGGTGTACAAAAAAAATCATACAAGCCAAATGCAACGTCAAAATGGACTTTTTTCAGTGAGAATAAATCATACATGAACCAAAAAAGACACATTGTAATCTTGAGTGCAATTTCATCAAGGCCTATTAATATGTGGATACACCTGTGGAAGATATAATAATTTCCCAATGAAAATTCATTTACACTCCCACTTGTATATTTTGTTTGTTAAATAATGGAGGAGTCATAATCATTTTTGAAAGGTGTTCTTTCGGTCCAAAATCACCTAATCAACCCTTTTGATTTTCTGAGAAAAAGAAATGAGTTGAACATAATGTAAGGGTTGTGAGAAATTCATCTTGCGTACAAAATCATAAATCTTTTTGCCCGAGTAGGTGTTTTGCGCAAGTGCAATGTAGAGCTTCTATCAGTATCTTGAAATCTGGATTATTTGATTGGTGAATTGAAGTGCATCAATAATGGACATTGATGAATGTATATTCTATTTCTTTTTAGGGACAAAGACTTCAATGACAATCTATTGAAGAGTCCTTATTGTAAATAAATTTATTAAGACTTCTCCAAAGGCTTTGAGCTAATGATAGTTGACAGAAGTGTTCCAAGTGACGCAGTGAGCAATCCCTGATCATTTTTAATGGCATTGTGTCTGGCACAGAGTGAATGTGTTTAAATTCTTCAATTCTATAACTAGTGAAAATTAGTGGATTTTGGTACGACTGACACACTATCAGTGTTGGATCCTTGTACGTATCCCTTGGTGGTGAACCATTTAAAATTAATGAGTGACATGTCTTTGCATGTGAATGTTTACATGTAGATTATATTAATCATACATGATAAACGAGTTCCTTCCAATGTGGAAAAAATATCTCACACATTAAAAGAAAAGTATGACACCCTAATTCACCACTTCCATATCATGTTTCCCTAGGGTCTAATACAATGTTCATTATAGTGGAGGACCTCAGGTATTAGATTTTTGGATTAGTCTATCCATAATATCCTTGATCATTTAGAGACTCTTGTATAGAGAAGATTCATTTTGGTAGTATATCAATTATGAGGATCGGTGAAGCATTGGAGAGATGTGAAGGCTTGAGAGAAGTAGTGGAAAAACATGGTAAGTAATTACATTTATGAGGTATTCCTCAAACACTGTTACCATGATATTATGAGACAATAAACTATGAATAGTTTATTTGGGTGACCCTTGGAAGCATATCATTGATGAAGAATTCTAGTCACTTCACTAACATGTATTGACTTTTGTAAGAAATGGTGGGAGATGAGAAAGCTATGAAAAAACGTTTTTAGGATGAGTTTGTATGTTATATTATGATATATATTAAAATATTCTTATTATAGATGTTTTCTAAATTAGTGAATCATGCTCTCAATTTTTAGGGTAACCAAAAGGAGTCATGAAGTGTAAGAAAATTGTGTTCTACTGCATGATAATAAGGTATATGCATTGCGGGTAATAAGAATTTTTATGAGACCAATCACATTTAGAGTGGAAAATAGATAATCCCAAGAAAATGAGAACTTATTAAGGGAATTTATCTAGTGTTTTTCCATAAATTCGGTAATCTATGTCACATTCATAGTCAGTGTCCTTGAACACTTATAGAGTGTTGTGCTTATGGGATAATGGGACCCTAAAAGATGTATAGTAGGAATCCATGCAATATGGGTAGTGATGGAGGAGTTATTAAAAGTAAATGTACATTAATGGGTTATTCTACCCCAATAAAGTTGATAATGTTTATTTATAATGAATTTGCTAATGGATGTGGATGATATGGTTCATCAAGACAAGAGAACCCATATGAAAAGATTAGTGAAACATGGGGGGATAGAAAATAGACCATATGATAGAGGGATTAGTCTATTACATTAAGTTCAACCAACACTTTTTGAATGTGATTCTGGTGCATCTATTGTATATGGTCAAATTATTATAGCTTATACATATGATAGAACATTATATTATAAAGAATCCTATGAATATTTTATATCCACTATTATTTGAAATGTAATGTGTCAGATGGTAGAGATTGCATGAGGGGTTATAAGTATTGAAACACATTTGGGAGTATTGTCTTGGGACATATATTTTTGGAAATAAGTTTTCCACAGAGTTTGGTGAGAATAATTTCCTTTGGGATTCTTACAAACATGAGATGTTAGGTTTTTTCATGATTTTTGGTATGGATTGGACGGTGTATCAAGACCACATTGATTTTTCCTATTGGTGAGTAACATTCAAATCTATTGAAGGAGACCAATATGTATATCCCGAGGAATGTGGAATTTGGGAAGGTTGTGTAGTTCATGTTCATCAGCTACTTTGGGAGACCACGTCTGATGTTTTGAGTCTTTTCATAGATTATGGGGATATAAAACAGTGTCTTTACACCCCAAGTTGATCAATTACATGGTTTGTTCCTTGGTCACTTTTCAGGGTCTCCACTTGAGAGAAATAATGAGTTCATAAAATTCTAATTCATGAAGATTAACCAGTTTCCATTCCACCATAACGAATATAACTAGTAAAGCATGAAGAAATTATTAATCAATTAGTGGAGTTATAAAACAAAGGATTTATATATATGAGTACATCACAATGGGTCTATCATGTGTTTTCCATGAAGGTTTATGGAATTTTATTCCTGTTTCATTTACAAAAATATAAATAGGATGAAAATTATGAACAAGTATCCTCATCCATGTGTCAATCACCTTATTGTCCATATGATGGGAGCTTGTTTTTTATCCATGATTAATCTAGGGATTAATTATAATTAGCCCTGGTTGAGACCTTATGGTATACCACAAATGGCTTTCAAATTAGGTATACCTTCTATTATTTTTTTGTAATTCTATTTGGATTTAAAATGCTCTTGTTGAATTCATGTATTTGATTATATGATTCTTCCTCCAGCATGTGGATTAGTTTATGGTTATAATTCATCAATGAAATATGGTGGAATCTCATAGCTAGGATAATAATGAAAAACATTGTGACATTATGTTGAGTATAGTGATAGGGCATAGGTCACACACCTAGCTATCAATGTACAAATTTTGGACTGATATGGTACATTTCATGGGTCTCATCATCTATATAGAGTGTGTGTTAGTGGTCCTAGAGAATGTAAATGTATTTATTTGGGAGATTCCCATGATTTATTTGATATTTGAAGTTTTTTTGGTTTAGAGGGTTATTATTAGATATACATATAATACCTTTATATCTTATTATCTTTTGATTTGGTCTTGACCTGGAAGGGAATCATATTTTATTGTTCTGGAGATTTTGATAATTCTTTATAGGATCTAAAGAGTTTCATAAATTATACGCTTATTTTGATACAACAATATCAATGTGAGTATTATCGAATTAATTCTAATGCATCCTTGATTAGAAATGGGGAATAGTTGACACAGAGCGATTGATTGATTCGTCGAGTATATATTATACAAATTAAGGAATCATGAATGGAATTACCCTACACATTATGTAGAGTTGGAAAAGATAGTTTATTTGTTGAAGTTTTTTCTAAACTACCTATTGCATGAATGTTTTATTATGAATACCTAACACAAAATCATAATGTTAATCTTTTCACAAAAAGTTTTAATCATTTGGTAGTGGAGTTTGGTTGAGTATATTGAGTTGTTTGATATTTTATTATACAATATACCATGGAAGTGAAACATTATTTCTGGTAGCTTGAGGTGAATGATATTGAATCGGGAACTCCAAGACTCTAACTCATTGTGGATGATGATGAATTTTCTTTATGAGATGTAGATATACGTACATAAGGGCCCAGATAATATGACCATAATTTCTTTATTAGGTTATTCCTCACTTGTGCGTTTTTTAAAGAGAGGTTTTATAATGATATGGAGTGATTCCCCTATATTAAATCATATATGGTAAAATTCATCTTCAGTCTAGACTTTATATGAGGATGAGATAATTAAATTTTGGGGACAAGTTGTTGTCCCAAATTTTATATGAGAAGAGAATTGATTTGATTTCACTGCCACTATGTTGGTAGTGCACTCGGGTTTGACCAAAATGTAACTTGATAGTTGTTGGTAATGTCGGTGGCTAGGAATGATGAAAGACATCATAAGTTTAATTACATGATTCTACAAAATCCAACAATTGAAGTTTACACAAAAATTACCTGGTGGGTTTTTATAGTCGTTGCCTATTCCAGAATGTAAGTGGGATGAGGTTACCTTTGAATTTTCAATAGGTATTTTGATGAAACCTTAGAAGGATAATGAGATATGCATGATTGTGGATATATTTATGAACCAAGAACATTTGATTACAATTAAGGAGACATTCATGTTTGATTATTTGGTTCATATGCATGTTTGATAGTTAGTACATTTTCACGGGGGTCCCATAGAGTACTGTTTTTGAAAGGGATTCACATTTTACACCATGTTTATTCAAAAGATTTCAATAACTCCCTATGTATTCAGGTGTTTCATAGTATATATTTTCTCCCATATAAAATGGAAGATCAATGTGTACATTCATGCTGATGGAGGACATGATAAGTGAATGTGTCCTAGACAATGGTGAATCCTTGGAGATTCAGCTAGAGTTGGATTAGTCCACCAATAATAATAGTTATCATGAGACTATTCATATGATACAATACAAGGAACATTATGGTAGGTCATGTAGATCACCTTTATGTTGGATAGATGTAGATACTTTAGAGTTGTTGTGATCAAGTATCATATAGGAGACATTGGAACAAGTTTATAATATTCAGAAATATAGGGATATAACACTAATTAAAAAAGGGACATATGCCATTGCATATCTCCAACCAATTGAGTTTATTATTGGAGATCGTGTATTCCATCAGTTGTCAATGAGATTAACGAACAATAATATTTAGATGTAGGTCAAATGGGAACCGAGGTTTTTTATTCTTTTTTCATCTTTTGAAGAGTATTTTAATATTGGCATATCAAATAGATCTATCCATAGAGGAACATTGATATGAATGATATTTATAATTTTTCACAGATTCAGTAGTATAACCATAACCCTTCTCTTGTGATAGATATATAAGATATTGATGTTGAGGTTGATATGTCCTTCATGTGGAATATGATTCTTATGGTGGATAATATTAGTAATGATTTAGGTGGAAACATTATTTCGTTGGTTTCAGTGATCTACAAATATGTCCATGTTAAGGAGGAAACATAGTAGAGAGAAATAGATATGCAATAATAGTGGTGTGCCCTCTTCATATAAGAGGTTTTCTAATGAATGGGGATTGATAGACCCATAGGGAATCTTTCTTTTCATACAGTACTAAAAATTTTAAAAACTAAAACTATCATACTCACTTATTTAGAATGTATTTTTTGGAACGTTCGAGGTAGAACCCACATAGATGGTGAGTTATTTTAATTAGGTTTTTAAAAAAGATTTGATATTAAATTTTTTAAAAAAGTGAGAAAATGTTGATAATGATTAATTTATTAATTAAGGGGGGAATGAATGTGGTTGGTGTGTTGAAAAAAAAAATTAGAAACCAAATAATATTTTGAAGAACTTTGTATTCATTGGTTTTGAATCAAATTTGGAAAGAACACCAAGGTTTTCAAATTTCGAAGCTTCAGTGAAAATGGATTTTATAAAATATTTTTATCAATTTATGATTGGTTTTTGAGTTTAGACGAGGTACATTTAAGGGTCATGGAATCCCCTCTTTAATATAGAGATTTCCAATTTCCCTTAGTCTGGTAATTTTGGTTATTGTCGAATCGAGTTTGTCTCAATACCATTCCTAATCTCGATTTACACAACTTTCAGCAATAGACATTCCATCTATAGTTTTGTAAGTATCATAATATTAAATTTCCAGTTTAATTAAATTATCAATGATCATTATGAAACAAAAATAAAGTAATTAGATGTTAATGAATAAACATCACAATCTTGATACATTAATGATCAAAATAAATAAATCCAACACACCTTCCAATTCTATTTATAACACCCTAGCACATGGAGGTATTACCACCTCATCATATAAATTATAGGATTATAGGGAATGAGAATAGAAAATAAATTCATAATAAAAATTGGGATTACTAAGGTACGACCCTTGATAATGTAGCTTCTCACCACAAGATTAATCATGAATGGTATTTTCAAGAAGCCAAAAACAACACTTTTTATAGGCATTGTTTTGGTTCTTCGTAACACATTACATGATGTGTAATGGTGTTTCATGAAATTTAGTTCCAATATGATTTTGCCTCTTTAATTTCTGAATCTCCATGAATCATGCACAAATCTCAAATAGAGATTTTGAACATTGACACATTCATGACATGTAATGGGGACTCACAATGTTAAAACTTTAAATATTCCTATCCCAAGAATCTCGTTGTTTTTATCTCCAAAAAACCAATATCCAAAAATTCATAGCTTTTAATATAGTTAAATGATTTGTAATGGTATTTCATAGCATGTATAAATTCAAAAAATTGTCTAGTAGTGGCCTTCCTCTTCAATGATGTAATGACCTAAAATGGGATAACATGATCTGTAATAATTCTACTCCTAGTTTTCCATGTTCATACTCAAACAAAAAACTAGTAGCACACCATGATCCTTTCCATTTTCATACCATTTTTGTTCCATTTCCAAATATTCATTGAACCATTCCATAAAACACAAAACAACACAAATCATTCAAAAATTTGAAATATTATAAAATTAAATACAAAATCTATATACTAAATCACCTTAAAATATATGCATGAAATAAAATTATCAAATACCCCCACACTTGAGTCTAGTATTTTCTTCATGGATGGAATATCAACATACTACAAAGGATGTTCACATTATAGTTCCTAAAGTTCAATTTCAACAAAACAAATTGATCAAATATAAAATTCCATGTTCAAGATTGATTTGTTGAAAATTCACTAATGATTAAATTTTCAAATAAACAATCTTACCCAATATTTTACTTTTATCATTTAAATCAATCATGCCATGTTTATCAACCATGTGCATTTTTCTATTCAACATTAATATGCATGCCACTTCAAATATACATCATATGAATTATTCCAGTCATCATTAGGGTAAAAATGAATAAAGTGATGCACATACCTGAAAACATGTAACTTACCATAGGCATTCCAGCTAGCTAATATCATTACTACATACAGATAGAATCATAAGTAATCACGACAGCTTCACTAATATTTTTCAATTGAATCTCTGTCCAAAGGAAAGTAGGTAAATAATGTAAAGAAATATGGCTAAAAAAGAAGTATTGACTCTAAATTATTTTTCAAGATAATTAAAACATAGGCTCAATTAATTCCACCCTTTAAAAATTCCATCACTCTCTTCCCCCACAAATCTGTATATGGGCATATGATACATTTTTGATAAATGAATTAATAAACCACAATTTATTTTTTTTTTCATTTTTTTATTTTATTTTAAATTTTTCGAAAGTTATCATTATAAAAAATCACAAATCCTTCACATAATCATATACAATAATAAATGTTTGGTCCAAAATTGGTGATTTTTAAATTCCAACGAAAAAATACATTTACTTTCATTTTTATATTTTTGTAATGTATCTTTATCAATAGTGGGGTATAGTAATTTAAATTAAAAAAATGAATAGCCTACCACAAAATCACAATGTAACCCCACCCCAATATCCACAATAATGTACATCATAGTTCATCAAATAATTTCCCCCCAGGCTTTTTCATTAAGTATCATGCAAAGTATTTAGATGAAGCTCAAAAAGAATAAAATAGAATTATATCATGGTTCGTTTCCTAACATGTCTAATTATGGATTCACGGCTAAAAATGGATTAATATATGTTGGGTCTCAGATAATGGACTATAAAAAATAATCCATCAATCATTTTAAATGTGACACTATTTAGTCACAACATTCATAAGATGAAAAAAATGTTCTAGAAGAAAGAATTCATAAGTTTCTAAAGAAATATACTTTAGGAAGAATGGGAAATATTTATCTGTGTAAATATGTAAAAAATAAGTCAAATGTTTGGGAAAATCACTAATGGAAATGAATATAAATAATAAAGTCATTGAAATCAAGCATAAAAAATCCAAAACAAAAAAAATCATAGGAAAAAAATTAGTTACAATGATCAACATGCTCTCATAATCATGATTTCTTAAATCTTAATCAACATGATTGTCTCTACTAATACATTTTTCAATTTTTCTCATTTATACTTTTTGAATATTAAATTTTAATACATGGAATGATAATTTTTCGTTGTATTCTGTATCTCATAGAAAAATTAGTTAATGATTGAATCATGTATGGGAATGCAATTGGCATATAAATCTATAATTATTTTTCAATGTGTGGAGTAAAGTAGAAAAAACATAATTGGAACTCTCACTCTTCTGGAAATGATTGCTTCAATCATGGTTGGGTAGGTTTTTTTATCTACAAACATGATTCATGATGGACCTACATGACGTGTAATGTTGTGGTATCTTCATCTTTTGATTCCTGGTACATGTTGGGGCCCTGGGTCTTGATGGTATTGAAAATTAAAAATAAGCATATGAAAGCACATGAAATTATCAATCAATTTTTAAATATATAGAGTAAGTTCAAGAACACCTCAAAATAGATAATAAGTAAATAAAAAACATTGGATACCTATAAGTAGTGATTTTTTATTGTCATTGTATTGACCTTAACTCCTTCATCTTTAGCTCATGTGATAGATGATTGAAATATTTTTCCCTCTTCGGGGTCTATTAATAGTCTCTTCTATGTATTATCCAAAGAGGTCATCCCATTAACTACTTCTCTAAATAGATTAATTCTACCATATTAGAGTATATACTATGTCTATATTAGAATGAAAACCCATTTCTTCCTCAAGCTAGATAAATTAAATAGATGTTTTTGTATCATCAATACAGGGTTTCCATTCTCAAATATAGTGGATTTAGTCTCTCCTTTTGTTTCAGTGATCATTTAAATTATATTCTCTTTCTTATCCAATTGAAAATACTCATTTATAAAAACATATAATTCATGAACCACTTCAATCACAGTGACATTTTTAACTTGGTCTATTTCTTATTCTCAATACGCATTGTCCTCTTGCGCATAGTAATTCTTCATTGCTCGATGGATGTTGAAACATGCATGATCACCTCCAACTCTTAGACAGAGTTCTACAACATGAACATCGATTAGTGCATTCCATGTTCTTAAAAATTTCCTTCCCAAAATGAGTGGAATCCCATCAACATTCATATCCATCACTAAGAAGTTGACAGGAAAGTAAAACATTTCAAATTTTGATCAGGATGTCTTCGATGAATCCTCTAGGGGATTTCACTATTGAATCTTCTAAATAATTAATTCATATTGTAGTATTTTTTTTATATTGTCTTTAACTCTTGAACGTTTTGAAGGATATGATATATAAACTCATTCCTAAGTAACACAATGGTTTCTCACATTTGTTAACTCCAATGAAGTGGGGATTTGATAAGCTACATGGATCTATTTTCTACTTAGGTAGGCCATTTGATACCACTTCTAAACACTATCATGTTAGTGAAATTATTCCAATCTCTTCCAGATTCTATATTTGGGTTACTAGCTCATTCATCAATTTTATATATTCCATAATGTTTTTCAAAGCCTCTACAAAAGGAATATTAATATGATTTTTTAATTTGTTACGAAATTTTACTTTTCTGATCATTCCTCATCACATGAAAAATTTTCTTTGGATATGTCATATTTTGATTGTACTAAAGTGTTTATTCCTCTTCTTCTTCTGTTAATTATTCGTTTCAATATTTTTCTCTCTTATATTCAGTAGTTATTATTTTGAAAATTCTATCAAGCTTCCTTTTTATTTTTTCCAACTATTACGTTCTATAGGAATCTTGTCTTTACATGGGTATGCATTAGGGCATGCTAGAAGTGTAACTCTAGGTCCCTCTCTATGATGATTAGTAGATAAACCACTTTAATGCTTAGATTCTGTAATATGGCCTTTTAGTTGGACTCTTCTTCTATAATTTCATTGAACACATCCCCAGAAGTAGTCATGAATGTTTCTAGGGTTTCTTCCAATGATTGGACCTGGCTTGTTAGGGTTTCCCCTTGAGGTGCTTTTTTCTAGTACCCTTGTTGTATCTATTGAAATCCTTGTCCGTCTTTATGTTGAGGTCATCAACACTAATATTCATTACCACATTTCTAATCATTATATTTCACATCTTCTACACATGTACCTTGGGCGTTTTTCTATTGTCCCATCACGCTTTCTATCTTCTTTATCAATGAAACTAGTTGTGAAACCATAAAGTCATTATTGTTGATTTCATGGACCCATTTTTGTTGTGTCTCTTATCCTTTACACCAGAAACAGTTTCTTGAAATTTTATCCAGCAATTTGTATCTTTATTTATGTGACTTATTCATTAAGGATCATCCAGCTGCAATGCTACGAATTGGAATGTATCCTTGTGACAAATCCATATATAAAAATTGAATTTGAATTGATAAATCTATAAAATTATAAGGTAATTTCAATTCTTATCTTTAAGGTTTTCAGTCATAAAATTTAAATGTTCTTTTTTAATTAAATTATCAATTCTCAAATAAAATATAAAGAATGGTATTGGAAGGGGAAGATAGAAATCATGAATAGAAAACACAAGAATAATTGTATTAAACAAATCCAATGCACATTCCCCCTCTATTTGAATCCCCTTAGAACATGGACGTATTACCCCCTCGTTATGGTAATGAGAGGTTTAGTGGAGTGGATAAAATAAAATTAAATCATAAAGGAATGACTGAAAGAACTCTCATAGGGCATAGTGACATCACTCCAAGATTATTTCTTCATCAGAATTACAATGATCCATAGTTTCAAGAAATCCCACTATTTATATTCTTTTCATGGGATCATCCCAAAAAAAATACTTGATGTGTAATGGGTATTCATTTCATGTAATAATGATATGATTTTTCCTCCATAATATTTAAATCTATGTGTATCACGAAAAAATATCATTCGAATATTTTGACTATTGACTCATTTCTTGACACGTAAATCGGACTCAAGACATGTAATAGTTGCAAAACTTGATATTTCAAAACATGGATTCTCAGTCCGTGACATATTATGAAATCAAACTACAAATCATGTAATGATGATCAACAATTTTTAATCCAATTTTTTTCTCGAATCGTAGTTTTCCTATGATTTATAGTTTTTCTCACATAAGTGATAAATGATCATCCTCAATAATCTTATGTCACACTACAAGTGAAAATCATGGTAGTATGTCCAATCTTACTCTTAAAATTTTGACGTTTCACTGCTTATTAACAAATTAATTTTATCTTTCCAAAAAACCAAAACAAGTTAAATCATCCAACATTTGGATAGAATGTTAAATTAAATAAAAAATCATAACATTAAAATACCTTTAAATATATGCCACAAATTCACTTACCAAATAACTCCACAGTTGAATTCATACATCTCCTCAAGGATGAAATATCAACATACTATAAATAAAATTCACATTGTAATCCTTCAAATTCATTTTCAACAAATGAAATTAAACAAATTGAAAATTAAATGTTTATGTTCCACATGTAGAATATTTATCAATGCTTCAATTTTAAAATAAACAAGAAATACCACTATTTTAATTTCTATTTTGAAACAACCAAGCCTTTTTTATCATCCATTTTTTCAATTCATTATTAACATGAATTCCACTTGTAATTTACCTCACATGATTTTTTTTCTAACATAATAACATTAAAATTGAATATCCTTTAACACATAACTCAAAAACATGTAACCTTTCATAGGCTTGGAAGAAATATAACAACTCTAATGAATAATGATAGAAATCAAAATTAATCATGTGGGTATCATAATTTATAATCCATCATTCTAGAGGTAATTCTCTCGTTCCACGGTACTATAGGTAAGAATATTATAATTGGGATCCCAATTGTTTCTTACTAGCTATTTCATGTATTTTTTTATAATCCATCATATTCGCAATAGCCTCTGATAAAGAGATATAAATATAAAATTTTACAATGTTTTCATAAAACTAATCCCCCTGAATTTTTTATCATTACTTACACCATACACTCTTGAAACAATATCCATGGCTTGTACTGAGTTAGTTCTTCTCATTAATCATTAGATACTTGTCCCTTGATACTCTTTGATTCCTCATTTGGTTGTCCTGAAAATTATATTTCACTTCTTTTTGTTTTCACACCACTTCTAGGCTCTATAACCTTCAAATCATCACATGGGTGTACCACATGGAATCCTATAAGTGTTTATATTGTCATTTCTCTTCGAATATTTTAAATTTGACCAAATAGAAGCCCTATATTCCTTAATGAGGCATTTGGGTAGGATTCTTTATTGTTTATTTCCTTCATTGCAACCCTATATGGAGTCATGAATGTTTCTAGTGTATCTTCCAATGAAGGTACAAATCTTATAAATGTGGTCCCTTAGGGTGTGTTTTGTTGTAATATTTTTGGTATTTATTGTTATAATTGTCCTAGTTTTTCTTTTTTTTTGTCATTGTGGTCTCCATCCCTAAAATTGATTACCCCAAATGTAATCAGTATATAATGATGTTTTAATTCATATTCCATGGGGTTTGTTGCTGGCCCATTATGATGTCCATTTTCATTGTCACAGATTCTAATTTCAAATACATCCTGTCATTTTTTATTGACTACATGATCACCGTTACTTTTTCCCTCTCTTTTCAATTGGAAACTATTTCTCTCCATTTCATCTAATATTTTGTAGCTCACTTTTTCTAACTTCATCATCAATGATCCTCCAGTTTTTATTTTAATAGTAGACCTTTTTTTCAAATATTTATAGGATTTTCTATCAAAATCCATGGCCCATGTTGCATTTAATTTTATTCTCGTCGATAGGGAAACTACATGTAAATATTTTACATGACAAGTAATATTGACTAGTGTTTTCCTCTCTTTATGTGAATCTCATGTGACTCTTGTTTGAACTTTTACCATATTCACAACATTAAACTAGGAATCATGACTTGTATATTTTCTTCAATGCATGAAATATCATCCTGACTTCTCTTGCATCTGAAATTACTTTTTTAAATGTCTCAGCGTGTTATGGTATTACATGGCATATAAATATTTCTCTCTATATTAGGTGTCCCTTTCATCTCCAAAAATCTATGGTCGTACAGTTTCATCGCCTTTTCATTCCCTTTTAAATTATCAGAAGATTCATCCCAAAAATCATAAATCAAGTCATATCATTCCCAACATTCCATGATTTATCAATTAAATAAACATTTCAATATGATTAAACACTATAATATATATACATGAAATATAATTTTCAAATACCCACACAGTTAGATTCGTACATGAGGTAAATTGAATGTAACATTAATATTAATAATGAATCTAAAAATGAATATTGATGAATGAAGAAACATGGATATTTAAAAAAAGGAATAGTAAAATACATGGTTGATTTCTTTATTTGAAAATTGATGTGTTGAAAACTTATCATTTACGATTCTCATTCATTTAATTTTCCATATTATCATTTGTTTTTCTAAATTGAATTTACATCATGATATAGTGAAGATATTTTTTATTATGTTGTTATTCCAGCCTTGAGGAAAAATCCAAATTCCAGTTTGGGTGTACATGATATGTTGAATTCATACAGATATTTATGAGTGTTTCTTTTTACTAATTTTTTCTATTTAAATGAATAATTTTTCCAATTTTTTAATAATTTGAATTTTTTATGTATTATGGTAGGAAACAATTAATATTTGGAAAAGGATTGAAAATGGATGAAAATATGAGATAATAGACATATACCACTATTAGTGAAGAGAGGTAGCATGACACTGGATTATTATAGAATAACGAACTGGGAAAAAGTAATGCAACATGATTAAATGTTGTGTAATTAAATTACACTTTATAACATTTGAAAAAGGAAACTTAAAAACAGGAAAAGTCGTGATGAGATTTCATACTGTGAATAAAAGATACATGTCATGAGTCCCAGAAACAAGTCATAAATTATATAAAAGATCAAATGAGTTTCACGTGAGACTCATGCTCATAGAGGAAAAGACAAGTCGAGATTATAGGACGTGTAACCGAGTTACACATTGTGACCTTTTCATTGACCTGAAAAATAAATGAAACATGGGCCACGAAATTTATGGGAAATTCATATAAATACTGGCCTCTTCCTCCCTTCTTAGACATTCTATGACCAATAGAGGCCATGAAACACTAAGGGATGGCCAAAAAATGCAGTGATGATCTGGAGCCTGACATCGCCACCATTCATCATCTCCATTCCTCTTCGGGTACCCATAAATCTTGTTCTCAACATGAATAGAACATGTGAGTATTTGTATCTATGACGAATGATGCTATTTTAGGGGTTTTGTTGTTAGAGTTTCTTATAATTATTTTTAACTTTTTGTATTTGTATAACATTGTTTATAACACAAAACGAACAAAAAATTAGGTTAAAGGGTACTATAGGAATTGAATGTCTTAGGTCGATCCCACAGAGATAGGGATGGAGAAAATATTAATTAAATAAGAAATACCAAAATTCATTTAGAAATACAAAAAATAACTACAAACTAATGATCATTTGATTGTTGATGAATGTGGGAGGAATAAAAATGTGGATTATTAGCAATGAATTTAGGTTCATGGGACACAAAGGTATGAAATAGTCAATACAAAATCATGTTGTCATTAATATTAGGTCATAGAAAGTTCAATGGTCATGATAAACGCACTCCATGCCAAAATCTCCCATTCTCATGGTTAAGTACATCATGTTGTAAAAAATGGTTAACCTAAAACCTTATATTAACATAGGGAAAAGAGAAACCTTATAGTCAGGGTGGAAGTCCAAACCCTGATCTCATATTAATAAAATGTATACAATCCACTCATGAGATGTTCATACCTAATGGAAGAATTTATTTACACCCTTTTCCTAACCCCTCTCACAATGGTCATAATGTTGAATAGGGGCAGAGAAACAATTAATGAATGATCATGAAATTCCAACATGAATGGTATTAAAATATAATATAACTCATACAATAAATCCACTTTCCGCATTCTTTCCAACACACAATTAAATAACCTTTACATTCTAACCATGATCAGGTTTAGAAAAATAATAATCAAAATAACATAGAGAATATGGATGAGTAGATCACCACACCAGTTGTTCCTTTTTAAGATATCAATTAGTAGTCATCCATATATAATATTACAAAGGTATGACTAGTTTTGAGGGATCTGAAAAGAATCGTTATTTCTATATTGTACTATGAGAAAAAAAATTTAATAAACTCAAACTATTCGACTCAGTTAATTGCAATGTAGTACTAGGAATGTTCGATGTCGAACACCAAGAGACGGTGATTTTGTTTAACTTTTTTAAAAAAAAATTAAATTTTCACATTCATTAATGAATTTATTAATGGTGGCTTTTTATTGATTGATTTAACATATGGGGAATAAATTAGATTGGTGTGTTGGAAAAAACATTGAGAAACAAAAGAAGAATGAAAAACGAGGAAGATTGATTGGTGTTGAATCAGATTTGGAAAGTGTGCTAGGGTATTTTACTTTTTCTGTTCTACTGTAGTTAAATTTTATAAAATATTTTCCTTAATTCATGATTAGCATCAGATTATAGATGGGGTATATCCAATAGTCATATCCCCCCCCCCCTCCGTTACATGGTAATTCTCAATTTCATTTGGTCTGGTAATTTTTGGTAATGCCTAATCATGTTTGTCTCGATAACATTTTTAAACATAATTTCCCCCTATGCCGATAACACTCACACCTTATTTGTTGTTGTTAGTTGTGAAATATTTAAGATGATTTCAATCTAAATTAACAATTATTACGGAAAATAATATTAAAGGGATTAAAAGTTGAAGAATAAATTGAAAAATCTAGTTATATTAATAATTAAAATTAATAAATTCAATGATCCTTCCCCCTTTGGTTACATCACCTTATAATATGGTGGGATTACCCCCTCATCATAGAAATGAGAGGTTTATAGGGAATGTGAAATGAAAACAAAATTCACATTTTAAATAGAGAGGACTTAGGATGGGACCTGCACAATACATATTCACACTCTAGGCATAGTCACTGATGGAATTTTCAAACAGTAGGCAACTCCTCAATTTATTGGATTTGGATTTGTTCTTACCAACACATTACATTATGTGTAAAAACATTTCATATCATGTAATCCCTATCTGAGGTTACCTCCATGATTTTAGAATCTTCACGATTCGCACATGATTCTTATTCAAAGATTTAGAATGTTGACTCCTTTCACGACATGTAATGGGGACTCAATCCATGTAACTATAAAATATTCACAATTCACAGTGCGTATTGACTTCACCAATTGTCATGACATTGGCCTTCCACTTCATTGAATTCATGTCATGTAATCGGATTACACGATGTGTAATAATTATTCTCCCAGTTCTTCAACTTCATAGTACCTCAAAATTACAGGGTCATTCCATGAGAATCTAATATTTCTTTCCCTTTTCGTTTCATTTTAAAATATTCATTAAATATTTCCATAATATATATAAAAAATAAAAATAATTTTAAAATTTTCAACGTTGTTTGGTTATATACTAAGTCACTATAGTAAAAAACCATAAAATATATGCATGAAATATACTTATCAGGGGTTAAAATCAAGTATGTTCTATTATAAAGTTGATAGATAGTTAGATCATGACATTTCTTATGACTTCTCATACATATATTTAGGTACTTTTTAACATAGTTAAATACTCTTTTTGATAGTGATGTACATGGGTGTATTTAGGTTAGTTTTGGATGTTTGAGGAGGGTGTTGGATAGTTTATGGTTGGTGCATAGATTCCATGAACCATCGGGCCACCTATAGTAAACAGTGAGTTGAATGATGATGATTGCTGAGCATTTTCATGGTTCTCAAATTTTTTTAGAAAACATTGAGTTTTCTCAGTGGAAAACAATAAATACTGAATATTGGGGAATAATATGTTTGTGACACAATTTATCCAACCATGTGACAGTTCACTTGAGATAGTAATCATTTCGTTATTGGTGCATGGTTTGAAAACCGGTATACCCTATCCAAGAGGCCTATATTTGGAATCCCAAAATTCTTGTCTTCAATATGAATTAAAGAATAAAGACATCATTTATTACATAATATCACAGATTTATAAACCCCTATTTTATTCTAAGGTTTGAGAGGAGATTCCCATTGATACGAGAGTGAGTTTTAGGTGATTTAGACACCGTTTGAGATATAGATCCACTTGTAAGTCACTTTTATTTGCTGTTATTCCCATATTTCTTATTCTTATAATTCTCAAAATAATATATTTAATCTTATATGGATATATACATTTAGAATAAGGGGAATTTTGATGTTTTTCGATCAGATATATTGACGCAAAAGATCCAATTCTAGATCATGATGACAATATTGTCATTCTTCATTCTCATCTATTCTAGATTGAAATAAGGTCTATGTATGGGAGATAATTTTTCAAATATCATGAGATTTGATTTGAATAGTATAATTCATGTAGCCTTGGTTATGATATTGTGTTTCTAGTTGTATCATTTTCTTTTTCATTTTCATAATATTTTTTAAATTGGAAATGTGATTTGAATCCCCTTAATTTAGTGAGAACGTTCAGCGATACCATTAGATATATTGAATATTATGTGACTAGGTTTAATGAAAACTTTTTGGGGTGTACCAATTATCATTGAAATGTTATCTATAAAATGTAAAATGCGAAATGATAGAATTATGAAATTGAACTAAATCATTTTTTGATGATTTGATAATAGGATTTAAATGGTTTTTTGGAATAGCCTCTATATATTAATGAGTTATCTGGTAATTTATGTGTAATTTGATAATGGGGTTAAGTGGTGAAATTCTCATATTAATAATTCTATGGAAATTAATTAAACATTGATATTATTGTTAAAATAAATGGTTCACTATATTGATAATGGTTGATAAATGGGCAATTAATATTTATATTGGATTTTTTTATATTTAAATATTAAAATTTTGGAGAGGGATCTAGAATGATGCAATAAGTGCCAACGTGGTTCCAAACTACTGATCTACCACCATGATTCTTGAATACAGATCAGTGCTAAACTGATTCTCCATGTACCCAAATTTTTTGTGTTAGATTAAACCCCTATGTACCCAAGATGTTGGTGGTGGAGTAACACTCCATATACTATAGGTGATGATGATGGAATGATGCTATATGTATAGATGATAATGGTACCCATACTAACAATATAGGGTACCATAATGAAAATGAAATCAATTTGAATAATGACATATCATGAAATAAGAAATTATAAAATCCATATGATATATGTTTCGGAATCCATCATGGGATCAAGGGGGTATGGTTGGTTTGGATGTCATCGTTAACCCATGAAAATTTTGGTTAACTAATGAATAATAAATGTGAAACATATTTACATTCCCATTTTTTCATTTGTTTTGTATACAACCGCATAAATATTTACATATTATATAATTAGTTAGACATCATTAGCAGTGACATGCTGATTTTCACTAACACCTTACTTAGGCATCATATTGGTTATCGAATAGACATTGTATTTGTATAACATGAAAATTATAGGATCAATATGATATATGGATGATTTGGGATTTATAATGAAACATGGATGAGGCAACCATCCATGATGATGACACCCACATGTGAGTTTTCATATTTTCTTTATTTTTTTTGTTTTTATTTGAAACATGACACTTTTATTGTATGACATATCTACAAAATGGTTTACTGTGATTTTATTTCTTTTAGTAATTCGTTATATGATTTTTGGTCATTGTTGGTTACCATTGATTTTTATTTTATCTATTATTTATTTATTTACATCATTCAATTTCATTAAATTAGAGAGTGTAGTCTCCCCATGTGACATATTAGACCCGTACTACTAGTTAGTAACCTTTGGCTTATGAGGAGATATTTAGTGTATGTTGTGAACCGGTATGGTGAACTGGTATGTGGCCCCATTTTGTGGACAATACACTAAACCCATACATACCATTTATTGTGTAAAATAACCTCATGAAAAAATGAACTATCTGAGATAATACAACCCAAAAAGATAGAAAACAGAGAAAGAATAAAATGGGTTAACATAGCGCCTGATCGTCGATGAGGATGCATGAGTTTGGATCAAGAAGTGCACATGCCTTTAAATTTGTTCAAACTATGACGCTCAATAATCCAAATTTTTTTATAAATAAGATCAACATTAAAGTGCTAGGAATCAGTTGCAGACTAGGAATAACATAAAAAATGAATAGTCATGTCCCTTTTCCCTTTACTACATACAAGATTTTTTTTATAGCCAATAGAAATGGATATTTTCAACACAATAAACATTATTATTCCCTTTCATAAATTATCACAATAAAATCTTCATTTGGAGGAAATTTTGATTTTATTCGATGAACACTAAGTATAAAACCCTTTTTTATAAAAAGTATTGTTAGAATAATAATAAAATTTATACACCATTATATATATCCATAAAATATGAAACTAAATTCCTTGTAATATTCGAAATATGTATTTTAGAAAAACTCATCATATTTTAAATTCAAATTTGATCATCACTCATGATTATTTTCCAGAAAAATGATTCATCATTAATTTTTTTAAAATAGAGATATTTAATATCCACATAAACTATATTTTCAAAATATATCATTATAGTTCATAATATCCAATATTAATATTCTTGAAAAACATTTCAACTATATTTTGGTGAAATTGTATATATTCTAACAAGTTTTTATTTTAATATATCAAGATCTATAATTTCAAGCATTAATATCAATATTTATTTAATCCCATGTTAAATCTATTTAATTAATAATTAAAAATGTAAAAACTATTGAAGAAAATCTAGATAATTAATGTAGAGATTATATTAAAAATAAAACACTAAACATTTTAATTATAAACATGTAGGAAAATGATATGTGAAACACTATGAAATCCAGTGTTTTTTATGTATCTACACAAACTAGTATAACAACGTAAGAAAATCTACTTAGGGGATTCATATAGGGGATTCACATAGGAGAATCATCTAGGTGATTCATGTAAGTGACTTGCATATTCAACTCACATATGTGATTAAACATGTAAGCGTATTTATCACATATATAAAAAATGATGTTATGATTTACTTAAGAGAATTTACAAAACCATTTCACATAAGAAAAATAAAATAACTATTTCTGAATACATATCAAATTTATTTACATAGGAAAAAACTCTCACATAAATAAATATCCAAATAACTATTTTTCTTGTAAGTGAAATTCTCAAGAAGAAAAATTAATCACTTAGAAGAGTTGGCATAAAGTATTCATGAAATTTGAAATATAGTATCACTTAACACATTAGGAATAAATAAATACAACAATGATTGGTGATTTAACATTTGGTACAATTTATTAATATTTTGATAAATTCATTATGTTTCCAATGAAATAATAATTATGTTAATAAATGTTATGTATCTCATGTTTTCCTCAAAATACAGTATAAAAACAGTTTTTAAAAACTGATTATTTATGACTAAAGAAATGTTCGAAATTCAACCCTAATTTTAAACTTGATATAGAACAATTAATTGTTTTACGCCTTTAATTGAAATGTGGGGTGTTTTTAATATTTTTAATGAATTATTAACAAATTCAATTTATTTATTTTATCAAATGTTATGGCTGAAATAAATACTGTAACTGAAACAATGAAATCTAAAAGTAACAAGCTTTAGAAGGAGGAGGAGCAAGGTGCTTTCACCATAGCAGAAGCTAAACAGATTGCAAGAATGAGAGGGTATAGAACCTGCCATCAGGACAAGCCTGTGCATGAACGAGAAATCCTAGCCGAATATCCATGCGAAGATGGAGAGGTGACTTCACGATGAAGATGTTGGGGAGGAGCAGTTCCAAGTAGTTAGTCTGGGATGTATGTATTTTTTGAGGAATACAGGAAATGAATTCCTCTAAGGCCTATGATCCATGTAATTATTATGCTTACGGGCCTTGTAAGGGTTCACCCTCACCCCTTGAAAGGTGGATTATCTAAAATCAATAAAAAAATGAAGTCATTTGGGCCATTAGAGGAGGGGGAATGTGGTTTATGAATCAACTCTACACATATGTTATAAAATTAAATTATCCTTTATTACCCTTACCTATAAATATTTTTACACCTATGAGTTATTCATACCTCAAAACCTTTTTCTTAAAAAATTATACTAAAAATATAAACTTTTTACAAAATACATTTGTTAAGGTTATATATTCCATATAAAATATTTATTAATACCATTAATGTAGAACTGCTGAGAATTTTTTTTTTCTAAAAAACTCTATAAATTTTAGAATATAAAAAAATATCAATAATATATCTCCCTTACTAATGAAAATATCTTCGATAATCATTAATTGAAATAAATTTTGATATCAATCTCATTACCATAAGTTATACTAGTAAAATCACATTTTCTGTCATAGTAGGAACATACTAAAATTCTAAACCATTTAAATAAGCTCCCTTATTTAGAAAAATGACATATTGGTTTTTGGATACATGCATTCGTCAAATTATTTTTTATGATACATTTTCAACTAAACCATCTATTTAACAGTTTTTTAAAAAATATTACTTGTTTTCTAAATTATAAATATTGGTTTTAAATTCAAATGTATCATGTTAAAATATATTATTTTAATTATAATCACATGTTTTTTTTAAATAATAATGTTTCATGTGTCTTAGGGTTTTCTTATATTGAAGAGATGTTGTACTGTCCATATTATTTAAAAAAATGTAATTTTACACTATATTTTCCTTAAATTGTTGTTTTTCTAAAAAATTACAAAAAAATAATTCAATGTAAATATGTGAATTATAAAATTATAGAGAAAAATTATATCAAATTGAAAATAAAAAATTATTATATTCATTTATTTGAATAAAAAATATAACATATACAACATAATTATTTATATTGAAAAATGAATTATTAAACATCTAGTTTCATTAATATTATCTCATTTAAATTTCACATCTCACCTCTAAATTATAAAACACGAACATCTTATAATATATTATATACTACATGATACATAGATCTATATAAATCCATGATCATAAATTATTCCCATTTCATCTCTCTGATATATTTTGGAACATTCGACTCTGAGTCTAATTGAAGATTGTTATAGTATACCATTATGACATAACCATTATATTTTCACACCTAAGTAGTAATAATTAAATTATGAAATCCAATTGATTTCAAAATTTAAATACAATTTCATTAGTTATATATATATTAGTGATATAATTATAATCATTCAGATGAAAAAAGGCATGTTTTCTGAAAAACTATATAAAAATGTTTTAGTCACACTTTTCAGAAAAACCCAAAAATTAATTTTTATAAATATGATGAAATTTATTTGAAAATTTAATCATAATTTTTTAACTAATAAATTCAAAATTTTCTTAAGCTGAATTTTTTATATTTTATTAAAATGATTAATTTATCGGGAACCATAAATTTTTAGTTCACATGGATTTTATATTCATAAAAATATTATATAAGTACAATCATAATCATGTCTAAAATCATTTATTACATATTGCACCCTTATATACTCATCATACTATGTACCATTCATTATATACACGGATTATGGATTCATAAGAAGGGGTGAAATAACCTTCTCAAAAAGGGTATGCATAATAGATATCATTTAATGATCACATGTACTAATATCAAATGCATAAGCGTATTATTATATGAGATTATCCAAATTAGACCATACTAAATTTTTTATATTTCATAATCATGATTCATCACATAGAACACTAGAATGTCACAAGATTGGGATATCAGAAGAAACAAATCATCATAAAAGAGTTCAAATTATAACTATAATAACATGTCATATAAGTGTAGAAACAATATTGAAAAAAATCATATGTCAAAGTTAAAAATTTAGATTATTATATGATTGTGAATCAGGAACAACCACCAAAAAACCATATCATTCTGTATAAAGAAACCCTCCCTATTTTCTAGAGGGGATTAAACATGCTAATCCATTTCCCAATATTATCTCATGAGATATGAGGAATCTCTGATGAAATTTCAGACCAAATATTTTGATAATTACATGTCATAAATAAATTATTAATTATACTAAAATCGTTTGTCCTTTTAGGTTTAATGTTTCATAAAATTAGCCCAAACATTAAATCATATAATTTTTGTGTCTTACAGCTAATGTAATGGCTCGAACCTCTCCAGCCCATTCCTTTGTCAAAAAGAAGGTCACGAAGTGTTCAGGAGGGTAAAATGGACTTTTCCCACACTTTCCAGAATTTTGTAAGTACATGCCATGTAGTGCGAGTACACGCTGGGAACCCCATCAACGGGTATACCTCGTGTTGAAGGTCGTGTCCTTACTATGTGAAATAAATGGGTACATTACGTGTATCCCATACTACACGTCGTGTAGTCCCTCCCCGCATACGCGTTACCTTCAAACAATGTGTTGACCAGTCAACGGTCGTGTGCCGTGTTGAAGTCGTGTCCTTTCCATGTGAAATAAATGAGTACACACCGTGTAGTCAATACTACACGCCGTGTAGTGTCTCCCTGCATATGTGTTACCTTCAAACCGTGTGTTGACCAGTCAATGGCCGCGTGCTGCATTGAAGGCCGTGTTGGAAGCCATGTGATGACCGTGTGAAATGGCTGAGTACACGCCATGTACAATAAAGTACACACCGTGTAATTTTGGTTTTCTCACCTATAAAAGGAGGGTTACCCTCCTCCTTTTCAACTCACTCCTCTCCTCCCCATTCCCTCGAGCAGAGCTCTCCCAAGAGACTTGAAGGCTCCATTAATCCATAACTTCTTCATCCGAGATCCGATTTACGATCCGTCAGTGTCCACGGTATCGTAACAATGAGTAAGAACTTTTGATCTTGGTTTTGTTTCTTTCCTTTCGGCCTTTCCTTCCCAGAATCTACCTGAGGAGGTTTTTCCGGGTTTTTCCAAGAGCGACAGATTCCAACGGATGTCTTCTAAAGTTGATTCGGGGGAGCGTTGTGATCAGAACCTGTTGATGTAGGGATCTTACCTTCATCTCTCTAAATTGTGCATCATGAGGGGTGGGTTTCCTTTTGTTTATGTGGAACACTTTTGAACCGTTTTAATAAATATAATAACTAGATTATATAATGGGAATGGGAAGTTTGTGAATACAATTACCTTTTTATTCATATCCTGTGATATTATGTTGTGAATTGAATAGGCTTATGCCTACTGATAATCATAGTCGTTGGGGGCCTTTTCATGTGTAATTAAATGTTTCCCTATCTTTCTAGACCATTTATGGATGAAAAATTCATGGAATGGGGAAATTGGTTAATCATGTAATTTTGGCTGACTAAATAAAAATATGGAACCCTTGTGTGAATACCCCGGTTGAACTAAACTGATATAATAAACATGTGGGTGATGTTTGGGGTTAATTTATGTGAATGGGGTGTTTTTGTGAGTTTTTGTGGATCGGGTGAGCAGCGGGGCTGCGGTTTGCTTGGTTGTGGGTTGGAGTGAATTCTATGTTATTGATGGGCAGCAGGGCTACGGTAAATGGTATCAAGGGGTGATGATGTTCGGTGTGTTTGTGGTTGTGGTGGCTGGCAGTGGGGCTGTAAGATTGGGTTTGAATGTCAACGAACTATGGGTTGTGAATAATAAATGAATGTGGGATATTTAATGAATGGTGGGGCATGATAGTGGATTGGGAATAATAATTAATGGGGTTGGTTTGTTAGTAAGAAGAAATTGGTTGTGTTGTTTGTGTTTTCCTAACTTCATTTGTGGATGGCAGGGATATGTTTTACAAACGATCGATGTGGTTGGTTGTGGATAGTTGCCTAACAATTAAGGAACTAATAAACTGATTCTGTAGAAACATGAAAACCTAAATGAGATTGGGGTTGTTTATTATATGTATGCTTCGTAGTAGAAGTGCTGAGGCATGTTCTCAGTTCTCTGATTAGAAGCCATAGGTTGTGCTAAGTGTTTGGTATACATATATATATATATATATATATCTGTATCATTGTGTTTTATCACACCCCACCCACGTTGAGCACTTAGTGTCGAACACTCCTATTTCATGGGAGAGGGTGTTTTCCCCTTGGTTTCTAGATCCTTCCTGCTCCTTCTTCCCTAGGATGTGATGGCTTGAAGTGACCATACACCCACGACTCTTCATGTAGGTTTTTATTGGGGTGGTTTATCCCATGACTCTTCGAGGAGGTTTTACATTTTCCCATGAACCTTCGGGATGAGGCCCAAGTGTGTGCGGGCGGGATACGTGGTAGTGAGGCACAGGTGTGTGCGGGCGGGGTAAGTGGTTGGGAGGACCAGGTGTGTGCGGGTGGAATACGTTGTCGTGAGGCCCAGGTGTGTGCGGGCGGGAAGAGTGTGGTTGCATCAGGATGTTCACCGTTAGGAAGAGCAGCTAACTAGTGGGGGAAAATGGTGCAGGGTACCCAATACTCTTGATCTTATATACTACTACCTATTGTTTGTGTTTTTGGTGAGTGTGGATATTGAGGTTGGGTGGATAGAATTCCTTATTAGGTTTTGGTTTCTTCTATTGTTCTCACGGGACATTAGTATGACTCCCCACTTGTGCATGAGAGCTTTAGGTTTCCCTACTGAGTATAGTTGTATACTCACCCTACTTTTACTTTTAGGTTTCCAGGAGGACAACCATGGCCATGCGGGACCCAACTAGTCGGGACAGTTGGAGTTTTTGCAGATTGTTGTACTCTTTTTTCTTTTGGTATTGTACATTTTGAGCTTTCCTGTACATGTACCATCTTTCATAACTATTTAAACATGCATCTGAGATTGTTTTGGGTTTATTTTTATACAATTATTCTTTTCCTTTTTGGTGGTTGACTTGTCATATTTCCCAATCTAAAATAATAAAAAGGGTAATGCCTCCCATATTGTGAATACTCATACCCATGGTGCAAGTTGCCACCTCGGGGCCTACTAGAGGCGGGACTCATGGGTAATTTTCTCCCTTTCACCATTTCCAGCTCAGGAGGGGCATCTTTGGTGGGAGGGGGTCATGACAGAATGGTATCAGAGGGAGGCTGAGAGATAGGATGGATTCCACAGTTAGGAACAGTGTGAATTGCATGGGATCATAGGGAAACAATGTTTATTAATCATGGTGCATGACATAGGCTAGGGAAGACCGCATATGACATGGGATTTTAAGGACCCCCGTGATCCGATGCAAGGACTTTGAGCCGACAGAATGACCAAGTGAGTCTACATTGATTGCAGGGTAGAGACCCTTGGGAAGGTACATGCATTATCATGATTGTGTTTTACTTTATTTGGGTGTTCTAGGAAAGAAATTTAAATAATGTGATAAAATAAAACATTGAGAATTTTCTTTACTACTTCGGCATAGGGAATCCTTGTTTACTATACAGATTTGGCACCTGGACATCGTACCCGGGTGACTCAGACGGCCGAGGCCCAGCAGATTCAATCGGTCGATCAGTTGAGAATTGACCGAGAGGAGGAAGACAGCAAGTGAAAAAAGAATCTCCGTTATTTCCAGTGACAAACCCTCAAAAAGTACGAGGGTAGTACTTTGGATATGGAGACAAATGGGTGGCTTTAGGAGCTAGGGATCTCTTTTACCTTGATTCGTGCTTTGAGGGAGTACTGGGTTCCCCTAGAAGTCAGTCAGCTGAGAGGTGTGGCGCGACAGTGGTGGAAGCTCTACCTCGGAGAGAGGATAGAAGCATAGGTTCTATGGGATAACTTTGAGAAAGAATTCCTAGAGGAATTTCTTTCTTCCATGATCAAGGCGGAGAAGCGGAAGGAGTTACTCTCCCTCATACAGGGTAGTATGTCCGTACGAGAGTTGGGGATCAAGTTCAAGGATCTCCTACGCTTTGCTCCAGATCTCTATTCGGATGAGGAGTCTCGGGTGAGATGTTTGGATGAGGCGATTCGTCCTTCTCCCCATTATGTTTTCACCCCCTTCACCCTTCTGACATACACGGAAAAAAAGAAGAAGGAAGAGTTTGTAGATAGGATGCACTCATTGGGAGGTGTACCATGTGAGGGAATTCAGACAGGTTCGTCGAAGGGGAAGGCAGTCAGCAGTAGGTCTCCTGCGACGGGACCATCCTGGTTCAGGCCAGTGGGGAGAAGGCCCCAACAGTTCCAGTTCAGATTCTCAGGTCCTCATCCCTTTTCCATGAGCCCAGGACTGAACTGTTTCCCTTGTGGAGATTTCGAGCACATTCAGAGTCAGTGCCTGACTTGAGCATAGTACGGTGGAGGTGGGCAGGTTCAGTGCCCACCTCAGCAGCACCAGTTGCCGGCGAGGCCCTTCCAGCAGCTGCAGGACCAATCTCCTCTAAGAGTAGACTTTGCGGGAGGAGGCCAACCGCAAGGTTCCCCTCAGGGACCTCGACCAGGGCGTGGTTGGGGAGGTGGATGACATCATAGAGGAAGAAGAGCTAGGCATGGACAATTGGACGCTGCATAGTTGCAGCTCTAGTAGGACCAGAGGTGGTGCGAGGTACGACATGTTTGTTCAGCACTCTCATTTCTACCTTGTTCGATTCGGTAGCTTCACAATTCTTTGTTGCACCCAGTCTAGCCCATGCTTTGGGTCTAGACGTAGAGAGGCTTTCCATACCACCGGTGCTGAGTATAGAAGTTGGAGCCCAGACCAGCGTATCTTGTGTTTTCCGAGGATGTGGGCTGACATTGGGACCTCATCGATCTAGTGGGGATCTTCTTTTTCTATAGATTCACCCGTAAGATGTCATACTAGGCATCGACTGGTTTTTTTCTATTAGTGCCTTTATCGACTGCTTCCAAAGAAGAGTCGTTTTCTCCGACGTGGATGGGCATCATGTATCTTTTGTTGGCGAGAAGATCTATCGGGTAGGAAGATGGCATGTGAAACCTCTCTTATCCTTGTTAGGCGGGTTATTAGTGGTCTCAGCTGATACAGAGATGATGGATGTCCCAGAGGTTGTTGGGTAATTCATCGATGTTTTTTCTGAGGAGTTTGTGACTCTAACCCCCCCCCCCCCCCCCGACGTGAAGTTGGGTTTGGGATAGACTTATATCCTGGTGCCTGTCCGATTTCGATGTCCCCTTATCAGATGGAACCTTTAGAGCTAGGGAGTTGCAGATTCAGATTGACGATCTGATGGAGAAGGGTTTTGTTTGACCCAGCGTGTCGACATGGGGTGCTCCAGTTTTGTTCGTGAAAAAGGCAGATGGTGGTCTCAGACTATGAATAGACTACCGAAGGTTAAACTAGGTAATGGTCAAGAACAGTTACCCCTTCTGGGGATAGATGATCTCTTCGACCAGGTGAGGGGAGCAGGTTGGTTTTCTAAGATTGATCTACGATCTGGATATCATTAGCTGAGGGTGAAGGACAGTGACATCTCTAATACAGCTTTCTGGTGCAGGTATGGGAACTCTGAGTTTTTAGTGATGCCATTTGGAGTTAAGAATGCACCAGCTATGTTCATGGGGATTATGAACTTTGTCTTCTGAAAGTTTCTGGACCAGTTCGTCTTTGTGTTTATCGATGACATCCAGATCTACTCAAGAACAGAGGAGGAGCACGTTGAGCATGTCGGGGCAGTCTTGGATGTCCTTCGACACCACCAGCATTATGGGAAATTTTCAAAGTGTATGTTCTTGACGCAATAAGTACACTTCCTTGAGCGTAGTGTCTCATCATAGAGTGTTAGTGGACCCGTCGAAGGTAGAGGATGTTGTTTCATGGGCAGCACCCAAGAGTGTGGTAGAAGATTGTAGTTTCCGGGGGTCGGCAGGTTATTATCGGAGGTTCACTTTGGACTTCTCTCGAGTTGCTGCTCCATTGGAAGCTTTGACTAGGAAGAACTGGGTCTTCCAATGGAGCGAGCAGTGCCAGAAAGCCTTCGACTAACTGAAGGAGAAGTTGTTCAGTGCTCTCGTACTTAGGTTTCCAGAGGAAGGGTTGTTGTATGAGGTGGTTTGTGATTCTTCCGGCCATGATCTGGGGTGCGTGCTGATGCAGAATAAGGGTGTGATCTATTATGGGTCTAGGCAGTTGCGCCCTCATGAGCGTAACTATGCCACCCATGACCTGGATCTTGAAGTAGTATTGTTCTCACTAAATTTGTGGTGATATTACCTCTTTGGGAAGCGCTTTTTGGTCTTCTCAGATCACAAGATCTTACGTTATATCTTCTCCCAGCGTGACCTGAACTTATGAAATCGGAGATGGGTCGAGTTTCTCCAAGACTATGTCTTTGATATCTCTTACAGTGAATTTAAGGGAGACGTTGTGGATGATTCCCTAAGCAGGAATTCACATAAGGAAGTGGTTCGGGAATCCAATTATTCTTGGAAAGCGATGGGAGTGTTGGCTGACTTGCACTTGGATGCAAGGGTAGAGGGTGTTAGAGGCTGTTTGTTTCAAATGACGGTGCAATCCTTCTTGTCGTAGTAGGTGGAAGAGTCTCAGTGGGGGGACTCCAAGGTGGATGTGATGCAGGATCATATCAATCATGTATACGCTCCAAAAGGATAGCTAGAGGATAGCCGAAATCAGATTCTTTTCCATGGAAGGTTGTTTGTTCTGGAGGAGATTCCTGAGGGATTTCTCCATGATTTCCATAGCTCAGCCTTGGCGGTACATCCTGTAATTTCAAAAATGTATCGAGGCCTAATTGAACTGTTTTGGTTGCCCAGGGTGAAATGGGTAGTGGAGGAGTTTGTGGCTAAGTGCCTATTGTATCAGCAAGTAAAATTGACCACTGTGTTCCCAGTGGTTTCTTGCTTCCATTAGATTTCCCCAAGTGGAAGTGGGATGAAATCTTGATGGACTTCATCACAGGACTACCCAGAGCTTAGGGAGGTTATGATTCTATCTAGGTGGTGGTGGATCGTCTGAAGAAATCAGCTCACTTCTTAGGAATTCAAGAGTCGGGCCCGGTGAGTACATTATCACAGAGGTACATAGACGAGGTGGTGCGTTTTCATGGAGTTCTGAAGACTATCGTCTTGGATCGGGATACTTGGTTTACCTCACGAGTCTAGAGGGGGTTATAACATTATTTTTGGCACCCAGCTATGCCTTAGCACTACTTTCCTCCCCCAGACAATCGGGTAGATAGAGTGGACTATCCAGACATTGGAGGACATGCTGCGAGCATGCGTTCTGGATTTCGAGGGATCATGGGTGCGACACTTGCCTTTAGTAGAGTTGTCTACACCAACAGCTTCCACTCTACTATTGGCATGGAATCGTTTGATGCTTTGTAGGGAAGACCATGTCGTTCACCCATTTTCTAGGAATACGTTGGTGAGACAGGTTCTCTTTGGCCAGAGGTAGTGCAGAGCACCACAGAGAAAGTCCATCTTGTACATGAGAGGATGAAGGCGGCTCAAGACCGACAGAAGGCTTATGCTGATCGTTGGAAGAGGCCCTTCGAGTTCGATGTGGGAGATCATGTGTTCTTGAAGGTTTCCCCTCGATAGGGGAAGATGAGGTTTGGAAAGGGGATTAAGCTCTCCCCTAGGTTCATCGGACCTTTCGAGGTGCTGAAGTGAGTCGGTGAGGTGGCATATCGGCTAGCCCTGCCACCTCTGTTAAAGAAGGTTCATGATGTCTTCCACGTCTCCCAGCTTCTTCAGTACTTACATGGTGACTCTCACGTTATCGACTGGGGAGAGTTAGAAATGGGAGACGATGTGAACTTCTAGGAACGACCAGTCAGAATTGAAGATCGTAAAGAGAAGGTTCTCTGTAGACGAACCATCGCCTTGGTTCATGTGTTGTGGAGGAATGACGGCCTCGAGGAGAGAACTTAGTAGTGGGAGACCTAGATGCACACTCAGTACCTAGATTTGTTTTTGACTTGTGTTTTCTTTGTTCTTCTGAGCTATGTTTTTGATGTTATACTGTGTACCTTTGATATATGGAATGCTTGGATTGTCGGTTATGAGACCCTTTTGTTTCTTTGTTCTATGGACGTGTGTAGCATGTCCGGATGTGTGGGAAAAAGGGAAAAACATGATACTTAATCGAGACTCATTAATGAAGATGCGATTGAACCCGTGCGGGAAATTCAGTATCGCCTAAAGAGGATAATATCTCGACATAGGAGAAGGAATTTCCCCAAACCATGTGTTCGGGAAGTGTGTGCGTTGTGCGGTGTTAGGGGTAGTGCAAGTTGAAAAATCCTGATGTATGAATGTGTGAAGACCCAATTCATAATTGAGATGCATTAATGAGGATGCGACTAAACTTGTGCAGGTGTGTTAGTGCCACCTAAAGTGGATAATATCTTGAAATAGGAGAAGGAATTCCTAACACATATGATTAGGGTTGTTGGATGGGTTCCTGTCATAACGAGGGCCCTAAGAGGTATCTTATTGGGTTCCTCTGGGTTGGATTTTGAATTCTCAAGGACGAGAATATTTTAAGAGGTATCCAACGTAATGGCCCGGACATTTCCTTCCCATTCCTTTGTCAAAAAGAAGGCCACAATGTGTTATGGAGTGTAAAATGGACTTTTCCCACACTTTCTAGAATTTCGTAAGTACACACCATGTTGTGTGAGTACACGTCATGTACCCCCTCACCGGGTATACCCCATGTTGAAGGTTGTGTCCTTGCCTTGTTAAATAAATGGGTACACTCCATGTATCCCAAACTACATGCCGGTTAGTCCCTCCCCGCGTACACGTTACCTTCAAACCGTGTGTTGACCAGTCAACGACTGTGCGCCGTGTTGAAGTTGTGTCCTTGCCATGTGAAATAAATGAGTACAAGCTGTGTAGTCAATACTACATGCCGTGCAGTGTCTCCCAGCGTATGAGTTAACTTCAAACCATGTGTTGACCAGTCAACGGCCAGTATACGCATTAAAGGTCGTGTTGGAAGCCGCGTAATGATCGTGTGAAATGGACGAGTACACCCTGTGTACCATAAAGTACACGTCATGTTATTTTGTTTTTATTGCCTATAAAAGGAGGGGTCCCCTCCTCCTTTTCAACTCACTCCACTCATCCCCATTCCCTCGAGCAGAGCTCTACCAAGAGACTCGAAGGCTCCTTTCATCTATAACTTCTTCATCCGAGATCTGACTTACGATCCGTCAGCGGCCACGGGATCGTAACGACGAGGAAGATCTTTTTAGCTTGGTTTTGTTGCTTTCCTTTCAGCCTTTCCTTCCTAGATTCTACCCGAAGAGGTTTTCAGTGTTTTTCTAGGAGCGACGGACGCCAACGGATGTCTTCTAAAGTTTATATGGGGGAGCGTTGTGATCAGAACCTGTTGAGGTAGGGGTTTTACCTTCGTCTCTCAAAATTGTGCATCATGCGGGGTGGGTGTCCTCTTGTTTATGTGAAACACTTTTGAACCATTTTAATAAATATAATAAATGGCTTATATAATGGGGATGGGAAGTATGTGAATGTAGTTACCTTTTTATTTATATCCTATGATATCATGTTGTGAATTGAATAGGCTTATGCCAACTAAAAAACATGGCCGTTGGGGGCCTTTGCTTGCACAATTAAATGATTCCCTATCTTTATATACCGTTTATGGATGGAAACTTCATGTAATGTGGAAATTGGTTAATCACGTAATGTTGGATGACTAAATGAAAATCTGGAACCCTTGTGTGATCACCTCGGTTGAACTAATAGAAATAATAAACATGTGGGTGTTTTTTGGGGTTAATTTATGTGAAGGGGGTGTTTTTATGGGTTTTTGTGGATCGGGTGAGCAGCGGGGCTCCGGTTGGCTTGGTTGTGGGTTGGTGTGAATACTATGTTAGTGATGGGCAGTAGGGCTGCGTTAATGGTATCAAGGGTTGATGATGTTCAGTGTGTTTGTGGTTTTGGTGGTTGGCAGCGGGGCTGTAGGATTGGGTTTGAATGTGAACAAACTATGAGTTGTGAATAATAAATGAATGTGGGAGAGTTAATGAATGGTGGGGAATGATATTGTATTGGGAGTAATAATTAATGGGGTTGGTTGGTTAATAAGAATGACTTGGTTGTGTTTCTTGTGTTTTCCTAACTTGATTTGTGGATAGAAGGGATATGTTTTACGAATGATCGATGTGGTTGGTTGTGGGTAGTTTCCCAATAGTTAAGGAACTAATAAACTAATTCTGTTGAAACATGAAAACCTAAATGGTATTGGGGTTGTTTGTTGTATGCATGATTTTTAGTAGAAATTCCATGGCACGTGCTCAGTTCTCTGATTAGAAGCCATAGGAGGGCTTAGTGTTTGGTATATATATATATCTGTATCGTTGTGTTTTATCGCACACCACCCATGTTGAGCACTTAGTGTCGAACACTCCCATTTCATGGGAGAGGGTGTTTTCCCTGTAGTTACTAGCTCCTTCCTGCTCCTTCTTCCCTATGTTGTGATGGCTTGAGGTGACCTTACACCCAAGACTATTTGGGTAGGTTTCTATTGGGGTGGTTTAGCCCAAGACTCTTTTGGTAGGTTTTACTTTTTCCCAAGAACCTTCGAGATGAGGCCCTGGTGTGTGCGGGCAGAAGACGTGGTTGTGTGGCCCAGGTGATTGCGGGCGGGATACGTGGTTGTGAGGTCCAGGTGTGTGCAGATGGGATACATTGTTGTGAGGCCCATCTGTGTGCGGGCGGGATACCTGGTTGTGAGGCCCAGGTGTGTGCATGCGGGAAGAGTGTGGTAACGTCAGGATGTTCTCCGTTAGAAAGAGCATCTAACTAGTGGGGGAAATGGTGGGGGTACCCAATACTCTTGATCTTATATACTACTACCTATTATTGTGTTTTTGGTGAGCATGGCTGGTGAGGTTGGGAGGATAGAATTCCTTGTTAGGTTTTGGTTTCGTCTGTTGTTCTCATGAGACATTAGGATGTCTCCCCACTTGTGCATGAGATCTTTAGGTTTCCCTACTGAGTATACTTGTATGCTCACCCTACGTTTACTTTCAGGTTTCCAGGAGGACTACCAGGGCAATGCGGGACCCTACTAGTCGGGACAGTTGGAGTTATTGTAGTTTTCTGTACTCTTGTTTCATTTGGTATTTTACTTTTTGAGCTTTCTTGTACCTGTACCTTCATTCATAAGTATTTAAACAATCATGTGGGATTGTTTTGGGTTTATTTCTATACAATTATTCTTTTCATTTTTGGGGGTTGACTTGTCCTATTTCCCGATCTAAAATAATAAAAAGGGTAATGCCTCCCATATTGTGAAAACTCATACCCTTGGTGCTAGTTGCCACCCTGGGGCCTACTAGAGGGGGGACTCGGGGGGTCATTATCTCCCTTTCACCATTGCCAGCTCAGGAGGGGCATCTTTGGTGGGAGGGGGCATGACAGCTAAGGAATATTTTTCCCCTTTATAAAAAACTACTTCATCTAAATCATGTATTTATCAATTCCGAATAAATATAAATATAAAACATTCATCAAGGAATTTCATACTTTTCATAACATTATAACCTAGGGAAATCAAAACATAAGAGAGAGTGAATATTGAATCATTTTAAGGGTAAACATAAGAGAAAAAAAAGATCATAAGTTAGAATAAGACGAGAATATGAGTATAATCATGATACATAAGAAAAGAATACTCAACAATTATTAAGTCATAATAATTTAACTAATATTAAAAAATAATAATACATGAATGTAATGAGTGATTAAATAAACATGGTCAATGATAGTATAACATACTGATTTGAATAATAATAAGATAATGATATTTCCATAAAATATGGATGTAACATAAGCATAATAACCTTATATATTTCTTATTCATCATTACATGGATCACCTTTTAGGAATGGTATAACTACCCATGTAGCTTCTTGGGCTTCAAATAATACACTTGTGATCCTTGGCCTTTGGATAAAACCCCACATGAAACCTATTATCATGGGATAATCATCGTGTATACCTTTTATCAATAGAAAAATCATACCATGGACCCTTTGGGATAGAATAAATACTCTAGTGTACCTCTTGGATTGGGATAAATCATATCAAGTGCCATTTTGAGATAATGAGACATAAAAAATAATAATTTATTGGTGCGAAATATAATACAACACCCATTACTATCGATACATATATCCCACTTAAAAAAGAAATATTTATCCCATTATAAATTAAATATAAAATGAAAATTTGAAACGACCAATAGAATAATAAAACCATATTGAATGAAAAATGTGTTTTCAAGAAATATAATGTAACATTACCTGGAGATAGAAATAAATTCTTAGAATAAAACATATGGACTTTTATAAATATAGATCGACAAAAAATAAAATTAATAATTTTTCCTGATCAATTAATGTATCGTATCTATGATAAAACCTTTTAATAAAAGTTTTTATGAATTGAGTATTCATAGAGGAATGACATTAGAAAAATAATTATTTTCATACATTGAAAACTATTTTTCAAACCAAGGAAATAATAGATTATTACTTTGATATACGGGAAAATATAATAGAAATCCATAGAAAAAAAGGATGATGGTATAATTTGATGTATATACTCAATTATGCATTTGATATATCAAGGGATGTTTACTTCGATGGAAAATAGATTTTATAAATGTTGTCACTTTGGAAATAAGAAATTCCATTGACATATTTATATCATTTTAAAATTAATAATTTAAAAAACTGAAAGGAAAATTATTTCTTTTATAAAACATATATAGTGGATGTTTTATATAAAAGAAATATATATATTGAAAAATAAAATAATATTTGGGGAAACATTTTTAATATTATCATAAAACATTAACACCACATATCACATTCAATTGTTATTTTGAAGAAACATGAATTAAAATAAATGAAAATATATTAATTTGAATAGGGAAACTAAATAATTGATCCATGAAAAAATTATGATTATTTAAAACATAAATATGGGGTTTAAGATACAATATTTTATTTTAAATGGATTGAATACCCTTTTAAATATTTTAAAATACCTTAGTTTGAAAACCCACATCATAAATAGATTAAAAAATTATAATCTATGAAAGGGTAAATGGAATTATTATAATTATAGAAAATAATCCATACTGTCTTTCTAAATAATAGAGTATTACATTGGTGAAAATAAAAATATACACATGGAATAATGGTTTCATATGTAAGAATTGTAGTTACTATTAGTAAAATTACACTTTAATTTTATAATTTTTTTATCAAATTTTTAATTGAGGATTAGATGTCATTTGCCTATAAATTTATGCAAAAAATAGGGATATTTTTCGGATCAAGGAAGCCCTAAAAGGTATACTATGTTAATGATGAATATGGCTCGTTGAATCAGATATTGAGTCAATTAACTCTCATATAATTGGTAATGTACGAATCAATATAGAAGTTGGGGAAGGTCATAATATGATGATTAAAATATCATAAAATTTAATATATTTTCATTTTTTAAATAAATGTTCACATGAATACACAATATAAAAAATAAAATGGAAAAAAATTGAAAGAATATCCCATGAAGTCGAAAAAAAGACAATGTATCACTTATGAAAAAAGTAAGATTTTATTCAAAACCTCATAAAAAGATAGGGATTTTAGTTGAACATAAATCACCACGATTAAATCACAAGTCCTAATATGATATCTGAAATGGAAATATTATACACCATAAAAATATATTGAGTGAATAATACCAATCATGTCTCAAAGAGAAGAATTCGATTTGAAAAAAACATAACTTATTTCACTACTCAGAAAAATGCATTCTAATATCATGTATAACAAAAATAAATATATTAATTAAATAATTATGAAACATTTTCTTATATATAAACTTTTATATATTTCGTTTATAAATATATTCTACATTTATAGTGGTTTTTAATACCTATTTTTGATGTCGGGTGTTAGTAGTCATGTTCATTTTGATCTACTTTAATAATATCAATGATTTTATTTGTTCTTCTGAATAATATAACTATTACATGTTAAAAAAAATTAATATAATTTATGACATGTAATAATTTATTATTTTTGAATTCCCTTTCATTTGTTCTTTATTCTATGTTTGAGAAGATAAAATTGCCAATAAACATTTTCTTGTTATTTTTAACCTACCAATGATTCTTTCATAATTAATGAGCTAAATATAAATGTATCATTTTGAAAAGAAAAATTAAATAAATCAATATTTATATATTATTACAATTTTAATTATTTTTTCATAATCATCTATGATATAATTTTATATAATTGTTCTTGTAGGTGTTTAATCTGACCCAAACATTTGGATACCATTCTTAATGAATTATTATGAGGGGGTTTGCCAAAATATCATTAAAATGTATAGTAATAATGAAATTTGATTTCTATTAGGGTGATAAATCATAATTAATAAATATTTATAATAATAAGTATGGAATATGAAATATTTCATAATTTGAATGGATTATTTACCCCTTGGTATGATTATTTTTACTAATTAAATTAATTCCAAACATTTTCTTATCACATCAATAATAGGTTCTGATATTTGCAATAATATAACTATAGTAATATAATAAACTGAATATTTATCCACTAAAAATAATACTATGATCGTAAATGTAGGGTAGTGATGAAAGGAAAGATGGAAATCCATAATTCTAGGGAGGTAGAAGTGTGCACAAACACAGGTATGATGATATCATTTTCTATTCAATGGTAAAAAATTGTATTATGGTTAATAATTAAATAATATAAATTATGTCATGAATATTATAATTATATATTTTGTTGACTATTGGGGAAGAGGATTTAAGTAGGTAAGAAAAATGAATCAGGTTGTGTTGTAGAGGCTCTGGTCCACCAAACAAAAAATACAAATTTTCATTTTTATTAATAGAAAATGGTAGGGTGGATAGTGATTCAAAAAATATTTTAATATCATAAAATTAAAATTAGGATACTAATGTATCTTTTTTATGATGAAAATAATGTTTAGAGAAAAAATCATAAAAAAGTAGATAAATAAAAGAGGGATTTAGAACGTATACCCCACTTATTGGATTATATTTTTTTGAATGAGAATAAATATTTCAGATATGACTAATTTAGAAGGACACAACCAATTTAATCTTTTTAAGATTTTATATGATATGGTTTTAAAGAGTTTGGGATGAGAATGTTGGAGTTTGTTGTGAGGGGATGTGAGAAGAGAAGTGCCTCTTCCATAAGAGAAAATCAGTTTCATTTCTTAAAATACATGAAACTTTTCAATAATAGAGAGTTACAATAATATATAGTGGATTAAAATTTGATAAATTATGTATTTGATAAGAGATATGGTCAATAAACACCACAAAGAAAAATTTATATTTCTATTTTATAATGTTTCAATCCGTTCACAACTAGAATAATTTTTTTCGTTTTATACTTTTATTATAGAAAGTACTATTTACAGATGGTAGTGTATTAGTTATGCCTCAAAATAATGATTAGAATTTTATAATTTCTGAAATAAATCATTATAAATTTAAATATATATAATTTTTCTCCAATTTATAAATGTGATGAAAAATAATTTTAAAGTACTAATGTATAATCTATTAAAAATACTTTTTGAAAAGATATTACATATTTTATAAAATATAAATATAGGATCTAAATTCATATATATTTTGTTACAATATATTATTTTAATTATAATCACATCTTTCTTTAAATAAAATTTTTCATAACTTTTAGGTTTTCTATATATTGAAAAAATGTTATAAGGGCCACATTATTTTCAAAAATGGAATTATCCACAATATTCCTCTAAAAATCGTTGCATTTGTAAATAAATACAAACAAATAACTCTATGTAAATATGTGAATTTGAAATTTTTTTAAAAAATTATATCAAATTAATAATAAAAAATTTATATATTCATTTATTTAAATAAAAAATATATCATATAAAAAAAATATTTATATTAAAAAATTAATTCCTAAATTTATAGTTTCATTAATATTATCTCTTTTAAATTTCATATAAAACCTCAAAATTATAAAAAAATATCATTTTATGGTATATTATATACTACATGAAACATCGATCTAAATAAATCAATGAAAATAAGTTATTCCCATTTAATCTATCTGATAGCTTTGGGAATATTCTACCGTGAGTCTAATCGAATTTTTTATAGTATACCATTATAACATAAACATTATATTTTCAGACTTGAGTGGTAATTATTAATTTAATAAATCCATATTTTTTGAAAATTTTAAAAAAATTTCCTTAGTTCTATATATATTACTACTATATTTATAACCATTCAACGGAAAAAAGATATGTTTTCATAAAAACCATGTAAAAATAATTTAGCCATTATTTGCATATAAAATGTAAAATTAATTTTCAGAAAGTGTATAACATTTATTTAAAATCTAAAGTTAATTTTTTTAATAATCATAAAAATATTATCTTAAGGTGAAATTTTGATATTTTTTAAAAATTATTAATTTATCGATGAATAGTGAAATAAGTGATTTGTAATTGAAAGCATCATTTTTGTATAAATTATTTATTTATATTATTCATATTATTAATTAGAATACAATTATAATTATAATATATATATAAATATAAATTAATCCAATTTAGGTCATTTAAGCCATTTTAATATTGAATTTTGAAATAAAAACATTGGAAATAGCACAACATTTTCTCTATGAAAGCCCACTTTCTAGTGGAATTTTCATGATTATATTTATATTAAATATTAACACTCATTTGAATGTATGTCTGAAAAATGCATAAAATATTGGGAATAAAAGTAATTTAAACAATACAATAATGTCTAAAAATACATTACATAAATTAATAGTGAAACCAGTAAAATTTATTTATTGTAGTTAAGGTAAAAATGGATTAACATTGAGGAAACTAAGAAGAAAAGAGTTAAAATGACCTAAAAAAACCTCAAAAATATATTTTTGAGCCAATTTAGACAATATAATGTCAAATTCTTTATAATAATCAATTTTTGATAGTTTTGTCTTGGGTAAAATATGGGTACACCTCTTTTCCTTTCAAAAATTACAAGTGTTCCATTCACCTCAGTTATAAAATTTCACCCTTTATCCTCTCTTATTCACATCATAAAAGCCTTTTGTTTCATCTAATACCTACCAAAATAAAATCTCAAATTAGATAACCTAATTTTTATTCATTATTTTGGGAATAATTTCATCCTATGAATGATTTTGGTGAAAACCTAAGGTCATTACCTGAATGAGGTAACATTAATTAATTATCATTTATAATTTGTTTCCTCTTCCACATCCTTAAATTATTGTAAAACTATGATTATATAATACCCTATGTATATTTTATATAATGAGAATATTTATTTTTAAATAAATTACCAAGAACTATCTTCAAGGCCTTTAAATGTGTTACGAAATCATCATTCTAGTGTTCAATAGACTACCACCTGACGAAATGATTATATTCATTTATTTATTATTACCTTCCACAGTTGGGAATGATGACATATATACAATATAAATTTTTTATATATATAACATATTTATACATTTTTAATTATTATATCACATATAACTATTTTAAATTCAATTCCATAGTAGATATAATAATACCTCTCATTTATAAGGTGGACTACTGCCTTTAGAAGTATTGTAATTCTTCCCTCACTGAAAATTTTCAAAGTGGGGAATAAGTGAAACAATTATAAATATATCTTATATAAATGAAATAATTATTATATTAATGACATTTTTATCATTCTTAAATAATAATTTAACATTTTTTTACCTTTTCACTCACTAAAAGATGAAATCATCCTTCTTGTATGTGTGGAATACCACCTTCATGAAGTGATGTGACTATATTTTTAACCCAATATCACATGGATGATATATATAATTACATATAAAGATATATTTGGTATTTAATATTTTATATTAAATCTATAAAGAAAAAATATTACTTTCATTCATTCCCTAATGGCTGTTTAAAAACAGAAACGCTACCCATGCATATATATGGAATACCATCTGTAACAGCCCGAGATTTTATAAAAAAAATATTCTTTTAAATTTCATTAATGTCTTGTGTTGTACGCTACACCAAAAGGAGCTTTCTCAACACGCATCCTTGACTTGCCTTGCATTACACGCAATCGCGACCTTCCTCGATAGCGTGTGTAGTACGCAATACCGAGTTTCACTAAACAACGATATGCTATTAAAATATTATTAAAACTATCTGTTATGAATAGTAATAACAACTTTTTGAAATTTTGTAAATTTTATTTTTCAAAATGGACTTCATTTTTGGATTCGGAATATCGAAATTAGCTTAGGGTGAAATTTTGATAACTTTCGGATAACTTTCATATTTTGATGAATAGTGGAAATTACTAAATTTTAATTAAAAACAACTTTTTCAATCGAAATAATTAATAGTGATAAATTATTAATTTTAGTGGTTTTAAAGTATATTTAGAATATATTTTTACAATTTAATACAATGTTGGTCATTGGATGTAATTTCACATTTAAACCAGTTATAAACAAGTATCAATCTTTTGATAGTTATTATCTCTTAAAAACACGCCATTTGTTTTGACGACGAGAAATAAATTTTAAATTAGTTAATGAAACTGATATGTTTTGAATTTGGTAAAATAGACATCATTTTTGAGTTCATAATATCAAATATAGCTTAGGCCCAATTTGTGGTATTTTTCTGAAAACATTCAATTTTTGATGAATAGTGAAACCACTAAGTGGTAGTTAAAAAAACTGAATTGTTCATAAAACATAATTTTACCGCTTCTGTGAGTGGAATTTCAAAAATCCGAGAGACACAGTTTATGTTAGTAAGTAAAATGTGGTTCAATGAGATGAAAATAATTTTTTGGTGAACAATAACTTTTTAATTTTTTTTACCACGGTTAAAAGTAAATAGGGTAATTAAGGGTAGAAATGATATTATTATTACCCTAACACATGTCCTAATTCTATTGGACAAGTGTAATTCGACCAAAAACAAACTTAGGAATAAAATATGTCCATTTAGGCCCACATGGATTAGATTAGGACATTTATTATTAATTTATTTAAAGAAGGGTTAAAAGAGTTAAAACAAAAGTTTATTTACTAAAACATTTTTAATATGGGGTTATACATAAGATAAATTCGACTATAAATATTAATTAGAAATATTAAAATATTTCCTATATAATGTTATTTTATTTGTAATTTTTAGACATTAAATAATTTAATTTATTTATGACACAACGATGATGTAGTAATTATCTTATTAATGAAATATTGACATAATTGATGTTATAAATACCCAAATAAATAAAATTTCAGACTTTTTATGAATTCAACTAACTTTATACGTTAACATGACATGTTATTATTAATTTAATTAACTTTTTTCGAACTTATCATTCTGTTATGATTTTCACAAAAATCAATTACTAAATAGTGTCAAAATTGAAATAAAATAGTTTTTAAAACAAATATTATATTATTAATTGTTATTTTATTCCTAAAAATCTATGGTTCGGCCAAATGAATTAGATAAGGTTATATATATTAATAATAAACAACTTGGGGTTCGTTTGGCTTCTTATATTAATTTTATTAACCATATAGTGTAAGAACACAAGAAGACACGGTAAAAGTAAAATTATTTAACATAATGTTAAATCTAAATGATAAGGTTAAAATTGGAACCTAAACTTGTCTAAATTATATTGGATGAAAGGCTTTCAACCCATCCCTACCATAGCCTCGAAATAAATCAATTTGGAGCTCTTTAAAACCGAACATGACTTTATAATAAAACAATATTTTTAGTTTTTCCAAAGGAGCCCCTCCCCTCCCTTATAAAAGGGCACCTCCTCCCTCTCTTCCTCACACAACATTGAGCCTTCAAGCTTGGCCAAACCCTAAAAAATTTCTCTTCTCCTCTTCGCTAGAAACATTCTAGAGGTTCTGGTATTCTTCAAAGACCCATTTTAGTGCCCTAAAAGGATGTCTCAAAGAAGCACTTCAAAGAAGAGGTAATGTCTGTTACCGTTTCTTTCATCTTTATTTCTTCTTCCACTTCTTCTTATTAGGTTGTTTCATTATGAAGTAATAACATCAGTATCACTCATATACTGATATGTCATTATAAGTATGAAACAAACCTATTTCACCATCTATCCATCCTATGGAAAAATAAATCACCGCACGTGCGTATGTACGGAATACCATCTCCACGTCATGGTGTAATCTATTTTCCACCACCACCTTACATGGATGGGTATAATGGTGTAAAGAATAACTATACATAGTTATTAAAACATCATATTGATTCTGATATATTGTATCATCCACTCCAATTCAATTCAATAATTATGGTAATGATATCACCGCTCGTGCGTACGTACGGACTACCGTCTCCACGACGCGATGATATTCATTCTCCATGTTAACCATTTAAGAATGATTATAAAGTATATATAATAAATAATAATGAAATATATGAAATTATAAAGCTACTGGATTTATGTATAAATGTATGTCATATACTTAATTCCATTCAACTCAATAAGGAAACGAAAACAGCGTTCATGCGTACGTACGGCCTACCGTCTCCATGAACGGTGTATTTCTTTCCATTTACTAATTTATTATATATATGTATATTCTGAATATATATTATATATAAATCATGTTTTATATTCTGGAATTAATTAATTATGATCTGAGCAATCATATGAATAATTACAAGTCAAAACACGGATGACAAATGAAACAATTTTACCCAAAATGCTCTTTAACATAGAATTTACAAAAGAAAGTGTAATATAAAGTCATAAGTGAACCATATATGATATCATAACAATGAGTATGATTCTGGAATAATTCAATGACATTATTTAAATCATTATACAGGAGGTTCAGACACCTATGATGAAAATCGGCCCTAACGTAAGGGAAATATCACAATCTCATTTTTATCCGAGATTGTTTATACTTTAGTATTTACTGGGGTGTATTTTATCATCCACATCCATTTTTCCTCAATATGCAATATTATTTCCATTCACCTACAATTGTTTAAATCCTATTGTACCCTTCGGCGAGTTTTTAGTAAAATATATGAAAGGAATCTTTTGTCGTTTTTCGTACGAGGTACTTTTTGACTTTTCCGACAAAAGTACGAAGAATGTTTTTTTAACTTATACGGTATGAATGGATTTTTAAAACATTATTTCCAAGATGATTCCTTTACAAGTTTTGAAGTTTATTTTTAATCAACTTTTTTTAGTTTAAAATTGTATGACATGTTAATAAAGGAAAAATGTTTTTGAAATAGAAATGATATTTTCCTCAATAATGGAGTTCAGTTGTTTTATCAAAAAAAATTTCCATATAACATAATATAGGGATCTATTTCTAACCTTATTATTACATTGATTTGATTATGTTGTTATGGAATTATTTTTATGAATTCCTTTATCTTATATGAATTGTTTTATGATGTCATGTTGTTTAAGAATCCCATTTTTATTACATGGGTTATGCAATGATGTATGATTTATGAATTTATGGAACACATAAGAATGGTATCATTATGAGATGGTTGGGACCTATATCTCCCTCCAATGCATTGGGTAAAGGTTTTATATCTCATGAGATAGACATGGCTGGACCGGTAGGTTATACCGGTTCAGTGAAACAGGACTGAAATGAGGGTGACTCGGTTCAGAAATGGACTTTGTCCACTAAGATAGTCTTGGCAATGAGCCTTGACTAATAAGATATGATTCTCTATGATTATGTGTGTATGAAAAAAAGTTTCATGTTTTATGTTATGATTATTGGGATTTCATTTCACTACAAAGATTTATCCCATGTTATGAAATTATGCTCTCTTTTGCAGGTTAAGATTTCCAAAATGTTATGTTCTTATGAATATGATGTGATTGATATTTCTTTTGTTTACCATTACTGAGAATTTGAGCTCACCCTTTTATGTTTTCTTTTCCCCAGGATATGAAGAAAAGTTTTAGGTAAAAAAAAGGAAGATCTTCATGGGAGATGTTGAAGATCATTCCCCACTATTAGAAGATTATATTCTGAGTTTCCAAAGACACTAAACTATTACGATCCTTGTGTGTGTGTTTTTGTTATGTACCAAGTATTTCTCAAAAGTAATGTAATGTCCATGTACGTCAGGCTTTGGGTCTCTACAGTTGGTATCCGAGGAAAGGTTTAGTCAACCTTTGGAAACTAGGATGCGAGAACTTTAGTGACATCCCTAAAGATATTTCTAAGGTATGTCTAGGGATGTCTCTAAGGTTAATTATACGTATAGGTAATAGCCCTAGAATTGCGCTAACGATCATAGAATTTAACCTAAGATGTTAGATATTGAGGGTACTCCCCTTTATTATGTTGTTTTCCCTAGAATGATTTTTGCCTCTCACACTATTCTTTTTGGGTTTTAGACGATGGCTGGAGCCCGAAGGAACCGTGTTGATCAATGTAATGGGAAATGAAATGACTGTCCTCCTGAACATACATGTGTTATGGTAGATGGAGTGAAAAATCTTATTGCTATACTTACACAAGCTATGAATCATTCTGGACTTCCAAATGAGCAGAGAAGGGAACAATATTCTATTGAGTCCTTCATGAGGCAACGTCCACCTTCTTTCAGTGGGTCTTCAGATCCACTTGTTGCTGAACACTGGATCAGTACCACTGATAAGATATTTTCAGTTCTTCAATGTTCTGAACATGATAAAGTCATCATAGCAGTATATCGTTTGGAAGGTGATGTTGATCAATGGTGGAATCTTATCAAGAATACGAGGCCAAGAGATAAAATTGAGTCATTGGAATGGGGCGAGTTCAAGAACTTGTTTTCCAGTAAGTACTTCCCTCTTATTCTTCAAACAAAGATGGAAACGGAGTTTCTTGAGCTGAAGCAGAAGGATGATGAATCTGTTGATTTATACGAAGCAAATTTTACAAGACTTGCATGGTATGCATCTGGCATTATCATCCAACCTGAAATTAATGTTGATCGATTTTTCAATGGCTTAAAACCAAGTCTTCGAAGGGAATTAGCTATAAGAGACTTCAGTAGCTATGAATAAATTGTGCGTTGTGCTATCAAGGTAGAAATGGAAGTTGGTGTTACATATCCATCTCATGGTTTTGATAAGAAACGAAAGATGGAGTTCAAGGAGAAATCTCAGAATAATGGTGAAAAGAAGGTGATTGTTTCCTTATGATCAAAGTGTGGAAAGAAGCATGGTGGAGATTGTCTTAAAGGGACTAGAAAATGTTTTATGTTTGGAAAAGAAGGTCATCGAGCAGTTGAGTGTCGAAGTAATGGAAAAAGGGTTTCTAATGATGTGAATAAATCAAAGACTTCAGAAAACACACCAACAACACTTCAATGATTCAAGTGCAAGGAAATGGGGAATTATGCTAATAAATGCCCTAATCCATGGGTTAGTGATGATCAACATGAGAAACCACTTAAGGCAATGGAAAAAGGAAAGTCACATGCGATCACTATTGGCGATGTTGAATATGACAACAATGTAGTGGAATGATTATGTGTTTATGTAATGTGATTCCAAAATAGTGTTGTATATAGTATCGTGGAATATTGGAATATTTATGTATTGGTCTATTGTGGTTTTCAATAATTTTATGGTAGCAGTAACCATGGAAAGTGATTGAGATATTTTCGGAAAAATAATGATATGTGCATAATGAAGGGAAAACGAGAAAATGAAATATTTGACAGTATTCATGAGATCGTGATTGATATAAGGACTAAGTGATATCATGGTTTGAGTATATAGAATTTTGAGGATTATGGTATGTGGAAGGTGTTAACTTTTAACTGAATTCATGTTTTCACTAAGGTTAAATGGGTATTAAAGAGAATACATGATTATGGACTTTGAATGTTTGGAATGTGACCAACAAAACATATCTTATGATATATGGGGATCAACGATGGTATTAAATCTCTTGTAATCGTTTTCACTATGTTATGAGAGTGGACTGCAGTATTATGGATAAGCCTAATGATTGGAATGGATTATGTTGGACATAAGTTAGTATTGATTAAGGATAGAAGTTTTTTCGATATTATTTATGGGATGTTATAGTAATATAGTTTTAGAAAAAGGACAACCTGCAGGACGGGCGACAGCCCATCGCGTCAGACAAGGCTGTGGGAATCGAACCCACAACCGAAGTGCGACTGGACTTTATCATCTACCAATGGCCTACAGGAAGTCCCTGTTTAGTAGAAACTAGTTTTGTTATATTAAGAAGTATGATATATGAAGTATAAGTCCATTTTAGGAACCATATATGATTAGTCTCACTATAGACGAACTTATGTATTTTTTGATAACTTTTCTAACCTTTTGATTGAGACAGATGGAATGACCCATAATTCTATCACATGATCTGCTAACACATCACGAATGGAAAATTCAACTTCATTTATTTAAGAGGCGAAGTGGAAATTGTCCAATGAACGACAAACGGAGAGACTATACCAAAATCACAAAAGTATTTTTCTAATTCCATTTTCATCTACTTTTGGGAAATGATCTTGAAAACCAAAAATGTTGTCCTAGTGCTCTTATATCTGATGAATCATATGGTACCTTACGTCGTCACAAATTTCTGGCATTGTAATTTCTGGCTTTTCCATAGCCATGTTCTCTACCACTCTCCATCAGAATATGATGGTTAGATTTTTCTTCCATATCCATATTTTCACCTATGTGGAAACCCAGTGATTAGTTTATTTGGGTAATCGTTACATTTCATACTTTAGTTTATAAAGACAAGTTTTGGAATTCCTTTTTGCGATGTGGGTTTCTATTAAAGAAACTTTCGAGTAGTAAACCATTTATCACCTCGACGAATTTCGAGGGCGAAATTCATTTTAAGGGGGGTAGAATGTAACATCCCGGAATTTTATAAAAAAAATATTCTTTTTAATTTCATTAATGTCTTGTGTTGTACGCTACACCAAAAGGAGCTTTCTAAACACGCATCCTTTACTTGACTTTCATTATACGCAATCGCGACCTTCCTCGATAGCGTGTGTAGTACGCGATACCGAGTTTCACTAAACAACGATATGCTATTAAAATATTATTAGAACTAGCTGTTATGAATAGTAATAACCACTTTTTGAAATTTTTTAAATTTTATTTTTCAAAATGGACTTCATTTTTGGATTTGGAATATCGAAATTAGCTTTGGGTGAAATTTTGGTAATTTTCGGATAACTTTCATATTTTGATGAATAGCGGAAATTACTAAATTTTAATTAAAAACAACTTTTTCAATCGAAATAATTAATAGTGATAAATTATTAATTTTAGTTGTTCTAAAGTATATTTAGAATATATTTTTACAATTTAATACAATGTTGGTCATTGGATGTAATTTCACATTTAAACAAGTTATAAACAAGTATCAATCTTTTGATAGTTATTATCTCTTAAAAACACGCCATTTGTTTTGACGACGGGAATTAATTTTTATATTAGTTAATGAAACTGATATGTTTTGAATTTGGTAAAATAGAAATCATTTTTGAGTTCATAATATCAAATATAGCTTAGTCCTAATTTTTTGTATTTTTCTGAAAACTTTAAATTTTTTATAAATAGTGAAACCACTAAGTGGTAGTTAAAAAAACTGAATTTTTCATAAAACATAATTTTACTGATACTGTGAGTGGAATTTCAAAAATGCGAGAGACACGGTTGATGTCAGTAAGCTTCAGTGTGATGAAAATAATTTTTTTGGTGAATAGTAACTTTTTACTTTTTTTACCACGGTTAAAATTAAATAGGGTAATTAAGGGTAGAAATGATATTATTATTACCCTAAAACATGTCCTAATTCTATTGGACAAGTGTAATTCGACCAAAAACAAACATTGGAATAAAATATGACCATTTAGGCCCACTTGGATTAGATTAGGTCATTTATTATTAATTTATTTAATGAAGGGTTAAAAGAGTTAAAATCAATGTTTATTTACTAAAACATTTTTAATATGGGATTATACATAAGATAAATTTATCTATAAATATTAATTAGAAAGATAAAAATATTTCCTACCTAATGGTATTTTATTTGTAATTTTTAAACATTAAATGATTTAATTTATTTATGACACAACGATGATGCAGTAATTATCTTATTAATGAAATATTGACATAATTGATGTTATAAATACCCAAATAAATATAATTTGAGACTTTTTATGAATTACACTAATTTTCTAGTTTAATATAACATGTTAGTATTAATTTAATTAACTTTTTTCGAACATATCATTCTGATCTGATTTTCAAAAAATCAATTACTAAACAGTGTCAAAATTGACATAAAATAGTTTTTAAAACAAATATTATATTATTAATTGTTATTTTATTCCTAAAATCTAAGGTTCGGCAAAATGACTTAGATAAGGTTATATATAATAATAATAAACAACATGGGGTTCTTTTAGCTTCTTATAGTATGTTTATTAACCTTATTGTGTAAGAACACAAGAAGACACGGTAAAAGTAAAATTATTTAACTTAATGTTAAATCTAAATGATAAGGATAAAATAGGAACCTAAACCTTTCTAAATTATATTATATTAAAGGATTTCGACCCATCCCCACCATAGCCTCGAAATAAATCAATTTTGAGCTATTTAAAACCAAACATGACTTTATAATAAAATAATATTTTTAGTTTTTCCAAAGGTGCCCCTCTCCTCCCTTATAAAAGGGCACCTCCTCCCTTTCTTCCTCACACAACTTTGAGCCCTCATGCTCGTCCAAACCCTGCCAAATTCTCTTCTCCACTTCCCTATAATCATCCTAGAGGTTCTGGTCTTCTTCAAAGACCCATTTTAGTGCCTTAAAAGGAGGTCTCAAAGAAGCACTTCAAAGAAGAGGTAATGTCCATTACCGATTCTTTCATCTTTATTTCTTCTTCCACATCTTCTTATTAGGTTGTTTCATTATGAAGTAATAACATCAGTATCACTCATATACTGATATGTTATTATATGTATGAAACAACCCTATTTCACCATCTATCCATCCTACGGAAAAATAAATCACCGCACGTGCGTATGTACGGAATACCGTCTCCACGCCGTGGTGTAATCGATTTTCCACAACCACCTTAAATGGATGGGTATAATGTTGTAAAGAATAACTATACATTGTTATTAGAACATCATATTGATTCTGATATATTGTATCATCCACTCCAATTCAATTCAATAATTATGGAAATGATATCATCGCTCGTGCGTACGTACGGACTACCGTCTCCACGACGCGATGATATTCATTCTCCATGTTAACCATTTAAGAATGATTATAAAGTATATATAATAAATAATAATGAAATATATGACATTATAAAGCTACTGGATTTATGTATAAATGTATGTCATATACTTAATTCCATTCAACTCAATAAGGAAACGAAAACAACGTTCATGCGTACGTACGGCCTACCGTCTCCATGAACGGTGTATTTCTTTCCATTTACTAATTTATTATATATATGTATATTCTGAATATATATTATATATAAATCATGTTTTATATTCTGGAATTAATTAATTATGATCTGAGCAATCATATGAATAATTACAAGTCAAAACACGGACGACAAATGAAACAATTTTACCCAAAATGCTCTTTAACATAGAATTTACAAAAGAAAGTGTAATATAAAGTCATAAGTGAACCATATATGATATCATAACAATGAGTATGATTCTGGAATAATTCAATGACATTATTTAAATCATTATACAGGAGGTTCAGACACCTATGAAGAAAATCGGCCCTAACGTAAGGGAAATATCACAATTTCATTTTTATCTGATATTGTTTATACTTTAGTATTTACTGGGGTGTATTTTATCATCCACATACATGTTTCCTCAATATGTAATATTATTTCCATTCACCTACAATTTTTTAAATACTATTTTACCCTTCAGCGAGTTTTTAGTAAAAGATATGAATGAAATCTTTTGTCGTTATTCATACGAGGTACTTTTTGACATTTCCGACAAAAGTACGATGAATGTTTTTTTAAATTATACGGCATGAATGGATATTTAAAAAATTATTTCCAAAAATATTCCTTTAAAAGATTTCAAGTTTATTTTTAATCAACTTATTTTTGTTTAAAATTGTATGACATGTTAAGAAAGGAAAAATGTTTTTGAAATAGAAAGGATATTTTCCTCAAACATGGAGTTCAAGTGTTTTATCAAAATTATTTTCCATCTAAGATAATATAGGGTTTTGTTTCTAACCCTATTATTAAATTGATTTGATTATGTTGTTATGGAATTATTTTTATGAATTCCTTTATCTTATATGAATTGTTTTATGATGTCATGTTGTTTAAGAATCCCACTTTTATTACATGGGTTATGAAATGATGTATGATTTATGAATTTGTGGCACACATAAGAATGGTATCATTATGAGATGGGTGGGACCTATATCTCTCTCCAATGCATTGGGTAAAGATTTTATATCTCGTGAGATAGACATGGCTGGAACGGTAGGTTATACCGGTTCAGTGAAACAGGACTGAAACGAGGGTGACTCGGTTCAGAAATGGACTTTGTCCACTAAGATAGTCTTGGCAATGAGTCTTGACTAATAAGATATGATTCTCTATGATTATGTTTGTATGCCACAAAGTTTCATGTTTTATGTTATGATTATTGGGATTTCATTTCACTACTAAGATTTATCCCATGTTATAAAATTATGCTCTCTTTTGCAGTTTAAGATTTCCAAAATTTTATGTTCTTATGAATATGATGTGATTGATATTTCTTTTGTTTACCCTTACTGAGCATTTGAGATCACCCTTTTATGTTTTCTTTTCCCGAGGATATAAAGAAAAGTTTTATGTAAAAAAAGGAAGATCTTTATGGGAGATGTTGAAGATCTTTCACCACGATTAGAATATTATATTCCGAGTTTCCAAAGACACTAAACTATTACGATCATTGTGTGTGTGTTTTTGTTATGTACTAAGTATTCCGAAAAAGTAATGTAATGTCCATGTACGTCAGGCTTTGGGTCTCTACACCATCTCTAGGATTATAACATAACTCATTTATTATGAAATTATTTAATTTTTTTTCAATTATGAATTAGGTAAGTAAATAATAATTAGTTCTTTATTTTTATTTTTTATTTTTTAAAATGATGAAAATTTTGACTATATTCAACCTACCAAATCCTTTTTTTAAACATAAAGAAAAATTCCATACAAACATCCATCAAGAAAATAATTGATTATTTTAGTCATATATAACATTGTAATAATTAAAAAAAAGTAATAATAAATTTAAAAATGATTCCTATGATGGTAAAAAATTAATATATGTTTATTATTTAGGATGATAAGGAATGCACCAGGCGAGTTTGAATCAAGGTAAGAGATTTCATATCAATTTCACATTATTGAGAAATATTTTAATTTAATGAACCTAATTTATTATATATGGTTTATATACTACCCTTTAACATTTAATATAATTATTACTTAATAATTTATTTTATTTTTATATTTAAATTTTAAATATTTCAACCATGGAGAATAATGTACATTAATTAAATTAGTCATTTGATATATTAGGTGTTCATATGACATGAATATATGGGTGGGTTCTGGTTGTTGATATCCACACGATCTATCAAAAGGTCGGATGAGACATATTGATTGGTCATTATTAGATGGGTTTTACGCAGTGGTCTTAAATATTCACGATGAAGGATCATGATGGTTGATGTATCATGATGCTTAGTATCATAAAGTCCAATAATCATGAAATAATTTCATTTTGAATATATTAATTTTTAATATCTATGATATGCTTCTCTTTAATATTATCTATTGATTCATTTATTTCTCAATTATTTATTAAATGGAATGTGATTTTTATAATTTAACATGAAATATTGATTGTTATATATCATATCAAGATATTTATGTTATTAAAATTGAATGTTTTTTTCATTTATTTTTCTTTCTATGTTTATTGTGATTATTTATTCATGATATCTTCTACTATACGTAACCTTTACTTGTAATTTGCTACCCACTTATTTTTTTATTCTCTTAGGAGACCATGTAGTGTACTTTGATTAATGTTAGTTGATATTATAAAGGTAATAATGATATTCAAAAACAAAATTTTGTAATTTTATTTCAAATGAAATTCATGATGATAGGGTGTATCTAGTCTGCAATGACTATTTTACTATTCATTATTTTGATATGTTATTCATTGTGTCTTATGACAATGTAATAAAGAGGTCACCATATATGGGATACTAGGTTCATGGGAATTATATTTATAGACCATTAAACCTTGAAACAATATTCAAAAAATGAAAAATTTTCCTACTATAACAATACATCAAATGTGATAAATTTATATTATTCTGTTAATATATTCTACCTTTTTTTAAATCAGTTCTAAAAAGGTATCATGTTAAAAATATTAGTAAAAGTGATTTATTATATATAATTAATTTAATTGATCATAATGATTTTATTTAATAATAATTATATTATTCATTTGCTTTGAACATGTCATCCCAGGTTATTTTTTAGTTCCACTACAATCAAACCGTCTATTAGTGGCAGTTTTTTTTCATATAGTCTATTTAAACTGCCGCTATATGGTTTGGCGGTGGATTACAGAAACCGCCAGTAAACTGGGAATCAAAAATCTATTAGCGGTGGATTTTTCCATTTCGAGGTGGTTTAAGGGAAGCATAGTAGATGCCCCATTTCACAGCGGTTTTCGCGACTTTAGCGGCGGTTTGACGGGTGGCAGATATTTTTTTATTCATAGTGGCTTTAACCCCCATGATATTTAGGCATTTGATGCGTCTCTTTCATGGTGGTGAAAACCACCGCTAAATATAAACTGATTACATTTCGCGGTTGTTATAACCGCCGTGAAATGCTGACAAGTAATGCATTAGCGGCGGTTAAAACTACCGAAAAATTCTGACCAAAAAAAATTGCAGTTTTTCTTCTACTTCCCCACTGCCCTAAAAAACAAATCAAACCAGAAAATGGAACATGAGACATCATAAAAACAAATAAAAGGTTATTTATAACTTGGTACCCCCAACATGATGAAATAGGAGACATCATACAAACAATCTACCATAATTCTATAGTGATAATAATCAATAATAGATCTATTGGGAAGCCTGAAATTCATTCAAATAATTACGTCATACTATTACATGATGGTAAAGAATGAATTCTATATATAAAAAAAATTCCTATCTGATGGGGAAAATAATTACATTGGTGAACAATCATTGATCGAATAACCAATGAAGTTTAAAGATTCTTAATGACACATAAATACACTATATCAAGGAACATAATCTCTAGAAATGTATCAAATATAATAATGTATTATGAACTTGTGTGAAATAATGTAGAATCTATAGTATAGGTAACACGATTAGTACCTCAAAAATTGATGATTTTGAATTATGCTCCCTATCATATGTTTAACGTCATTTAGTTTTCCCATACCATGACTCTATGGTACAACCTGACTATTCTGAGTGGGATGACATTTCATGCACATGAATTCTAGAGTCTAGTATGAAATATGTCGACTACTACCTTGGCCTCAAGAGTATGTGGTATTATAGCTACATCCCTACTAAAAATTAAGAAGACCCACATAATAATATGGAATATGTAGAGATCTTATCCCCCTATGAGGAACTAGTGGAAAACTTTTGAAGATGTGAAAGATATGACCCAAACTCCTATAACCTTTTCATTCAACTAGATACACCGTATGTTTGGCCTTGTTGGAATAATAAGGGCCTTGTTTATATCTCAGTAATTGTAAGTACCTTGTTGATATATCAGTAATTGTAAATAATTTTGATTTTAGGTGATGAAGATTGGACAATATAATTAACTAGATTTCATGCACAAAATATTCCAACAACACCTATGGAATGTTATATTATGAAGTGGATTATGGCTATATCATGACTAGTATATTTTCTTCTGAAAAACGGTTCTTTATATATTTTAAGAGACTCCTCAACGTGGTCTGACTAAAGTGGTTGTTTCCCCACTTCTTTATTTTATACAATGGGATTAGAAGTGGTTTAAACTATTATATTGGAAGGAATGTGGTCCGAGTGTGGTCTGGATAATTACCATTCTCTTGGGTTGTCCCCTATTTATAAAGGATGTTAGTTGACTATATTGAGGTATCAGGCATAAATAACCTCATTTTCCCAAGTGAATTGTGATAGGAGGTCTTTCTCATTGTCAAAACATAAAGGGGATGACTTCCTTGATGAATTAAACGGTCATTGTAGAGAGGACATTAATAATGATTTTCATCATGGGGAGTACTATAATAACAACTTGAATTCAAGTCATAAGGAGAATTCCTACATTGTGTACCCTAGAGAAGACCTTTTCAGTGGATGATATTAAGGGAAACAAATCTTTGTTTTTGGATTATTCAGACATTTATTGCATATTTTCAGTGCTAATCAGGATATTGATTCTAATAATCAATCATATTCTAAAAATTAAGTTATCCTTCATTGAAGGGTGTATGGGGCGGACCTTCATAGCTACTGGCAGCAATGTAGATAAGAGGACCATCGTAAATAAAACTAATATTTTTGTAATTTGGTAACAAAGTAGTAGAATCTTGATCATCCATAGATTAACATATGATGGTCCAGTAACACCAATATGAAGTAGATCAAGATCATAGACCCGATATTCATTTTGCAATAACCTTTGGTGTTGCTTATTTTTGGATGCTCTTTTGTGGGTGATAGAGGTTTCTTTCTATGGATGTCATCTTACATATACATAATCTTGTTTTATTATCTCTCATGTCACTATGATAATTTTATGATAGGTCTATAGAATTTTGGCTGGGATATGTTCATAATCTGTAGTGCTCACTGGGGTAGACCGATGACCTTTAGTTGGAACGGGGGTATGGTCCTGATATGGTTGTCCATATAACATGGGATTTCGTCCATGACCCTCTCCAATGGGAGAAAAGATGTGTATCTTCTATAAATATCCTCATATTGTGTTTATGAGTCACCAAAATTATGGTAGAATAGTTGTCTGTCTTCCCTTTAACCATTTTTAGAATATTCTAGGTGACTTTAGTGACCAGAACATTCAAGATTTTCTTATTCTATTGTTGGAGAATGTGTATGGTTCTGATCTTTTCCTCCATTTCATATAGGTATATAATGATGTTAATCAGGCTAGTGGGAAAGGATATGGGTCTTCCCTTTATTTATTTCCAAAATATTCTTAGTGATTTCATTTAATAATAATAGATTATACCAGCAAGGTTAGTAAATGTGGGAAAATTTGTCCTCTTGATCATAGTTTTCCACAGTATTTAGTTAGTGGGATTCTTTGGAGGGTATAGATGTAGGGCCATGTTGATGGTTTATTGTTCACTAACCTATGTGGTTTTTCCTGAATACTTAGGTTTGGGAGACTTAGGTCAGACTCCCGAGGTAAACACACAAATCATATAGAGGTTTTATTGCTTTGTAGCATTGGTGATGGTGAAATCTAGAAGGATCCCTTTGGAGGGTACCTTATGCTGTCTAGATGAGTCCATTAGTGATCTCTTGATCAACCTCCCTTGATAAAGGAGGAACATGTTCTTTCCTTCCATGGATATGACCATGAAATGGTTCGAGATGGAAACTATTTACAACAAATTATGTTCCACTAGTCATTGTCTACTTGACATCTATTATGTATTTTTGAGATGAATGTATTTTTTAGCTTCCTCTAAAGATGGAAAGGTACTATTTAGGTGTGACTCCCAAACCAGTGAATCTGAGACCCAATTTTGAGGGTGCAAGGTTGATAATAGATCCCTTGTTTTAAATGAGGATCAAAATTGTCTAGTAGTTAAAGCATATGTGTTCTTAAAGTAGTAAAATGTCATTTGGATCAATGGGGGTTCTTATTGAAAGTGCCAGAATAATTATGAGAATCCATTACAAGAAATCCTCATGAAATCAGAATATCAATAAATAAACACCTATATAATCAATTGTATCGGATTCATGTTTGTCCACATTTCATATTTTGAGAGAGAAAAAGGAGCCTAACATGTGGGTGACACATGCATTTTGTTTAAGGATCCATGTTAGGTTCACCATTTTTGTTTCCAACTACTTTTATTAGTGAGTATATGATTCGAATCACATGATTAGGCTAAACCACATTCCCATCATCCTCTTATGTTTGGTCTCTATACTGCCTACTAGGTTCCAATTTATATAACCAGAATAAAATAATAATAGGATCACTCTTTATTCATGAAAAATCTCGACTACCAAATCAAACACAAGCCTAAATGGAATGATGTATACAACACTCGAGAAATCAAGACATAAAATGAAACATCATAAATCAAAAAAATGAATAGAAGGAATCATGGGAAATCAAGAAAATGTTAGGACATGGAAATGTTTGGTGGAAACTATGTGCCATAAATGTTACATATTCAAACCAACCGTTCTCATATTTGTTCAACACATCAAATATACTACTACTCATGGTCCGATGATGCATCTTCACCCTCCCCACCTCCATCTCAACTACCTGTTGCCACCTGTAAGAACATTATATTGAAAATTAAATATTTATGCATATTTATAGTTAAACATAAAACCAAGAAAGGTTATAAAACTAAATGAATTTGATTTTTTGTGATTTACTTACTCACCACTACTCGATGGACCACCACCGGGGGCATATCTACTCATCTGTTGATATATATCAGTCAACGATTTCTGCATAGCAGATATCTGAGCCCCATGGTCTTGAACTGTTGCTCATAGAGAAGACATCTCCCTCTGAGCATCTTCAGGTATGAAATGACTATAACCAGGAGTAGATGCAGCTTCAATCCCTGGTGGCCTACCAAATAACTCAGAAGGTATGGGTCGTGAACCCATCCCATGCACTCTACGAGGATGCACCTTCCCAAGGACTTTAGCAACCAGGTCATCTTGGGAGACTGAGTAGGACTGTCCATGATTGGAATCCCCTATTTCTTTATTTTTTACCTATAAATCAAATATCAATATATATTAACATAGTAAAAACTGATAATAAGTTATTATAATAAAAAATTTACTTCATACCCCAACTTATTTGGCAGGCTCATTAAAAAAACTTCCATCTGTTTCTTTTGTGAAGATCCATCCACAGTTCAGTTCGGGATGCTTCATGCCCTAAACTCTGTTACTGCATTAAACAAAGAAAAATAAACAATTCAATATGTTAAATAGATAATATTGTGTTATAAATATTTAAACTAATTAAAAGATTACCAATGACATTCGGCATCTATAAAAGATTTTTGATCCCGCAGTGTGAGGGATGACTTCATTTTCCTGGTATGATGCATTCTGTCTTGATAGATCCTGAAATAAATAAAATTCAATTTAACTGTAATGTATTCAATGTCATATCCTCTTCATATACATGTATAAATGTAAAAAGAGTATAAAATAATAATATATATTTCAATACCATCCGCTTCTCATCATGATGTCTATCAACAAAAACATTCCACTGTTCTTCAGGTACCCCACTAGGTACCTTCTCATACATTTGATACATGGTCAATGATGTATCGTTGACATCGCACCATAACCTCCATTTGAAATCTTTCCATTTTTACAAAGATTTTTCAATGTCCACTTCTATGTGATCACATCAGCAACAGTAAAGTGGAAAAACATCTGTATAAAGAAATTCATTTTGAACATATTAGTAACATGACATTCAAATAAACCATAACGTAATAAAATTACCATTATCTGAGAATAAAAAACATAATTTTTCCAGTTTGGAGTCATATGCCTCCAATCATCATATGAAATAGGCAGGGAAATGGGCTCCGCTGCTAGCTGACCTATAATCTGGCCATGTAACCCCACAGTGTCATCCGTCAGGACCCCATAAGAATCAAATGGCACAACTATCTTCTCTCCATTCACGTTCCAAACATCTGAACATTTTTATGTGTTTTTTCACGGAATTTTTTTTTTCATCTACAATAAGAAAACAATTAGTATAAACGAAATGCAATAAATTTATTTAATTAAATTTTTTACCTATGACTGTGACCCTCCTGAATGTCCATGATGAACTGGAAGGGGTGTTTCGCCGCCCCACTACTGAGGCCTCTGTAGGGGGAGTCGATGAATCATCCTCTAATGAGACATCCATAGATGGTGTTAGAGATGGTGTAGGGGGAGATGGTACATGGGTGTAGGCAGCTGGTGCCTCAGTTGCCGTGGGGACAGACGGATCATCATCTCTTGATGAACTAGATGAAATAGTGCACCGCTTCCTCCTTGCCATTACTATCATTTAACCAAATAAAATTAAGATCATAATATATATTTCGAAAAATTTATGCAGAAAAAAAATTAAAAAATGATAATAGATGCCCAGTACTAACAAACAAAATATATATAAAAATGATAATGAATGGCTATATAAATGAAACAAGTGGTTAGTGAATGAATAAATAATTGTACATACAACCAATTTCCCCTTCAATCATGTCAGATTCCTACTCCATTTCTTCATCTACTTCATTCATCCTTGCTAGACTAATATTTTCATTATCATGATGGACAAATAATTCTGCTTCCTATTGTTGATGAAATTCAGTTGCAGAGGTCAAATCTTCCACTTCATCACCCATATCATACAAATCTCTTTGTATTACGTGGGTAACTACACTCCACCCTTCATCCACAACATCATTCACATAATATACCATTTTTCTTAGCATTCTATTATATATGGATCATGCAGTTCACGATCACCAACATCCATCAAGTAAGAGAAGTTTACAGAAGTAAATTGCAATGAATCTCTTTTAACACCTCTGATAATATAGACCGATTTTCATTTGAATAAAACAACATAAAAAAGACTGTGGTAGTTTAATTCAATAATATCATGCATCTTTCCATAGTATCCCACTCCAACAAATGTAAGTATACCACTATTCTGTGTTTTCAAACCCACTTCTCGATCGACTGTATGAAATGTAAATCCATTCACATTATAAGCGTTGAACTTTCTAACTTGTTTTATAGGACCTCTAGAAAGAAACTTCAAATCCTCTGACAATTCTGATCAAGTATCAGTATTCATGATCTGAAAAAAGAGATATAATTTAATAGATTTACAAATTGTATGTGTCAAACTAATATTCATATTTATTTCAATATTTATATAGATACACATCGTGAAAACCATTCTACAAGCTATTTATTCACAACATTCATTATATCTTTCTCATTTCATGTTCGGCCTCTCATTCGTCTCTTTGTTTGTATCCTCAACTCTATAATAAATGGATCTTCAATTTCACTATTCAGCAGCACATATCTATTTTCCTGTAATAATTCTAATTGTGTTAGTGTCACATAAAAGGTCCTCCCAAATGATCTGCTAATTGCAAGAAATATTTTTCATTTCAGATGCATTTGAGATTGATTTGATAGGTCATCAACACATCCAACTTGATTAAATCATGTCACAATATCATCCAAATATTTAGAACAAAAGGTGAGACACTCCTCGGCTAAATATCCTTCTACAAAAGAGTCTTCTAGTTGAGCTTTATTTCTCACGTATTCTTTCAAAATCCCAGGATATCTGTGAAATAAAATAATAATATTATGCATTTATTTATATGAATAAAATTGTTTACATAACTATAGACATAAAAATAAAATACCTCTCAATTGGATAAATCTATTGATAATGATCGTGGCCTCCTAATTTAGCTTCTTCAACCAAATGCACTATTAAATGCATCATGAAAGTAAAAAATGATGGATGAATGATCATATACATTGAAAAAAGGTTAAATAAAAACCTCTCCTGGAGGTTTTCAAGATGAAATGGATGTAGATATTTCTCACATAATTTCCTGAAAAATGTGCAGAATTGGAGTACAACAGCAGAAACTTTTTCAGGTAATAATGTACGCAATGACAATGGTAGTAACTGTTGAAAGAAAATGTGTGAATTGTGACTTTTCAATCCATATAAGTTATGATTATTAAATTAAACATGCCTCGAGATGTTACTCAAATACCCATCAGATACCTTCAAATTATTGAAAATTTGAAGGAACATATTTTATCACTATTTTTCATTGCAAAAATGGTTGTAGCATACTTTTCATTCTCATTTAGCTAGAGACCACGTTTTATGTTCTTTACTTGTATGTATTTTCGAGCATTGAGACGATCCTTCGACTTTCCATGATCATTAAGTATTGTGGAAATCAAATTATCACATACATTTATCTCAATATACTTCACATCAAGAATATGGAACAACAAATTAAATTCCCAACACAGATGTTTGAAGAATATACTTTTTTTCTTCCATTGTTTCATTTTGATTTCACTTAAAGATGCTCTTCAGACTTGTTTTCTTCTATCATTCAAATAATGAACCTTCCCAAATTCTGTTTTAACATTTTCAAGTTGTGTCAATATTTCAGAACTGGTTAACAACTTCAGAGGTTTTCTACGATCAGTGGAACCATTATATTTTGATTTTTTCAGCGGAAATCTGTGATATGCACCTAGAAATCTTCGATTGTACAAGTAGCACCATTTTCTACTATGAGGTAGCCGTTTGGGCTCAAAATCAATGTTACAAATGGGACAAGCCAACCCCATATAAGTGTTCCAACCAGATAAATTCCCACACCCAGGGAAGTCACTAATGGTCCAAATTAATGCAGCATTCCTTTTGAACATTTTTTTTGAAGAATTATCAAATTTCTCAAAACCGTTTATCCGTAACTCCTGCAATTATTTAATTAAAGGTTGCAGGTATACATCAATATCATTTCCAGGCATCTTTTTTCTAGGAATAATCATCAAGATGATAAAATATGTTTGTTTCATACACATCCACTAAGGGAGATTATAAGGGATCAAAACAACTGGACAAATGATATTACTGGTACTCAAAGTCCCAAATGGGTTGAATCCATCGGCAACCAATCACAATTGATCATGCATAGGATCAGCTGAGAAATATGAATGTAATGAATCAAATTTCTTCCATGATTGGGTGTCTCGTGGATGTCTCATTAACCCGTCATTGTTATTATCTGCAGAATTCCACTTCACTTGTTCGATGGTTTTTGATGACATGAATAATCATTGCAATCGAGGATTCAAAGGAAAGTAATGTAAAATATTTTCCGGTGTGTTCCTTTTCTTATTCTCCATGAAATTATGTTCAGTCATACTTCCAACGTCCCCCGTTAACTGCCTTCTAGAATAAGAATATTTCTTACAATTATGTCTACTTGAATCCTCTCCACAATAAATCATAAAATATTTGGGACAGACATGTATTTTTGTATAATTCAGACCAATCTTGTTAACAAATTTTTTCATATCATAAAAATATTCTGGGATTTTTTCTTAAGTAAATTCATCATGAATCAATTCCAATAACATGGACATTACCTTATTTTTAATTCCACATAGACATTTTTTATGGTACAACTTCAGTAGAAATTAAAACATTGAATATTTAAAACACCCACTATACATCTCTTGATTTCCATCGTCAACTAAATCATGAAACAAATTTTCCTCACTAACGTTTTCCCTTACATTTGGCTCCATAGAATCAAGAGGAGGATCTAATGATATGTTAAAATATTGATATGCTTATGTTACAGTCTCAAAAACATCACTTGTCACGTTGAAATTTGTAGCACCCTTTTCTGGTTGTTATGATATGTTTTGATGCTCATAGTGGTGTCTTGCAGTGCCGAATACATCATTTATGAGGTTTTGCATTTCATTTTCCATTTTCGACGACCTTGGGACCGCATCTTTTGGATTATCAGTAGTGCTCAATCTTTCTATATTGTTCGCTTCTCCATGCCAAATCCAACAAAAATATTGACCAGGGAATTGTTTCAATATTAAATATTCATAAACTTCATCTCTCTTCAACCATGATCTAAATTTACATTTAGGACGTGTGCATCTTATTATCCCTTCAACGGATCGATTAGAAATTGAAAAATCTAAAAACTCATTCAAACCCTTAACATATTGAGGTGTGTTCCTCGATAATGTGATCCAGCATTTATACATGTATATCACAATGTGCCTACACAATAATAAAAAAATTAAAACACATATTTACTTCTATATAGAGAAACTGTTTCATATATACGATAGTGTAAGATTACAGAAACATAATATAATAAAGATGACCCATTGATCATAAAGAATGAATAATATAATAAAGATGATACATTGATCACATTTACTACATACATAGAATGCCCAGACAAACCGAACAAGTTTGGTCCCTATGAGACAACATCAACACCTCATTGTGGAGCAATAAGAATATCGGATTACACACTTATCATAACACTATCAATCACACATTTATGTTGCCTCAAACAACACCCCATTGAATGTGATGTCATTGAACACACCAAAGATGCACTATTTTCTTTCCAATAGTATAACAACATTACTAGAAATATTTATCCCATGTATGGAACCCTTTGAGACTTATCGCAGGCTAGCTTGGGTACCTGGATTACGGGTAGCCAGGGTCATTTAATGAAAATTGGTCATGTTTCATCGCTATTTATGTTTTTCAATCTTTTCACTATCTATTTGAATTTACCTCTCTCTTTGAATTTGAAAGTGTTTCTTATTTCCTTGAGTTTGATGAGATCTTTTTTATTCATTATATAATTAGGTTGTGCAATTTTAATTCATCCCCTTGGATTTCCATAGTGGGGTTCTCATTAAAATCTCTTTTAAATACTAATGAATTATGTATGTAATTTTCACTTAAATATGTTTTGTGGATAGTATTATAAAAATTTATCTTTAATATTTCAAACAACTCATATTAAAAAAAATCATGAAAACCATAAAATTTGGATTTGATATAATACAAAGGACATGTCCAATTTTTCATTGAAACAGTTATGTATATTTCAATTCCTAAGCTCTGTTAATTTGAATTAATTATTTAGAAATGAATTTAAAACATTAACACAAACTATTATACTTAATTAAATCATAATAAATTTAAAATATTTTGTAAGTGACACTAGTTCAGAGCTTATGAAGATCTTTTCTAACTTTTTTGAGAATACCATGGTGATAAATAAAATGTTCTTACTAAAGATATCATTCGGAATTAGTATGTAAGAAGAGAAGTTTATTGTAAATCATATTAAAAACTTCAACATGTTAAGAATTCAATTGTAGTAAGTTAAGGTGGATTTCAAGGATCTGGAATGGGTGTTGTTGTTACTATCATAACCCCTTGAATCTTGGAATTCAATGATCACCACTGTGAGTAACATGAGTAGAAATAATGACATGTGTTTATGGACATTAGAGATTTAATTTTGAATGTTGAAATTCATTAGAAAGAGATCTAGATATTTTATACATGAATATGGTGTGAAATGAATAGGGTGATCCATATTATAGAAGGGTCATAATAAAGGAAAATTAAAGGGAATAATGAGCAGGAGCAGTTCGGTGGAGATTGGTCCTAAGTGTTGGCATTCTGGGAAGAAAGGCAACCTCATCAAATATAAAAATGAACATAGAGTGAACACTAGAAGATATACTTTTGGAAGTGGATCCTTGAATCACGTGTCAGCATATGGTAGTGTATTGCTACTATGTGACACTAGTTCACTTGAGTGTTAGTTGATAGAATTTGGAACATTGATTCGTTAAACACCTGATAGAGGAATTATGAATAACTAAACTTCCATGAGATTCAATGGGGAGTATCTGTAAAATGATAAATCTCTAGAGATAGTTAGTGTGGGAGAAGTTTTTTTCTAGACATGGAGCGGAATCTTGATAAATTTTTATGGAGTGAGACACATCTTGGGATTAAGGAATAATAATTTTTGGATGGTTTAATGATGGAGAGCCTGAGATCCAAAAATAGGTGGGAATTTTGAAAGAATAAAATTAGTGGGATTTATCCATGAGGGATGAGATTGATTCCCTTCACAATCTCAAAACATGACAACAGAGCTAACTAAGAGACTTGCTGGGAAGAAATTCCGTCAAAATAAATTAGTGTATAGCCTGAAATAATATGTGGATAGTATTAATAAATACAAGACTAGGTTATGAACCTCGAGTAACAGGGAGAAGGGGTGTTGCTGGTCGCTGGGGTCTCCGGTCGTGGGGTCTTCCAGAGACACTAGTCACGGGGTCGCCGGAGATGGAGGCCCTGGGTCGTGGGGTCTCCAGAGATGGAGTTTGCGGGTTGCGGGGTCACCGGAGACGGAGGTCGCGGGGTTGCAGGACGGGTTGGGGTCGCGGTTCGCCGATGGGGTTAGGGGAAGAAGGAGGGAACGTGGGTCATGAGGGTTTCGGAGAAACGACCGAGGTGGTGGTAGGGAAGGTTCGGGATTTTTAAAAAAATTATGGGTTTCATGGCGGTTTATTTAAATCCTCCACGAAACCATTAGCCGAAAACATTTAGAACTGGTTTTGTGAACCGCCACCCCAAAACTGCCTCTAAAACCGGATTTTATTATTGTGAGATAAAAATGAATCTAATGATATTATATCAAAAAAATAAAGGAAAGGGTAGATGATACAAGAGTTGTACCTCTAGTGGTATAAGGTACTACCTCCAGACTAGTCATAGTAGACTGCATAGCATGCATCCCTCTCACCCTTCTACTATAGGATCTGGTCTGACTCCCCTATACTTACCATGGTGGCTTGTACTACTGCTATTGTACGAGACTACTAGGTCCCCTTTCTCAGTGTAAAAATCTGTTGGAATTCCAGTTATTGGTTTCTGGAGGGGAATCTAAGTCTTTTCTAGAATTTGGGGTTTCTCCAGATCCCATACCACTACTCTGCTCCTGAGAGACACTGGGAAACCTATGGAGGTGGCTTGACCTCTTAAAAGTGTAACACTCCTTAGTAGGGTGAGGACATTGAGTGTCTGTGTTTGTCTATTCATACCACACTGAAATCGCTCCAAAAATCTATTTCCCTAAGAAGGAATCCTACGCCGCTAGTTGTTATTCCTACTACTACCTTGGAGGTAACTTTTATAGAAGTGCTTCCAATCAAAAAAAGAACTCACATGTCTCCCCACTGAAACTGCATAACTACTACTTGGGGCCTCTCTCTAGTTTCCCTACATGATTATAGCTAGGATCACAAGTCTTCAAAAATTCTTAGGTGAAATAATGTCACTTGAGATATATTCTCATAGAAAATACCATCTTGGAAATGTATTTCCCTAGAAAACACATCAGGTGCCAATGATGAAGAAAAACACTATTAGTCAGTGAATCATCCAACATAGTCCATCAATTACATGTCTCCCTACATCATGTCCATGAGCTCTTAATCCCTCTCATACAAAAATTGTTTCTAGATATACGTTTCTTATAAACTCCTCCTCAAATTTATTCCAGGTTAGATTCTCATGTTGATCAGAATTCTGCATAATGTCCCAGCAACTCTTGAATAGTCCTCGTAACATGTAGGAAATAAGGTTTAACCTCTTATGAAAGGGATTCTCAAGGTGGTTGAAGATTTTATGGACTGAATAAATCCATAACATAGCTGTATGGGGTCCACCCTCTACAACGAACATAGGTGGATTATAAAAATATAGCTTTCTCATCAAGTCAGACATCGATGGTATGATGTGTACTATCTATCATTCCATGGATAACATAACCCTTTGGAAGCTATCATATAAATGATCATCTATTTGATTCTTCAAATCCATGGCATGTTCAGGATCATCTACACTAGGATTGTGCTGATTTCCACTCTCCTGAAACTCAATTAAATGACGATGAGGAGGCATTTCTTCTACCATTATTTAAACAAACATTAGAAAATATTTTACAAACAAGATAAACATCACAAATGATAATGATAGAGAACAATTGACACAATTTTCATTTAAACAAGCCTTAACTAGTTATTGGGAATAAAATAATAGTTTTATTTATTTATTTTTATTATATATCATAGGGATTTCAGTTCATAGTTCATATATCCATATATTTCACCTGAAATGAATATGTACCTATTGTGAACAATGCATGTCATTATTAATCCCTATGCACCAATCATGATGAACATATACTCATATCATACCATAGTGGGACATGATAGAAAATATCAATAACAGTTACATCACACAATAAGTGAATTTTCCAATGTTAAATGACATCAATTGTAACAGGCGAAAAATGTGAACAATAATCCATTCCATAAGAACTCAGATTTTTTCCCACATGTGGGTTAGATACATGAATGGATGATCTCATTACCAAGAATCTACATATCCTAGTCTCCATTCCATATTTCCCAAATAGTAATGAAATAGAAAAGAAACTATACTTTGATACCACTTTGTAACACCTCGACCCATTTATCCCACTAGTGATCGAGTTGGGTGGGTTACGTGACTTCAGCTATACCTCCTTGTTAGACCGAGGCTGTCAAATAGTACTGAGGGTGTAATAAATATAGTGGGGATACTATACCTCCTGGTATAGATTTGAAACAATAGTGTAAATAATAACAGAGTATCACAAATAGTGGAAACAATATAAATTATCAGATAGGAAACCAAAAAATATATAAATGCCAAACCAAACAATCCAAATTATGATTGAAACAATGAAATGACAAGTTGAAGGTATAAAAATGATGCGCTTAATGTTATATAAATAAAAGAATATCATAATCGAAAAATTCTCTATAAACAAGTACCCTAGCTCCATGTCAATCTCATCTCCAAGATCCAACCCATCTCACAATCAATCAACCAACACAAGGCCCCTTTCCCTTGTCCGGAATTGCATCCATGAAATCATCTAAGGTACCAAATAGTGGCCAAAATAGGGTGAGTAGAACTCAGTATTTCACCACCAATGGTGTCTGAACATGTCTAGTCTGGGCATATAATGTATGAAATAAAGCGATAAACAAGGGTGTTAATTTAATAAATTAATTATATATATATAATAAACCAACAGATTCATAGTCTCTAGGATGACACCCTATGTTAGCCAAACCATCATCAAATCCATGTGGAGTGTCTCTTTCATGAGCTGTATCCTCCTACATCAGGACATATTTCCCCAAAATACTGGAAGATTCTGTTAAATCGGGATGAAGTTCCAAAATCAAGATTCAAGTATCCAATCATGGTATAGACTTTATAGAAATACTTTCTTCTTCCCATGGCATTCACCCTCAATGGAAAAAGTATCCACCTCACTCATACTAGAATTGATATAACTACATACATATTCCCATAGAACATGTTTTTAAGATGAAATAAACTATATAACAGGGCTAAGGCATTCTATAACCACTTATGTCTTCTCATGGAATGTGGTACTAAGGGGAAAATTAATAATCTCATATCAAATGGTGTATTCTCTTGTATTAGGATGAATCACTGATAGGATATATCAATTAGGATTAAAATATTATTACAAGAAATATTATTTAATTCATCCCATCACTTATTAATTTTACCATTTATTCCTCATTTTCAAATCCTCCTATAGATACGAATAACCATAATCATCTTAAACCATTTTCCATATATCACATAAAATGAAAAGATATTTTAACTAAGCCATGATTCCAAAGGATCTCATAAAATCATGAGGGGTTGGAACACCACAAATGTTAATGCAAGTCCTAACCATAATGCTAATAGAGAAAAAAGGGATCCTTTGGAGGGATCAACAAGAGGATTTTATAAATAAGGGATAATTAAAATTATTTAGGTTGTGCATGTGGCATGTCGATGCGATCCTAATTTTTCACATACTACCAAAATCAGAATAGATTAAAGGGAGTATTCCAAGACCACCCAACTCAAAATAAGAAATGTTTTTGAAAAATCCACAAGTTTGTGGTAGCAATAAGATTCCCCCTTACCTTCAATGTGAACTATAATTTTAATCAACAATAGATCAAGAAGTGGAAGATGAACTGGAGGGTTTACGATAATAATTTATGTTTAGAACATCAATATCTAACATGGTCTTTCTTATAGATCAAATAGGATTCTCATACGTCATCCATGGAAGGTTTTATGGAATATTAAATGAGTTAGGAAATTTTAGAAGATATGTGTTGGATTGTTAAAATTCATGGATGATATAATTCATGATGTGAATAGGGAATTCACATCATGAATTCCTCAATTCCCATATATGTGGAAAACTTTATCACCTCATTTTAAAAATTGAATTAATCCAATTTCATGTAATGAATAGATTTAATGTGGTGAATTATTGTTTTTCAGATTTCTACAAACCAATCCATGGCGTGAATGGGTTTATAGGGTTCGCCTAGAAAATTCACATAACGAATTGGGAATTCATAACATCAATTCGTTTTGAATCTATAAAGAAACTATCATACTTATTCAATATGAAACAACTAATCCAACTAGATAAAGGCTTAATAAACAGGGTTTAAATGAAAGGAAACCTAACTCTATGAGATTTATCCAAAAACATAAATGGATACATACCTATAAAAGATTGGATATTACACTGGAAAGCCTAATAAGCTTTGAATATCAATGATATTACACAACCCTTCCCATAATTAGATAGATTTTACCATCTTATGATCAACTAATATATCTTATTTTGAAACCACTAGTTGCGGGGTCGCCAGAGATGGAGGTCGTGGGATGCGGGGTCGCCGGAGACGGAGGTCGCGGGGTTTCCAGATGGTTGGGGGTCACGGGTCACCTGGGGGGTTAGGGGAAGACAGGAGGGTTCAGGGGTCGCGAGGGTTTGGGGGAAACAGTCGTGGTGGGGGTAGGTAAGGTTCGTGTTTCTAAAAATAATTATGGGTTTCACGACGGTTTATTAAAATCCACCGATAAACCCAGTTTTTATAGTAGTGTTGTATGTTTGTGTGGAGAAAATATTCAATGGAATTATGTTATGGAAATTTTTTGGTCATTATATTCACTCACTTAAATAATTTCTGAGCACAAGGTTTTAATTCTTTCACATTTATGAAATTATGGTTTCGGATTTTAAACATATTAATAACTCAAGAATGAATCTATTATATGACACATAACATACTCTCATAAGAATTCTGATGTTACATATATTTGTTAAAAAATATTAATATTTCAAATAATCATGTACCAAAAATTGTATATACACTAATAATATATTCTCTATAACATACCATTATAGGAACTATTTGAATCTATATAACATTAAAAAAATTTAAATCATTTATACCTACAAAATTATCTCTTATATGTATCCACTAGATCTAATATCTCACACTATTTCATATAATCCCAAAAAATAATTAATGAAATACTAAAAATAGAATTAATCAATTATCCAACATGTTGTTACCAATAATATCTATCATATTATAAGGTCTTAGAGATTTGATAAAAATGAACCTGTGGGGGTGAATTTTCATTAAGTAAAAAAATTAATTAGTGTAAAAAATTTATGATATGAAATTGATATGTTAAAATATTATACAATTGAACCACACTGATATAAGAAATTTGAGTTAAAATGAAACCAAAAAAATTAAAATTTGATCACAATATATTTTTGAAGTATTTTGGATATAAATTATACTTCGTTTACTCTTCACACAGTGACCCAGCAATTAGATCCAACTATGGTAAATCAATTTTGACTGAAATTTAATAGACATTATATCCACCTTCCTCCCACCTGGAGGATAAACCAAATCCAATTTATCATATATGGGATTACAAAAAATGTTATCATTTTATTAGAGAATACCTAACAAAAAGTTTTACAGGGTCAATCCTAACATCTTTACATTTCCATGATTAGATGGAACCTATTATTTTATAGTATAAAACCTAAAATGGTAGTATATAGGGGAAGACCAAACCAAGACATTCATTTGGTCACTCCTGACATATTTTATGTTATATGAAAAGAACATCCTCTTCTTCTAAAGAGGTATGTTAAAATATGAATCTTATTAGAAATATCCATTCCTCTGTTATTTTATTGCATAAGAGGAACATAATATAATATGGTTATAGACTAAACCTAGTCTTCCCATGGGAAAATACAAACCTAGACCCACATTTTGGTTGGTTAGTTTAACATCCTTAAAATTTTAATAACTGAGACAATACAACTCGGAATTTTGCAACACAGATAACGAAAAACATAGTTTTAATTTAACAATGATCCTTAATAAAGATTCAATATTATAGATAATGTAGTGAATAATTCCTTCAAGATGCTGAAACATCAATGCATTTTCATCCATAAGTGTGCATAAAAAAGAGATGAATAATGAATTTCCAGTACTATATTGAGAACTATACAACATGTATGAGAAAATGAAGAATTGAATCACCTATCTTAGTAAAACATGACATGGTCTTTTTGTACATCCAATAGCCACAAATATTTTCTTCACATTAAACTACATGATTCACTTTCATAAGTACCAATAATAAAATATTCTTATTGAGGAATATTTAATTTGATTTTATGAACTATGAAAATCAAAATCATTTTGTAGAAATAATCTCATTAGAATAATAAATAATGAGTACAATAATGAATATATAGATAAATGTGAAAATAAAATTCCTTAGAATAATACAAATAATTATAATAGAGAAACTCTTCATCTTTTACATTCAAATTTAAACATTACTCGTGATTACTTATTATAAAAAATATTCCAATGTATTTTTTGAGAAAAGGGGTATAATTAATATACATGTAAAAAATGTGTTAATGTTCTTTATATATAGTCTTTAATAATCTATATAATTATTATTTAAATAATCAACAAAAATATTTGAGAAAACAATATTTATTCAAACCAGTTTCAATTTTAATATCACAATTTCTATAATGGTCATTGATAATATCAATATATTCTTAATCTGATGTCAAAACCATTTAATTATATATAAATTAATTTTAAATCTATTCACATGAATTCTTAAAAATCAAAGACTTAATTTATAAATAATAAAACTGTAAAAAAATTTAATAAACATACATCAAAATAATATGTGAAATACTACATAAAATAAGGAATTCTACATGATTGTATAAAAACATATAAAAAATAATTTAACAATAGAGGAAAGAAAACTTTTTATTTTTTTATAGGGGATTTTAATAGGATAATAAATTATGAGAATCATCTTTTTGATGCATATAAGTGATTCATTTTTAATGAAAACCATTCATGTATACAAAAATAAAAAATTTAAATTTATATAATAGAATTTCTATAGCCATTCCACATAAAAAAATTTACATAACCCTATCTCACTACTTTTCCAATTTATTGAAAAAGTAAAAACATTCAAATAGATAAGTATCAACATATCTATTTCTCATGTATGATGATTTCTCATGTATGAAAATTTCCCGCATCTTCAAATTCATGTATGAGATTCCAGAAATTTTATAAAAATAACTACTAATTCGATTTTATAACTAATAAAGACCATAAAATTTGTGTAATTTTCTTTAGGTCCATTTGATGAATATTTAGAAAATTTCATTAACATCACAAAAAAACTAAATTACTTATAGTTATTTATCCCATTTTTTTATCAACATAAATGAGTAAAATAGATCTGAAAAACTATAGATTTATGACTTACAAAATTTAGTAACATATACCATAATTTTAAAAATTATAGAGATCAATTTATAGTGTTATTATTGTAATTAAATTCAGAAAAAAATTTAGACACTTCAATTCATCAATAATAACCATATTTGGATTTGTTTATACAATTATATGTGAAAAAAATAGATGGAAATTTATAATTGAAAATCAGCTACATGGATTCAATATTTTAAATGTGAATTACGATGTTTACAAAAAGGATACGTGGTGAACTATATATTTTCTATATAGTAATAGTGGAAATAATGTATAAATGATATTTATAGGTCCTAAATGACATATCTTTTCAATTAACTCAACATTAAACCTCATGATCATTAAATGTCCAATAAAACAAGAAATATAATGATATTTATGTAAGTGAATAATATGATAGAATAAATTTTAAGAATATTTTAATTAACATCTAAGACAAAATAAATAATAAAATTAATAAATCTATATTAAACCATAAAAAATGAATAAATGAATATAAAATAATAAAAAACTGAATCCCGATTAAAACATAATAATCAAGTGAGATAATATTATTACAAAAATAAAGTATTTAGAACTATGCTAAATAAAATAAAAAATTAGTTTTATTTATCAAAATGATGTATTATGACTTTAAAAACATAGGTTGGGGAATAAAAAAAATTATTATTTATAACTATCAAAACAAAAAGTGGTTTAATAAGCCTCTCAATGTTCTAATGATTTTTGATATCTATAAAACTATGTAAAATCTAAATGCTTATCCCTCTTCATGAAATTAACAAAAGATAAATATTCGATTCATATATTCCCTCTTTTAAAAAATAAGGATTCTTCATCTATCTATTTAAAAAAATTTATTTCATTTTAATGAATATAAAAAAAATTAAAAATATTTTTAACCAAGTATATTGTAAAGTTTATATCAAGGAGTGACATTTATGTGGGTAGAAATTTAAATGATGTTTGTGAATAATAATGACACAACATTGGTAAAATATCATTTTATGAAAAATAAATTTTGAAAAATTATGTTAAAACATTTAGTATGTCTGTGATGTTTTAAAACATTAATATATTAAAATATTATCCACAAAAAAATTAATATACAGAATAATAGTTTCTAGATTTATAAATTTCATGAAAATGTGAAAATTTAAATAAATTAAAACTCTATAAAAGTCAAAATGTTTCATCACATTAAACTCTCATACTCCCCTTAAAATTGATTATTAAATATCACTCTGTATGAGAGTAATATAATCTAATGATTCTATATATTTTTTATCTCAACATATACAATGGTATATTAAAATAAGGTTACAACATGCATAAAGTAGTGTTTATATAAACATAATTTTTTTGGAAATTTTTTAGAATTGAAATATTTTTTCCTCCCAAATATCATATGTATTCTATATAAATCTCTCAATATCATCTTAGATGATAAATAAAATAAATAAATATATATATTTAAACCAAAAATTATATTTTATTGTATAATAATGTTTATAATTAATTTCAATAGATTTTAAAAGGTGAAATAAAAATTTGAAAAATAATCTTTTAAATAACTAAAAGTTGGGGAATTAATTTAAATATCATTTAATAAGTGGTATTCACACATTAATTTCAATTTTCCATTGTTTTTTATAAATAAAAAAATAAACTAGAAAGTTTAAAAAAAATAAAAACTTAAATTTATAGATTTCATGTTTTCAAATTTATAAAAATAAATTTGTCTAAAAAAGTTTTTAGTAATGAAAAAATATGTGATGAATTTTGAGATAAGAAAAATGTTAAATATCAATAAAATAATTCATTCATTTCAAAATAATATAATCTTTTTTGACGATACTTATAATTTAACGAGTGAACACTTCTCTCTAAAACATACCTTAATACCACTATGAAGAAAAACAGGTCATAATGTATTCAAAATATATTAAAAGTAACTAAATGATAATATCATACAAGTAAACAATAATTTTACAAATATGAAAGCATATTTAGTAGCTCTATAAATATTATAAACTCATTAAAGAGAGTGATAAAATAAAAGATATTTTATCGTCAAGAATTTTATAAATTATTAAAGTATACAATTCTTATTTTCACATGATAATGATTTAAATATAAATAAATTTACCCCAAACATTAGAATCATATTTGACATATTATGTAGGTATAAAGAAAGGATTAATTTTACATGAAGTAGAATATATTCCATTAAAATCATAAAAAGTATATGGTTTTAATAGTTTTACAATTAAATTATATTTGGTTGGAAATTAATTTTTTTAGTAAAATATTGAGTCCACATAAAACAAAAATCAAAAGTTTAATGACCACAACATCCTTATTTTTAACTATTACAAGAAAATATTCCAACAGACATTCCTATCATAATTTTTTAATAAAATTTAAATAAAAGAATCATAATTATTCCCATAATATTTATTGAAATAAGAAATATTGAAAATATTACAATTTGAATTAAATTTATTATAAATTGTATTTTTAATGGAAAATATTTATTAACAACTTAATTTTAATGAATTTTTTTCTAATTTTTTATTTAAATTCTTATAAATAATTACACTCCATTCCTTTTTAGGAATAAGCTTTGTTTCTATGAATTTATATTTCTTGTTTAGTCTTACTACACAGATCCTCAACATTAGACTTATCATTGAAAAATAAAATAAATACTATTTCATAATCATCATTATTCATGGAATGAAAATATTTAATACTATCAATTTAGGCATTAATCATCATTAATTTATAATTAATATTCAGGTTTATCAAATATTCGATATCAAGATGTAAAACATCTTTATGTTAGACAACATTCACAAATATAGAAGATAATATTTGTTTCTTTTCCAAATCCTTTCTATATTATTCTTAGAGTTACACTTGTATAAAATTCATTTTAATTATTTTATCATAATGTGAATCACACATTTTCTTTAAATTTTCAATAATCATCTATCTATTTTTATAATTTATAGAAGTAATGGAATCAGAAAAAAAATTAATATATTTAGTTATAAATTTCACAAATATATTTCCAGATATTCAGGCATATAAACCAATATCAATTGACCATGAATATAAAGGTTATAATTTAACCGAAAAATATTTTGTATTAAATTTTAAAGTACAAGTTTATTATTTACATTTTGAATTATTGCATAATATTTGGGAAATAAATCATGTTGTCACAGATTTATTATCTTCTTGAACTTATTTAGGTACATAGGCATCAAATAATTGGGATTAATAGTTCCTCTCTTCTTGCAATGATAAAAAATAATATTATAATGATATATATTCAAATGAGATTTACATTGTATGATATATCCTTTAAAGAGATGTGTTTTTCCATTTTTAATGGTTAGAAACTTCTTTTCCATGCGTCTCAATTTTCTATAATTAATGAGAACATATTTTCATAGTTTCATTCTTCCAATGTAGTTGTTTCAAGTGTTTTTCAAATCATATAAGTAATGTTATTACTAAAATTTTAGTCATAAATATTAATAAAAAAGACCAATAAATAATAGTCATGACCATATAATTAAGATCATATTTAACTACAGCTTCCCCTTCTAAATAAACCGGATCAGATTTAGGTAATTCAAAATATTTAACAAAAATATTCCAAAAATAAATTATCAGTATTCTTTATTGAAACTTCTATATGAATAATCCACTAACTATGATTAATACCATTTATATGTTGGGGAAATATTTTATTCAATGAAATTTTATTCATTAAGTCACACATTGATGAACAATAAAATATCCTTAGTCATATTATGGACTATGATGAAAAGATAGTTCTATAAATACAAAAATCAAAATTAAATAAAATATATCATCAAGTGAAAAAATATATCATACTAATTTTTTTCATAAAATATTTCCTCAACCAAATAATTTTCAATGAATTTTTTAATTAAAATAAAAAACTATAATGTCCTAAATAGTAGTCTTTTATTAAATTATTTTGCATTATGTGATGCCAATTCTGTTTGTAGAGTATCTAAAAAAATAAGATCAATACAAAATACTTTGGTTGAAATCACAAAATCCACCACATTCACCTCCTAGAAAACATCTATGAAAATGAAGTCGATGCTAATAAAATAATCTAATCACTCCATCCAAAGCTCCTTGACATTCCATGAATGGTGAAAAGTACTATTCCTAATAATATACATAATAAAAATTGATTTATTTTCCAACCAATTTTTATTCAAAATATTTAATTTTGAAACAAAAATATTATTAATGATTCCATGAATCTTCACTTCAAGTGGTGAGACCACACCAAAATATTTATATAAACGTCAGATAATTTTTTAACTATGATCATAAAAGTTTGTGCCACATTAATTGGTTCTAATATTCTTATTCAATGAACCATCCATGATAATATTGATCCAGGTAGATATATAGCGTTTCAAAAAACCCTCAAGCATCCATACTTCCTGTTTTCACTTTTTGGGTATACCCATCATTCTCAAAACCAAAAAATCATTAATGATGTTATTATAATGTTTATTCATTAGGATGTTTGAGTAATTTATTACAACCAACTCTTTTAGCATCATCGATCATGGATGGAAGGCTAAATAATTGCAGTATTGAGCATTGTGGCCAAACCATGTCTCCTATAAAATTTCATCATGAAAAAACTAAATTAACAACATTATTGGATAGAGAGGTCAATATGGTCATAATTCTAAATAAAAAAGTGACAATAGTTAATCCCCATTCCCAAAAATATTGATAACACTAAAAATATCATTCCATAATGATAAATAAATCACATAGATAGGTAATAAATGATCTGCATCATACCAGTCTTGATTTCACAAATATATCATCAGACATAGAGAAGCAATGAAATATTGTATGAAATTATCAGTGGGAAATATATTATGTGACAGGTGTTAGATGAGAGTTAGAATATAGTGTATAATAAAATCCTTGTTGAAATTTAAAATCAAGCTAAAATCACTATTAAAGTCCCCAAAATTATGCTGATAAAATATTTTACTATTCAAAATAGCATTTCTTTTCAATTACAATAATAAAACATTATGTAATGTGAAAATTGTGTAATAATTTATACTTTTTTCACATCATCATGCATATACAACTAAATTTTTTCAAGGAAGTCTTTCATTGTGATATGAGTCTCAATAGATGAGTCAAAAGGTTGAAATTTTTATGTAATATAGGATCCAATCCAATTGGAAAACTAAAATGTGATAGATTAGCACTTATTTACATTCTTTCCAGATAAATCCATGATGATGACATAAGTGTCTATAACATGTGGCCCAATTATAGAGTTCATGTAAATTATATTATCCTAGATCATCTATTTTAAGAATCTAGCATTGAGAAATTAATTAGAAATTGAATTATTATTAATGATATTCTAGGTGAATCGAGCATGAAGAGATTCAATGAAATAACTAATTCTCTTGATACTCATACCTCTAATTAATAAGTACATTCTATAAGATTCCCATGGAATAATAATAAGACTTGACTCATGTACACTTCCACACAAGATGAAATATTTTATACTAAAATTAATCTATTTAATCAACCCTCTAGTATACTTATAAATCATAAAATAAAATAAATATTTTAACATCCCCCAAAATAATAGAACTCCAAGATAATTGATTTACGAGACCCCTATCTGATACACAACACTAATAGGATATAATTCTTTCACAAGATGGGTCTTTTTTTGCAAAAAGATATATGATTTATTCCAAGTGATAGTTTTTCATAAAAAACATTCATAATGAATTAAAGACTTTTCAAGTGACTGAATATTATTATTTAATCCAATAATAAATATGATAATTTCATCCTCATGAAAAAAATGTGATAGATAATTGAGGGACCAAGAGGTTTAAATTAAACTAATCATTCATTACGTCACATGGTGGGAGAGGAGCCTGCAAATTTAATATTCAACATTACAGAATAATATTTCTTGAGATAGAGTCACCATTCTTGACCACCTAGATTATTTAATGTAACCCATTGTAGTGCCACTGACAAGAACCAAAATGTGATCAGAGCTAAAATGGGATGCAACCTAATTAATAAAAATTCTACTAAACCCAATGTAGCTATGAATCTTATAGATGATGTTAAAATTCATTATATAAATTAATTTTTAATATCAATATTATTAGAAATGATACTTCCTTATCATCTTTAGGAGTATATTAGTGCATTCTGAATCATTGAAAATGAAATCATTTTTGGAAATTTATTTTATGAATCCAAATTGATTTCATTGTATAATTTTGTCTGCAATTTGAGTGTGCCCATTAGCAATACATTGGAAAATCAAGTTATAGATGACATTGATGAGGGAAATGCATCTGAAAAGATGAGTCTCACAAAAAATGTCAACTTTCAGAATCGAAGTAATGGTGTTTTCATTGAGAATTTTAGGAATGTATCTTTTAATAAAGAAATAAGAAACAATCTTTTAAATATATACATTAATCTGATCCCAATACTGTGGGAAGAATAAATTATTTAATCCATTATGACTAGGAAATATATTTGTAGTCTGGATGAAAATTTTATCCATAATCACAAATTGGTGGGGGATATTGGTGAGAAAAAAGTTTTTATATAGGTGCTACGAGGCTAGGAATAATTCTATCAATTAAATCCCCCACCGAGTTAGGTCCATTACCGAGACTCGAGTAATTGTCAAAAATGTGTTCTAAAATATACCCACTATTGTAAATGTCATAATCTTCAATGTTAATAATGGAAATAGGTATAATATATTTACTATCTCTCTAAAGTGTGTTAAAACAATTAATATTCATGTACCACTGTTGAATCCACTAAATTGTGAATATTTCATTGAGAAATCCTTCAATCAATGAAATAATGGAATTTGGATTTATAGAGGTACTAACCTAATTGTAATGATATCTATTAATGTCTAATATGTAGGCTTCCTCCCCTATCATCTAATGTAATAATACAAGAGTTATAATTTCATTATCCATCTTACTAAAGGTCTCTTCTCTCAAACAGTTCATATTATTCCTCAAGTGTTTCATCTTTATATCTATGCATAATCCTCACTTCTGTAATTAATTCTTTTCCAGAAGTTTTTTACATGCATATCATATTCGCTATAATAGGAAAAAGTATTATTAAATAAAAAAGGTAGGGTAATTTTTATATCTATTCTCTTAAGACTAACCAAAATGGGATAATGATCAGAGCTATGTTTTGAAGGATTGATTTTGTAAATTGAATACCATAAATCCAAAGTAATGTCAACAGTAAAACATATATCAACTTTATTGAATACGATTATATTTATATTTTCCCTCAACCAAGTGTACTTAGCACCATCAAACTAATTTCAATTAAAATATTACCCTCCATGGAATCCTTGAATTTCTAGATATATCCTCGTGAATGGAGAACAAATAATTTATCACCAGAGTGTAAGATTTTATTTAAATCACCAAAGAGAAATTGTGGGTCAAAGATACATTCATTGAGACTCCCAATTCTTTTCCATTGGTTCCTAATTTCTGGGTACCTAGACATGAAAAACAATAATTGATCCGACCATTGACAAATAATTGTTCTAGAATAAACATGTGACCCAATTTTCATTAATTTTTATGACATTTACAATTAATAAATACGTATGTGCATGAACCAAACATTTTCTGTAGCGGCTGAATAACTATTGGAGTCAACAATGGTAAAAATAAATTTAACCATGTTATGAAGTTTAGTAGCAAAAGAGTATTTTGGTTTAGAAATTCCAAAAAGTGTAGGTTTATGACTTGTAGTTTTTCTATGCAAGGTATCGAAGATTTCAAATTTAGAAAATCCCTAGTAATTCCATAATAGAACATTCATATCTATGTGATATTGAGTTGAAATTTCCTCTATTCCTCCATTATCGTTCTTTCATCATTCAAGATTATTTTTGAACCACCAAAATGATTATTAAGGCTTACGGTTTGTGTTATATTTAAAATTCAAATAGAAAAACCATCTTCAATAGATTGAGGTGTGCACATGATGGGGTCATTAGGAACGATGGATTTTTAGTCAATAACACCTATAAGTTCACTCAATGAACAAGGGGTTGGATTGATAACATATATATCTTCCTCTTCTTCAACCAGAAGACACCATGACATCATTGAAGATTTAGGGGTTATTAAAATCAGATTTTCCACAACGATGTTGTCAGTTTTGACTATATTGGTATGATCATCAATGTAGCCAACCACCAAAGTGATTGAAGCTTCATGAGACTCAACATTAATTTCATCCTAATATCTAGAGTTATTTTCTTCAACTAGGGTATATCTATTATTATTTTTTATACACTAGATCATGGAGACATATATGATGGAATCCACTTTGGAGTGAGGAGAATGATCTGTCTAAACATCCTCGAATTGTGATCATTGAAAAGATCCATCATGATCATAGGGAGAAATAAACATGATTTCATTAACATAAATAGTTGGATACCCCTACCTATAATATTCCATTTTTTCATCGGTACTAAACCATGATGGTCCTCCTATACATGTTCATTCACTCTCCTAGTAGGATGTTGTAGGATCTCGAAACAATCTATGATATCCTTTGTTTTTCGAGATCCATCCACTTAATCAGCATTAAAAATCACACTTAATTCATTTATACATGTTTTATTAGTGTATGAGGTATTTCCGACCCCTTTATATTTTTGGGAAGGAAATAAATGTCATTTATTTTGTTCTCTATGGAGTCTTAACCTGATTTTTCACCTATTTCAAATTTTATTTCCTTTCTATTTATTCATTCCCCAAATCCTTTCAATGTTTTAGTCTTGGAAGTATTAGGATTCTTATATTTACTCTGAATGACTATAAAATTGGCTATGGAGTTTCATAAAATATTGTAGTACTAACAAAACAGAGGCTGATATTTGAATTCAACACAAATACCATGTTTCAAAAAATTGATATTGATTTTAATAATTTCTAGAGACATGAAATCCTTATCAACTTGTACTAGAACCTGAGAAAAGAATCCAAGAACACCCTCAATGTTTTTTGGATCTATCTTAAGTGACAACCCAAATTACGGAATCCACTGTGATATATCACTATTAAACTAGTGTATAAACTCTTTACACTATCCTATTTCTATTCTAATGGACTATCCAATTTACCATATATTTTATGGCTTTATATAATAAAAAAACATTTACAAGAAAAGTCCAAACCTATAAATTTATAGGCTCAATCCAAACAATATTCATTTTTAGTGTTTAGATGAAGCCTAATCATTTATTAGAGACAACATTACCAAGTATTTAACAAGTATATACCTAACCATGAATTTCAAACTCCAAATATAAACCGATTTTCTCCTTCATGTTATGAAGATCCATGTATTGAAAAGGAACACACTAATCCTATAATCTTATTTGAGAAGTCCATTCTTTTTTATTTTATAGGATATATGAATACATATATTTTTAAGAGAATGACTAATCCCAATATTATTTGGTGGAAACTAAATGTAATATCTTGGCTTTTTCTTAGATGTATTATAACTTTTTTTTGTAAATATTATCCTTTTTAAATCATCATTTTTCTTGGTCTTATATCAAGTGTGTTCAAGTGATTTTTGGATCATTTTGGGTGTTATTGGACTGTGAAGAATTGGTAAACTAGTTTTTTCAAACCATGAAGCCTCCTCTATGGAAAGTTTCAAAGAAAGATAATGAGAAATAAGTTTTCTTTATGGAATTCTTGGTCATTTTTTGGTCTATGTTTATTATCGTTTTTGTTATTATTCATTTATTTTATCTATTCTATTTCTCTGATAAATAGGATATAGTCACCCTAGTAGACATATTAGACCCTTTTTGGTGGTTATCAACCTATAGTGTACATGGATGTGTTCTTGATTCCTTTTATTGAACTGGATTAGGGAAACATTATGCAGCACCAGAGTGGGGATGTTACACATTTTTATCGGTGGGGGTTTTCTTTTACAATTCATCATTCTTATTATTTGGGAAGGGTGGAAAGGAGAGAAATATTATTTAGGCCTTGTACATGATCGTGTGAATGGGATTAGCTAACCAATTTACATTGGAAACCCCATGTTACAAGGGTGGGATTGTTGTTTATGATTTTTGTTGTTATAATTGGATATATTTCCCAAGGGGTGATACAATTATTGTGTTATTTTATTTTATTTTTGATTTTACTCAAGGATATATATAAAAAATGTGTTAATTATTTTCACATAATTATTATATCATTATAATATATGGTCATGCTCTGTAGTAGGCATGCATGGAAAGACAAGTTATTAATGGATTTCAGGAAGTGATAATGGTTTTCTTTTTGGGGAAATATAAAAGAAATGGTGTGTAATAATGAAATTATAATAATTAAAAAATTATTAAATGATTTAATTTGGAATGGTTAAAATGTACACCAAATGGGGAAATTATAAATATGAATGTGTTTACACTGTGTTCATCATGGACTAAATTATAGATGGATGAGGGTTGATCTGATGTTGTCGTTTTTACTAAAATGTATTGTATAAGGGAGATTTTTTTTGTGGGTTTATGTGAATCAATCTTGAGGAAAGTTTCATAATATGTTTTCTTGGTATTACAGATACATTCTACCTTGGTAAGAAAATTGGTAGGATGATAAGATGATATTATAGGGAATGTTCCCCTATTAGTCATTCAAAAGGACATTATTGTTCAAGGTTAAGGGGTGGAATTGATGTTTCATGATAACTTTTATTACTTTGTAGTGGACAGATACATAGGGTGGGCTATGTAGAATTTGTATCATCTAACCAGGGAGTTCCAGTCATTGAACCCTCCAATGTGTTGGAACCAATGATGTTATTGACTATAAATGGTGTATGGTTTTAATTTTTAGTAAATCCTCATTATAAGATAATGATTTTTTTAATGAAATGGATCATATAGTTGAAGCAGGCAATATTATCGATGGAGGCTAAGAAACATGTGTACAAGTATTGTTTTTGGATCAATGAATCAAATTTTGGCAATGACAAAAAGTTCGCACAAGAATTAAATGTGCCCAAAAGATAAGGTTGCATACAATATTCTAACATGCACAATGTAACATGTAAATGGGGTTCTCATGCTCAGATTGAATCTGACACACAATGATGAATATGCATTAGAAACATGTGCATAGGGTCATCAGGGCCTAAAAATATGTGGCTACACCCATGGAAGATTTAATAATTTTCCATCAATGATCTGGTTTCTCTACTACACAATGGTATTCAGTGAGAAAAAGCTGAAAATATTTAATATTGTGCACAATGTTTTCTTTTAGACCAAAATACATAGTGAACCCTTTGGTGTTTTTGTGTTAATGATAATGGTATCATGGAATGTAAGGGTTGTGATAAATCTATCTTGTGTGAAAAAACCATAATCTTGAATACAAGAGATGGTGTGCCACGAAAGTACAATAAAATGTTTTTATAAGTCTCTTGATATCATGTTTGATTGATCAATTATTTAAAGTGCATCAATAATGGAATTTGATGCAAGAATTGTATTATGGTTGTATGAGATGAAGACTTCAATTAAAATCTTCTAAAGATACCTTCATGTCAATAAACTGAGTAAGACTTCTCTAAAGGTAGTGAACAATGAGATTCGACTGATGTGTTTTCAGAGGACGCAATGAGCTATACCTAGAATTTTATGAAGGTAGTGTTCCCAAAATAGAGTGACGTTGTATGAAATCTTTTATTTCACAACTAGTGAAGATTAGTGGATTTAGGTATGACTGTAACACTATTAGAAAATGCTTCTTGTACATAGCTTTTAGTTGTGAACAAAGAAAAATTATTGTCTTTCATCACATGGTAATTGAATATTTCATTGTTGATTATATTTTTCATGTAGTATTATGATTTCCCTCCCTCATGTGAACATGGTATATCACATTAAAAGAAAATTTTGACACCCTGATTAACCCATAATGACCTGTAAAAATCCATGTAATTTTTTTTATTATATAGTAATTCTACAAGTCTGTGAAAATAGACCGCGCATGATTCTCAGGACCGCAATGCCTGGAATAAATTTCTAAACCTTTTTCGGGTAAATTCAGTAAACGTGTGAGAGGGTTTTTTATAACATTTGAACCAGTGATCAGAATTGAGATCTAAAGACACCATTGAAGTCAATGACCCAGTATTCACTTATATATACATTCTCCTCGATGATAGTTAGTCGAGGTTGAATGTTAATTTTTTGGTTTTTTCATGAATGAAAAATGTAAAATAAAATTAGTGTAACATTATAATTTATTTTTATTTGGAAACTCCCATGAGGATTTTTCGAAGGTGGTTACAACCTAAACTAAACCTCCCTTGAAAGGTTATGGTGGTGGGGACCACCCGAGTATACACCCCCTTGGACTCCCTTTTAATCAGAAAAACCCTAAAACTTTCTATAAAATGTGGGGGATCCTCTTCCACTCCTCCAAAATTTATGATTCCATCCTATTTAATTAATTAAGAATTTTTTAATTTATTCCAACGAATAAATTATGATAGCTACATGGAATTTTTTGGTGCAATTGGGAGGAAGGAGCCATCAGAGAAAGCTCTCCAATGAAGAATCCCAATGAAGAATGCCGACATTGACTTTGACTTCTTCCATGGGACATTGGTTGATGTGAAGCATCTTAAACGTCAACGAACCGTCAATCGAGGAAATTTCATCATCACCAACTTCATATTTTTCTCTCCTCACCGATGTTGTTTAAGGAGGGTGGTTACGGGATTGACAAACGCCAAACCATATCAACTAAAGACAACCATCAACCAAATCATCGAGGTTGAGAGGGTGTTTGAATTATTTTCCTTTACCCATTATTGATATTCTTGTGATTCAAGTATTAGAGCCGCTTACTACCACTCTAATGTGGAGAGTGCAGGGAAAATAAGCACAGCATGTCTTGTCCCAATTTCAATGGATAATTCTTGTGTTCTTTGTGATGGAGGAGGACAGCTGTCAACCGCGACAAAGGAGACAAAGGCAATGATGGCATTGATGCCGCCCCGAGGCCTCCTTCGCCCACAGACTCCGTGCCCCACACCACTCCACTACCCGCGGCTTCTGCACCCCACGACGCGCCGCCCCCCGTGGACTGCCGCGCCACCCCACGACCTCGCCGCGCCGCCCCGGTAGAGCCACCCTACAACATCCACGACCTCTACCCTCCTGCCTATCCCAACCCACGGCCTCCTCCCTACCGGTCGAATCGCTCATTCCTCGCACCCCGCAGCCTCGCACCCTCGCAGCACCCCCATGCGGTTGAGCCGCTCTAGCCGAGCCGCCCCATGGCCTGGCACCCTCGTGGTACCACTACAAACGAGCTGCCCCGCTTGCTCATGGAACCTCTGTGGCTGAGTCGCCTCACGCCATCCGCGGTCGAACCGTTCTTTGGCCCCTCGCTGACCTCACAGCTTGCCGGACTTCCCAGTGGGTAAGGACACCCAGCGGGCCTAGCCGAACCCATCAGGCTGGGCTGCCCAGCGAGCCGGACTAGACCTAGTAGGTTAGGCAGGGTTAACCCATACCGGGGCAGCCTAGACCCGGACCCACTTCAACCCATTTACACATTTTCGGCCATAACATTAGTATCGAGCGTCCAATTGACGAACCTATAGCGGTGATGGAAATATTGGAGAGTGATGGTCCCTTTAGTATACCCCACATGATTTTTGGATAATGTTAGGGATCATTCGAGTTGGATGAAGCATGAATCCAATCGGGCCCTTTGGAAAAAAAGGCTAATAACTCACAGACCGGGCGTCCGATTGACGCATTGTCTATTGTGCTGAGACCCCTATGACGTGACATGCCATTGAGATACGTCTTTCTGGGACTTAATTTAAATTTGTGCATAAACCAGTGGATTTTAGAGCACACCCTCTTAGATAAAAGTGATCATAGTACGAGAACCCTGTAGATGGCTCTGACGTGAAGATGTACTCGGATCCTGTGTGGGTCAGAAAACGTAATAGAGATGTACTAGGATCATGTCTGGGTATGACGACGTACTAGAGACGTACTAGGATCCTCTATGTATCTGATGATGTACCTTGAAATCATATGTGGGTCAGCTCTTAGCAATCATGTGTGGATCATCACCAAGAGATCCCGTGTGGGCCATCTCATATCAATCCTGTGTGGGTCTGACGACATAATAGAGATGTACCAGGGTCCTGTGTGGGTCTGACGTCATAATAGAGATGTACTAGGATCATGTGTGGGTCTGACGACGTACTAGATATGTACTATGATCCTAGGTGTGTGTCATGATGTACCTTGCAATCTGGTGTGGGTTAGCTCTTAGTGATCCTATGTGGGTTAGCTCTTAGCGATCATGTGTGGGTCAGCTCTTAGCGATCCTATGTGGGTCAGATTCTTTACCAAGTAAGATGATTTAGTAGTTACATCTAATCATCTCTACTACTGTACATATGTTAAACCTAGTTTGAGATGAGTTTGTACCTATGTGGTATTTTCCATCCTGTTAATACCTTGATGGTATTCTTCTGTGTGGTGTACCTATGTGGTACATGCCTTTATGGTATTCCTTCCCTTGTGGAACAGTTGATATTTGGGATTTTGGGTTGGACCATGTGTTTCTTCATGATTGAGATGGGTATACATGATAACATAGGTATATGTATGGGAATTTACCTAAGTATGGTTGAAAATTGATTTCATGCTTTGTGGATTATCCTTAGTGGGTTTTCTGAGACCTTGAGGGTCTCGGGGTCCCTACTGAGTATCGTCATAGTCAACCCTACACGGGCTATGCCTGAACCTTGTTGTGTTTGGTGTAGACGATGGACAACGCTGATCGAGACTGAGGGTACCAGGACTGGATAGTGCCGGGAGGGGGACCTTATGGCATGTTGGTACATAGATATGATTGGTTGATGTGGAGTGTTGAGGAGGTGATCTGTACCTACTCTTTAGGTAGGAACCTCAGAGGAAGATCAGTAGCTATCTTTATTTTTTTCAGTTCTATTGTATTTCAGTTGCACTTGCACTTTCCAGTTGTTCTTGTATTCTAGCACCTACTACATACTGTACTCACTCTGTTTACTATTCAATTTACTTGTGTTTGTATCTTGTTTTGTGCTTTTTTTCATGTGTTTACAAGTTATAAAGGCAATGCCTTCTATGTTTTAATGACTATGCCTTCCGGTTCTAGTCGCCAGCCCTGGTCTATGGAAGGCTGACTTGGGGTAGTCACGACATAGGCCCCAGGGGACGGGTCGTGAAATCACCCTCCCCTCTTAGGGTGTCACGTGGTCCAAAAAGTTGTATTTGAGATATGTTGCTGGTGTGAAACATATCTTACTTTATCATCATAGGTAATTAAGTAAATTTTATTGGTGTTTCCATTTTTTATGGAAGAGAATTTAATATATGTAGGAATAGGATGATATATCATCTAAGATATCATATAATGGAATTCCTTTTTTGCTACAGTGTACGGAATACCAGGAACTGATCTATTAAGGATTTATATGACTGATATTGACAAAAAAAATGCTTCATGTAGAAGTTAATGAACATAATTCCCTCACTACATCATTTTCTGACCATATCTATCTAATGGGGATGATATGTACATCAGTAAAGTGTATTTTTGCAAAATTGGATAATATATATTACAGAGAAAAAAATTAAAGCGGTTAAATTAAACGTTATACACAATAGGTTTGATGATATAAAGATTAACCCTAATGAGAATACAAATTATTCATTAAATCAAATTATTGATGTAGATAGATTAATTAAAGGGCTTGGTTATGAAATCACCAATATTGAAATTGTGAAGAAAATTTTGGAAAGCTGTCCACCTGCCTATACCACAAAAAGAACATCCCTTGAGAAAAGGGATCTATCTAAACATTATCTAATTGATTTTATTACCTATATGATGGCATAAAAAATGAGAGTAAAACATAAAAATGCGACGACATGTGTCATCAAGGAAATGTAATTCAATTCCATCGACAAACTATAAATTAAGAGAGCTATTATTGGTGAATACAATGGGGAAGGAAAAATTATTTCACTCATTAATAAGAAATTCAATAGAGGAAAAGTAAAATTTGAAGGAAAGCTTCCCTTGGAATGTTTTTGTTCTGGTAGAGTTTGGAAGATTTCATATCTATGCATAGGGAAGTTTGATGAAGATGAAGGTGATTATAAAAACTCATAGAAGACTTAGAAATGGTTTTTCCAAAAGGGGAACTTGAAATATGTAAAGAAACTATAAGAAAAGAGTATTTTCAATAAAAAAGATGATGAAGATAATTAATTATTTGAGGATGTGGAACTATAGTGGTAATATAGAAACATAGCCTTTGTGATGTCTTCTACTGAGAAGCCTGAACCATCAGAAGATAAAGATAGAGATCATTAGTTGAGTGCTGGTGCAGATCTAAAGTTTCATCCTAAGGAATAACTTATTAAGAAAAATAATCAATGTAACATATAACAAATTTAGAGAAATTGTTGATGAATCATCGGAATATTATGACCATCATGAAGAAGAAATAGAAAATTTGGAAGAATTAGTGAATGTACAGTTAACAACCATTGAAATAACAGAAGATGATTTAGAACTAAAGATGAGAATGAAGAATAGGAATGCCCATCAATGAACTCACCTCCATACTAGAAGATAAGTCCCGAACTGTTGAGTTTCTTGAAGAAGAATTTGTTACTCTTAGGACTAAACTCGAAACTAAATCTATTTCAAAAGATTCAAATAAGAAAATAGTGTTTGGATGGATCTCAATTGATTGTATGTGTGAGATAGCCAAACATGGTTATTATGGAGTTGAAAATAGATTTAACGATCAAAGGCCTAAATGCATGCGAAATATATGAATCAATTGTGATTGAAAAACATAAAATGTTTCATGTAATGTGGTCTAGAATAAAAGAAAATATAATTTTTGGTCAGGTTGGGAAGTCAACTAATATGATTAAAAATAAACACTAAATTAAAATTTATTATCAACAAAAAACTATATTCATGTATCTAGAAATTATGGGCAACCAAGTTATTTTCCTATGGGAGGATACATGAGGATTAGTCTAAATTTGAAGACATTTCTATTGTTGAATTATCAATTTTGGGGCTATCTAGGACATACTATTTCAAATTGTAAAGAGTCATGAATCTATTTTAATTGGGATGGTCTAAGAGATGAATTAAGGAGAAAAAAATCATATACTACTACTCATAAATGAAAAAAAATCTATAGATATTCTTTTACTTGTTCTAAATTTTTCTATAAAGCTATCTATTGAAGGAAGAGGAATGGGAGGAGAAATTCATAAAAAACTATTATACAAGTTTATATTCAGGAACCAGAAAATGTTGATTTAAAAAAGGATTTCTTCTTTCAAAGAATAGTATAAATATGAAGAACTCGTGTATATGGAAAATGAATATAAATGGGAATCTATATCCTCCCGTTAACATAATATTTCACGTAAGTAACAGAGGAAAATTAGAACATCCAACCTTGTAGAAGTAGCTCTCAATTCTATGAAGAAAAATATATCATGGATTATTAGTAATGGGTGATGATTCCATATTGTGGGAAATGCATACCAAATAATTATTGTTAAGAACAAATATTATGGAACAATAATTATTGGTAATGATGGTTATTTATAGATAAAATTTTGTGTATGTATTGAACTAGCTAATGGATAGATAATTAAATATAAAGTTCTATGTGTGGAAAGTAAATGTCAAAATATCCTAAGTGTTTGTTAACTCTGTGACACAATTCTTCTAGTGACATTAAATTAAAAGGTGTGAACAATTAATGAGAATACATAGAATTATATAATTAAAGGTTGTAAAACAGATGGAAACTTATTAGAGGTTGATAGAAAAAATAATTATTGCTACCTAACAATGGAAGAATAGAATGACTTATGGGACTAGAGGTATGGAAATATTAATAAATAAGACATCTAAAAAATATATAATCTTAATACATTCATGGATATCTTTAATCTAAACATCATTGTGAAATGAAATGTGATTAATGCATACAAGTAATTGTAGTCTATAGTTTATACCACTTGAAGAAGAAAAAGAATTAAATCTTCTTGATCTCATACCAAAAGACGTATGTGTCCTGATAAATTTTTCAAGAACACATGGAGAAATGTACATTGTTCTTTTAATTTATTATTATTGTAGAATGGATTTTTTGATAGTTATAAATTGGAAATGACATGTTCATGATTGCATGAAACTTATCACCGAATCATAGTTAATAATATAGGATGGGAAATCAATGTTCTATGGTATGAGAATAGTGGGGATTACATATACATTGAGTTTTAAAATTACATGGAGAACCATGGAATACACCAAGATGTGGCTGTTGTGAGAACCCCATAGAAGAATGGAGTTGTTAAACACTGTAATAGAAATGAGAATAATATTTCTATAATAATGTTGATTGGTATTCGTATTCCTCATCATTATTGGAAAATTTTCACTCATGATACAGTGTACATTCAAAATAAAATGGGAATTTACAATGGTGAAACAAAGACACTGAATGAGTTGTGGAATGGATTTAATACCTCTTTTAAGTAATTCTGTGTTTTCCGAAGTTAATTTTTTTTATATAAATAAAGAAGGAAACCAAGTCATATACGGTGACAAGGAGGTTAAAGTAATCTTCCTCTGATATTCAATGAATAGAAAATCATTTAAATGATTCAATTAAAATAATGGAAAAATGTGGAAAGCACATATTTAATGATCATTTAACATAAAACAACAAATACTTCAAGGATTTCGTATCCTGATGCGATAAAAAATGAAGGAAAATGTGAACATGGAACCAATCCGAATATAGATATTGAGGAAGGAATGCAAATATACTATGATTCACATCATGATGTTGTCTCCAAAGAAGAAACCGAAGTGGAAACTATGGCTGGATGGAATTCTACTAAACATCCCAGGGGAAATCGAAGAGAAAAAATTGATCAATCCAACATAATAGGGGATTGAACTACACCCACAAAAACAAGGATAAATAGGAATAATGCACAATATGTGTTCCTTTCAATTATGGTACTATCCTCGTTTAGATAATCTACAACTGTTGAATCATGGTTTAAAGAAATCAATTTATACGTGGAACATATCGATAATAACCAATCATGGGATCTAGTCAAGATACCCAATGATCACAATTTGATTGGAACAATGTGTATTTTTATGAAAAATTAAGATGATAATTGTAATGTGATTGTAAATAAGGTGTTATTGGTGTGTAAAATTTATTCACATATTGATGGTGTGGATGTTGAAGAGGCATTTTCTCCTATGGCTAGACCAGATTCAATAAGACTTTTTTATACCCTTGAAATTCAAAGAGGATACAATGAGAATCAAATGGATTTCTGAACCACTTTTTTAAATGGTGTTATAGATGAATATGTTGATATATAGAAACTAGTGGGGTTTCTTATTATAAATAATAAAATTAAGTTATTCAAACTAAATAAATCTCTCTATGGATGGAAGTAGGCACCATGTCATGTTACTATCAACTAAATTATTATATGGAAAATAATGAATTTAAAATAGGATTAGTGGATCAAAATCACTATGTGATGAATTCTCAAAAAGATCCTTTAAAATTATTAGTTTAAATTGATGATATAATATTTGGTGGAAGCATGAAGAGATCAACAGATGAATTTTCTGATCACTCAAAATCATAATTTGAAATGTCCATGATTGGTGAACTCACATATTCTATAGGTCTGTAAGTGATTCATTGGAAAGACTTCTCTTTTATATCTTAGATAACATAGAAAAGAGAGTTGCTGAAGAAATTCTCTATGAATGATTTCTATCCAATGTTGATGCTAATTTTTAATGGAACTAAACTCAAAAAAATAATGATTGGACATCTATAGATCCCACAATGTACAAAAAAATCATTGAAATATTATTGTAACTGACAGTGACATGACCATATATTTTCTTTCTAAGATGTTTAGCAGCATTATTTCGGAGTCATCCAAATGAAGTACCTATGGAGGTAGTGAAAATAAACGTTAGGTACATTCAAAACACTCACAGTTATATATTATACATTGATGTAGGAGGAGAAAGGGCACTAGCATAATTTTCTGATATTGAATGGGACGTAGATGAGGTGGAAAAAATGTTCACAAGTTCTAGAGATTTATTTATTTGACAAAGTAGTCATTTTTGGATAAGTAAAAAATATGAAATAACTTTTATTAGTAATGTTGAAGCAGAGTATATCTCAGCTACAAATGAATTCACTCATCTACTATGGATGGATCAATAACTGACAGATATTGGTGATGTGGTGAGACAACTACTATTGATTAATTGAGATAATAACAGTGTGATCGATCTCACAATGAATATGGTTTACCAGACACATACAAACACCATTGAAATGAAACATCACTTCATCAAGGAAAAAGTTGAAGAATGTATGGTTAAACTAGACCTTGTGGGAATTGATGAGAAAGTAGATGATATTCTGACCATGCCACTGGCAGGAGCTATGTTCGAGAAACATCGGTTGACCCTCAGTGTTCAAAAAAATCCCTATGCATGAGGAGGTTACCAGTGATGCCCTCTCCCTAGAATATTTAATTGTTTTAATATGTCTAATGATGTTATTTTGGTTTATAGTGGAGACACTGTCAAAGGGTGGGGTTATTTCTTCTCTACAAGTGAAAATTAGGATCTTTGTGTTTATTGACAATGGGGGAGAATAGATAAATTCAACATTACACAATGGTACAATGGAGAAGATTGAAAGTTTTTCCTATTTAGAGAAAATATGGAGAATAGTTAAATTTATAAAATTTACAACAGAAGATAACGATGATTTACAATAGTGGAAAATGAAGGTGAAAACATTAATGGAGATACAAATTCAGTGTTATGAGTAAAAAAATATGCTTTCAGAAACATGAGAACCAAATTCCAAATTACTCTTTTTTTTCAACACCAAGCATTTATAATGTAGACTATGATTATTGGATGAGTTAATTCTTTTGTATCGAGTTTCAACAGTGGTTCGTGGTCTATTGAATTTATTTGGAGATTTCCAAAAAACCCAAAGGGGGATATTTTTGGAACAAAGTTGTTCTATGTTGTAAATGGTGTATGGACTGATTTGTTTTTCAATCCTCATGGAAAGATAAGAAATTTGCCAAGGTAAGGGGTCATAAATTTCAAGAATACAACAATATGGAAGGAGAAAATGCGCGCAAGGTTTTTTTGTGATCATTACATAAAATTATGGAAAAGGGAAAAATACATATTTAATATTTAAATGTTCGTAAAAGATGATGGTGTGAAGAATAATAAAAAAAGACAAATGCTATGTCAAAATGAATTTTTTACACTCATAGTAAATCTTTCCTGGGCCAAAAAACACACATTTTAAACATGGGTGCAATGTCATCAAGGCTTATTAATAGGTGGCTACCCCCATGGAAGACATAATAATTTTTCAATGAATATTAATTTACTCTTCCGCATGAATTTTTTGTGTGTGAAATAATGGAAGAGTCTTAATCATGTGTGAAAGGCGTTGTTTTAGTCCAAAAACACCTAGTGAACCCTTTTTAATTGTTGACAAAAAGAAATGGGTTTCACAGAAATTAAGGGTTGTGAGAAATTCATATTGTGTGCCAAATCCCAAATCTTGTGCACAAGAGTAGGTGTTTCACACAAGTGCAGTTTATAGCTTCTATAAATATCTTGATATCTGGTTTGTTTGATCATTGCTTTGAAGTGAATCAATAATGTATATCATTGAAAACATAATATTTTGCATGTTAGGGAAAAATAATTCAATGACAATATTTTGAAGTGACATTCAAGTAAATAAATGGACTAAGACTTCACTAATGGCATTGATCTAGGATAGTTGATAAAAGTGTTTGATGTGATGGAGTGAGATATCCCCCAACATTTGTTAATGCAGAGTGCCCGACACAGAGTGAATGTGTTTGAACACTTCAATTCCCTAACATGTAAAAATTAGTGGATTTAAGTATTACTAACACACTATCAGTGTTAGATCCTTCGACGTAGCCCTTAATGGAGAACAATGTAAAATAAATGTGGGACATGTCATAGCATGTGAATGTTTAAATGAAGGTTATATTTATCATACTTGACAAATGAGTTCCTTCCAACATGGGAAAAATCTCTATGACATTAAAAGAAATAGATGACACCCTAATCCACCCCTTCCATCTCATGGTTCCCTAGGGTCCAATACAATGTTCATTATAGTTGGTGGACCTCAGGTATTAGAGTTTTGGATTAATCTATCCATTATATCGTTGATCATTTAGAGACTCTAGCATATAAAAGATTCATTTGCGATGTATATATATTATGAGTACCAGTGAATCTTTGGTGAGATATCAAGGATTAGGAGGAGTAGTGGATGAACATGGTATGGAATCACTTTTATGAGATGTTCTGCAAACACTGTTACCTAGAGATTATGAGACCAGAGAAGTTGGTATAGTATATTTGGGTGACCCATAAAAACATATCATTGATGGAGTATACTAGTCACTTTACTAAAATGTAGTAATTTTTTGGCAGCAGTAGTGGGAGATGAAGAAGCTGTGCATAGTCATTTTTAGGATGAATGTATGTGTTATATTATGTTCTATATTATAATATTCTTGTTAAAGATGTTTTCTAAATTAGTGAATCATGCTCTTCTTTTCTAAAGGGAACCTAAAAGAGTCATCTATAATAGGAAAATTATGTTCTACTGCATGATCATAATGTATATACATTGAGGGTAATAAGAATCTTTATAGGAACAATCACAAGTAGAGTGGAAAATAGATAATAAATGGAAAATTATCTCATACTAAGGGAATTAATCTAGTGTTTTTCTATAAATTTTATAATCTACATCACATTCATAATCATTGTTCTTGAACACTTATGGAGAGTCTTAATTATGGAATGATGGGACCCTAAAAGTTCAAATGGTGGAATCCATGAACGATGGGTAGTGATGGAAGAGTTAGACCAAAAAAATGCATATAAATGGGGTATTCTAACCCCAAAAAGATGATAAATATGATTTATAATGGATGTGCTAATGGAGGAAGAGGATATTGTTCATCAGGACAGGAGAACCTATAGAAGATGATTCTTAAAACATGTGTGAATGAAAATAGACCATAGGGAAAAGGGATTATTCTATTACATGAAATTCAACCTACACTTTTTGATAGTGAGTCTAGTAAATCTCTAGTAAATGATTAAATTATTATAGCTTCTACACATGATAGAACATTATATTATATAGATGCCTCTGAAAATTTTATACCCACATATCTTTGTATTGTAATGTGTTTGATGGAAGAGTTTTTTTCTGGTGTTATAATTGTTGAAACACATTTTAGGGTACTATCGTGGGACATATATTTGTGGAAAAAAGTATTCCACAGTGTTTGGTGAGTATCATTTCATTTGGGATCCTTACATACATGAGATGTTATGTTTTTTCATGATTTTTTGTATGGATTGGATTGTGTATTGAGACAACATTGATTTTTATTATAGGATTGTAATATTTACATCTTCTATAAGAGATCAATATGTATACCACACGGAGTGGGGAATTGGATAAGTTTGTGTAGTTCATGTTCATCATCTACTTGGGGAGTCCATGATTGAGGTTGTGAGTCTTTTCTTTGATTATAAAGATATAAAATATAATTTCATTACACCCACAGTGGTTCAATTATAGGATGTGTTCCTTGGACACTTATAAAGGCCTCCACATGAGATAAATATTGAGTTAAATAATTTCTATTTAATAGAACTTTCCTAGTTTCCATTCCACCATATCGAATATAACTAGTGGAGCTTGAAGAACTAATGACTCAGTTAGTGGAGATAAAAATAAAGTATTTATATATATGATTACATCACTATGTGATCTCTTGTATTTTCCATGAAGGATGATGTAATTTTATGGTTGTGTCATTTACAATAAGATAAATAAAATGAAAATTAAGAACAAGGAGCCTCTTCCATGAGTAAATAGTCTTATTTCCCATATGATGGTATTTTGTGTGTTATCCATGATTAATATCAGGATCATGCATCATTATTCATGGGTGAGACCTTATGATATACCACAGACTACTTTCATGAATAGGTATACCTTTTATGATTTCATTTTAATACTATTTGGTTTAAAAAATGCTCTTGTTGAATTAATGGATTTGATTATATGATTTATCATCCCATATGTGAATTAGTTTGTGGTTATCATTAATCAATGAAATTTTTTGTACTCTAACAACTAGGATGATAATTAAAAACATTGTGAAATTATCTTGAGTACAGTGAGAGAGCATAGGTTACACACCCAGCTACCTATGTACTAATCATGGACTAATAAGGTACGTATAATAGGTCACATCATCTCTATATAGTGTGTGTTAGTTATCCTATAGAACGTAAATGTATTTTTTGGGAGTTTCCCATGATTTTTTATATTTGATGTTTTTTGGTGTAGTGAGTTATTATCAGAGATACATTCAATGCCTTTCACTCATAACATCTTTTCATTCGGCCATGAACAAGAAGTTAATCATGTTTTATTGGTCTATAGATTTTGATAATTCCTTGTAGGATCTAAATAAATTCCTTAATTCTTCACATTGATACTACTATATCTATGTGAGGATTTTATCATGAATTCTAATGTGTCTGAGATTAGACATGGAGAGGAGTTGATGCAGAGCGATTGATTGATTCATCGAATAAATATTATGATATTTAAGGAAACATGAATGGTATTAACCTACACATGATGTCGAGTTGGACATGATAGTTTATTCCTTGTTTTTTTTTCTGAAATACATATTGGGTGAAAGGATTATTGTGCATACCAACCACAAAATCATAATGTAGATCTTTTCAAAACACGTTTTAATCCTTTGGTAGTGTAGTTGGGTTGAGTATATGGAGTGGTTTGATATTTTTTTATCCAATATACAATAGATGTAGAACATTATTTCTGATACTTTCAGTTGAATGATATAGAATCGGGCAATCTAAATTCAAACTCATTGCGGAGGTTAAAGATTTTCTTGATGAGATGTAGATATTCATTAATAAGGGACAAGATAAGAATACCCTAGTTTCCTTATTATTTTATTCCTTACTTGTTTGTTTTATCAAATAATGGTATTATAATTTATAGAGTATTTTTCCTTTTGGTAAATCATATATGGTGGAAGCCATCTACAATATAGACTATATTTGAGGATGAGATAATGAATTTTTAGGAACATGTTGTTGTTCTAAATTTTATACAAGAAGAGAAGTGGTTTGAGTTCACTTCTACTAAGTTGATAGGGTGCCCTAGATTAACCAAAATGTACCATGACATTTGTTGGTAAAAATGGTGGCTTGGAATAATGAAAGATATCATAAGTTTTGTGACATGGTCTACATAAGTCAACCATTGACGTTTACACAACAATTACCTAGTGGTTTTATATAGTTGTTTTATATTCCAGAATATAAGTTGGATGAGGTTACCTTTGAATTTCCAATAGGAATTATGATGAACTTTAGAAGGATGATGTGATATTCACGATTATGGACAGATTTATGAAACACGAAAATTTCATTCTAATTAGGGAAACAAGAATTTTATATTATTTGAGTGATATGCATGTTAGATAGTTAATACATTTTCATGGGGTCCCTTGGAGTACAATTTTTGAAAGGGATTCACTTTTTATATCAAGTTTATTCTAAGGATTTATAGAATTCACTGGGTATTCAGGTGTTTCTTTGTATAGATTATCACCCTTATAATATGGGAAATCAGAGTGTACTTTCATGGTGATGGAGGACATGATAAGTGATAGTGTCCTAGGCGGTGGTGAATCCTGGGAGAATCACATAGAGTTGGATTAGTCCACCAATAATAATAGTTATCCGGAGACTATTCATATGATATCATACAAGGAACATTATTGTAGGCCATGTAGATCACCTATACGTTGGATAGATGTAGATAATTTAGAGTTTTTGGGATAAAGTGACATACATGAAACATTGGAACGAGATTATATTATTCATAAACACATGGATACAACATTTTTTTAAAAGGGGGCATATGCCAATGCATATCTTTGACTAATTGAGTTTATGATGGGCGATCATTTATTCCTTTAGTTTTCATTGAGATTAGGGAACCATCAGATTTAGAAGTTGGTCAAATCGGCACCTTGGGTTTTCAGACCATTTTAGATTACAGAGATGATTTTAACAGTGAAATATCAACTAGATCTATATATAAGGGGGATAGTGATATGAAATATATTTATAATATGTCATAGCTTCTGTAGTATAATCTGAACATTTTCCCGTGATAGGTATTGAAGATTTTGATATTGATCATTATGTGTCATTTGAGGAGAATATTATTCCTGTGGTGGATAACACTTGTGATTATTTAGGGGAAGATATCTTTTTTTGGATAGATCCATCTACAAACATGCCCATGTTATGGAAGAAACATGGTATGGAAAAATAGATATACAATCCTGGTGGCTTGGCCTTTTCACATCAAAGTATTTATAATGATTGGGGGTTGATAGCCCCATAGGGTATTGTTATTTTCATACAGTACTACGAAAATAAAAATTTGTAAAAACTAAAATTATCCTACTCAATTAATTAAAATATAGTATTTGGAAAGTTCTAGGTAGAACCCACAGAGATTATGAATTATTTAAATTAGGTTTTTAAAAAATATGTAATGTTGACTTTTAAAAAAAAGTGAGAAGATGTGGATATTTATTTATTTATTAAGGAATGGTTTAATGAATGAGATTGGTGTGTTCAAAAAAATTATTAACCAAATAATAATTTGAATAAGGGTGTATTCATTGGTTTTGAATAAAATTTGGAAAGGACAATAGGGATTTCTAATTTCTGGGTTTGAGTGTAATTTTATTATATAAAATATATTTATTTATTCATGATTGGTTTCATAGATTAGATGTGGTACATTTAATGGCCTTATTATCCTCTCCTTTTTGATGATATTTCCACTTTCCCTTAGTCTGATAATTTTGGTTATTGCAAAATCGAGGTTGTCTCAATAATATTTTTAATCTCGATTTCCATAACATTTGACAATGGACAAGACATATTTAGGGTTTCAGTTTAATAATATTGAATTTCCATTTTCATAAAATTATCAATGGTCATGATAATATAAATATAAAAGAATTATAATTTAAAGAATAAACTGCACAATCTTGATACATTAATGATTAAAATAAATAAATCCAACACACCTTCCCCATTTATTTACATCACCCTAGAACATGGAGGTATTATCCCCTCATGCTATAAATTATTGGATTATAGGGAAGGAGAATAGAAAATAAATTCATAATAAAAATAGAGATTACTCCTGAAGGGACTTTCACAATGTAGCTTCTCAGTAAAAGATTAATCCTGAGTGGTATTATTAAGATTCCAACAACACCTCAATTTAAAGGCATTTTATTGGTACTTCCAAAAAAATTACATAACGTATAATGGTGTTTCACGTAGTGTAGAAGGAATCTGAATTTGCCTCTCTGATTTTTGAATCTCCATGAATCATGAAAAAATCTCATTCAATGATTTGGAATGTTGACTCCTTCATGACTTGTAATGTCGAATCACACTATGTAACCTCTAAATATTCATATCCTAAGAATGTCGTTGTATTTCTTCTCCAAAAAAAAATCTCAAAATATTTCACATTGTTTAATATAGTTACATGATTTATAATGGTCTTCCATAACATGTATAAACGTCGCGCATTGTTCTAGAGGTGGAATTCCTCTTAGATGTATTCATGACATGTAATGGGATTACATGATGTGTAATAACTCTACACCTAGTTTTCCTTGTTCATACTCCAGAAAAACTAGTGGTGCACCACAAGTTTCTCTTTTTTTAATCCATTTTTTGTTCTATTTCAGAATATTCATTGAACCATTACCTAAAACACTAAACAACTCTATTCATTCAAAAATTGGAAACATTATAAAATTAAATAAAAATTGATATACTAAAATACTTTAAAATATATGCATGAAATACGGTTTTCAAATTCCTCCACACCAAAATCTAGTATTTTCTTCAAGGATGGAATCTCTACATACTACAAAGGATGTTCATTTTATAGTGCATAAAATTAAATTTCAACAATATCAATTGATCTAATAGAAAATAAAATGTTCGAGCTTTATATGTGAAAAATTCATCATTGAATCACATTTCAAATAAATAATCATACCCAATATTTTACATTTTCCATTTGAATAAATCCAGCCTTGTTAATTAACCGTGTACATTTTTTAATTCAGTATTAATATGCACACCACATCCAATTTTACTCATTTAAATTTTTCTACTCATCAATAGGGTAATAATGAATAGAGTGATGCACATACCTCAAAAACTTGTTACATACCATAGGTAATCAAGACATCTGATATTTTAATGAATATAGATAGAATCATAATTTTTCATGAGGGATTCAAAAATAATGTTCTATAGAATCTGAGGCATATGGATGGTAGGTAAATGATGCTAACAAATAATGCTCAAAAAGGAGTTATAACTCTAAATTATATTTCATTATAATCCAAACATAGGCTCAATTACTATCTTCATTTACAAATTTCATCACTCTTTTCCCCCACAAATCTCAATGTGGGCATATAATACATGTATGTTAAATGAATGAATAGACAACTATTGCATTTTTTCATTTTTTTAATATTTTTTTATTTTTTTTGAAAGTCATCATTAATAAAAATCAGACATCTATCAATTAACTATATATAATAATAAATTGTGGGTCCTAAAAATGGTGTTTTTTATATTCCCAAGAAAAAATAATTTTATTTTCATTTTTTTAATTTTGAAATGATTCTTTATAAAGAGAGGGGTATAGTAATTTATATTTAAAAATACATAGCCTACCACCAAATCAGAATGTAACCCCACCACCAATATCCATGATAATGTACATTTGGGTACACCCAATAATGTTCCCCTAGGATTATTCATTATGTATCATGCAAAGGATTTAGAAGAATCTCAAAAAGGATAAAATAGGATTATATCATGGTTTATTTCCTAACAAGTCTATTTATAGTTTCATGGATAAAAATTGATCAATTTATGGTGGGTCTCAGATAAGTGACTATAAAAAAGAATCCATCAATAATTTTAAAAGTGACAATATTCAGTCACAACATTCTTTAGATGATAAGAATGTTCTAGAAAAAAAATACTCTCATGTTACTTAAGAAATACACATTAGAAAGAATGGGTAAAATTTAGCTCTCTACATATCTCAAAAATGAGATTAATAGTTTTAACAATCACTCAAGGAAATGCATATAGATAATTAAATCATTGAATCCAAGCATAAAAAATTAAAAACAAGTAAAAATATTAGAAAATTTTCATTTACAATGATCAAAAAGCTCCCTTAATATTTATTTGTCAAATATTAATCAACATTCTTGCCTCTACTAATTATTTTTCAATTTTTCTAATTCATCCTTACTGAATATTATATTTAAACACATGTCATGATAATTATTATTTTCACTTTTTGTCTCCTAGATCAATTAGTTAATCTATTAATCAAGTATGGTAATGCAATTAGTAGTTAAATATCTAATTCCTTTTCAATGTGGGGATTACAGTAGAAAAAATCGATTTGAAACTCTCACTCCCCTTGAAATGTTTCCTTAAATCATGGTTGGGTAGGTTTTTTGTGACCTAGATACTTGATTCATGTTTGGCTTGCACAACATGTAATGTTTCCGCTTCTTCATCTTTTGATTCCTGGTACTTGTTGGTGCCCTTCATCTTAATGGTATTGAAAATTAAAAATAAACATGAAAAATCACATGAAATCATCATTGAATTTTTAAATATTTGGAATGAGTGCAAGTACACCAAAAAATAGATAATAAGTGATAGAAAAAACATAGGTTACCTCTCAGATGTAATTTTTTTTATTTTCATTGGCTCGACCTTAAATTTTTTTTCTTTATCTTATGTGGAAGATGATTGTAATTTTATTACCATTTCAGGGTCCATTATTGGTCTCTTCTATTTATTATCCATAGAGGTAATCCAATGAACTACTTAACTGAATAGATTAATTATTCCATATGGTAGTACATAAATTATTTATATTAGAATGACCCCCATTTCTTCATCATGATAAATGAAGTAAATGAATGATTACATACCATTTATATTGTTGTACATTCTAAAATGTAGTGGATTCAGACTCTTATTTTGTTTTATTGACAAATTTCTTTATCTTATCAGTCTTATCCAATTGAGGATCTTAATTTACAAAATCACATAATAAATAAAACTCTTCAATCATAGTGACATATTTAAATTGATCAGTTTATTTTTCTCAAAACACATTGTCCTCTTGCACATCATAGTTCTTCATTTCTCGATGAAATTTGAACCATACATGATCACCTACAGCTCTCAAATAGAGTTCTATAAATTGAAAATCGATCAGTACATTCCATGGACTTAAAATTTTCCTCCTAAAAATGAGTGGAATACTCTCCACTTCCATTTCCATCACTAATAAGCTGACCGGAAAGTAGAACATTTCAAATTTTATCATGATGTCTTCGATGAATCATCTTGGGGATTTCACTATTCAATCTTCCAAATGAGGAATTTATCTTTTAGTCTTTAGTCCATCCAGTCCCAAACTCTTGATTGTTGTGTATGATATGATATTTAAACTTTCACCTAAGTTGCACAAATCTTTCCCACTTTTGTTAACACCAATAAAGTAGGGAATTAAAAATCTACATTGATCTCTTTCCTCATAGGTAGGACATTTTATACCACTTCTAAACACTATCATGTGAGTGGAATTATTCCAATGTCTTCCATATTTCTTTTTATTCGTAACTATTTATTTCATGAATTTTCCATATTCAATAATGTTCTCCAAAGCATCTACAAAAGTTATATTAATTTGAATTTTTTAAAGTGTTATAAAATTTTACCATTATGATCATTCCTCATGAGACGCACCATCCACTATGGAAATGTCAAAATTGTCTTGTACTATGGTTTTTCTTCTTCTTCCCCTATTAATTAGTCCATGAAATATTCTTCTCTCTTACATTCACTAGTGATTTATTTGGAAATTATATCACAATTCCTTTTGATTTCCTCCAACTAATATGTTCTATTAGAATCGTGTCTTCATGTGTGTATGAATTAGGTCATGCTGGGAGTGTACCTCTAGGTCCCTCTATATGATGATTAGAAAATTGGCCATCTTGATGGTCAAATTTTTTAATATGGCCTTTTGGTTTGACTCTTATGAATTAATTTCTTTAAACACATCCCCAGAAGTAGTCACGAATGTTTGTATCATTTATTCCAATGAATGGACCTAGCTTATTAGGGTGGGTCTTTGAGTTTCTTTTTCCTCGCACAATTATAGTATATATTGAAATGCTTGTCCTTGTTTATATTGAAGTCACCAAACCTGAAATTTGTTACCCCAATTATAATCATGATAGTTCACATCTTCTACACATGTACCTTGGGGATTCTGATATTGTCCCATCATGATGTTTATCATCTTTGTATGTGACACCAATTGTATAGCCATCAAGTCATTATTTTTAATTTCATAGACACATTTTCTTTTGTCCCTTATCCTTTACACTAGAAACTGTTTATTTCTATTTTATCCAGCATGTTGTAGCATGATTCAGGTGACTTCTTCATTAAGTATCCTCCAGCTATAATGTCATGAATTGAAATGTTACTCTGTGATAAATCCATATATAAAGATTGCATTAGCATTCATATATATATAAAATTATGAGGTAATTTTCAAGTCGTATCTTTAGGGGTGTCAGTTTTCAAATTTAAATGCTCTATTTTAAATAAATTATCAATTGTAAAATAACATATAATGATATAGATTTGATGATAATGATAGAAATCATGAAAATCAATCACAAAAATAATGGTATAAAAAAATTCAGTTCACCTTCCCTTTCTATTTAAGATACTTTAGAATGTGGAGGGATTACCCCCTCAATGAGGTAATGAGAGTTTTAGAGGAGAGGATAAAAATATAAAACATAAATGAATGAGTGAATGAAATCTCATAGATCATAGCGACTCACTACAAGCTTTTTTCTCCATCTAAATTAAAATTATCCATTATTACAAGAAATCTCTCAATTTATAGTCTTTTCATGGGATCATCCCATACCATTACATGACATTTAATGGGTATTCAAGCCTTGTAATAAAGATATTATTTTTCCTCAGTGATATATGAATCTATGTGTATCACGAAAAAATATCATTCAAATATTTTGACTATTGACTCATTTCCTCCCATGTAACTCGATCTCAATACATGTAATAGCTGCACACCATGATATTTCACAACAAGGATTCATAGTCTGTGAAATGTTATGAAATGAAATTACATATCGTGTAATGATGATCCATGTTTTTTTATCCAACTTTTTTTCTCAAATCATTGGTTTCCTTGGTTTCTTAGTTTGTCTCACAGAATTTCTCAACGATCATCCTCAGATATATGATTTCACGCTACAAGTGAAAAACATGGTAAGAAGTGTGATATACATCTTAAAATTTTATCTTTTCACTTCTTATCAGTGAATTAATTGTATCCTACCAAAAAAACGAAACATGTTAAATCATCCATCATTTGGAAAGAATGTTAAATTAAATGAAAAATCATAACATTAAAATACCCTAAAATATAGGACAGAAATTCACTTATTAAGTACCCCAACATTTGAATTCATACATGTCCTCAAGGATGGAATATCGACATACTATTATGAAAATTAACATTTCAATGTTTCAAAATCAATTTCAATAAACGAAAATTGTTCCAAATAAAAATTAAATGTTCATGATCCACATGTAGAAGATTTATGAATGCTTCAATTTTCATATAAACAAGAAATCCCACTTTTTTAATTTCTTCTTTTGAAACAACCAATCCTTTTCTATCATCCATTTTCATTTTTCAATTCATTATTAATATGAATTCAACTTGTAATTTATTGGACATGATTGTTTTTCAAACATCGTCAACTTACAGTGGAATAGACTTCAACGCATACATAAAAAAACATGTAACCTTCCATAGGCTTTGATGAAAACAAAAAACTCCATCAAATAATAATATAAATCCCAATTAATAATGAGGTTATCATCATTTTTGATTAATGACTCTGGCCATTATGTTTGGTAGGTAAATGATGTAAATCAAATAAGTCCCAAACAGGAGGATCAACTATAATGTACATTGCATGATAATCAAAAACATGTCAATGATAATACTAGAAAAATATGCTATAGACATGGTCCATAATTTTGGCTATGGGGGTCAAAAATATGTCTATATGTTATAGCCACGGTTTTTGATATTGTTGGAACCTATTGTCCTAGCTATATAAATAATCTATAGCCACAATTTCAGGAAAAAATTTACAAGGTTGCAGCCAACGCAATAGACCCTATAGCCAAGGATTTGGAAATGGTTGCTATATCTCACACTATTTTCCATCATGGATTTATGGATATAGGCACATTAAAACTGTAGTTATTGGGTCTATTTCCATTATGGAAACCTGTAGTTATAGCCAATGTAAATCAAGGCTATAGTTTAAAAATAAATAGCCTCATCCCGAATACAATCTCATTACCTATGGTACCGTGGACCAGGAGAATTACCACTAGAATTAGCATATCCTTTGGTATGTATATATATATTTTTAAATATATTGTTATGAACAATAGAATAGAATAAAAAAGTGTTCCTATAGCTCTTCCTTCCATTTCCCAGGAAAAAAATTCCCTCCCACATTGGCAGGAAATGAATAGCCACAGTTCTATGAAATCATGCCTATAGGTAGAGTCTATATCCACCATTTCAAAGAACCATAGAAATAGCCTTTGACTAAATACCCTATATTTGCAGTTCGTGAAAACTATGGCTATAAGTGAATTTTATAGCTATCGTTTAGACAAAGCAATGGCTATATGAATCATATAAATGCTTATATCCATGGTTTTTGAAAATTATGACTATATGTACATGTCTAGAGAATGATTATCTAAATGTGTGAAAGTCCCTTTTCCCAAATATCTAAGAGTAGGCTCGTAATATATGAAATAGAAAAAATGAAACACCCTCGTTTTAATATTTTTCTTTTCTTTATTAATTGGTATGCTACGAACAATTCACACATTCACCACCCACCCCCTATAGATCTCCTCATGAAACTGTTTGTAATAGTTATAACAAGATCAACAGTCAAGTAAAAAACTATTTTTTAATATCTCTTGACATAATCCATTTTTTTTAAATGGTTCATAATAAATACAATAAATGCGGCTTCTCTAAAACTCATGAAAATCCCCCTATACACATTCATTAAAAAATGTACATCACATCCATCATATGACTCTTTCCCACTTTTGTGTTATATAATCATGATAAATATTTAGAGGATGACATGAATGGATAAGATAGGCTTGTAACATCGCTCATTTCATATAATGGATATCAAAGGATTCTATGGGATTAAAATGGAATAATGTAAGGTGGGTCTTAAGTTAAGGGATGAAAATTAGAATTACTCAACCATTTTTAAATTGATTATGTTTAGTTATAGCTTCAATTATACGTGAACCATGTTTGAGAAGAAAACATGCCCATATTTCCAAAGAAATAATCTATAGAAAGAATAGAAAATATTGGTTCAGTTGATGTCTCGGGAATGATATGAATGGTTGGGAAATATTCTTATAGAAATGCCTACGAATAATTAAATTAATTTATGAAAACATAAAATAATCAAAACATGGCTAAATCACAGAACAATTTCATTTACAGTGGTCAACATGCTCCCCAAATTCATGATTGGTAAAATTCCAATCCATATGTTTATCTTTACTAATTAATTTCTCCATTTTACACATTCAAATTTATTGATAATTAAATTCAAATACATGGAATCATAATTGTTTTATGAACTATACATCTACTATATTAGTTTATGGATAATGAATCATGTGAGGGTATGAAATTGACTATAAAAAAGATTTAATGAAATGTTGGGAGTACAGTAGAATATCACAGAATTGAAACATTTACTCCTCTTGGTTTGTTTTCTAAATAATAATTGTGTAGGTTCTTTATGATCTAGATTCTTGAGGTGTAATTTCCCTACACGATATGTAATGTTGATATAATTTCTTTTGAATGTAGTTTATTATTACTATAACTGGTTCTTGATGGTCCCGAAAATTGAAAATATACAAGTGAAAGCATAGGAAATTCCCAATGAATTTTGAAATATTTAGAGTGAGAGAATTTTTACCTCTAAAAATAGAAAAAATAAAAAAAAACATGGGTTTCCTCCTGGAAGTGCTTTTGATTAACATTAGAAGCTCAAACTTACATTTTTCTTGTTTATCTCACGTGATAGATGATCGAATGTTTTGTAGACCCTCGGGGTCCATGAATGGTCTTAGTTGTTTCATATTCAGATAGTTCATCCCATGTTCTTTTCATCTAGACAACTAAATTCTTAATGATGGTATTACTTTCTTGATCTCCATTGGACCAAACCTCTATTTCTTCCTCAATCTCGATGAACTAAATCGATGTTCATGTTCCATCCCTACCTGTTTTCCATTCTCAAATGCAGTGGATTCTGTTTGTCCTTTACTATTACCAATCTGGATCATCAGCTTGTCTTTCTTTTTTAGTTCACATCCTGTTACATAACATCATCTATCTAATGAACTCCTTCAAAATCAATGACATCCCCCACTTCAAGAGTTTCTATTTCTCCAAACACATTTTCCACTTTCACACTATATTTATTCATTGCCCAATTCATATTGAAATATAATTAATCACTTCAAAATCATAAACATAGTTCCTTATTTTGAACATCGATCAGCATATTCCCTATGGAAAAAATCGTCTTCCCAGAATGAGTGAATTCCTCCCTACGTCCATAAATTTCACTTAGTATTCAATGGGAAAGTAAAACTTATTGATATAGATAATGGTTTATTTGTTGAATCATCTTTCAAATTTCACTTTTGAATCTGCTAATTGATGATGTACAATTGTAGGATTCAATCCATATAGTTTCAAACTCTTGTATATCATGTACCAAATTAAATTGACACTCTCACCCTTTTCGGACAAATATTTTCCGCATTTGTTCGCTCTGATAAATATGGAAATTGGAAATATAAATGGATCTCATTTTATTTAAGTAGGTTATTTCATAGTAGTACCGAACACTCTCATGTGGGAGGAATGGTTACAATCTACTATAGTTTCTTCTTGTTATTTACTAGCTCTTTCATGACTTTCTAATAATCTAGCATTTTTCACAAGATCCTCTGAGAAATATATATTAATTTAAAATATTTTAAATTATTCATAAAATATACCCCCCTAATTTTTTTCTTTACTTACACTCTTCACTCTCGAAACAGCATCCTTGGCTTGTACTGAGTTGGTTCTTCTCATTCATCTTTAGCTACTTGTCCATTACTACTCTTAGATTCCTCGGTAGGTTGTCCTGATTTTTCTATTCCACTTCCTTTTGTTCTCATACCAATTATGAGTTCTATAACCAAAAATCATCAAATGGGTGAACTTCATGGAATCTTGTAAGTGCTTATATTGGTATTTCTCTTAGAATATTAGAAATTTGTCCAAATTGCATCCCTAGATTCCTCAATGTGTCATTTTTTATGACGATTAATCATTTATTTCCATGATTTCAACCCAAGAGGGAGTCATGAATGTTTACTGTGTATATTTTAATGATGTACCAAGATTATTATTGTGGTCCCTATCGGTGCATTTTTTTGTAATATTTATGGCCATTATTGATATAATTGTCCTGGTATTTCTTTTAATTATTATTGTTGTGGTCTCCAGCCCTGAAATTGATTAATCCAACTATAATCACTATAAGTTGAATCTTCAATGCATATACCATGTCGGTTTTGTTACTGGACCATCATGTTGTCCATTTTCATTGTCATACATTCAAATTTTACAAACATCCAGTCATTTTTATTGACAACATGAACACCTTTATATATTTCCACTATTTTCCATTGGAAACTATTGCATGCCATTTCATCTATAAATTTGTATCCCACTTTAGAAAATTCTTCATCAATTATCCTCCAGCTGCAATTTTAGGAGTTGACCTTTTTTCATGTATTTATCATATTTTCTATCAAAATATATGGCCCGTGTTGCATTTAATTTTCTTCTCATCGACATGGTCATGACGTGTAAATATGTTACATGACAAGTAATCTGGATCCGTGTTTTCCTCTTTTAGTGTGAATCTCGTGTGACTCTCGTTCTAATAGTATCCACATTCACAACATTTAACTGATAATCATGACTTGTATATTCTTTTCAAAGCATGAAATATCATCATGAATTGTCCTGCCTATGAAATTCCTTTTCGAAATGTCACAACATCCAATGGAATTACTTGACCTGTAACTATTTCTCTTTATTTTAGATGTTCCTTTCATCTCCAAAAATCTAGTGTCACAAAATTTCATCTTCTTTTCCTTCCCATTCAAAATATCAATAGTTTCTTTCCAAAAATCATAAATCAATTCAAATCCTTCACAATATTACATTATTCATCAATTAAATACACAAATGATAAGGAAGAAATATCGATGGTAACTGAAACTAGGAAACCTGCTACCTTGATAAAAAATTTGTTACATAAATATTTTGTCTTCAAACAGGTATATGTAGTGAATAGTATATTTATTATACATGAATAGTGTAAATATTTTATCAATGATATTTAATGGTCCTAAATGACCAATATATCTTAGGAACTCGACATGAAACTTATGTAACAATAAATAACTATTCAAAAAATCAAATATAAATATATTTTAAGAAAATATAGTATGATATACTAAAATTTAATCATAAATTAATTAATAAAAAAGAAAAAATGAAGAAAAAAATGAAATAATTCTATGATAAGAACTATAAAAAAAGAAAAAAAGAATAAAAATTATAAAACAAAAACAACATTATAACATATTAATATTGGGGGAAATTATAATTATTAAAATCCATGTTTTTAGAGTTATTTTTTAAAAAATAAGAATTGAATTATAATTATCAAAAAATGTATTATTATTTCAAATAAAAAAGTTAGTGTAATAAAACCAAAAAAAATATGTATAATTTTTAAAATGTAATGTGTTTTATGAATCAACTATACGCATTCATTATAAAATTTAATTATCCATTATTAACCTATATCAATAATTTATTAAACCTATGTGTTATTCATACCTCAAAACCCATGTTCTTACAATATTATACTAAAAAAATAGACTTGTTACAAAATCCTTTTTAAGGTTATATATTCCATCTAAAATATATTCAATACATTTAATGTAAAAAAACTGAGAAATGATATATCTTTTTAAAAAACCTCCATACCTTTTAGAATATACAAAAATAAAAAGGAAAAATATCACTCACTAATGAAAATAGCTTTGATAATTATAAATTAATGTAAATTATGATATAAGCTCACTACCTTAAGTAATTATAGTAAAATTACATTTTCTATCACATAAAAGACATACTACAATTCTAAACCATTTAAATAACCTCCATTATTTAGTAGTATGACATATTTGTTTTTTGATACATACATTCATCAAATTATTTTTTATGTTACCTTTTTAACTAAATACTAAAACCAAAATGGTTGTGTAAAAATAAAACAAAATTAGATTATATGCATATGAATGATAAATCCTAAGATGAATATTTCAATGAATATGTCATGTTTATTTTTAATTATTTATTTTTAGTTATTTTATATGTGGTTATCCTTACAGATCTCTTGGTTCTACCTAAAATAACTTAAGTTGAATTGTCTAATACTTCAAAACCCAATCCAATAAATTAATTTTTAAATAAACCCTTTATAATGGTCTATAAGAATAATATGATTTACCAGTGAATATCTCACAAATGTGGAAAACTAGGTGTATTGTTATGTGTCATTTTACTATACAATATGATTATACAGTTAATAAACAATCCTTTAATTAAATGGTTTCTACCACTAGGTGTATCTATTTTTTTTCTATACCCACTTTTAGTCTCCTGATAGTGATTTAATTTCAAGGATAATAACAAAATCAACACATTATCAAAATATAAGGATATTATTGTAGATTTAGACTCATCCCTTAGAATATTTCCTTAGGGTTTCACTAATGTTCAAATACCATAATCCCAAAAATATTCAATATTACCTCCAATATCTAAAGGGTTATATATAAATTTTAAATTATACTAAAAAATAATGTATCAACCCTTAAATTATATTTGATCGAAAGCATAATCTCTAATGTTATATAAATTAATAATTTGATACCAACCATGACAACATGAACCTAATCATCTATTAATTACATGAATTCAAGAAAATATTTCCTTATAATACATTCCCAAGACCTTTTAGGTATGTTCTTCTAGAAAATGATGAAAAAAACTAATTAAATATTATTAGGTGTTTTTAACTAATGAATATTTATCGCACTATAAAATAAATATCTAAAATTTTAACATATCCTCAATATCATAGTCACATAATATATACTTTTATAAATTTAATACTTTTTATAAAATTATAACATGGAAAAATGAAAACATAAGAAGGGTTTAGATCTAATGCTCAGAATATGTAAAGTTAAATGAAAACAATTGAAGATCATATGTGAGAATAATATGAGAATATGGGTATATTCAGTATTCATAATAATATCATACACCAGAATTGTTATGTAATATTAATGGAATAAATCATAACACAATTAATGAAAAGATTTGGTCAATAATCATGATCCACGTGAGTATAATAGTGTTATGAGAATAATTATAAATTTTTTAAACATATATAATGTTTATCATAATCATAATAAAATAAGACAAATGTCAAGGATACCCCTCAAACATGCTTAACATATTAGTATTGGGATAACTACTATAGTACCTTCTAGAGATTTGGATAATCCTCCCATGTAGCATTGTTTTTGGGATAACGCCTAATGTGTACCCCATTAATTTGGGATAATACACATGTGAAACATTTGGAATGGGAAATATCCTACCATTCACCATTTTCATGTTGAGAGATCATTATATTTACCGTTATGATATCATAATACATAAGATTTACCAATTCATTATAGGGATATATTTAAAAAAACCCATCATCAAAATATTTTATGAGTGCCACATTAAAATATTATCTCACAAAAAATTACCCAAGATAATAAATATTTTCATTTAAAGACATTAATAAAACTTATGTAATGGAAATGGGTATCATTAAACACACCAAGTAACATTCTTGGTAAATAACATTCAAACAACAAAATAATGAATAATTTATTCACACCATTTAAATTGTGGGTATATATTTACTAGGAATTACATCAATGTATGAAATAATCAAAAAAACCATTCAATCAGAGAAACCATGTATAGGGTATTCACATATGATGTGAATTGGACCAAAAATTATGAAAATACACGAGGATGATTCAGAATAAAAAAGGAAGTGATAGATCATTTCTACGATAAAGTTTAATACAAAATCCATTTTTAGAATGAAGAAGGATGTTAATATTTTATAAATATATTTAATCAATAATGAAATATAGAAATGGATTTAGACATAGATGAATTTTTTTAGTGTTATAGAAATAAATACTCTTTGAAAATAATAAATAACCAAATATCTAGAACAAATTATCAATTGAATATTTGATAATGTATAGAACAAAATAATTTCTTTTAGATATCATGTAGACATTATGTTTCATTGAAAATAAAAATATACATGTAAATGTCAAAATATATTTTTGTAAAATTAATTAATATTCTCGCAAAAAAGATTACTTTACAAGTAAATTTAAATATTATTTTCAAAATGTTTGAATTAAAATAACTGAAAACATTTAACATACAGAATGGAAATTCAAAAATGTATCCATAAAATAACATAATTTTATGAATATAAATTATATGTGGATAAAATAAAATTATTCTACATTAATGTAAAAAAAATTAAATTATTTTTAGATACATTTTTATCAAAATACACATCATAAAAATTATTACTAAATTTACATTTTAATAATAGTTAAATAAAATTATTAGAACTATTCAAAGGAATACATATTATATTTCAAAAAATTATAGGAGGACATTTAAGGAATAGAAATTATGGGCCTAGAAGAAAATATTTATTATTATGAATGGGAGTTATTCTCACCAACATTATACATTAATTTCATAATTTTTCTATAATAGAATTGGTTGTTGATTTTGAGATGTAATTTTTGTATCGAAAAAAGGAAGTAAAATATTAAATAGTGTAATTTTTGGATCAATGAAACCATAAATGGTGTATTAATTTAAGAAATACTAGGACCCAATTAATTATTAATTGAGTCAATGAAACTCACACAAAATTTTTAACGTAAAAGACTATGGTTCTTGATTAGAATATTACAAAATAGACATGAAAATATCATAAAATGGGATATATTTTCATAATTGAATTATTTTGGCATGACAGTCCACCAAATAATATAAATTTTAGTGACAATATCAATATAGGTCTGAGGGATATGAAAAAGTGTCAAATAAACACAAGTGACATGAGTAAATTTTTAGGAAAATAATGTTGGGAGAGGGGCCTGTAATTTAACATATAATGACATTATTAAAACAAAATTCTTTTTATGATATCCATAATAAGTATTAAATATACGAAATAAATGAAAATAGGTGCATAATACCAAACATGTTGTGAGGAGAGGAATTTAGATAAAAAACCATACCTTGTTTCCCTACATAGTCAATTGAACTCTAAGATCCTTTATAACAAACATAAATATATTAATAACCTATTTAATAACCTTTTAAATATAAAAAAATTATTTCCTCAATTTATAATTACTATATGCATTTATTTAAGTTATTTATGATATATTTTCAAAATCGAGGGTGGGTAATCATTATCCTTTCGAAGTTGTTTCATAATTGTGGTATTTTTATTCATTATTATCCCAAACTATTCCATTATAATTTTTTTATTGTTTTTATAATGTAATAATTATAATTATTTATGGGGTTTAAATTTTATTTCATGAGTTCATCAGTCTTTATCTTATGAGTTATGTTGACAATGAATATTTTTTAGTAATTTTTAAAATATTAAGGATGTTTTTTTATTTATTGAGATAATTATCTATGTATATTCTAAAAAATTATAATACTTATTTATATAGTTATATTATATTATATATTTAATTAATTTATCATAATAATACATGATATAATTACTATCAATGTTTTGGTAGGCGGTAAAACCGACTCGAACATGATCATACCATGATTAATGCAAGATTAATGAATGATTATGATGTGATTTAGTTGCAAAAAAAATTACACAAGTAGAATAATGATATCATTTATTTTATATTATTGTGATATTTGAATATTATATTTAATTTATAAAAATAAGTAATGTATATTAAAACGGTTATATTATTTTAATTAATTATTTTCTTTTTAGTGTATATAATTTAAATTATGGAAAAAATGATAATTTTTTGACGTTTATATCAATTATAGGTTTCCTAATATTCATAAAAAATCTTTAATGAGATTAAAAAAATATTATTTATCCTTTGAAACTATTTTCAGGAATAACATTATAGGTAAGTAATGAAATGAACAATAGAAACAAATCATTTTTGCAGGTGGTAATGCACACATATGAATGTAAGATGATTACATTTTTCATAGAATGAAGAAATAATGTAGTATGGTTTTTAATTGAAAAAAATAAAATGTTTCAAAAATTTCCTAATTATATATTATATTATCTATTAGGATTGGATTTATTAGGTGGTTATGGAAAATAAAACTTATTGTGTCAGGATGCAGCAATCCACACAACACATGATTCGTATTTTATTATTTTTCATAATGAGAATGGGGATAGTTAAATATTCTACCATCATTAATATAATATACGAGTATAACAAGTGTACTTTATTTTTCTTTATTATATAGTGAAATGAAATTTGGTAGAAAATAGAAGAACAAAATAAATATAAACAAATTAAGAGAGGTTATGACCATATATATAATTTACTTGGTTATCTATTTTTTGGGGAGGGTTAAACATTTGAGGGTAAATTTTTTAGAAGAATATACCATCCTTAAGTAGTGTAGAAGTGTTAAAGATATGGTTGGGTAGAAATTGTGCTGAAATTAAGCTGTTACTATGTGAGTGGAAGTGAATTTTATAGTTCCTCTATTATAAGTGAAAAAGTGTGAATTTTTATAAAAAATACCAAAACCATTTCAATAATTCGATGTCAAAATCATGAAATATTTTCTCAAAAGTTTTAAAAATTTGATTGTATAATAAATAATAGTAACCTTTCCCTCAATAAGTCAATTAAAAATATGGTTCTGAACATTTTCCATTCTATTTCCCCCTTGAATTATTATTTTTCCCATTTATATTTCATAAAAGTAAATAGTATTTAACATAAGGTAACTTAATATTTGTGTCTAAATTTAAAGTCGAACTTAATTTATTTTGAATCACTAATAATAAATTTTAGAAACATTTTATTTGATTCAAATAATAATTTTTAAAAAAATAAATTTTTAATAGAAATATATATTGTATTAAAAATATTTATTGATATCAAAATTACTTATTATATAAAATATCAAATATGGGTGTAATAAAAATAGAATATTATAAAATATATAATTTTAAACATAAAACATATATTTGGTGATAAAATTAAGTCATAAGATTACATTATTCTTATATTCTTGTGATATCATAAAATTCATGATATTTTCAAAAATGGTATTTTTCAATATTTTCCATTTCTTTGAAAAATATAATAATCTAACACAAATATTTTTTTTACATTATAAAATGAAATTTTTTAATATTAATTTTTAATTTAAAATTTCATATTTTTACATATTTAGATAAAAACCCGAAACATTATTTATTGCAAATAGATTTCTTAAACATCAAAGTTTCTTAATAATATTTCATAAAAATTACAATATAATTAAATGTTGAATTAGTTTCTTAAAAATATAAATATTAAATATTATAATAAAATTATATGTGTTATAAATTTAATTTATTAAGGTAATATTCTAACAGAAAGAAACTGTAAAATTTGGAAATTTTATTTGATAGGGTTTATGACACATAACACCAAGTTTAGAAATGAATATAAATTCTTGCGACTATCTGATATAGTTAATATTATAAATAAATTAAAGAAATTATATGGCTTCATATTCACAGAATAATGGTTCTTAATTGTGACACACACAATAATAAGTCTCTTATTTAGTATTTGTTAGATGTAAGAAAGAGTTTTAGTGAACAAAAATATTCTAATAATATTATTATTTTAGATGATAGTTATTGAATGGTTATTTTAGTTATGGGTATCACTACGGTTAAATAAAATATAAAATTTGAACACATTTTTTGTTATATTATATTATAAATAATACTATGAATCGTTTAAAACATGTTTTAAGAAACAATATTTTACAAAATGAAAGTTTAGTCGCCTTTAGTGCACATAATATGAAATTAATTATCAAAATTTTTTAAATGTTAATATTAAAATATAAAATGAATTTTAGAAAGAGTGATCTCAAATATATCATGGGGTGAATTTCATTGATTTTTTTGAGAATTTTCATTTTATTTAATATTTGAAAATACATAATTTTTTATAACAATGCTTTTACCTATATATTTTAAAATATTAAATTATATTTTTAATTTTTATCAATGTAATAAATTGGTTCAATATACATATATTAATATAAGACATGTGATTATAGTATTTTTTATGTATAATTTTGATATAAAAACATTGTATAATTATGAACATTTTATCTTAAAAAATTTACTTTTTCCTTAGATGTGAGGGAGAAAAATTAAAATTAAATTGTACCACTTATGTGATTATAATTTGGAAAAAATGGATCCACTTTGTGGAATAAACATAATTTCTAATTTATAATAATTTAAAATTAATTTCTGATCATAATGATTTGTAAATGAAGTATAAATTAATTACTGTGATTCAGTTAAAATATGTTTATCGGGTGATTAAACAAGGTGAGAAGAAATAAACGAGCCAAAAATTGTTTAAAATACATTTTTCCATATTTGGACCTTATTTATTCAATTATTTATAATGGAGATTTATAAGAGTATTTTATCATGAATAGAATATCAGTTGAATTCAATCATGCATAAAATTAAATGTTTTCTAACAACCCTACATATAAAAGGCGCCCCCCCACACCACTCCAAATCACACCATAAAACCAATGGTTCGGCCAAGTCCTAACCAAATGTATATAAAAATTTTGTCCCCTAATTATATAAAACATATCTATTGTGATAATTTAACCGATGAATTATTTAGTGAAAACCTAATGAGAATACAAGACTAAGAGGTAATGTTTTTCAACAAGCATCATTGTTTATTTTCCTCCTCTAAATCCTTCAATTTTTATTATATATTCATAATATAATAGCCCAATCATCTTAAATATACATATATGTTTTTATCTCAAGTTTATGAAAAAAATATAAGAAACTTCCATCAAATGGGTTACAAAATCATCATTTTTGTGTAAGGAAGACGATCACCTTATGAACCAATGTTGTTCGTTTTCTAATTACCTCCTTTCATGGTCTCAAATAATGGCGTATTTTTGTTTTATATATGAAATATTTTATATTAAGAATATAATAATACCTATGGTGTCACTATTTAGATTATATATATATATATATATATATATATCTTTTCACCTTCAATTCCATAAGATATATGATTATGTCTCTCATGTGTACAGAGCACTACCGCCACACAAAGCATTGTTATTCATCTTTCACAAACACTTCACATAAAAGGTTATAAGGATATTCATAATGATTATATAATATATAAATTACATAATTATGATATTAATGAAATATATAACAAACTATAAAGAAAATATATAACATTTTTTTTTAATTATGTTTCAATAATGTAAATGTGATAACATTGTTTATATACATGTGGTGTGCCACCATCACCAAGCAACGTGACTCTCTTTCCATCACCATAAAAAATGGATGAAATTAATAAGTTTAATTAAAGAATTAATAGGATAATTAATTTATTATTATTATTATAGAGATGATATATCTATATAACCTATAGACGAACAATAACATTCATGACTAATAATGAATGAGAAGAAAATGAGATTAACACCTGAAACCATGAAAATAATGAATTTGTTTTAAAAATGGGTGAAAAGTAATTATAAGTGGATAATATATGATATTATAGATATTAATAAGGTTTTATAAAAAATTGAAAAAAATATATCCATTATACAGGAGGATAAAACATGTACAACCAAAAAGATGTGTGAGGTAAGGGGTTTGTTAACTCAATTTACATTAATTAGTTAGAACATCTAAATCAGATTTTATGTCATGAAATGATTGTTTTTTTAATTAATTTTATTATAAAATGATATTATCTAGTTTTTTTATTTTTATTTAATGTTTATATATATAAACATTTCATTTTTTAATTCTCACTTCACTATTATGATAATTTTAGGGGTATATTTTATAATATCATTCTAATTGAGAATGTTCATTAATGAATATATATTTAAAGTGATTACCTAAAAATTTACTAATAAAAACATTGATTTTATTAGCATCTTTTTACTAATAAACTATCTCTTGTAATAGTATCCTTTTTCCACTGCTTGGAACTCAAAAAGTATCAAGAAAATCTTACTTTTTTTCGTTCTTCACTTAGAATTATTATTTCTTCCAAAACCAGGTTATCTAAATCTTATTCCAATATTTTTTTTAATATTTTTCAAGATAATTATCTATGGAAATTTTACCCATTTTTTCTATTTTAAAAATGATTTCAATATATTAATTATTTAATTTTAAAAACAAGTCACATTTGGATTTTACAAAAAAAGTGTATGGATAATTTTTAAACATGTACGAAATAAAAGGAATTTCAAGATGACATGCCCACTAAATTATTTTCATGAATATTTTATAGGATTACATTTTTATTTTCAAATATAATTAATTTTATAATATTTTTTAAAATTTTATTTTATTAAAGTGATATTAAGATAAAATTATTTATTAAAAATGAATATGAAATGTATATATTCCTCATTAATATTTTGAAGATATTTTTATAGTATTTATATTATTAAATTAAAAACCCATTAATAATTACTTAAATATGTATATAATATAATGATATCTTACATATTATTCGTATGGATATTTTATGATTATTTTTACAAATGAAATCATTGAAATTAACTTCCTTGATTCATTGTTATTTTCAATAACATTCCCTAGAAATATTCCCAATCCTATTATCATTAGAAATTAAATTTATCCTATATATTCGTATTATTTTTTGATGAATATGATTATTTCCTAAACCATATACCATTTTTACAAATAGTTTTTCCTTTGAATGTTATTTGATTAACTAGGGAAATATTGATAAATCAGTATTCATAACCAATTACAGATATTTGATAGGACACATTAGTTATGAATCAGATAAATACATCATTATATAAGGAATTATTTGTAAAATTATTTCATGGGTTAGGTACCATTTAAATAAATATTATTGATGCATTTGTAGTCTCATGGTATGAAGTCAGTTGGCCACAAACCCTTCCAATTTGTTATTGTGTAGTTTAAACTCAATTGGGAATGGTATTGGTAGTAGTATGTTTTAAATCATCTTTTGAATAGTCATAATGGTAAAGGATTAATGAAATTGTAAACCATGATTTCCAACAATTAATCATTTCATTCATTATGTAATTTAGTTATTACCATCCAAGAGATTTTCACTTTGACATTATATCTGGATGAATTTAATTAATAGTTATTGGTTAAATGGAATATGTTTTCAGTTGTCTACTATAATAAATTAATTATGCATGATCTAATAATTTATTAATGTTATTTAAATATCATGTGAGTTCAATTATTGAAATATTCATATTGATTAATCTTATTGATTCATGATGGATTCCTTAGTACATAAACCATAATGAGAAATTGATCGCACCCTGATTTGTTTTATATGCTCATGATTCCATGAAGTTTACCATGGATGATATGCAGTTATATTCTAAATGTAATAAATTAATTTTTGGGAAAAACAATGTTGCCATTTTTTATTCAAATGTATTTTCAAACTCATTTATGTATCTGGATTACAAGGAATACTATACTAACCAGTCCTTCATGATGGAATTCATGTTATCTTAGGATAGTGTAACAATGAATTTTCATGCTCTGGGAATCTAGGTTATGGGTCTCCATAGTTGATCTTATACAATGTATTTTAAAAAACATAGGAAACAGATTTCAAAAGAAATTGATTAGAGAACATAGACCCATGTTTGAATTTGGAGATAATAATATAATTAAAATATTAATATTTTTTATTAGATATTAGTTGGTAAATTTGAGATATAAATCACATTATAGATTCTACTAGTAGAAATTTATCTACCACAGTTTATCTGATGTGTAATTTCCATGAAAGGCTGTATTGGACTTGACTTGTGCATCATCAGGTACATGATAATGAGCCTAACTGTACACCTAGTATGACATTCCTAGGGGATATTCTTTGGATGATTTTTATTTTATTTATATTTAATTTTGAATTACATTAATATATAATGACAATGAATGACCAACGATAATCCCTATAATAGGGAATAATCTATGTGGAAGGATAGTTGATAATTTATTTATTTATTTTTGTAAAAAAGTTAAATTTTAAATGAATTCTTACTAATGGTATTTTGGTAATTAGAATAATGAAAAATCATATGATGGTGTAAAACTTCAGAAGCATATAAATATTTATTATCTTAATAGTTATTTATACAATCATGGGTTATTGAGTTTACAATTTTTCATATTTTCAAAGTCATAAACACCTCTTTTTAGGTTTCATTTTATTGGTGTCTACCTGGATTAAGTACAATTGGGAGAAATTTATGAAAAAATATATGTTTTAGTAACAATAAATTTACAAATAATAGATTGAAGATTACATGTATTGATATATTTTATGGTGATTATTTTCATTAATTAAATTTTCATAGTAGTCAAAAAATATTATGAGATTCTTTAAAAAAGATGTATTGAATACCTTTTGAAAATGTTATTTAACGATTATTTTTATTATAATGTTGTCCATCAAATTGTTTTTGAAATATTATAGGAATTTTATTAATATCCTTTTAGAAAAATCAAAACAAATATGTTGGGTGAAATCCTACCATGTCTCTCAAGTCGGTGAGGCTTAAACCCATGATCAAAGGATTATAGGGGATTTATACCTACGACTGGGATATGTTATGTCATAGTTAATATATCGTTTATTATAGGTAAACAATTTGAAGAATTAATATTAATGATGAACAATTTGTATTATTATTTAGGTATAGAGATTTATTTATTAACCATATTAGTTATGGAAATACATATAGAAGGACAAAATAATAGTCAGGTGTATAGGTTTTATGATCTGGTAAAATTAAATTTTTTGGATTAAAGTAAAAAATCATATTTGAATATTTATTTCATAGAATAATGGAATAAATTTGAAATTTTCCTATAGAAAAAAAATTAGATAATTTTTTTGTTAGAAAATAGAAACATATCATGTATGAATATTTCTATATAATTTGAGGTAGTAAAATAATCCCTTGAAATTTCAGAAAATGATCATTAAATAAATGGTTTTCAAATTACAATAAATTTTTATGGTATCAAATAGAAAATTGAAAAATATTAGATTTATTGAATTGAAGCCCTAAAAATATGATTGATCATTAAAATTCATGTAATCAATGATTTCAATCACTGTATCATTATTTATTATTTTCCTCTATGTTCATATATTTAATTTTCTCCAATGTTCACTTACATTGAAACATAGATGTGTTATATTCCAAATGACCTTTAAACATCCCTTTTACATCTTATTATGGTTACATTTTATAAAAAAAATTATGTTAATTTTTAGCAATGAATTTTCAATTAAAAAATGAAGATTACTGTGATCATGTTTAAAATTTTTAGGATGAAATTTATTTAAGGTAGGGAGAACCTATCAACCCAACATTCTAAAATAAATACATTTTATTTCATAGCTTGAATGAATCACAACACCAATATTATAAAGTAATATAACATCACGAGACATTTCAATATTTTACTATTTTGAATAAATTATAAACATTATATATCTTCAAATACTAGTAGGTCTGTGTTTATCTGTCATTACATGTAACGAAAATTTTATTCGATAGGTTGTGTTGCACTAATGATCTACATTTAACGACCCAAAATATAATTATAATTTTTTTATATTATATGATAATTATCACATTTCTGTTGGAATGAAATTTTTTGAATATAAATAAGTAAATATATTACAAAAATTTAGTGTTTCTCTATTTATAATATAATATAATTAGATCCATTTATAATGAAATAAAATATTCATAGAAATATTATTTTTATAAATACTAGTAAGTTACACTTGGTGCATTTAATTTTTAAATAATTTTTAATAATGTTATAAAATTTATCTATAAGAATAAACACAATTTATTAAATCACAATACTAATATTATATTAGGTTGATTTCTTTTTATTTTCAATGAATAGTCATTATTTTGGGAATATTGAGAAGTACTATATTTTAATTAGAAACATCATTATAGCATATATAATTTATAATGTTAAATAATAAATTGAATTAGTTTTTACATAAAAATAGTTCAATTATACATTTGTTAATCAAATTTATTTCATTTTAATAATTTTCATAATAAGGTTTTTTATAAAAACACTGTAAGCATTGGAATATTTTTTATTTAAAAACACTCTTTATTATTACATCTGTGAGATTAAATATAAATTAAATTATTTCAATTTTTTTATTCAATTTTGGAAAAATTTATTCTATATATGGAATTATAATAATTCATAACATATAATTAGTTAATCATAATTTTTTACCAAAATGATTTTTAAATGAAATTAAAATCAATTATTGTGATTAAAGTAAAAAAAAGTTAACCTAGTGGTTAAACATTTATGAAAAGAAAAAAAATGATCTAACATAGATCCAACAAAAATTTTATAGAAATAATTTGACCACGTAAATTCCATGATTGATAATTGAGAAATATTCGTGCCTTTTTACATGATAAAATATTGGTTGAATTCACATCATCAAATGAAATACAAGTGTGCCACTCACCCCAGTTACAACCCCAACCCCTATCCCTCCCTCATATCCAATTCACAAATTAAAAGAACATTGATTTAGAAAATTCATTCCCAAATCACATCACAATTTTCATCCCCTAATTTTATAAGCCTTATCTTCGGAATAATTCAAACCATGTAATCCGTTAGTTAAAACCAAAGAATGATACCTTAAGAATATGTAATTTTCTTCAAAAAGTGTATTTATATTATTTACTTCTCCACCTTCTTGAATTTCTATTATACTATTCACATATAATAATACAACTATGCTCCTTATTAGGAGATTCTATTTTTTCAATGGTACAATACACAACCACACAAAACTCCATCAATTCGGTAAGGAAATCATCATTTTTGTGTAAGTTATACTACACCCTAATGAACTAATCTCATTCATTTTTCTATTTCCACCACTCAATGAAGGGAACAATGACATATTTACGGATTATATTTGATATTTATGAAATATTTATGCATCTATATTCTATTAGAAATATATACATATATCTATTCAACTAATTTTATTTAAGAGATATGATAATGTCTCTCATGTGTATGGTGGACAACCGCTTCATGAAATGATGTACTACGTCTTTCACTAACAGTTCACATAGAAGGTGATAATGATAATTTTAATGATTATATGTTTTAAAAAGGTTATAATTTTGATATTAATCACATATTTACAATTTTTTAATAAGAATATTTATAATTTTAATTGTATAATTATCACTATTGTATACATGATAACATCATTAGTGTATGTGTGGACAACCACCATCACGAACTGATGTGAATCTATTTCTGTCAACACGAAATTATTATGATATATATTATTACGAATAAGGATTTAGTAAAATAATTATATCATTCTTATCATTAGTATGATAATTAAATAATTATTATAATTATTGATAAGATGTCACTACATAACATGTGCATGAACTGAAACATTCATTATAATGAAGGAATGATAAAAGTAAGAAATTGACACATAACATAATTAAAATAATAAAATAGTATTAATGAACATGTGATAATATGTTATTAGTGGATCATATATTATATTATAAATTTTAATTTAGTTCTATAATAAATTTATGACATGTTTTAGACAAATATACTTGATTTAAATCATTTATGACCAAAAATAAGATCGAGGTAGGGGATATCTTAATGCAATTTCCACTCATTAAATTAAACTTATACTTCATTGACGATGTGATTCTATGTGTGTGTTTTTAATGTGTTCTTAATAACCAATTTTTTATTTCCACTTATAGTTTATGGATTTAAAGTGGATACACATACCCAATTCACTAATTTATCATCACCAAAATGTTTTGATCACTTAATGGTTTATATCATAATAAAATTTTATTCAATATTGTTTATTATTGGATATCGGTTGATGGGAATTATCAGAAAAATTATGAATGGAACCATTCATTTTCATATCTTCCATTTCTTAAATTAACTCATTTATATAATTTCAATTTTTTACACTTTAGTACATAAAATGTTTTAGAAAAAATTTTCATTAAAATTTGAATTCAATTCTATACTCTGTCATAAATAGGTATTCATCCAAAACAATTCTTTAAAACATATTTGCAAAAAAAATGTTTCAGCCTATTAAAAATTATTTATTAATGAAATTTTTACCCATTTTTACTATTTACAAAAAAAAATCATTAGATTCTAGATGTAGTTTTCAAAATATTATAGGCTTGTATTTTACCAAAAAAAGTGAAAAGAAACATTATTTTAACATGTATGGAATGAATTTAATTTCCATCAGTCATGAGTATTATAAGTTTTTGAAGATTATATATTATGTTTCAAAGGATATTTTCAATGAAAATAATATTAAATAATTTTGTAAAAATATTGTATTTTAAAAAAGATTTTCTATTTAATGTATTTCATAAAAAAAATAAAAATGAAAATGATATTTACCTATTGAATATTTTTAAATATATTTTTATGGTATTTCTATTCATAAATTAAAAAACACATATATTATTACTCTAATTGGTATATATTTCATTGATACTATGCTTAATATTCCTCTATATTGTTTATGAATATTTAAACTACAAATTTAATCACATTCACCTTAATTAATGATTTTTGAGGTCGATAACGTTCCCAAGAATTATTCACTATCCAATGATCATTGGAAATTAAATGTCTCTTAAATATCTCTATTATAGGGTGATGGATATGATTATTTAAAAATCATTATTCAATTTTTACATATGGTGTTTACTTTGAATGTTATTTTTTAACTGGGAAAATGTTGACAAAGCCATATTCTTTATTCAATAAAGATTTCTATTAAGGTATATCATTAAAAAAATTAAATAAATTATTTAATATATGAGTAATAAATTGTATAGTTATGAATCAGGTTGGGAACCATTTATATAAATATATTTGATGCATTTGTTGTCTCGTAGGAGGAAATATATTGGCCGCAAGCCATACATGTTTATAACTAAGTAGTTTAAAAGTTCTCTTGAAAGGTATTGGTTATATTATGTATTAAACCATATTTTAATGGTATTTATGGTAAATTTTTTATGTTCATTGGAATCATAACATTTCAATGTTAATATTTTTTTCATTCACTATTTTAGTTATTAGTCTCCAAGATATTTTCACTATGACTTCTTATTTGGATGTATTTCATTATAAATTATTAAGTAAATGGAATTGTTTTTACTTTTTCACCATACCATATTTATCATGAATTATTTACTCATGAATAGGAGTTCTTTAAATAGAATTTGTGTCCAGTTATTAACAATTCATAGTTGCTTATTTGTATTAATGCATGTTATATATTTAAATACCCAGAAATTTGAAGGAATTTTTTTTCATAAATACTTTGAAATTTTATGAGTCTGTGGATTCTAACAACACTTGATTCTGAGGCCCGGTGTGCCCAGAATCAATTTCTGAAGATTATCTTGGTTAAGTTTATTAAACGAATGAGCAGGTTTTTCTATCTTTTGAACCGGTGCTCGGAATTGAAATCATAGGGCACCAATGAACTTGCAACTCCGGTAATGGCTTAAGGGGACCTTTACTGCTATTGCGTTTTATGCGGGTTGAGAATTATTATTTGGGTAACTATTTTAAAATAAATAAAATTGATGACCAATTTTATTTTTATATCCATAGAAGTTAAACCCTACCATGAGAAGTTAATGGTGGGGCCCATAACCACCTGACATCCCATGTGTGGTTATATGAGTGGTGGGGCCCAAACAAGCCCCAAAATTTCATCTCCCATAAACCTCTTTAAACTCCCCATAACTCTCATAAACCCCCCACCCATTAAACTCCCTTGTTTAATGTTAAAAACTCATCTATATTAATGAGGCCTCTCACCACCTCCTCTCCCTCTTTTTATTAATTGCCAACACATTAATTTAATGAATTCAACCACAACAATTAATTAATGAAGAGGTTTGAATTTGAATTTTAAATTTCTTGTGATAATAAAATAATAGGAGAAGCCTATTATTTTATTTTGGGAGGGCTTTCGTTGTGCTAAAGAGAATTGGGAGAGATCTTGAGATTTTGAAGAACACTGGCCCTCCGATGAAGAACGACGTCTCCTTTGACGAAGAACTCCGATTCCACGAAGAACGACATCACACATTCTTTTATCTTCTCTATGAAAAGTGAGGAGACCTCGCTTCCTCCTTATATTCAATTTGATGACATCTACGAATCCTCACCTCTTGACGTTGTCTTCCGCGACCCCCGACGTACGACATAAATAATCAAGGTAGCGGTTATGTTAAATTTTAATGGATTAAAATTGTGCATCAGTTCATTGTTATATAATCTTGTTTGTCCAACCTATTTCTATCACTTAATGCAGAGGGAGAAGGCTGAACAAACATTGCCCGATGAACCCTTGTTTGATCCTATTTAATGATGGAATTTGCCTTCAGAGGCGGAACATGGAAGTGGCCAGCGGTGCAAGTGCTTCCATCACACATGCTATGAAAAGCTACAGCCATGAAAGACACAACGGAGGAAGCAGGGCGCCATCCTGTCATACCGGGAATGCATAGTCGCGGCCAGCATTGGCCGTAATGGAGGGAGACGGCGTCATCGCTCCAGCTATGCAGCGAGAACCACAGCCCGCATCGTGGGCTGCCTCGTTGGAAGAATCGGTCGGCCCGTCAGCCGGTCGGGCGAAGGGGATCTACGGAGACAGGGGGTGCCATACTTGAAAACATGTCGGCATGTCAGTCGGCCGTGCAGAGAAGATCCGCAAATCCTATAGGGTTCCGCGCTAGAAGAGATTTGGCCTTCCATTGGGGCCACTTTCACTAGCAGGGCGGTGCCGCTTGGCGCCGTCGGTTCGGACAGCCGGGGGGCCGCACCCCCTCGGACCGCTCGGCCTTCGGGCCAAGCCAGCTAGGTCGGGCTGTGCCCCGTCGGGCTAGGACTCGTCCTTTATGCAGAGCTACATTTTCCCTCAAGCCGGTCTGACACCCCTATCAGGTCGGACCCGCCAAACTGGGTGACACGACCCGCCAGCCCACTAGACATTACGTGTCGGGGCCGTTATTCACTTAAACGTGAATAACCTAAAGACCGCGCGTCTGATCGACGCACCATCCATGGAACTAGGATCCTATCTATGGGGCGGTCCAGTTGTAATATTCTAAGTTAGTTTTTGGCATCTTTGGAAAACAGATGGGTTTTGAACGAGTATATTTCCCACCGGGGGCCCCTGGAAAGAAAAAGGCAATATCTCTCAGACCGGGCATCCACATGATGCGCCATATGTCAAGTTGGGTTTCTTTTGATGAAACGGAACATCGGGATACAACACCTCTATACTTCGTGACAGTTTATGTATCAACCCCCTTTTACTCGTGGAGCGGACCCTCCCGGAATCGAGTATAATGTGTGTGGGAACCATAGAGATGGATACGACTGTGACGACGATGACAACTGTACTTGGATCCTATGTGGGTTCAACATCGATGGTTACTGTACTTGGATCCAACATGGGTTTGGCAGTGACGAATTCTGTACTTGGATTCTGTGTGGGTTTGGCAGAGGAGATGATTCAGAGGCTACATATAATCATCTCCACCCCTCTTTGAAATTAGTATACCTATGTGAGCTGAGTCTTTTTTTCAATCATTATCTTTGGTTTGATCCAATTTTTTCCTGTCTGGACTGGATTGTGCTTGGTCTCAGAAGATGGAGTCATACTGAGATTGTTGTCTTAGGTATATGTATGTGCATATACATAACTATATTTGGTTGATACTTCGTGTTTTTTTATCTTACCTTTGTCATTTATCAATAGTGTATTCATAGAGACCTTCAGGGGTCTCGAGGTCCCTATTGAGTATTGCATACTCACCCTTGCATGAGCTATGCCCACACTATGTTATGTTGGATGTAGACAATAGACAACCCTGATTGAGGTGGAGGCTTGTGGAGCTGGACGTTACACTGGGGTGGACCACTATATGGGATGTACACTGAGCGGACAGCCGGAACCGAGGAGCTGAGGAGATCATTTGTACCCACCCTTCATGTGGGATATCTAGGGGATGACTCGGTGGTTTCTGTTTTACTTCACTATTGTTGTACATTATTTCAGTTACACTGTACTTTTAGTTGGGTTTGTATACTAGCCCATTTACTTTTCAGCACCTACTTTTATACTTAGTTTAACTAGTTCTTACTTATGTTCTGTACTCTTTTGTGCTTGTTTACATTTATAAAGGCAATGCCTTCCCATTAATCAATATTTATACCTTTGTTTCTAGTCACTATCCCCGGGCCTATGGATGGTGGGCTGGGGGTAGTCACAACACGGGACCCGAGGATGGGTCGTGACAAATTGGTTTTTGAGGAGTTGGTCCTACCATAGAACTCAGGACTCTGATAATTTCTTCTCTGTGAAGCAATAGTGTTAAGAGTATTGAGTGTGGTTTTCAGTCTAGGGAGTCCATTGTTGGTGTGGTGGCTAACGTATCCATACACCAGGACCCCGACTTCTTATTTCTAACTCAGTGCTCGAAGACATTGATTGCAAGTGTGTTTCAAAAGTTTTCCTTGTGAATACTTTGTGTCAGCTCACCAGGTATACTGTACTAACCATGGAGCACCTGTTTCTTCTCCGGATGGCCCCACAAAGGCAGCCAGCTAGGGTTCCTACATATGTGCGGGATGGCATCCCACCGAGTGATGAGGCCTTGGTGCAGGGCCCCATTACTACGAAGGCACCCGCGGTACCAGTACCCGTTGGGCCACCGATACCACCAGCCCGAACAGTAGAGAGTGCACGCTGCCTGAGTGACTTGCATGAGTTTCAGCAATAGAGGTTGCCCTGGTTTCGAGGAGAGACGGACCCTTAGGCTGCCGAGGATTGGATGGAGGCTATCGTTAGAGTATTCAGATTGGTAAGGACACCAGCCGACCTTATGGTGATCCTTACCGCGAGTCTACTTCATGCAACATCAGGTAGATGGTTGAGCCTGATGCTCCAGGTGTACGATGAGGTATCTATACTTTGGAAAGACTTCAAGAGCCTCTTCCGCTCAGATTTTTTTCAAGCCACCCTCTGTGCAGTGCGCATCCATGAGTTATTACATCTACGGCAGAGCAGCATGACAATAGCCCAGTACTCGGAGAGATTTACCGACCTCTTGCTCTACTCCACAAACATGGTACGAGACCCATTCTTCCAGGCCCAAACTTCGAGCAGGGACTAAGGAATGAGATCAGGGATTTGATGGTCTCCCATAGCATTCCAACGCAGGCAGGAGTACTTGAGTGATCCCTTCCTGTAGAGAGATTTCTTGCTAAGATGACGCCAGCATCGAGACCCACCGAAGGGCGACACGTAGCGGAATCTTCTGCAGTCGGTAGTAGAAAGATTTCACAGAGGTCCAAGCGGATGGGGCCATCAGGTGGGCAACCTCAGGATATTGTTTCAGATGTGTAGGGCACATGTAGCAGATCCAGTCATATGAGAGGCATGCATTTCTATGCATGTGGAGGGTATAGCCACATGGCTCGTGACTGCACAACCCGCCAGGAAGAGGAGCAGCAGACAGTAGAGGGACCTCCCTGGAAGAGGCAGCGGTTCAACTCTGGCGGCACACAAGGACCAGACGGACAAGGCAGAGGAGCTGGCCGAGCAGTGGGTGGTGGATGACGCTTCGAGGCTCTTACACCACCACAACCAGGAGGACCACCCCGACCATATGGAGCTGGCGGAAAGGGGAAGGTTCACCTCCAACAGTCGAGGCCTACGATCAAGGCGCACTTGAGATGATTCGAGGTACTATATATGTCTACTCGACCCTTGCTGCAGTTCTTATAGACACAGAAGCGAGTCATTTTTTCATTGCCATTGCCCTTGTTCGGAGCTCGGAGATTCCAATGGAGCCTTTGGCTCTATCCTTACGGCTAGAGACTCTTACGGGGGATGAATCGAAGATTACACACTGGTACCGGTAGTGTGTGATTACTCTAGGTGGTGAGAGCTTTGGCTGGAATATTCTTGTAGCGGCGTCGAGGCCTTAGGACGTCATCTTGGGTATGGATTGGTTATCTATAGTCCATTACTAGATCGACTGTATTAGGCGCAAAGTGCAGCGTGTCTACACATATGGGAGCAGGTTCACCTTCACTTGTGATAAGGTAGCCTTTGCAGCGTAGGATGTAGTTATGCATATGAGAGGGTAGCTGATCACACATCAGTTGGCTAGTCTCATCCTAGGAGTAGTTGATTTAGGGAGTCTGAGTTTTCCTATTGTGGTGGATCAGTATGCGGACATTTTTCATGATGACGTTCCAGGACTACCTCCTTGTAGAGAGGTATACTTCTACATTTACTTGTACCCGAGGACATCATCGATATCTTCTCCAGCATATCGGATGGCTCCAACCATGCTTCGTGAGCTGCGAGTACGGCTGGAGGACTTGTAGGGAAAGGGATTAATCCAACATAGTGTTTAACCCGGGGGATTCTACGATTGTGTTCTCCAAGAAGTCGAAGGGGAGATTACGACTATGTGTTGACTACCGTGACCTGAATTAGTTGATGGTAAAGAATAAGTACCCACTCTTGAGGATTGACGACCTCTTTGGTCAACTAAATGGAGCATGATGGTTTTTGAAGATATACCTCAGGTCAGGCTATCATCAGCTCAGAGTTCGAGACGAGGATGTGCAGAAGACGGACTTCAGGTGTCGGTATGGCCACTACGAGTTCTTGGTTATGCCCTTCGGTGTAACCAATGCACTATCATTGTTCATGAGTCTCATGAATAGGATCTTCCAGCCTTACCTCGACCATTTTTTCTTGGTATTTATCAACAACATATTTATTTACTCTACTACTGAGGAGGAGCACGCCTACCACTTGCGGGTTGTACTGGACACACTCCAAGAGCACAAACAATATGGTAAGCCCTCAAACTGCCAATTTTGGATTAGAGAGGTTCACTTCATGGGGAATGTCATCTCAGAGGCAAGAGTTGCTGTGGATCCTGCGAAAATTGAGGAGTTGCATTCTTGGGTGCCACCGAAGAGCATGATGGAGGTGCGAAGTTCCCTAAGTTTGGCTGGGTAGTATCTGAGATTTGTGCCAGTCTTCTCCAGAGTTGCAGCACCGCTTTCGTCTTTGATGATGAAGGGGAAACCCTTCGTGCGTTCAAATAGATGTCAATAGATCTTACATGATTTGAGACATAGATTGACTAGTGCGCCCATCTTGAGGCTACCTGAGGAGATTGTTGGGTACGTGGTTTACTGCGACGCATCAGGGACCAGACTCTGGTGTGTCCGGATGCAGGAGCGGGCAATGATCGCCTATGGTTCAAGACAGTTGAGGCAGTACAAGCAGAAATTTTCTACCCATGACCTGGAGTTAGAAGTATTGGTCTTCTCCCTGAAGAGGTGGCGGGAATATCTGATGGGCGAGCGCTTTACAGTCTACTCCGACAACCATAGTCTCAGGTACATCTTCTCGCAGATGGACCTGAACCTGAGACAGTGGTGATGGCTCAAGTTCTTCCAGGACTATGACAGTGAGATAGACTATAATCATGGGAAGGGGAATGTAGTAGCTTATTCTCTCAGTAGGAGATTGGGCATTCAGCTACTTGGAGAGGTGATATAGAAAATTTCCTCTTTTCAAATATCATTCATGGATATAGATGTGGCAGCCATTCTAGTGTCCCTCACAGTCACTCCTCCAATTCTTCAGCAGGTCAGAGGGGCACAACATGGGGGCGTTGACTATGAGACACGACATGATCAGATTTCCACAGGGCAGGTGCTTTATGGATTTTATGAAGGAGGAGGGCACACCATCCTCTTCAGTGGATGTACCATGGTACCAGTTGCAATGCATGAGGAAGTGCTGAGGGAGTTTCAAACTTCCCCTCTAGTGGTACATCGTAGAGTGGTGAAGTTTTTCTAGGACCTCAGACCACAGCACTAGTGGGAGGGTATAAATAAGGATGTAGCAGAGTTTGTTTCACGATGCCTCACATTCCAGAAAGTGAAGGTGGGGCACCAGGTACCAGCAGGCCTGGTACAACCCTTAGAGGTTCTGGAGTGGAAGTGGGATAGGATATCCATGGATTTCATGACAGGGCTCCCACATACTTCCAGAGGACAAGACTCCATCTAGGTGATCGTTGACCAACTCACCAAGTCATCCCACTTCCTTCCAATCAGAGAGCTGGGGCTCAGTAGAGATCTTGGAATGCCTCTATATTCAGGTGATCGTACGACTTCATGGTGTGCCATCCTCTATCGTCTTCTATGGAGATGTTTTCTTTACTTACCAACTTTGGATGGGGTTATAAGTGGAATTTGGGATGCAGCTATGCCTGAGCACCGCCTTGCATCCCCAGATGGATAGCCAGATGGAGAGGACCATTCAGACACTTGAGGACATGCTTCGTGCATTTGTCCTTGACATTATTCGCAGCTAAGAGGATCACCTACCCTTGGTTGAGTTTGCGTATAACAACAACTACTACTCCACCATCGGGATGAAACCACACGAGGGACTGTACAATCGACCTTACAGATCACCACTGTGCTGGACTGACCCTGGTGAGTCAGAACATGTAGGACCAGAGATGGTTTAGGCTACGAAATAGAAGGTGTAGATCATCCAAGAGTGGATGAGGACTGCACAGAGGAGACAGAAGTCCTATGCTGATAGGAGGCGGAGACCACTGGACTTTGAGGATGGAGATCACGTTTTCTTACGCGTCTCACCTTGACATGGATTATGGGGATTTGTCAGGGGCGGCAAGTTATCTTTGTGCTTCATCGTACCATTCCAGATCGTCAGCAGGGTAGGCGAGGTGGCGTACCACCTACCCCTTCCACCTATGTTGCACCAGGTGCATGACGTCTTCCACGTATCTCAGCTGAGGAGATACGTGCATGACCTGACCCACATCATTGATCATGGGGAGCTGGACATAGATGACGGGGATACATTCACGGAGGTCCCGGGGGAGATCTAGGATCGATAGGAGCAGGTCCTACGTGGATGGTCGATTCCTATGGTGCACATATGTTGGCTGCACTGGAACCTCCATGAGGGCACATGGGAGCGGGAGGCTCAGATGCATGCTCAGTACCCTCATTTGTTTCCCTAGTTTATGTTGTATCTTTACGGGGATGTGAAGCCCTGAGGTGTGAGTAATGTAAAGTTCTAGATATTACAAGGAATTTTTTTTCTTAAAAACATTGAAATTTTACGAGTCTGTGGCTTCTAATGGCACTTGATTCCAAGTACCGGTGTGCCCAGAATCAATTTCTGAAATTTATCTCGTGTAATTTCAATAAAATAACGATCGGGGTTTTTATATCTTTTGAACCGGTGCTCGGAATTGAAATCTGAGGGAACCAATGAACTCGCAACACCAGTATTTGATTAAGGGGTACTTAACCGTAGTTGCGTTTTAAGCGGGTGGAGAATTATTATTTGGGAAATTAAGTTAAAAATAAATAAAATTGTTGAACAATTTTAATTTTATAACCTTGGAAGATAAACCCTCCCTTGGGAAGTTGTTGGTGGGGCCCATAACCACCCAACATCCCATGTGTGGTTATATTAGAGGTGGGGCCCACATGGTCCCCAACCTTTCATCTCTAATAACCCTCTTTATACTCCTCATAACTATCATAACCCCCCCCCATTAAACTCCCTTGTTTAATGTTGAGAACTCTTCCATATTTATGAGACCTCTCCCCTTCTCCTCTCCCTCTCTATATTAATTGCCAAAACATTAATTTAATGAATTCAACCACACCAATTAATTAATGAAGTGGTTTCAATTTGAATTTTAAATTTAATGTGAAAATAAAATAATAGGAGAAGCCTATTATTTTATTTTGGGAGGGCTTTCGTTGTGCTATGGAAAATTGGGAGAGCTCTCGAGATATTGAAGAGAATCGGCCTTTCGACGAAGAACGACCTCTCCTTAAACGAAGAACGCTGGTTCCACAAAGAACAACAACACTCCTTCCTTTCTCTTCTCCACGAGAAGTGAGGAGACACTGCTTCCTACTCGGGCGCACTCTGATGAAATATACGAATCCTCACCTCACAAAGCGGCCTTTCGCAACGCCCGACGTACGACATCAATTATCATGGTAGGGGTTATGTTCAAATTCAATGGACAAAAATTTTTCCTTGGTTCATTGTTGTATAATATTTTTTGTCTGACCTATTACTATCGCTTAACGTGGAGGGCGCGGTCCGAACAAACACGGCCTGAAGACCCTCCATTTGATCATGTTTAGTGATGGAATTGGCATTTGTAGGTGGAACACGGAAGAGGTCTTCGACGCAAGGGAAACTGTCACACACGCTAAGAAAATCCGCAGCCAAGCGAGACGTGACAGAGGAAGCATGATGATGTTGCGCCGCACCGGGGATGCGGAGCCGTGGCCAGCATAGGTCGTGGTGGAGGGAGTCGGCACTGTCGTGCTGGCTGTGCAGTGGGAACTATAACACCCCAAGCTTTCATGATAAGATTCTCTTTCAATAATGCAATAGCTTGCATTGCACGCAAGTTCGAGATTATAACACACAACGACTAATCAAAATAGCCATTATGAATAGTAATACCCACATTTTGAAATTATATATGTTTTATATTTCAAAATGGACTTCATTTTTGGATTCAGAATATCGAAATTAGCCCATGTTGAATTTATTGTATTTTTCTGAGAACTTCGAATTTTTTATGAATAGTGAAAAATACTTAAAAACAACTTTTTCAATCAAAATAATTTATAATGATAAATTATACTATTGAGTGGTTTTAAAGTATAATTAGAATATGTTTTTACCATTTTATCCAATTGTGGTCATTATAATTAATTTCACTTTGAAATTGGAAATAATCAATTTTCAATCTTTTGATATATATTGTTTCTTAAAAACACGCTAGTTGTTGTGATAGCGGGAATTAATTATAAAATTAATTAATGCAACTAATATGCTTGTAATTTTTTTAAAATAGACATCATTTCTGAATTTGGAATATCAGTTATATCTTAGGGTGAAATTTTGGCATTGTTCTGAAAAACAGTAATTTTTTATGAATAGTGAAACCACTAAGTGGTAGTTAAAAAACTGATTTTTCGTTTAAATGAAACATTACCACTTCTGTGATTTGATTTTCAAAAATCCAACATAAATGGTTTTCATTAGTAAGTAAAATGTGGTTCAATGTTATTAAAATAATTTTTTTGTGAATAGTAACTTTTAATTTAAATTAATCGCGATTAAAGGTAATTAGTGAAATTTAAGGTAAAAATGATATTATAAAAATATGAAAATACCTTTACACTTGTCCTACCCTTAATGGATAAGTCATGACCGACCAAGTCAATCCATGGGTCAACCGAGAGACCCCATGGAGCCACTTGGGTATGAAAATGACATTAATAAATTTTTATTTAAAGTAAAAATAATATTGTCACAAACATGTGTGGTTTTACTAAAAAAATTATTACATGGGGTTATATAAGTTAACTTTTCGACTATAATTATTAATTTAAAATATATGAATATTTCCTACATCATGATATTTTTTTATAATTTTTAGACATTAAATAATATAATTTTTTATGACACCATAATGATGCAGCAATTACCTCATTAATTAACGATTTAAATAAAATGAAAAGATAATGTAAATTATAAAAATTACACTTGTAAAAAACCTATTGGATGGGTATATTTCGAACCCTTATCACCTTAGCCTAAAAATATATATGTGTGGGACCTTTAAAATCTGAAACTCGTTATATTATAAAGTAACATTTCATGACATTCCAAGTGTGGCCCTCCTCTCCTCTTATAAAAGGCCACCACCACTACCACCTTATTCACACCTTCCAAGCCATTTGGATCGGCAAACCTCTGACAAAATACTCTCCCAACTGCCCTATCTTACTCCTAGAAGCCTCACTTTTTGCAGAAGTCTTCCCAAGGAATCCTTTGGCTCAAATCAAAAAGAGTTACCCGATTTTAAGGTAATGTCTTCTCTTATGTTATTTTGTTTTCTTTTGTTTCTCCAACCCCTTAAACTCTTTTTATTTTTTTATTTTGTAACAACACCAATATATTAATTATACTAGGATGTTGTTATGAGAAGTATTTTATTTAAAATTACACCCACTTTCGTCTAATGGTTAAAGAACATGTTGTTTCTATGGGTGGAGAATTATTGTCTCACGAAACGCTGATTGTTCAATCTTCTTTTAACACCTCTCATGGTGGCCATTATGACGAAACTATTTTTATTTATGATATATATTATGTTTTTTTTTTCCTTATGATTCTGTATTTTTCATTTATGTCATACCTTTATGATTTCCATTATGGGTAAACATGACAATGTCATTTTAGGAAGTACGGACTACCACCCCCTCAAAGTGATTTGAATCGTTAATTCCATATGTGGGATGTATAAGGGATAAAGTAAATGATATTATATATGATATTATACTGTAATTATAATATAACTTTATATCATTATGACTTTCTTCCATTAAATAAGAAATATAAATTAAAGTAGCGTTCATGCGTACGTACGGCTTACCGTCTCCATGAACGGTGCATTTAATTTCTTATCTCTAAATATTATGTAATATTATAAATTCATGTATATAATGGATATATATGATATATATAATTTCTAAATCATGAATATAATTTTGCATATAATGTACTTTTTACCACATGAACAACTTGTAATTATAAGAAGTTATTTTTGACTCAAGTACCAAAGATCGACAAAACGACCGTTATTAACATAAATAATTACATAATGTTTATAACATGGTAATAAGTTATATAAAATGAATAATTAACTTGAAAATTGTTCTTAAGAAAGTATAAATTAAATATATATTATTATTCAGGAGATTAAAGAATGATCGAGTCGAGTCGGACACGAGGTAAGGGAACTTCTTAACCCAATTTCTATTCTTTGGGTTAATCTTTTATTTTCAAATTATGTAATGACGTTATTATGTCATATGTTTTATTTATACTCTCTTTATGTGTACATATAGTGAATATATTTTATTTAAAAAAAATGATCTTTGTAAGGTACTTCGTCTCAATCTCCTTTCATTGAGACATATTTTATTTTATACACAACTTTCTCTTAAACGGTGTATAAACCCCTTTGACTATTACATTTATTCAAAAAGAATCTTTTTATATGAATCATTTTACTAAATGAAAAAACGGAATGTTTTTCTTCTCGTACGTATGCAGTGACAATGGATTCTCCACCACCATGAGCCTTATGTGAGTTTCGACTTCCTCTACAGGCCATTACGTTTTTTTAAATGAAAAATAAAAACCAAGTTTTAACTTTAATTTATATTGGTACTGAAAATGGTTTTACTAATGTTTTATTATATCAATGTATGGTATTGGTATCTTGTGATTGAAATTTGGAAATGTTATGTTTCCTTTATGCATGTTTTATGTGATACTATTAAGTTATGGTTTATGATATGTTCAAACCTATTCATATGAGGAATGCATTGGACATAATAAGTGACGGGTGGATCCCACTATAGCTCCTCGATGCATCGACAGGTCAAATGAGACAAACTAGTGTCTTGGCACAAGGCCTTGATGAAATCTTATTTGTATTCTTGGCACAAGGCCTTGGATACGTGGTTATGATATTCTGGAATTATGCATTCCATCATTATAAGAGTGGTTATTTAAATTGCATGTGATTATTCGACTAGTAGAATATCCATGTGAATAATTAAATGGAATTATTTCATTTTATTTTTTCCATATTATGCTGAAGATCAAGTTTAAAAGGATTTTGTTTTAGTTGTACATTGCCTTAAATGTTTATGTTTATTTATGAAAGCTTCCGCTATATTGTTATCCTTAGTGAGCATCTGAGCTCACACCATTCAATGTTTTATTTTTTCCAGGATGCGAATAAATATTTTATGACTAACCTACAGAGATAGTCTGAAGGCGATAGAAGTGTGGACTATGGAGAATATTTTATTGTGATTTTTTACTTTATGATGTAATGTAACATTTATGATTATATCTAGTGTTTCCAAGGCCACTAAACTAATTGGTCTTTCGAGAATCGATCTTTTGTGATCATGCCAATGTTACGCAATAATGCACCGACTCTGGATAACTGGGGTTTGGGTGTTACAGTTGCTATCAGAGGATGTTTAGAACTAACCTTGGAAGTTAGATTTAGATAAACTCTGATTAGAGCACATAACCCAAATATAGACTTTGGGGATTAGTATAGAAGAACATCCTAGAATTTTGGTATTATAGAGATTTTATGAGTTTTCCGAGAAATACATCCCTGTCTGGATACGAGGAGGTAGAGGCGACCCTGGCACAGATGTACCTAGGGGTAAAACCCGAAAAAACCTCTTTGAGATAGACTCAAACTGGAATAGGTGCACGACAATGGGCCTTGTTGCACTCTTGGTTATGAAACACCCGAGGGATATGCTTAGGATAATTCTCATTTTTTTCAAACAATTATGAAGGGTTTATAAGTATATACTTCTTCAAAGAAAACATTTTTTATTATTAAGGATTATATCCATAAACCGTTCAATTTACATTAAGTATTTTACAAGTTTGGAATTATTCATTTCAATTCATAAACTAACCTAGTTTATGCCATTGTATAGAAATGGTTCCCAGTAGAAGTAATGTGAACTCCATCAATACGTATGATCCAAAGTGTAAGAAGGATTATATCTTTCATGGTATTAAGCCAAAATTTAGAAGGGAAATACTCTCCCATGTGTTCTCAACATATGAAGAAATAGTATCATGTGTTAATAAGATAAGTAAATAATTATCTAAGTCTTATGGCTTTGAAGGGAAGAAAGAGAAGAAAAGTATGAAAGAGATAATGATGGATAAAGGGATGAGGGAAAGGAAGAATTTTCGAATATGTGATGACTATGGGAAGAAACACCATGGAACTTTCCTGAAGGGAATGGGATTTTGTTATAGTTGTGGAGAAAAAGGACACCAAGTGTGTGACTGCAAGGTTAAGAAAAAGGTTTCAAATGTACAATTCTTCATCTACAAGGACTGGGGACACTACGCAAACCAATGTCCAAATCATCAGAGTATTCCCCAAATGATGTTATTGGATAAAAATCAAGTTATGATACTACCACTGATGAGGAGGAATGATTAGAGTTCTTATGTTTTTATTATAGAATTGTTTTCATATGAGTGTTGTATCAATTATGTACTGATTATAATAATTATGGAGTATGTAAGTATTGTACTTCAGTACTATTTCATCAAGGACTTGATATTGTGTGTAACCATGAAAAGTGGCTCCATAGCACGTCAAATTTTTGGAAAATATATGGTTGAGATAAAGATAAACCATAATATGGTTCTGATACTGTGATAGTGATTTTGGAATAAGACATGATTGATTTGGATAAATTATATTGGATATTCATAACTTCCTTGAAACTGATTAATGATTTGTATACATTTTTTGATAGAAGGAGTATATCTAGTATTCTATAAGGAATAAGGGATCATGGTAATTCAGGATGTGGCTGTGTTTTAAAATAATACATTATAAAGGTGTTCATATGTTTTCACACAAAAAAAAAAAGATCTTCATTATGTTTACCTTCCTTATAAAATTTGGACTGTGAGTTGGACAGAAGTATTTTGGATAACAATAAATGTTGGAATAGATTAAGTCGAACCTTGGATAGAATTGTTTAAGGTTAAAACATTTGTGAAGATTATTTTTGGAATATTATAATACTATAGTTTTAGGAAAAGGGAAACCTGCAGGTTGGGGGATAACCCGTCACGTCGGACAAAGTTGTAGGAATCGAACCCACAACCATAGTGCGATAGGCCTTTATTACCTACCAGTAGCCTACAGGAAGTCCCTGGTTATTAAAAAATAGTTTTCCTAATCTAAATGGTATGTTTTAATATTTGGAACCCTGTACGATTAGGATAAATATAATATTTTTGAGTTCTATTATCTTTTTAAGTGAAAGATGGGTTTCTGGTAAAAATTTATAAATGAATGAAAGTATACATGAAAAGTATTTATATTTTCTTACGTTCTTAGTAAATCTCCAAAATAAATTCTTCACCTTTATGAAAGGTAACTTAAAAAAAACGTTGTCTGTTAACTTTTCCTACGGGGGAATCAATGATTGTTTAACCAATCACAAGTTTTTGATGTTCTTGTAGTTAAACATTATCCTAATCCAGTTTTATACAACTCTCAATCAGACCTTGATGGTTTGTTTTTCCTCCATATCCATATTTTCAAGAATCCTAGTATGGGCTATCTTAGGTGACCTTTGTACTTTTCTTTCTTTCTTTTAATGTTATATTTTTATTAACCCTATTTCCGATGTGGGTTTTCCATAAAGGTATTTTCTATTTTCAACATTTTATTTTCGACGAAAATTTTCAAATTGTGAGGATGCCATTTATTGAAGGAGGAAAGAATGTAACACCCTAAGCTTTCACGATACTCTTCTCTTTCAATAATGCAATAGCTTGCATTGTACGAATGTTCGAGATTCTAACACACCGTGACTAATCAAAATAGCCATTATGAATAATAATACCAACCTTTTGAAATTATATATATTTCATATTTCAAAATGGACTTCATTTTTGGATTCGGAATATCGAAATTAGCCTATGTTGAATTTTTGGTATTTTTCTGAGAACATCCAATTTTTTATGAATTGTGAAAAATACTTAGAAACAAATTTTTTAAACAAAATAATTTATATTGATAAATTATACTATTGAGTGGTTTTAAAGTATAATTATAATATATTTTTACCATTTTATCCAATGGTGTTCATTATAATTAATTTCACTTTGAAATTGGATATAAACAATTGTCAATCTTTTGAAATATATTGTTTATTAGAAACACTCTATTTGTTGTCACAGCGGGAATTTGTTATAAAATTAATTAATGCAATTTATATGATTGAAATTTTATAAAATAGACATAATTTTTGAATTATTAGTATCATTAATATCTTATGGTGAAATTTTGGTATGGTTGTGAAAAACATCAATTTTTGATGAATAGTGAAACCACTAATTGGTTGTTAAAAAACTGATTTTTCGTTTAAATGAAACATTACCACATCTGTGATTTTATTTTCAAAAATCCAACATACATGGTTGTAATTATAAAGTAAAATTTGGTTCAATGGGATTTAAATAATTCTTTGGTGAATAGTAACTTTTAATTTTAATTAATCGCGATTAAAGGTAATTATTGAAATTTATGGTAAAAATGATATTATAAAAATATGAAAATAACATTACACATGTCCGAACCTTATTTGATGAGTCATGGACGACCAAGAAAATCCATGGGTCAACTTGGGGACCCCATGGAGCCACTTGTGTAAGCAAATGACATTAATAACTTTTTATTTAATGTAAAAATAATATTGTCACAAACATGTGTTTTTTTACTAAAACAATTATTACATGGGGTTATATAAGTTAAATTTTCAACTATAAATATTCATTTGAAATATAAAAATATTTCCTACATCAGGATATTTTTTTTATAATTTTTAGACATTAAATAAATTAAATATTTTATGACACCATGATGATGGAGCAATTACCTCATTAATTAACGATTTTAATAAAATGAAAAGATGATGTAAATTATAAGACTTAAACTTGTCAAAAACCTGTTGGATGAATATATTTTGAACCCTTATCACCTTATACTATAAATATATATGTTTGGGTCCTTTAAAATCTGAAACTCATTATATAATAAAGTAACATTTCATGACATTCCAAGAGTGCCCCTCCTCTTCTCTTATAAAAGGCCCCCACCACTACCACCTTATTCACAACATCCAAGCCATTTAGATCGGCCATCCTCGGACCAAATACTCTCCGAAATTCCCTATCTTACTCCTAGAAACCTCATTTTGGGAAGAAGTCTTCCCGAGGAAGCCTTTGGCTCAAATCAAAAAGAGTTACCCGATTTTAAGGTAATGTCTTCTCTTATGTTATTTTGTTTTATTTTGCTTATCCAACCCCTTAAACTCTTTTTATTCCATTATTTTGTAACAACACCATTATCTTCAATATACTATGATGCTTTTATGATAAGGATTTTATTTACACTTACACACACCTTCGTCTAATGGTTAAAGGACATACTGTTTCTGTGGGTGGCGAATTACTGCCTCACAAAACGACGATTATTCAATATTCTTTTAACACATCACATGGTGGCCATTATGATGAAACTATTTTTATATATGATATATATTGTGTTTTTTTCTTATTAATCTTTATTTTTCATTTATGGCATACCATTAAGATTTCCATATGTGTAAATGCGATAATTTCATTTTAGGAAGTGCGGACTACAGCCCCCTCAAAGTGATTTGAATCATTAATGCCATATGTGGGATGTATAAAGGATGGAGTAAATGATATTATATATGATATTATTCTGGAATTATAATATACCTTTATATCATTATGAATTCATTCCATTAAATACGAAATAGAAATCAATGTAGCGCTCATGAGTACGTACGGCTTACCGTCTCCATGAACGGTGCATTTCATTTCTTATCTCTAAATATTACGTAATATTATAAATGCATTTATATACTGGATATATATTATATATATGATGTCTAAATAATGAATATAATTTTGGATATAATTTATTTTTTACAACATGAACAACTTGTAATTATAAGAAGTTATTTTTTACTCAAATACCAATGATCGACAAAACGACCGTTATTAACATAATTAATTACATAATGTTTATAACCTGGTAATAAGTGATATAAAAGGAATAATTAACTTGAAAAAGGTTCTTAAGAAAGTATAAATTAACTCTAGTTCATTATTCATGAGATTAAAGAACGATCGAGCCACGTCGGACACGATGTAAGGGAACTTCTTAACCCAATATCTATTCTTTGGGTTAATCTCCTATTTTCAAATTATATCATGATATTATTATGTCCTATGTTGTATTTATACTTTATTTATGTGTACATATAGTGAATCTATTTTATTTAAAAAAAATTATCTTTTTAAGGGACTTCGTCTCAATCTCATTTCATTGAGACATATTTTATATTCTACACAACTTTGTTTTATACGGTGTATAAACCCCTTTGACTTTTACATTTATTCAAATGGAATATTTTTATATGAATCATTTTACTAAATGAAAAAAAGGAATGTTTTTCTTGTCATATGTATGAGGCGACAACGACTTCTCCTCCACCGTGACCCTTATTTGAGTTTCGGCTTCCTCTACAAGCCATAAATTTTTTTAAAATGAAAAATAAAAAACAAGTTTTAACTTTCCTTTATTTTAGTATTGAAAATGGTTTTGATAATTTTTTATTATATCAATGTGTTGTATTGATATATTGTGATTGAAATTTTTAAATGTTATGTTTCCTTTATACATGTTTTATGTGATACGATTATGTTAAGGTTTATGATATGTTTAAACCTGTTCATATGAGGAATGCATTGGACTTAATAAGTGACGGGTGGAGCCCGCTATATCTCCTCGATGCATTGGCAGGTCTCATGAGACAATCTGGTGTCTTGGCACGAGGCCTTGACAAAATAATATTTGTAGTCTTGGCACGAGGCCTTGGATACATGGTTATGATAGTCTGGCATTATGAATTCAATCATTATGAAAGTGTTTATTGATATTGCATGTGATTATTCGACTAGTAGAATATCCATGTCAATAAGTAAATGGAATTATTTCATTTTATTTTTTTTCATATTATGATGAAGTTCAAGTTTAAAAGAATTTTTTTAGTTATACATTGCCTTAAATGTTTATGTTTATTTATGAAAGCTTTCTCTATATTGTTATCCTTACTAAGCATCTGAGCTCTCCCCTTTCAATGATTTATTTTTCCTAGGATGTGAAGAAATATTTTATGACTGACCGACAAGGATATTCTGAAGGGGATAGAAGTGTGGAATATGGAGACTATGTTATTGTGATTTTTCACTTTATGATGTAATGTAACATTTATGAATGTATCTAGTGTTTCCAACTCTACTAAACTAATAGGTATTTCTATACTTGACCTTTTGTGATCATGCCAATGTTACGCAATAATGCACCGACTCTGGGTAACTAGGGTAGGGGAGTTACAGGAACCATGGCCCGCTTCGCGGGCCTCTTCGGTAGAAGAACTGATCGGCCCATCGGCTGGCCGGGCGGAGCAGATTCTCGGCACCAGGAGGGCGTTGCGCCGGAAGAGTCGCGGCCCAACATGCGTGCTTCATGCGCCAGAAGGCCGATGGGCCTTGCCGACCGGTTTGGGAAGGGCATCGTTGTGTGGCGTCGTCGGTTTGGAAAGCTAGGGGGTCGTGCCCCCTTGGTGTGCGTGGCTAGCCGACCGAGCCTGTCGGGCCGCGCGCCCAGCCGGGCCACGCCGGGCCGGGCCGTGCCACGCAGGCTTGGCCGCACCCCGCCGGGTTGGGCCGCGTCCATAGTGACAAGCTGCATTTTCCCTCGGGCCGGTGCAACACCTCTGCCAGTTCGGACCTTCCAATCTAGGTGACCCGACCCGCAAGCCCACTAGGCATAATGGGTCGTGCCCGTTATTCACTTAAACGTGAATAACTTAAATACTTCGCGTCTGATCAACGCTCTGTCTGTGGCACTGGGATCCTATCTACAAATATGTCCTTTTTCGAAACTCTAAGTGTGTTTTGGGAATATTTGGGAAACAACCGGGTTTGGAATGAGTATATTTCCAAATGGGCCCCTCGAACGAAAAAAGCCAATATCTCTCAGACCGAGTGTCTGATTAACTCGTCTTCTGTCACGTTGGGTTCTTTTAACGAGATGGAACGTCAGGATAAATCAACTCTGGACTTCGTGAAAGTTGATATATTGATCCCCTTTACTCATGGAGCAGACCCTCCCGGAATCGAGTACGCTGTGTTTGGGAACCCTAGAGCTGGCTACGACTGCGACGACGATGACGACTATACTTGGATCCTACGTGGGTTCGGCAGCGAGGACGACTGTATTTGGATCCTCAGTGGGTTCGGCAGCGATGATGAATGTACATGGATCCTACGTGGTTTTGGCAGCGATGGTTACTATACTTTTATCCTACATGGGTTCGGTAGAGACAACTTCTATACATGGATCCTATGTGGTTTCAGCAGAGGAGATGATTCAGAGGCTACATCTAATCATCTCCACCCCTCTTAGAAAGTAGTACACCTGTGTGAGCTAATTATTTTCTTTCAATAATTATCTTTGGTTTGATCGACTTATTTCCTATGTGGACTGGATTGTTCTTGGTAATGGAAGATGGATCCGTACTCAGATTGATGACTTAGGTATATGTATGGAAATATACTTAAGTAGAGTTGGTTGATAGTTTGTGTTTGTATCTTACCGATGTGATTTATCCTTAGTGAATTATGGGGGACCTTGGGGGGTCATGGGGTCCCTACTAAGTATTGTATACTCACCCCTACATGGTCTATGCCCGAACTAAGTTGTGCTGGATACAGACAATGGACATCACTGATCGATGTGGAGGCTTGTGGAGATAGACGGTACCAGGGAGTGGACCACTAGATGGGACGTACACTGAGAGGACAGCCGGACCCGAGGAGATGAGGAGATCATCTATACCCACCCTTCAGGTGGTATATCTTGAGTATGACTCGGTGGTTGCTTGTTTTACTTTACTACGGTTTTACTTTCTTTCAGTTGTATTGTACTTTATGTTGGGTTTGTATAATGGCCCATTTACTTTTCAGCACCGACTTATGTACTCAGTTTCCCAAGTTCTTACTTCAGTTGTCTACTCGGTTGTGCTTGTTTACTTTTATAAAGGCCATTCCTTCACTTTTATCAGGGTTTAGGCCTTTGGTGCTAGTCGCCAGCCCCTGGCCTATGGAAGGCGAGCATGGGGTAGTCACGGTAGGGGCTCTAAGGATGGTACGTGACAATATACAATTACACATTACCCTTATTAAGAATTTGATCTCACCCTTATTTTGTTTCCCATCCCTAAATTTCTATTAAGTTTAAGATGAATGATATGCAATGATATTCTATATGGAATAATTTTATTCTAGAAAAATATAATGTTGTAGTTTGGGTATTCAAATGTACTATAAGAGTCATGTATGTATCTAGTTTGCTGAGACAACTGAACTGATTGGTCTTTTGGGAAGTGAAATGTTATATATTTTTCCAATATTATAATGCATGATATACCTTCAAGCTACGAGGGTCTAGGTGGAGACAATTATATTATTTTATTTTATTCAAATAGGCTTTCAAAAAATTATCTTTTTTAAAATAATAATAATATATAATAATAAGATATAATTACATTAATAGATTATTACACTTTTTTCTAATAATTATTATATTACAAATGTCCTTTTAATATGTCATGGGTTATTTTAGTCAGTTGTTTTTTCTATAGAAATGTATCCAATTTTTTTATTTTATGAAAAAATATACTGAAACATCATTCTATTAGAATAATAAAGTAATTGAAAGATAATATAATTTCAAACCCACCCATAACATTTTGAAAACTATACATATTAGTGAAAGAAATTTTATATAATTCATAATATCATCATGACATAACAAGTGAAAATTACATGGGATTCATAAAAATATAATAACAATAAAAATAAAGTATATAGAGAATGAATAAATATGTTATTGTTGGATAATATCCTGAGTAAATCATATGTAACATTAATGGATGTTACCATATATTAAAAATTCCTTTAAAAGTTAACTGAAATATATATAGACGAAAACAAAATTTTCATTATTAAATTAGCTAAAATATAATGAATTGTTAGATAATAGGGAAAAAATTTATTTAAAATGATCCATGTAATAGTTTAAGGTATTCTTCAAATTATATAACTTATATAGTTGTGGTAAAATCCTTTCACACCATTTATGTTATTTCATAGTTTCTGTAAATGTAAAAAATGATTTTTTTCAGAAAATCATTCTTCAAAATATCTTATTTAAATCCTTTATAAATAAATAAATAGATAATTTAAATGGGGTTCTTTAAAAAATAAAAATATATTTGAATCATATATGAAACAATTACTTTTGGGTATGAACATAGTGGAAAATGTTCATCGATTATATAGAAAATAAGGTTGGTTTTTTAAAAGGCGTTCTTACGATAATTTTAATAATGAATGAGAGGAATATGGTAAAAATACATTAATATTATAGGAATTACTATAGGATGACAAAAATATAAATTTTTTATAGGATAAGTTTTATATAATTCCCCTTATTGGAAATTTATCATATACAGTCCATAAAAGAACTAGATTTTTTCATAAACCCTTACCTCAAGTCACATATTGTTTCATATGAAATTAAACATATTGTAAAAAAATAAATATTTTTATAAATATCTTATATAATAAAATTCATAAATATCTTACTATATTTTATCATCTTCTAATATATTATAACATATTAATTAATAATACTTTATTAAAATAACTCTTCGTGGTGATAAATTTTTATTTTTTCATGCATGTTCCTATTCAAAAGATATAGTCCTCGTATATTTATCATGGTTCCAACATATAATTTTTTTTTACAATTTAATATGTGTGATATATAATAATCATATTATATTTCATTATTTTTCCTGAGTAATAGTGACGAAAAATATTTTATGTCACTTGATGGAGATGGTAGTATGTATGAATGAGTGAGCATTTTTTCACTTTTCAATGTATGAAATGAATACATGTTTATAATAAAGACCCATTATTGAAAAATAAAAATTTAATTAATATAATAATATTCCAGAAAATAAAACATTATAATAATCAATGAGATGTGGTTATGGGAAAATTAATCAAATCAGTACATTGAGGTTTTAGTCAACAATTACGCATGAGCGATACATTTGTGAAAAAATTTGATGAAATGGGGTGTAAATTGTTTATCCTATACTCATATTAAAATATCAATATATTTTATAAACTATATTATTTTTTATTATATATATAATATATTTATAAGAATTTTATTTATAAATGTACATTGAATGTGTTGTGTAAGATAATTACCTCTTCTTTGAAAGGCCTCCTCTGGGCTACACCAGAAGAATTCGAAGCATGGTATTAAAGGAATACATCAATATCTATACACCATTTAATGAAGATATTAAGGTATTAGTTAATGTTATTAATGAGTTATAAGGAACATATATTGTGAATAATGGAGGGGTAGTTCCCTTTCATAAGTGACGGAAAGAACAAACATGGAATTTCATAATAAATTTAAATATAATAAATATCATAATCATACTATGTGGAGTAATTGAATAAAAAAATCAAATTTAATATGTTTTAGTTTCTAAATAAGAGAACCAATTAAATTTATACAAATTCCAATGTTTTTTAAGACTTATCTCATAGTTAATCCACTATATACTTATTTTAATCGCAACCATTATAAAAATAGTATTTTATCATGGTAACATAATTGTATGCCAAAAAAGTTCCTTCTCCAAATATTGGACATTATAATTAATAATCGTATCCCTTTTCTGATATTTAATTTGTATACATTGATAAATTACCTTTAATATACCAACACAATATGCTTGAAAAATAGTTTATAAGAAAATAGAATATTTAAACATAAATTTAACTATACATAAAAATAAAAACAAGATAGATTAAACGATTATTAATTATATATAATACTATATTAATGTTTATTCTATTATTTAATCAATCCCAAACCATATTAAATCATCCAACTAATCCATTAAATGAAAATAACCAAAAATATATTAATGTTCGAATAAAAGAAATATTTTGTTCACAAAAGTCTTTCTTGGGTTCCCTACAAGATCTGAAACATTTCATGTGTTATCTCAAGAATGAACTCATGAACATTTCATTCTTAATTATGTATCATTTATTGGTGTTATGTCTTGGGGTGTGTTTGGGTGAAGTCCAATAAAACATTAGAGAAAAGAGGATGAACATGGTTGGCGCACGGTTTGTTCAAACCATGTGGCCTCATAGGAGAACTTTTTCACTTTATGGTATTTTGAGGCAATAAACTCAGTTTAGTTAAAGTAAGGTTTGAGTGGACATGTGAGGTAGTACTGTAAATTTTACCCATGATGAAGTATCTTACATACAATTAGGGCATGTTTTTTCTAACTGGGCGACTAAACCATGCACCGGAAAATAGTGAGTTCCTAATATTTTGGATCTCTCTTGTTTTTAACATTTAATGAATTGTTTCCCCTCTTATGTTGACCTAAAATGGTATCTCACCTGCCTAATGGAAAATCAATATTCTACCATTAACCTACAGGGATTCCAAGTTCTTGCGAACACGATTATTTGAGATCTAAATTTTGAATTGATGATCCTCTCTTCTCCCGATAAGTAGATTTCATCCTGAAGCTTCTTCGATTCTTTCATATATCATTACATGATATTTTCATGGAATATATCCTCTTTTTACTTGGACCTAAACTTATGTTATGAGATATACATCTAGGATTCCGGATCTAGATCTAAATTTATGAGATCTTTATGTATTTGATCATGATGTTTGATTAGGGATTTTGATCTAGAATTCATCTTTACATCATTGTGCTGGTCGGATTTTGGAAATTTCTATTGAGAAAATGTCTGCCAAAGAATCTAGGTATGTATTCAAAATATAATTCCTATAATAATGGATTATATATATACATGAGAATTTTTTGAATATCCAGGATCCTTTAGAAATTTATTTCCTTGAATTTGGTTAATTAGATTAACCAACTGATTTATCAAAGACTTGATGAAATAATTGATTAATTTGGGAATTTATCAATAGACTAAGGGGATACCCTATTAGATAATAAAAATTGTTAAATTAATGATACTATGTATGGTTTTTAATCTAAAAAATTAATTGGGAGATTAATTATGATATATTGAAATGACTATTTTGAGGTAATTAATCTTGGATTAATTATATGTCTTTGATAATATGATCTAGATAATTAACTTTGTGATTAATTATGGAATGTTGATATTAAAATGTGATTTTTAAATATAAAAAATCAATTATAGAATTTGAATTTTTATATTGATTAATTAATTGATGAATTAATTAAATGTTTGAAGTCCTTAGTTATTTTTTGAGTTAACTAATGGAATGGTCGTTCTTACTAATTGTCGAATTAGTAATGGAATTGAGTTGGATAATTAATTAATAAATTGATTATGTGATAAAAAAATTGAACATGGAAATTCTAAATTGAAAAGTATAAATTGGAACATGTTGATCACACTTATGAGGGAAGATAATGGGAACATGGTCATTCTAAATTGATAAATATACATGGTAACATGGTCATTGTAATTAGGATTAAAGAGAACAAGAACAATGTCATTTTATTGAGGTGTAATAATGGTAAAATTATCTTCTTAATTGTGTTTGTGATATTGGTAACTTTGGCCATGTGTCTTTTTAATGTAAAATCAAAGAATGTATATAATGGCACTTTGAGTAATGGCCTTACATGAGAATATTTGAACTTTGTCATGAGTTGAATCTGGTACTAAGATTCATATCACCTTTGAATATCTTGAGTATTTATAAGAAGGTTGTATTAATATGTGATATTACCTATGGAACTCTTTGGGATCCAGTATATGATTAAGGTAAAATCATGGTACGAGTCTCCTTGGGAACTAGTTGTTAATGTAGTTTTGTAAGAATAAATGATAATGTAATAATTGGTTGTTACGGATTAAAATTATTTCTTATAGAACTAAAAAATATATATTATGATTGTAATAATTTTATACAACGTTGGTTTCAGACAACATTGTTTTACTCACGCCCTATTCGGGCTGCCTGATTGGTACCTGAATAAATTATATTTTCATAGGACTGGACAAGGGGAATGGCCCTATGATAGATGGATTATTGGGGATGGATCATGGAGGATAGAACCCGATATGGTTCGGGCCCCACATGGGGAGTCGTAGTGTTTTTATGTTCAGATTCATTATTGACACATGGCAAGTATATTGGCATATCATGTTTTCCCTTTCAATGGATAATTTAAATTCTGATTTGTTTATCTTGAGACATGAATTGTCCTGGTTATATATGATCCAGCATTTGTTTATTCATTTATTTAGGTTTTATACTCTTATAAATTAGGGTATAGTCTCCCCAAGACTATCTTTCATGACCCTCACTACTACTCAGCAGCAACTGGCTTATTTGGAGATGCACCTGTGGTCAAGTGGTCAACCGGTTTGAGGAACTGTTTCATGTTACTCAAGTACGGATGTTACAAAGTGGTATTAGAGGTCTATTTTTTCAATATTCTTCATTTATCATACTATTTTGGGAATGTTATCCATGAGCCAAGGATGATTCAAGGTTTGGTAATGAGCTTATACATAGAATTTACAAATCCATGTATGATGGAAATCCCAAGTACTGAGGGAGGGATTGTTGTTATTGATGTTTTCTGCTATAGCTGAATATCCATTCACCATGGGTGACATACTTTGTGGTGTCATGTAATTCTTGTTTTTGAGAATTTTAAGTATCGACTTTGGCCCTGTATGGAATGAGAGTTGAGTCTATAAACATAATTCATGGAACATAGGGATATTGTGACATGCATCAATATAGGCACGCATAAGAAAATGTGTAATCAGTATGTTGTTGATATTAAGATATTTTCCTTGTTTTGATATTAAAATGAAAAAAGTTTCTTAAAATTAATTGATAATTATTCTAGAATTATGAAAAATGATAATAATTGTTTTTCTAAATGAGAACCTTTATTATGATAGTGTTTTTACCCTTTTTATCTAAATCCATGGTTTAGGATGGTAAAAGGTAAGGGTGGTGACCTGGTTTTGATTGTTTGTAAAAGTGGTGGAAGATAAGGCTTGTAATGGTTTTTTCTTCTTACGTAAATGTTATAAGGTTTTTTATGAGATATGAGATTTGTGTTTCGTATTTTATATAGAATTTCCCCATGAATTTTTTTGAGGGGAAGTCTGAGGGGCCTTCCTAGGAATGATTTTATTGTTAGGGAACATGAGGCACCGATCATGTCAGCTGAAGATAAAGGGGAGGAGTTCTGGATGAAATTTCCTCAATTAATGAAATACCCAGGGAGAGTAACCAAAAGTTTGTTAGAGATGACATGGGAGTTGATGCTGGAATATCATCCTACTTTTACTAGAGTGGGTAGACCTAAGGGAGAGGAATAATGGTCTGAGTCCATATGGACAATTCATGAGAATTTAGAGACTCCCACTGAGAGGAGGATCAAGTTGGACTCTTATATGCTATGTGGATCACTGGAGTTCTGGTGGGACATTCGGTCATGAACTAGACAAACTAACGGTATGTTATGGAAGGAAATCTTGAAGAGGAACATAGAACACTTTAATCCAGAGATGTTGTGACAAGTGGAAGCTACTGTGTTAAAGCATCTAACAACATGGATCATTTTGGTGATCAAATATGTTGGAAGATACATAGATCTAAAATTATTTACTCCAATGTTAGATGAAGGTGAGGTATCTATGCTGAATGTTTTTCTTGATGCATTTAAGTGTGATATTAGTTCCCATGTGAATATGTTTAGGTTAATAAAGTGTTTGAATTTAGTGGATTAGGCTCTCATAGTTGAAGGGAACCTGAGGGAGTATTACAGTTCTAGAAAATCTATTGTTACTCGATGATCAAGAGGTGTGACATTCGACAGTAGGAAGCACCATTATGACAACATTATTCATGTAAATGGGAAGAAGAGTACGCAGATAGGAGGGTCAGTTAGACAGGACCTTACTAGGGTGATCTGTAGTCATCATGGTATGTCAGGACACTATGTTCAACATTGTTGACGACCACTAGTAGAGCATTGATATTGTGGAAATATTGTACATGTACAAATTTTCTATAGGTCACAACAAAAGATAAGAAGTGAAGGACCAGTTGTGTTGAGTCAGTGTGTGGGAATGGGGTCTTTTACACCATATCAGGCTGGTAGTTCGAGTTCTATTATCTAAGGCTGTAGAGGAAGTGGATGTCGGGATTATGGGTAGGAGGTATCATATAAATATATTGGTGATACTCATGGGAGTCAAACATCATCACAGGGAAGAGGGTAATTATAGTTACCTATAGTACAACCTACATTTATGGATAGTGATTCTACAATATTGATTGTGAGAGGTACTATTCGAGAGACATCTAATTTATCTAGGGAATAGTTAGATATAGGTGTCTCTCAATATTTTATATAATCAAAAAAAATATAGTTTAATGAGAATATTGGTAGAGTTTGTGATTATCTTTATCAATATAGATACACCATTGGGAGTGTGGTCTACAGATATCTATCATTGGATGGTATTTTCACAAGAGATTAGCGAATATAATTTCCAATGGGATATTTATTTTCTTAATATGACATGAACCAAAATGATTATGTTTATGGGCCATCTAGTCACATACTAATCCCAAATATAATATTACTATAGGATAGTTATGTTTATATCCCATAAGGGTGACCAGTATATTCATCAAGGAGAGTGGGATATCATGGAAAGCTGAATAGTTCCAATTAGTCATCAACTATGAGAGCTCACATCATAATTTTCTATTTTATTATTTCATTATGGGGGTGTGGGGGGGGGGGATTCCATGCCACTAATAGTAGAATTATTTCAAGATATATTTCCAGATAACTTCTCTGGGATACCACATGAGAGGGATGTGGAATTTTCTATTGGGATCATGTTGGGGTTTGAGCCAATATTTATTCCACAGTACAGAATTGAACTAACTAAGCATCAAGTGATTAAGAATTCATTGAAAGATTTAGAGGATAATGGATTTATACATCCAAGTATATCACCATTGAGATCACCGGTTATGTTCACAAATAATGATGTAGGTAGTTTATGTTTGTGTGGAGATTACCAGAATTTGAACAAAATGACATCAATGAATCAATATCCTCTTCTACGTATCGAGGATCTATTTGACCAAAAGATGGGACTTTCTGTATTCTCAGAGATCTATTTTAGATCAAGGTATCATTAGTAGAGGTTAAGGTCTTCTGATATACAGAGGACCACTTCCAGAAATAGGTATGTCCATTTTGATTTTGTCATAATGCCATTTGGGTTGACAAATTCACCAGTAGTGTTTATGTATTTGATAAACACCATATTATATTCATATCGAGGTGAATATATTATGGTGTTTGCTGAAGACATATTGGTGTACTCCAGGACTCATTACAATAATTCCCAACATCATTATATCATATGTGGTACACTAAGAGAGCGTCGACTATATTCAAAGATATCTAAGTGTTAGTTTGGGATTGATCAATTACACTTATTTGGGTACATAATCTCATAGAAAAGTTTGTTAGTGGACACAAATAAGGTTCATGCATTTGATTGATGGGAGAATCCCATTACTATTTTTGATATTCAAAGCATATTGGGATTAACTGGATATTATAAGAGATTCTTCAAATACTTTTCCCGTTTGGTATTTCCATTTTCAGGATTGACCAAAAAGGGAGTTATGATTGAATGTATTGAGGTTTGTGAGAGAACATTTCAGGAGTTGATGAACTGGTTAACATAATCACCTATTTTGATCCTACCTAAGATAGGTAAGGATTATATGGTTTATAGTGATTCTTTTAGGATTGGCCATGTAGTTTTACTGATACACTAAGATCATGTTGTGGAATATCAGTATCGATATTTGAGGCTACAAGAATTCAATTACCCTATTCACGACCTCTAGTTGGCAGTAATGTTTCATGCTCTTAATTATTAGTGACACTATATTTTCTCATAAATTCATATAGTGTATACAGATCACAAGATCATCAAGTATATATTTTCAAAACGTGATTTTAATATTTAGTAGGGGATATGGGTTGAGTATTTGCATTCTTTTGATTTGAAACTAGCATATATGCCTAAGAATGAAAATAGTGTTGTGGATGCCTTATGTGGGAAAAAATAGACTCAAATGGTACATGAGTCGAGTACAGAGTGGATGATGATGACCTTATTATCTAAATTACATGTGGTGGTTAAGGAGGGACAAGAGAAGATGGCTCTGGTTTTAGTTTACTTGGTGTCTACACATTTGAGATGCGGTATAGATAGATGGTATGAGGATCTGGAATGATTATCTTTGAGGGAAACCAATGATGGTGGGTATAAATATTTGGAATGGTTGATAGATCAGGATAAGATCATCTATGTGACGAATCCAGTTCTAGTACCTACGACCATGCGAGAGGAGCTCATGCGAGAAATTCATGGCTCAAAGATGGTTGTGCATATAGGTGTGACCAAAATGTACCATGAACAATGATGATTTTTTTGGTGGCCAATCATGAAAAAATAATATAGTGGGGTTTTTGAAAATATTCATCACATGTCCCCTAGTGAAGGTAGAGCATCATCGACCTGGAGGTTTACTACTACAGTTGCCCATCTCGAATAGAAGTGGTATGACATGACCATTTATTAAATTGGTGGTTCTCCCATAGACTCCTAAGAAGAATGGTGCTATTTGATTAATTGTGTATTGAATGAAATAGGTAGAAAATTTCCATCCTTTAAGGGAAATATTTATAGTATAATAGTTAGGATAACTATATGTTCAGTAGATAGTCTATTTGTATGGAGTGTTATTGACTATAGTTTTAGATCATGATTTAGACTTTACTCCATGCTTATGGTAGGTCCTGTAGATATTTCTTTGAACACAAGTATTATGATGTATGGATTTCAACCAAGAGGTAGATGGGTAGTCGAAATGTACTATACTGGTTCTTGAGGATATTCTATGAGAATATGATCATGACATAAGTGGGTCTAGTAAAAAACAATTATATTTACTAGAGTTCAGCTACAAAAAGAGTTATATTGAAACAATCAATATAACACCATATATGGATCCTTACGAGGGGAAATGTAAATATCCCCTATGTTGGATGATGGCTGGCGAGTCAATGTGTTTGAGACCATGTCTCATGCAAGAGACATCCGTGTACGTACAGTTGATTTAGAAACATATGTATATGAATTATAGTAGATAGAAGTTGTATACTAAAAGATAGAGATGACCCCTAGAGTATATATACGGTGATTGTTCACTTTGTCGGGTGTCACCTAGGTCGGGTCCCTGTAGGATAGATATATAGGGATAGTTGGCAAGCTGGGTTTTTTTGACCCTTAGAGATAGTGGATGGAATTGGGTTGGGGGAATAACAATTGACTATTCTACATAGATATACTATTATGTGTGTTGTTTTCCATGTATCACAACTTCAGTGGTATCACCCATTCCCTTATCATGTGATCCATTTAGTTGAGGTTGACCTTGAGATTGATGTGTCCTTTAATGAGAGTATGATATGTGTGTTGGATATTAGTGAGAAATATTTGTGGTAAAAACTATGTTGATAGTATATTGGTTATCAAAACATGGACATGTTAAGGGGGAAAAATGATAAATAGAAGACTATATGAAGGATAAATAGAACAATATTTTTTTTCATGGAATATTATAATATATTGGGAGTGAAGCTCGATTATGATATGATATAAGGTGGGCTAATTATAAGATTCTGACCTTTCTTGGAGTTATTATGGGATTGAATTCTGGTAATTTTCATACTTACATACATACCATTTATTAGAGTAATTGCTTGGTGTTATTTTTGTTGATGTCTAATAAAATTTTGGACAAAATATGATATTCACAGTTGGTGCATAGTTTGAAAAAATAATGCAGTTTCCTTTGATAACAAGTGTGCTATCGTGTCTTTTAAAGCATTGGATTCATCATGGTTAATGCACGGATTGAGAGTTCGTACATGGTAACCAGGAATGGATCCTTAATATGCAATGTATAACTTATTGGTATCACATGGTCTATCTAACGGTGTGACTAAACCATGCATGGTCCAACATTGAGATCCTAAAATTTTGGATCTGACTCATTTCCAACTTTTAATAACTATTTCACCACTTATGGAGACCTAAATCAGTATTTTACTTTCATAATGAAATATAATGGTTCTTTCATAGAATAAGAGGGATTCTAAGGGAATAAAAATATTGTTCTTCATGATCGAAAGATCAAATTGATGATATCTCTCTTCTGGTAAGTGGATTGCATCCTGATGTTTTTATGGTTATATATTCTATATTTCCATGATCATTTAATGGATTATATCTTCTGTTTCATTTTATATAAAGGTACGTAGAGATATCTATATGTAGTAATTTTTAACTAGATATAGATTTATGAGATCTTGATGTATTTGAAATTGATTTTGGTTTAGGAATTTTGATCCTGCACTCATATTTAAGTCATTGTGTTGCTTGGATTCTGAGAATTTATTTTTGAGAAAACGTCCATCAATTTATTGAGTTTGGTGGTCAAAATATAAATCCCATAGTAATGGATTTGATATATATAAAAAATTATAATTTCAAGACTCCTTTAGTAATTGATTTTCATGAATTATGTGAATTATAATGACCAATTGATTTATCATATCATTCTTGAAATGAGTGATTAATTGGGGAATTTATCATATGACAAATGGGATTCCCTACTAGATAATTAATTAAGGGAAATTTATTATAATACGTTGTTGTTGTAATCTAGATAATTAATAATAAGATTAATTATAACATATTGAAATGTATATGTTAAGAATATAAATTTTGGATAAATTATTTTCCATTGAAAATATGATATTCATAATAAATGTTGGGGTTAATTATTTGATGTTGATATTAGAATGAGATAATTAATTCTAGAAAATTAGTTATGAAATATGAATAGTGATATTGCTCAATTAATTGATTAATTAATTTATGATTTGAAGAACATAGTTATTTGTTCAATTAACAAATGGAATATGAAATTTTATTTAATTATTTAATTAATAATGAGATTGAGGGGGATAATGAATTGATAAATGATTTATGTGAAAAAAAATCATAACATTCTCATTCTTAATTGATAAGTAAAAATCATAACATGGTCATCATACTTATGAGTATAGAGAATGGGAACATGGTTATTCTAATGTGAGATGTATACATGTTATCAATGTCATTATACCTATGAGTAAAGAGAATAGGAACATTGTCATTCTGTTATGGAGAAAGAATGGTAACATGGTCATATTATATATATTTTTGATATTGGTAACCATTGAAATGTTAATTTTCATTGTGAAGTTAATGGATGGAAATAATAACAGTCCAAGTTATGGCCTCTAATGAGAATATTCAATCTCTATCATGATTCAAATGAGGTATTTAGATATCATATCACCTTGGAATACTTTGAGCTTCAAAAAGTAGAATTTATAATGATATGATACAACATAGGAATCATATCAGTCTCTAGTATGTGATGAAGTCAATATTGAGGTATGGGTCACCTTGGGAACCATGGAGATAATGTATTTTGATAAGAATAAATGATAATGTAATAACTATTTCTTTATAAATTGTAATTTTTTTATAGAACTCTATACATTATCTTTTTTGTGGACTAGTTTTAGACCTTGTTGGTGGTGACCATCAGAGTTCTACTCACACTGTATTCGGGCTTCCTGATCAGTACCAAAATAAATTATATTATTGTTGGACTGGATAAGGGAAAAGGCCCTCGGATAGGTGGATGATTGGGGATAAACATTGGATATGGGAAACTGTCATGGTTTGGGACCCTCTTGGGGAGTTGTAGTCTAGTTATTTTCACATTAATTATAGACACATGACACTCATATTAGCATAGAAAGTATTCCCTTTTAGTTGGGTAATGTAATTATTGTTTTGTTATCTTGTGACATGAGTGTTGTTCTAGTTAAATATTATTCAATATTTCTTTATTTATTTATGATGGTGTTTTAATATGATAAATGAGGGAATAGTCTCTCCATGACTGACTTACCAGACCCTCATTGTGAGTCAGCATCCTCTTGCATACCAAGAAGCACACCTAAGATCAGGTGGAAAACTGGTTTGGGACATCGTCGCATGACACCCAGGTCAGGATATTAAATTCCCCAATTCAAAAAAATATACTATAAATATTATTATATATAAAATATTTAGTTGAGAAACATGTTTTAAATTTTCTTATTTTATGATTACATCATAATAATGTTATCAATTAGATAGTATTAGAAAAATATGTATTTTTCACATTTCACTCAGAAATCAAATATTTCATAAAAATATCAACAATTCACTCCATTTATGTTATGTAATTATTATTTAAAAAAGTAAGTATTTTCAAATTAAACTTATTATTTTATTTGTATTTATTTATAATAATCGCGAATGAAAAGAAAAAAACATGATAAAATATGTAATTATAAATTATGAAATGACATTTATAGGATTCCTCGAATAATATACATAAATAAATGAATGTTAATATATTTTATTGAATATATAAAACAAGAAATACTTTAAATACTTTAATCAGTAATTATTAATTAAATTTTTTTAGGATAATGAATCATCTCACACATTTATATTTTTTTTTCAGCGAAAAATATTTTTTAAAAATGAAATATGATTATTTTTTCTAAAAAATTGATAACCAATTAATTAATTTAATAAACATTAGGAAATTTTTTTCATCATTAATTTATCTCTATTTAGAAATACTATTACCAAAGCGTGGTTATAAATTCTACCTTAAATACAAATAATTAAATAGTATATAATGGATAATTTAATCTCTATGTTGAGTGTAATGAAAGATTATATTGAAATAAAATTTATTTATATATAAATACCTCCTTAAATATTTTGGTGTTACATTGTAACATCAATTGGTCATATATAAATAATATTTTTAACTGGTCATTAAAATGGTGTAGATTAGGCAATTCAGATTCTAATTTATAGAGCTTATTTTGGTTGATCCTCTTCATAATGTGACCACTAACTATAACACTATAATGCATTAAATTTATGTTTTTACAGTAAATTATGAATCCCATCAAATATTACATTTATTTTTTATTTTCTCCAAGACATAGGTGTAAAAAGGAACATCTTCATAAATCATTTATCTATCTTTGTAAACATTTGATTCATGGATTTGGGATGTCCAAAATAATCTATAAATACTGAGATTTAAACCTCTTCTTCATAATTTTTTTCTTATATTCCTTATTCATGTTTTATGGTTGTAGTGATGTTTTACATATTTTTATGTATGTATATGAATTCATGGTGTATGTTGTGGTATTTTGGGTTCAATTTTCCATTACCTGATTTTTACTTATTATCATACCATTCAACTTGTTATCACATAACGACTGTAGAAACACAACATGATATAGGGGATTAACAAGTTCTTAAAATTTATATTATATGTATTATGAATTTATCATATTTTCTCATTATTTGGATGGAAATGATTGGAATAATAAATATAAAAAAATGGATTAAATAGAAACTAAATGTAAAGGTTGGATCACATTTGATTTAAATGATTTATTTAACGCTGGGACCCTAATTACCCAGAGTCAGTGAATTATTAAATAACATTGGCATGATACAAGGAACCGTGTCTCCAATGACCGATCAGTTTAGTAGCCTTGGAAGTACTTGATACAAACCTCAGTTTTACATTACATTATGAAATAAAGAAAAACAATATTGTGTCCCCTTCAACACACTAATATCCTTGGCCTATCCTTGCATGTTAATCATAATTTACTTCTTCACATCTTGGTAAAAATAAAACATAGAAAGGGGTGAGATTAGATACTTAGTAAGGATAAATATATATCAGAAACCTTCATAAATAAGCATAATCAATTAAGGCAATGTTTAAGAATAAAAGAATCCTTTTAAAATTAAAATTCATCATAATGTGGAAAACATAAATCAAGTAATTCCATTTACAGATTCTTATGGATAATCTACTAGTCAAATAATCACATGTAATGTCAATAACTAATTTCATAACAAAGGAATGTATAATGTTAGACATCATAACCACATAGTCAAGGCCTCATTACATGAATACCAATAAGATATTCTCAAGACCTTGTTCCAAGATATTAGTTTGTCTTTTAAGACCTACCGATGCATCTAGGGGTTGTAGCAGGCTCCACCTATCACATATTAAGTCCAATGCATATTTCATATGAAAAGGTTGAAACATATAATAATCATTCTTAATAAAACTGCCTACGAAATGTTAATACGTTTACCATATACAACAACTGGTAAAAAAATAACACATCCACAGTCAAACATATCACAAAACCTTCAATACAATATGGAATATTTTTATCATAATAAACCATAAAAAAACTATAAAATCAATTAAAAGATATTTACATAGATGAAATCAAAATTATTCAAGAGGAATATATATTTCCATTTGGAAATAATTTAATATTCTTGTAATTATAAATGAAAAAATTTATTATGAAATTATTTTTATAAGATTATAAGGGAAGCTTTAAAGGTGTTATAATAGCAGAGAATAACTGCACCCGCAGTATAAGTTAAAAAATATTTTTAACGTCATTTTTCGAAAATGTCATAAAGTACATTGTTTGGAACACGATAAGAATATTCCTTTAAAACCATTTTATAAAATGTCAAACAACGGTATAAATGACTTTAACCTATATTATAGTAAATAATAAAAATGTTTTAAATATATTTTTGAAGGAATACAGACGTGGATGATAAATAGGTCCCAGTAAACAATTATGTAAAAACAACATTGGATAATAAAGAGATTGTGAAATTAACCCTTACCTTATACTTTCCTTGGTCGAGGATACGTTAACCTCTTATATAATTGATAAATCATTATTATCAAATTATACAAGAACCACATACATAAATATGATATCATATATGATCTTCTAATATTGGGTTGTAAATAATATTTTAGTAGTATAATTGTTTCAGGTGTTAACTAATTAGTTTTCCTTAATATGTTTTGTTACGTAAGTCATGTTTATTATAGATATGAAGTATTTGATTAATATATATATATTGATATAATGTTGTTAAATACTATTTTTAAATATCAAATGAAAAGTATTCTTGAATGGTTACGATGGGGGATAAATCTCATAGCGTCTGGGGAGATAGTAATCTGTACGTACGCACTAATGTTACATCCATTTTTTTAAGGAAAGAAGACCAAATAATACATAGGTATATTATTATATCAATATAATATACTATATTATATACGTTATGTACATATATTAACACTATCTTTTATATGTTCTATGTATGTAATGACCGAGTCATATCACATTGAGGGGGCAGTAGTCCGCAACTAATCAAATCAAATTATCATATAGATACCACATAAAAAGTATAATGGTTCACTATAAAAAAGAATTACAGAAGATTATAGTTAAAATAAATATTATAAATATCATATATAATTACAGTTCCATCATAATGGCCACCATAATAGGTGGTAGTCGAATATTAAACAATAATCAATTCGTGAGGCAGTAGCTCTCCATCCACAGAAACATTATGTTCTATAACTATTCGTTGGAGGTGTGTGTATGTGTAGGTAAAATAAATCTCCTAATAAAAACCCAGTATATTGAGGATTCTGGTGTTTTTAGGAAATAATGAAATAAATATAGTTTAGGGTTTTGGAGAAGTAATATAAAAGAAAAGATCTCAAGAGGAGATGTCATCATTAAATCGGGTAACTCCATTAGGTTTGAACCAAACGACATACATGAAGTTTAGTTTGCCTATGTAATTCATATAAAATGAATATAAGGATGTAGGGAGCTTAATTTTTCAGAATATGGATGATTCAAGGGGAATGGGAGGTGTGAGAAATGGGTTTGAGGTGAGGGTTTTTTATAAGGGGGAGGAGCGGCCCTTTAGGAATGTTTGAAAATATTATTTTATTACATAATGATATTATGTTTCTAATGTCAAAAAAATCTTTAATGTAGAATATAAAATGACTCTTTTTTGAAATAAAATAATCCAACAAGATTTGGACTGGTTTTGGTTATTTGTTTAATTTTTATAATCCCATTTATTTAAATCATTCTTTAATGATGTAAACACTGCATCATTATTGTATCATAAATATTTTTATTTATTTGATGTCTAAAAATTATAAAACAAATAACATAAAATAGGAAATATGTTTATCATTCAAATGAATATTTATAGTCCAAAATATAACTTTTATAACCCCTTGTTAAAATTATTTTAGTGAAATATATATTTTTGTTTCACTTTGTCTTTATATTAAATCATTTAATATAAAGTGTCATTAAAACTCATAAGTAGCTCAATGGGGCCCCAAAATCAACCCAAGTATGCCCATGGTCGGACATGTATCCTCCAATTAGAATAGAACACATGTTAGGGTAATTTAATATGATATTAATAATATTTTATTTATACATTATTTACCAGATTTACCTTTTAACCATGGTAAATATAATATTTAGTAAAGTAAATATTCATAATGTGTGAAAATAAAAGTTACATATTTACAAAATTTTGAAGTCATGACTCAAAATATTGAATCCATTTTTAAAAATTCAAATCACAAAAGAGGTATAAATTAATTTAAAATCAATTCCCACTGTTAAAACCAAAAGCGTGTTTTTAAGAAATAATAAATATCAAAAAATTTACACTTATTTCTGTCCAGTTTAAATTTAAAATTATATCCAATGACATAAATTATATTAAATGATGAAAATATAATCTAATGATATATTAAAACAACTAAAATTTATAATTTAACAATATAAATAATTTCAATTTAAAATTTTTTTAATTAAAATTTATTACGTTTCAATATTCATCCAAAATTGAAGGTCTTCAGAAGAGTTCCAAAAATTCACTCTAAGCTAATTCTGATATTCCGAATCAAAAAATGAATTCCATTTTGAAAAAAATTATAATATTTCAAAAAGTGGGTATTGCTATTCATATCATCTTATTTTACTGATCGTGGTGTGTTCGATTCTCGAAGTTTCCTACAGCACCAGCTATTGCATTATTCAAAGGAAAATGTACCATGGAAGCATGGGGTGTTACATTATTCCCTGCTTAAATGAATTTCATCCTCGAAATTTCTATAATATTACTACATAAAAAGTTTTTGGTGGTTCTTCATCAATATCATTAGGTTTTCACATTTCCTCTTCCATCATAGGGTTTCTCCATAGAACATTCACCAGACGAGTCATTTGGTTTATCGACACTTGTTCTCTAGTATCAAGAATTTTGATAAGCTCTTTGTAATAAGACAAATCGGGTTCCATGTCAATTTCTTCTTTGGTGAGTACATGTGATGGGTCTCACATGTATATTCTCAACTGTGATATGAGAAATACATCATTACCATTGGGGAGACATGGTGACATTGCCAAAATATATGATACAATGCCAATTCATTCTATAATTTTGAATGATCTGATGTACCTGGGACTTATTTTACCTTCATACTGAATCATATAACTCCATTATGTTGTGATACCTTCATGATAACATGATCTAATGCCTCAAATTAAAAATCCTTCCTTCGTTTATCGACATAGATTTTTTGCCTACTTAAAACAACCTTGATTTGGTTTTGGATAATCAAAACATTTTCAATTGTTTCCTCCACAAGTTCAGGGCCTATAAGTTTTCTTTCACCAACATCATCCAAATATGTTGGCGTACGACATCTCTTTCCATATAATACTTCATATGGTGTCATCTTAATATGTTAATGGAAGCTATTGTTATAGAAAAATTCTGAAATAGGTAAATACTAACCTTACATACCTTGAATGTAAAGTGAGAATGTTCTCAACATGTCTTCTAAGTTTTGAATAGTTCATTCTGATTGTCCATCAGATTGAGGGTTGTAGGTGGTTCTCAAACAAAGTTCTGTATCCAAGGCCTTCTGAAGACATTTCCAAAATCTTAATGTAAATGGGGATCATGATCAAAAACAATCTATAGGGGTAATCCATGATGTCTCACAACTTCATTATTATACAGTCTTTCTAGACATTGAAGTGGTAAATCTTCTCTTATAGAAAGAAAATGTGCTGACTTGGAAAGTTGATCAACAATTACCCATATTGCATCATTATTTTAATAGTAATTGGTATTCCCATGACAAAGTTCATCGTAATAACATCCCATTTCTACTCAGGTATGGGAAGGGGTTGGATGACTCCTCTAGGATGTTGTCTTATAGCCTTCACTTGTTGACAAACCATACATATTGACACTTAATCAACAATATCTCTCATCATTTTTTCTAACAAAAAATGTTCCTTCAAATATCTATACATAATACTACTACATGGGTGTATAGAGAAATTGGAGCTATGAGAATGCTCAAATAATTCCATTTTTAGATATGGTTTGACTGGAACATAATTTCCCTTCCCAATTTATAAAATACCATCATCATATAAGAATTTGATTATTCTCCCATCATTCACAGAATTAATTTTCTGTTGAAACAGCGTGTCATCAGTATACAAACTTTCTACCCATTTTAGTAAATATGGTTTAGAAACCATTGAAAAAAGTATTGATGTTTCACCTTGTAGGATTATTCCTATATCTATCTTTACTAGATCCAGGAACATAGGATCCCTTTAAACTCTCATCATGTTCAAAACTCCATGATCTATTCTGCATAAAGCATTTTCCACATTATTTGCCTTCCCCATGTGGTAGTGTATGGTGCAATAATAATCGTTGAGTAGTTTGAGCCATCTCATTTGCCTCATGTTGACTTCTTTTGGGGGGGAAATATACATTAAACTCTTGTGATTAGTATAAATCTCAAATTTTTCCCATAGAGATAGTGTCTCCATATCTTCCGAGCAAATATTATAGATGATAACTCAAGATCATGAGTGAGATAGTTTTGTTCATTAATTTTTATCTGAATTGATACATAGGAAATAACCCTATTATTCTACATGAGGAAACAACCAAGACCCTTCTTTGAAGTAACACTATATATAAAAAACCCACATTACTCAATTTTTGAGTAAATATAGAAGAATTGTCTAATCTTATCTTCAGTTATTCAAAACATTCTTCACACTCTTTTCTCCAAACAAAATTAAACCCTTTATTAGTGAGATTGGTTAATGGGTTTGCCAAAGGGGAATCATTTTGGACGAAGCATCGATTATATATTTCTAAACCAATAATATTGTGTACCTTAGTTATAATCATCATGCTATCCATTCAGGGATTTCCAGGGTCTTCGAAAGATCAATAGAGATTCCATCCTTAGAGACAATATAGAAAATAAAATAAACCTCTTAAATCCATAATTCACACTTTCTAAACATCCCATATAATTCATTTATTTTTAGGGATTTCAGATTAGTATGAAAATTATATTAATGATCTTCGTAGAATTTTGAGAAAAACAACATATTGTCAATATATATCTAAAAAAACTCATCAATATATTCCTTGAAAACTCTATACATTAGATCTATGAAAATAGAGGGTGCATTAGTCAGTCCAAAAGGCATTACTGTAAATTTGTAATTCCCGAACCTGGTTCAAAATTCTATTTTTGGAATGTCTTTCTTACTCACACGCAACAGATTATATCTATATCGAAGGCCAATCTTTGGAAAATATTGAGCTTTTTGAAGTTGGTCATATAAATCATCAATGAGAGGTAGGGGATACTGGTTCATTATTGTTATAGCATTGATCTCCCTGTAGTTAATTCACAACCTCATAGATCTATATTTCTTCTTACCTAATAGAATAAGGGCTCCCCATTGAGAAATAATAGGATGAATAAATCCCGTTATTATTGAATTCATCAGGCTGTTTCTTTAGTTCTTTTAATTCCATAGTGGCCATTCTATATGGGGTCATCAATATTGGCCTTGAACCCCGAATTAAATCAATGGAAAACTCAATTTCTCATTCTAGATGATGCCTAGGTAAATCCTCTGGAAACACATCAACATATTTTTTCACACTAGGTATGTCCTCTAGTTGAATATTTTTTCCCTCACCCCTTGTGATTTAATTTCTCCCTCCCCAATTATTGAATTTGGTAGAGCTATTGGGGGTGGATCTAGATAAGATTTAGGTGGTGACATTTCTTCTCTAAAGTTAAGGTACTTTTTATCATCATCGAAAATTTTAACCTCCTTCTTCTTACAATGAATTTGGGAATTATAGTCTGAAAGGCAATCCATACTGAGGATTATATCAAATTCAATCATGGTTATGACAATGAGGTCAGCGGATTAAGAATATTATATATTCTTTAATGGGGATTGATTCATAAAACATTGTTGCAATGATACTTTCCTAAAGAGTTTTGACTAATAAATCCCATGGTAAATCAAATGGAAAAAATATAATTTTCATAGAAAAATGGGATAATATGAAATAATTTGATGATATAGAATCAAATAATGCATTGGATAAACTTGAGGAAGCCATTAAATTACATACCACCACATCTTTTGGAGCGTCCACCTTAGCAGTAGTGATCGCATAATATTGGAACTGCTCCCTTTACCTATTCTGTGGTAAGTTTACCTAACTATTAGGACATTCATTTTCATAATGCCCCATTTCATTACAAATGTATCATTCATCACTAATAGCCACTTTCTTTCCCTTGTAATCACAATCTTGGAGGCCTTTTTCACCACACATGTAACATACTCCCATTCCCTTCAAGAAATTACGAGGATGTTTTTCCAAATTTAAACACATGATGGATATTAAAATTTTTTCTTCTTCCCCTTATATCCATTTCTAGAGTGTTCAACAGATCTCTTCTTTTCTTTCTTTTCTTTAATTTTGTAAGACTTAAAGTATTCCTTTCTTGTCTTGATAGCACATGAAAAAATATCTCCATATGATGATGATGATTGTGAGTCTAATGCTCATTGGAGAAATGGTATTAACCCATAAAAAATAGATCAATATAACTCCTTGGGTTACATATAAAATCTATTGAATTCATTTATATCCTTGTAAATTCATCCTCATACTTTGCGATATTCATATCCTTCTTTTGCCTAAGACTCAAAAATATCCTTCCAATATACACTAGATGGTCTGGATAAATGAATTTTTCCTATAAAATATCGTTAACTTCCCTCCATTCCATATTTGACAATTCTTCATCATTCTTTCTGTTTTGAATTAATGACCACCATTGATCTGTATCTCTTGTGAGGCGATAAACTTCCATGAAAACTTTTTCCCTTTCACAACTCCCCAAATCATGAAATATTTTTAATATGTAAATTATCCATGCCCATATACAAATAGATTTGTTTTAAAATTGAAAATTTGTTGTTTTTTCCTCATGAGGTGGTTTAACATTGATCCTCCAAGTTGTGGATCAGGGTGCTCCATACAGGTAAGGTAATTATTCGTAACCTGAGTGAGTTGTCTGAGTATGGTGATAAGATGATCTGCACCAGTTGAATCACCAGCTCCACTATAATTATCTAGAGTAGTATGTAAGTATTTATATGAATTGTGTGTATTGATATAATTTACATTCCTTCCACTAGACACCATTTCTAAACAATGACATACGTTAGGTTTGTTTACGAATCGTAATAAAAAATTCCAAACATGAAAAACACTTACCATAAATTGAAGATAATATGGATAAAATCTATAATCATAAAAATGTTTTCTTTGAGGTGGTATATACTCATAAATCCTTCATAATGGTTTGTAAAGAAAATGTGAATTATCTGAAGTATATCCCCCGGGAGTGTCATAACCAAGTTTGCAGCAAGGCCCGTTGTGGTGTACTAGGATACCCTGGTTCAAGACTGAAACTCCTTATCGGAGTTTTTAGATCTAGGTACGTTTGTGCCAATATTTCCTCTACATTCTTGTATCCAAAAAGGGATGTATTTCATGGACAATACAAAAAATATCTACCAAAGAAAAACATAAGAAGTTATTCTATACTATTTATCAAAGTCTATCTTAGGGTAATGTGCTATAATCAGAGTTTATCTAAATCTTGTTTTCATTGTTTGTACTAAACTTTCAGTGATACCAATTGCAACACCCCGATCCCAGTTAACCAAATTAGGTGGATTATTACATATCATTTTCATGATAAAATAACCATGTATCTAAAGGCTGATAAGTTTAGTATCGATAGAAGTACTAGAAAAATGAGTATGTTTTATAATACAACATGAAATAAATATAAACACCATTGTGTCCCCTTTGAACACACGCATATCATTTGGATATACCTTCAGGTTAATCATAATTTACATTGTTACAATCTAGGTAAAATAAAAAATTTAAATGGGTGATTTCAGATGCTTAGTAAGGATAAAAATATAGCGGAAAAAATCATAAATAATCATAAAAATTTAAGGTAATGTATAAGACTCAAACAAAATCCTTTTAAAATTAAAATTACAAAAAATAAAGATAAGATAAATCACATAATGCAATTTACTTATCCACACACACATTCTACTAGTCGAATAATCTCATGTAATATAAATATCTAACTTCCTAATGATGGAATGAAAAATTTCAAACATCAAAACCACATAGTAAAGGCCTTGTTCCACGACTACAAATAATATTTTTTCAAGCTTTTGTTCCAAGAAAATTGTTTGTCTCATGAGACCTACAGATGCCTCGAGGAGCTATAGTGAGCCCTACCCATCACTTATAATGTCCAATGTATTCCTCATAAGAAAAGGATGAACCATAACATAAACATTCGTATTAAATTAGGCATACAAAATTTTAATGTGTTAACCATAAACTGTGAATGGTATTAAAATAACACAAACAAAACCAATAAAATCACAAAACCTTCAATAAAATATGAACGATTTGTATCATAATAAATCAATTTCAAACAAATAAAAAATCCATTAAAGGATTATGACATATATGAAATCAAAATTATTTTAGAGGAATATCTCATTCTATTTTGAAATCATTTAAAAGTCATATAATTATAAAATTAATTTTTTTGTGAAACGATTCATATAAGCTTGTAAGGGAATAGTCAAAGGTGATATAACATTGTAGAATAACCACACCTGTCGTATAAGTTAAAAAAAGATACCTTAATTGGTCGAAAAGATCATAAAGTACATTGTTTGAAAAAACGATGGAAAGATTCCATTCAAAGCATTTTAAAAAATTTAAAACAAGGGTATAAATGAATATAACCCATATTATAGTAAATAGTAAATATATTTTGAAATATATTTTTAAGGAACACAGACGTTGATGATAAAGAGGTCCCAGTAGACACTTATGTAAATAGAACCTTAGGTAATAAAATGATTGTGATATTAACCCTTACCTTTTACATTTCCTGGGACGAGGGTTCATTAACCATCTGTATAATAGGCAAATAATAATTATTAAATTATACATGAACCACATACATAAATATGATATCATATATGATCTTCTAATACTTCTTTGTTAACAATATTTTAGTGGTATCATTGATTACTGTTTTAACTGATTCATTTTCCATTATATGTTTTGTTATATATGTCATGTTTTTTATGGATTGGATGTATTCTATTCATATCTATAATTATATAATGTTTATAAATATTATTTTTATTAATCAAATAAAAATTATTCTTCAATGGTTACAATGGGGAATGAATCACATCGCCATCATGGAGATGGTAATCCGTACGTACACACGAACACTAATTACAATCCATTTTTTCTATTTTAAAAGGAAATAAGAAAAAATGATACGTAAGTATATTATTACCCCATTATTAGATACTATTTAATATATGTTACCAAATTTCATTAACACCATCCTTTATATGTTCCATGTATAGTATGAACGAGTCATATCACTTTCAAGGGGCGGTAGTCCACACTTCCTAAAATGCAATTATCATATATATATAAAACATGAAAATAATAACTTTATTACATAAAAGATAATTACATATAATTATAGAAAAAATTAATATCATAAATATAACATATAATTATAGTTCCATCATAATATCAACCATAAGATGTGGTAGTTAATGATTGAACAATCGTCGTATCGTGAGGTTGTAGTTCACCATCCACAAAACATTATGTTATATACCCACTATATGGAGGTGTGTGTAATTATAGTTCAAATAATTCTCATTACAACAATCTAATATATTTTGGATACTATTTTTGTAATAAAAAAATAATAAAGAATGTGAATAGGGTTGGTGAAGTATAATAAAAGAAAAGAACTTAGGAGGAGATGTTACCTTTAAATCAGGTAACTACCTTTGGTTTGAAGCAAATGGCATCCTCAAAATGCCTTATGAATAAGGTATGGATTATAAGATGACAAGAGTGATTTAAATAGATTAATTTGGTAAAGGTTGGATGATCCATGGTTCTTGAGAGGTGTGAGAAATGGGTTAGAGGTGATGGATTTTGATAAGGGGGGAGGGGCTCTTTATGAATGTTAGAAAATATTATTTTGTATATAATGATTATCGATTTAAAAAGGACCAAAACACATTAAAGTAAAATATAGGATGACTCATGTTCGAAATAAAATCATCCAATATAAATTTTACAGGTTTTTCATGTTGATGTAATTTTTATAATCTCATTTATTTAAATCAGTCTTTAATGTGGTAAACACTGCATCGTTATTGTGTCAGAAATAATTTCTTTTATATAATGTCTAAAAATTATAATAAAATTACCATGATGTAGTATATATTTTTATCTTTCAAATGAATATTTATAGTCAAAATTATAACTTATATAACCCCCTGTAAAAATTATTTTACAAAAATATATATGTTTATGTCATTTTGTCTTTACATTAAATTAATTAATATAAAGTGACATTATCACTCTCAAATGGATCTATGAGGTCCCAAAATCTACCCTAATATTCTCATGGTCAGACAAGTATCAAAAATTAGCAATATAAAACATTTTGGGGTATTTTAATATTAATATAATAATATTTGATTACCCTTATTTACCAGATTTACCCTTTAACCATGATAAATAAAATATTTATTGAAATAAATATTCATAATGTCTAAAAATAAAAGTCACATATTTACACAATTTGGCTCTCCTAATTAACAATATGGAATCCTTTTTTTCAAATTTAATACAAAAAACTGGAATAAATTAATTTAAAATTTGTGCTCATTTTCATAACAAATAGATGGTTTTTAAGAAGTAATTACTATCAAAAGATTGATACTTGTTTAGGTCCAGTTTAAATATAAAAATACATATAATGACCTAAGTTATATTAAATTATATAAATATAATCTAATTACAATTTATAACCACAAAAATATATAATTTAACACTATAAATTTTTTCTATTAAAAGGGTTTTGTCAATAAAATTTAGAAATTTTCACTATTCATAAAATATTGAGTGTTTTTAGAAGAGTACCAAAAATTCACCGAAAGCTAATTTTGATACATGGAATCCAAAAATTATGTCTATTTTTGAAAAAAGATTATAAACCTTCAAAAAGTGGGTATTACTATTCATAAAGACTAGTTTTATTGATCGTGGTGTGTTAGAATCTAGAAGTTGCGTATAGAGGAAGCTATTGTATAATTCAAAGGGAAACATACCATAGAAGCTTGGGGTGTTACAATTACTTTATCTTTCATGGGATTTTTTTTTTTTAGAAAATAGTTATCATTTTTATATTTGACTCAATCATAAGATTTAAAATTATAGAATCACCTTTCATAAAAGGAAAAATATGTGATCATGTTAACAAACTAATTGTGTGGAACTAGAAATTTAATGTAATATATTTTTATAAGAGTTGTTGAATCAATATTAATATACACTATAAAAAACTATGGTGGTTATTGGTTATTGTAATTTATTTTCATTTGTCTCTATTATTATTGTTATCATGATATGAATCATTTTATATTATGAATTGAATTTTTAATGTTTGTTTTGGGATGTTGGTATGGTTTGTGTATAGGGAACTATGGATAATTTTCCATTCACTGAAAATTTGAAGAGGTTTTTATTTTGGAAGTGTGGTATATTATGATTATGTGGAATGGAAAATATGGAACAACTATATGTGTATTAATTAAAAAGTTTTATATTGTCATGGGGGATATGTGGCATGTTCTGTGTGTGGTGGGTTGTGTAGTTTGTTGTTATGAAATGTGGGGATTTAGTTAGATATTTGTAGTGGTAAAGTAATATTAATGGTAAAAATGAATGTAAAATGTTACCGGGATGGAGTTAATTAAATAATGACTTTTAGTGAATTTTTAATTCATTAAAAAATGATGAAAAAAATGTTGTTGATGGATAACAATGGTTTGAACTGAAATATGAAAATGAATGGAATTATAAATTAAATATCAATAGATAAAGATAAATTTTGAAATGGATAAATTATATGACTAAATGGAGATTATATATAGTATTGTGTTTCTTTGTATAATATTGAGTCTGGTTGTGTTTATTGAAGAATGTTTATTCCTGGGAAAACATGTGATGATATAGTAATGAATTTTGGATATAACAATGTAATAAATGTATAATACCCTTGTTTTTATACCATGTGTGACTGTATGTATGATCTATTATCTTTTTATTTTACCTAAACCCCACCACATCAGATAAAATTATCGATTCCCAGAGGATTTGGTTTTAAATTGTTTTCCAAAAATATCTAGAAAAGAAATCGAATGAATGATTGATTACTCCCTCTCCATCAATCTAACATCTATGTGTATTATGTGATTTTATGCATCCTGGTTAGTATAAGAATATGTGTTGTAAAGTATGAATTTTATCGAATATAAAATAAAGGATGACACAATTATGAGGAATTGAAGATGATATGTGGCAGGGGTTCTACATAGCCGGATCAGGTTATGATTTTGAAGATACTAATGTTCATGATACCCCTAATTGAATGATATGTGATCTCATTTTGATTTTTTGGTTATATAAATTTATTGTATTATGGTGGTGGATATTGTATTGTAATATAAAATGAATTTAAATTTTGGAAACTAGGATAAAAAATATGTGAAATATAAAACATTGAACGTAATCAAAAGGTGAGATATTATTTTTATATATGATTTGTATAATATAGATTTAAAATTTTAGAGTACTAAAATTTATTAAATATTATTTGACATATAGATATATATATTGTAATAATAATAATCATTGATTAATTATTATAAAATAAAACTCTATTTCTTTTTGGTAAATTCATTTTATTTTTTAAGAATATGCTTTCATCAAAAATGAAATTTATTTATTTTTCTGAAAAACAATTACAATTATTTTTTTGAAAATTATATTAGTTTTATTTTATGAAAAATATATCATTTTTTGAAAAATTATATTGAAATATTTTTAGAAAAAAAATTATGAAAGGTTTTATTTTTCAGTAAATAATGTGAAATACATTTTTTTATTGAAAAGCGTATTTTTATTTTAAAGTATTTACGTTATAAAATTAAATTATTTGTTAGTATGAAAAATTAATTAGTTCATTTTTATTTAAAATAATTCAATTATAGTTATTTGGAAATATTTTTTTAATTTCATTTAGTATGAATACATTTTATACAAATATATAGAATTTTATTAGAAAAACCAATTTTCATGGAGTTTTACCAGATTAAAATTAAATTATTTTATACCAATTATTTTTTAAAATGATTTCACCAAGAATAAATTTAATAATTTTTGTAAAAAATAATAATAAATAATCCCCTTTCACTTTTAGTCCTAATAAATAATAACTAAAATATTTTTTTACCATGATAATGTGTAAAATAGAAATTTAGGTATTAAAAATAAAATTACAATGACTTTCAAATATCTCTACCATGTTTATTAATTTCATTTTATCTGCCACTATTTTCCATAATAATCAAATATTCAGTTTTATAGAATTATTTAACATTTGGGTGCAATTTTTAACATTAAAATATTATATGTAATGAAAATTAAGACATGTTACTATCTTGTTTTTAATAACTATAATATTTATAACATGGTGATTAAGTGAATAAATTTTCATTTATAAATATTAATCGTAAATATAAATTATATATATTTACCATTATAATTTATTTTCATTGTCACTGAATAAATAATTATTTTAAATGCTAAGATAAATCTAACGCGATAATTATTGAATTTGAGAAAATAAATAATTCTCATTATAAATATTAAAAGTAATGTGATTTGTGATAATTAATGTTATAAATGATTTTAATATATTAATATAATATTTTATGGGTGTAATAAAATAATTTTACTTCAATTTATTTATTTTCATGATGTTAAAAATCAGTTTTATTAATAGTTTTAAAAATTGACATTGATGATATTTTATAACAAATAATATTTTATTAAATGATATAAAATTTATATAAAAAACTATATTCATAATATTTATTATGATATTGTTTATAATATCATCCATGGTCCATTTATTATACGTTTTTACAATAATAATAACATTAATGACACTTAAAAAGTAAAAAACCAACTTATTATTGTAAGTGGAAAACGGGGTAAAAATTGCCTAAAAAAGATTATGGAAAAAAATATTAAAGACATGTAAAATATTTATTTTTTGGTATTATTTCTTTCATACGCAACCCATATATTCAAAATAAATCCATTTTAGGAATTCTAAAATTTACACAAATTATTAATTTAATATCCTGAGAGATTTAATGATTTTACGTGCCCTCTCTTATTAAAGGGCATCTCTTTTTATTTTTACATCACACATCAAGATCCATTTGGTTCATCCAATATATATCCAAATCCAATTATAAAATCTCTAAAAACATTCTATATACTTTTTTATGGAATAATACCAAACATAGTGGATTTAAAGAGTTATTAAACTGATGTTTTCAGAATAAGAGGTATCATTATTAACCAAGAATATTTTTTTCACAACTTCTTCCAACTCCATAAAATTATCTTAAAAATTGAAAACATATAAATATTAGTATTATAAATACACCTATATTTTATTATGTTATGAAAAATTCCAATATCCATCTTTGTCCCCCATCAAATGGGGATGGAATCCATCATTCTGGTGTACTACATAATACCGCCTCACAGACCTATATAAATTTTCTTCCATCACAAGTTCTCACGGATATTAATAGTAATGGAATTAATGATTATATATTATATTCATGACATATTTATAATTATTAAAACATAATATATCATTTACATTTTTACAATTCAATTGATGAAAAAATGATAATGTCGTTCATGTGTACGGGTGGACTACCACCTCTACAAAGCGATGGGATGCATTTTTTCATAAAAACAATACATGGATTATAGATATGTATATTTGAAGATTTAATATTATATTAATTATATTATTATCATTATGGAAATATAAAATATTTCCTACTATCTTCCCACAATTATTGTTGAAAATTGAAAATGTCACCCATGCATTCAAACAACATTTATAGCTAGGATTGTAAAGTGCTACATTTTTCATAAACATGTTTAATGATAAGATTTGATAGAGTAATTTTGGTATAAAAATTATAATAATTTCATGATTATTTTTCATATTATTATTGGACAATTACCATATTTACCATGTTCAACATGTTAAAGTTACATTCAAATTATGGCCCTAACAACCTCAAAACCCCCAATGTGGATGTAACTTATTAAGAAAATAGATATGTCAAAAAATAAATGAAAAAAAAATTAAGGGTAATGTGTTAATATTGAAATTTTATTTATTAAATAAAATAAAATATGTTATTTTATTGTATGTAAGTTAAATTACATTAATGTAAAGTATTTACTAGAGGTAAGGGATTTCATTTCAATTTACATTCATTGAGGAATATATTATTTTGATCGTTCAAATTATATTTATATAGTGAATAAAAATACCGTTTTATATTTATATCATGATTTTTTAATATTTTAGGGTATTTTATGTTTCAAATTGAATAATTTCATCCATTTTTATTTCACTTTAATTTTACAAAGTTGTAAATGGTTTCTTAACTCCATCTCAATTCATTGGGTATTATCTCTTATTCATTAAAATTTTTATTCCTTGAGATTATGTGAATTGATATATTTTTCTTAATTCTAAATTTACACAAATTTTTGGTTTATTTACATTTATTCAGTAAATTAATTAATTGATTAATTCTTAATTCAATGATACGATCATTATAAGGGTTATTCATCTTAAATTATCTTTCTTTCAGCAATATTATTATGATATGAACATTTCTTCTTTAATGATATTTATTTACATACCCTATGAAATGCTTTATCATTAATCAAAATATATTCAAGGTATTTATAAATTCATTTTAAATTTTTCTTTGATTGGACAAACAATTGAAAAGATACCATAATGGAAAAGGCTTTATGTTACAATTTATTTTCATTTGAAGATTATTCATGTTCGTGTTCCATTTCGGGAAATAATATAATCCTATTTTCATGAACAAATCACTTATCTATTTTTTTAATATGTTTTATATTTTTAGTTTACATTACCCTGGTATGAAAAAAAACATTAATGAATTCATTTATAAGTTATATCTATCTTTTATCTTCATTTACATTGGGAATATATCTCTTCCATATCCAGGTTTTATAAAATGTTTTTGATTATTTCTTTTTTAGAAAAATTAATGATTTACTAATAATATGTCACATACAATTTTTCAATCTTCTAAAATTATTTAACATATAACTTTCATAAAATTTTCTAAATGTGTATCTTTGGAATGAATTTAGAAATTGTTTTAAAGGAATATTTATTTTTAATGATTACAACATGAATTAATTTTCCCAGTGTCTTGAGCATTATTTTTTTGAATAATTGATTTTATTTTTTAATTTTATATTCAAAACAATTATTTCCATTATTTTTTATAATTTTTTAATTTTCACTTGAACTTTTAAATTAATGGTTCATCACTCTCAAGGAATTTTTGTAATGATATTTTAATGGTATTTACATTCATCGTTGCCAGTAATCCTAGATGTCATGTATCCGCTAGAGAACTTTTATGGTGAAACCATCCACATTAATTCTATATATGTATTATCGTCGTTTCAATGTATTTTTCATGGAATATATTTTCTCTCCATGGTTTATTCATGTTGGGAAATAAATAATGGATTTCTCAATGTGTTTAATGATGAAATTAATGTTTTATGTACTTTATTCATTATAAGGATCATGGAATTGTTTATAGTGGTTGGTGTTTCTAATATAAAATAAGTGATATTGAGCCTATTATATATATCTAATTATTTGGATAAAGGGACACACATAACCATATTAATTTATCCTATGAGATCCTAGGAACATACTATGGAAGCTATTCCATATGTAATCATGACACCTATTTTATGTGTAACTGTTATAGTTACTCAATGTGTATCCATGATAGTTAGTCCACATGTAATTGCAAAGGTTAAATCTGTTATGAAAATGTAGGCTATTCTATATGTAAGAATGATATTTGAATTTTTCATAATACCAACACATTCTATATATGATTTTATTGGATTTTTAGGATTCATTTTATTAATATTTACAAAATGTGGTTCAAGATTATTGATTCCAATCAAAATTTCCTTTGTTAAATCTTTATTCCATGATTTTTATCACAGTATTGTTGGATATTCATTTCATTAGGTTATGCAGATGAACATTGATTATGTTATCATACCATTATTCTAATAATACTATAAATAGTTCTATTCAGTTGTCAATTATTTTGATTAAAATTAATAATTATTAGATAATATCATGATTATGGTGCATTTCCCATGGGTTATGAATAATTATTTTAAATGAAATAGTATTAAACTTTTCATAAATGAAGAAAATTGTGGGAGATTTTGAAGAAAAAATATTGTTTTTGAAAAGATGGGTATAGTGGGATAAGATGTTGATCATTATAAACACAATTTTTATGAATAATAATTGTTTTTATTTTTTCTTAATTCCATACAACACTAAACCTATAAAAGATACATAGATAAGTAAGAAATCAATAATTTTATTTTTTATGTTGTATGTTTTGGAATTCCAAAATTGTGTAACATTTATTGGTGTCCAAAATATAAATTTAATGTGAATGTTTTTATCACTTGTCTAGGAGTGTATGTTTGAGATTTTTATAGATAGAATCATAGTGGGGTTTAAAATATTTTTTAAATTTGGATGTTTTTATGTGAGGTTATCTTAATTGATATGAATATTGTGTAGCCCTATACCAGATACATTGATGAGGGTCATGGGTAAACAAGTGGTTTCTCATTGGGAATTCTCATTTTAATTCAACCTATGTGGATAGATAGAGCTATGATATCTCATTATTTGACGTTCCAATTCTCCCATCGAAAAAATGAATTTAATGAAATATAACAATGATTTTTATAAATATTGAAAAAAGCCTAATCCATTCCATGATCAACTTCTGGTTAATTCACAGATTCTATTATAAAAATAATTTTTTATGGATTACAAGTTCATAAAAAGTTTCACACAATATCATATGTTAAACAGCCATATCCTCTAAAGGATATATATATAATTTTTTTCTAAACCCCTCATCTCATTAAAATCAACCTTTCTCTTTGTTATGAAGAGTGTATCATTTAATAAATGCGTATTAATTTAGTTTAGATCATTTTGGCTAGATCATCAAATTTATATCTATATGTTCATTAGAATATAAATCACAATAATGAATCATTATTTTCATTTACATATTTCATTATTTTAGTCACACAAATAGTGTACCCAATAAGATTTATAAATCTGAATACACACAATTTTTTTATTAAATCTTTCTTCTACATGCTATTTTTTCGACGTAGAGACTTTAGCACAAGTATTGTGTATTGTATATTATAATTTTCTAAAATAAACATGTATAATAATCCAGCAGTTTACACAAACCCACAATATCTGATTTTATGGTATCAAACTATTAATTATTCATGAAAACTAGTATGGTTGAGAATGTGAGTTCTCTAAAAAAACACACATAATATGAAGGATTTTCTGATCATTGTTCATTGTGAAACAGAACTCGGGTGAAAATCACATATTTAATGCCCCATGGGTTCCCTTGTCCTAAAAAAAAGCATAGATACTCAAAAATGTTACCATCAAAAACCTGTGTCTTCTGGTGCTCTGAATTTTCTAAAAAAATTGACATCCTATCAATGAATTTGTAGTGCCTATCAGTCTAGGTGAATCTATTTTTATAGGCTATGAGAACCTCCTTATCTCCACAATTCATGGCACATCATTATCTAATGAAATGCTCTAAAAAATTATCCATATAGTGAACGTATTCATATTTTAAATTCATTTGGGATGAATGATGTGTATGCCAATTTTCCCGTAATCCCCCACCTAAACTATTTCCTATGATTTTTTCATGTTCTGTTAAAGAGGTTCGCCTGATCCATTTATTATGAAAATCCAAAATCCTACTTAATGATTGGTTTTTTCTTGTGGCATCATAAAACGTCATTTGTAGTTCGACCAATACATTTTATTTTAGATATGTTCCTGAATTAATGATATTGAATTTAATGATGTTTATCAACTTGATCCCGGAAAAATAATTGGTCTAAAACATAAAAAATTGTGGTTATAATAAATTGATGGTGGATCAGTTCTTCTCTAGTGTAATTGAGATCCTCAATCAGGCCGAAAGAATAAATCGATTGCCAAAATTGAACAGACAGAATAGATGAGATGCATCGTATAGACGTCATTTTGGGAATCATTTTAGTGATACACGAAAATTAACCTCCTTACCTCAATCCCACATCAATAATTAAATGGATCACCAATATGGTACATCAATCAAGGTGTGTGGATATCATCTCAAAATTCTTACAAGGGATCAGCATCAGTGGCATGTCTCTTATGCAACATGGATGATATCATAGAAACATGTGTTTCCTATAGTTATTCTTGTCATGGTTTATTAGTTGTGGTTGACCTCCAGGTCCCACATGATCCCATGTCAGGAAGGCCTTGGTAGATCATTAGGATGGACTTATTTTTTTAACGTAAGCCCACAAACAATACATATCAAAATTCCTGGTAAATATAATAATACAAAGCCATATATAATAAAATTCTAAGACAACCATCTCAATAAATCGTTCACATCTTCATGCAATAATAATTTCATTTTTAAGTCCTTATTCTAAACACATAATCATGAAAATAGTTATTTTAATGGTTCTTAATTATTCTAAAATTTTTATGTCAATGTGAAAACTCAACAATACATGAAATTGAATATTAATATTAGTTTAAACAATCATAATAGTTCATAGGGACCATATTGATATAAAATACAATCTCAAATAACATTTCCTTTTCAATCATTCCATTTGAATTTGTTTTCAATACATAAAAAAATTGATCATGTCAATTTTTGAATATCATTCTCTTTCTAACCCCACCTTTTTGAATATAATTTTCAAAGGATGTGGTGGTTCCTCACAATTCATATTTTTTTTCAAAAAAATCATTTCCCTTGTATAAATAATTATGGATCACTTCTATGATATGGGTTATATCACATGGTACTCTTAGAAAATATCCCTTAATTAATCAACTCTTAGTCTGCGTGGCCAATTCGATTATAATAAATAGGGGAGGTATTACCAAATTTGTCTAACCAATATATAAAAAACCATTCATGTGGAATCATTCTCAACAAGTCCCAAACCTCTTTTAAATGGACATCCAAAAGAACCCCCACGATCTCATCCGATTTCACCCCATTTTAGAAAGAGACAAAAAATTAATATAGGGGTCCCAACAATGATTTTTTAATGAAATGAGAGGGTATGAAAACCCATGACAAGCCTTAGGTTCTAAAATCTATCCTTAGGGATAGATATTATAGTGATTTAGTCTAGTTGATCCTGATCTAGAATAAATTCCAACTAAATGTATCCATTTGTAATATTATATACCAATATTCTTAGAGAATTATTGTAAAATATGATTTTTGAAAGATCTATTTTAATTTTATTATGAAATAAAATTTTGAGAGTTTTTTCAATTTTAACTCTTATTTCATCTAATTTTTCCTTCGTCTAAATGATTTCTGTTCATTAACAAGTGGGGGTAAAATTTTCAGCCATTATATAACTCAGTGTTGTTGATTTATTGTTCTTCATGTTAAGAAAAAACAAAATTACCTACAAATAAAACAATTCTACTTTAGGTGGACATTCAATCATGATAGTCACGAACCAAATGAACATATGTAAACCCTGAAAAATTTATGTTGCTTTATTTCTTATAGTGAATCCCATAATTTATAGTCCCATTGATATATATGAGAATTCTCATTGTAGTCATAAGATAAAAATCCTTTGGATCAATAAGATATGATGAGAAGAGACACAAAACATATAAAATATATCATATATAAGGTTTGAGAAAATGCAGATTATCAAATATTACTTTAAACTCTCATTGATTAACAATATATCAATTGGTTTCTTTAAACATCATGAGATCCACTTAAATGGGAATAAACAATGGTTTTTATTCATCCATTTCATAATTTATCAAAAATTATCTAGATTGTTTCTTGGGATAATAAATTTAGACAATATTGTTTCATGATTTGAAAAATTAATAAGTGGCTTAAATCCCCATACATGGGAAAATAAAATTTTTATTTCATTTTCTTTGAAAAAATCATGACATGAATTATAATTATCACTATAAAAAATGATATCATCACCATATACTATTATAGTATGTGCACATGTTGTTATTTAGTTTAGATATACGTTCTTGTCCATTTAACTTTAAATAACTATAAATCATTGATGAAATTTTACAATATTGAATAGTGGGCCCATAGGGCCTGCTTTAACCCACAAAGATACATATCTAATTAATAAAATCTATTTTCACTGTATTCATGGGCCGAAACATCTAGTTTCACAATGTACACATCTTCAAACGCACCATTTAAGATGGTATACTTTAAATCCATTCAAAAATGATATACTTATTGTATGATGTAATAATAATAATCATTCTAATAGCATCCATCCTTCCAACTACTACAAATTCTTCTTCAATTTCAAAACAGTATACTTGTGAATATCTCTTAGATACAAGTCTGACAATATTCTGGATAATAATACCATGGTCACTTATCTCATTTCAGATAACCAACATAATTGTAATGATTTTTTTCCTTAGGTCTTTGAACAATATCCCATGTAAAAGTATTTTAAATTTTAATTTTCACTTTACACATATTTTTTATTTTGTATTTATAATTAAATTATTTTCTTACTAATTTAAGATCAATTTGAGAGATGGGTGATATTTTATTTTCAAAAAAAATTCTTCTAGTTGGATTTGATGTGATTAAATCACATCATCATGTCTGCATAGCTGTAGACTGGTCTACAATGATTTGGTCTATTTTCATATGCATCTTAAATCATCAATATTTTTTTGTACTATAGTTTCAAGAATCTATTATTAATTCTTTATTTGATTAAAATCATCATTTTCTAATAATGTTTTAACATGATGTTATTTTATAGTCACTTTTTTAGAAACCTTCATGTTGTTAACATCATCTTCTCAAAATATTTTTACTTTCAAATCAAGATTTAATGATTGGTTCTCAATTATTTTTTAAATCATAAAAATCAAAAAAAATTAAGATATTTTTATTCTATAGTCTATATTCGTTCCCATTAGATATATATCCAAGAAAAACACCTTTCATAACAATTTCATCAAATATCCCTCTTTTTATCTTTGTTTTTTATGATGTAAGGACTCCTGAAGACACAAATGTATCTTACTATATATATTTTCTTGTATGTAATTTCATCGGAATTATAATGTGAATTTATCCGAAGAAAATATCATTTCTGAATATGCAGAAGAGTATATAATGCATCCCTCCTAAATAATTTAATAAATTCATTCTTTCATTCTTTCATAAATACCATTTTTTGTAGTGTAAAGGGGGTTCTATATTAATTATTTATACTATATTTTCGAAGATAATATTCAAAATCACTTCTGGTTAGTTACTTTCTATTTTCATATCTGTAATTATTGATGTGAATACCGAGTTTAATTTAACTATTAGTTGTGTATATTGAAAATATAATCTTCATTTGAGATTTGATTAATAAATTACAATATTTAAATTATTATTTAACGCTAAATGAATGTTTTAAAATAAATTTCATTTTATTATTCATGTCTTATAGGTCCACACAAATATTATTGAATTAACATAAAGGCATTTTTTATTGTGTGTCAACTATATAGTGTGTACCTTGATCAATTGTACTATTCAAATTGGTTCTACAAAACTAAACATTATCTCAATTTATCTGTGGAAAATATATAAGAATTTTTTCATTTTAAATCTTACTTAAATTCTTTTGATGGATATTTCCAATATTTATATTTTAGAAATTGTTTTCTTCATGTTCATTGAGATAACATGAAATATTAGGGTCTCCAATCAAAAATAGATTTCCACTGGTAATTTTTCCTATTATAATAATTTAACAATCAATAATTCACATCATAATACTACATTTAATATTAAATATGACCTCATTAAATTTATAACATAATAGACTGACATCGAATAATTAATTTTTGAATTCATCAAGAAATACGACCTCATGTGAATCATGTCGGGATGGTTCAATCTCAGGGACACTAAAACACTTAATATTTGATGATCACTCATTTCCATTGGTTAAAAAACGTCCATCATGTCCCTCAATATTTTTGAAATCTTTATATTTTTGAACATATGTGAATAAAATCTACTATCAAAATTATAGGGTTTTCAAATTTTTATAACCTTTTTGGAAAATTCAAAAACCAATGATTTTTCAGTATTCATATTTTATTGAATAATCTAATATTTAATAATTTATTCATGTAAATTAGGAAGAATATTGAATCAATCATCGATAAGTGACCAAATTGGCCACTTCTTCCACACATCTTCTCATGTACTTTAATCCTATTTTGGTTAGTACCCACATAACTGGGTTCATTAACTATTTTCCTATTAATATTTCCTTTTCACATTTTGACAAAGAAAATCATTTAAATAAATTCTATTTTTGATTCATGGAATGATACATATTGTAATATAATATAAGAGTTTTGTTTCTATATGATCCGAAGGACCGTTAGTAGCCTACAAATTTAAAAGAGCCAAAAAACCATTGAGTCTATTGTTAGATGATAGATTCAAATTTAGGAATAGGACTAATCTGCTTATTCATAGGTTTTAAGAATATTTTATGTTTATGATCATTATCTATCACAAAAAATAATGGTCAATTCTTTTTAGATATATACCACCGCATATGTTCCCAAAATTTCTCAAGAAACCTGATCTATTAGGATAAACAAGTTTAATATTTAAATTTAATATGTTTAGTGATTAAATAATAATTAATGTATCTTTTTTGTGAATTTTATCTTTATTTGACCAGTACATAAAATTATTTTACAAAAAAGATATTCACCTTCTATAAATCCACTCTTCCCTTTTTAGATATTTTTTCGATTTATACATATTAGAAAATAAATCAATTATAATTATTTCATTCTCAAAAACATTTTCCTCAAGAAGTTTAATATCCTCAATTTACTCATATTTAACCTTCTTCAGTATATCCAATTTTTTATTAGATTATTTCAATTCTTAATGAGCTCAATGATTCCTTCTAGGCATACTTTCAGTTATAATTTTAGCATTTCAATAATATAAGTATCATTTCCTTCTTCATATTCATGTTTACTAGAAATGTAAAATTAACATATAACATGTTCCATACATATAGTTTTCTTCCAATCATTTTCATCTTATAACTCATCACTTCTGAAAAAACTACATTTAGACACCTTGAGTAATATGATCCTCCTTTTCATTTAGGAGGACTTCTTTTTTTCATTAATTAAATTTCATATATAGTATACGATATTTTCCATTACACTTATAATGTTATTTTTCTTCTTCTTCTACTTCTTCAACTTCCATAAATTTATTCTCCTTTGGACAATATACATAAAAACTTCCAATACCACAACAACATAATCATATAATTTTTATTGTTCATTTCTATTTATATTGCCCACTAATATGTTTTTGGATATGAGAGGAATTATTTTTTTAGTATTATTATCACTAACATGATCTTAATTTTAATTACATTAGGGTTCAATCAGTACTTCCAACATGATCATAGAATTATTTGTAGCCATGTTAGAAATTCCCACCTTTTCCTTTTTCTCGAAAACTATAGAATTTATCATCTCATAAATTAGCAGAGTATTATGTAACTCATAAAGTGAAATTTTTGGATTTTATCTAATGCTAGAATCATTAAATCAAATATATCAAGAAATTTTTACATTTTTTGTTTGACTATAATAGAATAACCTTGTTTTCACCAAAACCTATTCTATGGATAAAATCTCATTTACCCGTGTGAAATAAACATCCACACATTCATCTTTATCCATCCAAACACCTATATATTTGGACCTTCATATTTGTAATTTGTTTTTGTTGATTTTTTCATTTCCACCACACATATTCTCCAGTTTTTTTCCACATTTCCTGACATATTAAAAATATCATTCCTTTTATACTCATTTTTATAACGATTACATTATTGTATTTATATCATTCCCATCAACGAAAAGAATTATTTTTCTATCAAAAGTCTTGGAACCATATCCTTCAATTAGTGGATAGCCGACAGTGACAAAATAACTTACTTCTAGCACCAGTTATAGTTGATATATGAGCACTCAATTATTCCACCCATAAAAATTATTTCCATTCAAATAAAAAAAACCTTTTCTGTTCACATAATTATATATTTATATAGTATAATAAAAAATTTATAAAGTCATACAATCCTATTTTTCTTAGATAGCACAAGTATATACCTATACCATATCCACTTAGAGGAGGAGTGGTTGTTAATTAGTGGTTAATTTTGAGAATTATCCCTCTAATTCAAATTGTGTTGATAGTTAGAGCCATGATCTCTCATTTTATGATGTACCATTTCTCCCTTATGTGAAAAAAACGGAGGAAATGAAAATAATCAAAGGATTTTAAGATTATTTAAAAAAATACTAATCTATTACAAGATCAGACTATATTTGTCTAATGTATTCTCTTATCACTATAAAATTGAGAAGATTACAAGTTAAAAAATCACACATGCATAGATAGGTAAAATATATGCCATGTAAAACATAGATTACATTATTTATACTAAATCCCTAGGTTCTTTATATTAATTCCTGATTATGATGATGATTAATATCTCAACTATTAAATTCATATCAAATTATTGTAAGATATTTTGATGTTATCTTGAAATTCATCCATATATATACATGATATTGTGAATCACATGCATGAATGATTATTTTCAATCACATATTTCATGGATTTCATCAAACAAAATTTATACCAAACAGGATTCCCTTAACTAAATACACACATACTATTTATATAATTTTTTACACTCTCTACTTCTTTATAAGGAAGGAATTTAGTGCCATTTTGGTGGGAATTCTCTTATCCATTTTTAAAAAATCACAAAATTTATACTAATAAGGGAGTTCAAACAATAAATATAGTGTTGAATTACGGATATAACATTGCATCTTCTTCTTGTAACCTAGTATGGTTAATTTTATATGCTCTCAGATAAACTGAGCTAAATTGTAGGCTTTAATGATCATAGTTCCTTGTGTAACAGAATCCGTGTTCAATGAACATGTTTATTTTCATGAACGTCCTTTCTCATTCACTCAACCAAAGGTTCATGAAAAACTATCCTCACAAAACTAGTGTCTCATTTTGCTCTATTTTATGTCAGAAAAACATGTTTCTATCAAATTATCAATAACACCAATTAGTCTAGGTTATTATATTTTTTAAGATTATGAGAAATGTATTATACTTTAATCTCATGATGAGTCATGGAATCCTTCAAATATTTTTAAAAAAACAAGGAAGAGGAATTTCTCAAACACCAAGTCTAGTCGGGATAAATTAAGGGTCGATCAAATTTCATAGTGTCCCTACAAAACACCATCCTAGGAATTTCTCATGTTCATGGGTAGAGGATCACATAATTCTTTTATTCAAAATCCCTAACCTCATACATAGGGATTATTTGCATGAGATTCATCCTAAAACTATGTTTTTTAGTTCATCAGATAGTTTTAAATTGAATTATTAACATGAACTGAGGATTTCTGATTTTGTATATGATATCTATTATGATCCAAGATATAATTACATCAAACCTGAAACCTAGCCCAGTCTAAAACCTTGCTTGAAGTGTGTTATCGATAATTAATGTGATATAAAATACTATTTGGGTAGATAAAATATATTTGAGAATAATTTTAGGCATTTATAAAATAAAAATTAACTAGAAACGACAATCATCAAATAAAAAATTAAAAACAATAAAACAAGGAATCAAAATTTTCAAATTTAGAGTTTACAACTATAAACAAAAACCAAGGAGCATAAATGTAAAGGGAACAACCAAACCATACCAAAAACCTCGATTCCAGAATAGGAACATCATATTTAATACACCACCAACACCCCCAGAATTAACTAGAACACAATAATTTTTATCCTTCTTCCTCACCATGATACATCTCTCAATTACATAATTCATAAAGAGAAATTTATGCATACACAGAAGGGTGTATATAGGGTGTGAGCCAAATCATAGTATGATTCCACCCAAATGAAGGATTAAATTACAAAAAATTATAAAACAAATTAATGTTCATGTTTTATGAAAGAGATTGGAAACATTTCCAAACAATCTATTTGAGGAAATGTATTTCAAAAAATCATGCTTTCTAAATTAACGTAACCGTAAGGTATACTATATGCAGATGGTATACACAACATTACAAGAACAACATGTGAAATCCCAAAAGGTATAATCACTAGTGGGACATAATAAACCTTGTATCTTGGTGAAAATGGTATTACAACCACAACCCATAGCATCACTATGCAAGAGCCACTAGATAAGAATACATCCAATGTTATAGTGGTATCCAATCATCATAAAAATATAGTTAGTGTTGTAATAATAAAGATGGATATTTGAACTTAGGCTAAGACACTTTTTAGTAAACTAGAGTATTAATCATATTCTTCCCTCCTAGATTCCATGGATTTCCTTCATTCTCAAATTCTATTTCACATATCACATGGACTAAAAAATTCACATGAACACCCAAAAATGTTAACATGATTATGAAACCGCAATTTAATATAAGAAAATATTCATTTCAATTCAAACTCACACCAAATCCACATTAAAAAATGATTCACAAAACTTTAAAAATTTATTAATGCACTATCACAATTTATAAAACACATTTCAGAAACACAACATGTGATCAAACATAAACACAACCCATTTAATTTGGGAAACAATGTTTCAACACATACACTCCTCATTTCCTTTTGAATATGTATTGTTTGGAATTTTCTATATATAAATTATATATATTATATAATCTATTTTAAAAACTAGATGTGATAATGGTGTGTAGTTCTGATGCTTGGTGTGACCAGAACAAAATTTTCAAGAATATAAAAATATTTAATAGCACACACGTGAGGATTTAAAAATAATGTTATAAAGCTCATATAGGAGTACCTGAATCAAATATATGATGAAAAAATTTTGCTTAGAAACTCAGCATTACCCTATGCGGGGACTAACATTGGTTAGTTTGGGTCAATTTTTGAATTTCGACTAGGTAATTTTAATAGAATAAAATAAATTATGATTTTATCATAATTTTATTTCATCAATGCTATGATAGGTTTATTTTAAAATTAATAATTTTTAGATATTGAGTGTTAATATAATAACCATGTAATCCTCTCATATCCCTATAGATAGTGGTCTGGAGAATTATCTCTAGCTGGTGATGATAGATCTTCGAATCAGTGATTCATGAACGTCGATATTGACAGATCGTGCCAATGATGATGCATATTTATTCTTCATTTGCGATTAGTTCAAATAGAGGTAGGGTGTTTTGTTTTGTGAATTTCATCCTTTTATCAATCCTAGACAAAATTGGCTCTATTTAACAAACTATAATTTATCCACCCATCTTCGATATATTTCAATTGGGTAGATTTGATTATTTTGGGTTTATTGATTATCCACATAAACATTCCTTCTATAAAAATGAATCAAGTACAAATGAACAATATCCTCTATTTGTTCCTCACTTTTTTGGATTATGGATTTGTTCCTCAATTATTCACATGTTCATCATGGGTGTTCTCTTATGGACCATGACTTGACAAATAACATTTGATTGACCATTGCTCGTCCATTTTTTGTCGCAACGAATCGATACTGTGGGTGCAGTTTTTGATTGCTGATGCGATCGAGAAACGATAAATGTGGTGGATGACAAAATGAAAATCTAAATATAATTTCTCAATCTACTAAAACATATTTTTACAACCAAGACTATTTATTTAATGATTTTGGTATTAGGATCCCATATATTCGATCATTTTCATTTCTGTTTTCCGATAAAGACTTGGAAGATCGCTAAAGTAGAGACAGTTGTGGCCAGCGCAGGAGGCTACGAATGATGGAGTGAATTAGTAGAAGGTGGCATAAGAGGTCAAAAAATTTGGTAGGTTCTTTGGGGGGTGTATCATGTGTGACTGGGATCAGTCATGGAGGATGACTCATCGATGGAAGACAAGGCATCTAATACAAATACGACAACAGATGTTGTGCTGGCATATGGGTGGAGCTATGTTAGTGGATTAAGTCATACTGGTTGGACTAGTAAAAAAAGTTGTATCCAAGACAAACTCAGATTAAAATTTGGGTAACTAGGTCATAGCACTATTTTGGTGGACCATGGTGATCAACCGTGGTGGTCGACTGTGGGGCCACAGAATCTTGAGCTTTCGCATGGGAAATGACCACGTGGTTAGTCCACAGGATGGTGATCCTGGTTGTCAATGTGGCAGGTATAATTACCATGATGATCTATCTATAGTTTACCAGTATAAGAACCCAAATCTTCTTTTCATATATGTTATTATTTTATCTGGTGTTTTTGAGAAAAGATGAGTTTCTGGAACTTTTTGAAGTACACGCTGTGTACTTTTATGTCGCTCGAGGTCATGTGTCAACCGTGTCATGACCGTGTACACAGCCATGCAGTGGTGATGTAAGGGCCACCTAAAGAGGAGTATGGAAAAAGCGATTACATTCCATGTATTTCAAAATTACACACCGTGTACTTTTTTTCACTAAATGCACTGGGGTCCCGTCATAACCCCAGAACATTCTTCATCTCCATCTTCTTCGACTAAGAGCCTCCCAAACGATTGCGAATCTCTTATGATCCCCCGAGCCTCTGTCCGTTCTCTGAATCGACCGCCGTCAATTCCATTGGAACCACTGCGGTAAGCTCTTCCTTCTTCAAGAGCATCATTTTCCAATTCCTCCTGTTTTTCATGTTAACATGGGTTGATCGTTATGTGCGTTTTTGTAGATCTAAGACGTAATAAAGAGATTCAAGCCCCGTGGGTCAAGTGTATCGATCTCTTACCCCCAAGTTATGTGGTTTGTGCCTTTCTGTTATAGGTCTTTGAGTATATTGGGAATATTCCACCAATACACTTGGACGGGGTATTTCATGTTTACCTTTTTACCCCTGTTGTTTTCCTTCCATGCTTGTATGCATGTGTAGAGGTTATTTGGTTATGTATGAAGATAATTGCAATGCTTGGATGTTTTCCCATGCCCTGTTCTGTTTACGACCTTTGGTCTTGTTCAAATTTTGTCGTTAGACCTGTTTTCGGTTCCTTAATACCATAGTATGGAGTGTGGTTCCTTGGCATGCTTGTTATGTTGTAGACTAGTTATCCGTGTAGCTCTGTCGGTTTACTTTGGCCTTGTAGCATTATTTTTAACTGACTGGCACGGGGCCATGTGATAGTAGTGCTATCAACTATAAGGGGATAGACCGAGTGAGCTTCCATAGAGAGTCCTGGATATTATAGACTATAAGAGGATACACTATGTGATTTTCCTCAGAGAGTGTTTGGACATTACATACTACAGGGGGATAGACCGAGTGAGATTCTTGAGAGATTCATTGATCTTTATAGTCTATATGGTGAAAAACTGATTGAGCTTCCTCGGAGAGTCTTTTTTTTACTTTGAATTACCTTGAACCATCGTTGACTATAGGATTAAATGACTGAGTGAGCTTCCTCAGAGAGTCTTTGTATGACCTGGGGAAATAAGATGAGTTGACCAAGCGATATTCCTCAGAGAGTCTCTAGACCATGGGGCTATAAGAAGAATTTACCATGTGATCATCCTCAAAGATCCCCTAACTACCATAAACTATAAGGGTAATTGACTGAGTGTGCATCCTCTGAGAGTCTTATATTTCGTATGACCAAATCAAAGGGGTGATGCTGATTGTACTCCCTAGAGGGTTGTTGGTTTTTCGTGGATAGGACCGGAGGGGGTGGCTATGAGTACTTCTCAGATGGGTTCCTATTTGTGGTTTGTAATTTTCTTCACTTCTGCTTGTTGATCTATGGATTGTTTATTATTGTGTATCATCCTGTTTACTGGTTACTGTTTAATTCTTACTGTACTATTACCTGCCATTTCCTCACTAAATGTTAGGCACAAATATTCTTGTGGTATCCTATTGGTATTTAGTCTCACACACTTCTTTGGACATGCTTTTGGGCCCAAACTGATTATATTGTTGCAGGTATAGACAAGGGAATGCACCCTTCGACTTCAGGTACTTGATTGTGTTAGAGAATGAGAGCACGGGACCAAGCCAAGGCTCACGATTCTGAGGAGTTTACTATCTGTTTTTCTTTTGTACATTAGTTTAGTATTGTATTCATCATTTTGACTTATTTGGATGCTTTCCTAGGCATAGGTATCATGCATTATTTCATATATATGTGTGTTCTATAGTTTTTATTGTTTTAGTCATCGGTTGGTTTATGTTGTTGGATATATACTGCTTCCGCTATTGTTTTCCTTGTTAAATTCTGCTCTGTACTCTTCCAATGAGGGCATTTATTCCCCACTAACACACCCAAGGACCTCGCTGCTAGTCGGAAACCTCTGGCAATCGGGGAAATGCGCTTGAGGCCATGTTACCAACCTAGAACAGGGTGCCTCTGGGTGGCTTCTAGAACTGGGCTGTTAAAAAGTTGTATCAGATGATTTATTTTCTCTTGACATGCTATTTGGAGCCTATAGCCACTGATAGGATGAAATATGTACTTTTTAATATGATGTGCCTAGGAGTATGTAACCCATGTACAGGGAAAATCCATACTACCTCGTTTATTGCAGTTTTACTAGGTTTCACTTTTAAAATTGATTTGATTTCACCATTGGGGGATTCACATGACTTGTGCTATTACTGTTGTTTTTTTTGCAGTTCTATTTCTTTCGCAACCCGGTTAGATGGAGGTATGAAATCTCATTCATCATATAGGAACTTGTTAGAAATCACATGCCATGCATTCTTCTCATGCCACATAGGATGCATTAGCTATTTCATGTTGTTGTGAAAGACGTTGTGTAGATTATTCATGTTGTGTTTATAGATGCCTTGATATAATCTCTGCTGTTTGATAGAGAATATGTACGTAAATTACTTTTTTAAAATGTATGCCAAACGTTGGTTCTTGAGGTTATATGGGCCCTCACGGACTGGAATTTTGTGGATCATTTCCTCTTTTCATTGTTATAACTTATATGAGATGCCTAGCTTCGGTTCGCGGGGCGTATTGGCCCTCACAGATCGGAATTTGGCACCTTAACTCCTGTTTCTGTGTTTTATGGGCTTCAGAATAGTTTTTAAGCTACTAAACGGAAAAACTCAGAATACATTGTTTGTACTTTATTAATACATGTCGTATAGTTGTTCAACCATCTCACTGATTGTGTGGGAAGAAACATGGGGTTGTGAAAAATCATCAGGAACACGTCGTGTATGGTACGTACTCACTGTGTTGTAGTGATCGTGTGTCTACCTATGTGGCTAAAAACACGAATGGATGAAACAATGACTTTACACGATGTGTCCTTTTGTCACACATCGTGCCATGTAACCTAATTACCTGACCGTGTCACAAACAACACATGCCAGGGAAAACATTCAGGTACACACTGTGTGCTCAGGGAGCATGACGTGTGAGAGTGAACCATGGAGTCGGCAGTGTAACTAACAACAAAGGTCGTTGAAACCTTTTCTAGTACACTCTGTGTCCTTCATGAACACGGAGTGTAGTCTAAGAATTTAGAGTACCGTCTGGGATAGCCGTGTAAGGAGACTCAGGCAGGGAAATAGAGTTCATGTGCATGCCTTGCGTGGGGAAAACACGCCATGTGGTTGGGGTGTTACAGGATCAGTTGTGGCAGAAGTACATAGCCAAGTGAATGACTTCAGGGAACACGTTGTGTAGGAAACGTACATGCCCTGTAGACATGTTTTGTAAAACTAGAAAGCTTCTTTCTCTTGTTCGCGTATTATAATCTTGTGTTCTCAGCGTTTGATAATATTGATTTAAGGTGTGATTTTGACTTTCAGGGATATGACACTAAGATTACCTATGATTGTATGTCTGCAGCCAGACTGTGATCAAACACCGGATATGGCCGATCATATACCTCCTTCATATTCTCTTGCTATGCCAGTCTTGGCACCAGCAGGTATACCTGTTGTAGGAATCGGTGCATAGTTTATGGAAGACTTTCTGAGGATGATTCAGACCTTCTAGGGAGCGCCACCTCCTACCCTGTCGATGGAACAGTTGACATGGGTTTTCCAGAAACATCATCCTCCTACTTTCTCAGGGGATGGTGGACCTCAGGCTGCAGAGTCGTGGCTAAAGGCCTTGCTGACAATTTTCAAGCATCTGTAGATACCTCCAGAGAAGAGGGTGAAGCTCGCTACCTATATGCTCCGAGACTCTGCCAAGAGGTGGTGGGAAGTGATCTCGTAGTTAGGACGCCAGTAGAGAATGACATGGGATGTGTTTCAGTGCATCTTCTACGATTACTTCTACCCAGAGACCTTGAGGGACGATCCAGCCCGGGAGTTTATGACTCTGGAGTAGGGTACTATTTTTATTATGGAGTACTCATCTCCATTTACCGAGGTCCAGTGTTTCACACTGATTCTACCAGGTGATGAGTCGTTCCTGGCTACAAATTTTGAGTATGGTCTTAGCCAAGAGATTGATTCCCATGTGAACATATTTAGGTTGACTTTGATATCCTATATCGTCAACCAGACGCTGATCACAGAGCACAATCTGAGGTATTCTGGAGTAGTGAGCCTGGGCGGTTCGACATCTAGAGTAAGTTTTCCTCTTATTTATAGTAGGAAGAACCGTAGGAATTCTTCTCATGGAGATCAGAGTTGGTGGAATGTATCATTGGGCAGCCATGTAGCATGCTACCAATGTGTTAGGAGCGATCAAACTAGGCATCGGTGCTAGAGAGACCCGATGGAGTGCCGATTTTGCGGCATGATGGGCTATCTTCAGAGTTTTTGATAGATATTATCACCTTAATCTAGTGTTAGGGGTTCTTCTATAACCCCATGTTCAGGAGATGCATCTCCAATTTCTCACCATTCTGGGAATTTGAGTTCTTCTGGCCGTGTAGGCCGAGGTGGATGTCACAGCCATGGTGGTCAGTCACTAGGCTATCAGCGACAGTGGGGCGGATCAGCTCAGAGTGGTAAGGCAGGGTCACAGGGTTGTGGTATAGGTCAGACGTTTCTAGTGGATAAGACCCATCAGGAAAAGGATCTCGGACCCTCTACAATTAGAGGTATGATCTTAGTAGCCACAGTTTTATCTTCATCTCTATTTTATACTGGTGCTATGCATATATTTATCTTTTTTCTATTGTGGAGAGGCTTGGGATCTGCATCTTTTCCTCTACTGATACTATGACTCTAGAAACAATGTTGGGTACTAGAGTGTTTAGCATACGTCAGTGCAGAGAGTTTCTTCTTGAGTTTGCGGGGTATCACTTAATATGTGACATCTATGTCCTAGAGATGACGAGCTATGATTTCATTCACAGAATGGACTTGTTAGTTCCTTTTCAGGTAGACGTCGAATGTTATCGCTACAGGGAAAGTTTCATATCACCAGAGGGTGGATCTTTTAATCATAGAGGTGAGTGGGATTTCCAGGCAAGTCGAGAAGGACACGAGCATCATGGGTTAGGCTGAGTTATAGCCAATATCGCTAGTCTTTATCTGGATGACCAGGGGACTTCATAGTTAGACTTCCCTCTAGTGGTGGATCCTTTTTGGGATGTCATTCCGGAGGACTTCTCAGGTTTTCCTCTGGAGCGAGAGGTAGACTTTTCTATTGATCTCATTCCAGGAGTGGCAGTGGTCTCCATTCCTCCCTATAGGATGGCTACACTTGAGTTACAGGAAGTCAAGAAGAAGTTAGAGGAGTTTCAGGTAACGGATTTCATCTGACCTAGTAATTCTCCTTAGGGTTTTCCTATCATGTTAGCAAACAAGGCAGACGGTACCCTCAGGCATTATTTGGATTATCAGAAGCTAAAACAGTTTATGGTTAAGAACCGAAATCCCGTTTCGAGGATCGATGATCTCTTTGATCATATTTGAGGAGCCCGAGTGTTCTCGAAGATTGACTTGAGTTCCAGTTTTTATCAGTTTCATGTTAGACCATCTGATATACCTCTTACAGCTTTCCAGAGCAGGTATGGTCTAAACGAGTACATGGTTATGTTGTTCGGTCTCGCGAACGCACCTACAGTTTTCATGGCACTGATGAACCGAGTGTTTAAACTATACTTGATTCAATAGTTGTGGTTTTCATGGAAGATATCTTGGTGTACACTCAAACTCAACATGACTATGCTACCCATATTGAGATCATAATGAGTACACTGAGGGAGCATCAGTTATATGCTATGCTCTCAAAATGTCACTTTTGAATGGACCAGATTCTCTTTTTGGGCCATGTTATCTCAAATACAAGAATATCAGTGGACCTAGAAAAAGTGAGAGCAGTAGTTTCCTAGGAGTAGCTAAAGAACATATCTGAGGTGCAGAGTTTTCTAGGGTTGGCTGGATACTACAATCATTTCATAAAAGACATGTCACGCCTAGAAGCACCACTAGCAGGTCTGACCAAGAAATGGGAGAAGTACTTATGGTCAAGTTTTTGTGAGTCATCCTTTCAGGAGCTGATAGGATGGTTGACGTGAGAACTTATACTAGTCTTTCCAGAGCCTGAAAAAATCTGTACAGTTTATTGTGATGCTTCAAGTATCAGGCTGGGAGCTGTGCTTATGTAGGGAGATGGAGTCGTTGTGTATGGGTATTGGCAGTTGGGGCCACATGAGAGTAACTACCCAACACACGATCTCGAGCTAGCGGTAGTTGTTCATACATTACACTATTGGAGAAATTATCTTCTGGGATAGCACGTTGTGGTGTTTACTGACCACAAAAGTCTCAAGTACATATTCACTCAGCATGATCTGAATCTGAGATAGTGTAGATGGGTTGAGTATCTTCAGTCCTTCAACTTTGAGCTTGCCTATACACCTGGAAAGTGCAATGCAGTGGCTGACGCATTGATCAAAGGAACTCAGATATAGGCAGTTCAAGAGGCCGACAGTGAGTGGAATCTTATGAATCTGTTATCTGAGATGCATCTAGAGGTGCATGACAGATAGGGGAAGACTCTACTGTCTTCTGTATATGTTACCTCTACACTTTTTGATCGAGTAAGGATGAGGAAACTATCAGACTAAGAAGGCCTAGTCATGCGGGAGAGTGTGTAAGAAGAGGACCCTCTTCCGGGATGGAGAGTGGCTGAGGATGAGATCATGAATTTCTAGGGACGCGTATGGGTTCCAACAGACATACACATAGAGCTGATGCTAGATTTCCATTCCTCAACTTGGGCAGTTCATCCTGGCATCACAAAGATGTATCGTGATCTACACTGCCAGTATTGGTGGTCAGGTATGAAGAGAGATGATGTTATTTTTTTCCTGAGGTGTTCCAATTTTTGGTAGGTGAATGCAGATCATCAGTGACCAGCAGGTCTTTTGCAGTAGTTACCCATTCCGGAGTGGATGTGGAACGATTTCGTGATGGAATTAATCCCAAGTTTTCTGAGGCATCCTCGAGGGAATGATGCTGTTTGGGTTGTCATCAACATGCTTACGAAGGTTTCTCACTTATTTCCAATCAAGGATACCTTCAGTGTTGATGAGATGGGATGATTGTACATCTAAGAGATTGTATATTTTCATGAAGATCCACACTGTATTGTTTCATATAGGGATTCACGTTTTATATCTTAGGTCAAGTAGGGGATTTAGAAGGATTTGTGTATATAGGTACTTTTGAGTAAATCATACCATACCCAGACAGATAGTCAGTCTAAGCATAAGATTCATGTTCCTGATTATATGCTTTGAGCTTGCATTCTGGATTTTAGTGGTTCTTGGGCGAATCAAATACCTCAAGTAGTGTTTTCCTACAAAAATAGTTTTCATGAAACTATTAAGATGGTACCTTATGAGGCTATGTATGGTAGGCCATGCCGATCACCCTTATATTGGATGGAGGTAAGAGAGGTAGCATTACTAGGACCTCATCTTGTTCATAAGACCTCGGAGCATATAGAGTTGATTCAGAAGAGGATGGCTATGGCACAGTCTCGACAGAAGTCTTATGCTAATCAGCGGAGACGACCTGTGGAGTTCAAGGTCAGGGATCAGGTTTTCAAATGTGTCACACTGAAGTTGTGTAATAGAATGATTCAGAGATAAGGTAAGCTTTCACCAAGGTATGTCAGACCGTTTGAGGAGTTGGAGAGAGTTGGGTCAGTTACCTATCAGTAGCGGTAACCTCAAAGGTACCAGTCTATGCACGACATCTTTCATGTTTCTCAACTCCGACGTTACTTTTCAGACCTATCTCATGTCTTTCAACCTGAGGAGGTTGATCTTGGGGAGGATGAATTTTTTGAGGAGCATCCTATCCAGATTTTCGATCACTATACAATGGTTCTCCATGTCCAGTCTGATCCTCAAGTATGGGTGATATGGCAGCACGGGTGACTACAGGACGAGACTTGGGAGAAGGAGGATGATGTACGATCGAAGTGGTTGGAGCTGTTTGGGGTTTCATTTTCAACACCTCACTAGTGGAATTCGAGGACGAATTTCTTTAAGGGTGGATGGTTTTAAGAACCCATAACTTTTTCTCAGGTAATTTCTTCCTTTTTCTAGAGTTTTTGAGAAAAGAAGAGTTTTTGAAATTTTTGAACTACACACCGGGTACTTTATAAGTACAGGCCATGTACATTAATTCCATTCGAGTCCGTGTGGTGGACGTGTCATGAACATGCAAATGACCATGTAGAGGTGATCTGGAGGCCACATAATGAAGAGTACGAAAAAGGCAAGTACATGCCGTGTACATTGTTTTTCATCATTAAACACATCGGGGTCACGTTTTAACCCTGGAGTTATCTTCTTCTCCAGTTTCATGGACTGAGAGCATCCCGTACGTCCATGAATCTCCTCTAATCCCCTGAGCCTCATTCCATTATCTAAATCTACCTCCTTTGATTGCGTTGGAACCACAGCGATAAGCTCTTACTTCTTCTAAAGCATGGTTTTCCAATTCCTCCTCTTTTGCAAGTTATCATGGGTTAAACATTTTGTGCGTTTTTGTAGATCTTTTACACTCTAATGAGATTAAATCCTCATGGATCATGTATATTAATCTTCTAGAACCAAGGTAGGTGGTTTTTTCCTTTCCGTTAGAATTCATTGATTATATTGTGCGAATTCCACAAGTACCCTTGAACGAGGTATTTCATGTTTACCGTTTTACACATATTTTTTTCCTACCATACATGTATGCTTGTGTAGAGGTAATTTGGTAATTTATGCGGATAATTTATATAATTGGATTTTTTTCCCATGGCGTGTTCTGTTTACGACCATTTCTCTTTTTCACCTTTGGCTGTTATACCTGTTTTCTGTGCCTTGTGACCGTATGATGGAGTGTTGTTCCCTGGCATTCTTATTATCTTGTAGACTGGTTAGCCCTGTAGCTCTATAGGTTTAATTTTTCCTTATATCATTATTATGTACTAACTAGCATGGGTCCATGAGAACCTAGTGCTATCGACTATAAGGGGGTAGACCAAGTGAGCTTCCTCAGAGAGTCTTGGATATTATAGACTATAAGTGGATTGATCGAGTGAGATTCCTCAGAGAGTATTTGGGAATTATAGACTATAGGGGGATAGAACAAGTGAGATTCCTCATAGAGTCTTTGAGATTTATATACTATATGGTGATACACCGAGTGAGCTTCATCAGAGACTCTTTTTTTTACTTTGAATTACCTTGAACCATCCTAGACTATAAGAGGAATTGACAGAGTGAGATTCCTCAGAGAGTCATTGTATGACCTGGGGCTATAAAAGGAATAGACCAAGGGATCTTTCTTAGAGAGTCTCTAAACCATGGGGATATAAGGGGAATTGACCATGTGATCATCCTCAGAGAGTCCATGACTACCATAGACTATAAGGGGAATTTACTAAGCGTTCTACCTCAGAGAGACTTATAAATCATATGCCAAACAAGAGGGGTTAGGCTTAGAGTACTACCCAGAGGGCTGTTGGTACTTCATGGATATGACCAAAGGGGGTGGTTGTGAGTACTTCCTAGAGGGGTTCGTGTTTGTGGTTTGTAGTTTTTTTCACTGCTGCTTGTTGATTTGTAGTTTTTTTACTGTTGTGTATCATCTTGTTTACAGGTTACTATTTACTACTTATTTTACTATTACCTTCCATTTTCTCACTTACTATTAGTTACAGATCGTTGGGTTTTCTCTTACTGAGATTTAGTCTCACACCCTATTTGTGTCATTATTTTGGGCCCAAACAGATTATATTGTTGCAGGTATAGACAACGAAAAAACCCTTCGACCTCATGTACTTGATTTCGTTGGAGCACTAGAACATGGGAGTAAGCCGAGGCTTACGATGCTGAGGATTTGCTTATCTGTTTTTATTTTCTACATTGGTTTAGTATTGTATTTATTATTGTGACTTTTTTGGATTATTTCTTATACATATGTATCATGCATCATTTCATATATATATATATGTGTGTGCTCCAGTTTCTTATTGTTTTAGTCTTCCACTATTTACTATTTTTGGATATTTACTGCTTCCACTATTGTATCTATTGTTTACATCTGCTATGTACTCTGCCAATAAGGGAATAGTTTCCCCACTAACAAACCCAAGGCCCTCGGTGCTAGGAGGCAGCCTCTGGCGTTCAGGGAAATGTGCTTGAGGCTATGTGACCAAGCGGGTAGGGGGCGCCTCTCGGTGTCTTCTTAAACCAGGACGTTACAACCATTCCATGTGGAATGTTGACCAATTATGGTTGTAGGTTGATCGACCATCACGATTGGTCCATGGTCCCCATGTGGGTTCTCGATTAGTAGGTTCATTTGTCCATAACTAAAAAACGGAGCATAAAAACAACATTTTATTAGTGGAACCATGACCCAGATTATAAAGTGGTCAAATAAAGAGTTTTGGAGGCTTTTAATTTTCATAATTTAGACCATTATAGGTTCATTTTTATCCCTTGGTCCTTTCCGGGATCGTAGAGTACAACATTAAATCCATATCACTGGATTGTAATCTCCACTAGAGGCCTAGTCTCAGATAGAGTTGTGGATTCTCATACATGATACTGGAGTTTGATCATCAATCATCTGATGTAGAGTTTATGGAATTGGAATAACATCCCTAAATAGACATATGATCCTCTATCTAGTGTTCCACATTGGAAGGAGTTGTGAAATCATTAACATGTGATCCCCTATATAGTGGGTTGATCAGGATTGGGTTTGTGGTTTCCCAATTTGTTCTGGTTGTTTCCCCCTATCTGTGTATCATGGTTGAACCCGACTGTGTTAATTTTTTCCCATAGAGGTTCGGGGAATGGCCCACTCTATGTGCATCCAGGTTGATCCAGATTGGTTTCGTGGTGTCCCCTAGTAGTTCTGGGTGTTACCCCATCTCTATGTATCATTATCTTCATAAACCAACTTGATCTCTTTGGATATTCCCCTAATGAGATAGACCCCTTCAGAAAGTGTCCCCATGGATAGCATGGCTCGTGGATTGGTATATCTTGGAATGTGCTTTGGATCGAAAATCCTATGGTGAGTAGTTGGTTATGACCGACAGATTGAGTGGCATAATTCATTATTATATCTAGGTTCTCCTTCACTTTTTGTTTCTATCATACATAGATTGTTATAAAATAAATTGATTTGTCTATATACATGGTGCTTTGTGTTTAGTGTTTTTGGGTTGTCCTACATAGTATAGTTATACTAAACCCTACAAGGTGTTTCCTCCACAAGTTGAGTCTTGTGCAAATGGTGGCCCTTTCGATGGTGTCTTAGGAGGAATAGGAGTGGGTGGAGAATATCTGGATCATAAATAGAGATGGGAAGACTGAGGTGTTTATCGGGAGCATACCAATATTTTTTTCTCTCCCTTATATCATGTTGGACTTCATTCCATTTCAGTTGTATTTTTTATAGACTCTTTATGGTGGGATTTTAATTGGCCTATAAATTTTTTTTACCTCATGTTGTACTCTTGTTGTGGGATCTTAGTTGTATCCATTCATCCTTTTATTTGTTTTACATTATAGCGTTGTGTTTCATGGAGAAGTTGGAAAGTGTATAGGTACTTTTGGATAAAACAACCCATTTTTAGAATATGCCTACTTGGTGCTAGTCCCTAGCCCCAGGCCTATTGGATACAGCTATTGGATACAAGATTGGGGTAGTCTCATAGAAGAACATCTAGGATAGGTCGCGAATGTGTGGAATCAAATGGTTTGATTCTACATTAGGACCAAGCATCTCTAAGAGTTTTTTGGGGAAACATGGTGAGGCGTTACATGTTTGACAATCAGGCTAGGAACCCCAGTTTTTGTGTGATTGTTGGTGTATCTATATAGTAGGAATCTAATCACCTTATTTTTTACTCTGTACATGAAAATACTAGTTTTAGGTAAAATATGGTACATGCATCATATAAGAATGGATGTTTTTTCCATGTCTTTATTTAGTAATCTCCACAGATTTACTAAATTGACCCTGGTACATATTTTTTTATTTCAGGATGCCTCCATGTGGTCACCTAAAAATGATTCCACCGTTTTTTGATGAGGATGATCCCCTAGGTGATGGGAAATTGGTATATGGACTTATATATGAGATAACACCTCCAGGTGGTGCAGCATCCATACCACCACCTGTAGAGAATCACATTGTACCTGTAGTAAGAGCAGATGCTGTGTGAAGGCAGATAATGCTCATGAGTTTTGGTAGTAGAGTCCCTTAAGTATTTGATGGTTTTTGACACACAGAAGACTGAGGAATGGCTTAAGGCAGTGATTTTAGTTTGCTATCTCATTCGGAAAACAGAAAATCAGATGGTGTTCATGGAAACAAGTCTTCTACATGGATCATAAGGAAATTGTGGGGTTTGGTTTCAAGATCATAAATTGAGGGAAATATTCAACGGATAGAGTTTGATAATTACTTCATAGAGGATTTAACACCTTATAAGCTAAAGGGAATGTGTATCAAAGAGATTCCACAGCTCCAGTAGGATTACATGTCTATATCTGAGTATTCATCGAGGCATACCAACAACTCGAAGAACTCGATGGATCTGATACATAGACATTTCATCTAAGATAATATCTTCAAGAATGTATTACATAAAGATATCAATTAACCACATTCCCCATTCTTATTACTACCTAGTTGGGGGTACTTGAGTGAAACATATTTCTGGAATATTTTCTAGCAAAGAAAACTCTAGTTGTGGGAGCTAACAATGGGAACCCGGTAGCTGAGACCTCATCGGAAGGTACCCGACAATAGTAACAGATATCTAAGAAGGTCATGTAGTTCATTAGATGATCCCAAGACTCAGGTTCACTATTGTAGGGATCCCGAGGTGACTCGAATCTGCCAAGGGTCATATATTGTTTCTCATGTAATATTTGGGGACATCTGGCATGATATTTCCAGACCCATCATACATTTGATTGGGATATAGTAAAGGGACCTCCTAGAAAGATATATATATTGGATTAGTGTGGTCCAGAGGGTATCATATCTAGGATAGGTGTTAGTAGGGAATACCAAGGTGGTCATATGTTCGACCAACTATCATATCCACCCCATGTTGTCCACACTAGGATTAAAGAGATGGTATAAATTGATGATGCCAGCTATAGGCTAAACTGGATAATGACAGTGAAGCTTTAGATACAATACAAAGTATGATCTGTTTCATTTCTACCTTAACTGAAATTTTTTTGAACACACATTTTAGTCATTTTTTCATCCCACACATATTTTTGGGATACTTGGAGATTTCAGTTTAACCATTAACTCTTCCATCACACATGGAGACATCTACTAGAGTAGAACCAACGATCATGAAAAAGGTAAAATAGTGTGACCTAACACATGGATGAGAGTGTCTCAGTTGGGATATCATGGTAACAGTGTCCATGCCTTAAGATGTAATTCTTAGTATGAACTGGTTATCCATTTTTCATGTTCGGATTGACTCTTTTATGCAATGAGTCTATTCTGTTTACAGTGATGGAAGATGATTTTTATTTTTTTGGTGAAAGAATACTAGTAAATATAGGAGGGACTCATGCATTCGAGGGTAAAAATGATTACTAGCTATTTTAATAGAATAACCATAAGTTATGTTGATGTTAGGAGTCCTCGGTTTCCTATACTGGTGATGGGGAATGAGGACATTTTCCCTGAATTTTTCTAGTTTTACCTCCCTATAGGGAGATGAAATATTGAATTGATTTATATCTCATGATGATATTGATATATTGACTGGAATATCAGATGGATATAATAGAGCGTTGTGAGACAATTTTGCAATTGGAGGACATGTAGTGAGAAGTCTTTATGTGACCTAGTGGTTCACCTTGGGCTGCCCTTGTTTTGTTTTCCAACAAGGTAGATGGGAACATGATTTTATGTGTGAACATTTGGTTCTTGAACCAAGTGAACAAGAATAAAAATTATTTGGTACTAGTAATCAATGACCCCCTCATATTGATCAATTAATAGGGGAAATATGGTTCTTGAAATTTGACATCCGGACAATGCTTTCAGGAGTTGAGGAAGATATTGGACAACACTCCCACCAAGAGGATACTAAAAGAAGGTGTAGAGTATGTAGTGTTCTATAATGTATTGGGAACTGGGTGTGGATGTGTCCTGATTCATAGGCAAGTGGCGATTTAATATTTTTCATGCTAGTAGAGACTATAGAAGCTGAACTATGTGACCCGTGACCTTGATTTTACCTTCGTAGTCATCACATTAAAAATTTGGAAATACTACCTAATATGGTAGGGGGTTATCATATAATTCTATCGTAAAAAGATCATGTATATATTCTCTTGGATGGATCTAAAAATGAGATGGAGGTGAGGGATATAGTTCCCATAACACTATGACATGAAAATGTTATATACTCGTGGGAAAGATAACATGGTAGAAAATTCAATCAGTGAGAGATCTAGTATGCAATAGTTTAACAAGTATTTAAACTAGTTGGACTCATTGAAGATATCCTTCATGAATGGATATAAATCTATTTACCTCAATTCAGTTGTTTAAATCCCTCCACTGTTACAGTGTGTCTGGGTGGAACATTTTTGGGATACTGATGGTAAGACCCCATGTACTCAGATGTCCACAGGGCATGCTCTCGATGGATATCCAAAAGGTGGGAATAATGTTTCTCTATTCTATAGGATGGATGATGGTACATATGAGACGGGGGATCATTTTCAGGCACATAGAGTCTGGTGTTGGAATTTGTGTCTTCATTAAAATTTTACCTTGGAATAGATTCAGGAATTTTGGGATGAATGGAATGTCCATCCCCCACTACGTTGGCCCATATTAAATAATTGATTGCATAGGAGTGGTGGCCTGTCTCCTAGCACGTCCCCCAAACATAGAAGATATTCATGATTTTTTCCATGAATATATCTTTACAGATGTATATACTTGACCCTTCACATGTATTGAATGCTGAGGTGGTACAACTGGAACATGAAATCCAATATGAGAAGCATCTGGTAGTGATCATGGTCCATAGAGACATGGTTCTATGCAATAAGACTACCCACCTCATTAATGTGTTATGGAGAAAACAAAAAATTGAAGAAATGAAATGGAAACTAGAGAAAAAAATGAGTAATAAATATCAACACCTACTATAAACAAATGGTACAAGTTTTAATTTAAGGGATAAAATTTCTCAATGGGGTAAGAATGTAATTACCTAAACTTTTTGAATTGTAATTATTTTCTGAAAATATGTCTTTTATACAAAAACAATATAACTCATTAATAAATTAGTGAGTATAAATTGAAATATAACCATTTGGATCGGACCTTTTTATGACCATAAGTAAATTAGTACCCTTTTTCAAAATGATTGTTGTGAATTATTCACTTGATAATAATTTCAATGTCATCATTGTAGTTTATAAGTAAAATTTTGAAAAGTAAAATTGATATAGAAGAATAGTCTATGTACTCAATCAGTAGATCCATTCCATTTAATACCCATATGTAGGAACATGATAGTGAATTTTCATCACAAGGTTTCACTCTTCACCATGCCAAATTTGTGCTTCAAAAATTGGATCTTGAATGAAATTTCTTATGGTGTAAGTTCAAGCATGTAGAGATTAAAACTCACTGAGTTTATATGAGGCAACCCAGGAAACTACCACCATTACAAATCATACTCTTAGAGTGTATTTGGGTGTAATAAACAGTTATCTATTTAAGCCCTAGTTAATTAAAAGTGTAATTAATTTGTATAAAAAAAATTTCCATCAATTTTGTTTTTGAATAGGTTTTTTTAAAAAACATTGATGGAATATGATAAATTTGTTTTTTCAAATATAAATTAAATATTTCAAACAATATATAATTATAATAATAAACTAAATTATTATTAATAATTACTATTTTAATGAAATATAATTGTTAGAATACTTTAATTTAAAAACAAATGAAATTTTTTATAAGTGTCAGAAAATTTACTATGCATTTTTCAAGAACTATTTTTTTTTAACAATTGTGGATTTTTATATTTAAAAGATAAATTTATCATGTTTAGATAATTATTATGATAACATAATTTTTTTTTGAAATAATAACATTGAAATTATGAGAGGTTGAACTTTTTATAATTTTATAAAAAAAAAATTAGTGAATAGAAATATTAAAGTTTTTGTTTGTCGATATGTTTAATTACATAATAATTACATAATGTTTATATAATAATTACTGAACCAAAATACATGACTCAAATTGTGTCATATTATTAATATTATTTAATTTAATATATTTAATCCAATTTCCAAATATACAATTTCCCTTCAATACTTTTTAATATAAATATTAACATAAAATTGATATTTTCTAGATACATTAATTTTCCATTCCAAATAATAAATATGAAATTATGGCCAACATATTTTGGATAATATTACCTAAAATATGATCCTGGTTTTCAAAATCATTGGATAATACGTTGTTCAATACTATATTTTTTCAATTACCACTGCCTAGGTGTCAAATCCATTTATATAGAAATTAAATAAAAAAATCCACCACTTTTTCTATAAATACCCACCAATTTATCCAATTTATTTCACCCTAATTTCAACATCCACTATGATTCAATATTTTTACCTTCCATGGAGTCCTAAAAAATCTCCCTCTAGCCCCCAAATTCCCAATATTATATTTTTAGGAGATACTCTTTAAAGTAAGGGAAATCTCAACTTCTATTTTTTTCCTTTCAGGTTCCCTATTTATGTGGTATATATTTCAAATTTCAATAATATGTTCTTTTATCCAATTTATTCATTCATTATCTTATATTATGATTCATTTAATAGTTAGATACAAATCTCCCAGATCTTTTTATAATTTGATAAACACATGTTTTATAGTTTTTATGATGATGATTTTCCTTCTCAAAAAGTCATTCATTTTCTTAAAAAACTCACTTATTTTATTTTTTGAATAACTAAAAATATCTATTTCAATTAGATATTCACATAGAAAAAAATATACTTTATTATATGATTAATGTACATGAAATCTACCATACTTTTTACGTGCTTCATAACTATATAATAATCTAGTCTTTATGAACATTTTTTTTAAAATGCCATGATTTTGATATGAAGCACGTTTATTTTATTAAGCACTGGTGTAACTCCCTGATCCTAGTAACCCAGAGTTAGTGCGTTATTTTAATACATTGGCATGATTACATGGAATAATGTCATGAAGGAATGATCAGTTTAGTAGTCTTGGAAAAAAGATTATATACATTATCCTTACATTTAAATTAAAAAATCATAGGTATAGATAGTACATTGAAAATTCCATTATTCCCTTTATCATAACCCTTCATATAAATCATAATACACTTATTGGAATCATGGGAAAATAAACATAACAAATGGGTGGGATTAAATGCTCAGTGAGGTTAAATAATTTTGAGGAAGCTATAAACATTTAAAGTAAGATGTGTAATAAAAATAACAACATTTTTAAACATAATATTGAACATAATATGAGAAAAGTAAATCAAACATAACCATATAGAAATTTACATGGATATTCTAGTAGTCGAATAAATTACATGTAATAACTAATTTCTTAATGGGGGAACGCCTAACGCTCGACATAACTACCACATAGTCAATGCCTTATGCCAAGAGTACAGATAAAGTTTTTGTCAAGGCCTTGTGCCAAGACACTAGTTTGTCTCATGAGACCTACCAATGCATCAAGAATCTATATCAGGATCCACATATCATGTAATAAATCCAATGCATTCCTCATATGAAAATATTGAAACATTACATAAACATTCGTATTAAAACTAGAATATGAAATTTTAGTACATTAACAATAAAACATGAATGGTATAAAGATAACACGCCCATAGTCAAACATATCACAAAAACTTCAATACAATATGGAAGATTTGTATCATTATAAATCAACATCAAACAAGTTTAGAATCCATCAAAGGATTTTGACATAGATGAAAATGATTTGTAAAACTCTTTGAGAGAAATATCCCTATTTATTGAAAACATTTTAAATTCACACAATTTAAAAAGGAATAAATTTGAAGATTCTTTTGAATGTCAAATTTTCCATCCAAATTTGATAAATTTGAATGAAAATAACATTTTGAAAAGACTTATTTCCATAAAAATTAATCATTAAGAAAATTTGAAAAACATGGACATTAATGAGAATGATTTAGATGAAAAAATATTTAAACCATTTAAAATAATGATCTAGTTTAATATTCCGTTCCATAAAAAATAATATATTCCATTTAAATAAATTTTTATGAATTATGGACATTGATGATAAATATGTTCCAGTAAATACTTACTCATAAACAATCTCAGTAAATAATGAGATTGAGGAATTTACCCTTACCTAGTACTTTCCAATGGTCAAGGGCACATTTAACCTATTGTATATTGATCATAGTATGTTATTTAATTATACCAGATCCATATTAATATTAATTATATCATTCATTATTCATTTATGACTTTATACTACACTTTTAACAACGATTTCCATGTTAAATTAACATTTTGGGTAATAATAGCTCTCTTTATCGTACGTATTTTAACTTGTTATTCTTGATAGCATCATTTAGATCATCATTTAAATAGTTACATAATGTTACTCATGACTTATGTATCATTTATATTTAGAATATAAATTTGTATAAATGATAGATATATGAAATGGAAAACAATATTTATTGAGACGGTAGGCCGTATGTACACATAAATGTGGTTTCTGTTTTTCTATCTTATTGAATGGAAGTAAGTGAATAAGATATAAGTAAGTATATATATATTTCCAGTACAATTTTTATTTCATATATTACATACATATTAATAATATGTATATTTGTATAATCATCAATGAATTGTGAACGTGGAAATAAATCTCATCACATCGTGGAGACGGTAATTTGTACGTACGCACAAGCAATAATATCATTATAATGATGTTGAAATTGTATGTAATTAGATGGTATATAATATATACAGTATCATAAACATGTTATATTTATTATTTGTAACATTTATACTCATTATTATACCCATCCATATAAATAAGTATTTGAATAACAAAATACCCCACAACGTAGTGACGGTAAGTCGTACGTACACACGTATGGTGACTTTTTCATTTATAAGATGGTTAGAATAATGAATATGGATGTACCATATTTATAATAACATAAAAATATATGGGAGGTACTGGAGTTATTATTTTTGTATCGAAAAAATAGAGAAATATGGAGTGGAATTAGAAATGAACTTGAATGAGGGTGGTGAAATTATTACATCTTCTTTAGGTGTGTTCATTTGAGTTGATCAATAAAGGTCTATAGGTTGGCTTTCTGATCAAAGTATGGACTATAAGTTGATTTTAGGGAATTATTGGAGAAATTTGGTTTGGTTTTTTCTGATATAAATTTCATTGGAGGTGTCATTATGAGAGAAGAGGAAGTGCCTTTTTATAAGAGGGGTGAGGGTCACATTAGGAAATGATTAAAATATTAATTTATTATACAATCATATTCAGTTTATAATGGCTTAAAATAAATTTATTTCAAGACTAAAGTGGTTATGGGTCGAATTCATATCAAAAAATAGGTTTGAGACAAGTGTATGTTACCATTTTAACATTATCCTTTATATTTAACTCTTAGTTAAATAGTTTAACATTTACCGCGTCTTTTTGTATTCTTACACTATATGGTTAATAAACATACTATAAACATCCAAAAGAACCCCAACAGGTTCATTACTGACATATATAATATTAATTACCACATTGTCCAAACTGTAAATTTTTTGGAATATTATATCAACAAATAATATAGTTTTTTTAAAAAAAATTATATTATGTCAATTTTGACACTATTTGTTATTTTGTTTTTGTAAAAGTCATAAAACATTATCAATTCTAATTTTTTTTATCAAATCACCACTAAAATTTTATATTAACCTATAAAATTAATGTATGGCATGAAAAAATTTGAAATATATTTATTTAAATATTCATAATATCATTTATTTAATTATTTCATTAATAAGGTATTTACTCTATCATCATTTTGTCATAAATAAAGTTAATTATTTAATGAATTAAAATTATAAATAAAATATCATGATTTAGGAATTCTTATTTTCTTTCTAATTAAAATTTATAGTTTAAATTATCTTATGTATAACTATATATTAAAAATGCATTAGTAAATAAACATTAAATTTAACACTTTTAACTCGTCTTTAAATAAAATAATAATGAATGTATTAATCTAATACAAGTGTACCAAAGGATAATATTTTATTCATAATTTAGTTTTTAGCCGAATTACACTTATCCATAAAAATTATGACATGTGTTATGGTAATTATAATATCATTTTTATCTTTAATTACCTTAGTTACTTTTAACCATGGTAAATAAAATCCAAAAGTTACTATTCACCAATAATTATTTTCATCTTATAGAATCAAATTTTACATACTTATGAAAATATTTTCTCTCATATTTTTTAATTTCAAATCAAAGAAGTAGAATAATTAAGTTGTATGCATGTTTTCAAATGCTCCTAGAAGTAGGGTAAATGACGGTAAAAGTTCAATAAAATTTATACATCTAATTTTATTATAAAATGATTCCAATCTATTATATTTAACATATATAGGTATTATATATATTTTTTGACTTAAAATAAATTTGAAAAAATAAAAAATTATTTAAATAATATGTTGGTTTAGACAAAAAAGTATTGGTTTTCACTATTCATAAAAAGTGAATGTTTTATGAAAAATACCAAAAGTACACCCTTATCTAATTATGAAATTAAGAATCCAAAAATGAAGTATATTTTTAAAAATTCAAAACATAGAAGTTACATTTATTAATTTAAAATTAATTCACATTGACAAAACCTAAAAGTGGTGTTTTACAAAGTACAACTATCAAAATATTGACTTGTTTTTATGACAAATTTAAATGTGAAATTGCTTATAATTAACTGAATTGTATTAAATGCAAAAAATATAATCTAATTATACTTCCAAAAAAATAAAATATATAATTGGACACTATAGATTATTTTGATTAAAAATTTTGTTTTCAATTACAATTTAGTATTTTTCATTATTCACCCAAATATGAAAGTTATAATAAATACACCAAAAATTTATCAAAACTAAATTTTTATGTCCCAATTCTAGGGAACAAGTTTATTTCGTCCATTTGAATATATAAATGTGGAAAATATTGGATTTAAAAAGGGATACCCATTAATAGGTGATAAAATTTTATTTTTTGAAAAATACATCCTTTATCTGAAAACAATGAATATGTTCTGATATTATGTATAAGAAACAAATAATATAGTTATCAATATTTATATAGAATATATAAAATATAAAATATAGATAATAGTATTCATAACCACTTCTGAACAACTAGTTGGTATGTCATGGTATACTCGAACTCGGTGTTGTGTGTAGTTCAAGTTATTGAATTACATTGAAGAAATAACAAACTATGCAATCATGGGGTGTTACATTCTCCCCTCCTTCCATAAATTTCTTCCTCACCATATGAAATAGTTTTTCAAAAATAAAATGTTAAAAATAAAAAAATACCTTTTTGGAAAACCAACATCAAGAATTAGGTTAATAAAATTTAGTCTTAATTAGAGGGAAAGGGAAATGAAAAAGTCACCACCAAATTTTGATATCGATTAAGAGAACATTGGTGGAAATTAAAGACACATAATTGGAGGAAAAACGAAAAAATTTATATGGTGTGATTGTGGTTATCAATCACAATCTAATGCAAAATTGAGGGCCTCAAAGCCATTAATCCATGATGATTTAAAATATCATCGGTTCAACCAAACATAATTTATTAGGATAAAAAATTTTGGGTTTTAAGAACCCTTCCCTAATGGTTAAGAATTAATTTATTTATAAAATAAGAGTAAGAAAAAATTTACTTAATAAGTAGTGTTTCATCCTTCAACTAAATATTACCACATACTCATATTTCACGCCATAAGATAATAAGAAAAAATATTATATCCATCTTAATCGTACAGGGTTCCAAAAATAATTAATTTATAATTAATTTTTCTGTCAATTTAAAAAAATTGTAGTATAAATACTAGGAAATCATGTATACTAGTGGTAGGTGATCCACCCTTGTCTCCCTTCGGTTACAGGTTCAAGTCTTATGGCCTTTCCCGACACGACGGGTTGATGCCCGACCTCCGTGTTGTCCTTTTTATGACAATCCAAAAATAATCTCAAGAAATGATTTAAACATAACAATAGTTTCCAATGTCAAACCTAATCCATTCAATCCTTTACACTTATCCAAAACTATTCTGTCCAAATTCACAGTCCAAAATTTATAAGGAATTCCAACACAATGAAGATCTTTTTTTTCTATGCAACAACAAGTGAATACATTCATAATGTATTCTTTTAAAACTCGATAACACCCTAAATTACCATAAATCTATATTGATTACATTCATAATCCCTTATTTTTTATAGAATAGATGATGTACTATTTATATACAAAAATTTTGTAAAATCCAACAATGATTGAATATACAAATCATTTATCAGTTTCTAGGTAGTCAAAAATATCCAATAAAATTTATCCAAATCAGTCATATATTATTCCAAAATCACTACATCAATATCTGAACCATATTATGGTTTATCGTTCTCTCAACTATATTTTATCCAAAAAAACCCGTTATTGAGTCACTTTTCTTGGTTCCTCACAATCTCATGTCCTTAATGATATAGTACCGCAGTGAAATCATTATATACTCTATAATTCTTATAACATGTACATAATTAATACAATAATCAAATGACACTATTAAGTAATAACAACATAAGATAAAAAATCATTCCTATTCATCTTTGGTAGTATCATAACTTGATTATTATCCAATAGCTGCATTTGAGTTATACTCTGATGATTTATACATTCATTCGTGTAGTGTAAAAACTCTTTGTAGATAAAGCATTGTACATTTAAAACCTTTTTCTTACCCTTTTATTCATTTACTTGGTGTCTATTTTTTCCACACATATAACAAACTCTCATCCCCTTCAAGCATTTACCAAGGTGACTCATTCTACATTTATCAGATATGGGAAAATCATTATTTCCCCTCTTACATTTATCCACCTTTCTCTCTTCTATCATTTTTATTTTCTTCCTTTAAAATCCATAGGACTTATAGAATTCATTACTTTTCTTATTAACACATGATAATATTTTTCATATGAAGAGAATACATGAGAGACTATTTCTGTTCTAAATGATGGATTAATATCATAAAATATATGATCCTTATTAATCCTTAGATCATGTGTATTCTTTAATTATCATTCCTTATAATAGGTTCCATTTTTATACAGTGGCATATTATAGGTTTGTTTATGAATCACAATTCATAATTTCAAACTTGTTAAATACCTATTGTAAATTGAAACAATTATGCGTATAATCTATAATCAGAAAATGTTTTATTTGAGGATGTATTTACACATAAAACCATAATAATAGATTGTATTGAAAATGTGAATTATCTTAAGTATATCCCCCAGGAGAGTCATAACCAAGTGTGAAACAAGGCTTGTTGTCATGTACCAGAATACCTCGAGTTAAGCCCGAAACTCATTGTTGGATTTTTCACTCCCAGGTACATCTATTCTATTGTCGTCTAAACCTACTCATATCCAGAAAAGGGTGTATTGCGTGGAAAAAACAAAAAATCACTACACTATTATGATTCAAGGAAGTTCTTATATACTAATCCTCAAAGAATATCGTAGGGTAATGTTCTCTAATCATATCTTATCTAAATATATTTCCAAGTTTGTTTATAAACTTCCTATGATTCCAAATGTAACACATTGACCCTAATTATCAAGACCGGATTCATTATATTAATACATTGGCATGATTACAAGGAATAAAGTCCCAAAGGACCGATCAGTTTAACAGTCTTTGAAAATATATTATGTAAATTAATGTTAAATTTTAATTTCTAAAATAAAACACATCATAGATAGTTCTTTGAGAATTACATTATTCTATTTAGCTTAACCATGATAATCATTCATAATACACTTCTGGAAATCATTGTAAAATAAAACATAATAAATGGGTAAGCTCAGGTCCTCATTAAGGGTAAATAATTTTTCAAAATAAATTAAATTTTAAGGCAAGATGTGTAATATAAATAACAGAACTTATAGACATAATCTTTAACATAATATGGAAAAGGTAAATGAATCATCACAATATAAACAAGCACATGGATATTCTTATGGTCAAATTATCACATTTAATGACTACTTTCATAATGGGGGAATGCCTAATGCCGGACATCATTACCAAATAGTCAAGGCCTTGAGGAAAGACTACAAATATATTTTTTGTCAAGGCCTTGTGTCAAGACACTAGTTTGTCTCATGAGACCTAATGATGACTCGAGAATCTATAGTGGGATCTACCCATCACATACTAATTTAATTGTATTCATCAAATAAAAATGGTGAAACATAATATAAATATTTGTATTAAAAACAGCAAATGAAATGTCAATACATTAACCATAAACCATGAATGGTATAAAAATAAAACTTCCACAATAAAAAATATCACAAAACCTTTAATACAATATAGATGATTTATATCATTATAAATCAATTTAAAACAATTTGAAAATCCAACAACGGATGTTGAAATTGATGAAAATGTGTTTTAAAACCCTTTGAGAGAAATAGACCTTTTTCATGAATTATTTTTTAAAGTCACACAATTTAGAAATGTATAAATTTAAAGATATTTTTTAATAAAAGTGTCCAATATATATTTGAAACATTTTAAAGGAATTAAAATCATAAATACATTAATATCTATAAAAATAAATCCTTAAAACCATTTTTAAAACATGGACATTAATGAGAATGATTTAATAGAATAAATATTTTAAACATTTAAAATAATTATCTAGTTAATGTGTCCCTAAAAAAAATATTCTTTTTGAAAATGTTTTAATGAAATATGTACATTGATGATAAATATGTCCTAGTAAATAGTTACTCATTAAATATCTCATATAAAATTTGGATTGAGGAATTAACCCTTACCTTGTACAAGCCTTTGGTCGAGTGTACGTTTAACCACATGTATAATGACTATATTATTTTATTATAATATTCCAATACCATATTCATATTTATTATAACATTCATGATTCATTTATGACTTTATACTACCATTTAATATTTATATCTATGTTAAAGATACATTTTTAGTAATAATCGCTTTCGTTATTGTATGTGTTTAAACTTTTTATACTTGAGCATATCATTTAGATCAAGATTTAAAAAATTCTACAATATAACACATAAATTATATATAATATATATTTAGATTATAAATATGTATAATATATAGATATATGAAATGGAAAACACCATTTATGGAGATGGTAGCCTGTACTTGCTCATAAACCATGTTTCTGTTTTCATATTGTATTGAATGGAAGTAAGTGAAAAAGATATATGTATGTACATAAATAAATAAATATATATATATATATCCATTAGAATTATTTTGTCTTATATTACATACTTATTAATAATATACATATTTTCATAATCATCATTGAATGGTGAATGAGGAAATAAATCTCATCGCGCCGTGGAGAAGGTAATCCGTATGTACGCATGAGCGAAAATATCATTATATTTCTTGTGAAATAATTTCTAATTGGATGGTATATCATATATAAATAGTCATAAACAAGTTATAATTATTATTTACTTCAATTGTACTCCTTAGTATACCCATCCAAATAATAAAGTGTTTGAATAACAAACTACACCACAACATGGAGACTGTAAGACGTACATACCGACGTATGTTGACTTTGTCATTTATAGGATGAATAGAATAACGAATATGGTTGTACCATATTTAAAATAACAAAATATTATGTATTAGTTAATTTTATTATTTTTTTTTGGAAAAAATAGAGAAATAAGTTGTGGAAGAAGAAAAGTAATTAAATTAGAGTGGTTAAATTATATCATCTTCTTCGGGTGTTTCCTTTTGAGTTAATCAAACGGGATCTTTATGATGGATTTATGATCAATGTAAGGAATATAGATTGATGAGAGGGAAGCTGGAACAATATTTAGGTAGGTTATGGCCAATCCAAATGGCTTTGGAGTTGTGATTTTGAGAGAAGATGATGATCCCTTTTATAAGAGGGGTGAGGTTCACTTTAGGAAAAGATTAAAATTTAAATTTATTATAGAGTAATATTCAATTTATAAGGGATCCTAATGAATTTATTTCAAGAATTAGGTGGGTGTGGGTCTAAAAACATTCATCCAATAGGTTTTCGACAAGTTTATGTTACCATTTTAAACTTATATTTTAGATTTAACTCTTAGTTAATTAGTTTAACTTTGACCGTGTCTTCTTGTATTCTCACACTATATAGTAGATAAACTTACTCTAAACATCCAAGAGAATCTCAAGTGGTTAATTAATGACATATATAATATTAATTTAACCATTTTGAAAAAATATATATTATTAGGAGTTTTATATCAACCAATAATATTGTATTAGTTTTAAAAATTAATTTATGTCAATTTTGACACTATATAGTATTTTGTTTCTATGAATGCCGTAAAAACCTTATCACTTCCAAAAAAATTATCTAATCCAGCCAAAAATATCTTGTTAACTTAGAAAATTAGTGTATTTCATCAAAACATTTAAATTATAATTATTTTAATATTCATAATACCATTTTTTATACTCTTTCATTAATAAAGTTATCAATGCATCATCATTGTGTCATAAATAATGTTAATTATTTAATGTATACAAATTATAAATAAAATAACATGATTTATGTTATCTTTTATCTTTCTAGTTAATATTTATAGAAGAATTTATCTTATGTATTACCCTATATTAAAATTTTTTTAGTAAATAAACATTGAATTTAACACTTTTATCTCTTATTTAAATAAAATAATAAAGAATTTCTTAATCTAATCCATGTGGACGAAAAATATCATATTTTATTCATAAAGTTTTTTTTGGTTGAACTAAATTTATCCAATAGAATTAGGACATGTTATAGGGCAATTATAATATCATTTTTACCTTTAATTACCGTATTTAATTTTAACTGTGGTAATTAAAAATAAAAAATTACTAATCCTCAATGATTATTTTCATATTATTAAATCACATTTTACTTACTAATGTCAAAGGTGTCTATACTATTTTTTAAATTCAACTCAGATAAGCGGTTAAATTATGTTTTTGGAAAATTCTCAAATGAATCACGAACATATTAAGATTTTGATAATCAATACACAAATATATGTATCCATAAACCTTTTTTGTGAATAGAATTTTTGAGGCCTCCGGTGAGATGACAAGAAGAATGGATCTTTTTTATTCCATATCATCTAGTTTTACATTTATATACCTTAACTCAGTGGTGTCCTTATAGTACGGGGGAAGAGATATGAAATGTGTTCGGTGTTACAAATAAATATTGGACTCCACATACCTTTATGGGGAATCCCCAAAAAATCTTTTGGAAAAAAATTTGGGAATTCTTAGACCACAAGAGATAATCCACCCTTAAGAGCATCGTAATCATCCTCAAATGTGAGCTATGATATCTAAAAAATCAAGGCTAGAAAATCCTATGGGCGGACGTCCCATATGCCCGAACTGAGGATCCCATTCCCCATGAAAAAACATGTTGACTTCCATTAGGTTCCACAATAATCACTCATCGCCTATAACAATTGTTGTCTGCCTAAATGTGATATATCCAATCCATACAATGGATTAAAAAAATATGTCCATCTCTAAAACAAGGAAATCTTATTATAATTCAACCCTGGCATGGTGAGTATATACAATGTAAAGTTGAAGCACTTCTCTCTCTTTTTACCAACCATCATTACCAAATCTATAACATACAACATAAATTCAGTTAAAAACATTAATAAATCAACATGTTAAGAAGATATAAAAGAAATAAAATATCTAGTATCAAACAATAGAAAAGCTAATGATGATGCAATAAGAACCATACGTCGAACTGTCACATGCACCGCATCCAATTGTAGTACTGCCTAATCCATCACAGGATGTTACCTCAAATAATAATGATTTTGTGAATGAAAACTATTTTGTGGTTGTACCCTAAATAGTATATGTCCATAAGAAGATCTATCCCTGACTCCATGACCAATAAACCGAGAACCCACTATCCCGGATGGATCATTCTCAAAATTTATTCATCTAGAAGATGCAGATCCCACACCAATTTGATAAGAATGTGTGTCCCTGAAAAAATATGTAGAGTGTATCATAGATCCACATCAGTGATATGGTTTGGGAGGTGATGTGAATTCGGGTCATATATTACATGCCTACTGACACTGGTGGCAAACAACTTACCCCAAATCTGGTTCCAAAGAAGAATATAATAAGGAAGGATGGCCTAAACTACCACTTCCATTCTTTCCATACTTGTCCTACTTTCTCTTCTTATCTGAAAAGCTACCCACATATCACACTGATACATAGAAGCCATGTTGGTCACTAAGATAAATTTATACAATCATGGAATGATCAAACACTTTGTCATAGGTTTTATGTTTGAACAAACCTTCTTTATTTTGTAACTCTAGTCATGACTCCCTCTTGAACCATTGAACATTCATTAACTTGTTGAAATGATATCTGGTTCATACCTAATTAACATAGCAAAGATGTATGAATATTCCATCATAGACCAATCTCCCTAGAATTGCTCTATAAACTCCCAGGATTTAGAATTGTCCAAGACCTCAAGATGACACTGCTCGTTGAAAATGTCCATAATGTCGTTCCATACAATCTTCTCATTCTTTATTTCTTTCACAAATAAGTCCCACAAAATCTGACTAGGACATTGTAACCTGATATAAGAACATTTCACCCTTTCTACCTCATGGGTTTCATGAAAACCAAACATCCAATCTATTTTGGAAATTCACTCCTCAGCTTCATATGGTTTTGTGCTAGATTAGAAAGAAGGGGTATTATTATTTAGAAATACCCAAGCATTTTTCTTACTAGGACCCAATTTGGTTTCTCTAACATAGACAGGACAGTAACATGCTTTTTATCCCAATTCATAGATATAAAAAACCACAACATCAATTAATATATGATCAATTGGCGAGGGAGAACTCTCAATAGCATATTCCCTCCATTTCATAAGATTTATCCAGGGATAAATTTTCTTATACAAGTAAAAACCATAAGGATAACAATCAATGAAACTGTTAACAGATATTATAAAAATATTATGAAATTAAAAAAATAGATAAATAAATCCATAAAATAAAACACAAAAAAATCCATTATAATAACAAGAAAAACAAGGGTACTCCAACCCGACCTAATGTCCATATTTAGTCTAAAACATGTTCATATCATATGAAGGATAAGTAATATAATATCCCAACATCCCATGGTGACTTGAAATCCATCATGGGGTGTGTTGGCTAGTAACCCCATTCATGACTAGAACCGCAAGCCCCACCAATCATATCTCATGTATATCCATACTCTCCGTGAAATAACATGAACCAAATGAGTGTAGCATACTATTCTATTATTTTATAATAAACCATGACCTGATGACATTAAAACTGACATCCATCCGAGTCCAAAACAAGGCCCTAAAGGCATTCTCGATCTTCATGGTCTGGAAACTAGTGTATGGTTATCAGAAATTTTCTTTGGTAATTAGTTCAATAATTTTTAAAATAACAACTAATTTTTTTTTAAGAATCATATAATTGAATAAACAAGTCCAAACAACTGATAATAATTTTCAAACATATATTTTATAACTCTAGACAAAAACCAAGAGTGATAAAAAGCGGGGAAAACCAAACCGTCCCAAAAACCTACATGGAACAAGAGAAAAAACATCTTCAGGACAGCAACACCAAGATCTATAATAAGTGGGACACCAATATATGGATCCACCATCATCATAAAGATACATTATTACATTACCTAGGTCATACAGTGCAATATCAAAATATACCTAAGGGAGTATGGAGATTGTGAGGAAAATCTTAGTAAGATTTCACCCAAAAAAATTATTCCATTACCTAATATTAGAATACAAGTTAGTATGAATGTTTAAAGAGTGAAATTGAAAAAAAAAATTAACAAAAAATTTTAAGGGAAAAAATTTCAATGAAACATGATATTTTAAGTAACATAAGAGTAAGGTCGACTATATGCTAAGGGTATATATTACATCACCATAGCACTACAAGAAACCTCTAAAGATAGTAGAACTAGTGGGATAATAGGAACCCTATATCTTGGTGGAACGTGGTATAGAATACATAACCCACAAATTCTTCATGGATGAGACACTATAAGGGAATAAATGTAATGTTATAGTGGTATCTAATAATTGTAACAATTTAGTCTACATTGTAATCATAAATCCTTCTAGATTAATCTAGACCAAGAAAATATTGAGTCAACCGGCTTACTTGTTCTAGTCTGGCCGTATAGATATAAATGATTACCTTTGTTATCCATCTCTATTTCAAATGTAACATAGATCACCACATACACATATACACCCAGAAAAAGAGAACACACATATAAACCCACTATTTCTCATAAGAAAAACTGCTTTAAAATTCACAAATAGTACAGATAAATTTTAAAACATATATTTAACCAATGGAATATTTTATTAAGCCACTTGAATAATTTATAAAACACATTTAAGAAATTATACTTGATATCACACATGAAACACAACCTATTTCAATTGTATGGACATATTTCAACTCATAATCCACTAAAATAAATTTGAAACCACAATTTTCAGACACCCAATATTCTAGAGAACAAGTTTAAATAGTCACTGTTTCATATAAAAATCATATAATAATGATAAAACACTGAGTCACCAACCTTGATCAAGGAATCATCTAAAAATATATGTGAAACTGCAAAAACACCTCAATAGAACCATGTAATGGAATGTAAAAACAATAAACATAAATATTTGTCCCTAATAATCAATATTTAACATTAAATAGTTCACACCTCCAATTGAAAAAAAATATGAAAGTGGAATACAGGCCCCAGAAAAGAGCATAAATAAAGGGAAAATGAATTTTTTTCGAGATTCATGGAGAACCGACACAAAATCCCCACAAAAATGAAAATAAAAGTGAGTTTGGAGGGATGGAGGAGGCACATAGTGTGAGAAATCTCAAATGGGGATGATTAGGTGTGTTTAGGGCTAAAACATAAAGGAAAAAAGGTAAAAACCCAATTTTTATTGACATATACAAGTCGCACAATTTTCCCTCATGGTTTTACAAACCCTCGGGAAACCATGTTCCCCACTATGTCAAATTTCTTGAAGCTAAATAGTTATCTTTCATGGTTTGACTCACAGGGCGCTAACCAAGAAGTTCACCAAAATCAAAAAATATAATTGGACATATAGTTTTTTGGGAAGGGGTGATGGTTTCCCTAACTGTATGCCTACAATTTACCACCTGTTGTAAAGACCAGATTCTCTATTTTGCATAAAAAAACAGAAGGTCTAACTATGGGATGATTGTAAAAACAAAATAAAAAAAGTATTATCTCAAAATAATAACATAGATTTGAAAATATAAATTCAATATCGAATTACTCATCCCATTGGAAAGATCAGAAAAGGTTGATTGAATTTATTTATGGTGGATCACCTATGCTCAGGTGTATATGAGATAATTATGTATGTTTTAGGAAGAAGAGAAGTTCAAAAAAATATTGACTGACATCAATGGTGCACATTTTACAGATGACATATTGTCCAAGAATTTAATTATATAGGAATAATATATGGATCACATGAGTCACACATAAATCATTACATGCAACTATGATGTGGTAAATATATTAAAAATTTTGTATAGAGGCATGATTTGGATACTAGTTATTAGCATTATTTAGATATCACAAACACCACATGACACTTTTCATCTGTGTGGCCACTAACTCCTTGTGGGTGTGTTGCATGCACCCATTCTCTCATATATTCTTTTTATAAGATCCCACCAAGGGATTATACATATCACCCTATGCTTCTTGTGAGATTTCCTGAGACATTTCCTTTGTGGTGGATGTCCTCCATGATTCACAAGAGGTCAAGTCGATCTATCCATCATAGTCCATTGGATAGCCTTATTTTCTAATGAAATCCATTAAAAATTCCAATAAATATTCTAAGTAGAAAAATTAATACAAAGACACCATAAATAAAATTCCAATCAATCATTATAAAAAATCTATTTCACTAACTCAAGAAATAAAAATTTATTTTTTTTGGTTTTCATATTATTAAGACATCTTTATGATGTTCAATAATTTGGTGGTCCTTAAATATTCTACACTTGATGTATCAATGAGACAACTCTTTATCACATGAGTTTTTCAATTAGGATCCCCATAAACTATTATCATAGTTCATAAGTATGTCATTGAAAAAAAATTATCTCAAATCACATGGTCAATTAAAATAATATCATGGGTTTATAAGTTTATGTTTTATAATATATTAAATAGCATACATACCCATTTTTTTGGTTTTATGTGACAGGATTTTAATGTGACTAATGATATTTTGAGAGATGTTTTATTTGGTTGAGTTATTTTAAACCATTATATTTTACATGATGTGTCATTGTAGGATACAAGGTTTAATTATCCATTGGGAGAATATATAGTCATAATAGTGATTTCTGGGGATTTTTGGTTAATATATGATTAATGATTAAATATTTCTAGTAATATGAAATTATTAATAGTGAATTTTATTGGAAGAAAAATATTAAATTTATCTTTTTATAATGTGTTATAAATGAATAATAATTTCTTATGTTTATAACTTCATTATAAATATTTTAAATAATTTTAAGGATACTTATTAATGAACTTTTTTGTTCAAAACATTGGAAATTACTATTGAATATTAACGATTAATATTGTTTTTCATGACATGAAGGATTATAATTTTAGGGAATAATATTATATTTGTATAATTATTATGTTATTATAAAATTAATAAATACATTAGGTATTGGGTTTTACCCTTTTGAGGATGTATATGATCTGATTAAAGTTCTTCATGTGTAAAACAATTCATTGGAAATACAAATAGTTTGGAACAAAAGAAGATATTGTGATGGAAAATTATTTAAGGGTGAGAATATACTATTTAAAAAATTATATTTACTTATTCTATAAGTATATATTATAAACTAATTCCTCAATCATAAGAAAATGGGTCTTGAAATAATAATAACATCATTTTAAATTTCATCTCTATAAATTATTGGTCTTTTCACCCAATACACATTTATAGTTTTCTAATGGATAACATTATCATGATCTTGTGATCTATTACACTATACTAATCATGGGGAGTTAGTTTTCTCTGACATGCCCATATTTTTATTTCCAATTACATTACAGATATTCAAAAATCATGTTTTGGATTATTTCAGATGATCATTTTACAGACATTTCTCTTTTTTAATTAGAAGTTTAATTGACCCTTTTTGTGTTGGTGGATTTCAACAACAGAATTTTAAATTGGCAATAATTTATTACACATATAGATTTAAAAAATTTAAGGGTTAAATTTATCATTGGTGGGGGATTTGAATATCATGATATATTAAATAATGTAAATTAGGTTTATTAAATTTTAAAACATGGAACACCGAGTATAAATGAACTAGAAGGTATTATTCTTTTAAATATGTCCATTATAACATGACCATTAAATTGAATGGTATGAACAATATAATATAATTTTTGAAATATAAATGTTTTTTATAGTCAATAAAAAATTATTGATTAATTTATAGGAAATAATCACTCCTATTTTTACTAATGTAATTTTATTTTTCTGAAATATGTTTTCTTCAAAAAAAAAATTTAATTACTTTTTCTCAGTGAATATTATAAATATTTTTGGGAAACTAAAAAAAATTATTTGATGAAATAAATATGTATATTAATATCAGAATACCAAAGTTATCATTGGTTAATTTCTTGGTATGTTTTTGAAAAGATTTATTTTTTACAAAAAAAATAAAAATTATGATTTTTATGAAAAAATATTACATTCTTTTAAGGTAATTACAATATAAATTATTATTATTTTTATTTTTTAAAAAATTTAATTACATAATTTTTTTTATATTTATTAGAAATAGTTTTTTGAAAATAATTTTCATATAAGAAGTTATTATAAAAATATTTTCTACTTAAAATAATCATTTCTTTGGAAAATATTTTTTCATCATGTTTTTTAAATATTATATTAAATTCTTCAACTATTGGGTTTTGAAATCTGAAAAATGTAACATATTTGAGATCAATGGGAATAAATGTTGTAAATATTTACCATTTTTAATCAATATTAATAGTAACCATAGACATATTTGTTACACAAATAAAGGGAAAATTAGTGACGTATGTGATAAAAATAATAGGAGAATGATTATAAATAAAAAAATAGTTAACAGAAATTAATTTTTTGAGTGTATATTATACACAATAATCTATGATTTTTTCATATAGCCCATTTTCCATTTTTTTCTAATTAATTCCTTATAAAATTTTGTGTAATTAATTGTAAAAAATATCACATTCTTGTATTTAGCATCCATAATGTCATTAAAATGGCGATGATACAATGATATGTTCACTTATAAATATTAGTTTTAAATATAATTTACTAATTTCGATCATGATATGTATTTTACATTTTTATTGATGAAATAATTACATTAAAATCTCATATATATATAATTATTCAATTAATTAAGAAAATAAATGAAACGAAAATAAAAATATTTAAAGAAATAAAATTTTAGACAATAAATAAAGTGAAATAATTTTATAGATTATATATTATATTTTGGATTTAATTATATAAATATATATCTATATATATATATATATTAATTTCATTTTGATTATTGATGTTAATATATTCAATTTATTGAATAGTTTAAAAAATTAACATTTATGGTATTTTCTAATAAATATAATTTAATTAAATGATATATAATTTTAAATATATTATAATTTGTTAATTTTTTCCTAATTATTTTTCATAATATCTATAATGTTCCCATTATGGACATTTTCTTTATTTTTCGTCACTATAATAACAAATCGTGAATAACCAAGTTCCCATAATAAAAGTGAAACTGGTTATTGAGTTGTTAAAACAAAAAAAAATAAGTGTCAAAATAGTAAAAAAAACTATATCAATTTCATTATATTGTGTATTTATACACATAATCATAATATATTAAAATTAAATTAGCACTGAACTTTCAGTAAATAATTATTAATATATATATATATATATATTAATGTAATATCTTCATAAATTCCATGAGTTTTCCTCAATTTTATAAAAGGGAATCTCATTTATTCTATAATTCACACTTCAATATCCATTTGGTTCTCAAAAATATAAATAAAAAATTTAATAAAATTCCTCATTTTATATTTTTAATTGTTAATTTTGGATGAATACTATCCATAGTGGTTATTATGTGTAATGAAAATGGAGTTGTCTGAAGTAGTTGCATCATTCTTAATCAAGCATTTTAGTTTTATTTCATATTCCACATCAATTAATTTTTCAGGAAACATAATTAAATAATTACACTACTATCCATAATGTATAGATATTTTTCTATTTAATGAAAAATATCTATATCCATCACCAACCTAAGTTAAATGGGAAATGAATACATTGTTCGTGAGTAACGTCGATTAACGCCTCGCAAACTAGATTATTTTGTTTTCGATAACTACTTCTCATGCCTACTTATACATATGGAATTAATATTTACATGTCATATTAATTATATATGTATCATTATTAAAATATTATATTTCATTTACTATCTTACAATTCCATTCGCTCAAAAATGATAACGTTGTTCTGCCTACATGTGGAACGATGTGATTTATTTTTTGATAAAATGAAACATGTAGTATATATATATAATAATGTTTAAAAGATTAATAAGATAATTATTATAGTATTGTGATATTTAATTTTAAAAACAATTCATACATTTTTTCAATAATTGTTTTTTAAAAATGGAATCATTACTATTGTGTAAAATTGACCTATAGTCTCCATGATTGTAATTTAGTTGATTTTAAATTTACATATTTTATGGTTAGATTTAAAATAATTACTCATTTATGAAAATTATAATTATATCCAGATTATTATTATACATATGATGGAATAATGAATCCTTTTACGGTGTTCAACAGACCAAATTTTGATTGAAATATCAGACCAAACATCAGCGAAAAACATGACATATACTTACTCAATTATGCTATTAATATTTTTGATAAAAAAATGAAATAAATAGATTAAGAATAGTGTATTAAAAAATAAAATTTTTATTAATATATATAGGATAATTGAGATAAATGTGTTATATAAGAGTTGAAGGATAGACATAGAATATTCAGATTCATGGTAAGGGATTTTATGTCAATTTACATTCGTTGAGGCATATTTAATTGTTATGAAAATAATTTTATTTATATTGTGTATATACTTCCCCTTTTACGTTCTATATCAGGAATCCTAAATTTGTTTTGTATTTTAGCTTTCAATTAGGACTATTTCATCAATAGGGATTTCACTTGATTATTACTAAGTATTAAATGGTTTTAAAACATAGTTTATTTTTGTTGGGTTATAAATCATCATCAATGAAATTTGTTAACGTTATTATGTGTAAATTTAAATATAAATTGATTAATTATATATTTCAACTTGTTATTTGAGTATTTAATTTTTTCACAAATAAAAATTTTAGAAGACTAATTCCTAATTCAATCACATGATCTATGAATGGTTCATTCTTTTAACACTCTTTTTAATTGAAAAAACGTCTATTATGTAATGATATAATTACATGAAAGTATATATATTACAAATTTTAAATTTTATGTTATAAATATCAATATAATCATGATATTTAATGTTTTATTTGATGTTAATCTTTCATGGTACATACAATTGAAATGACACCAAAAATGGAAAAGATTTTATAAAACAATATACATTCATATTGATATTTTTTATGTTCATGTTCCATTTTGAAAAAAAAATTATATTATTTTAATGAACTATATATGTTTTATTCTCCGATAGATATGAATGTGGATTACATTTTTTGCTTCAATTTTCACATACTTGTAAAATATACATCAAGAAGGTCAGTTGAAAGTGATTCTAACCAGTTATCTTTTTTATACTGAAAAATGTATTTACTATATCCATGTTTAATAAAATTTTATTATCTAAATATATTATATTTATTAATTATATTTTACATAGAATTTATAAATATTTTTTTAAAAAAAACATAACATGTAAATTTAATAAACTATTCCTAACGGTTCACTTTATAACCCCTTTTAAAAAAGCTCAAATATAATGTTCTTTTTTAATGATTACAACATAAATGGGTTTTCTAACTATCGTGAACATTATTTTCCTGGAAAATTCCACTATATGTTTCTAATGTAATTTTAATGGAAATGGGTATTCCCATTATTTTTTTATTATTTTCGAATGAATATTTTTTATCTAAATAAGGAATATCCCTCAATAATGTTTTAAATGATATTAAAATTTAATTTCAAATCATTAATGTCAATAACCATTTATGTTACTTATTCTCCACTAATGATTTTCTTTAATGTTACCATCCTCATTAATTTTATATATAGATTATTATCTCATTAAAGTTATTTTTCCTGGAACCCCATTTTTTCCACAATTTAATCATGTTCTAAATGATATAATGGTTGTTTCTATTTGTTTTATTATAACATAGAATTTATATATACATTTTTCATACAATAGTTATTGGATACTGATTATGATGATGAGTGATTCTGTTATAAACCATGGTAATGTGAAATCATTATGGATCTCACATTAATTGGGGTAAGGTGACGGTGTTAATTGATTATGATTATTATAAGTGATTAATGGAATATACTATGATGGTTATTCCACATATAACCATAATGGGTATATCAAGTGTTACTATGATATTTACTCTATGAGATACCCAGAAGTTTGTTCCATGTGTAACTTTTAGGGTTACTCTATTATAATCCGGAAACATTTTCAATATGTAATAGTGATATGAATATATTCCAGTATTCCAACATGTTTTTATTATTTATTCTATGGGTTTTTAAGGAATCCTTTGACTAAGACAGACATCACATAGATAATGATTACTAATTCCTTTCTCTATTGCCTTTGATAAAGAATTATTCCATGAGTGGTGATCCATTAATTGATGGGTATATATTCCATTATGTTATTCTCAGAAAATATGATTATTTCATCATACACATATTATAATATTATGATTAATTTTTAATATGGGGTGTCACAACCCGCCCTCGGGGCCCGTTCCGTGACTACCCCAAACCCGCCTTCCATAGGCCAGGGGCTGGCGACTAGCACCAAGGCGTAAATCCCGGTAAAAAGGGAAGGCATTTCCTTTGTAAAGTAAACAAGAACCACAGAGTAAGAAAGCGGAAAAGTAAACACTAAGTAACAACAGAGTACAACTGGAGTGCGGAAAAGTAAATGGGCTAGTATACAAACCCAAACTAAATGTAAAGTAAAACTCGAAAGGGAAAACAACAACTGTAAAGTAAAAGCCGCTACACCGAGCTGTCCACTGGAAATCCCACATGAAGGGTGGGTACAGATAGCTCCACTGCTCCTTGGGTCCCGTCGTCCGCTCCGAGTACGTCCCGCCCAGTGGTCCACCTCCAGGTACTATCCTGCTCTACACGCCTCAACCATGATCAACGCTTTCTGTCGTCTGCAACCAACACCACATAGTGCGGGCATAGCCCGTACAAGGGTGAGTATAAGCTACTCAGTAGGGTTCCTGAGACCCCCGAAGGTCTCCCAAAATCGACAATGGATAAACCACAAGGAACGATACAATCACAAAGTAACAACCGACACTGCTTAGGTATATGCCCATACATATACCTAAGTCATCATTTCAATAGGCTCCAACCTCCGAGCCCAAGTACAACTCAGTCCACACATGAAAGTATAGGTATTCCACACAGGAAAGCAAAACGTAATCCACACAGGATAACAAAACACAATCCACACAGGAAGGTAAACAGGATTCATCTCACACAGGTATACTTCTTCGAGGATGATAGAGATGATCAATGATCCATCTAAGTCGTCGGACCCACAAAGGATCGATAGGTACTAACCCCCGCAAAGACCCACATAGGATCGGACCCACACAAGATCTGTAGGTGTTGCTTCACACAGGACCGCTGAGCACTGACCCACACAGGATCAGAACCACACAGGATCAGTAGCACTGATCCACACTGTATCACTGAGTGCTATGGTCGTCGTCGTCGAATCCACTAAAGATCTCTGCACAGTCGTCGTCGCAGTCATAGTAGCAGTCGCAGCCAGCTCTAGGGTTCCCGCACACAGCAAGCTCATTCGGGAGGGTCCGCTCCACGAGCCGAGAAGCTGATACATCAACTGTCTCAAAGTCCAGATTTGATGTATCCAAAAGATCCATATCGTGAACAGGAACTCAACGCAACAGACGGCGCGTCAATCCGACGCCCGGTCGAAGAGTTATTGGCTTTTTCGTCCCAGGGGCCCAGTTGGTTTTTAAGGAAAAACCAACCCTACCGTACTCCACCTGCGTCCAAACCTCAGGCGGAGTATGCCAAAAGATCCGTCTCACTAAGAGAAACTCAACAAAGCTGACGGCACGTAAATCGGACGTCCGTAGCTCAAGATATGAGTGTTTCCGCTCCGAGGGCCCGGTTGGTTTCGTGTACGAACCAACCCGGCCGAACTCAAAGTATTCTGAAACCTTGATTGCGATATACCGAAACGACCGTCTCGATCCAAGGATCGCATCGCCGCTGAAGGCGCGTCGTTTGGAAGTCTGTAGCCCGTGTTATGGGTATTTGAATCCAAACCGCTCGGTAACGGGGGATTCGGGCCCAGGCCGTCCTGGCACGAGACCCCCCAGTTGGCCCAAACCGGGTCGACCCGCCCCGGACAGGGTCGAACCGGCCCGAAACGGCGCGGCGCGGCACGGCCCGGCGCGCCGGTTCGGCGCAAGGCAGCGCACTGCGCGGGCTGCCAGCTCGGCCGAAGGCCGAGCTGATTGGAACAGGGGGCGCCTACCCCCCCCCCCCCCCCCTTTGTGAAACTGGCCCCCTCGCGCTATTTGCTAACAATTGGACAAATTTCACGAAGAAATAATCACGGGTATAAATCATGAACAAAAAAAATAAAATAAACCCCTACCTCGGTTTCAAGTGCGGAGCACGTCAACAAGCCGCGGAAGACAAGCGTCACGGAGGTCGGGCGTCGCGGAAACCAAATGTCGTTTCCGTTGACGTCGAGGTGTGTCCGAAGAGGTACGTCGCTGGAGAAGCTTCGTAAGCTGACGGAGAAAGTCCGAGGAGGAAACGACGTCTCCTTTCGTTGACACGAGAATAATATCGAAGATGCAGCGTCATCGATCTTCAGAAACACACCGGCTACGAAGAAGAGAAGCAGCGTTCTTCGTCGGAGCTTAAGTATTCTTCGTGTTCTTCATCAAGGTTGAAGAAGATGGAGAGAACTTCCTAAATCCTCTCAAGGTGGCAAAGGATACCAACCAAAATAAAATAATCATAAATCTTATTTTATTTACACAATTAAACAACTTGAATTTCAAAAGTTTGAAATTAAAACAACTCAACTCAATAAATAACCCAAGTTGTCAAGATTAATTAAAGAGGAGTTATAGGGAGTTTAAAGGGAAGATGAAGTGTTAGGTTTCGTGTGGGCACCACCACACTTAATCCTCTCAAGGGAGGTTAAGTGGGTGTGGGTCCCACCCCTAACTCCCTTTGGGAGTTTATAACCAACTTGGATAAAAAAAATGTGTTTCCACATTTTATTTAACTTCATTTTAAATTCCCAAAAATTAACTCTCAAACCGCATAAAACGCAACCTTGGAAAAGAACTCCTTAAGAGAATATCGGCGCTGCGAGTTCATCGGTTCCCTTAGAATTTGATTCTGGGAATCGGTTCAAAAGTTAGAAATTCCCGCTCGTTCGTTCACTGAACGTACCCGAGCCAAACTTCGTAAATTGATTCTGGGCACTCCGGGCCTCGCAATCAGGTGCCGTCAGAAATCGCGCTCTTGTAAAATTCCAAAAAAAATTAAGAAAAAATTTCCCTTGAATTTTATGGGTTTTTACATTACTCCCACCTCAGGGCTTTACGTCCCCGTAATGATACATCAAAACTAGGGAAACAAATGAGGGTACTGAGCATGCATCTGAGCCTCCCGCTCCCAAGTGCTCTCCTGGAGATTCCCGTGCTTCCATCTGATGCGCACTAGAGGAATCAACCGTCCAAGTAGGACCCTCTCCTGTCGATCCTCGATCTCCACCATGACCTCCGTAAAAGTCTCCCCATCTTCAACGTCAAGCTCCCCATGATCAATGATGTGTGTCGCGTCGTGCATGTATCTCCTCAGTTGAGATTTGTGGAAGACGTCGTGCACCCGGTGCAACTGAGGTGGTAGAGCCAGGCGATAATCCACCTCGCCAATCCTGCTGAGGACCAGGAAGGGTCTGATGAAGCGCGGAGATAACTTGCCGCCTTGGCCAAATCTATGTATACCACGTCGAGGTGAGACCTGCAAGAAGACATGGTCGCCATCCTCAAACTCTAGTGGCCTTCGTCTCCTGTCATCGTATGACTTCTGCCGGCTCTGAGCTGTCCTCATCCGCTCCTGGATGACCTGGACCTTCTCTGTCATGGCCTGGACCATCTCCGGTCCCACAAGTGCTGACTCCCCAGGGTCTGTCCAGCACAAAGTAGATCTGCAAGGTCTGCCGTACAACGCCTCGTATGGTGCCATCCCGATGGTGGAGTGGTAGCTGTTGTTGTACGCGAACTCCACCAAGGGTAGGTGGTCCTCCCAGCTACGACCAAAGTCGAGTACACATGCACGGAGCATGTCCTCAAGAGTCTGAATGGTCCTCTCTGTCTGACCATCTGTCTGAGGGTGAAAGGCTGTACTCAGACGTAGCTGCGTCCCGAACGCCTCATGTAATCCCTTCCAAAGCCGGGAAGTAAAGCGATCATATCGATAGGAGACAATAGAGGATGGCACACCGTGAATCCGCACAATATCCTGAACGTAAAGGCGTCCCAATCTCTCCACTGAGCCCTGCTCTGTGATGGGTAAGAAGTGAGATGACTTGGTGAGTCGGTCGATAATCACCCAGATGGATTCGTGACCTCTGGAAGTGCGTGGAAGTTTAGTCATGAAGTCCATAGATATGCCGTCCCACATCCACTCCGGATCCTCCAAGGGCTGTACCAAGCCTGCTGGTACCTGGTGCTCATCCTTCACCTACTGGCAGGTGAGGCATAGAGAAACGAACTCTGCCACAGCCTTCTTCATGCTCGGCCACCAGTGCTGTCGTCTGAGATCCTGGTACATCTTCGCAACCCCAGGATGTTCTGCTAAAGGAGAAGTGTGAAACTCTCTCAACACCTCCTCCCTTAAAGCGACTATTACCATGGTACGTCCTCTGAAAAGGATTTTGTTCTCTACTCCAATGGAGACACCATCAGGTGCCTGTCCTGAGGATATTTTTTCACGCCGCGTCTCACAGTCAGCGTCCCCACGCTGTGCCTCTCTGTCCCGCTGTAGAAGTGGAGGAGTGACTGTGAGAGACTGAAGGAAGGTTGCTCCATCTCTATCCACGAAGGATATCTATAAAGAGGCTAGCTGCTCTGACGCCTCCTCAAGTAGCTGAATGCCCGTCCTCCTACTGAGGGAATCGACTACTAAGTTCCCCTTCCTAGGTGTATAGCCTATCTCAAAGTCATAATCCTGGAGGAACTCGAGCCATCGCCTCTGTCTCAGGTTCAGGTCCTTCTACGAGAAGATGTACCTGAGACTCTGATGATCAGAAAAGACTGTAAAGCGCTCGCCCATCAGATAGTGTCGCCATGTCTTCAGAGCGAAGAACACTGCTGCTAAATCCAGGTCATGGGTAGCGTAGTTCTGCTCATGCGGCCTCAACTGACGTGATCCATAGGCGATCACTGCCCGCTCCTGCATCAGGACACATCCGAGTCCGGTCCCTGATGCATCACAATAGACTACGTACCCTACTCCCTCCTCAGGCACCCTCAAGACAGGGGCGCTGGTCAATCTCTATCTCAGCTCCTAGAAGCTCTGCTGATATCTGTCTGACCACACGAAGGGTTTCCCCTTCTTCTTCAAAGCTGAGAGTGGTGCCACAACTCTAGAGAAGTCTGGCACGAATCTCCGGTAGTATCCATCTAGTCCCAAGAAACTCTGCACCTCCGTCACGCTCCTGGGTGGCTCCCAAGCTAACACTGCCTCGATCTTCGTAGGATCCACTGCAACTCCCACCTCAGAGATGACGTGCCCTAAGAAGTGGACCTCACGTATCCAGAACTAGAACTTCGAGAGCTTACCATTAAGCTGGTGCTCTCGGAGTGTGTCTAGTACAACCTGTAAGTGGTAGGCATGCTCCTCCTCAGTCGTCGAGTAAATCAGAATGTCGTTGATGAGGACCACGACAAACCGATCAAGGTATGGCTGAAAGATCCTGTTCATGAGGGCCATGAACACTGCTGGAGCATTGGTCACGCCGAAGGGCATAACCAAGAACTCATAGTGGCCATACCGACATCTGATGGTCGTCTTCTGTACGTCCTCAACTCTAACTCTAAGTTGATGATATCCTGACCTGAGGTCTATCTTCGAGAACCACCGTGCTCCATTGAGCTGATCAAAGAGTTCATAAATCCTCGGTAGAGGATACTTGTTCCTCATTGTTACCTGGTTCAGGCGATGATAGTCAACACAAAGTCGCAAGCTCTCGTCCGTCTTCTTGGAGAACAAAATCGGGGAAGCCCAGGGTGAAACACTCTGTCGGATGAACCCCTTTCCCTGCAAGTCCTCCAACTGTACAGGTAGCTCACGAAGCTTGATAAGGGCCATCCGATATTCTAGAGTCGATATCGGGGCTGTCCCGGGGTACAGGTCAATATAAAAGTCTACCTCTGGACGAGGAGGTAACCCTAGAATGTCGTCGGGAAAAACGTCCGCAAACTGATCCACCGCTATAGGAAAACCAGGACTCCGCACGTCAACTGCTCCTAGGATGAGGCTAGCCAACTGATGAGTGATGGGCTGTCCTCTCCTCCGCGAAAGTCCATCCTGTGCTACAAAGGCTCCCTTCTCGCCGGTGAAGGTGAACCTGCTCCCGTCGGTGCGTACGCATCGCACCTTGCGCCTAAAACAGTCAATATGTGCGTGCACCGTAGATAACCAATTTATGCCCAAGATGACATCGTAAGGCCTCGACACTGTTACAAAAAGATCCCAGCCAATGCTCTCGCCTCCTAGAGTAAGCTCACACTGCCGACACCAGTGCGTAATCGTCGAGTCTGCTCCGGTAGGAGTCTCTAGCCGTAAGGATCGAGCCAACGACTCTGTCGGAATCTCTGAGCTCCGAACAAGGGTAGCAGCTATAAAAGAGTGACTCACTCCTATGTCTATAAGTACTGTAGCAAGGGTGGAATAGACACAGATAGTAACTCGAATCATCTCAGGCGCGCCGTGGTCGTAGGTCTCCGCTGCCTGGAGTTGTGCCTGTCTCTGCCCGCCAGCTCCCTGTGGTCGGGGCGGATCTCCTGGTGGTGGTGGTGGCAGAGCCTCAAAGCGTCGCCCACCAACTGCTGCTCGGCCAGCTCCTCTGCCCTGTCCGCCTCCTCCCTACGGACTGCCACGGTGGACCCTCTGCCTCGGCCTCGGTGGTCCCTCAACCGTCTACTGCTCCTCGGCACGACGGGTCGGGCAGTCACGAGCCATGTGGCCCTGCCCGCCGCATGAGTAGTAGTGTCTGCCTCTCGAAAGACTGGCTTCGCGTTGTGTTCCCCACACAGCTGAGCCAGTGTCCTGAGGTCGTCTGCCTGAGGGTCTGGTCTGCCTGGACCCCTGAGTCATCCGTCGACTGCCTACTGCAGAAGACTCTGCTACGTGCCGCCCTGCGGTGGGTCTCGGTGCTGGTGTAGACTCAGCAAGAAAGCTCTCGATCAAAAGGGCCCGCTCCAGTACTCCTGTCTGAGTCGGTATACTGAGGGAGATCAGCGATGCCCTGATATCATGTCTCAATCCCTGATCGAAGGCCCGGGCCCGGAAGAATGGGTCTCGTACCATATCAGTCGAGTAGCGCGAGAGATCGGTAAATCTCGCACAGTACTGTGCGACCGTCATGCTGCCATGCCGCAGCTGAAGAAGCTCTTGAATGCGCACCGCACGGAGGGTGGCTGGGACGAAATATGAGTGGAAGAGGCTCTCAAAGTCCGTCCAAAGTAGAGATGCCTAATCGTGCACCTGGAGCCTCAATCTCCACCATCGTCCTTCTACTGTGTGCAGTAGGCTCGCCGCGAGGATCACCATGAGGTCTGCTGGTGTCCTCACTAGCCTGAAAACTCGTACCACTGCCTCCAGCCAGTCCTCTACTGCCTGGGGGTCCGTCTCCCCACTAAAACTAGGCAGTCGCTGGCGCTGGAACTCGTGCAGAGCTCCAAGGTGACCTGCATCGTCAGCGGCTGGTGCTGGAAGCATCGGTGGCTCGGCGGGTAGTGCTACCGCCGGTGCCACTACTGACAAAGGGCCCTGCACCGAGGCCTCGTTGCTCGATGGGCTGTCGTCACGCTCGACTCTCGGAACCCTAGCTAGCTACCGTCGTGGGGCAATCCTGAAAAGGAAACAGGTGCTCCATGGTCAGAACAGTATACCTGGTGAGCTAATACAAAGTAATCACAAAGAAAACATGAAACACACACGCAATAAATGTTTTCTTGCATTAAGTCGGAAATCAGAAGTCAGGGTCCTGGTGTTCGGATACGTCAGCCGCCGCACCAACACTGGACTCCCTAGACTGATAACCACACTCAATACGATAAACACTATTGATTCACATAGAAAAGATCAGAGTTCGCGGTCGAACCGAACTCCTCTGATACCAATTTGTCACGACCCGCCCTCGGGGCCTGTGCCGTGACTACCCCAAGCCCGCCTTCAATTGGCCAGGGGCTGGCGACTAGAAAAAAGGCGTAAATCCCGGTAAAAAGGGAAGGAATTGCCTTTGTAAAGTAAACAAGAACCACAGAGTAAGCAAGCGGAAAAGTAAACACTAAGTAAAAATAGAGTACAACTAGAGTGCGGAAAAGTAAATGGGCCAGTATACAAACCGAAACTGAAAGTAAAGTGCAACTCGAAAGGGAAAACAACAACTATAATGTAAAAGCCGCTACACCAAGCTGTCCATTGGAAATCCCACCTGAAGGGTGGGTACAGATAGGTCCACTGCTCCTCGGGTCCCGCCGTCCGCTCCGAGTACGTCCCTCCCAGGGGTCCACCTCCAGGTACTGTCCTACTCTGCACGCCTCAAACACGATCAATGCTGTCCGTCGTCTGCAACCAACACAATGTAGTGCGGGCATAGCCCGTGCAGGGGTGAGTATAATCTACTCAGTAGGGTCCCCGAGACCCCCGAAGGTCTCCCAAAATCCACAAAGGATAAACCAAAAGGAAAGATACAATCACGAAGTAACAACCGACACTGCTTAGGTATATTCCCATACATATACCTAAGTTATCATTTCAATATGCTTCTGCCTCCGAGACAAAGTACAACTCAGTCCACACAAGAAAGTATACGTATTCCACACAGGAAAGCAAAACGTAATCCATACAGGATAACACAACACAATCCACATAGGAAGGTAAACAGGATTCAGCTCACACAGGTATACTTCTTCGAGGATGATAGATATGATCACTGATCCATCTAAGTCGTTGGACCCACAAAGGATCGATAGGTACTTACCCCTCGCAATGACCCACACAGGATCGGACCCACACAGGATCTGTAGGAGCTGGTTCACACAGGACTGCTGAGTACTGACCCACACAGGATCAGACCGACACAGGATCGGTAGCATTGATCCACACATGATCGCTGAGTGATGTAGTCGTCGTCGTCGAATCCACTAAGGATCTCTGGACAGTCGTCGTCGCAGTCACAGTAGCAGTCGCAGCCAGCTCTAGGGTTCCCGCACACAGCAAGCTCGTTCGGGAGGGTCCGCTCCACCAGCCGAGAAGCTGATACATCAAATGTCTCAATGTCCAATGTTTATGTATCCAAAAGTTCCATATCGTCAACAGGAACTCAATGCAATAGACGGCGCGTCGATCGGACGCCCGGTCTGAGAGTTATTGGCCTTTTCGTCCTAGGAGCCCGGTTGGTTTTTATGACAAAACCAACCCGACCGTACTCCACCTGCGTCCAAACCTTTTGAAGAGTATTCCAAAAGATCTGTCTCACTAAGAGGAAGTCAACAAAGCATCCAGCACGTCAATCAGACGTCCGTAGCTCAAGATATGAGTGTTTCCGCTCCGAGGGCCCGGTTGTTTTCGTGTACGAACCAACCCGGCCGAACCCAAAGTATTCTGAAACCTTGAGTGCGATATACCAAAACGACCATCTCGATCCAAGGATCGCATCTCCTCTGACGGTGCATCGTTTGGAAGTACATAGCCCGAGTTATGGACATTTGAATCCAAACCGCTCGGTAAGGGGGATTCGGGCCCGGGCCGTCCCGGCCCGACACCCCCCGGTTGGCCCGAACCGGGTCCACCCGCCCCGCCCCGGCGCGGCCCGGCCTGGCCTGGTGGACCGGCCCAGCGCGCTAGTTCGGTGCAAGGCAGTGCGCTGGGCGCGCTGCCAGCTCGGCCTAAGGCCGAGCTGATTGGAACGGGGGGCGCCTGCCCCCCCCCCCCCCCCCTTGTGAAACCACCACCCTCGTGTTATTTGCTAACAATTGGACAAATTTCCCGAAGAAATAATCACGGGTATAAATCATGAACAAAGGAATAAAATAAACCCCTACCTCGATTTCAAGTGCGGAGCACGTCAACAAGCCGCGACAGACAAGCGTCGTGGAGGTCAGGCGTCGTGGAAACCGAACGTCGTTTCCGTTGACGTCGAGGTGCGTCCGAAGAGGTACATCGCTGGAGAAGCTTTGTAAGCTAACGAATAAATTCTGAGGAGGAAACGACGTCTCCTTTCGTTTACACGGGAATAAGATCGAAGATTCGGCGTCGTCGATCTTCGGAAACACACCGGCTACGAAGAAGAGAAGTGGCATTTTTCGTCGGAGCTTAAGTGTTATTCGTGTTCTTCGTCAAGGTTGAAGAAGATGGAGAGAACTTCCCAAATCCTCTCAAAGTGTCAAAGGATGCCAACCAAAATAAAATAATCTTAAAGCTTATTTTATTTAGACAATTAAACAACTTGAATTTCAAAATATTGAAATTAAAACAACTCAACTCAATAAATAACCCATGTTGTCAAGATTAATTAAAGAGGAGTTATAGGGAGTTTAAAGGGAAGATGAAGTGTTAGGGATCCTGTGGGCCCCACCACACTTAATCCTCTCAAGGGAGGTTAAGTGGATGTGGGTCCCACCCCGAACTCCCTTTGGGAGGTTATAACCAACTTGGATAAAAATAAAATGTGTTTCCACATTTTATTTAACTTCATTTTAAATTCCCAAAATCTAACTCTCAACCCGCATAAAACGCAACCTCGGAAAAGGTCTCCTTAAGTGAATATCGGCGTTGCGAGTCATCGGTGCCCTCAGAATTCGATTCCGGGCACCGGTTCAAAGGATAGAAATTCCTACTCGTTCGTTCACTGAACATACCCGAGCCAAACTTCGGAAATTGATTCCGGGAAATCTGGGCCTCGGAATCAGGTGCTGTCAGAAACCGTGCTCTTGTAAAAAATCAAAATAAAATTAAAAAAAATTCCCTTGAATTTTACGGGTCTTTACATGGGGTGTTTAGAAAAAAAAAATTATGAAGCTATGAAAGTTGGAGTATAATTGGACATTGGTTGTCTTTAATGAGATAAGGTTATATCTATATTGAAATATTTTTTTACGGGTTAAATTTCATAAAAAAAGTAAATTAAATTTGTTTATTTTAAATTCACATTGAAAAAGGGTGAAATATATTTTGATATACGTCATATACCATGTTTAATCATTATACTATTTATACTCACCCACTATCTTTGTAATTGAGTGAAATCAATCACAATCACAGTCTCCAATAAATTTCATATTAATTTGATATGTGAAATGATCACTGAAACCACCATTCTCCCCTAGAACAGTAATTGAATATTTCCACTTAACCAATAGTAAGCCCCCTACTCACATTCACAAAAAAAAGAAGTTGTATTGAGTGGAATATTTGTGAGATATAGTTAATATTGGAATATAATTTGTATGTGAATGAAATTGAATATATAATATTGAAATTTCTAATATAACCATTGAAAAATAAATTATCAGAACAAATTAAATAGTTATATAATATTATTCATGAGAAGGATGACAAGGCAAATCCCCTCGAATGATCTAGTAAAGGATAATTGTTCCAAGAAAAGAGTTATTACACATATAGAAGAAAATAAAATGAGAAGAAGATGTGATCATTGAACTGACTTCATCAGTAGGAAATCCTGAGAGGGTGACCACAGAAAATAATAAAAATATTTATTTATTTTTAGATGATAGATCATGAATCCCGAGGCTCTAATATTCCCTACGTGATTGACCCAAACACCTTAAAATTATATAGGAATGTTATTGTTTACCTATAAACATGGTTTTGGGGAAAACCATAGGTATAGGTCACCCTATTCCCATGGTTTTGTGCAAACCGTTGGAATAGGCATTTTTGATAGCCTATTCCATTGACTATACCCACAGTTTTCTCTAAACCGTGGGTATATGCTATCAAAAAATGCATATACCAATGGTTTTCCCAAAACTATAGGGATTGGTGATTTATGCCCATGGTATCTACAAAAATGTGGGTATAGTCATCGGATAAATAACCAATCCCCATGGTTTTGTCAAACTGTGTGTATAGGATTCCATCGTGTGCATGGGAAATATACTTTTTTCATGGGAAAAAAAATTGGTGGGAGTTCTATACCCACGATTTATTCATCTATACCCACGATATAAATTAATATATTTAATAAAATACACACACACACACACACATATATATATATATATATATTCATATATGTGGTGATGGGGTAGTGGAAAGGCCGCTCATGAAAGGAGAAGTGGTCGTGAGATCGAATCCCTCGGGCCGCTATTTTGTAAAATATGATATACCCACGGTTTCAAAACTGTTGGTATAGAGTTATGACACAGTGGAAAAACCAATACCCACGGGTTTTCTAAACCGTGGTTATAGTTAATGGACCTATACCGATTCCACAAATGACTAAGGTTCCCCAAACTGTGCGTATAGCATATACCCACAATTTTTCTATCTATACCCACGGTTTTTAATCGTGGGTATAAGATCATTTTCAAGTAGTGATTGGGTAATTACTATTGTTTATTTAAATGTGTCGCATTGAGGGTTGTGATGTATTTCCTTGGTATCAATAATATTCCCCAACTAAAACATATTCATCCCTGTATCATTCTTTATAAAATATAGATGCTAATTATTTAAGTAGTTCAAATCATAGTAGAAATAAAACATTTCTTTCAAGAAGAAAAAGGATTCACTAGGGTTGGGGTTTGATTTCATTGGGCATTGGAATGTGGGCTCAGTGATAGATTTCATTAAGAAAATAATAAAGTTACAGTAATTAATTCTATCAAATACATATTATATATATGTATTCTTTTTCTTATTTTTTTTCTTTTTTAATTTTACAATATATATATATATATATATTTTATTTTATTTTATTTTCTATTTTATTTCTTATTTATTTAATTTTTTTTCTATTTCAGTCATGTTGTTTCTTCATCAGGTAGTTGGAAAAATGCTTTTTCTCTTATTGGAGATCAAAACAGAGCAACTCGGTACTCTTCTAGGAAGTACTGAAGTAGTATCCTTAGATGTGATCTCCAGTGCAGTGGTGGGTTCTCCATGTTCAAAAACATAAGGCATTAAATAATAATTCACACAATTTTGGATTCATGGTGGAAAATTTTAGTTTCATTCATATATAGACCAAAATATTTATTCAGGTTCACAAAACCAAAAATTGATGGCAGAATATTGTTTCACTATATAGTCATCACAGATCAAACAAGACCTCATTTCTTAAATAAAAAATCCATGTTTTTGGTTTCATCAAGAACATGAATAGATATTAACCTCCTCAATATAGGTAAAGATTAAGATTCTGTAGATTTTCCTCTTTTGGTGTGTGATAAACATCTCACACACCTGCGACATTAGTATATTCCTCATGTGTGTCCTCACCTTCATATTGTTGGATTTGTATTATGATTGAAAATGTAGCAAGAATGACTCAGTGTGGATTATTTCTGATTTGGGAGTTCACTATAGGCATGAAATGGAGAGGGTTATTGGGTAGTTCTATAAATAGATCTCATGGTAGGTTGGGGTGTAGGTGATGTTCACAATCAGTATTCAATGTGATAAATTAAAGGAATCTCAATGTAGGAAAGTGAAAGGGAGAAATTGATTAAAGTATAGGTTCTCATAGTCAGTAGGTAGTAACCCTTAGTTGGATAAAATAGAGGCATAATAAGTTCTTAAGAAACCATTAATTTGTTGTATGTTTAATTTTGACCATGTAGTAGCTTCATTTTTTCAAGTGAATAGTCACATGGGTATACATCGTGAATATGTATTTACCTATGCATGGTCACTTGGGTGATTGTGATTTAATGACATAGACAGTAACATGTGCAGTCACAAGGAAACTGCTTGCATGAACACATAAATTTTTTTTCTTCAACTAGAATATTGCATCATGAATGTGATTCAATAATAAGTAAATGAACTAGACATTATACATGAATTTAATTGCACCTCCGCATATATATGAGGCTACCGACTATAAGTGATGTGATATGGTGTTTCACGGGAGAGACTATGGCTTCTGGTCATAGTGTAACATATCGGTATAAAATAATGATAAGCAGTAGAATTATAAATCCCCCATAAAAAGTAAATTAGTATGATTATAATCAATATCATACACAATGTGATTCACTTTTCATGATTTTAATCAATGAGGATATACACCGAAAAAATGTATATGAACATACAAAATGATATGATAAAAATAATATGTCCAAAACCCCAGTAAACTAGTTCGATGATAATTTTATTTTTAACACCCTGTTATTTATATTAGATATAGATTATTTTATCTTTTGGTGAATCTCTTATTGAGGATGTCTATTGTTTTAAATATAATTTTTTTCGGGATGGTTGGTTTTTCTATGTAACGAAGAAATCGTATGGATGATGGATAGAAAAGGGCCATGTACACAATGTGTATATTTAATACATAGTATGTATTCAATACACAACATGTATTGGTGTACCTGGATAAATAAATACATGTAATTATGTTTCCCAAAAGGGAATGCCCAAACAAAACATAATGTGTAAAAAAATTACTTATCATGTAAATTTCGTGAAATTGTTTAAATGGGAAGAACCCTATATCTTTTTTTTATACTCTCTCTTCTCATTAGTGGGATCATCGGAATATCTCATGCATGGAAGATCCCATTTCTCATAAATCTAGTCTTTTCTCCAATTTCGTCATCAAACCACAAAAGTGAGATCTTGTTGGTTTATTTGATTTCACCAGGAAAACTATTTTTTCCCTTGTCTAATTTCATTGTTATTATTCCTTTATTTTGTTATATTTTGATAAAGGATCTTATGCCTTATTTTTCAGTCTTTTGTCATTTTTCAAATATTACTCTGATCATGGACAAACTAAGGAACAATATTTTATTTGGAGAGTACAAAATTCATAATGTAGGTGGTCTATGATTTTTAACTAAAATTATCATAATTAATAAATTGATGATTGATGATTGCACACAAGTTACATTGGGAATTTCCACCAAACATCGGACAACTTAATTGTAATATTTGTTCTCATATTCAAGAGGCATAATTAAATATATTCACATTATGTAATTGAATGTTGTGACCTAAAATCCATTCACGACTAGTATGGTTCTTCCATTGATAGGACATTATGACCCATTTTATTGTTATAAGAGACATTATTCAGGTGTGTTGGCTTCATCTTAATAATGTAAAGTCCTTTTTAATAATTATAAATCATGAATTGACCATTGGTAGAACATGTATATTGGATAAAATTGGAAAATAAACCATCTAAGGTATGTTTTAAAATTTAATAAATGAATCATAAATAGTTTAATGTAATGTATATATATATATATCACATGTCCTAGTTAAAATGTGATTGAATTGTATTTTGGTTTCATGTCCTTACCAAACATTTTCATGTTTAGATAAAGGTTAATGAATGAAAAAGATAAATTATTAAAAGGAAAAATTATTACATGTTTTATGATTACATATTATATGAATTGAAATATTATATGTTTAATATTTCAAATGTAAATTTTTATCATTATAGGAATGGTCAGATTATTCCAGCATTGGATCCTTGAGGGAATTCCTTGAGCACTCAGTGGATTTTATTCTGATTCAATGTTCTATTTTTCAAGGGAGGTATACACCATGGAACATGGAACATGCCTACAATATGATTCCTAAAATTGTATTTATGGAAGTATTCAATTGTAGGTCGGCTACTAATATTCCTTAGATACACTCATCATATCCAGATTGATGTAATCAAAAACATGGTTCTGTTGATTCACCCTATTAGTCATAGACATGTGTAGTGTGATATTACTATCGACGAGCTCCATAAACATATTTAGAAACATTTACAGTGGAATAGAATGATATTTCCCCATGAATTACACTCATAACCATTCATAAATATACTAAATGTTACACTTCTATGAGTTTGAATACCCCTTAGTTTAGGGATACTTCGATTACACCTTGGATGGTCTTTCAAAATTAACATGGTTTTTTTTTGTGATGTCGATAATAGACATTATTTATCAATATAAAATGAGATTAGATGTATTAATAAAATGATATCAACTACAATTAAATTAACTTATCTGGATGAATTATCATAGAGTTATTATTTTAGTATTTCTATATATTTATATATACCTTCATACTATTATTTTATATTCAAAACTAGATTGTAAAGACATTGTGGTGGTATATTACTAAGATTAATCTCACACCATATATATAATCTTAATGGTATATGGGAAGGTTAAATGATTGTAGGAATGGACAAGGGGAATAATCCCCCATGGAAACCTAAATTTTTTAAATCATTGGATAGAGATTGGTGGCCGATGACCGGGCTAGTGTTGGAGGTGCTTGGATATATTTTGGAATTTTGACATTTTTTGCATGTATTTAACTTTTTATCTACTACCTTGAATAAATATTATACTTCATTATAGAAACATTGAATTACGTCATCCCCTTTTTTATACTATACTATCACATTTCAGGTTGGTTATTGTCGATGGTTTATAATACTTATCTTCACATGAATGATATATTTATTTATTATTATGTTTATCATATTATTATACATCTATTTATTTTGTTATTATATATCCACTAATCTCCAAATGAATATGAAGGAATAGTCTCACCACATACACACATAAGTCTCTCCCGGCTTGCCTGAAGCCTCTTTTGTACATGGAGACACTCTTGAAGCCATTTGACCAACCAGGATTAGGGGAACATTGAGTGGAACCTAGGATAAACATAAAAATGTGATATCAAACCACTCTATTTTTTATTTTGTACTATTTTTTTGTTCTATATATAGAATATTAGAAACATGTTTGGACTTAGTCACGAGCTATATCATGGAGTTAGTAACCCATGTTCGAGGAAAATACCATGTTTCATGAGAATGTGAAGTTCTTGTTCTATATTTTTCATATTATAGTTGATATTCATTCAATGTTGGGTGATTCACATGAATTACGTTATTGTAAATTCATTATAGATATTCCTCTTGTCCATGTTTGGAATGGAGAGTTATTACATTAAACATTATAGTAACCTCAATATCAAATATCGTGCATATTCCCTTCCACATAGGTTCAATTCATTACATGCATTTCCTATGATTCAAATGATTATTGAGTGAGTCATGTTTTCTATATATGTCTATGATTCTAATATTATTTTAGGGTATGGGATTATTTTTTCTGAGCATAAATATCAATTGACATTTCAATTATATATTGAGGGTTGAATCTTAATGAGCTAATTTGGACACTTATAATCTTTGTATCCCTGGTTACATGACCTAGGATTTTGCGGTGGTTTAGTGACTACCAGTTTGATTTATGATGAGTTTTTTCCATTGTAATTGGAATGGGTTATTAATTGAGTAGATTCATCATTTATTACATGTTACATCATGTGAACAAATGTAATATATTGAATTAAAAATTAAATTGGTTTTAATTTCAGTTATAATGTGTAAGGGTGTTTAATAGGTGGAAATGATGAACCCTTTAATCGAACCATTCCATATGTTAATAAGAAAAATCAAAATTTAAATATAAATAATAATTTATAAAATTAAATGGTCTTATGTGGTTGAAGATCAATGGTGAAATTAACCCTAAACCTACTGAAACCATGGTAAATTATATTGAAACACTGAACAATACGTTGGCCTTGTATGAAAGTTGTTAGGGTAGTACACCGTGGGTAGTGAGACATGTTTCTTATGAAATACTTCTACTATATGAAAAAATGGAATAAATAACAAAACAACACAACTTATACTAGATATGAAATAGCCACATGAAACAGTGCCACAATAACTATAGAATGATCACCACCGCATTGAAAATCATTACAAAAAAATCTCCAATTGTAAAAAATGTCATGGTATAATGTCTATGTTTCACGAACACTCATTAAATTAGTCCCACATTTTCCTTTTCCATTATTAACACATTGGAAAAATATTTAATATAGTGTTATAACCACATACATAATAAGAAATCCTATGATAATGTTTTCAATCCATTAACCTTAACCAATTATATTATTTTACAAAAATTTTCACTATTTTATGGAAAAATCCTAAATTTTTATTTGATTATTATTTCCCATACATTTGAAAACAATCATCAACGTCATTTTTTATCATAAAAAATGAATAAAAATAATAAAATTTTAATCATACACAATGGTAAACATTAATTCAACAAATTCTTATTTATATGCCCCACAAAACATTTCCCCACAATAATATACTTAGATACTTATAAAAATATATTATACTACCATAAAATATTATTTTACCATATATTCACACATTATAGTTCCAATTTATGATAATTATGTTATAAAATCCATCATAAAAAATATTTATAGATAGTGTTAATAATAATTATATAATCTAATAACAACATATTTTAATTTTCATATCTAATTTTAATTTCACACATAGTCATTATATTAGATAACTCTTTATCCACCATAAATAATAATTGGAATTATATATTCACATGGATAAATGAATAGATTGTAATTTAAAGTATCTAATCTTAATTCCATGAGAATAATTAATCATTAGTCTACTAATGTTTTTTTTAATTTTTCCCCATGCTTCTATTTATAAAAATTCACCACAAGATATGAATTCCAACGAATATATCTCAGATGAGAATATAATTAATATAAAATCTGATAAATAATCACGATTTTTAATAAAGAATCCAAAAATAGTCATTTATTATAAAATTATACAATAATTACATTCTATAAATTTAACAAAGACTAAAATTTACTTTCTATATTCTTTCATTAACTCATTTTTATGTCATTAATTAAAACTATTGACTAGAAATGTCATATCTTTATAAAATATTTAATATATAATTAATCAAAATATCCGTTAAATTAACACAATAAATATTGTATCAAATAAGTCCACATTTATATGTCAAATTTATACATAAAATTTAAATTACCAAAATAAGTAATAAAATTTTAAAATAAACTATCTCCCAGTTTATGCAAAACAAATTCCACAATCCTTATAAAATTTCAAAAATACCATCCAAGGATAATCACTATATTATGAATCCAATGGTGTCATCTATATTTTGTTATTATATTTCTATAGTTACCATTTTCCCTTTTCATACAAATTGTTTGAAAAATATCAAAACATTCCAATTCAATTTTCAATGACTTTATACAATCAAACATCATCATTTATCGCAAAATATTTATTTTTCCAATTTAGAAGTGCTTTCTATATTTTTTTTATAAAGATGGAAAAATTTCAGAAAATTGGGAGTTTTAAAATAAATAATATATATTATTTAAAAGCATTATTTTGACATAAATATATAAATATATATATATGTTTATATTTTTGAGAATTTTTCATTGGAATTTGGGTCTTGAGTTACCATTATATGTAGGCCACAACCAAATTTAGAATATACAAAAATGAATGTGTATTTGAAATAGTAATATGTATGGTTTTTAGATTCAATCTGATATTTTGGAAAATTTAATACATAAAATTCCATTCCTCTCAAAATTTTTACATGAATCTAATTATTTATAGAAATTAATGAGTAATAAAGATTATAAGATGGGAAATGTAATGATATTAGAAACTAATCAATCATTTTTATAGATTGAGATTTTACAATGGTATTAATGTAAAATATAAATCTCCTCTATATCATTTCTTGGATAAAAATAAAATACATTTGGAATTTCTATCATTATTTTATTCTAAATCCCAATATGTTTTTAAATCAGAAAAATTGGGAAGATATGAATCCTTAATTACTATATAATATATAGTGTTGTTTTGAGACCAGTTTTTTAAGATTTATACTAACATTATTCAAAAAAATATTATTTAAAAAATATAATTTTTTTGGTTTATGATGAAACAAAAAAATTAGACTAATAATTGGATGATATCATGTTCATATAAAATGTTTTTATATGGAGAGTTATTCTTCATTTTATTCTTTTATCCTATACATAGTGGATAAAATAATGATTCATGAATGAAAATAGATATCTATTTGATCCTTACAATGAGATAAAATTAATGATGAAATTTAGTGTATAAGTTTTTTCTATCTCTAGAAAAGACCAATTGATAATAGAGTAGAAAAGTAATTGGTGGTAGTATACCAGTGAATTGGGATAATTTAGACAATCTAATAATGTAATCAAATGGATATTTAATCGACCATTTCATCCAATCCTCATCCTCTATCTTGGTGTGTAAAAAACTCATATGGTTGTCCAATTAATTCTATTAGACTGGGGGGGACACATTCGCAAATTCCCATAAGAAGGAACATTGAGCTCACGAAAAGTCATGTGGTAGTTAGAATGTGATATTTTATTTGATACACTATATAAAATTTCATATAGTATTTTGATGTTCATATTGGAGGGTGTGTGTGGGTGCCCTGTGGCACCCTATAATTATATTAGAGCCTCTTAGAATGTGGGGGAAAATGAATGGGTATTTTTCAACAATAAATTTTTTTATATACTTCATTCAACATCTAGAGGTTAAAAAAATATTGTTTGTATTGTCAAGGTAATGTTTCCAACACCAAATTTTTTATTTAAATTCTAAAAAATATTTTTAATACATAATTAATTATATTTGATCCATTAATTGTTTAATATATCCTTTGATGGCTTAGAATCAGTATAGATCTAAATTATATTTTTTAAAAATATATTCCATTAATGTTAGTAGTTTTTGATAGATTATTTATATAAATTATGGTTATCATCAATAAATTTATAATTGTTATATTTATTGATATTTTTATTTGTTAATAATTAAATAACAAAAAATATGATAATGTAAGCATCATGGGATGGGATTTAGTGATTCGGAGAAATTTGATTTACTTATGATAATTATTAATGTCTTTAAAAATAGGGTACATTTGACAATGTAAATAAAAATTAATCAGTAATAAATTTATGATTATTTAATAATAATAATATGTTGACATAGAATTTTAAATTTATCGTTTTAAGGGTTAGGTTCTCCTTGATGATATAGATATATTTAGGGTGACTTTTATTAAAAATTAATTAATAAGAATGATTTATGATGGTGTGGTTAAATAAAATATTAAAATATAAGTGTAATATTGAAACAATTCTATTGATATCATCTAAAAATATTATATAGTTAATTAAAAAAGGATAAGAAATATTAATTTTGATAACGAGATGATTACATATACAACTGAAAGATGTAATAGATTTCAATTTTTATAAATTTATTGATTTAAAATATATGATGTTATCTAAAAAATGATTCATATGAAGAATATTAATGTGAATAATTATATAAATAAGAATGATGTCAAGGACAGTAAGTATTTCTATTATGTTGACATATAGTTATTTCCATTCATTATTATTTAAATAATATATCAATACCAATAAAATATTATTATTATATTATGTAATGATTTCAAGAACATTATTTTTGATGTGGTGTAGTTCATCAGATATAGAAGTTTATAAAATGTAAAAATGTTTGTGAATTTCGTGATATTATTTTGAATAAATTATGATTATATGTATTTATTTTTATAATATGGATATGAGTATTAATATTATTATAAAATGGTAAACAAAATAATTTCATAAATGGAGTTTAATTGTAATAAATTTTTTATATACTAAAGATATAAAAACTCATAGTGATTTATATAAATTTTTATGGATTTGTATATAGTTTGTTTCAATTTATTGATAGATTGATTGAAGGTTGAGTATCATAAATTATTCATTTAATTAACTTACATATTATGTATGATATAGTTTAATGGTGGATGTATGTCAATGTGATGATTTACTATATTTAATACCCTCATACTCATCCAATATCATGATTAAGAGTTTGATAATGACAAGCAATTTAATATATACTTATTCTTACCTATATATTAATGATATAGGCTATCGATGATAAAAAAATATTTCTTATCTGAATCCCACAAACTAACTAGTGTTGATAAATAAGATGAGTCATCCCGTGGGTTGAAAATATCTATCTCCCACAACACTGGGATTGAGGTGGATAATAACACAATAAGTATTTACTCTTTCATCACTCTAATATTGGGGTTCAATAAATGAATGAGATAAAGGCCTTTCTCTAAAATCAGATTATATATAGAGATAATTATCTAGATTGAGGATATGATTTATCCAATATGATTTATTTTATTTGGTATTTAAAATTAGTTATGAAATGATATAATATTTTTTCACATATTTATTTATTACGTGTACGCCAATAAAATCTAGGGTTAATTTATTCTGACAACAGTCAAATGATGAATATGGTGATCCTCTAAATGGATATTGTGTTACTACTACAATCCTTCTATGATTAACTGTGGTATATAATTTAGAATATTTGTGGATTGATTTTAGGTTCATGTTGACCTATAAAAACCTATTGTTAATAAGGACCCTTCTTCGTAAGATATTTATAAATAATAAAATTATATATATACATGTGAATACATTATGATTTAGTGACCATGATGATGATAAGATACAAGTATATTTATATGGAATTATCATGTATTTAATTGAAATTGATGAATACTTTATGTGATATTTTTATATAACCCATATATGAAATATATATATTTATATACACAATTGGTAATGGGTCCAAATCACTCCTTTGTTTGACCATATTATGATTTATAAATCAAATGGATCCTTTTATGGGTGTTGATTTAAACTATCATAAAGGTTCCCTTCCCTAGAGTTAATGATTTTATCATCTCAAATAATCACTCTAATGATGCTTTACATTGTTTCTTTTCACTTTTATATAGGGATTTTGTGGGTTCACTCTAACATTTATTTCATTAATATATACTCCTTACATATATTTTTAATTATTTATCTCATTCTGGTGTCCCATATGTCGAAAAAATTTTCCACTTAATTTCTCTCATCCTCTTTGCCTTCCATTTTTATCAACTAATGTCATCCCCTAGTGAATGTTATCCTCTAATGAAATTAGAGGTTGATTTTTTGGGCCAAATCGGTGTTTATATATATATATATATATATATATATATATAACAAACCTAAAATTCTTCTCCAGTGGCATCTATTATTTTTATAAATGAGTCTCCCATTCATGGGTTTTTTGGCCCATATTTTTTTTAACAATGATATATACTTCATAAGATATGTTATTTAGATCATAATTCTTATAGAATCAGTTTCGGTGTACTAATGGGGGGTTATGTTATAGGTTTCCAGAGTTTGTTCCCCACTATATGTTCTCTGGAATAAACTACCTTGGTCATTAGCCTATTAATTTTCACCATATCCCCTGGCCCCTTATTCCAATGAATACTTTCCATCGGCACACAATTTCCATTACATTTCATTTTTCATTAATAATATCTCCCTGATGTACTATTAGGGGATGTGCTAAATAATAATATTTTAAGGATTCATTATATAAAACCCCTTGAAAAGTGATAACTAAAATAAGAAATACTACTTCCCATGTAAATAAGTGAAATATTTCATATTAGGAAATTAAAAGACTATAAATCCCAAGGTATACATTATTTTCTTGAGAAATTTAACAATGGGTAACATATATGGATATTTCCTCATGGGTGTATGTGTGAGGACAATGAAAAATGAAAAAACATATAATGGAATGTGGGTATAGTCACATGTCTAATACGTGACCCCAAATTTTAAAATCTTATGGTCGGTTTGGTAGGAAACTGAGGTAATATAGGAGAACCATATGTTTAGTTAACTAGATTCATGTCTCTTTGATGTTGGGTCCTAAAGAAGAAAAATAAAATCCAATAACCATCTAAAATTGTAAAGTCATGACCAATGTTTTTTAAATGGGTCCAAAATATAGAATATTTACATTGAATGGGTGAAGAGTGTGACACCCATTAAAAAGATGAAATTTAATGTTTATTGGTATTACACATGATAATAAGATGCACCTTTATTTTTGAAAGCCTCCCAAATTGGAACACTATAGTTAAGTAAGCTTAAACTAGAGTAGTTTTAGGAAGGGTGATCTCCTGGTATGTTACCATGTTTTTATGTGAGTAGGGAAAAAGATCAATTATTGATCATGTTTTTTATTTTTTGGATGGTAATTATTCAAACAAGTGAAATAATTGGGTAATGGACTAGGTATATTATGAATGAATCATAGGTTTTATAAGAGACCAATCATTTCAAATGACTGTGTTCATGACCCATGGATGTTGGAGTATTGGATTTTTAAAGAAGTTTAAATATTGATCTCTTGAGGCGTTTTTTGGTAGAATAAATCCATGGAGGGGGTTTTAAGACATTGTATGCCCTAATATTTGTCATTATTTTAGGTTGAAGGCCCTATTGGAGACTTAGGTTCTCTAGATTGAATTTAAAAAGGGAATTGGGGTTGTGTTAATAAGAAATAGGTAAAAAACTATTCATCCTTTGAGAGGATATTCATGTCATGTATTGGTTTCATTAATGTCCATCAAGCCATGAATATGGTATTGCATGGTGGTGTAAACATCTAACCAAGTATTTGAGGGTCTCAACCATAGTTCAAACCATCATATGTGTATAACTATTTTTAAGAAAGGGGATCCGATTAACTTATTCTTGGATGACTAGGCATGCATGAGGAGGACCATTTGTCTGGATTACCCTCTCTTCTTCCTCTACTTTGTTTCCACATTTTTCGGCAAAATTTTTATTTTCAACTCATTGAGTATTTTGATATTGGGTGACTATTTCTTCCTATATTAATCTTTGACAATAATTTATATATGATTTTTCTGTTTTTAGTGTTTTGGTTCTAATTATAATAGAGGATAGTATAATCATTCATTTTTATGGATATTTTTTGGATTATATCTATAATACACCCAAGAATACATCTTCATGATGTATTTTATTTTCTTGACTTAATTATTCCATTTCTATAATTTATTTACATATTTTGATGTATTCAGATGAAATTAATTGTTTTCAAGTTTGTAGTGTTATACGATATTTGATGGTATGGTGTTAGAAGTATGTTTAAAACATTCCAGATACTTTTGGTTGTGGTTTTCTTGAAACTATGATGCTTGGTGGGTTTTAATTCATTTTTTCCTATAATTAAATCATTTAAAAAATTAATTATAATTAATTATAATTATTTATATATTTTATTTTTGATGATATAGGTTCTAAAGATTGTGGATGTGGATTATAATGATTTGATGAGGAATTATTAATCTAGATGTTGGTTTAAATAAATGGTCTAGTTTAGTGGAACAAACAATAAAATTTAATATGGATGTTTATGCATGTTTGTGTATGATTTTGAAAATTTAATGGGTACAAAAAATGGGTATTAATGACGTTTTGTTAAATAGGTAGATGGATTAATTGGATATTGGAACTCCTATTCTTCATTTAAGCACATTTAGGAACTTAAGTTAACTGAGGGTCTACTAACCACTATGTTAAAAAAATTGGAGAGGGGTTTCGTTGATCTAAAGAGTGACCTATGGGAGGTCATGGGATGGGATATATGAAATTTAATACCCTAGTAAAGGTTCAAAGATAACGTCGGTATCCATGAAACTATTGAAGGGAATTTAGGATAAGAGATACATAAATATGTCTCATTAATGATGAAGAACTCCATCTTGATGGTTGATGAAAGACGTGATGTTCACTATGTAAGACTAGAGTTCCTTGGTACTTGAAAAATAATGATGAAGAGGGTTTTTCCCTTGATTGAAAATGTGGGAGATATACAATAAATAAAATGTGATGAAAACAATGTCAGTTTTGTAAGAGTTATCGACACATTTCATTGCTATTGTATGGATGATTTGGTCAAGAATTAATCCCAAATGTCCAGTCTAGGGTCAGGTAGAGAATGATTGATTAGTTTTGTAACTAAGTAATTGGACCAGGATCGATGATCGATTTTATGAGTCTGGTCTAGACTATAAGTTTCAGGTAGAAGTGATAATTTATGTTTTGTTTCCACTACATGGAGATGAGTTTCAGATGATATCTATATCTTGAGACCGTAATTGTTATATAGAACACAATGGGTGATACTATGGGTAAGATTAGATGGGATTATGTGAGGGTCTAGGTTATGAGCAACAACAGCTTGAGGATCAGTTGTTTAGGTATTTTCCTTGTTGTGTTCCATGTTTATGCTTCCAATGTGTAATTTCATTACGATGGGAGATTGATTTCACTGGGGTTTTAGATCCTAAGGAATATAAATTAAATGGGTGAGATGGATGGTTTGAAACTCATGTGTTAGATAGATATAATTGTCATTGATAGGTATGTCATACCTTATAGGATATATTATCTATTATGTGGGAGATAATTATTGAAGAAGAATGATTTTATAATCATTTCTTGGTTGGTAAGGCTTATTATGATGGATGGTAGAGGAACAGTAAAATAGTGTCTTGGTCATAATAATAGACTTCCCTGATCAATTAGGATTAAAATTGACATTACATGAGATGTGACTGATGGACCCCACATTGAGTGATAAGTAAGTGGGTTGAGATGGGGGTTCATGGATGTACCTTATTATATTGAGTAGCAAGTCAATGTTTAGATGAAACTCTACCCTATGTGTTTGTATACATGCTGATCTTTGGTATGATGTGTGGTTCTGATAATATTTAATCATGGAAATGAATCATTTATAGTTACACCTCGTGGTGTCCTTGTTAATGAACCGTGTATTGACAAACATGCATAGTTCATCAGGTGATGTGGGGGTCTGGTTAACTCATGATGATAGAGAGAGATTATTTATTTTATATTTATTTTACCCATGTAGAAATATATATATTAACTTGTATATTATGGTTGGTTGATGAGACCATGCTGAGTTCTATTCTCGAAACCTTTGTGTTTAATAGAGCGCATAAAATGTTTTTATGTATAATTTCATTATAACATGATTTGTTGGGTATATTGATATATTTTCTCAATGGGTATTATAAATTTGGATTAGAGGAAGTGATTGAAGTAGGGATAGAGTAATTTTTTTAATTTTTGGTTGTCTTCATAGGTTATCCATTTCGTGGGAGATCAGTGTATGTTTTACATGAAACCGTCATTTTGGAATATTGTTTACTTATTTTTTCTATGTAGTATTATATAGATGATGTTTGATTCTTTATTTTCACTTACCACTATGATATAGGGGTAATGGAATCATTGATACATGTTCTATAACCTCTACTCTATATGTTGTCCTCTAGTGTTTAAGGAGGCATGCTTGATGCAATGTGGAACCTTGTTCTAGGAACCCAATAGGTGGGTCCACATGTCATGGAATTATAAAAGAGATATCTTATGTTTTATTTGTTTTTCCGATGTATGGGATATTATAGGCATGTGATTTGAGATTATTATGTATCATGTGTTCATTCCAAAATGTTGTATAAAAAACACAATTTTTTATAAGAGGTATAATTAAAAAAGTTCAAGTGATTTATATTCCTCTTTTTCAATTTTAATATAATAGGATTTACCCTTTGGTAATGCATTTGAGGTTTAAATTTATTATTTATAATTATCTATCATAGTCTTTTTGAATGATGCCCAAGTAAATTTATCATGATTTTTACTATAGGATTCAAATGTTACACGTATTCTTCCCTATTGTTTTTTATTGATGTGTTTTTTGGTTGTTTAATGTGTCAGTAACAGCTTATATATTATATTACTATATAACATGTTCGTCAAATTATACTCATCCAACCCATTATTTTCACTAATGAGAGGATTTGTAATTATATTTTATGTGGGTATTATGATGAGAAGACCATCAGTGATAATAACAGAGCCCCTTCTTCAAAGTATATATGGGTATCAATCAAAAACAAATGCATCGTTTTGATTCCATAGTAATGTATCGATTAATGAATGTGTCGAATGAGAATTCATATAATTATGGTAAATGATTTATTTTTTGATAATATCATTGTTACATAATGTTTCAATAACAAACTATATGGTATTCGACCATAGATTATATTAGATTAATTTTACATTATTGATCTTGGTAGTTACACAGGCAAACCTTATGATTATTGAAGATGGGAATGTAGATTCCTCTTTTATGGGAGGTGAAGAACATGATATGAATCTTGTATCAATGACTATTATTATATAAATAATGGTTGGGATCATATACCATTGTCTTTAGGATGTGATTAAATTGTGCAGTGTTATCTTGTGTAGATGTTTCTCATACTGGAATAATTCTCCTACGTTGGGGGATAGCGTGGTTAGCCCTGGAATGGGTGAATTACCTTGGGATTTTTATTGACATGGACATGAGTGTGGGTAATGGTTAGTGGGTTAGTGAAATTATTCAGAATTTGTTGGTACATGAACACCTATAATGTGAGTACAGTTGTATAGTCAAGTGTACGTGAGCGTTGTCCATTGAGATTGGTGTAGACCTTGTAGAATCATGAGTGAAAATCTATGAGATAGTTCTATGAGGATCAACTTATATTTGTATCTGATAATTTAGTGTAGAATGTATTTTTTTGGAAAATAAATGGTGTTTAAGGGTAACATCATTCTGGATGCATAGGGTGCCATAAAGTTTAGGGATAGATTAATGGGTCATGTAAAGTACATTGGGAATGTATTATGTTAAGTATATACATGGGTGGTGTTGTAATAAGAGTATTATTGTATCTATGATATGAAGACACTGTTAAAGTAGGGTGACTAGTGGGTTCGGTGGGATGACTGTCGGAATGGAATCCTGAAGCTGTAGATAAGGATTAGGAATATCCCTATGATTATATGTGATTCATATAATGATCTGATGCGATTTTATGATCATACCAATTAGATTCCAATTAATGAGTGTTAGAGATGTGTGGTTAAATGACCCATTGGGGTCATCACTCAAGGATTGTTATATGGGAATCCATATATTGTGGAGTGCACTATCAATTGTTGGAAGATTATTTTCAATGTGATCTAGTAGTTAGCAGTGGTTTGTGTTTTTTTGATTGGGAATGGTTGAGATAATCATATCCAATTATTTCATGTTGAAAAATAAAAAAATGTGTTTGGTGTTCTATTTTTGGTTTTAGTATAGTGAGTATTACGACTGTCTTATATAGGGGGAATTATACTTTTTATAGGTGAACAACCCATGTACTAGAATGGTAATTATTTTGAATGATATGGTTGATGTATGGCTATGAAATACCAAATAATGGGGTATGTGTGGATCAAAAATGATCTGGTTCATTGGGTATTACTAGATTTTATTTTGGATGAGGGATTGTGTTGAGTCAATACATCGACAACCATATTGGGATAGAGGTGAGAAAGATCTAGGGGTTATGAGATTGATGGTCTACCCTTTCTTAGGTTTATAGAACAATAACCGATATACAAACCCGTTCATAATTTTTTTATAATAGTTTCTTTAAATAAATAATTCATTTCCATTCATTTCAAGGACTAAAAAATTTTAGAGTTTTATAAAATTATGTGATTACTATGACATAATTAACAGATACATTACAAATTGGAAACTATAAATCTATATAAATTTTAACCAAAAAGAGAACATTTAAATTCAATCATGTTTTCTTTTATGGGAAGATATTAGGATTTCCATAATGATATGATATTGTATCATCGTATGACTTATACTCATGAAAAACATGTCAAAACATAGTATGATGATGAAAATAGCATTGTGGGACTTATATAATGATTAAAAAAACATACTATTCCATTTCAAAACTATAATGTTATATAAGAGTGTTTTCTATTTATATAAAAATCATTTATCTCAAATAATAATTTTCATACACATTAAATCACATTCACAATAATTTTTTCATAAAAAACATCACAAGAAAATATTAAGAAAAAGTAAATAAACAATTACATTTTTTAAGAAAACATTAGAACCCATGAATTTTTTTATTTAAACATTAATTTTTCCATAAGAGGAATAATCATTTCTAAAATAAAATTTCATTATTATACCATATAAATTCTAAATATATCAATGAAAACACATTATAAATAACAAAATATTCATGCACGGGACTTTGGAAATAATATTAATTGAACCCATAAAAGAAAACATCAAAATGTATTAACCATGGTGGTTAATTCCAACACAATTATCCTGAGAACATAATCATTACCTGATATATTATAAAGCTATATATTGTTCAACTATTGTCAAAAAAATGCACAAGGACCATAAAATACGTGAAACATAGAAAATATTTCATTTCCATCATAAAAATATATATTTTTGAACTTGTAATAATTTGTTTTTGAATATTGTTATATTAATTTTCCTTAAAAATAAGTTTTTATAAACTAAAATACAATAAATAGAGTAATTATATCTTTTCATTTAAAAAACATGAAATATTATAAATTAATCCAAACAAAAACTCCATTTTATTGTAATGGGAAAATATTTTTATATCATATACGTTAAAATGAAAAATTAATTTTCCCTTTTATAAATAAAGTCAAAAATATTTTTGAAAAATTACAAAATGATTCTTTCTAAATAACCATTCAATTAATTTCAGAAGTTACATTCACATTTACTAATAATTTATTAATGTAAATATAAATATATCCAAAAAATTATCTTTAATAAATTTAAATGCAGGAAATAAATTTAGAAATTAAATATTTAAAACATTTTAAATTTCGTTTTATGGTAAAGATTACCTTAACTCAAGACTGAATTGCCACATACATTAATTATTTTCATGAATAATAGACTTATGTTTATTAATTATTTGTTTAATTATAATTTTCTCATTTATTATTAAATAATATATATCAATGATACACATAATTAAAGAATTGATTAATTTCACATTATACATTTGTGAAGATTAATCATATATTTTTGAAATAGATTATGTAGTTTTGTTATGGTTAATTAATTTTTAACACCACAATAATTTATGATATATTTATATCAGATTAAATTTATTTTCTTTGATATCATTCCATTCACACCACACCGTGTTTCAATGATAAACAATATGCTATTAAAATATTGTTATTCATATATGACTGTTAAAATCTAACTGTCATGTTGAAGAGTATTAATATTAGTAAATAATTCCTCAAAATATATTTTTAACAAATCGTCATATTTTATTAATATATTATTAATAAAAAATCATAATTTTAAATAAGAATTAATGTTTTCTGAAAACCTATTTTTTAGAAAAAATATTTTCATTTCATTTTTCATAACTACTTTTAAATTTAATATTTTCATGTTTTATATAATTTATTTGAAAAAATGAACAAAATTTTTGAAATAATAAAGTCTGAGTTATCTCAATCAGAATTATTGGGATTTTCTGGAAATGTTTCATTTCCTGAAGAATTGAGAAATTATTGTTTTTTGTTAAAACTCCAATTTTTGTTTAAATCATTGTCTACTATCATATCAAAAATAATTAAATGATTAATACGTTCACTAATATTATAAATAATCCAATTTAAGTTATTTAAATTTGTTTTATGGTCAGTTATAATATAAAATATTTTTAGGCTTAACAATGTTTTCATTAGAAGAACACTTTTCCCGGCATGTCTGTGTGTTTATTTTTAAATTGAATTCATCTGATTATGTGAATTGAATTTAGAATATGGATTTCATATTAAGAATAAGAATAATCTATTATATAAAACAATTAAAATATTTTTGTTTTACTATAATTAATAATGAAAATTTTAGAATTTAATTACTGTGATTATGGTAAAAATGGGTTTAATAGTCGTTAATATGATCGATAAGGGTAAAAAGATACCAATAACTTCTCCAAATCCCATTTCATGGATATATTTCGACCATATAAACTACATGACTTGAAAATAAATATTTTTTTGAAAGACATGGTGGAACATTATTATTTTAAACTTTATAATGTGTGTCCTCTCCCCCACTATTAAAGGTCAACACCCTCCCGTCACTTCTTCCCGCATTTTTTTACTTATAAGTAGTCCAAACCCTAAAAAAATCAGCAAAAAATCATTATCAACATTATATAGATTATGGTCTCTAATAAATAGCAACAATAGCTTCCATAAGTGGATATCGAAATGGGAGTTATCTTAGAGAATTTAATTATCTTAAAATTTCTCTTTCGTTTTAATTATACAATATCAATTTTTAATTATGTATTAAATCTTAAAGTATGATAACCCCAATATGTAATATATATTCCGATTATAGTTTGTTTATGTCCTAATATTTATCCATATCATCCACTACCAAATGCGAAAGAAAATCATCGATCATGTGTATGGTAGACTATAGCCTCACAAACTGATGTAACTCATTTTAAATCAATACAATTCCTAATTTTATATAATTTTTGATTTAATGTATATATATAATATCAGTATTATATGATTATACTTATATAAATTTAATATAATATGTTTCTTCTTACATTTTATATCATTTAAAATATGATAATGCCACTTGTGTGTATGGGGGATTGCAACCTCGAGATGCAATGTGATTCATTTTTAACTTTCATATTACATGGATAAAATTAATTTTGAAATTAGTGAATATATTTGATATATATGACATGAAAATGTTTCTATAAAATAAATATATCACCCAATTCATTATAATTTCACTCGATAATGGAATGGTATCGTCCCTTGTGTGTATGTATGAACTTCTATCTCCATGAATCATAGTGATTTATTCAACATGTGAAACCAACAAGAAAATATATAAATATATATTATATTTACATATAATTTTATAAAATTAATATCATGTTATATTTTTTTTATATTCCTCACACTAGAACCAAATCATTCTTGACAAAATAGTCATGGGAAAATAATGAAATTAACAAATAAGAGAATGAAAATAATGAAAGATTATTAAAAAACTTGTTGTAAAATAATCTTATAATATCATATCTCATATTTTAGAATATTAATATTCATCTCATATAAATTAAAAACATTATTAAAATTATTTTACATGGGTTGAAATCTCATTCATGGAAAATATAGCATGAGGTAAGGGTTTTCATCTCAATTTCCATTCTATTTAGGAAGATTTATTAATATGTACATATTTACTTTTTGGGTGTTTGTATACATGACCATTTATCTATTTAAAATGAATAACTATTTTTTCAAAATGATTTTTTTATATATATATTAATGATTAATTAATGGGAAATTGTCATATCTGGATAAATTTAATGACTATTAACATTCTCTGATAAATATAACTTTATTTTAATCATTTTTCATTGAAATTTAAATTTTTATTAAATATAAATATATTTTATATCATTGATATGATAATTTTCCACAAAAATATATCATATTTACATAATAAATATGATTTGAAAGTAGTTTTATTATATGGTTCTATATTGATAAATCAGTATTCATTACCCAATACTGATATTTGAATATATTTCAATTATTCGTGAATTAAATTGATTAATCAATATATGATAAATGATCTGGACATGTAGTTACAATTGGGGAGTAACTAAAAATATCCCCTCAGTGCATCATTAATCTCCTAGTTAGATTTATTAAGATTGTGTTTAATGGGTTTTTACCACATGTTATAAATGTCTTGTGAATGATCTTGATAGTAGAGGTATAATGATGAAAAAGAACATGGTGTACCTTAATTTATAAAATCATTATGAATATATTTATAATTATAATCCAAAATATTGTTATATTTGTATTATCTTTTGATTGATTTCATGTTTGGTTTGTTAATTTAATTGAATTTCAGTTCAGTTATTTACCATGACATATTTACCGTGCCTAATATAATCTTGATAGTTTGGTGATTGATATAAGGGAAAATGTGTTCAGTTATTTAGCTTTATTTGTGGACATTTATTAATGAAAAATGATATATTATTTTATACATATTCCTTTTTTATAATTAGATCCCATACTTATTGATTTTTATTACCTTGGTATATGAAGATGAAGTCATTGAATGATTTAAAGTGTGTCAAATAATTTCCATTTCTATGATATTTATTTTTTTATTTACAAACTAAAAATGGATATCAAGTTTTTATTCGGTTCATTCATACTAAAAAAATAATCAATATGATCCCTTTCATCTTATTAAAATTTAATAAAGTAGACACCATCTCTATGGTACTTTAGTCTGGGTAATTATATTTGGTATAAGAGAAAGTATAGTTGAATCCTTGAAAACTATATTAATGATATAACAATCTATGGAAAATAAACATATGATAAATAGTAAGGATAATTATATTTAAATAGCCATTTTTTGGTAAGGTGCCCTTTTTGTGGATTTTCATAGCAATGCATACTTGTATAGATACTACATGAAGAAAATGTTCTAGAAAAAAGTTACTGAGGTGTAATAACCCCCCAAGTAATTCCATACTTCACTTGATTGTAACCCGGTACATGAAAAAGTTACTTTTAAAAAAACTAGTTTTACACTCCCATGGGATATTATTATGATAATATATGTTTTTATTACAGACTATTCTAAATGATTGGAAAATGTAGATATCTACAATGAAACTGAGTTTGAGATTATCTCATAAAAACCTCTTCAATTTTAAATACATGTTACGTTTTTAACCATAATTGAAATTATAAATTTTGAATTTGATTTGCTAATTTAATGAGATGACACATTATATGGCATCATTTTGAAATGGTTCCCAAAAAAATAAAGGGTATCAATGCTCATTGAAAATGCATAGATTTACCTATTGAACTGTCCAATATTGCTAGTATTAGAACTAAATAAGACATAGTTATATTAAGGAATCATTATAAGGTTATGAAAAAAAGGTTTTCAATATATAGTACCCTTATTTCCCACATCATTATTCATCTATGTTGGATCGCTTCATGCGATAGATTTCCCTATCATTTCTTGGTAATAAAAATCATGTAGTAGTTGAGAAATGAATTAAGTAACTAAAGAATAATTTCTTTGGAAAGGGATGCAAGGAAAAAAAAAGGTTATACTGGTATTATTATATCACAAGTTATATGCTAGCCAATGTTCATCATTAATCTAGAATAAAAATGAAGAAGAATAAAAAGAACAAAAAATAGAGATCTTTTATGTAAACTTTTTTCAATATATATTTCCCCCATGAGAATTGATCTGAATTAATAGTGAAAAATACTCATCTTAAATAAAAACAAAGGATAATGTTTTTTGGAAAGTGAGGCTATCTTTATATGATTTTTCAGGTATTATATGGGTAACAAACTCATTCTGTAATTAATGATAACAAATTTAATTAAATGGATTAATCAATATCTCTGAAGGGTTATGGTATATCAAAATTTATCATCATATGTTAATGAATTTTTATAAACAGAAAAATAAGTATTTTTTTAGATAAATTATTTTCATTGGAAATAATCAAAATACGAGTTTTATTTGACAACCATGGGGAAGGGAATGCGTCCAAGAATATTAAAAGAATGGTAATTTTTCATATTTTTAAGATTATAGATATAATCATCCTAGGAAATGATAGAACTAAATGTTATCTTTTAATTGGAGAAGAGATCAGGGTAATATGGATCATTAATGTAAGAGGAAAACTAATTAATTATGTATCGTGGTTCAACTACAATAAAATGTAGACTTGTTCAATCTAATTTTCCTTCCATCATGGGGGATTACAACATAATGGATTAATGGAAATATGTCTATAATGTATATATAATGATATTATGATAATGAGATGATTGATTTGGAATATAAAAATTTTATAGTATTAAGGACAGTGGAACTAATTAATGATTCGGGGACAACGTTTTTTGTGCTATTATTAATTGTGTTTAAAGAGATATATAATTATTTAAATATATTCATTAATCATTGGTATTATTTTGGGAATGTTAATGTATGTGTATTTTAAAATGTTTTTATGGAGATTCCGGTTATTTCAATGTCTCATGATAATACATGATGGAAGTGTTAACATGTTTGGAATGTCACAATAAAGATTATCTTTTCATAGGGGAACAATTTTATGTTTATTTAGATAAATATAGAGATTTTTGTTAGAAATTTTGAATTTTATAAGAGTTATAAATATAAAAATTTATCGATTTGTTTAAGTGGAATTTTATAGTTGGATTTAAATATTAATGTTTTATTTCACAATATGAATATTTATACATAGCTTGTTCGAGCCATTTTTTATATAATAACATTTCATGGGATATATAAATTATCATTATTTTATGAATATTAAAATCTATTGGAATTCCCTTTTAATGCTTCAAGAAAACAAAAAATACCAATTTTTTTATTAACTATTTATTTGACTATGTGATGAATTATAAATGGAATAATCTAAATGTTTATATTATTCTTATGAAATAATCACATACAATGTAAGTATATTTTTTTATATGTTTTTAAATTAAATTATTTCTACAACCTTATGAAATGGATATTAAAAAAAAGGAAGTCCTAATACCTTCATTTTTAGATCTAATGTCCTTTTAAGTAATATTTTATATTTTTTTATGACTTTAACATTTTATTCATCATTTCATTCATTTTTATCTATAATCCATAATTATCTCAGCAAATATTAAAAAAATTTATCCCTCTCAACATCTTAACACACCAACTATGTTATCCTTTTTGAAAACATAGTGATGAGTTACATTATGTTACCTTAATGTTTCCAACCGTACCATTATTACGGTATGTTAAATTTTTGATTGGTATGTTGTGGGTTTATATGAAGTAATTTTCCAATGATATACCTTGATGATCGAAGAAAATTTTCAAGGGGAAAATTTAATTTAAGGGGTGTAGATTGTAACACCCAGATATTTTATGTTATATATATATTTGAAATGAATTTAATCTTCTTGATATTTTTCATTAAATGACTAGATGATTTTAATTTCCATTACATAAATCTCTGATCATTACTCATCGGTCAAGTATCATCTAGTGTAGCATGTGTTAAATCTGACAATGAGTTTAAGAAAAGAATGAAACATTTTTAAATATTTATTTAGAAAGTTATCACCTAACCATTATAATGGTAGGTGTTGATAGGATAAAATAAATTATGAACATGTAGTTACTAAAAATTTATATTCAATTGATTCTTTGGGGACTAATTAATTAAAAATGAAAATAAAATTCTTTTAAAAATAATTTAAATCTTTTTGGAAATTTTTTTTGTATGAATAGAAAACCACGTTACAAATATATATTATTAAAACAAATTTTGGTAAATTATTTTAAAGAAATTTATATAAATTATATTTTACATTTTTTAACAATAGTTTTATGTTTTTTCTTGTTATAGTATATGAATAAATCAAAATTAACACATAAAATGTTATTTGTCTAAAAAATGTTTTGTCATATTTTTTCACACGTATTTAAAAAAAAGTGAAAAATTTAGAGTAATTATTTGAGAAAATAAATTTTATTTCTAAAATTTTCATGTCAAACATAGATTACAGTGAATTTCAATATTTTTCAAAAATTATTCTAAATAAAAAAATATTGAATTTTAATTGAAAATTTCATGTTCATTTTATTTATTTATAAAGATAAATAATATTATAACTCGAAATTAAAAATATATTTGTAAAATTATGTGTCTATAAATCCAATTTATTTCAACATATTAAATTTAATATTGAATTTTGAAGAAAAATAATTATATACTTTTGATCATTTTCAATTTAAAAACCATCTATCATATAACCCCTATAGGATTATTAATATATAAATATTTTCCACTTATGTGAATCAAATATGGAAAAAATTTCCTTTATATTTTAAATTTTCGTAATTTATATTATCTCATACAGTTTGGATACTTTTTGAAAAAAATTATTTGTGTAAATAGTAAAATTTAATTACAATGGTTGTGGTTAAAAAATTATGACCATGGAAAAAACATACAAATTGGTTAAAAAATAACTAATACATGTTTAAATAATATTATCTGGACACAATTATATATTATCCTTCCTAATATTAAATATATGGTCATTGGGAAGCTTTTTTCCTGGGAATGGATATAATTTTAGAGCCTTTTGGGAAACATCAAATAGTTTCTATGGGGGTTCCTTTCACCCACGTATAATAGCCCGCAACCACCCTTAAATTATTCACAACATAAAACCATTATGGTTTTGATAAATACATTCCAAATCACTTCCCAAAATCCCTCCTATCATTTAATAATATTTATTTTTCACATAAAGAAATCCTATGATGTTTTGTGGTGAAAAATATATGGGGGATACTTGATGAAGAGGCAGTGTTGCTCAATGGGAAATGTAGTTTTATTAATTCTTTTACATCTTTAAATTCATATTATAACATGATGATAAAATAACCAAAATATATTCCATATAATGATATTTTAATATGTCCTATGAATGACCTATAACTCTGTCTAGTTAAATCTTAGAAGTTATTAAATCCTTGCTCATGTGAACGACAGACTACCACCTTACGAACCGATGTCATTCGTCTTTCCATTACTAATTCTAAAAGATGTAAATAATGAAGTAATTATTATTTATATATTTTATTTATTATATTATTATAGATATGGAATTAATATATCACACATTCATCCATAAAAACCATATTATGGGAAGAAAATAAAATTTCTCATGTGTGTGGAGGACTACCTTCACACGAACTGATGTGATTCATTCAAACATCACATGGAATGTAATAAAAAAGGTAATAATAAAAATATCTATCATATATTTATATATGAAAAACCAGTTATTCTTGATTTATATTATGTGATATACCTGTTATTATTTCATTCACATAATAAAATGGAATCGGTGTTCTTGTGTACGTATGTCCAACCCTCTCCATTAACAAAATATTTATTTTCCAATCACATAATTTAATTTATTAAATTAAATAAATATTTAATGAGTTTATATGATATTTTTATTCCATCTAAACTAATGTATTTGATGATATCATAGTAAATTTAAGAGGAAAAAATAATGGACCAAAACATATTAAAAAATATATTTTATTACCTATAATGTAAATTTATAAACAAGTTTTAAATAAAAAGGAAGTAAATGGTAATAGGAAAATCATAGATAGTATGATATATATTTAAATGTATGTTAATTTAATAGATGTATAATTAACTAATATTTATTATATATGAGGTTTTAAAATGTATGAAGGATGTTGAAAATTAAGAAAAGATATTTTTAGACCCTATTTTATTTTTGAGAGACATGAAAATTCAACACTCATTTTTTATGTGGTGTACAAACTCCCTATCTGAGATATTATATCATGAATCTTTTTTTCCTGATATTAACAGTTCAATTATATGTTATTATTTTTTTGGGATTTTAGTTCAATATATACCGAACCAACAATGGTTTTTTAATTAATTTTATTTTTTGAGACATAAGTTATGTTATGTAACTACATTATTTTATAAGGATAAAATATTAACCCTTTTACTTGTAATATCATGAATTTATTTTTAATTATGATAATTTATTTTTTATTTAGTTTTATTCTTTAATGGGTCTTTCAAATCCTCATTTGACAAGTAGATAAATATTTAAGATACAATATCATAGTCTATATTGATGGTTTATGACAATGTTTCCCACGATGAAGTATTATGACCAATCAATCATAAAACTCATGAATTTTATTTTCCATTGGCAATTCATGATATTTTAATATTAATATAACATTTTCTTAGACATATTTACTTAATATAAATGAGAAAATTTATTTATGAAAATATTAAATTATTTATACTTTCACAAAAAAACTATTGTATTTGAAAAGCATGTATTCTAAAAAAATGTAATTTTTTTAAAAAAATTGAAATAAATAATTAATGGATTATTTTTCAATTATTTCATTTTTCAAAAAAATATTAGGGAGACTTAATTATGTTTCCTAAATAATTATTATTTTGATTTAAAAAAAATTAAAAATAATCCTTGTTTTTATCTTGCATGGAATGAAGAGTATTTCCCACTATTATAACCACACAATGAACTCAGAATTAAATTGTTGGTTTTAAATTATATTTTAAATTAAAATTATTTTCTATATATTTTTGAATTTTATATATTTTATATAAATGATTTCACATTGAAAATGATTTTGAATGTGTAATATGTTTTGAAAAAAATAATATTGAAAAAATATTTTCCTCAAATAAATTTATAAATGATTTTCAATGAATAATTTATATGTAATAAATGTAATGTTTAATGAAATAAATTATCAATATATTTTTTGCCTCAATAAAATATTTTAATTAAATTTAATTTTTCTAAATAAATGTTTTAACTGGTCTTTTTAAAATCCTTATTAATCTAAGATAAAATCCTTTGATTATACTTCTTCCATAATGGAGATATGATCAAAGTATACTATTATTATTCTTTATAAGTATAGATTATATTTATGTTTATTATTTTTAATAAAAATATTTCACATCCATAGGTTATAAAATGATAAAATGATTATGAAAGCCACTAATATTCATGAGATATTCTTCGATTAAATGATGAAATGATTATGAGACTAGTCTCGTATAAACATGTTATAACATGACTAAATGATTATGAAACACATTTCATTTAAATGTTTATAATATGATGAGTGTTTTATAATCTTGTGATATATATAAGTTTGACTTTCATTATGTTTTTTTGGGACCTTTATCACCATTCAAATAATTGTTTAATGATAAATGTTTTATGAGATTATAGGGTAGATGGATTGTCAATCCAAGACCAAAATGAGGATAAACGGGTGGTTATCCAAATATTGAAAAATATGGATACATGGGTGATCAGACCCAACATAAAAAGTAGGGTACATTGGTTGTTAACTAAATCTATAAGTAGTTACACATGTGGTTATCCTAATATCAACAAGTTATGAAAGTCCTTGAGGGTTGACAAGACATATGTTTTTCAAGGAGAATATATACTCTAAAATTCAATGTCATGTTCCAATGTCATAATCTCATTACTCATCTTATTTTACTTCCTTATAATTCATATCTAACTATATTCATTATTTTTTTCATGACTCATGTTTATGATCTATGATATCAAGGGTATGGTTTTCATCTGTTATTCTAACATTCACATACCCTTATACTCACATTATGGTTATGAATTTACCTTTTTTACCCTTACTGAGAATATTATATCAAATTATATTATATTTCCTTGTTTGAGTTTCTAAAAAATGGATTTATATAAAGTACATCAATAAAGAGTACTAAATTGAAAGATATATTTAGGAATCATTGATGATATTTCCCATGATAAAAAGATTGTGTACCTATTTTCTAAAGACCCTAAACTATTATAGTTCCCAAAAATTTGTTTGTTTTATTTATTGAATATTCATATTCATATATAATATTTATATATAAAAACATTTGTTTTATTTTAGTTTATATCAGAGGAAATGAGAAGAATTATATCAATGAGAACGCTCACGTGTGAGCATACGATAATGAATATATCTCAATCCATCGGATTCCTCAGGAAATGGTTATCAAAAAAGATGGTGGTTTGCCCAACTCAGGAGGAATAATGTCCTATGTTGTTTCCTTGTATTATTTAATTATAGTCTACTAGAAAGAATTCCAATATGGTATAGTATATATCAAATGAAATGATTAGACAACCATTGGAACTTGTATAAGAAATCAATAGGGTGATCTCTTGGGATATTTTAAAAGATATGTCTAGAGATTTATTTAGTGATAATTCAAAGTATAAGTCAATGAAAAGGAAAATATTTTGGTATTTTGATAAAAGATAAAAAATGAGGTTTCCAGGGAATTAATAGTCTTTCTAGATACTGAATGTGGATGTGGCTCTGTCATATAGGTACATAGGGGTAATAAATGTTAAAACATTCTATTTAGTTGGACTCTATTTTTACCCAATTCAAAACAATGATCCTTATTTTTACACCTAGTATGACAGTCATGGGGGATTTTATTTATTATTTCAAAAACACTATATAAAACATCCTGAATGATTTAAATAGATAATGACAATTTATTTCATAGTATAATATAAAGGTTTAATAGATTAAAAATATGGTTTATTGATTTATAAATCCAATATGTTATTTATTTCATCATAATATAGATATAACCATTGATTAATGTTCCCATATTATGATATTGTGTTTCAAAAAATAGATGAATCCCTGAGTAAATGGGTTAGCGTTGAATATGATGAAAAATTTACTGATGAGAATTAATTGAGAAGATGTCTAGATTGAAATATGTTGTCATTATTCCAAATCATCTATCCAAAAACATGAATAATTATTTCCATATTAGCATATTATTGGACTCCCAAAACAAGATATGGATATAGATCACTGATAGTTCCTATAGTAAAGGCAATGCAAGAAAAAATATTTAGCTTCTTATTTTCCATGAATGTTGGAATAAGAAATTAATGGAATGTCTCAAAAATATGTGACGAAAATTTTTTTATTGGTAATAATAACATGAATAATGTTATATTAATAGAAAAAATTAATATTTTGGTTAATGCAATCAATGAGAATAATTTTATCCTTAATGTATAAAAAATAATTGAATTATTTAAATATAGAATATTTGTGGAGTATGAAAATTGAAGTCCTAAGTGGAATTCTATTAATGTGATTCGTTAATGTTTTATGAGTAATTATTATATTTCTAATGATAAATAAACTATAAATTAAATATTAAATATGAGAAGTGTTACGAAATATAATGATTAGTTGTATTTAATGTTTTGAGAAGGAAGATGGCAGATTGTAGTTTTTTTGTATAGGGATTCATGAATTATGAATGGTCTGTGTAATATAATTATTTTGTATGTATTTTCAGGAATAAACTAAATGGTGCTGGTGAACTTGAAATTTTATTGGTTATAATGACAATACATGATAAAAAACACAATATTGAGGAAATGATGAAGCATATAATGTTTCCGATAATGAAATAATGATGTTGGAATAAATATGTGATTATTATGTATAATGTAAACTGAATAGTATTATTGACTATTGAATGTATTAATGATTTGTAGGAAAAATATTTTTGTGTTATCATTGATGGAGTTTACATAATTGTTCAATTTATTGAATATATTTAATAATATGTGGTTTTATTCATGGAATGAGAATGTATCTATGATATCAATAATGTTTTATAGATATTTTGGTTATTAACTTATCTCAAGGGAATATATGATTAGAATATTCAAATGTTGGGTATGTTATAATCAATATATACTTTTTATTTTTGTCAATGTAATGTAATTTTTATAAATTTTAGTGAACTTATTTATAAATTAGTAATTTCATAAAGGTTATAAGGATAATAATTTAGGGAATATTTTATAGAAAAAATCACGTTTTTTTAAATATTAATGTATTATTCCACAATATGATGATCTATTTAGAACTTGTACTAGCCATTTTTTTTATAATAACTAGAGATCAAAAATCATTATAATATTATTATGAACTTGATGATCCATTACAAGTTAATTTTAGTGCTTTAGGGAAAATTTTGGATATTGATTTATGGTAGTAATCATTGAATTGGAAATGGATTTAGGCACATGACAAAATTTTGAGTATATATAAAAACATATCACATTAGTATATTTCCTTATATTATTAAATAGTAAAAGGATTAATAAACTCTATTAAAAGGATATTAAAAAAATTATATCTTAAAAATTTTATTTTATGAACATTTAGTCTTTAACACCATCAATTATTTATGGGTCTTATTCCCTTAACACTTAATTGTTAATTCACTTTCTTATTATCAATAATCTCTATCACTATCTATAGTGATTTATAGTTTTTTCTTTGCCTAAAACATTAATTCCCACTCATGTTCTCTTATTTGGAATCCTAGTAATTGGTTACATTAGGAAACTATTGTGTTTCAATGTTTACCATTTAAGGGTTGTTTTATTATTCATTTTTATAATTTGGGGTTTTATTTATGAATTTTTAAATTTTAAATCGTTGATGACTGATATGAATTTCAAGGAGAAATATCATCTTAATATGGGTAGAATATAACAACTATATATTTTTTAGAATTTTTATATTTCAAATTAAAAAAAAATTATACTACATACATGAAAAACATATTATAGCTTCGACTACATTCTACAATGATTTTTTCTTATGATACAAGCAATACTAAGATTAGAACATGTTCCATGAAACACTGAGTTTAATTAAAACATGACATATTATTAAATATTTTAATAATATTGAATACCTAGATGTTTTAATGATTGGTATGATCATGATTAACTAAATTATTAATATATATACTCTAGAGGTGTATTTAAAATGGATTAATTGGTGAAAAATTAATTAAAATTGTAAATAAACACTATTTTAAAATAATGTGTATTTTTTTTGAAAAACTATATTCAAGAAAACAAACACATTTTACAACAATAAAATAATAAACAATTGATGGATGATATAAATAAGATTTATATATAGTGTATGTAATCATATATTTAACATTATTTTTATGTTTTTTCTTGATATGAAATAAGAATAAATCCAATCTTATGTTGAACAAATGTATTTTTTCTAAAAAGTAGTTTTTAAAATTTTTTCACTATTATATTAAATTTATTTTATGCATTTAAAAAATATATTTGAAAATATATTTTTTAAAATCATCATGTAAAATTTATCTTACATTCTATTTTTAAAAAAATCTTCATATTTTTTTTTTAAATCTTGAAAAAATATATCATATATATTTTAAAAAATCTCATTTAATTTTTTTTAAGTAACATTAAATTATAAATTATTTTTAATGTTCGATTTGTTGAAATATAAATCTATTAATCCAATTTATGAAATTTGAATAAATTTTATAATTTGTGTTGATATAAAAACTCTGTAAAATTTTGAAAATGTTCTGTATTAAAAATATACTTCTTTTTTACGTCTATGAACATAATTTTAAATTATAATTTTCTATTTCTGTAAATGAAATTTGAGAAAATTCATTTACTATTTGAAATAATAATAATTTATTATATCTAATATAGTAAATAATATTTCTATCCAAAAGTAATAGAAAACCAATGAAAAGTAATTACCATAGTTATGGTGATAAATCGTATACTGGTTAGTTAAAATAAATACATAAGGGTCAAAAATGGACCAAAACAAATTAAATCATATTTTAGGGAAATATTTCTACATTATACATCCAATGTTCTAATATAGGGTAATTATTTTTTCTCTTTTATTGGGAATTAATTTATTATTAATGAGTCTTTTGGAAATTTCTAAGTAGATTCCATGTATATTATTTTCTCCAACTTATAAATAGAAACCACCACCCTTCATATCATCACAACTTAAAAAACTATTGGATCGGAAAATACCAGCCCAAATCTCTTCCCAAATTCCACCCAATAATCCTAGAATACATACTTTTTACTTAAATCCTCCTTAAGAATGATTTTGGTGAAAACATAAGAAGGATACCCAAAAAGGTGGTAATGTCAATATATCAGTGTTTTTATATACGTTATCCCCCCCCCCCACATACATCAGTTATAATTTTACCAGGATGGTATTATAACATAATAATCATACATATATATATGTTTTAATACATTAATGGAATAACCTAAAACCCCCTCCACTTCCAACAAATGGGTTAAAATATCATTTTTCGTGTGTTTGGTGAACTACTGTCTCAATAACCAATGCCATTAATTTTACCATTACAAAATAATAAGGATAAAAATAATTTATATGTATTATTTTATATTATATTTATGATATTATTATTCTAATGGAATTATTATATAACATGTATGTTCATACTCTCCATGTTTTTTCATTATAATAATTTCGCTAATGTGTATGACGGACTACATCCTCACAAATTGATGTCATTTGATCAAGATATACATGGAATGAAAATAGGAAGGATATATCAAAATTATGTTATATAAATGACGTAAAATTATTATTTAATAAAAATATATCTTATAACATTATTTTGTTTAATGTATTATTAAAACGGAAACATCGTTCATGCATACATACGACTTACAATCCCCATAAACTATGTATTTTATTTTATATCAATAATTTTAATGGATTATAATAAATTGTTATAAACATAATATATATGATATTTATACCATGGATAAAAATTTGGAGATTAATAAATCATGTTCAATGTATGAGGAATAAAATATCAAATGAAAACATATTTGAAAAACCACATAGTCATTACCCAAAACATAACAATGACATTGAATTGTTAACAAACAAGTAATAGATTTTCATAATGAACATAATATGTGGTATTTCATATATAATTATGTTAATTAATATATTTATAACAAAATTATATTTACTATACATGAGGTTTGAAGATTTATGAGGGAATTCAATACTTATGTTACGGGATTTCTAGTCGACTATTATTTTCGTGGAGACACATGTAAATTTACCACTCAAATATTCTTTGTGAATTATATAATTACCCTTTAACATGTTTAATAATGAATATAATTATTTAAAATCTATTTACATATTCATTTTATTATATTATTTATTGGGTTTATGGTTCAAATGGTACCCATGTGGTAGAGGATTTGTTTCTTAATTTTCCATCTTTACATCATTTGTCAAGTTATGAACATTTTATCATTTAGGAGGTGTATATACACAAGTTTTTACATGTGATTTCATGAATTTATTTAATAAAATTTATATTTTAAATTTTATATAATTTTATTTTTTCATGTGGTTTAGGATTCAATGCCACCAAATTTGGTAAATGTTTTAGGATACGGTCTCATCATTTAATGAGACTATTTATGACTATGTTTCCAATGATGTAATCTTATAATAAATATATCAATAAATTCATTAATTATTTTAACCATTGGATAGTCATTATATTTTCATTTAATATAACTAGTTATCCACTATTTCTTAATGTAAATAATTGAGAATAGTGTAATTAAGAACTTCCAAAATATTTTCCTTTTTGGTCATATAATTTTTTTTATGAAGCAATGTTTTCTAAAAATTATTAAAAAATGATTTTAAAATTTTTGTAATAATTTTATAAAGAAAATTTCCCATATATTTTCATTTAAATAATAAATAAAATTAATCTTCATGTTAATTTCTAAACATATTTCATTTGGATCATACTGAATGTCTGAAATGAAAAAATATTTTTAAAAATAATATAATGAACACTATTTCACATTGTAACGACTTTTCAATTATATCAAGGCTCTGTTAGATTTTTCAAATCGCATTTTAAAAAAAATTATATATTTGTGAATTTATGATCTTTGAAGAATATGGTTTCAAATTGAAAAGAATATCAAAGGGATTTTAACTTTTAAAAAACCATTTTTAATGTAAAAAATATTTTTTCCACAAGGAAAATTATCAATGATTTTTAAAGAATCCTATATAGGTATTCATGTTTATTTTCCAAATGATACATTTTGTAAAAATTGGTTTTTATAGAAAAATTATTTTTCTTCAAGATATTTTCCATGTAATATTTCAGAATTATTCTCTATATATGATGGCATCATTGGATGATACATATTTCTTATTAGGTATATAATCCAAGGATATAATTTAATTTTTTTTTCTATGAATTTGTTATGTTTATGATGATTTTATTTCATGAAACCCATTTCTCTTCCATGGGTTATGCCTTGATTAAATTATTATTGACCCTACTTCCTCTCACGGGTCATGATATTATGGATTTATGAAATGATTATAAGACCTGTACATTTTTCATTGGTTACGATATGATGATATTGTTATGAAACACATTTCATTTTATTGATATTTATATGATGAGTGTTCTATTATCTTTTGGAATAAATATTTATTGTTTTTATTATATTTGGGATGGTTCAGATATTTCTTAAAAAATAATTTGGAAATGATAATTGTTCGACAAGCATAGAGGGTACAAATGTTCTTATCTCAAGCTAAAAATAAAGGGTACATTAGTGGTTAATAAAAACCCATGAAGGAGGGTACACTGGTGGTTATCCAAATCCCACAAAAATATGGTATTTGGGTGTTTATCCCAAGGCCATATTAGGTACATGAATTCTTAACACATCCCTAACATGTTAATTACATCTTGGTGGTTAAAATTCACATATGATTTTCTATATTAATGTCTATTTAAAAATTCTAGTACATATAAAAATGTTATTATTTCATGAATCTTGTTATTTGACTTCATTATGATTGATATCTTATGAAATTTATTGATTTATTTCATGAAACATGTTTACGATCTATTATATGATGGGTATGGGTTTCATATATTATTCTCACATTATTATACCCTAATTCTCATATTATGTTTATAAAATTCCATTGATTACCATAACTAATCATATAAGGTAACCCTTCCTTATGTTCCCATTCACTATGTTAGGAATAAAAGTTTAATATTTGGTTCATCTATGAATGGTAATAAAAGAGAATACAATTTTGTGAAACATTTATAATTTTTCAGTATATATATATTTTTTCGTTGAGCAACCAAAGAGACTAAATTATTAGGGACCTCAAGAGAGTGTTGGGGAAATTTATTTTCTATTAATCTAAAAAAATAAGATAAATTTGTATGAAACTATAGGGTCACTGTAAGAAGGTTGATGGGGAGTGTCATGGGTATGGATTGAGGAAACAAATGTTGTAAAAATAATCATATATGGTAGAAGTAGAGGTTCCCTTTTATCAGTGAAGGGGGAATGCATGGAAATACATAAAATATTAAATTATTACATATTTATTTTCAAGTTCATGTTGCATAGAATTGAGATATTTATAATCTAGGATGAGGTTGATTTTAAATCACCTCATCTAATTAAATCTCTAACATTGTATGCGATATTTTTAGCCTTATATATTATTATCAACTGCGGATAACCCTATAGATGATTTCTATAACATCAAAGATTTTTTCTCAATCAGAGCCAAGTATATTACACTAAATCAAAAAGCGGCTCTAAGTGAAAAATATATGAAATTATAGACCATAAATAATTCTCTGTTTCAATGATATGTTTTTTAATAATTATAAATCATTAAAGAATATGTTATTTAACCCAATATAAAATTAATGAAAATTTCTTGTATATTCACAAACATTGTCTTTAATTTCATTACGTTACTAATGTAATTGAATATAAAATTTTAAAAAAATCTTGTTATGATATATTAATAAATAAATCATTGAAAAAATATTGCATATATATTTTATTACATTTATTTTGAAAAACCACATTTACATGATTTATAAATACATGAGTAAATATTTTGTCTGTATTCCGTAAGCTTGTAATGTATTTATTCCATTACTAAAAACAATAAATAATTTACCACAATACAATAATTTCATTAATGATTAAAAAAACTTGAACCTAACATATCACCTTTGTATCCACATTAATATTTATTATATATATTAATACAATGATAATGACATTTTTTTTGAGAATCATATTACGATAATTATAAAAAGAATGTGGGATGAAATTTACACAGTTGAAAACCATGAATGGTTATAGTAAAAAATATCCAATAAGATGAAAACAATTGTTACTGTAATTTTTATGAATTATCTCTTGTTTTAACCCCATTTTACCTATTTTACCCTCAACATGGTGACAAATATTTAATATGGTTACTATTCATATTGTAATATAATAGAAGGGACTAATTTATGAAATTTCATCATCAATATTCTAAATATGGTCAACATCATTCATTAATAAACATATAATGGTTTTAAAAAAATTCACATAAATGAATAAAATTCAGAGACAAATCAGTTTTAGAAAATTCAATTTTATCCAAATATATTCATATAAAATATAATTTAAATAATGAGTCCTATGTAATTAATATTTATATTTTTTATTTATGGAGTCTTACTTTATATTATTATAATAATAAAAATTGGTACTTAATTTTAAATTATTTAACAAAAAAATGAATGTTTTAAAAAGAATGCTATATTTAACTATTCTAATAAAAAACAATTCCATCTATAAAAAAATAACTCAAATATAATTTTTTGTTAATGATATACAAAAATTATTTCATTTTTTCAAATAAAAATTCTGAAATTTATAATGAAAACATTTTAATAAAATCATGCAATGTGTGAATTTCAATTTCATTAGAATAAAACTATTTTCGTTTTCCTTAAAAATAAATTAAAATTATAATAGTGTATATAAGTGTATAAAATATAATTTATGAATATTTTCAATGAATGAAAATTATATATTTTAATAATTATATGGGTTATCAAATTCTTCCCCAATTTTTGTAATTTCAACCTTATAATTTCATTCATTACTTATATAAGATTGGAAATTTTCCTATTATAGTATTTACCCATTCACATGTAATTTGTTTAATTATATGTTTTTTATAAGAACTTCTTTATCCTACTTAATTAAATTATATTGAAACACCCACCCTCGATTTTTATGAATATGAATGATTTTTTACTTATAATAATGTTTCCCTTCCAAATAAAATGATTTAGGTCTCAAAACATGTGATCAATCTTGAATATAATACATTAACAACAAAACATAAAATTCAACTAGTTCTTGTGTTAAAATTGTAACAATATTCCTTTGATAATGAATTGGTATAACCTTCTCCAAAATTTTATATGGTTTAATAAAATGTTGATTAATCTTTCCATTTTCACCAAATTGAATTAAACTTTTTCAAAGAGATACTTTGTTATACACATGATCACCTACCTCGAATGAATTATCTATCCTCCTATTGTATATTTAAATTTTAAAACATTCTATGATATACCAACATGTTTCAAAATCATATTATCCGTCTCAATTTCTAATTCTGGTCCTAACATCATTCTTTTCCGAGCTTCATAGAGACACGATATTGGCGGGCAAAACATTCTATATATTCCCACAAAATGGGCCATAAATATACTTGAATGACTACTATTATAAAAAGAAATTTAAAATAATGACAGATTTTTATCCATAAATCCATGGTAACCCATTTAAAAATATCTAATAATGTCTTTTTAATGTCTCAAGAACTCCCTCTAATTGAATATCATATTGAAGAGGAAAAATTATATGAAAATATAATTGATTACCAAATCAATTTTGAAGGAATTTTAAAATTTTAGCATTACTAATAGGATGACGGTAAGATATTATAGAGAGATACCCTATGAAATATTATTATCTCTTCCTCATAATGTTTATAAGTATGATCAATACATATTTAATTTATAATATTAAGAAAACATTTAGATATTGATTAATGATTAGTAGTAACCCATATCACATTATTTCTATAGAAAATATTCTATAATCAACAATGAAATCAATGGATATATTCTCCCATTACAATTCTATAATAGGAAAAGGATGAAAAAACCCCATCAAAAAATTTTCATTCCACTTTAACCTATGGAAAATTCCTTCTTTTCATTGTAAATTTCACAATATATCTTGATATCCCTTACTAATTTTTTTTGAAGGTCTCAATACATCTTCATGCTATCATGATGAATAGAAAATAAATATCCTTAAGCATCACAAAAAAATATTTTAATCAATAAGTAATCAAATAGAACACATTATAATTTTTATAATCAAAATAGACATTCTTTTTTAATATAAAATTCATCAAAAATATCTTTTTTTTAATTCAAAACAATAATGTATAAAAAATTACACCTTATGAGGTTTATTAATTCAGTTTGACAATGATGATTGAACTAAAACCTAAATCAAAAAAATAATGTTTCTATATACACAAAATCAAGATCAAAAATCATCAAAACATTTTACAACATATCATGTTCAAAATGTATCCTAGTTAATTATTCTTTATCGATTTGACTTAAATCATCTACAACCAGGTTTCCTTATCCTATATGGTAATTAATTAAGAAACGAAAATCTATAATCAATTATAACCATATTAACTTCCCTTTTCTTAAATCATTTTGACTGAATATATAATTTTAATTTTGTTGGTTACTATAAATTTCATACATTCATCCATATAAATTATGAATATATATTTTTAATGAAAACAACCATAGTAGATATATTTTTGACACAAGAAGGATTATTTAGAACACAAGGTTTTAGTTGTAATGATTAATAAGATGCTACAAGATCATTTTACATCTGAAAGGAATCATTTCCCTTCAATTAATCATCACTATAGTTAAAAATATAAAAATATATTGATGGAAGGATATAAAATTAGAAAATTCACTTATTCTCATTTTATGTTCCCAGAAGAATTCGTCAAATTCTTCCACCAAGATGTATATTAATCGTTTTTATGTTGAAATATTTATTAGGATAAAAATATAAGATAATTATACAAAAAAACAACTCTAATAAACTACTAATAAAATAAATCAATTAATATATCTTAAATTTATAGGTCTTGACACTTTTTAACCATGTTAGTTTTACCTAAATAAATAATAATTCCATCATTATTCAAAATATACCCATGGGAAGAATTATATCATACATAGAATTCACATTTACTAAATTTTCCATATAACTTGTTTCTATATTTATTATGCAGAATAACACTCAAGTTTTTCACCTAAACGTCATAATTTTGAGAATATATAATTATTTCAGCAAGAATCAAAAAAAAATATTATACATGAACTCAAAAAAAAATATTCATATGGTCCATAAATACATCTGTAAATTTTTTCAACCCAAAGAGAATAACAAAAAACTCATAGAACCCATACAATGTGTGGAACACCGTCTTCAAAATTTCATTATATTTATCCTTTCATTAATGGTTCTTAGTCTTGATATCAATGTTCCAAAGATATTGAACTCCATATAGTTGATCAAACACGTCATTAATATTAGGGGAACAACTTATTATTCACAGAAGTGGTTTTATTTAATTAAAAATAATCAATTAATATCGTCATGAAATCATCTTTATTTTTAATAAAAATATATTTTCAGCACATTTGGAATTGACTGGTTTAATTAAATAATTCTATAAAACCATTGTATTTTTTCGGTTTCTAAACATTCTACCTAATATATTATGTAGGGATGTTTTGAAAATGTCTTGTCATTCGAAATATTAGAAATTGGAATATTTTTATTCCTATTAATGATATATTTATGATAAAATTCATTTCCATCAAAAATAAACTTCTTATCAACTTAATATATTATCAAATTTATGAATTAAAAATTGTATAAAATCAAAATCCAATTCAAAAATACAACTTCTTCAGATCTATAATCTATCATATCATTAGAAAAGGAAATACATTCAATACTTTTAATTTCATCAATCACTATAATGGGAAAGGGCACATGGTTTGTAGGTAAAAGGCATGAACATAGGTTAACATGTATATTAATGTAATGTTGTTCCCAAATACTACATCCACGTGTTTTTACAAAAAATTCCTCATCCTTTTTATGATCTAAAATATAAAATTTAACATTATATTCCCATGAAAAAAATAATGCATTGACCCCAAATAAAAAAAATTCATAAGAATAATCTAAATAATTAAATAATATTCCAAACACCACATCACAAGATTTTCCAATATCCCTCAATGTTTTCATAAATTATTTACAAACACATTTCACCTTCTGATATTTATAAATTCTACCATTTCATCATATCTCCAAATAAATAAGTACAAAAAAACCTATCACATTACAATTTTGAATCATAATATCTGATTTTCATTATTTTTCTAATAATTTTATATAGAGACATGAGCTACATGTAAAAAAAATTCCAAGATTAAAATCCCTTAAAAATTATAAAATATAATATTTTAATATATTTTTACAGCATATATAAAATTATGGAATCATGATTTTCTTATATTTAAATTTATTCAGTATGTGATATACCATAACCTACAACTTCGACCATGTTTTATAGTTGTTATCATAGAATACATGATCATAAAAAATATATATTTCCATATTCTCAAAAAATAGAACATGGTTCTATTAACTTTTTTATTCATGAGAATGAAATTATATATAATATATTGGCTAAAATTCAATCGCCTTGATATTTTATAAAATATTAAATTTAAATGCATTTAATCATTATTGTAATTTTCACTACACACATAACTTATATTATATTATATAACACACAAAAACTGATTTTTTCTTGTGTTACATGAAACATTATGTATATGTTTCATTACAAGAAACACTAAGTGTATCTTGTATTATATGAAACGCTGATTTTAAACAAATACTAACATAATAATAAAATACTATTATATAATTTTTATCACCTAGGAATTAGAATGGTGCGTGTGAATAAAATTTCTGAAATTAAGAAAATATACGGGATTAAAATTTACACATAATGATTTTTTGATGATAAATTAATTATAAATGAAAATAAAAACCATTTTAAGAAAAAAGAAATATTTTAAGAAAAATATTTTACGTGTAAAAGCATTTTTTTCCTCAGTAAATTAGAAAAATAGTTTTGTTGAATGATTTTAATTAAACTTAGATACTATATATTGATTTTATTTTTTATCATTCATATTTTTGGATTTATATGCAATAGATACAAATAAGAACAATTTTATGCTGAAAAGTTGTATATTTTAGAAAAGTATTTTCCTTACATTTTGAATTTTTTGATCATTTATTCTTCAATTATTTTATATATATATTAAATAATAAAATTAATTTTTTATTGATTAGTATCTAAATTATAATGTAGTTATTGTTTCATAATTATTTGAAAATATTAAATTTTTTCTAAATAGTGAAAAATAGTTATTCTTATTATGATTATTAATTTCATTTTAAGAATTTAAAAACATAAATAAATTATATATTTTTTTTAAATAAAGTAAATTTTATTATATAAATACTATAAAATTATGTCATTCATATCTATTTCATTTTGAATTTTGATATAAATCCATTATAATTTCTTGAGAATTTTCTTTCTAGAAAACTACTTTTTGTCACGTCAATGGGATTAAATTTAATTAAAATTTCTCACTTCTATAAATGGAATTTTGAAAATTGGATACCAAATTTTTAATCAAAATACGTTTTATTATATAATATTTACCACATAAGTCATTAAAATAATAAATTATAAATAGAGTAAAAATTAATTACCGTGATTAACAAAATAATTGTTTTATTCAGGGTAAAACATAAACTAATTTGGTTAAAATGACCAGGAAAGTTGTAAAAAACTAATTAAATGATCATATTTTGAACATGTCACTTAAATTTATATAAATACCCATTTTCAAGTCATTTTTCCTCTAGAAAATATCGGTACACCATTTTGTTCTAAATAATTATAAGTGCTCTACGAACCTCGCTAATAAAAGGTCGTCCACAATCCTCTCTTATTCAGACCTCAAACCAAGTATTTTTTGTAAAACACATAAAAAATAATTTAATTAAAATTTTCCCCTTATACTAGAAGAATTAATTTCATTATTAAACCATCTTATGAATAGTTTAGTTTTAATCCAAAAGAGGACTTAAAAAGAAAGTGTAATATTTATAAACATGTATTTCTATTTTATTTTTTTCTTCCACCTACCATAATATTTTAAAAATAAGATTAAATAATAAAAATTAATCTTTGATAATATGTTATTACATTAATGTAATAACATAAATTCATCTATGTTATCATAACATGGGATATAAATCATCATTCATGTGCACATTATAATATCGCCTCATAAATAGAAGTTATTTATTCTTCATCACCGCAAATAATAGATGGATATACATATTTATTTAATTATTATAAATTATATTTATTGTAAAATTATACTTCAATAAATATTATATCACATATACCTCCTTACATTCCATTCTATGGGAATATGATAATGTCCAAGTTGTGTGTGGAAAAATACCTCCTCACTAAGCGAAGTTATTTATTCTACCATTACCATTTAGGTAACAACGATGTGTTTAATGAAATAAAATGACATATAAAATATATTAATTCCCAATAAATTCTATCACATTTTTTCTATTTATCTTTTTAATCATTTAGAAAAAATTTATCTTTATTCTTGCGTATGTTTGACTGGCCGTCTCCCTAAACTATGTAATTCAATTTTTAACTCTATATTTTATGGATAAAAATAGTTACATGTATAATTAAGGTATATGATATTTATATCATTTATAAAATTATTTATATAAGGGAACCATGATAAATTAAATGGTATCAATAATAAAAAAACACAAAAAGATATTGGAAAGAAGTAATTATTACCCGAAATGGGAGTTTGACAAGGAATTATTGATAAATGGGTAATAAAAAGTCACTAGTAAATCACATAATTCATTATATGTATTATTATAGTTATTAAATATATTTATATAAATCTTATTTTGAATATAAAATAGGTTCTAATGTGTATGATATTAGTTGAGACTTAAGGTAAGGTATTTTTGTCTCCCCTTTTTAAATCGAGGAGATACATTCCACTTTAGACACTTATTTATTTTATTAGCTATATATTCTTCCCCGGTTATATTTTATAATACTTCCCCAGAATGTATTTTAATTTAATTATCCTTTTAACGATATCTCTTTCATCTGTTTTACAGATTAGATGATACATAACTCTTATAGTATATTCCCTCAATTTGTTTTATTTATGACATATGTTATGTTATACACAAATATTATTTCATGTGGAACATATACAACACATTTGACTTATAATATGATAAATTTATTTATTCTTATGATATTATATATTAATATTATCTTATTCATTCATTGGTCTTATTATTAATGTTACAAAAGTGGGAGAGGTTGTATATTACAATATCATCATTTACAAGGATTCTTTAACTCATGCTTAAAATGATGAAATCATGTGATATATCATTCAACAAGATAAATAATTTTATTATTAATTGGATTTCTGTTTATGGGATTATGTTTCTAAGATAATATTTTTAATAAATATCATCTTTATTTATCTCATTTGTCAAAACCCGATTTTATTCCAAATATAGGTTTTCAAAAAAATTGAAATGTTTTTAACATTATTTAAAAGATTAATTATGAATTTTTTTCCCATTTTTGATTTTTTATCAAGAATTCAAATATAATTATTATTCCCTTTTCCAAATAATGACTATTTGTATTTTACAAAAAAAGTGTAATGGATTTTTTTACATGTAATAGTTGAATGTGTTTTTACAACATCATGAAAATTAAATTCTTCAATGATTCCCCAATAGAATCTTAAATTATTTTCAATAAAATGTATTTCCAAATATTTTTAGAAATTATTATTATTTAAAATTTATTTTCATCTTTTTAAGGGTTATTTTCTCCGGAAATTTTAGAAGTGATATTTCGAAATCATGTTCAAGACAATATTTCATATCTTAAAATTAATAAATATTTATAAGTTATATGATCCAATTATTCCATATTTATTATTTATCTGGATTGTTTATTTTTATGATGGAAATAAGATTATGAAACATGTTTTTCACCCAGAGGTAACATCGTGGTATGATTTGGGTGAAATGAGATTATTTTCCTTTAGGTTATACCATGATAAAATTCATATGAAACCCAATTCTTTTTTAATAGGTCATGATTTTATTAAATAAATATATAATTACAAATCCTATTTCATTTCCATTTGTTTTGTTGTTATGAAATTTTATGATACCCATTTCATTTCACATGTTCAGATATGATGAGTTTTTTTATAATGTAGAATACACATATATTTTATTTTCTTAATTTGATAGGTAGGGAACTATATTTCCCACCAATTCATTGGGTAATGATTGATACATAATGAGTTAAATTTGACTAGATTAGAGAGGTTACCCTATTTAATAAGAGACTATATCTACTATAATATTCTTAAAAGTGATCCCCAACTACTATGATGTTTTTAGGAGTGAATCCATTCAATTATGTTATTATTGGAAATGAATCATAAACTAAAAATGAAATGATTTTATATTTTAATTTTTGATCTAAAAACCTATTCCATATTCTAATGTTATGATCATATGGTTCATGAACTTTGATTCCTTTAAGATTCAAAACATATGAACATCTATAATTTATTTCGTTGATCATGTTTATGATATATGAAATATAAGTTATTGTTTTACAATGTTATTATCTTTTTATCATACCCTTATCTTTGTAAAGACCTATAATTCCCATATATAATTTTATATTATGTCAGATTATTATGAGTCTGAGAAAATTGATGGTACGTGATTCTGAGGCTCAGAGTGTCCAAAATAGAATTTTTAGTAGTTTTTATGGTACGTTCAATAAATGTAAAAGTGGTTAATTCTATATTTTGGACCAATTATCATTTTAATAATATGAGGGAACCATTGAATTCACTGCATCGAGTTTCTCTTAAGAGAATTTTAACATTGTTCAGAAAAAATAAGTCAAAAGTTATTTTTTGGACTTTACAAAAAATTATAAACTAACTCCATGAGTTATGTTATTTCATTATTTATAATCGATGAGAGAAGTTGGTGGGTCCATTAGTTTGTCAGATCATTCTATGGCCAGTTACTCTTGGTTATGTAACCGCACTATCAAGAGTTTAATAGGTTCATTAATTAAATTCACTAATGAACCACATTAATTGTGTAGTGAGTTAAACCTCTATTCCTTATATTTAAAAAAAGAATAGGAAATAGTTTTTGGGATTCCTGATAGGAACCTCTTCAAATGTTCCAATCACAGTATCCACTAACATAGAATAGCGCTTCGATGACTATTGGAGGATTTGAATCGGATATCGTCGAGCGATGAAAAACACCTTCGAGCAATGGTCCATCTCTCTCTTCTGCATCATCTTCCAACAAATTCTAGTTAGGTGTTTTGTCTAAGAAATATCTTATTCTTCTACCCTTGGTGATGTTAAATTCTTTCCTTGTAATAATGTTAACGCGGAGGGCGCAGGCCAAAACGAAGAACATCTCCACCCTCCACCAAACTTTTTTTGTTTTTATTCATCGTGGATGACCAACCGATATGGTGGCAGGATGAAACTGGGGGGTCCCACGGTGATGGTAGTGTCCTGGGAGGCCCATAGGCATATTTGAAAAAAAACGGACCTCTAGAACTTCATCAAAGTCCCCTGGAAGCTTCGCCATCGTGGCAACGTCAGTGACTGGAGAAGGTGGTCCCCGGGTCCTACTGGCTGCAAAGAGTAGGCAACGCGTGAAGGAACAATTGCGGACAAGGGTGACCAACCAACAATGGCCATGTTGATGGTGGTGGCATGCCACGATAGCGTTCCAAAGAGGAGGGTCATGGCACCGAGCCATGAAAGAGGGCAGACCCGCACCCGTGGGTCTGCTATTGACCGGTCCATGTGTACTGGACACCTGTAGAATTTCCAATTGATCTTCTAATTTAATGACCTCGTACAGCTGAGGCATTCTGGAGTGTACCGAACTCCAGCACCAGCCATCGGGCCTGGTGGGTCGCGCCCACCCAGGTGGGTAGGGCCGAAATCGCAGCCCAACGGGCTAGACCTGTCCCTACCAAACTGGCCCCAACCAAACCAGACTGATCCCAGCCCCTTCGAGCTGGGCCCATCGGGCAAGGATTGGTTGGTCAGACCAGGTCAGACCAGACACATACCACTTTTAGGCCTACTTTCTCTTATATGTGAATATATCATAAACCAGACGCTAGTTTGACAAACCTTCTACGGTGTTGTAAAACTTATGATGAAGCTCTACTTTTGAAAAACTCCAGATGGGATTTGGAAATGTTTTTTTACATCTCGGTTGAATCAGACTCGAATCCAGCTGGGCCACTGGCACTAGAATGCATTTAACTAATATACCAGGTGATTGATATATGTGTCACCTATTGCGTTAGAACCCTTGCGACCTTGAGGTTCATCGGTTAATTTCATATTTCGAATTCGTGGCGGTTGAGGTATTACTGATGGCATGAGGAGTAGATCCCCCCATAATTGAGCGTGTTATGTGTGAGAATATAGTTATTAGCAGTGACATGAAGCTTTAATAATTAACATGTGTGGGTAAGTACCTATTGATCATGTGTAGGTCAATTCAAAGAGATCTTGTGTCGGTCAGCGCTCAACGATCCTGTATGCATTAGCACCTCTCGATCATGTGTGGGTCAGCGCTCATCGATCATGTGTGGGTTAGCGCCTAGTGATCCTGTGTGGGTCAACATCGATTGATCTAGTGTGTGTTAGTATCAGAGCTTCTCAATATAATAAGATGATCTAAATTTACTACTAATCATTTGTACTTATATACAGAAGTTATACCTGGTGTGATCTATCTTTTTCTTTGTGCTTTGTGATTAAGATCATGCATTATGGTTATTCCTTTTTGGAATTCTGAGAGACCTTCAAGGGTTTTAGGGTCCCTACATGGTATTATTATCATATCCCCTTCATGGGATCCACCTACACCTTGTTGTCTCTTATGTAGACAATGGAAATATTTGACTAATACTTGAGGAGCGAGGACTTGATAGTGTAAAGAGGTGTTCGGTTGACTTGGAGAGCCATAGTGATGAGTTGTACCTACTATTCTAGTGGAAACATTGTAGAGAGACCTCAGGGTATATTTTTTCCCGTTTACATGTACTTCCATTTCATTTGGGATTGTATTCTAGACCCTATTACATTCAGTACATACTTTTACACTCAATTGAGGTTTTTAGTTTTTGTTGTACCTTTCTTCTTTCATTGTGGTATACTTTTGCACAGTGTTCCCAAAATGTGTGTGTATAAGTTTTTAGGTAATACCTTTTTTGATGGATATACCTTTCATGTGCTAGTCGCTAGCCCCTCACCTATAGATGGTGGGGTTGGGGTAGCCATGGCACAAGCCTCGGGGGACGGGTAATGAAAATGTTTTATCATAGGAGTCAGTTCATTTGATGAACTAGGACTCTAATATTTTAAAGGGGAAACAGTGTTATGTATTTGGAGTATAGTTTTTAGTTCGGGGAGTCCATTATTGGTGTGGTAGATATGGTATCCATAGTAGAGGACCCTGAGTTCTGATTTACAACTCGGTACACGAAAAAACCATTTGCTTATCTTTTGGAAATATTTTTTCTTTTGATCGCTTTTGATTCTGATGACTAGGTATAACCTATTGATCATGACACATCTATTTCCTTACAAGATACTTCCTCGTAAAAAAACAACTACGATTCTAGGTAGTGTTTAGGATGATGTCCCACTATGTGATGGGGCTTCGGTGTAGGGCCCTCTTTTGGCGATTTTACCCTCGGGTGGTGTACCAACAATGCCACTTCCTGTAGGGGAGAAGTTGCCTCCAATACCACCAAAAGAGGGTGCACACAGACATAATGCTCTTCACGAGTTCCTGTGGTAGAGGCCTCCTATGTTTTAAGGCAAGATAGATCCATAGGTGGATGCGGATTGGATGGAGGTTGTGGCTAGAGATGTCCATATACATCTATACCTAGAAGACCAGATGGTGATCCTAGCTACTAGCCAATTTTATGGCAATGCAAGGAGATGGTGGAGTCTGATGCTCCAGTTTCATGATGAGGTATCCCTCACCTAGTAAGACATTGATAGACTCTTCAGGGTGGAGTTATTACCATAAACACTAATATCTATTCATATTCATGAGCTACTACACTCACAGAAGGGAAGCATAATAGTTTCCCAGTACTCAGCGAGATTCGCTGACCTATCCTGCTAATCAACCGACATAGTACGAGACCCTTTCTTCTTGGCTCAGACCATTGAGCTGGGTAACCAATGGGATATTATATCTTTAATTAAATCTCTCAAAATACCAATGTAGGCTGGTGTTCTTGAGCAAGAACATATAGTGGAGGGCTTCCTAGCTGAGCATGCACCGATAGCGCGGGCCACCACTAGACGACACATAGCCGAGTAATCTTCAGTTGGTCGTAGGATGATGAAACAGAGGCCTAAGTGGTCTAGATGATTTGGTGGCTGACCCCTAGATGTGGGGTTGGAGGTTCGGAGCTCATAGGACAGAGGATGATAGTAGATGAGTAGAGCGTACTACTCATTCATTGGGTAGGGTCCCATGGATGGCGACTACCAAACAAGTTGCACTGATGATCAACAGATTATCGAGGAACCACTGAGGAAGAGGTAGAGATTTGGGTGGGGAGGTCCATAGGGCGTTGTACATGGAAGAAGATTTGGCCGAGTAGCAGGCGATGTGAGATAATTTGAGGTTCTACGACCATCACATGCAGTGGACCACCCAGACCACAGGGAGTAGGTGGATAGGGGGAAACTCAGCTCCAGGAAGTAGAGGCCTATGATCACAGTGCTCTAGAAATGATTTGATGTACGATCTGTTTCTACTCCACCCATGATGCAGTACATATAGACACAAGATCCAGTCACTCATTCATTAACATGGCTATAATTTTGAGCTGGTAGATTTTGATGGCGCTATTGGTTCGATCCATATGTTTGTAGACTCTTACATGAGATGATTTGATGATTACACACAATTGCAGGAAGTGTGAGATTAATCTAGGAGGTTAGAGATTTGGAGAGGGTCACCTAGTAGAAGCACTATGGCCTTACAATATCATCTTGGGTATTGAATGGTTATCCATAGTTCATGCTTAGATTGACTATTTTAGGCACAATGTGTGATGTGTCCTCAAGGATGGGATCAGGTGGTCCATCACCGATGAGAAGAAATCCTTTACAACACATGATGGAATTTCTCGAATGAGGATACATCCAATCACTCATTAGATGGCTTGCCTCACTCTTGGTGTAGTGGATGAGAGGAGTCCAAGATATCATGTAGTGGTGTACTCGTATGCTGATTTCATTCATGATGATGTTCTTGGGGCTACCCCGTCATAGAGAGGTCTACTTTTACATCGATCTATACCCCATGACCAAACTGATTTATACACCCACATATCTGATGGCTCCCCTAGAGCTTCTTGATTTGATGGTAGATTTGGAAGACTTTTTTATGAAGAGGTTTATAAGGCACAGTGTTTCTTCTCAGGTTGTCCCAATTTTTTTTCCATTAATGAAGACGATATTTTTTGGCATTCTTGGACTATCGGCACCGAAACCTTGTGATAGTGAAGAACAATTATCCACTACTAAGGATTGTTAATATCTATGATCAGCTAAATGGATCTCAGTGGTTTTCAAAGATAGACCTCTGATACAGTTATCATTAGCTCAAGGTACGTGATACGGATGTAGCAAAGATGACCTTCAGATGCAGGTATTACAAATATGAGTTCATGGTGATGAATTTTGGCATTAACGATGACACAGAAGTGTTCATGGGACTCATGAAAAATATCATCTAGCCTTACATCGATCAATTTGTTGTTTTCTTCATTGAATCCATCATTGTGTAGTCAGTGTCAGAGGACGATCAAGCCAGTCATCTGCAGATAGTTCTGGATACACTCCAAAAGCACCAGCTTAGTGGTATGCTCTCTAAGTTATAGTTCTGTATATGAGTTTTCCACTTTATGCTGCACATTATATTATAATTTTTAGTAGTAGTGGGTCTGGAAAAGATAGAGGTAGTGCTTTTGTGAGATCCCCCAAAGATTGTGACTAGGGTGCGTAGTTTTCTAGGAATGGTTGGGTACTACCAGATATTTGTACCCTAATTTTATAGAGTATCAACACCCTTATTAGGTTTCATAGTGAAGGGATAAAATTTATTATGTATATAGAGATTCCGGTAGAGTTTCCAAGAGCATAGTTGGAGACTAACGAGTGCCCCCATATTGAGGATACTCAAAGATGGGATTATGTATGTATTCTACTATGATGCATCAGGGACCAGACTAGGTTGTGTCCTAATGCATGAGTGAGTAGTGATTTCCTACAGCTCCCAGTAGATGAGGCAACACGAGAAGAACTACATGAACCATGACATGGAGTTAGTAGTAGTTTTGTTTATAGTGAAGATTTGGCAGCACTACATGATGGGTGAATAGATTACTATTTAATAAAATCACAATAGCCTCAATTTTATATTCTCATGGAATTATCTGAACCTGATACAACAACAATGGCTAATGTTCCTCCAAGACTCTGAATATGAGATTGTCTACACTCTTGGGAAGGGGAACGTAGTAGCAGATGAACACAATAAGAGGTAAGGTCTACAATTTATGAATGATGCAGAAATATAGTTATTAGCATTGAAAATATCCTTCATGGACAGTGATGGAGAATATTACATCTAGTCTATGACTGTCACTCCCCCACTCCTTTAGAGAATTTGGGAGGCACATATTGGGGACATGGACTATGTGACTCGACGTGCTCCGATATCTTTTAAACATTCTCCTGAAGGATTTTATAAAACTGGGGATCACATCATCCTTTCCATAGGATGAACCATGGTACCAATGATGCTACAAGATGAGGTGTTGAGGGATTTCCACACATCCCCTTTGGTGGTATATCCTATAGTGGAAAAAATGTACCAAGACCTCCAGGGCCAGTAATGGTGGACAAGGATGAGGAATGCAGTGGTGGAGTTCATTTCATGATGCCTCATTTTTCAATAATTGAAGTTCAGGATCTAGGTTTCAGTGGGATTGAATTTTCCACTTGAGGTGCTAGAGTGGAAGTGGGATGTCATCTCCAGGGACTTCATGATAGGACTAACACATAAATCTAGGGTCCATGATTATATCTGGGTGATTTTTGAAACACTCACCATGTTTTCCCACTTCCTACCCATCTGAGAGTAGGGATAAGTAGAGGGATTAAGATGCCTCTACGTATGGGTGATCGTGCAGCTTCACGGGGTGTCATCGATGATCATCTTATATTGCGACTATTATTTTACATCCCGATTATGTAAGGGATTACAGGTGATTTTCGGGACATAGCTACGCTTGATAACCACCTTTCATCCACATACAGATAGTCCGACAGACTGGAATATACAAAAACTTGAGGACATGCTTCATGTGTGCATCCGTGATTTTGGCCATAGTTGGGAAGACCACCTGTCACTGGAGGAGTTCTCATACAACAACAATTATCACTCCACCATCGGGATGGTTCCATTTGAGGTCTTGTACAGGCGACCATGCATATCACCTCTATGCTGGATAGACCCAGGGGAGTCAGTACTTATGGGTCCAATGTTTGTATGGGCTAATACTAAGAAGGTAAAAATAATCCAAAAGCAGTTGAAGACTTCCCAGAGCTGGTAGAATTATAATTCTGAAAAGAGAAAGAGACCCTTAGAATTTGAGGAATGAGACCATGTATTATTATGGGTCTCACCCCAATGAGAATTTCATAGATTTTTCCAAGGTCACAAGCTATATCTGAGGTTAATCATACCATTCCAGATTCTCATCAGAGTGGGAAAGGTGGCGTACCATCTATCTCTTCCCCCCACAGATGCACCGGGTGTATAATGTTATCCATGTGTCACTGTTGAGGATGCACATGCATGACTAATCACAAGTTATAGACTGGGGTGAGGAGGACATTGATGATGGGGTGACATTCAAATAGTTTCTGATAGAGATAGAGGATTGACATGAGAATGCCCTTCATGGGGTGTCGGTTCCTCTAGTGTAAGTTTGGTGGTAGCATGACAACCTCTAGAAGAGAACATGGAAGCGAGAGGCTCAGATACGTACTCAGTACCCCCCATTTGTTTTACTAGTATTTTTGTGGATTTCTGTCAAGTAAATCTATAAGGTTGGAAGAATGTAAAGACCTATAATTTCAATATAGATATTTTTTAAAGTATTTGGGATTGTATCGAGTCTGTCAAAATTGAGGCACATGATTCTGAGGCTCGGAGAGACCAAAAATGGAATTCTGATCATTTTTAATGTACGTTTAGTAAACGTGTGATCAGAGTTTTCTATATATTGAACTCATGCTCAGATTCAAAATTTGAGGTTACTATTCAATTCACAGTGCATATATTCTCTTATAAGAAGTATAAATTTTTTCAGAAAAAGATGGAGGAAAATGTTAATTTTTTGGACTTTACAAAAAATAATAAAATAAACCCATTAGTTATTTTATTTCTCTATTTTTAATGGATGAGTGATGGTGGTGGGACTGTTGGGTTTTAAGATCATATAATGGATATTAAAACATGGTTTTTTAACCAAACTATTTATTGGTTAATAGAATAGTTAATAAAATTCATTAATGAACCACATTAATTGTGCGGTGAGAAAAACTCATATTCCTTCTATTTAAACAAACCATAGTCATGAGTTTTAGGGACTCATGAGAAGAACCTTTATGGATGTTCCAATAATGTATTCCACCAATATAGAATAGATATTCGATTACTGGTAGAGGATTCGAACCAGACCACATCGGGTGACAATAAACACCTTCGAGCACAAGTTCATATCCCCTATCCACAACATCTTCCAATGCGTTTGAGGTTGTGGTTTTGTTAACAAATTTTATGATTCATCTACCATTTATTATGTTAAATTATTTCAACGTAATAATTCTAATATTGAGGGAGAGAGCCAAACCGAATAAGGAACTGACCCTCTACCAAACATTCTTTGTTTTTGTTCTTCATGGACGACATACCAATACAGCGGTGACACAATACTAGGGGCCCCAGAGTCATCACATCATCCTCGGAGGCCCGTAGGAATATTTGGAAAAAAAGGACCTACAGAGATTTACTAGAGTCCTGAAGATGCATAGATGGTGCAGAGGCACTGATGACCATAGAATGTGGTGTGTCGTAGTCCCGTACCGCGGAGGAGGGCCGCATCTCCGAGTTGCACCCAGTTGGGTGGGCCTTGAAAAACAAACAGCCTAGTGGGCCAAGCATGCAGCTAGTGAGATGAGCATGTGGCTCATCGAGCCAAACCTGGCCCAACTAAAACGGGCAGATCAAGGACTATTTAGGAAAGGCCCTGTGGGCGGGGTCGCGTCATCCTGTCCGGGTCGGCCCGGACCCGGACCCCTTTTATGCCTAGATTGGCTTAAATGGGCAAATCTCCTAAATCGTACGTCCCTTTGAAAAACATTCTTGTGAAATTGAATCATTAATAAGAGGAAATAATTTTGAGATACTCTACATGGGGTTTGAAGAATGATGGATTTTTTCCGGTATGGATTGGACTCAAATCCAAATGATCCCCCAACACTAAAATGCCTATAACTTACAGACCTTACATCTTATTGACATACTGCCTATTGTGTTGGAACCCTTATGTAATAGAGGTTCATCTGGTTACTTAATCACAGGACATAATGGTGGTTGAGGTAGGGAATATGGCTTAAGAACCCGATCCTCCCCAAATCAAGCATGCTAAGTGCTGGAATCCAGTGGCTGGCTATGACATGAAGAATGAATAGTGATCATTTGTGGGTCAGTTTCTATCAATCCTGTTTGGTCCAGCTCTCAATGAACCTTTTTGGGTCCATACCTATCTATACTCTGTGGGTCAGTGCTTAGTAATCTTTTGTGGGTCCACACATATCGATCAAGTGTGGGTCAGCACTCGGAGATCTTCTGTGGTTCAGCACCTAATAATTCTATTTGGGTCAACAACTATCAATCATGTGTGGGAAAACAACAACACCTTTTGACAGAATAATATGATCTATCTTTATGAGTAATCATCTGTATTTCTGTACTTATGTTATACGTAGTTTGAGTTGTCATTTTTAATTTTCTTTGTGTGTGAGATCAAGCTTTGTTTTTTTTTCATTGTTGAATTTTGAGAGACCTTCATGGGCCTTGTGGTCCCTTCATAGTGTTATTATACTCACCCCTACACAAACTTCACCCGAACCTTGTTGTGTCTTGGGCAGATGATAGGCAGCTTTGAGTGAGACTCGGGGAGCCAGGACTTGACGGTGTATAGATTTGACCGGTTGACTTGGAGAACTGAAGTGATGAGTTGTACCTACCCTTCAGGTAGGATTCATGGTGGGTGAACTCAGTTGTTATTTTTTCCATTTATGTGTACTTTAATTTTAGTTGGTCTTTTATTCTGTTGCATTTTTCTTTAGTACTTAATTTTACACTCTATTGAGGTTTTTAGTTGTGGTTATACCTTTATTCTTCCATTATGTTATTCTTGTGTGCAATGTGCTATATCTGTGTGTGTACTAGTTTTGAGGCAATGTTGTTCCATTTTTAGGGATATTCATGTCCAGTGAAAATCGCCAACCACTAGCCTATGGAAGGCGGGAATGGGGTAGTCATGGCATTTCCCCCAAGGGACAGGTTGTGACGATCCTCGTGTTATATTTATATCTCATTTTTTAACCTTAAAATGAATTTGATCTCACACATTGTTTTGTTTCCATTCAACAAGTTATGATGAAAGGTATTATGTGTGACATGTATATGACAGGTTATAGTTGTGAAGTACATCGTGGGAGATGAAATAAGTCACTTACTGCTAAATGTTTCACATTTCATATTCTCTAATGGAAATAGAACTAATTTTTTTCTAGTATTATTATGAAATATAATTAATATTCATCATTATGATGTAATATTTATGTATGAGAAATTTGGGATGTTATAATTAATATAATATAATATATTAGTTAAAATTTTAAAAAATTGATACGTAAAAATTAGTGAAATCCCTATGCATATATTAATGATTATGCCTAATTATATGACAATGTTTGGAAAATGTCCTTGAATTTTGGTTAAGGATAGAGTCAGTGGATTTCCAAAAATTACATCCCTTTATAGATATTTCTAGTGGTTTTAGCTCTAGAACAGATGTATCTAGGTTTAATAACCTAGAAAATAGTGAATTGAACTAGACTCTATCATCACCATATGCAAGAAATAATGTAATTTTTCATTTCTGGTTTTAAAATCCTAGGTGATATTATTTTTAAATTTATGAACACTTTATAAACCATCATGAAAGATTAAAATAATTGTTATGATTTCCCTAGGATTGTCCTATGGTGTCTTATATTGAAATGAAGGTGTCATGATTTAGACATACAATATGTGATCATTCATGACTTGGTGGATCCCCACTATTAATATTCATGCTCACTGCATTCTTTTTATCAATGGAGATAATCTGAAAGAAATTGATATGTATTGAATGTGATATGAAAAGTGATGATGTGAAAAAATTGGGATAATGACTAGAGTGAAAGATACTGTGATATTTCCTAATCATTTATCATGATAAATTATTGTAAACATGCACCTAAACCTACTATCGATGCACCAATAAAGAGAATTCTATATTTTATTGAGAGCATTAAGGAAAAAATAAATAATTTCTTTTTTGTTTAAAATGTTGGAAGAAGAAAATGATGTAATGTCTAAGTAGAAAAAATTTCTTTTATTTGAGGACGATTTGGTCATATATTAAGTTCTTTCCAAGGAAGAATAAAATATTTATTTTTTGAAATGGATGATAATAATGGTTCCCCTAAAGCATCATCAATGGTTCACTGATATAAATGTTGGTAGTTAAGGAATTATACAAATCAATTTCCTTGGAGGAATGATAATGAAGTGAAAGAAAATGTATTATGGTTAATGGTAATACATCTGTTGAGATGGATATCATAATCAATTTATAAAACAAAAATGTTTTTAATTAATAAGATGGTGATGCATAAATGATGGGTCAATAATGATGTGGAATGATTGAAGTGTCTCTGTATGGGAACTAAAAAACTATGTAATATAAACAAAGATATATATATATATATATTAATTTATTTTACTATTGAAGATTTGAATTATGGATTTTCTAGATTATGATAAATATTACGGATCACATTAAAAAATGATCTAATAGAAAAGTGATATTTTATAAATAACATGTGATTTTGGAAAGATAAACATTAACATGTACATAAAGTTGAGAAATTTTTTTTAGTTTGGATAAAGAGATGAATGATATGGAAAAAATTAAATTGGATATAATTGATGACACTAGACTGGATTAAAGATTTGTTAATAAAGTAGTGTATGCTATAAATGTAGAAGTAAACAAAAAATCATGATTTATGGAATATATGGAATAATATATTTAATTATTAATAAATCAGTAAGCATGTATTTTATTCATTGTGGTTTTATTGTAACTCTTATTATTATAATTATTCATTAGAATATATGATCATGGTATTTATATATTTGGTATGTGACAATTATGATATAATTATTGATATTTATGGTATTAATGTTATATTGATTTTTGAAATACTACTGGCCATTTTCCTAATATAATTTTTAAATTTTGATCGGACATTGAGGATTCTTAAGGATAATAATATAAGAAATATATTATGTTAAAAATGGAATATATTGGATATCATGTGTTAATATTTTTTAATTTGATAATAATTAGAATATGAATGAATTAACAATAATTTATATATTTTTTGATCTACAAGTGATTCAAGAATGAAATAATCATCTTCATTTAATAAAGTACAATACGATCTTAAAATTTATTAAAGAACAACCAAATGATTATATTATTCTAATCAAATTGAATGAAATCAAAAAATTATACCTTCTATTCAAAACTTATTATCTTTAGAAAAAAGATATTAAAATAAAAATATTTTCTTATTACCATTATTTTCAAGGATATCAATGAAATTTTTGATAACTATTTAGGTAATGTGTTAGTGGTTCATCATTTTTTCATCATCATTAACATTCTTCTAATCAATGATATTTATCACTCTCTATCACTATTTGGACATCATGTTTTTCTTCCATGTCTAAATATCCAGTTTCTCACTATGTTCTCTTGTTTAGAAACCTATTATATGTTATTCCTGATGAGCATCCCACATCCATTTATATATATTCATGTAGATGTTTTATTAACCCTTTATTTGATGTGGGTTTCCCAAAAAGGTATTCTAAACATTTAAAAATATTTTTTCCCTTGCACAAGTTCAAATATTGTGGATGATATTTATTCTTTGGGGTAAAATGTAACACCCTGAGAGTTGGTTAAATATTTTGTCAATTTTTTTATATATTTTCAATACACGTATATCAAAATATAGATTATGTTACATAAAACAATGATTTTATCTTTAATTACATGAAACACATAGTTTAGATTCTATTACACATAACACATAATTTAAGAGAAACATGATATAATATTAAAATATTATTATCTAATAGTTGTCACATACCATTGGGATGGTGGGTATAAATAGTAATATATATATATATATTATGATTAAATAATTTTTCCAAATTTATAGATAATTCATTCCCTAGTGACTAATTATTTATAATTTTAATTAGAAAACATTAAAAAACAATGGAATATTTTTCAAAAAAAATATATTTTTTTCACAAATCAATTTTCCATCAATATATTAAATGAATCATTTTTTGGAATTATTTCTATTAAATTAATATAATATGTATTTAATTATATCAACAACATTTAAATTATGTTTTTAGAAATGTTATATGAATAAAAAATTAACAATAAAAACTATATTCTTCTAAAATGCAGTTCTATCACCATCTCTTCACGTATTATTTAAAATTTATTTATGAAAATTTATAAAATTTATTTTTTAAAAAATATTGTTTTAAATAATCATGTTAAAATTATCTTGGAATCTATTTTTGATTATTTTAGACAATGAAAAAACTTCGATGAATAATGAAAATAATGCTTTCTATTAAAAACTGTCATTTATTTTCATGAATTTTAAAATATAAAAATTATTTTAAAATTTAAAAAAACTTGAAAATTTAAATTTATACAACCAAAAATTAGTTAATTCTAATAAATTTCATTTTTATTTTTGTTATAAATTTTTTATAATCTTCTACATGTTTTCTTTTTGAAAAAATTCTTGTTCATCAAGTCTTCGAGGTAAAAATTAAATTAAATTTGGATAGTTATGTGAATGGAATTCATGAAAATGGATTCCATATTTTTATTTAGAATAATTTATGTCAGCTAATAATTATTAATTTATTTTTAAACAAATGAATAGTATAAATAGTAAAAATTAATTACCACGATTAGAGATAAAACAAGTTTACCATGGGTTAATGTAAAATGAGTAGGGGTAAAATATATATTAATTATTTAAAAACCTCAATGTATGTATATTTATAGACCTTAAAACCTATATGGTTTTATAATGTTTCATTTTTTTCGAATTATGTCATCTAAAAAACAATGGTACACATTTTATATTTTAAAAATTACAGGTGTGCCACTCACGTCACTTATAAAAGGCCACAGAATCTCATATCATATTAAAACATACAATTCCATTTCTATAAGAAAATAAAACATAAAATAATTTTAATACTTCACTAATATAATAATAATGAATTTTTTTTGGGTAGGAAACCCTCCCAATAAAGCTATAGGTGTAATCCTAAAGAGGCTCTCCAAAGATACAGTAAAATACTTAATCACGTATTTTTATTTTATTTCATATTACACCTAGATTAATGTATTAAAAATATGATTAAATTATAAAATTATTATCTCCAATATACTAGGATATTATTATGTTAATTTCATAACATATAAATATCTCCTCTTCTATCAAATGTGACACAAAATTATCATTCGTGTGTATGATGAACTATTACATCACAAACCGATGTTATTGGTTTTCCATATCCACCTCTTAAAAAAGGATATAAAGATGTATATATTGTTTATAAATTTTTTTGTGATATTATTATACAAATATAATTGTAAGATCACATATACCTTTTTACTTTCCATTCTATGGTAATACAATAACGACGCTTGTCTGTTCGACAAACTACAAACTCGCGAAGCAATGTAACTTGTTCAAAAATTTCAACTAATGTAAATGAAAAATTATTAATAACAATTTAATTTATATGAAATTAAAAATAATTTATAAATGAAAATATATTTTATACCTTTTTTTATATCTATCCTTAAAAAATGGAAACTACAATAAAAGCGTACGTACGACATACTATCTCCATGAATGATGTATTTCATTTTGTTTATTTAAATTTTATATATTAATATAAATAATTTCTAATGGGTATATAAGATATTTATTTCATTATTAATTTTTTTTAATTTATTAATACATTATCAGGGTAAAATGATCAATTATATAAAACCAAAACATAAAAAAATAACACTTATTACCCATAATAAGATTTTAATAAGGATTTGTTAGTTAATTGGTAATAAATGTCATATTTAAATTGTATGCGGTATGATACATATGATTATATTATATTAATATATTTATAATTATCTTAAATTATTATCTGGGAGGTTTTAATGTGTACAATGGAAGTCAAGACATAAGGTAAGGGGTTTCCTTATAACTTTTTACTTCCGTGAGACATATGCCAAATTCACCTCCTATTAATTTTATGTGATGTATATACTACCCATGTGTTTATAAAATACTTTATATCCAAATAAATATTTGGATTTACATAACCATTTTAGTATCACTCTTTCATGGGGATTACCATTCAAAAGTAAACAATACAGTAATAAATTTTTATCCTAATTTGAATTTTTGGGACACACGTTGTCTTACACACCTATATTCTTTTTTGATGTATATCTACAAACCATTTTACAAGTAATATCATGAATTTATTTATTCACATTATATTATTTTTATTTTAGAATTTTTTTATATAATTTTGATTATGATAGAAGTTACCAAATTTGTATTATTAATATGTTACAATCTCATTATTTATAAAGACTATTTATGATTATGATTCCAATGATAGAATACTTTGATATAACCTTGCAGAAACTGATTCATTTTCATATCATATATATATTTAGTGGAATTAATTTCTTCATTAATTTTTTATATTTATGTTCTTTATGGTTTAAAACAATGTTTTTTGGAAAAAATTTCTTTATTTCTATATTCGAATAAAAACTTTTTTTCTTCAATAAACATGTTTTATAAATATGTTATCAAGAAAATTAACTATAAAAAAATTATTTATTACTGATCTTTTTTCATGTATAATATTTTTAAAAGTATTTTAAAGGTAATATTTTTGCTATTTTTCTAAAATAGTTGTTTTCATTTTATTGAAAATGTTAATGAAATCATTGTTTTAAAGGATTTGACATGAACTGAATTTTCCAACATCAGGAAAATTATTTAATTAGAATATCAATTTATATTTTATTATTTTATTTTCAATGAATGTATTTCAAAAAATATTTAAGAATTTTTTTTTAAAATAGATTTTCAAAGTGAGAAGGGAATTTTTGAATATAAATGTTAGAATGGATTTTTTAAAATCATTTGGAATGTAAGATGAAATTCATTGATGTTTATTATTATTTACTATATATATAAACAAGCGACACCATATTTAATTTTCTACTATATGGTTTATATTTATGATTACAAGATGACTATAAAACACATTTATCTCCCATGGTTTACACCATGATAATATTATTTTCAATCTATGTTATTTTTATATGTTCTATACCATGATAAAATTTTTATCAAACATGATTCTTTATTCCATGGGTTATAATTTTTTTAAATGATGAAATTATTATGAACCTTAATTATTTTCTATAGGTAATGTTTTGGTTAATTTTTTTGAAACATTTTTCCATTAATGGGATAAAATATGACGAAATTTTTTTTATATTATTTCACTCGTATGTATGATTTTAATTATGTGAGGGGTTGGACCTGTATCTCCCTGAAATGTTGTGGGTAATGATTGATACCTCATGAGATAAGTATGTTTGGAAGTGGAGTGATCCTAGATTAATAAAGGACTTTATCCGCTATGATATTCTTGGAATTAATCCTTGAAAACTAAGATGGTTTGAGTAGTGAACCCATTCTACTACCAAAGACTTGGAAATGATCCTTGAAATACGAAGCAAATTATTATATATATTCATTTTTATTCCCCAATTTTTTTCTTTATTGCAATTCTATATTCTTATGGTTCATGTTCTTTAATTTTAATATCATTCTTGTCTTCTGAAATTTTAATATTTATTCTATGATTAACTTTTATGATTTATGATATTCAGGGTTTGATTTTCAAATTTTGTTCTCACCTTATTATACATTAATTCCCATTTTGTGTTGATATCTCCCTTTTTTGACTTATTGATAATATGATATCACCCTTTATTATTTTTATTTTACATTAGCTGTTATCAAACAAATTACGTATGAATTATCTATGAAATGTGCTGTTAATTAAGAATATATTGGTATAAGAAATAGCTCACTTACATATGAGTTTTTAATGTTATCATGTTTCCAATGAAATTAGATCTAAATCATTCTTGGATCATTATGATATATTATTAATATTAATTTTTTAAGATGTAATATTTATGTATGATATTTTTGGGTATTTACATGAATTCAGAGTAAAAGTGATTAATTTTTCTATCTTGATACAAAATAAAATATAGTACGTACCATACCAAAAATTAAATAATTCATCAATAAAATATGAGAAATATTTATCATTTATAATATATTAAAAGAATTTATTTTCTATTATACATTATAAAATATTTTGGAACAATATTACCAAGGGGGATATTATAAAATTTAACTCATTAAAAAGAATAGATATCTTCTCTTTCTAAAATATTTTTCACCATTTGGTAACACTGATTGACATCACCTTCAAAAAACAAAGTTTAATGAGTTTTCCTTTGATGTTATGAACAAACATTGACATAAAATATATTATCTACGGTTATAATCCATAAATTATATATCGTAGTGTTAGATTTTCTTGTGGATTATATAGGGTATTGTATCATGAAATACTCCACAGTGGACATGTTAATTTGTGTTAAATTTGTTATTATCTCACATGGATTCCACCACAATTTACACCATACATCAAATAAGACCTCATATTAAAAAACTACTTTGTTCTAATTTGAATCATTCAATGTTTCTGAATTGGAAGGATATAATCCCTTTAGCCCCTTCTAACTCATGTTTCCCTATTTCTTCTATGGAATACTATTTTAAACATACATTGATTAGATGATGGAATAGGGAAATATTATAATTTAATATCGTGATAAAAATAAAATAAAATATATTATGGGTAATCACATATATTATCCATATCACTAATATTAACTAATCTTTTCCTCTAATCTGAACTATAATTCTATTTCCATAATACAATGTAAAAACCAGATAATTAAACCAAGACTCCATTTTATTAAATTTTATGGATTTTCACCATTCATTATTTTATTTAATTGGGTCATAATTATTTCATAATAAATTATAAATTACAATGTGGTTTTTTCCATTCATTATCTATTTTTTCAAAAAAACAGTCATTTTAAAATTAAACATGTTTTCTCTTCATGACATACTTACATGTTTTCAAAATTGACTTCATCACTATTTCTACTCATCCTTAAATCCCATGAAAATATTAATAATGTGAAATGAGAAAAAAAGCTCATAATGTGATATTTAAACTGATGAAAAGAAAACATTTAGTCTATATAAAAACCAGTAGATCGTATAAGGGTGTTTCCTTTAATATAAGAAAAAAACCATCTCAAATAATTCATTAGATACACATAAATTAAAATGTTATTCCCAATGATTTAAAATAAATAAGTATTAAGGAAACATAATGGAAAAATAAATATAAAGCAGGTTTCATAGAAAACATGAGAACCCATAAAAATTATTAAAAACATATCTTTTAACCATAAATGGAATAAATATTCCTTAAAACAAATATGCTTACCCTATCTTATGAAACAAAAACATTTCAAAAAAAATTATTAAAAATAATGGAAAATTTATTTAGGTAACCTAGAATATCATATATATATATACCCCTTATAAGAAAAATTATAATAATACTTACAAATAGACTAGACTATTAGTATAATTCCAATATAATTCTCTGTAAAACATAAGCATTAACCATATTATTAGAAATTTATTTTTGCATCACCGGAGACCACAAATAAATAATTAGGACTATAAAATACAAGAAACACATTGTTTATTACATTTCTTTCACTAAATTCAAAATACATGATTTTGAACCCATAAAAATAATATTTGGATATTGATATACTCCATTTCATTAAAAACAATTTTTCAAAACTATAATACCCATAAAAAATGGAAGGAGGGTTTCTAATTATGGAAAACATGGAATATGATATAGGAATAATATAAAAATATATTTTTTATAGGAGTGAAAATATATCATTCGTTTATACATTAATATTGATTATTCCAATTTCAATTTTTAAATATTTTCTAAACTTCCCATATAAAATACGTTAAAAGATTCTATTTATGAACGATTAAATGAAATTAAAAAGGGAAATGAAATTATTTTTATAAATTATTTTTTGGTATATTAATATATCTATAATATGAAATTTCAAATATGTACATGGAGTACAAATATTTAAAATCAAAATATTGAAGATAATATAATCAATATTTTGTGGTTAAATGGTCCTTACCTCGAGCAATAATTTCAATAGACATTCCATATATTCTTCTATAATAATGTTTTTCTAATAATTTTATCTATTAACACATATTATCATATTTATATTTTTGTATATCACTTATACCCACGTTATAATAAATTATGGAAACGTGTTAGTTCATAAAAGATACTTAATATTCGCCAATATATATGTCAGAAATGGATTTGGTGGGATAATTATAGTCAAAAAATCATTATTCCATCATATAATGATTCAAAATCATGATATAATAATAATAAGATATAATAAATTCAACTTTATAACCATCCATTAATAGTATACATGAAAATAAAACTACATCGTTTTGTGGATGTTGTAGTCCACATGTAAAAATAAAATGTGTCCTCATTTTTGAAATTATGTGATTGTAAGATATTAGATGATATATTTTCATCTTAGAATGATAATTATTTAACTAGTTTCATATATATATATATATATATATTATTTTAATAAATCATAATAATCAACAATTTTAAGTTTTTTGGAGAATAAAAACACAACAATTCATGGAGGTGATAATCGACACATACAAACAATTTATTTTTTCCAATTACCATATGATAGAAAAATAGATGAAAATGGTATTAACATAACCATTATAAGAAATATGTATATATTAATTACTGATATTATTATTTTATATTGTTTAAAGAATATTTTCTATATGTAGAATAAGAAATAAAAATTAAGGAAGTTAGTTGTGACATATAACTTTTTCTCTAATGACCTAATTTTCTTTGACCTTTATCATATATGGATTTTTCTTTAGGTGAAAACTATTCTTCTAGGATATGTTGAGTGGTATTGGAGATATATATTTGTATTAATTGTTAACATATAGTTCAAAAAATGTGTGATGAATATAGAAGATGAGTTTTTCCATTATTAGTTCTAGGATGGGAACCATTTGAAATACTTAATGTGTTAAATGAATATAAATTAATTTTAATGTTCATGTGGACCCAACATGAAATTTAATGAATCTTAGATTATTAATAGTATAAATAGATATATATATATATATATATACAAGAAGATTTTGATATTTTTAGGTTACTTTTTCTCAATTGTCTCTTATATTTAACACTTTTAATGATTTCTATGACATTAATTTTTTATACTTTTGGGTTCATGAGGGATAATATAATGTCTTACGTGACACATAAATAGATTATGGTTGATATTCAAAGAAATATACCATTCATGTGTCAAAATTTAATATTTAATAATTATTAATCATGTAATATAATATTATTTAACATATTATACCATTAAATCCATTTTGGGACTATGCACACAGTTTAACATTAATGATATCAATGTATTAATCAAAATCTAATATAAAATTATAGAAAATTAATAATAAATTTTATTTATGTTAACAATCATAGAATTAATTAAAATAATTAAATTGTATTAAAATTTTTATTTTTTATAAATCCCATATATATTTTTCAATTAATTGAATAAGAAGTGTGTTGGTGTTACATTACAATGTAATGTAATTATTTAATCATTAAAAATTAAAAATTAATTAAAATAAAAAATCATCATTATTTGAAATAACCTTTTAGTACTAAATATAACCATTGTTAAACCTATAAAATAATACTTGATATATTAAATTAAAGATAGTAACAAGTTGGTTTTTTCATTAGAAAAAATTATATTAATGATATTATAAAATAAAATTGGTAATAAATTTCCACATGTTCCAAATTTATTCTTAATGGTCAATAAAATTGTATCCAAAAAATTAAATATTTTTATGGATATTTTCAAGCCATACCACATAATTTTAACCATGTATTACAAATCTGACACTTACTAACGAGACAAATATTAATAATAGTAACTATTTATAAAGAGAAAAAAATAAAAGGTTATTAATTCTTATGATCCAAAATTTTAAACACATTTTTGAATGTCTATTTTTTTAGAAGTCTAAAAAAATTAATATTAATGAAAAAATGAAAAGAAAACAGTATTTAGAAAAATGTTTTTTTAAATAAAAAATTTAAAATTTACCACTGTATATTCTAATTATGATTCCTTTTTAATGGATTGTATTATTAATTTATAACCCATTATAATATTATTAATAAAAAACTTAATATAAAATGATAATTTAATATTAGTTTATTTGAAGAAAATAATTTATATTATAACAATAAATGGAATTATTAAATATTCACTGTAACATTAAATCCATTCAAAAACATATATACAAATAACCTTAACATAATATTGTCCTGATGATATAATTAATATTATATTAAATTTTCTAAATATAATTATGAAAATTATAACAACATTTTTTAATTAAAACCATATAATGAATGAAACATAGTATCACTAGAATAATACTATTTTAATTCTGATTATATAAAACAATATAATAAATGTAACACAATTTATGCACAAAATATATCATATGTTTGGATAATTTAGTGAGCAGATCTGTTTTAATTATGTATTTTCAGGAAATTTAATTAAATTAATAGTTTATTTGGTGTCGTTGGTTGGGTAATTGTGTCTAGATGCATCGAGGGTATGTTGAAAAACTTCCACATGTGATTAGATGAGGTTCTTGTGTGGTAAAAATGTTCATTATGTTTTTAGGAATTATTTACTGTATATAAATTACATTAAAAATAGTTATTATTTTTCATAATTAATTATTATTCTTTCCATGTTGGAGATAGAATACTGATACAAAGTATAATGTGAAATTATAAAATACTAGGTTTAAATACCATGTTTCGGGTTGGTAAACCCCATATTAAAATTTCATATGGATGCCTATTCAAGTGTGTGGATTCGTCAATTACTATATTGGATTTTTATTGGGATTCAAGGATTGATGGGTCCCTCTATAGATGAAAACAAGGTTGTTAGGACACTTATTCTTTAATTAAGTTCTCTCACGCACTTATATGAACCTGAGGTCTCCCATCAACTACACATCTAAGTGGAGAGTGAGTTATTGGATCATGATAGACACCATTATGCGGTATAGGGATGTGATATGTGATATTACATAGACGTGAAATTGTTCATATAACTAATATGAAGGTGTGAATGCCTGGGGGTTGGGTGATGGTACGTGATAAAACATATTTTTAATGGGGGATGAATATTTCCATGTATGGTTAGAAGTGAGTCATTATATGTACTTGGAGTGATATGAGTCACTCAAAACATAGAATAAAACATCGGAGAGGGGTTTTCAATAGTTGATGAGTTGAGAGATCACTATTGGGATATTTTTGAAGATAACAATGTCAAGGTCATGAGAACATCCATGATTTGATATTGGGATGAAATGTGGGTATTAGTGATGAATTATACCCATCCTATTAAGGCTCTAGTTTGGTTGAGTGTGATGGATTTGAGAAGTCTCTATGTAACATGACTAGTAATGATGCTGGTATTGGTGAGTTTGAATTAGATTGTGGGGTATGGGTTTTAATGAGAAATTAAGAGGTTATTTAATAACCCTGTAATGAGTGAGAGGTGGTATTGAAGGGTTGAAAGTGTGTCATGTCTAGAGGACACTATGGGTTCCTTGATAGGTGGAATGATATATGATTTAGTGGAGGGATAGGTCTCAGGTGACTAGTTCTCTGAGATCTATAGTCTATCTATATGATGGGATACAAATCATACATAGATTTTTACATGTTACTGAATAATTTCTAGTCACAAATATATTATTGGGGAGTGAATCATAAGGCTATGAATATTAATGAGTAATATGGATTAAAGGAAATCCTTTTTTATATGGATTCATAGATGATCATTTATTGATTTATAAGGAATGGGTTGATTGAAAAATACAAATGACAATTCATTGAGTGAGAAGGATTGGGTTGATAGTTGATAGTGGAAATTTCTAGGAATGTATTTGGTTGTGATTATGAGATCCTTTAATGGTTTGATTGAGTAATAGATTCACATGAGATGTGATAAATTGACCAATACATTCAATATAATGTATTAAATCCACATGTGGATAGATGAACATACCAAATTACTTAGGGCATTGAGTTAAGGTTCGGACACCTCCCAACTATGATACTTTATGTATGGTGTGCACATTAGTATGAGGTAAAAAGATGGATAGACTGTAACATGGAACTTAAATATGTATGGTTTGGAATTATTGTTTCTTATCAAGAACAATGTATCCTGCTGGGTGTGAGTAACTCATTGAGTCTTTTGGTGGCCTAGTTACCACAAAATACTCAAAAATTCTTTTCCAGAGGCAAGCCTCTGACCGTTTATTAATAAAAGAAAAGCAAATAAGGTACAAGAAATCAAGAACAACTATATATCATAGAAAGCAGACTCATCACCACACCCTTTAGATATTAAGTCATCTGCTTGATTTGTTTCACACTCTGAGCTTTCATGGTTTTTATGAACCTTGGCATATTTCCTTCTAAGATTCAGCTTTTCCAAGGCCAGAAATTCCTTCCAGGGTTGTAGTAGGGACACTATCTATATTTATAAATATTTTTATTATCGTTTATATGTAATCAGATAAGTCAGAGATAAATGAATTTTTGAATAAGGACATCATTTTGATATCAAATAGTCATTTTATTAAATATTTTTTATCTGAAGTGAATGTTTTGTCATTACTTATAAAGATTATTCATTGTGATGTTGATGGAAGAGAATCTTTAATTCCTGTATTATGTTATTTTTTTATAGTCAATTGCCTCTGTTGTACATGGAGGTGTGATTAAGGCTATGTGACACCACGGTCTGGGGAACTGTTGGGTGGTTCCACATGTTGGGGTGTCAACCCATTTGTATATGTGGCACCATTTATATATATTTAAACAATACTGTGTATATAAGATGTATTTTAGTGGTGGAGGATGTTGTAACAACACACGACTTTAAAAGAGGAAAATCATGTTCGATGGGGTGGGGGCATGAAACCCCAATTTTAAAATAGAATATAACACTATGGGAATATATGATATATACTATTACAAAAAATTCAATCACTCTGATATTTTGGAAAGAACGCAACACAGTGTTTGAATAATACAAAATACTCTAACAAAATAGATTTATTTAAACGTGGCCATTACAACAACACTATTATAATGTGGAGTATTTATATTAATAAATAATTTAGTAATAATTTAGGTTTTAAATACTAATAATATAAATATAATGGTTATCTATTTATTAGAATGAAACAATGAATGGTTTTAAAGAGAAAGAAATGATTTATAAAAAAATAAATTGTACTAAAAGTGAGATTAATATGGTATTCTGTACAAAATATAAAATATATTTTAAAAACATTAATAAAATAATTTTTAAAAATACTATTAGTTTATGAAATATATATTTCAAAAACATATTTTGGTGAATTTTTGATAATTTTCAATAAAAATAATTTTTTTCGGAATAGGGACAATTGCTTAATTAAAATTTAAATCCTACTTTTATTTTAATTTAATTATAAAGGTAAATTATAAATTAATTTAGTTTTCAGGTAATATTATTTCATTTATATATCAATTCATACCATTTAGACCAATTTATTCATTTTCCTTATGTTTTTTTATGAAAATTCATTGTAAAATGTTTAAAATTTTACCACTGAAAACTCTTTTTTTCATTGTGTCCACATGAATAATTTTAAAATAAAAATTTCCAATTCTAAAAATGAATTTTTTTTAAAATTATTCAATATGTTGTATAATATTAATTTATATTATTGAATAATGTGAGCAAGTTTTAAAAAAAAAATTAATAGTGAAAACAATAAAAAAAATTACCACGTTTAACGAAAAAATTGATTTTCATATGTTAAAACAAAATAGATAAATATTAAATTGAAATAAAAACTTGTGTAAAATATTTTATATGTCCATATATATATAATATAATATCTAGGTCATGATTATACTCCTCTTTTTACCCTTTATCAGTTGATAAACATGGTTTGACGTTTTTTTCTCAATAGACACATGGCTTCCACTCTCCTCTATGATTAAATCCCACTCACTCTCCTCACCTATTAAAAATTTAAAAACCATTTTTTGGATAATACCAGACCTAAAAAATTCATAAAATGACAAATATAATATTTGAAACATTATTTTTGTAGAAATGAATCATATGAATGCATTGGTGAAAACATAAGGAAGATACATGAATATTAAGTAACATTCTTCAACTAATGTTTTTTTTATTTGTTACTCCACCTAAATGAATTTTTATGAAACCATTATGATATAATAAAATCAATATATTATATAATTTGGGATGTTTTAATGTTATTTTAATGAACAAAAACCATCCTCACTTCAATCACATGGTTTATAAAATCACCATTCATGTGTACAATAGATTACTACCACATTAACCGATGTCATTAGTATTTTCATTACCATATATCACACTTGGGAACAAATCTAGATCTAAATTATATATATTAACAAAATTTACCTATTGAATCATTATATCTTATATAACCTCTTATTTTTCATTTTATACGGGATACGATATCATTGGTCATTTGTACGTCCGACTATCAACCCATGTAACGATGCGATTTATCTTCCACTATCATTTTAAATGGAAGAAAATAAAGATAAAATTGATTAATATAGGTTCCATATATGAAATAATTATTATATTAATGAAGATATTATCATTCTTAAATTATTATACATCATTTACATCTTACACTAAAAAATTATTACATCTTCCGGGTAAATGTGGACTACCACATTCACTAATTGATGTGACTCTATTTTATTCACCACACCACATGAATAAGGTCTAAAAGTATATCTTAGGATATAATTTGATATATATGATATTATGTTCATTTTTAAATTAAAAAATGATACTTATCTTGTTTCCCTAATGATCATTGGAAAATGGAAATGTTACTCATTTTTATTTACAACTGACTATCTCTATGGTAGTTACATACTAAATTTCACATAACCATTATTTAGGATTGGTATTAAAAGTGTAATTTATGTATTAATATGATAATTATTTTATGATCATTATTCTTTAGATAATGGAACTATAAAATATGTATGATAACAATAAATTTTATAGAGAGCATGAATGGGAAAACAAGGCTATTAACATTAGAGACCATAAAAATATTGAATGGTTACTAACAAATTGTTGCTAAGATGCTCTAAAAGATTCATATATTGTGATAATAATATGAATATGACATTATTATAAAAATATTATCCATATTAAAAAATTATATAGGATGTTAAATAATATTCAACCAAAACGACGTGTGAGGTGTGATATTTGTCTGAGTTTAAATTTTACTGCGGATTATTTTTTATTATAAACCAATTTACATTTATTTTGTGTATATAATACCCCTTTAATATTTAATATCATTATACCAAAATAGTTAAATATATTTTAAATTTCCCATTGAAACATTTAAACACCCGGGATTTGTCTTGAATATTAAAAAGTGTTAAAAGCTATTGTACAATGTAACATGATTTTGTGGTTGTTAACATTCTCTTGAAACGATAACATTCTAGTAATCAATTTTCATTGGAAAATAATTTTTTCATATATATCTAAAATATTTTATGATAAATATGATTATTTCATATTAAATATACCATTTTAAATAATGGTTATCACATTAAAAGTTATTTGATTAATGTGGGAAATATTGTGAAATATACATCCATTATGCAGTATTGATATTTGATAATAAGAAATATTAACTGATTAAATAAACTGATTATTTGATATTTTATGAATTCTTAGGAAATTATAATATTTTTGGTCGTCCGTTATAGACATCCCACCAAACAATCTATTAGTCTCATTAGAGAAATCAGTTGGCTAATTAGTTTTATTTATAACAAGCAGTTTTAAATCTGTTGGGAAAACCAAATTTTTTTTTAACTATTAGTTTTAAACCAGATTTTTTGAAAGGTCATGATGTTAAAGGTATCATGTGATTGAGACATAATTCCTATTAATTGAGTATTTTTTTCTTTGAAGATAATGTTTTTATAATTATCTATGATATATTCATAATGATATTATCACTAGATGCATTTCATTATATATTTATTAACAAGATTGTATGATTTGTCACATACATACCTTTCTATATTGATTATATTATATATATTTATGATATATTAATATATAATTACACCTTACTGATCAATTTAGATCACCCATATTTTTTCCCTATCCCCTGGATATGAAGAAGAGTTCTTAGAATGAGTTAAAGGATGACACATGTTTTCCTTTTTTATATTTATATATAAAATGGAAATGATGAATGTATGATTTTATCCATGACTAATAAACTAACCATCACTTCATGATTTTACCCTTTTATCTATTGCTATATAATAAATAAAGACACCAACTCTAGGTTAGTGGATTTAGGGTTGTTACAGATGGACTCATGGGATGTTTAGTAGAATCATTAGAATTAGATTTAAGAAAACATAGATTTGGGATCATAATAAATTATAAACATTTAGGATAGGTATAGAATAAATAAAAATGTTTTGGTATATAATATATTATGTTATTTTAAAATAATACTTCAATGTAAGAATACTATATATTGACATTTCTCTAGTATATAGGTTCATAGGAGAAATAAATATGAAATGGTTCCATTTATCTTGGCCAGATCATTAGATTGTTCATGAAAATAAGCTTTATTTCCCACAAATTTTGATTGTTTTGGGGGATACAGTTTTGATAATACAAAATTTCCTTAAAACCATTATATAGTATCTAAAAATAAGTATATCCCAAAATATCCAAATTCTATAATGATTACATTATTTATATGTTTTCCAGAATTTCTAGAATTATAAATAACAATTTAACTTTGATAATATTATATATTAATCTATTCAATTCAGTTATTTAGAAATGGATCCTTTATGGATGAATGGTGTTAATACTCGTAGTCAACATAGAGATTTCTATTATAAGAAATCCAATATATATTGTATTTTAATAGGGAAAATAATTGATGTAATATGAATGATTAATAATGTTATGACAAATAACCTTGTCCAGATTAAAAAAAGTACTACAAAATGATATTATCTTATATTTAATCAAAAAATACAATCGAATCCCCATACAATTTTTCATACTTTAAATCCCAATATATTTTAACATTGGATTAAGTCTCTAGAAAAGAGATGTATGGAATTGGGATGTGGTGAAAAGGAAAATGTTACACATGTAGTGTATTATCACAATGGTTTTGGTGTTAAATAGTGTTCACTATTCTAGAATAATACTAAGTATGTGAAAAATAATACACATGGAATTTAATGATTTTAGGTAGACAATATTTTATAAATATTTTCCTCATGAGAAACAATATATTATGAAGATGTAGTTCACTGTCTTAAATGAAAAGGAATAATGATGCTTTTATTTAGTATGAAGACAACATTATAAATTTATCTATATATTCTACATATTACAAAGGAAAAACAGAGTGAAAGATTTACCATTTCCATTAATGGTATAACTCAAATATCTAAAATGCACTTGTCATGGAAAAAATTTATTTATATAATGAAATAGTTTTATGTGCTATGCAGAACAAGAAAAAATTCTCCATGAATAATGAATTTTATGTGGCGGAAGAAATGAATATTATTGATTTCAAAATAATGATAAATAGAAAACGGTAAAGAATTATTTTGCATCATGTGATAATTATGGAATAAAAGACCCTAGAACATTCATTAATGTTATAGGAGAATAATACATGTTTTTAGAGAAAGGCCACTGATCACATGATTGGAAGTGAAATAATAGATCTACCAATGTATGGTTCTTTCACCATAAAGAGATGGTGTACTAAAAAAATTAATTCATCGAGAATGAATGGAATATACCTCAGAAGAGGCTAATGGGTCAAGGACAGTATTATGTTATTGATACAACCAAAGTCGGATGATTACTTTTAATATGTATTTTCAACGAAGAATGAAATTGTAACCATATTTTATTTATGAAATCATCATTATAATAATCATAAAATGTATAAGGATTGGAACATAATATTATTTCATAAACGATTTGAGTTAAAGTGTTGAGTGATAACATGAAAAGTGATTCAATGGAAATTTATTTTTCTTAAAATACATTATAAAGTGAATATTTCCCTTATTATTTTCCCTATGATTATATAAGAATGAAAATAAAATGTTTACAAGATAATATTGGTGATGTTGAAATTGTTTAATGATTGGATGATTTATGTTTTCCTTGCTGAATTTTACTACATGTTTGGGTATATATAATATATTTGATAACATGAAATTTTATTTTTAGAATCATGAATGGTTTCATTATGGTATTATAGTGATCAAGGCATTCAATTATTTTTAATGTGAAAATAATTAACACACTATATTTTTTGGGGATATAGTGTTGATTCAGTGACCATTATTATAAATTGTTCCATACATATTTTGGGATATAATTATGTTCAACTATTTATGTATGGTATTAATCTAAAATTTAGGTGTTATCAAAAAACGTTAACTAAAAATTTTAATTTTTTCAAATATAAGAAAAATATTTGTTATTATTTTATTGATCATATTATATGTTAAAAGTTAATTTTAGTTATCTATGCATAAAAAATCATTTTGGATATTCATTTGTTGGAGTAAATTAGAAAACTGGAAATTGATCAAAGAACAACCAAAGGAATAAATTTCTCCTGTGAAATAAAAGTATATCAAGTTAATTTATTCCATTATAATCTTAGATAGTGAAATATTCCTATAACATTAGAAAAAACAACTTGAATAAAAATGTTATCTTATTTCTACAATTTTTTATGATATCAATGTCCATTTTCAAACCTGTGGTCTGTGGATTTTTTGTTATTAACTTCTTCATGACCATGATCTCTATCACTATCAATTAGTATTTGGGTGTTATTTTTCACTGATATTACCATGTTTTTACTTCCCAACAATGTTATTTTATTTGTAAGCCTATTATGTGTTATTTAATATGACCATTATACTTCACTATCTATCTTATTCTGTTGGGGGTTTTTAACTCTTATTAAGAAGTGGGTTTTTCATCGAAGTTATTTTCAAATGTCAAATTAATGATTAAGAAAACTAGGATTAAATTGTTAGTACATATTTTTTTAAGAGAAAAAATATAACACTTAGAGATAGTAAAAGTGTAAAATCTGACTTGATAGTGTGTATGACACTAAAAGAAATTATTAAAATAGAATATAATAACTTGATACTTAATCATATGATTATTTTTTAAAAAGATCTATCTCATCAATATGAATACATGCACACATCATCGGGTTTGATCAAACAAATATTCAATTAAATTGTTATTATTTAAACATGACTGTTATATTTTTGACATTAAAATGGAGGGTTTGAATATAAATAAATAAATAAATTTATTTTTATTCTTTATATAGTTATAATGTAAATAAACTATTCATATATTTATTATAAACAAAAATAAGAATCATTTGAAAAAAAAAAGATTTTCTAAAAAACTAAATTTTTATGAAAGGTATATTAGTTTTTAGTTATTCTAATTATTTAAATAAAATATTTTAAAATTAAAATTCATTTCATAAATGTATATGTCAAAATAACCATTGGGTTAATTGTTTTTTATTTTTTTGAAATATAATTTTTTCATTGAATAATTAAAAATTGTGAATTTTTACAGAAAGATTGTATTTTATTTGTTAATAATACTAAATTATATATTATATTGGTGTAAAATTTAAAGTAGTTCAATTCAATATAAATTAATTCAATTTATATTATTGTTATCATTTTTATATTGAAATTTTATATAAAAATATTATAATATTTTGAACATTTTCCCTTTGAAAACATGTAATTTCATTACATACATGGGTTTAATTTTTACAAAATTATACACTTATGTGAATGGATTTTTATCAAAATGGATTCAAAATTTTAAATATTAATAATTTAAATTATAAGTTAAATCCAAAATAATATTTTCTTCTAATATGAGGAATGGAAATAGTGAAATTATTTTCTATAGTAATGGTAAAAATTGATTTACTTTGGCGAGTGAACAAGATATATATGTTCTAAAATAACCTAAAAATGATTAAAATATATTTTCATAACATATTTGGACTTGTAATGATTTATTTTATATAAAACACCATTCTGGAGTTGAGATTCATTTGAAAAACATGCGCACATGTTTTTCTTATCAAAAATTACAAGTCTGTCACTCATCTCACTTATAAAAGGCCACTCATTTCCTCTTTTCTTCACACATTAATAACCTTTTGATTCAAAATATATGTACCAAAGAAAATTCCTATATTCTATAATATAATATTATAATAATTATTTTATGCATAACCCAACCTATGAATCTATTTGTGGAAACATAAGAAGGATACAAGAAGAAGTGATAATATTTCTCAACATTCATTTCTATTTAATTTCTTTCTTGATATCCTTCAGTTTTTATTAAACCATTATCGTATAATTACATCAGACTATTATATATACTTATATGTTGTTATATTATTGGAATGACATACAACAATTCCCCATATTCATTAAAAGGGTTATGAATTAATCAATAATGTGTACATCATACAATCACTTTGTGAAGAGATGTTATTCATTTATCCATTACCCCATATCCAGGAGGGTATGATGATGGATATTATTATATATATTATATATATATAATAATTATTCTTATTTATACATTATATCATATATTACTTTTTATTTTCCATTCCACATGAGATTTAATAAAATCTCTTATTTGTACGACAAACTACTACAATGTGAAGCGATGTGATTCATCATTCAAAATCATTTTGCAAGGTTATAAATAAAAATTGTACTAAATATATGTTATACAAAAGAATTATTTAGGATATTAAAGACATATTTATCATTCTAAAATGAAAATATAACATTTTATTTATAATTATAAAAAATGATAACATTATTCATGTATGTGTGGATTACGGCCTTAACAAAGCGACACGATTATATTTTTATCATCACAACACAAAGATGATACATATTTATATATTTTAATAAATAATATGATATATATGGTATTTTTATAATTATTTAACATTAAATTTTCACATACCTTCTTTCCATTATGATGATTTTAAAATGAAAACAATACCCATGTGTACGTATGACCTACGGTCTCTTTAATGGTAACATAATTAGTTTTCCCAATACATCATTCATGGTTAGTCGTAGAAGTATAGATGATGTAAAAATATTGTAATTATTTCATGATTATTATTCTTGAGATGATGGAACTATATAATATTCATAATCATGTAATATTTTATAAAAAGTCCTGAATGAAATAATAAGGCAATTAAAACCCGAAAGAATAAAAAAGATGGAATGTTTTTAATGAGAAAGTTATATTAAGATATAATAGTATTATATATGGTATAATAAATTTAATTAATATTCTAATATAAATTAATAACATGATTAAAACCATTACAAATAGGTTAAATTACACAAAACCAAAAGGAGGTGTGAGGTAAGGGATTTTTTTTACATTCCACTGAGACTTATTTATTCTTATACACTAATTAAAATTTTTATGGTGTATGTAATACCTATTTTACATGTACTATCATTATTAATTCATAATTCCTCATATTATAAATTTCACTAAGAATTTTTTCATCTAAGGGGTTTTGAATTTATAATAACGATGTTATTAATCTAATTTTACAATATGACAATATATTGTTTTTTGTTAATGGTCTCATGAAAATATTACATTATGGAAATAATTTTTCATTGTACATTACACTTATATAACATAAATAATTTCTTCTATGATGGATATAAATATATCTTAAAACATATACAATTTTTACATGTGGTGGCTAATTTTAATGTTATTTCTTTAATTGGGGAAATATTTATAAATCCATATACATTTCGTAATACATATATTTTATGATAAGGAACTCTGATTCATGAATTAAATAAATTATTTTATATATAAGCAATTATTAGGGAAAAATTATTTGGGAGGGTCCCCATTATAGATATCCCTTCTATTCATTATCATGTCTTAGGGTACATATAATTTTTCCAATCCATATTAGTTTGTTGAAAATAGTTTATAATCAGTTGGCCCAACCATATGTTTATGTACGTCGTAGTTTTAAACTATATTCAAGAAGGTATTAATATTAGTGTTATAATTTTTTTTGATATATTTCATCAAATAATTAACAAAATATTTCATGGAGAATTTAGTTATTATAATTATCCATGATATTTACCAAATGACAAAATATTTATATACATTCCATTATAGGTTTATTTATTAAATTTATTGTTTTATCAGTTACTTATGTTTCTATATTGATTATATTATAACTATAAAAGATATATTATATCGTACATAGCTGTTATTATGAATTTTACATCACTCGTATAATATTTCTTTTCCTCGGGATAAGAAGAATAATTATTGGATGGTGTTAAATTATTCAAAGGGGTTTCCATTTCAATGTTTTTTATTTTATATCCCTATGTAAAATGGATATCATTTATGTGTCATGATCTCCAAAATTGATAAAATTAATGTTATTTCTAGATTTGAACCACTTTATATATTCCAATTTAAATATGTAATACCCTCGATTTGGGTTAGTACGTTCATGTAGATTACAGTTTCATTGAAGATTCATTATTCAATCATTAGAAGTGTCTTGGGTTCCATGGGAATCTTTTTAGTGGTTATAAAATTTTTTTGTGATATATTACTTTTGTTCAATGTTTTTATTAATCTGTGGCTGGATCTTTGTAGTTTTTCATACTACATTGGTGTACAAGGTTTTTAGTTGTTGTGAAGGAGCACAAGTTCTTTATGTTGACCACTATTCATAGTGAGATTCATTGATCATTAGACGGCCTCCATTGATGGTGTTAGATAATGGATTTCAGTTACAAGTGGGGGATATTGTTAAACATTTCCTTTCATTTCTTTATATTAACAAATTTTTCCATTTATTTCCAATATAATAATTAGAAGAATCTATTAATATTTCTATATATATATGGTGATTGATTTAGTTACCTTACATAATATAATTGTTTTATATATATATATATAATTCATATATTTATATAATTAATTACTAATTTTTACCATGATTGATGTTGTTTCATATAATAAAGACATGTTCTATTTAAAGGATATGCCTCTGATGATTTTCAAAGAATACCTTAGTTATAGTGACTATCCCATGAAATATTGGACTCCATTTTGGGAGGGAATATCTATTCTTAATATTAGAGTGTGATAAATTTTAAATATTTTTTTCTTATGAATTCTTGATTTAGGAACAATTTGGGATTAGTAAGGATAACCTAGAACAATTTTTAATAATTTTATTTAGTATATATATTCACAATATAAGTACTCATAATGGTTTCATGGGTCCAAAATGTACTTATAAAGGATTCTCATTTCTGAACTCTTGTCAAGAGTCATTACCAAAATAACATTGGGAAAAATATTTGAGTATGCATCATATATATTCAAAACATGATTTAATTTTTCATTGTTTTCTTGATTTGAATTTATTTTGAAATAATCACTTTGGTTCTACAAATAATATATTTATTTATATTCACAATACTTGAGTTTGGATGTATATTTTATGGGTTTTTTTAAATTTTCAATAATAAGGAGGTATATATCATTTCAGAGATATGTTTTTTAGTCTAATATAGTTTTAATGTTTCATTATACTTTAGTAATTTTTACAAATTGAGTTGAGTAAATGATAGTAGATGTGAGGTTTGAACATTATTTTATTTATTTTTTTAGAGAATGTGGTTTTCATAATACTATTTTAAAGGGTTATATATTAGAATTTATTATATAAGAGGATTTATTTTAATTTTACAAATATAGAAGTTATTCTACATCATTATAAATTATATATTATATATTTTGTGAGTCGATTTAAATTATATAATTCTTACATATATATTAGTTTTATTTGAAGGAATTTATAATGAAATTGAGAGTCAATGAAATTGTATCTTAACTGATTATAATTAATATATGGTTGATCATGATATAAATATTATTTTGGAATAATAGTGTGAGTGACACCCACATGTTAAAATTATAGAATTTTATATATCTATTATGATTGAGACACCATATGCTTTTGTGGCCCCCAATGAGTATTGTTTAAATATTTGTGTTGAAATAAAATATGATAGGATCCATTTGGATGATTAATATCATAAATAAAAGTACATTTATGAGATACTATTTTAATAATTAAATTATATTTGTTTATTAAAAAATGTTGTTTTAAAAGGATAAGTAAGAAGTATATTATTTAATAGATTAAACAATAGAGGAAACAATATGAGATGTGACATGAAAAAAATATTTCAAGCAGTGATCTTGTATTGATATTGAATTATAAAGACAATTATAAATTTCTAAAAGGAATGGGATATAACTTAGTATATTATTAGTGATCCTTTTTTATTAATTTCACATATATTTATTAGTCTTAGAAAATAAAAAATTATGATTATTTCACTTTCTTATATTGTTAGACAAGATTTAGTAAGAGATATATTAAAGATCGTATCATAAGAGTTGTTTCATTAGTAGAGTGTGATTCTGTTGACATTATTGAAAATATGAAATTTTATATATCTATATAAAAATTGAATCAGAATCTACAGACCACAACATGAGTTCTTTTGGTACCATAATATTGTTTTTTTACTAGTTGTTCCATGGAAGTAGCAATGTTTGGAAAAATGTAATAATAATATTAGATTTTGGTTTCCCATTTTTATTTTTAGTTTTTATTCTCAATCATATGATATATTAATAATGTTCACACACACACAGATATATATATATATATATATGATAATGAACCTAATATATTGATAGATACTTCCCATACAAGATGTTAAACATTTTTTAGGGGTTAGAGGTTCCATGAGAATAATTATTTTTTATAATACATTTTCAAATTATTATGTACATTATAGTGATAAGGATTTAATTTATACATCATCTAAATTTGATAGAAAAATATTGAAAATGAATGTTATCATTATTTTTTTATCAGTTTATAATGGATAAAATTCTTATTAAATCATTAAATATCAATATAGTTTGGGTGTGATGAAATGATGTGGTTGTTGTTTCTTTTTAGAGAAATGTCGAAGATTTTGATAAGGTCATCTTCAGTAGTTGTTGGATTAAAATAATAATATTGATGGTAAAATATCAATAATTGTATAATATTAACGTGCTAATAAGTTGAATTTAAAATCATATAATCATGGTATTTTTATAATTATAGATGAATATATGTCATGTTGTAGTACTATGCTTTTTGTGAACATTATTCAGTTATGATAAAGGATTGATGGCATGATGACTTGATTAAAAATTCATGAAATGAACAATTATTTAAATGAGTTAAATTGGAAATATTTAAATCGTCAAGGTTATTATATATTATTATTTTATAATATTTCCTTACAGAAATGTTTCTATGAAAATACAATATAACTACATTCCTTTCAATCACTATTCAGTTTTTTTAAAGATATATAATATCACATATTCTATCAAATAGATTTATTTAGAATCAATACTACAAGAGAATTCAAGATATTTAAGTGTTGATTTAATGATGATAGGTCATGTTGTTTATTCACTATAGCAATCGTGTGAAATATAAATTATTGGTATGTTTAATAATATGGAATATTTAAATTTTCGATGATTCAACTACGATAATGGTGAACATATATCTTATTTATAATAAATTAATTCTTGACTAAATTTTTTGTAATCATAATTTCTTATAATTCAGTTACGTTTTTCCAATTTGGAAATAAATTACAAGGAGATTTGCCGTTACTACATATTACTTGGGGGAACACCTTGAACATTATTACCAATACTGGTGATATTTCCCTTATTTTTCATATATGAATGGTGAAAATGTGTATGTTATGGGAGAAAGATTTGAGTAATTATAATACCTCTAAATTAAAATAATTTTTTAAATATTTAGTATGTTATCCTTCTACATCTCAGTTCTAAGGGAAAATTATAGTGTTACTTGTCCCTATCCGTTTGAATATTTCAGAATATAAATTATTAATTTATTATTATTTGTGGTAATAAGTTTGATCACAAATATAAAATTTTATGTTTCAAATAGAACAAATTTTATAGTTTTTAAGATTATGTGAAAATAAATGATTGAAATTTATGGATATGAAACTACATTATACGTTATATATAATATATTCTTTCACGATATATAATTTTTAATGGATGAAAACCAACAGTTATATATTGTGGAATGAGGATGGATTATGGTAAAAATAAATATATTTTTTCCTTAAAAATTTATATTATATAAAAAATTTAGATATGTATTTTGGTTGAAAATGATTTTATAATATTCATTTTTTTAAATTTTTATGTTTAATAATGAAAACATATATATTTGTTGAAAATTTAATCATATGAATTTACTTTGGGAATTTATTATTCTATGCTAGAAACATTTCAATCATTTTACCTTACATTTCATTTTTCATTCATTTTTATTAAATGTGGGTTTTTAGTGGATTTCAGAAACACCAAGAGTGATTTTATATGAAAATTTTAGTTTGACAAAGGTGTTAAAAATAGTTCCCTCGTTAATAGGGGGATTTATTGAGAAAAAAAATCATCATTGATTTTAAAAAAGGGAGTTCCCTTTTGGTGTGAATATAGTGTTATCATGACACTGATGTAAATTGTGGAGATATTGGTGTGTCATAAAATTAATTATACATATTATTTAAAAATTATATTTTGACCTACTATTTTAGTACATATTCATATTTTGGACAACAATTCATCGGTGTTTCGGTATAGAGTTTCCAATTGAAGGAGGATTCCATTAATTTTGAATAAATCCAAGATAATTGAGGACTTGATTGAAATATATGTAACATTCTCTAATAATAATGAAATTTATTAATAATTTTAATAACATAAATTTTATATTTAAATTACTTTATATATAGTTTAATTTTTAGAAAGTGTAATCTATATTAAATATTGATATATTTAATAAAATTAAAAATACATAAATTTGATAAATATATTATATGTATTTATAGAGATATGTTAAAAAATATCAATTGTTTATTTAAAATTTTATGGTAAAAAATAGAGACTTATGCCGAATATCGTATGTTATTCAGTTTCATATATCAATAATGTTCAAATGATTTTTTTTAATTTAAATTATTGTTATGGTGAAAATATTAGGAGTTATTTTGAGATAATTTTTAATAAATTTATAATTAATTTTCATATTCAAGAATATTTTATTATATTATATCACATTGTTTAGATTATGATGAAATAAATCTAGAAATCCCTATTTTGGGAAAATTTAATATAATGATCATATGGTAATGAAGTAGAAATTTTATAAAAATTCAATTTTCTCTAGTCTTAGGAATATTTATTATTTAATTCATGTATTTAAACATATACTTTTAAGATGTCTGGGATGGGAGAAAAATAATGAAATAACTAATTAATTTTTTATTTCCTTTCTTTATAAATCTTCCATTTGATGTAATGTTAAATGGATTCCTACGAAAAAATTCATGAGGGTATTAGTTGATGTGGAAAATTTGATTATGTTATTTAACTATATTACATGAGTCATATTAAACCCAACCCCACATGTCTATGTATCTCTAAACAGACCTCTCCCGACTATTCAATCAATTTGATTGGAAAGTGGGCCACATAGCCACATCCCCAAATAGAAGAACACTTGATCAAAGTTGAGTAACATGATAACAAATGTCTAATATATGAATGAAATTTAATTTAAATGTGTATCATAATATAGAATTAGTCAATATAGTGGGGGATTTGGGTTCTATATTTATTGGGTTTTTGATTATGGTATCATTGTGTTGTAACGCCCCAACACCAATTACCCAGAGTCGATGCATTATTACATAACATTTTTATAATACAAGGAATCATGTCTCGAAAGACCGATAAGTTCAATTTCCTTAGAATTACTAGATACATTAATAAGGTTTACATTACATCGTGACATAAAAACATCAAAAAAATTGGTCCCATTATTAAACACACATATATTCTTTGTCATTCCTTGTAGGTCAACCATAAAATACTTCTTCACATCCTGGTAAAAATAAATCATATAAAGAGATGAGCTCAGATCCTCATTAAGGATAACAATATAGCGGAAACATTCATAAATAAGCATAAATATTTAAGGCTATGTATAGGACTATAACAAAATCCTTTTAAACTACATTTTCATCATAATATGGAAACGATAAAATCAAATAATGGCATTTACATAATCACATGGATATTCTAATTGTCCAATAATTACATGCAATATCAATAGCCACATTCATAATGATATAATGCAAAATGTGAAACATCATAATCCCATCTTCAAAGACTTTTTCCAAGACTACAAAGAAGATTTTTTAATGAATTTTTCCAAGACACTAGTGTGTCTCATGAGACCGATCGATGCATCGAAGAGCTACAACAGACTCCACATGTCACTTACTAAGTCCTATACATTCCTCATATGTAAATGATTAAACATAACATAAAAATTTGTATTAAAACTAACATACCAAATGTCAATAGTTTATCCATATACCCTAAATGGTATAAAAATAACACATCCACATTCAAATATATCACAAAACCTTCAATGAAATATGGATTATTTGTATCATAAATAAATCAACCTCAAAAAGGTATAAAATCCATGAAATAATGTTGAAATAGATGAAATCAAAACTTTTTGAGAGAAACATCTATTTCTATTTTGAAATCATTTAGAGGTCTTGTAATTTTAATAGAAAACTTTTATTTGTAAAATATTTTTATAATCCTGTAAGGGAAGCTTCAATGATGTTATAACGAAATAAAATAGCCGCACCTACCTTATAAGTTAAAAAATATTCTTACCTTAATTTTTTCGAAAAGTTCATAAAGTACATTGTTTGGAAAACAACAGAAACATTTCTTTCAAAAAATATAAGGTTAGATAAGGGTATAAATGGAATTAACCCAGTGTCTCTTAAATAGTAATATTGTTATGAAATATTTTTTTAATAAAACATGGATATGCATGATAAAGAGGACCTAGTAGTTACTTACGTAAAAATAGCATTGGATAATAAAGGGATTGTGAAATTAACCATTACCTTGTAATTTTCCTTAGTCTATGGTTTTTAACCTTCTATATAATAGTTAAAACATCGTTATTAAATTCTAAAAGAATCATATACATAAATATGATATCATATATGATCCTCTAATATTGCTTTGTTAAGAATATTTTAGCAGTATCATCATTTCAGGTGTTAACTAATTCATTTCCCTTTTTATAGTTGGTTACATAAGCCATGTTTCTTATGGATAGGATGTATTTTATTCATATAAATAATGATATTATGTTTATAAACATTATTTTTAATCATAAAATGAAAACTATTCTTGAATGATTAAGATGGGGAATGAATCTCATCGAGTTCGTGGAGACGGTAATTTGTACGTACACACGAGGGACAATATCATTATATTGATAGTGATATCATATGTAATTGGATGGTATATCATATATAAATAATCAAAAAATTGTTATATTTATTATTTACATAGTTATATTCATTATTATACCCTTCCAAACTAAGGACATGTTTGAATAACAAACTATACCACGATGTGGAGACAGTAAGATGTGCGTACGCACGTATGGTGACTTTTTCATTTATAGGATGGAGAGAATAATAAATATGGTTGTACCGTATTTATAATTACATCATAGTATATATATGATACTATATTTATTATTTTAGAATGGTTACAAAAAAATAAATAGGATGTGGAAGATGAAATGAACTTGAAAATGTGATGAAATATTTACCTCTTCATTGGGTTCTTCCTTTAGATTTGATCAAAATGGGTCCATATGTTGGCTTTATTGTAACACCATGGGATTTTATGAAAAAAATTATTTTTAATTTCATTGATGTCTTGTGTTTTACACTACACCAAATGAAGCTTGCACTACACACATCCCTGACTTGGCTTTCTTTACACGCAATCGCGTCCATCCACGATAGTGGGTGTTGTACACAATACAGAGTTTAATTAAAATACGATATGTTATATAAACTAGCCGTTGTGAATAGTAATACCCACCTTTTGAAATTTTATAAATTTTATCTTTCTAAATGGACTTCATTCTTCGATTCAGAATATCAAAATTATCATAGGGTGATTTTTTGGTATTTTTCTGAAAACATTCAATTTTTGATGAATAGTGAAAACACTGGGTTACTATTCAAAAACCGACTTTTTATTTAAATAATTATTTATTTTATTTAAATTCTTTTAGGTAAAAATAGATACATAATACCTATATATGTTCAATGTAATTCATTGAAGTTATTTTATTATAATTTTAAATATATAAAACTTTTATTGAACTTTTCACCGTCTTTTACCCACCACCTAGAAGAATTTGAAAATTTACATAAAAGATAATTTTACGGCTTCTCTGAGTGAAATCTAGAAAATCCAAGAGACCAGGTTAATATTAAGGCATAAAATGTGGTCCAATAAGATAAAAATAATTTTTGGTGAAACATAAATTTTTACTTTTATTTACCACGGTTAAAAGTAACTAGGGTAATTAAGGGTAAAAATGATATTATTATTACCCTAATAGATGTCCTAATTCTATTGGATATCTGTAATTAGACCAAAAACAACAATAGTAATAAAATATTACCCTTTAGTTCCACATGTATTAGATTAGGACATATATTATTATTTTATTTAAAGAAGCGTTAAAATAGTTAAAATCAATGTTTAATAACTAAAACATTTTTAATATAAGGTTATACATAAGATAAATTCGGCTATAAATATTAATTATAAATAAAAAATATTTACTACATAATATTATTTTATTTATAATTTTTAAACGTTAAATAATATAATTTATTTATGACACAATGATGATGGAGTAATTATTTTATTAATGAACTATTAACATAATTGATGTTATAAATACCCAAATAAATGTAACTTTAGGCTTTTTATGAATTCCACTAATATTCTAGGATTATAGGACATGTTATTATTGATTTAATTAACTTTTCTGAACTAATCATGCTGTTATGATTTTCAAAAAAATCAAGTACCAAATAGTGTCAAAATTTTCATAAAATAGTTTTGAAAACAAATATTATATTATTATATTTTATTTTATTCCTAAAAACTATGGATTAGTCAAATGACATAGATAAGGATATATATATTAATAATGAACCACATGGGGTTATTTTGTCTTGTTATAGTATGTTTATTGACCATATAGTGTATGAAAACAAAAAGACATGGTAAAAGTTAAATTATTAAACTTATAGTTAAATCTAAATGATAAGAATAAAATAGAAACCTAAACTTGTCTAAAACCTATTGGTTTAGAGGATTTCTACCCATCCTCATCTTATCTTTTAAATAAATCAATTTGGAGCTATTTAAAACCGAATATGACATTATTATAAAATAATATTGTATGTTTTCCTAAGGTGCCCCTCTCCTCCCTTATAAAAAGGGCACCCATTCCCTCTTCTCTTCACACCCTTTTGAGCCTTAAAGCTCAGATAAACCCTAAAAATTGCTACTCTCAACCTCTATAGTTATATCATATAGGTTCTTGTCTTCTCAATTGACAAACTCTAGTCCCCTAAGAAGATTTTTAAAGGAGGTGCGTTGAGGAAGAGGTAATCTCTTCTACCGACTCTTTCAGGTTTCTATCTTCTTCTACTTCCTCTTCTTTAGTTGTTTCATTATAAAGATATAACATCAGTATTAATTATATACTGATATGTTATTATAAATATGATACAAACCAATTTCACCTTTTATCCATCCAATGGAAAACAAAATCACCGCTTGTGCGTACCTACGGAATACCGTCTCCACGACGTGGTGTAATATATTTTTCCACCCCCACCTTTGTTGGATGGGTATAATGGTGTAATGAATAACTATATATGATTCTTATAACTTCATACTTATTCTATGATATTATATCATCCAATCCAATTCCATTAAATAAATATGGGAACGATATCATCGCTCCTGCGTACATACAGATTACCGTCTCCACGACACGATGAGATTCATTTTCCATGTTAACAATTCAAGAATGATTATAAAGTATATATAATAATTAATCATGAAATATATGACATAATAATTATAGAGACCCAAATATTGACGTACATCGACATTACATTACTTTTTTGGAATACTTAATACATAAAAAAACAGACACACAAAGACTGTAATAGATTAGTATCTTTGGAGACATGGAACATAATCTTCTAATATTGGTGAATGAGCTTCAACATATCCCATAAAGATCTTCCCATTTTTTTTCCTAAAACCTTTCTTTATATCATAGGGAAAATAAAACATATAAAGGGTGAGCTCAAATCCTCAGTAAGTGTAAGCATGGATAAAATAAAACAAACCATATAAATTTGAACATAAAAACATGAACAAAATGTTTAAACATCATGATCTTGAGCAATGACATAAAACATGGAAGTACATAAGGCATAGATCATAAAAGAACATTAATACTGATAAAATAGTATCGGAATTAAACTTATAATTGTGGAAAAACATGAAGCACATGATATTATTTCCATAGTAGCCAAGGCATTGCTGCAAGACCATCTTAGTGGACAAATTCCCTTACTGAACCGGGTTTACATGTCGTTCCAGCCCCGTATTACTGAACCAGATTTACTTTCTGTTCCATCCATGTCTATCTCATGAGATATAAATATTTACCCAATGAATTGGAGAGAGATATAGGTCCCACCCATCTCATAATGAAATCATTCTTACTTGCGCCACAAAACAATCATACATCATTCATCATAACCCAAAAAATAAAATAGGTTTCATAAACATCATCCCATCATAACATAATCCATATTAAATAAATAGATATAAATTCGTCATAAGAAAATTGAAACCATTTAAAATATATAGAAATTATACTTGAAAGATACACATATGAAATCATGTCATCTTAGATTAAAAATGGTTTTAATAAAGCAATTGAAATGAATTATTTAGGAAAATATCCATTCTTCGTGAAAATCAGTTTCTTTTCAAAAAATTCCATTCAATTTTAAAATAATAGGATAGTTTTGAAAGTAGTCATGAAATATTTTAGATTAATCTTCATGAAAATAAAGCTTTAAGAAATCGTAAAATTCTGTTCATGTCATATATGTTAAAAAAACATTCTTCTAGTACTTTTATCGGAAAAGTCAAAAAGTACCGTGTTTGGTAAAAAAGCAACATTCCTTCAATAACACAATGTAAAAGTCAAGGTGGGTAAAAATTACTTTAAAAATACATGGGAAAATATTAAACACTTTATGAAAACATTTTTATGGACAGGGATGAAAAATATAACCCTAGTAAATACTTATGAATATACAATATTGGATAAAAATTAGATTGCAAAATTATCACTTACAAAGAACTTTTTGAAAGTAAAATAGATCACTTATGTGTATTCACAGTAAGGTCACATAAATAAAGTATAAATTCATGATAATATATAAAAATTCCTTTCTCACATAATCAAAGAATTATATAAACAAGAATGAGAAGATCAACCCGAAGAACAGAAATTGGGATAAGATGTTCCCTTACCTTAGGTCCAATATGTTGTGTACGTAATTGAAACTCTTGTATAATGATTTATATAATGTCATTTACTTATTACAGAGTCATATTCATTGTTATTCTATCATATATGGTTCACTTCTGACTTTATATTACCCGTTCTTTTGTAAATCCCATTATAAAGTAATGTTTTGTGTAAAATCATCTTATTTATCGTACATGTTTGGACTTGTTGTTATTGATGATATTAATACATATATAATGATTTACATACATAAAGAATGTAAATAATGACTTATATATCATATATATTATATATCCAGCATATACATATATTTATAATAGTACATAACATAAGGAGGTTTGAAATGAAATGCACCGTTCATGGAGATGGTAAGTCGTACGTACACATGAACACTACATTCATTTCTATTTCTTATTTTAATGGAATTAAAACATAAGGATACATAGTTATATTATAATTCGAGTATAATATCATATATCATATCATTAACTACATCCATTATACATCCCACATAAGACATTAACGAATCACATCACTTTGAGGGGGCGGTAGTCCACACTTACTCAAATGAGATTACAGTATTTACCCACTATAAAAATCATAATGTCTTGATATAATGGGTAATTAAAGAAGAATAATTAAATCATAAAAATATATATCATATATAATTATAGTTACATCATAATGGCCACCATGAGAGGCGGTAGGAGAAAATCGAACAATCATCGTTTCGTGAGGCGTTACTTTTCCATCAACAGAAACATTATGTTACTCATCCATTAGATGGAGGTGTGTGTAAGTTTAGTTCAAATAATTATCATAACAACATCCTAGTATATTTAGGATACTATTGTTGTTACAAAATAAAGGATTAAATTGAGTTTAGGTGTTGGAGAAGTAGAATAAATGAAAACAACTTAAGAGAAATTGTTAACATTAATTTGGTTAACATCCTTTGGTTTGAACCAAAAGGACTTCTTGAATTTCCTTCTGCCTAATGTAAGACTTCTATGGGTAGGAGAGGTATGTAGAGAGCTTAATTGGGTAGAGTTTGGATGATCCAAATGTCTTGATATGTGTGAGGAATTGTATATAAATTGTCTCTTTTTATAAGGGAGAGGAGGGGCTCTTTAGGAAAGATTGAAAATATTATTTTATAATATAACGATATTTGAATTATAATGGTCCAAAAATCATTATAGTCAAATATAATATGACTCATGGTATAAATATAATAATTCAATCAGAATTGGACATTTTTTGGATAATATTTTAATCATTATAATCTTATTTATTTAAATCATTTATTAATGAGGTAAACACTGCATCATTATTGTGTCATAAATAATTTAATTTATATGATGTCTAAAAATTATGAAAAAAATACCATGATGTAGGAAATATTTTTATATTTTCATTTAATATTTATAGTCGAAAAGATAATTTATATAGCCCCTTATTAAAAGTAATTACTAAAATATTATTTTAATGTCAATTTTGTCTTTACATTAAATTAATTAATCTAATGTGCCATTGTCTTTCATAAGTGGCTCCATGGGGCCCCAAAATCGACCCAAGTATGCCCATGGTCGGCCATTACTCATCCAATATGGTTTGTACAAGTTTTAAGGTAATTTTGATTTATTATAATATTCTTTTAACCTTGAATTACCCTATTTACCTTTAACCGTAGTAAATAAAAGTCAAAAGTTACTATTCACCAAAAAAATATTTTCATCTTTTTGAACCACATTTTACATCATGATAACGACCATGTCTGTGGTATTTTTGAAATTCAATTCACAGATGTTGTAAAATTTCTTTTAAATGAAAGATTCATCTTTCTAACTACCACTAAATGGTTTCACTATTCATCAAAAATTGAAGTTTTTCAAAAAAATACCAAATATTCAGCCTAAGATATATTTGATATACTGAATTCAAAAATTATGTACATTTTTCAAAATTAAAAACATATAAGTGGTACTAATTAATTTTAAAATTAATTCTCTTTATCAAAACAAATAGCGTGTTTTTAAGAAAGAATAACTATCAAAAGATCATCACTTGTTTATGTCCAATTTCAAAGTGAAATTAATTCCAATGACCAAAATTGTATTAAATGGTAAAAATATATTAAAATTAAACTTTAATACCAATTATAAAGATAATCTAACCATATAAATTATATTGATGAAAAAAGTTGTTTTTAATTAAAATATATCGTGTTTTTACTATTTATCAAAATATGAAAGTTATCAGAATACTATGAAAAATTTATACAAATTAAATTTTTATATCCTAATTCCAAGGAAGAATTTTATTTTTTCATATTTAACTTATAAACATGTCAAAAACTAGATTTAATGTGGGTGCTCCATCAAAAGGCGGCAAAACTGCATTTTGTTAAAAATACTTATTTTACCTGAAAGATTTATTTTATTCTCATACCATGTTATAGAAAATATGTAAGATGAATAATAATGTTGTAAAATTCAAAATGTAGTTAATACTATTCATAATAGATAGTCCATAATATTATAACAATATATTGTTGTTTAGTGAAACCTGGGATTGCGTACAACACACGCTATCGAGGAAGGTCGTGATTGCGTGTAATGCAAGCCAAGTTAAGGTTGCGTGTTTTTAAAGACTCCTTTGTTGTTTCATATAACATAATCCAACCATATTTAATTTATACATTGAATATATATATATATACTCAATTTTGTGTAGAATGACTACTATCAAACGAACATGAAATTATGTGTAACACAATCCAAGAATAGTGTTACGTATAATGAAAGCTAATACGGTGTTGCGTATATCACAAGATAATCTTGGTGTATCATAAAACACATGACATAAAATAAATTAAAAGGAATAATTATCATAAAATCTCAGGGTGTTACATTCTACCCCCTTAAAATGAATTTCTCCCTCAAAATTCTTCGGGGTTATAAATGGTTTACTATTCATAGAAACCAACATCGTAAAATGGAATACTAAAAGTTAATTTTAAAAACTAAAGTATGATACTTAACGATTACCCTAAGTAACTCATCACTGGGTTTCCATATAGGAGAACATAGGAGAAAATATGGATATGGAAGAAAAATCTAACCATGAAGATCTGATGGAGAGTTGTAGATAACATGGATATGAAAAATCCAACAATCACAAAGCCATAAATTTGTGATGTACTAAGGTACTATCTGATTCATTAGATATGAGAGTACTAGGACAAAATTTTTGTCTTTCAAGATAATTTCCCTAATGTTGAATATTTTTTTAATAAAAATAAATTCTTACTTGATTTTGATACAATCTCTTTGTTGTTCATGTCTTGAACAATTTCCACTTCATCTCTTAAAGAAATGAAGTGGAATTTGTTTTCCATGAAGTGTTAGTGGATAATGCAATAGAATGATAGGTCATTCCATCTGTCTCAAAGAAAAGGATAGCAAAATTTATCGAATACATATGTCCATGTATGATGAGGTTAATAATATATGATTCCAAAAATGGACTTATAATTCATCTATCATACTGTTGAATAAAATAAAACCAGTTTCTAATAACCAGGGACTTCCTGTTGGAATGTGGTAGGCAATAAAGGCATGTCTCACTTTGGTTGTGGGTTCGATTCCCACAGCCTTGTCTGATGTGACGGGTTTTCAATCGTCCTGCAGGTTGCCTCTTTTTTTAAAACTACATTATAATAACATTCCTACAATAATATCGAAAAAAAGTTATATCCTTAAACAACACTATCTTATGTCTAACTTAATTCATTCATATCTGTATGCTTTTCCAAAATATATCTGTCCAATCTCATAGTGTATAGAAAATGATTACTGGATAGGTCACATAACAAGAATGTGAATAACATCATTTATCATACGATATATCTTGTTGGTCACATTCCAAATGTAACGCCTCGACCCCAGCTACCCAGAGTCGGTGCATTACATCGTAACATTGGCATGATCACGAAAGATCAAGTCTCAAAAGGCCGATTAGTTTAGTTGCCTTGGAAACACTAGATACATTCATAAGTCGTACATTACATCATAAAGTAAAACAAAACTACAACAACATATTTTATTCATATCCCCTCATTCTATCCCTCCAGGTCATTCATAATATACTTCATCACATCCTGGAAAAATTAAAACATTGGAATGGGTGACCTCAGATGCTCAGTAAGGATAACAATATAGTGGAATATTTTATAAATAAACATAAACATTTAAGGCAATGTATAACTAAAACAAAATCCTTTTAAACATGAACATAAACATAATATGTCAAAAGTAAAATGAGATAATTCCATTTACTTATTCACATGGATATTCTACTGGTCGAATAATCAAATGAAATATCAATAAACACTTTCATAATGATGGAATACATAATGCCAGACTATCATAACCACATAGTCAAGGCCTCGTGCCAAGACCACAAATAAGATTTTGTAAAGGCCTCGTGCCAAGACACTAGTTTGTCTCATGGTACCTACCGATGCATCGAGGAGCTATAGTGGGCTCCACACGTCACTTATTAAGTCCAATGCATTCCTCATATGAACAGGTTTAAACATATCATAAAACATAACATAATCGTATCACATAAAACATGCATAAAAGAAAAATAACATTTCCAAATTTTAATCACAAGATATCCATACAACACATTGATATAATAAAAACATTATCAAAACCATTTTCATACCAAAATAAAAGAAAATTAAAACTTTGTATTTATTTTTCATTTAAAAAAGTTATGGCTTGTAGAGGAACCGGAACTCAAATAATAGTCATGGCGGCAGAGAAGTCGTTGTCGACGCATACGTAAGAGAAAACATTCCTTTTGTCTTTTAGTAAAAACACTTCGTATAAAAAGATTCCTTTTGAATAAAAGTAAAAGTCAAAGGGGTTTATACACCATATAAAGGAAATTTGTGTATAAAACAAAATATGCCTCAATGAATGGATATTGAGATGAAGTCCCTTATAAAGATCATTTTTAAAATGAAATAAATCTATTATGTGTATTCAATATAAGTAAACATAAATAATGTAAAAATAAAATATAGGAAAAATAATATCATAACATAATTTGAAATTAGAAGATTAACCCAAAGAATCTAAATTGGGTTAAGAAATTCCCTTACCTCATATCCGACTTGACTCGACCGCTCTTTAACCTCCTGAATAATAAACTAGAGTTAATATCTACCTGATTAAGAAACTTTTTCAAGTTCATTATTCCTTTTATATCACTTATTACCATGTTCTGAACATTATGTAATTATTTAAGTTAATAACGGTCGTTTTGTCGATCTTAGGTACTTGATTCAAAAATAAACTTCTTATAATTACACTTTGTTCATGTGGTAAAATATCCATTATATCCATAATTATATTCATGATGTAGATATCATATTCATCATATATATCCTATATATACATTCATTTATAATATTACATAACATTTATATGTAAGAAATGAAATGCACCGTTCATTGTGACAGTAAGCCGTACGTACGCATCAACACTACTTTCATTTATATTTTGTATTTAATGGAATGAAGTTATAATTATATAAATTTATATTATAATTCCAGTATAATATAATGTATAATACCATTTAATCCATCCTTTATACATCCCACATATGGCATTAACGATTCAAATCACTTTGAGGAGGTGGTAGTCTGCACATCCTAAAATGAAAATATTGTGTTTACCCATAATGGAAATCATAAAGGTATGTCATAAATAAAAAATAAAAAATCATAAGGAAAAAATAAACATAATATATATATCATATATGAAAATAGATTCCTCAAAATGGCCACCATTAGAGGTGTTAAAAGAATATTGAACAATCATTGTTTCGTGAGGCAGCTTTTCGCCACCCACAGAAATAGTATGTTCTTTAACAATTAGACGAAGGTTTGTGTAAGTGTAAATCAAATACTTATCATAAAAACATCCTTGTATATTTAGATACTTTTTGTTATAATTGAAAGGAATAAAAAGTGTTTAGGGGGTTGGATAAGAAAAATAAAACAAAAGAACATAAAAGAAGACATTACCTTAAAATCGAGTAACTCTTTTTGATTTGAGCCAAAGGCTTTGTTGGGAAAGAATCTGACCAAATTGAGGCTTCTAGGAGTAAGAGAGGGATTTTCATAGAGTATTTGGGCAGAGATTGGCCAAGCCAAAAGGCTTTGAAGGTGTGAGTAAGGTGGTAGTGGTGGGGGCCTTTTATAAGAGGAGAGGAAGGGCACTCTTGGAAACTCATGAAATGTTATACTATTATGAGAGGGTTTTCGGATTTCAAAGGTCCCAAAAATTTATATATCGAATATTAGGTGATAAGGGTTCTAAATATACTCATACAATATGTTTTTAACATGTTTAAGTCTTAGAGTTTTCGTTATCTTTTCATTTTATTTAAATCGTTAATTAATGAGGTAATCGCTGCATCATTATGGTGTCATAAAATATTTAATTTATTTAAGGTCTAAAAATTATAAAAAAATTTATCCTGATGTATTAAATCTTTTTAGATTTCTAATGAATATTTATAGTCAAACATATTACTTGTATAACCCAATTTAAAAATTGTTTTGGTAAAACAACTCATGTTTGTGACATTTTTATTTTAACATTAAATAAAAAGTTTTTAATGTCATTTTCATACCAAAGTGTCTCCATGGGGTCCCAATGATGACCCATGGATTTTATTGGTCGTCCATGACTCATCCAATAGGGGTAGTACAAGTGTAAAAGTATTTTCATATTTTTATAATATCATTTTTACCTTAAATTTCACTAATGACCTTTAATCGCGATTAATTAAACTAAAAAGTTACTAGCCACCAAAAATTATTGTAATCCCATTGAACCACATTTTACATCCTACTGAAAACAATGTATGTTATTTTTTTGAATATCTAATCACAGAAATGGTATTGTTTCATTTAAACAAAAAATCAGTTTTTTAACTACCACTTAGTGGTTTCACTATTCATCAAAAATTGATGTTTTTCATAACAATGCCAAACATTCACCCTAAGCTATAATTGATATTCCGAATTAAAAAATGATGTGTATTTTACAAAATTCCAAACATATAAGTTGCATTAATTAATTTTATAATTAATTCCTGCTGTCATAACAAATAGCGTGTTTTTAAGAAAAAATATATATCAAAAGATTGACAATTGTTTATATCTAATTTCAAAGTGAAATTAATTCTAATGACCATCATTGGATAAAATGGTAAAAATATATTCTAATTACGCTTTAAAACCGCTCAATAGTATAATTTATCACTATAATTTATTTTGATTAAAAAAGTTGTTTTTATGTATTTTTCACTATTCATAAAAAATTCGAAGTTATCAAAAAATTACAAAAAATTCAACATAGGGTAATTTCGATATTAAGAATAAAAAAACGAAGTCCATTTTGAAATATAAAATTTATATAATTTCAAAAAGTGAATATTACTATTCATAACTACTATTTTTATTGGTCGCGGTGTGTTAGAACTCAAGGTTGTGTACAACACACGATGCTATATTATTCAAAGAGAAGTGTACCATGGAAGCTTGGGGTGTTACATTCTCCCCTCCTTAAATAAATTTTTTCCTCGCAATTTGATATTTTTGTTTGAAAATAAAAGGTTGAAAATAGAAAATACCTATGTGGAAAACCCACATCAGAAATAAGGTTAATAAAAATATAACTTTAAAAGAAAGAAAGAGAAGTACAAAGGTCACTTGAGATAGCTCATACTAGGATTCTATGAAAATATGGATATGGAGGAGAAAAAAACCATCAAGGTCTGATGGAGATTTGTAGAAAATAGAAATAGGAGAATGTTTAACTACAAGAAAATCACAAACTTGTGATTGGTTAAATGATCATTAATTCCCCAGTAGGAAAAGTTAACTGACAACGTTTTTGTTTTAAGTTACCTTTCATACAGTTGAGGAATTTATTTAGGAGATTTACTAAGAATGTAAGGAAATATAAAAACTTGGCATGTAGACTTTTATTCTTTAATAAATTTTTACCACAAACCCATATTTTACGCAAAACGATAATAGAACTCAAAAATATTATATTTATCCTAATCGTACAAGGTTCCAAATATTAACACATACCATTCAGATTAAGAAAACTATTTTGTAATAACCAGGGACTTTCTATAGGCTTGTGGTAGGTAATAAAGGCTTGTCGCACTATGGTTGTGGGTTCGATTCCTACAGCTTTGTCTGACGCGACGTGTTATCCCCTGACCTATAGGTTGTCCTTTTCCAAAAACTATAATATTATAATATTCCAAAAATAATATTCAGAAATGATTTAACCATAAACAATACTCTCCAAGGTTCAACTTAATCCATTCCAACCTTTATAGTTATCCAAAATATTTATGTCCAACTCACAGTCCAAATTTTATAAGGAATGTAATCATAATGAAGATCATTTTTCTGCGTAACAACATGTGAACACCTTCATCATGTATTCTTTTAAACCACTACAAAATCGTAAATTACCATAAATCCTTATTGATTACATTCATGATCCCTTATTCCTTATAGAATACTAGATATACTCCTTCTATCCAAAAAATTATACAAATCATTAATCAGTTTCAATAGAGTTAAGAATATCCAATATAATTTATCCAAATCAATCATGTATTATTCCAAAATCACTATCTTGGTATCAGATCCATATTATGGTTTATCATTCTCCCAACCATATATTTTCCAAAAAATTAACCTGCTATGGATTCAATTTTTATGGTTCCACAAAATCTCAAGACCTTGATTAAATAGTACATCAATACAATGCTTATATACTCCATAATTATTTTAACCAGTACATCATTGATACAACAATCAAATGACAAAATTCTTTAATAACAACATAAGAACTATAATCATTCCTCCTCATATGTGGTAGTATAATAACTTGATTATTATCCAATAACATCATTTGGGGCATACTCTGATGATTTGAAAATTGGTTTGTGTAGTGTCCCCACTCCTTGCAGATGAAGCATTGTACATTTGAAACATTTTTATTACCCTTGAAGTCATGCACTCGGTGTCCTTTTTCTCCACACATGTAACAAACTCTCATTCCCTTCAGGCAAGTTTCAAGGTGTTTCATCCCACAGTTATCACATATTAGAAAATGCCTCTTTTCCCTTGTCCCTTTAACCATAATTCTCTCCTCCATCCTTTTCTTCTCTTTCATCCATTAAAATCCATAAGTCTCAGAGAATTATTTACTTATCTTATTAACACATGATACTATATCTTCATATGTTGAGAACACATGGGAGACTATTTCCCTTCAAAATATTGGCTTAATACCGTGAAAGAAAGGATCCTTCATACTATTTGGATCATATGTATTGATGGAGTTCACATTCATTCTACTGGGTGCCATTTCTATACAATGGCATAAACTAGGTTAGTTTATGAATTGCAATGAATAATTCCATACTTGTAAAATATTTAATGTAAATTCAACGGTTTAGGGATATAATCCATTATCATAAAAAAATGTTTTCTTTGAGGAAGTATATACGCATAAACCCTTCATAATGGTTTGTAAAAATATGAGAATTATCCTAAGCATATCCCCCGGGAGTGTCGTAACCAAGAGTGCAGCAAGGCCCGTTGTCGTGCACCAGTTCCCGTTCGAGTCTAGCTCAAAGTGGTGTTTTCGTGTTTTTCCCCTAGGTACATCTGTGCCAGAGCCACCTCTACCTGATCGTATCCAGACAGGGATGTATTTCTCGGAAAACTCACAAAATCTCTATAATACCAAAATTCTAGGAAGTTATTCTATACTAATCCTCAATGTCTATCTTTGGGTTATGTGCTCTAATGAGAGTTTATCTAAATATATATTCCAAGGTTATTACTAAACTGCCTCTAATACCAACTGTAATGCCCCGACCCCAGCTACCCAGAGTCGGTGCATTACTTCGTAACATTGGCATGATCACGAAAGATCAAGTCTCGAAAGACGGCTTAGTTTAGTATCCTTGGAAACACTAGATACATTCAAAATCCATACATTACATCATAAAGTAAGACAAAACTACAACAGCATATTGTCTTCATATCCCCTCACACTATCCCTGCAGGTCATTCATAATATACTTCTTCACATCCTGGAAAAATTAAAACATTGGAAGGGGTGAGCTCAGATGCTCAGTAAGGATAACAATATAGCGGAAGCTTTTATAAATAAACATAAACATTTAAGGCAATGTATAACTAAAACAAACTCCTTTAAAACATGAACATCAACATAATATGGAAAAAGTAAAATGAGATGATGCCATTTACTTATTCACATGGATATTCTACAGGTCGAATAGTAACATGAAATATCAATAACCTCTTTCATAATTATGGAATGCATAATTCCATACTACCATAACCACGTATCCAAGGCCTCGTGCCAAGACAACAAATAAGATTTTCTCAAGGCCTCGTGCCAAGACACTAGTGTGTCTCATGAGACCTACCGATGCATCGAGGATATATAGTGGGCTCCACCAGTCACTTATTAATTCCAATACATTCCTCATATGAATAGGTTTAAACATATCATAAAACGTAACATAATCATATCACATAAAACGTACATATAAGAAACTAACATTTCCACATTTAAATCACAATATATCAATACAACACATTGATATAATAAAAAACATTATCAAAACCATTTTCAATACCAAAATAAACGAAAATTAAAACTTGGTTTTTATTTTTAATTTTAAAAAAGTTATGGCTTGTAGAGGAAGCCGAAACTCAAATAATAGTCACGGCGGCAGAGAAGTCGTTGTCGCCGCATACATAAGATAAAACATTCCTTTTTTCATTTAGTAAAAACAATTTGTATAAAAATATTCCATTTGAATAAAAGTAAAATCCAAAGGTGTTTATACACCGTATAAAGGAAATTTGTGTATAAAACAAAATATGCCTCAATGAATGGAGATTGAGACGAAGTCCCTTAAAAAGATCATTTTTTAAAATGAAATATATCTATTATGTGTATTCTATATAAGTACACATAATGAAAGTACAAATACAAGATAGGACATAATAATATCATAAAATAATTTGAAAGTAAAAGATTAACCCAATGAATGGAAATGGGGTTAAGAAATTCCCTTACCTCGTGTCCGACTTGACTCGACCGCTATTTAACCTCCTGAATAATAAACTATAGTTAATATCTACCTTATTAAGAACGGTTTTCATGTTCATTATTCCTTTTATATCACTTATTACCATGTTATGAACATTATGTAATTATTTAAGTTAATAATGGTCATTTTTTTGATCTTAGGTACTTGAGTCAAAAATAAACTTCTTATAATTACACTTTGTTCATGTGGTAAAATATCCATTATATCCATATTTATATTCATGATGTAGATATCATATAAATCATATATATCCAGTAAATAAATTCATTTATAATATTACATAACATTTAGAGGTAAGAAATGAAATGCACCATTCATGGAGACGGTAAGCCGTACGTACGCATGAACGCTACTTTAATTTCTATTTCGTATTTAATGGAATGAAGTTATAATTATATAAAGTTAAAATATAATTCCAGTATAATATAATGTATAATACCATTTACTCTATCCTTTATACATCCCACGTATGGCATTAACGATTCAAATCACTTTGAGGGGGTGGTAGTCCGCACTTTCCTAAAATGAAAATATTGTGTTTACCCATAATGAAAATATTAAAGGTATGCCATAAATTAGAAATACATAATCATAAGGAAAACATAAACATAATATATATATCATATATGAAAATAGTGTCATTAAAATTTCCACCATTAGAGGTGTTAAAAGAATATTGAACAATCATTATTTCGTGAGGTAGTATTTCGCCACCCACAGAAACAGTATGTTCTTTAACCATTAGACGGAGTTATGTGTAAGTATAAATCAAATCCTTATCATAAAAACATCCTAGTATATTTTATATACTGTTTTTGTTATAAAGGAACATAATAAAAAGTGTTTAGGTGGTTGTAGAAGCAAAATAAAACAAAAGGACATAAAAGAAGACATTACCTTAAAATCAGGTAACTCTTTTTTATTTGAGCCAAATGCTTCTTTGGGAAGAATTATTCCAAAAGTGACTCTTCTAGGAGTAAGATAGAGAAGTTGATAGAGTATTTGGGCAAAGTATTTCCGAGCCAAAAGGCTTTTAATGTGTGAGTAAGGTGGTAGTGGTGGGGTCCTTTTATAAGAGGAGAGGAGGGGAACTCTTGGAAAATCATAAAATGTTATATAATTATGAGAGGATTTTCAGATTTAAAAGGTCCCACAAATTTATATATCGAATATAAGGTTATAAGGGTTCGAAATATAATCATCCAATATGTTTTTGAAATGTCTAAATCATAGATTTTACATTATCTTTTCATTTTATTTAAATCGTTAATTAATGAGGTAATCGCTGCATCATTATGGTGTCATAAAAAATTTAATTTATTTAATGTCTAAAAATTATAAAGAAATTATCATGATGTAGGAAATCTTTTTAGATTTATAATGAATTTATATAGTCAAAAATATGACTTTTATAACCCTATTTAAATTTTTTTTTGTAAAACAACTCATATTTGTGACATTTTTATTTTAACAATAAATAAAAATGTTTTTAATGTCATTTTCCTACCAATGTGGCTCCATGGGGTCCCCAAGTTTACCCATGGATTTTATTGGTCGGACATGACTCATACAATAGGGGTAGGACAATTGTAAAAGTATTTTCATATTTTTATAATATCATTTTTACCTTAAATTTTATTAATTACCTTTAATCGCGATTAATTAAACTAAAATGTTACTATTTACCAAAAATTATTTTAATCCCATTGAACCAAATTTTACATTATAATGACAACCATGTATGTAGGATTTTTGAAAATCAAATCACAGAAGTGGTAATGATTCATTTAAACGAAAAATATGTTTTTTAACTACCACTTAGTGGTTTCACTATTCATCAAAAATTGAAGTTTTTCATAACAATGACAAAATTTCAGCCTAAGCTATAATTGATATTCCGAATTAAAAAATGATGTCTATTTTAAAAAATTCCAAACATATAAGTTTCATTAATTAATTTTATAATTAATTCCTGTTGTCACAACAAATAGTATTTTTTAAGAGACAATATATATCAATAGATTGATAATTGATTATGTCTAATTTTAAAGTGAAATTAATTCTAATGACCACCATTTGATAAAATCGTAATAAAATATTCTAATTACGCTTTAAAAACACTCAATAGTATAATTGATCACTATAAATTATTTTGATTAAAAAGTTGTTTTTAAGTATTTTTCACTATTCATAAAAAATTGGAAGTTCTCAGAAAATTATAAAAAATTCAACTTAGGGAAATTTCGATATTACAAATAAAAAAAATTCCATTTTATAATATAAAATTTATATAATTTCAAAAGGTGGGTATTACTATTCATAACTGCTATTTTTATTGGTCGTGGTGTGTTAGAACTCAAAGTTGCGTACAACACACGATGCTCTATTATTCAAAGAGAAGCGTACCATGGATGTTTGGGGTGTTACATTCCCTCCTCCTTCAATAAATTGTATCCTCTCATTTTGAAATTTTTGTTTGAAAATAAAAGGTTGAAAATAGAAAATACCTTTGTGGAAAACCCACATTGGAAATAAAGTTAACAAAAATATAACTTTAAAAAAAGAAAGAGAAGTACAAAGGTCATTCGGGATAGCCCATACTAGGATTCTATGAAAATATGGATATGGAGGAGAAACAACCCATCAATGTTTGTTGGAGATTTGTAGAAAACAGGATTAGGAGAAAGTTTATCTACATGAAAATCACAAACTTGTGATTAGTTAAATCATCATTAATTCCCCAGAAGGAAAAGTTAACCAACAACGTTTTTGTTTTAAGTTACATTTCATACAGTTGAGGAATTTATTTAGGAGATTTACTAAGAATGTAAGGAAATATACATACTTTTCATGTAGACTTTTATTCATTAATCAATTTTTACCACAAACCCATCTTTTACTCAAAAAGATAATAAAACTCAAAAATATTATATTTATCATAATCCTACAAGGTTCCAAATATTAACACATACCATTCAGATTAGGAATACTATTTTGTAATAACCAGGGACTTCCTGTAGGCTAGTGGTAGGTAATAAAGGCCTATCACACTATGGTTGTGGGTTTGATTCCTACAACTTTGTCCGACGCGACGGGTTATCCCCCGACCTACAGGTCATCCTTTTCCTAAAACTATAGTATTATAATATTCCAAAAATAATATTCAGAAATGTTTTAACCTTAAACAATACTCTCCAAGGTTCAACATAATCCATTCCAACCATTATAGTTATCCAAAATAATTCTGTCCAACTCACAGTCCAAATTTTATAAGGAATGTAAACATAATGAATATCCTTTTTCCACGTAACAACATGTGAACACCTTCATCATGTATTCTTTTAAAACTCTGCAAAATCCTGAATTACCATAAATCATTATTGATTACATTCAGGATCCGTTATTCCTTATAGAATACTAGATATACTCCTTCTATCCAAAAATGTATACAAATCATTAATCAGTTTCAAGGAAGTTAAGAATATCCAATATAATTTATCAAAATCAATCATGTATTATTCCAAAATCACTATCTTGGTATCAGAACCATATTATGGTTTATATTTATCTCAACCATATATTTTCCAAAAATTTAACCTACTGTGGAGTCACTTATCTTGGTTCCACACAATCTCAAGTCCTTGATGAAATAGTACTACAGCACAATCCTTATATACTCCATAATTATTATAACCAGTACATCATTGATAAAACACTCAAATGACAAAATTCTTTAATAACAACATAAGAAATCTAATCATTCCTCCTCATCTGTGGTAGTATCATAACTTGATTTTTATCCAATAACTTAATTCGGGGCATACTCTGATGATTTGGACATTGGTTGGCGTAGTGTCCCCACTCCTTGCAGATGAAGCATTGTATATTTGAAACCTTTTTCTTACCCTTGTAGTCATGCACTCAGTTTCCTTTTTCTCCACACATGTAACAAACTCCCATTCCCTTCAGGAAAGTTTCAAGGTGTTTCTTCCCACAGTTATCACATATTGGAAAATTCCACTTTTCCCTCATCCCTTTATCCATCATTCTCTCTTCCATCCTTTTCTTCTCTTTCTTCCATTCAAATCCATAAGACTCGAAGAATTATTTACTTATATTATTAACACAAGATACTATATCTTCATATGTTGAGAACACATGGGAGACTATTTCCCTTCTAAATATTGGCTTAATACTATGAGAGATATGATCCTTCTTACTCTTTGGATCATACGTATTAATGGAGTTCACATTCCTTCTACTGGGCGCCATTTCTATACAATGGAATAAACTAGGTTATTTTATGAATTGCAATGAATAATTCCAAACTTGTAAAATACATAATGTAAATTGAACAGTTTATGGATATAATCCTTAATCATAAAAAAATGTTTTCTTTAAAAAAGTATATACACATAAACCCTTCGTAATGGTTTGTAAAAAAATCAGAATTATCCTAAGAATATCCCACGGGAGTGTCGTAACCAAGAGTGCAGCAAGGCCCGTTGTCGTAAACCAGTTCTCGTTCGAGTCTAGCTCAAAGAGGAGTTTTTGGGTTTTACCCCTAGGTTCATTTGTGCTAGATCTGCCTCTACCTGATCGTATCCAGACAGAGATGTATTGCTTGGAAAACTCACAAAATCTCTATAATACCAAAATTCTAGGAAGTTATTTTATACTAATCCTCAAATTTTGTCTTTGGGTTATGTTCTCTAATGAGATTTTATCTAAATATAGATTCCAAGGTTAGTACTAAATTGCCTCGGATACCAATTGTAACGCCCCGACCCCAGCTACCCAGAGTCGGTGCATTACTTCGAAACATTGGCATGATCACGAAAGATCAAGTCTCGAAAGACCGATTAGTTTTGTAGCCTTGGAAAAACTAGATAAATTCATAAGTCGTACATTACATCATAAAGTAAAAAAACTACAACAACATCTTGTCTTCATATCCCCTCATACTATCCCTGCAGGTCATTTATAATATACTTCTTCACATCCTGGAAAAATTAAAACATTGGAAGGGGTGAGCTCAGATGCTCAGTAAGGATTACAATATAGCGGAAGCTTTTATAAATAAACATAAACATTTAAGGCAATGTATAACTAAAATAAAATCCTTTTAAACATGAACTTCAACATAATATGGCAAAATTAAAATGAGATAATGCCATTTACTTATTCACATGGATATTCTACTGGTTAAATAATCACATGCAATATCAATAACCACTTTCATAATAATAGAATGCATAATTCCATACTACCATAACCATGTAGCCAAGGCCTCATGCCAAGACTAAAAATAAGATTTTTTCGAGGCCTCATGCCAAGACACAAGTTTGTCTAATGAGACCTACCGATGCATCGAGGAGCTATAGTGGGCTCCACTCTTCACTTATTAAGTCCAATGCATTCCTCTTATGAACAGGTTTAAACATATCATAAACCATAACATAATCGTATCACATAAAACATGCATAAAAGAAACTAATATTTCCACATTTCAATAACCAGATATCAATACAACAAATTGATATAATAAAAACATTATCAAAACCATTTTCAATACCAAAATAAAAGAAAATTAAAACTTGGTATTTATTTTTCTTTTAAAAAATGTTATGGCTTCTAGAGGAAGCCGAAACTCAAATAATAGTCATGGCGGCGGAGAAGTCATTGTCACCACATACGTAAGAGAAAACATTCATTTTGTCAATTAGTAAAAACACTTCATATAAAAATATTCCTTTTCAATAAAAGTAAAATTCAAAGGGGTTTATACACCGTATAATGGAAATTTGTGTGTAAAACAAAATATTCCTCAATGAATGGACATTGAGACGAAGTCCCTTAAAAAGATCATTTTTTAAAATGAAATAAATCTATTATGTGTATTAAATATGTCTACACATAAAGAAAGTACAAATACAAGATAGGGAATAATAATATAATAATATAATTTTAAAGTAGAAGATTAACACAAAGAATGGAAATTGGGTTAAGAAATTCCCTTACCTCGTGTCCGACTTGACTCGACCGCTCTTTAACCTCCTGAATAATAAACTAAATTTAATCTCTACCTGCTTAAAAACCTTTTTAAAGTTCATTATTAATTTTATATCACTTATTAACATGTTATGAATATTATGTAATTATTTAAGTTAATGACGGTCGTTTTGTCGATCTTAGGTACTTGAGTCAAAAATAAACTTTTTATAATTACACTTTGTTCATGTGGAAAAATATCCATTATATCCATAATTATATTCATGATGTTGATATAATATGCATTATATATATCTAGTATATACATTATTTTATAATATTACATAACATTTAGAGGTAAGAAATGAAAGGCACCGTTCATGGAGACGGTAAGCCGTACGTACGCATGAACGCTACTTTCATTTCAATTTCGTATTTAATGGAATGAAGTTATAATTATATAAAGGTATAATATAATTCCAGTATAATATAATGTATAATACCATTTACTTCATCCTTTATACATCTCACATATGGCATTAACGATTCAAATCACTTTGAGGGGGCGGTAGTCCGCACTTCCTAAAATGAAAATATCGTGTTTTCCCATAATGGAAATATTAAAGGTATTCCATAAATGAAAAATAAAGAATCATAAGGAAAACATAAACATAATATATATATCATATATGAAAATTGTTTCATCAAAATGGCCACCATTAGAGGTGTTAAAAGAATATTGAACAATCATCGTTTCGTAAGGCAGTATTTCGCCACCCACAGAAACAGTATGTTATTTAACCATTAGACGAATGTTTGTGTAAGTGTAAATCAAATACATATCATAGAAACATCCTAGTATATTTTATATACTGTTTTTGTTATAATGGAAAGGAATAAAATGAGTTTATGGGGTTGGAGAAGCAAAATAAAACAAAAGAACATAAAAGAATACATTACCTTAAAATCAGGTAACTCTTTTTGATTTGATCCAAAAGCTTCCTTGGGAATAATTCTGCCCAAATTGAGGCTTCTAGGAGTAAGGGAGGGAAGTTAAGAGAGTATTGGGGCAGTTTTTGGCCGAGCCAAAAGGCATTGAAGGTGTGAGTCAGTTGGTAGTGGTGGCGTCCTTTTATAAGAGGAGAGGAGGGGCACTCTTGGAAACTCATGAAATGTTATATTATTATGATATCATTTTAGGATTTAAAAGGTCCCACAAATTTATATATCTAATATAAGTTGATAAGGGTTAGAACTATACTCATCCAATTGGTTTTTGACATGTGTAATTCTTATATTTTACATTATCTTTTTAGTTTATTTAAATCGTTAATTAATGAGGTAATTACTGCATCATTATGGTGTCATAAAAAATTTAATTTATTTAATGTCTAAAAATTATAAAACAATTATCATGATGTATTAAATCTTTTTATCTGTCTAATTAATATTTATAGTCAAAAATATTACTTGTATAACCCTATTTAAAAATTATTTTTGTAAAAAAAACTCATGTTTGTGACATTTTTATTTTAATATTAAATAAAAAGTTTTTAATGTCATTTTCCTACCAAAGTGGCTCCATGGGGTCCCCAAGTTGACCCATGGAATGTCTTGGTCGTCCATGACTCATCCAATAGGGGCAGGACAAGTGTCAAAGTATTTTCATATTTTTATAATATCATTTTTACCTTAAATTTCACTAATTACCTTTAATCGTGATTAATTAAACTAAAATGTTACTATTCACCAAAAATTATTTTAATCCCATTGAACCAAATTTTAAATCCTAATGACAAACATGTATGTCAGATTTTTGAAAATATAATCACAGAAGTGGTAATGTATCATTTAAACGAAAAATCAGTTTTTTAACTACCACATAGTGGTTTCACTATTCATAAAAAATTGATGATTTTCAGAACAATGCCAAAATTTCACCCTAAGATATAATTGATATTCCAAATTCAAAAATGATGTCTATTTTACAAAATTCCAAAAATATAAGTTTCATTAATTAATTTTATAATTAATTCCCGCTATCACAACAAATAGCATGTTTTTAAGAAACAATATATATCAGAAGACTGACAATTGTTTATGTCTAATTTCAAAGTGTAATTAATTCTAATGACCACCATTGGATAAAATAGTAAAAATATATTCTAATTACGATTTAGAAAAACTCAATAGTATAATTTATCACTATAAATTATTTTGATTAAAAAAGTTGTTTTTACGTATTTTTCACTATTCATAAAAAATTGAAAGTTCTCAGAAAATTACAAAAAATTCAACATAGGGTAATTTCGATATTTTGAATAAAAAAAGAAGTCCATTTTGAAATAAAAATTTATATAATTTCAAAATGTGGGTATTACTAATTATAACTGCTATTTTTATTGGTCACGGTGTGTTAGAACTCAAGGTTGCGTACAACACATGATGCTCTATTATTCAAATAGAAGCGTACCATAGAAGCATGGGTATTACACCAAACATGTGAATTCATTCTTCATGTATTCTATTGAAACATGAATTACCATATAACCTTAGTTGAAAACATGAATGATGTCAAAAGTTGTCTCTTTCCACATTCCAAAATCCGAAAAATTCTTTATACTCAAACCATGATATCACTTTGTCCTTATATTAGTCATGAGCTCGTTAATACTATCAAACATCTCATTATCTCCTTATCCCTTTATTATGCGCACATTATCTATTTTCCAAAAATATCTGAATAATCATTCATGGTTACCGGTACCATTCATCATATACTTTCAAAACTCAAGAAAATGAAACAGTGTAACAATACTTATATTTTTATTTATTCCATAGTACCATATACAACATTATTTTGGAATCCTTGGATTAGGACTTTGATTTTCATAATGCCGCATTTCCTTGCACTTGAAGCATTTATGTGTTGGTGGAGCATTCCTTGTAGTCTTTTCTCCATTCACATCATTAGCTACCTTTTTCCCTTTACTTCGACACTCAACTACTCGGTGACCTTCTTTTCCACACTTAAAACATTTTCTAGAACCTTTTCGACAATCTCCACTATGATTATTTCTACACTTTGAGCGTAATGAAACATTCATCTTATTTTCACCATTATTATGAGATTTCTCCTTGAACTCCTTCTTCCTTTTCTTGTCAAAACTATGAGATGGGTATGTAACACCAACATACATTTATAAATTGATAGCACAATGCACAATTTCTTCACAGCTACTGAAGTATCTTATAGCTAATGCCCTTCAAAGACTTTTTTTAAGACACTAAATAATCGATCAACTTTACTTTCAGGTTATATGATATAGCCATATTCATACCTTGCAAGCCTTGTAAAATTTCCTTCGTATATACCAACAGATTCATCATCATTTTTCTTAAGCTCAAAGAACTCCTTTTCCATCATTGTTCGAAGAATAAGAGGGAAGTACTTATTGGAAAATAAGTTCTTGAACTCATGCCATTCCATGGATTCAATTTCATCTTGGGGCATTGTATTCTTAATTAGAGTCCACCACTAGTCTACTTCACCTTCTAAATGGTAAACATCCAAAATGACTTTTTCATGCTCTGAACAATGAAGTATGGAAAATATATTTTCAATGGTATTGATCCATTGTTCAACAACAAGTGGATTAGAAGACCCTCTGAAAAAAGGTGGGTGTTGCCTCATGAATGACTCAATAGAATATTGTTCCCTTCTCTACTAATTTGGATGTCCAGAATGATTCATAGAATGTGTAAGTATTGCAATAAGATTTTATACTCCATCTCCCATAACATTGGTTTTTTCATGATTACAATCATTGCATTGTCCATTACATTGATCAACACGGATTCTCAGGTTCCATCCATCATCTAAATCCTAAAAAGAATATTGTGAGAGTAAAAAATCATGATAGGTAAAAAAACATAATAAAGGGGGAGTAACTTCAATATCTAACATCTTAGGTTTAATTCTAAGATTTTTACAGTAATTAGAGGACTATAACCAATACTTATACTTAACCTTAGGGACATAACTATACATACCTTAGAAAATTATCTCTAGGGATCTCACTAGAGTTTTCACATCCTAGTTCCCAAAGGTTGACTAAACCTTTCCTCTGATACCAACTGTAGAGACCCAAACCTTCAAGTACAAGGAAATTACATTAATTTTGTGGAATACATAATACATAACAAAAATAGACACACAAGGACCGTAATAGTTTAGTGTTCTTGTAATCATGGTATATAATCTTCTAATCTTGGTGAAAGATCTTCAACATCTCCCATAATGATCTTCCCATTTTATTTTTCCTAAAACCTCTGTTTATAACTTGGGGAAAATAAAACAAATAAAGGGTGAGGTCAAATTCTCAGTAAGGGTAATCATGGATAAAATAAACCAAACCATATACATTTGAACTTAAAACCATGAACACAGTGTTTAAACATCAAGATCTTGAGAAATGACATAAAACATGGCAGTAAATAAGGCATAGATCATAAAAGAACATTAATCCTAATAAAATATCATGGGAATAAAACTTTTAATTTTGGAAAAACATGATGAACATGATATGATTTCTATAATAGCCAAGGGTTTGCTGCCAGGACCATCTTAGTGGACAAAGTCCCTTACTGAATCGGGTTTACTTTCCGTTCCAACCCTGTATTACTGAACCAGAATTACTTTCCATTCCAGCCATGTCTGTCTCATGAGATATAAATATTTATCCAATGAATTGGAGGGAGATATAGGTCCCACCCATCTCATAATGAAATCATTCTTACTTGTTCCACAAAACAATCATACATCATTCATCATAACCCAAAGAATAAAATGGGTTTCATAAACATCATCCCATCATAAAATAATCCATATAAAATAAATGGATATCAATTCATCATAAGAAAAGTGAAACCATGTAAATTATAGATAAATTATACTTGAAACATACACATATGAAATCATGTCATCTTAGATTAAAAATGGTTTTGTTAAAGCGATTGAAATGAATTCTTGAGGAAAATATCCTTTCTTCTTGAAAATCAGTTTCTTTTCACAAAAAGCCATTCAATTTTAAAATAAAAGGATATTGTTGAAAGTAGTCATGATATATTGTAGAGTAAGCTTCATGAAAATAAAGCGTTATGAAACCGTTAAAATTTGTTCATGCCATATAAGTTAAAAAAACATTATTCTCGTACATTTGTCGGAAAAGTCAAAAAGTATCACGTTTGGTAAAAAAAAGCAAGATTCCTTCCCTAACACAAAGTAAAAGTCAATATGGGTAAAAATTACTTTAAGAATACATGGTAGAATTTTAAACACATTATGAAAACATATTTACGGACATGGATGAAAAATATAACCCTAGTAAATACTTACGAATAAGAAATCTCGGATAAAAATTAGATTGCAAATTTACCACTTACAAAGATCTTTTTGAATGTAAAATAGATCACTTATGTGTATTCACTTTAAGGTCATATAAAGAAATTATAAATTCATGATAAGATGTAAAAATTCAATTATCACATAATCAATGAATTACATAAACAAGAAAGAGAAGATCAACCCAAAGAATGAAAATTGGGTTATGATGTTCCATTACCTTAGGTCCAATTTTCTTCGTACGTATCCAGACCTCCTGTATAATGATTTAAATAATATCATTTACTTATTATAGAATCATATTAATTATTATGATATCATATATGGTTCACTTATGACTTAATATTACCCGTTCTTTTGAAAATCTAATGTTAAAGCAACGTTTTGGGTAAAATCATCTTATTTATCGTACGTGTTTGGAATTGTTGTTCGTGATGTTATTATTACTTATATCATGATTTAATTACTTCCAGATTTTAAATCATGATTTTTATATCATATATATTATATATACATCATATACGTGTATTTATAATAGTACATAACATATGGAGGTTTGAAATGAAAAACACCGTTCATGGAGATGGTAAGCCGTAAGTACAAATGAACACCACTTTTATTTCTATTTCTTATTTTAAGGGAATTAAAACATAAGGATAAATAGTTATATTATAATGCCAATATAATATCATATATAATATCATTAAATACATCCTTTATACATCCCACATAATCCATTAACGAATCAGATCACTTTGAGTGGGAGGTAGTCCACACTTACTGAAATGAGATTATCGTATTTACCCACTATGGAAATCATAAAATCTTGATATAATTTCTTAGTAAAGAAGAATAAGTAAATTATAAACATATATATCATATAGAAATATAGTTCCATCATTATGGCCTCCATGAGAGGCAGTAGGAGAAAATCGAACAATCATTGTTTTGTGAGGCGTTATTTTTCATCCACAGAAACATTATATTCTTCATCCATTAGATGGAGGTGTGGGAAAGTGTAGTTAAAATAATTCTCATAAAAACATTTTAGTATATTTAAGATACAATTATTGTTGCAAAATGAAGTATTAAAAAGTGTTTAGTGGTTGGAGAAGTAGAATAAAAGAAAACAACTTAAGAGAAACGGTTACCATTAATTTGGGTAACTTTCTTTGGATTGAACCAAAAGGACTTCATGAAGTGCTTTATTCCTAATGTAATGCTTCTAGGGGGAGGATATAGATGTATATAGATTAATTGGGCAGAGTTTGGATGAGCCAAATGGCTTTAGAGATGTGAGGAATTGGATAGAAATGGTCTCCTTTTATAAGGGAGAGGAGGGGCTCTTTAGGAAAGAGTGAAAATATTATTTTATAATATAATGATATTTGGTTTCTAATGGTCCAAAAATCATTATAGTCGAAGATACGATGACTCATGGTCGAAATATAATCATGAAATTTGAATTGGACATGTTTTGGATAATATTTTAATCATTATAATATTTTTTATTTAGAATCATTTATTAATGAAGTAAACACTGCATCATTATTATTTCATAAATAATTTAATTCATTTTATGCCTAAAAATAATGAAAAAAAACTACCATGATTTAGGAAATCTTTTTAGATTTCTAATTAATATTTATAGTCGAAAAGATAATTTATATAGCCCATTATAAAAATTAATTACTAAATGTTTTTTGTTAATGTCAATTTTGTCTTTACATTAAATTAATTAATCTAATGTGTCATGTTTTTCATAAGTGGCTCAATGGGGTCCCAAATTCGACACAGGGATGCCCATGATCGGCCATTACTCATCCGAAATGGTTCGGACAAGTGTTAAGGTAATTTTGAATTATTATTATATTCTTTTAACCATGAATTACCCTATTTACCTTTTACCGCAGTAAATAAAAGTCAAAAGTTACTATTCACCAAAAATTATTTTCATCATATTGTACAAAATTTTACTTCTTTATAACAAACATGTAAGTCATATTTTTGATATTCAATTCACAGAAGTGGTAAAATTTCATTTAAATGAATGATTCATTTTTTTAACTACCACTAATTGGATTCACTATTCATCAAAAATTGAACTTTTTCAAAAAATTACCAAATACTCAGCCAAAGATATATTTGATATTCCAAATTCAAAAATGATATCTATTTTTCCAAATTAAAAACATAGAAGTGTAATTAATTAATTTTAAAAATAATTCCCGTTATCAAAACAAATAGCTTGTTTTTAAGAAATAATAAATATCAAAAAATAATCACTTGTTTATGTCCAATTTCAAAGTGAAATTAATTCCATGTACCATCATTGGATTAAGTGGTAAAAATATATTTAAATTACACATTAAAACCAATCAAAAATATAATCTAACAATATAAATTATTGCGATGAAAAAAGTAGTTTTTAATTAAAATATACCGTGTTTTTACAATTCATCAAAATATGAAAGTTATCAGAATAATATGAAATTTTATCCAAATTAAATTTTTATATCCTGATTCCAAGGAAGAATTTCATTTTTTTTCATATTGAACATATAAACATGTCAAATACTAGATTTAATGTGGGTGTGCCATCAAAAGGCGACAAAACTGCATTTTTTTAAAAATACAAATTTTACCCGAAAAATTTATTTTATTCTCATACCATGTTCTAGAAAATATGTAAGATAAATAATAATGTTATAAAATTAAAAATTTAGTTAATAATATTCATAACTAATAGTCCATAATATTATAACAATATATCTTTGTTTAGTGAAACTCATTATTTCATACTACACACGCTATCGAGGTAGGTCGTGATTGCGTGTAATGCAAGTCAAGTCAGGTTTGCGTGTTGTGCAAGACTCCTTTGTTTTTTCATATAACAGAATCCAACCATATTTCATTTATACATTGAATATATATATATATATATATACACTCAATGTTTCATAGAATTACTACTATGAGATGATCTTGAAATTATGTGTAACACAATCCAAGAATAGTGTTGCGTATACTGCAAGCAAATACGGTGTTTCGTATAGCACAAGATAATCTTGGTGTATCATAAAACAAATGACATAAAATAAATTAAAAGGAATAATTATCATAAAATCTCAGCATGTTACAATAATTCTACTTGATTTATGTTAATATATATATATATTCATGTCATCTACTTAATTACATTCAAATCAATAAGGAAAGGAAAACAGCGTTCATGAATACGTACGACCTACCGTCTCCATGAACCGTGTATTTCATTTCATTCATATATCTATTATATATATGTATATACAGAATATATATGATATATAAATCATTATTTACATTTCTGAAGTAAGTAAATAATGATATAATTAATAATAATATCAAGAACAAAAAATCAAAACACATACGATAAATGAAACGATTTTACCCAAAACACTGCTTTAAAATGGAATTTACAAAAGAACAGGTAATATAAAGTCATAAGTGAACCATATATGATATTCTAATAATGTATATAATTCTGTAATAATTCAATGACATTATTTAAATCATTATACAGGCGGTTCAGATACATACAAAGCACATCAGATATAATGTAATGGATAAATATTCCAATCTCAGTCTTATCCGAGATTATTTAATCATAAGTATTTACTGGGGTTATATTTTTCATCCATGTCCATAAAAATTTTTTCATAAAGGTTTTAATATTATTCCATGTATCTTTAATGTCATTTTTACCCATCTTGACTTTTACTTTGTGTTATGGAAAGAATCATTCTTTTGTTTACCATACGGGGTACTTTTTGACTTTTCCATTAAAAGTACGAGGAAAATGTTTTCTTTAACTTATACGGTATGAGAAGATTTTTACATTTTCATAACGCCTTATTTTCATGAATCTTACTCTAAAATATTTAATAAATATTTTCAAAAAAATATTTTTCTTTTAAAATTGCATGGGATTTTATGAAAAAAAATGATTTTGAAGAAGAAAGGATATTTTCCTCAAGAATTAATTTCAAGTATTTTATCAAACCAATTTTCCATATAAGATGGAATTTTTTCATATATGTATGTTTCAAATATAATGTCTCTATGATTTACATGGTTTCACTTTTCTTATGATGAAATGATATCCATTTTTCTGTATGGATTATGTTATGATGGGATGATGTTTATGAAAACCATTTTATACTTTGGGTAATGTTGAATGGTTTATGTTCATGTTGTGGAACAAGTAAGAATGATTTCATTATGAGATGGGTGTGACCTATATCTCTCTCCAATGCATTGGGTAAAGATTTATACCTCATTAGATAGACATGGCTAGAACATAAGTTCATCATGTTCTGTGTTACAGGACTGAAACGAGGATTAAACTCGATTCAGAAAGGGACTTTGTCCACTAAGATGGTCTTGGCAGCAATGCCTTGGCTACAATGGAAATCATAAAATTTGATGAATGGTTGCCACAATTAAATTTTTTAATCCTATTCTATCTTTATTGCTGTTCCATTATGATATATGCTTTACTTACTTCCAAGATTTATGTCTTTGCTCAAGATTTTGGTGTTTAAATTTTATGTTCAAGTTTTTTCATTCAAATGTTTGTGAATTGTTTTATATTCTCTATGTTTTCCCTTACCGAGAATTTGAGCTCACCCTTTTTATGTTTTCTTTTCCCCATGATATAAAGAATTGTTTTAGGTATGAAAAAAAGGGGAAGATCTTTATGGGAGATGTTGAAGATCTTTCACCATGTTTAGAAGATTATTTTTCTGAGTTTCCAAAGACACTAAACTGTTATGATCCTTGAGTGTTGGCATTTGTTATTTATTAAGTATTACACAAATGTAATGTAATGTCCACATATGTGAGGATTTGGGACTCTACAATTGGTATCAGATGAATGTTTTGGTCAACCTTTGGAAACTAGGATACGAGAACTTTAGTGAGATCCCTAGAGATATTTTTAAGGTATGTCTAGGGATGTCCCTAAGGTTATGTATAAGTATAGGTTATAGTCCTAGAATTACGGTAACGATGTTAGAATTAAACCTAAGATGTTCGATATTGATGTTACTCCCCTTTGATTATGATTTAGTCCTCTCACACTATTCATTAGAAAATGGCTAGAAATAGAAGGATTCACGATAATGGATGATATGATGGACAATGGAATGAAATTATTAATGAGAAACCAAATGAAATGGGATTTGGAAGTCCAAAAATTGTTATTATTCCAAATCAGAAATCTCATAATATGATCAATAATCTAATCTTTGGTAAGTTTACTGACTCTACTAATAAGAAAAATATGGTGTTTCATGATGATCATAGAGGAAAGAAAGTAAAATTTCCCTCATGTAAATCATGTCGGAAGAGGCATCAGGGAGAATGTTTCAAAGGAACTGGAAGATGCTTTGGGTGTGGAAAAGAAAGACACAAATCTAGTAAGTGAAAAAAAAGGTTCAGTTAACACTATGGACAAGGAAAATGGTATTTCTCTGACATCAAAAATGATTAAATGTTTTAAATGTGGAATGTACGTGCATTATGCTAACCAATGCTCTAAGGGAAAATTTCATGAAGAGAATCAGCATGGTCGTATGGGTAGTATTTATGTTGATAATGATGAAGAGTCTATAAATGATATATGAGTTGAAAGAAATGATGAGGCTCAGTCAGTGGTTTAAGAAGGTAGTGGAATGATTGTATTTTTATCAAGAATAATGTATGGTACGTTGGACTAAAGAAAAAATATAAGGATTGCTACATTGTTGTCTCTACATGAGTTTTTGAAAGTATATGATGAATGGTACCAGTATCCATGAAAGGTTATTCAGATATTTTTGGAAATTAGATGATATGTGCATAATGAAGGGATAAGAATATAATTAGATGTTTTATAGTATTCATGAGCTCATGACTGATATAAGGACTAAATGATATTATGGTTTGTGTATATAAAATATTTGGGATTTTGGTATGTGGAAAGAATTAACTTTTGACAGAATTCATGTTTTCACTAAGGTTCAATGGGTATTCATTTTTCCAGAGAATACATGATTAATGTATTTACAACAAGATATATCGTATGATATATGGGGGATAAATGCTGGTAATCACATTCTCCGCATAGGACATTTCTAGTAATTGTTTTCCTTATACAATGAGCATGGACAAAAGTATTTGGGATAAGCCTAATGATTATAATGGATTATGTTAGACATTTGTCAGTATTGTTTAAGGCTAGAACTTTTTTCGATATTATAATGTAGTTTCAGAAAAAGGACAACCTACAGGACGGGCGACAACCCGTCATGTTGGAAAAGGCTATGTGAATCAAACCCACAACTAAAGTGCGACATGCCTTTATCGCCTACCACTGGCCTACAGGGAATCCCTGGTTAGTAGAAAGTAGTTTTATTTTATTTAGCTGTATGATAGATGAAGTATAAGTCCATTTTTGGAACCATATATGTTTAATATCTCTATATATAAACTTATGTATATTTGAAAACTTTTAATAACCTTTTGTTTGAGACATATGGACTGACCCATCATTCTATCACATGATCTGCTAATACTTCACGAATGAAAAATTCATCTTCATTTATTGAAGAGATGAAGTTTAAATTTTTCAAGGCACGAATAGCGGTGTGATTATACTGAAATAATGTAATTATTTCTTCTTATTCAAATTATTCAACTTTAGGGAAATGATCTTGAAAACCAAAAATGTAGTCCTAGTTACCTTATATCCAAGGAATCAGATGGTACCTTAGATCATCACAAATATATGGATTTGTGATTTTTGTCTTTTTCATAGGCATGTTCTCTACCACTGTCCATTAGAACATGATGGTTAGTTTTTTCTTCCATATCCATATTTTCACCAATGTTCTCTTATGAGGAAACCCAGTGATTAGTTAATTTGGATAACCATTAAATTTCATAATTTAGTTTTTAAAGACACGTTTTTGTATTCCTTTTTAAGATGTGGTTTTCTATTAAAACATTCGAGTAGTGAACCATATATAACCCCGGTGAATTTCGAGGGAAAAATTCATTTTAAGGGGGGATGAATGTAACACCCCGAGATTTTATAAAAAATATTCATTTTAATTTCATTGATGTCTTTTTTTACGCTACACCAAATGAAGATTTCACTACATGAATCCCTGACATGTTTTTCTTTACACGCAATCGTGACCTTCCACGATAACGTGTGTTGTACGCAATACCGAGTTTCACTAAACAACAATATGTTATATAAAATAGCCATTGTGAATAGTAATACCCACATTTTGAAATTTTATAAATTTTATCTTTGAAAATGGACTTCATTTATGGATTAGGAATATCAAAATTAGCATAGGGTGAATTTTTGGTATTTTTCTGGAAACTTTCAATTTTTGATGAATAGTGAAAACACTAGGTTACTATTTAAAAACCGTATTTTTATTTAAATAATTATTTATTTTATTTAAATTAGTCTTAGGTAAAAATAGATACATAATACCTATATAAGGTCAATGTAATTCATTCAAGTAATTTTATAATAATTTTAGATATATAAAAATTTTATTGAACTTTTCACCGTCTTTTACCCACCTCCTATGAGAATTTGAAAATTATATAAAACATAATTTTACAAATTCTGTGAGTGGATTTCCGAAATTCCTAGGGACATGGTTAATATATAGGAGTAAAATGTGGTTCACTAAGATAAAAATAATTTCTGTTGAATTGTAACTTTTTACTTTTATTTACCACGGTTAAAATTAAATAGGGTAATTAAGGGTAAAAATTATATTATTATTACCCTAACACATGTCCTAATTCTATTTGATAAGTTTTATTCGACCGAAACAACCATATTAATAAAATATTACCCTTTAGGTCCACTTGGATTAGATTAAGACATTTATTATTATTTTATTTAAAGAAGAGTTAAAATAGTTAAAATAAAAGTTTAATAACTAAAACATTTATAACATAGGCTTATACATTAGATAAAATCAGCTATAAATATTCATTATGAATCTTAAAAGATTTAATAAATAATGGTATTTTATTTATAATTTTTAACATTAAAAAAATTTATTTATTTATGACACAATGATGATACAGTAATTACCTTATTACTGAAATATTAACATAATTGATTTTATAAATACCCAAATATATGTAATTTTAGACTTTTTATAAATTACAGTAATTTTCCAGGTTAATATGACATGTTATTATTGATTTAATTAACTTTTTTCGAACTAATCATTCTTTTTTAATTTTCACAAATATCACGTACCAAATAGTGTCAAAATTGACCTAAAATAGTTTTTAAAACAAATATTAAATCTAAATGATAAGGATAAAATAGTAACCTAAACTTATATAGAACCAATTTTTTTGGGAGGAGTTCGACCCATCCCCATATTATATTCTAAATAAATCAATTTTGATCTAATAAAAACTGAATAAGACTTTATTTTAAAATAATATTTTAAGTTTTCCTATGGTGCCCCTCTCATCCCTTATAAAAAGGGAACCGCTTGCCTCTTCTCTCCACACCCTTTTGAGCCTTGAATCTCGGCCAAACCTTGCCAATTACTCTTCCTAACCTCTCTAGTTATATCATATAGGTTCTGATCTTCTCAAAATACAAACTCTAATGCCCTAAAAAGAAGTTTAAAGGAGGTGCGTCGAGGAAGAGGTAATCTCTTTTACCGACTCTTTCAAATTTATTTCTTCTTCTACTTCATATTATTTAGTTGTTTCATTATAAAGTAATAAAATCAGTTTTACTTATATACTGATATGTTATTATAAATATTAAACAACCCAATTTCACCTTCTATCCATCCTACGGAAAATAAATCACCACGCGTGTGTACGTACGGAATACAGTCTTCACGCCGTTGTGTAATCTGTTTTTCCACCACCACCTTACTTGGATGGGTATAATGGTGTAAAGAATAAATATATATGGTTATTATAACAACATAAAAATTATAAAATATTATATCATCCACTCCAATTCAATTCAATAAATATGGGAACGATATCATTGCTCGTGCGTACGTACAGATTACTGTCTCCACGATGTGATGAGATTCATTTTCCTTGTTAACAATTCATGAATGATTATAAAGTATATATAATATGTAATCATGGAATATATGAAATAATAATGTAAATGTATTTATGTGTATATATATGTGTGTCATCTACTTAATTCCATTCAGGTCAATAAGGAAAGGAAAACAACGTTCATGCGTACGTACAACCTACCGTCTCCATTATCGGTGTATTTCATTTCATTCATCTATCTATTATATATATGAATATACTGAATATATATGATATATAAATCATGATTTACATTTGTGATGTATGTAAATCATGATATATGTAATAATAAAATCAATAACAAAAAATCAAAACACGTAAGATTAATGAAACGATTTTACCCAAAACGCAGATTTAATATGGAATTTACAAAAGAACGGGTAATATAATGTCATAAGTGAACCATATATGATATCATAATAATGAATATAATTCTGTAATAATTCAATGAAATTATTTAAATCATTATATAGGAGGTTCTGATACATACAAGCATATCGGACATATAGTAAGGGATAACTATTCTAATTTCATTCTTATTAGAGATTTTTTATTCATAAGTATTTACTGGGATTATATTTTTTGAATTTTCTGTTAAAAGTACGAGGAGAATTTTTTATTTAACTTATACGGAATGAACAGATTTTTACAGTTTCATAACACCGTATTTTGAAGAGGCTGACTCTACAATATTTAATGACTATTTTCAACAAATCATTTTCTTTTAAAATTTCATGGCATTTTGTGAAAATAAAATGATTTTGAAGAAGAAAGGATATTTTCCTCAAGAATTCATTTCAAGTGTTTTATCAAAACCATTTTCCATATAAGATGGAATTATTTCATATGTGTATGTTTCAAGTATAATGTATCTATTATTTACATGGTTTCACATTTCTTATGATGAAATTCTATACATTTTTTTGTATGGAATATGTTATGATGGGATGATGTTTATGAAACCCATTTTATACTTTGGGTAATGATGAGTGGTTTATGTTCATGATCTGGCACAAGTGAGAATGATTTCATTATGATATGGGTGAGACCTATATCTCCCTCCAATTCATTGGGTAATGATTTATATCTCATGATATAGACATGGCCGGAATGATAAGTTAATCCGGTTAAGTGTTATAGGACTGAAACGAGGAGTGAACTCGATTCAGAAAGGGTCTTTGTCCACTAAGATAGTCTTTGCAGCATTGCCTTGACTACTATGGAAATCATAACATATACTAAATGGTTAGCAAAATTACATGTTTTATTTCCATTCTATCATGATTGGTGTTCCATTATGATATTTTCCTTACGTACTTCCATGATTTATGTCTTTGCTCAAGATTTTGATATTTAAATTTTATGTTCAGGTTTTTTATTTCAAATGTTTATTGATTATTTATGTTCTCTATGTTTTCCCTTACTGAGCATTTGAGCTGACCCTTTTTATGTTTTCTTTTCCCCCAGATATAAATAAATATTTTAGGTAAGAAAAAAGGAGAAGATCATTATGGGAGATGTTGAAGATCTTTCACCAGGATTAGAATATTATTTTTCCGAGTTTCCAAAGACAATAAACTATTACGATCCTTGAGTGTTAGAATTTGTTATGTATTAAGTATTCCACAAATGTAATGTAATGTCCATGTACGTCAGGCTTTGGTTATCTATATTTATGACCAATTTTAGGCCTCTAGGATGAAGGTAGAAATTTTGGGAGGATATTTGGGAAGGGTTTGGCCAGGCCAGATGGCATGGGAAGGTGTTAAACTAAGAGAAGGGGATGTACCCTTTTAAAAGAGAGGTGTGGGTCACTTTATTAAATTCTTGAAATATTATTTTATAGTAAAATCATTTTCGTTTTCTAATGGTTCCAAAATGAATTATTTCTAGGATAAGGTGGGGATGGGTTGAAAAAATCACAAAAAATAGGTTTTAGAGAGGTTTATGTCACCATATTAACCTTATATGTCAGATTTAACTCTTAATAAAATAGTTTGACATTTACCATGTATCTTTGTATTTTTATACAATATGGTTAATAAACATCCCATAACAATCCAATAGAACCCCATGTGGTTTATTATTAATATATATAACCTTATCTAAGTACCTTGGCCGAAACATAGGTTTTTATGAAGATTATATCAATTAATAATATAGTATTTGTTTTAAAAACTGAATTATGTCAATTATTACACTATTTAGAATTTTGTTTTTATTAAAATCACAAAAGCATAATTACATCAAAAAAATTATTTAATCAACCCTAACATGTCATATTAACCTATAAAATTATTGGAATTCATCAAAAGTATCAAATTACATTTATTTGAATTTTAATAATATCAATTATATTAATCATTCATTAATATGGTAATTGATGCATCATCATTATGTCATAAATAAATTAAATTATATAATCTCAAAAAATAATAATTAAAATACTATTATTTATTAAATTATTTTAACTTTCTAAGGAATATTTATAGTCAAATTTATCCTATGAATAACCCTATATTAAAAATGGTTTAGTTATTAAAATTTGAATTTAACTATTTTAACTCTTCTTTAAATAAAAAATATTAAATGTCCTAATATAATCCAAGTGGACAAAATGGGATCATATTTTATTCCTAATGTTGTTTCTTTTTATAATTATATATATCCAATAGAATTAGTACTTTTGTTAGGGTAATTATCATATCATTTTTACCCTTAATTACCCTATTTACTTTTAATCGTGGTAAATAAATCTAAAAAGTTACTATTCACCCAAAATCATTTTCATCTTATTGAACCACAATTTACTTATTGTGTCAACCATATCTCTCAAATTTTTTAAATTCAACTCATTGAAGTAGTAAAAAAAAATTATGCAAATTTACAAATTCTCCTAGGATGTTGGTAAAAGATAGTAAAAAGTTCAATAAATAATATTATATAACTAAACATATTATATAATTAATCCAATGAATTTCAATGAACTTACATTGGTATTATGTATCTATTTTGACCTAAAATAAATTTAAATAAAATAAATAATTATTTAAATAAATAATTGGTTTTAACAAATAACACATAGTTTTTCACTATTAATCATAAATTGAAAGTTTTGATAAAAGTACCAAAAAATAATCTTATGATAATTTCCATATTCCTGAATAAAATATGAATTCCATTCTAAAAAATATATAAATTTTTAAATAGTGGGTATTACTATTCGTAACAGCTAGTTATATTTGTCCCGGTGTGTTAGAATCTCAAAGTTGCGTGAAATGAAAACTATTGAATTATTCAAAGGGAAATGTATCATGACATCTTGGGGTGATAGATTCTCCCCTCTTAAAAATAACTTCATCCTCTAGATATCTATAATATTAATGCATAAAAATATTTGGGTTGTTCTTTGTCATATGTTCCTCGGGTTCCCAAGATATATCTTTTATCTTATGATTTCTCCGTAGAACTTTCACCAGACGAGTCATCCAGTTTCTCAACACTTGTTCTCTGGTTTCAATAATTCTAATAGACTATTCACAATAAGACAAATCGGGGTCCAGTCCTAATTCTTCATAGGTGAGTATATGCATTACGTCATGCATGTATTTTCTCAACAACGATACGTGGAACACATCATGAACTGTGAAGAGAGTTGGTGCCATTTCTAAATAGTAAGCTACTGGCCCAATTTATTCTATAATTTCTAAAGATTCAATGTACGTCATACTTAATTTCCACTTCTAACAAAATTATATAACGCCCTTCCATGGAGATACCTTCAAGATAACATGATCTAGTACATAAAATTTCAAATCCTTCCTTCCGTTATAGGCATATCTCTTCTTCCTACAATGAGGTTATTTGATATGGGTTTTGATAAAAATAACCATTTTCATTGTTTCCTCAACATGTTCTGAGCCTATGAGTTTTCTTTCACCAATATCATCCCAATAAGTTGGTGTGTTAAATCTCTTTCCATATAACGCTGCATAGGGTGTCATCTGAATACCTAAATGGAATCTATTGTTATAGGAAAATTCTACGAGTTATAAATATTGACCCCACATGCCTTGAAAGTCAAGTGATAATGATCTCAACATGTCTTATAAGGTTTATATAGTCCATTATGATAGTCCATCAATTTGAGGGTGGTAGGCATTGCTCAATCAAAGTTCAGTATCCCTGGCCTTATAAAGACATTTCCAAAATCTTGATGTAAAATGAAGATCACGATCAGAAAAAATTAATAGGGGTACTCCATGGTGTATTAAAACATCATTAATATATATTTTTTCCATACATTCAAGTGGTAAATCATTTATTATAACAAGAAAATGTGCTAACATTATAAGATGATCAACAATGGACCATATTGAATGATTCCTTTAATGAGTATTTGGTAGCCCTATAATAAATTCAATCATAATATTATCTCATTTCAACTCTGGTATGTGAATAGGTTGCATTAATCCTCCAGGCTGTTGTGTTCTAGCTTTCACATGTTGAAAAATCATAAATCGTGACACAAAATAACCAATCTCCCTCTTCATGTTGTCCCACCAAAAATGTTCCTTCAAATCTCTATACATCTTTGTGCTACTAGGCTGTATAGAGAAATTGAAGCTCTAAGAAACATCCTATAATACACTTTTTAGATCAGGTAAATTGGGAACATAAAGTCTCTTCTGAAATTTCAAAATTCTATCTTCATATATGATGTCACACAATCTCTCATCATTCACAGCATTAATCTTCTTTTGAAACTCTTTATCATCATTCCTAGAACCCTTTATCCTTTCTAGTAAATATGGTTTGGAAAATATTTGAAAAGGTATTGATATTTCACATTCCATGGTTATTCCCATATCCATCTTTACTAGATCCATGACAATAGTATCTCTTTCAACTCTCATCTTGTTCCAAACTCCATGATCATTTCTACTCAAAGCATCTGCAACCTTATTTTCCTTCCCCGGGTGGTCGTGTATAACACAATCATAATCCTTGAGTAGTTCAATCCATTACCTTTTCCTCATGTTGAGTTTTTTGTGAGATAATATATTTCAAATTCTTGTGATCGGTATAAACCTTACATTTTCACCATAAATTTAGTGTCTCTATGTTTTCAGAGCAATGATTACAGGTGCTAACTCAAGATCATGTGTAGGATTGTTTTTCTCATGAATCATTATCTATTGTGATGCATAGGCAATAACTCTATCATTATACATAAGGACACAACCAAGTATATTCTTTGAATCATCACTATAAATAAAAAAACCCATTTTTCCCTAATGGTAGAGTCATGATAAGAGAATTGACTAATCTTCTCTTTATTTATTATAAACATTCATCACACTCTTTTTTCCAATCAAATTGAAACGCTTTTTTTGTGATCTTGGTTAATGGGTTAGCCATCTAGGTGAAATTATATAAGAAAATTTGATAATAACATGCTAAACCAATAAAACTGTGTACCTAAATTATACTAATTTGTGCTGTCCATTCGTGGATTGCCTTGGTATTTGAAGGATCATCATAGATTCCATTATTAGAGACAATATGGCCATGAAAACAAAATTTTGGAGCCATAATCTACACTTGATAAACTTCCCATACAATTTATTTCATATAAGAGAATTTAGAATAATGTGCAAGTGATTTTCATGATCTTCATATATTTTGGAGTATACCAAGATATCATTAATAAGTACTACTAAAAAGTCATCAAGATATTACTTGAATACTCTATTCAATATTTACATGAAGATAGAGGGTGAATTAGTCATTCCAAAAGGCTTTACTGTAAATTCATAATGCTCATACCTGGTTCAAAATGATCTTTTCAGAATGTCTTCCTTATTCACAAACAACTAATGATATCCTGATCAAAGGCCATTTTTTGAAAAATATTTAGCTCCATGAAGTCGGTAGAATAAATCATCAATGCGAGGTATTAGATACTTTACCTTTGTTGTTATAGCATTGATCTCCCTGTAGTCAATTCACAACCTCATAGATCTATCTTTGTTCATAACAAAAATGACAGGGGCTCCCCATGTAGAAACACTAGGGTGAATAAATCCCCTATTACTCAATTCATTTTGTAGTTTCTTTCATTCCACTAATTATAAATTGTCCATTCGACAAGGGGTCTTTGATATGGGCCTTGAACTAGGAATTAAATTAATATAAAACTCAATTTCTTATTCTAGAAGATGTCTAGGTAGATCCCATGGAATCACATTAACATATTCTTTCCCAATATTCACGTCCTCTATTTGATCATTATTTTCATCACCCATAATAATTTCATTCTCTTAATCCTCAATAATTGAGTTTAGTAGATCTACAAGGGGATTTAGATAAGAATTAGGTGGTGATGTTTCTGATCTAATGATATGGTACTCCTTATCATCATCGAAAATTGTAACCATATTCTTATTACAATAATTTTTCACATCATGGTTTGAAATCAAATCCATTCGTAGGATTATATCCAATTCAATCATCGGTATAATGATGATATCAGTATATAAAGATTACTTATATGCTCTAATGGGAACATATTTACAAAACCTTGTTGCATTGATACTTCCCTTAGTTTTCATGGCTGAATACACACTTGTTATGTCAAATTAAAAGTATCTAATTTTCATAGAAAACATGGAATATATGAAACAATGGGATGATCCAGAATCAAATAAATCATAAGATAAACTTGAGGAAACCATTAAATTACATGCCACCACGTCTTTCAGAGCATCAACCTCAGAATTAGTGATTTCATATGCTTGGCCTTGCATCATAGGAATTTTTTGAGGAATAGTCCCTTGGCGCTTAGGACATTCATTTTCATAATTCCCCATTTCTCTACAATTATATCATTCAACATTGAAAACCTTTTTCTTCCCCTTGTAATCATGATCTTGGTGGTATTTTTCACCACAATTGTAACAGACACTCATTTCCTTCAAGAAATTATTGGGGTGTTTCTTCCCTCATTTACCACATGATGGATATTCAACTATTCCCTTCTTTCCCTTATTTCCATTTCCAGAGTGTTCAATAGTTCTCTTTTTCTCTTTCTTTGCTTTAAAATCGTAAGACTTAGAGAATTCATTTTTTGTCATGATAACGCATGAGATAATATCTTCGTAAGATGATAAGGATTGTAAGACTGATTATTGATGGATAAATCATTTTAAAATATAAAATAATCGATCAATTATACTCCTTGGGTTACATATATAATCTGATGCATGCCTTGCTAATCTTGAAATGTTCGCCTTATACTTTGCGACATTCTCATTCTTCTTTTGACTCAGACTCAAGCATTGTCTTTCCATATTTTCTCAATGGTCACGAGGAATGTATTTTTCTAAGAAAATATCTTTAATCACCCCCCATTGCATGTTAGATACTTCTTTCATCTTCCTTTGTGTTTGGAATAATGACCACCATTTATCTGAATCTCCTGTGAGGTGATAAACTGCCATGAAAACTTTTTCCCATTTGCTACTCCCCAAAGCATGCATTATTTTCTATAAGTAATTTATCCTTTTCTCAACTAATAATGGATTTGTAATCCTATTGAATGTTTGTGGTTTTTGCCTTATAAAGCGTTCTAACATTGATCCTCTCTGTTGTGGATCAAAGAGCTCTATATGGGTAAGGTTATTATTCATAACCTGAGTGAGTTGTCCCAATATGGTGATAATCTGATCAGCAAAATTTCTTTTACCAGCTCCACTATAATTATCTTGAGTAGGAATAAAATCCCTACATGGATTATGTGCATTGATATAGTTTTCATTCCTTACACTAGGTGCAATTTCTAAAGAATGGAATACCAAAGATTAGTACATGAATCACAATACATAATTCCAAACTTGTAAAACACATAATATAAATTGAATAGTTTATGTATAAAATATATAATAATAATAAAAAATTCCTCTAGGAATTATATACTCATGAACCCTTCATAATGGTTTGTAAAGAAAATAATAATTTTCCTATGCATAAACCCCAAGAGTTTTGTAACCAGGAGTACATCAAGGCACATTGTCGTGAAGCAGTTCATGTTCGAGTCTAACTCAAAGCTGCGTTTTCAGGTTTTACCCCTAGGTATATTTGTGCCATATCCACCTCTATCTACTCGTATCAAACAGGGATATATTTTTTTAAATTCCCATAAAATCTCTACAATAGAAAAATTCTAGGAAGTACATCTATAAAAATGCTCAAAGTCTATCTTTGGGTAATGTTCTCAAATTAGTGTTTTTTCTTAATCTAGCTTCCAATTATTGTACTAAACACTCTCTGATACCAACTGTAATACCACGACACCAGTTACCCAGATTCGGTAAATTATTACATAACATTGGAATGATACAAGGAATCATGTCTCGAATGAACGATCAGTTTAGTAACCTTGGAAGTACTATATATGTTCATAAATTTTACATTAATCATGAAATAAAAACATCAACAACATTTTTTCCTCTTTTGAATCAAACTTATATCCTTATTCTAGCCTTTCAGGTAAACTATAAAATACTACTTCAAATCTAGGGAAAAATAAAACAAAGAAAGGAGTGAGCTCAGATGCTCAATAATGATAACAATATAGCGGAAAAATTCATAAATAAGAATAAACATTTAAGGAAATGTATAATACTATAACAAAAGCCTTTTAAACCTAATCTTCAGAAGAATATGGAAATGATGCAATCAAATGATTCCATTTATTTAATCACGTGGATATTCTACTAATTGAATAATCACATGCAATATCAATAGACATTTTTATAATGATGGAATGCATAATTCTGGACTGCATAACCACATAGTCAAGGCCTTGTGCCAAGACTACAAATATGAATTTGTTAAGGCCTTGTGCCAAGACACTAGTTTGTCTCATGTGACCAACCGATGCATTGAAGAACTATAGAGGACTCAACCCATCACTTACTAAGTCCAATGCATTCTTCATATGAAATGGTTTTAACATAACATATACATTCGTATCGAAACAATCAAACTAAATGTCAAAGCATTATCAATAAAAAATGAATGGTATACAAATAACACAACCACGACCAAATATATCACAAAACCTTCAATAAAATAAGGATTATTTATATTATAAATAAATCAACTTCAAATAGGTTTAAAATACATAAAATAATGTGAACATAGATGAAATCAAAACATTTTGAGATAAATAAATCGTTCTATTTTAAAATCATTTTGAAGTCATGTAATTATAAAATTAAACATTTATTTTTAGAATATTCTTATAATCATTAAAGTGAATCTTCAACGATGTTATAATAGAGGAAAATAGGCGCAATCTCCATATAATTTTAAAAAAATTCTTACTTTAATTTTTTCGAAAAGGTCATAACATACCTTGTTTAGAAAACGACTGAAAGATCCCTTTCAAAACATATAATGTCAAAAAGGTTAAAAATTACATAAACCTATTGTCTCATGAATAGTAAAAAAAATTTAGAAATACATTTTTAAGAAAACACATATGTGGATGATAAGGATGTCTTAGTAGATTCTGAAGTAAAAACAAACTCGGATAATAAAGAGATTGTGAAATTAACCCTTCCCTTGTACTTTTTATAATATTATGGTATGTTAAATTACTATATAATTGTTAAAGCATTGTTATTAAATTAAAAAATAACTATATACATAATTATGATTTCATATATGATCCTCTAATATTATTTTTTTAAAAATATTTTAGTATTATCATTATTTTGGGTGTTAACAGATTCATTTCCCTCTATATGGTTGGTTATGTAAGCCATGTTTGTTATAGATAGGATGTATTTTGATTAATATACAGAATTAAATTATGTTCATAAAAATTATTTTAAATCATAATTTTACAATTATTCTTGAATGATTGATATGGAGAATAAATCTAATCATGTTCGTGGAGACGGTAATCCATACATACGCATGAGCGATAATATCCTTATATTTATGGTGAAATCCTATGTAATTGGATGGTATATCATATATATACAGAGTCACTAACATGTTATATTTCATATTTACATTAGTTATATTACTTATTATACGCATCCAAAATAATGAAGTGTTTGAATAACAAACTACCGCAGGACGTGGAGACGGTATGCCATACGTATGTATTTATGGTGACTATTTCATTTATAGGATGGATAGAATAAAAAATATGGTTGTACCATATTTATAATAACACAACTTTATATAAGAGATACTGGATTTAATATTTTGTAATGGAATTAACAATGAATGAGGAAGTGGATGAAGAAAATAACTTGAATGAATTGATGAAATATTTACCTCTTCAGCGTGGTCTTCCTTTTGAATTGATCCAAAGGTCTCCATAGGATGGCTTTATAACCAAAGAAAGGCCTCTAAGATGAAGGTAAGAAATTTTGGAGGATATTTGGGCAGGTGTTGGCTGATCCAAATGGCTTTGGAGTTTGACCCATCCAAACCATAGCCTCTAAATAATTCATTTTTTTGCAATTAGAAACCAAAAATTATTTTATTATAAAATATTATTTCAAAATTTTTCTAAAGTGACCCTCACCTCTCTTATAAAAGGGTACTTACCCTTACTAAAATAGTTTGACATTTACCGTGTCTCTTTTTATTTTTATATTATATGGTTAATAAACATACTATAACAAGACAAGCGAACACCATGTGGTGTATTATTAATATAAACATCCATATTTAAGTTATTTGGCTGATCCATATATTTTTATGAATAATATATTAATTAATTATATAGTATTTTGTTTAAAAATCATATATGTCAATTTGATACTATTTTGTATTCGGTTTTTGTTAAAATCATAACAACTTGAATACTTAAAAAAATTATTTAATTCACATGAACATATAATATTAATCTAAAAAATTAGTGGAATTCATTAAAAGTCACAAATTTAATTTATTTGGATAATTATAAAATCAATTATTTTAATCATTCATTAATAAGGTAATTACTACATCCTCATTGTGTCATAAATATATTAAATTATTTAATGTCTAAAAAATATAAGTAAAATACCATTATTTAGGAAATCTTTTTATATTTCTAATTATCATTTTTAGTTTAATTTATATTATGTATAACCTTATATTAAAATGGTATAGTTATTAAACTCTGAATTTACCTCTTTTAACTCTTTTATAAATAAAATAATAATAAATGTCATAATATAATCCATGTAGGCCAAAGGGGATCATATATTATTCCATTTTTTAGTATAATTAAAATTATCCAATAAAATTAGGACATGTTTTAGGGTAATTATAATATCATTTTTACCCTTAATTACTCTATTTACTTTTAATCATGGTATATAATAGTAAAAAGATACAATTCACCTAAAATTATTTTCATTTTATTGAACCACATTTTACTTACTAATGTCAATCGTGTCTCTCCATTTTTTAAAATTCAACTCATAGAAGTGGTAAAATTATCATTTATGCAAATTTTCAAATGCTCCAGGAGATGGGTAAAAGACGGTAAATAGTTCAATAAAGTTTTTTATATATCTAAACATGTTATAAAATGACTCCATTGAATTACAGTGATCATATATAGGTATTATTTATATATTTTTACCTAAAATAATTTTAAATAAAATAAAAAATTGTTTAAATAAAAAATTTGGTTTTAACCAATTTGTTTTGTTTTTCAATATTCATCAAAAATTGAATGTTTTCAGAAAAGTACAAAAAATTCATCCTATGCAAATTTTGATATTCCGAATTCAAAAATGAATTCCATTTTGAAAAATATAATTTATAAAATTTCAAAAAGTGGGTTTTCTATTCATAGTGGCTAGTTTGATTGGTCAATGTGTCTTAGAATCATGAAGCTGTGCACAATGAAAACTATTACATTTTTCAAAGGGAAACATACAGTGGAAGCTTGGGGTGTTACATGTGTCCTGAGAAAAGTGTCTCTAAATGATAAGGATATCATTATACAGTTTTTAACTCATTATATATAAAAAATGTTTTGTATTATCTTGTAATGGTTTGGTAATATTCTTTTTTAAATTTACCCAAAAATAATTAGTAATATGTGAATACATTTATTTTTATCAAGAATCGTGGAATATATCCATTGATGGTGCAGTTTCCAGATGGACTTTTCACATTCCTAAGTACTGTTTTATACTATTTAAGGTGTGGTATTGTTATTTCTAGGATTTAGATGTGTTTTTTCATTCTTTGTTGGTTAAGAATGCTTTTTATAATTTCTTGGTGAAATAAGGGTTAGAACACATTTTGGTATAAGACGTGTTATATATGGAGTATACTTTACAATTTTGACACTACCATAAAAATACAGTGTTGGGTGTGGTATGGTTTATTAGGTCCAGGGAGAAACTTTTTTCATCATGAGTTCCTACTTCATAACCATACCATGATGTTGAGAATAGGGATTCCAAAGAGGATAGTGTTTCAAAAATATTTCATGTTTAGTTAAAGTGTTAGGTTTTTTGGTGTAGAGAGATTTATAACAGAAAAGTCATGATAAATTATCACCATGTCATGGATTTGGTAGTTTCATAATCTATAGAGGCTTAATTGACTAATTGGACATCTATAGGATGTTATTCCCATCAATGGGTGTTTATGTTATTTTTATTGGATTGATTTAAATGTAATTTTTACCTAGATTTATCTATCTTAAATTCAATCCTATATTTACCTTTTTATGTTTTAGATTTATCAGAACTAGATGGACCCTTTTAGAAATATTCAACTTCATTATGATATAAAATTAGGTGGTATCATCCTTCCTTGTTTAATATTTTTTGAAGTTAATTCTATGTGATCAACATAAGGAATAGGGTTATTGTTTCACTATGTTAATCTAGAGACCATTGAATTAGTCATTCATGATCTATGATTTTTGTTATATGGCACTTCTTTATCTCCCATGGGAATACCTTTAAATATAATTTAAATATCATGATATTTTAGGAAATACCATGCTCTTTGAGTTTGGTGGTATCGCATAATGTTTTAATTTTATCACTTGTGTAATATTTTGTGTTTGAACTGGTTTTATAAATAATTTATGGAATAAATATTAATTGAAACATGGAAATTTTTTCTATCATTGTTAAAATTTATTTTCTCCCTTCACATTATAAAGATAATTTTGGTTTCAAATAACCATTATTTTTTTTACATAAATTATTTCAAATCATTTTGTATTTGGATGGAATCATATTTCAAAGCATGTTATATTTTGGTGAAAAGTGATTGAAAGGTGTTTTTTCATTCATGAAAGGAGATTTAAATTCATTTTATGTGAATTGAATAACCTTCAAGTGTTTTTGATTAATATTAATTTCTTTTATTTGGATTGAATTATCATATGAAGAGGTCCTTTGAATATAGGGTACAAATGAGGGGTAGTTTTGGTATAAGAATGATGTGAATGGTTTTTTATCTAACATTGTTACATGATGAAATACACAACTAAATTTATTTTATGTAGGGATACATTTATTGAATTGTAATCTCAAATACAATGTCAAATATACCTGGGTAATATATTAACTAGGTATTTATAGATAAAAAAATATTGTGAACGGATCCAACCTCACCTGAAATAATTATATTTGAGAATTTCATTTCCATTTTTATTTTTTCTTGTAGTTTTTTTATTTCCCTCAATTTAATATCTATAATGTTTGAAATTATTTTTAATTATTAGAATTATTTTAATGAAAAATTTTGTTGTTAAATTATCTATGTAAATTGGATAATTTCAAAATAAATTTTTCACTATAAAACGGGGAAATTTTATGTTTTTAAATAAATTTTGAAAATTTATTTTATTACATTAATTTTTCTAAATGAGCATAATTGGATAATCCTAACTGATTTATAATTAATCACTTAGTGGAAATCATCTAGTATTTTTTTTAAAAACCCTACTCATACATTTCATTGTCCGAATTTCTTGTTTTATCATACACAGGTAAAGGCAAGGTGCCACATAGTAGAAATTTGATTCCATGATTGTGAAGATTGATGTTTCTGTGGCCATACAGTGGGCTGTTTTCCCATATATCACATGTATATGTGATATTTTTCATTTTGAGTACATTGGTTTAGTTATTTGGGTTTGAAATTTTTTTCCACATAACTAATTTTGGTCGTCAACTATTTGGATCTATATTGAATGTCCAATGGATTTTATATATTACTTTATTAATTCCCATGGTTCATACTATATATGATAAATTTTTTCCATTTCTATTTATTGATGTCCGGTTGGTTGTCTCTATATTGAAGAGATCAAGATCTCCTTTATGCACATTTCCCAGGTTTGATGGGGTTTCTATTCTCGGAATGACTTGTATCGGTCTATGAAAACTGGTATCTAAGTATGCCTAATTTCATGATCATAATATTTGTATATTAGGATGTTTTTATATATATGATATAATATTTTTAAGAGATATCGTGTAATTTTTGATTGATTTCATGTCTATATTGTACAATAAGAAGACTAATGTTTCCAAGTGATTGTGAAGGATTTTCCCACATGTTGTCTTTTTACCCTATCCTGGATCCGTAATTGTGTTTTCATTAATGAAATTAGGATAGATATTTTGTATTATTGTCATTGTCCATTAATATTTTTAGAATTATACCCCCTACAGAATAATTCTAACATTGACCAAGGATAGATATGAAGACTACGTTCCTTGACTAAACCATATAGGAATCAAATATTATTAGTCAATTAGTGAAATTTTTCAATTCAAACACAAAATGTTGTACATACACAATCTTATTAATTAGAGGTTAAACTAGGATGTCGATAAGATATATATACATCCCAAGAGTTTTCATAAAAAAACACCATTCATCAAATCGAGGAACAATCCCTAGAATGTATAAGAATATTTAGTGAATATTGAAAATAGATTCATATTTTTGAAACACAAAATTCTGTTAAGATAAAGTCGGTTACATTTTTGATTTAGGGTCCTTGTAGGTGATGGCATGGAAAAGTGGTTTATCTAAAATGGAATCAATGTTTGGAGTGGGTGGAATAAAAGGGCATATTTTTACAATAGTTATATATGGGATCAATGATGGTGTTTGAATATGTCATAACCCCCTCCAATAATTTTGTACCCCTACAAGGATGGTAATGGGAGAAGAGATATAGTGACCACTGAGTCCCATCTCTAGAAGGCCACTAGTTGTTGACAAGTATATAGGGTATAGTAAACTCACAAGTGGAAGGAATTACTAACATAGAGAACATATGTGAAAGAGAGGAACAATAAATACACCAAGAAAATCCTATTTAGAATACTACATAAAATAAATCCATGTTTACATCTGTTATGCCAAGCTAGAACTAATACAACTGAATGTGAAAAATGAAAGTACCAAAATAAATTATAAACGACAATGACCAAAAATCCTAAAAACCTCATGCAACCCACGGGCTAGTGGTAACCATATTTATCTCCAACAATCTACAACTGAACTCTAAAATAGTTTATAAAATGTAGGGTGAGTATAATATTATACTCAATAGTATCCACCAAATTAAGTCTAATGAAAAATATAAAAAACCATGAAAAATTATTGTGACAAAAACATATACAAACTCATCACGTAAAAATGTTTACTATATTCCCAGCCTTACCAAGGAATCTATAACAATGAATAATATACAAGAGCATATATTATAATATAGAATATTGAGGGTACCCTACTACCACTTCCCCACTAGTTTTCATTTTTTCCCCAACATCTCACATCTTAGGAATCTCTCTCCAAAAAAGATACTGAAAGACACCTAGGTGAAGCACCACAATATATACTTTTTACAACACAACCACCACATCCACATAGCCAAATATGACCCTATAGTTCCTGGGATCCACCACATCTCACATAGCGTGTATCATACATTGACTATTATACCCCAATCCATTACATCCCATACCCTGAGTAAGGATCATAAATCCATTATAGCCTATACACATTACACATATGGTAGTCCATATGAATCTATATCCAAAATATATGTGTGTGAAATAACCATAATACATTTCATACCTATACACACATATATGTGGAAAACTAATTTTTGTGAATTCCGTCACTCGTAACTACAATGAGAATAGTGCGGGGAAAAGGGTGTAGACACCCATTTATCCTCCCACTGAGATGTTGGATAAAACAACCCGCTATGGCTCCATATCCCTAGGTTGTCAGTTTCTTGAATTGACATGGTGTATTAGCATATAAAATCATAAAAACATGGTATAATATATCTCACTACCACACTATGGGAAAAACTAATTCATAGACTAAACATCATCCAATATCTCTTAGAATCTTGCCTATAACTGTTACGACATGGTATCCATTGAGGTCACTACCATTTAATGAGCTACATTGAGTTACTTATCCAATTTTATCAGTTTAACATTATGTTAGTAAATTATTTAATTTTAATTAACAATCATTATTTTCCACATTCCACTACATTATAATTTAAACAAAAATATGTATCCTAATGAATAAATAAACTGAGTCTACAACTTCTCTGAATCAAAACCTCATCATCGCATCCTTGGAACTCCAACCCCATGGGTTAAATCATTATTAATTTATCAAAAAAATTAACACATTCCATATTTTATTATTTTAATATATTCTAGGAAAACATTATAAGCTATCAAACATAAGGGGATCAACATGATGAGTAGATTAGCTACGAGTCAAGACATATCCACCTATTGATGGATTGTAGACCCATCCATCCTCGAGAATCTAATCTTGGAAAATATGTATCATACCCTGCATGTCTTCACCTCTTTTGTAAGGATTGTAAGGAAAACTACCAGACTCTTGAAGTGGATAAAGTGAAGTAGATAAAAAATAAATTCAACATGAACCCAACCGTACCATTAATGGATAACCCCACCTTCAACCCATTATATCATCTCATTTCTCCTCCCCAACAACACACGCCTAATCAGATGCATGTCACTTTTCCATACGCCAACTACTTCACTACAACTGCGCCTCCCTACCCCATGTACACAAAATCACTCCAGGAATAGCCAAACCATTATCATGTCACATTCGGGCCTCCCTTGCCCACATACCACATGTTTCGTATATAGATAACATAAAAAATAGTAGAAAAACCATGTCAATGGACTATCTACCCCAAAGAAAGGCATCCAACCTTTACACACAATAAGATCTCATGACTATAAGAAATAAATAAATTATCCTTTACAAGAAGATGGGATACCAAGGAACTACAAAGGTGCTATTTTTATAACATTACTTCTTCTTATTCCTTATTTAATTAACCTATTCATTATTCATAGGTTCCATATACATACAACCTAAAGGAATAGCTATCACAAGATATCACATATTAATTAACCAATTAATTTACATATCCATAATATTTTATTAATAAAGATAAAATTACTTTAGGTTCATTAAAAAAATCCACTATAAAAACATATCTTCATTAATTTGATTAACAACAAGATACAACAACAATAACCAAATTCATTAAACATGCCTCTTTATCATTTACCCAATAATTTATCAATTAATTCCATATTTACATTCATTACTAATATCCATCAAGAACTACATGATAAACCAAGAATGTTATAGATATCACATGATCATTAGAATCAAAAGGTAAACCATTATAAATGTATAAATAAATAGCATCACTATGTGATCGATATAAATTCATTAATCCGGTTTAAAATTTTGATTAGGTCAATTTCATTGTGATCTAGTAGATTAATAATTCTAGTGGTATGATTTCATGTAAATAAATAGAGAAGACATGAATCCCATCCTAAAAATATCTTCAATGGTCCTCTCTTGAGAACGAATAATCAAAATGTATCTCGATCACCATTCACGAAAAAACTGCATCGACTCGAGAATGTTGCAACACCACCACACCAACAATAACAGAGATAAACAACATTGGAATCAAAGAGATCATTCACCATCACATGGAAAAGAAAAACATGAGGAAACAAATCTAAAAAATTATAAAAAATAGGTAGATCATAACTTATATCTAAGAATGATCACTACGGATCGAAGGAGGGAGCCACGAATCGTTCCTTACCAAAGGAATCCCCAATACTCTAAATAGATGGTTGTCCGGTCACCTAAGGTCAAGGGATAGCTGCTGCAGCAATAGATTTTGACAAATACCATGGGGATGAAAATCACATTAAATGTAGATTGGGGGGGTATTACATGACTTTTAATCCCCTTTCACATAGTTTAATACCTCAAGGTTGGATTCTACAAACAATTCATCGACTCAACAATTTAATTTAGTTTTCAGACCCAAAAGTATTTCACACCGTGAATCCCTCTTTCATTCCGAGTAAATGTCTGCACATCGTGAAGCCTTCTCAGGCAACCTTGGAAATAGTATATAAGGTTAGTTAATACAATTAAATGATGTAAAACCCCTCATTACTATGTTCTATTTAATTTAACTTCTCCAAAAAACTTCTAAGACAACATTATGAATTTAGATTATTGAACACATGAAATTCTTTGATCCATGATTATCTTGTCCCTTACATCAGATACCTATCATAACATTCTCTTCCTATAGAATCCCAAACAAACCTACAGAATTAATAGTAAGTGGTTATCAAAATGTCCACCCCATGAGATACCACTCAAATAATAATCCCCCACATGAGATCACCCTTTCACTAGGGGAATAAACCAAAACCTATGCAACAACAACAAACATCTTCTAAACACTATCTCAGGGGAGATAACTCTCAAAAAAGAGATATCCATAAAAAGAAACAATAGAAATCCTTCTCATAATATGAAGGGTCTACAACTATCAAATTATAATCATTACAGTAGAATCACTAAAAAATAAATAGGTCGGGGTACTGAATGCGTATCTGTGACTCACATTCCCAGATACACTCGTCTGTGCCACTATTAAACTAAAATTCATTAACTAAGGAGATATAACCCCCAAATAACACATTCTCCATGTAGTAATAGATCTCTATAAGATGATCCTTGAAGGCCTCATCATCGTCAAAATCAATGTCTCCATAATAGATGATTTTAGGGTCATCGTGAATTTGGTGAAGGAGCAGAAACATGTGAAAAACATCATTTATTTGGACTATTTGTGGGGGAAGTGCTACCTGATATTCCACGATTCCAACATGATAAACAGATCAAAAGGCCCTATAACCTAGCATTAGTCGACCTTGATGGGGAGTCACCTAGAGATAAACATGACCCACACACCTAAATTTCATGGCCTCCTCCTATAATTCACATATAATCTATAAGGATCCTCAGCTTCCTTCATCCTCTCACGAATCATTAGAACCACCCCTGTCATATTATGTACTTGTTATGTCCTGATAATTGATAACTCTTCAACCCCAATCCAGTAAAATAAATAAATTATTTTGGCCACACAAGGATTCAAGAAGTGCCATATAGACAGTGGAGGAAAAACTATGGTTGTAAGAGAACTCAAACAAGGGTAGGTGCCTCATCCAGAAACCACCAAAATCATGGACAAAAGAATGCAACAATACTTAAAGAGTTTATAGTGTATTCTCTATATGACCGTCCATATGTGGATAAGTTGTAGTTCTAAGGTTATGTAAGAACAAAATGTGTGATAGTGATCACTCCACACCCTTGAGGTAAAATATGGATGTCAATTGGAAATTATAATCCTCAAAATTCAATGGGGTCTCTCCACCTCCTCTCGATATTGCCTAAAAACACTATTGAGCCTGGATCCTTGATCTCTATAAAGCTGGAAGATTTTATAAAAAGATTAAATACTACAATTGTGTAGTCATAGGCTCCCAAATATTTTGTTAAACTTGTAATAAATCCCCTAGATATGTCATCCCACTTCAATAGAGGATCATCTAACAGCTAGATAAATCCACGAGGAACACAGTGTATGGGATTTATCTTCTGGTTGATCAAGCTTCAAGAAAAAAAAACTCTGAAACTGCACTCTTCAACTTAATCCACCAAAGAAGAATCTTCAAAGATAAGTATATTATTGTCATCCAAGGATATTCTATTAAATGAAAACATTATAACTATTTTAAAACCATTTCACATGATTCTAATGGAATGAAAATCATTCCCAGAAAACAACACTAAGTGTTATTCATCCAAAAACAAACCGTCAAGGGCCTCACTACAAACATCTCAATAGCTCCAGACCTCCACCTCAAGACCCACCAACTTCAAATTTTATAACTTATTCTCTAGATATGACTACCCCATCATCTAAAAAATACATCTTACGCCCCTAATATCTCCCATATCTAGATTTAATGCTAAAAGTTCTTCAATATCTATCAAATAATCACCGGGTTCACAAAATTCATCACTACATAACATTATGTTCAACACATCAGCTATAAATTCACATATATATGTGTATATGATATATAAAAGTCATAAAACTTTAATAAATAAATCCACTGATGTTTTCACATGTTCAAGTCATGCTGGGAAAAAACATAACTTTTTCCCTCTAATCGGTGAAGAACAAAAAATTATTTCTAATGAGGTTATGTCTCCAAAAATTCAGGGAAAACACAACTGCACATACTTGATATCGCGGGTGGAATAATTATGTTCTTGGAGAAACTACTTTTGAAACCCATAGGAAATGACTGATCATTACTATATTATAACATAGCCTACCCCCTAAATGGGATGCAATAAAAAACCTCAAACTGAACTCCTTCTATTTGGAGACAATGAACCAGAGAACTCACCAACATATACATAAAATAATCAAAATCATACATAAAATGGTCATTCCAAATGAATGCTTGACCCTTTCTTTTCCACACTATTAGAGGAGTCTCAACTTGAGTGAAATCGAATATGAACCTCCTATAAATGCCTAAAAGTCCAAGGAATACTCACAGATCTTCCACCATCTTTGGGGATGCTCATTACACAAATGAATCTATCTTTTGAGGATCTATAGATACACCCTAATGAGATATAACATTCCCCATTAAATTGACTTTTCATTCCTAAAAATTACACTTTGAAAAAATCCCAAACAATATATCATGGTGATGAACTTTAAAAAGGTACATAGATTTTTGGTATGATCCTCCTTGGAAATAATGTACACAATGATTTCATTGATGGAATCCACAATGAACATACACATGAACTCACGAAAAATATTTCTCATCAACCCCATGAAGACGTTTGGAGAATTCATGACACTGAAGGACATCACAACGAACATGTAATTCCAAAATATGACAACATAATGCAATCATCATGATATACTCACCCATAAACCACATATGGTGATATATTGTCTATAGATTGATCTTCAAGAACCAACTTGAATCAATTACTTGAGTGAATAAGTCATCAATCTACAGAAGTGGATAGAAGTTCCTCACCATCACACAGTTTAAGTGGATATAATCAATACACAACCATAACCTCTCATCATCATTCTTCCTGAAACAACTAATGCACCCCTTGTTAACACACTAGGATGAACAAAACCACTCAGAACATGACCAAAAAGCTATATACACAGCACATGCAGCATATAATATTTCATTCTATATGGAGACATTGAGATAGGAGACAGGCCTGACTGTAGCTTGATCATGAACTTGATCTCTCGTAGAAGGGGGGTAATCCTATAATATCATCTTGAATGACATCTGGGTACTATTATATGAACTTGCGAAATTCCAACTGCTAAGCCTCCAAAAAACCCTGTTTCATCTCATTCAACAAGAATGATAGGGAAGGATCATTCCTCGAAGACATGAGAGGATTTCTCTTGCCAACAAACATTTTATTCTCTCCACCACCAATGAACAACCCCACCTACCTCTAGATGTAATCAATGATATGATTTACTAGATACAACTAATTGATGCATTGAATGAGATTATATGTTTGTACTCATAATCATATGAAAAACCCCTATAGAATTTCTTCCTATCAATAGCTAACAATTTTTAAATACTTGACACATGTCAGATCGACCTCCAATTGGCATTGTCAACACCAAGGGAACAAAAAGAATCTCTATCTAGTGTACCAATCCATAGAAAATGGTAGGTTATATGATAGAGTGTGTCACTCTTGATGAAAAAAAAAGCATGCACCCAGGTAGAAAACCATAAAATGGTACCTCTACTGAAATCAGGATCACCTAGAGCTGGCAACACTAAGGAATGATGATGACCACTACCTTATCTATGGACTCTCTAACCCAGAATAATACCGCCTCCACAACACTTTTCTTCTCTATAGTGATGGGAATAATCACATGGATTCCCCCTCCAACCTCATATTCTCTCTACTAATCCAAATCTGTTGCAACCTACTGCTGCTACTTCATCTAGAATTGCATAAATATAGGAACTCGGAGTGGAACTCTTGACGCATGATGACTTCATAGAAAGGTAGGTCACTCATGTAGCTAACGACCTTGGCCTCTACAAGTTAAATAAGAACATGATCTATTAGAATAACCATGAGATCCACTACCCTCCTATAAATGAGTCATGAAGCGATGGGACCAACCCCTAGATGAATGAAAACTCTTCTAAATAGAAAACATGGAACCACAAACAATGGATATACATCTTGAGGAAACTCGACGACTCCCCCCTCATGATGATATAGTTCTAGATAATGTTTTCTTGATGAAATATTCACTCTATAACACCTTGAGATATATATTCATGATAAAATGAGTGACCTGGCGCTGGATATATGGATGCAATGCCTCATCGAAATTTTTCTCCCTAGAAACCACATTAGGAAACAAGTTTAAAAAACATCACAGAAGGTTCCTAAAATGAATCTTGATCCTCACACTACGGAGCTCTTCTACCAAAGGGTAAGAAGCTCATTAAATCTACCCTCATTTTTTATCCTGGAATGAAACTCATATCTAAATTTCATATGGAACATCACCCTTGAGATTGGCGACTCCTCGTGATCCCTGAGGAACCAGAACCACCACTTCCTCGATGCCCTGTGTTGCTTCGTCAAACCCAATGATACCTAGTGATCTATTTGAGCATGGATTAAATTAAAATCTATCTAAACCACTTCAAATCATTCTTCTGTGAAATTATATGAAATAGATCACTTATACTTCTATAAAATCTGGAACTAAATCTCTATGATTTTCCTTCTCCAAGTGTCATCATCGTTAACCTCTACTATGTGGCGATCTCCTACTAAAACCTTCTTGAAATCATTTACATGAACCTGATGAAGAAATTGACCTAGATCCATACATGGAAAATTAAAAATATTTAGTTCTCTTAAACAAACAATATAAAAGTCTTTAATATTAATTAGTTTTTTTCTTTTTGATATTTTAGGTAAACCTATCCCTGGGTCTTCTCATTCCAGATCACGTTAAAAGAATAATGATGCACGATCCTCTAATTTGTGTTTACCTGAAAACTAATATCACCTCATTTAGTAGCCATTATATGCTTAATGGTCCATTTAGTAAATGAAAATGGGCAAAAAAAAATCCTATGTCCCATCCAGTCTCATTTGTTTATAGTGCTTTCTAAGCGTAACTGACACGGTTTCCTTACTAACCCATACAACCTCACCTATTTCTTAATCCAAGTTCCTTCCTATCCCTCAACAAGACTTCTGATACAACACTATTATGACCCCCTCCCCTCAATGTGCACCCCGCATTAGAAATCGTTGGGAGAAGAGAGATAGTGACCCCCATGTCCCGCCTCTAGTAGACCCGGGGTTAGTGACTAGCAGTGTAGGTATAGTAAACACACATAAGGAAGGAATCACGCTTTTAGAGAACATATTCCGAAGATAGATATATGATAGAAACCCACCAAATACAATACATATTACTATATAAAGAAATAGAAGTTCACATATGTAATTTCATGAACGAACTACTACAACTGAAAGTGAAGACATAAAGTACCAAATGAAAGTAAGGACAACAACAACCATGAAGCCCAAATAGATCTAAGAACCCAGAAGCTAGTAGTAACTAGACAAATCTCTATCATCCTCTAATTTACATGAAGAAAAATTATAAAATTTAGGGTGAGTATAAATGTATACTCAATAAGATTCTCCCCAAAACATCCTATGGAAATGTAATGAATTCAAGCTAAAGCACATTGAATAGCAAGCGAAACAAACTCATCACTGAAACATATATACTATGTTTCTAGCCTCACCATTGCTACTATCAACATGTATGATATAAAAGAGCACATATTATAATAATGTATATCAGGGGTACCCTTGTACCATGTCTAGAATGGTTATCTACATTTCCCTAACATCGCAGGTCATGAGCTTCTCTCTCAAAAAACGCTATCCAAAAGACACCTAGGTGAATAACCACAACATGCACCTTCTGCAACACAATCACCATGTCCGCATAACCAAAATTAATATTGTATTTTGTTGGATCCACCTCATATTTCATATCCTATATCATACATCATGATTTATACCTCAATCCATTATAACCCATATACCATGTATGGAACCCCAATCCATCACAGCCTATACTTGTCCAACCTATAGTTGTCCATAAGAAACTATATCCATAATATATGTATATGAAATAACCACAATACATTATATTCCTCTACCCAAATATATTGGGAAAACTAACTACCATGTATACTAGAACATGTATCTACAAAGGGAAGAGTGTGGGGTCAAAGGCGGTAGTTAGCCATCCATCTACCCCCCACCCATTTTCGAGATGTTGGAGAAATCACCCCAAATACTCCCAATCCGTGGGGTTTCACTTTTCCTAACAAAGTGAGTGGATTAGAATATCGAAACACAATAATATAGGATATAATATAGCTCAAAACCACAATATAGAAAACAAAATGTCACAAAATCAACTGTAGCTAACGTCTCTTAGAGTCTCGACTACCATTGTTACGACTAGATATTTGATAATCACACAACCATTTAAAGAGATACATTAAGTTACTTATCCCTTTTTATCGGGTGTAAATTTTTTTAGGTAATTCATTAACCATTAGTTAACCATCACCATTTACAACATTCCATTACATTATAATTTCAACAGAGATCTATGATTTCCATTCATAACCAAACTAAGTCTGTAACTTCTCGGAATCACATCCACAATAATGCATCCAATAATGCTCCAATCCCATGGGTTAAAAAATTATTAATTTATTAAAAACATTACCACTTTCCATATATCTATATTTTTAGATATTCTATGAAATCATTCTACGCTACCAAACATAATGGTTAAAACATTAGGATTCTATACCAGTCGCGTATTTGTAACCAATAGAAGGAATGTAAACCAATCCATCCTTGAGAAGAAAAATACGAAAAGCAAGTGGAATACGCCATTAATAATTCCCACTATTATATGATGAGTAAAAAAATATATCTAACTCAAGTAGTTGGGAGAGTAATGATGATAAATAATAAATGATTCAATAAGAACAGAACTTTCACATCAACGGATAATCCCACCTTCAACCTATTCCATAATATCTGGAATCCTCCCCGGCACCAAATTCATTTACTGATGAATCTTTCCACTCCATGCATCAATTACTGCCACAAAAACTAGGTATCCCTATAAAATCTACCAAAACAACCCTCTTTTATGAGGCATCCTTGGATCACAACACATCCATGCCTCCTTGCCCCACATAGCACAAGTCTCTTATCCATAGAACATCACAAGAAGCAAAAAAACATAGAAACTGGCTCTCAAACCCAAATTAAGGCATTGAGTCTTTACACACAACAAGCCCTCACAGCTCCAAAACATATGGTATTTGGAAATTACCATAAAGTGGGAAACTCAGTCCATAAAGAGGAATTATATTTATCACACAACTAGTTCTTATTCCATATTGAATTAACCGATTCATTATTCATTGGTTCTAACAATGAGAAATATAAACCACAAGCTATCACGAGATATCTAAAATTTATTTAACAATAAATTTAATAGGAATTTAATCATTTATCAACAATAATCCATATTCTTTAGATATAACAGACAATTCCATTATTCATGTAAATCTTCACCAGTATGATTAAAATCGAATTACAACAATTACAACATTATTCATTAGACATTCCTTTTTATATTTTATCCAATTAATTATCGATTTATTCTATATTTACAGTCATTACCAATTTCCTTCACGAAATAAAATCAAGTCCAAGAACAAAATAGATATCACACTATCTAGAAAATGAATAGGAAAACCGTTATTATAGTTTAAAGAAACAATATCGCTACAAGATCAATACTAATTCAGTATTCCGGTTTATATATTTAATTATGTAAAATACATTGGGATACAAGGGATAAATCATGCCAGAAATAAAATTTCACATAAAAAATAGAGAATACATGAATCCCTTACACAAAAATGTTTTATATATTATTAAATTGGGAATGTATCGATGCGATAGTTATTGATCAAATTTCTCACAAAAACTACATCCATAGGAGGATTTTGTGGCACCACCGCACTGACAAAAATTGAGAGAAACTCTATTAGAACCATGGATATCATGATCCATCTCATGGAAAAAAAGTGCGTAAATGGATAAATGAAACTACATAAATGGAGTTAGAACGTACCTTATATCGGTGTAATATTGCTATGGATTGAAGGAGGGAGCTAGGGATCATTCTTGGATGAAGGAATTCCAAAAATGGTGAAGAGAGGTTCGACTGGAAACCTTTGGTTGAGGGAGAGCCACTTATGTGGCAAGTTTTAACAAAAAATCGATCAGCAATAAAACACTTAAAACAAACAACGTCAGTGTATTACCAGACATGTGATCTCCTTTCACATCTTGTAATGCCTCGGGGTTATTTTCTGCTGAGAAAGGAATTTCCTCAATGATTTATTATATTTACAAACCACAAATTATTACATGTTGTGAATCACACCTACACATTGTGTAAATGTATGCATTTCCTAAAACAAACCTCTAAAAACATGTGATCAATATTTCACATCATGTAATATAGTTACACTAGGTCTAATCCCCACATTTCTACTTTTACTTAACCAAATTTCTATAACCTTCTTTCGAGCCACCTTCGAGAAATTCGATCTTCAAAAACATACAAAGCGTTGATACACACAGCTCTAGGCCCTAATAGAATCCATTATGTTCCTCATTTTTCATCAGTGAGATCAAATAGTGAATGGTTATGCCTACCTTTTTTCTATTATAGTATATTTTTATGATTATGTGGTGTAAAACAATATATTGAATGAATAGTGACTCTATAAGAGATTACAATCTAATATGTAAGAGTATATATTCATGTTGGAAGAAAAAAATAACAATTTAACACCATGGAATTTTACTATATATATATATATATATATATTTCAAATAAAATTAATTTCATCAACATATTTTTTTATACAGATCACCGGGGATCAACGAACCGCATTATAATAATAATATTACTATTTAAACATGACCATAATTACATTGCAAGTAATAATTGTCATATTATTATTAATACCAATATTTTAAAAAAATATCATAAATGTTTTTTATATAAAATATATATTTATAAACCAGTATTAATTATTAGTGAATAATCTTTCTAATTCAAAAATATTTTTTTAAATGAATTTTATTTATTTTTACGAAAAAATGAAAATAATTATTAAAACCATTAGAAAATTAATTTTGGAAAATTAATTTCATTTTCTAAAAGAACAGTTAATTATTTTATTAGTGTGAATTTATTAAAATTATTTTTATATAATAATTTCTCACAATGTTGTGAAAAATATACATTTTCATTAAAAATAATACTTATAAATATTGAATTTAAAAAGTTACAATTTTTTTTAAAAAGTTTTAAAAGATTAATTATTTCAATTATTTTATTATTAAACCAATTTATGTAATTTTTATCAAATTAATTCTATCTTTTTTTGTTAAAATGTTTTATAAATAGAAAAAGTTTCTCTTTTGAAGAATGCTTTTTTATCACCACTACTGGTTAAATTTTAAATTAAATTTTCCCACACCTATGAATGCAATATTAAAAAATTGATTCAAAATTTATTATCAACGTAAGTGATATTTTACAATTAGATGAAAAAGTTTTTTGTTTAAAATGAAAATTAAAAATTGTAAAGATAAATTACGGATGTTAATGTTAAATCGGGTGTACCAAAGGGCTAAATAAAAAAGATAAGGGGTAAAATGACCTAAAATACCTTCAAAAACCACATTAAATGGCCTTATTTTGAATTTATATCTTGTTATAATAAATAATTAAAATATTTTGGTGCCATTTAAAATGATTAAAACCTAGTCAACCCTTTTTCATTTCAAAATTTCTAGGTGTGCCCTCCCACCCTTATAAAAGAGAACATACTCTCTTCTCCACTACATAGTTTCTATATGATTTGGTTAAGAAATATTTTCAATGAAACATTAATTAAATCCCTATCCACATTATATTTTCTTTATTTGGATTTTTGAACCATATTATGAAGGATATCTATTTAAAGCTAAAGTTGTTCTCTTAATAAGATGTATAGTCCTTAACTACGCATGTTCATTTAATTTCATCCACTTACTATGTAAAATATTGTTTAACCATAGTGATATGAAAACATAATTATATTCAATATATATTTTTCATTATTTTAATGAAATTACCTACACCTATCTCATCTTTGATCAGGTGGTAAATGAAATTGTGGATTGTGTGTATAGTAGAGTACCACCTCGCAAAATTATGTCATATTTTTTTCATCACTATCTCTGTTGGTTAGATATAATGATTTGTTGAATAATTATATATTATATTACTTAAATTATTATAATTTTGGATTTATTTCCTTACATGTCATGACACGTCCCCTGGGTCCAGTTCCATGACTACCCAAAGCCCGACTTCTATAGGCGAGGGGCTGGCGACTAACACCAAAGGTGTAATTCCCTAAATCTGGGAAGGCATTTACCTTATAAACTGTAAATACATACTACAAGATACGAACATGAGTAAACTGTATAACCAAAAGATTATCGAAAAGTAAAAAGGGGGCTGCAAATACAAGCCCAACTATAAAGTACAAGGAATTGGATGTACAAGTACAACTGAAGAATCGAAAAAGAGCTACGGTGTCATCCTCTGGGATTCCTACCTGAAGGGTAGATACTGATAGCTTCATCATCACTCCATGCCCGTCAGTCTCCTCTATGTACCGACTCGTCGTAAGACCCACCTCTGGGTACCATCCAGTCCTGGTACTCTCAACCTCAATCAGCATTGTCCGTCATCAGCAACCAACACAAAATAGTGTGGGCATAACCTGTGCAGGGGTGGGTATAATGATACTCAGTTGGGACCCTAAGACCCTCAAGGTCTCAAAATTCCACCATGGATAAACCACAAAGAATTATATTAAAAGATAACCCTACATATATATATGACCATACATAAACATAAGTTATTAAGTAATCCATCTCATTAAAGAGGAAAACACAAAAGATACTGACTCAGCTCAACTAGGATTTTATTATAGGGGTAGTAACATTTCTAACCCTTAGCTACTCGATATCTCCTCCTCTATCAAGTACAGTGGGCCTGCCGTGACAACCAGGCACTTCCCACTAACCTTGGACTGTTGAGGTACACCTCCTGTCGAGTACCGTGGGTCTGTTGCATCACAGAGAGGTGCTCCCCACCATGGGTCTACCACCACGACCAGGCACTCCCCTCATGGCATTTAGAGGTACATCTTATGTCGATTACCATGGGTATGCCACCACATTGAGATGATCCTCCATAGTGGGCCTGCCTCTACAACCAGGTGCTCCCCATTGGGCTAGTTGAGTTACTCCGAGTCAATATGTTAGCAATCATCGAGTCTCATCTAGCTACAAGGTTCCCGCACAAATTCATTCTTGTATCCAAATTATCCACTCCATAGGATTCTGTTTGATGCTCCAACTACCACTAAGTCCCACGATTATGTATCTCAAGGGTCTTCCACATCATAGGGGTCTCAAAGTAACCGACGACGCATCAATCAGACACTCGATCTGTAAGTTATTTGCCATTTAGTCCTTGGGACCCGGTTGGAGTAATGGACATTCCAACCTGAACATATCTCAATTATACCAAAAAAACTCTAGAGGGGTAAACTCAATGGGACCTCCATGCTCCAAGATTATTAGTGTTGCTGACGGTTCGTCAAATGGACAAGTGGTGCCAAATATATGGCCTAAAGAATGTAAAGTGTTGCAGTAGGCCCCGATCCGGTCCAACCAGGACTGACTGACCCGGCCCAACCCAGTATGGGCCGACCCAGTTTGGGTGAACCCAGAATAACCCGTTGGGTCTGGCACAACTCATTGGGTGGGCCAGCCCGTTAGGTTCGGCTCGGCCCACTCAACCCAGCCCAACAGGCCGTGAGGAACCACGAAGAGCTGCAACGGTGCATAGAAGCTCTGCCTGGCCTGGGGCTACTCACCCCAGAAGGGCACTGTGAGGATTCGGTTTGGCCGGGGTGCCGCAAGGTAATAACCTATTCAGCCGGGGCAGCGAGGCCGGTGGGATGGCACTGCCGGCGTGGCCAGTGAGGATGGTGTGGCTGGGGTGCGGCGCGGCCGGGGTGCTGTGCGGCCTGCGCGCGGGGGCCGGTCCGGTTGGCGGTCGGAATGCCATGGGGGCGGCGTGGGTCACTAAGGTCACAGGTGGCATGAATGTTTCCTTCTTCGCCTTCGTCTCCTTTGTCTCTGTTCTGAATAACCCCACAAATAAGATCAGCGGGGGGTCGGGCGATGTTAGTTTTGTCCGCACCCTCTGTGTTTATGGTGGTAGCAATCGTTTCATCATGAACAAAGAACAACATCCCTACCTGAAAAAAAAACATCTACTTTCTTAATTTTGAATGAAAGGAAGAACATGGTAATAAATCATACATTAATAAAATTAAACCCCTATCTTGTTCGTTGTTCATCGACAGAGATGAGTGGAAGAAGACAGACGTCGGCGTTTTCCTTGATCGTCGGTTTTTGCGCCAGCTCATCGTAGTCGAAGACCGCCTATGTCGTAAGATGTCCCGATGAATAAGGTCGAAGTCGGGGTCGACGTTCTTCATCGTTGGAGAGTTATTCATGGAGGAAGTGTTCTTCATTGGAGAGTTTTCCTTCTGGAGTTCTAATCCTATGTTTCCAAACATTTTCCAACAAATGAAATGATAGCCCCTCCAAATAAATTATTATCTATTATTTAATTTGATGGGTTTTAAATTCAAATTGTAGCATTTAATTAAATGAGATGGCTCAATTAATTAAAGGGAGAGGATGGACACCATTAAAAGAGGGGGGTGGTGGCACCATTAAGGTAAGAAAGGTTAAGAGTCTCTCCCTCGTTTATGAGGGAGGTGATAGGTTTTCCTTAATTAATTGGGGGGGGGTTTATACAAAGGTGGTCCCTACACCATAACCTATGGTGGGAGGTTAGGTTTGGGTGGGCCCCACCACCATATCCTCTAATGGGAGGTTAAGGTGTCATATTCCCCATCTTTATCTTCCACATGGATGGTTATAAAAGATAAAATAAAATAAAACATGTGTTTATTTTTTTATATTATTTCCATGAAAAACCCAAAAAACTAACGTTCACCCTCGACCAAATTTCATCGAGGTGAAAGTCATTTTAAGAGAATATTGGTGCTGTGAGTTCAACAGTGTCCTCAGATTTCAATTCCATGCACCTGTTCAAAATATAGAAAACCCAGCTCATACGTTTACTATACGTACCAGAACAAAACATCAGAAATTGATTCCAGGCACATCGGGCCTAGGAATCACAAACCATCAATTTTTTCGGATTCATAAAATTCCCATATACTTAAAAATATTACATAGAAATTCTGCATCATTAAATTCTTCCCACCTCAGGTCTATACATCCCCGTAATCCACAAAGCATAACTCATGGAACAAGTGGGGGTACTGACACGCACTGAGCCTCCAACTCCCATGTGCTCTCCTGGAGGTTCTCGTGCAGCCATTGAATGCACAGTAGAGGTATCAACCGTCCACAAAGGACATGCTCTTGTCAATCCTCAATCTCTACTAGAACCTCTATAAAAGTCTCCCCATCGTCGACATATAGCTCGCCATGGTCGATGATGTGAGAAGGGTCATGCACGTATCTCCTCATATAGGGTACATGGAAGATGTCATGCACCTAGTGCAACTGATGTAGAAGAGCTAAGGGATATGCCACCTCGCCAGCTCTACTGAGGACCTGAAAATGTCCGATAAAACTCAATGATAACTTTCTGCCACAACCAAATCTCCATAGACCTCGTCGGGGTGAGACCCGTAAAAAGATGTGGTCGCCATACTTGAACTCTAGAGGTCTCCCTCACATGTCGGCATACGGCATCTGCCTAAGTTGTGCAGTCTTCATCCGCTCCTAGATAACCTGCACCTTCCCTGTAGTTGCATGTACCATCCCTGGTCCCACTAGTGCTGAATCCCCAGGGTCTGTTCAGCATAATGGTGATCAGCAAGGTTTCCCATATAATGCCTCAAAAGGTGAAATCCCAATGGTGGACTGATAGATTTTGTTGTATGAAAACTCCATCAAAGGTATGTGATACTCCCAGCTGTGAACAAACACGAGGACACAAGCATGAAACATGTCCTGATGGGTCTGAATGGTCTGCTCAGTCTGACCATCCGTCTGAGGATGGAAGGCTATGTTCAAATGAAGTTGTGTCCTGAAAGCCTCCTACAACCCCTTCCATTGCCGGTATGTAAAAGGTTTGTCACAATCGGAGACAATAATCATATGAACTCCATGTAGCCACAAAATATCCTGCACATAGAGGCATCCCAAGCTCTATACTGAACCCTTCTCTCTGATCGGTAGGAAGTGGGCTGACGTGGTGAGTCATTCAACATTCACCCAAATCGATTCATAACCCCTAGATCTAGGTGGAAGAACTCTCACTAATTCCATGGATATCTCATCCCACATCCACTATGGGACCTTTAAATGCTGAACCAATCCTACTAGTACCTGATGCTTCACCTTCACATGCTGACAAGTGAGGAATCGAGAGAGAAACTCTGCAACATCTTTCTTCATTCGCGACCACCACTGCTGTTGTCGGAAATCCTTGTACATCTTCAACACTTCTGCATGTACCACTACAGGGTATGTGTGTAACTCCCTCAACACATCCTTCTGATGTAAAAATGGTACTATGGTACATCCTCTGAAGATGATTATGTGCTTCCCACCTTCAGAAAATCAATCAGGTGCATGCCCTGTAGATAACTGAGCACGTTGTGTATTGTAGTCTGCGTCCCCACGCTACGCCTCCCTGACTCGCTGAAGAAGTGGAGGAGTGACTTTAAGAGACTGAAGGAAGGCTTATAAATCTCTATCCATGAAGTATTTGTGTAAATCAGTCAGCTACTATGTCACCTCACCTTGCTATTGTATACCAGATATTCTGCTGAGTGCATCTGTGACAACATTCCCCTTCCCATGAGTATAGACTATCTCGATGTCATAGTCCTGGAGGAACTCAATACAACATAATTTTCTCAGGTTCAAGGCCTTCTGAGAGAATATACACTTGAGACTCTTGTGATCAGAGTACACGGTAAAGCGCTCTCCCATCAGATAGTGTCTCCACATCATCAAGGATAATACCACTACTACTAACTCCAGGTCATGGGTAACATAGTTCTTCTTGTGTTGTCTCAGCTTCCGAAAACCATTCACGATCACCGCTCGCTCCTATATCATGGCACATCTGAGTCTGGTCCCTAATTCATAGTAGTAAACTACATACCCTACACATTCTTCTGGATGCCTCAAGATGGGGACCCTAGTCACCCTCACCCTCACGTCCTGAAATCTCTGTTGGCATCTCTCCAACCACAGAAAGGGTCACCCCTTCTTCCTTAAGAAGATAGTGGTGTTGCAACTCTAGGGAAATATGGAACAAACCTCCAGTATTATCCAGCCAAACCCTAGAAACTATGTAACTCTGTCACACTCTTGGGTGGCTCCCTTTCTAGTACTGCCTAAATCTTTGTCGGATCCACTACAACTCCATCCTTTGATATGACATGTCCTAGAACGTGAATCTCTCAGATCTAGAACTGGAACATTGAGAGCTTACCTTAATGCCGGTGCTCTCAGTGTGTGTCTAGTACTACTCGCAAATGGTAGGCATGATCCTCCTCAATAATTGTAACGTCCTAGAACTGGGTGACACACAATAGGTTCCTCGAAACCGGTTGGTAATATTACCTCAAGCACATTTCCCTAAATTACAGAGGCTGCTGACTAGTAGCAAGGTCCTAGATCTGATAGTGGGGATACTATGCCATCATTTGTCAAGGTGTAGCGCAGCAGAAATAGATATAAACATACAAAAACAGAAGCAGTAAACAATACCCAACTGAAATGGATAATAGTACAGAATTAAAATATAACAATAGACATATAGATATGATGATTAATTATGTCTCTAAGTATTAGAAGGAATCCAAAACAAGATACAGTGCAATCTAAAATAATCCGATACAAAGTACAAGTACAACAAAGGAAAAAAAATAGTGCAGTAGGAACTCATAAGCATCGCAAGCCAAAGCTCGTTCACATGCTCTCCTACTCCTATGTAACAATCAAGTACCTGTAAAGGGTCTCTTTCCCTTATCAACATCTACATCCATATAATCTGTCTGGGCCCAAGACATGACCCAAACAGGGTGTGAGAAATAAATCCCAGTTGATAACCACCAAAAGATCATGCCCAACTGTCAGTGAAAATGTGCAATAACTGTGAGTAATAATAATATGTAGTAAACTAGGAAGTACTAAAAAGTTACTATCTCTACCAGTTCCATTGCCATTTTAACAATTATTTATTACTTCCAAGCCTGTGCTTTAGCTTGGAAAGTAAAACAAGTGAAATTACCACGGTGAATATTCAAAGTAAACACTGTCCTCAGACATGCATATTCATACCCTCAGATAAAACTAATCATACACCACAGGTGACTACCCCTAGGGATAACGAATAGTGCTTACAGAAATACGAGATATTTCCCACAGGAACGGGAGATACTGCCCACAGGCAAAAAAAATGTTTCCCTCAGGAAAATGAAAACTGCCCACAAGCTAAACACAACCCTGCCCTCAGGATAAGAAAGAAACTAGGACGATCCCAACAAATTGTAATAAATACATATAAGTTTCTATCATGAAAACTTAAAACATATTATAGATATAGTATAACCTCAGGTATCCTGGCCAAATGGCTAAACAGGGGGAATGCACCCACGGGGTGGCCCTGGATCCAAGCGATGAACCCAAACAACAGTTATACATATTCATTAAATTACCTATAAAATTTTAGTTATTTAATTAATCAAATACTCAGCCATACTACACCACGAACATGGGTGCGTAGCACAATGGTACACAAAAACAACATGACAGTTGGAATTAAACACCAGACCACCTACATCGATCTCCCCTGATCGATATACGCGAACGGTGCCTCACGAAACAACCAAGAACAGAATATATCTGGGATAAAATATTTCTTGTTAAAATTTATATAACTTCCATGAGATAAATAATTTTCAAGAAAGACTAATAGAGTGGGAAGAAAACACCAGTGCGGTTAAAACATGATCGACAGTGGATGAAACAGATTTCTGGTGTGTGGTCAGGAGCACCTCCAAGATTTAGCCTCTCATTGTGAGCTCTTGTTGGTATTCTAAGCTTCATATATTAAAGGTGGAGGCTACTGCGCATTTTAAGTGAAAAAAAACAATCTACACAGCCTGTTCTCCCATGTATAGGACGTGTACTTTTCATTTTTTTATCTTTTTCCAAAGCGGGTACTTTTCACTGCCGAATTGTTTATCTGCAGACATGAGTACACTGACTGTATTATTAGGTACAAGTGATGTATTGTTTCTTTGCTGGTGGCTGCTTTAACTAAATTACTATTCATCTGTCGACTGATTACACGGTGTGTAAATACCATGTACATGGTGTGTTGAAATTTTTTACACCATTCATCGCTGACAGGCCTATACACCCTATATACTCGTCCCACACAACCAAATTACATGGCGTGTACCCACAAAATTTGGTATTTTTTCCCATTTTCCCTATTTTCTAAAAAACACTTAACGAAAAAGGATAAGAAGAAACTTGTACCTCAGAAATTAGAATCGAGTTCTTACAAACGTCCCCCCTTTAAGAAATTCATCCTCGAATTGACTTTCCAAAGGTGGTGAAGATAAAGCTGTGAACAATTGTGGCCACTGAGAATATAAGTCGATCTACCAATCCCAAGTTTCATCATGCACTTGTCTATTCTTCCATAACACCCATACGAGAGGAACTAACTAGCCTCAGAGAACCTTCATTCTCTTATCAACAATAATAATTAGATGCTCCTCAAAGGATTCATCGACCATAAGCTCACGCTCCTCTGGATGAAAATCCTGAGAGGGGTCTGAGTGATAATGGAATAGCTGAGATACATGCAAGACATCATGCATATCCCAGTACCTCTGTGGTAACTGCAACCGATAGGCAACCATCCCGACTCCCTCCAGAATCTCAAACTACCCCACATTCCTCGGTGAAGGTTTACCCTATCTCCTGATCTGCTTGTGTCCCTACCTTGGAGAAACACGCATGAAAAATTGATCCCCGACCACGAACTCAGTGGGTTGTCTACGGCGAACAACATAAAATTTATGAAGAGACTGTATAGTAGCAATCCTCTTCTAAATCAACTGGTCCTGCTCTGAAGTCTCCTACATGAGACGTGGTCCCAGTTAAGATACCTCACCTGCCTTCATCCATCACAAAGGTGATCGGAATGGAATACCATATAAAGCCTCATAAGGTGACATCTCAATAGTTCCCTGAAAAAATATTATTGTAGGAAAACTCGATTAGGGGTATGTGTTTCTCCCAAGGACCCTCAAAGTCTAGGTCGCATGCACGCAGCAGGTCCTCAAGCACTTATATCGTACGATCTGAGTGTCCATCAGTCTAAGGGTGGTAAGCTATGCTCAGAAGCACTTGTGTACCTAGTGCCCTCTAAACGGTCTGCCAAAAATAAGATGTAAAACATGCGTCCCTATCTGAAACAATAGTATGAGGGTCCCTATGAAGACGTAAAACCTCTCAGATATACAACATCTTGAGATCCTCAACGCCGAAGGTCTCCTTGATCGGAAAAAAGTGAGAAACCTTCGTATGTTTATCCACAACAACCCACACTGCATCACAGCCTCGAGGTGACCTCGACAACCTGGTCACAAAGTATATGGTGACATTATCTCATTTCCACTTTGGAATGGGTAACTGTGGTAATAGTTCGACTGGCCTCTGATGCTACACCTTCACCTTCTGACAGATGGTGCATCTCATAATAAAACCAGTTACCTCTCGTTTCATACCCGGTCACCAATACTGACATCTCAAGTCATGGTACATCTTGGTAACTCCGGGATGTACTGCCCAAGCCAAAGCATGAAATTCCAACATCAACTCCTCGTGTATATCCCCTGGAACCCACACTCATCCATGGATCCATAATACCTCATCATCTCCTATCGTCCAACCAGGAGTAGGGTCTTCACATGCCACCGACCCCATAGAACTAGGCCTTAAGAATATGATAGTTGTCTTATCCTCACATTATCGAGGAGGGTAGAAGTCACAAATATGGAAGAAATACAGGCTCGCCCCTGACTATCATGCACCTCAAAATGCATCTTAGAGAACAAGGCCATAAGCTGCCACTCACACCTAGCCTCTGACAATGCATGTATCAGAGTCATCCTACTCAGTGCATCAACAACTTAGATACCCTCACCAGGTGTATAGGAAGCTTGATGTCGATGGACTGAAGGTATTCAGCCCACATTATCTGTCTCAATTTCAATTCACGCTGGGTAATGATATACATGAGTCTTTTGTAGTCTGTAAACACCACCGAATGTTCTCCAAAGAGATAATGTCTACAACATCGTAACGCATGAACAAATGCATCCAACTAGAGATCATGCGTCGGGTAATTCCTCCCATTTGGTTCAACTTCCGAGACTCGTACGCAACTACTCGATCGTCGTGCATCAACACTACTCCCAACCCAATACCTGATGCATCACAGTAAATGATATAGATCTTCCATTACTTTGGAAGTATCTGGACTGATGATGATTTCAACCTTCCCTTTAGCTTCTAAAAGGCTATCTCACAAGATTCTGACCAAACTAACTTCACACGCTTCATAGTCAAACCCTTCTATGACACTGCTAAGCGGGAGAAGTCCTGTATAAAGCACCTGTAGTAACTAGCCAGCCCCACGAAACTCCGTTTTTTAAACATTTTCTTACGCTACTCCCAGGAAACTGTTGCTCTCACTTTCTCAGGGGCTACATGAACTCCTGCCTCTAAGATGATACGAACCATGAAGTGTATCTGGTCAACCCAAAAGTTTCAATTTGAGAGCTTCTCATGTAGGTGATGCTCTATCAGTGTATTCAATATGATCTCAAGATGGGTGGCATGGTCTTGTCGAGTGCGAGAGTACACCAAGATATCGTCCATGAAGACTACCACAATAGAATCTAGATAAGGGTGGAACACATGATTCATTAGATCCCTGAAAAATACTGGTGCATTCGTGAGTCCTAACGGTATAACTAAGTACTCGTACAGACCATATCTGCTCCGATGAGCTGTAAGAAGTATGTACGATGGTCTAACACGTAACGTATGATATACAGATCTCAAGTCAATTTTTGAGAACACTTGTGCTCCTCGAAGTTGATCAAAAAGATCATAAATCCTTGGAAAGGGATATCAGTTCTTGACAGTCAACTAGTTCAGCTTCCAATAATCAAAAAAATGTCTGAGGGTACCATTTTCCTTCATCATAAATAGTATAGGAGGACCCCAAGGAGATGTTCTGGGTCGGATGAACCCCTTTTCCCGCAACTACTCGAACTGCCTCTTGAGCTCCTGCAACTCTGGTGTAGCTATCCTATAAGGACGAATGGACACTGCTGCTGCTCCTAGAAATAACTCAATAGAGAAATCAACCTCTCGCTTCAGAGAAAGACCTGAAAAGTCATCTGGGAAGACATCCCTGAAACGATCAACCACTGGAGGGAAATAATTCTGAGATGTTCCCTGATCATCCACATATAAACTTGCAATGTGGGTTGTCACTCCACCTCGACCACGATGCTCGGGTCCAGATCCTCTCAACTGGACATCCCACTCGCCCTTGTAGAGATACTATATTCCCTCTGGTGAAGTGAAACTCACCCTGAAATGATAGAAATCTACAAAGGTTCGAAAGGGTACCAACCAATCCATCCCGGGAATGACATCATAACTCATCATCATTAATATGTAGAGGTCCCACAGAAAGTGACAGCCACCATCCTCTGGGGGTCACTCCTTACAATGATGCACACCTGCCATTCTAGTCCCCAATGGAGTGTCTAGTAACATAAAATAAGAAGAAGAAGAAGAAACACGAAGCCCAGGGCTCTCCACAAAGGGTACAAATATAAATCTATGTGTATCACCAGTATCAAAAAGTACTGTAGAAAAAAATAGAAGCAACTAAAATAGTACCTATGACAGTGGAAGTTCTAGGATCCTGCTCTTGTTGGGTCTGTTGCATTGTCTATGCCTGTGCAGTTTCATGGCCCTGCGACACAACCTGGCTACACTGAGCTGACCCGCCCAACTGTCTCTGAGATCTTAGTGTCTATCTACCATGGCCACAACCACCACCTCTGCCTAAACATCCTGTAATATCCCAATTCCCCTACTAGTATGAAGATTTTGGCCCTGCTCCCACACATAGAGTCTGCACAAAACCCCTCTCACTAGCCACGGGTGGAAACGCACTGCTAAATCATTGCAGATGACCCATCCTGCCGCAAGCTCGGCACTCCACTGGGTCATGTGGACACTGCAGTCTCTTGTGCCCCACATGACCGCACTGGTAGCACATTACATGGCCACCTAAAGAATTATTCTGTATAGTACTGCCACCGTAATAAAAATCCATCTGCCTTTTTATTTTGCTGGTAGAAATAGTACTAGTAACTGGTGTCGAACCATCCTAGCCTGCACCACTAGCTTCCCATAGGGTCTACTCAGTAATCAGTTCTTGGTTCACAATAGCTTGCACATTAGGCAACCTGAAAACATTCACCAGTGCATAGATATCATATCGAAGACCATCCTCAAAACGTTGATCCCCCAACATCTCATCACCCACAAGAATAGGTGAAAAGCATTGTAGCTCTATGAAGCGGGCAGAATAGTCCATCACAGAAATGGTGCCCTGCCGTAAATTCATGAACTCTCGAGCTCTATCTACCATCAGTGTCTCTGGAAAAAAAAATTCATAGAAGACTACCTGAAAATCATCCCACTCTATGTCTCTGTGATGCTCTTTCCGAGTGGTAACAACCCAACATCTCTTAGCAGAATCACGCCGCATGTAAGTAGTGAGCTTGACCCTACACCCAGGAGGCATCTCCAGATGCTCGAAGATATTTTACATAGAACCCAATCCAGAATCCGCAACATGTGGTCCTCCATCCCCTGAAAACCTAGGTGGATGTTTCTGCTGGAATATACACGTCAACTCTACCATAGATGTTGCAGCCGGCGGTGCTCCCTGGAAGGTATGCATAAACTGCATGAAGCTTTCACATAACTGCATTTCAGGACCTGTGTCTAGTATAAAGGTCGACACCACATCTATCTATGGTGGAGGATCCATCTGTAGCCCATGGCCTACCATCTCTGGAGTATAATAGTTGCTGCCCTCTTCGCGAACAACTTGTGGTCATCTCGACGACATAAATCTAAAAGTTCAAACACAGACCTAAAATTAAGATCATCAAGGATTGAAAACAAGGAGTGTAAGAAGGTAACATGAGAAATTAAACATTCATGTTTTATAAAACAAGACTACAAGGACTTTATAATAACTACACAACATGTTCCCTCTAGTATTTTAGATGGGCGTGTAATTATGCCAAAATTGGTCATGTCACACACCAAACACACGGCGTGTTGTCCACAGACATGATGTGTACATGAATTTTATTCCACTACCCAAGTCCTTATTCACAGCTTAGTCACACGGCTCTTTTTTTAACGAGACTACATGGCATATATAATATCTACACGGTGTGTACTGGATGAGCTTCACCGACCTGTGTTGCCCGTTAGACGGCTGGGTACATAGGTCTGACTACACTGCGTGTTCTAGATAGACACGGTGTGTACTGCTTAGATTCGAACTTCCCATGTTGTCAATGACAGGGTCGGATACTTGATTGATTCTACACAGCGTGTTACACCCTCACACGGTGTGTACACCACCCCATTTCCCCAGCCACAAATCCAAGTCCACAAGGTCATTCAACGGTCAAGACTACACGAAGTGTCCCTCAGATACACGACGTGTCTAAGAGAAGGTAACATTGTCCCATGTTTGTTATCTACATGGTCGGATCCCCAAGTCAAACTACACGGCGGGTTCATCATTTTCACGGCGTGTATAAGCTCATATTTCTCCGCTCGTGTTGTTAGTTACACAACGGCCATAGGGTCACCCCAACACAGCGTGTACAACCGGTACATGATGTGTACACTTAGAGTTTTCCCGACCCCGTGTTTCTGCCAACAGGGCCTTTGACATGGTTAGAAAATACACGTCGTGTACATAGGGTACACGCCGTGTACAAATTTTTTTCCCTTTCTTCCCGAACAGAAGATTTAAACGGCGTGTAATCAAAACTACACGGCATGTATTATGGGTTTTACCCGGTAGTAAGCCTCAAGAAATACTTCGGAGCCCATAAAAACACTAAAACAAACACATATGTGTCAAATTCTGATCTGTGAGGGACCATATTCCCCGCAAATCATTGTTTTTCATCTTATGCGTGTTATAAACAAAGTCAACAGTCAATGAGCCACCAAATTCTGGTCAATGAGGGCCAATATTCCTCAAAAACCAAAGTTTGGCATTCATTCTACGAAACCTCACATAATAGTACCCTATCAAATAGCAGGTATATTACAAAGGAATCTAGCACAACAACTTGCATTTTCAAGCACAACATATATCACAATAACATGAAATTTCTAATGCACCTACATTGCATGGAAACTATGCCTGGAATTTGATTCTAACATGCACCTAAATGATTCCTGAAATGGAATACCCTCATCTCATTGTGTTGAAACTAAATAGAACCCAATATAACAATATAAACAACACACCACAAGTGTGTCACCACGGTGAAAATTAGGTCAACTGTAAAATTGGAAAACAAGATAAATCCCAATTAAATGAGGTAGATTGGATTTTCCATGTACACGGGTTAGCTACTCCTAGGAACATCTTATTACCAAATACCAATTCTATCCTATCTATGAATATAGGATCTAAAAAGTATGTCAAAGAAAATAAATCCTCTGATAGCACTTTGTAACATCCCAGATATTGGTTCCACAGAATGGGTCCCCCGATCCCGGTTGGTCACTTGACCGCATGCACATTTCCCAAAACTCCAGAGTCTGTCGATAAGCAGCGGGGGCCAAGGTCTGATAGTGGGGAAACTATACCCTCATTTTTCAAGGTGTAGCACAGTGGAAATAGACATAAACATACAAAAACAAAAGTAGTAAACAATACCCAAATGAAATGAATAGTTGTACAGATCTATAAGATAACAACAGTCATATAGATATGATGATTCATTATGTCTTTAAGTCTAGTAAAGCATACGAAATAGGATACACTGAAATCTAGAGTAATCTAATACAAAGTACAAGTATAGAAAAAAAACAAAACAGTGTAGTAGGAACTCAATCACATCTCAAGCCTAAGCTCGTTCGCATGCTCTCCTACTCCTCTGTAACAATAATGTTCTTGTATAGGGACTCTTTCTTTATCCACACCTACATAAATATAATTTGTTTGGGCCCAAGACATGACCCAAACTGGGTGTGAAAAATAAATCTCATTAAGAAACCACCAAAGGCTTGTGCCCAACTATCAGTGAAAATGTACAACAGTAGTGTGCAATAATAAAATGTAGTAAACTAGGAAGTGCTCAAATGAAACTATCTCTACCAGTTCCATTTCTATTTTAACAATTATTTATAACGTCCAAGCCTGTTCGTTATCTTGGAATGTACAACAAGTGAAATCACCACAGTGTATATTCAAAGTAAACATTTTTCTTAGATATTCTTATCTTTAACCTCAAGTAAACTGAAGGGAAACCAGTAGGTGACTGCCCCCAGGCATAAGGAATAGTGCCCACAGGCATACGATATATTCCCCACAGGCATGGAATGTACTACCCATGGGTATAAGAAATGTTACCCTCAGGCTAATGAACTCTTCCCACAAGATAAACACAACACTTCCCTCAGGCTAAGAAAGAAACATGGCTGAGTTGTACACATAACAAGCAATATATATAAGTTCCTCTCAGGAAAACTTAAAACATGTTCTAGATATGGCATACCCTCAGATATCCTAGCCAAACGACTAAACATGGAGAACACACCCATGGGGTGGCCCTGGATCCAAGAGATGATCCTAAAAAACAGTTATACATGTTCCGTAAATTACATATTAAATTCTAGGAATTTAATTAATCAAGGCGTCAACCATACGACACCCCAAAAAAGGGTGTGTAGCACAACGGTACAAAAAACCAACATGACAGTTGGAATTAAACATCAAACCACCTACCTCGATCTACCCTAATCGATATACACGAACGGCGCCTCCCAAAACAACTAAGAGAGGCATAGATCTAGGATAAATGATTTATCGTTCAAACATAAATAATATCCTTTAGATAAATAATTGGAAAGAAAGAATCACGGAGAGGGAAAAACTCACCTGTGCATTTAAAACGTGATCAGCGATGGAAGAAACATATTCCTGATGTCTGTTCAGGAGCTCCTCCATGATTCGGCCTCTCCTCCCATGCTCCTCCCAGCGTTCTATGCTTCCTCTGTTAAAAGAATAGGCTACTTCCCATTTTAATTGAAAAAACAAAGTACACGGCATGTACTCCCATGTACATGGCGTGTACTTTTCATTTTTTAACTATTCCCATGGCCGCTAACTTTCACCGCCAAATGGATTATCTACCGACATGAGTACACGACATGTATTCTTGAGTACACGGTGTGTACTATCGCTTCACTGGAAGCTGCTTCCACCGCCTTACTATTCATCTGCCGACTGATTGAACCTCGTGTAAATACAAAGTACACAGCGTGTAGTCAGTTTTTACACCATTCATCACCGATCGGCCACCACACCCTATGTACTCACCCCACACGGCCAAAGTAAATGGCGTGTGGAAAAGTAGACGGCGTGTAACCACCAAATTTGGTATTTTTTTCCATTTTCCGTATTTTCTCATAACCACTTAAGGAGAATTTAAATGAAGAATCCCATAGCTCAAAAATAAGAACCAATAGTTATCCATCCGTCTACCCCCCCCCCCCATTCCCAAGATGATGGAGAAAACAACCCAAAGGATCCCAATCTGTGGGATTTCAGTTCTCCTAACCGAGAGAGTGGATTAGAATATCTAAACACAATAATATAGGATATAATATAGCTCATAACCACACTATAGAAAACACAATGTCATAAAATCAACTACGGATAACATCTCTTAGAGTCTCGACTACCATTGTTATGACTATAGATTTGATAATTACACAAAAATTTAAAGAGATACATTAAGTTACTTTCCCCTTTTTATCAGTTGTAAATTATGTTAGGTAATTCATTAAATATTAATTAACCATCACCATTTACAACATTCCATTACATTATAATTCCAACAAAGGTCCATGATTTCAATGCATAACCAAATTAAGTCTGCAACTTCTCTGAATCACGTCCACAATAATGAATCTAATAATGCTCTAATCCCATTTGTTAAAAAAAATTCATTTATTAAAAACATTACCACATTCCATATATCCATATTTTTAGTTATTATAGAAAAACATTCTATGCTACCAAACATAAGGTGTAAAACATTGCGAGTCTATGAGCTACCCATCGAGTCTTTGTAACCAATATAAGGATTGTAAACCTATCCATCATCGAGAAGCAAAATATAAAAATCATGTGGCATACCCCATTAATAATTCCCACTATTATATGATGAGTATAAAAATATAGATACCTCTAGTAGTTGGGAGATTAATGATGATAAATAATAATAGATTTAATAAGCACACAACTTTTACATCAACAGATAAGCACACCTTCAACCTATTACATAATATCTGGAATCCTCCCCGACACAAAATGTATTAACTGATGAATATTTCCACTCCAAACATCAATTACTACCACAAAAACCAGGTATCCTTATACCATATACCAAAACAAACCTATTATATGAGGCATCTTAGGATCACAACACATCCAAGCCTCCTTGCCCCACATTCAACAAGTCTCTTATCCAGAGAACAACAAAAGAGTCAAGAAAAACATAGAAAATCGCTCTTGAACCCAAAGTAAGGCATTTGGTCTTTACAAAAAACAATCCCTTACAGATATAATACATAAGGTAATTGTAAATTACCATAAAGTGGGAAACTCGGGCCATAAAATGGAATTACATTTATCACACAGCTAGTTCTTATTCCATATTGAATTAACCGATTCATTATTCATTGGTTCTAACAAAGAGAAATATAAAAAAAATCTATCACAAGATATCTAAAATTAATTTAACAATTAATATACGAGGCATTTAATCATATATAAGAAGTAATCAATATTCTTTATATATAATACACAATTTCATTATACATGTATATATCCATCAATATGATTAACATCAAATTACAACAATAACAACTTTATTCATTAAACACACCTTTTTATATTTTAGCCAATTATTTGTCAATTTATTCTATATTTACATTCATTACCAATATCCTTCAAGAAATACAAGCTAGTCCAATAACAAAATAGATATCACACTATCTATAAAATGAAGAGGAAAACCGTTATCACAGTATAAAGAAACAACATCACTACATGTTCAATACTAATTCACTAATCTGGTTTATATATTTAATTATGTCAACTACATTGTGATACATGGGATAAATAATGATAGATCTAAACCATCACAGAAAAAATAGAGAAGACATGAGTCCCTTAATTCAAGAAGGTTTTATCAATTATTCACTTGAGAATGCATAGATGTTATTGTTATCGATCACATTACTCCCAAAAACGGCATCCACCAAAGGATGTCGTGGCACCACGGCACTAACAAAAACTAGGAAAAAATCTATTAGATCATTGTAGATCATGATTCATCTCATGGATAATATAAAAGTGAATAAATAGTTCAATGAAACTACATAAATAGAGGTAGATCATTACTTTTATCTATGTAATATAGCTATAGATTGAAGGAGGGAGCTAGGGATCATTCCTGGATGAAGGAATTTCTAAAAAGGTGAAGACAGGTTCGACCAGACACCTTGTGTTGGGGGAGATCCACTAATGTGACAAGTTTTACCAAAAATATTGATTGTCAATAAAACACTTATAACCCACAATGTTGGTGTATTACCTGACGTGTGATCTTCTTTCACATCGTGTAATGCCTTGGGGTTTGTTTTTGGTTAAAAAGTAATTTCCTCAATTCTTTATTTTATTTACAAACCCCAAATTATTATATGTTGTTAATCACACCTCCACATTGTGTAAATGTATGCATGTCCTAAAACAAATAAAGAAAATCTTATGATCACGATTTCAAATCATGTAATATAGGTACACTAAGTCTAATCCCCACATTTCTACTTTTACGTAACCAAATATCTCCAACCTTCTTTTGAGCCACCTTCGAGTAATTCGATCTTCAAAAACACACAAAGGTTTGATAAACACAGCTCTGGGCCCAAATAGAATCCATTATGTTCCACATTTTGCATCAGTGTGATCAAACAGTGAATGATTATGCCAGCCATTTTTCTATTCTAGTATATTTTTATGATTATTTTGTGTAAAACAATATGTTGAATGAATAGTGACTCTAGAAGAAATTACAATCTGATATGTAAGATTATATATTCATGTTGGAGGAAACAAAATACTAATTTAACACCATGGAATTGTATGACATATATATATATTTCAAATAAAATTAAATTCATTAACATATTTTGTTATACAAATCACTGGGGATTAACGAACCACATTATAATATTAATATTTCTATTTAAACATTTCTATAATTACATTTCAATTAATCATTGTCATATTATTATTGATTCCGATATTTTAAAAAATATTCATAAATATTTTTTATATAAAATATATATTTATAAACAAGTATTAATTATTAGTGAAAAATCATTATACTTCAAAAATACTTTTTTAAATTAATTTTATTGATTTTTTTGAAATAAATAAAAAAATTATTAAAACCATTAGAAAATTAATTTGAAAAATTTAATTTAATTTTCTAAATGAACAGGTAAATAATTTCATAGTTTGAATTTTTGAAAATTATTTGTAAATAATAATTTCTCACAAAGTAGTGAAAAATACATATTTTTATTAAAAAAAATATTTATATATATTGAATGTAAAAAGTTACAATGTTTTTTAAATAGCGTTAAAAGATAAATTAGTTCAGTTATATTATTAATAAACCAATTTATGTTATTTTTATCAAATTATTTCTATCTTTTGTTGTTAAAACGTTTTATGAATAGAAAACATTTCTCTTTTGAAGAATTTTTTATCACCACTACTGGTTAAATTCTAAATTAAATTTTCCCACGCCTATGAATGCAATATTGAAAAATTGATTCAAAATTCATTATCAGCATAAGTAATATTTTACAATTAGTGGAACATAGTTTTTGTTCAAAATGAATAGGAAAAATTGTAAAGAAAAATTACAGATGTTAAGGTTAAATCGGGTGTACCAGAGAGTTAAACAAAAACGATAAAGGGTAAAATGACCTGAAATACCATCGAAAACCACAATAAATGGCCTTATTTGGAATTTGTATTTTTTTATAAAAAATAATTACAAGATTTTGGTGCCATTTATATTTCTTAAAACATGGAAAAACCTTTTTCATTTCAAAATTTATAGGTGTGCCCTCTTCCCCCCCTTATAAAAGGGAACCCACTCTCTTCTCCACTAAACAGTTTATATATGATTTTGTTATGAAATGGATTAAAAAATAAATTAATTAAATCCCTATCCATGACATATTTTCTTTATTTTGATTTTTAAACCATGTTATGGAGGATATCCACGTAAAGCTAAAGATGATCTCTTAATAAGAGGTATAGTACTTAACTACGCGTGTTCATTTAATTTCATCCACTTACTATATGAAATATTTTTCAACCATAGTGATATAAAAACATAATTATATTAAATAAATTTTTGTTTCATTATTTTAATGTAATTACCTACACCTATCTCAACGTTGATCATGTGGTAAATGAAACTGGGGATTGTGTGTATAGTAGAGTACCACCTCACAAACTGATGTCATATGTTTTTCATCCCTGTATCTCGTGGATAGAGGTAATGTTTTATTTAATAATTATATATATGATATTACTTATATTATTATAATTTTGAATTTATGACATTACATGTCAGGACCTGTTCCCCGGATCCTATGCCGTGACTACCCCAAGCCTGCCTTCCATAGGCCAGGGGCTAGCGACTAGCAAAAAAGGCGTAAGTACCTAAATTTGGGAAGGAATTTCTTTTATAACATGTAAAACACATACAATAACATACAAACATGAGTAAACTATATAACCAAAAGAGTGTTGAAATGTAAAAATGGGGCTGGAAATACAAGCCCAACTGTAAAGTACAAGGAACTGGAAGTAAAAGTACAACTGAAGAAAGAAAGAACAGCTGCGGGGTCGTCCTTCAGGATTCTTACCTTAAGGGTAGGTACTGATAGCCTCCTCAGCACTCCATGTCCATCAGTATCCTCCGTGTACTGAATCATCGTAAGACCCACCTTTGGGTACCATCCAGTCCTGGTACTCTTAGCCTAAATCCGCATTGTTCGTCATCAGCATCCAACACAACATGGTGTGGGCATAACCCATATAGGGGTGAGTATAATTATACTCAGTTGGGACCCTGACACCCTCAAGGTCTCACAAATACACCAAGGATAAACCACATATCATGAAATTAACTGATAACCCTTCTTAGGTATATGCCCAAATATATACATAAGTTGTTAAGTAACCCATCTCAATAATAAGGAAAACACAAAATATATCGACTCAGCTAAACTAGGATTATATTATATGGGTAGTAACATTTAGAACCCTCAACTTCTAGAGAACTACTCCTCTATCAAGTATAGTGGTCCTACCGCCACAACCAAGCACTTCCCACTAACCTTAGACTGTTGAGGTACTCCTCCTGTCGAGTACCATGGGTCTGTTGCATCACACAGGGGTGCTCCCCACTATGGGTCTACCACTACAACCAGGTGCTCCCCCTCATAGCTTGTAGAGGTACATATCCTATCAAGTACCACGTGTCTGCCGCCACAACGAGGTGATTCTCCACCGTGGGTCTGCCGCAACAACCAGGCCCTCACCACTAGGCTAGTAGAGTCACTCCGAGTCAATAGGTCAGCAGTCATCAAGTCTCATCTAGCTACAAGGTTCCCACACAAATTATCTCTTGTATCCAAGAGATCCTCTCCACAAGCTTTCGGTTGATACCACAACTACCAAAAAGTCCCATGAAAAAGTATCTTAATGGTACGCCATGTCATTGGGGTCTCAACGTAACCGACGACGCGTCAATTAGACGTCCGATCTGTGAGTTATTAGCCCTTTAGTCATGGTGGCCCGGTTGGATTCATGGACATTCCAACCTTACCATATCTCAATTATACGCAAAAATCAAGAGGGGTACTTTCAATGGGACCGCCATGCTCCATGATTACCAGTGCCACTGAAGGTTCGTCAAACGGACATCTACTGCCAGAGATATGGCCAAAAGAATGTAAAGCGTCAGAGTGGGCCTAGATTTGGTCCGACCTAGTCTGACTGACCTGGTCTGACCCAGTCTTGGTCAACCCGGTTTAGGTCAACCCGGCCTAACCCATTGGGTCTGGCACGAATCGTTGGATGGGCTAGCCCGTTAGGTTCGGCCTAGCCCGTTGGGCCAAGCCTAGCAAGCCATGAGGAACCACAGAGAGCTGCAAGGGCGCATGGCAGCTCAGCCCGGCCTGGTGTGTCTTAGCCCAGAAGGGCACTGCGAGGGTCCGATTAGGCTGAGGTTCCTCAAGGTCATTGCCGGTTCAGCTGGGGGAAGCGCGCTCGGTGAGGGTGGCACGGCCGGGGTGTGGTGCGGCCGGGGTACGGCGCAGCCAAGGTGCTGTACGGCCTGGGCCCGGGGGCCAGTCCTGTCGGTGTTCAGAATGCCACTGGTGCAGCAAGGGTCACTAACTCCATGGGTGGCGCGACCATTTCCTTCACATCATTCTTCTCCTTTGTCGCTGTTTTGAAGAACCCCACAAAGAAGATTGGCGGGTGGTTGAGTAATGTTAGTTTGGCTGGCACCCACCGCGTTTATGGTGGTAGCAATAATTTCATCAATAACAAAGCACAACAGCCCTCCCTCAAAAGGAAAAAATAATCATTCTTCATTTGGAAATAAAGGAAGGAAAAGGTAACAAATCATACATAAATTAAATTAAACCCCTATCTTGTTCATTGTTCATCGACAGAGTTGAGGGGAAGAAGAAAAATCGTTGGGAAAAGACGGATGTCGAGGTTTTCCTTGATCGTCGGTTTGTACGCCAACTCATCAAAGTCGAAGATGTCCTATGTCAGAGGAAGTCCCGAGGAATAAGGTTGTAGTTGGGGTCGATGTTAATCATCATTGCAGCGTTCTTCGTAGAGGAAGCATTCCTCATCAGAGTGTTTTCCCTCAAGAGCTCTAATCCTCCTTTTCCAACCTTTTGACATCATATGCAAAGATAGCCCCTCCAAATAACATATTATGTATTATTTAGTCTGATGGGTTTAAAATTCAAATTTTAGCATTTATTAAATGAGATGGCTCAATTAATTAAAGGGAGAGGGTGACACCAGTAAAAGAGGGGGGTTGTGGTACCATTATGTTAAGGGAGGTCAAGAGGATGTCTCTCATTTATGAGAGAGGTGAGAGGTTTTCCTCAATTAATTGGGGGGGGTTTAGTCTTGGAAGGTCCCCACACCTTAAACTCTCTTGGTAGTTTAGGACCGAGTGGGCCCCACCAACATAACCTCCCATGGGAGGTTAAGGTGTGGTGGTCCCCACCTCCATCTTCCACATTGATGGTTATAAAAGATAAAATAAAATAAAACATGCGTTTATTTTATTATATTTCTTCCATGAAAAACCCAAAAAACAACTTTCACCCTCGGCCAACTGTTGTCGAGGTGAAAGTCTTCTTACGTGATTATGGGTGCTACGAGTTCAACGGTGTCCTCAGATTTCAATTCCAAGCATTGGTTCAAATGTTAGAAAACCAGCTCATACGTTTACTATACGTACCATAACAAAACATCAGAAATTGATTTTGGGAACACTGGGCCTTAGATTCATGCGACGTCAATTTTTGTAGATTCATAAAATTCCCATATACTTAAAAACAATTACATGGAAATGATGGGTCTTTAAATTGTCACCTCCTAAGGGATTTACATCCCCATAATTCCCCAACTCATAACTTAGGGAACAAGTGGGGGTACTGACACGCACTGAGCCTCCCGCTCCCATGTGCTCTCTTGGAGGTTCCTATGCAGCCAATGAACCTACAGTAGATGTATCAACCATCCAAAAAGGACCCACTATTATCGATCCTCAATCTCTACTAGAACCTATGTAAATTTCACCCCATCATCAACATCAATCTTTCCATGGTCGATGATGTGAGAAGGTTCATGAACGTGTCTGCTCAGCTAGAGTACGTGGAGGACGTCGTGGACCTGGTGAATGTAAGGTGGAAGAGCTAGGAGGTATGTCCCTCACCAACTCTGTTGAAAAATTGAAAAGGTCTAGAGAATCTCATAGATAACATTCCACCACTGTCAAATCTCCATAGGCCTCATCAGGGTGAGACCCGTAGAAAGACATGGTCACCATCCTCGAACTCCAGAGGTCTCCATCACCTATCAGCATACAACTTCTGCCTGTTCTGTGCAGTCTTCATCTGCTCCTGGATGATCTGCAACTTCTTTGTGGTTTCCTGTACCATCCCTAGTCCCACTAGTGCTGAATCCCCTGGGTCTATCCAGCACAAAGCTGATCGGCAAGGTCGCCCGTATAATACCTCAAAAGGTGTCATCCCATTGGTGTAGTGATAGTTGTTATTGTATGAAAAGTACACCAATGGTATGTGATACTCCTAGATGTGAATGAACTCGAGTACACAAGCATGCAACATGTCATCGAGGGTCTGAATGGACTTCTCAGTCTGACCATCCGTTTGAGGATGGAAGGTTGTTATCATGTGGAGTTGTGTCACGAAAGCCTCCTGTAACCCTTCTACAGCCGGTAAGTAAAATGTGCATCATAATCAAAGACAATGTTTGTAGGAACTCCATGTAGCTACACAATATCCTTCACATAGAGGCTTCCCAAGATCTCTAGTGAACCCTGCTCTCTAATCGGTAGGAAGTGGGGTGACATGCTGAGTCGTTCAACGTTCAACCAAATTGAGTCATGCCATCTGGATGTATGAGGAAGAACCATCATGTAGTCCATGGATATCCCATCCCACATCCAATATGGAACCTCTAAAGGCTGAACCAAGCCTACTGGTACCTGATGCTACAACATCACATCCTGACAAGTGAGGCATCGAGAGACACACTCTGCAACTGCTTTCATCATTCACAGCCACCGATGCTATCAGTGGAGATCCTGGTACAACTTCACCACTACTGGATGTACCACTAGAGGGGATTTGTGAACTCCATAAACACTTCCTACTGAAGTTACACGGGTACAATGGTGCATCCCTTGAAGAAAATGAAGAGCTTCCCCCATTTACAAAATCAATTAGGTGCCTGCCCTGTGGATATCTGAGCACGTGGTGTATCTTAGTCAGCATTCCCACACTGCGCCTCCCTGGCTCACAGAAGTAGTGGGGGAGTGACTTTATGAGACTGAAGGATGTATTCTCTATCTCTATCCACAGAGGATATCTGTAAAGAAGCTAGCTGCTATGTCACCTCACCTAGCAGTTGTATACCAGATCTTCTACTGGGTGCATCTGTGACAACATTCCCCATTCCAGTAGTATAGACTATCTCAATGTCATAGTCCTGGAGGACCTCAAGCCAACATCATTGTCTCAGGTTCAAGGCCTTTCGAGAGAAGATATACCTAATACTCTTGTGATCAGAGTACATAGTAAAGTGCTCGCCTATCAGATAGTGTGTCCACTTCTTCAAGGACAATACCACTGCTGCTAACTCTAGGTCATGGGTAGCATAGTTCTTCTCGTGTAGTCTCAGCTGCCGAGAACCATACGCGTTCACAACTTGCTCCTATATTAGGGCACATCTGAGTCCAGTCTCTGATGAGTTGCAGTAATCTACGTACCCTACGTCTTCTTCTGGATGCCTCAAGATGGGGGACCCTAGTCAGCCTCTGCCTCACCTCTTGAATGCTCTGCTGGAATATCTCCGACCACACAAATGGTTGAGCCTTCTTCTTCAATGTTGATAGTGGTGCTGTAACTCTGGGGAAATTTGGCATGAACCTCCAGTAGTATCCAGCCAAAACCTGGAAACTCCGTACTTCTGTCACACTCCTGGGCAGCTCCCAAACATGTACCGCCTAAATATTCACTGGATCTAAACCAACTCCATCCTCTAATATGAAATGTCCTAGAAAGTGAACCTCTCAGATCCAGAAAAGGCACTTCAATATCTTACCATAAATCTGGTGCTCTCAGAGTGTGTCCAGTACTACCTGCAAATGGTAGGAATGCTCATTCTTAGTAGTTGTAACATCCAGGATCTAGGTGCAACAAAACAGGTGACCCGAAACCAGTTAGTCACATTACCTCAAGCACATTTCCCTAAATTCTAGAGGCTACCGACTAGCAGTGAAGGCCAAGGTTTGATTGTGGGAAAAAATGCCATCATTTGTCAAGGTGTAGCACAAGAGAAATAGTTATAAACATAAAAAACAGAAGTAGTAAACAATACCAAACTGAAATGGATAGTAATACATAAGTAAAGGATAACAGCAGTCATATAGATATGATGATGAATTATGTCTATAATTCTAGGAAATAATCCAGAACAAGATACAATGCAATCTAGAATAATCCAATACAAAGTACAAGTACAAAAAAGGAAATCAAAACAGTGCAATAAGAACTCAGCAGCATCGCATGCCTAAGATCAGTCACATGCTCTCCAAGTCCTCTATAATAATCATGTACCTGTATATGGACTCTTTTCCTTATCAACACCTGCATCAATATAATCTGTTTGGGCCCAAGACATGACCCAAATATGGTGTGAGAAATATATCCCATTAGGAAACCACCAAAGGCCCATGCCCAACTATTAGTGAAAATGTGCAACAACAGTGTGCAATAATAAAATATTTTATATTATAATGTACTCAAAAGTAACTATCCTTACCAGTTCAATTTTAATTTTAACAATTATGTATTACTTCCATGCTCGTGGTTTATCTTAGCAAGTACAACAAGTGAAATCACCACAGTGAATATTCAAAGTAATCATTGTCCTAAGAAATGCATATCATTACCCTTATGTAAACAGAATCGAAACCCGTAGGTGACTGCCCCCAGGCATAACAGATAGTTCCCAAAGGTGTACGAGATATTTCCTGCAAGCATGGAAGGTACTTCCCACAGGCATAATAAATGTTACCCTCAGGATAAAGAACATTTCCAACATGTTAAGCACAACACTAACCTTAGGATTAGAAAGAAATTAGGCCTAGACCAAAACACAGAAAGAAATACATATAAGATACTCTCATTAAATCTTAAAACATGCTATAGATATGGAATACCCTCAGGTATCCGGGCCAAATGGCTAGACAGGGTGAACGTACCCACGGGGTGGCCCTATATCCAAGCGATGATCCCAAACAACAGTTATACATAGTAATTAAATTAACTATACAATTCTAGGTATTTAATTAATTAAGGCCTTAGCCATACGACATCCCAAACATGGGCGCGTAGCACAACATGTAAAGACCCGTAAAATTCAAGAGAAATTTTTTCTTAATTTTCTTTGGATTTTTACAAGAGCGCGGTTTCTGACGGCACCTGATTCCGAGGCCTGGAGTCCCCGGAATCAATTTCTGATGTTTGGCTCGGGTACGTTCAGTGAACGAACGAGCGGGAATTTCTAACTTTTGAACCGGTGCCCGGAATCAAGTTCTGAGGGCACCGATGAACTCGCATCGCCGATATTCGCTTAAGGAGACCTTTTCCGAGGTTGCGTTTTATGCGGAATGAAAGTTAGTTTTGGGAGAAATTATAAGAAGTTAAATAAAAATGTGGAAACACTTTTTGTTTTTAACTTGTTAGTTATTTTCTCCCAAAGGGAGTTAGAGGTGGGACCCACATCCACATAACCTCCTTTGGGAGGATTAAGTGTGGTGAGGCCCACAAAAAGAATAACTCTTCACCTTCTCTTTTTAAACTCCCAATAACCCCTCTTTAATTAACTTGACAACTTGGTTAATTAATGGAGTTGAGTTGTTTGAATTTCAAACCTTTGAAATTCAAATTGATAATTGTGTGAATAAAATAAGCCTTAGCTTATTTTATTTTGGTTCACTCCTTAGCCATCTTGAGAGGTTTTTAAGAATTCTCTCCTTCTTCTTCAAACTTTGGCGAAGAACGCGAAGAACATTCGGACTTCGACGAAGAACGCCACGTTCTCGGGAACCGTCTTCCGCGACGCCATACCCGTGACACCGACGACGTACTTCTTCTGCGTCATCGCTTCCGCGACGGTTTCCCGCGAAGAAATCGCCGTCAAAGAACTTCGAATCCTCGCTTCACGACATCGACGTCCTTCTTCCGCGACGCCGACAACCGCAATGCTCATCTTCCGTGGGTCGTTGACGATCATCGTTCTTGAAACCGAGGTAGGGGTTTGTTGTTGTTTAATTTATTTCTTCTCGTTCTTGGTTCTAGCATTACAATCTTAAGGATAAATGATTATGTGTTATCATCTAACGAGAGGGGGTTTGGACCGCACAAACACGGCTGAAACCCCCTCCCTTGTTCTTGAATGTTTCTTGCGGAAGAAACGAGATGGCGTGGTGATATCGCACCACGCGGGAATCATTCGACAATTATTGAGCGGCGCCGTCGCGCCGCGCCGTGGAAAGATTATCATGAACACGCCACCGTCACGCCGCGTCGAAGAAAACCGAAGGCGTCGCGGCTGGAGCGGGGCCGCGGTGGAGAGCCACGGTGCCGTCGCACCGCGGCGGACGACAAAGGCCGCAGCCGGTTCTAGGCCGCGGTAGAAAGAGAAGACCGGCGGCTAGCCGGGCCGCCGGTGTCGGAAGCCGGAAAGGGGACCGGCCTCGCCGGTCCCATTGAGGAAGAACCGGTCGGCCTAGTCGGGCCGGCCGGAAGGGAGGCAAAACCGGGGGAAATTAATTCTCCCGGCCAGCCAAAATGGCCCCCCATTAAGAGGGGGGACGGTTTCACAAAGGGGGGCAGGTGCCCCCCCCCCCCGTTTTTCTCAAAAGCAGGCCCCCACGTGGGGGGGGGGGGGGTGGGGGCGTTTGATCCAAGGCGCGGCATTCAGCCGCACCGCCAGTAGGAAGTGCGAGGGACCTGCCCCCCGCGCGTGGCACCCGAGCGGCGCCCCGGCCACGCCGCCGGCCGGGCCGGGTCGACCCGGACCCGAACCCCCCCGTTTTCGAATCGATTTCGGTCCTATGCCCGAATCTTGGGCTACGGGCCTCCAAACGACTCGCCGTCAGCGGCAACACGATCCTTGGATCGAGACGGTCATTTCGGTATACTATACTCACGGTGCACCTTCCTTTTCGGGAGCCTACGTGGTTAAAACTCCGTAGTTAAGCGTGCTTAGCCTAGAGTAGTGATCAGGATGGGTGACCTCCTGGGATGTTTCCCAGGGTGGGTGTGAGACGGAATGGCCAATAACTAACAGACCGGGCATCCGATTGATGCGCCGTCTGTTTCGTTGAATTCCTCTATGTGTGAGGGATCTTTTGGCATACTCCGCCCGAGGTTTGGACGCAGGTGGAGTACGGTTGGGATGGTTTTGCCTTAAAAACCAACCGGCCCCCTGGGACGAAAAAGCCAATAACTCTCAGACCGGGCGTCTGATTGACGCGCCGTCTGCGACGTTGAGTTCCTGTTGACGATACGAAACATTTGGATACATCAATTTCGGAATTTGTGACAGTTGATGTATCAGCCTCTCGGCTCGTGGAGCGGACCCTCCCGAACGAGCTTGCTGTGTGCGGGAACCCTAGTGCGACTGCTACTTTGACAGCAACGACCGTGCAGAGATCCTCAGTGGACTGCGGCAACGACCGTGCAGAGATCCTCAGTGGACTGTGATGACGACGGTGCAGAGATCCTCAGTGGACTGCGACGATGAAGACAGCTGGTCTTGTATCCTATGTGGGTCCTAGCTGTGCTGGTCTTGTATCCTATGTGGGTCCCATCTTAGATGATTCAATACCGGTCCTGTATCCTATGTGGGTCCCAGTATAGATAAATCAACGAAGACAGCTGGTCTTGTATCATATGTGGGTCCTAGCTGTGCTGGTCTTGTATCCTATGTGGGTCCCAGCTTTGATGATTCAATACTGGTCTTGTATCCTATGTGGGTCCCAGTATAGATAAATCAACGAAAACAGCTGGTCTTGTATCCTATGTGGGTCCTAGCTGTGCTGGTCGTGTATCCTATGTGGGTCCAAGCTGTGCTGGTCTTGTATCCTATGTGGGTCCCAGCTTAGATGATTCATTACTGGTCTAGTATCCTATGTGGGTCCCAGTATAGATGAATCAATGAAGACAGCTGGTCTTGTATCCTATGTGGGTCCTAGCTGTGCTGGTCTTGTATCCTATGTGGGTCCTAGCTGTGCTGGTCTTGTATCCTATGTGGGTCCCAGCTTAGATGATTCAATACTGGTCTTGCATCCTATGTGGGTCCCAATATAGATGAATCAACGAAGAGTGCTGGTCTTGTATCCTATGTGGGTCCCAGCTTAGATGACTCAGTGCTGGTCTTGTATCCTATGTGGGTCCCAGCTTAGATGATTCAATACTGGTCTTGTATCCTATGTGGGCCCCAGTATAGATGAATCAATGAAGACAGCTGGTCTTGTATCCTATGTGGGTCCCAGCTTAAATGAAACAATGAAGACGGCTGGTCTTGTATCCTATGTGGGTCCCAGCTTAGATGATTCAGTATCTATGTCTGATCATCTCTTTCACCCTTTTCGATGATGTATACATGTGTGAGGTGAATCCTGTTGTTTTCCTGTGTGGATTGTGTTGTGCTATCCTGTGTGGATTTTGTTTTGCTTTCCTGTGTGGAATACGTATACTTTCCTGTGTAGACTGAGTTGTACTTGGGCTCGGAGGTTGGAGCGTATTGGATTTGATGACTTAGGTATATGTAGGGCATATTCCTAAGCAGTGTCGGTTGTTAATTCATGTTTGTATCTTCCTTTGTGGTTTATCCTTTGTGGATTTTGGGAGACCTTCAGGGGTCTCGGGGTCCCTAATTAGTATCTTATACTCACCCCTGCACGGGCTATGCCCGCACTACGTAGTGTTGGTTGCAGACGACGGACATCGTTGATCTTGGTTGAGGCTTGTAGAGCAGGACGGTACCTGGAGGTGGACCACTGGGCGGGACGTGTTCGGAGTAGACTGCGGGACCCGAGGAGCAGTGGAGCTATCTGTACCCACCCTTCAGGTGGGATTTCCAGTGGACAGCTCGGTGTAGCAGCTTTTACTTTACAGTTGATGTTTTCCCTTTCGAGTTGTACTTTACTTTCAGTTTGGGTTTGTATATTGGCCCATTACTTTTCCGCACTTCAGTTGTACTCTGTTCTTACTTAGTGTTTACTTTTCCTCTTTCTTACTTTGTGGTGTTTGTTTACTTTACAAAGGCAATGCCTTCCTTTTTTACCGGGATTTACGCCTTGGTGCTAGTCGCGAGCCCCTGGCCTATGGAAGGCGGGCTTGGGGTAGTCACGGCACGGACCCCGAGGGCGGTCGTGACAAATTGGTATCAGAGGTGTTCGGTTCTACCGCGAACTCTGATCTTTTCTATGTGAAGCAATAATGTTTAGAATATTTAGTGTGGTTATCAGTCCAGGGAGTCCAGTGTTGGTGTGGCGGCCAACGTATCCGTACACTAGGACCCTGACTTCTGATTTCCAACTTAATGCACGAAAACATTGATTGCATGTGTGATCAGGTTTTCTTTGTGATTACTTGTGTCAGCTCACCAGGTATACTGTTCTGACCGTGGCACACCTGTTTCTTTCAGGATGGCCCCACGACGGCAGCCAGCTAGGGTTCCGAAAGTGGAGCATGATGACAGCCCACCGAGCGACGAGGCCTCGGTGCAGGGCTCCTTGTCAGCAGAGGCACCGGCGGTACGTTTACCCGCCGAGCCCTCGATGCTTCTAGCACTGGCAGCTGACGATGCACGACACCTCAGAGCTCTGCACGAGTTCCAGAACTAGCGACCACCCAGGTTCCATGGGGAGATGGACCCCCATGCAGCCGAGGACTAGCTGGAGGCGGTCGTCCGAGTTTTCAGGCTAGTGAGGACACCAGCAGACCTCATGGTGATCCTCGCAGCGAGCCGACTGCACGCAGCAGCAGGACGATGGTGGAGCTTGATGCTCCAGGTGCAAGATGAGGCATCTCTTTTATGGACGGACTTTGAGAGCTTCTTCCGCTCAGAGTTCGTCCCAGCCACCCTTCGTGCAGTGCGTATACATGAGCTTCTTCAGCTGCGGCAGGGCAGTTTAACAGTGGCCTAGTACTCGGCGAGATTTGCTGATCTCTCTTGCTACTCCACAGATATGGTACGTGACCCGTTCTTCCGGGCCCAGACCTTCGAGCAGGGACTGAGGCACGAGATCAGGGCTTCGATGATCTCCTTCAACATTCCTTCACAGGCAGAGGTGTTGGAGAGGTCCCTTCTAGTGGATAGTTTTCTCACCGAGCAGGCTCCAGTGACAGGACCCTCCGCAGGACGGCCCATAGCAGGGTCTTCTGCAGCTGGCAGTAGACAGGTGACACAGAGGTCCAAGCGGGCCAGACCATCAGATGGGCAGTCACAGGATAAAGATTCGGTTGTGCAGGGAACCCTAAGGAGAGCCAGCTACGCGAGGGGAAAACATTTCTACGCATGCAGTGGGTGAGGTCACATGGCTCGAGACTGCCCGACTTGTCTTACAGATGAGCAGCAGGCGGTAGAGGGACCTCCCAGACCGATATTCGGCCACGGTGGTCCGCAGGGTACAGGCGGACGAGGCAGAGGAGTTGGCCGAGTAGCCGATGGTGGGAGACACTTCGAGGTGTTGCCACCACCAACACTAAGAGGTCCACCCCGACTGCAGGGAGTTGGTGGACATGGGAGAGCTCAGCTTCAGGCAGCTGAGTACTTCGATCATGGAGCTCTGGGAGCAAATGGACAGGAGATAAACTAGTGGATATGTCCTTTGTACTTCTATTTCCTTGTTTCTATTGTGTAGCGTCTTTGTATTATGAGCTGCAATAATAAAAGACGCATACCTTTGTGATGTTTTCATTCCTCTCCTCTTTTGTGTTGTTACTAAGAGGTTCCAGTTTTGACTGTTGACTTAACCCTCACTTGTGAGACATCTACTGGAGGAGACCCAGTTACGACACACCGATGCCAACAGTGTGACTCAACCCTTGGAGGCGAGAGTAAAGGTTGGATCTCTTGTTAGTAGCGTCAAGGCCTTACGACATCATACTTGGTATGGATTAGTAACATCCATGTCGGGATTGACTGTATTAGGCAAAGAATGTGGTTCATCCAGGGGATGGGACCAGATTTCTCTTATCGGAAAAGAAGAAATCTTGCAGCTCTTGTGGGACCTGAGATGGTCCAGGTCATCCAGGTGAGGATGAGTACAGCTCAGAGCCGGCATAAGACATATGCTGACAGGAGACGGAGGCCACTAGAGTTCGAGGATGGCGACCACGTCTTCTTGCGGGTCTCACCTCGACGTGGTTTACGGAGATTTGGCCATAGCGGCATGTTTTCATCACGCTTCATCGGGCCTTTCTAGGTCCTCAGTAGGATTGGTGAGGTGGCTTATCGCCTGGCTCTACCACCTCAGTTGCACCGGGTGCACGATGTCTTCCACGTATCTCAGCTGAGGAGATACGTGCACGACCCGACGCACATCATTGACCATGGGGAGCATGACGTTGACGATGGGGAAACTTTTACGGAGGTCCCGGTGGAGATCGAGTATTGACAGGAGCGGGTCCTACATGGACGGTCGATTCCTCTAGTGCGCATCAGATGGCAGCATGAGAATCTCTAGGAGAGAACTTGGGAGCGGGAGGCTCAGATGCATGCTCAGTACCCTCATTTGTTTCCCTAGTTTTTAAGGTATCTTTACAGGGACGTCAAGCCCTGAGGTAGGAGTAATGTAAAGACCCGTAAAATTCAAGGAAAATATTTTCTTAATTTTCTTTGGATTTTTACAAGATCGCGGTTTCTAACGGCACCTGATTCCAAGGCCTGGAGTGCCCGGAATCAATTTCCGAAGTTTGGCTCGGGTACGTTCAGTGAACGAACGAGCGGGAATTTCTAACTTTTGAACCGGTGCCCGGAATCAAATTCCGAGGGCACCGATGAACTCGCAGCGCCAATATTCGCTTAAGGAGACCTTTTCCGAGGTTGCGTTTTATGCAGAATGAAAGTTAGTTTTGGGAGAAATTATAAGAAGTTAAATAAAAATGTGGAAACACTTTTTATTTTTAACTTGTTAGTTATTTTCTCCCAAAGGGAGTTAGAGGTGGGACCCACATCCACTTAACCTCCCTTGGGAGGATTAAGTGTGGTGAGGCCCACACAAAGCATAACTCTTCACCTTCTCTTTTTAAACTCCCAATAACCCCTCTTTAATTAACTTGACAACTTGGTTAATTAATGGAGTTGAGTTGTTAGAATTTCAAACCATTGAAATTCAAATTGATAATTGTGTGAATAAAATAAGCCTTAGCTTATTTTATTTTGGTTGCACTCCTTAGCCATCTTGATAGGTTTTGAAGAATTCTCTCCTTCTTCTTCAAACTTTGGCGAAGAACGCGAGGAACATTCGGACATCGACGAAGAACGCCACGTTCTCGGGAACCGTCTTCTGCGACGCCATACCCGTGACACCGACGACGTACTTCTTCCGCGTCATCTCTTCCGTGACGGTTTCCCACGATGAAATCGCCGTCAAAGTACTTCGAATCCTCACTTCACGACATCAACGTCCTTCTTCCGCGATGCCGACAACCGCGGCGCTCGTCTTCCGTGGGTCGTTGACGATCATCGTTCTTGAAACCGAGGTAGGGGTTTGTTGTTGTTTAATTTATTTCTTCTCGTTCTTGGTTCTAGCATGAAAATCTTGAGGATAAATGATTATGTGTTATCATCTAACGAGAGGGGGGTCGGGCCGCACAAACACGGCCGAAACCCCCTCCCTTGTCCTTGAATGTTTCTTGCGGAAGAAACGAGATAGCGTGGTGCCATCGCACCATGCGGGAATCATTCGAAAATTATTGTGCGGCACCGTCGCGCCGCGCCGTGGAAAGATTATCATGAACACGCCGCCGTCGCGCCGCGTCGATGAAAACAGAAGGCACCACGGCCGGAGCGGGGTCGCGGCGGAGGGGCACGGTGCCGTCGCACCGCGCCGGACGACGAAGGTCGCGGCCGGTTCCAGGCCGCGGTAGAACGAGAAGACCGGCGGCCAGCCGGGCCGCCGGTGTCGGAAGCCGGAAAGGGGACCGGCCTCGCCGGTCCCATTGAGGAAGAACCGGCCGCCTGGTCGGGCCGGCCAGAAGGGAGGCAAAACCGGGGGAAATTAATTCCCCCGGCCAGCCAAAATGGCCCCTCATTAAGAGGCGGGCCGGTTTCACAAAGGGGGGCAGGCGCCCCCCCCCCCCCGTTTTTCTCAAAAGCAGGCCCCCACGTTGGGGGGGGCGTTTGATCCAAGGCGCGGCATTCAGCTGCGCCGCCAGCACGAAGGGCGAGAGCCTTGCCCCCCGCGCATGGCACCCGAGCGGCGCCCCCGGCCGCGCCGCCGCACCGGGTCGGCCCGGACCCGGACCCCCCGTTTTCGAATCGATTTCCGTCTTATGCCCGTTCTTGGGCTACGGGCCGCCAAACTACTCGCTGTCAGCGGCAACGCGATCCTTGGATCGAGACGGTCGTTTCGGTATACTATACTCAAGGTGCACCTTCCTTTTCGGGAGCCTACGTGGTTAAAACTCCGTAGTTAAGCGTGCTTGACCTAGAGTAGTGATCAGGATGGGTGACCTCCTGGGAAGTTTCCCAGGGTGGGTGTGAGAAGGAAAGGCCAATAACTAACAGACCGGGCGTCCGATTGACACGCCGTCTGTTTCGTTGAATTCCTCTATGTGAGAGGGATCTTTTGGCATACTCCGCCCGAGGTTTGGACACAGGTGGAGTACGGTCGGGTTGGTTTTGCCTTAAAAACCAACCGGGCCCCTGGGACGAAAAAGCCAATAACTCTCAGATCGGGTGTCCGATTGACGCGCCGTCTGCGACGTTGAGTTCCTGTTGACGATATGAAACTTTTGGATACATCAATTTCGGACTTTGTGACAGTTGATGTATCGGCCTCTCGGCTCGTGGAGCGGACCCTCCCGAACGAGCTTGCTGTGTGCGGGAACCCTAGTGCGACTGCTACTTCGACAGCAACGACCGTGCAGAGATCCTCAGTGGACTGCGATGACGACGGTGCAGAGATCCTCAGTGGACTGCGACGATGAAGACAACTGGTCTTGTATCCTATTTGGGTCCTAGCTGTGCTGGTCTTGTATCCTATGTGGGTCCCAGCTTAAATGATTCAATACTGGTCTTGTATCCTATGTGGGTCCCAGTATAGATAAATCAACGAAGACAGCTGGTCTTGTATCCTATGTGGGTCCTAGCTTTGCTGGTCTTGTATCCTATGTGGGTCCCAGCTTAGATGATTCAATACTGGTCTTGTATCCTATGTGGGTCCCAGTATAGATAAATCAACGAAGACAGCTGGTCTTGTATCCTATTTGGGTCCTAGCTGTGCTGGTCTTGTATCCTATGTGGGTCCTAGCTGTGCTGGTCTTGTATCCTATGTGGGTCCCATCTTAGTTGATTCAATACTGGTCTTGTATCCTCTGTGGGTCCCAGTATAGATGAATCAATGAAGACAGCTGGTCTTGTATCCTATGTGGGTCCTAGCTGTGCTGGTCTTGTATCCTATGTGGGTCCTAGTTGTGCTGGTTTTGTATCCTATGTGGGTCCCAGCTTAGATGATTCAATACTGGTCTTGCATCCTTTGTGGGTCCCAGTATAGATGAATCAATGAAGAGTGCTGGTCTTGTATCCTATGTGGGTCCCAGCTTAGATGACTCAGTGCTGGTCTTGTATCCTATGTGGGTCCCAGCTTAGATGATTCAATACTGGTCTTGTATCCTATGTAGGCCCCAGTATAGATGAATCAATGAAGACAGCTGGTCTTGTATCCTATGTGGGTCCCAGCTTAAATGAAAAATGAAGACGGCTGGTCTTGTATCCTATGTGGGTCCCAGCTTAGATGATTCAGTATCTATGTCTGATCATCTCTTTCACCCTTTTCGATGATGTATACCTGTGTTTGGTGAATCCTGTTGTTTTCCTGTGTGGATTGTGTTGTGCTATCCTGTGTGGATTTCGTTTTGCTTTCCTGTGTGGAATACGTATACTTTCCTGTGTGGACTGAGTTGTACTTGGGCTCGGAGGTTGGAGCGTTTTGGAATTGATGACTTAGGTATATGTAGGGCATATACCTAAGCAGTGTCGGTTGTTACTTCGTGTTTGTATCTTCCTTTGTGGTTTATCCTTTGTGGATTTTGGGAGACCTTCAGGGGACTCGGGGTCCCTACTGAGTAGCTTATACTCACCCCTTCACGGGCTATGCCCGCACTACGTTGTGTTGGTTGCAGACGACGGACAGCGTTGATCTTGGCTGAGGCTTGTAGAGCAGGACGGTACCTCGAGGTGGTCCACTGGGTGGGACATGTTCGGAGCGGACGGCGGGACCCGAGGAGTAGTGGAGCTATCTGTACCCACCCTTCAGGTGGGATTTCCAGTGGACAGCTCGGTGTAGCGGCTTTTACTTTACAGTTGCTGTTTTCCCTTTCAAGTTGTACTTTACTTTCAGTTTGGGTTTGTATATTGGCCCATTACTTTTCCGCACTTCAGCTGTACTCTGTTCTTACTTAGTGTTTACTTTTCCTCTTGCTTACTCTATGGTGTTTGTTTACATTACAAAGGCAATGCCTTTCTTTTTTACCGGGATTTACGCCTTGGTGCTAGTCGCCAGCCCCTGGCCTATGGAAGGCGGGCTTGGGGTAGTCACGGCACGGACCCCGAGGGCGGGTCGTGACACAACAGTGTACAAAAACAACATGAGAGTTGGAATTAAACATCAGACCACCTGCCTCATTCTCCCTTGATCGATATACACGAATTGCACCTACCGAAACAACCAATAATGGAATAAATATAGGAAAAAATATTTCCCGTTCAAACATAAATAACTACCATTAGAGAAATAATTGTCAAGAAAGGCTCACAGAGAGGGAAGAAATCACCCGTGTGGTTCAAACGTGATCGAAGGTGGAAGAAACAGATTCCTGGTGTGCGATCAGGAGCTCCTCCAAGATTTGGACCCCCTCCCGAGCTCCTCCCAGCATTTTATGCTTCCTCTATTGAAAGAGGAGGCTACTGCACGTTTTAAGAGAAGAAAACAAACTACACAGAATGTACTCCCAAGTACACGGCGTGTACTTTTCATTTTTTATCTTTTCCCATAGTGGAATGTTTTCACTGCCGAAAAGTTTATCAAACGATACGAGTACATGGAATATATTCTTGAGTAAATGTCGTGTATTGTAGCTTTGTTGGCGGCTGCTTCCACCGCCTTACTATTCACCTGTCAACTGATTACATGGCGTGTAAATACAATGTACATAGCGTGTAGTCAGTTTTTACACCATTCATCACCGACATGCCTACATGCACTGTGTACTCATCCCACATGGACAAAGTACACGGTGTGTACCCACCAAATTGGGGATCTTCCCATTTTCCCAATATTATCAAAAAAAATAAAGGAAAAAGGAAAAGAAGAAACTCATACCTCAAAAATTAGAAATGGTTTCTTACAAACGTCCCCCCTTAAAGAAATTATTCCCCGAATTGACCTTCCAAGGGTGGTGAAGATAAATCTATGATGAACTCTATCCAATGACCATGTACATCGGTCTACCACTCCCAGGTTTCAACCTACACTCGTCCAAGCTTCCATAGCATCCGTACGAGAGGAACTGACTGGCCTCAGAGAACCTTTGTTCTCTTATCAGCAATAACAATCGGATGCTACTCAAAGGATGCATCAACATGAAGCTCAACCTCCTTGGGCTAAAAAACTTGAGATGGGTCTGAGTGATAACGTCACAGCCTGATATACATGGAAGACACCGTGCATGGCCTGGTACCTCTGTGGTAACAATAAGTGATAGAAAACTAGCCCGACTCTCTCCAGAATCTCAAATGGCCCCACATACCTCGGTGAAAGTTTACCCTATGACCTGATCCTCCTGTGTCCCTACCTTGGAGAAACACTCAAGAAAACATAATCCCCAACCACAAACTCCGCGGGTCGTTTTCGGCGACTAAGATAAGATTTATTACGAGACTATGTGTTAGCCATCCTCTTCTAAATCAACTGGTCCTACTCTAATGTCTCCTGCACGAGACATAGTCCTAGTAAAGCTGTCTCACCTGCCTTCATCCAACACAAAGGTGATCGGCATGGCCTACCATATAAAGCCTAATAAGGTGACATCTAAATAGTTTCATAAAAAATATTATTATATGAAAACTCTACTAGGGGTATGTGCTTTTCCCATGATCCCCCAAATTCTAGGAAGCATGCACACAACATGTCCTCAAGCACCTGTATTGTATGCTCTGACTGGCCATCAGTCTGAGTTTGGTACGCTATGTTCAGAAGCACCTATGTACCCAGTTCCCTATAAAAGATCTGTGAGAAATGATATGTATAATAGGCTTCCCTCTATAAAACAATAGTATGAGGGACCCCATGAAGACAAATAACATCTCTGATGTACAAATTTCTGATCTCATCAACACCGAAGGTCTCCTTGATCGGACAAAAGTGAGATTCCATTGTAAGTCTGTCCACAACAACCCACACGGTATCACTGCCTCATGGTGACCTCGACAACCAAGTCATGAAGTCCATGGAGACATTATCCCATTTCCACTCAGGAATGGGTAATGGTTGTAACAGTCCGGATGGCCTCTGATGCTCCACATTCACCTACTAACAGATGGAACATCTCGTAACAAAACTAGCTACATCTCTTTTCAAACCTGACTACCAATACTGACGTGTCAATTCATGGTACATCTTGGTAACTTCGGGATGTATTGCCCAAGCTGAAGCATGAAATTACCACATCAACTTCTCTTGTATATCCCTTGGATCCCACACTCCTCCATGGATCCGTTATACATCATCATCCCCTATCGACCTACAGGTAGGAGGGTCCCCACTTTCCCCAAACACTCATAGAACTAGGCCTTCAGAATCTGATAGTTCTCTCATCCTCACTCTACCCAGGATGGTAGGAGTCACAGTTAAAGAAGAAAGATAGGCTCACTCCTAACAATCGTGCACCTCCAAATGAATCTCAGAGAACGAGGCCATAAGTTTCCACTCACCCCTGGCCTCCTGCACTTCCTTTATCTGAGTCCTCATATTCAGTGCATCAGCAACTGAGTTACCCATACCAGGTGTATAGGCAAGCTTGACGTCGAAGGACTAAAGGTATTTAGCCATGATTCGTTGTCTCAAGTTCAAGTCATGTTGGGTAAAGATATACTTGAGACTTTTGTGGTCCATAAACACCACAAAATGTTCTCCTAAGAGATAATGCCTCCAACATCGTAATGCCTAAACAACTACGGCCAACTCGAGATCATGCGTCGGGTAATTCCTAGAATTTGGCCTCAACTGCTGAGACACGTACGCAACTACTCGATCGCCCTGCATCAACACTACTCCCAGCACAATTCTTGATGCATCACAGTAAACAATATAGATCATACCTTGCTCTAGAAGTGTCAGGACTGATGTTGATGTCAACCTTCCCTTCAGCTCCTGAAAGGTTTTCCCACAAGCTTCTGACCAAACGAACTTCACACCATTCTTAATCAATCTAGTCAACGATGCTGTTTTACCCAAGAAGTCCTGTATATAGCGCCTGTAGTGACCATCCATCCCCAAGAAACATCGTTTATCAAACATGTTCTTATGATACTCCCATGAAACTATTGATCTCACTTTCTCTCATTCTACATCAACTCATGCCTCTGAGATGATATGAACCCGGAAGTGTATCTGGTCCATCTAAAAGTGGCACTTTGAGAGATTAGCATATAGCTGATGCTCTCCGAGTGTACTCAATATGATCTCATGATGGGTGGCATGGTCATGTCGAGTGCGAGAGTACACCAATATATCATCCACGAAGACTACCAGAAATGAATCTAGATAAGGGAGGAACATAGAGCCATGAAAACTGCTTGTGCAATCGTGAGTCTGAATGGCATAACAATGTACTCTTATAGACCATATCTGCGCTGAAAATATGTAAGCGGTGTGTTCGATGGTCTAACACGTAAATGATAATATCTGGATCTCATGTCAATTTTTGGGAACACTCATGCTCCTCTATGTTGATCAAAAAAATCATAAATCCTAGGCAAGGGATATCAGTTCTTGACCATCAACTGGTTCAGATTTTCATAATCCACATATATTCTGAGGGTACCGTCCACCTTCTTCGCAAACAGGATAGGCGAACACCAAGAAGATTTACTGAGTCAGATGAATCCATTTGTATGAAACTCCTCTAACTGCTTCTTGAGATTCTCCAACTCTAGTGTAGCCATCCAATAAAGACGAAAGGACACCTGTGCTGCTCCTAGAAATAACTCAATAGAGAAATCCACCTCTTTCTCCGGAGGAAGACCTAAAAAGTTGTCTGAGAAGACATCCCTAAAACGATCAAACACTAGAGGAAATTACTTCTCGCAAGTTCCCTTATCATCCACATATAAACTCGCAATGTTGGTTGTAACAACACCTCACCCACGATGCTCGGGTCCCACTTGGCTCTCTTGGACATCCCACTCGCCCTGGTATAGATACTATATTCCCTCTCGGGATGTGAAACATACCCTGTGGTGATAGTAATCTACAAATTCTTGAAAGGGTACCTACCAATCCATCCTGAGAATGAAATCATAGCATGTCATCTCAAAGACATATAGGTCCCACAGAAAGTGACAGCCACCAACCTCTAGGGGGTATCCTTGCACTGATTCACACCATCCATCCTATTCCCCAACAAACTGTCTCACATCATAAAATCAAAAGAAGAAGAAACATGAATCCCAAGGCTTTCCACAATGGGCACAAATATAAATCTATGTATAACACAGATATCAAAAAGTACTGGAGAAAAAATAAAAGTAACTAAAATAGTACCTGTGATAGTGGATGTTCTGAAATCCTTCTCTTATTGGTTCTATTGCACTGCATATGCCTGCCCTATGTCAGGGCCATGTGAGACAGCCTAGCTACCCTGAGCTGACTCACCCTACTGTCTCTAAGATACTAGTGTCTAGCTACCATGGCCACGACCACCACCTCTACCTGAACATCCTGACATATCCAAATTCCCCTACTAGTTAGAAGCTGTTGTCCCTGCTCCCGCATGCGTAGTCTGCACAAAACCTCTCTCACTATCCATGGGTGGAAAACCCCTGCAAAAACAATGTAGATGACCCATCATGCAGCATGCTCGAAAATCCACTAGGTCATGTGGACATTGCGGTCTCTTGTTCCACTATTTACCGCACTGGTAGCACATTACGTAGCCACCCAAATAATTATTCTGTCTAGTACTACCACAGTAAGAAAAATCCATCTACCTTTTCCCCTAACCGATAGAAATAGTACTAGTAACTAATGCTGAACTGCCCTGGCCTGCACCACTAGCTTCTCATAGGCTTCACTCAGTAATCAGTGCCTGGTTCACAATAGCATGCACTGTAGGCAACCTGAAAACATTAACCAGTGCTGGGATCTAATATTGAAGACCATCCTTGAATCGTCGATCCCTCAACGTCTCATCAACAACTAGAACAGGTGCAAAGCATTGTAGTTCTGTGAAGTGGACAGAATACACCATCAAAGACATGGCGCTCTGTTGTAGGCTCATGAACTCTAGAGCTCTATCTTCCCTCAGCATCTATGAAATGAAAAATTCATAGAAGACTACCTGAAAATCATCCCATGACATATCTTTGTGATGCTCTGTCTCAGTGGTAACATCCCACCATCTCTTGGCGGAATCATGCAGCAAGTAAGTAGAGAGCTTGAACCTCTGCCCCGGAGGCGTCTTCAGATGCTCGAAGATAGTCTGCATAGAACCTAGCTAAGACTCTGCAACTTGTGGTCTTCCATCCCATGAAAATGTAGGAGGATTTTTCTGCTGGAATATACGCATCAGCTCTGCCATATATGTGGTAGCTGGCGGTGCTCCCTGGAAGGTATTCATAAACTGCATGAAGCATTCACGGAACTGTGCATCATCACCTGTGTCCAGTATAACAGCCAGTGCCGCATCTGGCTCTGGTGGAGGATCCATCGGTATCCCATGGCCTACCATCTCTGGAGTATAATTTTTTCCTCTCTCTTGGCGAACAACTCGTGGTCATCTTGGCGGCATGATTCTACAATGTCAAACACACACCTAATATTAAGATCTTCAAGGAGTCAAAACAAGGAGTGTAATAAGGGAACAAGAGAAATAAAACATTAATGTTTTACAAAACAAGGCTACACGGCATGTATAATAACTACATGGCATGTTTCCTCTAGTATTCAACATGGGTGTGTACTTCTGCCAAAACTGGTCATGTAACACACCAAACACATGACATGTTTTCCATACACAGAGCGTGTACTTGAATTTTCTTCACATGCTCTAGTCATTCTACACAGCTTAGCCAAATTACTCTCTTTTAAAAAAGACTACACGATATGTATAATATCTACACGGCATGTTCTAGATGAGCTTCACTGACCCGTTTTGTCCATTACACCGCCGGGTACACATCTCTGACTACCTGGCGTGTTCTAGATAGACACAGTGTGTACTGTTTAGATTCGAACTTCCCATGTTGTCAGTGACACGACCGGCTACTCGACTGACTCTACACAGCATGTTACATCTGCACACAGTGTCTACACCACACTGTTTCCCCAACCACTGAGCCATGTCCACACAACCATTCAACGATCAAGACTACACGGTGTGTCCCTTAGGTACACGACGTGTTTAGGAGGTAACACTGACACATGTTTGTTAGCTACACACCCGGATCCCAGGTCAAACTACACGACATGTTCGTCATTTAAAAAACGTGAATAATCTCATATTTCTCTACCCTTGTTGTTAGTTACATAGTGGCTAAAGTGTCACCCAAACATAGCATGTACAACTGGTTCACTGTGTGTACCCTTAGAGTTTTCCCGATCACAAGTTTTTACCTACAAGGCCTATGGCACGATTAGGAAATACACGGCATGTAATTAATTTTTATTCCATTTCTTCCTGAAGAGAAGATTCTAACGGTGTGTAATCAAAACTACACAGTGTGTATTCTAGGTTTTTTTGGACAGTAAGCCTCAGAAACTACTCCGGAGCCCATAAAAAAACTAAAACCAACACCTAATTTCCAAAATCTGATCCATGAGGTCAAATATTCCCCGCGAATTGAATCTTTGAATCTTATGTGTGTTATAAACAACGTAAACAGTCAATGAGCCACCAAATTCCGGTCAATGAGGGGCCACACTCCTCGGATATTAATTTTTGGTGTTTATTCTACAGAACCTCACATAACAATACCCTATCAAATAGCAGGTATATTATCAAGGAATCCACTACAACAACATGGATTTTCTGGCACGACATCTATCACAACAACATGAAATTTCTAATGCACTTACATGGCATGGAAACTATGCCTGGCATGTGATTCTATCGTGTGCCTAAATGATGCATGAGATGGAAAACCCTCATCTCATTGTGATGCAACTAAATAAAACCCAGTATAAAAATATAAATAGCACACCACAGGTGCGCCACCCAATGGTGAAAATCAGGTCAACAGTAAAATTGAAAAACCAGATAAATCGAAATTAAACGAGGTTGATTAGCTTTTCCCTATACACAGGTTAGCTACTCCCCATCATAGCTTATTAACAAATACTAATTCCATCCTATCTCTGACTATAGGCTCCAAAAATTAAGTCAATGAAAATAAATCCACTCATACCACTTTGTAACATCCCAGATCTGGGTTCCACAGAATGGGTGACCTGAACCCGGTTGGTCACATGACCTCAACCGCATTTCCCCAAACGCCAGAGGCTTCCAACTAGTAGGGAAGGCCTAGGTCTAATAGTGTGGAAAATATTCCCTCAATTTTCAAGGTGTAGAGCAGCAGAAAAAGACCTAAACATACAAAAACGAAAGCATTAAACAATCCACAACTAAAATGGATAGTTGTACAAAATTAAAATATAACAACAGTCATATAGATATGATTATTCATTATGTATATATGCCTAGTAAAGAATCCAAAATAGGATACCCTACAATCTAGAATGATCTAATATATTGTACAAGTACAACAAAAAAACAGTGTAGCAGGAACTCAGCAGCATCGCAAGCCTATGCTCCGTCACATGCTCTCCTACTCTTTTGCAACAATCAAGTACCTGTATAGGGACTTTTGTCTTATCAACACCCACATAAATATAATTTGTTTGGGCCCAAGACATGACCCAAATAGGGTGTGAGAAATAAATCTCTGTTGGAAACCACCAAAGGCCCATGCCCAACTATCAGTGAAAATGTACAACAAAAGTGTGCAATAATAAAAAGAAGTAAACTAGGCAGTCCTCAAAAGTAAGTATATTTAACAGTTGAATTTCCATTTTAAATATTTTTTATTACTTACAAGCCTGTTCTTTAGTTGGAGAGTACAACAAGTAAAATAACCACTTTGTATATTCAAAGAAAACATTGTTTTTATACATGCATATCCTTACCCTCGGGTAAACAAGAAGAGAAGGCCATAAGTGACTACCCCTAGGCATAAAGAATAGTTCCCACAAACATAAGAGATATTTCCCACAGACACTGAAGGTACTTCCCACGGGCATAAGAAATTTTACCCTCAGGAAAAGGAAAATTGCCCATAAGATAAACACAAAACTGCCCCCCAGGCTAAGAAACAAATTGGGCCGAGCCAAACACATAACAAGAAATGAATATAAGTTCCTCTCAAGAAAACTTAAAACATGTTATAGATATGGAATACCCTTGGTTATCCTTGCCGAACGACTAAACAGGGGGAATACACCCACGGGGTGGCCCTGGATCCAAGTGATGATCACAAACAACAGGTATACATATTCATTAAATTACCTATTAAAATCAAGGTATTTAATTAATCAGTTCCTTAGCCATAAGACACCCGAAACATGGGCGTGTTGCAAAACGGTACACAAAAACGACATGAAAGTTGGAATTAAACATCAGACCACCTTCTTCGATCTCCCATGATCGATATACATGAACGTCGCCTCACGAAACAACCAAGAAAAGCCTAGATCTGGGATAAATGATTTCCTATTCAAATAGAAATAAAATCCATTCAAGAAAGAATTGGCCACAATGTCACACAAAGAGGGATGAACTCACTTGTGCGGTTTAAACGTGATCGATGGCAGAAGAAATAGAATTCAGATTTGCGGTCGAGAGCTCCTCCACGATTCGGCATCTCCTCTCGAGCTCCACCCATTGTTCTAAGCGTTCTATTTTGAAAGAAAAGGATACTACACAATTTAAGAGAAAAAACACAAACTACATGGCATCTACTCCCATATACATGACATGTAATTTTCATTTTTTAACTATTCCCATGGCGACTACTTTTCACTACCGAACTATTTATTACCGACATGAGTAAACGACATGTGTTCTCGAGTACATGGCGTGTACTATCGCTTCATTGGAGACTACTTCCACTGCCTTACATGTCACCTTCCAACTGATTACATGACGTGTAAATACCAAGTACACAGTGTGTAGTCGGTTTTTACACCATTGATCCCCTACCGGCCTACACGCCCGGTGTACTCATCCTACACGGCCATGTAGGATCGAAATAGTGATGTAGATGCTCAATATAAAATTCACCCCCTCTTGTATATTGAGAATCTACATCACTATTTCGATCCTACAATTGGTATCAGAGGAGGTCTCTAAAATACTTATACTCACGAATATGTTTTTCTTGCTCACTTTGCCATTCTGAACTTTTCCATTCTGAACATTACCATTCCGAACTTTCTCATTCTGAACATTGTTATTACAAACTTTTGCTACTAAAAAATTTTTGTGTCAAGGGTTGTTCTAGTATGGCAGGAATTAATGTTGGGACGATTGATAATCTAAACACTACAAGACCACCAATCTTTGATGGTAATTATTATGAGTACTGGAGAGATCTAATGAATACTTTTGTTATCAATACTGGAGTAGACAATTTTTTTATGCTTTCTGGTGATTATAAAATTCCTGACAAGGAAGTTAGAACTTTCACTAACCAGTAAAATCAAGAATATCAACTCAACTATAAGGTACACAATACTTAACTATGTTCAATGAATAGAAATATATATAGCCAAATTTCTTCTTGTGAAGCAGCTAACTGTATCTGGAAGAAGTTATAAGATACACACTTTGGGACTTCTAAAGTGATTGAGACCAGAAGAGCTATGCTTAGAGCTGAATATCATTGCTTCATCTTTCCTTATGGAGAACCAATCTGTAAAGTTCCACAGAGATTCATGACTATAGTCAACATCCTACAATCTATGGGAGAGAAAGGTTTATATGATGAAGCTCTTGTGGATAAAATAATTGATATTATGGCCAATGAGTGGGAATCCAAAAGAACAGAAATAGATGAAAACAGGAAGGTCACTCAGATCTCTCTTGATGAGCTTTTTGGAACTCTTCTACAACATGAAACCATAATGAAGAGAGATGCAGACAATATCAAGAAGAAGAATGGAAATGGTACTGTTGCTTTTACTACAACATCAAATCAAATGAATGCTAAGACTCCTGAGAGAGTAACCAGATCCAAGTCTAAGAAAGTTATTTTCCAGTCCGAATCTAGTGAGAGTGAATTCTCAGAAAATGAACTAGAAAATCTTGCTCGAAGGATGAACAAGATAGCTGGCCAGAGAAATTTTCAATCCAAGTATACGAAAAAGGAAAGGAAAGATAAGAAAGATGGAGAAGTTACTTGATATGAATGCAAGAGAGCTGGAAATATTATACCAGATTTCCCTATGCTCAAAAAGAAAGAAAGGAAATAAAGGCATTTAGAATGGAAAAGAACGAAGTATTACAAAGCCAATGATAAGAATGTTTTGAAAGCCAATGACACCTGGAGTGCCAGTGGTGGTGACTCTTCAGATGAATCTTCTGATTATGAATCTTAATGACAGAAGAATCTTGGTCTTATGGCCAGATTACCTATTGATAATCATTGTTTTATGGCTAAGGTACGAAATGATGAATCATTGAACAATGTTTCTTTAAATTCTAATAATAGTAAATATTATAACTCTTCTGATGAAGAATCATCTTCTGATGATGAAAATACTTTACCTACTTATGAAGAAGTTTCTAGGTTTTCTGAACTTCTTGAAATTGAGAATTCCAAACTCAATAAGAAACTTGATAAGGAAAATTCTAGGAATTCTATTCTTACAAAAGATATATCAGATCTTTCTAAAGCTCTTGATAAGAAAAATACTTATTTTGAAATTATTTCAAAGAATCTTGAGGAAGTATGTTCTGAGAAGAACAAACTTTCTAAAGAATTAGAAAAAGTAATTTCTAAGAAAAATGTTTTCGAGCCTAGCTCTAGTTCTAAAACTAATGATTTTGAGGATAAAAACTGGGTTGTAAAACTCAAGTCCGAAATTTTTTCCTTAAATAAGTGTTTATCAAACTTTACCCATGGTAAAGAAAATTTTGATAAAATGTATTCTCAAATACGACCTTTAAGAACTAAATCCGGATTTGGTTATACCCATGCAAAACCAATTTTCAGTAACAATTATTTTGTTCCTCAAAGTGCCCCATTTTGTACCAAGTGTCAATGTGGTGGTCACTGGACAAAGAATTGTTCCTTAAACAAAACCCAATCTTTAGGATTTCACAAAGCATACTTTTATAAGAAGATGTGGGTTCCTAAAATTTTATTATCTGGAAATCTCGGATCCAAACATGTTTGGATTCCGAAAGTCTAATTTTCTTCTTGATTTCAGGAAAATAAAGAGAGTACCAGCAATACATGGTACATGGATAGTGGATGTTCCCGGCACATGACTGGTAACAAAAGATATTTTGAAAATATTATCAAAATGAAAGGAGGAAAGGTAACTTTCGGAGATAATTCTAAGGGAGAGATTGTTGGTATTGGTAATATTGTTCTTCTTGGTAAAACCTTGATTTAAAATGTTCTTTTTGTTAAAGGTCTTAAGCACAACCTCATTATCATAATTCAGTTATGTGATGAAGGTTACCTTGTGAAATTTAGAAATGATAAGTGCTTAGTTCACAATTCCAAGGAAAAATTTATTCTCTCAGCCAATAGGCAAGAGAATGTTTACACTCTGAACTTAGAAGACCTCAGAAGCCAAGATTTACCTTGCCTAAGTGCAATGGAAGATCACTTCTGGTCATGGCATAGAAGACTAGGTCACTATAACCTTAGGAACCTATGTAAACTCTCTATGAAGAAACTAGTTAAGGATCTACCAGAGCTTAGATTTGATTCTTCTAAAGTTTTTGATCCTTGTAATTATGGCAAGCAACATAAATCTAGTTTTAAATCAATTGGTGAAATCTCAACAAACAATTCATTAAAGTTAGTGCACATGGATCTTTTTGGTCCAACACAAACTTGAAGTATTGGAGGCAAATACTATGTGTTTGTTCTAGTTGATGATTACACTAGGTTTACTTGGGTCTATTTTCTAGCAAAGAAGTCAGAAGCTTTTTCATATTTCAAAATTTTTAGAGCTCAAGTTAAAAATGAGAAAAGCCTTCCATTGAAAACTATTCATAGTGATCATGGAGGAGAATTTCAAAATTCTGATTTTGAAACTTTTTGTAATAAGAAAGGTATTACTCATAATTTTTCAGCACCTAGAACTCCTTAACAGAATGGTGTAGTTGAATAGAGAAATAGAATTCTTCAAGAGATAACTAGAACCATGTTGAGTTAATATTCTATTGCTAGACATTTTTGGGCTGAAGCTGTATGTACTACTTGGTATACTATAAATCGAGTTTTAATTAGACCTTTTCTTAATAAAACTCCTTATGAGTTATGGAATGGTAGAAAACCAAGACTTTCCTACTTCATAGTTTTTGGTTGCAAGGTATTTATTTTGAATACAAAAATAACCTACATAAATTTTCACCAAAATCTGATGAAGGAATTTTCTTAGGATATTCCACAACCTCTAAGGCTTATAGAGTTTTTAATAAAAATACTTGCACTGTTGAGGAAACAGTACATGTAAAATTTGATGAGTCAGATCCTTTTGTTTTTAAACCATCCCTACCTTCTTCCTCGGATGTGTTTTCAAAAACTGATTATCAACCATTGATAGAAGAACCTTCTGATAAGGATAATGTTCTAGAAGAAACTTCTGAAACATTTACCCCAGAACACTTTCTACCCTATATTGATGAACAGGTTTTACAAAACCCAAATCAGGTGTTTCTTAAGAATCATCCCAGTGATAGTATCATTGGTGATGTAAATCAACCTGTAAGGACTAGAATTTCCTTAAGAAATGAAGTAGAACATCTAGAATTTCTTTCCCAATTAGAACCTAAAAGCACTAATGAAGCTTTAGGTGATGATGATTGGATTAAAGCCATGCAAGTTGAACTAAATGAATTCGAAAGGAATAAAGTCTGGACCTTGGTTGAAATACCTAAGGAAACTTCTGTTATTGGAGTAAAAAGGTTTTCAAAAATAAATGTGATGAAAATGGAGTCATAGTAAGAAATAAAGCTAGACTTGTTGCTAAAGGCTATAATCAGCAAGAAGGAATATACTATGAAGAAACCTATGCTCCAGTAGCTAGACTTGAATCTATCCGTATTCTACTTGCCTTTGCAGCATTCTTTAATTTCAAACTTTCCCATATGGATGTGAAATGTGCTTTTCTTAACGGTTTTGTTCAAGAGGAAGTATTTGTTGAACAACCTCCTGGCTTTGAAGATACAAAACATCCTGATCATGTTTTTAGACTTACCAATGTTTTGTATTGCCTTAAACAGGCCCCACGAGCATGGTATGATAGACTCACTGAATTTTTACTTCAAAATAACTATGTTAAGGGAAATGCAGATCCAACTCTTTTTATAAATAAAGATAAGAAAAATGTTTTGATTGTTCAAATTTATGTTGATGACATCATATTTGGTTCAACTCAGCAATCTTTGACCGACCCTTTTGCAAGTCTAATGAAATCTGAGTTTGAAATGAGTATGATGGGTGAGTTAACTTTTTTTCATGGTTTTCAAATTTTTCAAAAACCAGAAGGAATCTACATATCTCAACATAAGTATATTAAATATCTTCTTAAAAATTATGGTTATGACAATACTAAGAGTATAAGTACTCCTATTGGTACCTCAAACTCTTTAGATCTTGATGAAGTTGGGAAACCAGTAGATCAAACAACTTTTAGAGGTATGATAGGAAGTTTACATTACTTAGCAGGTAGTCGACCAGACTTAATGTTTTCAGTATGCTTATGTGCAAGATATCAATCCAATCCTAAGGAATCTCACTTAAAGGCAGTAAAAAGAATTTTTCTCTACCGTAAGGGATCCATGGATCTAGGATTATTTTATACTTATGGAAATGATTTTGTTCTAAAACTTTTTTCTGATGCTGAATTTGGTGGATGTAGAATGGATAGAAAAAGTACATCCGGAACTTGTCATTTCTTAGGAGATTCGTTAGTTTCTGGGTCCTGCAAGAAGCAATATTCTGTAACACTCTCCACTGCTAAAGCTGAATATGTAGCAGCTGGAAGTTGTTGTGCTCAAGTGTTGTGGATGCAACACACACTCACAGACTATGGCTTGAGTTTTACTAAAACTCAAATTTTGTGTGATAACACAAGTTACATTGCCCTTAGTAAGAAGCCTTCACATCAATCCTGTGAAAAACAAATAGATATTAGGCATCACTTTCTTAGGGATCACACACTCAAAGGAGATATCATTCTTCAATTTATCGGAACACAAGATCAACTTTCTGATATTTTCACAAAATCTTTTCCTTTTGATGGATTTAATACATTAAAAAGAAGTTAGGGATGATAACCGTAAGGTAATCCTTCTTAATTAACCTTCTATTGAAAAAGTCTACTTACAGTAATAAACTACTTTTCACAGGGGGAGTACATTTGTTTGTTAGAATAACAAAAAAAAATTCAAAGATTGTTTTCAAACTTTTCGGAACTACAATTTCCGGAATGGAAATTTCTGGAATTGAAATTTTCCGGATTGGAATTTTTTTCATATTAAAAACTTCTGGAATGGAATTCTCGTACTGACAATTATCAGAATGAAGATTTTCGGACTGGGATTTTCGTAATGTTTTTTTTGTACTAAACTTTTCATAATAAAGTTTTCGTTAAAGAAGAATATTACCAATTTCAAGTAATATTTCCTATCAATCTGTAAGTTATGATTTCCCTATCTATAGTTTTATAATCAAATTTTGCTTACTGGTATCTTAATTTTTTAGTTCGGATTCCAGTTTTGCCTCAATTCCGATTTATTTTTTAAAAAAACCTCAAAATATCGGATTCAATAGTTAGCACAAAGCCTCAATCTACCATCCACCTTCCTGGAGAATATAATCAAGGCTGCACAGGGAGAAACACTGGGCCTAATGAATCCCTTCCCCTGTAAGTCATCCAGTTGTACCAGCAGCTCGTGAAGATCAATAGGATCCATTAAATATGCTGGTGTAGATATTGGTGTAGTCCCGGGGTACAAGTCAATGTAGAAGTCCCCCTCTCTTTGAGGAGGTAGGCTTAGAACATCATTAGGTAAAACATCCGTATATTGTTCCACCACTACAGGATAGCTCAGACTCTCTACATCAACTCCTGAGAGGTAAGACAACCCAACTAATGAGTGATCAGCTACACCCTCCTCCATGTAAGTTTGTCTTGTGCTGCAAAGGATTCCTTCTCATCAATGAAGGTAAACCTGGTCTCATCCGTGCGGACACACCACACTTTGTGCCTAATAAATTTGATTTAATAATGGAATGTAGTTAACCAGTCCATACCCAAGATGACGTCATAAGGCTCGACACCACTACTAGAAGATCCCAGCCGAAGCTCTCACCTCGTAGAGTAATCTAACACTGCCGACACTAGTGCGTAATCATTGAATCTTGTCTCTTAGAAGTATCTATCCATAAAGATCGAGCCCAAGGGTCAGTCAGAATATCAGAGATCTGAACAAGGGCAGTGGAAATGAAAGAGTGACTGGAACCTGTGTCTACATGTACTACAGCTATGGTGGAGTAGACACAGATCGTACGTCGAATCATCTCTTGATCCCCATGGTCGTACGCCTTAGCTACTTTTAGATGAGATCTCCCATGACCACCTGCTCCATGTTTTCGGGGGTGGACCTCCTAATGGCGGTAGAGGTAGTATCTTGAATCATCGACCACTGCCAGCTGCACGAGTAGCTTCTCTGCCACGTCTGCCTGCTCCTTATGAACTGCCTCGATCGAATCATTGTCTCTGCCTGGGCAGTCCTTCAACTGTCTGCTGATCATCTGAATGGTGGGTCATGAAATCACGAGCCATGTGACCCTGCCCGCCACATGTTTATCACTGGCCACTCGTGGTACGACCATATCTGCTTCGGTTACCCCACACAACTGAACCAAAGTCATGCGGTCATCCACCTGTAGGTCATGTCCTCTTGGACCACTATGACAACAGTCTACTACCAGCTGTAGAAAAATCCACTACGTGTCGACTAGTGGTGGATCTCGCTCATGGTGACTACCCAACAAAGAAACTCTCCACTAAGAGGGCACTCTCTAACACCCCCACCTGCATTGGGATGCTGAGTGAGGTCATAGATTCCCTGATCTCCCGCCTGAGTCCCTGCTCGAAGGTCTGGGGCTTGAAGAATGGTTCCCGAACCATATCGGTGGGGTATCATGAGACTTCTATGAACCTCACTAAGTAAGGAGCTATAGTCATGCTGCCCTGCTGCAAATAAAGTAGCTCTTGTATGTGCAATGTGTGAAGATTAGCTAGGAAAAACTCTACCAAAAACAAGATCTTGATGCCCTCCCAGAGAAGAATCATCTCATTGTGGATATAGAGCATCAAGTTGCACCATATTCCCACTACTGCCTATATTAGACTAGCAGCAAGTTTCACCATGGGGTCTGCTGGTGTCCCTACCAGTCAGATAACTCTCATCACGACCTCTAGCCAATCCTCAAACACATGTGGGTCCGTATCTCCCATGAACCTGGGTGGCCTCTAGTGCTGGAACTCATGCATCATACTCAAGTGGAATGAACCATATGCTACTGGGGCTAGTTCCATCTGTGGCCTAATGGGTAAAGGTACTGCTGGTGCCTCTGCATGAAAAGGGCCCTTCACCGAGGCCTCGTTGCTCGGTGGGCTATCCAAGTGTACAACTCTTGGTACTCTAGTTGGTCATCTGTGTGGAGGAATCTTGAAAGAAACATGTGCGCTATGGTCATAAATTTATACCTGGTGAGCTGATCTAGTTGAGCTGACTTAAGGAAAACATTTGAAAACACACACACAATCAGTGTTTTTGTGCACTGAGTTAGAAATCAGAAGTCAGATTACTGGTGTATGGATACGTCAGCCGCCGCACCAAGACTGGACTCCCTAAACTGAAAACCACACTCACTACACATAACATTATTGATTCAATGAAAATATCAGAGTCCTATGTTCTGCGGTAGAACCAACTCCTCCGATACCAATTTGTCACAACTCATCGCCTGTGACTCGTGCTGTGACTACCCTAAGCCCGCCATCCATATGTCAGGGGCAGGCGACTAGCACCAAATGAGTAATTACCTAAATCTGGAAAGGCATTTCCTTTATAACATGTAAAAACACAAGGCAAGATATGAACATGAGTAAACTGAAAAACCAAAAGAGTACTGAAAAGTAATAAGGGGGCTAGAAATACATCCCAACTATAATGTACAAGGAATTGGAAGTACAAGTACAAATGAAGGAAGGAAAAACAGCTGCTGGTTTATCCTCCAGGATTCTTACCTGAAGGGTAGGTACAGATAGCCTCTTTAGCACCTCATGTCCATCAGTATCCACCATGCACCGACTCTTCATAAGGCCCACCTCCGGGTACCACCTAGTCCTGATACTCTCATCCTCAATCATTGTTGTCCATTATTTACAACAAAACCAACATGGTGCGGGCATAACACATCAAGGGGTGAGTATAACGATACTTAGTAAGGACCCCGAGACCCTCAAGGTCTCACAAATCCAACAAGGATAAACCATAATTTATGAAATCAACAGATAACTCTACTTAGGTATATGCCCATACATATACCTAAGTTATTAAGTAATCAATCTCAATCATGAGGAAAAAACAAAAGATACTGACTCAGCTCAACTAGGATTTTATTATAGGGAAAGTAACATTTCGAACCCTTGGATACTGCAGAACTCCTCCTCTAATGAGTAATGTGGGCCTGCTGCCACAACCATGCACTTCCCACTAACCATGGACTATTGAGGTACTCCTCCTTTCGAGTACCGTTGGTCTGCTACATGACACAGAGACTCTCCCCACCATGGGTCTTCCGCCACAACTAGGCCCTCCACCACATAGCTTGAAGAGGTACTGCTCTTGTCGAGTACTGCGGGTCTACCGCCACAACCAGGCGCTCCTCCATCATTGGTCTGCCGCCACAACTAGGCGCTCCCCACTAGGCTAGATGAGTCACTTCGAGTCAATCTATCAACAGTCGTCAAGACTCATCTAGTTACATGTTTCCTGCACAAATGCTCGCTCATATCCATAAGATCCTCTCCACAAGCACTGGTCGATGCTCCAACTGCAACTATGTCCCAAAAAAAATTATCCCAACAGTCTTCCACATCATAGGGGTCTCAACGCAACTAACGATGCGTCAATCAGACACCCAGTCAGTGAGTTATTATCCATTTAGTCTCGGGGACCCGATTGGATTCTTTCACGATCCAAACTTAATGTATCTCAATTACACCCCAAACTATAGTGGGGTATACTCAATGTAACATCCAAGTTAAATAAAGAATAAGGCATATTTCATATTTATTAATATTTTTTAATTAAATATTAATTTTACTAGAAATGGGTTTCTATGTTCGATAGCGTATCCGATACGCTACAACGGGATTATTTGAAATAGTACGTTGCACACTTATAACATAATATTATTATTTTAAATGGCAGTTAACTCATAGTCGTTGTATTGGTGGGAATGATCGAATCTAACTACAATATGATTATACATGTTTGTTAAATGTATTTACATTTATCCATTAAAATTAGAGGCTTAAAAATGTTAATGAATCTAATTTTAAGCATAATTTACATTAGAAGACTGATTTATCACCTTTTAATGGAGAACCCTCTTTAAATATTGTTTTGGTTATATTAACTCATCATATATGACCAAATAAAATCTATCTTTATAATGGAGACATCAAAATTTACTTTGTGTAAATTTCTGGAATTTTTCTGATTAAGTTCATTTTTTAATGAATAGCGAGAAATATTGTTTTTAATTCGAACGAGCCTTTTAATATAATTTTTTATATGGTTATATTATCTTTTTAATTGGTTTTAAATTTGAAATTAAAATATATTTTTCCCATTTAATCCGATGTTGGTCATTGGTATTAATTTAACTTTGAATTGGACATAAAAAAGTATCAATCTTTTGATAGAAATTGTTTTTTAAAAACATCTTATTTGTTTTGATGACGGGAATTAATTTTAAAATTAAATAATGCCACTTCTATGTTTTTAATTTCAAAAAATGGACATCATTTTTGAATTCTGAATATCAAAAATATCTTAGGCTAAATTTTTGTTATTTTTCTGAAAAACTTCAATTTTTGATGAGTAGTGAAACCACTTAGTGGTAGTTAAAAAGACTGAATTATTTGATTTAAATGAAATTTTACCACTTCTGTGAATTGAATATCAAAAATCCGACATACAAGGTTGTTATTAAGAAGTAAAATGCGGTTCATTAATATGAAAATAGTTTTTTGTGAATAGTAACTTTTGACGTTTATTTACCGTGGTTAAAGGTAAATAGGATAATTCAATGTTAAAAAAATATTAAAACATTTCAAAATTACCTTAACACTTGTTCTATCTTTATTGGATGAGTGATGGCCGAGCATGATCAACTTTGGGTCAATTTTCGGACCCCGTAGAGCCACTTAGGAAAGATAATGACACTTTAGATTAATTAATTTAATGTAAAGTCAAAATTGACATTAAAAAAACCATTCATTAATTAATTTTTATATGTTGTTATATAAGTCCTATTTTCGAATATAAATATTTATTAGAAATATAAAATGATTTTCAACATCATGGTATTTCTTTTATAATTTTTAGACATCGAAAAAATTAAATTATTTATGACACAATAATGATACAATATTTACTTTATCAATAAATGATTTAAATAAAAAAGATTATAATGATTAAAATTTTATCCAAAACATGTCAATTTCGGATTGTATGATTTTATTTCGACCATGAGTCATCTTATTTTAATATTTAATGATTTTATCACCATTATAAACCGAATATAATTATATAATAAAATAATATTATCACACTGTCCTTAAGAGCCCCTCCTTCCAATTATAAAAGGAGACCACTTCTAACCAATTCCACACACCTCTCAAGACATTTGGCTCATCTAACATCTTCCCAATTAATCTCCCAATATCCATCTCATTCTCTTAGAATCCTTACCTTTGGCAGAAGGTACTTCATGAAGTCCTTTGGTTCAAACCAAAGTGAGTTACCCAAATTAAAGGAAACGGTTTCTCTTAAATTGTTTTCTTTTATTTTACTTCTCTAACCCCTAAACTATTTTTATTCCTTTATTTTGTAACAAAAATGATATCCTAAATATAATAGCATGTTTTAATGAGAAGGGTTAGAACTAAACTTACACACACCTTTATATAATGGATGAAGAACATAATATCTCTGTGGATGGAAAACTAACGCCTCATGAAAGGATGATTGGTCGATTATCTCCTACCACCTCTGATGGTGGCCATAATGATGGAACTGTTTTTATATATGATATATATTATGTTTATTATTTCCTTATTTTTCTGTATTTCCCATTTATATCAAGCCTTTATGGTTTCCATAGTGGGTAAATACGATAATCTCATTTGAGAAAGTGCAGACTACCGCCCCTCAATTTGATGCGATTCGTTAATTCCTTACGTGGGATGCATAATGGATGGTGATAATGATATTATATATGATATTATACTGGAATTATCATATACCTATGAATTATTATGTTTTAATTCCATTAAAATAAGAAATAGAAATGAAAGTAGCGTTCATGCGTACGTACGTCTTACCGTCTGCATTAACGGTGCATTTCATTTCTTACCTCTAAATGTTATCTACTATTATCAGTACATAAATATATACTGGATAAATATGATATATATTATATATAAATCATGAATATCATTTTGGATATAATTTACTACTGACCACATGGACAACTTGTAAATATGAGGTGTTCATTTTTGACTCTAGTACCAAATATCTATAAAATTAACGCTATTAACATAAATGATTACATAATAATTATAACATGGTAATGAGTAATATAAAAGGAATAATAAAAATGAAAAAGTTTCTTAAGAAAGTAGATAATTAACCTTAGTTTATTATTCAGTAGATTAAAGAACGATCGAGTCAAGTCAGACACGAGGTAAGGGACTTCGTCTCAATCTCCTTTCGTTGAGGAAAATTTTGTTTTAATACACGAATTTCTTTTATACGCTGTATAAAAACCCTTGAGTTTTCAAAGAGAATATTTTTCTATGAAGCATTTTACTAAACAACAAAAAAAGGATGTTCCTTTTAACGTAAGCGGTGACAACGACCTATTCCGTCACTGCGAGTATTATTTGATGTTTGGCTTCCTCAACAAGCCGTAATGTTTTTTTTAAAAGAAAATATATAAAATATACTCATTTTTGTATTTTGGTATTGAAAATGGTTTTGATAATGGAATTTTATGTCAATATATTTAAATGATATATTGTGATTGAAATGTGGGATTTTTTTCTATCCTTTATATTTGTTTTATGTATTATGATTTTATAATGGTACATGGACATTTGACAGGTGGTTACGTGATAAACCAAATGACATGTGGTGCCATGAATACCAGGTCGGGTGGTTACGTTATAACCTCCAATGCATTGGGTATGGAATTTGGCCGTATGGCTATTCCATTTAGTGATTTCTGTGGAAGTCAACCGTATAGTTATTCCATTTAAGTATGTGTATGTCCCAAGTTACCTTTATATGGAATGAGTTCTTTATATGGGCTTTATGGTAATCTTTTGGTTACAAAAGGGTAAGTAATGATGTTTTATCCAGTGAAGAGTATTCACTACTTCATAAAAATGAAAAGTATTGCTTATGTTAAAGTATTCATGGATTACTTGTTGTTATGAAAAACTGACAGTTTTCCTTATTTGTGTATCCCTTACTGAGCTTTTTGTGCTCATCCCAAATTTTTGAAATGTTTTTTCACATCATTTAAAGAAGATTAGGGTTAAGGATGGGATCAACGAAATGTCATGATGTCTAAAAACTTGGAACTAGACATTACACCATTTTTCAAGAGTTCATGTTTTGTAAAAAAATAAAAACTGTATATAAGTGTCTACTTTGTAATATTTTGAGATGTAATAGTTATGTACTAATTATCTAAAACTATAAACATGAATATATCCTCAATGTAAATTATTAATTTAGTTCAATATTATGTAAGGTTTATGGTTGGGTCCTTATAGTTGGTATTAGAGGTCAGTTTAGATAACATTAGGAGTTAGGGTATTGTAAAATTAATGTCCCTAAATTAATTTATGGTAATATTGAGATCATATAGCATTTATAGATTACCATGTTGCTTCAACTAATATATTTATGTGTTTAGAATGGTTTTCTGTAAAGGAAACTGGGCAGCTATGTTGGGACGACATCAGGAGGAAGACAACCTTCCAAATCAGTAACCAGAGATGGTCGGAATTGGAACTGAATAGTTTATTGTAGTGATGACACAGTTGACTCAGGCTATAAATGGTGGTTTTACACATGCAGAAGATCATCTATATCAACAACAGAGGAACATGTCAGTAGTGGAGCATTTCATGAGTCAACATCCTCCATCATTCATAGGATCATCTGATCCGGTGCTAGTATAAGGGTCGATTAAAGCACTGGAAAATATTTATGATTTCACGGGTTATTTAGAACATCAAAAGTTTAGTCTTGATATTTAACATTTTTAAGGTGAAGTTGATCAGTTGTGGTCGATGGTAAAAAATATTAGGGATAAAGAGGAGATTGATTCACTTGTTTGGGATGAATTCAAAGGTATGTTTCCTGTGAAATATTTTCCAAAGGTGGTTTATCTTAGGATGGAAAAACAATTCCTTTAATTGAGGCAGGAGGATGACTCAGTGGCCTCTTATAATGAAAAGTTCACTCAACTGGCATAGTATTCACCAAATTTCATTTGAGATCATGAGTAAGATAAATCAATTTTATTTAGGACTGAAGCCACGATATCGAAGAGCATTAGCCTATCGTGAGTTCAAAAGTTATGAAAAACTTGTTTGATGTGCGGAGAAGGTGGAAATGGAGTTTGTCGATGATCAGATGTTCTATGAAAAACAACATAATAAGTGGTCTAGTTGGCAAGAAAAGGGGAAGATTTCATCAAAGAATCCTGGAGGTAAGAAAATAAAATATCCTACTTTTGAGAAGTGTGGTAAAAAGCATCTTGGATAATGTTTATTGAAGTCTGGAAAGTTTTTCTGGTGTGGTAAGTCTGGTCATATTTCTTGTAACAATAAGGAAGATGATCATGCAGGGAATGAAAAATCATCGGTAATATGATTTAAGTGTAATAAAATGGGTCATTATGCAAACGAGTGTCCAGAGAAGAACTCAACTGATGGAAAGCAGCCAGACTATAAGCAGAAAGGGGTGGTGAAATCCTTTGCAACTACTTCAGCAGATGTTGGGCCATCAAATGAAGTCATATCAGGTACACTTTTTGTTTGTTCAAATTATGCCAATGTGTTGTTTGATTTAGAGTCTACACAATCTTTCATTTATGAGAAGTTTTTTAATCAATTAGGAATTCCATATCAAGATATGAATACAAATCTTGTGGTAAAAACACCTGGAGGAAATATTGAGACAAAAAGAAAATATAAGAACATTTTTTTCCTTATGTGCAGAAGGAATGTACATGAAAAAATTATAGTTTTTACACTAGTAGAGTTCGATGTTATTTTGGGCATGGATTGGATGTATGTTTATCATGCTAAGATTTACTACATAGCTAAAGAGGTATCTTTTCAGAATGATTTTCAGTTTGTATATAAAAATGAACCCTTGATTTTGATAACATATCTGGAAGCAAAGAAACTAGTAAAAGATGGAAATGAATGTTAACTTGAACATATTGTTTAAAATAAAGGAACTGTTCAGATTAATAATTTTCCTGTTGTAAATGGGTACCTTGATGATTTTCATGACGAGTTTTCTAGTATTATACCTGATCGGGAAGTTGAATTTACTATTGACATAGTTCCTGATGCTAAGCTAATTTCAAAATCCCCTTATCAAATGGATCAAATTGAACTTTTAGAGTCAAATAAAAATTTTTAGGATTTATGAGATAAAAGTTTCATATGACCTAGCACATCACCATGGGGTTCTCCTGTGATATTTTTTAAAAAGAAAGATTGTTCAATGAGACTTTTCATTGATTCTAGTGCATTGAATAACATCATTGTTAAGAACAAGTATCATTTTCCTCATATTGATTATTTGTTTGATCAGCTCCAGGGAGCTCAGTATTTTTTGACGATTTACATGATATCGGGGTACCATCAGTTAGAAGTAAAGGAATAATACATTCCGAAGACAAAATTTTGTACTAGATATGACCATTAAGAATTTATAGTTATTCCTTTTGGTTTTACCAATGCACCTATTGTATTCATGGATCTTATGAGTAGAATTTTTTGTGAGCTCTAGGATATGTTTGTGGTTGTGTAAATTGAGGATATTATGGTTTATTCTAAAATTAAGGAGGAAAATGAAATTAATTTAAGGGTTTTCTTTCAAACCATTACAGAAAAGAAAATATTTGGGAAATTCCGAAAGTGTGAGTTTTGGTTACCAAAAATTTCATTCCATGGTCACATTGTTTCAAAATATGGAATAAATGTTGATCCCGCTAAAACAAATGTTGTTGAAGAATGTCCAAGACCGATAAATATAACTAACATCTATAGTTTTCTTGGTTTGGATGGTTATTACTAGAGGTCTGTTAAAACAATTCTTGATTATCACTTCCAATGACTAAGTTAACTCGAAAAGATGTTATACTCATTTGGACAAAAGAAAGTGATGATTGTTTTCAGGAATTGAAAAGAAGATTGGTGAATTCTCTACTTTTAGCACTGCCATCCAGAAATGTTTAGTTTGTTATCTACAGTGATGCTTCATTGAAAGGACTTTGTTTTGTCCTAATGCATAATGATCAGGTAATTTCTTATGCATCATGTTAGTTAAACCTCATGAGTTAAATGACCATACACATGATTTGGAAATAGATACTATTTTTTTTTGATTTAAAAATTTTGAGGCATCATTTTTGTGGTGTAAAGTTATAAATATATACTGATCACAAAAGTTTTATGTATATATTCACTTAGAAAGAATTGAACATGATACAGAGGGGATGGATAGAATTAATCAAGGATTATGATTGCATGATCCATTACCATCCGTGTAAAGACCCGTAAAATTCAAGGGAAATTTTTTTCTTAATTTTCTTTAGAATTTTACAAGAGCGCGGTTTCAGACGGCACCTGATTCCGAGGCCCGGAGTGCCCCGAATAAATTTGTGAAGTTTGGCTCGGGTACGTTCAGTGAACGAATGATCGGGAATTCCTAAATTTTGATCCGGTGCTCAGAATTGAAATCCGAGGGCACCGATGAACTCGCAGCGCCGATATTCGCTTAAGGAGACCTTTTCGGAAGTTGCGTTTGTTGCGGGTTGAAAGTTAGTTTTTGGGTTTTTAGATTAAGTTAAATAAAATTTGTGAAATACAAAATTTTATTTTAACTTGAAGTTTTTTTAAATTCTTCCAAAGGGAGTTGGGAGTGGGACCCACATCCACTTAACCTCCCTTGGGAGGATTAAGTGAGGTGGGGCCCACACGAAACCCAACCTTCCACCTCCCTTTAACTCTCCTTTTAATTATTGTTTGACAACTTAAAGTATTAATTGAGGTGAGTTGTTCAAATTCAAACCTTTGAATTTCATGTGGTAAAGTATTGTAATAATATAAACTTAAAGCTTATTTTATTCTAGGTTAATTCTTTTACCACCTTGAGAGGAATTTTGGAGCTTCTCCTTATTCTTCTTCTTCTTCAACTCTGACGAAGAACACGAAGAACCTTCGAACTTCGACGAAGAACTCCACGTTCTCGGGAACCGTCTTCCTTGACGACATAACTGCGGCATCGACGTTCTTCTTCCGCGACACTCGACTTTCGCGAATCGTTATCGATCATCGGACCTTCTTCGCCGGCATACGAAGATTCGCCAACGACGTATCTCTTCGGGCGTATCTCTTCATCAACGGATTTGACGAACGACTACCGCGACGCCCGACCTCCGCGACGTTGTCTTCCGCGGGACGTTGACAAATCTTCGAACCTATACCCAAGGTAGGGGTTGTTGTAATTTGTTTATTTATTTATCCTTGTTCATGGTTCATGCATGACTAACGTAAGGATTTTAAGTTGTGTTTTAACGTGAGGGGGCCGGACCGCATGAACACGGCCGAACCCCTCCTTCGTTCTTGGTGTTTTATTTTTCGGATGAATAAAGGTGGCGTGGTGCCGTCGCACCATGCGGATATTCGCCCAAATCTTTTTGCGCGGCGCCGTCGCGCCGCGCCGGGGAAGAATCATCAAGAACGCGACGCCGTCGCGCCGCGTTGAAGGAAATCAAAGGCGCGGCGGAGGGGCGTGGTGCCGTCGCACCGCGCCGGACGACGAACACCGCGGCCGGTTCCGGGCCGCGGTGGGACGAGAAGACCGGCGGCCGGGCCGCCGGCGTCAGAAGCCGAATAGGGGACCAGATTTTCCGGTCCCGTTGGAGAAAACCGGCCGGCAGTTGGCCGGCCGGAAGGTCAAAGGCCGGGGGAAATAAATTCCCCCGGCCAGCTCAAAACCCCCCCTCATTTATGAGGAGGGGGGCGGTTCCCTTGAGGGGGGGGGGGGGGGGGGCAGGAGGCCCCCCGGTTTCTTCAAGCCGGCCCCCACGTGGGGGGCCGTTTTTTTTCAAAGGGCGCGGCATAAAGCCGCGCCGTCTTCCAATCAAGCGGGGGCTTGATTCCCCCCGCGCGCTGCGTCCGTGCGGCGCCAGGCCGCCGCGCCGCCGTGCCGCCGGCCGGCCGGCCGGGACGGGTCGGACCCGGGTCGGGTCGACCCGGTTCGGGCCGACCCAGGGGGGGGGGGGGGGGGGGGGGTCGGCCCGGACCCGGACCCGGACCCCCCCGTTTCGAATCAGTTTCAGTCTTTTGGCCATAACTTGAGCCACGGACCTCCGATTGACGAACCGTCTACGGCAACACTATCCTTGGATCGAGACGGTCGTTTCGGTATATCGCACTCAAGGATTCGGATTACTTTGAGTTCAGCTGGGTTGGTTCGTTTACGAAACCAACCGGGCCTTCGGAGCGGAAACACTCATATCTTGAGCTACGGACGTCCGATTGACGTGCCGTCAGCTGTGTTGTGTTCCTCTTAGTGAGACGAATCTTTTGGCATACTCCGCCCGAGGTTTGGACATAGGTGGAGTACGGTCGGGTTGGTTTTACCTTAAAAACCAACCGGGCCCCGGGGACGAAAATGCCAATAACTCTCAGACCGGGCGTCCGATCGACGCGCCGTCTGTTGAGTTGAGTTCCTGTTGACGATACACAACTTTTGGATACATCAACTCTGGACTTTGTGACAGTTGATGTATCAGCCTCTCGGCTCGTGGAGCGGATCCTCCGAACGAGCTTGCTGTGTGCGGGAACCCTAGTGCTGGCTGCGACTGTTACTGTGACTGCTACTGCTACTGCTACTGTGACTGCGACGACAACAGTACAGAGATCCTGTGTGGATTCGACGGCGACGACTACTGCACTCAGCGATCCTACGTGGATCAGTGCTACAGGTCCTGCGTGGGCCCGATCCTGTGTGGGTCCAATCCTGTATAGGTCACTGCGGGGGTTAGTACCTATCGATCCTTCGTGGGTCCGACGACTTAGATGGTTCAGTGATCATCTTTATCGTCATCCGAAGAAGTATACCTGCGTGAGTTGAATCTTCTGTTTTACTCGATAGAGGTGGTGCGCTTGGTTGTAGCGGCAGACCCGCGATACTGGAGACGAGCGTACGGAGTACGGAGACCGTGTAGCCGGCTGAGACCTGAAGACTGCTCGACCGACTCGACTTGGAGTGAGTCGACTAGCCCAGTGGACGGAGCGCCCGGTATTTGGCGGCAGACCCACGGTGGACGGAGCGCCTGGTAGTTGGCAGCAGACCCGCGGTACTCGACTGGAGGAGTACCTCTGTAGGCTATTTGGGTGAGCGCCCGGTATTTGGCAGCAGACCCTCAGCGGACGGAGCACCCGGTAGTTGGCGGCAGACCCGCGGTACTCGACAGGAGGAGTACCTCAGCAGTCTTAGGTTAGTGAGCAGTATCTCAGAGACGTGACAGGACACTGTACACTTCAGAGATGGGGCTCTTCAGTAGTTACGTTTTTGATAATGAAAATCCTGTGTGAGCTGAATCCAGTTACTTTCCTGTGTGTATTGTGTTGTTCTATCCTGTGTGGATTATGTTTTGATTTCCTGTGTGGAATACGTTTACTTTCCTGTGTGGACTGAGTTTTACTTGGGCTCGGAGGTTGGAGCATATTTGAAATTGATGACTTAGGTATATGTATGGGCATATACCTAAGCAGTGTCGGTTATTACTTCGTGATTGTTCCTTTCTTCGTGGTTTATCCTTTGTGGATTTGAGAGACCTTCAGGGGTCTTGGGGTCCCTACTGAGTAGCTTATACTCACCCCTGCACGGGCTTTTCCCGCACTACGTTGTATTCGTTGCAGACGACGGACAGCGTTGATCTTAGCTGAGGCTTGCAGAGCAGGACGGTACCTGGAGGTGGACTACTGGGCGGGACGTGCTCGGAGCGGACGGCGGGACCCGTGGAGCAGTGGAGCTATCTGTACCCACCCTTCAGGTGGGATTTCCAGTGGACAGCTCGGTGTAGCGGCTTTTACTTTTCAGTTGCTGTTTTCCCTTTTCAAGTTGTACTTTACTTTCAGTTTGGGTTTGTATACTAACCCATTTACCTTTCCGCACTTTTAGTTGTACTCTGCTTTTGCTTAGTATTTACATTCTGCTTGCTTACTCTGTGGTGTTTGTTTACTTTACAAAGGCAATGCCTTCCCTTTTTACCAGGATTTACGCCTTGGTGCTAGTCGCCAGCCCCTGGCCTATGGAAGGCGGGCTTGGGGTAGTCACGGCACGGACCTCGAGGGCGGGTCGTGACAAATTGGTATCAGAGGAGTTCGGTTCTACCGCGAACTCTGATCTTTTCTATGAGAAGCAATAATGTTTAGCGTATTCAGTGTGGTTATCAGTCCAGGGAGTCCAGTGTTGGTGCGACGACCGACGTATCCGTACACCAGGACCCTGACTTCTGGTTTCCGACTTAATGCACGAAAACATTGATTGCGTGTGTGTTTCAAAGTTTTCTTTGTGATTACTTATATCAGCTCACCAGGTATACTGTTCTTACCGTGGCACACCTGTTTCCTTTTCAAGGATGGCCCCACGACGGCAGCCAGCTAGGGTTCCGAGAGTCGAGCGTGACGACAGCCCACCGAGCGATGAGGCCTCGGTGCAGGGCCCTTTGTCAGCAGTGGCACCGGCGGTAGCACTACCCGCCGAGCCCCCGATGCTTCCAGCAGCAGCCGCTGACGATGCACGTCACCTCAGCGCACTGCATGAGTTTCAGCGCCAGCGACCGCCCAGGTTTCGCGGGGAGACGGATCCCCAGGCAGCAGAGGACTGGCTGGAGGCAGTGGTACGAGTGTTTAGGCTAGTGAGGACACCAGCAGACCTCATGGTGATCCTCACTGCGAGCCTACTACACGCAGCAGCAGGACGATGGTGGAGCTTGATACTCCAGGTGCTCGATGAGGCATCTCTACATTGGACGGACATTGAGAGCCTCTTCCGCTTGGAGTTCGTCCCAGCCACCCTTCGTGCGGTGCGTATCCAGGAGCTTCTTCAGCTGCGGCTGGGCAGCATGACGGTCGCTCAGTACTCGGTGAGATTTACTGATCTCTCGCGCTACTCGACCGACATGGTACGGGACCCATTCTTCCAGGCCCGGACCTTCGAGCAGGGTTTGAGACACGAGATCAGGGCATCGCTGATCTCCCTCAGCATACCGACTCAGACAGGAGTACTGGAGCGAGCCCTCTTGATCGAGAGCTTCCTTGCTGAGTCTACACCTGCGCAGCGACCCACCGTAGGGCGGCAGATAGCAGAGTCTTCGGCAACAGGTAGCCGACGGATGACTCAGGGTTCCAGGCAGACCAGACCTACCGGTGGCCGACTGCACGAATCAGGCTCAGTTGTACGGGGAAGCCGGGGTGGAGTCAGAGCCAGGCGTGCCGAGAGTGGGCAGTGTTACTCCTGTGGCGGGATTGGTCACATGGCTCGTGACTGTTCGACCCGCCATGCTGATGATCAGCAGTTAAGTGAAGAACCTCCCAGGCAGAGGCAGAGGTTCGACCGTGGCGGTCCGCTGGGAGGAGGCGGACGAGGCAGAGGAGCTGGACGAGCAGCCGGTGGTGGGCGACGCTTTGAGGCTCTGCCACCACCACCACCAGGAGGTCCACCCCGACCACAGGGAGTAGGTGAACATGCGAGAGCTCAACTTCAGGAAGCCAAGGCCTTCGATCATGGAGCTCTGGGAGCCGATGGACATGAGCAGAACTAGTGGATACATCCTTTGTACTTCTGGTTCCTTGTTGCATTTTTGTAGCGTCTTGTATTATGAGCTGCAATAATAAAAGACGCATACCTTTGTGATATTTTCGTTCCTGTCCTCTTTCGTGATGTTACTAAGAGGTTCCAGTTTTGGCTGTTGACTTGACCCTCACTTGTGAGACATCTACTGGAAGAGACCCAGTTACCACACACTGATGCCGATAGTGTGACTCAACCCTTGGAGGCGAGAGTAACGGTTGAATCTCTTAGTAGTAGCGTCGAGGCCTTACGACGTCATCCTTGGTATGGATTAATATCATCCATGTTAGGATTGACTGTTTTAGGAAAAGAATGTGGTTCATCCAGGGGATGAGACCAGATTTCTCTTATCGGCAAAGAAGAAATATTGCAGCTCTTGTGGGACCGGAGATGGTCCAGGACACGACAGAGAAGGTCCAGGTCATCCAGGAGCGGATGAGTACAACTCAGAGCCGGCAGAAGCCTTACGCTGACAGGAGGCGGAGGCCACTAGAGTTCGAGGATGGAGACCACGTCTTCTTGCGGGTCTCACCTCGACGTGGTATTCGGAGATTTGGCCGAGGCAGCAAGTTATCTCCTCACTTCATCGGACCCTTCCAGGTCCTCAGCAGGGTTGGCGAGGTGGCTTATTGCCTGGCTCTACCACCTCAGTTGCACCGGGTGCACGATGTCTTCCACGTGTCTCAGCTGAGGAGATACGTGCACGACCCGACGCACATCATTGATCATGGGGAGCTTGACGTTGACGATGGGGCGACTTTTACGGAGGTCCCGGTGGAGATAGAGGATCGACAGGAGCGGTTCCTGCATGGGCGATCGATTACTCTTGTGTGCATCAGATGGCAGCACAGGAATCTCCAGGAGAGCACATGGGAGCGGGAGGCTCAGATGCGTGCTCAGTACCCACATTTGTTTCCCTAGTTTTTGATGTAACTTTACGGGGACGTAAAGCCCTGAGGTGGGAGTAATGTAAAGACCCGTAAAATTCAAGGGAATTTTTTTTCTTAATTTTCTTTAGAATTTTAAAAGAGCGTGGTTTCAGACGGCACCTGATTCCGAGGCCCGGAGTGCCCGGAATAAATTTGCGAAGTTTGGATCGGGTACGTTCAGTGAACAAACGAGCGGGAATTCCTAACTTTTGATCCGGTGCTCAGAATTGAAATCCGAGGGCACCGATGAACTCGCAGCGCCGATATTCGCTTAAGGTGACCTTTTCTGAAGTTGCGTTTGTTGCGGGTTGAAAGTTAGTTTTTGGGTTTTTAGATTAAGTTAAATAAAATTTGTGAAATACAAAATTTTATTTTAACTTGATGTATTTTTTAAATTCTTCCAAAGGGAGTTGGGAGTGGGACCCACATCCACTTAACCTCCCTTGGGAGGATTATGTGAGGTGGGTCCCACATGAAACCCAACCTTCCACCTCCCTTTAACTCTCCTTTTAATTAATGTTTGACAACTTAAAGTATTAATTGAGGTGAGTTGTTCAAATTAAAAACTTTGAATTTCATGTGGTAAAGTTGTGTAATAATATAAGCTTAAAGATTATTTTATTCTAGGTTAATTCTTTTACCACCTTGAGAGGAATTTAGGAGCTTCTCCTTATTCTTCTTCTTCTTCAACTCTGACGAAGAACACGAAGAACCTTCGAACTTCGACGAAGAACTCCACGTTCTTGGGAACCGTCTTCCGTGAAGACATAACCGCGGCATCGATGTTCTTCTTCCGCGACGCTCGACTTCCGCGAATCGTTATCGATCAGCGGAACTTCTTCGTCGGCATACGAAGATTCGCCAATGACGTATCTCTTCGGGCGTATCTCTTCGTCAACGGATTTGACGAACGACTACCGCAACGCCCGACCTCCACGACGTTGTCTTCCGCGGGACGTTGAAAAATCTTCGAACCTATACCCAAGGTAGGGGTTGTTGTAATTTGTTTATTTATTTATCCTTGTTTGTGGTTCATGCATGACTAACGTAAGGATTTTATGTTGCTTTTTAACGTGAGGGGGCTGGACCGCATGAACACGGCCGAACCCCTCCTTCGTTCTTGGTGTTTTATTTTGCGGATGAATCAAGGTGGCGTGGTGCCGTCGCACCACGCGGATATTCGCCCAAATCTTTTTGCGCGGCGCCGTCGCGCCCCGCCGGGGAAGAATCATGAAGAACGCGACGCCGTCGTGCCGCGTTGAAGGAAATAAAAGGCGCGGCGGAGGGGCGTGGTGCCGTCGCACCGCGCCGGACGACGAACACCACGGCCGGTTCCGGGCCGCGGCGGGACGAGAAGACCGGCGGCCGGGCCGCCGGCGTCGGAAGCCGAATAGGGGACCGGATTTTCCGGTCCCGTTGGAGAAAACCGGCCGGCAGTTGGCCGGCCGGAAGGTCAAAGGCCGGGGGAAATAAATTCCCCCGTCCAGCTCAAAACCCCCCCTCATTTATGAGGAGGGGGGCGGTTCCCTTGAGGGGGGGCAGGAGGCCCCCCGGTTTCTTCAAGCCGACCCCCACGTGGGGGGCCGTTTTTTTTAAAGGGCGCGGCATAAAGTCACGCCCTCTTCCAATCAAGTGGGGGCTTGATTCCCCCCGCGCACTGCCTCCGTGCGGCGCCAGGCCGCCGCGCCACCACGCCGCCGCGCCTTCGCGCCATCGGCCGACCGGCCGGCCGTGCCGGGTCGGACCCGGACCCACCCGTTTCGAATCAGTTTCGGTCTTTTGGCCATAACTTGAGCCACGGACCTCCGATTGACGAACCGTCTGCGGAAATGCGATTCTTGGATCGAGATGGTCGTTTCGGTATATTGCACTCATGGTTTCGGATTACTTTGAGTTCGGCCGGGTTGGTTCGTTCATGAAACCAACCGGGCCTTCGGAGCGGAAACACTCATATCTTGAGCTACGGACGTCCGATTGACGTGCCGTCAGCTGTGTTGTGTTCCTCTTAGTGAGACAAATCTTTTGGCATACTCTGCCCGAGGTTTGGATGCAGGTGGAGTACGGTCGGGTTGGTTTTTCCTTAAAAACCAACCGGGCCCCGGGGACGAAAATGCCAATAACTCTCGGACCGGGCGTCCGATCGACGCATCGTCTGTTGCGTTGAGTTCCTGTTGACGATACTGAACTTTTGGATACATCAACTCTGGACTTTGTGACAGTTGATGTATCAGCCTCTCGGCTCGTGGAGCGGATCCTCCGAACGAGCTTTCTGTGTGCGGGAACCCTAGTGCTTGCTGCGACTGTTACTGTGACTGCTACTGCTACTGCTACTGTGACTGCGACGACAATATTACAGATATCCTGTGTGGATTCGACGGCGACGACTACTGCACTCAGCGATCCTACGTGGATCAGTGCTACAGGTCCTGCGTGGGCCCGATCCTCTATGGGTCCGATCCTGTGTAGGTCACTGCGGGGGTTAGTACCTATCGATCCTTCGTGGGTCCGACGACTTAGATGGTTCAGTGATCATCTTTATCGTCATCCGAAGAAGTATACCTGTGTGAGCTGAATCTTCTGTTTTACTCGATAGAGGTGGTGCGCTTGGTTGTAGCGGCAGACCCGCGATACTGGAGACGAGCGTACGGAGTACGGAGACCGTGTAGACGGCTGAGACCTGAAGACTGCTCGACCGACTCGACTTGGAGTGAGTCGACTAGCCCAGTGGACGGAGCGCCCGATATTTGGCGGCAGACCCACGGCGGACGGAGCGCCTGGTAGTTGGCAGCAGACCCGCGATACTCGACTAGAGGAGTACCTCTGTAGGCTATTTGGGTGAGCGCCCGGTATTTGGCAACAGACCCTCAGCGGCCGGAGCGCCCGGTAGTTGGAGGCAGACCCGCGGTACTCGACAGGAGGAGTACCTCAGCAGTCTTAGGTTAGTGAGCAGTATCTCAGAGTCGTGACAGGACACTGTACACTTCAGAGATGGGGCTCTTCAGTAGTTACGTTTTTGATAATGAAAATCCTGTGTGAGCTGAATCCTGTTACTTTCCTGTGTGGATTGTGTTGTGCTATCCTGTGTGGATTACGTTTTGCTTTCCTATGTGGAATACGTTTACTTTCCTGTGTGGACTGAGTTGTACTTGGGCTCGGAGGTTGGAGCGTATTTGAAATTGATGACTTAGGTATATGTATGGGCATATACCTAAGCAGTGTCGGTTATTACTTCGTGATTGTTCCTTTCTTCGTGGTTTATCCTTTGTGGATTTGAGAGACCTTCAGGGGTCTCGGGGTCCCTACTGAGTAGCTTATACTCACCCCTGCACGGGCTTTGCCCGCACTACGTTGTGTTGGTTGCAGACGACGGACATCATTGATCTTAGCTGAGGCTTGCAGAGCAGGACGGTACCTGGAGGTGGACCACTGGGCGGGACGTGCTCGGAGCGGACGGCGGGACCCGTGGAGCAGTGGAGCAATCTGTACCCACCCTTCAGGTGGGATTTCCAGTGGACAGCTCGGTGTTGCGGCTTTTACTTTTCAGTTGCTGTTTTCCCTTTTCGAGTTGTACTTTACTTTCAGTTTGGGTTTGTATACTGGCCCATTTACCTTTCCGCACTTTCAGTTGTACTCTGCTTTTTCTTAGTATTTACTTTCTTCTTGCTTACTCTGTGGTGTTTGTTTACTTTACAAAGGTAATGCCTTCCCTTTTTACCGGGATTTACGCCTTGGTGCTAGTCGCCAGCCCCTGGCCTATGGAAGGCGGGCTTGGGGTAGTCACGGCACGGACCTCGAGGGCGGGTCGTGACAATCCGGTAAAATAAAATAATGTGGCTGATGCTTTATGTCAAAAAAGAAATTTATCATTAACCATGTTATGTTTGCAACGAGATACTTTGGTTTTTGATTTTAATAACTTTGGCATAGAAGTTGTTGGTGTAAGAAATTCTTCTATTTTGTATCATGTTTCAGTGAGATCATCTCTATTATACAGAATTAAGAAAGTGCAGAAGGAAGACAGTGAGTTGCATAAAAAGGTAGAGTTGGTTCCGAAGGGTAAGTTTCCTAATTTTAAAACTAATAATGATTGTGTATTGAGGTTTGGGAAGAGATTATGTGTGCCTTGTGATTCATAGTTGAAGAATGAGTTGTTATGTGAAGCTCATAGTTCTTTATTTTCTGTTCATCATGGCAGTCTTAAGATGTAACGGGATCTCCGTGAGTATTACTGGTGGGATGGAATGAAAATAGATATTGCTGATTTTACTATGAAGTGTTTGACTTTTCGATAGGTTAATGTAGAGCGGTAATTACCGTAAGCGATGCTTCATCCTTTACTAGTGCCAAAGTGGAAATGGAAAATATATCCATGGGCATTGTTGTGGGATTACCGATGACATAGAATGGTAATAATACAATCTGGGTTATTGTTGATTGATTTACAGAATCTACTCATTTCCTTCCTATTCGAGTTACTTTGTCTCTATATCAACTTGATTGGTTGTATGTTAAAGAGATAGTCAGTTTTCACGGTGTTCCCTCTCCATTGTATCTGATCATGATCCCATGTTTACTTCTAACTTTTGGAAAGGCCTTTAGAAGTCATTGGGTACTGAATTAAATTTTAGTACAACCTTTCATCCTCAATCAGATGGGAAATTAGAATGAAAAATTCAGACCATGGAGGATATGTTACGTGTTTTCTCGATGAATTTTCAGGGAAGTTGGGAACAACATCTTTCTTTGGATGAGTTTTCTTATAATAAAAGTTTTCATTCTAGTATACCTATGGCTTCATTTGAGGCATTATATAGAAACCATTTTCGAACTACATATTTTTGGGATGAAGTAGCTGAAAAGAATCTGATGGGACCAGAATTGGTAGAAGAGATGACAGAGAAAGTTCAGTTGATTTAGAAGCACCTGAGAACAGCTCAGAGCAGATAGAAAATTTATACAGATATATAAAGAAAGGATCTTTCTTTTGAGGTAGGTGATCATGTCTTTCTCAAAATTTCTCCATGGAAAAGTGTTATGTGTTTTCGTAATAAGGGAACAATGAGTCTGAGGTTCATTGGACCTTAAGAAATTCTAGAGAAAGTTGGATCAGTTGCGTACAGAGTGGATTTACCTCCAAGTTTATCTCAGGTACACAATGTTTTTCATGTTTTGATATTGAGAAGGTATATGCCAGGTACATCTCATGTTTTGAGCTAATAGGTAGTTTGGTTGGAAGAGAATCTCTTTTTTGAGGAACAACTAGTCCAGATTCTTGACCGTAGAGAGCAAGTGTTGTGGAAAAAGGTAATTCACCAGGTAAAGGTTTTGTGATCAAACCATGTGATTGAAGAGGCAACGTGGGAATCTGAAAATGCTATGAGGGATAAATACCCCCACTTATTTTGATAAGTGAATAATAATTAAGAGGATGAAATTACCGAAAGGGGGGAAGGATGTAACATCCCATGTAAATAATGAATAATACATATTTTATATTTATAAATATTCTTGAATTAAATATTAATTTTACTTTAACGGGGTTTCTATGTTCGATAGCGTACCTAATACGCAAACACGAGTTTCTTTGAAATATTACGTTGGACACTAATAATATAATATTATTATTTTAAATGGTAGTTAACTTCTTGCCATTTTATTTGCAATAATTAATGAAACTAACTATAATATGATTATACATGTTTGTTAAATGTATTTACATTTATCCAATAAAATTTAGAGGCTTAAAAATGTAAATGAATCTAATTTTAAGCATAATCTACATTAAAAGGCCGATTTATCGCCTTTTAATAGAGACCCCTCTTTAAATAGAGTTTTGGTTACTTTAATACATTATGTATGACCAAATAATATCTTTCTTTAGAATGGGTACATAAAAATTTACTTTGGGTAAATTTTTGGAATTTTTCCGATAAAGTTCATTTTTTAATGAATAGTGAAAAATGTTGTATTTAATTCAAAAGTGTCTTTTAATATAATTTATTTATCTGGATAGATTATCTTTTTAATTTGTTTTAAATTTAATTTAAAATTATTTTTTACCATTTAATCCAGTTTTGGTCATTGGAAATAATTTCACTTTTAAATTGGACATAAACAAGTGTCAATCTTTTGATAATTATTGTTTCTTAAAAACACACTATTTGTTCTGATAACTGGAATTAATTTTAAAATTAATTAATTCCACATATATGTTTTGAATTTGAAAAAATAGAAATCATTTTGTAATTCGGAATATCAAGTAAAGCTTATGCTGAATTTTTTGATTTTTTTTAAAACTTCAATTTTTGATGAATAGAGAAACCACATAGTGGTAGTTAAAAAGGCTGAATATTTTCATTTAAATGAACTTTTACCACTTATGTGAATTTAATTTCAAAAATACGACATAAATGGTTGTTATAAAGAAGTAAAATTTGGTTCATTATGATGAAAATAATTTTTGGTGAATAGAAACTTTTGATATTTATTTACCACAGTTAAAGGTAAATATGGTAATTCAAGGTTAAAAGAATATTATAATACTTCAAAATTACCGTAACACTTTTTCTAACCTTATTATATGAGTGATGGCCAACCATGGGTATCTTTGGGTCGATATTGGGACCCCATGGATCCACTTTTAAAAGATAATGACACTTTAGATTAATTAATTTAATGTAAAGACAAAATTGACATTAACAAAAATATTTTAGTTATTAATTATTATATGGTGTCATGTATGTCTTATTTTAAACTATAAATATTTATTGGAAAGCTAAAAAGAATTTCTACATCATGGTTCTTTGTTAATTTTTAGATATCGAATAAATTAAATTATTTATGACACAATAATGATTCAGTATTTACCTCATCAATAAATCATTTAAATAAATAAGATTATAATGATTAAAATATTATCCAAAACATGACCAATTTTGATTGGATGATTTTATTTCAACCATTAGTATTCTTATCTTAATATTTAATTATTTTTGGAAATTAAAAGTCTAATAAAATTATATAATAAAATAATACTATCACACTTTTCTAAAGAGCCCCCCCATTATAAAAGGAGACCACTTCTAACCTATTCCACACACCACTCAAGAAATTTGGCTTGTCCAAACTCTGCCCAATTAATCTCCCTACATCCCTCTCATCCATTTAGAGGAATTACCTTAGGCCGAAGGCACCTCAAGATGTCTTTTGGTTCAAACCAAAGGGAGTTACCCAAATTAAAGGTAACAGTTTCTCTTAAATTGTTTTCTTTTATTTTACTTCTCCATCCCCTAAACTCTTTTTTATTCCATTATTTTGTAACAACACCAGTATCCTCAATATACTAGGATGTTTTTATGAGAAGGATTTGATTAAACATACACACACCTCCATCTAATGGATGAATAACATAATGTTTCTGTGGATGGAAAACTAACGCCTCACGAAACGATGATTGTTCGATTATCTCATACCACCTCTCATGGTTTCCAATATGATGGAAATGTATTTATTTATGATATATATTATATTTATTATTTCTTTATGCTTATGTATTTCCCATTTATATCATGCCTTTACGGTTTCCATTGTGGGAAAATACGATAATCTCATTTGAGGAAATGCGGACAACCGCCCCCTCAAAGTGATGTGATTCGTTAATGACTTTTATTGGATGTATAAATGATGAAGTTAATGATATTATATATGATATTATACTATAATTATCATATAAATATGTACAATTATGTTTTAATTCCCTTAAAATAATAAATAGAAATGAAAGTAGCGTTAATGCGTACGTACGGCTTACCGCCTCCTTGAACGGTGCATTTCATTTCATACCTCTAAATGATATTTACTATTATAAATACATGTATATACTGGATATATACTATATATATGATATCTTAATCATGAATATAATTATGTATATAATGGAATACTGACCACATGGACAACATGTAAATATAAGGTGTTCATTTTTGACTCAAGTACCAAATATCGACAAAATGGATGTTATTAAATTAATTGATTACATAATAATTATAACATGGTAATGAGTGATATAAAAGGAATAATAAACATGAAAAAGGTTCTTAAGCAAGTATAAATTAACTTTATTTTATTATTTAGGAGAATAATGAATGATCGAGTCATGTCAGACATGAGGTAAGGGACTTTGTCTCAATCTCTTTTCATTAAGGCATATTTTGTTTTAATACACGACTTTATTTTATAAGTTGTATAAACACCCTTGAATTTTCAAATAGAATCCTTTTCATTGAGGAATTTTACTAAAAGACAAAAAAAGAATGTTCCTTTTAATGTAAGTGTTGACAATGACCTTTTCCACCACCGTGAGTATTATTTGATGTTTGGCTTCCTCAACAAGTCGTAATGTTTATTTAATGAAAATAAATACCATATACTCTTTTATGTATTTTGATATTGAAAATGGTTTTGATAATAGATATTTTATTTCAATATATTTATGTGATATATTGTGATTGAAACGTGGAAATTTTTTCTTTCCATTATATTTGTTTTATGTCTTATGATTCTATAATGGTACTTGGGCATTTGATGGGTGGTTACATGATAAACCAAATGACGAGTGGTGCCGTAAATACCAGGATGAGTGGTTACGTCATAACCTCCAATGCATTGGGTATGGAAGTCGGCCGTATGGGTATTCCATTTAGTGATATGTATGGATGTTGACCATATGGTTATTCCATTTAAGTATGTGTATGTCCAAAGTTACCTTTATATGTGATGTGTTCTTTATATGGGTTTTATTGTAAAATTTTGGTTACAAAATGTTATGTAATGATCTATTATTCAGGGAAGTGTATTCAGTACTACATATAGGTGAAAAGTATTATTTATGTTATAGTATTCATGGTTTACTTGTTGTTTTAAAAAACAAACAGTTCTCCTTCATTGTGTATTTCTTACTGAGCTTTTTATGCTCATCCCAAATTTTTGAAATGTTTTTTCACAGGATTTAAAGAAGATTAGGGTCAAGGATGGGATCATGGAAAAGTAATTCTTGTCTAAAAACCTAGAACTAGACATGACTTGATTTTTCAAGTGTTCATGTTTTTAAAAAATGGAAACTGTGTAGAAGTGTATACTTAGTAATCTTTTGATATGTAATAGTTATATCCTAATTCTCTAAAACTCTAAACCTGAAAAGATCCTCAATGTGAATTACCCATTTAAGTCAATATTATTTATGGATTAAGGTCAGGTCATAATAATTAAAGGGAACACCACACTTCATGATTTCCAATTCCACTGACGGATCGTCCAATGGTCATCCGGTGCCAAAGATATGGCCAAAAGAAAGTAAAGGGTCATAGTGGGAATGGGTCCGGTAGGACCCGGTCAGACTGACCCGGCCAGACCTAGTCTGGGCCAACCTGGTTCAGATCGACTCGTCCTAACCCATTGGGTCTGACACAGCCTGTTGGGTGGGCCAACACGTTAGGTTCAGACCAGCCCACTGGGCCAAGCCCAGTAGGCAGTGAGGAACCACGGAGAGCCGCAAGGGCACGTGGCATCTCTGCCCGATCAGGGGCGGCTAGGCCTGGAAGGGCGCCGCGGGGGGCCGGTTCAGTCGGGGCACCACGAGGGCATGACCGGTTCAACCATGGGTAGTGCGGCAGGGGCGTGGCCTGCGATGGCGGTAGGGCCGGCGAGGGCGGTGCGGCCAGAGAGGGCGGTGCGACCGGTGAGGCCGTGCAGACAGAGAGGGTGGCACGACAAGCGAGGTCCGCATGGCCGATGAGGCGGCAAGGCTGGCGAGGGCGGCACATCGAAAAGGATGGTGGAGCCATGGTACGATGCGGCCAGAGCGTGAGGGCCTGTCCAGTCGGCGATTGGAACACTGTGGGGGCGACGTGGGTCACTGAGGCCGTGGGGGGCACGGTCGTTGCGTTCGATGCCTTCGTCGCCTTTTTCGCGGATTCGAAGAACATAAAAATGAAGATTGGCGGGGGGTCAATCCATGTTAGTTTTTCCTGCACCCTCCGCATTTAGGGTGGTAGAAATCTTCTCATCAAGAGAAAAGCACAACAACCCCCCCCCCCCCACTAAAAAAACATCCTATTTCTTCGTTTTGAAATAAAGTAATAACATTTGAATAAATCATACATAAAAAAACTAAACCCCTACCTTGTTCATTGTTCTTCAATGGAGTTGTGGGGAAGAAGATGTATCTTTCGGAAAATATGGACGTTAGCATTTTCTTTCATCTTCAGTTTGTGCGCCGGCTCGTCGTAGTCGAATACGTCCTATGTCAAAAGAAGTACAAAGGAAGAAGGTCGATGTCAGGGTCGACGTTCTTCATCAGTGGATCATTCTTTGTGGAGGAAGCATTATTCGTTGGATATTTTTGTCTCAAGATCTATAATCCTCCTTTTAAAACCTTTTTCCATCAAATGAAAAGATATCCCTTCCAAGTAATAGATTATCTATTATTTAGTTTGATGGGTTTAAAATTTAAATTATTGAATTTAATTAAATGAGATGACTCAATTAATTAAAGGGGGATGGTTGACACCATTAAAACAGGGGGGTGGTGGAAAAATTAAGTAAAGGGGATGTTAAGATACTCTCTTTCATTTATGAGGGAGTTGAGAGGTTTTCCTCAATTAATTAGGTGGTTTAGTCCCGGGTGGTCCCAGCACCGTAACCTCTCATGGGAGTTTTGGTTGGGTGGGTCTCACCACCATAACCTCTCATGAGAGGTTAAGGTGTGGTGGTTCCAACTTTCAAATTCCACATGGGTGTTTAAAAAAGATTAAATTAAATAAAACATGCGTTTATTTTATTTTATTATTTCCATAAAAAACCCCAAAAACTGACTTTCACCCTCAACCAACTACCATCGAGGTGAATGACTTCTTATTAGAATAACAGTGCTAGGAGTTGAACGGTGTCCTCGGATTTCAATTTCGAGCACCGGTTCGAAAGTTAGAAAAACCTGCTCGTACGTTTATTAAATGACCCCGAACAAAACATCAGAAATTGATTCCGGGCACATCGGGACTCAGAATCATGCATCATCAATTTTTGCGAATTCATAAATTTTTTATATATTTTAAAAAAATTACATGGAAATTATGGGTCTTTGTGTTACATCTATCTTCTTATATTCCATTCTTTGAGATATAGATATCATCACTCATGTTTACAGCAGACTACCACCTCGTCAAGTGATGTGAATTATTTTTCACTAACTTTGTAAATTTAAGGAAGGAAAAATATATTTATTTAATATATTATTTATAAATTATATAAAAAACGAAATTTAATGTTGATATATTATTTAACATCAATTTTTTTGTCTTCTGGGGAAATGGAAACAACTCTCATGAAAACGTAAAACCTACTGTCTCCATGAATGGTGTTATTCATAATCTATCTCTATCACTAATGGATTAAAATAAATACAATTAAAACTATTATAAATTATATTTATAAATTCGATTTAAATTATGTAAATTATGGAATGGTTGTCAAATTTAAAGGATCATGAATACTAGATCAATATATATATTAAAAACTATGTTGATATTGCCCGAAAAATGATTTTAACAAAAATTGATAATAAATAGGTAATAAATATCATAATTAAATCATATAATGTATGATATATATATATATGCATTCAGTTCTATAATATAAATATAATAAACATATATTATATATAAAAGATGATATAATGTGTTTGGAGAAATTTAATACCTGAGGTAAGGGATTTTTTATATCAGTTTTCTTTTTTTGGGACATATTCCATATTCACAACTTGTTAATTTTTTGTGATGTATATAATTCCTTGGACATTTTTTACAAATTATTATAATGATAATTATGTGGTATATATATATATATATTATTCATGGGTATTACGATTAAAAATATACTAGTAAATGTTTTTATTCATAACCTCATTATTTATCAAGAGTGTTTTTGTTGATGCTTCAAATGATGAGATATTATGATCTACCTACGAAATAACTCCTGAATTTTGTTTTTCCCTAGATATTTTTTAAATTTATGTATTTTCCTTCAATTTTAATCTATTTATATACAAAATATACTTAATTAATGTTTATAAATAAACACCAAATTTATTGAAATATTCAGTCAAATTTTTTTTTCATTACAGGTCCACGTTTGTAAAAAATGTTTTATCGAATGATTAAACAGTTATATAATGATTCTTTGATGGAATTTGGAATAGTTTTTAATTTTTAATAAGTGTTCTCAAATAAATATCCTTTTCATTTTATTAACTAAGATCCCTTGAATTTTAACTGAAAATGTAAAAGTAATATTCATTTTTACTTTTACGGTAGGAAATGTATTTTCCACCATTACTACCAATAAATGTTTTGATGATTAATCTAAAAGTTTACATGGATATTTTAAAGTTTAATTTTCCATAATATTTGATAATACTTTATATTTTAACAATGTTTTTTTGAAAATGGTAATGATGATTTCCTCATGGTTAGTTTAATGATATTTATGGAATATCTGTTAACTAATGATAACAACCTTGGGTGTTTCTTATGTTTTACTTGGGATATGATCCATCGAAACTATCATTTTTAATTATCTGGATGGTATATGATTATTCTTGGACTCACCTGTTTTGATAATCAGAAATAATGTTTAAATATTTATCATGATATATTAAGTCAGTTACTAATCTTTGTAATCTACATTTATAATTATCCTATCCTGAACAATGTATACTCTTAAGTCTCATGACTTTGCTACCACAACATACAGTCCATATTTATCTAAATATAAGTTCATTGTTAAAGGGTAATGGTAAGAGTCTTCTATTCATAGTCACCATTATAACTCACTGTCACTCTAAGTCACTGATGCTATAAGATCACCGTTGAAGATTTATATTCAATGTTGGAAGCTACCGATACAAGGTTACTGTCACAAGTCTTCTGATGAACTGATTATCAAAGCTCACAGACAAAGAGTTACTATCATAAGGTCATTACAGTGACAAGGCCTCTGTTAGAAGTTCACTTTCAGACTCTTTCTCTAGTCTTCTGTTGAGAAATTCACTGTTCAGGTTTGCAGTTGGAAAAGTTACAGTTGAAGTAGTCTGATGTCACAGAACTATCGATTAGAAGCTTAATGTTAAAGGTCTACTGTTGATCCTACCGATGGATTTCACTGATGAGGAGCCACTATTACAAAGATTAAACAACTACTGTTATAAGAAATCCACTAAACACGAAGGTCATCGTTACAAGCCTACAATCAAAGAGCCTACCGATGAAGTTCACAGTCGAATAGTCCACCGATGAAGTCCATAGTTGTAAAGACCACAGTTGAAGTCTACCGTGTGACATGCATCTACTACCAGTCAAATGATATTCCATTCTTTCCTTTACCAATTTTATTAATACTTTTAGAAAATTCATGTCTGGAAAAATTAATGCACCTAACATTATTCAATGTTATTTGCATGCACATCAAGAAACTGTATGATGTACGAGGAAGACCACACGTGGGTGAAACATCCTTCATGTCGGCCCCTGCAGAACGAAATCAAAAAGTCTGAAATGGAAGAGAGAACGTATATATACATATATATGAGAAAGACATTCAGAGCTATGTCACCGATAGATTCATACAAAAACAAGATAAGTGGCGTGGAGATATTGAATACACAAAGAACACTTATAAGATAGAATCATACACAATCTGAAGAAGAATCCTCAAGCTCTCATTCAGAATAACACCAAGCATCAAGAGGATCAATTGAAAGAATCTTTTTTAAGATATCGTGGTGTGATGAAATGATATTAACATCCATGAAGCTTATCATCTCTACATCTGGAAATAATAACCTGAACGTTGTGACACTCTGTTTTGGATTCAACTTGCAGAGAAGGACCAAAACTTCATCTCATTCATTCCAATGACTGCAGAGCTGATCTTCCCACACAACAGTGCATTCTAAACTCATCCCCACTATCTTTAGCTCCACTGTGTTTAAATACTTTACATTTGTGAGCAGTGTGTATGAGGTATACACACTGAATCTTGTACTGGAACTAAGGGATACTGAAAATTATCATTCTAAACTCTCTTTATTTTTGGTTCCCACGTATAACTGTGGAAGAAGACTTGTCTGGATTGAGAGTTTATTTTCCCACATAGAACTGTGGTAGAGATTGCAAAACCTAGACAGTTTGTGAAAGCTGTTGTAAAGCCCGATACAAGCTATGTATCACTTTTAATATAATTTCTTGGTGGAAGGTGATCACCAAGTGGAGAAGACTAGGTCTTGTTTTAAGACTGAAACTCTTGTTTAAATTGTTGTGTTCCCCTTTCATTACTCTGTTTTATTCCTATCCACTGTGCTTATATTATCAAAAACATAAATCTGTATTTACATTCACTCTGATAGTTAGTTCTAGTTAGTGTGTATATCTGAGATGTTTAGTAAACTCGTTTCAAAAGTGGAATTAGTTCTCATACAGACTCTACTGAGGAGTAATCAACCTTTGAGAAACCTGTTGAACAATAGGCCACTTATATCTCTACTGCTTTAATAAACTGGGCCGTTTTAATTTCTGGGACTTTATGCCTGAATATTTTTAACAAGAATTTTAAATTTGAACTCAATTCACCCCCCTCTTGAGTATCCACTCAGACCAACAATTAAGATGACTAGATTTATATGGAACTCATTCCATTTACATAAGATATTTGGAGAAGATGTGTTGAGATGATTATAATACACATTTCCATTTTATGGGTACTATTATAATGAAATCTTTTAAAACAAATTTCATTTACATATGTAACATTATGATGAATTTTTTATGATAATGTAGAACAAAATAGTATGCATTATTTGATTGGTCAGACCTATATCTCCCTCCAATTCACAGGGTAATGATTTATGTTCTATGATATTAAAGGGTACATGAGAGGTTATCCCATTACATAACCTTGAGATTATATAGGAGGTTATCTCATGCCCAAAAAGGAATATTAAGAGTTATTTATACCTTGAAAATAGGAAACACCAAATGTTATGGAATTTTCAAGATTATAAATTATGGTTAGCCAAAAATTTATATGTTATGAATGTCTTGGTAGTATTTTTAATATTATTTTTCTATGCATATGTTTATTCCAATAATATATTACTTATAATAATGTAATGTTTTCATGGATCATGTTCGTTGATTACTTTGTAGTTCATATCTTATAAATATCCATGATTTAGTCCATGACCTATGATTAAATTATACAATATATATGGTATAGTTTTAAATTTTTGATCTATTGTTATTACACCCTTATGCTCATGTTATGTTGGTTTTTCACCATTTACCCTTATTGAGCATACGAGTTCAGTGCCTCAGACATTTTATTTCCCCAGGTTAGGAAAAATGATATTTTCTATGATATATCTTGGATCAGTGATATTTATATAAAAAATAGTTGGAAATGATGTATTTCACATATGAACCATTTCATCAGGTATCATAGAATTCAAAGACACTAAACTGTTATGATCCTCAGACACATTTAGGTATAATGAAATTAATATTCATCATTTAAGATGTAACATCAATGTATGAAAACAATGAGTCAGTAAAATTTGAATAAAATTAAAGGGGTTTTCATCCTTTGAATAAAAATAATATGAAAAAATTATTTCTCACCATAAGTATAATTCCATGTATAGAAAAATATCATGAAATTTGTGTCAAGAATAGGGTGTTGGATTCCGAGAAATTTCATTCCCAATCAGATTATAAAAGTGGATGCGGCTCTAGAAATGTAATAGCTAGGTGTAATAAAACAAAAAGGGTTAATTGCTCTTTGAATCAATCATTACATAGTAAACCCTAAAGGGAATTAGTCCTTCCATTTTTATTCATTTTTTATAACCCCCTTTATGTGTTTAAGGGGAAACCATGACATTTTAGGACCTAAAGGCCTTGAAGGAATTCAATTATTATAGACTGTGGCTAATTGAAACTGCTCCTCTGCAACATATAAGTCGTGATCATCCCTACACCATTCCATGGGTTTATGGATAATTCTCATGTGCAGAGGTGCAAATTCATGGTACTAATGGAAAATTACATACCCTATCATTCTGCCAAATCTGATAGCTCTGCTCTGGTGAAATCACATTGCTCTGAATCCTATTCTACGGGATTATTCCTTATAGAATATATCTAGTATCATCTGTAGATCATGTGGATCAAAAGAAATGTGGTTTCCTTAAGTCCTTAAAATGGCCTGAAATCCTTACTGACATAAAGGACTAGGTGGCATGATGGCCTTAGAGACTCTAGGACTTACCTGGTGGCACAAAGGTGAATAGTTCTTCCTCATACACTATGGAATAATACATGATATTATACCTACTAGAGTTCATGCTACCACATTCCTATAGTACCCTAAAATTATTCCTCCTCCCATAATAGAACATAAATCTCGCCAATGCACTTAGAGAGTCCTCACCTCTTGGAAACTGACCTTGTTTTACACCTAGTTTTACAATCCCATGGGATATGTTTTGTAAATTTAAAAACTATTCACAAACCATAGTGAATTATTTAAATAGACTTTGACCAGAATAACATAAATTAATCATAAAGTATCATAGATTGAAATGAAGGTCTCCAGATATAGGAAAAATATATATTTTTTTCAGGATTATTTGGATTCAAAATATTATTTTAATTACGTAAACTATTTATATTGATTTTACACAATGACATGTAACTAATAAAACTGTTCAAATACCAAATGAAATAAGTATGAAAATTAATTTTCACCTAATAAAACAAATATTATGTAATTTGGAATTAAAAATCATTCTTCCATAATAATAAAAACATTTTCGGCTAGAATAATGGTTCACATTCAAATAATTAATGAAGGGAAAAATGTTCTACAAAGTCCTTCTTGAAGAATAATCCAAATTCTTTTTGTGTGTTATGGATGATCCAATAGTTTCCATGAAATAGAGAAGTATAATTGAAAGGTTATATACATTATCCAGTTTTCTAAGTATGAATAATTTATTTTTCATATTGATATTTTTGATGGATAGGACGATCAATGGTAGACTCTTGAAAATAATACAAGGGAATAAGATTAAATAGACTCTTAGGATATTTAAAAGATTAAAACATGATATTTTATCAATTAATTTCCAAATATTATTAATTAAAATAAATAAATAATTCCAGGAGATAATTTAGAAGGATGACTGATCCATTCATAGGTTTGGGGAAAATTTTATAAGACAGTTGAGGTAAACATCTGGTGTTATCATATAATGCAAAATTAATTTTGATTAATATTTATTGGATTAAAACCAATAGTTTTATTGGAGATAGAAATAAGGACCTTTAGTTGATATAAAGAAATAATTAGACATGCTATAAAGGATGAAAGGGATACTGGACATACAAATCAATCTCATGGGTTTCATAAGAAATTAAATGAATACTTCATAGGAAATTACCAAAAGAATGATGTAAATTAGATGATCCTTCCTTCATTAACCATCTTTGCTAGGAAAACTAGATGAAGTAGACATAATATGAAAAAATAAATACTTTACATGTGGAATGAAAGGACATATGGTGGTTGCATACTAAAGTGATTTGGTGAAGATAGATAATTATGTTAATAGAGAGAAGTATCACATTAATACACCACCAAAAATATATTTTTCATACATGGAGTATGATAATTATACAAATAAGTTATCAAATTTCAAGGTTAATGAAATTAATCAACATTATAAAACGCTTAATTAAATTGGAAAATCTAAATCTCCTGAAATCACTCTTTTGATTGAGGGTTATAGTAAGAATATAGTTAAAGGTATAAATACCATTTAGTCATGAACTTTTAATGTCATATATTATTTGTGAGCTACCCCATATTTTAAATCTATTGAATTTTATAAGTGTATCAAAATTCTAAAAAAACATTTAGTTGATGAATTTGTAGTAAAAACTTCTAATGGTATGATTGTCACATCATAAGTCTATGATTCTTCTCTATTTAATGTTTATGTAAATGTTCTTTCATAAAATATTATTACTATCAATTTGGTTGAATTTTATGTTATTTATGGAATGCATTTGACTTAATTTTATAAATCCCATATCAATTTCCAATTTTGAGGAGTTACATTTTATATTCTAATAAATTATATGATTTTCCATCGTTGTGATGATAAATTGGATTTTCAATTGAAATTTTTAAAGTGGTATGGGATTTGATTAAAATTTAAAAGTGGTTCATTTTAAATGGTTGGGAAGAAAATAAAAAGTTATGATATGACTATTGATCAAATGTTTTTTTATATTTTTGAAGAAAAATTATCTATCCCTCCATAAAATTTTGTATTCATGTTCTCAACCGAAACCATACATGGATTTATGAAGATTAAAATACTCACTATCAAAATTCCATGATTGACATTAAGGAATTGGTGATAAAACATTGAATGAATTTGGAAGAGGGATTTATTCATACAACTATATAACATTGGGGTGAACCTATAATTTTTTTTATTAATTTGGATAGATTGATGTAAATCATTATTGATATTTAAAAACTAAACAATTTCAAAATCAAGAACAAGTATCCTCTGCCAAAATTCATGATTTTTTTGATCAAATATGTGGAAGGGAAAATAGGTATGTGAATGAACATCATTATATATTTCATCTATTGATTGTTGATAAAAAGTATATACCAAATATTTCATTTTAAACATGGAATGGGGACTACAAATATTTTTTGAATCCATTTATACTTACTAATTCATCCAATATAATACTATATTTAATGAATTTATTCCATATAGATTACCATGACCAGTTTGTGATAGTCTTTATAAAATATTTTATTTTATATTAAAAAAGAATTGAAGCGCATGAAATCACATTAAAAAGGATCTAAATACCCCATGTAATGTGAAAATATATTAAAAAATTACAACGTGTGAATTTAGAATGAAAATGGTTTCATATTTGGTTTACATTATGTCAATTTTGGTTATGTTGGTGGATCCATCGATGAAAAATAAATTGAAAATTGTCCTAGAATAACTTAAAGTGATTGATATATGAATTTTTATAGGGTTTATCATATATTATCAATGGTTTGTAGAAAATTTATCAGGGTTTTATAGTCCACTAACAAAAATAACTCAAAAGAGAACCATGTTTTCTAGACATATAAATGTGAGGAAAATATCAATGAATTTAAGAAATGATTATTTAGTGACCCTATGCTTACATTAAACTATAGTGTAGAAGGTAATTGGATATATAATAAAGATTTAACAAATGGATCTATATGTGTTTTATGTGGAACTATATAGTGATATCATACCACTCAAGGAAGGTGATGTTTTGTGAGAAATATTACCCATCATATGGTTTAGATTTAGTTGATTTGATTTATGTATTAATGATATATATGAATTAACATTTAATATAAATTTATGATGTATATACTGAATGTAAAATTTAAATATAACCATTTACTTAGATATTTTTTAAAAGGTTCTAGAGAATATGGTTGGCGTTGATTAATGATTGCGACTACCCGATACATTACCACCCAAAGAAAGTGAACAATTTGGCAAATTATTTGGGTAGAAATGATAATGATAGATTATCTATAATTTATATCTAAAAAGATACAATATATATGTATATCAAAATATTTTACCATTAAATCATAATGGAAGTGATAAATTATATATTTCTTAACTAACTCTTAATCAATCTATCCATGTAACGAAAAAAGAGTGAATAAAATGGTGATGCAGAGATATGTAAGAAGGTGATAAATTTTCAAAATTTTAGTCTTTATAATGATAAAATGATAGTTTTAATTAATCATGTATCTATTCTATTCAAACAGGATTCTAAAAAAGTGATTTTTATAGGAATCTTATAGTTATTCATTGACTATAAATTCACGATGTAAAATGATGTATATGAATTAGAAAGATTATTTTTGGTCAGATGTCATGAAGAGTGACATTGATGAATTTTTTTCATGGTCATTGGTATGTAAAAATGATATATCTGAGTGAAAAATATTTATGTGGATGTTACAACCACAACCCATACATGAACTACTTTGGGAAAACATCACTATGATTTTTTTTGGAATCCCAAAATGTTTAAAGGGAGAAATTCTATATGGGTTATAGTTCATCACCATTCAATGCATGTGAAATTAATTTCTATAAATGAAAATTTCTATCAAGATAGTTTTTCAATTATATACATTGATGATCTTTGAAGGTATCATTATGTGCCATATAATGTCATATTTGACTGAGATTTAATCATTACCTCAATGTTTTCGTGAATCCTTCAACAATATCTTGATAAAAAAATTGAGATTTCATTCCATTTATGAAAATCTACTATTTGTTCCTAACAGGAAAAAAACTCATTCCACCGATGATATGTTGAAATACAATAATATGTATTTCAATGGTGGTTGGGATCAACAACTTTCTCTAGTTGAGTTTTCATACAAAAAATATTGATTACCTAGTTTTTATTATGTGTCTTTATAAAAAGATATGTTGAAATAACTATAGAACTACAAAATTATGGTCTGATTTTTAATAAGGAATGATATTTGAAAAATTGATAGTGGAAGAAATGGTATATAATATTATATCCATTCAATATCACATAAGGGTGACACAATGTTGATAGAAATGTAATCCTCTTTATTATAGAGGTGATGTGGAATATGAATCTAGTGAGGATCTGTTTCTACAAATATCAATATTTTTTTATGTTTATGATATTATAAAATAAGGTAAATTTAAGACATATTTATATAGATCCCTTTGAAATTCATGATTATATCAGGATTGAATCTTATCTATTGGTGTTTCTGTCACAACATTCACAGGTTCACTAAATCTTCAATGTAACTATCATAATAAATAAAATATATGATTCTTCGAATGCACTAAACTCATTATTCATATCACTGGATCATGAAACTACTTATGAGTAACAACCGGTAGATTTTTTAGACCATACGAAAAAATATACATGAAACACGACCACTCACCTGGTCAATCTATTATGATGATACCACCATCGTAGGAAATCTAATTGGGGAACTAAGAATGTATTAAGGCAGAAGTATCCTTTATTATTTGAAACAAAGTTAATTAATTTCGTTAGAGAATTTTAATTTAACAATAGTAGATTTAAAAACTTGAAATTTAATCAAAAAAATTAAATGATTATTTCTAATGATAACTATCATTTCACACAATACTATGTTTTTATAAACAATGATATACTATTAGTATTCTTATACAAACATTGTTGTTATATACTACCAATTAAAATTGGGGGAATGAATAATAATGAAGATAAATTCAAAATTACTTTAAATACATTTGAAATAATGAATATATTTATAGATTACCACGTATTTATTTGGAATGTCTTCATATTCTATGGATAAATAATTCTCAAAAAATGTTTTTCCATTATTTTCATGAAAAGATAAATAAATTACTGTTATAAAATTTATAAAATATATATTTCTAAATTATCATTACATTCCAATGAAAATTTCCATATTATCTTTAGGTTAATTTTTAAACATTTTTTAAAATGATTAATATCTCAATGAATATTGAAAAATAATATTTTCCATTAAAAATCTATATTTCTTTAGAAAATTTTAAAAGGTTACTTATTTAATTTTAAAACATAAAAATTAAAATTATTAAAATTATAATATTATTAGATGAATTTATATAATTTCAATCAAATTTATGATGAATTTTGAAAATAAAAATTTTATTACCTATAAAAATGTTTTATTAGGAAATCTATTTTTGACCATATATTCCTATATTTTTTATATTCTAAAAAATATTATTGGAATTTGGAAAATTTTATTATATATATTTGTATTAGAATTATTAAAAATATATAATAATTTCAACTTATTGTTTACAAAAGGAATAGTAAAAAAGTAAAACATAATTACTATTATTAATATTAAAGGAGGTGTACCAGACATTAATCAAACAAGATAAGGGTTATAATGAAATAATAAAACATATCAGAATATATGGAAATATTTATACCTTATATAATATAAGGATCAATAGTTTTATATTTTTTATCCTTTTGTCATTTTCAAAATGTGGGTACACCTTTTTCATTTGAAAAATTCAAACTCTTCCATCATTCCCACTTATAAAATGGAACAACCATTCCCTCAATATTAAAACATCCAATAATAATTTGGTTCAAACATTACCTCGCAAAATACATATATAAATTCCATCACCAAATCAAGGAGGACATAGTAATAATAGGAAACCATCCTATGAATTTTCTATGTGTAAACCTAAAGGGGATTTCTGAAGATGATTTATAGTCATTAACCATGCATTTTCATTTTATTCATCCACTAAATATTTAAAATATTATTAATACATTACGATATAACATAATATATATATATAAATTGTTATGAGATTCTATTATGTTAATGGAATGTTTAACATGTATATATTCTTCAATAAAGTGGAAAATTAAACTGTTTATTATCTATGTGGAGTACTACTACCACGCGAACCAATAAAATTTATTTTCCAAAAACATCCTCACGACTAGAGATAATGTTGTAATTAATGTTAATATATGGTATTAATGAAAATTTTTTATTTATGGTGTAACACCCGAGAATTTTATGAGAAATATTTTTTTTATGTTATATAAATCATCAAAGGAATCTTTCACTACACACAACACTATCTTGGCTTTCTTTACACGCAACCGCAGCCTTCCTCGATAGCTTGCGTCGTACGCAATACCGAGTTTCACTAAACAACGATATATTATAATATTAGCCGTTATGAATAGTATTAACTGAATTTTGAATTTTATAACATTTTAATTCATCTTATACATTTTCTAGAATGAGGTATGAAAACCAAATTATTATTTTTGGATAAAATAAGTAGTTTGCAAAAAATGCAGTTTTACCGCCTTTTGATGGCACACCCACATTAAATCTAGTTTTGAAAAGTTTATAAGTTAAATTTGAGAAAATAAAATTCTTCTTTAGAATCAGGATATAAAAATATACTTTGGATAAATTTTTCATATTATTCTGATAACATTCATATTTTAATGAATAGTAAAAACATGCTATATTTTAATTAAAAGCTACTTTTTACATCACAATAATTTATATGGTTAAATTATAATATTGATTTTTTTAAAGTATAAATATAATATATTTTTACCATTTAATATAATGTATGTCATTAGCATTAATTTTACATTGAATTCATTGGTAAAAACATTTCAATCTTTGGCAATGTTTTAACTTTTAAAACTCGTTTGCTTAACAACATGATTAATTTTAAATTAATTACTGCAACTTCTGTGTTTTGAATTTTGAAAAATGGATTCCATATTTGTAATCAGTGGATCCAAATTATGTTAATAGGTTACTTTTATTTTTTGATATTATGAATAGTAACTACGGTAAATTTTTTTATTACGGTTAAAGGTAAATAGGGTAATTCAAGGTTAAAAGAATATTATAATAATTCAAAATTACCTTTACACTTGTCCTAACCTTATTGGATGAGTATTTGACGACCATGGGCAACCATGGGTCGATTTTGGGACCCCATTGAGCCACATTGTAGTGACAATGACAATTTGGATTAATTAATTTAATGTAAAGACAAAATTGACATTAACAAAAATCATTTAGTAATTAATTTTTATAAGGGGTTATATAAATTATATGTTCAAATATAAATATTAATTAGAATGATAAAACGATTTCCTACATAATGATATTTTTTTATAATTTTTAGACACCAAATAAATTAAATTATTTATGACACAATATTGATGAAGTATTTTCCTCATTAATAAATAATTTAAATAAATAAGATTATAATGATTAAAATATTTTCTGAAACATGTCCAATTCTGATTGGATGAATTTATTTCGTCCATTAGTCATCTTATCTTCATCTCTAATGATTTTTTGACCTTTTGAAACAGAAGATAAGTTTATAATAAAATAATATTTCCACACTTTCCAAAGGTGGCCCTCTCCTACCTTATAAAAGGGCACCTCATTCCTCTCTTCCCCACACCAATTTGAGCCTTCAAGATCAGCCAACACCTGCCCATTTTACATACCCACTTCCCTAGAAACCTACTAGAGTTACTGGTCTTATCAAAAGACCAACTCTAGTGCTTTAAGAGAACGTTTAAAGGAGGCACTTCGAGAAAGAGGTAATACCTTCTACAGTTTTCTTCAAGTTCCATTATTCTTCTACTCCCTCTTAATTAGATGTTTAATTATGAGGTAATAACATCAGTATCCCTAATATACTGATATGATATTATAAATATGAAACAACCCTATTTCACCTCTTATCCATCATACGGAAAATGAAACCACCGCGCGTGCATATGTACGGAATACCATCTCCACGCCGTGGTGTAATCTGTTTTCCACCACCACCTTACTTGGATGGGTATAATGGTGTAAAGAATAACTATATATGATTATTGTAAAATGATATTGATTCCTAAATAGTATACATACACTTCAATACAATTCCACTATCATGGGAATGATATCATCGCTCATGCGTACGTACGGTCTACCGTCTCCACGATGTGATGTGACTCGTTCTATATGATAATCAATGAAAAATAATTATATAAATGAATTTAATGAATTAATATGATATATATTACACTAATACCATTCTGTAAATAATGTATCTATATCCTATAAAGAGGAATAAGAATTTATTCGACAAAACACGCATAAGAGCAAAAAGTAATAAGCACCCAAATAACAAGTACTAATGAAATATTACTAATAAGAAGCTAAGAATATGACCATATATGATATCATAACAATGAATATTATTCTGTAATAATTCAATGTCATTATTTAAATCATTATACAGGAGGTTTGGACACGTACAAATCATATCGGACCTAAGGTAAAGGAAAATATCACAATCTCATTTTTATCTGAGATTGTTTATAATTTGGTATTTACTGGGGTGTATTTTAACATCCACATCCATGTTTGATCAAAATGTAATATTATTTCCATCCACCTACATTTTTTTAATCCATTTTTACCCTTCGGTGAGTTTCTAGTAAAAGATATGAAAGAAATCTTTTATCGTTTTTCGTACGAGGTACTTTTTGACTTTTCCGACAAAAGTACGAGAAGAATGTTTTTTTAACTTATACAGCATGAATGTATTTTTAAAACATTATTTCCATGAATCTTCCTTTACATGTTTTCATGTTTATTTTTAATCAACTTTTTTTAGTTTAAAACTGTATGACATGTTAAGATAGGAAAAATGTTTTTGAAGTATAAATGATATTTTCCTCAAGAATGGAGTTCAAGTGTTTCATCAAAATTATTTTCTATCTAAGATAATATAGGGTTCTGTTTCTATCCCTATTATTACATTGATTTGATAATGTTGTGATGGAAATTTTTTTATGAATTCCTTTATCTTATATGAATTGTTTTATGATGTCATGATGTTTAAGATTCCCATTTTTATTACCTGGGTTATGCTATGATGTATGGTTTATGATTTTGTGGAACACATAAGAATGGTATCATTATAAGATTGGTGGGACCTATATCTCCCTCCAATGCATTGGGTAAAGATTTTATATATCATGAGATAGACATGGCTGGAACAACAGGTTAAACCGGTTCAGTGAAACAGGACTGAAACGAGGAGTGACCTCGGTTCAGAAATGGACTTTGTCCACTAATATAGTCTTGGAAAAGAGTCTTGACTAATAAGAAATGATTCTGTATGATATTGTTTGTATTCCACAAAGTTTCATGTTATATGTTATAATTATTGGGATTACATTTCACTACCATAATTTATCCCATGTTATGAAATTATGATCTCTTTTCCAGGTTATGATTTCAAATATGTTATGTTCTTATGAATATGATGTGATTGATATTTCTTTTGTTTACCCTTACTGAGCATTTGAGATCACCCTTTTGTATATTTTCTTTCCCCAGGTCAGGAAGAAGGTTATTAAGTAAGATATTCCCAAAAGGGACTATAGATATGATGAAATAAATGGGAGACAGTGTAGATGCTTTATGAACCAGTTGTTTATGTTTTCCAGTTTCTAAAGACACTATACCTATACGGTCCTTTCATGGTTTGTTTACATGATGTAATAAGTATGATTCAATTTTGACCTATTATCCATGTATGTAAAGTATGGGTCATTGTAGTTGGTATCAGAGGAATGGTATAGTCAACCTATGGAAACTAGGATGTGAAAGCCTTAGTAAGAAAACTAAGGATATGTCTAAGAATAGAACAAAATCTTAGTGTTTTGTAAATTTCCATGAATAACCTATGATAATACCTTAGGTTTAAAATTTTGTTCTTGATTATGTGGTTTTATTTTTATAATTAGTGTTTCTCACACTATTCTTCATAGTTTTAGTCAATTTCTGGAACCTGAAGGAACCGTGTTAATGCAGAATGCGATGGGCAATGCAATGATTGTCCCCCTGAGCAACCAAACGATATAGGAGCTGGAATGAAAAATCTTGTAGCCATGATCACAAAACTTTCACAAGCTATGAATCATGCAAGACTTCCAAATGAGAAAAGGATGGAGCAACATTCTATTGAATCATTCATGAGGCAGCGCCCACCTTCATTCAGCGGGTCTTCTGATCCATTAGTGGCTGAACAATGGATCAGTACTACTGAAAAGATAGTTTCAGTTCTTCAATGTTTTGAACATGATAAATTCATCTTAGCAGTGTATCGTTTGGAAGGTTATGCTGATCAATGGTGGAATCTTATCAAGAATATGAGGCAAATGGATGAAATTGAGTCCATAGAATGAGACGAGTTCAAGAACTTATTTTTCAATAAGTACGTACGTATTATTCTTTGAACAACGATGGAGAAGGAGTTTCTTGAACTAAAGAAAAAGGATGATGAATCTGTTGGTACCTATGAAGAAAATTTTACAAGACTTGCATGGTATGCTTCTGGTATTATTATCCAACATGAGAGTAAGATCGATCGATTCTTTAGTGGCTTAAAACCAAGTATTCGAAGGGCGTTAACCATAAGGAACTTCAATAGCTACGAGGAAATCGTTCATTGTGCTCTCAATTTTGATATGGAGATTGGAGTAACCCATCAATCATATGGGTTTGATAAGAAGAGGAAAATGGAATTCAAAGTAAAATCTAAAGACCACACTGAAAATAAGATGAGTTTTCCCTTATTCTCAATGTGTGGAAAGAAACATGGAGGAGATTGTCTTAAGGGGACAAGAAAATGTTATAAGTGTGGAAAAGAAGGTCATCGGGAAATTGAATGTCGAAATAATGTGAAGAAGATGTCTAATGATGCAAACAAAGGAAGGGATACACAGAATGAACCTACTACACTTCAATGTTTCAAGTGCAAGGAGATGGGGCATTATGCCAATAAATGCCCAAATCCAAGGGTTGATTATGATGATCGACGTCAACAAACTATTAAGGCCAAAGACAAAGGAATGTCACATGCAATTACTATCGGCGATGTGGAGTACGTCAATGAAGTGGTGAGAGGTACACTAACCATCCACTCTAAAGTAGAAAATGTTTTATTTGATTCTGGATCCACCCACTCTTTTATTTCTAAAGAATTTTCTAAGGTTATCACTGTATGACCTCAACAATTAGATGTTGAGTTGACTGTGACAACCCCTTATGGCATAACAGATGCATCAAAAGTTTACAATTCTTCTCCGATTGAAGTTTATGGGAATGTGCTTACTAAAAATATTGTGATCCTTCCTATAGTGGAATTTTATGTGATTCTTGGCATGGATTGGCTTTATTTATATGGAGATAATATCAATTTCCAAAGAAAGGAAGTCACATTTCATATTCTAGATCAATCTTTGATTATCTATCGATGCAAGGATGAACATAACCTTCCAGTGGAAATTTCTTATATCTTATGGGTCTTGATTCCACTAAATGAAGGTTATTTATCTCAACTGGTTGGAGAGAAACTCATGATTAAGAATATGCCCATTGTACGGGAGCTTGACGAGGTCTTTCTAGAGGAATTGCCAGGTCTTCCACCAATTCGTGAAGTTGAGTTTTCAATAGAACTCGTACCAGATTCTTTGCCTATTTCAAAGAAACTTTATAGAATGGCCCCAATTGAGTTGCAGGAATTGAAGAAGCAACTCCAAGAGAATCTTGATAAAGGATTCATATGCCCTAGTGCATCAGCTTGGGGAGTACCTGTTCTGTTTCTTAAGAAGAAATATGGATCAATGAGACTCTGCATTGATTATCGAGAACTTATCAAGATCACTGTCAAGAACAAATATCCTCTCCCACGCATTGATGACATATTTGACCAACGACGCGGAGGTCAATACTTTTCCAAGATTGATCTTCATTCAGGGTATCTTCAATTAAGGGTCAAAAGGGAGGATATACCAAAGATGACTTTCCGTACAAGGTATGGACACTATGAATTTATAGTGATGCCATTTGGTCTTACTAATGCCCCTTCTATCTTCATGGATCTGATGAATAGAGTCTTTAGAGACTATCTTGATCAGTTTGTGGTAGTCTTCATAGATGATATTCTTGTCTATTCAAAGAGCAAGGAATAACATGAAGATCACTTGAGAATTGTATTAAAGACCCTAAGAAATTATAATCTTTATGCCAAATTTACCAAGTGGGAATTTTGTCTTCAAAAAGTTTCATTTTTGGGTCACATAATCTCAAAAGAGGGGATATCTCTGGATCCAGCAAAAATAGAGGTTATCAAAAGATGGTCGAGACCAATAATAGTAACCGAGATCCGAAGTTTTCTTGGTTTGGCTGGATATTATCGACGTTTTTTGAAATATTTTTCACGATTATCTATCCACTCACCAGGTTAACTCGGAAAGGAGTTAACTTTGTTTGGACAGAGGAATTGTAAGAGAATTTCATGAATTTGAAAAGAAGGTCATCTAGTACACATGTGCTCACACTGCCTTGTAGTGGAGAAAGGTTTGGGATCTATAGTGATGCATCCAAGAAGGGATTGGGGTGTGTTCTTATGAAAAATGATATGGTGATAGCTTATGCCTCACGATAGTTGAAAATACATGAGCAAATTTACCCAAGTCATGATTTGGAGTTAGCTGCGGTAATCTTTGCATTAAATATTTGGAGGCATTATCATTATGGAGAAAGGTGTGACATTTATACTTATCATAAAAGTTTAAAGTATATTTTCACACAAAAGGAGATGAATATGCGCCAATGAAGATGGTTGGATATAATTAAGGATTACGACTGCTCAATTCATTACAACCCTAGTAAAGAAAACAAGGTGGAAGATGCATTAACTCGACAATACCATGCTAGCTTATCCATGATGAGGATCACAAAATATCCTATATTTATGGATTTACAAAGGATGGATCTTGGAATTATAATGAAAGGGGAAAAATTGTATCTTTCTCAAATGAATGTTCAACCATCTATACATGTGAAGATTAAAGAGGCGTAGAAAGAATATGTCGAGTTACAAAAAAAGGTGAGAAATGTTCCTGAATTCAACTTTGATTGTGATGGGATAATAAAGTTCAGGAATCAGGTTTGTGTTCCTCCCATCCCCGAATTAAAGAAGGAGCTGTTGGATGATGCTCATAGATCTCCATTCTATATTCATCCTAGAAGCACGAAGATGTATAGGGACCTAAAAGATTATTTCTGGTGGGATGGCATGAAAAGAGATGTTGCAAAATATGACTTTCGATGCTTGGTTTGTCAAAATGTTAAAACTGAGAGACATAAGTGTAAGGGAATGTTTTAACCATTACCCATACCCGAATGGAAATAGGAATACATCACTATGGACTTTGTCACCGGACTTCCTAAAACATCCAAATACAACAATGCTATATGGGTTATATTTGATCGTCTTACAAATTCGGCACACTTCATTGCTATTAGAGAAGACTTTTCTCTTGATCAGATTGCCAGGATATATGTAAATGAAGTGGTAAGATTGCATGGAGTACCACTTTCCATTATATCTGATCGGGATCCGAGGTTTACCTCAAAGTTCTGGCGATGTCTTTAGCATACTCTGGATACAGAGTTGAGTTTCAGCACTGCTGATCATCCTCAGACAGACGGTCAGTCTGAGGGGACAATTCAAACTCTAGAAGATATGTTGAGAGCTTGCTCTATGGATTTCAAAGGTGGTTGGGATCAACACCTAACTTTGGTGGAATTTTCTTATAATAATAGATTTCACACCAGTATTGAGATGGCTCTTTATGAAGATCTCTATTGAAAGAAATGCAGGACTCCAACTTTCTGGGATAAAGTTGGGGAAAAAAAGCTATTAGGACCTGATCTTGTAGATGAGATGGTAGAAAAGGACAGATCTATTCAACAACACATATGAGCAGCTCAGAGTCGACAAAAAAAGTTATGCCGACAACCGAAGAAAAGACTTAGAGTTTGAAGTGTGTGATAAAGTGTTCTTATGAATATCTCCCTAGAAGAGGGTCATGAGATTTGGAAAGAAGGGAAAGTTGAGCCATATATATATCGGTCCTTTTGAAATACTGGATCGTGTTGAGAAGGTAGCTTATCGATTGGCGCTTCCACTGAATCTCTCTCAATTTCACGATGTGATCCATGTATCTATCCTGAGAAAGTACATACCTGATCTTTCACATGTACTCATCTCAGAAGTTGTACCACTAGAACAAGATCATTCTTATGAAGAATAGCCGATAGAGATTCTAGATCGTAGTGAAAAAGTCCTACGGAACAAGACCACTCTCTTGGTGAATGTTTTATGGAGGAACCACCAATTAGAAAAAGCTACATGAGAACTTGAGGATATGATAAGGGAGAGGTATCCTCATCTGTTTGTTACGAAGTGACAAATTTCGAGGGTGAAATTCATTTTAAGGGGGGTAGAATGTTACACCCAAGACTTTTATAAGAAATATTTTTTTATGTTATATAAATTATCAAAGGAATCTTTCACTACACACAACACTAGCTTGGCTTGCATTACACGCAACCACGACCTCCCTCGATAGCTTGCGTCGTACGTAATATCGAGTTTCAATAACAACGAAATATTATAATTTTAGCCGTTATGAATAGTATTAACTGAATTTTGAATTTTATAACATTTTAATTCATATTATTCATTTTCTAGAATGAGATATGAAAAAAAAATCATTTTATTTTATAAAAGAATTATTTTTCAAAAAATGTAGTTTTACCGCCTTTTGATGGTGCACCCACTTTAAATATAGTTTTTGACAAGGTTATAAGTTCAATTTGACAAAATAAATTCTTCTTTAGAATCAGGATATAAAAATTTACTTTGGATAAATTTTTCATATTATTCTGATAACTTTTATATTTTAATGAATAGTAAAAACACGCTATATTTTAATTAAAAACAACTTTTGAAATCGTAATAATTTATATGGTTAAATTATAATATTGATTGTTTTTAAAGTATAAATTGAATATATTTTTACCATTTAATATAATTTATGTCATTACCATTAATTTTACATTGAATTAATAGGTAAGAACATTTCAATCTTTGGCAATGTTTTAACTTTTGAAACCCGTTTTCCTAACTACGGGATTAATTTTAAATTAATTACTGAATCTTATGTGTTTTGAATTTTGGAAAATGGATTCCATATTTGGAATCAGTGGGTCCAAATTATGTTAATAGTTTACTTTTATTTTTTTTATATTATGAATAGTAACTACGGTAATTTTTTTTTATTACGGTTAAAGGTAAATAGGGTAATTCAAGGTTAAAATAATATTATAATAATTCAAAATTACCTCGACACTTGTCCTAACCTTATTGGATGAGTATTGGCCGACCATGGGTATCCTTGGGTCGATTTTAGGACCTCATTGGGCCCCTTGGTAGTAACAATGACAATTTGGATTAATTAATTTAATGTAAAGACAAAATTGACATAAACAAAAATCTATTAGTAATTAATTTTTATAAGGGGTTATATAAATTATATTTTCAACTATAAATATTAATTAGAAATATAAAATGATTTTATACATAATGATATTTTTTTATAATATTTTGACACCAAATAAATTAAATTATTTATGACACAATAATGATGACATATTTACCTCATTAATAAATGATTTAAATAAATAAGATTATAATGGTTAAAATATCTTCCAAAACATGTCCAATTCTGATTGGATTATTTTATTTCGACCATGAGTCATCTTATATTCATCTTTAATGATTTTTTTACCTTTTTAAAATGAAGATAAGTTTATAATAAAATAATATTTCCACACTTTCCAATGGTGCCCCACTCCTCCCTTATAAAAGGGCACCTCCTCCCTCTCTTCCGCACACCAATTTGAGAGTTCAAGCTCGGCCAAACCCTACACATTTCACTTCCACACCTCCTTATAAACCTACTAGAAGTACTGGTCTTATCAAAAGACCAACTCTAGTTCCTTAAGAGAAAGTTTAAAGGAGGCATTTCGAGAAAGAGGTAATACCTTCTACCGTTTTCCTCATGTTCCATTATTCTTCTACTCCATCTTATTTATTTGTTTAATTATGAGGCAATAACTTCAGTATCCCTCATATACTGATATTTTATTATAAATATGAAACAACCCTATTTCAACTCTTATCCATCCTATGGAAAATGAAATCACCGCTCGTGCGTACGTACGGAATACCGTCTCCAAGCCATGTTGTAATCTGTTTTCCACCACCACCTTATTTGGATGGGTATAATGGTGTAAATAATAACTATATATGATTATTTTAAAGTGATATTGATTCTGAAATAGTATACATACACTTCAATACAATTCCACGATCATGGGAACGATATCATCGTTCGTGCGTAGGTACGGCCTATCGTCTCCACGATGTGATGTGACTTGTTCTATAAGATCTTCATTGAAAAATGATTTTATAAATGAATTGAATGAATGAATATGATATATATTACACTAATACCATTCTATAAGTGATGTATCTATATCCTACAAATAGGAATAAGAATTTATTTGACAAAACACGCATAAGAACAAAAAGTAATAAACTCCTGAATTACAAGTCATAATGAAATATTACTAATAAGAAGCTAAGAATATGACCATATATGAAATAATAACAATGAATATGATTCTTTAATAAGTCAATGACATTATTTTAATCATTATACAGGAGGTTCGGACACGTACAAAGCATATCGGACCTAAGGTATGGGAAAATATCACAATCTCATTTTTATCTGAGATTGTTTATACTTTGGTATTTACTAGAGTGTATTTTATAATCCACATCCATGTTTCCTCAATATGTAATATTATTTCCATCCACCTAAAATTGTTTAAATCCAATTTTACCCTTCAGTGAGTTTTTATTAAAAGATATGAAAGGAAACTTTTTTCGTTTTTTGTACGAGGTACTTTTTGACTTTTCCAACAAAAGTACGAGAAGAATGTTTTTTTTAACTTATATGGCATGAATGGATTTTTTAAACATTATTTCTAGGAATCATCCTTTACATGTTTTCAAGTTTATTTTTAATCAACTTCTTGTAGTTTAAAATTGTATGATATTTTACGAAAGGAAAAATATTTTTGAAGTAGAAAGGATATTTTCCTCAAGAATGGAGTTGAAGTGTTTTATCAAAATTATTTTCCATCTAACATAATATAGGGTTCTGTTTCTATCCCTATTATTACATTGATTTGATTATGATGTGATGGAAATATTTTTATGGATTCCTTTATCTTATATGAATTTTTTTATGATGTCATGATGTTTAAGATTCACATTTTTATTACATGGGTTATGATATGATGTATGGTTTATGATTTTGTGGCGCACATAAGAATGGTATCATTATAAGATGGGTGGGACCTATATCTCCCTCCAATGAATTTGGTTAAGATTTTATATCTCATGAGATAGACAAGGCGGGAACAGAAGGTTAAACCGGTTCAGTGAAACAGGACTGAAACGAGGAGTGAACTCGGTTCAGAAATGGACTTTGTCCACTAAGATAGTCTTGGCAATGAGATTTGACTAAGAAGAAATGATTCTCTATGATAATGTGTGTATGCCACAAAGTTTCATGTTTTATGTTATGATTATTGATATTACATTTCACTACCATGATTTACCCCATGTTATGAAATTATGATCTCTTTTTCATGTTAAGTTTTCAAAAATGTTATGTTCTTATGAATATGATGTGATTGATATTTCTTTTGTTAACCCTTACTGAGCATTTGAGCTCACCATTTTGTATGTTTTCTTTCCCCAGGTTAGGAAGAAGGTTATTAAGTAAGATATGCCAAAAATGGACTATTGATATGATGAAATAAATGGGAGACAGTGTAGATGCTTTATGAACCAGTTGTTTATGTTTCCCAGTTTCTAAAGAGACTATATCTATACGGTCCTTTCATGGTTTTTTATATGTTGTAATTAGTATGCTTGAATTTTGAAGTATTAACCATTTATTTAAAGTATGGGTCGTTATATATGGTTTTATAATTTCAAATATAACTTCCTACTTACCATTTATTGGAATGTGATAACATATATCATCTATGTGGAATAGTACCGCCTCATGAAGTGATGTGATTCGTTTTTCACTAATGGTCAACATTGAAGGAAATAATGATATGTTTTATTAATATTTGATATATATATGACATTATAATTAATATAACATGATTATGTATTATTTAACTTATTTTTTATATCTGTTGAGAATCACAAACAATGTTCATGAATACATATGACCGACCATCTCCATGAATGATATAATTCATTTTATATCTCTAACATTAATGGATTACACTAAATAAATATATAACGAATATATATGTTATGTATAACATGGTAAAAATTAATTATATAATGGATCTATTATATTTAAAATGACAGAAAATACCGAACCAAAACATACAACAAAAACAAAATACTTTTTACCCAGAAGTCAATTTTACCAATGAACTGTTAATAAACCGGATATAAATGGTCATAAGTAAATATTATATGTTTTGATAATTTTTTAAATTTTCTTTAACATATGCTTATTATTCATATATTGATTATATAGGATATTTGAATGTGTAAAAATAATTTCAATACATGACATAAGATATTTTTTGTCTCACATTCATTTATGTGGGACACATTCCATATTAATAACTTCTATCTCTTTTTATGAGAAATATACTAAAAAAGAATGTATTTTTTCATTATTATCATGAAAATTATTTTACATAAAATCCCGTATACATTTCTATCTTTCATGGGGCATGTGATTCAGAATATACCAAAGTAGTGACAATTTACAGTTACAATCTTATTATATATCATGATAGTTTGTTATCATAATTTAATTTATGAGATCTTATTAGATAACTCAAAAAAATCATAAATTTTAGCACCCTATGAGATTTAAATAAATTTACATAATTAATTTAATTTTACACTCTCTATGTATAAAATATTCAGAAATAGTGTTTTTAATGAGAAATAGAATTTATTTCACTCGTTGGTCAAAAACCTTTTTTCATCCATATCAATTTTTTTATAAAATTATTGAAGAAATTTGTCCCTTTTATCCAATGATTATTATAAAAAATTTATATCAATGTTTTAATTTTTATAAAATGGTTTAAAGGGAATATTATTTTCATTTTCTGAACATGGATCCCTTGTATTTTTACCCAAAATTTTAAGGGAATATAAATTTTATCATATAAAAAATGAAATGTATTTTACCCCATCTTGAACTATTGATATTTATCGCATCAAGTTAAAATAGTTACAGTTATTTGAAATGATATTTGGTTCATAATATTTTAGTGTATTTTATATTTTAATGATTTGGTTTCAAAACAGAATGGATATTTTCTATAATACTGTGTGGATATTATTTCCATGGAATTTACATTAATCATCAACAATAAACATTATTTTTGTTAATTTATTATAAGGATTTATCCAATTATACCATGAATATTCTTTCAATATAAATTTCATTATTTCAATGATGATATGTTTATGAGTCTTGTTAATTTTCCATGTGTAATGCTATAATTAATTCTTGAGAAGATTATGATACCCATTTAGTTTATTTAGGGTATGATATGATTAAATATATTTTCAAATCTATTTGATTTATATGGGGAATGAGACTGATATTTTTTTATGATCACGTGGCACAAAAATGAATGGATTATATGGCAGGAAGGACCTATATATACCTCCAAATAATTGTATAATGATTTACATTCAATGTAATCAAAGGGTACACTAGACGATACCCCAATCCCAACACAAGAGGGTACATGAGATTTTATTACATTCTGTAAACAAGAGGATTCACAAAGGGTTATCCCAACACCAAAAAATAGGGTAAGAGAGTTGTTATCCAATACCCAAAAAAGGTTACAAGTGAGTTTATTCCAATCCAAAAGTAGGTACACTGGTGGTTAGCCTATGTTTAATTTGTTAGAAATATCATTGTGGGTAGAATTGACAGATTATTTTATGTGATTATATATATATATATATTACACAAATCAATGTGTTTTGGAAATGATATATTCTCACTGATAATTTTCTTTAATTAATTTATGATTCATATTCTAAAAACATCCAAATATTATTCCATGAATAAAGGTAAAAATATAGTATATACAAGGTATATATTTTAAAATTTATTCTCTTATTGTCATAAAATTATGCTCAAGTTATATTTATATAGTACTTTTTTACCATTATTGAGCACACGATCTCACCCATTCTTATATATCCTTTCTCCTAAATATGAATTATGGTATTATATATTATATGTGTAATAAGAATTATATTTTTAAGAACATAGTGGTAGATGATTTAGTTCACCAATTAACTAGTTATTTATGTATCAATATTTCCAAAAATGCTGAAACATTATGGTACTCAAGATGGTTTATATATAATGATGTAAATATTAATATAATATTATGTAATATATATAAAATAAATTCTTCAATCATTAAATTATAAAAAATGTGGATAGGTTTTTGTTATCCCAAATTTCCATGAAAGTAATGTAAAAAAATTATTTAGAATTCAACTACCACCAACTGATAGATTCAGTTGATCATAGAGGAATAAGTGGAAGAGGAATGCGAATCACAGAGGTAGAGGTTGTGGTTCTACATAATGGTATTATATCAATCAATAAGAAGTATCAAGATGTGTTTCTTTAAATTACTACTAGTGTGGTAATATTGGGCACACAAGATGTTGTTTCCTAAAAACATAAAAGTTTGAGATTATTTTTAATGATGAGGTTACTTGTATAAATATTATCAGGAACCCTCTGCTCTTCATTATACATCAAGATCATCATAACCTAAAGTATATGTCATATTTTTTAATGATTTAATTTCAATAGGGTTATATCCACTAGTCTCTAGAAGTATGTAGTTAGACATAGTGAAAGAGTATCCAATTTTTGGTGTTTTATATCCTTCGATAGTGATAGGTATTAAATTTATTTAATTTTATTTAAAATATTTAAAAAAAAACATTTCCCTCCCACTATTTTATATTACACCAATTTTTTTAATTTATTTGATTTTACAAGAAAACTCATTCCATATGTGATGGAGATGGTTAAACCTAATTGGATGAATATGGAGCATGTTTCTTTATGTTTATTGTGTTCTTTCTCGATGACTAATGTTGAGTTCATTTGGTGTTTCTTTAATTTATTCATTGATGGATCAAATTTTATTATTAAGATAGATAGAAAAATCACTGAAGAAGAATAGATTTATTCCCAGCTTTAGTAGATGGCCTTTCTTTCTATAATGTTATATTTAGTGCATTTCAAGGAGAGTCGGATCTATGGTCTAGTTGAGTGGAACCTCCTTTATCGGAACATGGATTATTCATATCTTCTTTCCCATTTGAAAATGTATATCAAATATAAATTTGAGAGCACACATTGGTGGTAATACCATTTCATGATGTATTTGCTAATGAGATTTTTGGATTCCCCTAGAAAGATTAGTGGAATTACTGATTGATTTATTGTATGGATGTCAACCGATAACTATTTCTTATTATGGAATGGGCTCAGTTGAATTAAAGGATATACAGATTTAGATTCTTGATTTGAATTAGTACGTTTTTATTTATCATAATCTATCACTATTGGATTCTCCCGTGTCTTTTCCATAAAGGTAGAAGGAATTTATTATCATTGTGAATGTCATTAGAGGACAAAAGGGTTGATAATTAATAATATGTACCCTTTTCTCCATATCCATGAATTTTTTACCATTTAAAATGATAAATTTTTTTCTTGAAATTTGACTATTAGTCTAGATAATACTAGAATATAGTAAAAGTGTTAGATATTCTAACGAAAATAGTAACGATTTGGTATTTCCACTTTGAATATCATTTAATTCCATTTTAACCATAAATATTGTCATTTTATTTTCTTAGATTTGATGAAATATATATTCAAATAATATATTGATTTAATATTCATGGTATTTATAGATATTATTATTGTTTATTTCTAATCTGAGAATGATCTTGAGATTCACATATAATCTATTTTTAGAATCAGAAAATATCGTTATAATTATTCTAAATTATCTATATTCTATGTTGGGATCCTGAAATTTCTTTTCTGAGGAAATGGGATTTTAAAACATAAAATCTCAACTGATCCTCATATGGTCAAAGCTATCATGTATGGGAGGTGTTAAATTTTTTTTGAGATTCAAATCTTCTTAGGTTTGGTTAGATATTATCAATAAATTAAGAAGTATTTCTTCAATCTTAAATCAAAATTAAAAACTATAAATAGTAATGGGGTGATATTATCAAGGGATTTAATGTTTTACAATAATATTGATGAATTTAAATACTGTATGAACTTATATCCAATTTTGATATATCAAGAATCTAATAGATTAATCATAGTATAATTTTATTATTTTATAACAGACCAAGATTCCAAGAAATATATATTATTATTTTCCCGAATAGCTTGCATTACAGTAAAAAATATTTTTAATAGAACCAACGGTTTCTTTTAAAATACTATATAATGATTTATTTTCCATCGTATTATAGTGTATAAAAATTAATAACTGTATTATGAAAAATTAATTTTTTATATTTGTATAAATTAAATTCATTAGTAACCTATATATTAAAAATAAAAATAAGATCTTTCAAAAGTAAAAGTGATATTTTACTATAAAATATTTATTTTATGACGAAACACATTTTACCTTAATAACTTATATAAATAAATTTTTTGTGAAACAATTTTATGGAATATATAAATTATACATTCAAAAAAATTACATAACATTCTTTAAATATTTTTATTATAATGAGGTAAAAATAACTCTTTTTTATTCTTAAAACTATAATTTTCTAAAAATTTTATCCATCACATTTTCAGAATATATTGAAAGTGTAATACTATCCACTTATAATTATTTATTATTATGAATTGAATTGCGTATTTGAAATCAAGAGGTTCAAATATTTCAAATATGCCCCATTTATTTTCGGTTACTAAAAAATAATCATGATAAAATATATCACCCCAATAAAGGGTAAATCAGTTTCATCTATGGTAAATCTAATTAGTAATGCCATAATATTTTATCTGAATTATTAATTGGATAACGGAATATGATAGTTGTAATATAGACCCAGGATTAACATAGATTGATATTATATCATTTTTTATGAATATTCAACACATTAAAAAATTACATACCTAAGGACCATGATAGTACAGGGTCTTCAGAATCGTAGAACAAAATTTTATAACTTGGTGACAAATATTCAATTTTTCCTATAAATTTCTTCCCATTTATCACTCCAACTCAATAAATTTATTCATAAACTAGGGAAAAGAAATAAAATTATTTGTGGGATCAGATGCTTAGTATGGGAAAATAAAAGAGATACGTAAGTATAACATGATGATATGGGTATGGGAACATGAAAATAACATTTGAATAGCATACCATTCATATTACAAAACATAGACATGGGTCATGTTATAAATATTAGAGGTTCATAAGACATTAATAAAAATTTATTCAATAGTATAATACCTGAGAGAATAACATAATAACATGTCATATATTTTTTGGCATACATTTATGAATATAAAATCATTACCAACAAGACAAGGTTCATTTACAAAAAATATCAAGGAACTTAAGGGATTTCATACCTACTGGTTAGTACATGTCACCATCTTGAATTGAATCTATTTCTTTATAGTGGAATGAGATCACCACCCAAACCATATTACTAGTAATTGTTCACTACTAAGAAAATACTAATATTCATGGTTAACTTCCATGAATATATTAGCAGTTAGGGATCACTCGCAAGACCATCTTAGTAGTCATGGATTACTACTAAAAATATAATAGCATTCAAGGTTCACTCCCACGAATATCCTAGAGAATAACATCCATTACATTACCAAGTTCAATCCTCATAACATCCATGTATATCTTTTGTGATAAAAATCATTAACTAATGATTTTTAGGTATATATATATCAAACCTATCTCATAATGAAATGATAAAAACTTGTTCCACAAGATCATAAATAATAATATCATAACCCATGAAGTGAAATGGGTATCTTAAAAAAGATACCATTTAATAAGCTATTAAAAATTTATATGTTTTATAATCATTTCATCAATGAATAACTCCTGAATAGAAGTAGGTTTAATAAGTGTATAACCATTGAAATAGAAATGTGTTTCACAAACACAAAACCCATAAAAAAGAAAAAAATTTCATAAACATAAGGCCATCAAAACATAATCCATTCTTCAGAAATATTATGAATGGAACCCATGAATTGTATCCCTAAAATGGAATGAGTAACATAGATGGATTTCATCTTAGGAGGAATTTAAATTTTAAATATTTTTTAAAATAACTTATTTAAGAAATCATTCCTTCTTCTATGAAAACAATATTTATAATATAAACCCGTTATAAAACAATTTTCTCATAAAATAACTATAAAACATATAAAGGAATCTTGAATACAATTTAGAAACCATTTTCCTAAAACAATAAAATGATTCTTGAAAATATTTTCAAAACTATTTATCTTGAAAACATAAATGGTAATAATTAAATCATTTTGAAATCATTTTCCTTGAATACATATAAAGAAATATTGAAAACATTTTAATTTTTTTTTAAAATTTATTACACATTATAAAAATAAAATATTTTTAAAATAAACTTACATTAAATTTATGATAAAAAATAATTTTAATACATTTTTTAAAACCATTTATAAAGAAATTTTTGTTCAATAAAATATATTTCTGACCAATATAGGAATAAAGGCATGTTTTCAAGAAGGTATTTATTTAACTATCTGGAGTAAAAAAGAGTGAAGAAATGGTTCAAATACCTGATGATGTTCTGAAGAACTATTGGATAAGAAAATTATAGAGTATTCCTGATATGTGGATCATAATAATTTGTTAATGGATTAATTTTCATTCACACTCGCGATAATGATTAGATTATAACAATAAACTCTTTGCAATTTGGTATCATAGATTCAAAATCAACATGAAATAATGATAGTAAAATAATTTTAAGATACTATAAAATTAAATGAATTCATGATGCAACATTTAAAATGGATTTATATAGACCTTATAAAAAAATATAGGTGAATAACATAACATGATTCTCAAAGAAGGCAAATTGATACAAAATTTGCATTCCAATTTAGTAAACATTGAACTGTAAAACTACATGAAGTTGAGAAAATAAAATGGATATATGTAAACATAAATTTCAGTGTAAAATTCATATAATTAATTAAAGGTGTGTATATAAACAAACTAAAAGAAATGAGTGTTGAATAATCCTTATGTTTAATAGAAATAAATTGACTCTAGAAATCCCCTTACTTATTGAGTGACATTTGATTCATGATATATAAAAAATAATAACATCATTTTAACTTTTTACATGTTTAAATAAAGGATATGTGTGATATAAAATTCTATAATGATGTATATAAACCACAGGACCTGAAAACTTATTAAATATTTTATTTATCTCAAATAAATAAAAGTGGGAAGAGAAAACCATTACATTAAGTATTGACATTATTATTTTGTTTTAAAACATCATGTATAATATATATATGTTTATTATATATATACCATGAAAACATATTATTATATACCACATCATATGTGATTTTATATTGACATTATTTTACCTATATATTAATAATTTCATGTTAATTTTCCATTTCTAGTAATAACTGTATTATTTTTAGAACATGTTTTGACTTTCCATTCCTAGTCCTATTAAATATATAATTATTTAAATATTTATATAATGTAAAATAAGATATAAATATCCTATATATTCCTTATATTTCTTCTTATAATAATCTAAAATATATGGTAATATGAAATTAATTACACTTTTCATGGAGATGGTAGGGCATACGTATGGATGAATGTTGTTTTCATTTACATGTAATATTTTTTAATGAGAGAAGAGTAAATAATATATATATATATATATTAATTTATAGATAATTATTATTTAACATATATCACATATTTTTGTTAAAAAAATTCTTTATATATTCCATGTAAATCGTGAATAGATTACATCACATTAAAGAGTCGATAGTCCACATGTCCACAAATAGAAGATATTTCATTCCCAAAAAAAATAAATCCTAAAGGTATGTGTAATATAATAATTCCACAATAATAAATACATCTTACGTAAAATTTATATCATATAAAAATAACAATTACTTCATTAATAACAACCTTTAAATGTGGTAATAGAGGAATGGATGTCATCGGTTTTTGAGGAGGTACTCTGTAGTCACACAAATGATGGTTGTGTATTCTATTTCATGGAAGTGTGTTTGATTGTAGTTTAAACCCATAAAATTAAAATATATAATTATATTGTTGATACAGAGGATATTATATAATAATTTAATAATAATAATTGACAGCATAGAGAATATAATAAATTGAAAGTTCTTGTTGAAGGATGTTACCTCTTCTTTGGGTAAATCCATTTGGATTGCAATAAAGAGATTCCATAGCTAGATTTTCTTCTTAATGTGAGTATTATAGGATAAATGGATGCAATTTTGGAGGTTATTTTAAATTTTTTTGGATGATACAAAGGGATTTATAGGTGTTAATATATGAGGTGGGTGAGTGTCCTTTAATAGTGGAGGAAGTGTGTAATTATTTTAAATATAAAAAGGTATAAATAACTGAGAGGACTCCATTACATCATATGCCTATAATAGAGTTCCATTATTGATACAGGGGACTCTACGGTATTAACATTTCTAGGAAATCAATCTTTTATAATTTCTTAATTTATTTGGAACCATATGATAATTTTTACACACTGTAAACTACTTTTTACCAAAATCTCTTTAATTACTTTAAACTGCATTCCCAATATTTACAGCAAAATGATAATTTTACATTCATAGAAATTATAAATTATTCTAATTCAAAATATAGAATCTAGTTTTTTAAATTTAATTCACATAAGTGGAAGAAATTAATTTAAAATTAATCCAATAGATGGGATAAGATAATCGGTTTTTATATTAAAAATATTCATAAGTTTAAATATTTTTATATCCAATTTTAGTGATAAATTTATTAAAATTAACATATTTTTATTAATTGATTTAAATTTTTTATTATTATTTTTTTAATATTAAAAAAATATAAAATTTAAATATATAAATAAATTAGACTAAAAAAGAAAATTTTAATTAAAACTCTGTATTATCACTATTTATTAAAAAACAAAACTTCTCAAGAAAATACCAAAACATAGTCATAAGATAATTTTTATATTACTCTTTAAAGACATTATATTATTTTATAAAATAAAATTTATAAAATTTTCAAAAATTATTTTTAATATATGAATCTTATTCAAATAAAATATAATTACTTTTTAGAAAAAAAATCTTATTTTGAAAAAAAAATGGATTTATTATTATATCTTGTCAAGAAAACATGGAATATAATCATTTAATAGTGAGTAAATTTAATATATATAAATTTAAATAAAATAATTTATTATGAGTAGTTAAATTAATTTTTTTGAGTTGAAGAGTGTAAGTATAGTTTTCCAGCAAAATATATTCAATATTTTCAAATATGTTTTATTTTTGATTCCTATTTACTTGATCACAAAAATATTTATTAGGTTATAAATGTGAGATATAATTTTCATAATTTAATTAAAATTATTCAAAACCACCTTTCCAATGTCTTGTGACAATTATAATAATATTTTAATAATATTATTAATATTACATTGTACGTTTTAACACGTAGACTTACTTATAATACAATCTATCAAAGGAATGCATCATTGTGTGTAACATAAGAATGATGTAGTCATGTCTTTACTAAATTATAATATATGTGATCATTTTAGCACAAGAATAATTTTTTGATTCATGATGTTGAAACCAGAATTATTTCTATTATACAATATAAGTTATATTCTATGTTTCATGAAATGAAAAATTTCAAAAATATTAAATTAATTCAAAAAAAATTCCACAATGTTTTGGTGTGTGAAATTAAACAACGATCAAAATTAAATTCTCCATTCAAATAATTCTTGTCTATGAATGATTTATTATGTTAATGTTCCTTTCATAGAAAATGACATCATAAAAATAAATATTAACACTTTCTTTAAAAAGGGAAAGTTAGAAACATGATGGTTACCCAAAGTAACTCATAACTATGTTTTGATATAGGATAACAAAGGTGTCATGTGAAACCATATACATGGAAGAGAAATTTAACTATCATGTTTTGAAGTAGAGTTGTAGAAAAAATTCATCAGTAGATGTGGGTGGTCTAGATAATGATAATGATCACAAAAACATAACCCAAGGAGGCTCTAAAAAGATCATTGATGTCATAATAAATGATGATAATAGGAAGAATATTTATTTAACCATAATTTTCCAAATGATAAATAATAATCCAAATATTATATATCTATTTGATTGTTGAATAATCTCCCCCTTTTGTTTTTCCTTCATATGTTTCAACTTTATAACTTATTCTAGGAAATAAAGATGAAATTTTAAATCTTGTTGGATTTTTAGATCATGAGATCCATAATTTGAATGAAATTAATTCAATTCGCATTTATCATAAAAAATAGGTTATCCCTAGTCATATAATATGCATAAAACCTCATAGGGAGAGATAATACATTAATACCTAAAACCTCATCTGATGTCGAACGTAAACCATTACATAAATAGTAAACATGGTAACCCTTATAAAATATGAAAATATAAAAAATGAAAATATGGTCTCTAGTTTTTTTAACATTGATTCCCTATATAAACAAATGTATATCCAGTTTGTTAAATGTCAAACATGTGAATAACTTTATTGGGATCTATTTTTATACATTGTAATAAACATAATTATCGTAAATATTTATAGATAAAATGAATAATTTTTTATTCATATTTTTATTTGATATATTCCTTAAAAACAAAAATTATATAAACTTCATCGACGATTACATTAAAAAAAATTATCTTCAAATACTTTATTAGTTCTGAGTTAACTAGTATGGTCTCATTTACTTATTCACATCCCACATATCCTTATCCCAATATCATTATCTCAACATCAAGAACATATTGACAGTTATATTTCCCTTAATAACTTGTTATACATGAATATACAACTTTTTCTTTTAAATCACATTCCAAGTATTGTTAAACTATTCAACATATTTTTGTAAATACTTAGTAAAAACCAAAAACTGATCAATCCTTATTTATTTCATAGATATTAAATCCAAATATATATATATATTTTATTCTTTCCCACTTAATGATTAGCATTTAATAAGTCATTCATTGGTTTATAAGTAAATTCTTGGGTTAGGTCATTGAGTTGGTTAATTCCCACTTTCTATAGATAGAAGACAATGACACCCTTGATAATTTGTAACTCTATGACCCTTCTTTAACACTGGTTACACCTTCCCCTCTATTTGAGGTGTTCTAAAAGTTTCCTATTATATTCTATTTGACATGTAGGAATCTGAATATTCTTTCCCTGATGTTCATTCACTTATGAAATTTCATAAAATCAAATATTCATCTTATCTGATGTGTTAGTAATCTCCCTAATTCTCATGTTTTTATTTAAATTACATGATAAATGATTTAGAATAATCACAATATCATTCTATGCAGTCATCCCCAAATTTGGTTTCACAATCATTGAATTTTCCATTAGATTTTATATAAATAATATTTTTTTGGTTCTATCTATTGACTAAAACCAAAACAATAATTTTAGAAATTGTAATAATATATAAAAACCACATAATAATGATAATGAACATATAAGAGGTATAAACTATGTCACATTATTTAATCTATGACACCTTATGAAAATCATAGTAAATTTCTTTTAAAATCCATCATGATGGTTTGTAAAGAGTGTATAAATTTCCAAAGCATATCCATAGGGAGTGTCAAACCTTGTCAACATCAAGGATAATTTTCATGAACTAGTTCACGATCGATTCTAGATCATTATGGTGTTTTTCGAAGATGGTTCTCATAGGTATATATTTTCTAAATCAATATCCACTTTTAGTTTCCATATACAGATGTATTGATAAAAAATACTTACTTAATCCTTTACCAAGTTTCCAATACATTGTACTATACATTTACTCGTCCTCAGACATATCCTAAGAGAAGTCCCTTGAAATATACTCAGAAACATCACTAGGGGTGTCACAAATGGTTTATAATCCTCAATAAAAATATGTTATAAAACTTTCCTTTTATACCAAATATAGAGACGAAGTTTTAGTGTACATGGATATCACATTATTTTAGATAAATATTCATCACATTGAAAAATTTATGTCCAAAGGACCATAATAGTTTATTTTCTTAGGAAACATGGAATAAAAATATCAAGTTTAGTGAAAGATCTTCACTTTTTCCCATTAAAATATGTATGTTTAGAAACTCTACTCAACACAATTCATCATAAAATGGGGAAAGGAAACATATGAAAGGGTGATCTCATATGAATAATAAGTGTAAATAATGTATATATGTTATAATAACATGGGTATATGGCCATGAGAACATGAAAATAAAATATTAAGATCATCACCTTCATAAAAAGGTCATATACTTAAGTCATGACCTAATGATTGGAAATTCATAATAAATGAATAATAAGAGAAATAAAAATAATAATAAAATTGAGAGAATAATATAAGAGTAAGACATTGAAATTGATGAAGCATGTAAGAATATAAAATCAGTCCCTATTAGGCAAGGTTTATTTATAAATCCTATTAGGGAAATTCATGGGGTATACACCTACTAGGAGGGATACACCTCCATAATTATTTAAAAATAATTCCTTTTAGTAGAATGGTTTCACTCTCCAAAATATCATAGTGGTCAAGGTTCAATCTCAAAACCATCAGATATGTTGAGGTTCACTACCCATATCATCTTAGCAGAAATATTCCCTTAAATAACTCAGGGTACTTTCCATTCTAACAATGTCTATATGATGATATATAAATCATTAACAAATTAATTAGATGGATATATATTCCCCACTTATATAATAATGAAATCAATCATATATTTTCCAAAATATCATAAACAATCATATTATAACCATAGAAATTATATGGTATTCATAAACATGTCATCATACCATAACCTATGAAAAGGTTAAATGTTTCTAAATCATTTCATCAAATCATAACTCATGAACTTAAGTTGGTTCAAAAAAAATATCCCATGAAAGAGAAACATGTTTTATAAAAATATAACCCATGAAAGGGAAATTTGTTTCATCAACATCATGTCATCAAAAAATAAAACATTGAATGAAATAATATGAATTAAACCCTCAAATCATTTCCCTATAGAGGCACGAGTGACACCAAAATATTTCATCATATATGGAAAATAAATTTGGAATAACTATTAAAACCATTTTATGGGGAAAATATCTTATATTCTTTGAAAACAAATTTTTAAATTTAAAACTTTTTGAAAACCATTTTCCAGGAAAATAACATTGAAGAAATATAATTTAATCCGGAAAATAGTTTTTACACCATTGTCATTGAAAAATGATAAGTGAATATTGATAGTATTTTGAAAAAACCTTTTCCATCATAACTTATAAAGGATTCATCAAAACAGTTTGAAAACCATTTCCTTGAAAACTTATAAAGGAAGCGGGAAAATAATTTAATATAATTTTTCAAATAGAATCATTTTTATGATCATGTCCCCAAAAAATTATATTAAAATTTTATTTAATCAAATTTTGTAATTATTTTTAGAAAACATGAATTTTTGAATAATACAGATTTCCGACTGTATAGTAGAACAATATCACGTTTTGATAAAAAAAGTCATATTTATATTGAGTACCAATGAGTAGAGAAATGGAACTAATACGTGAATATATAATTAATAAATAGAGTAAACTAATTTACATTATATTTCTTGAAATTTGGATCATATAATTTCATCCGTGTATGCATAATATTTGACAATACCTATAAAGATGATATGATAACAATACACCCTTAACACTTAGATAAACTCCTATCATAATAACCACAAAACAATTACATTAAAAACGATTCAAATATAATGAAATTAAGTATATTCATGATTAAACATTTCACAGAGAATTATATACACATTTTAAGGAATATATGTTCCTAACATAACATCTGTCACAAAGAAAGAAATTTGAGACCAAATTACCTTACTAATTTGGAATATTTTAAACTATAAAACCACATGAAATATAGATCATAATTTTTTTATATGTTCCCATAAATATTATTATAATAATCATATAAAAAATTCATTTTTAGTATATACATCATTCAAAAGAATTTTTTTTGAATAATTCATAAATCTTGCAGAAATAAAATTTAGACATGAAATCAGTACACCACTTGAGTAACTTTTGAATCATGTTATCTATGATAGAATAAAATAAATAGAAATTTAATAAACCATTAAATAACATATTCATGTTATAACATGTAATAGGTTATTATATAAACCACATTATACAAAAAGTGGTGAATATAACATATATCTCATTGAGATAAAATAATGACGAGAAAACCCTTACCTTATGAATTGAATTTCATCATAAATGTTAAAAATCCTATATAAAAAATATATGTTTATTATAATCATATAGTAGATCCATATTATTTTATATCATAAAATATTTAATTTTATTTTTTACTTATATTACCAAGTTATTTATAATTTCATGTTAATGTTACATTTTGGGTAAAAACCGCTTTGTTTTTCGTAAGTGTTGTGACTTTTAGTTCTTAGTCCACTTACTTATATCATGGCTTACGTATTTATATAATGTAAAAAATGATAGAAATATAATACATATTCAGTGTATATTTATTTATAACAATATAAAATAGATATAAATAAGAAATTAATTACACCATTCATGGAGATAGTATGTCATACATATGTTGGAACACTGTTTTTATTTTCTAATCACATTTTAGAAAGAAATAAGAATAAATTGTTAGTATATATACATATATTATTATTATAGAATAACTATTACATATTAAATATAACATATGTATATTAAAATCATCCTCTATATATTACATGTAATGAATTAATTAATAACATCACTTTGATGAAGTGGTAGTCCACACGTCCAGAAACGGAGTTATCATATTCTCACCAATTATAAATTGAAATTTATGTGTTATAAAATAATTCCATAAGTATCATTATATCATAAATATAAAATATATCCTATAAAAATAGTATGTACATCTTTATTCCTAATTTGTAATGGTGGTAATGGGAGAATGAACAACATCATCTCATGAGGTAGTAGTTCACAGAACACACGAAATCCATTTTTTTAACACATATGATGAAAGTATGTGTGATTTCTGATCAAAAACATAAAATAAAAAATAATTTTATATTTATTATACTTATGATACTATATGATCATGGAATAATAATAATATAGGAGGTGTCAAAGGAATAAAAAATATATATTATTGAAGGATGTTACCTATTCATTGAGTAACTCATTTGTGTTTGCAGCAAAGGGATTCCGTGGATGGATTTCGGACAAAATTGAGGCCTCTAAAAATAAGGGAGAAAGTTTGGGAAGATATTTGGGTAGGGGTTCTCTGAATAAAATGGAATTAGGGGAATCAATATGTTATGAGGTTGATATACATTTATAGTGGTGTAGTATTGGCATTATTATAAACATAACAATATAAAAAATGTTGAGAGGCCCTACATACATATTTTTCTCACAGTATTTTTTTTTGAAAATATAGGGGATATGGTAAAAATATGTCCTTATAATCGATTATGGTCATGATTTTTGGTTATTTGTTCCTTTCAATTTACATTTAACTACAACGTAAAATAATTTTCAACTTAATCGATTTAATTAATTTTAATTACATTATCAAATAATTTTTCTAAATAACTATTTTAGAATTACTAAAAATTATCTATTATTATGATTCCAAATATTAAATCAATTCAAAAAAATTCGAATAACAAAATATTCATAAATTTATTTAAAATTAATCTCATAGATTGGAAGAGACAATGAGTTTTATAAGTAAAAATGTAGCAATGTGTGAAAAATTATTATGTCAAATTTCAAATGTGAAATGGATTCTGATGACGTAAATTGTATTAATTATTTTTTAATTTATTTAATTATAATTTGAAAATTAATTAAAATATAATTCTAAAATACAATTAAATTATATTAAAATAATTTTTTCAATTAAAATTCATAATTTTCGTTATTCTTTCAAAATTGAATCATCTAAAAAATTGCCAAAAATTCACCCTACGATAAATTTATGTTCTGGTTTCGAAATATAACATTTATATAGTAAATTATAATTAATAGATGTTTTATAAAATTGATATAAAATAGGCATTCCATTATAATGTGGTAAATTTTCTTATTAGAAAAATATATATCTTTATTCATAGAATTATATTTTTTATCACTTTTTTTCCAGAAAATACAAAATATGAAAATTAAATAGTTAAATTAATATAATATATCAATTTTTCAATAAATGTTTTTATCAAAAGTTTATTATTTTTTAAATTGTGTTAGAACTTGTAAATATATTTTTCTATCGAAATATTTCATTCATTTTGAAAATGGGTTTCTCTTCATTTAGATTTAATTGGTAATCAAAATAATTTTTATTATATACATGTGTAATCCATATTTTTATAATTTAATAAATATTATTCATTGAATCCATTCCAATAGCTTTGTGAGATCCATATTAATATTTTATTAAAATTATTAATAATACATTATAGTTTTGTAAAACCAAGCCATGCGTGTAACCCAAGCTATTAAAGTAACAAGAAATTATGTGTTGTTGAATCCAAAAATTGTGTTTTGAGTATCAAAATATAATATAATTTTTGTATATAGAGAATTATTAACATTTTTTTCCATGAAATGCAGACCAGACAGGGTGATTTTATACAAACTAAGCTATATTTAGTGTTTCTTAAAATAAAAAATATCCTAAAGATTAAATTAATTTGAAATTAATGTTTTAAAAAAATATGTGTTTCTAAATTATCACCTTGAGATATATATTTAATTTTTCAATGAAGAGTTTCAATTAGAATAATCTATATAATATTTAAATCAAACAATGTTACAATGTTTTACTCTCTTTGCTATAAATATCTAATATTTTCTATATATGGAAAAGGGAATTTTGTGAATGAATCTACGGGTCCAAATTGCTATCAACAAAAAATGATAAAACTTTATTTCTATTGTTTTGTAATTATATAATGAAAATAAATTATTATGAAATAGAGGATCAATTTTTCATCAATTAATAAAAAATATAATAAATTACATTAAAACAAATAAAATTAAATTAACTTGAGTTAGACAATGTGTTCCAATGATTTTTTATTTGAATATAAATATTGGATTTAATTTAATCGATTATAATTGAATTACAATGTTATTATTTATGACCTTTATTTCAAAATAAAATAAGGGAGTCTTAATTAAAATAATTGAAGTCTTAAGAAAATAATATTTGGTTAATATACATAACCATAAAAAAATTAAAAGCGTAGAAGGGGAAATTATATGTTAATTAATTTCATAAGTATATCATTTTATTATAATTATAACCATTTTACTAATTAATTTCATTAATATGTTTTAATCATTTATGAAATTCAATGAGTGGCCCTCCCTATTATTATAAAAGTTGACCCCTCCTTTTTCATATTCACCCCACCTTGAGAACTCTAACTGTAGTAAAATATAAAAGTTTTTTTTCGCTACCCTAGACAGAATTTAGGTGTTATTTTCATCCTATAAGTCTATCAATAGTCCCTATAAGAGGATATTTAAAGGAGTTGTTTCAGATAAGAGGTAATCACCTTAACCGATCACATTCTATTTAATTATATTTTACCTTCTAAGAATATTTTATATAATTCATTAATTTATATATATCATATCATAAATGTACATAAATTTTATTATAGTTTTGAAACAAAAATTATTATCATTATTTTCCATCAAAAGTGAAGTGTAGGTATTACTCATTCGTACATATAGCTGCTCACACTACATGGTGATTTAATTCATTTTTCTTTATTGTGTTTTATGGATGATTATTACAATGGTTTTAATGAATAGGTTTTTTGTTAACCAAAAATTTATTCCTTAAAAATTATAATATAATATATATCTTATTTACTTTAAATCTATTGGAAATGGATTGAATTTTTTTTGAGCATAAGTCTAGAAAACTAGCTTCTCAAAGCCATGAGATTTATTTTTCATCACAATTTTACATGATTTGAAATAATGATTGAATTTTGGATTATATATCATAATATTATACAATAATTATAATTTAAGGGTGATTTATTATTTACCATTCTTTTATTCCATCCATTAAAAAATTAAAACAGTGTTCATGTGTAAGTGCAAAAAACCATCTCCATGAACGATGTAATTAATTATTGTATCTCAAATATATATTGGTGAATAAAAAATTTTAAATAATTAATATATACTATATTTTATTAATGAACAAAATAATTTAGATTATATATCCGTGCTAAATTAATAACTACCAAAACCCCTAAACCAAAACATAAATGAAAAATGTTGCGGTTATCTTTTGAAATAGTGATTTTTAAAAACGATTGCTAATGAATGGTTGATTAAAGGATAATTGTAGATCATATATTGTATTATATATATGATTACAATATTTAATAAATTTTAAATAAATATATATTCATTATAGGGGATTTTTGAACTTGTTTCATGGATGTCAGGCCTTAGGTAAGGGTTTTTTATTTCAATCCAATTTTATTTATGTATTTTTATGTTATAGTTTATATTAATGAATTTTATATTATCTTAATCTAATTAATAATACTAGTTTTTATTATACCATGGTTATTTATAAATAATAAATGTTTTCATTTTTTCAATCTCATTAAATACTCAATAAAAAGGATAACAAATTTTAAGGAAAATTGATTATCATTAATTTTTCGTCCAGTAAAAGTATTATTATATATCTATATTTTTCAAAAAGGTTTTAAATAATTATTTTAATATTATCCTATGATTTTAAAAGAAACATTTAACCATGATTTAATTTAAAAATATATATGAAAATAAATATTATTTTCTTTTCTTGAGAAAGGTAATCTTCTTTGTTTTATCAAAAATGAAAAAGGAATATTTTCTTTAAAATCATAAGACATGGATGAAATATACCACTATCTTGAAAAATAAATTTTTTGAAACAAACTTTGGAGTTTTACATGAATCTTTTCAAATAAAAAAATTTCCATAATATTTTGTATATATAGTAATTATAAAAGTTTTTTTTCAATGTTGAAAGATTATTTTGATGATTGAATATTTTACAGATATTTTAAATTAAATTTCATATATGATTACATTATGTTATATTAATTCGGATTTATTTGGTATATGATACCATGGTAACATTCATAAAATATATTTTTATGGATAATTATTGTTATATGTTTATGAAACCCATTTATTTTTCATTGTTTATGTTATAGTGAATTGATGTAATCTTTGTGAGACCCATATTATTTATATGGATTATAATATGATGAAGTGTGAATTTTTTTTTTGAAAAAAATATATGGTTGTCAGTATGAGATTTTCATTACATTATAACCATGGAATTTGGTGACATTATATCCATGGATGGAGGTTATGTTATAACTAATGAGATTGGATATATTGTATCCCGATGAAAGTCTTTTTGATATTATCCAAGGACAGTGGTTATGTATTAACCATGGATAGGTGGGATCAAAATTATTTATCCCCCCATTTATTTGGGTAATGATTAATCTCCCATATATAAAGATGTCTTGAATAAGGAGTGAATCATGTTTGGTTAGGGACTATATCTGTTATTATTTTTCTTGGAGTGAACTTTGAATACTCTGATGGTCAGGGGAGTGAAACCACTCTAATATGATAGTTTTCTAAATAATCATTGAATACCATGAAAATGATTTTCTATGATTATGTATATACCAAAATACAATGTCTTATTCTCATGTTATTCTCTAGTGTATCATGTTCTTGGATTCCATTATGATTCATATCTTTTTAGACACCTTGTATTAATCCATAATGTGATATTATGATATTTTATATGAAGGATATGGTTTTTAATTTTTTTTCTCATGTTCTCATTCGTGTATGCTCATTTTATGTTCAAATGATCCTTGATATTTTCCTGATTACCCATAATGGTCATCTATGCCCATCCTTTATTATGATTTCATTCCCCATGTTATGAAGAATGTTATTATGTGTGATATTAATACGAAGGGTTCTACTTGTATAAAACATAATTGGATAGTATTATAAACTGATTTTTTATGAATCCAAATTTCCAAAGCCACTATACCTATATAATTATTGCATGGATCATTATATGAAAAAATTAAATCTATTCAAAAAAAGCTGAAATATATATATATATATATTAAATTATTGGGATGATATAGTTGGTTTTATATCAATGTTGAGTTAACCATTGTATAATATAATGAGAAAACATAAGTGAGAAACCAGTGGATATGTATTTGTAGAAGAAAACCTCCTAATTATTTTCTAATGGTCATATATGACCTAGGGTAGACCTATGGTGCTATAAATTTAAAATATGATTTCTTTATTTATACATATAATAAATTATGTTTAATTATTATGTGGTTTTCCACTATGATTAATGTTGCTGACATTATTCATTTTTGATATTAATAAATGGATATAACCTAGTAGAAACTTATTAATGTGGCATTTGATGGATAATTAAACTTTTTCCCACTTCAGGAACATGTTTTTTGGAATCTGTGACGAAGAACCATTTTTCTATGCTCTCACAACATTATCAATCCATGAAAAATTTTTAGATTCCAAATGACCAAAAAAGGGAACAAAACTATGTTGATTCCTTCATGAGGAAACATCCAAATTCTTTCTGTGTATCCTCTGATCCACTTGTTGTTTTGTGATTAATAAGAAATATTGATAAAATATTTTATGTTCTCTAGTTCCTATAACATGAAAAGGAAATCCTTATAGTTATTTATTTTGAAGGTAAAGAAGATCAATGGTTAAAACTTATTTTGAAAATGATTCATGAGGATGAAACTTAATATTCTAATCATTATTAGTTTAAGATCATAATGTTTTAGTATTTACATCATATTCTATATACAAGGATGGTTAATGATTTTCATAAGCATAAACAGAAAGACAATGAATCTATTTATACCCATAAGGATTGTTTTGCAAGACATGAAATGTATGAATCTATTTTAATCATTAGAAATTAAATAAATATTTATTAATTCATTTGTGTCCTATGAACTAGTATTGAAATTAAATAATCAATAACATAATTTTTTAGCTATAAATAAATAATTTAATGTGATATCATTGTAGAAATGTAAATTGGAGATTCCCACCATTCATAAGGACTTGATGTAAAAACAATGACCGTGTATCTTGAGAATAAGAATAAATCACATGGATGAATTAAATTACAATCACATAAATGAAATAAATGTGGTTAGGAACTTCATGGGATTAGATTAAGTAGAATTAGTTAGTGTTTTAAATATATTAATGATGTTCAAAGAGATAATGAATGCCGGAAGGCTCTGAAAATACCATTCAATACAATGAAGTAAATTAAGATGCCATCAAATGTTCCACCCATACTTCAATGCTTCAAATGCAAGGAGTATGATAATTTTCCATATTGTGAATGAATCAAGAGGTTTATTATATTAAATGTCCAATGCATATTACACCCAAAGGAAAGGATATATTTTCATGTGCCCACAACTACCGAACAAGGTTACTAGTATGAAATGGTCAAACGTACACATATCATCAACTATATAACAAAAAATGACTTGTTTTATTTTTTATAGCCACTTTTATTATATTTATGAAATCTTAAATGGGTATTTAATTATAATCTCAATCATTATAGGTTGACATAGCCGCGAAATTCTATAATGGTATGATTGTTTCACCTCATATCTATAGTTTTTCTGGGATTGAAAATTCCATTAAAGTGTTTCGTAAATATCATTTGATTATAATATAAGTCTATTTTTATGTTATTTTGGACATGGATTGGGTTTTCATATATGGATCCCATATATGTTGTTGAGGGAAGGGAAGTCATATTTCATTTTCAGATTAAAACAAAGCACATTAATTTATGTGGGGATATATTAAAACATATATAAGAATTATATATACCATACATGTATTAATTTCAACCAATTAATTCTATTTATCTCAGATGGTTGGGGATAAACACAACATTGAATATATACCAATTTTATATGAGTTTTTTTACATTTATTGAAAAATTTCATATTCTTCTAGTGAATCATTATGTTGAGTTTTTAATAGAAACAATTCCATGTTATATAACTACATTAATGTATCTATATAAAATATACCTAATTGAGTTGTATGATGTGACGAAATAAATCCAAAAGAATATTTAAAAGGTATTTATTTGTCTATGTAGTTCACCTAAGGGGTGCACTAGTTTATATTTTTAAGAATAATCATTCATCAATGTGACTCAGTAGTGATTATGTAGATCATAACATGTTCACTATCAATAATAGTTATCCTCTGCCCCATGTTTATGACTTGATTGCTCAACTATATGGAGATCAATTCTTGTTGATGATTTTACATCAATCTATATATCATTAATTAAGGTTCCATAAAAAGGATATACCCAATATAGATTGATATATATGGTATTAAAACTACACGATTATAGATATTACTTTTTTTATTACTAATCACTATATTTTCATAATATAATTAGTGAATGGATTCTTTAGTGATTACCATGATATGATTGTGGTAGTCTATATAGATGAAATTATTCTCTATTCAAAGTGAAAAAGTATATATTGATCATTTGTGGAATTTTCTGAGGACCCTTAAGAAGCTAAAGAATTATAAAAAATTTATAATCTATGAATTTTTTATTCAGGATGATTCATTATTTGGTATTATAATCTCAAATGATGGTATAATAGTAGATCATTAAATAAAATGATTTATAAAACTTTATTTGTACATAATATTCTTACAAAATTTCCTAACATTTATGGATTGGATTAATATTATCAGTGTTTTGTGGTGAATTTCAATGGGAATTCTAATCCACTCACAAAAATAACAAGTAAGGGAGGCATGTTATATTGGATATATGAATGTGAGGATAACATCAAAGATTAGAATATTTTGTGGGATATTGCGCCTTTATTCAAATTGAAATATTTTAGAGATTGGTTTTTAGTTTAGTGAAATTGATATAAGAAGTTACAATGATGTGTTTCCATATAGAATGATAGATTGATATCTTATTCAATTGGAAAATAATGTTTCATGAGAGAAATTACCAAAGTAATTATTTTGTATTAGGAGTATTATTATCACTTTAAATATATCGAAAAATCATCATTACAGAAAAATGTGTCATATATATACAAATAGTATAATTTTAATGTCTATTTTCAAATAAAAATAGTCGAATATACACCATTAAATATTTTTTAGAGATGATTAAACTTATGAATTCCCAAAAAAATACACTATGAAAGTGAACAAGGGGGTGTTTACTCTGAGTTGAGATGATAATTATTGCTTATCTATTATGAGTATCATGAAGGATTTGATATTTTTAGACATATTGTTGATTGATATAGGAATCTTGAAAAAGGGGAAAGATTTTATCGTTCTTAAATTAGTGTTCAATCATCACTCGAAGTTGTTACTCAAGAGTCATGGAAGGAATATTTTTTATTTAAAAATAATGATAATTATTCCAATGTTTATCCTAGATAGTTATTTAATAAAAATATTTGAAACCATTTATATAAACCATTTATATAATCTTTTACAGAGCTATTTGAGGAAGCTCAAATTTCAACAGTTTTTATACATCGTAGAAGTAGGAATATGTATAGAGATATAAAATAAAAATTTTGGTTTGAAAAAATAAAGAGATATATTGTAGAGTATGTTTCTCAGTGATTTATATGTTAGGAATTTCAGTTGATGATTAAAATTATTATTGGATGATATAAACATTACCTACACCTAAATAGAAATAGAAAAACATTTGCATTGATTTCATCATTGGAATCCTAAAGACAACTAAATGGTATAATTCTATATGGGTTGTACTATATTAAATTATAATTAAAAATTTCTTAATTTATATTAGATAATATGTTTATCTTTTCTAGTTTATATGGTCCCAAATTAAGGATGTGTTAATATTTCATTGAGTACCACTCTCAATATTATTTGATTTGGATATGAGGTTACCGTATTGTTTTAGAGTAGAAATTTAATGGATCTGGATAAAGAGATGAATTTCCCGACATAGTATCACCCTATAGGTGATTCTAAATCTAATAGAATAACTCAAAATATATAGGATAGAATGAGTTCTTGTTCTATTAAATTTAATGGTGGTTGAGAACAACATCTTCTTCTAGTCATGTTTTCATACAAAAATATCATTAATTCAAGAATTGAGATGAATTATTTTGTTTACCACAATAGACAGAAGTGTATTACTGAAAAATATAGGTATGAGGGTAGAAAATAAAATATATTAAAACATAAACAGGACAATGAAATTGTTGATGAATCTAGAGAAATTCAAAATCACAACAAGTAGTTCAAAGTCAATAAAAATTTATACTGGAAATCATCAGCAGGAACTATAATTTGATGTTGTAGATAATGTTTTTATGTAAACACATTTATTGATAAAGTTAATGATATTTTAAAATAATGTAAATCTATATCCATGTTATATTTTTCCTTTGGATATAAATTATTGAATAAGGATGGAAGCATATCACATGAAGATTCCACCAAAAATCCCTCAAGTTTACAATATGGTAATGTATATCTCTATAGAATTTACATACCAGATCCATCACATCTAATAAATTTATAGGTTGTGTCACTGGAACATAAAATTTATTAAGATGACAATCCAATAGAAATATGGGATGTTAGAGATAAGGTTCTACAGAACAAGAATACTCACCTAGTGATAGTTCTCTAGAGAAGTCACAAATTCAAAAATTGTATATGGGATCCCATGAATATAAATATAATAATATATCCACGTTTGTTTTATTGGACTTCCTAATTTAAATGGGGATTTTAATTTATGGGTGTTATAAATTGACGTTGAGATATTTTACGAAATATATATTTTATTAATTTCATCGATATCTTCTATTACCTGAGATAACAAGTTTAAACGAACTAGAACACACTATTAAATATTATATTATTATTAACATATTAATTAGATTAGAAGTTATGAATAATATTAACGACATTATACAAATTCTATGTTTATTACATAAATAAAAATAAGACATTCATTATTACTTTTTTAGAAATAATAAAAAATTAATTTTGATTTAAGAGAAATAATTTTATTGAAAAATATTTTTTTTCACACAAACACATTTTATCATAATAAATTCAAAAAAATAAATTTTTTATTTATTTTTATAAAATTTTTATATTATATATTCAGTAAGCTCTATTAACATTCAATTAATATTTTTTATAAAATTATATAATAGAAGACATAGTTTTATGCTTAAAAAGTGTATTTTCCTAAAAGTGAGTTTTATCTAATTTTTTCCAAATACATTTAAATTATTTTTTGGTACATATTGGTTTTTTATTACAGAAAAAATTATTTAATATTTTGAATCATGAAGATTGAATTAGGTAAAAATGAAATTTTATATTTGGTAAATATGAATTTATATTATGATTAAATTTATCACCTCTAATATGGATAAATCAGGATAACCATGGTTAAAAATATGTTATAAGTTCATAATTTTTCATTGTAATTTATATTGAGTAATGTTCATTTTACCTTTAACACCTTTGTCTCTAAATGGAAATTATTAAGAGTTAATTTTCAATGAAAATGTCATTTATACTATATATATCAAAGTAAGCTATAAAATGTCACTCTCTAAGACTTTTATATGCTTTATGATTCCAAATTGGGAAAAATGATATGAACAAATATATGTGTATATATTTAAAATTATAATAGTATATTAATTTAAAAAAATTATATCATATTTTTAGTAATTACATAATTACCTTAAGTTATTATACCACAAAAATGAAGTATTTCTCTAGTTGATAAATAAAATTAAAAATGTTTCTTATAATATTAAATGTAATATAATTCAAATGGATTAATGTGTTATAGGAATTTTTATGGTCTATATAAAATATTAGTGTTATGTTAAAATATTATATTCTAATTAAAAAAATTATATTTGTGTCTTTGAAGTCAAGTTAATAAAATAATATCTAAATTGAAAAAAAAATATATTTTATGAAATTAATATTTATTAAATTAAATAAGAATAATTAAAATATAAATAGTACAAGGGATATAATATATGGTTTAAAATTATTCTTTTTTCTATTTATAGGTTACTTGGAAATATTATTACTGAGAATAGATTAAATATATTTTTAATATTCGATGAAATTCCAAGTTCTCCACACCAATCAATTATAAAAGGTCACCACTCATTTATCATCTTCACAACAAACTGGGGATTCTAGATTGAAAAAACTCTAACATTTTCTATTATCCAATCCCATAGATAAATTTACGAGGTTATTTTCTCCCTAATACTCCCTCCCTTTTTCCCATAAGAGGATATCTAAAGGATTTGTTTCAACAAAGATGTAATCACCTTAACTGATCACATTATATTGAATTATTATATTAACACCAATAAATCTATTATATTATTAATTGAATAACATAAGTAAATTTAATATACGTACATTTCATTATTATTAAATACCCAACATTATTCTATATCTTCTCCATTAAATAGGATGTGAACGTATCCCTTGTGTGTATATACAATTCATCGTCTCCACATGGAGATATAATTTATTATGAATTAAAATAGTATATAGTCGATTATTTTGATTTGTTTAACACATAAATATAATATTTAATAAATAATCAGGATATTATATTTATAATATCATTTATACTTTTTACCGTCAAATTTATCGTAGAAAAGTAATGATGTTTGTGCGTATGTGTGAACTATCTCTTCCATAATGTGATGTGATTTTTTTTATTTTAAATTTATGTGAATGCCAACATGAATGGATTAAATGAATATATATGATATAAATGTTATAAGAATTATTTAAGAAATTTATTTCATTATTTTCCTTTTGTTTTTTCTAACCATGACAAAATGGAAACATCGTTTGTGAATACGTATGCCATACAGCCTCAACGAACGGTTATATTCCTTTAATAAGTCAACTTTTAATAGATGAATATAAATATTTATATAATGAATGTATATTATATCTAAATCCTGATTAAAATTACAGAGATGATGGAAGAATCATCAATGAAAATGGAATAGATCTACTAAACAAAACATACATAAAAAAGTATTTCGTCATCACATAGATAGTGCTTTAAATATATAATTTTCGATTAACGGGTGATAAAATGTTATAAGTAATTAATTTTTAATATTATATATATTATTTTGGTTATGTAATATTTTTATAAAAAATATATATTTATTATAGATGAGTTTAGAATAGATATAAAAGAATTTAGGCTCGAGTTAAGAGATTTGTGTTTCAATACTATATTAATAGATATTGTATATAGTTGAATTTAATTTAAAGGAAATTATATAATAAATTTCATATTATTTACATTTATTTTTCTTCTCCTATGATTATATTTAAATTATAAAATTTTCCCATTATTTTCTATATTAACATACTCTAGTGACCGATTGTAATTTTTTAATGAAAACCAACTAGTTTTTTTATTCGGTAAAAAATACTTTCATTACATATAATATCTTTTATAAAAGGATTTCATAGATATTTTTAATACCTTCAAATTAATATATTTATAAATATTTACCCCTGGTTTCACATTTACAATATGGTTTCACTGGATTATTATAATCATTTTCATGAAATATTTACTTTGATGAATTTTTAAAAACAATGTTAATAAAATTTTATATTTTGTCTTATGTGCTATAACCTATATTTCTCAATATCATAACATGTCAATGTTTTGAAAAATCCATTAGCTTTTTTATGTTATTTCCAATGATTATTTTTTCCATAATATTTCAAATATATTTTATTAAAAAGGATTATTTTCAATGTGGAATGGTTATTCATCAAATTAGATATGTCAATGATCTATTCAAGAAATTTTTGAATATAATAATATAATTTGATATTAATTATTTGTTACTATGGAAATCATCCAATGATTCAATTGTTACTTGTTCTATTTATTATTCATTTTTATGAGATGATTATGAATCAAATTTATTTTTCATGGGGTGTATAATGATGAATTGATGAAATGTCTACTAAACATGCATTATTTTAATGATTTATGATGTGATGATATGGTAAATTTTTTATAATAATTTAGTACAATAATATATGGTACCTATTAAGTTACTGTGGTTATATTATATATATTGATGTTCATTACATTATGAACAAGCCTTGTGGTTCTGTTATAACAATTAATGGTGTTTATGTTATAATAAACAATAATGGTTATGATATAAACATATGATAATGGTTAATACATAACCAATAATTGGTGAACTTGAAATTATATATCCCTCTAATGCATTGGGTAATAATTAATATATCATGAGATAAATGGGAATATAATGAATATAAAACCCTATTTAGTATGGGATATTTTATTCAATTATAGTCATGGGAGTGATCCTTGACTACTATAATGGATTGGGTAGTGAACCCATTACACTTTGATAGTTTTTAAAATGATACTTTACTAGAATGGATATTACTTTCTATTGTACTCTAAATGAAAAAAAATTATTACACCAAAATAATGCTTCCATGGATCTTACCCAATGATTACTTTGAGTTTTATATATTATTAACTTCCATGATTTATTCTATGAATCTTGACTATGATATTGAATATATATGGTATAATTCTCATAAGTTATGCTCCTGTTATCATGCCATTATTCATGTGACTTGTTCAAATTATCATTGATATATCTCTTGTTTTTCCTTATTGACCGTATGAGGGAACCCTTTATTATTATTCCATTACAAATGTTTTTATGAAAGTTATTAATTGTGATATGTATAATACGAGATATTGTTATGTGGACATAATGTGAGAGTCTTATGAACTATTTTATTATGTGTCCATTTTCCTAAAGGCACTATACCTGTACGATTATGGCATGGATTATTATGTTATGTACTTAATGTTCATCAAAATGAATGAAAAATATATGTATGAAGATATCATGATTATAAAGTGAAAGAGAATTCATCAGATGTGTTTTGAATATAACACCCCATGTTAGTATGTAATATTATACAATAAAAAATATAAAGTGTTCAATAGCTTTATTTATAAGTAGAAAGGAGTTTCACTGAATCATGATACTCTATTCAAAATAGAATTTTAAATTTGATTTTCATAACCTTGCTATTGGATTTATGAGTATGAATAAGGAAAACTAAATTATCCATAAAATTACATAATTATAAATTTAATTCATTATTTATTAATTATTTATAAATTAAGCTAATATCAAAAACTTTTGAAGAGTTATTTTTATAAAAAAAATTCATGTCATGCATAATAAGAATTTCTAATAATAAATTAAATTTACCAATACTAATCAATAATAAAAAAAATATTTAAAAATTATATTCAAAAAAATATTTTATTCTTCATATAATAGTTCATACATTTAGATAAATGATGGTTAACTCAGTTTTATTGTTCAAACTTATTTTACCTAAAAACTATTTTGTTCCATTTTATAAAAAATATTACAAAATGAAATTATACAAATTTGGGAAACTGAATCATTTAAATTGGTTTCAATATTTAAAATCATTATTTTTATTTTACAAGGTTAACTAATTTTTTCTTTTTATGAATGGTAACATAAGTAAAAAAGTTAAAACGAGTTAAAAGGACATAAATTAAAATGATAATGCATTAAGTGAAAATTGAATTTTTTATGATCCTTTTTATGGTGTTATTTATAAAATTTATAATATTATATTTTAATAAGTTTCATTTTTAATCTAGTTGGATTGAGTAAGACATTAATAAATTGTAATCTTTTGAAAACATATATGTGTGTCCTCTACCTTCATTATAAAAGGTCACTACCGGTCTTATTTACTATACACATGAAGAGACTAATCTTTAATCCAACTCATAGAAAAATACATCTGTAACTTCACTCTATTTTATATATATTGATTGTTTTGATCGAAATACCATCCTTACATGGAATAATGTTTAATATAATGCAGGTGGTCTAATAACGTGTTATGGTAATTATTATACTTTTTTTTATTTCATATTATAACTCATTCAAATATATTATATACCTGATCATATAATTTATATTTATCTACTATATATTGAGATATTATTATGTTTTTGAAGCCGCCATTCATTCATATCCTTCTCCATCAAATGGAAAAAGAGAGAATCATTTATGCGTACGTGCGGACTACCGTCTCATGAAATGATTTATTTCATGATTAATTAACTCTATTCATGGTTAGTTATTAGAATGTAGTTAATTTAATTATATGATATTTATGAAATATTTATTCATTTATAATATTAATATCATATTTACATCTTTATTTTCTCATATATTGGGAAATGATAACGTTGATCATGCATAAGTATACACCACCATCTCCAAAAATCAATGTGATATATTTTTAATTTATATCATACATTGATGTTAATTACAATTCATTTAATTGATATAATTTAAACATATTATATAATAGTAATTCTAGGTAAGATATTTATTAATTATATTTATTAATTATTATCAATAGAGATGTGGAAACTCCGTTCATACGTACATTCAAACTACAATCTCAATGAAGTGATGTAATTCATTTTTTGTCAATGGTATTTATGAATAATTATAAAAGTGTATATAATATTAAAATATGATTATATTTTCATGATTATTAATATATATATTTTGATATCATGTCCATGTTATATGTACTAGATCCATTATATTGACCCATGTATGGAAAACTTAGAAATTTCACTAGGATGAAATTATAATGATGAAATTATTAATAAAAAATAAACTCAAAATTATAAATAAATGAAACATAGTAATTTTTGTGTAAATAAATATATTTAATATATTTATAATTAATATATATTTATTATTTCATATGAAAAACATATATAAGGCAAGACGACATTATGTAAGAGTTTATGTCATGATATTATTTATTTCAGAATTATCAAAGATAAATTTATATTGAGAGAAATTATACAGACATTATCATTTAAACCCTGTGTATTTATATCTCCTTTAGTAATTCTTTGATTTTTTTTGTATTAGAACAATTTTAAAAAATTTTAAATAATATTATATAATCATCATATTTAAGTTATGATTGTTGTTACCTATAAATGTAATGACATAAAATTTCATTTTGATTTCATTTTTACTTTTTTTCATACTTTTTAAAAAATTTATGTTAATGAAATGATTTTGGAATTTTTTTTTTTTTGCAATTTTAAAAAATTTCTAAAATAATATTTTATTGTAAATTCTTGGATGAACAAATTTTCAATCAATAATCAGCATTTAATTTTATTGAAGCATTATTCATATGTTTACATGTTTATTTAGTAAAAAACCACTGTATCAATATTCAATGATTTTTTAGTTACAAATATATCTATTGAAAATTATATTTTTAAAATGTTTTATTAGAAATGATTGAATTATCATTTAAGGGTGTTTATAGAATTTTTCATCAACATTTTTGTATTTTTTTTGATTTATAGGGGATATGATATATTTATACCTTCGACATTCTTTCTCTAGATAGATTGCGATAACATTGATTTATGCATGATTCAATGAAACTCATTTTTTCCATTGGTTAATTATGTTATGATGATAAATTTATAAAACCCATGTATAGTTCATTGGTCATTCTATAATGAAAATAGGAAAATTTTGTAAAACCCATTTTTATTTCATGGGTTGTGATATGATGATATAATGAATTATTATTTTGTCACAAATTTGTAATATTTTTATTATGTGACTAGTGGTCCTATAATTAGATGGGACTAAAAGGAAATGGGTATAGATTGTAATGGCCTAGGATAATAAGGAATGTAATGTGTGTTAGAATGTTTTTTAGTAAGGGACTCAATCCCATAAGATAGTATTTGGAGTATCCCATGACTATAAAAAAGATGGAATGAGGTGTTAAACCAATCCACTAATATTATATTGGCAGTGATAATTGACCAATTAAAACATTTTCTATGTTAATGTATACTAAAAAAACATTTTTCAATTTCATATAACATCTTCTTACATCCCATGGTTGATTATTGATGATTACACAGTCTTATGACTCATGTATTTTATTATGACATAGACATATTATATGATATATGATTAACAATATTTGACTCATTTCATATGATTATTGTATGTTAGTATCATGATTTAATACATGTATCATTATATTATTCTCAATTATGATAGTTGATTGATATCTCTTATGATTACTCTTGCTGAGTATCTACGATCCCCCATTCTTATGTTTCCTTTTACCATGTAAAATCAAATAGTTTTATGTAGTGTAAAATATTTATAGACTTCACATGATACAAAAAGAACCAATGTATCAGAAAATGATATTTTGGAATTATTTAACCATAGATAGTCATATGATAAGATATAAATAATATAGTATCATATTAAATTTCTAGAAAAAATAAACTTCTTAAAATTTAGGCTATACCAATGGTCTCAAACAGTTGTTATTTGTAGATAAACTGTTGGTATATCATATAAAATTGGTTTTCCAAACCATTGGCTTGTATTGTGTGGTTATATGCCAATACCAATGGTTATTTATCAACTTTTTTATAAGGCACTAAAAATTGTAGAATACCAATTGTTGCTTACAACTGTTGGTATAGATATTTACAAACAGTTTTTTAACCATTGGTATTTATCATCAGCAATCAAATATTACCAATAGGAAATGAAACATTATTATATAGTCTCTCCAATAGTTTGTTAATAACCATTAGTATACATATTATTGGGAAACAATCTATCCATGTACCATCACAACGTTTTGGGATGGGTAATGATTGTTGAAAAAGAGGGTATCCATGGTAATTTTTTGTATTCAATATATTTTGAGGATAAAATAATTTGATAAGAAATTATGAAAAAATAATTCATCATTTACATGTGGTAAAGAAGAAGACATGCATGATGTCACCATTTCCCAGTGTTTGCGAAACTTTTGGGTGTAAAAACCTAAAAAATAGGGAAACCTATTTTTGGAAAAGGAAGTTTCATGAAATATTGAATATAATTTGGAAGGTTGTGTGCAATGAATGATTCATGAATAGAAACATGAATTATTTAATATTCAAGAAGTTTACAAAATATTTTGAATTTTCATGAAAGATGATGTCGTGTGAAAGAGGCTTGAAAACCCAATGCGATGCCAAATTGGGTTTTGTGTTCTCAATGGGGATGTTTCACGATGCATCAAATTTTCCAATTAGGGATCATAAATTCCTAGAAATAATATTTGAACCCCCCACCTTATTCGAGAAGCTCAACACTTAAGGGATATTCAAGCTCTGAATCGAATAAAAATTTCGTGTAAAAGGAGTATCGTGTAACAATAGGAGTTTTGAATAATAATTAGTTTTGAGTGAATGAAAAGACTTTCACATAAGATTAGTGTTCCATGTAAGAATTTTGTTGTTCTTAAAAATATTTTTTTAAAAAAATGGATGAAACTTATGTGCACGGTGTTGTAAGATTTGTCCAAAAGATTTGATGTTTCCCTACACATCTGTCGTAAAGTTGTATACATTAGTGGATGAAATTTGGACTTCAACAAAGCATCAAAATATAGTTGAAGATGTATTAATTAGAGATATTTAAAGGATATACAAGTCCTTATATTGTGAGTGGATCCCTTCCTAGAGTAGTGAGTGAATGAATAGGAAGACGGTGATCCTTTCCACCAAAAGTGTGCCAAATGAAGAGACATAGGAAGTGACCCTTAGGAATGTAGTGTGGAGACCCCAATATTTGTAAAATAATTTAGAGTGGGTATATAAGTTATCCAGCACAACCATTTTAATGTTTATTGAACATTAGTGTATTTTTTACATAGACAAGTCATCATTGTATGCTCCTTGACCATACCCCAGTGAAGGTGAAGCACAAAGTGCATGTTTGTTTTCATTCCTACAAAACATTGAAAGCATAATCATAAGAAAATAAAGGAAATAATAAGATCAAAATTTAAACACATGTGAAAAATGTGAGCCTTATAATAAAGATGTAAAGAACTAGTGGGGAATAGATAATTTTTCAAATGAATAGCCACACCCAGATTCGCCTCCCTCCCAATGAATTTAGTCCCCTTATAGACATAACATATATTGTTTTTCAAAACTATATCAACAGTTTTAACCATTGGAATAATGTTCCTTTAGAATTCATGTGAGAAGACATTGGCCTCTCCTCTTTTACACAAAGGGCCTATATAAGACACCTATAGAAAAAACTTCATTATAAAATATTTTTTATGGTTTAAGGAATGGGGGAATCATGAGGAGTACATTCAAATGGTTAGCCAATAGATTATGTTTTAATTTTATTACTTCTTCATATTATGGAATTTTTGAATTTTCATTGTATACCCAAGATCATGTTAACAGAAGCACTATAAACAGAGCTATACAATTTTTCAGTTCAATTCAATTCCAAACATAAAAAAATCACACCCTTCAATCATTAAATCATCATAGAATGCCCATTAAATCACCGAAAACGCCCACTAAGAGTGGGAAAGATATTTGAATAAAAAATTGAGTAACAAATGATAAATAAATATAAACAATGAAGCAAAAGAAACATAATAATTTGTTGAAATCCATGCACATTGATCTTATTTTTTCTCATCACCGAGTGGATATTTAAGGTGAACTGTGGAAGGAGGTTCCATATTAGGTAGATCATGAAAAAGATGGGGTGGACGGCACACATCACAATCCTCACCTATAAAATAAACAAGAGGGATGATATTTATCCAAAAATCCTTTAAAAAATATTTCATGGTCTCCTAAATAGGCCCTTTAAAATCATTATAATTTTTAGTCATGAAGAACCATTTACCTTAAATTATGGGGAAAATAGTTTTCATCACTCAAATTTGCACATTACTATTGAGGATGTCTCTGAACTGCATCCATGGTCCAGTTACTGGTAGACTACAACTCATCTAAAAAATATCCACTCTTCGTCAACAATAAAAAAGGTTTGTGTCAATATATTTTAATAATTTTTAGCTTCAAGAATAGATTAATTGGGTACAAAACATGAACCACATGGAAATTTTTTTTAAAAGCTCATTTTCAAACTTTACCTCCATTGTAATCCGTATATGAAAGGTTAGGGGATCAAATTATGCTTCCTCCAACAATGATCAGTGGGGAGAATCCTTTGGTGCAAAGATCACCCTACCAAATATAGCTTCCTGCTCTAGCGCATCCTCAAGCATGCCATATCTACTGATACAACTATGAAAGGTAAGGGGGGTTGTCTCATTTCCAGGTGCTCTTGCTGCCAGGCTCACAAGGAAGAAACCACCATGCATCTGTTCTTTCAAATCCACTGGTCGATCAGACTATGGAAGATGTTAGGGGAATTCTCTAGTTTCTCCTCACTTGCGAACAGAATCGATGAGTTTTTGCTCCAATGGTTCAATAGAGCTGGTTCAATCTTGACTGAATGGAAGGCGCGTTCTCTCCTCCTTGCGGTGGGTTTCTGGTGTATTTGGGATGCGCACAACTGGGTTCGTTATAATAACATCCAGTCCTCAGGTTCGGCCTTGATCGTCAGGACCAGATGCCTTACCTCCGAGCACTTGGTTTTATTGAAACGCTAGAACGAGGCTCCTTCCCTAGATAATATTGTGTTGAATAAGAATTCTATTCCCACGGACTATCCCCATGGCCACTAGATCTGTTGGATTCCCCCACGCTACGGCCTTAAACTCATTAAGGAAGGCTCATGTGGTGGAGACATCATGCGGGGTGGAGGTGTTGTCCGTGATCTCAATGGATCTGTGAATCTTTCATTGAGTTCTTACTATGGCCAAGGTGATTCGTTGGGTGCGGAGGCTAATTCCATCCTCAGCGGCCTTGCCCTATGTCATTCTAAAGGCATCACCTTAACGGTCGTTGAATCGGATTCCAAAATTATCTGCGACTCTCTCAAGGGTCTCTCTCCCACTCCGTGGAATATTTCTTATGTAATCTGTAATTTTAAGAAGTTTATCACCAACAGGATGGTTATTACACACACATGGCGCGAAGGGAATAGTGTAGATGACTTCCTGGCCTCTAAGGCGCCTTTCGAATCTTCTCTAAAGGTGTACTCTAGAACTGGCTCCCTCCCCTCATTATGTGCTTATTAAGTAATTGGGGATTCTCTTGGTCTGCATCATTTTAGGCCCCCATAAACGTTTTCCTCTTCCTCCCCCTTCATTCAAATAAATGTTTTGAATGATGATAAGTATTAGAATGGAAAACATTTCTATTTCCATTTTTTAAAAAACTATTACATTAAATATTAATTATTTTTTAGAAAATAAAAACTAAAGGTTATATTTTTATGGGGGGAATTGGGTTTGTGATATTAATGAAATCATGAATGATTTCCACAACACACTGAAACCCCTATTTCTTAAAAAAATCAATGCAAGTACAAATATAATGCAGATGAAAATGAGAAGATAGACATTCTGTCAAGAAATTAAAAATAATATATTTAATACATTTTAGCTATTTATATAATTAAAAAATCAATATGAGGATTATAGTTAATTGAGATATATATTTTACCTTCAAAAGTTCCATGGGAGATGAAGACAAGTTTTTCAAATTCCACAAATACTTTCAACTAAAAACTATTATCCTACTATAATGCATCTATAAAGAATATAGATGAAACTATATTCACAAGAAAACATGAAAACTCGTCTTCCAAAGGCGTGTGTATGACGTCCCATATCAATAAATGTCTTTATGAAAAATCTTCATTTTTTATGAAAAAAAATTTATAGAAATTTTTTAAAAATTAACTACATATAAATAAAATTGGAAGACACTTACTAGGTAAATCATTTAAAATAAATTTTATAGAAATTATAGAATTATAAACGATATAAACACTTATATTTTTTTTTTCAAACATATCCTAGGATCCATTCAATAACACTTACAGAAAACATAGTATACCACATATCACATAGAATTAATATATTGAAAAATTAAGTGGTGTTTATTCTATTTCTGATTAAATAGTTGTGCATAAATTACTGTAGAAAATATATTAAATTAGTGATAGAAAAATAAAATTTTCAATAATAAATCTTGAAACAATTATATATAAGTATTTCTATAAGGTGATAGGTTCTATATGAAATTTTTAGTAATTTTTATTAAATAGAGCCTATATAATGGCTCATACTAGGGATAAAATCAAGAATCCAAGGCGGGATAGCCAATTTAATGAACTCATATTAATATTTTCTCCTTCAGGTTGGTTGTGAATGATATGTCATACAAATCATGTACACACTTCTTAATCCCCCTAAAAGTGAGAAAATTTTAAATCCTGGAGATAGTTCAATAAACATTAGATTATGCTTATTTTAAATAACCACAACGTTGAAATAGAAATTCATATTCACATGTCATGTTTATGTCAGGTTGAATATTCTGTGAACCCATTTAAAAAAGTTTTCATTCATCATTGAGAAAGATCATGGATAAACACAACACCTTCTAATGTCTGTATTTAGGCACATCACACCATCTGTACCTAAATACACATTGATATCTCAGTTTAGAAACATTTGGTTGGAAATACTCCATAAATATTCTTAAACCAATAGCTAAAAACATTATCATACAATATTCATTTTAATTGTTCAATTCCTCTAAATCCACATTAGGGGTTCATAGGAATGGGTATCATTCAACCCTTATGGAATCCATTAAATGAATGATCAACGAAAATTGTTCAATATGGGGATTCAAAAGAACTATCTTTAGATAAAGGTAGATAAACAAATTCAATAATAAATAAGACATGTAAATTGACAAATGATAAGAGTTTTGACTTTTATTATTACACTACCTTTAGTAATCAGAATAAAAAACCAATAAAAATAAATAAATACCATTAAAAACATACACCCACACACACAAAGACACGCCCAATCAATGGAGATCACTATTTCTTAAGTTCAAGTCTGGATTTTAGGAATTGTTTGTAACTAGAGGGGAGATTAAAAGGCTATTACTGCTATTTAATAATTTTATTATTATATTTATACAAACAAACAATGTATAATATATCAAGAATTCAAAAAATGGAAATTTGTTGAATCAACCAGACAAAAAAATTAAATAAAAATACCACAGTCTTCCACTAGAAGAACTATAATATATCTACATGGTGGTCCAACATTTTTCTCTATTTTCTTTGTATCACGTTCCCTCTAGAGCATGTTACATGCGAAAACTTTCATCCAATATTACGTTATCCAAACAAAACATGAAAAAACCAGTTTTGAGGATAACTAAGGGAATTAATGAACTAAATGGGAATGGATTTGATAAAAATACATAGTAGACAAAATGTAAGCAAAGAAACAGAGAGAGAAAGGAAATATAAAAATATAAAATTCAAATGCAAAATACCTTATGCCAACCTCTATGAATTCAATATCATTAGGGGGTATCATATTTGAAAATAAATTACTAGCAGTGCAATGTACCATAGCACCAAAACACCTAAAATTAACCTCAAAACTACATATAACCATAACATAATTCAATACCTCCAAAATAGAACTACCTAAAATGCAATACACATGAAACCAAAACATAAAATACTAATTCACTGGTAATTATAACCACTGTAAATTGAAACAGACCATAATAAATATTGAAACTAACTACCCACTTTAATCAGAACACATATAGAACATCCTCATTCTGTAATGAAACTAAAAAAATCATCATCAAACAAAACATGCAGTGAAACCAATAGATCATCCTCAAATACGATCAATTCAATACATAAATAAAGATAAGAGAGAAAATCAATTCATGCATTTAACCATTGATTTGATACATTTAAAATATCAACCATATATTCAGTCACAACAAATCATGAAACATAAAATTTCATAAACATCTATACAAATTGCAACAGATCAATCCTTCCCTCGTCACCACAACAATCTTCACCATTATCACATTCCTAATCCTCATCATCATCTATGTCCCCATAGTCATCACCATCTTTATCCTCACCATCATCCACACCATCACATTACCCATCACCAGGAATGATATCATATCGACCACCCCTATGGATTCCTCCTAGTGAACTATATTATGAATTCATTGACAACATATATTAATCACAAGTCACACTGACCTCTTGTGGTAATGGTGGACATAAAACATTAATTAGTTTCAAAAATTCATAATTTTCCCTTTCAACTAATTCTTCTACATGTTTGACCATTTTTTGGACTTTTTTCATTTTATATAATCTTTTCCAACTCAGTGGTTCTATAATTGGTACCTGAATTGGGCCAATACCTCATTGGGGAAATAGTCTTCCCTGGATTGTGGCATACTCTACCATGGTTCTAATCTCCAACAACCTGATATATGTGATCATTTGGCCCAAATTTTTCTGGATCATGTGTATTCATGGACTCAAAAGTGGCCTCTTACAAATAGAAAATTTATTTTAGAAAACAAATATTATAATTTACAATAAAAAATTTTAATATATAATCCGTTGATATGTTAGATTGTTAACTAAAAACCTATATTTTTTTTCTTTATACTCAAGGAAAATAGTTTTTCTCAAGGAAGAAATCCATTAATATTCAATACCTCCATCTTCAATGAAATGTAATTTTGGATACAATAATTGAAAATAGGTTATGGATAATGAATTTCATAGAAACAAATATACCAAAAAAATTGAAATCAAATAAATTATGGTGGAAAAAATTGAAAGTGCCAGCCCTAATGGAATTTTATAAACGACTATCATACCTGCATCCTCTCCTAAGACATTGGCAAGCATTGATAAAAACCTCCTACATTCCTACAATTTTCATTATAACATTTGGTTATATATGTTTTATTCCACCATCAACATTATATGGCAGTTTCATACTACACAAATGCATTTACGCTCGTATCACCCATCTGTAAATCAAGCTGTTATAAAAGAAAAAAAAATATCATATCAATAAATATTATAAGGAATATATATTATAGTAAAGAATATATATAAAAATTATATATACATTTCTAATATATTCCAATCAATTTGCACCGCCAGATCCACAGACACTGAATAAACATAACCCTTTACAGGCGGATTGGTCCTAGTGTGTGTTCTATAAGCATAGACTGTGTTTGAGAATGAGTCGAAGGAGAATAAATGTTGAAGCTCAGAGAGTAGAAATCATAATGAAATATTATATGGAATTTATTAATGGAAAATTCATGATACTAAATGGGATTGGGAATCATCATTAGATTCCATAATGATGGGTAAGGAGGATCATTTGTAAATGATAGAAAAAACATGGGTGACATTAATATCCCATGTGCCCCTAATGACACTGTGGGATCAGAATATGTGGTAGATGGTACATTAGTATGAGGGGAATATAATAATGTTGTATGATGACTATAACACCTAGCTCTCGTACCAACCCCTCTTACAACTAGCCAATGTAGAGGGACTACTCGGCTTCTCATTGATTAACTAGAACCAATGTGGTGGATACTACAAAAAATATTAAAACAAAATTAATCACATGACATTATAAGTTATAGATATATATACATGAAATAAAATATCCCAACATGAAGTAATTTTGGAATTCTTATCTTAGTCATTCTGTGATTGTTTCTTGTCATTATTTTTCATTACATCTTGTCAATATGACTCATTTACAGAATTTTAAAACAAATATGGAATCAATTATAAATGGATAACTAATGTTTAAAACAAAAAACAATGAAATAAGACATTATATATTTTTATTAGGTTATTTGATTCATATTAAAGGTTTAGAAATTTACAAATTTTATAGTTTGGTCATTATTATTTTTGACTATAGTATCAATGACATTAATATTTATAATTTAATTCAATTTGTTCTTTGTTATAATTTATTTATTTCTATATTTTTGGTTTCATAGGTTTTCATACATTGCAATTAGGTATAATAAAATTAAACTCAAATAAAACAACAATCAATAAATATTGAAAATTCACATTATCATTCTTTTAGATACAGAATATTTGAAATCAATATTAAACCAATTTTAATAGTAAAATCTTAAAAACCCATGTTGAGCTAAACCAAAATATCTGAGAACAATAATGGATGATTATCTATATTTCCCACCATAACTTTGGGTTCACAATAAACACTGAAAGTTGAGTTATCGCTGTTATCATAAGTAGTAAATGGATCAAGGAAAATGGAAGTAGGGATGGTTTTAATCCATCAAAACTATAATCCTAATATTTTAATGGAATTACATCAATAAAGAAAAAAATTAATGTAGAATGAAGTCTTTGACATAAAAAACATGTTTTTTCATTGACGTCAATACATATGGTTCATCGGCAAGAATCTTGGATGTTATTTCAAAAACTCAAAATCCATAATAATAAATAAATGTGCCATTACTCATCAAGGAATCAAACCACTATAATTTCATTATAGTTCCTCAACCAAGAGATTGATAATCCTAAATTGTTTTTATTATAAATGAATCCATAAGAGGAAACATTTTCAAATCAATTAATTTTATCTAATGAATTGGAATAACAATTTGATTTGGAAGATATCAAAACACCATCATGTAGTGTTTTAATTTTCATTGCTCATTTAGTGATAATAAATCTGCTCCCATTGATCAAAATTGAATTACATTCATTAACTATAGTATTAGGTCCAAAAGCCAAAGATATTCTTTCCTTAGATACAAATTCAGTAGAAAAATTCAATCCCCGAAATATAAATCAATATATTACATAATTAAATATTGATTCAATTAATTAATTACATGTATATTTATACCTTAAATGTAAAAAAGAAGAAAAGTCTTTAATACAAAATTTCTCTCACCTTATCATAGATAAATAAACATTCTTTTAAATTATCACTCTAATATGTTCCATGTAGATAAATTTCAAAATATTATCATAGATTTTAAAATTACATTATATAGGATAAGATATACATGTTTGATTTACTTACATTATGTAGTCATCAATAAAATTATTTTTTTTAAAAAGAATGTGATGTTTCATCTTCTTCTCATCAAGTCTTAATGTCATCAATGTATAAGAACTAGGAATTATTCATGGTTGAGGAAGTGATGGAAAACTCGTTTCAATTTTTATTATTCTTCATCATTTCTAATTAGTTTGTCATTCTCATAGTAAGATCAAAAAAATACATTGAAGAGAAATCCATACATTCTTGAGCCTTATAAACACTCAAAATAGAGCCTTTGAGATGATTCTCATTCTGCACATATAACTTCGATGATCATATATTCCTTTCAATTTGATACATACAATGAAAAGCAACAGGATCTCTGAGATGTATCTTGGTTGGAAGATGGATAGTCAGATGTACCATGCATGTGAAAATTTATAGAGGAAATATTTTCACTAACTCTTGAAAAAATAATTGCTTATCTACCAAATTTTTTTTCTTGAAATACATGGAATATTTTTAACACAAATATATCTCAACAATCAGAAAAAAATTACTAGTTCCCTTAAATTATTGGAAAAAATATGACAGATTTCTATTAAGATCAACTCATGTAGATGGAAATGATAATCACAAATCATAAAAAATTTTATCATTAACACTCTTTAGTTGACCCATTTTGATATATTTTTCAAATATCCAACAAGAACATCAATACTCTCTAATACATCAAGAAATGTTTTTTATGAAGGATTCATCACATAATAAAAACATGGAAGATGCTATTTATTTTCATTGATATGCACATGATGAGATTATGGTATGATCCCATAATCCATGAAGTCAATATAAGATCATGTATCAACTTTTGTCTTTCCTTTCTCACTTAGATGATTCAAATGAAATAGTTCACACATATTTTTTTAATGTGAAATATTTCTATGAAATGACATAAAAAATTGGTCGAAAAATAAGGAAAATAAAAGAAGAAACTCATTTTCTTCTAGTTGTAACTGGTTTCCTTGAAAACATACTTCCTATTTATAGATTTCATTTGAAACATCCGGAATGAAACACTGAAATCTTGCAATTCATTAAGCACATCGGTTCTAAACATATGTTGAGGTGCGTCATCGGTCTCCATGGTAATCGAAAATAATCAATGATTTTTTATATAGATGGCCCATTAGAATGAATCATCAATGTACAATAAAACTAAAACTCTAGAAATATTTCAGACTTTAGGTTCATGCATTCATTATACAAATAGGACATGATATTTTACCCTTCATTCTCTATTCAATCATCATTTTATAAGTATGAAAATCATTAATCGTCTACATAAGCACATCACAAACATCAAATATATTTTTAGAATATGAATATTATGTACTCACACCTATATCCAAAATAATTTTCAACAATTTTATTAACGGTTTCATGTATACATCTCTATCATTGATGGGATATCAAGGGGAATATATGAAAATACTCATGAAAGTGAATGGTTTTTTCATAAAAACCCATGGAGGAAGGTTATAAATGTGTGTAAAACACATCCATATGTTGTGAAAAGTAATCATATGACCAAACAGAATAAAAAGTTCAAATAAAATAGGTACAATCACTTTACATACTTTAGTTTCAAAATCAGGATATCGACCATCAAATCTATTACTTGTAAATCCATCTACAGGGTGAACCTACTTATCATTATTATTCTATCTCTTGGTATCATTACATCATATTATTAATGATATTGCATCATACATCAAATTATTTTGGAGTCTACGGATCAATGGAAAATTCCTCATTAAATTATATGACACACTAGGTGGTGTTTCATTAACATTAAGATTCTATCATGATATGACACATTTTATACAGTCATTTTGTTTAGTATTTTCCCCCTAGAATAAGCTTCAATATTTTGGTTAAGCATGATTTTTTTGCAAATCCATGTTCCTAAACTAACATACATGCCATATAGTGTTTTGATGGAATATCATAATCATTGGGAAATAAGACCTTCAAGAAGGTATGAACTTAATAGATTGCAGTATTAGAAACATGATACATTTTTTCCTATGAAGCAACCTGAATAAAAAATATAGCTTTTCCATTTTAACATATTTTTGATATACTAGAGTCATGGCAGACAAATTAAATTTTTTACCTTGTCAACATCATCATATTCATTAGACGAATCAAGTTTTCTTTTGAAAAATTCTACTTGGATCGATATACTTTACTTATCATGATGATGAATAAATAAAAATTGGTCGTATAGAAAATTATCCAATCCAGTCCTCTCATTTGGATCATTATCATTTTGAGATTCTATTTTTCCCTTATATGATACCACTCATAGTAGTTGGTATGAAACCCATATTTAATTATATGGTAGATAGATTCTATATATGACTACCAACAACTTCGAATACAATTATAAAAAGGGTAGTGTATGTGACCACTATCTGAAGTAATGTGAAATGAAAAATCTAGAAATATTTAAAAATTATTTTGAAAATCGCATGACATATGACCAATTTTATACATCCATGTTCTATTAATTATAAAAAAATGTTGTAAATAATTTCATGAAAGCAATTTAAAATGATATATGTTTAATAAAAAATATACTTATGTAAATGAGTAATTTTTACATTATATAAAAACCTAATGATCATGCTACTTTATATGAGAATCATTTTATGAAGGATGAAAAAATACTATTAATATAAATCCGTGATATTTAATTGAATTATATATATAATAACATGATATTTGTTGGTTTTGGTTATTGTATTTTGATTGGGTAGTTGCGTCCTTATTAGAGTATTAGGAAATATTGTTCAACTATGTTCATTTTTTATCATTACAATATAGATTATTTTTGTTAGGTTCAATTTAGTTCATTTTTTTTATTTTACACTAGTTTTATGTAGTTTAGTGTATTTCATGTCTAATAATGTTTACATGGGTCAAATCAAGTGATTTGAAATCAATAATGATGTATTGGTCAAGTCAGTTCAATTATGAAATAGATAGGATTTGTTAGTTAGATTGGGTTTCACTATAAAGGGTTGATAGGTTTAGTTCATATATTTTCAACACTAGTTAGGTCATTTTGGTTCAATTTAGTTTTTATAGGTTATGATCAATGAATATCAATTCAGTGTATTTAGTGGGTCTTCATAAAAGAATAAATTGGTAGATTATGTGTAACATAATTGATGTTATGGAAAATCATTGTATAAAGACTATTTTTAGATGATGTCTTCATATCCAATCTATGAAACATTCCCAGATAGCACAATATTTTATCTCACTCATTTAAAAATGAAAACCAAAATGTAATTACATGTATATAAAATAACATCATCATGATTTTCAGGTATTACATAGCCAAAAAATTAAATCATTATTCAAATTATAATATAGAATGCATATATCATCAAATAATTTGGTAATCATTACTGCTTCAATTCATAACATCTTCGACCAACTACTTCAAATATATTATGATTACTCATGTCATATGTTTTACTTATATCAAATTTTACATATTTTTTTATTTATTATCCATGTTTATTTTTCTTTTCAACTCCTTGTTTAAAAATGATTTTTTGAAATATTTGGGATCTGAATTTGAATAGTTGATGTGAGATCATTTGATTCCATACTACTATAAAAACTATGGCCTCACTTGTTCATTATTATCCTATGGACACTATTAAAATATAAAATTAAATTATTGTTGAATCGAGATATAATTTCAAAACACCACACTAATGTACCTATAAAGGTGATATAAAACTAAACATGGGGACATGAACCCTCTATTAGTTATAATTCAAATTATAGGCATTCCCCTATGAATTAAAATAATTATAGAACACTGTTAAACTTATTATTTAACTAAAATGACTAATATTTTTTGTTTTTAGGGTGTCTTTATTCCTCATTCTTGACCACTTAGTCTATAATGATTCAATTTCTCATCACAAAAACCCACGTTACTTAAATAAGCATCATAACAAGAATAAATAAGAATATAAGTTTAGTGAAAAATTATTGGACCATCCACCATTGAAAATATAGAGAATACCCTACCACTATAATGAGATGAATATCCTTCGATATATTACAATAATAAGGTAAGATTAAATCCCAAATACATTAGGGATTTGTGATGATATAAAATGACGGCATGAGAAACTATAAAAAAATGATTACCCAAAGAAAGAATAAAAAATCATAGAATCACTCTATAGATTTATTAACAAAAAAAGTGTCAAGGAAGGCATAAAAAATAATGAATTAGTGCATCATAAAATTGTGTCACTCCTATATTTTTCAGGATTAAAAATATGGTATGAGGATGTGGTATTTCCTTAAAAAACATTTTTTCCTTCGATATTTTTTTTAAAAAGTTATAATCTCAATAAAATATAAATACTACACCTCCACTGAATACTTGATGGTCAAATTTAGAGAACCCCTCCATTCAACCCATCATTTGTTCTTAGTTCCCCAAATACAATTTTATTTTTCACAACAAAAATGACATGGAACTGATCTTATCCTAAAATTGTAAATACCTTTCAAGATAGATTAAATTTTGTAAAACCAACTCTAATAAATCATCAGGCATAGTAATTCATCATTATAAAAAATAACCTTATATTTAAATCAATACAAATGTTAAAATGAAAAAATAAATCAAGGAAGAACAAATTAATCAATTAGAACATACTGATTAGAAGTGGAAGAAATTAAATTCACTTTCATATGGATCATCGATTGGGATGAAATGTCCGCATGCTTGGAAGAAGAGGGGAGCTGACGTTTAGGAAAAATTAAAACACATTACAAAAAATAAATCAAGGAAGAACATTATAAATAATTTAGAACAATATATATTTGAATTGGAAGAACAAAAAATTTCTTGAATCAAGGACGTATAGCCTATTGGAAAAAAGGTCCTGTAGGCAGGGAAGAGGGGATCTATGGTTTAGGCTAATATAAAAGAGGAACAATTCTAGAGGGGTGCAGAGTATTTGTTTTAAACCATCCTAATAGTTTTAAAAACAATTGTTATACCATCATATAATGAACCATATCCCAACAATTTGAATAAACTACTGGGATAGGGTGGTCCTATCCCAAGGGTTCTCTAAAACCATTGGGAAAAATATATAGATAAAGATAAATGGAAATTAATTTGTCAAACTATTGGTATTTGTGAATTTGAATATATAGATTTTATAGTAGTAACATCACTTGAAAAACATCCAACACTTATTAGTAAAAGATAACTATTTCTACAGTGACCTAAATGAATAAAATTATAGATCAACAAAAAACATAAAACAGACCATAGTTCCATTTGTATATTATCATATGTCCCCACCATCCCAAAAAATTAGAGAGGCAACAATAACTAGGATAATTATTCTCAAACAATATGTTATATTATTTACATGTATATCATAAAACAAAATCTTCAAATAACTGAAACTAAAAATTAGTGATTGATTATTAATTCCTAGTTCTACAAAACTATTATTATATAAAATTTCTATCCAAATTCATCAATTAGTTTGTATATAATAAGGTTTCTAAAAAATTTATTGAATAAATTATTATACAAAAAAATACCTGAATATTACTTTTTTAAAAATATTTACATATTCAATAAATAAGAAATATATTATAGAATTTATCCTGTAATAATAAGCCGATAAAAAAATATTTTTCAAGCATCATTATCCATTAAAACATTATAAATATTTATATCAATTAATAAGTTAGTTTTTTCAATTAAATAGAAAATCAAAATAAAAAATATGAGTGTGTATACTACTATGACTCACAATAGACAGTAGCCAACATATTAAAACATTAATTTCAATGAACTATAGTCCCTTATAAATTTTACACACTATTTATAGATGTGTTGGTAACCTACCCAACATATATCTTACACCTACATGGATTACATAATTCTAGTCTCCCCCATAGAATATGGTCTTCCCAATGAGATATTATGATACTTGTATATTGACTGAAACAAATTAATGATTCATAAAACATTTTCCATGTAATAAAAAATTTAATTTCCTTGGCTAAATTCATTAAACTTTTACTTTAGTGATACCATAATTATTCCATTCTTGAAAAGTAATTTTAATTTGAAAACCATTTTGAGGAATTTTTTTAAAACATATTATATTTATTAATATCAATTTTCAATGAAAACCCCATTTTAAAACATGTATAATTGACCCTAAATAACTATGACCTAATAAATATTCAATTTTTTGAATCAAAACCAAAGGAAATCAAAATAACATAAGTCCTTCCAAGGGATAGAGAATATGATCAATAAACATACCTCATGTACGGTGAATATCTTGATGCTCTTAAAATCAGCATTGAGAAAGGAATATATTTTGACCTATTGAGACTAGATATAAAATTAACATCATCAATTACTTTTCACAAACAAATATCTAACAATAACCATATATCTAGGTTCTAAAAGTTTAGGGAAAGCATTGATAATTGATAGATCATCAAAAAGGGGTGAAATGATATTCAATCCAATGATTCCTTTGACCCTTCTGAAATGAAAATTGTCACCATTGAATCAAATGTAGATACCTAAAGAGAATAATAAAATGGATGGTTTTTATATTGAGGTATTATGAGTAGTTTTTAGATAATAACAAAAAATTTATTATGTTTTTTAAGATGATCATATAGGGTCGCACTGTTAGGATACACAGTTAGAAAAACCATGCACTAACCATGATGTTTCCAATAATTAATTAAAATGAAATATAATTTTTTTAAAGAAAATAACATTATATTTTAAAAAAAGGTTATCGTGTAGTGCGATGTCCACTATTCAAAAATACATTCTCTCACAAGATTTTTTTCAGAGGATAAAATTGTCAGATGAATTGTTCTAAAACATTGAAAATATCTAAAAAAAATTCAATGATGTATGCCACCTTTTTATTGAATAGTTTAAACTAAACACACAACTAAACCATTTTAATAATTTGTTTTCCCTGAAAACCCAAAATTTTATACCCCAAACTATTGAAATATTCTTGAAACACACCATTTAAAGAAAAATCTTCAAATTAAGAATACATGGTACCTAGGGTGTATTACAATTATCCCCACCATAAAAGATATATTTTCTAGAATGTATCAAGATCGTGAACCTAAAAAATATTGAAGGACATTGATGCATCATCGTGGAATAAAACTCCAAAATCTCATTGATTTCTATTCTCCACTACCATCTCACTTAAACTTTTTATATAATCATTCCATGTCTCACATCATCATGTTAGCCGTCTATCAAAACCTATCTTTAAAAAACTGAGGGGTCAATTTCAAATCCAAAATCCTCAGCCTTGATTATATGGCAGTTATCCATATGATACTTTTTTAGTTACTATATATGAATATTTATCAAAAGAGAAGGTAAGAATAATCAATAGTCCCGCATCCCAATATTCACTACAAGCATTATTATAAAAACACAATTATGTGTCATATTAAATAACCTCTATACATGTTTATGCCCCATTGAAGATGAAACTCTATGAAAACACCAATCTCCTACCTCACTTGAATGTATGATGATGATGAAATATATATATATATTTTGGAATATTTGATAATTTTATACACTATTAATGATCAATCACACAATATTCATCAACTCATGGATGATCCTCAGAGAAACCAAGGAATTTTCTCTATCCACATCCCAATAAATTGGTGATCTAAAGGAACTCCCCTAAAATGGCTATAATGGAAGCATCCCTATTGGATATAGGTAATTTTTCGTATAGAAAAATTTCACTAAGGGGATAAATTTTTTCCAAGATCCAGTAAATTATTACAATAAATCTAAAATAACTTCATCTAGAATTTTTATGTGTCACTCATTGTGGTGGACAATCAAATAATGATAATCCCTGATAAATTAAAACTGAATACATAACACCATGAAAAATACACTAAAAAATTGGATTTTAAGTGTGATTCTATATCTAAAATGATATCCAATAGAATCCCATTATGTTTTAAGATATATCATATACAAAAATTCCAATGGTCCCTAAATTTTTTAGAATCCTGAATTAATATAAAATGTACTAATTTCATGATTTGATCAATAATATCCCATTTTTAATCCATATAAATACAAGTAAGATGTATACAAATTACAATTCCAATTGATATATCATCCCATTTCAAAACATTAATTGGTAAAAGATGATAAATAATAGTTGTCCTCTGAAGTTATTCCTTAATTCACTATCATGTAAGGAAGTAACACGCAAAATATTTAATTGATCACCTAATTCCCAACCAGCAATAATTAAATTATAAAGGCTTGAAATATATTGGTATCTATAATGTTACCAAACAAATTGATCAACATCAATCAATATTAAATTCATATATCAATTATAACAGAATAACTATACTACCTTTAAATGATGGAACTCTATCAGGATACTAATACCACTCACATGATGTCTCCCAAAAATAATTATTCCTTAAAAATAATTGTCACTATTCATCCTAAAAATTTCTATGTTAAATATTATCATCCAAAAATTATCAATATTATAAAGAATATACCAATATTATTCCTTCAATTATAACTTCATTCATTTGAAAATAGGAAAAATAATCTCACTATGAATAACTTCCCCTTTTATTCTTCCATTACCAACATAAATAACATTCTTCACAAACTTTCTTCAACAACATTCCCTTTCCTTGTGTTATAAGTAATATAAAAATAAAAGGACAAAAATTACACAAAAAATTATATTTTAGCATTTTTTGATCAATATATGTGAATATATAATTTATAATTGTATGATCTAAATACACTATAATCCACAACCCATAGAGTTAGTGGGGAAATTCTTGAGATCGTGCTATATTTTTACCAACACAAGATCATGAATTGATTAGTTCATATCATGACAGTGTAATTGAAATGAAGCATAAACTACAAGGAAACTGTGAATATCAAAGTCATTCAAGCGTTACAACCAAATTATCTCCACTAAAATCAATTCAAGATTCACTTAGACAACCAACATAGATAAAAAGGCCTATAAATTTTACCTTTAAATATAAAAGTAAAATTTTGATATCTTACCATATATATAATGGTTTCTTAAAATTCACATGTTTATAAAAATATTGTCATAATGAAACTACTATAACCTATAAAAACTAATATAAAATCCACAATAATTACCAAAAATTAATATAAAACCGAATTGAAATTTGATTCTTCAAATTTATAAGCACTAGTAGAGCATTAATAAGACCGAACAACATGAAAACAATACTCAATATTCACATAAATGATACTAAATATCATATTAGGAATTAAATTATCATGGACCCTTAGAAGATCTTACCCTAATATCAGATTAAGTTCTGAAAATCATCACGATCCCAAAATTAGATGAGAATGGTCATCAAAAATATAAAAGAGATATTATTTCTTAATAGTCGCATATTCGAGTACGTTATAATCAAAACAATGTTGAATTCTAATGTCTACGATCCCTGTATAGAGCACTGCTGATTCCCAAAAACAATTATTGGATAATGAAATCCCTTATCCTCCTGATCCTCAAAAATAAAAATTTACACAATTAATTAAACTAGTTCATATGCTATGAAGGTAAATAGTTGTGCCACATACTGAGAAAAATGTTTATAGAAAACACAACTTACCTATGAGGTGGAAACTCAGATAAATCATCTATAAAAACATTGGGATAATCATTCAACTTTATTAAAAGAGGAAAAATAAGTAATTTTACTATAAATAAAAAAATAATTCCTACAAATGAAATTTTATTAATATATAAATAATAGAAAAAGAACCCTCTCTCTTGGATCTAGTATCTCGTATAGAAAAAATTACATGATTGAATCCATCAAATGAAATGAACTATACATGATGATGATATCAAACTATTAGGACTCTATATTAAATCATTTGATCCATTAAAATTATGAGATCAAATATGTCATGGTTAATAAATAAACCTTAAATATAGATTTTTCTTCATAAATCATCACCTAAAACATGGGAGATTTAAAACCATACCCCAACATCATTACTAATGTTTTTGAAAGAGTCATCATGAAAGTCATAAGCTATAATCCAAAGGCCAAAAAATTGATAATCTTGAAAGATATAAATGAATGTGTTTTTATGTATAAAATAAATCTATAACTATAGAACAGGAGATAAAAAATACCTCTAATGGTTTTTAGACCAACCTCTAACACCTCTTCTTTAAGAGTCACTACTTAAATACATCCAAACCAATCCATTCATTTTTTACTACATGATAATCACTATAAGAATAATTTTTATACCCCTCCCATTCTGATGAGATAGATCAAAACTAAGATATCTTGATGAAGGTGGATCTGGATCAACATCTAGAATACTCTCTCAAAGAAATTTGGATGATAACCATATTTCCCACAAGCATTATTCTAGATTTAGGTGTGCCCTTTTCCCACACTTTTAATAGATCACCTTAATCTACCATTACGTATATTTTTTATTCCTTCCACGACCTTGACACTAGTAAAACTAATTCTTCCTATATAAAGAAAACAATGCCCAGGTACCGCGATAGAACACCCTGAGGTTTTATGAAATATTTTTTCATATAAATTCAATTTCATCAATGAATTATTTTATTTGAAATAAGAATATTAAATGTGTTATGATATAGAATAAAAATTATTATTGAAACATTCCATTTATAACATTCATGTTAAATTTTTTATTATGAATAAGAATCAACATATATTAAAAAATATGTATGATTATTTAGATAACTAATATATAATTATAAATATATGATATTTTAGTATTGTATTAATATTATTATCACATATAGTTTTCTCAAAATGCATTTTTAGTTTAATTTTTTAAACACTAATAACATTAATACAATTCATTTTTGACACTTAATGAAAATTTCATTAATTAAAGTACTTTAATTTTTGTATTCAGTGTGTCGAAATTTCTTTGGGGTGTATTTATTGATTTTTTTTAAAAGCTTAATTATTCATTAAATATTGTAAACCTTTATATTTTTTAAAATCCTCATTTGCCTTTAATGAAATTTAATATTTCTGTATTATTTTAAAAAGTAATAAATGTATAAATTTAAATATTTATATATTCATTAATATAATTTCAATGATTTTATAAAATTTCATGTTGAATTTTTATAATGAAATACTTTATACTTATGAAAATTATCACTTTGGGAAAAAAAATTTATCTCGCCCATGAGTTTATTTTTAAACAAATATTTACACTTTTATGAAAGAATTTTTGGAAAAATGGATTCTATAGTTAGAATTAAAATAATTAATACTTTTTAAAAATTTAAATATAATTTTGGATAAAATTAAATATTCAAAATACTAATAATTTATCACTGTTGAGGATAAAATACATTTCCCATGTGGGTTTAAAATAAAAATATATGGGTTAAAATAACCTACAAAGATGACTAATTATTATTTTCTGGACATATATCACCCATTATTACCATGGAAATGCTTATCAATTTTTTGAACAATTTTCCATGAAATTAACCAATATAATAAATTTGGTAAAGAAGAAAGAGAAAATTTCATCCTCTTGACTTTAAATTTCAATTATGTTTCCTCGTAATGAAGAAAAAATATGTGAATGAATATTGATGGTTATTTTGATTAGATTAAAATTACTATAATGAGAATAATTTATTTTAAAATTTAAGTAATTATATTGTTACATTAAATGATTAAGAAACACCTATGTAGTAATTATTTAATTAACAGAAAAAGAAAATAAATGGTAATAAAATTATTAAAATCTATATAAATTGAATAAAGAATAGTATTACTAGTGTTTTAAAGATAAATATTATATTATAAGAGTTTTTTAGATTAATATATTTTAATTCCATATTTTTCATTTTTTTTTGAAATCTAATTAAATGAATAATTTCAAAATTGACATTAATGTTAATTTAAAATAAAAAATATATTGTTGTATAATTTAAAATTGGTAAAAATAATATTATATTCCATGTTGTGGGTATATGTTTATTTATATCATCCATAGTACATGAAATAACTATGATTTGTTTTTTTAATAATTATATAAATCCCTAATTAGTAGAAAAATTGTTTCCATGTCAAAGTGTAAAAAAACGTTCTGCATATTACATGTGTTTTTGTTATAATTCATTTTCAAAAAAATAGGTTTTTTATCTATTGTATACAATTTTTTTAGTGGGACCAAATTATCTAATTATACCTGTTTGACCTTTATTATTAATTGATAAATCAAATTGGTAAAAAAATTATAAACTACTAACCACGGTGATAAGTAAAATTGTAATATCATGTAAACATAATGGGTAAGATATAAAATGTTCAGAACATGTGATTTTATGTGTTTGGGATCTTTATACTTACCATATATTCCTCCCAATTCTTTAATTATTAATTTTTATGCAATTAGTGTGATATTTTCATCCTATTATTGAATTGTTTTGGGTATTTTAAGCAATTACACTACCCATCCATTATAAATGGACACCTCCTCCCATCGATTCTTTAGGAATATTAATCAATTATGACCAACCAAACCCTACAGAAATATCTCCCCCCAATCCTTTCACCATGTTCAATAGAATATAGTCATATTAAATCAATAGCATTGGAGTCCTGGATATGAGATCAAAAGTGGGTTATTCAATGCGATGAAGGCTTAAACATTTATCATGTACATTGAGACATGAGGTAATACAATTTTCTTAAAAAACAGACATCATTGGGATATATGTCATTTTATAAAACAATATAATATTAATAGGTTTATATACCTCCTCTTTGGCATGTTATATCATTAGCTTATTTATTCTGATAGGATTTAATATTCCATTTACCATTATTATTTCATTGGGATTATGATTCTAGTGTTACCTAAGAGTTAATGGGATTTCATATATATATATTATTTATATGACACATATACCACATTCACCACATAATTTTATTGTAGTGTATATACATATCATTATGTAATATTAGGATTCTTCTCATATAAATGTTTGTCTATACATATTCATATATAGTTATCTCTTTCCTTTAGCATGTAATTCATCAATTACGAAAAAGGTAAAAGTTGGATGTTACCATTTCATTGATTATTGGGATTATTTAAGATTTTGATTTAAATCATGCAATATTATCATTTATTTATAAATAATGTCTTGGATTTTCTTCAACTATATTTATTTCTTGAGAAAACAATTCCCCTCTTTTTTCTCTCTTTATGTACTCAAGATTCAAAACTAATTTCCTTAATGAAAACATAAATTATTTAAATAATCGAACCAAACCCCTTTTTAATACATATTAATATTCTCAATAAATTTTTACAAGAATATATTAATTTTCATAAATGAATTTTTAATGTCATTTTTAACTACATTTTAATTATTATAAAATTTTATGAAATGAATATTCAATGTTTTTCCAATTATATCTAATTTATATTTAATTGATATTTGAATGGAATTATTTTTTAACATGTACGACATTGCATAATTTGTTATTATTATGATCATTAAATTTTTTAGAAAATATATTTTAATTTTCAAATTTTATTTTCAAGGAAAAATATTTTCTATGTTTTTTGGAAATTTTTATTATTCAAATATTATTTTTAATGCGGAGAGTGTATTTTCCCATGTTAATGTTCTTCCTAATCCTTCAAAATCATTTTCTTTATATGATTATGTACATTCATGTTATGTATTCATTACATGGTATATGATCTATGGATACAATTCCTACCCTTTCATTGAACATTTCTATTAATGAAAAATATGACTATAAAACTCATTACATTTCCATAGTTTAACGTATGAGGAAAAAATAAAATATTTATTAAACCGATTTATTTTTTCTTTTTTATGATGTGTATAAAAATTTCATGAAACCCAATACATATCATGGGTTTTGATATGATGAATGTTTTTTTCTTTTTATACACACTTTTGTCGATTATGTGATGAGTTATTCCAATATCCCCCTCAAATTTATTGGGTATGTATTGTGATATCATTAGATAAACATTACTAAAATGGGGATTGAATCGAATTAGTAAAGGTAATATCTCTACCATAATAGTCATGGGAGTGAACAATGGATACCATGAGATTTTTGGGTGTGAAACCAAATCCAATATGATTGTCTTGGGAGTGAACCTTAGTGGAAATATTAGTTTTTATTGTTAACCCAATAAACTATGATAGTCTTGGAAGTTTGGAATTGACTACTAAGGAAATGATATTATATTCTTATATATAATCCACAACTCTTGATCTTACGATTTTTTTTGGCTTCAATAGATCACGTTTTTTTATTCCATTTTTTAGGCCCACTGATCTAACAATATTTTTTCCATGACTCTTATTTGTGATCCATTGAATGAAGGGTATGATTTTGAAATGTGATTCCTCTATATCCATACAATTATGATCATGTTATATTGATATCTCCTTTATGTATAGAAACTAAGATTCTAATATCACAATTTCTTATGATTTCTTTATCATAGTTACCGTGAATGGTATTATTTATTATATGTATGTGATGTGGGATAGTCATTAAGAACATAGTGGGAGATGATGTTGTAAAATTTCGAATTAGTCTTTTATTTATCCATGTTTCTAATATAACTATACCTAAATGATTATATAATGTTATTTTTTGATATTTATTGGATATTATTCTATTAATATGTACTATTTTTTATGATATGACTAGGTCACAATATTTGGTATCTGAGAAAGGATATTTTAAGAAATGATATCTAAGATGAGAAATTTTAAGTGAAATTTGTAGTAATATGGATAAGGATAAGTACAAGGATTTTTCTATGTATAGAAAAATATGCTTATATATTGTTTAAGGATACAATGGATAGTTTTCATGAAATTAAATCCACGTCTAGATAAGACAAGGGGATGTTCCTCTACAATAGTTGTACCTAATATAAATAGCAATGAAAATTGTGTGTTGGTTTTGAATTAGTCATCACATGGTGCGTATTAATATTATTTTATGTGGACCTGGTTTGAAACTCTCTAATTGGTATGTTTTGGAAATTCATAATCTCGTTACAAACCATTAGATATGATTTGAATATATAATGACGATATATAACAAATTTAAAACCTATGGTGGCATAATTAAAAATATGTTTTTAGGATTTAGAAATCCTATAAAAAAATGAACCTTATGTGGTATGATAGTAGGTTTATTTTTACTAAAAATATGTTTTTTGTTCTATTCCATAGCAGGAACTTGAAGCAACCTAGTTAATGTTGTATGTGAAAAAAATATTTATTTATTAGGAAACATATGGTATGATAACTATATCAAAGGATATTTTGAAAATTCCTAATTATATATCATGATGTTTAAACATGCACACTAACAAAATATTTACTAACAAAATAATATAATTATAGAGGTATGTAAGATCATTTTTGGTCTCGATCATGGAGGGAGTACAATACTATTTTCAATATGTTGTTAATGTGGGATGAATAAATCAATGTAATGTATCATAGGAAGTAGAATATGTTTTCTTTATGGAGAATGAGGGATTATATTAAGTAATTTATATGGGAAAATGAAATTTTTATTTAATTAAATAGTAGAGAATAATGGATTCTATAAAGAATAATCAATTTTTATATGTTCTAAATGTTAAAAGTATATAAATTATATAAAGAAATGTTATATAGAAAATTATAAAGAAGAAGTTCGATAAAAATATGAGATTAATGTTTTCTTATGATAAAGAGTCTAAAAATTCTGTACGAATGGAAGCAGGTTTTATGGAATAATATATTGAAGCCTATATTTCTTTTTTTATTAAAGTAGAATGATTAAATGTTTTATGTAATGGAATTTCAAATTTTGTTGAATGGTTAATGATATATATATAAATATAGTTTTTTTATGTTTTTGGTTCAGTATTGGAATGAATATGTTTATAGATATAGATTTCATAGAAAATTTATTTAATAGTATAGTGATATTTTCTGGAAACCACATTATTAAGGGACGATAACACTGAATTTGTAGAACAAGTTCTTTAGTATCGATAACAGGATGTTATAAGATGATAATGTCAATTAGAGAGTATTGATGACCTCAGAACTCATTAAATATTTTTTATTAAGAGTTTTATGTTATCATTGACAGAGTTTAAATCATTTAAGTACTTATGGAATATATTGTATAATATGTGATTTAGTTTAAAGAATGAGAAAGATGCTAATTTGTTTAGGAATATTCTTTTCATAAGTATTTAATGGTTATTTTGAGTACTACTATGTTTCGAGGGAAAATATAATACATTTATTATCAGATATGATATGTGATATTAAGTGAGAATAATTTAATTTATGGAAGTAATGACATATATATTAAGAAAGTTTTGTTAAATTATATTTAGTTTCATGAATTTATTTTTTTTCCATACATAGAGGAGCATTATGGTATACTGTTTCATGAATTTATTAAGTTAATTTTTTTTTGAATATTGAATATCATAGGATAACTAACATCGTTTTGGAAAATATATTGTGGCTAGTGGAATTAATTATAGATCTTCTAATGGTATGATTTAATTGGGCATGAAAATTCCATCACTAAAATAAATTTCATTAATGATGTGGATTTTGATCAAAGAAAACCCAAATTTTAAAATTTTTCTTCTATATAAAGTAATGTTGATCCCAAAATATTTGGGTCCATTTTTAATTATTATTCGTATTAGAAAAGAACCTAATTGTTGGGTTCCTTCCCCAAATATCTCTCAAGTTCACATGGTGTTTCATGTATCTATTATGAGGAAAAAATGATAATGATTTTGTATCATACCCAAATTGTGCTGAGAAACATGAAAACTCACTTGGCCAATGCTTTTTTTGTAACTCCACCATCTTGTTGAAGTTCATGGGAACATGGTTTTGTAATGAGGTAGAAGTATGCATAGTAGTTGACACCATTGTTATTTAATTTGGAATGAAAATAAATTTTATGGGGGGTAAATGTAGAAGACTTATATTTAATTAAATATTATTGTAAATAAATTTAATTTCATCGATATCTTGTGTAGCATGCAACACCGAGTTTTAAAAAACAAAATATACTATTAATATTGTTTTTTATACTTTATAATTATAATATAGGCAATAAAAGTTTCATTTGGAATATGAATAACAATATTTTATAAAATATGAATCATTTTTTATATAATGAAAATATAATAATATATGTTTAATTATGATTTAGTAAATCCAAAACATGCATTGAAATTACTTTTTTATCAAAACAATATTCATTTAGGTCAAACAATAATAATTTTTTCAACCCTTATTGAATTTTTTTGATAAATATATCTTCATTTTTTGAATTAACATGTAAAAATTAAAATAGGTTGAATTTTTTTATTATTAAATGATTATTTTTTGGGTAAATAATAGAAAAAATAATTTTAATTAAAAGCATCAAGTTAATATAAATAAATTTAAAAATGTCAAATTTTAAAAAAATATATCAAATATACATTATATAAATTCAATATTCAATAATTAATTTTTAATCATTGGTATCAATTTCATATAGAATTGTGATTTTAAAACAATCAATACTTATAATAAATTATTCTTTGGAAAATCATTTTTACATCATGCATGGATATTTAATTTCTAATTAAAATATTCTAAAATCATTGAATGGAATTTGAAATAATGGATTCCATATTTTTATAATGAATAATTATGATTATATAATATTTTTAGATTAATTTTTCACCAAAAATAATATTAAAACAAAAAAAATTATTTACCATTGTTAAAGTTAAGATTGATTTATCGGGTGTTGAACTAAAATAATAAATCTTTAAATGACCGATGTACTAGTATAATTATTATTGGATGACCATATTTATATTGTTATTACGTTATGCTCTAATTTTTAGTTCATTTTGGTTAGTTTTCCATGAAATCTACAATTAGGATAATATATGTATTGAATAATAAAACATGTCGTTATCTTTCTTGTAAATTTCAATTATATGTTTCGATAATGAATATAGAAATATGTGAATTAATATTTATGGAAATTTAGAGGATAATGAAATTATTTTCATTATATTAACTCATTTTTTTCTATTAATTATATAAATAATTTAATTTTTTTAGCAATGCTGACACAATACATATTTAATTAATAAAAAATATAATAAATGAAAAAATATATAACAAAAATATGAATTCAAATAATTTCATCTCTTGAAATATATAGAAATATTTTTAATGATATAAAATTTTGAAGAAAATAGATTCTTATTCCACTATTATCGTGACCTTTTTATTGTCAAAGTAACTAAATAATGTCAAAATTTTCAATAATGTGGTATTATAATATGTGAATTTTTGCAGGCTCAAAGCTCCCTCCCAATAAAACTCTAGGAAACGATGTTTACAGCTTCGGACACCCCCCACTCACTAAAGGGTGAAGTAGTCTTTTTTCCATCATCTCATATAGTTCTGTCTTCCCCATTTGAATCATTCTCTAACCAAATTTTATTCTACCATTCCCAACAATCAAATATTTACATAAATTTACCCACCTCTTTAATGGATTGTCTTAGTTATAACATTCAACAACGAATTTCAACTATGCTTCATGACATCTTGATATGACCACCGTTGCATAGTTAAGAAATCACCATCCTTCGGTTTATTTGTTTTAAAGGTTTGTTTTCTTTCGTAGGGTCTTCATGATCTAGTGATAGTTCTCCTCCATGATAGATGATGTATTATGATCATTTTACATTGTAAAATAACATGGTATTCTCTATGTCTAGTGCTCCCTAGTCATGAAATGGTTTCTAATTCTTCATATTTCATTGGGCATATGACTTACACATTAATTGTGTCTATCCTTCAACATCTATGTTGCTATGTTTCCCAGATGTTCTTTTTACATTCTAAAATACTTCCATAATTCGTATTATTGGGAATCTAATAAGACATTATTTATGCTCTGATGGCATAAAAATTTATTTTTTTCATTTGACTTATCCACATATTTCTGTGGAATTCAATGTTTCCATGATTCAATTTTAGTGGGTTTTTATTTCAAAGGGAGAGGAAGTCTGATACAAAATAAGGGTTTTCTTTGATTCTTGAAAATACATCTATTTGTCATGTAAACTCTTAGGACATCTTCTTTCTACATGCCAATGTGACCATAAATATGACTTTGATCATAAAAATCTTTACCAGACTATTTATGTATGCATAGATTTATTCTTCTGGAAAATGAGGATATAACCTAAATTGATCACATCCCAAAAGAGAATGACGCTCAAATATAGAACCAATTGTTTAAGACAAATTCAAAATATTGTTACATGAAATCACTTGACCAAAATTAGTAAAGAAGCTTTGTCTTGTAACAGATGATATTGTGGGGGCATCCAGTGGCCCATTGAACCCATGTATTAATTCATCCATGCATGCATCCTATGCTTTGGTAGTTTTAGCAGGTGATGGTTCAGTCTAAGTATAGAACTCAAGAAAAGAGAATCTGATAAGTTGTAATAAACACAACGACTAAGATTATGGAATTCTTGGTGGGGATGGAGAATGGGAGATGGTGATGAATATTCTGATCTCTATAAGGTCCAACCTAACAATTATCTTTAGAAATTGTTTTGAAATCTTGTCAGTGGATCCTCTAGTCCATGAGAATAATGGTTCAATTCAGGTAGTTTTGAGTGTTCAATGTCCACAAATATTCGATAATCACACTGAAGGGAGAATACCTTGTGAGTCTGTATTGTGAGGTGATAACTCTAGCTTAGTTTTAGATGAATGTAATGAGGGAATACTTGAAAGAGGACTCCGCATCCCATATAAAAATAGGGGGAATGGGAAACAAGTAATCAATGAATTAAATTATTATTACAGGGATGAATTAAAAATGGCATTGGTATACCTATCTCATACTAAAACTAATGGATGATAGTTCATACAAGATGTTAGTGGATAAAGATAGGAATGTTATTCATAGTTATAGTGTCCATGCTACGGAAGGTAGGGAAGTAAGAAGACACATGCAAGGCGATAATGTGGTTGAAGATGTCTCTCTAACTATTCCCAACACGAATTTTGTAGTTCCCACAAAGAATAATCATGATTTATTGAAGTGTGAAGTTGATAAGGAGTAAAAAACAGTGCCACAATAAGGGAACATATCATACCATCCAAGGAAGGAATCGTGGAGGAGTTTATCTGCATGAAGAGGGTACATAAAAGATGTATTATATAATTCTTAAAGGTTCATCAAATCATGAGAAATGTGGGTGGATATAAAAGAATGATTTTATCTTGATATGTGGTTTTAATGAAAGGAAGATAAACATTGATCTGTACCTTGAAATTTAAGGAAGACCCTGCTATGAATGTCTTTGCACTCTAAGAGTGTTTATATAGGGATAACTATTATAGTAAATCAAAATTTCATATAATATATTTGTGAATTCTTTTGACGATTGTTTACATTCTGTTAACTGATGAGTATAAAAAATTTCAATAAACGTGTTTCTATAATAAAAAATTAATTTTAATTAGTTATATTATAAAAAATTATTATTTAATAAATGTTTTAATTTTTTTTAAAAATTTATCCTCTAACTAGTTTTTAGAATAATATTAAAAAAATATGCCATAATCCATTAATGAACCAATGTACTATTTTTATGTATTGTATTGACCCATAATTAGAACAAAAAGTTTCCATAGTAAATGGAAAATGTAATGACCTGACACAAGTTACCCGGAGTCAGTGCATTATTACATAACATTGGTATGATCACAAAAGATCAAGTCTCAAAAGAATGATTATTTTTGTAGCCTTTGAAATACTAGGTACATTAATAAGTTTTACATTACATTATAAAATAAAAAACTAAAAAAACATAGTCTCCATTAGCCGCACTAATATCCCTTATACTATGCCTACAGATAATTCAAAATATACTTTTTCTCATCTTGGGAAAAATAAAACATAGAAAAGGGTGAGCTCAGATGCTCAGTAAGGATAACAATATAGAGGAAACATTCATAAATAAGACTAAACATTTAGGACAATGTAATAATAAAACAAAATCCTTTTAAACATGAACATTCACATGATATGGCAAAGATAAAATCAAATTATGTCATTTAGTTACTCACATGGATATTATACTAGTCTAATAATCACATGCAATGTCAATAGCCACTTTCATAATGATTGAATGCAAAATGAAAGACTTCATAACCACATAGTAAATTCCTTGTGCCAAGACTAAAAATGTGATTTTTTCAAGGCCTTGTGCCTAGATAATAGTTTGAATCATGAGACCTACCAATTCATTAAGGAGCTATATTGGGATGCACCCATCACTTACTATGTCCAATGCATTCCTTATTTGAAAATGTTTAAACATAATATAATCATTCATATTAAAACTAACATTGGAAATTACAATAATTTATCTATAAAAAATGAATTGTATAAAAATAATACATCTATAGTAAAACATATCAAAAAACCTTCAATACAATATGGACGTTTTGTATCATAATAAATCAACTTTCAATAACCACACAATCCATCAAAGGATATTGACATAGATGAAATCAAAACTTTTTTTAGAGAGATATCTCTTTCTATTTTGAAATCATTCAAATGTCATATGATAATAAAATAAAATACTTATTTTGAAAATATTCTTATAATATTTTAAGGGAATCTTCGATGATGTTATAACAGTGGAAAATATCCACACACTCCATTTAAGTTAAAAAAACATTCTTATCTTTATTTTGTCGAAAAGGTCATAAGTTACCTTGTTTGGAAAATGACAGAAATATTCCTTCCAAACCATTTTATAAAAATTCAAACAAGGGTATAAATTAAATTATCCTATATACAGGTAAATAGTAAAAATATTTTGGAATATATTTTTAATAAACATGGATGTGGACAATAAAAAGGTCCCAATAGATAATTATGTAAAAAAAACCTTGGATAATAATGATATTGTATAATTAACCATTACCTTGTAATTTTCCTTATTCAAGTGTAGATTAATCTCTGGTATAATGGTGAAATAATTGTTATTAAACAATACAAGAACCACATACATTAATATGATATTATATATGATCTATTAATATTTATTTTTTAATGATATTTCAGTAGCATCGTCGTTTCGAGTGTTAACCGATTTGATTTCCATTATATGCTTCATTATGTAAGACATGATTGTTATGTATAGGATGTATTTGATTCAAATAAATAATTATATTATTTTCATAAAAATTATTTTTAATCATAAAATTAATATTATTCTTGAATGATTATGATGGGGAATGAATCTCATCGTGTTCGTGGAGACGGTAATTCAGGCATACGGACGAGCAAAAATATCATTATTTTGATATTAAAATCATATATAATTGGATTAAATATCATATATACAGAACCATTATCATGATATATTTATTATTTGAATCATTTAAACTCATTATTATATGCATCCAAATGATTAAGTGTTTGAAAGAGGTGATTAAATATTTACCTCTTCTTCGGGTTCGTCCTTTTGATTTGATCAAAAAGGATCTTTTGGTTCACTTTCTGACTAATGTATGGCTTCTAGTATGATAATAATATATTTGATATAGTATTTGGGCAGGGATTGGCTAATCCAAATTTCTTTGAAGGTGTGAATTTGAGATAAGGGGAGGTGCCCTTTTATAAGAGAGGTTAGGGTCATTTTAGAAAAAGTTTGAAATATTTTTTAATAATGAAACAATTTTCAGTTTCTAATGAATTAAAAATAATTATTTAAAGGATAATGTGGGGATGGCTCTAAAACATCTCAACCAATAGTTTTTAGATATATTTAGGTCATCACATTAACCTTGTCTTTTAGATTTAACTCTTATTTAAATAGTTTGGCATTTACCATGTCTCTTTGTATTTTCTTATTATATGGTTAATAAATATTCTAAAATATCCAAGAAAACCACAAGTGGTTCATTAATGACATATATAATATTATTTGAGACCTTTGTCTGAAACTTATATTTTTAGTAATAGAATATCAATTAATAAAATAATATTTTTTTTAAAAACTCTTTCATGTAAATTTTGACACTAATTGGTAACATGTTTTTGTAAAATTCATAACAACATTGTTAATTCGAAAGAATTTATTTAATCAACCTTGACATGTCATATTAACCTAAAAATTAGTGGAATTCATAAAAAGTCTCAAATTATATTTATTTGGATATTTATAATATCAATTATATAAATCATTCATAAATAAGGTAATTATTGCATCATCATTGTGTCGTAAATAAATTTACTTCTTTGATGACTAAAAATTAAAAATAAAATACCATTATGTAGGAAATCTTTTTTATCTTTCTATTTTATATTTATAGTCGAATTTATCTTATGTATAACCCTATATTAATAATGGTTTAGTTATTAAAAATTGATTTTATCTTTTTTAACGTTTCTTTAAATAAAATAATAATAAATTTCATAATCTAATCCATGTGGACCAAAGGGGATCATATTTTATTCCTAAAGATATTTTTGGTCTAATTACACATATCCAATAGAATTAATACATTTTTAGGGTAAATTTCATATTATTTTTACCCTTAATTACCGTATTTACTTTTTACTGTTGTAAATAAAATTAAAAGTTACTATTCACCAAAAATTATTTTCATCTTATTGACCAAAATTTTACTAACTAGTATTAACCATTTCTCTTGTATTTTTTAAATTCAACTCTCATAAGTGGTAAAATTATGTTTTATAAAAATTTTCTAATGCTCTTAAAAGGTTGGTAAAAGACGGTTAATAGTTCGATAAAATTTTATATATCCAAACTTATTATAAAATGACTTCAATAAATTATGTTGAACATATATATGTATTATGAATATATTTTGAAATAAAATAAATTAAAATAAAATAACAAATCATTTAAATAAAAATTCATCTTTAACCAATAACGTAAAGTTTTTTCACTATTCATCCAAAATTAAAAGTTTTTAGAAAAATACAAAAAAACACCCTAAGATAATTTCGATTTTCTGAATCCAAAAATGAAGTCCAATTTGAAAGATAAAATTCATAAAATTTTAAAATGTGGGTATTACTATTTATAACGATTCATTCGATTGGTCGTAGTGTATTAGAATCTCGATGTTGCGTAAAGTGAAAGCTATTTCATTATTCAAAGGGAAACATATTATGGAATCTTTGGGTGTTACATTCTTCCCTCCTTAAAATAATTTCATCCCAAATATTTATATAATACTACCACAAAAAATGATTCGAGTGGTTCCGCATCATTTGATCCTTTGTTTCCCACATTTCCTCTTCTATCATATGGTTTCTCTATAGAACTTTTACCAGACGAGACGTCCAGTTTATCAACACTTGTTCACTTGTATAAAAAATTGTGACAAGATCATCACAATAAGACATATTAGGTTCTAGTTGTATTTACTCATAGGTGAGTACATGCGTTGGGCCAGGCTTGTATTTTCTCAACAGTAATACGTGGAACACATCATGAACTTTTGAGAGACTTGGAGGCATTGCAAAACAATAAACTACAACTCCAATTAGTTCAACAATTTCAAAATGTCTGATGTACCGGGGACTCAATTTATCCTTCTTATTGAAATTTATAACACACTTTTAGGGATATACCTTCATGAAAACATGGTATTCTACTTGAAATTCCAAATCCTTTCTTCGGTTATTGTTATAGATCTTTTTCCTTCATTGGGAAGATTTGATGTGGGTTTGGATGACCATTACCTTTTCGAATGTTTCCTCAAAAAATTCAAGGCCTACAAGTTTTATTTCCCTAACATCATCCCAACAAGTTGGTGTGTGACTTCTCCTTCTATAAAACACTTCATATGGTGTCATCTGAATACTTGAATGAAAGCTATTATTATAGAAAAACTCAACCATAGGTAAATATTGATCCCACATACCATGAAATTCAAGGGAGTAAGATCTCAACATGTCTTATAATGTTTGAATAGTCTATTCTGATTTTCTATCAGTTTGTGGGTGGTAGGAAGTGCTCAAAAGAAGTTCAATATCCAGGGCTTTCTGAAAACTTTTCCAGAATCTTGATGTAAAATGGGGATCACGATCTGAAACAATCTATTAGGGTACCCCATGAAGTCTTAAAAATTTATTAATATATATTACTGATAGTTGTTAATGTGGTAAATATGCTCTTATTGCAAGAAAATGTGATGACTTGGTAAGACGATCAACAATGAACCAAATTTCATCATTCTTTTTGTGATTCTCTGGTAGCCCCATGAAAAATTCCATCATAATATTATACCATTTCCACTAAGGTATGAGAATAGGTTGCATGAATCCTTTAGAATATTTCATTCTATCATTCACTTGTTGACAAATCATACATCTTGACATAAAATTATAAATCTCCCTCTTTATATTGTCCCACCAAAAATGTTCCTTCAAATTTCTATACATCATAGTGCTACCAGGGTGTATAGAGAAATTAGAGCTATGAGAAATATCTAACAATTCCATTTTTAGATCGGGTATATCGAGAACACATTGTTTCTTCCCAAATTTCAAAATCACATATGAATATATGATGTCACTCAATCTCCCACCATTCATAGCAGTAATCTTTTTTTAAAACTCCTCATCGTCATCCTGATAACTTTTTACCCTTTCGAGTAAAGATTTTTTAGATACGATTTAGAAAAAGTATTGATGTTTCACCTTCCATGATACTTCCCATATCCATTTTCACTAGATCCATGAAAAGAGGATCCCTTTCAACTCTCATATTGTTTAAAACTCTATGATTCTTTCTACTCAAAGCATCAGCCACATTATTTTCCTTCCATGTGTGGTAGTGTGTTTTGATATCATAATCCTTCAGTAGTTCAATAAATCAAATTTTCTTCATGTTGACTTCTTTTTGTGAGAAAATATACATCAAACTCTTATGATCAGTATAAATCTAACTTTTTCCACCATAGAGATAGTGTCCCTTTATTTTCAGATCAAATATTACATATTCTAACTCATGATCCTGAGTAGGATAGTTTTTCTCAGTAATTTTTAGCTGTCATGATGCATAGTCAAAAACTCTATCATTCTTCATAAGGACACCACCTAGTCCTTTCTTTGAAGCATCACTATTGATAACAAACCCATTATTCTCCGAAGATAGAGTCAAGATAATAGAATTGACGAATATTCTATTAAATAATTCAAAACATTATTCACACTCTTCTATCCAAATATATTTAACCCCTTTACATGTGACCTTGGTTAATGGGTTAGCCAATCCGGAAAAATTCTGGATGAAATGTTGATAATGACCTACTAAACCAGTAAAATTGCGTACCTCAGTTATACTCGTCGGTTTTGTCCATTCATGGATTTCCTTTGTCATTGAAGGATCAATGGAGATTCCATCCTTAGTGACAATATGGATAATAAAATAAATCACGTGAAGCGAGAATTAACACTTTCTAAACATCCCGTATAATACATTTCTTCTGAGGGTTTTTGGAATAGTGAAAAAGTGATTTAAATGATCTTCATATCTTTTAGATTATACTATGATATCATCAATAAATACCACTATAATGTCATCAACATATTCCGTGAAAACTATGTTCATTGGATCCATGAAAATAGAGGGTGCATTAGTCAGCCCAAAAGGCATTACTGTAAACTCGTAATGCCCGTACCTAGTTCAAAATGCTATTTTGGGAATGTATTCCTTCTTCAAACACAACTGATAATATCCAGATCAAAGTTCAATATTTGAAAAATATTTATATTTAAGAAGTATGTTGAATAAATAATCAATGTGTGGTAGGGGATACATGTTCTTTATTTTTATAGCATTGATCTCCCTATAGTCAATGCACAACCTCATAGATACATTATTATTCTTAACAAAATGTACAGGGGATCCCAATGGAGAAACACTAGGGTGAAAATATCATTTATTACTATATTCTATTAGTTGTTTCTTTAGTTCCACTAATTCAACAGTGGCCATTATATAACCGTTCGTTGATATGGACCTTGAACCAGCAATTAAATCAATAGGAAAGTCAATTTTTATTCTGGAGGATGCCCAAGAAAATCCTCTAGAAACACATCAATATATTCTCGCACAATAGGTACTCCCTCTATTAGAACATTCTTCTCCTCAAACATTATTATTTCATTATCATCCTCCCCAATAATTGAATTTATTAGAGCTACTAGGGGTGGATCTATATAAGAATCAATCAGTGACATTTCTGTTATAATGATAAGGTACTATTTATCATCATCGAAAATTGTATCCTTCCAATTCATACAATAAATTTTCACATCATGGTCCGAAATAAAATCCTTACCGAGGAATATATCAAATTCAATCCTGGTTATGACGATGAGATATGCAAATAACGAACATTTATATACCATAATGGGAACTGATTCTCGAAACTTTGTTGTGATGATACTTTACATAAGTGTTTTGACTGAATACTCCCTTGTTATGTGAAATTGAAAATATCTAATTTTCATAGGAAATTGGGAATATATGAAAGAATGCGATTATCTAGAATCAAAAAAAGTGTTGACATAAATTGAGGAAACCATTAAATTACCAGCCACCATGTCTTTCAGAGCTACAACCTCATTAGTAGTGATCACATACTCTTTTCCTTTCTACTTTAGCCTTTTTTAAGGTATGTTCCCTTGGTGATTAAGACATTCATTTTCATAATTCCTCTTTTCTCTACAATTTTAGCATTCAACGTTGACAACCTCTTTCTTCCCCTTGAAATCAAGAGCATGGTGGCCTTTCTCACCACACTTGTAACAGACTCCCATTGACTTCAGGAAAGTACCTGGGTGATTCTTTCCACATTTATTGTTGGATGGATTTTAAACATTTCCCTTAACCCCTTTATTTCCATATATAGAGTGTTCAACAGATCTATTCTTATATTACTTTGCTTTAAAGTCATAAGACTTAAGGAATTCATTTCCTGTCTTGATAGCACATGATACAATATCTTCGTATGATGATAAAGATTTTGAGACTAATGGTCATGGAAAAATGGTTTTAAACCGTCAAATAAAATATCAATATTACTTCTTGGGTTACGCATACAATCTATAGCATTCCATTCTATCCTTGTAAAGTTATCCTCATACGTTGTGTAATTCTCATCCTCTTTTTACCTTAGACTCAAAAATTGACATTCCATATCCACTTGATTATCATGAGGAATGTATTATTACAACAAAATATCTTTAAACTCCCTGCATTACATGTTCGATACTTTATCATCTTCCATTGTGTTTTGGATTAATGAACACCACTTATTTGCATATCCGATGAGGAGATAAAATGCCATGATATCTTTCTCCCTTTCACTACTCCCCCAAGCATAAAAAGTTTTATCTAACGAAATTATCCATTGATCAGCTACTAATGGTTGTGTACTCCCATTGAATGTTGGTGGTTGTTGCCTCATGAAGTGATATAACAATGATCCTCTACATTGTAGATCAGGGTGCTCCATTCAGGTAAGGGTATTATTCATAACAGTAGTGAGTTGTACGAGTATGGTGATGAGCCGATCAACACCAGTTGCTTCACCAGCTCCACTATAATTATCTTGATTAGGAGGAAAATTCTTACATGGATTACGTGGGTTGATACAGTTTCCATTCCTTCCACCAGCCTCCAATTCTAAACAATGGAATACACTATATTAGTTTATGAATCACAATAAATAACTCAAAACCTGTAAAACACTTAACCTTAATTTAACAGATTTTGGATATATTCAATAATCATAAAATTGTTTTCTTTAAAGATTTATATACTCATGAACTCTTCATAATGGGTTTTAAAGAAAATGACAATTATCTTAAGAATATCCCATCGGATTGTAGTAACCAAGGGTGTAGAAAGGCCTGTTGTCATGGACCAGTTGCCATTCGAGTCTAGCTCAAAGTAGATTTTTTGGGTTTTACCCTAAGGAACATATGTTCCAGAGCCAGCTCTTACTGCTCATATCCATATAGGGAAGTATTTCATGGAAAACACACCAAATCTCTACAGTACCAAAATTCTAGGAAGATCATCTATACTAATCCTCAAAGTATGTCTTAGGATAATGTTTACTAATCAAAGTTTTTTTAAATCTAGCTTCCAAGGTTTGTAGTAAACTACCTCTGATACAAACTATAATTCTCTGACCCTAGTAACCTAGAGTCAGTGCATTATTACATAAAATTGGCATGATCACAGAAGATCAAGTCTCAATAGACTGATTAGTTTAGTAGCCTTGGAAATACTAGATACATTAATAAGTTTTAAATTACATTATAAAATGAAAAACTACAACAACATAGTATCCATAGGCTACACTCCTATCCCTTATACTATCTATATAGGTGAGTCATGATATAGTTTATTGCATCCAAGGAAAAATAAAACATAGAAATGGGTGATCTCATATGCTCAGTAAGGATAAAAATATAAGGAATTTTTTTTAAATAACCCTAACCATTTAATGCAATGTAAGACTAAAAAATACTTTTAAACATTAACATCAGCATAATATTGTGAAGATAAAATAAAATAATTCCATTTACATATTCACAAGGATATTCTACTAGTCAAATAATCACATGCAATATCAATAGCCACTTTCATAATGATGGAATGCATAATTCCAGACTTCATAACCACATAGTTAAGGCCTTGTTCCAATACTAAAAATAAGATATTGTCAAGGCCTTGTTCCAAGACACTAGATTGTCTCAGGAGATCTACTAATGCATTGAGGAGCTATTGCGGGCTCCACCCGTTACTTACTATTTCCAATGCATTCCTCATATGAAAAGGTTTAGATATAACATAAATATTTGTATTAAAACTAGCATAGAAAAATGTAAATACTTTTTCCATAAACCATGAATGGAATGAAAATAACACATCCTTATTATAACATATCACAAAACCTTTAATACAGTATTGAAGGTTTTTATCATTATAAATCAACTTCAAATAAGCTGACAATCCATCAATGGATGTTGACATAGATGAAATCAAAACTTTTATTTAGAGAAATATCTATTTCTATTTTGAAATAATTTAAATGACATTTAATTATAAAAGAAAATATTTTTTTGAAAATATTATTATAATATTATAAGGGAAAAATTGATGATAATATAACGTTGTAAAATAGATGCATCAGCTGTATAAGTTAAAAAACATTCCAACTTTAATTTTTTCGAAAAGGTCATAAGGTATCGTGTTTGGAAAATGATAAAATGACTTCTTTCAGACCATTTTATAAAAATTCAAACAATGGTATAATTTAATTTAACCCATATTATAGTAAATATTAAAATTTTTTTGAAATAAAATTTTAGGAAACATGTTAGTGGATGATAAATAGGTCTTAGTAGATACTTACGTAAAAACAACCTCAGATAATAAGGAGATTGTGAAATTAACCCTTAACATGTACTTTTCCTTGGTCGAGGGTAGGTTATCCTCCTATATAATGGTGAAATATTTTTTTTTAATTATACAAGATCCATATACATTACTATGATATCATATATGATCTTTTAATATTGCTTTGTTAATGACATTTCAGTAGTATAGTCGTTTCATGTGTTAACAATTTCATTTTACTTTTTATGCATGGTTACGTAAGCCATGTTTGTTATGGATAAGATGAATTTGATTCATATACATGATTATATTATGTTCATAAACATTATTTTTAATCATAAAATGAATATTATTCTTGAATTATTATGATTGGGAATGAATCTCAACGCGTTTATCACATTAACCTTATCTTTTAAATTTAACTCTTAGTTAAATAGTTTGACATTTACCACGTCTCTTTGTATTTATATATTATAAAGTTAATAAACTTACTATAAGGATCCAAGAAAACATTAAGTGGTTCATTAATGACATATATAATATTATTTAATCCCTTTGGAAGAACCTTACACTTTTAGGAATATAATATCAATTAATAATATAATATTTGTTTTAAAAACTCTTTCATGTCAATTTTGACACAATTTGGTAGTTTGTTTTTGATATATTCATAACAAAATTTTTACATAGAAAAAAATTCATTTAATCAATCCTAACATGTAATATTAACATTTAAAATTAGTTTAATTCATTAAAATCGTCAAATTAGTTATATTTGGATAATTATAATATCTATTATTTTATTCTTTTATTAAAAATTTAATTACTGCATCATCATTGTGTCATAAATAAATTTAATTATTTAATGACAAGAAATTATAAATAAAATACCATTATGTTGGAAATATTTTTAGAATTATAATTAATGTTTATAACTGAATTTATCTTATATAAATCCTTATATATTAATTAGTTTAGTTATGAAATTTTGATTTTAACTATTTTAACTATTATTTAAATAAAATAATAATAAATGTCCTAATCTAATCCATTTATTACAAAGAAGATTACTAATGTGTTTTTTGGTCGAATTACACTTATCCAATAGAATTTAGGCATGTTTTAGGTTTATTATAATATTATTTTTACCTACAGTTACACTATTTACATTTTACCGTGGTAAATAAAAGTAAAAAGTTATTATTCACCATTTTTTTCATCTTATTGAACCACATTTTACATAATAATATTAACCATGTCTCTACGATTTTTGAAATTAAACTCATATAAGTGGTAAAATTAATTTTTATAAAAATATGAAAATGATCCTAGGAGGTGGGTAAAAGGCAGTAAATAGGTCGATATAATTTTATATATCTAAACTTATTATAAAATGTCTCAAATGTATTAATTTGAACATATATATGTATTATGTATTTAATTTGACCATAAATTAATTAAAATTAAATAACTAATTATTTAAATAAAATTTTAGTTTTAACCATTAACAGAGTGTTTGTTAACTATTCATAAAAAAATTGATTTTTTTTAGAAAAATAACAACAAAAATCACCCTATGATAATTTAGATATTCTAAATCCAAAAATGATGTCCATTTTGAAAGTTACAATTTATAAAATTTCATAAAGTGAGTAATACTATTCCTAACATCTAGATTTATTGGTCACTGTAATTTAGAATCTTAATGTTGCATACAATGCAAGCTATTCCATTATTCAAAAGGAAACGTACCGTGGAAGCTTGAGGTGTTACAGAAAATAAGTTTTTTAACATTTCAACATCCATTCATAGAATTTATTTTGGAAAAATATAGGTTTTTTATTTTATAGATTTTATTTCAAATACAGATTCCTTAGGACCATATTATATAATGAGACTTATTTTAAGTATATACATAGGTGATGCATCACATATATAAATAAAAAAATATTTAACACATGAAAACTAAAATGAGAAAATTTTGTAAACATAATGTTTGATAAATAAATTGTTTATAAGATTTGTGTTTTATATGTTGTGAATGTGTGGATATTTCATATATTCTATCAAATCATTTAATTTTTAATTTGTAAGGCACTTAGTGTGATATCGACTTCTTATTGTTGCAAAGTTTTGGGTATTACAAAAATTCACATTCTCCAAAATTTTGAAACGCCACCTCATCCCCTCTCATATTCACCCCTAATAAGCCATTTTTTTAACAAACCCCAATCAAAATCCATCCCAAAAATACTTATCCATGGTCAAGAGGTTTTTGTTTATCCTAAAAACCCAATTCTACGCCCTATTAAAAGAGATTAAAATGCATTTGTTCTATGTTTTGGATGTTTGAATGTATAAAAAGGATGTCAAGACCAATGATAATAGATATTTGTCTCAAATTGACAACTTTAGGACATATGTTATGTTATTCACCAATGTTATTTTTTGAGGTGTATATACTTCCTATTTGACATGTATTATCATGAATTTAATAATTCTCATAATATTTAAAATTTTATATTATGTTATTCATTCTTGGGGATTACGATTTGATGGTTACCATATCATGTATTGGATTTTAAGTATCTCTTTTATTTGCAGGAGATATATAATATATTCAAAAAATATTCTTTTATGATTTATATACATCCCATGAATGTATTTTAGGATTATTTTTCTGAATATTATGTGATATTAATATGCCTCAATGGTTCTCACTTTCATAGTGCTTTTAATTAAAAACACTCCCAAGTGGTAAGGGTTGGATGTTGAAATCTCATTTTTTATCGATATTGTTTATGATTATAATTTATATTATTAAATATTATGATATATTTCATAATAAGTTCATAAAATTTATCTTATATGTTTATTTCATTAAAATACATGCTTTTAGTTCATTTTAATCACATTATGTACACATAATTAGAAGATAATGTTTATAATGAAAACTGACATTATTTTTCTCTTCCTTTGAACACAAATTTCTCTTTATTATCCATGTTTTCTAGAAAAATAATGTTTGATTTAATGTTACTATATGTTTTATTAAATTAATTTTTCCATTGATTAATTTAGAAAATGTAAAAGGATTCTTTATACTGATTTTTTATTAAGGAACATTTTGATTTTACCTATAATATGAAAGAAAACATTGTTATAAAGTGTACGACATGAATGAAATTTCATTCTATCATGAAGAATATATTTTTTGATGATGTCTTTAAATGTTTCATTGGTTATTTTCAAAGGAAATCATTTTTTTATTTTATGATTTTTAAAATAATTTATGATTAGAAAAGGATATTTTCATTAACAAATCATCCATGTGATCATTGAAAATAATTTTCCATCTAAGATAACATACATTGATGTTTTATTAAGGATATGATTCAATGATACCATTCTTATTATTTATCTGAATATTTTATAGTAATGATTAAATGATTTTTATCATACCCTTTTATATTCAGAAAGGTATGTTATGATGAAATGATGATCTATTTATTTAAATAGTCTCGCTTCCACAATTATGATATGATGAAATATTTACTAAAAAATCATTTTCCTAGGTTCTAATATGATAAATTTTTTATGATATTATAGAACATTCATTTATGATTTATGATATGTGGGGGAATTATATCTCCCTATAAGGAATTGGGAAACTGTAAAAATATTTTGAGATAAACATTACAAGAATAAAAAGTTTTTCTAAGTTATTTTCTCCACTATAGTTGTAAATGGAGTGAACCATGACTACTAAAATCAATTGGGGAGTAAAACCAGTCCACTATGATGGTATTCAGAGTAAAACATGAACACTATAATTTTTGAGGAGTTAACCCAATACAATATGATTTTCCTTGTAGTGAAGCATTAACCACTAATGAAATGTTTTTTTATTATTATATGTATTTTTTAATTTGATGTCATTTACTAGTTTTATGCTTCATTAAATCATGATCAATGATTATATTATATATAATTTCTTATGAAATGTAGTGATTTGTCCCATGACTCATGTTCATGATATATGAAATGCATGGAATTTTTGTCATATTTCATTGTCTTGTTCTCATAATTGTATGGTCATGTTTTATTAATATATAGTTTGATTACCTTTATTTAGTATACTATCACACCCTTGATTATTTTTCCTTTCCCTAGATTATGAAGATATTTATTGTATATGATATGTATAAAAGGGTTTTAGATATGAAAAATCCAATGGGAGATGATATAGTTCACTTATGAAATAGTTGTCTATACAAACAAGATTCAATATTAACTAGAACTAAATGATTCTTACACGGATCGTTATGTAATGTAATGAATATTTATCTATAAATATATTATACATATGAATGAATTTTTTTTATCACCTTGATCTTTATATCACTACGTCATCGGTGATTCTTTTAATCCAAACATTGTTCTCCTCAAACGTAGAAGCCTTGTCCCCATCCTCAACAAAGGTGGATATGGAAAAAAATTCATTATTTTAAAAAAATATAAACATAAACCCATATCGAATTTATGTTCCATAGAATAGTAATTAGGAGAAATATTTTCAGATAGGTTCATAGAATTGGAAAATAGTGTGGCATATTCTATTATAGAATAATCTCCCTAAAACAGAGAAGAAAAATTCGAAGCCTTCACAACTCTCGTTGTATCATGATAGAACTATTGATTCAATGATTTTTTAGATATATTATATGAGATATATTCACGAATCTAGACTTCTATAATAGATTCCAATCATTTTGTTTCATATACATTGTGTATATATGTCATGAAACCAATCATTGAGTCATTATGCTATTTCAAGATGTTAAAGATCATTTTAGTCCTCTTGATTCATTCATCTAATTCCTAAGGTCTATTGGAACCAAGGAATATTCATGGATGATACTTAGTGAATTCCAAAAAATGGTCCACCAACCATTCTGGTTCAATATTGTCTACACGGATCAATTAAAAAATCATTAAGACTGTAGTCACCCCCAAAACCATGTCATCTGGAGGATTCTTCGATGAGGCCGTCTATATAACTTCCTCACTAAGGGCCAGATATAGCCTTATTATGATATCAATAATCTACAAAACTGGTACAAAATAATAAATTATTATATAATTTAATTTCATTATCATATTCCATATTTATAAAAACTAAATCCCAAAATCCAAAACTACAAAAAATGATGCTAGAGAACCTGGAACTTCCAATGGTAACTCAAGTATTATATTTTAAGTGAGTTGTTTGGGAACACTCCCGCAATACCACTAATGTTATATTAGTCATGTCTATAGTATATCAACAATACCTAGTAAAAAAACCTAATACAGATGAATGATAACATTCTCTAAAGGAAATATGACATGTTTATCCAATTTAAAATTGAAAAAATAATTTACGCCACTAATGTCACATAAATTATCCCATAGAAAAACATGAATCACATTCACAATCACAAAAACATGTCAACAAGCATAAGGAATTCATAAAAAGAATAATGGGAAGGAATTTATGCTAAAAAACATAAAATATGATATAAACTGATGAGTATTAGACATAATATATTGAGAACATTATATTCTAAATTTTTTTCATAAATTATAGAGATGTTAACATATAACAAGGACTAAATTAACAAACCAATTGTCCAAAAAAATAACATGAATCAACACATGGGTCCATATCAATATAACCATATATCACCGACATCCAAAACCACCAAAAAGGAATCCAAAATAATAATATCCATCTTCTACATGACAGTATTTACATTTCTTATATCATGAAAAACCATTTCCATAAATGTAAAAAATAAAAAAATAAGGTTGTGGGAAATAACTCCTAGTTTCAAAAAACAAAAAATCAATATACATTTTCCCCCTACATTAGATACATATAACATAAAATGAGTTAAAAAAATTCTTGAATAACCCATTTCCCAAAAATAAATTATCTCTTTGTTTTATTTTTAAAAGAATTAAATATTTTAATGTCTATGAAATATGACATAACATTTTTCCATAAGGCATAAAATGATCAGTAAAACTAGGTCTAATCATTATTATCCTATGAAAGTGTAAAAATATTCATTTAAATATATATATATATATTCACATGATTTTTATTCAAATATTACCAAAGGGATATATATTACATTATGGTGTGCACCTATACGAAAAAAGTTATAAACTTGCTAAGATAACTAAACTATAATGTATGGGAACTTTGGTACATCAAAAAGGCTACCCACTAGATCAATTGAATCATGAGAAAATACATTTTTTATAGTTAACTCTACTTGGGCTCACATGTGTCTAGTTTCAACACATACACCACAATATTACCAATGTTCTATTATGACAACATTATAATAAAGAAACCATAATCATGTTTGATTAAACATTTTCCATGTTAAACACCCTTCAATTTTGATGAAAAAAAATCATAAAACCTTTTATATAGTGACACCACACTTTTTGCATGATTTAAAGTCAATTTTAATTTCCAAAGATTTGTTCGATCCTTTTTTCAAACACCTAATGTGCTTGAATACATTTTTTAAAGAAAACATTATTTACTTTTCCACCAAATATGAAATACATAATCAACATTAAATTTCACAAATAAAAATGGATAGAAATTACATAACCATAAGCAATTCCAAGGGATAAACCTTAGTATAGACACACCCACCTCAATAATGATGAAAACCATGATATCATCAAAATCTATTATGGGGATAATGGGATATAGTCTTCACAATCCTAGATCTAAAAATAACATCACCAATTCCAAAACAAAACCATAGATCCAACAACCATAGCCAAATTATGACCAAAAAATCTATGGAAATAGAGATTTATTATATATCTTGGAACAATGAATAAAATTATACAATAACTAAACACACATTTATGAGATCAACCTAAAATGATCAACCATCTATAAATATAAATGATGGTGTCTTTTATATTATCAGGGAGAGGATGGTTTGAGATATTGAGTGATTAAGAGTATAGTAATGATTAAAATAAATGGATTATTGTGTTAATTTTATTTTTTATGTTTCTTGTATTATGTTTCATGGTCATAACACATATTTAGATTGAATATACACTAACTATGTAGTATCCACTATCCGTTAAAAATAGAAATTAGGAAATTTCCTAGGAATAAATGAATGATTATAGAAATTATGCTCAGGACATGTGATAACATCTAATACTAAACAAATACTTTAATAAAGTATTATTTATAAAACAAATGGCTAGAAACTATATAATAAAATAATTAAAATAACTAATTTAAACCAAAAATATATATCAAAAGGATATTGCATGGTTAACACTAATAACTTTCTTATATTTTTTGAAAAAAAACATTTAGACAGTTATATCCTTAAAGACTATAAAATAACATGATATAAATGGTGCTCAAAATTAAGCTTACTGAGGACGTGAATGTTGTCACAAGTAGGTTATGTCTATGAAGTGTACAATATAAGAAGTATTTTTTGGTAAATGATGATGATCATTGGAGAAATAAATGTAAGGATGTTTCTAGTCTCCAATGACACTAAATTAGTATGATTCTTGGGTGTATGTTGTTCAGATATTTATTGAATATTAATATAAACTAATGATATATATATGTTTGTAATGATAATGTATTCTAATTTATTTATGGAGATCATTTGGAAGTATATTTATCATTTTAAATATGGATAATGAATAAGAATTCCCCACATATAAAATTGTACATGAAAAATCTATGAATATGAATTGTTCGAAACATTACCTTATGAGGTAAATATCATAGTCCCTTTTGATAATAAGAGTTTAAGTTATATATTTTATCATAATTAGTTGAATCATATGTAGAGATTATGGGTGGAGTTCTTTCATAACACTAAATTCGATAATTCTTGTACCCATGTAAAAGGCAACAATATTTCAACACTCTCATTAGGGTCTTATATTCTAAATATACAACGGAATCAATGAATTTATATGAACTCAATAGACTCATTGATCATATGAAGCTGAATGTGACAGTAGAAGATACTAGTGTTCCTCTGAATAGTGCATAGTTGACATTATCTCTTCATATATTGATTCATCATAGAAAAAATGGGATGATGAGTTCATGTGTACTAAGAATACTTTTTATTATGTGGTGTACATCCGTGAATGGTATATCCCTTTATATGGTGTTGATTTCTTCATGTTCTATATTTTTCTCATAGTATCTGTGAGAAGTGTTATGATTCGTGATTTTCATTATTCTTATTTCCAAATTCTTATAGGAACTAAAAAAATATATTATTAAATCAAATTTCATTTCTAGGTGATATTTTTAAACTGTAGAATTGTTTATTATTAGGGTATCATTACTACTGTTTACAAAAAAATCACGGTTTCACATTAAAAAACCATTAAATTTTCATCAAACTCTTCCTATATCTATATATATGTGGGTTATGGTGTCTATGTACTTAATTATTTCATTATGACACTATTTTTATTTTAATAATTAATTTATTTGTGATTGGTTAGTTGACTAATTTGACTAACATAATTCTATTATGGGACCCCACTGATGTTGATTATTTTGTAAATCCTTAGATTTGTGAAACCATACTGTTTCAATGAGTTACATAACCTATTATCCTAGACATGTACACATGATTTATCTATATGATTTATAATGGCCTCTTAGAGTCTATGGGTTCTATGTATATGTTTTTATGGTCTATAATCCATACATGGTTAGATGAAAAAATAGTGTAGTTATGATTTCTTTAGAATATGATATTTTTTTTGTATTTTGGTCGTTAGAGATACATAAAATGACCCCATGGGATGAGTTGAGTTTTCAAAAAAAAAAATTATCTATCATCCATTAGAACAACACCATTTTATACTCTTTATGGTCTCACTTATAGATCACCTTTATGTTGTTATGAGGTGGGTAATTATACTATTGATGGACAAATCCTTTTTCTTGAGACATTGGAAGAGATCCAAACTATTCAATAGTGGCTGGTAAATTATTAGAGATATTATAAATATTATATTTTTATTTGATGTCATCAAATAAAATTATTTATTAGTGAAATATGGTTATTTAATGTCCCACTACATTTGGGTTATCTTTAGCTAGGAAAACATGGAATATTGGTTCAAAATTACATGTGGTCATTTAAAATAATTCAGTATATAAAAAAAGTTACTTATTTATTATATTTTCTTTATAAATTAAGTTTTACCCATGCTTTTTTGCATTTATATTAGACATAAAAGTGTCATCATAATCCATTTCATTTTCCAAAAAGGGGAGATTATTGTTTTCATCTGGATATGTTAGTGATTGAGAAACAAGTTCTTATTTTTTATTTTCAGGAAAATATCTTGCCTGAGATGTCTATTATGTTAGTATGCATGTTATGAAATAACCTAACATATTCTTTACATATTGGGGAAAATGAATAGATGGTGAGGGAGAATTGAACTCATTTCATTGTGGAAAACATTATTCAAATTGAATTTATAAGGATAAAAAGAACTCTCATAGGGCGATTTCCACCTATTGAGTTGATGTGTCATATTATATTTTAAACATTGGGTTGGTACCTTTCAGGTTCAGAATGTGTCTATCAGTAAATAGTGGGTTAATATTTTTTTTAGATATTCTTAGTGCAACATGGTCTAGAAGACAACAATTTACATGTTTTTTTGATCACATGGACCACAAATTCACCATCGGTAGGACCAAAACAACTAGAATAGTGTGATGTAACATTTTCGGGGCATGAGGAGCCACCACATAAACCACATTAAATTTAGTCTGCACCACTCTATGGTATATGACATGGTGTTTCTAAAACAACTAGTGGTTGTGTATCATTAAATGTTCTAAAATTATATTAGTATTATAGGTGTGAAATGGTTGATATAACTGTGGGCATAGTAAACCCCCATTACCATTTTGTTGAGTCTATCAATAATTTTAAATGGATGAGTCTGTAACCTAGTCTATTGGAGGGGAATAAAAGGGTTTATGTGAAATCAATATGGGATGGTTTTTATTGAATTTTTAATTTTTTATCACCATCATAATCCCCTATATTTAATCCCATTATAGGGGTTTTCAATCCATCTAATTCTGAGTAATTTTTTTACATATTATATTTCATTAATATTTTTTTATAAATGATCTCATCCCCCACAATTTTTATTTTATTGAAGTTAACTCATTGTGATCAGTATACTGTGTTGGGGTTATTCATGTCCTATATTAGTATTGGGAACTTTTAAATAGGCACTAATGAATTGGGTTTACTGTTATATGGATCTTCCTTTTTTCCTAGATATCTCATTTTCATAGCTTATGGATCATATTAAATCATGTAAAATATCATTTGATTTAATTTTTGTGGTTACATATAAATTCTATTTTATTAAATATGGATTATTTTAACTTTTGATATTCATTAATATATTATAGATTTCATTAATTATAATTTAAATCTATTGATTATGGATATATTTTAGAAATATATAATATTATCCACTTGTTTTTTTAATGGATGTATGTTTCCAAATCACACATGGGTTTTTATGTAAATGATTTCAAAAAATGATTTATTTTGATGAAAATAATTTCAATAAAAGATGTTTGTTTATAAAAATTTATTTCAATAATTGATTTATTTTTCTGAAAATTAATATTAATGAATTATATATGTAATTGAATGGCCTCCATGATAATGTGAATAATATTTTTTTGTTAAATGGTTTCCCTCACCATTGGTAGTGGACATGGAATTTTGTTCATAATTTGAGGGGTCATTTTAGAGAAAATAACATTAGGAATGGTTTTTTTAATATCATGTATACTGGATTAAAATGATAAATATAAAATGTTTGAAACAGGAGGCACATATAGTATAATATTCATACCTGATAGGCTTATTCTAAAAGGTTAATGTGTGTCTTGTGTGTCATTTGATCTAATCGATGATATGTGAATCCTAGGTAACACAAAAATATGGTACCCTAGAAACCTTTTGAATTATTATTATATTTATAAAAAATGTGATATGTTAATTCGTGGGACATTTGAAATGATTATAATGAATTCAGATCATTAAATTGAAAATAGATTATCTAATTACTCTTTAAAAATTAGTTTATTTTGAAATTTCATTTGAAATATATAAAAAGGGTGATTTTCTATGTTTTTATATAATTTGTGAAAATGTTTTGCAGTACATTAGTTCTCTTTAAGAAGAATTATTTTTTAATCTTTTAAATAATACATATGAAACACTTTTCATAATCCTACTATCTTGTTTTCTCACATACTACACATACCATTGGGGGTATGTAGATCTTATTTTATCTTTTATAGGTAAGTGATATGCAATGCATGGTAGTTGTGGGAGTTCATGGTGACATGATTTGAGTATTTTTTCATGACATGGTGAAATGTTGGACTCTGTATCAGATAGATATGGGGTTTCTTCCACAGTTCATAATTTGTTAACTTTTTTAGGACATGTATTTTTGTGTGATTATTTTATTTATTTTTTTTTGTCACTATTTCGACATATTGTATTTAAATTAAATGATACATTATTTATTCAAATGGTTTTTACTTTGTGTGAATAATATTCATTAAAATTACTTCTAAATTATAATGTTCTTGTCAATATCCAGTTGGGATTAGGAATGTAAATCAGGCCATAATATGATCCAAATAGGGTGTATATTTTAGGGACAATCAGGACTAGTTCATGAAAGATTTTGATATTGAATTATAAAAATTTTAATTTTTTTTATTTAGTACTGATTGATTATTAATATAAATTGTATATATGGTAATTTAATTATTAATGGATTCATTTATTCAAATTTTAATGATAATATAACTAAATATTAAATTAGTATATTGTTATACCGATCCTAAAATAAAATTTAATATGCAATAAAAATGTGATTTGGTTGGGATGATAATTAAATACACAATGGTAGGGTATTTTGGATAATAAAATCTAAAATATACATCCTTTAATTTGTCATAACTATTAGACGGAATGGATATTTTTTTATTTTCGTTCCATAATTATTAATTCAAGACATGGGCTCCATATTATTTTCTGGATAAATAAATAAGGACATGAGTTAATAGGTATGTTAATAAAAATTATTAAACATCCCAATTATAAAAAAAATTTGAAATTAAATTTTGAATTCAATATTAATGATGTTGGTATCAACATTTTTTAGTAAAAATAATATGAATGAAATAGTTATTAAGGTATAATGGTGAACAAATATAATTATGGCATATGAAATAGATTTATAATGAATTATTTTAATCAAATAATTTCGGAAATAAGATGTAAAATATCATAAGATAACAAATAAGAATAATTATGTAAATCATTAAGGTAAAAATATTGATCTTAATGATTATTAATATTTTTCCCATGAAAAAATATTTAAATTTCTATTATTGATGATCGAATATTCCACAATTGATATGAAACCATTGAGATTGTAATAATCAATGAAGGAATAAATATTATTTATTGATTTTTGGTATATCATAAGATGAAGATAATGATATAATAAGATAATAAAGTGGGAAATTGATAAAAATAATTTTATTCAAATATGATAATAAAACAATTATATTATAATATACATATATATATATGTGTGTGTGTGTGTTAATATTATGGTAAAATATTGAACTGAATAATAAATTCAATGACAATGAATTGCTATTGAATTGTAATATACTATGAATATATTAATTTTTAGTGATATCTAAAATTACATTGTCATCGTTACTGTTCAATGACTAGTGTGATCAACATATTGAAATTTGAAGAGAAGTGGTTAATAATATTTTTCATCACCATAATTTTTTGATTTACATTGTCTAGTGGTGGGTGGTTATTTATTTTTTAATTAACTGTAGGGATTAATATGATGCATTCTAATTATCATACTCAACCATTAAATTTGGTTACTATGTATATATAATATAATTAATTATTCACACATAATATCACGAGTGGATATATATGATATAGATACAGATTCACTAAAGTGTTTCTACTCATTTTCAAGGATTTTGGATTATTATGGATAAAAATGAATCAATTAATTAATATCCATCTCACCCAATACTCTTTATTAAAGGACATTTGGTCAAAGTGGTGTTTCTCTAGAATAAGACAAATTATAGTGGTACATATATAGTTAGAGATGAAAATATGTCATATATGATACATTTCAAATGGGATATATGATAGTATGTAGGATGATATTTTTTAATTAGGTAATTTCATTACATGTCTACCCTACATATATGGGGTGAATTAGTATCAAAAGTCATAGTGGGTGTTATATAAAGATCCTCCATATAAGTAGATTGTTAAAATTGTAATCAATGTCTACATAGTTAATGGTTAGACATGAGAACAGTTGTTATTAGGAACTATGTTCATGGTTGAATATAGTGTGATTTAGTTTATAGGGTACCTTCATAATAAGATATTAACAATAATTAATATTTCGAGTATCGATTCACGTGTGGATGAATGTGTTATTATATTTTGTGTATGATGAATGTGTGATATAGGTGAACTTATAAAAAAATCACAAATATTATTGTGATTGAAAAATATGTGTTATGATTATATCAATTGATGTTGATTTTTTAGAATCTCACATATTTCTTTCTAACATATGATATGGTATATAATGTTTAGGAATATTATTAATAATGAAAAAAACATTTTTATTTACATCTGGACATATGTTACATTACATCCTTTTATGGTATTTTTTATGTATATGATTATTTATTGAGTTATATTAAATTTTATAATTCATTATTATTTTTTATGTGTATAATATATCGATTTATTGGTTACTTAGTTTAACCTTTTGTTTTACCAGAAATAGATTATATTTAGGGTAATGTATCCCATCATAGTATATCGATAACATTGGTGTAGTCACTAGCCCCTTGCCTATTGGTGGAAGTGATATGTAATTGACATATTTTTATATGATGAAATTATAGATATTTAATTATTATGGTGAATTTTGAAGTCATATACATGTAAAATTTGTTTTATTTAAAAAATAATAATTTTCACTACATAAAATTAGTTTATTGAATCATAATAGAGGAATTTTCAATGATTCTGGTTGGTGAAGTATCCCTATGAAGCACTCTCATTACAGAATCATGATTGAGACCCATTTGTAAGGTAAATACAGGACTAATGTTAGTGAATTCAAAAAATACTGGTTTGGTTCATACTTCTCTCATTCCATTAATTATTTATTTTCATAAAATAGAAAATTATTTTTATCTGGTTCATTTGTGAATGATTATTCATTGTCCCTAATATACACTATTTGTCAAGATTGGATGTTTTTGAAAAATGAATATTTTGGATAAGATAAATATATTCTTATTGAGATAGATGTATTTTCATCATGTGATAAAATGTTTCATCATAAATTAATGATTGCAACACAATGTGTATAGAGTGTGGTAATGAATGTGATGTTGTAACATAGTAATCTTTTTTTGAGATGTAAAATTCCATGGTTCCTGAGTAAAATCTAATATAATTTTGTAATTGTGTGGTAGGGAAATTTTTTTATTTATATATGGAGATATTTTTTTATTTATTTAAAACATATCTCTTTTATATTCAAGTTGTTGATTTTAATTTTGGAACTTATACTTATATGTAATATTAATAAAATTAATTTTACATGAAGTTGAACATTTGGGACATGGATTATTCATAATTTTTAGTTCAATATATTTTTGATCATGATATATTGACTATTTTGAAATTATAATGTGATTTACCTATATATATAAATGATAGTCTAAAAGATAAGATCTCCATAGAAATTGAGACATGTGACACTAGGAGTACATTATTTGGTATAGTCTACAGATATATAGTGAAATTCATGTTGATAATATATATAAATATTTTTTCATAAATATAAATTAATTTTTTCTTTATAAATATTAAAATAATTATTTTATTGCCTGTAGGTGAAGTTTTCCGAAGGAGATGCATGTAGCACATCTATTCATAGTTTCTATGGGAGGGGAAAATAAATTGGGTTTATTGTGACTCTTTTCCTTTAGCTAATGAATATATTATAAAATTTTGCAACATATATTATATAATGTGAAATTATCAGTTTAATTAAAGTATTATTTTTAACATATCCTTTTAAAATAATGAAAAAATTATTTAATTCATTGAATTAGTGAATTTGATAGAATGAGTGGTTATTTATAATGATTTTAAATTATTAAAAGTTGGTATTTTGAGAGGTTTTTATCCTACTAAAGTCGTGGTTTCAATAATTTTTTCTTTTATAGGATTTATATTTTATATATGTGGATGTAGTAAGCTACAATTTACCTCATATAATGGTAACAAGTATTAGTGGAGTTAACCACTCGGATAGTGCAATGAAGATTTTCATCTTAGATATTTTAAGATTACAAAGTGCATCAAAGGGTCATTGGGTGGTCTTTTAGGTTATACCTGGTACATAGTAGTCATAATAATAGTTTTTTTATAAATTCATGAAATTTAATTTAATTAAATTATATTATTTACACAATTTTCAGTTTATTTTTGGACATTTTCATGAAGTTATCCATGAGTATTTTGGTCTTCCCTAAATCTATTCCATTATCCCTCCCTTTTTCTCTATTCAATTAAATGTTTTATACTGTATTTTTTATTCCCATGTTGATTTATTTTTTTAACTTCATTATCTTGTTAATTTTTATGATTTATTTTGGATTTTGGATGACTGTGTTGGGGATTTAATAGTGTTATTCTATAAGAGAATAATTTAATTACATAAATTTATGTGCCATAATTTATTTTTTGTTATATATTTATTTGGAAGATAAATTTTAATTAGTAAATAACATTTGGGGGGTATTATTTTATCATTTAATAATGTTCATAATTTTGTTTACATATATTATTATATGATTTATATAAAAATTTAAAATTATTTTTAATGGAGTAAAGAGTCCAATATGTGTTTTCTTTGGGATTCTATTTTATATATTTATTTAATAATTTATGGATGTTTATAATTTTTTTTAATTATATTGATATTAATTTTTATTTTTATTATAATGTTTTTGGATATGTGAAAGAGTAATAATACCATAATAAAGTGTTATAATGTGTTGAATTTTTTATGTTATTTCATTTTTCCTCTGATATGATTTCAAAATGTTTACTAAATAGAAAAATTTTATTTTTGGAAATATGAATGAGAATTTATTATATATTTATTGAAATGTAACATAAATTTATATGTTATTATAGGTCTATAGTTTATAGTCTTTATCTACTAGTATATTTTCACATGGAATGCAATTTATTAGTAAATCCTTTATTATGCAAGATCAATTTTTGTTCTCTAAATATATATATTCTATTATACAATGTTTTTTATATAAATTCCATGTATAATTATTGAATTTTATTTTTAGATATAGAACATCAATGTTGTGATTTTCATCTAGATGTATAGGTTAAATGTTTTTTTATTTGTTGATATAATTGGAAATCTGAATAATAATTTTCATGGTCATATCCCCATTAATATTCCAAGTTGTCTCTATCATTCATCATAAATTTTTTTATTGGTTCCTGATATAAGATTACTTGTTATATAATAATTTTTATTAACCAAGGTTTACTTTTTTTATTTATTATGATACAAAAGTAAATTATATTTATCGTTCTTGTTCTTGGATTAATTTAAATTCAATGAACAACACAAAACCAGAAGTTAAGAAGTTTTGTCATTAGTATAGTAATGAATATGTTCAATATATAGAAATGTATTGATTTTATATTCCTAAATACATATGACGTTTTCTTATTATATCCTATCTCAACAAATTATGTAATGGAATTTGAAAACCATTTTGTAGAGGTGTAGGTAATTAAAAAATATGGTAAAAATTATTCTAAATAATTATCCAAATACATAAAATATGATAACCATAAGATAATATCTATCTACACGTGAGATTTAATATTTCAGTTCTATAAAAATAATTATTTACATATTTTATTAATTTCTATTTTGGTCTATAATAATTTTAATGTTACTGTGACTGCGAGAGGTTGTTTTTAGTTAGTTCTATACATTAAATAGGATGGTAATTCCTCATTCATTCCTTGATTTAATCATGTGGATGTATCATAACCATATTTAGTTAATAATATTATAAATAATATACCATTTTTTATTCTATTATTTTATTCACGGGGTACTTATTTAATTGGATTTATTCATTTAAATCGTTAATAGAAGAACCAATTAAATGTGTTTTGTATAGAATGGTAATTATTTTTGATATTGTTATATTTTAAGAAGTAGATGATTCATTAGAAATAGTGATGAAAAAAATTATGGGGTCTTATATTTGGTTATCAGGAAGAGTGAAACTCTAATAAATATGAACATTTAATCAAATTAAAATTTATCAAAAAAGTAGTTTTTTATTATACTTGGTAAGACTGTGTTGGTAATTTAAATATATTCTATTATGTTCTATTTCAATGAAATGATAAAATGGTTTAAAATGGTAATTTTAGTGATTTTTATTTGTGTTTTCAATGTGAATAAAAATGGGTGGTAGGATGAATCTATTTCATTAGTTTTCATATATGTATATCACATTCCAATTAAGTTGGTGTCCATATTCTTCAATTATTTTTATTATTATTTATTGGTTATATATTTTTAATATATATATATATATATATATATATCATCAAAAAAGTTTACAAAAGTATGTGACCTAACTATATTGTTAAAAAAATTAGGTTAATGCACTATTCAATGAATATATAATTCACAAAGGATCCCATGATGTTCAATAGAAGACTACCTAGTGTGCTTGGTAAATATTTACAAACTCCAAATAAGGGTTTGAATTAAATAACCTAATACATTATTCAATATCATCACATTTGTGTGAATCCTAGAATATTGAATTCATATATCTTTTCCATATAGGTTGTGAAAGTGGAAAAATGTTATTTATAAATAGGTTTTTATCTTCAAATGAAATTTATACACAACGAAAATATGATTCTTATTAATGGAGTGGGAGTTCTTTATTATTATTTTATTTGTATATTTCATGTAAAAATTTGTATGAAATTTTTTATTTCATTGTTATGTACTTTGAATTTACATGACAATTAACAGAAGGTATAGAAGGGGACATAGTGGGCCATACTATGTCCAGTAGGGAAAAACAGTTTATTAACATGTGTGTATTACATTTTACTTTTGTTTCATAAGGAGATTTATTAAAAGATAGGTTTTTAGTAAATTTTTAATGAAATTTTCAAAATATAACAATATAAAAATATCAATTAATTTTAGTTTTTTAATGATTATATTACGAAACATTTCATAATTATTAAAAATGGTTAATTGAAAATATGATGTTAATAATTACCTTTTCCCTATGCTATTTTATTAACTACTGTAAAATTCCATTTATAACCTCAGTTTTAAATAACTAATGTGAAAAGTAAATGATTTTTTTTAAAACAGTGTGAGAAAGAAAGAAATACTACTAAATTATAAAAGATAATAATATTAATTAATATTAAATATTAAAAAATATCAATTACAATTTTAAAAATTCTATTTCATTCCAAGAAATAAGATATTAATCGATATATAATAGGAAAATGAAAGAAAAAATTAGTTCACAATGAAACATATTATTCCTTGGATACATTCGTATATAAATTATTGATGATAATCATTAAATTTATTATAGATTCTTCTTTCTACCTCACATCGTTTGATATATGTAAATATCCCTAAAAATATTCAATAAATATTTATAATCAATGAGTAAATGAAATTTTGAGAAATGAAAACTTACGAATGAAATATTTTGATGTTATTAGTTTATTAAATAATGTATAAAATTATTATTTAGGAGGGAAATGGAAAACAATTTTGAGGGGTGATTAAATTTTTAGAGGAAAATGAAACTCTATGTGAATTATATGAGAAAAAATTGAATTCCATGTTTGGTATTATGAATTTGATGGTGGGAACTAGAAAATTATGGGTCTAATGTGATCAAACTAAATTTCCAACAATGTTATGATATATTTATTACTGATAAGGAAAAATCATGTGTTCATGAATCATAGAAAATATAGGATCCATGTAAATGTTTCATTATTTATTTTTGTAATATAGAAAAAATGTTTTAAAAATATAATGGATTATAATATTATATTTCTATAAAAATATTATTAACACGGAGGATATTCAAATTATTAATTATTATAACCATTGTAAAACCCAACTATAACAAATTTTTTCATATCAATTATTTAAATAAAAATTGTCAATACGAATAGTTGAAAGGGTTTTTATGTTTTTTATTTTAAAAAACTATGTAAAAACTCTATTTCAAGGTATTATAATAATGGTTATTATAATAAAAATTATCAAACCATTCCTTGAAAATAGTGTCAACATTAATTATTTAAAAAATAGATTTCAAGGTCCACTATAGAAGGGGTTTAACATTTGTTATTCCAATAATCAACCTCAAGACATCCACAACAAGGGTTTATGACTATGTAATTTAATAATTGAGCAGGAAATATATTATTCAAATTGATTTATAAAAAACTCTTGTTAAATCCTTGTGATAAATTCAATTTATTATAGTAGTGAGAATGTTTTATCACACCATGTATATGTATATCAGTGCAAATACAGATTTATATCAGAATTTTTATGTATGAGAATATAGGTGTGAATGACATGTTTTATGTGTATGGATTAAGATGTCATTGACTAGTGGATACAGAATTGACTAGTTTATAGAATTATGGTGTCCAACATTGGATGGAGAAATCCATGACATATCTTTATTTCTATATTTTATTTGTTTTTGTGTCTAATTATTTAATATATTATTATTCATAGTATGCTGTTGTTATTTCATTATTTACATATAGATGGTTTTTCTTATTTTCATACAGGTATAATAGGTATTAAAAATGATATTTTTTCAAAATTCATGAATAAAATAAATGTAAGGGTCATTTAATATACATTTTATAGAATAATGAATTAGTATAGATTGTTTCTTAATTATATTATATTATTCCCCAACATTTTCCTTATGACTTTTATGCAATTCACTAACTCCTTGGCATTGGGGGAACCTACTTGATTTATATGATGGCATGGATTGGTTCAGAAAGTAATCAAGTTTTTGAGATTATAAAGTGTTATTAGATTATAATTTTCTTATTACAGGAATCATTATACAATATATATGATGTAAGGGATATGGGAAAATAATTAACTACAGTTGGTCAATATAATTATGGGGGAATCTCAAATTATAGGGGATTTTTGAGTAGTTATTCTTGGTCCATTATGCATAAGGGAGTTTTTAGTTTGAATGTTTTGAATATGAAAAGTGAAAATATAATTTCTATGTCATAGGGCTCTTCTAATAGCCTGTTTTGGCATGTGATCATGGATCATGAAAATAATTCTATCCAATACATGTGCATCTAAATTATTATTTCAATTATATTCAAATGAATATTTATAATTATAGAAATTAATATATTAATTATTAGTTTTATTACTATATTATTAAATAAAAAAATTAAATTAGATTCATTAACATAAATATTTTTATAATGAAAATAATTTTATTTTTAATATGTTAGGTTGTTCAAAATATGATTAAAGATTTATATTCAAAATAGAATATTTTAGTATCTCAAAAGTAATGAAAATATATTTATATAAATATCTTCAAAGTGAAATTGATTTTTAAAATGTGATTAAATTATTGAAATATAATATTTTATTGAAGTAAATTAGAGTGAATTTTTATATAATTAAAAAATATATATAATTGGTTTGTAACAATGTAATTCTTAAAAGTGAATTTGGGATATAATTTTGAAAATGAGGTCTATCTATATTTTTTATAAAATATGTATCAATGTTTAAATGGAATTATATATATATTAAAATATAAAATTATTAATTATAGTTGTAGGTAAAAAATTGGAATATGAGAGGTAATTATTTTTGTTGGAGGATCCATTATGATAATGTTAGTTTAAGTTTCTAGATTTGATGTAATAAAGGTGTGGAAGAGATTCATTTTAATGTCATTAATATTTTTGTGAAAAATACTTTCCTTTCAATTTTAGAGTTTAATATAATTTTTTTTTAGAATTTTTGGGTAGGATTATATTAGAAATTTCCCAGTTCACCACTACCATGACAGAGCTAAAGTGTTATACATCGCAATATCACCCCCTAAAATAATAGTGGTTGTTTCCAATTTATGGGGGTATATGAATAACTGCTGAACTTTATTCCTGATGTAACCAAAATGTTACATACATAAATTATACATCATTGTAGATAAATATTTATTACACATAATTATGGTTAAAATGATAAATATATTGGTGTAGTGTCTTTATAAACATGGATACTGAAAAAATGGTATATAAAATATCTAAAACATATCTATCTAATTTATTCAAAACATAATCTATTATAATACTTACATTACATAAAACCATTCGTCATATCCTAGTGAAACAAAACATAATAATGGGTGAGATCAGATGTTTAGTAAGTGTAGATAATTGTTATATTAATCCATTATAATTTTAAGAAAAACCTGATAATAAGTGTATTAGAATATGAGTATAAATTTATATTAAATACCAATTCATTCATATATCATAATCATGAGTTATGGAATAAAACATGGAAGTTCATAATACTTGAATCATAACAAAATCAATGATCATAATCTCTAAGATCATAACACTGGCATAATATCATGTCATAAAAGAGTTGAATAACATGTTGAATAATAATAATAATAATAATAATAATAGAAAAATTATATAAATGTTACCCAAAAATACATTCATTTAATGTTAGGAACAAGATAAAAACACTTGTACCAATATTTGGCATAGGATTACCTCATGTTTTTCATTGTCAGGATTGGGATAACCTCTTTTATTCAGAATTATTTCATAAAACATTAATTATTATAAAGGTTGTTAAAGGGATATAATATATACATCAATCAATTTTCCAAAATCTATTCATATGTAGGTGGAAGGATCATGAAAACATTTATCAATTCATTAATGATTCATACATGTAAACGGAAAATCAGTTTCATCAATATTTTATCATCATAATTATAAAACATCAAAATAAATAAAAAATATAGTATAATTGAATAATATTCATAGGGAAGATTAAGTAACTTAAAATGATACTTTCATAGATAAAAATTTAATTTAAAATTCCATTGAATATTTTCAAGAGGGAAATACCATTTTAATTATGAAACAAGTTATTTGAAATATAAAAAATTTAAAAATATGAGGAAAAACAATTATATGAAAATACCTATGGAAAAATCTAATGGATTATTAAAATAATAGAGAATTAATGATGGTGGATAAATCTATTTGGGTGGTATATAAAAAAACTAATGATTTTTTCAATGTATTGTTAAAATGTAAATTTTTTTAAAATAAAAACAATATTTTGATAAATCATTTTATATAAATTTAAACATTAGTTGAAATGGATTTAATGAATCATTTGAGAATAGTAATAATGTTTTGGAAAATATTTTCAAATAAAATATTTTCATCAAAGTAAAGAATTTCTACTGAAGAGAAAAATAAAATAAGTTTTACATAAAAACATTCCATTGGACTTTTGAGTAGTTAGAGGATTAAAACTGATTAGACAACAATTATGTAATTATATATCAATATAATCATAAAATACATGTGATTAATAGGTGTAATATAACAAAATTAAATAATTAAATAATATTTATAACAAACAATCACAAAAAAAAAGTTACATTATTATATAAAACCCTTACCGCATCATTAAATTTTTTTCATAAACCCTACGAATGAAAAAATGTAAAATGAAACATTATATAATGTGAACAAAAAAACTGATGAGACAATATTTCAGAGGGATAACATATATATAATAAAATAAGATAGGTGTATATCATAAGATATACACCAAGGAAGTAAATTTTTTGTCATAATCCCTTACCACAATAGTAAATTTGGATTTAAAAACCAATTTGTGAAATAATTGTAATTATAACATTAAATACATTGAATTATGAAGTATCCATAATATAACAATGTTTTCTAAAAAATACATATTTATATTTTTTTATGCTCGGTTGTTAGTGATTGTGGTTTTTTGCACAATCAATTTTATTGTTCTTCCAAATTTGTATCTAATGGACATTACCATTGTTACCAATATCCATTGATATGAATAGACATTTTTATAAAGGCGGTAGGTTAATTGGGCTTTGAAAACCAATGACTCTTAGAAAATCAAATTGGTAGAGAGGTTTGGAGGTTGGGATCATCATACCCTTGTGGGGAGAATTATTTCCTACTCAAAGACTCACCTAATGATTCAATATGTGTTACTGAAATCTTCCCTATGCCAAACAATAAGATTAGTTACCCATATGAGAATGAATTGATTACAACCATGTGTGGATGAGAACAATCCTTAGTGTCATAGGTTCTCTATAAGTCTCATATTCATTGATGAAGCATTTTTATAACCATGTTTTGGATCTCTATAGTTTACTTCCATCCTGGGATTTGGTTGGTGTCTTGATGATGGCAATGAATCTCTCTGGGGAATCCTATGTATCTATTTAGAATAAGAATAAAAACACGTGTAGTTCATTTTAACATGTTTAATGTCATATTATAGGACTATAAAATTCTGTTCAGAACCATGTGGAAGGGACATAAATATAGGACTCGATCCATGAATAGAAATCCTACATTCTCTATTAATAAATAAATTCGGTTCCCCGTATTTATTTTCACAAATGTTTATATCATAAAATATATGACAATAGAGGCATATAGTGGGACTTATTCATTTATGGTTGTCCTAAATTTCCTTATTAAGAGTATGACCCTTTGAGTGTAGATGATATGTAATTTGTATTACATCCCAGTGATGTTTCAATAATGGAGGAATAATCTTATCTTTATTGGTTGAATAATCAACAATCATTATTCTTACAATATTCATGCTCAATGTGAGAGAAAATAGTTAATTGATGTCCAGATGCATTTCACGAGAGAAATTTTTTTTGGGGCTTACTCATTAAATTTTTTCTTTGCGAGGTACGATTACCAGTTTAATTGAAAACATGTTATGATGCTTAGGCCATATAAGGGTGTATTACATATCCTATTTTTAACAAGATTCAACTTTTTCATATTTTATTTCATCCCATCCAAGTAAAGGGTTTCTAGTACATGATGTAGTTTCTAAGGATTACACATAATGGGATGACAAGAATGATCCCACATCTCATCTATAAATGGATGAGGAATAATGGTAGTCAAAAGAGAGAATATAATCCCATCAGTTAATAAAATTTAATATATACAAAACGTTACAAAAATATATTATTCCCATTGGATCTCATGCCTTTGGAAGGTATTCTATATATCTTTTTTGGATAGCAATCAGAGTCTTCATAGTTAGTTAACCTATAAACTGATGATGGTATGGTATAGGTGGTTACACACAAAGAAATTATTTTTCACCTCATGGTCTAGGATGTCTAGGGGATAATACTATGATAGTTTCCCATTGGACCATAGACCATAGGAGTGCATGTTATGTATCTTGTTTGGATAGGAATCTGTGTTCTCATAGTGCAATTACCCTTATCTCACAAATGGGATGATATAAGGGATTACCCTCAAAAGATTTATTATTATCCATAAGGCTTAAAAAAACAATGACTTATACCATGATGAATTTCCTTGTTGAATTTTTATTCTCCATATTATGATAGATAAAGAGCGATCATAACCATGAAAGGTCTATCGAATGGGCCCATATGTGTGAATAACTAAAATAGCGTGGTTTGAGTACCTGAACCTTAACCATTAAGAAATATCCCCTCATAAAATGGTTACTTGTCCATTCATTCATGTGTGAGGTCTTACAAGGTATATTTTCCTTGTATTTCTACAAGATGAAGTGGGCATTCATGCCTGACATGTTATGATTTTCAGCCCAATATGACTTGATTATCTACCTCATGTGACGAGATTGTCTTACCAACATGTCTTGATTACCTTCTTGACATGTATTGATTTTATCACTAAACTATAATGATTACCTTACTAAAATGTTCAGGATATCTATCTGATATTGGGGACACATTCTATGGCCTCTTCTGACATGTCAATGTTTCTTCAAATTATCAAATAAAAAATGTAAAATGACATTCATGTGATTTTAAATAATATTTTCATGCTTCAAACAGTGATCAATGTACAAACATCTATGGAATTTATAATGATCAACTCAATTTCCGATGATATATTTACAAGACCATCCTAGATATTTTGGTTTATCTTCTAAAGATCAACTAACTTGTCTGGGATGTATTCAGATGATCAAACTAATATGTCCCTAATGTCTTTTCATGACAGCGATGGCTTGTTAATGGATTGTAATCAAATTGTTCTACAATGCCTAGGGACATATGAAGGAATTATAATATTGTTAATTCAAGAGATCATTTGATCATAGGATATTCTTGAAGAGTGGTCTCATGAACATGTACATGATCATACGAATGTAAAAGAGCACTAATACAAATATGGCCTTTATCAGTGCTAGAAAAGTCGATTAACAGCTCTAAAAAAAGCGATATTAATCAAGGCTAAGATAAAGGGCGTCCCTTTTATTAGCGCTGATAAAATTCCCCTTTTATCATCCCTTATAAAAAGAGATGATAAAAGTTGAAAAAATAATAAGAATTTTTTTTCAATTATGGGGGGATTCTACAGCACCTGGATCCCCCCTTTTGAGCACCCACTGACCATGGTAGCACACACATGCCTTAGGCCAACTCCACCCAGCCCCACCCCCCTTTAACAGTGCTAGGTAATTCCCCCCACCTGCGCGAGCGACCTTGCTCCCCCAGGATTCGAACATGAGACCTCCTGCCTGTGCTCCTAAGCCATTACCACTCCACCATATTTGTTTGCTCTTCATTTGTTAATATATCTATTTATTTATATATATATATATATAGTTGTATTTACTCATATATTAATATATATTAATATTTATTTATATTTATATATATACCCATATATTAATATATATTAACTTATATATATATATATTAATATATATATATATATATTTAGTCATATTAATATATACATATATATTTAGTCATATTAATATACACATATAATTAATTATATTAATATAGATATATGCGGATATTAATATACATTTATATGTATTTATATATATATACTTATAATTATTTAACCGTATATTTATTTGTATGTTAATATATATTTATAATATTAGTTTTAAATACATTTATAAAATATATTTTCTTATGTGTGTTTTTATAAATAAATACATACATACATACATGTATACAATACACACACACATAGATATATATTATATGTATATCTGTAGGTATAATTATAAATCCTTATATATATTTAAAAATATTATATTTTAATATGTATTTACCAAAGTGCTAGAAATGGGTGTCTCGAAAAACCTAACAAATCGTATTCACGAGAAGAGGCATAAATTCTTCTTTGGGTGTCAGTTTCAGCTTTTTGAATATTCAATCTGAACCTCATGGAACAAACTATGATAGAAAGAGTATTGGAGGCTGAAAAAACACAAATATCAGATGTTAAGCCAATTTTATGAAACTTTTGACAGGGGTACGGTCATAGAAACTGATTTTTGGATGCCTTCTTCTGGTATTTTTGGATTTTTTGTTCCCATACTTTATTGTGACTAACTCTGATCCAATTCTATGAATATATCCCTTCACTGCCTTCGATTTGATATGCGGTAGAGCACAAATGGACACCCGTAGTGAATGTTATGGTCATTTGAAGTTGGACTATTTTTGGAGTGCTATAAGTGATATATCTTTCGTTCCTCTGATCTTCTAATATTTTTCAATAGAGGTGGTCATCACTCATTTCACATGATGTGTTTTGAATAGACTCAGTTCTCAAATAGACTATCAATTTAGATATTATTCCCATTTTAGTGAGTTGTTGGTTTCTTAGGTTTTTAAGAGATACAAGATTTTCAAAATTTCAAACAACAATAACATCTACTACCAGTGTCTGTTTTGGCTCTACCACATATCAAAACGAATCTTTCAAAAATTTTCACACTCCGGTGTTCACCAAAATCCCTTACCACATTTTTGTAGATTCAAAAAGGAACAAAAACCCTCTGAACGGTCATAAATTTGGCTTCGGGAGTCTGTTTTGGCATAACGTCTGCTGTGGGTGTCTGTTTTGCCTCAACCACATAACAAATTTAATCTTACCACCAAAACTACACTAATGATACTATTTTAACACCATATCATATTATTCAAGTTAAAAAAAGGTCCATAATCCCTTCAAACATCAGTAAGTTCTACTCTGGGGTTCCCATTTGGGGTCTACGACATATGAAATAGATATAAAACATATTTAAAAAAAATATTTATTATATTTATATCAATATAAATATACTTATATATAAATATATTATTTTTTAATATTTTTTTAAATAAAAGCATTTATCAATGCTAGGAAAATTCGCGTTGATAAAACCTCCTTTTATCAGAACCTTTTTTATCCCTGATAAATGGTGGCACTGCAAAACCCCTATTTCGTGGTAGTGAGGGAACATTTAAGGGTTATGTAAAACTATCTATGAGTATCATTCTTAGTGATGTAAGGAAAATATATAAAATGGGAGGTGAACGTTTTTTCACATTTCATGGATCATGATTTACAATATAATTTCATGTCATGTAAGACATGTGTAGGATCATATACATGTTAAGGGGTACCCGTAAAATGGTGTCACGTGATGTTTAAAAAATCATGAAATCACTTGTCCTTAATGGAGTCTTGTGAGGGGTTATTAAAATATCTATATATAATACATGATCGTGTTTCATGCATGAAAAATTATTCATGGATGTGGGTTTCTAACCAATTTTCATGAATGTGGTGTTCAAAAAATGTCTATGAAAACATAATTTATTTGTGTAATCATGTCCTTGGTTTTATGATTTTATGAACACAGGTTCATAAGGTCATCACATAAGCCCAATAATTTTTCATAATATAGAGGGTTAACATTAGGATAACTATGCTGGGGTCTTCACGTGATATAAACTCATGATGTTTGATGAATCAGTTGATTGCATGATGGGTACCACATTTTGAGGATTTAAATTTCCTATAGGGTTCCCCCAATGGTTGAATCCAGTTAAATTAGAATATAATTTCCCTTCTCCACCTCTCCAATAAAGTTATTTCCTTTATATCTCCCTCACATAATTGATTTTATGGTGATTAACGGAATATATTTGTTGGGGTCAGCCATGAATGATTTAGTTTTCCAGGGAGAATATTACACATGCACCAGATTGAGGTGTTAGGGTCTTCTCATGATTAAAATCATTCGATCAAATATTGCATTCGTGTTAGTGAATGATTAAAATATTACAATTATTTGTATAATCTCTTCAAAGGAATTCCCATGATGAATTTTATTAGGAAATAGATTTCCACCAAATAAATGAGCACTTTGCCTACAATCATTAGTGGGTTTGCATAATTGTCTCCAAGGAATCAAATGATTTTCCTACCATCATGAGATGCTATTATGTGATATCATGGTCGATCAATTTCTAGAATCATATGTTCTCATAAAAGACATGTGTCTCTTCTATGGGATATATATGTTCTTTTTAACGTGACCCTAGTGATGTCAATACGACATCACATGATCATCATTTGTTGTTTGAATGAACCCTTTTGTAATATTATCATATTCTCTTATGGTATCATGATTGGATTCTTGTGATGGTATGTCATAAAAAAATTCATGCAAATTATTTATTCGATGGAGCAATTCATGTATGAAAAATGATTATTATGAATTCCATTGGGATGTTGATATATTCATGACATCATAGTTTTGATCACTAATAAATTCCCACATACATTGATGGATATTGTTGACTATATTTGTTTTTATTGAAAACCATTGAAGGATATCTATTTTGGAACATGAAATTGAAAAAGGGGTCTTCAATTGTAGTAGTTGAGTGAGAGGTTAATGATGATACGTGAGAATGTTCAATTAGCATATATTGAATTGATCATGGAAACATGTTCATGTATATACAAAATTTACTGGAGAAAAATTCTCATATTCCTCCAACATCCCACAATAATCTCCCAGGATTTATGGAGCTTCTTATTAAGGTTCGGCATGCCATCTATCACTCCATCCAGTAGTGGTTTTGACAATATAATGTGCCATTCTTATTTCCACTGAACAGTTTCTAGAGTTGGTGTGTCACATGCCCTTAAGAACATCTCTTAGTACACAACATGATTCCTATAAGTAGTTCTGGCCTAGGTATTGTCCTGTGGAGGGACTATACACTAATTTAAGTGTGTAACATAGAAGAAAAATTATAACATTCAACTACTGTATGTAGTAAATCATCTAGATAGAATATAATAACTATGACTAGAATATATAAAAATTCTATAAATAATCTCATATACAGTGATGATAATTTCATCTGTCACCAATGAATCCAAAATTAGAATAAAATAATCAATACAATACATGTATCAAAATACAAAAAAATAAAAAAAATAATTATCTTTAGATAGAATCATGAGCCTCAACTCAGTCTCATGCCCCTTCTTGTAAACAAGAAACAAATTCATGATTCATATTGTTAGATATTTCCCTGAACCGTATCTATATCTATATATTCTTTTTTGGGTAGAAAACAGTGGGCCAAACATGGTTTGAGACACAATCCATGTATTTCACCACCAATGTGTCTATAGAAAGGCCTTTTATGATATACATGATGAGTATAATACCTAATATAACATATATTATAGTAATATATGTAAAATTTATATAGAAAAAGTAATGTTGTTTTGTGATATTATTTAAAAATTCGAGGATCCCATCATATCCTGTGTCAAGATCCTATAATGAGGATCCAATATGAGAAAACCATTCAATACCAAGGACATTCAATGTACAAAATATATCATATCATCCATGGAAGCACTGTATAGATGAAATTTTAAATTAATGATAGTATTATCATATAATCAAAAGTGTCAGAACATTGATGGTCGAGCCATATAATCTAGTATGTCACATTTTTTTAAGGACGGACCAAATGATCTGAAGTGTCAAACTCTAAATGGCTACATCAAAGTAATTTCAGAATCACGAAATCCTCATTGGGTCCTAAGAGAATCTCGATGGACACCCATTTTGACTTGAATTAGGTTCCATGGAGCATGGAAACTGAACATGTCCACTGTGAGCCCATACTAGCCGGATCCAAGGAGTAGCAAGGAGGAAGTAATCCCACATAGTCATGTCCGAGTGAGAAATCCCATCCAACGTGTACACTTACACTATCAAGATCCACAAAGTAACATTCAAAGAACATACAGAATAATTCATCATTCATTCTATCTATCAATTCACTAGCATTAGATAATATACCATGAGTGAACAGATTCATTATCTATAATTAATATTCAAGCATTAATCCAATGATTCATCATGTACCACATGGAAAAATAGTAATAAAATATAACAGTCAAACAATTAAGTTCAATTCATTTATAAAGTGCCTTCCTCTCACTGTGAAAGCTCAGACACACACCCAATGGGTGTTATAAAATAAATGGAAATTTCCATGAAACCCCACGTGTGGACTTTTTTAGGATAAAAACTGCTATAAAAATTCAATGAACTAGTGGGAACCCGTTATAGGTTCCGTCAAATCAAATTCAAACATTTAACACATTTTAGGGATGATGTCAGGATGTTTTTCTAGCCATAATGTTTGATCTATCACAAAAAAATAAAAAACTCTAGAAAATTATAGACCATTTATCATAGGTCCTTTTTATAGTTCTTATCCAGTATAAACATATGATTTTATACAAATCATTATAAAACCGAAGAACATATGATGAACATGAAGATATGTCTTATTAGCTTGCAGCTAAATAGAATAGCTGAAACTAAGTCAAACGAAGAATGGCCCAAGATGATCGGGGAACTTACTAATAAGAACATAATAAAACTATCGACACTTGAAAATCTATATATAATAATAGACATTATCAGAATCTATATAATAGACATTAAATTTAGATATAACTCTTGAGTTTCTGAAAAATAAAGGATAACTGAGTTTGATTTTAGAATAGAATTAATTTAAAGGGAATAAGAAAATGTTTCTTAAAAATAATGGTCCACACAGTTACTGCAAATAGTTTTCTAAACCATGTGATATGGATTTGATAACAACTACAGTTTCTTCACATAGGTATGAAATTCCATGCGCATGGTCTCCTAAAATCATGTGGGATCCTAATTCCCACTGTCTATGCCTCACATAGTTAGGAAAACCGTGTGGCCTTCCCCACATGGTTTTTACTAACCATACGGTCTAAATTCTTTTTCAAAGAATATTTTATCTGAGCTTAGAAAAAGCTATGGAAACATATGATACCCCAGTGACCTCAAATCATATTCACATTTGGATGTAAAATAGAATTTAAACTGAATGTACTGGGATCTATACCTCATAAGAAAACCCATGATCTAATAATTTTCACACCTTAATGTTATTTTTACAATCATTACCCTTTTAATGGTGGTCATGTATTGACTGAGAATAATTCCATCAAACATTCATGTATGTCAACCTCTGTATCCAATGTATCTTTAAATAGATGGTCAAACTATCATTACACCCATAATAGTTGAACAGATTGACCACATAAAGAAATAAATCTTATATCTATGATGCAAATATGATGATACTCAAAGGACACGTCAACATATTACTCCTCCACATCTAGATTCATAGTGTGAGATATGTTTGGGGGATTTTATTATAGCTGATATATGTTGAAGAGGTCAACCATAACATGGTACAAATGATTTTTCTCCAACCAATAGGCTTCTTTCTTGAACCTGTCCAAAATCATGAACAACCCTGACATATCATTGTGAACGATAGCCCTTTATCATAATCATTTTATTTCATATAACTAGTTAGTTACATAAAAGGACATGATCCCAGACCTTGAAATCTAGAGGTCATCTACAGTTATTGGTGTATGATTTCTATTGAGACTGTGCTATGGTCATACACTTCTTTATCTACTAGGCCTGGTTATAAGTATCCTATATAAGACATATCATAGTAATGCTACCTCTATTACCTCAAACCAGTACATTTGTGATCAGCATTTAATACTATAAAAAGACTTATAACATTCCATGTTAATAGTATTCTGATAACTATAATTGTTGAAAAACTCAATAATGGTTATATGCCTCTCCCAAGATCCCACAAAATCCAAGACACATTCTAACAATATGTCTTATAGAACATGTATTTTACACTCTGACTAAACGTCAGTATATGGGTGGTATGTCATACATAGAAGAACCTATGTACCCAATTCCCTCTATAAATTCTTCCAAAAAATGATATGTAAACCAGAAATAACTATTTATAATGATAGTATGATATACCCCCATGAAATTATATTATATCAGGGATATAAAACCTCAAAATAATATCAACACTAATGGAACCCATGATTGGAAGGAAATAGGAAACCTTCATGAGTCTATCAACGAAAACCCATAAATCCAATTCCTCGAGAAGGCCTCAACAAATTGATCATGAAATCCATCACGAAATAATCCCATTTCCACTCGAGCATATTTTTTTTTTAAAAATTCATTCTGGAAACTAATGTTCTACATTTTCTCTTAATAGTTGGTTAACCATTTAACAGAATGACATACATCAGATTTTATACTAGGCCACTTGCATTTATGGGACAAATCACGATACATCTTGGTATCCAAGCGATGTACCACCCGATGTGAGGTATAAAACACATCCATCAACTCCTTCGATATTTCTAGTAGAACCCAAACAGGTCCAGGTTCATGGAGAATTTCATCCTTATCCAAAGTTCAAGTAGGATGAAGGTCCTCACATTCCAGAATCTCCTATAAGGCTAGGCCCTCTGAATATACAATCAACCTCATTCTTACTCTATCCACCATGGTAAAGGTTAAAACTAAGGATGAGTGAAATTTTTCTTATTACTGTCATGCACCTCAATGATCATCTCAATGAGAATACCCTAAATCATTAACTCTCAACATGCCTCATGAACTACCAGTTTATTATTCCTCCAACTTAATTAATTGGATATTCTATTTCTCTTCCTATCTGTATATGTATGGTCAGTGTCAAAATAATATAATTAAATAACCCACCATCGTTAACTCAGATTCAAATCATACTGTTTAAATATATACATGATCCTTTTGTGGTCTGTGTATACCATAAAATTCTCTCCTAGTAAATTTTGTCTCAAACTGTGCAATGCATTATCAAGTGTATCTAACAAAAGATCATGCTTTAGGAAATTACTCTCATGTGGCCTTAGATTATGATACCCACACGCCCCAAATCAATACCCCTATATCATGACATCCCAAATACCGAATTTGTTTTATCAGAACACAATGTGTAGCTTCTCCCCTTCTCTAGCTGAATTGGGATTAATGTTGAAATTAATATCCATTTAAAATCTTGGAAGGTTATCTCAGAGTTATCATTCCTAAAATACAGCATTCCTTTCATTGTAAATATATTCAGTGGTTCATTAAGGAATGAGAGCCCTTTATGAAATTTCATTAATATATATCTCTCTCCAAAACACTATATTTCAATGACTTTATTGGTCTATTAAATAAAAACTAAAACTCTCACCTTCTCAGGGTTAACTGATACTATTGTGTCTTATATATTATGAACACAAAATTGAATCTTATACATTAAAAGTGTATCTTTTGATCATAGAATTTAGCTAATTCTCTCTTAGTGAATCCAATATGATATACAGAGGTTTAGAATTAATTTTTATAGTTATTATAAACAAGTATATCATCTATGAAAACTACAAATAATGAATAATGATAAGGATGGAAAACAATGTTCATCAGAACCATGAAAACTATCGGTTCATTCATGATGCTTATCAATATAACCACCTACTCGTACAGTATATGTAAACTAAAATAATCTATCTCTGTCATGTCTGTACATCGAACATGAACATGATGATATCAAGATCTCAGATAAACATTTGAGAACACCTACGCTCTGCAAAGATGATAAAAATGGTCATCTATATATAGAATTTTATAATGGTTCCTAACCATTTAATGGTTCAATTTATGATATTTGACACATAGAATGAGGGTATCATCTTCAATTTTCTTAAAATAGACTAGAGACCCCCATGGGGAATTACTAGATTTGAAAAAAAAACCATTTACCTCCAAATCCCCTACCTGCCTATTGATCTCCTTCCACTCAATAATAGATATCCATTGTGGAGGAAAAAATATATGTGTTTCTCTTTGAACTATCTCAAAAGGGAACTGAAAAACTTTATCCATAGGTAAAACCTAAATTTGTTTTGGATAATATCCCTAAAAAGATAAACCATTGGACAAAAGTCCTCCTGATGCACCACTATTCATTCTGATATAAAAGACCAATTAGGGATATCATCCATCCAAGCTGAAAATACTGTAGTCTATATCATATTACATTAACATTTCATTCAAGATTATAAAATAAACACCACCATCCAATAATGTGAAAGTTGAACTTCGGTGATTGAAATCAATAATGGATCGATATGAAACTAGCCAATCCTTTTTGAGATTGATGTTAAAACATGTCATCTCAAGGGAAAATATATTCAATATGTGGGGACGCACACCAATCTAATGTTATTTACCCAACCCTATAAATACTATATTTTTTTCTACTAACATTACATTGGTACAATTACAAGGAATAAAAACATGAGGGATTAAAGATTTTATTAGTCCTGGTACACTAGACACATAAAATAGTCTTGTATTAAAATTTAATACACTAATTAAAATAGAATTTTTATTCTAAATAACATTGAGGAGAAAATTATTCAATATATTTTATCCTTATAAATCATTATTAGTATAATTCAGGGATATTTGGGGATAGGAAAGAAATAAGGGTGAGATCAAATGCTCAAAAAGGATAAATTATATCACATGAAGTAATAAATAAACGAGAAGAATAACAAAGGATTGGTAAATAACTGAATACACATACATTGTAATAAAAAACAAGAAGTAATCGAATAAACAATATGACAAGGTAAGGACTAGAAACACATTACATTCAAATAACCATAATAAGTAGAGTCAATGTGGATATTTTAGAAACTAAAACAGATTCCATTTAACCAATTAAATGGGAATGAAATGTATTCATATATATATTGATTAATAATCTCGTGGATGAATAATAAATGAATATTAGTATGGAAATGATAAATTAATGGATTCTATGTTTCATAGGCACTTGGAACTGATATTTTCAAGACAATTGAAAATACAATTTAATAATTATATTAAACCCCCATTTAAGGAGTCATTCCAACTAACTCATCCCATTAGCTTACCAATGCATAGAGGGGATATCTATAACCATCCACAACCCATGTTCTTCCTACATAAATTATTCCTTATATATAGAATAATTTAGTTTTCAATGTGCCTTATCAAATATCCACATAGAGTATAAGATAAATATTTATCATTATTTCCCAAAATAATCATATAAAATTAAATGTAAACACCATATGAAAATGGTATACAATTTATGAAATAAACATATCCATGATAAATGATATCGATATTTAGGTAAAAATAAATGTTCAATGTTTATAAGAAATTGAATACATCAAGGGAATTAAAAAGGCTTCAATGATTTGAATCAGAATAATTTCAGTTTCAGAATCAATCATAAACCATCCAAAGAATGAGTAAAGATGGTATAAATACAAAATATTTCATTTTAATTAAAATTATATAGCTATTTTTGTTGATGAATAGAAAAAAAAACATTTTTTAAACACATTATTGAGGAAAATATAATATTCACTTTGAAAAAACATTTGTGATATAATTTTCATTGAAAAAGACTTTTGAAAAAATTTACATTAATTATAAAACATTTAAACATGCAGATGTAGATTCAAATAAATGAAGATATGTAAATATTTACATTTCGTATGGGTAAAACTAACCATCCATTTCCATACTAGAAGTTTTGAGAAATTCCCTTTCTATAATGTTATCAAAATATTCCTATGAAAAAAAATTGTAAAAGAAAAAAAGGGTAACCATACCATTAGTAAAAAATATGAATGTTTAAACAAAATTAAAAACATTTTTATGAAATAAGGTTTTTATAAAACACTGTTTCTCTAAAAAATGAATAAATGATATTGGGTCTTCATAAAAACATATTCAAAAATATTTTAAGTACCAAAGTGTGTAAAATGATACTATTACTTTGTAAAAGAAAATAAATAACTAGAGGATTAGAAATAAAAAGTTATATTAGACAATGATCCAATAATTTCCTCTCATGAAAATTCAAGTGTAAAAAATCATTAATAAAATGATATTTTTAAGTCCAACCTTACAAATATCATAACATTAACGTGACAATCAATCAACGAATAGATTATGTTTATTAACTATAAATCCAAATAAGATAAGTGGAAATACAATAATATATTTTCAAAATTCTTGAATCACATAATCATTGAAAATTAATAACAATGTGGAAGTAATATAACCCAATGAAAAGGAACTGGTTTATGAAATTCATTTACACGTGGTAATCTTTAACTCCAATCCCCATTGATAATTAAAATTAATAGTCAAAATATCCTGAAGAATGATTGAATAATGAAATTATACGATAAAGTGGTAGTATGTACACCATATATAAGATATTTGGTAGAAAAGGTAAATTTGTTGTATCAAGTGAATGTTAACAACCACAGAAATATTTGATAATGCAATGATAATAATTAAAATTATTCTTGAGAAGAATAATAATTAAACATTTCAATGTGTCCCATACAACATTGAATCATTGGAATCACAAACTCCATGATGGAATAACATTAAATTAAACTTATAATACAATTAGAATTACAATATTAATGATATAACATGTGAAAAATAAGTATATGAACAACATAAAAGTAACTATATGGATAACAACAAATAAGTCTCTATGTAATGAAAATTGAGATAACATCCCTTACCTTTAATTTCTATTTCAGTTGTAAATCCTTTAACCTCTTATGTAATTGTCTTAATTATTTAAAAAAATACCATAACTATACTCGTATTTATAATGTCATATATTAACTTTTTATAATATATTATTACTCATTTGATAAAAATCATTCTTCATTTTCACTATTTTGGGAGTTAATTTCTTAGTTTTTCGAGTATGTTTTCACTTTCCATTAGTTTCTGATAACGTGGTTTCACCATCTCCAGAATATAAAAAATGATGACATATAATATATATTCATTATATATTTAATTTAAATAATCCATAATAATTGGAGATAAGAAATAGAATGCACCATTCATGGAGACTGTAGACCATATGTATGCAAAAACGCTAATTTAATTTATATGTCCTATTAAAAGAATGAAAAGAAAATGACATAAATGTATATTATAATCCCATTATCAAATTTATGTTTTATATAATACATTGGTTTATTTAAACCATCCTTTATAAATTCCATGTATAAGGTTCTGTTGTCGCTCCCCTCGTTATTAGCTTGAATTGATGTGGAAGTGCTACTCACTCTTAGGCAATGTTCCCAATGTTCCAAAGGATAGAATCAAATGATGTGGGCTTCAAGAAAAATTGGGGAATGATATTTCTTAAGAATAAATGAAACCAGAATGATGTTCCATAAATATAAAAAAATACATGATTCATGTCAACAACGTAATCAAATTCAACCCATACCACTTGAAAGCAATAAATCAAAACCAATCCCATATCAATACCAAATCAGTGTACCAAGTGGATGACTAAACAAGAATAAAGAATCCATTAAATAACTCCCCAGCTACAGAAGAAGATCAATTCTCCATATACCACAAGTCCAAACATGCAACAGGAATAACAACTAAATAAAAGAGATTCTTTACCTTTAAATTATTCATGGAGTACCACATTAGTAAAACACCAATGTTCTGAAGCATGGGGTGAGTAATAATAACCAGTAATTATTCTCAAAATTAATTCCCTAAGACGCCCCTAGGATAGAACCATTAGAAAATTTATATAAAACAATTTATCTGCAACATTAAACTAATAAAGAACTTATAAAACACCACACAAACCCTTTTCTATCCATTTTACCAAAAATCATTACAACAATAAGGAATGAAACCAAACACATCATTAACAATTTTACCAAAAAATAAAATCACATTCCAATTTTCCGTGAATGTTTCACTCTCATTCCAATCATATTCATAAATTCTATAAACCCAAAGTTGGTGTCTCTATAACGGTGGAACTGTATTCCCAATCCGTTCACCATTATTCCTTTATAGTTTTACATTACACACATTTATCATTGGTGGTGGTCCTTTTAGTTTGTTATGCATACCATTTTTATAGTGGTTCTTCCTTCCCATTGTCCATCCATTCTAACAAATCCATAACTGATTTTGTCAAAAAAATAAGAACATAACATTTACCAAAGACAAAACTACAATATAATCAACAATTACGAAGTTCAAATACACCAAAACATTCCATGTCATACTACCCAACAATTTCCATACCAAAAATCCTTTTACCACATCAACCATTATGAAAACCTGTCAAAACCACTACAGTAAATAAACCAGTTTTTAATAGAACTCCAAAACCATTTTCCACACCCAACCATATTTCCATAAAACAACATTTTTATTGGAATATGTTTTTCATAAACCATAATCCATTAATAAACCAATCCACTGTTTTTAGAATAAATATTTTAATTTCCAACAAAAAAACATTTCACCACTACACCCACATTCCCTAAAATACACAAACCATTAGAAAATTGGATTCCACCAAGAATCACATATCACAATCACAAAAAAATACCTTAAAACCAAATTAATTTTACTTGTATCAATATAGTTCTATAAAAATTGTGTTTTGAGTGAAGTTACCTACATTAGGGTTTGGCGAAATCAGCCCACTGAAAAAAAGCACCCTAAATCAAGGTAAAACATCCAAAAAAATAACCCTAGATACCATTCCGTAGATTAAACAAGACCCAAGCATATCATTATAAGAAACAAAAACCCTAGATCTACTTGCGAAAGAATGAGAACTAGAAAAACAGGAGACAAAGAGTACTAGATTTAAGGAAAACCCTGAATCATCTAATAGAGGAGACTTGTTGGGGGGGAATATCCTTCAATGAACTGTGAAAAAACCCATGTATTTTCTACCAAAATGAGTGGGAGATCCTCTACAAACCATAAGAAAATAAAATTTAAAGTTTGGTTTGTATTAAAGGAGAAATGGGTATTTTTGGGAAAATATTGAGCCCCTCATTTTTTTGAAACCCATTTTTTGGACAATAATGTTTAGCTTTCATGGTTAGAAAAATTGTCCACCAATCATGTCTGTACCGCTGTTTCAAAAGTGACCCTGAACGGTAAACCCACATAATAAAAAGTCCTTGAAATGACCGTGCTAAATCCCATTGTCTCATAATGCAGAACTCACCTAGTTGACCGCATGATTTGACAAAATGTGCTCAAACCATGCTCTTTAACCATGAACTAACCTATGTTATCCTCCCCCTTGTGCATAGTTTCTTAGAAAATATTATCATTTTCCACAAACCATTCTCAAAATATAAACCCTTATAAAAGACTAAAAATAATAAAAAAAAACCCCCGCCAAAATCTCTCAAGCCATACCCAACTACATGATACACAAAAAATGATTTAAAAGTGTTATATACCTCAAACCGTGTGGTATTAAATTATCCCAAACATTGAAATTTTCATCCTCAGAGAGTAGAGAACCATATCATTGACAAAAGGGCATGGTCCAATGCTCGACCATCTCTTTATCCCAATCTAATGTATCCTCTCGAATGTGATCGGGTTTCCAAAATACTCTTATTAGACTAATGATTTTATAAATAATGTCTTTCTATATTCTATCAACAATCTGCTTATAATATGCACCAACAATGAATCTGGATCTTGATAATCATGATTCCATTGAATCGCATGGTTCAAATCTAGTTGATAGTTCTAAAACTGAGAAAAATTAAACACATTATGATCTACACTTAACCATGATGGAAAATCCAACTATTATCCCTCCTCTCTATCCTGCTAAATTATCTCAAAAGTTTTAATATACGTCAGATATAGAAAACCACGCTTCACAAAAAAATGATGTCCAAGACTAAAGTACATTCTCAAGAACACTTGAGTACCCCCCTCGAACAACAAAAACCATCGATGATGATCTATATATGATTTTTGATCTAATAGAGACATTAATATTATCTTTTTGAATAAAATAATAATCTTCGTTGTCTTATGGAAAAGTGTCAGTCCATGCATCAAATTCTCACTTGTTACCACCGATAAAAGTGCAGAACGACATGTATTCTCATACAATGCTTCAAAAAAAGCCATGTGTATCGATTCATAATATCTGTTATTCTTGAAAAACCTCACCAACCAAAATTTTACATCCCATGAGCCCTAAAAATCCATTACATAATCCCATATCATATCATCCCTCCTTTTTATCTCCCACTTGAATTCCCCATCCACATGGGGATGATACAATGTACTCCCTGAAAACTGAGTCCCAAGAGATTATTGTATGGATTTACATAAATGAGATGTGAACCTCAAATCTCTATGTTATACAACCAAAATTCATAGATAATTCCCCTTTAACATATCATAGATATTGATTTCGGACAGATACTCCATTATATTAGATTCACCAGTCAGGATGAAATGAGCTGACATTATGATTTGATCAAAAATCAGCCACATAGAATCGTGCTTTCTATCCATAATTTAGAGACCCATAACAAAATTAAACACAACCTCTTCCCACTTCCATAATGGGATCGGTAATGACTAATACATGTTTCCAACAAATGCTCTATCTTGACTTTTTGAAAAGTCATGAATCATTACGAATACTCAGGCAATTTTCTTTTTTATCCCACCCAACAGAAATATGTATTTTAATTCCTTATTAATTTTCTAAATTCCAATATGAACCACCCATTTAGAATTATGGTATGAACAATGATGTTTTTCCTGAAAAGATACCAGCATAAAATTTTGATTCTGAATGCAGAACACATAACTCCCATCCATTTTCTATATGTCAATGGTATCCCCATCATTGATTTCTGACCTCAAATCCACATAATCAAAATTGGACATATGCACATATTTAACTAAACCGACCATGTCTAGAACTAATGAGACTAAAAATAACACATCTACTACACCCCAGTAATAACATTCCAACATCATTTATTATATAAATGATATTAACTTCCACTGATCCAATGCCTATTTCACCACTTGAGAATATGACATTCTACTTAATGTTGATGCCACCAAATTTATCATACCCAGTGTGTACATCATGTCGAAGTAAAACTTTTGGATATACTTCATTAATCTCTATTGAATCATATTCAAATATCTATATGATAAAATATTCATTAATCTCTTATAATCAGTAAACACTATGAATTTATCACCGAATAGATACTTACGCGATGTTTTCAAGGCATGCACCATAGTCCCTAAAACCAAATCATGATTTGTGTGGTTCTTCTCATGAATCCATAATTGTCGTAACCCATATTCAACAACGTGATGCCCTTGAATGAGTAAATACCTCATCCATAACCCTGATGTGTCACAATACACCACATAATCTTTCCATGGTTATGGTAAAATAATGATTGGTGATGATGTAAGTTGAAACATAATCTCTCCAAAATACTTCTAAAACTACTCCTTCCATGAAGAATGAATATTATTCCACGTCAATTATATCATTGCGGTATAATGTCATGATAAATAACGAAAAATAAGTCAGTAATACCCAACATGAATAAGGAATCATTATATATCAAAGGCATCATTTGGTGGTTTCAATGAGACACCATCCACTATTTTTTCCATATCCACATAAAAAACATAATCCATATTAAGTGGTCATGAAAATGACTCTCTTGTATGAAAAATCACACATTAATAATCTGGGACAAAACTGATGTTCTCTCAAGACCCCAACACTATCACCAAGTGTTTCTCATGCTCAGCTATTATCCTTGAATACACTAATATTCAACAATAGAAACCACCAAAAAAATTCATATATCAAGGAAATGTTTCATTCATCAATTCCATGAAGACCAGATGTGCATTAGTCAGACCAAAGGGAATAACCATATTTTTATAATGTCTATATCTAAATTGGAAAGATGTATTTGAAATATCCTCCTTCTATAACCAAATTGGGAGAACCACCGAGCTCCCCTCAACTAATCGAATAGATTATCAATGTGTGGAAGTGAATATCCATTATTTATAGCGACTTTGTTAAGAATAATATAATCCGTAAATTCTCTTTGATAATCATACTATTTTTTAACAAACAAAATTAGTTATTCCCATTGGGACATTTTAGATCAGATGAATCAATTTTTATTATAAATCTTACAACTTCACTTTCAATTCCCTCAACTATTCTAGTTCTATTTGGTATGAAATAATTGAGAAAGGTTTGGTCCCACGAAGATGACCAACACTAAACTCCAATTCTCTTATTTCTGGAAACCCTAGCAATTCTTCGAGAAAGAAATATCGAAACTAATAAACCAGTAGTGAAATATGATCTACTCAATTTAATCCATCAATGCTAATGACGAAGCCACCAACTAATATGATTTCATCCCAACAGTTTGTCCCAACAAGCCTATTACACCAACCATTATATTATTCTATCCTATAATGAGAATCTCTACACCTTATTCTATCATGAAACTAATCATTCATGTATAAAAATCGATGTTATCCTTAAAAATATTCATCCAATCTGTAACTATGATTATATCATTAATTTCAATCTGAATCCCGGATAAGTCCCACATCATCTCAAAATCACCAACGATTATAAAACAATCACTACAAAGAAAGGCTCAACACTCTCTTTGAACTAGATGAACAGTATCTTTTAAAACCAAATGCACCATTTCCACATTTTAACCAAAAAACATACACCAAATTAAGAAATAAAATAATGACATTCACATGTATAAAAGACACTTTCATAAGGGTAGAATTAAAATTAATTGTACCTAACAATATGGATGGTTTCTGTAGTTCATCCTGAACAAACTTGTTGGATTTGAACAGCTACACGCATGATACACTATGATCTTTATTTCCCTATTAAAGCATCCCTTGGTCAAGAGTAGTGGTATTCCTAGAATCACCACGAATAAATATACTCTACTAATTAATTGTATGTTGCTGCCCCATCCCTTCGAAGAATAGGATTCCAACAACCCCTGAGGAGTGTCATGAACACATGACCTTAGAGCATTATGACAATAATGGGGATGGTAGACCATATAATAGCAGTTATAACATGCTTGAGACTATTCCATAAAATCCCACTTTATGTGGCCAATAGAACCACACTAAAAATCTTGGAAGACTATGAGGAATGAAATGAATAATCGCTAATCCTATCATCAAATTATGATCTATAGTCACACCATGGATATACGTGTCCCTCTCAATCGTTCTCTATATATAAGAGTTCCCGCCATTTCACATGGGTACCAACATTCTTCCCCAACACGTTTCCCTAAAAATAACCAATTAATTTTATTTGTCTATTTACAATCTCTATATAATTCTTTATAAAATTATGTATAATTTTGGAATGTATTTTGTACATCATAGATAATTCAAATATTAGTGATTTCATGAATTCACTAGCTACATCCTCATACCCAAATTGATCTATGTTCATAAAAATAACAGCATATTCCTTCACCGAGAGGTTATCCTACTTAAAGATAAATGAATATTTGGTTTTCCGAATTCTTTAGAGTTGATTATAAAATTGTTAGATAAGAAAATCAAAATAAAAAACTCAAATTCCATACATTTGTCCCCATTAGAATGTACCACTGACTCCCACAACTGACATGTGTTGATATTTGAACATATACATCACTAAAATGACCATTAACTCTATTAGTGTGCCTATAAAATTGATGATTTTATTCATCTTCTTCAACCATACTTCATTCATTTATAGTTACGAATCACCCATAAATATGGGTGGGTTCTGCTTTTGAAACTGAATAGAATGATCCATATTCTTTGGATCATCCATTAAATTCCCACTTTTCACTGATAAAATGATTTCTATATACACTTCATTACCTTTTAGTTTACTTGGAGATCATTTTCCACATAATCATCTGGTTGGTCCCTTTGACGCATACACGATGCCATATCTATCAATATAAGAATCACTAAAAGTATAAAACCATAGCAACTTAGGGCATACAATTTCCAATTAAATTACATTTAAACTATCACAACCATGCATTCCAGAAGACAATATTTCCAACATTAAAATATTTTGAAAAATACACCATGTTATAAAAATAAACCATTTTAAAACACATCAATTATTCCCTCTTTAAAAATCTCACATTTGAAAAAAAAATATCCATATATTTGAGAAATAATACATTCTCATCCAAAACATAAACCATTATACAAAATTAAATATGAAATCACAGTGGGAAGTCATTTCTACCAGTCATATCATGCTCATCTCATTAGTTACACCCATGAAAATGAGATTTCTAATGCCTATAAGTGTTTTTGAAGGAGTTGTGCACCCAACTCCATGGTAAAATGATGTTTAGAGTAAAAGGGTTTTTAAGTCCTTTTATACTATATATTAAATGTTCTAAAAAGCCTAATTCTATTCTACCATCCAAAGTCATATAATAAACCTTTAACTAGTATTAACTCCATGATCGCATATCAATTCTAGAGAAATAAGAAAATGGGTTGTCTTGAAATTCAAGGACCGAATATACTGATACCACATGTGACATACCGCCCCTCCACATTGATGCAAGTAGATAAAGATCTACTAATGGACCTTAGGTGATGTCCTCAAGGATGAATATACTGGTAATAAATGATGATTGCTTTAATAAAAATTGGGTAATGATTTCCCATAGAATAAAAGAAATGAACCAAATGAGCCATAACCAAAAAAATAAGTCATTAAGAACCAAAACTACCTGATGCATGTCAACATTGTAAACAAATTCAACCCATACCAAGTGTCAATAATAAAAAAAAAATCCCAAAACAATACATAATCAGAGTACTAAGTGGAAGACTATATACTGAAACCCATGGAATCCATGCCACAACTCCACAACACCATGAAGAACTCTAACCTCCAAGGATCACAAGGCCTCACAACCATCATGAAGAACCACTAATGAAATGAGATACCTTACCTTAACCTATGTATATGGATACAACATCAACAAGAGCATTAATGTGAGATTGCATGGGATGAGTAATAATACTAAGTAGGTTTTTACCAAATCACTTCACTACACATTCCCCTAGGATATAACTCTTTATAAATTTTTATTAAAAAAATAAAACAACACAAAAATTTCTAGAAATCGAAACACACCCTATTCATTCTACTTTACACAATCCATTACAATAGAAAAGAATGAAACCAAAAAAAAACAATTAACCTTGTACTAAAACATAAAAGAACATTCCAATTATCATTTCCTGGACACACACACTTTCCAATAATATTCATAAATTCCATATACAAAAACCCAATGTTTTTATATTAGTGATACTTCTTTTCCATGACTGTTAACCTCTCTTCATTTATAGTTGAACATCACACCAAATTATCCTTTCTGGTGGTCATTCAAACCCACTGGCCATCCACATTTTCACTATCCATCCATTCCGTCACATGAATAACCACTTAATCCAACATAAAAAATATATATAATATATAAAATCTAGAAAAAAATCCAATGAAAATTTTCCAAGTTGATATCAACCAACACATTATAATTCATACTACCCAAAAATTTCATAACCAAACAATCCCCAATGAAATAAACAAATTAAAAAACAATCCAAAACCACTATAATATATCACCAATTTTTTGAAAGTATCCTTGAACCATTTTTTATTCCTCACCACATTTCAATAATGTATTATTTTTATTTGAAACCAATTTTCTTAAACTATTTTACATTAATCAACCAATCCATTGATTTTAAAATAAAAAATTTAAAATCTAACAACAAGAAAATTTCACCACAATACCCATAACACCAAAAATCAGTAAATCATCAGAAAATGGTTTGACACTAGGTGTCTCATATCGACATCACAATTATTTAAAAAAAATTGGTCTCTAGTAGTTTTAATGCTCACAAATCAGGAAAAAATAAGTTGCATCATGTTTCAATATGTTTAAATAGGTTTAACTATAATCTTAATATATTCTGTTAGTGTATTGTATCATAAGATAGGTTGACATATTATAAATAAGAATAAGTCAGTATTAAGTTTGAGTCACCATTTAGGTTAACTTACTATTGAAAATATCACCATTGGAAGAAAATTGGCTAAGTATGAGAAATCGTTACCATGGACCTACATATGAAATATCTCACTATCAATTGTCTCACTATTAACATAGACACATAATTTTTGAAAAGGATGAGACAGTGTCATAGTGATTCATTGTCATACGCAAACAAATTCTTTGAATTTTTTCATAGGATGAGAAACCACCGCTTTATTCTATCGATAACTAAGTCATTATTTCATCAACCAACTGATAGATTGAATTATCGATGGAATTAGAATAATCTATATGTATGAGCTACCAGTACGAGCCACTGGTATCATGAGTTAACATCATAATGACATACCGATCCTAAGTCATAGATACTTGTCTTGTCATTCTAGATTCCAGAATGCACCAAGTCTATTTCACCAGTAATAAGATATCGTTCCTGACCTACCATCAACTATCTCATTGATGGACCATGTCTCCATTCCTATGACACCGTCTACATTTACATTATAATTTAAAGTTAAATTTATTATAACTCGCATATTTATAAATCCTATTGAGTTTATTTATTTCAATAAACATGTATTCATATTTTCGATAATATTTACATCATGTTTAGAGGCCAATACATGGTATGAGGTACCATAGAACATGCTTCCTACTATTTTTAGCATATAAATAGTTTTTGAGATCTAAATAAATGGTGGATAACAAATATACCATGATACTTGTGTACCTGAAATGATCAAAATAATTGATTATTTGTAACAATAGAAAATAGTAATGAGAACTTAAGCCAATGAAAAATTTTCATCAACATTATAAGGGAAGAGAACAACTCATCATTAATGCTTATGTCTCTCTAGAAATAGAGACTATAAGCACACATGAGTCTCTATTTTTTTTCCTGCTTCCAAAATTTGAATAAATATTTCTTTCATGAAATCATCCATGATTTACACACTACACTTCCAATCTAACATATACTAGTGAATCCTTTATCACAATTTTTCCCTTCTTTTTATTGTTTTTTTACATTACGATCAGTGTGTGACAATCTTTCTTATGAACAAACAATTAATCATGTGCACAAAATGGATGATACATAGATTTCTACACAAACCGTCTATTTTTAATTTTATACTCACAAATATAATAGTGAAATTTTTTCATGTGTGGCCTATCTATGTTTTTTAGAACTCCATCAAAAAATGTGTAAGAGGTCTGGTTGATGAGTTCTTTTATGTTTATTTTTCAGTGATTGAATTTATTTAAATAAAAATATATTACATTAATCAGATAATTAATCATAGATAGTGTTTTTATTAGAATTTGATTTAGTAGATGGATTTTAAACGATCAAATAATTTAAAAATTGTTTTAACTGAGAACCAATAACACTATAAGAAATATTTTAAAAGATCAGAACATTTCTAAATCTTAAACAACTGTTAACATCGCTATTTTTTATTTTAAATATTCTGATTTTTTTTAATAAATTTATTAGATCAAAATATTAATATGAACTAAATTCACACCCTCTTGAGTGTCCTGCATTGAACAAAATTTGGTTTCAAATGAATCATACCTTGTGAGTTTCAAAGTTTTCAATTTTTTAAATCTTTTTAACTATGGTTTTAGTTCTATTTTAAAGATATAAAATTTTATTTCTGATAAAAATTTACTTTTCGTTAAACTTTATTTTTATTCATTAAAATTAAAAATACAAAGTGAGGAGATACAACTTATAAACATCTCTATTTTAGTGGAAGAAATTGTTCTTAGTGGAATCTCAAGACGAACATGAATTTATACATCATGAGTTTTGAAATATAGTCTTCAATTTTAGAGGATAATTAAATTTCCACTAGTGCTAGAAATAACATGGGATGAGACCACTATGGTAGCCTATAATAATAATAAAAAATATAAGAATTCATTTTACAAGAGTCTAGTTGAAGTAGAATTTAATATAATTTCTGCATGTAAAACAATATTTTAAATTTGGTATAGCTTAGAAATTTCACTAGAAGAAACCGCTAATGTTAAGAAAATTAAGATTAAAACATATTCTATTAAATATGTAAATTTAAAAATAAATCACGGTGAGCATATCTCTGACATGTACCTTGGGTTAAATGAGATAGTTAATACAATGGTCTCACTGGGAATGATAGTCACTGTATATTAAATGATCAGTTGGATTTGGGGATCTATTATAAAAATATATAGAGGAACCTCAATATCAATTAATGATTATTTTGACATTGATGAACTACCAATAAAGGAGGTGATTGGAAATTTGACGATGTATGAGAATGATTTGAAAGATAATAGATAATTTGAAGATGAACCTAAAATAATTTCCTTGGTGTTAATAACCATCACATCCAAACAATATTAAAAAATTGAAGTTCCAATAGAATGTTCTATAAATAGAGATACATCAAGTGACAGAGATGAAAATGTGGATCAAATATCCATAATATTTAAGAAGTTGTATAGAAAAAAGAATTTATTTAGAAACCCTAGTTACAGAGGAAAATAAGAAAACATTTGAAACTAGAAAAAGAATTGTAAAAGATGCAATAATACCAAGGAGATAGCCTATTATGAATTTAATGTATGTGGATATGTGAAAGTTGACTTTAAAAAGATAAATTATGAGTAGAAGTATGAGGATAAGTGTATAAAATAAAAGAAGGATATTAAGGCTACATTAAGTGAATATAAGGACATCTGCAATGAATCTAAATAATCTCACGATGAAAAGGATGAAAAATATAAAATGTTATGTTTAAAAAACATATATAAGGAAGCATATTATCTCATACACATAACTCTTATTATTCACAAGCCGAATTTGAATCTAAAAATTCTAAAAATATGAATAAAAAAGACATGTTTGAATATTGAAAAATTCACAAGGATACATGAAATGAATTTAAATATAAATATAAAACTCTCAAAAACCAATATTCTCATTATTCTACTATTAAGTTTGATCACACTATAAAAAAGTAAAATAATACTCAACTGGTCAATGAAAACACTTAACATAATCCTTCTAAGGATAAATTTTTAACAATCTTGATATATTTTTAAATGCTAAATATACATTAGTTAAATGATTATAAAAATTAGTCCCCCTAAATGTTCTAATAGTATTGGTCATTAACCTAGGAATGGAATTTTTTTTAAAACTAACTTTGTATCCAAATCAAGAAAATGTAGTTATATACCTAGTTTTTGAACATTTTATACATATTATATGAGTGTGACATCATTTAAGGATTCTAGTTTTTCTAGACCTAATAAAGGTTATTTTTTTAATACTTTAAAAACTATTTTTAGGAAACCCATCGAGAAAGAATGGGATCCTAAAGCTTTAATTATTAATATAATTGGTCCTAAACAGGTCTGGGTACCAGAGTATTTTATTGTTAAAATAATTTTTTTAGGAATTTTTTTAAGGATCACATGTAAAAGATTATGGTACGTGGATAGTGGATGTTCAGGATACGTGATATGGGACTAAACCTACTTTAAGAAACCCATAAATATTGATTGTGTACATTTCACCTTTCGTTACAATGAAAAGGAAAAAATTGATTTCCTTGTCCAAATTTGCCACACTTACTCCTTTTTAATTTCTAAAGCTATTTTTGTTGACAATCTTATGTAAAATATTCATAGAATTTACTATTTAGGTAATGAAGGATTTCATTTAAAATTGGAAAATAATTCTTATAATGTTTTCAATTCTAAGAATAATTTTTTTTAATATATTTTGAAATGAAAAAGTTTCTGATGTAAATCTATATTCTTTATTCTCATAGAATGTTTCTTACATAGGATAATTTAATAAATATTTCTTGATCTGGCATATAATACTTGGAAATTATAACATTCAATCTCATATAAATCTGACTAGAAATGGATAAGTCAAGGATATAACTAAACTAGAGTTTCTAAATTATAATGTTTTTAATCATTGTTAAAACTGAAAATATCATAAAGAATCGTTCAAACTAAAGAAATATGTTTCAACTTATCAACATTTTATGTTGGTTCACATTGATTTGTTTAGACCTCCTATAGTTTTAGGTTTAAAATGGATGTACTATGTAAATGTTCTAGTAGATGCCTATTATTATTATATATGGAACTTATTTTTATCTAAATAATACAATGATTACTCTTATTTCATCAATTATTCTTGATCAATATGAAACTTAATTGGTATTAGGATCATACCATTTTAATGTGACCAATGCTTCGAGTTAGAAAATCATGATTTTGAATATGTTTTCTCACAAAATGTATAAGGTCATAACATCTCTTCTCCTAGAACACCCCACCGTAATAGAGTTTTAGAAAGGATAAATATGAATTCTCAATAAATTGGTCTAACTAAGCTCAATGAATATTATTTTAAAATTAAATATTGCGCAGAAACTATGAGTTCATCTTTTTATATAATCAATAGAGTTTATATTAGACAAATCCTATAGATGACACCCTATGGGATATGGAATAACAAGATTACCAAGTTTAATGGAATAAATTTTTTTGGTTGAAAAGTCATTATTATTAATAAAAAAGACAATCTTGACATATTTTCCTCCAAGAGTGATGAAGTAATTTCTCTGAGTTATTCCATCTCTATTAAATCCTATATAGTCTTCAATAATATAACCAAGTGTGTGGAATAATGTATACTTTTCAAGTATGATGAAATAGGTCCACATGAATCCAAAACCTCCCTATAAAATCATGAATATAATCTTTCAAATATAGAAATAATTCCTAAATATTCTTTTTCTATTGTTAAGAAAGAAGCAAAGCCTGGTTCAAGAAACACTCCAGATTATGAAAATGAACACCAACCTATAGTTGAATGCTATATTTGGTGACATAGATAATAGAACACAAACTATAGCTTCTATAAAAAAACAAGGTTAAACATCATGTTTTTCTATCACAAATTGATCCTAAGAACACAAATGAGGCAATAAATGTTGAATTCTTGATAATGAATATGAAGGAAAAATTTATCCATTTGGAATAAAACATTTAATATAATTAGAGATACCATATTAATTATATAACATGTGAAAAATAAGTATGTGAACAACATAAAATTAACTATATGGATAAAATCAAATAGGTCTCTATGTAATGAAAATTGAGATAATATCACTTACCTTGAATTTCTATTTCAGTTGGAAATCCTTTAACCTCTTATGTAATTGTCTTAATTATTTCAAAAACAAATTCCATAACTATACTCATATTTAAAATGTCATATATTAACTTTTTATAATATAGTATTTATCATTTGATAAAAATCATTATTCATTTTCACTAATTTGGGTGTTAATTTCTTAGATTGTCGAGTTTGTTTTCACTTTCCATTAGTTTCTGATATCGTGCTTTCACCATCTCTAGTATGTAAAGGTTGATGAAATATAATATATATTCATTATATAAGTATTTTAAATAATCCATAATATTTGGAGGTAATAAATAGTAATGCACCGTTCATGGAGATGGTAGACCATATGTACGTAAGAATGCTACTTTAATTAATATGTCATATTAAAATAATGAAAATAAAATTACATAAATGTATATTAAAAATCCCATTATCAATTTTATGTTTTATATAATACATTGGTTTATTTAAACCATCCTTTATACATTCCATGTATAATGTTGTGTCCCCCTCCCCTCCTTATTAGCTTGAGTTGATGTGGAAGTGCTACTCACTCTTAGGCAATGTTACCAAAGTTCCAAAGGATAGAATCAAATGATGTGGGCTTCAAGAAAAATGGGGGAATGATTTTCCCTCAGAACTAATGAAACCAGACAAATGTTCCATAAATAACAAAAAATACATGAATCATGTCAACAACGTAATCAAATTCAACCCATACCACTTTAAAGCAATAAATCCAAACCAATCCCATAACAATACCAAATCACAGTACCAAGTGGAAGACTAAACAAGAATAAAGAATCCATTGAATAACTCCACAACTATAGACCGAGATCAATTCTCCGTATACCACAACACAAACCAATAAACAAGAATAACAACTAAATAAATGGGATTCTTTACCTTTACATTAGTCATGGAGTACCACATTGGTAAAACACCAATGTTATGAATCATGGGGTGAGTAATAATAACCAGTAATTATTCTACGAATGAATTCCCTAAAACTCCACCTGGATAGAACCATTTGAATATTTTATGTAAAACAATTTATCTCCAACATCAAACTAAGAAAGAACTTCTAGAACGCCATAAAAACCCTTTTCTATCAATTTTACCAAAATAATTACAACAATAAGGAATGAAACCAAACATTTCATCAACAATTTTACCAAAAACAAAAAATCACTTTCCAATTTTCCTTGAATTTATTCACTCTCATTCCAATCGTATTCAAAAATTCTATGAACCCAAATTTGGGGTTTCTATAACAGTGGAACTGTATTCCCAATCTCATTCACCCTTCTTCCATTATAGTTTTACTTTACACACATTTATCATCGATGGTGGTCTTTTTAGTTTGTTATGCATAACATTTTTATAGTGGTTCTTCCTACCCATTTTCAATCCATTCTAACAAATTCAGAACTGTTTTTGTCAAAAAAACAAGAACATAACATTTACCAAATACACAACAACATTACAATCAACAATTACAAATTAAAAATACACCAAAACATTCCATGTCATACTACCCGACAATTTCCATACAAAAAATCCTTTTACCACATCAACCATTATGAAAACATGTCAAAACCGCTACAGTAAATAAACCATTTATTAATAGAAATCCAAAACCATTTTCCACACCCAAATATATTTACACAAAACAACATTTTTATTAGAATCTATTTTTTATAATTTATATTCCATTAATAAACCAGTCCACTAATTTTAGAATAAATATTTTAATTTCCAACAAAAAAACATTTCACCACTACACCCACATTCCCTAAAATAAAAAAACTATTAGAAAATTGGATTCCACCAATTATCACATATCACAATCACAAAAAATCCATTAAAACTAATTCAATTTTACTTGTATCCATATAGATCTAGAAACATTGAGTTGAGAGTGATGCTACCTACATTAGTGTTTGGCGAAATCGACCCATTGAACAAAACTAACCCGAATCAAGGAAAAACATCCACAAAATAACCCCAGATACATTTCCTTAGCTTAAACAAGACCCAAACATATCATTACAAGAAATAAAAACCCCTGATCTTCATGAGTCAGAATGAGATCTAGAAAACCAAGAGACAAAGAGAACTAGATATAAGAAAAACCCTGAACCATCTAATAGAGGAGACTTATTGGGGAGGAATATCATTCAATGCACTATAAAAAAACGCATGTATTTTCTTCCAAAATGTGTGGGAGAGACTATACAACCCATAAGAAGAGAAAATATAATGTTTGGTTTGTATGGAAGGAGAAATGGGTGTTTTTGGGAAAATATTGAGCCCCTCATTTTTTTTTGAATCCCATTTTTTCCAATAATGATTATCATTCAAGGTTAGCCAAATTTCCCACTAATCATGTCAGTACCACTGCTTCAAAAGTGACCCTGAATTGTTAACCCACATAGTTAAAAGTCCTTGAAATGACCGTGTGAGATCCCATTGTCTCATAATGCACAACTCACCTTGGTGGCCGCATGGTTTGAAAAATTGTTCTCAAACCATGCTCCTTAACCATGAACTATCCTATGATATCCTCTCCCTTGTGCACAGTTTCATGGGAAATCTTATAATTTTCCACAAACCATTCTCAAAATATGAACCCTTATATATGACTAAAAATAAGAAACAAAAACCCTTACAAAATCTATCAAGCCATATCCAAATACATGATACACAAAAAAGGACTTAAAAACTTTTATATACCTTAAACTGTGTGGTATTACAGTATACCCACTATTGTAATTTTCATCCTCAGAAAGTAGAGAACCATATCATTGAAAAAATGGCATGGGCCATTGCTCGACCATCTATTTATCCCACTCTAATGTATCCTCTTGAATGTGATCCGGTTTCCAAAATACTATTACTAGACTATTGATTTTATAAATATTGTCTTTATATATTCTATCAACAATTTGTATATAATCTGCACCAACAATGATTCTGGCTCTTGATAAACATGATTCCATAGAATCACATGGTCCGGATCTGGTTGATAGTTCTAAAACTGAGAAAAATTTTACACATTATGAACTACACTGAACCATGATAGAAAATCTAACTGATTTTCCACCTATCTATCCTGCTAAATTATCTCAAAAGATTTAACATACGTCAGAGATAGAAAACTATGATTCATAAAAAAATGATATCCAAGACTAAAATACATTATCAAGAACACTTGAGTACCCCCTAGAACATCTAAAACCATCGATGCTGATCTATATATGATTTTTTTTATCTAATATATCCATTCCTATTATCGTTCAGATTAAAATAATAATCTTCATTGTCTTATGGAAAAGTGTCAATCCAGGCATCAAATTCTCACTTGTTACCACCTATAAAAGTGGAGAACAACATGGATTCCCATACAATGCTTCATACAAAGGAATGTGTATCGAGTCATAATAACTGTTATTCCTCAAAAACACCACCAACCAAAAGTTCACATCACATGAGCCATAAAAATCCATTACATAATCCCATAACATATCATCCCTCATTTTATCTCCCACTTGAATTCCCCATCCACATGGAGATGATACAATGTACTTCATGACAAGTGAGTCCCAAGAGATTATTGTATGGATTTACATAACCGAGATGTGAACCTCAAATCTCTATCTGATACAAACAAAATTCATTGAGCATTCCTCTTTAACATATCATAGATATTTATTTTGGATAGATCCTCAAACATATTAGATTCACCAGTAGGGATTAAATGAGACGACATTATGATTTGAACAACAATCATCTACATAGAATCGTGTTTTCTATCCATTATTTGGAGACCCATAACAAAATCCAACACAACATTTTCCCACATCCACAATGGGATCAGTAATGACTAATACATGTTTCCAACAAATGATCTATCTTGACTTTTTGAAAAGTCATGATTCCTTAAAACTACTCAAGTAATGTCCTTTTCGTCTTGTCCAACAGAAATAAGTATTTCAATTACTTATTCATTTCCTAAATTCCATGTTGAACCTCTAATTTAGAATTATGGTATTCACAATTATGTTTTTCCTGAAAATACACCAGCAAAAAAATTTGATTCTGAAAGCCGAACACATAACTCCCATCCATTACTTATATGTCAATGGTCTCCCCATAATTGATTTCTAACCTCAAATCCACATAATCAAAATCATACATATGCACATATTTAACTAAACCAACCATTTCCAGAACCAATGAGACTAGAAATAACACATCTACTACACCCCATCCGTAACATTACAACATCATTCCTTATATAAATGATATTAACTGCCACTGATCCAATGCCTATGTCACCACCTAAAAATATACCCTTCTACTTAATGTTGATGCCACCAAATTTCTCATACCCACTGTGTACATCATGTCGAAGTCAAAATTTTTGATATACTCAATTACTCTCTATTGAATAATATTCAATTATCTATATGATAAAATATTCATTAATCTCTTATGATAAGTAAACACTATGAATTTATCACTGAATGGATACTTACGTGATGTTTTTAAGGCATGCACCATAGTCTCTAAAACGAAATCATGATTTTTGTGGTTCTTCTCATGTATCCATAATTGTCGTAACCCATATGCAACAACGTGATGCCCTTGAATAAGTAAACACCTCCACCATAACCCTGACGTGTCACAATACACAACATACTCTTTCCATGGTTATGGTAAAATAATGATTGCTGATGATGTAAGGTGAAACATAATCTCTTAAAAATAATTCTGAAACTACTCCTTCCATGAAAAATGAATATTATTCCCCATAAATGCTATCATTGGGGTATAAAGTCATGATAAATAACAAAAAAGAAGTCAGTAATACCCAACTTGAATATGGAAGCTTTATATCTCAAAGGCATCATTTGGTGGATTCAATAAGATACCAGCCACTATTTTTCCATATCAACATCAAAAACATAATCCATAATAAGTGGTCATGAAAATGACTCTCTTGTATGAAAAATAACACTTCAATAATTTCGAACACAACTGATGATCTCTCAAGACCCCAACACTATCACCATGTGTTTCTCATGCTCAACTTTTATCCTTGAATACAACAATATTCAATAATAGAAACCACCATGTATATTCATATATCAATGAAATATTTCATTCATCAATTCCATGAATACCAGATGTGCATTAGTCAGACCAATGGGAATAACCACATTTTCATAATGTCTATATCTAAATTGGGAAGACGTATTTGATATATCCTCCTTCGGTAACCAATTTTGGAGAACCACCGAGCCCCCATCCACTAATCAAATAGATTATCAATGCGTGGAAGTGGATATCCATTATTTATAGCGACTTTGTTAAGAATACTATAATCCGTAAATTCCCTTTCTGATGCAACTATTTTCTAACAAACAAAACTAGTTATTCCCATCAAGACATTTTAGGTCAGATGAATCATTTTTTATTCTAAATATTACAACTTCACATTCAATTCCCTAAATTATTCTAGTTCCATTGGGTATGAAATAATTGATAAAGGATTGGTCCCATGAAGATGACCAACGGTAAACTTCAATTCTCTTATTGTTGTAAACCCTTATAATTCTTCGAGAATAAAATATAGAAACTAATAAACCAGTAGTGAAATATGATATACTCAATTTAATCCATCGATGCTTATGATGATGACACCAACTAATATGATTTCATCCCAACAGTTGGTCCCAACAAGCCTATTACACTAACCATTATATTATTCTGTCCTATAATGAGAAGCTCTACACCTTATTCTATCATGAAACTAATCATTCATGTATAAGAGTCGATTCCATCCTTAAAAATATTCAACCAATATGTATCTATGATTATATAATTAATATCAATCTGAATCCCTGATAAGTCCCACATCAGCACAAACTCACCAACGATTATACCACAATCTCTACAAATAAAGGCTCAACACTCTCTTTGAACTAGATGAACAGTACCTTTTAAAACCAAATGCACCATTTCCACATTTAAAGCAAAAAAACAAACAAATTAAGAAATAAAATTATGAGAATCACCTGTATAAAAAACACTTTCATAAGTGTAGAATTAAATTTAACTGTACCTAACAGTATGGATGGTTCCTGTAGTTCATCCACAACAAACATGTTGGATATGAACAACATCAAGCATGCCACACTGTGATCTTTATTTCCCTATTAAAGCATCCCTTGGTCAAGAGTAGTGGAATTCCTAGAATCACCATGAATAAATATACTCTAATGATTAATTGTATGGTTTTTCCCCATCCCTTCAAAGAATAAGATTCCTATAACCCTTGAGGAGTGTTATGAACACATGATCTTGGAGCATTATGACAATAAATGGTGATGATAGACCATCTAATAGTAGTTATAACATACTTGAGACTATTCCATAAAATCCCACTTTATGTGGCCAATAGAACCACACTAAAAATCTTGGAAGACTATAAGGAATGAAATGATGATTCACTAATCCTATCATCAAATTCTGATCCATAGTCACACCATGGATATATGTGTCCCTCTAAATCGTTCTCTATATTTCAGAGTTCCCACCAGTTCACATGGGTACCAACATTCATCCGCAACATGTATCCCAAAAAATAACCATTTAAAAAAATGTTTATCTATTTACAATCTCTATATAATCCTTTATAAAATTCTTCATAATTTTGGAATGTATTTTGTACATCATAGATAATCCAAAGATTAGTGATTTCACGAATTCACTAGCTGCATCCTCAAACCCAAACTAATCTATGTTCATATAAATATCAGCATATTCCTTCACCAAGAGGTTATCCTACTTAATGTTAAAGGAATATTTGGTTTTCTGAATTCTATAGAGTGTATTATAAAATTGTTAGTTAAAAAATTGAAAAAAAAACTCACATTCCATACATTTGTCTCCATTAGAATGTACCACTAACTTCTAAAATAGACATGTGTTGATATTTCAACATATACATCCCTTAACTCTGTTGGTTTGCCTATAAAATTAATGATTTCATTCATCTTCTTCAACCATACATCACTCATTTATAGTTACGAATCACCCATAAAGATGGGTGGGTTCTAATTTTGAAACTGAATAGAATTATCCATATTCTTTGGATAATCCATTAAATTCCCACTTTTCAAAGCATAAAATGATTACTATATACACTTAATTATCTTTTAGTTCACTTGGGGATAATTTTCCACATAATCATCAGGTTGGTCCCTTTGACGCCTACATGATGCCATATCTATCAATATAAGAATCAGTAAAAGTATAACACCAAAGAAACTTAGGGCATAAAATTTCCAATTAAATTAAATTGAAACTATCACAACCATGTATTCCAGAATCCAATATTTCTAGCATTATACTATTTTGAAAAATCCACCATGTTCTGAAAATAAACCATTTTAAAAACACATCAATTATTCCCTCTTTAAAAATCTCTCATTTGAAAAAAAAATATACATATCTTTCAGAAATAATACATTCTCATCCAAAACATAAGCCATTATGAAAAATGAAATATGAAATCATAGTGGTAAGTCATTTCTACCAGTAATGCCATTCTCATCTCATTATTTACTCCCATGAAAATGATATTTCTAATGCCTATAAGTGTCTGTGAAAGAGTTGTGCACCCAACTCCATGGTAAAATGATGTTCAGAGTAAAAGGGTTTTTAAGACCTTTTATACTAACATTAAATGTTATAAAAATACTAATTCTTTTCTACCACCAAAATTCATAGAATAATCATATAACGAGTATTAACTCCATGATCACATATCAATCCTAGAGAACTAAAAAAATGGTTTCTCTTGAAATTCAAGGACCGAATATACTGATACCACATGTGACATACCACCCCTCCTCGTTGATGCGAGTCAAGGAAGATATAATAATGGACCTTAGGTGATATCCTCAAGGCTACATATACTGGTTATAAATGATGATTGCTTTAATAAAAATTTGGTAATGATTTCCCATAGAATAAAAGAAACAGACCAAACGAGCCATAACCAAAAAAACAAGCCATTATGAACCAAAAATACCTGATGTATGTCAACATTATTAACCAATTCAACCCATAACAAGTTTCAATAATACAAAAAAACAAATCCCAAAACAATACCGAATCAGAGTACTATGTTGAAGACTAAATACTAAAACCCATGGAATCCATGTCACAACTCCACAACACCATGCCAAACTCCAACCTCCAAAGATCAAAAGGCCTCACAACCATCATGAAGAACCACTAATGAAATTAGATACCTTACCATTACCTATGTATCTAGATAAAATTTTAATAACATCATTAATGTGAGAATGTATGGGATGAGTAATAATAATCAACAAGTTTTTACAAAATGGATTCACTACACATTCTACTAGGATATAACTCTTTATACTTTTTTATAAAAAAATCAAACAACACAAAAATTTATAGAAATCCAAACACATCCTATTCATTATACTTTACACAATCCATTACAATAAAAAATGAAACCAAATAAAACAATTAACCTTTTACTAAAACATAAATGAACATTCCAATTCTCATTTCCTGGCCACACACACTTTCCAATCGTATTCATAAATTCCATTTACAAAAACCCAATGTTTCTATATCAGTGTTACTTCATGTCCATGACTATTCACACCTCTTCTTTTATAGTTGAACATCACACCCAATTATCCTTTATGGTGCTCATTCAAACCCACTACCCATCCATATTTTCATTATCCATCCATTCAGTCACATGAATAACCACTTAATCCAACAAAACAATATATAATATTCAAAATATAGGGAAACAATACCTTGAAAATTTTCTAAGTTGATATCAACCAAGACATTATAATTCATACTACCCAAAAATTTTAAAACCAAACAATCCCCAATGAAATAAACCAATTAAGAACTAGCCAAAATCACTATAATATATCACCAATTTTTTTAAAGTTGCCTTCAACCATTTTTTATGCCTGACCACATTTCAATAAGTTATTATTTTTATTTGAAACCAATTTCTTAAACTATTTTACATTAATAAACCAAGCCTATGATTTTAAAATTAAAAATTTAAATTCCAACAACAATAACATTCCACCAAAATACCCATATCACCAAAAATCAATAAATCATCACAAAATGGTTTGACACCAGGTGTCTCATATCACCATAAAAATTATTTTAAAAAAAAATCATCTCTATTAGTTTTAATGCTCAAAAATCAGGCACAATTAAGTTTCATTATGTTTCAATATGTTTAAATAGGTTTACCTATCATCTTAATATTTTCTGTTAGTGTATTGTATCATAAGATATGTTGACATATTAGAAATAATAATACGCCACTATTAAATTTGAGTCACCATTTAGGTTAACATACTATTGTATATCTCACCATTGGAAGAAAATTGGCTAACTATGAGAAATCGTTACCATGGACCTACTAATGAAATATCTCACTATCAATTGTCTCACTGTTAACATAGACACATAATTTTTGAAAATGATGAGACAATGTCATTGTGATTTATTGTCATACGCAAACAAATTCTTTGAATTTTTTTATAGGATGAGAAACCATCACTTTGTTCTATCGATAGCTAATTCATTATTTCATCAACCTACTAATAGATTGAATTATAGATGGATTTAGAATTTTCTATATGTATGAGCTACCAGTACGAGCCACTAGTATCATGAGTTAACATAATAATGACATACCAATCCTAAGTCATAGATACGTGTCTTGTCATTCTAGGTTCGAGAATGTACCAATTCTATTTTTCTAGTAATAAGATATCGTTCCTGACCTTCCATCAACTATCTCACCGATAGACCATGTCACCATTCCTATGACACCGTCGACACATGCATTCTAATTTAAAGTAAAATTTATTATAACTATCATATTTATAAAACCTATTGATGTTATTTATTTTAATAAACATGAATTTATATTTTAGATAACATTAGCATCATGTTTAGAGGCCAATACATGGTATGAGGTACCATAGAACATGATTCTTACTTATTTTAGCATATAAATAGTTTACGAGATCTAAAGAAAAGGTGGATAACAAATATACCATGATACTTGTGTACATGAGATGATCAAAATAATTTATTATTTGGAACAATAAAAAACATTATTGAGAACTCAATCCAATGAAACATTTTCATCAACATTATAAGGGAAGAAAAAACTCATCATTAATGCTTATATCTCTCTAGAAATAGAGACTATAAGCACACATGAGTCCTTATATTGTTGTCAGCTTCCAAAATTTGAATAAACATTCCTTTCATGAAATCATCCATGATTTTCACGCTACACTTCCAATCAAATATAGACTTGTTAATCCTTTATCATTATTTTTCCCTTCTTTTGTATTGTTTTTTACATTACGATCAGTGCGTGACTATCTGTATTATGAACAAACACTTACTCATGTGAGAAAAATGGAAGATACATAGATTTATTTACAAACAATCTATTTTTTATTTTATACTCACAAATATAATAGTGGAATTGGATAATTTGTGGAATATCTATGGTTTTTTATAACTCCCTCGAAAAATTTGTAAGAGGACTTTTTGAGGAGTTCTTTTATGTTTAGTTATCTATGATTGAATTTATTTAAATCAAAATACATTACTTTAATCAGATAGGTAATCATTGATATTGTTTATATTAGAATTTGATTTAGTAGAATGATTTCAAAACATCAAATAATTTAAAATTATTTTTAACTGAGAACTAGTAACACTATAAGAAATATTTTAAAAGATCAAAACATTTCTAAATCTTAAACATTGGTTAACATGGCTATTTTTTATTTTAAAATTGCTGAAATTTTTTAATAAGTTTATTATACTAAAATTTTAATAGGAACTAAATTCAAACCCTCTTGAGTGTCCTTCATTGACCAACATTTGGTTTCAAATGAATCATACCTTGTGAGTCTCAATGTTTTCAATTTTTTCAAATATTTTTAACTATGGTTTTAGTTCTATTTTAAAGATATAAAAATATATTTCTGATCAAAATTTAATTTTCGTTAAACTTTATTTTTATTCATTAAAATTAATAATAGACAGTGAGGAGATACTACTTACAAACCTCTCTATTTTAGTGGAAAAAATTATTCTCAGTGGAATATCAAGATGAGCATGAATTTATAAATCATGAGTTTTGAAATATATTCTTCAATTTTAGATGATAATAAAATTTCCACTAGTGCTAGAAAACACAAGGGATGAGCCAACTATGGTAGCCTATAATAATAATTAAAAATATATGAATTCATTTTACTAGGGTCTAGTTGATGTGGAATTTAATATAATTTGTGCATGTAAAAAAACTTTTAAATTTGGGATACCCTAGCTATTTCACTATAAGAAGCTGCTAATGTTAAGAAAATTAGGATTAACACATATTCTATTAAATATGGAAATTTAAAAATAAATCCTGATGAGCATATATCTGACATGTACCTCATGTTAAATGAGATAGTTAATACAATGATCTCACTGGGAATGATAGTCACTATAAATTAAAAGATCATTTGGATTTGGGGATGTATTATAAAAATGTATAAGGGAACCTCAATATCAATTTATGATTATTTTGACATTGATGAACTACCAATAAAAGAGTTGATTGGAAATTTGACGATGTATGAGAATGATTTGAAATATAATATAGAAGTCGATGATGAACCTAAAATTATTTCAATGGTGTTAATAAAAATCACATCCAAACAAAAATAAAAATTGAAGATCCAATAATATTTTCTATAAATAGAGATACATCAAGTGAAAGAGATGAAAATGTGGCTCAAATATTCATAATATTTAGGATGTCGTATAGAAAAAAGGATTTCTTTAGAAATCCTTGTTATGGAGGAAAATATGAAAACAATGGAAACTAGAAAAAGGATTGTAAAAGATGAAATAATAGAAATGAGATAGCCTATTATGAATTTAAAATATGTGGATATGTGAAAGTTCACTTTCAAAAGATAAATTATCAGTAAAAGTATTACGGACAAGTATATAAAGTAAAAGAAGGATATGAAGGCTACATTAAGTGAATATGAGGACAGTTGTAATGAATCTAAATAATCTCATGATGAAAAGGATGAAAAATAGAAAATGTTATTTTTTAAAAACATATATATGGAATCATATTATCTCATACACATAACTCTTATTATTCACAAGACGAATTTGAGTCTAAAAATTATAAATATATGAATAAAGAAGAAATGTTTGAATATTGAAAAATTCATAAGGATATATGATATGAATTGAAATATAAATATAAAACTCCATAAAACCAAAATTCTCATTATTCTACTATTAAGTTTGATCTCACTATAAAAAAAGAAAATAATACTCAACTGGTCAACGAAAACACTTAACATAAACCTTCCAAGGATAAATTTTTAACAACCTTGATAAATTTTTAAACGCTAAATATACATTAGTTAAATGATTATAAAAAATTAGTCCCCCTAAATATTCTACTAGTATTGGTCATTAACCTGGTAATGTAATTTTTTTAAAACAACCTTTGTATCCAAATATAGAAAATCTAGTTATATAGCATGTTTTGGAACATTTTATACATATTATAGGAGTGTAACATCATTTAATGCTTCTAGTTTTTCTGGACCTAATAATTGTTATTTTTTTAATACTTTAAAAAATATTTTTAGGAAACCCATAGGGAATGTGTGGCTTCGTAAAGCTTTAATTACTAATATTATTGGTCCTAAATAGGTATGGGTACCAGAGTATTTTCTTGTTAAATTATATTTTTTAAGAATTTTTTTATGGATCACATGTAAAATATTATGGTACGTGGATAGTGGATGTTCATGATACATGATATGGGACTAAACCTGCTTTAGGAAACCCATAAATATTGATGGTGGACATTTCTCCTTTCGTTATAATGAAATCGAAAAAATTGTTTTCCTTGTCCAAATTTTCCAGACTTACTATTTTTAATTTCTAAATTTATTTTTTTGACATTCTTATGTAAAATTATCATATCATTTCATATTTAGGTAATGATGTATTTCATTTAAAATTGGAAAATAATTCTTATAATGTTTTCAATTCTAAGAATAATTTTGTTTTTACTACATTTTGAAATGACAAAGTCTGTGATGTAAATATAGATTCTTTATTCTCATAGAATTTTTCTTACATAGGTTCATTTCATAAATATTTCTTGTTCTGGCATAGAATACTAGGAAATTATAACATTCAATCTCATATAAATCAGACTATAAATGGATAATTCAAGGATATAACTAAACTAGAGTTTCTAAATTACAATGTTTGTAATCTTTGTCAAAACAAAAAATATCATAACGAATCATTCAAACTAAAGAAATATGTTTCAACTTATCAACCTCTTATGTTGGTTCACAATGATTTGTTTAGACCTCCTAGATTTTTAAGTTTAAATTGGATGTACTATATCAATGTTCTGTTAGATGAATATTATTATTATATGTGGAACTTATTTTTATCTAAATAATACAATTATTACTCTTATGTCATCAATTATTCTTGATCAATATGAGACTTAAGTGGTATTAGGATCATATCATTTAAAAGTGACCATTGCTTCGAGTTAGAAAATCATGATTTTGAATATGTTTTCTCACAAAATAGATAATGTCATAACATCACTTCTCCTAGAACACCCCAACATAATAGAGTTTTAGAAAGGATAAATATAACTTCTCAATAAATAGCTCGAACTATGCTTAATGAATATTATTTTCAAATTTAATAATGTGAAGAAGCTGTGAGTACATATTTTTATATATTAAATAGATTTTATATTGGACATATCCTATAGATGACACCCTATGTGATATGGAATAACAAGAATACCATGTTTAATGACATCAATTTTTTTGGTTGAAAAGACTTTATTATTAATAGAAAAGATAATCTTGAAAAATTTTCCTCCAAGTGTGATGAATTAATTTCTCTAAGTTATTCGATCTCTATTAAATCCTATATAGTCTTCAATAATAGAACCAAGTGTGTGGAAGAATGTATGCATGTCATGTATGATGAAATAGGTCCACATGAATCCAAAACCTCCCTATAAAATCATGAATATAATTTTTCAAATATAGAATTAATTCCTAAATCTTCTTACTCTGTTGTTAAGCATGAAGGAAATCCTGGATCAAGAAACAGTCCAGATTCTGAAAAATGAACACCATCCTATAGTTGAATGATATATTTGGTGACATAGATAATAGAACACAAACTATAGCTTCTATAAAAAACAAGGTTAAACATCAATTTTTTCTATCACAAATTTAACCTAAGAACAAAAATTATGCAATCAATGATGAATTCTTGATGATGAATTTGAAGGAAAAATTAATCCATTTTGAATGAAAAAAATGTATGTGATCTAGTTGATAAACCTAATGATACCCTGAAAATAAGGACTAATTGTGTGTTTTAAAACATGGTGGATGGTGCCTATACTATAGTAAGAAACAATTCTAAACTACTTACAAAATGCTATAGTCAGGAGGAGGGAATAGGATATGTAGAAAAACATCACCTATATCCTGACTTAATGCCATTCAAGTACTGGTTGATTATGATGCACACCATAACATAAAACTATATCAAACGGATGTCAGAATTAAATTCTTGAATGGTTATATAATTATGTATTTTTTTGAAAAACACATTGTTTTACATATCCTAATTTTCCAAATCATGGTATTAAATTAAAAAATATATTTCTATGGGTTAAAATTGGCTCTAAGATCATAGTATGATTGGATCAACAGCTTTTTTATTTATAAAGTTATTACAAAAATTAGAGATATTCTAACAATTATTATAAATATAATTTCTAAAGATGTTTTATATCTTCAAATACATATTGAGGATATTATTTTTGTATCTATAATATATTTTAATGTGTTGGTTCTTCAAAAATAATGGAAAGAGAGTTTGAAAAGAGTTTAAGGGTTGAAATAAATTTCATTATTGGAATGCATTTTTTTCATATTTAGTAATATAATATTTTAATATGAGTACATATATTATATATATTTTAAAACGTTTTAATTTGGATAGGGCTAAAATTAGTGATACTTCAATGATTACAACCAGTAAATTGGTTCATGATAAAAATGGAAATTCAGCTGATCAAATCAATTATAGAGGTATAATTAGATGTATTCTATACTTAACTTCTAGATGACCTGATATTATGATTACTGTGTTTATATGTTCATATTTTCATGAATATTCTAAAGACTCACATCAACATCCTATTAAAATAATTTTCATGTACCTAAAATATACTATCAACATAAGACTTCTCTATCCAAGAGGATAACCATTTGACTTAGTTATTTCGATGCTGAATTTGGTGGATTCATGTCAGATGAAAAAATAACATCTAAACCATTTTATTTTTGGGAAAAGTATCAAGATTCATGGTGTTGATAGAAACATAATTTTGTTTCATTTTCTACTGTAGAAGATGGATAAATAGCTAATAGTATTTGTTGTGAAAAAATTTATAGATGAAACACACTTCACTATACTATGGATATCAGTTTAGGAATGTTCTTTTACATTATGGAGACATAATTTCTATTAATATTTCATAGAATCATGTTTCTCATTCAACGACAATTCATTTTGATGTCAGACATCAATTTTTGAGAGATCACTATCAAAAAGGTGATATAACTCTTGAATTCATTAGAAATGAACATTAACTTGATGATAATTTTAATAAGAATTTCAATTCTAAGATAATGAGATACATCACACATTAGCTGGGGAAGATCAATTATTAATGAACCACCATGATGAATCACCATTGATGATGTTCCATTGATTTCTCACCATTGATGACTCACCATTGGTGACTCTCAGTTGATGAGTCATTGTTTGTGACTCACCATTGATGACTCATAGTTGATGACTCACCATTAATGAATCACAATTATTGAATCACCATTAATTACTCAACATTATAAGTCACCATTATGAAAAATTCTAGTAATTAATTTACCATTTTTAGGGCTGGAACATAAACATTATTTATTAATTATTTTATAGTATATTATTCAACTTTTTTGATTTATGTATTCAAAATACCTAAATGATAAAAATTGATCAGACCCAAACCAGTTTTCTAGTCACTCTTTCAAAAAAAATCTTTTCTCATTCAATCCTTTAATACATTACTCCTCAAACTAAATCAATAGAACCCTTCACAACCACTCGAGTGAATAATCCATCAAGAAAATTTATAAATGAGCATCATCTTTCGAAGAAGAATATGGGAAAATATATTTTTGAAGAATCCAAACTTGTTAACAAAAATAATTCAAAAATAATTGTCATAACTGATAAAGAAGTACATGAATAATGGCTATTATCATGTTAGTCTCCCATCTTGAGAGTGATAAATAAATAAGGTTGTTTAGAGCAGTAATTCAACAACGTGAAAGCTCTCTATCTGAAACTAGATCATGAATTTTAAATGAATGATGACTTCATTCATAAAGGGACTAATGAATGTTGGGTAAGGTCCATAATAATTTTTTAAAGGATTTTTTTTCTTCTATGTAGTGGGATGAATTTTTTACGTTACCTCATTAGGGTATTATTTATGATTACTAGAGTAGTGCACCTCTAGATAGTGATATTTTATGTTATTAAATAACCCTAACTGATTAGAATAGTGATGGAAGCCGAAGAAGTCATATAGAAATTGACCTACATGGTGAATGAAGTTTGTTATTTATGATTATCTAGCATTATCTAAGTCCTAGGAATGGGGACATTCCTTCTTTAAATATCATTATTTTTATTTTTTGTATATGTTTAAAGAGGGTCAGAAGGTCCAATTTGTGAAAATGCATTATATTCCAAATGAGTGACATTATAAATCCTAATTCAAAATAAACTTCTCTAATTTATTCTAAGTTGATTTCAATAGTTCTGAAATCCAATGGTGTGGTGAATAAAGTACAATAATTTGTGACTGATTATGATGGTTGCTACATAACAAAATCATTATGCTAAAAATTTACAATTAGTTATAATCCCTGGAAGAGGAAGTGGGTTGAAGATAGTAATAAATTTATAAAACATTATATCATGGTCAACATCATTATATATCGGAAGATATGGGTATTTCTGTTCTAAGATCTGATAAGGTGGCAGAATATTTTGATCAAGAAATAGAATTAGATAAGGAAAAGAAAGAAATATGGCCCACTATTGATAATTGGAGTGATCCATATACTATATAAATCCATAAAAGAGTCACATTTGGATCTCCTATTCCCCCGAAAAGGCTTCTTACTAAATAACCTCCCCTAAATGGCGAATTTAATGAGTATATAGAAGAATTTTGAGATAATGAATATTCCTATATAAGTGAAAGTGATGATAATGACGAGCCTAATGATGAAGTGAAAGACAATGAGGATGATGAATTTGATGAAGGGGTAGAATATGAGAATTATGAAGCTAAATAATAAGAGAAATAAATAGAAGGTAAATAGGAAATGGAATAATGTAGGATTTAAAGTGATAATAAAATAAGAAGAATAAAAAGAAGAAAGTGGTAAAAATGATGGTGATATTAGTGGTGAAGTTGATCCTACTTTTTGGAATCTAGAACTTATTGATCAATCTGAAACATTTATTCAAAATAATTTTTGAACTTTTTCGAAACTCAAAAGTATATAGAACCTGTAGTTTTGGATGAAATCCTTATTGTGTAAAATGAATTATTTTTTGAAACTAAAAATTACAATAAGTTAATTATAATTGAAGAAGAAAATAAAGTTTATCAAGTTCAAGAACTAGTTTATGTTATAAATAAATTACCTATTAATAGGGAATCACTTGTTTAGGGGAAGAAACTATCTCAAAGAATTAATATTTCTACCATTATTCCATTTGATGTAACAATAGATAAATGGTAATAATACCCTGGGTATGTCACTGTAGGCTTAGACCATCCTAATTTTTATTTTGAGGAATATAATACTAATGGATCCTTGGTAGAACAAGAAGATCATTCTAAAATATTTCTCTTTGGAAAAACTCTAGAAATATCACTTTCCTTCAATAGTTTCCCCAAATCTTGTTTATGCACCCCTTTTTGTACTTGTAACTCCAACAATGTGACACAACATGGTTTCAATGTTTTTATGGTGCTTTTGTGTTCATTTTATGGAAATAATCTCTAACCACAACCTTTACTGATGTAAATTCTCATTAAAAGTGATGATTTTTTTATAGAGAGAGTGGTATCCCAAATTCAATAGTATTTTGTTTCAAAACATTATGAAGTGAGTTTGGAAGATGAAATGTTGTGTTATGAGTTTCTTGTACTCATTCCTATTGTGAATTTCATGTCTTTTATGTACGTATAATCCTTGTAAAATGTTTCAAATAGTCTTGAATATAAATTTTCTAAGGATGATACTCTTCCTCCACCAAATATTTATCGCGATATTTTAAATTCAGTAGACAATGATATATTCAATGAATCCCCAACTTTAGTTTATCCCATTATTCAGACTCCTAATGTTAATATGATAAAAACATTGACTGGAGAAGAACATCACACTATGTTGGGTATCTCATATCAGGATAGCCTAAGAAGAAATAAACATAACAATAATCATATATATGACACAATAAGGATCTACATGAAAGGTGCCACTCATTAACATGAGGAGTTTACAAAGAAGGTATATTTCTACTTAAATGTGTTTACACCTGACACTAGTTGGATAGTCATATCAAATTATTGGTTGAAAATATAAGGATATATCCTCTAACACATTTTTGTAAGGAACTAGTGAAATTGATAATGATGTTAACCCATGATATTTAGATGTTTATGGAATATAATAATGATTTCACGAATACTATAGATAAATGTGAGAAGATAATCATTGATTTATAAACCATTTGAATATTTACCTACATCATCAAAGTACATCTATAGATGCACCATAGGCCTTCTTTATTAAAATTATAACTATGAATTTACCTCCATGCTCTCTCTACGGATATGTGGATCCCCAGTTTAGAGTTGTTGTGACTTGAAGTCCTTTTTCTCTTTTGCTTGCAACCCTCCAACCATCTCCCATGTCTGTAGCATAGGCTCTTAGTCACTCTAGAAATGTGATCAATGGGGATCTTACAACTCCAAATTCTTCTAGACCCAAACCTACAATACCCTCTAGAGTTCTACTTTATCATATTTTTTACATCACCCCCTTCTGCACTTTATGATCCTTCACCTTCTACTACAGATTAAGGGATAGATGTATTGGATCCTTCTTTGGAGAAGAATTTATTCTAGGTTGATATTTTCTATAAGGCCCCATCCTTAAACCTTACTTAATCTTGAGTTATTACAAGATTACACATTGAGGATCTTTTCAGGTTTAGAGTTTTAGAGAATTAGATCATAAAACATGCATTACATTCCACATTTAAACAAAGTGGTTACATTAAAGATAGTATTCATTTTTCCCATCAACGAAAACATTTTTAAAATAAAACATGGATTCTTTCTTAACACGTCCTTAACACTATCATCATATCATGTACCCTTCCCTTGACCTGTGAAAAACATTTCAAAAACTTGGGATGAGCATAAAAAGATTAGTATGGGATATAAAAAATGGAATGGAAAATGAGTACATGTATACATAATAATGAAATCATACATTACCCATAAAACATAAGCACTTTAAAATACCTCATAAAATCATGAATAAATCATAGAAATCATAAGACATAAAGGTAACTTAAGGAATTCATAACATTCTTACGTAGGTAGTAACCCTCTTGGTTACATTTGGAATATCCATCACAATGTTTTCCCTAAATCTCTTCAGAGAAACCTTAACGTTTAACCCCTTCGCGTTACACAATGTATTGGAGAGCTATATCGGGCTCACCCGCCCTTAGTTTATCACGGAACCACCCATCTTCATAATAATTCCCAAGAACCATAACATAATTGTATCACATAAAACATGCATAAAGGAAACATAAGATTTCCACTTTTCAATCACAAGATATCAAATACAACACATTGATATAAAAACATTATGAAAACTATTTTCAATACCAAAATAAAATAAAAGTAAAACATGGTATTTATTTTTCTTTTAAAAAAATGTATGGCTTGTAGAGGAAGCTGAAACTCAAATAATGGTCACGGCGACGAAGAAGTCGTTATCTCCGCATAGATAGAACAAAAACATTCCCTTTTGTCGTTTAGTAAAACGCTTTGTATAAAAATGATTCCTTTTGGATAAACGTAAAAGTCAAAGGGGTTTATACACCATATAAAATAAGGTTTTGTATAAAACAAAATATGCCCCAATGAAAGGAGATTGAGACGAAGTCCCATACAAAGACGATATCCTTGGATAAAAGATAAATCAATTACATAATTATGTGTTCCAAACTAATACACCAAATATAAGTGGATATTAAGTGTAAAACAATCAGAGGTTATTCACACATATTCATAGAACGACATATTCAAGGAGTACAAGCTTATCCCAAAGAATAAAAATTGGGTAAAGAAGTTCCCTTGCAAAAATTTGACAGCCTTACGGCGTCACTACAAAATTCAGAAAATGAGTTGATGAGAGAAAAAAAGGGTATCTCATCACTTGGACATAAAATTTAAATCACTAATGATATAGAAGAACATATCCCAACATAATGTTATGTGAATTAAAAGACATAACAAAAGAAGTCTTTTAAAAAGATGAGGGTGAAAGGTTCCTTTACCGACATGGGTATCTTTCGAAACATACACCCCGTGAAAGAAGAACAATACAACATTGATGTAAATACTCATAAATGAAAGTATATTACAAAATGAGTAAAAAAATGGTCACTAAATACACCACTCAAAGGAAATTGTGGCAAATGTAGCATAAATATCATGGGAATAAAAGTGAGATGTAAAATCCCTTACGAAAACTCGGCAGCCTAACGTCGCCACTTAAAACTTCCTAAAATGGATTGATGAGATCAAATAGGGTCTCTCATCATATTAAAATAAAATGTACAGAAATAGGAATATAAAAGAACATCTCCCATCATAACAAAGAGGAGCTTAAAAGAAGTCACATAATGTGGAGTACTTAAAGAGAAAGAGAGAGGTTAGATCACTTACAAAAATTCGGCAGCCTAACGGCGCCACTCAAAACTTCCAAAATGGATTGATTAGAGAGAATAGGGTCTCTCATCATATGAACATAAAAATTACAGTAAGAGTAATATAAAAGAACATCCCAATCACAAGAAATATGAGCTTAAAAGAAATGACATAAAAAGTGTACTTAAAAAGAAATAGAGGAGTAGGATCCCTTAACTCAGGTCCGACTTGACTCGATCATTCTTTAACGTCTTGAACAATAAACATGAGTTAATTTATACTTTCTTAATAACCCTTTTAAAGTTCATTATTTCTTTTTAAATCACTTATTTCTATGTTATAAACATTATGTAATCATTTAAGTTAATAATGTTTGTTTTGTAGATATTTGGTTCTTAAGTCGAAAATGGACTTTTTACAATTACATGTTGTTCGTGTGGTAAAAGGTTCATTATATCCAGAATGATATTCATGATTTGGATATCATATATATCATATATATCCAGAATATACATGTATTTATAATATTACATAATCATTTATAGGTAAGAAATGAAATGTACCGTTCATGGAGACGGTAAGTCGTACGTACGCATGAACGCTACTTTCATTTCTATGTCATATTAATGGAATTAAAACTAAATTATAGGTATGTATATATTAATTCAAGAATTATATTCATCATTTATATGTAACATAAATCATATATAATAACTTTAAATACATCCTTTATACAACCCACATATGGCATTAACGAATCAAATCACTTTGAGGGGGCGGTAGTCCGCACTTCCTAAAAGGAAATTATCGTGTTTACCTACAATGGAAACCATAAAGGTATGCCACAAAAGAAAAATACAGAATCTTAATTAAAACATAAACATATTATATATCATATATAAAAATAGTGACATCTTAATGTCCACCTTTTAAAGTGTTATATGTGTGTTGAACAATCATCATTTCGTGGGGCAGAAATTCATCATCCACAGAAACAGTATGTTCTTTAACCATTTGATGTAGGTGTGTGTAAGTGTATCTCGAATGATTCTTATAACAACATCCTAGTATATTTAAGATACTGTAGTTGTTACAAAAAAATGAATAAAATGAGTTTAGGGGGTTGTAGAAACAAAATAAAACAAAAGAACACAAGTGAAGACATTACCTTAAAATCGGGCAACTCTTTTCGATTTGAGCTCAAAGGATTCCTTGGGAAGACTTCTGCCCAATGTGATGTTTCTAGGAGTAATAGAGGGATGTGGAGAGGCAAACTGAGCAGGGTTTGGTTGAGAAAAATTATTTAGATGTGTGGGTAAGGTGGTAGAGGTGGGGGCCTTTTATAATAGGAGAGGAGGGGCACTCTTGTAAAGTTACAAAATGTTACTTTATTTTCAAATGAGTTTTGGATTTTAAAGGACCCACATTGATGTATTTTGAGGATAATATGGTAAGGGTTAGAAATATACTCATCCAATAGGTTTTTGACATGTGTATGTTATAGTTTTAACATTATCTTTTTATTTTATTTAAATCCTTTATTAATGAGGTAATCGCTGCATCATCATGATTTCATAAATAATTTAATTTATTTAATGTCTAAAAATTATAGAAAAAATATCATGATGTATTAAATATTTTTATATTTTTAATGAATATTTATAGTCAAAAATATAACTTGTATAACCCCATTTAAAAATTGTTTTATTGAAACATCTCATGCTTGTGACATTTTTTTTAACTTTAAATAAAAAGTTATTTATGTCATTTTCCAACCAAAGTGGATCCATGGGGTCCCCAAGTAGACCCATGGATTGTATTGGTAGGACATGACATATAAAAGGAGGTTAGGACATGTTTCTAGGTCATTTCACATTATTAAAACATTATTTTTACCTTAAATTACACTAATTACCTCTAATCGCGATTAAGAACACAAAAGTTACTATTCACCAAACAATTATTTTAATCCCATTGAACCACATTTTAATTCATAATGAAAACCATGCATGTCGGATTTTTGAAATTCAAAACACAAAGGTGGAAATGTTTCATTTAAATGAAAAATCAGTTTCTTTAACTACCACTTAGTGGTTTCACTATTCATCAAAAATTGAAGTTTTTCAAAAACATACCAAAAATTCACCATAACCTATATTTGATATTCCAAACTAAAAAATGATGTCTATTTTAAAAAATTAAAAACATATAAGTTGCATTAATTAATTTAATAATTAATTCCCACTGTCAAAACAAATTGTGTGCTTTTATGAAACAATATCTATTAAAAGATTGACACTAGTTTAAGTCCAATTTCAAAGTTAAATTAATTACAATTACCACTACTGGATTAAATGGTAAAAATATATTATAATTTTACTTTAAAAAAAATTCAATAGATAATATTATCATATAAATAAATTAGATTAAAAATAGGTTTTGAATTAAAATACAACAATTTTCACTATTCATTAAAAAATGAACTTTATCGGAAAGATACCAAAAATTTTCACAAAGTAAATTTTGATATCTCTATTCTAAAGAAGAATTTTATTTTCTCAAATAGAACACATAAAATTGTAAAAAAGTGGATTTAAAAGTGTTTCTCCATCAAAAGGCTGTTAATCGACCTTCTAAAAAACATTAGAATGTTTACGCTTAAAAATTGAATTCATTCACATTTTTAATCCTCTAACATTTATTGTAAAAAGTAAAAATATTTGACAAACATATATAATCATTTTCCAGTTAGTTCTGTTCATTTCTGCCATTACAATGTCTAGGCGTTAACTACCATTTAAAATAATATTATTTTATTATTAAAGTGCAACATAAGATTCCCAAGAAACATGTTGTTGCATATTGGGTACGCCATCGAGCATAGCGTCCCCTTTAATGTAATATTAAAATTTTATTCACAAATATGGATAAACATAAAAAATAAATATTCTTTATTTACCTAGGTGTTAAATCCTTCCACCCTTTTGGGAATTGCGTCCTCGCAATTTGAAAATTGTGCTCTGAAACATCCTTGAAAGTCCCACATCGGAACAAGATTCGGTAAAACAATCACTTTAAAATAAAGAATGATAAGTACAGAGGTCACTCGAGTTAACCCATACTAGGATTTCATGTAGGAAAACATGGACATGGAGGAGAAAAAATAGGGTCATGTTTTGATGGAGAGTGATAGAAAACATGTTTTGGAGAAAGTTAACCACAAGAAAATCACAAACATGTGATGGGTTAAACGGTATTTGATTCCCCAGTAGGAAAAGTTAATAGACAACATTTTTTTTATTCTGGAATTTATTCATAAGGAAACATAATTTCTTATCATGATGACTTTCAACTTTTATTAGAATTCTTACAAAAACTCATATTTTCTCCAAAAGACGAGTATTTAGGTAGACTTGTTCTCTATAATCAACTTCTAGAGAATCACCTAATCCACAAAAGAGAACTATATACTTCCCATGTATTTAGACTTTAACCAAAACCAAAACCAAAATGGTTAGTACAAGATCAGATAATCCAGAAAAGGATAACCCTTTATTAAAAGAAAATCTATTCTTAATCTCCAAAATTTGTCCAACAAAACCCAAAGTTCAACGAGGACCATTTGATAAAAAATTCATCCATAAAATTCATCAAAGTAAACCAAACTAAGATTCAAACCTTAATATTTAAAGGATTTAGTCACATAGTCTTCCAAGGTACAAATTAACTTTTATCTCCAAATAACATCAATTGCTCTTAAATTCTCATATTAAAAAGTAATTATCCTAATCACATATCCTCGATGATAGGTTAATCATTTCCATAGATAACCCAAAATAAACATACTATTGATTCCTAAAATCATCTAACTAAAAAGAATTAGTCAAACTAACCAGGGACTTCACATAGTCCAGTGTTAGGTGATAAATACTAGTTGCACTTTGGTTGTGGGTTCGATTCCCGCAGCTTTGTCCGACGCGACGGGTTGTCACACGGTCTGTGTGTTTTCCTTTTTCAAAAACTATATAATTCTTAAAACATTCCCCAAAACAAGATAAAATCATCAAAAATTATCATAACATATTTTAACCTCAAGTTTATCTCATGCCTTTCATTTTCCATCATAACATATAATAACCCATAATTACCTCAAAAGTAAGGATCCTATAACCTCCAATGGTTACCTTTATAATTATTACCTAAACATCCACATCTATTGGTCATCTCGTACATGATGCATTACAGATCATACCAAGGTTCAAGTGGTCGATCATGACTCCTTGATAGTTGGTTTAGAACAACCACTATTTTCCTCATTGAATCCCCCATTTCATCTAGTCTCTTAATCAGAGAACCACCACAGTTTCCTTCAAACCTACATTCACTTTGGTGCCTGCTAGATCCATCCATTCACTAAGAACTGAAATGTCAGTGTGAGTATATCAACAAAACCATTATATACTAATGAGGAAGGTAAACACTAAGATACACTTACTCATTCACTTTATCTAAAACTATGACTCTTTCTGAAATCCTAACCATTATGGTAATGTCACTTGTGCTTAGAGAATACCCTAACCTCTAATGTTTTCTAAACCGACCTTTGATACCAATTATAAGGCCCCAGCCTTAAACCTTACTTAATCTTGAGTTATTACAAGATTACACAATGAGGATCTTTTCAAGTTTAGATTTTTAGAGAATTAGATCATTAAACATTAATTACATTCCACATTTAAACAATGTGGTTACATAAAAGATAGTATTCATTTTTTCCATCGACGGAATCATATTTAAAATAAAACATGGATTCTTTCTTGACACTTCCTTGACACTATCATCATATCATGTACCCTTCCCTTGACCTATGAAAAACATTTCAAAAACATGGGATGAGTATAAAAAGCTCAGTAAGGGATATAAAAAATGGAAAGAAAACATGAGTACATGTATACATAAGAATGAAATCATACATTACCCATAAAAAATAAGAACTTTAACATACCTCATAAAATCATGAATAAATCATATAAATCATAATACATAAAGGTAACTTGATGCATTCATAACATTCTTACGTAGGGAGTAACCCTCTTGGTTATGTTTGGAATACCCATCACTGTATATTCCCTAAATCTCTTCCGAGAAACCTTAACGTTTAACCCCTTCGCGTTTCCCAATGCATTGGAGAGCTATATAGGGCTCATCCGCCCTTAGTTTATCACGGAACCACCCATCTTCATAATAATGCCCAAGAACCATAACATAATCATATCACATAAAACATGAATAAAGGAAACATAACATTTCCACTTTTCAATCACAAGATATCAATACAACACATTGATATAAAAACATTATGAAAACCATTTTCAATACCAAAATAAAAGAAAAGTAAAACATGGTATTTATTTTTCTTTTAAAAAAAGGTATGGCTTGTAGAGGAAGCCGAAACTAAATTAATGGTCATGGCGGCATAGAAGTTGTTGTCGCCTCATACATACGACAAAAACATTCCCTTTTTTCGTTTAGTAAAACGCTTTGTATAAAAAATATTCCTTTTGGATAAACGTAAAAAGTCAAAGGGTTTTATACACCATATAAAATAAGGTTGTGTATAAAACAAAATATGCCTTAATGAAAGGAGATTGAGACGAAGTCCCATACAAAGACGGTATCCTTGGATGAAGGATAAATCAATTACATAATTATGTGTGAAAAACTAATACACCAAATATAAGTGGATATTATGTGTAAAAAAATCGTAGGTTATTCACACATATTCATAGAATGACATATTCAAGGAGTACACGCTTATCCCAAAGAATCTAAATTGGGTTAAAATGTTCCCTTCCAAAAATTTGACAGCCTAACGGTGTCACTACAAAATTCAAAAAATGAGTTGATGAGAGATAAAAAGGGTATCTCATCACTTGGACATAAAATTTAAATCACTAAGGATATATAAAAACATATCCCAACATAATTATATGTGAATTAAAAGACATAACAAAATAAGTCTTTTAAAAAGAGGAGGGTGAAGGTTCCCTTACCGACATGGGTATCTTTTGAAACATGCACCCCGTGAAAGAAGGAAAATACAACATTGATGTAAATACTCATAAATAAAAGTATATTACACAATGAGTAAAATAATGGTAAGTAAATACACCACTAAAAGGAAAATTTTTCAAATGTATCATAAATCACACAAGATTAAAAGTGAGATGAAAAATCCCTTATGAAAACTCGACAGCATAACGGTGCCACTTAAAACTTCCAAAAATGGATTGATGAGATCAAATAGGGTCTCTCATCATATTAAAATAAAATGTACAGAAAGAGTAATATAAGAGACCATCCCCCATCATAACAAAGAGGAGCTTAGAAGAAGTGAAATAAAGGATAGTACTTAAAGCGAAAGAGAGAGGTTAGATCTCTTGCGAAAATTCGGCAGCCTAACGGCGCCACTCAAAACATCCAAAAATGGATTGATGAGAGAGAATATGGTATCTCATCATATGAACATAAAAACTATAGTAAGAGTAATATAAAAGAATATCCCAATCACAAGAAATATGAGCTTAAATGGAATGACATAAAAGAGTGTACTTAAAAAGAAGGAGAGGAGTAAGATCCCTTACCTCAGGTCCGACTTGACTCGATCGTTCTTTAACATCCTGAATAATAAACTTGAGTTAATTTATACTTTCTTAAGAACCTTTTTCAAGTTCATTATTCCTTTTATATCACTTATTTCCATGTTATAAACATTATGTAATCATCTATGTTAATAATGATTGTTTTGTCGATATCTGGTTCTTAAGTCGAAAGTGGACTTCTTACAATTACATGTTGTTCGTGTGGTAAAAGGTTAATTATATCCAGAATTATATTCATGATTTTTATATCATATATATCATATATATCCAGAATATACATGTATTTATAATATTACATAATCATTTAGAGGTAATAAATTAAATGCACCGTTCATGGAGACGGCAAGCCATACGTATGCATTAACGCTACTTTCATTTCTATGTCATATTAATGGAATTAAAACTAAATTAGAGGTATGTATATTTTAATTCAATAATTATATTCATCATTTATATGTAACATAAATAATATATAATAACTTCAAATACATCCTTTATACATCCCACATATGGCATTAACGAATCAAATCACTTTGAGGGGGTGGTAGTCCGCACTTCCTAAAATGAATTATCAGGTTTACCCATAATGGAAACCATAATGGTATGCCAAAAATGAAAAATACAGAAGCTTAAGTAAAACATAAACATATTATATATCATATATAAATATAGTGTCATCTTATTGTCCACCTTTTAAAGTGTTATATGAGTGTTGAACAATCATCGTTTCGTGAGGCAGAAATTCGCCATCCACAGAAACAGTATGTTCATTAACCATTTGATGTAGGTGTGTGTAAGTGTAGCTATAATTCTTCTTATAACAACATAATATTATATTTAATATACTTTAGTTGTAAAAAAATAAATCAATAAAAAGAGTTTAGGGGGTTGGATAAGAAAAATAAAACAAAATAACACAAGTGAAGACATTACCTTAAAATCGGGTAACTCTTTTTGATTTGAGCTCAAAGGATTCCTTGGGAAGACTTCTGCCCAAAGTTAGGATTCTAGGAGTAAGATAGGATGTGGAGAGGCAAAATTACCAGGGGTTTTCTGAGACAAAGGCTTGAGAGGTGTGGGTAAGGTGGTAGTGGTGGGGGCCTTTTATAAGAGGAGAGGAGGGGCACTCTTGTAAAGTTACAAAATGATAATTTATTTTCAAATGAGTTTCGGATTTTAAAGGTCCTGCATTGATTTATTTCTAGGATAAGGTGGTAAGGTTTTTAAATATACTCATCCAATAGGTTTTTGACAAGTTTAAGTTATAGTTTTAACATTATCTTTTCATTTTATTTATATCCTTTATTAATGAGGTAATCGCTGCATCATCATGATGTCATAAATAATTTAAATTATTTAATGTCTAAAAATTATAAAAAATATATCATGATGTAGGAAATTTTTGTATATTTCTATTGAATATTTATAGTCAAAAATATGACTTGTATAACCCCACTTAAAAATTGTTTTAGTGAAACATCTCATGCTTGTGACAGTTTTATTTTAACGTTAAATAAAAAGTTATTTATGACATTTTCCAACCAAAGTGGCCCCATGGGGCCCCCAAGTTGACCCATGGGTTTTCTTGGTCGCCCATGACACATCCAATGAGGTTAGGACATGTGTATAGGTCATTTCACATTATTAAAACATTATTTTTACCTTAAATTACACGAATTACCTCTAATCGCGATTAAGAACATAAAAGTAACTATTCACCAAAAAATTATTTTAATCCCATTGAACAAAATTTTACATCCTAATGACAACCATGTATGTCGGATTTTTGAAATTCAAACCACAGAGGTGGCAAGGTTTCATTTAATCGAAAAATTAGTTTCTATAACTACCACTTAGTGGTTTCACTATTCATCAAAAATTGATGTTTTTCAGAAAAATACCAAAAATTCACCCTAAGTTATATTTGATATTCCGAACTCAAAAATGATGTATATTTTACAAAATTCAGAACATATAAGTTGCATTAATTAATTTAATAATTAATTCCCGTTGTCAAAACAAATAGCGTGTTTTTATGAAACAATATCTATTAAAAGATTGACACTAGTTTAAGTCCAATTCAAAGTGAAATTAATTACAATGACCAATATTGGATTAAATTGTAAAAATGTATTCTAATTTTACTTTAGAAACAATTCAAAAGATAATCTAATCATATAAATAAATTAGATTAAAAATATGTTTTGAATTTAAATACAACATTTTTCACTATTCATTAAAAAAAATTACCTTTATCAGAAAGATACCAAAAATTTACGCAAAGTAAATTTTGATGTCTCTATTCTAAAGAATAATTTTATTTTGTCAAATATAACACATAAAATTGTCAAAAAGTGGATTTAAAAGAGGTTCACCATTAAAAGGCGGTTAATCGACCTTCTAAAGAACATTAGAATGTTTACGCTTAAAAATTGAATTCATTCACATTTTTAATCCTCTAACATTTATTGTAAAAAGTAAAAATATTTGACAAACATATATAATCAATTTTTAGTTAGTTCTGTTCATTTCCGCCATTACAACGGCTAGGCATTAACTACCATTTAAAATAATATTATTTTATTATTAGAGTGCAACGTGAGATTCCCAAGAAACTCGTTGTTGCGTATTGGGTACGCCATAGAGCATGGAATCCCCTTTAAATTAATATTAATATTTTATTCAAAATATGGATAAATATAAAAATGTCATATTCTTTATTTACCTGGGGTGTTACATTTTCTAGGGATGTATTTTTAGCATTTTATCATCTATTGTACTATCTTTCTATCCTGAAATACATTATATATTTTCATCTCGGTTATTCCTTTTATTTTGTCTTTTAATTATTTTTACTTATCCCAAATGTGGGAGAAATGTGACAATATGACATGGTATTTAATTTTATTCATTTTCTATGATCTGTATGACATGTTAACCAGAAATTTTTCTCTGATAAATTATTAATGACATGATTTTTTATCATCAAAAAGTGGAATATTATTGACCATATCTAGTATTAATGCTCACAAATCATGCAAAATTAAATTATAGTATGTTTTATTCTATTTAATAATGCATACATAGCCACTTAATCTATTCTATTAGTGTATGATATAATATTATCGATTAACAGATTATGACCAAGTATAAGTTACTGTTAAGGTTGAGTCAACATTGCGGTGAACACACTGTTAGACATCTCACCGTTGGAAATAAAATGGATATGTATGATCCACCATTTACATGGACCTATATATAGGATATCTCGATGTCAACTATCACATCATTAGCCCACACATATAATTTTTGAAATGGATGGGACACCATAATAACAATTCTCCGTCAAACTCAAATAGTTTCTCATTATTTTTTCAAAGGATGAGACATTGTCACGTTGAGCTACTTAAATCTATGTGAATGTTTCATCAACCTACTAACTAAATAACTAACCAATGGAATCATAATTTTCTTTGTTTGTGCTAAAAATATGAGATACATGTATAATGAGTTACCATTAGAATGACCCACCTATAATGAGTCAATGATACTTGTCTCACCATTCCAGATTACATAATGAACCAAGTCTGAGATCAATTCTAAGTCATAGTTCTTGAAAACCCATATATTGTATTGTCAATAGTCCAATTCACCATTCCTAAGACACCTTAAACTCTTAATTTTTCATTTAAATACAAATATATTCTAATAATCATATTTGTAAAACATAGTTATATTTTTTAATATAATAAACATGGTTGTATTTTTATAGATAGTAAACATCAATGTGAGAGACATGTACAAGGTATGAGGTTCTAGAGGAAATGATTCTTACGGACTACAGTGTATAAATCTCATTGAATATCAAAAGAAAAGGTGGCTTGAGAAATGCACTGAGTTGATCATGCACCTAAAAAGTTCTAAATAACTTCCTGTCATGCCCAATATGTGACACTACTGAGGACATAAACTGAAGATAATTTTTCAGAAACATTATTAATGAATAGAAGATAACATCCCATAAATTTATATCTCAATAAAAACATATTAAAGAATTATCCATGAAACTCTATTTTGTTTCATGATTCCATAAGTTGACTCAATATACTTTTCAAGACATCTTCCAGGTGTCTCAAGATTCACTTCTAATCACATATAGCATTCTGACACTTTTTCATTATTTTAATTTTCTAATGTATTGTATTTTAATTTTAGAGTAGTGTGTGGCTGTCTATATTATAAACACACACTGACTCTTGTGTTGTACAATAAGATATATAGATATCATCATAAACCATCTGTTTTACACCCTATATTCCCTTTGATAATAGTGGAAGAGGATCTTGTCTGGCCTATTTTTTCTTGTTTTATCACTCGACTAAAAACTACATGAGAGGTCTAGTCGACTTAAAAATTGTATATATTGTTGTTTACCCTAATACAGGGTGTGGATATTTGTTTATTTATTTAAAATTCTTGGTGGTAGGTGATCAAAAATATGAGAGTATTAAACCTCTACTTGAGACTAAACCTATTTTTTAATATTCTGCTGCGTTCTTTCAAGTTTATTTTTCTTTACATGATTTTAATTAAGTCAGAAATATTTACATTAACCTCATTGTTAATCTTATATACTGTCAATATTAGAATTTGATTTAGTATATTTAAATAAAATGTTAAAATAAAATCTAAAATTATTTTATGTGGGACCTAATAACAGTTTGAGAAATCCTTTAAAAGAAATTTTTTTTATAAATTTTCTACATTGGTAAACTGTGACATTTTTTTTATAATCAGGGAACTTGTTAATAAGTGTTCTAGAAATATAGTTTTAATAGAACTAAATTCACACCCCCTTGAGTTTACTACTTCGAATAAAAAATAAAAACAAATAAATTTCAAATTTATGCTTCTAGTTATATAAAAATAGACTAGATAGTGAATCCACCAACCTTAAGTTTTCGAAAAACTAAACCACCACACAGCTGCACCCCAAATCAAAGTTAAACATCCACAAAAAAACCTTAAATCCATACCCTTAGAATAAGAAACCCAAATCATACCATTAATTGCAAAAAACCCATCACATATAAGGGATAAAAGTACATATAAAAACCTGGGAGAGAGAAGAAAAAAGTGATATAAGGAAAACCAAGAAATAAGCACGAGGAGAGACTTGTTGGGGAATAATTTCCCTCAAATGACATTTAAAACATTTCTATATGATTCAAAAATGTGTGGTAGATCCCCTCTAACCCCTGAGAAGATAAAATACTAAGCTATATTTTATATAGAAGGATATATTAGTGTTTCGGGGATAAACTGATGCCCCCTCAATTTTTAAAGATTTTTTATATTTTCAAGAATGGTTAGATCATAGAGTTAGAAAAATTGTGTGCTAACCATGTGATAGATACTACTTTAAGAGGATCCATTCGTGGTTAGCCTATATGGTAAGAAAATTGTGTGTTGAAGATGAGATAGTCCACTATCTCAAAATGAAAAACACTCATGGGTGGCCGCATAGATTGGAAAACAATGATAAAATAATGTTCCATAACTATGTGCCAACATAATCCCATGACCTCATTTATCACATTTTCTAGAGTAGCTAAATTATTTCCATAAACCCTGCTCAATCTGTGCACCCTTAGAAAAGCCTCAAAACCATCCCCAAACCCCTCAAAACTCTAAGAAAATGTACCCAACCACATTACACAGAAAATAATTAATAAAAAGGGGTTACATACATCAAACCAATTATACTAGATGTGTGAATGTGTTCTATAGCATCCCTCCTTTTTATAACATATCTTTTCATTACATTTTACAAAACCGAGGATCTTTAAGGTTTAGTGTCTTGGAAAACAGGAACTTAAAACATGAAAACATAAAACATTCCTCTTAAACACTTGAAAGGCGTCTCCTTATGTTCATCCTAGCTTCATTAATGCATCTCATAACCTGGGGACATACATCAAAAGAAAGGGGTGAGTAGAAGGCCCATTAAGGAAAACAAGGGGAAGCATTTAACATGTGAACATGCATTACATCAATAAATTCATGAAAATAAACTTTAAGGAACGAGAAAGAAATCATGATGCATATCATAAAAAAATAACATATTTCATAACTTGAAGATGTGGCTACAAAAATTAACTTATACAATCATGAACATATAACCATGGTCCATCCCCAAGTTTTTATTTGAAATTACCAAGGTAAACCCCAAGGTATTGTTAAAATTGTAATCTTTAGTGGTTACATCATTACCCAATGCAATGGGGTGCTATCAGGGCACACCCTTAAATTTATAATATATAGTGGTTACATCACTACCCAATGTAATGGGGCGCTATCAGGGCGCACCCTTAATTTATCTTTATTATCATGTGATACACATATATCATCATTAAAAATTTAATAAATAACCCATATAGCATAAAATAAATGGGTTTCATTTCATAATCATAACGTTTTAAAAACTGCTTTTACAGACGTGATATTTATGTCACTTTAAAACCACAGAAAAGGAAAGCAGGTTTTCATATATGTAAATCCCATAATTTAAAATAGGATATTTTGATATATATATATATGTGTGAATAACCCTGTAGAAAAAAGAGCTTCGAGTATTCATTTAATAAAATAAAATAATTTGAGAAAAGGAGAGAGACATTTTAAGACAAAAATTCTACAGCATAATGGCTATGTTACAAGGATTTAGAAAACATTGAAAAGAGAGGTGAAATGGGTCACCCACTCATAAATGATCCATTAAAGAGTAAAGGGATAGAATATAAAGGATATATGAACATGGTAATTAAATTTTAATGACATACCATTTGAAATGAAAAACATGGAAGGAAGAAAAAAATAAGATTTTTCTTATGAAAATTCGGCAGCCTAACGACGTCACTCAAACATCAAAACAAAAACAAATTGATGAGATAAAATAGGGTCTCTTATAATATGAACATAAAATATCATTATTATTGATATAGAGATCATACCCCTACATAATAAAAAGGAACATGAATGACTTGACAAGAAAATAGAACTTGAAAATGAGAAGGGTGAAAGAATCCTTTAAAAAACTTTCTGCAGCCTAACGTCGCCACTTAAACATTCATAAAACGAAATGTTGAGAGTAAGAGGGGATCTATCATCATATGAACATGAAAAGGGAAGTGAAAGGAATATAAAAGAACACCCCCAACATAATAACATTGAGCATAAAAGAAATGACTTAAAAGAGGGTATTTGAAAATAAAGAGAGAGGTTAGATCCCTTACCTTAAAATGTATCTCTCAAAACTCAATGGTTGGGACCTTGAGGGCTTGGGGGCACCTTGGGAGGACTCTTTGAGAGGTAATGAGACCAGAGATTCATTGGGGGAGAGTTGGGAGTGAAGACTAAAGGAGGAAAGGGTGAGTATTTATAGGGAAAGTGAGGGGATAAGGCATTAATGTCCAAGGGGCACCTCATTGGTGGTATTGGCCACTTGGGACACCTCATACAATAATTCATCCCCTTTAGTCGACCATCCCTTAAATTATCTCTTGAAATCATCATGATGCAGTCATGATGTCATTAAACATACCAAAACCCTAAAACTGTATTTTTACTATTCACAAAAAATTCAACTTTTTCCAAAAACTCGCAAAATTTCACCTTAACCAAATATCAATGTTCTGATTTAAAAAAAAAACTCCATTTTATAAAAATATTTTTCTAAATATTTTTTATCTAATTTTTAAATAAATACACTATTCACCAAAAAAATCATTTTTTTAATAAAAACCCCAAAAAATTACCTTCACATAATATCGATGCTCTGAGTTCAAAAATAAAATCCATTTTATAAAAATATTTTTCAAAATATTTTTATTTAAATTTTTAATTAAAAAACACTATTCCCCCGAAAAAACTAATACTTGACTAATAATTTCTGAAACAGTTATTTACCAATTTTATTGAATCTCGTTTCTTAATCTAGGTGCCTAGATTATATTATTACTTTCTTTAAGTGGGATTAATAATCCATTTGGTCACATTACTAATCCTAAGCATAAAATCACTATTCAGAATTTACTATTCATCAAAAATTAAGATGATTTTATTAGACTCTAAATTTTGTACTGAACGTAATTGTAGAAGACCATTTTTTGAAAATCATTACAAAAAATTAATTATTTAAGGTTTAAATATATATTTTCCAATACCCTTTTTCTAGAATTCATAAAAAAATGCATAATATATTTATCATGACATTTGAAAATTCACAAAATTCATTATAAGAAGAAATTACAATTTTTATTTATGAAAAAGGATTACACAAGAAAGTTACGGTCTAATTACATAGCCCCTTATAACCCTAGCATATGACTTAAGTGTAAGGTGTGCTAATGTGAAAGAATATGAGGGTGGCTCATCCAATATTGCACGAGTAGTAATCTCTATTAGTTTTAACTTCTTGGAAAGGTTATTTTGTTCTAGCTTCACACGATGAAGTTTGGCTTGGGTTTGGTGCAGGGTAAAGCCCAGTGGTGCTACCTCCTTCCCAAGTTCCATTGGATGGGCTTCGATTGGCCCGAGACTACTGGATGAGGCCATCAAATCTTCTTTCTATATTAATTAACCAAGATAACTTGTATTTGTTGAAAATAATCGAAACGTTTAGTTTCCAGCGGTCATTTGACCAATGGTCATATAACAGTTGAAAACCAATGGTCTCATTTTGATTGTACTCATTTTATCAAATGAAACAGTTTTGTTGAGTATCAAATAAAATTACACACAAAATTAGGAAACAAGATTTATTCAAAATTTCGGGTCGTTACATTCTTCCCCCCTTAAGAAATTGCGTCCTAGCAATTTTTAAAATTGGGTTTGGAAATTTCATTGAATGTCCCACATCAGGAAAGGAGTCAGTAAAACTATTACTTTAATTTAATGAAAGGGAAGTACAAAGGTCACCCGAGTTAACCCATACTAGGATTCAATGTGGGAAAACATGGATGTGGAAGAAAAAACAAAGGGTCATGTTCTGAGGGATAGTGATAGAAAACATGATTAGGAGAAAGTTAACCACAAGAAAATCACAAACTTATGATGTGTGTAAACGGTATTTGATTACCCAGTAGGAAACATAAACCAACAATGTTTTTGTTTTACGTTACATTTCATAATTTTGAGGAATTCATTTACTACATAGAATAAGAACATAAGGAAATATACTTAAATTCTAGTATAGTTTCATCCATTAATATGTTTCTAACAAAACTAATCTTTTCTCCAAACGATGAGCATTCAAAAAAACTTTCTCTCATCAAAAGAACAAGAATCATCTTCTATAGAAGCACGTAATCCAAAAAAGATTAACTATTTATTTCTTTTATATTTAAAAATTATCCCAAAAATAGAAGGGGTAAGATAAAAAAATTATTCAAAAATAAAGAATCCCATAGGAAGGGAAACTTATTTAAATATTCAAAATTCCACAGTACTACCCAAAGTTCATCATAGACCATTCCATAAATAATTGTCCTTAACATTCCTCGAAATAAACCAAACTATGATTGAAACCCAAATACAAGACGGATTTGATAACATAGTCTTCCAAAATAAACTTCTTCATTACTATCCAAACAACATAAACCACTCCTAACATCTTATAACAAAAGTAACTAACCTAGACATATATCGCCCAAGATAGGTTAATCATTTCCATAAGTAACCTATATTACCATAAGTTCACCTTAAATTCATCTATTATTCAAAATATAATTCAACCTTTATTCCTCAAAGAAAATACCATAGTAATATATTTACCTCGATCATATATGGGTCCTAAAATTGTGAACGTCTTCCAAAATAATAATCACCTTTTAATCCCATAATCATCTTTTTTTTTTTGAAAGAACAGCCTCACAACATCAATATGTGGTACATAAAAATAGATGTTTTCCTTAATGATATAAAACCATCTTAGGTAGTGACTCAATGTTCTTAGAAAACATTAAATATATGCTCATAGAGCATGAACTAAAATACAACAAGACATAGGAAATTATTTTGAAAAAGATACATGCACTTTAGTCATCATGATACATCTTAGCATTGGACTTGTATTCTTCCCTTATCCTTGAAGATTGTTGATGCTCATCATGATTCTCATCCCTTCCAAGAGATCACTACCTTGGATAATGTTTAACTCCTCCACATTAACGACATTGAAAATTATAAGGTACATTAGATCGAACCTTATCCCTATTCATCACATTATCCATTTTTTGATGCAATTGGCTAATTTATGCCCTTTCACCCCGCACATAAAACATCTCCCGGTTCCTTTGTGACATTATCCTTGGTGCCCCATTCCACAAATTTTGCATAAAGGAAATTGGGACTTATTTACCTTATCAACTTTATCAGATGAACATCCTTGAGACTTCATCTTCTTTTTAGTTGATGAATTTGGGCATTCAACTATGTACCAATTATTAATTGTGATTTTTGATAGCTGGTTTGTCATAATCACAATATGTTCTACTTGATGTCTTTTCATCTCTGTCATATTAATAGTGAAATCGTCACATTTCCTATCACCTTGGTTTTTGGGAAATGTTCTTCCATTTCCTACCATTAACTATGAAAAGAATGTACAATTAGGGGCTTAAATACATAGCCAATAATCATGAAATGTAAACTTTAAGCATAAAAGGATAAACTTTTAGAAGAAAAGTATATCATAACTTATGATCCCCTAGGTTCCAAACTAGCTTATCCATGATAATATATTCTTATGTAAATCATTATTTTATTTTATCTTTGTTCCTTTAATAATGGTTCATACTAAGCTTATAAATTTACCAAAGCTTATCCCCCGGGAGTTTCGTAACCAAGAGTGCAACGAGGCCCGTTGTCGTGTACCAGTTCTCATTCGAGTCTATCTCAAAGAGGTGTTTTCGGGTATTACCCCTATGTACATATGTGACAGATCCACCTCTACCTGCTCGTATCTAGATAGGGAGGTATTTGCTTGGCAACCCCTTACTCAATACTCACCAAAATACGAGGAAGATTTCCTATATTTAAACATTTCTATAGGGTTCATCCTAAAGTTTTCATATCCTAATTTCCAGAAATAACTAAACCATCCTATTATACCGACTATATCATCCCGCCTTTTTATAACATAACCTTTCATTAAATTTTACAAAAAAAAGAGGATCTTTAAGGTTTAGTGTCTTGGAAACCAGGAACTTAAAACATGAAAACATAAAACATTCTTCTTAAACACTTGAAAGGCTTCTCCAAATGATCATCCTAGGTTCATTAATGCATCTCATAACCAAGGGACATACATAAAAAGAAAGGGGTGAGCAGAAGGCCCAGTAAGGGAAACAAGGGGAAAAATTTAACATATGAACTTGCGATACATCAACAAAGTCATGAGAAATAACATTATGGCACAAGAAAGAAATCATGAGGCATTTCATAATACTAATAATGTATTTCATAACATGAAGATGTGGCTAAAATATTTAACATAGACAATCATGAATATATAACCAAGGTCCATACCCAAGGTTTCATATGAAATTACCAAGTTAAACCCCAAGGCATCGTTAAAATTGTAATCTCTAGTGGTTATATCATTACCCAATGCAATGGGGTGCTATCAGGGAGCACCCTTAAATTTGTAATCTCTAGTGGTCGCATCATTACCCAATGCAATGGGGCGATATCAGGGAACACCCGTAATTTGTCTGTATTATAAGTTGGGCCACATATATCATCATCAAACATTTCATAAATAACCCATATAACATAAAAGAAATGGGTCTCATTTCATTATCATAACGTTTTAAAAACTGCTTTTAAAGACATGATCTTTATGTCACATTAATCCCACGGAAAAGGAAAGTGGGTTTTCATATATGTAAATCCCAGAATTTAAAATAGGAAATTTTGATATATATGTGAGTACCCCTATAAAATAAGAACTTTCAGTATTCAATTAATAAAATAAAAGGATTTGAGAAAAGAAGAGAGACATTTTAAGAAGAAAATCCAGCAGCATAACGACTATATTACAGGGTTTTAGAAAACATTGAAAAGAGAGGGGAAATGGGTCACCCACTCATAAATGATCCATAAAACACTATAGGGATAGAATATAAAGGATATATGAACATGGTAATGAAATTTTAAGGACATACCATTTGAAATTGAAAACATGGAAGGAAGACAAAAATAAGATTTTTGTTATGAAAATTGGGCAGCCTAACGACGTCACATAAACGTGAAAAAAATGAATTGACGAGATCAAATACGGCCTCACATCATATGAACATTAAATATTAGTATGATATATATAGAGATCATACCCCAACATAATAAAAAGGAACTTGAAAGACTTGACCAGAAAATAGATCTTGAAAATGAGAAGGGTGAAAGAATCCATTACAAAAAATTTGGCAGCCTAACGGTGCCACTTAAACATTCATAAACTGAAATGATGAGAGTAAGATGGGATCCCTCATCATATGAACATGAAACGTGAAGTAAAAGAAATAAAAAAGAACACCCCCAACATAAGAACATGGAGCATAAAAGAAAATACTTAAAAGAGAGTATTTGAAAAGAAAGATAGAGGTTGGATCCCTTGCCTTAAAACGTATCTCTTAAAACACAAAGGTTGGGACCTTTAGGGCTTGGGGGAACCTTGGGAGGACTCTTTGGGAGGTAATGAGACCAGATATTCGTTGGGGGAGAGTTGGGAGTGAAAACTAAAGGAGGAGAGGGTGAGTATTTATAAGGAAAGTGAGGGGACAAGGCATTAATGGCCAAGGGGCACCACATCGGATGTATTGGCCACTTGGGACACCTCATACAATAATTCATCCCTTTTAGTCGACCATCCCTTAAAATATCTCACGACATCATCATGATGCAGTCATGATGTCATTAAACATTCTAAAACCCTAAAACAGTATTTCTACTATTCACTGAAAGTTCAACTTTTTCCCAAAACTCCCAAAATTTGACCTTAACCACATAACAATGTTCTAATTTCAAAAAATTACTCCATTTTATAAAAAAATTTTATAAATATTTTTAATATAACTTTGAAATAAATACACTATTCACCGAAATTTCATTTTTTTTCAGAAAAATCCCTAAATATTACCTTAACATTATATCGATGCTCTGAGTTCAAAAATGAAATCCCTTTTATAAAAATATTTTTATAAATATTTTTATTTTAATTTTTAATTAAAAAACAATATTCCTCTGAAAAAACTAATACTTGACTAATAATTTCTGAAAGTGTTATTTACCTATTTTATTGAATCTTATTACTTAATCAAGGTGCCTAGATTATATTAATTATTTCTTTAAGTTAGATTGTTAATACATTTGGTCACATTACTTATCCTAAGCATAAAATCACTATTCATAATTTACTATTCATCAAAAATTAAGTTGATCTTATTAGACTCAAAATTTTGTACTGAACAGAATTGCAGAAGACCATTTTTTGAAAATCATTAAAAAAAATTAATTATTTAAGGTTTAAATAAATATTTTCAAATATCCTTTTTCTAAAATTAATCAAAAAAATGCATAATATATTTATCAGGACATTTGAAAATTCACAAACTTCATCATAAGAAGAAATAAATTTTTTTATTTTAGTCAAAGGAGTACACAAGCCAATTACAGTCTCTTTACATTTCCCCTTATAACCGCAGAATAGGACCTATGTTTAAGGTGTGCTAAAGTGAGAGAATCTGAAGGCGGCTCGTCCAACATTGCACAAGTAGTAATCTCTATTAGTTTTAAAATCTCGCGAAAGAGATTCCATTCAAACTTCATACGATTATGTTCGGCTTGGGTTTAGTCCAAAACAAAGCCCAATGGTGCTACCTCCTTCCCAAGTTCCGTTAGATGGGCTTCGATTGGCCCGAGACTATTGGATGAGGCCATCAAATCTTAATTCTATATTAATTATCCAAGATCAATTGCATTTATTGACAATAATCAAAACTTTTAGTTTCCAATGGTCATATTGACCAACGATCATATATCAGTCGAAACGCAACGGTCTCATTTTGATTATACTCATTTTATCAAATGAAACAGTTTTGTTGAGTATCAAATAAAATGACACATAGAATTAGGAAACAAGATTTATTCAAAATTTCGGGTCGTTATATTCTTCCCCCCATATGAAATTGCATCCTCGCAATTTTTAAAATTGGGTTTGGAAATTTCATTGAATGTCCCACATCGGAAAAGGAGTCAGTAAAACTATTACATTAAAATAATGAAAGGGAAGTACAAAGGTCACCTGAGTTAACCCATAATAGGATTCCATGTGGGAAAACATGGATATTAAAGAAAAAACAAAGGGTCATGTTCTGAGGGAGAGTGATAGAAAACATGATTATGATAAAGTTAACCACATGAAAATCACAAAATTATGATGTGTGTAAATGGTCTTTGATTACCCAGTAGGAAACGTAAACCAACAATGATTTTGTTTTATGTTACATTTCATAATTTTGAGGAATATATTTACTACATAGAATAAGAACATATGGAAATATACTTACCTTCAAGTATATTTTCATCCTTTAATAAGTTTCTACCAAAACTAATCTTTTCTCCAAATGATGCCCATTCAAAAACACTTTCTCTCATCAAAAGAACAAGAATCATCTTCTAGTGAATCACGTAATCCAAAAAATATTAACTATCTATTTCTTCTATCTTTAAATATTATCCCAAATACAAAAGCGGTAAGATAAAAATATTATTCAAAAATAAATAATCCCATAAGATGGGAAACTTATTTAAATCTTTAGAATTCCACAGTGCTATCCAATGTTCATCATAGACCATTCCATAAATACCTGTCCTTTAAATTCCTAGAAATAAACCAAAATAATATTGAAACCAAAATACATGAAGGAATTTATAACATAGTCCTCCAAAATAATCTTCCTCAATCATCTCCAAACAACATAAACTACTCCTAACATCTTATAACCAAAGTAACTAACCTAAACATATTTCCCCCAAGATAAGTTAATCATTTCCATAAGTAGCCTATATTACCATAAGTTCGCATTAAATTCATATATTCTTCAAAAATATATGTCAAAAATTATTCCTCAAAGAAATTACAATAGTAATATATTTACCTCGATCAAATAGGGGTCCCAAAATAATGAACGTCTTACAAAATAATAATCATATTTTAATCCCATAATCATCTCTTTTTTTGGAAGAATAGATTCACAACATCAACATGTGGTACATAACAATAGATTTTTTCCTTAATGATATGAAACCATATTAGGTAGTGACTCGATGTTCATAGAAAACATTATAGATATGATCATATAGCACGAACTAAAATACAACATGACATAGGAAATTATTGCGAAGAAGTTACATGTACTTTAGTCTTTATGATCAATCTCAGCATAGGAATTTAATTGTTCCCATGTCCTTGAAGATTGTTGATGCTCATCATGCTTCTTATCCCTTCCACGAGATCATTGCCTTGGATAATGTTTAACTCCTCCACATTTATGACATTGAAAATTATAAGTTACATTAGATCGAACCTTATCTCTATTCATCACATTATCCATTTTTTGAAGCAATCGGCTAATTTATGCCCTATCACCCACACATAAAACATCTCCTGGTTCCTTTGTGACATTATCCTTGGTTCCCCTTTCCACACTTATTTCACAAATGAAATTGGGTCTTCTTTCCCTTATCAACTTTATCATATGAACATCCTTGAGACTTCGTATTTTTATTACTTGATAAATTTGGGCATTCAACTACATTCCAATTCTTAATTGTGGTTTTTGATAGCTGGTTTAACATAATCAAAATATGTTCAACTTGATCTCACGTCATCTCTATCATATTAATAGGGAAATCATCACATTTCATATCACCTTGGTTGTTTGGAAATGTTCTTCCATTTCCCTCCATTAACTAGGAAAAGAAAGTATAATTATGGGCGTAAATACTTAGCCAATAATCATGAAAAGGAAACTTTAAGCATAAAAGGGTAAACTTGTTGAATAAAATTATATCCTAACTTGTGATCCCCTAGGTTCCAAACTAGGTTATCCATGATCATATATTCTTATGTGAATATTTATTTTATTTTATCTTTGTTCCTTTAATAATGGTTCACACTATGATTATTAATTTACCAAAGCATATCCCCCGGGAGTGTCATAACCAAGAGTGCAGTAAGGCCCATTGTCATGTACTAGTTCCCATTCAAGTCTATCTCAAAGCGGTGTTTTCGAGTTTTACCCTTATGTACTTCTATGCCAAAGCCACCTCTACCTGTTCGTATCCAGACAGGGGTGTATTTTCTTGGCAAACCCTTACTCAATACTCACCAAAATACCAAGAATATTTCCTATATTTAAACATTTCTATAGGTTTCTTCCTAAATATTTCATATCCTAATTTCCACAAATAACTAAACCATCCTTTGATACCAACTATAGCATCCCGCCTTTTTATAACATAACCTTTCATTAAATTTTACAAAACTGAGGATCTTTAAGGCTTAGTATCTTGGAAACCAAGAACATAAAACATGGAAACATAAAAAATTCTTCTTAATCACTTGAAAGGATTCTCCTTATGTTCATCCAAGGTTCATTAATGCATCTGATAACCTGGGGACATACATTAAGAGAAAGGGGTGAGCAGAAGGCCCAGTAAGGGAAAATAACGTATTTCATAACTTAAAGGTGTGGCTTCAACATTTAACTTAGAAAATCATGAACATATCACCAAGTTCTATCCATAAGGTTTCATTTGAAATTAACAAGTTAAACCCCAAGGTATCGTTAAAATTGTAATCTCTAGTGGTTACATCATTACCCAATGCAATGGGGCGCTATCAGGGTGCACCCTTAAATTTGTAATCTCTAGTGGTTACATCATTACCCAATGCAATGGGGCGCTATCAAGGTGCACCCTTAATTTGTCTCTATTATCATGTGAGCCACATATATCATCATCAAAAATTTCATAAATAACCTATATAGCAAAAACGAAATGGGTTTCATTTCATAATCATAACGTTTTAAAAACTGCTTTTAAAGACATGATCTTTATGTCACTTTAAACCCACGGAAAAGGAAAGTGGGTTTTCATTTATGTAAATCCCAGAATTTAAAATAGTAAATTTTGATATATATGTGAATACCCCAGTAGAAGATTGATCTTTGAGTATTCACTTAATAAAATAAAAGAATTTGAGAAAAGGAGTGAGACATTTTAAGAAGAAAATTTTGCAGCATAATGGCTATATTACAGGGTTTTAGAAAACATTGAAAAGAGAGGGGACATGGGTCACCCACTCATAAATAATCCATAAAACAGTAGAGGGATAGAATATAAAGGATATAGGTACATGGTAATGAAATTTGAAGGACATACCATTTGAAATGAAAAACATGGAAGGAGGACAAAAATAAGATTTTTCTTATGAAAATTCGGTAGCGTAACGGCGTCACTTATACATCAAAAAAATAAATTGACGAGAGAAAATAGGGTATCTTATCATATGAACATAAAAGATCAGTATTATAGATATAGATATCATACCCGAAAATAATAAAAAGTATCTTGAAAGACTTGACAATAAAATAGATATTTAAAATGAGAAGGGTGAAAGAATCCATTACAAAAATTTCGGCAGCCTAACGGCGCCACTCAAAAATTAATAAAACGAAATGATGAGAGTAAGAGGGGATATCACATCATATGAACATGAAAAGGGGAGTAAGAGGAATATAAAATAACACCCCCAACATAAGAACATGGAGCATAAAAGAAATGACTTAAAAAAGAGTATTTGAAATGAAAGAGAGAGGTTAGATCCCTTACCATAAAATGTATCTCTTAAAACAGAAGGGTTGGGACCTTTAGGGCTTGGGGCACCTTGGGAGGACTCTTTGGGAGCTAATGAGACCAGATATTCATTGGGGGAGAGTTGGGAGTGAAAACTAAAGGAGGAAAGGGGGAGTATTTATAGGGAAAGTGAGGGGACAAGAAATTAATGGCGAAGGGACACCTCAATGGTGGTATTGGCCACTTGGGACACCTCATACAATAATTCATCCTCTTTAGTCGACCATCCCTAAAAATATCTCATGACATCATCATGATGTCGTAATGATGTCATTAAACATACCGAAACCCTAAAACTGTATTTTTATTATTCACTGAAAATTCAATTTTTTTTCGAAAACTCCCAAAATTTCACCTTTACCAAATATCAATGTTCTGATTTCAAAAAAGAACTCCATTTTACAAAAATCATTTTCTAAATATTTTTAATCTAATTTTTAAATAAATACACTACTCACCGAAAATTATTTTTTTTCAGAAAAATCCACAAATATTACCTTAACATAATATCAATTCTATGAGTTCAAAACTGAAATCCATTTTATAAAAATAATTTCCTAAATATGTTTATTTTAATTATTAATAAAAAACACTATTCACCCAAAAAAAACTAATACTTCACTAATAATTTATGAAACAGTTATTTACCTATTTTATTTAATCTCATTACATAATCAAGGTTCCTAGATTATATTAATACTTTCTTTAAGTGAGATTAATAATCCATTTGGTCACATTACTATTCCTAAGCATAAAATCACTATTCATAATTTACGATTCATCGAAAATTAAGTTGATCTTATTAGAATCTATATTTTGTACTCAACATAATTGCAGAAGACCATTTTTTGAAAATCTTTAAAAAATTAATTATTTAAGGTATAAATATATATTTTCAAATATTCTTTTTCTAGAATTCATAAAAAAAATGCATAATATATTTATGAGGACATTTTAAAATTCACAAACTTCATCATAATAAGAAATCACAATTTTTTTTAAGTCAAAAGATTACAGAGGGTAGTTATGGTCTCCTTACATAGCCCCTTATAACCCCAGCATAGGACCTACGTGTAAGGTGTGCTAAGGTGAGAGAATCTGAGCGCGGCTCGTCCAACATTGCATGAGTAGTAATCTCTATTAGTTTGAATTTATCGCGATGACGATTCCGTTATAGTTTCACACAATGATGTTCAGCTTGGGTTTGGTCCAGAACAAAGCACAACGGTGCTACCTCATTCCCAAGTTCCATTAAATGGGCTTCGATTGGTCCGAGACTACTGGATGAGGCCATCAAATTTTCTTTCTATATTAATTAACCAAGAGCACTTGTATTTAGTGACAATAATCGAAACGTTTAGTTTCCAGCGGTCTTATTGACCAGCGGTCATATAACAGTCGAAACCGAACGGTCTCATTTTGATTATACTGATTTTATCAAATGAAACAGTTTTGTTGAGTATCAAATAAAATAACACATAAAATTAGGAATCAATATTTATTCAAAATTTTGGGTCGTTACATTCTTCCCCACTAAAAAATTGCATCCTCGCAATTTTTAAAATTGTGTTGGTAAATTTCATTGAATATCCCACATCTTTAAAGAAGTTAGTAAAACTATTACCTTAAAAGAATGAAAGGGAAGTACAAAGGTAACCCAAGTTAACCCATATTAGGATTCCATGTGGGAAAACATGGATATGGAAGAAAAAACAAATGGTCAAGTTCTGAGGGAGAGTGATAGAAAACATGATTAGAATAAAGTTAACCACATGAAAATCACAAACTTATGATGTGTGTAAATGGACTTTGATTACCCAGTAGGAAACCTAAACCAAATATGATTTTTATGTTACATTTCATAATTTTGAGGAATTCATTTACAACATAGAATAAGAACATAATGAAATATACTTACCTTGATGTATAGTTTCATCCTTTAATATGTTTATACCAAAACTAATCTTTTCTCCAAACGATGAGCATTCAAAAACACTTTCTCACATAAAAAGAACAAGAACCATCTTCTAGAGAATCCCGAAATCCAAAAAAGATTAACTATATTTTTCTTCTATCTTTAAAAATTATCCCAAAAACAGAAGGGGTAAGATAAAAAAATTATTCAAAAATAAGGAATCCCATAGGACGGGAAACTTCTTTAAATCTTCAAAATTCCACAGTACTACCCAAAGTTCATCATAGACCATTCCATAAATAATTTTCCTTAAAATTCCTCGAAATAAACTAAACTAAGTTTGAAACCCATATAAAAGAAGTATTTGATAACATAGTCTTCCAAAATAAACATCATCGTTCATCTCCAAACAACATAAACAAATCCTAACATCTTATAACAAAAGTAACTAACCTAAACATATTTTCCCCAAGATATGTTAATAATTTCCATAAGTAACCTATATTACCATAAGTTCACCTTAAATTCACCTCTTCTTCAAAATATAAGTCAACCTTTATTCATCAAAGAAATTACCATAGTAATATATTTACCTCGATCAAATAGGGGTCCCAAAATAGTGAACGTATTCCAAAATAATAATCATCTTTTAATCACATAATCATCTCTCTTTTTGGATGAACAGCTTCACAACATCAACATGTGGAACATAATAGTAGATGTTTTACATAATTATATAGAACCATCTTAGGTAGTGAATCGATGTTCTTATAAAACATTAAATATATTCTCATAGAGCACGAACTAAAATACAACATGGCATAAGAAATTATTGTGGAAAAGTTACATGTACTTTAGTCATCATGATCAATCTCAGCATAGGACTTGCATTGTTCCCTTGGACTTGATGATTGTTGATGCTCATCATGCTTCTCATCCCTTCCAAGAGATTATTGCCTTGGATAATGTTTAAATCCTCCAAATTTACGACATTGAAAATTATAAGGTACAATAGATCGAACCTTATCTCTATTCGTCATATTATAATTTTTTTTAGGCAATTGGAAAATTAATGCCCTATCACCCCACACATAAAACATCTCCCGGTTCCTTTGTGACATTATCCATGGTTTCCCTTTGCACACATTTTTTCAAAGGAAATTAGGTCTTCTTTCCCTTATCACCTTTATTAGATGAACATCGTTGAGACTTCGTCTTCATATTAATTGATGAATTTGGGAATTCAACTATGTACCAATTATTAATTGTGATTTTTTATAGCTGGTTTGGAATAATCACAATATGTTCAACTTGATCTCTCATCATCTCTGTCATATTAATAGGGAAATCGTAACATTTCCTATCACCTTGGTTGTTGGAAAATGTTCTTCAATTTCCCGCCATTAACTAGGAAAAGAAAGTATAATTAGGGGCTTAAATACATGGCCAATAATCATGAAAAGGAAACTTTAAGCATAAAAGGATAAAATTGTAGAAGAAAAGTATATCCTAACTTGTGATCCCTTAGGATCCAAACATGGTTATCCATGATCATATATTCTTATGTGAATCTTTATATTATTTTATATTTATTCTTTTAATAATGGTTCATACAAAGCTTATGAATTTACCAAATCATATCCCCTGGGAGTGTCATAACCAAAAGTGTAGCGAGGCCCGTTGTCGTGTACCAGTTCCCGTTTGAGTCTCTCTCAAAGCGGTGTTTTCGGGTTTTACCCCTATGTACATCTGTGCCAGATCCACCTCTACCTTCTCGTATTCAGACTAGGATATATTTTCTTGGAATCCCCTTACTCAATACTCACCAAAATACCAGGAATATTTCCTATATTTAAACATTTCTCTAGGGTTCTTTCTAATGTTTTCATATCCTAATTTACACAAATAACTAAACCATACTTTGATACCAACTATAGCATCATGCCCTTCTATAACATAATAATTCATTAAATTTTACAAAACCAAGGATCTTTAAGGTTTAGTGTCTTGGAAACCAGGAACTTAAAACATGAAAACATAAAACATTCTTCTTAAACACTCGAAAGGCCTCAGCTTATGTTCATCCTAGGTTCATTAATGCATCTCATAACCTGGGGACATAAATCAAAATAATGGGGTGAGTAGAAGGTCCAGTAAAAGAAATAAGGGGAAACATTTAACATGTGAACTTGTAATACATCAACAAAGTCATGAAATAACTTTAAGGCACGAGAAAGATATCATGAGGCATATCATAATAAAAATAACATATTTCATAACATGATGATGTGGCTAAAAAAAAATTAACATAGAAAATCATGAACATATCTCCAAAGTCCATCCCCAAGGTGTCATTTTATATTACCAAGGTAAACCCCAAGGTATCGTTAGAATTGTAATCTCTAGTGGTTACATCATTACCCAATGGAATGGGGCACTATCAGGGTGCGCCCTTAAATTTGTAATCTCTAGTGGTTACATCATTACCCAATGCAATGGGGAGATATCAGGGCGCACCCATAATTTTTCATTATTATCATGTGAGCCACATATATCATCATCAAAAATTTCATAAATAAACCATATAGCATAAATGAAATGGGTTTCATTTCATAATCATATGGTTTTAATAACATCTTTTAAAGAGGTGATCTTTATGTCACTTTAAACCCACAAAAAAGGAATGCGTGTTTTCACATATATAAATCCCAGAATTTAAATTAGGAAATTTTGATATATAGGTGAAAACCCCTATAGAAGAAAGCACTTTGACTATTCACTTAATAATATAAAATAATTTGAGAAAAGTAGAGAGACATTTTGAGAAGAAAATTTTTCAGCATAACAGCTATATTACAGGGTTATAAAAAACATTGAAAAGTGAGTGGACATGGGTCACCCACTCATAAATGATCCATAAAATAGTGTAAGGACAAAATATAAACGATATATGAACATGGTAATAAAATTTGAAGGATATACCATTTGAAATGAAAAACATGGATGGAAGACAAAAATAAGATTTGTCTTATGAAAATTAGGGAGCCTAACGGCGCCACTTAAACTAAAAAAAAAGATTTCGTGAGATCAAATAGGGTCTCTCATCATATGAACATAAAAGATCAGTACTATAGATATATAGATCATACCCCAACATAATAAAAAGGAACTTGGAAGACTTGACAAGAAAATTGAACTTGAAAATGGGAAGGGTGAAACAATCTGTTACAAAACTTTCGGTAGCCTAACGACGCCACTTAAACATTAATAAAAAGAAATGATGAGAGTAAGAGTGGATATCTCATCATATTAACATGAAAAGGGCAGTAATAGGAATATAAAATAACACCCCCAACATAAGAACATGGAGCATAAAATAAATGACCTAAAAGAGATTATTTGAAAAGAAAGAGAGAGGTTGGATCCCTTACCTGAAAACGTATCTCTTAAAACTCAAAAGTTGGGACCTTCACGGCATAGGGGAACCTTGAGAGGACTCTTTGGGAGGTAATGAGACCAGATATTCATTGGGGTAGAGTTGGGAGTGAAAAATAAAAGAGGAAAGGGTGAGTATTTATAGGGAATGTGAGGGGACAAGGCATTAATGGCCAAGGGACACCTCATTGGTGGTATTGGCAAAACCATGGGATTCCCCATGGTATTTTCCCATGGTATTGGCCACTTGGGACACCTAATACAATAATTCTTTCCCTTCATTAGACCATCCCTTAAAATATCTCATGACATCATCATGATGCAGTTATGATGTCATTAAACATACCAAAACCCTAAAACTGTATTTTTACTATTCACTGAAAATTCAACTTTTTCTGAAAACTCCCAAAATTTCACCTTAACCAAATATCAATGTTCTGATTTCAAAAAAGAAATCCATTTTATAAATATAATTTTCTCAATATTTTTAATCAAAATTTTAAATAAATACATTATTCACGGAAAATTCATTTTTTAGAAAAATCCCTAAAAATTACCTTAACATAATATCGATGCTCTGTTTTCAAAAATCAAATCCATTATATAAAGTTAATTTTGTAAATATATTTATGTTAATTTTTAATTAAAAAACACTATTCAACTGAAAAAACTAATACTTTACTAATAATTTTTGAAATAGTTATTTACCTATTTTATTGAGTCTCATTACTTAATCAAGGTGCCTAGATTATATTAATACTTTCTTTAAGTGATATTACTAATCCATTTGGTCACATTACTAATCCTAAGCATAAAATCACTATTCACAATTTACTATTCATCAAAAATTATGTTGATCTTATTAGACGCTAAATTTTGTACTGAACTTAATTGAATAACACCATTTTTTAGAAATCATTACAAAAAATTAATTATTTAAGGTTTAAAAAAATATTTTCAAGTATCCTTTTTCTAGAATTCATAAAAAAATGCATAATATATATATCTGGACATTTGAAAATTCACAAACATCATCATGAGAAGAAATCAAAAATTTTAATTATGTTAAAGGATTACACAAGGTAGTTACAGTCTCCTTACATAGCCCCTTAAAACCACAGCATAGAACCTAAGTGTAAGATGTGATAAGGTGAGAGAATCTGAGGGCGGATCGACCAACATTTCAGGAGTAGTAATCTCTATTAGTTTGAACTTATCGCGAAGGAGATTTCGTTATAGCTTCACACGATGAAGTTAGGCCTAGGTTTGGTCTAGAGCAAAGCCCAATGGTGCTACCTCCTTCCCATGTTCATTTAGATGGGCTTCGATTGGCCCGAGACTATTGGATGAAGCCATAAAATCTTCATTCTATATTAATTAACCAAGATGACTTGTATTTAGAGACAATAATCGAAACGTTTAGTTTCCAGCGGTCATATTGACCAACGGTCATAAAACAGTCGAAACCCAACAGTCTCATTTTTATTATACTCATTTTATCAAATGAAACAGTTTTGTTGAATATCAAATAAAATAACACACAAAATTAGGAAACAAGATTTATTCAAAATTTCGGGTCATTATATTCTTTCCCCATTTAGAAATTGCATCCTCGCAATTTTTAAAATTGGGTTTGGAAATTTCATTGAATTTCCCACATCGGAAAAGGAGTCATTAAAACTATTAATTTAAAAGAAAGAAAGGGATGTACAAAGTTCACCCAAGTTAACCCATACTTGGATTCCATGTTGGAAAACATGAATATGGATGAAAAAACAAATGGTCAAGTTCTGAGGGAGATTGATTAAAAACATGATTAGAAGAAAGTTAACCACAAGAAAATCAAAAACTTATGATGTGTGTAAATAGTCTTTGACTACCCAGTGGGAAACGTAAACCAAAAATGTTTTTGTTTTAGGTGACGTTTCATAATTTTTAGGAATTCATTTACTAAATAGAATAAGAACATATGGAAATATACTTACCTCCAAGTATAGTTTCATCCTTTAATAGGTTTCTACCAAAACTAATCTTTTCTCCAAAAGATGAGCATTCAAATACACTTTCTCTCATCGAAAGCACAAGAATCATCTTCTAGAGAATCACATAATCCACAAAAGATTAACTACCTATTTCTTCTATCTTTTAACATTATCCCAACAACATAAGGGGTAAGATTAAACAATTATTCAAAAATAAATAATCCCATAGGAATCGAAACTTCTATAAATCTTCAAAATTCCACAGTACTACCCAAAGTTCATCATAGACCATTCCATAAATAATTTTCCTTAAAATTCCTCAAAATAAACCAAACTAAGATTGAAACCCAAATACAAGAAGGATTTGATAACATAGCCTTCCAAAAAAAACGTCATCGGTCATCTCCAAACAACATAAAAAACTCCTAACATCTTAGAACAAATGTAACTAACCTAAACATATTTTCCCCAAGATAGGTTAATCATTTCCATACGTAACCTATATTACCATAAGTTCACCTTAAATTCAACTATTCTTCAAAATATAAGTCAACCTTTATTCCTCAAATAAAATACCATAGTAATCTATTTACCTCGATCATATAGGGTTCCCAAAATAGTGAACGTCTTCCAAAATAATAATCATCTTTTAATACCATAATCATCTCTTTTTTTCGGAAGAACAGCTTCACAACATCAACATGTGGTGCATAACAATAGATTTTTTTCATTAATGATATAGAACCATCTTAGGTAGTGACCCAATGTCCTTATAAAACATTAAAGATATACTCATAGAGAACGAACTAAAATACAACATGACATAGACAATTATTGTGAAGAAGTTACATGTACTTTAGTCATCATGATCCATCTCAGCATAGGACTTGCATTGTTCCCTTGTCCTTGATGATTGTTGATGCTCATCATGCTTCTCATCCCATCCAAGAGAAAACTTCCTTGGATAATGTCTAACTCCTCCACATTTACAACATTGAAAATAATAAGGTACATTAGATCGAACCTTATCTCTATTCATCACATTATCCATTTTTCTGAAAAATTGGCTCATTTATGCCCTATCACCCCACACATAAAACATCTCCCGGTTCCTTTGTGAAATTATCCTTAGCGCCCCTTTCCATGCTTTTTTCAAAATGGAAACTTGGTCTTCTTTTCTTTTTCAACATTATTAGATGGACATCCTTGAGACTTCTTCTTCATCTTACTTGGTGAATTTGGGCATTCAACTATGTACCAATTATTAATTTGGATTTTTGATAGCTGGTTTGGCATAATCACAATATGTTCAACATGATCACTTGTCATATCTGTCATATTAATAGGGAAATTGTCACATTTCCTATCACCTTGGTTGTTGGGAAATGTTATTCCATTTCCCTCCATTAACTAGGAAAAGAAGGTATAATTAGGGGCATAAATACTTAGCCAATAATCTTGAAAAGGAAACATTATGCATAAAAGGATAAACTTGTAGAAGAAAAGTATTTCCTAACTTGTGATCCCTTAGGTTCCAAACTAGGTTATCCAAGATCATTTATTCTTATGTGAATATTTATTTTATTTTATCTTTGTTCCTTTAATAATGGTTCATACTATGCTTATGAATTTACCAAAGAATATCCCCCAGGAGTGTCGTAACCAAGAGTGTAGCAAAGCCTGTTGTCGTGTACCAGTTCCTGTACGAGTCTAGCTCAAATCGGTGTTTTCGGGTTTTACCCCTATGTACAAATGTGCCAGATCCACCTCTACCTGCTCGTATCTAGACAGGGATGTATTTGATTGGCAACCCCTTACTCAATACTCACCAAAATACCAGGAAGATTTCCTATATTTAAACATTTCTATAGGGTTCTTCCTAAAGTATTCATATCCTAATTTCCTCAACTAACTAAACCATGATTTTATAGCAATTATAGCATCCCTCCTTTTTATAACATAAATTTTCACTACATTTTACAAAACCAAGGATATTTAAGGTTTAGTGTCCTTGAAACCGGGAACATAAAACATAAAAACATAAAAAATTCTTCTTAAACATTTGAAAGGTTTCTACATGTGTTCATCCTAGGTTCATTAATTAATCTCATAACCTAGGTACATAAATCAAAATAAATGGGTGAGCAGAAGGCCCAGTAAGTGAAACAAGGGGAAACATCTAACATGTGAACTTGTGATACATCAACAAAGTCATGAAAGAGGACACTAAGGAACGAGAAAGAAATCATGAGGCATATCATAATAAAAATAACGTATTGCATAACTTGAAGATGTGGCTAAAACATTTAACATAGACAATCACGAACATATCACCAAGGTCCATCCCCAAGGTGTCATTTGAAATTACCAAGGTAAACCCAAGGTATCATTAAAATTGTAATCTCTAGTGGTTACATCATTACCCAATGCAATGGGGAGCTATCAGGGTGCACCCTTAATTTTTATTTATTATCATGTGAGCTGGATATATCATCATCAAACAGTTCTTAAATATCCCATATAGCATAAAATAAATGGGTTTCATTTCATAATCATAACGTTTTAAAAACTGCTTTTAAAGACGTGATCTTTATGTTACTTTAAACAAACGGAAAAGGAAAGCGGGTTTTAATATATGTAAATCCCAGAATTTAAAATAGGAAATTTTGATATATATGTTAATACCACTGTAGAAGAAATAGATTTGTGTATTAAATTAATAAAATAAAAGAATTTGAGAAAAAGAGAGAAATTTTAAGACAAAAATTCTGCAGCATAACAGTTATGTTACAGGGTTTTAGAAAACATTGAAAAGAGAGGGGAAATGGGTCACCCACTCATAAATGATGCATAAAACAGTATAGGGACAGAATATAAAGGATATATGAACATTTTAATGAAATTTGAAAGACATAACATTTGAAATGAAAAACATGGAAGGAAGACAAAAATAAGATTTTTCTTATGAAAATTCGGCAGCCTAATAGCGTCACTTAAACATCAAAAAAAATGAATTGACGAGATCAAATAGGTTCTCTCACCATATGAACATAAAATATCAGTATGATAGATATAGAGATAATAACCCAACATAATAAAAAGAAACTTGAAAGACTTGACAAGAAAATAGAACTTGAAAATGAAAAGGGTGAAAGAATCCGTTAAAAAAATTTCAGCAGCCTAACGGCGCCACTTAAACATTCATAAAATGAAATGATGAGAGTAAGAGGGGATATATCATCATGTGAACATGAAAAGGGAAGTATGAGGAATATAAAAGAACATCACCTAACATAATAACATGGGGCATAAAAGAAATGACTTAAAAGAGTGTATTTGAAAAGAAAGAGAGAGGTCGGATCCCTTACCTTAAAAACGAATCTCTTAAAACTCAAAGGTTGGGACCTTGAGGGCTCAGGGGAACCATGGGAGGACTCATTGTGAGTTAATGAGACCCGAGCTTCATTGGGAGAGAGTTGGTAGTGAAAACTAAAGGAGGAAAGGGTGAGTATTTACAGGGAAAGTGTGGGGACAAGGCAATAATGGCCAAGGGACACCTCATTGGTGGTATTGGAAAAACCATGGGCTTTCCCATGGTATTTGCCCATGGTATTGGCCACTTGGGACACCTCATACAATAATTAATCCCCTTTAGTCGACCATCCCTTAAAATATCTCATGAAATCATAATGATGCAGTCATGATTTCATTAATCATACCAAAACCCTAAAACTGTATTTTTACTATTCACTGAAAATTGAAATTTTTCCGAAAACTCCCAAAATTTCACCTTAACCAAATATAAATGTTCTGATTTCAAAAATGAACTCATTTTTATAAAATCAAATTTCTAAATATTTTTAATCTAATTTTTAAATAAATACACTATTCACCGAAAATTCATTTTTGTCAAAATAATTTTTAAAAAATTACCTTAACATAATATCGATGCATAGAGTTCAAAAGTTAAATCCATTTTAAAAAAATAATTTTATACATATTTTTATTTTAATTTTTAATCAAAAAAACTATTCACCCGAAAAAAGTAATACTTGACTAATAATTTCTAAAATAGTTATTTACCTATTTTATTGAATCTCATTACTTAATCAAGGTTCCTAGATTATATTAATACTTTATTTAGGTGAGATTACTAATCCATTTGGTCACATTACTAATCCGTAGAATAAAATCACTATTCATAATTTACTATTTATCAAAAATTATGTTGATCTTATTAGACTCTAAATTTTGTACTGATAATAATTGTAGAAGACCATTTTTTGAAAATCATTACTAATAATTAATTATTTGTGGTTTAAATAAATATTTTCAAATTTCCTTTTTCTAGAATTCATAAAAAGATGGATAATATATTTATCTAGACATTTAAAAATTCACAATCTTCATCATAAGAAGAAATCACAATTTTTATTTAAGTCAAAGGATTACACAAGGCAGTTACGGTGTCCTTACATAGCCCCTTATAACCCCATCATAGGAAATAAGTGTAAGGTGTGCTAAGGTGAGAGAATCTGAGGCCGGCTCGGCCAACATTGCATGAGTAGTAATCTCAATTAGTTTCAACTTCTCATGCAGGTGATTCCGTTCTAGCTTCACACGATGAAGTTCAGCTTGGGTTTGGTCTAGAGCAAAGCCCAGTGGTGCTACATCCTTCCAATGTTCCATTAGATGGGATTCGAATGGCATGAGACTACTGGATGAGGCCATCAAATTTTCTTTCTATATTAATTAACCAAGATCGCTTGTATTTAGAAACATTAAGAGAAACGTTTCGTTTCCAGCGGTCATATTGACCAACAGTCATATAACAGACGAAACCCAACAGTCTCATTTTGATTATACACATGTTATCAAATGAAACAGTTTTGTTGAGTATCAAATAAAATAACACACAAAATTAGGAAACAAGATTTATTCAAAATTTTGGGTCGTTACATGTTACATGAATTTCAGGGGGTGGTGGTCTACACTTCCATAAACAATGTTTTCATATTTACACAAAATGAAAAGAACAAAGTTATGTGTTATAATATATTTAAATAATCATATTGATATTTTAAATACCATATATAAAATATATAATCAGAGTGTAATTAATAATACAAATCGATGATATTTGGTGAAGAAAAAATGAACAATCCTTATTTTAGGAGGCAGTAGTTCAACGTACACCATAACACTATGTTTGTTACCAATTAGATTGGATTATGTGTAAATGTAGATTGAACCCATAACATAAAAACATCTCAATATATTGAATATACTAGTGTTATTATATAATTATGTAATAAGGATATTTTAGGGGGTTAAAAATTGAAATAATACTAGAGAACCTATGGAAGAATGTCACCTCTTATTCAGGAAACTTCATTTGGTTTGAACCAAAGGAAATCCTTGGATGGATTTCTGATCTTGGAAAGGAATATAAATTTAGGGGAGGGATGTGGAGGAGAGATTTGGGTAGATCATGTTCATTATGAAGTGTCTTAGAGGTGTGAATAAGTGAGAGGAGAGAAGGCCAATTATAATATAGGTGGATTGTCACTCTTGTAACTTTTTCGAAAGGGAATTCCCCAATAAAAATTCTTATTTCAAGTGTAACACCCACAAAATTTGTGAATTTTTTTACAAATTAATTTCACCTTTGTGATATTTTCTATTTCACATAACACTAAATATTATTTAGTTTATATTAAATAACTATATTTATTTTATGTTATTCACAATACCATGTAAATTGTGCACTAAAAAACATAAAGTTTAGCTTGGTCTACACAGAATATCATGGATTGCTTGTGTTACATGAAATAGTGTCTTTCCTTGATGGTTTTCATAACACACATGATTGAGTTTTATGAAAAAAGAAAATATTATTATAATATATAACATAGAAATTAAATTTTTAGTCCTGAATGTTGTTGTAATTTTTATGATTATATGTGGTTTATAAAAATATTAGATGAATTTTTAGGTTAGATAAAATGGAACATATTTTTATTTTTATTGTCAAAAGATGTTTTTCCCTAATAAAATCAATTAATAACAATTTTTGAGTGATATTAATGTTATAAAAATTTTATATATTCAATAATTTTTTTAACATGCGTAAAATAGCTTTTATAGACATAAAATAAAGAAACAAAATTTTATGCATAAAAAATATATTTTATAATGATTGTTTTAGTAATTTTTATTTCTGAACCCATTTTCAATCCATTTTTTTTAAATTTAAAAGATTTAATATGAAAAAATAATCTTTAAATAATTAGTAAGAATATAAAAATTTGGTAAAAATTATTTTTTTTATAGTATGGTTTCAATAGAATACTAAAAAACCTAATATTTTAATTCAAAAAGGATTTTTCATCTAATTTATATATAGAGATAAATTATATATTTAATTGGTTACATAGCTTAATTAGAGAATAATTTTTTTAATTAATCCAATGAAGGTCATTAGAACCAATTTCACATTGAAATTGGATAAAAAAATCTTAGCACATTTTGAAATGCTTTTACTTTAAAACCCCTTTCTGTCGACCTCACAACGAGATTTATTTTATATTAATTTCTAACACATATGTGACTGGGACATTAAAATATAGATTCCCTATTTGTAATAATAATAACGTATAATTGTTAGTATTTTAAATTTATGGGTTGATAAAAAAATATTTGGGCATTTAAAAAAAATATATACATCAACATAGGTTAAATGAAGCTTAATTGTGGACAAAATCAGAAATTAAAGATAAAAACGACTTATTCACTAGTAAGAAAACACTTTTAGGGACATATATAGACCATATACTCTGTTTTAATTTATTTTTACCATTATTGGATCCACATTAAACATTAAATATGTGGGTGGAATTCAGTCTTCAATTATTTAAAAGAGTATTAATCCCCCTTCCCTATAAATCTTGTTTACCTCTCCCTCTTCTCACATCTCTCAAACCACAAAAGATCATGAAATAAAAACAAAATACACTTTCAGAAATCACTAAATTACTCCTCCAGTATTTCCTTTAAAAATAATGTATTCCAATGAATCATTTTGGCACAATCTAAATTGAGTTACCCGATAAAGATGTAACATATTCTCTCAAGCTCCATTATTTCACTTTCCTTCTTCAGCACATCCACTCACTTTATTTCATTTCTATATAGAAAATAGTGGTATCCTAAATATACTATGATGTTTTAGGCTATGTGTAATGACCCAAAGTTTCATTAATGGAAAATCCTTCTTGATCTTATTAAATGTCTCTTTATATAAAATGTTTTTATAAGATGTCAACTTCTTGAGTTTTATGTTAAGATTTATTACCGTTGTTTATATATCCATTGAACAGTGATCACATGATTAGTATAAATATAGGACCTTAACAAATCCAATTTACTCAAACAAAAGAAGTTATGGCCTCATCCAGTAGAATTCCCCATACGAAGCCCATTTTTCAGAGCTCAGAAAAGTGGTGGGATCATTGGGCTTCTCCCTTGACCAAGCCCAGGCTGAGCTTCACCATGTCAAGCTCGAACGAGACCATCTACGGGAAAAGTGGATGTTTATAGAGATTACCAATCGAGTGATGTTATCCCAGACACCCCAAGAGTCTGTCACCATCGCACACCTTACCTTCAGGTCTTATGCGGCTATTTTAAGGGGTTATGTAACAAATAAGTAGTATTATGCTCATGTACATTATTTTTTTATATAATAATGAATATAATTTCTAGTCATTATTTATACATTTTAAATAGTATTTAAAGTATAAATGGTGTTTTTAGTTATTATTTAATTAAGAAATCTATTTTATTAAATTAAGGTATTTTTGAATAAAATAACATTTTAATAAAATAATAATAATATTATTAAATTTATTTTTATTAAATATAAATGATCTTATAATTTTATGATTGCAATTAAAATTTTATATTAAGGTCTGAAAGCCATTTCTGTCAAAACCCGTGAATTTTCGATAAATGTTGGATTTTATTTTAAGAGTGAAAATTAACATATTAAAAAAAAATTAGATAAATTAAATTTCATTTCTGGAATCAGGACTTCGAAATTATCCAACGGTGAATTTTTCACAATTTTCTGTGACAGTCAAATTTTTGGGTAAAAATTAAATACCATTTAAATATATAATGCGTTTTATGACATCATAATGACCCAATGGTGATGTAAAAAATACCATAATCCTTATATTCGGCCAATATATGTTGTATCATTAAAATAATGTGATTTGGGTTTGTTTGAATTACTTTTCAAAGCATTAATGGACCCCTCAAGACATATTCAACACATTGCCTTTTTAAATTAATTTCCATGGGAGTGTGACTCACCTCTACATAAGCAACCATATTATTTTAAGGATTTAGGACTTGGGCCTTATAAAATATTGTTTTCTTCTTTCCTTTTCCAAAAACCATGAGCAAAAACCATGGGATGGTTTGTGGTTTGGATTAATTTAATGTAAGGGGACCCAACCATAAATAATAAAGAATTCCCTCACCTATCCTATATAAACCCACCCAAGCTCCCACTTCCTCCTCACTAAAATCCCTTGAAGTTCGTCCAACCTCTGACCTACTCTCTCTATAATCCTCCCATGGTTCCCCAAGCTCCAAAAAAGGCTCTCACAAGCCTCTCTCTAGCCTTTGGAAGCACACTTCCAAGTAAGGGTTTTTTCTTCCTTTCTCTTTTTGTCAATTTTCATTAAGTTGTATTACCCTTTAAATTTAAATTATGAATGTTGGGGTATGGTTTTGAACCTCCCCCATACTTCCCTATTATTTTTTGAATGATGGCATACCCCTTTCTCTCTCATTAAATGCCTCCCATGTACACCCATTACTATGCTGAAATTCCGAAAGGAACTTCTCTCTCTTCTTTTACATTCAAGCAATAATTTTGTATCATTGAATCTAAATTCCATTACAACTGTTGTGGAATGTATCTATATGGCCTCATTACTATCCAATACATGTAAATATGATGAGGAACTCCTTTCTCTCTCATCAACCATTTTTATGAATTCTTATGTTACGTCGTTACGCTGCCGAAATCGCACCAATTTTCTAAGCCAATGCCATTGTGTAGTGAATACCATGCCCATTTCTCCATCAAGGGTATTCACCTTTATGCACATTTACTTATTGATTATAAAGTTTCATTTATTAATTCCACATTCCTTTATCATGGAATAAATGATTGTGTTTTATGAAACCATGTGGCACACTTATGAATGAAATTAAATGTTTAAGAAGGGTGCGCCCTTATAGCACTCCAATGCATTGGGTAAAGTATAGTATCATGATACGTCATGTGCAATGAGTGTTGAATCATGCTAATTCAAGTGAAACGAGGGTTTACTCGTGCTTCCTGTGTAATGAGGTTTTACTAATGCTTTATGTGCAACGAGCCTTGGCTCATGCTAATTCCATGTTAAGTGTTGTTTCCACATTTCCATGTTATGATTATCATTCTTTATCATGCCTTTATGTTCATGTTTTTAATGCTCTATTGATATGACTATTTTATAACATGTATTTTACTCCTCATGTTATTCCATGTGTACTCCCTTACTGGGATTTATAGCTCACCCTTTACTTATGCATGACCACAGGTTATCCCATTCAATGCTAAGTACGAGGGAATGTAGTGGTCATGTAGAGGAAGTTTTCAATAAAGATGTTATATTTCATGTTTTACGTTTTTATGTAATGATCCTAATCCCTAAAGACACTAAACCTATCGATCTTCTTTGTTGTATCAAGTGAAGTTTTATGTAATAAATCATTATTAAGTTGTAATAAAAATTAGGGTTGTCATAGTTGGTATCAGAGGATAGGTTTAGTTATTTTTGGGATTAGGAAACCCTAGTAATGCCTTAGATACAAGACTAAGTATAATAAAAACATACCTAAGTTTTAGTAAGTTCTGAGTAAGTGGCATATCAAACAAATACATCCCTGTCTGGATATGAGCAGGTAGAGGCGGCTCTGGAAAAAATGTATCCTAGGGGTAAAACCCGAAAACACCGCTTTGAGCTAGACTCGAACGAGAACGGGTGCACGACAATGGGACTTGATTCACTCTTGGTTACGACACTCCTGGGGGATATGTTTTGATAAATTCACAAGTTTTGTATGAGCCCTTATTAAGGGGATTTAAAAAAATTCCATTAAGAATATATGTTAGAATGTAGATCATAAAAATCAAAGATTGAAGCCTATAGACTCATGAGTTAAGGAAATGAATGTTTATTTATAAGTCATCAACTGTTGTCTTTGGATTATCCTTTTTGTGTTACCTCTAAATTTCTTTCTATTCCAACCAATGGCCGGTAATAGGAGGACTCGGTCTAACAACCATTGTAATGATCAGTGTGATGACTGTACTAATGACATGGCAAATCCAATGGGAGTGGGAATCGAGAACTTTTTCCCGTTTCTCTCTCACCTAACTGTAGTTTTGAATAGAAACACATGTCAAGAGGAACGTTCAACCCCCCCTAATAAAGAATAAGTCGCTATCGAGAGCTTCATGAGGCAAAGGCCTCCTACTTTTAGTGGATCATCCGATCCCACGATCACTGAACAATTGATCAACTCCATTGAAAAGATATTCTCCATCCTCCAATGTTTTGAACACGAGAAGGTTCTCCTAATGGCTTATCGTATGGAGGGTGAAGCTGACCAATGGTGGATGTTGATCAAAAATATGAATCCTGAGGAGGATATTAAGGTGTTATAATGGCAGGATTTTCGGAAGATGTTTTTCGATAAATATTTTCCACACACCCTCCAGCTTAAGATGGAAAGGGACTTCCTTTCCCTCAAGAAAAAAGATGAAGAATCTGTTGGAGCATACGAGGCAAAATTCATGAGGCTTGCATGATACAATTCCGGTTTTGTCGTTACCCTTGAATACAAGGTTGACCACTTCTTTGGTGGGTGAAGCCTAGCTTGCGGAAAGCATTAGTGATCCGTGACTTTGAAAACTATGAGGAAATTTTCCAATGTGCCTTCAAGGTTGAAATGGATATCGGGGAATCACAGGGGTATCATGGGGACAAAAAGTGTAAGGTGGACTTCAATTCTGGTTGTCCGATGGATAAATTCAACGATGCTATGAAGATCCAGCACCCCACTTTCCAAAATTGCGGAAAGAAGGACCCTGGATATTGCCTTAAGGGGACGATAAAATTCTTAAGGTGTGGAAGAGAAGGGCACCTAGCTGATAATTGTCAGCAAGAAGGACCCACAACTGTGACAGAGGAGAGGAATGCTTCATTCGAACCTCAACGCGTTTTTCAATGCTAAAAATGCAAATAACCGGTGCATTTTTCAAATCATTTCCCTACTCCAAGGGTTATCGGAGGCAACCAACAACCTCCAAGACAACAAGGAAGAGCTTTTGCCATCACTTCTGGAGAAGTGAACCCCGAAAATGAAGTGGTGATAGGTACGCTAGGTATTCATTCAAGAATAGCGAACGTACTTTTTCATTCAGGTTCTACGCATTCTTTTATATCACGAAAGTTTAGTAGAACAATCCCAGCACCACCACAAACGTGGAAGTAAAGATGTCGATGAGTACGGAAAATGGGGCAATCATTGTATCCCATGAGTATAAGTCCTCCCCTATTATAATCTGTGGATTGAATTTCCCGACGAACCACATCATACTCCCTCTGGTGTAATTTGATGAAATTATTGGCGTGGATTGTCTTTCCTTATGTAGAGCCAAAATATATTGTCGGGAGAGGGAAATCACACTCCATATGGAGAATCGACCCTAGATTCTTTACAAGTGTCAGGAAGAAGATGAATCTCCTTTAGATCCATCTTCTCATGCATGGATATTACTGCCTTATGAGCACGCATATCTGGATCAGATGATTGATTCCATGGAAGAAACCATCCTTGAAGAAATGACTATAGTGAGGGAATTCGCTGAAGTGTATTCTGAGGAACTGTCTGGTCTTCCTCCAAGAAGAGATGTTGAGTTCTCAATTGAACTTATAACTGGGGCGCTACCAATATCAAATACTCCATATGGAAAGGCTATTGTTAAGATTGAAGAGATTATGAAACAACTACAAGAGAATATGGATAATGGGTTTATATGCCCAAGTTCTTCACCATGGGCTACACCAGTCCTCTTCGTCAAGAAGAAGGATGGATCAATGCGGATTTGCATCGATTATCGTGATCTTAACAAAATCCCGATAAAGAACAAGTATCATGTCCAAAGAATCGATGACTTGTTTGATCAGCTGCGTTGAGCACAATACTTCTCCAAGGTGGAATTGCGGTTGGGATATTATCAAGTAAGGGTGAAGAAGGAAGATGTCCCCAAGACTACTTTTCGTAAAAGATACGGGCACTATGAATTCATAGTAATGCCTTTCAGACTCACCAATTCTCCAAAAATATTCATGGACTAGATGAATATATTCTTTAGAGATTACCTTGACAAATTTGTGGTAGTGTTTATAGATGATATTCTAATATACTCCAAAACCAAGGAGGATCCTGAGGAGCATTTAAAAACTGTACTAGAAACATTGTGCAAGGAGAAGCTCTATGAAAAGTATAGAAAGTGTGAGTTCTGGTTGAAGGAGGTCTCATTCTTATGCCATATCATCACAAGCAATGGGATATCTGGGGACCCCTCTAAAACAGATGCAATTGAGGGATGTCCATGGCCAATATCAGTAACGGATATCTGTAGCTTCTTAGGGTTAGCTAGATATTATCTACGATTTGTGAGAAATTTCTCACGATTGTCTGACCCTCTTACCAAGCTAACTCTAAAGGGAGTAAAGTTTTCATGGAGTGATGAATGCGAAGAAAGCTTCAAGGAGTTGAAAATGAGGCTTATCATTGCACCCGTCCTCACTTTACCCACAAGTGGGGAACTTTTGTGGTATTAAGTGATTCTTAAAAGAAGGTCTTAGGTTGTGTGCTGATGCAGAATGATTAAGTGATATCCTATACCTCAAGGCAGTTGAAAATCCATGAGCGAAACTATCCAATTCATGATCTGGAGTTGGCAGCTGTGATCTTTTCCTTGAAAATCTGGCGGCATTATCTCTATGGAGAGAAATGTGAGATATATAATGACCACAAGAGTCTTAAATATATATTCACACAGAAAGAGCTTAATATGCTCCAGAGAAGATGGATAGAGCTCATCAAGGATTATGACTGTTCAATACATTAACACCCTGGGAAAGCGAACAAGGTGGCATATGCCCTAAGTAGAAAGGACCCTGCAATTTTAATAATGATGAGAATTTAGAAGGATCCAATCTTCTTATACTTGATGAAGATGGATGTGGGAATCATAAAGAATGGAACATCATCAATCCTTTCACAAATGATTGCTCAACCATCTATTTTGTAAATGTTAAAGGATGCTCAAAAGGATGATGTGGGAATTCAGGAAAAAGTGGGAGCTATCGAAAAAGGGAAATCCTAGGAGATTAATGTTACTGAAGAAGGAATTGTGCGGTTTGGGAAAATACTATGTCTTCCATCAAGTCCGGAGCTGAAGAAGGAACTTTTGGATGATGCACATAGTTCAAATTTCTCTATTCACCCAGGGAGCAAAAAGATGTATCGAGATCTCTGAGAAAACTTTTTGATGGATAATATGAAGAAGGAGATCGCTAAATATACATCAAAGTGCCTGGTGTGTCGGAAAGTGAAGGCAGAGAGGTAGAAGTCTATTTCGATGATGTAACCATTGCCCATACCAGAATGGAAATGGGAGAACATCACCATGGACTTTGTCACCGGACTTCCAAGGACATCCAAAGGAAACAATGCTATCTAGGTTGTTGTGGATTGACTTAAAAAGACTGCACACTTCATTACTATTCAGGAGGATTTCACTTTGGATCAACTGGCACGGATATATATCAGGGAAGTGGTAAGGATGCATGGAGTACCACTATCTATTGTGTCTGACCGAGATCCAAGATTCACCTCTATGTTTTGGAAGAGTCTTCAACATTCTCTGAATACTAAATTGAACTTCAGTATGGCCTATCATCCTCAAACTGATGGCCAATCCGAGCGGACTATCCAAACACTTGAGGATATGTTGAGAGCATGCTCAATGGACATTAAAGGAGGATGGGATCAACATCTCCCTCTGGTTGAGTTCTCTTATAATAACAGTTTCCACTCAAGCATCCAAATGGCACCATATGAATCCCTATATGTGAAAAGGTGTAGAACACCATCATGTTGGGATGAGGTTAGTGAGCATAAGCTGCTTGAAATAGAAATGGTGGAAGAAATGGTGGAGAAGGTGAAAACCATTCAGCAGCATATCAAGGCAGCCCAGAGTCGACAGAAGAGTTTTATAGATAATCGTCGACGAGACCATGAGTTTAAAGCTGGAGACATGGTGTTTCTATTCATATCTCCATGGAAAAAGGTCATGAGGTTTGTAAAGAAAGGGAAGTTCAGTCCAAGGTACATCGGCCCCTTCAAGATTCTTGATCGTGTTGGGGCTATGGCCTATCGAATAGAACTTCCACCTACCATGGCCAAGGTACATGATGTCTTTCATGTATCCCTCTTAAGGAAGTACATACTGGATCCTCCACATGTACTCTCATCTGAGGTGGTACGATTGGAAAATGGTCTTTCTTATGAGGAGAAACCAGTGAAGATTATAGATCATAGAGAAAAAGTTATACGAAATAAGACAATTCCCCTCGTCAAGGTGTTATCGAGAAACAACAAGTTTGAAGAAGCAACTTGGGAATCAGAGGATATGATGAAGCTGAGTTACCCACATTTGTTTTAGTGTTGGAAAAGGAAAATTTCTAGGGAGAAATTTCTTAAGGGGGGAATATTGTAACGACCCAAAGTTTCATTAAAGGAAAATCCTTCTTGATCTTATTAAATGTCTCTTTATATAATTTTTTTTATAAGATGTCAACTTCATTGGTTTTATGTTAAGATTTTTGACCATTGTTAATATAGCCATTGAACATGGATCACATGATTAGTATAAATATATGACCTTAACAAATCCAATTTACTCAGAAAAAAGAAGTGATGGCCTCATCAAGTAGAATTTCCCCATACGAAGCCGATTTGTCAGAGCTCGGAAAAGAGGTGGCATCCTTGGGCTTCGCCCTTGACCAATCCCAAGCTGAGCTTCACCATGTCAAGCTCGAACGGGACCGTCTACGAGAAAAGTGGATGTTGATAGAGATTACCACTCGAGCAATGTTATCCGAGCCACCCCAAGAGTCTATCACCATCGCACACCTTACCCTTTGGTCTAATGCGGCTGTTTTAAGGGGTTATGTAACAAATAAGTAGTACTATGATCATATACAATATATTTGAATATAATAATTAATATTATTTCTAGTCATTTTTGTTACATTGTAAATAGTTTTTAAAGTACAAATGGTATTTTTAGTTATTATTTAATTAAGAAATCTATTTTAATAAATTAAGGGATTTTTTAATTAAATAATAGTTTACTTAAATAATAATAATATTATTAAATTAATTTTTATTGAATATAAATGATCTTATAATTTTATGAATGCAATTAAAATTTTATATTATGGTCTGAAATCCATTTCTTTCAAAACCCGTGAATTTTCGATAAATGTTGGTTTTTATTTTAAAAGTGAAAATTAAAATAACTAGAATTTTATTTAGATAAAATTAATGTCATTTCTGGAATCAGGAGGTCTAAATTATCCAACGGTGAATTTTTCATTATTTTCTGAGATAATCAAATTTTTGGGTAAAAATTAAATACCGTTTAAATATATAATGTGTTTTATGAAAAAATAATGACCTAATGGTGATGTAATAAAATAAAATAAACCTTATTGTCGTCCAATATATGTTTTATCATTAAATTAAAGTGTTTTTGGGTTTGTTTGACATACTTTTCAAAGCATTAATGGACCCCTCAAGACATATTCAACACTTTGCCTTTTTAAATTAATTTCCATGGGAGTGTGACTCACCTCCACATAAGAAAACTTATTATTTTAAGAAGTTCGGGATTTTCCCTTATAAAATATTTTTCTCCTCTTCCCATTTCCAAAAACCATGGGCAAAAATCATGGGATGGTTTGTGGTTTGGATTAATTTAATGTAAGGGGACCCAAACCTAAATAATAAAAAATTCCCTCACCTTTCCTATATAAACCCACCCAAGCTCCAACTTCCTCCTCACTAAAATCCCTTGGAGATCATCCAACATCTGACCTACCCTTTCTAGAATCCTCCCATGGTGCCCAATCCTCCCAAGAAGCCTCTCACAAGCCTCTCTCTATCCTTTGGAAGCACACTTCCAAGTAAGGGTTTTTTCATCCTTTCTCTTTTTGTCAATTTTCATTAAGTTGTATTGCCCTTTAAATTTCAATTATTAATGATGGGGTATGGTTTCGAACCTCCCCCATACTGACCTTTTATTGTTTGAATGATGGGAGACCCATTTCTCTCTCATTAAATGCCTCCCATGTACACCCATTACTATGCCGAAATTCCGAAAGGAACTTCTCTGTCTTCTTTTACATTCAAGCAATAATTTTGTATGATGAATCTAAATTCCATTACAATTGTTGGGACATGTATCTATATGGACTCATTACTGTCCATTACATGTAAATATGATGAGGAACCCTTTTCTCTCTCATCAACCATTTTTATGAATTCTTATGTCACGCCGTTACGCTGCCGAAATCGCACCAATTTTCTAAGCCAATGCCATTGTGTAGTGAATACCATTCCCATTTCTCCATCAAGGGTATTCTTCTTTATGCACATTTTCATATTGATTATAATGTTTCATTTATTAATTCTACATTCCTTTATCATGGAATAAATGATTATGTTTTATGAATCCATGTTTTATGATCCATGTGGCACACTTATACATGAAATGAAATGTTTAAGAAGTGTGCGCCCTTATAGCACTCCAATGCATTGGGTAAAGTATAGTATCATGATACGTCATGTGCAGTTAGTGTTGACTCGTGCTAATTAAAGTGTAATTAGGGTTTACTCATGCTTCATGTGCAATGAGGGTTTAATCATGCTTTATTTGCAATGAGCCTTGGCTCATGCTAATTCCATGTTAAGTGTTGTGGCCACATTTCCATGTTATGATTATCATGATTTATCATGCCTTTATGTTCATGTTGATTTTATGATCTATTGATATGCCTATTGTATAACATGTATTTACTCCTCATGTTATTCCATGTGTACTCCCCTACTGGGCTTTATAGCTCACCCTTTTCTTATGCATGTCCTCAGGTTATCCCATGCAATGATAAGTACGAGGGAATGTAGTGGTCATGTAAATGAGGTTTTCAATAAAGATGTTGTATTTCATGTTTTAAGTTTTTATTTAATGATCCTAATCCCCAAATACACTAAAACTCTCGATCTTCTTTGTTGTATCACGTGATATTTTATGTAATAAATCATGTTTAAGTTGTAATTAAAAGCAGGGTTGTAATACTATGTTTTCGATCTACACATACACACCCCTTAATCTAATGGCTAACGAACATATTGATCACATGTACATTGATCTTCTTCCACACAAAATGGTGATTGTTCAATTTTCGTTACTGCATATCATAGTCGAAAATATGATTTAAAATATTCTTATATGTATTATATATTATTTTTCTATATCATTATAATACATTATTCCTTTTTACACATATATTTTTAACTTTCCCTTTGTTGTAAATACGATTATTTCCATTGGGAAACTGTGGACTACCTCCCCCTCAAAGCGATGTGATTCATTAAAACACTAAATAGATTGAGTTAATGATGTGTTTTGGGATATTATATGATATATATATCATAATAATTTAAATATAATGATATAATATACATATATAAATATATGTCAATTTCTTTATTTTCTTATTTCAATATGATAATAAAAACAGAAACTATGTTCACGTGTATATACGGCTTACCGTCTCTATGAAGGGTGTATTCCATTTATTAATTTTAAATTCTATAGATTATTATAATAAATATAAAAATGGTATAAATTATATTTATATAATGGTTTAAATTATGTATTCATGATATAATTATATGGAGAACAATATTTAAATTAAGACACATGAAACGAACCGAGCGTATATTATCTAAAGGGAAACCGTAACCTATGATGTTTAACAAGATGGGAATATAAGGTCATAAAAAATATATATCTTCAATTAGATATAATAATATGGTTCAATAATACATGAATGATTAATTTATATTTATTATATGGGTGGTTTTAATGAGTACAATGAGATTAATGGCGCAAGGTAAGTGGATTTCATCTCACTTTTTATTTCCCTAAGGTAAATGCTATGTTCTACACACTTTCCTTTTGTGTGGTGCATGTACATAACATATTTTTATTCAATGTATATTATAATTAAATATTTGGGATTTCACATATCCATTTTATAATCTTTCATTCATGGGGTTTATCTATCAAAAGTTACCAAATCATTGAAATAGTTTTGTCTAAATTTTCATTTTTTGATCCTCATGTTTTTTATGCACCTAAATTCACATTTAAAGTGTACATAAATACATTTTATGTAATATCGTGAATTTAATAATTTTAATGACATGTTATGTTTCATTTAGTTTCCATTTTTTACATGTAGAGTATGATCCCATGTTACCGAGTTATAATAGTTCATTGAAACAATTTCATCACTTTTTGAGATTGTTTATGTTTATACTTCCTTTGATGAAAACATACGACCCATCTCTCAAGAACATTAATTAATTTTCATAGACTATGGTTATTAATGATTTATTAATATATTTGTACCATTTCATACACACTTTTTTACATAAGATAGTTATGAATGTTTTTTATAAAGATGGACTTTACCCTCTCTTCAAATGTAAATAATTATTTCTCCAAAAAATTGTTTTCAATATACAATTTCTATGAAAATTGTAAAATTATTATTTATACATTCAAATAAATTTTTAATAATTTTGTATTTTTCTATTGTTTTCAAAGGAATCTATTTCTATCTGTAGAACAAGGAATTTTTTTTACCTCTACTATTCAAAATTAATGTAATTTTAACCTTTTACGACATATATATTTTTATCCTCCATCAATCATATGAAAAATTATTTCCATGTTTGAAGGATAAATTTCAAAAGAATTTGTTTATATATGATTTCATGATGAATGTCTTTAAAAAAATTCAATCTTTTTTTAAAAATTTTCAATGAAAATGGGTTATCAAAAAGGGTTCAAGCTATTTTTATATGCATTCAAGGAAACTTTTTTTAAAATATTTTCAAGCAATATTTATAATATTTAAATGTATTTAAAATGAAATGGTTTTCAAAACATTTTCAGGAATTCATTATATGTTTTCAACGAGTTTTGGAAGAAAACTGCTTTAATTTGTTTTCAACTTATTTAATATATTTTCAAGGAAATATTTTTCATAAATATTTAAATTAATCTTTATATGTTTTCAATGTATTTTCTAGGAAATGGATTTTCCAAATTTTTTTATGTATTAAAAATATTTTTTCAAATAATAAAGTATAATTTCCTTATGAAAAATATTTAAATGATATTTCAAAATTATTTTCTATCTAAGATGAAATTAGTTTTTGTCAATCCTAACCTTATATGAATGAAATTTAATTTTACATAAATTTTAATTATATGAATGGGTTATTCTTAATGTAATAGACATTGTGGATCCCAATCCTCTTTCAATAGTTATATATTTTTTAAATCCATTTCTCAATTAGGGGTTATACATCTTGGAAATATATATCTCTTTCACATGTTTTACATTTGATGAACTTATTATGAAACATTTATTTTCCATAGGTTATGATATGATTACATTTTCATGATACACATTTCATTACAATAGTTATGATAGAATTTTTTATGATCATGGGGAACATGTATGTGTGATTTCTCAATAAGATGGGTGGGACCTATATCTCCATTTAATGCATAGTCTACAGATTAATATCTAATAAAATAGAGTAATATGGTATTAATAATGAACCATTACCACTAACATTAACATTTGAATGATCCTTGAATTCCCAGATGGTAAGATGAGTGAACACATTCTACAAAGATGGCCATGAGAGTGAACCATGACTACCATGATGGTTTGTGAAGTTCACCAATACTACCTAGATGGTCTTAGAAGCAATGCCTTGGTTACTATGGAAATGATATTATATGCTTATGTGTCTTCCACAATTCCATGTTTTATCCCTATGTTTTTCATTAATGGTTTATGTTCTTTATTTCTTTATTATATATGTATTATGAACTATAATATTTATTATGATCTATAATATGTCGGGTATGATCATAAAATTTTAATCACAAGTTCTTCACCCACTTGTACATGTTATGCATTCACATTTAATTTATTTACCAAACTAAGAATCTACGTTCACCCCTTTCTTATGATTCCTTTACCATGGTTATGAGGAAAGATTTTAAGTATATGTAATAATAATGGAGATATTTATCAGACTTGATGAAAATCATTCAAACTGATAGATGATTTTTCCATGTTTTCAAATACACTAAACTATTACGAACCTCATGTTTGTATTTTTTGTAATGTATTGAGTATTCATCTAAACTAATGTAATATCTATGTATGTTAATCTAGGGTTTCTATAAAAGTGGATCCAATAGTGATTCGGACAAGATACAAGGTATTATATGGTCACAATTTGGAAAAAATGGATATTAGACCAAGGTATATTTAATTTTGGCCCTGAATAGTAATTTGTTTTTTCTTTATTAGTATAATTTCACATTAATTACCCTAATTAATTTTAATTAAATTCAAAAAAAAATTTGTCTATAAAACATATTTTAATATATTATACATTATAAATTAAACTGATTAAAAATATACAATCCAATTTTCCAAAAACCAGTCACATAAGTAACATAAATTAATTTAAATTTAATCCCTATGATGAGGCCATAATGTGGGTTTTTAAGGTAAAATCATTTAAATGTTTGCATATTATATATATACAATTTCAATGAGAAATTGTTAAAAATAAACTAAATTAGATTAATTACTAAAAACTTTACATCTAATTAGACTTTGAAAATATAATTTAACCATATATTTAATTTTGATGAAAAGACATTTTTGATTTAAAATAATGTTTTTTAACTATTTATTAAAAAAATTTAAACACCATAGAAAAATACCCAAATTTCAAGCTAACCAAAATTTTGAATAATGAAATCAATGATTACTTTTATTTTGATATATAAGATTAATATAAGTTCCAAAAATATTTTTTAAAATAGTTTCATTGTTAAAAAAAATAAATGTGCTATTATAAAAATATATTTTTTAATGTGAAATATTTAATATTTTCAATTCTTTTGCCTATAAATTATATTGTATGAAGAAATAAAAAATTTATTTTATTATATATATATATATTAAATTAATAACATTTAGTAATTTCTATTAATATATTTTCTATTGATAAAACATTATTGGGACATTAAAATAATTTTCCCTAAAAATATTCCCATGATATTCAATTTGATATTATATTAATATCTAATTAATTTTTAACCAATGAATACATTATATATTTTTTTAATCAAATATATTTTTATAATTTAGTTAATTCTATTCGGAAATACTAATTTAATGTCTATATTAAGTCATATTATAATAAATAATAACATTTTAATAATATATTATTGTTTATAAATACTATGTCATTCATGTAACACAAGACGTTGAAGAAATTCATTATTTATTGTTATGTACACTCACTCAATGTCAAGTATATTAACAATAATATTATTTTTAAATATAAAATTTTAACAGTATTAATAAGTCGTATGATATTATATTTTCGTACGTTCTTGGTGTTGTATTTCGTAAAAACTATTGAATTCAATGTTCCTAGTTTAGATTTTTTGGGAATTACATTCTCCTCACAATAATTAAATTTCATCTTATCAATTTAAACATAATCTTAGAGATTTATTGTTCAATAATATCTATATTTAAAATCTGACACCTTCAGAGTGGTTCATAAAAAATCCTATAGAAAATAATGACTGAGAATTACAATGTTCACATGGACTAATATATAACTTGGTCTCTATGTATGTGAACATTAGTGGAATGTAAGGATATACATAAATTAAAATTGAAAATATTTTTATTGATTGATTGAGGTCATCAATCATAAACAAGTGAATGATCAATAGAAATTTAAGGGCCTAAAAACCATAAATCAATAACGATTTAGAAGAACATTGGTTTAATAAAAATTTTGGTAATATAAATACATTTTTATTAAGGTCATTTTCCACAGGTTGATAAATTTCTTTTACTACATAAAAATATATATGAAAATTTATATACATGATATGTTATTAAATCATCTGATAAATTCTATATTTTGTTTGTGATTTAATAAAATTAAAATTTATCCATTGATTCATGAAATGGGTATCCAAAAAATTACTACAATCCATGAGTCACTAAAATAAACATTTAATGGATCATAATCCCAAAATATACTGGCAAGTATATCAATTAGTCGATAAATTTTCTCCAAAGAAAATTTGGTAGAAAAATTAATATATAAAAATAAAATGTAACAAAAATGGTTCATTATTAATATTTATTCATCAAATCATTTAAAAAATTGAAATATTTTATACGGTATTCCATATATCAGTGTTTAGTGCAAAACCCTTATCATCCTTTAGTCATCGGTTCAAAACCCATGTCCATTCTTGACTTGATTGGGTGTCACCGAACGTATAGATTTTAATTTTCTAAAACCACATTGATATAATATCAAAATAAAATTATGATGGATATCACATGAATTTAATCATTAAATATCCTACATTTTTCAATAATAAAAAAATACATGAATACTTCATCTATTTATTTCCACAGAAGTCCTTCCCCGGTCTTGGTTTTATCTGTAATAACATGGGTAGGATTTAGAAATTATAAAACCTTATTGTCAATCTAAAAATCATTATGTTTAATGTGTATTGTTCATTATCATTACGTTTTCAAACACTTCATAATGTTTTATAAGGAAAATGTGAAATATCCAAAGAATATCCCCCATGAGTGTCAAACCAGGTGCACAGTAATGCCTATTGTCATGTACGAGGTTATAACTAGTTAGACCTGAGATACCTTATTGGTGTTTTTACTCTTAGATATATCGTTTCTAGGACCACATCCACATGTAGTGTCTTGAAAAGGATGTATTTCTCTAATGACTCATATAATTTCAACTTTTCGAAATTTCAAGGATGTTCTTCTATACATATCCTCAAATTCAACCTTAGAATTATGTTCTATAATATGTTTTTTCAAAATATAATTCTCAAGGTTTCTAAAAACATCCTCTGATATAAACTATAGTATACCTACCATATAATGCCAACATAAAGTGAATAATATAATTAAATATTAATTATTATAAGTAATAAAACCCTTAGGGATTGAAAAGTTTAGTAGTATTAGTAAACTAGATACATACATGTATCTTGTATTTCAAACCAATCCACGAATTACACCATAATTTATTCTAAATAAAATCAAGGATGAATTTATTCCAACTATTATATCCATATATATCATTCATAGTATACTAATTTGATTTCCGGGGGGGAAATGTGTCAGCTCAAATTCTCAGTAAGGGTAATGTATAGTGGATTAGATAATGAATTATAGAGAATAGTAATTATGTCATGGTAAATGACTATAAAATAATACTTTTAATAAAAAAGTAATATGTATGTGAAAAAACAATATGGAATGTTAATAACTAGAAACACATTGCATACAACTAAATAGATAATGAATAATCAATATAGAAAAGTATAAAACTGAAAGATATTCCATTTAATCAATGATCATAAAATAAATTGTATCCATGCATATATCAACACAAAATCTAATGGATGAATAAAAACTAAAACTAAATGAGGTAAATGATTAATTATTAGATTTCTTGTTTTATAGGTACGGGGAAATATTAAAGTCAATAACCATTATAAGAGAGTTTAGTATATTGGGAAAAACACATTTATGGTTGCTACATACATGACTCGTCCCATGAGACTACTCATGCATCAGGGGGTTGTTTATTACAAGGCCCTAGATGTGTCATACCTATAGAAATAATTCCACACATACTATATAGTTTATTTTACAATTTTATTTTCAAAAATTTGTATAGAGTAAAAGATGCATATTTATAAATATTTCCAAGTGTAATCTAATAACCTATAAATTAAACAAATTATGGAAAATGGTATAAATTTTATTCTAAGAATATATTTATGAAAATGATTTCAATAATTAGGGGAAAAGAAATGTTCAATTACCATTGGAAATTGAATATTTAAAGGGTCTTAAAAATTATTCAAGGAAGTGAATGTGAATAATATTCTTGTCCAAATCATTTATAATCCCTAAAGATGAATAATAAGGATAATATATATACCAAACATCCCAATTGGTCTAAAAATAGAGGTTTTTTTCATGATAAATAGAAATAAAAGTTCATTTGAAAACATTTTTGATGAAAACATCCTTTTAATTTTGAAAAAAATGGACAATAAATTTATTTGAAAATAACTTTTGAAAACATTTTATATAAAAAGTAACCTTTATAACATGAATATTATTATTCAAATAAATTGTACTTTTTAAATACATACTGACCATATGATTTAAATATTTCATTTATTCTTCACAGTAAAAGGTTTGACTATTTCCTTACTTAGAAAATGTCAAGAAGATTCCATTGAAAACATTTATAAAAAGAAGAAATGGTAAAATTTTTATTAATAAATCATTTTTAATTATTAAAAAACATTAAAATATATTTAGAAAATATTATTCTTCGTAGATAATAGTATATTAATCTAATGAAATAAATGTTTTCATGTTTTTTGAAAAACATTATCTAAAACATTTTAAGTACCAAAGAATGGAAAATGGAACTATTACGTGAAAAATATCATAAATAAACAGAGGAAAATAAATAGAAAAGTTATATTAGAAAATGTAAAAATAATTTCCTTATATATAAATTCAGGTTTAAATAATCTTGAAAATTTTATATTTTTAGGTAAACCCATGAAAAGACTATAACACTGATGTGAGTATCAATCCATGAATATATTAGTTGTATCAATTGTAAATCCATATAATAGAAGTGTAAATACATAAATATATTACCCAAAATATTTATACACATTGTCATTGAATATTAATGACAATTATTATGTAATATAACCTAATGAAAATAAATAGGGTTATGAAAATCTTTTCCACCTGGTCATTTTTAACTAGAATTCCATTATAAAATTGAAGTTGAAACTAAAAAGATCTCGAACAATAATGGATTTTTGATATTATATTAAATATTGGCATTATGTAATCCATATATATGAAATTAGGTTCTCAAAAACTGATATTTTTTAAAGATAATGTTAACTATCACAAAAATATGTGAGATTGTAATGATAATCATTGAAAATATTCTCAAGGATAACAATCTTAAAAAATTTTAATGTGTATCATCCAACATTGAAAAATTGTAATAATAATATTCTTGAAGGAATAATATAAAATGAAATATATAATATCAATAGAATAAATATATTAAATATATAAATGTCAATGGAATGTATATTATCATTTAAAATAAACAATGTTCATAACAATAAATATGTCTCACTAGAATGTAAATTGAGAAAAAATCTCATACCCTGAGTTTCCATGTTGAGTTAATGTCATATAAAATCCTATATAATGGTTACATTCATGTCACAATCTAATAACATAACTATAATCATATCTGTAATATCATATATTATCATCTTATAATATTTTATTTCTCATTTGATAACAATCTTTCATTATTTTTAGTATTTTGGGTATTAATAACCTAGTCTGATGTGTATTCCTCAACTTTTTATTTATTTTCTATATCATGGTTTTTGTCATCTCCATAATCTAAACCATGATTTTTAATATAAAATATATTCCATAAATATATATTTAATTTAATACATAATATTTTGAGATAAGAAATGGAATTCACCCTTCCTGGATACATTAGGTCATACGTACGAATGGAGGCTGCTTCCATTTCATAGTTGTATTAAAAGAATGAAAATAAAATGATATATATGTATATTATAATTCTATTATCATATATACTTATTATATATTACGTTATTTAATTAAAATATTTTTTATACATTTCATGTATAGTGTGAATGAGTCAATCACATTGAGGGTCATGTGTCTGCACGTCCAAAAACGAAGTTGTCATATTTAAAAAAATAGGAAGCATAAAGATATGTGTGGTAAAATATTTAAATAATTATAATTAAATTATAAATATCATATACAACATCTATTAATATATTTTCCTTATTAGTTCTAAAATGTGAATAGTGGTTATTTAAAAATGAACAATCATCGTTTCATAAGGCAGTAGTTCACTGTACACATAAACAATAGGTTTTTACCCATTTGGTAGAAGTCTGTTTAAGTTTAGGTAAAACCATATATAAATGTATCATTATATTTAGTATTCAGGTTTTTTATATAATCATGTAAAAATCATAGATTAGGGGTAGAAAATGGAATTCATACTAATGGGCCTGAGGAAGAATGTAACCTCTTATTTAGGTAACCAGTTTTAGTTTTATGAAAAGGGATTCCATTGATTGATTTATTACCAATGTTAGGATTATAGATTTAGGTTATTTAATTTTAAGACCTATTTGGAATAAATTGGTTGAGAAAATGTGGCATGTGAGCTGTGAGGATGTGGAAGGAGATGAGGCCTTTTTATAGTGGATGATGAGTGGCAGTCTTGTAAATTTTTTAATGGGAAATCCAACCATGTTTTTACATAGAAATGTAGATCCAATAATTTTACAACGTGGATCTAAGGGATTATAGGGTTGATAGATGTCCAAATAATTGATTTTGAAAAACCCTCTAGGTCAGTTTGGCTCTTAAGATTACCGCTTTGTCCCTAATTTATATTTAATTCACTAACAGTTTTTGTAAAATAAAATAATTTAAACATATTATATATTATAAATTATTATGATTTATAATAATTAATCCATTTTTTTAAAATTTCAATCATTTAAGAGGATTAATTTTATTTAAATTTAATCCTCTAGTGTGGGTGAAAATTCAGGTTTTTAATATTAAAATGATCAAATAATTACAAGGATTATATATCTCATTTCAATGTTATATTGATTAAAATGACATAAATTAGATTAATTAAAAATATATAGATCTGATTAATATCTATAGCAAATTTAAAATATAATTTGTGTCAAAAAATAATTTAGATTAAAAAACATCTTTTCATTATAATTCTTTATTTTTAACTAAACATAAAAAGTGAAACTTCACAGAAAAATACCAAAAATTCACCCAAACATAAATATTATTTTCCAATTTCAATGATTATGTTTATTTTTAAAAATTATTTTAATAAAATCTCCAATAATTGTTTTTAAACTAGTTTTTGTGTTTAAAGGCGATAAAAATACCTTTATAAAAATATACTGTTTTATGTGTAATATTCTATTTATAATTGAATTATGTATATAAAATAAATTGGATGAACACCAAAATTAATTTTTTTAATATTATATATATATATATATATATTACATAAATATCATTCATAAATTGTAATTAATTTATTTCATTATTTTAAAATATCTTTGTGTGCATAAAAATAGTTTCCAATTAAAATATTCCTTTTATATTACATTGGTTCTTATATTAATTTCTAATTAATTTGTAACCAAAATATAAAATTTATATTATTGGAAACCATATATTTTCATAATAATTTTTATACTATTCATAACAAGTTATTTTACAAGCTATGTTATATCATATTTTATTAAATACTAATATTTTTATCATATATTATTGTTCGGTAAAACTCGTTCTTGCATGCAATCGAAGCCATTAAAGAAACTCATAATTGTGTGAAATTTATTCTATCTGAGTGTCACATACATTGAAATATATATTATAGGTTAATTTAAATTTTAAAATATTATATAATGCTTCGGGATATTATATTCCCTAACACACTTTGTCTTGTGTGTCATACATGCTATCGAATACAATGTGCAATCTTTTTATTTTTAGGGAATTAGACTCAATGTGTAACTCCATGTATGGATATAAATACACACTTCCAATACCTAATACAGTTTCAATAATCTTTAAATCACATGAAAACTAAAACATGATACCAAGTCTCTCCAGAATATGTAAGAAAATGAAAATATGTGATGCACCGATATCAAAAAGAGAAGATACAAGGGTACAAGTTACTAAGATCATACCTATCATCGAAGATGGTTCAATATAATTTTCCCCAGGGGTAGGTGGTATGGAATATTTTTATAATGTATTTTGGCCCTATGAAATAATATCACTACCCAAAGTAGGATGACAATATAGTCTTGGTACAATAAGTTCCTTGCAATCTTAGCCTAAACCACCACTACCTAAGCCTGAACGACTGGTACTATCATGCTCCCTACCTAACACAGAGCTGTGAAACATGATTTTAAACCCATAGTTCGATTTGGACCCTACCACACACTTATGTAGGTAGGGTTCTACATAATTGAAACATGTGGATCATGCTTCTACAATCATGACACTCGAGTAGGTTGCAATCACATGGATTCCTCACATGTCCTAATCATCCACACTAATGAATGAAAACCTATATACAAGATATCACATCATCTTTGTAACTCATCTTATAGATAGACTCAAAATGTTTCGTCTTACAATTTCAATTCATACTAATTTTTCCAATGGATATACATCTCTACTAATCATCTATAGCTTCCCTCGAACTCTGTTATATAATTATTTAATGGTTTCATATCTTAGTAATCTTCATAACCATTCACACATTTACCTGAGATTGATAATCTTGTCAGATACATTCCTAGAAGTGTCTCACCCAATAAAATTCATCATCAAGTTATGTCAATGAAAGGTAATATAACTCTATAAATCATTTTCAATACACCACAAATTTCATAATTTCCTACTCCCAACACATGAACTCACTAAAGAACTGTACAGTTAGTGTATTGGGGTAAAATTAGTGGTAAATCCGGATTTATACCTCACCCTAAAACATATCGGAAAGGATATAATCCTAGTTCAAAACATGTCACCAATAATTTTGTTTCCCCCAAAAGCATGTATGTTTGAGATTCACAGTCCTCTAATGATGTGTTTCCAAATGATAAAATATCAAAACATTAGTCTAACGGTACAATTCAGTAGCCTATGTACAACCATCTCATGAAAATGTTTAGTATGTTGTCATTAAAATATAGGAGTTAGCTCATCCTTATATAAGGAATGTTTTGGTGCTATAGGAAAAGTCATTATAATTTTGAAGAAACCCTCTAGGAAGTGTTCATTAATAGTCGTGTCTCGTAAAAATGTTTGTTTTGTAGCAATCACTATAGGATGATCCATTAGTCCCCCATATCCCACCACCTTATGAGTGTAGCCTTCTCCACCCTCTCAGCATACAACTAGAGTTACTTATAGTGGAATGTCACTATAGTGTGAAACACATGACTCATAAAATATTGATTGAAATTTGTTTATATAATAGTGTAGGCTATTTAAAAACATTCATATTACTTGGAAATACACACATCCTTCTACTTATCCCAAGATTGGGTAAACATAAATAGTCTTAACATCACGATATACACTTCTTACTTCCCACTTAATGACAGTTCTAGGTTAGGTTTTATATTTAACAAGATGGATTTCATCTTATTGCATATTTTATTCATATTTCATTTTAAATGGTTGAACTAAATGGTTCACCTCATACAATAAAAATAGTCTCAGACTCGATGAACTAAATTATGGTGTCCACCTAATTTATACCATACCATGTTTTGGTCCATGTGAATTATGGTCAGTGACATGAAATTCCATAAATGGCTAATTCTTGTGACTTCAGTAGCATAATTAGGAAAAAACATCTTAGGATACATAATGAAATATAAGTACCTAAAATTTTTTATGTTTTCAATACATAATATCCATCAAAATAGTTGTTCCATCACACAAGGAACATATCAAAAATTCCTGACATCATGAAACACACCCTATATGGAATGGAATAATTCATTGAATTTGAGTCTTAATAGGGGACTATAATGATTTGTGAGACAGAATACCCTCATTCTAACAAGATTGAACAAAATCAAACCCAAAATAATATCAATTTTATCATCTAAATTCATTATTTTCACTCAGTAGTGCATTTAAATAAACTGTAATAAGATAAATCCAAAAAATAAAAATTTCTATTCATGGAATTATGATTTTTCCCAAATGTGGATATGCTACTCCCAAGCATATATCGTTACCAAATTACAATTCCACACAAAACTCTATATAATGTCTCAATATATTCATTAATAAAATAAAACTCACCTTATACCATTTCATAACATCTAGACCTTGATGCCACTAAACAGTTCTTCGAGCTGATGGGTCACATGTCTTAATGCGCTTCTCCCCAAATGCGAGAGACTTCCAACTAGTAGTGAGGGATTAGAGTGTTCCTATAATGAGATTATTCTCTTTGGTAAAAGTGGACCATTGGAAATAAATAATGAAGTAAAATATCTAAAGTAGTAAATCATCCAAATAGAATACATTAAAAAAGATAATAATATATAATGAAGGAAAAAGTAATATCATATATAATTATGATCATTTTGTGTGTCAACAATTCAGGAAAAATGGGTATACGTCCATCAATATAATACATGTATCAAATACCAAAAAGACAAAATAGGAAAATCTCCAAATAGAATCATGATCCATTCCTCTATCTCTTTCTTATCTACTTGTAAGTATTTAATAATGTCATGAATCTTTCATAGGGAACTTCCCCTTATCCATATAGTCTATCCGGGTACCCAATGGAAGAACAAACATGGTGTGAAATATAATACCATCAATTCTGCACCCATGTTTCCTATAAAAATCATTCATTTGAAATAAAATATAATAAAGTTACATCATATAATAGATATGACAATAATACAAGTAAAATTAACATAGAAATAATAATGATGTAATGTGATTCTGTATATCCATATATGGATCCCTGGAAAACATGTGACAATTTCCCATAACAAAGTAGAATTATAAAAATATGAATCAATAACATGATCATAACATATACGAAATATATTATATCATCCAAGAACACGCCTTATAAACTATATTTCATTTCAACCACTTCTACAAAATATAATCAGAAGTCTCAGAACAACCATGATTCAACCATATATTCATGTATGCCACATTTACCATGGTGATCCATATTATTAGATGTTTCACATCCTACAAGTCTATATCCAAGGTATATTTAACAAAGGAATTATCTTCATATCCCACAAGCACCTCTATAGAAATTCAGAAAGACTTTAATTGGGTTTTTAAGGGGTATTTCATTATTTCATATCCCTTATAAGCCCCAACAAAACAAATCTATGGCCTAGAAATTCCAAAGGAAAATTATGGAATGAAGACACGAGGATAAATATAATCCAGGGAATCCACAATTTCTATCATGATCTATGGATTTATATCCAATTAATCTAACAGAATCATTAACTATTTATTTCATCTATAAATTAAAATGAATTTAATTAAATACTATGAGTACACCCACTCATTTAAGACAATTCTAATTAAAAAAATCAATACAAATCCTCATCATGTATAAAGTAGAAATGGAGGAATTGAATTTCTTTTTCCCACTATTCTATTTAAATCATTTAAAATTGGGACTCAATTGACTAACAATGATCAAATACACACCTGATTATTGTATAAAAAATTATAATCTCAAAGAAACTCCCCATGGATTGCCTTGGATAGGGAAACAACCTAAAATAAATTTCAAGGAATCATTATACTTCTCGAACAAGTTCTATTAAATTTATTTCAAAAATTAAATTAATTTTAGTTGTAATGTTGGAATGTTTTATGTGATGCACTATAAAATATTTCTCTATAAAGAATCAACCCACTCGATTAATGTATAGACCACCTAGCTTTGTTTTGTAGTGGATTGATCATCCTATACCAAATTTTGATTTGATCCAAATTCAACGAAAATATATGATTGGATGAATAAACTAAAAATAGATCATAATGGATTTATCCTAAATGGAATAGTTGACACTAATTTAAATAATGGTAGAAAAAAGGTGATTGGGGCACTTATAGGTAGGAAACTAATGATATGATCAATTATTGAATCAAATTTCAGAGGGATAAACAAGAAAAATATATATGGAATGGATTTCAAATGGATCCTTCATGCTTGTAACTCCCTACAAGTAAGGACAAGTTAATTAGATATTATGATAAAAGAAATTTTAATGGGAGAATGGTGATTTTTCCTAAAAATACATGGAGGAGTTTTTATTACACCCGGTTTTCCAAAACAAGAACAAAAATGTGTTTTTTATTTTCTAAAAATTTACAGAGACTCACAAGGGTATAATCCTCTATCTCTATGATATTTTCAAAATATGGTGGCTCTTAATGAACAATTTATTTCACTCACACTGTTAGACAAACCATGCTTCCTTTCCTGGATGGTTTTTACTAATAAAAAATACTTCTTATTTCCCCTAAAATGTATTGTTCAGGGTTCTGAATAAGCCCCACACAACTCTGAAAACCTCATGACGTCAAAGGATATTCACCTTTATTCATAACAATTCATTTATACAAAAACTAAAGGGATATATAAATCATTGGAATACCTGGGATCTTACATGAAAGTCAACATTGGAATGAACACCCTCATTGGTCATACCCTCCAATTGTGTGGCCCTCTTAAGATTACCTACATGTGCGCTATGTACTTACTAGAAGAGCTATCCTCGCCCACAAACTCACCACTCAACTAACTAGCTCGTAAGTTCTATTTGAAGGGACTCTCACATGTTTCCCTGGTTGTTCTAATTAGATGGTAATCTTGGATGGCCAATTTTATGGTAATGGGATCCCATAGATCCTCAGAAAACTAATCGAAGTTTGAATGATTTAATAAGGAAAAAAATATATTCCCATAAATGATGAATCCCAATACTCTATTCTTCATGGAAATGAAATCTATGTCATTTATGAAAAATATATCAGAATTTTTAAAAGTATTCAAATTTCACATTTAGTTCATGGAAAATTGAATGGAACACAATTAAGGGTGTGATCAAAATTCCACCGTAAAATGAGATTTTTTATAATGAAATGATTCTAATTCTATGGTAAATATTGATCAATTTTCCCTATACCTGAACATATAATTGTCCTATAACCACCAAAAATTAAAGATTCTTGACATGAGGCATCTGTCTTGGTAGAATAAAAATCATATTTACTTCCAAGATGGGTGATATTTATAAAAAATTGATGTTTTTCATAGGAATAAACACGGGATGATCTATGGATACTCTAAATTTTATATTAGATATGAATTCCAAGATAGAAATGGGATATTTGTTTATCCATGATAAGAGTCGTGAACATTTCTATGTATCTTAAGGGAACGAGAACCATGCTATACATAGTTCGGAGATAAAAAACAATTAATAACAACATCATTCATGGGAACATAGGTTCATGTTTGAATAGATATATGAAAAATTTCCATACATGGATTTAGAGATTATGTTGGAAGAGTAATTCATCACATTATTTTAGAATCGTGGTTTGTAACCCATGTTTTAGTGGAGATGTTCCACATATATGGATCACATGAATCATTTTTATGTAACACAATTGAGGCCACTCTATTAACAATAATGTTTGGATAGATGGATGGAGTCCTATATATTTTAATGGTATTAGAGGACCAGTTAACCTCAAGTGGGTCCTATGAAATAAATATGCACTCTAATTTTATACATGACATATAGACTCAGCGAGCACAGCTTTATTTTCAATATAGATAGATAATGGTCCCGAAAATCATTGTATCTATTTCATTTTATATATTTCCTCCCTTTTCATTGGATTCATATTGGGGAATGCTTGGATTGCATAGACTTGGATTTTTCTAAGTCCACCCTTTACATGTTTTTGAACAAGCATTTTTTAGGAATTTTCCATTTTATAATTGATTTATATTTCCTAGATCAGACAAAGTGAATTTCTATATAGTAGAGACATGTATGTTAACTATGGATCTCTTGTTTAGGATATCAACTTGTTTAATATTCAATCTAATTAAATAATTATATATGTCTGTGTAGATTAAACTGTTGTGGTGGATTAGTTTAGGGTCTCTCATATCAGACTATCCGGTAGAAGTAGAGTACCATTCATAGAATTACATTTTTCATTTAGTTTTACCGCATACAGCAAGGACATCTTCAATTGGATTTAACTTCATGTTATATAAACATATCCATTTTAGTGTAACATCATTCACTAAGGACGTCTCTAATGTAGTTCAATTTCATGAGGTAAGGTTGAAAAATGATATGTAGTTTAATTTCATGCTAGCATGGTATTATAACAGTATAGGGATTTCAAGAACACATAGATAGTTTGAATATTGAACCATTAAATCTAGTATCTTTGGGTTTTAATCAATAGTTATGGAATGGTGCGGCATATTGTAGATGAATGAGAACACACTAACATATAGAGATCCACTACAGTGTTACTGGGGCTCATGAGTAGAATGGGGAATATATACTAAGTATGAACAAAAAAACCCTAAGGTATTGAGTTGGTCCATTGTGTTCTTAGGCCTCATGAGTGGAATGGGGTAGAAAAACCGTGTATTAATAATAACACACTAAGGATATGAGTTCTACCAGAGTGTTAATGAGGCTCAAAATTATTAGAGATTATATCCTACCTAGAGGATATGCATCTAGTTGTTAGGGGAGAATCCCTAATAAATAATACCACATTGTATACATTCATGGTTAGGTAGAGGTTTTCAAACTCCTTTAAAAGGTCCACAAATGATATTCTATAACTAAAATGTCTTTATTACATTCCTAGAATTTGATAAAAGGGTATCCATGGATGAATATAGAACCATAGAGTAGTTTAAAAATTTTTACGAGGCTCTTGACCAACAATATGTGGTTTTATATAACATGGTCTGGGCCATAAAAATGTTTAATCGGGGAGTTTTACATTTATTATTTGATAAATGGTATAAAACATAGTGACAAATTATCGATAATGTCAAATTGATATGAATATATTGGTAATGGGGATTGTGAATTTTGTTCTCGGAAAATTTAAGTCAACTGGAGGTGGAAATTTTTGGGTTTAGATCAACCATTGGTAATGTCATGATCTCATATGAAACATGGTTACAAATAACTCTATGATATAAGGGGGCCTTTCTAGAACCAAATTGTCCACATGGATTTTATATTCCATATTACCATTTTTTCAAAAGAAATATCAAGGCGTTGGAATTAAGGGGGAGATTTCGGGGTATGAGGGTCCATTTTGATTAGTCAATCCCTATAACCAGTTTTTTTTGCATGGATGAACTTGGAGAAAGGCTTACCACATTCCATGAGGTTATAAGAAATGGATATCCATATGTGGAAATGGGTGTCTCACCTTATACTTCAAAGACATAAAAGTGGTTTGTGGAAATTTTAATATATTTAATAAGGTTTTGAGCACCCTAGAAGATGTTTCTCATCAAAGTGAATTTTTTATAAGGTGAGGATACATGAAAAATAATTACTCTAACAATTTCATAGGCTAGAAGGTCCATAAATCATGGACCATCTTTTAATATGGCCCCAAATTAGTCCCTATTAGCTTTATTTATTGTTTATTTGTCCATTATTTTTTCCTAAACTCTATAGATGAATATTTTTTAAGAGGATACATCAATTTTTCATTGGATTCCCTTTATAGGTTTTCATCCTTAAAATATTTCTGTATCATTCACTATTAGTTTAGGTTATTTCTATTCATACAATAAATAGATAATGTTTAAGGTCATATATCTTTGACCAAGGTTCATGTTGTTTATGGACATGATTCATATGGACTTAGTTTAAGGGGATTGAAAGAAAACAACCAAATATTGATACTTTAGTTAAATACTACTAAAACATAATTTTGAGTGGGAGATTAAAATTTTTAAATAATGGATCAGGGTAATCATGTAATAATTATTGGTTTGGGATAATCATGTTGGGGATGAGATAAAACTCTTAAAGGAGATGAGTTTTCCCATGGTGACATCAGCACTCACAATTAATAGATAGAAATTAATAAATGGATAGTATTTCTATGGATGGTAGGTAAATAAATTATATTGATACAACAATTTAATGTATAAAAATATATAAACGATCTCCTTTCTAGGGTCCACGAATGGTTGGCTGCAACTTGAGGCTCTCATGTTATGATGTCTGATTTATAGGTGGAGGTGCAAAAATATTTATGGAAGTAAGGGATTCACTAGTTGAACGGGGTCATTCTATTTTGGTCCTTTGATAATGAATGATGATGGGTGATGCTATTCAAAATATAATTTCATATAGTAGGGATGTATTTTTCATGTAGTCTAACATAAGGATGCAAATATGATTTTATTGCAGTTTAACATCATATGTTAAAAAAGTAAGAACTGACCCGAAATTGTTCATGATATTCATGGGGAAAATTATTACTGGTCTATATAATCTAGATTATAGAAAACCCTCTCTATCCACACATAGTATTATTTATTGGTATCCCAATTATATTGTTCTTATTTCATATATTTATATCGTGCAGAAGCAATTAGTTCATAGTCCTAGCTCATGCATATTCTAAGAAAAAATTTAGGAATCAACCATGTTTAAATATATGGATATTCAATTTTTATGTTCTTGCTTCCTTGAATTTACCCATGAATATTTGAAGGGAAAGATCATTCCATAATTTTCTCCAATAATGAGATCCCTTCTATGTATATCATACTCATCTATAGGGGACTAGGTCGTCATATCATCTTACATTAGGGTGTCCCGACTTCAAGGGAAGTTAAGAGGTCATCTTTTTAGATTGGTATCATTCTTAGGGAAAAAGTTTTACATATTTTAATATAGTATCGATGTGAATAATTATTCCATTGAAAAAATTCACATACATGATATCCCACTCTATGCAATTTTAGGTCTTATAGGATGGAACATATTTCATGTAGCTTCAATGTCACAGGACTAGGATTTTTTCATATAGTTTAACATAATGCATCTTGGATAAGGTTGTGTGGTTTAATATTATGTGACTATTACATTCTTAACCATAAAATAAATTTCATGGTCACACTGGCCGAGTGGATTGTGAGGTTCCCTAAGGTTAAATTAGCCATTCCTAGAATGAGAAGAAAGGGACAAATGGGAAGTCAATTAAGTTATGCATGAGTCATTGATGGAGAATATGTGGGGGGGTTTAGATTTTTTTTGAATATGACGTCAATTTTTTTTCTCATGGTTTCACATGATCAGGGGTGATTTCATCCCATGACATGGACATGAGTGGGGAATCCATTCATCTATTCTTATCATGTAATGGTAGAATCAAGCGACTCTTAATTCCTGTATAGTTCCTAACATAGGTCTATCAAATATGTAGGGGTAAATATTTGTCATTTTTTATGTTGTGGATAGTCTAAGGACTGGATATAAAAGCATCAATACATGTCCCATAGTAATAAGAATCAATCCATGTATAGTTCTTGTAAGAATGTTCCCAACAAAATTCGAACCTGTGCATAGGGAGAGGAAGCATTTCTTTTATTTTAGATAAACCTTAGATTAAATGTTTGTGAACCAATATGTATCCCATGGTTTTAGTAATCAAACCACACATCACTATTGAATATAATAACCACCTTATCAGTATATAGATGTGGAATATTGTTATTTTGAGGTTGCGCTGAGACCCGGGATTGGAGTTTTGGGCATAATTATGTGTCATGTGGTGGTAGGAACATGGCCACATGTTGTTCTTGAATGCAGAAATCTCCACACAAATTTGACCAATACATATATACATAATTTTTTCACATTGAGGATATGAATGGACCTAGGATTGGAGACTAATGTATTATTATGCATCCCTAGATTGAAAGAATCATGGCACACATAGTTCATGAATGGAAACTCCATGGTGGTCTAAACCATATGAAGAGGGGGTTATTTTATAATTAATTTTATGGATGGACACATGATTTGTTTTCTGGGAGTCACTAAATATCATATTGTAATATGAATCAAGCCACTAATAGATATTTAATGGAGTTTTGGTGAGATGACAACACCAATGATTGTGGTCATCTCAATCAATTTCCCTGGTAATATACAGCTTTATATCATCCATATCCCATAAACAATATATTTTAACATCATGAATTATGTACATTTTTTTGTTCCATTTATGGTATTACATCTTGGACAATGCTAACCCAAAAATTATATTATATGTCTTGATCCTGATGGGAAGACCTTACCAAAATTCATATGTCTACATGACCAATTTTTAGTTTGAGAATAAATGAATTATAAATGAATATATTAATACAAATATGAGATTAAAATAAAGGGAATGATAATTATTATCATTTAGCGGATTACTCGAGACATATGATCTATGTTGCTCTATATATCTCTTTTGAATGATAATAATTCCATACATAGTACTGGGTAACATTTTATTTTGACATCATGTAGTAAATATGAATGTTACCTGGGGGATAATAGAAGTCGTGAAATCCGATTAACACTATCATGAAATTTGGGAAATCAACCCATGATTGGAATCCTATGTTTCTGAAATGAGGGTTCTTGATTTGGTTTCCTAAGGAATCATATGCTTTGTAAACAAGGTAAGACTGAATTTTAATTGTAACATCCCAGGTAGATAACAAAATAAACCCTTTTATTTTTAATTAATATTTTGTGAATTAAGTATTCATTTTACCATACAGGGGATTCTATGTTCGATGGCTTACCTAATACGCAACAACGGGTTTCTTTGGAATCATACGTTTCAGAATAATAATATAATATTATTATTATAAATGTTTGTTAATGCCTAGTCATTGTATTGGTAGGAATGAATAAAACTAACTAAAATATTATTATTCATGTTTGTTAAATATTTTTTAATTTTTCAAATAAATGTTAGAGGCTTAAAATGTGAATTAATTCTATTTAAATCAGAAATACTCTAATATTCATTATAAGTTCGATTTACTGCCATTTGATGGAGAAATTTTATTAAATATATTTTTTGTATCTTTATATGTTCTATTTGAAAAAATAAATTTTTTCTTTAGAATTGAGACTTCAAAATTTACTTTGGATGAAATTTTGGTATTTTTATGATAAAGTTAAATTTTTCTATGAATAGTGAAAAATACTGTATTTTAATTCAAATCTACCTTTTATTATAATTTATTTATATGGATATATTATATTATTAATTGGTTTTAATGTGTAATTAGAATGTATTTTTACCATTTAATCCAATTTTGTTCATTGAATGTAATTTCACATTAAAATTGACAAAAAGAAGTGTCAATCTTTTTATAGTTATTTCGTAAAAACACACATTTTGTTTTAACAGTGGGAACTAATTTTAAATTAATTTTTGCCACATATGTGTTTTGAATTTGTAAAAAAAACATTTCTTATTAGGAATCAGAAATTTCAAACTGTGAAATTGGTAAATTTAATTTTTAGACACTATGAACGTTTACTTCAGGAAATATTTAATTTACCATGCATAAAGGGTAAATATGGTAAATAAGGGTAAAAAAATATTACTATAACAATATAGAATTATCCTAACATGTTTCTTAATCCTATTTATTGATAAAATTCCGACCATTAGCATTCTTAGGTATATTTTTGGACCCCAAGTGGCCACATGGGAGAGATAATGACACATTATTTTAATTAACATAAAGTAATGACAAAAATGACATAAAAATATCTTTTTGTAAATTAATTTTTACCTAGGGTCAAATATGTTAACCTTTATACTATAAATATAGTTTGGAAAGCTAAAAATATTTCCTACATCATGGTATTTTTCATATAATTTTATAGACATAAAATAATTTAAATTATTTATTACACAATATTGATGCAGTGTTTACATCATTCATAAATGATTTAAATAAGTATGAATATAATGATTAAAATAATATTCAAAACGTTTCCAATTATTATTGGGTGATTTAATTTCGATAACGAGTCATCTGTTCTTACACTTTAATAAGTTTTTGAAATTTAGAAACTGAATATCATTATGTAATAAAATAATATTTTCACAGATTCATAAAGAGCCTTTCCTCTCCCTTATAAAAATACCTCACATCTAACCCATTCATCACACATATCAAGCCCCTTGTCTCGTCCAACCTATGCCCAATTAATCTCTATACATCCATATATTCATCTTAGAAGCCTTTACTTTGTAAGAAGCCACATCAAGAAACCATTTTGTTTCAAACCAGAGGGAGTTACCTGATATAAGGGTAATGTATTCTCATAAGTTCTTTTGTTTTATTTTCCTTCTCCAACCCCCTAAAATAATTTTATTGTTTTCTTTTATAACAACACCAGTTTCATTAATATACACGGATGTTATTATGAAATGTATTATAACTACACTTACACATACCTTCATCTAATGGGTAAAAACTTATTGTTTCTATGGTTGAAAAACTAACGCCTCACGAAACGATGATTGTTTAATTATATCCTACCACCTCATACGGTGGCCATTAATATAGAACTGTATTTATATGTTATATATATTATATTTATATAGTTTCTATGCTTCTATTATTTTCTTTTATATAATAACTTTATTCTTTCTATAGTGGGTAAATATGATAATTTCATTTGAGGAAGTGTGGACTACCGACCCCTCAAAATGATATGACTCGTTAAAGCTATATGTGGGACGTATAAATGATGGAGTTAATTATAATATAAAAGATATAATACTCTAATTATAATATATCTATGTATCATAATCTTTTCATTCCATTAAATTATGAAATTGAAATGAAAGTAGCATTCATGCGTATGTACGACTTATCGTCTCCATGAACGGTGCATTTCATTTATTACCTCCAAATGATAGGTTTTATTATAAATACATTTATATTTGGGATATATATATATATGATATATATGATATCTGAATCATGACTATCATTCTTAATATTATGAAATTTTGACCACATGAACAACTTGTAATCATAAGAAGTTCATTTTTGACTCAAGTACCAAATACGAACAAAATGACCAATATTAACATAAATAACTACATAATGTTTATAACATGGTAATAAGTAATATAAAAGGAATATTAAACATGAAAAAGGCTCATAATAAAGAATAAATAAAATTTTGTTTATTATTATGGAGATTAAAGGATGAACGAGTGAAGTCAGACACGAGGTAAGGGACTTCGTCTCAATCTCCTTTAATTTGGGTATATATTGTTATATAAAGACTTCTTTTATACTCTGTATAAAAAAACATTTAATTTTCATTTCATTCAAAGGAAAAAAACTTTCTAAGAGGGATTTAACAGAATGATAAATAGAATGTTGGTTTTTAACATATGTGATGACAACAACTATTTTCGTCCACTGTTATTATTATTTGATCAATGGATTCATTTACAAGAAATAATTTTTTAAAAGGAAAATAAATACCAAATAATCTTTTTCATATTTTGGTATTGAGATTTTTTTATAATGAATTTTTTATTTCAATATATTTAAATGCTATATTTTGATTGAAATGTATATATGTTATCTTTTATAGTTGTTTATTTTATGTTTTAAGAATATGATATGTTTCATGGGCATTGTTACGCATACGGGTTGTTCATTGACAATCATAGGGTGGGTGATCCCGAGATAGCTCACCAATGCATTGGATAACATGAAGGAGGTATATGTCAATGTATCTCATAATAGATTTATGGAATATACTGTGATGGGTATTCCATATGTAACCCCCTATGTAGCTGTGATAGCAACAATATAAGTATGATATGGATGCCAGAAGTTACCTTTATGATTTATGATTTCAATGAGTTATTCATAAATCTTACGATTTCATGAGGTATGTTAAAGATCTTATGTTATGTATGTATTGATGTACTAATGCTATCTTTCGTTGTTTTATAACCCTTACTGAGCTTTTTATTCTCATCCCATGTTTCAAAATGTTTTTCACGTGACCTAAAGATGAATAAGGTCAAGGATGCGATCAAGGGAAAATCATGTTGTCTGAAACATGGAATTGGATATGAAACTTTTTTCAAGAGTTTTGATTTTATGAATAAATTGGAAACTGAGTAGAAGTGTCTACATTAAATTTTTTGAGATGTAATGTAATAGTTATGGACTTACTCTAGAAACTCTAAACATGAAAATATCATCAATGTGAATTATTGAATTAATTCCAGATTATGTAATGTTTTAATGCTGGGTCCTTATATGAACTCTTTGTACTTATGATCTTATCATATAGTATAATGTCTTTTGATTGTGACAATATTAGTCATTTCTTATAGGGTCATGTTAAAACGATGCATAATTAAATTTAAATTCATGTTATTATGTTGAATAGTTTCTTTATTGTTTTATTTCATAATATGATGATAAAGTATATAGTTTGATGCCATAGGATCAAGATAAATCATGTAGTTTAACATCGTTAAAATTGTAAAAATTGTTTGTTTAACCTTATTTAATAGAAGAAATATTATAGTTTAACATCATGTTGCTATAAATGATCGTATATTTTAACATAATGTAATTATGATGAAGAATTCATTTTAACATCACATGAATTGAATTTATCATGTTGTTTAACATCGTAACCCTATGATGATATATGATTTATGATGTCTATTAAATGTAATTTTCGAGACACATGTTGTTGGTGTGGGGGGGGGGGGGGGCTGGGGGTGATGTAACAAATTCTGCATCCATTGTGTCCCATGAGTCGGATGAATTGGATTAGACAATATATATTACACAAGACCATTCCCATTGTTCTCCCATATATTGATGATTCTTTCATAGTATAATTGGTGGTCTAGGAAGCAATAACTATTCTCCATGAAGAAATATTCTTGGGGAAACCATTTTATTAAAGGATATTGTAATCCATTTTCACAATATTATGAGGTCGTGTAATGTATTGAACATCATATAATCAATTCATTCCAACTAATATTCCACATTAATGATTTCACATCACCTCATATTTGTCTATATATAGCTATACAGAGTAAGGGAAAATGTACATTATGGGAAAAAATAACTTATTTATGTGTAACACTAAATATGGAGTTTCTTAGACAGGGGTTCACATAATGGAATTTTTGGACCATAATCCCAAAAGGAGATGCTCTATCGTGGAATTCATGTCCTTCGACTCCATATTCTGGAGTACAGTCGACAAACTCTTATGGATGGAATCTATTTTTCAAATTTTAACTATACAGTAGTGGCATAAATAATAGTGTTTGATGTTATACTCCTAGTACACTGTATTCAATTTTTCTAACATATGTTAGTGTTGTGGTCCCTTAATATTATGATGTGGAGTCTAAATTCGGTGATGATATTTTTCTGTTATAATATAATGATATTCAGAACAACTTATTGGAGGGGTATTTCCATGACCCACTTGTATGTGATGTCTATGGAATAGGGGATGTAATGGAACTACAGATTGTAGTTCGGGGATATAAACTAATAACATTCATCCCCCATATATAAAAAATAATAAATTATATAGTTTTATGTTGACATTATTGGGGTTTTGGATAATATTTTCATGAATATGGAATGGAATAAATTTCCTTGGAAATTACTTACAGTCTGGTATTAAAGCATTATGATTCTAAACAATCATTATAATTTGATGGGAGATTCTATTCCAAGGCTGATGATATATATAGAATCCTACATCGACTTTTTCTCTGATAGTTATAATATATTATTCTACTATGAATTTTAGGAGGATTCCATCGAATCAAAGTATGTAGTGGAATTTTTTCTCAATTTTTTCATCAAAAATAGTAATGTTCGATGCCTGAAACCCGGTCAGTTGCCTTTTAGATTGATCTTACTAGAGGATATAATTATATATATGATCAATTATAGTCCCTATCCATCCATGGGTGGATATTTTTTCACCATAATCTGGGTCCGTGTTGAACTAATTGATCTTCATGTTGTCACATATGGTAAATTATGAGAACATCCTTCTATTCATATTTTTGAATATCACATCATCCAGATTTGGGTCATTCGGTAATCTGGATGCATTAGCTAGTGCATTAACATAATTACTTTTTGATTTAGGTGCATGATGCAATGTTGGTTCATAATTGAATCCTTCATTCATTCCACTATTGTAACTAATGATATGGACTAATTCATCATTTTATGGAAAATTGTTTACTTATGTTTTGATCGTTGTCAACAAATCCCCTTTGATATTTAGGAAATATATCTTCAAGTATAGGGGTAAATACAATCTAGACAATAGGGATCATTATTTTTCTTTATTATAAGTGTATCCTTTGAATAATGAGGTGGTTCATTTAAACATCTCTTTGTCTATGGAAAGAAATACAATCTCTAGACCAACCCGTGTGTGTTTTAGTTTTTATGGACAATTTGAAATTGGGATTTTGGGGGATATTTTATAATACATCTCCCATTTCTAGGTAGTTTCTGGGTTATAGAAAACATCTTCATCTAGATGTTCATTATCCAGTGGTTTCTTTTTTGGGGAAGGATATACCAAAAGGAAATAATTTAGGTCCATCCCATTAAATTCGTTCTAGGATATTATATGGAATTCATATTCTTATATAATAACATCCAAATAGGTCCAAACACCATGTAAACATCGCGTAGTCATAGATATACTTGAGCTGGTCAAAATAGAGACTAAGTGGACTTCACAATTCTTCATGTAATGTCTCATATTTTTCTCAGATAAGATAACTATGAGGCTACTCTTTTATATATTTTAATTTCATCTCTCAACACCTATAACACTTCGACTATGATAATAGTGTCCATTTTCATTCCATGAATCATTTTTTGTGCAAGGAGAGAACAAAGAGATCATTCCATGGAATCCACAAATAAGATAATTTTATTTCTTTCTTTTGGGGGAATCGAAACAATTGAATTCAATAAGATCATTTTTATATTCTCAATGGCTTCTTGGTAGTCCCCATCCCATCTGTAGGAAACTCTCTTATTATTTTTCATGGAGAAGGTGAGACATTTTCCGATGAATTTAGCTATTAAATGAAAAAATTATGGCATGTTCCCTTGGTTCCCACTCAGTTGACTGATATTCCATAGAGGTGAAATTTCTAAAATCACACTGTTATTTCTTTTTTTACCTAGATTCCATGGTGGCATACCCCAAATATTAAAAAATTCTAAAACCTTACCCTAAAACTTCAATTTTTATTTATCAGAAAATAATCCTACTGAATCATTATAAATATTTTTTTGGATCTGTGAGGTGATCTCATCAGTGTCATGATTTGACTTCCCATTAATCAAAATAAAATTATATAATTACTCACAGTAAAGGAATAAATATACGATGAATGGAACTATGGTTTTTAGTGCCTACATTTTTTAATACAAAATGCACGACCTAATATAAAAAGGTCCACATAGGTTCTCAAAGACATCAAATTTATTCTGTTCATGGGTTCTTCACTTCACATAAAAATTTGGATTTGATAAATATTTTCACATCAGACTCTAGTTTTTTAGTTTGATAGGGGTACACCCTCTTGGATGGATTCTTTGAACATCAATGTCATTAGGTAATCATAGGTTGTTCATAGCAACATCAGGGTTTATCCAAATAATTTATATATAATTCCAAGAAAACATGTATTGATGTTTTTTTAGAAATTTAATATTCATATTATTATCCTAGAGATGCATGAAATATCTATTCAATAAAAACTATTATTATTCTTCTATTCCCACACTATCTTTTCTGATCACTTCAATGAAAGTAGACATTCCTTCATCAAATGGGTGAGGATCATCTCAGGCATCATCCTCTTATTCATCCACCTCTGATTTTATTGAAGGATGATTACAAATGGTTACTAATAATGTAGAATCTCAATAATTGTTGAGGTAATAGAGTCATAGTGAAGAGATATTTTTATCTTCAATATCCATATTCAAGAAATATACATTTCCAAGTTGATATTTTTTATTATACAAGCATCGAGATATCAGGATACTAGAAATTTGGGATTAAGTTTTCCTCCTCAACCAGGATTATGGGTAGCACATAATCAGTATTTATAATTCTCTACTTGAATATAACCAATATATCATGTAAGGACCTAGATGTTCGGGTATGATATTTTTATGTTTCTTTATTGGTGTCATTGGGGTTTCGAGATACAGAATCAGTTCTTCCTTTATGATTGAGTAGAGGGGGTCCTATATATTCAATTATCATAAAATTTGATTCCATTATTTATCTTACAATTTTGAAATTTCATGAATTTGTACCATGGAAACTTTTCTTCCCTATTATTATGGTAATATAAAATTCATCTTCCACTATATATCCATCGATATAATCATTGGACTGAACACTTCCAATCATATTGAGAGTGGTCATGATATATAGAAAACCATGTCGTAGGTGTTCTTTTATTCTCTTGTGACCCTGGTTCTTGATCAAAAAAATAACAAATCCATGCCTAGCCAACAATAGAGTGTATTTATGATCATGTAATTTCCTTAAAATTCATGATGATGGAGGTTTTTAAACATTATCCTTTGATGATTTTACCACATATTTTCGTGCATGTAAGGTATGAAATCATTTTATATCTCATCTGTCATCTTATAGTTAGAAATAGTGATTCTCCATACCTTGGTGGGATTTTTTCTATATAACACTTTCCATTTTTCAGTTCTATCATTCTCTTGTTCAGATTTATATGCCTCTAAATCGATAAACCATAGAAGTTGCTTTTCTAGGTAATTTATTGGCCATTATGAGTTGATAATAATAATTTATTACGAAACTACATATGGTTAACATTATTTTTTTGAGAACCGTTATATATGAAGCTATTTGATATTGAAACCTATTTATATGGGGGTGTATAGTAAAGGGGATGATTATTATTTTTGGGACATATATAACAATGGGAAGGATGATAATGGTAGGTATTAAGATTAGATTTTTTGTGATCAATTTTTGGAGAAACACAATGAATAATATCATGTAAATTATAGGCTTATTCTTTTTTTAGGAGCCTACAGTCCCTTATATTGTTGTGGATATGCATCAAATAAACTCATGGACACTGGAATTTAGAACTCTATGGATATGAGCCCCATTATTTGTTGTTGCTGGAATATACTAACTTTCATTATTGGGTTTTGATGTGATATGAGGCTTCACGATGATATAATCTGGAATATGTTGATAACCGTCTTCTTCTATAGGAATGTGGTCTCATGGATGAGAATCCATTAGATTATTCTGGTGAAAATCCATATTAAAATTATGAATATGAGTCTTTTTATTCATGTTTTTCCAAATATTCTAATTATTCATGGATTAAATATGAATATAAGGCCTTTTCAAAAATGTATTCCCCAAAAGAATACATTGGTGGACCTCTAAAATTAGAGAAGGTATATGATCCTCCTCTTATATGTCCTCTAGAGGATAATGTTGTTGTTTTCCACTGACATTAGTAGGAATATGAGTTTTTATTTGGTGATCTTCTAGGATATGCTAATTAAATTTTTTTCATTGAGATATGATTTTTCTCTTAGTTGATTTCCAAATATTTCTAAAACACATCATTTGAAATGAGGATATGAGTTCATTATTCTTTATTTTTAATACATATTTATTATTTAATATAGAAACATTATCCCCTCCTGAGGAATAATACAAACTAATAAGGGGAGTCCTAATGATATGAGCTTAATCCTATGCATTTGGAGAATGTTACAGGTCCCTTTTTTCGAGAAGTTTTACCTATCTCAGGGTATTTAATAAACTAAGTTGGTGACCCTTGTTGAATTGAGATCTATACCCAATATTATATGATTCCCATTATCAGAATATGCTAATTATCCATTTAGATGGATAAAAGAATGTGTGATTGCTCATTAATAGCTTCATTTTAACAGAGTTCCTCTATTGTTGCCCTTGGGGATTGGAACTTGAGTATGGTAAGTACAATAATATATGTATTCATGCTCTCAACTCACATGATATGAAAATAGATTTATTTGATTTAAGTGGGGATGTATCCAAACCCTATCCTAATTTGTTCAATTAGAATATTCTAATGGTATTTATTCATGGCATGTGGGTCTATGCATTTCCTAGGTATGTTTTCGTTATATAATAGTATATTTTTTTTTTTGATATTTCAGTTATATAAGCCTAATAGCTCTTTCTTGCATGTTAAATCATTTGGAAAGGTGTCCTTGATTACCATATATGAGTGTTCAGGGAGGTGAGTAGTTGAATAATTCCCTTGGTATAAAGCTCAGTGATATGAGAAATATTTTGATATTTCATGGATGTAGATTAAACTATATGAAAAATACTACTGTGAACTATAATGTACACCTAATGCTGACGATATATCACAGATATTGATCTATCATATAGTTTAATAAAATATAATCGATATTTGTTCCTTGTTGTTTAATTTCATATAGAAATGATGTTATCTTAGAATTTCTCTTTGTGTCATTAGGCATTGTTCTCTAGCTCAAAATCAAGAGAGAATAACATCTTTGTGATGTTTAATGTCATGAGACAAGGATGTTGTCCAATATTTTAACATCATGAGACTATGATTTATTATCCAATTTAATGACATGAAACTAGGGAAATGACATCCAGTTTAACATCATGTGGATGGAATATTTTCTTTGTTTTTATCATCATTGGGCTAGGAAAAAGTCACGTAGTTTAATTTCACTTGACTTAAATAAAACATTTTTTATAGCCTCATGCTACTAGTATGTTTTCGTGTTGTTTAGCATCTTGCGACTGTGCAGTTTTTGTAAAGATTAACATCCAAATACAAGGATGTATGGTGATGTAACTAGTTATAAGGGTAGATTTTATAATGGAGAACATATGAGCCTTATGAATATTACATGAGTTTTGGGATCATATAACTCTTTCAAGCCATCATTTACTTGGTTCTATATCTAATCATTAATCATAAAGAAACATCCTATTGTTTTTTTGAGACATCATTTTTAGGGGAAGCGATTTTTATAGACTTTCATCCATGCCTGACATGGATTTGAAATTATTTTGAGATCTATGAAAATTTCTTTCATAGATTCATGAAACTACCTAAGGCCATGTTATGTTTGGAAGGAATATTCACTTCATTTCCTATCATAAAATGATAGAAGAACATAATACTTCTCTTGGGTGCTACTAATAAATCACATGGAATGGCTATATGGGTAAGTATTGTCTCCTATGTGAGAACTATAAAAGGGTTGAAAATATAATAATTCTATTAGCCTTGAGGGATGAGGGTGTTGAAAATTTAAAAATTCCCCCAACCTTGTGGGCTAGGGTGAGGTGATTAATTTTATGGATTTCACCTGATGAGGGGGAGAGAAATATGAAAATTATCCTTTCTATGTGGGATGGGGTACATCACTGAAAGTTTGACTTTTCTAGTAAATTATTGATGTTTCCTTCCAAGGAGAAGATCCAATGAAAATCCTCACAACTATTTCCCAGAGAGCCTTATTCTCTCATGGGATTTGACTGATCTGAGCATCTGTAGGAATTGCCTATTCATTCTTAATGGACAAGAAGAATGTAGACCCGAGAACAATAATTCATCTATCATTTTTAGGGTTAGCGAACGATTATGGGAGTCTCAATGTAGACCACAAAAAAATTGGATCCTATATTTTCTATAGTATTATGGTCCAACAACATTTCTCTTTGATACAATGACATGGTTGATAATACATTTTGAATATGAATTAAATTTACCAATGATCTGTTCTTTTATTATGTAAGTGGTAGAGGGTATAAGAACCTACTATGACAAAGATGATTGGAGTATTGTTTGATTATAATAATGAAGAGTTTTCTCATTTGAATCTGATGATAATGTACCCATATTCAATTAACATCATACTGATGGATACATGATATTGTACAATTTTTTTTTAAATTGAGTATATTTTTTTATAGACTAGTTATTGATGTTTCATTTGGTGGGATAGTTCTCACTATATCATTTGATGGATCATCCCGGAACAATTTGGTGGGTTTGTGCATGTTGTATTGTTTGATGGGTCAACACCTATAGTACTGTTTGGGGGGAAGATGGACATATTGAAGACATTTCCCTGGTAAAATTTGATAAACATTACTCCATCCCAACAGTATTGGGTTCTCCCTATGATCCCATATCCACCGATTGTAGATGTGATGGAGTTAGAGGATCCTAGATAGTGATGACATAAGATTGATTCTATGCCATATTCATGATACACTATAGCTCCAAAAAATTATTTGTGGTAACAAGGATATAAAGATTCTCATCAGTTATATTTCTTCAATATCCCTATAAGAATCATTTATTGGATTCCCCAATTTGGATTGTTGGGGTAGGCACAACATCCTCTGTAGCTTGTTGTAGAGTTGTTGTCATACGTCGATGATGATGACCAGAATGGATAAGAGAATTCGAAGGTAGCTCCTAAGTGGATGAGTTTAAAAAATTATCTTTCTCATCCAAATACAATATGTACAAGAGGTATGATTATATTTGATCTATGGAAAATGTCCCCATGTGGTATATTTTGAAACAAGGAACACTTCTTATTTTACGATCTTCCGTTGGAATGATGGCTGGTGGGGATTCATCATTGGGAAAATTTCATGAGCTGCTTCCAAATTCCTGATGGGTCTATTTATGTGGTACTCCCATTATAATATATTCACCTACAATAATAGGATTTGTTTCATTGGTGATATAATATGTAAAGGTCAAAGCATCAATCGAAGACTATACACCTGTTTGGTGAGTCAAATGGTTGTTCAAAACTGCTTGAGGTGTTCCGAAAGAATTCATACAATATCTATTTCCCTCAGAATCTATTCTCACTTTAAATAATTCCATTTTGATTCAATTTATTCAATGAATTACTTGATCATATGTTGTATTTCCATTTAGTACATAATCTCATATATGAGTACATGTTTCATCAAATACATTCAAGGTAAAATAATTTCAAGATGGGTCCACCATTTTATTCCCCAACAAATTTTGATTAGATTTTCCAATCTCTTGTTATTGGATGATTAAGGGTGGTTGAATAATCATTTTTTCTAGTTTATCATAATTTTCTCTATTAGAATCTCCCAATGGTTATGACACCCACAACTAGGTTAAGACATGCATTCCAATGGCAGGTAGTTAATTAGGGTTTAAAACCAAACGATTCTTAGGAACTCACATTGGTTGAGAGGTGGGGAGGTCAGGATGACACACATTTTTGTGGGGAATTGTGGTCTAATATGGGACATTATTTTAGATTTATTATATATTCATAATGTCGATTCCATGACCTGATATTGGAAACATTACCCCATTTTAAATGACATCATTTAAATCATGTGTTGAGAGGAACAACATTGAGTGTCATAGGTTCTCCCTTATTCTCATGTTTTTTTAAGTTCCTTTAGTTTATGTCCCCATTCAGTCTCTCTAGTGTTTATTTCAATCTAAGGAGGTGGTTGGTGTCCTAGATATTATATTAAACCACTATAAAGAATCCTACATATCCTTTGATAACATGAATCATTCCTAACATTATTTATTTTTCATGGGTTGAGGTTGTATGAAAAGATAACAACATGTTATTTAACATTACACATAAATGAAAAAAATATAGACCTTAATCCATGTGGGGGAGTCATTTGTATCCTATTATGAAGTTAATTAGATTCCATGAAGTCCATGTTGTATTCATATATGTCATAAAACATTTGAGAATAGAGGCCTTGAGAAGGAATTATTCATGTAAGGCTTCCCTAAATTGTATCATCGGGGGTATGGCCCTTTGAGTGGAGATGATATTTAATCAAATTACATACAAATAAAGGGTTTTCAATGGTGGGATCTTCATAACTATTCATAAAATAATTGATGTTATCTAATTCCAAATGATTTATCCTTGGTGTGAGAAACAATAGATAACGGAATACTAGATTCATTGCATGAGATGAAATTTTTGGGGCCATCCACATTAATGGTTCTCTTTTATAGGTATTATTACTAGTGTCATGAATAATATGGTATAGAAATTGAGCACTATAATGGAATCTATAGTACATTTATTATAATTTGAATCATATATCTCATATATATTTTTTCATCATATGATTATGGGGTTGATGTTCTTGAGGGAATTATCAAGGCCCACACATAACGGAATGTCTGTATATATGGCCACATATATTTCTCTAATGGATGTGGAAGGATGGTATACTTAATGGGAAATCATGTACCATGAGATAAAAATATTTGAGACCTAGAGGGACTTATACATAGTTAGACTCCCATTGAAAGTAGAGCTTTAGGAAGGAGTCATGTGTATCTTGTTTCCACATGATTTAGTGTTTTGGTAGATCAGTTATGACCTAGCCCACTAATGGGTTTGGACAGGTGGTTATACATATAGAAATAAATTATATTCCTTTTTCCTAGAATGGTGAGGTACTTATACTTGGATGGATACCCATTAGAGCTCGAAAGTTATGATGGAATCATATATATATACTTTTTTGATAGGAATTAGAGATCTCATTATTCAATTATCCAATATTCCAATGAATTTTTAGGGCACGTTATTACACAAAAATTAGTTATTAACATCCTCAGGGGTTGGGAATGTGAGGAGTGTGTAACAATATTGATTCTTGTATTTCATATTCACTCTCTATCTTTTGAAACATAAATCTTAATGAGACCATGAAAATTCTATTGAAGAACCTATTCAAGATCATGAATAAATAGGGTTTCATGAGTGCATAACCCTAACCCATAATGGAATCTCCTCTCATAGTAGTTTTTCATGAATAATGATTGAAGGATATTGGTTTATATAGTACATGTCCAAGATTGACATCCTAATGAAGTCAGCATGTCTTCCGGACATGCCTAAATTGCCTACCGACTATTTTTTGATTTTATGCCGGTGTTTTCCGGATAATCATACCAAAATGAATTGATTTTCTTCACAACATGTATTAATTATATTTTTAATGAGAATTTTTTTCTTTCATGACATGTTAAGAGTGTTAGTATGACATAGAAAACATGCCTAGGGGTGTTAGACTAACATGTTTAAGGTTCTTCACTTGATAGAAACTCACATATACAATGTATTTTGTGTCTCTCGGGGAAAAATTTTCATGAAAAATTAAATGATCAGTTTTATCATGCTTAAAGACTTCCATATGATCAACATTCATGTCTAGGATGTCATCACATGATCAAAATGATTTTTTAGGATGTATTTTTATGATCTACCGTCATGTCTAGGATATCATCCCATGATTAATCTAATTAGTATAGGATGTATTCTCAGGATAATACTAGAATGGAAATGGTCGGCCACATGATAATGCTACCATTTTTAGAGTGGCATACAAGAACTGTGAGACCAGTTAGTCATGTGATCATGTTATCATAATAATGAAACATTATGCTATCTTAAAAACGTGTTCATGATCACCTACATGAAAAAATAGAACATATTTAAGGTTTTAAGAAATGAATCCATGATTATTTTGATCAAATAAAATTTCTCAATAACTTACATGGTAGGATAGGGTATGTCTTCATTGCACTTCTGGGGGTCTGTAAGGTCCTTTCATGTCAGGGTAGATATGTGGTGGGCCACATACATGTATATGGGTTCACATAGAATAAAATCACGTGATATTGGACTATTTATGTGATCACATTTCCTTGATGGAGTATTGTAATGGGTTCTATGAAAATGTTTAAGGGATACATGTTAGTTCCCCATTCATAGATTAGTGTCTATGGGTGGGGGTTGAAACCCATTTTTATTCATGAGGTTTTAATAATAGGACTATGAAAACACAAAGTAGTATCATGATCATGGTAATGGTTTTAGAGCTTATTGATCACAGGAACATGACGGTGTGAAATAATTACGATATTTTTTTATATAATTAGTGTTTACATAATAATTTACACTCTTGGTCCCCAAATTATAGAATATCATTATTGTAAAATATTCATGATATTGTGTGATGGGTATCATGTGATGATGCTTAGGATTATGCCGATATTTCTCTTGATGTCCATAGTAGTTTCTCTTCCACCATGATTTACCTTATTCTCTTCTCTCTTAGCCTCATCTCTTTTATCTCCCCCATTCGTGTCTATTTTTTAATGTTTGACGGTTTTATATCGGTAGGGGTAGGCTGAGGTTGATGATATTTTCCACATCGAGACATTCATGTCCACTGGATTGATGTGGTGGGGACATCACATGATTGGAATCATGTGATACTAAGATTGATCCATGGGATGCCATACATAGAATCTTCTGAATATTATCATGATCATTTCCAAGGGCATCGAATGATCAATACTTATTCATGTGATGTATTTTTTTAAAATCACAAAGGGATTCACATGATTACTTTGGAGGCTTGGGGAAACGTCCCAGTTCCAGAAGCCACCCCAGAGGCACCCCGTACCTAGTTGGTCACATGACCTCAAGGTCATTTCTTCGAATCCCAGACGATGCTGACTAGCATCGAGATCCTCGGGTGTAATAGTAGGGAATCTATTCCCTCATTGGTAGAGTAACAAAGAGGAATAATGTAATAGAAATTGCGGAAGCAGTAACAATACATGAAAAAGTAAACAGCGGAAGACTGGAAAATAATAAACTGGATCACACACACACACACACATATGAATAATTCATGATACAAATGTATAGCAAAGAATCCAAGCAAATCAAAATGCAGGAATAAAACAGTACTAAGACAAGTACAAAATAAAAGTAGTAAACAAATCCTTAGCATCTCAAGCTATAGCTTGGTCCCATGCTCTCCATCTCCATAGAAAATCATGTACCTGAAGTAGAATGGTGATTGCTCTTATCTATACCTGCAACAATGTAATCTATTTGGGTCCAAAAGAATGGCCCAAACAGGGTGTGATACTAAATCCCATTAGGCAACCACCACGAGATCTATTCCTAACAGTCAGTGAATATATAGCAGGCAGTAAGTAAATAAATGCAGTAAACATGGAAGTAATCACTAGTAACAATCCACAGTTTCAACTATCCAGCAACAGATAATCAATGTAGATAATCTGAAATAAGTAACCCTCTTGGAAGTCCCCACAACCTATCCCCTATGGTCCTACCTAGAAACACAAGAAATAAACTAAACACAAATAAGTAACCCTCTAGGATGTACTCAAAACCTATCCCCTATGGTGCTACCTAACAAGTACAAGCAACCCTCTGGGTAGTACCCTCAGTCTGACAACTCTGGTTTAGGATAAACATAGGCTCTATGAAGAAGCACATGCTTCTAATTCCTCTTATTGTCTATTATCAGTAACTAAAGGTGCTCTAGGGAAGAAGTTATTTTCCATTCCCTCTGTGGCCCGCATCGAGGAACTACAGACACTCTATGAAAGTGCTCAATGTTAATTCCCCAAATGGTATTGGATCGTATGTAAAAAAACACTATGGAGAAGCCCTCATTGTCCATTCTCCCTATGGTCAACTACACCAGGTTCTCATGGCCATATGTAAGTAAAGTAAGCATAGCAGCACATATCGGCCAAAGTAAACCTCATGAACTAATTGGATAGTAGTCTACATCATTATAGAATGCCAGAACAATATTCTCACCATCCTACAACTAGGAATTGGAAGGTAAACAGTAGCCTAACAAGCAGACTAGACCCAACAGTCAAAACAGGAAAAAACATGCAAGGGAAAAACATCCTAATCATAGAAATTAACCCTATTCACATACACTTATCTTCTACTCAAGTACACAAGCATAGAAGACAAAAAATAGGGCTAAAACGGTAAATGCGCAATACCCCATTCAATGGTATTGGGAAAAATTGCAGAATAGGATAATCATGTCATTTTTTAACAATCACTATCATCACCATTCCTTCTAGATTTAGCTATTTTGTTCAACCAAACAAAATTTTTTTGACAACAATAATCACTTTTAGAAACATTAAAATATTAAAATAATTTATTATATCTCTAAATAATGACTCTATATTTTAAAAATATACCACTATATGAATAACCAGGTTATACGCATACATAATGTATTCAAATAATACAAATGGTTCATATAGAAATTGTGAATTGTCATAAGAAAACCCCTATGAGGGTCTTGAATTGTATACTAACAGTGAACCGATCATCCTAAACTAGTGATGATTGATTTAATAGTCAATCCATCCCATTCATAGATGTTATCACAAGGTACATATATTCTAGAACTGTATAACCATTCTATCATCTAGACCGGGATTTATATTCTAGGAAAACCATGATTTATTATTTAGCATAACGTAGGATGTTCTCCAATAATCTTTATTATATTGTTGTTTCTCACATAGGTTTTCACATTCAATTTTCCAAAAAAAACTAAACCTTGCTTTGATACCAACTTAGGTTACCTAATAATTACATACATAAATATTAAGCCATTTTATATGAATATTAAATACATATCATTATAAATAAGAAAATAACTATAATGTAATTATGTATTTGTAAATTTGGATATTTAATTAATTAGTATATAATGTAACTGCATCACATCTAACTATGATATTTTAAACTATAACTCTTACTGGACACAACATACTTAAAAGCATTCCTAATATGTTGGGAAAAAAGAAACAATATTAAAGGATAAATAAAGTGTCTAATAAATTTTAACAAGTAAGATATATGTAAATCCTAATTTTTCTAAATAAATTACCTTAAGTGTTTAATGATAAGATAATTAAATTTAATAATACAACCCAAAAATTTATATATCATAATCATGAGTCATGGAAAAAATCGTGGAATTTAATAGGAAATTATTCATAAATGAATCAATGAACATGATCTATGAGAGCATATAAATTTAAAAATATCATGTCATAAAAGTGTGGAATAATGTGTAGAATAATCAAAATCAATGACATCCTAGGTCAATGATACCCACATCGTCTGTAATAACGTGTTAGTCATTGGATAAACACCCATATACCTACATTGGGCTTGGTATAAAATCACATGCACCATATTTGTATTTTATATGACTAACAATGCACCCTTTCAACTTGAAAAAAATTAATTATTACCCAATTCATTAGTGTGATATAACATCATCTTCGATCAAGAAAATATAATTTATTCATATATATACCTTAATATAATGATAAATTTATCATTCTATCCTGACATAGCCCATGGAAAATCAACATAGGTTCCATAAATATTTCATCCTATTAATCATGATCCATTCATAAAAAATAAATATGTTATTACACAATAATATTTGAAATGAATAATAAGTAACGTAACATGATTTTATTATTGATAAAAAAAATACCTTTAATAGGCCACTAGAATATTTCTTATGGGAAATTCCATTTTCATTTTGAAATAAATTATTAAAAAAAGTAAATATTTCCAAATTATATGGACAAATTTTTTCTCTGAAAAACATTACTCAATATTTAAAGAATACATTAAATCAATTTTTAGTGATGATTTTGGAAACATTGTTAGTTCCATATAAATTAAAACAATGATTTTAATTAAAGCTTGGATTAGAATTACCTTGTTTAGAAAATTAAAATAATATTCCATTTTTAAACTTTTATATAAAGTAAATGATGTGTTAATATGACATTGATAAATTAATGAATAATTTTAAATTCATACTTGCAATCATTTTAAAAAATGTACATGGATGAAAATATTCATGACTAATGTAATAAATAATGAGACATTTCCATAAAATGAATCATTTTTAATGTTTTGTAATTTTAAAATAAAATATTATTGGAAAATTTGTAATATCTATAAATAACAAGATGAATATAAAGAAAATTTATTTCAATGATATTTATAACATAATTTTGTCAATAAAAAATTTATGCATAAAATTACCAATAAAATTTATTCATAAGACACATCAAATAAATAAGATAAAATGAAATATTATATTAAACTATTATATGTATATTCGATATATAATGTATCAATGGTGTAGTAGATACACCTCATAAAATAATATTTGATAGTAATATTACATATGTCCCATGGAAGACAAATTTGTGATGATAAAACATTATTATATTAGTAACATTTGAATAAAAACATAAAGTCAAATAATTTTAATTATAAATTTTAATAACATTAATTATGAGTTATAAAGTATATAAAATATCATATTTGGTTTATATAAACCTAATATAGATAAATAGGTTCATAACATTGAACATGTTTCATGGAAATAATATCCTGATGAAGAACCCTTGCCTGAAGTTTGACTTGTTTGATAAGATCCCTAACATTATGTATAATAAATATAATTTTAGTATTCATATATAATTAAAAAATATTTATACAGATAATTCTTTGCATGGTTTACTTATAACATATTTTCTCCCATTGATTAAATTTTTTTATTACAAAACACAGTTTGGGTGATAACTTTTTCGTTTTTCATGTATTTTCGATTCATTTATTATGGTCTATTATCATGATCACTATTATATTTAATATTTTATATTAATAACATGTTAAATATAATATATATTATATATTTATAAAATTACTAATCAATTAATTTTAAAGACTGATAAATTAAATACCCAAATCATATAGAAGGTAGTTGGTACGCATGCATGAACACTGCTTTCATTTTACAAGAAAAAGAAGGAAAGAAAAATAAATTATATTGTATCATTAATTAATCAAATATATATATATATCATAAATATAATATGTATTTTTTTAAAACTATTTATATGAATGAATGTGTGGTGGTGATATAAAATGGATCATATAACTATGTGGACGCAGTAGTCCACACATACACATGAGTGAAACTTTTATTTCTGCTCTAATAGAATATAGAGAGAAATTATAATCATATCAACATAAAAAAATATTACTATATTTCTGAAAAAATATAAATATTTTTATTTGGAAATAAATTGGTTTATATATCTTACAAGAAGAAATAAAATTGAAAGTGCTTAGTTAATATATAAAAATCATATTTGAGACACTTCCTTTTTCCTACATAAAAAGCCTTGAAATAATGCTCTCATGTGGAGACTAACGGAAAAATTATGATGTTAATGAGTCAGTTATGGTTTTTTATATTTTCTAATATACATATCTTAAAATCATTAATAAATTTTTCTATGAGGTTCCCTATTATAAGTTGTTAGTTGACACCCTTTGAATATCTTCCACACCTAATATCTTCCACAACATAGACCGTCTCACGGTTTTGATTATATGTGCCTCTAGATCTCTTCATGAGCTTCGATTTGACTAGTCGTGGTGCTTCAACGGACGCCCGGATAAAAAGTTATGGTCATTTTAGTGATTTCAAGGTTTCTCGTGTTTTTTTATTTTTTTTTCATTTCGCGGCGGTTTTACCGAAACCGACGCTATTTCGTGGTAGTTTTTTAAAAAACCGCCGCTAATCCTCGAATAAAATTTAAAAAAAAATTAAAAAAAAATTAAAAAAAATTAATTTTTTTGCCGTTTAGTGGCGGTTTGTTCGCGGCGGTTTTTAAAACCGCTGCTAAATCGTGCGTCGGGAAACTATTCGTGGCGGTTTTCAAAACCGTCGTAGAACGTTTCGCGGTGGTTTTTTAGCGGCGGTTTTTTTATATTTATTTTTTTATTTTTTTATTTTTTTTATTTTTTTTATTTTTTTATTTTTAATTATATATATATATATATATTTATTTATTTCTTATTTATTTTATTTATTTATTTTTCGTATTTATTTATTTATTTTTCGTATTTATTTATTTATTTTTCGTATTTATTTATTTATTTATTTATTTATTTTATTTTATTTTATTTTATTTATTTATTTATTTATTTATTTATTTATTTATTTATTTAATTTTATTTATTTTATTTTATTTATTTTATTTATTTTATTTATTTTATTTATTTTATTTGTTTATTTATTTTTCTTATTAATTTATTTTATATATTTTATTTCGTATTTATTTTATTTTTTATTTATTTTATTTATTTAATTTCATATTTATTATTTATTTATTTTTTATTTCATATTTATTTTTTATTTATTTTATTTCGTATTTATTTATTTATTTATTTCATTTTATTTTATTTACTTTATTTATCCATGCATGCACATCTCATGCCCATGCATGCCCATGCAATATCATGAAATTCAGCGTTTCGGAGATTTTAACCCCTAACCTCTTGAAAATTTTTCAAGGACTTTACCATTCCAACAAGCTCGCCATGTGGTTAATAAACAGAAATTAATATACTTATGTATATTAATTGAAAAAACAAATAATACATAAATAATAGATATAAAATCGATAATAATAAATAATAAATAATAAATAATAAATTATAAATAATAAAAAAGGAATAATAAATAATAAATAATAAACAAGGAATAATAAATAATAAATAATAAATAATAAATACATAATAGATATAAATAATAAATAATTAACAATAAATAATAAATAATAGATATAAATAAGAAATAAAAAATAAAAAATAAAAAATAAAAAATAAAAAATTATCAATATTCAATATTCAATAATCAATAATCCATAATCAATAATGAATAATGAATAATAAATAATAAATATTAAATATTAAATATTAAATATTAAATATTAAATAAATAAATATAAAAAATAAATAATAAATAATAACTAATAAATAATAACTAATAAATAAATATAAATAATAAATATAAATAATAAATAATAAATAAATATAAAAAATAAATAAATATAAACAATAAATAAATATAAAAAATAAAAAATAAATAATAAATAATACATAATAAATTAAGATGAATAATAAATAATAAATAATAAATAATAAATAATAAATAATAAATAATAAATAATAGATATAAATAATAAATAATCAATAATCAATAATCAATAATAAATAATCAATAATCAATAATGAATAATAAATATTAAATAATGAATATTAAATATTAAATATTAAATATTAAATAAATAAATATAAATAATAAATAATAAAGAATAAATAATAAATAATAAATAAATATAAATAATAAATAAATATAAATAATAAATAATAAATAATAAATAAATATAAATAATAAATAATAAATAATAAATACATATAAATAAAAAATAAGAAATAATAACTAATAAATAATAACTAATAAGTAAATATAAATAATAAATAATAAATAATAAATAATAAATAATAAATATTAAATAATAAATAATAAATAATAAATAATAAATAATCAATAATCAATAATCAATAATCATTATTGAATAATGAATAATAAATATTAAATATTAAATATTAAATATTAAATATTAAATATTAAATAAATAAATATAAATATTAAATAATAAATAATGTATAATATATAATATATAATAAATAATAAATAATAAATAACAAATAAATATAAATAATAAATAATAAATAATAAATAATAAATAAATATTAATAATAAATGATAAAGAAATTTAATTTACAAATAATATATAATAAATAAATATAAATGATAAAGAAATATAAATAATAAATAATAAATAATAAATAATAAATAATATCTAATAAATGAATATAATAAATAAATAATAAATAATAAATAATAAATAAACATAAATAATTAATAAATATAAAGAATAAAGAATAAAGAATAAATAATTAATAATAAATAAGAAATAAGAAATAAGAAATAAGAAATAAGAAATAAGAAATAAGAAATAAATATATATAATAAATAATAAATAATAAATAATAAATAATAACTAATAACTAATAAATAAATATAAATAATAAATAATAAATAAACATAAATAATTAATAAATATAAAGAATAAAGAATAAAGAATAAAGAATAAATAATAAATAACCAGTTACAAATAAGATAATAAATAAATTAAAATATATTACAAATAATAAATAATAAATAATATAGGAAACACATGAAAAAGTATGAAAAGACGTGATAAGTGATTAAAAATCATGAAAACTCATGAAAAAGGATGGAGAAGCATATGAAGAATGAGGCATTAGAAAGAATGAGAACGCATGAAAACTCGTGACAACTCTGAAAAACTCCTTAATAATTCAACATAATCATCATAATAACCCAAAAAAACCTATTGATAAAGATAACAAGTCATGGAAACCCAAATAAACAGTAATAAATAGAGTTACCGTTAAAACCCGTCAAAATGGTCATAAAGAGACAAAAACTTTGGACTCGCATTAACAGAGCTAACTTATTATCCGAGAGTCCGTTTTAGATCCGCGACCTATCAAATCAAAGATCCTGAAACGATCTTCGACCTGAAAGGTGAAAGTGTCCGAATGGACAGGCGGATCGAAAGTTATGACCATTTAAAAAAAAAGCTGACGGGGAACAGTTGCTAGAAACGATGCATTGAAAAATATAACAAACCCGATACCCACTAAAAAGGCCATAACATATGATCTATGAGTGCATGTGGGCGTTGCGACCAGTCAAGCTGAAGCTCATGGAACGATCTATGATCTGGCAGGTGGAAGAGGCCGAACTGACACGTGGATCGAATGTTAGGTCTGTTTGAAGACAAGTTCGACGGGACACCGGTGACGGAAATGGGGATTTAGAGGCTTTCGGAGGGGTTTTGGTGGTCGAAAAGCACAACAGAAGCTATATTCTATCGATCTGGTGCGTAGATCATTTCGCTGGTTTTGATTTGATATGCGGTAGAGCCCAAACGGACACCAGGAGTGAAAGTTATGGCCGTTTGAAGTTGGAGAACTTTTTTCAACATTTTTATAAGACTAAAATCTTCCGCACCTTAGACCGTCTCATGGATTTGATTAGATGTGCCTCTAGATATCTTCATGAGCTTCGATTTGACTGGTCGTGGAACTTCAACAGACGCCCGGATGAAAAGTTATGGTCGTTTTAGTGATTTCGGGGTTGCTCATGTTTTTTTTATTTTTCCATTTCATTTCGCGGCGGTTTTACGGAAACCGCCACTATTTCGCTGTGGTTTTTTAAAAAACCGCCACTAATCATCGAACAAAAATAAAAAATAATTAAAAACTAAATAAATAATAATAATTTTTTTCCCGTTTAGCGGCGGTTTGTTCGCGGCGGTTTTTAAAACCGCCGCTAAATGGTGGTTCTCTTGTAGTGGTAGAATAGAATTGGTATTCTCTTGGAAACCTGAACTAACATTGGGTTTTATGTTTATTCATTTCACTGGTTTTATACAATTACTTGCACACAGATTCATTATATTTTCAAATAGTAGATAGTTCATGACATCATTTGGGGTGGCCTTAAATTATTTAATGACACTCTATTTGGGATTATTATTGGTACCTGAATGGATATAATGGATACAGGTTGGGAGATTGGAATGTATCCCACTATGGATACAAGATTTTCTATAACATGATAAGGTGTGAGTATATAGGATTTAGATAAGTATGGTTATTCTATTACGGATTATTTTTTACCCTTTTTGTATATATTTGTACAACTTGTATTATATAATCATTCATTATATTCCCCTTACACACTAATTTCAGAACAACAACATTACATCACTAAATTTATATGATAGTGATTACGTTTTGATGACTTTCCTATAAATATTTCTCTAGATTTTTTTCTTATTTTGTGTCTATTCATATTATTAACTCAGGTTTTTCATTTATTCTCCACTATGGTCCACTGCAAAATATTTAGTATATTGTCCCCATTTATACATTATAGACCCTCACATCTAGTGTGTATCTTATTTTATGAGGGAAGGTGTGGTTGAGGGCATCAATACAACCAGGATTGGGTAATTATGAATGAACTACATTAGAGACATCACAAATAATTTTCAAGTCTATTTATTTTCCTTATTTTAATATTTTGGGATATTAGACTTTATATAAGGATATGTCAAAATTTGGTAATGAGATGGTTTCAAAGAGTACCTAACCAACAAGCAGTGATAAGTCATATTTCTTGGGATGAGACTTGATGTTCTATATTTATCATGTTATAGTTGTAAAGAATTCATAGTTGGGTGTAAAATGTGACACTTTTTATATATTATCATCATTTAATTTCATTATAATTTATATAATACAGTAAATATGCATGATCTATCATCCTTCATTATTACGATGTAGTTATTCACATTCCATTAATATTTCATTATTTTTAGATTGAATTGTTTGACTGGAAGATAAATTATATATGTATCTTTAGTGATATATTTATTAGTTGAATGATCTATCATTAGGATTAAATAGGTAAACAATTTTTTAATTAATGTATCTACATCAAACTAAATTTATTTTTACCCGTAGCATGATGTTGTAACCTTAACTAACCAATTATAACATGTTTTAGCCATATACCAATGGTTTAATGGGAAACAAATTAAAGGATAAAATTAAATGAATGTTAATTGAAATTTATATATTGTATAGGCCTCTAAAAATTCAGAATGGTTAGACATATAAATGAAAAATAATAATATGTGGTTCCTATTATATGAAATTTTAATTGCGACATACAATATCTAAGAAATTATAACTTTTGGAATGATAGGTGTTTCTAACAAAACAAGGATATTTATATATAAATATTTATGTAAAACAATAGAATAATTATTCTTAATGTAAATGGTTGTTGTTAAATGGGTTTTCCAACTTAATCATAATGATTTATATTCTCAAATACATAGAATTGACCCCCATATAGCCTGATGATACGATTAATGAGATGTTGCGACCAATTTCCTACCTTTTGTGGAAAGTAATTGTGTAAATATTTCATTGGTGGAGATCACATATAATTATCTTATTATAATTATTGAAGTTCCTCAATTTTTTGATTCTATAGTGAACCCTCGATACATCATATTTCCAAATAGGAGTCCTTTAGTTATGAATCTCATTGTAGATGTATACTTGGAATTGTAGATATATTCCTCCATGATTGTCTTAGGTCAAATTTGAGGGGTTTGGTGATGACCATGCATTGGAGGTTGTGGGTCATACACCACTAATATTACGTCATGTATTTCAACAATGGGAAAATCCTCTTAAAACTCATCGAGGAAATTATGGTCAGTTTTGAGAGGGATTCCTATAGTTCATGAAGACTATATAGGGAGCCCCGTCACATTCCCTTACAACAGTAGTATTGAGGTGGGAATTTTATCATCAGTATCCATATACAATCATAGGGGCTAGTGTCCCCCAAGATACTAATTCATGAGTACATACTACATTATCTATCATTGAAAATTTTTATAATTCTATAGAGATCTGGATCGATCTATCTACATAAGTTATTTAGGGATCCACCCTTCTTTTGTGTGATTTCCTAAATCAATATGATCAACATCAGGATGTGGTCTAGAGGGACATATATAGTAGTTTCGATAATTATTTATACATAGAGATATTGGGATCCAAACCACATAATATTTTTTTCTTTTTAGGTAGAGTACACTATTCATCGTGGATTGTATTTCTAATTTGAATGACTTCCAAAATTTTGTTCCTTCTCATGCTGGTTATGTATTTAATAATGATATGTGATTTAGGGAAGAACATTGGTAATCCCTTAGGTCCAAGGAAATTTTTTAATGTTGAATACCATTTCTAAAATAGTGAACTATTTCCTCATCTCGGAGCACAACCAGAGTGAATCCAAGATCATGGGGAATAGTGTATTTGAACCTAAACCATGATGACATTTGTACTGAAATTAAAAAAAATAACTATCCCATGGGTGAATCAATTTTAAAATTGTGCACATGGGAAGCTATGTGTTATATAATTAGTGTGGGAATATTTTTTACACAAAGCCTCGGTGTGGTAGAGAATCAGTTCAGTTTTGAGATTTTAGAAAGATGGGTTATCATCATTTTTTTCTATACCTTTTCACAATCTCTCTAGTTTGAGATAATCTAGACCAAATACACCATCAAAATCTTGATCAATATTTACATTAAAATCATGGTTATGGGGACGTACATTTCATTATAGTTTAGGTGGTTTACCAGGTCATGATAGGTATATTTATCATATGTAGATGTAGTAGAGAGGAGACTCTCAGAGTAGTCAGAGTGTAGCTCAAGGACATGGATCAAAACACATTTGTGTAATACATCCCACACTCGAGGAAGAAACAATTAAACTATCAATATTTTAAGGTATTATTTTTTTATCCTTCACTCTAGTATATTATTAAATTGATATTATATGCTCACACTCATTCATATATTTTTCTATAGTGAGTTTCCATTGTTACGATATAGAATACATCAATGGAGAAATAATTATGGATAGTATAATGGGTGTCTGAAAAAGTGTGTGTTCTTTTTCAAGGAATGTGTTGTTATGATAAGGGTTATCAGGTGTTTGGTATAATGAATCCTTAAGAAGAAATGTTTTGACATCATATTATGGATAGTCTAGTTTGTTCATTATAAAGACTATTGATTCTTATTTTTAGATGGTGTAATTTTCATCACAATAAGTTGATAAATATATTAATAAAGATAAAAAAAATATATGATATTTGAGTTAGAGGTAAGAATTATGGGATAGGAGTAGTTTCTACTCAAATTTATAGCATTTTAAAAATGATATAGGATTACATCAAGAATATTTCCCTCTAAGGTGAATAGTTTTAGGTATCACTTCACTGATGTATTTTATAGAAACCCTCCTGAGTGGAAGGTATAGTTCCCTATAAATATTTTTATTGGAGAACCAGCATTATGTATTACTCCTTACAAGATGTATCCTGTAGATCATCACAAACATAATAGATAATTAGACGACACTAATGAAAAAGTATTTACAAGGCCTATTACTTCATTATGGGGTCCATGAATTTTTTTCCCTAATAAAGGGGATGCTAATGTTAGTATCATCATGGATTACACCCACATTTAAATGAACATATAGTTAAGAAATAGTATCCACATAAACTTATACATTTTCTCTTTTAACAAATCCTATGATATCCAGTTTTATCAAAAAAATTATTTGAGGTCTGGCTATCATCAGTAATGAGGTTGACAGATAGATATAAAAAAAATATTTCCATAGTAGATTTTCTTTGTATGAGTATTTTTTTATGTTTTTCAGTCTCATTAAAATTCATGTAGTCTTTAGGTGTATAATTAATTAGGATGTTCACCCATTTTAGTATGATTTTCTGCTAGTTTTTGTGGAAAACATCCTAGTGTATTCCCAAACTCAAAAAAAAATCATGCAAAAAATATTTAAATCATGTTGAATATACTAATAGATAACCATATATATTTAATTACCGAAAAATGAATCTATTGAATTTTCAAATATTACTTTTAGGGTCATAAAATCTCAGAATTAGAATAATTTTTGGAACCACAGAAGTTGACATCCATAGTTCGGTTGGACAATCCCAAGAATAATATTAATATTTGAAGATTACCAGGGATTTTATATTTTTATATGAACTTAATTCAGATATTTCCATCCATTGTATAACATATTACGGTATTGAATAAGAAGGTTGTTATGTTTAAATGTTCTGAATCTTATGTAAAATCCTTTTATGAGATGAAAGAAAGGATTAAATTAGCACCAATCAAAATTATGCCTATGTATGGTTAGGGAACCCGATTTATTGTAATGTAACATGCACCTTGATAGGATCCATATTGATAAATGTGTAACAATTAGTTATATACAAGTCTTGTTATTTTGGGTCTCATGAGAATAATTACCTAATTAATGATGTTGAGAATGCTTTGATTTTACATGTATTTCAATGTTTGAAGAATTAGCTATTTGGATAATAGTTCATTATATTGATGACAAAATACTCAAAAACATATTCACATATCATGGTTTGAAACATTTATAGTTAATATGGGATAAATATCATTACTTCAATGTTTTAATCTTTCTTATATGTCTAGAAATGGAAATGATGTGGCTAATTCAGTGAACATGGGGACATAGAATCAATCAATTTATTAATCCGGTAGAAATCGTATTTTAATGGATTTTATTTCAAAGATTCATTTTTAGGTAAAATACTTTTAGATATATAATAGACTAAATACTCCATCAGTTAATTCATTACTTCTAGATTTAGTGGATATGAGACAACTATCAGATCAATGGGACTTTATCCTAAAGAAAATTGGTTATGGAGAGGACCAACCTCATATGTGGGTTGTTGATGAGGATGAAGTCATTAAAATTCAAGGATGCATCTACGTTCCAATATGCATGTGATTGGTATTTATTTAAGAGTTTCAAGATTATAAATTTGAGGCACATCCCTAATTAACCATTATGTATCATGATTTAAAACACGAGTATTTTGTGGCTAGGGGTGAAAAGGCTAATATTAGGTTTCATTACTCAGTGTTCCACCATTCAAGAGGTTAAGGTAGAACACCAATATCATATTGTTCTCTTACATCAATTACTTGTTCTGATAATGAAATGGGATGAAATCATTATGTATTTTTATAATCTTACCGAATTCAACACAATATTGATATTTACAATGGTTTATCAGGGATAAGTTTTTGAAGGATGCCAATCTCTTTCTTATTCGATTGAAATTATATGTGGAAGAGCTAGATGTGATATATATCAGGGTGACCATATACATTCATTGAGTTCCAAATACAATTATATTATATAGACACTCTCTTTTTACATCATGGATATTGAAAAGGATGTAGATGAATTTGGGTTTAAATTTAATTTTTAGTACACTATACCACCTTCAATCCGAAGCTTAGTATAAGTATACCATTCATCTCTTAAAGGACATGATTATGTCTTGTGTCCATAATTTTTTTATTGTTTTTATTGAATCATTTACATATAGTTGATTTAACTTATAAAAAAATTTCCAATAAACTATATATATAGACCTTATAATTCCCTATATGATATGCCATGATGATCATCTTTGTATTGGTTAGTGGTGGGTGTGGATGTGCTTCTAGGACCTCATCTCATTCAGTAGAAATTACTAAATGATTTTTTTTTCATGCAAGGAATGGATATACCTTAATCTATTTATAAATATTATGTCGATAATAATCACAATACAATAGAGTTTTATAAAGACCCTGACCCTAGTAGCCATGAGCCAGTCCCCTTATTTATTTCATTTCAAATAATGTAAGACTCGAATCTCGAAGGACCAACTATTTTTGATTTTTAGTAAATTATATGACATAGTAGAAACATTCATTAAACATTATGATAAAAAACATGACATAGTTAAATCTATTGGGATCATAGATATTCGCCTGGATTAACCAAACATGAAAATTATACTATAAATCTTGGAAAACCGAATAAAAAAACAAAAGAACAAGATAAGATCATATGTTCAATATTGGTAAGCATACAAAAAAATTTAATACGAATTAATAAGAATAAACATTATAACAAGGTATATTACTGAAACACAACACATTCAAACATAATCATGTAAATAATATATAAAGAAGAGATTAATATCAAAAAATTCCATATAAATAATCACATGAATACTCTATTAACTGCATTATCTCATAGAATATCAATTTATATTCTCTTAATGAAGGAATTGACAATGCTATAAATCCTAACCATACCATCAAGGCTTCATCCAAGACATCATAAATTAATGTGTAATACCTCAACCAATAAAGAATCTAGTTTATCTCAAGAGACATAAAAATACATAAAGTGGAAATAGTGGGCCCTTCCCACAACATTTTATAACACCCAACAAACTTAAAAATAAATTTAATATAGAATCAAATGCATGAAACAATATGTTTCTATATAAAAAATACATTTTTAAGATATAGAAACAACTTTTATATTAAATATAATTTTTTCAAATTTTTTGATTTGAATTTCAAAAAATTGATATAGGCCTTTAAAATCGCAATACAACAAATGGGGCCTTTATTAGTACTAGAGAAGCGATGTCTATAAAAGTGCGGTAAAAAGCCCTAGTTTTTTATTACTTTCAAAAAAGTGATGATAAAGTGACAATTTATGAATGATTTTCTAGTGATTATAATGTATCATTTATCATCATCCATATAAGCATAGATAAAGGATTCATTTATTAGTTCTTAGAAAAGATCTAAAAAGGGGTATACGAAAGTGTGTTGTTACAGCACACTGCCCCACAAATGTAGTGTTCTTTTATAGAACACCACATCACTAAAATCACAAAAAAATTAACGAAATAAATTATTAATATACAATTTAAATGAAGAGAAAACAATCTTGGATTGTTTCGATGGTTTTTGAAATATGATGCATGTTTTAAAATAAAATAATACTTATATATTGACAAACACACTTAGAGTAATACAGGTCACACCATGCTACAGACTATGGTGAGGTTGATTTTTACATGTTTCAAATGAATTATGGATAATTATCCATAATTAAAAAAAATTAAGGTGTTTTCCATATTTTGAGTATGTCGCTTTTTTTTACAAAATGAAATTTTAAACTGGAAACACACACATTGATTCGTACCAATCATATAGTGTATCTGTTTGACGTGATACAAATTTCAACACATCACCAATAACATTTGAAATTTTTTCCTAAACTATAATCTCAATCTATGTCTGTTTTCTTTGTTTTTAGTGAGTGACACTATTTGAACTAAAATATTGATTTTAAACTAAAAATAGACACATTGGGTCATTGCATACAAATCATGTATCAAATTGAGGTGAGTCTAAATTGCACACATAAAAAATTCCATATGGATTATTGTAAAAATGTATCAAAACAATCTGATTTCATTGTTCAGATTTGAGTAGTTGATTTGACGTTTTTTAAAATTGATGTAAATGTTAAATTAAAAGATAGTCCTTGACCCATATCAGTCTCACAGTGTTTTATATTGTGGTGAAACTAATTCTTACACATCCAAAATATCATATGGATAGTTTTTATAATGTTTCAAAACAATATGAATGTTTTTCATTGGTTATGAATACGTCACATTAGTATTTTACTAAAATGTCATTATAAACTGGAAACCCACACTCTAACTCTTACCAATAATATCTTGTATCAATTTTATGTTACGAAAATTATTACATGTCAAAATTGAATTATGAATAAATGAAATAATTTATCAATAAAATATGATCATGTTTTCTTAGTTTTCATTGAATGATTGTTTTGACTGAAAATGTTGACTTTAAACTCATAACAGACCCATTGACTGATATTGGGAACACCATGCATCGTATTGTGGTGAAAATGGATCTTATACATCACAAATAACATAGGTATCATTTACTTAATGTATCAAAACAATATAATTGTTTTTCTCGGTTTTGAGTATCTTAGTTTTCTATGTTTTCAAAATTGATGTCATTATTAAATAAAAAGATTCCCATGGAGTCCTACCAATCACACCATCTGTCAGATTGAGGTTAGCCCGATTCCCACAAGTCAAAAAATTAATTATGGATTGTTTTAAAACATAACAAAAAATACAAATGATTTTTCTCTGTTTTGAGTTGGTGAGAATTCCATTTTACTAAAATTTATGTCAATTTTAAATAAAAAGATGCTCACTGAGTCATATCGATCACACCGTACATCAGATTGATGTGCAGCTAATTTAAACATGTCCGAATTAGATTTTGGAACATTTTCAAAATGTATCAAAATAATATGAATGTTTTTACTCAGTTTTGAGTATGCTATGTGTCTATTTTAATAAAGCTTCATTTTAAAATGGAAACACGCACACTGAATCATACTAATCACATCGTGAATCAGTTTGATTTGCGACTAATTACTACTCATAAAAAATGACTTATGAATAAATTACCAAAATTATCATGAAAATATGAGTCATTTTTCTTAGTTTTCATTTTGTGATATTTTTTGAACTAAAATTTTGATTTTTAACTGATAACAAAGACATTGAGTAATACAGGGCATATCATGGGTTGGATTGAGGTGAAACTAATTCATACTTGTGAAAAATGATTTATGGATTATTTTCCTAAACAATAAAAAAAATATGAATGTGATTTATTAATATTGAGTTGATTATTTATATTATTTTTTCATATTTATTTTTTAAATAAAAATACACACATGGAGTCAGAACGGTCACACCATAAGTTGGATTGAGGATAAGATGATTCCAACACATCAAAAATAACATATAGTTCATTTTCATATTGTATCAAACTAGTCTGAATGTGTTTTCCTTGTTTTTAGTAGGTGATTTTTCTTTTTTACTAAATTGTTATTTTAAACTCGACACACGCACTTTACCTATACCGATCACATCATTTATCAGGTTTACATGAGGCTGATTCTTAAATGTCCCAAAAGACTTATGGATCGATGATCAAAATTTTCAAGACAATCCGAATATGTATTTCTTGTTTTCAGAAAGTGTTTGTTTGAACTAACTTGTCAACTAGAAACTCATAATGGATATAATAATGCCAGATAATAATTAATTTCAATAAAAATTATTATTAAAATTATTTTTAGTTTCATTAGAAAAAATAGTATTATATATATATTGAATAATATATTGTTTTATAAATTTAAATATGATAAATAGTATATAAAGATTTATATTCCAATAATGGTACTAATATAATACATATACATATATATGATAGAGATTCAATTTTTAGGTAGATTTACATTATTTATCAATCTACCAAATGAGGAGTGACCTTCACTTTATAGTTTTTTATGGGTGAAGTCATGAACCCCATTCAATTTTATATCCTAATAAGGTATGTTTGAAAGCTGTACATGCCTCTTTGGACCTATTTTTGTAAATAAGGCCATGTTTTATAAAAAAGAACACTTATAAAATCCTAAATGAGTTATTTTAATTATATTTTATTGAGATCCTTGTGGATAATTTCTTAGATAAAAATGAAATTATTTCGTCATTAAATATTATACCACATCAAATAAAATAAATTAATTTTAGTAACATACACAGTATTGTTGAAATTACATTGTATCATCCCAAGGCCACCAAGATGTGTAGCACTATAGTTGCGTATTGTGATCTTTCAGTCTCCACCCTCTCTATATCATTCCTTCCATTCACTCTATCATCTCTCAGGTTGTGTAGAACATTACTCTAGATGGAGTTGGTGGAAATAGAGGCATCGAGTAAATAACTAGTTTAAATGTAGTTGTTATCACAAATGGGAGAGATTGAGTCTTCTAGATAACACAATAATGTATCATTATCTTCTTAGACAGCTTATCTCTCAAATAGTAATCATTGAATATTGTTTTTTGTCAAACATTCCCCATATCTTTGTGCAAATACACCTATATTTCTTAAAATACTCTAAGATGTAGTCATATATGTGAAGAGTAATTAACATAATTTTTGAATAAAAATAGGTAAACAACCACAAGGTATAGATAAAGAGTCTCAATGGAACAAAATGAAATAATAATTGTTTATGAGAGGCAAATGATGACGGTAAAAATTATAGTTCATTGTGTTCTCTAAATGGAAAAATGCATCCCATTTGAAAAAATTACACCATTGACATTATTTATTAACGAAGAACCTCAATTTCCACCAACTCCTTTTAAAGAAAAGCTCTAGAAAACTAGATAAATGATAGAGTTAAAGGAGGGAATGGAATGTATAGTTTGGAGACCGAAGAATAAAGAATATGTAACTTCAGAGTTGTGTTTCCTTAGGGTCTTGGGTTTCTCCAATGTAATTTTAGCTGAAGAGGGTATGTTATTGTTATTTAACTATTTTAATGGATGTGGTGGTAGAGTTAATGATGAATTACATTAATTTTTATCCATGTAATTTTCAACAAGGATCTGAATATAAATATAATAAAATGATTGGTTGAGGAATGTTTTTAAATTTTTCTGATAAAACATGGTATTTTTAATAGTATATAAATTATTAAAATATAATAGGGGTTTATATGATCAGAAAAAGTGGTCTTTGGAGGAATGTAATTCTTTTACTCATACCTTTAAAGGAAATAATCTGGAATGGGGTTAACAACCTCCACCATCAAAAACTATAAAATAAAGGTCACTCATCATTCGATGTGTAGATTAATAATGTGAATCTATAATAAAATTATATATATATATAATAATATATGTATTATGTTAGTAAATGTACATTAATATAAATATATATATATATATATATATATATATTATTTATCATATTAAAATTTATTCACATATAATATATATAACTCGATATATGTATAATATTATTTTTCTAATGAAACTAAAATTTACTATTAATAATAATTTTAAAATTAATTTAGTTATAAAAAATTATTATTCTAGGTAATTATTTTAAAAATATAATTATTTAATTTTGGAAATTGTAATTATTTCAAAAATATGTATATATACATACCAAATTTTTTTAATTCGAATGTTACACGAGTTTAAAATAATTTTTTTTTCATGAATAAATTGTATTACTATTAATTAAATGTAAAATTAGAAGTAAATATTATATATAGACCAAAAATGATGAATACATAAAAATAATTTCTATTATATATTATTTGATAACATAGACTCATCAAGGAGATGCACCCCCTAAGACACACATTGAACTGTCAATTCATTGCATGTGTTAGTATAAACCTCAAACTAACTCTACCCCATCAGCCCTTCACCAACACAACACTTGAGTCCCTTTTCATTATATCTAGAAATTGCAACCAAATATTTTCTATTAGTTCTATCTCACAAATAAGAAGATGTAGAATAACTTAATTACTTATAGGAACCACAATAATTGACCCATGATTTAATCCACACAAACTAATTTCTTCAAAAATATTCTCCCCATTTAATTCAAATATTTTCCATAGGAACCCTGATGAAATCACCTTCCACAAAAGTTCGAGGAGAAATAGGGTGAGAAACTAATCGAGTTCTACTATCATAACATAAATATCCATCAATAGGATTCCCTATTATGCGTATAATCTCTTGAATTTGATATGGTAATGTGTGATTTGGGAAACTAACACAAATAGATATTGCATGAAATTCATGCTTCATATGGAAGTCATTTGAACACTTGAAGATATTGAACTGAAAGCCATTACAGCTATGGGAGGCACTAGAAAAAGTGCTGACCAAATCTTCCTATAATGGAAACAGAATCAAAATGTTGGTTTTTGTAAAGGACACCTACCATTTCTAAACCATTCAAAATCGACGAATTGAACATTAAACTATCTGAAATAGTATAGGCTTCATTGTACTCCGAGTTTAGGATCAAAATATTTAAAACACCATTGACAAGATCTGGGACCTTTGGGTGAAGTGATTGAGGGAACAGTGGGAGAAAATCAGGTTGGGAGAAAGGGGATAATGAAAGAGAATCACTTATAATGGAATCACAAAAGGTTTCATTCTAATACAGTAAAGGGTTCTTAATATGTTAGGTTTTTTAATTATATTGCGAAACTTTTATTAGCACTTATTTTTTAAGAGCTAATAACACAACATCATTATCAATACTAAAAAAATTCACTTATAATGAATTTTTTTATAATTGATTATTACTTAAGTGCCAATAAATGATTTATAATTCTAATTATATATTAAAAAAATTGTAATTATATATATACTTAATCAATATATATAAATATAAATATGGTAAATATATTCCATATTTAAATATATTCATTACAAATTGATAATTATTTAAATTTATAAATATGTATTTATGTTATATAAATAAATTATAAAAAGAATTTTTATATAATTAGTTATGTATACATTTAATAAATAAATATAAATATAAATATAGAAAATAAATTCATTTTTTATTAAATTTATTATAAATTTAATAGATATTTAAATATATAGAATTATTTATATTAAATTATGTGAAAATATATATATATTTATAAATATATTTATTTATTTATAATAATTTATATTCTTTTAAAAAAATATTTATTTATTAATAATTATAATTATATAATTTAATAAATATTGTATGTATATTTTAAAATATATTTATTTATAAATATTTTTTTATAAAAAATTTTAATAGATAATTTTTAACATTATTAATGAATATCTAATTTTAGGTGCATGCATGATAAAAATAAGAGAACTTGAATAAAATGAATATGAGTACACTTTAATAATATTGAAAACATGGATATGTTTTGTCTATGTACATTGTATATAAAAATTCATTAATCGAATGTTTGTGAAATCAATAAAACACGGATTTTATCTATCTTAAATTGACAATCAAATTCTATTCAATTTTAAGTTGATTACTCTATGCAATTAACCATTGCTTTTACTTCAAATTAAATTTAAATTACAACCCAATAGTCACTAAATTCAATAAATAAATATTTTTTACTATAAAAATAATATTTATATGAATTAATAAATATTAATATATTTAATATATACTACTTATTATCATTATTAAAAATCATCAAATTATTTAAATGTTAAATATTTTTCCTGGTAAACTTATTAATATTGTAAATTTATTTAAATTGAATTTTTTATATCTATATATTTTAGACATACTATTTATTAGTATTTATAATCTATATATAGTATAATCAAATTTTTCCATTTTTTATCATTAAATATTTAATTAAAAAAATTTGTAATATTTTTTTAATAAACACATTTTTTTATTTTTACTTTATTGATTGATTATTTTATTTGGTCTTTTATTAGATCTAAAAACCTAATAAAGGACACTTTTATGAGTGCTATAAATATAGAACTGATAAAGGGTACACATCATCAGTGATAAAAATAAAGTGCAGATAAAGGGTATCCTTTATCAGGGCTAAATCTAAAGTACTGATAATGTGATCCTTCTATGAGCGCTAAAAAGATCACTGATAAATAGTTAAATATATTAGCGATTTCTATAACGTTAATAAAGATTCCATTTATCAGCGCTTTCTTCTAATGTTGATAAATATAAGCACTGTTAAACTCATGGTTTGTAGTAGTATAAGATATTTAGAGTTTGATATGATCAACATAAATTTTGGTTAATAGTATCGTGGCTATTATGAATAGTATCATGAACGTTATAAAAATTAACATGACCCTTATGAATAGTAATATGAAAAAATGAATAGTAACGTCACCAATGAATGTATAAATAGAATTTATAAATCTCATAAGAAAAAAATTGATCATAGTATTAGTTCATGTCTTTTCGAAAGTCATAAATATTTAATTACTATTTTGTCATTAATTTAATAATTTAAATGAAGATGTTTTGACTTACCATGTAATCATATATTATTATATTTTTTTCATATGTTTATAACATAATAATATTATTCCTTGATTAATTTTCCAAGGTGTTATAATATCACTTATTGTTTTAAAATTGTAGTTTTTCTAATAATTTGTGATGTTTTTCAAAATTAAATTATTCGTTTATAAAAGAAATATTTTTATAGAATGTTGTAAATATTTTAGTTCTACACATAAAAAAATGTTTGCTATGAATTTTTGGAATTTTTCTGAAATACATTAATTTTCTATGAATAGTGAAATACAATAATTTATCATATATATACATTATATGTTTAATACACACTTCCAAAAATCATGGATTTTGTAACCACCCTTGGTTCTAACTCCCAATCTCTATTTATTATTTTACTCACAACAACCAACACTATTTCTTCTCTTGAGAAAAATAATAAAATAATGGAAAAATAATGGACCCCCCTCTCTCCTCCACTATAAATACAACCCTCATCCCCTATTCACCTAACACCTCTAAATAATTGCCAATTTTGTAAATTATAACAAATAATCTTCCCAAGACTCTTCCCCAAATCTAAGACCCACTCATCTAAAAAAACAAAAACCAAAGGGCTTAACGAAGATCTCATGGATAAGAGATATAGAGGTAAAAATCCCTATTTAATATAGATTATATTCATTTCAATTTTTTCCCTTTTCACATAATAAATTCACTGACTTTTATAAAAGAGGAATAAAAAATAAAGTATCATATATAATTTAATTTTATTATGTAATTTTAAAAAATCATCATCATACTTTTTCGCCGTCCTCTTTCATTTTAAAAACAAAAAACATCGTCTCTGATATGTCGAATTACCGACATCGGGGACAATGTGTTTCTAATTTACATTAAACCATTCATATATAATTATAAAACCATTTTAATAGTCTAAATAGATTTTAATTTGAATTATAAAACATATTTCATGTTATGTAATTAAAAATCATAAATAATATTAAATTATATAACCAAACTAGACCATCAGAATCGATGAACCTCTAAAATGGTCGAAACGAAATAATTAAAGCTTTATCAAATTATTACTCATCATATATGAAAAAATTATTTAATTCATTATTTAATTTCTTGGAAACATATTAATACCTTTCCATTCCACTTTTCTAGTTTCTCTTCCATTCGAAAAAAAATCATTCCGAACCGACCATGGAAACCATGTAAAATGCACACCCAAAACAATAGAAATAACAAAAATTATTAATAAGATAGTGGAATGGTTTTATAGAAAATAATATAAGGAGATTTAAACCTGAATATATTTCCTTAAAATATTAATAACACTATTTTAACCATTATATATATTGTTTAAACATGTTTGGAGTAAGATTATCCCGTTGTAAGGGAATTCATAACCCATTTTTTATTCATTGGGTTAACCTTATAATTCATTAAATATGTGGTTCTAAGATTATTTGTGTTGTGAATTTGGTTTATATTATGTTTAATTACGTGTATTTATAGTGAATATTGATATTCTTTTCATTCTATTAATTCTCACTTCTATTATATGGTTTTTGTAAGAGGCTTTTCATTTAAAATCCTCTTTTAAATTTCAATTTAAAAAAAATTGAAAATGGATTTTTTATGAATGTTTTATTATTTTATTATTATATTATAGTTCATGGAAATTGTTTATGATGAAGGTTGGTGCATATATAATCCATTAATGAATTTGGTTTGTTTAAATTGGAGTTTGGCCGTATGGTTACTCCAATTGTAACTTTTATGGTCACACTATAAGGTAGCTGTAAGGGTCACAATGTAAGGTTTCCATGAGGGTTAAAAATAATAAGGTATCCACAATGGTTACAATATTTAGTAATTAATGCATGATGTTACATTTATGGTCATATTTATTTTTTCTATGTTTAATGTAAATATCATTTTTTCATGATGCAAGTATATTATACCCTATGTATGAAAATTATGGATTTGTGGAAATGATTTCATATGTTTATATTTATTCACGTACTTATGGATTCAAACCTTCTTTTACTAATCCATAATAAGATTTTTATTCACATCCCACATTTTAAAATGTTTTCCAAGTCTTATGGTTTTGTAAAAAAATGGGGGAATCCAGGATGCGTGTTGTGAAGACATTTAAATCAAAGATTTCATGTTTTTTAAAAACTTTTTGTATTATGGAAGATGTGGATACCATTCTAGTATTACCAAATTTTTATGTAGGTGGGTTGATATGTTTGAATAATTTAAATATAGTCTAAAGCTCTAAATTTAAAAGGTACATGGGAATGTAAATAAGTAAATTCTCTATAAATATAATTTTTTTATTGTTTATGTTCATGACCTTATAGTTGATGTAAATGTATTATTTATATAACATTAGATGTTATGATGATGTTAATAGAATGATGTAAATGATTTTTTCCATAGGTGTATGATGAAATTATATAAAATTTGAAGACTACCATGTTTATTCATATGAGATTTGATTGTTCAAAATGGTTTTCTAAAGAAGGGGTAAGGAAGATAAAGTTGGAAGGCACTGATAGAAAGATATGTTTCAAAATATGCAACTGAGAATGGAGGGAATTAAAACCAAATAGTTTTTTGTATTAACAGATTAGTAGACATAGGCTATAAATAGTTGTGGAATTCATGTAAGAGAACAACAAGATAATTCAAAAATGAACATGATAATATTGGAATATTTTGTGGGGAAACACCCTCATGAATTCAGTGGCTCATCTAACACCTCAGCAGAAGAATGATGGATTAAAGAACCAGAAAAGATATTCAATTTTATGGGGTGTCCACAAAATCAAAATTTTAGTCATTAAAATTATATTTATTAATGTATACCGAACTAGAGGGGGTAAATGATAAATAATATCAGGGATTGTGAGGATTTGATGCACTTCAATGGGATAAATTTATAAATTTGTTCCTTGATATATATTTTAATATAGTTTTTTGACTTAGAAACGAAAATAAAATTATTAAACTAAATCCATAGGGGGGTGATTTAATGGTCGTGTATGAAACACACTTCACCCAATTAGTATGGTACGCTCGAAATATTATTTGGGATAATGATATAAAAAATAATAATTTTTATAGAGTATCAATGCAATGATACTAAAGGTTATTGGAATCCAGAGAATTGAAAATTTATGAGAAACATGTATGGTGTTTTGAGAGGAAAGAAATATAGTTTACTGATGATCTCTTGTACTTTGATAATATGAATAATAAAATGTATAGATGAAAATAAATTGGTATGAATCAATGAATGACATCTGAAGGTAAGAATTTTAAGTTTTTAGTTTGTGAAAGGTGAGGTTAAAAGTACTATGGGGAATGGATTATTAAAATTGGGTTGTTTTTTTAATTTGGCAAGGTGCGAAATATGTCATGATATTTTAATGAAAATGATTTTAATATTATTCATGATAAGAAAACTATAAATTTTTTTATAATTTTTTGAGAAGGCTAATTATTTAAATACTTTCCCAATGAATGATTTTAATAATGGAAGGAAACCAGATTATATCTAGAAAGGTGTAGTGAGATATTTTGTGACTATGTCTATAGAGTTGGGGCCATCTAATGAATAGGTATCATCATCCATGATATCAGTATTTTTCAATGAGTTACATGATATCAAGGTACCATCAGTCGAAGGTGAAGGTGGATGACATACCAAAAACAACTTTTCATAAATGATACGGGAATTTTGAGTATGTTGTTATTCCATTTATTTTTACAAATTCCCTTTTTGTGATCGTGGATATTATGAATATAATATTACCCCATTGGAAATTCGGGCTATATCCACAGTTTATACACATAGTAATTTTATTATATCCTTGGTCTAAAACTGTGGATATACCAAAGGATGTTGATATTCTATAGCCCCAATTTTTAAATGTTTCATTAAAAGTAAATCTACAGTTAATAACTGTGGCCAAAGGGTCTGTAAATCCATAATAAATAAATCCAATTATACCCTACACACCCTCACTACCTTTGTAGTAGGCCCATCCCCCACTAGACACCTCCACTCCCCCTAGGGTAGCCCCCTTGCCCCCCAAAACAAACACATCCCCCTCCCCACTTGACAACCCCATCCCCACACACAACCACCCCCTCTCCCCTGAAAATCCCCCCTCCACTCCCCACTCCCCTTATGGTATCCCCCCATGAAAGCCCACAACCTACAAAGCCCCCCCCCCCACTCGGAAGACCCCCTCCCTCCCCTGGAAATCTCTGCCCCCACCACTCCACATACAGACCCCACCCAACCCTGGACAACCTCCCCTCACTTTCCCTTAACATCCCCCACTCCCTATCCATGTACATCCCCCCTACCCCTACAACCCCTCCCTTTCCCTAGAAAAACCCATTCACCTTCATCCCCCTACCACCCCATGGATAGCCACCCCCACTGGAAACCCATACTCATATTCCCTGGAGAACCCCCTCCCCCTAAAACCCCTTCCACCCCATAGAGAGAACCCCCTATATTGCCCCGCCCCATAACTGGACATCCCCCACCCTGCCCAACCCTACATTTCCCCCTTTTATCCCTATAAATCCCCTCCTCTAGAACACCCACCAGTCCCCATACAAATCCCCCTCATAGTAGCCCACCCCCAACAAAGCCACCCCTCCCACTCCCCATGCAGCCCCACTTCCCCCTAAACAGCCCCCTCCCTAGACAGACCCCCTCCTTCCAGAATAGACCCCACCCTTCCTGGACTGACCCCACCCCTGTACATACCCACCCCCACACCTCCCTGGATAGACCCCCAACAAACCCACACCACACATTTCAACCCCTTTCACTCTTCAACACCCCCCCCCCCCCCCCCGTGGACCCCTTACCTTTGCGCACCCCTACCCTCTGTACACCCTCCCTTGCACACCCCACCCCTACACATGCCTCCTTCCCCCTTCCACACCCCCTTCTTCCCCTATTTTCACTCCAACCTTGCACACCCCTACCCCTTTCACACCCCATGACCCGAGCACAACCCCCTTCCCCCTTGCACACCCCATTGCAACACCAATATGCCCCACCCCCCTTTCAGTATCCCCCATGGACACCCATAACCCTAAACATCCCCCTAACCCTGGGACACCCCCCCCCCAAACACACATAGCCCCCTCTCCCTTGAAAATCCCCCTGCCAAATAGCCCACTCACCCCCCCCCCCGGACACCCCCACCATTCCACCTGGAGCCCACTTCCTCCCCTGGAAAACCTCCACTCCCCTTACCTGGATAGCCCCTACCATTTACATGGGAATCCCCCCCCCACCAGCACCCCCATGAATCACCCCTCCCTTTCCCTAGACACCACCCCTACAGCCCCTACCACCCCTATACATCACCCCCCCGGACAACCAACCCCCCAGCACCACTCCCCCAACAACCCCTCCTCTCATTCCATAGACACCCCCCCCCCCCAAAACCCACTCACACCCCCTGGATAGCACCCGCCAACCATCCCCCCTCTCCCACACTAAAAAAACGCCACCCCCTAGATAGTCCCCCTCCCTCCCCCAGGACACCCTCGACATCCCCCCTACACTGCTCCCCCCCCACTCCACTTATAGTAGTCCACCCCCCCCCCCCCCACACCCAATCACAAATCCCCCTTCCCCTTTTTACCACACCCTCCCTCCCTAGATTGACCCCCTACTTCCTGGAAAAAGCCCCCTCCTTGGAAAAACTCTCTGGCACACCCCCATCGCGCAGTTTACCGCTCCCACAACACACCCACCTTCCCCCTGGCACACCCCCACCCCCCTTGAACACCCCTACCCTTTACACTCTCCCATTTCGTCTACACCCCTTCCCTTGCACACCCCCTACCCCCTTGCACACACCCATGCACCCTCATGCACCCCATGTTCCCCCTGTACCCCCTCCCCACAGACCCCTACCCCTTTCTCACCTCCAACCACCTATACTCCCCTCTCATGCACACTAACCCTACCCTTTGCACACCCCCATGAACCCCTGCCCCCCCTGCACACCACTAAATCATAGGATAGTAATTTTGTGTGGGAAATAATGTAATATAGTTCAGATAGGGATTTAATATCATCTTTATAAGGAACATTCTGGTTCTGACTTGAATTTCGATATTGAATGACGTACTATTCAGCATTCCTGATGTCATTATAAATGAAATTGAATGATGATTTTCCCTATTCCTAATTCATTTTTCTAAAATGGAATAAAACTATTGACATGATTTGAAGAGGTCTACCATAAAGATCCATTTTCCAACAACTAATGATAAATTCCACGAATCCATGAATAATAACCATTTATGAATGAAGATAAAGGGAAATGGAAGTGACCTTAATTTTTTTGTGAACATATTCACCAAAATAAGATTATGATCCAAGTGGAATTTTTAAATAATGATGCCAAAGTCATCAATTTCATCCTTCCTCTCATAAAATTGTGAAAAACAACTATCCATCTTTCTATATGGCCTACCATTTAGGGTGTATCTACCCCAGGTGTAGTCTTCTTCGAAAATTTGAACATCAACAATGCTACTTCAATCAATATAAGTGCATAATTAATATGACTCTATCCTATTAAAATGGGCACAAATTTTTTCAATAGGCCTTATAATAGTGTTAAAATAACCAAATATCTCCAAATGGTGGGACATATGATTAGATATCACATCCAAGTCTTTTCAATTTTCTCTTATTTTAATATAATAATTTGATTCAAAAAAGGTGAGGAAAATAACAGTTCACTTAATTCTAATAACAACTAAAACATGTTGTTGATTATTTGTGCTAGAGTGAAGGTTGATACTATCATGATTTATATTCCAGCGATGAACATCATCAAAGTCAAATGAATTTTTCTAAAAACGTATCCATGATAGGAACACATAATCGAATTAATCTATAGAAACATTTTTTTTTCAGAAAGACCAATCCCCATAAGTATGTTGGCCACACCATAGTTAATTAATAAGGGGTGTTTTGGTGATTTTCGTAAGATTATAATGTGTATATGAGAAACTGTGAGTCAAAAAATCATTGGAGATGCTCGTGGTGTCTCAAATTATAGTAGAAAGGGTAATGATTAAAATGGAAAACATAAATGAAATAATTTAAAAGAATCTATATAAAAGTAATCTACAACTGTGAGTTTTCGCAGTCATCATACCTCAGTTGGAGCTGTTTTATTACAAAACTATGACTTTTTTTATCAAATGAAACAATTATTTTAACAAAAAAATTACCATGAATTTCAATTTAATATAAAAAAGTGTTATGAAGGAAAATAAATAAAATTTAAAACATTATTGAATTAAAGAGTCTAGGAGAGGGACTGTACCTCAAATGAGTCAATCCACCATTAGTGCTTGACAATTTTATATAAAAAAACTCTTATCTTCTCCATATATCCTTCGGTAACATGCACCTTTTCATATACATAAGGATTCTCTAACCCCTATGTACGTGTCTTCATGGCCTTAAACACACACAAGAGGATCCTCATATATATTCTCACATGTATAATCCCATTGTCACCAACACACATATGAATTTTCCATATATATACATAAGAACACCTACCACCTTTTTGTAATTGTGCTTTCATAAGAGGGTATACGTATAACGGGAGAACTTATTATATATATTCTTACCAATGCATATTTGGTGAGTCTCCATTGACTCTAGTGACTTGAAAACACATTATTGATGATCAACACACTATAATAAAATTACCAAGGGCTCTAAAATTACAAAAACCCCAAATTATAATCTAATAGACATCCAAGAAATAAGGAAAAAACTCACCTTAAACCATTGGTAGATTACCAAATCGGGCTGAACCTCTTCGCCTTCGATGGTGGTTGTCGTAACACGCACAAACGAGTCCCGAGAGACTTCATCAAAATGAATGTGATACGATGAGTCATCCTTAATTGAACCGAATAAATTAAAGTGAGAAGAACATGATTACTAAGAAAGGCAATAATAGAACATGTGATGATGAAATTATTTTATGTAAATGAATGAACCATAAATCCCAAGTACATACCATATGGGTTCCATCAAGTCTAGATAACTGAACTCATGAATTCAAAAACTCCACTAATGAAACATGATGTTACAATACCGATATACACTTGGTTATAATTAAAAGATATTTTAAAACTAATTAGCATTGTAAGATATATGAAAGATTTATCACCAAAATATCATGCTCAAATTGGGTGCATAATATTAGAAACAATATGCAATACTAAGGATTATGTTGTTGTGTAAACTACTATAATGATTCTATAATCTAACATCCATACTAGTTATGAAATGGATTCTAATGTGATATTATTAATAATGTAAATTCCTTTCAGGTATCATGGGAATCACAACAAGAATATGCTCTTTAATTTTTCCATCACATCACATGTCCATAGACATATGCATAAGAATATTCTAAGATGTGATAACTCATAGAAAAAATATATATGTGAGAAAATTTATACAAAAAACACAGTTGGAAGGGGATCTTGAAAAAATCTAAATCAACAATATCTTATATATAATAATTCATGTGGATATTTATTAAATCATATTAAAAAAATGATATTTAATAATGGAATATAAGTTTAAAAATCATTGTTATATCATAAATAAAGATGAATTGAAGTGGAATCCTTTATAGACCATATAATCTGAATAACCCATATTTAAACCACCTCAAACAAGAAATACAATCCTAGAGGCCCCAATGGTTCATGAGAGAGGAAGAAAATAATGGAAAAAGGGGGATGCAGAATAATGGGATGAAAACAATATTGAATGAGGTCCTTGCTATGTGAAATGTACGTAGAATATGGATAGAGAAGCATAAAATTATGAAAATAAGGTGTGATAGACACCCTTTGATTGAACTAATCCTGAATTGATTGATAAGAAAAAATGGCTTCTGGACCATATATATTCATTAAGGGTATAAATGAAAATTCATGTTTCTCCATGAAAAACCACTCTGAGCTATTTTATTCTCATTCATAAATGACCCCAGGTATTTACCACCACTCCATATTCACTGAATACCTCTTAAAGTTGAGAATCATTATTATCCTCAGGAAAATTTTCAAAAAAGATGTTTTTACATGATTTAAAATCATATGAAAATCATTCTAGTTAATCAACGCCTCTTAGAGCAGTCATGTTTACTATTAGATAACAATTAGTGTGAGCTCATCTTCCAATTGTTATCAATAGAGGAGCCTAATAAAATGTTATATAGAATGTAATATTGTTTTTCATATAAATAACAAGGGATTTTCTTAGACATGACATGTTCAATAACCAAAATCTTTATTTTTTGTGATTCATTTTCAATGATTTAGTCAACTAGAAAAAATACATACACAATATATTAAATAAGAAAAGAAAGGATGGCCTCGTCATTGGAACCCGATGAACAATCTAATACAGCATTACAAAATTGGTCGGATACATTTTTCTATCCTGAAAAATTTGTATGTAGTAAATGACAATAATTCTGTGAAGTCACTGAATCACTTGTCTAGAAAAATATAGCCACCCTAACATTTATGGATGGAATTTGTAATAATTAAATGAAAAACAGAAGGCATATATAATGTAAACATGTTTTTATTATACAAATAACACAACCCCCCCCCCCCAATGCACAATTCCCCCCACCCACAACCCCCACACCCCTGCCCCACACTACCTCCTACACAATTCCCCCTCCCCCTTCTCCCCCACCGCACCCACCTGAACCCACCCCCCCACCATGGCTCCCAACATTCACCCCCTCTGCCCCCGCATGCACCTAGTTACATTATATAATCACTTCAGCCATGTAATTCTCCCTATTCCATCACCCAAATACTTCACATAAGACACATTAACACATCTACATGTTATGAATCGTGTTCTAATACATGCGTGAGGCCAAATGAGGGGTGCCTAATAGAATGTTGCATGAATCAGTAGCACAAAAATCCCTAAATCGTAGTTCATTAATGTTAATAAAAAGTCTGACGGGAGGTCCCCTTATTATGTATTTATATGTTCAATATGTAGGAATAATGTGTGGATATAGTGTGTAAAATATATACACACAACTTGTGTAAAACACATTCATAAGAAACAAGTGAATAATCCTATCCTTATGATAAATATTATAATATTGTCAAATGTTCGACACCAGCAATGGAACATTTTCCATAATATGAAATCACCTTTTTTTAAATTATATCTAATCTTACTGTTTTCTATTTTTTGTTACAATAATTTTAGAAAATAATAATTACTTTAAAATGGGTGGAATACACAAATTACATGAAGGAAAATTTCCCAAGAAAGGCACTATATTTTTTTCCAAAACCACTAAAGATGGGATCACATTAAGCCTACACACACCACTTTTGTGACCAATTGTTCTATACCATTTAACATAATGTATTTAATTTTTTATACTACATAGACATAACATCGTTAACCATTTTCCCTCAATCATTCTTCACATTAAATTACCTCTTCTAAGATGAATAAGAAATATAATATAGGAATACAGATAGAATTTTTTAGATATTTGTTTTGATAAGCATGGCTGAGAAATGGATATCAACCCAAACAAATATCTTACTTATATCCCTATAATTATGTATAACCCTTAATTAATTCTTTCTCATTATATTTCTAGATTTGAACATTTTTAGGTAGCATGAATTTCATATTTTTGGTTGCATTATTCTTAGAAGGAATATTATTCATTACATGAGCTAGAAAGGTACATTAATTTTTATCATCTCAGTCCACATTTTTTATCTATTTACAATTAAACGTGACATATTGTTTTACCCCCTCTAGTAGCCCCCCATACTTCCAACCCCCATTACAAACCCCAAACTGATAGCATCAACATCCCCTAACCCCCCCCCCTTGCTCGCCACCACCACCACACCCTACTGTAGCATCCCCCACAACACCCTACCACCCCCACAAGTTACCCCTACCCTTTCACACCCCTTCCCCACCCCTTAAAGAAGCAACCCCCACAGACTTCATCTAAACCCCCACCCCCAACAACTCCCACCCCTAAAGCAACCCCCACACCTAGACCCACTTCCCCATCCCAACACCCACCCACCCCTGCCCCCATCCAAACCCCCCCTGAAGTATCCCCCCCCCCCACACCCAAACCCCTTTCCTATATCCCAACCCCCATCATCCCCTACCCCCAACTCAACCAACACCCCATACCCCCTAACTCCCAAAGCAACCCCAACACCCTTCACCCAGACCCCCAGCCCCTATACCAACCACCACCCACACTTGCCACCCCCACCTCCTCCCAGACACCCCCCCCCCACACACACACTCTCTCCCTGACCCCCTGCCCACCCATTCCACCACCCCCTAAAGTGGAACCCCCCCTCCCACACACCCGTAACACATCCCAACTTCCAACTCAGTAGCCCCACCCTCTAACGTATCCCTCCTAGAAACAAACCCCCTATCCTATCCCAACCCATAACCCCCACCCACTGTTACTCCATCCCAAACCCTTGAGGCAGCCCCCCCCCCACACACACCTGGACCCCTTGCTACTATCCCAACTCCCATCCTCCCAACCCTTCCCCGACTTCCATGAAGACCCCTCCCCCCCAACTACCTAAAGAAGCCCCCAACACCCCCACACCCAAACCCATGCCCCAATTTAAACACACCCCCCCCCCCCACACACACACAAACTCAAACACGGACACTCATAACCCTACCACCATCCTAACCCCAAGCAACAACACCCCCCCCCCCCACCCCAACCAAGACCCCCCACCTAGACCCCCCCCCCCCACCACCACCACAACACCACACTACAACAGCCCCCACAACCCCTACCTCCTCCTGCACCTCCCCCCAACCCCCATCTGTTGCATCCCACGACCCTCTTTTAAGGTTGATGTTTCTTCATGGGAAGTGTAGGACTGGGTTTACTTTATCTAGTTCCATATATACTTTCTTATGACTTTTCACAAAAGTTTCCTCGTATTTTATTTTTGATCATTTGGTATCCTAATTGGGATTATAAGTGTTTATATCTCAAAACCACATGAGTGTTAATACATTATTGGATAAATCATTGGAAATGATTAAAAAGTGTATCTTATCTTATATAGTGATAAAATAATTTAGAACAATTTGTGACATTTCCAATATTGGCATGGGAATATTTTATTTTTCTCAAAACTATGAAATTATGTTATCAATCTTGCTCATGTTGTTTTATTTCATGATACAGAGTTAATGGTAGAGGGATCTACTAAGGACTAGAATATAATTATCATGAACTAATTAACAAGGATCTCGCTAATTCAATGCAATACAACCAAATTTATTCACAAAAATAAAGGCCTAATGTTGTAGACCTGAACTAAACCAACTATATTTGGACTATTCCAAATTAAATGGTACTAAATTGACACTACTAGAAATGAGACAACCAAACTTAAACTAAACCAATTAATATAAAAATGAAATTATGTTACCTAAACTTATTCATTAATAAATCCAAAAAATTCCCAAAACCAAGCATTATCCCTCTAGATTACACGATAATTTGAATCCAAAACCTTAAAAGTAAAACGAATTTCATAATAAAAATCCAATTTTTTTACTAAAGATAAAAAATAAATAATAAAATGTGTTTCTTGGAGAATATATATATATATATATATATATATATATATATATTTATAATACTATTATTTCACCCATTGTTCCCCATGCACCCCCTTCCCCCCACACCACTGTCCCCACACCCCCCTCTTGTTGCAACAACCCCCCATCTCCCCCAGCACCCCAACCCCTACCTCTACCCCTAGCTACACCACTCCTCTTGTGACACCCCCTCACCCCCACTACAACCCCCAAAACTTCCCCCTTCACCCTCCTTCCCCCCACTCATCATTATTTTAAATATGTTCTTCTTGTATAAAATTTTTCAATCACCTGGTCAGACCTATTAAAATTCTACTATTTTGTTTTGATCCATAGGTTGGGAGAAAACTCCTAGTTTGGGTTATAAATTTAATAATAATTTAGAATTTTGAAAGAGATTATAACTATTTTATTAAAAACTCTTAATCCTCATAATTTTTTTTCTACATTTTATACTAAATAGCGATAACATGGAAGAGAACCTAGCTCAATTAAATCAACTAATTAGAAATTTGTGTGCACAAAATTTTATCTTTTAGAATACCCAATTGGTGTTACAAAAAATTCTAGTATACTTTCAGTTAAATTAGGGTCTAATCAAAATATATCCTATTTTTCATTATTTGGTAGGAGAAGACCCGAACAAGGAACATGAATGAATTGGGAACCAAATGCATTGCCTTAAAAAATGAGATAAATTTCATAAGGTGAAATGAAATTGAATGAATTATCATTCTCTATAAATGCCTCAACAAAGGAATGGATGTCAAAATAAAACTTGGAGAGGTCAAAAGTTAGTATGATCCATAGAGATACATTATTTATATGTTATTCTCTTATTCAAAGAGCACATAGTAGGAAAATGACATTTATTGTATAATTAAAGCTAATGGAGAAGCTCTTTGTGGGTATTGGGACAGGTTCTAGAAATTTACTACTAGTCATCCACATCTTACCATTATATATGATCATAATATATTAATCATATTTTATAGGGGCCTTTTGAATAGAAATGGAATATTATAGTATTCTTCATCAGGTGTATCTCTCAAAGAAATTATTTAACCGGGTGCAAGGATTTGATAGAGAGGGTATCATAGAAATTTCATATTTTTCATACATGGACCACTACTAAAAGTGTGCATAGGTTAAAAAGTTTTAACTCACATTAATATAAGTCTATAATAAAAAAACTAACCTATTCTCTAAGATAATTAGTGCTAGGAAAAGTAAAATAATCACGAACAACACCATTATTAATCTCTCAATTGTGTATTTTCATAAGAGTCCTTAATAGAATTTTTCCCTAAAATGTATGTCACTGAAACATGTGACACTATGAACTGAAGATAATTTTAACCAGTGAAAAACAGTGGTTTAAAAGAGTATTCAATAGTTTTATATGGACATAAAAGTAAATATCAATCCATTTCACCTTTCTAATAGATTTTATAATGGATTTATCATCCCTCACATTTCCACTGGGTAAGTAAAAACTCTCATCCTTGAAGAGGTTACTAAACATAATGAACAATTCATGATCTTATCAAGAAGGACCTCTAAAGATAGATGGAGTACTAAGTTAATCAAAAATATACATTGAAAACCCATGGTTCTAAGCATACAATGTTAACAATCCAATAAGGAAAAATCCTTATTATTATGAATACATTGATAAATCAAAGTTCAGATAAACACTTATCTTAAACAATTTTTATCCCAATGTTTTATTTCTCTAAAAAATTTTAGGAAGGAATAGGGTAGTGTGGATTATCCTCTAGATGAAAAACCAAAGACTAAACAACCAATGGAAAATGAATAATACCTTATGAGGAAACAATATTCTATTCATTTATCACATCATTGTTTCTGAACATAAATGTTCTATGTTACTCATCATAATTGTATTGGATATTATTTATGTGGAAAAATATTTTTCTATAATTTTTTTTATAAATCAACATTAAATTTACCAAATCGTAAAAATATTACTTCTACTCAAAAACTGTAAAAATTTCGTGATATGTCATATATTTCTATCACTATTGGACTTAGTTTTACTTTAAGGAAAGTAATAATAATAAATTATTGCTATATATTTTTTAAATATTTTTAGAACTCCGCATACACTATTCATATATCTTAAAATTATATCTTCGTAACTTCTGATTTCCATCTTTAAAAATTTAAACTATATAAGAGAATCAATCAAAATGAAAATTAAAAAAATGTAAAATATATCATACCAAATGTGATAAGGGAAAACTAATAAACCCAATCTAATAAAAATGTGACAATTATGAAAAAAAGAAACAAATAAATCATACCCAATAAAAATTGAAGACGCAGTGGATATGAAATCAAAGAATCCCGTCCTTATTGAAGAAATCAGAGGGCTTTTGAGGTATTAAAATTGTCATGGTTCATATGTATGTAGAAAATTATTGAAGAAAATTATATTTAATTGAAACACCAAGGGTAGAAATTGAATATCGATTTTCGCAAATATAAAACAAACCCTAAAGAACCCTACAGTAGGCCACTTAGAAGATGTGAGTTATGGACCTCCCACTGGTGAGATGCGGTGGGGAACCTGGAATGTGTGAAGACTAGAAATAAATTATCCAGTGGTGAGTCAAATAGGAGGGTGGCCCAATGGTGGAGGCGGAGGCAGAGCCACATTAGAGCTGCATCGGAGCCACATCGAAAGAAGAAGATTACATGGAGGTTGGGTGGTCTCTTTATTGGAGGAGGATCATCCTGAGGTTTGGTGGTCGTGTTGTCAGGGGGGATTGTCTCGAGGTGGCCATATAATCAGATGAGAATAGAGTTAGGTCGGGTTGTATAATTGAGTGATAATGTTTACTAACTTGTGGGGAGGAAAGATCATGATGGAAAATACTGGGGTGGATTCACGATAAGTGTGGGAGTTTATGAGTAGCTCCGCAGTTATTTTATGACTCTTGGGAATATTTTCGGTTGTAGCCATGGTTTTTATAAAATTTTGCTATATAAATATGGCTATAGATAAAAATTTTAGTAGTGTTACATGAATATTATGGTATGTTTCTTGTTACATTTAATCATGATATTTTTGTCTTCTCAAAATCTTCCATGAATCATGAAAAACATTTATGGATTGTCTTGAAATCTCTCAAAAAATCTTATAGGAAACATTTCTCAAATGAGAATACTGGTTGCCATAAATTTATTTTCTTAGGAACATTAAAAATATATATGGAATTTTAGTTGATCCAACAAAATAAAATGTGATCCATGAATGGGAAAGACCTATTAATGTTAATGATATTCGTATATGTATTTGATTGGAATGTTATTACAGATGGTTGGTTAAAAACATTTCACGTTTTACTAGCCTGATAACTAATTTAACATTAAAAGTGGTTAAATTTATTTAGACTGGATAACGTGATGCTTCTTTTTTGGAAATTAAGATGAGATTGCTGAACACTACTGTTTTTAATCTTCTATCTAGAAATAATATCTTCTTCAACAATAGTAATTATACATTAATGGGACAAGTTTATGTTATTATGCAGAATAAATAATTAATTTCTTATGCTTCTAGACAAATGAAACCACATGGTTTAAATTATCCAAACATGATTTGGAATTAACAACATTTTTTCACTTTGAAAACATCTATACATAATTTGTACGAAGAAAAATGTGAAATATATACTAACCATAAAAGTCAGAATAATATATTCACCCTTATAAAATTAAACAATAGGTATAGAAGATGGATTGAATTGAAAAACGATTATGTTTGTACGATCAATTACCATCTTGGAAATGAAAACTAAGTGTTGGATTCATTGAGTCAAAAAGATCATGTGGAATTAACAATCTTACATTCAGAACAATATCCCACAATTAATGATTCAGTGAATTTTATTTTGGAAGTTTTTGGTGCATGAAATTACCCTATTTTTTAGGTGTTAGTGGAGTCATCTATAGCAGATAAAATTAAGAAAGTACAGAAGAAATACCATGAGTTGCATAAAAATGTATAATTGAATAAAAATGTTATGTTACCAAAATTATATGTTGATAAAGATTGTGTTTTGAGATTTGGAAAGGGATTATATGTTCTTTTTGATTCACATATGATGAAACAATTGTTATATGAATCTCATAGTTCATTATTTTCAGTTCATCCTAGTAGTACTAATATGTAGAGAGACCTTCGGGATTATAATTGGTGGGATGGATTGAAAAGAGATATTATAGATTTTACCAAGAAATTATTGACATTTCAATAGGTTAATTCATAGTGAAAACTACCAAAGAGGATGCTTCATACTTTTATAGTGAAAGAGTGGAAATGGGAAAATTAATCCATGGACATCATGGTGGGACTGCTGAATTATTCTTATAGTAACAATGTATGTTGGGTTATTATTGAAATAATGACTAAATATGCACATTTCCATTCTATTTTAGATATTATGTCTTTGAATGGGCATTATTGAATATACCTCAAAGATATTATTAGGTTACATGGACTTCCTCTTTCTATTGTATCTGACTATAATCCCAAGATTACTTCAAACAATGGGCAATTCCTTTAAAATTCATTGAGAATAGAATTAAATTTCAACACAACCTTTCAACCTAAATCTAATGGAAAATCATAGAAAAAATTTAAACATTGGATGTTATGATTTAATCTTATTAAATGGACTACCAAGGATGGTTGGTGTGACATATTTAATTAGTTGGATTTTCATATAATAACATTTTTTAATTCAAATATATAGGTGGATATTTTTGAGACATTATTTGCGGAGTATTTTTGAAAACCATAATTTTTAGATGAAGTCAGCGAATGAAAGTTGATGGGATCATGATTATTATAGGAAGAGTCCAAGGAAGATAACATGATTCAGTACGACATGAGGAATACTCAGAGCTGGCAGAAAACTTATGAAGAAAAGAGAAGGAAAGATTTTTTTTGAAGTATGTCATCATGTTTTTCCTATAATATCACCACAAAAATGGATGATGAGTTTCAGTAATAAAGGAATTCTAAACCCATGGTTCATTGGGTCTTATGAAATCCTGGAGAGAGTTGGACCAGTCCCCTATCAAGTAGCTTTTCCACAATATTTATCTCTGATACCCAATTTTTTACAAGATTTGATGTTAATAAAGTATATTCAATATTCATCTCATGTATTGAGCTCAGAACTAGTAAGGTGGAAGAAAACCATTATTATAATGAAAATCTTATTCAAATTCTGTATCATAGAGCAATAGTATTACAAAATAAGATAATCTACTAGGTTAAGGTTTTGACGAGAAACCACATGGTTGAAAGATGCAACATGTGAATATGACAATGCTATGAGGTAATGGTACACTTACTGGTATAATAAGTCAAATGTAGGGAGAATGTAACCCCACGAGGATTTAGAAATTAATTTAATATAGAATAAAATTCATGTAACATAGAGTCTCTACAAAACAAAACATTATTTTAAAGAGATAGTTACAATATTTTTGTTAAATATAATTTCCACCTCTTCTGTGATTTGAATTTTGCAAAAAGGACATACTTGATTGTGATTAGTTTTATATTTAGAGTCTGATAGAATTAACATATTTTAATTTGATGGATAGTAACATTATCTTTATGAAAAGTAATATTACTTCATGAATAGTAACAACACAAATGAATGTATAAATAATTTTTTTCATCATATAAGTGACAATATTATAATAGTATAGGTGTATGGTGTTTTTACAAGATAAATAGTTACCTAAAGTTTAATGATTATTGAAAAAATTTATATAAAAATTCATTATCATAAAATTTAGTCCAAAATTATTTCATTATTTTCTTATTGTTATCATAAAATTATACGACACCTTAATTAATTTTCCAAGGGGTTATAAAATCACCTATAGTTTAAAAAATTTTGATTTTCATATAAATTATTATATTTTAAAATTAAATTAATCCTATATAGAAAACTATTTTAAAAAAATAGAGTTTTTTTGAATTATACATGTCAAAAAATGGTTGCGGTGAATTTCTGGGTTTTCAAAAAATACTTGATTTTTTTTCTTAATAGTGAAATATGGTAAATTACTGTATATATATATATATGTATATTTATATAATTTTTTAAATACACTATTCAATAAATTATGGATAATGAAAGCACCCTTAGTTAGAAATCACATGCTCTCTTTACTATTTTTTGTTAGAATTACCATCATTATCTCTTGTCTTGAGAAAAATAAAAAAATAACGATTAAAATAATTTTACCCCCACAACCTCTCCTCTACTATAAATACCACCTCTCACACCATGTTAATTACAGACTATGAAAGATGTTATATCATACACATTAAAATATGTTTCAACCATTAAATTGGTTGTATAAACATCTTTTAATGATGTAATGGAAATTTAAATGACATCGTCTACAATGTTGGTAATTTGACACATCAGGGATGTTTTTTATACATGAAGAATAAAAGGTGGATGAGAAGATGTATAATTATTTTATTTTAAATTAACATGATAAAATTATTGTATTTATGATATTGGTGTTCTCATGCCTCTTGAATTAGGGTGGGTGAATAGTGTATAATATCAGAAAAATAATGGAAATTAAAATTGTGGGAATTAAAAATGAATTGTTTGTGAATATAATCTACCAGATGAATCATGAAATAAATGGTGGTGTAATCCATTCATGGTAACAATGATATCTACCACAAAGTAACATGATGTATGTGGTACATTTTATGCGGCAACACCCTCATAATTTTAGAATATAATCTGACCTAGTGGTGGATGAAAGATGGATTAAGGCACCTGAAAAGATATTTGATGTTATGATGAGTTAAAATAATAAAAAGGATATTCTATCAATTTATCATTTTTAAAGTGAATATAAACAAAGATGGTAAATGGTAATGAATATTAGGGGTATAGAAGATATTGATTCCTTAGAATGGAAAAAAATTTAAATTTTATTCCCTGATAAATATTTTCCTATGGTGGTTTGATTTATAACTGAAATTTCATTACATTAATAGAAGAAAACCTAAAGGGATTTAATGGCAGTGTATAATGAAATGTTCACCATATTATCAAGGTATGTGTAAAATATTATTCGAGGTCATGATTGAAAAATGAATCATTTTTACTCAAGATTGAAGCTAATGTAAAGAAGGGAATGAGACTCATGAGAATTCATAAGATATGATAATATTTTCTAATATGATGATAAAGTAGAAATATAGTTTGCTGATGATCACAAGTACTTTAATAATATTCAGTAGAAATGGTCCAGATGGCACAAAATGTGTAGGAATCAATCAATGAAATATAAAGTTAAAAATGTTCAATTTTCAGTTATAGAATGGTGTACTAAAAAGCACCATCCAAAATGACTTAATAAAATTTTCATGTGTTTTTTTATGTGGTATGTTTAGTCATATGGCCCGATATTGTAATGATAATGATATGATGATTAGTACTAATAAGAAAACTATATTGTGGTTTAAATTTGGTGAGATTGGTAATTATGAAAATTAATTCCCAAAGAATAATCTAAATAATATAAATAATCCAGATTATAAGTAGAAAGGTGCAGTTAGATTCTTTACAACTATTTTAGTATTGGTGGGGCCATCTAGTGAAGTGGTACCTACTCCATGGAGATTAATATTTTTCTAATATTGACGAGAGATAGAGGTATCATTACCTAAAGGTGAATGATTAAGATATCTCAAAAAAGAATTTAATACTGGATATTGATTTATGAGATTGTTTTTATTCCCATTTCTTTGACATATTCACCTATTATATTAATAAATATTATGGATATAATTTTCCATGATTATTTGGAAATTTTTTTTTAATTTATGATATTTTGGGCTTTTCAAAAAGATTTGAGGATCATTAAAACTAATTAAATATTTTCTAAAAAAACTCTGAATGAAAATAAGTTATATAAAAAATTAGAAATGATGATATTTGTAAATAATAGATTTATTTTATTTGGTGCACTATAAATAATGGTGATAAAATATATGATCCCACCAAAAAAAGTGATTGATGAAAGGCCAATACCTACCGATGTTACATTGACTATTAGATTTCTTGTCTTACAATATTATGACCAATTGTTTGTTAAATTCATTTCACATTTACCTAGTATGAAATATAAGTAAAAAGAAAATGGGTTAATATTATTTGGGAAGAATAATGGGATGATTATTTTAAAGAACTAATGAAGAGATTGGTGAATGATCAAGTTGTGGCTCTTCCTTCCAAAAATGGTGAGTTTTTCATCTAAAATGATGCTTTGTTAAAGGTATTTGTAGGTCATATAATACATAATGATCATGTGATTTCCTATGATTTATGAAAAATAAACCTCAATGGGTTAAATTACCCCACACATGATTTGGAATTATCCGCTATGGTTTTAACATTGAAAACACGAGGCATTGTTTGTATAGAGACAAATATGAAATATATATTTATCATAAAATTATGAAGTACATATTCACTCTGAAGGAATTGAACATGTGGCAGAGAAGTTGGATTGAACTGATAAAGGATTAAAAAAGAAAACAAATCATATGATGCATTTAGTTTATAGAATCATGCATCATATACCATGATATGTTTTGTACCAAACTCATTGATCAATGATTTGATGAATTTTTTATTGGATGTTGGTGGTACAATAAATTCATCTCTGTTGTTTCAGGTATTATGTAATTCATCTATATTAAACAAAACTATAAAATCATAGAAGGATGATTGTGAGATTCATAAAAGGTATAATTGGTTAAAATGGTATATTTCAAGAATTTAATTTTGATAAAGATTATGTTTTTAGATTTCGAATGAAATTATGTGTTCATTGTGGTTCCCAACTGAAGAATGAATTTTTATGTGAAGGTCATAGTTCATTGTCTTTAGTTCATCATGGAAGTACAATTATTTAAAGAGACCATCGAGATTATTACTGTTGCGATGGAATTAAACGAGATAGTGAAATTTTTCCATTATATGTTTCACATGTCACCTGGTAAATGGAAAGAAACAACTACCAAATAGGATTCTTCAACCATTTCCAATGCAAGAGTGGAAAGAAGAAAATGTTTCAATAAACTTATGGTGAGACTATAGAATATATATCGAGGTCATAATGTGATTTGGTTATTTATTTATTGAATATCTAAATCTTCATATTTATTTTCTATTAGAAAAAATATTTCATTGGATCTTCATTCTTTAATGTATGTCAAAGAGTTTATGATGTTACCTGGTGTTACTATTTCCATTGTATCTGATTGTGATCCCAATATTACTTCTATCTTTTGTAAAGTCTTTCAGGTTTCTTTGTGTACAAAATTAAATTCTATCTCAACCATTTTTCATTAATATGATGGGAAATCAGTGTGAACTATTCAGATATTGGAGTATATGATTCTATTTTTTTCAATGGACTTCAAGGTATATTGGGATCAGAATATTTCTTTAATTGAGTTTTATTATTATAATAGTCATAATTCCAATATAAATATGGAACATTTTGAGGCATTGTATGGATAGTAGAGTTGAACACCAACATTTCGTGATGATGTTAGAGAAAGGAAGTATATGGGACCATAATTTGTTGAGAAATTGGCTGAGAAAGTGAAGATGATCCATCAACACATGAGGAATACTTAGAAGAGGATTAAAAGTTTTTCTCATAATAAGAGGCAAAAAATTTCATTCGATATAGGTGATCAGGTTTTTTATATAATCACTCAATGGAAAAGTGTTTTGACTTTTGGTAAAAAAAGGAAATCTATGAGAATAGGTTTTTGAACTTATGATATCTTGGAGAAATATGGACTATTTGCTACCGATTATCTTTTCCTCTCATTTTATCTCTAGTACAAAATTTTTTCATGTTTTGATGCTGATGGAGTATTTCCATATTCATATCATGTCTTGATACATTTAGTACTTCTTCTTGAAGAGAAGCATTATTTTAAAAAAAATATTGTTAATAATCATGATCTTAGTGAGCATGTATTTTGGAATAAGGCAATCCACCTGGTTAAGGTTTTGTGGAGAAACAACATGGTTAAAGAAGCCACAGGGGAATCTGAAAATACTATGAGGGAATTTTATTTTCAAATGATTATTAATTAAATAATAAAATTGGGACGATGAAATATCCTGAAGGTGGGGAGAATGTAACACCACAAGGATTTACAAATTAACATAATATAAAATGAAATCCATGTAATAGAGATTATTTGTGAAGAAACGTGTTTCATTAAGGATACAGTTACAACATAGTCATCTAAAAAATTGATTGTCTCTTCTATGATTTGAATTTGAAAAACAGACATAAAAAATTTCATTCAATAAGATATTTAGATTTTGATAGGATCAAATAATTTTTTTGAATATTAACTTTCCCCTTATGAATATTAATTCGACCGAGAAAAATAGTATTATGAAAAAATGATCATTAACCTCACCAATGAATGTATAAATAAAATTTATGCATCTTATAAGTGATTATATGATCACAGTTTAATTATAAGTGGTTTTATAATCAAAAATATTTAATTACAATTTTATACCAAATTATATAATTTAAATGAAATGTTATTTTCTTATAATGTAATAATAAATTAATGTTTTGTTATCTTATGTATATAATAGTATAATTTGAATCCTTAATTAATTTTACTTGGTTTTATAAAATCAATTATAGTTGTAAAAGTGTATGGTTTTGAATAAATTAATATATTATTTACAAATTAAATGAATCATATATTGGTATTTTTCTCAAAAACAGATTTCAATTTTTAATTCTATACATGGAAAAATAATTTGAGTGAGTTTATGGTATTTTTCTAACATACATGATTTTTTAACAAATAGTGAAATAAGGAAATTTAACGTATATATAAATTATATTTTAATTACATTATTTCTTACATAATGGATGATATATGAAACCTATATTCAATATAAAATGATATATTTACTATTATTTGTCACAAAAACCAACATTATTGCTTTTATTGAGAAATATAATAAAATAATTATTAAAATAATGGATCACACTTTCCTCCACTATAAAAAACTCCCCACACCTCGTCTTCGTGTCACAAATCAATGAACGAAGGCTTTTCCCCATATCCAACACCTTTTTTATACCATAAGAGAAAAACCAAAGGCCTTTAGGACGGTCTTAGAGAGAAAATATCGAGATGTAAAAATCATATTTCATTTTATTTTATTTTTTTTCAATTAGTTTTCTTTTCTTATATTCTATTAACCACCCAATGTCTAAGAGTAATCAACAATACAGTACCATATATAATATAATGTAATCATGTTAAGGGATAAATTCGTCCTCATACATCTTCTCCTCCCCCTTTCATTCTAAAAATATTAACAATGATTGTGATGAATCCAATTATGGACATCATGTATGATGTGTTTTCAATTTTCTTAATTTCTTTAAAAGATGGTTGTAAAACTATTTTAATAGTTGAATCATATTTTCACGTGTCTTATATAATGTATTCATTGTTATGTTATTAAAAATTATATATTATATTAAAATATATAACTAAACTAGTTCGTGATTATCAAATAACTGTTAAAATTATCTAAACAAATATCATTAATTTTTTATATAATGAGTCATTATAATATAATAAACAATAATTTAAGGTATAATTTAATATTCTAGAAACATATTGATACTATCTCATTCCAATTATAGAGTTTTTCTTCTATTTAACATGAAAATCCATTACAAACTTATCATGAGAACCATTTAAAACACACACCTAAACAATAGAAATAACAAATAAAATTTAACAAACTGGTGGAATTATGTCATAAAATGTTCATATAATGTATTAGAAACAAAAAAAAAGTTTATTTATAATATTAATGAAACTCGTTTACCCATTATATAGTGGGTTTAAAAACATTTTATGTATGATGATTCTGATGTAACAGAATTTTTAACCAAATTTTCATTCTTTAGGGTAACCTTCTACTTCATTAATTATGTGGTAAACCGATTGTTTCTACTTTTAGGTTGGTTTATATTATGTTTTTATGAGAATTTTTAGTTTATACACATATTATTTTCATTCAATTACTTCTCACTTTTATTCTATGGAATTTGTATTATACTTTTCGTTTAAAGTATTATTTTAAACATATATTATTATAAAATTATTAATGAGATGTCTTTATTGAATTTTTCAAATTTTATAATTATGTTATGGTTCTTGGGAGCAATTTATGATGAATTTTTGGACGTATATCTCCCTCTAATTCAAGGGTTATTTTTATGTTTTAGTTCATATGTATGGTTTCTCTAGGTGTAAATACGATTGTTATACTATAAGTTAGCAGTGAGGGTGACATTACAAGTTACTCATGTAACACCCCAAGCTTCTACGGTACGTTTCTCTTTGAATAATTCGATAGCGTGTGTTGTATGCAACATCGAGTTCTAACACACCACAACCGATCAAACTAGCCGTTATGAATAGTAATACCCACTTTTTAAATTTTTAGAGATTTTATCTCTCAAAATTGTCTTAATTTTTGGATTCTGAGTATCGAATTTAGCCTAAGTTGAAATTTTGGTACTTTTCAGATAACATTAATATTTTGATGAATAGTGAAAATTACTAAATTTTAATTAAAAAAAACTTTTTTAATCAAAATAATTAATAGTGATAAATTATTAATTTGAGTGGTTTTAAGGTAAATTTAGAATATATTTTTAACATTTAATACTATATTCGCCATTGGACATAATTTCACAATTAAACCGAACATAAACAAGTATCAATCTTTTGATAGTTATTATATCTTAAAAACACGATTTTTGTTTTGACAGCGGGAATTAATTTTAAATTAATTTCTTCCACTTCTATGTTTTGAATTTGGAAAAATGGATTCCATATTTGGAATCAGGATGTTCAAGTTGTGTAAATAGGTAACTTTTATTTTTAGACATTTTTAATAATTACTTCGGTAAATATTTTATTTACCATTGTTAAAGGGTAAATCTAGTAAATGAGGGTTAAAAAATAATATTATAATAATAATAAATTACCCTAAAACGTGTCCTAACCTTATTGGTTGATACATGTCCGACCATGGTCATATTTGGGTCGATTTTGGGACCCCATGGTGCCACTTGTAAGTGATAGGGACACTTTGTTTTTAATAAGTTAAAATGAATACAAAAATGACGCAAGCATATATCTTTTAGAAAAAAAATTTTTAAATAGGGTTATATATGTTGGATTTTAGACTATAAATATTAATTAGAAATAAAAACAGATTTCCTACATAATGATATTTTATTTATAATTTTTATACATTATATAAGTTAATTTATTTATGACACAATGGTGATGTAGTAATTATCATAATAGTGGAAAATTAAAATTATTGATATTGTAGATACCCAAATAAATATAATTTGAGACTTTTTATGAAATAAACTAATTTTTTAGGTATATATGACATTTTATGAATGATTAAATTAACGTTTTTCGAAGTAATCATTCTGTTATGATTTTTTAAAAAATCAATTATTGAATAGTGTCAAAATTGACATAAAAGAGTTTTTAAAACAAATATTATATTATTAATTGATATTAAATTCCTAAAAATATAAGTTTATTTCAATATACTTATATCATGATAGGTTTATCATTAATGGACCACTTGGGGGTCTCTTGGATGTATATAGTACGTTTATTAACCATATAATATTAAAATACAAAGAGACATTGTAAAAGTGAAACTAATTAACTAAGAGTTAATACTTAAAGATAAGGTTAGTATAATGACCCAAACCTGTATAAATTATATTGGTTGAGTGGATTGGGACCTATCCCCAAATTACCATTTAAATAATCCACTTTTGAGCCATTATAAACCGAATATGAATTTATTATAAAATAATATTTCTAGCTTTTCCAAAGGTGCCCCTCTCCCCTCTTATAAAAGGGCACTCCCCCTTCTCTTGAATTCACACCTTAAATTCCTTTTGGTTAATCTAAACACTTCCCAAATACTCTCTCAACTTTCCTTTTTTCATCCTTGAGGGCTTCCTTTAGTCATAAATCCAACCTAAGAGCCCTTTTGATCAAATCAAAAGGAAGAACCTAAAGAAGAGGTAATGATTTCACCACCCTTTTCCAAGTTCCTTTATTATTCCACTTCTTCTTCCATTGTTATTACCATTATAAAATAATAAATCCAGTATCTTCTATATACTGTGATGTTATTATAAATATGGTACAACCATATTCAGTATTCTATCTATCCTTTGAATAACATGTCACCATACGTGCGTACGTATGGCTTATTGTCTCCACGTCGTGGTGTAACTGTTATTCAATAAATTATTTTTTGGATGGGTATAATAATGATTTGTAATTAATTTAAATAATAAATATAACATGATAATAATTCTGTATATATGATATACCATCCAATTATATATTATTTTAATATGAAAAGATTGATATTGTCGCTCGTGCGTACGTACGGACTTCCGTCTCCAAGAACGCGATGAGATTCATTCTCCATCATATCCATTCAAGTATAATTATCATTTTATGATTTAAAAATAATTTTTAAGGACTTGATATCATTATGGATATGAATATGATACAACCTATTGATTACAAACATGTCTTACGTAACAGAACATATAAAATAAAACGAGTAAGTTAACACCCGAAACAACGATAATACTAAGATATTATTAACAAATCAATGTTAAAAGATCATATATGATATCATATTAATGTATATGATTCTTGTATAATTTAATAACAATTATTTAACCATGATAAAGGAGGTTAAACTACCCCAACCAAGGAAATGTACAATGTAAGGGTTATTTCACAATCTCTTCATTATCCGAGGTTGTTTATACGTAATAATCTACTGGGATCTCTTTATCATCCACATCCATGTTTCTTAAAAATGTATTTCAAAAAAATTTAACTATTTAAATGAGTATGTTTTAATGTAATTTATACCCTTGTTTGACTTTTTATAAGAGATTTATAAAGGAAAATTTCCTTCATTTTCCAAACAAGGTTCTTTTTAACCTTTTCGACAGAATTAAGGTAAGAATGTTTTTTTAACTTATACGGAGGGTGCGGCTATTTTCTTCCATTATAAAATCGTCGAAGCTTCCCTTACAAGATTATAAGAATATTTTCAAAGAAAATGTTTTTTTATAAATATATGACTCTTAAATTATTTCAAAATAGAAAGAGATATTTCTCTAAAAAGAATTTTGATTTCATCTATGTCAACATGCTTTGATGGATTTTACCCTTATTTGAAGTTGATTTATTATGATACAAAACTTCTATATTTTATTGAAGGTTTTGTGATATGTTTGAATGTGGATGTGATATTTTTATACCATTCATGGTTTATGGTCAAAGTATTGACATTTCGTATGCTAGTTTTAATACAAATGTTTATATTATGTTTAAACCTTTTCATATGGGAATGCATTAGACTTAATATGTGACGGGTGGAGCCCACTATAGCTCCTCGATGCATCGGTAGGTCTCATGAGACAAACTACTGTCTTGGCACAAAGCCTTGGAAATATCTTATTTGTATTCTTGGTACGAGGCCTTGGCTATGGGGTTATGATAGTCTGGCATTATGCATTCCATCATTATGAAAGTGGTTATTGATATTGCATGTGATTATTCGATTAGTAGAATATCCATGTGAATAAGTAAATGGAATTATTTAATTTTATTTTTACCATACTATGTTGAAGTTCAAGTTTAAAATTCTTTTTTTTAGTTATAAATTTCCTTAAATGTTTATTCTTATTTATGAAAGTTTCCGCTATATTGTTATCCTTACTGGGCATTTGTGCTCACCCCTTTCAATGTTTTATTTTTCCAGGATGTGAAAAATTAATTTATGAATGACCTTCAGGGATAGTATGTGGGGATATGAGTGTGGACTATGAAGAAAATATGTTGTTGTTGTTTTCATTTTTATGATGTAATGTAAGACATATGAATATATCTAGTGTTTCCAAGGCTACTAAACCAATATGTCTTTATAGATTTGATCTTTCTTGTGATCATACCAATGTTATGTAACAATGCACTGAATCTGGGTAACTGGGGTTGGGGATTTACCGTTGGTATCAGAGGAAGTTTATTACAAACCATGGAAGCTTGATTTAGATAAACTCTGGTTAGAGCACGTATATTTAAGATGGACTTTGGGGATTAGTATAGAAGAACTTCCTAGAATGTTGGTATTGTAGAAATTTTGTGAGTTTTTTGAGAAATACATCCCTGTCTAGATACGAGCAGGTAGAGGCGGCTCTGGAACAGATGTACCTAGGGGTAAAACCCGAAAACACCTCTTTGAGCTAGACTCGAACGGGAACTGGAGCACGACAACGGGCCTTGATACACTCTTGGTTACGACACTCCCAGGGGATATGTTTGGATAACTCTCATTTTCTTTACAAATCATTATGAAGGGTTTATGAGTATATACTTCCTCAATGATTTTTTTTATGATTATGGATTATATCCATAAATAGTTAAATTTATGTTAAGTGTTTTATAAGTATGGAATTATGTATTTTGATTCATAAACTGATCTAGTTTATGCCATTGTTTAGAAATGGTGCCTAGTAAAAGAAATGGAAACCGTATCAATGCACGCACTCCATATAGGGATTACCCTCCTACTCAAGATAATTATAGTGGAGCTGGTGATGCAACTAGTGCTGATCAGCTAATCACCATAATGGGACAACTCACTCACGTTATGAATTATAAACTTACCCGTATGGAGAACCCTGATCCGCTGCGTGGAGGATCAATGTTAGAACGCTTCATGAGGCAAAAACCACCAACGATAAATGGGAGTACAAATCCCTTAGTAGCTGAGAAATGGATAAATTCCCTAGATAAAATATTTCAAGCTTTGGTGAGTAGTGAAAGGGAAAACGTTATCATGGATGTTTACCGCATCAATGGAGATGCTGATCAATGGTGGTCATTGATTCAAAACACGAAGGAAGATGATGAACTATCAAATATGTAATTGAGGGAGTTCAAAGATCTATTTTTAGAAAAATACTTTCCTTGTGACCATCAAGAAAATATGGGAAGGAAATTTCCGAGTCTGAGATAAAAGGAGGATGAGAATGTCGCAAAGTATGAGGCTAACTTTACAGGGTTAACAAGGTATGATAGAGATTATATACGTAACCGAAGAAGTAATATTGATCATTTCATTGATGGGTTAAAACCATTTCTCCATCAAGCATTAGTCTCACAATCCTTCTCATCGTACGAATACATTGTCTCAAGTACAATCAAGACAGAAAAGGAATTCTCTAAGTCTTATGACATTCAGGAAAAGAAAGAGAAGAAGAGATCTGCTGATCAATCTAGGAATGGAAATAAGGGGAAGAAGGGAAAGGTTGAAAATCCATCCTGTGGTAATTGTGGGAAGAAACACCCCGGTACTTTCTTGAAGGGAATGAGCGTCTATTACAAATGTGGTGAAAAGGCCACCAAGCTTGTGATTGTAAAGGGAAGAAGGAAGCTACCGATGTTCAGTGCTACAATTGCAGGGAGATGGGAAAATATGAAAATGAATGTCCTAATCGTCAGCGAAACATACCTCAGAAAAGGCCAAGGGATCAAGGCCAAGATTTTTCTATCACTACTGCTGAGGTAGAAGCTCCCAAAGACGTGGTGGCAGGTAATTTAATGGTTTACTCAAGTTTAGAAAATGCATTTTTTGATTCTGGATCATTGCATTATTTCATATCTTTACAATTTTCGAGGAAAATTAGATATTTCTAATTTGATTTAACAAGGGAGTTGTCAGTTAAAACTCCTAATGGAAGTATCATTGCAACAAATATTTGTGAATCAGTCCCCATTAGAGTATATAAATGTTCTTTATCTGCTGATCTCATCGCCATACCTATGATTGAGTTTGATATAATCCTCTGCATGGATTGGATTTCGGACTAGGATGTGAAGATTTATTGTAAGAAGAAGGTTGTTACGATTTTTGATGATGATGATAAAAATCACCTTATCTTTAGAGGAGAATCGTCACCACCTAATTCTTATCTAGATCCACCCCCATTAGATCAACTAAATTCAATTATTTGGGAGGAAGAGAATTAAATGACTATGGGTGAGGAAAGGAATGTTCAAATAGAGGTTGTACCTATTGTGAAAGAATATGTAGATGTATTTCCAGAAGATTACCTGGACATCCTCCAGAATGAGAAGTTGAGTTTTCCGTTGATTTAATTCCTAGATCATGGCCTATATCAAAGACCCCTTAGAGAATGGCCACTCTAGAATTAGTCAAACTAAACAAACAACTAGAGCAATTGAGTAATAATGGATTTATTCTCCCTAGTGTTTCTCCATGGGGATCCACTCTTCTTTTTGTTAAAAAAAAGATGGATCTATGAGGTTATGTATCGACTATAGGGAGATAAATGCTATAACAATAACGAACAAGTATCCCCTACCTCGTATTGATGATTTATTTGACCAACTTCATGGAGCTAAATACTTTTCAAAGATTGACATTCGATCTGGATACCATCAGTTGTGTGTGAAGAAGGAAGACATTCCAAAGACATCATTTCGAACCAGGTACGGGCATTACGAGTTTCAGTAATGCCTATTGGATTGACTAAGGAACCCTTTTTATTCATGGATTTGATGAATAGAGTTTTCAAGTAGTATCTTGATGAATTTGTGGTGGTATTTATTGATGATATCTTTGTATACTCCAAATCAACGAAGATCATGAAAATCACTTGCGCATTATCTTGAAGAATCCGAGAAGTCATGAATTATATGGGAAGTTTAGCAAGTGTGAATTCTAGTTTTAGGAGATTTATTTTCATGGCCATATTGTCTCTAAAGATGGAATCTCTGTTGATCCTTCTAAGACCAAGGAAATCCAAGAATGGCCAACACCTACGAGTATAACCGAGGTACGTAGTTTTATTAGTTTAGCAGGTTATTATTGACGTTTCGTCCAGAATTTAGCCTGATTGGATAACCCATTAATGAAGCTCACACGTAAAGGGGTAAAATTTGTTTGGAAAAAAGAGTGTGAAGAATTTTTTGAAGAACTGATGAGAAGATTAGTCAATGCTCCTATATTGACTCTACCATCGGGGAATGATGTGTTCGTTATTTATAGTGATGCATCGAAGAAAGTACTTGGTTTTGTCCTTATGCATAATGATAGGGTTATTGCCTATGCATCACGACAGTTGAAAATTCAGGAGAAAAACTATCCTACTCATGATCTCGAGTTATTAGCTGTGATATTTGCTTTAAAGATATGGAGGCACTACCACTATGGTGAAAAATGTGAGATTTATACTGATCACAAGAGTTTGAATCATATTTTCTCACAAAAAGAACTCAACATGAGTCAAAGGAGATGGCTTGAATTACTCAAGGATTATGATTGCATGATAAAAAACCACCCGGGGAAGGCAAACAAGGTGGTAGATGATTTGAGCAGAAAAGACCATGGAGTTTTAAACAATATGAGAATTGAAAGGGACCCAATTTTCATAGATCTAGTGAAGACGGACATGGGAATAACCAGGGAAGGTGAAACATCAATGATTTTTCAAATGGTTTCGAAACCATATTTACTAGAAAGGATTAAGAGTTCTCAGACCGATGATGAAGAATTTTAAAAGAAGATTACAGCTGTGAATGATGGGAGATTTAGAGACTTTGTGTATGAAGATGGAATTTTGAAATTCGGGAAGTGACTTTGTGCTCCCGATATACCTGATCTAAAAAGGGAATTTCTGGATGATGATCATAGTTCCAATTTCTCTATAAACTTTGGGAGCACCAAAATATATAGAGTTTTGAAGGAACAGTTTTGGTGGGACAAAATGATGAGGGAGATTGCTGATTTTGTGTCAAGATGTATGGTATGTCAACAAGTGAAAGCTGGAAGGCAACAGCCTGGAGGATTCATGCAACCTCTTCCTATACCGGAGTGGAAGTGGGACAATCTTACGATAGACATTGTCATGGGGATACCAAAGACTCCTATAAAGAATGATGCAATATGGTTCATTGTTGATCGTCTTACCAAGTCAACACATTTTATTTCTATAAGAAAAGATCTACCACGGGAACATCTAGCAAGACTATATATTGATAAAGTTGTGAGACTTAATGGAGTACCCCTATCGATTTTTTCTAATCGTGATCCACATTTTACTTCATGATTCTAGAAAAGTCTTTAGAAATACTTGGATACTGAGCTTCATTTGAGCATTTCCTTCCACCCTCAAACAGATGGACAATCAGAATGAACTATTCAAACCTTATAAGACATGTTGAGATCTTGATCACTTGACTTTCAGAGTATGTGGGATCAATATTTACCTCTGGTAGAATTTTCCTATAACAATGGCTTCCATTCGAGTATTTAGATGGCCCCATATGAAGCGTTATACAGAAAGAGATATCGCACACCAATCTGTTGGGATGACGTTGGTGAAAGAAAACTTGTAGGCCCAGAACTGGTGGAGGAAATGATGGAAAAGTTTAAGGTAGTCCAAAATCACATCAAAGCAGTTCAAAGTAGGCAGAAGAGCTATACTGATAATCGAATGAAGGATTTGGAATTTCAAGTTGGTGGTCATGTTTTCCTGAAGGTATCTCCATGGAAGGGAGTCATATGTTTTGGTATGAAAGGTAAATTGAGTCTGAGGTACATCGGACCTTTCGAAATTCTAGAACGAATTGGGGATGTAGCTTACCGATTGGAAATGCCGCCAAGTCTCTCCAAAGTTCACAATGTGTTCCACATATCTCTGTTGAGGAAATACATTCCTGACCCAATGCATGTACTCATCTATGAGAAAATAGAACCGGAACCCGATCTGTCTTATTGCGAAGGACTCGTCAAGATTATTGATACGAGAGAACAAGTACTGAGAAACCGGACGACGCGTCTGGTAAATGTTTTGTGGAGAAGCCATAAGATGGAAGAGGCAACGTGGGAACCCAATGAACTTATGATGAAGAACCACCCGAGTCTTTTCATGTGGTATTAATCTAGAAATTTCGAGGATGAAATTATTTGAATAAGAAGAGAATGTAACACCCCAAGCTTCTACGGTGTGTTTCCCTTTGAATAATGTGATAGCGTGTGTTGTACGCAACATCGAGTTCTAACACACCACAACTGATCAAACTAGCCGTTATGAATAGTAATACCTACTTTTTAAAATTATAGAGATTTTATCTCTCAAAATGGACATCATTTTTTGTCACGAACCAACCCGGGTCGACCCTGAACCGATCACCTGAGCCGGTCCGTGACATGACCTGAGAGGCATTCCCGATCCTCCAGGGCTAGCGACAATCGCCAGGGCATCAATAAAGGACAAGTGGGAACGATATCGCCCAAAAAAATAAACATTGTAGCGGAAGGAAAATAAATGACACGAAAAAGGAAGAATGACCCACAAAAACACACTAACCTGGTCTCGGCCAAAAACACCTCGCGACTCTGAGAGTCGCTCACCAGACCACAACCAACTCTCGCCCATGGCGAGCAAGCTCGAGCCATCTTGCAACAAAACTAAAAACAGGAAAACACTATAGGTGTGAGTATTAAAACTCAGTAGGCGTGCCCAACAAACTATTCTCAATGCACTACCTTTAAATGAAGAATTTACCAATTACAGGTTTGAACTAAATATAAAAAATTATTGGTTTTCACACACACACACTTCCATTTCTAAAACAAGTATCAGTCCATTGCCCTTTTTAATTTAAAAACAAGTTTAATGTTTAAAAGGAATAGATACATTTAATTTTAAAAACATTTTTCTACGAACAATTTAGAAATCTAGACTCCGGTCATTAACCAAAGGAAAACCACACATAGCACACAACACATACCAAGGGCAATGGGAAATGTGGCACACATATGCCAGCAACCGAACAAGACCTCTCAACCATCCGCCACATATAATAAACTCTAAAAGAAACATGGGACGAACCTAGGAGATCGTGAAGAATCCAGAACGTACTATACATCTGACTCATCCTGAAGGCATGCCCTAACTCGATGACGTCATAAAGCCCTAACGCCCGGCATAGCCCTGCATGGCCTAACCGAGGGGACCAATCCCCATAGCAGCAATAACTCAGTATTCCCTTGCTATGGGGCCACTAGCCAGTGCGTAATCTAAACTAGTGCAACAATCGTTCTCAGAAGATTCACTCACTATGTAAGGTTCCCATGTCAACACATGCAATACACAGGGGTGCATTCACAATGTAAATCAATCAGTCACGATGAACAAACATCAAATACATCTCACGCAATCAACACACACCAATGATCACCCCTGAGTGGGTTTTCCAAAATAATTTATTTTATTAAAGTGCCAAACGGGCCTTCACAAATTTTAAAGCAAAACCTCATTTTCGAGAAAACCCAAAAAACCTATTCAGAAGAAATAATTTATCTTTAAAACCAAAAGTACATTTGTAATTCTGTGAATTATGTTTAAAGTCCAAATGGGAATTATTTCAATACTGGGTGTCCGCTTGTCAAGAAAATATTTCAAGAGACGTGTATAAAATAAATGGATCTTTTTTACACCGAATAATCATTTAAAAATTAATTATCTTATATTATTTGTCATTCATTAAAATTAATAAAACGACAAGCAATTAATAAATTCTAAATTTAAAAGTAAGTGCAGTGGGGGACCTACCTCGACTCGCAGTTCGGTTACGACGATGACGCGGTGCATCTCACACTCGCGCACAAGTACGTGCAAGCTGACGACTACAGTACTGCGGAAATGCGTCGCCCATGTGCTGCAACACCCACAAAAATAAATAAAAACACAAACTCACAATAAACCAACGAAGAAACATAAAAAAACATCACCTTGTCTCGGATCCGTGCTTGATCAACAGGGTCGCACGAAAGGGTGAATGGTCGGGCACGATGTCGCGGTGCACCGGAAAGGTCACCAACGTCGTCAAATGCAGCACAAAGACTCGTGCGGCTGACGACATACCTGGTCGAAGTAGCTGGGGGTTGAGATCCGCGAAAGTTGACGGTCAATGCCAAAAACTCGGCAAGGGGGTGCGTCGGGCTGGAAAAGAACACGCTGACCGGAAAGGAGGGTTGGCGGCAGCCAGAGCCGCACCAATTATTCAGAGCTACGTCGAAAGAAGGGTGTGCGGTCGAGGGGCTTCGCGCTGGCCAACAAGGGGTTTTCCAGAAGGGATTCGCGTCGGTCCAAGGTAAAAGGGCAGCGCTGGATAAGAGGAGCCAGGGGCTGGCCAGCAGGGAGGGTGGGCGGCACAGATCATGGCATGAGCTCGGATAGAGGGGGCAGCGTCGTAGGCCGGTCGTAGGATCGACCAGGGTTGTTCACAAACCCGGCAGGAGGGGGGTCTCGACCAGGGACTAGGTGCATCGGTGGGTGCTCTGAAGGAGCCGATATGAGGCACGGTTGGAGGGCAGCACTACAAGGGAGACATGCTGGGTGCGGGAGAGCCGGGGTGCGGGGCAGCGGCAGGCAAGCAGCTGGTGCACCATTGGCTGCAAGCAGGCCAAGGTTTAATGTAGCATAGGAGTAGATCAGTGGGGATTCAGAGTAGGAAGGGTTCAAGGAGAGTCAGAGGATCTTCACGCTGCAACGGAGAAGAGAGTATGGGTTTGCGTGGGAGGTCGGCTAGGCATGCGCCTCAAGGGGATTAGGCAGGGGCGCTGTGGATCTATGGCTGGAGGGCATGCTGGAGGGCGCTGCAAGAGATGGTGCATCGAGGTGAGCCGGCTGGCTGCAGGGGTGCACAACAGAGAGAGGGGAGAGGCTGTGAGGGAGAAGGAGAGGAGGCCGAGGGCACTGTGTAAGGTGTCGGCCGGGAGGAGCGGCTACTGGGTAGGAGAAGGGGTGGCGCTGTGGCGCTACAGCATGGAGTTGGGTGCATGGTGGCAGGAAGATCAGGAGGACAATGCTTATGGGAGGCAGAGCCGATGCTAGAGCGGTGACTGCTACTGCGCGGGATGTCTGTGAAGAGGTAGGAGGAGAGACTGGGCGGAGGCAGAGCAAGGGGTGACAGTAGGGCAGGAGCAAGGTCAGCCGGGGTGTGAGACGAGGGCGGCGACCTGGGGGGCGGCTAGCACACGGAGAGGGAAAACAAGGAGGATGGCGCTCCAGCGAAGGGTGGAGGCCGAAGCAGGCTGGAGCGTGTGGTGCTGTCGCAGGGCTGCAGCGGTGGCCTGGGAAAACAGGAGGTGGAGCAAGCTGCTTCAGGAAGAAGGAGAATAAAAAAATAAAAGAGAGGATGCAGTCAGCTGCATGGAGGGGGACACCTGCAAAGAATAACCAAAAGAGAGAAGAAAAAAAAAGAAAAGAGAAGAAGAAGAAAAAATAATAAAAGCGAAGTGAATAAAATAAAATATAAGAAAAGAAAAAAAGAAAAAAAACAATAATAATAACAATAATAATAATAAATTTAATCCATATTAATAATATTAATATTAATATCAATATCAACAATTATAATAATAATACAAATGATAATAATAATAATAATAACCTTAATTTTAACAAATATAATGATTAAAATTAATAACCGTAACCACAATAAAATATAAACCTTATTCATTTTAAATTTTTCTGAATATCGAAAGACAGTGTCGTTGCCTAAGCGATGTCGCGCGGGGTTTCAGAAATGCGCTCCACCAGTGCGCTCCAAGACGTCAATTCCAAAACACACATTTTCGATAAAACATAAAAATTGTGGTTTGGTGTTCTACCCGAACCTCAACAAAAAATTTTAAAACCAAGAAAATAATAAAAGAAAATAAAAATTAAAGATAGATCGGGGCATGACAATTCTCCCCACCATAATGTTTCACATCCCCAGGAAGCCACACTAGACCTAGACCCAAGAAGAAACTCTTTAAGTGTCAATCACCCCCCAAAATTTTAAGCACCTTTAGTTGATTGATCCATGTAGACACCAAAAACCCATGACATGCAACTTATCCTCAAAACACTAACACTTTAAACACCACCCAAAATGATACCCGAGAAGAAACTCTGATTCTGACAGGGGGAGGCCCGAACGGACTCCCCACCATAGGAAACAATCCAACTTAATTCAATGAGACCCATGATCATTCTCCCAAACATAAATAATGACTAGGGTAACCGAGCTTGAAGATTTTCCACACAGTCCAAAAACCCCCCACCACAAGGGGGAGAAGGGAAGGGCCCTACGGGTAGAGCATCGAAACTACCGTCACCGTCACTCCAACGATGTCACACCCTCGTAAGAACACAAACCATACCACACTAATGATGATGATTAAGCCAAGGCCCTTCTTCACCGTTGGGGTTCACCTGACTACGTGCCAGCTTCACTCCGGAACCTATGGCTGGAGCATTGATGATTGAAGCATCTCCTGCCTCGTAGTCAGGCTTCAAAAATTCCCAATCATAACACACAAACATTAATTTTACCAAACACACATCCATTAGAACAAAGGATTCAAAGAGGTTCATCCACAACCATTCTTACAACCGAAAGAAAAGAAACACCACAAAACTTTACAGGTGACGACTACTACATCCAAGAAACACAATAAGGAGAAAACCCCAAAATGATCTCCAAACACCATCCTACTCCTGTGGATGGGCTGAGGTGACCTTCAATGAGCCAAGTATGGATTTAGCGTGCTTCTTGAAAACACCTCGACAGAATCGATGTAAGTGGCCCAGACGTCCACAGGTGTGGCTGGGTTTCGGAGCATTCGGGCACATCTGCCTCATGTGCCCCTGCTTACCGCACTGGTGACAGATCAAGGCATTTTCCTATGAGGAAGATGACTGAAGGTCTGAAGGCCTCTTGATTCCTCTAGTATTTCCACCACCATCATGTCGATTCTCATTCTTCTTATCGCTATCTTCTGCACTATTTCCCAAATCTGAAGGAGGATTCGTCACCTTGTGTCCTCCTGCTAACTCACCTTCGACGAGGAATGTTTTTCTCACCACATCAGGGAAAGTGATCACGTTGAATTCTCCCACTTTCGACTGCAGCTCAGGACGTAATCCAAGCTCAAAATTCCGAGCTTTCACAGGATCATTTCCAACATACCCCAGTTCATATGTAGCCAGGTCCAGGAAATGACGAATGAATTCAAACACCGATCCGACACCTTTCTGGAGACCACACAACTCCATCCTCTTCCTCACCTTTTTCACTTCAGAGAAGTACTATTGGATGAATGATGACTTGAAGAACTCCCAAGTGAGATCTTTCCGAGGGTGATTTTGAGACACTGACTTCCACTATTTCTAGGTTGGGCCTTCAAGCATAAAGGTATCCAACTTCACCTTTAACGACTTAGGCGACCCAATGAAACTGAACATCCTCTCAATCTTCCGTAACCACTCCTCTGCCTCAAGAGGATCTGTCTTCCCATAAAAGAGGGGAGGGTTCAACTTCCGAAACTCAAGGACATAGTCTTTAGGATGATCAACTGGAGGATTTTCTAAGGATTCACCACCTGAAGCTTCACCCTGGGCATCCATCGAACCTTCGTGGGGAAAACACTAAGGCACAAGAAAACAAAAAGATGGGTCAAACATGGTCATTGTCATTTCAAATACCAAAATAACAATTTTCACAATGATTTTGTTTTTCAGAAATAAGGAAAATCCAGATGATTCACTAGAGGGAAACTAGTGATGATGGGTGACTCGACCATATGGTTGGCGGCCATACGCCAGTCACACCAACGTCACTGAGAGCCTTCTAGGGTAATGTATCTGGCTCCACATGGCTTGCCAGACCATGTGACCTCACAGAGGTCACATTCCCATCTCTCATTTCATTTCCAAATACCAAACAATCCATAAGAATCAAAAGACATCGATAACCCAAACATCTGATGGTAACCCGAGGTTCGGAACAAGAAAGGGTTCATGACGTCCTTCTCATCCATATGCCTCGAGTCATGATAATCATACACCTTCTACCATGAAAACCCTAGATAACAATGGGCGCTCTGAAAAACAAGGTTTGCTCAGGAGCTGACATGCTCTGATACAATTTTTTCACAAACCAACCCGGGTCGACCCTGAACCGATCACCTGAGCCGGTCCGCGACATGTCCCGAAAGGCATTCCCGATCATCCTGGGCTGGCGACAAGCACCAGGGCATCAATAGAGGAAAAGTGGGAATGATATTATCTAGCAAAAATAAATAAATAAACAAAGCAGCAAAAGGAAAATAAATGACACAAAAAAGGAAGAATGACCAACAAAAACACACTAACCTGGTCTCGGCCAAAAACTCCTCGCGACTCCGAGAGTCGCTCACTAGACCACCACCAACACTCTCCCACGGTGAGGAAGCACGAACCAGCCTGCAAAAAAACTAAAAATAGTAAAACAGTATAGGCGTGAGTATTAAAACTCAGTTGGCGTGCCCAACAAACTATACCCATTGCACTACCTTTAAATGAAGAATTTTCCAATTAGAGGATTGAACTAAATATACAGAAATATTTGTTTTCACACACACACACTTCCATTTCTAAAACAGGTATCAGTCCATTTCCCTTTTTAATTTAAAAACAAGTTTAATGTTTAAAAGGAATAGATACATTTCATTTTTAAAACATTTTTCTACGAACAATTTAGAAATCTTGACTTCAGTCATTACCCAAAGGAAACCCACACATAGCACACAACACACACCAAGGGAAACGAGAAAAGTGGCGCACATATGCCAAAAACCGAACTAGACCTCTCAACCATCCGCCACATATAAAAAAACACTAAAAGAAACATGGGTAGAACCTAGGATATCGTGAACAATCCAGAACGTACTATACATCTGACTCATCCTGAAGGCATGCCCTAACTCGATGACGTCATAACGCCCTAACACCCGGCATAGCCCTGCATGGCCTAACCGAGGGGCCCAATCCCCAGAGTAGCAATAACTCAGTATTACCCTACTATGGGGCCACTAGCCAGTGTGTAATCTAAACTAGTGAAGAAATCGTTCTCAGAAGATTCACTCACTATGCCAGGTTCCCATGTCAACACATGTAATACAAAGGGGTGCGTTGAAAATGTAAATCAATCAGTCACGATGCACAAACATCAAATACATCTCACGCAATCAATGCACAACAAAGATCACCCCTGAGTGGGTTTTCCAGAATAATTTATTTTATTAAAGTTCCAAACGGGCCTTCACAAATTTTTAAGAAAAACCACATTATCGAGAAAACCCAAAACACCTATTCAGAAGAAATCATTTATCATTAAAACTAGAAGTACATTTGAAATTCCGTGAATTATGTATAAAGGAAAAACGAGCATTCTTTCAATACTGGGTGTACACTCATCATGAAAATATTTCAAGAGACGTGTATAAAATAAACGACTCTATTTTTACACTGAATAATCACTTAAAAATTAATTATCTTATATTATTTATCATTAATTAAAATTAATAAAACGAAAAGAAATTAATAAATTCTAAATTTAAAATTAAGTGCAGTGGGGGACCTACCGTGACTCGTAGTTCGGTTACGACGATGACGCTGTGCATCTCACACTCGCTCACAAGTACGTGCAACCTGACGACTACAGTACCGCGGAAATACGTCGCCCATGTGCTGCAACACCAGCAGAAATAAATAAAAACACACACTCAAAATAAACCAACAAAGAAGCACAAAGAAACATCACCTCGTCGCGGAGCCACGCTTGACCAAAAGGGTCGCACGGAAGGGTGAAAGGTCGGGTGCAGTGCCGTGGTGCACTGGAAAGGTCACCAACGTCTTCAACGGCGGCGCAAAGACTCGTGCGGCTGACGATAGACCTGGTCGAAGCAGCTGGGGGTTGGAATGCGAGAAAGTTGAGGGTCAATTCCAAAAAATCATCAAGGGGGTATGTCGGGCTGGAAAAGCACACGATGACCAGAATGGAGGGTTGGCGGCTGTCGGAGCCGCACCAATTATACAGAGCTACGTCAAAAGAAGGGTGTGCAGTCGAGGGGCTTCGTGCTGGCCAACAAGGGGTTGTGCCGAAGGGATTCCTGTCGGTCCAAGGGAAAAGGGCAGTGCTGGATAGGAGGAGCCAGGGGCTGGCCAACAGGGAGGGTGTGGCGGCGCAGATTAGGGCATTAGCTCGGATAGAGGGGGCAGCGCTGTAGGCCGATCGGAGGCTTGACCAGGGTTGTGCACAAACCCGGCAGGAGGGGGGTCTCGACCAGGGACTAGGTGCACCGGCGGGTGCTCTAAATGAGCCGACATGAGGCGCGACTAGAGGGGAGCACTGCAAGGGAGACAGGCTGGGTGCGGGAGATCCGGGGTGCGGGTCAGTAGCAAGCAAGCAGCTGGTGCACCGCTGGCTGCAGGCAGGCCGAGGTTTAATACTGCATAGGAGCAGAGCAGTGGGGATTCAGAGTAGGAAGGGGCAAGGAGAGTCATAGGATCTTCCCGCTGCAAGGAAGAAGAGATGAGGTGGTTGAGTGGGAGGTCGGCTGGGCATGCACATCAAGGGTATGAGGCAGGGGCGCCATGGATCTATGGCTGGAGGGCATGCCGGAGGGCGCTGCAAGAGATGGTGCATCGAGGTGAGCTGGCTGGCTGCAGGGGTGCACAGTGGAGAGAGGGGAGTAGCTATGAGGGAGAAGGAGAGGAGCCTGAGGGCACTGCGCAAGGTGTCGGCGGGGAGGAGCGGCTACTGGGCAGGAGCAGGGGTGGCGTTGCATCGCTACAACAGGGAGTTGGGTGTAGGGTGGCGGGAAGATCAAGAGGACAATGCTTATGGGAGTCGGAGCCGATGCTAGAGGGGTGACTGCTACTGCGCGGGTTGTCCATGAAGAGGTAGGAGGAGCGTCTGGGCGGAGGCAGAGCAAGGGGGTGACGGTAGGGCCGGAGCGAGGCCAACCGGGCTGTGAGACGAGGGCGGCGACCTGGTGAGCGGCTAGCGCACAGAGAGGGAAAACAGGGAGGATGGCACTCCAGCGAAGGGAGGAGGCCGAAGCAGGCTGGTGCGTGTGGTGCTGTCGCAGGGCAGCATCGGCGGCCTGGGAAAACAAGAGGCAGAGCAAGTTGCTTCGAGAAGAATGAAAAAATAAAAATAAAAGAGAGGAGGCAGTCAGCTGCATGGCGGGGGACACCTGCGTGGAATAACCAAAAGAGAGAAGAAAAAAAAAGAGAAGAAAAAAAAAAGAATAAAGCAAAGTGAATAAAATAAAATATAAGAAATGAAATGAAAAAGAATTACAATAATAATATTAATAATAATAATAATAAATTTAATCCATATTCATAATATTAATATTAATATCAATATCAATAATTCTAATAATAATAAAAATGATAATAATAATAATAACCTTAATTTTAACAAATATAATAATTAAAATTAATAACTGTAACCGCAATAAAATATAAAACTTATTCATTTAAAATTTTTCTGATGAGCGAAAGATAGTGTTGTTGCCTAGGCGAAGCCGCGCGGGGTTTCAGAAACGCGCTCCACCCGTGCGCTCCACTACGTCATTTCCAAAACACACATTTTCGATAAAACATAAAAATTGGTGTTCGGTGTTCAACCCGAACCTCGACAGAAAATTTTAAAACCAAGAAAATAATAAAAAAAATTACAGATAGATCGGGGCATTACATTTTTTGATTGGGAGTATCGAATTTATCCTAAGGTGAAATTTTGGTACATTTCGGATAACATTAATATTTTTATGTATAGTGAAAATTTAAAATTTTTATTTAAAAACAAATTTTTTAATAAAAATAATTAATAGTAATAAATTATGAATTTGAGTGGTTTTAAACTATTTTTAGAATATATTTTTACCATTTAATACAATGTTGGTCATTGGACATAATTTCACAATTTAACCGAACATAAACAAGTATCAATCTTTTGATAGTTATTATATCTTAAAAACATGCTTTTTGTTTTGAAAGCGGAAATTAATTTTAAATTAATTGCTGCCACTTCTGTGTTTTGAATTTGGAAAAATTAATTACATATTTGGAATCAGGATGTTCAAATTATGTAAATAGGTAACTTTTATTTTTAGAAATTTTGAATAATTACTTCGGTATATATTTTATTTATCATGGTTAAAGGGTAAATCCGGTAAATGAGGGTTAGAAAATAATATTATAATAATAAAAAATTACCCTAAAACGTGTCCTAAACTTATTGGTTGATACATTTCCGAACATGGGAATCTTTGGGTCGATTTTGGGACCCCATGGTGCCACTTGTAAGTGATATGGACACTTTATTTTAATAAAGTTAAAATGAATAAAAAAATGACACAAGCATATATCTTTTAGAAAATAAATTTTTTCATAGGTGTATATATGTTGTATTTTCGACTATAAATATTAATTAGAAAGATAACAAGATTTACCACATAATGTTATTTTATTTAAAAATTTTAGACATTATATATGTTAATTTATTTATGACACAATGGTGATGGAGTAATTAAAATTATAGTGAATAATTAAAATTATTGATATTGGAGATACCCAAATAAATATAATATGAGTCTTTTTATAAATTACAAAAAATTTCTAGGTTAATATGGAATGTTAGGAATGATTTAATTAATTTTTTTCGATGTAATCATTCTGTTATGATTTTTACAAAAATCAATTATTGAATAGTATCAAAATTGACATAAAAGAGTTTTTAAAAAATATATTATATTATTAATTGATATTAAATTCCTAAAAATCTAACGTTCAGCCAAGTGACTTATATCATGATATTTTTATCATTAATGGACCACTTGGGGGTCTCTTGTATGTATATTATATTTTTATTAACCATATAATATAAAAATACAAAGAGACATTGTAAAGGAGAAACTAATTAACTAAGAGTTAATACATAAAGATAAGGTTTGTATAATGACCCAAACATGTCTAAATTCTATTGGTTGAGTGTTTTTAGACCTATACCCACCTAAAAATTTAAATAATCCAACTTTAAGCCATTATAAACCGAATATTAATTTATTATAAAATAATATTTCTATCTTTTCCAAAGGTGCCCCTCACCCCTCTTATAAAAGGGCACTCCCCCTTCTCTTTAATTCACACCTTAAAAGCCTTTTGTTTAGGTCAAAATCTTCCCAAATACTCTCTCAACTTCCCTCAATTCATACTTGAGGCCTTCCTTTAGTCATAAATCCAACCTAAGAGCCCTTTTGATCAAATTAAAAGGAAGAACCCGAAGAAGAGGTAACGATTTCACAACCCTTTTCCAAGTTCCTTTCTTCTTCCACCTCTTCTTCCTTTGTTATTACCATTCTAAAATAATAACACCAATATCTTATATATACTGTGATGTTATTATAAATATGGTACAACCATATGCAGTATTCTATCCATCCTTTAAATAACATGTCACCATACGTGCGTACGTACGGCTTACAGTCTCTACGTCGTGGTGTAATTGTTATTCAATAAATTATTATTTGTACGGGTATTACAATGATTTACAATTCATGTAAATAATAAATATAACATGATAATAATTCTTTATATATGATATACCATCCAATTATATATTATTTTAACATAAAAAGTGTGATATTGTCGCTCGTGTGTACGTACGGACTACCGTCTCCACGAACGCGATGAGATTCATTCTCCATCGTATCCATTCAAGTATAATTATCATTTTATGATTTAAAAATAAAGTTTATGGACTTGATATCATTATGGATATGAATAAGATACAACCTATCCATTACAAACATGGCTTACGTAACAAAAAATATAAAAGAAAATGAGTAAGTTAACACCCGAAACAACGATAATACTAAGATATTGTTAACAAATCAATGTTAAAAGATCATATATGATATCATATTAATGTATATGATTCTTGTATGATTTAATGACAATTATTTCACCATTATAAATGAGTTTAACCTACCCCAACCAAGGAAAAGTTCAAGGTAAGGGTTATTTCACAATCTCTTCATTATCCGAGGTTGGTTATACGTAATAATGTACTAGGATCTCTTTGTCATCCACATCCATATTTCTTAAAAATTTATTTCAAAACATTTTTAATATTTAAAATAATATGGGTTAACGTAATTTATACCGTTGTCTGACTTTTTATAAGTGTTTTATAAAGTAATCTTTCCATATTTTTCCAAACAAGGTGCTTTTTAACCTTTTCGAAAGAATTAAGGTAAGAATTTTTTTTAACTTATATGTCGGGTGTAGCTATTTTCTGCCATTATAAAATCATTGAAGCATCCCTTACAAGCTTATAAGAATATTTTCAAAGAAAATTATTTATTTTATAAATATATAACTCTTCAATTATTTCAAAATATAAAGTGTTATTTCCCTAAAAGTAGTTTTGATTTCATCAATGTCAACATCCTTTGATGGATTTTATGCTTATTTGATGTTGATTTATTATTATACAAAACTTTTATATAGTATTGAAGCTTTTGAGATATGTTGGACTGTGGATGTGATATTTTTATACCATTCATGGTTTATGGTGAAAGTATTGACATTTCGTATGCTAGTTTTAATACGAATGTTTATGTTATGTTTAAACCATTTCATATGGGAATGCATTAGACTTAATATGTGACGGGTGGAGCCCGCTATAGCTCTTCGATGCATCGGTAGGTCTCATGAGACAAACTAGTGTCCTGTCACAAGGCCTTGGAAAAATCTTATTTGTAGTCTTGGCACAAGGCCTTGGCTATGTGGTTATGATAGTCTGACATTATGCATTCCATCATTATAAAAGTGGTTATTGAAATTGCATGTGATTATTCGATTAGTAGAATATCCATGTGAATAAGTAAATGGAATTTTTTCATTTCATTTTTTGCATAATATGTTTAAGATCAGGTTTAAAAGGATTTTTTAAGTTATACATTGCCTTAAATGTTTATTTTTATTTTTGAATGTTTCCGCTATATTGTTATCCTTACTGGGCATTTGAGCTCACCCCTTTCAATGTTTTACTTTTCCAGGATGTGAAGAAGTAATTTATGAATGACCTTTAGGGATAGTATGTGGGGATATGAGGGTGGAATATGAAGAAAATATGTTGTTGTAGTTTTCATTTTTACGATGTAATGTAAGACTTATGAATATATCTAGTGTTTCCAAGGCTACTAAACCAATCGGTCTATCGAGATTTGATTTTTCTTGTGATCATGCCAATGTTATGTAATAATACAGCGACTTTGGGTAATTGGGGCCGGGGCGTTACAAGTCATGAGTGTTACAAATCATAAGGTAGCTGTAAGGATTACAATATTAAGTAACTTATTCACCATGTTACCATTATCGTATTATTTATTTTTTCTATGTTTTATAAAAATCTCAAATTGTTTTGAATTATGTTGATGATACCTTATGGGTGAGTAGTATTTAATTGTGTAGATGATTTCAAAAGCTTATAAGTATTCTTGTGCTAACATTTTATCTCTTTTTACAACCCTTACGGATATTTTTATGTTCATCCGAAGAGTTATAATGTTTTTTTACAAGTATTAATGATGGGTAAGAGAAAATTAGAAACAAATATGAATGTCATGAAGAATTATCATTAAGATATTTCATGTTTTTTAAAAACTACTGTTTTATGGAAGATATTTATATTGTTTTAGTAATACAAAATTTTTCTACATGTGGGTTGTTCTTTTTGAATTATGTCTTGACATTCAAAACACTAAATCGAAATGATCACGAGAAATGTAAAGAAGTGAGTCCTAAAGGAATATACTAGATTATGTAGACATTAAGGACAATTCATTATATTTACAAGGTGAAATACATCCCTAATATGAAAACATAGACAACATAAAAATTTGTATTGAAAAACCAGAATATGAAATCAGAATATATTAACCCCAAACCCTGAATAGTATAAAAATTGCACATCCACAGTAAAAATAATCATAAAACCATAAATAAATTATAGTAGATGGTATCATAGGAGACCAACCCCAATTATATTTAAGAACTATCAAAAGATGTTGAAAAAGATGAAAATAATCTAATAAAATCATTAATGATTTATTGTGAGAATATTGTTTTTTAACATTGAAATCATTTATTTAAAAGGCCATACAATATTAAAAAACCATTTTCATTGAAAATAAAAATTATATACTGATAATGTATCATTCCTGAAATTTATGTGTTTTGATGAGGGAAAAATACACTTGGTTTGTATGACATAATAAAACAATCCTTTTTTCTGTCTACCTAATAAAAAATAATGTATCTGATTTAGAAATTGAAAAAGAGATTCCCTTAAAACTATATTATAAATAGTAGAACATGTCAAAAAAGTCGTTATATTTTTTAGCATAATAGTAAAAAACTATTTAAAATATTATTAAGAAACATGGATAGGGCTGAAAACTATTTCCCACTAGATGGTTATATATAAATCATATCGTATACTAAGAAAACTGTGATATTAGCAGTTACATTGAAATTTTTGTTATTTGAAGGTGATTTTTCATCCTAGATAATGTTTTAAAATGTATTATTAATTTATTCCAGAAACGTATCGAAATTTATAAGATCATATATGATATTATTATATAATTTCATTAAAAATATTTCTTTATTACCCTTATTTTGGGTGTTAACGTATTCATATTATTGTAAATGGTTAGTAATGTATGTATAGTTTTTTATTAATAAGGTAAATTTTTTTCATCAGTATAATGATATTGTGTTTATATTATTTATATTATCTTATTATATCCATTTTTTATATCATTCAAGAATGATTTATATGTAAAATTAATCACATCGTGTCATTGATATGGTTGACTGTACATACGTATGAGCAAAAATATCATTCCCTTAATGTTAAAAGGGTGAATAATTGAATGGTATATTAATCATTAAAATTAAATTTACTTTATTATTTGTAATTTATATACATTATATCAATCTTTAGACAAATTTAAATAATGTGGTGAAACAAAATAATTACACCACGACGTGGATATGGCAAGTCATACGTATGCACACACAATGCTTTTGTTTTTCATAGGATGGATAAATGGTAGATTACAATTATATCATAATCATAATAACATCTCATAATATATATTATACTATATTTGATACTTTATTATGAAAAAATCACATTAATTGGAACTATAAGAAGAAATTAAATTTAATGAGTTGGTAAAAATACTACTTATTCTTCGATGAACTTCCATTCAATCACTTTTGAGGGGATTTAGAGATAGTATTTTATCGAATAATTTGACATAAATTACTTGTATAAGGATTTATATTGGATAAATGGGTGGATTTAGGTAAATATAGATGGCTCAAAGTGGTTTAAGAACCGAGGGATGGGGTGCCATTTTAAAATTTACTTTAGTGCTACTTTGGGGCACTCTCTAAACATAAAATTAATATAAATTAGTTTACCTTTAAAAATTCCTCAAAAGGGAGTTATTCTGAGTATTATAATATTATCATCCAAAATCAAGTCAATCAATAATATTTATAATTGTTGTGGTGACCTTATTACCATTATCATTTGGTTTTAACCCTTAATTAATCCATGTAACACTTATTATAACAACATGTATCTTTACCACTAAAAGGTTAATATTGTTACAATAAACTAAAAAAATTACACCAATTGAGTCATTGATTAAATTTTATTCATTATATTAATCATTATGTAGAATAGTATATTATTATGAATATTATATCATTTAATAAAATGTTCATTATTTCTATATAACAATAATGTAAATTTTGATACAATTCCTTACATTGGATTTAAAAAAACAAATAAAACAAGGTATCATGGGGGAAAAACTAATCATATATCACTATTATGTAAATTTTTTCAATAAGATTCTTGTATAACATAAATGTTGTCATATTATATTTATTTTTTAATTTTTATAATCATTTTTTGATGTTCACATTATTTAAATAATTACTTGATCTTAATTGTCAAATCTTTTAAGGTAATTATATAGTCCTTAAAAAATTGAAATAATTTTTTAAGGTGAAGATTAAAATTTTATCATTATAATTTATACTTATATTGAATAATATGTTATGAATTACCATATAATAACTATTTAATATTTTTTAAAATATTATTATGACGTATTTGGATTTTCATAAAATAAAATACTATAAAAGTGTAAAAAGTATAAATGTAGCTCCAAGAGGCCATAAAATATATCAAAGGTATATTTTGGTCGGAAATAACACATAAAATAAAATTAGGACAAGATTTGTAGGAATTTTATAATATTTATAGCATTATTTTTACCCTTAATTAATTGATTTACTTTTAATAGTGTTAATATAAGATTACTAAAATTAATTTTCATAATATCAATATATAAAATTGATGATTTTATGCAATTTAGAACCAACCATTTCAAATATTTAATCAATTTTTTCATAATTCAAAAAATAAGACATGCTATAATTAATTTAAAAATAATCCCATTATCGGTATGAGGAAACATCTTTTCAACATATAAATGTTCAAAATATTGAAATTTGTTATATTTTAATTCAATGAGAAATTGGATCCAACTAATAATATTGCATTAAATGATAAAAAAATTATTTCATTACACTTTAAAAGATACAAAAAATATATTTTAACACTATAAATTATTTAGACGAAAGCACCATTTCAAATTATTATTTTATTACTATTCATCAAAACATGAAACATATCAAAAAAATATAAAAAATTGAATGATGTAAATATTGATAATAATTTTTCAAATAATAATCTAATTTTATAAAATAAAACATATAAATGTGAAAAACAAGATTTAAAACTAGTACTCATGTATAATGTGGTAAAACTACTTTTAAGCAAATATATCATCTTAATTCATAAAATAGAAATCATTATTATATTATGCATATAATATCATTTTAATGAATTTCAAATCATTTGATTTATAATGTGTTTAATACTATTCAATACCACCATCTTAACAGATATGCTATAATATTTAATAGATCATGAGGCATTTCAAATCGGTGGTGTGTACTACATGAGAAATTATATTTATCTAAAAACAAAATGTACTGTAATATCATTTGTTGTTAGATAATTCCTCTTTAAAACAATCATCCTAAAAAATTCCACAATATCAACTAATAATATTTTTGGTAGTTCTTAATCAATGTTTCTTCAATTTCACATGTTGCCTCTTGTATTTTATTGTTTTTCGAGAGTACATTTACTAGCTTAGTCATATGATTCCTCAATACATGTACATAGTATTCAGAATCAGGATAGGCTCTTCAAATTATGAAAGATGATTTCCTAGGACTATTTTTTCAAAGGTGAGAACATTCAATCAGACTAGAATGTACTAATTTAACAATGGTATGTAGAAAAAATCATAAACTTCTAAGAAACATGGTGGAATTTCTAAATGATAATCCAAAGTTCAAATATGTTTTTGAATTTCAAAAATTCTAATGTATTTGTGTCTTATTTTCCCTTTCATATTGAATATCATAACACCCTTTAATGTACATATATTCCATAAAACACAATCTCCCCAAGTAAAATTAAAAATACATCCTTTAGTTATAATCAATACTATTTTTTCCTCCTTATTTGAGTAGAAATGTCTTTGGTTGGAATAGTCTATACCATTTACATTGTTTCCTCCACATGATCTGGCCCTAAAATATTCTTTTGACAAAATCTATCCCAACAAGTCAGTTTATGAAAATTGTTTCCATATAAAACATCAAACGATGTCGTTTTAATATGTTAATGGAAGCTATTGTTATTGAAAAAACTAAAAAATGAATATACAAACCCCACACACCATGATAATCATGTGAGGGTGATCTCAACATGTATTATAATGCTGAAATATTTCTTTCAGACTATCCATTAGTTTGAGGATGGTAGGCGGTTCTCAAATGGATCTATATATCTAGATAATTTTTAATACATTTCAAATATTTTTTGTTAAACATGGATCTCGATCTGACATAATTGATATATGTTATCCAATAAGTAATAAAATTTCATCAATATAACATCTTTCATTTCATTCAATAGGTAAATATTCTTTTTCTGTATAAAAATGTTCTTATTTGTTAAGGAAATAAAAATAATCCATACCAAATCATTCCTTATTAATGTCCTTCGTAGTCCATTGAAAACATCCATTGTAATCTCATTTGATTTACACATAGGTATATGGGGAGGTTTCATGAATCCCTTAGTATGTTCTCTTAGGCATCAGTTTTTGAAAAACCAGACATCTAAACATATAGTCTGCAATTTTTCACATTATGTAATCCCACCAAAAATATTCATTCCAATCTATATACATAATAATGATACCATGATGTATTGAGAAAATTGACCATAAGAATCATCCAATAATTCCCATTTTATTTCGGGTATATAGGGGACAGAAAACCTCTTTATAAATATCAAAAGACCATCTTACTATAAGATTTGTATAAATTTTTCATCGTTCATAGATTTAATTCACAATTTTAAAATTTTCATTATATTACGGAGAAATTTATATCTTTCCCTATAACTATTATTTGGAAACCATTTGAAAATGAATAGATTTTTTAACATTCCTTGATAATTCTCATATCCATCTTTACTAGATTCATAAACACTAGATCTCTTTAAATTCTTATTTTCTTTAGAACAGTATGATTTTTTTAGCTCAATGCATCTTCCATATTATTTGGTTTCCATAGGTGGAAATTAAATGAAAAATAATAATTCTTGTGAATTTTGATAATTATCCATCTCATTATTTTGAGTTGTTTATTTGAGAAGATATATTTCAAACTCTTTTGATATTATATATCTTTCATCATAGAGATATTTTATCCATATTATCAAAGAAAAGATGACATTTTCTACTTCATGACCATGAGTAAGATAGTTCTATTCATGATTTGGTAAATACCTTGATGCATATGAAACAATTCTATCATTTTGTATAGAAACACATCCACGTACTTTTCTTGATGAAAAACAATAAAAAAAGTTACACTATTTCTCGATGGTAAATTCAAAAAGAGGAATTTTCTAATATTATTATTAATTATTCAAAACATTCATCAAATTAATTTTTTCCATAAGATCATAACCCCTTTATGTGTGATATAGGTTTATGGGTTATCCAATCCGGAAAAAATATGAACGAAATGGGAATAGTGACCTACTAAACTAATTAAACAATACACCATTAATATGATCATTTGTGTAGTCAATTCTTTGATTTCAATTATCATTAATGGATCATCAGAGATTTTATCATTGGAGAAAATAAGGTCAGGAAACGGAATTTCCCGATGCTATAACGAATTTTTTTAAAATTTACCGTATAACTCATTCATAATGAGAGTATCATGAATTTTTAACAATTTATTCTCATTATATTAAACCCTTTTTGAATACACCATAATATCATTAATGAAAACCCAAAAAAATCACCAAGACATTTCATGAATATTTGGTTTATAATATATACATTAACTGAGGGTGAATTAGTCATTTCATATGGAGTTACATAAACTCATCTGAAAATCTATTTTCATACTATCTTCATTATGTACTCAAAGTTGATGATATCTATAATGAAGTTCAATCATCAAAAAAAGTGTGATACATAAATTTGATCCAATAAATCATCTATTTGAGGTAGAGGATACTTATTTTTTGAAATAGAATTGATTTCCCTATAATAATTACACCACCTCTTGAATCCATCTTTCTTATTATCAATGTATGCAATGCCTCTAAAAGGAGACATAATTCATAGAATAAATTCATTTTCCCCAATTCTAAAATATTTTCATTCACTCCCCTAATTCCTCAATTGTCATTCTATAAGGAGTCTTTGATATTTATATTTCATCATGGATTAAATATATAAAAAAAATAAACATCATGAAATGGAGGGTTTCTATGTAAATATATAAGAAATACATGAATGTATTCCATTAAAATAAGTACATCTTCAATTTTAGGAGTATTGTTATCATCCCTATATCTTTGTTTCATTTCCTCCACATAAATTGCATTCTTTAGAGCTTCTAGGGGATCTAGATAATAATCAGATGATAATGTTACTATTAAAAATATAATGGATTCTTATTTTCACTCACAAATCATAATTTCAATCATCTTGAAATACATTTTCACATTATTTTTTGAAATCAATTCAATATCAAGGATTATATCAAATTCAACCATATGTATAATTTCATGTTCCACAAATTGTCAAAATTTATGGGTTATAAATTGGACATCCCAACACATCATTTTTATAATGAGACTAACCTTTGGAGTTGTATATGAAAACATTTTTAATAAATAAATAGTGAAATGAATAATTTTATTAGAAAACAAAGAAGATATAAAATAATATGATGATCCAGAATCAAATAAATAATTAGCTATGTTTGAGGAGATGATTAAATTAATAAAAAATAAAATCACTTTTAACATCAACCTTTATAGTTGTGATCACATTGTCTTGTACTTTCTCACTTAACGTTTTCTAGGTAGTGATTCCTTGATGTTTAGGGAAATCATTTGAATAGTGTCCCTTATCGGTACAATTAAAAAATTATACACTACCAACTTATTCCTTTCCATTTCAATCATAGTCTTGGTGGTTATTTCAATATATTTTTAATAAAATCACATCCCCAATAGTCATGTTCCATGGCAATTCATTCCAAAATTATTTATGGATGTAATTTAACACTTCCCTTCTTCCCCATTTCCTTATTTGAATATATAGATTGTTTAGTGGCCTTATTCTTCTAATTATTTTTTTGCAGTCATAATACATAGAGGATATTTTATCTACCTTTATATAAAATGTGTTTATATATTCATATGATGAGAAATAACATATATAAGGGTATATATATGAAACACAATCCATTTAAAAATAATTTTGAGTATAATATAGAATAAATAAATGAGAATCAAGTAATTATATAAAAAAATTTACTTGAATTTTAAACCAATAAAACAATCATATGGAATATGAATAACTAATATCATAACTAGGGAATGAAAATTCTAGATATCATAAATATACCATCAAGTATTTGGAAAAAATTCATACAAAAATGGAATGGAATCAGCCAATACCCAAAATAGTTGGTATCGTGATACCTAATGATACATAGTAGGGAAATAGAGGGCCCCTCCCATCGCTTAAAATTGCAAATTTATTTATCATATGATAAAATAAACAACATAATCATTCGTATTAATGAACAATCATACTAAATGTGAATACATTAACCACAAACAATGAATTATATCAAAATAGCACATCAATAATCAAAAATATCATAAACACTAAAATAATATAATATATAATGTATCATAAGAGATAAAACTCAATAAATAATAATAAAGTATGTTGACATAGATGAAAATATACTATTAAATTCAAAAAAACATTATAGAAATAAATCCTTTTTCCATTTGAAATTGTTTATTGAAAATCATGTAAAATGTTAAAATAGAACATTTACATTAAAAATAATCTTTTAAACTTTTAATGGATGTTTTATGAAATTATGGTCTCATGATTTTATAAAAATATACTCATTTCATATATGATAAATAACATTCCTTATGTATTATTATTGAAAATGTCATAAATTTCCATATTTGAAGAATAACAAAAATATTATTTTAAAATTTTATATATAAATTATAAAATGTGAAAAAATGAAATTTAAATTTGAAAAAAATAGTAAAAATATTTTAGAAAATATATTTAAGAAACATTGAAATGGATGAAAATATTTTCCGATAGATACTTACATATAAACAATAACAGATAATAATGAGATTCTGAAATTAACTATTACCATGTACATTACATTAGTTAAGGGAAATTTATTCTCTTATATTATGGTTTAAATAATATTATTAATTTATACCTGAACCATGTATAAATATATTACATGTTATATTATAGTCTTATATATTTTTTAATAATATTTCATTATTACTATTGTTTCAGGTGTTAACTACTACATTTTCCTACGCATGTTTTTTCATTTAAGACCAATTAATTATGCATATGATATATTTATTTCAATTGAAAATTTATATTAAGTTAATACATATTATATTTACTTATCATATAGATTTTTATACTCATTCATAAATGGTTTAAATCGAAAATGAACCACATCGTATCATGGACACTCTATGCCGTACTTATGCAAGAGTGATGATATTAGTCCCATAATGGGAAAATTGTAAGGTATTGGATTTGATATTAATTATAATGAATATATATCATGTAATAATAATTATTAATATACATTATATCTATTATTATACCCATAAAAATATATTGGGGGTGAAAAAATTACACCACGACGTGGAGATGATAATCTATATGAATGCATGTGTGGTGTTTTCATTTTTCAAAGGATGAATACCACATAGAATATAGTTTTACAATAATAATAATAACATATCATTGTATATTATGATACTGGGGTAATTAGTTTTATATGGTAACAACTCATGAAGAGGAATTAGAAGAATAAATGATCTAGAATGATTTGGTAAACCAATTTCATCTTCTTTGATGGACTTCCTTGGAATCTCTTCTCCAAGGAGTTTGTGTTGGTATATATTCAATAAAAGGACACAAATACCTTACATATTGATTTTATGTTGACAAATGGTATGGTATTGTTAAAAATATATGGCTCAATGTGTTTCGAGTATGTAAGGGATGAGGTGCCCGTTTATAATTGAGTTATGGGTCAAATTTAGAAATTTTAATAATATTAAATATTTATAAATTTATATCCAATTTAAAATCGATCAAAAGTGAATTATATTAATGATTATATGAGGACGGGTTGAAATAATATTATAAAATATTTTTCTAATATTTTTAGTTTACATTATTACCCATACATTTTGGTTTATCCCTTACTAAATTCCTTTAGCTCTAACAATGACAAAATGTATTTTTTACTCTATAAATGTTAAGATAATTCACTACTATTCTAAAAAACCAAAATTGATTAATTTATGTAATTATAAACTATATCCAAATCATTTGAAAGATTTTTATATTTTTATGAATTTTACATTATTGAATAAAATATTATTTTTTTTAATATAACATTAATGACAATTTTCATACTATTCATTACTTTGATTTTTAAATAACTATATTAAAAAATATATATTTTAATATGCCATTATAATATAAATATAACATGTAATATATATCAATAAATTTATTTTATGATATAAATTATCTCAAATTATATTTATTTTAATAATTTGATAATAATTAATTTGATATTCACATTAATTAAATAATTAATGCATCATAATTATGCCTTCCTTTATGGTAAATATTTATTTATGAAAAATTAATAATAAATTATCATGTCCCATATTAACACATTATATTTTCATTGACTATTTTTAGTCAAAGATATGTTATTAAAAATCTTATATTAAAAAAGTAATACATATAAAAAACATGAGTTTTATATATTTGAATTATCTTAAAATAAAATTCTATAAAAGAGTTAAATTCATCCTTGTGGCTCCAAGTGGCCATAAAATCATAAAAATGGTGAGTATGGACTAAAATAACATAAAAAATATTATTAGGACATGTGTTAATGCAATTATCAAATATTTATAATAATTTTTGACACTTAATTACATGATTAAACTATAACTGTATTTATAAAAAATTTCTAAATATCTATTCATAATGTCTAAAAATAAAAGGAACATAATCATAAAATTTGAACACAGCTATTCTTAATATGTAATCCATAGGAAAATATTTAAAATTATGAAGTTTCAGAAATTAATTTTAAATTAATATCATTGTTAGAAAGAGAGAACAAGTTTATAAAATGACAATTCTGAAAAGATTGATTTTTTTAATCTTAATTCAATGTGAAATTTATTTTAATGACCTATTTTTGAATAAATGATATAAAAATAATTTAATTTCACCTTTATAACAAATAATAATATAATTTATAACTATAAATTATTTAGGCAGAAAAATTATTTTCAATGGAATATTATAGGACTATTTTCTGGACGATGAAACTTATATGAAAATAAAATAATGAAATAAAGTAAACTTATTATATTAACCATTAAAATTTGAAAATTAATTTTCCAAATAAAATTTATAAATCTTTCAAAAACAAGATTTAAAAAATCTTCTCAATCAAAAGGCGGTAAAACTAATTTTTTTAAAAAATAGCCTTTTAACAATTAAAAGTTATTTCAATAGTATCCAACAACAATAAAATCTTTTAGATGAATATTAAAATATATTGACTCATAATGTGGTCAATTATATTAATTCCCATACTTTTAATTAATGGGATAAAATATTCAATTGATCATAGTTCATTTAAACACAGTGTTGCCTCCTATAAACGATATTAAATTTATATAAAAGAAAATATATCAAAAAATATTTGGGTGTTACATGATTAAGGTGGGAGAACAATTATTATTTATTTTTTGTTGTAGACTAAGTCATATATGGATTCAGATACAAGGGAATATGGTTCCAATGCTTGTTATGACCTTTTTGATTTTGGAGAGAGTCGGGTTGGTAGCATATCAATTTGAGTTAACATAGAGGTACAAAGCCACTCATGATATCTTCCATGTTTCACATATTCTCTATTATAATTCTAATATATATCATGTTTTCAATTATTGGGATTCTATATTGTAGGATAATTTTTATTTTTGAGAATATCCTATTCACATCGTTTATTTTGGATTAAATTATCTTAAGGAAGATTACTTTATAAATTTTGGGTGATATGGTAGTATAAACATAAAAAAGATGATAAATTTGGAAAATATGATAATATAAATTTTCATTATCTATTTTTATTATCATATTATGAAAAACAAAAATTAGTAGTCTAACATGGAAATGATAAGTTTTATGGTGTGGTGGTTTTTAGAGCATGGTCTTTAATGATGGTACAAATTATTTTAATATTTTATAAAACATATTAAAATATTTTTTTTATAATACATAAAGAGTTTATGAAGGGGTTAAGAGTGTTAGGGGCGTAAATGGAGCTAAAAGTACTATTTTTTAGAGAAAGATTATGAGGCCCACAGTTGGAGTACAATTAGTATTAACTATGGACATTGACCATGCTGACCAAAGAGAAGGTGCATGGTATTTTTAATAATATATGGGGTGATGAATGTATTCCCAATAACTATAGGAAATTATAGGTATTTTGAGACTGTTCTGTGTATATTTTTTCAAATTTTGAACGAGGTTATATGAGGGGGGATTTCCCCATGGATAGTTGTAACATCCCAGGTAAATAAAGAATAATACATTTTCATATTTATTAATACTTGAAAATTAAATATTAATTTTACTTTAAAGGGGTTTCTATGTTTGATAGCGTACCCGATACGCAACAAAGAGTTTCTTTGAAATCGTACGTTGCACACTAGTAATAAATTAATATTATTTTAAATGTTAGTTATCATGTAGTCGTTGTACTGGTGGGAATGGATAGAAATAACTAAAATATTATTATATATGTTTGTTAAATGTTTTTACATTTATCTAATAAAGGATAAAGGCTTAAAATACGAGAAGAATTCAATTTTAGGCTTATATACTCTAATTTTCACGAAAGGTCCACTTATCAACATTTGATGGTGAACCGTCATTAAATATAGTTTTGGTCACTATTATACATTCTACTAGACCAAATAAAACTCTTCTTTAGAATCGGGACATCAAATATTACTTTGTGTAATTTTTTGGTATTTTTCCGATAAAGATCATTTTTTAATAAATAGTGTAAAATGTTGTATTTTAATTCAAAACCACTTTTTAATCTAATTTATTAAGATGATTAGGTAATCTTTTGAATTTGTTTTTAAGTAAAATTAGAATATATTTTTACAATTTAATCCAATAGTGGTCGTTGTAATTAATTTTACTTTGAAATTGGACTTAAACTGATGTCAATCTTTTGATACTTATTGTTTCATAAAAACACGCTATTTGTTTTGACAGCGGGAATTAATTATTAAATTAATTAATTCGACTAATATGTTTTGAATTTTGTAAAATGGACTTCATTTTTGAATTCGGAATATCAAATATAGCTTAGGGTGATGTTTTGGTTTTTTTCTGAAAAACATTAATTTTAGATGAATAGTGAAACCGCAAAGTGGTGGTTACAAAATTTGATTTTTTTGTTTAAATGGGTCATTACCACTTCTGTGTTTTGAATCTCAAAAATACAATTTAAATTATTTTCATTATTAATTAATGTTTAAGGCCGGGGCCTTATAGTTGGTATCAGAGGTCGGTTTAGACAACTTTAGGAGTTAGAAAATTGTTAAATTATAAGTTAATTTATGGTATGACTGAAATGATATAGCCTTTAAAGATTACCATGTTGCTTCGCCTAAGATATTTCTATTTTCAGAATGGTTTTCCGTAGAGGAAACAATGTAGCTATGTTGGGACGACATCAGGAGGAAGACAAACTTCCAAATCAGTAACCTGAGATGGTCGGAATCAGAACTGAACAGTTTGTTGCAGTGATGGCACAGTTGACTCAGGCTATAAATGGTGGTGGTATCCATGCACGAGATCAGCCAGATCAACCGCAGAGGAACATGTCAGTGGTGGAACATTTCATGAGGCAACATCCCCCATCATTCAGAGGATCATCTGACCTCATACAAGCTGAAGGGTGGATTAAACCACTGGAGATGATTTTTGATGTCATGGGGTGTTCAGAGCATCAAAAGGTTAGTCTTGCTGTTTACCGTTTTGAGGGTGAAGCTGATCAGTGGTGGTCGATGGTGAAAAATATCAGGGATAGTGATGAGATTGAGTATCTTCACTAGGACGAATTTAAAGGTATGTTTCTTGGGAAATATTTTCCTAAGGTGGTTCATCTTAGGATGGAAAAACAGTTCCTAGATTTGAGGCAGGAGGATGATTCAGTGGCTGCTTATGAAGCAAAGGTCACTCGATTGGCAAGGTATGCTCCATACTTCATACGAGATCTTGATAGTGAAATAAACTGTTTTTACTCAGGGTTAAAGCCAATGTATTGAAGGGCTTTAGCTTCTCGTGAGTTCAAAAGTTATGAAAAACTTGTTCGATGTGCCGAGAAGGTAGATATGGAGTTTACCGATGATCAGGTGTTCTATAAAAACAACATAATAAAAGGTACAGTTGGCAGGAAAAGGGGAAGAATTCACCAAAGATGCAAGGAGGTAAGAAAACCAAATATCCATCCTGTGAGAAGTGTGGTAAAATGCATCCTAGAGAACGTTTATCCAAGTCTGGTAAGTGCTTTCGGTGTGGTAATTCTGGTCATATTGCTTGTAACTATAAGGAAGATGATCAAGCAGGCAATGAAAAGCCAACGGTAAGATGTTTTAAGTGTAATGAAATGGGTCATTATGCAAATGAGTGTCTAACGAAGAACTCGACTGGGGGAAAGCAGCCAGACTACAAGCAAAAGGGGTGGTGAAATCCTTTGCAACAACCTCAGTAGATGTTGGGTCATCGAATGAAGTTGTATTAGGTACACTGTTTGTTTGTTCAGATTATGCCAATGTGTTTTTTGATTTACGGTCTACACACTCTTTTATTTATGAGAATTTTTCTAGTAAATTGGAAATTCCATCTCAAGATATGAACCCTGAACTTATGGTAAAAACACCTGGAGGGAACGTTGAGACAAAAAGGAATTATAAGAACCATCCTATCCTTGTGTGTAGAAAGAATCTACCAGAAAACCTTATTGTTTTTCCTCTAGTAGAGTTTGATGTTATTTTGGGCATGGATTGGATTTCTGGTAATCATGCTAAGATTGACTGGAGAGCTAAAATTGTTTCTTTTCAGAAAGATTTTCAGTTTGTGTACAAGACTGAACCCTTGATTTTGATAACATATCAGGAAGTTGAGAAACAAGTAAAAGATGGAAATGAATGTTACCTTTCACATATTGTATAAAATAATGGAACTGTTCAGATTAATGATGTGCTAGTGGTAAATGAGTATCTTGATGTTTTTCCTGATGAGTTGCCTGGTATTATTCATGATCGGGAAGTTGAATTTACTGTTGACTTAGTTCCTGATTCTAAGCCAATTTCAAAACCCCCTTATCGAATGGATCAAGTTGAACTTTTAGAGTTAAAGAAGTAATTGCAAGAGTTATTTGATAGAGGTTTCATTCGACCTAGCACATCACCATGGGGTTCTCCTGTCTTGTTTGTTAAAAATAAATATGGCTCAATGAGACTTTGCATTGATTATAGATCCCTGAATAATATTACTTTTAAGAACAAGTATCCTTTGCCTCATATCGATGATTTGTTCGATCAGCTTCAGGGAGCTCTGTATTTTTTCGAAGATAGACATGAGGTCGGGGTACCATCCGTTGAAAGTAAAATAAGAATACGTTCCGAAGACTGCGTTCTGTACTAGATATGTCCATTATCAATTTGTAGTTGTGACTTTTGGGTTAACAAATGCATCTGCTGTATTCATGGACCTTATGAATAGAATTTTCCATGAGTTCTTGGATAAGTTTTTGGTTGTTTTCATCGATGATATTTTGGTGTTTTCTAAAAGTAAAGAGGAGCATGAAATCCATTTTAGGGTTATCTTGCAAACCTTATATGAAAAGAAACTATATGGAATATTCAGCAAGTGCGAGTTTTGGTTACAACAAATTTCTTTCCTGGGTCACATTGTTTCAAAAGATGGCATAACAGTTGATCCTGCTAAAGCAAAAGTTGTTGAAGAATGGCCAAGACCCACAAATGTAACCGAGATCCGTAGTTCTCTTGGTTTGGCAGGTTACTATAGAAGGTTTGTTGAAAATTTTTCACGGTTATCTTTTCCAATGACTAAGCTAACTCGTAAGGGTGTTATGTTCATCTGGAAAAAAGAATGTGATGATTGTTTTCAGGAGTTGAAAAAAAGATTGGTGAATGCTCCAGTTTTGGCACTTCCTTCTAGGAATGGTGAGTTTGTTATATACAGTGATGCTTCGTTGAAGGGACTTGGTTGTGTACTTATGCAGAATGATCAGGTAATTTCTTATGCTTCACGTCAGTTGAAAACTCATGAGGTAAATTACCCTACACATGATTTGGAATTAGCTGCTATTGTTTTTGCTTTAAAAATTTGGAGGCATTATTTGAATGGAGTAAAGTGTGAAATATATACTGATCACAAAAGTTTAAAGTATATATTCACTCAGAATGAATTGAACATGAGACAGAGGAGATCGATGGAATTAATCAAGGATTATGATTGTACAATTCATTACCATCCTGGAAAAGCCAATAAAGTTGCTGATGCTTTGAGTCAAAATAGTAATGCTTCATTAACGATGTTGTGTTTGGAACATGATCCTTTGGATAAGGATTTGATGAACTTTGGAATAGAAGTTGTTGGTGTAGGATGTCCTTCTATTTTGTTTTATGTATCAGTGAGATCTTCTCTATCAGACAGAATCAAGCATGCACAGAAGCCAGACAGTGAGTTGCAGAAAAAGGTAGAGCTGGTTCAGAAAGCTAAGTTGCATGAATTCAACATTGATAGTGATTGTGTTTTGAAATTTCGGAAGAGATTGTGTGCGCCTTGTGATTCACAGTTGAAGAGAGAGTTGTTTTGTGAAGCTCATAGTTCTCCGTTTTCAATTCATCCTGGCAATACTAAGATGTACAGAGATCTGTGGGAGTATTACTGGTGGGATGGAATGAAAAGAGATATTGCTGATTTTACTGTGAAGTGTTTGACTTGTCAGCAGGTTAAAGCAGAGCGACTTTTACCAAAAGGGATGCTTCAGCCTTTTCCAGTGCCATAGTGGAAATGGGAAAACACATCCATGGACTTTGTTGTGGGATTACCGAAGACATCTCAAGGTAATAATGCAATCTGGGTTATTGTTGATCGCTTGACTAAATCTGCTCATTTCCTTGCCATACGAGATAATTTTTCCCTAGATCAACTTTCCCGTTTGTATCTTAATGAGATAGTCAGTTTACATGGATTTCCTCTCTCCATTTTATCTGACCGTGATCCCAGGTTTACTTCTAACTTTTGGAAAGGCCTTCAGAAGTCATTGGGTACTGAATTAAATTTTAGTACAGCTTTTCATCGGCAATAATATGGGCAGTCAGAACGAACAATTCATACCTTGGAGGATATTATACGAGCTTGTTCGATGTATTATCAGGGAAGTTGGGACCAACATATTTCTTTGGTTGAGTTTTATTATAAAACAGTTTTCATTCCAGTATACAGATGGCACCATTTGAGGCATTATATGGGAAGCGGTGTCGAACTCCAGCATTTTGGGATGAAGTGGGTGAAAGAAAGCTGATGGGACCAGAATTGGTAGAAGAGATGGCAGAAAAAGTTCAGTTGATTCAGAAACACATGAAAACAGCTCAGAGCAGACAGAAAAGTTATGCAGATAACCGGAGGAAGGATCTATCTTTTGAGGTAGGTGATCATGTTTTTCTCAAGGTTTCTCCATGGAAAAGTGTGACGAGATTTGTTAAAAAAGGAAAGTTGAGTCCTAGGTTCATTGGACCATATGAAATTCTGGAGAAAGTTGGATCAATTGCTTACCGAGTGGATTTACCTCCGAGTTTATCTCAGGTACACAATGTTTTTCATGTTTTGATTTTGAAAAAGTATATGCCAGATCCATCTCATGTTTTGTGCCCAAAGGTAGTTCAGTTGGAAGAAAATCTCTCTTATGAAGAACAACCAGTCCAGATTCTTGACCGAAGAGAGCAAGTATTATGAAATAAGGTAATTCACTAGAAAAGGTTTTATGTAAAAAACATATGGTTGAAGAGGCAACGTGGGAATCTTAAAATTCTATGACGGATAAATACCCCCACTTAATTTGATAAGTGAATAAAATTGCGAGGACGTAATTCCCAAAAGGGGAGAAGGATGTAACATCCTAGCTAAATAATGAATAATACATTTTCATATTTATTAATATTTTTCGAATTAAATATTAATTTTACTTTAAAGGGGTTTCTATGTTCGATAGCGTACCTGATACGCAACAAAGAGTTTCTTTGAAATCGTACGTTGCACACTAGTATTAAAAAAATATTATTTTAAATGTTAGTTAAAATGTAGCCGTTGTACTGGCAGGAATGGATATAAATAACTAATATATGATAAGATATGTTTGTTAAATGTTTTTAAATTTTTCTAATAAAGGATAAAGGCTTAAAATACGAAAAGAATTCAATTTTAGGCTTATATACTCTAATTTTCACGATAGGTCCACTTATCAAGATTTGATGGCGAACAGTCATTATATATAGTTTTGGTCACTCATATAAATTCTACTGGACCAAATAAAACTCTCCTTTAGAACCGGGACATCAAATATTACTTTGTGTAATTTTTTGGTATTTTTCTGATAAAGTTAATTTTTTAATGAATAGTGTAAAATGTTGTATTTTAATTCAAAACCTATTTTTAATCTAATTTATTAAGATGATTAGATAATCATATGAATTGGGGTTTAAGTTCAATTAGAATATATTTTTACCGTTTAATCCAATAGTGGTCATTGGAATTAATTTTATTTTGAAATTGGACTTAAACTGATGTCAATCTTTTGATACTTATTGTTTCATAAAAACACGCTCTTTGTTTTGACAACAAGAATTAATTATTAAATTAATTAATGCAACTTATATGTTTTGAATTTTGTAAAATGGACTTCATTTTTGAATTCTAAATATCAAATATATCTTAGGGTGATGTTTTGGTTTTTTTCTGAATAACATCAATTTTTGATGAATAGTGAAACCGCAAAGTGGTGGTTACAAAATTTGATTTTTCGTTTAAATGGAACTTTACCAATTCTGTGTTTTGAATCTCAAAAATCCAATTTAAATTATTTTCATTATTAAGTAATGTTTAAGGCTGGTGCCTTATAATAGTGATCATAAACATGCTATAAATGGGACATCTAACTATGTGTCGAGGCAATGTGAGGTGTGTTCAAAGGGATTGTTATGTGTCTGGTTAGTTCGTGGTTTAGCCAACCACACATTCAAATTATGAACCATTAAAAAGTGTTCAATATCTATTTCCCCAATGCTATTAACTCATTGACACAACTTTTATTCATTCACACACTATATCCACTACACATAAGATCTATCTCACTTCTCTCTATAAGATTTGAGCTAAATCATCCATAGGAGCATAAAATCGACCGTAATTCACTTTGTTGGTTAAAAAAAATTTCCTATGATTCCTTTAGATTTTTTTTCATCACTTATCTTGATATCCTTAAAATTATCTATATACATACTAATATGCCATATTTTCATAGCACTTGTTTTGTTTTTTGATTCTTTATAATTCAACTCTAATAAATGGCTGATATCAAACTCGGATACATATACTTGCATATGGTATTTGGTCAATTATATTCTTAAAATATTTTGGTATTTTATATTATTCATTATTATTCCTTAAAATTGACAATTTTTGAATCACCTCTAGCAATTAAAATTAATTAAGAATAATGTTATGAATTGATTCTGATATACCTTTCACACAAAATACTTCATTGGAGGATGTTTACCTTGACTAGAACAAACCCCATGGGGTGTGTTCCTTATAGGTTCATGATTCCTACTAAAAATGGATGTAAATTAAATAAATTTTATGATTTGTTAACCAATCCCATAGAAATAGTTTAATTATATAGAATTGATGAGTTGTACTTGGAATGGATATAAAAATGGACAACATGATAACAAATAAATATATTATATACGATTCGAATGGGGATATTATGTAACATTACCTTGTTAAAAAATGTAGTGGAATGTTGATTACTCTTGGAAACATTTTATTACACTTCATCTATATGAATTAAAGGACAAATCTAATTTAATATATTGAATGGATAATGAAAATAATCAATAATAATTTCTTTTTAATGACATGACTTCAAACTATGAATAATATAGAAAAATGAAAAGGAATCCATTGGAATCATTTGATTTTAATTAATCATAGATTTTATTTTATTATGGTTAGTTTTTAAAATAGACATGAAAATCCTTACTTCTTATATAAATTAATGGACATGATACAACAAATTATTTATGTTCAATTTAAGAACATAGTGGTCCTTATTGTTCATATGTTTTTAGTGGATATGACCTTCAAAGTAGTTTATTTATATTTAATGGACACAGAATTTTTCATTATTGCTTTATAATTAGGTGATATGACCGTCCATGTTTTTTAAATATAATTAATGGACATGACATTCCCTATTTTTTTTTTGAAATAGTACATATTTTTAGAAATTATAAATTTTTAAAACCTTCATAGTATCATATGTGTGTAATATGAGATACCCGGACCAAAATTTGGGTTTATGTTTTTTTCTACCACTTTATGGATACTATTACATGCGTAATGATTCATTATATATTAATAGACTGGAATGTTATATTCACCATTTGTGGTGGCCTACTGAGTTTTTATCACACACTATTTGGGCTACGAATTCGTAGTTGAATAGATTTCACTACTAAATGTTTTGAAAATGGTAACCAACTGACTAGTGATGCTTTATTTCTATACTATGACTCAGTACGACATATTATGGTGAAGATAGTTCTTCTTATTCTATTAGAGTTTAGATTTTTCTATATTTTAATAATTTTTTATAGCATGTATTATGCATGGTTACTTCATATTCCCCACACACTCCATTTTTTAACATTAATACATTATAATTTATTGTATGATACTACTTATAGGTTGATGATTCGTCTGTTATTATTTATCTGGAGGATTTAATTCCAATGTTTCCATTTATATTTATTCAATTGATTTATCAGTTATTATTCATCATACTCCACTCTGAGAAACACTGGATAGTCTCCAAATGATAGCATAATATTCCAAAACTAGTAATTGGAATCCTCCATAATTAAGGGATATGTGCCTGAGGTCATGAGGAAAACCATGTTCTATTACTAATGTGAAGACTAGGGTTCAAATTTCATAGAAAACAATTGTAAAATTGTCTAAATTACACATTAAAAATTTATACTTCAAAATATTTGGGTATATATAAACCATCAACCTCTCATCCAATGGATTAAGATGCTAAATTCTTAGTGAGTATAAAACTATCACTATTTCAATATTTAATTTTTGATAGTTTATCTTATCTAAACTCAACTATCTAGATCAATAAATGAATATGTTCTAATCTCACATCAATATAAATATGATACTAACCATTGGCGCATCAAGATACAATGTATACCCTAACCAAGGGCATGAATGATAAAAATAAGCATAGATTTTTACCACCACATTATCTCCAAGAAGGATCTATTATAATGTATGGACCACTCAAACATCCCTTATCATGGTTTTAACGGCCATTAGGACTACTGATTTTCATGTATCATAAAAAAATATTAATTTCTATATAGAAAATCAAGGAATATATGAATACCAAATATTCTTGGGTCACTCCCAGGAATTTTAAACCTCAACTTTCTCATGTAATATTGATATGATTGCATCAGATATAAAATTCCATTAGAATCACACCTATCCAATATTGAAATAATACATTATGATATTAACTGAAAATTAATAACCCATTATTGTTCACAAAAAATTCTATACATTTTTTGCACAGTTTTACCATGAATGTTATTATACTGCAGTATCAATACGAGATATTACCCAGAATGAATCATGATAGATATTAAATTCCCTATTCATCACGTTTATTGAGATTTTTAACACATTTTTCAATCCAAATAGAATTAAAATATACACATATAAGCTATACCTACTCCTAAAATTAGTTGTATGAATTCATAAGTCCGCACAGACAACAAATAAAAATAGGAAATATGGTCAATCGTAGAGATCTATATGTCTCCCATCAACTAGTCATATAGAACATCCATATAAAGAAGAAAATAGTAGTTTTATATCAAAACATGTTACAAACATCATTAATGTACAAAAACCTATAATTTGTAATTCAAATTCTTATAGAATAACGTGTAATAACCCCGAGGGGATTTTCTTAGGTGAATAAATTCATTTTCGTTATTTTCATCTAGCTAAAAATTATACTATCTAAAATTATAAGACCAATCCTATATACATAAATTAATGTATAAATCATACATGGTACAATCTTCATCATGATCTCAACTACTCTCAATAGTGGAAAATTTTCCAATTATTTTAGAGAAATATCATAAAACAAGTCATTACTATGAGGAAATAATGATTTTTAGATCACCACAACACCAGAAAAATACGTAAAACAAGGATGAAATTATAAAATTTTTCTAAATAATAGATTCTAAATGTCTCAAATGTGTATCCCGCTTTCCAACCCAAGTAAAATAGTCTCCCTCAATTAACATAAAAGATTTCAATCAGAGATAGATAACTTTTACACAATATTTTGAGTCAAAAATTCATATAGGGATCACATAAAGTTTCAAATCTATAGCACAAAGAAATTTTTGAGATTCCATGATGAAATAATCCTACAGTTCACTTAGAACACCAAAGAATACCCTCTAATCAAAATCAAAGGGAGTATCGATTGTAATATCCCCTTACATATACTGTATGTTAAACACGAAATCATTAAAATTCTAGAATATATAAAAACGATAAATGTGTGCATATAAAAAATAATTAGGGTTTATTACCATTAAAATAATATATATAATGATCAATAGAACAATATTATTATCTGCAAAATTCATCTTTGTAATGTGAATCTATCATAATAGTTGACCACTGTGCCCTATAGCATAGAAACCCTTATTAAATATCACCCTAGAAATTCTATTTCATTTGAAACATTTCATATTTACATACTCCATTTCATAATGATCATATGAGTCCCCACCTACCACTCAGTTGTGTTTACCCTTGACGAACTCCAAATCCTTGAATCATTAATGAATATCTACCACCTAAATATTAGGGAAAAATCCAAAAAACCCACTACATGTTTCCCAATTAACTGAAAAAAATTGTAATACATAAGCTACCAATGACATTGGGATCACACATGAACATCCAAGATGAATTATTAATACTTGATAGGTCGCCTTCCCCGAGGTTGAATATATACAACTCTAGCTACTCTACCAAACTATACCATCAATAGTACCATCAAATTTGTGCATCAAACTACAAAAGGGCCATTACTAGTATCGCAAGTATAATTATTCTTTCCATATATTGTACCCCTATTGAATTTACCCTCAATTATATGGGAATTATAGAAAAAAATTATAAATGATATCATGTATAATATATCCACATAAATAAAACCATATACCTTAAAACATCCTCAATCTTCATAACCCAAGTTCCCTCACAACCAATGAAACATAGAGGAAAATAAAATCTCTATGAAACAATTTATATATTCAATATATTATATATCCCTTTAGGATAAAAATATATAATCCAAGGTCTTATATCCACATATTATCTCAGGGATGAATGAATAATAGGCACATACCTAAATTTTCATCTGGGTTAACCCTACATTATAGTATACCAGCATCAAAAAACCCAAAAATATTTTCTATATTCCGAAAAAAATTAATATTTCAAGATCAACCCTCCTTTAAGGGGAAGTCTCTAGAGGGTCCATAATATCATTTATAACATATACCATTAATATAATAGAATTAGGTCCCCCATCGATGAGGAGTTTTGGGTGTTGTATATATGGCTACCATGTCAACATATACTTAGATAGCTTAACTCATGAAGTACCACATTACTTATAATGATGATCACGTAATAAAATCTCTAATAGAATCGCATATATAGTATGTAGATGATCAAGAATTTATTTACACACTGCTATAGATAATGTATGTATTTTTTTATCCTTATAGTGGTACACTTAATGTTTTTTTCAGTGAAATGATAATAAAATACTAAATTCAAAACTCAGATATAATTTAAATAAAAATTAACAATATCATAGGTCATGATATGTAGTAATTATTGTGACGTTCTATTAGTCTACACAACTGCATTAAAATATAAACTCCTCCATAACATGAATTCCCTATCTAGCTCATTCTACACACTATTATGGTATTTTATTAATATAATATCCACATTATCAATAATTAGATAATAATAATGTAACAATAACCAAAATTTTCATCAATTACATTCCAAAATTCATGTTTTTAAGAAAACAATATATATGATATTATTGACACATTAAATATTGGATCCCTATCCTATAATCATGTCACTAAATTACAAGAAATAATTTCAATGTATTATGAATCATATCTTTCTAAAATAATGAATGGAATCACGTGTCTTATATACCTTGTCCAAGAGTATGTCTATGAATCAAAATCTTAAATAATATTTCTAAAAATAAATAAATCAAAACACAAAAAAGTATTTAAGATAAATATTTTCCCATGAAACATTGAATATGAATATATTTTGGTTAACAATTATTTATAATAACTTAATTATCATTCTCTATTAATTTCATAACTCATTATAATAATCCCAATTACTAAAAAATTCTAGGGAAATATTAGTAGCACTTTAGGACATCCCATTCCAAGTTCACGACCACCATTATAGACCTATAGTGTTATACATCACAATAATTCACAATAAAATTTCCATGGATTCTAAATAATAGTTAGGGTTCATGTAAAACATAGGGATAATATATGAAATTTTTTTTAATTTATAAAACATAGTAGAAATAAATATAAAATAATGAAAATAATATGACTGTTGGAATATGGACATTATAGCTATTTCCAATGGTGTGAATATCAAAACATCAGTTTTGTATGAAACTCGGATAAAATAATGTCACACACGGGATATGGTTATGTAAAAATCACTTATGGGATTATAATAAACAATATGGTCTAACTAATAAACAAAACAAGTGAGACATTCAGAAAACATCATCTCGAGTACCAACTAATTCTCAAATTCCATCTTTACCTCAACATATATTATATAACCATAACCTAATAAAAATTTTACATTACTTGTTTTGGAAATTATGAAATATACAATTTCAACTATATTCCCCTGTAAAGTGTAAGTATTACAATATAGGTGACCAAAATCATTGTTCATAAAAATTTCAATTATATATTAGTTCCTACTAATATGACAAGGGAATAATCATTAAAATATATCTATAATAAATTCTAGTCATATAATAAGTTTCAATTATGATAGTGAAATTCAATCATACGTATAATTTATTACAGTTTTGTTGAGTCTGAACATGTAAATAAACAATAAAAGGGTTTTCATGACATGTAATGATAATATGATCTTTCAAATATCAATAGTACTAATTGAAAATAGACCCAATATAGGACATAATTATTGTATTGTTGGTAGTACACCCATATCACACCAGTTAGAAGTCACTATTTGGAAGAACACCAAATCTATGTCTCAAAGTTCCATTATTGATATTAATATTTACAATCATATCCTGAACTGGTATTTTTGTAAGAATTCAAATCCTTATTCCTAATACCTCCATAATTGAAAATATAAAATTAGCCCCAACTACATGCCAAATATTACCCAAATATTATCATTACACCTATTAACATACAACACATTTGTATTTTCCAAGGCCCAACTACACTCAACCACTTTTCTAATTTATATCCAGAGTTATCATTTCACCCAAACCATTATCAAATATATTTCAATGATAGTATTAAACCCATAAACCCCTTGGAAATATCCGTTAAGTCAATATTAAATTCAAATTTATATCAACAACATTCTTAACTACTTTTTAATCCAAACCCATATTAAACACAACAACATGTTAGCATTATTCCCAAAATCATGTTAAATATAATTCACTATAGGAAAATTTCCCATTCTTGAACCAAGGAATCCCTATGATAGAATTACATTGAAACTCATGTATAGTTTATAAATGGATAAGAAATTATGTATATTTAAACCCATGATAAATATATCTCCATTCAATATAATAAAAATAATAAATAATAAATTTCATATGAACAACATTAGATAATAATGTTCTACATGGGTGGGGAACTCATAAGACACCATTATAAATAATTCCATAGGTTGGTTATATACAAATAACCTATTTTGTATTTTTGATTATAATTTTGTGCTACCCCATTGTTATAATATTATAATTATATATTCTATTACCATGTTGTAATATTATAAAACATGTTATGTCAACATGGAGGAAATAAATTATAGTTTATCCTTTGAGATCGATAAATTGGTTTTCAGAAATGAATGTATATCGATGAACATCGTGTCAAATAAAACCAAAAAAATACATATGATCTTTATACATTATTTAATTTATTAAATCCCATAAAAAACCCTGTGGTTTCATTATACATAATTTCCATATTATTTTTATATCTATTATATGACAACACACATTACCCACAAACAAATCGAAAGTAGATTTCATACATCTCATAACACATCAACATGGGAAATAAACTAAGTGATTTCCTAGATAAATGAAAAATTAATTATGAAATGTAGAAACCATAAGGTAACACATATATTATGGTTCAAAAATAGAAAAATATTTATTGTGAGATATAAAATTAAGATTATATGGTATGAGATCATATTGATTATCCATGGTGAAATAACATAGTGATCAGATCATGAATCGTGCCATAAAAACATATATGTGACTATGGAAAGGGGAAATGTTGAGATAAAAGAGTCGATTTTGAGTTATATAATGTTAAAATAAATTATATGGGGTGGTATTGAGTTCATAAATTAAACCATTTAGTTAAAAATAATTGGATTTTAAAAAGCATTTTAATTACCCATCAAACACCAACCAAACATCTGATTATTACTCAGTACTCAATCTTCTCACAATTTATGGGTACCATGTGTCTAATGTCCCATCAAGTACATCCCATAGACCATGATCCACCCTTAACCAAGAACCATATAATAGAGTATACTATTTCATATTTATTTAAGATGGTGGTCCTAAAATTGGGAGCAGTTACCCCAAATAAAACCATAATATTCCATCAATAACAAAAAAACATCCAAAAAATCATACATTAATGAATGATTTTATAAAAATTAAACAAACTAATACATGAGAATAATAAATGTCTTTTGATATTTTTTGTGAGGATTCGTGGATATTGAAATAATTCATCGATATAATTAGTCAATTTATATAATACTTGGGATTTAATTTATAAATTAAAAGTTTAAAATATTATTTTGAAAAAATATTGTTATTTTAGTTATGGGTGTGATTTTTGTTGTTTTATTGTGTTAAATGTGGTTTTTTTGATGTATAGATAATTATTGAATTCCCGAGTTGAATATTTTTGAGTATTTAATGTATATATTTTAGAGAGGTCACTCTAGTAAGACATTGGGTAACTGATATAGTGCCATTGGGTGACATGAAGAATAACTAGTGGGACATCACCAAGTGATTTTCAATAAAATATCATTTAATTTTTTATAAAATGTTTGGTGGGATATAAGAATTTAATGGGGTCCCACTAGGTAGCAAAATGTTTCTGTCCTTTTTTCAATGAAAAGGAAAACAATATTTCCATTATATTTTTAACAAATTTATGGGTTCCTTCATATAATTTTTATCTTATTATAGTATAAATATAGAGAGTTACAAAAAATTAATCTGTATTTCCATATATCATTACTTAATAAATTAATGGTTTCCTAGTGTTTTTTTATTATCATATTGAGCTATTTCTTTTGTTTATTCATTATTTTATCCATTCCCCTTTTTATTTTACATTAGATGGCGGTGTTAGGTATTTTGGTGTATTATTCATCTAAATACTGGAAAAATACCATTTATCTATGAGGCATAGTCGTTATGTGGATAAATAGTGACCTGGAAATGATTTTCCACAATGTTATGAACTATTTTCTGTAAGTTAGTTGTTCAATGGATAATATTAGGGTATCTGCTAATTAATTTTAAAATTGATGGATTTATGGGTCATGTAATATAGTGATTTTATAGTTTATGGTGCTTGGATTCCATTATATGTTTTTTGAGTAGGGGGTAGTCTGTATTGTGTTTATGTTAATAAATTATAATTGTAAATAATTTTGTTCTAATAAGTTATGAGACTTATTATTTACATTTGATAGGATTCATGGGTGTTCATATATTTGGTCTAGATATCTAATTTATTATAATGGTATATGGTATAAAAAATTTATATTTAATTAGTTTTTTCCAATTATTCACTTATTGCATGATTTCTAAATTTTAAAATAAAATTATACAGTTTCGTTTTAGAAATATTAATGGGTTTTTTAGGAATATTTTTATATTTTAATCCAGATTATTATATGTATTTTACATAAATTTCAATAATATCCATTGATTATAAAATGCATTCCTTAACTATACATATGATATCACAAGGACTATTAGTTGTTATGAAATAATTTATTAATCATGATAATTTTAGAATATGTAGATTCAACATCTATTTTATAAATTACTTTCAAATTATTTTAAGATCATGTATAACAATTTTACAACATTTTATTTATTTATCTATAATTTTAATATTTCAATGATAATTATTTTTTATTTTCTAAAACATTTTTATTTTCATATTTGTATTTATTTATATAAAAAATATTAATTTATTTTGATATATAATGGATATTGACTAAGAATTTTTATTGTTATATAACATTTTATATGTCTAGTTATCCATGTTAATCGTAACACGAGTGAAAATTGGGACATGAACCAAGATTTCATAATATTTAACGGTATTTTTAATAATTTTTAATAGAATTTCATATTATATTAATGGAGAGTAAATATTTTTATTAAATATAGACAATGAATTAATTATATTCTAATGAAAGATAATTATTAATTGGTTAAGAGGATATGTTGGTGGTGATGTAATGGTTGGGTTAAATGGATGGGAAGTGATTTTGTCTCATGATATCAAATTCTGTTTTATTGAAAAACGAATCAAAAAACTATTTTCAACTAGTTTTTCAGACCCATATTCCCTAGTGAATAGTTAATTATGTTATTTATGTATTTGTAATCTAAATTTCTCCTATTTGTTAATTTTGGATAACTACTTTTGAGTTTCTCTTATGATATTTAGTTTTATAATTCGGTTATTTCCTCAATATCTTTCTTTTTTTATAATTGTTAAATTTTTACATAATGCATGTTATTTTATAATTTTCAAAAAAGAATATTTTTTATTAGGGACATATGTTATATGGGATAGTAGTACTTTTTTCATTCTTTGATTTCCTATTCGATATAATTAATAAATTTTATTATTCATTAAATGTTGGATTCCTATAATATTTATTAATAATTGTTTTTTATTTCTATTTCCTCATTGGTATTTTTTATAGTATTGTTACACTAAAATCATTTACGGGGATACACATAGTGTTATGTACCATATGATTTGAAACTATATTAGGGGTCATTTGGATCTAAGAAGAAGATATTTTTGTAGTTGTGGTAAGGATAAAAACAGGTGGTATCTTAGACTATGGAATTTAGTATAGTTCTAATCGATATAATATGAACATTTCTTTTAAATGACTATTTCCATAAGTTGGATATTTTAAAAACCCTAATATATTGGGTTATTATTTAATATGAAAAATGATATGTTTTTTCATTTTGAATACTTGAAATTATTTGATATTGAAATTTTTACTCTTTTTATATTTTTTGTCATAAATATTTAAAATTATTAAATCATATATTTATATATATAACTAAAAATCTATTATAATTACACTATAAGAAACTGATGTATGTTCATACAGAATTATTTTATCATTCTTAACAGTTCTATTACCTGTTACATATTTAAAATTAATAAAATAATTTTAAATGTTCTTGAAAATACTACTCTATTAAAAAATTTATTGATTAAAAAATCCCTTGCATCTAGTTATAAAATCTAAAAAAATTTATAGATTATATTACATGGAATATCATCTAATATAATATTTTGTTAATATAGTGATAGGAAACATAGACTCAATAACATATTAAAATAATATATTGAGTCACCCTTGGAAATTTTTTATCCTTAAAATTAATTCCCTAATGATATGTTTTATGGATATCCAACTATTGTTTCACCTACCACATCTATTTCCATATAATGTAAAACTAAAACTAGTAGGTATGTTTTATATTGACTAACATTTCATAAATATTGTTGTGTTGATTTAAATGGTCATCAAGGAAAAAACATATCCCTAAAAAGTTTCACCCACTAAGTTTCACTCATTCATTTATGGTTAATGAGATCCCATTTATATAATATGTACTATAATACATTGACTGATAAGATCCGTACTCATGAAATTTATCCCCACCTGGTATTTTTCAACATAGAAAATTAATATCATGGTATAACATGTACCCATTTCATGATCGTCTCCAACAAACACAATCTCCATGATGTTCATATTTTAAGAATTAACTTTGTTATGGAAGAGTGGTGGAATGTTTTAAAAGGAAGTGGGTATACGATCCATATATAATTAGGTAAGTTTCTTTAATAAATTAAATTTTCTTAATGTTATAATGTGACTTAATGATGGCCTTAAAATTGAGACTATAATGGTTGTGAGGAACTATGTGCTTCCCAAATCCTATACTACATAGTAAAATAATGACCGAGACATTATGTGAGGAGACGTTAGTGTATTGAAACAATTTTTTGAGAAATTGTTTAATGGATTTAATATTGATATTAATACCCAAATATAATTCAATAGTTTTCCCATTGAAATGAACTTAGTCCCCTTTATGAAATTGGTGCACCTAAATGAATACTTTTAGGTAGATGTACCATATGAATTTAGATAAAGGAAAAAATTATAATTATTATATAGCTATTTTTATATAAATAAAAATCATTTTCCTCCAATCTTTAGAATTAAGTTCATTGATGATATTTCATAAAGAGAATAATACAAGGGTGAATTGGGAATTCAAAAAGTTGTCCCCTTTTTCCTTTTAAATGATGAATTATAAAAAATTATATATTCCATATTAAATTATTATTTATACATCCTAGAACATGATATTTATAATACATTACCAATATAGATGTTTCTTTTTATCAAAATAGTCATTTAAAATATCATGTATCATAAAATTTTATTTATTCATGAGGTTGTTATAGATCTATATGCTGGAATATGTGTTTCCAGTTATAAATGAGTATGTTTTATTTATGTGTAGATTTTGAGTCTGTGTTTATTTTTTTATTTTAATGAGTATAAATAGAATAAATATTAAAACTCTACAAATAATATCATAAAACACAATTAACCTTTCACTTATGGGAATTGATTTCTCTTCATGGTGCCTATTGAGTCCTTGTACTCACACCCAATATTTACACATAAATGGAAATTTAACTTTATATATTTCATTTATTTATGATTAGTAAGTATATGATAGCTTATTAGTAATTTTCTAACTGTTATGGGGATGATTATACATATCAAGACTCCACTAAGACATTGAGTGATACTAGGAAATCCTGGAAGAAGTCACCATTAGAACATATTCATTTTTATGTTTTTATATTACATAAAGTTATTAATATATTATAATATTTTTATGGAATTTGGTATTTTTATATGTCCATATATATGGAATTTTATATTTTTATAATGATTTACTAAATACTCCCTAAAATATCCATTCATATTTTGGGAATACCAAATATATAGAAGGGAAATGTTTTATTTTCAGTAGATTTTTAAATTTATCATTGTTTTTTCTTATATCCCATAAATTATTCCTAGATATTTTAATAATACCAATGAAATTATTCAAGAAATATGGAAAATTGTTAAAAAAAATTGGGGTATAAGATAACCTTATTCAATCTAATAAAAAATCTAGGTTAGATTGTAATAATTTAGTAATTGATAATAAACTATGAAGAGTAGTGATATTTATAAAAATTTAAAAATGAATAATGTTATTGTTAAAAATAAACTGGATTATTATATCCGATCAATAATTTAATTAGAGATATTTTAATGAGATATTTATAAAATATCATCTCAATGGAGTATAACTTTTAATAAGAAGATATAGTTTTTACATCATTAAAATATAAAATACTGGATATCTGTGTAAAAGTTGGCTCTAAACAATGATACCAAAACCTATGTTATAATGAATAATTTATCAATATATAGTATGGTGGTTTCTCAGAGTAGTAATAGATGATTGGAAGTAGTGGAGATATGTGATTCTGGAGATGTTCTAGGATTATCTAGTGTTATTTTTGTGTATATAGGTGACATGTTCAGATCCGTTTAATAGAATAAATTTTATCCACATTATGTATTCCTATATAGAACCATAATATATTATCAATAATTTTATAAACTACTGTTGGAGATAAAAATACTCTTATTATTTACTATAACACCTTTATTTTAATATCAAATATATATATTAAATTATTTAACGAAAATGTATTTTTAATAAACTAAAATAATTAGAAAAATAAAGATAGTAGAATAAAATTATTTAGAGACAGAAATAATGAAATTTTAATGATAATACATGTCAGAAAATTAATATTATTATTGGTTAAATGATTAGTTTTTTGCATCTATAATGAAATTTTTCCAATATATAGATAATCACCTTGATTAGTGGGCAGATATTTCTAAAAAACATCAATAAAAATCTATACATATTATATATTATTAATATTTTAATGGCATGGATTAAATTTTAGGTAATAATGTAATTTTTTCGATTAAGGATAACTAAATGATATGGGAAGAACTAAGACTTTTGGTTACAACTTATGGATATGGGGAAAAGATTAGGGCATATTATCTTTAGTGATAATCCATGCAATGAATAGTTATTTACATGTGTTGGAGTGGTTTTGATGAACCATCCAAGGTGACTATCTATTATTTTTTTTTATCTTTATCTTATATAAAAGTTAGTAAGAGTGTTTTTCTAAATACATTTCATTTTATAATTATTTATTGGTTCCATTATAAAGGTACATGATCAATTTTGTTCCTTCATAGAATTTAAAATGAAATATGAACTCAACGACTGGATGAGTATTTCATGTAATTTTGTAATGGTGATCATATATTATGTTGTCTCATTATTTAAATATTATTTACTTCAATTTAGTATTAGGTCTAGTAAAATAGAATAATGAATATTTACATTATTTTTTTAGGTCTCACTAAATTAAATTTCATATGGATGATATAGTTAATCTACACTAAATTTTTCTTGATTTGTTTTAATTGATTTTTCAAATGAGTTATATTATTTTTGTAAGACATGTACAAATTTATTATTAAAAATAAATAATCATGGGTACACAACCTTGATTGTTTCATTGTTGGTTGTAAATTTTATTCCCATCCCTGAATACCAATGATTTAATTTAATATTAAATCATAGAAAGCGTTGATCATATTTTTCAGTTTTGAATAATGATATTCTATGTGATTTGAACATTTAAATCATGGATTTTAATGATTTATAAATTTTGAATATGTAATGTGTTGATGAAATATTTATTTTTTACCATAACAATCAAGATTAAATTTGAGTTACATGTTTCTTTATGTTTGAAAATATAATATTTCTCTGATATGAGATGGGAGGAAAAATTATAGTGGTTATTGTGTCTCATAATATGTATATATATGAATAAATATAAGTAATTGATGATAGTTTGTGGTAATATATTTGGTTATTAATAAATAAAATCATGAGTAATAAATTTTATTTTGATTAATATTTAGTATATATAGATTATTTCTATTTTAAAATTCATGATAACATAGTATATTTAATATAATTTTTTCATGTTTAATTATTTTGGATAGTAACACATGAGTAGATATATATTATTTAATACAGATGGTTGATGGGGGAAATTATTGTGAGTTCACTATCTATAAATTGTATATGATTATTGATACAAATAAGTCATATGCTCAAAATTCATTATATTTCATGAGTATTTATGATTTTTATTCTACAGAAGTAATTTTATAGTAGTGGGGATAACATAACAATTTTGTTTTCTTTAAATATATTTTTTAGTACATTGAATTTGGAACTCATTTTAGAACTATTCTATTTTCCATCATGAAAACATTTTAAATAAACGTTATATTAGTATATTTGTACTTGATAAAATGTTATTAAATAAGTAATCATTTACATCAAAAAATTATAAAATAGAAATTTATTCTATAATATAGTTTAGAATTATGAAATAAGCTCAATAATGTTGTTTACAATGGTGACATTACTTTTTTGGTTTTATTTCAATGTTGGAATTACACTTTTAAAAATATTAAATATGGTGGGGACTTTTAGATAATTAATATATATTATTTAAGGATTTAATTTTATCCAAATAATTTTCCACTCATTCATGATTTAGATAAATTTACGTTGATGATAGGTTTAATAAATTTCTAGTAATATAGGTCATCCCTCAGTAAGAAACTTTACTGGTAATTGATGATATATTCAATAATTTATGAATATTTTATTCATTAAAATTTATTTCAACTCATTAGTATTCTATTTTTCTAATTTTTACATGAAACTAATGTATAATATTGATTAGAAAATGATAGGCATAATGAAATTGGGATATATACAATCTATGTTAGTGATTGGGTTTAATCTCTAATAAATGAATGGTAATATCAATATTCTCTATTATAGTTTATGTATAAGACCATATAATCAAGTTGAATGGATTTTATTAGTTTATAATATATGAAAATAAGGAAAAAATATAATATTATTATAAAAAATATGAACTTCAGATAGAGACAAAAATCGTGAGAGGATTTCCCACCAATTTATAATAAACATGAGAATAAATATTAATCAAGAAGAACAACTTGAGAAATGATATGTCATTGTTTATCATATTATTATAAATATACAATGAGAATTAGAATATAATGATCTAACATATTTGTAAAAAATTAAAGAAATGATATTTTTTCCTGATTTTCATTTTATCGTTAATTTTTTTCAACATTAAATTTGGAATTATAACATTAATTTTACAATTTAATTTTCCTTGGTAAGACATACACATGGTTTTGATATATAGTGTAATGTATTTACTTTATATCTCTAGAGAGATACTAATGGTTGTAGTGAATAGTGGAAAATAGATTAAAAAATATGGGAATTCATAGATCTATAGATGAAATTGGAATATAGGGGCCTTGTCATCACTACCTAGAATGATCATGTGGTCATTTTATGAATCTAATTGGACGATCATTCTTGTGTCTAAATTTTTATATGGAGGTGGACTCAGATGTTGTTCATGAATATTGGTGATGTTGTTTTATTTGTGACCAATAATTTTGAGGGAATTGGAACTTGATTCTATGTGGGTATATGTGAAGGGTACATGAGAATCTGACACCACACACACAAATTATATGAGATCCCCTATGTTACTAAGGGGAATGTTTATGGTGGATTTAAATTTTAATGTTACTATGTAATCCACTCTACATAATTGAAATATTAGAAAATATTACATAATCTTCTATAAAATTTTCATGCATATGTTTTAAAAACTAAACTATAAAAAGACATGTGATAGTTTGATAACATGTATTGATGAAAATCATCATTAAATATTTCAAATATTTAAATAGATGTTTTATAAAGTCGACTTAAATTTACAAAATCTATTATTTAGCAAACATTATAAGAGTATAGATTAATTATTAATGTAAATTCAGGATATTATAATTATGTTATAATAGATTTAATGTAATAATAATTTGATTAATTTTTAATGTAATATATAACAAATATGATAAAATATAATTCATGCGATGAAATTCAATACTAAAAAATAATTTAATTCGATTTTGATGATTAATAATGAAATTAAAGAAAGCTATGTCCGATAATATGTTTTGCAATCATTTGGTTTCTATATAATGATATATGTAGTTTATTGGAAATTTTAATTAGTACCCAAATTAATAAGGATATTAAAATTGGTTTGTGTTAATTAAAATATCAAATTACGTTTGGAATTTTAAAAAATGATATGAATATATTTTGAATGTCATATATTATTTTAACAAAATGAATGAATTTTATAAAATAAAGATGATATATAAACCCAATGTCTGACATATAAATTAAATTAATAATTAATTTTATATTATTTCCAATGTAATATGTAATTTCACATTGATGATGATGTGGATAGAATAAGCTAATAAATATACATAGAATATTAATATTGATGGTATTTTTTTTGTAATGACATATGATATATTCCACTCATGATGATATGACTATTATATAATTTATAAAAAATAATTACTATTTTAATGAGGAAGGATGAAATTAGAATAATTTCTCATTTTAGTAAAATACATTTTATGGTGATGAAAATAAAATACCTTAATGATGTAGAAACCTAAAAACAATTATTCAGATCAATTATGATGGTATATATAAATAATTTTATGATTTTGATATTAATATTAATATTATAAAAAGTCAACGAATTAAATAATTCGGCAAGTTAAACTGAATTGTAAATGTATTTAATATACTAATTATGTAGATATATTTGAATAATGATATAATAGTGTTATTTACTATTTTGTGGGATGTTTCATGTGACACATAGATTGACCATTGGTTGGGTCATGTAAACGTTATCCTTAATTACCATACATTTTATGTGTACTAGTGTCCAGGTTTTATAAGATTATGATGGTGTCCTTATATAATATTGATTCCTCTTATACTCACCCATAAAATTGGGTTTGGGACAAAAAATGATTCTAAAAATTAATAATTCTTATTCAATCCTATATCATTAGGATGTATTATATTTATGATATACATAATTATTTGGACATTATTTTGTGTACTAACCTCAGTTGGCAGAGATAATGATTCAACTATGTGTTTATACTAATTCTATATCATAATTCAAGAATTGTGGTAGACAATAATTCCCATGGTAGATACTCATTTTCCAATCAAACCTATTTGTTTGAGGTAGAATTTACATAGAGGTTCTTCTTTTTTAAGACTATCTACAAAATATGTTCTTAAACAAGTGTTGAGGATGATTACTTGGTTATTCCTTCAATAAGTTATCTAATATGGGATCTATTATGATATATTATTTTATGATATGTTATTTTTTTATGTGACCACCATTTGTAAGAAGGGTGAATTGGTTCCTACATTTAAATGGATGTATACATTGAATCTTTAGAATTATAGAGTGTTATGATTGTTACCCATCTTTGGGAAACCAAAATTTTAACATTGCCATATTGGGGGTGACATCCTCAGTTCTTGGAGGTATATAAAAATACATAATTATTGGGGACACTTCATATGTAGATGTTTATAAAATTTAATATATAATATTTTCAGGAAAATAAAATATTTTATGGGAATAATTGTGGGGACCATTGGGTGTATTGATAAAGAATTCCATTTAATTTTTTAATGATTGATTAATTAGTAATATTATTTTCATTTTTTATATTTTTTATTGAAAATGTAAATTGAAACTAGTGTTTTATGGGGCTTAATCAAAACCATGAAACCTCATAATATGTATTATTTCTCTACCTAACAAATTTATTAGTTCAGTTACCGCACTTGTGGCTATAACTATTAGAAGAAATGGATTCTAAATAGTCTTTTATACTAGTGGGTGATAATATTAATGGGTTTTTATGTACTAAAAACAAAATTCATATTACCACATTAGTTTTTTCTGTTATAAACTATTATTTCAATAGAAATATTGAATATTCTTCTATTATTTATGATATTTTATTGTGGTAACTAACAAAATTTTATTCATTTTTTCCCATTATTTTATCATTCTATATATTTGTTTTTGAATATTCACATGAAAATCCCAGATTAATGTGCCTGGAAATTATATTACTTTTTTGGAATACATAATACATGACACAACCAGACACCCAAAGTTTGTATTATATTAGTGTTTTTTGAAACATTGAACATAAAATTATATCCTGGTGAAATATCTGCAACATCTACCATAATAATCTTACCCTTTTGTTTTCTTAACAAAAACCTTTCATTATATATTTTGGAAATGAAAACATAAAATGGGTGTCCTAAAATACTCATTAAGGGTAAATATTGATAAAATAAAACCAACCATAAAAATAAGATTGTAAAAACATGAAAATAATGTTTAAATATCAAAATATGTAGTCATTAAATAAGTCATAGTATTACATAAGGCATTGATCATAAGGGAACATTAACCGTGATTAAATATCATTAGAATCAAAAAATGAATTATTGAAAATAAATAAGTAGAAAACATTATTTCTATAGTATACAAGGCATTACTGCCAAGACCATCATAGAAGACAATGTCCATTATTAAAATATGTATACTTTAAATTCCAGCCATGTATTACTGAACCTTATTTACTTTCCATTCATGCAATATATTACTAACATGGATTTACTTTTTTTTCTACTTATTTCTATCTCAGGAGATATAAATCTATACAAATTCATTGGAGGGATATTTAGGTTCCTCCCATATACTAATGAAACAATTATTCTGTGTTTCATAAAATCTTATGTCATTTATAATAATAAAACATTAAATAAAATGGGTTTGTTAAACATCAATCAATCATAACAATATTTATATTAACACAATGAAATCGTAGTAATAATTGAGATAGAATCATTACCTTATTTAAAGAGAGTCATCTAAGATGTAAAATGATTTTGAAAAAACACTTGAAATTAATTCTTGATGAAAATATCCCCTCTTCTTCAAAAATATATTCTTTTTTTCAAAATTCCAAGTAATTTTAAAAGAGAAGAATTTAGATGAAAATAATATTGAAATCATGTTGAGGAAGCTTCATGTAAATAGGGCATCAAGAAAATATTAAATTCTATTCATTCTATATTAGTAAAAAACATTTTCTTCCTACTTTTGCTGGAAAAGTCAAAAATACCACAAAAAGAATGATTAAAAAAGATTCCATTCATACTGATTAATAAAAATTTACCAAAGGGTTACATTAGGATTAAACAATTTTAGAATAATATTAATTATATTTAAAAATTAGGGGACATGTATGTGGATGATAAATATACCCCAGTAAATACTTATGTATAAGCAATCTCAGTTAAAATTGAGATATGACAATTATCCCTTACCATAGGTACGATTTCTTCTTTATGTGTCCAAAAATCTGATATGGTGGGTTAATACATTTAATTAAATTGTAATAGAACCATAATAATTTTTATGATATCATATAAGATTAACTTATGACATTATATTACCCTTTTATTTATCAATTCCATGTTAAAGCAACATTTTGGAAAAATAATTATTTTATTTTTCGTATATGTTTTGACTTGTTATTCTTGGTTTTGTTACTTAGAGAATGATTTAATTAAATATAAAAGATAAAAATGATTTAAATATCATTTAATTTTTTTCTATAAATATATATAATAGATAGATAAATGGAATGAAATCCACTATTCATGGATATGATAGTTCGTACGTACACAAGAACACTGTTTCTGTTTCCTAATTGAATTGAATGGAATAAAGTAAATAAAATATATATATATATATATAAATTCAGAAGAATTATTATATCAAGTATTTCTTGATTATTTATTATATATTCCTTATAATCATTATTGAATAGTTAGCATGGAGAATGAATGTCATCCTGCTAGGAAGACGGTTAGTCATACGTACACACGAGCGATGATATCATTCCCTAGATAGTTAAATAGTATAAAATTTGATTGTATATTAAATTTAAAGAAATAATATCTCATTATATTAATTATTTACATCCATTAAACTCATCAGTAGACCCATCCAAATAATGTATTGTTGAATAAAAAATTACACTATTGCGTGGTGATGGTAAGCCATACATACACACACATGGTGATATTGTTATTAGTAAAATGGATATCAAGAGTTATAAGGTTGTAACATAATTATAATAAAATATAATCATGTCAAATATAATATATTTATTACATTAGTATGGAAACAATATAAAAAGTGGAATCAGAATAATAAATGAATTTTGAAAGAGGTGAGAAAGCAATTACCTCTTTTTCGGGTATCTCCTTTTGGTATGTAAAAAAGGACCCCTTAAGATGGATTTCCCTCCCAAAATTTGGCATTTAAGATTAAGTGATGGAAGTTGGGAGGATATTTGTGTTGGCTTTCTCCGAGACAATGTGATTTGGAGGTGTGATTGAAAGAGAAGGGGAGGATCCTTTTTATAATTGATGGGAGAGACACCTTTGGAATTTCATAAAATATTAGCTTATTATAAATTCATTTTCACTTTATTATGCATCCAAACTCATTTATTTATAATATAAGATGTGTATGGGTTTAAATACTCTAAACCAATAATATTTGGGCATGTTTTTATTTTATTTTAAACCTCATCAATTTGATTTATCCTTATTTAATCAATTTAATTTTAATTATGGTAATAATATTCTAAATAATTATTTGTTATTAATATTCACTTATGAGGTGTAAATTTTCAATTATTGGGTAGATGATGGTATTCTAGATATTAAAGTTTTATATTTTTAATTTTTAAATATCATTGGGATTTTTAAATAATTTAATAATTTGTGTTTTTTATTAAATATAAATATTGTCAATTTAAAAACTATTCATTTATTTGACATTAAATAAAATTAAAACAAAGATAAATTCAATCAAAAATATTTAATACAATCCTATAATTTAATATTAACCTAAAAATTTATTTTATAACTTTAATTCATTCAAATGATATTTATATCAGTATTTTTAAAACCATTTATTTGATATTTCTATCTCTAAAATAATTTCTATATCTCTATTATGTCATCATTAATGGTAATTATTTAATATCTAAATTTTTTTTATAATTTAACATGATGTAAATACATTAATTATATTTCTTGAGACTATTTATGTTTTAATTCTATCATGTTTATCATTGTATGAAAATTATTATACTTATAAGATATATGAGAGTGACATGTTGTCAACTTCTTTTGTTTTATTTATAATTACATCACATTCATGGAAAAAGCTGAATAAATGAATCCATTCAGACCAATAGATGATATTGGTCAACATATATTCATAAAATATTATTTTTCTGAAGTTAGGTTATGTTTATTACCTTTATCATACTTTTAGTTACTCAAATTTACCCGATTTACCGTTAATTGTGGAAAATAAAAAAATATTATAGTTAATATTCATAATATAAAAAAATATAAGTAAACTATTAACATAATTTGGACACAGGAATTATCAATATATAATCTAAATATTATATTTCAATTCATATAATTAGTATAAATTAATTTAAATTACGTTCCCATTGTGAAAAAACCAAAAAGAGGGTTTTAAGAAGAAAAAACATATCAAAATATTATCATGTGTTTATGTCCAATTTAAATGTAAAATTACATATGATGACCAAAAATAGATTATGTTATAAAAAATAATCCAATTAAACGTTAAAAATAATTATAAAACAATAAAATTATATAAATAAATTAGTTAAAAATGTAGTTTTCAAATGAAATGCAGTATTTTTCACTATTAATTAAAATATTAATATTATCAGAAAAAATACCAATAGCTCAAAAAAACTAAATTTTGATATCCCAATTTCAAATAAAAAGATATCAAGTAAAATAAAATATATAAATGTGTCAAAACTATATTTAAATTGGTGCACCATTAGAAGGAGGAAAACTGCATTTTTTGGAAATTACTTCTTTTTTCTGAAAAAATGAATTTGTTCATGTATCATGTTATAGAAAATACATAAGATTATTGTTAGTGTTATATAAAATTTAAAATGTGGTTAATAATATTCATTAATTCTAGTTTAAAACCTATTAAATTAAAATATTATCATATTATATCGTTGTTTAGTGAAACATAGTATTATGTACAATGGAACATATTGAGGAAAGTTTCTCTTGTGTGGAATGAAATACAAGTTAGTGTTTCATGTAGTTAGATTTCACATTTGTTTTTCTTATAAAATTATCCATACATATTTCTTTTATATATTGAAAAAATGTATATGTAGTGTTGTATGAAATGAATTCAATTAAAGAAAATGAAATTGTGTGTAACACAGTCCAAGAATAGTGTTGCATATACTGCAAACTAAAAATGTGTTTCTTAGTTTGAAAGCTAGTATTGGTGTTGCATACAATAGAAGACAAAAAATAAATTAAAAATAATCTATATCAAATAAAAATTTGGTGTTACAATATATATTTACCATAGTGGATGTTTTTCCATGCAGAAGGTGATATGTTATATTGAAGGGAAATTCCTCCAATTAAATTTTGTTGATACCTTAAAGTATGTCACTAAATTATTTATTACTTCTGGAGGGATTTAGGAATTCGTTGTTTAATATGGAGAACTAAAATTTATAATATATTAAAATGATATTTCCTTAAAAATAATTATAAATACCCATAGTGTTTCACAAACAATGTATTAGGTCGCGTCAAAATTTAAACTAAGGAAATTTATTTATTTGTATTTTAATTGCTATTATATGTTCTATAAAATTATTAATAATTACTATATTATATCTTCTCATTTCATATATATTTTTATTTTATAATAATTATGTTTGAGGTCAAATATATAGGGCTTGGTTAAATTGGAATGTATCATAAGATAATCAGTCATTGTTTTCAATTTTAGGTAGACATATAAATCAGAGTGGAATATGATTCAGAATAATCATTATTTTCCTACCACAAATAATAAATAACATTAGGGGGTTAAATAGTGTTTGTGATTATTTTTAATCCAACCCCACATAAATTATTGTTCCATGATTAATTTGAATAGATCTCTCCATAACAATAAATATAGAGTGTTGAAGCAATAAAATTATGTATACAATAGCATTACATGGTTCACCCAATTTGACTAATCCAAGGAACATACACTAGAGAGGTGAAATGTATTGAAAAATTCTAAGAGATCTAATTTTAAATGTTTGGAGTGAAAAGAGTAAACCTCTCAGTTTACAACCATAATAATGACTGAGAGATCACTTCCATCATATAATAAGAGAAATAAATGCTATTTTTTGATCCACTTTATAAAATATTAATGAATGGAAAATATATATACTACAAATCTTATATCAATATGTTTCACCTTCATAACATGATAAACTCCCTGAATCATTCTAGTAAGTTAATGTTATGTAATTCACTATTTCATAGTTATTCTTTCTTATATGGGGATGAGAAATTATCTTTTCCCTTTATATGAACTAATTATTGATGATTTATCATTGCTTATTTATTCTACCACCGTTAATCATTTTGAGAAACTCATTTAAAAAATTTCATGTAATTCTAGTTTTTAATTGTTTTATAGAAAAAGTGAGTCAATCTATTTTTGAAATAGACTTCTGTAAGGGTAATGTTAGATGTAAAATTTATGAATTATAAACATCAAATAAATGAATCCAAAACCCTAAACGATAGAGGATATAACACCTTTATGACATGGTCAATTTTAATCATCTGGGATTTTGGGAATATACCCACAAAGGACATAAGCCCATTGTTTTATCAAATAACATTGGGACATCTATATGAAAAAATATATTAAAATTATACACCACAAAAACATTTTCCCATTTCTTGATTAGATTGAGGTAAACCATACTCAACATTAATGAGTATACGAGATTGGCCTATCCAATTTTAAATAGGTACACCTGAAAATCTCCATAGTCACCTCCATTTTATGGTCTCATTTAGTTGTGTACATTTTGGATACACTTTATTAATATAAAAGGAGGATGATTCTATGTTTTCAAAAATTAATATCCTGGTCTTTATGTAGTTTATGAATACAAAACACTATTATACATAACATTATATTATAATGTTATTGATCTTATACTCCCTATTAAATAATGGGAATCTACTAATGAATGAAACTATGATCCATAGTACAACCCTCATCATCTTGCTATTTTGATCACTTATTACCAAATCCTTCACCATTTACCGTCACTCCAATAATGCTTTAGTTTCGCTTCCCCATTTTACATAGATAATATCCATGATCAAAATTGATTTCCAAATAGAATGGGGAATGATTTCTAGATATTTTATAACCACTATTTTCATGGCTCAATGTTATGTGAAATGGTATGAACTATGAAATTATTCAGTCGCCTCTAATAATTCTTAAGTCTACTAAACAATATACCCATTTATTTTAAATTCCCCAAACAATATTGAGAACCATTTTGTGAATAAACACATCAATAAAACATATTTTAATAAGGTTTTTCAAAATTCAACACCTTTGGGTTTTTATAGAACACTTCTAATGAACCAAGATAGGTCTTTTATTAATGTTTTACTAATAAAAAAATCTATGGTCACACAGGGAAAGATCAACATAAAAACATTTTTCCATCAAGAATTTCCCAAAAAAAATATATGAAATTTATTCTCTTAAATATCAAAAATAAGATATATCATCAAAATAATTGAAAAATCTCATCTCTTCACTCTATATCAAATATTAATATAATATAACTTCCTTCTATCAATATTAAAAAACTCATATAAATTATTTACCACATAAAAACATGTTTAGATTCACCCAAGTTGTTTTTCAATTTATAATATCCACTTTTTACAATAAACCCAATTATTAATTCAATAAAAGTACATAAAATAGAGTTAAAAGTTCAAATCGTGAATTCAAGTGAGATATAATACCTCACTATAAGTTGAAAATTGCCTGGGGGTATGGGGGTCCACAACCTGACTTATCTAGATTATGTGAGTTAATTGGACTCCATGTAAAAAATACCATTAAAAACAAAAATTATTTTAAACATTGTCTTGATGTTAATAATCATATCATGGCTAACATATACTCCAACATCACTATCCCATGGTTAGATTTATCTTTGATAAAGTGATCACTAACTATAGCTGCTTTGGCTTAGACAAATTGAATGTACATTTTCTAAGAATAATATAACTTGAGTAATTAAATTTGATTGAAATTATATATACGAAATAAACTCCAATATAATTTTATTTTTCACTTCATCACTAGATTTTTAGTGCATTCATGATCAGTTGTGATGTATTAGGATTCTTTAGTGATCAACGAATTGAAATATTTCATCCCACTCTACCAAAAAAAATTAGATCCCCCAAATTAAAAATATTTTCCCAATTTCAACTTGATATCCTCAATTAATCCATCCCACCCATGAATAATATTTTTTTTTATAATCATGGGTAATATAGGTCTATGACCACTTTGATATTGATGTAACAAACATGTATATTCACCACTAAGATGTGGATTTCCATGGGATACCATTTATACCATGATAAAACGTATACCATGAAACATAAAATGTGAAAAATAGAATACAAATTTATATCACTATTATGTATAATAATCTCTTAATTATTTTCTTATATACTATAACATTGATGACCTTTCAATCTCCATCTTTGTAAAACATCATCTAGGTGTTGAATGTATTTTTAATCATCATATAATCTTCCGTTTTTAATCCGTTGATCAATTCATTGTCATATTTTCTTATAAAATAAATGTTTCATGTCTACGATGAGTCACCCTTAATGAAAGGAATAAATTTAGCAAACTAATAATTTAAATCTTAAACTCACACAGTATATATTTCACTAATAAAATATATTTTTCATCAAATGATCCTCTTATAATTATTTCTCAAAAATATATGATATCCAATTATAATTTATCATTCAATTTCATGATTTAGAGATTATAATCCACTTTAACACTAAGAAAATAAACCATTATTACAAATTGATAAATCCTTGAAAAACATTACCTAAATTCATACTACATCCCATATAATAAATTCATTAATTGGTGCTTCATTACATAATATGTTTATATAAAAACATTATCTTACACATTTTACACATATTATTTAAGATATTCATTTTGGAATGAATAAGTGACATTTATTTGGTAATCATTTAGCATCCTTTATAACAAAACACCTATAAATTGTTTTTATTAATGCCAATTAGTTGACAAGAAAAAATGTTGTAGATTAATCAATTACTATAATCGATGAATATCCTTAAAAATCTAGGCATTCTTTTTCAAGAGTAAATTAAATATATTCCTTGAGTCTATTATGGAATGCTTATATGGTTCTCATAAATTTTTTTCCTTTTACCCATAGAACAGTTTCCTAGGTATCATTCCATTAAACAAAGTTAGGCTCCCCATGCATAACATTGACCAAATTGTCTTCTATTATAGACTCTTCAAAATTATATGGCTATATATGAGAATAAAGGGAGGTTTTAAAAAGAATATTTTTTCTCTATGTTGTCAAATGAGGTGTTCATTAATCCATGATATTTTGTTCAATTATTTCTATCATACTTTATTAAATTATATAAACTTCTAATAGCTCATCAATTTTCTACTCATTTCTGACTTTCTATTACTATACTATATCCCTATGTTCTCTCCTTAGGCTTATCACTTAAACATAACTTCTCTTCAATGTTTCATAAATATTTATCTAGACAACCAACTCATTATTTGGTGAATTTTACTTAATGTACAAAACAGTAACATATTGAAATTAATGGATTTTACAAATAATATTTTATATAACTTGTATGATTTTATTTTGGATGAATATCCAAGGAAGAAATGTGCATACACATGAACATCAATCATGTGGTTAAACTCTTTGTTTCGAATAAAGAAATTCCAAGAAGATAATTATATGAATTTTAATATAAGATTCTTCCAATACCAAATTTCATTGGTATTATGATATTCATGTTGAAAATGAAATGCAATATTGGATATATATAATGATGAAATCACTGCATCCTGACAATATTCCTCAAATATATTTTCGACAGTTTACGTCATTTTAGCTATGCTATTAATGATCTGGTTCCTTATCCCAGTTACATCAATTTTATTGAGTATTCATAATCTTCAAAACATGGTTCCTTATTCCATTATTCTCAAGTTATTAATCCAACTGATTATTAGTGAATTCATTATTTTTTCAATTTTTTCTTTTAAATGTTTTTCATTATAATCATATCATTTAATCTCTGTTACCATTTAATTGAATTGAAATTTTCTTCTTCATTGGATATGACCATTATCCATTACATCCTATTTAAATAATCATTGAATTAAATATAATACATTTTTCAATTAATATATTTTGGTGATATTGGCCCAAAAACATCAACCTAGAAAAATTAAAAAATATTTTTTATTTATTCTCTTTTATGATGTTTATATTTTGATTTTTTTAACCTTTTGAAAAGTACCATATATGTAAATTTGAACATGTTATTTAGGGAAATAATGAATTTATTTATTGTATAATAATCAAACTAATAATTTTAGATATTGAAGAAAATTAATTTTTATCACACCTAATTCTCTTCATCCTTGGTTACAATACACATGTATAGTTCTCCAATAAATAGGTAAATTCCCCCCATAATACGATGTCATTTTATAATAGATGTATCATATCATATTTGACAACAAAATTATTATTTTTTATGATAACCACAAGTCGCAAATCACAGAATTGAATTATTATTATCATATTATGAACTAGGATTTTCATCTCTAGTACACCCTTACACAATAAGTATTTCCCTATACTTGTCGATTTTTAATATATAATGATATACACCTTAATTATTTCCAAAAATGAAAACACTATCCTTATTATATATGATATTATTGAATGTATATTTATTTTTTATTTTGTTTTATGAATAACCACTATTTATAATCCTTACTATAGCATAGTGAATTTCTATAATTGAAATTTGTAAGATTCATTCTTTTATAGCTTTTTTTCTTCAACTATGTCAACTGATGCAATACAATTGGATTTTTTTTGGGATTTATCTACATTTTGATCCATTGAAAAATAAACTAATTATAAATATTTGAACTGTTAAGGTGTTTTTTGATAACCTTTTGTGGTTTTGTGCTTCTGGAAATTTATTATCTCTGTCAATATAGCTACAATCAATAATAAACTAGATGAAAAATACATGTATGAGTGTCTACATTTATTACTAAACAATTTGTAACAATTAAATATATATTGAAAATGTGTGTTTTTACCCACCTATAAATATTTATCATGATTCATATAGTCACCGTTATCAATCAAAACAATATATTGTGGAAACCACATATTCCCAAAAAATTATGAAATTTAACATGATGCATTCTCACATGGAATTTTATCGCCACTAGTAGGATTTTTACAATTATTTGATTCACCCATACATAACTTCTACCATGTTTTGGGTTTTTATTTCTTTAATAAACATCCAATTACTATTCTTTTGATCAATCCCTTTAATATATTTCCATTAATTTCTTTATCAAATTTACATATTGAAAAACTCGCTATATTTTATGTTGAACCACCACGTTCCTCCATAAATTCATCAGTAAGTTGAATACATGATCATCAGTATTTAATTCCAATAGTTAAGAGTGTATTTTGATCATTATTGTTTATTAACTTCAATATGAATACAACTATGATTTCTTAAATTGTTTTGATCAAATACTTCATAGAATCGGGTATGAAATGGATGATCTGATCATGCTATACTTACTTATGAGAGGTTGCAATCAATCATCATTTTTTAGTTTTTTTAGATTTTATAAATTGAGAAATTTAACCATAATCATTATATTTGACTTATATTACTATTTATTTTCCATATATATTTTGTAATCACGAACCAACAAATTGGATTTCATATATTTTTCCATCCAATCATTTATCAAATCAAAAGATACTTCAAAATAAACATTAACATCAACTCTTCCATTTGATCAACATATTAATCATCAATATCCTCTCATTTTTTTATGTCAATTATATACATATTGAGTTCATCATTGATTACTTTACATTCTTAAATATATTTTTTCCTTTTTCATCCATGCTAACAAACATCGTATAATATTAAATTTTTATTTTGGATAAATTTCAATATTAAACTCCTCATGTTTCACATTCCATTTTATGAATTATACTTGTATTTATCTTCATATTTATCTTAAAAAAATTTATATTGGATATAATTAATGTGATTTTGAACATTCCCAAATCAAAATAATGTTAGTGGAATGTTGGATTGGAATTTTCATTGAGCTCATTTATGTTTTATATAGAAAAATGACATCTCCTCGTCAACATCCCTGCCCTTAAGATATCTCCTAAGATGAGTCTATTTATTTATTCAAACGGTGCATCCCAAGATATCTCCTTCCATATGGATTAATTTTAATTAACCCGTATAACTTATAAAATGATGTTCCCATTAATATTATACAGTACATCTTCCTTGGGATCCTTTTCATCAGGAATCAATTCCTTTACATTAAAATATGGGGGCAATCTTCTAATAATTATTCATAAAATTTTTACATCATACATGGTTTCATCAATTAAATTTGTATCCTCCAAAATAATTTTTTATTAATCAAAATATTTATAAATATTAATAGTAGAATTTATCTTAAAATACTGATATTTAGTACACATAATATATATTTCCTCCTCACATAACATGGGATCAACTTCGTAGATAACGAAATGTTTTTCAAAAAAGGAATTTCTATATTTACGAAACATCATATTTACATAAATAATATTGGTTAATTATAATCCTAATACATTATATCCTTTGGTATTTCCACCAAGGTATTTTTTTTTATTTTTCTAATTCATTTCCCCTAACTGTTAGTCAAAATTCCCAAGATGGATACCATAAAAACTCCTATTCACTATAAGAAAATAGGGATATAACAATTTTTTGGAAAAATATATGGGTATAGGTCACCCCTAAATCACATATTTTCCAAAAACCAAGGTTATAGGGTTTGGTTCAAGAAAAATACCCACGGTTATGTCTGAAATTGTCGGTATATGCTTTCTATATTACCATGTTTTTGCTAAACCATGCATATAGGGTTTGGGTTAAGACTTATACCAAAGGTTCTAATAATCCATGGGTATAAGTAAAAAAATATACCCATTTATTCCAAATAACCATAGGTATAGAATTGTTTTCATAACCTATACCCATAGCTAGTAAAATACCATGGGTATCCAGATAATATATAACCATAGTGTTAGTAAACTATGTTTATAGATTTCTTGTGCAGGCATGGGAAAACTCCCATAAAGAACAAAACATTATCTAATGTCCACTACCATGGTTTCCCACTTATAGAAATGATTGAAGAAAATATATACAAGTATGTATATATATTTATATACCAATAACCTTAAGTGTTGTAGTGGATAAGAGTTTCAATTTCTAGAGGCAATCCAAGGTTTTAATCATACAGAAAGGACTTTTTTAAAATAATAAACACACTATTTAAATACTTTTGGTATAAGGTTATTGACACTATGGTCATACAACTATTCTCATAGTTTATAACCATGGGTATAGAATTTTCAAAATATGGCTAAAGTTCAAAACTATATTGATGGGTTAAGCTCCAAAGTTTCTTTGAATCATGGTTTTAGCTTATACACACAGGTTTATAAATAATATCCATTGTTACATATTGTGGTTATAGGGTTATATTAAAGTAGTTATTATAAATGATTATAAATATTTTTGATTTAGATTCTTCCAAAAAGTAATGTCTTTTATTGATTACTAAAATATCCTTATGATTTAATACAACAACCATTTCATGAGAGAGATAAATCTTATTAAATAAAAATTACATATATTTCAACTTCTAATTCTTATAAAAGTAAAATTCCATGAGAGGTGGGTCGGAAGGAAAATTAGGTATATCGACCTTTTCCTCCGATCCACTTTATAAATATTATTCTATGGTAAATAAAGAAAAAACTCTCCATTAAACAAAATATATCAAAATAATTCACAAAAAGAGAGATATAATTTTTTACATAGTACAGAATGACAATTATATTCCAAGGAGAATATATTAAAATTTTAATGATTTATAAAAAAACTATCCCCCAAAATGTATGTTTTTATAATTTTTCTTCTATCCTTTATGGATTAAAATTCATAAAAAGATAGATAAATAATTTCACTAAAAAACTCAATGAAATTAAAAATCCTATGAGGTTCATAGTATTTGATCTCTTTATACGATAAATATTTTTTCATTGTGGATATTGTATCACTCATCCTCCCTCAATTCACTTGAATAGAAATACACAATAACTATAGTTTAAAAATCATCTTGAAAACACTTTTAGTTTTTTTATTATTGGTATAAGTCATGAAATATCTATTTTAGACATCACTCATTTTATCATTATCCTAAATTATTTCTATTCTTTTAAATAAACCATAATATTTTTGAGAAATGGTTATTTAAAAATTTCATTTAATTATCAATCATTTTATTTTTCTAAACATTAGTAATTTTAAAAAAATTTCTACTATTAGGGTACAGTTATCCCTAGATTAAATATAGTGTCCCCTTCTCCTTACTAGATTTGGAAATCATGTTGGTTAAATTTTCTCCCCCTGCATAACGTTATCACTTATCCACTATTGAGACATAGGGTACGCACTGAAAAAATCCAAATCCCTATGTACCATATCATAAAACTATGAATTATCTTAGAGAAACATCCTTAAAATGATATGGTATGATTATTATATTTTTATTTCTTATTATTAATTATGAGAACTATTTTTTCCCACTCATGAATCCACTGTGATCATAAAATTTGCAACATTTAGAACCCTTATTAGAAAAAGGAACATATGAAATTCACCATAGTCACCTATATGAAATTGTTTACTTTCATAACCATTTTGAAGCCCACCAAGGATTTCAATATAGTGTTTCTTACATTTTTAATCCATATTAGAATAACCGAGTCTAAATTTAGATCCTGCATCTAACAGACCTTTGGTGTAGAAAAAGTTTTTTGAAACACATAATATGCTACTCATGGTTTTATATAGTGAAATATAATATGGGAAATTCCATGCTCCATGATGTATTCATCCTTATCCAGTAATTTTGGCCATCAATTACAAATAAAAATTAACATTGACCACATTTACCTTTATACATCAGTCATGATTATAAGGACTTAGGCTTATTACATTACATAATCAGAAATCTTATTCATGAAATCATTACCTTTAATAGTGTGGTTCTTTTAATGTTTATAGTTTTAGAGAATTTGACTATAATACATACACAATATTCTACATTAATATAGAGTATATACCAAAAAACCCTATCCATTTCATCTAAAATATAAATCAATAATAATAAACCATGATTTCATTGAAAAATCATCATCACATTTTACATGGATTCCTTCTTAGTCTTATACAATTTTACATCATGTGAAAATCAATAAAAAATCACATGAGAACAAAATACTCACTAAGGGATATAAAAATATGGAAAATTAAAACATTAGTCCATGAATACTTATAAACTTATGAAATCATTTTAAAAAAGGAATACTTGTCACACATATATACATATATTGTGAATCATTGATATTTCCAAGAGATTCCACAAAATATAATGAACATATAAACAAACCATAAAGGTATATTGGGGAATTATGTAGTTATATTGTAACCCTTGTGGTGATATTATTATTTTTAACCGTCACATGTACCATAAATGGTTACCCTCACAATTACTTTATGATGTAACCATCAAAGCTACAAATAGGGTCACCATATGGGAGACCTCCAACACACACATACCCAATGCGTTGGAGGGATATATAGGTACCACCATTAATCATAAATAATTCCCAAGAGCCAGAACACAATCATACAATATTATTAATTTCATAAAAAGAGTTCTTTTGAATTTCATAAAATAGAATATTAAAAGAAGAATTTAAAATAACCATCCAATAAAAATTAAATTAAATTTAATTAGGAATAAATAAAGTGAATGTAATTTATATATAAACTATAAATACCCATAATTCAACCAAATAAAAAATAAAATACAACAGAAAAACAAGTTTAAAACTACATAAATATTGATGTTGAATGTTAACCCAAAGAATGAAAAATTGGTAAAGAATACCCATACAAAATATCATATAAAAGGTGTTAGACTTAATAAAGTGAGTGGAATATGTATATACACAATTTATATACCTAATTAAGCATTATATAAACTAAATTCCTCACCCAAATAATTCTAATACCACAAAAACAATAAAGTTGAATGTTAACCCAAATGAATGGAATTCGGGTTAAGAATTCACATACCTCAGGTTTTTCATAAAATAAACATGTTTAAAACTCATTTTTAATGGTTAAAAGAGTGTTATTAATATCTTAAATAAACATATTAATATTTAAAATACCTTATAAAATCATGTTATAACATCATTTCACCCTTAAGTTATTAGTATTTTCCTCTTTCCATTGTATCAGGTGCATTCATTACATGATTTCCATGGTTGGTTTGTATTTTATTTTCTTATCATAAGAAAATCAAATTATAGAAGTATAATTAAATGGAATTAAAATGTATCAATAAAATATAATAATAAAATAAATAATTTTTTATCATATATTATGATGAATCATTATATAAAACACTAATGATATTTGGTGATATCATTTTTGGTTGTTTCTTGATTATCATGAACTTGTTTCGTTATATATGAAAAATTTCATGAATATAAGTTCATTACACAAGAAAAAATATATCACATATTACACATTACATTTTTTTTCAAAAATTGAAATGTTTTTACAAATATTTTTTAATGAAGTTATGGAAATTGCAAACACATCACCAACGATTTTTGTAAAACGACACATCATGAATGATGTCTCTATAATAGGGGATGAGAGGAAAAAATGTGAGGAATATTTTATAGGAACATGGTAACATATATAATTAATAATATTCTAGATATTTCATAACTCTTGGTTAATTTTAGGGGATGATAGTATAAGAAATTAAAATAATTGAAAATTAATCACATGAAAATGAAAGAGGATTATTACCTCTTGATCTCTTCTCTTTTAGATCCTTTTTAAGGACTTTGAATTTGGTGTATTATTGAGACAAGAAGGTCTTGGGAGAGAGGAATAGCATTGGGAATGATATTACAAAGAACATAGAAAATGGTTAAGGATTTAGAGGTGTGTGATGAAGAGGGGAATGATGGTTGTATTTATAGTGGAGGAAAGGAGGGATTTTGCATTAATTTAATCATTATTTTATTATTTTTTCAAACACTACATATAATAATCAATATTGTGATCAAAATATAAATAAAATTATATGAGTTCACAACATGTAGGCTTACATCATCCATGATGTCAAATTTTTTTATTTAAATGATAATTAGAATATATAGAATTTTACAGTATTTCACTATTCATAAAAAATTCATGAAATTCATAAAAATATCAAAAATTCACCCAAAACATTTTTTGATGTGTATAATAAGAAAATGAACTCCATTTTGGAAAAATAATTTTTAAATAATATTAATTTATTTTTTAAATAATATCATAATTTATTCAACAATTAACAATTTTAAAACTATAACCCATTTTATATAACCCTAAAAAATTAATCATGAAATCATTGTGTTAAATTATTAACAGAAAAAAATAATAATACAAATTTCTTATTCATTATGGTCATATTACTATTCATATTACTATTCATATAGTTATGTTATTATTTACCAAAAAATAATGTTACTTCCATCATTCTCCAAATAACTTACTAATCATAATTGTAGATGACTACTTTTTCTAAATTAAAAACATATAAGTGGAAAATTTATGTTTGAAAGCTAGTTATTAATATCTAATTAAAATAAATTTTCATTCATTTAATTTAATTTTTAAAACCTTGGGGTGTTATATTCTCCCCACATTCTATAAATTTTATCCTTGCATTATTATTTATTTATTTATTTTCATATTAAACAATTTAGGGTACATTTCCTTCATAGAATTTTAAGAAACCTGTGTTACTTTTTCAACCATTTAGTTTCTATATAAAACAATTATGTAATTGATTACTTTATTCTTCAATACATTTTCCCTTTAATGAAGAAACTGAACTACTTTGACTTTATTAGAAAAGTTCTCTTCTAGTTGAACTACTTATGGGATCAAGAGATGAGATGAATCTAGCACATACTATCTCAACAATGAAACAAGAAATATATTATGTACCATAGATAAAATTGTAGGCAAAGCCACCTAGTAGGAAACTAGTCTTACAATCTCTAGGATTTTAGAAGATCAAATGAAATGTGTACTTATCTCCCATTTCAAACCGAAATGCATAACGCTTTTCCATGGTGAGATTCTATGAAAAACCCTATCACCTACCTCAAAAGTAAATTATTTACTATTATTTTCTGCATATATTTTCTTCATGCTTTAAGATTTCTCATTTTTGGATGGATTAACTTCACTATCAATACCATGTCCTCTACTAATTTTGGTCCCAAAAACAACCTGTCCCTAACTTAATCCTAAAAAAGTTATAGTTTCACACGACTTCCCATAGAATGCCTCAAAATGATTCATCAGTATACTGGAATGAAAACTGTAATGATATGAAAAAACAAAAAATGATTGATACTGATCCTAACTTCTCTAGTAGTCAATTGAACATGATTGAAGCATATCCACCAATGTCTGAATTGTTTGTTCTATATCCATCTGATTGAGGATGAAAAGATATACTGAAATTTCATTCTCTACTCAATGACTTCTGATGTCCCTTTTAATTATTTTAAGTGACCATTGGATACCGATCAGACATAATGGAATCAAGAATACAATGTATACTAACAATATATTTGAGGTACAATCATGAATGCTGATCCAAATACATTGTATCTCAAATAAAAATGAAATGTGTGTATTTAGTCAAACGGTCTACAATAAAACAAATTGTATTATCAGCTCAAGAAGACATTGGTAGTCCCAAATGATGGCCATGTATATATTCTCCCATTTCTAATATGGAACTCGAAAAGGCTAAATAATCCCCTTCGGTAACTACCCCTCTACATTAACCTATTGACAAGTTAGGCACTTCATGGTAAAATATACAATATCTCATTTCATTCCATCCCACCAGTAATACTCCAGAATGTCTCTGTACATCAATGTACTACCAAGATAAAATTAAAATGAAGAAATTTGAGCTTCACACAATAAATATTTCTTCAAATTGAAATCATAAGGTATACACAATGTTTTTCCAACTCTCAAAACAATATCTTTTTCATGGTCAAATCATGGAAACATAGACATTTAAAAAAATTATAGCTTTTTATGTATCTCATGAAAATCTTCCACACTTTATTAATTCTATATGGTGTAGATGACTACACTAAAACCAAGAAAAATCATATGTATTTATTACACCAACATCTTTTAAACCAACATTCGTATAGTCATTAATAAAGGGATCACGTTCTAAATGTAGAATGGTTAATGATGCCTGAAGTATTCAACTCGAGGCATCTATAACATTGATTTCTTTTCCCAGATGGTAATTGATCATGCAATCGTAATAAAATACCAGTTAAAGACATCTTCCCTACTTCATGTTTAATTTTTTTCAGTGTGAGTATATAAGTTGGACTTTTAAAGTCAATATATATTTGATATTTCGATCCTTATAAATGATGCCTCCAAATTTTCAATGAAAAACCCACAACTGGAAATTATAATTCATGTGTGGGATAATTTAACTTAGGTGGTTTTAGTTGCCAAGAAGTATAAGTAGTTACCTGCCCATTATGCATCAGAACACAACCAATTACCTTAAAGAAAGCATTATTGTAGATGGAAAATCACCATTTCATGAAGGTAATTCCAAAATAGGTGTATTCACCAATATCTTCATCAATTCCTGAAAACAAACATCACATTCGTCTATCCAATCAAATTTGACCCCTTTTCATGTTAACTTTGTTATCATGCTATATAACAGTGCAATGATTTTAACAAACCATTAGTAATAACCAACTAATATAATAAAACTATGAATCTCAATAAAATTTGTAGGTTTTGGACATTTATTAAAGACTTCTGTTTTGGGAGGATCAACTATAATTACATCCTTATTTATCATGTTCCCTTGAAAAGATATTTTTTGTAACCAAAAATAAGAAATGATGAATTTTCCATACTGTTTATTTTTTTAAGGGTTGAAAAACATCCTTTAGATGTTTTTCATGCCCCTCTTTACTATTAAAAAATACTATAATGCCAATAATAAACACAACATTAAAATTTTAAATGAACTCATGAAATATAATATTCATAAGATCTATAAATATATCAAGTACATTATTTAACCCAAACAACATAAAAATGAATTCATAATGCCCATATCTAGTATGAAAAGTTGTTTTTAGGATTCCATCATCCATCCCCTTCACCAGATGGTGTTTAGATCTCTATAAAATCTTAGAAAAGATCTAAGCTCCATAGAGCTAATCAAACAATACATTGATATGAGGAAAATGGTACTTGTTTTTATAGTGACTTTATTCAAGGCTATATAATCAATGAAAAGTATCATGGAACCATCTTTCTTTATAATGAAAAAAACAGGCACCCCCCATATTGATGTTCTAGAATGAATGAATCCTTTTTCAAGAAAATCATGTAATTAATTTATCTATTCAATGAGTTCAATTTGAGAAAATAGATATGTGGTTTTTGAAATTGGCTTAGCATTAGAAACTATGTTAATTGTGAATTTTACTTCCTGATCAGGTATGACACCAGACAACTTATCAGAAAAAACATCAGGGTATTCATTTACCACTGCCAAATCATTAATTTGAATAGCTCCCATGTTTTAAAAAATATGGGAAGAATAAATTTCATTACCATCTTTAACCAATTTCGTATCTTTTTGATATGATATCAATTTTCTGTGTTTGTTCATGTATAAAAACTGAAACACTTTATAAAAAACATCTTCTTTACCATTACATTCAATCTTATCATAATAAACAGAAATCAAATCTATCTTTTAAAATATATCCAACTCTCATAAGGAAAAAAAACAATGTTTTCAGATAAAATTTCTATGCATAACAATAGGAATATTCTTAGAATTATATTTTTCTATAACATTCTTCACTGGTGTTTTAACAAAAAGTTCTTGTCTCATTTGATGAGGTGATATTTCAAATTTAGAATAAAATTCCTCATAAATAATGGAATGGATAAACCTCATATCAAAACAAAACATTAGATATATATGATTAAATAAACAAGTTATTGGATACATCTTCATTAGATTTCTCTACGACTACTAATGTAGTCGTATAGTATATCATTACAGTTTTCGGCTTATAAAATGTCTTATTTTCATCATTTTTATCTCTATTTGGGAACACATTTTCATACTTACCCATCACAACACATTTAAAAAACTTTACCTTTTACTTATCATGATTAGTCTTAGGAGAAATTTCCTTAAAATCTTTGGTCATATGTCCAAACATACCAAATAGAAAACATGTCTTAGTTTCGGTATGTCATCCCCCATGGTGCTGTTTTCCACGCATTTCACCAACTATAAACTAGAATTTCTTACCATAATATTTCTTTGATTGATTCATACCCATCAATTTATATCTATACCTCTCCTCATCCATATTGATTAATGGAATGTGATCTTCAGTAAACTTTATCTCTACCCTTTCAGCAAACTGGACATGTTTCTCATAACTATTTGTTTCACTGTAGGACAATGCCCATCGATACCATGAATTAAATTCTAAGGAAAAGTAGTTCATTTTTTATCATGATCTAGAATAAGATTTTGAGTATACTTCACCAGTTGTGTGATGTTCACATCATACATGGCCACTGAATCGTCTTATTTTTACATAAATTCAAATAATTTCTTCTATATCCTAATTCAGACCACCATAAGAAAATATTTTTCATTTAAATGACTATTAAATTCATCCCACTCTAAGGAATCAATCTCATATATGTCCCTGATATTTTTAACCATTGAAACCAACTCACCATCTTCACCCTCAGAATGATAAATGGAAGGATATAAATTTTGATAATCAGAAAATCCCATAACATTGAATATTTATAAATGGATTTAATCCATCCTTCAGCTGCTACTGGGTCTAAAGATCCATTGAATATAGGTGGGTTTTTCTTAATAAAATTTTCCAATAACGCCATGTTCATTTGTGGTACATCTGGTTATTTTCAAGCATGGATGCCACAGATATTTATTTCCACTATATGTTGATTCATTATTATCACAAACTTCTTGGTTCTATTCCTCACCATTTTCAGTTAGATATTCGGAAGGATATCATTATGTTTGTGCTAATCTATTTCTGATACCCTGTTTGTTTTGCATAAAACGATTCTAAACAAATATTTCATAGTCAAAGAAATAAGGTAATATTTAAATTCTATATCACTTCAAATTAACCATAGTGTTAATGTAATTTAATGTATTCAATTAAGACCATCCTAACCCCTAATGTTATATAAACTATCCTTTATACCAACTATGAGTACCCATCATTATTAAATTATGTAATCTAAAATTTTATTAAAGAACTCACATTCTTTTGTATTGGGGAAATTTTATTGTATAGAGTTTTTTTGAATTGTGATATAATAAATACATAACATTTCACATTCCTATAGTGCATATACCATAAAAATAGTATCAATTCCTTCCAAAATATAATTTTTTTAAAATAAAACATGACTTCTCCTAAAAAAATTCATAGCATTTAAATTGGATTCCTTATTTATCTTACACATCCTTTTATCCTATGAAAATAATTTAAAAACGAGAAATCGGAACAAAATGTTTAATAAGGGATACATAACTAAGAAGAAAAAATTTTAGTCCATGAATACTTGTAAACATATGAAATCATTTTTCAAAAGACATATTTGTCTATCCTATATAATAACATTGTGAAACTTTGATATTTCCATTAGATTCCACTAAACATAAAGATCATAAATTGAACCATAGAAGTATCTTTGTAAATTATATACTTATATTTTAACCCTTGCAGGTACATTATGATTTTTGACCCTCATAGCTACCTTACAATGTAAGCCTCGCGACTACCTTACTATGTTACCCTCACAACTACCTTATGTTGTAACCATCACACCCACACATGGAGTAATAATATGGCCGAACACTAACATAAACATAACCAATATATTGGAGGGATATATAGGCATCATCCTTCATCATAATAAGTTCCCATAAACAAAAACCCAGTCATACAACATGAATAATATCATATAAATATTTCTTTTGAATTTCATAAAACAAAATTTTAAAAGAGGATTTTCAAAGAGAAGTCTTATAAAAATAGAATATAATTGAATTAAGTATTAATAGATTTTATTTTATATGTACATAAATTAAATACACACATCATTAAACATAATATAAAAAAATTCATCATATAAAAAATAATTAATTCCATATAAATAAAGCAGTAGAATGTTGACTAGTTGAATTGAAATAAGGTTATTAATTCCCTTACAAATAGAATATAAATGAAGTGAGAATTAATATATTTAATTTAATCTTTATATACAGTATAAATATACACAATTTAAAAAAATATTATGAAAATTCATCACAAAAACAATTTTAATACCACATAAACAATGAAGTAGAATGTTAACCCAAAAAATCAAAATGGGGTTAAGAATTACCTTTCATCGGTGTTTTCGTACATAAAAAATGTTTAAAAATTATGTATAAAGGTTAAAATAATTTTATTAATATCTTAAAGAATCATTTTAATATGTATAATAACTTATATGTTCATTTAAGACATTATTTCCCCATTCAATTATAAGTATTTTGATCCTTCAATTTTTGGGTGTGATCTTTACTTGATTTCCATGGAAAATTTGAATTTGATTTTATTTTCATATGGAAATGAAAATTTATAAGTGGAATAAAAATGTATTTATATTGTTTTAGAATATATAATGATACCTAAATTCATTTTTTATCATATATGAGGATAAATTAATAGATGAAACATTTAATATATTAGTTTAGATCATTTTTTGCGGTTCCTCTATAAGCAAGAAATTGTTTCATTAAATAACATAAATTTCATGAATATAAGTGCATTATATAAAATTTAAAAAAGATTAAATAATACCCATTATATTTTGTATCATAAATTGAAATTGTTTTACATATTTTAGGTATGGAATTAAAGAAAATTGCAAACACATGACCCACAATTTTTGTAAAACGACACATCACAAATGATGTTTTTTATAAGAGGGGTGGATAGGAAAATGATGATAATTTTTTTGCCGGAGAATGGAAAAAATAAATAATACATAAGATTATATATCTTTCATACCTCCTGTATAATTTTATGGGAATAGCGTATATGAAAATAAAGGAATTGAAAATAAAACACATGAAAATAAAGAGGATTCTTAACTCTTTATTTCTTCTCTATGAGATCCTCAATAAGGACCTTGGATTTGGATTTCTGGTTAGACCACAAAGTCTAAGACAAAGGGAAGGGATTTGGGAAAGATATAAGGCAAAAATTAGTGAATTCTAAAGGCTTTAAGGGTGTGAGAAGAATTGGGGAATGAGGGTGGTAATTATAGTGGACGAGAGGGGGGGTTTAATATTATTTTCATAATAATTTTAATATTTGTTTTTCCAAGACTAGGAATATTCATCTTTATTATGATAAAAAGTGTAAATAATTCATTTGGGATCTAAAAAAGTGGGATTAAATTATCCATGATGTCAAAAATATTGTATTTATCTAATAATTTGAATATACGGTATTTAAACGTATTAAAGTATTCATAAAATATTCAGGAATTTTAGAAAAATCCCAAAAATTTATCCTAACCATTTTTTGACATGTAGAAATAAAAAATTAACTCCATTTTGTGAAAATAAATTTATAAATATTATTAATATAATTTCTAAAAAAAATTATACTTTATTCAAAAATTATTAATTTTAAAACTATAGATTATATTATATCACCTTGAAAATTTAATCAAGATTTCACTTTCTTAAATCATAAAGATAATAAAATTACTATAAAATTTACAATTAATTAGGTTTATATTACAATTAATATTAATATACATATGAATATTTTAGTAATCACCAAAAACCAAGTTGGTTCCATCATACTCCAAAAAACAAACTGATAACAATTAAAGATGGCTATTTTTTGAAAATTCAAAACATATAAGGGAACAATTATGTTTAAATGATAGTTATAAATATGTACATAAAACAAAATATCATTAATTTGAATTTATTTTTAAATCATGGGGGTGTTACAGGGCTTATCTATTTCATACTTTGATTCCCCCATCCAAAAATTTCATTCACCATGGTGTGGTGTTATAAATCTTTATATTTTTTTTTAAAAACTGTAATGGTTCTCCTTAGAAAAATGTTTCTTACCATATTCCATTCTCTAGTCATATAAAATTTATCTTACGCCTAGTTCTTATCATGTAATATATTTTTTAATGACTCTAATTTTCTTATCAATATCCCTACTAATGATCACATCCATAAAACTATTTATAAGGGGGAATTTTCAAATAATTTACACTTGATAAAAAATGAAACTTTTTTATTTTAATATAATATCATGGAATAATATTTTTATGGGTATTCCTCATTTGTCATTATGATTTGATAAGACTATAATTCAAAGAATCATGGAAGTTTTTATATATCACTTCATTTATAAACAATTATATAATATCTTTTAAATTTACAGTAATTCATAAGTAAATTATATAATAAAACCCTTTTAGTTTTTACCTTTATTGAAGGGTACAAATCATTAAAACCTAATAATTAGTAAAATAGAAAAAAAAATATAATGAATTTCTATATTAAATTTTTTATGGCATTCGAATTAATTCATTGATGACATATTAAAATTAAATGAAAAGATTTACGGAATAGGTTACTTGAATTGATTATTTATATATATCAAATGAAAATTATATGGAGAAAATAAGTAGATACATATCTATAATATATAGTCTTATATCTTGAGTAATATGTAAGGTAAAAGGTTTGAAACATTAACAATTATTAAAAGTTGTGGTAATGTGTTGCGTTAAATTAATATTTATGATTTATTAAAATATTGAACATTATCATCTTATTATGTTAATTTATATTGATATAAAATTATCTTAATTACTTAATAGGTTTGTGTTTAAATTTATGTAACTTTATTGATTTTCAATTCATTATCGAGTCATATTAGATCACCCTCACCATCTATTTTATTCATTTCCACATGTATTCAAGAAGATTGCTTATATCATAAATTTTATATTTTATATGAAGAATAAAAGAATTAAATTATATTATAACATACATAAATTTCAATTATATTATGATTTTATTGTAAATATTATGTATAAATAAATTTATTTAGGGGTAGATAACTACTTATCCTTAGAAATAATTTTATATAATAATACATTACGCAATGAAATATTGATATCTCCAGTTAACTGGATTTAATGATAAAATAATAAAATGAAATCAATTATAGTTAGATTACATGAATAAAATTATTATCTTTTATTAAAACGTTACTTCCTTGTGATGTAAATTGTTCTCTCAAATTTACGTTTTAGACAAGAATAAAAAATGATTAATTCATAATCATAAAAAAATTCCTTTTTGTTATTGGTTTTATTAACATTCAGAAATATGTTGCTATAATTTGTTTTCCACATATTACATAAAATCATTATGGGAGATATAATATATTATTTCTAGTAATAATAACTAATATTTTTTATTACATTATTCATATCCAATACATTCGCTTTTGATATCGTCATTCCCAATTTTTTTTATTAATTTTTTTTTAAATTAGAATTCTCTTAATTTAATACCATAAAATAATCAAAATGAGGTTTTTTATTTTATTAATATTCACACAATTTTACATTATTTATTTTTTAATGTATCATGTTTAATATTTAATAAGTAATTACCAAGGTCTTTAACTAATAAATTAATTGGTAACACAAATTTTTTATGAAAAGAGATTATCAGCATTATTATTGTTGGGGTTTTAAATTCACAACCACCATCTTTTGAAGACTATATTGTGTATTTATTTGAAGAATAATAGGATTAATTTCTAAAAAATTATATACAAGTGATATATTTTCTACAACTATTGAAAAATGACATTAATTTTTAGAGTCTTATATATTTTCCATTTATACTATGCATACTTTAATATTTTTTAAATTCTTACAATTAGTTATAAAAATGTATAAATGATTATACATTGTGAAATTTTTTGTAATTAATATAAAATATTGTTTAACTAATCACGTATGATTTCCATTAAAATAAAAAATTGAATAAATTTTATTAATTTTATTATTAACAAGTTAAAATGGTGTAATTATTTTTTTTCTAACAGTATATTGGAAACATAATAACAAAATTCTAAAATTATTTATATAAATTATAGTTATATTATAAAATTTTCATTTTATAACACTTGTTTTTTACCAAATGATAGATTTATAGAAGGAATAAATATTACTTCCACTGTAATGGGAATTATTTTTCTACATGAAATCATGAGGACAAATATTAATTTGAAATCTTTGAAAAAGATTAATGGGTGAGAACTCTTTAGAATATGATTTGAAAAATAAAATTTGGTTGACAGGTTTTATAGAATCGCATCTGTTATAAAGTATTACAAAGAAAAATTGGTATTTGTTGTATTTAAATGGTATCCTCATACTTATTATGTTAACTAAAACACTATAAAAATTCTTGAGGATTTATTAGATCGAAGTTTTTAAATTTTTATTCATTGTGGGAAAATACGCTTGTTAGCTCAATTGAGATGAATCCCCAACATGGTCTGGAGGCCTAGAGGAAAAAATCCTAAATGACATAGCCCAAATTCAAAAAAGTAAAAGAATTTATATCAATTTGAATGTCCATATTACACCTCAAAAGACCATTTTTATAAATCATCAATCCTTCATCATTCCCACCACCTTGATGTTACTATCTTCAAATAGTGACAATGTGCCTCTTATTGTGGGAATCCATTATTCCAATCAATTATCTAAAATCCTAGAGTCAAATTATTATTTCTATTATAACATGTAATATAAATAACCATTCTTTTAGAATCATTATTGTCTTATAATATGATAGAAAAATGCAATTTCATTCATATATGAGTCTCACTTATATTATTATGGATTTACAAACAAATATTTCAAATGAATTTCTAGAACCCAGAAATCCATGATGTGATATTTGTCATATGTGTAAATGTTTTCAACCTAAAAACCATATAATTACTATGATACACTCTATATATCATTGATTACGTGTTTAAATGATTGTTTTCTCTTTTATTTTAATTTATTTAAGTATAATCATATTTCGTGAAAATTGGTTTTTGATTAAAATAAAATATGATTTAAAGAATTGATAATCTAATTCATGCATGTAATTTGGCCATATATGTGATATGTGTTATATGTGTCTATTGAAAACAACATAATAGGGTAAATATCATAATGATAAAGTTTATTTATCTGTCTAGTTATTGGAGGATACCACATTGAAAGAGAAGAAGGAAAATTCATCTCATATGAATTTTTATAAAAAAATTACTTCATTCATGTCATAATATATTTTGATATATCATAAATAAATTTTACTAAGGATTAAATCCCAATGTTTTTTATGATTGGTGACTTGTTACATGTTTCATAATGAATACATATTGTTATTTTTATGACGAATATAGTAATAAAGAATGTATCAAAATACTATTTTGAAATCATCGTGAGAGGATACTCCACAAAAAAAGATTCCTATTGAAAGTCATGTTGGTGTATAGGTGTGAGTGGAAAATACTTATGAGTATATTTAATTATATGAGGGAATTTTTTTTGGATTTTTGTTCTATTACATCAAAATCTATGTTTTCTATATAGAAAAAGTAAAACAATGACTATCCAATCTATGTTTATAATCATCTAATGAATAATATAGATCTTTAAAACATAACGTAAAAGGATTTGTTAGATAACTCTAATAATTTTAATTTTTAATGTAGTGCTTAATGGTTTACGTATTTTTAAAATTTTAGGAATATGTTAATCAAACTATATTTCCTCTCCTCGAGTTATTTTTTTTATTATACATATACAGTTTGATAAAAAATGAATGATATTATTTATCTCAATAATTCATGAACCATATAGGATATAAGACATTATATTCTTATTTATCCCCCTAAATGTAGATCCATTTATAATATAAAATCACTTGTTGAAAATAATAAATAGTCCTTATGAATGTGATATAGAATTGATGGCTACTACATGCATCGATAAATAATAATGAACTTGTAATGACTATTATAATATAATAATAATGAATATTACTTGATATACCTAAAAGAAATGGATTAAAACAGCTTCTGTGTATTTTTCATAAGATGACATTTAGGACAATTATTGATATTCATAATCATTTTATGATCTATATTAATATTCTTTTAGTTTTAATCCAAAAAATATAATTCATTTAATTTCATTAAAACTGAATCTAAAATGAATGAGATATATATATTTTTTTGGAGATAGTTATTTTATTTAATTGATAAAAGATATCCCAGATAAAGTTTTATTTATTTTAAATAGTTATATATTAGTATTTTATAAGAATAAAAATTGGGGACACATTGTATAACAAGTATCTTATAAAACAGGATATATCAGGGATTTCTATGGATGACCAAATTTGCACATTAAGAAAACTCCAAATTAGAATTTTGGGCTATTCTATAAATGGTTTTATAGATATTTAGTTTTGTTGGTTCTACAAATAATCATTATATATTTTTCAAAATTATGTGTTTTGAAGGATTGATATCATTTCATCTTAAACATTCCCCTTTTCCACATCATTCGTATTTTGAAAATATTTCCAGTCATAGTTATTTTACACTAATAGATAACAATGTAATAATAATTTTATGTTTTTAAGAGGATGATATTTTCATCAAAGGGTTTTTTTTAATTTTATCGGTTATTTGATGTGATTATAATGAATTATTATTTTTCTAAAAATAATAATGATATATTTTTTATATAGATTATAAATTTTTTCAATGGATAATATCTCTTTTAATCCATTTCATACAACATCACTAGAATAATTAATTTTACACTAAAGTGAGTTGGATCACCACCCTTAATCATCCTTCAACATTTAATATTAATTTATTTCCAAAGAATAAATAATGACCACAATTGAGAAGTTCGTATGATTTAAGGAAGGATTCATTAAATTTTATATGTTTGGTGTAATAAGATTATATCCCTAACCCTCACTATAAATACATATTCTATTCGAAAATATATTTCAAATATATACATTATTAGCATTAATAAAATTATCCTCAGTCATTTATTTCCATTTTTTAAAATAAAGATGGAATAATTTATTAAATTTTTGTAATTACCAAAACATTTAACAACATTATTATTTTTTGTTTAATTCCTCCTTTTATTGTCTTTTATCTCTTATATTTTCTTTCAAAAATGTTAATATCTTGTGAGAGAATAATGTTTTAAAAATTAATAAAATATTCGCTTGAAAGTCATTTTATTTCATAATTATTTAGAACCATAATCACTCAATGAATCATTAAAAATATAAATTAGTAAAACAAAAAAAATGTGATTCAATTTATTTTTATTGGTTTACCATAACTAGGATAATCCAGTAATTATTCAATAAAGAGATGTTCTATGAACTAAAAACTATGAAGTTCACTACTTTGAAACCTATTTTATGTGTTCGTACTAGGGATATTAAAATACCACCATCTCAATGTGAAATGTTTCTAACCTCAGCTACTCATAAAACCCAATACACCTTCATGGGTTTTCACATTAATTATCATGAATTTGGAATTTTGGTTTCACTATAAATGATGTTTTAATTATCAATAAATTCACACTATTTAATAATTCAAATATTATTATAATGATAATACCTCATATATCTCATATTCTTTATTACATATCATAAAAAACTCATTTGAAACTTCTTTATCTAACAAATTTAAATTTTATCTCAATAATTTTTTTTTACATTTCAAAATTAATGTAGGAAGTTATTATAACCATCAATGAAATGGTTATTATAAATTATGTTCATAGATAAAAAATTTCATTAAAGTTAACAAAATAATTTTATTATAGTGTATAAAATATATCTATATTTATTCAACACCATAAATCACATTAAAATTATTAATTTTTAAATCCAACTAAAATATATGAAATTCATTAAAAACTCAACTTTTATGGTGTTACACAATGCATTATAGAGTGATCATCCCAACTTCACCCATTTCCCAGCATTAATAGTACCTTGTTGGTGCTATGTATGGTTTGAAATCATATTCAAGAAATCCACCTCATATATTATATTTATTTCTACCAAATATGATGGTTTCTATATTTATATCTATATTTTTTATTGAACCATTATAGACAAGAGTAATTTCTTCTTGAAATGAACATCAATTTCAATGATCCACATAAATATGATCTCGATCTGCTATAGAATGGATATATTCATAATGTTATGAATAGTATACCTAAAAATAGAGGAATATATATCAATAATAAGTTCTTTTGGTGTGTGTCAATGTCCCTTTGTGTAGTATAATGAAGTTCCCTTCATATTGAGATGATTCCTCTCATGGCATGACATAACCTTATAATGGAAAATTTAAACATTATTGTGTATTCCTATAAAATGATTTGAAATTTTCTATCATTACGTGACTCTTATTTTCTATAAATAAAAAGAAAAACTTTTTAAACATTCCCCATAGTTCTAAAATCATTAAATAGGCTATTTGAATGTCACATCAAACTCTATTTTTTAAAAAATAACCAAAGAACTCTAGTTTTTTTTATATTCATCCAATTGGGTTTTTTTTAAAAAAATCACAATATTTATCATTAACAATATATAACATAGATTCACTTATTTATATATTAGAACACCAAAATGATCAAATTCCATGCATTAAAATAATCCTGAATTATATAGTTAATAGTTGGCACACTAATCATATGAACTAATTCCGTGTGGGATATGATTCATTTTAGGAACTAGAGTTAAATGAAAAAATCCTCATATAGAAATTTTTTTCCATCATACACTATAATAATCATTTATTAAAAGTCACCCCTAATTTATAATTCATGGACTCTCCACCTTTTTAGAACAATATCCCCCCATTTATGAATTTGTTTTGTAAAAACCTTGACCCCATTAACATGAAGACAGTGTCTCACTTATTTATATTGGAATATATACAAAATGTAAAATATTGAATGGATGATATGTGTAAATGATTTAGAGATCCACAAACATAAATGATCCACATTTTACATTAGGTATAGACAATAAAACAATATACATACCAAAATCAAAATAACTACATCCTTGAAAACTCATTCTGATAATAAGTCTTTGTATCCTAGAGAAATGAATAAAAATAATGGTCAGCTCCAATTATCAATAGTGGATAAGGAAAATTTAATATATAATAATAATAAACAAAATTGAATTGTTAATAATTTATCACACATTCAATTTTTTAAAAAAATGCCTATCATAATTGTAGGATGGAATATATAAAAATGAGATGCTCAAATACAAGAGGGGGGGTGAATTGTATACATTAAAAATTCAACTGAAATATTTAATGTTATGTTTAACAAGGTTAAACAAACATTAATAATACCTCTTAAAGAAACCTTTTCTAATTTATTAATAGAATGATTCTACCCTAAAGCATATATAATCTGTAATATAAGCTGAGTAACAGAATTATAAAGTCTAAAAAGGTTATACTTCCCATCTTTACAAAATTTTACATAAAACAGTGGAATTAAAACAACTTGTAATAGTAAAAAAGAAACAATAAGATTATTTTAACCCAAAAAGAAGGGTATCCAATATCCTTGGATAAAGGACCCTTGATTTAAACTTTCAAGAAATTCTGTCTTACCCAAACCCAGGTACACCCACAATCATAAGATAGGTAACTATCTTGCTATCCCCACAAGTTGTCGATTTAGAAGGAAATCAGAAACTATGTCTTCCAAACCTGGATGCCCACGATCAGCACAATCAGAGTTTGTAAAAATCATGTATGAATAAGATGTTCACGTCTGAACAAGTTGTTCACAACATCTACATGAATCACTGAGAGTTGTAAGAGCCTCTCTCTCAAGATATCACTTCACAACATTATTATTTTGAATTCAGTAGTCAATGTTGACGTTTTTTTCTTGTTCAAATGGGCTAGTATTTATAGGAAAAAAATTACAACGATCGGCTACTCTCTAACAGTCATATTTTTAATTAAATTTTAGGGGGACCTAGAAACATGTCAAACATTCAACGGTTATTTTATAACATATTGTACGACATCATTTCAAGTAATAGAAATGAAGTTAAGTGTAAGAAAACATATAATCTGATATCATTTGAATGATACATTTAAAAAACTCTAACATTATCAAGAAAACACAATCTTATGAAATCATGAAAATGAATTCTTAAGAATAAAGATATGAAGAAAACTAAATCATAAGGAAAATTAAATCGGATTGTGAAATAGGTATCACATTTGTTCTAGAATCAGAAACCGAAAATCGGAGTCACTTATACACCAGATTTGGTATCATGAATATTGGAATTATATATACACCGAAATCAGTATTGATGAAATGAATCATATATATACCAAAATTGGTATTGAAGATTGGCATCATAGATACATCGGAATCAGTATTGAGGATCGTTATCATATATACACCAAAATCGGTATTGATGATCAGGATCATATATAAACCAGAATAGGAATAATAAAAAAATGAATCACATATACACCGGATTTGGAATCATAAAAATTGAACCACATATACACCAGATTTGGAATCATAAAAATGGAATCACATAAACACTGGATTCAGAATAATAAAAACTGAGTCACATGTACTCCGGATTCGGAATCATAAAACTGGATGAAAAATCATATTGAAATATCTATATGTATAACGGAATTGAAAGTCGAAATCATAGATATGTTAGTATAATAGAATGACAAATCTAGATATTAAGAAAAATACAGAACATAAAAAAATACTTAAAACATCATAAAATGTGTTTGTGATTTTCCAAAAATAAATCCATAAAAAATAGAGATGTCATATGATATCTTTATTAATTCAAAAATCTCCCCCTTTCTATAAATCTCAAACAACTTTTCAAAGGAAGAATATATTGTCTTAGATAAAAAGTATAAAAAACTTATCTCTACTTTTGAATAAGATTTTGGATGAATACTACTGACTCCCCCTTAGGGTATGTTTCCCAAGGATCATATTCATGATCTTTGAAGTCAGGTTTCCTTAAAGGAATATCTCCCCTTAGATAAAAATTTCACCTTAAAAGAAAAATCCCACTTACATGGACTAAATCATTTCATTCCATACTCCACGTTACTAGAATCTTCATCTTAGAGATTAAATTCTTTCTTTGAATAAACTCTCATCCTTTGTAATTTTAAAAAAGAGGAAAATGAATGATGAAGTAAAAGATGAACCTATAAGGTTATTCATGAATACCATAAAAAAATAGAATATATGTAGGAAACATCTTAAGACTATTTTTAGAAATAAGGCTTTCATTACAATAAAACATCATAATGTAAAAAAATCATCCATTCTTCTTTTGCTCAGACAACATCTATTTTATCAAGGATTTGAGTTTCTTCACATCCTTATATTCTTATTCAAACATTTCAATAGGATCTCCTAATCTTGATTATTCTTTTCTAAATACATGATCCTTTCTTATGGAGAAGCCACCTTTCTCTCTCATTCGGCTCTGACATTATTCTCACTACTAATATATCAAGAAACAGAATTGACTTGACAATATTTCTTAGAGATTGATTTCTTGACCTTTTTGAACTCAGTTTCACAAGTATTAAAAGCTCCTTTTGTTGAATCCATGATTTCACTAAACTACCTTAGCTCTTTATTGATAGTTTTGGTACGGTTAAAGAAATTCATACATGTAACCTTCTGATATTTTTAATCAATCAAAAGATTACCGAAGTCTACTTACTTCATGACAACCATGTCCATAAGAATATTGGTTGATTCAATCTTTTGATTCAGGGTCTCTTGCATCATTTGACTCCGGGCATCTCTGTTTGCAAGAACCGGAATAGTGCTGAGAAAACTTCTTAAAGATAGCATGACAAAATCTTTTTAGATATTTGACGAGAACTCGGATCCAGAAACAAATTTACCTTTCTTAACTCCTCTTAGAGTTAAGGAATCTGGTGTCTCTATTCTCTTAGATGTAATTTGAGGATTTCCTTTATCAGATGAAGCATCCAAAACATTCTTGACATTAACAAAATCTCGAACTAGAGATTGTTCATCTGAAACATTAAAAACATTTAGATGTCCATGATCATTTCATTCTTTTTCGAACTAATAATTTTTAGATCCTCCTTGTCCCTCTTCTTCTTGAAATTATTCTGTTTATTCACATTATTGTTTGACCTTTTAATTCTCTACATCATTTTCTATTTCAAATTCAACTTCTTCTTCATCTTCAAATCCAACCTCTTCCTCAAATTCTATTCTTCCTCAAGTTCTTCTTCAACTTATTCTTCGAATTGTTCTACTAAAACAGGTTTGGAACCAGAACATGATGGAGTTCCAACATAATCTTATACATCCCTTAAAACAACATCATTATAATCTTGGATTATCTGATCATCCATTTCTTGAACTGGTTTTGATAAAGCTAGGACATTCTTAGCTTTTTGGATTTCCAGAGTGGCCACCTGTTTCTTATGAACAACTTCAGATTCCGATACTTCTGGAGATTTCTTTTCTATTACTTTTTGAAGAGACTGACAAACCTGCATTTCCAAAGATTTCATCTTTAACTACTTCTCCTTCTTTTATTTTTCTATATTTTCAGATTGCTTAATTTTTAAATCATTAGACTCTGCAAGATTTAGACCAAAAGAATGATCTTTTTCTTTTCTAGTAGCTGTCATATCACTCCACATTGCAACTGTTTCATCTGAATAAGCTTTTGGTTTCTTGGCAGGAAGAGGTGCTGAAACCAGAACAAAAAGAACATTTATTTGAAATCTCAGTTCATCACGTTTCTTTTTTTGGAACTGATTTGGATGATTATGGAACATCACCCTTGTTCTGGAAAACCATTTCTTCATAGCTTTTCGATTATAGAAAGAACTCTACTTCCATCCTCCTTAGAGTATCATCTCTGAGAAATGTGATCTTGAAAGGCTTCAAGATTGATCGACATGGAACATTGAGTTCTTTAAGACACATAACAGTTATCCTATAAATAGTTTCTGGATACATAATGATCTGAGGTCTTATGGTTCCACTTATTATTTCTTGGGTGGTGAGAAAGTTGTACTTCACCAAGTTGATCTTCCTTAGGTTGACAAGAAATTATAACAAAAAGATATCACATATCTTTAGAGAATCCTTATCTTCATTTCCTGGAATAAGAAATCCTTGAGTCTAGAGATCCACTATCTTATGGTTTGTTAAATTATTCGTAATCTTCGGATTCTTAACATACTTAAGACTACGGAAATCCAATGCTTTGACCTTCCCAAATGAACCTTCATTCCTTGAGAGTTTCTGAGAGAAATGAATAGCCTCCCCTTGATACTGTATGTTAAGAAAATTTGATGCCTTCTTGTAGGGGACTGTATAAGATTTATCATAGCATTTGAACTTAAATAGATCCTTACCATTATTTTGATAAAATGTAATAGATTCATAGAATTGAATAAAGAGGTCAGGATAAACTAGATCCCGAGATTTCTCCTTAGCCACACAGACACTTTCACGTCCATTAGATCATATCACCTTAGAAATATGGGAGACATAATTTTCAGAGAACATAGGGAACATTGATCTTTCCCTAATGATTGACCAGTCTTTAATCTCCTTACTAACTGGCATCTATTCTACTGAGGATTCTGGATACATTCATGGTGATGGAGAAATTCAGAACGAATGTTTTGATGAAAACAAAACTTTGGCACTGAGATCAGTAAGGATGGTGTGATACTTGAAAATGAGGCACCCCTTATATAGAGATATCTTTGACTTTTCACCTTCCATAAGATAATCAAACGTCTAACAAAAACCTGATCTGATCTGACCATCGAGAATGGATATAGAAAATATGAACTCTAATATTTTGAAGTAAGGTAAACCGTAATTTAAGAAATTTTGAAATACCAATAAGTAAAACATTGAATAAAGAAAATAATGATTAATAAATATTACCTTTTGGAATATTCTGAGAGATTTATTTGTATTATAACAATTTTTTTTGGGATGTTTTAAAATCTGATCTTTTCAAATCCAAACTTTTCAAATATGAACTTTTAAATCTGAACATTTCAAATATGAACATTTCAATTCCTAACTTTTCAAATTCGAACATTTATGATCTAAACCTTTCAAATGTGAACTTTTTATATCCAAAAATTTCAATTACGAAATTTTTTAATCTAAATATTTCAAATCTGTAATTTTTAAAGAAATGAAAATGTGTTTAAAGAAAGAAAAAAAAACAATCATATGTACTCCCCATGAAATATAGAGTAGTTTAATGTTAGGAAATGGTTTAAACAATAAGTATATTTCAATGACATACCATATAGAAATAATTCATGTCTTGTGATTAATTTATTCAAATCTATTGTAAGGTAGAGATTTTGTGAAAATATCGGTATGATTCTCTTGAGATCCAATGAATTGAAGAATAATATCTTATTTAGGTGTGTGATCTCTAAGAAAGTGGTGTCTAATATCTATGTTCTTTGAACGAGAGTGATGTGCATGGGTTTTACTGAGGGAAATGGAAATTTTGTTATCACACATAATTTGATTCTTATTAAAACTCATACCATAGTCTGCGAGTGTGTGTTGCATCCACAACACATTAGCACAACAACTTCAAGCTGCTACATATTCAGCTTCAGCAGTTGAAACTGCTACAAAATTTTGTTTATTGCAAGACCAAGAAACTAAGGAATCTACAATTAAATGACAAGTTCCGGATGTACATTTTATATCAATTTTAAAACCACCAAAGTCATAATCCAAAAAACATTTAAGTTCAAAATATTTTCTAGAGGAAAAAAATAGTCCCAAATCAATAGTTCACATTAAATACCTGAAAATTATTTTTACAGCTTTTAAATGGGATTCTTTAGGATTTTCGTGAAATCTGGAATGTAAGCATACTGAGAACATTATGTCAGGGTAACTAGCTATTATGTAATGTAAGCTTCCTATCATCCCTCTATAAGATGTTTCATCTACAGGTTTCCATGATTCATCAATATCAAGAGTATTAGAGGTTCCAATAAGAGTACATATACTTTTAGTGTTGTTATAACCAAACATCTTTAGAAGATATTTGATATAATTATGTTGAGATATGTAATTTCCAAATAGTTTTTGTGAAATTTGAAAACCAGGAAAAAATGTAAACTCACCCATAATACTCATCTCAAACTCAGATTTCCTAATATTCGCAAAGGAATCAGTTAAGGATTGCTGAGTTGATCTGAAGATGATGTCATCAATATAAATTTGAACAATCAAAACATTTTTATTATTTTTCTTAATCAAAATGGCTATATCAGCAGTTCCCTTAACATAGTTATTTTGAAGCAAAAATATTGAAAGTCTATCATACCACGCTCTAGGGGCTTGTTTAAGTCCATATAATGCTTTGGTAAGTTTATAAACATGATTAGGATATTTTGTATCATCAAATCCAGGGGGTTGATCTACATAGACTTCCTCCTGTAAATGACCGTTAAGAAAAGCAAACATAACAACCATTTGATAGAGTTTAAAATTAAAAAATGCTACGAAGGATATAAGAAAATAAATAGATTCAAGCCTTGCTAAAGGATCATAAGTTTCTTCATAGTATATGCCTTATTGTTGGTTATATACCTTTTCAATTAAATGTTATTTATTTCTAACAATAACTCCATTTTCATCACATTTGTTTCTAAAAACCCATTTTACTCTCAACCATGGTCCAAACATGTTTTATTATGAATTCATTGACTAAATCTTGCATAGCATTTATCCAATATTCATCACCCAAGTATTATTCAGGAGTCTTTTATTTAAATTAACAATGAAATGCAACATGTTCAACTTCATTATTTAAAGAACTTCTAGTTCTTACTGGTTTATTATCATTTCCATTGATATTATCACTGGGATGATTCCTAAGTAAAAAATGACTTGGATTTTGAAAAACCTATATATCAACATAAGGTATAAAATCTTCAGGAGTAAATGTTTTAGAAATATTTTATTGAACATTATACTTGTTAGAATGATCTTCTATAAATGTTTGGTTATTAGTTTTAGAAAATATATCAAAAAAATATTCAGGATGTTTGAAAATGAAAGGATCATTTTCATCAAAATTAACATGTACTGTTTCTTCCACTGTACATGTGTTTTTATTAAAAACTCTATATGCCTTAGAGTTAGTAGAGTAACCTAAGAAAACTCCTTAACCAGATTTGGGTGCAAATTTATATATATTATCCTTGGTATTCATGATACATACTTTTCAACCAAAAACATTGAAGTACGAAATTTTAGTTTTTGACCATTCCACAACTCCTAAGGTGTTTTATTAAGAAATGGGCTTATTAAAACTCAATTTATAGTATAACAGGAAGTACATACAGATTCAGCCCAAAAATGATTAGCTACAGAATATTCACATAACATGGTTCTTGTCAACTCTTGAAGAATGCGATTTCTTCTTTCGATCTGACCATTTTGTTGATGAGTTCTTGGAGCTGAGATGTTGTGAGTAATAAAAATTTTACTACAAAAAGTTTCAAAATCATAAGTTTCAAATTATCCACCATGATCACTATGAATAGTTATCAATGGTAGGTTTTTCAAATTTTTAACTTGTACTCTATAGATTTTGAAATAAGAAAAATCTTCAGATTTTCTGGCGAGAAAATAGACCCAACTAAATCTAGTGTACTCATCCGCAAGGAAAAACACATATTATTTGCCTCTAATACTTCAAGTTTGTATTGGACCAAATAAATCCATGATCACTAACTATAAGTAATTAGATGTTATAACTTCACATATAGATTTAAGGGAAGATTTATGTTTCTTTCCATATTGACAATGATCACAAACTTTTGAAGAATCAAACTTATGTTTCGGTAGATCCTGAACATGTTATTTCTTAGAAATATTACTAATATTACTTATGTTACAGTGTCCTATTATCCTATTCCAAATCCATGATTGATCTTCAAATGAACTAAGAAAAGTTAGATCTTGACTTCCATGGTCTTGTAGGTTTAAGGTGTATACATTATTATCCCGAAGGGAAAATAAAATAAACTCATCCTTGGAATTGTGAACTAAACATTTATCATTTCTAAAATCAAATGGTAACCTTAATCACACAATTGGATTATGCTTATAAGGTTGTGCCTAAGGCCTTATACAAAAAGAACATTTGAAATAATATTTTTATCAAGAAGTATAATGTTACCTATACCGAAAATTTCTCCTTGAGAGTTATCACCAAAAGTTACATTTCCACCATTTGTTTTTAAAATAGTCTTGAAAAAATCATTGTTACTATTCATGTGTCTAGAATATCCATTGTCTATCTACCATAGGTTGTTGGTATATCCTTCTTTTTCCTGAAGAAGAGAGACATAGGCTTTCTGAATCCAAACTTGCTTGGATCCGGAATTGTTAGACAACTAAATTTTGGGTGTCACCATTTTTATAGAAAAATAAGCATTATGAAACCAAAGAGTTTGAATTTTATTCAATAAAAAAAATTCCTTCCAATGACCACCACTTTGACTTTTAGTACAAAGAGGGGCTCTAGAAGGAACAAAATAATTATTTTAAAAAATAGGTTTTTCATGGGAATAACATAAACCCTTATTATTACCATGACGTCATATCTGAGATTACATATTATCAAAATTTTCGTTACCAGAAGTAAAATTTTCACGAAGATTATTCAATGAAATTATTTCATATTTTAGTCTCAGGACTAAATTATTATCTTCAAGAATAATTGATTTAAAATTAGATTTATCATCCAATAAATGTTTTTTCTTCTAAAAACAGTTTTCTAGGATTCTTAGAAAGTTTATCCATCTGAGAATTAACTTCTTCATGTTTCATAGAAAGAATTTTAATAACATCATTTTCCCATCACGATCTTTCGAAAGATCTAATTTTTTTAAATAGATTCCCTAGAGTTTGATTTATAAAATTTATTAGAAACTTTGAAAATTATCTTTTCTAACAACATTGAAAATCTGGAAACTTTCTCATAAAAAGGTAAATGATTATCCTTATCTGATGAAGAAGATTCTTCATCTGAAGAAAAACCTCTATCTGGTATATTTTCACTAAAAGACATATTGGTTAAGGATTCAACAGTTCTTACCTTAGCCATAAGACAATGATTTCAAAATGGAGCTCTGGATATTAGACCAACATTCTTTTTCCCAGAAGATTAATAATTTGAAGAATCATCAGAAAAATCTCTAACACTGGCACTCCAAGTGTCATTGGATTTACAGACTTTATTATGCTTTGATCTAGAGGAATTCTTCCTGTTTCTCTCAGAATTCCTGTCTTTCTTGTCTCTCTTCTTAAGAAAGGTACAAATCAGGCCTAATATGATCAGTTCTTCTACATTCATAGCATGTCACCTCTCCATCTTTGTTATCTATTCCATATTTCTTCTTTTATCTATTTTAAATGATATTCTACCCAACAATCCTGTTCATCCTCTGAGAAATATTGGCTAACTCATTTTCTAATGTTTCACTTGTAGTAGATTTAGATTGAAAAACAACATTCTTAGCATTAGATCATGTAATTATTTTAGGATTCGTGGATTTCATATGATTTGAAGTAGTTGTAAAAGCAACACCTCAATTTCCATTCTTCTTCTAAATATTATTAGCATCTCTCCTCATTCTGGTTTTATGTTGAAGAAGAGTTCCAAATATTTCATTAAGATATATATGAGTAACTTTTCTATTCTCATCTATAGCAGTCCTCTTGGATTCCCATTCATTATGCATGATGTCAATAATCTTGTCTACAAGTCCTTCGTCATATAAAACGTTCTCACCCATTGATTATAAGCTATTGACAGTAGCCATAAATCATTGTTATACCTTGCATATGGGTTCCCCATAAGGAAAGTAGAAACTATGATACTCAACCCTGAGCATTGATCTACTAGTTTCAATGACTTTGGAAGTTACAAAGAGAGTTACTTCAAGCTTCTTCCAAATACTATTTTCCACTTCAAGGGATGAAATCTGGCGATATATATTTCCTGTCATGGAACATAGAAAAGTATTATGTACCTTAATGTTCAACTGGTATTCTATAATTTCTTGATTAGTAAAGGTTGTGAGTTTCTTTTCCAAAATATTATAATCTATCATTAACATAATGTAGTTGTCTACACCCGTGTTTATCACAAAGGTCTTCATTCTATCTCTCCAATACTCATAGTCATTTCCATTGATGATCGGTGGTCTAGTAGGATTGAGATTATCTAATGATCCAACATGAATGCCTCCCATTCTAAAAATATATTTATTTCCATGATACATATTCGTATTAAATGTTTAAAAAAATTATGAAGAACTTAAGAAAATGAAAACATGAACAAGAAAACTTATATGTGAATATAAGTATTTTTGTGACCTCCTTTGATATAAATTGTTAGATTGATTCAGAGTATGAGGTATCCAACCTCTGATAACAATTGTAGGATCGAATATATAAAAAGAAGATGCTCAAATACAAGAGGGGGTGAATTATAAACATTAAAAATTCTTTTGGAATCATTAAAGTTATGTTTAACAAAGTTAAACAAAAATTCAAATGACCTCATGAAGAAACCATTTCTAATTTATTAAAAGAAATATTTTTCCCTAATGCATATAGAATCTGTAATATAATCAGAGTAATAGAATTACAAAGTATTAGAAAGTTATACTTCCTAACATTAACAATGTTAACATTCAACAGCAGAATTAAAAAAACTTGTAATAGTAAACAAGTAACAATAAGATTCTTTTAAACCAAAGATAAGGGTATCCAACAACCATGGATAAAGGTCCCTTGATTTATACTTTCAAGAAAGTATTTCTGAACCAAACCCAGTTAAGCCCTCAATCTGAAGATCGGGATCTGTCTTGATATCCCTACAAGCCCTTGATTTAAAATAAAATCGGAACCTCTGTCTTCCAAACCCGGAAGCCCATGATCAGCTCGATCGGAATCTGCACAATGTAATTTTGATCAAGTTGTTCACACCTGAATATGTTTTTCATGACATATTCACGAATAACTGAGAGTTGTACGAGCCTTTCTCTCTAAAAAACACTTCACAGATTTATTCTTTCGAAGTCAGTTGTCCATGTTGATGTTTTTTCTTGTTAGAATGGGCCTGTATTTATAGGAAAAACATCCCAATGGTCATCTCCTATCCAACGATCATATTTTTCATAAAATTAGAGAGGGGCTTGGACATGGCTAAGACATTCAAAAGTTGTTTTATAATAGATTGTACGATATCGTTTAAAGTAATAGAAATGAAGTTAAGTGTATGAAAACATAGAATATGATATCATTGGAATGATACAATTAAACAACTCTAACATTATCAAGAAAAAATAATTTTAAGAAATCAAGAAAACGGATTCTTAAGAATAACATTATAAATAAAAAAGAATCATAAGGACATATAAATCGTATTGTGAAATAGGTATCTCATTTGTTCCAAAATCATAATCACAAATTCAGAGTCACTTATACACCGGATTAAGTATCATTAAGATGGTCATCATATATACATCTAAATCTGTATTGAATATTGACATCATATATCCACCTAAATGGGTATTAAATATCGGCATCATATATACACCAAAATCGGTATTGATGATCGACATCAAATATACACTAGAATTGGAATTGAAGATCAGCATCATTTATACACCAAAATCAGAATCATAAAAAGTGAATCACATATACACCATATTTGGAATCATAAAAATTGAATCACATATACACCAGATTCGGAATCATAAAAACTGAATCACATATACACCAGATTCAAAATCATAAAAACTAAATCACATATACACCGAATTCATAATCATAAAACTGAATCACAAATCAAAATGAAAAAACTTTAATTATAATAGAATGGAAAATCATAATGATAGATCTATAAGTATAACAGAATGAAAACCCCATATCTTAAAAAAAATACCGAACTTAAAAAATTATTTAGAACATAAGAAAAAGTGTTGGTGATTTTCAAAACATAAAACCATTAGGAATGTAGAAGTCATAAGATATCCTTATTGACTCAACTATAATAAGATTTGACAAAATCAATATGACAAGGTAAATAACAGAATACAAATTCAATTTAATTAATAAAATTAGAATGAAATGAATCCTAAGGTGATATCATTGTGAAAATATCATGGATAATAATATGTGAATTATTAGTGAAGTTAATTATTAATTTATTGATATCATGGTCTCATGAAACATGATTGGACTACATTCAATATCATTCACAAGATGGTTTAAAGCAATAGGTAGAAACTTGATTAATTTGGCCAAATGATTTGTCTCATTAGATCCATAAATGTGTTGAGGGGATATATATTTTAGAGACCCAACCATCAAAAAACAGATAATAAATTCCTCAAATATTAAGTAATTTATTTGGTTCACCAATCAATATGTCTTATTACCAAATATCCTTTCTTAGTAAATTCTACATAATTATCAGTATTTCACCAAATAATAATATAACATTTGAAGTATAAAATATATGTAAATGTTCTATAATTAAGATGAATAAATAATTTACATTATATAATAATATGGATTTATAAGAAAAATTTATTTTTAATGAAAACATACCACAATAATGTGATTTACTCATTTGAAACTCAATAATCACAAAATAAATTGGGATTATATTATAAATTTTACAACCTGATAATTTTCTAGTCAAATAAACCTAGAAAAATAATTAAAATTTATTAAAAATATACCCTTAATTATAAATGAATAATGGTATTATAGACACCATATGAAATAAATCATGTTCATATCATTAAAATATTTCAAAATGAAAGAAAATTGAGATAAAGTCCTTTACAATGGGATTCCATTTGGATGATGTTTCAATAACCTTATGTATAGTGCATTGAAAATATTTATTTGCTTTTAAAGGAAACATATTATTATATACAATATCATGTATTATTCTTTTATAATATCCTATAAAACATTCATTAGTAATATTTCATTATTTTAATTGTTTCTGGTGTTCATTTCCTTGTTTTCCCATTCATGTTTTGTGAGGAAAGGCTTGGTTATGTTTCATATTATATTGTTACATAAAATCTAGAATAATAATAATCAAAAAAAATATCATCTATATAAAACAAATAAACTTTTATTTCCATTTTTGAATGTTGTTTTTGAAAAATAATGTATTTTTTGGTCATATAGACTCGTTGACCATCATATACATTGGTAACATTTTTATTTTTCGACGATCATTATGAAAATGAGTAAAGTAATATATTAAAATAATTAAATAATAATTACATCATAAATTCAATTTTATTACATTATATATACTTATATATATCATCCACATAATCAGGTGATGAATAAAGAGTCACACCGCTACATGAAGGCGACATTCCACACGTTCATGAATGATGTTTTCATCCTTATGTGAGAGAAAATGTAAGAAATAATGTAATGTATTTTCTAAAAAAAATAAAAAAATTAAAAAAATATTTTTTAATAATATACGATATATATACTAAATCGAACATTATAATCTTTTTTGTAAAGTGTTTTTTAAAAAAAATCACCTCACTTTCTGAAGCGGTATTCCACCATAAAAATGAGAAACATTATTTAATCTTTTATGGAATGTAAATTAATAATATATATAAATATATAATATAATAACATCATGGGAATAATTATTTTATATCTATAATAGAGATAATTTATATCAATCTTCATACCCAACTATGATAGGTGGTTTTGAGAAAATGAATAATAGGGGTTTGTGATGCGGTTTTGCACCACAGAAACGAATGATGATTTTTTAACCCAATTAAAAGAAGTGGAAAAGGTGGTTGGTAATTAATATAATGTAATAATATCTTAGTATATGTTATATAATGGTATTATTATATAATAATAAATGAGAAATATTTTATAGAAATATAAGAATAAATAAATGAAATATGAATAATATGGATTTGGACCACTTCTCAGACAACCTCATTAGTATAAAAAGTAATTTTACTCCTATAAGTGTGTGGGGGTAATGCGGGGGGGGGGGGGTCGTATTTCACCCATTGATTTTATCATTTCCCTGGAGGCTCTTTCAAAGAATTCACTCATAGGAATTGGGGAAAGAAGGATACTCCCATATCACTCCAAATCTTTGAGAGGTTCTTTTTCACTTCTTATGTTTTTTGATGATATTCTGGTCTTCTTGAATGAAAGGATATATTCTACTCTCAGTTTTATGTAAACTATTAATGTTTATGATAGTATAATAGAACAATGAATCAATGTGTGAAATAGAAGTGTTTTCATTTCAAATATATGCTCAATAAAGAGGGCTCGAGATATTCAGGATGTTCTGGGTGTGAAACAGAAACAACATCCAATGTCTTATGTCATATAACCTACTTATAATAGATTTGTTAAAATGATATTCTTTTATGAGATTATTAATAAAATTCATGGGAGGATTCTTAGTTTTAAGAGTAGGTTCATATCCTTTGGTTGTCGTGTTTCGATGGCCAACAATGTTCTATCATCAATTTCGATGTATTTCCAGTCCATTATAACTCCTACGAAAGGAGTTATTTATTGATGGAGAAGAATAGGTTTCTATGGGATCCTAATTCCATTGGAAGGGCCCACGGGGCTTTCTGGAGCCATCTACCATGATCAATAGAGGAAGGAGGAGCCAATCTCATGGATGTTTCATTATTCATGTTGTATATGCTGCCTCGTATGGCATGGATTTTATATTTGAAGAGTCATCATGGGACCAAGTACTCAAAAAAATTATTTATGACATTGGGAGGAGTGGGACATGTCGAAACTATCTAGTTTGGTAAAAAGTTTTCTGTGACATCTAGTTATACTTCATGATGCCTCATGTTGGGTGGTGGGGACGGGGAGATCAGACTGCGGAGAGATAACAGGTTGGTTTGTAGCTATTTTTCCCATTATGTCCATTGCCTAATATAATAGTTAATGATGCTATTTTGTATCCCAGACAACTAGATTCTATTCGTATTGTAGAGAATATGGAAACCACAAACGTGATTGTGTTTTCTGAGGAGGTCGATCAGTGTTTCAATACAGGTTCTACTTTAGGATATTTTAATAGTCATGACTACATGATGATGTTTCAATCTGAAGGGGATTGAGATGAGTTGTAAAATTGGTTATAGAGAAAAGAAGATACTATAACGATGTTATCCTTGATATGGATGGTTCGAAACCATGATTTACAAATAGAAGATAATGTTCAAAAGAAGGGGATTTTTATGGCCTTGCGTTGCTACTGTTGTTCTAACCCACATTCGGATTCGATCTTTCATCATATTATTAAGAGTGAATGGACCAAAAACCTGTGTTTAGAGATGGGAAATTGGGGGCTCCTAAAAACAACTTGCACTTCCATGCTTGACATTATAGATAGTTGCATTGTGCATTAGAAATGACAAGAGATGGAAACAAGGATCTGTGGCATCATTGTCATTACAATTTTCTAGATGATATGGGAGGAAAGGAATAAGGTGAGGTATAAGGTACGACCTTAGTTCAACTTTTTTTTATGTGAGAATTAAGGCTCTTCTCCAGGAACTGGGTTCTATGGTCAAGGGTAGACATTATTTTTATAATATCATCATATTTCATAACAGGATAACGATTCAGTACAGTTATTATAGTAGCTGGTTAAGATGGAGGCCACTACTGAACAACAATGAGCATACAGTGGATGTCTTTTTTAGGGATAGGAAAATGTGTGGGGGAGGTTTTCTATGGGATGATCTTGGTTTGCTGCTATTTCACTTCACCAGCTTTTAGGTAATAAAGAGTTCGTTGGTTGAGGTGATGAAATCTATTTGCACAAGAATCATGCTTTTCAAGAACATAGCGATGAATTTATTAGAGGTGGAGTCATATTCTAAGACTGTTGTATGTGAATTAAATAGAATGTTGTAAAATCTTTGTCACCCAATTTACCTAGTTCGATGTTTCTCTATAGAGTATAAACATGGTTGTTCTAGAGAGTAATAATATTCTGCAAGGGGATGCCATTATAATGTCTCACTTTAGACATTTGTGACAATTCATTATTGTAATGGGAAATTTTCCCATAGATGAGTAATAAAAAAATACATTATCGATCTATATTCCAAAAGGCTCTAGAAATGTCAATTAGTATGTTTTGGAAACTATATCATCAAAATATGGCTAGAAAATAGAATTTAGTAATATATTTAGGTCATTTCAGATCATATATGTTTATTTCAACCTCATGGTAAATTCAATTTACCCTTCACCAAGATAAATAATTTTTATTTTTTTACTACTCATAATTTTAAAAAATTTAGATAACCACGTTAGAAAATATAAAAAATGATGATTCAAAATAAGGATTAAATTTGGGAAAATTTATTCATAAAAATAGTTGGCATATCAAGAAAAATATGAAAATTTATACTATGATAATTTTCATATTAGTAATTAAAAATTTAGATTCATTGTATAAAATTGATTTTATAAAGTATTAAAAAAATTCTCAGATTAAATTGGGTCAAAACCACTGTTAAAAAAAGATAATATTAATAATGTTGTATTTTTCATCATAATTATCATATTATTATTTAAAATTACAGAATAACAACTACATTTCTATATAAAAATATATTCATTTTAATTTATTTAGTCCTATTCATACTCATGAATTTAATTAACATGATAAAATATTAATATTCAATATCTCATTTGGATAAAACCTAGTGTTGGGTGAATTTAAATGTATAAAATAAATTAATTTTATTATGACATAAATTTATTACACTATCTTCAGGTGTTAAATTATTTCATTTAAAATACATTCTAATCAATTCATACATATATCCTAGTAAAGGTATGTAAGTAGTTCTTCAAAGAAGCCTCCATTTTCATCATTGGTACCATTATTTTGTGATTTCTCAAATGATTATTCACCATTATAGTCAACTGAATCCTCAATAATTTCACTATAGTATCAATAATCTATATGGGTTCTTCATAGTAAGATATGACATGTTCCTATTCAATTTCACTATAGGTGAGACCTTGCATTGGGTATGGATTATACAACAATAATATTGGTATATGGAACACATCAAGTACTTTTGATATATATTTCTTATATTAGAAAATGATATGAAAAAAATCCAAAATTACTTAATGGATTTAAAATCATATCATGTACATTGGGAAAAAATTTCATTCCCTACCAAGTAATATATGCAAAAAAACCGAATACTATATGTTTTGTTTATTTTTATGTAAATTTAATATTTATGATATCTTGGGTTCCATGAAACAATAAGTTCTAAAAATTTAAATATATCATTTTAAAATTTATGTGATGAATAAAACTAAATAAATTTTAAAAAATTTATAGTTTATACATTTATAGAATAAATATGTTAGTAAAAGATTTTTAAAAAATAAATAAGTTTACTAATAAAAGTGTTTTTATGAAATATAATTTTTTGAATGCAATATAGATATATCATAATATATTTAATTATATAGTATTGGTGAATAATTTTAATATATTATAAATTATGTATAAAATATATCATTAATATTATAATTTTTATGCATGGGATAAGAATGAAACAAAGTTTATTAGGAAAAACATATTTATCTAAAAAGCAGTTTCTATCACATTTAACACAGATATTGTGAATTAATCTCTACCACATAGAGGTATGAATTCTAATTATTATAATCATAAGGTTATAATTGTTTTAATTTTTCAACATTTTTTATTGGTCATATTAATAGTAATGGTGGTAAAATTTATCACCTCAATAAAGTATAAATTAGGTTAGTTTAGGATAAAAATATGTTATAATTAAACATTTATACATATTAATTCTTATTAGATGGATTTTATAGACCATTATGACCTTATTCTGGAATATTGTTTGTTTAATGGAATCCTTTCAATGAATATGGAATCTATATTATCTAAATCAAATATATTTAAAAATTATAGCTCTCGTTGTTTTACTAACTCATATCATATAACATATTGAACAAAACTAATATATAAATGAAAATAATGGTTTATTATAGTGATAAATTAAACGAATTTCACTATATAAATTTATTTTTATTTTTTTCAAATTATATAGCTACCTTAAATGCATGTGGATTACAAATATGGAATTATGTTAATAAAGAGAATAAATATAAATGATATTGAAAATATGAATGTTGATATAATATTACTGATTCATTGTATAAATAGCTATTTATTGATATATATAATATATTAGAGAGGTATTAAAGCATTATATTGAAATAAACCCCTTAAATTGATCTATTCAAGGTCAAATTAAATGAATAGTGTTAAGATTGACATTAATGATAATTTATAAAATTGTTATTTTATAAAATTATTTAAAATTCATAAAAAAATTATCATCACACATGTGAATGGAATATAATTATTCACATCAATAAGATCACATTTATGAACCATTTTCCCATTTACAGTATCATTTTTATACCTTAGTGATTAGAATATGGGTTACATGGTTAGGGGGGAAAAACTAACCAAGGGGATAATTTAAATGATAAAGATTAAAATTACAAAACCCCATTCTAAATTATATTTTTATGGGAATAAAATTATATCCTACCTTATTTTTTAACACCATTCATTTTTCATGATTTTTTTGAGATTCAATATATTATAACTTAATATTTTATGAAATTCGAAAGTGCCCCTCCACTCGATTACAAAAGGGAACCTCCTTCCTCAATTATTCACACTAGATTGATTGGTAATAGATGAATATATGCTACATAAATATATTCCCAACTTATATAAAAATGTTTTTTAGGTCATTATCTTCCAAAAAGACCACCCATTGTATCTATAATCAGATATCCAATGGGGAATTCATTATGAGTAGGTAATCTTATTTACTAACTATTTCTACATTATTTATTGTTATATAGTCTATTAATATGTTTTACCAATTCATAAGTAATAACTAGAGTATATTTATTGTACATATGTGTTAATATTTCTATTTTTCAATCATTTTCTATCTATTCTTTGTCTGATTAAAACAAAAAACCATGCATCTGCATAAGTACGACATAACGTATCCACGAAACAATGTAGATTATTTTTCATCACCACATAAAATTGATTCTAAAATAGATGTAAATTAATATATATATTATATTTATTAAATATATATTATTTTATTTGAATAATTACTAAATAAATATTCATTTTTTATTATTCTAAAAATGGAAACAACATTCATGTGTATGTATGACCTACTGTATTCCAAAATACAGTTATTTATTTTTATATTTCTACCTTTAATGGATTTTTATAAATATATATATTGATAATATATCATATCAATATCATTATTAATAATTTATATATTATTTTACCTTTATCAATGTACAAGTAATGATACTTCTTTATCAAAATATACAAGAAAAACGAAGCAATTCCCTCCAGAAATAGTAATTAAATAAAGATTTTTTTTAAATGGGGGATTCAATGGTATATGTGAATTATATATTGTATTATATATATAATAATTTTTATATAATTTATTTATAATAAATCTATTGTTATTATACAGTATGATAGTACTCGTACTATTTAAATCAAACATATGGTCAGTGTTTAGTTCACAATCTCATCATTATTTAGGAATTTTTTTACTTAAGTATCCACTTGTAAATATTTCTTTTATATTTACATGTTTTCTTAATAATTAAAATTGTTATTATTATTTTATTATGATTTTTTAAAATGTTTTCTCCTTGATTAACTTCTTAAAAAATTGTTTGAAATGGATATTTTTTTTAAAATGAGGTACTTTGTGACATTTATGAAAAAAATACAGAAGAAATGTTTTACTAACATATATAGAATTGAAATATTATCTGACCATCATTAGTCTTATTAGGAAAAACTACCTCAAGGGAACATTTGTTCATTTTTTGGGTTGGTTGTGTTTGTTGACAATGCAGGTTTTCATGTTCAATTCTCATGTTCCAGAGATTTTGTTGACAATCAATGATTACAATGAACCATAACAAAGCAAGAAAAGATCAGAAGGTGGAAAAAAAGTATAGATTTAATGAGATGTTGTTTCCCAATGTTTTCCTAATTTTTTGGGGTTGAAAATTTGTTATTTTTTGAGCATTTAGAAATATGGATTTCCTTGATGATATCATAAAAACATAGAAATGGAATTAATTTTGAGAAGATGGGCTTTAGGATGTAATTTTCATAAAGACGCAATGGATGTTGACGATATTCGTTGCAATGAAAATGAGCTTCATAAATGGAAGTGGTGAATTTCTTTTCATGTAAGCTTTGTAGTTCAATGTATGAAAGAGAATTGTGACGATGAAATGATAGAAGGAGCATTGGGGTGCTGAAAATGATTTGATAGAATGATTCACAATTACGATGAGCATTAAGAGTCTAGAAAATAGACATGGTGCTCCCCGAAACAAAGTAAATTTCAGATAAGATTTCATAGCATTACAATTTGTACTGAAGTGGTGTTAACGTCACATACAAGGTTCTCGAGTTGGTGGAATCACATATAAATAATCCTCGACCACCCCTAGGGAATGATAGAGTTTTCCAAGAAAAAATTGTAGCTCTCATATTTCAAAGGAGGATTTTGGAGGCAGTGTGCTTTCAGAATGGTAGGAGCTTCAAAATTACTAATCTAGCTCAGCGAAAAAGATGTGTTCCATTTTGGCTCAGTGAGATTTGTGAATGAAGTCACTTTGTGATGGCTTAAGATTCATGATGGCCAAATATTTTTAAATGCTTGGGCTTCGTGAAGGATTGAGCTCTACGAAGTAGTGTTATCTGTGAAGAAGTGACCCCTACCAACCTATGATCTTCGCGAAGATGATAGATCATTTCAAAGGCTTATTTGAGCTTTGAAAAAGTGGGATATTTGCAAAGGAATAGATCTTGGCGAAAGTGTTTCAAAATGAATTTCCCAGGGTTTCAAAGGAAAAGTCGTATTCATCTTTGGATGAAATATGGAAATTAAAATAGAATCTCTCTACATTTGAGGATATATTTATTCATGCAAATGAAGATACCTATTGGTCTATAAACTGTGATTAGATCTCTTACAAGTGTATACAGAAATGGAAGGGGAGTAAGGTTAACCATTCGAAAGGTAGTGAACTGATGAGAGAGAAATTGGGAGTGACCCTTTGGAAAAAAGAAACGTGAGCCAACGCATTGTAAAGGTAGTGAGACTAAACATAGTATGAATCTAGCCAGAACATTATTAGAAGTGATCATTAGTGGATTTGGCACATCATCACATTGTCGTTGCATTCTCCTTGGATGTAGACAAGTGAGGGTAAACCAAGAAAAAATATTTATGTATTTTTTTCATTCTTACATTTCATTAAAAGAAAAATCAACATTAGATTATAAAGGGATGAATAAGATCAATAGTAACAACTTAGTGAAAACAAATGGAACCTTATAATATTGAGGTCAATATCAAGTGGGGTAGGATGAATTTTGAAATAGAATATCCAGACCCCAATTCACCCAACTCTAAATGTATTTAGTCCCCTTTTAGTCCAAAACATTGGTATCAAATAAATGGTTTTTTATCATATTTGGTTGATCTAGCATGGTTCAGACGATTTCTCAAGTTATAGATTCAATCTTCTCTTTTATTAGTGTTCCACATAAATTGGTAGAACCTCAAAGACGAAGCATAATTAAAGTGGTATACATCATTTCAGAAGTGTCTATGGAGATAATTTGTATAAGGACCCAGCCTTAAACCCTACTTAATCTTGAGTTATTACAAGATTACACATTGAGGATATTTTCAGGTTTAGAGTTTTAGAGAATCAGATCATAAAACATGCATTACATTCCACATTTAAACAAAGTGGTTACATAAAATATAGTATTCATTTTTCCCATCAACAGAAACATGTTTAAAATAAAACATGGATTCTTTATTGACACTTCCTTGACACTATCATCATATCATGTACCCTTCCCTTGACCTGTGAAAAACATTTCAAAAACATCAGATAAGAATAAAAATCTCAGTAAGGGATATAAAAATATGGAAAGGAAACATGAGAACTTGTATTCATAAGAATGAAATCATACTTTACCCATAAAACATAATCACATTAACATACCTCATAAAATCATGAATAAATCATAGAAATAATAAGACATAAAGGTAACTTGAGGCATTCATAACATTCTTACGTAGGGAGTAACCCTCTTGGTTACGTTTGGAATACCCATCACAGTATATTCCTGAAATCTCTTCGGAGAAACCTTAATGTTTAACTCTTTCACGTTACCCAATGCATTGGAGAGATATAATGGGCTCACCCACCCTTAGTTTATCACGGAACCACCCGTCTTCATAACAATGCCCAAGAACCATAACATAATCGTATCAAATAAAACATACATAAAGGAAACGTAACATTTCCACTTTTCAATCACAAGATATCAATACAAAACATTGATATAAAAACACTTTGAAAACCATTTTCAATACCAAAACAAAAGAAAAGTAAAACATGGTATTTATTTTTCTTTTAGAAAAAGGGTATGGCTTGTAGATGAAGCCGAAACTCAAATAATGGTCACGGTGGCGGAGAAGTCATTGTCGCCGCATACGTACGACAAAAACATTCCCTTTTGTCGTTTTGTAAACGATTCATATAAAAAATATTCCATTTGAATAAACGTAAAATTCAAAGGGGTTTATACACTGTATAAAAGAAGGTTGTGTATAAAACAAAATATGCCTCAATGAAAGGAGATTGAGACGAAGTCCTATACAAAGACGGTATCCTTAGATTAAGGATAAATCAATTACATAATTATGTGTGAAAAACTAATACACCAAATATAAGTTGATATTAATTGTAAAACAATCAGAGGATATTCACACATATTCATAGAACGACATATTCAAGGAGTACAAGCTTATCTCAAAGAATCAAAATTGGGTTAAAAAGTTCCCTTGCAAACATTTGACAGCCTAACGACGTCACTACAAAATTCAGAAAATTAGTTGATGAGAGATAAAAAGAGTATCTCATCACTTGGATATTAAATTTAAATCAATAAGTATATATAAGAACATATCCCAACATAATATTATGTTAATTAAAAGACATAACAAAATAAGTCTTTTAAAAAAGAGGAGGGTGAAAGGTTCCCTTACAGACCTGTGTATCCTTCGAAACATACACCCCGTGAAATAAGGACAATAAAAAATTGATGTAAACACTCACAATGAGTAAAATAATGGTTAGTACATACACCACTCAAAGGAAATTGTGGAAAATGTACTATAAATCTAACACGAATAAAAGTGAGACGAAAAATCCCTTACGAAAACTCGGCAGCCTAACGGTGCCACTTAAAACATACAAAAATTGATTGATGAGATCAAATAGGGTCTCTCATCATATTAACATAAAGTTTAAATCAAGAGGAATATAAAATAACATTCCCCAACAAAACAAAGAGGATCTTAAATGAAGTGACATAAAGGAGAGTACTTGAAATGAAAGAGATATGTTAGATCTCATACGAAAATTCGGCAGCCTAACGGCGCCACTCAAAACTTCCAAAATGGATTGATGAGAGAGAGTAGGGTCTATCATAATATTAACCTAATCATTACAGAAAGTGTAATATAATATAACATCCCAATCATAAGAAAGATGAGCTTAAAAGGAATGACATAAAAGAGTGTACTTAAAAAGAAAGAGAGGGGTAGGATCCCTTACCTCGGGTCCGACTTGACTCGATCATTCTTTAACGTCCTAAATAATAAACATGAGTTAATATATACTTTCTTAAGAACATTTTTCAATTTCATTATTCCTTTTATATCACTTATTTCCATTTTATAAACATTATGTAATCATTTAAGTTAATAATGTTTGTTTTGTCGATATTTGGTTGTTAATTCGAAAGTGGACTTCTTACAATTACATGTTGTTTGTCTGGTCAAAGGATCATTATATCCAGAATGATATTCATGATTTGTAAATACTATATATCATATATATCGAGAATATACATGTATTTGTAATATTACATAATCATTTAGAGGTAAGAAATGAAATTCACCATTCATGGAGACGGTAAGCTGTACGTACGCATGAGTGCTACTTTCATTTTTATGTCATATTAATAGAATTAAAACTAAATGAGAGGTATGTATATTTTAATTCCAGAATTAAATTCATAATTTATATGTAACATAAATCATATATAATAACTTTAAATCCATCTTTTATACATCCCACATATGGCATTAACGAATCAAATCACTTTGAGGGGGTGGTTGTCCGCACTTCCTAAAATAAAATTATCATTTTTACCCACAATGGAAACAATAAAGATATGCCAGAAAAGAAAAATACAGAGACATAAACATATTATATATCATATATAAATATAGTGACGTCTTAATGGCCACCTTTTAAGGTGTTATATGAGTGTTGAACAATCATCGTTTCTTGAGGCAGAAATTCGCCACCCACAGAAATAGTATGTTCATTAACCATTTGATGTAGGTGTGTGTAAGTGTACCTCGAAATATTCTTATAAAAACATCATATTATATTTAAGATACTGGAGTTGTTACAAAATAAATGAATAAAAAGAGTTTAGGGGGTTGGATAACCAATATAAAACCAAAGAACACAAGTGAAGACATTACCTTAAAATCGGGTAACTCTTTTTGATTAGAGCTCAAAGGCTTCCTTGGGAAGACTTCTGCCCAAAGTGAGGCTTCTAATAGTTATAGAGGGATGTGGAGAGCCAAAATGGGCAGGGGTTGGCTGAGCCAAAGGCTTTGGATGTGTGGGTAAAGAGGTAGAGGTGGGGGCCTTTTATAAGAGGAGAGGAGGGGCACTCTTTGAATGTAAAGAAATGTTACTTTATTTGAAAATGATTTTCGGATTTAAAAGGTCCCAAATTGATTTAATTCAAGGATAAGGTGACAAGGTTTAGAAATCCACCAATCCAATAGGTTTTGGACATGTGTAGGTCATAGATTTTACATTATTTTTTCATTTTATTTAAATCCTTTATTAATGAGGTAATCACTGCATCAGTATGATGTCATAAATAATTGTATTTATATAATATTTAAAAATTATAAAAAAAATATCATGACATATTAAATCATTTTATCTTTCTAATGAATATTTTTAGTCAAAATTAGGACTTGTATAACCCCATTTAAAAATTGGTTTATTGAAACATCTCATGCTTGTGAAATTTTTATTTTAACTTTAAATAAAAAGTTATTAATGTCATTTTCAAACCAAAGTGGCTCCATGGGGTCTCCAAGTTGACCCATGGATTTTCTTGGTCGGCATTGACACATACAAGGAGTGTAGGACATGTGTCTAGGTCATTTCACATTATTAAAACATTATTTTTACCTTAAATTACACTAATTACCTCTAATCTTGATTAAGAACATAAAAATTATTGTTCACCAAAAAAATATTTTAATCCCATTGAACCACATTTGACTTCCTAATGACAACCGTGTATGTCAGATTTTTGAAAATAATAACACAGAAGTGGTAATATTTCATTTAAACGAAAAATCAGTTTCTTTAACTACCACTTAGTGGTTTCACTATTCATCAAAAATTGAAGTTTCTCAGAAAATTACCAAAAATTCACCCTAATCTATATTTGATATTACGAATTAAAAAATGAATTCTATTTTACAAAATTCAAAACATATAAGTTGCATTAATTTATTTAATAATTAATTCCCGCTGTCAAAACAAATAGCGTGTTTTTAAGAAATAATAAGTATCAAAAGATTGACTCTAGTTTAATTCCAATTTCAAGATGAAATTAATTTCAATGACCACTATTGGATTAAATGGTAAAAATATATTCTAATTGAACTTTAAAACCAATTCAAAAGATAATCATATCATAAAAATAAATTATATTAAAAAGTGGTTTTGAATTAAAATACAACATTTTTGACTATTCATTAAATAAATGAACTTTATCGGAAAAATACAAAAAATTTACACAAAGTAAATTTTGATGTCCCGATTTTAAAGAAGAATTTTATTTTGTCAAATACAACACATAAAATTGTTAAAAAGTGGATTTAAAATAGGTTCTCCATCGAAACGTGGTTAATCGACCTTTTAAAGTATATTAGAATGTTTATGCTTAAAAATTGGATTCATTCACATTTTTAATCCTCTAACATTTATTTTAAGGAGTAAAAATATTTGAAAAACATAGATAATCATTTTTAGTTAGTTCTGTTCATTCCCACCAATACAACGGCTAGGCGTTAACTACCATTTAAAATAATATTATTTTATTTTTAAAGTGCAATGTAAGATTCCCAAGAAAATCGTTGTTTCATATTGGGTACGCCATCGAGCATAGCATCCCATTTAAAGTAATATTAATATTTTATTCAAAAATATGGATAAATATAAAAATGACTTATTCTTTATTTACCTGGGGTGTTACATCCTTCCCCCATTTTGGGAATTGTGTCCCCGCAATTTTAAAATTGGGCTCGAAAACATCCTTGAAAGTCCCACATCAGTACAATAGTTGGTAAAATAATCACTTTAAAATAAAGAATGAGAAGTACATAGGTCACCCGAGTTAACCCATACTAGGATTCCATGTATGAAAACATGGACATGGAGGAGAAAACATAGGGTCATGTTCTGATTGAGAGTGATAGAAAACATGTTTAAGAGAAAGTTAACCTCAAAAAAATCACAAACTTGTGATGGGTTAAATGGTATTTGATTCCCCAGTAAGAAAAGTTAATAGACATCATTTTTTGTTTTTTTATTGAGGAATTTATTCATAAGGAAACATAATTACTTATCATGTTGACTTTCAAATTTTATTAGATTTCTTACAAAAACTCATATTTTCTCAAAAAGACGAGTATTTAGGAAGACTTGTTCACTATAATCAACTTCTAGATAATCACCTAATACACAAAAGAGAATTACATACTTCTCAGTTATTTAGACTTTAACCAAAACCAAAACCAAAATGGTTAGTACAAGATCAGATAATCCAAAAAAGGATAACCCTTTATAAAAAGAAAATCTATTCTTAATCTCCAAAATTTGTCCAACAAAACCCAAAGTTCAACGAGGACCATTTGATAAAAAACTTGTACATAAAATTCATCAAAGTAAACCAAACTAATATTGAAACCCAAATATTTGAAGTATTTATTCACATAGTCTTCCAAGGTAAAAATTAACTCTTATCTCCAAATAACATCAGTTGCTCTTAAATTCTCATATTGAAAAGTAATTAACCTAATCACATATCCTCGATGATAGGTTAATAATTTCCATATATAACCCAAAATAAAATTACTTTTGATTCCTAAAATCATCTAACTAAATATAATTAGTCAAACTAACCAGGAAATTCACGTAGTACAGTGGTAGGCGATAAATACCAGTCGCACTTTGGTTGTGGGTTCGATTCCCGCACCATTGTCCGACACAACGTGTTGTCACACGGTCTGCGTGTTGTCCTTTTTCCAAAAATATATAATTCTTAAAACATTCCAAAAACGAGATGAAATCTTCAAAAAATGATAATAAAATATTTTAACCTCAAGTTTATCTCATGCCTTTAATTTTCCATCATAACATATAATAACCCATAATTACCTCAAAAGTAAGGATCATATAAACTCTAATGGTTACCTTTATAATTATTACCTGAACTTCCACATCTATTGGTCATATTTTACATGATTCATTACAGATCATACCAAGGTTCAAGTGGTTCATCATGACTCCTTGATAGTTGGTTTAGAACAACCACGAGTATCCTCATTGAATCCCCCATTTTATCTAGTATCTTAATCAGAGAACCACCACTGTTTCCTTCAAACCTGTTGTCTCTTTGGTCCCTGCTAGATCCATCCATTCACTAAAAACTGAAATGTCACTGTGAGTATATAAACAAAACCATCATCTACTAATGAGGAAGGTAAACACTAATATATACTTACTCATTCACTTTATCTAAAACTATGACTCTTTCTGAAATTCAAACCATTATGGTAATGTCACTTGTGCTTAAAGAATACCCTAACCTCTAAAGTTATCTAAACTTCCCTTTGATACCAACTATAAGGCCCCATCCTTAAACCATACTTAATCTTGAGTTATTACAAGATTACAAATTGAGGATCTTTTCAGGTTTAGAGTTTTAGAGAATTAGATCATAAAACTTGCATTACATTCCACATTTAAACAAAGTGGTTACATAAAAGATAATATTCATTTTTTCCCATCAACGGAAACATGTTTAAAATAAAACATAGATTCTTTCTTGACACTTCCTTGACACTATCATCATATCATGTACCTTTCCCTTGACCTGTGAAAAGCATTTCAAAAACATGGGATGAGCATAAATAGCTCAGTTAGGGATATAAAAATATGGAAAGGAGACATGAGTACATGTATACATAAGAATGAAATCATACTTTACCTATAAAACATAATCACTTTAGCATACCTCATAAAATCATTAATAAATCATAGAAATCATAATACATAAAGGTAACTTGAGGCATTCATAACATTCTTACGTAGGGAGTAACACTCTTGGTTACATTTGAATACCCATCACAGTATTTTCCCTAAATCTCTTCGGAGAAACCTTAACATTTAACTCCTTCGTGTTACCCAATACATTAGAGAGCTATAACGGGCTCACCCGCCCTTAGTTTATCATGGAACCACCCGTCTTCGTAACAATTCCCAAGAACTATAACATAATCCAATCACATAAAACATGCATAAAGGAAACATAACATTTCAAATTTTCAATCACAAGATATCAATACAACACATTGATATAAAAACATTATGAAAACCATTTTCAATACCAGAACAAAAGAAAAGTAAAACATGGTATTTATTTTTCTTAAAAAAAGTGTATGGCTTGTAGAGGAATCCGAAACTAAAATAATGGTCATGGCGGCGGAGAAGTCGTTGTTGCCACATACGTATGACAAAAACATTCCCTTTTATCATTTAGTAAATGCTTCATATAAAAAAGATTCCTTTTGAATAAATGTAAAAGTCAAAGGGGTTTATACACCGTATAAAATAAGGTTGTGTATAAAACAAAATATGCCACAATGAAAGGAGATTGAGACGATGTCCCATACAAAGACGATATCCTTGGATTAAGGATAAATCAATTACATAATTATGTGTGACAAACTAATACACAAAATATAAGTGGATATTAAGTGTAAAACAATTAGAGGATATTCACACATATTCATAGAATGACATATTCAAGGAGTAAAAGATTATCCCAAAGAATCAAAATTGGGTTAAGAAGTTCCCTTGCAAAAATTTGACAGCCTAACGTCGTCACTACAAAATTCATAAAATGAGTTGATGAGAGATAAAAAGAGTATCTCATCACTTGTAAATAAAATTTAAATCAATAAGGATATAGAAGAACATATCCCAACATAATATTATGTGAATTAATAGACATATCAAAATAAGTCTTTTAAAAAAGAGGAGGGTGAAAGGTTCCCTTACAGACATGGGTATCTTTCGAAACATACACCCCGTGAAATAAAGACAATAAAAAATTGATGTAAATACTAAAAATGAGTAAAATAATGGGCAGTACATACACCAATCAAATGAAATTGTGGAAAATGTACTATAAATATCCCAGGAATAAAAGTGAGACGAAAAATCCCTTTCGAAAACTTGGCAGCCTAACGGTGCCACTTAAAACATACAAAAATTGATTGATGAGATCAAATAGGGTCTCTAATTATATTAACATAAAGTTTAAAGCAAGTGTAATATAAAAGAACATCCCTCAACATAACAAAGAGGAGCTTAAAAGAAGTGACATAAAGGAGAGTACTTGAAAAGAAAGAAAGAGGTTAGATCTCTTACGGAAATTCGGTAGCCTAACGGCTCCACTCAAAACTTCCAAAATGGATTGATGAGATAGAATATGGTCTCTCATCATATGAACATAAAAATTAAAGTATGATTAATATAAAATAACATCCCATTCATAAGAAATATGTGCTTAAAAGGAATGACATAAAAGAGTGTAATTAAAAATAAAGAGAGGGGTAGGATCCCTTACCTCGGGTCTGACTTGACTCAATCGTTCTTTAACGTCCTGAATAATAAACATGAGTTAATTTATACTTGCTTAAGAACCTTTTTCAAGTTCATTATTCCTTTAATATCACTTATTTCCATTTTATAAACATTATGTAATCATTTAAGTTAATAATTGTTTTTTCGATATTTGGTTCTTAAGTTGAAAGTGGACTTCTTACAATTACATGTTGTTCGTGTGGTCAATGGTTCATTATATCCAGAATGATATTAATGATTTGGATATCATATATATCATATATATCCATAATAAACATGTATTTATAATATTACATAATCATTTAGAGGTAAGAAATGAAATGCACCGTTCATGGAGATGGTAAGTCGTACGTACGCATGAACACTACCTTCATTTCTATGTCATATTAATAGAATTAAAACTAAATGAGAGGTATGTATATTTTAATTTCAGAAATAAATTCATCATTTATATGTAACATATATCCTATATAATAACTTTAAATCCATCCTTTATATATCCCACATATGGCATTAACGAATCAAATCACTTTGAGGGGGAGGTAGTCCGCACTTCGTAAAATGAAATTTTCGTGTTTACCCACAATGGAAACCATAAAAATATTCCAAAAAAGAAAAATACAGAAACATTAACATATTATATATCATATATAAATATAGTGACATCTTAATGGCCACCTTTTAAGGTGTTATATGAGTGTTGAACAATCATCGTTTCGTGAGATAGAAATTCGCCATCCATGTAAACAGTATGTTCTTTAACCATTTGATGTAGGTGTGTGTATGTGTAGCTTGAAAGAATATTATAAAAACATCCTAGTATATTAAAGATACTGGATTTGTTACAAAATAAATGAATAAAAAGAGTTTAGGTGGTTGGAGAAGCAAAATAAAACAAAAGAGCATAAGTGAAGACATTACATTAAAATCGGGAAACTCTTTTTCATTTGAGCTCAAAGGCTTCCTTGGGAAGACTTCTGCACAAAGTGAGGCTTCTAAGAGTTATAGAAGGATGTGGAGAGACAAAATGGGAAGGGTTTTTCCGAGCCAAAGGCTTTTGATGTGTGGGTAAGGAGGTAGAGGTGGGGGCCTTTTATAAGAGGAGAGGAGACGCAATCTTGGAAAGTAAAGAAATGATACTTAATTTGAAAATGAGTTTCGGATTTAAAAGGTCCCACATTGATTTAATTCGAGTATATGGTGATAAGGATTCTAAATCCACCAATACAATTGGTTTTGGACATGTGTAGGTCATATATTTTACTTTATCTTTCATTTTATTTAAATCCTTTATTAATGAGGTAATCGCCGCATCATTATGATGTCATAAATAATTTTATTTATTTAATGTCTAAAAATTATAAAAAAATATCATGATGTAGGAAATATTTTTATATTTCTAATGAATATTTATAGTCAAAAATATGACTTGTATAACCCCAGTTAAAAATTGTTTTAGTGAGACATCTCATGCATGTTACATTTTTATTTTAACTTTAAATAAAAAGTTATTTATGTCATTTTCCAAATAAATTGGCTCCATGGGGTACCCAAGCTGACCCATGGATTTTCATGGTCGGACATGAAACATCCAATGAGGGTAGAACATGTGTCTAGGTCATTTCACATTATTAAAACATTATTTTTACCTTAAATTACACTAATTACCTCTAATCGCGAATAAAAACATAAAAATTACTATTCACCAAAAAATTATTTTAATCCCATTGAACCAAATTTTACATAATAATGACAACCATGTATGTCGTATTTTTGAAAATTAAAACACAGAAGTGGTAATATTTCATTTAAACGAAAAATCAGTTTCTTTAACTACCACTTAGTGGTTTCACTATTCATCAAAAATTAATGTTTTTCAGAAAATTACCAAAAATTCACCCTAAGGTATATTTGATATTAAAAATTAAAAAATGATGACTATTTTACAAAATTCAAAACATATATGTTGCATTAATTCATTTAATAATTAATTCCCACTGTCAAAACAAATAGCGTGTTTTTAAGAAACAATAAGTATCAAAAGATTGACTCTAGTTTAAGTCCAATTTGAAGATGAAATTAATTCAAACGACCACTATTGGATTAAATGGTAAAAATATATTCTAATTGAACTTTAAAACCAATGGAAAAGATAATCTAATCATATAAATAAATTATATTAAAAAGAGTTTTTGAATTAAAATACAACATTTTTGACTATTCATTAAAAAAATGAACTTTATCGGAAAAATACCAAAAATTTACACAAAATAAATATTGATGTCCCGATTCTAAAGAAGAATTATATTTTGTCAAATACAACACATAAAATTGTTAAAAATTGGATTTAAAAGAGGTTCACCATCGAAAGGCGGTTAATCGACCTTTTAAAAAATATTAGAATGTTTATGAATAAAAATTGGATTCATTCGCATTTTTAATCCTCTAACATTTATTGTAAGGAGTAAAAATATTTTAAAAACATATATAATCATTTTTCAGTTAGTTTTGTTCATTCCCACCATTACAACGGCTAGGCGTTAACTACCATTTAAAATAATATTATTTTATTATTAGAGTGCAATGTAAGATTCCCAAGAAAATCATTGTTGTGTATTGTCTACGCCATCAAGCATAGCGTCCCCTTTAAAGTAATATTAATATTTTATTCACAAATATGGATAAATATAAAAATGTTCTATTCTTTATTTACCTGGGGTGTTACAATTTGTTTCAGTTAAAGTAATAAATTAGTGAACCAAATGATGATTTAGATAAATCATGTTGTTAAAATTTCTACACATTAAATGATGATGAAGGAATGAGTGAAGAACCTCATATTCCAGGTGATGATGAAACTACTGATGATGAAGTAGTTTCAAGAAGACCAAAAGTGGATGTTTCCTATAAGGAAAAGTAATTTAATCCGAAATATAATGATGATATTAAATCTATAGATATTTGGATCGAAGAACTGGAAACTGAGATCAACAAGCTTAGAGGTCTAAATTGAAGGATTATATTTGTAGCTATTAATCTGAGGGGGAAGATTAATTCTCAAGATGAAGACATGAAAAAGAGATCTATAATGGTAGAAAATCAAAAAGATGATGGAAGGGAATGAATCTGAAATTAGATAAAATTAAAAATCAAAAATCTAATTATGAAGATCTTACTACAAAACTATCTAAACTCTTTTATAAGAATAAAACACTATAACAAGAGAATATATTATATAACGATTCTGTTACGTAGATGAATTATATACTAAAGGAGAAAATTTTCATTATAGTTGACCTCACATGGGAATTGGACGATGAGATGAGTATTTGGATTAATCATAGAAGAGTACACATTGCTCAAATTGAATGCAGATAATTTAATATTTAGAAACCTAGGGAAGAAATTGAATTAGTCATGAATACAATGGAGAAATATAATTCCAATGACAATCCCAATTTGAAATATTCCTTGCACTTAATATTTGATTATCCCCAGGTGGTGATAATGAAATAAACTCCACATATTCTACTTTAAAGGAGAATCATGAAAAGATTATATCACCCCAAAGGACATAAATTTTGGGAAAATCTTGTATTGGATAAGATGATCCCACTTATATGCATGATATAAAGGGATTACTGAAAAATTATAGAGATTAGAAAAACCTTGTTGGTGATAGAGATGGACCTAAAAAAATTTCTAGGAAATAATGATATCAAGTTCAATTTCTATGGGATTCATGGTCTTTCATAAAGTATTTTATCAAAGGCTTAGCAATGTATTTCTTGTTATTTAGATAGAAATTTTACTAAACTAGAGAATGAGAAGATTAATCGTGATATGTATGAAAGGAAAACCTCTCATAAGAAATAATTCATCATATTTTATTTCTATGGAAGAATATAACACAACAAGAGTATGTGTCAGGAATTTGACGAGCTCAATGTCAGATAAAGAACATAATTTGCATCAAAATTTCATCATATACACTATAAAATGAGGTATTACGTTAATGGATGATTTTTAATATGTTATAATCATGTAAATTTTTCCAGATAGTGCCCCAAGAATAAATAAATAATGAAAAAGGAACCCAAAAAAATATTCTTCACTCTAGTGATGCATAACAATAAATCATACTCTGGAAAAAATCATGGTAAATTAAAAGAAGTTTTAGTAACATAGGGAAATAACAAGGATATAAATGAGAATATTATCAATCACAATCTCTGTTACACTCACAACAGCTCTCATGGAGTGAATGTGAACAAACCTGGAGGACTATATGGAGATCTACTTTAAATGTGAGTAAGAAGATTGAAACATTATTGGAGGACTCACCAACATCACAAAAAAGTGTAGTGACTATGATATATGAAAAAATAATGATGAAGAAATAATTCATTAAGAAATTTTCATGTCATGTTCCATGTCATGATGTGGAGGAAAGAGGAAGATCCCTGTAATGGTGGAAGAAGCAAGGGAAGATGACCAGTAAAGAGATTCCTACCGAAAGAAGGAATAATGTGAAGTGGAATATTGGTGGAACATAAAAGATGGAAATGTGTACCAGTGGGCTTAAACCCCAAATTTTATGAAAGGAAAAGCCTGTGGAATATATATATCAGAAAAAGACTTAGCTTGTGGGAAATGAAAGCTTAGTCATATGGCCATATCAGATGACAATGGCTATGTAGCTAGAAGAGGCAAGAAAAGAGTGTAATTCTATGCATGAATGAATCTATGGGTTGACCCATTAGGATCAACCACAATCCTTGTATATAGGATTAAGGAATAAACCCTCTCCCAATTTATATAAATGTTATTTACAAATAATTCACGAGTTTCATGTTCAATGTTAGATATGATCCAAGAGGATGTGGCCTCAAAATATGAAAAGATGTTAAGTGTTTTGATCCAAAATTCCAACTGATTCAAATTAGATACTAGATTTGAATATGGAAACTGGTATAATTCTTTGAAAAGAGTTAATGTTATATGGCTGCTAGAGACAGGACATAGAGAATTATTGCGGGACAAAACATTTGTCCCAGCAACAAGAAGAGTTTCACAACATAGGAGGAATTCGATATCATAATATTATTCAAGAGATGCCAAAGATATAATTGGACGACCTAGATTAGGTGTTAATTTTATATCAAGAGAAGACATATTGAGTGAAATTCCACAATGTTCTTGTATTTCGTGATTATCCCTTTCATTCTATCATTTTGGTATCAGGTGAGTACTTTTAGGATACCAAGAAGCTGTGAGAGAATATAAATGGTGTTTCAACAAGATATTTAGAAAATTTGTCAAAAGAAATGAAGTAACTAATCAATGAAATTGTGAAAACATGTCTGTTGAAAGTGATGAAGTGGTAAGAGACTCAGGGGATGTAGAAGTGGAAAATGATAATTTAGAAGAAGATACGGATAATTACCATGAGGAACTAAAATCAAAATCAGCATGAAATTTTATGTGATGATCTAAAATTGACTTGAAATTTATCATTGGTAATATGAAAGTTCTAGTGTAGAAATGGAGGATGATAACTCTACATCAAGAATTGTACTTATCACTGGTGGAGTCTAATTGGGTTATTGAAGCCGCAGAAGACTGTAATAGGGTTCCATCTATGAATAAAAAGATTGAGAAAATTGAGATGAATACGACATGGGAGATCATTTCGAGCCAAGAAAATACTAATGTCATCGAAACTAAATTGGTTATTCGTAACAAGAATAATGAATATGGAATAATGATTAAAAATAAATCATAGATGGTGTGCAATGGATACACTCAGATAGAAGGTTTTGATGTCTATGAGACATTTTCACCCATTGCAAGGATGGAGACAATCAGATTATTCTTAGCTATTGTAGTGCAATAGATATTTATAGGGTTTCAGATGAATATCAAATCTGAATTTTTGAAATGGGTTTTAGAGGAGGATGTTTATATTGAGCATCCCGATGATGTTCTCATTCATGAATATGAGAACATAGTTTTTCAGTCGATGAATGTGTTATATGGGAAAACAGAAGCACCAACTTCACGGTACTCAATGCTTGATTAGTATTTGAAATATAATGGATTCTAGAATGGTGGAGATGATTACAATAAATTTTTTAACAAAGATAGTAATAAAAATATGATTATGGTAAGTTAGTTAATATAACATAATAATGATAGATTATTGGATGTTTAATATACCTGACAGCGATAAGACATGATATTGTTCTCACTATATGCCAAGTTGTGGTATATCCATGCAATCCCATAGAATACCAAATTCATGAAGTGAAAATAATAATTTGGTATATTTAGGGAACTATGGATTTCAGTTATATTTATAATGATAAATCTTAGTGAGAGCTTTTGTGATATATAGATGTGGATTAGGCTTTTACAATAGTGGACATGAAATCAACGTCAGGTGGTGCATTCTATCTTGAGGGTTTGTGTATTTATTAGATAACAAAAACTAGATATTGCATCTCATTGAGCACCGTAGAATCTGAGTATGTTTACACCACTCAAGGAATCATATAGTTATTGTGGATGATTTAGGAGCATGAGGATATGATAGTTGAATGTAAGTATCCACTAAGAATCTAGTGTGACAGCTCAAGTGCAATAAATCTCAGCAAAAATCATGTCCATAATTCGAGGACAAACTAAATTTAGATAAATTATTATCTTATCAACATGAGGGGTGATTAGGGAATTGTGAAGTTGGATAATGTTCGTTCTGAACTATAGGATGCAGAAATTATGTCAAAGGCTTTATCTATGGAAGATATTTAGAGGCATCAACTGGCACTGGGAGTTCAGTCGACTCCCTGCACTTGAACAAGTGTTGATGTGGGACCCCCTCTTCCCGAGTTATGGTGTGTTTTCCATAATTCACCAATATTTTTTCTATACTCTATTGAAAAACACAAATGAGTGAAGGGGATAGGATGTGGTTAATGATGGGAGAAAATTTCTTATTCAATGACATGGGGAGAAGCTGAATAGTGAAGCAGTGAGATAGGAGGAGAGAAACAATATAGGGGGAGTATGATTCTTAAATTTGACATTGCAATAAGTGATTGATGAAATAATATGTATCACGAGATTTGAGGATCACGATAAAATAAGAAGAGTTGTGTCATAATGGTGTTAGAAGGTTTCTAATGATCATCAATTGGTATCATTTTTGTATCAACAATTTATGTCATAAATGACATGATTCATTGATGAACATTTCATAATACTATTTTTTCTCACACCGAGCATTGCTCCTGTGGGATTAGAATATGTGTTGAGTGAATCATTGGTCTCTCTCTGAATAACAAGTGGCGAATGATGGTAGATGATGATAGGAGCTTCAATGTGGTACCAATGGGCAGAGAATCATTTTGAGAAGAGTATTCAACAAACACAAAGGGAGAAATTGTTGGGAAAATCCCTCAAGGTAACATTGCATAATATTTGGTTTGGTTGTGTTTATTGACAATGTAGGTTTTCATGGTGAATTATCAAGTTCTATAGATGTTGATTACATGCCATGTTAAAAAGAACCATGTCAAAGAAAGAGAATATCTGAAGGAAGTACAAAATAATAGATACAAGGTGGTGTCGTTTTCCTATGTTTTCCAAATTTTTGAGGTCCAAAATTTCAGATTTTGTGAGCATCACAAAATGTGGATTCTATTAAAGATATCATCAAAATATGGAAAACGAATGAATTTTGTGAAGATGGGCATCATGAAGTATATTTCGTTATGATATGAAGGATGTTAATGGTGTTTTTCTCTATTATGGCGAGCATAGAAAATGGAAGAGGTGAATAGATTTCCAAGTAACTTTGTAGAGTAAAGGAAGAAGGATCATCGTAGCCACATAAAGGAATATGGATCATTGTAGTGGCACAAATGAAGAAGATGCATTGTGGTAGCACAAATAATTTGAACGAACGCTTCATAATTATGACGTGCTTCGAAAATCCAGAAAATAGCTATGGTGTTTTGTAAAACATGGTGAATATCGATAGAGATTTTGGAGAATTATGATTTGAGATGACATGGTGCTGACATCGCATGGAAGGTTCTAGATTCAATGGAATTTCTTATATATAGGCATCGACCACCTCAAGAGAAAGAGATATTTTTCCAAAAAAAAATTGATGCTCTCATATTTCAAATGATGTTTGCAGAGGAAGTGATCTTCGCAAAATGTTGGAGCTTCAGGGTGGCTAATCTAGATCTGTGAAAATGGTGTGTTTCATGTTGTCTCCATGAGTTTCGAGAAAGAGGTAACTTTGCGGTGGATTTACCATAGTGACTGCCTAAGAATTGTAAAGGCATGATCTCTATGAAGGATTGATCTCTTCTAAGTAGTGTTATCTATGAAGCAGTAAGATCTTCAAACTTGTGAGCTTCTCATAGAGTTTGGAACATTGGAAATTCTTGTTTGAGCTTTGCATAAGTGGGAGCTTTGAAATGGAAGAGTGCTTAGAAAAATGGTTTCAAAAGGAATTTTTCATTGTTTCATAGGAAAAGTGTTATTTATGTATGGATTAATGTTTTACTTTAACAGATAATCTATCAACAGTTCAAGATGCATGTATTCATGAAAATGAAGAGACCTACGGATCTATAAACTGTGAGTGGATCTCTTCCAAGTGTAGTGAGAAATTGAAGAAGATTAAGGTTCTTCTTTTTACCAATAGTGATCATGTGAGTGAGAAAGATGGGGAGACCCTTTGGAATGCATTGAGTTTACCCATGAATTTTAAAGGTAGGGATCCTGGATTTAGAATGGATCTAGACCAATCATTATTGGAAGTGAATTTTAGTGGATTTGGTACATCGGCACATTGTCATTGTATACCCCTCGGACACAACCCAGTGAGGGTGAACCACCTAAAAATCCTTATGCCTTCTATTTTGTATTCTTGTATCGCATTAGAAGCTTCATAAAGATCAGATAAATAAGGGATAAAAAAGATCAATAGTAATATATAAGTGAAAATAAAGCGACACTTATAATATTGAGGTCAAGATCTAGTGGGGCATGACAGATGTTGAAATAGATTATCCATACCCTGATTCACCCTCCTCTTTGGGTATTTAGGCCACTTTTAGTCCTAGAAATTTGTATCATAGAGAAGGTCCCATTTATCAGATTTTTTTTCTCTATCATGGTTCATTAAATTTCTCAAGTAATATATTCTATCTTCTCTTATCTTAGTATGCCATGGTAAATGGTAGAACATCAAAGAAGAAGTAAATGTCGGGTATTATCCCTCATTGTATAAGTGTTTGTGGATACAATTTGATCCAGTTAAAGGAATCATGTAGTGAACCAAATGATTATTTGGATAAATCATTCAGTGATAAATCATACTCGTTCATTGATGCTAAAGGAAAGAGTGATGAACTTGACATTCTATGTGAAGACAGAACAACTGATGGTTAAAATGTTTCAGGAAGACCAGAAGTGGATGTTTTCCCCAACAAAAATGATTTGGATAAGAAATTTACTGAAGAAATTACATCTAAATATATTTGGATCCATGTACATGAAAGTGTGAGAAACAAGCTAAGAGGATTGAATGAAAGTCTTATTAATGTAGCTACTGATTTGAGGGAGAAGAATTATTCTCAAGATGAAGAACTACAAAAGTGATATAGATATGTAGGAAAATCAAAAGTAGATGAAAATGGAAAGACTCTAAATGTTGATAAAATTATGAATCTAAATGATAGGATTGATGATATTACTACACAACTATCTGGACAAGTTCATAAGAATAAAATACTACATCAATGGAATTCATTCATTAATGATTATTGTACATAGGTGAATTCTAGGCTAAAGGAGAAATCTGATATGATTGGTAATCTCACACGTGAATTGGAAGATGAGATGAGTATCAGGACAAATCATAGAAGATAACTCCATTATCAACTTCAATCAAAAGATAAGAAGATTTAGCAACTGGGGTAAACAATATAATTATCCAAGAAAGAAATAGAGAAATCTAATTCCAAAGACAAGCCCATGAAGAAGGATATATTTTACTTACTATTTGACTATACTTCAAAAGGTGATGATGAAATGAAATCCAAATATGCTACATCAAAGAAGAAGCATGAAAGGATTGTATCATCCCAAAGGCCATCCATTTTTGTAAAATTTGGTATTGAATATGATGATCCCAATTCTATGCATAATAGAAAGAGAGTAGTGAAAAGAGCCAGAGATTAGAAAAACCTTTTAGGTGCTGGAGATAAACCTAAAAAGGATTTTACATGAAATAATGACCTAATGTGATATTTTTGCAGGATTCATGGTCATAGAATATGATTTTTTGGAGGCATTGGAATATATTTCATGCTGGGAAGATATAAATTTTACTAAACCAGAGAATGCGAAAAAGAATTTTGAGAATTCTGAAAGGAACACCACTTAGAAGAAAGCATTAATCAAATGTTATTTCTATGGAATAATGGAACACACCATGAGTATTTTTCTGGAAGATGAGGAGATCAATGTTAGAAGAAGAACTCAAGCTGTATCCACATCTCATCCAAGAAATAATGAAGCAAGTTATGCCTTTAAGGTAAGGTGTTTCATATGTTCCAATCATTGGTGTTTGTCTAGGAAGTGCATCGAGAAGAAAGAGAGGATTGAAAAGGAACCTATAAGGATATTCTCAACTCCAGTGATGCATAATGGGAAATCCCACACTAGAAGACAAAGTGGAAAAATTGAAAAATGGGTTTACTACCTTAGGGGAATCACAATGTGATAAAGGAAATGTTTCTCAATATCTTTCTTTGTCAAACTCACAACCACTCTTTTGTAGAGAATGTGAACAAACCTAGAAGAATATCGAGAGATGTACTCCAACTATGAGCAAGAATAATGAATGTTTGTGGAAGAATCACCACAAGTACAATGAATTATGGTGACTCATATATCTATTAAAATAAATTTTAACAAAGAATGCAATTAAAAATTTTCATTTCGTGTGCCACGATGTGATGTGGAGGAAAAAGTAAGATCTATGTAGTGGAGAAAGAATCATGACAAGATGAGAAGTAGAGAGATACCTACCCAGATAATGAATCAAGGGAAGTGATATGTCGGTAGAATATCAAAGACTGAAATTTGTACCTATTGGATTAATCCCAAAATTGTGAAAAAGGAAAAGCCCACATAATCTACATATCAAAAATAGAATCACCATTAGGGTAATGGCTGCTTAGTCATAGGTAAAGAGTAGTCAAAGTTTTCTAGGAAGCTAGACGAAGCAATGAAGCGGTGTAATAATTTGCGTGAAATAATCTATGGGTTGACCCATTAGGATCCACCACAATCCTCTACTTGATGATTCTAGAAGAACCCATCCCCTATGCATATAAATGTTGTTAACTGAAAATTCAAGTATTTTTGGTTCAAGGGGAGATACCATCTAAGGGGAAGTGGCATCAAAAGATGAAATGTAGTGATTCGATGTGATCTAGAATGTAAACTAATGAAAATAAGTAACCTGAGTTGAAGAAGGAATCAGGTATAATTACATGAAAAGAGTTAGTGTTATATGGCTACTGGCGACATGGAATGTAGAAGGATTTTGGTTCAAAACGTTGGCCCCAACAATAAGAAGAGTGGAACAACATAGGGGGAGCATTCAAAATCATAATTAGATGAATGTTCTGTCAAAGCAATAATTGGATGACCCAGATCAGTTGTTAGTTGTCTATCAAGAGAATATATATTGAGGTAAATGTTGCAACATTATTCTTTTTCAATATTATCCTTTTTGTTCAATTTTTATGGTATCAGTTGACTGTTTTCAGGATGTCCCTATGCTATGAGAGAATATCAATGTTGTTTCAACATAAAGCTGAGAGAAGTAGTTGAAATAAATGAAATCATAGAACATTGACACAATGACAAAATGTTTGTTGAATGTGATGAAGTGGTAAGAGTCTCAAGGGGAGTAGAAGTGGAAAATGGTAATTTATAAATAGATAGTAATACGGATCATGTGGAAGTAAAATCAATATCTATATAAAAGTCGAAGAGTCGTGCAGAAATTGACTTGAAATGAATGATTTGTAATTGGACAGTGCTAGTACAGAAATAGAAGATGAGGACTCTACATAAATCATTTTACATATCATAGATAGAGTATAATTGATTAGTGAAGAAAATAAATATGAGAATTGGTTTCAGGCTACAAATAAAGATCTTGACCAAATTGAGAAGAATTATATGTGAGATATTGTTTCGAGGCCAGGATTTAAGAATTTCATCAGAACTAAATTGGTTTATATAATAAGATGATTGAATATGGAATAGTGATTCGAAGAAAATCATGGATGGTGTGCAAAGGATAATCCTAGATACAAGTTATTTTTTCCAATTAGACATTTTCACTGGTTGCAAGGCTAGAGACCATCATATTATTTCAAGCCATTATAATGCAACGAATGTTCAAAGTGTTCCAGATCGATATGAAACAAGAATTATTTAATGGGGTTTTAATGGTGGATGTTTATATTGAGTATCTAAATGTTTTTCTCATTCATGATGATGAGAACTGAGTTTCTTGGTTGAATAAAGTTATATATCGTCTGAAATAAGCACCAAGAGCATGGTACTCCAGGCATGGTCAGTATTTGGAGAAGCATGGTTTTCCATGTGGTTGGTTTGATTAAAATCTTTATTTTAAAAAATGATAGTAATCAAAATATGATGATAGAAAGGAAGTTACTATAGTATAATACATACAGACTATTGAATGTTTACAATACCTGAATGCGGAAACACCTGATATTGTTTTTGGTGCATTCCAAGCAGTTCGATATCCAAGAAATCCCTAGGAAGGCCACAAATTGAAAAAAATACTTCAGTATACTATGGGAACTGAGGAATTTAGATTGATTTATAATGATAAATCTTAGCCAGAGCATTTGGGATAAATTTATTCATATTAGGATGATGCAAAAGATGACATGAAATAAACATCAGATGGTGCATTCAATCTTTGAGGTTTTTGTATTTAATAGATAAGCAAGAAGAAATATTTATTTTCATTGAGCATCATATTAGTAGAGTATATTTCAGCCAATCAATCATGCACACAGTTATTGTTGATGAAGCAGCAGCTTGATTATATAGGAGTTGATGTGAATACTCCGCTCAGAATCCAGTTCGATAACTGAAGTGCTATAAATATTAGCAAAAACCCTATTCATCATTCAAGGACAAAGAACATTCAAATAACGAATCATTTTATGAAGGAGAAATTTGATCAAATAATCATGAAGTTGGATATGTTCCTCTATAACTACAGGCTGCAGACATTCTGACAAAGGCCTTACCCAAGGAAGATTTTGAGAGGCATCAACTAGCTCTTGGAGTTCATTCAACTCCATGCACTTGAAAAAGTGTGGATGTGGGACCCCCATCTCCAAGAGGTATGGTGTGTCTTTTCCTAATTTGTGAATATATGTTCTCTAATCTGTTGTAGACCAAAAAGGAGTAACCTTTGAGTTCATTAAAAAATTTGGAGAAATAGTTCCCTAAAGGGGGAAAATGTAGCTAATGAAGGGATAGAATGTATTAGTCAAATACATGGGGAGAATATGACATGTGATGTAGTGAGATGGGGAGAGAGAATTAAGATAAGTGGACTATGCGTCATAAATATGGAAATTCTAGAAGTGATCAATCAAGGAATTGATGCCAGCACCACTGATGATTATGATAAAAGAAGAATAGTGGTGAAATAATGTAGTTAGAAGGTTTCCAACAATCAGTAAATGGTAACATTTTTGTTTCAAAAATTCATGTCATAAATTAAGTGATTACTTGAGGAACTTTTCATAATAATCATGTTTCTCACACCAAAAAATGCTCATGATAGATTAGAATATTAGGTTAGTGGATCATTAGTTGTTATCTAAATCATTAGAATCTAATGATTATAGATGATGACAGGAGCTTTAGTGTGGTATCTAATTCTAGATAATCTTTTTCAGATAAGTTTTCAAAAAATCCAAAGGGGGATATTGTTGGAAAAAATAACTTAAGTTAAAATTGCCGCATTTTTTGGTTGGTAGTGTTTGTTAAAAAGGTGAGTTTAAATGGTGAATTATCATGTTCCAGAGATTTTATTCACAATCCATGTTGACAATGAACCATGAAAAAGGAGGAGAAGATCTAAAAGCAGTACAAAAGAATAGATAAAAGGCATTTCCGTTTTCTTGTGTTTTCTAAATTCATAAGGTCTAAAATTTTGTATTTTATGAGCATCGCAAAATTTGTATTTCCTTGAAGATATCTTCAAAATATGGAAAAGGAATGAATTTTGTGAATATGGGCTTCATGTAGTCGATTTCATGAAGACATTAAGGATGTTAACTGTGTTTTTCGCTACTATGAAGAGATTAGCGAATGGAAGAGGTGAAGAGATTTTCAAGTAAGATTTGTGGTTCAAAGGAATAAGGAGCATCATGGACATAAAAAAAAGAAGGATCATTGTGGTGGTTCAAATGATTTGACATAATACTTCACAATTATGATTTGATTTGGGGATCTTGAAAATAGCCATTGTTATTTGCAATAAATATTGAACTTCGACAGAGATTATGGTGCATTACGATTTGAGATGACACAGTGATGACTATGTGTGGAAGGTTCTCGAGTTAGTGAAATTTCCTATAAATAGGTCTCGACCCCCTCAAGATAATGAAAGAGTATTATAAGAAACTTTTATAGATCTCATATTTCAAAGGAGGTTCGCAGAGGCAGTATGCTTAGTGAATGGTAGGTGCTTCGTGGTGTCTAATCTAGCTATGAGAAAGTGGTGTGTTCCATGATGGTTTAGTGAGATTTGAAAAAGAAGTCACTTTGCGAAGGCTGGAGCTCCTCCATGAACTATACAATGTGAAGGAATGATTTTTATGAAGGATTGAGCTCTGGGAAGTAGTGTTCTCTGTAAATAAGGGATCTCTACGAACCTGTGAGTTTCGTAAAGAGGTTGGATCATTGTAAAAGCTTGTTTATGCTTTGAAAAAGTGTATTTTTTTCACAAAGAAAAGTAATTGGATCATAAATTTAATGATAAAATTAAATATTATGATATTTGGATCCACGAACAGGAAATATAGATCAACAATCTAAGACGTTTGAATCAAGGCTTATTAATATAGCTTGTGATCCAAGGGAGATGAATGATTATCATGATGAAGAACTGTGAAAGTGATCTGCAAATGTAGAAAAATCAAAATTTAATGAAAATTGATAGAATATAATCTCTAATAAAATTCAGAATATGGAAGATAGAAATGATGATCTTGCTACACAACAATCTGAACTAGTTTAGAAGAAAAAAATACTACAACAAAACAATGCATGATTTAATTATTCTATTAATCAAGTTAATTCTATGCTAATGGAAAAATATGAAATGATAGATAATCTCACATGGGAATTAGAAGACGACATGAGTAGCGGGAAGAGTAATAGAATAGAAATCAATGCTCATCTATAATCAAGAGATATAAATATTTAGAAACTAGGGGAAGAAATAGAATTAGTCAATAAATAAATGGAGAAATCTAATTCTAAATACAATCCCATGTAGAAGGATAACATTCACTTACTATTTGGTTATTTTTCATAAGGTGGTGATGAAATGAAATCCAAATATTCTACATTAAGAAGTAGAATGAAAGGATTTTATCATCTGAAAGTCTATCCCTTTTTGGAAAATTTGGTATTGGATATGATGATCCCACATATATTAATGATAGAAAGAGAGTAGTGAAATGTTCTTGAGATTTGAAAAACCTTGTAGGTGGTGGATATTGACCTAAAAAGGATTTTACAAGACATAATGATAGTAAGTTCTATTTTTGTGGGATTCATGTTCATACATCATGCTCTTGATCATGGGATTAGAAATATATTTCATATTGTGATGATATAAATTTTACTAATCCTATGAATGTGAAAAAACCTCATGAAAATTTTTAAAGGAAAACCTATTAGAAGAAATCAATAATCAAATGTTATTGTTCTGGAAGAATGAGACATACCATGAGTATGTGTTAGGAAGCTGAGGATCTCAATGATAGAAAAATAACACAAGCTATATTCACATCTCAATGGAGAAATAATGAAATGAGGTGTTCCACTAATGGGAGATGTCTCACATGTTCTAATCATGGGAATTTGGCTAGAAAGAGCACCAAGAAGAAATAGAAGATGGAAAAGGAAGCCTGAAAGATATTCTCAAATCTAGTGATGCTTAAGGAAAAATCCTTCACTGGAAGAAAATGTGGTAAATTCAAAAATAGATGTAGTAACTCGGGGGAATCAAAAGGTGATAAACTAAAATTGTATCAATCAACTTCTCTATCACACTCAAAAAAACTCTTGCGCAGATAATGTACATAAACCGAGAGGAATAAGGGGAGATCGACTCCGACCATGAGTAAGAATAATGCATATTTAGTGGATGAATCACCACCATCACAAAGCATTGTGGTGACTTAGATATCAAAAAAAATAAATTTGAACATATAATACAAAGAAAAAATTTCATGTCGTGTTCCATGGCATGATGTGGAAGAAAAATGCTGTTCCTTAAAATGTTGGAAGAATCAAAGGAAGATAGGAATCAGAGAGATTCCTACCCAAAGAAGGAATCAAGGGAAGTGGAATATTGGTGGAACACCAAGGACAAAAATGTTTACCTGTTGGATTAAATCCCAAATTGAGAGAAATTCAAAGCCTACAGAATCTACATATTTGAAAAAGACTCATCATGTGGGTAATGGATGCTTAGTCATATGTCTAGAGCAGTCAAAGTTGGCTAGGAAGCTAGAATAATCACATAAAGAGTGTAATTATTTTCATGAAATAATCAAAGGGTTGACCGATCAGGATCAATCAAAATCCTCTCATGAATATTCTAGAAGAACCCCTCTCTCTATGTATATAAATAATATAAACTGATAATTCATGTGTTTCGTGTTCAATGGGAGATACCATCCAAGAGGAAGTGGCATCAAATAATTCAATGTAGTGATGATAATTTATCTAAAATGGAAACTGATTCCAATCAGTTACCAGAGATGAAAAAGGAATCAGGAATAATTCCATCAAATGAGTAAATGTATTATGGTTGCTGGCGATAGGAGAAGGTGAAGGATTGTGGGTCAAAATATTGGTCCCAACAACAAGATGAGTGGCTCAACATATGCAGAGCATTCAATATCATAATCATATTCCAGAGCTATCAAATAAATAATTAGATGACCTATCCCAGATGTTAGTTGTCTATCAAGAGAGGATATATTGAAGGAAATCTAGCAAGATTCATATATTTCACGACTATCCATTTTATTCTAACATTATGGTATCATATGAATATTTTCAGTATACCATGAAGCTATGTGAGAATATCAATACTGTTTCCATAGTATGTTGAGAAAAGTAGTTGAATGAAATGACACCACATGACAATGACAAAGTGAAAGGATGATTGTTGAAAGTGATAAATTGGTAAGAGACTCAGAGGGAGTATAATTGGAAAATGATAGTTCATAAATAGATACTAATAATGACCATGAATAATTGAAATCTATATCAGCATAAAAGGAGAAGAGCCAAGATGAAATATACTTGAAAGGTATGATATTTAATTAGATAGTACTAGTACAGACATGGAAGATGAGGACTCTATAGAAAGCATCATACATATCAAAGTTAGAGTGTAATGTGTTTAGTGAAGCATCTGCTGATGGGAATTGGGATTAGGCTATGAATAAAGAGCGTGACCAAATTAAAAGGAATTAGACGTGGGAGATTATTTCGAGGATAAAAAATAACAATGTCATTGGTACTAAATTAGTCTCTCATAATAAGATGAATGAAGATTTAATAGTTATTCTAAAAAAATCATGGATGGTGGGAAAAAATACTATTAGATAGAGGGTATTGTTGACGATTAGGCATTTTCACTGGTTGCATGTTTGGAGATAGTGAGATTATTTCTTTCCATTTAAGTGAAAAACAAGTTCAATGTGTACCAGATGGATATAAAATATGCATTTCTGAATCAGGTTCTACTTGTGGATGTTTATATTGAGTATCCAGATGATTTCTTCATTCATGAATATGATAACAATGTTTTTTGGTTTAATAACGTTCTATATGGTCTGAAATAAGAACCAAGAGAATGGTACTCAAGGCATGATCAATATTTTAAGAAGCATGGTTTTCAGTGTGGTGGAGTTGATTACAATCTATTTTCTGACAACAAAAGTAATCAAAAGATATTAAAGGAAATTCAGTTAATATAACATAATACTGGAAAACTATAAGAGGTTTACTATAACTGAGAGCGAAAAGACCTGATATTGTTTTCTCCAGATACCAAGAAATGCGATTTCAAATCAATTCTACAAAAATATGCATGCTTGTAGTGAAAAAATACTTCGGTATATTAAAGTCTCTATGGATTTTATTTTGATGTGTAATGATAAATCATAGTTGGAGCTTTTGGAATAAACAGATGCAGATTAGGTCGGTACAATTGAAGAAAAGAAATCAATGTTAGGTGGCGCATTCTCTCTTGGAGGTTTATGTATTTATTGGATAAAGAAGGTGAAAGATTTCATGTCATTGAGCATCATAGTAGTTTAGTATATTTCTTCCACTCAAGTATGTACATAGTTTTTATGGATTAAGCATCAACATGATGATAAAGGAGTTGAGTTGATGTCTCTACTCGGAATCCAGTTTGATAACTCATGTTCTGTAAATCTCCGCAACAACCTCATCCATCCTTCATGGAAAAATCACATTGAGATAACTTATCACTTTATCATGGTGATGGTTGATCACAACATCATGAAATTGCAGTATGTTCTTATAAAACTATTGGATAAAGACATTCAATCAAAGGCCTTACCCATAGATGATTTTTAGAGGCATTGACTATATTTGAGTGTTCATTCGTCTCCTCATACTTGAACAAATGTGGATGTGAGACCCCCATCTCACCGTGGTATAATGTGTTTTTCCCTAATCTACTGATATATGTTCTCTACTCTATTGCACACCACAAAGGAGTGACCTGTTGGTTCATTGTAAGAGCGGGAGAAATAGTTCCTTAAGGAAGAGTAAATGTTTCTAAAGAAGAGAGAAAATGTATTAGTCAATCACCCAAGGGGAATTTTATAGGTGAAACAATGATACCGGTGGAGAGAGACATGATAGGGGGTGTATTGGTTTCAAATCTTTCAATGATAGAAGTGATCTATCAAAGAATACATATCACAAAAGCTGAGGATCATGATCAAAGCAGAAGCGTGGTGTTAGAAGGTTGTTATAATGTTTCCAGCGATCATAATTTGGTGTCATTTTGGTATTAACAATTGGTTTCAGAAATGAAGTTTTTCATTGATTAACATTTAATAATACTCTTGTTTCTCATACCGAAAATTTCTCATATGGGCTTAGAGTATGTGGTGAGTGAATAATTGGTCACTATCTAAATCTCAATAGAAGAATGATTGTAGATGACAGAAGGATATTTATTGAGGAATTAATCTGTAGAGAATCAATTTGAGAGAAGTTTTCAAGAAACCCAAAGGGGGAGATTGTTGGGAAAAAATACCTCCTGGTAACATTGCAACATTTTTGGGTAGGTTGTGTTTGTTGACAATGTAAGTTTTCCTGGTGAATTATTGAGTTCCAAAGATGTTGTTTACAATCCATGTTGACAAAGAACCCTAACAATGGAAGAGAATATCTAATGGTGGTATAAATAAGTAGATACAATTAGGCCCTATTTTCCGGTGTTTACCAAATTTTTAGGCCATAAATTTGGAATTTGGTAATAATTGAAAAATGTGGATTTCTTTGAAGATCTCATCAAAATATAGTAATGAAATGAATTTTGTGAAGATGGGATTCAGGAACTAGATTCTCAAAGACATGAAAGATGTTGATGGTGTTCTTTGTGATTATTATGAGATTCACAAATTTTAGTGGTGAAGTTTTCTGCATGTCATATTTGCAAAGAAAATGAAGAAGGATCATCATGATAGTGCAATAGAAGAAGGATCATTGTAGTGGAATAAAAGAAGAAGGTGTACTTCGGCGGCACAAAATATTTTATAGAACTCTTTTGGATTACGACGAGATTTGAAAATCCGGAAAATAACTATTGTGCTTCATGAAATAGAGTGAATTTTGGTGGATATTTCAATGTTTTCTATTTAACCTTACATGGAACTGACTTCGCTTGTGTACGTGGAATTTATTATAAATAGGCCTCGACCCCCTCGTGATAATCAAATATTTTTCTAAGAAAAATTTGTATCCATCAAATTCCAATGGTGGTTCATGGAGGCAGTTTTCCTCACGAAAGCTAGGATCTATGCAGCAACTAATATAGCTCTGAGAAAGATGAATGTTTTATTTTGGCTCAATGAGCTCCATGAGGGAAGTTGCTTTGCGACAGCATGGGCTCTGCGACGGACTATGCATTGTGAACACTTGATCTCTGAAAAGGCATGAGATTTTCCAAGCAGTGTGCTCTACAAAGATATGAGATCTAAGAACATGTGATCTTCGCAAAGAGGATGGATCATTGCAATGTCTTGTTTGAGCTTTGCAGAAGTGGGGGCTTCATGAAGGAATAGTTCTCAGTGAAATAATTTCAAAAGGAATTTTCTAGTGTTTCAGAGGCAATGTGGTATTCATATTTGGATGAATGGTAGACTTTAACATGGAATCTGTCAACAGTTGAAGATGCATGTATTCATGAAAACGAATAGACCTACAATTCTATAAACTATGTCTGGATCCCTTCCAAGTTTAGTGATAAAATGAATAAGAAAAATGTTAACATTTCTATAGGTAGTGAGCCAGTGAGAGAGAAAAAGGGAGTGTCCCTTAGGAATGATGTGATCTGAACCTAAACATTGTAAAAGTAGTGAGCTTGGGAATAGAAGTGATCTAGGCCGATCATTATTGGCAGTGAGATTTATTGGATTCATTACATCAATGCATTGTATTTGTATGCTCCTTAGACGTAGCCCGGTGATGTTTAACCCAGTAAAAAACTCTATGTTTGCATTTTTTTTCTTCTTGCATCCCATTAAAATCATCATCAACATCAGATAAAAATGGGATGAATAAGATAAATAGTAACACATAAGTGTAATCAATGTGGCCATTATAATGTTGAGTTTAATATCCCGTGGGACATGATAAATTTTGAAATAGAATATCTATATCCTGATTCAGCCCCCTCTCATGGTATTTATGCCCCTTTTTGGTAATAACAAGTCCTAAATGAAATTAATATTATATTAAAGTATTATATATTTATTTTTTTAATAAATATATCTTTATTATATATGTTATGTTCTATAAAAATATGCTTTTTCAAAGAGAAAACTGAATTTTCGTCAAAACATTTCCAGTTTTATTTCTATATTATTTTTAACATTGTCATCATCCACCATTAAATTTAATTTTTTAATGTAGTTATTATTTTATTGAACCATATACCATATTTTATTGGATAGTTTATTTTTTATTTTGATGTGATATTTTCTATTTTTATACCATTCTCTATATTATTTTTGAAATGTTATGATTATTTATTTATCAGGGTATTTATTATCATTTCGTTTGTTAGATTCAATATGAATGTGCATATTGATATAGATCCAACCATTTTATATTTGGAATGTACTGGACATAGTAATTGATGGGTGGGGCCCTCTATAGACACTCGATGCATCAGTAGGTCTCATGTCACAAACTATCTTGGATATTAGTTTAGGCTTTATCCAATTATCTATGATATTCTGGCATAAGACCCCAATGGGGTTTTAACGATGTATGGAATTATTAATTTTCCAAATTATGAGATTTTTTTCGGATTTCATTGGGATTATTTGATCAATTATCATATGCATGAATTATTTTTATCTCATATAATTATTTATATGGAACTATTATATTGTTATTTATTTCCTGCCATAATATTCATGCCTTATTTAGTTAGTTTTTTTACATATAATCATAATTAGCATATCAGTTCATCCTCTTTCTTATATTTATTTCCCCCATGATTCCCAAAAGTGTGTAATATTGGGTATACATGGACATACTTCAAGAATAATGGTTTAATCACAAAAATATTATATTTTACTTTATGTTTTAATTTGTATTGTAACAATTCAATATGTATGTAAATTTTCAAGGAAAATATAATATTTTTTCCTTTGATATGTGATTGTTTTTATCAGATGATAATGTAACAATATAACCATCTAATCTATGCTTCTAGGTTTGGGGTCATTAGTGTTGGTATCATATGATTTTTAGTTCAAACCTAGGGAAGTATATTTAAAAAACATAGATTAAGGAAACATACCCCCATAAAATACATTGATAATATTCCAAAAGAAACAATGGTTCATTATTTTTTATTAGTTATAAATAAATTTTCAATTTGTCTTAGGTGTTTTACTAGTTATACATTTGTTTCATTAGGATTCATAATATAATCTATAGTATTCCATTTTTTATAGAGGGGTACTATTTGAGGAATAGAAACCATATTAATACACATAATAAATGTAGAGATTTAACTCATAGGAATGATAATTTTGTACGAGTTGGATCCAAAATTGAAGAAAAAAATGTATAAATATATTGGGACCACTAACATGGTTATGAGTAATTACCTGAAACATATAGAATAGCTTGCTGATCGAAAATGGGGTTCAATAATGTTAGACCCCATCATCCACTTTCTACATCAATCATATTTTGGGAAAATAAAATCCATTTATATGTGAGAAATATATATGTTTTTTAGAGGGGATATTTTTTTTTATTTGAGAAGTAATGAAATATAGAATGTTGTTATGGAAGGATATCATGTCTCAAGTGGTTAAAATCAATGGAGGTCATTGATTCAAAACACTAAAGTTGTAGGGGAAATAGAAAACATGTAATCAATGCATTTTAAGGATATTATCGTGGAAAAATATCTTCCTCATTAACTAAAAGATGATAGAGCAATACAATTATTGGAATTGAGGAAAATAGAATATGAAAATAGAACATTGTATGGACGAAAATTTAAATAGTTATCAAGGAATTATATGAACTATCGGTTTAATACAAAGATCAAGATTGATCATTTCATTTTTGGTATAAATTATTTTATTCAAATAAAACCAGTCTCTAAAACGTTATCATCATATAAGGATATTGTCTCATTTTCTATCACTATGAATAAATAATACTACAAGTCATATGTTGTTGAGCAGAATAAATTGAAGAATATGGATAATGAGTATTCAGGGAAAAGAAATATAGAGAAGGGGAATAAGTGAGGTGTGGAACATCTAACATTCAATAAATTTAAAAAGAACCATCATGTAACATGACTATTGAGAACATGAGTTTTCTTAAAGTGTGGAGAAAATTCCATCACAACCATTATTGTAAGGTAATGAAAGAAGAATTATATGTTTATTTAAACATTTGTATGTAGATAGATGATTATTGAAATGATTTCTTATTGAATTAAGAGATCATTCCTAAAAAACTACAATGAAAAAAATACAAGCTTCTGTAAACACCTCAACTGAGCATGATGTTCCAAATGATGTGGTGGAAGGTACTATAATAATATCATCTAGTTTAGCTACCTCTTTTTATTTAATACGTATCATTGTATTATTCTATATATTCCAATTTACTAAAAAAATAATACCTTTTCACATTCACCTTAAGAAGGGGGTTGCAATCCAAAATCATAGTGGACACCATACTGCAACCAAGATATGTTAAGAATTCCCAATTATGACATATAAACAAGATTTATTTTTAGATTTTATTATCATAATTATAATTTAATTTGATATAATATTTTGTCTGGGTATGATTTCAAATATAATTTAATAATTTATTTCATATACAAGTAAATAATGATTCATGATCATGATATGAAATTCCTTATCTTTAGTGGGGAGATTTCAAAATGGAAGACTTGTCTTGATCAACATCCAATAACTCTTTTAAAAAAGATTCATAGAGAATATTAATGATTACAACATATTGATGAAAAGGGTAATATTATAATTTAGTATGTGCATATTTTAAAAGTAAACATTGATATATTTCATGATGAATTCCAAAAATATAAACTAGATACAGAGGTTGAGTATTACATTGATTTAATGCCTAATGTATCGCATATATTAAAGGCTCACTATTGAGAGGCCATTGTAGAGTTAGTGGAGTAGCAGAATCATATAGTGGTGTTGACCGGTATGGTATTTTCATTCCCTAGTGTTTGACTTTGGTGAACCTATATTCTTTTCAATAAAAATATTGATAGGTCTATGAGGTAGTGCATTGGTTATCAGGAAATCAATGACATTACAATAATGAAGAAGTATCATCTACCTAATATTGATTACTTATTTGATTAAATTAATTTATCATTATATTTTTCAATGATTTAACTTTATTTTGGATATCACAAATTCCAATTAATGGTCAAATATATCTCGAACAAATTTTTTTTACCAATCTATGGACATTAAGAGTTTATTGTATATCCAATTTAATAAACTAATTCAACCAATGTTTTTAGGGATCTAATAAAAGTCATTCTCAAGTAATATATTTATTAGTAATAATTATTAATAGTGTCTTATATTACTAAATGAATAATAAATACCATTAATATCACTTACGTTTTGTTATTGAGACTCATAGAAGAAACAATGGATAAGAGAAATTTTTCGCGTGTAAATTTTGTTGGGAATATGTTCCTTTTTTTGGACTTATTATCTCCTAGGGAGGACTTCCATTGGATTCTAAGATGAAAAATACATTCCAAGAGTGGACAATATCACTAAAAAATACCTATTTACACAAAGTCATTGTTTTTTATGTTACTATTAGTAATTTCTTCAACAAATTTCCTGATTAGAAACCCCATAAAATGGTTATGATTATTTAGATAAATAAATGTTAATATCTGTTTTAATAATTGGAGAATAGATTGATAAATGCTCTGATTTTGACTATACATTTTGGAAATGGTGGATTTTATTATATGTAGTGATTCATTAAAGGATATAGTTGTTTTATTATATAGAATAACAAAGTTATTTATTTTGTGTCAATGTATTTCAAATATAATGAATTGAAATATACAACTCATGATCATTAGATAGCAACCATAATATTTTCTATGAATATATGAAAACACAATATATCTGGTGAAATATTTTAAATATATATATATATATATATATGAAAACAATTTGTAATACATATTATCACCTAAATAACACAATATGAGGAAAACATGGTATCTTGAGCTACTTAATGATTATGATTTCACAAAAAGATATCAAAAATAGGGGAGAAGTTTGGAAGAATATGTGTTGATATTAATGGATCATGGTGTTTTGAACAAAAAGTAGATAGATAGGGTTGTTGTGATCATGGATATAATATAGATATAGAAATTATGAAGGAATGGGAAATATTTCACACTTTTAAAATGATTTCCAGACCACCAATATTAGAAAAGATAAAATGTTCTCTGACTCATGATGAGAATTTTCAAATGAAAATTAAAGCTATGAATAATAGTAATTTGACATATTTAATTTCTATTTATGGTTCTAAAAATTTCTAAAAGGAGTATTTTTCCCCAAAAAAGCAAGTTAAAAATGGAATTATTGGATGATTTTGATATATAAAATTTATATATACACCATGGTAGTACTAAGATGTATATACATTTAAAGGAACATTTTTGTGGAATTATATAATGAATTTAATTTCGGATTATGTGTCAGGAGTTTTGGTTGGACCCAAAGGGATGGCTGATAGACAAATTTTTTGAGGATTCATGAAACCTATACCAATTACAACATATAAATTGGATGAAATTACTGTGGAATATTTAATTGGATTACCAAACAGTCCATGAAGGAAATGTATGATATGTGTTATTCTTGATCGACTTACCAAATTTGAGCATTTCATTACTATAAGAGATGATCTTCCATTGGTCTGGATTACATGGGTCTATATTAATTATTTTTTAAGACATCATGGTGCTCCTCATTCAATGTTTTCTGATCATTATCTAGGTTTTACATTGGTATTGTTGAAAATTCATCAAAAGGTAAATGATTACAGTCTTTATTTAATCACTGCTTATCACCCTCAATCTAATGGGTGTTAAAAAATGTAATATCTATATAGTATATGTTATTTTATTTCTGTTTTCATATCACTTTCAAGGTATGATGGATTAATATTCATCATTCATAATATTCTCATATAATAATAGCTTCTAGTTAATTATTAAAATTATGTTGTGTGATGCATTATATGAAAATAGATTTTATATAGAAATACGTTCGGATGAAGAAGGTTAATGGAATCTTATAGGAATAGAAATTGGGGAGGAAAGAATATTAATTGTAAATTTTATTTAAACCCATATCAAAGAATCTCAAAGTAGAAAGATGGGTGATGCTAATTACAATATGAATTATTTGTAATTTCATGTGAGAGATCATGTTTTCTAAAATGTATCTATATGAAATCATTTTATATTATTTATTAAGACAAGAAAAAAAGATCCCTAGGAACATCAGACCATTTAAAATATTTGGAATAAATTGAGTTGCATATAATTTTTTGGTGATGCCACATATTCTTTCTAATGTAAAAAATGTGTAATATATATAAATTTTAGGGAATTTTATTCCACAATCAATGAACGTTTTAACAACAGATGAAATATAATTGGATTTGAATTTATCTTATTGTCAAGATACAATCAATGTTCTGGATATAAAATAACAAGTGTTGAAGAATAATTCCACTCAGTAGGTAATTGTACTTTAGAAAAATAAAACGATATAAGAAGCTATGTGGGAACCTGAGGATAATTTTAAGAATAACTAACATAATATATTTTTGAGGTGACATTATCAAAATTTTAGGGCCAAATATTTTGATGGATGGAATAAAATAACTCCCCATTATTTAATGGTATGAATCTTTTAAAATAAAGGTAATCTCATCAATATATTGTTTTCTTGTAACAATATGTTCAAAAAATAATGAAATATTTTATGTGAATATTATAATATAACTATTAACATTGAGGGAATAAATATAAATTAATAAATTTAAAAAAAATGGTTTATACATTATGAATATATTTTATTTGTTATCAATTGATTAGTAGCAACAAAAAAATATTTACTAATGTATTTTTATGAAAAATTATTTTTGTGTATGAAATATAATTATGTAATCATATATTAAAAAAGTCACCATTGATGATGGCTTTAAATACTCTATATATTATATTATATCATTTAACTTTTATATTATATTTTTACTATGCATGTTGTATGAATAAATCTAGTTATATTAATAAAAAATAAATTTTATAAAAAGAAGGTTTTATCACATATTGTGCACTTATATTATATTTAATTTCTTCCATTTAAAGGTATTTAATATCATAAAAATAATAAAATTTTATGAATTTTGAGGTTTAAATATGGTAATTGGTCACCATTTATTTTTTGGTCAAAAATGAATATTAACCATGGTCAAATATATGACATAGATAAATAGTATTATGGGTTAATTTATGTTAAAATATATTGATGAGGCTGTAATTATTCATTATAAATCTTATTCTATTAGATCTATTTGAATTATAGCATTTATACTCGAATTTAGAGTTTTGAATGGATTCCTTTCCGTAAATATGACTTATATTTTATTTAAGTCAAAGATAGTTACCAAATTCCACTCTTTTTTGAAATATTTTTATTATTTTCAAATAGGAAAAATGGAAATAAATAAACATAAAAATTTATTTTGAGTTTATTTATATAATTTTCATTATAAAACTTTATTTTATTTTTTAATAATTTTTTTAATTCCCATAAATTCTTTTACCTTTCTAATACCAAAATTATTCATGTCAAAAAATGTATTTTAAATTATTAATTATCATAAAATTTATATGAGATATTCTATGAAATGAATTTTATAGATCAATATGACATATTATAGATGTCTGGAATAATTATTTTCGATCACCTAATTTATTTTGATGTATTTGAAGTCAAATTAAATTAATAGTGTTAAAATTGACATTACTAATAGTTTTTCTAAATAATAGGTTATTAAATTATGTAAATTTCATAAAAGTATTATATTACACCGATTTAATGTAATCCAGTTTACCAAATCCCATTTTAAGACATTTTTTACTCATTTTCTCATTTATAGTTACATTATAATCTCTTTATGTTTAAAATATGGGTTATGAGGACAAAGGTAAAAAAATATTAACTAATGGGTCAATCAAAATTATATTGTGTAAAAAGACACCAATTAATTTATATATACTATTTTTTGGGGTATTACAACACTGTAATACCTTATATAAAAATAAATATCAATTTTTGGGCATTTGTGGTGAGAATGAATGAATTATAATATAATCCATTGATAAATTTGAAAAGATCCCCTCATTAAAATTATGATTCTTAACCTCCTACCACTCTTCCCCACACAACTATTAGCCATAATTATTTACCATCCATTAAATTTATCTTCTCCCAACTACTTTATGTATGTTCAATAGGTCATGGTATTTCAATAATATCAACCATACTGTGTAAAGCCCCAAGAAATTATAAAATTTTAATTTATAATTAAATTTAATTTTCTTTATTATTATTTTTAAGAATCACTATGTTGAGCTTATTCTACACATAATAATTGGTTGGCTCACATTACATGCAAGGCCCAATTTTACAAAACAACAATATATTAATAAAATACTATTCATTAATATAATATAAAACTTATATTTAAAATTAGCTTTTATGAATAGTATTAAAAATATTTTTAATTTTATATATTCTGTAAAATTTTAACAATAATCTTATGTATTTTCTACACATTATATAAGAAAAAAATTAATTTTTTAGGATTAAATAATATTTTTCATAAAATATAGTTTTACAGCCTTTTAATGGAGTACCCATTTTAAATCCCACATATGAAACATTAATATATTATATTTTTCAAAATAAAAATATTATATTTAATATTGACATATAATTAACATTGGATAATTTTTTATTGTTTTTATGATGACTTTTATATTTTAATGAATAATGAAACATAAAATATTTTAATTAATAAATTATTTTTCATAAGATTTATTTTTATTTTTATAATATAAATAATATTTTTATTAATGTATAATTAGATCATGTTTTTAATATTTATTCAGATTTTGTTTATCGGAAGTAATTTCACATTGAAATTTGATATATGCACATGTTTATCTTTTGATGGTTTTTACATATTAAAACCCCATTTTCAAATTCAATCAATGGGATTAAGTTTAATTTCAGTATTGGAACTTCTATGTTTTTATTTTTTTTTAAACGATTCCATATTTTGAATTAGGGGGTTTACATTATGTAAATAGGTTTTTTTGAAAATATGAATTGTAAATTTTGTAATTTTTTTAAAACTGCATTTAAGGGTAAATATTATAATAAAGGGTAAAAATATTATAAAAAAATAGCATAAAACCTATCAATATTTTATTGGATGGATATATTTGACCCTTATAATCTAAATTTCGAAATATAATCATTTAATATAACCTTTCTCATGAATATGGCATGAATATTATTAAAATTAATGAATGTGACAAAATGTCACACTTTCATTTCTTATAAGTATAATAATTTTAATATTGAGATAACTAAGAGGTAAATTATATAATAAATTGTCTATATAATGATAAAATAATTATAAAAATCGAATTAATGATTTTATAATTTTTATATAATAAATAATTTCCATTAATGATGACACAATAGTGTTTCAAGAATTATTTGTTAAATATAAATGTAAAGTAAATGATAATCAAAATATTAAAATAGTTATAATTTGACATAATTAATGAAATAAAAGATTTTTATGGAAAAAAATTAAATTTTTGTGAAATATTATATGTATTGGTTTGATTTTATCATAGTTCTTTTTATATTTAAAAAATGAAAATATTGAATAGTACCAAAATTGACATAAATGATACTTTAAAATAAATAATAATTTATTAAATGTTATGAAATATAAAAAAAATAAGTATTAGAAAAATATAAAAGTGTAGTTTTATAAATTTCATAAATTCCCCAATTGGGATTTTTTAGGAATTTCTTAGTAACTATATTGACACTATATTATAAAATGACATGTAGACATGGTAGGAGATTGATTGTTTTACTATGATTTAATCCCAAAAGATATGGTGCATTTTTTGAACAAAACATGTCTAAAAAACATTGGTTGAGAGGATTTATTACCATCCTAACAATATCACCAAAATAACATATATTGGAGATATTTTAAATAGAAAATTAATTAATAATAAATTAATAGTTATAGAGTTTTGAAAAGTGCCCCTCCCCTATATTATAAAAGGAAACCTCTTCATGCCTATTCACACCTCTAAAGCACTTTGGATCTCCAGAAACCTTACCAATTATCCTCCAACCATCCCTAAATTCATCATATACTCTATATTGTGGGGATAAATCAATTATATGGAGTGATTATGTGCAAATCAAATAAAGACACTCAAAGAAGAGGTAATTTTTTTACCAATTACATTCAATTTATTTTATTATTATATATCCTACTCCTATGTTGTTTACATACCAAATAAAGACCTCTAGTATCCTCTACATTATGAGATGTTATTACAATAATGGATCAACCATTTTCCTTCATTTATCAATCCTATGAATATAAATATCAGCATGTGTACGTACGTACAACTTACCGTCTCCACACCGTGGTGTAATTTCTTTATCACACTACATTATTGGATGGGTTTAATGATTAGAATAATGGATATAAATAAAAAATATAACATGTTAATTATTCAGTATAATTAATATAACATCGAATTAAATACCATTTAACAATCTACAATATAATACTATCACTCATATGTATATACGACCTACCTTCTCCACAACGCGGTGATATTCATTATCCATGTTAACCATTCAAGAATGATTATAAAATTGATTTGATTTGTATATAAATTAATTATTAACTTAATATCATTTTGGATATGTATAAAATATTTTTTATTCATAAGAAACAAGACTAAAACGGCAAAACATTAATTGTATAATGAATCAGATAACACCTGAAATAATAGTAATACTAAAATATTATTAAAAAACATATTAGAGTATCATAAATTATATCATAAATATGGATACATTCCAAGAATAATTTAATAACATGAATTAACAATTATACATGTGGTTAATTAACCCTCTACTAAATAAAAGTCCAAGGTAATTATTTATATCATAATCCCTTTATTATCTGAGGTTTTTTAAATAAGTATCTATTGGGACATCAATCTCATCCATGTCCTTGTTTCATAACATTTATTTCAAAAGATTATCATCATGTTATTACGGAAATTTTACCCTTTTTTTACTTTTTTTAATTTTTTTTAAATGAAATCATTCCATGACTTTCCAAATGTGTTACTTTATGACCATTTTAACAAATTAAGAAATAGATTTTTTTTAACATATATGACGCAAGAGGCCATTTTATGCAATTATGATTATTTAAAATTTTGAACCATACAATATAAGCTAAAATTTTTATTTTCAAAAGTAATATTTTCTTATTTTACTACACTAATTTTAAAATATTTCTTTGAAAAAATGGATATTTTTATCAAATTTTTTTAATGATTTTGTGATATTAGATTCATCTTTATCAAGATCTATTGTTGGATTTTATGCTTCATTGAGGATTTTTTATTGAAGGTTTTATGATGTGTTTGACTTTTTATTTTCTATTTTGATACCATTCATGGTTTATGGTCAATGTATTAAAATTTATTATGGTAATTTTAAAATTAATTTTTAATTTATGTTTCTCCCTATTTAAATGAGAAATTGATTGGACTCAGTAAGAGAAGGGAAAGGAATGTTATAGTCCCTCAATACAATAGTAGGTTTCATGAATCAATTGAGATATGATTTTGGGTGAGGCCTGACACATTTATTTGATACTTGAAATGAATCCACAAATTTATTATATTATTGGTGTTATGCCTCGACCATATTATATTATTGGCATTAACCCTCTATGGTATGTGTCCTATATCCACCCTTTTGAATTTCTTGATTATGATATTAGTTTTTAATATTAAATTTAATTATTAAACAATCATAACATCCATGTGAATGCTGAAATTTTATTATTTGATTTATTCATCCCATATTATTTTCATGTTTATGTCTAAAAAGTATTGTGTTTTATTTTTATACTAGCCTTAATGTTTATGGCTATTTATGAATGTTTATACTATATTGTTTAACCTTACTAAGAATCTGAGACCACCGTTTTCTTATTATTTATTTTTCTTGGATTCCATTAAGTTTATTATGGTTGTTATGTAGAATTAATCTAATGAAATAATGGAATCTAAATTAATTATATATGTTTAATATTATGTTTTTGATTGAAATATATGGACTGTGTTTTTAATCTATTTTCCAAGAATAATAACCTAATCGATCCTTTGTAATTTTATTCCTAATAATCATTCAAATTTATTAAAATAATTCATTGGCTTTAGTTTTATATGGTTGGGGCATTATAGTTTGTATTAGATGAATTTTAGCAAAAACCTTGGATATTTATTTTCGAAATAAATGATTATAAAACATAATCATATTAATTATTTTGTGCATATTTATATGCATATAATATAATCCATTATATGTTTTTATGGTTAACCAACATTATTACTTCGGAATAAAGGATTTAAAAGAATTTTCTATCATGTATAAATCATATATGTGATTATTAAGGACTATATCACTTTAATTAGTGTTTCTCACATTGTGCATTGTGTTTTGGTCAATGGATAGAATCAACAAGGTTATGCATTAAGTTGTTATACTTCTAATGATAATGATATTAAAAAAGGTAATGAAATAAATACGTTACTAAAGAATATGATGTTTAAGAATATTATATATTTTAATAGATATGTGGAATCATTATGGTTATTTTTTATTTGTATTTAATAATTATTTCACCAATGGTTTACAGATTATATGAATCTTGATATATATACAGATTGTATTGTAGTACTTATTAATCAACTATTTAGTGGCCTAACAATTATTATTAGGGATTTAATTATGAAAAAATATTTGGTATGTGAAAAAAATATCTACATTAATTTTTTTGGTGATAATAATGTTAATAATGATTTTAGAAATTTAGAGACATTTTTGGATAGTTAATTTTGATGGTTATATTTTAGATAAGTCTTACATTTGTAATTGAGTAAGTTGGAAATTGAATATTAGTTTTTAGGATAAAACATTTAATCAATTTTGAAAATAAAATTGTTATTTATAGAATTTTTTAATAATATAATTTTAGAAAAATTACAACCCGCAGGTCGGGAGACAACCCATCACATCAGAGGAGGATGGGAGAATCAAACAGACATTTAATGTGCGACAAGGAATTATCACCTACCATTTTCTTATGGGGAGTCCTTGGTTAGTATAATATATTATTATTTATTTAAATGGTCACATTCAATGAAAAACATTATATGATTAAGATAAATATAAATTTTTTTAATTTTATTATCATTTCATGTGAAATATGACTTTGTGGAAGGAATTAGTTGAATTATTAAACTCTAATTTTCAAGTAAGTAAGCTTCCTTGTGTTTTTATTCTATGACATATTTAATTATTCAACTCTATCGAAAGGATCTCTAAGTAAAAAATAATATTTTTTTCATTCTTGATGACTGAAATGGTCCAATTGATCATTACATATTTATAGTTTTGTTATTATTAACATTAAAGAAATCACGTTCTCTATCACTCTTAATCAGATCAACAGAGTCCTATTTTTCATTCATGTCCTTATTTTACAACATGAACCCATTTTATGTGTTATATCTGGTTACCTTCAGACATCCAATTTTTTATTTTATATTGGGGGGCTCATTAATCCTTTTTTTGATGTGGGATATCAATATATATATATTGAAATGCCAAACCCCTAGTTTTCGATCCCACATTTAAATTCTGAGGATGCAATATATTAATGTAGAGGAGAATAAAACACCCAAATACATTATAATAATTTCAATTATTAATATATTATTATTTTTCATTTTATGAAACAATGTGTTCAGAGAATTCTATATACAATAATGGATTGTCTTTCCTTAAATGCAAGGCTTAGTTTTATTGAACAAGAATATACTAATAATATATTATTATTTAATATAATATATAACATAGCAGTTAAATTCATATTTTTGAGTATTATTAACAAATTCTTGAATTTTATATATTCCATATAATTTTAACATTTATACTATGTATTTTCATGACATTATATGAGAAATAATACAATTTTTCGAATAAATTAAATATATTTGCAAAATAGGGTTTTTCAACTATTTAATGGAAAACACATTTTAAATATAATATTTGACACTTTTATAAATTAAATTACAGAAAATAAACTTTTTAGATTTAATAGAGATATCATAATTTAATTTGGATAATTTTTTTGTTTTTTATAACATCTATATTTTAATGAATAGTGAAAAATACTTCATTTTAATTCAAAAATACTTTTTCATCTGACTTATTTATATTATTACGTAATCCATTAAATTGGTGTTAAAATATAATTAGATCATGTTTTTACTATTTAATTCAATGTTGGTCTTCGGATTTAATTTCACATTGTAATTTAATATATACACATGTCATATTTTTAATTGTTTTTACATTTTAAAAAATAGTTTTCTTTTTCCATCAACATGATTAATTTTGATTAAATTAGTGAAAATTATGTGTTTTGAATTTAAAAATATGGATTAAATATTTTAAATTAATGGGTCAAAATTATGTAAATAGGAATTTTTTTAAATTAGGTATAGTAAAATTATAATTTTTTTATTACCACTTTTAAGAGTAAATTGGGTAATAATGGGTAAAAATATATTATAAAATTATGTAAATACATTAAAAATATTATTGGATGGAAAATTTTGATGGTATGTTTCAAATGTATAGAATTATAGGTTTCCTGATTATGGGATTAGTTATTGATATTACAGGTGATTATTAGACTGGTAGAATATCCATGAGAATACTGAAATGAAATTATTTCATTTATTTATTCCAATTTATGTTCATATTTATTTCTAAAGTAGTTTGTGTTTTAGATTTATATTTCCCTTAAAGTTTATGTTTATTTATGAATGTTTCAGATGTATTAATAAACCTTACTGAGCATTTCAGATAACCCATTTTTTATGTTTTATTTTCCCAGGGTTCCATTAAGTGTATTTTCATCAATATGTGGAGTATGGCTTATAGAATAACGGAATATAAATGAACTATCTTTGAATAATATAATGTTTTTAATTGAAATGTATGGTTCATGAATGTAATCTATCTTCTAAGAATACTAAATTGATCAGTACTTCATGATATTATTCCTTATAATCATTCCTATGTTTTAAAATAATGTATTGACACCATGATTTTGGGGTTGGGGTGTTGCATTTGGTATTAGAGGAATGTTAGCATCAAATATGGGAATTTAATTTAGAAATAAGATATTAGAAAACATAACCCAGGGAATTAATTTGAGGATAAGTCTATTAATAGGATATGAAACATTAGATTTAGTAGCGAATATATTTGATTTATATAATAGAAAAATGGATTGAGTAGAATTTTTTATCATTTAGAGTTTAGATAAGTGATTTTTCATGACTATGTCGCTATGATTTTCATTTCTCACTTTGTGCATTGAGTTTTGGTCAATGGTTTGAAAAAGAAATGTTATAAATTCAATTGTTATAGTGATGATGATGAAGATATTATAAAAATAAATGGAATGAAGAAAGTATTAAAGAATATTATGATGAAGCATAGTAAATATTTTAGTAGTTAAATGGAATGAGTATAGTTATTTTGTATTTGGATTGAAGAATTATGTCGTCATTGGTTCTCAGATTATTGGAATCATGAGATATATAAGGATTGTATTGTAGTTGATCTTATTCAAGGAATTAGAGGCATAAGTGTTGTCAATATAGATTAATAGATAACAAAATATTTTTAATGTGAAAATAAGAGATACATTAAATTGTATTGCTAAAATAATGTTATAATTGATTTTTGAAATTTAGATACCATTTTGGACAGTAAATATGGATGGATGCATTTTAGACGTTTCTTAAGGTTGGAATGGAGTAAGATTAACATTGGATATTATTTTTTGGGGGTAAAACATTTCTATAATTTTTAAAATACAATAGTTATTTATAAACTGTTATGAAAAATTGTTTTTAAAAAATAAAAAATTGCAGGTTTGGAGACATCCCCTCGCATCAGACAAGGCTGGGGGAATCTAACAAATAACTGATATGGGACAAGCCATTATCGCCTACCACAAGCCATTTTTAAGTCCATGGTTTGTATAACAATGTATTATTTAAATAAATTTTTATATGTTCAAGGTTGAATCCTTATTATATTAATATACATAGATTATTTTTTAATTTTATTATATTTTGAATTGAAAGATGTGTTTTTGGAAGGAAATATTTGAAGGATGAATCATTACATGTCATGTATGTATGGTTCTTTGTGTTATTATTAAATGATGTAATATTATTCTTCAACAAAAAAGATATGATATTGAAACCAAAAATAATATCCTATTATTTTTCCATTTAATAAAATGGTCTCATAATCGGAAAGCATAGGGCAGAGCCCTTATTATTAAAAGAAATGAAAAGATCCCTTTTTAATGGGAGAGGGTAACCCATTAAATGCCATAAGTCCAGAGGCAAACAACCAAACCTCAAAACAATGTAGAATCACCCTCGCATCCAAGATGAAGCCGACAACAATCAGACTGCCAACTCCCTAAAAGGCTAATCTGCAAAGAGAAAAACCCGCAACATGAATTTAATAACATCAAGAGATTACCTCAAGCCACCATGAAAGAAGTAGGAAGAAGACATGATAGAAGAAAGAATTAAATTTTCCAAATAAGTGATGTATATTTCAAAAAATGATATTTCACCACCTTCTAACGGTGAAAAAATTTTAAATAAAATATTTGAATCATTTGTGTATTAAATTTCAAAAAATAAACTTCTTATTTTTAAAGGTTACATAAAATATTACATTAGATAATTTTTGGTTTTTTTCGATAACATTAATATTTTAATGAATAGTGGAAAATACAACATTTTAAATCAAAAATTAATTTTCTTCTAATTAATTTTTATTATTATATCATATTTTAAAATTGTGTTAAAATACAATTAGATCACGTGTTTACTATTTAATCCACTGTTGGTCATTGGATGTAATTTCACATTTAAATTTGATGTAAACACATGCCAATCTTTTTATGGTATTTACTTTTTAAAAACCCTTTTTCTTGTTCCATACACCTGATTAATTTTAATTAAATTATTGTAAATTATTTGTTTTGAATTTTGAAAACTGGACTAAATATTTTTAATATGTGGTTCCAAAAAATGTAAATATGTTTTTATTATTATTCAACATTATAAATTGTAAATTTAGTTATTTTTTATTACTGCATTTAAGGGTAAATTGGGTAATAATTGGTATAAATATATTATAAAATTACATAACACGAGTAAAACTCATATTGGATGGATAATTTGTACCCTTATCATCTAAATATTTAAATTCGATCATTTAATGGATACATTTCCATGAACATGATGTAAATATTATTAAAATAAATGAATGTGACAATATCATATTCATGACATGAAGCCTCGATAATAAGTTTTAAATGTCCATCATTTTGTGTTTCATTATTATAAGATTATTTATTGATATTACATGGGATTATTTGACTACTAGAATATTCATGTGACTGTTGAAATAGAATTTTTCTATTTATTCATTCCATATTATTTTCACATTTATGGCTAAAAATAATTGTGTTTTAGTTTCATACAGGCCTAAATGTTTATTGTTATTTATGAATGTTTTTGATATATTTTTTAACACTACTGGGAATCTAAGATCACATATTTCTTATGTTTCATGTTCCCAGAATTCCATTATGTGTATTTTGATTGATAGGAAAAGTTAATATAACATAATAATGGAATCTAAATGAATTATCTGTGAATCAAATTATGTTTCTAATTAAAATGTATGGTTCATATATGTAATCATTTTTTGAAGAATACTGAACTAATCAGTCGTTCGGGATATTATTCCTTATAATCATTCCAATGTATTAAAATAATTAATGGACTTTATGCTTCTGGGGTTGGGGATTTACATTTGGTATTAGAGTAATTTTAGTATGAACCATGGAAATATAATTTATAAATCAGATATTATAAAACGTAAACCAAGGAATGAATTTGAGGGAAAGTCTATGTATTGGATATAGAACGTTGGATTTAGTAATGGAGAAACTAGATGAATACTATTTAATGATTGATTTAGATGAATTTTATATAATTTTGAAATCATATTTGGGATTATTAATGACTATATCTCCATGATTAGTGTTTCTCACATTGTGTATTGAGTTTTGGTCAATAGTTTGAATCAGAAATGTCATACATTCAATTTTTATATTAAATATGATGAAGAGGTTTAAAAATAAATTAATTAAACGAATAAGGTATTACATGATATGATGTTGAAGAATAGTAAATATTTTAATAGTTAAGTGGAATGAGTAAAGAAATTTTGTATTTGGAATCAAGAATTTTTTAATCATTGGTTCTCAGGTTACAAGAATAATAAGATATATAAGGATTGTACTAAAGTTGTTCTTATTCAAGGATTTAAAGGCATAAGAGTTCTCATTATAGATTCATATATGACCGAATATTTTCTATGTGAAAATAAGTGCTACATTACATTGTTTGGGGAATATTATGTTGTGATTTATTTTTTAAATATTGAGACGTTTTTGGACAGTTAATTTTGATGGATGTATTTTAGATGAGTATTACGGTTGGAATGGGTAAGATTAACATTGGATATTATCTTTTGAGGATAATAAAATTTATATAATATTTATAATACAATTTTTATTTATCTGATGTTATAATAATATTTTTTTTATAAAAATAACAACTCACGGGTTCGGAGACAACCAATCGCGTTGGACAAGTCTACAAGAAAAAACTGATGTGCAACACAGAATTATCTCCTACCCTAAGCCTATGGGATGCAATTTGTTAGTATAAGAATTTCTTATTTATATAAATGGTAAATTTTCAATGTTGTTACCATATATGATTAAGATACATATAATATTTTTCATTTTTATTATCTCTGTAATAGAAAGATGAGTTTTTGGAAGGAATTATTTGACGGATGAAACTCTACTTTTCAAGTATATATGATTCATTGTGTTCTTATTCTGTAATGTAAATTTATTCGTAAACTCTAGCGAAAGGATATTGAAAAAAAATCCTAGTACTTTCTCCAATGAATCAAATGGTCCCATAGGTCATCACATATTTTGAGCATTGTGATTGTTAACTTTTTCCCAACCATGATCTCTATCACTCTTAAAGAGAACATGATAGTGATATTTTTCATTCATGTCCATGTTTTACGACATGTATCCATTGTTTGTGTTATCTATGGTGACCATCATACTTCCCATTTTTTATTTTAATGTGGGGGTCTCATTAATCTTTTTTTGATGTGGGATTTCAATATGTATTTTTTTAAATATCACGCCCCCGGTTTTTTATCACGCATTTAAATTGTGTGGATGCAATTTATTGAAGTACAGAAGAATGTAATTCCATGATACATTATAATATTTTAATTTCTAGGGAATTTTTTTCCTTATTTTTAGGATACACCATGTTGAGATTATTCTACCAATAATAATGAGTTTTCCCTCATTACACAAAAGGCTTAGTTTTATCGATCAATAATATATCAATAAAATATTATAATTTATTATAATATTTATCCGAGATTTTAAATTCATTTTTCTGAATATTATAAAACACATTTTAAATTTTCAATATTCCATACAATATTAAAATTCATTTTAATTATTTTCTGGACATGATATGAGAAAGAATTCATTTTTTCCAATAAATGAAGTATTTTTCAAAAAATTAAATTTTACCGCTTTTTAATAGAGAATTCATTTTAAATAGAATATTTAAAAATTGTATATATAAACTTTTTTAAAATAATCGTCTTATTTGGAATAGGGACATAAAATATTTTTGTATTTTTTTGTTTCTGATAACATTTATATTTTAATGAATAACGAAAAATACAACTTTTTAATTCAAGAGTTGTTATTATTCTAATTAACAAAAAGTTTTATATAATCTATTAAATATGTGTTAAAAATATAATTATATCATTTTTTTACTAGTTAATCCATTGTTCATCAATGGATACAATTTTACATTGAAAATTGATATAAACGCATCTTAAAATTTTGATGCTTCTTACTTTTTAAAAAACTATTATCTTGTTCTTTCAACATGTTTAATTTTAATTAACATACTTTAAATTATTTGTTTTGAATTTTGAAAATGGTATTAAATATTATGAATTGGTGGGACCAAATCATGTAAATAGTTTTATTTTATTATTCAACATAATGAATAGTAAATGTAGTTATTTTTTATTACAGTAATTAAGGGTAAATCAGGTAATAATGGGGAAAATTATATTATAAAATTAACAAACACGAATAAAAATATTATTGGATGTATAATTTATACCCTTTAAATTTATTTTTCTATATTTAATCATTTAATGGATATATTTCCTTGAATATAACATGAATATTATTGAAATCAATGAATGTGACGAAATATCACATTATCATTCCTTATTTGTAAAATAATTTTTATATAGAGTTTACCCAGATATAAAATCAATCATAAATAGTATATGAAAATATATAATAAGTATCTAAATCATAGTAATTTATTTATATTTTTTAGAGATTAAATAATAACCATTAATGATGACACAATCGTGAAGAAGAAATTATTTTACTAAATGAAATATCAAAAAAAAAGACATTAAAAATATCTAAAAAAATAAATTTTTTCATAATTAATAAAATAAATACTTATATATATAACATATATATGTTAGTTATATATTTATAGTATTTTTTTGAAGTTATCATGAGGTTATGATATATTTAAAAATAGAAATATTGAATAGTATCAAAATTGAAATAAAATATACTATAAAATATATAATATTTTGTTAATTGTTATAAAATTAAACAACTATATGTTTTGAAAAAATGTCTATGATAGTGTAAAATTAGTTTTTATTTGTTCAATTTTGGTTATTTTTAAATTTAAATGAAACTATATTAACCGTATAGAATAAAAATACAAGTAGACACGGTAAGAGTTAAATTGATTACCTAAGGGTTAATCCCAAATGATAAAGTTATTTTTGTGCCCTAATCAAGTGATTAAATAATTATTTGGGATTATTTTTACCGATAATAATATTTTCTTATAAATTACTCACATTGGAGGTATTTGAAACTAAAAATCATGTTATGATAATTTTATCATTTTGGAGTTTCTAAAAGCTCCCCTCCCCTCTATTATGAAAACACAAATCTATTTCTCTTTTATTAAAAAGTAAAAAGTAATATGGAATGGACAAACCCTTCCCAAATCTCCTCAAAAATTTTCTAAATTCCTCTTAGAGGACATAATTATGCACATAAAACCATCATATGGAATCCTTTTGTGCAAATCAAAAGGAGATGCTCAAAAAAGAGGTAATTATTTTACTAATTCTATTAAATTTGTTTTCATTTTCTTATAAATATTCATATGTTGTTTCCAAAAAAAATAAATATACTACCAAATAAATTCTTAAATGTTATTATAATTATTAAAGAACCATATTCCATCATTTATTCGTCCTACAAATAACAATATAACCATGTGTGAGTATCTATGACTTGTTGTCTCCACATCGTGGTGTAATTTTTTATTCAACAATACATTATATTGATCGGAATAATGATAGGTAAAATGGATATAAATAATAAATATAACATGATATATATTCTTTATACGTAATATACCATCCAATTATATACCATTTAACCATCAACAGAATCATATTATCGGTCGTGTGTACATACTGCCCACTGTCTCCAAAAAGTGGTGAGATTCTTTCTCCACGTTAACCATTCAAGATTGAATATAAAATTCATATGATGAGTTAATATAATATTTATAGACTTAATATAATTCTGGATAAGAATATGATATGTCATATTTATATGAATCATAACTTACATAACAAAACATGCAGAGGAAAACGAAGTTGTTAACACCTAAAATAATGATAATTTTGAAATATTATTAACAAAACGTCATAATAGAAACATATATGACATAAAAAATATTGATATTGTTATAGTATGATTTTATAACATTATTTAAAAATTATATAGGAGTTCAATGCATCCTTAAATAATTTAAATTCCAAGGAAAGGGTTAATTCCACAATCTTATTATTATCTGAGGTTGTTTATTCGTAATTACATACTGGGACATATTTATCCTAATGACCATGTTTCATAAAATGTATTTCTAAATAATATCAACAATTGTTTCATGTCCCTCTACCCATGTTTTAATTTTTATAAAACGTTTTGAAATGAATGTTTCCATCTTCTTCCAAATGAGGTACTTTATGACCTTTTCCTGAATAAATGAAAGCATGTTTTTTTACATATACGGTGCAAGCAGATATTTTTTCTCTATTATGGTGCCTTAACATTTTGAAGCTTCCCCAAAAATCATACAAGGTTATTTTCATACGAAATTTTTTATTTTAAAATTACTCTTTTTGTAAAGGTTTCAAAGTAAAAAACAGATATTTCTTCCAAAGAGTTTTAATGATTTTATGCGATTAGATTCATCCATGTCAACATTCATTATTCAATTTTATGCTTAATTGAGGATGATTTAGTGATTCTTTTATGATATTTTTTTACTATTCATGGGCTATTTTTATACCATTTTCGGTTTAGGGTTATTGTATTAATATTTGACTTCCTTGTTTTAAAAACGGATGTTTATATTTTGATTCAACTATTTATTACGAGGAATGAATTAGCCATAGTAAGTGATAGTCGGGGCCTGATATATCCCCTTGATGCATCAACATGGTTCATGAAACAAAATAAATATGGTTTTGGCTAATTAATTAACAATTAATTAGATTCCTTGCATGAAGCGTTGAGTGTGTTCTATTTTTAGAATGAATCATTGACAATATTATATTCTTGGCATGAAGCCTCAATGGTAAAATTTCATTATCCAGAAATATTAATTTCTTCATTATGATATTAGTTATTGATATTACATTTGATTATTATACTTTTAGAATATACATGTGAATTTTTAAATGGAATTGTTTTATTTATTCATTCCATATTATATTGATGTTTATATTTAAAATGTCTTGTGTTTTAGTTTAATACTTGCCTTAATGTTTAATTTTATTCATGAAAGGTTATAATGTATTGTTTAACCTTATTGAGAATCATAGATCACCCATTTCTTATGTTTTATTTTCCATGGATTCCAAAATCGGTATTATAATTTTTATGAAGGGTTAAGATAATATAATAATTCAGTTATCAATGATATATTTATGTTTCCTATTATGTTTCTAATTTCAATGTAAAGGTCATGTATTTAATCTATTTTCCATGACTATTAAACTAAATGGTAAATTGATATTTGATTCCTTTAAATCATTCGAATGTATTAAAATAGCACTCTAGATTTGAGCATATATGGTCAGTGTGTTACATAGATTCCCTAAGTGGATATCCAAATAAGAATTATTTATGAAAATGTAATCATCCTTACTAAATCATCAATTTTATTTCATATTATACATCCTCTTAATTTGTTTTACAAATTATAAAGTAATAAATATAATATAATATGTATAAAAATAAGTTATTATTATTATATAACAAAAACATTCTATATCCTTTTTATCCAATGTGAATTGAAAACATCACTCGTGCGTTCATAAAGCTTACCGTCTCCATGTAACAGTGTAATTTGTTTTCCATCTCGACATTACTCATATGATTATAAAGATGGGAAAAAATATGTCATATTTAATTCAAAAATTTCATTTTGGAAAGATTAATTTATATTCAATTTTTTTCGTTCCATCAATCAAAAATGGATATAACACTCATGCATACATAATACATACCATATCCATGAATGGTGTTATTCATTTTTCTATATCTAATATATATTGATTACTCAAGATAAATCTATAATGGTAATAATTGATATTAAAATCATGATTAAAATTTGGGATATGATATAACCATTATCAATGTACAATGAAGGTGACTTCCAAATCAAAATATATATTAAAAATGATATAGTTACTACCTGATGTAGTAATTTAATAAAATAATTTTTAATAAATGGGTGATAAAAAGTATTAAGTAAAACAAATATTATAATATATATATATATATGATAATGGTTCAAAAATTTATGTAGAATAGAATATATTTATTATATAGTAGGTTTGGATATCTATGAAGAATTCCAGACCTAAGTAAAGTGTTTATTTGATAATCCCATCATTATTCGTGATTGTTTATGATTAACTCTTCGGTGTGAAATATTTATATTTCGTGTAACTTTTTTATAAATATGTTTTCAAAATCATTTTTTAAAATCATTTTTTATAAGTTTTACTTTTTTGAAAAAAAATTAATGGCATCTTTTTTTCGTTTTACAAATGCTATACTTCGGGACTTCTGAAAAAACAATATGGAAGGAATATTTTTTTAACATATATGCCATGACAGAATTTTCAAATCATAATGAAGAAAAAAATTCTTTTAATATTCCATTAAATGTTAATGTGGTTCTATTCTAAGAAAAATAATTTTTTATAAATGTACAATTTTTAAAAATTAATTTTCAATTATGAAAAGGGAATTCTCATCCAATGTTTTCCAATGATAGTTTTTTTTAAATTATCCATTTTTAAATACATTAAATTATTTTATGAATTATTGAGGGTATTATATAATCAAACCAATTCCCATATTTTATTTTATGTTATATGATTTTTTATAATGATGTTCTATTTTAATACAATTCATCATAGTACATTTGATAGGTTATGATTAAGTTTGTTGGTTAGGGTAATTATTATCATTTCATATTTTAGTTTCTATATAAATGATTATATTTATTATGTTTCACTCCTTTAATATATGGAATGAATTAAGAAAAGAATGTGGTGGATGGTGTTAAGTATATCCCATTGAATGATCGATAGGTCTCAGTAGATAAATTGGATTGGATATTGGATGAGGTCTTACCCTTATATATGAGATATCATGGCATGAAAATTCAATGGTAATATTTTAATATCCAAAATTATTCATTTCACTCATAATGAGATTAGTTATAGATTTATAAGTTATTATTTTGTTATTTATGATTTCCATGTATATTTTTTATATCATGTAATTATTTATATGTCTTTAATCAACTTCCATTTATTTCATGCCATAGTATTGATGCTTTATTTAGTTTTTGTTGTACGTATACTCATATTGTGCCTCCGAGATCATCCATTTTATTATATTTATTTTCAATATTATTATAGAAATTATATTATGATTTACATTCATGAATAGTTTAGGAAAAGAATGTTGATCTCAAGTAAATACATTGTAGGGTATTATGTTTTAATTTGTATTTTACGATTCATGTATATATCTATTTTATCCAATGAAATGAAAATATTCAGTCCATTCGGATTTGACTCTTTGTATATAATAAAAATGTAAAAAAGTAACAACTAATCTGGTCTACTATGGTTTATTTAATTACATTATAACACCCATCCAAGGATATACATTCAATAAAAAAAGGATATCCATCTTCGGATTCCAGATCATTCCATTGATTATCGACATAACTATTTATATAACTTTGTGATCCTCTAATTTGATCATTAATAGTATGTAAATTTATTATCTTAAACAAGTTATAGGACTAGGTTTTTCCTTTCATTATATTTATTCCAAAATGTTGTATTTTTACATATTTTCTCATATATGCTTTATATGGTGCTATTTGAATATATAAATGGAAACTATTATTATAGGACCACTCTACCTATAGTAAATACTAATATCACATACCATGAATTTCATGTGATTATAACATCACCATTTATTCCATTTTTAAATATCTATTTTCTAAGGTCTACTAGTTTGAGTATGGTAGGTTGTGCTAAAATAAAGCTGAGAATCAAGAGAATTATGATGTCTGTACCAAAATATTGATGTAAAATGGGGAACATGATCAGAAAAAATTGAATTAGTTCTTCTATGAAGTCTTAAAACATCATTAATATAGAGAAATTTGTTATACTAAATAGTTATTTATTCTCATAGAGTGATGAAATATGCATATTTGGTTAGTAGATCATGGATAACCGATAATTCATCATTATTTATTTGTGTAGGTGGTGGTATTGTGAAAATTCTATAGTAATTTCTTCCCATATACTCATTATAATATAAATAGGTTTAATGAAACCTCTTGGTTGTCTTCTCACTTCATTAACATTTTGTATAACCAAACACATGGACACATAATCTATAATTTCTCTATTAATGTTATAACAATAAAAAATGAGCCCTCAAATACCTATACAACATTGTGCTACTAGGGTGTATCAAGAAATTTGATCCATGGGCATCATTCACTAATTATATATTTTGATCAGATATAAATGGAACATATAGATGCTTTCCATTTTGAAACATCATCTTCTCATGTGGGTTCGGCTAATTCTTCATCATTTACCACATTAATTTTTTTCTAAATGTTATCATCAGGAAATTGAGAACCTTTTTCCTTTTAAAATAAATATGTGTTTTTAATAATTTAGAAAATTATTTATTTATCCATTTCTTTAATAATTCCCATTTCCATATTTACTAAATCCTTGAAAATATGATCGCTCCAAATCCTAATTATTGGGATAACCCCAGGATAATTCATATTCAATAAATCTTACAATATATTTTATATTATTTTGGTGACATTTTTTTGAAAAGTCATCCCCCATGAGTATCTCAAGTCATCTAATTTTATTTATGTTGATATATTTCATTGAGATTTTTATTTTATTATTTTATGGTCTATGTGTATCTATCATATTTCCCCATAGTGATAATATTTTCATATCATCAAAGAAATCATTATAGTTGTTAACAAAATATTGTTGGTTGGATATTTCCATTTATGGTATTCATTTTCCATGATGCAAATCCAATGACATTATAATTTTGTATTAGGACACAACCAAGTCACTTTTTGATGAATCACTACATATTAAAAACACTTAATTTCTATATGGTATACATATAATTGTAGAATTGAACAATATAAAAATTATATCCCTAAACCATTCTTCACATTCCACTATCCAAATCATCAACAACCTTTATACATAATATTTAGTAATGAGTTAGAAAACTGTGAATTGTTTTTAAGGAATCATCGACAATAGCCTGCCAAACCATTGTAACAACATACCTCAGTTATTTTCATTTTTATAGAATAATCTAATTCCACCATCAACTTCAAAGGATAAAAAAATATTCTATCCTTGGTGATAGTATGTCGAAAAAAAAAAAATATTTAATCGATAAATCACACTTACTAAATTTTTAATATAAAACTATCTATAAAAGAGACTCTATAATGATCTATAAGTGATTTTCATGGTCCTCGTTTATTTTAAAATACACCCAAACATAGTCATTGAATACCAAAATAAAATCATCAATATATTGTAGGATTTATATATTCATTAGATCTATAATGAAGAGGGTTCATTATTCAATCCATTTCAAGTTATTGTAAACATTTAATGTCAATATCTCTTTCATAAATATGTCTTCAGAATGTATTCCTTTATAACTCACACATGAAAATATCCAAAATGAAAGTATATTTTTGAAACATATTTGGCTCCTTGGTATTTAATGAACATGACATAAATGAGATACATATGATATTTTTTATCTATAAAAACATCATTGATTTAGCTATAATCAATATATATCATCAGGGACCTATATTGATTCTTAAAGAAGATAATAAGAGATCCACATAGTGAAAAACAAGGGGGAATAAATACCTAATCACCTAACTCTGCTAGTTGTTTCCTTAAGTACACTAATTCCATAATTTCCATATTATAGGGATTCATTGATATCGGTCTGACATCATGGATAAATTCATTGGTAAACAAAACATCATGATCTGGGGGATGTCCAGGTAATTCCATATGATATAAATCCATGATGTATTGTATAATATGTAAATTCAAAATTTTATGATTGATTTCTCCATTCCTAGATTTTGATTTCTCTTATCTGCAAAGAATCACATCTAGTGGTGCTATTTAGAGTGGATATAGATATGACTCAAATGATGATGTCTCTACAATAAGGATATGGAATTCAAAATCGTTCTCATAATTCATTATTTATTTCTTCTTTCCATATTTTTTTGCATTAATTTTTTAAATATAGTCCATAATAAGGATTTTAATGGTGTCAACTAATTGAAGGATAATAAGCATAGTAAATAGAAACTGTTTTTGAGTTATAATGGGAAGTACCTTTCAAATAAATTTTACAGTGAGACATCAAATATGAATCCTAACTAATAAATACCTTAACTAATTAAATGGGATATGTCCAATTTACATAGAAAAACATTGGTAGATATACGAGTGTCTAAGGATCCATAATCAAATTATATATGATCTAAATTAGAATATAGAATTAATGTACCTTCCACAACATCATTGTGTACTTACACCTTAGATGTAGTGATTATGTAAACATGGCATTCTCCACTTGTAATATTATGTATAGGATTCACTTAATTATTGGATTATTCATTTTCATAGTTCCATATCTTGGTATAGTAGAAACAATGAATAAATTTGTTTTAAATCTTCCATTTCTATTTTTTTCTATGATACCCCTCTATCTAATCATATAAAAAACTCATAATATAATTATTTGTTTTCTATGTTTATTATTATCACTGACTGAAAAAGATATAAGTCACCTTGTTCTCTAATTATTCTTTGACACATTCCCTATTTCATGGTGTATATATGACCATCTCTTCTCTTGATTTCCCAAAAATAAGTATGATCTATAAATTCCATCTCAATTTTGATGGAACATAAATCTATTTCATCATATAATGAAAATGAATGAGATAAAATTCATTACAGAGACTCGGTTTAATCACATAAATTAAATTTTAAATCACACACTCCATGTTTCATATATATTCTGTTACATACCAATTTAACCTTGTAAACATATCTTCATACTATGTAGAAAATTTTGCACCATTTTTCTTTAATCTAGTGATATTTCTGTTTATTTTAGTTAGTTTTTTCATAAAGGTAATACTTTTAAAATAATGTCTCCATAAAAAATTTCTATTTAGTGAGTTAAATTTAATCTTCCCCTAAGTATTCTAAATCAAAAACCACCATTGATCATCATTTCCATTGAGGAAATACACATCCAGTGTGAGGTTATTATTTTCACAACATCTGAAGCCCATAAATATATTCTCTAAATATATAATCCATTTATTGGAAAATATGTGTTTAGTAGTCCCACAACATTATAAGAAATTCCTTGGAATATAGAGTTCCAATATATGATAATATCATTATGTAATATGTTTATCCATCTATTTTTTTAGTTCCTGTACATTCTATATGAGTTTCCAAGGTACTGAAATATATATAATGGACATGATTAATCATACCAACCAAAATTCTGTGCACCATTTATAATTAGTTATATATAATAAAATAACTCATAAATTATGAATTTTAAATCGTAATGTACAATTCCTAATACGACGTAACACTTAGAAAAAACTAAATTTATGCATTGTTAACAAAAAATAATAATAATGGGGTTTTTATTATATAGTTATTTACAAATACTTCATAATATATTTAAAGAATATATGAATTATTCTAGGAATATCCACTAGTATTACAAAACTATGGGTACAGTATAGACCATTTTCATGCAGTAGGTGATGATCTGGTAAGTCCCAATTTAAAATTTTAAGAGTTATTGGCCATAGACACCTATGTGCCAGAACCATATCTCTATGAATTATCCAATCAATGATTTATTCCTAGAAAAAAGCAACACAATTTATTCCTCATTAAAACCTTATGATTTTATTTTATGCATATCATCAATGTATATTATAGTTTTATGCTCTCTAATTTATGATATCCTCAATCTATTTTTTGAGGTTTCTAATAATCATTCTCAAATATGAATTGTAACTACACCAATAAAAAAACTAGAGCTAATTTTTGACTTTATTATATAAGAATATATAAAAAGCATTAAATTGTGACGGACCAAACGTTTAAATGTTTTTGAGAACTAGAAATATAAATGATAAACAATATCCTTTGGTAATCGAATATAAAACATAATGCATAACAGAATTGTAAGAAATAAATCCTTGAAAACACATTCAAATAATTGTTTTTCATATCAAGAGGAAAGGAAACAAATTATTGGTGAGTTATATTCTAAATAAGGGTTAACTATAGTATATTTTTTCATGAATTATTATGCATAGTCAACATGGAAAAGATAATTATTAAAAAATCCCATTTACTCGATATAATTGTTATCATAATTAGATAATACATAATCAATATAGAAAGGTACATTACTAATAACTAATTACATTTAATAAATAAACTAAGAATGAAATTCATCCAGAGATAATATCATACTGAAAATATCATGGATAAAATTAATTGAATTCTTACGAAATGAAATTATTAATTTTTATATGTTAGGATCACAGAAATATAGATACATCTACTATAAAGACGATTCACATGAATTTTTAAAAATATAATTATAAACCTTTTTAATATGATCAACTGATTTGTATCAAGACACTTATCGATACATGTAGGGGATATGTAATTCTTAGACCCACCCTTCTCTGCATGTCCAATTAATTCCTCTTATATGGAATAATCTATTGAATACATGACTCAATATTATTTATCATTAAATTTTTGTATTGAGTAAAATATACTGATTTATCAATATTTCCTAATTGAATCTAATAAAATTCAAAACATACAATATTTGTAAAATATTTGTAGGGTTTAGGAAATAATAATATTTGAAAAAAAATATTTATATTTAAGATAAATTTATTTTCCAATGATAAAAGACCACAATAAAGGGGGTTTTCATGTGAAATTTATTAATCAATAACGATTGGGAGAATATAAAACAACTTTAACCACATGTTAATTATCAATTTAAACCCCCATAGATAAAATTATAAAAATTTAAAACTAGAATACCATGAATTATAAATTAATCAAGATATTACACGTTATAGAGTTATCATATAAACCATATAGCAAAAAATAGGTTCATAACATTAGAATATTCCTTAATGAATGGAAATTGAGACCAAGTCCCTTTCCTAACTTTTATTTTTGGTTGAAAGTTCATCAAACCTCTTATATTATGGTATTAAGATTGTTATTAAGTATAAAATGAACCATATTAATATTTATATTGTCATATATTATTCTTTAATTAAATATTTTAATACATTCTTTAATAATCTTTTGTTGTTTTCATTATTTCAGACGTTAATTTATTTGTTTTCCCATTCATGATATTTCATCAGTGATCCATTTAATATTAATTTTATATAGTTCTATTATACCTATAATAATAATCATGTTATAATTTTTATAATTATTACATAATTATAATTTTTTTCTAATCATGATTGATGATTTTTCAAAATTATGTATGTTACGATCAAGGCGATGTTAGGCCATACAAACCCAAGGGTGATTTTTCTAGTTTCAATGATAATTATGGAAAAAAGGAAAGTAAAATTTTATATTTACAATGTTATGGTAATATCCTACGTACCTAATTTTTCAAATATATATATATATCATCCAAGTTGTGTGGTGGTGAAAAGGGAGTAACATCACTTCGTGAATGTTGTAGTCCACAAATATATATGTAATGTTATCATTTTTTAGTCGGTGAAAAGGTTTGATAAAATGATATAATATATTTAAATAATGATAAATATGTCATAAATATTATAAATTTGTAATTTATATAACACCAATTCATTAAATGTTCTCTTATTACCATCCCTGGAATGCATTATTTAAAAAAGGATAAAATCACTTCGTGTAGTGGTAATCAGACAAACACATGGGTGATGTTATCACATATCCTATCAAATGCTATGTAAAAAATATTATATAATTAATATAGAGTAATAATTATTTTATAAATATAATATATATATATATACTTTATATCTATCAACATACCTAAACATGAGAGGTAGAAATGGAAAAACGGATTCCATCAGTTTGCGAGGGGGTAGTCTATCACATATATAAATAATGATTTCATAACCCATTTAATGGTAGTGTAGTTGGATATAGATAATTAAGTAACATAAGAACATTTAATTATAATTTATATTCATTTTTTATTATATATTTATAAATGAATTATATTTTAAAGAGGTGCAAGAATAAATAATTGAAAATGTATAGGTATGAATTTTACCTAATATTGGACCAACACTTTATGATTGTACCAAATGTCTTCGTTGAAGGTATTACATACTGAAAATAATTCTAGAATGGTGGAATTTAATTTTGGATGTAGTGTTTTCCAGTATTTATGTAATGGCCCGGACCTCTCTTGTCCATTACATTGTGGAAATGTGGTGTTTGAGGTGTTTCGGGAGGTCAAGGTGACTTATCCACAACACTTTGAAAAATTTCCAATTATGTGAACATTTCAATCATTGAAAAGTTCTTTCAGTAACCTCTAACTGTAGGTGTACAGTAAAGGTAGGCATACAGTGTTTCCAGAATGGTGAGGTCTATATGTAACCTATATCGGTAGCCTCTAACGGTAGGTGTACAGTAACGGTAGGTGTACATTGTTTCTAGAACGGTGAGGTCTATCGGTAACCTCTATCGGTATCCTCTAATGGTAGGTGTAAAATAACGGTAGATGTATAATGTTTCCAGAATGGTGAGATCTATCGGTAACCTCTAATGGTAGGTGTATAGTGTTTCGAAAATGGTGTGGTCTATCGGTAACCTCTAATGGTATGTTTATAGTAACAGAAGCTGTACAATGTTTCCAGAATGGTGAGGTCTATTTGTAACCTCTATCGATAACATCTAACAGTAGGTGTATAGTAATGGTAGGTGTACATTGTTTCCAGAATGGTTATGTTCATGAACATTGTTTTTCCTTTTCCAAATTTTGACTATGTGAAGAGTGTTCCCAACTTCCTACAGTTTCACCCCTTTGACATTTCAATTGATGTAAAATACATTTAAAGCCCTTTTTAAGGACTCATAAGGCCGATTCGAAGGCCATAAAACCTGTATTAATTATTCCTAAGGCACGTGATGTTTTTAATTAGTCAAACCGCTTTTTTTAATGCGATCTTCTTTTAATGGGAAATAATGTGTATCTTAAACTGTCGACCCATTAAATCTTTAAAAGGGACAAGATATCATTATACCTTGTTCTTCCTCTATGTTCTCGACTTTGAGACACTTTAACCTTTAAATCCTTCCCATAATATTTTCACAATCAGACTTTACTACTTGAATTGGTTCCTCTCTATTTTGATGAAACCAAGCTATATCGATCAATCATAGATATATGGTATTTTTTATCATCATTCTTTTGGGGATCATCTTCTCTTGTTTCTCTTTTCCATATTGTAGCATGTAATCTCCATGCATCTAATGGGGATTTTCTGGGGGATTGGTTGCTGATGTCGTACCGTGGCATCCTCGGGTGGATGTAGTTGTCGCAAGAGGAGGATCGTGACCAGTTGTGTGGATAAATAACGAGAGGAACTGTTTGAGGTAGGGGATTTGTTTCCTTTATTTTATTTTACATGAAACTCTATTGTTATCATGTTTAATACCACTGGATTACAATGGAATTGATATAATAAATATTTTAACCGGATAAATAAATTTATATCAATCTTATGTTATTGCCTCTTGTTTTGCTAGATAGTGTGATATCAATGCTTGATTTGTTTAGTTGTTCATTCTTGATGGAAATCGGTGGAGAACATAAATTGGGATTAGTTGATAATTATTTGGATAAAGATAAAGTGTCATATAAACGAATCTGGTTATTTTTATAATTTAATGTTAATCAAATTGGCATAGTAAGAATGTTTAAATAATTGTGATAGCTTACTGTTTAAGTTTCAAAAATTTGGATCTTACAAATAATAAATCTATTAATTCAAGATTTATTGAATAACTGATTGTTTGATAATTTCTTAAAAGGTTTGGAGTTTTCCATCTTGATTGTTAATGGTCCAATAGCCTAATTGATGTGATTTTTGTTTTCCTACTGCTTGTGATGTGATGTGATCGTGGATGGCAGTTGTGATATGTGGGGCGAGAGGCTTTTTGTTGTGACAGCAGATGATGCCAAGAGTGGCAATATGCATCAGTTTATGCACGTGGGTGTCGGGGAGGACATCATGGATGATGGAATGGGATGGATGTGATTGTTGGATGCTTTCTGTTTTTTATTGGTTGTTTATCTTATTTACTTTCCTCACTGCTCATGGAATCTAGTCTTACTTTCCCTTTTTCCTAATGAGGCAAAGACACGCGGGGTATGCCATGTGCTTTCCATGTTTAGGTTCTCATGGAAGGTTGGGTATATTCTCTTGATAAAAGAGGCAAAGAATCGACATGTATTACATCAACTCACCGTGTTGATCCCCCTTGTGTTTAGTACCATAGAATGTTTTTCTAGAATGCATGGGAATGTGGGAAAGTTATTATATAATGAATAATTTATTATATGATGTTATCCCATAGGGTTGGTAATTGCTGGATCATAATGAGGAGGTTGTAATTTTGAAGGAACATTTGACTTTGGGAGTGATTCTAATTAAATTTAATGTGGAATTGTTCATGGTTAATTAATTTTTATAGAATTAATTAACGTAAAGTGGAACTCATAAAAAAAGGAATGAATTAATATAATAAAGCTCTTTTAATGGTTTGTTCTTATAGGATACCTAGTCTTAGAAGTAGCATCCGTGATTCTGAGAGACCTTATCTTCATTTGTGTCTGAGACTAGGTTATGCCAATAGTGTGGTTGTGAGATATACTATATCTTGTACTTTTTTTTGTTTCTATCCGCTACTCCACCTAGTCAGTAAGGGAAACTGACACCCCAGGGATTCTGATCCCTAGGGGGTGTTTTCCCAACTTCTTGTTGGTAGGATGAATGGATGACTACCCCCTTTGGCCTTAATCCCTTCTCCTGGTAGATACTTGTGATGGTAAACACAAGAGTTAGTTTCCCCCATATATGTGTGTAGAGGTCTTTAATGGCATGTGGTTATTCACAAAAATATATTCTGGATATAGTATCCTATGGACTACTATAGGTGTAACGTTTATAGGTTGTGATGGCTTGAGGATCCTTACGTGGTGTATGAGTTGTAATGGCTTGAGGTATAATAGTCGATATATGATACATGTTATTTGGGCTATGGTGGCCCATAAAAACTACCTGGTTAGTTTTCTTACGTGGACGTGGTGGTTTTGTCACATGAGGTGCATGTTGTGGTGCTTCGCTCAGGTGTCTGCAGGAAAACCTTTTTGGAGAGAGATGCTCCGGACGTGCGACATTGGAGAAAGAGGAAAACTATTGGGGAAGTTGTAGTGGGGTACCCTTGATATTCTTTATCATATGATATATTATTCTATGTTACTGGGTGAGAGTATCCATGGTGAGGTTGGGAACATAGTATAACTGTTTAGGTGACGAGTTAGATTCACTTGTTGTTCACTGTTCATTATCCTGCTTTCTTTACTTTTGCACGAGAGGCTTCAGGGAGGATCCTACTGAGTGTATTGATATACTCACCATATGTATCTATAAACTTATTTTCAGGTCACTTGGATCAGGTTTGAGATCAGGATGATTGCTACTATCTTGGGGTTTCAGGAGCTATTCGGGCTTCTGGTTAATGCTATTTTACTTTATTTTGGGTACTTGCGGTTTTTCCATTCCAGTTGTAGTACTTTCTCATGACATATAATATGTGTACTTGTATTTTCATTTATATTTCTATCTGATATGGAGTCTGTTTGTGTCTATCTTATCTCCCTCTTCCACATGTGTTCTCTTAGAGGGTAATGCCTCCCATTTGACTGTTACTATAACCTCGCTGCTTGTCGCCAACCCAGGGCCTTCTCGAGGCAGGACTCAGGGGGGTAATTATCTCCCTTCACACATTGACGACCCAGGAGGGGTACACTTTGTGGAAAGGGGGTCGTGATAGAGTGGTATCAGAAGTCTGATTGAGGGATAGGATGGAGTATGGAGTTAGGCACAGGTGATGTTTCATGGGTTGGTAGGTAAACAGTGTCATTCATGTTTAGAAAGTGAGGTAAACACTAGAGACCGACTGATACATAGGCGTTTAGGGCCCCCTATGATCTGATGTACACAAATTTATGTTTACGATGGATACTAAAAAAGGTGATGCTAGTTGTAGGGTAGAGACTTTGGAAAAGGATCATGCATCTTTCTTCTTTGTGCATGTGTTTGAATGGGTAGACCTTGGGATAGGCTAACTAATATGAATAAATGAAAATAATTAATTAATTAATGTTGAGTCTTACACATTATAGGTTTATGAACTCTAATAGTTTTTTTATTTACAGGTATGGCTCCAGTTCGACGTCCTCATCAGGTTTATGTAGAAAATGTCAAGCAGGCTATATCGGCAGATCAACGCAGGGTAGAGGTTGACGATAATGACACTTGGAGGAAGACACTCCGAGAGCTTCAGTGCAAGAGTCTGCATATGTATGAGGTCTCCATTTCAGATGAAGTCTTGGAATATTGGTTAGAGGAGGTCGAGATCGGCTTCAGTTCAATCCACGCTCAGAAGGATAATAGGGTGTCCATGGTTGTGAAGATGTTGCGTGGAGCAGTGAGGTAGTGGTGGTTCTTGTTCCTCGGGGATCGTGAGGAGTTAGCGATCTCATGGGAGGAGTTCCAAGAAATTCTTAGAGTAGAGTATCTTTCTTCAAATATGAAGATGTCTAGTCACCATTAGCTTCATACCCTATAACAGGGGATCTCCAATGTTCAAGAGTTTGGAATCAGTTATAGGAACCTTTTACGATATGCTTCAGACCTATTTCCAGATGAGGAGGCCAGGGTGAGACATTTCGAGGAGGCTTTGCTTTCGGAGATCTGGTGCCATGTTACCCCATTTATGCTGCAAACATATCCTGAGGTGTTGGTGAGGGCAGAGGTTGTCGATAGGAATTTGTCAAGGACCAGATCATCATGAGGGAGGAATCAGAAAGATTCTTCACGAAGTAGAGCTATGGATCTGGGTTCCCGGTTTTCAAGAAAGAAGGGTTTCCATTCAACTGGGCGTAGGTCTCAACCCTTCAGGAACTTGTTTTTCTTTTGGTGGTCGTGGTCATCAGTAGTGGGAGTCCCCGACCTTTCAGAGCGGTCATCGTGCACAAGGTGCTACACTTTGAGTTCCTCCGTTGAGGTAGTTCCAGCCGAGGCAGTAGTAGCCTGTTGCACCAGCATTAGAACAGTAGAGGGATGATGGGGCAAGTAGAGGACAACCCCATGACGCTCGCCGTCCTTAGAGAGCAGAGCACAGATGTGGTCGTGGTTTTCATCAGGGTCAGAGAAACCATGGGAGAGGTCGTGGTCATCTTCATTCTCTAGAGTTTCCAGCTCCAGGAGAGCCAGACATCATTTGAGGTACCCTTTACTTGTTTTCTACCTTGGTGTATGCCTTGTTTGATTCAGTAGAGACACACTTCTTCATATCACCTACCATTTTCCATGCTTTGGGACTTGATAAAGATAGGCATCCAGTGCCCTCAGTGTTGAATACTCTAGTTGGAGGTCGAGCTGACTTGTCTGAAGTATGTAGAGACTGTGAGCTAGTGTTGGGGAACACCGCTCTGGGGTAGATTTTCCATGTTTACGAATACAACCACATGATGTCATCCTCTGCATGGATTGATTGTATTTGGTGCAGGCTATCGTGGATTGCCTCAGGAAGAAGGTCATTTACATTGGTGAGGATGTAGATCCAGTGGTGTTTTTTCGTGAGCGAGATCCACAGATGGGTTATAGGAGTGTTCCATCCTTATCATGCATGATGTCTGAGATGATGCTGAGTACTTTAGAGGTTCAGTAGTTGGTGTTTCCTAGGGTCGTAGAGGAGTACCCTGATTTCTTTCCAGAAGAGGTTGTAGCATTACCCCCTCGACGAGAGATCAATTTTGGGGTCGAGCTACACCCAGGTGAATCTCTTATTTCTATGTCTCCATATAGGATTACCCCATATGAGTTACAAAAGCTACATATACATCTTGAAGATCTGTTACAATGTGGAATTTTTTTCATGTGTGTTGTCGTGGGGTGCACCCGTTTTTTTGTGATGAAGGCTAATGACTATTTGGGGTTCTGTGTCAATTATCGTCACTTAATAAAAGTGAAAATAAAGAAATTATGTCCTCTTCCACGGACTTATGACTTATTTGATCAACTCAGGGGTGCATGTTGGTACTCAAAGATCAACTTGCGTTCAGGATATCATCAGATGAGTGTGAAGAATGAGTATATCCCGAAGACTGCTTTCTGTTGTCATCATGAGCATTATGTGTTCGTTCTAATGTCGTTTGGCATAAAGAATGATCCATCTGTACTCATGGGATTGATGAATTCCGTCTTCTGTGAGTTCCTGGACATGTTCCTGGTAGTTTTCATCGATGACATCTTTATGTACTCCACATCTGAGGAGGATCATGCAGAGAATCTACAAGCCATTTTGGGAATTCTTTGTTAAAATCAGCTGTTTGAAAAGATGTCGAAGTGTGAGTTTTGGGCTCAAGAAGTTAGTTTTTTGGGCCATGTTGTGTCCTAATAGGGTGTAGATATAGATCCCTCTAATATAGAAGTAGTTGTTTCTTGGGAATCCCCCAAGACAGTGTTAGAGGTGCGAAGTTTCCTTGGTCTCGCATGCTACTACATGAGGTTCGTATCCGATTTGTCATGAGTTGCGACTCCTGTGACACCTTTGACCAGGAAGGATCAGGCATTCATATGGACTGATTAGTTTCGGGAAGCTTTTGAGTGTCTAAAGATTAAGTTATTATGTTATCTATTTCTTTTTCTTCTAGCTGAGGGAGTTCAGTTTGATGTTCTCTACAACACCTCACGTCTAGGTTTAGGTTGTTTTCTCATGCAGTAGGGGTCAGATGTTTCTTATGGGTCTCAGAAATTGCGTCCCCATGAATGCAACTATGCCACCCATGATCATGAGTTGGCAGCGATGGTGTTTTCTCTGATTTTATGGAGACAATACCTCATTGGTGAGCGCTTTGTGGTTTTCACCTATCATAAGAGTTTGAGGTATGTTTCCTCCCAGCGTGACTTGAACATACAACAGGGTCAATGGATGAAGTACTTATAGGAATACGACTTCAAAATATCATATACACCTGGAATAGTGAATGTTGTAGGTGATGTGATGAGCCAAAATTCATGTAGTGATGTTGTGTGTGAATCTGGTGATTCTTAGAGTGTTATAGAATAATTTTCACTATTACACCTTGTTATCAGAAAAGTTGTGGTAGAGGTTGTCTTTTTCTAATGATGGTACAGTCATCCCTGATGAAAAGGTGGAAGAGTCCCAGTTGGGAGATCTAGAGTTGTACGTCTGGAGAGACTGAGATGTTTGTGGTGAGTCCACTAATGGTTGGTCGGAGGATGAAGAACACTGAGTGTTCTATCAAAGAAGACTTTTTCCCTTGATGGTGAGAAAGATGATTATCATAGAGTTCCATAGTTCTCTTTTAGCACTAGATTCTGGCGTGACAATGATTTACCGAACCTTGAGGAGTCAGTTTTGGTGTCCTGGGCTGAAGCGTGCGGTTGTAGAGTTTTTGTCTCGATGATTAGTCTTCCAGAAGATGAAGGCAAAACACTGTGTTCAAGATTGTCTTCTCCAGCCATTAGAGATTCCTCAGTTGCTGTGGGAGGATATATCAATGGACTTTGTTACTGGTTAACCTCGATCTCTGGGAGTACATGATGCTATTTGGGTGGTAGTGGATAATTTAACAAAATCATCCCACTTCATAGCGATCAAGGAGTCGATCTTAGTGGAAGTTTTTTCAAGGTAGTATCTAGAGGAGGTGGTGAGACATCATTGAGTCCCAAGGATGATCATTTCTGATCGATATTATCGTTTTACCTCTAGGGTGTGGAGAGGTCTCCAATATTCTTTTAGTTCTCAACTATGCCTTTGCACTGCTTTTCATCCTCAAACAGATGGTCAGACAGACCGATCCATCCAGACTCTTGAAGACATGTTACGCTATTGTGTTCATGATTTTGGAGGTTCATGGATGAGGCACTTACCCTTGGTGGAGTTTTATTACAATAATAGTTTTCACTCCACCATCGGTATGGCGCCGTTTGAAGCCTTTTTTGGTCGGCCTTGTCGTTCTCCATTGTGCAGGACTGGGGTCGGTGAGTCAACAATTCTTAGACCGAAACAAGTGCAGAATAAAATAGAGATGGTCCAGGTGTTTCATGAGAGGATGAAGACATCACAATATCATTATAAATCATATGTTAATCAAAGAAGGAGACCCTTAGAGTTTAATTTTTGGGATCATTTGTTTTTTTAGGTGAATCCTTGTCGTGGACAGCGATGGTTTGGTCGTGGAAGTAATCTTTCTCCCCAGTTTATTGGGCCATTCAAGGTGTTAGATCATGTTGGAGTTGTGGCATATCAAGTAGGCCTTCCCCCCATAAATGAGGTCAATACATGATGTTTTCCATGTATCACAGCTCTGTCATTATCTTCAAATGACTCTCACATCATCGATTGGGGAGAGATCGATGTTGATGATGTTGCAACCTTCGTGGAGTGACATGTGGAGATCCAAGACCACCAAGAGAAGGTGTTGTGCATTCATCATATCCCCTTAGTCCTTGTCTTGTGGTGACATGATGGCATAGAGGACAGTACCTAGGAACATGAGTCATAGAGACCTGCTCAATACCCAGAGTTTTTTGTTTTTTAAATCTTTTCATGTAATTATGTTCCAGTTGTGGTTAAACCTTTCCTGTTTTATTTATGATTTTCTTTTTTTTGATTTTTTGGATTTCTATTTTTTGAGTGGTATCTCGATGGGTGGTTGTTCAGACCCCATTTTTTTCTTCTTTATGTGGGTTTTGAATTCTTGGGGACGAGAATATATTGAGAGGTATCTGATGTAATGGCCCAGAAAACACCGGTTTATTACATTGTAAAAATGTGTTATTTGAGGTGTTTTGGGAGATCAGGGTGACTTATCCCCAACACTTTTCCAAATTTCTAATTCTGTGAATTGTTCCATTAGTGAATAGTTCTATTGGTATCCTGTAACAGTAGGTGTATAGTAACGGTAGGTATACAATGTTTCCAAAATGGTGATATCTATCGGTAACCTCTACCAGTAACTTCTAATTGTAGGTTTACAGTAACGGTAGGTGTATAGTGTATCCAAAATGGAGAGGTCTATCGGTAACCTCTATATGTAACCTCTAATGGTAGGTGTACAATAACAGTAGGTGTATAGTGTTTCTAGAATGGTTATGTATATCAGTAACCTCTATTGGAAATCTCTAACGGTAGGTGTACAGTAACGGTAAGTGTACAATAACGGTAGTTTTACAATGTTTCCAGAATGGTGAGGTCTATCGGTAACCTCTATCGATAACCTCTAATGGTATGTGTACAATAACGGTAGGTGTAAAGTGTTTCAGAATGGTGAGGTCAATCTGTATCCTATAATGTATGGTGTACAGTAACTGTATGGGTACAGTGTTACCAGAAAGGTGAGTTCTATCGATAACCTCTAACGGTAGGTGTATAGTAAAGGTAGGTGTATTGTGTTTCCAGAACGGTAATGTCTATCGCTAACCCTTAACGGTAGGTATAGAGTAACCGTAGTTGTAATGTGTTTCCAGAATGGTGAGGTCTATTGGTAACCTTTATCGGTAACCTCTATCTTTTGGTTTATTGTAACGGTAGGTGTACAGTGCTTCCAAAATAGGGAGGTCTATTGGTAACCTCTATAGGAAACCACTAACGATAGGTGTATAGTAACATTAGGTGTACAGTGTTTCCAGAACAGTGATGTCTATCAGTAACCTCTAACAGTAGGTGTACAATAATGATAGGTGTAAATTGTTTCCAGAATGGTGAGGTTCTAACGGTGATGTTCATGAACAATGTTTTTTCATTTTGAAATTTTTAGTATGTGAACAGTGATTCCAGCATACTATAGTTTCACCCCTTTGACATTTCTATTGACGTAAAATAAATTTAATATCTTATTTTAAGGACTCTTAAGGCTGAATCAAATTCCATAAATCTTATATTAATTATTCCTAATGCCCGGGATGTTTTTACTTGGTCAACCCATGTGGTTTAATGCGGTTATCTTTTATTGGGAAATTATGTGTATCTTAAACTGTCGCCCCATTAAATCTTCCAAAGGGACAAGATATCTTCCTCTCTTGTTCTTCATCATTGTTATCGGTTGTGAGACGCTAGAACCTTTTAATCCTTCCCGTATGAGTTTCACAATCAAACTGTACTAGTCTGATTGGTTCCGCTCTGTTTTGATACAACCAAGCTGTATCGATCAATCTTCGATATACATTGGGATTTATCATAATTCGTTTGGGTATCATCTTATCATTCTTATCCTTTCTTTATTTATCATGTAATGTGCTTGCTTCTAATGGGGTTTTTCTTGAGGTTTGGTTGGTGCGGTCGTATTATGGCATCCTTGGGTGGATGCAATTGTCACGAGAGGAGGATCGTGACCCGTTGGGTGGATAACGAATGTGAGGAATTGTTTGAGGAAGGGTATTTCTTGCTTCTATTTTCTTTTATGTGCAACTGCATGGTTATTATGTTTAATCCCACTTAATGGCAATGAAATTGACATAATAAATATTTTAATCGGATAAATAAAGTGATATCGATCGTATGTTATTGCCACTTATTTTTCTAGATAATGTGATATCTATGATTGATTTTATTAGCTGTTTGTTCTTGATGGAAATTAGTGAAGAACGTAAATTGGGATTAATTGATAATTTTTTGGCTTATGATAATGTGACTTTTAAATTAATCTGATTCTTGTTATAATTTAATGTTAATCAAATTTGCACAGTAATCATTTTTAATTAATTGTGATAGCTTACTGTTTAGGTTTCCCGAATTTGGAACCTACGAATAATAAATCTATTAATTCAAGATTTTTTAAAGAAATGATTGTTTGATAATTCCTTTAAGGCTTTTGAGTCACCTTCTTTATTGTTAAATGGCCAAGATCCCAATTGATGTGAAGTTTGTTTTCCTGCTGCTTGTGTTGTGATGTGATCTTGGATGGCCGTTGTGATATGTGGGGGCATAGAGGCTTTTCGTTCTGGAAGCAGATGACTCCTAGAGTGGCGAGATGCATTGTTTTATGCATGTGGGTGATGGTGAGGACACCAAGGATGATGGAATCGGATTGATGTGATTGTTGGATACATTCTGTTTTTTATTTGTTGTTTATCCGAAATACTTTTCCCACTGCTCAAGGCAGCTGGTCTTACATACCCTTCTTCCGAAAGAGGTGAAGAAAGGTGGGGTATTCCACGTGCATTCCGTGTTTAGCTTCTCATGTACATATGGGTATATTCACTTTCTATAAGTGGAAAAGACTCAACGAGTAGTACATCAAGTCACCGTGTTGAGCCCCAATGTGTTTAGTAGCATAGAATGTATTTCTAGAATGCCTAGGAATGTGGGAATGAAATTTTATAATGAATAATTGAATAAATGGTGGTGACCCATGAGGTTGGCATTTGCTGGAACATAATGATTTGATTGTAATTCTGAAGGAATTGTTGACTTTGGGTATAATGCTAATGAAATTTAATGAGGAATTGTTCATGGTTTATTAATGTTTAAATAATTAATTAATGTAAAGTGGAACTGATAAAAAAAGGGAATAAAGTAATCTAATAAAGCACTTTAACTGGTTGTGTGCTTATAAGATAACTAGTCTTACGAGTAACAGCCCAAATTCTGAGAGACGTTAGCTGTAGTTGTGTCTAATACTAGTTTATTCTCATAGTGTGGTTGTGAGATATAGTATATCATGTACTTTTTGTTTTTCTATATGCTAATCCACCCAGTTTGAAAGGGAAACTGACATCCCAAGAATTCTGAGCCTTGGTGGTGTTTTCCCCAACATTCTGGTAGGAGGATAAATGGCTAATGTAGCGACCCGAATACGGAGCCACTCAACTGGTGCCCCATACCTAGCTCTCCACATGAACTCACACACATTTCTCCAAACACCAGAGGCTGCTAACTAGCAGCGAGGTCCTTGTTGAGTCATTGGGGAAACTATACCATCATTTGGAAAGGTATACAAATTAATGGAAATAACAGTCAATAGCGGAAGCAGTAAACATCATTCAATAACTAAAACTAACAGCGGAAGAAATAAATATATAATAATGATGAAAATGATGCATCAGGTACATGTGTCTATGGAAAGTTTCAAACACAACAACGTGCTGAAATACAACTAAAAAATAATATATGAAAAGTAGGCAGTAACTCCAACAGCATCGCAAGACTATGCTCGGTCCTATGTTCTCATGCTCCAACCAGTAATCACGTACCTGAAGTATAAGGGCCACAGTCCCTATCCACACCTGCAACCATATAACCTATTTGAGATGAAAAGTAGGACCCAAACAAGGTGTGAGACAAATCCCAATAGGCAACCACCTCAAGATATGTGCCCTACTGTCAGTGAGAAATATTGCAGAAGAAATGAAAATAAAGAAGTAGAGAAACAAGAGTACACTAAAGTAAAAAATCATACAATATCCATTGAAATTTATTTATTAATTTTATTTAATCATTTAATTATCATCCAAGGAATCTAGCAAACGGCTCTATAATGCCAAAGCAAAGCTAGTAACACAACAGGTATCTCAGCAGACTACCTAAACAACAAGAAGTACAAAACCCAAGCTTATTCTTTGGCTTTGTGGACTCATCACAACCAATGAAACAATATTCACACTGACTCTTTGGGTGGATCACACTGGAAAACCCCTCTTTCCAAATAATCATACAAGGAACAAACACTTTGGGAAGCTCTCACTGTCAATTCCCCTATGGTCTTGCAACAATAGCTATAGACTCTCGGAGGAAGCACTTACATATAATCCTCCCCTGCAGTCTATACAAGTAACCATGGACACTCTAAGGAAGCAAAAATTCCAATTCCCGTAGGTCCTTTGAACGATACTAATTTATAACAGACTCTCTAGGGAAGCCCATAACTGTCAATTCCCTCTTTAGTCTATTGCACCAGGTTCACACAGCCCTGAGCAGTCCCGTCGTGCATAAACGACTATTAAAATCCCTAATTAAGTTCAAAAAACTACATGGCTAATAGCTACAATACATCAAAAGTATATAAACAGTGGGAAAAAAATGCAATCAACTATATCAATGCTGGAAATCAATGCAGCAAGGTTTGCCTCATGGGAATCCTAAGAAAAACGGCGATAAACAACCAAAACAAGGGAAACACCCATGGGTTGATCCTCAAAAATGCTGACAATCAATAATTATTCATCTAATAACCTCAATCATATGAGAAATATATGGAAGATTATAATACATGGTCAAAACACTAACCCGCGATACCTGTTACATGGGAATCCGGTACTTTTTCACAAAAACTCAAATACATTCAACGTAAGGCAACAAACCACCAACCTCGATCCTAGGATATCGATATACATGAACCATGGCCCATGAATCGGCCTAGAACATAGAATATCTACAAAAACTTCTAAAATGTTCAACCCATGAGAACCTGAGAAAGGGGAGGAATTGGAAGACGAAGCACTAGTAGAAGGATGAGCTTACCGTTGTGGTTCCAACGCAATCGATAGTTGTCGATTCAGAGAAAAGATGGAGGCTCAGGGGCTTGGAGGAGTGTCGTAGCCATATGGGACGCCTTTGGTCGATGAAGCTGTAGAAGAAGAAATTTCTAGGGATAAAATGTGACCCCAATCCGTTTAATGAAAAAAATGTACATGGTGTGTACTTTTAGAGTACACGGTGTGTACTTGGATTATATGTACTCCGCTTTAGGAGGCATCTATTTCACCCCTACAAGGCCGTGTGTGTGTCCACGACACTGCCATTACACATCCTCACGTGACAACGAAGTACATGGAGTGTACTCAGAATGTACACGGCTTGTACTTCAAAAATTTCCAGAACCACCTATTTAATAAAAAACTCTAGAAAAAGGAAAAACAGACCTGAAAAGAAGATCTGGGTACTTAAAAACTTCCATGCTTAAATAAATTCATCCCAGAATTTCCCTAAAAGGTGGCAAAGAAGTCACCTCTAACAACTCTGGCCATTGTGATCGCATATCAACCTCCCTCTCTCATGTCTCGTCCTATACATGGTCATGCTGCTGTAGCACCCGTACTAGAGGAATAGACTAGATACAGATTACCTTTTCACTATGATCAACAATCCTAATGGGATTCTCCCTGAATGATGCATCGTGATCCAGCTCAACCACCTAAGGTTGAAAAACATGAGACACGTCTGAGAAAAAGCCTCAGAGCTGAGAAACATGTAAGACGTCGTGCATAGCCTGGTACCTCTGAGATAACTTCATCCTATAAGCAACAAACCCGACTCTCTCTAGAACCTCAAGTGGCCCGACATATCTCAATGAAAGCTTACCTTGTCTCCTAAGCCTCCTGTGTCCCATCCACGGGGTAACACGTAGGAAAACCTGATATACTCCCTTGAACTCCAAAGGTCGTCTCTGCTGATCAGCATAATATTATTGTTGAGATGGTGAAGTATCCATCCTTTTCCAAATCAGCTCCAGGTATTTAGTGGTCTCCTAAACAAGACGAGGTCCCAACATAGCTGCATATTCTGCCTCCTACAAACACTTGTGTGATCGGCAAGGCTTACCATAAAAAGCCTTGTATGGCGCAATCTGAATAGTCGCCTAAATATTGTTGTTGTAGGTGAACTCCACGGGAGGTATATGCTTCTCCCAATAACCTCCAAAATGAAGTAATCATGCTCCTATCATGTCCTCTAGCACCTATATCGTACGCTCTGACTGGCCATCTCTCTAGGGATGGTAAGTTATACTCAGAAGTACCTGTGTACCCAAATACATATGTAGCCCTAGAAAAAAATGTGACGTAAAGAGGGAGTCTCTAGTTCAAATGATAGTACTTTGAACACCAAGAAAACCTACAATATCACAGATGTAAAACCGTTTGAGTTCATCAACAATGAAGGTCTCCTTAATCAAAAAGAAGTTAGCAACATTCATGTGATGGTCAATGACAACCCATACTGCGTAATTCTCTCAAGGTGATCTCGGTAACCCTATCATGATGTCCATCACGACATCATTTCACTTCCACTAAAGAATGGGTAGTTTCTATAAAATCCTTGCTGGTCGTGGGTGCTCTGCCTTCACCTACTGACAGGTGGAACACCTCATAACAAAACCAGCAATATCTCCCTTCATACATGACCACCAATAGTGGCGGTGTAGATTATGATACATCTTGGTAATGTTAGGATTCACTGCCTAAATAGAGAAATGAAAGTCTCGAATCATCTCCTCACATATATTTGATGGCACCCATACGCGCCCCTAGAAACACAAGATCTCACCCTCGCCTACGGTCCATCCGGGAAGAGGGTCCTCTCCTGACACGCTTTCTCGTATGAATAGGCCTTCACAATATGATATATTCCTCATTCGAACTTGATCAAGAAGGGTAGAGGTAATAGCTATAGAAGAGAGAAAAGTCTGACCCTACCTGTCATGAACCTCCAAATGCATTTCAGAGAACAAAGACATAAGCTGGAACTTGATGCTGGCCTCTTCAACTGCTTGTATCTGAGTCCTCCTGCTCAGTGTATTTTCCAAAACATTTCCATTCCAAGGCATATAAGCAAGCTCCAAATCAGATGAACTTAGGTACTAAACCCACCTATGCCGTCTCAGATTCATGTCATGCTGCGTGAAGATATACTTGAGGCTCTTGTGGTCAGTATATACCAAAAAATGATCTTCCTGAAGATAATGTCTCCAACAACCCAAAGCATGAACAACTACAGCCAACTCTAGGTCATGCATAGGATAGTTCCTATCATGTGGCCTCAACTACCGAGATCCATTTACAACAACATGATCCTCACACATAAGAAATACTCCAAGCCCAATGCCAGATTCATCACAGAAAACTGTATAACTCTTTCCCGACTCTAGAAAAACTAGGATCGGTGTTGAATTCAATCACCCCTTCAGCTCCTGAAATGTTGAATCACTGTCTTCTAACCAAAAATACTTCACCCCTTTTTTTCAAGCCCTTTAATGGTGATGCTAAGAGTGAAAAGTCCTGTATAAACTACATGTAGTAACAAGAAAACCTTAAGAAAATTTGTCCCTCGATGACATTTTTTGGCTGCTCCCAGGTAACCACTGCTCTCTCCTTCTCTGGGTCTGCTGATACACCTGTTTCTGAGATTAAATGACCCAAGAAGTGATACTTGTCCATCCAAATGTGCAAATTAGAGAGATAAGCATATAAATGATTCCCTTCGTGTACTCAAAACGATCTCAAGATGGGTAGCATGGTAATGTCGAGTGTGAGAGTACACCAAGATATCGTCCATGAAAACCACCACGAAATAATCCAAGTAAAGATAAATACACTTTTCATAAAAAACATGAAAACTACTGGGGTGTTTGTGAGACCGAATGGCATAAAAAATACTCATACAGATCATACCTTCTTCGAAAGGCTGTAAGAGGTATAACTGATTGTCTCACACGTAGTTGATGATTGCTGGATCTCAAGTCAATCATGGAGAACACTCTTGCTCCTCAAATCTGATCAAAGAGATCATATATCCATTGTAATGGATATCTTTTCTTAATTGCCAACTGGTTTAGCTTCAAATAATCCACACAAAGACATAAAGTACCATCCGCCTTCTTCGCAAACAGAATAGGTGAACCCCAAGGAGAATTACTGAGTCTGATGAAACCCTTTGCATATAACTCCTGTAACTTCTTCTTGAGATACTCTAACTCAGTTGTTTCCATCCAATAAGGAGGTATGTATATCGGTGCTTCACTTGGAACAAGCTCAATATAGAAGTCTACCTCTCTCTCTGGAGGCATACCTGATAATTTTTCTGGAAAAACATCTGGAAAGAGATCAACCACCAGAGGAAAATCTATCTGAGAATTCCCCTTGTCATCCTGATATAATCTAGAAATTTGGGTCGTAAAATCACCCAACCCATGATACTGTGTTCTAGATCTACTTTCCAGGGCATCCCATTCGCCCATGTGAAGAGAGGATCTGCCCTCCGGTGATGTGAAACTCACCCAACGACGATAACAATTGACAATGTCCTGGAAGTGAACAAACCGGTCCATCCCGAGAATGGAATCATAACTTGTATTCTAAAAAACATAGAGATTCCACGAATAACAACACCCACCAACCTCAAGGGCTCAGTATAAGCACTAGCGCATGCCAGAAGTTCTAATTCCCAAGGTTGTGTTTAGAATTATCATATCCTCATAAGTATAAATAGTAAGTCTAAATATTTCCATAGTATGTATAGAAATAAAGCTATGATATGATCCTGTATTGAAAAGTGAAGAGGATAGAACTGAGGCTACTAAAATCATACATTGTACTGTAGAAGGTCCAGGATCCTGCTCTTGATGAATCTGCTCTACTACAAAAGTTTGGCCTACACCGCGACCCTGTGTAGCAGCCTGAGATCCCTGAGCTGACCCTCTCTGATCCTGGCCACTGCATCCATGGCCTCTACCCTAGCCTGAACTACCTGAAGAACTCCATCCCCTAGTCTGATATGGAACTGGTAATCCTACTCATGTACGAGGAGTCAAAACTGATCCTCCCTCACTAGCCGTTGGAAGGAGAACCCTGCAGAAACGCTGTAGATGTCCCATCTTGATGCAAGATCAGCACTCCACTGGGTACCCCGGGCACTGAGTATTCTTATGCCTACTTTTTCCCCACTGATAGCACACCACCTGGTTTCTAGAAGAACGATCCTATCTACCAGATGAAATTCCTTGCTTCCTTGAGTCACCTCGTGTAGACTCTTGTTGGCGTTTTTTACTGTCTATCTGAAATGAATCAGCCCTAGGTGATAAACCACCCTGGTCCATAGTTATAGTGCCACTCATATTTCACTATGGGATAAGTGCCTAGATTACTATCAGAGTAATAGAATTCAACTAAAAGAATTTCCCATGAGATATGATGTCTGGTCTGAGGACTTCCTCAAAATTTCATGCTAAAAACAGCTCTTCATTCCCCAGAACGGGACTGGAACACTATAACTCTATTTTGTGAGAGGAATAATCCATAAATGTGAGAGTACCTTGCTGTAGGTTCATGAACTCTCTAGCTCTGTTATCCCTCAAAGTCACCGGGTAGAAATAGTCATAGAACGTACGTTGAAACTCATCCCAGACCATTTCTTGTTGGCGCCCAGCCTGCGAAACCACGTCCCACCATATCTTTGCAGGGTCTCGCAGCATATAAGTTTCGATCTTTACTATCCTCTCTGGAGGTGTCTCTAGATGCTCGAAGATGGATAGCACGACTTCTATTCATGACTCTAAAGCCTTCGGTCCTTCGTCCCCTGTGAATGTTAGAGGATACTACTACTGAAAACCCCTCGTCAGCTCTGCCATAGACGGGACAGTATGTAGAGCTCCCTAGATGCTCTGCCTGAATCTCATGAAACCCTCTCTGAACTGAGCATCAACACCAGTGTCTGGAATCAGTACAATTTCCATGTCAGGAATGATATGCGGAACTACTGGTAGTCCCTGATCTTCCGTATCAGGCATATGGTCACTGCCTGGTTCCTGACGTGCAATGGGAGGATGTCTCGGTGCCATGACTCTACAAGATCAAAATAACACTTTAGATCACATTAACAATAACTGAAAACTAGGATTGTAAGAAGGAATAGGGAAAGAATCATTCAAAATAAACAAAACTTGACTACACGGCATGTATAAAGACTACACAGCGTGTTCCCTTATGTCATTTACTTGGGTGTGTACTTCTACATAACTAGTCGTGTAACACACCAAATACATGGTGTGTTGTCCCAACACATGGAATGTACTTGATTTATCTTCCCTTCCAGAGTCCTTCTACACGGTTAAGACACAAGACTCTCCTATGAAAAAACAACACGGCGTGTTCAAGGAACACACGACATGTACTCGACAAGCTTCACCTGGCCCATGTTGTTAGTGGAATGACCTATGTGCCTAGGTCACACTACACAGAGTGTTCAAAAAGGACACGACGTGTATTAAGAAGTCCTAACATACCATGTGGTTAGATACATGGCCGACAACACTCTTGACACTACACGACGTGTTTCAAGTGAACACGGCGTGTATCAGCAAGGATAACACTGACTCGTGTTGTTCGTGACAAGGTTAGGTACCTAGATCAAACTACACAGTGTGTAGAATTCAGACACGGTGTGTATGTGAAAAGATAACAAGACTAGTGTTGTTCATGGCATGGTTTAAGTACCCATCTCATGATACATGGCATGCTAAACTAGTACACAACATGTTCTAATAAGAATTTCCACAACCCCGTGTCCTTGCTCGCATGGTCAGTGACACGGCTATAGACTACAGGGCGTGTATTAATAAAGTAAATGCCATGTATTCTGGGTTTTTTCGAACAGTAGACTCAAAAACTGCTCTTGAGCCCAGAAAAAATAGAAAAACCATCGTTAAGGTGCCAAATTCTGATCTGTGAGGGCCAATAATACCCATGAATCAATGCTTGGAATCCTAAATTTACATATAATATGTAAACAGTATAATGACTCACAATCCATCAAATTCCAATCCTCGAGGGCCCATAACACCTCTAAGACCATAGTTTGGTGTCCACGATAAAGAATCTCTAAAACAATGATACCCTATCAACATATAAGGTATCCTAACACATAAGTTATCACAACGGCATGTATAATATATCACAAATTCTTTCACAATAGCATGAAATTTCTAATACAATTTATATGGAATGAAAAAATGAATGACATGTGATTTTATAACAAGTGCATATATGATGCATGAGACGGCATACCCTCATGTCATCGATTTTCAATGAAATAGAACCACAATCATATAAACAGTAACAACAAAAAACAAGTGCACAACCCAATGGTGAAATCAATTAAACTGTAACATTTGCAAAACTCAAAAATTGCAATATTTGAGGTAACCTGGCTTTTTCCTAGTACACGGGTTCAAGAACTCCAGGGCATACCTATTTACCATTTACATATTTCTTCCTATCCCTATCTAATGTTTCTAATCAATAATTTAATAGAAAACAAAGGGAAAGAACTTCCTCTAATACCACTTTATAACGACCTGAATCTAGTGCCACTCAACTGGTGCCCCGTACCCGGCTCGCCACATGACCTCAAGTGCATTTCCCCGAACGACAGAGGCTTCTGACTAGCAGCAAGGACCTTGGTGAGTCATTGGGGAAAATATGCCCCCATTTGGTAAGGTATAGAAGGGAAAGAAAATAACAATCAATAGCGGAAGCAGTAAACAATATACAATAACTGTTACTAACATTGGAAGAAATGAATATATAATGATGATGATAATGATGCAGGAGGAACAAGTGTCTAAGGAAAGCCAAAAACACAACAACGTGCTGAAATACAAATGAGAAATAAAGTACGAAAAGTAAGCAGCAACTCCAGAAGCATCACAAGCCTATGCGCGGTCATATGCTCTCTAGCTCCAACCAGCAATCATGTACTTGATGTAGAGGGGCCACATTCCTTATCCACACCTACAACCATATAACCTATTTGGGATGAAAAGTAGGACCCAAACATGGTATGATACTAATCCCAGTAGGAAACCACCACAAGATCTGTGGCCTACTATCACTGAGCAATATAGCAGAATTAATGGAAATAATGAAGCAAAGAAACAAGAGTACACTAATGTAAACAATCCTACAAATATCCATACACATTAATTTATTAATTTAATTCCACTATTTAATTATCAACCAAGGAATCAAGAAGACAACTCTATAATCCCAAATCATAGAAAGTAACAAAACAATTATCTCAACAGACTACCTAAACAACAAGCAGTATAAAACACAAGCTTGTTCTTTGGATTGGTGGACTCATCGCAACCAACCAAAAAATATTCACACTGACTCTCTTGGTGGCTCACACTGGTAGACCCCTCTAGTCAAATAATCATACAAGGCACATACACTCTGGGATGCTCTCACCGTCAATTCACCTATAGTCTTGCAACGATAGCTATAGACTCTCTGAAGAAGCACTTACGTCTAATCCCCCCTACAGTCACGATACATAACTATGGAAACTCTGAGGAAACACAAATTCCATTTCCTATAGGTCCTCTGAACAATACTAATTTATAACAGACTCTCTAGGGAATCACTTAACCGACAATTCCCTCTTTAGTCTACTGCACCAGGTTCACACATCCCTGAGCAGTCCCGTCATGCATAAACAACTGTCATCAGCCCTAAGTAAGTTCAAAAAACTATTTGGATAATAGATACAATGCATCCAAAGCATATAAACAGTGGGAAATACATGTAATCAATTATATCAAGGCACACAATCAATGCTACAAGGTCTGTCTCACGAGCAACATAAGAAAAACAGTGATAAACATCCAAAACAAGGGAAACACCCATGGGGTGATCCTAAAACATGATAAAAAACATTCATTATTCTTCTAATAACATCAAGTATACAATATATCTAAGGAAGATACTAATGCAGGGTCAAAACCCTAACCTATGATACTTGATACATGGGAATCCTGTACTTTTGCACAAAAACTCAAATACATTCAACGTAAGGCTATAAACCACCTACCTCGATCCTAATAGATCGATGTACTTGAACCATGGCCTGTGAATTGGCCTAGAACAAATAAGATCTGCCAAAACGACTAAAATGTTCAACCCATGATAACGTGAGAAAGTGGAGGAATTCGAAGACAAAGCTCTATTAGAAGGAAGAGCTTACAACTACGGTTCCAACACAATCGACGGTGGTCGATTCTAATAATGTACTCAGGCTCGGGGGCCTGGAGGAGTGTCGCGGCTGTACAGGATGCCTTCAGTCGACGAAGAAGGAGAAGAAGATAGTTTTTGGGTTAAGACGTGGCCCCGATCCATTTAATGAAAAAAAATTACAAGACATATAATTTTAGAGTACACGACATGTACTAGGCTTTCCCAAACTCTGCTTTAGGCAGCCTCTAGGTCACCCCTACATGGCCGGGTGTGGGGCCATGACACGTCCAGCACACGACCTCGCGTGACAATAAAGTACACAACATGTACTCAGAAAGTACATGGTGTGTACTTCAAAAATTTGTAGAAACACCTCTTTTATAAAAAACTCCTTGAAAAATAAAAACATTCCTGAAAACAAGTTTCAGGTTCTTACAGTTGACTACCCCCTTTGGCTCTGCTCTCTTCTCTTGGTAGTTACTTGTGATTCTAGGCACAACGGTTAGTTTTCTCCATATATGTCTGTAGAGGGCTGTAATGGATTGTGGTTATTCAAACACAGATATTTTGGATATAGTATCCTATGGACTACTATAGGTGTAACATGTATATGTTGTGATGTCTTGAGGATAAACAATCGGTGTATGGGATGTAATGTCTTGAGGTATAATACCCGATGTATGATACACGTTATGCGTGCTGTGGTGGACCCTAGAAAATACCTGGTTACTTTTCATACATAGTTGTGGTGGTTTTGTTGCACGTGGTGCATGTTGTGGTGATTCACCCAGGTGTCTGCGGGAAAGCCTTTTGGAGAGAGATGATCAGGACGTGCGACGTTGGGGAACAGGTGCAAACCAGTGGGGAAGTAGTAGTGGGGTACCATTGATATTATTTATTATATGATATATTCTTGTATGAATTACTTGGTGAGAGTAGCCATGGTGAGGCTGTGAACTTAGTATACCCGTTTAGGTGACGAGTTAGTTTCATTTGTTGTTCACTATGCTTTAGCATGCTTTCTTTAATTTTGCACGAGAGCATCAGGTAGGGTCATACTGAGTATACTATTATACTCACCCTATGTATCTATAATATATTTTTCAGGCCCCTTGGAGAAGGTTGAATATCAGGCTGGTTACTACTATCTTGCGGCTGCAGGAGCTATTCGGGCTTGTGGTTGCTGCTATTTTACATTCTTCTGGGTACGTGCGGTTTTTCTATTCTAGTTGTAGTAATTTCGCATGACCTTTCAAATGTGTAATTGGGATTTCATTTTTATTGCTATCTAATTTGGAGTTGGTTGGTGTCTATCTTATCTCTCTCTTCTGCATGTGTTCTCTTATAGGGTAATGCCTTTCATTTGTGTGTTACTATAACCTCGGTGCTAGTCGCCAACCCAGTGCCTACTAGTGGTGGGACTCAGGGGGTCATTATCTCCCTTCTCACATTTTCGGCCCAGAAGGGGTACACTTTGTGGGGAGAGGTTCGTAAAAATTTACTTATGAAAATGGTTTTCTTGGTGTTAAGAAGATATGGGAGTTGGTGTATTTTTATATGTGAGGTGGGTTGTACAAATTTTAATAATTTGAATGAAAAAGGTTGTACCCAATTTTTTACATTAAATGGGTCAAAAATAGAATTTTATAGATACATATAAAATATAGGTTCTCAAAATTAATTTATAGTAGCTTATATATAATTTTTAGGCCATTTTTACCCTTATCTATTCTGTTTAACCCCAGGGTAAACCCAGTTTTACCTTAACTATTATAAATAATTTTTACTACATTTATAAATAAATATGGTAAAAAATTATTTTCCCATACAAGATAATATAAATTAATTTGGTACTATATATTGAATCAAAATTTTAAAATTCCCATCATGGACTATTGAATATTTAATATCAAAATAATCGTACAGATGCGATGAGAATGCTGGTTTTCAAAAAAAAAAATTTTAAAAGCTTCAAAAGTAATTATATAAAAATTTAATATTAAAATTAATCTAATAACCTGAATTGTATTAATAAATATTTAATATAGGTAATATTTACTTATATCCAATTTAATTGATAATTTCACATTATAAATAATTTAATTGAAAGGGCATTTTTCCATTAAAATTTTCTATTTTTCAGATTTTATCAAAAAATAAGACCTTTTTGATAAATATAATAATTTATCCCTAATATAATATTGATATATTGATTTCTAAATTTATATTCATTTAAAAAAATATTCTTTATTAAATTTATAAAAATTAATTTTATATTATGTGTGAAATGCGTGATTAATCGAGCATTTAGGAAATTATTTTTTATAAAAAAACATTTGTCTTTCTTCCAATTAATTCTTATTATTTTTTATAATTACTATATAAAAAATTTATTTTTGTAATATAAATATTTCTCATAATATATATAGTCTCATTCCTATAATAAAATTTTATTTCTTTGTTAAAATGGTTGAATAGAGTATCACGTATTGTTTAAACATGGTGTTGCATGCATCATTATCTATCAAATAAATAACATTTATTCAATATATATTTATATATGATGATGAAGTCATGGGGATCTAAAAGAAATAATATTTTATATTATATCTCTAAAACATTAAATCTAACCACATTATCACATTTTTTTAATGATCCTAAAAAAACATCATTCATATTATACACTAGGTAATTGGATATTTATCCATTAAAATGAATACAAACATACCAAACTATTATATAAATTTAATTTACATAGGGGATGGTTGGTGATACTTTTCAACATAATATTGGCTAATTTTTTCAATTTTAATCCATGAGAAAACCAAAATTTTCAAAATATTACTTAGATTTCTTCTTTCTCAAGTGATCTACAATTTTATTTTCCATTAGAACACACACAATATTTATTAGCCCATATTCAACATGATCCTTAATAAAATAATACTTTATCACAATGTGTTTCTTCATTTAATGATGTATATTACATTTTCGGATATTAAATTCACTATAGTAATCAAATATTTTTAATAATTAATGATTTCACATATACACCCACAACTATCAAATATCAACTGATCCAAAATAACTGAGAACATTATGTAGTATCAATAATATATTTATATTTTCTTATGATTAAAGAAATATTGACATGTTCATTAATAATACATGAAGTATATAAAATTACAAGATATGGAGAACTACCATGAGTTATATTCCTATCATCATATTCATAATTACATTTTTCACCATTGTATCTCTACAACTCCTGTAATAATGTGATATGAGAATAAAACATAAAATACACCATAGTGTTAACATATTAATGTATCCTATTCATAATTATCATAAAAAAATCTATAGTATTTATTTGGAAATGATATTCTTGGTATGTGTAAAAAATAGTTTCCGGATACGTGGGAATGAGATACTATAAACTCTTAATTATATATCTATATTTGATCACATCTACGTTATTACCATTTTCATCCTAAGGAAATTTATTTTGGGAAGCCTCTAGAGCTCTCATGGCCATAAATTATCAATTTTAAATATTTTGGAAAATAATTTTTCATATTTTTCCTGTTTAATAAATTTTTTATTTGAACCTTGATTTATCTAATATTCTATTACAATAATCATCTATCCAATCAATGATATTTTGACCTATCCCTGCATGTATTAACAAAATGGAATGAATTGTTCCTCATTTTATACTCTAATAATAATGTTATATATATAGAAAAACACCAATGCCCATTTATCATGTTCATTATTGATATAGATGTTTTGAAAAAACATTCTTTTTTGGAATCTAATATTCGTTAAATATCAGTCAATTCTAGAGAAAAAATCCATTGAATATTTATTTAATACATTCAATATCTTCTTTAATTTTTTTTTTCTTATTTTCATATATGATAATACCATATAGTATTTAAATTCCAACATACCTCTCACATACATTGTTGTGAATCACCAATTTATCATCAATAAGATATACATTAAATATTTTCATCACAAAAATAAAAACAATAACATTATATTTTAAAATATATCCATTCATGAAATTTTTATATACCCATCTATAATTATATATTAAAAATACCTTTTTTAAAAATTTATTATTTAATTCAAAAAACCTCTCCATCTTCATTTTGTTTATTTTAGATAACCCACTTGGTTTTAATAACGATTTATTCCATTCAACCATATAACAATTTTATATGTTTGGATTTTCCTAATTTTGGTGATGCTCTGCATGAATATAATGGAACAATTTTTCATCAATAGTATCTTATATTATATTTTTGATCTCTAACTATGATAAAATAGTGTTTTTTATGAATCCAATATACATTTTTTTTGAACTGAATCAATCTGCTAAAAAAATTATTTTCATCACTAATTTATGATATATTTTTTATACTCTTAGTTGTTGATGATCATGTAGTATATTTACCTTTTTTATTTATTTTTATGAGTCTTTTATAAAACCATGTGATCCCCCTATTATTTTCACTTTAGTATCACTTTCTTCCTCAATAATATGTGAACCCATAACATTTAATCTACTAATTTAATTATTTATTATATGAATTCACCCAAGCTAAAATCCAAAAATAGTGTGAGGTCTGTTGTATTTGGGTAATAGTTAAATAAAATATTAACATGAAAATTATGTACAATCAAATTATATAAAATCTTCAAAACATGAAATGTAATTCCATTGATATTCTAATAATGGGCAGGATAACGTAGGACGTAGATAGGAAAAGGGTGATCATTAAATATTTGTTAGGAAATAATCGATGAATAAGGAGACGAATGTAACATTTGTTAGTCAATAGAAAAAAAAAAGTTATCAAAAATGAGGTTATAATCATAAACCTAAACATTGAATCATGATAAAATATTATAACATCAAGGAAAAAAATCCATAAGTTAAAAATATAAATCAAGACATGGTAAGCATATATTGAGGCCATCCACTGAGAAAACATAACATTGTTTTCTTAATATTAAAATCCATTTTTTCATTAATTATATATCATGAGATTAAAAAATACCCAATTTATTGTGGGGTTATAGATTTTTCCCCACCATTAGAATTCATATCTTGTACTTGAATTTTTGTTCAATATAGATCATACATAATATATACGTACTTTTTCATATTTAATCACGCAATTAAGGTGTGTTGGTTAAATATATTAAATTTAAAAATCAATGAAGGACACATACATTATGCTGAATACCCTTTAGTATAAATATTGATGCTTATTCACTACAAATATTTTCAATTGGAAAAAATCATAGTGTAATTTTGATAGCATAACCTTCATACATAATGGATCATGAAATGGATGAATTAGAGTGAAATGAAATTATCTCATTATATAGGAATAAATAATATATTAATTGAATGTGTAATCAATTTATTACATGGATAATTAGAAGTAAAAAAGTTATTATTATTGATAATGTACTTGAAATAGAATGGAGTGGAGAGATTCCCTTACACTGAGAGGGAACTTCTAAAAGCAAAGAGGTGATTATTATGAGATTAAGAAAACATTAGTGGTGATTTATTTTAGTATAGGGTTAGAAACATTAAAATTAATTGATTTTGAGTAATGGTAAGTGAATGGATATGGGGGTATTTGTTTAAAAATAAGGGGGAATTATTTATTAATTTCTAAACATTGGTTTTGGACTTTATAAGATTAAATAATCAATACAAAAAACATTAACATGGTTTCTAACATGTTTTATAATTGAGAGGAGTTTTTTTAAAAAAATTATATGCTTAAGAACTGATATAAATATTATAATACCTTTGGTGATGTGGATGTGAGTTATATTTATAAAAATTTGAAATTTATAAACATTAAAAATATAATATAAGTTTTTGAGGATAAATTAAGGGGTTTTAAAATTTATAAAACAACCTAAAACATATTATTGTACAAAAAAATTATCTTCAATTCTAGTTATATTATTTATTTCTAAATCATTAATCTTTTATGATTACATAATAAATATAGAATATTTATCATTTATTTAATGATTACCAGAAAAATTTAAATTTCATAGAAAATTAGGAAAAAATACCATTTGTAAAATTTTGAAAATTTTTATTTAAAAACAAAAACAAAATTATTTATCAAAATAATTATATATATATATATGTAAATGGGTGAATTTTTATTTTTAAATGAAATTTATAATGTATTAAAATGTAATATTTTTACGAAAAATAATATTTTTATAACCCTTATAATATTATATTGGGAATTAGTAAATCAATTTATCATTTGTATCTAAATATTATTTAATAAGATTATTTTTTGATAATATAATTTATTTCAAAACTATTGAATTCAACATTAAGTGTTTTTTAATTAAATCCAAATGCTATCTAAAAATACAGTTCAATTTTTTCAAATCTAAATACGATTTTATTAAAATCATATAAAATAGTAAATATTAAATGTGATGAATATAAAAATTAGTTTACTAAATATGAATATTTAAAAATTCATACTAATAGTATTTAGATACACACCCCACTATTAAACTAGTCTACTCATTAATCGAACGGTGTGTGGTGGTGGGGCTTTCATGGGGTGGTTTGGTGAACATGGTATTGGTTGTGATCTCGATAAGCTAGAGATTCTCCCTTGAATTATTTTAACCTAAATTGGTTATAAAATCATTTCTTGGTCATGGAAAAGATAAAATCCTAGTTATTACTTCCCCTTGGAATATCTAATAGATGTGATTCAAACAGTATGATCTTTCGAGCCAAGGCCATCACTTTTCATCTATTTCAATTGGAATTTATGATAAACATAAATATTTAATAATCTTAAAGGTAAATATATAGTGAAAATATTATGTCCTATTATGATTATTATTGGTCATTTAAATTCAACAGGTTATATCCATCAAGAATAAAAAAAATTAGTGCATGCATTTTCAATTAATATGAAGAATCTACTAAATCAAAAGGTAATATAATTTATAAATATTCAGGGCATTATATTTACTCTTAGATAATAAATTTCACCCTTTAAATATCCTGTAATTAACTAAATAGATAATTGTACTTATGTTTAATTACATCATTTTGTTCCCAAATTTCTTCTTTAATATTTTGGTTCCACCATAACAATTTTACCATGTGAGTTGTATCGAATTTTGAATATTTTCTCTATAACCTAAAATCTTCATCAGTTTCTCCTAATATAAAAAATAATTACCCAAAGGTTTCTACTATATTTTAGTACATGTGCGGGTTCTTGTATGTAATTCATAAAGAGGGATACATTGAAATCATCGTGTCCTCGATATATATTTTGGGGGAGTTCATGTTTATAAGACACAACTCTAATTCTACCAAACATCTCAAATGGTATAATGTTCCACACAATATGAAATATTTTATACCCATACCTCATGAACTTATTCCATAGTTATATAATAAGTATCACCTTATCTTTGAACTCAAAATCTTGGTCTCATCGATAATAGTTCACATATATTTTCTGTCCACATTTCATTGACTTCGTATGATACTAAATACATTGAACCTCCTCAGTCGTTTATTGAATATGAGTATCTCCCATCATCTTCCATAATCCATATTCATCCTAGAAATATGGAGTCTGAAAACCATTCCCATATAGGGAATTATATGGTTTCATATGAATGGTGGAATGGAATCTATTTCTATATAAAAATCCTACTATGGAAAGTTGTATATCCCAACATACTTGAAAAAACATTGAAAAAAATACCATCATTTCATCTACAGAATAAATGGTTATATAAAATTAACCATCCATATTAGGGTAATAATTTATAATGACACTCATATTTGTTTCCATTACATCCTAAAGGATTTTCAAGATCCTCTAACTATACCTCATATCATGATTAGATACAATTGTGAGTGACTCTCATTTCAGTATTACTACTTCTCTTATCTATATCATAGTGAATTTTCCAAGAGTGAAATATTCCTTAACATAAATTAATTATAATGAATGTTAATAGTAATTGACAACCACCAAGATGGTATTATTAAATTTAAATGTCTTGAGGGAACCATTTATGAAATATATTGTTAGTTTTTCTTTTTTAACATACTATCAATGGAATTGGTTGCATGGTACCCTAAACCTATGTTATTCATCCACTACTAATTATGATTCTAGGAAATGAAAAAAATTATAATTTATGTTTTCATGTTATCCCACAAGAAGTGTTGCATCAAATCCATATACATCATAGTGCTTCTTAGATAAATAAATAATCATGATCCATGAATAATATCCAAATTTTCCTTATTCATTTTTGGTATCAATATGACACAAATATATGTTAAAAATCATGTAACATCATATTTATACATGTTAACTATAGAATATTGACAACCATTTACGGTATCTTATGATCAATTTCGGGTCCCCCTTAATCTGTTAATGAATGTATTTTGAGAAGTAATTTGGGAATGTCTTGATGAATATCAATTTATTATTCTAATATAAATCTATTTCTTATCAATGAAGATTGGATGCCTTTTAATACTAATCTATATATGGTTTTATATTATATTCTACTCAAAGAATCTTACACATTTTTTACTTTCTTATGAGGGTAATAGATTTTAAAACCATAATCCTTGATGAGATCTAACAACTATTATTTATTCATATTGACCAATTTTAGTGACTATATATACATCTGGCTTTAATGATATGTATATGTATCATAACTCTCCACATAGAGATAAATTGAACAAATCATCAATCAAAATATTACAAAATACAATTATATAACATGGGTTAGGTAGTTCAACTCATTGATATTTAATTAATAATATTCATATGTTATCACATTATCTTCTTGATTTAGAAAAAAACCCAATACCTTTTTGGAAGAATCATTTTATATCACGAATACTTCGATATATGATAGTTATGTGTGAATAAGTGTAGTGATTAACCTATTTTTAAGCACTTTAATGTTTTCCTCACATTAACTAGTCTAGAAAAACCTAACTACCTTTTATGTTACCTTGGAAAATGGGCATGAAAATAATGAACACATTCTCACAAATCAACTATAGTACCAAAATAATCTAGGGAATCAATGGATATTTTTCATAGATGTTGGTCTAGGTTTTCTATAGATTGCCTATATTTTTTAACGACCATTAAATATCACGTTAGTACTGATTATATTATTCAATAATGTTAATTATTCTATTCAAAACTCATATATACTATCCATCACATATAAATTTTTCTTTCCCACAGTCTTTAGTTCAACATTGAAATGATCCTCCCATTCTTCATTTATATTAGAGTTGATATCAATATAATATATAAATATTTAATAATATTTGTTAACATAACACATAAATTATTTTTACAACAAGTCCATGAAGAGGGATATAAAATTATTTTTTTCATATGGAATCACTATGTGCTCATAGTTCCCACACATTCTATGAAAATTTGTCTTTTGAAAATCCATCTTCATCACATTTACATGATAATATTCTACCCAAATATCCTCTATAGAAAAGTATTGATCTAAAGATATCTAGTGGAAAATGTATTAAGTCTATGGTGGCGGGTACTTTTTTGATTTTTATCTTTTTGATCCGACGTTAGTCATTGTAAAAACACAATATTCAAATCCCTCTTTATAATAATGATGACTATAACACCCCTGATGAATTTCTTGTATATATTAAACAATAATCACTATTATTCTATTTTTTTCTTCAACATCTATTCTTGTTTTTTCTAGGAAAATTATATTTGGAATCTATATATTATTTATTCTTTGGTTATTATCTCAGTTGATAACTCCACTACATGACATTGAGGAATACCAAACAAATCTGTTTCAATCACATTATCATATTATTTTACAATGGGTATATTTTTGGACTGATATTTTATTTCGTATCAATCATTTAAGAAAGATATATTTTCTAATAATAAAATAATATACATTTATTTAATAATGATAACCATGGTGATTAATCCTCCTACATTTAGATATATTATTATTAGAGAGCTAATCGTGATTTAGTGGGCAATATTCCTCCCCCAGAAAATTATCATTTCCGTGTATAATGAAATTCAATCCATAATAAAAATTTCATTTAATTATACCTAAGGGACTATTATAAGGTTTTCTATAATTTATAGGGAACAAATATTTATTTGGAATTTTATATAGTTGGTATGAAATAATACAATGTTTTCTGTTTTCACATATTTCTCCACATCCATGTTTATAGAAGGTGTTTAAATAGTTCTACTAAAAATTTGTTTTATCAATAAATACATAGAACAAGAATCAAATTGTATATTATCCATACATGATTAAAAAACTAGAGTAACTATCACCACATCATTTATAGGATCCATTATAACATTTGTAATGGAATTTTCTCTCTATGGACACTTTTCAAATGGAGTATGTTAGTATAGTTTTATCAATAAAATCCCTGGTATAATTCCATTATTCAATAATTTTACCTTTCCATTGTAGTATAAATATTGTTTATATGGTCTATGATTTAATTGATATTTTTTTCTTCAACCACATTGGTGAGTTTCCCTTATAAAAATTTAGATAACTTTTTATCTTATTTCATGAAAAAAATCATTTTCTTTTCCCCATCATGAAATTATGAGGATTATTTATCCCAATATTTAGTGAAGTGGTATGTTATTATTTTATTCCAAAATGATATTTCTTCATTACAACATAAGAATAAAAATAAATTCTACACTTCCTTTATTTATACCAATGATGGTCATGATATTCACCATTCCCAATTTCAACATTGAGGACACAATAGTTAATTCTCTCATAGCTCTTGGATAAATGAATCATTACATCATTTAATATACCCATAATTATCCCACCAAATATGTAGTCAATATTAATTATGGGGTCACTAAAAATACAAATGAATATCGAGAACATCCTATGAAAGTAACCTCATATTCCTAGATCGGTTCATTAAAATTTTCAATATGGATAATGAAATCCCTCTACATTTTATGTAAGATATTGGAGAGAAAATATTTATCAAAAAACAATTTCATGGATTATTTTCACCCCATTTATTTATTATATTCTTCATAAATTGTATTTTTGATAAATTTACACCATTTTAAAACTTATCCCTCTATATGATAAACAACAAAAATTACAATCTATGGACTATATCATTGAAGGTATGTGATATATTTTTCAATCGAATCGTTCCATTGTTTTGTGATTAATGTTTTTGATGTTAAATGAAAATTTTTCAGTAATCTTTACATAAATTCCACAATTACAATTGTCTCACTTTTAATGGCATGTGAGTTGTTCCACTGTTTGAGGATTCTTTTATGATCATTATTTTATTCAAAAAAAAATATTTCCATGATTATTTTGACTCCTACACCAATATGTTGGAGAATAACATTTTGGAAGAAATTTTATTTCACATTACATTATTTTTTGACATAGTTCCTTATATTCACATTAATTAAATAAATATATTTACAATATTAGTTATAGTAATTTAAAACTATAAAAAACATAAAATGGAAACTATTAAAATTGATTGTATAAATAATAAATGATATATATTATTTAATCGATGAATCTATATGTTTCAATATATATATCCAAGTTCTATTTGAAAAAATTAAAATGTGTGGTATTTATCTTCCCTTCAATGTGTTTTCTAAATAGATTTTGAATTTATGGTTGTATACACCCCATTATTTTGAACAAAGGTTTTCAAAAACGATTATGTTTTATGAACTATGTGGTGATAAATTCAAATCCCAATGTTTCATTTTTTGGCGATATTACACCACTATACATCTCTGCACTATCCAAATCCACTATTAGTATCCAAACATGGATTTTTTTTGGAAACCACTTATTATATACTTTACCATAAATTAGCGATTCATTCATATGTTTATTTTTATCCCTACGGATATCCTTATTTTTTTCTATACTCAATACCCAAAAATAACATTACATTTCACTGAAAACATGTTTGGAAACCCATAAATTATAAACTCGTTATTTCATAATTTATTACATATGGTTATGTAGGATAAAATCACATAAGATCAGGACGACTACAATTTATGGGCAGTTAGACATATAATATAATTATCTGGAATTTTGGCATAATGAAAATATTTAAAAACATCAATACATCCCATATTATTTTAATTATCATCAAATACTACAAGGGATAACATGATGACTTACATAATAGAGTGGTGAGATATTAATCCCTGTAATGGAATAATAAAATTATATGAGGATGAATGTAATCCATTTTATTCAAGGAGAATATCATAGTGACATTAAAGGTGTGCAATCATAAACATGAAATGAAAATCATCATATAATTTGATATCATTAATGTAACATAGGAATGTGGAAATAGAATAAATCATGGCATCATAAGCATAATTCATAGCTAGTCACCAGTAAAATATAACATAATTTTCATTGGATAACCTCAAAAGAACGATAAAAGAAATCTCAAGAGATAAATACATTTGGTATGAATTGGAGGGTTATATAATTAAGAACCTATTTTAATGACCCAGACCTTTTAAATGTCAATTTAATCGTAAATAAAATTATTTTATACAATATTAGATATGTATGAATACCCATGAATCACATAGCGAAACCAAAAATATTTCAATTCATTATTTAAAATCCTTACACTAGTCTATTAATTAACTCCATAAAATTACAAATATTATTAGGGAATTAAATAAAACATATAAATACTATAATGGGAAATATTGGATCACCCCCAACCACCTAGAATCACCCCTTCCGAAAATAACAGTATAGAAATGAAATAAAATATTAATAACAAAATCAAAACTGTAAAAAAATAATCTTTATAAACATGATAGAAATTGAGATGAATAATATATAATAATGATATGAATTATTTATAGCCTATAATGTGATCATTGGAATAGTAAAATGATCTTTGGAATAGTAATCGGGTTATTGTAAATAGTATATTGACCATTGGAAAATTAATTTATCCTAAAAATATTAAATTGGGATATACATAATATTTTTCATGAGTATTTTAGTATATATATATATATTATCATTAAAAAATAATAAGTATCATTATTAAAAAAAACACAATGTAAATATAAGAATAATTAATTTATAAAATGTATTAAAATATGTTTCATAAATATCTAATTTTTTATATTAAAAATTAGAAATTTATAACATTTGAAATTTATTTTGATAAAATGAATATCTTTTACTATATAATAATTTCAAGAATTATTCCAAAGGTATTTTTTTATATTAATACATTATTCTTGTGAAGAGAAAAAATATAGTATTTCTCATAACTAGTGTATCTTAAATTACACAATTAATCAGGTAATGATGAAAAATCATTTCTATAACATTTTTCTCTAATGAATGTATCTAATTTGATTTATTTTATTTATAATTAAATTAAAATTATATATAATCTCAAAAATATCCTTCCTGTGATAAAAATTTAATGTATTACATTAAGATAATAATTGCTCATATTTATTCTTTTCCTATTGATAAAAAATGACATCAAATTATAATGTTAATAAAAGTATTGAAATAAATAAATTTTCTATATATATGGTTTATAATGAATATAATTTAACTATTACACTGTTTTCCATAACAATATTATTTTATTTGATATTTTAATCCAATAATACCCATAACACTAGGTATAAATAACCCCTCTCCCTCCCTTTGAAAAAAATTATTCCACAATTGAAAACCAGAAATAAATACCAATGTACTCTCTAAAAAAATTCTTAGAACACCTATGAAAATTCAATATACATACATATAAAAATAATAATTTTTTTAGTTTCACAGAGAAGATGTAAATCGTAGATATAGTTAATCTCTCATCAATTCTTATTCCCATTATCAACACCTCTTTCACTTTTTCTCCAACCTTTTCCATCCCAACTAATATAAGGATAAATATGTGGTATGTTATAATAATATTAAAAAATTTATCCTGTAGAATATTTATTTTTATGAAATATTTATTTGGCATACTTCCTATTCCCCCTGTTTCCAGTGTCCTATTAATGGTCAATTTATAACCAATGAGGATGTTTCTAATTTTTTAATTTTAACTAGACCATTAGTAGAGATTATTAGTTATTTATTATATAAACATAGAAAATTTATTTATTTTATGAGTATATAATTAATTATATTTATAGAATACTTACTATTTAAATTTTAGAAAAATCAAAGCCAAACTATTTTTTAAGAAAACTTCATATCAAAACACATCATCCTAAACTATATAAAATATAGAAATATAAACCATTTTTTATAATTAATAAATAGTGATATAAATTAACAAAGTTATATTGATTTAAAATTTCCCAATGAAAACTCTTTTATGATTCTATAGGTGAAAAAATAGATGAAATAAATTTCAAAATTATGGAAAGAAGTTTCTCAAACCCATATCCATTTATTTTGGTTTTCCCAATTTTATGAAATTTTTTCCAAGGATATAAATATAATTATCCTTAAATATCATTTCATTATTCTTCCCATATCACTGATATGATATTATAGTTTCCACCTTGATTTTTATGGCAAAAATAATTATTATACAAAATGATTTTTTTTAAAAACACGTCATTGACTTCTCTTGATTTGTTTTTTCTTAACTAACGAATGATGATGTTTACACCAAATAATTTTCCCCATATTATTTATTTTATTAAATACATATTATTCATGAATTCAATCATTCTTTAATATTTATGAAACCCATTATTTTCCATGGGTTATATCACGATTACAATTGTAATATGTTTTATGTGGAATGAGATATAATGTGAATATTTTTATGTGAGTGGTTGACCTAGAATTATATATATATATATATATCCTCTAGTGCATTGGGTAATGTGATTTATCATATTATATTATTTATATTGTGAGTGGAAATGATTTTATATTTGTTTATATTATTGATTTAATTATTTAACCGCATATTTTATGCGTTGACTTGCCTTTGTCTATTTCTAACACTATTTCTGTTATTTGGCCATTATGAAATGATGTTTATTTTTTAATGAATCATCATAATACAATATTTTTTTCAAAATTGTTCCCCATGAAAATATTGATGGTCCAATTAAATGTAAATTATTATGATAATGAATCGAACCCCTGTACTACTGATTCATTTATCTAATTTCTATAATTTTTACCTTCTCCATACAAGGTAATTTAGCTCACCCCTTTCATTTATATATGTCTAAAGGTTACTACATGTAGTAAGGAAAATTTAGCAATTTCAATTAGATAAATAATAATGTTTATGTTTAATTACATATAAGTAATTTATAATTGTAAATTTAAATCAGTATTAATAAATTGAATCGTTGAATGTTTAAATATTATGTTTATTATCATTCAAACGACGTAATAGTCTTATAAAAAATGATGGACTTCTATAATTTTTATTAGAGGTAATTTTTAGTCATTTTTTGAAATGGGAATAGATAAAATCATTTAAAAATTTTAGGATAAGTATATGTATAATTAAACATCCAGGATTATATTTTTATAAATGAATAAAAATTTTGATACTATGAGATATTTGAATAGTGTCAATTGCACAAAAGAATAAATTATTTTATTTATTTATTGACATATTTTATGTTTCAGCCAATAATATTATATAAAAATTTGGGAACCCATAAAAACATGGACTAAAAACCATTTGAGGGACCACATAATTATATTATGACTGAAATACCCATTTCATTATAAGAGTTAGTTTAAAAAATTAAGGTCATTCTTACCTAAATTTATTGGGGTAAAAATTGTAACCTAAACCATTTGGATCATATTACTTCACCCACGAATGAGAAATTAGATATTGGGTACATTAAATGAGAATGACCAGTGATGTTTTATTGGATATTCTGATCTACATGTTGTAAAATGTGGGATAACTCAATGGAATGGATCTTTTAATAGTTATAAAATAATGTGAATAAAAATATTATTCATTAAATATATCTATTTAATGATAATCATATCAATAGTGGGAGTTTACAAATAACAATAAACTAATGGATTAAATGAAAGTGATTGAGTGGGAATACATTAAAAACATATTTTTGGAAAAATAATTTCTCATGAAATCTTTAAACAATGATGGGGAGAAAATTATTAGATTTGTATCAAAATAAACATGGATCATTCATGAATTATGAGGAAAACATCACAAGCCAAGAAGGACATAACTCAATATTTGCTATAAAAAATGTTAGAAAAATAGACATATTGTTAAGTGGATTATAACAAAACCATGTAAAGGCTATATATATTTGAGAGTTTTGTAGTTATATAGAATTTGTTCAATGTTTTTTCAAATTAGTTATAGATTTTTGTCATTAATACCATGGTTATGTTGAATTGAAGTGAATGATGGAGTTCTTAATAGGTGGGTAAAATGTAAAATGTGTAAGGAGGATAAAAAAACATAAATGTCATAAATGTGGGAAAAATGATCATGGGAGTTTCTTCAAAGTGAAAAGTAAATTCATCAGGTGTAATAGAGAAGGGATCCATGCTCATGTATGTCTAAAAGAATTTACGAATCATGAAAAGATGATGGATGAATTTAATTCACCTCCAAATGCATGAATCAGGGTTCAATAATTCAACTTTGTTTTGAAAGGAAAATATACAAGCTATTTCACTTATCTACTTTTCTATGATTGTAATTCGTCTCAAGAATAGAAACATAAAATATATTGGTAACGATTATTCCATCACTACTACTAAAGTGAATTTTGAAAATGAAATATAGATGGTACCCTTTGACAATGAGGTCTTCAAACACGTGAAAATTTAAATTTATAAATCCTTGCATACTACATATCTAGTGGAGAGTGATTTTTCAAACCACTTGTAAGGACCACTTTTTTTTGGGAAAAAAACTAATGAAACAAAACATAACTATCAAAACAGTGTAAATGAGGGAAGAAAATAAATTTTGATATGTTGTGGGGTAGGGACTACAGGGTTTAAAATAGAAAGAAGACATGGATAGATTTTTTTTTATATTATTTGTTCCGAATTGAATGAATGATGAGATATACTAATACTAGAGTCAATATAATTCAATTACCTAGTTCTTGAGAAAAGGTAAACATTCATTGAACTGTCTCATTGGTGAATTTTTTAGCTATATGAATCATATTGATTGATGAAATTTCAATATAAACTTCTAAATTATTCCATTTCATATAGTGAAGAGAGAAATTGATATTTTTGAATGATTGGTAGTTTATTAAATGGATAAAAGATAAAAGGTATGAACACCCGCAAATATAAATTATTGGGAAGTGAAGAATGATTCTCATAATTAAATGGAAAAGGACATCATTTTTATAAATTAGCTAAAAAAACAAATTAATAAAATCATAATTGATCAATACATATCCAGTTCATCCTTACCGGACTACCCCAATAAATATATCTACAAATGGAATCATAAATACAAAATGTGTAAGAATAGAAAACAAAAAAATATCTTTTGGGTCTATTATTTCCTCTAATTTTATATATAGTTCCTTCTCCATACTCTATTTCCTTCCCTCTATTCTCTATGTTCAGGTTTGAATGATGATAGTCAAGGGTTCTTTTGATCATGTGATATGGTTCAACAATGGGATATATAATTTAATAGGTGTCTCTAGAATTGTTGGATCTAGCCTATGGTTCTCAAATTTGTTGGATATAATAGACCATACTTTACATACATTGTTATTACTTCAAAATTGAAGCACACATATTACAACATATAACAAAACCATGAAATGACCGTATAGGTATAGTGTCTTTAGAAACTGGGAAACATAAACAACTTGTTCATAAATCATTTACGTTTTCTACCATTTATTTCATCATATCTAGAGTTCCATTTCACATATTCTACTTAATACCCTTCTTCTAGACCTGGGGAAAATAAAACATACAAAAGGGTGAGCTCAAATGCTCAGTGAGGGTAAAAAAAATAAATGTCAATCATATCATATTCTTAAGAACGTAACATTTTGAAAATCTTATCCTGCAAAAGAGATCATAATATCATGACCTGGGATCAATCATAATAGTGAAATGTAATCTAAATAATCATAACATAAAACATGAAACTTTGTGTAATACACAAATAATCATAGAGAATCCTTTCTTTTTAGTCAGGACTCAATGGAAAGATTATATTTGTAGACAAAGTCGATTTCTGAACTGAGTTCACTCCTCATTTCCGTCCTGTTTCACAAAACTGGATTAACCTGCCATTCCAACCATGTCTATCTCATGAGATATAAATCTTTACCCAATTCATTGGAGGGAGATATAGGTCCCACCCATCTCATAATGAAACCATTCTTATGTGTTCCACAAAATCATAAATCATACATCATAGCATAACCCATGTAATAAGAATGTGATTCATAAACATAATGCCATCATTACATAATCCATATAAGATAAAAGGACATCATAAAAATAATTTCATCATAACATAATAAAATAAATGTAAAAATAGGGATAGAAACAAAAACCTATATTATCATAGATGGAAAACAATTTTGATAAAACACATGAACTTCATTCATGAGGAAAATATCCTTTCAACTTCAAAATCATTTTTCCTTTCTTAACATGTCATAAAATTTTAAACTAAAAGAAGTTGATTAAAAATAAAAATGAAAACATGTAATGGAAGAATCATTGAAATAATGTTCTCAAAATCCACTCAGGCTATAAACGATAAAAAAACATTCTTCTCATACTTTGGCCCGAAATGTCAAAAAGTACCTCGTAAGAAAAAGGACAACAGATTCCTTTCATTTCTTTTACTAAAAACTCATCAATTGGGTAAAATTGGATTTAAAAAATTGTAGGAGGATAGAAATAATATTACATATTTAGGAAACATGGATGTGGATGATAAATACACCCCAATAAATACCATATTATAAATAATCTCAGATAAAAATGATATTGTGAAAGTTTCCCTTACCTTAGGTCCGATTTGCTTCGTACGTGTCTGAACCTCCTCTTCTTCGACACGCCTCTTTGAAACCTTCTCTTAGGGCACTAAAATTGGTCTTTGAAGAGGACCAGGACCTCTATAATATTACTAAGGATGCGTAGAAGATAAATTCATAGGGGTTAGCCGAGCATGAAGGCTCAAAGTGGTGTGACGAGAAGAGGGAGGAGGTTCCCTTTTATAAGGGAGGAGAGGGGCACCTTTGGAAAAACAAAAAATATTATTTTATTATAAAGTAATATTAAATTATTAATAGCTCCAAATTGATTTATTTCAAAGCTAAGGTGGGTATGGGTTGAAATCCGCTTATCCAATAGAATTTAGACAAGTTTAGGTTTCTATTTTAACCTTATCATTTACATTTAACTTTATGTTAAATAAATTAACTTTTATCGTGTCTTCTTGATTTCTTACACTATAAGGATTATAAACATACTATAACAAGACAAAATAACCCCAAGTTGTTAATTGTTAATATATATAACCTTATCTAAGTCATTTTTCCGAACCATTGATTTTTAGGAATAAAATAACAATTAATAATATAATATTTGTTTTAAAAACTATTTTATGTCAATTTGTGACACTATTTGGTTATTGATTTTTGTGAAAATCATAAAAGCATTATTATTCAGAATAAAGTTAATTAAATCAATACTATAATTTCATATTAACCTATAAAATTAGTTTAATTCATAAAAAGTCTCAAATTACATTTATTTGGGTATTTACAACATCAATTATTTTAATATTTTCTTAATAAGGTAATTACTGAATCATCATTGTGTCAAAAATAAATTAAATTATTTAATGATTAAAAATTAAAAACAAAATACCATTATGTAAGAAATTTTTTAGCTTTATAATGAATATTTATAGTTGGAATTATCTTTTTTATAACCCTATATTAAAAAAATTAGTTATTAAACATTGATTTTAACTATTTTAACTCTTCTTTAAATAAAATAATAATAAATGTCCTAATCTAATCCAAGTGGACCTAAATGGTTATATTTTATTCATAAGGTTGTTTTTGGTAAAACTAAACGTATCCAATAGAATTAGGACATGTGTTAGAGTAATAATAATTTTATTTCTACCCTTAATTACCCTATTTTCTTTCAACCGTCGTAAAAGATGTAAATAGTTACTATTAACCCAAAAAAATTGTCTAATTGAACCACATTTTACTCCTTGATTTTAACCGTTTCTCTCAGATTTTCGAAATTCCACTCACAGAAGCGGTAAAATTATGTTTTAAGTAAATTTGCAAATCGTCCTCGGAGGTGGGTAAAAGACTGTGAAAAGTTCAATAAAATTTTTATATATCTAAATTATTATAAAATGACTCCAATAAATTAAATTGAACATATATAGGTATTATGTATCAACTTTGACATAAAATAAATTTAAATAAGATAAATAATTATTTAAATAAAAATTCGGTATTTAAATAGTAACCTAGTGTTTTCACTATTAATCAAAAATTGAATGTTTTCAGAAAAATACCATAATTTTACCCTAAGCTAATTTTGATATTCTGAATCCAAAAATTATTTACATTTTCAAAGATATAATTTATAAAATTTCAAAAAGTGGGTATTACTATTCATAATGGCTAATTTTAATAACATTTTATTAGCATATCATTGTTTAGTGAAACTTGGTATTGCGTACAACACAAGCTATTGAGGAAGGTTGTGATTTCATGTAAAGAAAGACAAGCTAGTTTTGTGTGTAGTGAAAGATTCCTTTCATGATTTATAGAACATAAAAACAAAATATTTCTCATAAAAATCTCTGTTGTTACATTCTACCCCCCTTAAAATGAATTTCGCCCTCGAAATTCGTCCCTTTGTAACAAACTTATGTGCATACCTCTCTCTCATCATATCCTCATGCTCTCATGTAGCTTATTCTAATTAGTGGTTCCTTCATAAAACATTCACCAAGAGAGTGGTCTTGTTCCGTTGAACGTTTTCGCTACGATCTTGAATATCTATATGTTGTTCTTCATAAGAATGATCTTTCTCCAGTGGTACAACTTCTGAGATGAGTACATGTGAAGGATCGGGAATGTATTTTCTCAAGAGAGATACATGGAACACATCATGAATGTGAGAGATACTTGGTGGAAGGTCTAATTGGTAAGGTACCTTCCCAACACGATCCTGTATTTTGAAAGGACCAATATACCTAGGGCTCAACTTTCCCTTCTTTCCAAATCTCATTACTCTCTTCCATGGAGATATTCGTAAGAACACTTTATCACCCACTTCATACTCTAGGTCTTTTCTTCGATTATCGGCACAACTTTTTTGTTGACTCTGAGCTGCTCTTATGTGTTGTTTAATAGATCAGATCTTTTCTGCTATCTCATCAACAAGATCTGGTCCTAATAGCTTTCTTTCCCCAACTTCATCCCTGCAAGTTGGAGTCCTGCATTTCATTCCATAGAGATCTTCATAAAAATCCATATGAATACTAGAGTGAAAGCTATTATTATAAGAAAATTTCACCAAAGGTAGGTGTTGATCCCAGCCACCTTTGATATCCATAGAGCAATCTCTTAACATATCTTCTAGAGTCTGAATTGTTCACTCAGACTGACTGTCTGTCTGAGGATGATAAGCAGTACTGAAACACAACTATGTTTCCAGAGTATGCTGAATACTTCGCCAAAATGTTGAGGTAAACCGTGTATCCCGACCAGATATAATGAAAAGTGGTACTCCATGCAATCTTACCACATTCTTTACATGTATCTTGGCAATTTGATCTAGAGAGAAATCTTCTCTAAATGCAATGAAGTGTGCTGACATTGTAAGGCGATCAACTATGACCTAGATAGCTTTATTTCCATTGGATGTTTTTGGATGTCCGGTGACAAAGTCCATAGTTTTGTTTCCTATTTTTATTTGGGTATGGGTAATTTTTGTAACATCCCCTTATACTTATGTCTCTTAGCTTTAACTTGATGAAAAACCAGGCATCGAGAGACATATTCAGCAACATCTATTTTAATTCCATCCCACCATATGTACTCTTACAGGTCATTATACATCTTCGAGCTTCCAGAATGAATAGAGAATGACGAACTAATAGCCTCATCCAACAACTCCTTTATTTCTGGGATGGGAGGAACACAAACCCAAATTCTTAACTTTATTATCCCATTACAATCAAGGTTGAATTCGGGAACATTTCTCACATTATTTTGTAACTCTACATCTTCTTTTTGTGCCTCTATAATCTTCACTTGTATAGATGGTTGAACATTAATTTGAGAAAGATAAGATTTTTCCCCTTCCATTATAATTCCAAGATCCATACTTTGTAAATCCATAAATATTGGATCTTTTGTGATCCTCATCATGGATAATCTAGCATGGTCTTGTCGACTTAATGCATCTTCCACCTTGTTAGCTTTCCCAGGGTGGTAATTAATTGAGAAGTAGTAATCCTTAATCAGCTCCATCCATCTTCTTTGGCGCATATTCATCTCCTTTTTTGTGAAAATATACTTTAAACGTTTATGATCATTATAAATATCACACATTTATCCATAAATATAATACCTACAAATCATTAATCGAAAGATTAACGTAGCTAACTCCAAATCTTCAGTTGTGTAATTATGCTCATGGATTTTCAATTGTCGTGAGGAAAAGATATCACCATATAGTTTTTCATAAGAACACACCCCAATCCCTTCTTGGATGCATCACTGTAGATCTCAAACCTTTCTCCACTACCAGGAAGTGTGAGCACAGGTTCACTAGATAACCTTCTTTTTAACTCCTTGAAATTCTCTTCACATTCCTCTATCCAAACAAATTTAACTTCTTTCCGAGTCAATTGATGAGTGGGTTATATAATCTTGAAAAATCATTCACAAAACATCGATAATATCCAGGTAAACCAAGAAAACTTCAGATCTCAGTTACTGTTGTTGGCCTTGACCATCTTTTGATAACCTCTGTTTTTGCTGGATCCACAGATATCCCTTCTTTTGAGATTATGTGACCCAAAAATGCATCTTTTTGAATCCAAAATTCAAACTTGGTAAATTTGGCATAAAGCTTCTCCTTTCTCAGGGTATTCAATACAATTCTCAACTGATCTTCATGTTCTCCATTGATCATTGAATAGACAAGAATATAGTCTATAAATACTACCAAAAACGGATCATGATAGTCTCTAAAGACTCTATTCATTATATCCATGAAGATAGAAGTGGATTTAGTAAGACCAAATGGAATTACTATAAATTCATAGTGTCCATACCTTGTACGGAAAGATGTATTTCGTATATCCTCCCTTTTTACCCTTAATTGATGATACCCTGAACGAAGATCAATCTTGGAAAAGTACTGAGCTCCACGTAGTTGGTAAAATAATTCATCAATGCTTGGGAGAGGGTGTTTTTTCTTTATAGTAATCTTGTTATGTTCTCGATAATCAATGCACAGTCTCATTGATCCATCTTTCCTCATAAAAAACATAATAAGTTCTCTCCAAGGTGACGCACTAGGGCGTATGAATCCCTTATCAAGATTATCATGGAGTTGCTTATTCAATTCCTACAAATGAATTGAGGCCATTCTATAAGGTGTCTTTGAAATGGGCATAGCACCCGGTATGAGTTCTATTGAAAACTCAACTTCACGATTTGGTGGAAGACCTAGAAATTCTACCTGAAAGTCATCATAAAACTCCCTTACAATGGTCATATTCATAATATTGAGTTTCTAACCAACCATTTGAGATAAATAACCTTAATTTAGTGGAATCAAGACCCATAAGATGGAAGAAATTTCAACTGGAAGGTTATGTTCATCCTTGAATGGATAGACGATCATAGATTGATTTGGAATATGAAATGTGACTTCCCTTCTTTGGAAATTGATATGAGCTCAATATATTGAAATCTAATCCATGTCATTAATCGCATCAAATTTCACTATAGGAAGGATCATAAGATTTTCAAGAAGCACTTTCCCACAAACTTCAATCAGAGAGGAATTATAAACTTTTGATGCGACTGTTGTGCCATTAGGGGTTGTCATAGCTAACTCAACATCTAATTGTTGAGGTAATATGGCGATACCCTTAGAAAATTCTTCAGAAATAAAAGAGTGGGTGGATCCAGAATCAAATAAATCATTTTTTAATTTAAAGTGGATGGTAAGTGTACCTTTCACCACTTCGTTATCATACTCTACATCGCTGATAGAAATTGCACGTGACATCCCTTTTTATTTATCCTTAAGAGTTTTTTGAAGTCGATAATCATCAACAACCCTTGCATTATGGAATTGATTATCATAATTCCCCATTTCCTTTCACTTGTAACATTGAAGTGTAGGAGGTACACTCCGTGTAGCCTTTTATTTGTTCGTATCACTAGACATCTTCTTCCCATCATTGAGGCATTCAAATGAACGATGACCTTCTTTTCCACATTCGAAACATTTACTTGTCCCTTTATGAAAACTCCCTCTATGTTTCTTTCCACACATTTAGTATAAGGGAAAACTCATCTTATTTTCAGTGTGGTCTTTATATTTTCCATTGAATTCCATTTTCCTCTTCTTATGAAACCCATATGATTGATGGTTTACTCCAATCTCCATCTCAACCGTGAGAGCACATCGAACAATTTCCTCATAGCTATTGAAGTTCCTTATGGCTAACTCTCTTTGAAGACTTGGTTTTATGCCACTGAAGAATCGATCGATCTTACTATCAGGTTGGATAATAATCCCAGAAGAATACCTTGCAAGTCGTGTAAAATTTTCTTCGTAGGTACCAGCAGATTCATCATCCTTTAGCATCAGTTCAATAAACTTGTTCTCCATCATTGTTCAAAGAATACAAGGGAAGTACTTATTGAAATATAAGTTCTTGAACTCGTCCCATTCCATGGACTCAATTTCATCTCTTGGGCTCATATTCTTGATAAAATTCCACCATTTATTAGAATCACCTTCCAAATGATACACTACTAGGATGACTTTTTCATGTTCAGAACAATGAAGAACTGAAAATATCTTTTCAGTAGTATTGATCCATTGTTCATCAACTGATGGATCAGTAGACCCACTGAATGAGGTTGGACGTTGCCTCATGAAGGATTCCACAGAATTTTTCTCTATCCTTTTATTGTTTGGAAGCCCTTAATGATTTATAGCTTGATAATGTTGGGTAACCATGGCTACATGATTTTTCATTCCATCTCCTATAATATTTGTTTACTCAGGGGGACAATCATTGAATTGCCCATCACATTCTGCATTGACACGGTTCTTTCGGGTTCCATCCATTGACTAAAACCAAGAAGAATAGTGTGAGATATACTAATTATAATAGAAAAACCACATAATCAAGAATAAAATTTTACACTTAAGGTCTTATCTTAAGTTATTCATGGACATTTCTAAAACACTACTATTGTGTTCTATTCTTAGATATATCCTTAGGGTTCTTACTAAGGATTTTACATCCTAGTTTCCAAAGGATGATTGTACCTTTCCTCTGATACCAACTATAACGACCCATAATTTACATACATTTTTATTACTTAAATATTGAAGCACACTTATTACAACATATAACAAAACCATGAAAGGAAAATATTGGTACAGTGTCTTTAGAAACTGGGAAGCATAAACAACTAGATCATAAATCATCTATGTTGTCTCCCATTTATTTCATCATATCTAGAGTTCTTTTTTGGAATATTCTACATATTTCCCTTCTCCCAGACCTGGGTAAAAGAAAACATAAAAAATGGTGAGCTCAAATGATTATGAAGGGTAAACAAAAGAAATATCAAACATATCATATTCTTAAGAACATAACATTTTGAAAATCTTATCCTGTAAAAGATATCATAATATCATGACATGGGATCAATCATAATAGTAAAATGTAATCCAAATAATCATAGCATAAAACATGAAACTTTATGGAATACACACATAATCATAGAGAATCATTTCTTATTAGTCAAGACTCATTTCCAATACTATCTTAGAGGACAATATCCATTTCTGAACCGAGTTCACTTCTTATTTCAGTCCTGTTTCACTGAACCGGATTAACCTTCTGTTCCAGCAATGTCTATCTCATGAGATATAAATCATTAACCAATGAATTGGAGGGAGATATAGGTCCCACACATATCATTATGAAACCATTTTGATGTGTCCCACAAAATCATAAATCATACATCATAGCACAACCCATGTAATAAGAATAGGATTCATAAACATCATGCCATCATTACAGAATCCATATAAGATAAAAGTACATCATAAAAAAATTCCATCATAACATAATCAAGTCAATGTAAAAATAGGGATATAAATAGAACCCTATATTAACATAGATGGAAAATAATTTTGATAAAACACTTGAACTTCATTATTGGGTAAAATATCCTTTATACTTCAAAAACATTTTTCCTTTCTGAACATGTCATAAAATTTTAAACTACAAGAAGTGGATTAAAAATAAATTTAAAAAATTGTAAAGGAAGATTCATGGAAATAATGTTATAAAATTCCATTCAGGCCATTTATGTTTAAAAAAAATTCTTCTCGTACTTTGGCCAGAAAAGTCAAAAAGTACCTCGTAATAAAAACACCAAAAGATTCCTTTCATTTATTTTACTAAAAACTCACCGATGGGTAAAATTGTATTTAAAAAATTGTAGGAGGATAGAAATAATATTACATATTGAGGAAACATGGATGTGTATAATAAATACACCTCAATAAATACCAAAGTATAAACAATCTGGGATAAAAATTAGATTGTGAGATTTTCCCTTACCTTAGGTCCGATTTTCTTCGTACGTGTCCGAACCTCCTCTTCTTCAACATGCCTCTTTGAAACCTTCTCTTAGGGCAGTCAAATTGGTCTTTGAAGAAGACCAGGACATCTAGAATATTAATAGTGAAGTGTAGAAGAGAAATTTGTAGGGGTTGTCCGAGCTTGAAGGCTAAAAGTGTTGTGAGGAGGAGAGGGAGGAGGTTCCCTTTTATAAAGGAGGATAGGGGCACCTTTGGAAAAACTAAAAATATTATTTTATTACAAAATCATATTTGGTTTTTTAATAGCTAAAAATTGATTTATTTAGAAGAATAGTGGGGATGGGTTGAAATCCTCTAATCTAATAGAATTTAGACTAGTTTATAATCCTATTTTAACCTTATCATTTAGATTTAACTTTAAGTTAAATAATTTTACTTTTACCATGTCTTCTTGTTTTCTTACACTATAAGGTTAATAAATTTACTATAAAAAGCCAAAAGAACCCCAATATGTTCAATATTAATATATATAACCTTATATAAGTCATTTTTATGAACCTCATTTTTTCGGAATAAAATAAAAATTAATAATATATTATTTGTTTTAAAAACTATTTTATGTCGATTTTGACACTATTTGTTAATTGATTTTTGTGAAAATGATAACAACATTATTAGTTATAAAAAGTTAATTAAATAAATAATTACATGTCATAGTAAACTATAAAATTAGTTTAATTCATAAAAAGACTCAAATTACATTTATTTGGGTATTTATAACATCAATTATGATAATATTTCATTAATATGGTAATTAATGCATCATCATTGTGAAAAAATAAATTAACATATATAATGTCTAAAAATTACAAATAAAATACCACTATGTAGAAAATATTTTTGGGTTTCAAATGAATATTTATAGTTGAAATTATCTAATTTATAACCCTATATTAAAAATGTTTTAGTTATTAAATTTTGATTTTAACTATTTTAACTCTTCTATAAATAAAATAATAATAAATGTCCAAATCTAATCCAAGTGGATCTAAATGGTCATATATTATTCCTAAGGATTTTTTGGTCGAATTAAACTTTTCCAATAGAATTAGGACATTTTTTAGTGTAATAATAAGATCATTTGAACCCTTAATTTCCCTATTTAAATTTAACTGTGTTAAAAAAAGTAAAAAGCTACTATTCAGCAAAAATTATTATAATCATATTTAACCACATTTTAATCCTTGATATTAACTATGTCTCTCAGATTTTCAAAATTCCACTCACAGAAGTGGTAAAATAATGATTTATGTAAATTTGAAAATTTTCCTAGGTGGTGGGTAAAATACGGTGAAAAGTTCAATAAAATTTTTATATATCTAAAATTATTATAAAATGAATCTGCTGAATTAAATTGTACTTATATAGGTATTATGTATCATTTTTTTACCTAAAATAAATTTAAATAAAATAAATAATTATTTGAATAAAAATTTGGATTTTAAATAGTAACCTAGTGTTTTCACTATTCATCAAAAATTAAAAGTTTACACAAAAATAACAAAATTTCACCCTAGGCTAATTTAAATATTCCGAATCCAAAAATGAATTCCATTTTGAAAGATAAAATTTATAAAATTTCAAAAAGTGTGTATTACTATTCATAATGGCTATTTTTAGTAATATTTTAATAGCATATCATTGTTTAGAGAAACTCGGTATTGCGTACAATACAAGCTATCGAGGAAGGTCGCGATTGCGTGTAAATAAATCCAAGGTAGTGTTGTGTGTAATTAATTAATCCTTTTATGATGTATATAACATAAAAACAAAATATTTCTCATAAAAATATCGGGTGTTACATTGGATGCCTTTAATAGAAAAACTCAGTGCACTAACTCTACGCACTCAATATCATATCTAGGTCACAACTCCTTATCTTCCATATTTGATTTATGTCATCATTCACCATCATCCTCTAGTGATTGAAATTAATCATCATGGAATTACTTCACTCCTCAAAAATACAATATGTAAAATATCCATGACTCATACTCCAATAACCTCAGGTCTTTCAAAGAAAAAAGAAAAAAGAAAAATTAAATTAAATTAATCTAAAATTGGCCCCCTAGGATGATCCACTATACCAAATCCAATACTTTTTTTTGATTTTTAAATTATATAATTATAATTATAATTAAAATTTTGTTATTTATTTACATTAATAAGTATAAAAATAAAAATAAAATAATTTATATACATACACTTAAAATTACTATAATTATAATAACGATTAATCATATATATAAATAAATAAATATAATTATTATTAAAATCATGTGTACATTAATAATTATAAATATATATATATATATTACTATGGTTGTAATATATATATATATGTATATATTACTATGTTTGTAATATATATATATATATATATTATCTATATGATAGAAATATAAATTTTTTATAACTATTATATTATATTATTTATTATTATTATTATTATTATTATTATTATTATATATTATAATATATTTTAATAAAAAAATAAATATAGGGTTGAGGCCTGGTTCTTCAATAGTAAGCGGTGTGGGTTCGGTAGGAAGTACATGGACTCAATACAATTGTCTTCTATGCTAGGATAACATGAGTGCAATGTTGATGAAGGAGAGTTGATAGTTTGTGATTTAAAACATTCACAAGGATGGAAGATTTTCATTTCTTGGTTACTCTGGGATAGAGGGTGTTCTATGGATCAGATAAAATAGGGGCGGATAGATTTGAATGTTGGAAGGTGTGGAGGCTCTAGTTGAGATGTCTCATTCAGTGTCAAGGTGTAGATCAAAGAATGAGTTATTCTCTAATGGAATATGGTGTATGTTATTGTTTTTGTGGGACTTGATATCATTAAATATAAAAAATTGTTGATATGGGGATCTTCTTGATGTTTAAATGGTTGTTGGGTATGGGATTCAAATCTAGTGGAGGCCTTTCATTCGGTGGAGGTGGCTTAGTTTGCATTGTGTTACTCGTATAACTTTTATGGATGTGGTTGTGATGAATTTTTTTTTACCGATGGAGTTGTGTTTGGAGAAATCACGATTGGGTGGTGGGAGTAGCAGTATTGGTAGTGGTAGAGATATAGCCGTAGAAGTGGATGAGGGGATGGTGAAAGAAGGGGTGGTGCCTTCACTATTTGTATTTTTTCTCCTTTTAAATTTTACAACGATGGATGATGTCTATCAATAGAGAAAGGGAATGTTGTGGTGAATGAGGTCAGTGTAAAAAAATTCTTGGTAGTGGAAATGGGAAATGGTGGTATAGATGGTAGTTGTTGATATGGTTGGATAAATCTATTGTCAATGTCACAGTGCTCATGGATGAACATATATTCTAATGGTTGATGGAGAGTGTTGGTGGCAGTTGCACTGTTCTGATAAAAGGATGATACCACTATAGCCTAGTTGTATCGTGGTTCTAAAAGGACATTCTGGCAGTGGTTGTTGGGTAGCAGCGGGATTTGAAAAAATACCTAATAAATTAAATTTCAAAATTATTATGCCAAAATAAATTTAAACACAACATATTAAAAAACAAGGTTAAAATGAATCATTTGAAATTAAAAATGATGAAAGAAATAAAACATTTATATTTAATAAAATAAAATTCGAAATAAAATTTACATAAATAATTAAACCAAATAATGAATTAAATTATTAAATTAATGAAATTTTAATAAAAAAAATCTAGAACTGAAAATTCTTTATAGAAACAATGAAAAATAAAAATAATAATAAATAAGACTTTAGTTTTTTAAATTGATAAATAATTATGTAAATAATTAATCAAATACATGAATAAATAAGAAAAATAAAATCCTTATATTTATATATATAAAATGAGAAAACTAAATGATTTACTATAATTAAAGTCGTAAATCATAATTTAAAAACCCAATGAATAATAATTCAAAGTTAAAAAATTAATTTTAATTTTATTAAAAAGAACTAGATAATAATAATAACATATTTTTAAAAAATCATTGTTTATTAATTATATACAATTAATAGAACAAATATTAGTCACATAGAAATAGTATTATTTTATTAACTATGGAAAATAAATTAATTAAAAAATGATGTGGAAAAAAGCGATAGATAATGGTGACATCACACATCTTATTCACTTGTGATTTGAAATGTCTTTATTTGATTCAATTTCAAAACATTTCATTATATCCATAATGTTTTCTAAAATAAATGATTTGTATCATTGATTCCTTGATGTACATATATCTATCATAACACCCGACGGTTAAATAAGTATAGCCTAATCAATGGACTCTTATCATATTAACATATGATGTGTGAAAATTCAATATAATCCTGTAATTATTACCTTAGAGAAATTTTATACTAATTTATTAATTTATCAACTCTTGTTATATTGGGCCGACATCAATAATTGGGAAAAGGAAATACCTTTTCATATTTCGGACCATTCTATGCTCCTCTACAAATAAACGTGTTATCTTGAATTATTTTATAAAATACTTCAATGGTGTGGATATTGATACCCTATGAATATATATACCATTAAAAATATTTTATTAAATAGAAGGTATTAACCTAGATGAAATTTTATTTATGAGAGAATATATTGATGTATTTTTTGAAGAGTTACCCAGACTTCCCCATGATTGTGTGGAATATTTCTCAAAAGATCTTATACCTAAATCCAATCCTACCTCTATTTGTCTCTATTTGATGATGGCAATCTAACTAGAAGAGTTAAATAATCATCTTCAAAGGCATTATGATATTGGGTTCATTTTCCCTAGTGCCTCTCCTTTGGTTACAACAAAGCTCTTTGTAAAAAATGCATGGATCAATGTGACTATTTATAGATTACTAATATCTCAACAAGATCACTATATTGAAAAGGTATTCCCCACCTAGGATTGATGACTTGTTCAGCAAACTAAGATGTTCATAGTACATGTCAGAGGTGGATCCTCATTTTGGATATCATCAGTTATAGGTAATTAAAGAAGACGTTCAAATCATTATAGTCCATCCAATGTAAAGACACTATGTGTTTATAGTGATTCCCATTGGACAAACATATTCCCATGAAATCATCAGGTATTTGATAAATATACTCATTACAGTCTACCAAAATAAATTTTAGTTCTATTGATAATTGTTATTCACATATACTAAACAATAAAAGAGGAACATGAAGATAATATAGGGATTGTACTCTAAAAATTAAGCAAAGAGAAAATAAATTCTATGTTTATAATGTGAGAATTTTTTATGAAGTAATTGACATTGATAGAAAATGTGATAACAAGTGACAAAATTTTCAATGACCCCTCCAAGATATAGGAAATTAGTAAATGGGAATGAAAATCATGTTTCACATAAATATATTGTTTTCATATCTTATAAGGGTAATGGAGACAATTTGTGAGGTATTTCTCAGGTTTTTCTAGCCCACTAACACAATTACCATTGAAAGGTGTAATGTATGTATGGATAGAATAATGTGAGGAAGGATATATGGATATCTAAAAGTTGATAATGACTACGTGTGAAGACCCAGAACCCCCTTGGTCCCTTCCTTTGCCAAAAATCCGGTTTCCTTGCGGGGTACCGATCGGTGAGACCGATCGGCGAGACCGATCGGTGACACCGATCGGCGAGACCGATCGGTGAGACCGATCGGTGAGACCGATCGGTGACACCGATCGGTGAGACCGATCGGTGACACCGATCGGTGAGACCGGCCCTGCCAAGTTGTTCCAGTAATGTTCCTTTTTCGCAAATAGGGTTTTAAACCCTATTCTTCCTTGCTAAAAATATCTTGGAAATCCGAAACGCGCGCAAAGGTCTTAATTAAATGCTTCATTAATTCATGGGTCAGTTAAAACCACCCAGCGCCATTAATGATGAGTCAAGCCACGTGGTCAACCCACGACTCCCTCGTCTTCCGTGGTTTTGTGTTTTCATCTCAACCGTCCCCAGCCCTTATAATTAAGGGTTAGGCCGTGGTTTTCCCCCTTCTTCGATCGTGACTCTTCTGGTGCATCGGGACCGCCGCGTCGTTATCCGTAAAGTTCCGTGCCCCCGGCCTAAACGTCGATCATCCATCAACAAGTAGGGAATTTCTCTCGTCTCTCACTTTTGTGTATCATGCGGGGTGGGCGTTACTTTTGTTCCTATCAAATTGGTTGAACCAAACCCTAATGAAGATACTAAACGAAGTTCTAAAGAAAGAAGGGGAAGGGGTTGTGATCGTTGTTTATGCTTTATCTTGTGATCATCCCTTTTGTTGTACTGGTCTATGTTTTCTGAAAATTGAGGCCGTTGGTGGTCGTGTGTGTGCACTTGAATCCCCTCGTGATGTTTTAAATGGGTTGCTGAAATTGTGAACTCCTGCTGTGAAATTGGTTAATCACGTATACCCGGCTGAATAATTTGAAAGCACCAGGATCAACCCTTCTGTGATAACTAACGGATAGAACACATGGAATTTTTGAAATCATGGAGTGTGTTAAGTCGTTTAAATCTGAAAATCCCTGACTCGTGTTGGTAGTGGTTGTTGGTTGTTTTCCCTTCGGGCCGTTTGCTGGAAATGTGGGAGGGGATGGGATCCCCCGTTCTTTTTATACTCTCGGCGGCTGTGTGAATTTGGGGGATGGGATCTCCTGTTGGCATGGTTTCAGTGGTTGTGGGTTTTTATCACAAACTGGGGAGGGATCCTCTGTTGGCAGAACCGGGTGTGGGTGTCTTGGTTGATCTATGCTTGACGTTTTCCTTGGTTATGCTTATGGTAGTTGCCCAGTAGTGCTTAAAATTAATTGAACAATTGACTGAACGTGAAACAAGAATGGGACAAATGGTTTTGTGGGCAAGGGTCGCGAATTGTGACTCGGGCGTTGTGGTATTGTGTCCTGTAGGTTGGCTAGGAAAACCTAAGTTTTGGGTGAGTGTTTGTTACCTATATCTATACTTGTAGCTTTGTGTTTCTTATTCGCGCCCCACCCAAGTTGAGCACTTAGTGCCGAACACCCCCATTTATGGGGGAAGGGTGTTTTTCCCAACACTATACTTAGTGGCTGGTTATTAGCTCCTTTTCTGCTCCCTTTCCCGGATAGCCCAAGTACCTTCGGGCAGGCTGTGATGGCCTGAAGTCCATTATTAGCCCAAGAACCATCGGGCAGGGTGTTGTGGTGGTTGGCCAGGTGTGTGCGGCAGGTGGTTTCCCAAGTGTCTTCGGGATGAGGCCCAGGTGTTTTTCGGGCGTGGTAGTGGATTCTTTAGCCCAGGTGTCTTCGGGCGTAGCGGTGGTTGTTCTGGCCTAGGTGTTTGCAGGCATGGTTACTTGTGACAGTTGAGGCCCAGGTGTGTGCGGGCGGGATTTGGCAGTGGGACTGCGTGTGGTTGTGGCCCAGGTGTGTGCGGGCGGGATTTGGCAGTGGGACTGCGTGTGGTTGTGGCCCAGGTGTGTGCGGGCGGGTGTGGCAGTGGGACTGCGGTGAGAATGGCGGGATTGGTCTGATGCGTAGGATGTCTCAATAACCAGTGGGAAAGTGGCGCGGGGTACCCAAACATCGATGTGCTCTTATATATATATTACTTGACTTGCGTTATTTGGGGAGCGAACCTTGGTGAGGCTTGGGATGGATAGTTGCCTTGTTAGGTGTTTGGTTTACTCTTTCTCACGGGACTTTAGTACGTTCCCCCACTTGTGCACGAGAGTCTTGGTTTTCCCTACTGAGTGTACTTGTATGCTCACCCTACGTTTACTTTCAGGTTTCCAGGAGGACTACCAGGGCTGCGCGGGACCCTATTAGTCGGACAGTTGGAGTTGTCGCTGTTGTCGTACCTTTGTTTTCTTTTGGTATTGTACTTGAGAGCTTCTTTTTCTTTTGTACTTGTACTTTGTTGTAAACTGTTTAAACATACATGTGGGAATGGTTTACTTTTGGCTTTACTTTTCTTTCTATCTTGGTGTTGTTGGGTTTTCTCCTCCTTATCTTTCGATCCTATAAAATAAAAAGGGTAATGCCTTCCATTTGTGAGAACTTCCTATACCCTTGGTGCTAGTCGCCACTCCGGGACCTATTGAAGGCGGGTTTCGGGGGGTCATTATCTCTCCTTCAACTCGAAGAAGGAAGGGCCTGGCAACCTGCTGACCCTTCCCTCCTTTTGGTGAAGGCGGGTCGTGACAGAATGGTATCAGAGGCGAGGTTGAGAGATAGGACGGAGTCTGGAGTTAGGCACAGTAAGGATTTCATGGGACGGTAAGGCAACAGCGTTGGGTGACCTTGGTGCGTGAAATAGGCCAGGGAGGACCGGCTAGGACACGGGATTTTAGGGCCCCCCGTGATCCGATGCAAGGACTCTGGACCTACCGAACGACCAAGTGAAGCCACACTGATTGCAGGGTAGAGACCCTAGGGAAGGTACATGCATCATAAATGACTTGTGTTCTTGTGTTTCTGGGATGTCTTGGGAAATTAAGAATAAATTAAATCTTAATAAGTTTTGAGAACGGTTTTCTTTGCACTACTGGGCTTAGGAATTCCTTGTTTACCTTGCAGCTATGGCACCTGGAAGGAGACCACGTGTGGTACAGGCGATCGAGACTCCTGAGACTACCTTGGCCAATCAGCAGAGAGCTGATCGGGAGGAAGAGGACGACCGGTGGCAGAAGACTCTTCGAGCCTTTCAGCGACAGGCCCTCGAGAAATATGAGGGCAGCACCTCCGACATGAAGACGGAAGGCTGGCTGGAGGAGCTAGTCATAGCCTTCGGCCTGATTCGGGCCCCGACTGAGTACTGGGTTCCTCTGGCTGTTAGCCAGATGCGAGGAGCGTCACGTCAGTGGTGGATGCTTCACCTGGGGAGTAGGAAAGAGTCTGAGGTTGCTTGGGCGGAATTCGAGAAGGAGTTCCGGGCGGAGTTTCTCTCCTCGACAATGAAGGCGGAAAAGAGGCAGGAGCTACTCTCCCTCCAGCAGGGGAGCATGTCCGTGAGGGAACTTGGAATCAAGTTCAAGGACCTCCTGCGTTTTGCTCCAGACCTCTTTCCCGATGAGGAGTCTCGGGCAAGACGTTTGGAGGAGGCGCTCCGACCCTCCCTCCAGTATGCTGTTACTCCCTTTACCCTTCCGACATACTTAGAGGTTCCGAAGAAGGCCGAAGTGGTGGAAAGGATGCACACTCTAGGCGGACTGTCACGAGAAGGGATCCAGCTGGGACCATCGAAGGGGAAGGCCGTCAGCACCAGGCCCCCAGCATCGGGACCCTCCAGGTTCCGACCCGCAGGGAGCAGGCCGCAGCAGTTTCAGTTTCGATCCCCTGGCCCACGTTCTTTTCCTCCAGGCTCGGGACCACGGTGCTTCATCTGCGGGAGCCCTAGACATCTTCGGAGTCAGTGCCCCGATCGGGTGCAGTACAGCGGTGGCAGTCATCCCCAGCATCCACCACAGCAGCAGTTCCCAGCCAGACCCTTCCAGCAGCAGCAGGGACAGCGAGCTCCCGCTCCTCCGCAGACAGACATAGGAGGGGAAGGCCGACCTCAGGGCGCTCCCCAGGGACCTCGACCAGGGCGTGGTCGGGGAGGTGGCCGACAGCCGAGGGGTAGGGGAGCTGGGCGTGGACAGTTACACGCTGCAGAAGCAACAATTCCAGCAGGGCCAGAGGTTGTTCGAGGTACGATCAGTGTGTTTAGCACTCTTGCTTATGCTTTGTTCGATACCGGAGCTTCGCACTCCTTTGTTGCACCCAGTCTAGCCCGCGCCTTGGGTCTAGATGCCGAGAGACTTCCAGTGCCCCTGGTGTTGAGCACACCAGTTGGAGGTCAGACCGACTTGCTGTTCGTTTGTCGGGGATGTAGACTGATGTTGGGGCCACATCAGTCGGTTAAGGATCTCCTTCTGCTACAGATTCGGCCGTACGATGTCATCCTAGGCATCGACTGGCTATTTTCTGTGTGCGCCGTCATCGACTGTTTCCAAAGGAGGGTGGTGTTCTCCGGTTTGGACGGCCAGTGTGTTACTTTCACCGGCGAGCGGAGCTGTCCGAAGGGAAACAGGAGGGAGGAACCTCTCCTCTCCTTGTTGACCGAACTGACGATAGAATCAACAGATGCGGAAATGGTGGAAGTACCAGAGATCGTTCGTGAATTTATGGACGTCTTTCCTGAGGAGGTGACGACTCTACCCCCTCGACGTGATATCGAGTTCGGGATAGACCTGCAGCCCGGCTCTCGACCAATCTCGATGGATCCTTACCGGATGGCACCTTCGGAGCTACGGGAGTTGCGGATACAGATTGATGATCTGATGAAGAGGGGTTATGTTCGTCCAAGTGCATCACCGTGGGGTGCCCCAGTCTTGTTTGCGAAGAAGGCAGATGGTGGCCTCAGGTTATGCATAGATTACAGGAGGCTGAATCAGGTAACAATCAAGAACCGCTACCCTCTTCCGAGGATAGATGATCTTTTCGACCAGCTGAAGGGGGCAGGATGGTTCTCGAAGATCGACCTGCGATCCGGGTACCACCAGCTGAGGGTGAAGGATAGTGACGTCCCGAAGACGGCGTTCAGGTGCAGGTATGGGCACTTCGAGTTCGTGGTCATGCCCTTTGGTGTTACGAACGCCCCGGCCGTGTTCATGGGGCTTATGAACTCCATCTTTCGGGAGTACCTGGATCGGTTTGTGGTGGTGTTCATCGACGATATCCTGATCTATTCAAAGTCAGAAGAGGACCATGCAGAGCACCTGAGGACAGTTTTGGAGGTCCTACGACAGCACCAGCTCTATGGGAAGTTGTCAAAGTGCAAGTTCTGGGCGCGAGAGGTGCACTTCCTTGGACATGTAGTGTCTGAGCAGGGAGTAGCAGTCGACCCATCAAAGGTTGAGGCAATTGTTTCTTGGGCAGCACCCAAGAATGTGGCGGAAGTTCGGAGTTTCCTTGGACTGGAAGGCTACTATCGGAGATTCGTGCCCAACTTCTCCCGGGTAGCATCCCCTTTGACGGCTTTGACCAAGAAGGACCAAGTTTTCATGTGGAGCGAGCAATGTGAGTCGTCCTTCAGCTACCTAAAAGAAAAACTGGTTAGTGCCCCAGTGTTGAGGTTGCCAGAAGAAGGGATGGCCTATGAGGTATTCTGTGATGCTTCAGGACAGGGCCTGGGGTGCGTATTGATGCAGCGACAAGGGGTGATCTCTTACGGGTCCAGGCAGCTACGCCCCCATGAGCGGAACTATGCCACCCATGACCTGGAGCTTGCAGCGGTGGTGTTCGCATTAAATCTGTGGCGACATTACCTCTTTGGGGAGCGCTTTGTGGTCTTCACCGACCACAAAAGCTTGCGCTATATCTTCTCCCAGCGTGACTTGAACTTGCGACAGCGGAGGTGGGTCGAGTTTCTCCAGGACTACGACATTGAGATCTCATACACTGAAGGTAAGGGAAACGTTGTGGCTGATGCCCTGAGCAGGAAGCCGCATCAGGAGGTGGTTCGGGAATCTGCTGATGCTTGGAAGGCAATGGGGGAGTTGGCTGCCTTGCACTTGGATGCAAGGGTGGAAGGTACTAGAGGTTGTTTGTTTCAGATGACGGTACAGTCCTCCTTGTTGCGGCAAGTGGAAGAGTCTCAGTGGGGAGATCCTGAGGTAGAAGTGTTGCGGGATCGTGTCGATCAGGGGAAGGCCCCGGAAGGATGGTCGGAGGACAGCCGACATCGGATGCTCTTTCATCGGAGGTTGTTTGTTCCAGAGGTGATGCGTGATGAAGTCCTTCATGAGTTCCATAGCTCAGCCTTGGCGGTACATCCGGGTGTTTCGAAAATGTACCGAGGCCTGAGGGGACAGTTTTGGTGGCCCGGGGTGAAACGGGCAGTGGCAGAGTTCGTGGCTAAATGCCTGGTGTGTCAGCAGGTGAAGGCTGAACACCGTGTTCCTGGTGGTCTGTTGCATCCTCTAGATGTTCCCGAGTGGAAGTGGGACGACGTCTCAATGGACTTCGTCACGGGACTACCCAGAGCTCAGGGCGGGCATGATGCTATCTGGGTAGTGGTGGATCGATTGAAAAAATCTGCTCACTTCTTTGCTATCAAGGAGTCGGGACCCGTGAGTACCTTAGCACAGAGGTACGTGGATGAGGTGGTGCGTTTGCATGGAGTTCCGAAAACGATCGTCTCGGATCGGGACACTCGATTCACCTCACGAGTCTGGAAGGGGTTACAGCATGCTTTTGGCACCCAACTACGCCTTAGCACTGCTTTTCACCCTCAGACTGATGGGCAGACAGAGCGGACTATCCAGACTTTGGAAGACATGCTGCGAGCATGTGTTCTGGATTTCGGAGGATCATGGGTACGACACTTGCCTTTAATAGAGTTTGCCTACAACAACAGTTTTCACTCTACTATCGGCATGGCTCCTTTTGAGGCTTTGTATGGAAGACCATGTCGTTCACCCTTATGCTGGGCAGAGGTTGGTGAGACTGGTACTCTTGGACCAGAAGTAGTGCAGAGCACCACGGAGAAAGTCCAGCTAGTGCGGGAGAGGATGAAAGCAGCTCAGGATCGGCAGAAATCTTATGCTGATCGTCGGAGGAGGCCCCTGAAGTTCGAGGTGGGAGATCATGTGTTTTTGAAGGTTTCCCCTCGACGGGGGCAGCGGAGGTTCGGAAAGGGGAGTAAGCTCTCCCCTAGGTTCATCGGACCTTTCGAGGTGCTGAGGCGAGTTGGCGAGGTGGCATATCAGCTGGCCCTACCACCTCAGTTGGAGAGGGTCCATGACGTCTTCCATGTCTCCCAGCTTCGTCAGTACTTACATGATGACTCTCATGTCATCAACTGGGGAGAGCTAGACGTGGGAGGAGACGCGACCTTCGAGGAACGGCCAGTCAGAATCGAGGATCGCAAGGAGAAAGTGCTCCGTGGACGAACCGTCGGCCTGGTTCGTGTGTTGTGGAGACATGGCGGCCTCGAAGAGAGTACGTGGGAGGGGGAAGCACAGATGCGTGCCCAATACCCCGAGTTGTTCTGAGTTTTGAACCCTTGGTGCCTGTTGTGACAGAACGTTTGACCTTTTTGGCTATGAAATGTGCTAGGTTCCTTCCCTCTGTTTTGTGTGGGAAGCCCCGGTTGAAGGGAAGGGGAAACCCGACCCCTAATCAGGACGCATTAAGATGGACGCGATTAAACCCGTGCGGGCGAGTCAGTGCCGCCCAAAGCGGATAATATCTTGACATGGGGGAGGGGAACTCCCCAAACCCACATGACCGGGCGGTTTGGCGTGGTGTGATGCTTGGTTCTTGACAGGGAGTATTTCCAACTAGCGGGGGTCCACTCCTAAGAGGTATCTTCGAAGATGGTTGTTCGGATCCTCTCTTTCCTTCTAGTTTGTTTGATTCTCGAGGACGAGAATCGTTTAAGAGGTATCTGATGTGAAGACCCAGAACCCCCTTGGTCCCTTCCTTTGCCAAAAATCCGGTTTCCTTGCGGGGTACCGATCGGTGAGACCGATCGGTGAGACCGATCGGGGAGACCGATCGGGGAGACCGATCGGTGAGACCGATCGGCGAGACCGATCGGTGACACCGATCGGTGAGACCGATCGGTGAGACCGATCGGTGAGACCGATCGGTGACACCGATCGGTGAGACCGATCGACGAGACCGATCGGTGAGACCGATCGACGAGACCGATCGGTGACACCGATCGGTGAGACCGGCCCTGCCAAGTTGTTCCAGTAATGTTCCTTTTTCGCAAATAGGGTTTTAAACCCTATTCTTCCTTGCTAAAAATATCTTGGAAATCCGAAACGCGCGCAAAGGTCTTAATTAAATGCTTCATTAATTCATGGGTCAGTTAAAACCACCCAGCGCCATTAATGATGAGTCAAGCCACGTGGTCAACCCACGACTCCCTCGTCTTCCGTGGTTTTGTGTTTTCATCTCAACCGTCCCCAGCCCTTATAATTAAGGGTTAGGCCGTGGTTTTCCCCCTTCTTCGATCGTGACTCTTCTGGTGCATCGGGACCGCCGCGTCGTTATCCGTAAAGTTCCGCGCCCCCGGCCTAAACGTCGATCATCCATCAACAAGTAGGGAATTTCTCTCGTCTCTCACTTTTGTGTATCATGCGGGGTGGGCGTTACTTTTGTTCCTATCAAATTGGTTGAACCAAACCCTAATGAAGATACTAAACGAAGTTCTAAAGAAAGAAGGGGAAGGGGTTGTGATCGTTGTTTATGCTTTATCTTGTGATCATCCCTTTTGTTGTACTGGTCTATGTTTTCTGAAAATTGAGGCCGTTGGTGGTCGTGTGTGTGCACTTGAATCCCCTCGTGATGTTTTAAATGGGTTGATGAAATTGTGAACTCCTGCTGTGAAATTGGTTAATCACGTATACCCGGCTGAATAATTTGAAAGCACCAGGATCAACCCTTCTGTGATAACTAACGGATAGAACACATGGAATTTTTGAAATCATGGAGTGTGTTAAGTCGTTTAAATCTGAAAATCCCTGACTCGTGTTGGTAGTGGTTGTTGGTTGTTTTCCCTTCGGGCCGTTTGCTGGAAATGTGGGAGGGGATGGGATCCCCCGTTCTTTTTATACTCTCGGCGGCTGTGTGAATTTGGGGGATGGGATCTCCTGTTGGCATGGTTTCAGTGGTTGTGGGTTTTTATCACAAACTGGGGAGGGATCCTCTGTTGGCAGAACCGGGTGTGGGTGTTTTGGTTGATCTATGCTTGACGTTTTCCTTGGTTATGCTTATGGTAGTTGCCCAGTAGTTCTTAAAATTAATTGAACAATTGACTGAACGTGAAACAAGAATGGGACAAATGGTTTTGTGGGCAAGGGTCGCGAATTGTGACTCGGGCGTTGTGGTATTGTGTCCTGTTGGTTGGCTAGGAAAACCTAAGTTTTGGGTGAGTGTTTGTTACCTATATCTATACTTGTAGCTTTGTGTTTCTTATTCGCGCCCCACCCAAGTTGAGCACTTAGTGCCGAACACCCCCATTTATGGGGGAAGGGTGTTTTTCCCAACACTATACTTAGTGGCTGGTTATTAGCTCCTTTTCTGCTCCCTTTCCCGGATAGCCCAAGTACCTTCGGGCAGGCTGTGATGGCCTGAAGTCCATTATTAGCCCAAGAACCATCAGGCAGGGTGTTGTGGTGGTTGGCCAGGTGTGTGCGGCAGGTGGTTTCCCAAGTGTCTTCGGGATGAGGCCCAGGTGTTTTTCGGGCGTGGTAGTGGATTCTTTAGCCCAGGTGTCTTCGGGCGTAGCGGTGGTTGTTCTGGACTAGGTGTTTGCAGGCATGGTTACTTGTGACAGTTGAGGCCCAGGTGTGTGCGGGCGGGATTTGGCAGTGGGACTGCGTGTGGTTGTGGCCCAGGTGTGTGCGGGCGGGATTTGGCAGTGGGACTGCGTGTGGTTGTGGCCCAGGTGTGTGCGGGCGGGTGTGGCAGTGGGACTGCGGTGAGAATGGCGGGATTGGTCTGATGCGTAGGATGTCTCAATAACCAGTGGGAAAGTGGCGCGGGGTACCCAAACATCGATGTGCTCTTATATATATATTACTTGACTTGTGTTATTTGGGGAGCGAACCTTGGTGAGGCTTGGGATGGATAGTTGCCTTGTTAGGTGTTTGGTTTACTCTTTCTCACGGGACTTTAGTACGTTCCCCCACTTGTGCACGAGAGTCTTGGTTTTCCCTACTGAGTGTACTTGTATGCTCACCCTACGTTTACTTTCAGGTTTCCAGGAGGACTACCAGGGCTGCGCGGGACCCTATTAGTCGGACAGTTGGAGTTGTCGCTGTTGTCGTACCTTTGTTTTCTTTTGGTATTGTACTTGAGAGCTTCTTTTTCTTTTGTACTTCTACTTTGTTGTAAACTGTTTAAACATACATGTGGGAATGGTTTACTTTTGGCTTTACTTTTCTTTCTATCTTGGTGTTGTTGGGTTTTCTCCTCCTTATCTTTCGATCCTATAAAATAAAAAGGGTAATGCCTTCCATTTGTGAGAACTTCCTATACCCTTGGTGCTAGTCGCCACTCCGGGACCTATTGAAGGCGGGTTTCGGGGGGTCATTATCTCTCCTTCAACTCGAAGAAGGAAGGGCCTGGCAACCTGCTGACCCTTCCCTCCTTTTGGTGAAGGCGGGTCGTGACACTACGTCTACACTCACACTACCTATAGTTGTTTATAGTTTTCTATTATGCAATGACTCTTCAATGAAAATGTAGGTGTTTGTACTTGTAAAAATGATTAATTGATATGTTATTCCTCATTATAATACAATACCCATGATCATGGCTACCCGATGAATAATCTAGAGCTATTATTTTTGACATTCTCTATAAAAATTTAGATGCATTAACTTTATGGAATGGTGGGTGACATATATTCCTATCAAAATTTTAAAAAGTGTATAATCAAATATATAGATCTCGACATTCATCCATGAAGATTGTATGAGAAACTGATGGACTATGAATTCTCTATTCCCTACAACCTGGGAATGGATACCTAGGTATGAGATTCTCTTAGTAGAAAATATCCTTTTACATTATCTATGATTAAATTATAGAAACACCATATCATTATAGATATGAAAAGGATATATCTGGGAATCATAATGGCATTGAATACATCTTATACTTTAAAAATTAGTTCCCTTCCATGTATTTAATATACGATCAATGATGCAAAAATGGATTATATGGAGCTTCAAAAGACAGTGAAATCAGTAAACGAATGGTAGAAACATCAGTTCCACATAAATGAGGATAGTGTCATTCAATTTTGTGGAAAAAATATGCGCCTACATCCCTTGATATAAAGAAATATATACTAGAAAATTATAATAAACTATCTTTCTCCACCCATCCTATAAGTAACAAGATTTACCATGATATTCAAGAAAACTATTAGCTTCATAAAAAAAGAAGAAGTATACTGGTGAGAATATATCAAGATTCTATGTATATCAAAAAGTTAAAAACTGCGATAGATGACCATGGGGTTGATCAAAACATTTCCTATACCCAAGTGGAAATAAGGGAAAATCAAAATATACTTCTTCATTGGTCTCCTTAATACATTGAATGGAATGAATAAGAACTGTTTTCTGGTGGATCTACTCCCAAAGACGACCAAAATCATATAAAATAATGAATATATTTCTCATAAAAATATAACATGATATATTTAAAGGAAGTGATGAAGATGATTGGGGTATTTCATTCCATGGAATATCATTGTGATCCAAGGTTCACTTTTGTATTATAAAAATGTTTTCAACACGAATTGAATACTGAATTGAATTTTTATAGGTCCTAACACCCCCAAAATTTTAACCAATTTCAAATATAAATCAATATATTTTGGTAATTTTATGATACTTCTAAACATAATGTAATGGATGTTGGGATCAATATCTTTTTATAGGTGAGTTCTCATAAAAAAACATATTCCACTTAAGTATTCAAATGGCATCATATGAAGCTATTTATGTGAAGAAATATATAAATATACTTATTAGGATGATTATGTGAATCAAATATATATTAAATTGGACATTTTAAATAGATTAAAGTGAAGGTTAAATCAATGTAACAATATATTTAATCTCCTAAGAGTTGGAAAATAAATTATATTAAAAAATGAAAAAGGGATCTGCAGATTGATGATCAGACAAGGTTATCCTTCAAATATCACTATGGAAGTGTGCCATTCATTTTAGATGGAAATGTATTCTCAATACTTGGTACATTTTCCCCTATAATATCTTTTATCACCTTGGTGTAGTGACTTATTGACATGAACATAAACCAAATTATTCTAAAATAAATTATATCTTCCACATATCCCACCAGATAAAGTATATAAAAAACCCCTCAAATGAATTCAAGCCAATGGTGATAAAATATGAGAAAAAGATCTCGTATGATAAAAATCATGTGATGATCTTGCACCATAGTGGGAAATTTCTATAGAAAAAGACAAATCACCTTGAATATTTTTTGAGGAGGATGCATAAGAATAAAACGGAGAGATAGAAAAAATATGAAACAATGAAATATATGTACCATCGCCTATGTATAAATAATAAAACAAGATGAAATTATAGGTATTAAAATTATAATAGGGTGAAGAATGTAACAACACAAAATTTTTGAATGATAATTTTTACTTCTATAAAATTCTATTATATCATATTATATAATTTTTATACTCATAGAGAACAAAAATAATCCAACAACACTTTAATTAATTAATTTAAATAACTATATTAGTTACTAAATAAACCCATTAAATTTTAAAATATTAAATGTTTATGAAAAATATAAAATATAAATACAACAATAGGAAAAATTGAAATACCCAAATCAACTAAAATCATCACTCACATAAACAACACTGTATTAAATATACTGAATTTTAATAAACCAATTGACATTATAGAATATTGAAATCTATAACATTGAGAATGTTTTTGATGAATAATAAATTATGTAAAAAATTAATATTTACATTATGTAATGTAACACATGGAATAGTAATAAGACCATTGGAATAGTTACATGACTACTGGGAATAGTTAAATGAATATTGAAATGACATGTTTCCTTCAAAATAAAAAATTATTGATATAAATAATATTTATCAAGAGTAATTAACTTATTTAAAACTATGATAATTCAAAATTATAAATTTCATGACTAAGAATCACTATGAAAATATAAGCACATAATTTTTATAAAATGTATTTTGAAGTATTTCATAAACATAATAATTTTTATATTATGAAATTTTAATTACCTATGTTTAATATTTATTTTCATAAATTGAATATAATTATTGAAATATACTTGATGAAATTTTCTAGGAGTTCTTTTTAAGAAATTTATCTTAAATACATAATTTTCTAAGTGAATAGTATTAATATAGATTCTCTCATAACTAGTGTCTCTTAAATTACATCATTCATGATATAATATTGAATAAATCTCCTATATTACCAGAGTATCTATAGGATGAAAAAATATTTTATTTGAATAAATTTTCATCAATATATAATAAACATATTTTAAAAATTAATAAAGTACTTCCCAAAGTCTAAAAATCTAAACTATTAAAATCAAATATTATTCTCCCATTATTTCCACATTACCTTTGGATTAAACAAATGATATTGAATTATAAATTTATTTAATGTTTTAAAGACTTTTAATTTAATTCAATAATAAAAAATAATTTAAAAAATTTCACTGTTACATGGTTTAAATTAGATATAGTAATTTGTTAAATATTTTAACTTATAAATAACATCTCCTAAATATAAATAACTCCACATATTATCATTGATAACCATTCATAACTCACTTTAAAAAGACTAAACACTTCCCAAATAATGAATATAATGAATATTATCATAATTAGAGTTTTCAGGGACCCATCCATATCCATGAATCAATGTAGATTACAATCTTAGTTTATAATCCACATTGAGAATATGGTAATATCTCACCAATTCTTCTTCGCACTATCATCTCATCTTTTGATTTTTCTGCACCCCTTCAAACAAAAATTATATGATGATAATTAAATGGTATTTTAAAATTATTTTAGTTATGGTTACCTTCAAGGTGTAGTATGATTATGATTTATTAAATTTTTATACTTCTTGTTCCCTCATTTTCCATAATATCTCAAAAACGATTGGATAACCACACAAAAGAGTGTATCTAATTTTTTTGTTACCACAAAACATATAGAGAGTTATTATAAATTATTTATGAAACATAAAATTATAAATATATTAATTTTAGGATTCTAGAATTAATTATACTTATGTGTAAATATCCATGAATAATAAAGCAAAATCTGAGAAAAACAGGAAATATTTATGTAAAACATGACATCAAAAAACATCATTATAAATAAGAGAAAAGTAATAAATATAATCGAATTATTATAAATGATATATATTTATATTAATTAACAAAAAAATTATTGTTAGAATTTTTAATAAGCCTATGATTATTTTTAAGAGGTGGAAAATGAAAGACACAATGTGGGATTTAATGTAAGGGGATTCTCAAGCCCAAATCCCATTCTCCGAGTAAAGCATATTTAATGATGTCATCAATATAGGTATTCCAATAATCCTCCGTGAATATCATTTCCTTATTCATTCCTCTTATTTTAGGTTATATATATTTTTTCTAAATGATTTATTTTAAAAAAATGTTAATATTATCCAAAAGAAATATCATTCCAAAACCCATCTCCATCTTCTCATGAGTTGTCTCTTCCTCGCTAAATAATACTAATTTTTATACAAATAATTTTCCCTTATTCATTTAGGAATGCCAAAAATTTATTCCTGAATTTATTCATTTTTAAAACCTTATGAATCTCATTCATTTCTATGATTTATTTCCTTTATAATATTATTATACATTATTTGTAGATTGCATAATAATGTAAATATTATGATGTGATAGTTTTTATGGGAATTAATGTCTCTTATTTCTACTATATTATCCTTAAACATAGTAGGTTTTAGCTCAACCCTTTAATTAACGTATATATTCATGAGACTTTTTGAACTAAATGAATCTTGATTGCTTATTGTGGATAAAGGGTCATTATTTTAATATTTTTTTATTATTTATAAGTGATTTTAACCATAATTTTCCTAATATACTATATATTTTGATCCATTAATTTATAACTATTATGTTTTTCATTAAAAAACCATGTAATAGTCTGGTATAAAAATTTACAACCATTATACCCACCCATCAAATTCATTTATTATACGTGAATTTTTTCCCATATTGATCCTACAAAATACAGATTTATTTAATCACTTTTAATCCCATGACTAAGTTGTGTATATTACATACATGTATTTCCAAAATAAATGAAGTACATTTTCATCTAGTTCAATACCATTTTGTATAAATATGGATGGTAATTCATTATACCTATGTTTGGCATGGAAAATAATATGATAATTTCAATAGAAAAATATGTGTACGTAAAAGATTATGGAGGGTGATAATGTTAGTTAATGGATATCATTTATGATATAGGAATAATAATGACTATAATGTGATGTGTGAGAAAATATTACATGATGGAAAATTTTAAATAGAAAGGGATTACTATAAGGAATGAACATGAAATAAAATGGATATGAGGGAAATACATACCTAGATATGGTGATTTTAATTGCCTATGTTTAACCTCTTAATCACTTCTTAACACCTTATAAGAGATTTAAAGAGTTACAAGGATAGTAAAATTAAATAAAATAGGTTTTTTATTAAATAGTATTGAGAGGATGGGTGGGTATTTATAGATAAAGTGTGGTGAATTCCTTTTTAATTTGTAAACATATACTTTTGACTACATATAATTTGAGAATCAAAAACAGAAAACTTCCAATAGTTACTTATAAATAGTAGTTTTTATCAATATATTATATGGAAATGAACTAAACTCGTTTAAATAATACACTTGGTGAATTTAATGTGAGTAATGTTCAGAAATAATTTATTAAAAAACCATAAAATATAACATTGGTACTCGAGGATTAATTAATGGTATATAAAATGAATCAAATAACACAAAACACATTATTATAAATGGGGAAAATAATTTTTTCCTTTATCTATATTTATTATAATTATTACATTACATTCAATCTATTTTGATTTTAAAATACATACCTTGTATATATCTAAATACCTTATTTAATGTTTACACAAAAACTCAACAATCTTAGGAAATTATAAAAATTTCACCATTTGATAATTTTAACATACTTATTTAAAAAATAATATTTATTTTACAAAAAAATCAATCTTTAAATATGAATGTTTATATTTTTAAAACATAATTATAACTTAGTAAAAAAATTATGTTATAAATAGTTTCCAGAATTTTATAAAGTCTAAATCATTTATTGCTAATTTAAATTTCATTTTTATATAAATATTTATTTATAAGAATATTATATGAAAATATATATTATTTTAATAATCATTAATTCTTTAAAAAATTATATTAATTAAAATCATATATTTTACAAAAAAAATTGATTTCATCATATCGAAATATTATATTCATGAAATCATGTAAAATTTTCATAATTAAAAGGGATAAATTTAATCAATATATTTTAATAGTAAAATATAAAAATGAACTCCATGTGGGTATCATTATATAATTCCCTATCATACATATGTAAACCCTATGGTTTAGGTATTTGATAATAAATAATTCACTGGGCTGTTCAAAAAACATGGTTTAAGCTAAGATCTATGTTTATATGAACATATACTACAGATGATTCCCTCATGCTTCAGTTGTTGAATATCAGTCTGGGCATGGCCACAGGAAATTCCTAGTGATTCCATCTCCTTAAAAATATCCAATATATAGTCTTAATAGTTTATGATTCTATTGGTAGATGTAATCTATATTTCTATCTATGCTAATTGGATCTTATCAAAACCATTATTATACACTAATTTCAGCAGTCATTGTAAAACAAAAATATTATTAATAGTTAATATGATTAACATTCTATTAAATACAATATTCTAGAGTAGTCCAATATAATCAATGTAATGCATGTGTTTTCTATAACTGTATACAATTTAACGAACCAAAAATAGAATTTTGTTTACAAAGTATCTTGTTGATAAAAAATCCATCAGTATGCAGTTGTGAAATGTTCTAACAAGTTTTAAATATCTTCTCATTTACAATGGTTATTACATATTATCATTTTATATTTTCCCTATTCCACTATTAATAAAATATATTTTATTTTATTTCGGATGAATATCCTCGGAAAATTCCCTCATTCTTATATTCTTGGAACCTGAAGTTATTTTCATTACTGATGAAGAACCATTTAATTTCAAAAATTCTCAAAAATATATTATTTTTTTAACTTTAATATACCAAAAATCCTAAAGGTAATTTTACCCATTCATCCATATAAATACACTATTGGGTACATAAAGTGATCCAAGAATAATTTACTCCCAATAATTTCGCGATAGATTATTTTTACTGAGCATTTCTTGATCCATATGGTCGATAATTTAGTTTCTCCTTTCAATGACCCCATTTTATTAAGGAATCCTCAACAATTAACCTTGATTTTACACCACATATGTATGAGATTAGATCCATATTTTTTTACTATTTTTATTTTTCGTAATCCCGTGTTGTTTGAAGGATGCCTAAAGTAAGTCTTGAGGAGTTTGGGGAAATAAAATTATAGAAGAATGGAAGATTCAAAACATGAAATAACTTAATTGCAGGAATGCGATGTTCATAGTCAGTAAACATGAATAAATGTAGAAATTATATATTTCGACGAAATAGCTATGTGGATTCATCAGCCGCATTGAGAGAAAAACTACATAGAGATATTGTATATGTTTATCCATCAGTTATGTGGACTGATTAGTGATGTGACTGATTGGAAACATGATCGATTGGATACATGGATGAATTAGCGATGTGAATTATCCAAATGGATGGATCAACTATGTGAGATATGAGACATGTGAATTGTTTATGGGGAAGGATCACCTACATGAGTGATCGACCATGTGAGAAATTAGCTATATGAATCTGGTATGTGGTTCGATATACTACATGAAATGGTTACACAGCTAGACTGGCTATGTGAAACGAATATATGGGTAATTAATTTACATTTTAATACTACTATGTGGGGATTTCAGATACATTTTGAATTCATTTTTTGGGGGACAATTTTCATAGAATGACTATGTGGGACATTCGACAATGAAAATCATGGTCCTCAAATGGATTATTTTTCAAGGATAATTATATCCTGGAATTTTTGAGAGGGGAAATGATATATACATGTCCTTCTATGTGGAGATAAATTCGATCTACAATAATTGGAATTATGCCTTAAAAAATATAGGAAAATCAATAGTATAATATCATTTTACATGAAAACAAATTTCATTACCTTCATTACATCCTATTTTGTTTCTATTGAGACCATAAATTCTAGAATTCTTCACTTGGAATCGTGAAACCCATCTTCTACTAACTCTTTTTCCCAAGTGGTGATTTAATCTATCATGCACACCATATTTTAGAGGTGTGAGGGATATGTATATTCTTTCATCTAATTAGTGGATTCATTTATTATATTATTTATTTAAAATAAAAAGTTTATCATTTTTTTGACCCTTGTAATCAAATGAAATTAACCTAATGATTATTGAATTTGATTAATAAACAAATATATTGTGATCTTATGTCATTACATTCTATCATGATAATAGTTTTCATATTCATCATCAAGTGAGTGTATGATATATTCTATGATTATTTATTGTGATGTGATTATCTTTTTAGGAGTTTTCTCATGATATAAAATGGTAATGAACATAAAGGAAAAATTGATTCATACTTATGTGATACTGAATAAAGACGAATATTTAATGAATCATGTGCATCATGGAATTTGATAATGATAAAATTTATACTAGTTACATGTTTAATTGGATATGTTATAATATTTTTTGCTGGATTTCAATAAATAATTTCAATGATATTAATTATTATTGATGAAAAAGTAAAAGGATTGTAAATAAATTATAATTCTATTATGTCTATTGAAAATAGAATGAATTCATAGTGCATGTTTAAATTAACTATTTTATTAATTTATTATATAATAATAACATGATGGGTTAGGCCTCCCATATTAAGGACCAATAAATAGTAAATTGGTTAATTAAATGAATTAAAATGGGTTGTTTGATAAAGATAATTTATATATCCAAATATTCTATTATATTTGATAAGGTTGAGTACCTTGAGATTGGAGTCATGACAACTAAATTGTCTGTAATGTCTATATACCTAGTTATAGGGCCCAAATTATCGTATTGATGTTGATTTTATAAAATGTATTTTTTGATCTTCCCATGATTTGAGATTCTCTATTAGATCAGTTATGGGGAATAGAGGCCCGAATGTTAAATGAGTCGTGGATGGATGATCATGGGATAGATGAGGTTATAGTAATAGGTATTCCTAGATGATGTTTCATTAGTCGAATCTAGTAATGGTGAGATACATTGGGATAAAAATTTTGCTGTTAGGGATTGAAATGAAGGGTAATTGAATTGGTTGAATAAAATCATACCCATTGATGTGATAAATAAGGATCATTTATTTAATGAATCAATTTGATGTATAGTTGATAGTTTTCTTATTTAATACATATTCATCTTCCCACTACATAGGGAAACTATATTTTCATTATTGTGTTTTTTTCTTAAGCGTAGATTATGATGGATTTTCTAGGATAATTGTATTTTGGGATGATGGTAACAATTGGTTAATAATATTTAACTAATGGGGTTGGTAATTTTGAATGAAATTGTTCAATTTATTTTAATATTGATAAATCATGCACTCAGTTTGGAATATTCATAAAGAGAATAGGGTTTACTATGATGATTAATGTAAATTAATATGGAAAACATTAGATGAAAAATTATTTCATAAGGAGTTATATAATGAACTAAATTGATAATAGTGTATAGATCCAATTAATATAGCTATATTAAATGATTGTGCATTTATAAGATATATAGCCTTTGAATATAATTTAGGAGTATGAGAGAGGTTAACTTCATTTGATTAAAAGAAATAGTTTTTCCCACAGTGTGGTTTTGAGGTATATTATATCATTTATATTCCATTATTTCATATGTGAACTCACCCATGTCAGGTGTGGAAATTGGAACCTAGTGGGTTCTGGTTGAGTGCTTTCCCCAATATCCTAGTCGGGGGATAGATTAATTCCTTCTACCACTGGTCTCAATGCCATCCCTTGGTATTTACTTTGTTCTTGTATGCACATTGAATATTTTTCTTGTATATGGGTGTTTCCATATATGAAGACTTTTCATTATTCACACACATTTACCATCAGATATAGTATCCAATATATTATTATTGGCATGTCATGTATAGGTTATGATGGAATTTGGTATACACTCAGAATTCAAGATTGGATGGAATGTGTCATATTAACAAATTTATTATATAGTTCTTATGTGTTATAGTTAGTCTCTAAAAATACATAGTTACTATATTAATATTTGGATTGGATTTTGTGATGATATGAATCATGTGTTTCATGTTGTGATCCCATTTCTAGGTCTCTTCAGGATGGTGTTTTTTTTGGAATGAGATGGATTTAGATGAATTAGATTTGGGATCAATGGTAAACCATTAGAGAAGGATGAGTGGGTTTCCCTTGATGATTAATTATATTATATATTATTCATTCATTTATGTGATAAACGGTGAGATTTATCCATGGTGAAATTTGGAACATGGTATTCATGTTTACGTGTTGGGTTTAAATATGTTTTTTTTTCACAGTGAATTAGCATGATTTCCTAATTTATTACATGATATTATCCAATTAGTATCCAATAATGTTTTTATTTATACTCACCCTATATATAAATACTATTTTTATGTCAGCAAGTGTATTTTTAATATCGGGGTTGTTAGTAATATCTCTCTCTTTGGAGGATATGTATTTAATATTTGGCCGTTTATATCATTACATTTTTAGTAAATATAGTATTTTATGTGTCTTAGTGATATTTGAAACATCATGTCTGTATGTGGTATATATATATATATGGGAGTGTGTTGATTGGTGTATCCAACATATCTCTTTGTTCTCCATATTCTCTTAGAGTGTAATACCACTCATATATATTCCTATTATACTATCATTTCTAGTCACATACCTTGGGTCTATAAGATGCAGGAATCAAGTAGTCACCATCTCTCTTCTGACATTTATGACCACTGGAGGGTACACATTGGGGGAGGGGACTATGACAGAGTGGTATTAGAGGTTCATGTTTCACGAATAGGACAGTGTTTGGATTTTGGAATAGGTGGCGTTGCATGGGTTGGTTGGGAAATCATGTAAGATTATATTATTAATAAATGTAAACACAAGTGACTGAAAACAATTTAACTATTTGTGACAAATATGGTATGATGAAAGGGAAATTAATTTTAATTATCCCTTTAAATTATGTTATACTAGTTTAAGTGTATAGATAATTGAATAGATCATCTATAATTCTTCATTGTGAATATGTTTAGAATGTATAGGCATTGGAATATGTTAAAATCATAAAAATTTAATAAAATAATTAATTTGTATTATGTATTCTATCATTCCATATTTGGAGTTTAATATTGTTTTATTTTCTAATATTTGATCCATGTCAATGTCCTCGTCAGGTTCTCACAAAATATATTCAATAAAATCTTCAAAATATTAAGACATATTAGAGGTTGATGATGATGACAATTCGATGAGGAGACTGTGAGAGTTTTATCTAGAGTGTTTAGAGAAATATAAGGGATACATTCCAAATTAATTCCAATATTTCTGGTTAAATTACATTAATATATCTTTTTGTTTTCTCCTTTCTTGGAAGGTTTATTGGGTTTAGTTGGCTGTGATGATGTTGTGTGGATCAATGATGTAGTGGTTGTTTTGGTTTATTATGGATTTCAAGGAGTCAAAAATCTAATGGGATATGTTATAAAACATTTTTCAAGTAGTATTTCTATCCTTTACCACAATGGAGTCCATTCTCATTGAGATTCTTACCATTTGGCTGGGAGTGAGTTATTGTTTGGGATCTATTTCAAGACCCTTATATGACATTCTTCAAACTTGTTTCTACATGAAGAGTCTAGTTTGATTGAAATAGAGGGGGGATTTCATTTAGAGATCTAGTTCCATGTTACCCAATTTTCTCTAAATTATTATATTGAGCTAGTAGATGGGGAATATATTATTGAGAGGATGCATACCATGACAATATTTTCATGAGAAGAAAGTATTCATGATTCATTATAATGTATTTTTTTGTTCTAGGATTCCATGTTTCTTAGACTAAATAATTTTTATCATCTAGGGATCGGTCCAACCCCTTATTATCTCATAAAATATTGTGGAGAAAACAATCAAACACATTTAAAATAATAAAATTTTGGTTCTTTTTGTCAGTACAATGGTCATTAGTGGAAATAGTTCCTTGCCATTCTATGTACTAATCATGCTTTGATTATTCTACTCCTGGTTCCTCCGATGACAATGTTTCTATGGAGGCAACAGTAGCTAATGGTTCTTAATTGGGATTAGATGAGAGGATATGGAGAAAAAACTGTATAACCCTGATAGACACCTCATTTTTAAGGATTACATAACAACGTTGGATGTGGTAGTTAGTTGGTTCATAAATGTTGTGGATCATGTCACGGTCAGATTCATGCTTTATAATTTCTATCTCTAGGTACACCAAATGATATTTGTGGTACAATTTTCTTTTTTTTATACATTGGAGCATGATTATTTTGATATAGTTGAAAATGTACATTGTATCACATAACCTCATATATTAATAGGAACATGAGGTAAAAGTCTTCCAATTTCCTTGGAGTTTACAATGCCAATTGGAGGTCGATCAGAATTGTATAAAGCATGTAGAGATTGTGAGATAGTGTGGGGGAATCCCCATTGTAGGTGAGATTTACAAATTTTAAAAATATACCCATATGACATCATCCTCATATTGGAGTGGTTATATTATGTGGAAGATATCATGGATTTCTTCATGAGGTAGGATTTGTTTTATGATGCTTACAGAGATCCATGGGTGAATTTTAGGTAATGAGGCCCTTGTATGGGTAATAGGAATTATTTTTCATTGTCATCGTTGACTTACAATTTGATACTAAGGTTTAGAAGTTTTTGTTTTACATAGTTACATAATATTACCTCATTGTATTTTTATATTTTGTTGTATCATTATCCACTCGATGGGAGACCGATTTTGGGATCTATCTATAACCATCAGTGTCTCCTGCCTCATTGTCTCCAAATTGGATGCAACCTTATAAGTTTTATGAGTTGTGAGTATGGATCATTGATCCACTATAGATGGGATATTTAATCTATCTATATCATCATATGGTATGAAATATTTATTCATGATGTAATCTAATTAATATTTTTTATTTATTATCCCTGCTCGATGAATGTGATAATGAATAACCACTATCATCTTACATGGATCGATGAATTTTTATATCTATTGAATGGAGTATGATAGTTCTATAAAATTGATTTTTGGTCATGATATCATAAGATGTTCTTAAAGTATTAGTATATTTTGAATATTTCCATCTCATTTTATCATGAAAATTATGATTTTATTGCGACAACATTCGATGTAACTAACGATCTAGTTGTGTTCAAGAGGATGATGTATGCAGTGTTGCAAGATTTCCAAGATATTTTTTGGGGGTTTTCATCAACGAAATTTTTATGTACCCTATGTACAAGGAGGAGATTACATAGAATATTAATTCTATTTTTGAGTTCGGCATTATGATCAATTGTTAGGAAAATTATCAACTCTTGAGTTCTAATTTCCATAATTGTGATTCATAAGGATGTAGTTTCCCATAATTTACTATTTGCCGACCCTTCAATGATAAAGGAGTTTTTTTCTTGGTAATCCCCAATAAAGTGGAATTTTTGTACTGATTTTTAGGTCATTCAGGCTAATATTGTAGATTTGATAATTATTTCCCTCAAGGTGTGACAACTCTGATAGATTTTACAAGAAATTACTAGGAATTCTTGTTTTTTGAGTAGTGTCATGTATCTAATTATAAAATGATATTGATATTTTTAAGTAATCATGAAATTTGTTTTCCAGAAGATGGAATTTAGTTTTAGGTTGTAGGTGATGCTTCAATTATTTTCCTAGTCGATTTACAAATGTAGAAGGTAATTGCTTTTAGGGGCATGGATATAACTTCCCCATGAGAACATCTATTCTAACCATGAACTTGATTTCAGGGACATGGTGTTTTTCTTGATTTTGGTGAAGCATTCTCTCATCAAAAAGTGTTTTTTGGTTTTTATTTATAATATGATCCGAAGGTATATATTCCCCATATGTGAAATTAACTTGTATGAGAATCATTGGATAGAATAATTAAGGGATTATGACATTGAGATTTCATATACAACTGGAAAAATATATATTAAAACAGATACAACGAGTTGGATATCACATAGTTATGTCATTATTGAATATGAATATTTTATGATAGTGATGGAATAGGTATTGATGATGAATCTAGTTAAGGGATATGTTATAGGATGAGGATTCATTTTCTAGATAATGGATCAGTCCCCATTAGTGTATATTTCTGTAGATTCATTTCTATGGGATTTTGAGGTTGTGGTCTAGGAGACTATGTTATTTTTGAAGATTCCCCATAATGTTTCTATGATGATGGATATAAATGGGTTATATTATAGTAATTATTTTTCTTAACTTCTAATATGTATGATATTGTTATCCTTAAGCTTCATATCTAAACATTGACATTATTTCATAATGTGAAAAAATACATACCTAGATTTGAGAAGTTTGTAATATTTTCCTTGCTTGAAGCATGCAGTTATAGAGTTTATTTCATGATGATTGGTCTTCCAAAAGTTGATGGTCGAGAACAGTGTTCCCAATAGTTTTATTTATCTAATAAATGTTACATGGTGGAAGTGGGAGGATATAAAAATGGACTTCATTATCATTTTACCCCATGATTATGTAGGATATATTGTTATACGGGAAATAATGGATCATTATCTAAAATTATACCATTTAATAAAGATCTTAGAGCCAATATCAGAAGAATTTATGTCAATGAAGTATATATAGGAGGTGGTGAAAATACATAGAATCCTAATGATAATAATGATCAAGATCCTAATTTATCTCTTATGCATGAAGAGGAATCCATATAAACTTTGGATATGAGTTATTCCATAAAACTATATTCCATCTGTAGATTGATATCCAATCATAGAGGACCATACATAATATTGAAAATGTGTTGGAATATCATTTCAATGATTTTGTAGGTAAATTTATGAGCCACCTAGCATTGGTTCAGTATTCATATAATAGTAGTTTCCACTCCACCATTTGTATTGCACTATTTTTCTAATTATATGGTTGAAATTTACATTCTTCATTGTTCTAGAGTGGGTTCAAAGTTATAGAAATTATCTAGCTACAAATGGTACATAATATGACATAGATGGTATAGTTAATTCATGATAGCATAAATTTATAATATTTTTTTGAAATAATCTTCCAAACAATAGATAAAACCATTAGATTTTGATATTGGAGATCACATGTTCATGATGGTGAATCATCATCGTGGTATACAATGGTATTTTAATGGGAGTGTACTTTATCACAATTTTATTAGCCTTATAAGGAGTCGTATCTTGATAAAGTGTTGATTCATGGTATATAACATCCCCTACATATGAGTAGAATCCATAATTTTTTCATGTGTCACATATCCATAGTTATATTTCCGTGACTATCATGTGATCGATTTGATCAAGATCGAAGTTAACAATGATGGAACATTCAGGAAGATAATATTAGATATTGAGTTCTACAAATACAATCTATTGCATGTTATACACATTGTTCGTGTGTTATGGTGGAATGGTTTTATAACGGATTTTATCATGGAATGTTATTTCTATTTTCAATGATAGTACACTAAACTATTTTATGTTTTGTCTTATCTTGAAATATAGTTCATTTTGTGGATATTGAATCATTCTTGTTCATGATATGGATTCATCTTGTTTTTTATGTGTGACCATACTCTCGTTTTACAATTATATCACCTAGGAAAGTTTTTAGGGTATAGTTATTGATGTTGTGTCATATTTTTCTTGTTTCATCTAAAATGATTCTTGAGATAATGTGATTGATAGATCATAGAGAATTATCTCACAAGGTTGATATTTATATGACCCGATAATTATTTTTTTCTGATTAATTATTGATTCTTTTGGGATATAATTCTTTGAGGGGTATATAATGTATAACACTGGATACATATACTCTGAACCATTTTTCATTTCTAAAGCATTTTTTTCTCAAAGTAGGAATTGATAGTTTCTAGAGGTGTTTGGATTCAAAAATTGTATCAAGTAGGATTATTGTAATGTAAGAATTTAACATCATGAATGTGCGGTTCATGCTTAGTCAAATACACTTTTTGAATCCATTGACTATGTTAAACTATCATCAATATAGATCCATCAACAAGGTGGAGCCAATAGCTGTGTGGAGATATTAACTATATGAGGCCATCGGCTACATGGGGTCATTAGATATGAAAAACAAATTCTACTGTATATGAAATAATCTTTGTGACAGATCATCTATGTGAATCAACTATGTGGTTGTATCAGATATTTGGATAGATCGACTTCGTGAGTGATCATATACATGAGTGATCAACTATATCAATCGACTATGTGGATAGATTATCTATGAGAATAAAATACATAGATGGATAGGATATGAAAGGGATTTGTTATGTGACTGATTGATTATGTGAATCAACTAGGTGATCTGATCGACAATGTGTACTGGAAACATGGCTAAATCAGCTATGTCAATATACTATGTAGGTGGATTGGATATGTGAAACCAATATTTGGGGAATCTATATACATGGGGATTTTTGATAGATGATGAATTCTATGATGAAAAGAATTTGGATACATATGGAATTTTTCTATGTGGGGATTTTGGCTATATGATGAAATCTTCTATCTGAAATCAACCACCTAGATATTATAGCCAGTTTTAGAGAATATCCATGATGATCATTCAATTGTTTATATAAAAATCATTAAAATGATGATTTATAAAGGTTAATTATATCCTTAAATTCATGAATTTTATTATGCTGTAGAATCATCCTTGTGAGGGGAGTTTAATGAGGTCCAAAATCATTGTAATTAAATATTCAGTTATATAGATAATTTTTTCATCTTGTATCTATTAACATGAAAACTAAATCACCTACCTACATTCCTTCATTCTTTCTTTCATTCAATAAAGAATGTTGAAAAATCATTCCCTTGGATTCATGTAATTCTTCTTCTGGTGTGTCATGTAATCCATTAGAATTTCGATCTAGCATGAACCCCATGTTTGGGTTCTGTGAGTAACATATAGGTTTTTCTTTCATGTAAGGGATTAAATATTACTCTTATTTATATGAAATCATAGAGTTATAATATTTTATCCCCTTGTACTTAAATGGAATTAACTTAGTGAATATTAAACAAAAATGTTGACAAATTTGACTATGAACGTATGCTGATACTTTCAACAATGATAGTATAAATCCTCATTATTTTATAGATAGTGTGTAATCAATAATATGAATTTGTAGGATTTTGTTATTCTTATTTATCCTGTTGTTATTGATTGAAAATGATAATGATAATAAAGATGTAATTAATTCATAAATAATTTCCTAGAGAATAAAATTTCATTTTAAATGAATATGGTGTCACTTTTAATTTGATAATGATAAAATTTATTCCAATTGATTGTATAATTGAATTTGTTATTCCATGTCTAGATATCGAGTTATGAATTTTTTGGAACTTATAAATTCATGTTTTTGAAAAGAATTAAATTCTTGTTAATAATTTTTTTTCATTTTAAATTTTGAATCTAGAATGTGTGCTTGGGGGCATGTTTAGATTAATTTTTTAATTAACTCAGTATCTTGTCATATCTTGATGAATTTGGGTTACCAATGTTGCAACCTTTAATAATGATTTTTATAAATCAATAATAATTATAAATTTGTTTTAGGATGAAAATATTATCTATGTAATGTTTTTTCATTTTCTTAAGATGGCTATGTGCCATAAGTTTGGAGTAGTGATATCTCATTTTTTGGTCAAGGATGGAGGAATTGTTTTTCTTCCTAGATTAAACTTTTGTCTATGATTTTTTTTAATTTTTTCTTTCATGATGTTCCATGGATGTGAGATTCTCTATGCTATGTGATATGTGGTTAGGAGGCCTAGATGTGATGTGTTCCTAGGATTTATGATCCTTGTATGGCTCATGTTTTGTTGGTGGAGTATCTTGGATGATGTGCCTATAGTTGATGATTATGATGTTGAGGTATATCATGATATAACTTTCGATGATTGGGATGACATTAGAGATTATTAAACATGTTTAATCATTGAATACACATTCATGTGATAAAATTGGATTCTTTCTAGACTGAATATCTTAATAGATGATGGCCAAGTTGCACATTTTATATTGATTCCATTTCCCATTCCTTGAGGTAGTTTTTCATTAATGGATTAATGTTTCCCATATGTGTTATCTTCGTATGGGTTTCCGAGAGTAAATGTATTATATAATTTTTCTAATAATTATATAATAATTTCTTAACCATGGGGTTAGAAATTATTGAATGAAAATTATTAAATGAAGTTAATCTTGAGAAATCTTAGACTTAGTATAGATTATACCTAGTGAGAATAGACTATAAACTAATGATTAAAGTAATGTAATGTGTTATAATGCTAATGTCTAATTTAAATTCTAATGAATTACATAAATAATGTAAATTATAAAATTTAAAGGATAAATTTAGAAAATTCTTTTAAATTATTCTTTTATTATAGTGTATGAAGTCTTAGTAATGGAACTCGAGAGTTCGAGAGATGTTAGTTGTAATTTATTATAAGAGTAATTTATACCCATAGTGTAGTTCTGAGATATATTATACCTTGTAAATTATATGATTTAATATTATAACCAACCAATGTTATTTATGGATACTGACACCCAGTGGACTCTAGGATGACGTTTTTCGCTACATCCACATGGGTGGATTAATGGATGACTACAACCTTTGGCCCTGATTTCATCTCATGGAATTTACATGTGTTGATGTGCATTGTGGCCAGTATTCCAATAAATTTTTTTATAGGCATGTTATTTTTTTCCTCACACATGTATCCCCATATATAATATCTAAGTTATCATAATATTTTTGATGTGTATTGGATGTGTTTCCTTGAGATACCTACTCAAAATTTGAAATGTGATGACTTATGGTATAATTCTAGGTGTATGATAAATTACATATAGGCAGTGGTGGATCATGTAATCTAAGTGGTTACTATATGGATTTTTTGATAAGATGATGTGAGGATTTGATTCATGTGATTCAGGTTGTGATTAATTTCCTAGGTGTATTCTTTATTACTTATTTTTCAAAGTCAATGATCAAAACAAGTGTTGTTGGGGGTATAGTGGTAAACTAGTGTGTATGTTGAATCAAAGTACCATTTATGATTAATTATATTTAATTATATTCTATATATTTTTTGGATACATGTAAATAGTTATCCATGGTGGGGCTGGTAACATTGTATACCTGTTTAGATGGAGAGTTTTTTTTGTTGTTCTATGTGTTTTCGCATGATATCTTTATCTTTTTCACAAGATGATCCATGGATAATCCTAATTATTGTAACATTATTCATAACCTATGTGTATAAATTAGTTTTAGTTTAGTATGAGTATGTTCGATATATTATTGGACATCACTAGCTCATTTTTTTGAAAGAGGTATTTGGGTTCATGGTTAGTGTATTCATTACATTTTTGGTACTTTTTGTTTATTTTCCACTATGTTGTATTATAATACATTTCATGATTTAACTCGTTATTTAATTATATATATATTGGTCCATTAATTTGTGGATTCGTGTACTTTTCTTATCTCACCCTTCCATAGATTATTTTATTGGTTAATCCCTCTGATATGTATTCTTATTTTTTCGTGGTTCTAATCACCAAAACAGGGCTTAATAGAGGTAGGAATCATGTAGTTATTATCTCCCTTAATTATTTATTGTACTAATGGGGGTAAATTTTGGGGATAGGGTATCATGGTATCGTACATATCATTATAAAATATCACATATTTATTATCAAATTACATAACATTGCTATATCAGTGATTTATAATTTTCAACAAAAAAAATATTCTCTAGTAAAATTTTATGTTTGTAATGAATTAGAATACATTAGATTATTTTTCAATGACCATCCAACATTCATTCCAATTTTAAACATAAAATATCCACAAATATAATCATTTCATTTGTTGATCTGGGTGTTTTGGTCCACACAAATCCACATGCACTATTTTGATAGAACTTCTTTATTTCCCCTTATTTAGATTATAGTTTATTAAAATGGTGTTACCTTTTTGTAAACTATCACATGTATGGGTTTTATCACTTTATATGTTAGTTATATCACAATAACTTTCTTTTTTCATCATTTACACCATGAATTTTCATTTAAAATGGAAAATCCAATTTACAAACAACACATTCACTATTCCCATTGGAAAAAATCATCTATCATATTCATTAATAAGAAAATAGTGTTCCCATGTGTTCTTCCTTGATGAAAAATTGAGGTATATCTTCATTTCATAATATATTCCCTCTTGGTTGACTTCAATGCATGTCCTAAATCACATAATGGAATATACCTTTGGAAATTTTTAATACCATCAACTAATAAAAAAATTTTACACCTTTAGTTTCACCGAGCTATCATTGACTTCTCATTGATGATGATTTTATTTCTATCATTTTTGTAATGAAAAAACATGGTCTTCTTCCTATTTTACCCATGTGATTAGAAAAATATTTAACATCATGTGGGATTTGAAAACATGATCCAAAATCAATGTTAATTCTCTATCTATATCTTTTATGGAAGCATCTAGGATATTTTGTACCTCAATAATCCCTTTCAGAGCCCATGTTTTCTTCTTAGTTTCCACTTGTTGTGGATAAAAAAGTCTACATCTAACTCTATATCATCTTCATTATCAAAAAATATTGTGTTCCAATTCTATATTCTAAACTATCATAGGTATGTATCCATATAATGTTTACATAATATTTAGTTCCCCATTTTCACTATTATTTACTCCCATTAATCACAATTTATTTCTTTGTTTCCAAAACCATCATACCAAAAAAAATAAACACTAAAAACATATAAATGTTTTCAAATTTTAAATTTTTATATTTTCATTCATTCTTATAAAAATATTTTTTTCAATAGAGACAATATTTTTTGTGTGCCGCATATTTTTATAATAGTAGTCCTATATTATTTTTTGTGATTTTATGTGAAATGTTAACACCAAAAGTATACATATAACCATTTTTTCTTGTTTCCAATTAAATATTATTTGGGGTTAAATGTAATTATTGTTTTAACTACCCCCCATTATATTTTTTCCAAAATAAATCCGTATAAAATATTTAACCTTATCCATGCATATATCTACTAGTGGACAAGGATTAATATTTTGTATTCGTACCTAAAATCTTATTTAGCTTCCTCTATGGTCAGATAAATCAAAAAAACCATTTTGATATTGAGAGAAAACAATTCATGATTATCATACATCATTCACAAAATATTGACTTCACCTTTTGTCTCTCTTATTATTATAACTTGGTCTTTTATTGAGTTGGTTAATCCATCCATAATTCAAATATTCTCTATAATATTGGGTTGAAACTAAATTCCCTTCTCTATTTTTCTATAAATTCATGTTTTACATCAATTATTCAATCATTCCCTACTCTACTAATAAATCCATGCATGTCGTACTTTCGTCCGGTTACCCCCACAATGAGGTATCCACACCTCCTTTGGGGTCGTAGGACCATTTCTCTAGAAAGATCCACCTATTTACTCCTGATTCTCTCCCCAGAAAGAAAATGTTGGATGACTCCCCCACTCCCTTGGCTAAATCCCCCAAACATCTTTCTCCTAAACAAAAATATACTCCAGGCTCAACTGGAGAACAAAAACCTAATGTTGTTCCTTCTGAAATTTTTCCTTGCCCAACCTCAATGGAACCTCTTGTTCTTGAAACAGATCCAGAACACTCTCAGAACTATTCTACCCAACCTGTAACTCTAGCTATTTCTGATTTCGTTTCTAATGTTGAGCCTTATAAGGTTAAATCCTCAACTTCCAATGTCAAATCAATTGAGAAAAAATTTAAATCTACTTCCCCCCTCAAGTTAGAAGATCTAAGAAGAATAAAGATTCTGGGAAGTCCAAAAAAGGGGTTCTAACCCAAAACATAAGTAATAATGAATGTCCTTTTTTGGAACTATCAATGCATTGCCAACAATGACACCTCCACCACTCTTAGGAGCCTCTCAAACACTCATAAACCTCAGCTGTTTTCCATCTCTGAACTGAAAGTCATCTTCAATTCTAATTTCATGAGACATGGCACTCTTCATTACAATTTCCAAGGATCCTGCAAAAATGGTCCTCTGACGGACTCTATGTGGATCTTTTATCACAATTCCCTTCAAAACATCAATGTTTTTAAAACCTCTGAACAACATTTCACCTTTTATTTTATCTGAAATGATCAGCACATCCTTTGCACGATGGTTTATTCCAATAATAGGTATCAGCAAAGAAGGAATCTTTGGCATGATCTTCTTGACATGGCTAACTCTATTCAAGATCTGTGAGTGATTAGTGGAGATTCCAATGATATTCTTAGTCACACTGAAAAAATTGGACCCTCACATCTTTCTATATCCACAAGAGAATTTAGATTCGCTATTGAATATTTTAATCTCTTTTATGTTAACCTTACTAGAGAAAAATATACTTGGTATATAAGACATTATAATAAAACAGTTGCCAGTAAGCTAGATATGGCCTTTTTTAACATGAAGGCCCTGGAAATTTAGGATAATGTCTCTAGTATAACGCTACCCATACTCAATTATGACTATCATTCCATATTACTCATCTCCCTTTATAATGAATGTAGAATTCCCATTCCTTTTAAATTCGTCAATGCTTGGTCTCCAGACCCTGACTATGTCACTTTTATTAATAACACTTGGAATTCTATGAATCATCATCATGACTCTTTATCCTATATTTTCAAACTGAAAATCTTAAAATTGGCCCTCAAAGGCTGGTGTAAAACCAAGAGCTTTCAAATGGATTCTGATATCACCTATCTTGAAGATGAGATTAATCAAATCCAAACTTGTAACAACAACTCTGATTTTATCCTTGATCCTCAACTGAAGTTCAATACAACTCATAATCAAAACACTTTACTCACATTTAAGGATAACATTCAGAAACAAATGTTTAAGACTAAATGGATGTCTGATGGGGATAAAAATATTATGTTTTATAACTCTCTTTAAAGAACCAGAAAAGCCAATCGTCCTCTTACCAAAATGATTCACAATGACTTGATCATTGACTCAGAAGAGGCCATCTCAGATCATGTTGTCTCTTACTTTAATGACATTTTCAATGGCCCTGAGAACAACATTGATCTCAATCCCAATATTATTCCCATAATGGTGGATGAGAAAGACAATGACTCTCTATTATCTATTCCATTGGAGCATGAAATTAAGGACACCATCTTTAGTTTAAAGCTAGATAGTGCCCCTGGACCAGAAGGTTTTAACAATGGTTTCTTTCAAAAACACTAGGACATCCTTCGTTCAGATGTTTGTAAACTGGTAAGGTTTTTTTTCAATCACGGATCTCTCCCTCAGGGTATCAATGCTCAATTCCTCATCTTAATACCTATGGTTGAAAATGCTTCTGAAAATCAGTAATTTAGACCGATTGCTCTTATCAATAACCTCTACAATATCATTACCAATATCATTTCCAATAGATTGATCCTGATTTGCAACAAAATTGTTTCATGGAATCAGTTTGGTTTCATCAAAAGCAGATCCATCCAAGCCTGTATTTGTCTTGCCTCAGAATGTACCAAAACCCTTAATATGAAAATAGAGGGGGTTGTGTTTCGATTAAACATGATATTAGAAAAGATTTTTATACCATTGATTGGGGAATTATATTTAGAGTCTTGAAAAACTTTGGTTTTCATGAGATTTTTATCAAGAGAATAAAGACTTTATTTCAATCTTCTATCATTTCTATCTTGATAAATGGCACCGCTAGGGGGTTTTTCAAATGTTCTAAAGGTGTTAAACAGGGAGATCCCCTTTTGGACATTCTGTTTGATATTGCGGAAGATTACATTAGAAGGATCATTCATAATCTGGTCGATCAAAATAAACTTAAACCCATTCAAGCTGCTAGAAACCTCAGTGTCCCCACTCACCTCTTCTATGGTGATGATATTATCCTGTTTCCAAAAGTAGATCAAAGAAACATTCAATTACTTAAGCAAGTTATCTCTCATAATGAGAACATTATGGGCCAAATCATTTCCTGGAAAAAATCTCATATTTTTTTCCGAAAAAACTTCCCTTTTATAAGGAAAACTATTATCACCAGTAACATTGGAATTAAAGAAGGTATCTTTCCCTTCAGATACATAGGAGTACCGATTTTCTGGGGACGTCCTAAATCATGTTATTTCTCTAATATCACCTATCAAATCATCAATCAACTCTCTACTTGGAAAGGGAAATCCCTTTTCATGGCTACTAGAATCTATCTTGTCAAATATACAATTCTCTCAAAGTTGGTTTACTCCCTCATGATTTATAAATGGCCCATAGGTCCTTTCAAGAAAATTAATACCTATATAAAAAATTTCATTTGGATGGGAAGTATCTTTGAAAGGAATCTCGTCACCATCCCGTGGAAGACCTACTGTAAACCTCTTGATAACAGAGGAATTGGCATCAAAAACATAAAATTGTTTAACGATTCCATGCAATCGAGATTCAATTGGCGTCTCATTAATGAAAACTCTAAAGCCTCTAAATTTTTAAAACATAGATTCCTAAATAAAATGTTAAAAGGAAATTGTAATTTCATTAACTCCTCGATCTGGACCTCTATTAGAAACCCGTATCTAGAGATTATGGCTAACTCTAGATGGATGGTCAGTGTTGACTCCAACATTAATTTCTGGTGTGACAACTGGATGGGTAATCCATTGATATCCTTGATTCCTCATAATAACACTCTTGAAGATACCAGACATACTATTAAAGATGTTATTCAGCTTCATAGGAACGATCTCCCTAACAAAATTGCTCAGATAATTGGGAATTACACTTTCTCTAATTATGGGGACTTCCTTGTTTGGGAACCTTCTCCTAATGGCATCATTGACACGAAAAACTTCTACATGCACAATTTATCAGGAAATGAACCAAATTATCAATGGCTGAGCACCTTTAATAAGACTTGGATCAGACCCTCTAGGTTCACCATTATTTGGCGCATTGCTCACAATAGATTGCCCACTGAAACTCACCTTCAAGCCTTTGGCATTCAACTATGCTCTAAATGTCATTTTTGTAATCAGGACAAGGAGGATTCTGATCATCTCTTTTTGCCTTGTGCTACGGCGTCGGCATTAATGAACTACATTTTCGAGGTAGTTAATTTCTCAAAGTCCTTATCTGACCAGATTTGTTTGCTTTTGATGAAATGTACTAAACATAAAGCCTCTCAGCAAGTTAAAAACATTTTTCTTGTGGAAGTGGTGGAACTCCTACATGAAATATGGTAGGTAAGAAATGATCTTATCCATAATAATCACTCATTCAGTCTCAATGCATGAAAAGTTCGAATTCTCATTGCGATTCAAGAAGTCTCCTTAATTAAAAAAGGCTTTTGCAAAAATTATATTGCAGGCTTTGAGATCCTCAGACGTATCCATGTCCCAGGTATTTTCCCGAAGACCAGGAACCCCTTTGAAGTTTTCTGGAGACCTCCGATGCCGGGTTGGATTAAAGTGAACGTCGATGGTGCCTCAAAAGGCAATCCTACACCTGCCAACTATGGGCCCATTTTTAGAGATTCTGCTAACCAGTTCCGTGGTTTCTTTTACAGTGGATGTGGGATTGCCTCATCCCTTGAAGCAGAGATGCTAGGAGTCATCCATGCTGTTGTTGCACTGCATAGAGGATGGAGAAAACGTTGGATTGAAAGTGTTTCTACGACCATTTTTCAAGAAATTTGGAATGGAGTCATTCATCTTTCCTAGCCACTCACTAAACATTGGATGAATTGCCTGAATTTGCTATAGGAAATTGAATACATTGCCACACATGTCTTCCGTGAAGCGAATGATGTTGCTGATGCCCTTGCCAACAAAGGTGTTCACCAGAGCATGACTTGGCAGGATGCACTGCCAGCTGATGTATTTCACCTCTTTGAAAGAGATTGTAATAAGATATCATCCTTCCGACTCATGTAATCTTTTTCTTCTTTAATTAATAAATGGTTCTTCGGTCCTTTATCGAGGAATTACCAAAAAAACATCAATTATTCAATCATTAAAATTATAACTACTCCTATATTTATTAATACATACATATATTTTACTTATATACAACAAGATTTTCCTTATTCATTTTTTCATTACAATTTTAATATAATTAAGAGAAACATTATGATCAAATACGTGGTTAACCCTTCTCTCTTCATTAGAACATTCTTCATCATTGTCCTCAATGTGTAGATTATCCACAATATCAGAATTAACTTATTCACAGAGTTTTATAAAGTACTAGATATCTCTATTTATTTATCTTTGGATTTCTCCTCATCTTGTGAATCTATGTTCACATAGTTGAAGAATATATTTTGTATCCTTATATTAGTCATTTCACATTTTAATGATATATTTTTGGGTTATTCTTACTCATCATTACCCTAAAATTTGAATCGAATCCTTGCTACAGGAATACAAATCATCTCCAAATAGAAATAGATTAAATATATGTTTTTTCTATTGAGTTTCACATTTCCACTCATTTTATTATAGGATAAGAAACTAATTAACTCAGAAAATTTTCCTCATTTTGATCCTCCGTTAATGAATTTTTATTAATTTCTTATAATGAAAAATATTTTAAATTATATATTCACACTATCTCATCTTCATTATTTCTCGCCATGAATTAAATGAGTGTGCTACAATATTTTTTTAAATAACCCTATTTATATCATTTTTTCAATATTCTATACACTTCCATTGAATCATGGTATTATTATTATAAATATACTTTTCTAAAAAAATAGATCATCAATGGTCTCTCGATGTCCACACATGTATTCAATTGAAATGTTTACACTATCAAATAATTCAACAAATTTATTATTCAATATAATTATTAGATCCCAATTCATGTTACAAAATACATTCAACATGAATTCTAAATCACTTGAAATAATTAGGTAAATATTTAAAATTTTATATCTCATAACATGTGTAGTTTTTCATGATATAACCATTATATAGATTGGGTTGCCAAATGACCCCCTCCTAATGAATTAATTTCAATTTTGACCGTATAAATTTTTTTTGATCAATATCTGATAGTTTTATAATGAAAATAATATAATTTATACAATATAAAGAGTTAATGTACACATCCATCTCTAATTAACAAAAATTTTATTTCATTATGTTTTCCACAATTATGAATCTCTACCTTCAATGATATGGAATCCGTTATGATAAAAAAATACTACCATATTTTATTAGATAATGAGAAATATATTATTTTACTTCAACTCTAATAAGAAATTATGGTACAAAACTATGTTGATTCCCCGAGGGGGGGGGGGGGTTAAACATAGTATTTCAATTATAATATTATCCCTTCTCACATACATTTTTTAAAAATTATTCGGAAAACATAAATCTCCCCATCATGAATGATATGATGGGATAATTATATAAGATTGGGATATATGTGTTTTTTATTTTGTCATATAAATAATGATTATCTAAGGATAACATAAAATAAATGATCCAATAAACTAGTAAAACTCATGTTTCATGCATTGTTATAAGTTCATTGTGGCGGTAATTATCCTGCAGGTATACAACCTTCACAAATTGGAATAATAATTTTATTAACTACTCATATATTGTAGTTATCCAATAATGATGACTACTTAAATTCTAAATAATATATAAAAGTAGTTACATCAACAATTGTGTATTAATATTCTTTATCTCCTTCCTCGTTAATAATTATACTAATCTTCCAATAATAACTCCTTATTACTTTCTTATTCTTTAATCTTTAACCACCCAACATTAGCGTAAGACTAATCCTTATTCTCTATATCAATATTCTCTATATACTTTCATCTATATTAGTTAATATTTTTTTAATATTGTTTTTATTTCTATAAAGAAGAATTATTCCAATGGTTAGGATAAAATAACTTTTTAGTAGACCCCCAACGATCATTCCTAGTGTACCACATAATATTAATACATTAATTTGAATACATTCATGGTTATTGAACCCATGAAATAAAACTATTACACAGTATTTTTAACTATCTATTTATGATGCTAATGATCTAGAAACTTGATTTTCAGTACACATAATGTCACAACATAGAATGATCATAATAAACACACCCATATTACAAAATGATTACTACATTCATGACGTGAAGTATGGTTAACATGTAAGTAAAATAAAATATACTAAAAATCTCATATTTTATTTTCCCTATGTTTATAGTCTAGATGAAAAAAATTATATTGATCTTTAAAATAATTTTTGTATGAATATTCAATTCAATACATGAACCTCAGAATTTATGATCCACAAAAATATACCCTAGATCTTTCACATTGTGGATATGATTTTTATTTCATGAGGACATTACCAAAAAATGAAATCTTATAAATCCAGATGAGGCCCATGATAAGTATTATAATTTCCCCATGAGGATAACAATGAGTTAACCATTAAGTCTTGATCAATATACTCACATCACAAAACAACAATATGATGTAACAATTCCATTTTTATTATACATTCCCCACAAATAGAATGAGATATGACATCAGTCTAAAGACTATTTTTAAAAAAAATATTTTTCTATGATTATTCATTTTTCTTTTATCTATTAGGAAGCTACTTTTGATGTCATGCTATACTCAATTATAAAAAGACACAACCCAAAATAAAACTGCAGAGCGATATGTTTTCCCATCAATTTTTCATTCTACCATGGTATTTCATTTATATAAAATGATATTTTAGATTTTATTCATATATTACATTTTATTTTAAATTCAATAACATTAATTTAACATTGATACATTTGTTAAAATTCTTATTATTATTTCATCTATTTTTTATTTTAATTTCAATCATCAATTTTTCTATATAGAAGGAAATTTGGTTATGTGTTTAAAAACCTATATATTATCATCTATGATATATCTTATATCCATAATTTTTATGGACATGTGTATCATAAATATTCTTTAAGTAAAATATTTTAAATCCAACACTTTAAAGTAATTTTGATTAATTATTTGTATCCCCCCCTTGTTTTCAGAATATTAATTTTGTTGATATTTTATTAATGTTATATATTTTAATTTATTTCATTTATTCAATAAACCATCATTATTTGTATTTAAAAAAACTTTAATAAATTTATATATTAATGTAATTTGATAATCCCTTCAATTGATTTTATATATTTCATTTTCCACATTTCCAACTATTTCCTTTAATATATATTAATTTTTAATAAAATGAAATAATTTTTATTTAGAGATTACAATGTATAATTTTTTTTGGTGACAAAAATATTTCCCATCAAACATATCATGATTCTGGATTGAAATATTATTTTACTTTCAACAATGGAATGATATTTTATAAATTACTTAACCTAAATAAAATAAAACCAAAAGTATTCAAACCATAAACATAGAATTATAATCCCATATATCAGAGATGTCCAACAAATAAAATTAAACTATTCAAAATTTTAAAATCACTAATAATATGTCACATAAAAAAACTATATAAAACAAAACCATAAACTATAACCATAAGTAATAATTTTTTTATACATCCATACATCATAATAAATATATAAAATTAACCCAAATTTAGAAAAATTGGGATGATAAGCCAATTAGGATAATTATAAATGAATAAACCAATAATACACCTAATAACCATAAAAAATTAACCATATTCATGTTAATAATGTATAAAAACCACTTCTCACATTATACATACCTGAAAAAAATCAACTAATCACCACTTTAGTTAATGTTTAACTTTAAAATAATTATATTAATGGATACCATCTAATTATTCCCATCTAATCAATATTTATTTTTTATAAAAGATACAAGTTGGACACCATAAATGATTCAATACCAATACCTTAAAAATAAACAATTTTATTATATGTTGATATATATATATATATATATTCAAATATCAATTTAATTTATTTAAAAAATCTACAAGTGAGACACAAAATTATAATTATTTTAATATTAATTAGTTATATGAAAACCATATCCTATAATTCGAAAACATGTATAAAATAATAGGATTAAATAATATTTTTTCATATAATTCATATTAACATACATCAATAGATATCTCTAACATTAATTATTTAAATATAACTATGATTCTCATAAAAAATAAAAAATTTCATGTAGGACCCTATCTACAGAGGAATCCTAGACTGATAGGAATGTTAGATGTCAATTTGACATCGAAAACTAGTGATGAAACAAAAAAAATCTTCCAGGTGTGAAATTCTTAACTAGACCTTCCATGATATAGGGGAATATGATATAGGATTTATTGATATACACTATGGCATCACGTATTAATAATGAATGCACCACATTAATCAACTATAATTACCCAATGATTCCCCATTAGTTTTTTTATTATCTTAAAAATCAATAATTTTTTAGACACAACTATTAATTATCTTATAAGTCACCTATAATTTTAAAAATAAAAATAATATATCCTTTCATAAAAAAAATATTCATTATTTTTCAAAAATTATGTTTTCATTTGAAATAGATAAAAAAATCAATGAGATAGAATAATAATAACATTCATTAATATAATTTAATTTTCCATGAGTATATATTACATCTCACAATAAATTAAACCCCAAAACATATAGGTTTAGTGTATTTCAAAATTATGAAAATAATTATAATTTTACCTGACTTTGAATAGTTATCCCTATTTATACTATACATTACCCCATTATAGATTTATAACATATTATAATATTCTTTATAACCGAGGGAAACTAAAAATAAGATATATTAGAATCAGAAGCTTATTAAATGGGGAAAACATATTAGATATATATCAGAGATAAAATGAGTTTATTAGAAAAACTAGTGGGAATGATAAAATAATCAATGTAAATAATCATAATAAAATTAATTCATACTCTATTGAACACTAATCATAAAAGTTGAATGATGATACATGGATTTTTAAATAAAACAATAAATTATGTATATAAATTTTGAATCATCAGAAAATAATCATAAACCATTGAGAATAACATTAGAGTATGTTGTGAAAAGGAAACATTGAATAAATTTAAACATATAAAATCTTTTTTAAATTTTCATAATCACTACCAAAACCATCATAAAATAGTGCATATAGACTTGTATCATTTTAGATTGTTTTTATATAACATTCTCAAAATAATATTGGTCTGGTTTTACCCATCACTCTCTTACATAACATCTGATGAGATATAAAGCTTTACCCAATTCAGTATATAGATATATAATTCCATACCCACCCATCACATTATAAAAAACTATACATATCTGTGTCATATAAAACAATTAATAATGTCATTATATTATAATTAAACCATGAGAATGAAATATGTTTCATAATAATCGTCAAGATGAATTACATTTAATCTTTCATACAATTAAAGTGGATGATTCCATTGAAAAAATAACACTTGTAAAACATAATAATTACTAATGGATATTGTTTTGTATAAAAACACTTTATAAGAGCATTAAAAAAATAAATATAAAATAAAAAATATATACTTCACATATTTATAATTATTTTAAAAGTATATGAAATTTATAAAAACATTATCATAAAAAAACTGTAAAGTAAAAAAAATTTACTTGAAGAATTAAAAAACATTAACAGGACACATAAAAACCCATAAGGAAAATAATGTGATAAAGAGAACATGTCGATAAAATGAAATAATATTACTTTCAACTTTTTTGAAATAAATTAAACATCAATAGGAAATGAAATTATGTTTTTCTAATGATGGTATATCTATATCAATAATATTATATGATAAAACGAATCTATAAGGAATATATTTTCGAATAAACGGAGGGATATAGTCGGTTTCACATATAAGCGTCATTCAAGGTGTATTATAAACCAACTTGTTGTGGAATGGAAAAAAATTCATGAAAACCCATATAAAAAATGAGATAATTATATAATATATGGGCCCATATAGAGAAAAAAACATACCCATTGGTAATTTAAACAAAAAAAATATTTATTTTAAAGAGATATTAGTAAATAAACCATTATTATTACCCGATAATTTTATAAAAGAAAAATAAGCTGCTGAATAATAAACATAACTATCATAGTCACATACATTATAATATTATTCATATATGATAATTTTTATAATTTTTATTTATTCCCATTTATTATATATATACATATATAAATATTAGTTGTGTATATATTATTTTCATCATTATATGTTAATACTTTTATTATTTCAGGAAATTTTTATAAGGGTGATATCAATCCTCATTCATTGGTAATAAGTTCAAAACTCCAAAATTAGTCAGGATATTATAATCAGAATCTTATAATGATTTATATAGTCATATATTTGATTAGTAGATAATATTTTTATTGTATGTAGAATATAACATTTGACGAACATGGTTCATCTAATTTTCTAATAATAATCAGGCAGATTATTATAATCATTCATTTTTTAATCATATAAAATCATAATGATGACCAAAGTTAAATGTTAATATCATATTTTAAAACAATTAATGTCATAATACCATGTCTTGATGAAAATAATGTTTTTGGTAGGAAATCATTCGTGTAGGTTCTTGAACAGACCAAAATAAGATAATTTTATACTATATAATGAGTAAGCATTTGAGGTAATTTAATAAAAATATCATATTAACATAGTAATAAAAATTTTAATATAATACAATTAGAGTGGGAAATGATATTATAAAAAAGTATAGTTGATAATATAATTTATATAGTTAGATAAAAACATTGTGCATATTTATATGGAAAAAAATTCTTCTCATATTGTGTTCATTCATAATGAATGATTTATCCCTACTATTTAGTACTATATGTGGTGACCCAAGTATTACCTGCTTAAATATTTCATCATATTTGGTTAATATCAAATAAATAACATAACAATAAATACCCCAATAACATAATGGTTTAGTGTATTTGGAATATAAATAAATCATCAATTTATTGATTGATGGATTTTTGGTATATCCAAGATTTTTTTATCACATGGTACCTTGTTCAAAAATTCCCTACTTAAAAAAATTATTCATAACTTTGGGTGAATGAAACATAACTAATGGTGATATCAGATTATTAGTAATTGGAAACAAAGGATAAATTAATCAATGAATATAAATGATAATAAGATACAAATAAGGGAATGATGATAAATCATTACACATAATCCTCATACACAACATATGAATGATCATTAATCGAGATACATGGAATAAATATTTTTCACAAAAAGTTACATAGGTCATGAGTTTACAAAGTCCTCAATTATAAGTCATGAATCATAAGAACATATCATAAGAATATGTCTTATGTTTTTGGAATAAAAATAAGTATAAAAATCATTTCCATAGTCAAAACTCATAGAACAGTCTATAATAGTTGATAGGGTCCCTTACAAGATAAGGATCACTCCACATTCCCATAATTTCAATTTTCATGGATCAGTTCTAAGGATATCATAGTTTACAGAGTCTCATAATAAATTGGGTTCACTCCCCATTTGAGTTTATATTATCTAATGTGATATTAATTTCTCCCAATTGAATTGGTTGGATATAAAATTCTAGGCACACGAGTCATAAAATTAAAACCAAACATAAGAGTACCACATGATCATAAAAACGTTCATAATTTAATTATAGCATAGTTTACCCATCGGAAAGAAATGGGGTTAAAAAATATTTCATCATTTCAAATTAACCAGTGGAGAAGTAAGTGGGTTCATAGAATTGTCATTAAAAAATAATATATATAAACCATATATTGAAATATGGTTAGTGGAATCATAATAACATATATGTAGGCAAGAATAAAAACCCATAAATGAAGTTGAAATAGATGAAAATGTTCTTTTATAAAATAATTTATAATTTTCATTGAAAATCAATATAAAACCATATTATTTTAGTAACTTTTATAAATAAAATTTCTCTAAAATAGTTATATTATTTTCCTTGTAAATTTATTAAAAAGATTATATGAATATTAAATATTTATGAATAAAATAGTTGTGGAAATATAAAATAAAATGTTATACATGAAAAGAGATAATCCATTTCCCACTTGTATAGAAATTAAAAATACTTTTTAAAAAACTTATTTTTAAAAAAATCAATTCTAGAAAAATAATTTTATATAAGTTTTTTAAAATTAAATTTTTTAAAAAAAATTCAGTTTATTGTAAAATATACAATAAAATATTTTTATGGCCATCAATATTGAATACACAGATTCCCAAAACACAAATTAAAAAATATGGATAGATTTTATGATATCATTTTTTTGACATTATTGAATATAAAATATAGTAAAATTAATAAAAAAATAAGGAAAGCCTTGAAAAACCCGTAGATGAATAAAATATATAGGGTTTAAATTGTTAATATCTTATAATTTCCCTCACTATATATTTAACATGGAAAAATCTAATGGTAAATGTGATTGCCTACTAAATAATTTTCTCTTCGATATCATTTTAATCATTAAACCCATAATGAAACAATGACAAATAAAACATAAAATAGAATTAATATGAATATATTATAGTATTAATATATGAAAGGTAATCTATATGCACCATATAAACACAAATAGCTTAATAACATGAAAAATGTGTCAATAAGATAGTAATGAGAGGAATAACACTTACCTTAAGCCCTAAATTTCCCTATATAGGCACTTTCCCTACAGTAAACATAATTTAGAATTTTAATAAATCTAGAATAAAATTGTATTGATACTTATATATCAATATATAATACCATTATAATTTCAAAATACTCATCCATTAACAAATCTTCCTTAAAATCATTATTCATGTGAAAACTAGTCAGTTTTCCATGCATTTTTTGGTGGAAAGGTTCTAGTAATTGCACTAATTTTGTGGTTTTACCATCACAAGAATCAATATAATGTAATAAATATTATCTTTAATAATTATAAATTCTTATATAACCATATATAAATGTTTTTTATGAAAAAATTAATTAAATAAATTCATTTAGACAAAAATCCATATATACACATGAGTAATGTTCTCATCATTTAGTGGTTAGAATGAATGAAAGGTAAATAATATTTTAAATTTATATAATATTAATAAAATAATGACTAAAATAAATATAAATATATATTAATTTAATATACAGATAAGAAATATTATTTAATGTTGAAAATAAAAAGGAAGCACATTGCTTTGGGGAGTGGGGTGTCCACACATATACATATGCGGTGTCATCTTTTTCAAACGAATGGGAAGGTTAGAAGGTATATATAATGTTTTCATTAAATAGTAATAATTAAATAATTCAAATCATATATATATATTAAATCCAACTATATTACCATCCATGAGATAAAATGAGGAATAATGAGACTCATCTCTTTGTGGAGGTGGTAGTCCCAACAAACGCCCAAGTGATATTTTCATTTATCATAGGATGTAAGAAGAGAATGAAAATAAGTATGAAATAAAAAGGAACATATTTTAGTATGTCTTTTAATATTATATTATTATAATTGAATAGTTATGATAGGTCTGAAATAGGTATTTAAATAAATAAAAATTATTATACTCAGCTAAGAATCGTACCACATCATTGAAAAACCTAAAATGGTTTACAACATAATTCATAAAAGTTAATTTTTGGTAATACTAAAACTATAGAAAATTTAATGTATTATTTGGAGGGTATTTTATTATATCTTGGTTAAAATGAATTTCTCCATGCTATATGGGATTGTAGATAGGAACATATAAATATTGTTTACTTTTATCAATTAGATGTTTCTGAATCATGTTAATGTGGAAATAAAACAATTAAAATTCTACGATATTTTTATAAAGTTCAAAATGAACTCCTAAAATAAGAAATAAGGTTATATTTTTTGGAATTACCACTAATGCTTTACTTTAATTTACCAATTTTTTATTTTTTTCCAAATTTAATACATTTTTACTAGGGTAACAATTTAGACTGAGAAAAATGAAATTTAAATCATTACAAAATCATATAATAATTATTCAAAATAATAATTTCATTTAATGAGATTCATTTTATATATTTGGAAGATATTAGTTTTAATATAATTGTGTAATGTCCTGGAATTCGAAGGAATTTTTTAATATTATATTATATTTTTTAGGACAATAGGATCTGAGAAGGAACGTAATTCCGAGACTCATAAAGGCTGCAATTGATTTTCAATCTTTTTATTATATATTATTAATTAAAAAATCAAGGAATATTTTCTATATTTTGAACTGGTTATTGGATAAAAAATTTCAAGGGCCTCGTCAAACCCGAAATGGGTGGATTCTCCTTGAATTAACATAACTTCAATCGACATGGGTTGATCACAAATGCTAATTTTTTTTCTATTTTTAATGAAATATTTAAATAAAAAACATTATTTGATTTATTTCTGTTTGGATTATAAATCATTGTAGAATAATGAATTATTTACCTATTGTAGTTGAAACAGTGTTTCATTAATGAAACACTCTAACAATGTTGTGTCGCATAAGTAAAAAAATTGTGGTTAACACCCCATAATGTTTTGACAAAATCCCTTCATTTATGAGGAAGAGGGGAAATATCAAAGCCTTTTGATGATCACCATAAATTAATGAATAATGAATAATGATGATCACCAATAAGGATGGATCAATGAATCGACGAATGATAGAGCAATCGGATGTGGACAAGTCACAAAAATGTAGAGATGTTCGTCATTAGTGAAAGAAGAATTCGAGGTAGGTATTTTAATTTGAATTTAACTTCTATGTTCATGGTTTAAAATGAAGTGTATTGATCAACCCATGAATATGTGGACATATGGTTCGTTTGATCTTGAAAGAGGGTTTATTTTGCAGGATATTAACGAGAGACCTTCTTAGTGAATTTTTGGTTAACCATTCTAATAGTAATGAACCTGATTGACACGAATAATGATCGAGGTCCATTGAATCTTTGATGACTTGTGAAAATTCTTCCATCTATTATTTGTTCATCGCGTGTTTCCCTCACTAGACCCACAACAACATACTTGAATATCGAACAATGGTGGTGGTAACTAGAATGAGGCGTTGTGGGAAACATCTCCACGTGAATTTTTTTTGTCATTATGTATTTTAAAAAAGGTTTCAAATCCTAGGTAGTGAAGAGGGGGACCTGAGAGCTTCGAAGAACTATCCGGATAAAAAAAGACCACTGGAGAGCTTCTAGTGGTCCGCGGAAAACTCTTACAGGCTACCCCTGGCTGCAGTAGCGATGCCAGGCGCATTCCATATAGAAATGTGGGGACCCATGGGGGTGTGCCAATGTAGTGTTCCCCAGTGGAGCTGGCACCTTCAGTAGCTTGGTTGTCGCGTGGAGAAAATTCCAGCCCCGAGCCACGTCATGTGCTGAACCATATAGCTTTGCCCTGGGTCTTTTTAGATGAATAGGTATACCTCAGCAGACTAATTAACCAAGTTTGTGGCATGATTTGGGGCCTCCATGTATATAATGGATTCGGTAGAGACACATCTTCTCTAGAGGATCCCAGTCACTCAATAGCGGACTGGGTTGCAAATGGTGGGTCAGGTTTCTGATGGAGGCCCCCTCCCAACCAGTCAGGTCGAGCCAGACCCGTGTTCCAGAGGGCCGGAACAGTATCCTAGAGGGCTAGACACATGGCCCAGTAGGCCAGACGTGTGGAACATTTCAGCGGGCCATGCCTAATGGGCCGGATCATTACTAGACCCAACCGAACAACATTTCACTAAAATGGTTATAACTTCTAAACAAATCTTTTTTTGATGATCCGTCTATGGAGTTGGGACCCTTGGGAAGAGAAAGTACTTTTTAGATAATATAATGTATTTTTTAACAATGTTAGTGGAAGACCTATTTGGTTTTTAGAGTAGCCTCTCCTGGTAAGAAAAAACATTCCACATAATCAGGGTGATTCTTATGATGTGGTGCTATGATGGTTACTCCCTTGATGAATCAAGGAGTTGGTACATCTTGTCCTTATACTATGGTTGAGATGTGACTCCTCATGTTTTGGGTGTGGGATCATTTTTTTCTATTGAGTGTTTTCCTCACATAGTGTTACTCTCCTATAGGATTATGGTGTGGTTTCTCAATGATGTTTGAAAAGGAATATTCGATACTGCCCTACCATGCCAGGGAGCAGTTCCTCTATCCTTGTAGTTGGAAATCCCATATTAGAATAGTGCATAGTTCCTCCATACCTAATGCACCTTGAGTTGGTATGCCCTTCCAGGTAGGGTGCGAGACCTCTATGGTAGGAGTCGGTACTCCCTTTCCACTTCAGAGTTTGGGTCCCCCTTACATAGTTCTACAGTAGAGTCAGTACTCCCCTATCGTACAATGAGCAGGTCATCTATCCTGGGGTCAGTAATCCCCTAATGTGTTAGGGTGTGGGACCCCCATAGATAATTAACTAACACAATTGGTACTTTCCTTTAATACAATGGTGTGGGTCCTCTAGTCAATGAGTAGTACTCCACTACTGGGTTGGGTGAGAGTCCTCAAAATACGAAGTTGTACTCCCATGCCAATTCTGGGAGAGGGTCCTTCATGAGTTATACTCCACTATTGGAATAAGGGATCAAGTTCTCTTTATGTAGTCGTACTCCCCCATCTTCGAGTAGCGACGGGGAGTGGGTCCTCCAATAGGATTTGGAGCTCCCTCAACTGTAGGACACAATGGCATGGAGCGGGCCCCTCAACTTGATGTGAATGATACCTAGAAAGGATCTAGAGTTCCCTCAACGAACCGAGGTACGCACTACTCCATAAATTTGTGATAGCGGAATCACATGTTAGTCTTGATTATTTCTCCCTCAACTGAGTGCAGTGAAGAGGAGTGAGCCACTTAACATGGGTTTTCTTAGTCTTTCATCGAGCTCAAGTTTGAGATGACTAAACCTCCCGTGTCAGGCAATAGATTCAGAACATGTAGAATGTTTTTGATGGATCATGTTCTCTTGAACGTACCCTTATAAATTGTAGAGTTATATCGAATAGAGTGAATATATCGAACAGGTTCAACAAATGATGGATGATCGCATGGAGTCTGATCTCATTGTTTATGTGTTATGACTTGAGCATTCAATGAGATTCATGAAGCTGGTTTTGTGGTTTGGACAACTTATTTTTTAGTTTCTGAAATGTTTTCATCTTCATGTAATTGTTTTATGTTTGAGTATATACCTATGTAGATATGACAGTGCAATACTTTGTGGTTTCAATCTAGTTTTTACCTTTGTGATATTAGTGTCCCCTACATAGTATTGGTTTACTCTCCCTTGCACGGGCATTGCCAACACGTGTCATGTCTTGTGAAAATTAATTATACTTTGATATATTTCAGGGAGGACCAGGACCGGGTGGTGTTTAGTGATAAATGTCACAAATGAGGTTTACTCCTACGGCTTGAGGTAGCTACCCTCCACCTACACACCAAGTTAGATTCTCAGCAAATGAGCATTGAAGTCTTAGGGTTTTATATGAACTATCTTCTCATTCAAGGGATTCTTTAATAGATTGGTTTTATCTCTTTTACATTACATTCTATTGTAATCTAGTTATCATTACTTAGTGTTTACTTTTCTGCTTTGTGGGATGGGTCTATGAGTGTGTGTACATGTACATGGAAAATGCCTCCCATTTATATGATAATTCCATTTGTTCTAGTCACTAGCCTCTGGACATTGGGAGGTGGGCCTAGTGTAGTCACAACACAATCCCCTGGTGATGTGTCATGAAAAACTTCATAAAATGAAAGAAACTGATTTCTTTAATGATGTGATTTTAGCATAAAAATGAATATATAATAAAAAAATAATTATTTATTTAGAATTAGTAATTTAATGTTTAATATGATGGATTTCAAAATAATGTAAACCCAAATTAATTTAAATGGACATTTAAATTACATTATTTAATGAAAATAAATGACAATTATGAAAAGATATTTTTTTAGTACTTACATGAATACTAATAATTTGAGAAAAATACCAAAACATAATTCTATGATAAACATAATATTATAATTTTAGAAATGGATTATATTTTTTCAAATATAATTTTTATTTTAGGGTATATTTATTATAATATACATAGAGAAAATAAATTTATAAAATATTTTATAAAAATGAAATATTGAAGAATAAAATCATTTTACATTCATTAATTAATTAATAATTAAAATTAAAATATTTTGAAAAAACATTATTTTGATATTATTTAATAATTATATTTTAATAATGTTTCAATAGTGATTAAAATAATCTTTTCTGATAAAAATACATTGAGCATATAAAAGTCCACTTATGAGAAATATATATCTTACCATTATAAACATTTACCTGTATTCATATCCAAATTATAATAAATGATTAATTTTTTATTCAATTTAGTACGGAATGAAATTAACTATTTATTTCGAAACTATAAAGAGTCTTTTCTAAGCAGAGACAGTCCTATAAATAACGATATCGAGCAATTTAAATTTAATTAATAGAAATATATGTTAAAATTATTAGATTGTTACATTATATCACCATATATGAAATTATCCCAAGAAATTTATTAATATGATATAAATATAGGAGGAAATATTTACCTTATCACATCTTTAGGTGGTAATATAGAGTCCTAAATTTTATGGTTCACTACATAATATTGACTATTGGCATGAACCTGCTGGGGTACCCTTATATGCTGATAACCGAGTTGCTACTCACATAGCCCGTAGGGGATACACGATCCCCACAGGTTAGCGACTAGAACATGATATAATACAAAAATAAAGTGGGAATAAATTTTCTACAAACATTATGGAATAAATATAACAAATTATAATTCATAAATAATAATCTCCACTGGGTGATGTGTACCAGAAGTCGAATAGGTACAATCAACCTAATGTACTACAACAATGTAATAGAAAAATATTATGGATAAATAGCCCATGTCCTAACAGACACAACTCCCAAATCCATGGATGAACATTTATAACTAAATTTATGTTGTGATTTACCCCTACTAGAACTGAGAAGGAAAAAATATACAAACCCATAAAGGTACATGTAGGGTGTGAGCTAAAATCGTAGTAGTGTCTCACAAAGGATTCAATGATAAGATTTCAACATTTATTTGGCCAAATAATGAACGTTTAATTTACAAATAAATAGTTTTTTCTTTTTGATGCCATATTTAAAAAAACATGGTTTATATTTAAAATGATGAAAATACAATTCAAATTATGGAAGAACATGTCAAAAATTGTACTTTATATAAATGGGTTAAATTAAACCTTTTTTATAATAAATTTATTTAAATTCACAATCCATATAAATCTGTTTACCAAAATAGAATATATTCATTTCAAATAAAATAATTGAGTTACATGGTCATATACTTAAAAAGGTATGATAGTTCTAGGATAAGGGACTCTACACACTTTAAGAGACATATCAATATGAGCAAACACATGTCCCTTTAGAATTTCCAAAGGAGAATTTATCACAATCCTACCAGGGATGTGACATGATTCATTTAAATTTTAATATATTTTAAATCATTTAGTTGTGTCAATTAATTCAATAACTATGTAGGAATTTTATGTGCTCTCATAAAAAACCGTCAATGGCCAATTTACATTAATAATTCATAAAATAAAATTCATCCTATTCTCCATTTCAATTATTCCAATTTTCTGTCAAAAACACAAAATCCTTTTTTAATAAAATAATCATTTTTCTCCAATATAAAACCCAAAAGTTTCTATAAAACCAATTTTAATCCTTTTTTCAAAAATACGAATTTGAAGTCAATTAACAATTCAATGTCATAATTAAATATCACCCTTAAATTCAATAAATTAATATCAAACATATTTCATCAATTTATCAAAAACCCCCCAATTTAATAGAATTGGGGGGTTTTTTAAATTTCATTCTCAAATCCTATTTAAAATCTATATTTTTCAACTCAATGGAATTTAATATTTTTCCTACTAACCAGTTGAATGAAATTATATTATAATCATTTAAATTTCAATTATATATAACAATTAAAATAAATAAAAATTATATTATTTATATGAATTTGGAGTCATGATGAAACCAAATACCTTGGTGTCTACGAATCTCATAATACCAAACTCTATTCAGGATTTTCCAATAAATAACAACGATTTCAAAAAACCAAGATTAAAACCTAGTGTTTGATAAAAATGTTGTTATTAGATTCAAAAATCAATACAGGGATCCATGAAACCATATTTAAGAGAATATAAATAATTATAGATAGAGAACAACTTTAGGAAACTAACTAGGGGGAGATAGAATGACATTTTTCGTGCTTATATCCACTTCCGAGAGGGTGTAGTATGGAAAATCGCCTCTTGGTTTCTTTTAAGAATGACTAAATTGAATGGGACTATTATTTTTCTATCCAAAACCAAAAATTTAGGGTTTTTGGATCTTAAAATTATATTTTTTATAACATAAAACATGTTCATGGATAGCTCGGTTGACCCACACAGTTTAACAAACCATGTGGACTACTCATTCTAACCATTTAAAAAGACTAAAAATTTTCTTAGAAGAGTGAGGATAGATTTAAAAGGTGTTAAAAAATGATAAATAAATCCACTTCTGGGGTTTTAACTATTTTTCTTGGGAGGCAGCACAAATATAAAATAATCATTCTTCATTCGTGCACTGGCCCAAAAATTTTCATAAAATTTTAAATTTCTCTATATTTATCATTAAATAACACCCCATCAATGAATTATTAAAAATAGGGGTCTAGGAGTACTTGAAAATAGTAACAGGATATCACAACCTCCCCAACATAGAAACATTATATCCCTATAAATATTACTAAGAATGTCTCATGCAAAAATGATTAGGGCCATAGTTTCTCACTGTTACATCTCTCTCTCCCCCACATCTAATGATTATGAGACCATTGTTCCATAGAAATTGATCCAATGGTATCGTTCTGCATTCATGTACCTTGGTTTCAGATTCAACTATCATGACTCACCATTATATCATGGATAAATTATGTTCAACCTTAGGATCACACCATCCCAAATCATGTGATGGATTAGATATATATGTTCTAACTAAGATACATGGAACACATTATGTATTGATGTCAGCTATGGTAGTTTCACTAAATGGTAAGACACTTCCTCAACATCTCAATAACCTTAAAAGGTACCAAAAAATAAATAGAATGTTTCCCCTACCTCCCAAGAGGTTGATGACCCAACTCAGGAGAAACATTTAAGAACACCTAGTCCCCATTTGAAAACTTAAACAATCAATGATGAAGATACATATTTGAATTACATTGTAATATTGCCATAAATATTATTTAATTAATCAAATAAATCCTTGAGGTAATATCTTTAACAAATCTTGGTCCAACCAAGGAAATTTATCCAATATCTAACCAACATAATGATGATAAGTAAGGTTGGAAATAAATGGCCATAAAAAGATCCATTCTGATAATGGACTGGTAACTACTGTTATATAAAAACTCAAACAACCCCAATTGATCATCCCAATCCTCAAAAATGTGTAGAACACGTGCATGAATCATATCCTCAAGAATCTATATATCTCTTTCTGACTATATATTCAACGGTATATGGTATGTCATAATTAAACAAATGTGATATCCGAGTAACTCTTACATGCCTCTCCAAAAAACATAACATAACTAAGGATCCCAATATTAAACTATAACATAAAGGACTCTATGAAAAAATATCATTCACTTATATATTTCCTAACTCTTCAACATTTTGTTTCACATATGTGTAAGAGGTTATCCAATTATATTATTCAATTGATCACATCGCATATCACATTATTCTTTATCTAGGTACAGGGAAACCCAACAACAATGTCCACCGATATCTCATCCCACTTCCAAGTAGGCACTATAAGTCGCTAACACAAACCTAAAGGTGTTAGGTGCTCGACCATAACATATTGGCATGTATAATAATGAGATACATACTAAACCATTCCCATGTTATACATGGACACCACAATTAAGGCCTCTTGTCATATAATTCTTTTTGTTCTTCAATGCACAATCTAAAGGTAGTTATGGAAATCCCCAATAATAGCATTCATTGTAGCTAATGGAACAAAAAAGTGATTATGATAGAATAGAATTCTATCTTTGGAGAACAACCACTGATCAATGGGCTTCAAACAATAATGAGTGTATCCAATTCCACAGAACTCATCATCAAGTTGATTTTCATGAATATTCATCCTAAAAATTTTGGATTTCAACTAAACACTGGCTAAGGAATCCTCATTCCTAGATTCCTTGACCCCAATATAAAATAGTGTAAAGAGATCCAACATGTTCCACTCTTCGGAAGATTCATTTATTGCATGGGTTATAAGATTCATAAACCTGGAATTTGTGATGAAAATCCCTTTTAATGGGGTATATGAAATGTCAATGTTCAAAATGTTGTTGTTATTCCATCCAACACACCAAGAAGATATTCAAATATTTTTTTATATATGTTATAACTCAAGTTCTTGTGGCCCAAAAATATTGTAAACCATTTTCGATAATGTTAATGCTTCAAAATATTAATCTCATGCATCAAAACGATAAGTTCAATGTCGTGTGTTGGATAATTCTTCTCATGTCACCTAAGATGATGATAGCTATAAATAGAGACATGATTACCTTACATATCAATGCAACTGAAACCCGAACTCAATGTATCAAAGATGATAGCATAGCCCTGCTTGGCCTCTAGAAGAGACAATACAGGTCTATTAGCAAAAATGAATTTTATCTTTGCAAAATAATTATTCCATTTTCCATCACTAGAATAATATAACATTGTGACCTTCCTAACAAATTAGTGATAATATTCAACTAGACCCAAGAATATCTGAATCTTGAAAATATTCTTTGGATATTCCCTTGTCATAACAGCCTTTACCATCTCATGATCAATAGATATCCCATGCTTTAACACCATGTGTCCCATGATAATTATATCCTGAATTAGAAAATTTGATTTCAAACGGTTTGCATAATTTTGGAGATTTATGAAAAATAATAGAATAATTCTCAGAAGGCTTGTATTATCCTCTTAAGACCTAGTGTAAATGATGATGTCATAAAAAATATACCACAATATTTTAGAGATACTGATAGCAAATCCTATTCAATAAAACCACAAATACTTTAATACAATTTTCCAGAACAAACAACATTGCAATGTACTCATAATGGCCATAATAACTCTAAAAGGAGGTTTTCTGAATGTTGGATTATTTTATCCTTAACTGAGTGTAAACAGATCAAAGTTCTATCTTTGTGAACAAATTATACCCTTTAAACTGATAAATTAGATCACAATTCATATAAATGGATAAATTTTATTTATTATCACATGATTGAGGTTTTGGTAATCAACACAAAGGTGTAGTGAACCATCAGCCTTATTTGTAAAGAGAACATGTGACATCCAAGGTGACACACTCAGGAATATATATTCTTTCTTCAAAAGATCCCACAACTGAGTCGTCATCTATTTTATTCCATCTTGTGGCAGGAGGTAAGAAGGAATAAATTCTAGTTGAGTCCCCTGCACTAAATTGATAGAGAACTCAACCTCCCTTACCAGGTGAAAACTAAAGAGGATAAAAAGAAACACATTGGGAAACATGATTACGTCATCAAGGAGAACACCACTCAACGATGTCCACTCCAAATAAAAATTGAAAACTGATATTACATTCCTCAACTATAGATACGAAATTCTAACTCTACTCATCAGTGGGTGTCAATCCCTTGGAATGACACAACACACACCATTTAGAATAGAAAGGGATTACCATCAATGATAACAATCAGTACTGTATTTTTTGGCACTTAAAAAAATCCATCTAGAAGATGATATCATCCGATTTCTTGTTGAGAATTGGAAAAGTCTAAGAAATATCTAAATCCGAGAGAGAGTGAAAATACATGTGTGAGTGTGAAGACACAAATATCCTTCCCTACCAAGGGGTCTAGTAATATCCATGACATAAGACAAAATTCTTCATAAATATACTTATTAGATGAACAATAATTGTTTAAATAAAGAATGATATGCACTAATATCAAATAATGTAGTCACTAATGATAAAATATAGTTATAATACCTCTCACAGTAACTGAACATGTGATCTTTTCCACCAGAGACTCTTCCACTGGATGAATGATGATTCTTTTTTAATGAATGTGGATGAAACCCTTATATCCATGAATTATATAATTTTTCGGTAGTTTTAGGAGGAGTTGAAGATTTTGTGCTACTACACAGACTGAAATTAAAAAGGAAGAATTTATGTATGTTCCCAGAGCATCCTGAACTACCACAAACTGTGGGTGCCTCAATATAAACCCACATAGAATTATATCTCTTTCCACACTAGAACTAAATAAACGTGCCTCTTCAAGGTACTACATGATGTCTAGAATGACCCAACATCTAAGAACCACTACAAGAATCATCACTCCCATTATATCTTTGGAAGGAAATCAAATATCCAATCTGAGAGAATTAAACTCTCTATAACCCTGACATTCTAGCCACACCCATTCGACTGTATATGTTCTATTCACCACATTAGTATATAACAGAAGCTTAGTCCTGAAAACCTATGAACAAATATCTAATATACTTCCAAACTCAAACCTTTGAGACTTCATCTTTTCATTCAATACTATATTAGGTGTTAACTGTACAAGCTCAACAAAATGGTTTTCCTCATCATTCACGTTCCTATAATCCTACACAAATTTTATGAACTCTACATAATTTTCCAACATTAGAAAATCTGGATTGAGCATGATGGTGATAAAAATATTGAAGTCTTTACAATCTTAGTGAACATGATTTTTTGTCATCACTATAGTATCCCAACATATTCTTCTTGTTCCTTCTAGCATTAAGGTGTCACACTTCAACTAGATTTTATGTAGTGTATCCATGAACCCAAACAGACATTCCATCCTACTCAACCATTAATCAGACTCTAGAGAATCATTTTAGCCTTTGAATTATTCTAGCTTCATGTGAAGTAATTATTGAGATCATTCCAAAATAACATCCCTTTTAGATTTCATGGTCGGAGCATGAAATAGAACTCGTGGTGTTGCATGTCTGAGAGAATGGAAAACACACAAAATCACCTTAAAAAGACTCATGTCCACAAGATGATTTGATTTTTGAGGTTAACTATTATATTCTTAAGAGATAATAATCTCCCATCAAATCAAATGCATGATTCTACAAATCAAGACTGGACAATAATAAATGAGTCATATTAGGACTCCAATAGAGGAATAAACGAAATTATTCCAAATAGAATGAAAAACAATATTTATATTTCAATATATCCAAATAAAAAAACGTAATAGGATATAAAAAATCCCCAAGAAACATTTCGTAAACCACCCCTAGAGACATGAGGTTCAATGCAGTGATATCCATCTAGGAACTCAATAGTAACTACCTCCCATGTCCCAACTAGATTACACCAAATCATATTGCCTTCAAAACAAAAAATCTCAACCTAGACCTTTGATACTTCTTTTTCATGAATCAGGCCATGTACCCTAGAAACCAAATAGTCAAGCCATCACTTACAAGTCCTGATGGGTGTTTCTAATCCCCATGGGTTGGAATATAGAACCTAGAACTATATAAAAATATGGTTGGAATGAATAAGACAAAAACATTGTAGAATAGGAAAAAATATGTATGAATATAAAAGAAACTCCACTTTGATATGTGAATAAGAAGTAAAACATGTACAAACTACCCAAATCACAACTATAAAGCACCAGAAAAACTGGAATGATAAACAACCAATTTCCCAAGGTATTCAACTATCCATGTCCACAGATCAACCACTAAAACCACCTCTATGCGGTGCTATAACCATTCTCTAAATTGGAAGGATAAATTCTACAAACACCAGGATTAATTTGTGGGGTTTGAGCTAATATCCTAGTAGAGTCTCACAGTGTATTCCATAAAAAGATTCCAATGTTTTTATTAGGAAAATAAAAGGTTTTCAATTTTCAAATAAACAGTTATGTATGTTCAAAATAATATTTAAGAAAATAGTTCATTATTTTTGAGGTGATAGAAATACATTTCAAACAATAGAAATACAGTTAAAAATGGTTCTTTGCCAGAATTTCATAAATAAATACATTTATATAAAATAGTTTATATAAATTCTAAATGAATAAAAAATAGTTTCTAATAATAGCATATTTTCATTTCAAATTCATATAATTGTGAAACATTTTCATATTTCTAATAAGCTTCAACGATTCTAGGAAAAGGGACTCCACACACATAATGGGACTAGGAAACATGTTTATATATACGTCCCATTGGTATGGCTAAAGGACACCTAACAAATATTCTATCAAGGATGTGACATACTGAATTTAGGTTTTAGTAGTTTTTAAATCATTTTGTGATATTCTATAATTGACTAACTACAAAAGGATTTCATGTTCCTTAATACAAAATCAATGATGAGAAATTTACATTAATAATTCTTAAAATAAAATTCATCTTAATCAACATCTAAAAACCATAAAAGGGTTTTTAATAAAAAAACATTTTCTTTTTGAGATATAACCCAAAAGATTCTATCAATCCCAATTTAATTATTTTTTTAAAAAAATAATAATTTAAATAAATTCACAATTATATTTCAAAATTAAATACTACAATTTAATTCATAATTTAATTTCAAAAAAATTCCCTAATGTTCACAATAGGACCCCAAATTAGTGAAATTATAGTTTTTCCCAAGTATTTTAATTAAACCGTTACATTATTAAAATTTAAATATTAAAATTTAACCAATATTAACAAGAACACACCAATTTATTGGTATTTGGTGGTTTCCCACTTTCATTCCAAAATACCATTTTAAATCCAAATTTTCCAATTCAATGTAATTTGGTAACTTTACCAAAAACCAAAAAACATCATTTAAATCAAACGATTGAAATTGAAAAAATAAATTTAGGTTTTATAAAAATTGTGCATCTTGACAGAACCATCTAGGTAGGGGTCAAAAGATCTCATAATGCAAAACCCTAATAGGGTTTTTCCAATTAAGAACAATGGATATGGAAAACCAAGAATAAACCCATATTTTAGATCCAAAATAGATGATATTATTTCTTAAAATAAATATGAGGATCAAGAAAACCCCTGGTTGGACAAGAGATAGTGTGTGAGATAGATATTGAGGTGAGGAAAGTAACGAGGATTTGATTAGAGGTTGTTATTCGAGCATCGATCCACAAATTTGTGGGTGTAGAATACAAAAAATATAACATTGGATTCTCCTACAAAACGTATGGGGTCATTCTAGGTCCATCCAGAACATAAAGGTAGGGTATCATTGTAACATTCCAATTAAATACAGAATACGACATTTTCATATTTATTAATATTTGTGAATTTAATTATAATTTTCCATTTAATGGGATCCTATGAATGATATAATTCTCAACATGCAATAATGGATATCTTTCAAAATCTTTCGTTGCACACAATATTGAGATATACAAAAACATTATAAAATAATATTATTATTCTAAATGGTAGTTAATGCATATCCATTATATTAGAGGGAATGAAAAGAACTAACTAAAATATATTTATACAAGATTTTTAAATGCCTTTACATTTATCAAATAAAATTTAGTGACTTAAAATGTGATTTAATCCAATTTTAAGCATAAATACTCTAATATTTTTAAAAATATAGTTTTACCGCCTTTTGATGGAAAAACTTTTTAAAATATATTTTTGTAACATATATATTTTCTATTTAACATGATAATATTTTTATATAGAATCAGGAATTCAAAATTTACTTTGGATGAAATGTTGGTATTTTCCTAATAATGTTCATTTTTTAATGAATAGTGAACAATACTACATATTAATTCAAAACTACATTTTCATCAAATATATATATATATATATATATATATTTAGATTATAAATGTATTTGTATTAAAGATTAATTTGATTATATTATTATTATTTATTCAAATATTGGCCATTATATGTAATTTTACATTTAAATTGGACAAAAACACATGTTAAACTTTTAGTAATTTTTATTTCATAAAAAAATGATTTTTAGTTTCGACAATAGTAATTAATTTTAAATTAATTTCTCTCATTTTGGTGTTTTGTATTTGAAAAAATAGATTCCATATTTTCTATCAGGAATTCCATATCATGTAAATAGGTAACTTTTATATTTTGATATTATGAATAGTAACTTTATTAAATAATTTATTTACCATGGTTAAATTTTAAATCTTGTAAATAATGGAAAAATAATAATTCTATAATAATATTAATTACACTAAAATGTGTTATGAACCTATTTCATGAGTTATTTACGAGCATTGTAACCCTTAGGACATTTTTAGGACCCCATGGTGCCACATGTGTGTGGAAATGACATTTACTTACATTTAATTGAACGTTAAGGAAAATATAACCTAAAAATTATTATTTTATAAAAACAATTTATATATGGGGTTATATAATTAATAATTTCAACTATAAATAGTCATTAAAATAATAATAATAATTCCTACATAATGGGTTTTTATTTCTAATTTTTAGACATGAAATAAATTAATATATTAATGATACAATGATGATGTAGTGATAAACTTATTATTGAACGATTTAAATAAATGTGATTGCAAATATTAAATTTATTTTATTTTTAATTTTTTTATGCAATCCACATTTTTTAGGGATAATTATGACCTATTTTATATTTATTATTAATGGTTTTTTGAAATAACCTGGTTGTAGTGAATTTTTTAAAAGTCTTGATATGAATAGTATAAAAATTGACATTAATGATTTTTCAGAAACAAATAATATTTTATTAAATGATATAATATTTTTAAAAATATATGATTATTCTAAATTACTTATATAATTCATAACATATAATTAATGAACCACTTTAGTTTTATTGACAATTTATTGTAAATAGATTAACCGTAATGTATGAATATAAAATAAAACATGGAAAGAGTCAAATTAGATAACTAGGGGTTAAAGATAAATGATAAAGTTAAAAGTCATCTTAAAACATACTTAAAGTCTATTGGATGTGATTTTTTCTTCCAAAATGATTTTTATCTATGAAATAAATTAATTTTGGTCCTTTTGACACCAAAAATCAATTTAAAATAAAATAATATTTTAAGATATTCTTTAAGTTCCCTATCTTCCTCTTATAAAAGGGTGTCACATCTAACCCCTTATTCACACCACTAAAGAACCTTGGATAATACAACCACTAATCCAATATTCTCCCAATATCCCTCATTTACTTATTAAATACTTACTTTGGGCATAATGCAATTAATGAAATTATTTCATCTTAATTTTAATGGTGTTACCCAATTTGAGATAATGTCTTATTTCAAGATTCATTTATTTGTTTTCCCTCTCCAACCCCCTAAAAAATTTTATTATATTATTTTATAACAACAAAAGTATCTTAAATATACTAGAATTTTTTTATGAAAATTATTCGAGATACACTTACACAGACCACCATCCAATCGATAAACACATATTGTTTTTGTGTATGGTGAACTAATGCCTCACGAAACAATGATTGTTCGATTTTCCCCTACCACCTGTCATAGTGGCCATTAAGATGGAAATATATTTATATATGATATAAATTATATATATTTTGTCTTTATTCTTCTGTTTTTTAATTAAATCACACCTTTATGATTTCCATAATGTTTAAATATGATAATTTAATTTGATAAAGTCCTGACTATCTCCCCCTCAAAGTAATATGACTTCTTCATGCCATACGTGGAATGTATAAACGCTAGAATTAGTAAATTTATGTAACTTATGTAAACTATGATATTATACTAGAATTATAATACTCATATGTATCATTTAGTTCTATTCAATTAAATATGAAATTGAAATGAAAGTAGCGTTAATACGTACATACGGCTTACCGTCTCCATAAACGATGAATTTCAATTCATATCTCCAAATGTTATGGACTATTATAAACACATAAAGTCTATATAAATATGATATTTTTGATATTTAAATATTGAATAAAATTCTGGAGATAATGGACTTTTGACCACTTGGTCAATTTGTAATTATAACATTTTCATTTTTACTAAAGTACCAAATATTAGTAAAAATAATGATATTATCTTAAATGATTTTTTTATTATTTATAACATTATAATAAGTGATATAAAAAGAATAATAAACTTCTAAGATGTCTGGATTCATTTATAAACTAATTTAATTTTATTATTCAAGAATAATAAGGAACATACGTGATGAGTTAGACAAAAGGTAAGGGATATCGTCTCAATCTCCTTTCATTGAGGCGTATTTTGATTTATGAACGAATTTCTTTTATATGTTGTATAAACCCCTTTGAATTTTATTTTCATTCAAATGGTATATTGTTTCTAAATAGGGCTTTACTAAATGACCAAGGTAATTTTTCTTTTTAATGTATGCGGTGACAATGACCTTTCCGCCACCACTAGCATTATTTGATATTTTGATTTCTATATAAGATATAGTGTTTTTAAAAGGAAAATAAATACCATATACCATTTTTATTTATTTCGGTAATGAAAATGGTTTTCATAATGGATTTATTAGGTCAATATCTTGAAATTATATCTTTTAGTTTCAATTTTTAACTGTAATCTTTCTTATATGTGTTGTGATTTTTTACGGTTTGTGGGCATTGTTTACATATATTGGTTGTTCCATAATAAACATAGTGTGAGTGATCCATAGAAAGATCTCCAATGAAATGGGTAATGTGATTGTGGTAAACATCAATGTTTCTCCTAAGAGATTTATGTAATATACTTTGATGGGTTTTCCAAACACAACTCCCCACATAACTGTGAATGGAAAAATGTAAGTATGTTATGGATGCCACAACTAACCTGTATAATTTTATTATTTATATGTTATATTCATAAATCATATGATTTAATGAGGTCTATTAAAGAACACATGTTTTATGATTGAAAAGATTGATTTTATTGATTAGTATGTATTGATGGACTAATAAGTTATTTAAAATTTTTGTAACACTTACTGAGCTTCTTATTCTCATCCCACGTTTTTGAAATGTTTTTAACAGGTTATAAGGAAGGATAAACGAAAGGAATAATTCAAGAAGATTTATATCGAGAAAATAATTCTATTATTATTTATGGAGATTTATTTTTGTGAATAAATTTGGGTAGAGTATATGTGTCTATAATGTAATTTTGGAGATATAATGTAACGGTTATGGAACAATTCTCTAAGAATCGAAACCTGTAAAGATTCTTAATGTAAAATTCTTGACTTAACACAAGAATAAGTAATGTATTAATTATGGGGAATTGTAGTGGGTATTAGGGGTCAGTTTCGAAAACTTTAGTATTTATGATATTATTAAATTAATATCCATAATTTTTTATACTTTATGGTAAGACTGAAATGATATAGAATTTTAAGATTTCCATGTTGCTTCACTAAAGTAATTTCAATGTTCAGAATGCTTTTCTATATAGGAAACATGGAATCTATGATGGGATATCATCAATAGGAAAATAACCTTCCAAATCAGTAACCCGAGATGGTCAAAATCCAAACTAAACTGTTTTTACAGTGATGGATCAGTTGACTCAGGATATAAATTGTGATGGTATACATGCACGATCTCACCTAGATCAACTATAGAGAAACATGTCATTAGTGGAGAATTTCAGGAGGAAACATCCCACTTCATTCAGAGGATCATTTAACAATGTTCTAGATGAAGTGTGGAAAAAAGCATTGGAAATAATTTTATATGTCATGGGGTGTTCAGAACATTGAAAGGATTAAATTTCTATTTATAGTTTTGAAGGTGAATCCTATGAGTGGTGGTCGATGGTTAAAAATATCAGGGAGAGTGAAGAGATTGATACTTTTTATAGGGGTTAATACCAAGGTATGTTTCTTGAGAATAATTTTACTAAGGTTGTTCTTCTTATGATGGAAAAATTCAAATAATTGAGCAGGGGGATGACTCAGTGGATGCTTATGAATAAAAATTCACTCGTATAGCAAGGTAAGATCCAAATATCTTATGATATCTTGATAGTAAAATCAATAATTTTTACATGGTATTAAATCCAATATATCCAAGTGATTTAGCTTCTCATGAGGTAAAAAGTTATGAAAAACATGTTTGATGTTCGGAGAAGGTGGAAATGGAGTTTTTTGATGATCATGTGTTCTTTAAAAAAACGGAATAAGAGGTTGAGGGTGTAGGAAAAATGTAAAAACTCTTCCAAAATGTCCTATGGTAAGAATCATAAGATTACATCATTTGGAAATTGTGGAAAAAAGAACACTGGGGAATGCCTTTGGAATTGTGGTATGTGAAACCAATGTAGTAAAATAGTACATAAGGATCACAATTGCACAGAAAAAGATCAAAAAAATTGTGGGAAAAAATATGATTTATAGTTAGTAAAAAAATTTAAGTTAAATAAACTGAGTCATTATAAAAATTAGTGTCCAACGATGAACTCCATTGAGGGAAAGCGACCAGAAAACCAACAGAAATGGGTGGTGAAATCCATTATAGCTACTTGTGCAGATATTGGTCTATCAAATGATGTAGTATCAGGTACATAGTTTCTCATTCAGAATATTCCAATGTGTTGTTTGATTCTGGCTCTACACATTCGTTCACTTCTATTAAATTTCCTAGTAAATTGTGAATTCCATCAGAAGATATGAATCCTGAAGTTGTGGTAGAAACAAGTTGAGGAAATGTTGCGGAAAAAAATTATAAGAACCTTCCTATAATTGTGTGTGGAAAGAATCTACCAACAAACCATAATGTTTTTCCTCTATTAGAGTTTGACGTTATTTTCTATATGGATTGGATTTTTTTATCATGATAACATTGTCTAAAGTGATAAATAATTTTATTTTTAGAAATAATTTCATTTTTTTTATAATAATGAACCCTTAGTTTTAATAAAATACCTGGAAGATGAGAAACTAGTAAAAGATGGAAATAAATGTTTCCTTTCACAGACTGTTGAAAAAAAAGGAAGTGTTTAGATTAATGATGTTCTAGTGTTAAATGAGTATCTTTATGTTTTTATGGATGAGTTTCCTAGTATAATACCTGATCAAGAAGTAAAATTCATTGTTTAATTAGTTCTTAATTCTAAGTCATTTTCGAATCCCCCTAATCAAATGGATCAAATTTAACATTGATATTTAAAGAATAAATTTCATGAGTTATAAGATAAAGATTTCACTGAACCTATAACATAACATTGTGGTGCTATAGTTTGTTTGTTAAAAAGAATGATAGTTAAATGAGACATTTAATTGATTATAGAGCATTGAATAATTTCAACATTAAGAAAAACAATCATTTTCCTCATAGCAATGATTTGATTGATCAGATCTAGGGAGCTCAGTATTTTTAGATGATTGACATAAGGTTGGGGTACCATTAGTTGAAAGTAAAGGAATCATTCATTACGATGACTGCATTTCATATAAGATATGACCATTATGAATGTGTAGTTATTTATTTTGGGTTAACCAATGCTACTACTATATTCATTGGTCTTATGAATATAATTTTTCAAGAGTTCTTGAATACGTTTTTGGTTGTGTTTATTGATGATATTTTGGCATTTTCAAAAATTAAAGAGGTCCAAGAATGCCATTAAATGATTTTCTTACAAACCAAAAAAGAAATAACTATATATGAAATTTAGAAAGTTTGAGTTTTGGTTTCCACAAATTTCATTCCTGGGTCACATTGTTTATAAAGAAGGAATAACATTTGATCCTACTAAAAAAGTTGTTAATGAGTGGACAAGAGCTTCTAATATCTTCTAGATCTGTAGTATTCTTGGTTTTCTAATATATTACAAAGGGATTGTTGAATATTTTGTATCCTTATCTATCCCAATGACTAAGATAACTTGAAAAGGTGTTATATTCATCTGGTAAAAAGAATGCGATGAATGTTTTAAGGAACTGAAAATAAGATCATTGAATACTCATGTTTTTCCACTGCCTTTAAAAATGATGAATTTTTTATCAACAGTGATGCTTTGTTGAGTGGACATGGATGTTTCTTTATACAGAATAATCGGGTAATTTCTTATGCTTCACGTCAATTGAATCCTCATGAGTTAAATTACCCTACACCTGATTTGAAATTAGCTGATATTGTTTTTACTTTAAAATTTTGGAGGCATCATTTGTTTGGAGTAATATGTGAAATATATACTGATCACAAAATTTTTATGTATATATTTTTACATAGAGTTAATGGAACATAATAAAAAGGGGATGGATTGAATTAATCACATAATAATATTTCACGATCCATTGACATCTGGGAATGAAATATAAAGTGGTTGATTCATTGAGTCTAAAGGGAAATTCTACATTAACTTTGCTACGTTTGGAATGAGATCATCTGGTTTCTGATTTGATGAATTTTTTATTGGAAGTTGATGGTGCATGAATTTCCTCTATTTTGTTTCAGGTAGTAGTGAAATTGTCACAAGTAGGATGAATAAAGAAAGTACATATAGAAGACAATGAGTTTCCAAAAAAGAATGATTTGGATTAGAAGGGTATGTTACCTAAATTTAACATTGACAAAGTCTGTATTATGAGGATTGGAAAAATGTAATGTGTGACTTGTGATACAAAGTCAAAGAAAGAGTTGTTTTGTGAAGATCATAGTTCTCCGTTTTTAGTTCATCTTGGCATTAATAAAATGTACAGAGATTTTTGGTTGTATTTATAGTTGGATGGAATGAAAAGATATTTTCTTGAATTTACTGAGAAGTGTTTAACTTGTCAACATGTTAAAGAAGAATAATAGTTAATGAAAGGAATTCTTCATTCTTTTCCAATTCCATAGTGGAAATGGGAAAACATGACTATGGATTTTGTAGTGGGATTACCAATGACTTCTTAAGGTAACAATTAAATTTGAATTATTGTTGATCGATTGAATAAATTTACACATTTTTACCCTATTCAAGATACTCTATATTTAAATAAACTTTCTCGATTGAATATTAATGAGATAATCAGGTTAGATGGAGTTCCCATCTCCTTTGTATCTGATGGTGATCCTAGCTTTACTTAAATCTTTTTAAGAGGCCATCAGAAGTCATTGGGTATGCAATTTAATTTTTGTACAAATTTTCAACATCAATCAAATGGGAATTCAAAAAGATCAATTCATACTGTAGAAGATATGATTTGTTTTTCTTAAATGGATTACTAGGGATATTGGGACCAACATCTTTATTTTTCTGAGTTTTGTTATAATAATAGTTTTCATTCCAATATATATATGGCACCATTTTAGGCATTATATGTAAATCTGGGTCGAACTACAGTTTTTTTGGATAAAAGAGGTGAAACAAAGTAGATGGAACCAGAATTGGTAAAAGAGGTGACAGAATAATATCAATTGTTTTAGAAGAAGATGATAACAACTCAAAGACAACATAAATGTTATGTAGATTACCAAAGGACGGATATTTATTTTGAGGAAGGTTATCATATATTTCTTAATGTTTCTTTATGGAAATGTGTGATTTATTTTGATAGAAAGGATAGTTGATTCCGAAAATCATTAGAACATGTGAAATTGTAAAGAAAGTTGGATCAATTTCCTACAGAGTGGATTTAACTCCATGTTTATCCCAGGTACACATTTTAGTTCATGATTCAATGTTGAGAATGCATATACTGGAACAATCACATGTTTTAATTCCAAAGATTGTTCAGTTCAAAGGGAATATTTCTTATAAGGAACAACCTGTCAAGATTCATGACCATAGAGAGCAAGTGTTGACGAATAAGGTAATTCTTCAGGTAACAGTTTTGTGGAAAACTATATGGTTGAATAGGAAACAGAGGATTATGAGAATGATGTGAGAGATAAATACCACTATATATTTTATAAGTGAATAAAATTGCAAGGACAAAATTTCAAAAAGTATGGAAGGATGTAACTTCTTAGGTAAATATAGAATATATAATTTCCAAATTTATTAATATTTCTGAATTTAATTTAAATTTTACATTCAATGGGATTCTATTTCGGATAGCATACGCGACACACAACAACATATTTACTTGAAATCTTATATTGCACACAACATTGAGTTATAAAGAAACATAATATAATATTATTATTATTTTAAATGGTATCCAACACATAGCTTTTGTATTGAAGAGAATTAAAAAAACCAACTAAAATATGAATATAAATGTTTTCTAAATGTCTTTACATTTATTTAATATAATTTAGAGTCTTAAAATTAGAATTAATCAAATTTTGACCATAAATACTCTAATATTTTTAAAAATGTAGTTTTACGGCATTTTGATTGAGAAACCTTTTTAAATATAGTTATTCACTTTTTCATGTTCTATTTTAAAAAATATACTTCTTATATAAAATAGAGGCATCAAAATTTAATTTGGTTGAAATTTTGGTATTTTTTTGGTAAGTTCATTTTTTAATAAATCACGAAGAAACCTATATTTTAATTCAATAATGGCATTTAATATAATTAATTTAAAAAGATAGATTGTACTATTATTTAGTTTTAATGGTTATTTGGATTTTATTTTTATCATTTCATCCATTTTTGGTCATTGAATGTAATTTCACTTTGAAATCGGATAGAATCAAATGTCAATCCTTTGGTAGTTTTTATTAATTAAAAACACGCTTTTTGGATTTTACAATGAGGATTAATATTAATTTAATTTCTACCATTTATTTGTTTTGTATTTGGGAAAATTTATTCTATATTTGGAATCAAGAGGTCCATATTTTGTAAATATGTACATTTTATTTTTAAAAAATATTAGTAGTAACTTTGGTAAATATTTTATTTACTATTGATGAAAGGTAAATATGGAAACAAAGAGTAAAAAAAATATTATAATAATACTAAATTACCCTAACATGTGTTTTAATACTTTTGTATGCGTTATGACTATCATGGGCTTTATGGCATAGATTTTAGGACCCCATTGAGCCACTTGTGTGTGAATATGAGATTTCATTACTTTTAATTTATTGTTTAGGGAAATATAACCTAAAAAAGTACCTTTTACCATAAAAATTTATATTTGGGGATATATATGTGATATCATCTTTTGTAAATATTCCATAGTAATCTAAAAATATTTCCTACATCATGATATTTTATTTATATTTTTTAGACATAAAATAAATAAATATATTTATGATATAATGATGATGTATCAATTACTTTAGTGATGAATGATTTATATAAATGGGATTATAAATATTAAAATTAATTTATTTTAAACTTTTCATGCAATCCATGAATTTTAGGGATATATATGAGTTTTTATCTTTTAATTAATGAATGTTTTTCTAAATAATCATGTTTTATGAATTGTTTAAAAGTCGTGATATAAATATTAGATTAATTGACATAAATGAGTTTTGTATTACTAATAATATCATTTAAATGATTTAATAGTACTAAAAATATACTATTCTAACAAATATCTTTAAAAATATTTAAAATATCATTAGTTAATAACTAGAGGATTTTTTTGGAATTTTATAGTAACTATATGAGCCATAATGTATGAATATACAAGAAGGCATGGTAAGAGTCAAATTTGTTAACTAATGGTTAAAGATAAAAGATAAGGTTACAATTGAAACCAAAACTTATCTAAAACCTACTCGTTGATGGTTTTTCAACCCAAAAACATCATATATATGAAATAAATTACTTTGGGACCATTTGAAACCGAAAATCAATTTATAATAAAATAATATTTCAATATATTACTAAAGTTCCCCTCTTCCCTCTTATAAAAGGAAATCACCTCTAACCCCTTACTCACACCTCTAAAGTCTCTTGGATCATCCAAAATCTACTCCAATAGGCTGCCTACATACCTCCCTAACTCATAAAATCATTAATGTGGGAAGAAGGTACTCTATTGAATCCTTTTATCTTAAATCAATATGAGTTTCCCGATTTGAGGTTATGTCTTCTCTAAAGGTTCATTCATTTATTTTCATTCTCAAACACCATAAACACTCTTTTTTTGATTATTTTATAACAAAACCAGTATATTAAATATACTAGGATTTTGGTTTGATAATTATTAGAACTACACATAAACACACCTTCATCTAATGGATTCAAACAAATTATTTCATTGTACGGAGAACAACTACCACACGAAATGATGATTGTTCGATTTACCCCTACCACCTATCATGGTGGACATTTTGATGGAAATATATCCATATATTATATTTATTATATATATTATATTTATTATTTACCTATAATTATAGTTTTTATTTAAATCATAGCTTTATTCTTCCCAAAATGTGTAAATATGATATTTTCGTTTGAGGTAGTGTGGACTACCGCCCCTCAAAGTGATATGACTCGTTCATGCCATAAATGGAACATATAAATGAAGGAATTATTAAACCTATTTAACATGTATTAAATATGAAATTATACTGGAATTAAAATATACCTATGTAGAATTTTGTTTTCATTCCATTAAATATGAAATAGAAATGAAGGTAGCGTTCATGTGTACGTACGGTTTACTGTCTCCATGAACGGTGCATTTAATTAATTCACACCAAATGTTATGGACGATTATAATTAAAAATATAATATATATATATATATGATATATATGATATTTAAATAATTAATACAATTTTGGAGATAATATATGTTTGACCACATGGAAATTTGTAATTATTACAAGTTCCTTTTTGACTCAAATACAAAATATCAGAAAAATGACTCATATTAACTTATATAATTATGTAATGTTTATAATGTAGTAATAAGTTATATAAAAGGAATAATAAATTTAAAAAAAGTTTTCTGAATAAACTAAAAATTAACTTATGTTTATTATTCCAGAAGAACAAGGAACAAACGTGATGAGTTAGACTTAATGTAAAAGGGTTTGTCTCAATTTCCTTTCATTGAGACATATTTTGATTTATACATGAATTTCTTTTTTATGGTGTATAAAACCCATTGATTTTTTATTTCCTTCAAAAGGAATATTTTTCCTACGTAGAATAATACTAGATGATAAAGAGAATGTTTCTTTTTACTGTACGTTGTTACAATGACCATTCTGACGTCATGAGAATTATTTAATATTTGGCATCCTCTAAAATCCATATTGTTTTTAGAAGTAAAATTAATACCAAATAACCTTTATTTGTTTTCGGGTATTAAAAATTAATTTGATAATGGATTGATTATGTCAATATCTTGAAATGATATCTTGTTCTTGTAATGTGGAAATGTTATCTTTCATTTATGTGTTTTGATTATGTTATGGTTCTTGGGAATTGTTTACATATTCAAGTGGTTCCATGATAAACCTTGGGTGGGTGATCCTGAGATAGCTTTCAAATTCAGTGGGTAATGTGACGGAGGTAAATGTTAATGTTTCTGTAAATAGATTTATGGAATAAACTATGATGGGTACTCTAAACATAACTCTCAACATAGAATTGAAATCCACAATGTAAAGATGTTATGGATCCCAAAAGTCACAATTATGAATTTTTATTTTGATATTCTATTCATAAATTATATTATTTCTTGTGGTTCTTAAAGAACATTTTTTTATGATTGAAATATATTATTTTATTGATTTGTATATATTGATGCAGTAATGTTTTATTTTCTTTATTTTATAACCCTTACTAAACTTTTTATGCTCATCCTTTGTTTTTAAAAATAAAATTCACAGTTAATAAGGAAGCGTATGGGAATGGTATAATTAAGGGATATTTATTTTAAAAAATAACTCTTGTATTATTAACGTAGTTTTAATGTAGTGAAAAAAATTTGATAGAGAAGAAGTGTCTACTTTTTATTTTTTGAGATGTAATGTATTAGTTGTGGCCTAATTCTCTAAAACTCTAAACCTTAAAAGATCATTAATATATAATTCTTGAATTCACTCATTATTAAGTAATGTTTTATGGATGATACCTTATATTCATGAACACCATTTTATATTTTCATATTAATTAAATCTCTTTCATGGTTAGGTAGGTAGAGCCACATGATCTGACAAACCGGGCAGTCTAACCATGAACCGTATTAAAATGGGCTACATGGTTTATCCAAAAAGAGAGAATGATATCACAAAATATGTGATAACCATGAAAAACCCACAACTTGGTCTCACACTGTTTATCATGAGGTGGCATACAGGTTGGGGAAATTGTGTTCCAAACGTGAACTTGTCCAAAAAAGTTCAAAACATTTAATATTTCATATGATTAACCCTCAAACCATACCCAAACTAAAAAATATGAAAAAGATGGGTTTAGGAATACCTAAAAAAGTAACATGATGTTACACTATATGATTGGTCACATTTCAAAACACATTATTTCTTTGAAAAATAATCTTCATATGTTACTCATTATATGAATCATTATTCTCCTGTGGTATAAACTAAGAGTTCAGTATATGTGAAGGATCATGTATTAACATTTTCAATAGTGAGACATGGAAGAAACAATTCACTATAGATATATTGGATTAATGTTCTATAAGATAAAAAACTATCTCGATAAAGTCAATAATTTAAAGGGTCTAACATATCATGGGAAAACAATCACTTAATTTCCAATATCATAACCTTCATCAAATTATATATTTTTAAGAATAACTTTTCACTAACTTAAAAATAATGATTTCAAAATCGCTTGAATGAATACCTATTTGGTAGAATCTGATTGTCCATAATGTGTTTCTGAATGGTTCTATACTTATAGTATTTTCTCATATATTTCATACCCCAATGAATTTCTTCTACGAATTCATCCCAGTACATTGGAGTTATATACATCCTTTCAAAGAGGTCCTTAGATAGGGAAATATGGATTCTAGATTGACATATATTTTTATGTGAAAATTTGACAAAAAGATGGAATATAGACTAACCCTAATTGAAATACATTGATAATTCTCATGAGATATATTATTGGGGTTGAATTCCCCTCTAAGACAAACCATCCATTAGAAGATTATAGGTAGTGATAATGTATAACTCCACATTCAATGATTGGAGACGAATTTTCCCTAACATTAAGGTAAATCTTGAAACCGAATAAGATATAATATGTTTTTTACACAATGTACCCTTACCACAACATTTAGGTATTCCATGGAATGTTGATAAATAAAAAATATTTACTTAATAGAAATAATATTTTATGACTTCATAAGTATATTGACTACCACCTAAATTTAATTAAGAAAATTCACTATTTTCAAATGTCCAATGATGAAATCCATAGTTTTTTAACTTCTATTCTAGTATATGAAATTCATATAAAATACTCTTACAATTCAGTTTGAAATCCATTCCTTTTTAATATACAAGTCATCAAGATATATAGTCAATAATATAGCTTTTCATGTAATCAGCTCTAAAATTACCATATTCCACTAGTCATTGGATATCTTAATACCCCCAATATTTACTACCCTGTGAATTTTGTAATTTAATTTTATAGTTTTTAAATTTTATAAATTTTCTGTATTTAAAATATTAATAGTAGAATAGGATTAACTCTATTTCCCTATTTTTCATTAAATGGATTCATAAATTTCTATCAAACATTTGCTAAATTATAAATACTTTTTTCACATATAAAAAAACATCAGTTCAATTTATACATTTATCTTTGTAATTCTTCCAAATTATTTAACACATTGGAAATTTAATATTATTTCATTAATGGTATTTATAAACTAACCATTTATAAAAAAAATTTCCTGTTGTTTCAAATTTCAACTAGGTTCAATATATTAATAAAGATTCAATAATGTTGATTAAGAATAACTACAAGTTATTTCACCCCATCTCCCATTCAAGTTTGTGTCCCATTAGAAGGGTCATTGTATTGTCCATCACACTCGGTTTAAACAAAATTCATCCTCATTTCATCTATAAACTAAACCCAAAAAATTACACATGTTGGAATTTAAAAAAATAAGAATAGTAATAATTCATTAGATAATTAAAATTATTTTAGTTATTTCTTAAATTATAGAAACATCTCATTTCCCCATGAATCTTTTGTTTAATTTTATATCAATTAGTTTAATCATATATTTAAATATGTTCAATCATATAATTTTTTAAAATGATTCATAAAGATTAAGTGAATTTATAGAAGTATATCCTATGGTAGTTTCAAGCTAGGAGTGTATATAGAAATTATTAGAACACTATGGTTAATGAATTAGTTAATACCCAAATGGTTTTTTCAAGGGTTTTACGCTTTCTTGCATCTATTTGTGATCTTTTATAAACATATTTTTATGGTGACATGGGTTCTATTACTAAGAAACCACACATTAATTACCTTACCAAAATAGAAGGATGTTATCAATTACATTGATATAATCTTTGGGATTCCACCAATGATTTCATAATCATAATATGAATGAACAATCGAACCCTTATTTTATAATAGTTGAGGAGACCCAAGAATTTTAGAAGTAAATATTTCATCGTTTTAGATTCATATTCTATGTATCTCATAATAATACCCACACAACACAACAATTGATTATTATATTTGGATACTGGATAAATCATCAACTTAATGAATTAAATAAATTAGATATATCCTATAAAAATATTCTCTTATATGACACGTCTTAGACATAACCTATTTAGAATCATTCGTCTAAACATATGGAAATGGAATCATAAGAATGGGTGATATTATATTTTCAATAATGGTACATGTAGGAGATATCAGTCATTTATCATAAGTGAGAAAATTTAAAGAAATACGGTATGGTATCTTGATCATAAATTATGAAATTTAGGCATAAACATATAATATTCAATAATCATGAGTCATGGAGAAAATCATTTTCATAAAAGGAATTTAGTCTTATGATTGCGATAATAATAAATAATTAATCACGAACATTGATATAATATAATATTCATAATATATATGTTTTTATAAAAAATATATCCATAAAAATGGATTAATTTTTCAATGATACCTCCCATGACTATAAATTAGGAAGAAGATTCAGAGTGGATTTAATTAAATCCTAATTACCATAATTTACCTACTCAGCATTCACAACAAAGACTTTTATAATAGATTGAATCCATTAGATAAATGGGTTTATTACTTATTCTAGTTCATATTTTCCAATGAGATATCAATATTTAATAAACACATTTGAGGCATATTAAATTTTCCACAACATTCACCTAACTAAATTAATATATATTTGTGAAACATGATCATAAATAAATTTATCATTTAATCACAGTGTAATAAACACATTTGAATAAAACATGGTCCATTATGATTTTATTAATTCTTAGTTACCCAAAGGTAATGTAACATGTTTCATAGAATCATCCATAAGAAATATTCATCATAAATCATCAATATTATTAAACGGATGGTATGATAAGTTTATATCCCTTACGATGTATTATAATTATTAAAAAAAATTTACATTGATGAAAATTCTCTAATATAAATGAATTTAAAATATTCATTATAAATCAATAGAATCCATTACCTTTATTTGGTTACATTTAAAAACAAAAATTCCTTGAAAAATGAGAATATAATATTCCTTAATAAATTATTAAACTATACCTTGAAAGCTTCCTGATTATGGAGGCTCTGGAGGGTGGTAATATTCATTAATTCAAATAATGTTACATGAGATCATTATCTTATCACATTTTTAATAATTGAAAAATTATTTATTTTGAAAAGATTAAAATTTATTCCTTTGAAAGAAATTAATTAATTTAAAAGGTTTTGCAAATTAAATTTATAAAAAACATTATGTATTGGTAATAACCTTTCATAATACTATTATAATAACATGAATTTGGTAGAAAAATTTTCCAATTAAAAAAACAGATATATCGTGATATTTTTTAAAAAGAATTCATATAAATATTAAGCAATAAAGAGAGAAAAATAAATAAAAAACCTGAAAATCATTTTAAGTAACTATATTACAAGATATTATATTTATTTATAAGATAATAATCATATTATTTAGATTAATTTAAATTTAAAATATAAAATCCTAAAAATAAATGAGAGTATAACATAAACCCATACCACATTGATACCTTTTGAATCATTAAACCATAAAGAAATAATATAAAATAGAACTTAAAATATAATTAATATGGGGATATTTTTGTTATATTATATAATAGGGATTTTATATGTTTCATGTATTTATATACATGTGCATAATATAAAGCATATTATCAACAAAATAATATTGAGACAAAGAACCCATATATGAAGTCCTGTCATTATTTATATGTACTATATAAAATTTGTGTAATATTTTTTTATTTGTCCTATTTTTTTAAAAATATACATATTTTTCTAATAAATATTCATTTCATTAAAATTTAATATTTCCCTTTAGTAAAAAATCTATTATTAAAATAATTATTCATGTGAAATTATTTTTGTTTTCCATAACAGTTTCAATTTTATGGTTATGGACGTTGAAACATTGTGATTTATTATAAATAAATTAATCTAAATCAACTCATAAATAAATTATTTATTAATTATATAAACTTTTACAACCTTATATATAAACAGGTGAAGAAAGATAAGAAATCTCTTCAAGGAAATAGTGTTCTATACGTGCACATGAGTAATGATTCTATTATTGAATGGTTAGAATGAAATAATGGTATATAAATTTTAAAATTTATAAAATCCTATTTTTATCATAAATTTAATTTATATTAAATATGTGTATCAAAATGATAATCCTTGTATTTCAGAAAAGAAAAATGAATCACATCGCTATAAAGAGGTGATAGTTCATACATACGATTGAGATACATTATCATAATCATGCATTTGGTAAAGAAATGATGCAGATAATATTTGATCAAATAAAACACATAATTATTTTAAAAACCCATATATTTAAATTAATCAATCTATATAACCATCCATGTGATATGGTGATGAGGAATTAAACACATCATTTTTCGGAGATGGTAGACCACATGTATGAAGAAACTATATTTTCATTTTCCATTTGATGTAAAAGGATAAGATAAATGTTTTCCCTCGTTAACATTGTAACATTTAAATATATTAGAGACACATATATTATCTTACCATATTTTTTATGATATATTTGCAGGTGGTATAACATGAAATAAACATTAAATAACTCTGATAAGTGTTATAACTCTTCATTGAAAATCATATTTTTCTTGTAGTTTAAGCCATCAAGGTTGTTTATTTGGTGAGAACATGGAATATATTTTATGGTGATTATGTTTGGAATGGAATTTGTATATATCACAATTGAACCAAAGGTATAATGTTGAGAAGATATGTGAAGAGAGGCAATGCCCTTTTGTAAGTGATGTGAGTGAGACACTTGTAATTATTTTTTCTTTCTAAATATTCTTACTATCTTACACATAGTCATGAGGAAATATAAATATAAGAATTTAATATAAGGTGATAAGGTATAAAATTCTTTAATAGAATAAAAATTAAGATATATTTCCATAGCTTATCAAAAAGTTATAATAATATTTAACATGATCTATCCTTTTACTGTGGTGCCAACATTTTAATGATGTTTGCTTCTCATACTGAAAAAACTGATATTAAAGTCATTATTAAATTATATCATTTAATTTAATAATTTTAAATACTTTTAATGAGATGTAATTTCTTGAATTTTACTCAATATATTTTAAAATAAGAGCATAAAACACAAAAAAAATTATTTGTAAGAAGCATTTTAAAGCATAAATATATGCTTAAACCAAAATCACATAAAATAAAATAAAAACAATTGAATAAAATATGTTATTTTTAATAGTTTTTATATTTTATTACTTTACATCCAAATAAAAACCAATTTTTAACTTTTTAATTACAATATATAGAGAAAATAAATTAATGCATTGTGGAAATTTACATTATTCACTATTCACTTGAAATTCATTATTTTCAGAATAACCACAAAACATCATTTTAATATTATTTTGAAATTAGTGTATCAATAAATATTTTAATTCTATAAAAATAAAATTTTAATTGGTGTATAAATTAGTTATAATATCTGCACAAATAATGAAACATAATCCTTTTTACTGCGGTTTTGAATCATAATATGACTTTATTCGCATTCTATGCTTAATAAATAAAAATAAATCAATTTTAAAATTTTTAAAATATATTATAATATAATTTAATTAGATTCATTTACCAATAGTGATTAACCTAATCAATATAGATAAAAAATCATTTCGCCCATAAAAACTGTATTATGAAAAATATCTCATCTATATTTAAAATATTTTATCATGAGTTTCAAAAGTTAGATAATTGATTATCCATTTTAACAATGACAATATTTCAATATAAATTTTAATAATATAAATTTTTCCTTCTATTTTCAATGTTTCATCAATAGAAATCTAGGGAATCTTTTTATTTATAATGACAAATATATATTAATGATATAGGGGTCTTACAATAAAAAATACAAAACCTCTATGAAAATTCTATAAAAAGAAGAATGGGATGTAATTAAAAATAAAACCACAATTTACAGGTGGATTTTATGTGGTTGTGTGGAGAGCCTTTAATTTGTAAAAATGACTGAAATGTATTAGGAAAACTTAGTTTGGGGAAAAATAATGATAGAGTAACATTTGAGTTATGTGAGTCTGATATGTAAATTTGGATGATAAATTTAATATTGAATCCAAAAAGGGTGAGGAATTTTATAATGTCTTCAGATCATATTAACAAAAAAAACACAATTCATCTTTACATATCGTATTTTATAATGTATAATTATTTACATCAATAATTACCTTTTTTATCAAAGATATAAGATCACCCATTTTTGAAATTTTTGATGTTGTGAATCAAAATATTTTATATATTTAATATAAATCAATTTATTATTATCAAAATATTGTATTTTTAAATAAAAATTTCAAATATAGTAATTTTTATAAAATGTTAATTTATATTTTTGAGATCTTAATGTTATTTAATATCAATAAATAATTAAATTAGTGTTAATTTTTTTTCTAAAAAGTGAAAATGACCTTATATTAGAGAAAATATATAGATTTTATCAATTTAATTTATTAAAATTATCATACATAACACTTATAAAAACAATCCTTAAAAAATTTCACTTTTAAAAATAAATCAATTATTCCAGTTCACAATGAGATTAATTATTTCACTATTAACCATCAACATTCATCAACCCATTAAAATTTAAATCATCCTTAAAATTTTCAAAAACATCACATTTTGTTTTAATAATAATAATAATAATAATAATAATTAAATGATATATATACATAATTTTTTAATAAAATATATTAAATAATTTTTATCAGTTTATTTAGTAAAATAATTATTAATTATATGTAAAGTATTTTTTTTAAAAATACTACCTATGAAAATTTAACAACATTTACATCCATATTGTATACAATTTTATCAAGTAAACATGTATCCAGTTACTGTATATCCAACAACCATATATCAATCCCCAATATATCCAATCTGTATATATATATAACCATCATATTACATTCCTAAATATATTCTTATATACATCTAAAAAATAATTATTGAAAACCTCTAAAATAATTATCAAATTTCTTACAAAACATATTATTTATATAGAGATCATTTACAATATAAAATTTACTGAAGATCATGATGATGATATTTTCAACCTTGTAGTATTTTTATATATATGTGGTTTCAGTTTGTCAGTAATTTTACTTTTGTTGTTTAATTTATTTATCATGTAATGAATTTCCTATTTTTTTTAATATTTTACAATGAAGAAATATAGAAATTATTTTATTTTTTTTGTAACAAATGTTTTCAGTCACATACGATCTCAATAAATTGAAATAAATACCATAATATTGAGGTGGTATATTTTACCATAATAAAATAATTTTACTCTTAAAATTTTATTATGTAACATAATTAAATATGATATTTTTTCCTCATTTGAACATCATTTTATTACATAATGACATCAAGAATATCAATTCCAAATAAAATTATTACTATTTTAGTATTCTAGTTTCATAGAACATTATATTAATGGTCCAAGATAAAAACATAATGTTCCTCACACGGGATAATATATTCTATTTTGGACAACATACATTATTAATACATGTTATGCAAAATTTATTTACTTCCTTAATGTAGATGTGTAGAACACAACATGATATTTATAGATGCTTGGTACAATTATTACGTTATAAGATATATTCCCTCTATGGTCTAGGAACTTGAAGGGGCTGATGTATCTGGGGATCCACATTATATTCTCTCCAACCATTATAAGCCTATTCTATAGAAATAAGTTAAGAAATAAATTTTCACAAACATTAAAAACCAAATATCATAAATTATTATCGGTTTACCTTATATCTTATTTTATTTACATTAAAATATTGATTAACTTTTTATCCATTATCAATCTATTCTTAAAATTGATTAAGTCATAAAAATTTTCATTCATTATCTAGATGCCAACTTGTTTGTGTAGTATATGAAATAAAATATAGATCATCATATTGTGCCATTTGTAGGTATGATTGGGATTTTTTATTTTTTAAAAACTCATCCTTTGTAAGATGTTGATCCAAACCACCATTTAAATCCATTAAAAAAAATAATAGAATTTTTTTCCTGATGTGAATGTTCCTTTCAGATTGACCTTCATTTTAAGGAAGGGTTGGTTAGATAAAGCATTATTTTGTTCTCAATTATTCTTAAGGACACCTCCAAATCAATGGGTTAAATATTGTATCTCAATTATATAAAAATAAAAGTGGCACCCCAGGTATCGCTAACAGTTAATTTTTATAAAACATTAAAGGGTGACCTAATTTGGTATACTCTGTATTAAAAATTAAATATTCTAGATTCCTATGTGAGATACAAAAACCCAAATGGCATTGTATCCTTATAATTCGAAAGAAACTCCTATGATTAAAACAATTATGATATTATACCTATAATATATAACTTCAGGTACTGGTTATATAATCGAATTATATTTTTTGACATGTATCTTCAAAATTCGTGAAAACTACGTATCCCAATATATTACCCAAAATATCCATGTTCATGCTTCCCCACCAGATTCTCTCCTTAAAATATTTATAAATAATTATTCTTTGAGGATGAATATGTAATGACGATCTTTGGTGTATCAACCCTAACTATAAAACCAATACTTTGTTAATAGATTATTATATTACCTAATATTGAACTGATATAATATTGATGTACTTATCAGTTGAGTAGTCAAAGATATTTAGATAAATACGTGATATCGATTTTAAATTGATAATAAAATATAAAACATTAGAGAATTAAACATTTTACAACCTTGAAACTAATTCAAATATTTCTTCTTCATAACATGGGGAATGTTAAGAAAAATAATACTGATCTCAAAGACTCAACAAGGGTTTTGTATTATAGATTTTATCATGATTATATAAGGGATGATCAATATGGAATTGTATTTAATTTAAAAACGAAGACATTTTATCCAAAACCAATGACTGAAATGAATTATTGGATAATATTAAAGAAAACTCTCATTTTAAATAATAATAACTAAATAAAAAATGTAAAAAATCATTAATTTTTAATGTCATGGAATCAAAAATAATGATATGTATACCATCATGACCTTTAAGAAAGTCAAATTAAATGATGGGTAGGTATTCTGAAGAACCCATTTAATTTACAGAATCTATTTTCCTCATGAGACTTGTCAATGCATAGAGTGGATACATAAATCTTGGCCCACTCATAACTATATATACAATGAATTAGTCAAATATTTAATAATTAATTAAATTCATCAATAATAATAATTTTTAATAAATATCCAAATTGCATAATCAAAATAAATCAAATGATATGTTCCCCTATCAAGCAAATATCATTCATTGAAACATAATTTGGGTAAAAATGATATATAGTTTAACAAATAATAATACCCATGAAACAAAAAATATGAATATTTGAGATAAATATTACATCTAATGATCAAAAAAATGTGAGTGTTTTAAGATAAGGTTAATAAATACTAAATTTATAAGTGAAATGAGATAATATCATGTTTTGATAGAAATATTTGATTTGTAAAAATCATGTATTTTTAAAAAATTAAATAAAATTTAAGTGAAATATTAAAAGAATATTTCCTTAATTATTTTTCATTTTGAAACAAATGAATTCATTTATAAGAAGACAAATATTATAAAACGTTTATGATGGTGGTAAAGTCCATTCACACCATATACTATAAAAACATATTCTTTTGATCTTTTGAAACAAAGTCATAAATAAATGATACAAAAATAATTATATATATTCCTTTATATCCATAAAAATGATAGGGGTCAAATAAAATTTTATTAATAAATTTTTTTAGTTAAAGAAATTAAACCATTTTCAAAAAATGAGATCCTCGGTGAAATATATAAATGAAAAAATAAGATATAACATCATAATTTTATTTAAACATTTCATTGATTGAATCAGATATGAAATGGTACCAAAGTATAAAAATGTTTTCATTGAATATATAAGATCATTTTATATCCAAATTATACGAAAATAGATAAAAAAATTTATGAATGGATTATAATTGTCTTTAAATTAAAATTATGTGAATCCCTAAATATGAGATTATAGGATAAATGAATCCTCTTTAGTCAATTTTAATTTGTAATCCCTTTAAAGAATAAACATAAATTGGAACACAAGTAATAATTAAAAAATATTCCCTCGTGTTAAATAGTTTAAAATTTATATTATATACAAAATAAAATTCATTAGGTGTATAATATCAAATATTTTTCAATAAAATATAAATTATGATGAAATCCCTTACCTAACGTTTACCTGTAGTTGAACATTAGATAAACTATTATAAAATTTTCTTAAACATGTTATAAATTTAAAATAGAAATAAAATAAATTTATTTTCTCTAATATCATAAATAGACCTCTAATATAATCTAATCACTCATTCGTTAATAATAATTCATTATTACTATTAATTGTAGTGTTAACTACTTCATTTTCCCATGTATTTTTATATTAAATGATTTGATGATTTTTTCAAAGGATATTTTAAATAATTTATATATTATCATTAATTTTTTAAATATCATATTAGTTCATTTTATATAATTATATGATCATTCATTAAATTTGAACTCAAAAAATGAATGAAATCACTTTTTAGAGATGATAGGTCATACGTATCCATGTGCGACATTATCATTTATTTTATTGTGGAATGGGTAATGAAATTGATGATATATTATTTTAAAATAATCTATATTATTTTATAATTATCATATATTTTCATTGGATCCATAATTATAACCCTTCATGTTATTTGGTGATGGAAATAAAATTACATCGATTGGTGAGTTGGTAGTCCCCCACACACATGAGCAATGTTTTTGTTCCCCAGTTGATAGAGAATGAGATGTATAAATATTTTATAATCAGTTTATTAACAACATAATATATGTTTCATACAATTTTTATTATATTGTAATTACTAATTCATAACTAATTGTGGTAAAAAAATAATTTATAAATATAGATCTTAGTTAATATGATCTCCTTCACTTAAAAACCCATCAATTTTATCTCTTATTAAAGACCCTAGGGTTGGAATTTTGGTAATAATAGAACCTTTATAAAATGGATAAATATTATAGGGAGATATTTTGGTGGGGTTTTATTTCTATAAATTTCTTGATATGTTTGAATATGTGAGGGGAGGTGGTACCCTTTAATAATTGATCTGAGTAGAACCATTGTAATTTTTCAATGTTTTTAAATAATTTGAAATCAAATTGATGAAAAAATGGGTCTAAAATGGAACAATCTATATGGTTATAAGTGTATGATAGAAATAAATCCATCCTATGAGATTTTATAATGATTCCTGGTTGTTATATACGTTGTCTTTTTTAGGAGAACCCCATGGTGAACTCATTTTTATCTTATCCGTGGAAATTAATTTTTCTAAATTTTATTATTCTGTGTCAACAAATATTAAGTTTTATATATTAACTAATACTAATTATTATTATTCTAGATACAGAATCCATTTTTTCAAATTAAATTCACATATGGGTTATAATTAAATTTAAAAATAATTATAGAAATGGTATTGAAAAACTAGTTTTCAAGAAATGATCTTTTTATGCATAATATGTCGATATAATAACTATATTAATAGTAATCATAAATATATTTATTTGAATTAATATAAATATAATTATTATATGTATTTTTATTTCAATCATTCATCATTAATTTTCTGTTAATTAAATAAAATGGAATGACATTATAGGTTATAAAAAAAATTACTTGAAAAAAATCCTTTTACATCCAAATGATATTATCAGTATTTATATTTAATTGATTTTTAATAATTTATAAACTAGATATATTATAACTAATTAAAATAAAAAACGTAATGAATAGTTAAATATTGCATTTTTTATTATTCATTAAATATTTGTCATAAGGGAAAATTTTCCAAGACACATTCTAGTATTATTTTTACCAAGTAAATTCATATTTGTATTCATCATGTCAATATATAATTCCTATTCCATGATATTTTCAAATTTTTAATATATAATATTTTTATTAAAATGTTTGAATACATTAATTGAATCATTAATATTACATTCTTCATTCAAAATATTGATTTGTCGTACAAATATTCATGGATATTATTTTCTAAGAAAATAATTATGTTCTTTCTTTATAATATTTATTCGTTCCCATATTTCTTACTACATATTATTATTTTTATAATGTACCATTACTATTCAAATCATATGCTTCCTCAATACTTTCGTTCTAGTGTCAAGATTCTAGATAATATTTATATTGTATGACATATCATGTTAAAATTATATTTCATTAGAGGTAATCAAATTTGTTAGGTCTAGCATGTATTTCCGGGATAATGACATATGTATCAAATCATGTCTTTTAGGGAGACTTGGGGGATATTACAATCATTAAAGAAAAACTCTAATTATTTCCAATTTTTCGAAAGGTTTTATATACCTAGGAACCAGTATACAATTATTACCGAACATTAAAACATCTTTAAATGGATACACCTCCAGGAAATCATGATCTCCCACATGAAATTCCAAATCATTATTCTAGTTTTTAGTATACCACTTTCTCATATATTGAGTTTCTTTAATATAAGTACAAATTTTATTTAACATTTTCATTGCCTCCTTAACATGTTTTGAGCCTACAATATGTTTTTCAGTAACTTTATTTAAACATGTTAGGGTATGATATCACTTGATATATAATGATTCATCTAAAACCATTTAAATAGTTGAATGTAAGATATTATTACAGTACAACTCTACCAAAGGTAACCACTGATCCCAAATATGTAAAGTGTAATGATAGTATGAACTCACCATGTTTGTGCTGTTTTAATAGTTATTTTATACTATCCATCAGTTCGAGGGGGATAAGTAATGCTCAAATAAACCATCGTATCAAGAGAATTATAATGAAATTTTCAAAATATGGACATAAATAAAGGATTATAGTGAGAAAATACTGAAATAAATGAACAATGAAGTCTTAAAACATCATTAATATATATTCTTTTAATTCCTGAAAATTGTAAATATTAAATTAAAGTGAAGAAAAGTGTAGATTTGGTTTTTTGATCAATAATAATTCATTTTTAATCCTTAATTCAAGGAGTCTTCAGAAATATATTGAATATTTCGATATTAATTTCACCATATTTCCACATGTGAATTGTTATAGGATGAAAGAATCATCCTGGATTTTATCTCCCTACCTTTAATTTTTTTCAAAGTAAGTAACATTATACGATATAAAAAATATTCACACTTTCTATTATCCAATGAAAAATGATCCTTCAATTTCAAATATGACTTGGTGATACAAATGATTATAAAGATATTAAAGTTATGAGAATAATAAAATAATTACCTTTTTTCTTATTTATTTATTTAAAACAATTCACTTTCCAAATTTTATAACTCCATCATAACATACAATTGTTTCTTATTATCCATCATTAATGGATTTAGATTTTTTCTTAAAACTCTCATCACTATTCTACAAACATTTCATCATCTCCAATATAGATGGTTTGAAAATAATTTTAAATAGGATTAATCTCTCCCATTCCTTATTATTTTCAATATATATCTCCATTAAATATATATGATCTCTTACAATCCAATTTCAATAAAAACTCAATGATCATTAATGATCAGTGAATCTTATAACTTGTCTTCCTTCTCGAGGTGTTAGTGTATTTAGGAATCATAATCCTTAAGTAGCTTGAACCACCATCTATTCTTCCTGGTGAGATATTTCTATGAAAATATATATTTCAAAATCTTATGATTTGTGAAAATCTAACAACTTTAACAATATAGTTATTTTTACCATATCATCATATAAAATAGTAATGCATCCCATAAAATATAATGGGTTATATATTTAAGTTATTTTAATTTTTTCAACCATGTAGTATAATAAATAAAATTAACATTCTTCATAAGGAAACAATGATATCCCTTATTCTATGAATCACTATATATAAAAAATCCATCATTTCATGGTGGTAGATTCAAAATATAAGGATTCAAAAATATCATCTCTATATCATGGTGTTGTCCATTCCATGTATCCCTCTGGTTTCATAAGACCAAATGAGATTTGATACTTAGAAATAATACATCCATTAAATTAAGAATTCTAATTATGTAATTTAATCTTTATTTATTTCCCTTTTAACTCTTTTCCTCTATGAGTACCAAGAATGATCAAAATTGATTCTCGTGGCCATCGTAGTTTCATGAATACACCAATATATCAAAAATAAATACAACAAAAAAATTATATAGATATTATTTGAATATATATGAATTAGATACATAGTATAAGGGGGTTCATTTTTTAAATATAAGTGAAATTTCTATAATATCATCATGTTAATGCATTTTTGGAATCAATTTTCGATTATCTTTTTTCTTTACTCAAAATACAAGTAACCCAAAATGTAGTTGACCAATTGAAAAATCTTATCCTTTTGGAGTTGATCAAATAATTCATCAATTATAGGAGATGATGATTGTATATATCATAATAGGATTTATTAACCTATAATCACTGAATACTCGCATAGATCAATTGTTCGTCATAAAAAAAAGAATAGGTTATCCCCAAAGTGAAACACAAGGGAATTTAAATCCCATATCACACAAATCCAATTGTAATTTCTTCATATACACTATGTTTACAGTGTCTATTATATATATTATTTAACATACGTTTTTTATTGGTTATATACATTTGGACCAACATTCCAAAGGTAGGTGCTCATTAGTTGTGGACAGATGAGGTTTAAAAATTTACATTGTTCGAGAGGATGGGAGGTTAGGCTAATCACACCATTTTGGGGAATTTTATTACCTACTTCAGGACTCTCTTATAGATTTAAGTTATGTTCACCAATTCTTATTAATTCACCATGTTTTGAAATGATTTTTCCTTTATATTTGGAAATCGATAATTGATATGTATGGGATTTAGAGAATCTTTTTTTTTTGTATTTAAGGATATTCATCGATGGGGAATCATCCGTATGTATTAGAGATTCTTAGACAATGATATGCTATATTATATTATATAGAAATCTCTTGGTCATTATGATGACCATACTGGTTTTAAATCTACTCAGTAGGGTACTTGAAGTTTATTGTCATTCAGAAAGACAGGGATTATTTCAGAATTGGGATCGTACCCACAGATGGGCTACCAATGTATCCTCATTAAAAAGGAATTAGAACACACGTAGTTCGATAATAATGATATAGTGTAACTTTATATGGGACAGAAAATAATTAATGAATTGTGGGATTTAACCGTAGAAAGGCTTCCTACGTACTCTACTTTTAAGGAAGAGATCAAAGTCCACATAGTTCGAGTGAAGAAATATAGGGATTATGCATGGTTAACGGCCCAAAAAGAGATATCATGATTACTTTTACACTCTAAGCTCGTGTTAGTCATGCTCAGTGTGATAAAGAAAGGGTATCAGTAAAACTGACGATTGTGCCCCAAAAGATGCAGTCACAAGAAATGATGTGGGCCTTACGTATGTATGACTTCCCAAGTAGATGAAGACCTGAACTTACTTCAGGAAAGAAACCTAGGACTAGGGTCCATAAAGGTATTTGTACTTTATGGATATTTGGAGTTTTAAACCAGATCTTACTCCTATGGATGATTCCCAAATTAAAGGGGACTTATAACATGGGGCTTACTCATGAGAAGGAGGCCCAACATAAAAGGGACATCTGATTGGACCTTATTCCTTAAAAGGAGGCCCAAATCAAAAAAAAATTATGATTAGGGCGTACTCCTGAAGAGGATGTGCAATGTTAATAGAAATTATGACTGGGGAACACTCCTAAGAAGGACGCCCAGGTTAACAGGACTTGGGGTTTACTCTTGATGGGGATGCCCAAATTAATGGAATTATTTTTGGAGATTATTCTTGAGAAGGAGGCCCGAACCAAGGGAACTTGTGATTGGGGATTATTTCTGAGATGGATTCCTAAACCAAGGGAACATGTGATTGGGGAATATTTTTGAGAAGGAGGCCCAAACCAAGGGAAAATGGGGCGTACTCTTGATGAGGATGCCCTAAATCAAAAGATGATATCATCTTAAAGTATGAGGTAATATGGAGAAAACCTCTAACCATAGTGACATAAAGCATGTATGTCATCAGGTTTTGGAAGAGGTTATCACAAAATTCCTTTCAGATAAGGAAGCCAACAAAATAACCATTCCATAAATGACTTTAAAATGGGGTTCAAGGGGTAATAAAATGAAGCATAGAGGTGAATAGGAGAGATGCACAAAAATGAAGTTGGCGTGCAAGTCTGGTATGTGCAAGTGTACCTGTACGGATTGGGTTCACCTGGGTGACAAAGAATCTATAGGTTAATACATGGGGAAGACTTAACACAAGCCTTTATTATTATCCTGAGATGTTTCCAAAAGGGAGGTAAGAATGTTTCATCAAAATGGTATGGTGGCGCACAAGTGTTTCCATTTTTAAGGAGGTCTGCACACTTAGGTATGCAAGTGTTGAAGAATTCAAAACACTTAGGCCTTATTATACACCTTCAAGTCTTCCATTCTAGGTAAGAAGTTACCTTAGAAGCATTCAGAAAAGTTTAGTTAAAGACTAGGGAGACTAGATATTGAATTTCACTTTTGGAAAATCCGTCCCAAAAATGGGGTCCCATAGGTGCAATTTAAAGGCCACCTTGAACCTTGGGTGAAGAATCAAATAGGATGTGCATGTGAGCTGCGCGACCTATAGCTCGCATGAAAGTGACTTGCGTGGCACGCAAGTCACTTGCCCTACTTACTCTAAATGGGATCTTAGTTCCTGCCTTCATCAATAATTTTTGATGTTCTTCAATGGGTGAGCCTCTTTGTGCTTAAGGTATTCATATTTTCTATTCGTTGGACTCTATGACAAAATGAAGGGTCAAAAAATGTATATCATCGAAGTTGGATCTGAAAAGGAAAGAGGATCCTTCACTGAGGTAATGCCGGAGAAATCAAGGGTCTGTTGTTATTGGCAGTTTAAAGTCATTCATGTTGGAAAAAAAGGCTAATGTTAATGGTCGAATAGATTTGTCCGAATGGATGATATTGACTCAATTATTGATAATTTGTTTTGAAGAATAATACTATATTCATTTATGGAGGGGGGGAATTGTAAAATATGACTGGAGAAATTTTGAAATAGAGGAATGACATTGGAAAAGAGCTAAAAGGATTTTGAGGAAGTCTTTTCTATGAATGAAGTTACCACTACTTTACAAACCCTTAACGGGGGATGAATTAATCCAGCCCAACTAGGTCATATGCTGCATTCTAAAATAGTAGTATTATTTGACTGACATGTCCATTATGCAAACAACTTATGCAAGTCCACCTAAGGGCACTTGCTGCATAGTTAAGAAAAAGAACTCATAGAAATTTGTCTTTATATTGCTAAAATCAAAAGACAGATTTATGGAGATTCAAATTTCCCAAAGAATAGAGTCTACTTTATGGAGAAATTTATTTGAATATATAGAGGATATTTCAATAATAATAGTCAACGAATTGGAGGAATGTGACTTATACGAAGGTCTGACCAAAACGTAGGAAAAAAAGGTATCTGTGGTTTTAAATCATATGACTAACACCAGAGATAGAAACATTTGACGACATATGGTAAAGTGGAACGAGTATATTTTATATTGGTCTGAAGATATGGAGAAGGAGAAAAATGTAAACCATAGACTTGAATACTTTCAGATCATGAAAAATAGTATGGAACAAATATGTTAAGGATGGCATTTTTTTTGCAGATCCCTAGATATTGCATTTAAGAACAATGGGGACAAAAGTGGCTTCTCCTAAGAAAGAAGTTACCATTACTTGAAAACCCCATTATAGAGGTTGAAATATGCAGGGCCAATTGGGGCATAAGCTACATAGTCAAATAGTAGCATCTTTTGGATAACGGGTCCTTTATGTAGACAACTTATTCATGGGAACCTAAGGGAATGTGCCGTATAATCTGGAAAAAGAACTCTCATGTACCAAACGTTTTGTGACCAGATGTCAGAAAAAGGGTTATGGAGACAATGAATATTATTTTTATAATGATGCGGCTAGGTCCTGAATTGATATTTTGGATGTCACTACGTATCTCATTAGGATGAGAATCAAGCCACATGTAGTTCTTGAAATATAGTTTAATGTCATGCAAGATGAGAGCATGGAAGATCATAGATTAGGGTCGTAGATATCAGACCATAGTGAGGGAGACACATCGTGCATTTTTTGTAAATCTGATGTGAATAAATACCAGGGTGTTCCATATCACACCATGTGCTTCCATGGGGACTTTTCATCATAGGGACCGAAAATGGAGTTTGGGGTTAGGCCCAAAGGCTCGGGGCTGGACTTGAGGAATGATCGAGCGTTCCTTCGTATCCCATGAGGTTGGGAATAATGATGCATATAGTTATTGAAATACCCATTGTACAAATTTGGTTCAAACATATGAGGGGTATAGATGACATTATTGTAATTATGGTTGGACCCAAGATTAAAGACTTGGGTGTCACTACATATCTCATATGGATGAGAATCCTTCCATATGTAGTTCTAGAAATATGACATGGTTGGAGACCATGTCAATGATGATTCCCCTCGAGTGAGGGTATAAGGGATTATTGAAATTTATTTATCATACATGAAAAAAGTGAAAATAGTTTAAGGTCATATGCATGGACCAGTGATATGCAGTTTAATGTCTTGCAGCAAGGATAATGGGGGACTGTATAGTTTAACGACATATTTCTAGGAAAATGGGACGTACACTGTTTAATGACATGTAGGATGAAAGTGAACCGATATGAATAAGATTTTTGATAGGGATTTCACATATCAACATCGTATTGGGTGGAGGTGAATCGATGTGAAGATTGTTTTTTTTGGTCTTGGACCTTAAGAGGTTTCCTGAGTACCAGGCCTAGGAGGCAAGGATCAAAGTCCACATAGTTCAATTCAGAGGTATTCGTTAATCAGGTTGTACATGAGGAAAATGACCCGAAGATGATTTTGGGACTTTTAAGTGGTTAGAAGGCCAAAGAAGATTTCATGGTCAAAGCTTACTCTAAGATCAAGTGAGTCAAGATCTTTATGAGAAACATGATACAACAACAATCCTGACGATTGCGTCATGAAAGATAAAACCACAATGAATGGTGTGGGGATTATGAATGGTTAGTTTCCAGAGGCATGTATGGAAACAGAGTTTAAAAGACAATTACACATGTGGAGATAAGAGTTTAATGTCATGTGTCACAGGCATGGGGTGCTTTCTAGATTAATGTTCTACAGCTCGGACGATGTGTAGTTTAACATTATGTTGGATGATAGAGGGACACATTTTAATGTCATGTTGTATGATAGAGGGTACATTGTTTAACATCATGTCATACGATATAAAGGGCACAATTTAATGTCATGATGTACGATAGAGGGGCTATGCATTTTAATGTCCTATAGCATAGACAATGGGCGTATTTGTGTTACACAGAATAGTTCTTCATGAATCTTTAATTGGTTGAATTTTTACTGAGTTATCCATCCATTGAGATTAAGGAATAAGATCCACTGGAGTATACCTTATGTTTTCAGTGTGGTCCGTCCCACTTTGGGTCAAGATTTGGAGGCTTTTTCCCAGTATTATTGGGTTTCTGAGGACCAATAACAATTCTCCTTGAATGAATGAATGAAGATGAAATTTTTTTGTTGAATGCTCATGCTATTCAATTCTGATAGACTTCTAAATGGTGCAGTTTCTACAATCTTTTTTCATCTATTTGTTCCAATTCATCCTCTCACTTTTGAGGTTGTTCATTTATAGATAACTGATAACAATTGGAGACTCTAAGAAAAGGTAAATAAACATCAATAGGCAATAATGCTTCCGTTCCATATACAAATTCATATGGAGTTGATCATGTATCAGTGTAGGTGGTAGTCCGATAAGCCCATAAAGCATGAAAATGATTATCAACCCATGAATTTCTATCTTTATCCACCATCTTTTGAACTATTTTTGAAAGAGTTTTATTGAAAGACTCTACATGACCATTGTCCACTACATGATACTAAGATTAATGGTTGGATCTGATATTGTATTTTTGATAAAATATTCTTACCTCTGATGGAAACAATTTGGTGCCATTATCCGTCAATATGGTATGAGGAACACCAAATCTGGTAATGATGTTAGAAATGAAAAGGATAACAATTCTTTTAGAACTGACTTCATTGAGAGGTATTGCCTCAACCCATTTGGAATAGAATCTAGTAGCAGTAAAAATATACTTAAACTGCTTAGCTGTAGTCGGAGGATAAGTTCCTACTACATCCATTCCCCATGTATCAAACTACTATGAGTATTTATCCATATGAAGCAACTCTGGGGGTTGATGAATTATGTTTGGAACATTCTTTGAAATAATGACACTTCTTAGTGAAATCAACCCAATCGTGGATCATTGAAGGCATGAAGTATCCAGGCCTTAAAATTTGAGCAGAAAGTCTATCTCCAAAATAGTAGGAACCACAAACTCCTGCATGTACATCATTCATGACAGCCATTGTCTCTTCACTATCAATACATCTGAAGATATTTCCATCAAAACCTCAGTTGTAGAGAATTTTTTTGATTTGAGGTATCATAATGTGGAAAATTGACCACACGTCGCCATGCATGTTCTTTTTCACCTCTATTAGGTGGGAGTGTTCCATTTTTAAGGTATTCATTGATAGGTGACATTCATCCTATAGTATGCCCATATGGTTCAGAAATGGGACTAATTTCATTGATTTCCACTATTCTGATTTGAACAAAAGGTGAAACAATATGACGGTGGGAAATACTGAAGATTTTTTCATCCCGATTTGGATCTTCTAGGGTTTTGGCTACATTAGCCAGAGTGTTAGATTGGGAATTTTTTGATTGTGGGACATAAGAAAATGTCGGTTCCGAGGGAAATCCCGCGATTAACTCTATAACATAATCACCCAAAGGGGTTAACTCTTCCTTTCTGATGGAATAATCCCCATTGATTTGTTTGATTACCAAATCTAAATCACCTTTAACCTTCACGTAATTCACCTATTCCTAAAGCACCAATTCTAGTCCTACGATGTGAGGTGGATATTATGCATCATTGTTTGTAAAACCATCTGACAATAAGAAGGAATAGGGTAGAACTACCTTTTTAGGGGAAATAAGAATTATCCCTAATCCAACTTTGTTGAATTTTTTATTTTCCATTTTCTTCCCTATTGGAATTCTGGATGCACCATCAAAGTACATTTCCCATTTTTTAGGGTTATCTTGAATAGAAAATACTTTCTCATTATGAAGTTAAATATTTAAAGATGTGTCTTCTATAGATGGATGTTCAGCAAGGAAATATTCCAGAGATTGGCCCTTTATTGTCTTTTAAGACACGTACTGGATATCAAACTGCTACAAAATAACTACCCACCTTGCTAGATATCCTGTAAGCATTGGATGACTAAGGATAAATTTGAGCGAGATATTGTGAGAAAAAAATTGGATCTCTTGATGTTGGAGGTAATTTCTCAGTTTCTGAACTACAATGATTAATTCTAAGTATAACTTTCCAATACTTGAATTTCATGTGTCTTCCTCAAGCATAGTACGATTGAGATAGTAAAGGTTGTTTTCATTCCCAGAATCATTCTTTTGGAAAAGTAAGGCTCCTAATGATCGCTCTAAAGATGTCACATAGAGAATAAGTGGTTTCCCTTCAACACGTGGCATTAATACCAGTGTAATCAAGATATATTTCCTGAGGATATCGAATGCATCTTGGCATTCTTCAGTCCACTGGTAGGTGACTCCCTACATCATTAATCTGGTGAAGGGTAAACACTTGCCTGCCAAATTGGAAATGAAACTCTGAATATAATACAATTGTCCTGGAAGTCATATTAATTACTTCAAATTTCTAGGAGGGACATATCAATGATTTATTTTTTCTTCTCAGGATCAACTACGATTCCATGATGGAGTTCAAAAAAAGCGAGAAATTTTCTTGAGGTTACCCCAATAGCGCATTTTAAGGGGTTAATATTTAAATTATGTTGTCAAAGATTTGTGAATATGATTTCAATATAGGACAAGTGATCAGAACGTTGTCTGGATTTATCCACCAAATCATCCAAAAAACATTCAAAGAATTTCCCTAAAAAGGGGTTGAAGATATGGGGCATGGCACGTTAATACGTTGCACTTTCATTCTTCATACCAAAGGGCATTACCCGATATTAAAACATACCTTAAAGAGCTATGATGGTTGTAGACGCCTCATATTCTATGGAAATTCGTATTTGATTGTACCCAGAGTAACCATCCATGAAGGAAAGATCTTTGTAGACAGTTGTTGCATCAATTAATGGTTTTGTGATCAGAACTGGAAAATCATCCTTGGGACAATGAAAATTAAGATCTCTAAAGTCAATGAAAACTATAATTTGTCCATTCTTCTTTTTCACAGGGACAATATTAGCCATCCATTTGGAATATTGAACCTCTTTAATGAAGTTATCCTTGATAATCTTATCAACTTCAACTTTAATTTTGGAGGCATAAGTTGGGTGTGTTCTTCTTGCGACTTGCTTGAATCCTCGATGTACTTCTGGAAAACCCAAATGATGAGTGGGAACATCAGGATCAAGACATAGAATTTCTGTATAATTCCAAGAAAATACGTCACTATTTTTCTTTAGAAATGAAGTATACATTTCTTGCTCTTATAGAGTCATTGTTTCCCTAATTAAAGTGGGGGTTTGGATCTTCTTTTTGTACCCATATTTATTTCTCTGAGTTCATCTACAGTGGTAGAGATACCCTCTTCAAATGCTGGAGAATCATCCCTGAGATACTCCTCTTTTTAATCAATATATGTTACTTTTTATATTTATAATTGCGTAGTAGATGACAAAGCATAATTTCCATAGTCAGGGGAGAAGTTAAAATTTGAACATCATGAAGATGAGGCTTCCATTTCTGACCCTATTGATGATGAATAGTCTTCCTAGGGTGATAGAGAGGATATGATGGATTGAGAATCAAAATCATTTTTTCCTATGGTATTGCTATAACTTCTTCTAGATAGGATGATGATGTAATGAAATTTTGGATTTCATCAGATGAAATGAAGACATTTCAATTTAATCTTTCATCACTGGTTGTCTAATAAAAAATTTCTCCCATGATTTCTAGCTTGGTTATTGTATTTCACATTATAGGAGTTTCTATAAGAGTGCTTGGATTAGGTTCATCCTGTCAATTTGACTGATAGGAAACACAAAATCTGTACTAACATGTATGAATGGGTTTATTGGAATCTTTTCCAAAACATTTTAAGCATTAATTTTGGTGACCTCCTTTCCCATGGATTTTTCATTTCCCTCCATGTGATAAAATTCTGCCTCCATGTATTAAGATTCACACATTTTTAATGGGGCCTTGTCACCATAAAATGTCCCAATTTGACCATAGAAACAATATTTGATACATTGATGGTATAACGAAGGTACATCTTCATGTTGATCTAGCCAAAGTCTTCCATGAAAAATGGTAAAGGCGGTGTCCTGAAGAACAACCATGAAATCTGAATTATACACAAGGTCTCCAAACTGAATTTTGAGTGTTTTCTCACCTGTAGGATCTTGTTCATTCATATCATATCCTTGAAACATCAAAGTAGAAGGAGATAAATCAGATTTAGTGAGGCCAATTCAATGAAGTGAACAAATAGGAACGAGGTTGACACCTGAGCCATTATCAATGAAAGATCATCATATATATATATATGTCATTGACTTTACCAGATAGATACAAAGGTCTGATATGTCCATGTACAACATCATCTTCATCTCCATCTATAAAATATATCACTGCATGGCATTCTGTAGAATTATTCCCTATACGGTAGGCCTCAGCCACAACAATTTCAGTTTCGAGTTCTTGTGGACTTGACAGATCCTCAATAACCACCTCCTGATTATATTTTTATAGATTCCAGGCTTCAAGAATTGAAAACATGGCCGGAACATTGTCCAAGAGTTTCAAGGCCTCATACATTTAGCCCGAAGGTATGTGTTTCCCAGAATTAAAATGTGGTTTTATAGGTGCCTTGGACGTTGATGCTTTGGTAGTAGATGCATCCCTTATCGGGGCACGAATTGGGAACACTCATGGCTTCAGCAGATTAGACCGACTAGGTATATTTCTTTGCTGAGACGAAGAAGCTGTAACTTCTAATAGGTCCTCCAATATACCTGTGTCAGGACCTAATTTTCCATGTGTGGAAGAAAATTCATGTGCATGTTGATCCCGCTAAAGGGCTTTTCCACAACTTTCTACCGCATATACTATTCAAGAAAGGGTAGGATTGAAATAGTGGATTCTGGAATATCCATTTCTTCTTCTGTATCTTAGAACATGACCTCTTCCTCTAATTCCTCTTTAAGATACAAGGAACTTAGGCTCATCATGATCGAAACTGTCATTGGCATAGGGATCCGTTAAATTAATCATGTTAATAAGACAAAAGATTAATTTTTCATCTGATGAATATTCTGCCAGATAAACCAGTTCAGGATATGCCATTTGGTGGGGCGGTGCCCGTGCTTTTGAATCAGATGGCATAATACTTCCATATTCAAAGACAACATAGGTTTTAACACGAGCTCCTCTTCTTCTGACTACTCTTCTTTTTTCAAATTATACTATTTTTTGAGGATTTTTATTTTGATGAAGTGGGTTTTTCTGTGGCCAAAATTGTAAAAGACATATTTGGTTGATTCGATTGTTTTCCTAAAACACATGAGTTTAGTTGATCATTTTCCTAACCATCCAATCATTATATTTCTGCACATTTTTACATTTGACTTCCTAACACTCGCATTCTTCCTCTAGATCAGTAGCAGTAACATATGCTACCTAGGTTTAAGAACCATTCAGTTTTACTTGTCTAGAGTCCGCCAACTTTTGCAAGAGGTCCTTGAAGACAAAACACTCTTGAATGGGATGACCCAACATCTGATGAAATGGAAATAGTTTGGGAGGTCTTCATCTACTTCATTTTTCAGCCTTTTGGGCCTTGGAAACTGAATGAGATTGTTTTCCAGAGCTGCGATATAGTAACCAGGAACTTGTTCAATCCGGAAAGAATAAACATTGTTCACTAAAACCATAAACTGTTTCTGGCATTGATATCATTGATCATCTTGACAAGGTGACCATTTTTTTTGACGCTCAAGAGTTGGAGCCCTTCGATATGATTAAGGTTTTGAAGTGGAATCAGGCATAAGTGCTTGTTTCAGTGTAATTGTAGCAGTCTCTAATTTTCCTATTCTCCTACCCGGAGATGATGGAATTACACGAGTTTTTGACCTAGTCTGTAGAAGAGAGTCTTCTATCTATTGATAGATTGAAGTATGGTCTTGAAAGCCTACTTTGTATTTCACAGGGATCAATGGTGTGCATAATTCATCATGCAGATTTTCTAAATAGACTAGCAGAAACTCTTCTTGAGGGAGTTCTAAACTTATGGAATAAGTTAATCCCTTCCAGAAAGCAATGAAATCTGAAACTCTTTCATTTGTCACTTGTTTTCAATTGGTAATATAAAAAACTGTCGTCTTTGGTAATGTTGAGCTAAATTGAAGAAGGAATTTTCGATGGAGTTCTTCCAACCTAGTAATTGACCAAGATTTCAAACATGTATACCAGAAAAATGCAGGTCCTTGTAATGACTACACAAAACAACTAAGCTTATCTTCTTCTTGTTGTTGAGGAGTTTCCATCATAGGATCACAATGTGAAACAAAATGTGTTATCTGTTGTTTTGGATCTCCTTAACTATTAAAAACTGGGACTATGGTATTCACAAAATTTGATGGGGGACTGCATCCACCAATTCAGGGTAAGTTATATTTTCCAGCTGAAATTGTACACATCATTCCTTCATAGCTTCCAATAGAGTCATTAATTCCTCAATTATGTTCATAATCATTTGTGGAATATCTAGATGAGATGGATTTTGTGCAGGTATTGTAATAGGAACATGAGCTGGTGCAATAACCAGTAAGACCACAGACAGTGGTACTGATATCTGTCTTGGGTAACCCACAGAAATAGGACTATTAGGATGTACATGATCTTGTCTTGATAGTGTACCAACATAAGTAATTCATTATTTTCATCTGTAGTTACTACAATTCCACTTTGATGAGGATCTCCTAAAGGATTTTCATGTTGAGGACTTTCCTGGGGGTACCGTGTAGAATAAATGTTGTTTCGAAGTAACTCCATATTGAGTCATTTCAACTCTTTAATTTCCTCTTCTTGTTTTGCAAGTCTCTCTTCAAGTGAAAGATATTGACTTTCTCTAGAAAAAAATTCATATGAAATTTAAATTTTTCCCTTCCCCATGTTGGATGCCTTTCGGAGAGGGGGAGTTGGTTATTTGAAGTCATACCTAGATTCTGGGTAACCCTTTGATTTTAGGCATGCTAACCTTCTTCATTTGTTTATGTGTATACAACCCCTTGAATAGGAACTTCTTTATCTGATTCCTCTAGGTGAGCCTCATGTTATGGGGGATTAGTGGTAATGGAATTGATAACATTTATTGATGCATAACACATTTCAGCCTTTCTGTCAATGTTTCGGTGATACTGTATTCTTCCATGTCCTTTATGAGACATTTCCTTTTATTTGGTTGATCCCTCAGGAACTTCTTGATAATGCATAATTTGGAGGGAATTTCCAAATAATTTGATTTTTCATTACTCTTGTGACTTCTTCCCTAATCGAGAGAAGACTGACTTTTGATGAGGAAGAGATTGATAATTTCAAAAAGTCCCCAGTACGGTGGACTATGGATGTTCTTGTTTTTCCTGATCAACTCCTAGAATCATGTCTGTTGATCCCAAGGGATGGATTAAATGAATCCCCAGCTTGGAAATATGAGGTGGCTCTTAAGCTACTACATCTGAAACATTAATAAAATCTCTCCTGATTTTGTGGATTTTACACTGGAAATTGGCTGGATGCATCATCCCACATCCACTCAAATAACATAGCTTATATGACCATTGGATTATTTCTAACACCTCTATCACATGATGATGCACATTCTCTAAATGAGAAGCTAGATCGATATTCTATTTTTTTGGATGCAAGAGTAATTCGATAACTTTTTCTTTATCTGCCTGACTATGGGAAGAAAAAATTGAGGTATGTTCTTGAGAAAGCCTTTGATTACATACAAAACCAATTGGTTGTCACCATCCATGGGCAATAACATTTCCTGAGACCATTTTTTGTGGGATTTGTTAACAGGAGAACACATTGAAATTAAATTATCCATGAACATCCCATCCACTGATATGAATACCATATGGGGAATTGGTAATTAACTATCTCAACCTTTTTAATGCATTAAGGAATGTACACTGAAGGGTTCTCTGCTACTTTTCAACCTTTGGAAGTCGAAAAACTAAGAGAGATTTCAATTCAATTTGGCGTTGCAACCCTTCTATTACCTTAACATGTTTTGGATATTCCTCATAAGGTAATATTTTCTATTTTAAGTGACAAACCATTTTCCATATGTTGAGAGTAATATTGTCAATATAATATTCTATCAATGTTTCATGAATATCATACTCAAAGTCAGCCAAAGTGGAAAACATGACTAGTATTTCCCCTTTTTCCAATTGTTTTCTCATATTCAGAACTTCCTCTTGGTCATTTGATGAAGATTATTCTTCTTGATTGGACAAAATCTAGTGATTTTTTGTTGCTTAATCAGATCCAACAAGATTGGTAGAAAATTCATTTGTAAAATTAGAAGATGAATGACCCAGGGGTGGTTTGGAGAATGACCTACACCCCAAACTATATTTTTATTGAGAATGTATTTCACCTGCTAGCGGTAAGTAATAAAACATGACTGGCATCACATTTTCAAGTACCTAAATATAAGAGGACTTTCTCTATACTGCATTTTCCATTGAAGAATTTACAAGGAACTATGAATTACTACTTCAAAGAGGACTTTCCTAGATAAATTCATCATCATGGGGAGGACTACCATGGTGGGTTCCAACAAAAGATGAGACTTTTTACTCTGTGGTCTTCTGGCCACGGAGAGGGTTATCATGGCTCTCATCTGAAGATGATGCCTTGAGATTGATCGAATTGTCATGAAGCAAGACTTCACGAGGAAGTGTCTGATGAAGACCATTACAATTATTGTTTTTATTTCTAGAATTTGTAAATGAGAGAGTATAATCTTGAGTTGCAATAGATAATTTTCTGAGGGCTTTAAGAACTCCATCATTGAGCAAGGCCTTATTGTAGGTTGGATCTTGATTTTTCAATTGTGCTGGATGGGTCTTTTTCTCATACTCCTTCTTACTCACTTTAGAAACCAATTTTTTACGAAAGTGGTTATTATGGGCTGTTGTATGTTCCTGATTAATAGAAATGGTCAGGTTAGGCTGACTATATCCATTTAAATTGGGTGTATGTGTCTCACTAGATTGTCCATATGACATGGGGGAGTATGCCCCACGACCATCTTGGACTGGAACAGAGGTTTGTATCTTCTCTGGGGTGACATGTTGATGAGTCACTCCACTGATAGGGATAGAATTATATTTATTTCCATGTTATTTTACTGATGTTGTTATAATATTCTGATAGGTATCCAGAATATGGGCTGGGATTTGCTTCTGCTCTTTCACCATTGTCAGAATGTGCTTGGTTACTTCAACTACCAGATTGAGAATATACGGCTATTCTGTGTTTGAATTATGTTTGTGTCTCTTCTACTGTCCTCCGTTTCCTATAAATGAATTCTGACAGTACTCATGTGTGGGGGAAGATAGTTGTGTCTGCCTCATGTTTTCCATTAGTGTGTTCCAATTGACATCTCTGGGTGCTATCAAATGAGACTGTTGGTTAGCTTGATGAATTTCAAGTGTATGTGTCTTCTTATTTTTCTCCACTAAATACGATTAATTAAATTCCTTCAATATTAGAAGATGAGACTAGTGGTAGAGTTAATGACTGTAAGCAGGTGTATGTGCATGTTTACAGGTGGTCACCACATTTGGTTGGTGGGCTTCATTGGATGCAGTCAGACAAGCCTGCTTAATGGATGATGATTTATAAACAGGTGTATGGGAATGATTATAATACTCCGCCAGAATTTCCTAGTGGGATTTGTGTGTTACTGATAGACAAGTCTTCTTGACAGTGAAATTAGGACAGATGGGTGTATATGCCCGCTCATTGTTTTCCATCAAGTTAGCTTGATGGACTTCTCTGGAGAGGGAAATGGTATATACATGCTCCATGTTGTCCAAATTTCTCCTCTGACAGTTCATCTTTCATACTTGGGTCTGAGGAACCTGAGCCGAAAACCTATAGGTGATACATCTATCATGTTGAGGGTGAACTATCACATGAGTTTGGTGGCAGTTGTTATTGGAAGTCCTCAATAAGGACTCATGTCTTCTTGAACTAAGGCCCTGAGTGACCTATTGATTCACCTACCTGTAATATGGGAGGGAATGGTAGTTGTGTTCTGGGAATAATGACCCGAAATGGTTGGAGATGGTGGTGGTACCACCCACTTCTTGACCACTGGTTGTCGTTGTCCGGACAACCAGGGTGAGTTGTTAACATAGAGGGCTTGTCGAGCGGCCTCCAGATTCGGGGTGGTACTGTGTTGACAGTATTCCCTCACCAATGCATTTGAGACCTATTGTTGAAGATGCTGAGTAGGTGATGTCGACCTCAGAGAGGATGAGGATCCAGCAAGAGTAGATGTGGAGTAATTAACATATGTGAACCTTAAAGAATACATGTTTTGTTATAGAGAGATCATGGAAAAGAATGCTTGTTTGATATAGCAGTCATAATCAAGATAATTCTAGTCAGACTACATCATTTAGATGAGAACATATGTTATTGATTTCTTTGTTGGACCTCTAATTTATTATAATAGGGGCCTAAAAATAAGTAAAACATCATTTAACGTTGTTAAGGATTCATGTTTGGTTCACCATTTTTTGTTTCGTCTAGAAATGGGGATGACCTTGATTATTTATGGTTCAAACATTCCAATAGTTTTTTAACGGGTTTATTCATAGAACTCAAAACACCCAATGAATATATTTCCATTTTGACCTACTTTCCAAAAGTATGTGCTCATTAGTTGTGGACCGACGATGATTACGGATTTACATTGGTCGAGAGGATGGGATTTCAGGCTCATCACATATTTTTGGGGGGAATTATTGACTAATCTGGGACTCTCTTATAGATTTATGGTATGTTCATTAATCCTTATTAATTCACTATGCATGAAAATGAGTTTTCCTATATATTTGGCAGTAGATAATTTATATGTATAGGATTTAGAGAATCATTTATAGGTATTTAAGGTTCTTCATCGATTGAGAATCATCCGTATGTATTAGAGATTATTAGTCAATGATATCCTCTAATAAATTATATAGAAATATCTTGGTCAATATGATGACCATACTGGTTTTAAATCCACTCATTGGGGCACTTGATGTTTATTTTCTTTCAGAATGACAAGGATTATTTCAGAGTTGGTATCGTACCCGGAGATGGGATACCTACGTATCCAAGATAAAAAGGAATCAGAACACATGTATTTCAATTATAAGGATATAGTTTAATGTCATATGGGATAGAAAATAATTAATGAATGATGGGCTTGAACATTAGAATGGCTTCTTACGTACTCTACATTTAAGGTAGAGATCAACGTCCACGTAGTTTAGGTGAAGAAATATGGGTCTTATTCATGGTTAATGGCCCAAAAAGTGATGTCATGATTACTTTTATACTCTACGCTCATGTAAGTCATGGTCAGTGTGAGGAATAAGAGGTATCAGTAAACCTAAAGATTGTACCACTAAAGAAGGAGTCATAAGAAATGATGTGGGGATTACATATGAAGGACATCCCAAGTATATGAAGACCGTTACATACATTAGGAAAGAAGCCCAGGAGAAGGGTCCATAAATGTATTTGTACTTTATGGAGATTTAGAGTTTTTACCCAGGGCTTACCCCTAAGGAGGATGGCCAAGTTATAGGGGACTTATAACTTGGGGCTTAATCCAGACAAGGAGGCCAAAATTAAAAGGGGCTTATGATTGGGGCGTATTCCTGAGAAGGAGTCCCAAATCAAAAGAAATTTTTATTGGGGCTTACTCATAAGGAGGATAGCCAATGTTAATGGAAGTTATGTCTTGGGATTACTCTTGAGAAGGAGGCACAGGATAAGGGGACTTGGTGCATACTCTTGAGGAGGATACCCTAATTAAAGGACTTATGATTGGGGATTATTCTTGATATGGAGGCCCGAACCAAGGGAACTTCTGGTTGGGGCATATTCCTAAGAAAGAGACCCAATCCAAGGGAACATGGGATTGGGGCTTATTCTTGAGAAGGAGGCCCAAACCCAGGTAACATGGGGATTACTCATAAAAGGGATTCCATAAATAAAAATATCTTCTCATCTGAAAGGATGTGGTTATATAGATTAAAACTCTAACGGTAGTGACATAAATCTTTTAAGTCACGAGGTTTTGGGATAGGTTCTCACAGAATTCGTTTTAGTTAAAGAACCCAACAAAGGAACCATGCCATAAATGGCTTTGAAATGGGGTTCAAGGGATAATATATTGAAGAGGATAGGTTAATAAGAGAGTGAAACACAAATGAAATTGGCGCGGAAGTCCTGGCCACACAAGTGTACTTGCATGTCATGGGTTCACCTAGGCGATGAAGAATATGTTGGGTAATACTTGAGTGAGACTTAACACAAGACTTTAGTATTATCCTAACATGTTTCCAAAAGCTCAGCATGCTACTTTCATTGAATGGGTAGGGCGGTGTGCAAGTGTTTCCACTTTTTAGGTTGTATGGACACTTCAGTGTGGAAGTGTTGATGAATTCTAAACACTTATGCCTTATTATACTCTTTCAGGTCTTCCATTATAGGTAAAAACTAACATTATAAGCTTTAGGAAGATTTGAGTTGAAGACCAGGGAGACCAGAGCTTGAATTTGAATTTTGGAAAATCTGTCCCTAAAATGGGATCCCACATGGGATATTTATAGGCCACCTTGCACCTTGGGAGAAAAATCAAATAGGGGGCGCAAGTGACATGCACAACGCACAATTGATATGTGAGAATTACTAAAAATGGGCTCCTAGTTCATGCCTTCATCAATTATCTTTATGTTATTCAAAGGGTGAACCTCTTTGTGCTTAAGGTATTCCCCTTTTCTATTCATTTGACACTGTGACAAAAAAGAAAAGCAACATCCACACCCTAGGGGAAGTCTAGTTTATAATTAATAAATACATCATTATATTTATATAGAATACGTACACCCTCAGTATGTATAATAAATAATCCATTCATATATTATTTCAACAATTCTTATCTAAGAATTTCATTCAAAATAGATATATGGGGTAGATCTAAAATGAGATAGATAATGAAGTCTCTCCTATAAAGATAAAAAATTCCATATCTTTACCAAAAAAAATAATTTCATTTTATTTTGAATAAATTCATAAATTATATTTAGAAATCTGATCCATATCAAGGATTGTGAAGTCAAAATAACATATAATAATAAAAATAGAAAATAGAGAATGTTTATGCATCCAAATGGGGACCGATTAACATATCTTTTATGTATTGAGATATACACTATGAATTTTTCACTAAAATCACTCTTCTTAATGAGATAGGGTAATTTATAATCATTGTTCCTTCTTGGAAGATATATAAGAGTTCAAGGATCCAGAATATAATAATTCAATAGCTAAATTTGAGGTTATGATTTACGTACCTACCACTAAATTTTTTGAAGCATCAACTTCGACATTATTAATTTTATAAGCATAACGTTCTCTAGTTATACTCTTCTATAGTGTATTCTCATTATGATATGGAATCATTTTCAAATAATTCGACATTTCCTTATAGATGATATATGGGATAGTAGTGGTCACATTATTTTCCTTACATTCATTATTGTGAGGACCCATATATCCAAGATATTCACAAACAAATATTACATTCAATCACATTACATGATATTTGTTTCAACAATTTTCAGATGTTGGATATTGATTTATTTTTGTCTTCTTCGTTAGTATATTCCCTTTTTCATTGTGTTCATCCAAAATCATATTCTCTTGATTCATCTTTAATATATTTGATATGTTAAATTTTTTATCTATATTTATGGTCTATAAAACCTTTCCATCTAAGGATGATCTTTTTGAAATACATGTTCCATTTAGAGAGTCGGATTATGAACATCTATTAAATATGAATAATTGATTTACTAGTATGTGTGTAATTCATAGAAAACAAATATATTATTTTAATGTTATCCTCAGAATTTAAAACACATTCTCCATCATTTTTCATTAAACTATGGAGAATTCCCTTTATTCCCATTCATTTTTCATGAGGTTAATTTTTATTGTATACTTTATCTTTATAATATCTTCATTATATGTGTTTTATTTCATTTTCATTTATATTTTTCATGATCAATAACCACCATTGATCATCATTTCATTTATGACAATATACTGCAATAATATCAATTTTCAATTAATCCCATAGCAATGATTGAAATATATTTTGAGGGGATATAATCTATTTATTAGCAACAACTGTATTAATGGTTCCACTAAAAATGGGGTATTTTATTGTATCGAACAATAAAATATTGTTGTATAATTACTTGTATCATCATTTAAATCCATATCTGTATGGTTATTAGTTATAACCTGTCTCATGTACCCTAATATTTTCATGATCTTTTCAATTAAAACACCAGTTGTATTGGCTTTATAATTAAAGAAATTTCTACATTGTCCATTAGTATTAATAAAATTCATTATTACTATTCATATTTATAAGAAAATTGTACATATTATATTAGTTCTTAAGAATGTTAATTTTAAATAACAATATATAATTTTAAATTTTTTTTTGAAAATTATCATAAATCGAAAATTGAATAATTTTCAATATTAGAATCATAAAAATAGTTTCTTTAGTGATATATTTAAATAAAAAATATATTCCCTTTATTTATAATATTTTGTTAAGAAAATGCAATTATATTAAAAATATCTACAAGGAGTGTAAATCTAGGTTTTCCTTAAGAGGCAATTCATTGTGCAACAGAATAATGACTGAGATGTACTAGTCTAACAGTTATTGGTGTTATTACCCTTAGAATTATTTATTCAAAAAATAGATCCAATTATAAAATACAAAAATGATTTATTTTTGGGAGAAAAATTTTGTGACATATCAAAAAAATATTATATTATTTAATGAGTATATATTTCTTCCATGTGAATATTAGTGTTATGTTCCCTAAAATATGTATTAAAAAATCTACTTCCCAATGTTTCTACTAGATATAATTTTTAACGAATAGTAACAATACCACCTAAAGTGACACATATTTGGTTGTAAATATATTAAAATATCATATATTCAATGGAAATCATCCTTATGGTCTATTAATTTTAGTATTCGTGGTGGGATCTTTATATAAACGATCCCTATTTTACATTATAAAAAAAATTTAATACTAAATAAAGATATTGTACTTCATAATTGAAACTAAACTAATGATTTATTCTTCCTATCATGGAGAATGAAATAATAAAAAGGCAGGTCTCAAATGAACATCAAGGTTTATGTACATTTGAAGATATCATGAATAAATAATTCATAATCAATATTTAATGGTAAATAATGAAATATCAGGGAGTTCAAATAACAACATGAACTCAAAATGAATCCATGGATATTATAATTATAAAAAGTCATGGATAATTATAATTACTAAATTTTTAATGAATAAAATGATTTATTTTGGATGTCCTGATTTTATAAATCCTGATATATATATCTTAAAGGCCTTTCACATGGATAGTTTATTCAATGCATTGGAATAATCTAAAAACTTCTTTAATTTAGCCTACCTATTTTTCTAATGATACAATTTGATTCATTAAGGGGATATTTATAATTGATTCCTACATTTAGGTTATGTGAAATTGAATCCTAATATATTTAATGATTAACTAAATTATCAATCATTATGACTTATAAATAAATGTCCATATTTATTAAATAATATGGACTTATCAATAATATCACCATTAAATCAAAATACATTCATATTAAAAAACCATATATAAAAATGGTATATGGTTTAATAAATAATAATTTCTATGATACAAATAATATATATATATATATATAATAGAAATTTATTTTCCAATTATCACAATAAAGTGGATTATTCAAGGTAAAGAAGAAAAAACAAAACAAATAATATGGGATAAGAGATAAAAATCCATAAAATGCTAAAAAAAATTATTTTCACCATGTAATTTTATTTTCATCCAAATAATGTGTTACATGTAACAATGAGAATTAAGGAACTGCATTATACTACTAATATTACTAATTAAGCATGGTCATTGTTACCAAGCCAAAAAAAATTTAAGTATTAATAATATTAAATATATATAAAATATATATAATATAGTTTTAAATAATAAATAAATAGTGACATGATTTACATAATTTATTTCTTAAATATTTATATGTTTTAATAATATTATTTTCTCAAAAAAATTAGATTTAAGTTTGTTTTTTTAGAAAAATAATAAATGTAATTTAATCAAATTTTATTAAATTTATTATAACGTATAAACAACATTATTGACATCTATGTTTAAATATAATATTCTTTTAATTTAGGAAAAAAATTTATATGTTATATTTTTTTGACGAATAAAAAAATACTAACATTATTTAAAAATAAAAATTTCATTTAAAGTATTAAAAAATTTATACTTTTTCAAAAAAATGATTTCAATGTAAAATCATTTCAACTAAATAATTATTCATAAAATTAACTCATTGGAAGGTGTATTTTTGAAATTTTATTTAAAACATTTATATATTTGATAAATTTATCCTAGGAATTTGTTTTTGATTGTCTCATTTATGGATTAAATTTAATGTTATATTTTTACTCTTATATGAGTTGAATTTGGTAAAATGAATTAAATATTTGGAATCATTATAAATATTCTTTTATTATAAGGGTAATTTATTTTTTATTATTTATTTATAATAAAATTTGAAAAAAAATATTTAACATAGTTATCGTTAAACAAGGTTTTGTGTGCTACATATGATTGTGTAAAAATTGATTTTCCACGCACACATAGAAATTTTAATAAATAGTTTTTTATTAAAATTTTAAAAAATTGATACAAATTACCTTATTTTAATAATTTTAATTTTATTCTTAAGGTATATATATCCTAGAAAAATAAATAAAAAACCAGTTACACTAGTAAAAACTAAAATAGTAAATTTAAGTATAATTAAAAATTGTGTAATAACATGTTTAATAGAGTATTTTTGTGAATTAGGTGTGGGTCATCCATATATTCACTACAATTCATTAATTTGTATATTTTTAGGAACTTGTTGTTAGAGTAACTTTCCAATATTGAATATTTTTCTACAATTAGAAAAACAACACCTCAATTATAGAAAATAATTTTCATCGCACACATATTCACCCCTATTATGTTCATTTTTATTTCCAAAACGTACCAATATATAACCCCAATATCAATAACAGTATTCTAATGGTTCTGGTCATACCAAGAAATCAACACTTATGTCCTTAATAAGTGACCCAAATGAGGTTTTTCGAAGCGCATGTTATTGTGTTCTCAAAGATCCATCATTTTTTTATTCTAATAAATGTTTCATTAAAGTCATAATAATTAATATAAAATGAAACTATCATATATGGAAATTTTATTATATTCATTTAATTACAAATAAAAATCCCCTATTCCACTATATTGGAAACAAAAACATCGATTATCTGTATAGTGGACTATCACCTCAAGAACCAACATGATTTGTATTCCATATCCATCTATCATGTATGTATATAATGATGTATTTAACATATTTATTTTATACTATTATACTATTATAATTATTTAATTATAATATCACATATTCATTCTTACTTTCTATTCTATTGGAATATGATAATGTTTCCCGTGTGTAAGGCGGACTACCACCTCATGATATAGTGTGATTCATTTTTTACAAATGATTTACATGAAATGAAATAATAAAAATTTTAATTAATATATGTGATATATATGAAATAATAATGTTTTTAAAATGTTATATAATCATTTCCCTTCATTATTTTTGTATATTGAGAAAATTAAAGCATCACTTATGGCTACGTCCAACCTTCCATTTACATGAGCAGTGTAATAGATTTTTTTTATAATTTTTATGAGATAATATAAATACATATATAATAAATATATATAATATTTAAGTCATGGAAAACATTTTGGATAACATTTAACCTTGATCCATGTAATGGGATAGAGAATACCAAACCAAAAATTATAGGGAACTTGATGAAAATATTACATGAAAAATGATTTTTATAATGAATTTTTAATAAAAAGATAATATTTATATAATATTTATATAATATTTAATGAAACATTTGATTATGTATATAAATTATATTTATATTTATATTATATTTATTATAATATATATTTTATCAATTATAAATAAGTAGAATACATAAGGTAATTTATTTTCTCTATGCTTTTATTTCTATGGGACACATGACTTATACATCTATATTTACATTTTCTGTATGTATATACATCATAAGAATATATGTAATGATCATTAACAAGATAATTTTATGATATAAATATATTTATATTCTATTTTCATTCATGGGGGTTATGATTTAAAATATAAATAATTGGTAATGGTTTAATGTAACATTGTCATTATTTATTAGAATTTTTTATGGTTTTAATCATATGATATTACTCTTAAGAAAATATTTGTGATTAATCTCAATTGGTTATTTCTATAAAATACATTTTTTAATTTAATTACCCACTCTTAAATAATTTAGGATTTCAAAAAAATGTTTTTCTTCAAAATCACAATTATTTAACTTTTTCATTGAAAATATATTTTCATCCATATAAATGTTTAATAAACAATATTTTAAATGGAGTTTTTAATAACCTAATACTATTTTTAATGAATTTTTACCCATATATTAATTTATAATAAAATTATATAAATATTCATGTTTTTCTCTAAACATCACTCTTTTGGATTTTTTTTAAATGTGAAAGAAATCCTTATTTTTACATTTACATAATAAAAAAATTCCAACATGATGAACAATAAAATATTTAATGAATCCCTTATAGGTTTACAATTTAATTTTCACCGAAAATGGGATGAAATATTCTGTGAAATTTTAATATAAAAAATTAATGTACAATGTTGACAGGATATTTTCTATAAGAAATGATCCAATTGACATTTCAAAATCAATTTACAACTATGTTGAAATAATTAGAGCATGATTATGCTTTAATAGTGATATGATTCAATTATACATCCATTATTATTTCTATATATGGTATATGATTATGATGATGATATATTTATAAAACATTTTTTTTCTATAGGATATGTTTTTATGAATATATTACATTATTATTAGACCAATTTAATTTTAAAGGATTGTGATAAAATGGATTGTTTATGATACCCTTTTTCATTTAATGGGTGTTGATATTTTGAGTGTATTATGATCATGTGGAACAAATATGTATGGTTTCAATTATGTTATTGTGGTTAATTTATAACCAAGGATGGTGATTAGCTTATAACTAAATGTGGTAGTTAGGATATAATCAATGATGATTGGGACATATATCTCAAAAAATTACATTGGTTAAAGATCATATATCATGGGATAAAAATGAGAAACACGTCAATGTGCTAGAAAAAAATTGGAATCATACTAATTTTATGATCCAAAATTAGAAACATTCTAATAGACATGATCCATAATGTAAAATATGACATTAGGCTTAATCTATTATGATTGATGGACTTGGAGCTTAAATGGGATAATTGAAATTTTTTCTATACCAAATTTGATTACACATAGTTCTATATGATTGTATTTTACATTAAATAATGATGATATGACACTCTTTTGAATAATTTATGTTTGGAATGATAATTCAATATGACAAGAATCATGTTTATGATTTATAAAAAGTTGGGTATGAACATTGTATGATCTGTTTATGATCTCATACCCTTATTCCTATCTTTCTCTTTTATATGATCATAGAATGATATTTCTTGTATTGATCATCTTAGTTCACCCTTTATTATGTTTACCTTCATCTTGTTATGATGAAATTTTTTTAGTTGGGGTTGTTTATGAAGAGTAAAAATTTATAAGATCATTATGGAATGTATTTTATATATATCATTAAATTAGAAGATGGTGTTCCTACACAAAAAAACACTTAACCATTATGGTCTTCAGGTGTTAATTTTATAAAAGTATTGAATATTCATAAAACAATATGTGTAATTCATTTAGGAAAACCCTTTATAATCATAGATAATATTACATAAATGAGTTATTTAAGTAGTAGAAAAAATATGACCATGTTATAGTGATAACCCTTTGGCAAAAACTAATTTTGTGATACCATGTTAATGCTTTGGTAAGGAGGAAATTATGTGTTTTATATAGTAATAGATCATTTTATGGATTATTAATGTGTATTTGGTTCTAGTATTGAAGTTCATAGGTATAGTAACTCTAAAAAAGAATGTCAATATTAATTCAAATGATAATTGTAACAATAATTGGTCTTCATGTGCACCTGGTTTGACACTCCCAGAGGATTTTTAGGGGTTAATTCACATATTTTTTATGAACACACATGTTGGATTTGAATAGGTTATGATTAGGGATGACCTAGGTCAAACCTAAAGTGTCAATGATTTAAAATTAGGTTTATTGATTTAGAAAACATATAAATAATTATTTATTACACTGTGTTTTCTAACATCGATTACTGTTTCTAAAACAATTAAATTTAGTATCATTAGGTGGTTGGAACCCTATGTAAAAGTGAAAATAATAAATATTATGAAAAAATATATGATTTAAAATATAGAGAACCAAATGATATGGGATTTAGGATTTAAAACAATTTTGTTATACTAACACCACATTGCCTTTATTAAGTCTGGTTTCTCTTTGAAACTATTAATGGAGTGAACAATGTTCTTTTTAATTTCATCAAGAGGCCACATAAATATTCTCTTTTTTGGTAATATGATGCTCTAGTGGTTGATTGATGGATCAGTAGAATTGAGAAGATATTTTATATTATTTAATTGTCAATAAATGAAATGGTTTTCCAAGATATTTATCATTTCGAAGGTGGAACAGATTAATGGTAGAGTGTTTTTATGAATACAATGAAATAGTAATAAATTGATTCTATGGAAAGGGATGTGTTTAAGAGGATGTTTATTAGTATGTACATCCCTCATATTCTATGTACAATGAAGGAGAAATATTTCCATGAACTTAACCAGAAGTATAATATATCTATTGGGGTATATAAGGAAACAATTTCAAGGAACGCATGGTAGTCCTTGAGATTTATCATTAGTCCTAACTGAAAAATGGATCAATTAATTGGTGACTTAAAACCATGTATCAAAAAAATGATAACCATAATAGACATTAATTTCTTGGAAGAAATTATATTATGTGCACTCACGCTATAAATGGAAATTGGGTATCCCTGTAGTTTCCATGGTTTGGATAAGAAGAGAAAGATAGTGTCTCATGAAATATAAAATAAATCATATGGTGGAATGAAATTCTAGCCATCTACATGAAATATATGTTGGATGACACATTAAGCTAATTTTATGAATATAATTGTGAAGTGATTTTAATGTAGAAAGGTAGGTAATAAAGCTATTTAATATCAAAATGTGTTGAATAGGCTTATTAATGCCTTAGAAGAAGAGAGTAATCGAACTAATTCACCAACCACTCTCCAATGCATCTAATTAAACATGAATGGGAATAATTAAAAAAAATTCATGGATCATTTGGTTTTTATGATCTGTATAAACTTTCCCCTCTTCCCAAACATAAATAGAAATCTAATGTGATCAGAACTACCAGTGTATGTTATGATAATGACATGGTAAAATGTGCACTTTTAATCCACTCGAGAAGTGTTTTTTTCCAGTGATACCCAATGATTTAAATCTAATGATATTAAAATGGGAATTGAATGACTAGATCAATGATTATATATTTAGTTAGCAGTAACAACTATTAATGGAGATATGGTAAAATCATAATAATATAGTTTCATTCTAATAGAGTTTAACGGGAATCTGATTCCTTTAAATTTTATAATTCTCCCATTAGTATAATTTAATATTATTATAGTTATGGATTGAATTTTTTATATGGAAACCATATCAGTTAACAAGGAATGGATATCACATTTCATATTCCAAATCATCCCATGATCACTTATACCGGTGAGGATTAATTAAAACATTTATTTAATTCAATTCTACATTCTGGGTCTTAATTCATATCCATGAAATATATGTATCATATATGGTTTCAGAGAAACATGAAATAAATAAAATACCTACTTTTTGTAGTTTTTGGTGTCTTTTATAATATTTTCCAAGAATTCCACCAAATAATTTTTTTTAATTATCAATATACCTCATATGTGGAATTACACCCATTTTGATGATTTTATATTGAATTAATCTAATTGAGTTGTAATAATTGAATAAGGGATTGAAATAGATTCAGGAAAAAAGATTCTTATTCGCCATTTCCTCACAGTAGAGTGAAACTATTCTATTTGGTAAAAATAATTATTGATCAATGTGTCTCTATATTTATTATCTGAAGATGAAAAATATCATGATCAACAACACTTATCCACTATATTATATTGATGACTTTTTTGAAAATAATCATATAGCATAATAATATTTCCAATATTGACCTTTTTTGAGATTATAAATTGAGGTTCATGAAAGGGGATATAGTAGAGACATCATTCCTCAAACGTTTTGGACACTATGAGTATAAAGTGATTCCATTTAGTAATACTGATTCCCCAATTAACTTTATTGATTTATGTAATATAGTCTATCGATATAACCTTGATAATTTTTTATTGTATTTATAAATAATATAATTATACATTCAATCATAAAATAGGAGAATTATAATCAACTTATAGTGGTACTTAACACCCTATATAAGGGGAAAATATAGGAAAAATTTATTAAAATTGATTTATTTCTATAAAAGGATTCATTTTTCGATTATATACTATCTAAAAATGGGATGTAAATGGATCCATCAAATAGATAAGTTAATATATGTTGGCATAAAAAAACCATGGTAATGAATATTTGATATTTTCTTTTTTTTCATAGATATTATTTATGGTTTAATGATAACTTCTCATGACTATCCAATACAGTGAATATGTTAACCCGAAATATAGTTAGGATCCTCTAAATGGATGAATGTGAAGAAAAATTCGTGGAACTGAATAGAAGACTAGTCAACAGAAATGTTCTTATATTAACCTTCTATAGTGAAGGATTTACAGTCAATAGTCATGCCTTTAATAGTTTATTGGTGTGTATTATCATGTGGAATTATATGGTTACTATTTATGCCTCATGAAAAATGTATTTATGTGTGAAAAATTACCAAACTCATGACATAGAGTTTTCTACATTAATTATTCCAATAACTATATGAAGGAATTATCATTATGTAGAAAATTTGAATATATAAATTTATTAAAAAAATGATGTTAATATATATTCACACAGAAGGTTTTGATCTTGCATTGGAGAATATGTTTTGAGTTGATGAAATTTTATGACAACAATACACATTACCTTCTTGGTAAAGAGACCAAGACGTAATATTCTTTGAGTCAAAATAATCAACATAGCATATATATGATAAGGATAAAAAAATATCCAAATATATATTTATTCAAAGGAAATATTTGGAATTCTTAATGGGTAGAAATATTATCATTAAAACATTATTATTTAATAATATATTCGTTTATTGATTAAATAAGAATAGTAGGATGATGTGGAGTTATAGAGAATAATAGAAAAATTGTTGACATCAACTTTGATTATAATGGAATGATAATGCTCATGAACATTCTATCTATTTTATCTATACTATAATTTAAGAAGAACCTCTTAGAAGATGATCATAGTTATTTATTCCTTCTTCATCATGGAAATACATATATGTATTGATATATGAATGGAATTTTTTGGTGGGGTGGAAGAAAGAGGTGTATTGTAGAATATATATATTCAGGCTTGGTGTGTTTAGAATCCAATTCTAAGGGAAATAATTATAATGGAATGTTACAAAAATTACATATAATTGAATAGAGATGGAAAAAATTTATAATATATCCTTTTAATAAACCCTCCAAAACATATATAGGGAACGATTCAATATCAATTGTATTAGGTTGTCTTAATATGTCATCACACATAATTGATATCAAGGAATATTTATCTCTGGATCATATTTTTATGATATTAATTAAGAATATTGTATGGTTACATAAAGTACAAAATTCTGTTGTTCCTGATCAAGATATATGGTTCACATTGAAGTTTTCGAGAAGAATTTTGTAAGTATTGTATATGGAATTGAGTTTCAACACTATGTATCATCCTTATTTAGATGGTAATTTTGAGAGAACAATTCAAACATGTAAGATATTTTTTTATTATCCTCATTTTATTTATAAGGTGGTTAATATAAATATCTTCCACTAGTATTGTTTCCTTTAAAAATAGATTCTACTTGAGAATTTTGATGGCACTTTATTAAGCCCACTATGGAATGATTTGTAGAACTCCAATGTGTTTGGATGTAAATGAATAATGAAATATATTGGGGATATAACTTGATGAAAAAATGTTTTAATTACATTGTTGTAGATGAAAAAAAATTAAAAAATATTATACTTCTATTTGGAAAAATATACTCCAATTTTGAAAAATATATATAAAAAAGTAGCTTTTATTTAAATTCATGTAATTTTGTAGAAAGAGTAATAGTTTAAGGAATAAAACATATACCTATTATATTTAATAATTTCCATCCTATTCAAAATATTTAGAAATGTATATATTATTTTAAATTGGATTAAAATAAATTATAGTTCTATTATGTTACAACTAGTCTAACATTTTTCATTGGAATCTATTTAATATTGAATATGATTCTAAAATTTTTATTATTTTAATAATATTTTCCATGGAAAGCACTTTTTTCATCACTTCTGCAGGATTAATTTTAAATTAAATTCATCCATTTATTTATATAATTTTATAAAATGGATTCTATATTTTAATTAAGAATAATTAATATTATGTAAGAATCTCAATTTATATTTTTAATATAACGAATATTGAAAGTGTAAAAATTATTTACCACAATTATGGTTAGAACAGGGTTTAACATGTCACATGTAATAATTATAAAATTAATTTTCTATAATCAAATGATTTAATTGAAATAAATTAGAATTAAATTTAATATTTAATTGGTTTAAAGTATCAACTTGGACACATTTGATAGTCTTAACTAATAAATCAACCAGGAAAATTAATAATAAAACTAGTAATAAAAGTGAAAATTAAAATAGAAAAATTTTGTACAATTCATGTATAGGTAATAGAATGTGTTATTTTATTTATTAAAAGCTTACATTGACCATATATTCCATCCATTATGTTAATTGACAATTTTTGAGGTACTTGGGCTTATAACGACTTCTCATTATTTAATATTTTTGGGTATTTACATATATTACAATTCTTTTCAATTATAAAAGTTGACTTTATTCCTTCAATTAATCACACCACATATCCATTTTGGATCAGCTATAAATTACCATGATGTCTCCCTAAAATCCTTATCCATGTTCAAGATATTATTTTCTTCCCAAAATACCAACCCTAGTGTCCAAAATAAGTGACCGAAAGCACGATTCTCTAAGAGGAGGTAATTATCCTATCTAATCTCTTTTGTTTTAACATAATGTCTCCCACATAAATTTATTTTTTATTATATCATATATAATATAATTCGTATATAACATATAAATATTGAAACTTTCCAAGATTCAATAGTACATTATCTTGTTAAAATAATTCAATAACTTGTGCTACACTCAACACCGAGTTCGAGCGCACCAAAACATACCACACCAGCCGTTCAAAAAGAGGTTATGAAAATTATTTACTATAGTTTAAAACATATATACTCCATATAATTTTAGCATCCATATTATGTGTTTTTTAGACATAATATATGAACAATTTTATTTTTTCAGATAAAATAATAATTTAAAAAATAAATCAATTTTACCGCCTTTTAATGGTGACCCATTTTTAAAACAAATATTGAAACTTTTATATACTTAATTTTATCAAATTAAATTCATCATTAGAATAGGGACATAACAATTTAGTTCGGGTAAATTTTTTGTACTATTCTGATAAGTTTTATATTTTGATGAATAGTGAAAAATATTGTGTTTTAATTGAAAACAACTATTTTAATTGAAATATATTATAGTGTTAAATTATGAATTTGAAATGTTATATAGTATAATAAGATTATATTTTTATCATTTAATACTATTGAGGTCATTATATGCAATTTTACATTTAAAGTTGACATAAACACTTATCAATCTTTTGATTGTTTTTATTTTTTAAAAACCAGCTTTTTGGTTTTAACAACAAAAATTAATTTTATATTAATAAATTTAACTTCTATGTTTTTAATATGTTAAAATAGAAATTATTTTCGAATTCTTAATTTCAAATTTTGCTTAGGGTGAATTTTTGGTATTTTTTTGAAAACATTCATATTTTGATGAATAGTGAAAATACACTTTTATTATTGAAAGCTGAATTTCTATTTAAATAATTATTTATTTTATTTAAATTTATTTTAAATCAAAATATATATATAATACATATATATGTTCAATGTAATTCATTGGAGTCATTTTTTAATAAAATTAAATATATAAAATTCTATTGAACTTTTTAACCTCTTTTACCCACATTCTAGGCACGTTAGCAAATTTTCATAAAACATAAATTTAATGCTTCTGTGAGTTGAATTTAAAAAATCTGAGAGACAAGGTTGACATCAGTATGTAATATATGGTTTAATAAGATGAAAATAATTTTCTTTTAATAGTAACTTTTGAGTTTTATTTGCCACAGTTGAAAGTAAACAGGGTAATTATGTATAAAAAAGATATTATAATTATTCATTCAAATATCTTAATTCTATTTGATATGTATAATTCAACCAAAAACAAACTTAGGAATAAATTATAACCCACTTTCGTCCAACATGGATAAGATTAGGACATTTATTATTAGTTAATTTAAAAAATTGTTAAAAGAGATAAATTCAATGTTTAATAACTAATCAATTTTTAATATAAGGTTATAATTAATATAAATTAAACTATTAAATAGTAATTATTTAGATAAAAAAATTTCCTACATAATTTTATCTCATTTATAATTTTTACACATTAAATAATTTTATTTATTTATGACACAATGATGATGCAGTAGTTACTTTATTAATGAATCATTAAAATAATTGATATTACAAATATCCAAATAAATGTAATTTGTGACTTTTGATGAATTCCAATAATTTTATTTGTCAATATGACATGTTAGGGTTTATTAAATAATTTTTTTAATGTAATAATGCTATTATGATATTCACAAAAACCAATTACTAAATTGTGTTAAAATTGTTATAATTCTATTTTTTAAAACAAATATTATATTATTAATTGATATATTTCTCAAAATATAAGGTTCCTCCAAAGGATTTATATAGGGTTATATAGATTAATAATTAAACACATGTAGTTCTCTTGGCCTGTTATAGTAAGATTGTTAACCATATAATATAAAAATACAAAGAGACATGTGAATGTAAAACTATTTAACTAAGAGATTAATCTAAATGAGATGGTTAATATGATGACCTAAACCTGTATAAACACTTTTGGTTGATAGTTTTCTGACCCATCACCTCCTTAGCCTCTAAAAAAATAATTTTTGAGATATTGGAAACCTGAAATGATTTTATTATAAAATAATATTTCTTGCATTTCATAAAGTGACCCTCACATCTCTTATAAAAGGGCACTTCCCCTTCTATTAATTTCACAACTCCAAAGCCTTTTGGCTCAGAAACCCCTACCCAAATATCCTACCTACATTCCTCCCATCATCCTAGATTCCTTCCATTAGTCATAAAGCCATCCTATAGAGCATTTTTTATCAAATCAAAATGAAGATCCTGAGGAAGAGGTAAATATTTCATCACCTCATTCAAGTTCTTTTCTTCTTCTACATCTTCTTTCCTTATTGTTTACATTATAAAATAATAAATCCAGTATAATCTATATACTATGATGTTATTTTAAATATGGTACAACCATATTCATTATTCTATCCATCCTATAAATGAAAAAGTCACCATATAGGCATACGTACTACATACCATCTCCATGTCATGGTGTAGTTTGTTATTCAAACACTTCATTATTTTTATGGGTATAATAATGAGTATAAATAATGTAAATATTAAATATAACATGTTAATTATTATTTATATATGATATACCATCCAATTTCATATGATTTCACCATCAATATAATGATATTGTCACTCGTGCGTACGTACGGATTATCGTCTCCACGACGCGATGAGATTCATTTACACATTCACCATTCAACAATGATTATAAAAATATATATCATTAATAAGAATGTAATATATGACATAATAATTCAACTAGATATATATAATTATTTATTTATTTATATACATATATCTTTTTCACTTAGTTCCATTCAATACGATATGAAAACAGAAACATCATTTATACGTATGTATGACCTACCGTCTCCATAAACAGGGCTTTCTATTTGATATATTTTTCTATTATACATAATTATATAATAAATATATATGATATATAAATAATTTTTTATATTATTGAAGTATTTAAATCATGAACTATGTGGTATAGTCAAGAGTAACAAGTTAAAACACGCACGACAGTGAAAGTGATTATTACCCAAAATGTAAATTAAACATTGAAATTATAATTAAATTGGTAGTTTAAGGTCATAAATGAATCATGTATGATATAATAAATATCAATATTGTTCTGGTATAATTTAATAACATACTATGTCCTTTATACAAAAGGTTTAATGTACCCTCGACTAAAAGAGTGTACAAGGTAATGATTAATTTCACAAACTCTTAATTATCCGAGGTTGTTTTTACGTAATTAACTACTGAGGCATATTTATTATACATGTCCATTTTAAATAAATGTTTTTTCAAATGGATTCTTTTTAAGGGTCTTTTTTAGTAAAAAAACATTTTACATGTTTTAATTATTTATTCTTCTAAATCATTTTCATTATTGTCTATGTTTTCAGAATGGGTTGTAAGGATTTATTTATTCGGACATGAATGTTTTTAAAATGTAATTTCTTTTAAAAAGATTCAATTTATTATGCAAAAATTTGATTAAAAAATGTCTTCAAATGTATTCCTTTATAAATTGTGTAACTTTTAATAGTTTTCATGAAAAAGATATATTCCTCTCAATGAGTTTTAAAAATCATTTTCATATCTGTCAACATCATTTGATGGATTTGAAACTTGTTTGAAGTTCATTTATTATGATACAAATCAGCCATATTGTATTGAAGGTTTTGTGATTTGCTTGACTGCAGATGTGTTATATTTATACCATTCATGGTTTATAGAAAATGTATTGATATTTCGTATGCTAGTTTAAATAAGAATGTTTATGTTATGTTTAAACATTTTCATATGAAAAAAAAATGGAATTTGTAAGTGATGAGTGGAGCTCGTTATAACTCCTTGATGCATCATTAGGTCCCATGAGACAAACTATTGTCTTCGGACAAGGCCATGAAAAAAAATCAAATTCTTAGTCTTGGAATAAGGCCTTGACTATTTGATTATGAAGTCTAGCATTATTCATTTCATCATTTTAAAAGTGGCAATTGATATTACGTGTGATTATTCGACTAGTAGAATATCCACGTGAATAAGTAAATGGAATTATTTTATTTCATAATTTCCATATTGATCTAATTTTTAAGTTTAAAAGGCTTTTTTTTGTTTTATACATAGCCTAAAATATTTTAACTTATTTATGAATGTTTCCGCTATTTTGTTTTCATTATTGGGCATCTGAGCTCACCCCGTTCTTATGTATTAATTTCCCAGGATTCCAAGAAGAGTATTATGATTGAAAAGTAGGGTTAAGTTAGGGGATTAATGGAATTATCAAAGGATCATTTATGTTGTATTTGATTTTCTAATGTCAAATGTAACGTTCATTTATGTAAACTATTTTCCAAGATTTCTAAATTGATCGTTCCTTCGGGACTTGATTCCAAGTAGTAATGTCAATGTATTAAAATAATGCACTAACTATGTGTAATTGGAGTCGGGGCATTAGAGTTGGTATCAGAATATGTTTAGTACAAACCATGGAAGAGATATTTAGAAAAACTATTATTTGAGAACATTACCCTAAGATAGACATTGAGGATTAGTATAGAAGAACATCCAATAATTTTTCTACTGTAGAGATTTTGTGATTTTTCCAAGAAATACATATCTATCTAGATATGAGTAGGTGGAGGCTGCTCTGGCACAGATGTACCTAGTGGTATAACCCAAAAACTCTGCTTTGATCTAGACTTGAATGAGAAATTGGTGCATGACAATGGGCATTGCTGTACTCTTGGTTACGACACTCCCTGGGGATATGCTTAGGATAATTATCATTTTCTTTAAAAACCATTATGAATGGTTTATGAGTATATTCTTCCTCAATGAAAACATTTCTTTGATTATAGATAATATCCATAAACTGTTTATATAATGTTAACTTATTTAAAAGTTTGGAATTATGCATTGCGATTCACAAACCTGCCTAGTGTATGTCAGTGTTTTGAAATGATACCCACTAGATGAAATAAGACCTCCAGCAATACACATGATCCAAAGAGTAAGAAGGATTATATCTTCCTTGGAATTAAGACAATATTTAGATAAGAAATAGTCTCCCACGTATTATCATCATATTAAGAAATATGATCATGTTTTAATAAGATAAGTAAATAATTTTTTGAGTCATATGGATTTGAAGGGTTGCCAGAGATGAAAATGGTTGTAGAGAGAATGATGGATAAAGGGAATAAGGGAAAGAAGGATTTTCCCATATGTGATAATTGTGGAAAGAATCACCTTGGTCAATGCTTGAAGGGAATGAGAGTTTTTCATAACTGTGGAGACAAAGGACACCAAGTACATGATTGCAAGGGTAAAAAAAGGTTTCAAATGTACTGTGATTCATCTGTACGGAGTTGTGACACTACACGAATCAATGTAAAATTATTCAAGTATACCCCAAATGCTGATATTGGATAATAATAAAGTTATAATACTATTAAAGATAATGAGGAATGATTTAGATTTCTTATGTTGTTATTAGTGTATTGTGTCAATTGAGTATTATATTAATGATGTACTTGTTATAAGAATTATAGAGTATATAAGTATTTTACTGTATTACTATTTCATTAAGCACTTGAGATTGTGTGGAACCAAGAAAATTAACTGAATAGCAAGTTAAACTTTTTGAAAAAACATGGTTGAAGGAAAAAAAATTAATATGGTCCTGATACTGAGGGATTGATTTTGGAATAAGAGATGGCTGATATGAATAAATTATATTGGATATTATTGACATCCTTGGAACTGGTCTAATGGTTTTCTTATTCCATCATTGTTGGAGTTTGCATCGTTTTTGTATATAAGGAGTATATATAGTATTCTATAAGGAATAATGGAGCATGAATTTAATCAATATGGTTATATGATAATTTAGGGTGTTACCGTGTTATAAATGAATACATGATGAATGTATTCACATGTTATTACTTGGAAAAAATGATCTTCATTGTGATTTCGTTCCTTATAAAATTTGGGCTGTGAGTTTCAACAGAAGTATTTTGGATAAGTTTAAAGTTTGGAATCAATTATTTTTGAAATTGGATAATATTATTAATTATAAATCATTTATTAAGAATATTTTTGTCTTTTTATAAAAAGGACAACCTCTAGGTCTGGCGACAACTCGTCACCTCCAATAAGGGAGCGATACTAGAACCTGAAACTGAAAGGCGACATGGGTAAATCACCTACTACTAGCCAACGTGATGTCCTGGTTTGAGTAATGTAGTTTTTTATATAGTCTAACAAATGACTTATAAATTCTTTAGTTTTGGAATCCTATATGATTACTATATATAGAATATTTTTGAATTCTATTATCTTTTGGAGTGAAAGGTGAGTTTGTGGATGAAATTAATTGAATGATGAAACTCTACATATGATGTATATTTTATTTCCTATTATTCTATGAATAAATTAATTATAAAACATTAGATAATATAACTTAAACCAAAAAATGTTTTACCCTATTACCTTATGTTTTGTTGAATCACTGATATATTAAATCACCATAGATTTATGGTTTTAAGGCCCTCAATTTTAAACATGTTTGTGATTAATAACCTTATCCACTCCTTATAAATATTTACTTTTTCCCTCCAATTATGTCTCTAATTTCCATTAATGTTCCCATAATCGAGATCATAATTTAGTGGTGACTTTTTCATTTCCCTTTCCCTCTTATTGAGACAAAATTTATTAAACCAATTTTCTATGTGGGTTTTCCACATAAGTATTTTTCTATTTTTAACCATTTACTTTCGATGATCAATTTAAAATTGTGAGGATGACACTTATTGAAGGAAGGGATATTGTAAAATCCCAATAATTCATATTACGTTATCTCATTAATGAAATTCAATAACTTGCACTACAATAAATACCGAGTACGATCGCACCACAACTTACCAAACTAATCATTCTAAAAGTGGTTATGAATAGTATTAACTGACTTTTGAATCACATTTACTACATATGATTTTAAATTCCATATAATTTGTTTCGTAGACATAATATAAGAAGTGTTTTATTTTTTCAGATAAAAGAAGTATTTCTCAAAAAAATACAATTTTACCCTCTTTTAATGGAAAACCTTTTATGAAACCAATATTTGAAGATTTTATATAATCAATATAATGAAATTAAATTCTTCTTTTGAAGTGGGATATAAAAATTTTGGTTGGACATAATTTTTGTACTATTCTGATAACTTTCATATTTTGATGAATAGTGAAAAATAGCATGTTTTAATTGAAGACATCATTTTTAATCGAAATATTTTATAGTGTTAAATTATGCATTTGAATGGTTTTGAAGTATAATTAGATTATATTTTTATCATTTAATAAAATTGAGGTCATTATAAGTAATTTCACAATTAAATTTGACAAAAACACATGTCAATCTTTTGATAGTTTTTACTTTTTAAAAACCCACTTTTTGGATTTGACAAGGGGAATTAATTTTAAATTAATTAATGCAACTTCTATTTTTGTAATTTGGTAAAATAGACTTTATTTTTGAATTCGGGATATCAAAATTATCTTAAGGTGATTTTTTGGTATTTTTCTGAAAACTTTCAATTTTTGATGAATAGTAAAAACACATCCTTATTATTTAAAAACAACTTTTTATTTAAATATTTATTTATTTTATTTAAATTTATTTTAATTAAAATTAGATATATAATACCAATATAAATTCAATTTAATTCACTGGATTTATTTTATTATAAAATTAGATATATAAAATTCTATTGAACTTTTTAAACTCTTTTACCTACCTTCTAGACATATTAGAAAATTTGCATAAATCATAATTTTACTGCATCCGTGAGTTCAATTTCAAAAATCTAAGAGACAAGGTTGAAATCAGTATGTAAAATTTGGTTCAATAAGATGAAAATATTTTTATTTTGTGAATAGTAACTTTTGACGTTTATTTACCACAGTTTAAAGTAAACAGTGTAATTAAGGGTAAACATGATATTATAATTACCCTAAAACATGTACTAATTCTATTGAATAAGTATTAGTCGACCAAAAACAACATCACGAATAATATTTTACCCCCTTTGGTCCACATGGATAACAATAAGAATTTTATTATTATTTTATTTAAAGAAGAATTAAAAGAGTTAAATCCAACGTTTAATAACTATACAATATTTAATATAGGGTTATATATAAGATAAATTCTACAATAAATATAAATTATAAATATAATTTTTTTTATACATAATGGTTTTTTATTTATTATTTTTAGAAATTAAATAATTTAGTTTATTTAGGTAACAATGATGATGCAGTAATTACCATATTAATGAAAGAATAAAAAAATTGAAATCATAAATAGGAAAATAAAAGTAATCTTTGACTTTTAATTAATTACACTAAATTTATATGTTAATATGAAATTTTAGGGTTTATTAAAAAAATTTTTGAAGTAATCATGAAATTATGATTTTCACAAAAACCAAATACTAAATAGTTTCAAAATTGACATAATTGTGTTTTTTAAAATAAATATTAAATTATTAATTGATATAATATTTTATAAAATCTAACGATATGCCAAAAGACTTATATAAGGATATATATATTAACAATGAACCACATGGGGTTCCCTTGGCTTGTTATAGTAATATTATTAACCATATAATATAAAAATATAAAGAGACGTGATAAATGTCAAACTATTTAACTAAGAGTTCAATCTAAAATATAAGGTTTATATGATGATCTAAACCTGTATAAATCCTGTTGGATGAGAGGTTTTAGACACATCATTACCATAGCCTCTATATAATTCATTTTGGAGCCATTAGAAACTGAAAATTATTTTATTATAAAATAATATTTCACACTTTTCCAAAATTGACCCTCACCTCTCATATAAAAGGGAACTTCCCCACTCTTAATTTCACACCTCCAATGCCTTTTGTCTCATCCATCCCCTTAAAAAATATCCTTCAATATTTCCTCCTATTATCCTATAGGAATTCATTTTGTTAGAAAGACACCCAAAATGGGCTTTTTGATCAAATCAACAGGAATAACCTAAGGAAGAGGTAAATATTTCATCACCTCTTTCAAGTTCTTTTCTTCTTCCACTTCCACTTTCATGGTTGTTTCTATACTAAAACAATAACTCCAGTATCATCTATATACTATTATGTTATTATAAATATGGTATGACCATATTCATTATTCTATTCATCCTATAAAAGACAAAGTCCCCATATGTGCGTACATATGGATTGTCGTCTAGACATCGTGGTGTAGTTTGTTATTCAAACACTTTATTATTTGGATGGATATAATAATTAGTATAACTAATTTAAATAATAAATATAACATGTTAATGATTATTTATATATGATATACCATCCAATTATATATTATTTCACCATAAATATAATGATATTGTCGCTCGTGCGTACGTATGGATTACCATCTTCACGACGCGATGAGATTCATTCCAACATTCACCAATCAACGATGATAATAAAATTATATATCATTAATCAGTATGTAATATATGACATAATATTTCTAATTGATATTTTTTTTATATACTTACATATATCTTATTCACATAGTTCCGTTCAATACGATATGAAAATGGAAACAATGTTTATCTGTACGTACGACCTACCGTCTCCATAAAAGGTGTTTTACATTTTATATATATGTCTATTATAAATATTTATATTATAAATATATATGATATATAATTCTGGTTTTATATTCTTGAAGTATTAAAATCATGGTCTATGTGATACAATCAAGAGTAACAAGTTAAAACACATATGATAAAGAAAGTGATTATTACACGAAATGTTAATATAACATGGAAATTATTATTAAATGGGTAGTTAATACTCATAAATGAATCATGTATGATATAAGAAATATTAATATAATTCTTTTATAATTCAAAAACATACTATGTTCTTTATACTGGAGGTTAAACATTCCCTCGGCTATAGGAGAGTACAAGGTAAGGGTTAAATTCACAATCTGTCCATTATCCAAGGTAGTTTTTATGTATGTATCTACTAGGACATATTTATTATCCATGTACATGTTTAATAAAAGAGTTTTCAAAGTTATTCTTCTAAAGGAAATTTTTTCCTAATACTTCATTTTAAATGTTTTAAATTTTTATTCTTCTAAATCATTGTCATTAATGTCTATGTTTTCAAAATGGTTTTTATGGATTTAATTATATAGACATGAAAGTTATTAAAATATTAATTCCATTAAAAAGTTTCATAGTGGTATGGTAAACATTAATTTTTAAATTACATTAAATGTATTCCTTTCTAAATTGTGTGACATTTAAATGTTTTCATGAAAAAAGATATTTCTCTCATATAGTTTTACAAATCATTTTCATCTATTTCAACATCCTTTGATGGATTTTGAACTTGTATGATGTTGATTTATTATGTTACAAATCTTCCATATTGTAGTGACGGTTTTGTGATATTATTGATATTGGATGTGTTATTTTTATACCATTCATTGTTTATGGATAATGTATTAACATTTCATATGATATTTTTAAAATGAATGTTTATGTTATGTTTAAAACTATTCATAAGAGGAATGCATTGGACTTAGTAAGTGACGGGTGGAGCCCTCTATAGCTCCTTGATTCATCCGTAGGACTTATGAGACAAAATATTGTCTTGGCACAAGGCCTTGATAAAATAGTATTTGTATTCTTGGTAGATGGCCCTGACTATGTGGTTAGGAAGTCTGCCATTATGCATTACATCACTTTGAAAGTAGCTATTAATATTGAATGTGATTATTTGACTAGTAGAATATCGATGTGAATTAGTAAGTGGGAATACATTATTGTATATTTTCTATATTATGCTGATTTTTATGTTTAAAATGATTCTGGTTTAGTTTTATACATTGCCTTAATGGTTTATGCTTATTTTTGAAGGTTTCCGCTATATTGATATCCTTATTGAGCATCTGAGTTCACCCCTTTCTTATGTTTTATTTTCTCAGGATTGAAAGAAGTGTATTGTGATTGATAATCATAGTTAATATAGGGGATTTATAGCGTTATAAAATGATCATATATGTTGTGTTTTATTTTCTAATGTTTAATGTAACATTCATTTATGTAATATATTTTCCAAGATTACTAAATTGATCAGTCCTTCGGGACTGGATTTCTTGTAATCATGCCAATGTTGTTAATAATGCACCAAATCTTTCTTCTGGGGTCGGGGAATAACAATTATTTATTAATATGTATATGGAATAACCTATATATATCTACACTACCCAAAAAAGGGATACCAAATCATCAATGTTTACTGAAAACTACCGCATAATGAACTGATTAAATCTTTTTTCCATCACCATCCTCCCCTGACTAAATATAATGATTAATATGACATATTTATATGAAATTAAAAATAGAATTAAAATTTTTATAATTATATTATAAAAAATATTTACATACTTTCCATTATTTGGAAATATGATAACATCGCTTAAGTGCATGGAAGACTACTGACTCGTGAAGAGATGTGATTCATTTTTCAATTACAATTTATATAGATAGTAATATGGAAAATTTTAATTAATATATTTGATATATATTCATAATAATGACTATGAAAATGTAATAAATTTTATACCTTTCATTCATTCATGTATTCGGGAAAAAGGAAACAACTTTAAAGTGTACTTGAAACCTACCATATCCAAGCATAATCTAATTAAATGTAAAATGACCAAGATACAAATCCAAAACATTCATGAAAAAAATACGAAGTTAATAAAAAAAATGATTTTAACAAGGCATAATTAATTAATGAGTAATAAAAGGTCATAATGATATCATATATCTAATGATACATATAAATATGGTTTTTATTATAATTATTATAGACATATATTTATTATATAGATGATTCGAATGTGTATGAAGGAATTTGAGACTTAAGGTGAAATATTTTCATCTCACAATTTATTTTGTGGATCACATGGAATATACACTACATTTTTATTTTCTGTGGATTATATACAATCAATTATAGAATATATTGATCTTTATGATTATAATTATGGGATTTATAACAATTTAATGTGATTTACTTCAATGGGATAACATTTCAAACTAATCCAAAGTGATAAATGTTTAATTTCACAATCACATTGCTTAATGGGGTTGTTTTTATATGCTTTCAATGATGATACCTCATGATCCAACTCTCAATAAAAACGAGTATTTTATTCTCATATGGATATATTTTGAAATTTAAATTTGTCTTATAATTTTATTGTCTTAAAAGATTAATGAGATTAAAAAATATTTTTATAAAAATAATCTTTAATTATCGAATTCATCAAAAATTATTTTTCTTAAATATCCATGTTTTCTAAAAAATATGTCTTAGTAATATTTTTTATTTAAATTAAATAATTTTCAAAATATATTTGTCCACCTGTGAATTTGTGAATTATTTTTTAAAAAGATTCGTGAATTTGTTTTATGAACAAGGCCCATTTTTCTTATACCACAACTTAAAGTAATCATTAGTATAATGTGTACAACATGAATTTAATATTTTTCAATTTTTATCAATTATTTATTTAAATATTACTTTATATTTTATGGTGGTTATTTTAAATAATCTGTATTGAAAATTTTTCGAGAATGTTTCTTTTTAAAAAAGTGATTTTCAATGTGTAAAGACTATTTTCCACTTGAAATATTCCATTAAATCTTTCAAAATCATTTTCCATCTATTTTGACATAATTGAATAATATATAGGTTCTTTTATGGATATTATCCAATTTTAAAATTAATATACATTCAAGTAATTTTTTATAATAATGATGAAAACATTCAATTATGTATCCTATGTTTATACTATGATGATTAAATGAGATGATTAAGAGAACCATTTCATATCTACATGTTATGATATGATTGAATGTTTAAGAGGCCATTTTTTGTTTCATGTTTCATTATATTATGAATGTTTTGTAAAGATTTGGAATAGTTATGGGTTGTTTTCATTATGTGGTGGTGGTTATATAACAACCAAGGAAAATGGTCTCATTATAACCAAAGAAGATTTTCTTATTATAAGAATGGATGGTTGGGACCTATACCTACATCCAATGCATTGGGTAATTATTTTTATATCGTGAGATAATAAGGGGAAACTAGTCAATGGGATTGATCCACAATAGAAATATAATGATGGTCTTGATCTACTATAGGAATATTAACAATGGGCTTGATCCACATTGGGAAATAGGTTACATGGCATGATATACAATGTGTGATGGTATTCGTTGTTAATAATGGGAAATTTAATGGTTTCTATTCCAGTTTTGATGACATAGTATTATGATATGAGGTTATAGTTCATGAATTATTATTATTTCACAATTCATTGATCATATAATTTGAAATCATAGTTATTTATATCCTAAAACACTTTTATAATCATTATGAGGTTCATTTTTTATTTTTTAGAATATTTTCAAAATTTTATATGCTTATCATTATCTTATTGTTTAATATTATCATAGATTGAGATTTACCCTACTAAAAATCTAAGCTGACAATTATTTATATTTCATTTCTCCATATTATGAATAGAGGTTTTCAGTTGATCATATTTTTAATGAGTAAAAATGGGGTGATCATTATGGGTTTTATTTACGATTATTCAATAAATAATAATATTTTGTACCTAGTCTCCAATTACACTAAACCATTTGGGCCTTTGGGTGTGTATTTTATAAATGCATTATATATTCATCTACAAATATTGATATTAATATATGAAAATACCAGGTCATTATACCATCATTTCTCTTTAAATATTGGGTTTTTTGTAAAATAATGTCATTTGGGAAAAATAATTAAAATAGAATTGAAAATTGAAAATTATTTATTAATTAAATTTTTTTGGTAAAAATATTTTTTTATGTCGGGGTTAGAACCTCATTCTTCATTGAAATAGGGGACGTATTATTTGAATATATGAGACACATTACTTGGTTATCAAGACCATAAGGCCTTAAATCCCAATATAATTTGTTGGTAAGGCCAAAACATTTCATCGATTTCATTATATCTCGAAGGACTTAAGGCTTAGAATCAATAATTCTTGGCATTAAATCCAATTATTTAGCCAAAATTCTTATATGGTGCATGATAATTCTATAGTAACCTTGCTATTGTTGTTCCACCTATAGTAGCACCACCACTACAATTACAACTATAGTACCATAAATAATATATTTTCTTCAGTTTTAGTTCTTATGATATTATATTAATACAACATTATCATATGAAAATTCTTTTATAGTTCCCCTACCCGATGAGTATTTAATTCCCAACCAAAGATGTATTATTGGGTTCATATATCTTAGAAAAATTGTACTATTATTTTATAATTCTATTATACATTATATGTAAATAAATTTAAATATTTTAGAATAAATTTAATATTCTAAAGGACTATGCTGAATGGGAACTCTATTAATTCTACATATATTAAAAAATATTTTTTTTATATATTAAAATACTGAAAATGACCCTTTGACAAAACATTAAAAATATTACTTTAAAACATTCAAAAATTCATTGATACCATAAATTTTAATTACATAGTTAATTTAGTAAATCAATGTACATCTGTAAAAGTGTTTCGAAAAATAAGGAATTTGAAGAAAAATATATCTATAAAAATGTAAAATAATACTATATTTTCTTGAAAGAATTACAATTCTTGATTGAAGTATCAAATAGAAGAATATATGGATGATAATACTGAAAATACTTAAATACCAATTGGATATAATTATTTAAAAGGATTATATTAGTGACTAATTATTTAATTCCTTCATCAAAAATTAATGAAACCCCAAGAAATGTGATTGTAAAATAAATCATTATGTATTAATAAAAATTTAAATTATAACCCCTTCAAAAAAAATTAATTGAACCATTAAAAATCACTAATAAATAGATTTTGACATTAAATATATCAAAGTGGTATAATATACATCACATAAAAGTAAATAGGTCCATAATATCAAATATGTCTCAATATAATAAAAATTGATATTAAATCCCTTAATTTAAAGACCCAAGATTCACATACATAGACATTACATTACCTTTATAAAATATTTATTAAATGGCACAAAAAGATGCCCAAAATACTTATTAATTTAGTGTCTTTGGAAACATAGAACATAATTTTCTTATTTTTTGAATGATCTTCAACATATTCCATAAAGATCATCCTTTTTTTCATACCTAAAACAATTATTTATATTTTGGGGAAAATAAAACATAAAATGGGTGATCTCAAATTCTCAGTAAGGGTAAAAGTTGAGAACATAAAACAGTCCATAGACCTAAGGAAGTAGAAACATGGACATGAAGTTTAAATATCAAAGTATTGAGTCATTAAATAAATCATAGAAGTACATAATGCATTGATCATAAGAGAACATTAACAACGATATAATATCCTTGTAATCAAACAAGGAATTGTTAAAAACAAAAAATAACATAACATGGTTTCTATAGTAGCTAGTTCATTGCTTACTAGACCACCATAGTGGAAAAATTCCTTTAATGAACTGGGTTTACTTGTCGTTATAGCCATGTATTACGAAACCATATTTACTTTTCATTCTAGCCATGTATTACTGAAACATATATACTTTCCCTTCCAATGATGTCTATATCATGGGATATTAATCATTATCTAGTGTATTGAAGAGAGATATAGTTCCCAACCATCTCATTATGATACCATTATTACGTCTTCCACAAAAAAAATTTATCATAGCATAACCCATGAAATAAAATGGATTTCTTAAACATCCTTACATCGTAACACAATCCACATAAAATATCGTTCCATCGTTAACAAAATAAAATAATAGTAATAATAGGGATAAAAACATAACCTTATTTAATGTGATTCATATTAGGTGGAAAATAATTTTGATAAAACACTTGAAATTAATTCTTGAGTTAAATATACTTTTGTCTTCAAAAAAATTTCCTTTTCTAAGAATTACATTCAATTTTAAAAAAATGGAATTTATTTTAAATTAATATTGATATTGTGTCGAGGTTGATTTTTGGAAATAGGGTGTAATGAACCCATAAAATATCATTCATGTCGTATATGTTAAAATAATATGCTCCACATTATTTTTCTAGAAAACTCAAAAAGTACGTCAAATCGAAAAATAAAAAATGATTAATTTCATACAATTTAATTAAAAATTTCCAGATGGGAAAAATAACTTTAATAAAATTTATAATAATATAAATAATATTAAAAAATTAAGATACATGTATTTGGATGTTAAATATATCTCAGTTAATACTTATGTATAAACAATCTCATATAAAAATTTAATTGTAGAGTTACCCCTTACAATAAGTTTGATTTTCATCAGTATGTGTCCAAATATCTTATAGGGTGGGATTAAAAATATTATTAACTTGAAACAGAACAATAATAATATTTATTATATCATATAAGATTCACTTATGACTTTATATTACCCATTTATTTAAAAAATTTATGATAAAGTAATGTTTTGGGTAATAATTGTATTATTTATCGTAAATGTTTTGACTTGTTATTTTTGATATTATTACATAGATCATGATATAATTACTTATATAATTTAAAAAAAATTATATATAATATAAATTAACTTTATAAATATATAAAATTGATAGATAAATGAAATTAAATACACCCTACATGTAGACAGTAGGACATACGTACACGCGAACAATATTTCCATTTCCTTCTTTAATTGAATGGAAGAAATTAAATAATATATATACCTAAATCCATTATCATTATTATTAAATATTTTTCATGATTATTTATTATATATACCTTATAATCATTCTTGAATGGTTAACGTGGAGATTGAATCTTATCGCATCGTGCAGACGGTAAGCCGTACATACGTATGAGCGCTGTTATCATTTCCTTGATGGTTAAATATTATGGAATTGTATGAAATATAAATTCTAAAGAAATAATATAATTTTTTATTTAATATTTAAATCCATTTTATTCATCAATATTCATCTCCAAATGAAGTATTTTTGAATAAGAAATTACTCACTCAACGTCGAGATGGTAAGCCGTAGGTACGCATGCATGTTGATATTGTTATTAATAGAATGAATATTAAGAGGTATATGGTTTTACCTTAATTATAATAACATATAAAAATTTATAATATTCTTTATTTTTCACTTTATTATAGAAACAACATAAGGATAGAATGTGTAAGAAGAAAAGAATTTGGAAATAGGTGATAAAAACAATTACCTCTTTTCAGGTATCTCCATTTGGGATGCACAAAAGGACTCCTTAGGATTCCATTCATCCCAAATGGTGGCCAATAAGAATTGATTGAGTGATATTTGGAGGATATTTGGGTAGGTTTTGTCCAAGACAAATGGATTTGAATATGTGATTAAAAGAGAAGGAGAGGTTCCCTTTTATAAGAGAAGGGATGAGCACCTTTGGAATGTATTGAAATATAAATTTATAATAAATTCACTTTCGATTAATAATGTTAAAAAAATCATTTATTATATAACCTAAAATGCGGTTGGGATAAAATCCTCTTAGGCAATAAAATTTTTACCTATTTTGATTCGATTTCAACCCTATCATTTTGATTTATCCTTATTTAATCTATTTAATTTAAAACGGGAGAATAATAATATAAATAATAAATTGTTATATATATTTTCATAGGTGTTTTAAATTGTCAATAATTGGATACTTTATAAAATTATACACTATATAGTATTCAGAATTTAATTTTTAAATATTCTTGTGAATTTTCTAATAATTTAATAATATGTTATTTTTATAAAATTTCAAAAGTTTTGATTTTGACACTAATCATTTATTTGACTTTAAATGAAATTAAAAAATAACATAATTGTGAAAAAAAATATTTAAAACACTCCTAAAATTCCATAGTCACATATACAATTCTTCTAGAACATTTATTAGTTCATATGATATTTATTTTAATGTTTTTAATACCATTTATTTGATATTTCTATCAATAAAATAATATCTACATCCCTATTATTTCATCATTAATGGTAATTATATAATATCTGAAAAATTTAAATAAATTGAAATGATGTTGGTAATTTTATTTGTGTTCTAGGGAATATTTCTATTCATAGTTTTATCATGATTATCACTATATTAAATTTATTATACTTATAAGATATATGAGAGAGACATGATCTCACCTTCTTTTATTTTGTTTATAATTACATCACATCAATGGAAAAGTCAATTAAATGAAACAATTTAGACCCCTAGGTGATAATTTTTTACTTCAATTCATCCAATAAGAGTTTGGTAGGTGTTAAAGAAAATTTATTATCTTCATCATATTGTTTGTTACTCTCATTTACCCGATTTACCATTCACTTTGGTAAATTAGAAAATTGCCATTGTTACTATTAATAATATCCCTAAAACAATAATAACCCCATAATATACTTTGGACCCCCTGATTCCAAATATGGAATCTATTCTTCATAATTCAAAACACTCAATTTTCATAAATTAATATAAAATTAATTCTCGTTGTCAAAAACCAAAAAGAGTGTTTTTTTAAGTAAAAACATATCAGAAGGTTGTCATGGGTTTATATAAAATTTAAATGTGAAATTACATAAAATTAACAAAATTGGATTAAAATATAAAATCAAAATCCAATTAGAAATTAATACTAATTAAAAACATAATCTTACTATATAAATAAATTAGATTAAAAGGGAGCTTTGAATTAAAATGTGGAATTATCACTATTCATTAAAATAATAATTTTATTAGAAAAATTCCAACATTTCAAAAAAATTAAATTTCTATGTCCTGCATCCAATTAATAAGTTTATTTTTTACAATATAATATATATAAAATTGAAAAAACTAGATTCGAACTTGGTGCGCCGTGAAAAGGTGGGAAAACTTTTTATTAAAAAAAATATATCTTTTTATTCAGAAAATGAAACTTATTCTTATATCTTGTTATAGAATATACATAATATTAATGTTCATGTCATATAAAATTTTAATGGATAATATTATACATAAATGGAAGTTTATATTTCATTAAATTATAATATTTTAGTAATATGTTACTGTTTAGTGAAACTCGGTATTGTGTACAACGCAAGATATCAAGGAAGGTCGAACTTCCATATAATGAAAGCCATGTTAGTGTTGCATGTAGTGAAATCATTATTCGTTATTTCTTATAAAAGCATCCAATAATAGTTATATTATATAATGAACAAAATCTATACTCATTATTGCATGAAATGAATTCTTTCAAAAGAACCTGATATTGTGTGTAATACAATCCCAGAAGAGTGTTGTGTATACTGAAAGCTAATACAATGCTGTGTATAACAAAAACTAATACTCGTACAGAAAAAAAATACATCAATGAAATTAAAAATAATATACCTCATACAATTTTTGGTGTTTTATTCTACACCCTTAAAATAAATTTTCCCTTAAAATTAATCGGGGTTATAAATTGTTCACTACATGGATGTTTCATTCATTGAAACCCATATCATAAAAAGGTATACTAAAACATAATTGTAGAATTGGAAAAATAGAAACATAATGGTTACCCATGGTAACCAATCATTTTGATTCCACATAGGAGAAAAAAGGTGGGAAGAAAAAACATGGATATACAATACAAATCTAACCATCACGTTCTGATGGATGGTGATAGAGAATGAGGTTTGGAGAAAGTTAAGTACTAGAAAACAATAAATTTGTGATGATTTACAAGACCATTAGATTCATTGAATAAGAATGTACTAGGATAAGACAATATTTGGGGAAAAGATGAGTACCAAATAATTTTAAAAAATATGTTAGAGGGGATCATGTCTTTTGATATTCTCCAAGAGAGACTAAATCTGGATGGTCTAATACAATTTTTTTAAAATCATTTTAAACAAAAAACTCATGATATCCAATTGTGAAATTAAAATTATCAAACATTTTAGTGACCAAAATCGCATTATTTACTGGTTCCCAAACTATATAACAGATAATACAATGTATATGGTGGCTTATCAAACTCTATTTCCCTTGGAATGTTGATAAATATGTTATAACTGTAACTATATTATAATGTGTTATCATACTGGGTGGAATGTGATAACGAATGTATAGTATCTCTTCAACGTTTTGATTTCCTATTTTACTTCATACATTTAATTTATTACTTCTATTATAAATTACATCGTGTCTTATCAAATACTATTTTCCTTGGCATGTTGATAAATGTGTCATAAGTGTAACTGTTATCTAAGGTATTATCATACTGGGTTACATGTGATAACCAATGTATATTATCTCTTCAATGTTTTGATTTCCTATTTTACTTCATACATTTAATTTATTACTTCTCTTCTAAATTACATAAGTGTACTATATTACTCAAAAATATATCATATATATCTATGATTATTGTTTTCTTAGTGATTTTATCTCAAAGTATAATTATTCCTTATTATTTCATAGATTCACACTATGAGATATATTTTTACTCATTTATCTTATTCATAATGGGAACGAATTTAAAAAAAGGGAGTGTAATTTCTTGTTATTAATATTATATATTCAAGGATATCCTTATTTAATAAATAAATTAAATTCAAATAATTAATAGTAATACATGATTAATGAGAGTTATTAAGGTTAGGAAATTTTGTTAAATATCATGAGAATGTATGATGTAGATGTTGATATTTCAATAGTGATGAAAATTATTGTTTTATTTTATAGGTGGGATTGGGATAGAGTTATACTAAACCAGTATGGTCACATAAACAAAACAAATAATAATATTTCTTAATGAACATGGATAAATTGAGTTTGTATGTTATATACTATTAGTTATTTTTAATTTCTATGTAATAATTAAATGATTCATGTTGAATAATATTTTTCTTTATAAGATATCCTTTTAAAAATGGTAATGATTTTTGGGTATCAAATTAAGATAGTTATTTAGTTTTTTAATTACAGGATGGTTATTTTTTTATAACTGGGACTCAAAATGGTATGTTGTGAGTTTTAGCAAAATAAAATATAAATTTTGGATAGTAAATGATGAAAATTCCATTTCACCCCTTAGGTTGTTGTATGGTAAAACATTTTTCCACTAATGTTTCACACAAATGGTTCATTTTTTTCCCATAATTTCTCCCTTGGTCTGTGTTTGAAGGGGAATATATTTATAATGATTCTCTAATGACCATAGGTAAGTTCCTCATCTTACTTCTCTTTCACAAAAAACCCTTTGGATCCCCACAATTTAGTTTAGTTTCATGTAATTTATTGATGGATATTTTTCTCGAGGATGGATAAATATTCCATTTTCAAAGGTAAAATTTTGAAACCTATATAATAGAGATTATAAGGAAACCTCCCCTTATCATTGCACGATTTTTCATTAAGGTATATTGATAAAGTAATTTTTTCCAAGAAATTGGATAAAATTAAAGTTTATTTTATGGAATTATTTTTTTTCACAATATTTTATTCAATAAATTTGGTTAACAACATACCATAATCAATCATTATGTGGGTGGTTATTGTATTTATGTAGCAACATATCTAGGTGAGGATTTATGAATTATTACAATTTTGAATAAATCCATTAAATTTATTTTAATTTCTATAATTAGTTCTTGGTGATTCATTGTGTGATTTTGGGAATCTGGTGAGTTTTTGATGTATTTTTTAACACTAATGGTATTCATTATTTCATGGAGGGAATAGAAAGATATTTCATGCTATATAATTAATGATGTTAATCAAATCAATAGATCCATGTGTTCATTGTTACATACCCTTTTGGATTATGTGTGTTTTATGTGGCATATGGATATAATATAGACATTATGAAACTATACATAATTAAATGGATTTAATTGTATTAATATATTACTAAATAAAACATTTTAATTAATTAATATAGATTACTTAAATTAAGTTAACATGGTGATGAAGGCTACAAATAACCGCCATTCAGTAGTTTGATTTTCTTGTCTATTGTTGTCAACAAATCTGCTAAAGGTGGTATGAATTTCATGAACCCATATTTTGTGTTTTATGTAATATGGTTCTAAATATATTTTTTATAGTGTCCTGGTGTAGGTGGAAATGGATCTTACATATATAAGGGATTGTTAGATAAATCTGTGGCCCTAGTTTTTGTCAAACAAATCTTGTATAGATACTTGTATATTTACATCGTGACTAAAGGTTGTGATTTTTGTATATTTTTTACTTATTGGACTTATGGGATTTTGGGGAATATTGTAGTATTTGTATAGTTGGATTAACTGAGATGTGGGGGAGGGGGGGGGGGGGGTTTCTCCATATCTTTGGAATGTTGTCATTTTGAAGTACCTTCTAAATACCATTGGACATGTTATGATCATAAATTTACCAAAGATAATGATCTTTATGGAGGACCCCATGTTGGTTGATTTAGATATCTAGTGACCGAGTGGGCCCAAATAGGTTTCCCAGTGATAGATAATAAATGTGAGGCTATTTATTGTGATTGATATTTATGGTTTTAGTTTTCACCCTATATCACAAACAAAATTTGTGAGCCATTGAGGCTGGTCATGATATTATATGAATTCTAATATATTTATACAAGGATCTAGACTAATATATTAACAATATCACTCGATAAGGAGAATGTAATACACACTTAATGTGGTTTTGATTTTGTAAATGGAAATTACAATTATGGAGATGGTTACATTACATGATTTGGAATATAATCTAATAAGATGTATAGAAATGATATAGGGTTAGGAAAAGTGGAGTAATGTAGATCTAATTAATAATGTTATAATACATGGAAAAACAATTATAGCCATTATTAATGTTATATAGGTTCAGACAATGATGTGTTATGTGTATCTAGGTAATGAGTGATTTATACCTTCACACAGCTTTGTATGTGATCTAGATACACTATTGGCTCATATGCTGGGACATTATACATCTCCAAGTAATAAGGGACTATTAAATATATACAATAATGTCGGCATTCATGTTATATATAAATAATATATCCCATGGGGTATTTATTATCCCATTTATATCATGGTGGATCAGGACCTTTGGTTTTTTATACTAGTTGAATGATTCAATGTTGTTCTTAGAGATACCTTAACACTGGAAAATTTTTGTAAGGTAAATAATAGATTTTGTCCCACATATCAATAGTGATAATCCTGAAAATTTATAGAGTGATTTGATATACTGTGGTTTGAAATATTACCTAATTTGTTAAGAGATATTCCAACACTTGAAATAACTTGTATAAATGACCTCACTAGTCACCATGGAACCCATGGGTTGGAAATGTTTTTAATTTTTACATTAAGTAGATATTTTATATTAATAAGAATTCATTTTAATGTAAATGGTATTTTTTAGTTATGTACAATACTTGGATGGGGGTAACCTACTAATTTATGTAGTTACATGATACTTATGAAACTATTACACTTGGGTACAAAAACATCCCACACTTGTTACCTATTTTGGTTGGGTTGAACCCTAATGTTTCATAACTAATAATAATTTATTAGATAATATTTGTAGATAATTATGAGACGAGGATATGTTATTTTAGTAGTGCAACTAAGATTTTGATTCAACATTTATTTTTTATATTTTATCATCCGGATTGGTATTTCATAAAAAATTATTTTAATTTATTTTTTGTATTTTTTTTATTGATGAAACAGATCATCACTTCTAAATACATTATTTATTTTACTAATGTAGATCATTTTAAAATTATTTATCTATATTTAAACAGTTTTATATGAAGGCATTGTCTCCCCATTATTATAATCTAGACCCTTACAGAATTTCGGAAGTTTCTATGATATGGGGAGTTAATCCAGAGTTCCAATAGTCCTATGGCGTATGTATTTATGAGTTTTAATAGGCTATGAATGATATAAAGTTGTAACATAGACATTATTTTTCTTACTCTTTTGGTGATGGTATACATTTTATGTATGAATACCTGTGATATTGTGATGGATATCTAACTGATGATTACTGATTTTTTTATATGAATTACATGTAACTAGGGTATTAGGTTTCTATTCATTGAAAATAATTTTACACTTATATAATTCTCACAAAGAGTGACATACATATTGTTTATATTTTATTAGATTTATTATTTATGAGTTAATGGAGTTTCTCTCTTATATACCTAGTGTGAGGCATGTTACCTTTATTTGTCTAATTACACATTGGAAAGAGTCTATATAAATATATTATATTTTAAACATAGGTCTTGATAAGATATATTACTATTGTGTGTATTATTTTTCTTATGGGAGGGACATATATATTATTCGGTCAGTAATAACTCTTATTGATTATTCCTATATAATTTTTTGGCTGAATTTTATTCACATGAAAAAATATATATATATAATTATTTACATCTAGTGGTTGTCCATGTGAATCTATTGAGGTGTTTACCATGATTAATATAGGGAATACCCTTATGAATTTAAAGTATAGTTACCCTGTTGGGTCATTACTAGTACATGATAACAACATGATAAACCTCAAGGTTGGTTCTTTAGTCCCAATTACATAATGTGTTCACAAAAACCTATATTTTAGTTTCCCATATAGCATTGAATGAAATTATATTTCACTAAACCGTGTGAAAATATTTTATAGGAAATAGATCCTCGTAGGGTGATATATATATATGACCATGGAAATTATTTGGGATTAACAAGGGGGTTTTCCGATTATTGGAACATTAGTGAGAATATGCATCATTTTTTGATAATTCTTGGCACACAAGAAGGAATATATTTTTAGCATGTGATTCTAGTTATAAGATTATATGAAACCCTAACATGGATTTCATCATTGGTGCATTTTGATTACAAAACCTTTGAGTAAGGAATCATATTTCCCCAAATATATTTTTAAAAATTAGTTTTAAAATTTATTTTGGAAAATTTTGAAATCCGGAAGTGAGACTACGTGCGATTGTGAGGCCAACTGTGCCCGAATCGATTCCCAGAAAATTTATTTTGTTTTTAATTGCAGACACATTTGACTATTCATAAAAATAGAAATAACCATTATTTGGTTTCCGAGATCATAAATTTGAGGGCATTGTGGAGCTCATAATAGTGGCTTTACCCTAGGTGTTACATAACCTTGGTCGGCACAGGTCATCTGTATAAAAATCTACTATGGCTGTAACTGTAAATAAAATAATTTTATTTTATGATCCAAATAAGCCATAAACGATAGCTTGAATTGGAAATTTGAGACCCCTAGAGTTCATATGGGGTTTTTTCTTAAGGTGAGGCCTAAAATTGACGAGCGCCTTTCAACAATGAAAGATAATTTTTTGACGTAAACATCATTTAAATATTGTTATAAAAATATTTTATTCATGATGAAAAAACGGTTTGTCTTTTAATACAATTTTTATAGATGATTTAGGGTTATCACAGTAAACATGTAATTAATCTATGGAAAGGAGACTGATATATCTCGATGAACGATAGTATATCATGGATCGAAAGTCAACAAATAACATCATATTCAAAGTATTTGGACCCACATCAATGACACGGTGATCGTTATTCATCATCGATCAAAACTGATCGAGATATGGGATTTTTTATTTGATTTATTTTTTCTATTCATGAATTCGATGATGATCACTGACCAATATACAAACAGAATGGCCTATAGATCGATTGTTTTTGCGGGAAGGAATTTATTTTTTCATTGTTTTGGTGGGAGAATGATCATGTGAATATTTTTTGGATTTCCATTGACATTATAATAGAAAAATACAAGGATCTACATGATCTAGTATCAAGGTCCAATAATCTTGGTTGATTTATGCTTTTCTCCCCCATTTCTTCATTCATTGTGGGAATTATTCATTAGCACCGTGACTCAGCATGTTGCGATTGACCGATTGTTTTACAAAGAATCCATGGTCCAATGATATGATATCACAGATCTGGGATCATTATAGAATGAAAGGTGTGTGATGAAGATGATATTGGAAGGATTGAAGGGCTTTTAAAGATATCTCTATTTGTTTTACGTTTCGTTGGAATTGAACGTGATGGTAATCTAAGACCAATGCAATGAAGAAGGGGACCAAAGGAATATAGGTGTGATTTCATTTAAAAAATTACTGAACCAGAGGCAAACCAGTGGACCGTAGAAGGGGCCACCGTTGTGCCAGTTCTAGAAATATTATGTGATGGAATACAATGGAAGCCACATATATATGTGGTAGACAATGGTGGGCCAGTGAAAATGGCTGGTGGAGGAATAGTGTGGCCTTATAGTGCCACATTTGAACTTGTTGATGGAGCGGTGTTGCGGGTGGCGACCAGAGATGTAGCGAAGTGATATGCATAAGTGGATGTGGTCCACGTAGAGCCTGGGATGGTAGTAGACTACTAGGAAGATGGGACATAGTGGTCTTATGTGTTGAATGTGGTAGGGTAGCATTTACAAAGTGGAGGCACATCATGTGGTGGACTACGTGTTGTAAAACCAAACCGACCCGAAACAAGGGCCGAACCATATAATCCAGGCCTCTCTTGTGGGTTACTAAGCTGGACCTAGCTGGTCATGGTCCAGTAGGCATAGTTGGCCAAGATGATTCAAGCCGGACTAGGTCAGGTCATGTCAGACGCCAGGCTAGGTTGCGTCCAATGGGTTAGGTCAGACCTATAATAGGCCATTTCAAAAAAATACCATATCATTCAATCGGAGTGTCTGATTGATTATATGTATGTGGGATTGAGATCATTTTTATGATGCAGTCCTTTTGACAATCTTATATGGGTTTTTTTTCATAGAAGCAGTTGAGATTATATCATTGAATATTTCCTATGAGGGATCGTTGTAGGATCTCATTACTGTCATGCATGATGACATGTATTCCAAAGTGAGTTGTCTTATCTCGGCTTTGACAGTTGACCTAGTTGGTTGGAGCATGTATAAAACCAATAGTCATAGTTGGGCCTCACATATTATCATGTTATTGATAGGGTTTGTGAAGAAGGTGTGACCAATATTTACAAAGCACATATCCCCTCTCTTGGATGATTTTTCTAGGAGGGCCATGTGTCCCCCTAGCGAGCCCTAGGTGCTGACCCCTAATTTGTGTGTCGATATCATATTATTTTTGTTCTATGTTACTAGACCAGATGGTTATTCTATGGGCGGTTTTCAGTGGTGGATGTTTGGTTGTGACTTGGAGACTATGTTTCTTGTGGGATGCATGACATATTGACACTATTCGTGTTACTGACACACTATGTGTTACCAACACTCTGTGTGTTACCGAAAATCCATGTATTACCAACAATGAATGTGTAACAAAAAATCCTCAGGTTTTTGATACACTATGACTTAGTGATAAGGGATGTATCATGGAAACAATGAAATATATCAAAACACTACAGTTCTCTTGGTTACATTTGGTAGACCAGTTCTATGTGGTTATATCTGCTAGAATGTGAAGTGAGTTCTCCCGAGATGTACATGCTACGACCAGAACCACGTATATGGCAGTGGATGAGGTTATGGGGCTTGGAATAATTTAGTAGTATACGTGGATGTTCTTGTTATATGTTCTATAGACAAATATCTCTATGACAATTACTATATCTTCATAGGGGTGTTTTCCATTTCTGGTATTTCAGCATGGTATCTTCTTCATGGTGTTTCTTCTGTGGTATTCCTTTTTGGTTTTAGGGTGTCTCACTGAGTATTATTTTACTCACCTCTATATGGTCTTTCCCTAAACTGGTGGTTTCTTAGGTAGACTATCGAAACATTGATGGAGTCCTTGGTAGACCAGGAGCAGGTGGTTCTTATGCGGATCAGTCAAATGAGGTGTGATCCTACGACTTCAGAAATGTGTCACACACCTACCCATTAGGTAGGGATTTCTACAGATATGTTTTAGGAACTTGTGAATTTAGATTTTTAGACTCATTCTTTTTGTGGTCTTGTATTCTAGCCATTTTTACCTTCAATATTTCTACAATCATACTATGTGGTTGGTATAATAGTATATGCATAATATAATTACTTAGTGTTATCCATTTTAACCATTTAGGCTTGGATATGTTTTCATGTGTAAAGGTACATACGTAATGTCTCTAATTTGGAGGATTTTGCTACATGGAGCTGGTCTCTATCCCCTAACCTATCAAAGGTGGTCTTGGGGTAGTCATAAAGCAAGCCCTTATGGGATGGGTCATGAATGAGTGGTATTATAGGGGGGTCTGTAAAATTTAATAGCTGGGAGCCTGTGAGGTTGGTTTTTGGGAAACATGGTCGAGCATTTTGAGTTATGCTTTCATCAAAGGGAATCATGTGTTGGTGTGGTGGACAACATATCTATACACCAGGACACTAGAATACTTCATTTTGACTTGATACAAGAAAAAATGGTTGGAGGGAAAAATAATGGTACATGCATCATATATGAATGGGTTATGTTTTCCATGTCCTCCTTGAGTCTACTCACAAGGTGTAATTTTTTGCCCCTGATTCATCCTGTTTCCAAACATGATGTATTTACAATGCCAGCATGTGAGGTTACCATAGCAGGATTGGGGGTTCTACCCGATGTTTAACAAGGCATCCCAAACATGATCCAATCATGAAGCAGTTTCTCTTTAAGGTGGTTAGTAGGTGAAGAATTTTCCTATGGATCAATTCATAGACCCACCCCCAGTTGTTCATATAGATAAATCTTTCCAGACTGTGTTATGTATGGATATTTTGGTGCCAGATTATGATACACAGGGTTCGACCATATATCGTAGGCTTTTGAGGTAGTGATCACCCAGGATGTAGGGTCACCAAGACCTACCGATAGTAAGTTCACAAGGTTAGCTCCATAACATGAGATTTCATAGAAATATCTTTGGGCATGCTAGATCCCCTTGGAAGAGGCATTTCTTTTACAATCGTAGGAAGGGAAATTTTGCACGAGATTTTCCCAATTTTATGGTTTCATTCAGAAAGTTGGTCAATGAACCTCCAAGGAAAAGGCAGTAGTAGGGGTAGATAGATCCATATGGCTTCGAATGTGGGAGAGGAACATGGGAAGTATTAGGATTTGGCCAATGTTTGGATGTGTTACCACCACCACCCCTATGTGGTCTAAACTAAACATGATGAGTTTAAGGATTGCAGGGCAGACAGTAGTAGGTTGTTGATGATTATGACTCTTGTATTTATGGAATGGTTCAGGGTATGAAATATGTCTTTATACTTTCATGGTAGTAGATAGACACTTTTGTTATTGATTTCTTTTCCTTCCACTCTTTCTTCTTTGATACAAATATATTTTGGAAAAACTGTGGACTATTTCATTACTCTTAGAGACACCTACAATATGAGGCTCAATGGTCACACACTAGTGCTAAAAATGTGACCTGACTCTTAAAGGTGAGAGTTTCTATTGGGATCTCTTATTTGAAGTTTTGTGGCCCTATTATGTCATTCTGTATATTTCCTAGTTTCCACAGTTCATGCTGGAATTGATTATTTTAGGAAAAGAGTTTGGTTATTTAGTGGTAATATAACAATATTTTCATTTTTTGGAGAAAAGATAATTCCTTATTGCGCAAGATGGAGTTACACATTAGAGGGTTAAACAGATTACTCTTCAGTTGGCTGGTTGTACACTTAGTGCATTGGATATTTTGAGTCATCAATTTCTTATAATGGTGGGGGATTATAGGTATTTATTCCTTGTAGGTGTTCCAGGTATACCTCCCCTTTGAGATGTAGGCTTCATCATTGGTCTACCCCTTGGGGCGACATCAATTACAACACCAACATATCAGATGGGTCTTGAAGATCTTAATGAACTATGAGTGAAGTTTTGGGACTTGTAGAAGAAGGGAATTTTAAGAACCAGGGTTTCACCATGGGAAAGCATAGGTGGTTATTTTTTATCTCAAACATAACTTTTTAGAGACTGTAGTTGCAATAGATCCAATAATGGATGACACATATTTTGATGGGTACTTTTTTTCTTGATGTTTCAAGAGGTGGGTGTAATATATGCAGTGATATGTGATACATCAAGAATCTGGCTTGGTTGTGTCGAGATGTAGAGGCAAGAATTTATTTTATATAGTTAATGAAAGATAAAATAACACAAGTAGAACTATGTGTCCCATGATGTTGAGTTAGCAGTAGTAGTCTTCACATTGAAGTTGTGACGACACTACCTGATAGGCGAAGAGGTTTATCGTCTACATCGCCCACAATATCCTCAAGTATATATTCTATTAGAATTATTTAATCAAGAGAAAGAGGTGATGGATAGAGTTCCACCAACATTTTAAATTGGAGATTAAATATTCTACAATGACGTGGAATGTGGTAGTAGACGCTTTTAGTAGTAGATATAGAATACTATTTCTGAATAAGGCATTAGTGTAGTTTTCGTCATTACTGATAACCATTATGGATGGAATTTAGGTAAATTAACTCCAGTAAATGGGTTTCACCTATCCATTCTTGTTGTGTGTTATGGAGGCACAAATTCGGGATATCGACTGTGAGGCTCTATGTGATAAAATTTCTACAGGTAATTCCCTTGATAGATATTCAAAAGGTGGGGAGAAAATGTTATTTTTAGAAAAAAGATGATGATACTAGGCGTACTGTGTGACTAGATTCCGAGGGAGAATTATGAATCCCCATTAGTTGTACATCTATGTGTTGAAATATTGTTCCTGGAACTGTGATGCATGTTTTATGGCCAAGGATGATGAAAGAAGTTGCAGAGTTTGTGTATCAAAGACTTATTTATTGACAAATAATGGTTGAGGATAAGGTTTTAGTGGGTTTGACTCACCCCTGGAGGGGCGTGAATGAAAATGGGATGGAATAAAAGTGGTATTCGTTATAGGTTTACCATGTACGTATATAGAGAACGATACCGTATATGTGAACATTGATGGATTCACTAAGTTGTCCCACATTCCACCTATCCAGGAGAAGAGTTTAATAGTTATATTGGGACACCAACACATGTATGAGATAGTTATCCTTCATGGAGTTCCATCGATGGGTGTTTTATATAGTGATACTAGTATCACATATCAATTGTGGAAGGGATTTTAGAAAGAGTTCGGGACTTAATTACACTTGAGATCTGTGTTTAATCCCCCAACAGATGGCCAAATGGAGAGGACCATTATTATTTGTGAGGACATGTTTTGATATTGCATGTTATGCTTTGGTTGTAGTAGATAGGATTTCCTACCTCTGGGGGAGGTTTCATTACAAAATAACCACCCATTCACCATCGGTATGGCACCATTAGAGGTTCTTTATGAGAGTTCCTTTTGTTCACCACCTTGTTGGACTTCCTAAGGGGAGTCGTGGCTCATGGGCCTATAGTTTGGTCATTTGACCACAATAAAGGTGAATGTCATACTTGAGAAGATAAATATTTCATTGAGCTGTTATAAATCATATCGTAATACAAGACATGGGCCTTTGGTGTTCTTGGAGATATACCATGAGTTCATTTGCATCTCTCCTTGAAACTAGATATGAAGATTTGGTCAGGATGAGAAGATATCATTGAGGTTCATCTGTCCTTTCTTGATATTGCGTAAAGTTGGTGAGGTGGTGTACCACATTGCTCTGCCCCTGTAGTTAGACCAGGTATATGAATACATTTTTCTTTCTTAGTGGAGATGATATGTGCATGATGCATCACTTATCATTGACATCGGATACATTTTATGGGAACCTAATAGAGGTCAAGGATCGATATAAGGGGATCCTTTGTGGGTGGTTGATTCCTCTAGTGTGCGTTTAGTGGCAACATGTGAATCAATAGTTGAAAACATGGGAGCAGATGGCTGAGAACCATGCACAGTACCCTTGATTTGTTGAGTAAACCATTGTTTTGGAATTTAGGGACGTAAATTTCTATGGTGGGAGAAATTTAATGACTCATAATTTCCTGAATATATTTATTGAATTTACTAGGAAGAATTCCATGACTAGGAACTGAGATGACATGGGATTCTGAGGCCCAGTGTGTGTAGAACGATTCATTAAAAATGATTAAGTTTCTAATAGCATGCACAAAAAAATTATCACAAGAAGTTAAATGAAATTTAAGTGGGAGAACTAATCCGAAACATGAGGGAACCATTAATCTCAGAACATTGGCTTTAACCTTGGCATGACATAACCTCAGATGGCATGTGTCATCTATAGAAAATTTCACTAGGGGAATAACCATAAATAAATAATTATAATTTTATTTTATATTAAAATCATAATAACTCATAATTGGTAACCTTAATTTATAATATATGGCCACTTTTGAGTTCATAAGGGGTTTTTTCTGCAGACAAGGCCTAACAACATCTAATGCAGTCAGGATATGAAAGATAGTTTTTGGATGTAAATTCTATTAAAATATTTTAATAAAATTAATTTATTACTAACACAAAGGATCATATTTTTTTAATAGATGTTATTTATAGGATTCAGGGTTATCAACAAAAACCTATAACTCTTATAAGGCAAGGTGACAGAGATCTCTTGATGAATAGTGCTGCATTGTGGACTGACGATAATTGATGAACCACAAATTTGAAGGATCTTCACCCACAACATCGAAACAGTGACCTTTATTCATTAGAGATATAATCAAACAAAGATATGATGTTTTTTTTTTTGAATTATTTTCCATGTTTAATTATTCCATGATGGACGTTAACCGATCAAGAAAAATATATGCCCATAAATCGATTATTGTTGTGGGATTGGATTTATTTTTATGGTTTTGATGGTAGAATGATCTTGTGATTATTTATTGGATTTTCATATTATTTTTTGTTGAAATGAACCACGGTCGACATGAACATCATTCGTGGTCCATAACTCATAGATGATTTATTCATTTCTCTTCCAAAACATCATTATTAATATGCATTCTTCATTTTTACCATGACACAAAATGTTGTGATTGATCGATCGTTTCACACTTTATCCTTGGGGAAATTATATAATATTCATGATCTTGGATCAACATGGTATGACAAAGCTGTGATGAAAACGACGATTGATTGATCAAAGTGGTTAGGGAGATATTTCTATTTGAGTTATTTTTTGTTAGAATGGATCACGATGTCGATCTGAGCCCATGATGATGAAGAATGTAACCCATGGATCATAGGCTTGCTTCCATTTCAGTAAACACAACACCGAAGGTGAAGAAGTGGCTTGCGGAAGGGTCCACCAATGACTAGTGGTAGTAGTGACCAGTAGCAGTAGGTTGTGGCGATGGAAAAAGGTGGGCCAACGATGGCTGACAGAGGGGGAACATGGCCCGATGGGGCCACGTAAGAGGCTACTACCGGAGTGGTACTGCAGGAAGTGATCAAGAATGTGGTGAAGGGAGTCATGTATGTGGTTGGGGTCCATGTGGAGCCTGAAGTGGCTGAAGTCTATGTCAGAACTATGATGCAGTGTCTATCTGTGTTGAGCACGAATATGTTGTGTTAACCATGTGGAGGAACGCATTCTGGAAGACCACATATTTTTCAACCAAACCAGCCTATAGCACAGGGTAGACCAAATAAGATGGGCCGCTCTAGTGGGCCATGGTCCAGTAGCACTAGTCAACCGAGCCCAGCGGGCCAGACCAGTTTGATCCAGACCGGGCTAGGTCCAGTTGAGTCCTACTTTTAATGTCATTCTAGGACTAGACAACATTTAGGCCTTTTTAGTAGAATGGCCATATGATTCAAACAGATCATCCAATTGAAAATCTATCTGCATCATTGGGACCCTTACATGGATGTCCTTTTGAGATGGCTTGTTTGACTTTTAGTTGAATTTATAGTGGTTGAGAGAGCAGCCTCAGTCATTTCCAGTGAGGGTTCGATGCACAATAATGTTACCATCATATAGAATGACCTATATTCTAAAGTGAGTTGTCTTAGTATAACTTCTATAGTTGACTCAGTGGGTTAGAGAATGAATCACATTGAGAGGCCTAGTCGGTCCTCATTTCTCTTCACGGTACTATATATATGGTTTTTTGAGAAGGCATAAGCAATATTTACATAAGAACATATCCCCTATTTAGGATGATGTTTCCAGTAGGGCCATGTTTCCCACTAGAGATCCATGGAAGTTGACCCCCTTTTAATGTATTCAGATCATATTTTTTTTTCTACATGACTAGACCTAATGAGTGAGATTTGGGTTATTTTCAGTTGTTGATGTTTGGATGTGACATGTTGAATATGTGACATGGGGGTTCTATGACTTATCCACACTCTGTGTGTTACTGACACTCTGTGTGTTACCGAAACATTGTGTGTTAATGACACACCATGTGTTATTGAAACATAGTGTATTAGATAGACTGGATGTCTCAGGGAAACTATGTGACATGTAAAGATCCTGATGTTCTCCCAGATACCTTCGGTATACCTCTTCTACATTCTTCTATCAAGTTGCTCAAGGAAAGGGATATCTCATGATGAGAATGTTACGAGTGTAACCAAATAGCAGGATCTCAATAAAGCTTTGAGTCTTGGTGTATTTAATGAGTATACCTAGATGTTCATATTATAGTTTCTATAGACATTTCCCAATGTTATATAACATTATTTTATTAGTAGTGTTTTCCCTTTGTGGTATTTCAACATGGTATCTTATTCATGGAGTTTCATATATGTTATTACTTTATGTTATCTTGGTTTCCTACTAGTTATTTCATTAGTAATCCATGAGTAGGCAATCCACACATGTGTCACGACTTGTGAATAAAATCAATGATTTGACATGACCTGGGTGGACTTGGACCAAGTGGTGCTTAGATTGATAAAATAGATGAGGTGTTATGTTAAGGCTTCAAACATCTATACTACACATACCATTCTGATAGGGTTTTTTGCAGATGTGTTTTAGGAACATGTTCATTAACTTTTGAAGACTATTTATTTTGGTGGCTTACATTATGGCTTTATCTATAGTTCAATGTTTCTACAGTTTTACTAGGTGGTTCATATAATATAATATGCATACTTTTTCAGCTTCATGTTTTAACCTTCCTTGGATTGGGATTACATATGTGTGTGTGTCTGTGTATGTGCATAATAAAATTCCTCCCATTAAGGATATATTCTTACTAAATGTTTGTGGCCAGCCCATGTCCTATCAGATGAGTGCTTGGGGTAGTCATAACACAGGCCCCATTAGGATGGGTCATGACACTATGGACATTGGCTATGTTTTCATGTGGTCTGGTATCATGGTAAGAGAATCGATATATGTTTATAGATTTGTAAAATTTACCAATTTTGGGGAGATTCTTTGATAGACCATGGAAATATTAATGTTTTTGATTTGGGAGAGGTATTCTAAGTGTACTAATAGTTAGATGATAAGAAATAGGTGAGTAGTAGAGTGAGGAATTAAAAGGATGATATGTGTGGCTTAGGGGGAGTAGCACATATGAAATATAAATATCTATTGTGAATTGTTCATGATGATCAATGTAAATAAATCCTTATAGCAGGGAGTCCACTATAAGATTTTTGAGGTAATGACACCCTCTTCAGATGAAAGTTGTTATGTTTTGGGGATGGATTTTTGTAAAGCCCCACCATTCTAGTGTAAGAAAATAATATTCAATATCATGTATGAAATGTGATACCAAACATGTAATTGAATATAATATCCCACAAATTTATAATATATTTACTATTCAAAAAAAATTCATATGATATAGTGTGAAATGCACGTGATACTATGTTACAATGTGTTTTAAGTAATTATGAGATTCTTTGAAGATTAGTGCTACATGTAAGAATGAGTTTTACTAAACAAAAATATATTTATATTATTTAATATAATATGATTTAACACAGATTTTATACTAGTGGTTATCAGTTGTATTAACTAAATTATGATAATATAAGTTAAAAAAATGTATTAGATGAATTCATTGGTAACCAAAAAATTAGAAATGAATCTAATATCCAGTTGAATATAATCGAATTATAAAATGATTAAGAGGTTTTTTTATTATAATAAATTAAATTAATTAGATTTATTAGTGATATTAATTTAATATTTATATATATATCTAATGTATTTAGTTAATTTTTTAAATATTCATCCAATATATTTTAGTGGCATCAAAAGTTAATAAACCTAATTTTAAACATTAAAACATATATTTTAATTAATGTTTTTTACTTCATTTCAATAGAGAACCGATTTTAAATACAATTTATGGAAACATCAAGAAATAAAATATACAAAATTTGTGAAATAGAATTTTAAAATTAATTTAGGGTGAATTTGTGGTACTTTTCTCTGAAGTATAATATTTTGATAAACGGTGAAAAAAACTAAATTTTAATTCACACCCACTTTTCACTGAGTTTATCTATAAAGATAAATTATATAATTTATTTTTTATATATTTTTTTGAGATAAATTATGGATAAAATAAACTAATTTAGGTCATTTTAATCATTTTTTCATTGAATTTTGATATATAAACATTTCATGATTTTAATCATTTTTACTTAAAAAAGATTTATTTTCATCCTCTCTAAGAGATTAAATATAAATCAATTTCATCCACTTCTATAATTGAAAATTGGAAAAATTAATTAAATATTTGGAATAATATTAATTTATAATGTCTAAAAGGTCAAAATTGTTTTTTTACTAATAATTTTTTTTGAAAGCGATTAAAATTAATTACATTGATTAAGAGAAATATAAGAATAACAAAGGAATAAACATTAGACATAAGATCCAAAATGAATTAAAACTGGTCTATAATTGATTGGACGTTAATATATAAAACATATCGTCAATTTTCATGAAATTTTTATATTATTGTATCAACTTTTCATAGGAAAAACATTATTTTATTTCTGTTTTAAAAAATTACATGTACGCTACTCCAATTACACAATAAAAAGGAAGTCACCACTCCCTCTTCCTCGCACCTCTCGTAAAATATTGGATAATCCAATATCATATCATACATCTAGTCCAAATATTTACACACATACAATAAATATCACCTTGTGAAGATATCCATATAGGGAATCCCTTTGGGGAAAAAAAGGAGTTTCTTGAATGAGAGGAAACACCCTACCTCGAGCTCTTTTATTTTATTTTCATTATCCACAAAATCAATACTTTTTCCCAGTATTATATAATAGCATATGTATCTTCAATATAATGAGATTTTTTTATACTAGGGTTTTGATTTGGGATTATACACACATCCATATTATGCGTAACAAACTTATAGTTTCTGTGTATGATGAACTACCGCCTTAGGAAATAATGATTGTACATTTTTCCTTTAATGCCGCTCATATTGCAAATTATGATGAAAAAACTATATATATATATGATATATGTGATATATATAATATCTTAATGTTTATTAAATTTTTATATAACTCATAAATTCAAACATTACATTTTTTGTAAATATAATAACATCATTGTGGAAGTGTGGACTACCACCTCTTCATAATGATGTGACTTGTTCACACTATAAATGGTACATATAAAGGATGGCTGTGAAAACAATATTTGAAATATATGAAATAAATGTGATACTATAGTTATAATATGTAGATAAATTTATATTAATGACATTTCAATCATTTAAATACGGTAATGAAATGAAATTAGTGTTCATGTGGATGCATGTCCTATCATCTCCATGAACTGTGCATTTAATTTCATATCACAAAATATTATTGATTATTTTAAATAAATATAAAATGATTATATATAATAATTAAATCATTGTTTACATTTTTTATATGATGGAAATATGATCAATGTAATAATAAAATAACATGTCAAAATGTACCGAAAAAATAAGGAAATTAACACATGCAGTAGTGAAAATAATGAATTATTACTAAAAATTAGTAATATGATGTTATAAAAATATCATATATTATATAATAAATATTAATACGTGTCTATAATATTTTATTAATATGTTTTAAACCATTATAAATTATTTTAAATTATTTTCAACCTAAAGGAAACACAAGGTAAGAGATTTTCTTTTCACTTTTTACATTCGTGATATAAAATGTCAAATTCACCACATAATTGGTTTGTGTGGTAAATATACTACCATTTTTAATATATTATATCATTATTTGATTTATATTAATGGTATTTTTAGTTTATAGTTGATTTATTGCTTCTAATGGTATTTTAATTATCTTTTACCATGTGGAAAATAATTCCATAACCCAATTTATTTATTTGGAATATATTACATCCTTTTGTTGATAATATTACAAGATTACATGTCCAATAAAAATATAATAAATTTTTTTTATTTAAAATCGTATTTCATTGATTTACATTTTACACAAAAAAATTATACATTGGTTTAGTCTAAAATTAGTGTTATGTTCTTTTTAATGTTATACATCACAATCTCATTTTATTTGGGATTTTTACCATTGAATTTATGTTTGTGAAAATTATTTTATCATTGTCTAAAAAACCATTAAGTTTTATTCTGAAATGCTTATTCAATATTTTTTCAATTTATTATTCCATTTTTACACTCTTTCGTACAGAATATTTTTTATAAAATGATTTTCTAAAAACTCGAGACTATTTCTCCATTTAGTTAGAGACCAAATTTTCTTCTAAAAAAGGAATACTATTTTTTCATAATACAAAATGTACTGATTTACCCACAAAAATTCTTTCAAATCACCATTTTCATGTTTAAAAAGATATTTTCTTTAAAAAAAATATTTTCAATGAAATAGTTCTTCAAATTGTTTTTCAAAAGAATATAATATTTTCTTGAGTAATTATTTTTAATGTTATTGTTTAATTTCATAATCCAAAACAACCCATTATTTTACTCCCCTTGGGATATTTTTTACTAATATAATACTTCTTCTTCTTATGGTTGTTTTATCATTTATTTGGCCAAAAATAGTATTGATTTTAACATACTTGATTCTTTTATGGGTCACCTATGAAAGATTCAATTTACTATGATCATTGGAAATTTAATTTCCCCTAATTATCTATATCTATTTCATGGATATGTTTATTTCTTAAATCATTTACCATTTCTACATGTTGTGTTTGATTTGAATTTTTATATATTGAATCTGTATATTCTCATGAAATTATATATTTCACATAATTTATATGGAATAACTATTCCAACGATTAAATGTGATATGGGAAACTTGGGATGTTAAAATATTATTTTCCTCAAAAATGTTTTAATGTTTTTTAATGGTATCTCCATTAATCAATGTCAATAACCCTTGATTTAATTTATCCTCTGTTGAGGAAATGTCGACAAATAAAAATTATTTATTCAATATGGATATTTGACAATACATATTTTCTATTGATTAAGAAGATTATTCGATATGATAAATTATTTTGAAATATAATGACAGGTAGTGCCTAGAATTTATATAGCCCTTTAATACATTGATATGTTATTATGACACATATTAGTATGTAAAATCAAATATGTTTATAGATATAGTTTTCATATCAATGACTGATATATATTGACAGTATATGTTTTCTTGTTCTTGAGACATAGAATACAATAATTTATCATATCATTAGTTTTTATTAGTTATAATTTATCCATCATATTTTTCATAAAAATATCTATTGGTGCTTTAAATTCTCAATTCTTTGATTAAATGTCATGTTTCCTCGATTGAATAACATTCCATATTGATTTTTTACTTATCTAGTTGTTTTATTTTTTTTTTAGTTATTTACATTTCCATATTGATTGTATACTTCTTTATTAGTTTACTTATATCATGGAATGTGTGTGGGGGTGTGTTTGGGCGGACAAGGGTTAGGGTGTGTCAAGGGGAAGGCATGTGTGTCATGGAGTGTATAAGGGGTTTGTGTGGGGGGTTTCATGTGGTGAACAAGGGTTAGGGGTGGGTGTGTGTCAAGGGGATAGCCTGGGTGTCATGGGGGTGCGGGGGGGGGGGGGGGGGGGGGGTGTTAAACTGACCCAAACCCCTTAGATAAGAGGCAGTTTATGTTATAACCAACTCTAATGCTATCAATTTTGGGCAACATTAGAGGGGGTTTGAACCCCCTCTACTGTAACTACCAAAAAATTCACTGTGAATTTACCTGTGCCTCTTGACAACCACCTCTACTAATAGTAGGCAGGCACATTAGGGTAGGTTTCTCACAACAACCACTAATGTCTTTGGAAGGGGCTATAACCCCTTTTAATGTAAAAAACAACCCCTTATAAAGTGGTAATTTTTTTTCTACTGAATCCATAATGTCCAGGAAGGATGATGGGCATGAACACTTGACCGAAGGTTTATTTGTGTTTTATATAAACTACTAGCATAATTAAATCCCTGGTAAATATTTCATCATGTTTAGTCAATCAATTTGATGAATAAATATTAATGATGAATAAGTAGTGTTACTTGTTATGTTTTGAGATTAATTTATTGAGTATATTGTATTGGGAGTATATTTAGAGACCAAGAGTTTGATTTTTTTTTTCTTTTTTATTATGATCCTTAATATCCTTTAATAGTTTATTTTACTACTTAATGAATCAATTTTAATTTAATAATATCCATTTCATGGATTTAGGGATGAATCTGAAATTGATCAAAGTATAACCAAATGATGAAATTGTGTTTATAGAAATATATGAACTAAATATATTTCCATAAAATCATAGCCAGTAAATTAATTACTAAACATTAGTAAAATGATCAAAAAATATTATCTTCATACATTAATATTTTTTTGATGAAATTGCCTTTTAAATCACAATATATTTATTTCTTTGAGGAACTCAGCATTCCATTGATCATTAAATTGTTTTTGATTGATAATATTATTCAATTACTATAAATATTTATGAATTTTCTCTATGTATGTATATCTATGTCCTATTAATTTTCTCCAACCTATAGAATTTGTTATATACTAGTCAATGTGACCTTTATACATCTCATTATCTCCTTCTGATAGGATGTTTTATGAACCATTATCAATATGATGGATTTAAAAAGTTGGAATATAAAATAATTTATAACCAATTCTATGATTAAATTATGAGGATGAAATTTAATAAATGTTGTGAGAATGTGATGCCCTGAAATTCTAAAGTAAGAACATTGTATTAAATATCTTTTGTGAGAGGTGACACCGAGCCCATAATGGAATATAGTATCATGAAACATTTATATATATTTAATAGGTTAATTAAATTAAACAATGATATAGATTTAATATCAAATTATACTAAGTTATTTTGTGTTTTATACAATAATAAGTTTCTCCTATGGCTTTCATTACACGCAATACCTAGTTTTGAGAAACAACATAATAATAATATTTTTAACATATTAAGGAATAACCAAGGTGTTATACTAGATATTATCAATATTATTAGATAATTAATGAGAATATGTGGTTTACAAAAATATAATATGAATTCATAGGTTACGAATTAATTAGGAAAGAATATAATATATTATTGAATATAAAATAACTGTTTTCTGATTACATGGGTGTTCTATTCTAATTAATTTAATTAATTGAAATTATTGAGTGACATTAATGTAATATATATATATATAAACTCTATAGAATATTTTTGATATTCATCCATTATATTTAATTGTCATAATATGGGAATAATCATAATTTTATTCATAAAAAAATATATGTTTATAAAGAAACATTTACCTCCATTTAATGTTGAACCAATTTTAAATTAATTTTTTATAACTTTTATAAGTTATATAAGTGAAAATAAATTTTATTTTTGTATGAGAACCAAAAAAATTATGTTATGGTTAATTTTTTGAATGTTTCTCTGAAGTTACATTTTTTATGAAAAGTGAACAATAATGAGATTCAATTTAAGAACATTTTTTCATCAAATTTATTTATAAGATTAAATTATATTTATATTGGTTTAATGATTTATCAGAAAAAATTTAAAATAAAATAATCCTATTTAGGTGATTGGAATCAATTTCTCATTGGAATTAGTTATAAACACATCTCATCCTTTTGAACATTTTTACTCTAAAACACTACATTATCATCATATCTATGGGAATTAGTTTAAATTAGTTTCTGAAAATTAAATGCTTTAAATTTTTAATAATGGATTAAATATTTGGAATAATAATAATTTATAATAAGTTAATATTATATTTTTAAATAATATATAACTGAAATTTATTAAAATTAATTACAGCAACTATGATAAATATTATCATAACAGGGGCTAAACATAAATCCTAAGGGCCAGAATGTTTTACATAATTGTCTAAAAACAATTGGATGTTCATATTTATAACCTATAATAAATTTTTTATTATTTTATCTATTATTATATACAATTTTCAAAGGAAAAACATTAGTGTAATTCTCTTTTAAAATTTTTACAAAAACTCTACTCATTATCCTCCATAAAAACAAACTCACCCACAATCTTCCTCACACCTCTGAAGAGAACTTGGATAAAAAACATCCATCCAAAATAGATCCTAAATACCCATATCATCTTCCTAAAATCCTCAATATGGGAATAAATCTATCTCAGGAAGCCCTTTGGTGAAAACCAAAAGGAGTTACCCGAATTATAGGTAATAACAATCATCATGCTCTTTAAATTTATTTTCATTATGAACCCCTAAAACTATTATTTTCATAATATTATATAAAATAATCAATATCTAAAATATGATAATATTTCATATGTTATTTATTTTACCAACACTGACACACATATCAATCAAATTGGTAATAAATCTTCCATTTATGTGTACATCTAACTACAACCTCGTGAAAAGATGATTATTCATTTTTAACTTTACAGCCACAAATGTTAGGAATTATTATAGATGAACTATTTTTATATAATATATATTATATTAATAAATTTTTTATTCTAATTTAATTATTATATAATTCATACATTCTTACATTCCATTTTGTGTAAATAAGATAAAATCGTTTGCGCATGTGTGGACTACCACCTCTACAATGCGATGTGACTCAGTCACAGTATACATGGAATATATAAAGGATGGGTTTAATAAAACTACATGAAATATTTTACATTAATATGATAATATAATTATAGTATAAATATACATATATACAATTTACTTTTCATTATTTTAAATACAATAATGTAATGAATGTCGAGTTCATGCATTCTTACTACCTACCACCTCCTTGAATGGTGAATTTTATTTCTCATCTCCATATATAATGTGTTATTATAAATACATATATACTGATAATATATCTTCATTATATCATTTATTACATTATACTGATTATTAAATCACTATTTATATAAGATGAACACAAATAAAAACTTATGACATACTCGGAAAACTAGGGAATTTAAAATCAAAGTAGTGAAAATGATATAAATTTATTGGCAACCATGTAATAAGATATTATAAGATGACCGTATATGATATCATAAATATTAATATTATTTTTAAATATTTTTTTAACATTTTAATACAATTATATAAATGTTAATGGATTTTCAACCCAAAGGAATCACATGGTGTGGTCTTTTTCCCACACTTATTAAATTTGTGAGAAAAAATTTCATATTATAGAGTTAATTATTTGTGTGTGGTGTATAAACTAACCATTTTGATATATTATAACATTAATTATTTTATCTTAATGATATATTGAGTTTTAATCTGAATTATTTCTTAAAATGGAATATGAACAAAGTATAACCATGTGGAAATGAATTTCATAACCCATTTCTGGGTAATATTACATCTTCACAATCATTATAATTCTGTGATAATGTGTGAAATCAAAATTTAATATATTTTTTATTCCACATATTTTATATGGATTTAAATGTTACTTATGTAAATTATTCATTGGTAGATTCGAACATCAATTTCATGGTATGTTTATGGGTTAACTTTACAATCTAATTTTTTTTGGATTGATTACACTTGAAGTTTCATTTGAGAAAATTATTTGAAAATTTTCTAAAAAACAATTTAATTTTATTTTAATTTGTTTATTCTTGTCCTTTTTCATATAATATTACCTTTTTTCCAATCATTGGGACACAAATTATTTTAGAAGTTGTATTTCGAGAAAACCGACAATATTTCTCTCTTTAATCGGAGAACAAGTTATCTTCTAAATACCATGTTTTCTGAAAATGTTTTCAAAAATATTTTTAAAATTTACAAAATGAATTATTAAATACATGTTTAACCATTTTGTACTTTCCCTTTTCAATGAATTTTATTTTTTTGAAAAAGTAATTTTTCTTACATTTTTTCAATGTAAAATGAATGTATTTACCTCATATGACATGTTCGAATGTACTAACAATCATAATTTCAAAAAAGAATTTTTTTAATAGGATAATTTCAAATTAATTTTTTAAAATGTATTTTCAAGTTACACGAATTTCAAAAGGTTTTTCAATATAAATGAAAACTTTCATCAATAATAATTTTAAAGATATTATTTTATTTTATAAATGATGAAAACCTTTTATTTTTCTGCATCTAGGATATTTTGCATTGATACTATCATTACTCTCATAAGGATGATTTATAATTTATTTGGACATGTATAGATTTTTCATTTTCATCCTTGATTACTTTTTTATTCCCCGTTGAAATATTATATTTCCTATGATCATTTTACAATTATTTTCCCCTTATTATCGATATTATTTATCATGGATATGTTTATTTCCTAAACCATTTATCATTTATACATATTGTGATTACTTTTACTAGTTATATAATGAATATCCTTATACTGATGATATTTATCGGTTTTATTTAATTCAATAATAAATATTATTCAAATGTTTCAATGCGTTATGGGACACTTTAGATGTATAAAAATAATTTTTCAAAAGAATGTTATAATGATTGGACAATATTATATCCATTCAACAATCCCAAAAACCCATATTGTTAGTTATCATCCATTGCAGAAATATTAATAAATAAGGATAATTTATTCAATATATATTTTTATTCTATTTTTCCTATAGAATAAATTAATTATTCGATATTAGTAATGGTTTGGACATACAATGATTTGTGGCGCCAAAAATTTATATATCCCCACAATGCATCGAAAGGTTCTCTTGAGAAAAATCATATTTTCAAGTTATACAGGTTTCTATGTTTTGTTTTAAACTGTCTGGAGGATAGATCATGACAGTAGATATTTTTATATTCGAGAGACATGATGATCATTAATTAAGTATGTCTATTATTTTCATTCAATTAGTATTTATCCATGATATTTTTCAATTGCATATCTTTGGATGCATTTCATTATCAGTTCATTAATAAAATGGAATGTGTATAAATTTTCTAACCTTCCCATATTTGTTTATCTTATACAGTAATTGGAATGAAATTTTTTCTATGTCATTTTATTTTATATATTTACTATAAACTTCCATAATAGTTTTTTGATATCATGGAATGTCAATTTTTTAATTTACCTTTCCATTTGATTGTTATTTTTTATTCATTATTACTTATACTGAACTTTTAAATTTCTAATCATTTAAGATCAGCCTTATTTTTCTAATATTCCCCATAAATCCATTAAATATACTAGTAAATATATGAAATGGTACACTATATGGAATAAAGTTATTATCCTTGAAATAAATAAAAAATTATTTATCATGTCATTATTGTATTTCTTTGTAATACAATAATCTTTTATATATCTGATTAAACAAGAATATAAAACATTTTAATGCTTTGGGATTTTATTTCTTGTAATCCTAAATATTTAATGGTTGTTGACAATGCCTCTGGGATTATGAGGGTAGGGTTGATATCTGTTCCAATGACTAAGGGATTTGGTTGTGAGTGTTTATTAATGATTCCTCTCCATAATTAGTTGGACAAAAATATCTAGAATTTTTATCTATATTTGATGATAAATTTACCATTGGGTTATGAATGTTATATTTTACGGTTCATAGTGCAATATGACAAATAATTAAATAATACCCTTTTTGTAATGTTTTGAATTTCTAATGTAATTTGATTATCTATATGATATATGAAAACAAAAATATTTATATAAAGAATGTTAATAGTATATACAATATTTATAACACATTAAAATATTTTTATTGATGGGTTTTGAAGTTTTATAGGTCTCTTGGATGTTCAGATGAGTTTAGGGAAAATTGGGATTGTAAAGCATAATATAGAGATATATAACCTTGGGAACACATCTAGTAGACCATAAGAGGAAACCATTATATTGGATGGTGTTTAGAAATTTTCTGTCACGCAGTTCGCACATAATTTTCCTAATCATGTAGAATAACTCTAATCCACACAAAAAGGTAAAAATGCCAATTCTATCAACACATTGTTATGATTTTACCCCTTTCCATATATATATCTAGTCTAACAGCCTTTTAAATGATCTTTCTAATTCATCCCTCTATTGGAGTGGATCTCCATTGTTCATAGTCTATGTCAAATTACAATATATGAGTTATAATCAAAGAAATAATTATACAGCTCCATTTATTATGTTTTTTTATATTCATGTCCTATATAAACATTATCATTATGAGTGTTAATATGAACAATTTTCTTATCATTCATATGATTATTCATTTCCTGCCATTTATTATTAAATCAAAAGATGATATGGGATGAGTGAATCCACCTAAAATTAAGGTAGGCCATCTATGAAATTATCATCAATGTAATTTTTTATATATGTTTTTTTCATAATTCATCACCACATAAATCCAATATATTTCAATTAAATTGTGTAAATCCATTAATTACATTCTTAGACTATATATTTTATGATATTTAGGCCCCAATACATAGTTGGATGTTGTTGAACCAAACTAAAACCACCACTTAATGAGTGTTTCTTACGTGGCCATGACCGTAATAAATTTATTTTTCTAATCCACTTTTTTATGTGTGTTAAATTGTATTTTATGATTGAGTTGGCTAATTATATTTAAAACTATTTTTTATGTTATCACCATGCCAAATATCCCATGATGAGTTAAAAACACACCTTTTGTTAAATTGGGAATTGAATTTAATGCGAGGAACCTAAAATTATGTTGCTTAACCCAAGAAAATGAGTCCATGGACATTATCCGAAGATGATGACCTCTATTTTAACCACCCTTATATGGGTGAGTGATATTAAATGGATTACAAGATCATGTTATTTTAATGTAAACACATACCATCCCCATGTTTATTGCAATATTTATAATGATTAAATGACAAAATTGAGCTAATTGGGTCATGGAAAGTGAATTGGTTGCTTATATTCCCATTTCATTATTACCACCATAGTCTATATAATGGTTAAGTGATATTAAATTACCTGATGAATTTTTTAGGAACCTATAAAATAGAATGATTAAAAAATTTCTTTTATAGTAAATTATATGGAATATTTCCTGGATCTAGTTTAATTTTTTATGAAAAAACATTCCTACTTTTTAGATACACCTTGAGATATGCTGGGATTCGGATACAAAATTACAAATATGGGCTTGTATGGAAAGTTAAAATAAGTTAATTATGAATGATTAATAGATTATAGACATGAAAATAATAATTTTTTATTTTAAATCACTATACATTATGTTCCCCATTGTTAATTGAAATCATTAGATGTGAAGTTCAATGTTATTTGTTGAAATAACTGGAAATGTGGTTATTCATTATTTATTGAAATCGTCATACATGGTGTTGGACACTAAATTATAAAAAACTGGGGGATATGGTGCTCTTAATACTTATCTATTGAATTTATGTATGTGATTTTCCACACCCATTGGTCAGATAATCAAGATAAATTATTTATTTTTATATAAATTGAAGAATTTTTATCTCTAGACATTGAATCTGTTGGTTATAAAATATGGTTCCCAATTTAATTTACATAAAATTAAATACTCCATGCTATTATAGATTAGGCTGAAGCTGGTATGGTCTTCCAGATGTCTCATGAGGAACCTAAGATAAACATGGTTATTTATACAACAATTCATTACTATAAAATTTTCATACATAAATAGTGGTTTGTTAATATTTATATACATGGATATAATAATACTCTAATGGTGGTGTCCTATTTAGTTTTAATCACACCATATTTGGTCTTTTTTTTCCCATGATGAACTCTTAGCTTCACATTCTGGTCTAAAACTATACAACTTTATTGTTGCTCACCATGGACTATGACATTACACGGCTTTAGGGTCCGATAATATATTCATGTAGCCTATAATAGTTTATTATTATTTTTATTTATTTTCATTTGTAATATAGTATTTCAATTTATTAAATTTATTTATGACATGGAATGTTCATATATATTTGGTTGTTTATATTGTATTAACATGGTTATTTATTCATTATTTATTTTCACTTACTATTATCAACAGTTACTTTAAAATTATTTATATGTATAATATGATTACTATTGATCACAATATTATTACCAATCCATTTTATCACGATTAGAACATAAATTATAGTCGTAATCCTCTAGAATTTGGGGAGGAATTTTTGAGGCTATTTCACTTATAGATCTTGTTACTATTAATAGACTGAGATGCATCCGAACATGAAAATTTTTTATGTGATATTTTCTATATTATCACACTGTGTTAATTTAATAGAATAAATATTAAAGAAGTGTTATAATGTTTTAAATAGATTATTTCTAGTAATATGAAACCCACAAATGAGGAAAATATCATGTCGCATGGGATGGGAATTTTGTTCATGTGGTTTGCTGTTATAATTGGTTATTATTTCACCATATGTGGCTGTAATTATTTTTGATAGTTTTTTATTTGTTTTATTTATCTCATGGACCACTAATGAAAGAGAGGAGTCATGTTCATGAATCTTTTTAGCTATATAAAATTCACATGATATTAGAATTCTTATCATTATACGATTCTTGTGCGTTTTCTTTTTTCATATGCATGTATTATTCATTAATATGATATCATCCCTTTTAAATGTTATGGTTTAGGGTGAGTTAAATTAAGAGTTTTTATCAACCTAAATATTTTTTCAAACATTACATGATGGTATAATTTAATTTATCCATATAATGTTTTTTAAATGATTAATCAACTCCCATTGAATTTTAAAATTCATAGTAAATTTGATTTGTTTTATTGAATTCATGTTATTTCTCATGGATTTCAACTAAAAATGGTACTAATTTAAGTATATGGATTGATGTAATCCATAATATGGGTATGTAAACCCACATAATGGAATTATTTTATTCTAAATATGACCATTATATGTAAACCTTATCCATATATGCATTTATAAAAACAACCTAAAGGAGTACTGTAATCAGATGATTCTTTATTAAATCAACATGTTCAGTTGTGGATGTCAGTAAGATTGTGTTTTAATTACAACATAAAAAGGCTTGTGTCTCTATAACATGGGAATGGTTACCTTTTCAAAAAAATCCATGTACATTACTATAACATTGTAGGTCAATCTTGATATTTTATGAAAATTGGATAAATAAAACTTGAGCCATTAATGTTAGCTTGAATGTTTTATTCATTTGAGATGAACCCAATAATATTTGGATAAATCATTAATAAATCTACTTTTATTGGGTTTCAATGAAATGATATTACCAATATAATTTATATAGTGGTAACTAATATTTTTTGAATGTATACATGTATAACATGACCCAGGTTAAAATGATGGGATCCGAATAGGTCAAATTTTCCCTTTTTTTGCTTCATGATCAATCCAATAGATTTATATTCAAGTTAAATATTAGGGTTATATAATGTGTTAGTAAACACTCATATAGTATTCATATAAATGTTTTGTGGATTATTACTTGATTAATCTCCTAAATTGAAATAATGCATTTCATCTTCTATTGAGCCTTATTATTAAGAGGTTATAGTTAATAACTCGCATAATTTCATCCTAATAATTCCATTCCTTTATAGAAAATGATTAAAAATATTTTTTACTAAGAAAAAGTGTGAACATAGAATATAAATTAATGCTTAATTTAAATTAGAGATAATTTTTCTAAAATCATATGTGGCTCTAGCTAAATATAGTGCCATGTACAGTTTCATGTGTCACTACTACTTAACATTTCTTATATCCAATACAGTTTAATGTTTTTATTAAATTATAATTGATGTAGAAAATTTAATAAAACGTATTATTATTATTTGTTTAATGAATCCTGGAGTTAGAGTTTGTAAAAATTATACCTTAAGAGTTAAATTTTCATGATCCATCCATCCCTGGTCCATGGACCAATTCTTCGAACCCCATGGGTCTCTTATAATACCTTGGTTTTCCTCAAAGTAGACAATTTGAGATTAATCACTTAGGTTATTTACTTATCTAATGATTTCCCCATAAAAAAATTATATGTTATTTTTTTGTGTTTTTTCACACTCTCACACTTCATATGAAATGCATTAGATGGTTAGCCACTCTAATCACTACATTAATTCTTTGAACACACAACTTTTGAGTTCTAATCAGGTAAGCTCCCAGAAAGAATGGTGTCCCATTTTTACATGAATAGTAACAATTATACATTTATGTATCACTTTTAAAATTGTGTTACACTCTCTAACATGTCAAGGAACAACAACCTCATTGTGGACCCCCAAAATTAAACTTAGGTAGTGCCATATCACATCAAACTGGGTATTGGTTCTTACACCATTTATTCACAACATGGTCATCCCCAAGCAATGAATCTTGTTATCTAACCCAATTGGAATCATGTAATACCATCGTTTCCTTCACATTACACTACATGATATTACACACTGGGGTCACCTATCAGACTAATGACTATCCACTGAGTCCAATAGATTTTCTTTATGTTTTTTCCCTCACTCACACACACACTGTGAAACATCCCATAAGGTACCCATCTGGATCACTACTCGAAGCCAACCATACCTAACTGTGGATTTCACATCAGGTAGGCTCTCAGAAAAAAAAGATGAACCTAGTTTACATGGGTCCTAAAATTTACCGTTTTAATTCTCACCATTTTAGGGGTGTTATAGTGAAAATTTATGAAATAAAAAATTTATAAAGTCGGTAGGTTTGACCAGGTAAATATGAACCCAAGAAGGGAGGGCAAAAATATTTACATATATATTGTATCTAGTGTACAAATTTTTAATATTAATATTAAATTTATATCATGAATATATACTAGATAATTACTTTATAGATGATTAATCAAATTTTGGAATGATAATAAAGTTATATAAGAGAAAAAATTAAATGAATAGAAATGGGAGTTACCACATTATTAATGTTTTCATCATTTCAATAGGGAGAATCCCTTCATGTCTAGGGTTATGGTACGAAAAAAATATACCTGACACTAAAGAGGGATTATAGGATTAATGAAAAAAATTGTGAAATTGTATATTCATTCGGGTCTTATTTTCAAATTGTATGAGAGGGGATATATTTTGTGACCCATCAACCTAGGAGCTATACAACAGTGCCCCAATCATCTTGGCCACATACCCTCAAGAGTGCCTCCCCATATGCCAGAGGGAACTGACTAGCAGTGAGGGTTTGGAAATTTAGTCTTGTGAAACTATAACCTCTTTTATCAGAATCAAAACACCACGAAAGAAAACAAATATTACCATGTGAGGATGAATATTAATAAACCTAATAATACCTTGTCATATGATTTTCAAATAAGAACAAAATTACTCAACCGGAATGTAAAACATTATATGAAAATGCAAGTTCCAAGTGTCTACAATGAAACTCAATATAAAGTCACAACCAAACCAAGTGGGTCCCGAACCATGTCTGGTTCCCCCACCCATGCTCTAATCCCAAACATCAACTTATTCTAGGAACTTGCACTTTTCTTATCCTAAAACAACATAGTTTACATGGGTGTAGATCTGGGGTCCTGAATAGGGTATGAGTAAAACATAGTAGTCCACCACAAATTTTGCCTAAATCATGTCCTGTCAAAGAATAGTGCATGCAGTTCAATGAATAAATAAATACAATGCATAATTAAATAGTAATCACATTGTCATTTAATCATCAATAATTACACTAGGAATACTTTCAATCGATGTTTCTTATTTGTATCATAATTAATTATTATTAATCATTAGATGATGTTTTTCAGGCCTAGCACCCCCAATCACATTAAGTGTAGGTCGCCAGGCCTATCACTCCAAATTGAATTTGGAGTAGGTCGACATTCCTTGCAGCCCATATATTATGTATGGATAACTATTGGGGAGGAACACAATGTTCATGTCACAACTTCTAATCAGTCCAGAACACCATGTTTTATACAACAAAAATATCATCCATTTAATATTTATTTTATTGATATGAATTATCCACATCATTCCATTACAATTCCATCAATTTGTTACGCATTTAAATGGCCATTAGTAATCCCATAAATTAACTAAGAACATTATCCTTTAATTAATTCATCAATTAACCAACCAATCTACATAATTCTCATCCCTTAATAAATTATTCACAATTAATTATCCCTTTCAAATCTCTAATTTTCATAATTATTTCTCTCAATTAATTATTTTTGATCGACATCATGGAAAATAAACAATTCTCACAATTACTAATCTTTCATAGACCAAAATAATTTTGTAATCAATTTCACACAATTAATTATCATTACGCAATTAATTAAATATATCAATTACTATATCTCAACCCATAAAAAACATCACAAATATCTATTTGGGAAACCCCCTTAATTTGTTCTGTGATTCATCTATCAATTGATCACCAAGGCCATCGCAAGTCAATTCCATATTCCTAATTAATCCAATTTAGGAAATGAATTATGAAGGGAAGCTAGAAAATCCTAAAATCACATACCAATATCCAAAATCATGACTATGGGAGTTCTATTTAAACCAAATACCTCAGATTATTGATGGATGTTAGCCTAATAAGAATCCACAAAATTCTATAGGCACAACGCCGTCGATCAAACTTTGGATATAAATACCTAAATCAATATTAAGATCAAAGGAATCAAGATATTTAAAATATAGATATAGATCCACATTCCTAGATCTAGATCTCAACCCATAAATTTAGATCAATGGAAATAGTAATTATCATCATTGAAATGATCAAGGAAAGATAGAGGAGTGAACTAGAGAATAAACGGGATGAAATCCACTTACTCGGAAGAGAGAAAATATTCCATTGGGATTTTGATATCAAAGAACGGTTTTCAGATCACCTTATAATCCCTCTAAAGGCCTATAGGATCACCTAGAATTTGTCATGCCCGATCTAAGGTCGAAATATTGGAGTCTTGGTGGGTTCAGGATTTTATAAAAAGTATTTTTTAGATATTAAATTCTTCACACACGGTTTCTTGGGTAGAGGCACGGGGTTAGGAAAAAACTGTGCTCCAACCATGCAGAACCCTCTTTCATATTTTTCATGGTAGGAATTGTTTAGTCACACAGTTTTTTAAACTGTGTGAAAACCCTATGGAACCATAGTTTGTCTTGGTTTTGTTACAAGATTTTTTTAAACCATGCACAAATCATTTGCACCCCAGTGTCCCTTATGTTTACTTAAAAGTTAACAAAAATGAACCCCAGGACACTACCCCAAAACAACAGTAATTTAAAACCTCAAAATGTAACATAAATTACTCCTAATATGTTTTTAAAAAAGGTCAAAATCATAAAACCTACCCACCATATAACATCTCATCCTTGAGCTACACTCTCAAATATCTCTAATATTACCAGCCAAAATTATTGGGTCATATAGTCTCCATGTCTGATTATCATTACCAAGTTTCCTATTAAACACTCCCATGTTTATATAACAGATGAACTAACGGAACAAACTTTCGCTATTACACATTCTCCCTATGACCGAAAACATGTATCAGATTCTCCATAAAAGATGCATCTATATCGAGTTCAACCTCTTCCACATCAATCACATGATTAGGGTTAGGATGATACCACTATAGTTGTGACACGTGGAAAATATCAGGAATGGATTGAACTTCTGTGGAAGGGCTAATTGGTACACAACCAACCCGATTCAATCTACCTCCTCAAAAGGTCCTACCAACCTGGGCGCCAACATTCCCTGCCTTTGTATCCTATGGTGACCCAATCTTGATGACACTCTATGGAATACATGATCAACCAATGAAAACAAAAGGTGTCATCTCCGTCTATCAGCATACGACTTCTTCATACTTTGATCCATAACCATACGTATCTAAATCAAAATCATTTGCTCTGATGACTCATGACCGAGACTCGGTCCCAACAGATCTAACTCACCCACCTCTAACCAATATAGTGGTTGTATATACGGTCTACCATAATGTGCCTCATATGGTTCCATCTATATAGTTTCCTGGAATATATTTTTATCGGAAAACATTAATAAAGCCAAGTACCTCTCCAAAGAACAACCAAATTCATACACACATGCTCGCAGTATATTCTATAACACCTTTTTTGAAAGCACTAACTTCCCATTTGTATGTGGGTTGAAGGTCATACATTACAAAACCTGTGTACCATGAACCTTCTATAAACCCTTCCATAAGAATTACATAATATGAAACTCTCAATCTAATACTATAATCTATGGAACCCCCATCAAAACTATCTATCTCACATAAGTACATATCTCCCAACTGTTCTACTGTATCGTTTTCCAAGGTATGAAAGAAATGTTCTAACATCATTAGTTAATAAAAAACAACCCAAATAAAATCATTATTACTAAGTGTCTTAAGTAGCCCAACTATAAAATCCAATTCACATCATCACACAACCATTCCGAAATAGGAAATGGATGAAAAATGCTTCAAGGCCGTTGATGATATTCCTTTGACTACTGACAGGTGAATCCACTTATTACAACTATATTATCTCATTTTTTATGTATGGTCACAAAAAATGTCAACATAGTTCATGGTACATTTTTTCACCCCATGATGTGCCACCCATTATGAGCCATGCAATTCTGACATGAGTTCCTCTCCCATACTTCTTAGGTGAATCAACCTGATTTTTCACCTAGATGTTCATGTCATCATCTATTGCCCAATCTGAAGGTGTCTCCCCAACTTCAAGGCTTTCCCTTAAGGATAAACATGCCAGATTCTCAAACTATCTATCCCTAATATGTTTCATGAGTCCATACACTATTGTTATAGATTCCAGAATTATCCTCTCTTGACACTCCTAAATTTCCACCTGCATTTCTGCCAGTAAAGTCATCTTCTTACACTCTGCACTTGACTCATGTTCTAAATGAGTCTATGTTTTCCTGCTCAAGGCATCAGCCACACTATTCCCTTTCATGTGTATATTATCTAGTTCAAATTCAAAGTACTATATATACTCTACCCGTCTTCGTTGTTTATGATTCAAGATGCACTGTGAAAATATATACTTCAAGATTTTGTAAAATATTCCACATAAAAGATAGTTTTACCTACAATCTAGAGAAAAACCCATTACTGGAAATTTGATGTTATGATTAGGGTCATTTTCTTTATGTGACCATAGTTTTAGAGACCCTGAAGAATGAATCGATACCCTTGAATCAAGAAAACTCCATGTCCGATCCTAGAAGCATTACAACACACCATGTACTCCACACCTAACTTGGGTAAAATAAAAATTGGTGTTTATTCCATGAACTTTTTAAACATGAGGAAATCAGTCTCACATGCTTCTATCCATATAAACTTCATCCCTTTATTTTTCAAACCAGAAATCACTGCTGCCAATATGGAAAATTCCAAGATGAACCTCATGTAATATCATGTTAATACCAAAAAACTTATGATTTAAAAACCATTATTTAGATTCTCCTAATAAATCAATGCCTGTAATTTTTTTTGGGTCCACAACCACACCTTCTTCTGAGATGATATTCCCCAAAATTTGTACCCAGTTAATCAAAAATTGACATTTAGATGGCTTGGAATATAGACAATTCTCTCTCAACGTACCAATGATGATGTCAAGATGGTGGGCTTGATCATCATGATTCTTTGAGTTCACCAAGATTTCATCCAAAAATACCACGAAAAACTGATCTAAGTACGGATGAAAGATCATGTTCATCAAGGCCATAAATACTACTCGATCATTTTTCAACCCAAACTGAATTAAAAAACTCAGAACGGTCAAAACTACTTCTAAAACTAGTTCTTGGTATATTTTAAGTCTGAATTCTCACCTAATGATACCCTAATATCAGATTGATATTTGAGAACAGACACACCCCTTCAGCCCGTCAAACAGATCATCAATACGCAGAAGAGTATATCAGTTCATCATGGTTATTTTATTTAACTTCCAGTAATAGGCAGAAAAGCGTAAACTCTTGTGATCCTTCATTGCAAACAATACACTTGATCCTCAAGGTGATGTACTTGGATGTATAAACCCTTTATCCTAAAACTCCTTCAAAACCATTTTGAGCATAAGAATTGTCCTCAATTCCATTCTATAATGTGGAATAGATATAGACTAATCCCCCGTAATGATATCAATAATGAATTCCACATCTCTCTCTGGCAGAAAACCTATAATGGCTTCAGGAAATGCATCCTGAAACAGTTTTACTACTTCTAGAAGGACAACTTTCCTACCACTCCCATCATCTAGAAAAAGACTATAAACATGGGTTGTGAGCTCTCCCCATTTCCATGTAATTTTCCTATATCATCCTACATGTATATCCCATTCTCCACAATGAACAAACCAATCAACCTCAAGAGATGCAAAGGTCACTCCCCTTCAGTAACAATCTATATAGGTTGGGTATGTGACTAGCCTATCCATACCCATAATTAAGTCAAAGCCTGTTATATCCAAGACATAGATATACCAGAGAAAATAAATCTCTCCGATCTCTAGCGAACATTCCTTGAAAAACCGATATCCCTAAACCATGATTCCAACGGTGTATCGATATTTATCACCCCACATACAGACTCCACATCCATGCTCAATATATTAACAATATTTTAATATATAAAGGAATAAGATGTACCAATATAAAACAAGGTAGTAGCTAAAATAGAATCAACTAGAATTGTACCTCTTGTTTCAGTGGACCGACTTTTATCTCTACTACTATAGGCTACACTGCATGTAACTATTATTCCCCTCTTCCCTGTGGTGTTTTCTTACTCCCTTGAGTAGCACCAATCTGCTGACACAAACACTCAATCCCTAAAGCACCCACTACCTATACAACCTCTTCTAGTAGAACTCCTACCGCCATACCTATATGGTGTAGAAGACCCCCTTCCCACACTCTGACTCAGAGCATCTACACCCTCAGCACCAACTTTTTGTTTCTTCTTATATAACTTCTATAGGTTCTTTATATTACCAAAAAATTGACACTTCACTAGTGGTAATGGAAAATGTGTATGGTAATATCCATCCATATTGTAGTAGTGGAACAGAACATTTGAAAGATACAATGCAATTGTTCATCATGGCTGTCCACCTTCATTTCTACTATCCTAACTAAGGTTCTCATATTGTCGCTTCATTATCTAGGTAGGAACACTCCTTGATCATACAGTGAAAGCTAACACTCCATTAATGGAAGCCTCCATCAGGTTCCCCTCTGAAATGAGAGTCTAATTAACCACTTTATTCAATTTATTCTGCCCAAAATATTCACCTGGGACATAATTCCACAACTAAGTCGATCATGAAATTGTTTTGCTGAAGAAGCCTTATCTTCCTCCAATGATGGTGAAAAATGCTATAAATCTCTGAAAAGTTTAGTGTATTATATTATGTACATTATTCTTATGTCATATGAATAAACTCTGAAGCCTTTTCCTATTTCAACATGTTTGGAGAGAAGTGTTTAAAGTACATCTTCAGAAATTCATTCCATAACATATCATCAGTCTGTCAATATCGTACCTGAATGTCACAACAGCAATTTGCTGACCCCCATAGCATATAAGCATCCAACATGACCCTCCTTCTAGATGGAGTCTATAAATGGTCAATTAGAATCTATATGGATTCAATCTATAATTCATCTTCCATAGTTCCACCCTCTCTAGTAAAAGTACATTGGTGTTTCACTTATAACCCCCTTGTCAACTCATACATTCTTTTGGGAAGTTGACCTGGGTCTCTCTCCATTAATTGAATGAATTGAGCAATTTTATCTTCAAATGTTCCCCTGCTTCCTCATCTTCCACCAATGGTGCCTCAAGCTCTATGTTTTGAAGTTCGTTTTGGGCCATACCATTCGGTCTCTCCCTCAACAAGCGTCTTGATGGCATATCTCTTCAAAACCAAACACATGTATTATGTATCAAAAAGAAACATTTTAACATTTACGTAAGAGGAGAGAATAACATAACAAGTATCAACATGTCCCTTCCTCCTTTTTCTCACCAATTCAACATTGAGCCCTTATCAATACACATAACCATCTTACTCATACGTATTGGTTAACAAGGGTAAAAACATTCTCATTAAATAACTCAACAATTAATTAATCACATTATATCAAATTAATTTTTTAATCATACTTATTACATTAATAATGGTTCTCATTAGACACACATTTATTCTTATCTTTCATCATTATTTGATTCTCATGACATTAAAAAATATATCATGTTCAATAACTTACCCATAACCTATTATCATGTTATTGCCTATAATGATGCATGTCACAATAACCTTGAGTGCCCAGAATTATGCATGAAAACACTTGTATCATGCCTTTTTAGGCCAAAAATTGAAATTAAATAACAGTCAAATCAAATATCACATCACACCAAAAGTGTGTTACCCATGGTGAAATAACATCCAACTGTAACAACAAACAACAATCACAACAATCCCTCCCTGAGTACTCAGAATTTCCCTTGTTCAAGGGTGCGAAACTTCCATGCTTGAGATCATTACCAATCCTTGACTCTTCATATTCTCAAGTCTACCCTTAACAAAATAGTAAGACAAAAGAAGAAAAAATAAAGGAAAAATCCCCTCACACCACTTTGTGACACCCTGAACTAAGAGCCACTGAACGGTTCTTCAAGCCGGTTGTCCACATTCCCTCAAGCCCATATCCCCATATACCGATGGGGGGATACTAGCTACGAGGGTCTTGTAAGTCAGTCATGGAGAAAATATACTTTCTTTTTTAAGAATCAAAACACCAATGAAAGAATACAACAATAACAAATTATGGAATCATATAAATAACCAGAATTATACCATGTAATATGATAGATGAACAAGAAAATACAATACCAAAATGGAAGGTAAAAAAATTCTATGGAAACTTAGCTACCAAGTGTCAAAAATAAAACTCCAATTAAAGACAAAACAAATCCTATTAGGTCCCAAACCATATCTGGTTCCCTCACACATTCTCCAATCCAAAACGATAACATATTCTAGGGAATTTCCTTTATCTTTTCCTGCAACAACAAAGTATACTGGGGTGTTGATCTTGTAGAGACCCTAGATTGACATAAAAAGATATTAAATTTCTTTTTTAGAATACATAATAAAAGACACAAAAATATTCCTAAATACCATATTAGTTTATTGTATTTGGAAACATTGAACATAAACTTATAACATTGTTAAAGATCTTCAAAATCTTCCCAAATTATCTTCCCCTTTTGTTTTCCTACCTAAAAAGTTCATTTATATCATGGGGAAATGAAATCAGAAAAAGGGTGAGCTCAAATTCTAAGAAAGGGAATGTATGGAGGAAATAAGACATACTGTATACATTTTAATGTAAAAACGTGAACATAAAAATTAAACATAAAAATATTGAGTCATTAAAATATTCATGGAAGTACGTAATGCATAGAACATAAAGGAACATTAATCATGATGAAATATAATGGGGATAAAACATGGAATTGTGGAAAGACATTAAGAACATAATATTATTTCCATAGTAGCCATGGAAATGTATCCAAGACTATCCCAGTTAAAAATTATATTACTGAACTGGGTTTACTTGACGTTCCAAAAATTTATTACATAAATATATTTACCGGTCTTTCCAGCCATGTCTATCTCATGAGATATAAATCATTACCGAACTCCTAAGATGGAGATATAGGTCCCACCCATCAAATAATGAAATCATTCTTACATATTCCATAAAAACACAAATCATTTATCCTAGGATTACCCATGAAATAAAATGGGATACTTAAACATCTTGTCATCGTAACACAATCCATATAAGATAAATGGATGTCATAAAAAAATTCCACCAAAAATACAATCAATTAAAAGTATGTATAGGTATATAAACATAACCCTACGTCTTCTTTGATGAAAAATACATTTGATAAATCACATGAACTTAGTTCTTAATGAAAATATCATTTCTTCTTCAAAAACGTTTTCTTTTCTCAAAATTCTGTGTAATATTAAAAGAAAACAATTAATATGAAAATAAACATTAAATAATTTATTGTAAACATCATGTAAATAAGGCATCATGAAACCATAAAAATCCATTCATTCCATATAAGTTAAACAAAAACATTCTCCTCGTACTTTTGCTACAAAAGTAAAAAAAAGTACTTCATATGGTAAACAAAAGAATGATTCGTTATATAATATGTAGTATAGGTAAAAAATGATTAAAATTGAATTTAAACATAAATATAATAATGTTAAAAATTTATAAATAAATTTTTATAAAACATGTACATGGATGATAAATATATCCCTATTAAATACTTACATGCAAACAGTATTAGACAAAAATGAGATTGAAAATTTATCCCTTCACTAAGGTACGATTTATTATGTATGTGTAAGAAACTCCTATATAGTGGGTTTAAACATATTATTAACATATAAATTAACCATAATAAAATTTATTATATCATATATGATTCACTTACGACTTTATAATACTAATTCATTTTTCAATTCCATGTAAATGCAACGTTTTTTGAAAATAATCGTTTCATTAATCGTATGTGTTGGGACTTGTTATTATTCATATGATCACATAGATAATGATTTACTTAATTCTATAATGTAAAACATTATTTATTTATCATATATATTCAGTATAAAAATATAAATAATTGATTGATTAAAGGAATGTAATACAACATTAATGAAGACGGTACATTGTACGTACACATTAACATAGTTTTTGTTTCCTTATTAAATTGAATAGATGTATTTAAAAAAAATATATATATATTTATACATATATCCAGTAGAATTGTTATGTCATCTTATTCTGGATTATTTATTATATACACTTTATAATCATTCCTTCATTTTTAAAAAGGACAACGAATCTCAACGCGCCGTGGAAACAGTAAGTCGTACGTACGCATGACCGACGATATCGTTACCATAGTGGTTGAAAGGAATCAAAGAGGATGGTTTATAATTTCTAATAATTAGTATAATGTTATAATAATTATATATAGTAATCATTTTAACCATTATACCCATACTTGTAAGGTGGTGGGGAAAACATATTACCCCACGGTCTGGAGATGGTAATCCATATGTACGCACGCACGGTGTTTTCATTTTTCATAGGATGGATAAAAGGTGAGATAGGATTTTTTTCATATTTATAATAACATATCATATATTAGTGATACTGATTCTATTAATTTATAATTAAACAACTAAATACGAGGAAGTATAATAAGAAATAAATTTGAAATAATCGGTAGAATAGATTAACTTCTCCTCGACAAGCCTCCATTAAATTACCAAATAGGGCACTAGAGTAGGTCTATTGAGAAAACCAGAACCTTTAGAATTTAAATAGGGAAGTTTATAATAGAAATGATAAGGTCTTGGATGATCTTGAAGGCTCAAATGGAGTCAAGAGGAGAGGGAGGATGTACCCATTTATAAGAGAAGAGATAGGAACTTTAGGAAATTTCCAAAATATTTATTTATTATAAATTATATTTTGAACTAAAATGGTCCAAAACATATTTAATTAAAAGATAATATAATTCTTCTTGGAATACCCATTATCCAATAATTTTTTGACTAGTTTTTAATATTTGTTTTATCCATATCTATTTGATTTTTCCCTCATTTTACCCTTTTTAATCATACTGTGACATCATGTTATTTACACAATATGGGTTAATGTATTTACCATATCATGTCAAACGGCCCAAAAAAGATTATTTATGAAATATTTAGACATATAATAACCATTTTTAAAAGTATCTGATATTTAGGAATTTTATATCATTTAATAAACTATTTTAGGTTTAAAGTTGTGTATTATGTCATATTTAGACAGTATTCATACTTGACTTTAAAAAAATTAATTACAACTTTATTATATCAACCCAGAAGCATTAAAGTATCCATTATATGTCACTATCTTCTAAAAAATTCGTGGATGACATTAAAATCTATAAATTAAATTTATTTTAATATTTATTAAGTCATTTATTTTTATCTTTCATTAATGAGGTAATAACTACATCATAATTCTGTCATAAATAAATATATTTATATAATGTATGAAAATTATAAATAAAATACCTTTAGGTAGGAATTATTTTTAGATTTATAATTAATATTAATATATCTATATATCATTTATTTAACCCTATATTAAAATCAATTAAAAAATATATATGTTTAGGTTAAAATTATCTTTACTTTAAATTAAGTCTTATAAATTGTCATTTTCACATCCAAGTGATTCCATGGGGTCTCAAAATAGACCCACCGATACCGATAGTTGGAAATATCTAATTCAGTTGGATTAGGACATGTCTTAGGATAATTTAATATTATTATAATATTATTTTATACACTTATTTAGCATATTTACCCTTTAAGCACGGTAAATAAAATAATTACTGAAGTTCCTATTTATAACGTCAAAATATAAAATGTACCCATTTTCATAAAATAGAACTTTAGGATTCCAAATATGGAATCCATTTTTTCAAATTAAAAATACAGAAGTTGCAGTTATTAATTTAAAATTAATTACCATTGTCAAACCAAAAAATGGGTTTTTAAGAAGTAATAATTATCAAAATATTGACATGGTTTTATGTCCAATTTAAAATTGAAATTACGTACAATGACCAAAAATGGATTAAATGATAAATAAAATAATCTAAATACACATTACAAAAAATTAAAAGGATAATATGAAAATATAAATAAATCTGATGAAAATCTGTTATCAATTAAAATGGAGTATTTTTCACTATTCATTAAAATGTGAATACTATCAAAAAAATAACAAAATTTCAAAAAATATAATTTTTTTCCTAATTGAAACGAATAATATTATTTTTCCAAATTGAACTTATAAAAGAGTCAAAAATAAATTTAATATGGGTGCACCATCAAAAGTCGGTAAAACGTTATTTTATTAAAAATACTACTTTTATCTGAAAAATTGATTTTTTCTCATATCATGTTATATAAAATATTTAAAATGAATTATAATGTTATAAAATTCAAAATGTGGTCAATAATATGCATAACAGATAATGTATATCCTATTAAATAATAATATATCATTTTTTACTGAAACTCGGTATTGCGTACAACACAAGGTATCGAGGAAGGTCACTGTTTCATGTAACACGAGAAAATATAGTTTTCTATGCAGTATAAGATTAAATTTGAGTTTTATATTAAATAATAAAAACAAATTTCATCTATAAATCTAAAAAAATCTATAATCCGTGTTGTGTGGCATCAATTTTATCAAAAAAAACTTGAAATTGTGTGCAACACAAGCCAATTTTATTGTTGTGTATACTCCTATATAATACAATGTTGCATATAGTGAGAGCTAATCTTGTTGTAGAATACAACACAAGACATTAGTTAAATTTAAAAAAAAAATCTATCTCCTACAATCTCGGGATGTCACATTCTACCCTCTGGAAATGAATTTTTCCCTCGAGATTCATCTGGGTTATAAATTGTTTTCTACATTAAAATTTCAATCAGGGAAACCCATATCGTTAAATGGATACTATCGCATATTTTAAAAAAGGAATGTTATAAATGTTATAGTTACCCGACGTAAATCCTCACTGGGATTTCACATAATATAACATAAGTGGGAATTAAAAACATGGATATGGAAGAGAAATCTAACCATTAAGTTTTGATGGATAGTGATAGAGAATATGGTTAGAGAATGTTAACTACCATAAAGCCATAAGTCTATGTTAATGGAAGGGACCATCTGATTCATTATATAATAAGGTACTAGGATAACATCATTTTTTTCAAGATCATTTCTATAAAGATGAATAATTTTTTCATCGGGAGAAAAACATACCATATTTCTAGGTAACATCACCGTTGGTCGTTCCTCGAACAATTTCGACTTCATCTCTTATTTAGAAAAATGACATTGAATTTTTCATTCTTGAAGTGTTAGCAGATCATATAAGAGAATGATACATCATTCCATCTATCTCAATAGAAATACTTGAACAAACTATTAATTATAGAAAAGTCCACCTTTAATGAGATAATACATTAATCTAACAAACATCAACCAGAATATAAATTAAACTATCCATATATGGATAACATTAGAATACTTCGAAAAAACTAAAAACAAAAAAAAAAATATGAAGGTGAACTAAATTGACTTAAAAATTTTCTCCCATATATCATTTTTTAGTTTTTTGTTGTGAGATTCCAAACATATAAAGAACATAATAATTTATTCTTTTGAAATAATATAAATTACCATAGAACCTTAGTGACAACATGAATTCTATCAAAATTAACTCTTTCCACACACTATATATATCAAATATTATATATACTTCATACATGGTATCATTTTGTCCCTTTTATTAGTCACAACCTCATTAATACTCTCAATATATTATTTTCTCCTTATCCCTTCATTATGCACATTTCATCTTCTTTCCAGAAATATTTCAATCACTATTCATGGTTAAAGGAACTGTATAATTATATAAAACCATAATAGACCAATACATTGAAATTCCAATATTCCATAACACTATAAATGAGATTCAACAATGCTATTTTGAAATCCCAATACATAAACACATAATATGTCCACTACTTCGTAGTCATTCTCAATATTTCCAATAGTGAATGCATGAGACTTCCCTTTTTCTTTATCCTTAAAATGTTGTTGATTTCAATCAACATTGGACTTTTAAATATGGAATTGTTTATCATAATTACCCGTTTCATTACATTGATATCATTGATGTGTTGGTGGTTCGTTCTCTGTAGTCTTCTCTCTATTCATGTCATTGGCATCCTTTTTCACATTACATTAGTACTCAACTTCATTATGAACTTATTTTCCACACTTGATACATTTTCATGTCCCTTTATGACATTATACACCATTCTCCTTTCCAAAATTTTATATTAAAGAAACATTTAACTTCTTTTCACCATTGTTTTGATATTTTCCCTTGAACTCAATCATTATTTTCTTGTCAAAACCATGAAATTGATATGTAACACCAAATTTACTTTCGACCATTATAGAACAAGACACAATATCTATGTAGCTACTAAAGTCTATTTTATTTAATTCTTTTTGAATATTTGGTTTTATTCCATTGAACAATCGATCAACATTACTTTCAGGTTGTATGATAAAGCCAGAAGCATGCCTAGTAAGTCTTGTAAAATTCACCTCATTTTTACCAATAGATTCATCATACTTTTTTATATTCTCAAGGAACTACTTTTCCATCATTGTTCAAAGAATACATGGGAAGTAATTATTGAATAATCTTTTATCAAACTTATCCCATTCCATGGATTCAATTTCATCTTTCTACCATGTATTCTTAATTAGAGTCCAACACTGGTTTTCTTCACCTTATAAATGATAGATTACCAAAATGAATTTTTCATTTTCAAAAAACTATGAATGATGGAAAATATCATTTCCGTGGTACTGATCCATTTTTTTAAAACAACTGGATCTGAAGACCCACTAAAAGAAGGTGGATATTTCCTCATTAAGGACTCAATTGAATTTTGTTCCCATCTCTGCTCACTTGGGAGTCCATAATTATTCACAACTTCTATGTGTAGAGAAATAATAGTTTCCATTATATATCCCATAAGCATTGTTTTTCCAAGAGGACAATCATTTAATTTCCAAATACATTGATCATTAACATTATTCCTTCGGGTATCATCCATCAACTAAAACCCAAAAAGAATAGTGTGAGAGATAAAAATAATAATAGGAAAACAACGCAGTCAAGGGAATATACCTTTAATCCCTAACAACTTAGGTTTAAATATAGGTTATTCATGATCATTACAATAATTTTAGGACTGTATATTATACATATAAATAACCTTATGGACATCCCTAAACATACCTAATAAATATCTCTAGGGATCTCAATAAAGTTATCACATCCTATTTTCTAACAGTTAACTAATTCATCGCTCTGATGTCAATGGTGGAGACCCTAGCTTGATGTACATGGAAATTACATTTTTTGAGGAATATATAATACAAGACATAAATATATTACAATAGACCATATTATTTTAGTGTCTTTGGAAACATGGAACACAATATTCTAACATTGGGATAGATCTTCAACATCTCCCATAAAGATCTTCTCCTTTTTTTTCTACCTAAAACATTTGTTCATATCTTGGGAAAATTTAAACATAAAAAGGGTGATAAAAAATTCTCAATAATGGTAAAAATGGGGAAAATATAACAAAAAAAATACATTTGAATGTAAAAACATTAACATAAAGATAAAAAATCAAAATCTTGAGTCACGAAATAAATCTTGGATATACATAAGGTATAGATCATAAAGGAACGTTAATCATGATAAAATAACAATGGGAATAAAACCTATAATTGTAGAAAACCATTAATCACATAATATGATTTCCATAGAAGCCAAGGCATTATTTTCAAGACCATCATAGTGGACAAAGTCCATTACTCAACCAAGTTTACTTATTGTTCTGACCATATATTACTGAACTAGATTTACCTACCATTCAATTAATGTCTATCTCATGAGATATAAATCATTATCCAATGCATTGTAGGGAGATATATGTCCCACAAATCTCATAATTAAATCATTGTTACATGATCCAAAAAAACATAAATCATTCATCATAGAAAAACCCGTGAAATAAGATGGTATTCTTAAACATCATGTCATGATAACATTATCCATACAAGATAAATGGACTTTATAAAAAATTAATTCCATAAAAAAAAAATTCATTTAAAATTAATAATATGGATAGAAACAAACCCTATATCATTATATGTGAAATTTTTTTATAAAAAATTTTAACTTAGTTCTTCTGGGAAATATCATTTCATCTTCAAAATCATTTTCTTTTCTCAAAAGGCTGAATTTTTTAAAAAAAATATAATTTAGTAGAAAACAAACTGGAAATAATTTATAGGAAGCTTTTCAGAAATAAGTCATCAGGAAATGGTAAAAATACATTCACATCATATATGTTAAACAAAAATGTTCTACCATTAATTTTTCTAGAAAAGTCAAAGATGTACACTATATGGTAAACAAAAGAATGATTCCATCTATACCATGTAGTAAAAGCCAAAAATTGGTAAAAATTAAATTAAACATAAACAGAAGAATATTAAAATTTTTATTAAATCATTAATACAAAACATGGACATGGATGATAAATATATCTTCAAGAAATAATAACATATAAACAATCTCGGATAAAAATTAGATAACAAAATTATTCCTTACCTTAGGTTCAATTTCTTATGTATATTTCTAAAAGTTATGTACAATGGGATTAAATATACTATTTAATTTTAAAAAACCATAATAAAATTTATGATATCATATATGATTCACTAATGACTTTATATTACCTGTTCATTTGTTAATTCCATGTTAATGAAACGTTTTGGGTAATAATGGTTTCATTTATCATAGGTGTTTAGACTTTTTATTCAATATATGATTACATAGATCATTATTTACTTAAAAAATAATGTAACACCTGATTTATATATCATATATATTCAGTATATAAATTTATATAATAGATTGATAAATGGAATGGAATACACAATCCTTGGATGTGGTAGGTCGTACGTATAAATGAAATTTTATTTCATTTTATTATTAAATTAAATGGAAGTATATAAATGAAATATTGATATTTAGATTAATAAATTATACTTATTATTTCATATATTTCATTATTATTTATTATATTTACTTTATAATCATTCTTGAATGGTTAACATGGAGAATTAATATAATCGTGTCGTGGAGACGGTAAGTCATACGTACGTAAGTTCGACGATATCGTTCCCATAGTTGTTGAAACGTATTAAAGTGGATAGTGCATAATATCTCTTAATAAGTATAATTTTATAATAATAATATATATTTATTATTTCCACCATTATACCCATCGATTTAATATGGGGGTGAAAAATAGATTACACCACGGGGTGGAGACAGTAATTCGTACGAATGAACGCGTGATGATTTCATTTTTCGTAGGATTGATAGAAGGTCAAATAGTGTTGTTTCATATTTATAATAACATAGAAGTATCTTAGTGAAAAAATTGTTGTTACTTTATAATGAAACAACTGAATAATAGGATGTAGAAGAAGAAACAAATTTGAATGAATCGGTATGAGTGATTACCTCTTCCTCGATGTTCCACCTTTACATTTATTTTTAGGGCACTAGATTTTGTCTTTTGAGAAGACCCGTAACTCTAGAATGTAACTAGTAAAGTTTAGATGAGAAGTGGGAAGGGTTTGTCTGAGCATGACCGCTAAAAAATGAGTTAAGAGGAGAGGGAGGAGGTTCCATTTTATAATAGAGGAGATGGGAACTTTAGGGTTGTTCCAAAATATTAATTTATTATAAATTCAATTTCAATTAAAAATGGTCCAAAAAATATTTAATTCGATGATAAGAAGATTTTGGTTAAAATACATATAATCAAATAATTTTTTTACATGTTTTTACTAATTGTTTTAGCCATATCTTTTTTTATACCCTTATTATACCCTTTTTAATCTTACCCTAGTATAATGTTTTTTACACATTGTTGGTTAATGTATTTACAATATCATGTCAAACGACCCAAAACAAGTTATTTATGAAGTATTTGGAATTATATTATCCATTTGGAGAAATATTATATTTTTATGAATTTAATATCATTTACTAAACTATTTTATATTTTAAGTTATGAATTATGACAATTTTATATACTATTTATAGTAGAATTTTTTTAAAATAATCTTAACAACAATATAACATTGAACCATATGCATTAAATCATCAATAATATGTCAATTTAATACAAAAAAATTCGTGTATAACATTAAAATTTTTAAATTATATTTATTTTATTATTTATGAAGACATTTATTTCAATCTTTTATTAATGATGTATTAAGTAATTCATAATTTTGTCAAAAATAAATATATTTTTCTAACATATAAAAAATATAAATTACATATAATGATGTAAGAAATATTTTTATCCTTATAACGAATATTTATATACTTAGTGATCAATTATATAACCCTCTGTTAATAACGATTTAGTAAAAGTTATATGTTTAGGTTATAATTATCAATTCATTATATTAATTCTTATAAATTGTCATTTTCACATCCAAGTGAATCCATGGTGTCAAAAAATTGACTAAATTTGTAGCATGATCTGAAATTTATCATCCAATAGGATTAGGAAATGTTTTAGGTTAATTTAATATTATTATAATATTATTTTTTAACCTTTTTTATCAGATTTACCCTTTAACCATGGTAGAGAAATTAATTACTGAAGTTATTATTCATAACGTCCAAAAATAGAAAATTACTTATTCAAAAAAAATTGAACATTATGATTCCAATTATGAAATCAATTTTTCTAAATTCAAAATTTTGAAGTTGTATTATTAAATTTATAATTAATTCCCGTTGTCAAATCTAAAAAGCAGGGTTTTAAGAAGTAATAACTATCAAAATATTGACATGTGTTTATGTACAACTTAAAAGTGAAATAATTTATCATGACCAAATTTAGATTAAATGATAAAAACAAAATTTAATGACACTTTAAAAAAATGAAAAATATAATCTAACTATATAAATAAATCAGATGAAAGGGCTGTTTTGAATTAAAATGCAGTATTTTTCACTATTCATTAAGATTTGAATTTTATGATAAAAATACCAAAAATTAAAAAAAAAGTAAATTATTGTGTCCCGATTTCACAAAAAAGATTATTTTTTCAAATTGAACTTTTAAAAGTGTCAAAATATATATTTAAAATGGGTTTCCCATAAAAAGGTGATAATATTTCAATTTTTTAAATTACTTTTTTTATCCAAAAAATTCATTTTGATCTCATACCATGTTCTGTAAAATGTCTATGATAGGTGATAATGTTATATAGTTACAAATTTGGTTAACCCTATTCATAATGGTTGGTTTATATCCCATTAATTAATTATATTTTTATAATATATTATTGCTTAGTGAATATCGGTATTCTGTACAAGACAAGCTATCTATGAAGGTCACAGTTGTGTGTAACACAATCAAATTAAGTGTTGCATGTAGTGAAGGATTACTTTGTTTTTTCGTATCGACTAGCCATTACCTTAGGAGAGGAGTGGTTTTTCTTTCATTTCAGTATTTATGATTAGAAAAATCCATCTTTGGAATGATATACGTATAATAGTTCCAGGTGAGTCGCTAGAGCTTGCTAAAAACTTAGGAAATAGTATAGGTGTTCAGGTTGGATTGAGACATTGTTCCAGGTACCGCTTATAGCTCTTTTTCTTGAGCTATGATATTTATTTACATTCCCTTTCTAGTTCGGTTTAAACTTTGTTCATTTATACATTGAACAAATCCAATACTTTGTGTTGCATGAATTCAATTCTTTCAAAAGAACCTGAAATTGTGGCCAATACATGACAAATATATTTTTGTGTATGCTTCAAGTTAATACGTTGTCATGTATAGCGCAAGATAATAATGGTGTATAATACAACACAAGATATCAATGAAATTAAAAATAATCCATATCATAAAAACTCAGGGTGTTATAGATCAGGCAGCCTGAATAGGTTGTGTGTATAACTCAGCAGGCCACCACCAATGGTGTATAAAACAAGTCAAGTCAGAGGATTGTGTAGGAATATCTATGAAACAATAAATACAATTCATAACAAAACAATTATCACATTGTCATTTAACCTTTAATAATCACATGGGGTCCAGATTCAATCCATTTTCCCATATGAATCATCATTCATTATTATTAATCATTCGGTGTAGTTTGTCATTCCTAGTACCCCAAATCTCATTATGTGTAGGCGGTAATGCATATCACTCCAAATAACATTCGGTGTAGGTCGTCATGCCTTGAACCACATATATCAAGCTTAGATAACTATTGGGGAGGAATCCCGTGTCCATGTCCCAACTTTTAATTGGTCTAGAATGCCATGTATAACAACACAGAAAAGACTCATCGATTTAATCATTATTGAATTCATATGAATTATCCACATCATTATATTACTAATCCAACAATTAGTTAGAATTTCCACTTTCCATTAGTTAACTCAACAATTAACTAAGCACCTAAACAATTAATTAATTCTTCAATTAATTAATCAATCAACACAATTCTAATTCCATTATTAATAATTCAAAATTAATTATTTATTTTAAATATCAACATGTAATAATTAATTATCACAGTTAATTATCCTTAATAAACATCATAGAACACAATTAATTGTCATAATTAATTATATTTTATTGCCAAAAATCATTTCATAATTTATTTTCCCAATTAATTATCTTAACACAATAAATTAAATATCACAATTACAATATCTCAACCCATTAGAAATCACGAAAATATCTATTTGGGAAACCCCCTTCATTTGTTCTTTGATTAAATTAATAATTAATCACCAAGGCAATCACATGTCAATTCCACATTCCTAAGTACTCCAATTTAGGAAATCATTTATGAAGGGAAGCTATAAAAGCATAAAATCACATACACGTATCAAAAATTGTTAATAAAATAGTTTTATTTAGGCCACCTACCTAGGTTTATTAACTTATGTTAGCCCAATGGAAATCCACAAAATCCGAGCAGCACAACATCATCGTCCAAGCATTGGATCTAAAAACCTGAACCGTAATTAAGATCCATGACATTATGATCATGGAAATATATATCTAGATCCACAATCCTTGATCTAGATATCAAATCAAAGGTTTATATCCATTGAAATGGTGGAGATATTCCATTAAGATATCAGGGAAAGATGGAGGAATTAACAGGAGATGAAATTGGATGAAATCAAATTACCGAGAAGAGAGAGGAACTTCGATCGGGGCATTAGATCTCAAAGAATGGTGTTTGGTTCTCCTTATAATTCCCTTTTAAGGATCTTGGAACACATAGAATTTTTCAATCCTGAGTCGTGGATGAAATATGAGAGTCTCTATGGATTCAGGTTGTTCTAAAATGGATTTTAGGATATTAAATTCTGCCCGCATGGTTTCCGAGTTAGAGGTGCACGATTATGGAAAATAGTGTTCCAACCATGCCAAACCCTCTATCCAGGTTGGCATGGTTTAGTCGTGTCGTTTGTGAAACCGTGTAAAAACCATGTGAACCTATATTTTGGCATGATTCAGCTGCATGGTTTTTTCAAACTGTGCGCACTCCACTGTCCATGAATGATTCTTAACATTTCACCCAAACGCACACTGGGACACTACTCCAAAACATAGGTACATAATGACATCAAAAATTACCTGAAAATTCTCTCAAGATGAGTTCAGAAAAGGTGATTATCATTCTTATTTAAATTGAAAGGAGCGATATTTTAAGATAAAATGTTGAATTTGAAATTAATTAATGAGAAATATTATGAATAACTGTCGTTAGTAAGATACAAATTTTCATTCCATGCCCTATTGGATAACCCATTAGATGGTTGATGATTTTATTACTTTTTTATGTCATCGTGACATCATTATGGAATCCAACTTAAACATTTCCTTGTTTATTTTTCTATTTTTTAATAAAATGTAAAATATTCAATATAACGTAATTGCAATATATAAATAATAAAGAAAGAAAATATATTACAAAAAAATTTCTAAATGTCAAAAAATAATTTTTCATAAAGTCTATAAAAATATTAATAATCTCCATTTGTGTTTAACACATATTTTCATAGATTAAAATTTTTATTCATGGTAAATTTTTTGAATATTAAATGAATAAAATTTATAAATTCAAAAGGTTTTATTTATCATATTATTTAATTTTTTTTAAATTCTATTTCATATGTTTCATATAGAATTTTATATAAAAGATAAAAAAATTATTCTCAAAATTTTCATATTATCACTCATTAATAATTTAAATGTCATAATTCAAATATTTTAAACTACTTTATCAAAAATAAATTATTAAATTAATTAAATAAAATTTCAATATTTTTATATTAATATAAAATGTCAATGAAAAAATAAAAAATAAATTTTCTATTTATTTTAATTACTGATTTTTGAATTTTTTTTCATATTTTAGTGGTCATTAATTACATAGTTATTTACACAACCTACAATGTTTGTTATACTATTACCAGGATTGAGATACTATAATAATGGTTATGTTTCTATTTTAATAATCATATTACAAATACCAAATTACGATTCACTACCCTATATATACCCTAAATATCGAATACAATACATCCAATTTGTTTTCTATCATCTCTATCTATATTTATTCTATAAAATGGTGATACTTTTTATTTTTTTTTTACAATACTATTTTTTCAGTTGTCTTATTTATATGGGACAATGACCCAATAGTTATCAAAATTTTAGTCATGTAATAATCATGACATTATTACATAATTATTCATATTTTACATATATTTAATATATAAATAAATTTTTTATGTATTTCTACATTGATAAAATAAAATAGTTATCATTTCACTATGTGTCACGTATAATGAATTTATCATACGGTATTATATATGAATTCATCGTTTTTAAAAAATCATTGTTTTTAATCATGAAATGATTATATTTAATATATTATATATTTTTATTTTATAATTTTATACCATTATAATGAAAAAAATTCATTGAATTTATCTGTATATAGGTAATGTATATTTTTTTTAAAATATTCTAGGTAGAAAATAAATTTTTCTATATTCATTACCTATTATATAAATCATTCCTCTCTATTTTTTAATATTGATACCAAAATAATAAAATTCTACAATAGTAAACACCCCATTATTAATATAATAATCACATAATTATAGAAAATATACTTGAAATATTAGCTCCATATATTGATATTAGTTATACATTTGCTATATTTTTTGATCTAAATGTATTATAAATTTTTGGTTCCATATTAATGTATCTGTTACATAATTCAAAATAACTAACTAAACTATTCTTTGATACCAAATTAGGCACCTCCTCAAATGGGAATTTGTATCTTGTGAAAGGAGTATGTATATTTCATATATATAATATCCATTAATTATATTAACCAATCTCAAAACACTGGGTTTATTAACTTTGAAAACTACATATGTATTAAATAAGAAAATTATATAATCCTATAAGAATATAATCAATTAATTTATCATGTACCAGATATATTTTATCAAATCATTATTAATATAAAATTCACTTTCATAGATATAGAATTGATAGGTTGAGATAAAAATCTCAATAATATGTTTGAAATGGAAACCTAGGAATCATAATCATTATGAGATAGAAAGATAATGGATTTTATGAAACGTGATCCTTAGCTTAGAAAATTCAAAGCACTATAATAGAAAATTCCAAATGAATACGAAATATAATACAATATTTTATAAAAACATAGTATCATAATAGAAATATGATTACAAATGAAAAAACATAGAACAAAAATATAGATCTTAGTGTAATATTAGAAAAACATTACAATGAATCATTATAAGTTTAAATCATTACCATAACTAAGATAACATTGCATATTTTTTCTAGGATCTCTACCCATTCCATACAAAAATTTTTGTGATCATAAAGGATTATGCCACATTTATCGAATTTATTAAGTTAAATTATTCACCCAATACATTTATAAGATATATAATTAAAATACTATTCCATAAATTATTATATGTTCAAAATCATGTGATCCACATGAAAGATAAGTATTGCAATGGTCATACATAAATTATTAAGGATAACATGGATAACATTTCTTTATAATGAAACTATTTGGGTACAAATCATATACATCATATAATACCATAAATTGTATCAGAAAGGAAAATTATATAGGTAAATACACACAAAATAAGGTATTGAGTATAAATATTATTCTATTTTTATTTTATAATTAATACATTTAACACACACACACAGAAATTAATTTAATAGAATGAATTATTGAAAATTTATAGAATGATTATGAATTGATATATCTTAAGAGTATTGTAACATTCAAATCAAGCAAAAATACTATTAAAATTAAGATAACTAAGTGAAAATTGATTGAGAATAGAAATTATAAAAGATAATTTCATTGAAATAATGTATTCAATTATTTAGAAAAAAGATATTGGAATACAACATTCAATGAGGGTCAAATGATGTTAATATATATTTGTATAATCAACAAAAGATGGATAATGAAAAAAATAATATCTTCTAATAGTTGATAAATAAATTAAAAAGACCTAAATATGGTATAACACAAGTTATAATGTAAGAAGGTGAATTGAGGAATAATTATACCCAAAACAAGAAATATTCAGTAGTGAAAACACATCATGGATAATATAAAGAATCACTTGATATTTAATATTTGAAATGGGAGTTAATATGTATAGGAATCCATATAAAAGTCCCATAAAAATGAATGATATTATTTTACTATAAAATATATATGATCCTTTTGATGTCATAATGGGTAACGAGTGAGAATCTAAAAGAGAATAATCAAGAGTGTATTACTTAAATATTTAACAACATTTGATGTAGGAGTTAATAATTTAGATAGGTTGAAAAAAAGGCAAATTAAGGAATATAAAGGGAATTTTACATTGTATACTTTAACTGAAAGAAGATATTTAGAGCATAATATTGTAGATAAGGATGTTAAAAATAATATGCATATATGATATTGAGACCATAATCCTTTTAATATCAGCCTCATGTTATAATTTCATGCTAAAACTTCTTCTATAACCACGTAAATGTTATCAAAACAATGTTAATGAATAATGTTTTTGAGTAATTGTTTTCATTTATTTCAATTAATATATATTTATTAACAATTTATCAAATAAAATATTGTTTATGTAATTTCGTTGTTAATTATATTATATTTTTAGTAATATATCCATATTGATTGTTCTTATTTAACATATATTTCTACTATCTACCAAAATTTATACATAAATAAAAGTTGATTTTTATATTTATTATATTTAGTACTTATTGGGGGCTGAGGTGGTGGTAATCAAAGAATGGAAGCATCCTTATAATTGTTAGAAGAAACGATCCATAGATACAAAGATTAAGGTGGATAGATATTATATACATATATTATAAATAGGATATAATAATTATCATTTAGAATAATCAAGTTTAAATTAATTGATAATATAATTAATTGGTTTATAGATATTTCTTTAAAAAATATAACTAAAAAAATATAATATAATAAGAAGATTTAAATTTTTTGGATAGGGAAGAAATATCTTATATAAATATTACTCCCTTACTTAATGACTAATAAATTAATGGATTATGGTAATGTAAAACTATAACAATTCCACGTAACATATAATAATTTAAAGGAATAATGTTTGAATATATAGGGGAACAATATAATATATTGAGGTATTTTATAAGTGATGTGAGATGGGGTATTTATAAATTATGGGGAGGGGTTATTTGAATTAAAATATAGAATTTAATATTATTTTATTTTTATGTATTGATATAGCTATCTTCTATAAAGAAATTAAGGGTATTCCAAAAAAAACTTAAAATTTAAGAGAATATCTCATCATGCATGATATTCTCTCCTAATGACACAATAATTATGTCATTATTTATTCTTATTAGCACATTTTAATTAATTATTATTTTTTATTTTTTATGAAAAAATACAAAAAATTAACCCTTAGCAAATTTAAAAATTATAACTCCAAATATGGAACCGGTTTTATTAAATAATTTATAACTTATTGAAAATATATATTTTTAAAAAACTATATATGTGGAAATTTAAGTTATTATTATATTAATAATTTCTTATGGAATCAAAAATATAATTTTTTAATTAATAAAATTTCTATATATTTGAAAAATCAACTTTGTGATTTTAAAATAAATTAGCTTTCTAATATGTATTGGTTTTTTTAAATATTATTTCATATATTAAAGTGTGTATTTTACAATTAGGAAAAAAATTATTTTATGTCCTTAAATTCCAGAAAATTAACTCTTTACTGATTTTATTTTACAAATTCAAATTATATATTCAATTTTATTAAAATTAATGTATTTTTTAACTATATTTAAATCATAAATAAAATTGTGATTTAAAATAATTATTTTAAATATATAATAAAGGATATTAATTTTTTTCATTTGATGTTAATACTCTTTTTTGTTATCTTAATATTAACATATTGTAATTTATGTAACCACTTAATTGTACACATAATTACACATCTATTTAATTTATATTCTAATGATCATGATATTATTATGATAATCATTTTATTATTCTGATGGATATATTTCCAATGGTCATATAGATTTTCACTACCCTCTGTATACATGTTATAATATATAAACTTCTTTCCCATAGTTTTATCCCATTGTTAGAAATTTTTTAATTACAATATAAATACCATGTCTATATTCATTATTTTCTTTATTATAGTTGTTTTTGTGACAATGTTATTTATAGAAGACAACATCCTAATAGATATTATTTTTCTTGTAAGGTTTTTTACTTCTATTTATTGTATTTTTGTAGTTTCTTAAATTTTATGACATTTATTTATCTTTTTTAGTGTTTTATGTTTAAAAAATAAAACATTAATCATTTTATTATATGTCTAAAATAGATTATTTATGATATTTTTTTACATAAAATCATGTTTTGTAAAAAAACCCAGTGTATTGAAGCAGGGAATGTATAAATATTGGGACAAATATATTTAGTTTTTATAATTTCATATAATATATTATTAAGTGAAATATATTTGTTTTTAATAACTATATGTCTAAAATAATATTTATAATAGTTTAAATATAAACAATTTTATGTTAAACTATGAACATAGAAGTATTGTTTTTTACACCACATACACTATGACAGGAACCCCCTAGTACTAATAAAAAACAATTCTATTAATGGATGGAGATTCAAGATCCATGTAATGAAATATACGATATTATAGAAGATTATGTGATAATCTTATAGGAAATACCACTCATTTTACATGAGATTTTAATTAAATAAAATTATCCCAACAAATTAAATAAATTATCTAATTAAAAAATAAATTAGATACAAAATAAGTACTCAGTAGACTTAAATGGAGTTATAGTTCACTTCCACATTCATTATACCTATTAAATATCATTTGGTGGTCGGTGTTGAGAATAAACTAAATACTAAACATCATGTGGAATCCAAAAATAATTTCAATAAAGATTTACACTTTGAGAAATACATAGTTGTCACCAATTTCATTAGAGTTTACCACCTTGAAACCTAAAACTCATTATAAAAGAAAAAGAATATATATTTAGACATATTAATTTCATTAGTAAAATTATATCTTTTTTGGTTCATTACATATTGTCATCCATTGAGAATCTCATCCTTAAGAATCATCACATATCAATTAATAAAGTTAATTTTGATCACCATTACTAAATATCTGATATAATATACAATTTTTCCTTATAGTTATGATTTATTTTAAGTAGAGTAAAACCAAAAATATTCTATTTAAGTGTATCATTATGATACTACTATATATTAAACACTCACTCCATTCTTCCAATAAAGAGGGTTGTTCAAAATCTTCCCTATCACTAGAGAAAACATAGGATGAGATCAGAACTTATAATTACTATTGAGAAAAATATAATAAATGTTATGTTACTTTCATAGATCCAACTAATTAATAATTTTCATCAAATTTATATTCAATATCAAGGATTTTCATGAATATCCTTTCACATGATGACCATTATATAGTTCCCCTATTTTAAAACAACCATGAATTCCTATGAGAATATTCTTAAATATATGATATATAATCGATGGATATAAATATGGTGGGTCCCAAATGATGATTAGATACTGATTCTTGGATTATTTTAAGAAATTTGGACATTATCTCGTGATATTTATACTAAACAATCTCTATGACATGTGTTTGTTGAAAAAAAAAACACATACAGGAATTCACCATGTTATTTTTTTTATTTTAAATTCATGTGAGTAGTTTATTTTTATCATTATACATTTGATTATTGATAAATTATATCATGAAATATATATAATTATATATTTATAACAATAATAAAATCATATACTCATAGTGAGTTATGATATCAGGGGTGTGTCATAATTTATATAAAATTATTTAATAAGTAAATAAATGATTTATCTCATATATATTTATGGTAGTAAATATATTAGTCCATTTTATTTGAATTTAAATATCTAATCATGTCTCTATCCCTAACAATGTAATCAAATTATTCATCTTATGAATGTAAAAACTGTATATCATACATATTTGTTGACAATACAAGTATGAAACATACATGACAAGACATTTATATAATGGTATTATATTTCATTGTCATCATTCATATGAGGTTATTATAGTTTCAAGGTTAACATACTTCTATATGGGTTCCGTGACCTGTTTTAAGGTGGAGATCTTGGATAGTAATATAGCTTCCAAATTACACTAATAAATATTCATATTGGGCTCCTCACAATGTGAATTTAGAACCATAGATGAATTCTACTTTGAATTTAATTTTGGAATAAATATAATTCTCAAATATATTGGAAAATAAATTCTTCATGTTATATTGGAATCATAAATTATTTAATAAAGAATTGAAAAATATTTATTTATTCAAATTATTTATTGTTATTAATTTCATGATAGTTTTTTAAAGAGTATTGACATTCCAAGTTGATGCTATAGAAGAAATTATATTTAAAAATCAATGACTTTATTTCATGACATAGATATAATAATACTTTATTATTTACATTACTATTTATGGTGGATTTTATAAGAAATTAAGATATTATTTATGGAAAAATTTGAAACTAATAATTCTTTATGTGTATTATATAACCCAATTTATTTCATTTTTATGGTAAACAATTTTTCGAGTAAAAAAATACTTAAAGAAAATTTTCACAACAAAAATTTGATCTTTCCAAAATAACTATTGTTAATGGAGTTTATTATTCAACCTCTATCCTCTTATTTCACTAATAAATATTAAAAAATATGAACAAATAAATAATCAATTTTAGTATTTGTCAATGGGAATGACCTAATGGTATCAATATTTAATGTTAGTCAAAAATAAACTATTCATGAAATTTTGAGTGAGATAGAGCCTATTTGGAAACCCCTATATAGATTATATCATTTGATCTTTCTTTTAAATTAATGACTGAAAATAAATGTCGATTGGATCGACAATATAAATAAAATTTATGAAATGGATGTTCGTATTTATATAAATTAATTTTATGTTATTTTTTAAAGATCTCATCTAAAGAATTTTGGGGTTTCTATTTGTCTTGTTCTTGGGAGAAATATAATGAAATCAATGAAAAGACAATGTTAGGAATGGACCTTACTTATTCCATTATACCCTATAAACAATTATTAGAATCATGGTAGTGACATAATAATTTATAATTTATTATTAAACATTATCTTATTAATATATTTAAATATTTAAATATTTTATATTTATTTAAGGAAATTTCTATTATTAATATGAAATTTGATATATTTTTTTCACTCATAGTATATGACCATTATCTTGTCAATAATATATTAAAATTTCTCAATGAATCTATCAATATGTTCTAGATATTATGGCTAGATGATATAGATACATGTAATGTAACAGATAATTACTTTTCATGTTCCATAGTTATCCACATAGGTATTTATCACATTAAATATGACATGATTTATAGAGGAATAATATATGAAATTATTACATAATTTTTATGAACTAAACATATGGGACATTATTGAATGGGTAACATGGTTTATAGAGGGTGTACATGATATATTTCCTAATAGATTTTATCTTTCTTGAAATCATGAAAGTGATATTTGAAATTTACAATGTATGTACTTATTACATGTACTGTGTTTACTGACACCCAAAAAACATGCTCTCAGTTTGATTATATGGAATTTAGCTGGCATACAAAACATTTACCATTTAAAATTTTCATATAATATATGTTGAGACTCATGGTGTATGATGCATATGGCCAGATAATGTTGTGAAAATGTTCAAGTATGAAGTACACAATGGTATTATTATAACCTTCTCACATGAGGTAGATTAAGAAATGTATATACAATGGGTGACTATATAACAAGAAATTAAAAATACATTCACAATTAAAACTGACTACATGGTATATATTTGGTGGACACATTCTCAAAATGGTTTTTGAAAATTAAACGATTAAAGTAACTTTTTAAACATCTTTTAGGATTAAAATATGTGTATATAATGTTTACATTCCATTAATTTAATTGATATTCAAGAAGTGAATGACGTGTATATAAATAGTGTTTTATATTGTCATAAACACTATGATAACTTATAACATTCAATCATAGAACATTATTCTTTATAACATCACAACACACCATTTATTCAATATTTTGAAAAAGTATATAGTAGATTATAAAAAAAATATTTCACATGCCATGTGAGTTAGAGTACACATCATGTTGAAGGGTACATGTTACGATTCCTTAATATACAAGTTATAATTACATAAAATTTTGATAATTTATTTTATTTAAATTTTCATTGAATACAAATCTCATAGAATATTTGGATGTATGATTATAATTAATGAATGAGAGTATTAAAATGATAATTAATTATGGACTACATTCTTTGTAATGGGTTTAATTCCCAATGTTACTTCAAATGTGTTGAACTTCATTCACAATGGGTCTTCGGGCCAAAAATCATCAATGTAATATTTCATGTGGTTGGGTGTGTTATCCGCTCTGGGGATATCACCTACCTTTGTAGAAAATTTGTGAACAGTGTGGGTGTGTGTTCAAATTTTATTGTACCCAAAGCACCTAATATAATATGAAAAATACTTTATTAAATGAAAAAACATATCATAATAATTAATCGGTCAAAATTAAAAACTATTAAATTTTAATGAATATTCAATCCATTCATTGATGATTATGAAAAAGAACAACCTATGTATGTTTTGATTTTTGATAAACAAAAATATTATTAAATGGAATTTTTATTATATTTTTAAATATGGAATTGTTGATTTTTGTATTATCACAAACTATTATATATATATAGATATATATATACATATATATGTCTATGTGACAAAAAAAATTTGTAACCCATTACTCATGATATTCTCCACTTGTGTTAGAGTAAAAATTAGTAAATAAAGGAGATCTCACGTGACTAGGGACTTTTTAATATTGATATGAGTTTAAACTAACCAATGATTCTCATAATCCAATAGGTGTAATGATGTTAAAAGAACTACAAATTTTTTCATGTCATTATTATCAATGATTCAAGGGTTATTTTAGCATACACATGATAAATGTAAATTCCCTATCTTCTTTAGTCTAATGTGTAGTAAAACTTGTTTTCCACATGACCTCATGATCGCCTCTCTGTTCACTAGAGGATGTGAATAATAGTGAAGGTTTGGTGAGAAATATTTGGATAATATATTGTATTTATCAGAATAATACAATACTAAACATAATAATAGATTGTAACTATTTTGTAACTACACATCACATAAAAATATCCCAAAAATTAATATGTTCCAAAATGTAAATAGAAAAATTAATATATGGGTAGTACCATGCCCCAAAAACCTCAAACAAATGACATAAACTAGAAAAGCCAAAAAAAATATCCCCAAATGTAGTACCCCCGGTTTCTAGTATGTAACCCTTTCATGACTCTTTTCATGGTTTTAATGTTAAGGGTGTTGAATGGGAGAGTCGAGAGAACATGGAATGAAGTTTGAAGGCAAAGGGGAAGTTGCACGGTCGGCGCACGGTTTGTCTAACCGCGCGGCCAAACCGTTAGCAGGGGGGTCATGGAGGCAGTGGCTTCGACATGGTCGGTGCACAGTTTGGCTAACCATGCAGTCAAACCATGCGAGAATGATGGAAAGGCAGTAGCTAACGCACGGTTAGCGCACCGTTTTCCAAACCCTGTGGACTAACAGTGCAATCACTTAAAATTAGATCCTTAAATTGTGGATCTTAATCATTTTGACTCTAATTGCCTCATTAAAGGTCTTAAGCAGCCCTAACGTAGGATTTTGGTTCTCCTAAGGTCAAAGAGGGTTCCCCCATCATTCCGGAGGCATTCTAAAGGCTTCCCTTTGAGAATCTAAGCAAGATTCTTGAGGTATGTGATCGTTCTCCTTCGTTTTTGAATGGTTTCTTAGATCTACATAGATCTAATTCTTGTCTTCTATCAATTTATTAGATCTACGCATTTTATTGGTAGATCTATGTGTGTGGATGCCAAATATGATGAGTTTTGGTCTTGGTTATGTTAGGAGAAGAGATATAAGGAGGATTCTTGGAGATTTTACCCGGTGTTCTTGAGCGTTCTTCATCTGTCACTTGGTTTCGCCTTTTTGTTGAGGTAGGTGGCTTCACTCTCGATTCCTCTTTCTTATAAATTGAACGCTTAGTTTCAATTTGATTCCATTGATTGAAATGGTTTGTTTATCTACTGTGAAAAATGGTTGAAACCCCCCTTTTAGTAACGGGTGATGAAATTGTGCATTTTTGGAAAGTGGTTGTTGAAGTAAATTCAATATGGTGATTTTAAATTGGATGTGGTTTTAATGATTGAACGAAATGGTTTTAAAAAAATGGGTGATGCTTTATTGAAAGGTTTTGAACACACTTGGTTTTGGGCATGGATTGCACGGGTTGTGGTGTGTGTTCATATACATTGGGATGGATAAGGGTGAGAAGTGCCCCCATCAAAATGATGGGATGGATAAGGGAAAGAAGTCCCCCCATCAATAGGTTGGGACAGATAAGGTTGTAAAGTACCCCCATCAAGGTAGTCCACAAAGTGACAGTTTAGTGGAAGGATAACCCATCACTCGCGAGTATAGGGAGGTCCAGGTTGCATGCATGGTTGGTTGTGTGGATTGGTGAAATGGAACGAATGTGCCAAATGGAAATGTGAATGTAATTGGAAATTTTTCTTGATTTCATTTCTTGAGAAAGATTTTGTTATGCGAAAATGGTTTTGACATGGAACTTGTTATATTGTGAACTATTTTTGGAATCGTTTTATATAAATTATTCTATATAAATGTGCTAACATGTTTTATCCTAGAGGCTTGGGTTGGGATGTCATCGGGGAAAACCTAGTGAGTTTAATTACTCACGCCTTGCTTTGTCACGTTGTTGTTTTTGCAGATTTCATGTACCGAGACATCAGAAAAGGTAAAGTGTCACATGATTAGAGCATTGCTTCGTGATACTTGGGCTGGTTCATGATGTTGGAGCTTGGAGATTGTAGAGCATTGAGTTGGGTTGTTGTCTTGTAGTATTTGAGTTGTCTTTCCGATGCCTACTCAGATATATTGGTGTTGGATTCCAATGTGGTACTTTTGGTTGGTTTTTGACAACATAAAGGGATGAGTTGGTCTTAGCTTTTATCATGGATCATTTAGTAGATTTGTTTGGTTCTATTTGTTGTGTCTTTGGTATATTCCAAAAGGGTAAATCGTCCCCCAGTTGTTTTGAAACCCTTTGGAATTTATTGCCAGCCTTTGGAACCATGGGGATGTTGCTTAAGGACATGAAATAACTTGTTGTATTCTTAAGACAATAAGGATAACCGAGTCATTAGAAATGGAATCAGCTTGTTCGGTCCTTGCCTAACAAGTGGTCACCGATGTGGTTGGTCCTGGAGTTGAAATTCCTTCTTTTCTATTTTTTGGTTGATCATCTTAGACAGGAGTAGGATTGTCGGAACATGAAATGTAGAGCATAAAAGGATGTGGCTAACCCATTTATGTTGAACTTCAAGTAACCACGGTGTTGGGTACATAAGTGTTTTGGATACACTACTAGAATGTTGTAAATCTTATGGTCATGGGTTTAGACAATAAGATGAGCATGACATTCATTAGAGGAATGAATTCCCACTAGGATGTCATATCTCATTGCGAAGAATCATTTATGATTTTGGGCAAGGTGAAATTTTTTTAAAAATGCAGAAATTGATTTTTTAGATGATAGTTTTTTAATACTAGATATTTAGTACATTTTTAAAATGGGTGGATTTTCAAGGAGTATGTGGGATGTTTTCAAAAATGGTTGAACATGTGGATAAGTTGGATGGTTGGAATACAATAATGTGATATTTGATGTGATTGAAATTGAAATTCTCAGCCTTCAGTTTTTAGGAAGTGAGACTAACGGCATGTGTTGTTTGTTGAGAAAATGGAAACTGTTAGGCATCATAGAAACCAACCTGAAGAAGCTGAGGAGAATGTAGTTGCACCTGAACCACGTGTGAACCAAGAGTTGGTCCAGAGTATCATTCATGAATTCCAGGCTGTGGAAACAGGGAATCGAAGGGATGAGTCAAGGCATGTAGACCATTCCGTCAGGTTCCAAAAGTAGAATCCACCCATCTTCTGGGGTGATTCAGAACTAGAAAGAGTGAAGGTGTGGCTGAGTAGGATGAATCGTATCATCAATTTCATCAGCACGCTATCAGAACTAAAAGTAAAATTGGTGACTTATATGCTGGAGGATCTTGTCGACAGTGGTGGGAGCTAGTGGTGCACGCTAAGGTGGATCAAGGCCTGGGCTGGGATGAGTTTTAGTGGTTTTTCAATAAACAATTTTATCCTCACACGTTCAAGAACCAGAGGACGACGAACTTTTTCAGCCTGAAGTAGGAGAATCTCACTATCACGGAATATTCGCCTAAATTCATGAATTTAGTGTTATTTTCCCTAGATGTTGATGCAAGTGTGTCACTGAAGGCACACATAATTGAATCAGGGTTGCGACAGGAGATTCACTCGAAGATAGTTGTGCTCTGTATTAAAGATTATATAGAAATGGTTAACAGAGAAACGGTAGCTAAAAGATACATCCCAAGAGTTATGGGAGGAGTAAGTATAATGATACCCACGGGAACGGGTGGGAACTATAATGTTGGGAAAAAGTGGAAGAGGGACACCTACATCCAAGGTTGTAGTGCGAATCAGAATCAGACGGCTGGATCAGTGAATCTTCATCCACAACCTATGACGAAATTCGGGTGTTTTCAATGTGGCTCAACTGATCACATAAATTGAGAGTGTATGGCGCAACCTAGATAATGTCACAATTGCAAACAGACGGGGCGTCTATAGTGCTATTGTAGAAATACTCTTAGGTCGGGTGCACGTGACACTTCCCAGACGTCGCAAGAATCGTATGCTTCGACATGACGAGGACAATAGATTTAGTCTCGTAAACCTAACAGAGTTAGCCATGGTGATTCCTGAAATAATATGACTCCTCAACCAGGGAAATCTCAGCAAGGCAACAAGGAGAACAGTGCAGCGTCAAAGCAATTATATACGAAGCTGAGCAGATGATTGTTGATGATCAGGCTGGAAAATCAATAGTAAGAGGTACGATTCTTTTGAATTATACCTTTGTGCAAGTGTTGTTTGATACTGGTTCATCACATTCCTTCATTTATTCTCATGTTGTTGAATTTATATGTTTAAAACTGGAAATGATGCCTTTTATGTTGAAACTGCAAACTCCTCTTGGTGAAAGAGAATGTCCAGACTTAGTGTGTCGAGCATGTTCTATAACTTTTGATGGAGCTCAGTTGGAATGGGACTTCACCATGTTGGATACAGATTTCTATGATGTAATCCTGGGTATGGATTGGTTGACAAGGTTTAAGCCACACATCAACTGTTATAGGAGAACGGTTAGTCTCACGATTGAGGACAGAATCGACCATCACATTAGAGGGGAAAGGATAGTAAAGAAAGGTGAAAAGAGCTTGTTGGAACCAATGGTGGGAACTATATCTTACCAATTGGCAGTGTTGACATTGGAATAATTGGAAGTGATCGAGGAAAATAGTTTTCTAGCTGTGGTGGATCAATTTCTTGATGTTTTTCTTGAAAACTTATTAGGGTTACCACCTATAAGAGAAGTGGAGTTTATGATTGATCTCCTTCCAAGGACCATCCCTATATTAATTCCATCTTATAGTATGGCACCAATAGAGTTACGGGAATTGAAATTGTAGTTAGTGGAGCTGGAAAGTAGGGGTTTCATTCGGCCAAGCGTGTCTCCGTAGGCATCACCAGTTTTGTTTGTAAAGAAAGCAGATGGAACTTTGAGGCTATGTGTGGATTATCGTAAACTTATCCATGTTACGATAAAGAATAGATATCCACTTCCATGCATTTATGACCAGTTTGATCAATTAAGGGGAGCTCAATGGTTCTCCAAGATTGACTTATGGTCAGGATATCACCAGTTGCGAGTTCGGAAGGAGGATATTCTGAAGACAGCCTTCAGAAGCAGATATGGCAACTACGAATATATAGTCATGCCTTTTGGTCTAACTAATTCACCAGTTGTCTTCATGATTTTGATGAATCAGATATTTAAACAATATTTGGATTCTTTTGTTGTGGTGTTTATGGATAACATATTCGTGTATTCAAGAACAAGGGTTGAGCATGAGAAACACTTAGCGATAGTGTTAGAAATATTTAGGGACCATCATTTGTATGCCAAATTATCAAAGTATGATTTTTGGATAAAATTGGTACGTTTTCTGGGCCATTTAATTTCTAAGATAGTTGTTTCAGTGGATCCAGAAAAGATAGAAGCTATTATTTCTTGGAAACCGCCGAAAAATGTCTTGGAAATATGAAGTTTTCGTGGTCTAGCTGGTTATTTCTGACGCTTTTTCCATGACTTCTCACCACTATCATTGCCTAAGATAGCATTGACAAAGAAGAACAATGTATTTCAATAGACTGAGGAATGTTAGAGATCTTTTCAATACTTGAAAGTTCACCTTACATCAGCACCTATCATAACCTTGCCAGAATCAGGGCAAGGATACGTCGTTTATTGTGATGCATCGGGAACACGGTGGGGTTGTGTTCTCATGCAAGGATACCATGAGGTTTCTTATGGCTCAAGGCAGTTGAGAGTAAATGAGAAAAATTACCCAACACATTATTTGGAGTTAGCATCAGTCATCTATGCTTTGAAAACATTGAGAAATTATCTCTTTGGTGAGAAATTTACTATGTTTACGGATCACAAAATCTTGAAACACATTTTCCCACAGAGATATTTGATTCTGAGGCAGAGGATATGGATGGAGTATCTTCAATTGTTCAACATTGACTTAATGTATACACCGGGTAAGGGAAATTCTATGGCTGATGCATTAAGAAGGAAGTCGTATGCTCAGTTGGAAAAGGAAGCTTCAGATGAATTACAATTAATGTCGGTCTTAGCTGACAAGCATGTGGAATGTGAAAACCAATGTGATGTTGATGTATTCTTTTTGGTTCACTAGTTCCTGATTTAGTGGAGATATTAAAGGAGGCACAGGCAACTGATGTAGACTGTGATGCAATGAGTTCAAAACTCAATGGTGGGGAGACCATTGAGGGATTAAAGATAGATGGGAGTTCACTTTTGTGTTTCAGAAATCAGATGGTTGTAACTATGGTTTTCCGTGAAAAAATCCTCCATGCTTACCACCATTCGAGATGGGATGTACATCTGGGTACACAGAATATATATAATGAGTTAAAGTGACAGTTTTGTTGGAGCGACTTAAAAAGGAAGGTGGCCGAGTTCGTCTCGCAATACTTAACTTGTCAGTAGGTTAAAGCAGATCATTAGAGACCATATGTTATGTTACAGTCTTTACCTATCCCAGTGTGGAAATGGGAGCAGATAGCGATGGTTTTTTTTCACAGGTCTTCCTAGAATGGTCTAGAAACACGATGCCATTTGGGTGATAGTGGATCGTCTAACCAAGTCGGCGCATTTCATCCTGATTCGTGAAACCCATATGGTGGAATATTATTCAAAAATCAATATCCGAGAAGTGGTAAAGAGGCATGTTGTACCCATGTCTATATTCTCAGACAGAGATTCGAGGTTCACATCTCATTTCTGGAAATCATTACAGCAATCCACGGGGTCTCAGTTGACGAAGAGTACGGCGTATCATCCTCAGATAGATAGGAAATCTGAGTGGACGATACAAATGTTGGAAGACATGTTGTGGGATTGTGTAATGGACTTTGGTGGCTCATGGGAGGAGAATATACCCATACTGGAGTTCTCATACAATAACAGTTATCAGGTCTCGATACACATGGATCCGTTTGAAGCATTGTATGAGCGTCTTTGTCATTCACCACTGTGTTGGGTGGAAACTGGTGAAACATCACTAGTCAAGATGAGCCTTGTCCATGAAACAATGGAGAAGATTCAGTTGAATATAAAGAGGATGGAGACGGCTCAGAGTTGTTAGAAATCTTATGCAGATCACCATCAAAGACCGTTGTCATTCGTAGTGGGTAATCATTTCTTTTTCAGAATCTCTCCAAGGAATGGACATCGTCGTTTTGGAAAGTAGGGAAAATTTTCTCCTCGATATATAGTCCCTTTTGAGATACTATAACAGGTTGAAGAGGTGGCATATCGGTTGGTATTAACACCGTGGTTCAGTTCGGTGCACAATGTCCTCCATGTATCTCAGTTGAAGATGTATCAGCCTGATCTTGACCATGTGATCAGATGGGATCACGTTGACCTAGAGCCAGATGCTTCATTGGTACATATCCTAGTTTTGATTGTGGATAGGCATGATAAAGTCTTTCATGGGAAAATTATCAGTCTAGTGCGGGTTTTGTGGAAACATGGTCAGATTAAGGAAGAGACATGGGAATGCGAGAAATAAATGAAAGGGCAGTGGCCAGAAATCATTCAATCAAGCGATGGTTTTCTACTTTCCGAGGATGGAAAGGCCAATGGTGGGGAGAATGTAGTACCCCCAGTTTTTGGTATATAACCCTTTCCTGATAATTTTCATGGTTTTAAATATTAGATTGTGGAATGGGAGAGTCTGGAGAACATGGAATGATGTTTGGAGGCAAAGGGGAAGTCTCACGGTCCGCACAAGGTTTGTCTAACCGTGCGGCCAAACTGTGCGCAGGGGGAGACTTGGAGGCAATGGCTTCCGCACTATTTGTCTAACCATGTGGCCAAACCGTGTGAGAAGGATGGAAAGGTAGTTTCTAACTCACATTTAGCGCACGGTTTTCCAAACTCTGTGGACTAACCGTGGGGTCACTTAAAATTAGATCCATAAATTATGGATCTAACTCGTTTGGCCTCTAATTTCCTCATTAATGCTCCTATGTGGATCTAACTCGGGATTCTGGATCTTCTAAGGTTGAAAGGGGTTCACCCATCATTCCTTAGGCAATCCAAAGGCTTGTCTTAGAGAATCAAAGTCGGATTCTTGAGGTATGTTATCATTCTCCTTCGTTCTTGAATGGTTTATTAGATCTACTTAGATCAACTTTTCTTCTTCTCTTGGTTTCTTAGATCTATGTCCGTTATGGGGTGATGTAAGTGTATGTATGCCAAATATGTTGATTTTTGGTCTTTGTTGTGTTATTATAAGAGATATAAGGAGGATTCTTGGAGATTTGACCCGGGGTTCTTGAGCGTTCTTCGTCCGTCGATTGGTTTCACCTTTTTGTTGAGGTAGGTGGCTTCACTCTCAATTCCTCTTTCTTAGAACTTGAAGGCTTAGTTTCAATTTGTTTTCCTTGATTGAAATGGTTTGTTTATCTTCTATGAAATAATTGTTGAAACCCCCTTTTTAGTAACGGGTGATGAAAAATATGAGTTTTTTTAAAGTGGTTGTTGAAGGAAATTTAAAATCATGATTTTAAATGGCTACGTTTTTTCTGCTTGAATGAAATGGTTTTCAATAAAAGGAGTGATGCTTTATTGAAAGTTTTTGAACCCACTTGGTTTTGGGCAAGGATTGCATGGGTTTTGGGGTGTGTTCATATGCATTGGGATGGATAAGGGTGATAAGTACCCCCATCAAAAAGTTGGGATGGATAAGGGCAAGAAGTCCCCCCATCAATTGGTTGGGACGGATATGGTCATGAAGTACCCACTTCAAGGCAGTCCACTAAGTGACAGCTTAGTAGAAGGATAACTCACAACTCATGAGTATAGGGAGGTACAGGTTGCATGCATGGTTGGTTGTGTGGATTGGTGAAATGGAAAGAATGTGCCAAATGGAAATGTGAATGGAATTGGAAATTTTTCTTGATTTATTTTCTTGAGAAAGATGGGTTTGTGGGAAAAATTGTTTTGACATGGAACTTGTTATATTTTGAACTATTTTTAGAATTTTTTTATATAAATTGTTTAATATAAATGTGAAAACATGTTTTATCCTAGAGGCATGGGTTGGGAAATCATCGGGGAAAACCTACTAAATTTAATTACTCACCCCCGGCTTTGGCATGTTACTGGTTTGCAGATGTCCTGTATCAGGACGTTGGAAAAGGTAAATTTTCGCATGTTTGGAGCACTGATTCGTGATACTTGGGTTGGTTTGTGATGTTGGAGCTTGGATCTTGTGGAGAATGGAGTTGGGTTGTTGTCTTGTAGTCTTTGATTTGTCTTTCCACTGTCTACTCTGATGTTTTGGTATTGGTTTCCAATGTGGTACTTTTGGTTGGTTTTTTACTACAAAAAGGGTTGAGTTGTCTTAGCCTATATCATGCATCGTTTATTAGATTTGTTTGGTTTTTTTTGTTGGCTATGTGGTATATTCCAAAAGGTTAAATTCTCCCCCACATTTTTTGAAACCCTTCATCATTTATTGCCAGCCTTTGGCACCTTGGGGATGTTGCTTAAGGCCAAGTAATGAGTTGTTGTATTTGTAAGAAAATAAGGATAAACGGTTCATTAGACCCAATTTATCCTAGTCCCCTCAATAGTGATTCATACAATATATACCAAATAACTATTCATTCACTATAACATTACCCTTTCAAGAAATGTAATTGTTTTTTTCTAGTTGGTTATAAACGGTATTTGAATCAAGGTGTGAGTAAATCTTAGTAGGAACCACCAATAGTGGCTAATTCTATATCCAGTCAATGTAATAGTGTATTCATATGTATATTGGTGTTCATGAAAGAGATATAAATTGGATCACATTAGAATAATGTAATTTTTATTTATTAACATTCATTAACTATAGTTCTGAAGTGTAACATGGGATATCTAAAACATACATTTCCCATTGTCGGTCATTTGACCTATAAATCATAGGGTAATACATAATTCATGTAAGAAATGGGTTCTCAAAAAGATATTTGATTCATGGAAGCTATTGGCGTCAATCAAAGTTACCCATTCCATTTTAACTATCAATAGTGTGAATAAATTTTATCTTTCACCTGAAACATGGATAAACGTCATTAGTTCCTAGAACATAAAACAAGCACCTAAACCATATATATCATCAGTGATTCCTAGAGTATAAATATATCTTCTAGTCCATGTATAAATATTATTGGTTCCTTTATAATTAGTCCAAAACATAAACCATGTATTTATAATAGTAATCTAATATCAAAATACAAATATAATTTCACTTGTTCCAAGGGCTTAAATCCAAAACACAAACAATTTCACTAGTTACAAATTTACATTGTTTGAAATATTTTACCCTTAAAAATAATTTATACCATCTCTAAACCATTCCATCCATTATTATTAACTGTGTTCCATAATTATCATTAATTTTAAACACCACCCATAAATAATCCATTTCATCATTTATTCATATATAAATACTATTAAATTATTTATAAAACCATTTAACAACTTAAATATTCCATGTAAACATTTACAAATCAATATTCTTCATTTTTCATTAAAAAATATAATTCACATGTTATTCCAAGTATCCCATTTTTATCGAGCATAATAACTTTAACCATTTAAACAACCTTTTTATGAAAATAAGGATAGAAAGTATTAATGATGAAGATCAGCAGCCGTACATAAGTTGAGCCATGAAGGGAAATTTTCTAGCTAGAGCTGGTTGTCATCGAAGGGGATTGAGGCTGCCAGCTGATGGGCTACATTGTTTCCTTCCCTTTTGGTAAAGTAAAAGGTGAGCCTTGAAAGGAGTTGGCGAAGCGAGCGAATTCACCTGATAATGAATCCAAAAGACTAGAGACCGGTGTCGTTGTGGTTAATAGAATCGATCACAGTGAGGTAGTCATACTCAATGATGATATCAACCCATCCACATTCCATAGCGAGCATCATACCTACAAGTATGGCTGAGGGCTCAACAACTATATGTTTCTGGTAGGCTGAATGTGATTCATATTTTGCTGCAATGATTTTCCCTAGACGATTCCGAGCTAGGAGACCAAGAGAAACAATCCCATATTTGGGGAGAGACACATCCACGTTAAGCTTAGAATCCCTTCCGTTTGGGGGATCCAATGCGGGAGGCAGGAGGGGTAGCACCGGGCATAAAGTGTTCTTTATGGTCCTTCCATCCCTCAATCCGTGAAATGGACCGTTCAATCTAGAAATCAGAAGGTTTATGAACGTGGTGAAAACCCAAATCGTTACGCTAAAACCAAATGATTTAGGATAAGGTTCAAATTGAACCTACCTTAATTGAAGAAAGATAGGAACACCAACGCATCAGAAGGTCGAGGAGGTTATAGGCAATGTCAAGAGAAGCATCTGAAATCGGGCCCCATTTATTCCAAATTTCTTTAGCTCCCATGCAGTGAATGATGGCATTCAAAAAAGCTTCTAAAATATTCGAGTAGAAAGGGTAGCACTAAGTAGTGGCCATATGTTGGTAAATGAGAAGGTTCATGGTAGGGAGGGTTCCCATTCACACTTGCCACCAAAATTGGAAACTTTGGGGGGGGGGACGTTGAGATTCCAAAGAAATTTCCATGTTCCCCACTCATGGTCGAAAGAGTGTATGCCAAGAGCCAGTCTGTACCCAGATATCACCGTGTATTTTCCGGAAATTTCATTGGTCTAGAAAAGATGGTTGGGGCCTGCATCTGGGAACCAGGGGATACTCAGGATAATTCTTTGGTCTCTTTCGTTAAACCATCAATGTATCTTTTCAAAAAACCACCCCGGGCCCTGGTATGAAAGGAGGAAGTTGACAGTGGCATCTTCAAGACCTGGTTGGGCGGGGGATGTAGCCCTCATACCATCCTTATTGACAAGCCAGGGATCTATCCAAATGTTGATAGATGAGCCATTCCCAATACTCTAGCCCTTCCCCTTTTTTAGGAGATTTCGGGTCCCCCAAATGCTTTTCCAGAGGAAGCTAGGTCGAGGGCCAGGAGAGGAAACATAGAATTCTGTGTGGGGAATGTATCTAGCTTGGAGTACCTGGCATAGAGAGATGATGGATGATTAATGAGGCGCCATCCTTTCATGGCCAACAATGCATCATTGAAGAGAATAAGATTTTGAATCCCATCCCCCCCCCTTGACATGGGTTTTTATAGTTTCTCACAGGCCATCCAGTGGGGGCTATTCCTTCCATCATTTTTCCCTCACCAGAAGTTGGCAGTATGTGAATGGATCTGATTGATGATGGACGCCATTAGCTTAAAAAGTGACATAAAATATCTGGGGATAGACTGGATGATGGCGTTAATAAGGGTTTCTTTTCCAGCTTTGGAGATTCTTTTTGGGGTCCATCCTTGAATTTTTTTTCTCAATCCTTTCCACCCGCGAAGTAATGATTTGTTTTCTAGACCGTCTAATCGCCGTGAGAAGCCCAAGATATATCTGGTGTTTATCGAACATATGGATGCCTACCGATGCACAAATTTCACCTCTCTAAGCAAGAGGCACCCATGCGCTGAAGGAGATTTATGATTTTCTGTGATTGATAGACTATCCAAATGCCCAATCATACTTCTGGATCACATGGTTGATCACACGAAATTCCTTTAAAGTTGCTCTGGATAAAAGGAGGTAGTTGTCGATGAAGAAGAGATGGGACACTAGTGGGCCTTCATGGAAGACATTTTCCCCATGAATGGACTTAGAGGAAGTAGCCCTGGAAATAATATTAGAGAAAACATCAGCCACTAAGACGAAGAGAAATGGGGAGAGGGCATCTCCCTAGCACATGCCTCGGGTTGGGGAGAATCCTCTCGTGAGCTCCCCATTGACCTTGATTATGAATGAGATAGTCGAGATGCAGTGCATGAAAATATCTGTCCATTTAGTGCAAAAACCCATTTTCAGCATCACAACTCTTAAAAACTTCCATTCCACTTTATCGTAGGCTTTTTTCATATCCAGTTTTCTGGCCATGGTTCCTCTTTTTGCATTGGAAGGAGTTTTCATAGAGTGGAACACTTCATGGGCCACAATTGTATAATCACTAATCAGTCTCTTGTCCACGAAGGTGCTCTAGTTTTCGGAGATAATATCAGGAAGTCAAGGACACAGCCGATTGACAAGGATTTTTTATAAGAGATTATTAGAGACATTACAGAGGCTGATAGGACTAAAATCAGGGATCACTAGTGGTTTTGAGATTTTTGGAATTTGGACGAGGATAATTTTGTTGATGGAAGAAAGGATTTTATTCCTTCCTAGATATTCTTTATCATTTTTCAGATTTCGGAACAAATAATTTTCCAGTAATGTTTAAAAAATATGGCATGGAATCCATCTGGTCCCGGGGCCTTAGTGGGGTGGATTTGTTTCAGAGCCAGGCATATCTCTCCATTCGTCACATCTATGGTAAGCTGCCGATTGATCTCATCGGAGATCACAGGTCTGATGAATTCTTCAGCTTCAGCAGATAAGGAAGGAGTTCCTATAGTGAAAAGGTTATGGAAATAGCCTATTAAAGCTTCATGAATACCACTACTGTAAGAAACTTTTCTCTAATCCGGTTGTGATCTACACATGATAGAATTTTTCAGACGCCTAGATAAATCTTTCTAATGGAAATACCTTATATTAGCATCTCCCCCTTTAAGATGGATGTATTGTGCCTACATAGCCAGAATATTTCCCTAACGCATAGGGCCCCGTCCAACTCTCTTTGAGTAGCACCAATCCTGGAGAGATTGCAACTAGATGGCGGATGTCTGAGTAAGTTGTGCAATTTATTTTCAAGGGAATCACAATACCTATCATGGTGGTGGAATTTCTTGTTGCTCCATGATCTCATATCGGATGAAACCTGTTGGAGAATGAGGCCAACATCATCATGAGAACTCTTCTAGCTTGATCAGACCACCACTTCGCATTCCTAGCCTTTTTCCCAGAATCTATCAAATCTAAAGGGTCTGCTGAGTTGTCTATTTCATTCTCATTGCATACAATCAATGAGAATTGGGTAGTGATCCAAATAGTTTAGGGCCCTGTGGCCAACATGAAATATGTTGAACAGATTAATCCAGTCAGAAGATCCCAGAAATCTATCAAGGCGCTCAGGGATGCGGGTGCCTTCAGTATTACTGCGGAACCATGTAAAAGGATTACCTGTGTGCCCCAGATAGACTAAGTTCTCCCTAGATACTGTGTCCTTGAAGTTTGACATCGAAGCTGAGTGTCAAATGATTCCGCGTCTCATTTCCATATGGAACATAATCTCATTGAAGTCACCTCCGAAGATAATAGGGCTCGGTAAGTCATGTCACAACTTGCAAAAAAGATCCCATGAATTTACATTGTAATTATGGGATGGCCATCCATAGAATCTGGCCAATGTCTAGGGTGGGTAAGATCCGTTTGAAAAGTTTCTGCCACATGGTGCAAGGAGATGGGCAGAATTTTGACGTCGATATTATCCATCCAAAGTAGAAAGAGGCCCCCAGAATGGCCTTGTATGGGAACCAGGAAGCAGCCATTGAAGTCGTACTTCAGAGAAATACCATTGGTGTCCTTTTTTTATAGTATGGTTTCGGACAGGATAACCATATCATAGTGACATTGACCACAATTTCACTGTAGAATGCGAATTGTTCATTGGTTTCCAAGCCCAGGACAGTTCCAGCATTACACAATAGAATATCCTACTAGGAACATACATAGGTTATAAGATTGGAAATCTAGATCCCCTTTTCTAGGATATCTATATAAATAGATATTCTATAAGAAATATTAAGGGATTTCGGGATTTGATAAACTCGTGTGACACCAAAAAATTAAATAATATTAAATTATGTATTTTTTAATCAATTAATATTACTAAAACATTATATTATTTTCTGTAGATAAAAGAATTCATTGATATTTCAACATTATTATAATGATATGTATGGGATAAAGAAAACATCATGGCTAATATTGTCTCCCAAAATTGGTAATAGTTCTTCTTCAATATAGTATTATAATATTAGAATTCTTATATTTTAGAGTCCCATTCTCATGAGGATCATTTAAATAACTAAATGTGGATGAGGTCACTATCTAATTATGATACCTAGAAAATGTGTTAGATTTAGGGTCCTTGATAATATCATCATTGTATTTTATCCTCTATATTATTCAATGAAAACATGGATTCATACACTATGTTCACTCAAATCCATGATCATTATTGGGAGAGTGATACACATGAGTGGTAAAATATCTTGATGAAACTCATTTTAAGTTATCCTGTAGTGGGGGTTCCAGTTGGGCCATATAATGTCATTAAATTTTTCTGTATTCAGAAAATATATATTATAGGGTATATGATATTTGATAAACTCTTCGTATAAATTAATCATCAATAAATCTCATAGAGATTCTCTAGTTTTTATGAGTAATTTTATATAAACAACATGAAGAAGCCACACATGGAAATCATTACTCATACCATTATGAAGTGGATGAAGACCATAGGTAAGAAAATTTTACTAGAGTAATGTTAAAAAAATAATGTTCAAGGTGAAGATAACTATTTCTAATTTCATGTCTATGTATTCTACCCACCACCTGAACATGATATGTAAAATATAGATTTCATCTATGAAATAAAATGATTAATATTTCTCAGGTGGAATGAAGTGACATGTGTAGAATGAGAGATTATTGAAGATGAATAAATATGTTTGATGTTTTTTTATTAAATATAAATGTTTTATATATAAACCTTAGTAATTAGATAGAGATTATTATGATATTATTTGTATCTAAAAATAAGAAACAAGAATATTTTGATATTTATGAAAGGTGAGGTGGATCCTCAAACTACTAGTGAAACAATAATATATATAATGTAAATGTGATACTACAATATTATATTTTCATGAAGAATAATTTTTATATTAATTATCATTTATTACATTCCTTTTTGTTTGAAAATCATTTTATATATGTCCAATTCTTCCATTCATTAATTTTAATTCATATTTCATAAAAACGTCTAATTTTTTAAAGATTGTTTTTTATATTTTGAATCATATATGTAATTGTATTAATACAGTAGCATATGAAAATCAAGTGTTGGTGATTATAATGAATCAGTTTCACATAACTAATTTTACACTAGTTGTGGTGTAACTAAATTGGACATGTAAACTATATATAAAAGAAATTTGTAAATAAAAATGGGTATTTATAATCATTTATACGAAAACCACAAGGTATATATCGATTATGATTGAATTAATGATGAATAAAAACATTAGTTGAATGGTTAAATTATATAAAAAGATTCTTGAATTAGATTACATATATTTGAGTCCATATTTTCATGTTACATCTATAAGTGTCTAATCATACCTAACTTATTTTATTAAATAATATCTAATATATGTAAATGTTTAAATAATGAGATACATGTTTGAATACATTGATAAATTTATATTTTTCATGAGTGAATTAGATAATCATCATTGAATGAAAATAAAAATTTATAGATCAAACATATGTTGTGAATCTATTATGAAATTGTCCATTGACTATCTAAGAGAGAATGTGATTCAATCACAACACACTAATCCTTATCCAACATTATATAATTGTGTCCTAAAGTTTGCAACTACTTGTTATTAGTCATGGTGAAGTTGATGATGAGTCATTGGTTTCATTTATTAGCCTTTTGCGTATTTGAAATAGATTGTTCCAAACACATAATAAACCAGGTTATGTATATGTAATTAAAAAATCCTTCGTAGTTAATGTATATAAAGATATATTTTTTTCCCATGAACATGTTTGTGGATTATGAATTCAGGTTATATCATTCACATGTTATAATTTGGCCACTTAATTGATGATGTTTAGCATTTTAAAAATTTGAATATTATCAATATTTACCCTTAACTAGGAATGTAATAGAGGAATAACAAGCTGTATTCCTTGAGATGGAGCACATCTCTAAAATAAGTCTTTTCTATAAATATTGAATTTGATGAAGTTAATTCTCATGATGTTAATGACTTTTCAAATGATCAAATTTTGTAATTCCTCAAGAAAGAAGATTTTCTAGAGACACAATTACTATGTAGGAGAACCATAGAGGATATAAAACATGTTATGTATAGTTTTCTATTCAATGAGGATGGGGATTAATTATTATTTTATAATGATGATCCAATATCCCTATATTTTCTCTCAGCATCTTAGAAGTTTCATGATTGATATAATCCATTAATTTCAAGACAGTGTCTTTATACTAGAACCCTAATTGGGTTTTAGTAGACCCTTCAAAAAATATAAAGAATATTTGGTGAAAAAAGTTATCGAATAATAAATTAGACATGAAATGTAATGATAGTATATATATATCATGACTATGTTCTAAATGATTTATAAAAAATTATGGAACAATTGGTTAGGAATCAATTTCTGTTGTTTTTTATCAAACGTCTGTTATAATTCTTTTTTACATAATATCATAACATGAATATGATATTTAAATAAATAGATTTCAAAATAATTTTTCTAATTAGAAAATTATATATGATGTCTAAATGGCCTGAAAGCCTTCTTCATTATTTTAGTATGGACAATCCCTCTTTTATGGGTTGAAGGGGAACATGTACATGACCCGTAGGCCCAAGGCACAAGGCCTGACCTACCCACACTACATGACCCGAAGGCCAAGAGGCATACCATGCCCATTACAAGACCAGTAGGCCAACCCACGAGAATTGTCCCTCACTAGATTTCGCATCATTGATCACCTAGCTCCCCACCTTGCATCGATGATTTTCTAGAATTTCCCCATACAAAGCTACACTATTCTAGGTCTGGATGGAGGCTACCATACCCTCTCATTCATTCAATATGGTTAGGTTTTCTTTTGGTGGATGCTACACGAAAGGATGCATATAATGTTTTGATTTTGCAAGTATTCATTTATGGGTTGAAAAAAAATCCAAATAATTGATTTGTTACTTTTTTTAAGCTATAAAAAAATATAATTTCACAAAACTAAATTGTGACCCTTATTTTTATAAAAGGTTTAGTGGGTGTTTAGTTAATTTCCAAATAGTATATATTAGTGAGATATTAATAATTTTAAATAATATATAAGTAAACAGTTATTTAAGAAATTGTTTAATAGGTTCTTCTCAACAAAAGATATAGTTAAAGTTTCTTATATTCTAGGTATTGTTATCATTCATGATTTATTAAATACTATACCTATATTAAGGGTATATAAAATGAAATGTTATCGAAGAGATACCTTATGATTAAACAAAAGAGGGGGTTGTTTCTAGTGTCACATGGTGTACCTATATCCATGAAAATATGTCTATTAGAGTAGTAAAGTATGTATAGGATGTGTTGAATGTTATAAACCACTAAAATATGTTATATTATGTCTAACATTTTATGTACTAGGATTCATGTTTCAGATGCCGTGAATATTATTGAATGATATCAGGAAGATCCAAAAGTACTCAATTTTATAGTAGTAAGGAATATATTAATTTATCTATAGAATTGAATGGTATATTTCTATTTTATTGGTGATATAAAGAGATTGTCATTATGGGATATACATGTTCTAGTTTCTAGATAGATCAGAATAATCTAAGATAATTGTTATTAAATGTCTTCACCCACAATAGGGAAGTTGAGAGCTAGACTGTCCCAAAGAATTATGCATCCACCAATTATATAACAGACATCGATTATATCAAATCGTCTAATTTAGTTAATGATTCATTTTAAATACACAAATTTATTTAGGTTCATCTTGTGGTTCCTAATAGTAATGATTTCATCATATTGTAATGTGATAATACAATTCTTATTTCCCTTTGTAATGATAAAAGTCACATAAATAGTGGAATAATAAAATAAAAAAAATCTATCACCTCTTGGGGATTTTTTCTCAATTGGTCGAGGACATTGTAAGATGTTTTACCAAAAAACTAATGTGGTCGATCAACTGAATAAATTATTATATCATCAGAAGAAATAATATCATGTGAGAGAAAGAAAATAGAAATTCATTTAAATTTCATTTCTATGAGATACGAAAATATTATTATATTTTTTTATGGATGGATAACATATATCATATAAGAAAAATAATATTTTTTTGATGTTAGGTTTTAATGGATCATAAGACATTGGGACTTCATATATTGAAATGCATTCATGGTAAACTCAAAGATATGTGGTTATGTGAAAAGACCCACATGTTGAAATTTTACTTGTGTTATATGTCATTAAATATTCTAATCTATAGATATATATACTTTCCATTAGAAAGGAAATTTTTAATATTGTATATCATGAATAATTTTGTATGATGTATTGATGAAAACCATGATGACATATGCTCATATAAAAGATAGGATGTATTGGGTTTATCATATGTGATATGATATTCATGAAAATGTAAAGATATGATTTATCCATTCTAGGTTAAAATATATAATATCTCAAGCCCACTTATTTGAGGGAAACTATTGGATTATGTCTATGGAAATTGATGTTTTATAAAAAGATTCATTTCTTGAAGGTAAAATATATATATATATATCAAATATATAGGGTGATGAAAGAAGAATAAAACCAACATGATTATATATTGAGACAGAGGATTTATATAATGCAGTGAGAATTCATTTGATGGGATTGTTAGTATACCATTAAAAAAATTTCTCCGAGTTCCTTAATGTGTAGATATATACTTATCCTAAACTTTATGATTGTTATAGTTATTCATTAAGAATGATTCATAGAAGGTCACATAGATGGTGTATCCATAAAAATAGTTAAATTCAATCTAAATTAGTATTTTAATTAAATATTATTCTTAGGTTTTGAGGAATAACAACTATTATGGTTTTTTATCATATAAATATGTAAAAAACTAACAATACATTGATATTCATTTATTTAAAATCATGGTTTTTATTCAAGTTCCAATGATTTCTAAGAATGATTTAAAGGATGATTTAAATGTCTGGATAAAATTAAATTTATATAATTGTGAGTTTAGAATGTACCAAAAAAATAATAGTCATAATATTATTGTTATTTGACACTGCATTTACATAGAATTATGATATCGATATGGTTAAATGTGAATGAAATATTTCTCTAACCTATTAAAATAAATTTATTAACTCTCATTAAAGAGTATCAAAAATTTTTGTATAAGATTTCTCTAAATATAATTATTTAATTCCCTATATAAATATTCTAAATAATGATCCAAATGATGGATATATTAAATCCTCAACCACTCACTCAATTCCGTAGCACACCCAGATAGATTCCTCCAATTATAGAAGGGATTCTAGTGGATATGAGGGGGAGTGAAGTAGAGGGGTTTTTCATTACTACTCGGAAATCAAGATCGTATTTTGAAATTTTAAGGTTCATGGAAAACATATGAATAATGATAGAGGGATTCTATCTTGTATCCACCGTTTTGACAATATTCTGAACATACCGGTCAATTAATTCAATAACGATGAAATAATTACAAGAATAATTAATTTTTACTTATATAATAAAATTATAAATTACTTATTAATGAGAAAATATAGAGGATATAAGGTAATAATTATTATAATTTTTAAGAGATATCGAAATAAAATGATGAAAAATAATTGTTCCCCATTTTCCCAAATGGCTTTTATATACTCTTAGTCACTGAATACAACATATTTAAAACTATAAAATAGTGAATGAGTTATCTATTAAAAAATTGCAATTCAGTCAATGATTTTTAATGCACATATAAAATGTGGGGAAATATTTCCATGATTTTCACTCTTATGATTTACTAATTGTATCAATACCGTATGAAAAACTGGATCCCCCCAAAAAATTATATCTATGAAAATATCTATCAATTATATAATCATTGTTTATTATTTCCCATAACTACACAATTATATATCCTCTATAGTCCAATAGTTGTATTATTTTCATAATATATCTTAGAAAAAATAATTTCTTAAATCCATCAAGTATAATTTCGACCTATATAGATTTATATATTTAATAAAAAATAGATAAACATGAATTTATTTCCAAAATATATAAGAATTAAAAAAATTATTTTAATGTTGTATGGTCCTCTCATGTGTCACAATAATTTAACAGAAAATAAACTTTTCATTAATTCTAGTTTCATGATTAAATGAACATATTTTCCATCAATATATAACTGATAAACAACACTAATGTTATCCTTAGATCCTATCAAATATATATCATGTTTTAGAAATTATATGATAATTTATAACGTGGATCATGAACAATTACCCTTCAAACCACATGAATTTTAACAATATCATGAACATATAGCTTCACCAACTTTTCAAATGTACAAGACTTTGAATGGAAAGAAAATGAGATACATTTATCAATAATTCATTGAAAATACACACAATATTCTTACCCATATAATATCTTATTCAACCCGTCAATAAATTCCTTATTTCATCACCCAAATATAATTTTAATATGTTAAATTTCAATAATATATATTCTAAAATATAATAATAAATCTTGTATTACTAATAATAATATCATGTTGAAATTAAATTTACAATATAATTATTCATACCCAACCAGTAATACTATCAACTAGAATTATGTAATTTTAAAATTGATCAAGGATATTCTAGTAATTATGAAGACTGAAACTCTAACATTACCTCTAATATTATGTTAACTATTACAACTGTCTCATCATGAATATAAAAAACCTACATGATATCTATAGTCTAATTAGACAGTTCTCCCCTTCATTATAAAATTTGTGTGGAATGATTCCATCATAGTATTCCCTTGGATAAAAACTCAATCTATCAACTAAAGTAAATTTAACACCATAAACATGAAAAAATAATAATCAACCCCAGTCAACAATGACATACAGATTCGTCATAGATTGAATAAAAATAAATAAGAATTAGGGATTCACCTATTGAATTAACCAAATATGAGTTATCAAACCCATATAATTCATTACTACATTTCCATTTTCATACATTAAAAACTTATTAAATTCAAATGACTATACATATTTTAATCACCTCATGATTTAATGTTTCTAACGCGTCTAGTTGAAAATATAACTCCATATGTTATAATCATTGTGTATGAAAAAGAACGTCACCAAATTTCTAGTGTATTTAATATATCAAATCATGTACAACTATAACAAGATAAATGTATGATATATGACAGTTTTTATCATAAGGACTTTGGTACATGATACATAATCCACTATTTAATAACACTAAATTAACAAAAATATCCCATCCCAATACCTAATGGGCCACAATAAATAATCATGACATATAAAGAATAGGTCTGAGAAATATCATTCTTATAGTCCGCAATGTAATATCTAATGTTTAAAATTATGGATTAATTTTCCACATTTGACGAAATAAACTTTATATTATTGTTTTTTGGGTTATGGATTATTCTAAAATGGTAGAAATTTTATATTTTATATTATCATATTATTATATTGGAAATAAGTCCATTTAGTTTTAAATAAAGTGTTTTATCAAATATAGGGTATTTTAAATTGTTGAGTAATGGTGACTAAACATTAAGAGGTGGGGATCCATTTTTAAAACAAATAATATTTTCATTTATTATCAAACAATTGGTGTGAATTGAACTCAAACCGTTTTACATTGTCTTTGTTTTTCATTCATATAGAATTTGAGGTGGGATATGGTTGATGGAGGACATTTCCACCATAGAGAAATAATCTAGAATCAGAGAACATGGATGAAAATATTAAATCTGAAAAATTTGTATTTGGTTACATTATTCTGGTATATACATTCAATATTTTAACAAATATTAAAAAATTTTATTCATTATCATCTGAATACCCTGAAAAATGTGACTAATTTCTCTTGAAAATTAAATTATCAGATTTAAAAAATGATATAGATATGTTTTATTATCAAGTAATAATGGGTAACATTTTTTTAATGAATCATTGAGCCCATCATACATAGATAGAAGTCATCAGGTGAGTAAAATCCATGCAAATTATAATCACTCAAATTAATATTCTAATTTAGCAACAATTATAGTGATTTGTTTGAAATTTACCCTTCCTTGATGTCTTTTTATGTATTATACAAGGATTTAAAATATATTTCCATTGAATTATACATGATATTTTTGATGTACTTCTTTACATACTACCCCTTTTCTAAATGAAATGTGATATTGTATACCTATTTCCAATGCTTTCCCAGGAGATGCACACTGTCTGTGAGGACACGAATCTTCCTACCGCATATTCCCATGTTATAAAGGCGTGGGAATCCACCACCTTTTTGTGGATGTTTGATCTATTATCAAAGTGATATGATTTGATGTCAATCTCTCCTTCCATGGATTTATCCTCAAAATTCATCACCTATTCTTGATTTCCAATAATTATTAAGATGTTGTTCGTGATAGTCATCCTGGTTCCAAAACATTGTTGAATCCAATTAATTGCATTGCTTCATTCAGGACATTACAAAGGTTCATGTAAGAGAAGAATCCTTTGGTCAGGAGGGTAGTCACATTTTTCACCACTGGAACGTGTAGACACGGAAACACATGCACACATTTATTTCCCTTTAATAGGATTCTTTAGGGTGCATAAGCCAGAGTAATCCCATGTCGATTGTGTTGTATCTTATGTCACAGTCATGTCTTTGATGTTTTCCTCAGCTTCCCATGTTTAACAAAGTTTATGCAATGAGTTTATCATCAATTTTAGATGGTTACACCAATGGTGTATACTTTCAGGTTTTCCTCAAGCATACCATATTCAACATAGGGTGGGCCACGAGTTCAACATCATGAAAATATGGAATAATAGTGAATAGAATGTCATATGAAGACAGATCATGTTGGTACAAACCTAGGAGGGATAATATTGATGGTTTACGGGATAGATGGACTAAAACATCTGAAAAGTGCATACCGAGGGTGTTGTGTCCCAAAAAGGAACGATTTCACATTTTGAGGGTGGATCCCAAAAAAGGAGCACCCTTTGGATAGTTTAGAACACCCAAAAAGAGTGGACCTAGGGTGGTGTGTTTCAAAATGGGAAGATTACACAATGTGAGGGTGTGTTCAAAAAAGGGATAACAATATGGATGCATCATATTGTGTAAAAAAACAATACCTATGTTTTTGTGTCCCTGGAAGGGAATATTTTACACTATGAGGGTGGGTCCCAAAAACGAAGCACTGTATTGATGGATCAGGATGCCCAAAATGAGCGGACTTAGGGTGGTGTGTCTCAAAAGGGGAATATTTCACACCGTGAAAGCTGATTTAGACACTACTAAGGGTGGATCGGGGAGGTGGACCCCATAGGGGGTCACCAAGGTTTAATATTGAATGGGATTCAACCTTTTGGAGGCTTCCTATGTACCTTGTGTATATGATAGGGGTCAAAACCCATGAATATTTAAGGGTTGTTTGGGGATTACTTGTCGTTATATGGACTTTGAAAGAGGGGAACTCCAGGTGGGATGATATATATTTGAATGGCATAAGCATGGTAGTTACATGGCTTCTTCTAGAAGTAGTGATGATGTGGGTGGAGTTATATCACCGAGATGTGTTGACCTGTGTAAGAATCGGGATGGATGAAGGTGGATTTGGATGAAGTCGGTGAAATGAATGATTTAGAACCGATGTGAAGATGATGATGTTGAGCTTCAACCTCAGAGGGGATTTTTATGTATCCATATGTCCTAAAATCAAATACACGTAGTTTGGTGGGGTGAGTGTGTAACTGAGGAGGCTGCTCAAGAGAATGGTTGCACAGAAGGGGACCCAAAAGAAGTAGAACCTCCGAGTTGGGGTATGATATTATTAAAACAAAAAGGATAGAGGGAGGGAATATGATGGGATATGGATGGTGGGTCTGAACCTTATGGATTCTTTCTACATATCCTTGTGGTAGAAAATCAAAGTCCACATAGTTTTGGAAAGGGCCTAGAATTATGGTGTGCACAACGAATAGTGACCCGAACCCATATTGAGGATTATGAATGGTAAGCATCCCATCGCAAGAGAGGAACACTTAGTTGGATGTGTATGGTAAAGTGTGGGGCTTATGTATAGTTAGTAGCATGTGGGTGGATCAAAACACCCCAGGTAGGAGGATCCAGGAGATGTGTCCCAAAAAATGAAGATGTCACGTCAAGATGGTATATCCTTAGGAAGGATAATTATAGAATACCATTTATCTGGATTGACATGACAGTGGATACCTATATACTGGAATGGGATCAAAACCAGCGTAGTTCTGTTGGGTGTTGCCTCTTTGAGTCATGTGGAGTGAACATTTATCTGATAATAAATGGCTGGTGTAGATAGGGTGATGGGGTTGAACCTTAAAGAGGCTTCCTACGTATCCTTGTGGAAAGTAATCAAAGTCCACATAGTTAAATTGATAGGGGTGTGGGGCCTACATGCTAAGGCAGCCCAAAGTGGATTTCATGGTTGATACTTACTCGAAGGCGACGTGATTCATGCACGATGTGAGAAAAAAGAGGAAGCAATTGAACTAACTATCATGTTACGAACGGTGTATCAGTGATGAGTGTAGTGGGGTTTATGCATGGTTAGTGGTCCAATGAGGAAATAGGTGCTTATGCATGGTAGGTGGCCCATGAGAAGAAGATTGTGATTTACTCAAGTATGGAACCCCGAGGTGGATTTCTAAATGTACGAGGAGGATGTGTTCATCATACATAGATAACACTATAATGTTGGGTTGGGGCATACACAGAGACTTCTGAGGTACACATAGCCAAAAAAGAACTGAGGGAGAGGGAGAGTGAGAGGGTGTTGGTTCCCATTACAATCTTGGTATTATTTGGCCATTCACTCATGTGGAAATTCACAGCTTAACACCATGCGTTGAAAACGTGGGTTCTTGGAGGATTAAAATCTTATATCTTGGACAATACAGACTGGATCCTCACTCCTAAGACATACAGAACATGTACCAACCCACACATAGAGAAGGGATGTCGCAACCAATTCCAAGTGTTAATGGGTTGGGGGAGTAGTCGATAGAGGTGTTCATGTTAGTGTAGCTATGAGAAGAAGAAATAGATGTTAGCATACATATGTGAAGAAGAATTAGGTATGATAACATAACATTAATCATAAGTCAAGGGACTAGTATATCACTGTGCACAAGCTAGGATGACCATATGGAAGAGGTGCATGCAAAGATAGTGGTTTTCTGTGAAATAGGTGGCAGAACATGGTTTTTTAGGTTTAATACAACCCATGGAGCCCCATGGGATGGGTTCACACATGATTTAATTCTTGAATGCAAGATGAGAACCAACATGCAATATGGAAGCCTGTGAGCACGATTGGAATGACATAATGGGAATATTTTTCCCAATAAATATATATTGAAGGAAACTAGATCAGAGTAAAAGGAAATTGCTGCCGGTTAATCCCAAGTGGGGCAACTCGAATGGCTCCTATATGGGACCTCTCATGAAATATCTAGTACCTTAAAGCCATGTATTTCTCCTAGTTGTAGAAGGTATCATCGTAGAAACCTAAGAATGATTTATCAACTTCAAAAATGGTACCTCAATGTGAAGGTTTATGCTTCTATTTATTGTTAAAAACCTTTTAGGTGGCATTCAAGTAGTTTTTTCATGGATGATGGGTTTCGACATCAAATTGGGTGTGCAAGAATCTTAAACGCATGTCCATTTCCTTGCGTACCTCCCTGATTTCATTAGAACCCTTGAATTTTCATTTTTCAGGAGCGTGGTTATGAAGAACCCATTTGACGTCACCATGGTCGCATAAAAAAATTTTACGTGGATTTCATTATTGCATGCAAGCGTCAAATCATGTCTGAAACTCCCTTCTGCTTGAAGGGATTATCTGCTAATACAAAATATTCCATTAGTTGGCTCAAATATTCTATCTTATGGACTCAAATAAATTCAAGCGCCAAAAAATTCCCCACAAAAAATATGAGTTGAAAGGGAACCAGAGGTTTGGGTTTTGGGGGAAACAAAGATAAGAATAATACATACCCAGTGGTGCGGGAAAAAAGAAAGATCAGTCACCCAAAAATGTTCCACATGCACAGAATAAATGGTCTGTAGCTATAAATAAGAAGGGGGGACTTCATACCTCGACATTCCTATGTGATAGTTGATTTTCCCTCATGCATGAAATATTACCAAATCCCTAGTGGGTCCACTCGAATAGGTCCCATAGGGGACCTCTCACACAAGATCTAGTACCTTAAACCCATGTATTTCTCATAGTTGTAGAAGGGATCATCATAGAAACATGATAGGGATTGATCAACTTCAAAAATGGTACCTCGATGTGAAGGGGTATGCTTCTTTTTATTGTTAAAAACCTCAGCGGTGGCGTGCAAGTAGTTTTTGCATGGATGATGGGGTTCGACATCAAATTGGCTATGCAAGAATCTTAAACTCAAGTCCATTTCCTTGCGTACCTGCCTAATTTCATTATAACCCTTGACTTTTTCATTTTTCGGGAGCACAGTTAAGAAGAACCCATTTGATGTCACCATGGTCACATAAAAAAAATTATGTAGATTTCTTTATTGCGTGCAAGAATCAAATCATGTGCAAAACTCCCTTCTACTTCAAGGGATTATCTGATAATACAAAATATTCCTTTAGTTGGCTCAAATATTCTAACTTATAGACTCAAATAAAAATTGGTGCAAAAAAATTCCCCACATAGAATATGAGCTGAAAGGGAACTAGAGGTTTGCGTTCTGGGGGAAACAAAGATAAGAATAATACATACCCAGTGGTGGGGGAAAAAAGAAATATCAGTCACCCAAAACTATTCCACATGCTCAGAAGAAATGTTCTATAGCTATAAACGGGTAGGGGGACTTCATAACTCGACATTCCTATGTGATAGTTGATTTTCCCTCATGCATGAAATATTACCTATTCAATGTGAATGTTCATGAAATCAGTTGGTGCCCTATGTGAAACTGGTTTTCCTTTTTCACTAATACCTAATCTTGCATGATTTTGAATTAGTTGGAATTATTTCATTCATGTTATCCTTGTTTTAAACTACCACCTATCTTGTGTGCCACACCTCAACTTTTTTCATGCAAGAAACTTTCTTATTTTGAGGCCTAACTAAAATGGATAGAAAATATAATGATGCTATGTGTGAGGCTGCCCATGATGCCTGGAGGCCCAAGATGATGACGAAACAATAGATTATTCACACGAGAAGGGTAGTATCTAATAATTAGATGCACTTTGATATGTTAACATACTATCAAAAACATTATGTTATGAGATATAACCTCCCATTGTGGAACTTTGGACTTCTGTAGAGGTGATGATAATGGGTTTCGAGACTGATACTCTATGGTTGTGGGTGATGCATAATGATAGCCTTACTGGATTCAACATTATGAACAATGGTCACCCTTCCAAGAAAACCTAGAATATAACAATTTATATTTTTTCCCTAAAATCCAACACATTTATGGGGGTGAAGCAGTTACTAAATACTTCCCACCAACTATTCAATAACATTAATTAGTAGTAATACTGATAATACCAAGGGATGGAAAGAATAAGAATTTAGGTATGGGGGAATCATCATGAATTAATGGGAATGGTCATATATGGTGTTCTTGAAATGTGATGATTTTGGGAATAATCTTTGACACATTGGGTTATATGAGGCTGTTTGGACATCATTGTAACGTTTTTACCGTCAGCAATACCTTGTTTTGGAGCCTTTCAGTTAGTGGTCACCGAATATAAATAAATTCCACTTCAACCATAGAGAGGTTGGTATCACCCATTGTATCGTCTACTATGTCATGGGAATTCCAATTGAAGGGTATCAGTATGATGAAATCCTTACAATGGAGAATGTATAGTGAGACCGGACACAAACCCCCATATTGAAATGGGATCTCTGAGATCTGGATAAGCAGAAGCATAAAATTATTTACATACTAAATAATTTCTCTGATATTGGATTCTTCATCCTATTTTTATAGTATTAAAAGGTAGTGATGGTGTTATGCCATGGGAATTAGCTCCGAGACACATCTCATAGGGGCATGAAAGGATCATACTAGATGGTCATGGAAGATGGTGAATACTAATCATGGGGCATTAGTGTAAAGAAATGGTGGGATCTGAATGATTGATTTATCAGGTTACATAATTCATTCCTATGTTTGACAAAACTTCTAGTAAGAGACACATGAATGGGGGTCTGTATAGATATATTAGTGATGGTTGGGATCATGGAAACCAAGAACAAGGTCAATATGGTACTGGCTATGTTGTCGAGGTTGTACAACCATTTGGAGAACTTCTCAAAAGAGTGTACCCACATGAGAATCTGCAAACCATTTCGGATTATTCATGGCTGGGTTGCAACTCACTGTAGTCTGTTTGAATTCCCAAATTCCATCCACCCTCCATGTGATGGTATGCAGCCATCTCTTCTAAATATTTCTGGAATTAGGAAATTTACACTCAATGGGGAGGGGATAAAACTCATGATCAGAAAACACACAAACATTAAATTCCACCCCTTCAAAACCTTTGTTGGAAATATGATGGATGATGTGAGGGGTCCACTGGAGAAGATGGAATATCTAAAAAGCATTAGGGGAGGTGTTCTGGTAGCCTGAAATAATGGAAAGATCATCTGGGAGCCCACTGTTTCTTAATATTTCCCTAGGTAGTTTGGGTGTACGAAGTGGATGCCAATGAAAATTTAAAAAGAATTCATGGATGAGTTGTATCGTTGCATCATTAACCAATTATGTCTCTCGATTACAATTTCATGATTTCATGAATTAATTAAATTCCATCATACTGATGTCGACAATAGCATATCAACAGATTATACTGACCATTGGATGGATGCATCTTCATAGGCAATTCTGTAGAAACACATTCAATAAATAAATATGTCAAGTGTAGAGTCTCGGTGGTGAGGGAGTAGGTGGGGTGCATCTAGTGAAGCAATATAGGGAGAAATCAATGTGGCTTGGACAACAAAAGCTGGAACCTCTGTGGTAGGAGTGTCACTAGGTGTGGTCATGCCTCCACCCTCTAAAGAGGGGTGGTCTCATGGGAAAACTTGTGGACCTGGTTTGGAACTCCCTCCGAAGAAGATATCATAAAAGCTTCATCCTACTTCAAATGAAATTTTACCTACACTCTAGTATTCCTAGACTACACTATGGCAGTCGATAAGTCCGGAAGCCATATGGAAAAAAGTTGATGCGTGGTGGGATCTAGATATCCAAAAGTGGGCCCATATGGGTTGATGAAAAATTTAACATTCACCAGTGACATGAAAATATAATGGCCATCAATGTATATGAATTCTAATAGGGGATGTTTTAAGAGCCACATATCCTGGTGGAAGTGATACTCATCCTAGGGCACGACATGGATAACTGACATCTGAGGACGATGATAATGATGAATTATAAGAAGAGGACGAGGAAGAAGTAGTAGAAGAATATTAATAATAAAATGAGGGAGGAGATGAGAATCCTAAAGGATATTGGGCTTAGGGGATATCGTCTCATCAGAGGATCCCATGTGAGAGGATAAAAAATCAAAGGCTCTGACATGGAACATTCCAAACCATTCAAGGAATGTATCATCTCTTATCCTTCCAACCCCCTTATATTTTAATAACCTAAATTTACCAACCACACTCTATCTTGTTAAGGTGAATATTGGTAATATTGATTATAAAGTACCCCCTATGAGGGTGAAAATGAACCAATGTACTTAGAAAGGCATTTCCCGGTTCCTGCATCGAGGACTGAGCAAGGTGGATGGCTAACCACGACTGAAGTGGTCAATGATGAGCCAACATGAGGGGTTGAAGTTGTGAACTCAAAGAATCAGGGTTTTCCTTCCATTCAGAAGCAGTCTGTTATAATCATTGAGTTAACTAGTGATGAGGGATCTCTCATAGCCGTATCTCCCATATTGACTCAGTCACTTGATATTGATATTCATAGCACATGTAAGCCTCAATATATATAGAACCACATATTTTATTGGAGACCTCGACTAACCAAGGTACCAATTATCAATGTAGTGGTCACATGATTGAAGGCTTGAAAAATGTTGGATTCCAGTACATCGACAGGCGATCCAATTGTGGTTTTTCCAATCCATCCAGAACCATCAATTTAAATTCATTCAGTCCTAGCTCTCGGGGACCAAGTAGTTTCACCCACATGTAATTTAAATACTAGGGATGCGATTGAAGTAGGTGAAGGTGAGGTAACCAAAGAAGAATAAATTCCATAGGATAACCCTATTGCTAAACTCCCAGCTATTGTACTTATGTACATACCATCATTTCTTAAGGAGATGGATGATTCTTACCCTGACGCATTTGAAGAATGTCACATGAGGTGATAGAAGTCTTGAAAATATATCAAATTCTTCCTCAATCAACCAGTCGTAGAATTGATAAATTGGATGGTGTAACATTAAAAGTGGATGTGATTTCTTAGTGAGAATAGGATGGATTATTTCCATATTCATATGATGATCAGTCATTATTTGGCTGAGAAGATGTGGGAGATCAGCCAGCGTTCTGATGATGTGCAGTGTTGAAAGAAATCCGAGAAGATCTAGATGCTCTATGAGTCTAAGAAATAGGTTAGACACCTTGAATATAAGGTGTATGAATGGGTTGTGTTCATTTCAATCCAATTAGAACTTTTTATTTGATAGAAGGCCTTGTTTTTGGAGGCCTAACAATCGATTGTTATGGTTGGGCATCAAATGGACGAGCTCCAAACCGAGTGGGAATGAATGAACACCATGGATAATGAGCTTCCCTCTATGACTACTAATGAAGAAAAGGATATCATAGAGTGGGAAACAACTCTGGAGGAAACAAGCCATAAGGTCAAAGTATTGAAATAGTTTGTTGAAAGGGATGGTCCATAGGGGTAATGTTTTGGATGACCTAGTGAAAGATATTTCCCTTATGGTCTAGTTGTCCTAAACAACGTTCTTGGAAATACTGTTAGTTTATTTTAATTAGTACATATATTTCATAACTAAGAAGTAAATAGAAATAAATCTATATGATCATATGGGCCATACCCAATGTGAGAAACAAGGGAAGACTATAGAATATCCACTTAGTGCCTAAGAGTGCCAACTAAACATTGAATACTAAGGGTCTTGTATTGTTAACATACTACTAATAGTGTTGAGATGAATATATGTCATTACTGAATGGTAAAGTTCCTAGAGCATCCAACGAGTCGTTCTCAACGTGCTCTAGTGCATTGATGGGGTATATAACGACCCATAATTTACATACATGGTTAATAAATCAAAATTTAAGCATAATTATTACAAGATATAACAAAACCATGAATGGACCGTATAGGTATAGTGTCTTTAGAAACTGGGAAACATAAACAACTGGTTCATAAAGAATCTACACTATCTCCCATTTATTTCATCAGATATATAGTCCCTTTTCAGCATATCTTACTTAATAACCTTCTTCCTGACCCGGGGAAAGAAAAAATACAAAAGGGTGAGCTCAAATGCTCAGTAAGGGTAAACAAAAGAAATATCAATCACATCATATTCATAAGAACACAACAATTTTGAATTCTTAACATGCAAAAGAGATCATAATTTCATAACATGGGATAAATCATGGTAGTGAAATGTAATCCCAATAAGAATAACATAAAACATGAAACTTTTTGGCATACACAAAGAATCATAGAGAATCATTTCTTATTAGTCAAGACTCATTTCCAAGACTATCTTAGTGGACAAAGTCCATTTCTGAACCGAGTTCACTCCTCATTTCAGTCCTGTTTCACTTAACCTGTTTAACCTACCATTCCAGCCATGTCTATCTCATGAGATATAACATCTTTACCCAATGCGTTGGAGGGAGATATAGGTCCCACCCATCTTATAATGATACCATTCTTATGTGTGCCACAAAATCATAAACCATACATCATAGCATAACCCATGTAATAAAAATGGGAATCTTAAACATCATGACATCATAAAACAATTCATATAAGATAATGGAATTCATAAAAATATTTCCATCACAACACAATAAAATCAATGTAATAATAGGAATAGAAACAGAACCCTATATTATCATAGATGGAAAATAATTTTGATAAAACACTTGAACTCCATTCTTGAGGAAAATATCCTTTCTACTTCAAAAACATTTTTCCTTTCTTAAAATGTCATACAATTTTAAACTAAAAGAAGTTGATTAAAAATATACTTGAAAACATGTAAAGGAAGATTCTTGGAAATAATGTTTTAAAAATCCATTCATGTCGTATAAGTTAAAAAAACATTTGTCTCATACTTTTGTCGGAAATGTAAAAAAGTACCTCGTATGAAAAATGACAAAAGATTCCATTCAAATATTTTACTAAAAACACATTGAAGGGTAGAATTGGATTTAAAAAATTGCAGTTGGATGGAAATAATATTACATATTGAGGAAACATGGATGTGGATGAAAAAATACACCCTAGTAAATACAAAAGTATAAACAATCTCGGATAAAAATGAGATTGTGATATTTTCCCTTACCTTAGATCCGATATGCTTTGTACGTGTCTGAACCTCCTGTATAATGATTTAAATAATGTCATTGACATATTACAGAATCATATTAATTTTTATTATATCATATATGGTCATTTTCTTAGCTTCTTATTAGTAATATTTCATTACTACTTGTTATTCGGGTGTTTATTACTTTTTGTTCATATGCGTGTTTTGTCAAATAAATTCTTATTCCTCTTTATAGAATATAGATACATAATTTAAGGAATTTTATTAGTGTAATATATATCATATTCATTCATTCAATTCAATTATATAATCATTATTCAATGAAGATCATATAGAACGAGTCGCATCACATCGTGGAGACGGTAGGCCGTACGTACGCACGAGCGATGATATCATTCCCATGATCGTGGAATTGTATTTCAGTGTATGTATACTATTTCAGAATCAATATAACTTTACAATAATCATATAGAGTTATTCTTTACACCATTATAACCATCCATGTAAGGTGGTGGTGGAAAACAGATTACACCATGGCGTGGAGACAGTATTCTGTACGTACGCACGCGCGGTGATTTCATTTTCCGTAGGATGGATAAGTGGTGAAATAGGGTTGTTTCATATTTATAACAACATATCAGTATATTAGGGATACTTATGATATTACCTCATAATGAAACAACTAAAGAAGATGGAGTAGAAAAAGAATGGAACTTGAAGAAAACGGTAGAAGGTATTACCTCTTTCTCGAAGTGCCTCCTTTAATCTTTCTCTTAAGGAACTAGAGATTGTCTTTTGATAAGACCAGTACATCTAGTAGGTTTCTAAGGAAGTGGGAAAGTGAAATGGCTTGGGTTTGTCCAAGCATGAAAGCTCAAATTGGTGTGAGAAAGAGAGAGGGGAGGTGCCCTTTTATAAGGGAGGAGAGGGGCACCTTTGGAAAGTGTGGAAATATTATTTTATTATAAACTTATCTTCAGCTTCAAAAGGTCCAAAAATCATTATATATGAAGATAAGATGACTCATGGTAGAAATAAAATCATCCAATCATAATTGGACATGTTTTGGAAAATATTTTAATCATTATAATCTTATTTATTTAAATCATTTATTAATGAGGTAAATACTTCATCATTATTGTGTCATAAAAAATATAATTTATTTGGTGTCTAAAAATTATTAAAAAAATATAATTATGTAGGAAATAATTTTATCTTTCTAATGAATATTTATAGTCGAAAATATAATTTATATAAACCCTTATAAAAATTAATTTCTAATGGATTTTTGTTAATGTCAATTTTGTCTTTACATTAAATTAATTAATCCAAATTGTCATTGTCACTACCATGTGGCTCAATGGAGTCCCAAAATTGACCCAAGGATGCCCATGGTCTTCCAATACTCATCCAATAATGTTAGGACATGTTTGAAGGTAATTTTGAATTATTATAATATTCTATTAACCTTGAATTACCCTATTTACCTTTAACCGTAATCAAAAAAAATTATCGTAGTTACTATTCATAATATCAAAAAATTAAAAGTTACCTATTAACATAATTTGAACCCACTAATTCCAAATATGGAATCCATTTTTAAAAATTCAAAACACAGAAGTTTCAGTAATTAATTTAAAATTAATCCCATTGTTAAGCAAACAGGTTTTAAAAGTTAAATCATTGCCAAAGATTGAAATGTTTTTACCTATGAATTCAATGTAAATGTAATGGTAATGACATACATTATATTAAATGGTAAAAATATATTCTATTTATACTTTAAAAAAATAAATATTATAATTTAACCATATAAATTATTGCGATGAAAAAAGTTGTTTTTAATTAAAATATAGCGTGTTTTTACTATTCATTATAATATGAATGTTATCAGAATAATATGAAAAAATTATCCAAAGTAAATTTTTATATCCTGATTCTAAAGAAGAACTTTATTTTGTCAAATTTAACTTATAAACTTGTCAAAAACTAGATTTAATGTGGGTGCGCCATCAAAAGGCGGTAAAACTGCATTTTTTGAAAAAATACTTTATTTATAAAAAAACTGATTTTGTTTTCATAAATCATTCTAGAAAATGAATAAGATGAATGAAAATGTTATAAAATTCAAAATTTAGTTAATACTGTTCATAACGGCTAATATTATAATATATCTTTGTTTAGTGAAACTCGGTTTTGCGTATGACGCAAGCTATCGAGGAAGGATGCGGTTACGTGTAAAGCAAGCACTACTACAAAATAGGGCATGGGCAGTGCTTCCCTTTATCAGCGCTAAACAGAAAGCACTGATAATGGGGTATGCCTTTATCGGCGCTATATAAAAGCACTGATAAAGGTATATCCTTATCAGCGTGTCTTTTAGCGCTGCTAAAGGTGTACCTTTATCAGCACTTTTAACGAGCGCTGATAATGGTTCTGTCGATTTTATTTAATAACCCTAACAGGCCATCCTCGCTTGCACGTGGTCAAGCTCTCACAGAAGCTGAACCAGGCCCCTCGCCACACAACCTCGTCCTCCTCGTCCTCCTCCTTCCACCTCCTTCCTCCTCCTCATCCTCCTCGTCCTCCTCCTTCTTCGCCGCAGCCACCACCTCCGCCCCGGCTCCCGCTACCGCGACTGCCTTTGCCTCTAACGCCTCCACCCTCACTGCCACGCGCGATCGTCGCCGCCTCTGCCACCGCCGCTTCCTCCGTCTTGGCCACCGCCACCGCCTCCACCCTCACTGCCATGGCCTCCGCCGCCTCGTCCTCCTCCTCCTCGTGCTCTCAAGGTGGGAGGTGAGTTCCATGGATGGTATTCCCTTGGTATATTATTTATATATTGTGTGTGTGAGGACCAAATAGTGAATATAGATGTGAGATAGGAATAATACCATATCTTGAGCATAATTCCATTAAGGATTTCCTTAATAGATAGTGTGGTCTTAATGTGATTATGATTATGTCTAGGGATGTGATTCATAATTAGTGATGAGTGTTGAAATAAGAGATGTTATTGATATTTAGCAACACAAGTGGGTTGTTTGTGAATGATGTGGAATTGGATACCCTATATGTTCCATAGGGATATCATGACTCTATGATGAAGTATATGGTAATTGTTTAGTTATGATGGTTCACATGTCTGAGAGGTCTACCAAGGTTATGTGTGATGACTTCTAGGGATAACCAACCCTTTTTTCATTTTTTTTATTTTGAGGCACCATGGGCGGTAAGTTCTACCCCTTCGAGTTGAATATTTCTGTATGAGATACAATGGAAATAGTTTTTAATCTTATGGTTATATGGATTCCCAAAGATTATCCCAATGGAAATGATGATGGATCCATATTAATTTTCATCACATAGCATAATATCATAGATATATGATTAGAAAAAGATGAAACCATAATACAAAACATATCACCTAGTATGTTTGTCACATATACGAATAAATAAATTAGAAAAAAACATGCTACAAATCATAAAGGTACCATTAAATACTTAAATTGGTTAACTTGATTTAGAATTTTTTTATCTTCATCCATGCCCTGTACTTGCACCCATGAATTTGAAGGTGAGTATGCGTACACGATAGTTGACCTTCTTAGAGAAGATTTTCTAGAAGTGTATAAGAGACATGATGCAATGAAGATCATTAGAGTGTTGGAGAAAATGTGGTTGCTACAAAAAATGTGGAAATCGGCTTGTAGAACGCGGCAGAAGTTACAACTTTCACGTATTGTAACTTAGGCCACATTGTACAAGCCGATTTCCACAATGAATAACAAGATCATCATTGCTTCATGTCTCTTATTCTCTTCCAGAAACTCTTTTCTAAGAAGTTCAACTATCGTGTACGCATAATCACCTTCAAATTCATGGGTGCAAGTACAAGGCACAGATGAAGATAAACAATTTCTAAAACATGTTGACCTATGTAAGTATTTAATGGTACCTTTATGCTTTGTAGCATGTTTTTTTTCTAATTTATTTATTTGTATATGTTACAGACATACTAGGTGATATGTTTTGTATTATGGGTTTATCAGGAGTCTGTATGATTTCCTCTTTCCATATTTTATTTTTAATAGCATGTTGTAATTATATATTTTTTGTACCCTAATGGCTCAAATAGTCAGGCATATTGTAGATGTTTCTATAATGCTGTAGGATTCTTTTTCCCCAATGGTAGTACATTTTTAGGATGTTTTCACTGATGAGGTATAAAATTTACTTCTTTATAAAGAGATAATCTTTATAATATAGTTAGTTTTGGGAGAAAATTCAGTTTCTATCATAATTTGTAAAATAACACCAAAAGGGCATCAGTTGTTTGAATTACAATTTGATGATATAGAATATAATGGTTTCATATGGCATAGTACATTACCATGGGGTTTTATAGTTCTCTAAATTAGATGGTTGATTGGTATTTATTATTTTGTTGGACTATTGGAGATTGAACCCGATGAGAGTCTTGAATATGTATCCTCATCCACGCATTGATAGTCACATTGATCATCTATGAGGTTCTATGATCTTCTCCAAGATATATTTGACATTAGGATACCATTAGATGAGTTGGACATCGATGGACCTACCATGGACTGCTTTTAGGAGTAGTTATGGCCTATATGATTTTTTAACGATGATTTTTGGTTTAACTAATGCATTAGTTGTATTAAGGGACTTGATGAATATGATATTTCATCCTTTTCTGGATCAGTTTTTAGTAGTTTTTTTTTCAATTAAATATTAGTGTATTCCCAACCCATAGTTGATCTTGACCAACATCTTATCATCACCATGAGTACATTGAGATAACATCATTTTTATTACTGTTTTCTCATGTTACTCATTGGTTTTCTCTTGTTCGCATGTCATGTATTTTCTAAGGCATCATTCAGTCTTTGTAAGACTAACTTGGAAAAAATTTGATATATGTCAGATTAAATCATGTATCTTATACATACACGATGTTCACCCTACTAAACACACCATGTATATGGATTTCACATGTGTTTAAAGGCATTTGTACCATGATTTGTTTTTATAAAACCCAAACAATGCTACATGATTAATTAAAACATAATATTAGGCAATTTCTTGAGATCGAATCCATAAAGACGATGAATATGAATAAAGAATGGATGAATTTCAATCGGTTGACAAAAGAGTATGAAGATGGCGTGAAAGAGTTTATCATGTTTGCAAAAGATCATGCATGTGACCCTTCTCAAATCATTTTTCCATGTTTACGTTGTTGTTATTCAAGACAAATTAGTCCAGATGAGTTGGAAGAACACCTGATCTGTCATGGAATAGATCAAAGTTATACATGTTGTAATAAACATGGGGAAAAAACCAATGTATGTAGTGACACAGAGAACAGGACATTATATAGATCATCTGATATGATTAGAAGCGTGAAAAGTGAAGACGATCGTATGGAGGGTGTGATTACAGATGTGAACAATGATGGAGATCATATTGAGGAAATGACAAGGACAGTTGAATATGAACTTCGTGATTGCCCATAATTGTTAGAGAAGTTAAAGAGTTGTTCAATAACGTCATTGTATGCTGGTTGCACTAAATATACAGCATTGTTAGCAGTATTGAAGCTATATAATTTGAAAGCAGGCAATGGGTGGAGTGACGCCAGTTTTACGGAACTACTTGCTCTCCTGAATGACATGCTCCCAGAAGATAATGAACTCCCAAGATGAACATATGATGCCAAACGAATTCTACGCTCGATGGGTATGATCTCTGAAAGAACACATGCTTTCCCGAATGACTGTATATTGTTTCGCAAGGACCACAAGTCACTTAAAGAATCCCCAAAGTGTGGTTCTTCCTGATACATGAAAGATGATTCTAGTCCTATAAAAGTTGTATGGTACTTTCCAATCATTCCTAGGTTTAGACGCCTATATTGAAGTGAGGAGACTGCAAGACAATTGACATGGCATGCAGATACAAGAATTAATGATGGGAAAATACGTCTCCCTGCAGACTCTCCTCAGTGGAAGAGAATTGATCACAAGTATCCTGAATTTGGGAACAAGCCGAGAAACCTTCGTTTGGCGTTATCTACAGATGGGGTGAATCCTTTTGGTTTTCAAAGAAGCAGTCACAGTACATGGCTAGTTATGTTGTTAAATTATAATTTACCACCGTGGTTATGCATGAAACTAAAATACATCATTTTATCTATGCTTATATCAGGACCAAAACAACCGGGTAATGATATTGATGTTTATTTGGCCCCATTGATCGAGGATTTGAAAATATTGTGGGATTCAGGTGTTACGATGTATGATGCTTACAAAAATGAACAGTTCACTTTGAAAGCCATGTTGTACGGGACGATAAATGACTTTCCTACTTATGGAAATTTGTTAAGATATAGCATTAAAGGAACTCAAGGGTGTCCCATTTGCGAACAAGGTACACTGTCAATTAGGTGGAAACATTCATCGAAAACCGTGTTTCTAGGACATCGAAGATTTCTACCCCGACGACATAAGTACCGATCTTGGACGACATCATTCGACGGAAGTTCAGAGGAACATACAGCCCCATCTCCACTAACAGGTAATCAATTGTTTGAGAAAGTGAAATATTTGGACACTACTTTTGGTAAACCATTTTCGAAAAACCTTACGAAAACTGGTTGGAAAAAGAGATAAGTTTTTTTTTGAATTACCATACTAGAATTGTCTGTATGTCAGACATTTTCTTGATGTTATGCATGTTGAAAAAAATGTATGTGATAGTGTCATCGGCACGTTGCTAAATGAACCCGGAAAAACAAAAGATGGAATTAAATCTAGATTGGACATGGTTAAGATGGGAATACGAGAAGAGTTGGCACCAGTGAAGGGTGAAAAATGAACATTTCTTCCTCCGGCTACTTACACTCATTAAAGGTATGAGAGATATCAGTTTTTCAACTTCTTGAATTATGTAATGGTTCCAGAGGCGTATTCATCAAATATCAAGAACATCGTGTCAATGGGAGATTTAATATTAAAGGGTCTGAAATCACATGACTGCCATGTTTTGATGCAAGATATAATTCCTATAGCTTTATGTTGAATTTTTCCCAAGAATGTCCTCCATAAATTAACAAAGCTTTGGTTCTTCTTCAAAGCTATATGCAACAAAGTTATAGACCCGGCAAAATTGCCAACTATGGAAAGAGAAATTTTCGTCATATAATGTGAATTGGAAATGTTCTTCCCACCAAATTTTTTTGATATGATGGTTCATTTGATGGTTCATTTGGTGCGAGAGATTCAACTATGTGGTCCTGTACATTATAGATGGATGTACCCCATTGAACGGTATATGAAGATTTTGAAAGGGTATGTCAAAAACCAAAGTCGTCTAGAGGGTTGTATTGCGGAGCAATATATTGTTGAGGAAGCTATTGAATTTTGTACCGAATACCTGTCTGGTGTGGAAATCGTTGGCCTACTGAAATCTCATCACACTAAGTGGCTTGAGGGTGAAGGAATTTGTGGAAGAGAGGATGTCACAATCAATATTACAGATCGGGAGTAGGCCCACCTTTACGTTTTGCATAATAGTGTCGATGTTGACCCATATGTTCAAACCCACAATGAAATTCTTAGGCTTTTGAATCCTTCTAGGGCTGAAAATTGGATATCAGATACACATAATCGACAGTTTATAGGATGGTTTCGATACTATATTTTTAAGCAGCTAAATGAAAATACAGAGTCAATTTCAGAACAACTTCGATGGCTAGCCGGAGGATCAAGTGTGTATGTATTATCTTACAATACTTATGCAGTTAATAGTTATACATTCTATACTAATGAACATGATGAAGACAGTACCATGCAGAATAGTGGGGTTACACTTGTGGCTGAGGTGATGCATGTTTCCTGTGCTAAGGAAAAAAATCCAATTTATGCGAATATTTCATACTTTGGCATTATCAAACGAATATGGGAGTTGAATTATACGAAATTCAAAGTGCCGAATTTTCAATGCAAGTGGGTTGATAACATGACTGCTATTAAAATAGATGAATTAGGATTCTTGAAAGTTGATTTTAGTAAGGAAGGGGAGAAAGACGAACCATTTATAATGGCATCACAGGCAGTACAGGTATTTTATGTTCCAGACCCCACAAACCGAATTTGCTCAATTGTTCTGTTATCGACCAAAACAACTGAAGGGTCAGATGAAAGTTCAATGGAGGTTGACCCTTTTATAGGGACTTCACAATCATTTCGCAGCGGTCCAAATGTAGACGGCATTTTGTATGTCAGAGGAGACCATAATAAAGGAATTTACATAGTCGATAGAGGAGTCAAATCACTTCATCCTTTAAAGAAGAAAATGAGAGTAAAATAATCAGGTTATTTGTTTATTGTAACATACATTGTGTTACGTTTTGTTATTATCTATTCACTTTCATTTTTATGTAATCTAAATTAAATATTAAACCACTTATGAAGATAATGACTTCTTCACCTGTTGATGTGCCCAATCCTGAGGCACAAAAGGTCTCTCATCCAACAGCTGGTGGTCCCACTGCAGAGCAACAACAGGTTTCTCAACCAAATGTTGGTGGTCCCAGTGCAGAGAAACAACCGGTTTCTCAACCTGTTGTTGTTGATCTGAGTGCTGAGGTACAACAGGTTTCTCAAGATGTTGTTTCTGGTCCCATTGCCGATGATACCGCTCCGGGGGAAGATATTGATGCTACTTCTGAGGAAATGGTAGGAAATGAAACCCTGAAAGCACAAAAAACAAGAGCATCATAGTTTGATAGTTTTGGCAAAAATCTTTAAGGAAAAAGCAAAAGGCATCAAATTTGAGGTGTGATGGAATAAGCGAGGCGAACATGTTAACTCCAACAAAGCCATATTTAGTAGCTACATTGGAATCGTCACTCGGCAACGCGTGCCGATTGATGTACATTCGTGGCACCATGTTTTCACCGGGCTGGAGACACTTATGTGGGAAGAGATTACGGTAACATTATGATATCATTTTTTTAATTTATTAAAATAAAATAAAATACCAAAACATTTACTTACTCTTCATCATCCATTGCAGAGTGCATTTATAGTAGATGTATCACACAAGGAATATGTATCAAGATTTGCAGGAAGGATTCATAGAGGTTTCAGCACAATTTTAACGAAATATCATCTTAATGATGCAGAAGGTAAAATCAAGCCGCACCCACCTCCTCTTTACACACACTTGATATCCCAAGGAGCGTGGGATGCGTTTAGCAACCATCGTGGGGAGCATAATTTTCAGGTACATTGTGTGGGGTAATAAGTTGTTTGACGTTTGCTTGTATTCATCACTATGATTGACAATTTTTTATTTATGAAACAGATACTGAGTGCTGAAAATAAAAAACGTGCAACAGAACTAGTGTACCCTTACCGTAAAGCAAAGATGGGGTACACTGAACTTGAGAAAAAATTGGTACGTTTTTTAAATCTACCCTACTACTAGTATTTGACATAAAACAACACCATAACCATGTTTCTCTGTTTATATGCAGATTGATGAATCGAAATAAAAATCCATATCCATCCCACGCCATGTCCTATGGAAGGAGGCTCGTGTAAATAAAGAGGGGACATTGATAGATGAAAACACACAAAAAGTGTGGGAAACATGTGTAAGAATGACATAATATAAATTTGAGTATTTTTAAATCGCTATTACATTACAATAACTACTTATTTTTCTATATTTTCTATCTGAAATAGTCACAAGAATCAACAACAACCGCACAAGATGCAGACATTCTTTCAGCAGCCTTGAAGCAGCCAGAAAAGTATGGCCGTGTCAGAGGTGCGGGTTTTAGGGTGACACCCCGAACATATTTTCAAAAACAAAAACAAGTGGAGGATCAAAATGAAAAAATGGAAAAGCTGCAAGAAAAATTATCTATTTTTCAAGAATAATTACAATACCAGAGAGAGATGATAGAAAAATTGATGGGGGAGAGGCAAAGAGAAGAAACAACTCAACAACAACCCGTGCGTGACGATCTATCCCCACCCCCACTAGCTTTGAGGCAAGCCATTCCCCTAAAAAACCTAACTTAGATGAGGTAATCAATGTTTTAATAATTGTTTCTGTGAAATGTGATTTACATATGCACTAATACCTTTCCTGTACTAATATTATATAGGGTGAAAATGACTGTGATTTATATTTATCAACTCCCACCTATCGCCTTGTAGCGAGGGCTATGGTGTTCAATACGCAAAACGACATGCTACACAACAGACAGCTTTCAAAAGATCATCTTAGAGTGACAATTAACGTAGCTAATGAGCCGAGTGCCGAGCAACCTGTTCCAAATGACGATTACAACATTCATATGGTTGAACAAGCTGTTGGAACATTCATCGCTTGGCCGGGAGTTCTTGTAAAAAAACAAGTTGACAAAAAGGTATTCATTTCTTATTTATTTTTCAGGCATGACCTTTTACATTTAATGAAAAAGGTTTGAACCAATGACTGTTATTACCGAATGACAAAGATAGTGGTGTGAAACGAAATATCAGCTCAAAACTATCTCAAGGATCAAACAACCGATTGAATTGGTCTACTGAGAGAACCTTCACCCCGCCGGTTCTATATCCACAGTTAATATCATTGCAGGCTCATGTGGATACAAAGTTGAAAGACGGCAGTACTCACATAGTTGCTTTCGAAAAAGATATGTATGGAGATGAGATATCAAATTTCATTAGTGCTGAAAATGTAAATGAACTCCTCAAGTTTGAATGGCTAGGCGCCTCAGTTGTAAATGTATACATGAGGTATGTTTTCATGATTTGATTTTACAAAAGCTGATATACTCTGAAAATTTTGACTAAATACATTGTATATTTGTCGCAGACGTATATATGAAAAACAATTGAAGGGATTTCCCCATGAACAAAAATTTGTACTCGTTAGTCCTCACACCACATCTTCAAAAGACGAAATAGATTCTGTTAAAGACGCTGCAATAATGTCATCCCTTCTCAAATCGTTTGAAAAAAAAATTACGGATGAAAGAATCTTTTTAATACCAACAATGTAGGGGTAAAACTCTACAATTTAATCATATCAACTATATTTTCATCTCTTTCTTTACTTATTCCTTTTTGTATTTTTAGGGATTATTGGATGCTGATTGCAGTCAATTTGGATACTCCAAATATTTATTTTCTGGATTCAACGCATGGATATCCAACAAACCGACCACACACGATGGAGTTTGTTAATTTTTAATACACTAGATCCAACATTTTAAAACTAAACGTCTAGTTATATAATTTATTTTATCTTTTAAGGAGGATTCTGTTATGATAGGGCGGTGCATCAATATTGTCTAATGCATGGAATGAATACAGGGCATAAGGATAAGAACGCCTACAATATCTAAAACTGAAAATGTATCTGGGTATATATAATAACATTTCACATTCCAAACACATATCGAAACAAATTACTTATTTTTTTCGATTTTTCTGTAGTGTCCAAAACAAACAAACGGAAAGGACTGTCGTTATTATGTTTGTAAATTTATGAAAGAGATCGCATTTCATCAACAAACTAGCATCCATGATGATGTATTTTTGAAAATAATTACGAGTTCATTTAAAATGTTTATTAATCCTTTGTGTATTTATATTTTTTCAGTACTACCATGACTGTCGCAAAAAATCATATTTAGAAGATGATATACATGTGTTTAGAAAAGAATGGGCAATAGACCTGATGGAAGATTGTACACAAATAGGATGAAGGTGAATTCCTACCACTTATTTTATCTATATATGATCATTGATTATCCTCCAACCTTCTTTGGTGAATTGAGAATGCTCTGATGTATTGAAATATTAATTTATTACTCAATGTTTTCTATCCCCAGATTCATATTATTGATCTTTGAACTAATCAATATTGAAGTAAGGCATGATGGTGTGCAGTGCATATGGGTTGAACGATGAAACCACCGAGGATCAACAAAATCCATTTTCTATATCTCGTTTGTTTGAACATGTATTTGAGCACATGTGTTGTTGTTTGACTTGTACAATTATTTCTAGGTAGATGAATGAGATAATCAGTATCGTTGAGGGATTTTTTGGAACCAAAATATGTGTCCCAGGATAATTCAAGTAAGGGATAGGCTGGTTGAGATGAAATACAAGCTCAAACGACCAGTACATCATCAAAAGAATCAACCATGTGATGCACCATCATGTAGAGTCTGGTCCTCGTGATGTTTTGAGGTGTTTATGGAAGGTATGGGGAGTCTGATAAGCCACATGGCCACCATAAATAATATTTACAGACAGCTCCACAAGTTTTTTTGTGCCTCATGCCTCATTACAAGGATCACACCATTCACATGGTCCATCTTAGCACGTATGTACCATTCACCCCATTGTTACTCTTGGAAGAACCTGAGAATATGACAATGCATAAGCCCCAAAAGACCCATACTCATCCAACCAAGAGTATCCCTAGTGTGAAGGGAAGCTAACCATGGGTAATACCCACACCATACCACTTTTAAATAAATGGGTTTTGATCCTTGTATTCTAAATAGGGTACGTAGGAAGCCTCCATGAGGTTAAATCCCAACCAATGGTAAACCATGGTGACCCCCTCACTGGGGTACACCTTCGCTTATTTTCCATATTGAATTTCCCTTAGTAGCGTCCGAATAATTCTTCAAAATGAGAAACCTTAACTTTATGGGATGCACCACACTTGGGTCAGACCTCATTGGGTGTTTTGATCCATCTATCAGGTAAACATTCCATGTGCTCCCTCCTAGAGATGTACCTACCTAATCCAACTTTATAAGTGTTTTGATCCACCCAGGTCTTACATCTCTGTAAGACATTAAATCATGGCCCTCTATCCTTGTGGGATGTTATACTCATGGAATACCACAAGTTAAACATGGGTTTACATTAATATATTCAATATTAATGTTTAATCAGTCCTTATTAAGGTATTGTGGAGGTGTGGTTTTCTGTTTTCCAGCAGATTTCAAAAGATTACACGCTTTATGTAGGCGATTCCATGCTTTTAGATTATATGATGATTTTATTATACAGTATTTTATTACTATGTGTACTATATGAAATGTTTGTGTGGTTAAAAATGTGTTATCAAAGGAATTTAGAGTGTGTATAGACTTGAAAGTTATTTTTAAAATGAATGCAGTTGTATTTCTTGTGTATTTTCATGCTTAAGTCCATTAAATGTGTTTGAAGAAATGTGAAAGTTGAGTGATTGGTTTTTTCAAATGGATTTAATGTGTTTGTGAATTTTAAAGAGGGTTTTATAATGAGATGTAGAGATTCTATATATGTGTATTTACATTGAATGAAATTACATGAGAATGTGTTGATATATATGATGTGTATAATGTAAATTGAGCACAATTTCCATACAAGGTATTTTCTTTATGATGTGCAGGGGACAGTTTGAGAGGGTAAGGGTGGTTTTCTGGGGGAGGGGGAAGGGGGAAAAGTGGTAGGGGGAAGGGGTAGGGGGTGTTCTGGGTTCTTTTGAAATATATAGCGGTGGGCAGGGGGGTGTGCAATGGGCAGGGGAAAGTGCAGTGGGCAGGGGTGTGCTGGGGAAGGGGGCAGGGGGTGTTCAGGGGGCAGGGAGTGTGCAGGGGTAGGGGGTGTGCTCGGGTTGGGCAGTGAGTAGGGGGTGTGCTGGGGAAGGGGGAAAGAGTGCTTTTTTATGGAATGTGGGTACATAATATTTGTTTTATGTTTTGTGCCTCACTAGTATAATTGGTTATTTTATGTATTGTGCCTCACTAGTATAATTCCATTTAGCAACCCCATTCTTTATTTCATTATTGTATTACTAACTTAATATTTGTTTTATTATGTAGGTGAAATCTTTTTCCTCAGTTCGCATGCTTTGTTCGGAAACCACCGCCATGGACGACAATTTTTTAGAGCGGATGGATGCAAAAAGGATGGAACATCATTGTTTTTTAACTGTTTGTTGGATAAATGTAATTGTAACAAAATTAAACATTGTTTGAAATGTATATAGAAGTGTGTTGTTTTGTATTCATGATTTCAAGTAAATGTATGTATCATTTTTTGTTCTTATGTGCTTTGTGTGTGGGTGTTGTGTGTGCTGTGTGCAGGTTTTGTTTGGACTGTGCAGGTGCTGTAATGTGTGCAGGTGTTGGGCAGGTTCTGTGTAGGTTCTGGATGTGGATAGGATCTTTGGCCTTTATCAGCGCTAGTTAAGCACTGATAAATGGATAATTTATCAATGCTATTTTGAGCACTGATAAAGGTATTTTTTATCAGTTCTCAAAATAGCGCTGATATATTATATACTTATCAGTGCTGAAAATAGCGCTGATAAATACTACCTTTATCAGCGCTCACTTAGCGCAGATTAAGGGGACCCCCCTTTATCTTCGCCGAGATTAACAGCGCTTTTTTAGCGCTGTTAAAGGCCTCTTTTAGCGCTATTATAAGCCATATTTGTAGTAGTGAAGCCAAGCTAGTGTTGTGTGTAGTGAAAGATTCCATTGATGATTTATATAACATAAAAACAAAATATTTCTCATAAAATTCTCGGGTGTTACATTCTACCCCCCTTTAAATGAATTTCGCCCTCGAAATTCATCACTTCGTAACAAACATATGAGGATACCTCTCCCTTATAATATCTTCAATTTCCCATGTAGATTCTTCTAATTGGTGGTTCCTCTATAAAACTTTCTCAAAGCGAGTGGTCTTGTTCCATAGGACTTTTTCGCTACAATCCAGAATCTCTATTGGTTGTTCTTCATAAGAATGATCTTGTTCCAGCAGTACAACTTCTGATCTGAGTACATGTGAAGGATCAGGTATGTACTTTCTCAGGAGAGAAACATGGAACACATCGTGAACTTGAGAGAGATTCGGTGGAAGAGCCAATCGGTAAGCTAACTTCCTAACACGATCCAGTATTTCGAAAGTACCAATATATCTAGGGCTCAACTTTCCCTTCTTTCCAAATCTCATGACCCTCTTCCAGGGAGATATTCATAAGAACACTTTATCACCCACTTCAAACTCTAAGTCTTTTCTTTGGTTATCGGCATAACTTTTTTTGTCAAATCTAAGATGCTCTTATGTTTTGTTGAATAGATCTGACCTTTTCTGCCATCTCATAAACAAGATCAGGTCCTAATAGCTTTATTTCCCCAACATCATCCCAGAAAGTTGGAGTCTTGCATTTCATTCCATAGAGAGCTTCATAAGGAGCCATCTGAATACTGGAGTGAAAGCTATTATTATAAGGAAATTCCACCAAAGGTAGGTGTTGATCCCAACCACCATTGAAATCCATAGAGAAAGCTCTCAACATATCTTATAGAGTTTGAATTGTCCTCTCAGACTGGCCATCTGACTGAGGATGATAAGCAGTGCTGAAACTCAACTCTGTATCTAGAGTATGCTGAAGACTTCGCCAAAACTTTGAGGTAAACCTCAGATCCTGATCAGATATAATTGAAAGTGGTACTCCATGCAATCATACCACTTCCTTTACATATATCTTGGAAATATGATCAAGAGAAAAATATTCTCTAATAGCAATGATGTGTGCCGACTTCGTAAGACGATGAACTATAACCCAGATAACATTATTTCCTTTGGATGTTTTAGGAAGTCTGGTGACAAAGTCCATAGTGATGATTTCCCATTTTTATTCAGGTATGGGTAATGGTTGTAACATTCCCTTAGACTACTGTCTCTCAACTTTAATTTGCTGAAAAACCAAACATCGAGAGACATATTCAGCAACATCTCTTTCCATTCCATCCCACCAAGAGTACTCTTTCAGGTCCCTATACATCTTCGTGCTTCTAGGATGAATATAGAATGAAGAAATATGAGTCTCATCCAGCAGCACCTTCTTTAATTCGGGGATGGCAGGAACACAAACCAGATTTCTGAACTTTATTATCCCATCACAATAAATGTTGAATTCAGGAACATTTCTCACCTTTTTTTGTAACTCGACATCTTCTTTCTGCGCCTCTTTATTCTTCACATGTATAGATGGTTGAACATTCAATTGAGAAAGATACGATTTTTCCCCTTTCATTATAATTCCAAGATCCATCCTTTGTAAATCCATAAATATAGGATCTTTTGTGATCCTCATCATGGATAAGCAATCATGGTCTTGTCGACTTAATGCATCTGCCAACTTGTTAGCTTTCCCAGGGTGGTAATGGATTGAGAAGTCGTAATCCTTAATCAGCTCCAACCATCTTTTTTGGTGCATATTCAGCTCCTTTTGGGTGAAAATATTCTTTAAACTTTTATGATCAGTATAAATGTCACACCTTTCTCCATAAAGATAATACCTCCAAATCTTTAATGCACATATTACCGCAGCTAACTCCAAATCATGAGTTGGGTAATTTTGCTCATGTATTTTCAAATGTCGTGATGCATAAGCTATCACAATATCATTTTGCATAACAACACATCCCAATCCCTTATTGGATGAATCACTATAGATCACAAACCTTTCTCCACTATAAGGAAGTGTGAGCACAAGTGCACTGGATAACCTTCTTTTCAAATCCTTTAAATTCTCTTCACATTTCTCTATCCAAACAAACTTAACTCCTTTCTTTTTCAACTTGGTGAGTGGATTAGATAATCATAAAAAATATTTCACAAAACTTCAATAATATCCAGCCAAACCAATAAAACTTCGGATCTCGGTTACTATTATTGGTCTTGACCATCTTTTGATAACCTCTGTTTTTTCTGGATCCACAGATATCCCCTCTTTTGAGATTATGTGACCCAAAAGGCAACTTTTTGAAGCGAAAATTCACACTTGGTAAATTTGGCATAAATCTCCTCCATTTTTAGGGTCTTTAATACAATTCCCAAGTGATCTTCATTTTCTTCCTTGCTCTTTGAATAGAGAAGAATATCATATATAAAGACTACCACAATCTGATCAAGATAGTCTCTAAAGACTCTATTCATCAGATCCATGAAGATAGCAGGGGCATTAGTAAGACCAAATGGCATGACTATAAATTCACAGTGTCCGTACCTCGTACGGAAAGTTGTCTTTGGTATATCCTCCCTTTTGACCCTTAATTGATGATACCCTGAACGAAGATCAATCTTGGAAAAGTATTGAGCTCCGCGTAGTTGGTCAAATAGGTCATAAATGCATGGGAGAGGATATTTGTTCTTGACAGTGATCTTGTTAATTTCTCGATAATCAATGCAGAGTCTCATTGATCCATCTTTCTTATTAACAAACAGAATAGGTGATCCCCATGGTGATTCACTAGGGCGTATGAATCCTTTATCAAGATTCTCTTGGATTTGCTTCTTCAATTCCTGCAACTCAATTGGGGTCATTCTATATGGTGTCTTTGAAATAGGAAAAGCCCCCGGTACAATTTATATTAAAAACTCAACTTCACAAGTTGGTGGAAGACCCGGTAATTCCTCTGGAAAGACATCGTCAAACTCCCGTACAATGGGAATATTCTTAATCATGAGTTTCTCTCCAACCATTTGAGATAAATTACCCTCATTTAGTGGAATAAAGACCCATAAGATAGAAGAAATTTCCACTGGAAGGTTATGATCATCCTTACATCAATAGACGATCATAGATTGATCTGGAATATGAAATGTGACATCCCTTATTTGGAAATTGATTTGGGCTCCATATAAAGAAAGCCAATCCATGCCAAGAATCACATCAAATTCCAATATAGGAAGGATTACATGATTTTCAAGAAGAACTTTCCCACATACTTCAATCGGAGAAGAATTGTAAACTTTTGAGGCAACTGTTGTGCCATTAGGAGTTGTCATAACCAACTCAATATCTAATTGTTGTGGTAATACGACAATACCCTTAGAAAAATCTTCAGAAATAAAAGAGTGGGTGGATCCAGAATCAAGTAAAACATTTGCTACTTTAGAGTGGATGGTAACTGTACCTCTCACCACTTCGTTGTCGTACTCGCCATCACCAATAGTAATTGCATGTGATTTTCCTTTGTCTTTGGCATTATGAGTTTGTTGACGTCGATCATCATCATCAACCCTTGGATTTGGGCATTGATTGGAATAATTCCCCATCTCCTTGCACTAGAAAAATTGAAATGTAGTAGGTTCATTCTGTGTATCCCTTCCTTTGTTTGCATCATTAGACATCTTCTTCCCATTATTTCGACATTCAATTTCATGATGACCTTCTTTTCCACACTTATAACATTTTCTTGTCCCCATAAGACTATTTCCTCCATGTTTCTTTCCACACTTTGAGCATAAGGGAAAACTCATCTTCTTTTCAGTGTGGTCTTTATATTTTCCTTTGAATTCCATTTTCCTCTTCTTATCAAACCCATATGACTGATGGGTTACTCCAATCTTCTTCTCAACATTGAGAGCACATCGAACGATTTCCTCGTAGCTATTGATGTCCCTTATGGATAATGCCCTTCGATGAATTGGTTTTACGCCACTAAAGAATCGATCGATCTTACTCTCAGGTTGGATAATATTACCAGAAGCATACCTTTCAAGTCTTGTAAAATTTGCTTCATAGGTACCAACAAATTCATCATCCTTTTTCTTTAGTTCAAGAACTCCTTCTCCATATTTGTTCAAAGAATACGAGGGAAGTACTTATTGAAAAATAAGTTCTTGAACTCATCCCATTCCATGGACTCAATTTCATATCTTTGCCTCGTATTCTTGATAAGATTCCACCATTGATCAGAATCAACTTCCAAACGATACAATGCTAAGATTACTTTATCATGTTCAGAACATTGAAGAACTAAAAATATCTTTTCAGTGGTAATGATCCATTGTTCAGCCACTAATGGATCGGAAGACTCGCTGAATGAAGGTGGACGCTGCCTCATGAAGGATTCTATAAAATGTTGCTCATTCATTTTCTCATTTTGGAAGTCCTACAGGAATCATAGCTTGATAATGTTTTGTGAGCATGGCTAAAAGATTTTTCATTCCACCTCCCATAATGTTTGTTTTCTCAGGGGGGCAATCATTTCATTTCCCATCGCATTCCGCATTAACACAGTTCCTTCGCGTTCCAACCATTGACTAAAACCCAGAAGAATAGCGTGAGCAACAATAATTATAAAAAGAAAACCACATAATCAAGAACAAAATTTTACACCTAAGTTCTTATCATAGGCTGTTCATGTAAATTTCTAAAACACTAAGATTGTGTTCTATGATTAGACATATCTTTAGGTTTCTTACTAAGTCTTTCACATCCTAGTTTCCAAAGGTTGACTATACCTTTCCTATGATACCAACTATAACAACCCATACATTACATACATGGTTAGTACTTCAAAATTGAAGCATACTTATTAAAACATATAAAAAAACCAAGAAAGGACCGTATAGTTATAGTGTCTTTTGAAACTGGGAAACATAAACAACTGGTTCATAAAGCATCTAAACTGTCTCCCATTTATTTCATCATATCTATAGTCCCTTTTTGGCATATCTTACTTAATAACCTTCTTCCTGACCTAGGGAATGAAATCATACAAAAGGGTGAGCTCAAATGCTCAGTAAGGGTATGCAAAAGAAATATCAATCACATCATATTCATAAGAACATAACATTTTTGAAATCTTAACCTGTAAAAGAGATCATAATTTCATAACATGGGATAAATCATGGTAGTGAAATGTAATCCAAATAATCATAACATAAAACATTAAACTTTGTGTCATACACACATAATCATAGAGAATCATTTCTTATTAGTCAAGACTCATTTCCAAGACTATCTTAGTGGACAAAGTCCATTTCTGAACCGAGTTCACTCCTCGTTTCAGTCATGTTTCACTGATCCGATTTAACCTGCCGTTCTAGCCATGTCTATCTAATGAGATATAAAATCTTTACCCAATGCATTGTAGGGAGATATAGGTCCCACACATCTTATAATGATACCATTATTATGTGTGCCACAAAATCATAAACCATACATCATAGCATAACCCATGTAATAAAAATGGGAATCTTAAACATCATGACATCATAAAAAAATTCATATAAGATAAAAGAATTCATAAAAATATTTCCATCACATCACAATCAAATCAATGTAATAATATGGATAGAAACTGAACCCTATATTATCTTAGATGGAAAATAATTTTGATAAAACAATTGAACTCCATTCTTGAGGAAAATATCCTTTCTACTTCAAAAACATTTTTCCATTCATAACATGTCATACAAATTTAAACTAAAAGAAGTTGATTAAAAATAAATGTTAAAACTTGTAAAGGAAGAATCTTGGAAATAATGTTTTAAAAATCCATTCATGCCGTATAAGTTAAAAAACATTCTTCTCATACTTTTGTCGGAAAATTCAAAAAGTACCTCGTACGAAAAACGAAAAAATATTCATTTCTTATCTTTTACTAAAAACTCACCGAAGGGTAAAATTGTATTTAAACAATTGTAGGTGGATGGAAATAATATTACATACTGAGGAAACATGGATTTTGATGATAAAATACACCCCAGTAAATACCAAAGTATAAACAATCTCAGATAAAAATGAGATTGTGATATTATCCCTTACCTTTGGTCTGATATGCTTTGTACGTGTCCAAACCTCTTGTATAATGATTTAAATAATGTCATCGACTTATTACAGAATCATATTAATTGTTATGATATCATATATGGTCATATTCCTAGCTTATTATTAGTAATATTTCATTACTACTTGTTATTCGGGTGTTTATTACTTTTTGTTCTTATGCGTGTTTTGTCGAATAAATTCTTATTCCTATTTATATGATATATATAAATAATTTAAAGAATGTTATTAGTGTAATATATATCATATTAATTCATTCAATTCATTTATATAATCATTATTCAATGAAAATCATATAGAACGAGTCACATCACATCGTGGAGATGGTAGGCCGTACGTACGCACGAGCGATGATATCGTTCCCATGATCGTGGAATTGTATTGAAGTGTATGTATACATTTTCAGAATAAATATCACTTTACAATAATCATATATAGTTATTATTTACACCATTATACCAATCCATGTAAGGTGGTGGTAGAAAACAGATTACACCACGGCATGGAGACGATATTCCGTACGTACGCACGCGCGGTGATTTCATTTTTCTTAGGATGGATAAGAGGTGAAATAGGGTTGTTTCATGTTTATATTAAAATATCAGTATATGAGGGTTACTGATGTTATTACCTCATAATTAAACAACTAAATAAGAGGGAGTAGAAGATGAATGGAACTTGAAGAAAACGGTAGAAGGTATTACCTCTTTCTCGAAGTGTCTCCTTTAAACATTCTCTTAAGGCACTAGAGTTGGACTTTTGATAAGACCAGTACCTCTAGTAGGTTTCTAAGGAAGTGGGTAAGTGAAATGGGCATGGGTTGGAAGAGCTTGAAGGCTCAAATTGGTGCGAGAAAGAGAGGGAGGAGGTGCCCTTTTATAATGGAGGAGAGGGGCACTTTTGGAAAGTGTGGAAATATTATTTTATTATAAACTTATCTTCGGTTTATAAAGGTCCAAAAATCATTAAAGATAAAGATAAGACGACTCATGGTCGAAATAAAATCATCCATTCAGAATTGGACATGTTTTGGTAAATATTTTAATCATTATAATCATATTTATTTAAATCATTTATTAATGAGGTAAATACTTCATCATTATTGTGTCATAAATAATTTAATTTATTTGGTGTCTAAAAATTACAAAACAAATATAATTATGTATGAAATATTTTTATATGTATAATGAATATTTATAGTCGAAAATATAATTTATATTACCGCTTATAAAAATTAATTACTAAATGATTTTTGTTAATGTCAATTTTGCGTTTACATTAAATTAATTAATCCAAATTGTCATTGTCACTACCAAGTGGATCAATGGGGTCCCAAAATCGACCCAAGGATGCCCATCGTTGTCCAATACTCATCCAATAAGGTTAGGACAAGTGTAAAGGTAATTTTGAATTATTATAATTTTCTTTTAACCTTGAATTACCCTATTTACCTTTAACCGTAATAAAAAAAATTATCGTAGATACTATTCATAATATCAAAAAAATAAAAGTAACCAATTAACATAATTCGGACCCATGGATTCCAAATATGGAATCCATTTTTCAAAATTCAAAACACAGAAGTTGCAGTAATTAATTTAAAATTATTCTCGTTGTTAAGAAAACAGGTTTTAAAAGTTAATACATTACCAAAGATTGAAATGTTTTTACCTATGAATTCAATGTAAAATTAATGATAATGACATAAATTATATTAAATGGTAAAAATATATTCTGTTTATACTTTAAAAACATTCAATATTATAATTTTACCATATAAAGTATTGCGATGAAAAAATTTGTTTTTAATTAAAATGTAGCGTGTTTTTACTATTCATTAAAATATGAATGTTATCAGAATAATATGAAAAATTTATCCAAAGTAAATTTTTATATCCTGATTCTAAATAAGAATTTTATTTTTTCAAATTGAACTTATAAACTTGTCAAAAACTATATTTAATGTGGGTGCGCCATCAAAAGACGGTAAAACTGCATTTTTTGAAAAATACTTCTTTTAACCAAAAAAACTGATTTTGTTTTCATACCTCATTCTATAAAATGTATAAGATGAATTAAAATGTTATAAAATTAAAAATTCAGTTAATACTATTCATAACGGCTAATATTATAATATATCATTGTTTAGTGAAACTCGGTATTGTGTATGATGTAAGCTATCGAGGAAGGCCGCGGTTGCATGTAAAGCAAGCCAATCTATTGTTGTTTGTAGTGAAAGATTCCATTCATGATTTATATAACATAAAAACAAAATATTTCTCATAAAAGTCTCAGGTGTTACAGGGTAACACAAGGGGTGTTAAAATTCATATGAAAAAGAGGAATGAGAGGTGTGAGTCACGATAACAAAAATTATGAACAAAGTGCTGATGGATAGAAAATATAAGATGATTGTTTAACTTGTTCAGAATGAATAACCTATATCGCTATCAAGAAATGGGGATGAAAAAAATGGATAACCCTTGAACATATTAGAAAACATGGGGCCAAACTCAAAATTTTGTCCAAATCCTTACAAGAATGATTGACTATAATGGTAGGTGATACAAAATAGCATGGGACTATACTGTTATGGGATCCCCTGAGGAGAGGAATAGGATGAGGATCCAAATAAAGGAATTAAAATCATGGATATGGAGTGATGGGATCCTCAAAGGGTTTCTAAAACTCAATAAATTATTCCACCGTTATGAAAGAACATTGGATGGGCATATCGTTATGAATCAAGATCAAACCTACTTCCAAAAAGGACCTATATGGTGAGAAACTAGAATGTATTGATGATTTATGTCAAGTAAATGAGGATGATAAGCATGTAGTTTAGCATCATATTCATAGGACGATTCATGGGAATGTTTAGAATCAAATTCCAAGGATGTTGCACATTGTTTAAAGTCATACTGCTTAGACAATGGATGATAGATTAAAGTCATGTCACACAGACTTTAGACTCCTCGATTAAGTTCGTAGAGTTTATACCATGATTATGAAAAAAATATCCGGATGGGTTAATGAACCTGGGTCTTATCCAATACATAAATTGTATGGGTTTCACTACATATCCCCTAAGGGGTGAAATCAATCCATATGTAGTTCTTTTCATTCCATTATATTTAACATCATATTGGGAGGATGATAGTTATTTGAGATAATAAATGGGAAATAAGGTCGTAATTGGACCCATGATTAATGATTCGGGCTTCATTACATATCTCATAAGGGTGGGAATGAAGCCACAAATTTCTCTAGATTGGTTCCACCATGATGGATCAAATCCTGCACAAAGGGAAGAGGCATTTGATATATCTTGTTCATTATTTTGTTCTTTACAATTTTTTTAACATGAATAGACTAGGATGAATGTCAAGGGGCCATTATGATATTATTTATATTTGTAGGCCTTATGAGTTGTAGTGTTGATAAGCAGTACCAAAAGCAATGTTCTCTCAAGTAAGAACACAAAAACGATGACAAGTTTGTCTTTATGTGTCTAGGAAAATGATGTCATAGTTTATGGTCATATGATTAGACCGACCTAGGAACGTAACATCTTGTGGTAAGGAAGAAATAGTTTAATGTCATGTCGGACAAGGAAGTGTGGTTTAAGGTCATATCTCATGGAAGAAAGAGATATTTTTTATGTCCATATAGCATAGACTATATTGGTGTGCAGTATTATATGTGTGTATCACCTTATAATAAATCCTAATCCCATGTGAGACATGCTCGGTTTGGGAAAAAGTAGTGGGGTTAGTAATTCCCCATAAAAAGAGAGTGTACAACAGTGACAAGGGGAATGGGATCTATGAAAATCACAACCATGTCAACACTCCTACTCAACACACAGGGATGCACGATGTGACATTAGGGGTGTCAACAATATGCATGGAAAAAGTGGGCATAATTATTTGAACCATAACATCCAATATTTGGAATGTAGTGAATGTGGAATGATGAAATAGGATAAAAATTGACTAAATTCAAAACACCACATCTGTATCGTGTGATACAGGATGGGAACAAACAAAGGCGGCTCAACCACTGACCATATTCTCCTTGCGGGACCTATCTCAACATTTTTTCAAAGTCCTTCATGAGATGGCCCAAAATGGTTATTGAGCTATAAGCCCAAACATCCACACCATTAGAGGGTCCCTTTAGATGTGAATGTTGATGGAAACCCCGAATAAATTGATACATGTGTCATGGACCTACCCATGTGGCAGACCATTATGCGACATGGATGAATGTAAGAAGAAATACTGGTTGATGTTAAAAGGGACACAATTAAGGGAGGTACATTGAATGGATGACCGTAAAACTGATGTGAATGAGTAAAAAGGAAGTCTATGCCATACCACACACTCCTGGGAGATACCAAAAAAATCCAGAGAGGTGAAAGTGGGGTTGCAGCGGTACCAAAAATGGAATTTCTAAGAGTCACTACAAATCCCATAAGGTTGGTAATAAAGACACACGTAGTTCTTGAAAATGGAATTTAATATTTTCAACACCAAAATTAGATAATATCCTCTCAAGTGAGAAAAACCATAGTTGTTACGCAGATTAATGTCACACACACAATGACACTGGACGTCATAGAATAAAATTCATAGTGTTCAAATGTTATGTGGTGGAGAGGTGTGGCATAGGAACTTTTAGATAGACACAACATGGGTGAGGATAGAAGAATCCCATAAGAAATCACACCTTTCTGAGAGGAAAAGCCTAGTCCATAAAATGGGAGGAGAAGGTTCATGATTATGTGATTGGACCCAGAGACAAAGTTTGTGGGAGTCTCAACATATCTAAAGAGTGTAAGAATCATGCAACATGTATTTAAAGATCATGGAATGGTAGAGGGCCAATTCTAGAGAGGGAAACATTTTCTCGACTAAAGACATTATATGGTTGGGAAGTTATCATCACACAACCTAGATATAAAAGGCATAGATTAACCTCATACAATAAAGACGTAAGAGATATTATTTTATAATCATAAAGAACAGTCTATAAGGTCAGATATACAAGGAAAAACTATTTAATGTGGTTCCATAAATAAATCTGATGTGAATGAGGACCAAGGAGGTTCACACCACAATAAAAATTCCCAAGGGGGAACATACACATGGTTTAAAGTCATGATGCTTTTACTTAATTGTGATTCTCCCAAGAAGTCCCAAACCATACCCATATCCCTAATCCCATGTGACCTATGCTCGGTGTGGGAAAAAGGTTGGGAATATTTTTACAACACATGGAACACACGATAGTGGAACATCGATAACGAGTTAAGGGTGACCCCATGATGATGGTCTGTCCTCTCAATGCATGAAGGTGAAAAGAGGGATCACATTGAGTGTCTCGATGTTCCATATGAACATGATTATGTGGAAATGGATTTGAATTATGAGACCAATACATAGGTTGTAATGGGGGTGGTGTAATGATGGGGGAAAATTGTCCTCCATATTCAAAGCACCTTATCCCTATCAGGTGACTTGAAGTGAGAACAAACACCCAAGGGTCATCCACTGATTGTATTCAAAACATAGAACTTGTCTCAAAATGTTGCTCAAAATCCTCCATGACATTAGCCTGAAACTATAGGTGATCTATAAATCCAGGAATCCATACCGTTCTAGGAACCATTCGGATGTAAAAGATGATGGAAACCATATTAAATGGACACAATTAGCATACAAATCAGATGGAATCATGTCCATGAAGAATCCAACACTCCATTTCCTAACACACAATGCATCTGAACACATTGGTGTGGCATAACAGAGTTTTTGGGTTTGGAAAATAATGGAAAATTAAAGTAGATGAGTTGAGGAAAATGAAAAAATTGGTCAATGAACCAGGGGATGGTCCCGAAGAAAAAGTGGCTGGAAATTCATACGTATCGCATAAGGATGGGAATCAATCCACACATATTAATTGATGTGCTATATAGTTTAACTTCAAGTAGAATGGATGTGAATTTTATAGGTTTATCAAGAGTTGAATGTGTATAGAATGGTATAATCACTCGATGTGAATGAGGTTGAACAAATTACACATACCACACCATTCATTATCCTAGGAGAAACCTATGCCAAGGGTCCAAGAGAAGGAATAGAATAACCTAGGGCTGGACCTAAGGAAACATGTTCATTCTCTTTCACATATCCTATGAGGATTGGAATCAATCCCTTCATAGTTCATGTTGTTCCATGTAGTTTAACATCATGTGGTAAGGAAGAAATGAGTAGGGTCCTAAAGGGGATATGTTGTAAGTGTTGAAAAAAACTTGATGTGATTGAGGAAAAAGTAATTCCATGTCGTACCATAAAACCACAAGTGGGGAACTAGGCCTACAGGTTAGAAGTGAGGGATATCAGGAATGTGTCGGGTGGTTTTAACATCATGCATGAAGAAGGGACATTTGAATTTTAATATCATGCATAATATACCATAAAATCCATATAGATGAATTAATTGAAGGTAGGATAGAATAGTTTAATTTTATACTAGATGGGAGAGATCTTAGTTTATGGTTGTTGAGCTCGGACTGTGAGTTAAACTATAGAGTCTAGAATGGTTGATGAATCGAGGGTTGGACCCAATGATGAAATGTAAGGGAATTCATAAGTATCCCCTAATGATGGGACTCAATCCATACATAGTTCTTAATTTTCTGTGAATTTTAATGTCATGCGGTGAAGATGAGGGTCAATGGGAAACCCTTAAAGAAGGGGTACATGGTGTGGCTATTTTAAACCAATATTGAATGAAGAAAATAGGGGCCTTATGACACATCATGTTATCCAAAATGAATCTGGGCCAAGGGGAAGAATGAATGATAAAATTTATAGAAATTGGTGCTGGACCCAGAAAAAAATGTTTGGGCGTGCCTATGTATCCAATAAGGATGGGAATCAAGACATATGTAGTTTAGGAAATTTCATTCTGTTTAATGTCATTCTATTAGAATGTAGATTATGGAAGGTATTCTTAAATGGGGTAACATGGTGTGACTATTTCATTACAGATGGGAATAATGACCATATAATTCCACACCTCACCACATTATCCTAAAAGGAATCTTTGGTTGTAGAACCAAAAATGGGGATCTTGGGGGTGGATTCACAGACAAAATGTCTGGGCGTTCCTATGTATCCCAAGTGGATGGGAATAAATACCGACGTATTTATGATATGTCATGAAGTTTTAATGCCATGTTGTAAGGATGAACTTTATTTAAAGATTCTCTGGCGGGTACATGGTGGGACCACTATAAACCCAACATGAATGATGACCAAAGAGGCCCCTCAACGCACCATATACAGTCGTTAAAAAGAAATAAGACAAGAGGGGGAACCAAAAGATGGAAATATTTTCCAGGATGGACATGATGATATTGCAATCGGTAGGTATTATATTTCGTGTGAGTGTAAGACTCATTCCATATGTTGTGCTCAAAATTCTCTAGAGTTTAACATCATGCATTAAGGATGATAAGATATCTTATTATATGGTAGTAGTGCATGGACCACATTGTATGTTTACCATTTACAGTTTACTATCATACAGTATGAAGCCTCACTCATGTGAAGTACTACTTGAGGAATTTTACATTGGAGGGAGGAGTAATATACTCACTATCCATTGTGACTAAGTAGTACATGCCATTGGGGTAAACGTTGAGAATGATAAGGTCTCTCTCATTTGGGCTCCGTCATTTGTGGCGCCTTGAATAGGGTAGTATGTGTTCTTTGGGCCAACACTATGTCAGCATAAAAGGAAGGATCAAAGGAAAAAATTTCATTTCAAAATTTATGGCTATCTTTTTTTGATGTCTCTCTAGGATATGCAAGGCACAAATACTTTTCAAATTGATAGATTTAAGTTTAGAAATATGTATTTTAGCTTCTTTTTCTCCTCTTTGATTCTTATATAAAACTATGTGATGTGATAGAAATTGAATATTGATTGGTTGGACATCTTATGTTCCTTAAACCAGAGAATATGGGGTCACTTGGGTGGAATTACAATTCGTTTTCTAGTAATATGAGATATAATTGAGGAGTTTTTCCAGAAAAATTTTCTTGTTCTAAAAACCCATCTTTTGTAGAATATTATAGATCAACTTTCTGAACACCTCTATCTACCCATATACTTGTGAATGATAGTGAGAAGTATGGTTAGACCAGATACCATACATGGCATCCAATTTTTTCAGTTCACTTTCTTGGAAGTTGGTGCCTTTATCGGTGAAAACAACGTGAGGGACTCCGAATCAATGAATGATGTTTGAGCTGATGGAATAAATGATTGAATAGACATAGAATAATATAAGTGGAATTTAATCTGCACACTTGGAAAAGAAATATATGATGGCCAGGATAAACATGCACTGGCGAGTTGTAGCTGGTGGATACAGTCCCACAACATCAACTCCCCAGAAAACAATGTTCCAAGATTATTTTGTAATATGATGTGGATTCAGTGGATGATGAAAAAAAATTAGCATGGACGTGGCATGCGTGGGACCACATGGTGAACTCAATACATTCCTTGACTATAGTTTCCCAGAAGTATCCCAACCATTGGATATGATGATAATGTTTCAACCCTTATGAATGAGCTCCATAAGAACTAGCATGAACCTCCTACATAACCTAAGGTATCTCAAACCATTGAATGAAATAGATGAGAAATCCATCAATCCTTTTCTCATAGAGGATCTTCTCAGGGCTGGGACCACTATGGGGAGTGAAATGTAATGAGCGATGATGGGATCAATCATGTTCGACTCTATCTATTGGTATATTTTCATGTCGAAGGTACTTGAAGAACAAGTTACCCAATCAAGGGTATCTTCTATTATTATCGAAGGGGCCTGGTAGTCCTTATGTAGATGAATCAGTAGTAAGATGGCTTACATGTTTTCTATCCTCATCATCTGGAGTGATGGAAGTGATGAATCTTCAATTCCTCACATGGATGATCAAATTTTCTTGGTTAGGCTCTACCAGAGATGTGAAAAATGTGGTAAAGAATCATATTGATAGTTCTACGACTCGGTAATGTGATTAATATCTAATAGAAAAGGGAACTAGGCCATCATCTTGGGAGTGTTCTCTAACAGGGGTGTAAGATTTTTCTTTCTGACATCACAGCTACCATTTCTCTGCATGATGGCTATATCAGAGTCCCCATTAACAAGTAAGTGGGGAAATTAATCATTAAAGAAAATTCAAGACCATTGATGAGTGCTGGATACTCTGGCTCATTATTTATGTATCCTTCTAATAATTATATTGAATCAGGTGGGAAAACTTATCCAGTAGGGGTGATAACGATAACCAGGATTACCCCTTTGATTTTAGAATCAATAAAGTCTTACTCTTTTGTGGATTCGAGAATAACTATCGAAATACATCTTCCATCACAACACAAATTGATCCAGTAATAGGATAAAATCATTCTGGATGTCATGATTGAGGGACTTCTATGTGGTGGATGGATGGGTAACAAGGATGTCTATGAGTTCCTAACCCTTAATATCTTTTTGTAAAATGATTTTGATGTCGAAATGTTGAATGATCTCTTACCACTGAGCTATATGACCATTCAATGTAGGTAGATTTAGAGTATACTTCACTAGGTCAATGAAAGAATCTAGCTGTATCTCATGGTGATGCACGTAATGTCCCAATTTATGGACTGTCAATACCAGCATGAGGCATGTCATCACAATAAAGTAACATATTGTCTCTATATCAAGGATCATGTGTCTGAGAGAGTATAGAATATTCTCTATTCCCTAATTATTCATTTGGGTGAGAAGGGAACTAAGGGACAATTCTTGGACAGTCACATAATGGACTAGAAGATTTCTAGGGATGGGCGGTATCAAAACTGGAGGTTGTAGTAGGTACTTATGTATATCCTCAAAACCATTATAACATTCTTCATCCCACATGTTGTTGGTGACATTATTCATGATCTAGGAAAATGGATTACACTTACCATCCAGATTCTTAATGAATCAGAGTATGTAGGCTATGTTTCCATGAATGAAATTGTGATCCCAAAGGATGCTCGGATGAGGAATCTGACGGATGGCCTGGATTATCTATGGATCAATATTGATTCACATGTATCAGATGATGATGTTGAGGAACTATTCCAGTGTTAACCCCGAAGTAACACTTCAAGGGGTTCATCTTAAGATAGTGGGAGAAGAGAAAGATGAACATTTTCCCAAGATCTCTGTGATCATCCCAAAATAGACAGGATATGACAAAAAAATAAACCACGTATCACCCCACCAATGTCTTGAGGATCATCATGAATATATGGTGCATGGCATTCTGATAGGTGGAAACTTCATTCTTCTGACTGAAAGGAATTACCTGGTTACAAAATGTACCTTGTTGTTCTATTAATGTGGTATAATATTCATCCTCAGGGGACATTCAGATTTTATTATATATAGAATACCCATTCATGAATGAGAGAGATTGGAATCCAGTGACAACATCGATCAACATATCTATCGTAGGTTGGAGAACATCATCCTTGGGATAGTGATAGTTGAGATCCTAGAAATTGATGTTGACCTTGACCTGTGTGTTATTATTTAAGATCATAACGATGTTGTAAAACCATCTTGGGTATTGGGTTTCCTTGAAAATTATGGCATTAATGAGTTTAAAAAATTTATTCTGGACCATGGCATTGTTAGAGGGGTGCATCATTCGGGGAGGCTTCTGAACTTGCAATAGTCTATCAGGAGACAATTTCATTTGATGGAGACATGAGGATCCAATCTTGATATCTCATTATAACCCCAGGTGAATACATCTCTATTTTACTTCAGGAAATCTAGACACCATTTCTATTCTTCTGTATACATGGTTGCACTGAAAAATGTTCGTTTCAGATTTGTCTCGGTGTCAATGGTGAAATTTACGAACATGTCAATAGGGGTGGAGACAAATTCTTCTAATACTGTTAGAGCATCCTCTATGTCATTTTTGTTGTCCACGGTTAGAGGATCATCAGCTGGGGGAAATTCTTTCGAGTGGGAAATTCTTGATGTAATGTTGGTGACAACCTAAGCAGTACTAGAATTATTATTGGGGGGACGTCTTCAATATTTCATACATTGAAAAAAAAGGCTGTCGATCCAATTCCATCAGGCCATTAACCCAAGGGGTCATACATGACAATATCAATGAAATAGTGACATGTCGTCTTGATTCTGTTCATCTTGGCATGATGAAGGAAGAAATTATAGTGTATTGTTTTTTCTATTGGGTGAATATCCTGAAACTTTATAGGGGAAAGGGGTTTTGGGATCTCGCAATGCATATTCATGTAGGAGTAATAAGTCATCTTCTTGCATTCCTTACCTCTAATAAAGTTCTTTCCCTTTTGTCCTAGAGATGATTACGTAGTTACCTTTGTCTGGGTTCGTGTGCTCTAATCAGTGAATTGGGAGGGTGTAGGCATCATCCATGTATGTCCATCAGTCATCTATAATAGTAGTGTGATCAACCTCATTTTCCTGAATCTTCTTGTCCTTGATCATATAGTAATCGGAGTCTAGGAAGTGGGCTCCACAAGAGGAAAGGGGAGGCATATCACATGGGATCATGTCCACTCGACCATTAAGAGTGTATTTTAAGAATTGGTGATATGATTAGGGGATTGGTATGTATTGATGAAGTCATGGTTTTCTTATCAACTAATTGTAGGAGGTCTATTGTGCGGTAACCATCAACTTCGTGATGGAAATTGGTCCACTAAATTGAGTTATTAGATGGCTCATGCTAAGAAGTGTCTACAATGTTTTTTCATAACCTTTAATCATTTGGTTATAAGGGATTAGATCTATTTTTAACAATCCTAGTTTACAAAGCATTTGTGTCGGGTTGAGATTGGTCCCAGAACCTGTGTCGATCATACAATGGAAGACATCCATTAAATTGATCATTCCAATGATTTAAAATAACTATATGTTACCATATATAGGAGAACCACCACCTTACCCTAAGAATGATATGAAGGCCTAATATTCTTCAAGATCGTCTTCCTCAGTATGGAAGGCCTATGCAGCTGCTACCTGTGTTTCATAATAGAGGGGTCTTCTTAAAGAATCATAAATGGATTCACACATATATTCTGATTGTATGAGAGCCTTAATGATTGAGTTATTCATGTGAATTCTAGAATGGTTCTTGAGCACATCAAACATTCCTTTCGGGCACACATTTCGGCCTATAGGAGGTTTTTTGTGGCAGGAGGTGAGGCAGACACAGTAGGTTGGACCGGCGAATTTCGGTTGGTGATATGGGTATACTTCTAATCACTTGATGAATCTCCTAATATGAATACCAAATTATTATCCAATGAATATGGCCTAGCCTCACCTATACGTGGCTTTTCATAGCATGGCCAAGATGGATCATCCTAGTTGAGTTGCACAAATGGACGGGGAAGTGAATCTGATGACACAAGGTGAGTGGACTGCACATGTCGAGCCATGAGCTAATCCTATAGTCTATTCTCAATGACATGCACAAATTGGTTTGAAGTTATAGCTAATTTTATTTTATTTTTTACATATCCATGGTATCTTTGACACTGACATCAACTAGCGAAATTCTGAGGGTGTTCCTGACATTCCTCATCATCAGGGACCTTGTAAGGGTCAACAAGCTCGATGATGTTCACTGTAGAATACATATGATCATCACACGAGGAATCCTAAATTATTTGGTGGATTCTAGAGGCAATACATATATTTAAGGGTGTGAGCATTCCAAGAGTATGAGATGGATTTGGTACCCGTGAAGGACAGTATTCTCCTTTCACATTCGATGCTTTCTCTCCTATGAGGGTGAATGATGAGCTGTATATTCCGAAGTAGTAGGTGGGGATAAAGTCGTGACATTGGATTTCATGGTTTGATTCAAAAGAGAATGGATAAAACCATGGGAATGAGAAACTACCATTCATTATATTTGGTCAACATACTTCTGGGACCCGTGGCTAGAGACCTGTTTCCATTCACCCTCGTTGTCATTGTCAGGACTTGAAAACACACACGACACCAATACTAGGGATGGAAAAAGTCTAAAAATGTTACTATCGGCATTTTTTTAGGCCTAATCCTTGACCACATTGAACATCCTGAGTTTTTTTCCATGGAACCGATGATAGGGGAAGCAATCAGTGTGATCAATGATATTGGCATCTTCGGGCCTACTACATTCTGGCAACCACATGATTCCCTTGTGAAAGAATCTCCAAAAATAGTTGGGGATATGATATTTATTGAATTAGTAGGGTTATTGTCTCTAATATAGGAAGGGTACCCTTGGATTCAGGCCCTAAGAAGGGGCCGGATCCTGGAGGGGAGGTGGAAGCATGTTTTCTCACTAAGGCGGTAGTGGTGTATTACGCGACGGTGCCTTACAATTATTATGTAGGAGATTATGATCTTGAGGTAGAGCCTGAAGATATATCCCTTGATGAGGATGTGAATTTGGATCTACCTATAACAATTCTAGCTATCTAGGGGCCTTTAAATATGCAAAAACTGTGGTCTCATCCTTGGAAGCTCTTCTTGCTGGAGCTGCAGGCGGAAATAGGTGTGACTGCTTGGAACGCAGTAAGGAATAGTCAAGGCATTGAGCCTTTTTAGATAAATCTTGAAACCTAACTAGGAAGTTATATGTTATATGATAATGGGACAATTCCATAATAAAATTACCCACACTCATCATTAGTAGATGCTTCTGAGACAACGACATATCAAGTGAATATAAAAGGCCCTTCCACCATGCGTTGAAGTCTGCAACTCACTCATATGACTTATGAATGCACATGAGGAGGTCAACAATACATGTTTTGAGGGTAGTGTAACAAAACTGGTGAAGAAACTACTCGCAAAGATCATCCCAATAGGATATGGACTTGATGGGTAACAAGCTGTAAAAGACAAACAAGGGCTCTTGAAGTGTCTGTACGAAGCACCAGAGCTTAGTGACCTCCTACTGAATTAGAGTCCCCATAATGGGTCCACACCTTAAAATAAAGTGTAAAAAAATCTATAATAGGTCACCTGTCCCAGTTAAAGGGAAAATAGAACTATTCCTGAGGCTCGTGTGTTCATGCATATCATCCACCCATGCTAGATATTTCTTTCCATTAGGTGGGATTGCCACATATTGGGTTTCATGACTCTCAAGAAGGGAAATGAGAGAATCCATCAGATCATAATTATTAATATTCCTATCATGGAATGGGTTTCTAACTACCAATGTGTTGGAAGGTTCCACATCATGATAAGATAGATCAGCAGCTCACAAACCGGTTTATGGAAGGACCCAAGGGGCTGTCGGAGTAATGACATATGGAGAGTTTGGAGGAACCTGATCTGGTCCGAAGAAGGATTCTCTCACATCTCGGTTGGATTAAGCTATGTATATCATTCCATAATTCCATAAACGTTATCTTATACCTGATCTATATAGGCAGGTTTTTTGATTTCAACAAGAGGAACCTCACTGGGGGGACCTATGCCCCTCCTTACTGATCTGATCTAGGGTTACCAAAATCTTGTATTTGTTCCACAACATGTTTTTCAATGACCTCATCAACAATCCTTTTATATATATTGAGTTTCTAACATAGTGGGTCTATTTTTTGACCCTCTTATGTATATTTCACTAAACTAGTTAGATCAAAGGACTTAACAGTTACAGTGTGAACTTTACCCCGATTGGGGTCTCGACTGCAAGGCAATGACTCAAAAGTATCCCCTATGAAAAGATTCTTTCACTGCTAAAGAGTCTGAATATATGTATGATCGTCCATGTGTGGTTATACCCCATTGGGTGGGTAATCGTATCTAGAACATATGATGATCCCCCCTTCCAGGTATATCTCATTAATGTCCAAATTTAACATAATGATTCTAGGAGGCATATCTGGGATATCACTAAGTAAATATGGATGTTTCCAAATAGGACCAAAATGCAGGGCGGTGTACTACCCCCAGCCACAGATCTGGACATATGGAGAAGAATCATTAATAGATTTATGGAGAATAATTAATTTCTTTATTCCTTATGGTTGGATGGTATGATGATAACCAAGTGATACAGGGTGCTAAGCAATAGGAAGTGAGGCCAACTCAACCATGAGGCTCATCTTGTCGAAATCGTCAAAGTGTTCACGACTTTTGGGGTAATCCAACCTTCAATGACTATGATGGATGTGTGTCATCCTTAATGTTATCCCGAAGAACCTGGCCCTATCCAGGGAGAGGGACTTCAGAATATTAATTCTTGATGTTACGATTATCTAGAACATCTTATAGAGATGGTACGCCATGAGAATGTCCCATAAACTTCTCCACAATGACTCGGGATACATGTCTAGGATTCCCCATTATATGCCTGGGGGTGGATGAGGGGTTGATATTTGAACTGAAACAGACTTTTGCGATAGTGGACTGGTCTGTGGAGAGTATGGTGCACTTGCTGAGAAACTGTTGCATAATTGGCTATCTCCTAGGGATTTTACCGACTATATCACAACATCCTTATTGGAAGTTTTACTGACTACTTCTTCCTATGAAAAGTTGGTGGTCCATAGAAGTGGATTAGGTAGGTGATCTTCATCTTTAGGTCCCCTGAAAAAATCATAGAGATCTATAATCTTGGTATATGATTATCATGATGAAGATAAAGATGATTGAAAAGCAATACCATATAAAGGATCAAAATCATTCTCATCTTATATATATCTATGGAGTGCTTCAAGGATCTGGTGTATCTCACTTTCTGGAAGGATGAAGCAGATATTCCATGTTCCTTCCCCATACCATAATACTAAAGATATGGGTGAGGGTTCCATCATCAAGTCGCACTCTGCATCGGAGTCTGAAAATATGTCATGTTTGACTACGATTTGGGGCTTCTCAAGATCCTTCTTTTGGGGAAGACAATTTACCCCCTGCATTGAGGTTGTTCTTCTGGGTATGGTAGATCATTGTCATAGGGATGACCTCTATGTGGGTTGGTATTGGAGTGAGGAGGACCTCTTCTTGGATGAGATGGGGTGCAAGGAGAACTCGAGAAAATGTTGAATGGAACATGAGAATGACTCCATTGTTTAGAGTGTTGGAGCAGGGAGGGCCTCTACTTCGACTGGTTCTGGTAGAAGTAGTATGAGAAGGGACATTATACTGATCATACTAATCACAAGGAGGACCTCTATTTCATCCATTGTTGGATTGGGGAGGACCTCTGCTGGGATCAATGAAAACACTGGAAGGACCACCATGCAGTTGGGTGATAGAGTGAGGAGGACCCTAACATTAAAAACATGTTATGTAAAAAAAATCCCTTACATGGGATCATGGGCATGGGGAGGACCTTCATGCTGGGTGTTAAAAAGAATAAGATGAACTCTTCTTAGACCAATGATGGAGGCAAAGGGAGGACCTCTATACTAAATGCGGGAGTGGGAATGACCTTCACACTCTCAGATGGTGGTACGAGGAGGACCTTTATAATGAACTTCTTTGTCATGGGTCATCCCGCAATGGCTACTAGTCACACGAAAAACCGAGAGAGTCAACTCATCCTGCTTAGGGGGTGGATGGTTCCTATACTTTGACTTGGTGTGGAGGTTCCCCTACTCTGTAATAGGGGGTTCACATACTACGTAGTATTAGGGTGATGATAGATTTCAGCAGTGGTGGATTGTTCCACTGATTCCATAGAAGAGGAAGTCCCACGATGGGCATCCACTTGAGCTTAAATCCAAAAAAAATTTGGGTTAGGTAAACCAAGGTCGGTTGTGTAGGGGTAGAGGCCACCTTCTTCTCAGCCTGTGAGGTTGGATGGCAGCATTGATGTGGATTGGTGGGAGCCCTCTATGGAATCTTCCTGGATAAATTCAAAGCTAAAATGACTCAGAAATCCCATACTTCATCAGAATAAGGGAGTGAGTCATAAGAGAGTTACTAGTATAGGCTCCCCAAATGATTGAATATTGGGCTGGGGATTATCGGTTTCTTGCATGGCCCTTGGGGGTAGTGGCTATGGTGATGAAAAAAATCCTACAGATCATGGGGAGCCATATACCGTATCAGGATTCCTGCCTATTATTCATATCATCTACCAATAATATTCATCACCATCATTTGAAAAATCTCATATGGTGAGACAAGGCGTTGACACATAGTAGTTGTAGTAGAGGATGACAATATGGTGGATGTGGATCCATGTGGGATTTCCACACTAGAATTTCCCCCATCCCTACATCTACCAGATGTAGGTGATTGGTTTCTTATGAATATATAATAGATTCTACCACGAATTAAGAATCAGATAGTAGTACATATAATATGAAAGTAATTTGGAGTGCCCCAACTCCATGCAGTCTTCCATGGAAGTATAGAATGATCCACACCAAAACCCCACCGAATGGGATGTATAATTATTAACTACCCAAAATCATGGTGATATTCACACTAGGGCCACTTTTGGATTGGTAGGACCCGGTGATGGAATACTAGATCTGATGACATGCTTATCTACCGATTTCTCAAACACTACTAATCCAAATACTGTGGAGAATAATTTCATGATGTGTTCACCATTTCTGTTTCCGACCCTTTTCACCGGAGCTACACACTATCTGTTAGAATGTGTATCATTTTTCCATCATTCCCACATTCCAATGGTAGGCAGAATCCACCACCTATTTGGGTAAATTTTCTCCTAGATCAAAATGAGATGATGAGATGTTGGACTCTCCTTCGATGGATTTAACCTCAGAATTTTTCACGTACTCTCGGTCTCCCTTAAATATTAATATGCCTTTTGTGAAACTCCTTTCCGTGACATAACATTGTGTATTCCAGTTAAATATTCATCTTTTGATGGGACATTCCAAAGGGTCAAGTCAAAACAGATACCTTCAGTCAGCCGAGTTTTCATGTGGGCATTGCTGGTGTGTTTGGATGATGATACACCAGTACACCAAAATTTCCCATTGACAGGGTTTAATGAGGTCACGTATGGTACAACCATTATTTTTATGAGAAAAATTTGGTTTTTATGTCATATACATCATCAAAGTAATCTTTCACTACACACAACACTAGATTGACATTCTTTACACGCAATTACGACCTTCCTCGATAGCTTGCGTTGTACGCAATACTGAGTTTCACAAAACAACGATATGCTATTAAAATATTATTAAAACTAGTTGTTATGAATATTAATACCCACTTTATAAAATTTTATAAATTTTATCATTCAAAATGAACTTCATTTTTGGATTCGGAATAATGAAATTATCCTAGGGTGAATTTTTTGTATTTTTCTGAAAACATTATATTTTTGATGAATAGTGAAAGAACTAGGTTACTATTTAAAAAACCAACTTTTTATTTAAATAATTATTTTTTTCATTTTAATTTATTTTAGGTCAATATTGATACATAATACCTATATAAATTCAATGTAATTCATTGGAGTCATTTTATAATAATTTTAGATATATAAAAATTTTATTGAACTTTTCACCAAGTTTTAACCACCTCCTATGAGAGTTTGAAAATTTACATGATACTTAATTTTACCACTTCTGTGAGTGGAATTTCAAAAATCTGAGAGACACGGATGATATCTTTATATAAAATGAGGTTCAAAGAGATGAAAATAATTTTTGGTGAATAGTAACTTTTTACTATTATTTACCACGGTTAAAAGTAAATAGGGTAATTATGGTTAAAAATGATATTATTATTACCCTAACACATGTACTAATTCTATTTAATAATTTTAATTCGACCAATAACAACCTTAGGAATAAAATATGGCCATTTAGGTCCACTTGGATTAGATTAGGACATTTAATATTATTTTATTTAAAGAAGAGTTAAAATAGTTCAAATCAATGTTTAATAACTAAAACATTTTTAACATAGGGTTATAAATAAGATAAATTAGACTATAAATATTAATTGGAAATCTAAAATGATTTCCTATATAATGTGATTTTATTTATAATTTTTATACTTTAAATAATTTAATTTATTTATGACACAATGATGATGCAGTAATTACTTTCTTAAGGAAATATTAACATAATTGATATTATAAATACCCAAATAAATGTAATTTGAGGAATTTCATGAATTACACTAATTTTATAGGTTAATATGACATATTAGTACTGATTTAATTAACCTTTTTAGAACTAATCATGCTGTTATGATTTTCACAAAAATCAATTACAAAATAGTGTCAAAATTGACATAAAATAGATTTTAAAACAAATATTATATTATTAATTATTATTTTATTCCCAAAAATATAAGGTTCGGAAATATGACTTAGATAAGGTTATATATATTAATAATGAACCACTTGGGGTTTGTTTGACTTGTTATAGTATGTTTATTAACCATATAGTGTAATAAAACAAAAAGACACGGTAAAAGATAAATTATTTAACTTAGAGTGATATCTAATTGATATGGTTAAAATAGTCATCTAAACTAGTATAAAATCTATTGGTTGAGATTATTTAGACCCATCCCCACCTTAGCTTCTAAATAAATAAATTTTGAGCTATTAAAAACAGAATATGACTTTATAATAAAATAATATTTTATGTTTTTTCTAAGGTTCCTCTCTCCTCCCTTATAAAAGGGAACCTCCTCCCTCTCCACCACACACCACATTGAGCTTTAATGTTAGGCCAAACCCTGCCAATTTCTCTTGTACACTTCCCTATAAACATCCTAGAGGTCCTGGGCTTCTTTAAAGACAATCTTTAGTCCCCTAAGAAGAGGTTATGTAGAGGATCTTCAAAGAAGAGGTAATGTCAGTTACCAATTCTTTCAACATTATTTCTTCTTATACATCTTATTATTTAGTTTTATAATTATGAATTAATAACATCAGTGTCACTCATATACTTATATGTTATTATAAACAATAAACAACCCTATTTTACCTTCTATCCATCCTATGGAAAATGAAATCACCACGTGTACGTACGTACGGAATACCGTCTCTACACTGTGGTGTAATCTATTTTCCACCACCACCTTACTTGGATGTGTATAATGGTGTAAAGAATAACCATATATGATTATTGTAAAGTGATATTGATTCTGAAATATTATACATACACTTCAATACAATTCCACAATCATGGGAATGATATCATCGCTCGTGCATACGTATGGTCTACCGTCTCCATGATGTGATGCGACTCCTTCTACATGACCTTCATTGCATAATGATTATATAAATGAATTGAATTAATAAATATGATATATATTTAACTAATACCATTATGTAAATTAGGTATCTATAACCTAAAAATAATAATATGAATTTATTTGACAAAAAAAGTATAAGAACAAAAGGCAATAAACACCCGAATAACAAGTAGCAATGAAATATTACTAATAAGAAGCTAACAATATGACCATATATGATATGATAACAATGATTAATATTCTGGAATAAGTCAATAATATAATTTAAATCATTATAATGGAGGTTTGGACATGTACGAATCAAATCGGACCTAAGGTAATGGAAAATCTCGCAATCTCATTTTTATCAGAGATTGTTTATACATCTGAATTTATTGGGGTGTATTTATCATCCACATCCATGACTCCTCAATATGTAATATTGTTTCCATCAACCTAAATTTTTTTAAATAAAATTTTACCCATTTTTTAGTTTTTAGTAAAAGATATGAAAGGAATATTTTGTCATTTTTAGAACGAGGTACTTTTTGACTTTTCTGGCCAAAGTACGCGAAGAATGTTTTTTTAACTTATATGGACCAAATGGATTTTTAGAACAGTATTTCCATGAAGCTTACTTTACAAGTTTTCATGTTTATTCTAAATCATCTTCTTTTAGTTTAAAATTGTATGACATGTTAAGAAAGGAAAAATGTTTTTGAAGTAGAAAGGATATTTTCATCAAGATTGGAGTTCAAGCGTTTTATCAAAATTATTCTACATAGAAGATAATATAGTGTTCTGTTTCTATCCCTATTTTTACATTGATTTGATTATGTTATGATGGAATTTTTATGATGTTATTTTATTTTATATGGATTATGTTATGATGGCATGATGTTTAAAATTCCATTTTTATTAAATGGGTTATGCTATGATGTATGATTTATGATCATGTGTCACACATAAGAATGGTATAATTATGAGATGGGTGGGACCTATATCTACCTCTAATGCATTGGTTAAAGATTTATATCTCATGATATAGACTTGGCTATAATGGAAGGTTAATCCGGTCCAGTGATAGAGGACTGAAACGAGGAGTGAACTCGGTTCAAAAATGAACTTTTTCTGCTAGGATAGTCTTGGCAATGAGTCTTTACTACTAAGAAATGATTCTCTATGATTATGTGTGTATTCCACAACGTTTCATGTTTTATGTTATGATTATTGGGATTACATTTCACTACTATTATTTATCCCATGTTATGAATTTATGATCTCTTTTGCGTGTTAAGATTTCCAAAATGTTATGTTCTTATGAATATGATGTGATTGATATTTATTTTTTTTACCATTACTGATCATTTGATCTCACCCTTTTGTATGTTTTTTCCCAGGTCAGGAAGAAGTGTTTTAAGTTAGATATTCCAAAAAGGGATGCTAGATATGATTAAAAAATGGGAGACAATATAGATTCTTTATGAACCAGTTGTTTATGTTTCCTAGTTTCTAAAGACACTATACCTATATGGTCCTTTCATGGCTTTGTTATATGTTGTAATAAGTGTTCTTCAATTTTGAATTAATAACAATGTATGAAAATTATGGGTTGTTATAGTTGGTATCAGAGGAAAGGTATAGTCAACCATTGGAAACTAGGATGTGAATGCCTTAGTAATAACCCCTAGGATAATTATATGCATAGAACACAATCTTAATGTTTTAGAAATGGCCATGAATAACATATGATAAGACCTTAAGTGTGAAATTTTATTCTTGATTATGTGGTCTTACTATTATAATTCGTGTTTCTCACACTATTCATCTTGGTTTTAGTCAATGGATGGAACCCAAAAGAACCATGTTACTGCTGAATGCGACAGGAAATGTAATGATTTTCACCATGAGAAACCAAATGTTATGGGAGCTGGAATGAAAAACATTGTAGCCATGCTCACACATCTTTCTGAATCTATGAATCATGTAGTACTTCCAAACGAGCAAAAGAAGGGGCACCATTCTGTCCAATCCTTCATCAGGCAGTGTCCACCCTCATTCGGCGGTTCTACTGATCCATTAGTGGCTGAATAGTGGATCAATAACACTGAAAAGATATTTTCAGTTCTGTAATGTTCTAAACATGATAAAGTTATCTTAGCAGTATATCATTTAGAAGGTGAAGCTAATCAACGGTGTAATCTTATCAAGAATATGAGCCAAAGGGATGATATTGAATCTATGTAATGGGATGAGTTCAAGAACTTATTTTTCAATAAGTACATCCCTTTTATTCTTCGAACAAAGACAGAGAAGGAGTTTCTTGAACTAAAGTGAAAGGATGGTGAATCTATTGGTACCTACGAAGAAAATTTAAAATGACTTGCAAGGTATGCTTCTGGGATTATTATCCAACCTAGGAGTAAGATCGATCGATTCCTTAGTGGCTTAAAACCAAGTCTTCGAAGGGTGTTATCCATAAGGGACTTTAATAGCTATAAGGAAATAGTTCAATGTGCTCTCAAGGTTGAGATGGAGATTAGAGTAACCCATCAGTCATATGTGTTTGATAAGAAGAGTAAAATGGAATTCAAAGGGAAATCTAAAGACCACACTGAAAAGAATATGGGTTTTCCCTTATGCTCAATGTGTGGAAAGAAACATGGGGGGAGTTGTCTTAAAGGGACAAATAAATGTTTCAAATGTGGAAAATAAGGTCATCGGGTATTTGAATGCCACAATGATGGGAAGAATATATCTAGTGATATGAACAAATAAAAGGCTACACATAGTGCACCTCCTACACATCAATGTTACAAGTTCAAGGAAATGGGGAATTATGCCAAACAATGCCCTAATCCAGGGGTTTTTGATGATGATCGACGTCAACAGCTCTTAAGGCCAAAGATAAAGGATTGACACATGCAATTTCTATCAGTGATATGGAGTATCATAACGAAGTATTGAAAATTACACTTACCATCAAATCTAAAGTAGAAAAAAGTTTTATTTGAATTTGGATCCACCCACTCTTTTACTTCTGAAGAATTTTCTGAGGGTATCACCATATTACCTCAGCAGTTAGATATTGAGTTATCTATGACAACCCCTAATGGCATGACAGTCGCAACAAAAGTTTTCAATTCTTCTCCGATTGACGTTTGTGGGAAAGTGCTTCCTGAAAATCTTGTGATCCTTCCTATAGTGGAATTTGATGTGATTCTTGGCATGGATTGGCTTTCTTTTTATGGAGCTCATATCAATTTCCAAAGAAGGGAAGTCACATTTCATATTCCAGATCAATCTATGATCTTCTATCGATGCAAGGATTAACATAACCTTCTAGGGGAAATTTCTTCCATATTATGGGTGTTGATTCCACTAAATGAAGGTTATTTATCTCAAATGGTTGGAGAGAAACTCATGATTAAGAAGATTCCAATTGTACGGGAGTTTCATGATGTCTTTCCGGAGGAATTTCCTTATCTTCCACCAAATCGTGAATTTGAGTTTTCAATAGAACTCATACCGGGTGCTTTACCTATTTCCAATACACCTTATAGAATGGCCCCAATTGAGTTGCATGAATTGCAGAACAAACTCCAAGAGAATATTGATAAGGGATTCATATGCCCTAGTGCATCACCTTGTGGAGCACCTATTCTGTTTGTTAAGAAGAAAGATGGATGAATGATACTTTGCATTGATTATCAAGAACATAACAAGATCACTATCAATAACAAATATCCCATCCCACGCTTTGATGAATTATTTGACCAACTATGCAGAGCTCAATACTTTTCAAAGATTGATCTTCGTTCAGGGTATAATAAATTAAGGTTCAGAAGGGAGGATACACCAAAGACGACTTTCCGTAAATGTTATGGACACTATGAATTTATAGTGATGACATTTGGTCTTACTATTGCCCCTTCTATCTTCAAGGATCTAATGAATAGAGTCATTAGAGACTATATTGATCAGTTTGTGGTAGTCTTTGTAGATGATATTCTTGTCTATTCAAAGTGCAGGGAAGAACATGAAGATCACTTGAGAATTGTATTGATGACCCTGAGAAAGGAGAAACTTTATTCCAAATTTACCAAGTGTGAATTTTGGCTTCAAAAAGATTCATTTTTCGGTGACATAGTCCCAAAAGAGGGGATATATTTGGATCCAGCAAAAACAAAAGTTATCGAAAGATGGTTGAGACCAACAACAGTAACTGAGATCCAAAGTTTTCTTTGTTTGGCTTGATATTATCGATGTTTTGTGAATGATTTTTCACGATTATCTAATCCACTAATCAGGTTGACATGAAAAAGAGTTAAGTTCATTTGGATGGAGGAGTGTGAAGAGAATTTCAAGGAGTTAAAAAGAATGTTATCCAGTGATCCTATGATCACACTTCCTTGTAGTGGATAAAGGTTTGTGATCTACATTGATGCATCCAAGTAGGGATTGGGGTGTGTTCTCATGAAAAACGATATGGTGATAGCTTATGCCTCATGACAGTTGAAAATCCATGAGCAAAATTACCCAACTCATGATTTGGAGTTAGCTTCGGTAATCGTTGCATTAAAGATTTGGTGGAATTATCTTTATGGTGAAAGGTCTGATATTTATACTGATCATAAAAGTTTAATGTATATTTTCACACAAAAGGATATGAATATGATCCAATGAAGATGGTTGGAGTTGATTAAGGATTACGACTGCTCAATTAATTATCACCCTGGGAAAGCAAACAATGTGGCAGCTGAATTAAGTCGACAAGACCATGCTGGCTTATCCATGATGAGGATCACAAAAGATCCAATATTTATGGATTTACAAAGGATAGATCTTATAAATATAATGGAAGAGGAGAAATCTTATCTTTCTCAAATGAATGTTCAACCATCTATACATGGGAAGATTAAAGAGGGACAAAAATAAGATGTAGAGTTACAAAAGAAGGTGAGAAATGTTCCTGAATTGAACATTGATTGTGATGGGATAATAAGGTTCGGGAATCGGGTTTGTGTTCCTCCCATCCTAGAATTAAAGAAGGAGCTGCTGGATGAGGCTCATAGTTTTTCATTCTCTATTCATCCTGGAAGCACAAAGATATATAAGGACCTAAAAGAGTACTTCTGGTGCGATGCCATGAAAAGAGATGTTGCTAAATATGTCTCTCGATGCTTCGTTTGTCAACAAGTTAATGATGATAGACAGAAGACTAAGGGGATGTTACAACCATTACCCATACCCGAATGAAAATGGGAAAACATCACTATGGGCTTTTTCACTGGACTTCCTAAATCAACCAAAGGCAATAATGCTATATGGGCCATAGTTGAGAGTCTTATGAAGTCGGAACACTTCATTGCTATTAGAGAGGATTTATCTCATGATCAGTTTGCCTGGATATATGTAAAGGAAGTAGTAATATTTCATGGAGTACCTCTTTCCATTATATCTGATTGGGATCCGAGGTTTACCTCGAAGTTCTGGAAAAGTCTTCAGCATAATCTAGATACAGAGTTGAGTTTCATCACTACTCATCATCCTCAGACAAACGATAAGTCTGAGAGAACAATTCAAACTCTAGAAGATATGTTAAGAGCTTTCACTATGAATTTCAAAGGAGGTTGGGATAAACACCTATCTTTGGTGGAGTTTTCTTATAATAATAGCTTTCACTCCAGTATTCAGATGGGTCCTTATGAATCTCTCTATGGAATGAAATGCAGAACTCTAACATGCTGGGATGAAGTTGGAGAAATAAAGCTATTAGGACCTGATCTTGTTGATGAGATGGCAGAAAAAGTCTGATCTATTCAAAAACACATAAGAGCAGCTCAGTGTCGACAAAAAATTTATGCGATAACCGAAGAAAAGACCTAGAGTTTGAAGTGGGTTCTAATGTGTTCTTACGAATATCTCCTTGGAAGAGAGTAATGAGATTTGGAAAGAAGGGAAAGCTAAGCCCTAGGTATATCGGTCCTTTCGAAATACTAGATCGTGTTGGGAAGGTAGATTACCGATTGGAGCTTCCACCAAATATCTCTCAAGTTCATGATGTGTTCCATGTATCTCTCATGAGAAAGTACATACCTGATCCTCCACATGTACTCAGCTCAGAAGTTGTACCACTGGTGCAAGACCTTTCTTATGAAGAACAACCGATAAAGATTCTGGATCATAGCGAAAAAGTTCTACGGAACAAGACCACTCGCTTGGTGAATGTTTTATGGATGAACCAACAATTATAATAAGATACATGGGAGCTTAAGGATATGATGAGGGAGATGTATCCTCATCTGTTTGATACAATGTGACTAATTTTAAGGGAGAATTTCATTTTAAGGGGGGTAAAATGTAACACCCAAGATTCTAATGAGAAATATTTTGTTTTTACGTTATATATATCATCAAATAAAAATGTCACGACACACAACACTATCTTGGCTTTCTGTAAACGTAATCGCGGCCTTCCTCAATAGCTTTCATTGTACGCAATACCGAGTTTCAGAAAACTGCGATATGCTTTTAAAATATTATTAAAACCAGCTGTTATGAATAGTAAGACCCACTTTTTGAAATTTTATAAATTTTAACTTACAAAATGGAATTCATTTTTGGATTCGGAATATCAAAATTATCCTTGGGTGAATTATTTGAATTTTTCTGAAAACATTCAATTTTTGATGAATAGTGAAAACACAGGGTTACTATTTAAAAACCGACTTTTTCATTAAATAATTATTTATATTATTTAAATTTATTTTAGATCAAAATTGATACATAATAATTATATATTTTCAATGTAATTCATTGGAGTCATTTTATAATAATTTTAGATATATAAAAATTTTATTGAACTTTTCACCGTCTTTTACCCACCTCCCAGGAGAGTTCGAAAATTTACCTAAAATTTAATTTTACCACTTTTGTGAGTGGAATTTCAAAAATCCGAGAGACATGGTTGATATCAGTAAGTAAAATGTGGTTCAATGAGATGAAAATAATTTTTGTTGAATAGTATCTTTTTACTTTTATTTACCATGGTTAAAAGTAAATTGGGTAATAAAGGGTAAATTTGATATTATTATTACCCAAACAAAAGTTCTAATTCTATTGGATAAGTTTAATTTGACCGAAAACAACCTTAGGATTAAAATATGACCATTTAGGTCCACATGGATTATATTAGGACATTTAATATTATTTTATTTAAAGAAGAGTGAAAATAGTTAAAATCAATGTTTAATAACTAAAAATTTATTAATATAGAGTTATAAATAAGATAAATTCGACTATAAATATTTTTTATAAAGTTAAAAATATTTCTTACATAATGGTATTTTATTTATAATTTTTAGAATTTAAATAATTTAATTTATTTATGACAAAATGATGATGCAGTAATTATCTTATTAATGAAATATTAAAATAATTGATATTATAAATACCCAAATAAATTTAATTTTATACTTTTAGAGAATTAAAATAATTAAATAGGTTAATATGAAATATTAGTATTGATTTAATTAACTTTTTTCGAACTAATCATTCTGTTATGATTTTCAAAAAAAAAACAATTACCAAGTAGAGTGAAAATTGACATTAAATAGTTTTAAAAAAAAATATTATATTATTAATTGCTTTTCTATTCCTAAAAATCAGGGTTCAGCTAAATGACATAGAAAAGGTCATATATATTAATAATGAACCACTTGGGGTTCGTTTTTCTTGTTATAGTATGATTATTAACCATATAGTGTAAGAAAACAAAAAGACACTTTAAAAGTTAAATTATTTAACTTAGAGTTAAATCTAAATGATAAGGTTAAAATAGTAATCTAAACTTGTCTAAAATCTATTGGCTGATATTATTTAGACCCATCCCCACCTTAGCTTCGAAATAAATCAATTTGGAGCTATTAATAACTGAATATGACTTTATAATAAAATAATATTTTAATTTTTTCTTAAGTTGCCCCTCTCCTCCCTTATAAAAGGGCACCTCCTCCCTCTCCTCCTCAGACCACATTGAGCCTTCATGCTCGGCCAAAACATGAAAATTTATTTTCTCCACTTCCATAGAAACATCCTAGAGATTATGGTATTCTTCAAACACCATCTTTAGTGCCCTAATAGTAGGTTAAGAGAGGCGCTTCAAAGAAGAGGTAATGTTCGTTACCAATTCATTCAACATTATTTCTTGTTCTACTTCTTCTTCTTTTGTTGTATCATTATGAATTAATAGAATCAGTATAACTCATATACTTATATGTTATTATATATATGAAACAAACCAATTTCACCTTCTATCCATCCTACGGAAAATGAAATCACCACACGTGCGTACGTACGGAATACCGTCTCCACGTCGTGGTGTAATCTTTTTTCCACCACCACCTTACATAGATGGGTATACTGGTGTAAAGAATGACCATATATGATTATTGTAAAGTGATATTGATTCTGAAATATTATACATACACTTCAATACAATTCCACGATCATGGGAATGATATCATCGCTCGTGCTTACGTACGGCCTACCGTCTCCACGATGTGATGCGACTCGTTCTACACGACCTTCATTGCATAATTATTATATAAATGAATTGAATGAATAAATATGATATATATTACACTAAAACCATTCTATAAATAAGGTATCTATAACATGAAAAACAATAATAAGAATTTATTCGAAAAAACACGTATAAGAACAAAAAGAAATAAACACCCGAATAATAAGTACCAATGAAATATTACTAATACGAAGCTAAGAATATGACCATATATGATATCATAACAATGAGTAAGATTCTGTAATAATTCAATAACATTATTTAAATCATTATACAAGAGGTTCGGACATGAACGAATCAAATCGGACATACGGTATGGGAAAATCTTGCAATCTCATTTTTATCCGAGATTGTTTATAATTTTCAATTTATTGGGGGTGTATTTATCATCCACATCCATGTTTCCTCAATATCTAATATTAATTACATCCACCTAAAATTGTTTAAATCCAATTTTACCCATTGGTGAGTTTTTAGTAAAAGATATGAAATGAATTTTTTGTCATTTTTAGAATGAGGTGCGTTTTGACTTTTCCGGCCAAAGTACGCTAAGAATGTTTTTTAGCTTATACGGACAGACTGGATTTTTAGAACATTATTTCCATGATGCTTCCTTTACAATTTTTCATGATTATTTTTAATGAAATTCTTTTATTTTAAAATTGTATGACAAGTTAAGAAAGGAAAAAATGTTTTTGAAGTAGAAAGGATATTTTCCTCAAGAATGGAGTTCAAGAGTTTTATCAAATTTAATCTCCATATATGATAATATAGTGTTCTGTTTCTATCCCTATTTTTACATTGATTTGATTATGTTATGATGGAATTAGTTTTATGATGTCCTTTTATTTTATATGGATTATTTTATGATGGAATGATGTTTAGGAATCCCATTTTTATTACATGGGTTATGCTATGATGTATGATTTATGATCTTGTGGCACACATAAGAATGGTATCATTATGAGATCGGTGGGACCTATATCTCCCTCCAATGAATTAGGTAAAGATTTATATCTCATGAGATAGACATGGTGGGAATGGCAGGTTAATCCGGTTTAGTGATACTGGACTGAAACGAGGAGTGAACTCAGTTCAGAAATGGACATTGTCAGCTAGGATAGTCTTGGAAATGAGTCTTGACTACTAAGAAATGATTCTCTATAATTATGTGTGTATGCCACAAAGTTTCTTGTTTTTTTATGATTATTGGAATTATATTTCACTACTATGATTTATCCCAGGTTATGAAATTATGATCTCTTTTGCAGGTTAATATTTCCAAAATGTTATGTTCTTATGAATATGATGTGATTGATATTTCTTTTATTTACCCTTACTGAGCATTTGAGGTCACCATTTTTTATGTTTTCATTTCCCCAGGTCATGAAGAAGGGTATTAAGTAGGATATGAAAAAAGGGATTCTAGATATGATGAAATAAATGGGAGACAATGTAGATGTTATATGAACCAGGTGTTTATGTTTCCCAGTTTCTAAAGACACTATACCTATATGGTCCATTCATGGTTTTTTTATATGTATTAATAAGAGTGCTTTAATTTTGAAGTTAAAACAATGTATGTAAAGTATGGTTCGTTATAACGGAAGCCTAAGGAATCCCACGTCAACTTTAGGGTATCTTATTCAAGATGAATTTATTCATGGTTTTCCTTGTCTTCTCTTGTTTAACAAATGTTATGTTGCGAGTTTAACATCTAGCAGAGATGGTTATGCCAGAGGAGTAGTTTTTAATGTTTTCCTCACTCATCCCATTTTCATCACGGGGTAGGTCACGAGTTTAATGTCTTGTAGAGACTTACTGATTTTGATAAAAAAATCCCCATAGAGACTAATCAAATCGTTACATCCATATGAGGTAGCACCTATAGGTTTACCTAATGGATGGATCAATATGACTGAAAAGAGAGGTCCCACGGTGGTGTGTCCTAAAAAGAGAATATGTCACACAATGATGGTGGATCCATAAAAGGGAGTAGCATATGGATGGATCAAAATTCCAAAAAAGAGAGGACACATGGTTTTGTTTACAAAAAAATGTAATATGTCGCACCAGGAGGGTGAATCCCAAAATGGGAGCACCACATGGATGGATCAGAATGCCCAAAAAGAGTGGACCCAGGGTGGTGTGTTACCAAAAGGGGGGATGTCACACCATGAGTGTGAATCCCAAAGAGGTAGAAACATATGGATGGATAATGACACCAAAAAATTGTGGAACCAGGGTGGTGTTTCCCAAAAGGGGATGATGTCACACTATGAAGGCTAATTTTGACAACACTAAGGGAGGATCTTGGTGGTGGACCCTAAATAGGGGGACACCAAGGATTACCATTGGCCGGGATTGAACCTAAGGGAGGATTCCAATATACCATATATAGAAGATAGGGATCAAACACAACTTAGTTCGAAGGGGTGGCATGGGGCATATACATGGTTAGCTGTCATTCACTAGATAGTCACTCTTGGTTGGATGATATGGATGTGTGGGGATTACGCTTGGTTAGTTTCCTAGGTTCTTCTATAAAAATGTATCATGTGGATGGGATGATGTCACCATGATGTGCTGGCCTGGGTAGGAATAAAAAGTATGATGGATGATTTGAATTATTTCATTAAAACTAAAGGGTTGGAACCGACGTGATGATGATGACGTTGGGCTAGAACCATTGGGTGGTTTCCTACGTATGCATGTGGGAGGGAATCAAATTACAAACAGTTTTTTAGGGTGATAGGGAACATGAGGAGTCATCTCATGAGAATGGGCACATGGATGGGGATCCGAAGGAAGTAGAGCCTCCGGGTAGGGGTATGAGCTTCCTGAAACACAAAAGATCAAGGGAGAGGTCATGATGGGACATGGATGATATGGTTGAACCTCATAGAGGATTTCTAAATATCCCTATGGTAGGGAATAAAAGCCCACATTGTTCATGATGGGGCATAGAATTGGGATTTTCACAAAGGATAAAGACTCATAGACTTGTTAGAGCTTATTCCTGGTTAGTAACACATCATAACATTGGTACTATTGGTTAGAGAAGTATGGTGATGTGTGGTGCTTATTCATTGTTAGGATCCCATGGATCGATCGAAACACCCCAAGGAGGTGGATTTGGTAGATATGTCCCAAAAATGGTATATTTCACATCAGGATGGTACATCCATTGGAGGGAGCATCGAAACATTCCATTTATCAGGATTAAACCAGAAAGAGGCTTCCAATATATCCGTAAGGGATCCCAACCCAAGTAGTTTAGTTGGGGGGGATGTAGTTTAAAGTCATGAAATATGAATACTGAGTAGACGTGAAATGGATGAGGCAGATGGGTGATGGGCATGAACCATAGGGAGGATTTCTATATTCCCTGTGGTAGGAAATCTACTCCACGTAGTCCATTTGAGAGGCGTGCATGGCTTACATGCTAAAGTATCAAAAATAGGATGTTAGTCTTCATGCTTACTATAATATTACATGATTAATGATCAGTGTGATAAAAATAGGCAGAAATAGAGCTGTCAATCAAGATGTTAATGGTGCATCATCGAGGAGTGGAGAAGGTCTTATGCATGTTTAGCGGCCTAAAGAGAAAATAGTGGCTTATGCGTGGTTGGTGGCCCATGACAAGAAGATTGGGACTTAATCCAATAGGGAAGGCTGAGGTGGATTTCCAGATGTATGAGGAGGATATGTTTATCATATTGGGTGCTCTCTATCATGTTGTGTCAGGGCTTACACAAATACATCATAATGTGTGCATTTTGAGAATGTGCAAAGGGAGTGGGGGAGTGAGAGGCTGATGGTGACCATTCCGTGTTTGATTTTCTTGGTCCTGTCACTCATGCGAAAAATAATAGTTTAATGTCATGTGTTGAGGGTGTGGGATCTTGGACATTTATCATTGTGCATATCAGACTCCGAGGACTAGTTCTTCACACCTAGAACTTGCATTCCACGTTCTAACATGCACATGAAGAATTGAAGTAACATGAAATACCGAGTGTTAACATGGTTGATGAGTACTAGATATAGGGGATCGTGTTAGTGTCGGTATTTGTAGAAGGAATAGATGTTAGTGCACCTATGAGAAGAAGAATTGGGTAATGAAAAACAACATGAAAAACCACTCAATGTACTAGGAAATCACTATGAGAAAACCGTGAAGGACACATGGAAAAGTTACCTGTATGATAGGGGTGGTGTGTGGAAGAGGAGGTCGGACATGGTGCCTTAGGCTAAAGACAACACATATATCCCTTGGGGAGCAATGCATACAATATACAAGGAATTTGTGCAATATGAAAGCCACCACACATTATTGGCATGACACAAGGAAATCTTGTATTCAAGATGGATCTTATCTGCGCAACTACCTTATAGTAAAAAGTAATGGATGAGGGTCCCCGTCTAGTGGTCCCACCTGAAGGGGGACCCATGGGGGACATATCTTGTATGTTCCAATACCTTGAAGCCATGTTGTTCATGTATTCATGGATTGGGTTGTCTTACATGCATTGGAGCAAAGGTTGAACATTTAGAATGGTACCCCAATGTGAGGAGGTACAAATTTATTTATATAAATAAACATCAAAAGAGGTGTAAAAGGAGGTCTTCACTAAATATGGTATTTGATATCGCATTGGGCGTACAATACATTTTTGTGTGGTTCCATATCCATATGTAGAGGCCCGATTTATTCGGTGCCCCTAACATTGTTAATTTTTGGGATCACGGTGGGGAAAACCCCATTTAACATCGAATTGAGCATGCATTAATCTTTTGGGTTGAATTCATTTTTCTGTGTAGGAATTGAATATTGAACACAATTCTCTTCTACTACTTATAATCATCCATTGAGTCAAAATATGCGTTTTTTTTTTCTCAAATATTCACATTTATGGCCTCAAACAAAATTCGATGCCAACCGTGCCTTTATAACCATGTCATTCGATTGGTGGGTAGGTATATAACTAAACACGTTATGAACTATATATATAAATTAATATGATGATAAGAATTTATTTGAAAGAACAATGTTTTTATATAATCATTTAACGAATACCAGGTATAATTTTTTGATGAAATGCATCTTTTGACATGATATGTATATTTATATAATAATTTACACTGATCACTATTTAAAATTTATTTCAAATAAATATATTGTTATAAATTATTAAAAAATAAATAATCACCCATTATTTAGTTATATAATGTTTATAAATAAAGATAAAATAATTTACGGGTAAAAGTGTTATTTTTCATAAATTCATTTTTATGTGGGAGATGTGTTTTTTTCATTCTAATAAAATAAATTATTAATTATTAATGGGTTTAATAAAATTTATATATTTTATATTAAATTAATATTTAAAAATTCATGTGATAGTTTTTTATTATCATGGAATGGAATTAAATAATTTTTTATAATTAATAATGTATTTTATTAAAAAATGGTTGTCATTTAATTTTATTTACATAATAGAAAATTAAATTCATCCACTTATTAGAATTTTATTCCAAAAAAATGATTCGATATTTTTAATCCAAAATTATAGAAATATTTATTAGGAAACTCACGTTTTTTAAATATAGATAGTCAATATAGTAAAACATTTTTAACATGATTATGGTTAAAATGGGTTTACCATAAGAATAAACCAATTGATAAGTTTAATAATCCCAAATAAACATGTGTAATTATTATATTTATAAATTATTTAAAACCACTATTATCATATCTTTGAATAAATGTCCATTTTTTATAATTATACTTAAGAAAGAAATAAAATTATTTAAATTATTTTGAAAAAGTTCAAGTTTTCCCTCTCCCACTCTTAGAAAATGACATTGCCTCTCCACTATAAATCACACATCAAGAGACTCTTAGATGTTATTATAGATTACAAAATCCATTAATAACATCTTATATGTATCCTATATTTATTTTCTTTTCAAAAAAAATCCTAAAATGGAATAATGAGTATTCCATTGGATTTTTTCCAATAAAGTGTCTAAAATCGTAACTAGGTAGTTTGAACTTTATTTATTATTGAACCTTAAATAAATATATTTACCCATAATATGAGGAATTATATAGTAAAATAAATAATATTATATGTCCTTAGGATTATGAAACTATGATTTTCGACCTCATTTCCATGAAATGGTAAATGAATATATTGCTCTTGTGTTTATATGGACTAAAAGATCCACATAACGACATGATTTGTTTTCCATCAATGTCTCAGATAAAAATTTATAATTATGAACATATTGAATATATATTATATTTATTATATTATTATTATTCATAAATAATAACATAGTACATATATTTCATTATTTATTTTAGTTAGAATATTTAAACAGTATTCTTGCATACGTATGTATTACATTCTCTATGTACTGTGTAATTCATCATTATGTATATACCATTTATGGATGGTTATAGATATCTGTAACACCTCGATATTTTATGAGACATAGAATTTTTAATTTCTTCGAAGTATTCTATTATACACTACACCAAGATATACTTGTACTATACACAACACCGTATTAGCATTCAGTATACGCAACGCTATTCTTGGCTCGTGTTACACACAATTTCATGTTCGTTTTGTGGAAATTATTCTACGCAACATTAGGTATAGATTTTGATTAATTTATAAATGAAATAAGTTTTCATTATGTTATATGCAACACCAAACTAAGCTTTCACTATACGCAACCCTGACATGGCTTGTATTTCATGAAATCAATACCTTCTTCGATAGGTTGTGTAGTACGCAATACCATGTTTTACTAAACGAGATATTATTATATATTACTATGAACTAGCCGTTATGAATAGTAATACCCACTTTTTGAAATTTTATAAATTTTATCTATCAAAAATTGACTTTATTTTTGGATTTGGAATATCAAAATTATCCTAGGGTGAAGTTTTGGTATTTTTTTTGAAAACATTCAATTTTTGATGAATAGTGAAAACACTAGGTTACTATTTAAAAACCGACTTTTTTATTTAAATAAATATTTTTTTATCTAAATTTTTTTAGGTAAACAATTGATACATAATACCTATATAAGTTCAATGTAATTCATTGGAGTCCTTTTATAATAATTTTAGATATATAAATATTTTATCGAACTTTTCTCCGTCTTTTACCTACCTCCTAGGAGCTTTTTCAAAAACTTAAATAAAACATAATTTTACCGCTTCTGTGAGTGGAATTTCGAAAATCCAGGAGATACAGTTAATATCAGGGAGTAAAATGTGGTTCAAAAAGATAAAAATAATTTTTGGTGAATCGTAACTTTTTACTTTTATTTACCACGGTTAAAAGTAAATATGGTAATTAAATGTAAAAATGATATTATTATTACCCTAACAAATGTTCCAATTCTATTTTATAAGTTTAATTCGACCAAAAACAACCTTATGAATAAAATATGACAATTTAGGTCCACTTGGATTAGATTAGTACATTTATTATTAATTTATTAAAGAAGGGTTAAAATAGTTAAAATCAAAGTTTAATAACTAAATCATTTTTAATAAAGGGTCATACATAAGATAAATTCGACTATAAATATTAATTAAAAATATAAAAAGATTTCCGAAATAATGTTATTTTATTTACAATTTTTAGACATTAAATAATTTAATTTATTTATGACACAATGATGATGCAGTAATTACCTTATAAATGAAAGATTAACTTAATTGATGGTTTAAATACCTAAATAAATGTAATTTGAGACTTTTATGATTTAAAATATTTTTCTAGGTTAATATTATATATTATAATTTATTTTAATAACTTTTTTCGATCTAATAATTCTTTTATGATTTTCACAAAAAATCAATTACCAAATAGTGTCAAAATTTACATAAAGTCAATTTTTTAAAAAAATATATTATATTATTAATTGCTATTTTCTTCTAAAAAATCTATGTTTCGGAAACATGAATTATATATAGATATATATATTAATAATGAACTACTTGGGGTTCATCTGGCTTGTTTTAGTAAGTTTATTAACTATATAGTGTAAGAAAAAAAGAAGACACGGTAAATGTTAAATTATTTAACTCAGTGTTAAATCTAAATGATAAGGTTAAAATATAAACCTAAACGTATCTAAAACATATTGGTTGAGAGGATTTAGACCTATCCCAACTTTATCTTCTAAATAAATAAATTTGGATCTATTATAAACCGAATATGACTTTATTATAAAATAATATTTTAAGATCTTCCAAAGGTGCCCCTCTCCTACCTTATAAAAAAGGCACCCCTTCCTTCTTCTCTTCACACCATTTTGAGCCTTGAAGCTATTATAACTTCTAAAAATTACTCTTCTCAACCTCTCTAGTTATTTCATAGAGGTTCTTTTCTTCTAAAAAGACCAACTCTAGTGCCCTAAGAAGAAGTTCAAAGGAGGTGCGTCGAGGAAGAGGTAATCTCTTCTACCGACACATTCAAGTTTCTTTCTTCTTATGCTTCCTCTTATTTAGTTGTTTCCTAATAAAGTAATAACATAAGAATTAAATATATACTGATATGTTATTATAAATATTAAACAACCCTATTTCACCTTATATCCATCCTACAGAAAATGAAATCATCACACTTGCGTACGTACGGAATACAGTCTCCATGCTATGGTGTAATCAGTTTTTGCAACACCACCATACTTGGATTGGTATAAGAGTGTAAAGAATAACTATATATTATTATTATAACATCATACTGATTCTATGATATCATATCATCCACTGTAATTCCATGCAATAAATATGGGAACGATATCATCGCTCGTGCGTACGTACGGATTACCGTCTCCACGACGTGATGAGATTTATTTTCCATGTTAAAAATTCAAGAATGATTATAAAGTATATATAATAGGTAATAATGAAATATATGAAATTATTATTCTACTAGATTTATTTATATATATATATATGTATTTCATCTAATTAATTCCATTCAATTCAATAAGGAAACGAAAAACATCATTCATGCGTACGTACGTCCTACCGTCTCCATGAATGATGTATTTCTTTCCATTTATCGATCTAATATATATATGTATAATCTGAATATATATTATATATAGATCATGTTTCATATTCTGTAATTAAGTAATCATTATCAAAGTAATCTTATTAATAATTACTAGTCAAAACACGGACGATAAATGAAATGATTTTACCCAAAACACGGCTTTAACATGGAATTGAGAAATGAACAGAAAATATAAAGTCGTAAGTGAATCATATATGATATCATAAATATTATTATGGATCTATTAAAAGTTATTAATATGCTTAAACCCACTATACAGATGTCTCAGACAGATACAGATGAAATTTGACATAAGGTAAGGGATAACTATTCCAATCTCATTCTTATCCGAGATTGTTTATTCATATGTATTTATTGGGGTTATTGTTATCATCCATGACTGTGTTTTATAATTTCTTTCATGTATTTTTAATGTCCTTTTTACAAATTTTTTAATTTTACCAGATTTTATGAAAGGAATCTTACTTTTTTTACCACACAATGAAATTTTTTACTTTTCCGATAAAAGTACGAGGAGAATGTTATTTTTTTAAATTATACAACATGAACAGATTTTTATGGTTTTCATAATGCCTTATTTTTTTGAAGCTTACTCTACAATATTTCATGACTATTTTTAAAAAAAATAATTTTATTTTAAAATTTGCATGTCATTTTCTGAAAAGGGAATTATTTTGAAGAGGAAATGATATTTTCTTCAAGAATTCATTTCATGTGTTTTATCAAAACCATTTCTATCTAAGATTATATTATTTCATATGTGTATGTTTCAAGTATAATGTCTCTATGATTTACATTGTTTCTCTTTTATTATGATATTTTTATTGTATGGATTATGTTATGATGGGATGATATTTATGAAGCCCATTTTTATTTTTTGGGTTATGATTAATGATTTATGTTTATGTTGTGGCACAAGTAAGAATGATTTAATTATGAGATGGGTGGAACATATATCTCCCTCCAATGCATTGGGTAATGATTTATATCTCATGAGATAGACATGGATGGAACAATATGTTAATCAGGTTCAGTGTTACAGGACTGGATCGAGAAGTGAACTCGATTCAGAAAGGGTCTTTGTTCACTAAGATGGTCTTGGCAGCAATGCCATGGCTACTATGGATATCATATCATGTGCTTAATGTTTTTCCAAAATTACATATTTTATTCCCATGATATTTTATCATGATTAATGTTTCATTATGACCTATTCTATACGTACTTCCATGTTTTATTTGACAACTCAAGATTTTGATTTGTGAACCTTATGTTAATGTTTTGAAGTTCAAATGTATATGGTTTGTTTTATTTTCTCCATGCATACCCTTGATGAGAATTTGAGCTCACCCATTATATGTTTTCTTTTCCCCAGGATCTAAAGAAAGGTTTTAGGTAAGAAAACAAAAGGGGAAGATCTTTTTGGGAGATGTTGAATATCTTTCACCACGATTAGTATATTATGTTCTGAGTTTCCAAAGACAATAAAATATTATGGTCCTTGTGTGTTTGTTTTTGTTATGTATTAAGAATTATCCAAATGTAATGTAATTTCCATGTACATCATGATATGGGTCTCTATAGTTGGTATCGGAGGAAAGGTTTAGTCAACCTTTGGAAACTAGAATGTGAGAACTTTAGTGAGATCCCTAGAGATATTTATAAGGTATGTCTAGGGATGTCCCTAAGGTTTGTTATAACTATAGGTTACAGTCCCAGAATTATGTTGACGATCATGAATAACCTAGGGTTAACAAAAGGTGTCATGGATTAAAGAATGTGTGATAAGTTAGACATCCCATAAGTAAGTTTTTATGATTATGTGGTTCCTCATTATTTTAATTATTTCTTACACCATGGTTTTTGGTTTTAGTCAATGGAGGGAACCTGAAGGAATTGGGTCAAAATTGAATACAATGGAAAAATTGGTGACTATGAGAAAAGGATTTTCTTCATGCCTAGATTTTTTTTTTGATTTTTCTGAATCAGTCATCGTGATATATGATTTACAAGGTGTGCTTTAGGGGTATTCCCAATTCATCAAATAAGAGGATGAAGGACTTTTATGAATGTTCGCATGTTTATGAGCATAGAGAAAGAATGATTGAGATTTCTAAATAAGGGAAGAAGAACCTTGATGAATACATCAAATAGAGGGGAAGATGTTATCATTGTGGAGAGAAGGGTCTTAGAGTGATAGACTGTTATGGAGTTCAATGTCTTATCTATGGAGAACATGGGAATTACCCAACTCAATGCCTTGACCTAAAATGATAATTCTAAATCAAGGAAAGAATTATTCCATGAAAATACTTGAAGAGGATTTTTTAAAGTGTTTTGGTATTGTTATTAAAGAATAATGTTGTTGAGGTACTTTTATGGTATATTGGAATACCCATATATTGGTCCATTATGGTTTTACACAATAATATGGCATCAGTAACCATGAAAAGTGATTGAGATATTTTTTTAAAGAAGATGATATGCACATAATGAAGGGATAATGAGAAAATTAAATGTTTGACATTATTCATGAGCACCTGACTAATATAAGGACAAAGTGATATAATGGTTTGAGTATAAAGAATTTTTGGGATTTTGTAATGTAGAAAGAGACAAATTTTGATAGCACTCATGTTTTCAACTAAGGTTTTATGGTAATTCATGTTACAAGAGAATACATGATCATGGTATTCACATGTTTGGAATGTAACCAACAAGATATATCGTATGATATATGGGGGATAAATGATTTTATTCACATGCTCGGTGGATGACATTTATAGTAATTATTTTCATTATACTATGAACTTGGAAAAATGTATTTTAGATAAGCCTAAAGATTGGAATGGATTATGTGGTACATAAGTTTGTATTGTATAATGATAGAAATGTTTTTGATATTATTGATGGGAGGTTATAATAATTTAGTTTTAGAAAAAGGGAATCTTGTAGGATGGGAGACAACCAGTCGCGTCAGACAAGGTTGCGGGAATCGAACCCAAAACTAAAGTGTGACATGCCTTTATCGCCTACCACTAGCCTATAGAAAGACCCTGGTTAGTAGAAACTAGATTTATTATATTCTTCGGTATGATATATGAAGAATAAGTCCATTTTATGAACCATATATGATTAATCACCCTATAGATGGTATTATGTATATTTAATAACATTTGCTATCCTTTTGTTTGAGATAGATGGAATGACCTATCATTCTATCACACGATCTTCTAACACTTCACGGAAGACATATTCAACTTAATATCTTTAAGAGATGAAGTGGAAATTGTTCAAGGCACAATCAACAGTAAGATTGTACCAAAATCAACTTAGTATTTCTTCTAATTAAAATTATTCAACTTTAGGGAAATGATATTGAAAACCAAAAATTTTGTCCTAGTGTCCTTATATCCGATGAATCAAATGGTACCTTAAATCATCACAAATTTATGGCTTTGTGATTTTTGGATTTTTCAAAGTCATTTCCTCTACCACTCTTCATCAGAAGTTGATGGTTATATTTCTCTTACATATCCATATTATCACCTATGTTTTATTATGTGGAAACCTAGTTCTGAGTTACTTTGGGAGACTATTATGATTCTAACTTCCCTATTTAAAATGATGTTTTAGTATTCTTTTTTAAAATGTTGGTTTCTATGAATGTAACTTTCATGTAGTAAACCATTTAGAACCCCGACGAATTTCTAGGGAGAAATTCATTTTAAGGGGGGTATAATGTAAGACCTCAAGATTTTATGAGATATGTTATTTTTAATTTCATTGATGTCTTCTATTATACACTACACCAATATTATGTTGTACTATATGCAACACCGTATTAACATTCAGTATACATAACTCTATTCATGGCTCATGTTACACACAATTTCAAGTTCGTTTTGTGGAAGCTATTCTATGCAACATTAAGTATAGATTATATTTAATTTATAAATGAATCAAGTTTTTATTATGTTATATTCAACACCAAACAGAGCTTTTAATATACTAATCCCTGACTTGGCATGCATTACTAGCAATCAAGACCTTCTTCGATAGTGTGTGTAGTACACAATACCAAGTTTCACTAAATGAGATATTATTATAATATTATTATGCACTAGTTGTTATGAATAATAATAGCCACTTATTTAAATTTTATAAATTTTATCTATCAAAATGGACTTCATTTTCGGATTCTAAATATCGAAATTATCCTAGGGTGAATTTTTGATATTTTTTCTGAAAACATCAAATTTTTTATGAATAGTGAAAACACTGGGTTACTATATAAAACCAACTTTTTTATTTAAATAATTATTTATTTTATTTAAATTTATTTTAGGTAAAAAAATGATACATAATACCTATATAAGTTCAATGTAATTCATTGGAGTCATTTTATAATAATTTTAGATATATAAAAATTTTATTTAACTGTTCACTGTCTTTTACCTAAATCATAGGAGCTTTTTGCAAACTTACATAAAACATAATTTTACCACTTCTGTGAGTGGAATTTCGAAAATCCAAGAGACACGGTTAATATCAGGGAGTAAAAAGTGGTTCAATAATATAAAAATAATTTTTGATGAAGAGTAACTTTTTACTTTTATTTACCACGATTAAAAGTAAATAGGGTAATTAATTGAAAAAATGATATTATTTTTACCCTAACACATGTCCTAATTCAATTTGATAAGTGTAATTAGACAAAAAATAACGTTAGGAACAAAATATGACAATTTTGGTCCACTTGGATTAGATTAGGACATTTATTATTAATTTATTTAAAGAAGGTTTAAAATAGTTAAAATCAATGTTTAATAACAAAATCATTTTTAATATAGGGTTATACAAGAGATAAATTAGACTATAAATATTAATTATAAATATAAATAGATTTCCTATATAATGGTATTTTATTTATAATTTTTATACATTGAATAATTTAATTTATTCATGACACAATGATGATGAAGTAATTACCTTATTAATGGAATATTAACATAATTGATGTTATAAATTCCCAAATAAATGTAATTTGAGACATTTTATAAATTAAAATAATTTTATAGGTTAATATGATATGTTAATATTTATTTAAATAACCTTTTTCTAACTAATCATGCTGTTATTATTTTCAAATAAATCAATTATCAAATAGTGTCAAAATTGACATAAAATAGTTTTTAAAACAAATATTATATTATTAATTGTTATTTTAATACTAAAAATCTAAGGATCGGACAAATGACATAGATAGGGATATATATTAATAATTAACCTCTTGGGTTTCTTTTGGCATGTTATAGTATGCTTATTAACCATATAGTGTAAGAAAACCAGAAGACATGGTAAAAGTTAAATTATTTAACTCAGTGTTAAATATAAATTATAAGGTTAAAATAGTAACCTAATCTTCTCTAAAACATATTGGTTGAGAGGATTGAGAACCATTCCCACTTCAGATTCGAAATAAATAAATTTGGAGCTATTATAAACCGAATATTACTTTATTATAAAATAATATTTTATATTCTTCCAAAGGTGCCCCTCTCCTCCATTATAAAAAGGGAACCCCTTCCCTCTTCTCTTCACACCATTTTCAGCCTTAAAGCTCGGCCAAACCATACCAATTCCTCTTCTCATCCTCTCTAGTTATATCATAGTGGTTCTTGTCTTCTAAAATGATCATCTCTAGTGCCCTAAGAAGAATTTTAAAGGAGGTGCGCCGAGGAAGAGATAATATCTTCTACCGACTCTTTCATGTTTCTTTCTTATTCTACTATCTATTATTTAGTTGTTTCATTATAAAGTAATAACATAAGTATTACATATATACGGATATGTTATTATAAATATGAAACAAGCCTATTTCACCTTCTATCCATCCTACGGAAAACGAAATCACCGCACGTGCGTACGTACAGAATACCGTCTCCACGCCGTGGTGTAATCAATTTTTCCACCACCACCTTACATGGATGGGTATAATGGTGTAAAGAATAAATATATATGATTATTATAATATCATACTGATTCTATGATATTATATCATCCAATCCAATTCCATTCAATAAATATGGGAACAATATCATCCCTCGTGCGTACGTACGGATTACCATCTCCACGACGTGATGTGATTCATTTTCCTTGTTAACAATTCAAGAATGATTATTAAGTATATATAATATATAATCATGAAATATATGACATTATAATGATACTGGATTTATTTATATATATATATATGTTTTTCATCTACTTAATTCCATTCAATTCAATAAGGAAACGAAAATATTGTGTTCATGCGTACGTACAGTCCACCGTCTCCATGAACGATGTATTTCCATCCATTTATCAATATATTATATATATATGTATATTATGAATATATATTATATATAAATAATTTTTTATATTTTGGAAGTAATTAATCAGGATATAAGTAATCATATTAATAATTAAAGGTCAAAACACAGACGATAAATGAATCGATTTTACCCAAAATGCTGCTTTAACATGGAATTGAGAAATGAACGGATAATATAAATATGTAAGTGAATTATATATGATATCATAAATATTATTATGGTTCTGTTACAAGTTCATAATATTCTTAAACCCACTATACTAGAGTATCATACACATACAGAAGAAATTTGTCATTAGGTAAGGGATAATTATTCCAATCTCGTTCTTATCCGAGATTGTTTATTCATAAGTATTTACTGGGGTTATTGTTATGATCCATGCCCATGTTTTATATAAATGTTTTCATGTATGTTTAATTTCATTTTTACTCATTTTTAATGTTTACCACATTTTATGAAAGGAATATTACTTTTTTTACCACATGAGGAACTTTTTGACTTTTCTGGAAAAAGTACGAGGAGAATGTTAATTTTTTAACTTATACAGCATGAACATATTTTTATGGTTTTCATAACGCCTTATTTTCATGAAGCTTAATCTACATGATTTCATGACTATTTTCAAATAAAATCCCTCTCTTTAAAAATTTTCCTGGCATTTTGTGAAAAGAAAATTATTTTGAAGAAGAAAAGATATTTTCCTCAAGAATTCATTTCAAGTGTTTTATCAAAACCATTTTTCATCTAAGATAATATTTTTTCATATGTGTATGTTTCAAGTATAATTTCTCTATGATTTACATTGTTTCACTTTTATTATGATGAAATGATATAAATTTTTTTCGTATGGATTATGTTATGATGGGATGATGTTTATGAAACCCATTTTATTCATTGGGTTATGATGAATGATTTATGTTTATGTTGTGGAACAAGTAAGAATGATTTCATTATGAGATGGGTGGGACCTATATATCCCTCTAATGCATTGGGTAAAGATTTATATCTCATGAGATAGACATGTCTGGAATGGTAAGTTAATCCGGGTCAGTGTTACAGGACTAGAACTAGGAGTGAACTCGATTCAGAAAGGGACTTTGTCCACTAAGATGGTCTCGGCAGCAATGCCTTGGCTACTATGGAAATCATATCATGTGCTTAATATTTTTCCACAGTTAAAAGTTTTATTCCCATGCTATTTTATAATGATTAATGTTTCTTTATGACCTATACCTTACGTACTGCCATATTTTATTTCACAACTCAAGATTTTGATGTGTAAACTTTTTGTTCATGTTTTGGAGTTCAAATGTATATGGTTTGTTTTATTTTCTCAATGCTTACCATTACTGAGCATTTGATCTCACCCTTTATATATTATTTTTTCCCCAGGATATAAAGAAAGGATTTAGCTAAGAAAACAAAAGGGGAAGATCATTATGGGAGATGATGAAGATATTTCACCACGATTAGAATATTATGTTCCGAGTTTCCAAAGACACTAAACTATTACTGTCCTTGTGTGTTTGTTTTTGTTATGTATTAATTATTCCAAAAAGCAATGTAATTTCTATGTACGTCAAGATATGGGTCTCTAAAATATGTATATAAGATATATATATAATATTAAAAAAATTATAAACATCATAGAGTTCATGAAACCAAGAAAATTGTGTAGTTAGAAAAACCATCGAATCCAACCATGCATGGAAAAAACCATTTTCACCATAATGTTCACAATAATGAAGAAAGTGATAATAAAAGGATAATATAAATATATAAAGGAATTATAAATAGTTATTAATTTGTTAATATATATTTTGAATATATATAAATATATATAATAAAACAATATATATTAAACAGTAATTTTGAATGTGTATAAAGCAAGACGATACATGGTTGGAGAGATTATTCTATAATATAATTTATTTTTTGGATTTTATATAATAAATTTAAATTGAGGGAGGTTTTATTGATTTCATATTTTGAAACCCATATATTTTCTTATCATTTATTTATTCATGTAACATTTATGTATTAGTATTAGTTTTTTATGTTTTTTATATAAAATCGAAAAGATGTTTTCTAATAGAATAGTCAACCACTTTTCATCTTTAGTTGAAGATATTTTTCATCCATGTCAATGACAATAAAAATTTATTGTGTTTATTATTTTAAATATATTTAAAATAATTTATAAATTTTATTTTCATAAATTTTTTCTTTATTTAGAAATTTTTAAGATGATTCTTTTACTAAAAATTAATAAACCACCTAATTTTTTAATTTTAAATAAGTGAAAAAATAATGTAATTTTTTAAAATATATAGTGTGAACAAATTATCACACCATAATTCCCATTATTGTTTTTCATTTATTCTTTAAAATTTTACATGTTATTTTTCAATGAAATTTGTTTCTATGTATTCTATGGTTTTTTAGTTAAAATTTTCACTAAAGGAAACAATATTATTCCCTTATTTTGAATGAATTTGTTTAATTTCATTTATTGGTATTTTTTGAACTATTTTAAAAATATTTTTGGATTTTTAGTCGTCACTATGGTTTTTATCATTTCATATGATCCATTTTTTCACAATATGGATTATTATAATTATGATCGAATAATTAATCTATATAACCAATTTTATTCCCATGTGTTAATTATGTTGTGATGAATTTGTTAAGAAACTCATTTATTTTAAATTCTTTATGAAATGATGAAATAATGAAATTTTTTTAAAACCCATTTTAATTCCATATATTCTGAAATAATGAATTGATGAAAATTTTATGACCTTGTTAAACAAATATGTACAGTTTTCATTTTTGATTGGTGGACCGAAAATTATATTCCCCCCCAAATGATTTGGGTAATTATTGATATATCATGAGATAATAAGGGAAATAATGGGTAGTGAACCTAGATCAGTAAGGTATTATATAAAATAATATAGACTTTGATGTGATACATGAAAAATGAAATGATGGAAGAAATAGTAAACTCAATCCACCGTGATAGTCTGTGTAGTTATACTAGACTAACGAAATTATTATCTATACTTTTGTGTACAATGAAAATTTATTTCCTGTTATTGTGATATATTCTCATATATCATTGGTAATTATTGATTATTTGTCACAAATATGAATTATTCTTTTAGTTATAATGTGTCTATATACCATGATTTATGATTTATGATAAATGATATTTGGATGGTAGTATATGGTTTTCATAAATTATGATCATGACCTCAGGGACTTATTTTTATATGATTCTCACTTATGTTAATTAATTAATATCTCTTATATTTATCCATAATTAGTAAATGGGCTTGTACTTTCTTTGGTTTCTTTAACTCAGGTTGTGAAGAATGGTTTTTATTATGCTATGTCTAAGAAGTGTAATATGTGAAAAGAATTTTTTTGGAGATGATAAAAATCTTCTACAAAATAAGATGATTATATTTCTAGTCTAAAAATAAGTTGAATCTCTATTGTCCTCATGAATTTATTATTGTAACATTTATTGAACATTCATCTATAATTTCATAATATTTATGTATGTTTTTATTTGTTCACCGATGTTGACATTATATTAGTGTTATATTTTTAGAGATTAGGATAATATAACATTTTATAACACATTAAGGGTATGTTTATGTAATTGATAACATCCTAGAGATTGGTAATGTTGATATTTTACAATTTTCTAAAAAAATAAAAACATGTTTGCATACTATAACGTGGATGTAATTGTAGTAAAAATTCTCGTTTGTATAATAACTTCAAAATTGGAGGACTGAATACTTACATGATTATTAAAGATACATGATGATTGGACTTATGACCAAATGCATGGATAGACATTCCTAGGGATGTGTGATGTGGTATTTATTTCATTCACATTGCCACATATATTTTTGTGATTTTATTTTTATTTTTTTATTAAAATAATTTTTTTCTTGATAATATTCATTTTTTTATTTTTTTTTTCAGATTTTTAAAATGATATTTTTGTTTTAAAATTATTTATTTTACTGTCTAATATTGTCATCTTGAATAATTTTAAACTAAATATTTTATTTTGTTGTAATAATAATTATTCATTCTTTGATTAAAATTTAAATTATTATCTTTAATTTTTTTTATTTGACTTCATTCTTTTATTTTTTTATTAAATATTTATTTTTTTCTTTATTTATTATTCATAATATATTTATTTAATATTAGTTTTATTTAATTATTCTATATATTTCTTATTTCTATAAATTTTTTATTATTTTTTTAAATATTAAATTAATTCATCAAATCAATTATTTCATCATATAAATTTTTTAATATTATATATTATTTTAATTATACTATTTAAAATATTTATGTTTAATTATTTAATTATTTTATTTTATCAATTTCATTAATTAGTTAATTAAATAATTAATTTTATCAATTTTCTTTATTTAATTTACTAAATAAATAATTTTTTTATTGAATATAATTAAATTATTAAATAAATAAACTTAATTATTTAAAATAATAAAAATAAAATGAGATTTTTTTACAAAGAAATAAAAATGATGATATAATTTAATTGATTTATTAATTTTAAAAATAAAAAATCATAAGAATATAAAACAAATGATAGAAATAATGAAATAATTAAAATAATAATAATGTAACGTTATTATGTAAATAGATTATGATTAGTTAAATTGAGAAAAAATTAAACATGATATTAAAAAAAAGATTAATGTACAACAATAAAAAAATAATTTAAATGATAATCAATGAATAATAAATGGTAGTTATAGTAAATTTTATTAATTAATTAACAGTTATTAAAAATGACAACATTAAAGAACAAATTAATTAATTTTATCCCTAAATCACAATTTTTTTATTTGATATAAAAAATACAACAATTGAAAAATAAAAAAAAAATTATTTTAATAATTTAAATATAATTAAAATAAAATAAAAAATGTGGTAGGATGGAAGAAATAAATGCCATATCAAACTCCCCTCCACGTTATTAATTTCTCTCCTAGAAAATTCCATGTGTTTTATTTTTTAAAAAATACTTCAAAAACAAAAGAAAAATCAAAATCATTCCTAGTACAAATACACATGGTTGAACTAAAAAAATAAAAACCATTTCATTGTTTAAAAATAGCATGCCTCATTGGTCAATTTTTCCCATGATCACACTTCCATTTCAAAATTGAACTGCAAACATATCTATAAAACTTATTTAAAATAACTGGAAATTAAAGTTAGTAAAATACACTTTAACTTATCACTCTCACCTAGGTTCAAAAAAATAAAAAAGTCCTAATTTTATCTCACGTTATTTATTAAAATCAAATTGTTTTACTTAATTAAATTGTTCGCTTGTTCATTTGCATTTAAAATTAACCTCACCCAAATGATTTTACTTCTGACAATGAATTTTATTTCAGTTTTTCCTAGTCATATTTTTTGAGTAAATAACTGTGCATATAACTTATTTAAATTGAAGATGCATTTTATTTATTAAAAAAACACACCTTGTTCCCTTGTCTCAAAGATTCACTATGGAATTCCATTTTCCCATTTTACTCTAGTTAAAATTTACATAAATAATTTTCTTTTATGTAGGCCCAGTTAGGTGATTTTTCAAAATGTTGAGTCACTTAGGTTTGCGTTTAAATTTCATGTTTTCTCAACTCAAAATCAGAATTCAACAAATATCTATCTTATCACACCCCCTTTCAAAGATTGCCAATTGAAATTCAACAAGAGTTATGGTTGACACCACTCAGCAGTCACCTAATTCTAACAGCTTCATAACTACTGAAAACTATTAAGGCAAGTTTGATGTTTTATTTTATAGGACAAAAAAAGAGATTTTGTGTTGTTTTCATGTTTTTTGTCTTTTCTCTCTCTAGAAATCTCTAACTCTATTTGGGTAATCAATTCACCAAAATAGAATGTATTTACCACTTGAATGGGATTCAATTGTAAAATTATATGTCTTTTTGACATGTTATCCATTGAGTATGGTTTGAAAATAAGTTTAGACACATCTCCCCCACACATAATTCATAGTATTTTCACCAATGATAAGGATCATGGTTAAATAAAACCTCTATAAATAATATTAGGAATTCATAAACACAATATAAGTTAAGGGGATTAATAAATTCATAAACAAAATCCAAACAATATTTTAAAAAAAATAAAAAAAAATGGAAACCACAATCCACCACCAACAATCAATTTTTTTTAAAATGATATGCATGTATTAAATGAGTTAATGATTTGATTTCAAAGGTGTAGTAAAAATTAACCTTCTTCTTCAATGTTAATTAATTTATACCAACAACAAAACAAAAAATATTTTTCAACTATAAAAAATAATGAATCTCTAGATATAAAGAATATCTTTTCAATATTGAACAATAATATTATTTCCACCCATGTAGTAATAAAATAGTCATATGATTAAAAAATTGAAGTAACAAAAAAATAGAAATATTTTAATGAAAAATAAAATTAACAAACAGTTTTTAAATTTACCATGGTTTGAGTTACGTGAAGTGTTATCCAATGTTCTTCAACTATCAACATTCTTATAACATTGATGTTCAAAATGATTATTACACTAGAAAACGCTCCCATCTAACCAAGACAACCAGACCACATTTACCTCATGCACACACATAATAAGAAACCAAAAACCCATCCGTAAAGAGAAAAATATGTCAATTGAATTTAGAAATTATGTTTCACCAAATTATAGAGACACAAAACTGATAAAGTCACATTTATTCAAGCTAGAAACAAAAAATGAAAATAATAAAATCATGGGTTTCCTACCATGAAGCTCTAATTTTAAATTCCCAAGACATACATTATTCCCCTAAATATTTATAAACATGGTCTTCAAATGGTTATGAATTCAATAGTTTATAAGAGAATGACATAAAGATCCCCCTATACATTTTCATCTTCAGTAGTAATTAAAATTCTCTAAAACTCATCCATCCTAGAAGTTTCTAACATATTGTCTATCTCTTAATATCCTCTATGGATTCTTGAAGACCTTAGTATACACACCTCTGTCTAAAACAATTTTTGGTACAGGTCCCCACTATACCCACATCTTTTTTTTAAATTTATGGAATATGTTTCACGGGGAAAACAATTCTTGGGAAGGAATTATTCCTAATGATCAAAAAACATGGGTATAGGTCACCCATATACCCATGGATTTATAAATCGTGGGAATAGGTTTTTCACAGAAAAAAATTCATGGGAATGACTCATACCCATGGTTCTTCAAAATCGTTAGTATAAGTTAACCCTATACCCATAGTTTTCATAAACCTTTAAAATTGGTTGGGTGGGGGAACATTTTTCGGGAAAACCTATACACATAGTTTGATAAAATAGTGGATATAGGTTGGAACATTATTTTTCAACTATAATAATATTAAAACATAAATTTATAGAATGAAATTATTTTATTTATAAAAATATTCTTTTGGAATATAAGGATAAAAAATGAGTAGTAGGATTATTGTAATGTTTTTAGAGTGTATCCCGAAGGTATTGAAATAAAAACCTAGTGGATGGTTTTTTTAAAGGACCTATACTCAGGGTTTGACCAAACAATGGGAATGGGTTGGCCCATTATATCTCCATAATAATAATATTAATAAATAGATTAATACAAATAAATTTATATATATATATATATATACATATATTTTTATGAGTATGAGAACTAGATTTTTGGTGTAGTGTTCTGGTAATGTTGTTGGGGTATAGGAAGAAGGTGTTTGGATCAAATCCTGACAGATAATTTTCTTACATAGGGACTTATAAACAATGTTTGACAAAACTCTTGGTATAAGTCTATACTGATGGTTTTTTCGAATCATGGGTACATGTATTTCCATTGAAATTATGTTCAAAAATTATAAGTCCCCTTCCTTACACATTATATTGCAGTGGATTTTTCACCGGTCGAGGATCTAGAGATTTAGATACAACCTTACAAATTATCAGAGTTGCAAAAAAATTAATGTATTATGAAAAAAAACATGGTTCATGCTAACTCAATAAGTGAAGAGAATGCCTTCGAAAAATCTACTTTTCCTGTGAAAAAATCATTTAAAACAAAGGGGTGAGCACACAAATATGATAAGAATGAGGTTTTTAAACCTCCGCTAAATCCTTTTATATATTTTTTGAAATTTTCATCTAGAAAATACATTTGGATATATATATATAACCTTTGGAATTATCATTTGAAATTTATTAAGCTTTAAAAATAATAAAGAAAATCATTGAAAATTAAATAAGTACAAAACTGTCTTAAACATATTCCAATGATTTTCTGAAAATAGTACACAAGAATCTGGAAATAAAATATTTCAGACCACAAGATTCCCTGAAGGCCATCTGGGCCTACCCACTTAGTGAAGGATTGGTTCACTCCCCAATGACATTTTGTATTCACAATGATCAGTTGTTGGATTTTATGAAAATATTTTATGCTTGATTTACCTAAGTATATATTTTTACAAGAGTTTTTAACATTAAAAACATAACAATAAATTAAATTAAACATTATAAAATATAAAAGTGCATACATAAAAATATATAAATATAGGTATATTAACCTTCATAACACTTAGGAGTTTGGTTACAACCAAAACCCTTACCATATGCCTTGCATGATCTATCCCTGCGTTCAAACTCTCATTCATGTAATACCCATGATATCAATACAAATTGTTGATCATATTAAAATAATAATTTTTAATAATAATTTTTATCCCATAAAAAATAAAAATAGAACATTTTAAATAATAAACATGAAATAAAATCATGGTACTTATTAATCTGAAAATTAATCATTAATATTTAAATTGATATTATTAATTTACTAGGAATACCTAGTATGTCGATATAATTAATTAATGTCCGGCCAAGATTATATGCAATTGTGACATCCTTTTTTTTAAATAACATGATGTCATATTATATTCATTTTTAGAAACATGAAAAAAACTATTACAACATTACAATAAACAATTTATCCTTATATATATATATATATTTGTGTGTGTGTGTGTGAAAATAAAAATTTCATACATATATATATATATATATACGTATAACATTAAATTTATAATACTAAAAATCACAAATAAACATTCATGTTTTATAAAATGTCGATAAATGAGAATATCCCTCGTCATGATAAAAATTAAATAAAATTAAAACATAAACATTATAAATAATAAAATACATTATGAAAAATTTATTAAAACGGAATTTCTATTACAATAGCATATTCATTTAATGAGTAATATAAAAACATAATAAAATAATTAAACTTAATAAACCACCATGAATTAAAAATTCAATTAATAATTAAAAATAGTTCTTTATAATTTTAATATAAATACTCAAAATAATTGATCTTATTTTCACTATATGTTTAGAAAATAATCTATTTTAGTGATATATATCTATATAAATATACATATATATTTATTAAAAAAATATATACAAAAATATAATTTAATCCTTTTGCATAAAAATAAAAATTCAAAATTTAAATAAATTATAAAAATAGAATAAGTAGATAGGTGCATTTATACATATATCCATGAAAATTAAAACTTTTATAGATGTAATGAAATTAAAACCCAAAAAAACACACAAAGAGTTAAAATTAACTTATCCCTTACAAAAGTTATATATTTAATATTTAAGACATGATCTCTTGACATATATATATATATATATATTAAATATAATTAGTTATATGTATGTATATATGTATATATACACATATATAGATTTAACAACCATAATTTGAAAAACTAAAATACACCCTTAGAAAATATAAATGAAAATAATAATAATATCATTCATATGTTATAGATTTAATATTTGAGACAAAATCCCTTGACTCATATATATATATATATAAGACAATGAGTTATATATGTGTATATATGTATATATAAACATATATAGATGTAACAACCATAGTTTGAAAAATTAAAGTACACCATTACCTTGGTTTAGATCAAAAGAGGGGTTGCGGGTTTTAAGAATTAAAAAAACCAATGCTTGATAGGAAGAGGGTTTGGTGTTCAACTAATTTATAAAGAAATAAAATCATAGGTGGATAAAGCTTCCAGAAAAAGCTGAGTAAAACAATTTTATTTTAAATTAAAACAAATAATCCAAAATACAATATTGGTAATCCTTTTATATATTATTATTATTACTTTTTTGTTTTTCAATCATCTCATTTTTTTCACATTTTGTCAAGTTGTTCAATCATAATTTTTTCAATTTTTGGAAATTCTTCCAATCCTCTCATTTGTATGTTTTTTTAATTTGAAAATATATTTATATATTTTCTATTTTTTCTATCATTTCATGTTTTTTGTTTCACATGCCAACATGCAATCACTGATTTTTTTAATAATTTATTAAAATCATAAGTATTTAATTTTAAATAGTTAATATGGAATTTTTTTGTTTAACATATTTAAAAAGAAACACGATTTTTCATTTAAAAAAATGAAAATAAAATTCATTTTTTTATAATTAATTCAAGCATGTTTTTAAACAAAATGTGCCCCTTTTTTATATAAGTATAATTTCATTTTTTAAATAAACATCACTTTTTTGAAAAGAATTATATATATATATATACATTTTTTAAGATTTATATATATATGTACTTATTTTTAATTAATAATATATGAATATATATTTATAATTTAAAAAAAACAATATATTCTAATATATTCAAAATATATTATCTTAAAAGTATTAATAATAATTTTATTAAAATAATGTTTCACCTAATATTATTATTACTAATATTATTAAAATCGTTAAAACATTAAAATATTTAAATTTATTTCTAAATAATGGTAAGACTGTTTTTATTATCAGAAATATTAATTAGACACATATACATATACAAACATTTCATTATTTATGTGGTAAAAGGGAATAATTTTATGTTTCAAACAAATTTAATTATATGATATTTATATTTTTACATAAATGACTAAGTAAATATAAATAAATTAATACTTTACTGCACATAATAATATATTTTGTATAATAATAGTATATTAAAAACATTAAATAAATAATATATTCCATCTTACTAAAAAATTATTTAAAATAATATTTCTCCAATAGAAATTATTAGTTATGTAAAACCTTTTGTTACAACATTTTTATGATATATATATATAACAAATTGTTAAATAATTAATTAATTGTAGTAATTTATTATTTAAATTTCATGAGGTGATACATTATTCCCCCCTTAAAAGAATTTCATCCCCGTAAGTCATTTCATCAGACTAAAAAGAATACAGAATTTCAGTCTTCAGAATTGAGAAAAAAAAACAAGGACCATTAAACTTCTATACTTGACAACATCTAATCTCCAATGTTGTCTAGAACATTCCTCCGATACCAATTATAATGACCCAGCCTTACACATTACATATCAGTGGAACATTCACTATTCTAGGTTCCATAGAATGAGACAAAACATTAAAAATTGTCAGAGTTGCAACAAAATAAAATAAAATAAACAAAAAATGGGTGCACGCTAAATCCGTAAGTGAAGTGAACACCTTCGAAATTTCTATTATTCCTCATATAAACCATTTATAACAAAGGGGAGAGCACATATATATGCTTTGATTGAGTTTTTTATACCTTTTCTAAATATTGTTTTTTTGAAAATTATACCTAGTATATAAATTTGGATATACATATATATATTCTTTGGAAATATCATTTTAAATTTATTATGCCTTAAAAATAATTAAGCAAAGCTCTAAATATTAAATACAATCAAAACTAGCTTAAAAATATTCTAGTATTTTTTCAAAAATAGTATGCATTCTTTTGAAAACAATACTTTAATCCGGATCACTGGAATCACAGAAGGCTGTCTGGGCCAACCCACATAGCGAAGGATGGGATCACTCCCCAACGACCTTCCATATTCAGAATGATCAAGCACTGAATTTTCTGAAAATGTTTTAAGATTTATTTTCCTATGATTATATTTTTACCATATTTTTTAACATTGAAAACATAACACTTCATTAAATTACACATTACAAAATATATAAGTGCATACATATATAAATACATACATACATATATATATATATATGTATATGATCATTCATAATACTTTTGAGTTTGGTTACAACCAAAACCCTTACCACAAACTTTGCATGATCTTTCCATTCCTTCGGACTCTGATTCATGTAATACCCATGATATCCATACAAATAGTTGATCATCTTTAAATAATAATTTTTAATAATTATGTTTCTCTCATAAAAACCACATAGGGAACATTAAAAAAACACTTTCAATGAAATCCATGTACTTATTAATATTTGAATTAATCGTTAATATTTAAATTGAAATTATTAATTTATTATGAATTCCATATATGTAGATATTATGCATAAATGCATGGCTATGATTATATGCAGATGTAACGTCCTAATATTTTAAATAACATGATGACATGTTGTTCAAATTTTTAGAAACATGAAAATAAATATTATAACATGTCAATAATCAATTTAACCTTATATATATATATATATATCGGTGTGTGTGTGTGTGTGTGTGGAAATAAACATTTGATACTTATATATATTGACATATAACAATAAATTTATAATACTCATCATCACTAATAAAAATTCTTGTTTTATAAAATGTGGATAAATTAGAACATCCCATGGAATGACGAATATGAAATAAAATTAAAACATAAACATTATAAATAATAATATAAACTGTGACAGATTTATTAAAACATAATTTTTATTATCATAGAATATTCATTTAATGTGGAATATCATAACATAATAAAATAATTAAACTCAATACACATCCATGAATTAAAAGATGAATTAATAATTAGAAATAGTTCTTTACAATCATAATATAAATACTAAAAATTTACGTTCTCTTTTTCTTTATAAGTTCGAAAAATAATATACATTAGTTATACATATATCTATGTATATATACATATATATTTATTAAAAAAATTTCCAAAAATATAATTTATTCTATTTTCATGAAAAAAATTCACAGTTTCTATAAATTTTGAAAATAAAATAAGAAGATGGATGAATTTATATATATATCCTTTCAGATTAAAAATTGAATTGATGGAATGAGATTAATACCCTAAAAACACACAATATAAGAGTTAAAATTAAATATCCCCTTTCAAATATATTAGATTGAATAATTAAGAGATAATATATTGACTCACATATATATATATTGAAAATAATTAGTTATATGTGTGTATATATGTATATATACCCATATATAGACGTAACAACCATTATTTGAAAAAATAAAATACCGCCTTATGAAATATAATTGAAAATAATAATAATCACCTTACATAAGTTTTTTATTTAATATTTGAGACATAATCCCTTGACTCATATATATATATATATTGAAAACAATTATTTATATATGTGTATATATAAACCTTTACTGATATATATATATATATGTAACAACTATAGATTGAAAAACTAAAGTACACCATTAACTTGGTTTTGGGATCAAAAGACGGGTTGTGGGTTTTAAGAATTTCTAGAAAAAAAACTGAGGCTTGATAGGTAGGGGGTTGGGTGTTCTCCAAATTAATAAATAAATGAAATCATAGGTGGCTAAAGAATCCATGAGAAGTTGAGTAACCCAATATTATTTTTAATCAAAATAAATAATAAAAAATACAATATTGGTAATCCATTATCTATAATAACATTACTAATTTTTTTCTTTCAATCTTCTAATTTTATTCTTTTTTTTTCAAGTTATTCAATCATTTTTATCACTTTTTGACAATTTGTCTTATTATCTCGTTTGTACATATTTTTAATTTGAGAAGTTATTTTATCTTTTTTATTTTTTTCAATCATTTCTTGTTTTTTGTATGACACGACAACATGAAATCACTGATTTTTTTCAATCATTTTTTTAATCTTCAGTATTTCATTATTAATAGTTAATGCGGTATTTTTATTAATATATTTAAAAAGAAACCCAATTTTTTAAAAATGATGAAAATGAAATTCATTTTATTATAATTAATTCAAATCATGTTTTTAAACAAAACATTCCCCTTTTTTATATAAGTATAAATTCTTTTTTTATAATCATCACTTCTTTTAGAAAACATTATATATATATACATTGTTTTTTAAACATTTTAATATATATATAATTAATTTTTTAGAAATAATATAATTAATTATATTTATAATTTTAAAAACACAATATATTTTGATATATTTAAAAAATATTATCTTAAAAATAATAATAATAATTTTTTTAAAAAAATGTTTCTCCCAATATTATTATTATTAATGTTATAATTATGACTAAAACATTAAAAAAAATATTTATTTCAAAATAATTGTATGAATATTATTAGTATCATAAATAGTAATTAGATACATATATAAATTCATACATTTCATTATTTAAATATTAATAGGTAATCATTTTATGTTTCAAACAAATTTAATTATTTAACATTTTTATATTTACAAAAATGACTATGTAAATATAAATAAGTTAATACCATATTAAAAGTAATAATATATTGTGTATAATAATAATATATTCAATACATTAAATAAATAATATATTTTTTCTTAATAAAAATAACATTTTATGTAAAATAATATTTTTTCAATAGAAATTATTATTTATGTAAAACCATTTGTTGAAACATTTATTAATATATATATATATATATAAAGAATCATTAAATAATTAATTAATTATAGTGAGTTACTATTTAAATTTCGTGGGGTGTTACAAAAATAGATTACGAACTATTGGTATAGGTGGCTTATACCCAAATTTTTGTCAAACCATGGGTATAAATCTGTCTCAGTGGCTCCCAAGTCCTTAGATCCGAAAATTGTGGGTATAGGCTATACCAACAGTTTTATGGGATACACCCATAGTTTTAAACTGCAGGTTTATGGTGTTTTTCTAGTAATATAAAACAAAAATCCTTAACTAAAAAAATTTAAAAACAACCAAAAAATATAACTTAATTAATAAATCATTTTTCCGAAACATCAGACACACATATAGAATTCCACAAGACCACTGACAAACAAAAGAACCAACAAACATTTTACAATATCAAGAAAATGTTCCTAACGAAGCTTGTAAAGAGGAAAACCCAATATATTCTCCCTTTAAAGGATTCATACTCAGCTTAAAATTTATATTTCCAAAATTCTATTGGGGGCTTAAAAAATGTGAACCTTTATATTTCTATTTGGGATTCATCACCCGAAGTAACAAACAAGGTATGTAAGAAGGATTCAGGGAAATACACATTTTATTGTTGTAAAATCATTTATTTTTATATTTTAACCCAGAATGTTCTCTATCTTTATGAACTATGTAAAATATAATTCACATGGGATAATTCATAAACAGGCTGAGAATATTCCAGAAATAATTGTGACAAACACTATAGAATGGTTTCTAAGGAAAGAATTTCTTAATCAATTGATGGGTGGGTGGACGGATCATTAGATATTAAAATATTTTCAATGTGATGTGGGATCATTATCATTGTACCCTCATTTTTTAATGAAAAATACATTGTTCAAAATTATATTTTAAAACATTGATTCTTGGGAACATCTATCAGGTCACAAATAAATTAAATCTTTAGTTTTTCAAAGACTAAAATCACTACCACATCCTCCACAATATGGAGGGAAAAATTTTCATTGAACATAGCAATGATAGATTCTCTAGTATCACGGAATGGTATTACTGAAATTATTGTGAGATTTTATTCCTATTCCATATTTAGAAATAAAAAAGTCATTAGAAGTTTTATTTTTCCAACACTCCCTAAAAGGTTATCCACCCTTCCCTAGGGGTGAGTAAGTGACCTAGAAACAAGATGAAGATAAAATATTTTTGGTTCTTAATTTCTAATACCAAGCTTCTTAAATAATAAGTATGGCATAAAATTAATACTTTATCATAAATTACATAGACAATTCAGTTTCCAACTTCCTTCTTTTCAGCATTGAATAAAAAACACTCATAGTCTCTTAAATTAGGGTGAAGAGTCATCAATAGAACTACAATACTAGACTCAAAAAGATTAATGGTATCCATATTCATTCAAACATTATTGTTTCTCAAAAAAATAATGGTGAAATTAATATATTATGGGATTTTATGAAAGGTTTTTATGAATTGAATGTTAATGCTAATTGTTCGAGTCATTTTCAAGAACCTCAATAAATTAGGTTCGTCACACCTTCTCAGTCTGTTGGGGAAGGTAAGGGTAGAGACAAAATGATTTAAAATAAGTTCATTTTTTCACATAATCATAAAACAAAAAATTATTATTTTCATCCACAATTAGTTTTCACTTTATTTTCATTGATTCATTATCTTTTTCAGGTGTGGGATTCATATTTTTTAATTTTGGACCGAGCTGTCCATATTTCTAGATTGTGTGTTTTCTATAATTCAATTTTCAAACTCATCTTTTTCAATATTTTTAGATTCTATTGGATGTTACTTTTATATATCAATCATTTAGAGGACAAATCCGGTGGAGAATTCCATGAAATACACTCTTGGATTAAGAACAAAAATGAAGGGTAGCATTCTATTTCCCCTTCCACAAATATGTCTATTAATAACCCAGTTGATATTCAATGTTGTGAATCTTTGCATCTATATTTTTCATCAGTGAACTGATCTCACCAAACACCTTCTTTAACATATCCATTAACACCCTTGAGAAATATATGAATTATCACCATATTGATTTTGGAATAAAATTGGGTTGTGATTGGATATTTTGTGGAATGGGTTGTTTCATCACACCTTGTTTATCCTTAGAGAGGTTTGGGAGAATTTATTATCCGTCATTATAATTATTTTATAACAGATCATTTTACCCAAGGTTCATAGCACAAAAATCTATGAAACTATCACTATATTTATATTTGATTGGAAGTTTAGTTTCTTGGTAGAGTATTTGAGGGTGACTGAACATCCCATCAGGAAAAACTAATCCATAATAACCATATCATCAAAAAAAGTAGGCTGGGGAATTTTTTATCACACATGGATGAAATTATTTCTTGTGTAGTTATGTTCGGTATTTTTGGAATGTTTTTTAAAAACTATTATATGATTATCAGTAGTGGAGTCAGAGAAGTCACTCCAACAAGATTGGTCAACTGTGATCTAGTTTTAATGGGTGAGGTAATTTTTCAAGGTGTCCATGTGTAGATAGAAATCTAGATAGTCATTGAGTGTTTTCCTGGGAATAACTATGAACCTATTCTATTACTTTTTAAATAACTCTCCCTAATCCTATAAAAATCTTGTGATCTATTTACAAACTTTAATGGTGGCTTTCTTGGGGTATAATTTGGACAAAATGAATTGATTATCTCATCCCAGTTTTTATTGATTTTCTCATTAATGTTTTGAAATAATGTCCTATAACATGCCTTTAGAAAAAATGGAAACAATTTCAATATCAAATCCTCTTCACATTGATCTTGGAGAGGTAATTTTTTTACATACCCATACAAATTTCTAATAAACACATGTGAATACACTATAGGAAGTCTATTGAATGATGGAAATTTTGAGAGATGAGACTGTTTAATTTCATAATTATTTATCCTAGTGGAAAATTTGATTTAAGAAGTATTGCATGACACTATTGGATTTTGGAACAAGCTATTCCTAGGCCTCTCATGATAAAGAACAACAGGTTTTGTAATATCTACTTTTTTATTTTCAATAGTATTTTCCATTTTTCCATTCTTGACGTTCTTTGTTTTATATATAAATAAAATTTTGTTTTGATTTATTAAATTGGTGTTTCAATTTTATTATTAGATACAACATTTTACCTCTAGTTTGAGTGTTAGGTGTATGTTTTTTGTACAATCTAGTTTTAATTGTTTATGTTTTCTAATTTTTGTTTTTATATTTTTTTTTAGATACAACATTATACTTCTATGTCTTCACATATCCCAACTACCCACATTATAAGTACACCATCGAAGTCGTACTCTTTAGAGGGCTACTCAAGTCTCACGCTTGAACACCCTACTAAGACTTTTCATTTCCTATAATGAACTAAATTTTTGTCAATGGAATTTATACCTTCTTATAGTAATGACATATAGAATAAATCTCATAAAATCACTGATAGACTATAATAAAAGATTTAAAAATGAATAATTAATTATATAAGAAGTATTTATCGATGTTAAATAACCAATATTAATGAAATAGTAACATGGCCTTCGGAATAGTAATATAACCCATATGAAGAGTAAATCAGAAAAATGAATAGTAACCCCACCAATGAAAGTATAAATGAAATTATGTTATAATTATACCAAATACTATGTAATTTAATGTTTTAAAATATTTTAATGAAGCATTGGAAATTTTTTAATTCATAAAAAAGTAACTGGGAGAAAAAATGTCTCGCCCAAAGAACGTGTTACACGCGCCCGATGCTTTTCGAATTTTTCTGCCCACTGTGCCTTCTTCCTCCTATTCGTCGGCACTGATCCTAGCTCCCGTTTTGTTCGATCCTGGATCTGAAGCATTGTGTGGTATGGTCTCTCCATGTTGGGGTTCTCCATCTCCTTCTACTGGGATGGATCGGCCTGTGGGATCTTTTAAGGATGCCCTTTGCGGAAGATCACTTTGCATCTAGGACCTTTGCTTTTAGCCGGTTGCGCGATTCTCACACTCAGTGGCAAGGGATGGAACCTCCCTTACCATGTCTTCCCCTATGACGGAATTCATTGAGGCAGTGTTCGACCTAAGGTGGAACTTGGTGGCGCAGTTCGGTTTGTAGAAACCCCCGCTTCCAGTGTTCAAGAGGTTTGTGGACTCGTGGGGGTTGCAGGGAGTGGCTTGGGTGTTGACAGTCCACCGGATTTTCTTCTTCCTAGTCTTTTCATCGGAGGTGTACTTCATCCAGGCATGGTGCCATGCCCCTCGGTCTCTGGGTCGTTGGTGCTTCAGTCTCTCCAGGTGGTCGATGGAGGTCCATCGTGGGAAGGAATGTATGTCAGCCACTGTGTCAGTAATCCCTCCCGGTTTGCCTCTCCACTTTCAGAATTCTTCCTTTCTCAATGCTATAGAAGATTCTATTGGTTTTTTTTATGCATGGATATCTGGTCTTGCTGTGGGAAGGAGACCATGGCTCCCCAGATATGTGTTGAATTGGACCTTACCTTACCGATTTCGGAGAAGATTTCTTTGAAGGTGTAAGAGTCCTCGGTGTGGAACTAGGTGTTTGTTTACCATGTATTCCTTAGGTTATTCACTTCTTGTCTTCATTGGGGGAACTCAGTTCAATTGTACAGGAGGAGTGGCCATGGGTTTTTGTAGCAGGATGTCAGAGGCCATAGGCATGGGGCGGTGTCTCCTTCTTCGTATGCTGGGGCAGGGGCTGTTCAGTCAGCTCTGATGCCCTCTATTGTGCCCCGACCCTCGGATGGGATTCATTGTAGGGATATGGTTCTGTTCTATCTAGGGGTGGTGCGTTCGAGTTTTAAATCCTTCCAGTTGTTATGTGACTCCTCTCAGTTGGTGGATGTTGGGGAGCTTCTGGATACTGTCCTGTGGTCTCCCTTGAGGGATTTATTTTCAAGGTTTCGGGCTCGGAATGTTGTTGGTGGTGATGACAGGTCTGGTGTGAAGGTGGATATCAATGTGGTTGGAGGGTTTGAAGAGTGGCCCTTGCCTCAGGTCATCCAGTTCTTTACAAGAGGCTAGTTATTAGTGCTCCTTAGGAGGATTCAGATTCGCTAGAGGCCCGGTTTTCTCCAGTGCAGGGTGGGCGGATCATCGAGAGGCATGTGGTTGATGCAGGCTCAACTGAAAGCTTGGAGGTTGTGACTCTTGCAGCTAAGGCCCGATTTGCTTCAAGGGTGGAGAATGGTTCAGCTCCTTAGAGGAAAGGGAAGCCTTCTGCATATCCAGGAGGCCTGTCCAAGGATGGTTCAGGAGTGAGTACAAGATCATCAATTAAAATTTGGGAGGTTAAAGAGTGTTCTGCTTCCAATGGTTCGGAGACTGACGTTACTATAGTTAATATAGGTAAAATACTATTTACATGATACCCATGTTAATCTGGAATGATCTAGGGCTTTTGGAAAGGGAGAAAACCGATTTAATTGCGTCGGCTGTGAAAAATCACAAGATAAAGGTGGCAGCGGTCCTAGAACCCAAGTGGAATTATGCTAAAATCAAGGAGTTCTCTTGTAGAGCGATGTTGCATGATTCCTTGCATGTGGAACAGATCAACATGTTTACATGTATTTTATGGCATAAGGATGTCTTGGTGGAGCTGATTCAAGAAGGTTACCAGCACTTAACAATGAGAGTGTCTGGGGCGGTGGTTACCATTTTCATGTCTTTAATTTATGGTAGCTGTGATGCACAGAGGAGAGAGGTGTTATGGTGTGAGATGAATGATTTTGACCCAGGGGTTCAGCATTGGGTGTTAGGGGGCGACTTCAATATCATTACGGACCCTGAGGAGTGGAAAGGGAGAGGTGAATTTCAGCGTCAGTCTAGTAGATATTTTGTCAAGTTTTTTGCAGGCAAGGGGCTATCAGATTTAAGGTACTCTTGTGACCCTTTTACTTGGTGCAACAACAGGTAGGGAGGTAAGCGATGCTGGAGAAGGAATGACCGTTGTGTGGCCAATGTGCAGACTATCTCAATGTTCCCCATTTCTATGGTAGTTCATTTGACTCATGGATTTTCTGACCACTCTCCATTGATTCTAACTATGGATAGTAGAAACTCGGCGCTAGAGAGTTTCAGGTACATGAGTCATTGGAAGAGTTGTCCAGGCCATCAGAAAATGGTGGAGTGGTGTTGGGGGGTCCAATTCATGGCCACTCTTGGATGGCTCTGCATATGAAATTATGTCGCCTCAAGAATGACATTAGTAAGTGGGCTGAGAGCATCCCTCCATTGGATCAAGAGCTAGAGTCACTTAATAGATACATTGATCACCTTGAGGTTAGTCTTGATGAGACCTGGGATGAGAAATCCTTTGGGGAGATATTTGAGAAGAAAAGTGATTTAGCTGTCACGATGCTCTCCCAGGAGCATAGGGCGAGGGATAACTTGATAATAAAATGGCTCAAGGAGGGTGATAAAAATACTGTTTTCATTCATGCATGCATTAGGGAGAGGTGGCGCGTGGTATCTCTGAAACTGAATCTTGATGATGGTACCTTCACGGATGATCGTTAAGTGATCGGGTGGATAGTAGTTCCTTTCTTTATGGATATTCTTACTGGCCCGAATTCCAACATGAGCCAGGTGTACCTGCAGGGGGATGAGGATTTATGGGAGGGAATTATTCCCCAGTTGTACAACCAGGACAATGAAATGATGGAGGGAATCCCAGAGGAGGAGGAGATTTATGCAGCTATGGTGAACCTCGATCATGATAGTGCGGTAGGTCCCGATGGTTTCCCCAGATCCTTTTATAGAGGCTTGTGGGAGGTAGTTAAAGTGGTGTTTACTTTTCCATTAAATATTTTTTAGAGGCGGGAGCTTTCCTAGAATGCAGTTTCCACAACTCTGGTGCTCTTACCAAACGTTAAAGACCCTTCTTCCCTTTCCCACTACTGGACGGTGAGCATGTGTAACTTTCCTTACAAAATTCTAGCAAGCATCATCAAAAGGCGGTTGTCGGGCCTTCTCCCCTAGTGGATATCTCTGGAGGAGCATGGGTTTGTGAAGGATCGCTGGATCCAGGGAGATTTTTCTTCTTCTCAGGAGATGTTGAAAGACGTTAACATAAAATCTTGTGGGAACAACATGGCGATTAAGCTGGATATGAATACGGTGTATGACAGAGTTGAATGGGGAATTATCAACAGAGTCCTGAACAAGCTGGGTTTTTTCAAATGGGCCACTAATATCATTTTCCGGTGTTTCAGCTCAACTTGGATGGCCGTTTCCTTCATGGGTAGAAATCATGGTTTCGTCAAGTCAGTGTGTGGTCTTCATCAGGGCGACCTCTTTCACGGAGCATTTTTATCCTCATGTAGGACACGCTGAGAAGAATGATCAATAAAGGGTTGTTTTATAGGGATATTCATCCTTTCAAGAGGAATTTGGGATTACCATCTATATCGCACATGATGTTTGTGAATGGCACAATTATTTTCAGCAACGGGGGGAGGAAATCGGTGTATGGTATAATAAAGATTCTGGAGAAGTATTGTCACTGGAGTGGGAAAATCATTATCATGGAGAAGTGTGAATTCTATGGGTCCATGGATTGATCTGGTACTAGGGAAACGTCTTTGGGTTCTTGGTTGGGTATGAGGAAGGTTTTGTTTCCCTTTGAATATATTGGGACTTTAGTGTCGACTGACAGGATGAGGATAAGGTACTTTGACCAGGTGGTGAGTCAGATTTTGGGTCATGTCCTGAACTGGAAATATCGGTTTCTATCTTTTGGAGTTCGCATAGAGCTTGTGAATAGTGTTCTCTCAGCCATTCCTGCCCATGCACTTTCAGCGACTAATCTCCCAAAGTGGGTTGTCAGATCTATTGATAAGATGCTAGCTCTGTTTTACTAGGATGCAGTTTGGAGGGGAAGAGGCATTGGGTCTCCTAGAGGAAGATGGCTCGGCCTACTCGAGAGGGCGAGATCAATGTGAAGAGCTTAGATGTCACGATCCATTATATGCATCTGATGTTGGCATGGGAGGTCGTTGAAGAATGGTCTTTGTGGGGGAGCCTCATGTAGGGCAGCTTCAGGGGCAGTGCTGGCCTTTCTTCGGCGAGTGGATCACCTTTGTGGTCGGCAGTAAACACAATTATTCCAAACATGGTTAAGCTCTCTCAGTGGATCGTTGCGGAGGAGAAATTATGTTTTGGCATCACAATTGGTTGGGTAGCATTCTCGGATATCCCGGATGTCCAGCGCTCATGATCACTTTCAAGGAGGTGATGCAGTACCCTTCTTTCTTCCAAACCATTCTAGATGTTGATCATCAGGAGATCTTTGACTCTATCCGTACTAGCGTGGAGCGTGACCGCTATGACCCCACACCTGCTTCTATGGGGAAGTTCTCATCGAAATATTTTCATAGGAGTAGCGTCCCCAAGGACAACCTGTAGGGTGGATTGGCTGGCTATGGTATAACGCCCTTCTGACTATGTTTAATTTCCTCACCTGGATGATACAGAATGGCGCACTGCCATCTAATGATAATATCAAGAACCTGGGGATTAGTATGGACTCTTGGTGCATCTGTTTTGTAGGTTCCCGTGAGGAGAATCTGTCTCACATCTTTGTTTCAGGATATTGGGCTCGTGCGGTGTCAGGCTTCATAGGTGGTTTCTTTGGGTTTTCCGTCCTTGTGGAGACAGTCGAAGACATTCTTTCCGGCTGGTTCCAGGGAGTGGACGCGACCGGGAAAGAGAAGGGGGTGTGGGCCGTCACCTTGAGTGAAGGATGCTGGGCGTTGTGGCAACCTAGGAACCGGGCGAAGATCGAGGAGGCGACATCCTTGGGCAGGATGATCGTCACCAGGGTGTTCTTCATATAGGCGGATTGGTTTTACCTTGCAGGTGACTGGAAGGATGCGCTGACGTTGCGGGCGATGTATGGGGCTCGAGGGCTGGTTTAGGTGTCGCGGTTTGGGAGGCAGGGGAACTGAGTGTGGTGGCATCCGCCGAAAGAGGGCTTGAAGCAGAATGTTGATGGGTCATTCCAGTACGGTATGGTGCGAGGGGGAGGGGCTATCCGGGACGAGGAGGGGAGTGTGGTGATGGCCTTTTGTGAGAATTTTGGGAATGGTTGCTCCCTACAGGAAGAGGATAGAGTAGTGCCTGCAGGCCTCTCCCTGTGCATCCAGAGAGGAATCAGTCTATCGTAGGTGGAGACGGACTCCCAGTTCATCCATGATGCACTCCGATGCAAAGTTCTATTCCCATAGCCTATCCCTTACACGATTAGGGAATGAAATGCCTTAATGTCCAGGAGCACAAAAGTTACTCATACATGGAGAGAGGGAAATAAAGTGGAAGTTCATTTGGTATCTCTGGTGAGTGACGTCATCTCAGTCACCTGTTTTTCTAGTGTTTCTCAATTGAAACCTGAGGGGGTGAACCTGATTCAGGGTGATGCCCATCGTTTGCAATATTTTCGGCCTCCTTAGAGCTGCCTTTTCTGTAAATGCTTTTTTGAATAAAAATTTAATTGATGACGATGATAAAAAAGTAATTATAATTTCATAATTAACATAAAAATTTAAAAGAATATTTATTTTACTAAAATGTATTAATAATTTAATATTTCTTGGCTTATGATTTTTTGAAAATTTTATTATACCATATATAATTTTTCAAAATGAAATGAAATTAGTTAAAATTTTAAAGTATGTTTTTTCCAAGTAAATGATACATTTCATTAAAAAATAAATTACTCATATTTAGAATGTTAGATTCATAGAATGTTGTTCATTTTTTAATTCTATACATTGAAAAATGTATAGGCTGAATTTTTTTAAAATTTTCAGGAATAATTGAATTCTTGGTGAATAGTAAAATATGATAATTTTTTTATAAAATTTATATATATAAATTATGGGTCATAGTTGATTTAAGGATTATGTAAGCCAAAATTATCAAACTATCATTCATTATTTTAATATATTTAGTGATAATGCTAAAAATATTTACTCTATCGAGTGTAAATAATAAATTAATGAATATAATATTGAGAAAACACCTCTCTCAACCACTATAAATACCACCCTCACCTCACCTTCTTATCACACTTTTCAAGATTTTAGACTTGCCTATATTCTATAAAATTATAACAACCATGATCTTTATTAAACAAATTAACATGATTTATTACATAAACATGCACATAAGACAACTCTAAGGATCAAAAGGATTAGTGTCTTGGAAAATTAATGACATCACCTGACAACATAAGACATAAAAATACAACATTATTATTGAAAACTTATTTTTCATGGCCACTACATTCCCTTGTACTTAGCATTGTAGGGGATAACCCACAGACATATATGTGAAAAGGATGATCTCTATAGCTCAGTGAGGTAGAAAAAAAGGAATAACATGAAGAATACAATACATGTTAGGAAATAGGAATATCAATGGAGTATAAGAGAAACATTAACATAATGGCATGATATAGCATGATTATCATAACATGGAGATGTGGAAACACCATTTATCATGATATTAGAATGATCTAAGCTCATTGGACCTGCAGCATGAATTAACCCGAATTTCACTTCAATTGTCATGAGTAAACCATAATTTCAATTAATTAGAATGAGTCATCAGTCATTAGACAAGACGTATCATGATACTATTCATTACCCAATCCATTGGAGCTCTATCAAGGAACACCCTTCTTAATCATTTCATTTCATTCATAAGTGTGCCACATAGGTCAGACAATATTGATTAATTATATATCATAATTAATTCCACAAATAATAGATATGGATTACATAAATTTATGTCCCAAATCAAAAATTACATGTGAATAATGGTGAATACCCTTTATAGAGAAATGGGTGTAGTATTCACATACACAATGATTTTTCCATGGGAAATTTTGGTGTTACTTCGGAAGCATAACGACATCATGTAGAAATTATAAAATGGGTTGATGAGAGATAAACGGGTCTCTCATAATTTATACATGAAATTTGCAGTAAGGGGGTCATGGAAGATAATATTGAAACATATTTAATGGAATTTTTATGTCAAATATAAAATAATATCTTGAAATTAAATGAGAAGATAGAATTCCCCAACTAAATTTCTTTAGGAAAACAAGTGTATATGGGAGGCACTAAAGAGAGGTAAAGAGATCTATCATCATTCAAACATAAGGAGGAAATTATAGGGGATGTGAGAAATCATTCCACAACATTTTTAATTGAAAATAGAAGGTCATAACAATATATGGAAACATGGAAAAAAATAAGGAAGGAAGGAAAGTGATGATCCCTAACTAGGAAGAGTGATCCCAAAGGCTTGGGTGAAGCTTGATAGAGGCATTTTTGTGATATTGGAGTTCCATGGGAAGATTCTAGAGATAGGAGGAGAGGATTTAGTCATGCTCCAAAAGGTTTGACTGAATAGGAAAAGGAGATTAGATGGTTTTATATTGGTAAGTAGAGGGAATTCTTCATTATTTTTGTTTTGCACACTACACATTAAACTAATCAAAACCAAAAACCATACCATGATTTTTTCTCATGGTTTGTTTTAATGAGTGGAAAACATTATTTTATATGGAAAATGGCCTAACATATAAAAATATTATGCTTGCTTAAGTAGATGTGAGCCACAATCTCAAATAAATTCATTTTAAAACATTAAAATGTATTATAAATCGTGGATGGTCCACTATAGCATTTTAAAATAAGTAAAAAATATAAATTAATGATATTTTAAAGTTAAAAGTTATATTGGCCGATTATACCTTTTATATAATTTTATTACATCACTATTGGGTCATTATGATTACCTAAAACACATTATATATTTAAACAGTACCTAATTTTTTAAAAAAAAATTTGATTGTCTGATAAAATAATTAAAATATTAACATTAGATAATTTTGACATCCTAATTCCAAAAATAATATTCATTGTATCTAAATAATTTAGAAACAATATGTGAATTTTTTCTTTTAAATTAAAAACAGATAGTTATTGAGAATTCATGTGTTTTGGCAAAAACTACTTTCAAAATATAATGAAAATTACAATTGTATTCCAAAAAATTATACTGTAATTTATATTTAATAAAAAGTAATTGAGTAAAAATATTTTATTAAAATATTGTTTAGTTCAAAAAATTTATAATTCATCAAAATAAAATTTTCAAATGAATTAAAATATTAATTGAAAACACTATTTGTGATTTAAATCCCATTTACAAAGTAACAATACTAAAATGAAATAATATTCTTTATTCTATACAAAACAAATGTACATAATAATAATGCTAGGGTCTTGTTAAATAAAATCTTATAATACCCACATAATATCTATGGGTAAGGTGTGTGATGGTGATAGACTCTTGGGCAGCTCAGATAAGATTGCTCAGGTTGTAATCTCTTTTCTCTTCCACTTATCCCCTAGCCATCTCCATTCAAACTTAACTTGTAGATGCTCAGCTTGGGAATGGTCAATAATGAATAACAATGATGCTACCCCCTTTCCTAGATATGAAAAATGGGGTTTGAATGGATAAATTTTACTGGATGAGGCCATTTCTTTCTTTGTCTAAGTAAATTGGATTTATTGAAGCCTTATATTTATAATAATCAGGTGATCATAGTTTAGTGTCTTTATAAGCAATGGTAAAAATTATTAATGGTATTTTAAAATCCAAAAACATAAAACCATGTGCATTTATATGTTTTATGTAACCATTTTACGTAATAAGACTTTTAATTAGATTAAGATGAATATTCATTATTTATATTTTGGTTCATTACAATCTTCCCCCCTTAATAAATTTCTCCCTTAATATTTCATTTTCCCATAATAAAATAGATGACGGTAATTCTACTTCATCACTTCCTCTGATTCCCATGTTTCTTCTTCAAACTTGTAATTTCACCACAACAACTTGATGAAAGGAATATTATTATATTGAATAATTTTTTACTACAATCTATGATTTTCACTGGCTTCTTTTCATAGGAGAGGTCATTCTCTAATGGTATGACCTCTAGATTGGGTACATGTGATGAACTGTGTATGTACTTCCCCAATAGTGATTGTAACACCCGAGAATTTTATGAGAAATATTTTGTTTTTATCAAAGGAATCTTTCACTACACACAACACTAGCTTGTCTTGCTTTACACGCAACTACGGTCTTCCTCGATAGCTTGCATCGTACGCAATACCGTGTTTCACTAAACAATGATATGATATTAAAATATTATCAAAACTAGCCATTATGAATAGTAATAATGACTTTTTTAAATTTTTTAAATTTTATTTTTCAAAATGGACATCATTTTTGGATTCGGAATATCGAAATTAGCCTAGGGTAAAATTTTGGTATTTTTCTGAAAACATTCAATTTTTGATGAATAGTGAAACCACTAAGTGGTAGTTAAAAAAACTGAATGTTTCATAAAACTTAATTTTACCGCTTCTGTGAGTGGAATTTTTGAAAATCCAAGAGACACAGTTAATATCAAGGAATAAAATGTGATTCAATGAGATGAAAATAATTTTTGGTGAATAGTAACTATTTACTTTTTTTAACCACGGTTAAAAGTAAATAGGGTAATTAAGTGTAAAAGTGTTATTATTATTACCCTAAAACATGTCCTAATTCTATTGGATAAGTTTAATTCGACCAAAAACAACCTTAGAAATAAAATATGACCATTTAGGCTCCCATGGATTAGATTAGGACATTTATTATTAATTTATTTAAAGAAGAGTTAAAATAGTTAAAATCAATGTTTAATAAGTAAATAATTTTTAATATGGGGTTATAAATAAGAAAAACTAGACTATAAATATTCATTAGAAATCTAAAGATATTTAAAACATAATGGTATTTTATTTTTAATTTTTAGACTTAAAATAATGTAATTTATATATTACACAATGATGATGTAGTAATTATCTTATTAATGAAATATTGACATAATTGATGTTATAAATACCCACATAAATGTAATTTGGGACTTTTTATGAATTAAACTAATTTGATAGGTTAATATTACATGTCATTATTGATTTAATTAACTTTGTTAGAAGTAATCATTCTGTTATGATTTTCAAAAAAATCAATTACAAAATACTGTCAAAATTGACATAAAATAGCTTTTAAAACATATATTATATTATTAATTGTTATTTTATTCATAAAAATCTAAGGTTCGTCCAAATGACTTAGATAAGGTTATATATATTAATAATAAACAACTTGGGGTTCGTTTGGCTTTATAAAGTAAGTTTATCAACCTTATAGTGTAAGAAAACAAGAAGACACGGTAAAAGTTAAATTATCTAACTTAAAGTTAAATCTAAATGATAAGGTTAAATTTGATACCTAGACTTGTATAAATTATATTTTATGATAGTATTGCGACCCATACCCACCTTAGATTCTAACTATATCAATTTGGAGCTATTAAAAACCGAATTTGACTTTATAATAAAATAATAGTTTTGGTTATTCCAAAGGTTCCCCTCTCCCCCCTTATAAAAGGGAACCTCCTCCCTCTCTTCCTCACCCCACATTTAGCATTCAATCTCGGCAAACCCCTGCCAATTTCTTCTCTCCACATCCATAGATACATCCTAGAGGTCCTGATCTTCTTCAAAGTCCAATTTTAGTGCCCTAAAAGGAAGTATCAAAGAAGCACTTCAAAGAAGAGGTAATGTCCGTTACTGATTATTTCATATTTATTTCTTCTTCCACTTCATCTTCTGTAGTTGTTTCATTATGAAGAAATAACATCAGTATCACTCACATACTGATATGTTATTATAATTATGAAACAACCCTATTTCACCATCTATCCTTCCTACGGAAAACAAAATCACCGCGCGTGCGTACGTACGGAATACCGTATCCACGTCGTGGTGTAATATATTTTCCACCACCACCTGACTTGGATGGGTATAATGGTGTAAATAATGACTATATATGATTATTGTAAAGTTATATTGGTTCTGAAATAGTATATATACACTCCAATACAATTCCACGATCATGGGAACGATATCATCGCTCGTGCGTACGTATGGAATACCGTCTCCACGATGTGATGCGACTCGTTCTACATGATCTTCATTGCATAATGATTATATAAATGAATTGAATGAATGAATATGATATATATTACACTAATACCATTCTGGAAATGAGTTATCTATAACCTAAAAAGAAGAATAAGAATTTATTCAACAAAACACGCATAAGAACAAAAAGTAATAAACACCTGAATAACAAGTAGCAATGAAATATTACTAATAATAAGCTAAGAATATGACCATATGTGATATCATAAAAATAATTATTATTATGTAATAAGTCAATAACATTATTTAAATCATTATACAGGAGGTTCGGACACTTACGAAGCAAATTGGACCTAAGGTAAGGGAAATATCACAATCTCATTTTATCCGGGATTGTTTATACTTTGTATTTACTAGGGTGTATTTTATCATCCACATCCATATTTCCTCAATATGTAATATTATTTCCATCTACCTACAATTTTTTTAAATCCAATTTTACCGTTCTTTGAGTTTTTAGTAAAAGATATGAAAGGAATCTTTTGTCGTTTTCCATACGACGTACTTTTTGACTTTTCTGACAAAAGTAAGAGAAGAATGTTTTTTAACTTATACGGAATGAATGGATTTTTAAAACATTATTTCAAAGAAGCATCCTTTAAATGTTTTTAAGTTTATTTTTAATCAACTTATTTTAGTTTAAAATTATATGACATGTTAAGAAAGGAAAATGTTTTTGAAGTAGAAATTATATTTTCCTCAAGATTGGAGTTCAAGTGTTTTATCAAAATTATTTTCCATCTAAGATAATATAGGGTTCTGTTTCTATCCCTATTATTACATTGATTTTATTATGTTGTGATGGAATTATTTTTATGAGTTATTTTATCACATATGAATTGTTTTATAATGTTATGTTGTTTAAGAATCCCATTTTTATTACATGAGTTATGCAATGATGTATGATTTATGATTTGTGGCACACATAAAGATGGTATCATTATGAGATGGGTGGGACCTATATCTCCCTCCAATGCATTGGGTAAAGATTTTATATCTTGGCCATGAGTCTTGACTAATAAGAAATGATTCTATATGATTATGTGTGTATGCCACAAAGTTTCATGTTTTACATTATGATTTTTTGGGATTACATTTCTCTACAATGATTTATACCTTGTTATGAAAATTATTATCTCTTTTGCACGGTAAGATTTCCAAAATGTTATGTTCTTATGAATTTGATATGTTTGATATTTCTTTAGTTTACCCATACTGAGCATTTGTGCTCACCCTTTTGTATGTTTTCTTTTCCCCAGGTCAGGAAGTAGGATATTAAGTAGGATATCCCAAAAAGGGACTCTAGATATGATGAAATAAATGGGAGACAACGTAGATGTTTTATGAACTAGATGTTTATGTTTCCCAGTATCTAAAGACACTATACCTATACGTTCCTTTCCTAGTTTTGTTATATGTTGTAATAAGTGTGCTTCAATTTTTAAGTAATTACAATGTATGTAATGTATGGGTCGTTATAGTGATACATGGAATACATCATGAACTTGAGAGAGGATCAATGGTAGTGCTAGTTGTTATTTCACATCTCCAATGAAATCAAGGATCTCAAAAGGGTAGATGTAACTTGGACATAGATTTACCTTCTTCCCAAATCTCATAACACTCTTCCATGGTGACATGTAGAGGAATACCATAGCTCCAACACCTATCTTTATGTCTTGTCGAAGATTATTTGCATAGCTATTTTGTCGACCTTGAGCATCATTAAGGTGATTATAGATGGTCTTAACCATCTTCATAATTTCATTGACCATTTCTAGACCTAGAAGTTTTTTCTACCCTATATCATCCCAACATGTCGATGTTATGCACCTCTTTCCATAAAGGTCTACATAAGGATCCATTTGGTTGCTTGAGTGGAAGTAGTTATTGTAAGAGAAATAATCTAGATGATGTTGTTGATAACATTTTCCTTTTAAGTACATTAAGCATAATCTCATCATGTCCTCAAATTTTTGGATAGTCCACTCATATTGGCCATCAGTTTGAGGATGGTAAGCCATAATGAAGTTCAGCTCAATATTTATAGTGTGTTGGAGACTCTTCTAGAACATATAGGTGAATCTAGGATCTTGATCAGATACAATCGATAGTGGAACTCCATGTTGCCTTACCAATTGTCTAATATATATTCACTCTAGTTGATCAAATAAAAAATCCTCTCAAATTGTAATGAAGTTTGTTGTCTTTGTACAAATATCAACAACAAACCAGATATCATTGTTTCCTTTGGATGTCTTCAGATGTACGACGACAAAGTACATAGTGATGTTCTCCCATTTCAATGTTTTTATGTGTAATGGTTTCATCATCCCCTTTGACATCATTATCTCAACCTTAAATTTCTAACATACAAGGCACTTTTATGTATACTCAGTGATATCTTTCTTCATGTTATCCCACAAATAATGTTCTCAAAGATCTCGATACATCATTGTGTTTTCTGGGTGATTGGAGAAATTCAAACTATGTACATCATCAAAAAGTTCTTTCATTAACTCTGGACATGATGGAGCACTTACTCTTGACCCAAATCTCACAATTCCTTCTTCATTAACATTAAATTCCGAGTATTTACTTTTTTGATAGTTTTTACTTTCTTCTGAATTCTAACATCTCCCTTTTAAGCATACTTTATACATTACAAAAGATGTTTTTGAACAATCATTTTTCGGAGGATTAATGATTTTCTCTTCAGTATGATTCCCATGTACATCATAATCAAATATAAGAATATTTGATCCTTTTAAATTCTCATCATTGATACAATTTATGAGTCCCTTCTACACTGAGCATTCAACACTTTGTTTGCCTTCTCAAGGTGGTAATGGATTGAACAGTCATAGTATTTGATTAGCTATAACAATCTTGATTGGTTCTTGTTCAACTCATTCTATGTGAATATATACTTGAGGGTTTTGTGATCTGTGTATATCTCACACTTTTCCCCAAATAGGTAATGTTGCCAAATTATTAAAGTGAATATTACTACATCCAATTCTAAATCATTTTTTGGATAGTTTTTGTCGCCAACATTCAATTACATTGATTCATAGTCAATTACTTTGTCATTTTTCATCAACACACGGACCATTCCCTTCTTCCACGTATTATTAAATACAACAAATAGTTATCCACTTGTGGCTAATGTGTGTAGGGGCATAGCGATAAGACAAATTTTCAACTCCTTGAAGCAATATTCACATTCATTACTCCAAGAAAAAATTACTTCCTTCCGAGTTATCTTGTTTAGAGGGTTTGAAAATTGTGATAAATTTCTCACAAATCAGAGATAATATAAAGCTAACCCAAGGAAGAAATATATTTTCATCACAGATATTGGCCTTGGCCAACCCTAATAGGAATTTGACATGGAGGGATCCATAGATTTCCCATTGCATGTGATGATATTACCCAATAATAAGACCTCCTCCAACCTGAACTCACTCATGGTGTACTTTGCATTGATCTTCTGCTTTTGCAAGGATACTAGTAAAGTGCTTAGATACTCCTCATGCTTCTCATTGGTTTTGGATTATATTAGAATATATTTTATAAAAACAAACAAAATTTTTATAAGGTAATATATAAAGACTTTGTATATCAATTCCATGATGATTTTTGAAGCATTGGTGAGTATGAAAGGAATTAAAATGAATTTATAGTGCTCGTATCTTTTATGAAAAGCAGTCTTGGGGAGACCCTCCTTCTTCACCATTAAATGGTAATATCCCAACCACATATTCAACTTGAAGAAGTATTATGCTTCATGTAGCTTATCAAACAAGTCATCGATTCGTGGAAGTTGATATTTTTTCCTTATCATTATTTTGTGGAGTTAAGGATAATCAATGAAAAGGCATATGAAACAACCCTTCTTCATGAAGAAGAGGACTCATGAACTCCATGGTGATGCACTTGGGCTTATAAAGACTTTATATATATATTTTATTGTAGTTTCTTCCTTATCTCTTCAATATCCACAATAGGGATACTATATGGAGTCTCTGATATAGGAAAATCCACAGGTGTATGATCAATCAAGAATTCATCATCTCTTCTATGAGGAATACCTAGAAATTATTTGGGAAACACATCAGCTAATTCCATCACAATATGAATGAATTCATGAATCGTTTCCTTCTTCGACTCAGTCATCTGGGAATGATACTCATACTCAAAGGGCAGTAATATCCACTATTAAGATGATGGTGTTATATAGGATTTATCCTTATCCGTGCAGTTGTATAGAATCTGGGGTTTATATTCCATATGGAGAGTGATTTCCCCATTACAAAACATTTTGTAGGATATATATATAGAAAACCAATCCATGAGTAGAATTGCATCATATTCCACTAAAGGGAATATGACATGGTTTTCCAGGAAGTTCTGTCCCCAATTTGTGATAGGGGGAGTTATATTCCTAGGATTCCATAATTTCCCCATTTTTAATTCTCACTGACATCTCTACTTCAATGATTTGTGGTGGTGTTGGGATTGATCTACTAAACCTTTGGGATATAAAAGAATGTGTATAACAAGAACCAGAAATTAAGTTCTCCATTATTGAATGCATAACTAGCGTACCTTCCACCACATACATTTCAGTGTTTTATTTTGTGGTAGTAATGGATAAAAATCTTCCTTTCTTCTTTAGAAAATGTTGGTTTCCTTTTAAAATCCTTTTCTTAGACAAGTGGCTTGACAAGTGCCTTGGATCTTTACAGTTGAAGCAATGAGCAATGTGTTGAGGGTCAAAATGAGAATTCCTCTCCTCTATCACAGAAGAAGATTTATATTCTCAGTACATAATGGCCTAGTTCCCTTCTCTTTGAAACCTAAAGTATTTCCTCACCCCCTTCAGGATATTTTTGGGGTGCTTCTTTCCACACCTTTGGAAAGTGGGGTGTTAGAATTTCTTAGAACCATTGGATTTATCAATCCGATATCCAGAATTAAAGTCCACATTCTTCTTCTTTCCCCCATGATAAACCTATGATTCTCAGATCTACATTTCAACTTTGTGGGAACATCAAAAAATATCCTCATAGCTATCGAAGTCAAAGATTTTTAGGGCTATCCATAGGTTAGGTTTTAGCCCATTAATGAAGCGATCAACCTCGCATTCGAGGGTAATGAAAAAGTAGAAGTCATATCGTGCATGCCTTGGGATGTTTTCCTTGTATTCTAAGATGGATTCATAGTTTTTTTGCATGAGGTAAAGGACGTCCCTTTCCGTATTAAGTCAGATTGTGTGAGAAAAAATTTATCGATTTTTTTTAGAAATCCTTCCATTCTAATGCCTCAATCTCTTCTTTAGACTTCATATTTTTTATCAATGTCCAACATTTATCAGCTTTACCCTCAATACGATAAGTATCCAAAATAACCTTCTCATGTTTGAAACATTGAAGTATTGAGAATATATTCAAAATTTATATTATCCATTGTTTAATGATTGGGGGATTCAGTGATCCATTGAATGTAGGAGGCCTTTATCTCATAATGCTCTCAATTATGGCCTGTTATTTCTTAGGGTGGTTGAATGTTCATCATGGAACATGTTTCTATTGAAAACATGAGTTAACTTAGGGAGTATCATGACGATGTTTGTGATTCCATCTCACATCAGATTGGACATTTAATTAGAATAGTCATCACATTTATCTTTACAACAGTGGTTAGCATGATTCCTCCTCTTACCGACCATTGACTGAAAAAAAGGAATGTTGGTGGTAAAACATAAAGGGGAATCCTATGAAAAAAGGGATAACATATAAATTACATCTATATCCTTATTTTATGAATTTATAGGCTTCAATCTATGTTATCAATGATCTACTTCCCAACATATATTTTTAGGGGAATTTTTTGATCCCATAAGAATGGTTCATACTATGCTTGTGAATTTTTCAATGCATATCCCATGGGAGTGTAATAACCAAGATTGTGGCAAGGCCCACTATCGTGCACTATTTCCTGTTTGTGTCTATCTGAAAGCGGTGTTTTTGGGTTTTACACCTAGACACATCTGTGTCAGATCCACCTATACTTGTTTATATCCAGACATGGATATATTCTTTTTCATAATAAACTTACTCAATACTCAACAATATTTTGGAATGTTTTTATTATACATATCTTATCCCTAAGGAATTCACTAGGGTTTTCTAATACTAACCCCAAAAATAAAAAACTTCTACTCTGATACCAACTATAACAAACTTTACATTTATTACATAGTTTATCATGATTTGTTATATGAACCTCCACTAAATAAAACATTGAGGATCGAGAGGTCTAATGTCATAAGAAATTAGGGACATTACCCGAAAACATAAGACATAAAAATAAAATATGTTTATTAAAAAAATATTTTATATGACCACAACATTCTCTCGTACTTTGAATTGCATGTGATAACCTGAGGACATACATGTGAAAAGGGTGAGCTATAAAGACAAGTAAGGGAATAAAAAATGCATAAAATAAAGAGTAAAATAAATGGTATAAAATAGTCATATCAAATGATCATAATAGATTCATGGACATAATGGCATGATATAGCATGATTATCATAACATGGAGATGTGGGAACAACATTTAACATTGTATTAACATGATCCATGAGACATTGCACATGGATCAAGAGTAAACCCACATTGAACTTCCATTATCATGAGTAAAACCTCATTTCAAATGAATTAGAATGATTCAACACTCATTAAACATGATGCTTTATGATACTATTCTTTATCCAATGCATTGAAGAACTATTAGGTTACACCCATCATAATCATTTCATTTCATGCATAAGTGTTCCACATAGGTCATACACCATGGATTTATTAAACACCACAATTTATTCCCCAAATAAAAGATATGGAATAAATAAATGTAAGTCCTAAATCATAAATTACATATTCTTAATAGTGAATACCCTTGATAGAGAAATGGGTATGGTGTTCACTTAAATGATGATTTTGGAAAGGGAAATTGTGATGTAAATTTGACAGCATAATGACGTCATGTAGAAATCGTAAAATGGGTTGATGAGATAGAAAGTGGTATCTCATATTTTATACATGAAATGGATAGAAAGGGGGTCATGTAATATAATATCTCACATATATAGTAGAATTTAGATTCACAATATAAAATAATTATTTTAATGTAATTGAGGAAAGATAAATCGATTACGGAATTTCGGCATGGTAACATGTGTAAATGGGAGGAATTAATGATAGACAATGGGATATATAATCTCCAAACAGAAGAAGGAAAGTATAGGGGAGGATAAAAATTATACCCCATCATTTTTAATTTAAAATATATGTGAATAACAATATAAGGAAACTTGGACATAAATAAGTAAGAAAGGAAAATGGGGATCCCTTACTTGGAAGTGTGATCCTAAAGGCTTCGGAGAGGCTTGAGAGAGGCTTATTTGGATCCTGGGGACCCTTGGAAGGATTTTAGAGAGAGTAGGGTAGGGTATTGTTGATCTCCTAAAGGTTTGAGTGAAGAGGAATCATATATTGAGTGAGTTTATATAATAAAACAGAGGGAATTTTTTATTATTTAGGTTTTGGACACTACACATTAAACTAGTGAAAACCACAACCATACCATGGTTTTATCCCATGGTTTTTCCATAGGGGAGTACAAAAACTTATTTTATTCTGGAAATGGCCAAAATTGTTAAAATATTCTTTTTATTATATTGAGGTGGGTCACACTCTCATGGAAATCATTTTAAAATATTAAAAGAATTTATAAGTTTGTAGGGTCCACTAAGGCATTGTAAAATAAATGAAACAAATATAAAATTACATTATTTTTAATTTAAACAAATATTGGTTGAATAAACCATTTATAGAAATTTTTTACTGAACTATTGGGTCACTAAGATTTAATAGAAAACCTTATATATTTAAATAGTATTTAATTTTTATCCAAAAAATTTGTCTATCTTTGAAAATTATGAAAAATTCACTGTTGGATAATTTTGATTTCTTAAATGAAAAAATAATATTAATTTTATCTATATAATTTTATAAATATTTGAATTTTTACTTTTAAAATAATAACTTACATTTATTAAAAATTTATGGGTTTGGACAAAAACTGCTTTCAAATCATAATAAACAATAAAATTGAATTCATAATAATTATAAAATCAATTATATACAATAAAAAATTAATTTAGTAAAAATATTTTCTTAAAATATTATTTAATTCAAAAATACATTTATTCGTCAAAATAGATTTCTTAATTGAATTTAAATATTAATTAAAAAAAATAAACGTTCTTTAAAAACCACTAACATGGTTACAATAATAAAATTAATTTATATTTTCTATTCTATACAAAACTATTCATAAAAATAAAAATGCTAGGGAATTGTTAAATAAAACCTTATAACACCCGCATAAGACAGAAGAGTATGGTGTGAGATGATGACAGACTTAGGGGTGGATCACATATGATCGTTCAAGTGGTAATCTATACTAATTTTCACTTCTCCCATAAGAGATTCTGTTCATGCTTAACGTGTTGAAGCTCATATTGGGCTTGGTAAAGAGATAAGCTCAGTGATTCTACCTTCTTTAAGATCTCTATCAAATGGGCTTCGTTTGGATCAATTTTACATTATGAAGCCATTGATTCCTTTGGTTGAGTAAATTATATTTGTTAAAGCCTTATATTTATACAGATAATGTGATCACTATTCAATGGCTATATTCGCAATGGTAATAATTTATAATTGTATTTTAAATTCGAAAATCATAAATCCTAGGGAGTAAATATGTTTAATATATCCATTTAACATAATAATAATTTATATTAGATTAAGAGGAATATTTATTACAAAATTATTGGGTTACAAAAATACTCTTCCATGGTCCCTTTCGCACAACTAGAAGCTCTTTGTCTAATAAAAATAACAAATCCTTTCCCTAGTGAGTTTCTCATGGTGGATAAATTTAAGAGGTAAATCCTCTCTCTCTTTCTTTCAATTTCCTTTCAATTACATTTAATTTATTATTCTCACCTCACCTTTATTCATATAAAAGGAATAATAAATTCAGTATGTAAATTATATTTAAATTATATCATGTTAATTGAATATTCAACATCTAACTCCACCCTATCTCTCTCTATCTTTTTTAAAAAATGGAATCGTCCACATGATTCGTCAATTTACCGTCATTATGGGTGATTCACTTTAATTTTACATAAACACTTTTATGTATGGTAATTAAACCAATAATTTTTTTAGTAATATATTTTAATGTGTACGTTATAACCATATGTATTTTCTAGAACTAACATTTACACATAGAACTAATTGATAAAATAAAAATAATTCATTGTGATCGAAAAACTACCAAAATTAACCTAAAACTATCATCCTTAACTTTTATCTAATGATTCATCCAAATATCTTGTAAGTAAATTATTTATAAGGTAATTAAAACTTATGTAATATCATTAATAATATATAAAAATAATCCTGGATATTTATAATCGTTTTACATGAACTTAAATTACTAAATACAAGTGAAGTAGTTATGAAAACCTTGAAAATGAATCCTCCTAAACAATAAAATTAAACTCTATAACTCTACGAAAATAACATAAATAAACATAAAATAACTATAATGAATAAAATATTTTTATGGAAGATTTTATATATTTATGTAATTACTATAACATTATTATAAATAATATTAATGTGAAGGAAGATTTCAGACACAGTCTAAGGGAATTCACTAACCCAACTATCTTTTTTTGGGGGTTCCCTATTTCTCCCCATTTTAGTGTGAATATTTTTTTCATAATTTATTCAATATTTTATTCCTTTTTTGGGTGATAATTTTTTCTACATGAGTTTATGACAAACATAATGTCTCCAAAAAGTACCCTTCTTTAAAAAATACACCTTTTACATCTCAATATTATTTCTTCTTCACTCAAGGTTAATGATTCTTATATTAAGTATGCTACTACCACATTCATTTGAGAAACAAAATCTAATGAATGTTTGATTTATGAAATGATACAAATTACTTTATATGGGTTATTATATGTTCAATATTGATCTATATTCTATGTTCTGTGCATCATAATGATAATGTTATGATTCGATAGGTGCACCTAGAATTATATTGCAATCCAAATCATTGGGTAACATGAAGAACCACTTTTTATAAATTCAAATATGCAAGGAAATGATTCTATATTTTTTTACGAAACATGTGTTGTAGTTGACCACTAAGACATGATGTTTCGTTTTTATGTGGTTCCATATTACAAGACTTTTCATAATTTTTCCTCTCATGGTTATGATAAAAAGACAATATTATGATGATAATGATTATACTCACCCCATGATAAATTATTTCATGTTTGTATTTATCCTCTTACTGGTATTTTATCTCACCCCCTTTTTATGTATATCTTCTGGTGACTACTTGTAAAAATAATAATTCAAGGGCCCATAAGAATGTATAGAAGAATGAATTATATAAATAATTATGATTTATTTTGTAAAAGTTTTATATGGTCCTAGTTTTTCCAATATAATAAACCATTTAATCTGGTACATGTAATAAATTTATTTTTTTCATCATTAAAATTTTGTAATAGTTATGTAAGAAAAAGCATAGACCTAATAGTTGGTATCATAACACATTTTATTTAATTTTGGAATTAGGGTTAGAGAACCTATGTGAAACCCCATAGTATGCAACTAAGTATAATTAAGAACCCTATAATATTTTATTTAGAGAAGTATAAACATTAGGAAACCACAAGATATGCCTTTAGGATTAATTCAACAATAGAATAAATTATCTATTTATGAAATTTTGGATTATATATTGTTCTGAAATTTTATATTTCATTAATTTCCAAAAACCAGAAGTAACCAGGACAATAATCCATGTGAGGTACAATGGAACGATTTCCCAAACGATATCCTCAATTCCATGGTAGTTGGAGTTAAAAACAACCAACATAATCGAACCCAGTGGTCTCTGGTTATTAACAATAAACTCAATAATGTGTAATTTCTCCCTTCACATAAGAGGTTGTAACTAGATATTGAGTATTTTATGTGGCAACGAGCACTAAATAATTGTGGATCTTCTAATAGACTAGTCACATAATAGTGGGTCAACTCAATGGATAATATATTTTATATGATTAAATGTTCTATAATGGAGAAAGTGTCTCTGGATGTTTATTGTCTAGGTGAAGAGAATATTCAATCGTGGTCTTTGATAAATAATGAGAAACCAATGTACATAATTAAAGAGATAGTGTAGGTAGACATTAAGATAACATTTCATAACAAGTTTTCCCCTTGAAATATTTTTACAATGATTTAAAGAGAGTTCACATAGATGATGAAAAAGGAAGGATAATCTATCATGGACTATGAAGAAAAATTTCACAAGGCTTTCAATGTATTATTTCTATTTGGTTATCAACAACGATAGAAAAATTGACTTAATATTTAGTGGTTTAAGACAACATCTTCAATTATATCTTAAAATTTGATACTTTTGGAGTTATGAAGAAGTTTTTAGATTTTCTCTCAATGTGGGGATAGAGTTTGGACAATTTTCCCATGGCTATGGTGATAGGAAAAAAAAGATGGAGTTTCAATGTGGATGATCTAATGTGAAAGGTGGAAAGAAAACTCAACCACCCACATGTCAAAAATGTTGGAATAAGCATCATGGGAACTACCTCAAAGGGTTGGGAAAATGATTCAAGTGTGGGAGAGAAGGCCACCAAGCTCATTAATGTCTAAATGTTATGAGGATGTAGTAAAATGTCATGATGGAAAGGAGAGCACCACTTATGGTATAATGCTACAGTAGTAGAGAGAAATGGAACTATGGAAGACAGTGCACTAAACCCATATTTCTTGAGGGTAATCAATGTCATCTACCCCCGAAGCCAATGGAGAATGGGAAGTATTATTCCATCAGTATTTGTGGAAGTGGAGCACAAAATTGGTGTTTTACGAGGTACACTTCCTATTCACATATCAATAGAAAGTATTATTTGATTGTAGTTCTACACATTCGTTTATATCATTCATTTTTTATAGAACTATATAATCCACTAGCTGAATAATTGAATAAGTGATATCCGAAAAAACACCTAGTGGTTCAATAATTAAAATCCATGTCTTGGACACTACTATTTTTAGTGTTTGTGGAATGATTCTTCAATAAATTTCATCATAATTACCTTATTGGAAGTAGATGTTGTACTGGAAATGGATTGTATATTTTTGTATTGAGCCTATATCAACTGTTGGTAAAAAGAAATATCTTTTCATATTCTAAATCATCCCATGCTTTTCTAAAAACTCATAGAAGATTATAAATCTCCTTTAGAAAATCCTACAATGATGTGGGTATTGATTACCAATAAAGAAGTAGTCATCATTAAATAGTTGAGTCAATAGATGTTATTAACCTGGGGATAATTTACATCATAAGGGAATAATTTAATTTATTTTTTGAAGAGTTACATAGATTCCCCCTGGATTGCGCGGTAACATTCTCAATAGAACACATACCCAAAGCTACTCCTACCTCAATGTGTCCCTATAAGATGGCACATATTGAACTAGATGAGAGAAAGAAGCAATTGCAATAGAATTTGGATAAATGTTTCATATTCCTTAGTGCATCACCTTGGGGGTGCCGGTTCTATATTTAAAGAAGTAGGGTGTTGCAAAGTGGATGTGTATCTATTATCTATAACTCAATAAGATCCATATAAATAGAAAGTATCCTCTTACAAGCATTAATGACAAGTTTTATCAGTTGTGAGGAGCTCCTAGATATAATCAACTAATGTTAAAGAATGAATATATTCAGAAGACTACATTTCATACAATGCATGGGCCATATGAGTTTTCGGTGATTTTCATTAGACTTACTAATGACTCGTAAATCGTCATGTATTTGATGAATAGAGTATTCATAAAATATATCTAATTTTATTTTGGTAGTGATATCAATGATATTATCATCTAATACGAGGAAAATCATGAACATGAAGAACATTTAAGAATTGTATTGGTGACATTAAAGAACGAAAAGTTGTTCTCCATGTTTGTAATGTGCGGATTTTGGATGAAGAATTTCACATTTTTTGAGACATGTGATCACAAGTAAATGAATTTCCTTGGACCCCTCAATGAAATAAGTGATTGATTAATGTACCATACCATCTAATGTCATAGGAATTTGTAATTTTCAGGGATTTTGTGGTTACTAAAGATGTTTTTCAAGCATTTCTCATGATTTTGATGAGCCTAAATTATATATTCAAAAAAATGGAGATCGACATGCTTGAATGATGATGGTTATATATAATCAAAGACTATGATTTATCTACTCAATATCATCATGGAATGAGGACTAGGTAGCTAATTATGTTATATTTAATTAACCTACTACTCTATCCATGTTGCGGATTGAGAATTAAATTATCTTCATGGATATAAAATGACAGGATTTGAAAATAATAGTGGATGGGAATAACCCATAAAACGAACAAATGATTGCCTAAACAATTTTCAAGACCATATTAAGAAGTCAGAAAGGGATGATCCATATGTACAAAATAAAGTGAATGGATTAAATTAAGGGAAGTTAAAGAGTTCCATGGAAATGAAGATGTTTTGATTTGGTTTTGAAAAATTATTCTTGATCATTAATCACATGGGATGAAGAATGGTCTATTGGATAATACACATAGGTTAACATTCTATATCTATCTTTGGAAGACCAATATGCACTTTGACCTTTGAGGACACTTCTGTTGGGAAAACCTGAAGAAGATTATTTTATGAGTATATCTCAAGGTGCTTGATATGCTTTCAAGTTAATGCAGATTAATATAAGTCCAAAGGGCTGATACAACCATTTTATATACCCATGTAGAAATGGAAGAATTTCACTATGGACTTCTTCATTTGCCTCATGAGGGAATCTAAAGGAAATAAATCAATATGGGTTATTGTGGTCTGACTCCCAAAGGATTCTCACATTATTGATATTTAGGAAGATATATCTCTTTAAGAACATGAAAAGATATATTTGAATGAAAATGGTTAGAATGTATGGATTTCCACTATAAGCATTATCTGATCCTGACCCACGATTCACGTCTAAATTCAGGAGGAGTCTTCAACATGCTCTGAGTACTGAATTAAATTTCATCTTGGACTATAACCCCCAAACTGATTGATAATCAGAAAATACTATTTATATGCTTGAATATATGTTATGAGCATTCTCTATAGAAATCAAGGGAGGATGATATCATTATCTACCATTTCTTATGTTCTCATACAACAATAGCTTCCACTCAATTATTCAGAGGATTCCATATGAATATTTTTTGGGAAAGCGATGTAGAACTCCAACATATTGGGATAAAGTTGGTGAAATAAATATAAATGGACCCAATCTTGTAAAAGATATGATATAAAATCATAAAGTCGACCAGAAACATATAAAAAATTCTTAGAGTTGAAAAAAAGATATGCAATCAATAATCCAAGGGACTTGGAGTTCGATGTTGGAGATTAAGTCATATTAATAATTTTACCATTGTAGAGTGTAATGTGATTTAGAAGGAAATGGACAAAAAACACATGGTATAATGGCCCCTTTGAGACCCTTAATTGCTTAAGAGATAAGACCTATAATCTTGAAAATCCACAATGTGTGTATAACATTCATGATATGTTTCACATATCACTCCTGAAGAATTACATACCAGATCCCTCAAATGTACCAAACTCAGATGTAGTATAACTAGAAGATAATCTCTCAAATGAAGAGTACCCCATAAAGTCTATGGACTAGAGAGATAATTTTATATAAAACAGGACAACCTACCATGTCAAATTGTTGTTGCAAAATGATATGTATGGGGAAGAAACTTGGGAACCTGGGGAGGCGATTAAAAAGTTGCACCTTCACCTGTTTATGTAAAATGAATTTTCGTGGATGAAATTTCAAAAGGGGAAAAAATGTAATGACCCAAATTTTTATCAATGGAATTTATCCCTTATTATAGTAATATCATTTAGTATAAATCTCATAAAATCACTTATAAACTATAAAAAATGATTTAAAAATGAAAAAAATAATGAAATGAGTATCATTTCTAGAAGTAATGGAACCGATACTAATTAAATAATATCATGGCCTTAGAAATAGTAATATGATCCTTATTAATAGTAAAATAGCTCAATTAATAATGACCCCACCCATAAAAGTATAAATATAATTAAAAAATCCAATAAATGAAATTATTGTATAATTATATGATATATTATGTAATTAAATATCTTAAAAATTATTAGTTAGGTTTTGTATTTTTGGTAATTCAAAATTATTAAATTACAATTTTATAGTTAAATAAATATTTTAAAATATTTTTTTTTTCATAAATTGTACTCATAAATATTTAAATTTCTTTTTTTATGAATTTTAGGTAAATTTATGAGACCTTAAGCATATTTTCAATGTGTTTTAAAATCAATTATTATTTTAAAATCAGTATTTTCCAAGTAAGTAATGATTTTAATTAAAAAATAAATTACCCATATTTAATTAAATTATTTTTATAAAACGGAGTCCATTTTTTAATTCTACACATAAAAAATGGTTCAGATGAATTTTTGTAATTTTTATCATATGCTTTAATTTATTGTGATTAGAGAAATACGTTAAGTCACAAAAAATGTTAAATTCATGAATTATGGAGTCATAGATGATGAATGGATGATGTAAGCCCAAAATCTAGTTTCTTCTTCATTATTTTAATATATTTAGTGATAATTGTCAAACTATTCACATTTTTGAGTGTGAATAATAAATTAATAAATATAATATTGAGAAAACTCCCCTCTACTCCACTATAAGTACCACCCTCACCCATATTCTCATCACACTTCTCAATATTTGACCCTTTAATATATTCTTTCAGTACTATTCCCCAGTCACTCCACCACATCTATAATCTCTTTGTCTCAAAAAAATACCAATTATTTTCCCTACGGAGGTTCTCAAGGAGGATAAATTCAAGAGGTAGATCTTCTCTCTCTTTCTTTTATTTTCATTTCAATTTAATTTCTTTTCATATTATCTCCTCACCTCCCTTCCTCCAAATGGAATTATAACTCCAGAATATTTGACATAATAGAATTATATCATGTGAATTTTATATTAATCATTAAAATCCACCCTCCCTCTATATATAATTTTAAAAAAAATTAAATTGTCATCTATGATTTGTCAATTTTCCGACATCATGGGAAATGCACATTAATATTTCTTTAAAACCTTCAAGGATGATAATAAAACCACTAAATAGTTGAAATAATATTTTAATGTGTATTTAATATGAATATTTATGTACATGGACTAACTTTTACACATTAAATAAAAGATAAAACCAAACGAGTTTGTTGTGATCGAAAAACTACCAAAATTAACCTTAAACGACCATTATTAAATTTTTTCATATTATTCAATCTTATATTTTATAAAAACATATTAATATAATAATTAAATTTTATTAGAATATCATTAATAACATATAACAACAATTATGGATATTTATCATCATTTCACAAGAACATCCATTTAGGAATACAAGTGAATTGATCATGAAACCCATGGAAACGAATGCTTCTAAAAGATGAAATAAAACTCTATAACTCGTAAAAAATTCGAAAAATGAATTTCATAAAACTATAATGAATAATATACATTTATTAAAGGATTTATATATTTAATTAGTGATTATAATTTCATTATATTTGATATAAATGTTAAGGTAACTTTCAGACATAAGGTAAGGAGAAATCCCAAACCTAATTGTCTTTCTTTGGGGTTTGCCTCTTTCTCCCCATTTTCAGTATGTATATTCTATAAATATCATTTATTCATTATCATATTAACTTTTTTGGGATATTAATTTCTTATTGATGAGTTAATGACCAACACAATGTTTTCTAAAAGAACACTTCTTTAAAAAATCAATCATTTTACTTCTCAAGATTGTTCAATCTTTACTCAAGGTTGATGAATCTCATATAAATTATGTTATTCAATATTTCATTTGAGAAAAAAACATTAATGAATTTATGATTTATGAAATGAAACCCATTCATATATGTGGTTCATTATATGTTCATGAATGTTATATGTTATATGTGGAATTCAATATAATGTTAATGTTTTGATTTGATAGGTTTGCACAGAATTATTTATTACTCCAATGAATTGGGTAATATGAAAGTAGGTCATGAGAAAAATTTATATTTTCATTAACGTGATGCTATATTTTTTCAAAACAAGTTTTTTACCGGTAATACCTAATTTTTTTTATGCATCTCCACATTCTGTAATTTTTTTTAAGGGTTCCTCTCATGATTATGATCATATTCATATATAATGATGAGAGAGATTATGCTAAACCCTTGTAATGTTGTTTTATTTTTTTATCTTCCTACATAATGGGATTTTAACTGGACCCTTTTTAATGTATATGTTTTTGTGACTACAATTACTAATGATAATTCGAGGCCAAATAATAATATAGAGAAGAAGAAATTAAATAAATGTTTGTGATTTATTTTTTAAATGTTCTATATGGTCCCCATTTTTCCAATATATGAAATCTTTGGTTCATTTTCCTGATATTATTTTATTTTTTTAATTTTTAAGATGTTTCAATAGTAGTGTATGAAAAAAGAGGGTCTCTATAAGGCCTCACTTCCTTCTATATAAAGCATCACTGTCAACATCACCTAATGTCATCACCCATCATCAATATGACTGCTCCCTTATAATTTCCTCAACGGAAGATATTATCTAGTATTAAAATGGTTTTTTATAAACCATTCAAAAAATATCTCAATGTTGATGATTCATATCGCACCACACATAGTGACAAACATGACATGATAATTAATATAGCTTTATATTCAATGATTGGAATGGAACACTACTAAATGTTTATGAAATCATAAGAACTCTCTATTATATACGTCTCTTGGAAGATATTCTCAATGAACCTAGCTTTGAAGTCCTTCCAAGACAAACCATTGTGTCTTACTACTAAACCTTTATATCCCACCATCATTTAGTCAGTCCACTATGCATGTAAGTATCAAGCTTGATACTCCACCTTGGGGTGTCTCAATATTCTTGGATATGGTCTAAATCAACCCAATCTAGTTCTATGATAATTGTGGTAAAACCTCACTCCGAAATAGTGTTGGGTTTTGTGACTAGAGCTCTTCCGTTCAGTATTCCATATAAGTGTCGACAACTTACAATATCATTTTGACCTCCTCGATGACACAAATCAAGATCCCCCTATGATTCTTGTCGATACATTTCCCAATATTTTTTAAATCCATCTTCAATCCCACCAATACATGATACTATACCTATTCCCAGACCTATTGCTAATGATCTATCCAACCCTCTAGGGCCTCATCTCGACCCTTAGGGACCTTAACTAGTGCACAATCAAGATGAACCAAATCAAAACCTTCTAGAAACTCTATAATAATTTTTCTAGGTGTAAACATGTTGAATTACAATAATATGGTCAGAAAATGATAATTGCACACACATCACACACAATCTAACATTTATATATATTATTGATTGAGAAATTTGTAACAACAACAAAAAACTCACAACCCTTACAATATACCATCATAACCATGTCACTAGACATATACCCTCATGCCCCCTTACCCTTCCATATTAGTTACATGTGTCACATATAAATACAGACTCATTAATATTCACCTAACCATAATAGAGTAAGGAATAAAATATCAAAGTGAGGTATCTGAGTAAGATTCCATGAAAGAGGATACTTAAGAAAAAACTATTTATCATCATTATTGATATTTTAAATAGATCACCTCTATCATTATACCTTTATCTACTATCAGATTTCGGACCACATATACATATTTCACATTTTAAATCACATCGTATATAGATTTTATTGTAACTATATGCCTGGGATGGCCAACTAGCATTCTACCAATAAAGGACTAAGCAGAAGAACACTATTTAGATTCCTTTTTTAAAACATTTAAAAACCATACCTCAGTTTGCACATTCCATATCCCCAAAGAAGATCCAATTAAATTTATCTTGGATTATATATATATATAAATATTTCCTCCTATGTACAAATCAATAAATCATGATGTTACCTCTCATTGAATTACATTCCAAGGGTCCAAAATCCCCACTTTCCATACCAGGACATGTGTCGAAAATCCTCTCTTTTCTCACCAATCCATGGGTCTAAAATCCTCTCTTTAAAAACCTTAAAAGGGTCCAAAATAATCTATTTCTATAGAAAGAATGTTTCACACATCATAAAAGATAATAATAAAATCCAAGGGCACCACTTGAGGTGTAAATTCTAACATCTTTAAAAGAGAAAAACATAACAATAATTTCCCACCCCTAGAAACATGGTCTTTCCCCCATGCATGGGGATGCATGAACCCAAGAAATAAGCTCGTAGCCCATTACTGATAACATTATAATCTGTGTTATACAATAGAAAAATAAATAATGATACAAACTATTGTAAAATAGATACATTTGATAACAATTTTAGTGACCTGCCCCAATTAGCCACCTGAACATTGATGTTGGTCGGAGTGCCACTTGGCCTTAAGAGTACCTCCCCATATGCTAGCCTCTATAAACTAGAAGCGAGGGGGTAAATATGTTCTTATATGGGAGAAAATACCATCAAATTATGTTAATATTAATAGTCAGTATATAAACATAGCAGTGAAATAGTGAAAAAATGACCTAAAAGTTTACTCAATGTAAGGAATTCATAAATAAAAAGAAATAATAACAATATCAGACAAAATATTTTCAAAATAAAATACAATATGAAAACTTTTTTAGAAACATTAGTAAAATTCATGTCATGCATTAAAATAGGTATAAATGGTTCTTATGGAAGAACTCAGTATATAAAAATATATATACATGTTGATACAAAAGAAATAATGATCAAAAGTAACTCTAGATGCTTTAGGAAGATATAAGGTCCATTTACATCTGTCACATGAAAAATGCCATCCATGATCACTAAGACCCATCTCCCTAGCTTTGACCCTTACCATATCCAAAAATATTAAAGTCTACTTCTATCCCAAAGGGACCATGTTTTTTGTGAGAATAAATATCTATAGGCATTCACCAATGTGTGCCTATCTTATATATATGATAAATAATTTTTGTAAAAATATATATAAATATCCAATACATAACATAAAATTAACTTGATTACCTTGTACGTAGAATCCATAAGGAAGTAATCACTTTATTCTTCCATTATAGGTATAATTCTAGTGGATAATAACCATAGAATAAATCCCAATCATCCCATAAATAAAATCATTTAGGTGAACCATTAGGTTTCACCTCCAATGAATCACCTAGATCCTCATTCAATAAATGATGAAGAAGCATCCAAAAAACACCCAAATAACAATTCCCTAATCCCACAATCAAATATTTGAAATATCATTTCACATCAAAGCTCAATGACCATAAGGATAAAGTTTTTTCCCCTAAATAATAACATTTTCGTCTCAACATCAATGTTCATGATGAATGGATATATACGTACTCTGAAATAATCCATGACCAAATAACTCAATTCACAACAAGCCTCATCCCCCAACCAATTTGCATAACACTATCGGACGATAGATCCTCACTACTAATGTTTCATTATACAAAAATCACCTCCAATAATAGTGATAATCAACCCCATTCTATGCCAAAATATAATAGAGGCCTCCCCCGACACATGTTCTCAATATCACCACATCATTTTTGTCATATCTATGTTCACACAACTCCAATGGCGCATCATCCAATTATAATGAGTGAAATCCACTAAGGTAGTAGATAATAAACATTATCATAAAATATCATGACTCTATGACCGTGTCTCTCAACATGATGGGAAACACCATACAATATTGCATGGGTCATTTATATTTACCTGACGACCTCATCTCTTATGTTAGATTTCCTGGTTTCTCAACCTATGATCAACATAACTCATAAGATACATGACTCACCCAACCAGACATACTATGTCACCACATCTAGATGGAAAACACCATCTCATTCTTCAGGTTGTGCCTTTAAAGTTCCCATAAAACTCGTCACATTTAAAAAAATAATGTTATTTAATTATATAAACACACCTACCCAAACTACCCAAGGTCAGAATCCTCTCAATAATATTTTAACATCGTTAGTCTGGTAGAAGCATTCCTAGAGGAATATCTTATGATCATTTAATTAATTTAATGTAAATAAATTAGTTAATTAAATTCTCTCCAGAACTAATCTTGTAACTATCAAGGAAGAACTATAAAAACACAAGAAAAATTAATAGTAATTATATACACCACCAACCTTGTGTTGGTAGATTCATTCTCTCTAGGTATCAGCCTCAGACTAAAGATGATTTGAAATCAATTGGTATTTTAGAATAAATGATTGAAAATAGGGGGAAATGTTTTTAATAGATTGTGTAAACTGAATAGAGATAAAAATTAAGAAAGGAATAAACATGATAAAATATATAAGTGATACACATCCAACACTTCTGATGGTGTTCTAATAAGAGATCATAAATGAAATAGGGCTCAATGACTAAGGTCGTGGAAGAGGGTGTCTCCCCTCTACAATTCACATGGGCAGACAAGGAGAATGGGTGACATAAATAAATTTAGGTACATTTTAGTAAATTCACTTCTTTAAGTTCCCCACGTGGTTTTCCCGCACTGTTTGAGTAGTCGTCCGCAAAACATGTATTACCCACTGTATAATCACCACACAACATAGGATTACTCTTTATAGATTTCATATGTGTGGGAAAACCATTCATGAGCCTATTATAAAATATATATTTTTCACACACATTCATACTCCCCTTTCCACATGGTTTATCAATCCATGTGTAGATCCAGAGAGGGGTTACATGGTTAAACATTGGAGGACACATGGTTTTTTTAAACCCTGCGCCTCTACCAGTATTTTCAAAAAAAATCCTTGGCCTCATACACACCTGACTCAACAACAATACCTGGAGGAAATTACATAGCATCAACACTAATCTAAAAACCTGTCCAATGGTGAAAAATTCACTATTATTTGGATTATGATAGTCACCAATGATGTTGGTCAATCCACTAACTCCAAAAATTAAATATTTTTTGACTATATCAAACCACTCCAAAAGCACGGACATTAACATATTGTCCATTTTGAAATTATTCATCATAGAAGGATGGTTTTATATCCCATGGAACTTTCATCTAAATTCTCTCATGTTACGATCTATTCTATGTATCCATATTAAAGAAGTGAATACATAAAACATCACATGTATTGAGTATATTGTTTATATAATTTATCGTGAATCATTATATAAAAATCATCATGTATAAATGTTGGATCATAGAGATAAATTACTATGGAAGAATACTACTCATTGGTATATAGTTCATATGATGAATAAAAAAGTAATGGAATGTACTTGGGACACTGGGGGTGTGATGTTGTTGATATATTCTATTTTTTGCATCATTGAAAGTAAAATATACAATGTGAATTTAATCCTAAGCTGGTAGAATGCAACACCACAAAATTTTAAATTTATTTCATTTGAAATAAACATGAACTATTAGATAAATTCATTTATACCCAGCAAAAAGTTTATATGAATTTTGATATATTATAAAATTATAACATAGTCATTGAATTAGTGATTATGAATAATATTTCTCAAATTTTGAAATATATGTATAAAATATTATGATGATTTATGTTTTTTAGTAAAAAATAAATTTTAATTGGATATTTTTTATTAAAATATTTTTCTAGTAAATGTATTTTTCATCATGTTATGAATTATTATAAAAAATGGTTTTGAAAACTGCTGAAAATTGATTTCAATTAAATATATTGATAATTTAGAAAAATAAATAAATAAAAGTCCATAAATTAGTAATCTAAATGTTATTAATGAATATAATATTTATTAAATATTTAAATATTGGTTTTTTCATAATCCTATTTTCCTATGCATAATGTGTTTTTATCATAATAAATTAAATAAATAATTATTGATAATAGGTTTTACTGAAATATAAATATTATATGTTAAATAATAAATTTTTCATTAATTTTATAATTTTTAATTTTCATTGAATGAATTTAAATTTACATTAATTACTAAAAATAAATTTATCTATAAAATTATCTTGGTTGTGTTCGGTGTGATTATATTAAAATTATTTTTTTTCATGTATAGAAATTTTATTATATAAAATAGATTCCATAATTATAATCATAATTTCTTTATTTTTTATTGACTCATTTATTTATTCATAATAAAATGTAAAAATTGAAAAAAAAAATTCATGTATATGTTTGGTATGAGTTTGTCGGGAGTTAAACTAAGAGATTATGGTAAGAATGGGACATAATATTGTATATTTATTATATTTTGAAGATATTTAAACCATATATTATATTAACATAGAATTAATGTCTGTATGGAAGCATCATACTTGATAAATACCTTAATATTGATTTATTCTTTTAAAACATTCCCTCTCGGTCCTCTCCCTCACAAATAAAATCCCACCATATCTTACCTCTTACTTAGGATATAATTACCACATACTTGAACCAATGCCGGACAAATTTTGTTCCCAATATCCCTCCACACATACTAGTGGACCCACTATTATTATAAAAAGAACATTTGAAGACTTAAGGGTTAATCTAGAGTAGGTTTATCAAAGAAGTGATGTAAATCCTAACTGAGAACATTCAAATTTTTTCTTCTTCCATCACATCAAAAAATAGTTTCACTATAATGACATGATCAATCCATTTTAATAAATATAATATCATTATATTATTATATTATGAAATCAATTTTCCACCTTCATTGAATTTGATGGTAAATAAAAGTATCACTCTAGTGTATGTGTGGAATACCGCCTCCATATAGCAATATGATACATTTTCCATCACCGCCAAAAATTGGTATTTATAATGTCGTATTTAATTAATATTTCTAAATATTATGATATTATTATGATTATTCAATGATAAAATATTATGTATATTTCTTTCTTTACTTTCATTAGAAGATTAATACAATATTAATGTGAATGGACTACATATCCCTGAATAATGTAATTTATTTTCAATTAAAACTTTTACGGATATGACTAATTAATTATATAATGAAAGTATACGATAAATTTATAATTTTTAATATTTTATACATGATGAAATCATTTCAAAGGTGAAAGTATCCAAACCACATAACTAATAAACATATGAAAAATGATCTTATTTTCTTCTGAATTTTCATTTAAAAAAAAATTAACAAAAAAATTAGTAATTAAAAATTAAAAAGTAATGTTGAAAAGAAAACTTTTTGTTAATACAGTTAAAAAATAAATAAATTATTTAATATTATTTAATTTCAACGATGTAATAAAATACTTTAAGTAATAATTTAGTCTAAAATTTCATTTTTAGGGATTATATATTCTAAATTTTAATTGAGGGGAATTTTATAGACCATATACTCTAATCCCAATATAATATCATATGTTATGTTTATTAAAATAAATTTTAAACATGTATACCATTTTATTCTCTTTGAAACATCAATTGATCTTGAAAGTGTTTTTAAAAGAAAATTTAAACATATTTCCTCCCTATTCAATGATATTTATATTCCACATCCATGCCCTTAAAAGATGTTTTTCAGATGTTTTTACAAATATTTCAAATTTTTAGATGTTTATTTTCTTTAACTTTTACATTAGTTTCATTAGTTTCAAATGAGTCAATTTATTTTAATATTTTCCCATCAATTATTTTTTTAGTTTTTTTAAAGCCATGAAAAGAATGTTTTTTATTAACATATAATTTATGAAATTATTTTCCCATAGTCTGGATGGTTATTTTCATTAAATATTCAATTATATATTTCCACATATATTTTCATAGAAAAATATTGTCTCTATTTTTTTTATTTATAGTTTGAACATTAATACAAGAAATGATATTTATCTAATGTTTTAAAAAACGTATCAGTGTTATTTTAAAGGAATATTATATATATATACATAAACATACTTTAACGGAAGTTATGATTCATGTGTAATATTATATTATGATACCATCCAATTTTATTCGTTGGATGGATTATGATACTGTTGATTTAAGAATAATTCTATAAAATAAATTTCATTCCCATGAGTTATTTATGTTATGATAAAAAGATTATAGAACACATTTTTTTTCCTGGATTCAATTAGGATGAAATTACAGAATGATTATAAAATATGTTTTTCTTAGACATGTTATTATATGATTAATTGATGAATGTTTTTTGATCTTGTGTTTCATATGTATATGGTTTTTATTATGTGATGGGTGCACATGAAATTATATATCTATCTAGTATAATATGAAATGCATGATATATAATGATATAATGAGAACCGTAATAGGGATTGTACCCAATTTAGAAAGGTAATCTATAAAAAGGGATAGAATTTGGATTGAATCACGATTGAGAAAACGATGGAATGGGGAGTGAATCCATTATACTATGATAGTCTTGGGTGTGATCCTTTCATTGAAGTGATTTTTTATGCTTCTATATATTCCATAATATTAGTTATTGTTCTTAGGATATTAATTAATGCCCCATGATTTATTATTGATGATTTCATATAGATATTCATTAATTTTTTTTTGAAAACCCATATGACATTATTTATGATTTATGATATTTGATTGATTGGATATGATTCCATAAGTTGTGATAATGTTATAATATCCATTATGGTATCTTATTTTCACTTATGATTAGTGGATGATATCTATTACATTATCCCTTACGTGTATTCTAATCTATACCATGATTATGTTTAATTTCCTAATTTTATAAATAAATAATTTTTCTATGGTATGTATAAGAATCATAATATGTATAGAGTTATTTGAATTATACATTTAAGATAATCCAAGAAATAAGAACAATATATTTCTCATCTATCAATACATTAGTCCTTCATGTTTATAGGGAGTTAATTTTTATGATATGTATTTAATTTTTATCTAAAACGGAATTAATATATATTAATGAAAATCTTAGGTCACTAAGATATTTGATCCAGTGGATTATTTAATTTCAAGAGATTAATACTAGATCTAGATTATCGTGTGACACATCAACCACGTCATGAATGTTTTTGGAAAATGGTGATTGGTATCTTTCAGTCATCTATCATGGGTGGTGAATTTGTGGAAATGATAGAAGGACCCAAATGAGGCGATGGAACTGAAATGTGGGAAATTGTATCAATCATCATGTAGTTATAATTTAACCATATGGATTTTAGTATATGTAGTTATATAATAATTCATTGAGTATTGTGAGAAATTAAATATTAAAGATCAAAATATTAAGGTGTTGGTTATGGCCATGGGTAGGATTACTTATGAGGCATGTGGTTCTTCTTTTGAAGTGGCTATGGTATCAGACTAGGCTCTTGTATAGCCCATATAATTATTGGATTTTTTTTGTATTTTTATTTGGTTATCTTATTTGGATATGACTAAACCAAATAGAGATTTATATAAAAAATAATAAAACATGTTTCTAGGAATATTAGTCACTCGATCATGGAATCAAAACGAAATTATATAGATACATCAGGAATGTGGTTGGAGAGAAAAAAAATTATTCCATGATATTCATATATTTCATATCAAATAATTTGATGGTTTTCATTAAAACATGGAATATATTCATATGGGTGGTACATAGTGTGATGATTTTTATTTTCTCTAGGGATTAATTGAATAGGATTAAATAATGTTAGGCTAAGGAGGGAGACTATATGACCATGTGTTTCTAGTATGAGGGTCTAAAATTGAACCCCCATTTATAAAAACTTATCCCTGTGTGTATGAGAACATATGTTGATGGATTTTGTTTCCGAAAAATTCATTGGACTCCTATCTATATATAATACTAAATAGAGACATGTTTGACTTATTTATAAAGGATTGGTGGTTGATTTAATTTTCCTATATTTAATAAATTATTTGAATTTATTTATTATGAAATAATAATAATTTTTCTTAATTTATGAAAATGAATGAGTAAAACATGGAAATGAAATTACAAAGCGATCTGGTATTTATGCAAGGATCTACGTAATATGTCAATTTATATATCAAAATTTATTGCTTCTCTAATTTAATATATTGTATTATTATTATTACCTAATAATAATAATTTTATTAGTGAATCATAATTAAATACTAGTTGGAATAGAAATATTAACTATATTGATCATTATCCATGAGATTTTGTTAATTTATTTTGATGATTATATCATTACGAAAATTCAAGACTAAAACCTCATGTAATAGAATCATCACTTTGATAATGATTTTTTATTAAACTAGTATAAAACGCCAACATAGATTAATTATGTATTTCAAAATAATTAATTCAATATACTGATCATATATGATATGTTTTATGTGAAAATTTAAAACTATTGAATATAATTAGTTAAATAGAAGTATAATTTCAAATAATGAAAGTAATAAGTAACCTAATGACATTAATATAGAAATTAAAATTAATAAATAGTAGAAAATCATGGATCTAGGGCTACGATGAATCCATATTGATTTTATTTTATGAAATTACTATATTCATTTATATCATCTAAAATTTGATTTTTATAAGGATAATTAATGTTAGAAAAGTGATGGAAATGTATATTAGTGATAATTGTAGAAAACCTTATATATCTATAATTGAAATTAGATAATTAGATAAGATTGAGGATAATTATTAATATTAATGTTGTGATAATATAACAAATAAAAAGTCATATACTTGTTTAATGCATTGTACTCAATGAAATTTATTTAAATGAATGGTTAATTTTACCATAAGTACCATGTCAGTAAAAATATTATAATAAAATATCCTGAAATTAATGTGAATCGTTTGATAATGTAGTAGACCAAATTTGTTAATTTGGGATGTCATAGATAAAATTATAAATAATTAAAGTGGAATAAACCTAGATCTCATTTCAAAATTAGAATAATTCAATTGAAATATCCATGTTTATTGAATTACGATCATTAGAATATGAAACGTTGTGTTCATAGAAATCATTAGGGCATGAAGTGGACTGCAGGGAGTAACAAATGTACAAATAATATGGGTTTTTTGAATTTTATAGTAAGATAATTTTATAAAAAACACTAACATCTAATTTAATAATCATTTGATTATATATGATGGTATAGTGGGAATCCATTGAGGAAGACGCATCAGCTCTCTATTGTAATATGTGAGTCATGAAGGGCTTATAAGGGGATCTAGGATTGTGATTGAACTAATTATTGTGTGTTCTCATTAATGTAAGATGTGACTCCAATTGTATAAATTATATATCAATAATTATTGAAGATAATGTTTTATCACTATCAAACATAAACTTTTTATAGGTATTTAGTTGGAAAATTTTAACCATTCATTATCTCATCCATCACCAAAACATTATAACTTATATGGCCTTTTCCAAGTATACAGGGCTAAAAAAGATACATCACAGAGGTCTAAAGTAGTGGAGTCCCACGACATCCTTCACAAAAATATTATTCCTTCAAGAGGAAAATATCATATGTCATGGAAGTAAGATATACATTGGTTCGGGGATTCCATAGAGGCCAATAAGTCAGTTTCCATGTTCTCCTACCACTAGGTATGAGTGATATGCATGTGGGTTCCCATGAGTTGTTTTCATATATTGATAATTTATGCAATGTTATAGGGATAATTTTCATTGCCTGATAGTTCTTTATAAAGGATCATATAATTTGTCTCCATTTCCTTCAAGAATAATCTTCTTCTACTTGCATAACTCCTACCCAGTGATTATAGCCTAGGCCTCAGCTTGTAAGTCATAGTCTCTTCGGATGTGACATGTAAGATATTTTGAGTACATAGGTGAAAATGATTAATTACTCTAGAATATGAATGATTTATATGCACTTAATGGAACCGAATTTATTTTTAACTAACTTCAATTACATGGTGTGATATGCATGACATGCATATTGTACCATATACTTATTATGAATTACAAAAAATAATGGGAAGCCTATGATTCCTATATCATATAGTACAATATGAAATATGACATTTCTCCTAAGATGCACACATTTTACACCTTCCACCATTGTAATTCTTTCAATTTTTTAATCAATTTTGGAAGGATCGATCATGCATAATGTATACATTTTACTAGATTAATGGATTATCAAATGAAATGTAACTAATTTCTAGTATTTAATGAATTTGATTTATTTATTATGGATAAAAAAATTGTCATTTTCTGAGGATCATTGAGGATGGATACATAAGAGAATGAGTTTCCTCATTGGAGTGATTGTGATAATCAGTTTCATTAAAAGTATATTAAAAATATTTCCCAACATGGAGATTCATTATTTATATAAAATTATGGAACTATCATCCTACACAATAGTTAGGAATTATCATGATACAATTGTGGATCTAAAGACTACTGTGATTAGTTATAAAAAATATATTTTTTCTACATCAATTATAAAGATAATGATTATTCTGTTGAGATGGATTTTAATGTAACAATGAAATAAGTATATATTTTCTTTTATATAACCTTCAAAATTGATCCTATAAGATATAAGAATAAATTAATGGTATATTTTCCACTATAAATGATCTTATGAAGAAAACTTAAACCTATTGAGTGTTATCAGGGTGATGTTTTTTAAGAATTAAGTGTGCTTAATCTACTTGTTTACAAATGATTCTATATCTAAATACACCAACAGACATATTTTATAGAGATCTAGGTAGATATTCCTCTATTAGGATCAAATGACGAGTATGATAGATCTATATCATAATTTAAGATAATGTAGAAGCTCGGTAATTTATTTTGTGGCATTCATTATGATATTGATATTTCAATGTGTGGCTTAATCATTTGTTTTTTGGAAATTGAGAGTCTTTTTATAAATATGATATAAAATATATCATTAAATAAGGATGGAGTTATATTGATATCACCGATCAAAGGTTCTAATATGTGGGTTAGTGTAAAATTTTGAAATATTTTTCCATCTAAAAAACTAGCTTTTTCTGGTGAGTGGGTTTCAATAGATCTAGTTATAAGCGCTACAAAAGACCCCCATTGTCAGTGCTATAAAAAGCACTCTCAAAGGGGGTATTTGACATAACTTTTTTGTCACTATTAAATGGGGTCTTTATGAGTGCTAACAATCGATGTTAATGGGTGGAATTTGGTAGTTCTTGTAAAAAATCACTGATAATGGCCCCCCCTTAAATAGTGCAAGTAATAAAGAGCTGATAAAGGGATCCATTTATCAGCGCTAGTAAAAATGACTTTATAATGTGGGTATTTATCATTGATAATAAAAAATAACTGATAATGGGTCTCTTTATTAGTGTTTTTTAAAATTACTGATAAAGACCCCTCACACGTTTTTTGAGGGATTTTTTACTATCCCTGATAATGGATATATTTCTTAATATAATAATGTTCCATTAATATATATATATATATATATTGATAAAAATAGAAAACATATTTATTAAATATTTTTTATATAAGAATAAAAAGTAATTTACATAAAATATATATAATATTTAGTGAAAATGGATTATAAAATAATTATCAACAATAATCAATAATTTTCTAATAATTATCTAGTGATAGTAATTTAATATATATACGAAGATAAAAATATCAAAAAATAATAATTTATTTAAAATAATTTGAAAACATAACATGAACATAAAATTACCATAACAATTGATCTGAGAGTTCTTTTAAGCACTACCACATATCAAATTAAATCATGTGATGAGCTCTATAGTGTTTTGACTAGGTGACACTAGACGATGCTTATTCAAGTACAAAAGAGGCCCTAAAGTCATCCAGAATTTTATTTTTTTTTGAGCTACCCCAATTTTGATCATATTAAATGGAATTTTATTTTCATTTAAAGAGATTATTTTCTCATTTTTAGTGCGGAATAAAATTCTTTTTAGGGATTACATTCATATTGAAATTATTATTTTGATGTTTTATAATTTTTCCCAATATTGTTTTTTTTATAATTAAATATTGACATATTTTATTACATTTACTTATATTAAATTTCTTCTATAAATACATATATTATCATATTTACATAAAAATGTATATTTATATATATATATAATAAATAATAATTATTCAGTTTAATTAAAGTAAATAAATTATCCATTTTATTTATCTTATAAAAATGAATTCATATGTATGTATATACATATAAAATTTATGTCTATATATAAACATGTTTGTGTCAAAAATAAATAAATAAATAAATATTCTAATATATGCAATAAATATGTATTCTATAAATTTATTTAAAATAATATCTAACGATTTTTAACATTGTACAAATATATTTAAAATGTTTTTATACAAATAAAAGTTTTTATTAATAAATTCATAAATATTTCTATTATATTCTAGAATATGAAAATGAATAAAAAATATAATATATTTAAATTAATATAAATAAAAAAATAAAAAACAAAAACTTATATGCTATAAATTTACTTTAAAATAATTATATAAATATATAAATAAAAAAGATAATTATAAACATATAAATAAATAAACATAAATATCATTAAACATACAACAAATAAAAATGGTGTAGTGGTAAAGGATGTTATCTTTAAAATATAGGTTTGGGGGACGAATCCATGCATGAGAACATGATACTATAAATTTTTAAAATGTGGATAAAGGGTTTGTGGGATAAAAACAATAATAATGGTGGGGGACACTGTTAAAGGCTTCGTGGAAGCTCTTACAAAGTGGTCTGTGTCATAACCCGTCCTCGGGGCCCGTGCCGTGACTACCCCAAGCCCGCCTTCCATAGGCTAGGGGCTCGCGACTAGCACCAAAGTCATAAATCCCGATAAAAGGGAAGAAAATGCCTTTATAAAAGTAAACAAACACAACAGAGTACGCAACAGAAGAAAACACTAAGTAAAACTGAGTACAAAAGTATGTGCTGAAAAGTAAATGGGCCAGTATACAAACCCAACTATAAAGTATAGTACAACTGAAAAGATAGTAAAACTACAGTAAAGTAGAACATCAACCACTGAGTCATCCTCCGGGAATCCCACCTGAAGGGTGGGTACAATGGTCTCCTCAGTGCTCCATGCCCATCCCTCTCCTCCGGGTATCGCCTCATCGTGAGGTACACCTCCAGGTACCGTCTCGTCATGAGGTGCACCTTTGGGTACTGTAAAGTCCTCGTACACTCAGTCTCGGTCAGCGCTGGCCATCGTATGCATCCAACACAATGAGGTGCGGGCATAGCCAGTGTAGGGGCGAGAATAACGACAATCATTAGGGACCCCGAGACCCTCAGGGTCTCACAAAATCCAACAAGTATAAACCAAAAAATTAATATTTCAACGGATAAACATTACTTAGCTATATGCCCATACATATACCTATGTTATCAAGTAACCCATGTAAATCATGAGGAAAACACAAAGGTCAATGAATCAGCTCAAACCAAGTTTTTATCCATGATGTCGAAACCATGGCTACTGGAGAACTCCTCCTCTATCGAGCACAGTAGTCCTGTCGTGACTTCGAGGTGCTACTCCAAAACATTAGACTGCTGAGATATTCCTTCAGTCGAGTACCGCGGGTCTGCTGTCTCACACAGTAGCGCTCCCCGCCATGGGTCTGCCACCTCACATTGTAGCGCTCCCCCTGATAGCCTACAGAGGTACTCCTTAATTAGTGTACTGTGGGTATGCCGCCTCACAAAGTAGTTCTCCTCCTCCATGTGTCTACCACCTCACACAGCAGTGCTCCCCACTGGGCTAGTCAAGTAACTCCGAAACGAATCAGACAAGCAGTAATCAGGTCTCTGCCAGGTACTAGGTCTCTGTATTCCGTATACTCATCTCTAGGAGGATCCACACCACGAGATACTGGTCGATACTCCATGTGTCACGAGTCCCACGAAGAAGTATCATAAAGGAAGGCAACATCATAGGGGTCTCAACGCAACAGACTGTGCGTCAATCAGACACCCGGACTGTGAGTTATTGTCCTTCTCATCCCGGGGGCCCGGTTGGTTTCGTGTACGAACCAACCCAACTGTATCTCAATTGTACCCCGAAATCCTATGGGGTATACTCAAAGGGACTTTTTCTCAACATAATTACCAACGCTGCTGATGGTTCGTCAAATGGATGTCAAGTCTGAGTGTTATTAGCTTTTCCATTCTATGGTCTAGTTGGGTTTTAAGCTAAAAAAAACTGACCATACTCCAATTGCATCCAATCTTCAAGTGGAGTATTCCAAAAAAACTATCTCATCAAAAGGAATCCAACTTAGTTGACAACACGTCAATCGGACGGCTGGTCCTTAAGTTATTAGTGTTTCCACTCCGAGGGCCCGATTGGTTTCGGGTTCGAAGAAACCCGGCGATACCCAAACATCACCAAAACCTTGATTGTAATATAATGAAAAGAGATTATCGATCCAAGGAGTCCAACACAACTGATGGTGTGTCGATCTGAGGTCTGTAGTTCATGTTATGGGCGATTAACTGAAAAGGGTCTAAAGAGGAGGTCTGGGCCCGGTCCGACCCGGCCCAATACACACAGGGTCAGCCCGAATCGAGTCAACCCGAATCGAGTCTGGGTCGACCTGACCCATGTCCGAGTCCAGCCTAGTATGGCGTGGCCCGGCCAGGCTGGGCATGGCTAGGCCAGCCGGCTGAGCGAAACGGGGGTCGCGGCCACCGGTTTCTCCGAAACAGCGACGCCTGGTTAGCGCCGCCTGGCCTCCCTGGAACCTGCGTGGTAAGTTTTCTGCTCCACCACCACTGCAGCCGGTGCCGCGCTAGGGCACCACTATCTCTCGGTGGCCGGCCACCGGCACCGCTGCACCGTCGACCTGCACGGTCATGATCTTCTACAGGCCACCGGAGTCATTCTGGTGGTCCGTTTGGCCTCCCGTCTGCGCCTGCAGCCCTCTCGTGTTTTTCTCTACACTAAGATGACCTCAAAACATCGTTTCCCTTCAGTTCACCCATCTCCAAGCAATCCAAACATCATGAACAATATGGCGGTGGGTCTAGACTTGTTCATTAGCCCGTGCCCACCACGTTAGAGGCTCAAACTATCACCCAACAAATAAATTCCAATGTTCACAGGTATAAATCACATATATAAAATTATAAAAAACTCCCCTACCTAGAAATTGACGTCACACGTCGTCGAGCCGTGGAAGATGAGCATCGCAATAGTCGTGCATCGCGGAAGAACGGTGTCGTCCGATCAATGTTGGAGGAAGAGTCGTTGATTCCACTGACGTCGGGGGAAGAAGAAAGGATGATGTCTTTTTTACGTCCTTCGAGTCATGGAGCGTTCTTCATTTTCTTCATCGAATAAGTACAATTTTCATTTTATTTCTCCAGAGCCTTCCCAAAGAGAATAATTTCCCACACAAAAAATGAGACAATAGGCTTCTCATATTAAAATAATATTTCCATACCTTTTGAATTTATTCAAATGAATAAATTAATTAAGGGTGCTCACATAATAAAATTTATGAGGTTGGAACATTAATGAGGGGAGGGTGGAATGTGGAGAGGCTCCACCAAAATAAATGAGGGGGAGTTTTCAAATAAAATAAAGGGGGGTGTTAAATGGGAGTTAAGGGGAGATGAAAGGATTGGGGATCGTGTGGGCCCCACCACACTGGATCCTCACATGGGAGGTTATGTGGGTGTGGGACACACCTCTAAATCCTCCAGGGAGTAAATAATAACCACTAAATAATAAAATTGTGTTCCAAATTTTTTTTAATATTGTATGAATTCCACAAACTATAACATTCATCCTGCATAAAACGCAACTGTGGTAAAGGTCCCCTTAAGTGAATACTGGCGCTGTGAGTTCATAGGTGTCCTTGGTATTCAATTCCGAGCTACGGTTCAGAAGATAGAAAAACTCACTCTTATGTTTACTGAACGTACCCAAAAAAAACATCAGAAATTGATTCGAGGAACACTGGGCCTTAGAATCAGGCGCTGTCAGAAACTGTGGAGTCGTAAAATTTCAATGAAATTAGGAAAAAAAATTCTTTGAAATTTCTAGGTCATTTAATTACCCCCAAATTAGGCTTTTAGGTCCATGTAAAGCTAAAACACACAGAAGGAAAAAAATGGGGGGTACTGAGCTCACATCTGAGCCTTCCGCTCCCATGTGCTATCCTGGAGGCTCTCATGCTGCCAGAGAATGCGCACCAGAGGAATCGACCATCCACATAGAAACCACTCATGTCGATCCTCTATCTCCACCGGGACATCCATAAATTTCCCCCCGTCATCGATGTCCAGATCCCCATGGTCGATGATGTGGGATGGGTCGTGCACGTATCTCCTCAGCTGAGATACAAGGAAGATGTCATGCACCTAGTGCAATTGAGGTGGAAGGGCCAGGGAGAAGCCACCTCGCCTACCCTACAGAGGATCTGGAAAGGTCTGATGAATTGTGAAGATAAATTGCATCCCCAACCAAATATTCCTATACCTCATCGAGGTGAGACACATAAGAAAAATGTGGTCTCCATCCTCAAACTCCAGTGGTCTTCGTCACCTATCAGCATAGGACATCTGTCTTCTCTGTGCAGTCTTCATCCGCTCCTGAATGATCTGCACCTTCTCTGTTGCCTCTCCCAGCTGTGAAGTTCCCAATCTCCTACTGAGAGCATCTACTACAACGTTACCCTTCCTAGGAGTATATACTATCTCGAAGTCATATTCCTGGAGGAACATGATCCATCGTTGCTATCTCAACTACTGTGAACCATACGAGATCACTGCTCGCTCCTGTATCAGGACACACCCGAGTCCGGTCCATGATGTGTCGCAGTAATCTACATACCCTACACCCTCCTCAGGTAGCCTCAAGATGGGCGCACTGGTCAACCTCTACCTCACCTCCATAAAGCTCTCTTGGCATCTTTCTAACCACACGAAGATTTTCCCCTTCTTCATCAATGATAAATGTAGTTCATCAACTCTAGATAAGTCTAGAACAACTCTATGTCTGGTCGACTCATGAGTGATCGACTGCACCCACTTATGAATGATTCTATCTCGTGCTTCCTGGGGTTTCCTTTTCACCGACCAAGGAAAAACCCCTCCAAACGTTGTAGGTAATCCACAACCTTTTTTCCTAATACAGTCAATCTGTGTATGAACTGTGGTTGCCCAGTCCATAGCCAAAGTAATAGCATAAGGCCTCGACACACCACCAAGAGGTTCCAACCGAAATAAGGAACTCAAGGGTCATATCACACCATCATAGTAAGTGTGATCATTGAGTCTCCTCCTAATGGTATCTCCAGACGCAAGGGTTAAGTCAACGGTTTAACCAGAAACTCTTGGTCTAGGACAAGATCTGTTGTAGAAAGAAATTACTGGTACCTATTTCTATTGATACGGTAGCTAGAAACAGACAAAGACCGTACCTCGATTCATTTCTAGATCCCTTGGGTCACACCCTTTGACCGCATGCAGCTACTCTCTTCCCCATCCCTCCTGCTCCCTGAGCCTTGCGGGGGCTACAAAGGTGGGTGGTTGTAACATATCGAAATGTACACCACCACATGATTCCCTCGTGGCTCTGCTTCCACATTTGTTGCTCTGCAGATTCATCTGTCCTTAACACTTCCACTTCTCGAAACATTATACATTCTCAAGTCTGTAAGACTGGTGCCAGTTTCATGCTTCTCACTGCTAACATTCACTAGTTGTATCTGATCTTCCAAAAATCATTCACCCACAAAGGTTCTCTCTAGTACCCTAACATAAGTAGGAATTCTTTAGAGAAATTTTTTTTGGCTCTGATATCCCTTAAACAATCCTCTTTCGGTAGTCCGATCCCCAAAGCAATGATTGTATCGTATTCAGCGAGTACCCGGAACGATCGGTATGCCTCGATAAATACTCAGCTACCAACATGTCATCCTGATGAAGCTGTATACGTTCAAGAGAGCTCTCAGCCACCTACTCAAGCCAGTCCTCAGCTGCCTGTGAGTTGGGAACACCTCAAAACATGAGGGGTATCTGATGCTGAAACACATGTAAGGCACTAAGCCAACAAGTTTCCTCTACCAGTATAGTCGGTTGTAACTACTGATCAACGTGTATTGATACAGCTGTCACACTACCTGAAGGTACTATCTCAAGCATTGTTCCACGTACTAAAGCCTCATCACTAAGCAGACCAACATCGTGGTCACGCACAGAAAAAGTCTAGTAGCTAAGACCACCATATGCCTTACTGGTGTCTCAACTAAGAGGAAGACTCTAGAAATCACCTCCATCTCATCCTCTACTTTATAGGAATATATCTCTCCATGAAATCTCGGAGGCCTCTGCTATTAGGACTCATGCAACGAGCTCAATCGGCATGCACCGTCCTCCAGTGTGGCTGGTGGTATCTACTATGCAACGAGTGGTGGTGCTGCTGGTACCCCACCCGAAGGTGCCAACATAGAATGAGGGCGCTGCACCATAGCCTCATCGTTCAGTGGGCCATCATCGGGTACTCATCTCAGAACTCCAACTCACTATCTGTGTGGAGGCATCCAGAACATATGCGACACAGTCAATAGACTATACCTGGTTAGCTGACCTGGTTGATCTAACATAAAGAAAAATTTTGAAGACACACACGCAATTAGTATTTTTGTGCACTGAGTTGGAAATCATGAAGTTAGGGTCCTGGTGTATGGATACGTTGGCCGCAGCACCAACACTAGACTCCCGGAACTGAAAACCACACTCGGTACCCTCAACACTGTTGCTTCATAGAAATAAAATATCAGAGTCCTAAGTTCTGTGGTAGAACCAAATCCTCTGATACTAATTTTTCATGACCCATCCTCAGGGCCCATTCCGTTACTACCCCAACCCGCCTTTCATAGGCCAGGGGCTGGCGACTAGCACCAAAGGCATAAATCCTGATAAAAGGGAAGGCATTGCCTTTATAAATGTAAACAAACAAAATAGAGTACATAAAATAAGAAAAAACTAAGTAAAAATGATTACAAAAGTATGTCCTGAAAAGTAAATTGGCCAGTATACAAACCCAACTATATGTACATTACAACTGAAAGGCTTGTACAAATACAGTAAATTAGAACAGCAACCAATGAGTCATCCTTCGGGAATCCCACTTGAAGGGTGGGTACAGACGGTCTCCTCAGTGATCCACACCCATCTATCTCCTCCGGTTAGCATCTCATCGTGAGGTCCACCTCCGGATACCGTCTTTTCATGAGGTCCAGCTCCGGGTACCATCGAGTCCTCGTACACTCAGCCTTGGTCAGCGATGGCCATCGTCTGCATCCAACACAACGAGGTGCGGGAAAAGCCCGTGCAGGGGTGAGTATAACTATACTCAGTAGGGACCCCGAGACACTCAAGGTCTGACAATATCCAACAAGGATAAACCAAAAAGGTAAGATTTCAATGGATAACCATTACTTAGGTATATTCTCATACATATACCTAAGTTATCAAGTAACCTATCTCAGTCATGAGGAAAAAAATGGTCACTAACTCAACTCAAACCTGAATTTTATTCATGATGTCAAAACCATGGTGGCTAGAGAACTCCACCTTTGTCGATCAGAGTAGTCCTTTCGTGACTCTGAGGTTATAATCCCTAACCATAGACTTCTGAGGTACTCCTCCTGTTGATTACCGTGGGTCTACTGCCTCACATAGTAGCGCTCTTTTCCATGGGTCTGTTGTCTCACACAGTAGCGCTCCCCCTGATAACCTACAGAGGTACTCAATCTGTCGAGTAACGCGGGCCGGTCGCCTCACAAAGTATCGATCCTCTACCATGGGTCTCCCAACTCACACAGTAGTGCTCCCCACTGGGCTAGTCATGTCACACCGAAACAAATCAGACAAGCATTCATCAGGTCTCAGCAAGCTACTAGGTCTCTGTACTCCTTAAGTTCATCTCTAGGAGGATCCTCTACATGAGCTACTGGTCAATACTCCATGTTTTATGAGTCCCAAGAAGAAGTATCTCAAAGGACCGCCATGTCATAGGGGTCTCAACGCAACAGACGACCTGTCAATTGGATGCCCGGTCTGTGAGTTATTAGCCTTTTTGTCTTGGGGCCTAGTTGGTTTCGTGTACGAACCAACCCGACCATATCTCAAATAAACCCTGAACTCCCAGGGGGTATACTCAAATGGACCATTTCTAAAGTTAATTAGCAAAGCAGCTGATGGTTCGTCAAACGGACGTTCAATCTTAGATTTGTTGGCTTTTCCATTCTAGGTGCCCGGTTGGGTTTTATGCTAAAACCATCCCAACCATACACCAACTACATCCAAACCTCATGCGGAGTATGAAAAAAAAGAGTCTTATAAAAATATATCCAACGTAGTTGACGACACGTCAATCGGACATCCAGTCATTATGTTATAAGTGTTTATTATCCGAGGGTCTGGTTGGATTCAGTTTCGAACCATCCCGGTCGTACCCATACATATCCAAAACCAAGAGTGTAATATACAATAGTTATTGTCTTGATCCGAGGAATCCTACGCAACTGACAGTGCGTCGATCGAAAGTCCATAGATCATGTTATAGGCGATTAACCGAAAATGGTACGAAGAGGGGGTCTCGGCCTTGTCCGATTCGGCCCAACCCACCCTGAGTCGACCCGACCCGGGTCCGAGGTCCGGCCTTGTCGGTTGCAACCTGACCCGGATGGCGCAGCCCTGCTCGCCTGGCACGGCCAGGCCAGCCTGGTGTGGCTCGACCAGCTGGCTGAGTGAAACGGGTGGCGTGGCCCCTGGTTTCTCCGAAACTGCGGCACCAGGCTGGCGCTTCCTAGCCTCCCTGGAACCTGCATGACATGGGTTCTGCTCCACCACCATTGCGGCCAGTGTCGCAGCAGTCCTCTACCAGTAACGCGCTAGGGATCCACTGTCTCCAGGCGGCCGGCCGGCACCAGCTGCCGCCTTCGGTCGTCGCCATCGCCGCGTCGGCGACCCGCGCCGCCGCGATCTTCCGTGTGCCACTAAAGTCATTCTGGGGGTCCGTTTTTTCCTCATGTCTGTAGCTGCGGCCCTCTTGGGTTTTTCTCTACACTGTGATGGCCTCAAAACGTCATTTCCCTTCTCTTCACCAGTCTCCATGAAATCAATGCATCAAGAACGATATGGAAGTGGGTTCAGACTTTTTTGTTCGCCCATACCCAACGTGTTAGAAACTCAAACAATCACCCAACAAATAAACACCCATGTACGAGGTCATAAATCACTTATATAAATTTATAAAAAATTCCCCTACCTCATAATTGATGTCACATGTCATCGAGCCGCAGAAGAAGAGCATCGAAATAGTCGAGTGTCGCAGAATAACGGTGTCATCCGATCAACATTGGAGGAAGAGTCGTTGATTCCGCAGACGTCGGGGGTAGAAAAAAGTATGAAGTTTCTTCACGTCCTTCGAGTCGTGGAGCGTTCTTCGTGTTATTCATCGAAGAATAAATTTTTTTTATTTCTCCACAGCTTTCCCAAAGAGAATAATTTCCCACACAAAAAATGAGACAATAGGCTTCTCATATTAAAATAATATTTCCATGCCTTTCTAATTAATTCAAATGAATCAATTAATTATGAGTGATCACTTAATTAACTTGATGAGGTTGGAACATTAATGAGGGGAGGGTGTAATGTGTATAAGTTCCACCAAAATAAATGAGGGGGAGTTTTCAAATAAAATAAAGGGGGGGGGGGGGTGTTAAATGGGAGTTAAGGGGTGATTAAAGGATTAGGGCTCGTGTGGGCCCCACGACACTAAATCCTCACATGGGAGGTTATGTGGGTGTGGGACCCACCTCTAACTCTTCATGGGAGGAAATAAACTCCACTAAATAATAAAATTATGTTCCAAAAATTTTATTAATTTAGTATGAATTCTTCAAAATATAACTTTCAACCCGCATAAAACACAACTATGGTAAAGGTCCCCTTAATCGAATATCAGCGCTGTGAGTACATCGGTGTCCTCAGCTTTCAGTTCTGAGAACCATTTCAAAATATAGAAAAACCCACACATATGTTTACTGATGGTGCCTGAACAAAACTTCAGAAATTGATTCCGGGCACACCGGGCCTCAGAATCAGGCGCCGTCAGAAACTGGAGACTCGTAAAGTTCTAAAGAAATTGAGAAAATAAATTTCCTTGAAATTTCAGCATCTTTACAGTCTGGCTCATAGATATTCATGAAAATATATTTTCACCCACTTTAACAATATTTTTAGTGCTTCTAAAAGGGGAAACTATCTTCACAAAAACATTTCACTTTTATAGGGGTCCTTTATCTGAAATAAAAACACTTCTCTTAAAAGGGTCATTTAACATCATTAAAAATAGTTCTTATAATGGGGTGATTAATTTGTTTTTTTACTTCTTATAAATGTAAAATTTATTAGTGATTTTCATTAACTTATAAAAGCCTATGGCTTTTAACCATGCTCTCGTAGTTAGTTATTTTTTAGTATTGATAGAGACCAATTAGAGGGCTTTTAAAATACCACTTTTGTAGTAGTGATCATAGAATATGTTATAAAAAATAAACTAAATTTCCCTTATTTCAGCATTATTTTATAATTGATATGTAGTAATAAATTATTATATGTGTAAAATTGTAATTTTTTTCAATTTTATGTTCTTTTTAATTATTATTTTTAGATTTATTATAAGTTATTAATTTTAATAATTAGGAAATAGTATGTTAAATTCATATATATAAAAAGAAAATTTAATATTGGTTTTTATTGTTTGATTGAATGATAAAAAAATTATTTGTTTACTGATTCATTTATATTAATCATACATATATATTGTTATATATTGTGAATAATATGTATGTTCAAATTTATATGATAAACTAACATTAAACAGAAAGGACATACCATAAACGCTATGTATTACCACAAAAGAGCTATTAATCATGTATAATAATATTATATTGTTTATATATATATGGTTGATAGTAGTTCTTCAATATAGTTTGCAAATATTATTTGTTTGAGATATAATTAATTTAATTATATATATAGTAATTATTTACCAAGGTGATTGAATTTGGGTGGGACTAAGAATGACCGTAGTGGCATATTTCGTATTCCAGAAAGGTGAGTGTCCGGATATATGTCGCTACACAAATAAGCATGTGGACATGATTAGTTTAATATACATATATATCATTAAATAAAAATTTCAAGTACCTTATGCATCATATTTATCAAGATATATGTTATTATTATTGGATTTTATTATTGGTATGAAACACAAAATCACAAGTAATGTTAATAACTACACATTAATGTGCTGTAAAACCATTACTTTGATGGATAAAATATGGGTTATAAAACTCAATCAATTGATGCATGCACATAAAATAGAATAAATCATGAGAAATTAAATGAATCAATAATATATAAACGTTTAAAAAAGCATGTGGTTTAGGATAAAATGGTTGTAATATAAATTAAAAAAAATTAAAACATAGTGATAGATTCATTCTAATAGGTAACATATAAAGAAAACGACTATTAAGTTGAGGAGACTACAATCATTAGGTTAGCATGGACTATCATTTGTATGGAATGAAATATATTATGTATACCAAACTATTATGTTCCTTGTTATTTGGGTTTTATTTTGGTTAAATATTATGGTGAATTATAATAATTAGTATAATAGAGGAATTTAGTTGAGAAAATCCATACAATTGATTTAGATAAAAGTGTTCATCCACTCGACTGTCCAACATTCGTATATAATCGAAAAACAATTATCTATAAGATAAATTAGTTGAATATTTACGCTTTACGTTATCTAATTTGTGGTGAAATATTTATCATTTCTCATATAATAAAAATAATATAGAATGTCGTCATTTCTGTAAGGTGAATATTCATAAAATTTTCTTGATGGATGTATATATTCTATGATACTCACATATGGAAAATTATTTGTTATATGTTATAGATTACATCATGATATTAATGTTGAGAACCAAGATATGTATAACCTATAAAAAATGAATGATTAATATATAGGGATGATAATTATTCTTGTGTAAGACTATTTTGTTCATCTAGATGTGATGTTCATGATATTAACTATAAAAACTCTGACTCATGGGTATTAGATATGAGGTGTGCATCCAGAAGTTATTTTAAAAAACATAGATTCTCTTATATTAGGGATTTGTTAATGGGTGAAGTGTATATTCATTTTTAGAATACAGAAATAGGTTCTTTGTTAGAATTTTACATATATTATCTTATTTTACCATGTGAATAAATACAAGAAAATGTAGAAACCTTTTCATTTTCTGTCTACAAATATAATTTTTTTTCATATTATTTGGTCAAGATGTGATTTTAAATCAGTAATAAAATTATCTTATTATATTGGGTTGGTTAATAAATGATCCAAGAATTTATTGAGAAACTAAGAGATTGGGAAAATATTTCATAATTTACTCCTCTAGAAACATCACAATGGGATGGTGTGTCTGAGAGGAGAAATATTTTCATATAATAAATAGTATTATTGATGTATAATAAATGTTTCCTTTATATTTAATTATAGGTTTATATTAAAACTAATTTTTTTATAAAGAATACTATCTGAAATTTCTTTCCAAACAATCAACACTAATAATTGAGCAAGGATATATAATAAAAAAAAATTAAATTTATGTTTTCAAACATAGTCTATAATTTAGTAGCACGAATATGAAAAAAATTATAAAATTTATGTTCAAAAGTGTAATATAATTCTATTTTTTTATCATATTAGATATGTGTTATATTATTAATAATTTCGTTTAATGATATAAGAAAATCTTTTCATCAAAAATTAATTTTTTTTCATTGATTGTACGGAAATTATAATTATATTTGACTATTTTTTTAATTTAATTAATAAGATGATGTTTTTTTCATAATCATATAAATATTACTTACTTCTAAAAAATTAATATTTTTAATGGGATTTTTTATTGAATTGTTAAAAATACTATTTTCTAACAAACAATCATTTTTTGACTACATTATCTAATTTAGAAGACCAATTGTGTTTGGAATATGATTATAAATTAAGACAAGTTTTATTTAATTATATATAATCTATTTATTTATATATTAATCAATAGTAATCATTATTTTTTTTAAAGATAATTTTTTTTCATTTAAAACACATTTTCAAAAAATAAAATTTATAGGCACAATGACTTTTAATATTAATAAATTTATTTAATCACAATTGATTTGTATATTTAAAAAATTATAGGTTATAATTTTATAATTTTTTTAAAAATATTTTATATTTTTATAAGGCAAGTAATTGAATTAAATTTATTTTTATGCTTAAAATTGGGTTTTTATAAAAATGGGGTTTCATTGCATTTTTTATTATTGTATAAAATTAAAATCATCTCGTTGAAGAATTTGATTCAGTTAAAATGAATTCCATATTTTGTATCACCATTATTAATATAATTTAATAGGTTCAGCATAATTGTTTTCAGAATAAATAAAAAATTGTAAAATTTTGTTACCTAGATTAAATATAAATCATGTTTACTAGTAGAGTTAATATAAGATATACATGTAGAAAAGCCACATAAAAATGCCTAATTTTTACTTTTTGAAGATTTTCCAACCTTAAAATATCATATATTTCAATAATTGTCTATATCACACCACATTCTTATAATATATATATATATTATTGAAATTGTTTTTGTAACTTCATGTATGTCTCTCCCCAAAATTTATAAATATATCCTCTTATATTACTATATTCAACATTTATCTACATCAATTTCTCCCATTAGATGATCTAAACCATTAAAATATTTTTTACCTTTATTATATACCATAATTTACTCTCTTAATTCTAATCATTAAAGTATTAACATGAAATCCAATGGATGTCTTCAATTAGTAGGTTAAAATATTAATTGAGCCCTTTCAATTTTATTTCTTCTTTAATTATATAGAGACAAGTTTATTCCATAATAAAATTATTAATCTATTATAATAAATATACTATGATGTTATTATGGGTATAGAACACCCATTTCAATTCACTTTTCTAATTATTGTGAAATTAAATTATCATAAATGCGTATATGTGGACAACCACCTCCATATAGAAATGTCCTTCAATTTAAATAAATATAATTAATAGTATGTTATTACGATAGATTTATTTTTTCATACTTAATTTGTGACATTTTTTATTTATTTATAATATCTTATTTACCATCTAAACATCACATCCTTTGCAATATGATTACATCAGTCATGCGTATGTGTGGACTACCACCTCCAAAAAGTGATAAAATTAATTTTTCATTTTAGTGCTATGTTATAGATAATAATGATTTATTTTAACAATATAAAAAATATTTATTTTATAAGAAATGTTATTTAAATTTTAATTTTTTTCTTTATTTTGTCAAATATATCCAAAAGTAGATACATCAGTCGAGCATATATATGGAAAAAAATATTCATGGAGTGTTGTAATTCATTTTCTATCAACAATATATATGAATGGTAATGAAATTTTATATAATAATTAATAATTAATGCTATGAGGTTATTAGAAATATGTATACGATGGAACCATGATCATAGTGCATGTACTATAACCATCGAACTAAACCATATATGAAAAAATAGTTAACATAGGGAAATAATGATTCAAATAAAGAATTATTTTAAACAATAGTGTATAAATGTTATAAGTGGATCATATATCATCTTATTTTTATTTATATGGTCTATTTATATATTTATAAAAATTAAAAATTTATTATATTCGATGTCACAAAACATAATAATTATATCTGACATAAAGTAAGGGTTTTCGATCACAATTTTGGTTTGACAAGACATGTTTAATATTATGAACAAATTATTTTATATGCGGTGTATATAAATATCAATTTATATGATATATAATGAATCAATATTAATTCATGTTAATTATTTCATGAAAGGCTATTTTATTCAACTGTTATAGAATGTGTTATTATTAATTATCTCATGTTTTCTTCTTTAAGAAATAAGTTAAGATATATATTTTTATATATATATATTTATAATGTGCATATAATAACCCTTTGATTTGTTGAATCATTAATATATTTTGTTATATTATTTAAATTGTATATTGATTTTATTCTTAATAGGGATAATATAATTCTAAATTTACCAAAATAGAATGGTTCTTATACTACAATATCATTTACTAGGATTATTTATGCTTAAATTTCAAATAAATAAATTATATGCTCTTTATATTCCAAATCATATGAATTTTATTTTATAATTATTATATATTTTTGTTGAAATTTAAATTTAATTATAAACACTTTATGTACTAACATTTTTATAAAAATATTTTAAATGAAAATTATCGTTATTTTTTCCTCGATAAAAAATATTTTTTCTTAGATATACATATTTTAATTAAAATATGTTTAACTAATTATCAGCAAATTATTTAATAATTATATAAATTAACTTTTAAAATGGGTTTTTTCTATTAAAATATTTAAAATATTTTATTCATTTCATTTTATAGATGAGTTACATTATATATTTTTACCAAAAATAAGAAGGGGAACATTCTTTTGTCATACAATATATGAAATGGTAAATGTTTCCATGATATTAGAGCATTAATATGAATAGATTATGACTTTATAAAAAGTTTTTTCACTATATAAATACAATTATTAGGGTATATATTAATGTTTTATGAGATCAAATGGTATATGAGGGGTTATACCAAGCCCAAAAGAGTGTATATGAAAGGATATTTCACTTCCAAAGTATGTAATATAGTGGTTATCATAATCCTAATATGTGATGAATATATTATTGGGTAAAATTTATACAATATTTCAATTATTATAATTTTCCTACACTTTATGATAATATTATGTAACATGATATTATGCATTTTTTATTCTCACATGTCTCATGTTATTTTACACCTTTACGATTCTGGTCATACGAACTATCAAGAATAATATTGTTAATCATGATTATAATATGTGAATTTATGTGTATGAATTTCAAATGTTAATATAATAATATCATAGCCTCACACACATTATAGTCTTTTATATTATCAATGATTAATATCTTCGTTGTTTACATTTACTGAGTATTTGAGCTCACTCTTAATTATGATTCATTTTCCTCAGGTTATGATGAATGTATTTAAGTATGATATATCTAAAAAGGGTGCTAGTGTTGAAGATCATAGGGGTAGATGGTGTTATTATTAAATATACATGTTTTTTATGTATCAATTACTTCAATTTCACTAGACATCACATTTCATTTCATGGATTATAATGGTATGTATTAAATCCTCATCCAATAAAATGTAATTTATTTTTATATAATACATGCGATACTACAATTGTACTGTGTATACTATTATATGTTTTCTAAAAAATGAATCACACTAAGTACTCATAAATATATTATATGAGATATAATAAATAAAAATCCTCTATTTTTATTTTATGTGGATTTGGGGTTGTAATAATATGTTAATAATTTGAATTCTAATACAGTTAATCGATAATTTGAAAAATGGAAAAAATAATAATTCTAAAGAGACCCCAATATATTAGATTAATAATAATATTACAAAAAGTGTGTGGTGACAAACATGGTGTTTCTTTTCAAAATAAATATATAATATAAATATTTAGTTTTAAGAAAAATATATAACGATTTTCTAACTAAAAAAGGTTGGGTTCCATTTATGGAGGTTGAGATGGTTCGACAAAAAATTATGAGGGATAAATTGAATTTAGACACACACGAACAAAATATTTCTTGTAGTATTTTTAATACCATATAAGATATATATATTTCATAGTTAATGAAGATGAAGTTATATTTACAGGAGGTAATCCAAATACCCAAAATTTGTTCATAAAGAATTATGATTTTATTAAATGGGTAAAAATAATGGAATAAAAAATAAACTAAATATAGAATAATCATGATTCGAAAATGATATATGATTATTAATGGGTGAGACCAATATAGTGAAGGTGTATTTTATACAATAAAATTGTCGTGTATGATTTATTTTTTACCAATATATAACACTTTGAGTAAATATTTTATAGATAAAGTCATCTTATAAGAATGAAGAATCATTTTATCAAATCCGATTAGGATATTTCTTAAAATAAAATAATATTTTGGATAGGAGATGTATCAAATGAATTTTGAAACCCACTATCCTGGATGTGTATGTATATTATGATTTGAGAATGATACTTCAAGAATGATTGAATTATAAATATAATACCACTAATGAATATATTATTAAATGGACCATTTATGGATTGATTAAATTTTCTCAGATTTAAAATATATAGTTTCATGATGTAATAAAATTGTTTCGTTTCATCATTATTGTAAATGATTATGATATATAAATATATATTATTGAATGTTTTCTTGTGTTTTAAAGTTATATAGGGATTATATACTACATATCATAAATGATATAATGACACATTACTTTGTGATAATTTGGCCATGTAATTTATTTTCAATGAATTACATGGGTGAAGTATCAACCATTTTTGGTATAAGGATATAAATATATATATAATATTATTATCAGAATACCTAAAAAAATATACTTTTTAAAAATTATTTAGTATCATTTCACTACAAATATTAGGTATTTGATATTATCAACACCTTTTCTCTACATTTTGAGGAATAACATGACACCATTTTTTTAGCATATTTTCCTCATTATTAGTTCCAAGTGATTTTTTTATTTAAATATAATTTGATATAATTCATTGGTTTTATGTGTTTTAATTATTTTCTTCAATTATTTCAGGAAGACATGTTTTCATTTTTGTTTTGGAAAAATAAATTTTGATTATGAATCAGAATATAATTTTATTTTTTGTATGAATTTTTCATTTAATTTCATATGATTTCAAATATTTCCTTTTACATGATTGAATATAGTAAGATTCACGAGGAAACCAAAAAAAACATTCCATTTCATATGACTTCAATTTATTTTCTATTAGAATTTTATGTTCTTGTATGTATTGTCTAGATCATAATAATTTAGATCACTTAGGACTTCGATACTATAAAATTTTTACCCTTGTTTCCAAAAGACATCCTATTTCACATGAAATTAATTTAAGTTGGTACAAATATAAAATAGTATTTTTAATTTTTCATAATCCTTTATAACTAGGAGACCTCATGCTTTAGATATCTTAAGGAATTGAATTCTTACAAAATAGAGTATTATTATTTTCATCTGATTCTCGTGAAAGTATTATTTAATAATACAACTTACATAAATTATGGGTGAACAATATTTAAGAATCGTTTATTTTTCTAAACACCATTACATTTTCAAATAAATTCTATAAAAGGAATGTGAATAGCCTATGTTAAGTCGAGCATTGAGATAATAATATAGTATCGTCTCATATGAATATGTTTTGAAAAAAAGCCTTGAAAACCTAATTATATTGCTATCATGTGGATGAATAATAGATTTTCATGGATATTACATAAATCAAGTATTATTTTCCGTATGTGAATATTAATTATCTATGATTTTACAATATATTTTTTCCTCCATAAATAGATATTAAAAAACTATGACTCAAGAAGGGAGAGGAGAGGTTAACTAATTACCATAATGTAATAGTGTTTTCCATGTATAAGAGAGGTGCATTATATTGACATGGGAATTTGTAGGAACCATTGACTTATAATGTTTTGGTCAGTTTATCCATGTCATTCCAAACTCGAGAAGTGGATATGGGTAATCAAAACCCACTAAATTGTACATTCCATGTCTTGTTCCAAAATTCTTGTATACTATTGAATTTTTCAATATTTTATTATATTTAAAAGATATTGATTTTATTCATAAACTTAAATATATTCTATTTTTTCATTATTTTCGTTCAATTATCACAATTTAAAGTAATTTTTCTTTTTATTCGTAACACTTAAGAGAGGTATTTTTAGATCATAGTTACTTCAATCTAGTATAACTCATAGATATTTTTGTGTATTTTGATCACAATTATAGGTGATTAAATTCCAATATTGAAATATTTATTTGTTTATTAGATTGAAATATTTTTATAATTTGATGTATTCATGTGTAAAATAATAAATTAAATTATAGGAAAAAAAGTTCATGGAAGAAGTATATGTACAAATGGTTGAAGCATATTTATGGAAACATGTTATTTATGTAATTTTAGACTATAGACTACTTTGATTCCAATGAGAGGTTGTGGAGGGTGAGTCAGTGGAACAAATTTTATGAATTGGTCCTTTCATTTAAAACCCGTTTGATCAGTTAATTTCATGATTTTTGTTATATGATATCTTCGTCACCTATATGTAAAAATATTAATGAATAACAAAACATATAAACTTGTAGATGGTTTTCCCCTTTATGAGAGCCTTCTCTTATATATGATTGAATATTATTGATTTTTGATTTTATGATCACTATATAATTAAATTGTTTACAAGTTTATATTGGATAAAATGCATGTATGGAGAAGGTATAAGTTACTTCTCTTTGTGGGAAGTTATCAAACCCTTATAATTGACAATTTCATGAATTTTTTATATATATTAACCACTCATTATTGAATGATTCTTCTTTAAATATGAAATGAAATAAAACTCCACAGAATCGAAAAATACATGAATTTAAGAAATATAGTCCTCTCAATGAACATCAACATCCATGATGAATACAACAATAATGCATGATAACAAACTTGCCTTTTAAATAATCAGGACAATATATCTATGCACTAGAACACACACACATGATTTTTTTCTCCTTCCTACCTATTATAAAGATGATGGAACAATAATAATTCAATCATCTTGCTTCATCCTCACTATGAACAGTAATGTGTCATCAGTTAATATTATTTACTTTATATATATTTAACACTCTAGATTGTTTGTTAATATCAAAAATATCCCAAATATTTTTATATTTATTGATTTTTATTTTTTATAATATTCAAATATTAATAAAAATATATTCCCATATTTATTAAGTAATATCTCATAAATATTGGGTGCAACAAGTTCCCTAGTCAATAAACTCAATTTTTATTCCTATGGAATTTATAAAAAATTAATTCAAGTATTTATTTTAAAAATTAAATTAATACCACAATATAATTCTAATTTCTTTTATGGTAAAAATATTATATTCAAAAACTAAATAAATCATGGAATTAATATCACCTCGTGAACATCCCTGAAACTACCACAAATTTAAATTTCATTTTCATCAATATGGAACTCTAGTGTCATACCTTATCCTACCTCATCGGGGAATTATATTATTTAATAAATATACATTTATCTTATTATTGTGAAATTATATTTAATCACAGTAAATGAAATTCAATTTGATGTTTTATTAGTAGATAATATCTCATGGGTGTTTCCAAATTTAAATTCACTAATATTCACATTTTTCATATTAAATGATCGTTCATGTAATTTAGATCAACCATATGTATCAAACCAGATCATGTTTATATAGAGTCACAAATTATAATGGTTCAAGTCACAGATAATCCCCACATACGATAAATTATTCCTAAAAATAACACTAAAAATGATGTTTACATCGTGATTTATTTCTAGAAACAGTTACAAATATGTGTACACATAATATAATGATTATTTTTATAGTTATTGATTATTATGAAGAGTTATTATGATTATTAGAAAGAGATATAGTAATTACTAAATAGAGATAGAATGATTCTTATGTCCCAATAAAATGAGGAATAAAAAATTACTATCTTTTTGAATTTTCATTACCAAAATAACAAAATTCTAGAAATGATATAATAGAACAAAAAAAACATTGAAATAATTAAAAACACATAAAAAATAACATCTAAAAATACTTCAATCAAATTCAATCACATGGTTTTAATTAAATAAAACTTATCTATATATCATTGGGACACATCAATACCCCCCTTTGGATTTTTGTTCAGCCCAAGAAACACTTTGACAACTCATATCAAAAAATGATATCTCATACAATAGTAATTAATAAATATATTTTTCATATGAAATTCATCCTCATTACAAAAAATATGTTAGATTATTTTATATATATAAAGATTAATCTTAGTGGACTAAATCAATTTTAGCAGTTTGATATGACACCACCCCCTAAAATTAGGGACCATAATTCCTAAAATTTATCTACTATTATAAAATTCACATTCCCAAAATTAAAATATATGGATATAAAGTGAAAAAACATATTTTTGTTTATGGAGAAACATATTTTCCACCATGAAATGAGTTTTTATATATCTCCCCTCATTTGAAAAAATAATCCAATTCTCTTTAGGGGTACCTCACAGGTCATATTCTTTCTCAATGAGGCCTCGAACAATCATTTTTAGTATTGATGTCTCAAATATCTCATTTTGAAAAACATAGGTGAAGATATAATATATTTATTCTCTTATTGAAATAAATAATAATGTTATATCTTTATTTACCACCTTTTATTTAATAATTTTAATCAAATATTAGAATTTTTGGACCTTGAGTGTTTAAAAGATTTTAGGAATGCTATATAAAATGTTTATTATATATAATATTTTAAGAGTTTTCTCAACCTTCACACATAAATCTAAAAACATATTCTATTTAATATTCATTTTCGTGTGGGAAATTGTATGAGTAAAATATTTTACCACTTTTATACTAAGATTTATTGATATATTTTTGTTGTTCTGTAATCTCAAAAAACATTCACCTAATAATAAAATTACACCTTAATTGGATCTTATAAAATCAAAATAATCTACCCAATAAATATTTACTAAACTATAAATATTAATTTCCTTTAATCTATTGTAAAGTATCTTATAATTTTTTGTTTATTTAATATATTCAAGAGCATTTTTATAAGTTAAAATAATTTATTCTTTGAAGAAACTCTAATTTATAATACAAAAGATCACAACATAGAAAAAATATTTTCTAAATGATATATCATAATGAAATATTCCAATGAGTATTCAAATATTTATTTGATTGATATTATTTCCTTCAATATATTTTTAAAATTTATTTCCAAAATGAATAGGTGTTGACACTAGTTTTGTGTGAATCATCGCACAACTATTCAATAAATCTTCAGAATATTTTTTATTGGAAAATAATTATTCCATATAGAAATACTAATAAACCAAAAAATTATATTATCCGACCCAACATATTCATATTGAAATGTTTCATCATTTCTCTAGAAAATACATTTTAATCATTTTAATGGTAATAAGAAAAAAATATCATCAATATAAACTATTACTATTAGTATTCATAATTTCATTTCATTGATGTATAATTTCATCCAATTTTCATTTTATGAAACCTAACTACCTCATGAAACCAGAAATATTTGAATACTAATCCTTGTTATATTCAATGATCCATATAGATCCTTTTTCAATTTTCACAGACTAGATCCATCATCTTCAATCACAAAAATGGAATAGTGCATGCCTTCTAGTTTTGTTACTTTTCCAATTTTGGTAGTTGAAGGTATTCAAAAGAGGCTCAGAGAGAGTCTGAAGATGTTTGGTTGTTAAAGGATCAAAGTTGGGAGATTAAAGGTCATTTAAGTGGATTATACAATGTGAAATTTTGTTTTACATATTATCTAGAGGGGTTTTGAGTGTATAAATATTTTACATGATGTGAAGGGTGGTCTCATGACTTGTAACATATTAGGGTTAGAAAAATTTAATAAATTTAAGAGGAAAGGTGTTTTTTAGTGTAAAATGAACACTGAGGATTTGATGATATGAAATGGGATTACACGTCTTGTAATCCCCTGATCCAATTATTTTAAAATTCCTTTTGGATTGACATTAATTTCGTCCATTGTGCTCTTTTCTTCCTCTAATTTTGGGAAAACAATAGGTTCACTGAGCTGTTCATAGAGCCCTTATTCATTCCTCTATGATATGAAGATCCCATTAATTGTTAATTGGATAACTGTGGACAATATGTGATTGATATGTACTTCCTCGTGGTGTGGTTTCTATTTCCAAGGGTTTTCATTATCACCCTATGTTGCACAGATAGTTGGAATGCATCCTTATAGAAGGATTTCTATCATTTCCCTTCTTTGTATATCATACAGGAGGGTTATACATTTCTATTCAATGGATTATGGATATTATGGAGGAATCAATGATAAATAATTGGATAAATTGTATTTTGAAGGGGGATAATGGGGTTTTATTCACCAAATTTTATAGCTTTCAAACTATTCTGATGCGATGGATTGTACGGGCTAAAATACCCTTTCAAAATTGTGGCAAACTATGGTTTTGCTTGTGCAATTTGAATTTATTTTTGAAAACAATATTTTTTTGAGACTAATGGGATTGTTTTTGTATAACTATAAATTGAAAATAGTTAATTTCATATACTTTCCAAATGAATTGGTTTCTCCATGATTTTCGGTTTGTGTGATGAAACCCCCAAAATAAATTAGAATTTGATAAAAGTGTCTTTTACAAATCTATGAAAATAAACTTGATATGTTTTTATTTTTTTGTGCTTGCAGGATAAATATGTGTGATTTAAATGTGGTTTTGAGAGATAGTTTTCATTGTTAGGCCATACATTTAGGGAGATGAGGTGTTTTTTTGTTTGGTAATTATTTTTTGTGGTGGTGTGGAGGTTGTTTGTTTGGATAATCATTTGTGGTGGTGATGTGGTGGGTTTATTGGTTGTTATTTTGGGGAAGTAAAGAGGAGGTTTTTTCCATGATTAATGGGTAGCAGTGTAGTGTCTATATTGTGCAGGATTCTTCAGTAGTGATGGAATAATTGAATAATTGTTTAATAATGTTTGGAATGTCTTTGTTTTTTCTGTTAATTTGATTGAAATGGATAAAGGATAATCAAATGGTGGGATATTAATGTAAATATTTTTTATGCTAAATAATGAAATGAATCGGTGTTAAATGAAGAGGAAATATTCAGCCACTTTCCAAGGCTCTTTGCATTGAGAAATGACTCTTTCATATACTAATAACTGCATTTAGATGTGAAAAAAATGTGATAGTGTTATGAGTTGGTAGGTGTTTTTAAGAATCCAAAGGTTCGGATTGAGTGTTTGATACTACATATATATAATTATATATTCTTCTTATTTCTATACTCACCCCACCAATGTGGAGAACTACAGGTCGAATGCCCATATAGTCATTGAGGGGGTGTTTTTTCCAACATCTAGTGGGAAGTACAGATGGATGGGTAACTGCTCCTTCCTACTCTATGTTCCAGTAGAGGTAGGTATCGAATAGGATGTGCTATATGGAGGAATGTTGGTTCATTAGACAATTGTTGTTACATTAATGAACCGACTCATGTTACCCTCAAAACTAGCCCCCAATCTGATCCACCACATACCCAAAGGGCATTCCAATTCCCCACGAGATGGTCACAAGCACCCATACAGAGAACAACACATTAGAGGGAAATATTTATCCAACCTTGAACAACAACATGGTATATATATATAATTAAATAATGAATAAATAGTAGAATAAAGAATATTTTTTCAATATTTGTGAGAAATATAACAGAAAAACCAACTAAATGTTATAAAATATTCAATGGAAAATTTCAATAACAAAGCACTAAAACAAACAGCTAATCCAAGTGGCAGCGTGGATGAACTCCAAGTATCTCACCACCAACTACCCAAATTTGTTTTCACAAAACCTTACCTCCTTACAACAGCTAATATCTTTTCTTTTCAAGGGAGATATAAAAGTTCTACACACCACCAAAGATTTTTGAAGGGTGTGACCTAATAGGTTCAAAAGGCTCCCACCCAGGTGTTCCATATAAATTTTCTGTAAAACCATTTATGTATTCTTATTTTAAATAAAACATTACATGATGAACAAAAATAATTTTTTATAGAAAACATTTCAAAAATTTAAATTTTTCATAGTTCCAAACAAATGTAGATATAAAATTCATATCAACACTAACTCCGAAATGCAAGAAGAAAAAAAATCACCACATGAATCAGTATCAAAGAATACTATAGGTTAGACTAGTTGACTACTAATACCATAAATATCATATGACCATCTTCTTCATAGAACACATGCCTAGGAAATAGAATAATACCCCATGATTATACCACCGAAAATGTCAATATCTTACCCCTAGAACAAAAATCCATGAAAATAGACAAAACCCCCATGCAAAAACCTCATAATAATAAAAAAATGGATGATGGCCTGAAGATAACACTTCCACCTAAGTACACATGGTAACCCAAGTGAAATTTTCAAAAATCAATTTCAATGTTTTAACAGTACCATTTTATTTTTTGTTCATAAGAAAATAGTGGAAAACATTTCTATTCTAAATACACGTTTTCAAACCAAGAACACAGTCATTACAATTTAATAAATCCATTCATTATGAAGTAGCAATCATGCTAATTATTATAGGCTAACGATGGAACCACCAACCATAAAACTTGGGTCTCATATTCCTACAATGGGATCCACTAATAAGGAATCCCAAAAGCACCAGTATAAAAACTATATCCCAATTAGATTAAAAATACGACTAATTCAATTAGACAATAAAAGGGATATATTAGAATAAGAATGCACAAACCTCAAGAACGAAATCCAGCTGCACCATGACTAATGAGGAGCGACCTCTAGAATGATATCTAACAGTGGATATTAGAATAAAACATTATAAAATTACAATATAGATCATAAAATCTTATAAGAGAACATAAGAGTACTACCATGATCAATAACAATGAAGAAGGGGAAATGTTATTCACCCCGGGAGATGCATCAGAATTGCAACAGAGATCGAGTTTTGATCAAATAGATATAGAATGAGCGAAGTCTTTCAAAAATGCCTTGGAATATAGTTGGGTTTATATAAATAAAGTGATAGAGAAATAAAAGAGTCAGAACTATTGTTCACATGTTTTAAAAATGGATGTGGTCCATTTCAAGACGTGTAATATGTAAACATGTCGTGAAACCAATGGTGTACATGTACACCAAAAAATATGTCTCCTCAGATTAAAAATAAATTTATAAATAATTCATGATGTGAAACCACCGTTATTTACATGTAAAATTTCAAACTGTGAATCCCCTTTCATGAATTATACACAGTAACAGTTACATGGTGTTTTACCTTGTCACATAGTGTAATATCCATTTGCATCATACCGAAAAATCTAGTTAAAGTTAAAATTCCAACAAATTATTGACTTTACCATTATAGGAATCCCCCTAGTCTCAAAGGATGGGGAAACCATAAAAATGTTAAGGGAGTGCCTGATAGATCTGTAATGGAATGTTACAAACTCCCCACCATTTTGACATCTTATCCCCAGGAGGTCATGTGGATGATGTAATCCATGGAAGGAGACGAGTACACTTCTCCCTTGTCAACGATTCACATTATCAAGTCTCATGGGAATATGATCATTGTTTCTAGAGAAATTTTACTAACCGAATCGACATCCTACATAAGACTTTGTTTCGAGAGTCAATTATATCAACTAATTTATACAAAAAATAAACAAATGTCTCCATATAAATTTCTTGTCATCATATAATGTGAGTAGCATCATGATCGTATTTATTATACTAAGACATCTAGAAACGTCATGAATACCCATCGATGGAACTAGAAATACTAACTGATAATTAACATTCCCAATCTTATCAGTGACCTCAAATGGCCCCGCATAACTCTAATCCATTATTCCTTACTTTCCATGTGAATGGTGACCCATCTAAGGAGAAACATTCTAGAAAACCGAATAACTAAAAAAAACCTCCAGAGGAAAACTTCAATGATACACATATGATTACTATCAAATCCAGGTGATAAGTAGACATGGATGCACATTTAGATTTTTTTCCAACATCTCCTGAAAAAACATGGTCCAACTAATGGTACATCACCCACTTCATCCCAAAAAAGAGGTGATATACACAAGAAACCATAAAATGTCTTGAATATATCCATTCTGATTGAAAATTGATAACAATTTTTATAAACAAACTCAACCAGTCCTAGATGGCTATCCCATGATTCTCCAAAATCCAAGGCGTAGTCATGGTGAATATCCCCGATAATATAAATCAAATTCTATATCTAACCTTCTATCTATGGATATTATTCTATTATCTACATGACCATAGTTCTCATTCCGTCTTAGAGACTCCTCCATAACCTTGATATAAACCTTGGATCCCCGTCTAAAATAATTACAAATGTGCTCCCATGTAACATCACAGTATTTTTCACATATAACTTACCCATATGTTCATCATTAGTGGTATCTTTGATAAGAATAAAATGAGTAGACTTATTCAACCGAACAATAACCACCCAGAGATAATTCCACCCCTATGAAGTTTGTCGTAATCCTAAAACAAAACCCATGGATACCTTGTCCCATTTACAAATCTGTACTGTAAGAGGTTGATGTAATCTAGAGGGATTCAAGTGACCCGACGTTATCCATTTATAGGTGTAATAATGAGAAACAAACCGTGATAACACACTTCATACCTAGCCTCTAGAATCACTGCCTCATGTTATAAAATATCTTCACTGTGCTTGGATGAATTACCCACAATGATCATTGATAATAAAGATAGAATAAACATTATACAAATTTTGGGAATAAAACCCACTTCCCGAAGTGTAGCATACCATATGAATAAATAGGATAATCAAAAACAATATCCTCCACATAATGATTATTTAGAGCCTTCTGAAACACTTTATCCTACTACTGATACCAAAAAATAGACTCCAAGAGGGGTAATTATAACCGAATAGTAGTTGTAACTATTCTTGCAATATCATATATAGCATCGAAGTGAAAATAAGAGAAAATACCCATAAGGTTTCACTCCTCCAATGATTTTATAATAGTATGTGATATTGATTTGCTTATAAGAGAATCTTTAACAACATTTCTCTTTCTACGGGTGTAGGCGATATCGTTGTCAAATGTCTAAAGGTATTTTACCCATCATCTCTAACTAAGATTCATCTCGTTCTAAGAAAATATATAACTCAGTCTATCAAGACCATATAATATAGTTATCTTCTCCTCAAAAAGATAGTTCCACCAATATTAAAGACCATGCAAAACTGTAGAAAGCACTAAATAGTGAGTGGGGTAATTATTCTCAACCGGATGAAGTTGATGAGGGTTATAATCTACCACATGGTCATCCTGCATAAACACGCAACCCAAACCAGCACCTAAATCATCAAAAGATATTCATAGTCTCCTAAACTACCCCAGAATTGTTTTTTTATATCAGACTCCCAAAATTTGAGTAAATTATTTCCCAATCTAAGATAAATCATTGAAAACCAATTTTCAACGTTTTTCTGATCATACACATCATCCACACAAGTAAAAGAATATTTTTTCTTTACTATCACTAAGTTCATCTTATAATAGTTTACACATAACTGAAGTGAACCATCTTCTTTGTTATTGAAGATCACATGAGATACCCAAGGAGAAACACTAGGGTGAATGAAATTTTTTTCCAATATGCCGTTCAACAAAATATTGAGCTCTTTCTAATCCATTGGTTTCATATGATAAGGAGATATCGATATCTGATGCGTACCTGGATCCAGATCAATCGTAAACTCTAACTATATCTTTAGAGTATGACTAGAGAATAAAAAATAAAAAAGATCAAAAAATTCTTGAAAAAAGGGAATATCAATTATATGAGGGATGTCATTATGCTCACTCAGAATATAAGACTATAAACTCTTGAGCTCTGTGTGGGATGGACCTACACGACCAGACCTCAGGTCCCACTCTACCTAAAACACATGAGCAATCCCCACGATGATAATAAATGAAACATGCCAAAGATAACAATAAAACTCATCTTGATGATTGACAAGACAATCCATACTGATGATGAAGACAAACTGATCCAGATCAAGATTGAAAAAATCCCATTCGAACACCGTATGAATAATCGTTAATGAACAAGAGGGGAACCAAAACCCCATCTATTTCCACATACCTATATGTGTCCCTAATTCCATTCTATAAGAGATAAGTTCCATTGGTTCTTTTAGATTATTAACTAAACATTCATATATAAAAGACTATGAGGCACTAATATCGAATAATATAATTTCTACTGACGATGCAATAAGAAGAATGCATCTCGATGTTTTCGGACCTACATAGAATTCAATTGGACACTCATTTACAATGTGAAAATGATGCAATCTGGATGCATGTGGCCATATCCTTATAGTATTAGGATCTTTTAATTGCAATATTGTATCCTTTGGATCCAACAAACCCTAACCATAATGATGCGTATTCACATCCTAACAGAAGAATTATATGTGACCAATGTGTCCACATCTATTACATGTCTTCACAGACATAGGAAAATAAAATCTTGTTTATAAACCCATTCCACAATGATATCAAGTCAGAGAAAAATTTCTAGCTACAATAGGTGCTGCCGAGGAGGCTTGCTAATAAGACCCAATTCAACCACTTCTGTGATGATCATCCCACTTTCTTTTTCTTCCCATTAATTCCAATGAAGATATAATTAGATGGAGTAGAATATGCGGTAAAACTATTATTTTTCACCATATTTATCTCTAAAATAATTTCTCTCTACACTATATACAAATAGGAAGAATTCTTCAATATAAACACTTTTGATCCGTTATTAAATAGAAAACCCCTCTGGTACTTCTATGACTTCTGGTGGCCATTCTTCACTATGTCATGAGAAAAAAAGAGAAGCTCGTCAAAACGGTTGGGGTATGTGAAAACTGGATTCTCTCCATAGTATAATGACAGGAACTCCAGAGAATTCTATGCAATCAATGAATTTTGAAAAAACTACTAAAATAAAAGGGTTTTCGAACACTCCCAATCCACATCTATGTATCTATCTTCTTGGACCATATAATCCTACCATTAACTTCTAGAATCCTTGAGAAATAAAGTTTCACACTTTACCCAGATATTTTCAGTTGTTTTAATAAATTTGATGTACTTTTCAATCTTATCCATAAATTCCTATGCCTCTTGATGAACTTGGGGAACTCGAGAGGAGCATCAGCTTCACCCTCTTTAGAAACTCAAGGAATATGTTTAAGATGAATATTGTGGCCCAATGAAACATGAAAACTAACATACAATAGAAAAAACACAATTCAATTGAGATCACCCATACGCATAAACTAATATTTAAAATCAAACCCAACTCTAGAGACACACATCCCAACTTGCCATTGTATCTAGAGAATCTCCATGATAAGAGATGTCCATTAACTTATTTAAAAAAACCATTAAAGTCCCAATTGTCTTATCTCGAGTATCACAGTTGTCTGATGAAAATGACTGTAGAGAAAATACCTCCTTTGATACAAACTTTTAATGAACTTCCCCAGGTTACCCTCAACACTAGCACTCGACCCTATCTTCCACAATCCATAATGGAATTCCAGATCCCCATGAGCGGTCGAAAATCACCCGTGAATCAAAAAACATATCAGAGGTTACAATTTAACCAGACCTGAATAACAAAATGGTATATATATATCATGAATGAAAAAAACATTATTAATGGATATGAATGTCATAATATTTAGAAAAGAAGTGGAAACAAAAACTGGAAAGTTGCCAAACTTGAAAGGAAAAGTCCAACTACAATAGGCTAAAACTGATAGATGATCCATGTGGAAGAATAGAAGAACTCCCAACTTCTCTAAACTAGCTCTATAACTTCGCTGGCACAAAATATCACCCCATCTCTATTGAACATTTCCATTCTTTATATTTGAAGACATACAATGATCTACACACCCCAAAATAGGTGTCTACGGTGTGACCTAAAAAGATCATTAGGATATAACTCATGTGTTTGATATCAAGTCTCTGTATAACAATTCATATATGATTACTATAAATAAATCATTGAATGACAATAAGTAAATCAGTTTTATAGAAAATATGGTAAAAATATTCCAATTTCATAGATCTAAACTAAAGAATATATAACATGCATATCAAGGATAACTAAGAACTCCAATAAATATAAAAAAAATATCAGTATATGAATACGGCCAAGGAACACTATAGGCCAGACTTGTAGACTACTTATACGATAATATATCATGTTCACAATATAGTTCTTATAACACTGGCGTAGGATGAAAAGTAATACCCCATGAGTAAACCACCTGAAAATGTCAATATTTGTCCCCTAGAACAACGGGCCTAAGAAATTGATGAAATCCCCCTGAGAATACATCATGAAAATCACAAAATGTGGGAGTTGGACTAAAGCTAAATCTTCCACTTTAGTACCCAAGGTAACTCATGTTCTTATTTTCAAAAATCAATTTCAGTGGTTCAATTGTACCCTTTTTCTTGTCATTCATAAAAAAACACGTTAAAGAGAATTATTTTTAAAAACTCTTCTTCAACAAACTAGAAAAATAAGCCCAATTTGATAATTCAGTTTATAAAGAATGCACAATAATGATAATTATCATAGGCTAGAGATGGATCCACCCACATTACAACATTGGTTGCACAAACCCATAACAAGATCCACAAAAAATGAAACCCATCAACTACACAGGTGACCCTAGAAACAAAATCCATACTTATTTAGGATTTATTTAATTTAAAAATAAAAGGGTTGGCGAAGAAGAGGAAACCACATACCTCAAAAATGAAATCATGTCATACCAAAACTCGTAAGGAAAAACCTCTAGAATGAGATCCCATTACAGGTCATTGAAGAAAACAATAGATATAGAATCATAGATCAATGGATCCAATAGTTCCAACTAAGGGTGATACCATGATCAATAGTAACGAAGGAGGTAAAAGGTTACTCACTAGGAGAGAGGCACCATGATTGAAACAGAAATTGAGTGACGATCATATCGACCTTGAATGATATACGACACTAATAATTTCATGTTAATAGCCTTGGGACGAGAAAAATAAATACATAAAGAAATAATTGAGAGAAAATAGTTGTTCCTATGTTTTAAAACAAGATGTGGGCCATTTCATGATGTGTAATAAAGAAACACTCCATGAAATCCATAGTATACATGTATGTTGAAAAATTCATCTAATCAGATTAAAAATATATTTTAAATAATTCATGATCTAAACCCACCCTTCATGTCATGTAAAGTTTCACAACATGAATCCCCTTTCACGGATTTTACCCTGAAAACATTACACAACATGTAACATAGTTACACGGTGTGAAATCCTTGTTTATCCTGCAAAAAAAGCTATGAAATTTTGAATTTCCAACAAGTCATTAACTTTAATATTATATGTATCCTCCAAATATCAAAGGAAGTAAATTCCACGATGAGGTTAAGGGTGTACATGATGTATTGGTAACATGATGATAATGTGATGAACTAGATATCTTCTAGTGGGATGGGATAGATGATGTATTTGTGAGAAAGGGGATATATATCCTAAGTGTCTTTGGAATGAGGTGTGACAATTCAAGTGTTTTTGGAAATGATGATACTGTGATTTTGGGGTAGTGTCCTAGATTTTTTTGGGTGAGATGTGATGTGTTCGTGCATGTGGTATGGTGATCCCAGGTGTCTATGTGTGAGGTGTGTTGTGACAGGGCTTGTGGAGTGGTGAGGTATACAGATGACATGGGAGTGCCACGATTTACAACCTTGGGTGTGAGAGTTGTATATCAGTTGGAAAGTAGTGAATGGTGCCCTTATCGATGTGATCATGTTATATTATATTATATCAGTTGTGTTATTTGGTAATAATTCCTTAGTGAGGTTGTGTACTGTTACTATATAGGTTTATTTACTGTTTGGTTTTATTATTTTATATCAATTTTACAATATGAATTCTTCATATATGCATGAGAGACATTGGATTTTCTACTTATTTCACCTATATGATCACCATACATATATGAAACTATTTTAAGGTTTCTAGGAAGGTTTTTTGGATCGTAATGGACATTACTGTCATAGAACCTAAACATTAGTTGTGTTGCTACTTTAGCATTAATTTCTAGTATTTTCCTTAGATACATTATTTTATCAATATCAGTGCTACCCATAAATGCAATGTGGGATATTTTTGTGTCTTCTCATATAGACACACACACACACACACACAGAGATATATATACATATATATATCTGGGTGTGTGATTCTTGGTGTATTTTGTGAATGATTCATCTTATCTCCTAATATTTTTTTCCAATAAAGAGTAATGCATCTTATATTGTGATATATATAAACCCTTAGTGCTAGTCGCCATCCCTGGGCCAACAAAATGCCAGAAACATGGGTCATTATCTCCCTTTCTTCATTGTCGTCCCATGAGTGTTGTCATTGGAGGGAGGGGTCCCAAAAAACCATTTGGTCTCCCTATATATTTTTCTTCATTTAACACACTATTTATGATAGAATAATTGGAATCCATGAAGTAGATTCTATTTTTTCTGAAATTCTTCTATAATAGGGAGAATCCTTACTGCCTCTAATATTTTTTAAGGTGCAAATGTATCTCTAAAATTAACTCCTTAGACTTTATAATAACCCATGAACAAAAGTTTACCCTTGTTCCTTGTTACATATCCTTTATAAATTAACTTGTTTTTGAATACCCACCTTGTCCAAAATATATTTTTTTCAGAAGTTATTGAAAATAGTTACCAGAGAAAAGTATTACACATTTAATAAAACTACTCATTAATTATGTCAATAAATTCTATATATTTTACTACTTTTTCAAATGATTTTTCTTCACCACGAGTGTAACCCCCGAGAATTTTATGAGAAATATTTTGTTTTTAAATCATCAAAGAAATATTTCACTACACACAACACTAGATTGGTTTGCTTTACACGCAACCTCGGCCTTCCTCGATAGCTTGCGTCGTACGCAATACCGAGTTTCACTAAACAACGATATGCTATTAAAATATTATTACAACTAGCCGTTATGAATAGTAATAACCACTTTTTGAAATTTTTTAAATTTTATTTTTCAAAATGGAGTTCATTTTATGGATTAGGAATATTGAAATTATCCTAGGGTGAAATTTTGGTATTTTTCTGAAAACATTCAATTTTTGATGAATAGTGAAACCACTAAGTGGTAGTTAAAAAAACTGAATTTTTCATAAAACATAATTTTACCGCTTCTGTGAGTAGAATTTCGAAAATCCGAGAGACACAGTTAATATAAAGGACTAAAATGTGGTTCAATGAGATGAAAATAATTTTTGGTGAATAGTAACTTTTTACTTTTCTTTACCACGGTTAAAAGTAAATAGGGTAATTAAGGGTAAAAGTGTTATTATTATTATCCTAACACATGTCCTAATTCTATTGGATAAGTGAAGTTCGACCAAAAACAACCTTAGGAATAATATATGACCATTTATGCCCACTTGGATTAGATTAGGACATTTATTATCAATTTATTTTAAGAAGGGTTAAAATAGTTAAAATCAATGTTTAATAACTAAATAATTTTCAATATAGAGTTATACATAAGATAAATTCAACTATAAATATTAATTTGAAATATAAAAAGATTTCCAAAATAATGGTATTTTATTTATAATTTTTAGATATTAAATAAGTTAATTTATTTATGACACAGATGATGCAGTAATTATCTTATTAATGAAATATTGGCATAATTGATGTTATAAATACCCAAATAAATGTAATTTGAGACTTTTTATGAATTTAACTAATTTTCTAGGTTAATATGACATTTTAGTATTGATTTAATTAACTTTTTTCGAACTAATCATTTAGTTATGAATTTCACAATAATCAATTACTAAATAGTGTCAAAATTGACATAAAATAGTTTTTAAAACAAATATTATATTATTAATTGTTATTTTATTCCTAAAAATCTATGCTTCGTAAAAATGACTTATATAACATTATATATATTAATAATAAACACCTTGGGGTTCGTTTGGCTTGTTATAGTAAGTTTATTAACCTTATAGTGTAAGAACACAAGAAGACACGGTAAAAGTAAAATTATTTAACTTAATGTTAAATCTATATGATAAGGTTAAAATTGGAACCTAAACTTGTCTAAATTCTATTGTATGAGATGATTTCGACCCATACCCACCTTAGCTTTGAAATAAATCGATTTGGAGCTATTTAAAACCGAATTTGTCTTTATAATAAAATAATATTTTTAGTTTTTACAAAGGAGCCCCTCTCCTCCCTTATAAAAGGGCACCTCCACCCCCTCTTCCTCACACCACATTGAGCCATAATTCTCGGCCAACCCCTACCAATTTCTTCTCTCCACTTCCCTAGAGACATCCTAGAGGTCCTGGTATTCTTTAAAGACCAATTTTAGTGCCCTAAAAGACGGTCTCAAAGAAGTTCTTCAAAGAAGAGGTAATGTCTATTACCGATTCTTTCATCTTTATTTCTTCTTCCACTTCTTCTTATTTAGTTATTTCATTATGAAGTAATAACATAAGTATCACTAATATACTGATATGTTATTATATTTATGAAACAACCCTTTTTCACTATCTATCCATCCTACAGAAAATGATATCACCGCGCGTGCGTACGTACGGAATACCGTCTCCACACCGTGGTGTAATCTATTTTCCACCACCACCTTACTTGGATGGGTATAATGGTATAAAGAATGAATATATATGATTATTGTAAATTTATATTGATTCTGAAATAGTATACATACACTCCAATACAATTCCACGATCATGGGAACGATATCATCGCTCGTGCGTACGTACGGAATACCATCTCGACGAAGTGATGCGACTCGTTCTACATGATCTTCATTGCATAATGATTATATAAATGAATTCAATGAATTAATATGATATATACCATTGTCGAAATGAGGCATCTATAACCTAAAAATAATAATAAAAATTTATTCGACAAAACACGCATAAGAAAAAATAATAATAAACACCAGAATAACAAGTAGCAATGAAATATTACTAATAATAAGCTAAGAATATGACCATATATGATATCATAACAATGAGTATGATTGTGGAATAAGTCAATGACATTATTTAAATCATTATACAAGAGGCTCGGACACTTATGAAGCAAATCCGACCTAAGGTAAGGAAAAATATCACAATCTCATCTTATCCGAGATTGTTTATACTTTGGTATTTACTGGGGTGTATTTTATCATCCACATCCATGTTTCCTCAATATGTAATATTATTTCCATCCACGTACAATTTTTTAAATCCAAGTTTACCCTTATGTGAGTTTTTAGTAAAATATATGAAAGGAATCTTTTGTTATTTTTCGTACGAGGTACTTTTTGACTTTTCGGATAAAAGTACAAGAAGAAAGTTTTTTTAACTTATAAGGAATGAATGGATTTTGAAAACATTATTTCCAAGAATATTCCTTTACAATTTTTCATTTTTTTAATCAACTTATTTTAGTTTAAAATTGTATGACATGTTAAGAAAGGAAAATGTTTTTGAAGTAGAAAGGATATTTTCCTCAAGAATGGAGTTCAAGTGTTTTATAAAAATTATTTTCCATCTATGATAATATAGGGTTATGTTTCTATCCCTATTATTACATTGATTTGATTATTTTGTGAGGGAATTATTTTTATGAATTCCATTATCTTATATGAATTGTTTTATGATGTCATGATGTTTAAGAATCCCATTTTTATTACGTGGGTTATGGAATGATGTATGATTTATGATTTTGTGGAACACATAATAATGGTATCATTATGAGATGGGTGGGACATATATCTCCCTCCAATGAATTGGGTAAAGATTTTATATCTCATGAGATAGACATGGCTGGAACGGCAGGTTAAACTGGTTCAGTGAAACAGGACTGAAACGAGGAGTGAACTCGGTTCTGAAATGGACTTTGTCCACTAAGATAGTCTTGGCAATGAGTCTTGACTAATAAAAAATGATTCTCTATGATTATGTGTGTATTCCACAAAGCTTACTATTTTAAGTTATGATTATTGTGATTACATTTCACTACTATGATTTATCACATGTTATGAAATTATGATCTCTTTTGCAGGTTAAGATTTCCAAAAGTTATGTTCTTATGAATATGATGTGATTGACATTCTTTTGTTTACCCTTACTGAGCATTTGAGCTCACCCTTTTGTATGTTTTGTTTCCCCAGGTCAGGAAGAAGGTTATTAAGTAAGATATTCCAAAAGGGACTATAGATATGATGAAATAAATGGGAGACAGTGTAGAGGCTTTATGAACCAGTTGTTTATGTTTCCCAGTTTCTAAACACACTATACCTATATGGTCCTTTCCTGGTTTTGTTATATGTTGTATTAAGTGTGCTTCAATATTTATGTAATAATAATGTATGTAATGTATGGGTCGTTATAGTTAGTATCAGTGGAAATGTATAGTGAACCTTTGGAAACTAGGATGTGAAAGCCTTAGTATGAACCATAAGGATAAGTCTAAGCATAGAACACAATCATAGTGTTTTAGAAATGGCCATGAATAACCTTGGATAATACCTTAAGTGTGAAATTTCATTCTTGATTATGTGGTTTTCCTATTATAATTACTATTTCTAACACTATTATTCTTGGTTTTAGTCAATGGATGGAACCTGAAGGAATTGTGTTAATGCAGAATGCGACGGACAATGCAATGATTGTCCCCCTAAGCAACCAAACGTTATGGGAGATGGATTGCAAAATCTTGTATCCATGCTCACACAACTTTCTCAAGCTATGAATCATGCAGGACATCCAAACGAGCAAAGGAAGGAGAAACATTCTATTAAATCCTTCATGAGGCAGCGTCCACCTTCTTTCAGTGGGTCTACTGATCCATTAGTTGCTGAACAATGGATTAGTACTACTGAAAAGATATTTTCAGTTCTTCAATGTTCTGAACATGATAAAATCATCTTAGCATTATATCGTTTGGAAGGTGATGCTGATCAATGGTGGAATCTTATTAAGAATATGAGGCAAAGGGATGAAATTGAGTCCATGGAATGGGACGAGTTCAAGAACTTTTTTTTTCAATAAGTACTTCCCTCGTATTCTCTGAACAAAGATGGAGAAAGAGTTTATTGAACTGAAGCAAAAGGATGATGAATCTGTTGGTACCTATGAAAAAACTTTTACAAGACTTGCAAGGTACGCTTCTGGTATTATTATCCAACCTGAGAGTAAGATCGATCGATTCATTAGTGGATTAAAACGAAGTCTTCGAAGGGACTTAGCCATAAGGGACTTCAATAGCTATGAGGAAATCGTTCGATGTGCTCTCAAAGTTGAGATGGAGATTGGAGTAACCCATCAGTCATATGGGTTTGATAAGAAGAGGAAAATGGAATTCAATGGAAAATATAAAGAGAACACTGAAAAGAAGATGAGCTTTCCCTTATTCTCAAAGTGTGGAATGAAACATGGAGGGAGTTGTCTTAAAGGGAAAATTAAATGTTTCAAATGTGGAAAGGAAGGTATCAGGCATTTAAATTCCGCAATGATGGGAAGAAGATGTCTAATGATGAAAACAAAGGAAGGGATACACGGAATTAACCTACTGCACTTCAATGATTCAAGTGCACGGAGATGGGGCATTATGCCAATCAATGCCCAAATCCAAGGGTTGATGATGATGGTCGACGTCAACAAACTCTTAAGGCTAAAGACAAAGGAAAGTCACATGAAATTTCTATCAGTGATGTGGTGTATAATAACGATGTGGTGAAAGGTACACTTACCATACACTCTAAAGTAGAAAATGTTTTATTTGATTCTGGATCCACCAACTCATTTATTTCTGAATAATTTTCTAAAGATATCACCGTATTACCTCAACAATTAGATGTTGAGTTAGCTGTGACAACCCCTAATGGCACAACAGTCGCATCAAAAGTTTATAATTCTTCTCCGATTGAAGTTTGTGGGAAAGTGCTTCCTGCAAATCTTGTGATCCTTCCTATAGTGGAATTTGATGTGATTATTGTCATGGATTGGCTTTCTTTATATGGAGCTCATATCAATTTCCAAATAAGGGAAGTCACATTTCATATTCCAGATCAATCTACGATCGTCAATCGATGCAAGGATGAACATAACCTTCCAGTGGAAATTTCTTCCATCTTATGGGTCTTGATTCCACTAAATGAAGGTTATTTATCTCAAATTATTTGTGAGAATCTCACGATTAAGAATATTCCCATTGTACAGGAGTTTGAAGATATCTTTTCAGAAGAATTTTCGGGTCTTCCACCAAATCGTAAAGTTGAGTTTTCAATAGAACTCGTACCGGGTGCTTTAACTATTTCAAAAACACCTTATAGAATGGCCCCAATTGAGTTGCAGGAATTGAAGAAGCAACTCCTAGAGAATCTTGATAAGGGATTCATACGCCCTAGTGTGTCACCTTGGGGAGCACATGTTCTGTTTGTTAAGAAGAAAGATGGATCAATGGGACTCTACATTGATTATCGAAATCATACCAAGATCACTATCAAGAACAAATATCCTCTCCCATGCATTGATGACTTATTTGACCAACTATACGGAGCTTAATACATTTCCAGGATTGATCTTCATTTAGGGTATCATCAATTAAGGATCAAAAGAGAGGATATACCAAATACGACTTTCCGTACAAGGTATGGACACTATGAATTTATAGTGTCCCATTTGGTCATACTAATTCCCCTGGTATCTTCATGGATCTGATGAATAGAGTCTTTAGAGACTATCTTGATCTGTTTGTGGAAGTCTTTATAGACGATATTCTTGTCTATTCAAAGAGAAAAGAAGAACATTAAGATCACTTGAGAATAATATTGAAGACCCTGAGAAAGGAGAAGCTTTATGCCAAATATACCAAGTGTGAATTTTGGCTTCAAAAAGTTTTATTTTTGGTTACATAATCTCAAAAGTGGGGATATCTGTGGATCCAGCAAAAACAGAGGTTATCAAAAGATGATCGAGACCAACAACAGTAACTGAGATCCGAAGTTTTATTGGTTTGGCTAGATATTATCGAAGTTTTGTGAAATATTTTTCACGATTATCTAATACACTCACCAAGTTGACTCGGAAAGGAGTTAAGTTTGTTTGGACAGAAGAATGTGAAGAGAATTTCAAGGAGTTGAATAGAAGGTTATCTAGTGCACCTGTGCTCACACTGCCTTGTAGTGCAGAAAGGTTTGTGATCTATAGTGATGCATCCAAGAAGGGATTAGAGGGAGTTCTTTTGAAAAATTATATGGAGATAGCTTATGCCTCATGACAGTTGAAAATCCATGAGCAAAATTACCCAACTCATGATTTGGAGTTAGCTACAATAATATTTTCACTAATGATTTGGAGGCATTACCTTTATGGTGAAAGGTTTGATATTTATTCTGATCATAAAAGTTTAATGTATATTTTCACACAAAAGGAGCTGAATATGCACCAAAGAAGATGGTTGGATCTGATTAAGGATTACGACTGCTCAATCCATTACCACCCTGTGAAAGCAAAAAAGGTGGCAGATGCATTAAGTCGACAAGACCATGCCAGTTTATCCATGATGAGGATCACAAAAGATCTAATATTTGTGGATTTACAAAGGATGGATCTTGGAATTATAATGGAAATGGAAAAATATTATCTTTATCAAATGAATGTTCAACCATCTATACATGTGAAGATTAAAGGGGCACAGAAAGAAGACGTCGAGTTACAAAAGAAGGTGAGAAATGTTCTTGAATTTAACCTTCATTATGATGGGATAATAAAGTTCAGGAATCGGGTTTGTGTTCCACCCATCCCCGAATTAAAGAAGGATCTGCTGGATGAGGCTCACAGTTCTTCATTCTCTATTAATCTTGGATGCACGAAGATGTATAGGGACCTGAAAGAGTACTTCTGGTGGGATGGCATGAAAAGAGATGTTTCTGAATATGTCTCTCGATGCTTGGTTTGTCAGCAATTTAAAGCTGAGAGATAGAAGTTTAAGGGGATGTTACAACCATTACCCATACCCGAATGGAAATGGGAAAACATCCCTATGGACTTTGTCACAGGACTTCCTAAAACATCCAATGGCAATAATGCTATCTGGGTCATAGTTGATCGTCTTACAAAGTCCACACACTTCATTGCAATTAGAGAGAATTTCACTCTGGATCAGATTGCCAGGATATATGTGAAGGATGTGGTAAGATTGAATGGAGTACCACTTTCTATTATGTCTGATCGGGATCTGAGGTTTACCTCAATGTTCTGGCGAAGCCTTCAGTATACAATGGATACAGAGTTGAGTTTTAGCACTTCTTATCATCCTCAGACAGACGGTCAGTCTGAGAGAACAATTCAAACTCTAGAAGATATGTTGGGAGCTTTATCTATGGATTTCAAAGGTGGTTGGGATCAACACCTACCTTTGGTGGAATTTTCTTATAATAATAGCTTTCACTCTAGTATTCAGATGGATATTTATGAATCTCTCTATGGAAAGAATAGCAGGACTCCAACTTACTGGGATGGAGTTGGTGAAAGAAAGATATTAGGACCTGATCTCGTTGATGAAATGGTAGAAAAGGTCATATCTATTCAACAACACATAAGAGCAGCTCAGAGTTGACTGAAAAGTTATACCGACAACTGAAGAAAAGACCTAGAGTTTGAAGTGGGTGATAAAGTGTTCTTACGGATATCTCCCTGGAAGAGGGTCATGAGATTTGGAAAGAAGGGGAAGTTGTGCCCTAGATATATCGGTCCTTTCGAAATACTGGATCGTGTTGGAAAGGTAGATTACCGGTTGGCGCTTCCACCGAATCTCTCTCATGTTCACGATGTGTTCCATTTATCTCTCCTGAGAAAGTACATACCTGATCATTCACATGTACTCAGCTTAGAAGTTGTACCACTGGAGCAAGATCTTTTTTATAAAGAACAGCCGATAAAGATTCTGGATTATAGTGAAAAAGTCCTATAGAACAAGACCTCTCGCTTTGTGAACGTTTTATGGAGGAACCACCAATTAGAAGAAGCTACATGGGAGCTTGAGGATATGATGAGGGAGAGGTATCCACATCTGTTTGTTACAAAGTGACGAATTTCAAGGGAGAAATTCATTTTAAGGGGGGTAGAATGTAACACCCGAGACTTTTATGAGAAATATTTTGTTTTTAAATAATCAAAGGAATATTTCACTACACACAACACTATATTGACTTGCTTTACACGCAACTGCGGCCTTCCTAGAAATCTTGCGTTGTATGCAATACCGAGTTTCACTAAACAACGACATGCTATTAAAATATTATGAAAACTAGCCGTTATAAATAGTAATAACCACTATTTGAAATTTTGAAAATTTTATTTTTTAAAATGGACTACATTTTTGGATTCGTAATATCAAAATTAGCCTAGGGTGAAATTTTGGTATTTTTCTGAAAACATGCAATTTTTGATGAATAGTGAAACCACTAAGTGGTAGTTAAAAAACTGAATTTTTCATAAAACATAATTTTACCACTTCTGTGAGTAGAATTTCGAAAATCTGAGAGACATGGTTAATATCAAGGACTAAAATGTGGTCCAATGAGATGAAAATAATTTTTGGTGAATAGTAACTTTTTACTTTTTTTTACCACGGTTAAAAGTAAATATGGTAATTAAGGGTAAAAGTGTTATTATTATTGACCTAACACATGTCCTAATTCTATTGGATAAGATTAGTTCGACCAAAAAAACCTTAGGAAAAAAATATGACCATTTTGGCCCACTTGGATTAGATTAGGACATTTATTATCAATTTATTTAAAGAAGGGTTAAAATAGATAAAATCAATGTTTAATAACTAAATAATTTTTAATATAGAGTTATAAATAAGATAAATTAGACTATAAATATTCATTAGAAACATAAAAAGATTTCCAACATAATGGTATTTTATTTATAATTTTTAGAGATTATGTAATTTAATTTATTTATGACACAATGACGATGCAGTAATTATCTTATTAATAAAATATTGACATAATTGATGTTATAAATACCCAAATAAATGTAATTTGAGACTTTTTATGAATTACAATAATATTATAGGTTAATATGACATGTTAGCATTGATTTAATTAACTTTGTTCGAACTAATCATTCTTTTATGATTTTCAGAAAAATCAATTACTAAATAGTGTCAAAATTGACATAAAATAGTTTTTAAAACAAATATTATATTATTAATTGTTATTTTATTCCTAAAAATATAAGGTTCAAAAAAATGACTTAGAAAAGGTTATATATATTAATAATAAACAACTTGGGGTTCGTTTGGCTTGTTATTGTAATTTTATTAACCATATAGTGTAAGAACACAATAAGACACGGTAAAAGTAAAATTATTTAACTTAATGTTAAATCTAAATGATAAGGTTAAAATAGGAACCTAAACTTGTATAAATTCTATTGGATGAGAAAATTTCGACCCATCCCCACCTTAGCTTTGAAATAAATCATTTTGGAGCTATTTAAAACCGAATTTGGCTTTATAATAAAATAATATTTTTAGTTTTTCAAAGGATCCCCTCTCCTCCGTTATAAAAGAGCACCTCCTCCCCCTCTTCCTCACACCACTTTGAGCCTTCATGCTCGGCCAAAACCTGACAATTTTTTCTGTCCACTTCCCTAGAGACATAATAGAGTTCCTGGTCTTCTTCAAAGACCAATTTTAGTGCCCTAAAAGGAGGTCTCAAAGAAGCGCTTCAATGAAGAGGTAATGTCCGTTATCGATTATTTCATCTTTATTTCTTCTTCCACTTCTTCTTATTTAGTTTTTTCATTGTGAAGTAATAAAATCAGTATCACTCATATACTGATATGTTATTATATGTATGAAACAAACCTTTTTCACCATCTATCCATCCTACGGAAAATGAAATCATCCCGCGTGCGTACGTACGGAATACCGTATCCACGCCGTGACGTAATCTATTTTCCACCACCACCTTACTTGGATGGGTATAATGGTGTAAATAATGAATATATATAATTATTTATATTGATATTGATTCTGAAATAGTAAACATACACTCCAATACAATTCCACGATCATGGGAATGATATCATCGCTCGTGCGTACATACGGAATACCATCTCCACGATATGAGGTGACCCGTTCTACATGATATTCATTGAATAATGATTATATAAATGAATTTAATTAATGAATATGATATATAACATTCTGTAAATGAGGTATCTATAACCTAAATAGAAAAATAAGAATTTATTCGACAAAACACGCATAAGAACAAAATGTAATAAACACTCAAATAACAAGTAGCAATGAAATATTATGAATAATAAGCTATGAATATGACCATATATGATATCATAACAATGAGTATGATTCTGGAATAACTCAATGACATTATTTAAATCATTATACAAGAGGTTCAGTCACTTACGAAGCAAATCGGACCTAAGGTAAGGGAAAATATCACAGTCTCATTTTATCCAAGATTGTTTATACTTTGGTATTTACTAGGGTGTATTTTATCATCCACATCCATGTTTCCTCAATATGTAATATTATTTCCATCCACATACAATTTTTTAGATCCAATTTTACCCTTAGGTGAGGTTTTAGTAAAAGATATGAAAGGAATCTTTTGTCGTTTTTCGTACGAGGTGCTTTTTTACTTTTCTGATAAAAGTACGAGAAGAATGTTCATTTATCTTATACGGCATGAATGGATTTTTAAAAAATTATTTCCAAGAAGCTTCATTTACAAGTTTTAAATTTTATTTTTAATCAACTTCTTTTATTTTAAAATTGTATGACATGTTAAGAAAGGAAAATGTTTTTGAAGTAGAAAGGATATTTTCCTCAAGAATGGAGTTCAAGTGTTTTATCAAAGTTATTTTTCCATCTAAGATAATATAGGGTTCTGTTTATATTCCTATTATTACATTGACTTGATTATGTTGTGAGGGAATTATTTATATGAATTCCTTTATCATATATGAACTGTTTTATGATGTCATGATGTTTAAGAATCCCATTTTTATTACATGGGTTATGCAATGATGTATGATTTATGATTTTGTGGCACACCTAAGAATGGTATCATTATGGGATGGGTGGGACCAATATCTCCCTCCAATGCATTGGATAAAGATTTTATATCTCATGAGATAGACATGGCTGGAATGGCAGGTTAAACCGGTTCAGTGAAACAGGACTGAAACGAGGAGTGAGCTCGGTTCAGAAATGGACTTTGTCCACTAAGATAGTCTTGGCAATGTGTCTTGACTAATAAGAAATGATTCTCTATGATTATGTGTGTATGGCACAAAGCTTCCTGTTTTAAGTTATGATTATTGTAATTAAATTTTACTACTATGATTTATCCCATGTTATGAAATTATGATCTCTTTTGCAGGTTAAGATTTCTGAAAGTTATGTTCTTATAAATATGATGTGATTGACATTTATTTTGTTTACCCTTAATGAGCATTTGAGATCACCCTTTTGTATGTTTTCTTTTCCCAGGTCAGGAAGAAGGTTATTAAGTAAGATATGCCAAAAGGGACTATAGATATGATGAAATAAATGGGAGACAGTATAGACGCTTTATGAACCAGTTGTTTATGTTTCCCAGTTTCTAAAGACATTATACCTATATGGTCCTTTCCTAGTTTGGTTATATGTTGTAATAAGTGTGCTTCAATTTTGAACTAATAACAATGTATTTAAAGTATGGGTAGTTATATCGTGAAACCATAGAAATATGATTTTATTACAATATTCTTATATTGGTTGGTTATGTTGTATACACCTCAAATATTAGTTTTCACTATGTTTAAATTTTGTATTTTTATGAAAAATAATAATTCTGTTTTCAAAATTTATATTAAACATATGATATTACTATTTTTACTTTTAATATCTTTTACCTTTTCACACATTTTCTTATAATAATTTTCTTTAAATATGGATTCTATCACAAGCTTTATTTCACTATTCAATCAAAAAATCTGCTGGATATATCCATCATCTTCTTCAAAAACTATAATATATAGGAACTAGTTTTAGGCTGGTCATTATCTATTTTAACATGATAATAGTAATCCACCATGTGATTTATTTTTTCATAGCACTAGTAGCAGTTCCCATTAGAGATGTATATGAGAAAGACAACCTCCTCAAAAACATTCATCAAATTTGCCATGGTTTTTGTATATAATAATTTTTAAGCATGGGATTTCAAAGGCTATAAAATAACCAAACGAAGAGTTCATTTTATAAAAAATTTCTTATGCTGTCACATGTGATTTTGACCTAGTGAATCATTGATTTTCAATGTGTACAATACTCCATAATACATCAATCCTATATAATTTAGGCCATTCAAACTCATAAAGAATTATTCTCCCTATTTAAATAAATAATATATTAATTCTTTTAGAATACCAATTTTTATAAGGTTTGTATGTGTTTTTGTAATAATTCATAATAATATGAATTTCATGATATGATTAATATAATCTCCAATTATAATTCATCCAATCGTTTATTATTAATTTCATAATATGGATTCATGACCACTTCTAAATTCTCTTATGTTCATCATAAAAAATCCATTTTTGGGGAATTATACATCTAAATAACAATCTTCACATTCTACTATAGTCATTAGTATATATGATAAATTAAAATTCTTCTTTTAATTTTTGGTATCTCTTAGGTCGACTATATAGAATAAAAATAATTTAAAAATAAATTTAATGTTAGATACCTGAAATAATGATCTCTATGAAACAAAACGTTTTTATAACCTAGACAATAAACAAAAAGTTGTCACTTTTAATATATGAAATTCGAGAAATTGAAATACATCGTTGTGGTCAGTATGATATTAAGAGTCTGATATGATAAACCTTTATTTTTAGTGAATAGTAACTAGCCCTTATGAATAGCAACTTACCCTTTTGAATAGATATGTACCCTTATAAATATTAACATTACCCATGTAAGTATATATAATATTTTGGGAACCATATAAATGAGAGTGAATATTTTAAAAAGTAATAATTAAGTGTTGCTATTATTTTGAGTAATAAATATTTAATTATGATTTTCAATTTATAAATTAATAAAACTAATTTTCATCAAATGTATTACAAAAAAAATTATTTCGTTTTCTTATGATTTTAGGACAATTTTATAAGACCTCGGTTAATTGTTGAAGGTGTTATAATATCATTTTCAAATATAGAATATGTATTTTTCATATAAATAATTATTTTATTTAAATAAAAAATTTATCATATTTAGAAAATTATTTTAATAATATGGAATTCATTTTTTAATTATACACATCAAAAAATAGTTAGAGTGTTTTTTTCTTAAAATACTGAATTTTTTGGGGAACAGGGAAATTCCATAAATTATGCAATAGGTAAAATAAATGAATTTCTACATCAAGTTTTAGTCAAGGATGATTTAAATGGAAATTGATTCTAATTCACCTCCACTTATTAATATTATTGGTTAAAACAATCAACACAATTTCTTATCTTGGGAAAATAATAAATTTATGAATAAGATATTCAAATATCACCTCTCCCTCCACTATAAAAACCACCCCTCATTATCTATTATCCAAACTTATCTAAGCCTTGAAGCATCTCAATGTTCACCCCAAATACTCTTCCCTATTACGTACCAAATTTCAAGAGTTCTTGGTCTTTCCAAAAGACCAAAACTACATCCATTATGTAGGTTCTCAATGGGGAGTACTCAAGAGGTAAAATCCTCTTTATTTATTCCTTTTAATTTATTTTAAGTTCATTTTTTATTCTTATCTCCACACCTACACTGTTAAAATGATGATGATAACTCCAATATGATCTACATACTATAATAGTATAATGTTAATGGAATATCCTACCTCAAACTACTATCTCTCTCTCTCTTTTTTTTAAAAAGGAAATAGTCTTCTCAAATGTGCCAAATTAAATCCTTCATGGATGATGAACATTATTTATTCATTTTATCTTTCAAATATGCTCATGAAAACATATTTTGGTTGAAACATTATATAATATATTTATTACAAACTACTCCACGTTTTGTAACTTATATATATACATAATACTAATATATATATCAATACTATTTCATAAAAATTGTTATACAACCAAAATAATCTAAATGATCATTAGTAATTTCCTTCTAATAACTAAACCTCATACCATATAACTGAATGAATTATATCACAATTTAATCTTATATGTTTTCATTAGTATCATTGAAATTAAATTTTAAAATATGATACAAATTCCACTTGAACATCCATACTCATATACAAGTATACTGATCATGGAAACCAAGGAAATAATCTCTCCCGAGCTGTAAAATTATATCTTTTATTTCATAAAAGGGCCATAAATTAACATAATAAAATTATATTAAATAAAATAAATATATAATATATTAATAATTAATTAATTAATGAATTTAATTTTATTATCCAGGATGTTAAGTTGATGTGCATAAAACTTTCGCACATAAGTTAAGGGTTTTCTACATGAACCTTCATTTTCTATTGGATTAATCTTATTCTCTACATGACATGTAATTATTATAATGTACTATTCATGAATTCTATGTGAATTTTATATTTTTTTGTACCAAACATTATCATTCTTTCATTTATGGGGAGTTACATGTATTAAAATAATCATTCAATAATTCCTCCTGCTATACATTATTGTTTCGAAGGTACGTATCAAATTTTTACCAATTATCAAATGAAATATATAATATATATTTTTACACCATTATTTTTCTACACTAAATAATTTTTTTATTAAAATACAAATTAACTAAATTCTGGTTTTATGCAATGTTTTTTCCGAAATAACACTTCTTTTCAATGTAAATAGTGAATATCTTAAGAATGGCTCGATGATTTTATAAGAGTATTTTTGTCTATTTAAACTCTATTATTGATTATTATTATAAATTTGGATTATTATTTTATCATATAATCTACAAAATTTTCTTTAATGGTGTTAGGTTAGTTTGAATTCGGATGTTTTATCTTGATACCATTCACCATATTACTCAGAATGGTTAGTGGTCATATTTAATGATTGGGGAAAGTTATTTACATATCATATGTGAGTTTCAAAATGAATGTATATGTTTTTTATGATTATACATGTTTTTATGATTAATTAATTGGACTTATTACATGTTGTTTAGGTCCCTCTATATCTCCTCGGTGCATCGTTAGGTCTCATGAGATAAACAAGTTTGGGTTTTTACCAATTTTTCTAGCGTCGTGGCATGATTCTTTGACAGAACGATTATGAAGTCCAAAATTATGGATTCCATCATTATTATGCTAGTTAATTATATTCCATGTGGGTATTCTTCTTGTATAAAATCTATGGTTAGGATTTATTCCATTATTTAATCAATTTTTATTTCTACCATATTATGACCATGTTTTATTAATGGAATGTGTTTTTAGTTATTTATCATGCCTAATGTTTATGTTTATGTTTAATTCAAATATATTAATTACCCTTTCTCAACATCTTAGTGCACCCATTTCATTTGGTAAATATTTTTCTAGAGTGATAATTATGGAATTATGAATGGATTGTAGGGATAATCTTAGTGTTGTGGATATTCTATTTGGGATTCTTATGTTGTATTTCATTTGAAGTTGTAATGTTGAGATTATATATGAATACAGTTTTCCAAAACTACTAACATATTTGGTCCTTTAGGATAAAAAATTTCTTCAAATCATTCCAATGTAATAAAATAATGTATTGGATCTGGAAAACAAGCGTCTAGGGATTACAAACACAACTCTGAGTGGACTATTTTAAGTGACCTTATTTATTGTGAATATACTCTTTTGTGATTCTATAAGACTATTTAACTCTTATAATAGATAATGAAAACGTGATCCCTCAATGTTATAATTTTTGTGATTCCCTTAATCACATTTTATTTTTACTAAATAAATTAGAACAATGTAGAGAATTATTCATTGCCATATATTGTTATACTCCATAGTAATATGATAGCTATAATCAGAAGTATCTCTAATATAAATGAAATTACATCCAATAATTTTACATATTATATTAATAATACCATAATTAATAATTTAAATGATTAATTTGTATTATTAAATATCACCTCATTACCATCATCATATAATTAAGTTACAATAAAAAATTTCGATTTAATCCCATAAATAAAAAAGTAATCCTCAACCATTAACATTTTGAATTAAATTTCTACAATTAAAATGCCTCTAATTATAAAATCTCAATTATTAAAAAATTTAATTGCACGACCAAAAATATTTTTTTAATTATTAGATTATTTTTATCCCATCTTGTGTGTGATGAGCATCCACTATCAAGAATCCATGGAATGTTCTTCCAAATATCTAATAGAGATACCTCTATTATTAAGGATTTTTCTCCTACCTCAGTTTGATATCTTCTTTTCTTTTGATGTATATTTTTGTTGACCTAGAAGATTTTTCATAATGTATTATACATAGTGACCTTATAGTTAACATCTCCAATGATCTTTTTTAACAAAAAATACCAATTCTACATAGTTATTCAAGTAGTTTATGCATATTTACTCAGTTTCATTCTTTATTTATAGCTATTGTTTTCTAAGTAACTCTTCCTTAACTAGTTATATACTTGGTTACATGAAACTGATAATATTATACACAATATAAGTTATTTTCCAATTTACTTTATAACACAAAACTATCACCTAAAACACATTCCCCTATTAAACTACTTTATCAAAAAAAATCAGTAATTGTTTTTTGTGAAACAATGTTCATCTTAAAATTTTTTAAGTGTCCCTCTTCTTTTGAATGTTTTAAATAATCCATGATGTTAGATTATTCTTCTATATATTCTTGTCTAGCTATATTTTTTTATATTTGATATAAACATCTATTATTAGTTGATTATATTTTATTCATAAATTAATACATTTGTATATTTTATTGGAACTTCATTATAATAATCTCAAATAGTTTGATATTATTTTACCTTAAAAACAATTTATTTTAAAATTATAGAGTTATTTTCCCTAGGTTATATTCACACTTAAGATACCATGATTTTTTATAGATAATATTTTCTTTTTATGGAACTCAATATCAATATTTATAAACATTCTAATATTATTCTTATGATATTTTCCCTTTGTTTTGAGTAGAAAATTTCATTAAAAATAGTCATCAATATAAATCATTAATAGGTTATCTATATAGGGTTCGTTTTAACTCTATTATTTATTACTATTTTTGATAACTACTTTACTTTTATAATTTTGTATACTCATAATGTATCATTTTTAACATTTTTCTATTATTTCATTGCTTGAGGAATAGTTATCTTTATTATCCTTAATTAACATGGCACTTTTATTTTTCTATGAAATCACTGTTTTATATTTTTCATATTTTCTATTGTTTTTATAAATGATTTATTTTAAATTTCATTGAAATTTTCCTTCATACTAATCATCCATAGATTCTAGGTTCTACTATTTTGTTGTAAAATATGTATCAATGTGTCAATTCCTCTACTTTTAAATACATTTAGTGGGAAGAACCCCCATCAATTTTATGTTCCCATATTTATCAATTTCGGATAAAATATCAACGAGTTTATTTTGATTTTATTGACTAATCATCTCTATCCAAGTCAATTGAGGACTCAAACTCCTCTTATTTTATATTTAATTTATTTATCAATTTCAAATAAATTAATTCATTAGATTTTTTTTAAAACCACTAATTTTTCTTCTTATAATTCTTGAGGGTATTTTATAACTCATTAAGAGATATATCATGGATTTTATCTAAATTTGAGAACATAGTGTCAAATAATTTTGGGAACATCCTATGCAATTTTTAAACCATATTTGATTCATCCAATGTATCCTTAAATACATTAATATGACCAAATATCACATTAAACCTTGTGAAATAGAAATTCAAATTATCATATTCATCAATTAATATGTCTTAAAAATTATCCTAATATATTTGAAATTTTTATTTTATTCTATTTATATTTCTCTTATACTTGTTCTCAAGATTTTACAACATTTCATTAATAGTCAACAACCATATAGCCTTATTATATAGTTTTTCATAGAAACATGATAGTTTAACTTTTTTTTAATTTCTCACTTATATTATCATTACACATATCAAAAAATTTAATAGAACTATTTAATTAAATATGTAAATTTATTATAGAGACATAAACCCCCAGTTATAGTCCTTGGGTAAGAAAAAATTTGAACAATGGATTTTTCAACCACTAAAAATTATCCCCAAATAAAATAGAATACCTCTACTATTTATAAAATCTATATTTATCTTATAAGGTTATAAAATTGTATAAATTTATAAAAATGTATCTAATATAACATATTGAGCACCTGTCAGTAGGCTACCCGTGGGGTGAAATATTGTCATTAGTTAAAAAAATATTTTTGAATAAAACCATTATGTCTCGTTTAAGTCACATAAACAGTAGAGGATCCCGTACTCAATTTGAGAAAAAATATTAATGAATAATGACACACAAAATAAATTTCAAGGATTATCCTAGATATGAGAGCCTACTATCAATCATGTAAAACTATTTTCAGCCATGATTTATATTATCACTATTTAATTTTAATGATTATAAATTTATTTTAATAATAATAAAATGTTCTAGTTTGTATCATCCACTTTACTTTTTAGTAGGGTATCACCCACCTCCGACATATAATAATGTTTATATTTTATGGTAGGAACTACTAGGTTAACAAATCTTCTTTATATTCTCTATAATGAATCTGATCATGGACAAATTAATAAATTCCAAAAAATGATGAAATATGTACTTCTAATATATCATTGTTTTCTAGGAGGAATTCCAAAATGATTCACACATCAGTCTTTCGAAACAATTCATCATGATTATCCATTAATGCATGGTATCATTGATACACGAATATGAAATCCAAATTCATCAGTAGAAATTACCAATATCCTCATCCAATAAAACATATTTCATCTACCTCTTTAATAATATGAATACCACAAAGGTTGATATTCTTATAATTATATCTATTTGACACAATATAGTATCATCAACTCTATCTAAATTCTTAAGAATATTAATATTTACTTATTTATCATATTTTTTATATTTTAAAAACACAAAAAATATCCTTGATTATTGTTAAAATTACATTGAAAACTTGGGGAATCATCTTCCCAGTTCATTTTCATGGATTTTTCTTCTAATTAATTTTTTTGATTATTTCATATATTTTATTTCAAATCTACAAGAATAAAAAATATAAAATTATCATTTTAATTCATCTCCAGTAAATATATAGTAAACTCTTCAAATCATGGAATAAATATCCCCTTTAATACTAACAAAATACACTTATGTAGTTCGGTTATTTTAATGAAGATATGAAACTATGATGTGGCACATTCTTTTAGTTTTTGGAATACTCATCTCATCACATGTAAAAATAATCTTCGGTTAAGTGCTAAATATCATCATATATCATTGTCCAATAAAATTACATTGATCTCAGATAATTGAATACAAACACATGAGAAATTATTAATTTAAATTAATAGATACTCATATTTTCCATCAAGAAATATCAATATAATGATACAGACCCTATTTATGGAGCTCAACAAATATGTTTTATTTATAATGAAGAATTATATCTCTATATAAAACCGAAAATGCTTATACATGATTATTTATGCTTGTAGAAAAAATTAATAATATTATTATAGATTCAATTATTCTTACACAGAGATAAAAGGATTCTTAATAAACCATTTAAAATAATAGCTACACAGTTATGGATGCTTATAATGAGTTAGTCCAATACATAATTTGACATAGAATGATTCTTGTTTCAATTTTGAATAATTCATAATAAAAAGGTAATGATATATATTTCAACCAATATAATTTCAAATATTTATTTCCATAGTATTAAATTACAGGATTTGATTCACTATAACTTAGTGAACTTCATGATCCTAGAAAACACATCAAACTAAATCTATGAACTCGAGAAAACAATTTAAATCAGTATTCCATTTCAATCAAATTGTCTCTGGGTTTCAAAATATTCAATATCTTATTTTATTTTAATTTATTTTTTTAGTATTCAATTAAAATATTCAGATAATTATCAAATCCTCAAATATTCATAAATATTAAAAAAATCACCCAAATTGAACATATCATATATCATACTTGATTAAAAACCAAGGGAACTGATATATTTCATTTAAAGGGGAAAAAATTGATAATTATTTCACAGAAACATTTAGTTATCAATTATGGTCAATTTATAGGGAGGTTTCTTACATTGATATTTTTTATGTCTAAGAGTGGAAGCCATAACATATTTACTAGGAAACATGAAATCTATTAGACTTACTACTCAATAGATAGAATTTTTTGGTCTGAAACATCAACTTCATGCACTAAAATACCATAAGTAAAACATTTTAAACCTGGTTTCATAGTCATTAAAATTAAAACAATTAATTATTAAAATTTATTATTAGAAAAAATCAATAAAATTATATAGATGTCCCTACAAAACCTATTGGTTTTGAAATCATGTCTGATTTGATTAATCAAAAAAAAATACTAATATACATTCATGGGGGCCTTACACAAACATCCTCATTGATATATTAATCTTTTTTGTAATATGAATCCCCTGTGAGTTAGGTGACATTAAAAAGTTGAGTTCATTTAATTTTTTAATAAAGGATGTTTTTAAAGAATTTTATTTATATTCACTCCATACATTTATTAGTGATTGAAATGAATTAAATAATCTTGGTTTTAGAATTTTTCCTTCTTATAAGACCATTGGTATTGTTAAATAAATAAATGTAATTAGAAAATCTCATGAATATTTTTTAAAAGAATATTGTGCATTCTTTAATTGGTTCAGGTTTATTTTCCACCTTAATTGAATAAGTTAGAGATTGTTCACTAAATATTTTTATGATGGTCTCAATATTACTAATAGAATTATTATTGATACTACTAAAATATGAGGTATAGTTGATGAAAGTATTTTTAATTCATAAAAATATATTCAAAACATGGAAATAATGCTATGAAATTTGGAAGATGAGTCTTCTTACATATCAGATCTTCATATGAATTTCACCCATACAAATCAACTAAAAAATGATTATGAATCCAATCAGTTATCCTAAAACTATGGTGTAGTAAATGATGTCAAATAACATTTCCCAAACGAGTCCCACATATGTAACAACTTTTCCATTTCATGTTTTTGTGTATTTTCATCATTAAAAACATTTTATTAATTAATTCTCACAAATAAATGAAACTTTTGGAATCTAGAATGCTATTTTTCATGGTCTTGAATGGGATATTTATTTGGTTAAGTATTTTGGGACTTTATCATGGTAGAAAGTGTCATGGTGGGGAGAATTCTCACACCCCAACTTCGCACATTGGTAATAATTTTAATTTTTATCATTACTTGATAATTTTATTTGATTTAATTATTTCGTTGAGGTGTGGGCCGAACCCAACATGAGTTGTTTAATTTTGATGATAAACGAGCATTTTGGTGTCATAATTTTTGTGCATGCTCTTGGAGGGAATGAAGCCATGTGGACTCACCTACTCAATGTGTGACCTGCCCAACGTGTGGGTGCCTAATTAATTAACGAGTTGAATATTAATTTATTCACAAAAAATTGAAATAAAAAAATGATTAAATAATTCAAGTGTGGTTTAATAATAATAATAATATTGGGATTATTTATCTAATTTTATTAGTTCAGTTAATATTTTAATTAGTTAGATAATATTAAATTTTTATAATGGGTTACAAAATTATCAGCATGTTAATATTAATTTTATTACTATTATTAAAAATATTTGTTAAGATTTGGATTAGGTTTTAATTTATCATTATTTTCATTTTCATTTTATTTATTTTTCATTCCTTCTATTTATTTTTTCATTCTTTTCCCTCTATCATTGTTTCCCTCTCTTACTCTCCCCTCCCGTCGCCTTTTTCTTTACCTCTGGTTTTTGCGCAGCGAACCCCTCCCTGTAACCCTAGTAGCTAATATTTCCCTTCCCTTCATCCAAACATCATCTAGCGCATGCACATTACTCTGGCCCGCCATCTCAAGCCTCCCTATTTCTCTCCCATAGAATCACATCACGCACCTTGTACCGACCGGACAACCATGCACACGACCATTCCTCAGACTCTCCAGTGGCACCCTCCCTCCTCCATCGGTGAACCAGACTAGCACCGTCATGCCATGCGTTGAGCTGTACATCTTCAATGCATAGGCATCTGATGTGTTTTTTTATTCACACATCCGCGCACCGTATCCATATTATGGTCGGACTTTTTTTTCGGGGCGACACACCCTCGGAACCTCCCTGTCTCACACGACCAGCTTCCAGCACCTTCTCCGCAGCTGTGTTTCACATCAGTTGTTAGTTCCTCCCATTGATTAGAATTGTGTTGTTATGGTTTCATGTTAATTTCGGTCCAGTTTTTGGACTTTTAGTTCGATTCATGAATTACGATCTAACTGATGTTGATCATTGGGTGTTTGGCATGCGGTGATAGTTTCACACTGAAATTTTTATGTTCTCCACTCCAAGGTATGTGGTTCCACTTATAATTATTGTTTGATGAATTAATTTCTGTGTTTAATTAAGTTAGTGTATTTTATAATTAGATTTCATGGTATGAAATTGTTTTGTTTTTTTATTTAGAGATCTCATATTCATTGATTTATTAGAAACATGTTTATTCAATATGAGTGTGATTTTCTATGAAAACCATATGTCAGTAGCTTGTTATTAGTGTGTTATAAATTGTTCACCTAGATTATAAGATCATGAAATGGATGTATGCTATATTTTTGTGTTTAGTTAGTGTCCATTTTATTATTAAATAGGGGTTCGGGTGTGTTTTTGACATAAAGTCATGTGGTGCTTCTTTGGCCTTTTATTATAAATTGTCAAAATGGTAAATTAAATGATATCAGTGGTGAAAATCATGTTTGGATAACATTGCGCTATGTGTTCGGTTCTAATGTGTCATTTTAAATGACACTAGATGTATCCTTAGTGAAACATTTATTGTGTCGTTTGTTAACACATGTTTTAAACTGCCAAAATGATTTCATTAATTTGTGTAAGTGGTGTATATCAAACTCTTGATGTGGCGTTGTGTGTGTATGGTTATGAAAGATGGTTTTGGTTGGACTAGCGTGTAAAGCTATGTTTTTCTCCTTAAAATTTATATATCAATATTTGAATTGTTTTACTAAATAATTGTAAAGGGGGAATTTGTTTGGGTTAAATTTTGTAAATGTTTTTGGTGTTTAATGTCATGGGACATGTGTGGAAACTGTTTAATAAATTATTTTAATGTTGTCTTTGACGGTTAAAGTGTTTTTCTTTGACTATGAAGTCATTTTAATTTGGTTTTGTAAATGATATAGATTTGGTTATGATATATCTTTAGTGTGCATCTTATTCGAATGGATTTTCTGTGTGAAAATGGTGGTTTTGGTGTGCGTAGTGTCTTTTTTTGTTTGAGTATGTGATTATGACATATGACATGAACTCTAAACAACTTGAGCACAAAGGGGAAGCCTGGGTACTAGATGGGAAGACTAGGACTAGTGCACTAGTGAGACAGAAGTGGCATCGGCCCGGTTTCACTTAGCTGGATGGATGACTACAACACTAAAAAACATTTATATGATATTAGGAGACCACTAGGTTATGGATGTGGTTTCCTACTAGTGTCCCATACACGAGAACATATATTATTGTGTTTCTATACCTTTTTTTCACCGAGATGTAATGTTCTAGGGTCCCACTTCTCACTAGTATCTTTATGTCTTCTACCGTGTATTGTGCGCCTCTTTTTCATTATGCTTACCGTAGATACATGGCGTGGAATTGGGGTCACCAAGAATGTTTGTGTGTTTGTGGGGGGGGGGGGGGGGGTTAAATGAAGTTGTTTTCATTTTAGAGTAGTTTTTCCTTTAAAACTGTGTTCATTAAAATTTCATAGGAAGTCATTTATTTTTATTCCATCCAATTGCGAATGTATTTTTCATTTTATAATTATACGTGGAACCTTTTCTCAGTGGAATACTACTATGGTTATACCTCACACCCTACATACAACTTTGGGTGTGTGTAGATTCTGTTCCACTTTCTTTCTAGGTTGATACATAATGCATAGCATGGGTTGTTCAGGTTGTCACTGGCACCCTCGTGTTGGTTTGGTGGACGTGGCTTTAGTATGTGACTCCTCATCTTGTGAAGAGGTTTGAGTTAGTGCCTTTATTTTTTCCCTTTATTTATTCCACCTTTGGTTTTTTTCATGTTGTAAACCTTAATTTTAACCCCAGTTTAATGTCACGTTTGGTTGTTGATTTTAGTTTTAAATTTATTCAACTTTCTAATTGTTTCATTTTTTTTATTCGGGTAACCCATTCCAATGTTTTATTTTCGTTACCCAGGAACCTGTACCAGCCCGTGGGGATCGGGAAGGCCCATCAGGCCTTGCTGTGGACCGGGTCGGGCACCGGGTCAGATGGAATCCCGGCCAGGTTCGTGACATAACTAGTGGTCTTTTTCCTAAAATATTGTGGTTTAGATTTGGTTTTCACCCCTTGTTGAGCGGTGGCAGTGCGGTTCATGTTTCACACCATGTTTTGAGTGTTTCGACAAAAGAGGTAGGTGGTTCCGTGTGTATGAAATTCATGATGAGTTACCATTCATGATTTACATATTTTTGACATTATGCATATTTTTTGGTTGGTGAGAAAACTATTTATGAGGGATTTGTTCAAGAGTTTAATTTTATAGTTGCATTTTAGGATGAAATTGGGTGTTTTTCATGTGTAACTCTTGGGGTATTGTCTGGGTGTGTTTTATAACATATGAATTTGGTTGAATAAATCTTTTTGGGATAAAAATTATGCTCTGGTATGGTCATGGTGTCTGTTTGAGTTTAAAATTTGATCTTTGAATCAGTTTTATGTGTAAAACTATGTTGTGCCTCTTTGTAATTGTTTAATTAAAATGTGTCTTTTTCGTGTGCATATTTTATGGTATTATTAAAGGTGATTTTATAATACATGAGAGAGAATTAATAAATATTTCCATGGCTTCAAAATATATATTAGATTGGTATTGGTGTGATTTTGGATTTGAACGAGGTTGTTGAAATTGGTTTTGTGTGCAGAACATATGTAAACCCCTTTGGTTTGTTTTATAAAAATTGTGAATGTTTAATTGGGTTAAAGAATGTTGGAAAAATGTTTATGTTCTATTTCAGTGAGTTTCCTCAACTAAAATGAGTTTTTTAATGATGATATGTCTATTTTTGATGTCATACGTTTTGATAATGTATTTAAATTTGTCGAGGTGATTTATGAATTTGTAATGTGGGTGTGAAACATGGTTGTGGGAAATTTTGTGTGAGTGTGATGTGAAAAATAGATTTTGATAGTGAGACGGGAAATATATAACATGTGAGTTGACTATTTTTTGATGTTTAGAATCATTGGAATGTTTTTATTAAAATTTTGACGGATTTGATGAATTGTGAAAGATATGAAAAATGTGTTCTGGGATATTTTGGTGTGCGATGGATTTTAAAATAAATTTTAATGAAAAGTAGGATTATGTGAATTTTTTGATGTACATGTGTTCTACTTTTTGAATGTGTGATTTGGAAGTGGTATTTTAATGAGTCAATTATATTTCATTTCCTCTTGAACTTGTTTGAGCACAAGAGGGAAACCCGAGTATCTTGGTTATTGGACGTGTACTAGAATACTAGTGATCTTGTGGGGTTAGGCCTCAATTTGACATAGAATGTTTGAATATTACAACAATAAATAAACTATGATGATGATGATAATGATGGGGGGCCACTAAGTTATTGGTATGATCTACACTAGTTTCTCATGTGCACGAGAACAGATATTTTGATGGTTACTCTCACTGAGATACGAGGTACCTAAAATCCACATTGAGCTAGGACCTAGAAGATATTTTCCCATTGCATGGGATGATTAGTTAATTTGTGCTTAACTTTGGTATATAGTATTTTTTTATATGAAATTCAGAATTCTTGACATAATTTCTTAATTTGTTGATTCATTAAGATAGAACACTTGAAAACAACTTTTATTGACGTATAATATTAGAGAAATTGTTACTAGAATTTAATGTCTCGAGAACTTGAATGCTTTTTATCTTTGAATGTTTATCACATGGAATCTCTTAGTGGTGGTATACAACTAGGATTTGTCTCACACCATAGTTATACCTTTGGGAGTATGTAGGAATGTTTTTTTTTGTCGCTTGTTTGGGTACAACGTTTGTGCCAACGGTTTTGGGTTTTTTAGGCGACCATCGTGATGCGGTGTGGTGGTGATGTCTTGAGGATGGTGCCTATTTCCATGAAGTGTTTCTTGGGATGTAATTTTTGATTTTTAATCCTTTTTATGGCCTTTTAACCTTGATTTAAATTATGTAATAAAATTAGGATATTTTTTAAAATAATTATTTTTTTGAAAAATACAAATTCATTTTATTGGATTCGTTTGTTGTTTTATGTTTATAAACTCGGGTAAATTGTTCCCAATTTTCAGTTTATGATACCTAGAAATTGTTCCAACCCATTGGAATTAGGAACACCCTTTGGGCCTAATAATGGGCTAGGAATGATGCTGGTTTCGATGGATCCCTGATTCGGTTCATGACAAAATGGTATTAGTGGGGGTTCAGGTTAACTCTTTGGGTCATGTTATTTTGGAAACATTTAAGATAGTATAAAGTTAGGATTTTCGAGACATATTATTTCAGTTATGTGTAGTGTTCCTGATCACCACAACTTATTACAGGATTCATGTTGCCAGGGATAGCCAGGACTTATCTAATTCCATTAGTTTTCATATGTTGAAGATGATTATAGGAAATGAAAAGAGAGTTGGGTTAATGGTCTTAGGGAGCTCGTAGGGCCTAGAAATCCATGTTGATCCAATGATATTTCACTAGAACACTCTCTATAACTATGAATTTATTGTCTTATGTTCACCAACCATATTTCCAAGTCTCCCATTAAATCTAGTTTCCCCATGAATTGTATTGTGTCTTTCAGGGTTGAAATCATGGAAGATTGGTTTTAAATAAACAATGACATGGTTTTACGAAGTGTAATGATTTAATGAAATTATTTTCTTATAAAAAGGGAATATATTGATTTGAGAAATGGTGGATAATTATTTTTATAATTGTTTTGAAATGAAAAATGGCGTGTTTACACCCTTTATGAAAGAAATAACTATGTTAATGTTGTTTTTGATAAAAGTCTTCCCAATATAGTATTCTATGCAATTAAAAGGTGTTTTAATGGAATGATATGTTTTTAAATTGACGTGAATAACATGAAAATGATTTCTTATTTTAATTGTTGTTTCCTTCGGAAACGTTTTGTAAGATATAAATTGTGGTTCTTTTTTCATGGTCAGTGGTGTTGAGAAAAAAGAATGTATCAGTTGGCTTTTTTTGTTTGGAAAAGTGGAATGAATTTTTGTTTAAATCATTGGTATTTCTTTGAGTGACCAAATTCATGGTATTATATGATATTATGGATGGTTTATTGCATGGTTGGATGAGTTTCGGGTAGGATATGAGGAGGTTATTCTGTGTCTCACAGAAACATGCACGTGTAGGGCCTAGGGGGTACCATTGTTTGACAGGTAAATCGATGAACCGTATTTTTAATGAAATTATTTTTGAAAAAAATGATGTATTGATGACTCATTTTATATGGTTAATATTTTTTTATTTTATAAATGTTTTGTGGGATGTCTTGTGTCCATGAACCCCTCTTGTTTGATTGGTGTTTTGGGTTTGTGTTTGGTCGGTAAGCTGGGTTGAATGGTTAGTTTTTGGTATCCTTATGAGAAATTTTTCTGGATTAATTTAAAGTGGTCCCCTTTATGTGTTTGGATCTGGTATTTGGGAAGTTTTAACCAATGGACCAGCTTGGTTGGGTCTTTGGGTTCTCTCATTTGATAACGTACTCCCCCATTAAGTGTTAGGGCACGATTGAAGTGCAACCCATATTGTTGTTCTATTGGAAAACACTCAACATGATTGTTATAAGGGATATTTTTCTCGAGATTTAGATATTGATTCTAAATAATTTCCATACTTAGTTATGTTGATCTTCTTGTAGCGAGAGAGTGCCCATGTAAGGGTGAATGATACCATAGTTTCTTATGATAACTGATTCATCAATGATGGAAGTTGTATGGGGTTTTTAGTGTGGATGAGTATCTAGATGGTGTTTATGATGGCCTCTAGGTTCTTCATAGTCTCTTCAATGAAGGAGTTGTCATTAAACCACCAGTGTAGGAATGCTGGTCAAGGGAGGCTATTATGACCACTTCTTAAATTTGTGTGTTGTTTGGTCACTTTTTATAATTTCCCTTTCCGTGTAGTGTTTCTATCAGTTGAATTGGTCCTATTTGGTTATTCCTTGTGTTTTTGTGTGCTCATTTGACAATAAAGATGAAGGTCATGCAATCCTATGAGAGTCACATATTTTTTGGGAGTATGTCTCTCTTGGAAAAACATCAAATCCTCTGTTATAAAGAAACATGTTTATATGCGCCGATTCCTTTTGTTGTTTCTCATGCAAAGAAACAATGTGTGATGTGTGTGCATCTTCTAAGTCCATGTTTCAGTGAAATGTTAGGTTTGGGTAAAGTGTGTTCGTAATGTGTTATGTCTTCGTAAACCTAGTGGGTTTTGTGGTGTAATTTCTTGTATCCCCAGAAGGAGAAGTTCTGTTTAGGGGGTTTCCAAAGCCTAACTAAAAGGTCGAATATTCTTTAATCATTTGAGCTCCAGCCATATGTCCCATGAAGAAGCTGACATGTATTCGGGATAAATCCTAGGGTCGTTCAAACCCTTTATGAAGTCCAATCCTCATAATGAAGGATTGTAATATTTTAATCCTCTGGTTTCATCATCTTTCTTCTCTTGTTCTCATTCGATGGAAATAGGTGGCAAGACCATGTGTCCTTGTTATCGACCAATGTCATTCCCTCCCCCTTTGGATTCCATTGTTTTATTTGTTAATGGTTTGAAATTTGGCATGATAGGTTGATCACATGGTTTGTGCATGATTAGTAGTTACTCTTTTCTAGGATTACATGCAGACAGAATGATCCCTGTAGTTAGCACACGGTTTCCCAAACTGTGCAGACTAACCATTCGGTCATCCCAAAATTTTAAATTTTAGGGTCTTTTGTACTGGGCCATGCTGGGAGGATAATATGGTTGGTTATTATGGTGTGTATATCCACTATAAGTCTCATCTATGTTATTTTGGAAATGTCTAATGGAAGTCTACCCATTGTACTATGGAGTCCATTCAGGGCTTCCCGTGTTAGTGTCATGATACTTTCACAGGAAAATTCACATTTTCTTATATGGTACGGACCCCATTTGTGTATACACATATTAGTAACTCATATTTTTTCTTTTTATTGGTTTGGTGGTAGGTATTGTTATTTGAATCTATCTAACTACCAACATCTTCCATTGGTAAACGCTGGGATTGGAGATAGCCCGACGATTTAGTTAAGGAAAGGAAAGTGTAACCTTGTTCAATTTTTTGTTTATTTTGGGTAGATTTCTTGAGTCCTATTTGGATAGTTTTTAAGGAGTTTTCTTTTGGTATAAAGTCTGAATTTAGTTTATTTTTCCCAAAAAGTGGTGTAATTCATTGTTTTTGAGAGTATTATTTTCTGTAATTGATTACTTGATGTGTTTTGTCCATTTATGGTGGATGAAACATGTCAAGGGAGTTCATAATGGTTTATTGGTTGGGATTGGTTTTTTCTTTTGTCCTTGTTTTGGCTTTATGGGGGAATAAATATTTATGGTGGGGAGAATTGTCACATAGATATTTTTGATTCCAAGTTTTTTTCAAATCTCATTTTGGTTTATAGCTTTATCTTAGGTTCCAGGTTTCCCTAGTTTGAAATTTATGTGAATGTTGTGTTATTGGTATAAAAACCAATTCTTGGGGGTGATGTATTGTCATTGAACTCAACATTTTTCAATGGGGTGGAGTGAGGTTTTGTGTATTTGGTGGTGGATTAGTGAAACTCCTACAAGAACAACTTTTGGGGTACGTTGTTGTGGTGGTTTATACCATTGGGTTGGATGAATTTTAGGGTTAAATAGATTGTTTATTTTGGGTATTTTTCTCTTTTATACATGGATTATCATTCCACCTTGGTTTACACTTGTACCCCCGAAAATTCTAGGAGAATGGAATGATTTTTTGTGCCCAGAACATAGCGTACGGTTTGGCCGCACAGTTTTTTAAACCCTGTAGGAATACCATGTAGCCTTGTCCACGTCATTAAAAAAACATTCAATTCCCATTTATACCTTCTATAATAAACCAAAATTATTCCATTTCATCCCAATTTCATGCCCTTCCTCCATGTACTACCTCCACGGTTTCTCACCCTCCCTTGGACCTCATCTTTGAAGGGAGATTTGATGAGGGAAACATCAAAAACATGCAAGTATGTACTCCTCTCTTATATTTATCCCATTTACAAAGGGTTTCGTTCCTCCTTTATTGAAGCAATAATGTTTATAGTAGAAAGGTTTCATACCTACGGATTAACCAATGGTGTGGTTGATGTTTCACACCATGTTTTGGGAGTTTCGACACAAAAGGTAGGTGATTTCCTATATAGACAATCTCTGATGGGTTAACAAGATTGATTTACTTATTTATCATGTTCCTATTATTTTATGGGTGGTGATAAAACTATTTATGATGTATTTTGTTATGATTTTAATTTTATAGTTGCATTTTAGCTTGAAATTTAGTGTATTTTCATGTGTAACTCTTGTGGTATTGTTTTGTTGTGTTTTATAGGATATGAAATTTGATTACTAAATCTTTTTGGGCGTCCAATTATGAATTGGTAGGGTACTGGTGTGCCTTTGGGTTTAAAATATGGTCTTTTAATGGGTTTTATGTGTTAAACCATGTCATGCCTCTTTGTAAGTGTTTTATGAAAATGATTGTTTTTCATGTGCATATTTATTTGTATTATTCAATTTGATTTTATAATACTTTAGAGGTCATTAAATAATATTAATAGGTCTTCCAATTCTATTTTTAATAGTAATTGGTGAGATTTTGGCTTTAAAAGCGGTTTTTGAAAAATGTCTTCTATAGAAAAAATAGTTAAACACATTGGGATTATTTTTTGAAAATTGTAAATGTTCTATTAGGTTAAATAAATTTTTAAAATGATTTATATGTACTATTTTAGTGAGTTTTCTCACCAAAAATGTGTTTTTTATTTATAAACTAGTCATTTGTGATGTCACACTTTTTTTATAATGATTTGAAATTTTTATAGATGATTTATGAAATTGTTATGTGGGTGCGAAACAATGTTGTGAGATGTATTGTATGAGTGTGATGTGAAAAATATATTTTTATTATGAAAAGTGTGAAGTAACATGTGAGTGGGCTTTTATTTGATTTTTATCATCTTGGGAATGTTTTTATAAAATTTTTGAAGGATTTTTTGAATTGCGAATGATATGAAAAATTTTTATGGGTCTATTTTAGTGTGAGTTGGTTTTAAAAATAATTTTGAATAAATAGTGGGATGATGTGACTTGTGTGAAGAACATGTTGGATATTTGGTGAATGTATGATGTAGATGTGGTATTTGAATATGTAAATTATATTTCATAGCATACTGAAATTGTTTGTGCACAAGAGGGAAACCAAGGTATCTAGGTGGCTAGATGTGTACAAGTTTTCTTTTATCCCATTGGGGTTGGCCTTAGATTCACAAATATCTTTTTACAATTACAACACTAACATAACTATAATGATGATGATTATGGGGGGGACTAGGTTATTGGAATGATCCCTACTAGTGGCTCATGTGTATATGAATGGATATTTTAGAGGATACTATGACCGATATAAGAGGTACCTGGGACCCACATTGAGCTAGGGCCTATGGGTAATTTTCCCATTGTTTTTTTCTATAGTTAATTTGTGCTTACTATTTTAATATGGTATGGTTGGATGAAAAATTCCATAGCATTGTTATTTTTTAAATGTGCTGATTCTCTAAAATAACCCCCTTCAAAACTGCATTTATTTAAGATGTGTCTTAGAGAAATTTTTACTAGTATTTAATGTCTTGAAAACTTGCATTCTTTTCATCTTTGAATGTTTATCACATGGAATATCTTAGTGTTGTTATCTTAATAGACTTTATCTCACACCCTATTTACACCATTGGGTGTAAGAATACTTTTTTATTTTTGTTGCAGGATAGGGTACAACTTTTAAGCCAACAGTTTGGGTTTTTTTAGAAGACCATCATGATGAAGTGTTGTGGTGATGGCTTGAGGGACATTCCTCTTACCATGAGGTGGTTCTTGGGCTTTCATATTTTTTCATGTAACTATATAATGGTCTTTTTACATTGTTTTAAATTGTGGAATTCAATTCTGAAATTTTGTGAAATGATGCTTTTTATAAAAAACACCAGATTCATTTTATTGGATTCGTTTGCTGTTTTATGTTTGTAAACTCAGGTAAATCATTCCCAATTTTTAGTTTATGATACCCAGGAACTTCTGTCACGGGGATCGAGAATGCCCTTCGGGCCTTGTCATGGGCCAGATATGGTTCCAGTTTTGTTGGAAACTAGATTTGGTTCCTGATAGTTATAATATATTTGAAATCCTAAAATATAGGTTATGGTGGTTAGAAATTCCATTGATGTTCCATATACTTAAAGAGAACATTTCTTGTTTTTTATAAACAAATCAAATTGTTCGATATAAATATTCATTTTTAATACATTATTTGTAATTGAAAACATGTTCCTGAAGTTGAATTCAATTAAGAAATTATTTAAATTAAATAATATTATCTTTTTGAATATGGATGAATTTTTTTGTAATATTAATCATTAAAACATTTAAAATGATTTTTTAAAGTAATGTGACCATTATATCAAATCTGAATCATCGCATATGCTTTTAAACATCCTTAATAATAATCTTATTTTAAATATTTAATTTCTTAAGAAACTAGTTTATATTAATTTTCCATTCTCTTTTATTTATTACCCTATTACATTTGATTACTTTATTAAATAGGTTCACATAAGATGTTTTGATTTCATTCAGCTCATATATTAAAAATGTCTTTGGAAAGTGGAATATAATAATATGAATCATTATTTAATATTATCTAGAATAATAATGATCATATAATTATTATTTTTTATAATCTTATTATACTTTCAAAACCACAAAATATAATTGGTCATGAAGAGTGAACCACGATAAATTCATGGATATCATAGGTCATATATACACATGAGTAATGATTCCATTTTTAGGTTAATGAGGTGGAATGATGGTATATATAAATTTTTATTTAATGAATTATTATAAAATTATAAATGCCATATTATTATTTAAATGTAATTATATATATCATCCATGTTATGTGGTATCCAAAAGATGATTTCCATCACTTCGTGGAAGGGTAATCCTCTAGTATGCATGAATGACATTAAAATTGTTTAATTTATGGAAAATATTTATGTAATGCCCCAATCCTAGTACTCCCAGAGCCAATGAATAACAAAATTATATTCAAATAGAAACAAGCTTCAAATCCCAATGTACTAATCATTTTAAAATATTTGAAATACTATATTACATATATTATACTCATATTAAATTGAAAATATTAAAAACAAGATATATAATAAAATGAAATGAATAGTAATCTTGAATGCTTATTCAAATTTGTATTCTTCATAAAATGTAGAATGAAAAAAAATAAGGTGGGGAACACATGATCAGTAATGGAAGGTAAAGAGTAATAAATAAGGAATTGATGATAGTAAATTAAATTGGGAAGGTAAATAACTAACAACACATTCCATTCAAATTAATTTATAAGGCATAATTAATACGGTAAGGTCAAAAAGTAACGCACCTTCCATTTAAGAAATAAATTGAGAATGAAATCATTCCATAGATATTTTAATGCAATAATCTCAGGGATAATAATAAGAAATTAATTCTCAATAAGGACTATTCATAACAATTGGACACCATGTTTCCTGGGAACAGGATACCATTACCTCAAGAGACCATTTAAACTATTCTGATCTGGCTAACTTTTTCATCTCATGAGACTACTGATGCATTAATAGGATTGCATTAACTGGTCCCAAACCAATTGGTCTTGCATTAAACGGTATCCAACCCATCTGTTTCATGTCCATGTCATTCATCATATATATTTAATAATCGATTTAATTAAAAAATTTCTCATCAACATGTATGATTATTGAATATTATATGCATATTAATCAATAAATCCCTAGTTAATCTAATAATAGTCAATGTGAACACCATATTTAGATATGATATATGTTTTAGGAAAAAATAATATTCATCAACTAGTGTTTTTTATATTTATGGAAAAATATAATGAATTATTATTATTATATTGGGACTCTCTCTGCAGAAATTTAACCATCACAAAATAATATAATATAATATATCTAATGTAAATTTTAGCACATAAAAATTTTAAATCTAAACACCTGGGTGAGATAATTCAAAGTAAACACAAAATAAAAAAAATTATAATTGAATCATGATATTATATTACAATGTAGAAATATATACACCACAACAAGGTTAATTTGTGTATAGTAACAAAAAAGTCTCAATGGAATTTAGGATGTTACAAATACTCTTACATTGGGAAACAATTTTCATGCATTTATTTATATTCTAAAATAATAATCCTTTGTTAATTTTTTATATTTCTTATAAGATTTTCCATTTTTATCATTACATTTATTTAACTTCTTAAATTGTTTTAATAAACTACTTTAGAAATTTAGATTATGTCTGGTGTTTTGACTATATTCGTTTTAGGTCTTAAAATGACTTTGGTAGGATTACTATGGTAAAATAGGTCATCATATAAACATATAAAAATAGTAATCATGGAATAATTATCTTATTTTTATATCAATAGTACTTTAAAACCAATCATGAAATATGTTTATTACAAATAAACTAACATTGCGATCATGGGGATGGTAGGTCATACGTAGGAATGAGTTATGTTCCAATTTTTTAGTGATCGTTATAGAATGAATATAAGTAACACTATATCATTAAATAATTATTTCTATTTCATAAATAATATTTTATTTAAACATATGTACTTAAATATAGACTCTTATATATGTAAAATGAATTACATCATGTTGGGAAGGCGATAGTCCACACTTCCACAAGGCGTTATCACATTGTAGTGTGTGAAAAAGGTGATAAATAAAATAATATATTATATTTCCAGATATAGATTTAAATATAGAATATTAAATATATATCATTTAATTCACATATTTTTAATTTAAAAAATCATTTATATGTTCTGTTTATAGTGTGAATGAATCAAATCGCTTTGAGTAGGCAGTAGTACACACTTCCACTAACTATGTTATCATATTTACAGAAAATGGAAAGCTTGAATGTATGAGTTATAGAATAATTAAAGAATAAAAAATCATTATAAATATCGTATATATGAAAACATATTTATATAATATAAAAACATATCAGTATAATAAAAATGATTATTTTATTATTTAATCAATGAATAAAATCTTTTATAGTTTAGATAATGTACAAAACAAATAGCTTGAAGAAGAATGCGACCTCTTCTTTATGTTACTCCTTTTGATTTTATCCAAAATGATTAAATGGATGGATTTATGAACAATAGGTTAATTCTAGGATGAGGGTTTGTATTTTGGGTTATTATTTGTGTATATATTGTGCAATTCAAATAGATCTAGTGGTGTGAATAGGGGTGGGCGTGGGGGTGAGTGCCTTTTTATAGTAGAGGTCTTGTATATTTTTGAAAATGGAATTCCTGTAAACTTTATTCCATTTTTGTTTTCTATAATAATTGTAAACATAATATAACGTGGTTTATATGGTCTATATATGTCGATAAAATAGATTTTGGATGAGTTTATAGGTCATTTTGTACCTTATGTTTATGTTTTAGTTCATTTTTAAATTAAATTTTATATTAAATGGTAAATATCATTTTATTTAATTTCAATAATTTTTTTAAAATGATTTTGAACATATTAAAATATATAAAATATGATAAATATTGTAATGGATTCTTTTTTTAAACTTATAATAGCAATGGTTCATGAAATTAATTTAAAATTAATCTCATATATTGGACGATAATACTAGTTTTTAATGTAAAATTGGTCTATAAGATTGCAATTTTTTACATCCATTTTAAAAGTTAAATTTATTTTAATTAGATAAATTTTATTACTTAATAAATAGTATACGTAATTTGACATCAATAAAAATTAGAATACAATTTTATCTTATATATTGATAAGAAGAAAAATAATTTTTGAATTTAAATTCAATATATTTCACGATTAGTCAAAAAATAAAATATTTTTTATAAATACAAAAAAATAACCATAACCAAATTTTTATGCTTTTAATTAAAAAATGATGTTTTTATTAAAATTATATTTATTAAAGTTTAAAAATTCATTTTTTAATTGGGGTTCCATTAAAAGGCTGTGACACCGACTTTATAGAAATATAGTTTTTTAGTTTAAAATTAGGTTTGTTCTTATCCTGTGCCTATACAATGTATTGAATGATTATCGAAAATATTTTATTGAATATATCATATAAAATTTTAGTATATAAATATTATATAAGTACTTGAATTTAATTGACTAGAAAATGACTAACTAGTTTTGTTTTTAAACCTGGTGTTGTGTGCATTGAATGTTATCAAAAAAATTAATTTTATTCTAAAATGAGTCAATGGAAAAGTAGTTTGGTGATTAATTATTTAAAAAAAAATCACCCTCGTATATTATGGGTATTACCTTATATAAATATTTAGTTAGGTCTCCTTCATATAATCATATGGCTCCCATGTTGCTTCTTCCATTTTGTGATTTCTTATAGAACCTTTTTTTAGAAGAGTTGATTCATTCCTTGGTACTTGATCTCCCATATCAAGAATATGGATGGGTTCCTCACAATAACAAATGAGATTATAAATCTCTATTTCATAATAGATGATAACATATGTTGGGTAAGTCATGTTATTCTATATCTTAGATATATCGAACACATCATTTAAATTTTAGATATTTGGCAGCACTACCAAATGATAAGTGACATCTCCTACTATTTAAATAATATCAAAGGGTATGATATACCTAGGATTAAGTATACCTTTATTTATAAATAATATAACAACATTACGTGGAGATACATTCAGGAAAACCATATCTATCATTTGGATAATTAAATATTTCCTCCAATCATAGGCATAGCTCTTTTTCAAACATTGATATTCTTTAATATGAACCAGAATAGACAATACCTTTGTCATTGTATCCTAAAAATGTTTCATGCCTAACATTTTCCTTTCAAAAACATCATCCTAGTAAGTTGGATTCTTACACATCTTCCTATATAATGATTCATACCGTTTCAATTGAATACTTGAATGGAAATTATTATTATAGGAAAACTCTACCAAAAGTATGTACGGATCCCATATACCTTGAAACATGGGTGAGTATTACCATAATATTTTATCCATTGATTGAATTATTCATTCTCATGATCCATAAAATTGAGGATGGTAGTTAGTACTCAAATAAAGCTCAGTATCAGGTGACATCTGAAGAATCATCCATATTTCAATGTAAATTAGAAGTATCTATAAAAAAATAAATATAGGTATTCCATGATGACCTACAATTTCATAAATATACAGCCTTGTGGTTTTTCAAGATGAATATATTCTCTTATATGATGAAAATGTGCATATTTGGTTTGGTGTTTAAAAATAAACCATATAACATCATATTTCTATGAGTCTTTTGTAGTACCAAGAAAAAGTGAATACATCTTTCATCACATTTCAACATAGTTATAGGAAGAGGTTATAGAATGCCTTTTGGATTCTTACTTAAATCATTAACTTGTTGAAAAACCAAAAATCGTTACACATAATTAGAAACTTCTAACAAATTGTTATCCCACAAGAAAATGATCATTCAATTCCATATACATATTTATGTTACATGGGTGTATAAATAAAATTGAGCTATCAACATATTCTAATAATTCCCATTTCAGATCTGGTAAATATTGAACACATTAACACCTTCCAAACATTATAACACTATCTTCATACAGAAAATCTAATATTTTCCCCCAATTTATGGAATTAATATTCATCCGGAAGACCTTATCACCATATTAAGAATTATTTATCATCTCAAGTAAATATTAGTTCTCAATAATTAGATAAATAATTTATTTCCCTATTTCTTATAAGTCCCCATATCCATATTTTTTAGTTCTATGAACATATGATCATTATCAATCCTCGTTTGGGTTAGATATCTAGGATACTTCCTACTCAATGCATCTTCTACCTTATTTTCACTCTCTGGGTTGTAGTGTATTTAGTTTTCGTAATGATTCAGTGCATCTATCCATCTTGATTTCCAAATGTTGAGCTATTTTTGTTTGAAGATATATTAAGGTTTTTTATAATTCTTATATATCTCAGATCTTTTACCAAAGGGGGTAATTTCTATATAATTTCAATGATATGATTACGACTACTAACTCAAGATCGTGTTGTGGATAGTTTTGTTCTTGGGTTTTAAATTTTCTTAATTTATATGTAATAACTTTATAATTATTCATTAGGACTCAACCTGACTCTTCTTTTATGCATCACTATAAATGAAAAACCCGTCACTTCAAGAATGTAGATTCAAAGTCAGCACATTGAGATACCTCTTCATTAGTTCATCAATGAATTATTTTAACTCAATCATCTAATCAAACTGAACCCCTTTATGTATAATATTATTCGACAAGTTATCCAATTTAGATATATTCAGGGAGAATCATCGATAGTAACCTTTAAGACCAATGAATATACTTACCTTAGTTATAATTAATGGTGTATGAAATTCATGGAATGCCATTATCTTTGCAGGATCAAATAATATTCCAACATCAGATAAAATATTTCCAGGAAAATACTAACTATGATTTCATATATCACACTTAGTTAATTTACCATATAAATATTCCATACAACAAGACTTAATATTGATCCAAAAGTGATTCGCATCATCCTTTTTGGTTTTAAAATACACCAAAAAATCAATAATGTATACAAAAATAAAATCAACATATTATTCCATGAATACTCTATTAATTATGTCCATAAAAATAGAGGGTTAATAAGTAAAAAAAATCATTTATTTTAGACTCTTAATGTCCACACCTCATATGAATGATAGTATTTTTAATGTCATCCTTCTTTACTCTCAATTGGTGATACCCAAAACAAAGATCAATCATTATGAAATATTATGATTTGTGTTTTTTCGCAAAAAATATCATCAATGTGAGTTAACAAATAACCGTTACTTATTTTAATATTTCGGTTTCCTTATAATCAATGCACAACATATTGGATAAATATTTCATCTTAATAAAGAAGATTGGGGTTTCCCATGGTGAAACACTATAGAGAAAAAACCTATTATTCCATATATCCACAAATTATTTTATTAATTCCATAATTATATATTGTCCATTATCTAGGGATTCATTAATATTGGAATTTCATCACAGATTAAATAAAAAAATTAATATAATTTTTTGGAGGATTTCAAGGTAGTTTCTTAAAAAATAGATCAATGTATTGCCACAAAATATGGATATCAAAAATTTGAAAAATATTTTCTCCTTCACTAGATGTTGTTTTATCCTCCTCCCAAATAATTTCATTCAACGGATCAATGGTGATGTATCAAGACATGAATTTGGTGATAATAATACTTATCTAAAGATAAGGTATTCTACATCCCCTTCACAAATGAAAATTTCTTTCATTTTGCATTAAATTTGTGTACCATATTTATAGATAAATTCCATACCAAGAATTGTATCATAGTCATCCATATGAATAATAAAATGTTTATCACATAAAAGAACTCATATGTGTTATAATGAGGTTTTCTTAACACATCTTTGTCAAAATCATACATCCCGTATGATTTTTGAATTAAAAGACTCTTATTGAATCAAAAGAAAAATTACTATTTTTTTTGGGAAAATGGGTTGATATAAAAGACTACGATGATCTAAAATCAAATAATTCATTGGTTACATTTTAATATATTATTAATGTACCTACCAAAACATCATTTAGTACATCTACCTCGACATTATTTATCACAGAATCTTGGAAATTAAATCTTGTAATCTTGTGTGGTAGATTCCCTTGATGCTTGGGAAATTTATTTTAGTAGTGCCCCTTACCCATATAGGTGTAGTACTAAATATAAATGTATCCATTTTCCATTACATTACATAAAATTATGACCCATTTATACACACTTATTATAGACTCCATGTCACTTAATGTATTTCCTAGAGTGATTTTCCCCTATCTTTAACAAGGTGTAAATTTCTTCATTAAATTATTATTTCTTGTCGCATTCACTTTTTTATGGTGTTTAGAAAACCACTTATTCTCATGGTAAATTCAATGAAGTGGTCAATATTTCACTTTAGGATGTTTAAGTAATCTATAACATACCTAGATAACCATAGAAAAGAACTTTCAAAATCTGAAACACTCTCATATTCCTTTTTATCTAAGCTATAAAAATTTCTCTCAATCTCAACTTGTTGATCACAAGGGAAGTATTTATTAGAGAATTCCCCCTTAAATGTTATCAATTCAATGGGTTCTATTTCTTATTCCACTCAGGTATTATGAATCAAATATCACTATCAATAATAATCACCTTTGATACAATAGAACTCATGTATAACCTTTTCCATTTGACTTCATCCAAAGGCTATATATATCATCTCTATATACCTAATCCATTCCTCAAATAAAATTATATTACATGTCCCACTAAACTCTAATGGATTCTATTGCATAAAGTGATCTAGAAAAGGATATTTTATCGGTTGAAGGGGTTTATCCATTTGGGAGTGGGTTTTTATAAACTAATTTAGTTTCCATAGTATTGACATATTATTTTCTATTCTAATACAATATATATTTTTTCCTAGACCACAAAATATTTATATTTTATATTATTATTTCTAAAAATCATCATTCTAGAAGCCATTTCTAAATAAAAAAAATAAATTGTATTAGCTCTTAAAATCATATTTTATAGTTCCAAAAATAATATAGAACCTTACAATAATTTATGCATCGTAAATCATAGAATCATAAAATCTTGAATAATTAATGAAAAATAAAATTTGAAATCATTCAAAAGGGTTTTAATTTTTTTTCTGAAATATATAATGCATATCCCTAAGGAGTGTCAAACCAGAAGGAAGTAAGGCCCATCTTCAAGTACCTATTTATGTTGTGTCAGGATTGACACACCTTGTCCAATTTTGACCCCTATGAACATCTATTCTACAATAATGTATTCTATTATAATCTAGATATGAATGTATTATTGGAACACCCACATAATAGCTACATTAAAAATATATTATGATGTAATTTTATACTTATCATTAATGTATATCCATATTTTTTTACAAGTCAACTTTTTTTAAATCTATTTCCAATGATGCTACTAAACATTCTCTGAGACCAACTATAAGTCCCAAGACCTACAAAGCCATTGGCTGGTGCATTACATTATTACATTGGCATAGATACAAGCTTCAAATACCAAGGGACCAAATAGATTAATTATTTTATAAAAGCATATTACATACATGATATCTATATTATATAGGGAAATATAACATAAAACATGATACATTAAAAAATTAAATAAACATCGCCTTTGAAATATACTTAAATATTTCAACTTCATAACATGTGAAAAAAATAAAAATAAAGGTCATCTCTAATGATTGGTACAAGAAAGTAAAGTGGAATAAATTATTAATTTAAGAGAGAAAATTAACATGAAATGTTAAATAACAAATAACGCATTACATTCAAATAACATGATAAGTCATAATCAATGTTGAAATATATGAAACTGAAACACATGCCATTTATTTAAAAAATGAGATTGAAATACATCCATAGATATGCTGTCAAAATAATATCTTGGATAATAATAATAAATAAATTCAAAAAAAATTATTTATTATTTGATGTGATATTTCATATGAACATGATACATATACCGTCAAGAGACATTTTAAAATATTCAGATCTAGCCAGCTGATTCATCACCTATGACTGTTGATGCATCGCATGGCTTGATTTAACCTATCCTCAACCCATAGGTAAAGCATTAAATGGTCCCCAGACATCATATTTAATGTTAAAATCATTCCCCTTATATAAAATAATTGATTTATTTCAAAAAAAAAATATTATTTATGGAAATGTATTCATATTGAATAGAAGATACAGATTTTTCAATAATTCCTCAGTTATCCAAATAACATTAAAATGAAAAACTATATATAAATATGGTATATAATTTAGTAAATGATAACATCCATCACCCAATAATTTGTAAATTTAAGGAAATATCCAATTTGAAAATTATGACAATAAAGTGCTTGTTTTAAGACATTGTTAATAATCACAAAAGAAAGTTAGATTTCAATGGCAACTTTTACCCCAGGGTAATTTTCATGACAAACACCTTGGGGGAGATAAATAATTTTAAAACATATAATACCATGAATTATGATTAAAACATGATATTAAATTAAATTTGGAAGTATATACACAATCATGAAGTTAATTTTTTCACCTTAACAAATAAGTCTCAATGGAATGTAAATTGAGACAAAACCCCTTTCCTTGAGTCCAACATATTAGGTTTCTCTTTATATTCCTGAATAATAAACATATGTTAATTATTTACATTATTCAAAAACAAATTCATGTATATAATTTTCTTTTTTTGAATTATTACACCATTTTAAACAACTACCTCAACAATTATATTTTTTTCAAGTGATTTGACCATATATGATTATTGTGTCAAAATGCCATTGGTAGGTTAAATATGGAAAAATGAGACATTATATAACAATATAAAAAATAATAATCAAAATAAAATTATAATATATTTAAATAAATAAAAAAATTTAAATCATTTTGTATATATTTTTATAAATAATTATCCAAAGTTAAAATCATGGTGATGATAGTTCGTATGTACACATGTGTAATGTTCCCATTTTTTAGTGATCATTATCGAATGAAGGTACATAACAAAATATACTTATTTAATAATAGTTATATCATAAATAAAATGTTATTTAATAATATATAGTTATATAAAAAAATCCTTGGATGTATTTGGAATCACAGCATACGACGGAGGCATTAGTCCGCACGTCCACGACCGACTCTATTACTTTTTAGTGTATGAAAATTGTAATAAGGAAAAAGATATATTATGTTTAATGAAATGTAATTATTTCATAAATATAATATATTTTTCATTTATGTAACATATTTTCAATTAATACAATACTTTATACATTTCTGGTGTAGTGTGAATGAATAACATCACTTTGAGGAGGTGGTAGTCCACACTTCCACAAATGATGTTGTATATTTAGACAGATTGGAATGAATGTACATAAGAGTTATAAAAAAATTAGATATTAATAAATATATTATTAACATCATATATATCATAAAAGAATATATTATACATCCAAATTATTACCATGAGACATGGAAGGGGGAAACAAACAATAATCATTTGGTGAGATAGTAGTTCTCCGTACACTTAAAAAGATGGTCCATTTCCAGTTATATTGATGTGTGTGTAAGTTTAGGTAAAGAAATAATATTAAAGAATCCAAGTATATTTAGAAACATTATTTTATTATGTAACCATGTAATAATATTATTTTAGTGGTTGGGATATGTAAATAAATCAAATGATCAAGAGGAAGGATGTTGCCTCATAATAGGGTAACTCTTTTTTGATTATACCAAAGGGATTCGTTGGGTGTATTTATTTCTGGAGATAGGATTATTGTACGAGATGATGGATTTAATAGGATTATTTGAAAATATGTTGGGTGAGAAAAAGAGATCTAGAGTTGTGAATAAGGGGGATGGGTGAGTACCTTTTTATTGTAGAGGAGAAGTGACATTCTTGTAAATTTTGGAAAAGTGAATTCCATCCACATTTTTTACGTTTAATATTTACTTGATAATGATATAAATTATATAAAATTGTGTATAGTTTAAAATAATTTCCATAAATTGTATTTTAATAACTTTTAAAGGTCATTTTGGGCTGTATGTTTAATGTTCACTCTCTTGTTAAAGTATTGTTTTTAATTTGATATTGTTAATTTTAATTACCTTCTCTTTTTTTTGTAAAAAAATATGATGAAATTATTAGAAATTGATAATTATTTTGATTCCAAATATAAAATAAATTTTTCCAAATAATAATCACAGAAGTGGATGGAATTAATTTGAAATCAATCTCTCAGACGGAATATCAATGACTGGTTTTAATGTGAAATGGTTCATAAGTATGTTATGTTTTTATATCTAATTCCAAAGAAAAATTTATTTAAATAACCTAAGAGATTTTAATTTAAAAATAATTTTTTTAATTTGACTTTAAAAATATTAAAAATAAAATTATCCATTATATATAAATTAGATGAAAATGTATATTTTAATTTAAAATCATTATTTTTTACTATTCATTGAGAAATAAAATAATTTGGAGAAATACCATAAATTAAACCAAACATAATTTTGGTGTATATATTTCAAAAAAATTAGGTTATTTATCATATAAAATTTTTAATAGACTCAAATTCAAATTTATAATTGGTGTTCCATTAAGACGTTGTAAAACTACCTTTATGAAAATATAATTTTTCATGTGTAAAATTTGTTTTGTTTTTATTTTATGCATATCAATTATATTGGATGATTATAAAAAAAATTTATTGGATATATAAAATATCAATTTACTATATAAATATCTTAATGTTTTAGTATTTTATTGACAGTGAAAAATGTTACCAAATAATGTTTTGTTTAATGTCGTGGTTGGATGCATTGAAAGCAATCAAAATAATTAAATTTATACTTAATGATAAATATATAAAATTATTGTGGTGGTAGAAAACAAAATAATTGATATATTACAATTAAAAAATTTTTATTATGAAACTTATATAATATATATATATATATATATATATATATTTAATTCATCATTGTAACTACCGATGATAGGCGGTGATGGAAAATGAATTAGATGGTATTCAAGGTGGTAGTCCATAACATAAATGGATGATGATTTCATTTCCCATTTGGTGTAAAATGAAAATGATATAGATTATTAAATTTTGAAAAAAATTTATATTTAAAATTTACTAATTTAATTATTCTAAAGTGGCTGCAGAATATTTGAAGGATACAAGAGAGGAAATAAAATAATAAATCATTGTTAAGTAAAATACCATATTTTGGAAATCATCAATAAGTTTATATAAAAATCAATCCTAGGATGAATTCATAATCAAATCAATCCCTATATTACATGATGATGGTTTTTAATACTGATTTTTTCCATTATTTTCCATGATAATGTGTTCAAATAGTTTAAGGAATGGAATAGTGGAGGTTACCTTTTATAAGTAATGGTAGGGATCTCTTTAATTTTTTATTTTATTAAATTAATTTAAAATAGTTTTTTTAAAAGGTATAAATAATGATATAATACTAATATATTAAAGGAAAATGCATAAATATACTCATCCAATTAATTTTTTATAAATTTAGAATATTTCATAATGCTTATATATTACATTCAAACCTTGGATAACTATTTTCTCGATTACGGTGATGTCAATATTTTTTACTCTTTCTCTTCATGAAAGACACTATAAATTAAAAAAATAATCATACCTAGATCATAGATGAAAATTTAAAATGTATTTCAATCCATTTTATAAATATATGTTTTTTCTAAATTTTAATTCACCTATTTAGATAATTTTTTATAAAATATAATTAATGTCATTTGGGTAACAATTATTTTAATTTAATATTGAAAAATACATTATAGAAATGAAAATAGAATATAACCCTTCAGAATATCCTTAATATTTTTTTTAAAATTCATGGGTCACAATAAATCACCAAAAAATTATTATTTTTAGTTTTTTTAAAATCATTTTCATCATTTTTCTACTCCTTACACATGCCAAATGTTAGAATTATGTAGGAATTTATGGTAATAATTTCATCAATAAAATTACCATGATAAAAAAGATAAATATTATGTTTTGTAACCATACATGACTAAAATAGTTGTTATTTTTTTCTTATATTCAAAATATAATAGATATTACAATAAAAAATGTGATTGATTTTACTTTATCTTTTAATTACATACTTTAAATGATAAAATAATATTTAAATGAAAAAATGTAACATTATAGATTTTTATTAATCATATGGATGAAGTATAATAATAACATTCCAAAAATCCAATTTTTTTAAATGAATTTAAAAAATTATTATTTTATTATTTACACAAATTAATGGAATTTAATTTTACTACGATAACAAAAAATATTTATAGTTACTATTCATGTTAAAAATAGATAAAAAATTCTATATTAAAATATCTAAAACCATACTTCCAAATATGGAATTCATTTTCAATATTTATTTTCTATAAGTTGAATAATTGAATTTAACATAAGACTACAAAATGTGATGAACAAGTTTTATTATAAAAATTTCCTTTTATAGATTTAAAATATTTTGATACAAAATTAATGTATAATATTTATTACAAATAAATTTTTTGTTTTTTATTAATCAAAAGGAACTAATGAATTTTTAAAAGTAATCCAGATTGTAATTTTACATTTTAAATATATGAAAAGAAAATATAGTTTCCAATAAAAATAATTATATTTCATTCTCCATTGAAAAATATATATATTTTATAAGATTTTTGAAAAAATCATGCTAAGATAATTTTGGCATGATTAATTAAAAGTTAATAGTGATTTTTTTAATTTAAATCCAATAATTTGAATTTCAAAACATATATAAACCAAAATATTGAATTTAAAAACAATTTTTATTGAAATAAGTATTTTTCTTTATTACGGGAATATTTCCTAAAATTATTATAATGATTTTAACATTATAAAATATAATTTTTTATTATTGGTAAGAGTTGATGACAATTTCTTATTAAATGACCTAGGTTATTACATTTATAATATCCCATTCATTGGAAAATGAAATTATATATTTTGGGTAGATAATGAATACTAGCCCAATGAACAACACATTTCATTTTTCATTACCATATCATATGGATGGTCATAATGTTTAATTTAATGAATAAATATTACATATATTACATGATTACACTTTTTTAAAATTAATATTATCAGTAAATAATAAATTGGTCATACACATTCATCTAATATAACATGTTCTTGTTTTCTCGGTTTTACCACCTAACAGAATTATTAAAATTATTAAGACATGAATGATAATTGAATTTAATATACTATTAATATTATGTACCAATGATTAATTTATAATTCGTTTTATATTTCTAGAGTGGTAATATTGACAATTGTATTTACCAATAAATTTAATTCTTTTGTTAATTAACAAATACACCATAAAATATAAAATGTTAGATTTATATTATAACCATTAACATAATATCAATAATTTTACTTTGGGGATCCCTAAAAATTTCAAACAAAAGGACATAATTTTCATGAAATATTTAGAGATGATGAAACCATGAACTTGGTAATGGAACCAAAATTTCTTAATCAAAACCGATATGAAAAAATGGATTGTTTACACATAAACGATGATTTTTTTTAAAAAAGTTCTTATTAAATTTGTAATTATAAATTATAAGGTAATTATATACTGTAATAAAAGTATAAATATAGTTTTATTATATATTTTTAAAATATTTAAATTTATTATATTGAATTTTTATTGTGTTTTACCAATAGGATGTCTAAGGTAATGGAATATTTCACTAAATTTCCTTTCATTGATACTTCTTTGAGGGTGTGTCCAATGATTTACATTATGTAGTTCATATAACTAGAAATTAATTTGTTTTAATATATTTTTTCATTATAATTATATATTTTATATAATCATAATATGTTTCTTTATTCAACGTCCTTTTGATTCAACAATTCGAATGATGCAATGGTTTCCCATCACAGGATCCCTTCTTTGATATAAGATTTTATATGAGAAAATAATTTAAATTATATGAAATAAAAATCTTATATGACATATAATATCATTGTTATGTTAAAAATTATGGTTTTTTATGCTCCTTCCCAATATCATTCTATCAAAATTGTCTTCTAGTTTAAAAATCTGCAACAGTTTTTCTATAAAAACATAACCATGATTGTTCTAATATATTATAAAAGAACAATTTCACTCCTCATACATATTCATTATATTATTTTCAATAATGTTAATCTTTATATATATAATTTAATAATTTCATTTTAACTATATTTTAATTATTACAAACTTTTCCAAATAAAATCGTTTATCTTTTCCCATATTTTTATTTTTTTAATGTCATTTCTATTGAGCGAAAAAATTACATAAATGGAAGAAATATATTTTCCGGAAATCTGAATGTTTTTTATTACCAATATTAACAAAATTAATTTATAATGTTTTTATAATAATCTATATTAACATTTTTGTTCAATTTTTATTTTTAATATGTTATAATAAAAAAGTATATATAATCTTATTTATCAAAAGAATATTTCGAATCCATATAAAAAATTTCATTTTATATATATCAAAGTTCATTAAAGGATTCTTATTTTTCAATGTAAATTTTTTCTACTAATTCGATCATCATTCAGTCATTGTATTTTATATGAAGATCTCTCAATAAAAGTGTCATGAGATTTACATATTATTCCATGGTTTAATTATATTATGATGGAGTGATGAATATATTTATTACTTTTACAATAAAATATAATGATATTATTTTTTTTATTTATGGTTCTTATATATGTAATATGATGCATTTTGGGTATGATATAACACTCAAATTCATTTTCTAATGATATTTTTCAAGATAAGACATATGGGAATTAACCATGATGGTTATTCCATTATAATGGTTATTCCATTATAAGGGTTATTCAAAGGGAGATTGTATGGATAATATCCAAAGATGAAAACCTTTAAATTCAGTTATTTCATTTATTCCTAATAGAAATATTTATATAAATAGACGGTTTTATGATTGATTTATTTTTTATAACATTTAAAAGTGTAATTATTTTTAAATAAAAGAATTCTTCTTAATGAGTTTTAATATGTTTCCCGTGAAATATTTAAGAATGTTATTTTATGATTGATTATGGGATTCTGCTATTGAATTTTTTAGCAATGACTGTCAAAAACATATATTTTGATCATAGTTGGACATAAATATCTTATTTTATATCTATAACCCATGAAGAAAAATCACTTGATCTCGTATATTGAGTCACATGACCACATGTGTGCGCCCCTGTATGATTTAGGTTTCTGATTAATGATAACGGTCTATGTGGACTAGTGAGGACACTATGAACTTTTTAATTTATAATAATTATAATAAATAATATTGGACATAATTATTATAGAAATAGAGGGTTGGAATTTAGAAGTATTAACAATTTTTGAACATACACATGGTATAATAATGTGGAATATGAGACACAAAAAAACTAATCAGAGATCCAGAAATGAAAAATATATATATAAAATAACCAAGGGAAAATAAATAGAGGCATGTCAACATCCAATCTAGATGTTTTTTGGGTATCACCTGGACCATCCTTCTCCTCTAGTAAAAATTTCCTATTGAAAGAAAATTCTTTTATCTGAAATATAGGTTAAGGGATATTGTAAGAATAATGATATAATTGTATTGGGTGTGATCATAAAACCCATTATTACACTACCAACACATCTATAGAGAAATTTAAATAATTATATAAGTGTGTATGAAAATACATATAGATAAATGCACATTGAAAAAATAATGTATTGTTCATATTGTGCTAATATGGTTTCAATGAATCACTTACCCATCTATTTTAGCCGAATTCTAAAAAAATAAGTTTCTTATATTACCATTACTATCAAAAAATTAACATTCAAATAAACACTTTTAATAGCTAAAAATTGATACTAGTTTGTGTTTTTTTTCAGTATACAATGGATTGATCATGGGGTTTTCATAGAAATTTTTCATATGGTACAAATGAACAAAGGAAAATTATGCTTGAAATGTGATGTCAAAAGAGAGTATCGTGAATGTGCAATCTCGTGTTAATCACATAAAAATATGGAAATGGTTTGGGATGGATGAAATTATCTTATGCACTAGAGACGTCATCAAATTTAATCTTATGGATATAGGGGTTGGGATGTAAGGAACTTTCTTATAGGGTCTTCTAGGTCTATAAATTTGAGGCTACCCCCTTCAGAGACATTGAACTATTCCAATGAATATATTATGTCTCTTCCACGTGAAATAGTATTTCCTAGAATACTTATACACAACAATTCTTAAATGCCTAATGTTCCTTGTGTCCATTAAGACAATGTAAATCACATGGTTTGGTTTCACAAAATATAATGTTTGTGTGAAATAAATATTTTTCCACAACACCAAATCATGTGTTCATGAAGATGTGTCATTCACAAGTGGTTTTTTGAGAATCAATCAGGTATTAGATATATGGTTTGTTTTTATAATTCTTCTAATTGTATCATTTATGTTGTTCAATGAATGAATAGTATCACAATAGTCTTGGAAGATTAATTAAATTCTAATTTACTGATCTGACATTCATGTTGATAAACTGAGTAAGACATCACTCAAGTTAGTGATCATATGGGTGTCAATAGATGTATTCTGAGAGACACAATGTTCTATCCCTAAAATCTTATTAATGAAGTGTACATAGAAAATATTGACTATGTTTAACTTTAATATTTTATAACTAGTAAATATATGTGGATTTAGGTACGACTAAAATATTTTTTTTGTATGCTCCATTGAGTATCCGTTTGTGTTGATCCAATTAAACTTTATTTTTTTCTCTTTCCATGTGAATGTTTATATAAATGAGCATTCCCATTAGACATGTTTTGTAGTTTTCTACTAATTGGGGAATAATATCTATCACTTTTGAATAAATTTTGACACCCTGATTCACCCCTCCCCTCCTATGGTGTTCTAGGGTCCTTCAAGTTCTATCAAAGGTTATAGGTTGATGGAGTAACATTTTACCACTTCTATTATTTTTTATAATTTAGTTAATTTCAAGGGAGTCCCTCCTTTAATTAAAATAAAAATATAGATTTGGAAGAACAAAATTAAATTTAATCTATGATCTATTAGAATATAAGTTCTATTTTCCACTACATGAGGAATAGAAGTAACTAATGAACATTATGGTCTTCGAATATTAAATAATGGAAAATTATTCATGCATATCCCAAAGAACATAATACCATTATTTTAGCTCAATCTGATCAATTCTACTTGATCTTTATGAGTTTCACATCCGCAAAGTCTATGATAGAAAAATAATAAAATATATATAGAGAGAGGGAACAACAAAGAGAAGGAGATGAAACTCCATGTTTCTTACAATAGATATGATAATCTAAATATGAATCCTAATGAAAATATTGATACCTATTTTAATCAAATTATAGAAAATCTATGAGAAATATGAGGACATGTTAAAGATATCAAAGACTATTACATTGTGAAGAAATTTTTGAGAAGGCTTCCACCTCTATATAATCCAAAAGTGTTAGACATTAACGAAATCATTATATATATACATTCTTTGGATGATCTACTGATCAGTATGGTGGAATATGAAATGAGAGTCAAACCAGAAGATATAATGACTCACATAATCACGGAAATTTCATTCAATTCCACAGAAAAACCTGAGGATTCTTGTGGTAAAATTGATTAAGATAATTAGTAAGTCAAACTTTATTCCCTATTTAAAAAAAAATTACAATGTGGAAATTCTAGAATCAATTTAAAGATTCATCTATCTTGTTTTCAATGTGGCATACTTGGGAACATTACCTCTCGATGCTCAATGATGTTTAATGATGAAGAATGTGAGGCTGGATGTGTATAGATGCCTCAAAAACGTTTTCCCAAATAGGGACACTTTATATTAGTAAATAAATTAGGGAGGAAATGTTCATGTGTAATGAAGAACAAGTTGATAATGATTTTTTTATGATCAAGATACAGAGGTTATATATAGAACCCAACAATCCATGATTTCTACAATTAAAAATCCATAACCACCAAAAGATAATGTTAGAGATAATTTTTTGATTGGTGATGCTGATCTCATGTTGAAAATTGAGGGTTCTATTGGTAATATTTAAAATCAAATAAATAAAAACAACAAGTGGAAAGCCATTATAGAAGAGTCATTATAATAAATTGATCAACATTATTTTAAAATTCATCCACTATAAAAGTTATAAAATAACAGTTAATAACAGTAGAATGCTCAAAATATGTAGTAGATTTTAAGATGAGTATTCAAAAAAAACAAAAGGTTAGAAATGGCCTTACATCCTGAATGTAAAATATTTATATGAATGTTATCGGTCATGAAGAAGAAGTTGTTAGTCTAATGAGTCAATTTTAAACTTAATCACATTGAATGGGAGTCAAATAGGAAAAATTAATTTGGAATATTCTCAAATGAAGAACTATTAAAGAGAGATAAACGTGGATCAGATTGTGTAGATAAGTCATTGAATGATCAAAGATTGACATTGATGGAAAAAATTATTTTTTTTGTGATTCAAAGAAATCATAAATTAGAAATAAGATAACCTTGAATAATGTGAAATAGAAATTTGGACATATTATATAATCACATGAAGTCCTAACAAATACATTCTCAAATAAAATAGAATATAGAAATAAAACGTATCCATAAGTATTCATAAATGATTAGTGGACAAAATTATTTCCTATGGAAGGATACGTGTGGATGAATACATGTGAGAAGATAATTCCTTTAATTAAATGTCAATTTACTGGCTAAATGTGCCAATGAATGTCATTATATGAAGAGAAGTGGATTTATATAAATGGGGAAGATCAACAAAGTCAAAAAAATGGGAAATCAATCTTATCCTCAATATCATAGAAAAAATATATATTATGGATATTTTTTACACTATTATTTCAATGTTCATAATTTTATTGATTGTAGTTTGAGGAAAGGCATGCATATTACCTATAGAAGTCCGAGAAAATTCAATAACAACCATCCAATTAAAGTTTCTCATGGAAATAGGTATTCTCCATTGGTAGAACAATATGAGTATGAAAAACTAATGCACATGGAATAAAGTTTGGAAATACCATCATATTCCTCCACTCAATAAAATATTTCATGATTGGAATAGAAGAAAATCACGAAATACAAATGTGCATATATATCTCTAAAAGATTTGAAAAATAGTATCACCTAGATTATTGATAAATAATGCCCAAACCATATGATGGCGAGTTCAGGTATATTGAATAATTTTATGAAATAGATTAATCGAACTATAAGGTTCAGTAATGATGGTTCTTTAATGATCCACATTAGTGAATGTACAGTACTAGAAAATGATGTGTTGAAAAAAATAGATATTCTCTATGAGTATGGAATGTGTCACACTCTTCTAAGTGTGATTCAAATATGTGACTGGGGACTTGTAGTTATATATAATCCAATGGGGTCCACAATAAAATAAAATATAATTAATTCTCTCATGAATTAATGGTGAATAGACATATTCTTTTATCATCTTGATAGTAGAGGCAAAAATTTCTCTATGGTAGTAGAAGAATAAAAGAAATTATGGAGTGGGAAGTTGGGTCAAATTAATCTAAAAGACATGTAGAAGTTATCAAATAAGAATGTATTCATGTGTATCCCCAACCTAATGATTCAATAGGAAAAACATTTGATTCTTGTATATGTGGAAAGGTGATCTGCAGCCAATAACAACCAAAGAAGAAAACGGTAAAAAATATTCTTGTTCACATCCACAAAGATTTATGTGGTCCCAAAAATGATTCAAGAACTTATAGAGGGAGGTTAATCATTATTTTTAATGATGACTATTTTATAATGTATTGTGTAATGATTCTACATAGAAATCATCAAGTACATGGTTCTATTAAAAGGTATCATTGAATTGCAATGAATGATATAAGTCGTACAATCCATGTTATTCAATATTATAATGGAGGGGAATACACATTCATTGAGTATGAAAAATACCCCTATAAACATGGAATAAACCATGAGGTGACTATAGTGAGAACCCTATAGAAAAATTAAATTTTTAGAACATATATCGACATGTGAATAATATATATCAATCTATCCTCATTGAGAGTCATAACTCGTGTCATTACTAGAAAGTGGTTATTAAAGTAGAAGTGTAGACTCATCAAATAATATGGATTTATATGGTATAAAAAATACACCATATGTGTTATGTAATGAAGGGAATCACTCATTGATGTATTCTCATTTTTTTAGAAGTAAATCCTTCACTAGAAACAATTTTATAAATCAAGAGTATTATGGTGATGTTATAGATGAGGGAATATTTCATGTATATTCAAAGAATATTAACCACTACAAATGTTTCAATAATCATCTTGAAATAATTTTACAATGAAATGATTTTTATATTTTTGACGAAAAGACCAAAAAATACCTTGAGGTCCACTTATGATGTTATTATGAAAATGGGAATGAATGTGAACATAGAATAGATGAAAACACATAAGTAGATGACGACATAGAAATCATTAATTGGTCAAATAACAATGATTATTCAAAGGGAAAATCAAAAGTGGAAATCGTGGATTAAGAAACTTCTTCCGAACCTCATAGAAAAATAAATGATCGTAAATTAATCAATCCTACATCATTGGAATTGGACTCCACCCATGTAGAAATGTATAATGAGGAGTGATGCATAGTCAACCTTTCTATCCATTTTTGAACCATATTCATTTTAATAATCTATGATTGTTGAATTATGGGTCAAAGACATTAAACAAAATTACATCATATTAAAAAGAACAAAACATAATATCTTTTTATAGAAAATAAAACCACGGTCTGATTTAAAACAAAATAGTTCTTTAAAAAATCAATGAATATAGAAATGTTTTCAGAAAGAAAGAACACCTTGTTTTTAAAGACTATTCCCATATTGAAGAAATTAATTTCAAATAATCATTATCTCTAGTAGTGGGGCTAGAATAAATTTAGATTTTCTTTGATATGGAAATTATAATATGATATACTGTTTATCATAATGATGTCAAAATAGAATTCTAAAATGGGGATCAGGATGAATAAGTCTTCATTGAACAGCAAGTTGGTTTTATAATTGGAAATGATGAAATTAATGTATTATGATTGAAAAAGTAACTATATGGTTCGAATCAGGCTCCACGATCACGTTATTCTCATCGGGATTATTATATAAAGAATCTTGGATATAATAGAGGAGGTGATGACCATAATCTTTATTTTAAGAATTCAATGGAAGATCAATTTATTGTGATGGTTTATGTGGATCGTATTATAATTGTTCAAGTAGGATAAAAGATGTGGAATTATTTTATAATCACATGAAATAATAATTAGAAATGTCTATTAATGGTGAACTCATATACTCTTTGAGGATGCATATGATTTAGAATAGGTATTACATTTTAATTTATCAAAAATATATATAAGATATTTACAAAAGAAATTTAAAATCCATGACTCTAAACTAATTTCTACCAAGATTTATGTCTATAAAAAACATAGAAGGAATGAGGATGGGTCCTCTATTGATCTCACAATGTTACGAATAATCACAAGAAGCATATTGTACATGACGAAAACATTCCAAAATATCATATTTGCGGCATGCTTTGTGACAAATTTTCAAAATTTTCTAAAGCAAGAGAATTTAAGAAGCATTAAAAATTATCATGAGGTATATTCAGGGTACACTAAAATTGTTTTATACTTTTTTTAGGGAGATAAAATAAACTATTTTCATTTTTTTAATTGGGAGAGAGATGCGGTTGAAAGAATTTCCATAAGTGGTGTAAATTTCATTATTTTCTATAAATGTGTGGGTTGGTTGAGAAAGAAATATGAAAGAACATCACATAGTACATTAGAAGAAGATTATATCTATTCTACAAAGTAATTTACATTGATATTGTTGATGTAGAATAAATTGACTGATATTGGTGGTGAGTTGAAAAAGACAATGTCGAATCAATGTGATAACAAGAGCATGATAGATCTTAAGAAGAATCTTCTTCGTCATTATAATGATATACATATTTAAATTTGATATCACTCTATGAGGGAAAGGTTTAACAAGTTGTGATAAAAATATAGCATGATGGAACTGATGAAAAAGTGGTTGATATTATAACAAATCCATTAATGGAACAAATGTTTGTGAAACATCAGATAAACACAAGTGTTAAACCAACTCAATATCCATGATAGATTTATGTGTAGTACCCTCTCCCTTGTTTTGTCAACTATTTTAATCCATTTATGGAAGTGATGATGATTTATGGTGGAGATATGATCTATGGGGTGTGTGTTTAGAGATCTACAAGTACAAATATATTTTTGTCGGGTTTATTTGCTTGGAGTAGACTGGAAAAATTAAATATTTAAAAGGGGGATTTTGGGAAATTAAATGCCTTTTTGGTATATTGGTTACTAGTTTTTGAAAAACCATGAAATGATTCCCTAACATGATTATTATTTTTTTGTTATACAGAAAATTTCAGATCGTAGCTTGGATATCTTTATGAATTCCAAATTATGAAATTTTTCTGTGAAATGATGAGAACTCGGTGTTATAAGGAATCATTCAATTAATATCTACGACATATTTAAGAATTACATAACACAAGAACCAATTCACACTTCTATAGTTTATTTTCACAACAACCATATTTATTTTAAACATTGAGTTTTTTATTACATCTCTCTGTCATTTCATGTTTTGATAACTAGTTGGTTCATTGTTGAATTTATTTTATTATTTCTAACAAACACAAAGGGGGTATTGAAGGAACAATGTATTTTTATAACAAAAAAATGGAGACAATTTTGTGTTTCTTTTCAATGTACACTGGGATGATTAGGGGATTCGGAAGGAATGTTTATTTATGGTATAATCTGAAAATACTGTTTAAAGTAGTGTCTTTTCTTAGTGTTTTACAAATTTTTTGATCTAAAATTTTGAGGATAGAGAAAGGTGTTATAGGAACATTAAGTTGTGTGCGTGAATAAATGAGAATATAAATGGTTTTTTCAATGTGTGTTTCTGATTCATATCATCAAAATATGATAATTGAATGAATTGTGGAAAAGATTGTTTTTTTAGCAAAATAATCTTACGCTCCAAATGTGACATTAAATATTAGTTAGGCAGAAGAGTATTTGTAGTTAAATTTCATAAAAATATGTAAATTCAATGGGATTCATGAAAGGATCTTACACACAATATAACATGTAAAATTAAATATTAGGTGTACTAGGGTTTTCACACTAGGAATATTCATGCAGGGTCGTCCAGGTCTATAATAATGGATCTACCCCTTTGAAGAGTCATAAAATTTACAATGAATATTTTGTGTCTCTAACCTGTGAAAGGGTTTCATTTTGAGGTGTTATACATAGTATATATTAGGTGCATAATGTTAGTTGTGTCTATCAAGAAAAAGTGAATCTCACGGCGTGGTTACATGAAATGCATGGGGTTTATGAATGAAATGTTGTGATATGACCCAAAACATATTTATAAGAAGTTCTGTTATGCACAAGTGGTTTTATAATCATCTATCATGTTTTGAATATTTTTTTTTGCTTTATCATGGATCTCAATTGCATCAATTTAGTACATTGATTAATGTATAGTCTCATTCAAGTGCTGTAGAATGAATTAAATTCAAATCTATTGTAGTGACCTCCATGTCGGTAAACCAAGTAAAACATCACTCAAGGAAGTGATATCGTGGGAGTTGATATAAGTGTTCGATGTGACACAATGTGGTGTCCATAATATCTTGTTTATGTAGTTTTCCTAGTATAGAGTTATTGTTTCTTAACTTAAGTATCCCAAAACTAGTGAAGATTAGTGTATTTAAGAATGACTAATACACTATTGGAATATACTCCTTGGAAAATCCATTATGGGTGATCCATATAAAAATAATAAGTTGCATCCATTCATTTGAATGCTTAAATTACATAACATTACCATTTGGTAGGTTTTAAGGTTCCTCACAACATTGTAAAAAGATCTATCACATTAGAATAAAATGTTGACACCCTGATTTACCGCTCCCCTCTCAGGGTACTCCGGGGTCCTTCAATTATAAGACCAACATAATAATTGATTATTCCAAAATCCCATCATTACTTGTCTATTAAACCATCCATGGTTGGGAAATAAGGCCTTCATTATCCATTCCCAACCCCAGGTCTACACTAAAGGACATCATGCACTACCATTTCTTATTCAAGACCACCATCATAATCGTCAAGTGTCACATCACTCATTCTCCCTATATAATTTATTATCTAAGAAATGAATGGTCCACCTATAAATTTGATACTAGAGAGAATAATTCTAAATTACATAAACACATATAAATATAGTATCCAATTCATGGATCATCATCACTTACAGACTCCCATAAACATTTTATTTCAAGAATGTTCATAGGGGGAACACACACTCTCATAATAATTCCTTATTAATAAAGGTCTCACATGTTAAAAACACATGGGAATTTCAAATTAATAAATGACTGATAGGATATACACACACATTCACAAGAAATACATAACTAGAAAGGACACAAGAGCCTCACATGCAATTTCATCTGATATCATGAATTGTCACATCGGATGAAAACACACACATAATAATATTATATCAAGAATGGTCTGAATGACTACACACACATTTGTAATATTGATAATTTTCTCATGGGATACCCAAATATTCACACACTAGTATTCTATATTTTAAAATTATATATATATTTCATCACATGATAAGGAACACCCCTTCTCTATTGATATCAAATCCTAACATCATCTTTTTCTAGTATAATCAAGCTCATACACTAGTGATCACTAGAAGAAGCCCCTAAATCAGAATATCACGATTCATGTGTTAATATCTAATAATATCAGGTTTAGGGATATAATTTGTTTTAAATAACCTAATGTAACCAGATGTAACATAAATTTCTAGATTAATCTAAGAACAATGAAGAAAAATGGATTTCAACCCTCATTTATAAGATAATATGGATGAAATGTCATTTTATCATGTCCACATTCCTATAACATTTCATTAAATATTGATCAAGACTATTCAATACAAACAAGAAAGAAGATCTAAAAATAAAATCATGAATTAAGAAAAAATGCTCACAAAACTTGAAATATCTTGGAAATACCACTCTAGTTCCAATATAATTTCTATCTAGATGGAAGGAATTCACCATGAAGAGAAACCAGAGCACCTATATTTGGTATCCCTCTATGTATAAAGAAGAATTTTGTTTTATAGGAGTTCATATTTTAACACCATAATTTTTGATTTGTTTATCATTATTGCACAATTTTTTCTAAATGTTTACCAAACCATGTGTGTAACGAATCGACACACTAAGGCCCAACTACCTAGTGATAAGCTGAGCGTGACTACACCGACCACCTAAAATAGGTCTGGTACTAGTTACTGGAACTGAATATAAATATCACCCACATGAGAGGCATTAGTTTAATGTACATGTATGCATGCTCAAATTTACAACACCATATGATTATGAACCCTAAAAAACAAAATTTATACCAATGAATCATTAATATCTACCCTCAAATATAATTATGAAAATGTATTAAAATAAATAAAGGGGAGAATAAAATTTCCAACTAAAAATATAACATATTCTAGCATACATATAAGGAGGGGAATAATGTCAAATGAAATACAGATTAACACTTGAGTTAATCTAACCCATCTATGTTTTTCCTATTAGTAGTTCCCCTAAGACCCCATCAAATAGTTGGAAATAATTACAAGACAACACATGTGTTGGAAATGACCCGATAAGTTTTACATAAAAATTACATAGTAGGAAAACCCAAAACATCTAATAAAAAATAATCAAGTGTAGTCATCTCAGCATGAAACATGTTGAGAATATTAGAGACATATAAATAATTTAAGACCTAATATAATACTAATTTAAATCCACTCTCAAAATGTATCAACCAACATTTATATCTATATGATTATACTAGATTCTTCATTTTAACACTCTTCGGGGAGGGCTCGTTACCCTATCCATGATTTCACTATAGAGACTCATCCATGAGGCCATTCTTTTCTGACATCACTGATATGTACTCACTGGGTCATATAAGAAAACATCATTGAGGTTAGAGATCACACCAAATGCCTCTTGGGGACACCAAATACCATACTGGATTGGACATATAGTTAAGGGATCAATGGACTTTGTATGGTGTTCACAAAGATACAATGAACTATACCATGGAATTATTGATGATTCCACCTTCACCCTACAATGAAATACACTAAAATCTATCTAATATTGTACCAATTTAAGGGATCAAAATGAAATAATGAGGGTGTAATGTAGAACACTATATTTTTTCAAATGGACTCAGGTATTTAACTCATGGAACATGTTTTACACAAAATAAAAAAATGGATCTAATCACCCTCACATAATGTATAGGGTGTGTTTGAGGGATACATGGTGCATCTTTAAAACACCCAATTTATCCTTCAATCACCATCTCACATGGTATGTAATCCACCCTACACATGGAATTTCCTTTCTAGGTTCACACAACGTATAGTTTGGATGGTGATCTTCTAATGTCATTTTCAATTCTTATGTACATCTTGATGTGCCAGTGTACTTTGATCCATCCTCATGTATTGTGGTTGTTTATGAGTACCAGTTTATGCATGTGTACCCTAACTATGACCATGTGTCTTGTTTTATAAATTATTATGTACTCCGATATTACACATTGAGTTGAAATTCCGGAGATACTGGGTTTTTGACACATGCCACATGTTATGTGATACTTAATTTTTACTAACACTAAAAAAAAAATTTGTCCCACATTGAATGTGTTATTTTTTAGTAAAATTCATGAATCACAAAATTTTCAGGATTATTTAGTTCATTCATGCATATTAAATTATTAAATCAGCCTTCAATCCATCTATGGTACTCACTGGAAATTATGGACATAAGATGGTGAACCCTCTCCTTCGACACTTGTTGGATTCTGTGATTTGATCAGCCCAAAAATCGACCACTACCACCTCATACCATCATCGCATCTCAAACCGATAATAATAGAGATTAAAATACCAATATGATCCACCTTTATTCATCCACTTTCAACATCACACACTGATCACATCCTCAATCATGAACCTCACCTTTGAGATTGATATGTTTCACCAAGGTATAGTCATTCACCCATCGAATATTGGGAATTCCTTGATCCCCGTGCCAAAGACATTAACTATGATGGCCATGTGAAGATAAATGGGCGAAAAAAAAAGAAAAAAAGATTGTAATAAATCACATACATGTAAAGGATGGTATTGATCCTTTACTATTAAATTGACGAATTATTTATCCCTGAAATAATCTAATGAATCAACAATTAAAAAAATAGTTGATGTATGAATTAATTATTGTTAATGGAATCAATTTATGTTCAACATGGGATAAATTGATGTGGTGAATTCACATAAATTAAACATTCTACCTTCAGATCAGATCGATCAAAAATTAATAAATCTTTGATGTTGATGTTACTAGTGAGATTGACAACCTTGGATGGTAAAATGATACATGATCAAGATCTTGATACATTTTCATTAAAAAATTCATCATCTAAGGGATCCTCTCACAATATAAATTTTATATGTTTAAACATTTTATTTTTTTTATAATAATATATTAATATAGGTTTTTTAATTCATTGCATCAATATATAAGAAAATATATAAATAAATATATTTTTTATTATTTTATCCTCTACCAACATTTTATACAAACACCTGATGTTGATATAGGTTATGTATTACGTATAGTACCACCCAAATTAAGAAAAAAGTAGCTGACATAGATTTTTGATAAAAATCTTCATTTTTGAGAATTCCAATTTATTAGGAAATCTGCCAATGCATGATATTAATATGTTTAATATTTTTAAAAAATTGACTCTCGGAGTAACAGACATAAAAACCATGTAGCATCTCAACTGCTGGATGCAATAATATTACTAGATATTGTTCAAATATATACATAGAAAAAATTGAAATTTCAAATTCTCCCCACCTTAGGAACTTTCATTATCAAAAGTGAAAATGACATCACAGATACATATGGGTACAAATCTCACATCTGGGTCAAGCAATCCCTGGGTTTCTTTTCAAACATTCATGATTCCACTAGATGTGAACTAGGGCAATTCATCACCCACATAATATCATCACCTTCCAATACTCAATCTCCATTGGGTAGTTCATAAATGTTTCACCACCATCAATTTCTAGATCCCCCCACGTGATAAAATTTTACTGGTCGTTCACATACCTCCTAATCCAAGAAAAATGGAATACATCTTGTACTAGACCTAAGTACAATTGTGCTCCACCTCACCCCCTCCATGTAGAATCTAGATGGGGCCCTGGAATATTAGAGATAACATATCTCCCAACCAAATATCTGCATTCCAGAACAAAGTGATACATTTAGAAGCATATTGTTTCCATCCTCCAACTCTAAAGGACTTGATCATTAGTATTATCTATATATTTAATAAATATATTGAATACTTATATTACTGTATATTATTTTCACTGTATCTATTGTATCTCACACCAATTATAGGCCCATGAGATCTAAGTCACCCAAATTTGTTCAACATAGTGGTAAAATATAGGGTCTCTTGTACGAAGCCTTTAATTGATCCATATAAATAGAGGTTTTGTTCCTATTGTTGTGTACAAACCCCACCATGGTTTGGTGATTCTCACAAAAATATCCAAACACTAACATAAACACTCAAGTCAAGTCATCCAGAACCTAAATGGTACACTGAATCTATTTATCATTCGGGGGTTGGAATGATGCGATCCAATGTCACTGAGTCACAAAGACCACATTATAGCCTCCCATTAATCATGATGTTAACTGGGAATCATTGTTTGAAAGAATCATCTTGTGAAAACGGTGGATAAAGACAATTTTCTGCATGTAAATGAATCTCATGCTCTATACTACACATTGATCTCTCATAGATGGGAAGCATGAACACATGGTGAGTCGGTTTTTGATCTCCTAGAAGGAATCATGTCCACATGATGACCACAATAGCCCCATCTCATTGTCTATAAATATCACATCTAATCTATACTCCGACACCTTATGTGGTCGAACTAACCCAATTGGAACCAAGTTCATATATGACACCTATAAAAAACTGAGGAATCGACATGCATCCCTATTAAGAATTTATTTATGTATTGTCACTAGAATGGATACAATGGGTCAGGGTATATAATTTCCAAATCAAGATATCCCATAGAAGTGGTTGTATAAAACTCCCACATCACCTCCTTCTACAGCATCCCTAGTACAATAGACCTTCCACGTAAAAGATAAATTTTCGCAACTATCAAAAAAATTAACATGTGCAGATATAATGGATATCATATTATATAATGTCAAATATTATTTATCTCTCTGTTTAGCCTCCCTGACACATTATATAATTGTTGAGGTAAAAACTATTAACTAGAGGTATGTTTCCCCATCGTAGTCCACTAAGGACAACTTTAATGAGGCTAACTGCTCCGACACTGAGGAAAACAACTATACGAAATATCTCATGACGATAGAATCTACCCCCATGTTCCACATCTCAAAAATACATAGTATATGGAAGTCATAATCATAGAATAACTTCATCCATCATCTCAATATCAAGTTATGATCCTTCTTTGGGAATATTTACCTATGACACTTATAGTCAAAGTAGATGTTGAAATTATCATTTATCCAGTAGTGTCACCTAATATTCCTCTTGAAGACTACCACAGTCAAGTAAAAATCTTGGATCATGTTGTTCATCTAATGTGTTATAGAAAAAAATATCCATATTTGATCATAACGTACATATGAATAAAAAACAATGTCCATTCCATGAGGCATCGAGTAACACTACATACTCAACACACTCACTTACAAATCCCATGATTATGGAGATCATTAGTATTTTCTTCATCTCCAAAAAATCAATTGTTAACCTCTCCATTCAAAAAAAATGCTTCCCTTTATGGGTCAAAAAAATCAATTGTTCCAATATCATGGAGAAATCAGACACAAATCTCTGATATTATTCTTCCAATAAAAGGAAGATCTATAAATATACAATGCTCTTTGGTGGATCCCAAGATATCAATGGATCAACATTAACTAGGTCCACCACTAAACCATTCGATAAGGTGACCTTCAACAAAAATTAGACCTCTAGAATCCATAACATATGCTTCAAGATCTCCCATTAAATATTTTTTTATAGAAGTATTTATATTACTATTCTCATGTGTATCACATTCTCCTCCTCAGATACTGAGTACTGAAAAATATCATCAATTAATCCCACTATAAATCCATCTAAGAATGGTTTAAGGATATATTTCATGAGTACAATGATCTTTATTGAGAAATTAATTACACCTATGGGAATTTACAAGTACTCAATATGACATAGAGTCATTTAAATTCCATTTAAGGTATATACTTTTCCCATACATCTAGATCGTGAATACCTGATCTGAGGTCAATTTCCATGAATCATCATGCACATATCAATAGATTGAATTTTTTTTGAACCTCTTTATTGGATACTTATTCTCTATGACCACATAGTTAATAAATAAATAATCCAAAAAATACCATAATCTCTAATACGCATTGGGAAACAACACTAGTTATTCCCATAGTGAAACATTGTTTCTTACGAAGCCCTTACATAATATGTACACCCAATACACACTCTCTCTTGATGCTCTATGTGTTGAATTAAATATATTGGTGTAGATATTAGGTTCATCCCGGGGTATAGGTTAGTATATCAGACTACATATCAGTGGGGAGGTATTTTCATAAATTCATCTGCAATGACATCCATCCACCACTATCTACAGGTTATGCTCATCCACATGCCACTCCTAATGATTATTAAGAACCTACCTCAAAAACCAATGCACTTGAATGAATATATCCTTCTATTAACCGAACACAATCGCTAATAAAAATTCTCAACAACTCTCAAATAGTTTCACCCCAATGAATCCAATAGAACATCTTAATGACCCTATCCACTCATCGGTACATGACATTCTCACTGGGCCTATAATATCCTCATTCAATTCTATTCGTGACTAAAGAAATGAAAAATTATCTCACATAACATATAATAATTCCTTGAATTCCCAAACTATAATTTTGAACTCACAGTGTAGAAAGCCTTCCATATACTATACAAACCAACACATTTATCACACCTTAAGTAGTCACATATCATTTTTTAAACAAAATTATCATATAACATACCTAAAAACAAATACATAGTTGATTATTTATTTAAATTAAAATAATCATATCCTAAAACATCAGTTATAGCCTATTTTTGATGTCATTTCTACAAAAATATAACATCTTACAGTGTAAGGTTATATTTTATACTCTAAATTCGATCTTATGCCCATCATTTTTTAGTCTCACTTATCACAACCAACAACATTTCTAGATCATAAATTATAGTATTTCCTCATATATAACAATTCACCCTTATATTTTTTATCCAACATCACAGATAAAATTCAATACAACTTATGTAGAACATAATACGATTCTCATATCCACCCACATTTATTTCTGTCCATCATTTTTAAATTCACCACATTGATAAAATGTCACATGATTTGGAGGCATGGAAGGATGTAATCATTATTTCCATTTTAACACCAATGTCATAACTACCCATATATATCATATCTTATCCTTCGTCAACATCTCTAAACAAATGAATGGAAAACTATAACGGCATAAAATACTTATCTATAAGGTAAACATAACACCATAGTAGTTACCAACATCTAAGAGACATGCCCCAATGTTTTATAGTTCCAAACCATCTTCCACATATAGTGGCACCAAAAAACCTTATCAGAACCTAAGAATTCTTCTAGCAGGGCTTTTTCCTTAACCAACTATTAACTAAAGACAGCATATAACAATGAGATCCCATTTTCAAATTCTATATTTGAAATAGAATAATAATCAATTCAACAAAACGAATCTTCATATCCATTGTTTATCCATAAAAAACATGGAAATTCATCACTCCCCCCTTAAACAAACCAAATGTTATATAGAAAACCATATTGAATGACCCCACCCTCCTTTGATAAAATAATATAAAAATAATCTATAAATTCTAAATATGTTTTATCCCGAGGTATTTACTTGGGAACTACAACTTGGGAACATCCCCGATTGCTTTAGAGTTTTATTCATCACAGATGGCCATCATTTGACACCAATTATAACTAGTTCACCTAATGTCAATCACTGAAAAAGACTTCTGAAAATGAAAGCATCCTAAAATATTGTAACCTAACAAACCAAATGATTCTAAAAAAACTCTAACTAAATACCACTAATGATCTTATACAAACATACCTCAGAATATTTATTCCACTCTATTAAATAACAAGTAGCCTCATGTCATTCCAAAGATTTATTTTTTATTTCAATGATTAAAACACAATCTAAAACATCTACAAAACCTCAAACCGACATACTCAAGCATGTAACTAGGACCCCCACATCAAGGAATGAATCCATGGATCACATCAAGAACTACTACATGAAGTAAAACCAAGCTACTGTTGTGTCCCATTATTTCCAAACCAATCTATAAAATAATTATAAGGCCCTATTATTCCCAATTGTGTTCAATCCTTATACAAAATACATTACCATACAAGGACCAAAACATAAATACATCACTAAACAAGAATATCCACCTAATCTCCCATGAATTTGGACACACACAATCACATACCTTATGCCAACTATATCGCACTCACATGTTTATAATATAGAGGAGAATAGCCCACTCATGCTCGCCAAAAAAGGATTTCAAAACCTAATTTTTCCACAAACCAATGTAGAACGAATAGAATCCATGGTATCTATCATCATTATACTACTACTGTAGAGGTGAAAAAAGTTAATACAAAAATAATACATCTAATTTGATATTTATTTGTATCATATCATTAAGATCGATGCCAAAACCATAGTGTTTTGGTGTCTTTAGAATCATGGATACATAAATATGTGGTATATAAGTTGTACACATTATCTCTAAGGAAGTTTATCACAACTAGAACACTTTTTAGACATATCATATGTAAAATTATTAACAATATCATTGGAAAATGTAGATATAATAAACGGTTATCTCGGATTCAAATTAATGATAAAATAAGGGATATATTATCCAATAACCATAGTGATTATATCATAAATATAAGGTTGTGAAGAAATGTGACTCAAATTTTAAATTTACACACTAAAATTCATAAATCATAATAATGTGTCATGGAATAATGCATTTATTTTCTTAATACATTAATCATAAAATAATAAAATAACTTGACAGATGAGATAAAAACTTTGGCATACTATCATACCATAAATGTTTGGGATAAATGGTTTCATAAACATAACCATATCAGTCTAATGTCATGTATACCCACTAACATAATCATTACATGTTAGTCTTTGGTTAACCATCCATGAACATTCTTTTGAAATGGGATAACATAATTTTGACACTATTTTGGGAATGGGATAACCACATATGTACCCTTAAAGATCATGAAACAATATTCTATTCCCAACTCATTTGAAAGTTAAAACTAAACCACCCCTCACATAATCATAATACACTTATAATTTTTAATCATTTTCTTGAAAATACTTTTCATCTCATCATAACACAACCCCTGGAAAAAATGGGGTTAGATAATTTTTCATTAGAAAAATCATAAACAATAAAATAATGAAATAAAAATTGTAACATTGGACCATTTCCCAGTAAATCAAAATAAATATCAAAGGATGTTGTTGTAAATCAATATAACTTCGAAATATCATCGAAAAATCTATATTAAAAAATACCATTTTAATTTTTATATCACTTATTTAAAATATAAATATATTTAAAAAAAGAAGGAGAATATTTTATTTTAAAATGACCAAAAAAATTAATGTTGTATTCAATGAATAATTTAGTCATTATTGTGGGAAAATTCATTCAAGTCATTTGAGTTAAAATAAATATACCCTTCAAATTTTTTATAAAAAGTCAAAATTATCTTTTCTTGAAACTGATATAAATATTCCATTTTAAAATTATTTTTAGAAACTTTTCCTCTATTGAAATGGATTTATATAATTATTCGTTAATTTTAAAAACATTTTAGAAATAATTTATAAATAAAATATGAATATGGAAGAAAGGGTCTTGAAAACCGAGATAAATAAATGTGGCCTTAAAGAAAATTTTTTTTTCAGTCACATGAGTAGTTTAATCAATGTACATGAAAGGAACTCAACTAATCTCAAAAAATATTATTATGATAAAATAAAATATATTTTAGAGTGGAAAATAATATATATTTATCATCATATATTTCGGAATAAATAATTCTTATGGAAATGATGTTGTCTCTTCAAACCTGTGCTCTTTTGGAATCTATACTGTTGTAAATTAAATAAAATGAGTAAAAAAAGGAAACATTAAATACCATTAAAATAATGGAATTCATGATGAGAAATATCAATGGGTACGTTGATAATCCTTACAAAATAATATAGGTATATAACATAATGTATGTCCCGTAGAAGATAATTTGATATGGTAATCCATTAAAACTTTGGTAAAATTTGATTCAAACCCCCACATATATAATAATTTAAATTTTATTAATAAATAGAATGAATTTAAAATTATACATTATATAATGTGTAAATTTATCATTAGAAACACTCCATAATAAAAAATTGGTGAATAACATCAAACATAGCCCAAAGAATAAAAATTGAGTTAATGAAACCTTATCTTTTGTTTGACTATATTCATATGTGTTTTGACCACATATATAATAAATTTTAATTGATTTTAATTTTATCTATATATTTATACATACTTAAATTATCATATATAATTATATAATAACATAACAACATCAATTTATTATTAATTTATTATTAATATTTATATTTATGAGTGTTATCTATTTCAGTTTTTAAAAATGTTTTGGTTCACTAGTTATGGTACATTTATATTTATTGTCACAACCAAAACATAAAAATAATTTTTATTTTATTATTTTCTAGTTCATTGATTCTTTGTTTGTGGTTCGGGTTGAGTCTAGGAATAAAATTTTGTGTTTTTGAGTTTTATGTGAATTTTTTGTCTTTGAATGGGTAGTGAATGGTTAGTGGAAATTGTGTGGCCCAATCCAATTTACCATGTGGTATGTATTAGAGATTGATAGAAGCTATCAAATGGAATAATCGTGGTATGTAAACTGTGTGGGTTGGTCATGTATTTATTCTTTTCTTGGACAATACCTACCGCACGATCGACACATAGTTTGGTAAACTATGGTGACAAATTGTGTGAACTGATAACAATTCATAAAAAATAAAGACTATAGTTTTCTACCCCCACTTTATATCCCCAATTCTGACCCCCTATTTCTTATTGATTTTGGTGCATGAAGGGGTCCCAGAACCGCTCTTCCCTTGTCTCTTCTTCCTACATTATTGCATCCTTAATGTTCTAAGGTATATATTTTTTATTTTATCTACTTTTTCCCATCTTCCTTACCTCTTATATCTATTTCATGGTTCATATTTTGTGGGATATATCTTGGATAAACCATTTATGTTAGGTATGATTTGATCATTTATTTTAATGATTTTAAGGGCTTTTGGTTTGGACATCGGGGTGTATTCTTCCTTCGCTGAGAGTTTCGTCGCATTGTCACTTCATTAAAGTGGGTGTTTCCATTATATTACATTCGGGAACACTCCATTGAATGGATGATAATTCCATTTTTTTAGATTAATATGATCTTTCTTGTGATGTGCTAGTTTATATTATTTGTGTATTATTATGGGAAAATGGGTACAAATTGATTTTTTAATGTATTTCTCGTATATTCTTATACGTATATTCATGGATGGTGATAAATAGAATGAATATTGTTTTATAAAACATAAATTAATCCCTTATTGTATTACATGGCCATAAATTTATTTAATATTTATGTTTAAAAAATAAATTGAGGATGATATGTGATTTTGATGCCTCTATATGAAATGATGATTTATGGTGAAATGTTTTGGAAAGGTTCCTCATGTTTTAAAATGATTATTAGTGATGTTGAAAATGTGTTGGTTTAATGGGAAGTATTATATCCATAAACTTTTTTGGGTGTTCTTATTTATCATCAATGTGTTTCATTGGATTTTGGTACATCCATGGGTGCAATAGGTGTACACATGGATGGGAATTCAAGTGAAAATGACACTTAAAAATGATGATTGCTTTGAAAATTGGTCTCTTAAATGATTTCTATTCTCTCTCATATTATCCTCCTGCTAATATGGTTCTTTAATTTCAAAATTTTGTGTTTTAATTTCATGTGGCTTTTATGGGGTTTTTAATTACTTCTGCAAAAATGGATTTGTTCGATAGTTGTGATCATGGTTGGTTTCTAAATGTTTTAAAGTATAGTTTTGAAATGTGTGCATATAATTGATATTTAAAAATATTTTTGAAATGTTTTGAAATGTATCATAAAGGTGTTTGAAATGTAAATATTATAAAGCATGGTTAATATTTTATAGTGTTTTGTAAAATTATTGTGGTTTTGAAAATATAAATGATTGGTTGGAAGCATATGGTGATTTGAGTAAATTGTTGAAGATTAAATGATGTGATGGACCGATTGGAACTTATGAATAAATTTTTATATGATGGGAAATCCAAAATAGGTATTTATCTATATGGGTTATCATATAGGTTATTTTTGTGGTTAGGGTAAAAATATTTTCTGATTGTAAGTAATGTAAGTCACATGTGCAACGACCTCCTACGTACACAATATACTATTACCTTGGTTTTCTTGGTCATATTTTAGAAGGTCAAGTTACAGTTTCTTATCAACCCTAATTAGATGGATTTTCAAGCCTTGTATTTCTTAGATTCCAGTTGGGTTTTTCAACTTGTTAATTGTGTTTAGATTATCCACTTGGTTATTGACTATGGAGATACATCATACATGATGCAGGTGAGTGTGACTCGATCACGTCTAGGGCTCAGTCTAGGGAGTTTTAGGAAATGTCGATGGTTAATACCTATATATTATTAATTATTTTTTGTAAACTGGGTTTCATGTTCATTCAACCTATTTATTTTTCATAATATATTGGTATCATTTATACGGGTTTTAGTTTGAGATTTTGGTATAAAATAGTAATCTATTTTCAAACTAATTTTATAGTGTCTAATGTTTTAAAAAAGAAAATTATCCATTTTCTGTTAAAATTTGTGAAAACTCTTATATATATATATATATTTCAACCTAGTGTTAATGGACTATTTCTAGGAAAGTAAATGTATATATTCTATGGGGATATGCTTCTGAGTTGTTAAGATCAAACCCAACTTGTGAAATTTGCTGTTGGTAGATCCGAGTTATTATGATGGTTTGGTTTCTTGTTCTAGTTAACTAGTTTGATCTCAGTCCAATAAAGGTACGGTATTGTGGGTTTTGGCGTCATCTATATCACATTGAGATCTATTTTTATTTGTTCTAGTTTTATTTTTGGTTTATATATTTCAGTTATTCAGTTTCCCTGTTCATGTATACTTGTATCTGGACAAGTTTTGTATTTATTAAATTTCTCTTTTCATTGTTTCTTCCTCTTATCATGTTTATTTACTAATCCTTGTTTATTGGACACAAATATAGATCATTTTTATTATATTTCATATCCAACTATAGTTTCTAATATATGGTTATTAAGAATGCCCCTCGGGCCATGTCTTAGACTGGGCCAGGTGTAGGTTTAGATGGAATTCAAGCCTGGTTCATGACATAATGGTTTCATAGTATGAAACTTTTAAATTACTGTTTTAGGTAGGTTATAGACTATTTTTTTGGAGATTATTAGGGAGGTTATGGGTTTCTTCCTGATCACCACCACTCTTGACGATACCGGAGTTGACAGTGGTGGTTTGGTAATTATGTCATTGACCTACATTGGTTTATTTGAGATTAAGGGATGAAAATGAAGTCAGTCTACAATTATTTCATTTTTTACATAAATTAGTGACCCATGTGGAGTCTATGTACATCTTTCATTCTCCTCATATTTTTTGATGCTTACGTGGGGTATGTCCCACTACCATGTTACCATGTTGAGATCAGACACCAATTCCACATTTTAGTGGTTTGGTGTGAGTTGTCTTTCATTTCAGTCATGGTGGATGTGTTTAATCTATTGAAATGAACACATATTTTGAAATGGAAATGATTTATTTAAAATGTATTTTGGTAGGAAAAATGGGTTTTAATGGAGAAAATTTATTGGTTTTAAAATTTCGAACATGTTTGGAACTGATAATTATGTGGCATTAGAGAGTCCCTTGGTTTCCCATATGGATGTTCATATAGGTGTAGGTATGTATGGAATGCTTATGTCGGAACGTGTGGGTGAAAATGGATGAACACATATTTTAATGTTCATAGGATTCATTGGAGGTGTATTTGAAATCAAAGACTTGGTCTTATTTCTCCAAATTGATTTTTAATGTGAAAATTGATTTCACAAATTGTCTTTTCATTAAAATGTGAATCATTTCCTTGTGAAGATAAATTTATTAGTATTTGGAATTACGTATTGGATGGGAGAAATTTTAAAATATAAATGATAATTGTTATTTTTTAAAGGATGGTTTGGGTAGTTATTCTATATTTAATTCATGGGAACATATTACCTTTGGTTTGAGACGATATTTTCAATTGAACTCTGGTTTGATGTTGTTTTTTAATTGGTGTTCCTTATTTTATTTAAAATATAAATTCTAGAAAGGACCCAAGGTTTCTAATGACTCATGCCCAATTATTGTTTTTTCTTCAGTGTTTCTTATTATTCTCAGTGATCATCGTCTGTTAGAAACAATGAAGTGTCTTGTGAATGTAGGGTGTGTATTCATATCATTAAGAACTCCAAATGATGTTATAGTTTGTGCTATTCTGGGGTTGATAGAGGGTCCATCATTGGATGAATTTTTGATGATTTTCCCTTCCATAAATGCATGATGTGATTGTGTGGATGTGTTTAAATCACTTTTTGTCTGTGATGGTTTATATATGAGTAGGTAAAGATGAAGAAAAGGGAAGAGCTCATGAGTATTGAGTATGGATAGTGGATGGTGAGGGATTATGTCGACACTTCTAGGAGATGGTTTCCTTCTCTATAGAAGTGGTGTCATATGATATACTAAAGGATTCCCTTTTTATTGGTGCAATTTTCATGAGATCATGGTCTTAGTCCTCTCATCCAAGGATCTTCATTTGGAGAAGCTGATAGATGAATTGTTCATAGCTGATTTAGTTTTTGGAGCACATGATGATGTCAATAGGGTGTCTCTTTTTTCTCATTAGGGTTCTCCATATATCATGAAAGGTGTGCTAGATGAACCTATTTCTGAGGGAGTATACGTCATTGGACCTAACATTTAGTTCATCGGACTGTTCACTTGTGTTCCACCAGTGTGGTTGGTTAAAGCCTTCGAATTCATCATGTTACATCTTATGAAGATTTTCCATCATTTCTATTGTCTAAGAAAATTGGGAATGTCTTTTAGTAAGCATTGTTAAAATAAGATGTTTTGATCAGAGGATATCAGTTCTTGACCTGGAGGAAATAAATTCTTCAACAATCACAGCTCCAGCCAAAAACCTCATAGTGAATCGCACACACAGTCACGAATCATAGGGGTAAAGGTAACCTTGGTTTAGTATTATTCTCCAGGGTTTGTGTAGAGTCATTTAATGATTCCTTGTTGTAGTTTCTTTTATTTTTTTTAGTTCATCATTTTGTTGTAAATTTGAAATGGAATTGTTCTATCATTATTTGAGTAGTTGTATATAACATAATGTGGTTCCTTGAATTTTTTAATCTTCATTTAATTTTCATATACACATGTGTTCTGTTCAGGGTTTTAGCTTTATGTTTATCTTGCTTTGTAGATGCATGTTTTTTTATAATTGACATGTTGTGCTTTCAATTCGTATTTTGGATAGATTTCCTTTCATGGGACTTCACTATGATTCATATTCTTATTTTTTTGGAGATATTTTGTTCATATGGTGATTTCCTTGATTCCTTATCATGTTGAAGGTGTTTCTTGGTTAGTGTAGAGAATTTTCATTTATTACATGGGTCCTTGTTTTCTAGGTTTCCTTGAAGTGGGTTTTCTATTTAATTCCCAGTTGTGTTGTTGGGTTTTGTTGTTCTTAGGTTGGTTGAGTTCTGGTAGTGGATAAAACCCTCTCATGTTCTCCCATTTCTTTTTCATTCCGTGATTTTTTATTAGATGGAAATGTGTGACTTGTGCAGTGAAATTTCAACTCGATGTTCTTGTTTTTTTTTTTGGATTTTGATCAATCGTGAAATCGAGTCTTGGTTACCTATCAGCTAGGTGACTGTATAGGGGGTGGATGTTATTATGTTTATTAGAATTTCTACACCATTAGCTAAAAAAACCGTTTTTAATTTGTATCATTTTCTTCGATCATTTGGTTGAGTTTTTGTGTTGATAAAATGATTAAATTTTTTAGTTTTTGTGTTTCAGGTTAATTTTTGGCCTTTCCAGGGGTGGTGGTTGGCTAGTGGGAACCAATCAGCCTAGCCAAGGTATCATCTGGTAGGTACTAGAGTTAGATAGTAGATACCACACTATTTTATCATAGTATGTGAAATCATGTGGTTTGGTTTTGATTTTATTCTACACTTTGAAAGAAGCTATTGTACTACTGGTGCACAGTTTTTGTAAACTATATGGAAAAATCATTTGAGTAGCCTATAAAATTTAAAAATTAATGACCTTATTTATCTTTCCCCTATTTTTTACACAATTATATCCCCCTATTAGTCTATTTTGGAACCTTAAGGTGTCCCAAAACCCATATTCCCATGGATCCACTTCCTTCGTGGTTTCTTTCTCAATTATTTAAGCTATGTTTTGTGGTTTTGGCCTCTTTTCCCCTCTTACTCTTCTCCTCTATATATTTCATTGTTCTTATTTGATGGATTCTCTCTTCGAAAAATCATATATGTTTGGGTTGATGGGGAGTTTAATATTATTGGTGTTTAGGGTGTGCAGTTTGATCATAGGGGTGTATTCTTCCTTCTCATAGATTTTCATCTCATTCACACACCATTAAGGTAAGTGTGTCTAATATTTTACATTATGGAACATTCCATTTAATTTTTGATAATTACAAGTGGATTTTATAGTAATATAATATTTCTTGTGATTTGATTTTATAATTCATTTGGTGTTCTATGATGGAAACATGGGTGTGAATTGATTTCTTAAAAGATTTATCATATGTGTTTATATGTATGTGCATGTAGTGTGTTGGAAAAAATGCTTATTTATTTATAAACATGAAATTAAGACCTTATTTTGTTATATTTCCATGATTTTATTTATTATAACGATTTAAAAGAAAAATATGGTCTGATATGTGGTTTGGATGACACTTTATGACTTGATGATTTATAGTAAATTGTTTTGGAATGGATCCTCAGGTATTAAATTGATAATTAGTGATGTTTCAATTACTTTGGTTTAAAGGCATGTGGTATTTTTGAAAAAATGGTGTTTTGTGTTCTTATTGGTCATAAAATGTTGTAATTGGATGTTGGAACATCCATGGGTAAACTAAGTGGACACATGATTTTGAATTAATATGAAACGACACTTAAATTCTATATTGTCCTTGATCCATAGTCCCTTAAATGATTTAAATTATCTCTCCTCTTATATTATTTCTAAAAAGGATGTTATATTTGTAAATAGTGTGTTGGAATTTCAAGTGGGATTAATGTATTTTGGAATGTGTACCTTAAAAATGAATTATTTGGTCTATTGGGACATGTTTGGATTATAAATGGTTTAAAGGAACGTTTGGCATTGTACTCATTAAAGTTATATTTTCCAATATTTCAAAAATGGTTTGGAACTGTTTCGTGTATGTGTTTGAAATTAGGATGATTTAAGGCCCTATTGGAAATGTATTTTGTTTTATAAAATGATTGTAGTTTTATAAATATAGAAGTATGGTTGGATAGTTGTTGTGAGTTGATAAATGATTTAAATATTAAATCAACTGATGGACCACTTGGAACTTATAAATAACATATTATATGAATAGAACCCTTGGATCTGCATTTCCCTATATTGGTTATTATATAGGTTGTGATATTGAATGTATAGGATAGTGTGGGGATGGCAGGTAAGGCAAGTCACGCATGAGGTGGCATCCTACTCACATAAAATACTATTTCCATAGTTTTTATGGGTGTCTTTTAGAGGGTCAGGTGATGGTTTCTTATAAACCCCCAATTAGATAGGTTTGTACCATTTAGATGTCTTAGAGTCTAGGTACATTGATCCAATGGCGAGGCTATCTTATTGTAGCCAGTTTTTTATGGACTATGGAGTTTCACCTTATGTCGGAAGGCCATCCGACTACATTACGTTCAGGCATAATTCTTGGGATGTTTAGGAAATACCCATGGTAATTAAATAATTTTTCTTGTTTAAGTTTATAGAATTTTATTTCTTATTCATTCAAACTATTTATTTTTTACCATTTAATTGTATCTCTTGTATGATTTTTATTTTGGGTTATTATATAAACTGCTAAACTGTTTTCGAAGTAACGTTGTGGTGTATAATGTTTTTAAAATGAAAAGAAGCATTCTTTTTTAAAACATGACAAAATGATTATATATATATATAAATAGTGTTAATGGACTACTTTAGAGAAAGGAGATCTATGGATTCTGTGGATATTTTCTATTGATATATTAAGTTCACACTATAGTTGTGCCATTGGGTGTCATTAAACCCATAATATATTGTTGGATCAACCTTATGTTCAGGTATTCTAGTTTTAGATGTCAATTGGTGCATTTTGGCCCTATATATAATTGTGATATTAGGGTAACATGGATATTGATTAGTCTTTTTTATGGTTGTAGTTTTTGTTTATATCTTTTAGTTTTTCAGTTTCCCTATTCAATTTTAGTTTTATATGGACAAGTTTGGTGTTTATAAGATTTATATTATGATTTTTATTCCAGCTGTCTAGTTTATTTCTTGATCACAATTTATTGGGGTGAAATTGATCTTATTTGGATTTTATTTTATTCCTGACACTATTTTCTATCCCATAGAGATTAGGAACGCCCCTCGGGATATATCTCGGTTTGGGTCGGGTGTCAGGTTGTATAGAATCTAGGATAGTTTTGTGAATTTATCATGATTCCATATTACAAAAGTATCAATATCATGTAATAATTGTGATATTTATTAATTTAAATGATTTTTATTCATTTATATATATAATTTTTGAAAAATGAATCATGACACTTAGTGGAGATGGATGTTTTTACGTATTCAGGAGTGATGCTTCCACATTATGATGGTTGAATCTGAAGAAAGTTAAATAATATTTCAAAATATCAGAATATATTTATATAAAAATTATAATATATATTCAATATATATATATATATCCCTAAATCCATCCATGAAAAATATAAATGAAAAAGAAATGGCATCGCATTTTGGAGGTGGTAGTCCACACATACAGATAAGAAACATTGTCATTTCATAATGGACGACATGGTAAGAATATAGATAAGATAAAATAATTAAAGAAGAATAATAAACAACTAGATATTATATATTAACATTGAATACATAATAATTACTTACCATTAATTAGGGGTTTGTAAAATGAATCATTTCGCGACCACGAGGTGGAAGTCCATACCTACTCATAAGAAGTACTTTCATTTCCCATTTAATTAAGGAGATGTGTAAAAAATAATTACATCATCATAATAACTCATTAAATTTTTTAAACATGAGTAATAATTTTATGATTTATATAATAGTCTTATATAATGTTGAAGGACAAATAAATTTTAAAGAGCACAATTAGGATTCACACCTTTTTTTGGAGAGACCCCACTAAGCTTACACCTTTAGAATGATTAGAGTTAAGAGTATAAAAGACGTTATAAGATTAACAGAATGAATATAGAATGTTTTGGAAGTAAATATTTTCTAAAAAAGAATAATAAAATTATATGGATACTGTATGAGATGTGGTTTCCTTTTATAGGTGAGGGGTTTTCACACATGGAATTACTTATAATATGCCAATAATATAAGTTCACATTATATAGAATTTGGGAAAAATGGAATATTCATTTAAGAAAAGATAAGATAAGGTTTAATTATCTAAATATAATAAGAATCAAAAAAATAATGTTTAATTAATAATATTATATTCAATTATATCCCCCTATAAACCAATTTTAATCTCAACCCTGGTAATATAATTTATTCTTTTTAATATTAATTATGACCAAATATTAAGTTGATCCTAATAGAAAATAATAATTATGATTATTCAAAATATGGAATCTATTTTACAATATTAAAATTTTATATTATTTGGTGTTTATTTTTAAATATGCATTAATGACACAATAAAAAACATATTTGGTAAGAAAATTTGTTTTAAGCATAATATAATCCCAATTTTGCCACATTCCATATAAAAATAGATAATTATTATTACAATATTTTGTTTAATATAAAATAAATATGATTAATTAAAACCATTAAATAAAATAGGTAAATTTAATTAATTTTCATAAAATGTCATTTCATGAACAAAAATATCTTTATGAAAAAGTATTTTTAATCGTAAAATTGAGAATTTGTTAAAATAAATATTATTTGTTATTCACAAGTAATTAATTATATATTTAATAATTATAGAAGAATTATTTTAATTTTTTAATAGATTTAAAACCATATATAATTTTCACATACTTTACTTATTTTTTATAAATGATAATTTTAAAAAAAATTATAATTTTTCACTAATTATTTAACAAAATAAATATTTTTTACAAAAAATCAAAAAACATCACGATAAAATAATACTGAAAATATTATTTGTGACATAATAATAAATTAATTCAATAAAATATCTATAAATTTTATATGTTAATTACAATTTCCACACACAATATGCAATAAAAATGCATTTTTTAAAACATATTTTGAATCATAAAATGACTATACTGAAAATTGAATATATATTTTTATGCACTTATCAATACATTTTAATTATATAAATTAATAATATATATTTTTAATTATATGTCTATTCTTATTTATACTTCTAATTTAAAATCTATGTTATAATTACAACATTTATAAAATATTTTTGTTGTACGTTATTGTTTACTCAAAGATCGGTGTTGTGTATTAAGCAAGATATCCTGAATAGTATTATTTTAAATAATTTTTTCTCAATGTTACATACATCCACAACCCTTAAATATATATTCTTCTATAAATTTTTTCTTAGAAATCAATGGTTTAATATTTTAACATATTTTTGTTTAAAAATCACATCATACAATGGGATCAAAAAATATCAATCAAAAAGGGGAAGTGGGAAACATAATTTATACCTAAAACAATATAATATCATTTTACCAGATTAGGATAACAGTAATGGTCTATGAAACTATTTACATGAAGGACAAATATAATTTCTAATTATTAATATTGGGTGATAAATAATAATATCATGAAAATGTAAATGACCACAAAACCATTAGTCAATGAGAGGTAAAAACAACCATCAATCCCTCATAAATAATTCTCAAAATTTAAGCATTTTAATTTAAAGGATCATTTTTCATAGAGTTAAGGAATTATTTTACCATGTAATAAAATAAAATATATCTAATTTATATCATAAAATTAATATATGCAATTTCTTCCATCTGATTCTGGTTTCAAATTTATTTCAGCTCCAATAATTCCATATTCCAATTTTGGTGGATCAAAATGAATTCTACATAACCCAAGCACTAAAATAATATTTCAATAGATATGTATATATATGTATATAAAATGTTGTTTTAACACTGTAATATTATATGATACATATGTCTATTTAAATAAATTAAATTACTTTGATAGCTTTATTTATATGCAACACATAGTTTAAAGGAACATCATTATTATATTTATATATTATTTTTTAATATTTTATTCATACCTTACTAATAGGATTGAGGTTGTAATTTTACTACTCTTTTTTATAAAAATTATATATTAAATACTAAATGATAATAATTTGTTGGTAATAAATGGATCAGAAATGAAAATAAAGTAAATTCACATTACATTATTATGTTTTCCTGAAAAACATTTTTATGTGCATGATATATTTTTATATTAATAAATTAGATAAATAATTATTGATTAATTATTTAAAAAAATTGTTCATTTTTTATTCATTTTTATTGACATTCATCTATTCGCTTTAGTTTTTCATGTAATAATAATAAATATTATTCTATACATAAAAACTAATTTATCTAATAACATTTGTTTTTCATTTTTTGGAAATTTTAAAAAAAAATTAATCCCCATTTAGAAATTCAATATCATAAAAATAAATTTACATTTATTGTCATAATATTGAATATAATTTAATTTTTTTGATCTATATTTCAGTCATGATGAATTATATAAATAATAAAATTATCCTGATGTAATTAGTGTAAAAAGGGTTTTCCGGGTGTCTTTACCTAATAAATAAGTCTTATAATATCACAATACACATGATTTAGTTTTATATTCTAATGGTATTTCCACCATAATATTATTATAATTTTTTATTTTTCATTTTTTTCCAATAAAAATGATTAAGACATTTATATATCTTAATCTTTTAATAATTTCTATGTATGTCCCCTCCCTCTAATATAGAAGGATACCACATATACTCACAAACTAATACTCCATAAACCATGTATAATGACAAATTCCAACTATAATGCCTTAAAAACATACCATCTAATATCCTAGAAGTTTTTTGTTATAAAACCATCATATCATTGATCGAGGTGTAATCTAAAGGATTTTTCTCAATAAATAGGTATAACTTTTAGCAAAGTAATTTAAATTTTATTTCTTCATAAAAATACTTTAAAAATATTGTATTCATAATTGAATTTTTAATACCATTTCATAAATATAATACTAAATTACTATGGTTCTTTAATAAAAATTTTATCCATCCATTACATAAAATGTGAAATAAAAGTGTCGCATGTGCGTATGGTTGGCCTACCACCTCCATAATGAGATGTGATTCATTCTTAATTAATGTTTTACCTAGATGGTAATAAGGATACATTTAACACACACACACACATATATCTATATATATATATTATTTAGTAATGATAATTTTAAGGATATTATCATTTACCTTTTTTTTCCAATAATTAAAAACTGGAATTATTACCCATGGGTATATGTACTACCATCCCTACAATGAGTTTGAATTATTTTTCCATAACTAATTTATATAAAAAAATAATAAAACAATATTTAATTAATAAAGATGATAATTATTTTAGGAATAATAATATGTATATTATTAAACCATGACCATTTTGATAGAACCAAAACCATCGAACTAAATCATGCATTGAAAATGGACAAATTTCTACCTGATTGATCCTTATAATGAAGAAAAAATTAAAAAATGTGAAATTAAAAATTAAAAATAAATGATAATTAGTAATATATGTATGATTATGTTTCCAATTTTTTTTAATAAATATATTTTTATTATATATGATATTTTTTTTGTTTTAATGAAACACATGACTTGAGGTAGGGGGTTTATGTGTCAATCTAATTTATTTTTAGGGTTGTCTATAAAAAATGTTCTTTATGTGAAATTATATAGATCATATAAATTCATTACCATATATTATTTTTTATATGGATATTTCGGATGTTTTTTAGGTACTAGTACCATTTTCCACTATTTTTTTCTTAATGTTATCAAGAATAAGTTTTTAATGAAAATATGGCCTTATTTCCTCTTTATTCATAATGTTTTTTCTTCCATGTACTAACTATAAACACAAATTATCAAAATTATTTCTTAAAAAAATTAAAAAAAATTAATTTTCAATAATAATTTGTTTACATAAAAAGCGTAAAAAAATATCTTTTTAATAAAAAATCATTTCGAAAAATTTATTTTGATTCATTTTAAATATGTATGAAATTAATGAATTATTTTATCATATACAGATAAAATGTATTTCACAGTATCTAGACTGTTCTATTATTTTATTCTTACATTATATGTTTCCTTTTATATTTTAAATTAAATGTATTTTATCAATATTTACATAATTTCTTGGTAAAATATTATCATATGAAAACTATTTTTTGTACTATTTTCAGAGAATATTTTGAATTTTCTTCTAAAGATCATTATAATCTATTTATAAATGCTTTATGTATTTTGATATTCCAATTTTGATCCAATTTCATGATTTGAGCCAATTTAATACTCTTGATGTCTTCGGATTATGATAATTTAAAGATGATTCTATGAATCCTATTTATTTTTCACAAGATCATTATGTTATGTTGAAACCATTATGAAATTAATTTGTTTTATATATTTTATTCAATGATGGAATCATGAATTTTTTATAAAAAACTTTTCCAATCCACAGATTATAATATGTTTATTTAATAAATTCTTTTTACCTCAAGGAATATAAATTTATGGTTTTCATTATATGATATGTGGTCTTGGAATTATATATCCCTCCAAGGAATTAAGTACATAAAATGGATATGAAAAAATAATAATATATTGTAGAGTTAATAAACTCATAAGATATGATGGAGTTACCAAGATAGATATTACTTATAAGAGAATATTGTAAATGAAATAGAAGTTATTTACATTTTGGTAATTTCTCCAGAATGATAGTCTTGTGAGGGATCCATGACTAAGGATATGAATTTATATGTTTTTTAATCAACAAACATATTTCTTATTCTTGTCATATGTACTCCAGGATCATTATTGATTATTGATGGTTGTGAAATAATATTTATTATTGGTTTGGAATGAAAAAACCTTATTACATGACTCATTTTTAATGATAAATTTCTATTTTGGTATAATAATTGAATTTAATAATCATGTTCTTATGCCCTTATGTTTATCCTATGCTCATATATGACCGTCTATAGATATATTTCATATTTACCCTTACTTAACTCTAATTCTCACCCATTCTTTTGTTACCATTTTCCATGTTATGGGAAATGTTTTTATATAGGGAATTTATAAAAACTGTTTTAAATGATAAAATATATGTCATATAATATGAAAATCATTCATGAAAAAATATTATTATATATCTACTGTCCAAATATTTTTAACCATTATATCTTTTAGTTTTTTATCATAATAATTTTTTAATATATGTCTATCATGGTTTAATATATATATATGTCTAAAATCATTCCATATTCTTAGTTTGTATCAAAGAAAGGTGTAGTTATTCTTGGATGTTACTATTATAATACATTTTTGACAACCCAATGGATATTTTTGTATATGGTATACCAACCTAAATTTGTGATAAAAAAATTATTATGTTGTTTTCTTATAGAATACATATGTTACTCTATGATGAAATGTGGACACAGATTTGGCATATATGCACATAAGGGTAAAAACATTAAAATGGTAATAAATTGTATTAAATAAATAATCCCTTTTTCATGATAAGAGGAATAAAGGATTCACTCGTGGATAAACACTATTGGGGTAAATTATAGGGTAAATTAATATTTTATTTATGTACCATTATGATGGATTTGAATATATAATAAATTTGAATGTCCTACGTTATACCTAATGTTTCATAGATTGGAAATGGTTTTCTTTGATTTAGAATTATTATTATTCATTATTCAAGTTATCATGATTACTTACAAAAACTTTTATTTCCCAATATATGATTTGTTGTCTTAATTAATGGATAGGTTGAGGAATCATATTAACAGTGACAGTCTTCTAAAAAGAAAAGATTTTCCTCATGATAAACCTAAGAAAATGGGAGCTGGTATGTGAAACCTTATTTTAAATATCTCAATATATGAATTGAATCATTCATTATACAAATACTACAAATGATAAAACTAAAGAATAACTCATAATTTAAACTTTTATACCGAAAACCCCCTTCCTTTAATGGTTCCTCTGATCCAGTAAATACTAATTAATAGCTCAAAACAATAAAAATATTTTTCTACTCTCTAGTGTTTACAACATGATTTTTTCCTAGATTTATTTCCTTTATAATTTGAAGAATATCAAATGTTTAATTTCATAATTACTATGAGTAAATTGGATGAAATTCACACCATGACATAGGTTGTGTACAAAAAGTAATTTTTACTTTGTGTTTTACCCAAAATTAGTGTAAAAATGGAAAGGGAACACTATGAACTGAATTTTAATGATGATGAATAAATTAACACATATTGGGAAAAAAAATTCCAAGCATTCATGGTATTCATCATGATTTATCATTGATCCTAAAACAAGATATAGATGATCATATGGTGTCTTGAAACCAAGTATCAAAAATATTTAGAAATCAGAGACATTGATTGATATGAATAAATTGTTTTACGTTCTCTTAATAGAGAAAATGTAAATTGTGGACACAATATGTACTCATTTTTTAAAAGAAAAACCATAGAAAGATTGATTTTTAGAAGGTTTTAATATTAAATATCATGGAAGACTGAAAATTAATATTTTTATAATGAAATGCGTGTGGACGGAAGCATGTATGAAATTTACCTATGGGACATTGTAAATGTTTTTAGTGTGAAATAAATTTTATAAAGAAAAATAATGATGATGTAAAGTGAATATATTAATCAATTAAAGTAATATAGAGAAATATCCAACAAATGTCATACCCACACTACAGTGCAATAATTAAAAGAAGAATGGTCATTATAGAAACCAAGAATAAATCTAACGATTGATAATGAAAATCAATGTAATCATCCTCTTAATATAGGAAAATTTTTGGAATAAAATTCTATAAAAAAATGTTGAAGTGGTCCAGGTTAATAAAGTACGTAAAGGAACACATTCAATCAACTCATTAACATAATACAGTTTATTTTATTTTTTTTCAATGCAAATATTTATATCTGAGGTTTTTTCAAAGGGTATTACATCAACATATCACTAATTATATGTTTATTTATATATAGAAACACATTATAGTATGATTATCACATCTCAAATGTATTACTCCTTTCTATCAAAATCTAATTTTAATTTACATCCGATAAATATTTTTATTCTCTCTCTAGATCAAGTTGATGTGGTTTTGGTAATAGAATATATAGACCTCTTTATGAACCCCATATCCTTTTCTATTTAATGTATATAACAACCACATATTAACATATATGGTTGGTACAATTATTTGATATGAATATACATCACATTAAAAAAGAACATGCCTGAGGACCATAATAGTATAGTGTCGTTAGAAACATGGAACATATTCTTTTAGTTTTGTGAATGATCTTAAAAATATCATTTAATAATATTCTTCTTTACTAATCATAAATAAAACTTTTCATAATAAAATGGGGAAAGAAAACATAATAAACAGGTTTTATTGAATTCTCATTAAGTGTAAAAAAGGGAAATTGTTTTCCATAACATGAAAAAAATTGTATGAGAACATGAGAATAACATTTAATGATCACACTATATATATCAAAGATCATATAAATGAGACATGTCATATTGATTGGCAGTTTATAAGACATAATCCAAAATATAATCATGAACATAAACCCGATGAAAATATAATAGGCATAACACATAGATTTTTTAGAAAACATTTAGACATAGAAATTATTATGTCAAGGATACTAACCTAGACCTTCTTGATATGTTAGTCTTTGTATAATCACCAGTGTACCTAGATCGGTCATAAGATAAAAAATAGTGTCCCCTTATATTTTTGGACCTAAAATACATCATGGGTACCCTAATAATTTTAGGATTTGGATACAACCTCTATACCTACTTATTTTTAGTCCTGGGATACAACCTGTAACCATCTTAATTTTCAGAATGGTGGAATGCCCATGTACCTTAATGTTTAGGATATTGGGCTAAAATGCATATATATTATTATTTTCAGGCTTGGGATAAAACATGATAACCCTTTTACATCAAACACTATTTATCATTAACCAATTAATTAGAGGTAGATATAAGTCCCACCCATCAAATAATAAATTCATACATAATTGTGAGACAAGATAATAAAACATGCATAATATTAAGACCCATAAAATTAGATGGGTTTTATAAAAATCATATAATAACCCTTGAAATTAAATTGCTTTCATTAAAATTAATTATATCAATAATTACAAGAAAATATAAAGGTCTCATAATCATTTCATCAATTCATAACCACTTAAAATATGTGGGTTTTACGAGCCTATTACAAGTGGAAGAGAATTGGGTTTTATAAACAAAATACAATGAAATCATAAACCATAAATGAAAGAATGTGAATTTTTTTCTTAGATGATATCTCTATTTGGGAAAAAACAATAACAACTTATGTCATCTTATATAGAGAATTATTTGGAATGATCACTTGAATCAATTATTAATGAATTTAACTATTATTTGATGATTATTTAAAAAAATCAAATTACATTTCTTATAAATAAATCATTAAAATTTCATTCAAAACATTTCTTTTGGAAAATAATATTTTCTATTTTTTAAACAAAAAACATTTTAAAATCCATTTTCCATTAAAATAACTGTGACTATATATAAAGAAGCCTAAATAAAATTTGAAAACATATTTCCCTGAACAATAATTAAAGAGTCATAGAATCTTTTTTAAAAACATTTTATTTTAAAATGATTTGAAAACATATTATGAAATAATTAATTAATTGAAATCGTATTCTTTGAAAATTAAATTTAGAAAACATATAAAGAAATATTTTATAAGCATCTTAAACTCTTTCTAAAGCTTAAACACTTTCTAAAACCCTTTTTGATTTAAAACACATTAAACTAAAAAAAATTATATGATTTTAGGAAATTATTTTCTTTAAAAAATAATCATGTAAACTTATAACAGAAGATTCAATTAAATTATGGTCATTACAATGTGTATGTTCATATATTCCAATCATTACATTATCAATATAAATTTTTGAAATGTTTATTTAGTGGGAAATAATAAAGAATATTTCATTTCAAACACTTTTTTAGGTTTTCTTTAAATATGTTCTTTAAAAATAATAGGATAATAGGAATACATTTTTGTAAAAAACTATTAGAAAAAATCAGTTTTGAAAGAAAATAGTTATCTAAATTAAAGGATAAATAAATTTGAATATCCATAAAAACATCTTCTTAATTATCTTAAGTACCAAAGAGTAGAAAAATGGAAATCATACATTATGATATCCTCGATACTTAGAGTATAAAAAATAATTATTTTTCTTATGGTATGGATCATAATATTTTATCAAGGGAAACATATTCATAAACATTCTATTTAATGATGATATTGTTGAAATAAACTCAAACTACTTTGTTAATATTGACTCATAATCCCCATGAAAGAATAAAATTACATGAAGCACCAAATATCTTAAAAATAACGAGATTTGTGATAATACTTGTTAATTGGAATTAGATACACCCAACAGAAAAATAGAGGTGCATAAAATGGAATGTATCCCAAATACAATTAATTGAGACTAAATTACTTTACCGATTGGGTAAATTTTGACACATAACCAACAAGAAAAAATTATCAAAAAATGTATGTGTAAAAAATATATTTAAATATGGGAATATTATTATATGTTCTGGGGAAGTATATACAACACATATATTAAATAGTCTATGAACATGGCCTCTGTCTCATGGATGATTAATGTGATATGCGAAAAATATTACCTAAAGAAATGAATTATATAAGTCTTGACATCTGACCTAAACCCATCAATCCCCCAGATAATCATCATCATCAAAGTTACTTTTTTATTGAGAAACCACACAAATATCTAAAAACCCAATAAAAAACATAGAAGAAAACTACCTATGGGTGTCTAAAATAGTGCAAACCGAGGGAAACCCCTCTAATCAGATTAACCCCTTTAGGTTTCAATGAAGAGAAATCATGCAGCCATACTAGATCAGGACCCTGAACATCCATGGAAGCAAGGTGATCTGCCACTTGATTACCCTTGCACCATATATGACTGATTTCGGTGCCATTAGAAATCATACCTTTCCACTAGTTGATAATATAGAAGATGGACCAAGGAGACAGACAAAAATCCTTAAGGGCATTATGCAGAATTTTTGATTCGGTTTCAACCATGGAGATATCCATCTCCTGTTGGTGGAATAGGGAAATACCTATATACATGGCCATGGCTACAGCCTGGAGAGAGGACCCATACCCTAACATAGAGGAGAATTCCAGAAGAACCGATCCCCATTGGTCCCGCACCACACCACCTCCACAGAGAGCACCCATTGTACAGGACCCATCAATATTGAGCTTGAGACCTCCGGCGGGAGGAGACGAACATACCCAGGATCCTCTACAACCACTTGACAGAGCACAACGGGAGTATGATTCCATCCTTCTGAGTAAAGGAGAATTACACTAGGAGATAAAGTGGCTAACCACATTCGAGAGAAGACATTTCGGTCTGCAGATGATGGACCAGCTCGAAGCATACTTCCCATTGAGTTTAAACTTATTTCTGGCTTTCCAGATCACCAAACAACTAGTAGATAAAATTTTCACACGATCCGTTCTCTCTAGACATTTATCAACCAATCCATGGAACCATCTATCTAAGAACATGAGACCTTACTGTGAATGAACGTGATTCCCTGTAAACTCCCCAAAGCAGCCCTAGACTGCTCCCGCCCACTCTCCGGAGAAGAATATATGATCAGCTGTCTCCTGCTTTGAATTTGTACAACAAAACACCTAAAAACCAACGGGATACCACAAAGTTTAATATAATCATCAGTGGTAATGGCCTGGTGACGAATCCTCCATACCCGAAAATTGAATTTCGAGGGGACCACTTTGGTCCATAAATGCTCATTCCACCCATATAATGAATACTCAATAGATACCTTAAATGGATATCTAAACAAATAATGTATTTACGAAATACAAGATTTTTCTATGGATTGAATGATTCTACATAAGTCATTCCATTTCAATATATAATTAATCATCTTACCTGTAGGCATAGAAAAGCTCAACCTACAGTCATAACGAACCCTTACCAACATATATAACAAATCCACAACAATAGGTATAAAAACATTTCCCACATGCATAAAAAATCCACACCTGTAGGCATAGCAGTCAACAAGGCCGAGCCTGATATATCCACATTTCAATATAATATACAAAACATGTAAATCACACTATTACATTATTAACATAACCTAAAATCTATTGGGAATCATAAAAAACATGGAATAATTGAACAAACTATCACTTGTCAAAAATAATTATACTCACATGGGAGTTCATATCACAAGTCCAATATTAAAACTTACAATTACAAGTGTTAAACAAATATAATAATATAATAAGTTTATGTATATAAAGATAAAATCGGAATTAAACAATCACAACTCTTTTGAAAATTTCAACTCAGGTAGGAATTGTTCAATTATCCAATTCCATTTCAAACAACCCCCAAAAGGGAAACAAAGACATTACCATAGGCATCATAGGAAAAATGTATAAATAATGGCCATCAAAGGGAAACACATCGATGGGGTGGCCCTTAATCAAACAAAAAAGATCGAACATGCTTAAATTAATTTAATTCATGACCTAATCATCATTACGGAACAACAAACATCAATTTTAGTTCAATTCTATAACATAAACATGGGATAAAAATACTATGGAATATATAAACAACATGACATTGAGATAAAGGCACACGAACACCTACCTCGTCATAGTATGACTCCCTTAATCTAGCCTCAAACTCCAATTCAATTTATAATTTTGTAGATCTAAAAAATTGTGCTAAACTCAAAAACCATAAATAACTTCATCAAGAGAAAAAATCTTGAATAACTACTCATGTGGAATCGAGAGATAACTGATCAGGTATAAACGAAATAGATGGTGAAGGAATCAGGGTTCAGATGATCAATTGCGAAGGGATTTATGTTTCATTTCTACTTTTTCATCATTCTACGATATCCTTTGTCCATTATCAAAAAAAATGATGACACATCCCGATTTAACCAAAAACAATTACAAAGTGTGCACATAAAACTACACATGCTGTAGTGCCTTTTTTCCATACAGGTCCCTGCCCGACCGTCACATAGCATGTACTGGGTATTACATGGCATGAAACCATATTACATGGTGTGTTATTGAAAATAAATGGCATGTAATATTCTTTTCTCTCAATTTATTTATGTAAAAACATAAAAGGAATGACTTGTATCTCAATAGAAAAATTGGATTCTTACAAACATTCCCCATTAAATCAATTTAACCCCTAATTTCCCTTCCAATGGTGGTGAAAAAATATTTAAGAATAACCTAGACCACTATGATCATACATCTACCTCCCTCTCCTAGGTCTTGTCCAACACTCGGTCATGCTTCCATATCACCTGTACAAAAGGAACAAACTTGTAATGGACAACGTTCATGATACGATCAATAATATGAAAGGATGATCTTAAAATGACCAATCTATATGGAACTCAGCATACATGGGATTAAAATGGGATTATGGATTTGAAATATAACTCTGCATCTCTGAATCATGGAAGACGTCATGCATAGCCTTGTACCTATAAAGTAAATACAATTGATAGGAAACATACTCCACTCTCTTTAAAACATTGAATGGCCCGACATATCTTGGTAAAAGCTTACCCTATATCCTAAACCTATTTTGTACCATCCTTGGGAAACAAATATAAAAAATCAATCCACAATCTTGAACTGAAGAGGTCATCATAGGAGATTGACATAAGACTTGTCAACGATACTGTGAAGATGTCTCCCTCTTCTGAATCACCGGATCCTTTTTAGTGGTCCTCGAGACTAGAGGTGGTCCCAACATAGTTGCCTCTCCTGCCTCCAACCAACATTGGGGTGATCATTATGGCATACCATACAAAGCCTCATATGAAGCCATCTGATTTTTTTAAAGATATCATTATGGGAAAACTCAAACAAGAGTATGTGTCTCTCCCATGAACCCTTGAAATTCTGCACACATCCACAAAGCATTTCATCCATCCCCTGAGTCGTGCTCTCTAACTGGGTATCCATCTGGAATTAGTATGTTATGTTCATAAACACCAGTGTACCTAGATCCGGTTGTGTCCCTTTCCAAAAATGAGACGTAAATCGAGTGTCCCTATCTGAAAATTAGAATACAAAACCTCGTGCAGTCATACAACCTCACAGATGTACAACCATCAATGCTCATCAACACATAATGTTTCCTTGATTGGATGGAAAAGTGAATCCCTATCAACAAAAAACCAAAAGTCATCATTACCACTATGCCTCCACCATTCGAAAACCGTACAAAGTACACCCTTCATCATTTTAGATATTCTAACTGCATGTTTTTTCATTAATTGGGATAAAATGATAATAATTGTGGTCATAATTGTGGCTTCATGTAAAATAAAGGTCAAACCCCATTTTACCTCATCAAATGTAGTCACACAATCATTCCTCAAAAAAAATTTTGGATTTTACATCACACCCACCCTAAACTAGAAGAGTGTTTTAACTATTCCAACATAACCAAACAAAAATAAAAATAAGGACAATAAGTTAAACTATCAGTGGATGACTTTTCACAGAAATGACCGACTTAGAAGGCCGAAGTATTTCTATAGAACACAACACATTCTTCCAAGGCACCATACATCCACAATGATCCCATTCACATAATGTCATATATATCTCTCGGTGACACTCCTTTGTCAAAACATCACTTGATCTATTACTAGGTCAGTCCTAAGTATGAGAAAATGAGTAATTCCATATCCACCAAACTGGAATCATTACCTATTCCCAAATAATCCAATATAATCCTGACTATATGTCTGATATAACCTTATAATTAATAACTTTGTGTCTGAGGAACTCACCATGGTGGCCCATACTATTTGTTACAAGTGAGACATTGGAACTAGGACAATGTATACATAAGAAGACAGATTGAACCCAGAGCGACATCCACAGAGTTTTGTGACAAATAAATTGGAAAGCATCCCAGAGTCCATCCAATTCGTTCATACGTAGGGACCCATGTTTCACTCAAGAATAACCAATGCTCCTTTAAAACAATGCATCCAGTGCACAACACATAAAGAGATCACGAACTAACCCAACCCCATTCAAATATAACATGTTGCATAACCGGCACTCTCTTTGTGAATCTATGATGAAGTCAATATAGGGGACATTATCATCTCTTAATGAATTTAACACTAATAGAAACATATGTATAATTAGAAAAGATAGCTAAACTACCACTGGTCGACCTCATGAAAGAAACATGGCTTCACATGCTGAAGCATCTTCACCCAACTGACCACATTGCATTTATCCTACGAAATTTTTGTGATAGTTTATTCTTAACAATTGAGGTCCACCCAAGAAAATTTGTTCCTTATAAGGGTTGAACACACAGTCAACCAGAAGAACTCTCGTACTGTTAGGAAAGCATTAATATGAAACAAGACTCGATTGTCCTGAAGGCAGTCACGTATAACAACCATTTTCGAATGGTCCTTAATTGTGATCCTTATACATGGAAGGAAACATTTAAAAAGAACTAACATTACACACCCCACCTAGGAGTGTCATAAATGATAATAAAAAGGAACAAACGATCTCAAACATGAGTGTTGAGAAAAAAATTAAATGCAAAAAGTGTCATTCCACAATGCCTGATCACCTCCTATAATCACTTTTCATGAAATCAAAAATTATACCAACTGGTGCGTCAAAACACCCCTATCCCAGAATGTCCTTCTGAGTAGTCGAATCAACATGGTTCCAAAATGTTTAGGTCAATAAAATACAGAGATGAACAAGAATAGACATTGTATCTCAAAACTCAATGATTTAGCCGAACTCAAAGTCTCATTTTTAGCATTTAATAGTTTATGGGTACCACGTATTTCAACACATACTACCCTGAGTTTACAAGAGAAGACGACGCATTTTGTGTACTATTCAAAGGGTTTACATACAACACATCCTAGTACAACATGGATCAGGAAATAACTGGCTAAAAATCACTTCATCAACAAAATCATTTTCATGGATGACCACATAACTAGTCACCCATCACATAAAGAAATATAATATCACATGACCTCCTAAGTGGCGAACCATGCCAGAGGCTGTCTAAACTACTAAACTCAACATTATTCAAATGATCATTCCTATATCAAGGGTCAAGATACAATGATAACCCATCTGAACAAGTGTTTTCTCTATGAAAACCTGAATTTCACACCAGGTACAACATCACTTGTTCGACACCAACGTCATAAATCTCGTAGTAGAAAAAAACAAAAAGATAAAAGGGAACTACCTAAAACTAGCCAGACAATTATGATGCATAATCTTTATAACACCAAGTGTAACCCGACTCAAGATCTTCTAAGTAACATGAGCTAGGGAATCCTACATGGGATCCTTAGCTAAATTTTATGTGAGGAATCCATCACGATATCCTCGAAAGATAAACAACAGAGGAAACCTAAAACTACGATCCTCGAAAATGGTACACAAATGAGAGATTCTATAGGTGATTACCTAGAAAAAAATGTAATAAAACACATCTCTAAGGGTATACTTGGTAACTAGATATAATATAAAGACATCCAACATATGATTCTCTATGTTGAAACATAACAACATGAATCCATCATAGAATCCTCAACATCAACATGTATCATGAACTCTTAGTCTAGAATGACACATATTACAAGGGAAAAATATTAAAAGAATAGGTCATGAGAGATAGATAATCGCTCATCTAAGATCATAGGTGTCAACCAGGATGATCCAAAAACCCATGAAATCATTCACACCAGGTTTCCCTATTAGGTGACAACTGGAGGAAGAACCACTCTAATTATAAAGATTCCCCAAAAATCAACTAGGCGTCCTCAAAATATTCCACAGGTTTTACCATCACAATCTATGAAAAATAATCCTCCATAAGAACTACTCACCTTTGAAAAACTGAAAAACATATAGTAACCATTAAAATGAAAACCACATTGGTTTACAAAAGATGAGTAGACGGTGTGCATAAACCATACAAAGCATGTATAAAGCACACACGATGTGTCCCTTTAAACACCCACATGGGTGTGTACCCCCTCCTAACATGGTGTGTAAACATAATAGTTAAATAGAATTTCATGATGGAACACGTCTTGTAATCATGTTCTCCCTCCAGGCCATGTACTTTCACATGGATAGAGTCACATGGGCTCTACCTATGTAAAACTGCACAGGGTGTAGTTACGGTACATGACGTGTTCTACACAAAAACCAAAAACCCATATCCTCTCTCACATAGTCATAGATATGGAAAAAATCCACATGGCATGTAATCTGAGTACACATCATGAAAATAAGAAATTTTCCCCCTTCCCAAACAGAAGAACACATGTCATGTGCTCATAGAATCACACAACATGTTGTCGGCGTTTGTAGATAGTAAGCCACAATAATGTCCACAGAACCCCTGTTTTTGAAAAAAAATGTAATTGTGTGAAAAATTACTATATGTGGGGTCCCATACTCCCCTAAAAATCAAATCATGGAATCCATATATAGACTATAAAAACAATTTATATTTCATGGACGAAACATGATACACCAAATTCCAATACAGGTGGGCCCATACTCCTTAGGGACCAATGTTTGGGATCCATCCAATTCAACTATAACACATACCAATATACCTATTACAAAAGCATGCATATCTATCAAATTAACTATAAAAACAACATTCAAATCTAGAAGGACATCTATCAAAATAACATGCAGTTGGTAATTATCCTAAATGGCATAACAATAATGTACGGAATGTGATTTTTAGCATGTTTCAATATGATGCATGATATAGAATACCCTCATATCATCAGGTTGCAACAAAATATAACAACAGTACTATCAATAATAATAAAAAACAACATGTGTTTATCCGGAAAGTGAAATTGATTCAATTTTAATAGATAAAAATAAAAAAAATAATTCAATTCGAGGTAATTTGGCTTTTCCTTGTACATGAGATAGATACTATTGGTAAAAACTAATTCACATAGTTCATTCCATTTCATTCCCTTTCTAATGTCTCCAAACAGAAAGACAAACTAGAAAGAAAAATCTCTGATACAACTATTAAATGTCTTGGATCAGGATGCTGCTCAACTAGTGTCATGTACCCTGTTGTCCACATTGCCTCAATCTCATTTTTGGAAATGCCAGATGCTTTCAAATCGAATTGAGGGTATGGGGTGTGATAGTGGGTAAAAAATTCATGTATTGGTAGAGTGTAACTTATGTGAATCAATAATAATTCAATAGCTGAAGCAATATAACCATTCAATAGAATTACACAATGGAATAGTGAAGAGATAAATATATCAGCAACATTCTATACAAAATATGATGATTCCCATCGCATGTTCTAAGAGATAATCCAAAATCCGATACACTATAGTTAGAAAAAAAAAATACAATTAAAAGGTATATACATTAAAAAGAAAACCAAAGAGCATAGAAATCCTCATCTTTGTCCCATGCTCCTCATCTAAAAAACAACATATTAAGTACCAGTATAAGGGAACATTCCATTATCGAGACCTACAAAAAATAACCTATTTGGGAAAAAAAATAATGACCCAAATAAGGTGTGAGAATTAAATCTCAATTAAAAACTACCCATGATTTGGTCCTATCGGTCAGTGAATCTTTGCAACAGGAAGTTTACAAAAATGATAAATAGAAAACTAGGAAGTACTCAAAGGTAAACAATCGTACAAGTCTTATTTTCCATTTTGATTTTTTATATTCAGTTCAACCATACCATTACATTATATTATATATGTCTCAACTACCAAACTAATCCCGTCAATCACCTATATAATAAATACTGAACAGATATCTCAGAAGGCTATCTAAATAAATAAAGTGTAGAAAAAATCCAATCATGTGCTTTTTCTCGGTCGGCGAATCATATGTCATTCCATTTCAATATTAAATTCAACATCTCTCCCAAATGCATAAAAATACCCCACCCATAGGCATAACTAATACTCACCTATATTAATAGGCATAAAAATCCTCACCCATAGGCACACTAAATCCTTCCCACAAGAACTGTAGACAACAGGGTCAAGCCCAGTATATCATAATTTTTGCAGAAAAGAAAACACATGTAAATCTCACAATTACATTTTTATCATAATAAAAAATAATGATGTAATCCTACAGAAAAAAATAAATTTAAATAAACTACCACAAGTCTTATACAAATATACACACATTGAAAGTTCATATCATAAGCATAATATGTAATCTAATAATTACAAGGATAAATAAAATATACCCACATAAGTAGTTAATCAATTATAAGAAAACATGTGAATTAAACAATCACAAGGCATAAAAAATGTCATCTCACATGGTCAATATTCGATTAAACAATTTTAATTTAAACATCACCAAAAAGGGAATCAAATGCAACCCCATATGCATCCAAGGAAAAATGGAAACAAATGGTCATATGAGGGAAACACACCCATGAGGTGGCCCTTAATCAAACCAAATAGCACAAACATGATTTCATGAATTTAATTCATGACCTAATCATCATTAGGAAATAACAACGGTAAATTTACATTCAAGACTACAATCTAAACAATATAAATAGAACTAAGACACATATAAATAACTCACCATTGTGGTAAAGGCACAATACCACAGACCTTGTTGTAGTATGACTCTCCTAATCCATCCTCAACCTCCAATTCAATACATAATGGAATTTATCTAAAAAATGATGATAAATGGCCAACCATAAATAACATTTTCTAGAAAAAAATCATGTAGAATGGATCATGGGGAATCTGGAGATTAACAATCGAGTTCAAATACTACCGAAGGTGAATGAATCATGGATCATATGATCAATTCTGAATGGAGTAAAGTTATGATACTAAATGTTCATTATCCCAATATTACCTCTCATTATTTTCGAAAAAACGAAACTAATTCTTGACTTAACAGAAAAATGATATATACACAGCGTTTTTTAAAAACTACACACCGTGTAGTTCCTTTTTCTGTATAGGTCATGGGAAAACTATCACATGGAATGTACTTTGTCATAAATAGAATGTACCCATATTACATGGTGTGTTATTGAATTTACATGATTTTTAATCCTCTTTTCCCACCACATCCTTAAGTAAAAACTTAAAAGTAAAGATCCATACCTCAAAAGAAAAACTGAGTTATTATGATCACAATGGGGGATAATTTTAATTTAAAAAAAATTAATATGTTTAATCTATAAGAAAATCCAAAATCTATTTATTAGGTTATTAGGATCATCCTTTAGTTCGATTAAATATGTCATAGAATCAGAATCACAATATTGTCTAGTTATATCAATATGAAAATTAAAATCATAATGGATCCTGTTAATATTTGAGTGATTAAGGTATTAATTTTTGTTATGGTAAAAATATAATATAATGAATATGATGAATCTCTTTATATTAAAATGTGCTGGAAAATAAAAATTTCAAATAAAGATACAAAATAGAGAAAAGTGTAAAATTGACATATATACTATTAAAAATATAAACCTCTTTTAACTTTATGAGTATGGTAGTAAATAACCCATAACAATGAAATAAAATATTTTATATTTTTAGTAAAGTATATCTTTTTCTACCAGGGAATCCCTTTATAAGAATATCAAAATTGATCTATCATCCGATCACCATAATCCCTTGATATGAGGATCTAATTTTCATTGAGTAACTAGATTTGGATGCGCTCAGCCAGATGGATCAAATTCTATACCTTTTATTGCTTTAATCCCATGATCATAACAATTATTATACATTAGTTACAATTAAATTGTTCATAATGAGACAATGTTATAATGTTTCTATATAACCAAGGAACTATAAAAATGACACAAACTAAGAATTAGTGGTTCACACAAGGTAATCTTTTTGTGAAACTGTAATAAAAAACTCGCTAAAACTATTCAAATGAATTGATATTTATTTTCATCCTTCTAGTTGTTATATTTATGATGTTATTTACAATGGCTTCGGACACTTGGAACAAGATAGATTATAATAATTGTCTATAACTGAATCTCCAAAGTCATGTTGATAAACATCATCCCATTGTTTAAGATATTATTTATATTATAAGTACGTCTTCATAATCCAATTATATATATAGTAAGTCTGATATATGTTATTAAAAATTTGAATATGATAAAATGTATGATTTTTCATCTAATGTAATTGGTATAAGTATAATCTTAATTTTGAGGAATGTTTTAGTAAAAAAGACAAGACATAAAATCTAACTTCTCATTTAAATAATGACGAGTCTTATAAATCAGACAGATTCTCGTTATGACAATCATAATAAATAATGTAATTTTTATATTTATAATACTATTCAAAATATTCTATGTAGGTTAAAAGGTTGTGTCTTCTAAACAACATTCTATAAAATATAATATATAAAATGTTAGTAAACATGTTTTCATGATAGTATATGAGATTTCCAAAACAAAAGAAATGGAAAATTAAGGAGTATAGATTCTGACTGAACAAGGCTAACCATGGAAACTGAGATCCACTGTTTTCATGGGATGGATATATATTACTAGAACTATATGTGGTATTTCACATATATATCTAATACATTAATCATGGTGACATGGAAGGGGTCCATAATCCTTTGTATATATGAATGTGATTTAAATTTGAAGGGGATAAAGGGAAATTTGTTCTGTGCACTTATGCTTACACTACATTTCAATTGAGAAGGTTTTGTAATCTCTTATTAAAAATAAAAGCGGTAATGATTTTCTTTTCTACAATAAAAATTAATTTTTGATAGCATATGCCTCGTTATAATTGAAAATTTATGACAATAATTACCTGAATCATTATTTGGAATTCGTAATTGTAATATATTCCATAGAAATGAGGTGTTTTCATCCTTATAGTGAATTGTGTAGTATGTATAATTATTATATAATATTATATTATATATTCACATATATAAATTTGAATATATTCTATAGGATATGGATGGAGTTTATTAATTATTTTGACTACTCAAAAATCTACATCCTATGAAAGAAAAAAGTTTATTAATTATTTGAGTAAATATACAATGAATTTTTTTACATGATGTGAATAAAAATGACCTAATATTTCTTAATATTCAAAATATGGGTCATAAAATCAATAGAAAATTTGAAATTTCATATCTTTCATAGAAAAATATTTTATAATTCATCCATGTTAGTATTAAAGTGTAACAAAAGAAGGTTGTTGAAATATAAAAGAGGGGGAGAAATGTTCTTTTGTTCAATAATGATATTTATGGAATGATAAATTATAGGAACTGATTACGTGTCTTGTCAGTACTATATTTGAAAACGCATATATTGGATGTATCTCATAGTTCATCATTCTCTAATCATCTATGATATGTGAAGATTTATAGATATATGGAATGGTATTTCTAGTACTATACATGAAAATGGATATAATAGTTTTTGTAGATTTATGATTGGTGTGGTATTATGTTAATATTGAGAAAAATGTTTATAATGTAATTTTACAACCATTAATAATAATATAACGATAATGGGACAACACTAGAAATTACTTCATCATCGGACTCTCAAATCATTTGAAGGGAAGAATATTATTTGGGTTTTATAAAATCACCTTATGAAACCATCACATTTCATTACCATTAAGGATAATTTATCTCTTGATTAATTTTTATGATATATGTTAATGGTGTGGTAAGGTTTCATGGAGTTCCACATTTTATAGTTAATGGTTGTGTTCTTTTGTGTACCTTAAACCTTTTTAGAATTATTCATCATGATTTGGATACAAAGTTATTTTTTTGTAGTACATTTTAATAGAACAAAAATGATTAGTATGAGAAGACTATTAAAACATTAGATGATAGTTAGATATATTTATATGTATATTTGAATGGTTATTATAATCATCACCATCATGTGGGGTAATTTTCGTGCAATAATAACTTCCAATCGAGCATACAATTTGATCCTTATGAACAACTCTATGGTAGGAAGTGAAAAAATATAATGGCCTGGGATGCAGATACCTGGATGGTGAAATTATTGAGAAGGTTACTGATATTTCACAGCATGTTAGGAAGTCTTAAAGTAAACAAAAAAGTAATGTTATTATTCATCCCTCAGATCTAAAGTTCAATGTCGGTGATAAGGTATTCATACGAATGTCACATTATAAAAAGGTTATGATGTTTTAAAACAAGGTAATTTGGACAAACAGATATATCAGTACCATTTAATTTCATGATTTTATGGGTAAGAAAGATTTCTGATTAGTCCTTCCATTAAATATCTCATATGTTCCTGATATGTTATATATATCTCTCCTAGGGAAGTACACACTTGATACTTCTTATGAACAAAACTCAGAGTTAATAAAACTAGAGAATGATCTCTCTTTTTAAGAACTTCTATTGTATATTATAGATCTATTTGATAATGTTGTTTATAACGAGGCAACTCTTTTGGTCAATGTTTTTTGGTGACAATATAAATTTGAGGAAACTACGTGGGACCCCGATATGGAGATAAGGCATAATTATCATTAGTTTTATTTATTTAAGTGATGGTACTATTGGGGATAAATTATTATAGTGGAGTACAATGTGAAATAATAATATTTTCTGATTCATCAAATCAATTTAACATGTTTCATATTGTACTTCACATGCAACACCGAGTTCAAAGGAACTAAAATATAATATTAATATATCCTTATATAATGTGATATTTACTATCATGTGCTTGGATGGAATTTTAAAAATATAATGAAATAAAATATGAAAAATTATTCTCTAGATATCTACAAAATTGAATTATTTGTTATTAATAGGATAGAAATGAATATATTATGATTTGATTGAAAATATAAATGTTTTTTTAATTATGCATGTCATGTGTTTTTATCATAATAAATTATATTAATATATGTTGATGAATGTTTTTAAATAAATTTATAGATTATGTATTTAGTAAATGTTTTTTTATAATTTATGTAAATTTTTTTTCTAGACATGGAATAATAATAAATATGGTTTTATTCTTCAAAATGATTTTTTTCTTAAAAATGAATTTTTTAAATTTTGTGCAATTAATTATAAATAAAAATTCATCCACATGTATAATTTAATTCACATTAAATGATATCTATATTTTTAAAATTAATAATCAAAAAAAATTATTGGTTTAAACTTAATTTTTGTATATAATTAATTGTAAAAATTAAAAACTTAAATCTACTACGGTTAAAAAGATTTTATAAAAGTGGTTAGCCTAAGATATAAGGGTTAAGATTTCTATAAAAAACATTATATATTTTATAAGTTTATGTTATTTTGATCTTATTTTTGATATCATAGAGAATTTTTCATTTTGGATCCTTATAACCTGTATGAGGAATTAATATCTTTAAATATAATTAATATTTCATGTTTTCCTCTCCCTCCATTATAGAAGGATACCACCTATCCTATATTGCTAAAACATATTTATCCACATATCACTGAAAATACATACATTAATAAATTTTTATCATCACCCACTTGATTGGTCTAGGATTAATCAAAATTCTTTTTATTACTGGCTTAATGTGAAATCCCAAGGTGGTTCCCTAGTGAAGTGGTTAAGTCATAAATGAGTACATTAAATTTTATTTCTTCTTAAAAATTCCCCAAAAATTTTATATCAAAAATAAAATGATAATTAATGTATCATAAATGTATATATATATTATAATAATTATTCTATAGCCATTATCCACCTTCTATTCAACAATAAGGAAATGAATGTATCACTCATGCATATATGTGGACTAACACCTCCATGTCGTGTTCTAATTCATTTTCTATCACCATATTTTAGGGTTGGTTATTAGGATAAATTTAATGTTTCAATTTTATTTTTATAACATAATATATGTCGTTATTTATAATCCCTACATTTTAACCTTTACGTCCAATGTAAAATGATAATGTCACTATTGTGTACTTGTGGGTGACTACATCCACGAATCGATGTGATTATTTTTCTTTTCCTTGTTACGTGACTTATAATAGGAATAAATTAAATAACATATATTTTATATATTTCATATAATAATGATTCTTGATTTATTAAAAGTTATATACTTTTACTTCATTCCAATCATAAATAATTTTAGTAATCACTAATATATACATACAGGCTACCATCTCAATTATGTGATATAATCCAATTTTTATCACTGCATTATATAATTAATTATAAAATTTTAGATGATGAAAAAAAACAATATAATGATTAAAATTTAATATATGATGATCTCATGACTACAGTCTTTGTAACATAACAAAAAATTTAAAGCATTCATAGAAAATAGTCCAATATTCACCTAAATATTAATTTTAAGGATGGAATTCTTGATAACTGGGTGATACAAAATTTTAGTGAATTTATGAATAGTTTTTTATGTATATATATGGTTTATTAATATATTTCAAATAGACAATATTGTTATAAAATATATTTTAATGCGTACAAAAAAATTGAGACATGAGGTAATAGGTTTATGATGAAATCTCATTTCATTCCTTTATTTTCTAAAAATGATTTTTGTTTGGTAAAATAATATAGATCATATCTATTAATCCAAATTTATTTTATTATTATTATTTTATTTTTGGAGATTGTTATTAGTGAACATTTCTTCTCTATGGTACTTAAATTGATTAAGAAAATAATTTTAATAAAAAGACAACCTTATTTCATCTTTGTTCAATGAAACTTTTCTCCCATTTTCATACTCTTACAAGTTTATTTTTGAATATTTTTTCATAAATATTAAATTTTATTAAACATTATTTTCTTTAAAAAATGAAATTAATAAAATTTAATTATGAAATTTACCTTTTTAATAATACATCTTTTAAAAGTAATTTTTGACATTTTGTAAAGGTACAAAATTAACATTTTCTTGTAAAATATTTTATATAAAAGAAAATTTCTACCATCGACACCATTCTATTCAGAAATTATTCCACTGAACATTTCCATGGTAATTTTTAAAGCAAATTATTTTATAAATGTTTTTAGAATATTCTGTTAAAATTTTATCAAAATAAATGGATATTTTATCAAGACATAAAATAAAGGATCAAATGGTATTTTAAAGGTATCATTAATATAGGTCAATCATAATTAATAATTTTTATGGTTTATTAGGAATATTCCCGTATTTTTCAATACACATTGTTTATCAAGATTTCAAATGATGATTATGATTTATTTATTATTCAATTAATCATTTATTATTCCCATTAGATAATTATGTTATGACGATAGATTCATGAAATAAATTTCTTTTACACCTTTCATGATAAGGTAAAATGATAAAATGATTATAATAATTGTTTTATTTATATAGGTTATAATATGTTGACATGATAAAATTTTTTAATATTGGGTAACATATAATCATGATCTTCATTATGTGATGGGTTGACCAGGAATTATGCATCACACTATTGCATTGTGTAATGATAAATTATTTGAGAATCTCCAAAGATATGGATGAGTTAATAATTACATGAGAGATGACGGAATAACAATATGAATGATATTACTAAGAGAATGTTGTAAATGACTTAGTAGGCATTTTAATTATGAGAATTTTTCTAAAATGATTGTCAAAGGAGTGATCCTCGACTAATAAAATGATTTCACTACTTCTTTTGTTTCCAAAAAACAACAATCTTATTCTTATAATATCTATTATGTTTAAAAATACAATAATTTATCATTACTCATTACTATATTAACATTACCAAGGTCATAATGTAATGATCTATGTAGGGTATGTTTAAGAAGTGTTTTGTATTAGAATATATTTGTGTGAGATATGAATTTTATTTAAATAAATAAGTTGATTAAGTGTCGAATATCTAAATAAACTAAACCATTATGGTCCATTGAAATATTTTATTGTTAAATGTGTTGAGTTTTTATAAATGATTAATTAATATATGTATTAAATGCTCATGTCACCACAGTTAAAAATATATCTTTGAAACCTCATTTAAATTTTTTAAAAAAAATTATAGTACATGATATGATAGATTATATTAATAGGAATAATTGTGAATGACAAATCTCAATGAAATAAATAATAGAAACCAATAATATTATTAATTCAATACATAAATATATAAATTCCAAACTCCTCATGGAATGTTTAAGCGGTGTTAAATATTAATGAATTTATTAAAAAGTTTATAAAATATAATATGAAATTAATATTAATCCCCCCCAAACTTAAAGTATCTATTAATTCCACATATAGACAATGTGAATTCCTTTATCATATATTCATACAAAATATCCAAACAACCAAAATAAAAATAAAACCTTTGTAAATGCATATATTCTTCCTAATATTAACTCTATTCTTATTCTTCAAATAAAATAATAGGTTATCCACTATATTATATATATCAAAATATATAATTTACTTTATTAGTGATAAGATAAATAACTTTTTAATAAAATCTATAATTTATGTCAATGTCACAAATAATTTCTAATTTAATTTTTCAAAATAAATATTATAATTAACATAACTAAACAATTTTATATCAACATATGAAACATATCAATGGTTATCTTTCCCTCAACCAAATATTTTTCAAAAATATAACCTATTAATTAAATGACATTTTTCACTTATCAATACCATTAAATATGTTCTTGAAAATTAGTAATGTGAAAAATATTACAACAATTCTTATATGATTATTAATGATGCTAAATTATAGAACAAACTATCATAACATTGCTAAATATAAAAAATTCTGAAAATCCAATTAATAACAACACTAGTTATTCCACATTTATAGTAAACATTTAACAATTAATAATCATATTGTTCTTTAATTATTAATTCAAAAAATATGAAACATGAATCATTTTATAACATTCATTAATACCATTTTATCCAGGATTTATACATTTAAAATTAGTAGTAATATTAAAATAATTCATACATTTCATATTTTAATTCTATTGTCTTTACCATAAATTGTAATTTCATTACTCATAAAAGAATGTTGGTCCTCATTTAATAATTACCCCCTAAGATGTTGGTTTTCATAATTTCCATTCATTCTACATTTAAAACATTTCATTATCATTGATATAATAAATGAAATATTCTTCCCATCAATTTTTTGGCAAAACAATTCATTTTTACATTAATATTTACCTCTGTATGACCATATTTCCCATACATAAAACACCTTCCCATTTTAATTGAGACATTTATCAATGTGATTCTTCACAAATTTTAAAAATGTAACACCCAAAATATTCTTTCTTCTATGGTTTTCATGAAACATTATTATTATCATATTAATTTTTCAAGAAACTCTTGATGTTTTGTTTTGTAATCATATAATGAAATAGGTTGTTAGGAATAATCAAAATCATCTTCATTCCATCTCCTATTTCATTTCATTTCTCATGAGGTAAATAATTTCAACATCTGTAACAATTGGTGTTAACAAGGGTTCTTATAGTTCTAAGAACTAGTTACTAACAAAAATAACTATATGAGTAATAATAGTGAGTAATCATATGATCATTAAAAACCATTCATCTATCATCCACAACATGAAACATTATTTTCAATCTATAAGACATTAGTTTTGACATAGGTCATCCATTATGATTTTCTTTTACAATCCTTCATAATGAATCATAAATAAAATTTTAATTAACCCATAATATCCCTTGGAAGCATTTATCTTGGTGTAAAGACATTTTTCCTATAATCATGCACCATTGAAAATCTGGATAACAACCAATATTCCTCATTTAGTGTAATTATCCATTTGAGAGTCTATTAAACTAACTTAGATACTTTCTATTACCCATTCCAGTTTTTTCTAAGAGAACCACAATGATTTATTTACAAAATCATAACATGTTTTCCAATACCAATTTGTATCATATGGTACCTTAATAAATATTTCTCATCTATGTTTCAAAATATAACTAAATATTTCATTGATAACAATTATGGTGAATAGAAAAATCTATAGTTAAATAATACATATTAATTAATGATTATAAAATACATATCATTACAATCCATAAATGACCCAAAAAGGATTAGCGACTTTTCAAACACTAATAAATAAACTACATGTACATAAAATATCTACATAATCTCTTATAATGTTCTTCCCAACTAGAACACTTTTTAGACATACAATACTTAAAAACGTTATTATTATCTTATGGAAAATAATACCTAATAAATGGTGACAACAGATGATCAATAATGGTATATATTAGAGATATAAATAAATAATCATATATAAATAGATATTGGGGATAAATTCTTGATAACATGAGTTCATCTTTTGAAATTTATACCACACAATTCATAGAACATAATCATGAGTCTTGGAATAAATATTAAAATATATAACACATATTTCATAAATAAAATAAAGAACAAAGATCATAAGTGAATAAAATATTTATAATAACATATCATAAAATATAAGAATATAATTTAAAATACTTACAAATTGTGAAAAATAATATCAAGGCTACCCACTAATGCATTCATATCATAATAGGATTGGGATAAACACCTGTTCCCCTTCATCATACTTGGGATGACCTCACATGATCCCTCTTCTGGGATATAGATAAGCCTCATGAATACCCTTTGATATGGTTAAACATTAATCTTTTTTAAATTCATTTTATGGATATAAAACAGTCTAAATTCATATAATAATAATTCCTTCAAATGAATTATGAAAGATCATAAAAAATAATAATTTCATTATAAAATAACCCTTGTAAATAAAATGGGTTTAATCATAATAACATCATTATAATAATAAACCTCTAAATAAAGAATGAATATGTTAAAAATAGGTCATATCCCTATTAATAAATGATTAGAATCAAAGGATCTCATTATATATGAAAACGTTAAAAGATCACATTGAACGTTTTTCAAAAAAAAAACCCTTTTCATTTGGAAATAACTTATTTAAAATATTATCATTTCTAAAACAATAAGTAAATAATTTTATTTAAAAATAAAAATTACAAATTTAAAATTAGATTACATAACAATGAGTTCTAATTATGTAGTGAAGTTTAATTCATGTGGTGTCTATTAAAACAAATCTACCCTTCACATTTTTTCCAAAATGTCCAAAGTAAATCATTCGGAAAAAGTAATGTATATTCCAATGAAAAAATAATACAAAAAATAAAACTGAGGGGTAAATAACTTTATAAAATCATATTAAAATGGTAAAAACCTTATTTAAAACATTATTATATAAAATATTGATATGGAATAAAAAACACCCAGCAAAAAAGACAAATATATTTGGTTTTCCATGAAAATATTTGGTCATTATCATGAGTTCATAAATAGAGGAAAATAAAAGTAAAACATATGATCTAAAAAATAAAAAGCCGATAAAAATTTAAATTGTATTTAGGGGAGATATATATATTTTAATGATAAAAATTTATTCATAAACAGTTCCAATTAAAAATAGATTGTAACGTAAGACCCTTACTACATTTGTAATGTTTGCATCGTATTTTCTATATAAGGAAAAAACCAAATTAAAAAATTGAATACCATAAACATAAGTATATTTATAATTAAAAATATCAAATTCCTAGTTAAAAACCTTATAAATTAATATTGTTTTATAACATAACATATGTCACAAATAAGGCAATTTGACAAGGTAAACCCTTAAAATATTGGTATCATTTAGATTAATTCCCCATGGATAAAATTACATTAATATTATCTTTAAATAAAATTTATAAATAATGATAAGTAATATTAAATTTAAATGGATCATTATATACATTTCAAATTATAAAATAATATTTTAAACTCAAATATGACTTAACAAAACCAAATTGAGATGAATAACTCATACCTTATGTCTGGGATGATTCATAAGAACAATGAATTACACTAGAAAAAATGTATATTCATTTCTTATCTATGGAAACAAATATTAAAAAAAATATCATATATTATCCAATTATAACATTTCAAACCCCATTTATAAATAATTATTTATTTAAATAATGTGTTTTGGGTGTCAATACTTCTCTTTTTCATTTATCTTTAGATTCAGTTGTAATTGTTATTTAACATGATCATTATTCTATAATGATGATAAACAAAATAATTTTATAAATATATTATTTGATAATTATGTAATTTTTTAACTTATTTATTTAATTATTTTATGAAATATTAATTACAACACTTCATAGATTGGGTAGGCTGTATGTATGCAAGGGTGATGTTTCAATTTTTAGTAGACAGAACAAAAGAAGGTAACGAATTAATAAATAATTATTGAAATTTTTCATATCCTAGATAAAATATCTATCTATTAAATATATCTTTAATACAGTACATCTAATTATAAAATAAAAAATTAATCACATCACATTTTAGAGTTGGTAGTCCACACATGCACATGAGTAACATTATCATTTTACAATATATAGGAATATAAGATTGAATATAAGACATAATATAAAATAATAATAATTTTTTAATCAATATAATATTTTATAAATAAATCCATCATAATAAGTAACCTTTAAGCATGGTTTCGGAAAATAATTCATATCCTTATGTGGAAGTGGTAGTCCACACGTACGCATGATTGATATATTCATTTCCCATTTAATGGAGAAGAGTTATAAAATGGTGGTTCAACAATCATAAAAATATCTTAGTATATTTATTATAATTGAATTAAAATTTTATTTTATATTTATATATTCTTTGTTATGATAAGTAATAAATTAAATAGAAAGAGGCCAGATAAGATTTATAAGTCTTTTTTGAGGAATCTCCTCTTTCTTACCACTTAAGCCTTAAAATATTCATATCAGTATAAAAGATCAATCTATATTATATCTATAATGTATACATAAATTCATCACACTAGGTATTAGATAATATTTAAGGCGAACATTGCGTAAATATGGTTAGAGAAGATGTTACCATTTACAAATTAAGGGATGGACACACATGAATGTAATTAAAAATATTCTATAATATAATTCCACATTCAAGATCTTGTGTAAAAAATTGATAATTATTTATATATAAAGTAATATAAGGTATAAATATATTCACATAATATTAATTATAAATTTTTAGTTGAAATAATTACCCGTTCCTCTTTGTTAATTCCCCACCCCCAAAAAACATGGCTTATTTGTAATCATAGTAAAAATATTATATTTTTTTTATACCCCTTGTATAAAATAATCATAGTTAATACAATTTAATAATATTAATTATTATCATTAGAAAATTATAATCCATTTTACCGTTTTAAATTTCTATATATGAAAAAAAAAATTATTTTTAAATTAGCAGAGAAAACGCATAAAAACCACATTTTTTAATATAAAATATATTAATTTCATAAAAACCACTGATCAATATATTATAATTTAATTAATTATGATAAAATAACGTCGCATGAAAAAATATAGTTTTACGATACATGTGTTTTAGAACCCAAAAATGAACTTATACAAAACTAAATTATAATAATGTCTCATAAATAATTATTTATATTTTTTATAATAAAAAGAAGTTTTTTTTACTTTAAAGTAAAAATAAATAATAATTGGGCTCTTAAATTACATGGTTTAATTAAAATAAATTTCAGTTTTACAAAATTATGTAATTTTCACTCTTAAATGAATAATAAACATTTCTGCAAAAATCTAAAATTCACCCTATGATAATATAAAGAATGCGATTTTAAAAAAGTTATTAATTTCAAAAAAATACTTGTAAAAATATTTAAAAACCGGTTTTAAATTTCTCATAGAAAATAAAATAATTTTTTTGAAAAACATATTTAAAAATCCTATGATTATATAACTAAATAATTAATAAATATATATTGAAAATTAATCCAAATATTTTAATAATATAAAAACATTAAAATGTTTTATATAATTTTTGAATTAAAATACTAACTTATATTTTAACATTATGTTCTATTAACCATATTAACATAACATATTTATACTATATCGTACTTCCCTTATTGTTAGGTGTTGTGTGTTACAAATGAAACCAATCATATAATTCCATTAATATAAACATCATGGGTGTTAAATAAACTAGACCAAGTCTGAAAACTATAGAAACATTTCAATCATTAGTGTAAGATCCTAGATTTTCTATAACGCCCAAAACCTTTTATTTTCAATTTAATTCATTTTTTATTGCCTATATGTTTATGCCAAATGTCCTCACATAAGTTACAAGGGTGTATAGAGAATTCTTAGAGCCCATATCCCAACGTTTTTATGGAAATGGGTGGGATTCCTATTTAATATAAATTGTGCGGACTAGTCCGCATAACTTGTTAAAGATGTATGGGGTTCCCTACAGAAAAGTAGGGGATGCACAATTTTACCTAATAGTGTAGACCAAGAAAAAAACATTATGAATGTTTTCTGTCCTATTGTAGAGGTTTTTCTCAGGGTATCTTCATACGTAGCCTAAATGTGCGCTTATCCAATGCTAGGGGTGTCTTTCGGTTGTACTCCTTAAATGGTTGTTGTATTGTTTGGTCATTCATTTGGCCAAATCATGTGGCCAAACCATGAGACCCCTATGTAAAGAGTGAATATAACAAAATTTCCTATATCTCTTTAAATCTTAAAACAAAATTTCTTTCTTTTCCAGGAATATCACGTCTCATATGAAGTGCTATCATTTTCCATTATTCATGGTTTTGACATTCTTTCTTTGTCTGACTTCTGATTCATGCACTGGCTTTTCTCTTAGATATTTTTAGTAGGAGAATAAATTTGATAAATTAATTTCATATTTTTTTACTCCATCATTTGAACAATTTTGGTACAATATAGTATTCCCTATTTTTATAGTGTTTTTCTATATCATTATTTCTCTCATTTTAGTGAAAATTAGAAACCAATAACGGATTTTTGATCCACTACCTTTATAAGGACGGTGTTATATAACATTTTTCTAATATTTTGTCATTAATTTAGTTATATATAATGTCCCATATTATGGAACATAAGTTCATTTCTCTTAAAAATTATTCAATGTCTTAAATTATTATTTTAACCTAATTGGGATTTCTATAAAGGACCTTACCATTGTTAGAGATCATAAACCTCAACAAGAACCATCATTGTGGTGGGTTCATCCATAATCTTAATCTAAGATCCATCCCTTTTGTGGGTAATCCTACCAACCAGTTTTCAATCCATGAATCAATGAAATGCGTAAATAAATGGGGAATTTTTCACTCGTATAAAGACTAACATATCACTAGATTGAAAAATAATTTTTTATTTTTATTAATGTGGTGTATAACCTATTCTTATTGATGATATTTCACAGATCACTAATATGATATGGAATCGATGAGGGGGGTCATGGTATAGAACCAATGACCTCTGTATACACACATATCATCTGATATTAGGACTCCATGTCATTTCAAACTAGGTTCCTTGACCATGTAGGTGTGATACTATTCTGAGTTCCTTGAGACTAGGCCTTAATGATATAGTAATTTTTACATATGAGATATATTCTAAAGATAGTATATACTTCCACATTTTAGGTTTATGTACATTAAATTTTTAGGTATAGGAAGTAAATGGCTACAACCAATATTATGGACTTGTTTATATCAATCATTCACATTACAACAATACATGTTATACATGTACTGTGATATAGGTTTCATACACATGTTGGAATTTTTAAAGATACCATTGTTGTTGGATTACATAGTAATTCTCACACCCTATATCGATCAGTGATTTTCACCTAGATAGACCTCATGGATTCATGTAGGGATAAGGAAAATTTCCTGGTCATTGATGCCAGATTTTAGCATAGAATGGGATCTTGAAATCATGAGACTGGTCTTAGATCATAACGATTAGGGATAACCTTTTTTTATTTTTATTTTCATTATAAAAGCACTATATTGTATTATTTTTCTCTTTAATGTATGTTTCCATTTTTTATATAATCGTGAAAAAATCATCATTTTGAATATTATTCAAATTTTATATTTTTTTATATTGTCTATATGATTAACTATAAGTGTTCTATTTTCATTATTATGCTTCTGAAAGTTATCTAATTATTATCACCACTATGAAACTCTGTTCAAAAATATATATTCTCCCAACTGTATAACTATAGCCCATCACTTATTGCTAATTGAATTGTAAATATGAGGAGTCGAGCTTTGTAACACCCCAGGATTTCATAGAATGTTATTTTCTTTAAAGTAATTCAATAGCTTGCACTACACGCAACACCGAGTTCGAGCGCACCAGGACAGGCCAAACTAGCCATTAAAAAAAATTTAGGAATAGTATTAATTGAATTTTGAATTTCATATATTCCATATAATTTTTGAATCCATATTATGTGTTTCTTAGGAATAATATAAGAACAAATTCTTTTTTAGAGATAAAAGAATTATTTTTTAAAAATTATAATTTTACCACCTTTTAATGGAAAACCCTCTTTTTACACCAATATATGACAATTTCATATACTCCATTTTATGAAATGGAATTCTTATTTATAATCAATAAGTAAAAAATTATTTTGGATTAATATTTTCTACTTTTCTAATAACTATCATATTTTGATGAATACTGAAAAAACCCAATTTTAATGGATTTTTTTTAATCGAAATAATTTAGACTGTTAAATTATAAATTCGAATGGTTTGGAAGTATAATTAGATTATATTTTTATCGTTTAATACAATTAACTCATTTTATGTAATTTTAATTTCAAACTAGACATAAACAAGTGTCAATATTTTGATAGTGATTATTTCTTAAAAACACAATTTTTTGTTTTAACAATGGAAAATAATTTTAAATTATTTCCTGCCACTTCTGTGTTTTGAATTCAAAAAATTGATTCCATATTTTGAATATTGAGGCCAAAATTTTGTATATAGGAAACTTTTATTTTTAGACATTATGAATAATTACATCAGTAAATATTTTATTTACCATAGTAAAAGGGTAAATTCGTTAAATAAGGGTAAAAATAATATTATAATAAATTTAAATTACCCTAACACGTGTCATATTCATATTGGTGGATACATTTCTGACCATTTTCATGCTTGAGAAAATTTTGGGACCCCGTGGAGCCACTTGAAATTGATAATGACACTTTATATTAATTAATTTAATGTTAAGACAAAAATGACATATATATATATATATCTTTTAGTAAAACAATTTTTTAATGGTGTTATATGAGCTATATTTTATATTACAAATATTAATTAGGAAGTTAAAACTATTTCCTACATTATTTTACTTATAATTTTTAGGCATTGAATAGTTAAATCAATTTATGGCATAATGATGATGTAGTAATTACCTTATTAATGAAAGGATCAAATAAACGGTATTATAAATATTAAAATAAATATAATTTCAATTTTTTATGACATACACGAATTTTCTAGGTGAAAATGACATGTTAGGGTTTATGAAATATATTTGGTTCGAAAAAATAATGTTTCTATTTCTTTAAAAAAACGAAATACTAAATACTGTCAAAATTGATATAAACGAGTTTTTAAAACCAATATTATATTACTAAACTATATAATATTCATAAAAATCTAAGGTTCTAAAAATGGACAAAGATAAAGTTATATATATTAATAATGGGTCACTTGGGGTTCTCTTGGATAGTTATAGTATATTTATCAACTATATAATATAAAAATAGAATGAGAAATGGTAAATGCCAAAGAATTTAACTAATAGTTAAATCTAAAAGATAACGTTAATTGGTTAACATAAACATATCTAAAATATTTTGGTTGAGAGGTTTTAGACCCATCCACTCTTAATCTTCTAAATAAATTATTTGGGATCCATTAGAAACCAAAAATTTTGTTATTATAAAAAAAAATTCAAGCTTTCCCTAAAGTGTCACTCACCTCTCTTTTAAAAGGCTATATCACCGTATCTTAATTTCACACCACCAAAGCAATTTGGCTCGGCCAACTCCTGAGATAATATCTTCACGACTTTCCTCACTTTATCCTAGAGGCCTTCCATTGTTCAGAAAGCAAACCTATGGAGCCCTTTTGATCAAATCAAAATAAAGAACCCGTAAAAGAGGCAAATATTTCATTACCTATTTCAAGTTATTTTCTTCTTCCACTTCATGTTTCTTTTTTATACCATTATCAAATAATAACTCCAGTATGTTCTATATAATATGATCTTAGTATAAAAATTTTACAACAATATCCATTATTCTATCCATCATATGAATGACATTGTCACCATATGTGCGTACATACGGCTTACCGTCTCTACGTCGTCGTGTCGTTTGTTATTGAAACAGATAATTATTTGGATGGGTATAATAATGAGTATAACTAATGTAAATAAAAAAATAAAATATTAATTATTCTTTATATATGATATAGCATCCAATTAGATACGATTTCACCATCAATATAATGATATTGTCACTTGGGCTTACGTACGGATTATCGTCTCCACGAACGCGATGAGATTCATTATCCATAGTAATAATTCAATAATAATATTCATTTAATGATTAAAAATAATTATATTTTACGTAATATCATTTTGGATATGAATTAAATATATCTTATCCGTAACACACAAGGCTTACGTAACTGAGCATATAAAGGAAAACAGATCTTTTAACACCCGAAATGATTATTAAACTAAAATATTATTAACAAAGAAATATTAGAGGATTATACATGATATAATGTTTATATATATAGTTATTGAATAATTCAGTAATAATGATTTAACTTTTTTACAAGAGTTTAATGTACCTTCGACCAAGGAATAGTATAAGGTATGAGGTTTCTTATCTCACTTTTATTCCCGTAAGAGTTCCATTGTTTGCCACTTAAATTATTGAATATGGTGAATTGTGTACATCAAAATGATATCTATTATAATTATTCTCTTTATATTTATGTTATCTTGTCATTAATTTTGTGGTTATTAACTTTGGTCATTCGAATCGACAGATAACAACATGGTAAGGGGTTTTCATCTCACTTCTTATTCCTGTGAGATTCTTCATATATTGCCACTATTTACTTTTGTGTGGTGTATGTACTGCCCATTGTTGTATTATTTGTTTAATATATGTTTATTTATGGGTATTTACATCTTCATTGTATAATAATTTTTCCATGGAGTGTATGTTTTTTTAGTTACCAAATCGGTAAGGGAATTTCATATTTCAATTTCCACTCATCGGGTTTTACGCATACTTCATTGATTACATTACACCATGAATATGTGTGAAATAACTATTTAATTAATTATGTAGTAATTTCCACTCCCCTTTATATTGATATACCATTGATACACATAATCACTCGATTGATACATTCTCATTTCAACTATATAAACACGATAAGAGTAATTTTAACTCAATTTCTATTTAGTGAGTTAAACATCCACGTAATTGGTGTTCTTTTTACATGAATATGTGTGAATGCTCAATGATTTATTTACACTAAATATCCCATCATATTTATTTTATTTATATTTTCCACACATAAATATATAATTCATTTATCGTTAACCTATGGATATGTTCTTTCTTAAGGAATTCATCTCAACATACATTTTATTGAGACTTCATTGTTGTTATGCCACATTTCTCTTTTATTTGGGGTATATAATGTACATTGAGATAGTATATCATGAATACCATTATTCCCATGATATTATATTGTTTTTATAACATCAATTATTTGTATTCAAGTGTCTCTCATTTGGTTAGAAACTCTAAATAAAATATCATTTTAAATGTTTTAAAAATGAATTCTTCAAAATATTTCTCACTAAAATCCATGTTTTAAAAAATGTTTTTAGGTTTTATTTATATGGTAATTAATTTTTTAATATTTAAATTCCTTTTAAAAGATTCAATGTGGTATTGGACACTCTGGTTCAAAAATCTATTTTAAAAGCTTCTTGATAAATAGTGAGACTTTTAAATGTTTTCATGAAAAAAGGATATTTCACTCAAATATTTTTTCTGATCATTTTCAATTTTGTCAACATCTTTTATGGGATATTATTCTTGACCGAGGATGATGTATTACAATAAAAATATTTAATTCAGTGTTGAAGGTCTTGTGATATGTTTGACTATGGATGTGTTATTTTTATAGTGTGTATGGATTATAGATAAAGTATTGACATTTCATATGCTAGTTTAAATATAAATGTTTATGTTATGTTTAAACCTTTTCCTATGAGGAATGCATTATACTTAGTATGTTATGGGTGGAGACCTCTATATATCCTCAATGCATCAATAGTTCTCATGACATAAACTAGTGTCTTGGCACAAGGCCTTGAAAAAATCTTATTTGTAGTCTTGGAACAAGGCCTTTACTATGTGGTTATGAAGTCTAGCATTATGCATTCCATCATTACAAAATTGGATATTGATATTACATGTGATTATTCGACTAGTTGAGTATCCATTTTAATAATTAAATAGAATTATTTGATTTATCTTTGCTATATTTTGTTGAGGTTTATGTTTAAAAGGCTTGTGTTCTAGTCTTATACATTGTCTTATATGTTTACTTTATTTATTAAAGTTTCAGCTATATATTTTTCCTTACTAAGAATATGAGATCACACATTTTTTATGTTTTATTTTTTCTAGGATGAAAATATGTATATTATGATTAACCGGTAAGAGTATCCTAAGGGATATAAGAGAGTTAAAAGGGGAGACCATTTTGTTTCCTTTATTTTATGATGTAATGTAAAACATATATATGTATCTAGTACTTCCATGGATAATAAACTGATCGGAATTTCGGTACATGATTCCTTTTATCATGACCATGTTATATAATAATGCACCGATTCTGGGTAACTGGGGTCGGAGCATTAAATGCTTGAGTTGATTTTACGAAATAGGATTGATTATATAAGAGTAATCATGGTTTAAGATGTTACAAATTTGAATCAAAGAGGATTATTTTCCTTTGAATATTCATCTGGGATGGTATACATGAGAATATGATGTATTATAATTTCATATTGAGCCTATTATGGAGAGTAGTTGAACCACATATAGAGAAAATTAAAATTTTCAATGATTAGATTTGATGTTATGGATTATCTCTATAATAGTTTCTCTGATTTCACCATTGGGTGATGTGCATGAGGTGTTGTATTGTTTATTAATATTTTTGGTTTTACATTTTCCTTGGACCCGTATGGAATGGTAATGTTCCTCATGCCTCATTATAAGAACCTTATAGATTCCCATACTAGGAATTATGAAATTCCATGTAGGATTCTTTGCATGGTTGCATGATACTTTTTTCATGGAACGTGAGTGATATAACTATTATGTAACTAAAATTTTTATATGAAAATGAAATTAAATAATTGATTATTAAAATGTCATTATCAACCTAATGATTGGTTTCCTGTATAATTTGAGGATGGAACCTTAATAAAACAAATGCAAAATGTTTTAATTATGTAGAATAGGTTACATAGACTGAAACAATAGTTGATCTGGAATACCTGAATTTCATTTGTAATTCAAAGACTGAATTTACATATATAAATTTAGAATGATGACTCAATTCATCAAATAATATTATATTACCATTTATATTCTACTTTATAATATAAAGGAAAATATATAGTTAAATTAACTACTAATTATAATATATAAGACCAATACATCTATAAATTGGGAATAATACATAATTTAAGTGGTCTATAATTTGAATGAATGAATTGATAGAATTTAATTCAAATTAAGTCACTATAAAATATGGATGGTAATTATAACATAAATCAGGTTTTCCTCTATAATGAAAAATTGAAACCCTATATATCATGACCCAGGGATAAAGCAGATAACTTCACCCATTATTGACTATAGTAGTGAGAAGTAGGCAGTGACTCTAGTGATTATTTATTGTCTAAAGAATCACAGATACCTAGATTTAAGAACAAGAAGATTGGGGTGGCTTACTTTTTGGAAGAATTGTATATATACTACAATTATATATGCATTTATTTGTCATAAAATCATATCATCACTACAACTTGGCCTCTTATCAGCACTAAAAACATGTATTAACAGTGCTAGAAATGCGCTGTTAATGCCGGCATAGATAAAGGGGGGTCCCCTTTATCATCGCTCTAAAAAGCGCTGATAAAGGCGACCCCCTATCTACTTCAGCATTAAGAGAACTTTTCTAGCATTGATAAAGGGGTGCCTTTATCAGCACTACCTTGAGCGCTGATAATAGGACCCTTTATCACCACTCTTTTGGCATCGTTAAAGGTTTCCTTTATCAGTGCTCAAAAAAGAACTAATAAAGACACCTTCCACTACACCTGTAGAACCATCACCTGCACACCTACACACCTACACTAACCAGCACACCTGCACAAAATAGTACCTACACACCTGCAAAAAATAGAACCCGCACACAATATTTTGACAAACAATGTTATATACAATTACGTTTCATCATTAATACAAAAACACACACTGCTATATACATTTCAAACAATAATTTACAAGGTTAAAATTAAAATTATCCAACAACATTTATACACATTAATTTTTATTCCTTTGATATTTGTGATCCGCTCTCAAAAATTTTTGTCCACGATATTTGTTGTCGAACAAAGCATCCGAACTCAAGGAAAACTATTCAACTATATAAAAAACAAATATTATGTTAGTAATACAATATAGAAATAAATTTAAACATTAATATGAAAGAATACATTAATATGAAAATGTGAAACTAAAATATAGAAATGATAAACTCAAATGTTTTCATTTTGATAACAATGAAAGGGAATAATGTAAAATCAATATTTTTTTGGATGATTTACCTCACTTAATAAATACTGATTTTTTATCTAATGAAAAGCTTTACCGGTAACCCCATGCATCAGATTGAGGTGAAGTTGATTAGTACATATCACAAATGACTCATGGATCGTTGTAATAAAGTATCAAAACAATCCAAACGCGTTTTCTCGGTATTCCGTATGTCAGTAGTGTTCTTTTCTAAAGTTTATGTCAATTTGATACTGATATCAAACACTTTTAGCAATACCGGTCACACCGTGCATCGGACTGAGGTGATGTCGATTCGTACACGTCAAAAATGACTCATGGATTGTTGTCCTAAAGTATTAAAACAATACGAATGCATTTTATTGGTATTTCTCATGTCAGTATTGTTTTTTTCTAAAGATTATGTCAATTTCAAACTGATATCATACACTTTTAGCCATACCGGTCACATCGTATGTAAGATTGAGGCACGATCGATTCGTACACATTAAAAATTACTCATTTATAATTTTCCTAAATTATAAAAACAATATGAATGTGTTTTCTCAATATTCTGTATGTTAGTAGTGTTGTTTTCTAAAGATAATGTAAATTTCAAACTGATATCAGACACTTTTAGCCATACCTATCTCACCGTGCGTCAGATTGAGGTTCAGTCAATTCGTACACCTCAGAAATGAATAATATATCATTTTCATAAAGTATCAAAACAATACGAATGTGTTTTCTTGGTATTCTTCATGTCACTTTTGTTGTTTTCTAAAGTTAATGTCAATTTCAAACTGATATCAGACACTTTTATCTATACTAGTCACACTGTGCATCGGATTGAGGTGTAGTTGATTCATACACATCAAAAATGACTCATTTATCATTTTCCTAATGTTTCAAAACAATCCAAATGCATTTTCTCAGTATTATATATGTCATTAGTGTTGTTTCCTAATGTTTAGGTCAATTTCAAACTTATATCAGACACTTTTAGCCATACTGGTCACACTCTGCGTCGGATTGAGATGCGATTGATTCTTACATGTCACAAATGACTCATGTATCGTTTTCCTAAAGTGTAAAAACAAGCCAAACTTGTTTTCTCGGTTTTCTGTATTTCACTTGTGTTGTTTTGTAAAGTTTATGTCAATTTCAAACTGATATCACACACTTTTAGCCATACCGGTCACACCGTACGTCAGAATGAGGTGAGGATGATTCGTACACGTCACAACTGACTCATGTATTTTTTTCATAAAGTATCAATACTATATGAACTATTTTTCTCAGAATTCTGTATGTCAGTAGTGTTGTTTTCTAAAGATATTGTTAGTTTGAAATAGATATCAGACACTTTTAGCCATACCGGTCACACCATGCGTCAGATTGAGGTGCAGTTGATTCATACACGTCACAAATGACTCATAGATCGTTGTCCTAAAGTATCAATACAATCCAAATACGTTTAATTGGTATTATATATTTCAGTGGTGTTGTTTTCTAAAGTTAATATCAATTTGAAACTGATATCAGACACTTTTGGCCATATCGGTCACACTGTATGTCTTATTGAGGTGCGGTCAATTCTTACACCTCACAAATGACTCCTAGATCATTGTCTTAAAGTATTTAAACAATACAAATGTGTTTTATTGGTATTTTGTATGTCATTAGTGTTGTTCTCTAAATTTTATGTGAATTCGAAACTGATATCAGATAGTTTTAGCCATACCGGTCACACCGTGCATCGGATTGAGGTGTGTTCTATTCATACACATCAAAAATGACTCATACATCTTTTTCCTAAAGTATCAAAACAATACTAATGAATTTTCTCGGTATTCTATATGTCAGTATTGTTGTTTTCTAATGTTAATGTCAATTTCAAACTGATATCATACACTTTTATCCATACTAGTCACACCATGCATTAGATTGAGGTTTGGTCGATTTGTAAAGCTCACAAATGACTCATTTATCGTTTTTATAAAGTATAAAAACAATCCGAATGCATTTGCTCGGTATTACGTATTTCACATTTGTGGTTTTCTAATGATAATGTAAATTTCAAACTGATATCAGACACTTTTAGCCATATTGGTCACACCATGCAACAGATTGAGGAGAGGTCAATTCTTACACCTCAAAAATGACTCTTGGATCATTGTTATAAAGTATCAAAATAATCCGAACGCGTTTACTCGGTATTCCGTATGTTAATTTCAAACTGATATCAGACACTTTTAGCCATACCGGTCACACCGTGTGTTGTATTGAGGTTAGGTTGATTCGTACACATAACAAAAGACACATTTATCAATGTCTTAAAGTATAAAAACAATCCGAACATGTTTTCTCGGTATTCCATATGTCATTCGTGTTGTTTTATAAAGTTTAAGTGAATTTCAAACTGATATCAGACACTTTTAGCCATACCCATCACACCGTGCATCGGATTGAGATGAAATTGATTAATAGTTGTCGAAAATGACTCATGTATGATTGTTTGAAATTATAAAAACAATCCAAATGTTTTTTCACGTATTTCCGTATGTCACTTGGGTTGTTTTCTAAAGTATATGTCAATTTAAAACTGATATCAGACACTTTTTTCTATACAGGTCACACTATGCATCAGATTGAGGTGCGGTTGATTTATAAACGTCAAAAATGACTCATTTATCATTGTCCTAATGTATCAAAACAATCTGAATGTGTTTTCATTGTATTCCGTATGTCAGTATTGTTGTTTTCTAATGTGTATGTCAATTTCAAACTGATATCAGACATGTATAGCCATACCATTCACACAGTGCATCGGATTGAGGTGTGGTCGATTCGTACTCCTCAAAAATGACTCATGGATCATTGTAAAAAAGTATCAAAAGAATCTGAAATCGTTTTATCAGTATTTTGTATGTCAGTAGTGTTGTTTTCTATAATAAATGTCAATTTCAAACTGATATAAGAAAATTTTAGCCATACCAGTCACATCGTTCATCAGATTGAGGTACGGTGGATTCATACACTTCATAAATGACTCATTTATCATTGTCCTAAAGTATCAATACAATTCGAATGACTTTTCTCAGTATACCGTATGTCAGTAGTGTTTTTTTCTAAAATTAATGTCATTTTGAAACTGATATCAGACACTTTTAGCCATACCGGTCACACCGTACATCAGAATGAGGTGCGGTCGATTCGTACACGTCACAAATGAATCAAGGATCGTTGACCTAAAGTAAAAAAAACAATCCGAATGTGTTTTCTTGGTTTTCCTTATGTCAGTAGTTCATAAGAGTCTCTCATTAAGTTATTCTTTACTAGAAACACAAATCATTTCTAAAACCATTTTTCATAATGTAAGGATTTGAAACATAAGAAAGGGTTATCATAGATTCTCAATAAGTTTAAACAAGGGAGATATCAATGATAATATAATGATAACATAAGTACTAGGAATTAACCGTCATTGTCTTATTTGTTTACATTCTTCCATCATGTATGCTACCCATTTGTTTCTAAATACATCTATATCATCTTGTGAAAAAGATTGTTTGCGACAGTCATAGAAGTTCAGAAAAAATATAAATACACAAATGATTAATAAATATATTAAATGAACTAGTAATTATTTTCAAAAATTCAACTTCATGTATTCTAGTTTGTTTATGAAATATGATATCTTTCATAAATTTACAAACATAATAACCGATGTCCTTTCCATTTGTTTGTTTCAGACACTGTAGAAACATCGATAAAAAAAGTAATTTTTTTTATATGTATTTGGATAGTTCTTGTATAATTATATATACCCTGATACTTGTCCATTTTTAGATCTCGTGCACCTTATCTTCCTTAGACCCTGGATTCATTCCAGCCTTTAGACGATATTCATACACCGCCCAATCATAACAGAATCCTAGTTAAAAGATAATATATATTATATAACTAGATATTTAGTTTTAAAATGTTGGATCTAGTGTATTAGAAATTTACAATCGCCATCATGTGTGGTCGGTTTGTTGGATATCCATGCACTGAATCTAGAAAATAAGTCTTTGGAGTATCCAAATTGACTGCAATGAGTATCCAATGCTTCCTAAAAAAACAAAAAGGAATAAGTAATGATTGAAATCAAAATATAATTGACATGATTAAAATGTAGAGTTTTACCCCTACAACATTGTTATTAAAAAGATCATGTGAGTTGTAATTTTACATTGAAACGTTTTGAGCAGGTTTGACATTAATCTAGCCTGAAAATCAGAATCTATTTCTTTTTGGTGGGTAGACATGGTGTGAGGACTAACAAGTCCAAATTTTTATTCACGAGAAAATACCTTCAATTGTTTGTCATATATATGCCTGCGAAAAATATGAACTCTATTTAGCCATAATTATCATAATATATCATCTTCTATAAAATCAAATCATTAAAACATACCTCATGTATACATTTATAACTGAGGCGCCTAGCAAGTCATATGGGATGATTTCAGCTACAATGTAATCACTAATGAAATCTAATGTTTCCTCTACATACATATCTTTTTCATAAACAATTGTGTGATTATTTCCATCTTTTATTTTCATATCCATGTGATCTTTCTATGATATTAAATGTGGATATAGAATGGGTGGGGGGAAGGTGCCCTTAGTAGATCATTCTGATCAGTTGGTTGATCCTTTTGAGCCGTTATTTCGTTTAAGCTCGTTCATTTTGTCCTTCTGAAATTACATTTATCGGTTCAGGCCCTTTCTAATTAAATGTTAAAGGTTTTCTTTAAAAATGAATTGGAAATGAATACCTCATGGTCGACATGTTTTTTTAAAAGATTCAATGGCCATGCAATGAATGTTCCAACAGCTTTTTCCACCGTATGAATTTCATCATCGTCATTTGGCACGGGTAGCTCAGAGCTCGGCTCATGATCTACATTAATCGACACATTAACATGACTGGTTGGAAGTGGACTAGAGTGTAGCATGTCATTCTACATATTGAACACCATAGCCCTCGCTAAAAGGCGATTGTTGGGAGATGAATGATATTTTCACAATCATTTTCACCATGTAGAATATCATTACAAGAAAGGTATCATTGTCTATGTGATTCAAATTTCATAGAAACGAATATTAGATCATTATTTACCTTGGTTAAGTCAGGTCTTTGAGGGGAATGGCTCACCTCAAAGCTAGTGGGGGTGGGGTGTGATGTTAATGAGTAGTTTCTTCTCTTCACCTCACCCCATCAATGTTTCTAGAAACTCTCCCTGAATTTGGAATTTTTCTTCACGGGTAGCTAGTCTAAATCTCATTATTTTCATTTCTTTAGTTGTTCCTACTCTTGTTTTTTTGTGAAAATATGCCTGGGGTGTCACCGCAAAACCCGCACCTCTGACGCGACCATACTGTTCTGGCTATTACAAGGCCGCTAAAAGTATGTTTGCATCTGGTGCGGGTGTTGTTGATTCCTCTGATTATGTAAAATAGAAAATATGGTAAAATAATTAATCATCATGATGTAATAGTGATTTAAAGCCAAACAAATTTATATTATGTCATACTTACAAATGTTTCCCACACATTCTATGTGTTTTCATCTACCGGTTTTCCCTCTTTATTAACATGAGCCTCCTTCCATAGCACATGGTGTGGGATGGAAGTGGATTGGGATTTTGATTCGTCAATCTTCATATAAACAGAGAAACAGGGTTACATGGTTGTTTTATGTCACATAAATGTATTAAAGTATTTTAAAAATACGTACCAATTGTTTTTCAATTGAAGCATACCCTAGCCTTTCTTTACGGTAGGGGTACACTGGTTTTGATGGTCTTTCGTTATTTTCAGCACTCAGTTGTTGTTTCATAAATAAAAAAGTGTCAATCAAAGTGATGAATACAAGCAACGTTAAACAACGTGTTACTAAACACAATGTAACTAAAAAGTATTCTACGCACGAAAGTTTAAAAATAAATCCCACGCTCCATGGGATATCAAGTGTGCATAAAGAGGAGGTGGGTGAAACATGATTTCCCCTTCAACATCTTTCATATGACATGTCCTTAAAATGGGGAGAAAGCCTCTATGAAACCTTCCTGCTTGTCTTAATACATATTCATTGTGCGAGACATCTACTATAAATGCACTCTGCAAGAGATGATGTATAGTTAGTCAATATATTAGTATTTTATTGTATTTTATTTTAAAAAATTAAATAAATGATCTCATAATGTTACCGTAATCTCTTCCCACATAAATGTTTTCATCCTGCTGACAACACGGTGCCACGACTCTATATCAATCGACACGTGTTGATGAGTGACGATTTTAATGTAGCTACTAAACCTGGATTTGTTGGGGTTTACATGCTAGCCTTGAATATGCCATCCCAACTCATATATGATTCCTTTTGTTTTTTCCTTAAGGATTTTGGATAATATTGTTAAACTATGGATCGCATGTTTTTTTGTGATTTCGGGGTTTCAATTCCTACCATTTCCTTTTTTTTCTGCATTATCATTTTTTTCCTCTGAAGCGCTAGCATCGACAATGGGATAAGCAACAATAGGATGGAAAACCTGTTGTACCTTAGTAGTGGGACCAGTATTAACAGGTTGAGAGACATTTGTACCATAGTAGTGGGACCAACAACAACATGTTGAGAAACCTGTTGTGTCTTGGGATTGGGTGCATCAGGTGGGGTAGAAGTCATTATCTGTAGAAGTGGTTTAACATTTAATTTAGATCCCATAAAAGAAGCAGTGACTTGATAATAACATAATGTAACTCAATCTATATTACAATAAAAAAAATAATCTGATTATTGAACTCTCTTTTTTAAGGCTGAAGTGATCTGACCCCTCTATCCACTATCCATATACCTTCACTGTGGTCTCCTCTGACATACAAAACATCGTCTACATTGGGACCACTGGGAAATGATTGCGAAGTCTCAATGAAAGGGTCATCTTCCATTGAATTTTCATCTAACCATTCAGTTGTTTTGGTCGATTACAGAATAATTGACCAGTTTCGGTTTGTGGGATCTGGAACATAAAATACTTGCACTGCATGTGATGCCCTTATAAACGGTTCATTTTTCTCCCCTTCCTTACTAAAATCAAATTTCATGAATCCCAATTCATATATTTCAACAGCACTCCTATTCTCAACCAACTTGCATTTAAAAATTGGAACTTGGACTTCTGTATAATCCAACACCGATATTTGTTTGATGATTCCAAAGTATGACATATTCGCATAAATTGGATTTCTATCGTTAGCACCGGAAACATGCATCACTTCATCCACAAGTGTAACCCCACTATATGGCATGACACTGTCTTCATCATGTTAATTAGTATAAAATTTATAACCATTAAGTATATAAGCATTATAAGATAAAACATACACACTTGGTCCTCCGACTATCCATCGATGTCGGTCTAAAATTGACTCTGTACATTCATATGACTTCTTAAAAATATGGTCCCGAAACCATCCTATAAAATGTTTATTATGTGTATCTGATTTCCATTTTTCATCCCTAGATGGATTCAAATGCCTAAGAATATCATTGTGGGTTTCAACATATGGGTCAACGTCAAAATTCTAACGCAAAACATAAAGGTGGCCCTACTCCCGATCTGTAATATTGGTTGTGAAAACCTGTCTTCTAGAAATTCATTCACCCTCAAGTCGCCCAGTGTGACGAGATTTCAGTAGGCCAATGCTTTCAACACTAGAAAGGTATTCACTACAGAATTCAACGGCTTCCTAAAAAATATATCGCTCCAAAATACAACCCTCTGACCGACTTTGATTTTTGACATACCCTTTCAAAATCATCATATACAGTTCAGTGGGGTACATCCATCGTTAATGTACTGGACCACATAGTTGAATTTCTCTCACCAATTGGACCATCAAATGAACCATCATATCAAAAGATTTAAGGCAGGAAGAACATTTTTAATGCACATAATATGACGGCAATTTTTCATTCTGTATTTGGAAATTTTTTCGGGTCTATAACATTTCTACATATAGCTCTGAAGAAGAAACACAGTTTCGTTATTGTATGGTGGAAATTCATGGAGAAAATGCAACGTAAAGTAATAGGAATTAAATCTTGCATCAAAACACGGGAGTCATGTGATCTCATACCTTTTAACATTAAATCGCTCATTGACACGAGGTTATGGATATTTGATGAATACCCCTCTCATACCATTATGTCATTCAAGATGTTACAAAACTGATATCTCTCCTGCCTAGAAAAAGTGTAAGCAGTTGGAGAAAGAAATGTTTGTTTTTCACCCTTCATTGGTGCCAACTCTTCTCATATTCTCATCTCAACCATGTCCAACCTAGCCTTAATTCCATCTTTTGTTCTGCCAGGTGTATTTAGCAATGTGTCTATGACACTATCAAATACATTTTTCTCTACATGAATAACGTCAAGAATTTTTTTGACATACAGACAATTCCAGTACGGCAATTCAAAAATATTGATCTCTTTTTCCAACCGATTTTAGTAAGGTTTATTGCAGCCGGTTTACCAAAAGTAGTGTCCACATTTTTAACTTTCTCAACCAATTGATCACCTGTTAGTGGATATGATGCTGTAAAATCTTCTGAACATCCATCGAATGATGTCATCCAAGATCGGTACTTATGTCGTCGGGGTAAAAATCTGCGATGTCATAGAAATATGGTATTCGATTAATGTTTCATCCTAATTGATTATGTATCTTTTTCCCAAACGGGACACCCTTGAGTTACTTTAATGTTATATAGTGACAAATTTCCATAAGCAGGGAAGTCATTTATCATCCCGTACAATATGGCTCTCAATGTAAATTCTTCCTTTTAGTTCGAATCATACAAAGTAACATCTGAATCCCACAATAATTTCAAATCTTCGATCAATGGAGCTAAATAAACATCAATTTCATTACCAGGTTGTTTTGGTCCTGATATAAGAATAGATAACATGATGTATTTTCGTTTCATGCATAACCACTATGGTAAGTTATAATTTACCAACATAACCAGCCATATACTGTGACTGTTTCTTTGAAAACCAAATGGATTCACTACATCTATAGATAACGCTAGATGAAGGTTTCTCGACTCATTTCCAAATTCAGGATACTCATGATCAATTCTCTTCTATTGAGGAGAGTCTGACGGGTGATATAGTATCCAATATTTAATTCTTGTATTTTCATGCCATATCAATTCTGTTGTAGTCTCCTCACTACAATATATGCACCAAATCCATGGAACGATTGGAAATTACCAAACATCTTTAGTAGAACTAGATTCATCATTCTTATATCAAGAAGCACCACACTTTGGGCATTATTTAAGTGATTTTTGGTCCTTTTGAAACAATATACAGTCATTTGGGTAGACATGTATTCTTTCAAAGATCATACTCATCAAGCGTAGCATTCGTTTGGTGTCTTATGTTCGGATCAAAATCTCATTATATTTTGGGATCATGTCATTCAGGAAAGCAAGTGGTTCCGTAAAACTGGCATCACTCCATCCGTTGTCTGCTTTCAAATTATACATCTTCAGTACGGCTGACAGTGCTGTATATTTAGTGCAACCAGCATTCAATGGCGTCTTTGAACAACTTTTTAGCTTTTCAAACAATTTTGGGCAATCACGAAGTTCATCTTCGATGGTCCTTGTCATTTCATCTATACGATCTTCATCATCATTCAAATATGTAATCAAATCCTCCATACAGTCATATTAATTGTTCATACATGTAATCATATCTGATGACCCATAAAACGTAGTGTTATCAGAGCCACTACCTACATTCGTTTTCCCCGTGTTTATTCCAACATGTATAACTTTGATGTATTCCGTGACAGATCCGGAGTTCTTCCAAATCCTATGTACTAATTTGTTTTGAATAACAACAGTGTAAACACAGACAAAGTATTTGAGAAGGGTCATATGCATGATCTTTTGAAAACTTAATAAACTCGTTCATTCCTTATTCATACTCTTTTTTCAACCGATTGGCATTCATCCATTCTTTATTTATAATCGTCCTATTTGAAATCCAAAGGATGATTATATAAGTTAGTGGAGAAGGAATATGAGTATAGTTTAGATAAATAACTAGATACTTCAAAAATGGTGGGGTTGTGCTCATTAATAGTATGGGTTGATGATGAGTATAGACTGGTTAGGTTTTGTAAGTCTATTTGAGTAGGTATTAGAGTCTTAGGCCTAAAAAGGATGGATAATATATTTTTACATATCACGTATGATGGGGAACACCCTCTTAAGGATATATAAGAGTCATGGTGTGTGTGATGAGTAGGATATTCTATATAGGTATTGGTGAAGTGTGACATAGAGGATTTTCTCCTTATAATTGGATTAAGAGATCTCCAAGGGGAGATATGATATAAATGAGGGTCATAGTAATAGTTTGGATGACTTAGCATAGGGTATCCAAGGCCCACCTAGTCATTTTATACATAATACCATAAACCTACTCTTGTATGATCACTTATAATATGTGGTAAGAATCATTAATCTTATATAAGGTCCATACATACACTAACGATCTTGTGTAGGTTGAATGATAAAATATTAGTAGGACACCAATAATGGGGAACCTAATATAAATCATAATATACTAGGTTTATCTATATGAATGAAAATAAATAAACAACACACATTATGAATGAAATAAAGTAAGATTGGTGTATGGTAACTAATAAAAAAAGAACACATAACACTATATTAAGTGAGAATCAATTCCATAAACCATGAGTTCCAAAAAACAATCATATCTCCTCTTAAAACCATACCACATACATCATAGATATTTTTTGAAACCCAAACATACCCAAACCTTGGGAACTATGTATCTCATATGGGCTGATAAGATACTGATACACATGAACCATGGATCCTATTTAGGAATCTAAAAACCCATACCTTGAAGACCATGGATCTTATCTAGACATCTAAAATCCAGACACCTCATTCACAATGGATCCTTTATTTTCTACTTACATACCACAACATTGGGAACCATGGATCTAGTTTGTGACCCAAACATACCAATAACCTTGTCACAATGAATCCTGTCTATACCCCTAATATACCAATACAATGGTCACCATTGGTATAATCCATGAACGTGGTGTACATATAAGGGGAACATGGATCATGATTATCCCCTAGAATGTGAACCCACATAAATAGAGAAACGTCACCTTATAAGCATGTTGTACTATCATGGCCTGTTGAAAAACCATAAAACATATAAGACATAAAGGAACCCTTTCATAGACCTCCACTAGAAATTTTTAATCTTCCTTTTATTGTTTTTAGACCCATAGACTACAATATAGTCTCTCCTGAAATATACCCTTATATATAAAACACAACCAAGCATTTACTAATCCATATATTCCATCTCCACTATAAATCAATCCAATAAACTAGTTAAAATGAAATGGTCATAAATCTCATCACATTAATGGGAATGAATTCCACATTCTTCCCAATAAAATCTATTGGGTTTTTACTTATGGATGTCCACCCATATCCATCATCTATTTTATAATCTCATATTCCATAAGCATTACCTTATTGGCTCTCAATACAACAATTAAAATTCCACCTTCTAAATACTATCACTTTTATTATAGGCATTATACCCTATGACTATTTCACAAACATGTCATGAAGAATTCATAATAGTGAACACATCATAATTCCAACAACCCAACTAAAACTGTGAAGGATAGTTACCCACGCATATATACAAGCGAATAAACTAGGTGAGAGTAGAAAACTACTTAAAAATTGGGGTATATCAATGGTTACAAAAAACTCATTATCTAAATTCAATTTCGAATACTGATTCGTGAAAAAAGGATCCTGATAGTGATGGTAAAATGATGATAGTAATGTAATGAAATAACTCATATGGATTAATGGATAATTACATTGTTCACAAACACTTGTTATAAATGTTTTTATCCTTAGTTTTCATGGTGTTTTGAATCTTTTTCATGGTTTATTATCAATAAGAGTAATGAAAAGTGTAAGAATATAACCATATAGTCCCATCTACACGATATAATGATCTAAATCTATATGTTCATAGATTTCCCCTTTGTCGACCAAAAGTGCCTATAGAATTTAGATTATGTGTGCACCCCTATTATTATCCTCAAATGTAAACTAAACCATCATTGGAACAATCCATGGATTGAATGGTTGGGTAACTGAAGGATTATTCATTGATACCAAATCATTTATTTGGGTCATGTAACACAAAATTTATAGAGATTAAATGTTCTTTTAGGTGAATTATTTCTATAAGTAATTATTCCTCATACCAAATGACATAGAAACTAAATCCCAAAGATCCATCACCACCTTTATGGCCTAACATAACATATCATGAAATGCAATTCATGTCTGCTCATATTTACCAATAACTATAGAATACCATTCATTGTGTGACACATATAGTTGTGGCATGGTCTGAAACGTCCCTTTAAAAAATGATACACCAATTAAAAATGAAAAATATATTATAGTATAAAATATCACTATTTAACATGAGCATTTTCATTACATTCTGATACAATTGGACCCCCAAACCAGTGCAACATTTATTTTCATGAGCTAGGTATCCCAATGAAATTATCTCTTCATATTCCCTTAGAGACATCCATTATAGTTAAATGTTCCATATTAGAATATGGCTGTCCTACATCTCAAACCCTTCATAGTTACACCAGCCATACTATGCTGTGATATCTTACACTAGAGTGAACATCGTCATTTAGAACACTCCCATACAAGTATAATCACGTCCTCCTTATTCTGGGACACTTTTTGTCCACAAAAAACATAAATATTTCATATTTCTTCACCTTTAATGATCTGATAACTCATATATGATAATGTTTTCAATAAATACATTGTTAAAATACATCTCAAACCCATGACTAAATTTCCTTTTGAAGCTATTAATAATATGTTTCTAATTTTTACTCCATATTCACACCATACCAAATTGTAGAATGGTTTTTGGGAATACTCCTACTCTTAGTGTAATAAAAATTCTACTATGATCATGACTTCACTAAGAGAAAATTTCATATCTCCATTTTCAATTCACTTGTTGAGGGGCTTCTTCTAACCACAAAACTCATTAATTACCCCAAACCATCAAGGGCACTTAAATATCCCAATGGACCCTCAACCGACCTATATAATTCATTCACTTATGTACTATATCTTTTGGATCATAGAATGTAACTCTAAATGGATCCTCTATCTCTTGAACCATATAATTTTACTCATCCATTAGTAAAACCCATGCGGCAGAACTATCATTTATCATTAACCAACCAAACACCTCGATATGTTATATTAGGGTGTAGTAATAATATCCATATATAAAATAAAAATACACCCCTTACTCCAAGGTTATTAATGGTTAAGAATATACCAACTGCAACACCTTCTAATGACATGATCCATTAAAAAATTATACCACATAGCATGTCATCCTCTATAAGATTCCATAAATATTTCCTCAATTTTGTTCTATCCATGGAATCTAATTACACTACTCATTCGGGATTCTATAAAGGTATTAGTCATATGGGTTACACCCCAAATCCTAATGAATTGTAACACACACAACCGTTACACACAATAATCACGCCAAATCATAACTAATCTCAATATTGATAATAAATGAAAACATAATTAATTCATTCAAATTCAATTTTACTCACCTTAAGGTGGAGGACTCGGTGGAAGAGGAGGAGGAGGCGTCGACAACATATGCAACGGAGGCAAGGGATGCAGTGGAGGCAGCGCGGAGGCAGCACAGAGGCAGCACAGAGGCATCGTAGAGGTAGCGGAGGCATTAGAGGCAGCTCAGAGGTAGCAGAGGTAGTGGAGGCAGTTGAGGAAGCGGTGGAAGCGGAGTATATGAAGGAGGAGGAGGCACCGGTGGAGGAGGAGGAGGAGGCCGCGGTGGAGGAGGAGGAGGAGGATGAGGAGGAGGATCTTTGGTGGAGGAGGAGGAGGAGGAGGAGCCGCAGAAGAGAAGGAGGAAGAGAGGTAGGCGCCGGAGGTGGAGGAGGAGGTGGCGGCCACAGCAGAGGAGGATGAGAAGGAGGCGGCGGCCGCAGGAGAGAGGAGGCAGTGGCACAGAGGAGGCAGCAGGGCAGGGTAGGGCTTCCACGAAAGATTGACCGGGTGTGGGAAGGAGGAGGAGGACCCAGTGAATTTTATAAATCCCACGTGGACCATTATCAGCACCAGTAAGAAGCGCTAATAATGTGGGTCTTTATCAGCGTTAAAATAAAAAGAGCTAATAAAGAACCCCATTATCAGTTCTTTTTTTCACTGATAAAGGGTGATTTTATCAGCGCTTTTAATTTTAGCACTCATAAAGACACCCTTTATCAGTGCTTTTGTAGCGCTGATAATGAAATACATTATCAACACTAATAAAAGCGCTGATAAATGTTTAAATTTAATAATTTGTTTATATTATTATATATATATTTAAAATGATATTTATGATAAATATATATATATTTATTAATAATTATAACTCTATAGAAATATATCTTTATTTATACTTATAAAATAATTTGAAAGTTATATTTACATATATATCATTGAAAATATAATAGAATATATATTTATTATTTAAATATATTTTAATTTTAACTGTAAGTGTACATTTTTTAGAACATATAAATTATATGGGTAACATAATGAATTATAAATCAATAACACATCAATTTGATATATATTTATAATATATAAATGAATGTTATTCATGCACATATATATATTCATGTATGATATATTCATTGACCCCAATTCATTGGAAAACACATATTTATTCAATAATTTTAATTATGAATATATATTAAAATGTATTATATATTTATAAATAAAACAAATACATTAAATATAAACAAATATTAAAAATATATATATTAAATATAATGAATTAATAAATCAAATAAATAAATTTATTATTAATATTATAATTATATATATATATATATATTTAGTTATAACATGTGTTATTTATTTAATGTGTACAATAAATATTATCAGCGCTAAGAAAATCGCTGAAAAAGGGATATTTAAAGCACTCATAAATGTACCCTTTATCAACGCTAAAAAAAGTGCTAATATAGGGTACACCATTATCATCACTTCTTTTATCACTAATAAAGGGTACATTTATCAGAGATTTTTTTAGCGCTGAGAAAGGCCTACCCCTTTATCAGTACCTTTCCGTTAGAGCTGATAAAGGCAGGTGTCTGCCTTGCCCAGTTTTGTGGCAGTGTATCAAGAGAATGTGATTATCCATTAAAGAGGCATTCTACCAAGATGTCCTCATGTCATACACTATGAGGGTGTTGATGACCATGCTCTATAGGTGATGGGTAGTGAGAAAATAATGTTACCTCCAGTAGTGAAACATATAAAGCCTCATACTATTCCCAATATAAGAAAAGATGTATTATATTAAGAGGGGTTCCTACATCATACAAGGATATTTTGGGAGATCTGCATCCTACCTCTTCCATGGAAGATTAAATGAAACAATTTCTGATGTAGTGGCATCCACCAACACTCATTGGGGATAGTGTACCCCAGAACATTATTTTATAAATTTGGTCCATCTTACCTATCATCAAGCATCTAGATATTCCTCAATAGAGGAGGTTAAAAATCAATATGTATATACATTTTTTTGATCGGTTGAACATTGGAGAGATATACATAACAAGGAAGATCAACTATGAGAAATTATAGGGAAGGATTTCCTATCCATTATATATTGAAAATTATATCCTAAGACATTGTTTGATAATACATTGAGAACAATTTTAAACTTTTTGTATAGTTCTATATCGATTGTGAATTATTCTAATCACTTCATAGAGATTTAGTGAATTATTCATATGTATACCATTGATAATATTACAAGAAATACATTAATTGAGGATATGAGTTGGCATACTATTTGATCTTATGTGACAATCATTTGGTAAACTTTCTTTTCTAAAATAGATTACTAGGATCTAACAATGTATTTTAACCTAAGGACCACTGGAGGTATGGATCAAAGTAGAAAAACTTCTTGGCCATGTGTTATAATATCTTTATGTAGTATGTGTCTCATTGAGACCTGTAGTGAGAGCCGTACTAGTCGAGGTGCATGTGTTGAATGTTTTTTTTTCTACCATTAGTGTGGAATGAAATTCATGTGATCTCCTAGTGTTGTAGTTTGTAAAGACCCGTAAAATTCAAGGGAAATTTTTTCTTAATTTTCTTTGGAATTTTACAAGAGCGCGGTTTCTGACAGCACCTGATTCCGAGGCCCGGTGTGCCCGGAATCAATTTCCGAAGTTGGGCTCGGGTACGTTTAGTGAACGAACGAGCGGGAATTTCTAAGTTTTGAACCGGTGCCCGGAATCGAATTCCGAGGGCACCGATGAAACCGTAGCGCCGGTAAACGCTTAGGAACTCCTGTTTTGGAGTTGCGTTCTTACGAGTGTTGATAATAAAAATTGTGGATGTTTACTTTGTAATTACACTACAATTTTTATTATTTTACTCTAAGTGTTATCTCTTGTTGGAAGTTGGGTAACCACCCAACCTCCCTTGGGAGGTTATGAGGGTGGTGGGGCCCACACGAACCCCACCTCTTCATATCCTCTAAAACCCCTCAACTCCCTCATAAGTTATGATATCTTAAGTTATAACTTTAGACTTAAATAAGGTGAGTTGTGTGTGTGTTTTGAATTTCAAACTCTTGAAATTCTAGTGTGTTGTTGTGTTAATAAAATAAGATAGTCTTATTTTTTTTGGTGTTTAGTTTTGTCTCCTTGAGAGAGTTGGGAAGGTTCTTCTTGTTTATTCATCTTCTTCAACCTCGACGAAGAACACGAAGAACGCTATTATTCAACGAAGAACTTCTTCGCCGAAGAACACGGTCCTTCCGCGACGCCGTATCCGTGACGTGACTTTCTTCTTCCGCGTCATCTCTTCCGCGACGGTTTTCCGCGACGAACGCCATCGACAACGACTCTTCCTCCAACGTCAAAGGAATCGACACCGATATTCCACGACTACGTCAACGTGCAACTATCAAGGTAGGGGTTTTTATATATGATTGAATTCGTTTTATTGATTCTTCATATCTAAAATTCATGATGATGATGACCAAATGAACATGGACATCGTCCCGCACATAAACCATTCTCCTTTTTCTTTTTATTCTTCACGTGTTCTTCGTACGTTTTTCAATGCCAAATATTTATTGACGCTGGAAACACGAAGTTTTGTTGAGCGCAATATATGGATGTGAAGCCCTCGACGCAAGGATCACAATTATGTGATCGTTTAATTTTTCGGGCTTGGAACGAAGCCGCAATGGCTCGCGGAAGGAGGCGTCTAAATATTTATTGACGCTGGAAACTCAATGTTTCCCTGAGCGCGACATACGGACATGAAGATCTCGACCCGAGGATCATGAATATGAATTAGTATCTTTTTTCTGAGTTAAATCGAAGTCAGAATGGAGTGCGGAAGGCGGAGGCCGTTGGTGCAGGTCGTGGGGAGAAGTCGTGTGAGGAAGCAGGTGATGCGGGAGCGGGCGCATCAGGGTTTACGGTGAAGACAGCAGCGGCGCGGAAGGCTGAAGGCAGCCGCAACGGTTCTGGTGAATACAGCGGGTGCGAGAGGCGGTTCTGGCAAATACAGCGGGTGCGAGAGGTTGGCCGCTGGGGTTCGGAGGAGAGGCTGCGTGAAATTGTGATTGAATAAGTTATTAGATTGGAGAGAGAGAGTTTTGGGAAATAAAATAAAGAGACAAAAAGGGATAAGGGAGAGGTGTTTGATTTTGGCACACAAGGGGGAAAAGGAACATGTTTTGATTGTTTTTTTGGAGTTAAGAAAGATATAATTAAATAAACAATTAATAATAACAATAAAATATTGTTATTATTACTTTTGTTGATAAAACACCTTTTCGCCAGCAACTCCTTCGTGCGACCTCGGTTTCACGAATCGTTTGCGGCAGTGTGACCCTGACTTCGAGACGGAATTTATGAGTCCAATATTGGATGTCTTTTTCGGGTTTTTGGGTCTGGTACCCGAAGCGCTCGGAAAAATAATAGATTTAATATTATTATTAAATCTTCGACCCACCATAACTCATACGTGCGACGTCCGATTGGCTTGCCGTCAGTGGAGATATAATCCCGTCATTAATACGATCGATTCAAGTCTAATTTTGGATACTAAATTCTAGTTCGTGGTGCGGGGCCACGAAACACCGAATAATAATATTATTATTATTATTACCGGATCATGTATCGGACATATCTCTCTCATACGGTATCGGAATGACGAACCGTCTGTGACGTTGCGACACTGGAATTACGACGGATGTTTCAAGACTAATTTTGGATATTTAAGTCGAGGTTGATGCACGGGCCCCACGAGGGCCGGTTCACGCATGATGCGGTGAAATGCAACTTTTTCACCGGCTATCCGTTTGGGACCAATGGGTTGTCCATCTCGTGTGTTTTTTCGTATGGATCGCAATGGTGTGACTGGTTTAGTTAACCTGTGTCATTTGAAGTACGACTGGGTTGGATCGAACATGAATCCAACCGGGCCCTCGGAGCGGAAATGCTTATAACTTGTACTCTGTGTGTTTGTTTACTTTTATAAAGGCAATGTCTTCCCAGTTATCGGAATTTATGCCTTTGGTGCTAGTCGCCAGCCCCTGGCCTATGGAAGGCGGGCTTGGGGTAGTCACGACACGGGCCCCGAGGACGGGTCGTGACAAATTGGTATCAGAGGAGTTCGGTTCTACCGCAGAACTCAGGAATCTGATCTTTTTCTATGTGAAGCAATAGTGTTAAGGGTACCGAGTGTGGTCTTCAGTTCAGGGAGACCAGTGTTGGTGCGGCGGCCGACGTATCCGTACAACAGGACCCTGACTACTGATCTCCGACTTTGTACACAAAAACACTGATTGTGTGTGTGTTTCCAAAGTTTTAAAGTCAGATCAAACCAGGTCAGCTCACCAGGTATAAGACGATGACCGTGTCGCATCTGTTCAGGATGTCTCCATGAAGACAGTCAGTTGGAGTTCTGAGAGAGTACTCGATGACGGCTCACCGAGCGACGAGGCTCTGGTGCAGGGCCCCTTTTACTATTTTGGCACCCGCGGGTGGTGTACCAGTAGCACCACCACCTGTTGGGCAGCAGATGCCAACGGCTATAATAGCAAACTGTGCATGCTCGCGGACCGCGTTGCATGAGTTCCAGCAGTAGAGGCCTCAGAAGTTACGAGGCGAGGCAGATTTCCAGACAGCAGAGCAGTGGATGGAGGCGATTGCTAGAGTTTTCCGCCTAGCTGAGACATCAGTAGAGTGGATAGTGTACATCGCCACTAGTGTTTTCTAGTGAATGACCATGAGGATGGTCCTCATAGTGATGAGGCTTCGGTACGTGAACCGATGCCTAAGATAGTGCCTTTGGCTAGTGTGTCAGCTATACATCACTACCTTTTGGTCAGTAGTTACAACTGGCGGTACCGGTAGGTGACACATGTAAGTTTACTGCCTTACATGTGTTTTAACTTCAGATACCCTCATGTTCCGAGGTGAACCTGACTCATAGGCGGCTGAGGACTGGCTTGAGGAGGTGGCCGAGAATTTTCTATAACTTTTACAGTTTCGGCGGGACGACGTGTTGATAACTGAGAATTCATCGAGGCGTACCGAACATATCGGGTACTCGATGGAAGCGTTTCGATCAGTGTAATAGAGGTCGGACCTCTGACCATGGTATGTTTAAGGGCTTCTGAGCCAGCACCTTTTCTCTATGCATTTCTACTTAGGCTATAGTGCTAGAAGGATCCTTTGTGGTTGAGAATTCTTTGCTGATCGAATACAGCCAGAGAATGTTAGAAGTTTGGAATGAAAGAAACTGACACCAGTCTCAGAGACTTGGGCATGTAAAATGTTTCAAGAAGAGGAAATGTTAGGGACATATGAATCTGCAGAACAGCAGACATGGAGGCAGAGCTTGGAGAGCAGCTCGTGGTGGTGTACATTTCAACATGTTACCATCACCCGCCTTTGTAGTCCCCGCTAGACTCAGGGAGTTGGAGAGCAGGGAAAGAGGGTAGCTGCTTGCGGTCATGGAGTGCAACCAAAAAAAGGGCTCTAAGGATGATTCGAAGTGCGGAATTTATCTTCTACTAGCTGCCATAGCCACAGGCATCGAAACAAATCATCCCTTCCTTCCATGAATCAAGTCCCAGACCTAGAGATTCCGGTTAAGCCGTTGACTTGACCCTCACGTCTGGAGATACCTTTGGGAGGAGACTCGATCGTCACACTTACGCCGACGGTGTGATCTGACCCTTGAGGCGAGAGTCTCGGTTAGGACCTCATGGTGGCAGCGTCGAGGCCTTACGACGTTAGTTTGAGTATGTTTTTGGCAATCACTGATCATACTCAAATTGACGATATTAGGCAAAAGTTGGGATGGGTTTTCCTTGGTCGGCGAAAAGGAAACCCTGGGAAGCACAAGATAAACTCGTGCATGGGTGGGTGTAGCCGATCATTCTTGGGTCAGCCAACCTTACCCTCGTGGCAGCAGGAGTTTTGAGTTTCAGTTCTAACCTAAAAAGGGAGACCTTTAGAGTTCGAGGATGGTGACCACGTTCTTACACAGGTCTCACCTCGAAGTGGTTTACGGAGATGTAGCCGAGGCGGTAAGAGATCTCCGAGGTTCAATAGACCTTTCGAGGTCCCCAGCAGGGTAGGCGAGGTGGTTTATCACTTGACCCATCCACCTCAGTTGCACCAGGTGCACGATAACTTTCACGTAACTCAATTGAGGAGATACGTGCTTGATCCTTCACACATCATCGACCTCAGGGAGTTAGACGTCGATGATAGAGCGACATGCACAGAGGTTCCAGTGGGGATCAAGGATAGACAGGAGCAGATCCTATGAGGTTGATCGATTCCTTGGGTGCACTTCCTTCGACAGTACGGGAAACTCCAGGTGAGCACATGGGAGCGGAAGGCTCAGATGCGTACTCTGTACCTCTTTTGTGACCCTAGTTTTTGATGAAGCTTTACGGGGACGTAAAGCCCTGAGGTGGGAGTAATGTAAAGACCCTTAAAATTCAAGGAATTTTTTTTTTAATTTTCTTTGGAATTTTACAAGAGCGCGGTTTCTGACGGCACCTGATTCTGAGGCCCGGTGTGCCCGGAATCAATTTCCGAAGTTGGGCTCGGGTACGTTTAGTGAACGAACGAGCGGGAATTTCTAACTTTTGAACCGGTGCCCGGAATCGAATTCTGAGGGCACCGATTAAACCGTAGCACCGGTAAACGCTTAGGAACTCCTGTTTTGGAGTTGCGTTCTTACGAGTGTTGATAATAAAAATTGTGGATGTTTACTTTGTAATTACACTACAATTTTTATTATTTTACTCTAAGTGTTATCTCTTGTTGGATGTTTGGTAACCACCCAACCTCCCTTGGGAGGTTATGAGGGTGGTGGGGCCCACACGAACCCCACCTCTTCATATCCTCTAAAACCCCTCAACTCCCTCATAAGTTATGATATCTTAAGTTATAACTCTAGACTTAAATAAGGTGAGTTGTGTGTGTGTTTTGAATTTCAAACTCTTGAAATTCTAGTGTGTTGTTGTGTTAATAAAATAAGATAGTCTTATTTTTTTTGGTGTTTAGTTTTGTCTCCTTGAGAGATTTGGGAAGGTTCTTCTTGTTTCTTCATCTTCTTCAACCTCGACGAAGAACACGAAGAACGCCGTTCTTCAACGAAGAACTTCTTCGCCGAAGAACACGGTCCTTCCGCGACGCCGTATCCGTGATGTGACTTTCTTCTTCCGCGTCATCTCTTCCGCGACGGTTTTCCGCGACGAACGCCATCGACAACGACTCTTCCTCCAACGTCAAAGGAATCGACACCGATATTACACGACTACGTCAACGTGCGGCTATCAAGGTAGGGGTTTTTATATATGATTGAATTCGTTTTATTGATTCTTCATATCTAAAATTCATGATGATGATGACCAAATGAACATGGACATCGTCCCGCACATAAACCATTCTCCTTTTTCTTTTTATTCTTCACGTGTTCTTCGTACGTTCTTCAATGCCAAATATTTATTGACGCTGGAAACACGAAGTTTTGTTGAGCGCAATATATGGATGTGAAGCCCTCGACGCAAGGATCACAATTATGTGATCGTTTAATTTTTCGGGCTTGAAACGAAGCCGCAATGGCTCGCGGAAGGAGGCGTCTAAATATTTATTGACGCTGGAAACTCAATGTTTCCCTGAGCGCAACATACGGACACGAAGATCTCGACCCGAGGATCATGAATAAGCATTCGTATCTTTTTTCTGAGTTAAATCGAAGTCGGAATGGAGTGCGGAAGGCGGAGGCCGTTGGTGCAGGTCGTGGGGAGAAGTCGTGTGAGGAAGCAGGTGATGCGGGAGCGGGCGCATCAGGGTTTACGGTGAAGACAGCAGCGGCGCGGCAGGCTGAAGGCAGCCGCGACGGTTTTGGCGAATACAGCGGGTTCGAGAGGCGGTTCTGGAAAATACAGCGGGTGCGAGAGGTTGGCCGCTGGGGTTCGGAGGAGAGGCTGTGTGAAATTGTGATTGAATAAGTTATTAGATTGGAGAGAGAGGGTTTTGGGAAATAAAATAAAGAGACAAAAAGGGATAAGGGAGAGGTGTTTGATTTTGGCGCACAAGGGGGAAAAGGAACGTGTTTTGATTGTTTTTTTGGAGTTAAGAAAGATATAATTAAATAAACAATTAATAATAACAATAAAATATTGTTATTATTACTTTTGTTGATAAAACACCTTTTCGCCAGCAACTCCTTCGTGCGACCTCGGTTTCACGAATCGTTTGCAGCAGTGTGACCCTGACTTCGAGACGGAATTTATGAGTCCAATATTGGATGTCTTTTTCGGGTTTTTGGGTCTGGTGCCCGAAGCGCTCGGAAAAATAATAGATTTAATATTATTATTAAATCTTCGACCCACCATAACTCATACGTGCGACGTCCGATTGGCTTGCCGTCAGTGGCGATATAATCCCGTCATTAATATGATCGATTCAAGTCTAATTTTGGATACTAAATTCTAGTTCGTGGTGCGGGGCCACGAAACACCGAATAATAATAATATTATTATTATTACGGGATCATGTATCGGACATATCTCTCTCATACGGTATCGGAATGACGAACCGTCTGTGACGTTGCGACACTGGAATTACGACGGATGTTTCAAGACTAATTTTGGATATTTAAGTCGAGGTTGATGCACGGGCCCCACGAGGCCCGGTTCGCGCATGATGCGGTGAAATGCAACTTTTTCACCGGCTATCCGTTTGGGACCAATGGGTAGTCCATCTCGTGTGTTTTTCCGTATGGATCGCAATGGTGTGACTGGTTTGGTTAACCGGTGTCATTTGAAGTACGACTCGGTTGGATCGAACATGAATCCAACCGGGCCCTCGGAGCGGAAACGCTTATAACTTGTACTCTGTGTGTTTGTTTACTTTTATAAAGGCAATGTCTTCCCAGTTATCGGAATTTATGCCTTTGGTGCTAGTCGCCAGCCCCTGGCCTATGGAAGGCGGGCTTGGGGTAGTCACGACACGGGCCCCGAGGACGGGTCGTGACATAGTTCTCTAGTTTAGTTTTGATCATTTTATGGGTGGACTACTTACAATGTTTTTACTAGATCATTCATCTAACATCTAGTGAGAGATAATTTGGAAAAACTCTATTCACTATGGAATGATCTGTAGCTCCACACTATGTACGGAGCTGAGGTGATACTATCTGATCAGGCCAAGTGGGTAGTCATGGCCATGGTATCTAAGAATCAGTTGCACAATTTCCAAAGATCATGCTACTAAAGGTTGTAATTTTTTATTTTAGGGCCATGGATTGGGAAATATTTATTCAGTGCAGCCTATACCAAGGGACCAAAGATGTGGGCCTTCTATAGTTCTAGGAATTATTTTAATAGAATATAACATGGATTATTTTTTATTTAATAAATGTGTTACCCACTCTTTTATTTCTATTTTTGTAATGGGAATACTTTGGATTAGTATTCAGTACATATGTGTATTAATAGTCATTGATATTACATAGGGTATATTTTCCGAGAGTGTATTCTATAGAAAATAATTTCCCATGGATGTAGGAAACTATCATTTCTTACTAAAATTATTCCTCCTCAAGATGAAAAGATTTGATGTAAATCATAGAAAGTACTAGTCTGGCCCATTAAACACCTATATTCATTAATACATTTGAAATGTTTCCACCACATAACTAGAGGGTGATAGTTATTATCAAAATTGTGAATTTGAATTCTATGGATGTTGAGTCGGACCATACATTCACGGGCTTCGAAAAGTGATATCTCATATTACTGGACATTAAATAGATGATAGGAGAATGTGTTAGGTATATTTTATTCTTGTATTAGATCACCTATATGATTTTTCCTAAAATGTATTATTGACTACCTCATGGGAGAGTGTTGGAGTTCTCTATTGATATAGTTCAAAGAGATTCACCAGTTTCCAATCCTTCTATCCTAATAAATTAAACTAATTTGGACGAACTCGTGTGAAAGATAGAGTACTTGAAATCATAGGATTTTATATGGTCTTATACTTCTTCTTAATGGGATTATACCATTATTTTTTATGAGGGATAATGGGACCCCCATATTTGTATTTATTGCTAATGGTCGAACCATCTTACAGTGAAGAACTGATATCCACCTCCACATATAAATGTCATCATCCACCAACTCTGGGGACCTTGGGTTTTCTCAATGATTGATTTGAGACAAGGTTATCACCAGTTACACATATGATTTTAACACATACTGTGTAAAACATTCCATAGTTGGTATGGAATTTAAAAATATATGGCTATGTCAATTTTTATAATGAATATGCTTTATATTTTCATGAAATTTTCCATTCTATTTTTTTACCCTTATATGAATTCATTTTTCATATTCTTTATGAATGATATCTTAGTGTATTATTGAAATCACGAGACTATTTAAAAGAAAATTAGAAAATATTGAATACAGTAAGAGGTAATATTAATTATTCTATGCTATAAAAATCCCACTTTTTTATTAAGAATGATCACTTCCAAAGTCAAATTATCATAGAGGTAAGAGTTTCTATTGATCTAGAGAAATTGAGTGTTATAGTTTCCTCGGAGAAACCCAATTATTTCAATGAAATCTATATTTTATTTTGATTGGATTGATATTACATGAATTTTAATTCGGAATTTTAAAGCTTATTTTCACATCTCACAAGATTGACAAATAATTACATCACAATTCTCTATTCAGATATATATGAGGATGAGTTTTATTAGTTAAAAGAGAAACTATCTTATTCCATAGTAATGATTATTATAGAACCAAGAATTAGAATTATTATTTGTTTAAAATCATCTTATATAAATATATTAGTAGTTATAATGTAGGGACATAGATTCATTGTGTATGTGTCTTGTCAGTTTAGGCAACATGAGGGAATTACTCAATGAACAATCTTGAGATATAAATTGTTGTTCATTAAATTCATTATTGAAGGAATTATTATTTTTTAGATCATTTTGTGGCATATAGAAACATCAAAATTATCATGAATATATTTAAACATATTTAATTGATCTTTGGGAAGAGAATGTGGGTTGAATACCCGCATTCCTTTGATTTTGATCGTACATATACTCCATGAAAGAAAAATGAATTCACAAAATCTCTAACTAAAAAACTATGATATAAGATGTTTAGAAATCCAATATTTAATAATGGTTGGTGGATCTCCTTTATAAGATTCATGATGATGTTAGAGTGATTTTAGAGTTTCCTTTTATAATATCCTTGTAGGTAGCCTCCACACTTCTTGATAAGGTGATAAGGTGGTAGTTTTTAGATCTTGATGGTTTGATCCAAGGGGGGAGTATTTAAGGTACAAACCCAATGCAATATTGGTATATTGATAAAGATAATGACTATAATATACATGAGAATGTTAGGGAACCATCATTCATATACAACAATTAATTTAATATTCCCATGCATCATAATGGGTAGTGCACCCAGGAATTTTAAATATGTATTGTGAGATATGTTACCATTATTGGAGTCCTGATATGAAACGTAAAATCATCTGTTTTATTCAAATATAATTCACCTCTCTTTAGGTGAAGGTGGACCACTTGTGGTTGGAAGTCTTATTAAGACATTTAGCTATCCTGGATTGGAAATCAGATATTGTGACAATGAATTTTGTGACTAGTTTACCAATGTCACCATGAGGGGGATACATTGTGTAGGTGCTCATGTGGATGTTAAAAAATGTATCCCCCTTCCTTCATATTCCAGAGACGTCCTTAGTTGATGAGATAGGGTGGCTTTACTTTCATGAGATTATATTCCATCAAATGGTCCCACATATACTAATTTTTTACAAGGATTCTAGTTTCACATCGTTGTTCTCGTAAGGATTGAAAAAACCACTGGGTATAGAAGAACTTTTGAGTACATCTTACGACCCGCATTATTTATGCTAGATATAATTTAAAATACAAGATCTATAGAACATTCTTCTAGCATGCTTACATTATTTTGGAGGTTCTGGGAAGAAAAATAAATATATTATTTAGTTCATATACAATAAAATCTCTTAGGGGACCACAAAAAATGTTTCTTTCTTACAATTTATATGGTACTCCTTGCCTCTCACCTATTTGATGGTTAGAGGAAAGAGAGGAAGTGCTAATAGGTCCATGTCTCATAAGAGATAATTTAAAGAAGATAAATCTTATTAGGATGTCTGTATTAAAATTTAGTCTACAATGAAATATTATATAGATCACAATCAATAACATCTTGTGTTGGAGGATTTGGATCATTTTTTATTTTATATTTCCCCTAGACTGGAATGTAAGTACATTAATTGAAATAGAATATGAGAACTAGGTTTGTTAAACCATTTTTGATTTTAGAGAGTCTTTGTTTGGTGTTGTATTTGATAGAACATTCTAAAATTTATTGATCCATGCATGAAACCTTCTATATATAATGTATTCACGAATATCATGCCAACCATATCATATTTTTGATCCTAATGTTTTTAAAACTAGAGACTGATTATTTTTTAATGAGTAACATGATTTTATCATAAATTAAATAATGAATGATCATTGAGGGTAGTGTTTCACTTGATAATGGGTGATATGGTAGCATGACCATGTATTGGAAGAGACATGGCAGGGAGAGGATGAAATACATGCTCAGTGGATGGAGTTATGCTTTACAAAATAATTATCAACATTTTAAGGAAATAACAAGGGTGATTATATTGGGAGGGATAATATATCTCCTACGTTTTTTTGAGGTATAGAACCCTTAACTTCTAGTTTTATTCTATAATTTTTTCCATATTGTAATTCATAATGAGGTCACTGAGGATATTATTATAGTTTCATCTTTTTGAAAGCCCAAATCCCCATGTTTTGGGGAATATGTTGGTCTCGCTATTAATATAAACCATACATCCTAATCTATATGTCATGTTTAAACCATACATAGTGAGGGTGTGCACAATAAGATGATGGACAGTTTTACCTAACCATTATGTCTATGACAAAGAGTTTCCTAAATTCTATAGCTAAAATTAATATACTTTATTTCACAGGCTACACATGGTTAGTCTAACCAAGAACCTATCTCGTGTGAGGGGTGTCTTGGCATATTTCTCATTGAAATGTTGGTGAACTGTTTGTTCAATTGTGAATCCAACCATTATCACACGTTATTAATATGATGAAGTCACCAAACTACTGTTTATCTAGTTTTAAATAAAACCTCTATATCTTTCCCCCTTCCTGCACAACTCCCCCATTGTAAATATCTCTTCTTTGGACTAAAGCTAGGATTTGATCTCCCTTCCCTAGTTGATGTTCGATTCGAGCACTATATGTCATTTTTAATTTCAACCCTTAACATTTTCTATCTAGTGCCTTATTTTCTAGGCATTTATCCATGTATTATGTTGTATTTTAGTGTGAGATAATATTCCTCATTTTTATAGTTTGTTTCTATTTCTTTATTTTCTTTCAATGTAGTTATCATCTAAATATGATATTGTACATGTCATCACATACTATTATATGGTAGGTGATCTTTTCATTTTCCCTAAAATTTTTATTAAATTATTATTGATGTGTCCCATTTTGGACATTCTGGTCATTACTCCTACAAATTAATACTTGTATTAAGTTATTTTAATGTGCCTTAAGGTAATTTATATGATTCATATGAACTTGATTGGTGGTTTTTACCCTCAACCAAAACCACATATGAGGTGCATTCATCATTATTTCAAAGTAAAAACTCACCCCTATGTGTGTGAAATATTTCAACATACTTTTGGAAGCCCTGAATTGATAATATGATTTAATTAATAGAGAAATGATCATGGAAATGGTTACTATCATTGATCTATATTTTAAATTAAATATTGATTTCGATTGATGTGTTTTGGCACCGATAATTATTTTTTGTATGGAACTATTTATTATAATAATATAAAATTGATGAGGGGGCTGATGTATGGAACCTACAACCTCTGTATACACAAGAATCTTCATATGTTAATAGGCCATGGAATTATTCCCTGGGTTTCTGGACCATATACATATGATACTATTCAATGTACCCTATACTCCAGCTGGTATCCTTGGTCTACATACATGGGACCTATTCTATGCGGTGTTATACATTTTACATATGCATCATATTCAGGAGATATTTCAGAAATGATCTCCTAAATTTTATGTACTGATATTTAACATGTTTATCCTACTCAAGGATACAACAATTTTTATAGACATGTTTATATATATCATTAACATTATTGACATACCTTTTATAACTACACATGTTTATAGAATTCATATGGAGTATGGACTGGTTATATACCCCATTGTTGGTAGGATACTGGCTAATTAGCGTACCCAATTTGAGTTATTGATTAGTTCGTGGAATAATTTCTCAGATATATATAGGTTTAAGGGAAATAAATAAGTCATGGATTCTTGATTTGTGTATTTTGTGGGAGCTTTAGAGTACATGACCATGCCTTGGGACTTTATTCTTGGGAAATTTTTTTCTTTTGTTATTTTTAACCTTAATTGTATCGAATTCTTAAAAACATTTATTTTTTTCCATTTGTATAAAACCATGTAAAGTCATTATTCATTAAATTAATTGACATTTGAATTTATTATTTTTTTACTACCCTATTTTTCATTTTTATGCTTCCAATGTTTATCCATTTATTATCATTATTGTTTGACTCTAATCATGAGTGTATAGTCTCATCACTATACCACCTTATACCTTCAATAATATTTGATATCCTCTGGCATACAAGGACATGTTATTTAGGTTATGTAACTAATCACGTTCAATTAATTTTGAGTAAATATTTCCAGAATTTTATAGTTTAGGAGGATCATCACATATCATCCCAAATGAACCATGATTTTATACATAAAAACACCCCTCTAGATCAACCACTGAAGGCAATTTCATCCCACTCTAAGTAAAAACATCCATTTATCCCAAAAATACTTTTATAATTTCATTAGATAGATTACAAAACCATCATAAGAAAATATCCCAATCTAACTTATCCTTTTCTGGGAGATCTATATACTATGAGATATTCCAAAAAAACTAGTTACCCTTTAATAATCCCATACCTAAAAGGAAGATTTCCTTAAACAAAACTTGGGAACACCATCACTCTATCAATACATAAACAAAAACCCCCTTCAGTCTAAATTGATAACCGTCAAATTAAATAAGATGCATTATTGATGATCAAATGCATATTATAAAAACATAGGTTTAATGTGTTCAATAGGACGCATAAAATCATATATTGGTAAACCGATCCATTTAATCTACATTAAAATTTTATTTCAAAAAATATTTTTAGCCATAAAATTCCAATCCACATTAAAATACATTATTAATACATTCATATGAAAATATATGTTTAATTTTGAAAACTATTAGTTACTTATAAATTAAATCATTCCATAAATACAAGTAAAAACAACACTCGATTCACGTACCAAAAGTATCCATGTCCTTAAAACCAACACATTATTTATAGTCATGCACTAAAAAATAAATCAGAATCATGAAAAAGTAATTCAATCACACCAATAATGTTTCTATAAAAATGATTATATATTTATAGATTCTTAAAACATTTAAACATGTGTAAAATAGTGCATAATATGTGCATCATATATGAACATATGTTTTTATCTATTATACATAAATACACCCACTCTTACCCATCAAACGAAGAAGATATCTCACAATTAATAACAAGAAAATGAAGTGAATCACTCAATGAGAAGTTGTTCAACAGTAAAAGAATAAACTGAAAAAATAATATCACACCTGAAAACATGGATTTCCACAAACATAGGTCAGTTACTCAATGGAATTACATCTGAACCAAGTCTCAACAATATCCCATTTTATGTCTAATTCTTCCAAATAGAATATCATAAAGAAAAATGCTTTGAAACATGTTTAAATCTATTGAATCCAAATACACCCTAAGAGTGGAGGTTGTGAGTTAATGTGATTGTCCAATTATAATATTTCATTAATCCATGTATTATTATTTTATTATATTGTTGGGAATTGTGGTCAAAGTACTACTATGGTATATAAAATCACTAAAAACAGAAATATACATATAAATAAATCACTAACATAATAAAATATTTTATTTAGTTCACTATAAGGGGATATATCCAATGTTTACTCACTAATGATGCATCGATGTTCCAAAATCCACTAATCATTACTTTTTGTTTCGATTAATTGTTTTCTAAATGGTCACTCCATTCTAGGTGATGTTCCATTGAAATTTTTATGGTCCATAATGTCCCCACCCATGAAACACTGAAACTTTATTGAATCTATGAACAAATTTAGGGGAGGATCATCCACAGATTATAAAATTATCAGTCTCTCAAATAGATAAGGAACATGATGTTATGTCTCTAATCAGCATGAGTCTCTTCTTCTTACATAAATCATGATATAGTTTTTGTTAAACATGTATCCTATATTTAATAATATTGTTCTTTAGTAGATGAGATTATATTCTCAATGAGTAATTTTACATTTTTTTCATCCACAACACTATCATATAAGAACTTATTCTCCATATGTTGAAAATAATATATTATTGTTATCTTAATTCTTTATAAATCTTCAACAACCATATAAATCAAATAATTTTTTTTTTGATGCTCCAAATTCTTCTTGAAATGATATTATCAAAATTTACTATTTACTATATACAAATGCTCAATTATTCTCATCATTGTATAACTTCCTTCTCTGAGAATTTTATGATTCAACACTATTCACTATATATTTTTTTTGTAATCTTTTTCAGATAACCTGGGTGGATAACCACAAGAATGTTTCATAGAGCACATAAAATTTTGGTGAAAGACCACATCAGTGAAAACCCTAGAAGAAAACTAATGGTGTGGGACACTTATGAACATAAATACTTACACGAGTCTTCTAGAAATAATTTAATGGTCCTGTTTCTCCTTGAACCAAAACAATAAAAATATTCATTGAATATATCTCATTCCATGAAACTAATTATCCACAACACAATTAAATTCCTCATTATTCGATATACAACCATGAATTTATTCATGAATCCAGACACCCTTCACTCAGCAACGTTTCTTCATGAACTATCCCTCTTGATGAAATTTATTAAGCTCATAATTCCATAAATAATTGAATGACCAACATTATGTTTAAAATATTTTCCACTCCATTAACATTATAGGAACCCTTTATTCAATATAAAAATTGTGTTCTAAAAGGAAAAACATTCATTGTGTGAGAAATATAACGTTTTATTAATATATATTTTTCCTAAATCATTAAAACTATAAATATGAAGGGTTTTAAGTATGTAAGACACTTAGACATGGTTGTTAATAATGTAATGTTGGATAGATAAAATTTATTGAAATCAATTGGTATAATCACCCTAATGAAAATATTATTCTGTTACCACCTAATCCAAAAGTACTAGTCTTGATAATTATACCAATTATATAAGGTACCAATATATTTTACATGTTTTCCTTATATTTCCATTTGGGTAGAAGTTACTTCCACAACATAAGTTTTTTATAATTTTTTTCCTCTTTTTATAAGAGGAAATAAGCTTATAGGTTTGGACAACCTTTATTTATCATTACATATCAAGGAAATGATTTTTATAAAAGATCATATTAATAAATATTTAGTAAATATGGATTTCTTCATAGTTGTTCACAACCCTATTATACATAAAAAATGGAATTGTACTGTTTTTAAATAGGGAGATAAAAAAATATTTAGGTAATGTTGCGAACCAAAATAGAAAAGATTGGAGTTTTAGATTTTATGATGCTCATTTGAAATATATGACTAAATATAAGACGAAAAATTCAATGAAAAATATTAGATAATAATATTTGAATGATTTTTAATTACTACTCAATATAAATATTTGTAACATATCAAGAGATACTAAATGAATATCTTTAATGCTTCAAAAAGAATAAAATTCATCTCGCGGTAACTATAAGAGCTGAAAAATAATTCTTCTAAAACATATCATATTTATAATGGATAATGATGTCCTAAATTAATGAACATATCATTATAAAATATTTCAAATATCATGAAAAAGTAATTTTATTTAAAAATAGTATAATGTAATATCTTGGTATAATTCATTGAAAATGGACATGAGTCTTTATCAACACCCATTTTTTACCTTTGGTGATATCTAGTTTTAATAACCAGTTACAGAAGAACACTGTTAGTCAATTCAAAATGATTTAATATATATAGAGGTCATTTTAAAGAACCTATATGTGAGGTTTGTATCCTAAAATACTTCTATTGAGTCATTTTTAAAAAATGGAATTCTTAAAAATTAAATGTAAATGATAAAATAATTTCATTATTTTTAATTGTGGCAAAAAACAAATATTTATCATCTATTTTTTTACATAATTTTTGAAGTAAAATAACATATTATTCATAAAATGATTTATTAGTCAGAGTTTATCTTATTTGTTATATTAAAGCTCCCCAAACCTGATAACACCAATGGGATTGAAACCCTGGACAAAGGGATACTAAGTCACAGTACCTACCACTACCATATGTGATATATTTCATTCATTTTATGTACATTATATACATATATCCTATCATAAACATTCTTCATTATTTTCCAAACATAAATTTTTAAAACTATATTTCCCTTTAAATTTATTTTCTTATCAACATAGAAACGAGTCATTATTGTCAAATAGTTTACATAAAATGATAACTCTTTTTGAATACAAAAAATTATGACATATTAAAAGTACTGTAATATAGAATATTATATGAAACATATGATGAATTATTAAATAAATTGTTGACATAAATTAAATTTTAAACTATAATTATGTAATTAAATAAGAGCGCATTATATTTTAGAAGGGTTTTTGAAATATTTTATTTATAAATTGTTTTAGTTAAAAATATCATTTTATAATGAAAAAAAGTGTTTTTATAAAAAATTAACATTATCAAATATTAATTATATTTCTCTAAAAATGTTATTATACATGTTTATAATCATTTATTATCAAAAAAATTTATTATTATTTTTTAATATATTTTTTAGAAAATTATGATTTTAATTGACATAGAATTGAAAAAATTGTATATAGAGTTTGTTGCACAAAAATCATCTTCTCCATTACACATTTAAAAAAAGAAGTTCCCTTAAATAGATGATTTATTTTATAAAAAGATAATTTGTAATCAAAATATTAGTTAATTGAACTTCATATAATAGTTGAGATATAATAACAACCATTAAATTAAAAAAAAATAATGATAATTAATTTATTTCTAAAAAAGTTGATCATCGATGTATTATATGTTTCTTTTTAAAAGATAAATTTATAAATTTTTTAAATTTAATTTTATAAAAAGGAACGAAATTTTGAATCAAAAACTAAAAAATCTATTTGGTGGAATCTTTTAATTGTTTCTAGAAAAAGTGTTTTCTTTTGTAGAAAAGTAAGAATATACAATTTTACTGAATACCATGATTTTCATAAAATTTTTATAATGTCTCAAAGAATTAAAGATGTAATAAAACTATATTTAAAACAAAAATGTTTTTAAGGTTTAAAAAATTAATTAAAAAAATATTAATTGGAATTTATTAAATTATACTTCACATTTTAGAACCTATTGTATATTTTTTCAATTGTAAGCATTAATTTTGGATTCATTGGATTTAATAAAGTGGCATACAACTTATATATTGTAATTTATTGGTTTTCAATTAGAAAAAGAAATTCTTCTCCTTAAAAGTGAGTAATATAATTTCATTGGAATAAATTATACCCTAATTTAATATGCATAAATAAAAAAAATATTATAATCCAAAAATAACCCCAGCTCTTAAAAATTACACACACAAACTCCATTTTCTCTATACTCCAAATCTATTGTTCATGAATCTGACATCATATACGCTCTGAATAATTTCTCCATGATATTTTTATAGTTATATGGTGTTTCTCTAAATCATTATAATGATACATTTAAATATATAAGTATCTAACCCATTCCCTACATTTATTATTATAGTCATACTGTTTTATTTTTTTAATTATGAAATGGATTTCCTGTTCATTGTTATAATTTCTAGGTTATATTCTCAACGATCAATATTAGTTCCCTAAATTTTTAGTTCCTTAATAAGAAATTATAATTCTCAAACATCCCCATAGTATTGAAACATACAAATATTTATTTAATTTAATATGTGTATGTTTCAAAATTAAACGAAAATGCAATCAAGATTCAAACATGTGGTTTTAGGTTTGTGCAAAGAAAAACTTATGGGTATTAATCCTAAAATATATCAGTTAGGTATTAACTCATTAATCATATATTTCATGATTATGTGAAATAACTACAAACCAATATTAACACTTTTTGGGGATACGCCTTGGATGACTCACATGATCTTTACAAATCCTAATTATGGATTTAAATATATATTTTAATTTTTATCATCCTTATAAATATTAAAATTATTTTCTTAAAATAATTTTTTAGGAATTAGTAGTATCATTTACAACCATAATGATTTTATTATATATAACACAAAAATTTGGAAAGGGTTTATTATACTCCTTTTATATCACATTTTTATGTTTCATATCACTCTATATCTATCTATTAGATTATTTTTTCCTACATCATGTTCATATTTATCAATATATTTAGCAATGTAAAAATATATTCTCTAGGGGATGAATGATTTATCTCATCCTTTTTAAATATCTATTATCCATTATATATAAAATTAATTTTCTTATATCTTTTCTTTTATAAATACCATTTTATGACTAATCTGATAGAATAAATTCCTACATGATACCCATGTATTTGATTTACAAGGTTAATATTATCTGAACTATGTAAAAATTATTATAAAAACTATTCATTATTCATTATCTTAATATACAGTTAAATACCTAGATATTTTAATTATTTTCATAGAAATCCATCTAATTTATTTGGGTCAATCAAGATATAATTATTTTCAGTTAGATATTAAGAAATAGGTAAAATTATAAAATTTAATTTATAAATATTTTTGTTCTATATAATCATTGTTTATATAATTAATGGTCTATATTTATTATCCATGAAATTGAATGATCGTCATTTGGGAATATATGATATATATTTTATGAGTCATTCTCTTCATATGATGGGTTCATTTTAGTATGAGGGTATTGTAGTTTTTATCCCCTCTATGAATCAATATATTCATTGAGAAAATCTAGTTGGTTATTTGGTATATTCCTTTACCATTTATATTGGAAGTCATTATTTGAGGCCGTGAATGCATGACTAAGATGTCAGGAATTAGGAAATCCTTCACTATGAGACTATTAATTTATATCCATGTGTTTACCTATTTTCATGATATAAGTGGATATTTTGTTCTCAAATATTCCTTGTTATGGATTTTTTTAATTTTTTATTCCTACAATATTAATATATGAAATTAGTAGTAATGATAGATTCTATATAATGGTATTCTATTTTATGCATCTATGTTCAAGAAGTTATATATTTTTCTAGTTAGATCGTAAATTAAATCGATAACTAAGTGTAAAATATGTATTTTATAGAATATATAACAAAATTTTAATTCTTCTTATGTTTTATCAGTAGTTTTCAATGTAATATAATTTTAATTAATACATTTAATGAAAGATACTATTAAACTATTATATCATATGAATTGTGATATATATATATATATATTGTGTATATTTATAATGAAATAACCATGAACTATGTGGTCCTGAATATGGGGTTACTACAAGTAGATTAAATATTTAGATGATTAATACAACTAGGTACCTTTTTATCCTTCCTTATTAAGTGGTTTTTATGTCTGTAATTGATGATTCTAAATTCGTATTTTAATGTTTTAAAAACAAAACCATTATAAAAAAAGTGTGTAGGTAGGTACAAACATTGGAATTCAAAGACCTTCAGTCATAGGGGTGGTGATAAGAAAATATCATTACACAATGTAATTAATAATTACATAGATTACCCAATAATAACCCTCATATACTTTACCTCATATTCAAAATTAAAAAATTATTCTCACATATTCACAAAAAATCCCAGTGATCAAAGTTTTAATGTCTTTTGTGATTTGTTACATGATCATATTATTTCAAAATAAGTATCCAAAATATCCCTTATGTTTCTCCGTACATGATATACTTCTATAAATTTACATCCTCATACCATTCATTGTTTTATAGATTATAGAAACATAATAAAATAGAGATATCATATTCTTAGTAATGGTAAAAAGGATATTATATAAAAATATTTCAATGGAGCATAAGTCAATCATATAAGTATGAGAACATGATCAATTTTCCTTGATATAAAAAAATATAAAAAAACAAAATATTTCATATATGATAAATCATCAGCCACAGAAAACATTATTTGGAATAAAATAATACATGAGTCATAGGAGTTAAAACATAAGTCAACAATCCCGAGTCATGTGAACGTGACATAACAAAATTAAAAAGGGTGAGATCAAATACTTTTTAATGGTAAAAATAAGAAACTAAAAAAAGATCATAAGTGATCATAAATCTGATATATCGGTATGAGAAAATAATCAAGTCATTTTTTAGTTAACAAAAATTAATCATAACAAATAATAAATATATCATAAAACTTGAGTCATAGAATAAGGTTTTTCATATAGCAGGATATATGAATCATAAGTGTGAAAAGATGAGTCAATAATCATGATACCCAAGAACATTATATAATAAAATTTATATATATAATATATTATAAAAAAGGTTCACATTAACCACAAATACAATCATCACATAATTTACATGGATACATTTTTCCAAAATTGTTGTATGTTGGGTTTAACTACCTATGAACCCATTTAGGATTTGGATAATAACCCTGGGACCTTTTATGGTTTAGGATAAACAACCATGTATATTATTTTAGACATTGGATAAAAACATGTGTTGATATTAGGTTTTGGATAACCACTCATGTACCTTTTTTTTATTGTTTTAGCAACCATCATTCCTTTGTAGTTTTTGTCTAACCCCAATGTACATTTTTGGCATGGGATAGACACTCATGCAATATAAACCCTTGGACTTGGAATCACCATCATTGTATCCTAGTTGATTTCATACTATATAAAATGATATCGAATTCATTGGGGATATAATAGACTAACCTATCACATTATTAGTAATTATACTTATATGCTCCACAAAAATATGGAAAAATCAAAACACCACCATATTTTGACTATATAATAAAAAAAATGGGTTCAATGAAAACATTAATTATAAATTATCATAATAAATCTAGGAAAATAATTTAGATTTAATAATTATAGAATATAATGACAAAATAATAAATATTATTATTGGATATTTAAATAGATGAAAAACACATTAATAAGATAATTATAATTTATATAGAAAAATAAGTATTTATACCATTTATATTATTTATATACATTTTAAAAATATTTATTAATTTTATCGGTAAATAAATATATTTGATAACACCTGAAAAAATTGATAGTATGTTTAATGAATAAAAGCAAAAATGTATTTGTAAAATTCATTAGTACTGATTTTTTTAAAAATATATTGTTTTGAAACATCTATAAAGAAATTCAAAGCCAATAAAAGATGAATCATACAAAAAATATAAAATAATCCCTCAAATATTTTTAATTTTTTATTAAAATAATGATATAAATTAGAATGAGGAAATCATTGATGTGTATATATGTATATCAGTAAATAAAGATAAAGAGCATTGTATTTGGAAAAAAGATTCATGATGGAAAGAAAGATATAATTTTGGAATAACTTATAGAAAACTATTCAGTTGAATTATTATAAATAGTATGATGATATTTTATGAAGTCATTTAATAAAGAGATACACCCATAGAATTTGGAAATAATTTGTTTTTAATATATATATAAAAATTCTTTTCACCAAATAGGACATCACACATATACAATCTCAAATTTAATGTGTGATTAGAAAAGTAACCATTGTAGCTTTAAGGACTGATGAATAAAAAAACATGGAATGTAGAAAACGATATAGATACTTAAATCAAACTACTTTAATTAAAATATATTTGTGTATATTCTATTTTCCTAATAAAAGAAATGAAATTGAGATTATAAAGCCTATATTTGTGGATTGAAATTTGTATGAAAACATGAATCCTTCATCATATTTTTTAGATAATATTATTTTCAAATTTTTTTTTATTAAAAAGAAATGAAAATCCCATGAAATATAATTTTATTTATTATATAATTCGATCATAATATATAGAGTAAACAAATTATATGATTACTGTTCAAGAAGAATGATTATATCTCAATATAAAGGCATTCAAATATCAAAAACCCATATAACTTCGATAATATTTTAATCAAAAACCAATAAAGTTATAATGTAAAATAAAACATTCAATAGAATTAATATAAATTCAATCAAGATAATATATGACTAATAGGATTTATATACACTATATAAATGATTATCAGGGAATAACATCAACTGAGTATCAAATAATTATTATTTAGATGAAAATCCCTTACCTTGTATTTCTGCTTGTTTTGGCACATAATAAACACTTATATAAAAAACATAAAAATATTAATAATATAATAATAAAAAATAATCATAAATTCAATATATTTAATCATTATTTACAGTAATATTAGTTAGTTATAGTTTATTTTCATCATCATATGATTATAATTTCCTTCTTTCTATAAAAGATTCATAACAGTGTTATTAGTTTTTATTTGTTGATAAAAAGTTCACCATCAATGTATTATTTAATATATTGGTGTCTTCTTGTTTAAATTATTTATGATATACCATTTTCAAATTTTGTGATGAATGTTAATTTTTTTCATGAACTAAGTCCATAAAAATTCCTTTTTAGGTAATTTTAGGATAAAAATGAGTTACAATATTTTGATAATTAATTATTTTTGTAACAATTATAAGAATATATTAATTTAATAAATTAACATTTAATATCTTACATTAATACTAATATTGTCTATATGATATTTAATTATTGAGATGGTGAAGATAAAATAACATCATTTTTGTAGGTTACTAAATCAACCCATTATAAAACTTATTATATGAATGAATGAGAACATGTACCCAGTTATATAATTATACATTAATTTAATAAGTGATTTAATTAAAAGTTATATATGTTACCACAGATGATATTTATTTCTTTTTTTATTTATGGAATATATTTTATATACTGTGATTTTATTTGAGGAATTAGGGAAATGTAAATATTTGGAGGCTTATATAATATTCATTAAGGATTTATGGTGATTCGGGTTGTTAAATTATTGTATATGAATATGTGATCCTAGTATTAAAATTTTTCATATGTGACATTAAGTGATTTTTTTTATTTTTTCAGATTAATGTAATGTTTATTATGAAAGCATAGTGGATTTTTTTTAAAAAAAATTGATTTTCTAACATTTTATGCATCCTTTTTGAATTTTTGGAATTTAGATATTTATTGAATAAACTAGTATATAATTGTGTATTAAAACAAAAATATTCGAGATTAATCATTGAAATTATTTTTTATTCATATGAGTTATCATTGACTTTTATAATTGGGTTTTGGTTTTGGTTGCAAGATAAAGATAGGTGGAATAGTTTTCTATCGTTATTTATATTTTATCATAAATTATAGGATTATTTCAGACACCCAAGCATGAAAAATTCATATTGCTCAATCATAATTAGAACATGTGCTGAAAATAGGCTAATACCAATTTAAATATTAAAACAAAGGATAAAATTAAATGTATGAATTAAAATAAATTATCTATTTATATTTTTTCATATACCATGGTAAAATAATTCCTCATTTCATGGAAAATGTATCTCGAACAAGAAAATATTTTCATTTTTTAATTTTTTTGGATAATTGATGGTCTTTTCACTAGCCATTGGTTTATGATTTGTAGTTATTACATTCTAATGACTATATTATCTATCCCTCTTTATTATTTTTCAAATATCATAGTTTTCGCTAATTTCCATATATGCACATCCTACTAATTTTATCCTTATTTGAGAGCATGATGTTTTTTTCTATGCTTATTATTATGATTCCCACGTCCCCATTTTGATGGATTCTTTCCCCTTTATCTGAACTGGGTTTCCAAAAAACGCATTTTCAAGTATTAAGCCTTTTATTACAGAGATAAATTTTTTTGGAAGAAAGATTTTGAAGGAGGGAAAATGTGACACACTGGAAATTTATTTTATAATAATACTATTCAAGATATCTTTTTGAACACTAAACACATATCTTTATGGAAAGATTGTTATACTATAAAAATATTATTACCTAAATTTTATTGTTATATATTGGCCCATAAATTTGTGCTATGATGAAGAATAACCACACAAAGAATGATATTTAAAATTATATATATAATAAATATTATTTTTAAATTAATGATAAATAGTTACATAATTTTTAGTGAAATCATAATCACATCAAAATTATATTTTCACCAAAATGTGTTTTTTATCATTTTTTGAACATTCATTATAATTATTCTAAACAATTTATATAAATATTTTTTATGGAAGTGATATCATTTTTAAATCATCATTTCAATTTCATGCTATGGTGATGTTTTAGGGGTCTTCTAAAATTATTTATTTTTCATATAATATTGAAAAATATTATAATATTTATATATTAATTTTTCTTATTTAATAATGTAATATAAAAGTAAAATAATTTTTTAAAATTTTTATATTAATTTAAAATAATAATATATATGATTACCTAGAATCATCATTATACTTTAGTTTGGTATATGCCCATTTATGGGAATAACAATATTTTATTTAAAACATATTTTTGTGTTTTCAATGTGTTTTCTTCCTAAACATGTCTATTAATTTTTATGATTTGTATTCAATATAATATATTTTATTCTATGAATTTCTCATTTCATTCTCCATTATGATGAATTTAAATCAATTTGGTTGAAATCTTTTAAATATTTCCATATATATATATGTCCACTCACATGTAAAATGGAACCTCTTCTCCTCAATTATTAATTTATTTTCATCCTTTTATAATGAACAATACATATTCTATAAAATTTTAATAATCAATTCATTAATCCTATATTTATTTATTATACTATGAAAAATATATCAAGGTGTATGTCTTAAACTAATGAAGGTCGCTGAAAGAAGTGGTATAAATATTAACCATGTACTTTCAATTTTAATTCTTATTCCAAATTATCTAAACCAATTGTATCATTCATATAATGAGAAATATATTATCATAAATATAATTATATATTATTATGATTATTTCATAACTATTATACATTTTTCAACAAATAGGAAATGAAGGGATCCCTCGGGCATATTTGTGGACTCCAACCAACACTTAATGACACCATTTGTTTTCCATAACCGTCCTCATTTTTTGGTCATTTTGATGGAATTTTTAAAACCCCATCCTATTTTGGATATTTCTCTGGCTCTTTTTCAAGTACTCTTTTTCCACGCTTTTTTTTTCAGTTTCACAATGGGGTGTGTTTCGATGAAAATTTGAAAAAATGGAAGAATGAGGGTAGTGCATGGATTGTGCACTATTTTCCGTAACAATGTGACTTTGATCAAGAAACCATGAAACCCTAGAAAGATAGTTTTTGTATATCTAGTTCATGTTTTTTCAAAACGTGTTCCCAAAAAACGAGAAACTGAGCCCCCCCCCCACCCAGAATAGGTGCACATTTAACGTGACCTATTTTTTAAACCGTGTGGCTTTTCCCAACAAACTGTGTGCATGATTTAAATTAATATAATAATTTGTTTTAAATATTTTTGATCCACCACATTAACCCCAATTCAACATTTGGTCGACATAAACCTCTATTTGGAGGCTCCCAAACATTTTCCAATACTTTTTGACCAACATTATTAGTGGCTCCAATATAAAATTGAAGATATGTATCTACCCAGGTATGTGAATTCTTTCCGTTGAGATCTATATCTCTCTAGCTCCAATTACTAGATAAAAGAAGTATATTTATCCACTTTTTATTATATATCTAGATCTACATTTTTTTAAACAAGATATTTTTAATATTGTATATAGGATTTATTTCTAAATGTCATTCTTTGTTTCATTCTTGTGTGATTTTGTTCAATGTGGGGATAACTTTTGCTGAGAATGAATTGTTTAAAAATTTATGTTAGTGGTCTATAATTAAAATAATAAATTCATTATTATAATTATGTGTCAATAATTGTTGAATTTTTATTGTATTCAATGCATTTGAGTTATTCATTAAATTATTTAATTATGTGAATTAATTAATTGAGGCTTGTTCAATATTTGAGAAATTTGGATTATAGATTCTAAATAATTAATTGTTGAATTAATTTTGAGGAAACATGTATAGTTTATTTGGGTAATTAGTTATTGAATTAATTATAATGAGTTTGCGATAGTGATTTAAAATAACTATGTTTTTTTATTTACCTTGTTATTGAGGTCATTGTACTTTATATGTTAATAGTGGATTGATTAATGGGAATTATTTAGATTATGAAATTTATTTATTTGGAAAAATTAATTAGTTGAATAAACTACAGAATGATTGAGACTACTGGAACAAAATAATAAATTTTCAAATTAATTTTTCTATTGGAATTGTTGAATTAGAAAAATTAATTACTTAAATAATTATTAGATATTTTTTTCATTATGAAATTAATATAGATTATTAATTAATATTTTTGATGTAATTAATTAGTGGTTGAATTAATTAAATTAATTGATTTGGATAATTAATTTTTAAATTAATTATTATTCAAATGCTGAATGATTGTAATGGAATTCTTAGGTTAACTGAAATTATGAATGGTAACAATGGAATCCTTTTGTGAATTGAAATGTTGAATGGTACCAATGAAATTCAAGTGTGAATTGATTTGATAAATGGTAATTATGTAATTCTTGTGAAAAATTAAATGATGAATAAAAATAATGTAATTTATGGTAAAAATCAATTGATGAATGGTAATAATGGAATTTATGTGTGAATTGGAATGATTAAGGGTATTAATAATATTCAAAATCTATATTTTTGTCCAAATGAAACTTTTAAATGGAATGTGTGAACCAACAAAAAGTCCAACAATACTAAACATAAAAGAAAATTATCCCATATTGAGACTACAAGAATTTTTCTATCCCCAGAAAATACTTTAGTATGTCAATCCTCTAACATTGCATGACTGCTTGCCAAGCTATCCCGTGTAGGGTTGCATGGGTCTTGTACCGATGGCAATGTCATACCCTCTCATGCATCTATATCCTAATGAAAATGCTATGTAGAAAGCTTCTGGATATGAATCCCTATCTGAAGCAATCCTTGTAGTGTGCTGGTAACTCCCTCAATCATAATTCAAACATTAACCAAAATCCAAAAGCTTCCACATGTCTTGCACAATTCAAATTTCAAAAACAAAAAAATACAACTTTCATATCCAAAGAAGACAACAAAGCCAACACACCACAGGCCAAAATCTTCCTGATACAATAACCATTGAAGACCACTTGAACATCATATCATGTCACCAACCAAGCTCTATCACTATCTTCACACTAACACACAACCACCAAAGACTTCAACCTTTACATCTCATCATCATCGGCCACTCTAAATGAAACACCTACAACACCGAAATGGGTTTGCATGAATGATGATCATCATGAATCAAGCTACTTGATCTCACTATGGAGACCCAATATGGACATCCATGGTCATTACATTTCTTTTCCAGAATAATTAATATATGACACACATAAATTCCGAATGACATTGTTAGTTTATTGTCTTTGGATACTTAGACATAATAATCTAATCATAGGGAAAGTTCTTCACAATATCCTAGTAAGATCTTCCCCTTATTTCCTACCTAAATCCTTTCTTTATATCCTGGGGAAAATAAAATTTAGAAAGGTTTTGATCAAATGCTTAGTAAGGGTAAACATGGAGAACATAAAACAAACCAAAAACATTTGAATATAAAAACAAGAACATAATGTTAAAACATCAGAATCGTTAGTAATGATATAAATCTTTGCAGTATATAAGGCATAGATCATAAAAAACAATAACTATGATAGAATATCATGGGAATTAAACATGTAATTATGCTAAACTAATAAACACATTTTATTATTCCCTTAGTATCCAATGAAGTTCTACCAAGACTATCATAGTGGACAAAGTCTATTACTGAGTCGAGTTTACTTTCAGTTCCTCTCATGAATTACTGAACTGGATATACCTACGATACCAGTCATGTCTATATCATGTGATATAAATCTTTAGCCAATTAATTTGAATTTGATATAGGTCTCACCCATTACATAATTAAATAATTCGTAAATATTCCACAAAAACGTAAAACATTCAGCGTAGCATAACCAAAGAAATAAAATGGGTTTTCAAACAACATCATTTCATCATAACATAATCCATATAAAATAAATGTACATAAAAAAACAATTCCATAATAAATACAATCAAATAAAATTAATAATAAGGATATATAAATAACCCTATGTCATCATAGAAATAAATAAATTTTGATAAAACTCTTGTACTTAATTCCTGAGGAAAATAACCTTTGTTCTCCAAAATGATTTCTTTTTTAAAAATTTCACCCAATTATAAAAAAATTAATTGAAAATAATATTTAAAACATGTATATAAATATTCATGGAAATAATGATTTATGGAAGTGTAAATATACTTTTGTTTCGTAGAAGTTAAAAAACAATCTCCGCATACTTTTGTCGAAAAAGTCAACAATGTACCTCATATAGTAAAATAATATTCCTTCCATAACATGTAATAAAATTAAAAATGGTAATGATGAAATTAAACATAGATTGAATAGTAACCATTTTAAGAAAATATTTTTTATAAAACATGGACATGGATGAGAAATATATCCCAAGTAAATACTTACATATAAACAATCTCATGTAAAAATGAAATTGAAAAATTATCCCTTATCTTAGGTCAAATTTCTTCCGTATGTGTTTGAAAATCCTGTATTGTGGGATGAAACATATTATTAACTTATTAAATAACCATAATTATATTTTTTATATCATATATTATTCACTTAAGACTTTATATAACCTCTTCATTAGTCAATTCCATGTTAAATCAATGTTTTGGTTAATAATCGTTTTATTTATCATAAATGTTTGGACTTTTTATACATGATATTATAACATATATCATGATTTACTTAATTCCGGAATTTAATAAATGACATACATATCATATATATTCAGCATATAAATATATTTATAATATATCGATAAATGGAATGGATACACCGTTCATGTAGACGGTAGGTCGTACGTACACATGATCATTGCTTTCATTCCCATATTAAATTGAATGGAAGTAATAAATAATATATATATATATACATAAATCCAAAAGAATTATTTTTTCATATATTCCATGATTATTTATTATTTCTAATTTCTAATCATTTATGAATAGGTAACCTAGAAAATTAATCTCATCTGGTTGTGAGAACGGGTAGTCGTACGTACGCACGAGCGACGATATTGTTCTTATAGTTGTTGAATAGTATTGAAGTGGATGGTGTATAATATATCAGAATTAGTATAATGTTATAATAATAATATATATTTATTTTTTCCACCATTATACCCATCAATATAAGGTGATGGTGAAAAACAGATTAACCAACGGTGTGGAGAAGGTAATCTGTACATACGCATGCGCGGTGATTTCATTTTTCATAGGATGGATAGACGGATAAATAGGGTTGTTTAATATTTATAATGAAATATAAGTATATTAGTGATACTGATTTCATTAAATTATCATTTAACAAATAAATTATATAAATTATAAGAAGAAATAAATTGGAATGAATCGGTAGAAGAGATTACCTCTTCCTCGACAAGGATCCATTAAATATCCTCTTAGCAGAATAGAGTTCATCTTTTGAAAAGACCAGAACATCTTGAATGTATCTAGGGAAGTTAGGAAGAGAAATGATCATGGTTTGGCTAAGAATGAAGGTACAAAATTGAGCGAAGATGATAGGGAGGAGGTTCCCTTTTATAATAGGGGAGAGGGAAACATTATGAAAATTCCAAAATATTAATTTACTAAAAATTCTATTTCGAAATAAAATGGCCCAAAACTGATTTAATAAGAATATAGGAAAATTTTGGATCCAATAATAATAATAAAATAACTTTTTTTCATGTTTTGAATATTTTTTATCCTTATCTTTTAGGTTTTACCCTTATTTTACCCTTTTTAATTTTACCGTGATATCATATTATTTACACATTGTGGGTTAATGTAATTACCATATCATGCCAAACGTGCCGAAAAAAAGATATGTATGTCAAATTTGGACTTATAATTACTATTTAGATTAATTTTAGTTTTTTAAGTATATAATTTTATTTAATAAACTAATTTATGTTTTATGTTATGAATTGTGTCAAGTTTGAACACTATTCATACTTGAATTATTTAAAAATTCCTAACAACCAGATTCCATTGAAAATATGGATGTAACAAAAATCTAATATGTTAATATAATCTAGGAAATTTTTCGATGAAATCAATATAATCATATTACATTTTTTTTAATATTTATAAATTCATTTATTTCAATCATTCGTTAATGAGGTAATCACTGCATCATATTTGTGTCAGAAATAAACATATTTATCTAATGAATAAATAATATAAATAGTATAAAATGTTGTATTAAATATTTTTATCTTTAAAATGAATATTTATAGGAATAGTGATCTATTATATAACCCTATATTAATTCTTATTTTATAAAAGATATAGGTTTTGGTTATATTTATCATAACATTAAATTAATTATTATTAAATGTCTTTTTCATATCCAAGTGAATCCATGGGGTCCCAAGATAGACCGGAGAATGACCATGGTCAGATATATCTCATGTAATTGGGTTTGGTCATGTTTTAGGGTAGTTTAATATTATTATAATATTATTGGGTTACCCATATTCACCAGAGTTAACTTTTAACCATGGTAAATAAAATAATTACTGAAGTTACTATTCATAATGTCCAAAAATAAAAAGTACCTATTTACAAGACATGGACCTTCTGATTTCAAATATGGAATCCATTTTTCCAAATTAGAAAAAACAAATGTTTTATTATACAATTTAAAATTAGTTTCTTTGTTGAAAAAAAGGGTTTTGGTTTAAATCATTGTAAAAGATTGAAATGTTTTTACATATGAATTCAATGAAAAATTAATGAAAATGACTTAAATTGTATTATACTATAAAAATATATTCTATTTATACAGTATAACCATTCAATAGTATATTTTACACATATAAATTATTTCCATTAAAAAAGTTGTTTTCAATTAAAAATTTTGTGCATTTTCACTATTCTTCAAAATATGAAAGTTATCATAAAAATACAAAAAAAAATTCCAAAGATAATTTTTATGTCCCGCTTCAAGAAAAGAAGTTTTAGTTATAAAATATAACTTATTAATTCGTCAATAATCTATATATAACATCGGTGTTCCATTAAAGGTGGTAAAACAACATTTTTTTTAAACATACTTCTTTTATCCGAAAAATTTATTGTTTTCTTATATCATTTATAAGATGAATGATAATTTAATATAAAATTAAAAATGTGTTTAATACTACTTATAAGAGCTTGTTTTTATAATATTTTAATAATATATCATTGTTTAGTGATACTTGGTTTTGCGTACCACACAAGCTATCGAGGAAGGTAGCTTTTGCTAGTAATGCAATCCATGTTAGTGTTGAATGTAGTGAATGATTCCTTTGATGTTTTGTATTAAATTATCTAAACTTATTCATTTATTCATTGAAAAAAATCTTTACTCTGTATTATGAGAAATTAATTATATCAAAAGAACATTAAATTTTTTGCAACACAAGACATGAATAGTGGTGCATATAATAAAGCTAATACGATGTTGCATATAACACAAGTTAATCGTGGTGTAGTGAAAAAAAAAGACATAAAATAATCTATCTTATAAAATATCGGGGTGTTACATTCTTCCCTGTTTTAAATGAATTTCTCCCTTGAAGTTTTTTGAGGTTATAAATGGTTTTAAACATGAAAGTTTCTTTCATTGAAACCCACATCGTAAAAAGGAATACAAAAATACAGTTTTAAAAAGGAATGTTAGAAACATAATAGTTACAAAACGTAACTCATCAGTGGGTTTCAACATAGGATAACATAAGTGGGAAGTGAAAACATGGATATAGAAGGGAAATTGAACCATCATGTTCTGATGGATAGTTATAGATAATAAGGTTTGGAGAATGTCTACTATAGGGAAGCTATAAATATGAATGGATTTAAGGGACCATATAATTCATCAAATAAGAAAGTACTACGATAACATGTTTTCTTTCAAGATCCTTTTCATAAAGTTGAATATGTTTTTCAATAGAAGGAAATAATTACTTGATTTCAATACCATTGATCATTTGCTGAACAATTTCTACTTCAACTCTTATTTAATGAAATGAAGTTGAATTGGTCATTCTTGAAGTGTTATAAGATCATGCTACAGGACATTATCTCCAACTAGTATCCCACAAGTTGTACTTTTTCTAAAACTATACTATTATAACATTCCAGAAATAATATAAATAATGTTTTATCCATAAATAATACTATCTGATATCCAAATTAATCCATTCCATTTTTTAGACTTATCCAAAATTATTTTGTCCAATCTCACAGCACAATGAAAACAATTACCCAAAAGCCATATAACAAGCATCTGAATACCATCATTTATCCCCCATATATAATAAGATATATATGGTTGGTAACATTCAAAAAAAATAGAATGAATTCTTCATGATTTCTCTTGATTCATGATAGTAACATAAGTTACCATATATCCTTATTGAAAAAATGCATGTTTTCTTATTCCAAAACTTTTTGGATATATTATTTAATTCTAAAAAAGGTGTACACTTCATTAGTGAAAACATAACCCACATTTCAACAACTCCTTAACTAGTTCCAAGGTAACTTATATTGTTCGACATATCTTTATAACATTATCGTTGTCTCAACATCATGATCAATTTAAGGGTTATCCTTCCCTTAATCATGTGTTCCTTAAGAATATCACTTTTAATTAAATAACTATTAGTGTCCATTATAACTACTCACCATATTCTTAAAAATCCATAGTGAAAAACATATATTGATAAATATTATATAATTCACCATTCGTCATTATTGGATTGAAATACATAAATAATTCAATCCTTCTGCATTAATGGTAGGCATGGAGTATGACCTTCCTTATCTTAGAGGTAGATCCAAATGTCTGTGCATTGAGTTGGGTAATTTATATGTTTTCCACATATGAGACATTTATCTCCAGAACAATTTTTCACTCTATAACCCTTTTCCAATAGATATAACATCTTCCCCTCCATTTGAGGTATTCTTCAAGGTTCCTCATCTCTTCTTCTTCATATGCAAGGATCCTAATCTTCTTTCCTTTATGTTCCTCGCAATAGGAACATGCATGAAAGTCCATATTCCCCTTATTCATTGAATTAGAAATACCACTAATGTTTACCATATAAATCTTATACCACGATTATGGATTACAAATAATCACTATATCATTCACTCTATTCATTACACAATTTCGTTGCACATAGTCACAGATTTGTCTATCAGATTCAATGTTTACCCAATTCCATCTGGTTCCCTCCATTTACTGAAACATAAATAGAATAGTGGGAGAGGAAAAAATAATTCTAAGAAAACAACATAATAAAGGGGGAGTACATTCAAGATATAAAATCTTAGGTTTAATCTTTTCTTATTTTTTGATCCTTATCATAATTCCCAGATTCTAACTTACAGTTATACTTAACATTTCCTACATCCCTAGACATACCTTAGAAATATATCTAGAGATCACATTAAAGTTTTCACATCCTAGTTTTCAAAGGTTGACTAAACCTTCACTCTAATACCAACTGTAGAGACCATAGCATGATGTACATGGATATTACAATTATTTTGATGAATAAATTATACATGACACAAACTAATTCCCAAATACTCTATTGGATTACTGTCTTTGGAAACATGAAACATAATATTCTAATCATGGTGAATGATATTCAAAATCTCTCATAAAGATTTTCTCATTTTTGTTTTACTACGTAAAACATTTCTTTATATCTTGGGGAAAAGAAGAAATTGAATGGGTGGCCCCAAATACATAGTAATGTAAGCATAGAGAACATATAAAAAACCATAAACATTTGAATATAAAAACATGAACATAAAGTTTAAACATCAAATTCTTGAGTATTTACTTAAATATTGAAAGTACGTACGGTAAGGATCATAATGGAACATTGACCATGATATAATATCGTTGGAATAATTCTTGTAATTGAGGAAAACTAATAATCACATATTATGATTTCCAAAGTAGCCAAGGAATTGCTACCAAGACCATCATTGTGGAAAATGTCCATTACTGAACCGAGTTTATATTCCATTCTAGTCATGTTTTACTGAATCAAATTTACCTACCATTCCATTAATGTCTATCTCATGAGATATAAATATTTACTGATTTAATTGGAGGGATATATAGGTCCCTCCCATCTCATAATGAAATCATTCTTACATATTTCACAAAAACATAAATCATTCATCCTTGCGTAACCCCTGACATAAAATGGGTTTTCTTAAACATCATTTCACCATAACATAATATATTTAAGATAAATAGACTTTATAAAAACAATTACATCTTAAAAAAAATCAAATAAAGAACATCGATATATACATAACTATATGTTGTCTTAGAAGGAAAGTAATTTTGATAAAACACTTGAAACTAATTATTGAAAAAAATATCATTTCTTCTTTAAAAAGTATTCTTTTCTCAAAATGTCATTTAATTTTAAAAGAAATTAATTCAATTGAAAATAAACATGTAATATTTTAAAATATGATTCATTGGAATAATGCGTTATAAAATTGTAAAAATTTGTTCATGTTTTATATGTTAAAAAAACATTCTCATCATACTTTTCTGGAAAAGTCAAAAAAACACCTCGTTTGGTAACAAAATATTCCTTCCATACCATGTAGTAAAAGTCAAAATGGGTAAAGATGAATTTAAACATTAATAAAATTGTATACATCTTATGAAAACATTTTTTAGAAAACATGGACATGGATGACATATATATCCCTTGTAAATACATTGGTATTAACAATCTCAGATTAAAATGTGATTGAAAAAATACCCATTAACACATGTCCAATTTCTTCCATATGTGTATGAAACTCTTGTATGGTGGGTTTTAACATATTATTAACTTGTAAAATAACCATAATAAATTTTTAAATATATTATATGTTTCACTTATGATATTATATTACCAGTTCATTTTTCAATACCATGTTAAAGAAATATTTTGGTTAATAATCGTATTATTAATCGTATGTGTTTGGACTTGAAATTATTGATATTATTACATAGATCAATATTAAATTACTTCTATTATTTAAAAAATTATTTATGTATCATATATATTCAGTATATAAATATATATAACATATTGATAAATGGAATGGAATACACCATTCATGGAAACAGTTGGTCATACGTACGCATGAATGATGTTTTTGTTTCATTATTAAAATGACTAGAAGTAAGTAAATGAAATATATATATACATAAATACAGTATAATTATCATTTAATATATATCATTATTATTTATTATATATTCTTTAAAATCATTTTTGAATGGTTAACATGGAGAATGAATCTCATCGCATCGTGGAGACGGTAAGCTGTACGTACTCACGAGGGAAGATATCATTCCCATAGTTGTTGAATGGTTTTGAAGTGGATGGTGAATAATATATTATAATCAATATCATGTTATAATCATCATATATACTTATTATTTACATCATTATACACATCCATGTAAGGTGGTGGTGACAAACTGATTACACCATGGCGTTGAGACGATAATATATATGTACGCATGCACGATGATTTCATTTTTGTAGGATTAAAAGAACGTAAAATAGGGTTGTTTCATATTTATAGTAACATATCAGTATACGAGGGATAAATTGTCATTAATTTATTATAAAATAATGACAGAAGAGGATGTAGAAGTAGAAATAACTTTGAACAAATCGGTAGAAGAGATTAGCTGTCCCTCAACATTCGTCCTTTAAATTTACTTTTAGGGAAATAGAATTGGTATTTTGAGAAAACCATCACTTATATAATGTATCTACTGATGTGTATAAGAGAAATGGTATGGTTTTGGATGACCTGGTAGGCTCAAAATGGATTTAAGAGGAGTGGGAGGAGATGCCCCTTCATAAGAGATGTGAGGGGCACTTTATGAATGTTTCAACATATTAATTTATTATAAATTCAATTTTGATTTAAAATGGACCATAACTCATTAAATTATAATATATTATGATTTCGCTTCAATTAACTATCATCTAATAATTTTTTGACATGTTTAGAGTATTTTTTAATCCTTATCATTTTGATTTTACCCATATTTTACCATTATTTTACCATTTTTAATATTACTGTGATATCATGTTATTTACATATTGTGAGTTAATTTAATTACCATATCATGTCAAAAGATACAAAAAACATTTATTTATGAAATATTTGGACATATATTGTTAATTTTTCCGAATTGTATATTTTTTAAAAATTGATATCATTTAATAAACTATTTTATGTTTTCAGTTGTGAATTATATCGATTTTAGGCAATATTCATACTTGACGTTTTAAAAAATTCATAACAACCCGATTCCTTCTAAAATAAAAAATAAACTCAAATATAATATGTAAATATCATCCATAAAATTAGTTTATGGAATCAAAATAACCAAATTACATTTTTTTAATATTCATAAATTCATTTATTCGAATGATTCATTAATGTGGTAATCACTACATCATAATTGTTTCATAAAAAATTTATTTATCTAAGGTCTAAAAATTATATATATAAAACCATGATGTAGGATATATTTTTATCATTCCAATTATTATTTATATACATAGAGATATATTAAATAACCCTATATTAATATATATTTAATAAAAATATATATGTTTAGGTTATAATTATCATTAATTTAATTTAATTATTATAAAATGTCATTTTCTCATCCATGTGAATCCATGGGGTCCCAAAATCTTACCAACGATTCCCATGGTCGTACATATATTATCCAATGGGATTAGTGCATGTTTTAGGGTAGTTTAAAATTATTATAATTTTATTTTTAACCGTTACTTACAAGATTTACACTTTAGCAATGCTAACTAAAATAATTACTGAAGTTACAATTCATAATGACCAAAAATAAAATTTACCTATTTACACAATTTAAAACATATGATTGCAAATATGGAATCTATTTTCCCAAATTCAAAACACATAATTTTCAATAATTAAATTAAAATTAATCACATTGTACAAAAATGGGTTTTTGTTTAAAACATTGGAAAAGATTGAAATGTTTTAACATATAAATCCAATGTATTATTAATGAAAATGACATAAATTATCTTAAAATATTAAAATATATTATATTTATACTTTTAATACATTTAATAATAATTCTAAAATATATAAATTATTTCGTTTAAAAAGTTTTTTTGAATTAAAATTTAGCATATTTTCACTATTCATCAAAATATGAATGTTTTCAGAAAAATATGAAAAAATTATCCAAAGTAAATTTTTATGCACTGATTCTAAATGAGAACATTATATTGTAATATATTACTTATAAAAGTATCAAAAACTAGATTTAAAATGGGTGCACCATCAAAAGGTGGTAAAATTGCATTTTTTTTAAAGAATACTTCTTTTATCTAAAAAATTTATTTTCTTCTCATATCATGTGTAAGATGAATTATATTGTTATATAAAATTAAAAATGTGGTTAATAATATTCATAACATCTAGTTTAAATAATATTTTAATTATATATCATTATTTTGTGAAACTCGGTATTGCGTACCACACAAGTTATCGAGGAAGGTCGCTCTTGCCTATAATGCAAGCCATGTTAGTATTGTGTATAGTGAAAGCTTCATTCAGTGTTTTGTATAAAATAATCCAAATGTAGTTCATTTATACATTGAAAAAAAATCTATACTCAGAGTTGTGTTAAATGAATTCTATCAAAAGAAATTGATATTATTTCGAACACCAGCCAATAATAGTGTTGTGTATACTGCATGCTAATACGTTGTTTCATATAGTGTATTATAAACGTGGAGTGGTGCACAACAAAAGACATCAAATAATATATCTCATTAAATATCAGGGTGTTACACTAATGTCCCAAAGGACTGTGGAGACCACCACATTTATCATCCTTGGATAGGTTAGAGGTAACCTTGATGTAGTGTAGAGATACGAGAAGACAGAGGCAGGATGAAATTTTGGAGAAACCACATATCAGCATTGACACTTCATATTATCCCACATCACATCCATTTGAGCGTCACCATCATGTAGTTGAAATAAATATAAATAATACACCACCATAAAAAACAATAAAACTGACTGAGATCCACTCTCACAACAATCAACAGGGTGAAAATCACTATTTTACACCACAATGATCCTCCAAGAGACCACAAACCAGATAACGAAGAAGGCAGTAGAAGCGCTTCAGCAATGAAAAACCCCTAGAAAATAATTTTAAAATATGAAAAAATTACAAATCACATCCAGAAAGGAGAAATTCCATCCAAAACCAACTTCAACTTAGATCATCAACAGAAAAAAACCACATTAAGGGACAAATTGTGGGTGCCATTTGGGACACCATGACCGTACGAACGCACCTCCCAAAGCTACGTTGAAACATATGTAGCCGATTTACTAGGAGGGCAGTGAACGAAGCATGAAGCCCGAGCAGTGAAGGGTTCAAGAAAGGATTCTACTTAGAGTAAACCAACAAAACCACCAGCCTAACCAAACGAAACCATAACCAACAAAAAAATGATCTCACCAAACGCAACACATTGCAACCATCCACTGATGACCACCACATCTCAAATTGTTTCCAGTAATAGAAGAAACTCTTAGAGAACCAATGAGTAGACCAACTACACATCCTGAATACTCTGAGCAACCATTACTGCTATCCAACTAGGAGAGCCGTGCATGGTAAAAAATCCAGACCAATGGTTAAATCTAGTGAGTGATGCAATTGGAAATCATGACCTGGACCGGACCGCCAACCCCTACCGAAAAAGCCACCACTGAGCTGAAGACCCACCTGAAATAGAAATAGAGAAAAGCTGATTACTAGAATAAAACCCCAAAAGAGACAAGCAAATAGTAAGAACGGTTAAGAATGGGGGATATGAGGCCAAAGATCCACACACTGGCCTCCCCCACATCCAAACCACTAAGGAACCCTTGCATCAAGGAAGCGAGGAAGGGAGGACGCTTTGATGCCCGAATTTAAAAAATTGTAAATAGAAATACATGCCACAATAAAATTAATATGAAAACATAAATGATGAACTGTGAAAATGGAATTCATATGTGAACTCAAATGGTGAATGATAAAAATGGTATTCACGTGTGACAATATATATGGATAGTAACAATTTCATTCAATTTTATGATATCCCTTGGAGATAGTTCAATCTATAGAGTGGGATGATATATGTATTGGGAGTTTGGGTGTCCTCTAGAGCCTGAGAGATTTGGTGGTTAAATATAGAATAACTAACAATGCGATAACAATTTATATATACATTGTATTTTTTTATATACATCTTCATAAACTGTTATTGAATGGATAAAGATTTAGACACCATTAGTGGTGTCTTACTGAGTTGTACTAACACCCTACCTGAGCATCCTAATCAGTGACAAAAAAATTATGTTTACAGGACATGAAAAGGGAAAGGGCCATATGATAGATTAATGCAATGTTATAATGTTTGGAAGAGGGAACCAAATGAGGTGTGGGGCCTTCTTGGAATTTTTCCTGTGAATTTACTTTTGATTTTGATTTTGTAACTTGGTGAATACTTTATCATGGAATTACTATTATTTTGATTTTATATTTAATTTTCAGTTTAGTCATCTGGTTATAGTTGGTTGGTTAGGTTATGCAATATCATTCCATGGTTATTGTTTATTTATTTTCTATTGGGTTATTACAATGTTAAAGAGATTATAGTCTCCCCTAGATTGATACTAGACCCTCACTACTAGTTGGTTTCTTCTTCCGTAGGGGGAGGCACCCTTGAGTTCATTTGACTGACCAGCTTAGGGAACCATTCTTTGGGACCAAGGTAAGGAATTTTACAATGTTGTATCAAAGGGTTTTTACCTTTTCATTTTGTCTTATCATTTGGGATAGGTATATATGAGACTAGGAAGATTTGGGCCTTAATTATATTCTTTTTCATGGGAGTAGATTCATCATTTATAGGGGAGAACCCATGTGCATAGGGTGGTATTTTTGCTATTTTTGTTTGATGATTCACATGAATTTTATCTTAGTTTGGGTGACACACATCTTGTGTTATGTGGTTATTATCTCAAACAATCGTTGAGATTTTTATTTTTCCCCTATATAACATGATATATGAGTTTTCATGCTTTATTGTAGGCTCTCAGGATTATTGGGACATGCATCATTTTACACACACACAAGAAAATGAGTTATGGGTAAGTTGTTAAACATGAAATTTTTTCCCTTACGTGTAAAATTGAGGTGAAAATTGTGCCTAATATTAAATTTATAAATATGTTTAAATGATACAAGATAATAGAAAATGGGTGTCCAGTGAGGCCTTAAATTTTGAATGTGATTACCCTTTGTTAGCCATTACCTATTTGTAGGATTTTTAAGGGATGTGATAACATCCCAATTTTGTAAGTGTATTGAGGTTTATAGAAACTAATTATTGTGGATTATTAGGTTTCCCATAAATTAGATATTGTTTTGAAATGTTTCATCAAGTGATTTTTTTACTATAGACATATGCCTCAAAGAAGATTTTATTTTGAGAGGAAGACAAGAGGATATGGCTATAGATGCTCTGCCAGGAAGAGAACCTAAAGCACCAATAGTGTTAGTTGAGGAAGTAGGTTAACATTTTTGAGATAAAATTGGTCACATCATGAAATTTTTGCAAAGATACCGATATTTGGTTTTGAGGTGTATGTATGACTTGATGCATTAATTCTTGATGCATTACTCTTTGTCTTTTACTTGAGCAGGTAGAACTGAGGGAGATGCATTCTAGAATGTGTCTATCTAAATGATATTTTAAAATTTAGAGAATATATTTGGGAAGAGGATAATGATGTATTCTTATGTCCTATGATGATTAGTGAAACTGTGGTGGGATGTCTAGGTTTAGACAGGAATATTTTATGGTATGTTGAGGAATTACATCAGGGAAATGTTCTCAGTCCACTTTTATCAGGAGACAATAAGGCATGAATCAGTAGCTCAGTTCATGATGTTTTCATAGGGGTTTACATTTGTGAAGGTATATTATAGACACTCTACAATTTTTCAGCAATTATCTCTAGTGTTTGCAGGGGATGAGATAGCTATAGAGAGGAATTTCAAGGACATACTCAAATGTGATATTAAGTCTTATGTTAACCTATTTCAGTTAACAATGTTTGTTGAGGTGCTGGACTAGGGTCACATAGCTGAGGGAAATCCATGAAAGGATTTCAGTACATGATATGTGGTTGTTTTTTTATAATAAGATGACATGTCTTCAGAGAGGTATAAGTATCTCTTCGATCTTGTTTTCCAATGGGATAATAGGAAGAGTGTCCTAGGGGAAGGGTCAGTGGCACATGACCTTACCTAGATTGTATGATAAAAGTGTGTTTGGAAGGGCTTCTATCATACACACTATCCATGACCACCTAGATAGTTCCAATATTTTGGATGGACGGGAACTCTGTAGTAGTTCTATAGGAACCCATGAAAAACATGAAGTTATGGAAGAGCTAGATAGAACCAGAGTAGGGGAAGGGGAGTTTATGCACCATATAGGTTTGGAAGATGTAGTTTTATTGTTATAGTAGGTCTAGGGAGTGGATAAGGAATTCTTAGAATGAGTGCATGTATCTTTAGAGTTGTATAGCATTGGGGACTCAGGTTGCATCATAGAGAATAGGGGTAGGATAGTTTCATGTTATTTATCACATACTGGTGCAAAGGGAGGTTTGAACCTCGATGGTTAAATTTTCCATTCATGTATATTCTATGATATCAAGTGCCTTATTTGATATAGGTGCCTCTCATTCGTTTATTTCTTCCCATATTGTGAATGGTTTGAGCAAGGAATTGTATTTTTTCAGAGTTTAGTCAATGATCAATACACATTTGGGAGTTTTATTTAGAGAAATATGTTTATGCCTTAGGTGTTTTCTGGAGAAGGGGAATTATAACTATTTTTTTAGTCTTTACATCAAATAATTTTTTCTCTTTAACATGATTCTGGGTATGTATTGGGAAGTAACATACTAGGCCAAAATAGATTGATTCCTAATGAGAGTTACCATTACATATTCTAAGGAAGGTAGTTATATTTACCATAGAGATTGGGATGTCAATGCGGGCAAGGCAAGGCAAGGCCACTAGTCACTGGGATATCATACCACAAATATTTCTAGATTTTTGGTGGATGATGGATATCTAAATAATGATTTATTTTCCATTGTATTTCACTAGTTTCATGATGTGTTTCCAAAATACTTATCTGGTATACCACATGAGAGATATGTGAATTTTACTATTGAGCTCATACCTAGGGGTGAAATGATGTTCATTCCATCATATAGAATGGAACTTTCAGAGCTTCAAGAGCTAATGGTTTTGTTGAAAGAGTTATAGGATAAGTGATTTATTCATCCAAATATGTCTCTTTAGGGTTGACATGTTTTTTTCGCAAAAAGGGTGGTTGGAGTTTTCACATATGTGTCGATCATCATATGTTGAATGGGATGATTATGAATAACTGGAATCCTCTTCCATGTATTTATGGTGTGTTAGACTATTTAAGAGCGAACTTGTCTTTTCTAGTAACTACTTCATATCGGGGTACAATTAGTTGAGATTTCAAACTTCTAATGTACTATATACTACATTCAGAATCAGGTATAATATGTAAGACTTTGTTGCAATTATTTTCGGGTTAAAAATTTCACCTTTAGTTTTTATGGACTTGATGATGAAAATCTTCTATCCATAACTGGATCAGTTTGAGGTAGTGTTTCCGGATGACATCTTGGCGTACTCTGAGACTCATATAGGACAATCCTAATAGCTTTACATCATACATAGTACACTAGTGGAGTATCGATTATACATCAAGATAATCAAGTGTTATTTTTTGGATTGATCAAGTAAACTTCTTGGGTCACAACATAGTAGAAGAAGAGATGTTTCTCGTCCCAGAGATGGGCCATGAAGTAGTTTTATTGGAGCGGCACAAGAGGTTTTTTGATGATAGTATCTTTCTGTTGTTGGTGTGATATTATTAAGGGGTTTTTTATGTATTTTCCAATTTTACAGCTCTATTTTTTATCTTGAATAAGAAGGGGTAAATCTTTAAATGGTAGAAGCATGTAATATTGCCTTACAATATATGAATAAGTAGTTGAAATTAGCAGTGATCTTGATTCTACTAGATCTGGATGAGGTATATATGGTGTTTTGTGACACATCATGTATCACACATAGATTTGTTTTCATGAAAGGGGTTGAGTGTGTTGTATGGGTCTCAGTAGTTGTGGCCACATGAATAGAACAACCCTGCACGTGACCTCAAGTTGGATTTAGTGGTGTATGATTTGATGTGTCAGTGGAATTATCTATTGGGTGGGACATTTACAGTTTATACAGATCACAAGAGAATATAGTATATCTTATACAATCAATATTTTAAACATCAGTAGTGTATGTGGGTTGAGTATAAGATTTCATTTTATTTTGAGATAAAATATATTCTTAGGAAATTAAATAGTATTTTTTAAGAATAGAGTTGTAAAACTCAGACCCTGATAGTTCAAGAGTCATGTGATATGAGAAAATAAAATGACATTACTAACTAAGAGGCATGTTGATGTTCAGGGGAGTAAGGAGCATTAATATCATGACTACTTCAGTGGATTCCATTCTTTTAGGAATAATGAGAGATAGATAGTATGAGGATCCATAGTGTATAAACATTAGGGGAATCGTTAAAGTTGGAGTGTCACCTTGTGATTGCACCATATATGAGGATGAAATCTTATATGTCAGGAATCAGGTTGTTGTTCCTAGAAGTACTTGAGAAGAGTTGATGCTTCATTTTCACTCCTCTGAGATTGTGGTAACTCTAGGTGTGACCAAAATGTACCGTGACCTATAACAATAGTTTTTGTGATTATGCATGAAAAATAAGATAGTAGAGTTATTAATAGGATGGAATAGCTATTATTTCTTGAAGGTTGAACATAAATTACCAGATGGGTTATAACATCTATTTACCATTATATAATGGAAGATATATGTTGTGACCATAGAATTAGTGGGGGTCTCCCAACAATGATTTAGAATAATGAAACATTCTGGGTGATTATTGACCCTTTGACAAAGGTAGTTCACTTATTTATAGTTCAATAGTAATTCTTATTGAATCATTTTGGGGATTTATATGTCATAGAGATATATAATCTACGTGGGGTTCCATAGTAGATGGTTTTATATCATTACTATCATTTTAATTTACTCTTTAGAAAGGTCTTACATAATGTTATTGGTAAATATAGTTTGTTGAGTACAAAATTATATACCATTCAGAACGTATTATAAAGGTACATAAGGATATACTAAATTCATTTATTCTAGAATTTGGGGATATTTGGAGAATAACATATCTCTAGTGATGTTTTCCTAGGAAAGATTATTTAATGAAACTGTTAAATGGAACCATACGATGTACTTCATTGTAGGTCATGCATATCACCTCTCTGCTGGATGGAGGTAGGTGAGTCAAATTTATTGGGATTGAGTGTCATGTAGAAGGCATCCGAATATGTAAAACTGATTCAGAGGAATACATCTATGACTATGAGTAGACATAATTCTTATGTTGATATATTTTAATGACCACTAATGCTTACAATGAGTGATCATGTATTTCATAGGCTGTCTCCAAATTTAGGTCAACACTGGAAATAGAAATAGATAATGTTTGTACCCGTGTTTTTTTGACCATTTGAGGTTGTGAAGAGAATCGGTCCAGTGGAATACCAATTTTCTCTTCAACATATATATAGTGTTATGCATGATGGTTTCCATGTGTCACAACATTGATGGTATCACCATAACCCTTCTCATGTGATTGACATGAATGATGTTGAGGTTGAGATAGATGATTCCTTTAAGGAGGATTTGATATGTGTGATGGATCGTAGTGAGAAGGTGTTTTAGGGATGACAATTCCCCTTTTTCATGTATTGTAGAAACATGGGCATCATCAGGATGAATCTTGGGAGATGTAATTAGATATTATGTCTTAGTGGCCCAATATTTTTTACTTCTAACCTTAGCTATTTGTGGGAGTAAATATCTGGGAAGCGTGGTTATAAGGTGAGGATGTTGTAAAACCCAAACCAATTCTATAGATGTATTGGGATCATTTATAGCTAATCTTTTTCTTTGTGTTGTTTCATTTTCATTTGGGTTTACTTTTGATTATGCTTGGGTGAACATTTGGTAAAATGGATGATATAGGAATGTGCACAAATGGTGCACGATTATACCTAATTGTGCACTATGACCCAAAAAACCATGAAACCATGGACATATAGGTTTTTTAATGATGGTTCATGGTTTTTCAGATAGTGTTCCCAAATCAGGGAAATGTTGTGCTCCCCTTAAAGAGGTGTATGGTTTGGGAATGCTATTGCTAATACAGTGTGCCAATGCCCTATAAGTTGTGTGTGGGATTTAAATTAATCTAATATTTTTTAAAAAATTAATAATAAACCTTTTTATTCCCAATTTTATCTTACCTTGACTATAACCTCTATTTCATGCTTTTCAAGGCTCCCAAATAGATTCCAAGATTTACCCATGTACGATTAATCTAGATAATTACCCAATCCCAAACAGGAACACCTACCCAAGCCCAAAGATAAAAAACTACTACCACCACCATAATGTTATTTCCACTATCTCAAACCCATAATGTGGAAATATAATAATTTCCAAAAGGAGGGAAAGCATGTGATATAAAACCATTGTAAGGTCTCGCTAAAGATTCTATAATAATATTCCAAAATTAATTAATTAATTAATTAATTAATTCAATTTTAGATAAACAACAATGGAATTCAAAAAAATCCTAAAATCATGATTTACATTTTAAATAATAGAAATACATAAAATAAATTGATTAAAAACATTTTATATAAAAAATTTATATAAATTCATAAGGAATGTGTAATGTTGTTTACAAACAATCATATAGATAGAAAAAAATTTAAAATGTGTAACATGCTTAATTGCTAAGAGGAACTAGAGTTACAGTTTATTTGATCCTTACACATTCATATGATGATAACGAACATGTGCACACACATCCCTCAAAAATAAGCCCGAGAGGATTAACCAACAACCCATTGGGGATAATATCTTAATATAATTTTACGTTAGAGTTGTAAATCATCAATCTATTAATATGGAAATTCTAACATAGCATGTTCATTAGAAATAACTCAGAAACTACCTTTCTACCTTGTGTTATGACAACCTTCAATAATGGTCCATTTGTTTCAAAATTTTCTAAAATACACTTTATCACATTTTACATTTCAATATTCAAATTTTCTATTACAAACCAAAATGAATTCTTAATTAAATCCTAAATTTTCCTAGATAAAACCAATGGGTTTCTATCAAAAAAATCACGAAAATTTTCAAATATAATGATTTTAATTAAATTCCACAATCCAATTTCACAATTCAATTTCAAAAATTATATTCCACAGTTTAAATTTCCTCAACCATCCACTAATCACAAATAAAACAACATTTAAATATAATGGGCCTTTTTCCAATTTGATGTCTATTCTAATTCAAATCCACAATTCAATGTAATTGGGTTTTTAATAGTCCAATAAAAAGAAATTAAATTTAAAACCATTCAACATAGTTTATATCAGGAAACATAGGACTATCAAAATGGAAAATATTAAAAGGAAATACCTTCCTCAGGATTATGGGATGTCACGAACCAGCTCGGGTCGACCCTGAGCCGGTCACCTGATCCGGTCCGAGGAAAGTCCCGAGGGGCATTCCCGATCCCCAGAGGATGACAACTAGTGTCGGGCATCAAAGTTAAACATTGGGAACGATTTGGCCCATGTGAAAGAGATAAACAGACAAATAGAAACTGACGATAAAATAAAAACCAGCAGCGGAGAGAAACAAAATGGAACATACCTCCATGTGACCCTTTGGTCACCTCCGAACTAAGGCCAACCTTGATCCCATAACGAGCACCTCGGCCATGAAAACCTGAGCAAAGGAACCTGTAACTGAAATGATAAAATAGGTGTGAGAATTAAAAATGCTCAGTAGGAATGCCAAAGTAAACCACAGAATCCAACCAAAACCACTTTCCATAAACAATCCCAAAACACTAGTTTGCACATACAATGATAGAAAATAGGGTTTTTATTTTTTAAAGGAAAAAGGATCCTGTTTTGCCATAAAAAAAACCAACACACACCACAACCCGTTTTCCACAAAACAATGCATTTCTTGAAAACTGAAATTTCAAATTCATGTTTATCACATTTGTGCAAATGGAGAACATGGAATAACCAAGTGCTGAAAACCAAGTGAAGTAAAAGTAAATAAGCAGAACTAAGTAATAACCATGGTTGATCCTCAACATCCCTAGAAAACCCCAGGACGTACTCAGTTTCAGACTACCTGCCGGCGTGGTACTCCATAGTCAATAACCAACTGGCCTCCCTAATATCCAACCAGTGGCACATCCCTCCTGGCCTGTCCATGACTCCAGGGGTACTAACCCGTCTAATCAGGGCTAGCAAGCAACCGTCACTCGATAATCTATAAGATGCCCAGGAACCCTTGGTAGTTTTAGTAATACTGTGTATGTGGGAGGCCCTCGCACGCGTGACTCATCTCACCGCCCTTCCCAACCCCTTACATGGAAGCTGCTACACGACAACCCTCAAGGTAAGTCCCCCTATAGAGGTGCCCCACAAGCATGCACACATCAAAATTTCATTCACATTCAGTAAGGTTTCAACCGGGCCTTCACAACATTAGAACATTTAAACATTTCACAAATGGGTTGGGTTTCCAATCGGGCACAATCCACCTTTCTCAAAATCTAACACAATCATCCCATTACATTTTAAAATCTCAAATGGATCTTTACACCAAACAACCATTCAACTCACACAAAAAGCCAACCGGGCCAACCACGCTTCCAACCATTCATCAAAAACCTAGTTTTCAGGAAATATAGTTTTAATGTGTCATTTTCATTTGGAGGCACATCCATGTGAGCACCTAGTGATCCCATGTATGTGCCAACTTCCTATGGAACATTTATTTTTTAGAAGAATCTCCCTAAAACCCATCTATCATAAAACACTATAGCATTGAAACCAAACTGAAATTCATTCACAACACTTTATAAAAACAAATGCATCTCTCAAAACAGCCACCATTTCCCAATATTTTCTAAAACAACTAATGGTTCGTCTTTTTGTTAAACAAACACACTTAAGAATTTTTTTTCATTTCCAAAACACAATCACTATCAATTGAAACCAAACACGACCCAAAGAAATTGATTTAACTTTACCAAAAACCTATGCATTTCATTTAAACAAACATCAAAATCCACTTTCAGACATTTAAAACAGCAACATAACTAATCCATATGCTTTTCATAATTACGATAGATATGAAAACGATATAAAAGGATTAATTGAAAATATTAAAGTGCTTAGGTTTGAATCTAAAAGGGAAAAGGTTAGAAACACCTACCTCGAACAAAGGCCACGTCAAGCTTTCTAACTCAAGAAGAAACTCGCTTGCATGCACACACTTCCACATGTATATATATATATCCTTAAACTGATGCACGTGTTCCCTGCACCATGAGGGAACACACACACAGAAGATATATATATATCTATTCATATTCATACTTGGTAATATGCGTGCGCACCTTCGAAACCAACCGCAACTCCCTACAATAGATCCCCGAGACTCAGAACACCACAAATCCCTAAAATAAAATTAATCCAAACAAGGAAATCAAGCTACAAATCAAAAACCAACACTACAAAAATCACAACATTCGCGAGAAAAACTCAAATAACACTTTAACATTTTATTTTAAACAAAACAAAGGGAAACACCCCCAAAATCATATCAACTTATTTTAAGAACTCATACCACAATTTATTGACACCCCAAGTGAATAAACACATAAACATAATTAATGAAACACGCTAATGACCAAATTTTTAAGCAATTTATCAACGTCGAAGCATCACAAAAATCTCGACGAGAAAACCGCAGCGATGCGGATTACATTTTAAAAAAAACGCCAAAATAACATTTGTCACTTAAACAAGAAAAACATTGCAGGCGCAAGAAGATGTAAACCAGGAACCGACACTGGACTAGATAAAGACCTCAAGGGTCCGCAACTCAATTCACATTTAAATTTGCGTAAAAAAATTACAACAAAGTATAAATGTATCCTCACCCAAATATCGGAGAGCAGTACGAAAAGATCCGAATTGCTTCGCCTTCGACGGCGGTGGACGGGACGCGGTCCGACATTACCCGGGAAACCCTTCGCAAACCCGACGAGTGGATTCATGGCCACGTCGGACCAACGCGGAGGCACCACAAAATGCCGTGTTCGCCGAAAACAAGTTGGAAAGGGGGCTGGACTCGCCGGAATCGGGCTGGGAAGGGGTTCGGGTTCGGACAGCGGGTTCTAGGCGGGTATAGGGTAGCGGGGCAGCATCAGGGTAGGGCTGGTAGCAGGTTCAAGGTAGCAGGACGGTACCATAACAGGGGAGATCCGTCTAGGGAGGGGGGTATTGGGCGGCGGCGAGTGGCCGAGGAAGGAGGAGCAGGGGCGGAGCTGGCGGGGAGGTGCGGCCAATGATGGTCGATGCTGGCTGGGAGGAGGGCGAGTCGGGAGGGAGGGAGGCGGCTGGTTTTGCAGGCGGTGCGTGCCTAGGGAGAAGAAGGATAGGGGGCAGCGGCACATGATGGTGGGGACGGTCAGCGAGGGGGAGGTGACCGGTGGCCGGACGGGGCGACGAGGTCGGACGAGGGCCGGACGAAAGGTAGTTGGAGACGGGGTCATGCAGAGGGCTGGGTGGGGGGGTGATGCTGGCTGGCCGAACCAGGAAGGGGGGGGGGGGAGAGACGGCGGAGAGAGAGGGAGAGGAGGTGTCTCGGGGCTGGGTAGATTAGGGTTTTTTCTTTTTTTTTTCTTTTTTTTCTTAATAATTATAACAATAATAATAATAATATTATTATTATTATTATTATTATTATTTTTAAACATATACACATAAATAAATATATATATAAATATATATATAAACCTACTAATATAAACATAAATACATCTATACATATATATTTATAAACATATATATAACATATATAAACAATATAAACATATATAAACCTATATATAACATATATAAAAATATATAGATATATATCAACATATATATATATATATAAACATATATATAACCTATATAAACATATAAAGTTATATGAACCTGCATATAAACATGTATACGCATAATCATATAATGTTGAAACAAATTTATTTGTGAACATACGTGTATATATATACACCTATAAACATAAATACACATATATTATATATTTTTACACACAATGTTAAAACATAAACACATACAAATGTAGATATACATATATATAAACATATATAAAAAAATATTAACATACATAAACATATATATACACACATAATGTTAAAACTGGATGATCTTGTGGTGTTCGCACGCCGTACGGTATCCCGGTGGACTGCAAGCGGGCTACACATACCCAAGCGGAAAGCACGTGCCCAAGCGAAAATCGCATCTTAAGCGTACGGTGTTCATGCACCATCCCAAACCATAAACTCATCCCAACATTTAAAATTGTAACCGGGACTCACCCGCACTTAAGCAAAAACACCCGACACCAAGTGAAATAAAATAAATAAAATGACTAAAAAAACAAGTGTTAAAATTCTCCCCACCACAAACACTTTATGCCCCCAGAGAGTCACCAAGTCAATAGTTATCATAACTCGAGTATGTGCCCAGGAAAAACTAGAATAAACTGAGAGGCTCAGGGTGACCATTACCAACACAAGTCACACCCGACCAACTCGCGTAAAAACATTGTCCTAGGTTGAGGGGAGAACACGGGAGTGTTCTCCCCACCACAGAAATTTACTAACACAGAGACATTGAAACTTGAGCACACCACCCCTGAGTGGGGGGGCAACACGAGAACTCCCAATCTGAACGCAGTTAATTTCTCCACATAGACCGAAAAACACCCGAAGACAAAAACAGGAAGCTTGATACGAAATGACCCAACAGCTCGAGGATAAGGAATTGACTCAACTCCTCCCACACCGACCGAACAAACTCCTCACCGCAACCAGAGATTAGGGAATTCCGAGCCCAAACTCACCAAAGACCTCGAAAAACTGCAAGTGAATTTCATGAAACCAAACATCCCCCTAACGAATGCAATAGATACCCAACTCAAAATTAGAATGACCAATTCATTCGCGGTCCCAACATCCTTCAAGGAAATCCGAACGATTTGAGAACACATTGAGAATAGATAAGACTGCTTAGACTGCGGTTGAACAAGTTCATCGTACGCCCGCAACAAAAGTGATCTTACAATGATGACAAGAATAGAACAAGGAATATTTGGATATTTTTCTTCAGAAAGATGAAAACATAATCTGATGTGAGGTTCTCCACACCCTCGACAACTCCTGACTATGCGCGAGCTTCACCCCGAGACCTGTGGCTAGGGCCTTGATGGCTGAAGCATCTCCTGCCTCACAGTCAGGAATTTTAATCTCCTGGTCTCCAACTCCTTCATGAGCGACGCTTCTTCTAGAACTCTCGCTGGTGGCTTGAACTACCACACGGTAGCAAGACTTCGAAGGGATGCAGCAAGGCGACTTAGAATGTCTGCACATTCCATACTGGTGGCACACAAGAGAGTGGTCCAATGAACTATGATCCAGTACCGACGAGGATGGTTTCTTGGAGATAGGTTCCACTGGACCACACTCCTTTCCAAGGGGGGAACCTTCGTGGAAGTCGACCACCGTTAATCACACCAAAAACTCCAACGACGATGAGACATCTCATCTTTACTAGTCTAAAACGGAGCCCTCAAATAAACCTGAGACAGTACACACCCTAACAACCCTGGGAGTTCCCAAAAACCAGAAGACCCACTCCAATTCCACAACCAAACAACTACCCCTCATGGACATTGATTTCATTGATCGATAGGCAACATGCAAAAGAACTGCAAATTGGGCATGACTCATTAGCAACCTTAGCGACCATTCTGGGCGGCATACTCATGTCAACACGTGAAACATCATCGAAACCGGCATCAAGACAAACTGAATCAAGGCAACCACACAAGCCATGGTCAAAATTCCCATAAGAAAAACATATAAAAACACAGGCATAAATCACTTTCCAAAACCATCATTTCTTTAAAATTTTAAAACCCTCCTATTGCACCTTATGAACCGTCACATGTGCGTTTATTCAATCTCGCTCACATCATCTGCAAACAAGTGCCCCCTACACACTCTCCGTACATACCCACACACATGTGACCCTCCATAAAGAGTACCAAGGTTCAAACACTTTTTTACTTACCAAATCAAATCACATACCATATTGTTCCAAATCAAAACACTTTCTCTTTAAAAATCCACTTTACTAATTTCAAAACAATTTGGAAGAAACCCCTTTTTTCATTTCGATATCACTTTCATTTTCAACACACACACACACATAGACCGAGTTTAAAATGAAACACAACCAACTATAAACCATCGGAATGAGGGACTAGTGTCTGTACTTAACGTGGTGACATGGTGGTGAGCCATGCCCTAGGTAAAACATAACACTAAGAGGGCCTTAAACCGGGCACTTAGACTCCACATGGGTCACCACCCCACGTGAGGCCGCAATGTGAACCGATTCACTCATATTTTCACCCCTCAATCCAAAATAACCAAAGACAAAAGACTCAAATCCCGGACTAACCCTGGTAACTCAAGTCTCGTCACGAGCAGTGCTGATCAGGCACGGAACCGAAACCTACCTCCTGAGACCTGACAGTCCTAATCTCCTTCTACCAGACATCTCAAATAACAAGAGCCTCCTCTGATACCATTTTGTCACGAACCAGCTCGGGTCGACCCTGATCCAGTCACCCGATCCGGTCCGCGGCATGTCCCGAGGGGCGTTCCCGATCCCCCCGGGATGACAACTAGTTCCGGGCATCAATGTTAAACATTGGGAACAATTTGGCCCATGTGAAATAGATAAACAGATAAATAATAACTGACGATAAAATAAAAACCAATAGCGGATAGAAACAAAACGGCACATACCTCTTTGTGACCCATTGGTAACCTCCCAACTAAGGCCAACCCTGCTCCCATAACGAGCAACTCAGCCATGAAAACCTGAGCAAAGGAACCTGCAACTATAATGATAAAATAGGCGTGAGAATTAAAAATGCTCAGTAGGAATGCCAAAGTAAACCACAGAATCCAACCAAAACCACTTTCTAGAAACAATCCCAAAACACTAGTTTTCACATACAAAGATAAAAAATAGGGTTTTCATATTTTAAAGGAAAAAGGATCCAATTTTACCATCTCAAAAACCAACACACGCCACAGCCTGTTTTCCCCAAAATAATGCATTTCTTGAAAACTGAAATTTCAAATTCATGTTTATCACATTTGTGTAAAAGAAGAACAGGGAATAACCAAGCGTTGTAAACCAAGTGCAAGTAATAGTAAACAAGAAGAACTAAGCAATAACCATGGGTGATCCTAAACATCCCTAGAAAACCCCTGGACGTACTCGCGTTCAGACTACCTCTCACCGTGGTACTCCATTACCAATAACCAACTGGCCTCCCTAATAGCCAACCAGTGGCACATCCCTCCTGGCCTGTCCACGACTCCAGGGGGTGCTAACCCGTCTAATCAGGGCTAGCAAGAAACCGTCACTCGATAATCTATAAGACGCCCAGGAACCCATGGTAGTTTTAGTAATACTGTGTAAGTGGGAGGCCCTCACACGCGTGACTGATCTCATAGCACTTACCGACCCCTTACACGGACACCGCTACATGACAACCCTCAAGAGAAGTCCCCATGTAGAGGTGCCCCGTAAGCATGCACACATCAAAATTTCATTCACATTCAGTAAGGTCTAACTGGGCCTTCACAACATTAGAACCTTTAAACATTTTACAAATGGGTTGGGTTTCCAATCGGTCACAATCCACCTTTCTTAAAATCTAACACAATCATCCCTTTACATTTAAAAATCTCAAACGGACCATTACACCAAACAACCATTAAACTCACACAAAAAGCCAACCGGGCCAACCACGCTTCCAACTATTCATCAAAAACCAAGTTTTCTGAAAATATAGTTTGAATGTGTCATTTTTATTTGGAGGCACATCCATGTGAGCACCTAGTGATCCCATGGATGTGCCAACATCCAATGGCACATTTAGTTTTTAGAAGAATCGCCTTAAAACCCATCTTTTATAAAGCACTTTAGCATTGAAACCAAACTGAAATTCATTCACAACACTTTATAAAAAAATGCATCTCTCAAACCAACCACCATTTCCCAATGTTTTCTAAAACAACTAATAGTTTGCCTTTTTGTTAAACAAACACACCAAAGAAATTTTTTTCATTTCCAAAACACAATCACTATCAATTGCAACCAAACACGACAAAAAGAAATTTTTTTAACTTTACCAAGAACCTATGAATTTCATTTAAACAAACATCAAAAGCCACTTTCAGAAATTTAAAACAGCAACATAACTGAGCCAGACGCTTTTCATAATTATGATAGATATGAAAACGATATAAAAGGATTAATTGAAAATATTCAAGTGCTCAAGGTTTGAATCTAAAAGGGAAAAGGTTGGAAACACCTACCTCGAACAAAGGTCACGTCAAGCTTTCTAACTCAAGAAGAAACTCGCTCGCACGCACACACTTCCACATGTATATATATATATATCCTTAAATGGATGCACGTGTTCCCCGCTCCATGAGTGAACACACACATAGAAGATATTTATATATCTATACATATTCATACCTGGGAATATGCATGCGCACCTTCGAAACCAACTGCAACTCCCTACGATAGATCCCCGAGACTCAGAACACCACAAATCCCTAAAATAAATTAATCCAAACAAGGAAATCAAGCTAAAAATCAAAAACCAACCCTACAAAAATCATAACTTTTGCGAGTAAAACTCAAAAAACACTTTAACATTTTATTTTGAACAAAACTAAGGGAAACACCCCCAAAATCGTATCAACTTATTTTAAGAACTCCTACCACAATTTAACGACACCCCAAGTGTATAAACACATAAACATAATTAATGAAACATGCTAATGACCAAATTTTTAAACAATTTATCAGTGTCGATGAATGACAAAAATCTCGACGAGAAAACCGCAGCGATGCAGATTACATTTTAAAAAACGTCAAAATAATATTTTTTACTTAAAGAAGAAAAACATTGCAGACGCAAGAAGACGTAAACCAGGAACCGACTATGGACCAGATAAAGACCTCAAGGGTCTGCAACTCAATTCACATTTAAATTCGCGTAAAAATAATATAACAAAGTATAAATCTATCCTGACCCAAATATCAGCGAGCAGTCTGAAAAGATCTGAATCGCTTCGCCTTTGGCGGCGGTGGATGGGACGTGGTCCTACATTACCTGGGAAACCATTCGCAAACCCAACGAGGGGATTCATGGCCACGTCGGAGCAATGTAGAGGCACCGCAAAATGCCGCATTCGCTTGAAACGTGTAGGAAAGGGGGTTGGACTCGCCGGAATCGTGTCGGGAAGGGGGTCAGGTTCGGACAGCGGGTGCTAGGTGGGTGTAGCGCAACGGGGCGGCGTCAAGGTAGGGCTCGCGGCGGGTTCAAGGTAGTGGGACGGTGCCGGAACAGGGGAGATCCGGCTAGGGAGGGGGGTTTCAGGCGGCAGCGAGCAGTCGAGGAAGGAGGAGCAGGGGCATAGCTGGCCGGGAGGTGCGGCTGACGGTGGTCGGGTGCTGGCCGGGAGGAGGGCGAGTCAGGAGGGAAGTCGGCGGCTGGTTGTGCAGGCGATGCGTGCCTAGGGCGAAGCCGGATGGAGGGGGGGCAGCGTCGTGGGCTGGTGGAGGCGGTCGGCAAGGGGGAGGCGACTGGTGGCCGGACGGGGCGATGTGGTCGGACGGGGGCCGGACGGAAGGCGGCTGGAGGCGGGGTCGCGCGGAGGGATGGGGGGGGGGGGGTGACGTGGGCCGGCCAAACCAGGAAGGGGGTGGGGGAGAGATGGGGGAGAGAGAGGGAGAGGAGGCGGCTCGGGGCTGGGTAGACTAGGGTTTTTCTCTTTTTTTTCATAATAATTATAACAATAATAATAATAATATTAATATTAATATTAATAATAAAAAACATATACACATAAATAAATATATATAAACATATATATAAACCTACTAATATAAACATAAATACATCTATACATATATATTTATAAACATATATATAACATATATAAACAATATAAACATATATAAACCTATATATAACATATATAAAAATATAAACATATATATAAACATATATATATATAAACATATATATAACATATATAAACATATAAAATTATATGAACCTGCATATAAACATGTATACGCATAAGCATATAACGTTGAAACATATTTATTTGTGAACATACGTGTATATATATACACCTATAAACATAAATACACATATATTATATATATTTACACACAATGTTAAAACATAAACACATACAAACGTAGATATACATATATATACACATATATAAAAAAATATAAACATACATAAACATATATATACACACATAATGTTAAAACTGGATGATCGTGTGGTTTTCACACGCCGTACGGTATCCCGGCGAACTGCAAGCGGGCTACACATACCCAAGCGAAAAGTACGTGCCCAAGTGAACATTGTGTCTTAATCGTACGGTGTTCGTGCACCATCACAAACCATAAAAACATCCCAACATTAAAAATTTTAACTGGGACTCACCCGCACTTAAGCAAAAACACCTGACACCAAGTGAAATAAAATAAATAAAATGACTAAAAAAACAGGTGTGACATGGGATCTCATAACACAACACCTGAAATGTGAAACTCCAATGATGAGCATCATCCAAAGATATCTGAGAACAAACCCTAGATTCAAGCCTCGTAAAAATGGATATTGTATATGCTATAAACATTAAGATCTATCAAATGAAATTAAATAGAGGAGAATACATAGAGAGAGAATGAATGGGGAGTGAAAGAATACCAGGAAAGGACCAAATGAATGTATCTTTATATCAATCATCCATTGAAGGGGTTTTGAGGAGCAAAAAGTTTTCATTGAGAAACCACTCAACACAAGAATCATAATGTGGAAATTTAGTGTCAATTAGAGGTCATGGGGTGGGGTCAGAAATTTTTAATGAATTTTTAGATTAATTAGCTGTCACATTCATCGTTTTATGGGTATGACAACCTGGTTTGAAAATTAATAAAACAAACTCATTCCCCATTGCTGTTGGGTTTTCATGGTTTCTGTTGGGTGGGATGAAAACTCATCAAATCATACACCATCCTTCAAAACAGTCACCATATATATTTTCATGGTTTACACAAGTTGGGCTCATGGATTGGGAAAACTGTGTTCCAACTATACACAACCTAAGAACCCCTAAAACATTCTGAAATCTCACATGAAGAACACTTAAATGAGACCCCTATATAGACTTTTCAAAAGAGGTGTTTAATAGTATATGAAAACAATAACACAGTGTTATGACCTCCAAACCATAGATACATTCTATCACCGTAAATTATGTTAAGAAATGTTACTGTCAAAAGGATGAGCCCACTGGTCTATCATTATCTCGTCCCTCCCCACATCACATTTGAATCAAAAGTATGCATCCATAAAACTAAAACCAATGTTATCATCCTCCCATAATGTACCTTGGTTTGAAAAAAAAAACTATCTTGACTAGATGCTCAGTCCTGGATAAATTAGGATCCACATCAATATCACTCTTGATCAGAACATTAGTTGGATTAGAAAGATACTTTTATAGATAAGATACATGAAACATATAATGTATGTATTCTATATAACTTTTAAGTGATAAATGGTAATAAAACTTCCCCACCTTCTCAACAAAATCATAATGACCCACATAATTATGTCCACATTTTACTTTCCTTTAAACAAGATGATAACCAATCAAGGGTGAAACATTAAAGAAAACATGCTCACCAATAGATAATTCCAAATGTCTATGATAATGATCATCGTAAGACATATTTCATCTCTATGTTTTCATCATTACCTAAAAAAATAAACTAAATATTTATTGTTTTCTCTTGAACCAAGCTCGATCCGACCAAGGAAAATTCAAAAATCACCGACCGACACAACAGAGATTTACAATATTGGTTATACAATGCCTCAAAAATATCCATTCTAATTGTATACTTTTACCTATTTCTATAAGAAAATTAAAACATCCTTAAATGTTCATCATATAATTTAGAATGATTGAGATCATAAGCCCCAAACTTATACACATGAATATTTATATCTACTTCATTCTATCTAACCAATTGGGGATGATATTCCATTATGAAATGAACCTATGATCCTAGTTACTCCTAGATTCCTCTAAAAAATAGGATGTTAACTAAGGATCCTTAGCAGAGACTATGTGATATTCAATACAATGAAAAAAAATCTCTTTTAAATATATATTCCCCACCTCTTCAACTTTGGTTGTACAATGAATGGGTATAATGTGAGCCAATTAAGTTAGTCAATCAATCAAAGCCCATATACCATTATTCGTCATCTAGGTACGTGTAAACATAACAAAAAATTCCCAGTAGATCTCAACCCACTTCTATGTCATAATTGGAAGTGGATCAAGAAAACCAAAAGGCCTTCAGTTCTAAAACAGTTCCTTTTGTCATGTATAGATATGATAGCTAAATTCATCAATGCCACATTGAATTCCTATAAAAATAAATCATCATTGCATTTCATATAAAATCATTTTATTTCCTTGGTTTAAACCTACATGGGATTATGGAAACCCATATAATAGTTTTTCTAATGATAAAAGGTGAAATATACCAGTTAAAGAAACATAGAATAGATTCCATAGTGAATAACCACTCAGAAATGGTCCCACTACCAAAAAGAGAGTCTATAATGAAACAAAACTCATATTAATAATATTATTCCAAATAATTAACTAGAGAAGAGTAAATATCAATTGAACACTAGTCTTTAAAACCTCGACCCCTTATTCTCGGACACATATATGAAACTATGAAAAATAATACATCGGGTTCTAATCTTAAAAATTTTTTTGGGCCCTAGTCAGATTTTTCTGGCTCAAAGTATATTCGATGACATTACCTTTCCCTAGCATATATTTGATGTCAAATTCATGTGATTTTTGATACTATACCCAGTGCCTCTGGTGGAGATCAAAAAATTTTGAGAGAAAAAATAACTCAAGATTTTGTTTTCTGAATACATAGAAATCCATTTTGTGAATAGGTAATTCTCCCAAATAATAGAAATCTGCAACACAATAGTGAGTTCAAGATCATGGGTTGTGTAGATTTTCTCTTATGGACCCATTTATCATGATATATAAGTAATTTCATGATCGCCATACATAAGAAATATCCAAAACTATGACCTGATGGATCATAAAAGACCACATAGCCCGACTCGACCTCTAGAATATTTAACAAAGGTTCATTATTGAAAATAATTTTCAATTCAAAAAAATAATTATGAAATTTACCATCCATTGAAAATATAATTCCCATCTATGTTAGAGAGGGAATAAAAAAATAAAACATTTAGAAGTCCTTAAAATCAATTGATAATATAATGTTAAACCCAATATTATCTAAATCTCACAAACATTATGTGGTTGATCCCATGTCATAATTGCCTTTACTTTCTCATGATCAACTGATATACCATCTTCTTGAACCATTTATCCCCAGAAAACCACTTCAACATTCTATAAATCACATTTTCATAGATTGTAATAATTTGTGTAAAATCACAACAATTCTAGAACTTTTCTCTAGTGATGAACATGATACTCCACAGAAAGAGAGAAAACATGTATTTCCTAAAAAAAATACCAATACAAAAGAATCAAGATAATCATAGAATATACAATTCATTTTAGACATAATAACATAAGGATCATTGGTTAGAACAAATGGAATGATATGGTACTCATAATGGTCATACCGTCTTTGAAATAGGGTTTTTGTAATTTTATAATCATTAATTCTCAATTAATGGTAACTAGATTGAAGATAAATCATTGTGAACCTATTCAACATCCTTAACAAATAAAATTGGTAATCAATCTGTAGAACAAAATATTTTTTCTTTATCATGACAGTATATTTTATTTTTATAATCAAAACAAATGTGAAGTGGCCCATATTATTTCTCATAAAAGTGATCTGGTTCCACCTATGGTAACACACTCAGGATTTTTATGAATTTGTCTAAAATATAATCCTGATATGTCTTTAAAAAATTTATTTCTACTAGATCCATGTCATAATAATGATTAGATATCGAAAGAATCCTGGTTTTAATTTAATATATTACTCTACCTCCATTACCCATGGAAATCTAGAGAATTTAAAAAGAAAAACATTATAAAAACAAAACTACAAAAAGATAATATCACCACTCAAGGAATAAAACTCTAGATCAAATGATAACACAAATATCTTATTCCCAAACTCTATATAAGAATCTTTGTCTCAACATGACCTCTGGTCCCATTCCTCTTGACAGATATGGCACACCCCATTGGGTGCAGTGAATGAGACCCATCAAGGCTAAAATTAAATCTAGTCATTATTTTAAATGAGCCATTCCATATGGAATATTACATAAAGAGGATTCATGTCATGAGACACAAAATCCAAAAAAATGTAAATATCTACAAGAGACAAAAATGAAGATACATTATGTATTCCTTGCTCTCTCTTTCTTCTGAGGGATGAGTAATATCCATCACATTAAATAGAAGGGACAAAGGAAGAATAATAATATTTAAAATATTATTTGAAATAAATGTATGTGATACACCAACATCTAATAACGTAGTCACTAATTATGATCCTATAGTGGTGGTAACACACACAGTCAATGTAACCACATCTGATTCCAATTGAGACACTTTCACAATGTGATGAAGAGTTGTTCCAGATTCCTATGGCTAGAACCCATTTTTTCATGAATCATATAATTTCACCACAGTTTTATACGAAGTTGATGATCTCTTTCTTCTACGTGGAGTTAGATAGACATGAATGAAATTCTGCAGGGGATATGAGTGTTCACAAGAACAACATATCTTTGGTGCCTTAGTGAAACATTATTTTCAGTTCCTAGGTTTACTACACGAGTATAAAATCAAAGGGCCACATATAGTTACTGCAAGAGGTCTATGAAACCCCTACTATTAATACCATCATGAGAATCATCACGCTTTATATTTTCTTTATATGCTCCCCTAGGGTGAATCTCAGTTGGTAGTTTCCCCTGTGGGTCTCGGAGAGGTCTCGTGTTCGAGTCTCGCCGAGTTCATCCCTGTATTGCTTGTTGCATGGTTTACGTTGTAATGTAGCCCATTCACCAAATAAACATAGGCTTTGGACTCACCTTTTATATTTCCTTTTTAAGAATTCATTGATCCGTTTCATGAAGAAAAATGAACTCCTGTTAACACTAACATACAATACAAATTCATTTTGACCATAAACACTGTATCAAACCCAAAATCATAAGAAAGAATATTCAAAAATAAAATCTGAAAAATAATATTAGATTTAAGTCTCATATCAAACTATTTAGTATTCATTTTTCATTCATTATAATCTCATGGTAAGAATACAAAATATTAGAAAAACTATTTTCATATTCTTTCATGGTCATGTCAGTCATCTCAAGTTTTAAAAAGTATGAATTCTTATCCAATACCATAGACCCTGGATAAAACTTGTTGATGAAAATAACATTGAATTCTCTCTGATCTAAATCCTATTTATTATTCATCATCATCTTCATTTCCCACAATTTCATTATATGTCCCTATAATTTTAATGTTTAACAGTTCACCTTGATTTTTTTAGCAACTCCAAGAACTCGAACAAAATATCAATAACCCTCAACCAATCTCCATCCTTTTGGTGGAACTAGTGAGCCTTGGAAGGATGAGGGAATTTTTAAAGGAAATTATATGAACAATTCCAAAAAAATTCCTTTGAGGTTCCACAACTAGATCATGAATAGGAATGACTGTAGTGCTTGGCCCAAAGCTTTGATAACAATAACAATAACCTATACTATATTATGGTCCAATAGAGAATCTGTTCATTTAGATTCATCAAAAGATTCCTATTGAAATCAAATTTCATGTCTTCTCATAGGAATGATTCCACTCAACATTAACAACCAGCATTGGATACATCAGATTAGCACTCAAATAAGAGAAATGGGAAAATTATTCCCAATAAGTGGATAAAAAATATATGGATTTCATCATATAGAAATCAAAAGCTACTAAAAGACTATAATTAAACCTTAAGAAATAGTTCCCAAAAAAATTATAGTGACTTTATCCTCATTATTATTATTATAAGAGATGCACTTAATCGTAACTAACTATAAATTTCCAACATGATTACTCAATATTTAAAATAAAATCAAGGAAATATAATTTACTTACCTTGAAACACACTTTTCAGGAATTTTCCCAAATAACCTGGTATAGTGACACTCGATCTGATTCTATAATGGCTTGAAGTGAATTATCAATCTACCTATTTTTGGTGTCTAGAACCTAGAATCATGAAATATAAAAGATTTAATAAATTTTCCACAAACATAATAGAAGTAAGAGATACAATTCAGCATGATTTCAAGAAAAACTCCACTGGGGGAATTTTACAAGAAGTAAAGTGTGTATAAACTACCATATGTGAATCCAAAATTTACTAAAAAAACCTATCTAAAAAAGTAAAAAGGGACATAAGAACTCAGTCCCAAAGACTATAAATAAATAGCACCTCCAAGTGGTGTGTTTCTCTTAATTGAACCTTGTTAAATGAAATCTATAAATGTTCAGAGGCACAAGTATGGTGCTTGATTAAAATCAACTATTGTATCCCCAAGGATTAAAAAATAAGATGGAAATATTAATTAATAAAATAATGTATTCAATTTTATATAAAGAAGAATGGATTTTCAAAAAAAATATTTAAAACAAAACATGATTTTATATTTTAAATGATGAAAATACATTAAAAATGGTTAAAACAATTATATGAAATAATTCATATAAATTCATAGTGATTGCTTATAATAGTATAATAATAATTTCATATGTATTAAATAATTAAAAATGAGAAACATGTTTATATGTGAAGAGGTATGACAGTACCAAGTTATGGGATCCTTGCACACTCATATGATGATAATAAAAATGTGCCCATACATCCTACTAACACTTGGAAAAGAAGAATAACCAACATCCCAAAAGGGATAAAATATTCTAATAAGGTTATGTCAGAGCTGTGACGCATCAATCAATTACTATGGCAATTCCAACATAGATTGTATGTCCCAAATAACTAATTATTCACCTAGTCTCCCATGTTCTCAAACAACAATCGTTAATGGTAAATTAATTTAGAAATAGTTTGAAATATAATTAATACAGTCTTCCTTTTCAATATCCCAATTTCCATTTATAAATTGTAAAAGTTTTTAATGAAATCATGCATTTTTCAAAGACATACCCTATGGTTTTATATAAAACCCATTTAGTCTATTTTTTAGAATAAATATTTTTAAATCAATCATAAAAATCAATTTCGCAATTAAATTTCACTATACAAATATAACAATTCAGATTTATAAAATTATCTATCAAATACAAATCACACCACAATTCTATATAATTGAGGTTTTGTCTCTATAACATTCTAAATCAAATTAAAATCATCAATTCAATGAAATTGGGTTTTAACATACCGATTGAAGGAAATTATATTTAAATCAATCAATTTAATTTAAATCAAGATGTTTATATTTAATCTAACATGAAATATCAACTGGAACCTCCTAACTAGAGATCAAGGGATCACAAAACATAACAACAGAAATGGAAAACTCAAACACAGAAGGACAAAAAAAATAGATATGAAAATAAAACCTTGATTAAAGATCCAAAAAATAGGTATTAGATCCTACAAAAACCTTATGATATAAAATATCATAATGTAGATATTACTTGATAGTGAGAGGGATATAATGTATGTATGAAACATACCAGGGAAGGAAAAAATGAATATCAACCATCTTTGATCTTCCTTGGAATGGGATTGGAGGTGAAAAGAATGATCCTTGAGAGCCCTATTAGTGGTTCAAATCATAAAATGTTGTGTTGGGGTAGATTAGGGGTTAATAAGGAGGGTTAAAGAGTTTTTTAATAATTTATAATTTACTTTAAATTCGTATTCATGGTTATATGGGTGTGGTATGATGGTTAAAATAATTATGTGCCCTAGAAATGGGACCCTACTGGTTAGTTTACATAGTTTTTATTTGGAGATAACAGGCTTTTCAAACCATGAAAACCATCACTACATAGATTTTCAGGGATTTCATTACTATTACATTCTATTTATGAAAATTTTGGCCAAATGAACACAGTCATAGAGGTAGTCAAAAATTCCGAAATTTCACCCAAAGCACCCCTAAATGAGACCAAACCAAACATGTACAAAATTGTGGTTTAGCAGTACCTAAAAACGGTATCAATATGTCACATGTGTTGTTATGAATAACAATATGATCATAGTCTTTGATGTATCATTTTATTTAATTCCTTTCTTGGGAATCATGATTCAAATTCTACTGACGTAATATGGGTTTTACATTACAATCACATTTATATTAGGATTTTATATGGTTAAATAAACTATGATGAGGTTATTTAATATATCGATCTCAAATATAATTTATTTTCATCTCATATGATTTGTTTTAAATATTACATGTTTTCCTTCAATTTTCATCCAATCAAGTAATCAAAATTCATGGAGTATGTTTTTATGGAAAATTATCCTTAAAATTCAATTCGGTTTGTATCATTTTTCATTATTTCCCATATTTTCCTAATAAGGTTTTTAGGAATGTTTTTTTATTATAAAATTATTAATTTGAATAATTTATAAACATGTTTTACATTAGATAAAAAAATTATAAATAAGTATCTTTCCATTTTCCACATGATGAACTTTTTACCAAAGGTGTGAATGAAATGTATTCATTGTAAATTTTATGAATGGATTTTTCTCTCATAATTTCTAATAGTCTATTTGGTTATAAAAATATATTTTTCAATTTTTATTTTTAGATTAAAATTTTCTCTTTATATTTATTTAAATATTAATATTTTATACTAGTTATTTCAAAATGAAAAGGGCATTTTCCTCCAAAAAAATTCTAGCTAACTTTTAAATTAGTTTTCACCTTTAATAACATTATTCATTGTTAATTATTAAATAATGGGGTTATGATCTATTGTCACAATATTTATTATTCCATGGATGGTTTATTATTATTGTAACACCCCGAGCTTCCACGATACACTTCTCTTTCAATAATGTAATAACTTGCATTGTACGCAAGTTCGAGTTCTAACACACCGCGACTAATCAAAGTAGCCATTATGAATAGTAATACCCACTTTTCAAAATTATAGAAATTTTATATTTCAAAATGTACTTCATTTTTGTATTCGTAATATCGAAATTATACTAAGATTTATTTTTTTGTAATTTTCTGAGAACTTTCTTTTTTATGAATAGTTAAAAATATTTAAAACAACTTTTTTAATCAAAATAAATTATAGTGATAAATTATACTATAGAGTGGTTTTAAAGTATAATTAGAATATATTTTTACCATTTTATTCAATGGTGGTCATTAGAATTAATTTCACTTTGAAATTGGACATAAACAATTGTCAATCTTTTGATATATATTGTTTCTTAAAAACACGCTATTTGTTGTGACAGCAGGAATTAGTTATAAAATTAATTAATGCAACTTATATGTTTGTAATTTTTTAAAATAGAAATTATTTTTGAATTTGGAATATTAATTATAGCTTAGGGTGATATTTTGGCATTGTTCTGAAAACATCAATTTTTGATGAATAGTAAATCCACTAAATTGTAGTTAAAAAACTGATTTTTCGTTTAAATGAAACATTACCACTTCTGTGATTTGATTTTCAAAAATCGGACAAACATGGTTGTCATTATGAAGTAAAATGTGGTTCAATGGGATTAAAATAATTTTTTGGTGAATAGTAACTTTTAAGTTTAATTAATCGCGATTAAAGGTAATTGGTGAAATTTAAGGTAAAAATGATATTATAAAAATATGAAAATACCTTTACATTTGTCCGAACCCTATTGGATGAGTCATGGAAGACCAAGAAAATACATGGGACAACATGGGGACCCCATGGAGCCACTTTGGTAGGAAAATGTCATTAAAAACTTTTTATTTAATGTTAAAATAAAAATGTCACAAACATGAGTTGTTTACCAAAAACAATATTTACATGGGGTTATACAAGTCATATTTTTTACTATAAATATTCATTAGAAAGATAAAACGATTTCTTACATCATGATAATTGTTTTATAATTTTTAGACATTAAATGAATTAAATTATTTATGATACCATGATGATGCAGTGATTACCTCATTAATTAACGATTTAAATAAAATAAAAATATAATGTAAAATATAATACTTACACTTGTAAAAAACCTATTGGATGAGTATATTTCGAACCCTTATCACCTTATCCTCTAAATATTTATGTTTCGTACCTTTAAAATCCGAAACTCATTATATAATAAAGTAACATTTCATGACTTTCCAAGAGTGCCCCTCCTATCCTCTTAAAAAAGGCCCGCACCACTACCACCTTATTCACACCATCAAATCCTTTTGGCTCGGCCAACCTCTGCCCAAATACTCTCCCAAATTCCCTCTATTACTCCTAGAAGCCTCACATTGGGCAGAATTCTTCCCAAGGAAGCCTTTCGCTCAAATCAAAAAGAGTTACCCGATTTTAAGAAGGTTAAAGAACAGTCGAGTCAAGACAGACACGAGGTAAGGGAACTTCTTAACCCAATTTCTATTCTATGGGTTAATCTCATACTTTCAAATTATGTCATTATATTATTATGGTATATCTTATATTTTTACTTACATTATGTGTACCTATAGTGAATACACACAAATATTCTACTTTATTTAAAAAATGATCTTTGTAAGGGACTTCGTCTCAATCTCCATTCATTGAGGAATATTTTGTTTTATACACAAATTCCTCATATACGGTGTATAAAGCCCTTTGACTTTGACTTTTATTCAAAATAATTCTTTTTAAACGAAGTGTTTTACTAAATGACAAAATGTATTGTTTTTTTTCTTACGTAACCAGCGACAACGACTTCTTCGCCGCCGTGACCATTATTTGAGTTTCGGATTCCTCAACAAGACATAACTTTTTTTAAATGAAAAAAAATACCATTTTTTACTTTTATTTTATTTTGGTTTTGAATATGGTATGTATAAAAAGTTGTTACAAGTCTTAATATATGAAAACCCATTGCAAATGTATATGTACTTAACGCAAGCTTAAAAATGTTTTCAGAAAACCCAACTCTCGAGTGTGGTAGACAGGAAGGGATTGGTCATGGACCCATCATGGCCTGTAATTAGTCGAGCAGTTTCAGAATTAGTTATTTTGTTTTCAGATGCTTGCATAATGTTTTCAGAAAAAACACTAGAGTATATTTGAGCAATTTTAAATGTAAGTATCTTCTAAAAATCAAACTGGTATTTCGATGCCACAATTAATTTCAAACGGTATTTTAAAAATTGGTATTCCTAAATGTTTATATACTATTTTTCATATAAGGAATGCATTTGACTTAGTAAGTGATGGGTGCAGCCTGCTATAGCTCCTCGATGCATCAGTAGGTCTCATGAGACAAACTAGTGTCTTGGCACGAGGCCTTGACAAAATCTTATTTGTAGTCTTGGCACGAGGCCTTGGCTACATGGTTATGATAGTCTGGAATTATGCATTCCATCATTATGAAAGTGGTTATTGATATTGCATGTGATTATTCGACCAGTAAAATATCCATGTGAATAAGTAAATGGCATTATCTCATTTTACTTTTTCCATATTATGTTGAAGTTCATGTTTAAAAGGCTTTTGTTTTAGTTATACATTGCCATAAATGTTTATGTTTATTTATAAAATCTTCTGCTATATTGTTATCCTTACTGATCATCTGAGCTAACCCATTTCAATGTTTTAATATTTTCCAGGATGTGAAGAAGTATTTTATGAATGACCTACAGGGATATTTAGAAGAGGATATGAGTGTGGACTATGGAGACTTTGTTATTTTAGATTTTCACTTTATGATGTTATGTAACATTTATGAATGTATCTAGTGTTTCCAAGGATACTAAAATAATCGGTCTTTCGAGACTTGATCTTTTGTGATCATGACAATGTTATGAAATAATTCCCAGACTCCGGGTAACTAGGTTCGGGGAGTTACAGTTGGTATCAGAGGCAGTTTAGTACTAACCTTGGAAGCTAGATTTAGATAAACTCTGATTAGAGCTCATAACCATAATATAGAATTTGAGGATTAGTATAGAATAAGTTCCTAGAATTTTTTTGTAGTAGAAATTTTGTGGGTTTTTCGAGTAATACATCCCTGTCTTGATACAAGCAGGTAGAGGCGGCTCTGGCACAGATGTACCTAGGGGTAAAACCTGAAAACACCACTTTGAGCTAGACTCGAATGAGAACTGGTGCACGACAACGGGCCTTGCTACACTCTTGGTTACGACACTCCCGAGAGATATGCTTAGAATAATTAACATTTCCTTTACAAACCATTATGAAGGGCTTATGAGTACATACTTCCTCAAAGAAGGCATTTTTATGATTATGGATTATATCCCTAAATAGTTCAATTTATGTTAAGTGTTTTACAAGTGTAAAATTATGTATTTTAATTCATAAACTAATGTAGTTTATGCAATTTTTTAGAAATGGCGCCTAGTGGGAGGAATGAAAACTGTATCAATGCACGCACTCCGTGTAGGGATTTCCCTCTAGCTCAAGATAATTATTGTGGAACTGGAGATACAACTGGTGCTGATCAACTTATTACCATACTGGGAAAACTAACTCAGGTTATGAATAATAACCTTACTCGTATAGAGCACCCTGATCCGCAACGTGGAGGTTCAATTTTAGACCGCTTCATGAGGCAACAACCACCAACATTTAATGGGTGTACAAATAAATTAGTAGCTGAGCAATGGATAAACTCCTTAGAGAAAATATTCCATGCCTTGGGGAGTAGTGAAAGGGAAAATGTTATCATGGCAGTTTACCGCCTCACTGGAGACGCTGATCAATGGTGGTCATTGATTCAAAACACACAAAAAGATGATGAAGTATCGAATATGGAATACAGGGAGTTCAAAGAGCTTTTCTTAGAAAAATACTTCCCTCATGACCATAGAGAAGATATGGGATGGCAATTTTTGAGTCTGAGGCAGAAGGAGGATGAGAATTTCGAAAATTATGAGGATAACTTTACAAGGTTAGCGAGGCATGCTCCAGATTATTTATGTAACCCAAAAAGTAAGATTGATCGTTTCATTGATGGGTTAAAACCATTTCTCTATCGAGCACTAGTATCAAAATCTTTCTCAACGTTAGAGGATATAGTCGCGGGTTCTATCAAGACAAAAAATAAATTCTCTAAATCTTATGAAAATAAAGTAAAGTAAGAGAAGAAGAGAACGGTGGAACAAGAGACAGATAAAAGGAAAAAGGAAAAGAAGGATTTTCCATTATGTGATAATTGTGGGAAGAATCACCCCAGTACTTGCCTAAAAGGAATGGGAGTTTTTTATAAATGTGGAGAAAAAGGTCACCAGGCTCATGATTGCAAGGGAAAGAAAGAGGCTATCAATGTTGAATGCTACAATTGTAGGGAAATGGAGTATTATGCAAATGAATTTCCTAAGCGTCCGGGAAAAATGCCTCCGAAAAGTCCAAGGGATCAAGGCCATGCTTATGCTGTTACTACAGATGAAGTTGAATAATTATTTTATTTGTGTTTTTGGACTCATGAACTATATTATTGTTATAAGAATAATGTGATATATATAAGGAATATACTGAAGTACTTGTTGTTTTCATTAAGGATTTAATATGATGGTGGTAATCATATTTTTAGAATGTGACAATAAGATAATCTTTACTTTGTTTGGGTAATTTGAGGTTACAATTGATTTTTGAATTTAGAGACCTTTTAGAGAAAGTCTGGAGAGAGGTATTTTGGATAACTATAAAGGATGTAATGGATTAAGTTGAACCTTGGATAGTATTTTTTAAGGTTAAAACATTTCTGAAGATTTGTTTTGGAATATTATAATACTATATTTTTAAGAAAAGGACAACCTGCAGGTCGGGGGGTAACCCATCGCGTCAGACAAAGCTTCAGAAATCGAACACACAACCATAGTGAGACAGGCCTTTATTACCAGCCACTAGCCTACAGGAAGTCCCTGGTTATTACAAAATAGTTTTTCTAATTTAAATGGTATGTATTAATATTTGGAACCTTGTACGATTAAGATAAATATAATATTTTTGAGTTCTATTATATTTTTTAGTGAAAGATGGGTTTGTGGTAAAAATTTATTAAATAATGAAAGTCTACATGACAAGTAAGTATATTTCCTTACGTTCTTAGTAAATATCTTTAATAAATTCCTCAACTTTATGAAAGGTAACTTTAAACAAAAACGTTGTCAGTTAACTTTTCCAACTGTGGATTCAATGACCGTTTAACCAATCACAAGTTCGTGATTTTCTTGTGGTTAACTTTCTCCAAATACTGTTTTCTACAACTCTCCATCAGTCCTTGATGGTTTGTTTCTCCTCCATATCCATATTTTCATAGAATCCTGGTATGGGCTATCTCGGGTGACCTTTGTACTTCTCTTTCTTTCTTTTAATGTTATATTATTATTAACCCTATTTCTGATGTGGTTTTTCAAAAAAGGTATTTTCTATTTTAAACCTTTTATTTTCAAAGAAAAATCTCAAATTGCGAGGACGTAATTTATTGAAGGATGGGAGAATGTAACACCTCGAGCTTCTACGATACACTTCTCTTTCAATAATGCAATAGCTTGCATTGTACGCAAGTTCGAGTTCTAACACACCGTGACTAATCAAAGTAGCCATTATGAATAGTAATGCCCACTTCTTACAATTATAGAAATTTTGTATTTCAAAATGGACTTAATTTTTTATTCGTAATATCGAAATTTTCCTAAGATTGAATTATTTGTAATTTTCTGAGAACTTCCTTTTTTTATGAATAGTGAAAAATACATAAAACAAATTTTTTAATCAAAATAAATTATAGTAATAAATTATACTATAGAGTGGTTTTAAAGTATAATTAGAATATATTTTTACCATTGTATCTAATGGTGGTCATTATAATTAATTTCACTTTGAAATTTGACATAAACAATTGTCAATCTTTTGATATATATTGTTTCTGAAAAACACGCTATTTGTTGTGACATCGGGAATTAGTTATAAAACTAATTACTGCAACATATATGTTTGGAATTTTGTAAAATATACATCATTTTTTAATTCGGAATATCAATTATTTCTTAGGGTAAAATTTTGGCATTGTTCTGAAAAACTTATATTTTTGATTAATAGTGAAACCACTAAGTGGTAGTTAAAAAACTGATTTTTCGTTTAAATGAAACATTACCACTTTTGTGATTTGATTTTCAAAAATCCGACATTAATGGTTGTCATTAGAAATTAAAATGTGGTTAAATGGGATTAAAATAATTTTTTGGTGAATAGTAACTTTTAAGTTTAATTAATCACGATTAAAGGTAATTAGTGAAATTTAAGGTAAAAATGATATTATAAAAATATGAAAATACCTTTACACTTATCCTAACCCTATTGGATGAGTCATGGACGACCAAGACAATCCATGGGTCGACTTGGGGACCCCATGGAGCCACTTTTCTAGGAAAATGACATTAAAAAATTTTATTTAATGTTAAAATAAAAATGTCACATACATGAGTTGTTTTACAAAAAAATTTATAAATGGGGTTATACAAGTCATCATTTTGACTATAAATATTCATTAGAAAGATAAAATGATTTCCAACATCATGATAATTATTTTATAATTTTTAGACATTAAATAAATTAAATTATTTATGACACCATGATGATGCAACAATTACATCATTAATTAACGATTTAAATAAAATAAAAAGATAATGTAAAATCTAAGACCAAAACTTGTCAAAAACCTATTGGATGAGTATATTTCGAACCCTAATCACCTTATCCTCGAAATATATAAGCTTTGGACCTTTAAAATCATAAACTCATTATATAATAAAGTAACATTTCATGACTTTCCAAGAGTGCCCCTCCTCTCCTCTTATAAAAGGCCCCCACCACTACCACCTTATTCACACCATCAAAGCCTTTTGTCTCGGCCATCATCTGCCAAAATACTCTCTCAACTTATCTATATTACTCCTAGAAGCCTCACTTTGGGCAGAATTCTTCCCAAGGAAGCGTTTGTCTCAAATCAAAAAGAGTTACCCGATTTTAAGGAGGTTAAAGAACGGTCGAGTCAAGACGAACACGAGGTAAGGGAACTTCTTAACCCAATTTCTATTCTTTGGGTTAATATACTACTTTCAAATTATGTCATGATATTATTATGGTCTATCTTATATTTGTACTTAAATTATGTGTACCTATAGTGAATACACATAATATATCTATTTTATTTAAAAAATGATCTTTGTAAGGGACTTCGTCTCAATCTCCATTCATTGAGGCATATTTTGTTTTATACACAAATTTCTCCTATACGGTGTATAAAAAAATTTTACTTTTACTTTTATTCAAAAGGAATCATTTTATATGAAGCGTTTTACAGAACGAAAAAAGGTATTGTTTTTTTGTCGTACGTATGCGGCGACAACGACTTCTTAACTGCCGTGGCCATTATTTGAGTTTCGGCTTCCTCTAAAAGCCATAACTTTTTTTAAATGAAAAACAAATACCATGTTTTACTTTGATTTTATTTTGGTTTTGAAAATGGTATGTATCGAATGTTGTTACGAGTCATAATATATGAAAACCCAGTGCAAATGTATATGTATATAACGCAAGAATAAAAATGTTTTCAGAAAACACCACTCTCGAGTGTTGTAGACAGGAAGGGATTGGGCGTGGACCCATCATGGCCTGTAACTAGTCGAGAAATATCATAATTAGTTATGTTTTTTCAGAAGATTTCATAATGTTTTCAGAAAAACACTGGAGTATATTTGATCAATTTTAAATGTAAGTATCTTCTAAAAATCGAACTGGTATTTTGATGCCGCAATTAATTTCAAACGGTATTTTAAAAAATAGTATTCCTAAATGTTTATATACCATTTTTCATATAAGGAATGCATTGGAATTATTAAGTGACTGGTGGAGCCCGTTATAGCTCCTCGATGCATCGGTAGGTCTCATGAGACAAACTAGTGTCTTGGCACGACGCCTTGACAAAATCTTATTTGTAGTCTTGGCACGAGGCCTTGGCTACGTTGTTATGATAGTCTGGAATTATGCATTCCATCATTAAGAAAGTGGTTATTGATATTGCATGTTATTATTCGACTAGTAGAATATCCATGTGAATAAGTAAATGGAATTATCTTATTTTACTTTTGCCATATTATGTTGAAGTTCATGTTTAAAATGATTTTGTTTTAGTTATACATTTCATTAAATGTTTATGTTTATTTATAAAAGCTTCCCCTATATTGTTTTTCATTACTGGGCATCTGAGCTCACCACTTTCAATGTTTCAATATTTTCCAGGATGTGAAGAAGTATTTTATGAATGACCTGTAGGGATAGTCAGAAGAGGATATGAGTGTGAACTATGGAGACTTTGTTATTGTAGATTTTCACTTTATGATGTAATGTAACATTTATGAATGTATCTAGTGTTTCCAAGGCTACTAAACTAATTGGTATTTCGAGAATTGATCTTTTGTGATCATGCCAATGTTACACAATAATGCACCGACTCTGGGTAACTGGGGTCGGGGCGTTAAAATTATAATGATTAAATGTGTATGAAACATTGTTTCAATTCCATAAGATAGTAAATGATGAAATGAAAAATGTTTTCATGATATTGGGGAATTCATAAGAATGGATTATTATTATGTGATGTGTGTGTATAATATATCCCTCTAAAAAATTAGCTAACAATAAATGTTTTATGAGATAAAATTATACACTAAAGGTTATCCTGTTAAAAAAATAGGATATAAAAAAGGTTATCCATGGCCCAAAAGTTGTTTCATGGGAGGTTATCCAAATCCCAAAGATGTTAAACATTTGGATAGACCAATATTAATATGCGATGAATATCATTTTGGGTATCCTTGGTGTGATATTTTTTTTGTAATGATTATGAAGCAGTTTATTCCAATCTATTACGATAAAATTGCATGCCAATATTATGTTCTCATGGATTGGGCTATTTGATTATTGTATGATCCTAGTATTATGAATACTGAATATTTAATCCCTGACTCATGATAATGATATATGAATTTATGGATATGAAATTAATCAATTCAAATAATTTTATAATACCCATATCCTCATGATATGCATGCATATAATCATAGTGTAATATCTCCCTTGTTTACCATTATAGAAAAACAACACTCACCCATTATTATTTGTCTTTTTCCATGAAATATGGAAAACCCAATTATGTATAAAATGACTAATAATGATTCTAACTATGAATAAATAAATAGAATATGATATATATCATTCTTGTAATGGTTTTTTATGTATCCAAGTATATGATGATAATACACCTATATGCTTCTATTGTGGATCATAACTATATGTAATGAATACACATATAGTAAGATATAATATTTATGTATCAAATTATTTTATAGAGACCCTGGATTTTCATACATATATATAACATATTAACATATTAATAATCATTATATAATATGAAGATCCACTATGTAGACTTATAGGACTATTACCTGTAGTAACATGGAAACATAAATAATATGTTCATATGTGAACTGTGGAATCTACCACTATGTTCTTCTTAAATAACAGCCTAATTATACATTTCATACATAATACCTTTCTCCATAACATGGGGAAATGAAACATAAAATATGGTGATATTATATTCTCAATATGGTTAAACAATGGACACAACAATATAATATTGTTATAAGGGCCTTATAATATGAGAATACCATTTCCAAACAATAACCTATGAATAATAGATTATAAAAATATTTCCTGAAATAAATATTAAAATTTGGTAAGACATGAATAATAAAGGAATAAAAGAACATGTCCAATTTGATCAATAAATAGTAATAATAAATTGATTTGTTGCATACGGCTATGGATATAAAATAATTTATATTGTAGTGAAGGCTCACTATAAGAGCTATTATTGTATAATGGAATCACTCCCCTAACCATTATTGTGGTCAATGTTCAATACCGAGATTGTAATAGCGGATAGAGTCATACAAAGAATTGTGATCAAATATACTGCCAATAATATTTATCCAATGATATATCTATCATTACCCAGTGCATTTGAGAGATAGATATTTCCCACCCATCCCTGGTTATAACGTCACTAACATCTTAGGTTTTATGAAAACCTCCATCACAAAATTAAAACCAAAAATATGTGCAGTACTATATCATAAAAAACTAATCATGTCCCATCCTTTAAAAATAAATTGGTTTCATTAACACTTCCTCAAAGAATAACCCACGTAAGTGAAATGGGTTTTATAAGGATTTCGTCTTTCAATCAAAGAATAAATTGTGTAAAAGGGAATGAGATTCATAAAAATAATTTCATAATTATCATATAGAATGATGTTAGTTAATAAATATGATATTATTGGATAATATCCCCCAGTATATCATAAATTAAATAAAATTATTTTATTAATGATGAAAAACTATTTTAAAATTTAAAATAACTCAAATCTTTTCTTGAAGAAAATACCTGCACATTTAAACCCTTATTTTTCAAACTAGAAATTCATATAATATTTCATAAATCCATTACATTGAAAATATACATGAAAACATATAATTTAATTTTTAAATAAAATATTTATCATAATTTTGGTAAATTCTATTAATGTATTACATGTTAAAAGAAAGAATTCCTTTCACGCTATTGTAAAAAGAAAAAAAGTGTCATATTAAGAAAAAGAAGAAAATATTACTTTAAAAAAATATAAAAACCTAACTATGGATGAAAATTAATTTAAAATAATATTAATAATATGATAAAAATTATGGAATATATTTTTTTGGAAGAAAAGTGTTTCTCAATCGAAGGGAGAAATAAAGTTGTGTTTCCGTAAAACAATTATTATCATCAAGTGAGTACACAAAAAGAGTAAAATGAACCAAAAATATTAATTTTAATTAAATAAAAATAATATAATAAAAATAATTTGTTTCATGTGGTATGGATAATAATATATTATCCCTGGTAGTATAAATATAAATATTCATGATAAACATGTAGATTTTATCATAATGTATTTACAACTTCCGTATCTATTGTATAAAAATTCCCATGATACAAATAAAATTTTATAGATATGTTAATCCTATATTTTCCAAGATAATAATAAATAAAATAATTTCATGGTTAGTAAATAAACCACACCAAATAAACATGGGGTGTATAAGGCATGTGTACATATAAATAAAAGTGAGAAAAAAAATAGATTTTACTATGGTAACATTTAAACAAAAATTATCCTGAAAGAATAATACAAATTGAAAAATTATATATCATTAAAATTATTATATTCAGGATATAATACTTCAAAGAATATAACATAAGAAAAAAAATTGAATGAGTCGTAAATTTGGTATAAGTCTCCCAAAGATAAATGTGATATTTGAAATCACTTAACATTTTTATCGACATCCTTTATAAATTTCAAAAGCTAATTCATAATAAATATAGGTTTATTATAAAACAATTAATGATATATTATTATATGTATCATAGAATATTTTTTTTACTATAACCTTTTATTAGCTGTTTATTAAATATTCTATGTTAAAATCTTGTTTTATGTAATATAATATTTGTTTTTTATGTATATATAGATTTTTCAATTTCATTACCTTTACAATTATAATGGTCCAATCATCACCATAATTTTACCCATGAAATAAATATCATATTTATTCATTAAATATGTATATTGATTTAGCCATAAATAATATAATTAGAAAATGAATTAAATTGTTCATGGAGAAAGATGTCAATACCTTTGCATTCACGTTGTTTCCGTTTTCTAAATGAATATTATGAAATGTTTAATGATAATATATCATCATTATACAGTAACTATGATACCATATATATCACATATATTCATTAATTTCATTTTTATTACCATCCATGTAAAGAGTATGTGAAAAACAAATCATATCACTTCGCGAGGTGATAGTCTACTGTATACATGCACGATATTGTTGTATCCCATGGAATAGAAAGTAAGAAGTTATATATGATATTTTAATTCTAGGATTATAATTATTTTATAAAACTAATTTAATATTTTTAATACATTATTATATTATTCTATGAGATGTAGACCTAGAAAATTAATTACATCAATTCGTAAGTCGGTAATTCGTTGCACACTCGTTCGACCTTTCATTTCCCACATGATATAAGAGGTGGTGGATTTTGTTTAATTAATTAACAAAACAACATTCGAGTATATGTTATATAATGATTATATTAATTCATCATGGTGTCAAATAATTTAAAAAGTTTTATGAAGAAATAAAATAAAATACATGGTAAAAGATTTTACCTCATATTCAGAGAAACCCTATAGGTATACTATTAAAGCCTTGATGGGAGGATTTAAAAATAAAAATAAGTCATATAAGATGTTGATAGATTATTACATAATATAATTGGATAACTATTGTCTTAGAAAATTATATTTGGATGTTTTTAGATGATAGGAGAAGGGGTGGCCTTTTGTAAGGGGGGAGAGGACACATTTAGAATTTTCCAAAAAAAAAATAGGTGTAACCATTTTTTAAACATTTCAAAAGGCTCAAAAGGGATCATTAATTATCATTATATGATTAATGAATGAAATATTTGTATAAATGAGTATTGTATATGTTTTTTTAATTTTTACCACTTTCTTTTTTGGTTTAACCCATACTAAACCCATTTTAACCATAATTGTGGTAATAATTATTATTTTTACAATTCATTTTTTCCATAATGTAAACATGAACATATTATATAATATTAGTTATTCTATTTATAATTATTTAACTCACATTTCAAAATTCCCTTCACATAAGTGGACATTGTTTATTCAAAATTAATCCCATAAACATGATAAAAACCATTTTCCTAAAAATCATAGTAATAGAATGTTTTAATATAGAAACTATATATTATTTAGTTAAAAATCACCAAAATTCATTTAATAATAACATTATTCATTTAATTTTAATTTATAATAATTTTTAAATGAGGTAGATCATTGTAAAATCATTGAAGGAAATGGAATTGTTTTAATAAAATTTAGTATTTTAAACTATTCATTGAAAAATAAATCTTTTCAAAAAATTATTAAAAACTCACTAAAAGATAAATTTTACATATTGATTTTAAAAAATTAAATTGTTTATAAAGATATATTTTCTAAAAGTTAAAAAATTAATTATTAAATTACTTTGAAAAAAATAGAGAAAATGGTTTTTAAGAAAATGCATTTTTAGGGATAAACTACCTTACATTATGTCTATGACTTATAATCTTCATTATATAGATTTTCTTTATTATATATAAATATAAATTCTATTTATTTAATTTATTTAATTTTTATCATTATTAATTATAGGATAAATGAGTTAATTAAAATCAAAAAACATTATGCACTTAAAAATTACCGTTTTAAAATTGTGTTTTTTGGAATAAAAGTATATTTATACTAAAATCATGAAAATCTCCAGTACGAATGAAATTAATTATATTATTTTAAATAAAATGTATCGTATTTAACATTATGAAAAAATCCATAATAAAATTTGAACTCAAAATATATGTTTTCATGAAAGTAAATGATGGTGTTTTCAAAAATGATATCTTCAGAGACAACCCATTTATTTTAAAAAATTACATAAGTTTCACCATAATCTAATAATGATATTATTTTTATAAATTTGGAGTACTTTTTATAAAATAAAATTATTTAATATTGTAGAGACTAAATATATTATCCACGCATTGAATCACTAAAAAATATTTTTAAAATAAATCTAATTTTGAAACATGAGATGAATTTTAATAAATATTATGTGATAATTTCATAATATATAATTAATAAATTTTTATTTCATTGTAAATCAAAATATATTTAATAATTTGGTTCTTATAAAGTAATTTTTTAGGGTAACAAATGATATTAAATGAATTAAATTTATCTACAAAATAATAATATTCCAAAAAATCATGGGGTGTTACATTCTAATCCCATTGTAACATTTATCTCCCTAAAATGTGAACTGAATCATGATAATCAAGTGTATGTAATTTGAAAATTCAATTTTTTAAAAATCGCATATTAAAATTGATGATAAAATATCCTCTTAGAGTGAAACTTAATGATAAATATGAAGGTCATCTAAAGAAAATTAATGACCATAGATCACTAATACCATGAAATAGAATTATCATGAGATATTTAAATACAAAATATCATATACAAAATATGTTAATAAAATACCATAAATTCTTCATTAATGAAGTTGAAAAGGGAATCATTTTTTTTCATTAAATCCATTTTCCTTATTTTGAGGGATTTTTTTCTATCAAGATAGAGAAAATGAGAAAATATATATAATTTATTTATATTTCATAAGAAAAATATCATTCGTTTGTTGGGTTTCAATCAATTGAAAATTAATCTCTTACTCTAAGAAATTAATAATAATAATACATTCCTAAATAACTAATGTATTGCAATATTAATAAAAGAATGATAAATTATTCATTCTATGTCTATTAATTATCTGAACCATGAAGGTCATCATGGGTTATCATATATGAATGAATAATCATATGGTGAAATCAAACATTTGTATCTATAACCCCACTCAATGTTCACCATCACTATTTCATAAAATTTTAACCTTAATACCCATCCAAAATTCAAAAATATATAATAAATAGAACTAAATTTAGTAATATCAACATTAAAATAACCCTCAAAATATCATAAAGTATTTCTTATTAGTCATATACCAAATATGTAAATACCATGGTCATATATTACATATAAACATGGTAATAAACAGAATTACAATAAATAAACAAGGAAACATACATTCATCCTCATTCTTGAAAAAAAATCGGTTACTAGATATATTCCATAAATCAAGAAATATTGTAAACTTCAACAATAATAACAGAAATTTTTGTTTACAAAATATCATTAATTAGTTGCACGATTATCAATATTATTAAATTTATATTATCTATATGAGTGATAACATTATAAAACCTAGAAATAATCATCTAAATATTAAGATTTCAAAAACAGTTATCTTCCCTTAATCATGTTTTTTATATTAATATATTTACTTTCTATTAAATCAATTTTCTAGGTCATCAGTACCTTTTAACATATTCTTCAAAATTCATTATGTAAAAATCCTTACCAATATATATATATATATATATCATAATTCACATAACATAAATATTTTATTCAAATAAATAATCAATTAATTCAATACACATTATTATTAAACTATAAACTATGTTTCATAATATTATTCCTCTATACCTCTTTCCTATCACATGTCACCTACAGTCTTATGACCATCGACAGGAAAAATAACTCATGAATCATTATTAATGCACTTCGTGAGATTTCATTATAGGAAATTTATTTACATAATTATCATAATTTTGACATTCAAACATTTAAACAGAGATGATTCCTTAGGGGAAATTTACCTCTTCCATTGTACTAACATAAACATTAATTTTTTACTTTGAAATTAATTAATCTATTCCCTTATTCTACAAAAATAGTACATCTTCGAAACCCTTTGTAACATTCCTTTGTTTATTATTCCCTCATTCTCATCATATTTTGAACTAAATATTTTTTTCCGTTAGTGTCTACCACCCAAGCTCACTGTTTAATAAATCCTAATCTTCTTTAGTGAGCCAAGAGTTGGTTAAAGAAAATATTGTAAATCATATATCGTTATAAATGATTAGAAATAAACATAATATCATAAAATATAGTCACCATAAACTTTGATTTCTCATCAACATATTTTCTATGAAATTTAACTCAATGTCATTTCCTTTTTGTTTCCACCATTAACCAAAATACGAAAAAATGTATGAGAATTAATAATCATTAAGAGAAACCAATAAATCATGACAAATAACTAAAAGGTTGAATAAATCATAAAAAAATTATTTTAAATTTATCAATCCTCATTATTAACATCTAATATTCATTGGAATTATTAATAGTCTTCATGTTGGTTCATAAATGGTTTATAGATTTCTAAATCATATCACTTGGGAGTGTCAAACAAGGTGTGTAACATGGCCCATAAAGATGCACCATGTAATAATAATGTCCGAAACAAAATACCCATTTTGAGTTATTTATACTAGGTATAAATTTTACATAGATACATGCACTTTTAATATATATATAGGGACATAATTCTAATAAACCAATAGATTAATCATTCAAAAAAATGTCATGATATTTTTGAATACATATACATACTCAAATAATTTTTATTATCTTTTTTTATCCTTGTATATAGATGATTGACTAAAAATTACTCTAATACCAATTGTAGTAAATAACACAATTTATAAATAAACATAACAAGTAAATAAATTAATATTTATTAAATAAAATATTATACAAGATAGTATTTTATAGGTATAGTGTATTTAGGAACATAGAAATATATGAAACTAGATCATAAGAGAACTATATCATCTCCTAATAAGATATTAACTACTAAAACCCTTCATAAACAAGTTATACATAATATCATTCTTCATAACATACGTGGAGGACTCGAATGAAATGTTGACATCATATGCACAATGAGGCTAAATCAGTGAGATACCAACATAACATGAAAACAATAGTATAAAAATATGGGAATAATATTTAAAAACCATACCCTTCATATCATAGATCATAAAATGTATTGGTGAAATAAATATGTTAGTTTATAAGACATAAATCATAAAATAATAAAAATAACATGATCAATGAGAGCATATTATAGACATGAGGTATAGATTTTTGGCATGCACATAAGAATATAAAATTTTTTATTAGTATTCAAGGATCATTCCCATAGATATCATAGTTTAATGGGTTCACTCCCTAGATAATTAGTCTCAATAAAAAAATAGTAGATATAGTCCCTTACTAAACTTTGTTCATACCCTATTTGAGACATGTTTATCTAATGAGATAAAAATATTTAACTAATGTATTGTGTTGAGATATAAGTCCCACCCAACCATTATAATATCATAACAATCATCCCCATCCATAAAGTGTCTCCCATATCATAATTATAACCATAATTATGTGTTCCACTAGATTATAAATGTATAATCATATGAAAACCCATGAAAAGAAAAAAATCACAAATATTTCATTATATTATAACTTGTTGAAAAGAAATTAGTTTTGTAAATATTTAATCATTTCATCATAGCATTAAAGATACAAAAAATAATGGGTTTTATAAACATCGTTCTATAATAATCAAAACTCATCTAGAGAAATAATTAATATGGTATTATTGTATCATATACGCAGTTAATAGAATGTAGCATTAGAGGATGACATCATAGATGGAAATTTGTTTTGATAATAAAATCACATTAAACATTTCTTGAGGAAAATATCATTTCATTGAAATTAACCATATGAATAAAACAAATTAATAAAATATTTTTGGAAATAAATTTATTTGAAAATAACACTGAATACTAATAAAGTAATTTTTTATATAATAATTTTAATGATGAATATAAATTTCATTGATATCAACCAAGGTAAAATAAATCATTTCAGTCACACTTTTGTAAAAAGTAAAAAAGTACCTCCTTTAGAAAATGATATATAAATTACATTAAGAAAGTTATAAAAAAATACTATTGGTAAAATTTTTATTAAAAATTCATATTAAATTGTTTTTTTATAAAATTGAAAACATTGATTTTTTTAGAAAAAAGGAAAGTTGGCTGAATAAAGAATTCAAGTAAATTTTTATTAAAATTTTATTTTTTTAATATTCATTAAAGAGAGAGAGATAAATTAAAGAGAAAAAATAATTTTAATGAAATAAATATTGTACAAAAAAATTCATAGGTTTTTTGGAGTTATATTATAATATCTCATTATTAGAATAATATAATAAACAATCTGGATAAAGAATGTTACTGTAACATAATGTTGATACCACTTTGTGTTTTTTGGGATTTTATTCCCCATGAAGTAAATAAAATTATATGTTTATATATATTTCATTATTTAAATAATAATAATCATAAAATACATTCATGTGTAGTATAAACACCATAAAAATGAAGCTTCTGGTATACAAGGCATGTGTACCAAAAACAAATTGAGAGAAAATTCCCTTGGCACATGGGAAACTTTTGAACCATAAGTCTCATGAAATAAAAACATAAATATAAAATTCAAGTAGAATATATTTAATTATATTCAGTATATAACATGTAAAAGGGTCTGTATATACTACACACTAAATAAATGAGTTTTGAATTTGGAAAAAGTATCGCATATATTTATTTCAGAATAAAAATCACCTCAATTATGTATTGAATTACTTTTTTCAAATTAAATCCTACTTTATAAAAAATATATTTTTATTATAAATTTATTCCATAACTAGAATAGTATTTATCATAAAATATATGTTTTAACTATAACATTTTATTCTTTTTTTATAACAATTCCAAGTTAAAATCATATCTTCGACAATAATTGCTTCATTTTGTATAGATGTTTTGATTTTTTATATTTGATCCTTTTATATATATACTGGTTAAATCATATCCATAATATTAAAAATGATAATAATATTACATATTTTAAATATATATGTATATTTATATATATATATTAATATATAATAGTAAAATATATAAAATGATTTACATTTTTCATAGAGACGGTAGGCCATGTAAACGCATTAATGTTGGTACGATTTTCCTAACATACAGGGTGAAATAAAGGTAAATAATTTATTAAAATTTCATATTTGTCATTCTATTATATGAATAATATATATTCATTAAATATATCCCTATTATCATCCAGGTAAATCGTAAGTGAAATACAAATCACAGAACTTCATGAGGTGGTGTCAGATATATACATGAGTGACATTATTGTATTCCTAAATAATTTAACTTAAAATATTATTTGCAATATTGTAATTAAATAAGATTAATTATGAATTAAATATAATATAAATATGTGAAATCCATCATTATAATCACCCATGATGGATGGTCATGGAAAATAATGTAAATCAATTTGTAAGGTGGTATTCGATCATACCCATGATCAGCGATTTCAATTCCCACTTCATAGAAGAGAAGATTGTTGTTGGCATTAAAATATGAAATGAAAATCTGATTATATTGGATATAATTATTTTTTTATTCCAGAATGGTTAATGCAATTTTAAGGAGTTAGATGTAGAAATAAAATTAAAAAACCTAGTTTAGGATCACACCTCTTCTTCCAAAAATCCCTTTACGTTAAAACCAAAATCCATACTAGTAGGGTTTAATATGAAAAATAAGCAATATGGTATGTGAGGATGTATTTAAATAATTTTTTTTTGAAAAAATATTGGATGATACAAATGGTTTTTGAATTGTGAATAGGTGTTGAGAGGGTGTTTTGTTTTATATGCGGGGAGAGGACATACATAGAAGTTTCAAAAAGAAAATGGGGTGCCCATATATTAATCCTGAAAAATGTTTCCAAAATGATTTATTATAGAATATAAGAAGATTAAAGTCTTAAAAAGAGACATATAATAGGAATTGGATATTTTTTGATGTCATTTTTTCCCTTATCCTTTTAGGATAACCCCTAAATAATCCCATCTTAACCTTTACCATGGTAATTAATTTTTAATTTCACAACATGTAGTTTTGAAACAGAAATTAATTAGAAAATATTATAAAAAATTAATTATGTTAACTCAAAAAATTTAATCTATTTTTTCCAATTCCATTAACATAAGTAGAAAAAAAATTATTTAAAATTATACTCACAGATGTAACGAAAAAAAATCATTTCCATAGAAATTTTTTTCAAAAGTATAGAATGGTTTAATATAAAATATCAATATTAATTTGATTAAAATAACATAAAATCTTTTAATAAAAATAAAATTGAACTAATTTTTTATTTAAATTTTTTTAAAAAATTATTTTGATTAGTTAATGTTTTAAGAGAAAAAAATTATTTAATAAAAATCAGCATTTTCCCGATTTAGTAAAAAATATTTTTTCATAAAATTATAAAAAATTCACCATTATAAAATTTTGAAAATTTTATTCTAGAAATGAACATTTTTCAAATAATTTTTATAATTTTATTATAATTTAATTATAATATAAGTTTGATGAAATGTCGATGAATCCCAATTATCAAATAAATGAATTCTTTTGAAGGAAAAGATGATTTCATATTAAATCTATGACTAGTACTCTTTTTTATATGAATTTAAATAAATACATATATATATATTCTACAAATTTATTTTTTAACATTCTTATTTTGTGGTTATTTTAGTTAATTAAAATAGAAAAACATTATGCACTAAAAAATAATATTTAGAAAAAAATCTTTTTTATGTATAATAATAAATTCATTCCAAAATCATGATAATTACTAATAGAAATAAATTTAATTATATTTTTTTAAGTAAAATTTATTAAAAATATCTTTATAAAAAAATAAAAAATACAATCAGAAAATAAATTAGTTGATTCAATGAAATGAAAAGATAATATTTATAAAAATGATATTTTCAATGAAAACAGAATATTTTTAAACAAATCAAAATACATCACCATAATATTATTTTGATAGTTTGTTTTAAAAGGTATAATTTTGGTAAAATAATAATTCAAAAATATGTATAAAAACATATATCATCCCTGAACAAAGGTAATAAAAATAATTTTTTGTAAGAAATGTATTTTTCAAGCAAAAAATGGAATTTATTAAAAATTATGTTCTTGTATCATAAGAAATAATAAATTAATTTATATTAAACGGGATCCCTATAAATATTCACAATATTGGTTTTTAATACTATGTATATTGTTTATTGAATTTTATTAAACAATGAAAGTTATTTTTAAAAAATATTTCATATAATCGCAGGTTGTTACGGTTTTAGTGGCCTCATCTCCCATGCATTTTAGGGATCTATAATCACCTAACAACTTTTCCAAAAAATTTATAGGATTCCAATTGGGTGTGTATTTTGTGGACATAAGTCTTTAAGATTATGAGAATTTTTTATATCATATAATAGATATCCTAAGGAGAAATTTGTGGGTATGATGGGCTTGGTCTCAAATGATGTGATGGATATAAGATTTTTTACCAATAGTTTATAGTACCATATTAATATTGTCCTAGAATATTGGTGTTTTGGTGAGAGTAATATATATATGAATGTCTTGGTATTATGTTATTATTATTGTTTCTCCTTATGGATGGTTCATTAACACTTTTTTGAGATATATTATATAGGACTTAATCCTTGGACCGGAAAAATTTGTTCTTATAAATGATTGATATTTTACCCAGGGTCAAAGTGTGTGTTTAAATTGGGGTGCTCATTGAGTAGTGACACTATTATAGTGTTATGATAATAATAAGGAAGCCTTATTGGAATATTGGGGAATGAATTATGTTGAGTAAATTTTTTATGAATTCATATTGGGGTGATTCATGTTAGTTATCATCAATGAGAAGTAATTTTATTGGGTCTGAGAATCATAGTGAATTAATTATTCAGATATAAGGGTTTATTGAATATTATTACTACCCTTAATTTTTTTTAGGGTTTTAATGAAGGGGAATATTGAGGGTCTAGAAAATATTTGATGTGATATTGGTAGTAGAGCTATGTTTTCTACAACTAGATTCTAGCTTTTCATCCAATATTTTTTAAATGGTAGATTCATAGGATTTTAAACATATAATTAGATATAGGGGAGAGATTTAAATTGTAAGTGAGATTCTTATGGGACCATAAAATGAAGGAATTTTTTTCCTCATGTGGTTGCTTAAATCAATTTTTACCACCTCATGATATGATTCGGGTATTTTTATCCCAGAGGTGATGGTTTCAGTCATGATGATGATTTCTTCTCTTTTTTCCATCTATAGGGTCTACATTGGTATAACTTAGATATTCAAAAGTACATTAACCTAGGGGATTATTCATCTCATGTATTAGGTTTTCATTATTTTACACCATCATGATTAACTATATATATTATATTTATTCTAATTTGATGTACCCTAATGCGATAATTTGGCTCATGTGGGGGGCCAACATTTTTATTTCCCTGTACAATATTGGATTTTATTATATGGTATTATTTATAAGACCACGTCACATGGTAATGGTTCATCATATGTGGGAGTTAGGATAAAATGTTTCCATTACTATGATCTACTTCCAGTATAAAATTGTATATCGTTTGGAAAGTTCCATTATTTTTTTGGTATCATTGATTGGGGATTTATTATTTGACATTAGTAAAAGAATTATTGAGAGAGGTACATGAGTCATTATTCATGGAAGAACCAATAAAACATGTTTATACAAAATGACACCATTGGAACTTATAAATAACAAAAAAAAATATGAAACAACATCCAAATTTAAGGAACACTATTAAATTCAATGTATAATAACTTAGAAAGATGAATCCTTCCCATAAATTACTAAACTAATTTTACCATCTCTCACTATAGTGATCCTAATTTTTCATACATGATTATTACATCTTTTTAAAGATAATAAACATAAATGTGTTATACAAACCAAATCCAATTATTTAGTGCCTTTATAAATTTATTTACAACATATAACATTTACAAAATAGAACATAACCATTTATTTAATTACATCTTATCTATATTCATTATGGTCTTTGTGTTCTCTTTAGAATAAGTAATCACCTCTGAATATACATCAATGAAATGGGTGAGTGAAAATCCATGTAACTGGATAGACGAGAACGTGGATAAATATGAAATTTGGTCTGAATAACCATCATCACCGTAAAATAATTATCAGAGCATCATCACAATCATGAGATGAAGCAATAGATAGAGGCATGAAATGTTGTAATACATAAAAATGAAACATCATGTCTTAGTGGTCAACTACCAAACATTTTTTTGAACTATGATATCATCATGTTTTTGCATTTTTTACATAATCTCATGAGATTCATCACATTACTAATGGAATTGGAGAGATTTATAAATATAGGCACAACCATTATAGTATATCATTTACATGGGCTATATAATTTTGGGTGCACCCATCACATCAGGACATTTACAAAATCATTTATGCCATATAGAAAGTATATCAATATTGGACATAAAATAACTCATATAAAAGAATGTGTTTCATTTCAAAAATCATAATTTCACGGAAAAAAATTGGGGCTCCCAACAAAAATAAGGAATAACGTAATTGTTATAATAATGATCAATATTTATTGAGAATGAAACAATCTCATTAAATGTAAAATTTATGTTTTTAGAAAGAACTGTTATTTTAGGAATATATTTTCATTTATCATAAAATCAGGTTTGAAACATTTATATCTAAGAAATAAAATGGAAATATGATGACATAATAATTATGGAACATCAATGGAATATTAATATTGAAAATGAAGTGAAAGACGAAAAACCTAATGGAAGATAGTTTAGTTCTAAAATCCTTTTACCTTCAGTCTAAGTGAATTATTAAGATCAATATCCTAGATAATCAAATTAAATTAATAAATTAAAAATTAAAAACTTCTCATACATTTATTTGATTTAATTTATTCTTTTTAAGTACATTTATATCTATTATATGAGTTATAGAGTTCAAGTCAATAATTCGTGAGTTTTTATTTTCATTGTTATGATGATAATCTCACTTGAATATGAGCATGGAAGATTATGTAGAATGCGTATAATTTTCTAGAATTTAAATTATAACATTTTAATGACCATAAAAATAATTAAATGGTCATACATAGCTTTTTATAATGGTAATTAGTGTTACTCATTACATAAAAGGATAGTGATAATAGTTTATATTTATTGGTGAATATTCAATCCTCACAAGCTAGTTTTGTTCCATTATTTATGATTGTGTATATAATATAGTTCTAGAAAATAAAATGGTTATTAAATGACTTAAATTGGTTTGAAAACGATTATAGAGGTCTTATGAACATACATGAATGCATGCAAGTAAAATAAAAACACACCTTCTATGATGTTAGTAAATTGACACATCAAGGGTGATTATTTCATTTTCCAAATAAGAGAGAGAGATAGAGAAATGGGTTTCATGATAGATACTACATTAATAAGGAATAATTATATTATATAAATGATATCGGAGTTATCATGAATATTTTGATAGATATGGTGGGAGAAAATAAAAAAAAGAAAAAGAAATTTCATGAATTTAAAAGGGAAAGAAAGAGGATTTTACGTCTTGAATTACTCCTCTATGAAAAACACCTTAGGGAAATGGTTTTGATCATTTTATGGGACCAAGGTATCTTAGACATGCAGGTGGGGCTTGAGAATACATTTTTATTGGATTTGGATAGGGATCGATGTTTTAAAGTTGTGAAGAGAAGAGGAGGTGATGGGTGGTGGTTATAGTATTGGAGAGGGGAGTTGTCCCATTATTATATTCATTAGATTATTATTTTATATCATGATTATGAATTTTTTATGAATTATTACAGAATATATTAAAACAATGAAGATAATTATATATTATTTTTATTTCATTAGGCTTAACTCAATGAATTGTGTATTTAACTTACAATATACACATACCCTAAATTACAACATTTTATTGTTCACCAAAAATTCAACTATTTCTGATAAATCAAAAAAAAATAACCCTTCCATTTTTTGACATGTATAATCAATAATGAATCAATTTTATGAAAATAATTTTTTAAATATGAAAATAATAATTTTTAATTAATATAACTATTTATTCAAAAAATAACAATTTTAATATTATAAATAATTTTATGAAACTTTCAAAAAATAAATAATGTTTAATAAAATTATCTTATAATTATAAGACAACAAAATATTATTTAATGAGTTTATTTTAATTAAATTAGTATTTCATTTAAATAAATATCTTATTTATGAAATTTTTAATTTATATTTATAACTTGTAAAAATACCAATACTGAATTTATCATTTAAAAAATTAATTTAAATATATCATGATATAAATATATTATATTTTAATTCATAAGATACCTAAATTTTATTTACACATTAAATGGTGAAGTTACTATTCTATTAGATGAATTAATATCATAATGGTCATGTTACTATTTTAAAGGTCATGTTACTATTCCATTAGTATATGTTCTTCAATTTCAAAAAAATCATATTATTTCATTCATTATTCGTTTATAAAGTATCTATTGTGGTATATTTTGTGTTTTTTGTGATTTATACTATATAAATAATTTTAATAAAGAATAAATTCCATTTATTAATTTTTGGGTCTTTACACTATTCCCCATATAGAAATTTTTCCATAGAAATTGAGTTTTAGATAAACAGGTTAGGGTACGTCTACTTCATCACCTCCTCCAGTTACTGAATTTCTTCCTTATACAAATGGTTCCTCCACAATACTTTATCATTGTGGGTTGTCCTATTTCATAGAACCTTAACTCTGTGGTCCATAATCTCTACTTGATGTTCTTCATAAGAGATACCATCTTCCATATATAACACATATGTGTATTGTACATGTGAGGGATGTGGTATGTAATTTTTCATGAGTGATACAAGACACCTATAATGAATTTGTGCCATAATTTTTGTAGGATCAAGTCGATATTCCACTGCTCATTTGTTATCAAGGATCTCACGGGGCCTAATGTACCCTGGTCTATGCTTCTATTTCTTGGAAAATCAGCCAACTCTATTCTAGGGTAATATTTGATGGAAGACATTATCTCTAACATCAAACTCCTCACCCATTTTAATTTTTTCAGTATGTCTCTTTGTTCAACTCTGAGCATACTTGATATGTTTTTGAATGGCATGAACCTTCTACGTCATCTCTTTCACAATATCAGGTCCAAGTATCATTTTTTCCAACTTCAACTAAATAAATTGGGGTCATAAAATTTTATCCATAATAAGATTCATATGGATCAATATGAATACTAGAGTGACAATTTTTTTATGATAACTCAACCAATGGAAGATACAGATCACATCAAAATTTATATTCAATTGAGAGGTAACTTATCTTATCCTTGATTGTCTGAATAGTCCTTTAAGAATTTCTATTTGTTTTTTGGTGATAGGCCATGAAGAAATTAAATTTAGTACTCAAATTTGTTTAATACTCTTCCAAAATTTATAGGTTAACCTTGGATAAGGATCTAATGAAATCGAGAGTGCAACCACCAGATGACTCACCAATTCCTTTGTATATATCATAGTAATTTTTTCATGCGATAGTTATTCCCCAATAGTGATAAATTGTCTTGTATTTGTAGTGTCTGTCCACCAAAATGAATATCATATTGTTACCTTTGGATTCTATTGGGAGACTATTGGGAAATTCCATAGTGATATTCTCTCATTTCCGCATTGTTATGACAAATGGTTTGATCATTCCTTTGGATTTGTTCACTCTGATTTCACATTTTTACATATCAAGAACCTTGAGATATATTCCAAATTCTCCTTCCTCATATTATCCCACCATAAGTATTTTTGAATATCATATTATATACTGGTACTCCCAATATGGATACAGAAAGTTGAGTTGTGTGAATTATCCAATAGTTCCTACTTTATCCTTGGTGATGAAGGTGCACAAAGCCTAATTCTAAACCAAATCACACCATCATAATCAATATGGAACTCATGAAAATTTTATTTACTAAATTGACCATATAACAATAGGCATATCTTAATAATAAAGATCATCTTCAATTAATACCACATATTTGTATAGTACAAGTGAGGGATGTGGTATGTTCTATATCAGGAGAGATATATGGAAAATGTAATAAATTTAATCCACAATTTATTTAACTTCTTGTTGATAGGCCATATCTTATATATCATCAAGAATATAAAAAGTTCCAATGTACCTTGGGAAAACTTCTTTTACATTAAAAATAACTTGAATCTCTTCCATGGTAATATTTGAAGAATGACTTTATCTCCAACATCGAATTTCAAGTCCCTCTGATGGTTGCCAATATATCTCTTTAAAAACTCTAGGTATCTTTGATAAATAATTAGATGTCTTGAACCTTTTCAATCATCTCTTTCACAAAAACAAGTCCATGTTTCATATAGCCACCAAATTCAACCTAATGGGTTGGGGTTATACAATGGTATCCATATAGAGCATTATATGGATCAATCTGAATACTAGAGTGAATGTTTTTTTATATGAGATTCATCCAAGAGGAGATATTGATCCCATCCACCATTAAATCCAATTGATAAAGACTTTAGAATATCCTCTACTTTTTTAATAGTCCTATCAAATTATCCATTAGTTTTGGGGTGAAAGGCCATGAAAACAATCAATTCAGTCCTCAAAGCATATTGAATACTCTTTCAGAATTTATATGTGATCATTATATCATGATCATAGGAAATCAAGAGTGGAACCCCATAATGTCGCACCTGTTTCATCACATATATCATAGAATGTGGTTCATGATATAGGTCTTACCAAATATTGTTACATTGGCCAGTCATGGGGAGTTAGTCCATCGTATCCCATATCGCATTGTTCCCTTGTGATGCCTTCAAGGGACTAATGAAAAATTCTACAGTGAGATTTTCTCAATTCCAAATGGGTATATAAAATGGTTGCATCATCCCGTTTGGAATTTTCACTCTGATTTAACTTTTTAACATATCAGGAACTATGAGATATACTCGACAGTTTCCTTCCTCATATTATCTAACCATAACTATTCTTAAAGATAATAGTATATCTTGGTACACCCATGATGGATACAGAATGTTGTGCTGTGTGAATTTTCCAATAATTCCTTCTTTATCCATGGTGTTGAAGGCACACAAAACCCCATTCTAAGCCAAATCACAATAACATCATTAATATGGAACTCTTACATCATCCCATCCTTTAATACATTTACCTTTTATTGTAACTGGATATCATCCCTTTGTGACTCCTTAATATTTTGGTATATATATAGTTGGGAAATCATTTTTACAATGAGTGATATATTCTCTACCTTCATTATTTTTAAGTCCATCGATTTATATACATGAAGATAATATATTTATTAGTATTCCACATGTATTGAGAATCCGATTATTTTCATCTAAAATCATCAACTACCATTCATACATGATGAGATTTTGTAGTGTGAATATGTAATTTAGGAACTTTTGATTTTTATATATGTCACAGTTCTCACCATAAGGGTAATGTTTCCATGTTTTAAAGGAAATATATCACAACTGCAACATCAATATCATGGTCATGGTAGTTCTGCTCTGGGATCATCAATTATCTTAGGGCATAAACTTCCATGTTATCATTTTTATAAGTACACATCCGAAGATTTTCATTGAGAAATGATTGTATATCATGAAACATTCTCCACATGTTGGTAATGTGAGTAGATGTTTAGTGATATGAATCTACATTAGGTTGCAGGTTTCCACCCATTTTATCATCTTTTCTTTATTATCATATTTTACGGACAATATAATAAAGTGTAATTCCTCAAAAAACATCAATAATACCATAAGAATCCATGAAAACTGTGGATTTCCATGACACTAGAGGTTTTGGGATATTACACATTTTCCTTTTTTAAGCTTTTCTATAAATTCCCTCACTTGTGATCATGTGTCCTAAGAATGTGACATTTTCATCCAAAAATCACACCTACTAAACATTTCATACAATTTATTCTTCCTTAATGTCTCCAGTATAATCTGTAAATGTAATTCATGTTTGTCTTTTATAATGGATTAAATGAATAATTTTTTGATAAAAAGTACCAAAAACATTTTCAAGGTATCTTTTAAATACATTATTCATCAAATCTATGAAGAATGAGGGGGAATTTTTATGTCTGAATGGAATTACCAGAATGTCATAGTGACCATACCATTTATGGAAGGATGTCTTCTAAATATGTTTCTTAATTACCCTTATATAATGATATCAAGAACAAATATATGACATTGGGACGTACTGAACTCCCTATAGTGGATAAAACAATTCATCAATCCGTCGAAGATGATACTTGTTCTTTATAATGATCTTCTTTAGTTTTCGATAATATATACACACACACAATAATACATAATTATTTCTTACATAGAGTACTGAATCACTCCAAGGTGATGCACTAGGGAATGTGAACCATTTTTCTAAATTCTCATGAAGCTTATTCTTTAACTCTTCCAGTTTGATTGGGGCCATCCTGTATGAGAATTTTGATAATGGAGTAGCTGCCGGTATGAGTAATATTGAGAAATATTCCTCATGATCTGGGAGAATTACAATTAACTCTTTAGGTAATAAATTAAGGTATTACCACACAATGGAAAATTCCCTCTACATTAATGCCTACATTTTAATCAACCATTTGAGCGAGTTTTTCTTTCTCACAGGGAATAAACTCCCACACCAATAATAAATTTCCAAAAAGAGATATATTATATTACTATAATTTTTAGAGGTGTGTTGGATGGTTTAGAATATGAAAATATATTTCATTTTCTACATATTTGATATGTGATCAATATAACAAGTGACCTTCCATCCATAGTATAGAATTTAATTCAATCAAGGGAAGTATCATGAGATCTGTAGGGAGAATATTCCCACATATACCAACAAGAGAAGATTCCAAAACATGTTTTGAAATTATCAATAAACTATATGTTATTAATGCTATCTCTATATCAGTGTATTGGTGATTTGATTCAATAGTCCTAGAAATCATATATGATATAAAATAATGTGTATAACTAGAATCAAAAATTCAGTTTTCAATCCTTGATTGAATAAGAAGTGTACCTTGTACGATATCATTTTATTCCTCCACATAAATAGTCGTATTGGTATAAGTCATCCTTTGATCCTTTGGTTTTGGGGGATGATGAAATTTATTTCTCATTAGGACCCTATGTTTTGTGCCTTGTTGCTCATACTTCCATTTCTTCCAATGGTTGTTGCATTGGACTAACAATGTTGCTCTCTTTTCCACTATTTTATCAACTGGATTCTTTATATCTCTATGATATTATTGATCTTGGTGACTTCTCTCTCATACTTATATAATGTCACCTTCCCATTTAAGCTTTTCTTATGATGCTTATACAAATTATGGTGTGTGATTGGTTGAGATTTCATCCATCCTTTTTCGAGAGATCCTCCAGCTTCAAACTCCACATTTCATTTCATATCACCATGGAAATGGGACGATTTCTAAAAACTCCATCTCAACTTTTAGAGAAAACAGAACAACATCTTCACAACATCCATTGTCTCAGATTTCTAGCACCTTCTTAAGGTGTGGTTTTAACCCACTAAATAATCTATTAGTTTTTCTATCTTTTCTGATAACAAAACTCAATGCATACCTTGAAATCCTTATGAAATTGGATTAATAATCCAGGACTAATTCAACTTAATTTTTCGTTGGATATATTAATTTTACATCAACATATGTATGATGATTTAATTGAAAATACATTATAAGAGATATTATATTAATGTCTTCCTACTCTATCTGTTCAATTTCAACTATAATCTTGGTGTTATTAATCAACACCCACAATTATAACGCCCCTCCATCCAGATGACAAATGGTTAGAGCCACCCTATCTATGTTAGAATAGTGGTGTTTATATAAGATTTTATGTATATTGTTAACACATTGTTCTAAGACTAGTGTGTGAGAAGATCCACAAAATTTTAGTGGGATTTTTAGTATAAATTACTCAATAGAAATTTTCTACCTCTTTGGTGAAGGAGGAAATTCCACATAACTTTTGGTTACTTATCATATCCTAAGATAGCTAGGTAAGCATTTCCATGAAATTTTGAACTCCACATCCCATGTATTTTCGAATGTCATTCGAGCAACAATTTTATTTTCCAACGCATGGGTTGTTGGCATGGTTTCTCCTTGTTCCAACAATTTTCTAAAATAGAAAATGTTAGAAAAAAACATAAGTCATCCTAAGAGAAAAAATTTATACATTTATAAAATCACCAATAAATGCATATCAACTCATATCCCTATGTTAGGAAATATTTTAATGTGATTTCATATACTTAGTCTCACACTAAGGGATTTCACTAAGTTTATCTTACTCGAATTCCCAAATTAGTTTATCCTTTATATGATACCATTTATAGCAAAAATACTTTACCTTATACGATTATTACATCATTAAAAAGATAAACAACATAAAATCATTAGTCAACTATTATCTAAATCTCATTGTATTTGGAAACAATATACAATAACTAAAATTCACAAAATAAATCAAATATTTTTTTAATTAATTCTTCTCAACATTATTAGTGGTCCTTGTGTTATATATAGTATAATTAATCACATGAGGTTATATATAAAAGAATGTGGTCAGCTAAAATCCATGTAAAAGGATAGATAAGAAAATTGATAAACATAACATGGGGTGATCATAGTCATCGTCATTATTAAAAAATATTTCTGGGATCATCATAATAATCTGAATATGAAGCATTATATATTTGAATATTATATAGATATGGATAAAAATGAAACATCATTTATAAGTGAGTATCTACCACACATATTTGTGAAAAAAATATTGCACCTTATTGATGCATATTTAACTTTTTTCGTGAGATTAATCACATTACCCAATGAAATGGATCACAATATAATTTTTTTCTCCCCCATCACATCATTTCATATACATGTTCTATATAATTCCTAGAACACCCATCACATTATAACATTTAAATAATCATGCATGACACAGATAATATATTTCAATCATGGAAATAAAATATCCAATGGAATAAAATTAGATTAATTTCATAAAGAATACTTTAATGATTAATCTTTGTGGATCCCAAAATAAAGAGTTAATAATATAATGGGTATATGAATAATCATTCTTGAGTGAAGAAAAAACAATATCATGAGGTTTAAATGTTGTTTTTTTAGAAAAAAGAGTTCTCTAGGAAAATAGTTGAATTTATCAAAAAATCATATTAGAAATATTTATATACATAAAAGAAAAGGATAATACAAAAAAAATTATAATTCAGAAAAATCAATGAAACATTCACAGTTAAAACAAATTTTAATAGGGAAAACCCAAAGGAAATGATTTCGGGTCAAAATCCCTCTTACCTTTAATCCGAGTGATTTCCTCACATTAATATAATAGATTATATAATTAAATTCCATAATTAAAAAATCAAAATAAATTTTACATGTATATTATTTATTCTAGTTTTATTGACATAATTAACATCTTTTTAGCTCTATTATAGTGGAAAATTTCATTGTTTGAGAGTGTTCATTTTCTTCTTTTTCCTAATCAGTTCACATGAATATTATTATGGAAGATCATGTATAATGGGTATATTTATCCAGAAATTAAATTATATCATATTAATGGATATAAATATGTTCAAATGGTTATATATATATATATATATATATCATTTTGTAAAATTTTGTGAGGATTAATCTTTAAATAAAAGGTTAGTGATAATCATTTAGATTCGTTGGATGGTTTTCAAAAATCACAAACTAGTTTTCTTTCATTATTTTTAATAGTGTATATAATATAGATATAGAACATAAAAGGGTTATTAAATACATTTTACTTTATTTACAACCCATTAAATTGGTTTTATGAAAATCTATGAAGATATTAAATGAAAAAAATAAAATCCATCATCCATTACGTCAGTAAATTGACACACCACGGGAGATGATTTAATTTTAAAATAAGAGATATGGAGAGAGAAAGGTGTTTGATGATGGATTTTTTATGATCATTATAGTATTATAGTATATTAAATATATTGTAATTAGCATTCACCTTTGGATATAAGAGTTTTGGAGAAAATAGAAATAGAAAAATAATTAAATGAAATAATAAGGAGATGAAAAGGGGATTTTACCTCTTGAATTTCTCCTCTTTGAGAACATCATCGTGGAAATCGTTTTTTTTCTTCTGATGAGAATAGGGGCTCCTTGGAGTGGGTATGTGGATTAGGAATATATTTAAAAATAATATTTACTTCTTTCAAAGTGTTGAAATTGTGTGGAGAATAGGTGGTGAGGGATGGTATTTATAGGGGATGATAGGGGTGTTTTCTAATTATTTTATTTATAATTTTATTATTTTGGATCATGAAAATGAATAGTTTTAGAACTATCTATAAATATATTAATATAATAATGGATATTTCTATATAAATGTGATAAATTCAGAAATTACTCAAGCGAATGTGTGTTTAACTTATGATGTAAATATATTGTAAATTACTGTATTTATTATTCACCAAAGACGCAACTATTTCAATCAAAATCCCAAAAATTCAATAATATCATTTTTAGATTTGTATAATTGAAAATTGTACACCATTTTATGAAAATAATTATCTAACTATTATCTAAATATAATGAATTTAATTTTAACATAAAATCATTATGTAATTTAAAGTACCAATTTTCAAATTATAACAGGTTTTATGAAAATTTCAAAAATTAACAATCTCATTAAATCATCTGATAATCATTTAAAAAAAACATTAATTTTTGAATCTATTTTATGAAAATAAAATATATTTTAAATAATTATTTTAGTTATAAATGTATAAATAAATATTTATGACTTATAAAAATAACAGTACAAAATTTATTATTTATAATTTATTTTTCAACATATTTCAGGAAATAAATATATTATAAATTAATTCATAACAAACCAAAATTCTATATATTTATTAAATGTATAGGTTATAATTATATTGTAATAATTACAATTCATAAGGTTCATGTTATTATTTCAAAAGGTAATGTTAATATTCCATCAATATTGGTTCAATAATTTCTAAACAATTATCCAATTTCATTCATTTTTCATATAAATTTTTTAATTATAGTCTCTATGTTATTTTATGTTATTAATATTATATTACATAATTATAAGAACAAAAAATACAAACCACACTTAGGAGTAAAAAAATAAATTACCCAATGAATTATATTTTTTAGCGATTAAGTCCTAAAGCTGTGGGTCAAGAAAATTTCATTCTCATTTTATTTCAATTTATAAATATTAATTTCACATTAATGAATCATAAAAATAGATCACCACTCATTATTAGTATCAAAAAATTGGTTCATGTGGTCCCACCAATCATTTATAATCTGTTCTAGTCGGTCACATGGTTTCAATAATGTTTAATATTATTTGGAGTCCCCCTATTGAAAATAGAAGCATTTAATTGATTGTGGAAATCATTATCCAACTGTGGAATCCATTTATTTATTCTAAATATTAACATACATTCATATTAAATCAATTTATATAAATATACATAAAAAACAAAATACTAAAGAACCCTAATAGTTTATCGCTATTGGAAACTTTTCTAAAATTTTCATAATTTTTAAAAGATCATCAATTTTTATCAAAAATATCATCCCCTTTTGTACTTATACATTAATACTTTCTTTATAAATTGGGGAAATGAAACATAAGAATGGTTGTACATAGATTATATTTAAGGAAAAATAAAGGAGATAAATAATCATAACATGGGCATAATGTTATTATTACATGATAATAAAATTTGAAGATCATACTTATCATATAAAAGATCATATACAAGAGTCATGACATAAATATTAGCAGTTCATAAGACATGAATCAAAATGGAGTCAAGAAAATTATCTATAAGTGTATAATATAAGAATAAGAAATATAATTTTTTGCATCCACATATGAATAGAAAAACATTCTTTATATGTAAAGGCTTATTTCCAAAACCTATCAAGGAACTTCATGGGTGTTACACCTATTGGGTGGGAGACACCACCATCCCTAGTCAAATGGCATTATTAATAGTAGATCGTGTTGTAGCTTTATCCCATAGTTTATCAACCCTGTTTAAATGTTCATATTATTAAAATTTGATATATAAAAATATTCACACAATGTATTAGAGTGAAATAATATACTCACCCTTCACTATATTTTCAACCTAATTTAATAATATGTAATGGGGTTTCAAGAAGCTATCTGGGCCACACCATTATATAAGATATAATAGGATTTCCTGACCTTATTCCATTATACCATATCATATATCCTATAAATCATTTAACTAATTCTATCTATTACACCCTATCATATAATCTATAATTAACCTACCTAGTTCTATCTGGGACACCCCTTCATCTAAGCTATATCATTTTTACTCTGGTCAATCTGGGCCGCACATCGTATAATCTAGAATAGGATTACCTTTTGCACTTTGGGACACCCCATCAAATAAGTTGTGTCCCTAAAAATCAACATGATTAAAATAAAAATAGGTTTTATATTCTCATAAAAAAAATAAAAACATTTAGTCTTTAATTACGTGATTAACATATGGAAATAAATTGGTTTCATGTCATGTTATTTGAATCATGATTATTATGTTGAAAATAAACCAGTTTCAAAACAATCTCTTCGACTCATAATTGCCAATGGAAAGAAATGTGTTCCATAATTATTATTCCACAAAAATATTAACCATTCAGTGAAATAGTATTAATGTTATCCATGAATTTTATCCTTTTTAAAACATAACCAATATCAAATTACATTGTCTAATATAGATAATAAATTTGAAATATCACATGGATCAAAAACATTCAATGAAGCAAAAAAAATTAAAACATATAAAAATTAAAAATTAAATTTCATTGATAAATATTTTGAAAACATATAAAGGATTAATTTATATTTAAGTTAAAATATCTTTGAGTAAAATATCAATTCCTCTTTGAAGAACACTTTTTTAAACATAAATTCTTTTGTAACCAATTTTATTTTAAAATAATATTGATTTTTCATTGAAAAACATTAAAATCGCCTTTTATAACATAAAAAATCTTTAAAACCATTTAAATTAAGAATTGTATAATATTTTAATTTAAAACATTGTTAAAAAATTTATAAAATAAAATGTTTTGGTAGAACACATATTTTTGAGATAAGAGGGAGAAGGCCAAATGTTCTTAAGAACACCTTCTTAATTATTTTAAGTACATAAGAGTGAAAAAATTGTACCATTAGTTCAATATATCATTAATAATTGTAGAATAACAAAAATTATATATATTGGGACACATGTCATAATATTTCTTCAATGTAAGCATATCATAAATAATCCTGATAGATGATGAGATTTTAGAAATAAAATTATACTACCTTGGTAAATTTGAATCATAATCCACATAAAATAAAAACTTCAGAAGAAGATAAAAATAACATTAAAGTACTTATATTCATGATAGAATATGTAAATGGTCAGTATATACTCATCCTCAAAGAACAATGGATCATAACATGGTATGTGTCTCAATTAAGAAAAATTGAATGAAAATAACATTACCGATTTTGTACCTTTGAACCACAAACCACATAAAAGAGAGACCATCAAATGGATTTTTAAATTACCATAAATTCAAGTTTAGTAATTATATATAAAATTATTTATTAGTATATTCACAAAAACAATGAAATATGTTGTTAATAATGCATAAGTCCAACCGAAATAAATGTGACACTAGAAATACTCTTACTAGTTGAGAAACTTTGGTATAATGAGACCCTCAAAATAATAAAATCAATTAAAATTTAAATATAAATAATTAAAATAAATTAATTATTTAAAATTTCATATATAATTATACACACCACATAATAATAATAAGTGATGAATATAGAGTATATCTCACATAATTAAAATTTAAATGAGAAAACCCACACCTTAAGTATTTACTTTCTTGATACATGTTACTACCTCCTATATAATAAATATAATTTTATTATACATATAATAAAATTATTTACATATAATAAATTATTTTAAATTATTACTACTTTATATTACCCATTTATTAATAATTTCATGTTAATATTACACTTCTGGTAATATCTATTTTTTTTGTAGTATTTGGTTTGATTTATTATTCTTTATCCTCTAAAAAAGATAATGATATAATTATATAAAAATATATTAAAATTATTTAAATATAATATATTAATTATATTAATATTTAAAAAAATATATAAATGGTAGAAATATGAAATAGAATACACTGTTCAATGAGATGGTATGTCGTACATATGCATGAACGATTATTCTATTTTCTTATACCATTGAATTAAACAAAGTAATTGGAATATATTTGTAAATATATAAACAGTATAGTAGGATTATTAACTTATTAATCTCATATTAATTTATTAAAACCATCTTTAATACATTCCATGAAATATTAAATGAATCAAATTGCATTGAGGAGGCAGAGTCTACATTTCCACAAATGAAGTTATAGTGTTCAAAAAATGGAAGGAATGAAGGTATGTTCTCTATAATAATTATGTAAAAACCAATTAATAATTAGTATCATATATATCATATAAAAAAATTATTTAAAACATTATTCCAAACCGTGAGATGTTTTAAAAGAAACAAAGAATAATGTCGTTTCATGAGGTGATAGTGCATTGTACACACGAACGGTAAGTTTGTTAAAAATTTGTTTGAAGTATGTGTTGAATTCGTAAAACATTGTGAATAAAATATATCTGTATATTTATTTTAATTATTTTATCCTAAAATCATGGATTAAAAAACTAAATTGGTTGTTAATTAAATAAAACATAAATGCACAATGAAGAATGTTAAAACTTTTTTTCGGGTAACTTATTTAGGTTTGCAAAAAAAGATTCATTGGTTGAGTTTATAACCAATGTGTGGTTTATAGGATTAGAGTAAGTATGTGGGTATTTTATTTGGTAATGGTTAGTATGACCCAATGTGGATTGAAATGTGTCACTTAGTTAGGGGTTTTAGTTCCATTTTTGTAGTGGCATGAGAGTTATATTATTGTAAATACAAAAATGTAAACACTGTTAAAGCGGAATACCTTAAATAATGTAACTCCAATAATTTTATTTATTCAATAATATTGATTATTTGGTCGAAATATGGAAATAAAATGGATTTTATAAATGTTTCTATGCTATTTTTACCCTAAAGTTAATGTTTAACAGTAAGTAATCTCATTTTTTCTTTAATCAGTATAATTAATATTAACTAGATTAACTAATATTTTTTACTCAAAACTATGTTGAAATTAATATATATTATAAATTATGATTACTAAAAATATGGATCCATCTCTCCCAATTAAAAAACACCTATGTTTCAATAATTAAATTAAAAATAATCCCCCATACTGGACGAGCAAAAGGTTTTCAAAGCGAAAATGTTCAAAATATTTAAAAGTTGTGATATCCAATTTCAATGTTAAATTGATTACAATAACCAATATTGGGTTAATTTATCCATTATTTAAAGAATTATAGCTATAAACTAATTTAAAATATAATTTAAGAATAAAAAATAATTATGTGAAATACAATTTTAAATTCAAATTTGGTGTTTTTTCAATGTTCATTAAAATATTAAACTTCTCTAAAAAATACTAAAAAATTACCCAATGTAAATCATAAAATAAAATCTTCAAAAATAATGTTCATATTATCATATAAAAATAATAAATGTTCCAAATATTATATTTAATACGGGTTATCCATTAAAATGAAGTAATGCCTACTTTTAGAAAAATATATCATTTTATTCATAAAATCAGTTTTATTATAATCTTATACCTATGAAATATATTGTATGAGTAAGAAAAAATATTGAATAAATATCAAGTATATAATTTTTATTTAAAACATTCATATATATGGTTTTTTTGTTTATTAAGAAAAATTGTGTTTGTACATAGAAAAATAGTTTCCTTAGAAAATTAATTTTTTATTTTAAAATACTTTTTACTTTCATTTATACATATTTATAAACAAATTATTGATTTTATATGCATGTGTAAATAATATTTTGAAAATTTATTTAATCTTATTCATAAGTTATATTCCTACATCTTATTTGTAAATATAATACTATTTTAATAACAATATTAACAATATATTATAGTTTGGTAAAAACACGTCTTGTCTCATAATGAATGTGATAAAATGAACATAGTATTCTTAGTAACATAATAAAAACATAGTAAATCATGTACAACAAGATAATTTATGTTTTTCACATAGTGAAATCTTAAATCTGCGTTTTTTAATGAAAATCCAATATATTTCAATAATAAAACATAATTTATATTCAGTGTTGCATGAACTGAAGAATAATTTAATTATTAAACTAATTCAAAAAATATCCCAAAATCTCGAGGTTTTACATTCTATTCCCCATAGAATGAAATTTTCCACTGAAATTTTTCTTGTTTGTCATTTCATTAATACCTAAAATTTCTTTCCATGGAGTCCCACATTGTAAAAATGAATACCAAAACAACCTATAAAAATGAAAAGATTGATCCATAATACTTTTCCAATTTAAGTCAAATCTATCTTTACACAAAAGAGAACATTGGTTGTGTGTGTTGACTATGCCTGAGTGAAAAGATTAAATTATCATAGTTAGTGGATACATATCATTATTCATGAGTAATAGAATGATCCTTGGAATATTAAGGCCCTCAATAAACTGAATCTATGTTGATTTAAAAGGCATTCATTTCAACATAAATAAAGGTATTTAGATATATATTTCTCAATACCATTTTTATATAGTTTATGTATACTTTATTATCTAAGAATACAAGGAAATATAATTACTTGATCTTAATGTATTCCATATGCATTATAACCCCCTTTGGTTGTGCCTTTCTTGATTACAACATCATCTCTTAACCCCTGAAATTAATGTGAATTTTATTTCTATAAAGTACTAACATATCTTGAGGTATAATGACATGTCTGTTGGTCGGAGTTAATACTCAAAAGAAGGTGAATTTCATTCCAATTTAGAAAATTTATGTTACAAAATTTCTTTTAAAATCCCCCAATTTAAATAATAAGTTAAACTATAGTGAATTTGTAAAACTGTAAAGGTTCAATTAGATTCTCAAAATATTGATTAGGTCTTAGTTAATTTAATCAAAAGATTAAATTAGCTTTTTAAATTAACCTACTAATTTACAATAGTTACAAACACATTCTAGATTAATTATCAAAGTAACTTTAAAACAATTTTTAATTTCAAAGTAATTAGCACAAGTATATTCAAAACAAATAATTTTAACAAAATTAAAATTCACAGAAATGTAAAACAAGAGAATCAGTCTCAACCTGAGACTTAGTCCTCTCAAACAGTTTATATAAACTTGATCCACACCCTAGATCTGGGTTTTACAATAGTTCATAGACTGTCCAAGTCCTTTGACCTCTAACACAGTTCTTCATGGGAAAACAACAACAATAGCACAAACGTTGTCCCGGTCCTACCTGACCTCTACCACTATCCACAGTGGGATACAAGAGAGTTATATAAGTTTTGTGTGAGGATTTATAAATCCCCCAGTTTAGCATAGGAGTCTGTGTGTGTATGTAATATACAAAGTACACACACTGCTCAAAATTAAGTAATAGAATCACTAAGATAGAGTAGATATGAGTTTAGAATACTCTAGTGATTTGATGTGAAGCCCTGTACTCATTTTGATTAATTAGAAATTTTTCTACATCCTTCTCTATTTTTGTGTCTAAAAATAGAGAGTTTTATGCTTCCTTGACTTTCAGGTTCAGTTTGATCAACATGAGTGCATGAGGAGGTTATTGTAGTTCTTCACTCCTTGACTAAGGTTCATCTTGTTTTCACTTCTTGTATGAATGTACTTGTGTATATCAAGTGTTCTTAAATTATGCGGGGGGTATGGATGTCACCTATCTATTATATATATTGCTTGAGATCTAGCAAAGGTAATGATTACTTTATGGTATGTATGAGGTATGGTTCCCTAACATCCTAACCACCATAATTAATTAATATCAGTTTCTTTAAATTAACCAAATATCACCATTAGTATAATTTCAATAAAGAATAAATGTTCAAGCAGTATAATCCTTGTAATGGTCGACTTTTATCGATAGTTTTTTCTCTCTGTAATAGTTTCTCATTTTACCGGTCGCTTTATGTAGCGGTAGGTCTCTGTGTAGCGGTGAGATCCTATCGATAACTATTTGTTCTTGTAGTGGTAGCTCCTTGAATTGGTAGACTTGAGTAGCGGTGACATCCTTATACCATTGGACTTCATAACGGCAGACTTATATAGCTGTAGTTGTCACTCAATATTGATAGCATTATTTCGTACCCGTAGACTTACTCAAATGGTAACTATGGTGTAATGGCAGCTCTATGTGTACCGGTGACCTTTCTATAATGGTAGACTTGCATACCGGTAGACTTATACATACCAGTAGCTCTATTCTATACTGGTGACTAAGTGCCTATTTATTCATTCTATTCACAGAATGAGTTATGTTAGAATACATTGAAGTATATACACATTTAATTAACTGAATGACTTAAATATATCTCCAAATATTTATCATTCGAACATAGTTAAAAGTATTTATATTTTGAGGTTTAAAGTACATAATAATTAACTAAAATAATGAAATCATTAAATAATAAACATAATTTGGGATTATCAAAACAAAATTAATCATAATTGGAATTTATCAAAAAAGGGGAGTCCAACAATATGCCCCTTTTTGATAATCACAAATTATGAAATTGTAATCCAAAATATATCAGACATAAAATACAATAGGTATAATTTCGTAGTGTGTCTCAACACAGTTTCAAATATATCAGAGATAATGATCTATAAATGTTTCATAAATAATAAAATATAGAAAAGATAAAATAAATTCAATGATTTTTCCTCCTTATTAAAGAAATCGCCCCTTTTTTAATTTCTCTTTGAGTATTTCTCCCCTTTGTGATTAGAAAATGAAGGGTGAATAGAATGTATCAGAGAAAATGGGGAACGGTAAAAACAGAAATAAAGGAAGTATACAAGAAAAGTAAAAAAAAGATAAATAGATTTCAAAAGGTTATATATAGTAATGAATAAAGAGTACAAGATACAAAACCAGTACAAGAAATACATAAGATTCCTATAAACCACAGATAGACCCTCTCAATCCATTTCTTGAATGTCCACATAAGATTTGTCTTTAGGATCTGTGGTTGACTTAGGCTCAGAAGGTTTATAATAAGACTATGGAACAATTGTAAGGATTATAGGTGGAGCAACAATAGATACCCGATCATATATTTAAATAATATGTCTCTGAGGAATCATAGGTGTTAAACATTGAATAGCTTGAGTTGGGGTTATTTGGAATGCAGAAGTAGAAGCTAAAGATCCAGAAGCAGATGGAGGCAGAGTAGGAGGCACTATTACAGGATGAGAATCAACATGTAAGAAAGGAAACTACATATTCTTGAATTCCATGACAATTCCTCCTCCCCTATCCATAGCAGACAAAAAGTCATCCTTGTTTTCTAAAAACTTATCCCAAGCTAGAGTCAGCTCTATAATATTTCTTAATTGTTCTTTGAAGGATTGATTTATAGGAGGTAATTTCATATTTTCCAAATGAAGATAGAAATGGTTGGTCAACAGATGTTTGGTATACTCTATCTGAATATAAGAATCAACTTCATCCTTTACCTCTTTCTGAGAAGCATAAGCTTCTCTCATAAAGTTTTGAACAATTTTCCCTATATCCCTAGTGGTAGTCACCACTTGGGTCAAATCAGTAGTGTCTACATAGCCACTGGTAGAATACTGTCCAATCTCTTCTCTCATCATAGCTCTAATTTGTTCAATATCCAAAGAGGGCCTGGTAGAATTAATAGGTTCTATAGAAAAGGAAACTGTTTCCATAAAAGATTTAGTCATCCCACTTATGATATTTTTCACAAGAGAGTCCTGGGTGCTGACATGCCCTTCCCCTGAAGTCTTAAATTCCTCAAATACTGAAAACATCTTGCTGAAAACACTTTTGACATATGCTAAATCATTAGAATATTGAGAAACAGAGCTCATAATAACACTCAAAGTAGCCACAGTTAATTTCAATGAATCAACAAACACAGAGAGACTAGAAAATTGTGATTGAAAAGATTTTAGTTTATCCATAACATTGACCACATATTCTTTCAAAAAATTATGAATAGAAGATATCATGTAATTTTCCATTCTCTTCAGTTCTTCAACAAAAACTGATCTTTAGCTCAGAATTTAACTCCTCTATGTCAGGTTTTCTCACAAGATCTTCAGGTAAGGTCTCAGATAAGATATTATAATCAAAATGAGGTCTGCTGCTAGGTGTCTCATCCTCTAAGTCAGGGTAATCTAAGCCAAGCACTACAAAACCCAGGACTTCTACTCAGTCCTCAATCCCACGAGCTACTGAAAATGAACAAATCTTATTGGGATGCTCCCCCTCAACTCGATCTTCCTCCTCAATAGCATTATCTGTCTGGTCTTCATCATAGAAATCATCAACAACCATATCTATCTCGACAACAATATGATCAACATGTTCAGTTATAGGGCTTGATGGATCAACTAGATCAGCCTCTACAGGAATAATAGAAAATCCAATCTCTCGACTCAAACTATGTGTAGAGCTCTCATATGTGCTCTCGGATACAGATCTTTCATCAACAGGTCTTTCTTCCTCTTCAATATCATCCTCATCCAAAATAGGTTCCCACTCGGGAAAAGCAGCTGGAGGACTAGATTTCCCATAAGAAATACTATGATGTGTAGGGCTGAGAGGAAGATCAGGATCCCCTCCATCAACAGAGGTATCATATTCTTAGAATAACTCTAGGATGGGATGGCGTCATCAAGTATTATACCTGGATCCCTCTCATCCTTTGGCCTAGAAGGATGGTCCACATGACTGTATTTTGTATATAAATTTCCTTTATCATTCACCCAGTGCTTCTTCCATGGATTCCAGTTTACTTTCATAAACATGCATACTGTTCGAGTAATGCAGCAATTATCCTTCACCGCCACTGTGTCATCCTAAGACACATCCACTTTCTTTTCCTTTATCATGACAGATAGCAACTTTGCAAAAAAAATCATTGTTTTTGAATTTTGTTCTGGTCATGTACTCTATTTGAATCATTAACAGTCTGAATAGGTTGACCTTCACTCCATGCCTCAAAATATACATCAGTTATACGTCTTGAAACATTAGGGTGGAAAAATCCCCTCTCATGGGATAAATCACATGATGGATTAACTTGAAAAAAAATCTATTCTCACCTTCCATCTCTACTGCAATTACTTTCCTTGGAGTTCTATTTCTAGTTAGCTCATCTAGTGCAGTGTCATACCCAAAATGATCATTGGCTGTAGGTATGGACTTAGATGAAAATCCATACTCTCCTTCATGAGGTAATATAAGGTTTTCATCCCATTCACTAGATGAGAAAGATATCACATTACCATTCACAAACAAACTCATCCTATTCTCCTCTTCTGACATCTCAAAATGAACATGCGCATAAATTTGTTTCACCAAAACAGGGAATTATGGTCCATTTTTATTTGAAAAACAATCAAGCCAGCACTGCTCCTCCAATATCATCAAGATTAACAATTTTCTAGATAACAACCATTCAGTGAAGAGCTCTCTTTAAATCATTATCCCCCTCTTGGTCAGATTCAGATTCACGGGCTCTCTTCTTTCCATAAAAGTGCCACTGACACTGGTTCCTGAATCATCTTTTTGTTTCTTAGCACTTGGCATGTATCATTCACTAAGCATCAGTCTCTTCAAATGAGCCATTTCCACAACAAGAGACTTAGGGTTCATGAGATGTCTAAAGGTTTGGGTTTGCAAGATGGTGTGAATCTGAACGGGTAGAGTTCGCAGTGGATTGAGTATGGTTTAGACTTGATTTTATATCATTTAGGAATAAAATAAAAAAAACACTAAAATGATTAGGATTTAATAAAAAAATAAAACAACGTGATATGTTATACCAGTGATAATTTTAACGGGAATCCCTACCAGTGAGAATGGTAATGGTGAGGTATTCCTAACAGTGAGGTTGTCTAATGGTGAGGTATTTCTAAAGGTGAGGTTGTCTAATGGTGATGTATTCCTAACAGTGAGGTTTTCTAACAGTGAGGTATTCTTAATGGTGAGGTTTTATAATGTTGAGGTTTTTCTAATGGTGAGGTTGTATAGTGTGAGGTATTCCTAACGGTGAGGTTTTCTAATGGTGAGTTATTCCTAACGGTGAGTTTGTCTAACGGTGAGGTATTTCTAAGAGGGAGGTGGTCAAATGGTGAGGTATTCCTAATGGTTTATCATTCCTAACTCAATTCTAATTTAACTTAAAATCTCTTAATTTAAAGGAATTGTGAAAATATCCACCAGTTGAAGTTCAGTTCTTATAAACTCAAGAGTTATATCACTCTTTTGATAATGATATCTTATAAAATGGTTCCTAACATCAATGTGTTCAGTTATAGAGTGAGATACATGATTCTTTGAAATATTAACAGCACTACTATTGTCAAAATTTATTGAAACATGTTTAAAATCATATCCATAGTCCAACAAAGTGCATTTCAACCACAGAATTTTTGAACAACAACTACATGCAGCTATATACTATTCTTCAACAGTAGACAATGAAACTGAATTCTGTTTCTTACTACACCAAGATACCAAGGATTTTCCAAATAAATTACTTGTTCCAGATGTGTTTTTTCTATCTAACTTATAACTAGAAAAATCAGAATCTGAATAACTTATTAACTCAAATGATTGTTCTTTTGGATAAAACATACCTAATTTTTCAGTATGTTACAGATATTTTAAAATTATTTTTACAGCAAGAAAATGGGATTTATTAATATTAACATGAAATCTTTCACACATACATACACTAAACATAATTTCTTCTCGACTAGCATTAAGGTATAGTAGAATTCCAATCATACCTCTGTAATTTGTTTGATCAACTGGTTTCCAAGATTCATCAATGTCCAACTTACAGGTTGTCCCCATAGGTGTTTCACTTACCGTATTATTATCCAAACCAAAATTATTTAAAAGATCTTTTTGTGTAATTACTTTGATTTAAAATAATACCATCTTTATTTTGAAAATTTTTAAAACCAATAAAATATTTGAGTTCTCCCATCAAACTCATTTCAAATTCATTTTTCATAATTTTTGAGAAATTAGTACATAAAGAATTTTTAGAAGATCCAAAAAAATATCATCAACATATATTTGTACTATTAAAACATCTTTAGATATTCTTTTGATAACAAGAGTTTGATTAGAAATCACATTAAAAAACCTTTTGAAATAAGAAAATTTCATGTTAATCAAACCAAGCTCGTGGAGCTTGTTTTAAGCCATATAAATCTTTAGAATGTTTAAAAACATGATTTGGAAAATAAGGATTAGTAAATCCAGGTGGTTGTTCAACAAAAACATATTAATGTATAAAACCATTTAGAAAATCACTTTTAACATCAATTTGATATAACTTGAAATTCAGATGAGCAGTATAGGCAAGTAGAATCCTAATTGATTTTAATCTAGCTATAAGTGAAAAGGTTTCCTCATAGTCTATTTATTCTTCTTTAATATACCGTTTTGCAACTAGCCTTGCTTTATTTCTAATGATATTTCCTGATTCATCATCTTTGTTTCTAAAAACCCATTTAGTGCCTATGGTCAAAGTGTCCTTAGGTCTGTTAAATAATTCCCAGAATTCCTTTCATTCAAATTGATTCAATTCTTCTTGCATATCCATTACCAAAAATTCAACATTTATTGCATCATTTATACTTTTAGGTTCTATCTATGAAATATTGTCTTGATGTTCAAAATTATTTCTTAGAGAATCTCTAGTCTGTGTCCATCTATAAAGATTACCAATGACAACATCTAAAGGATGATTCTTTAAAATCCTACTTGATCTAGTAATGGTAGGACTCGAAATTTCCGGTTCTTCTCTCTAATCGGGTTCACCAACAACAGATTCAAGAATAATTCTAAAACCGGTTGTCTTTACAACAGGTTCACTATTTTTGTCATTAAGGATTAGAATAGATAGATCTGATTCAAGATTTTCAATATAATACTTAGGTTCATGTGGATTAGTTTCATCAAATTTGATGTGAACATATTCTTCCACAAATTTGGTTCTTTTATTAAAGAAACTATAATATTTACTAGTTATAGTGTAACCTGGAAAGATTCTCTCATCACTTTTAGAAGAAAACTTGTCAATATTATCCTTAGTATTAAGAATAAAGACTTTGCAACCAAAAACTCTAAAGTAACTAACTTTAGGCTTCCTATTATATCATAGTGCATAAGAGGTCTTCATAAGAACAGGTTTAATCAAGACTCTATTTATAATATAACAAGATGTATTCAAAACTTCAGCCCAGAAGTAAATAGGTAGGTCATATTCATTGAGCATAGTTCATGCAATTTCTTGAAGGGTTCTATTCCATATTTCAACTACACCATTCTATTTAGGTGTCCTAGGGGTAGAATATTTGTGACTATAGCCATTGAGTGAGCAGTAAGATTTAAATTCATGAATTTCAAACTCACAACCATGATCACTTCTCAGGGTCTTAATCATAAGTCCTCTAAGGTTCTCTACAAACATGGAGTACTTAATAAAATAGAAACAAGATTCAATTTTGTGAGCAAGAAAGTATACCCAAGTATATCTAGAAAAGTCATCTACTAGAACATAGACATAGTGCTTCCTATTTAAACTAGAAACTCTATAAGGTCCAAATAAATCCATGTGAACAAACTTTAGAGGTTGATAAGTTTAATATTATTTCTTTGATTTAAAAATAAACTTAATATTGGTTTCTCTTTTGACAAAAAGTATATGTTGTCTGATGCGAATTTTAGTTGAGGTAGGTCTCTAACAAAATTTTTCTTAGTCAGTTTTCTAAGTGAATGAATGATTCAATGTCCTAATAATCTTTGCCACAACCAAGACTCTTTATGAAAAGAATTTAAGTATGTAATGTTTTGTTTAGATAAGGAATTCAAATCAACTGCACAAACATATTCATTTCTCATAGTAGAAAATACTAAAATATTTTTACAATTAAAAAAATTACAAGAATCATATTCCATTTTAACATTGAAACCATCATCACACAATTGAGAAATACTTAACAAATTATATTTGTGTCCATAAACAATTAATACTATAGAAATTAAAACTGAATCAATGATACCAATCCAACTAGGACAATGATCTTTCCATTCAAGTTATCACCAAAGGTTTCATAGCCTCCATCACCTTTGACTAGGATTTTAATACAAGAAAACCCTCATGTCATATGCCTTGAACATCCACTGTCCAAATACTAGGTCTTCCTATATAAAATTTTTAAGCAGGTTTCCTACAAAAATGGTTTAAACAGAAAATGATTTTGGTACCCAGATTCTCTTGGGTCCAGACAGGTTAACAAGAAAAGCTTTAGGTAACAATATTTTTCATAGTGGTCTCATATAATTTACAGAATCAATAGATTTTGAAAGATAAACATTATTTGATCTATAACTATGTGAATAACTAGTTGAAGCAAATGAACTTCCAGAACAAGAACTTACAACATTCTTGTCCATATTTAGGAATAAATCTAGTTTTAGTAATCTGTCTCTGTCTAGGCTGATATACTATTCCAGTGGTATATTTTGGTTCCACTTGTTTACCTAACATTTGAGTATGTGTATCTTTTCAATTTTTCAATTTCTCTAATTCCTTCTTTAATTGATCATTAGAAAATTTCAGTTCAGTATTTTCCTTATGTAATTGAGCATTCTTATCCTTTTTTATATCAACTGCAGATTTAACATAGATGGTCAAAACATGATGTTTAATTAATGTCTTATACGTTTCCTTCAATTAACTACAGGTTCGTTCTAGCATATTACAATATTCAAATAATTCTTCACTAGACATATTTTCAGATTCAGAATTAGAATCAACTCCAGAATAATATGTATTTAAAGCATGAGTATTCAATGTTACCTCAGATGTGTTTGTCATAAAACACATGTTAAATTTTTTAGATTTTTTATCCTTATTAGAATCAAAATCACTTGAACTGTCTTCTGAAGCACTCCATGTTTCTTTCATAGATTTCCAGTACATATTTCCCTTGTAGTCATATTTATTCTAGAATTTTAACTTTGGACAGTCTGCTTTTACATGTCCTTTCCTTTTGTATTCATAGCCGACAATTTCATCACTCCTATCAGACTATTTCAAATCCTTCTTCCAATGACCTTTGTTGTCATATTTTCCTTTGTAGTTTGATTTTATGAATAATTTATTTTTCCGGATGAATTTCATGAACCACCTGGATATTTGAGCCATCTCTGCATTACTTTCAGATGCACTCTCATCACAGCTCGAGCAATCACTTGCAGTTTGAATTTTCTCTTTGTCCTTACTCTTTGAAACAAATGTCTTGAAGGCTACTGACTTCTTCCTCAGTTCATCATCTTATTCCTTATTCACATTTATTTTTTCATTGTACATCATTAACTTACCAATCAGCTCTTTAACATGTAGTGAATTTATATCACACGGTTATCTTATTGAAACTGATGTTCCCCTCCAACTCTCTGGAAGACATCTTAGTAGACTCTGGATTTTCTCTTTTGATGGGACAACCTTTCCCAGTGAGCTCATTGTATTAACTATATCATTGAACATGAGATACATGTCAAAAATATGTAAATAATGCTACATTTAAAATTATCATACTTAATAGTGCATATATTCAATCTAATTTCTTTAACATTAGTTGTTTCCTCATAGAAAATAGCAAAAGTATCCCATATTTCATAAGAAGTTTTCAAAGAATATATTCAATTAAATTCTACATCTCATTAAGGAAAATATAGAGAATTTATTGATTTACAATTATTATTGTAAGTTGTTTTAGTAGGATCATCCCAAGTAGTTCTTTCAGTTTCTAGAAACTTATAATGAGTCTTTATAGCAGCCCAAATGTCGAATCCCATACATTTTGAATGAAATTTCATTTTTAGTTTCCATTGGGCATAATTAACACCGTTAAAGAAAGGTGGAATGTTGGTAGCATCACCTTCAAATCTATTATCCATATTTAGATTTTAGAAAATATATTTAAAGAGATAAAAATTTTAAGTAACAGAAAATTAAGATCTTCAAGATACAAATAAAATCAAAGTTGAAAGACAGAGTATTTGGACATCCTTTACTAATATCCTCCCTCTGATACCAAATGATGGTCAGCGTGGATACTCAAGATGGGGGTGAATTGAGTTCCAATTTAAAAAATTTCTTTTAAAAATAGTTCTATTAAAATCTCCCAATTTAAATACTAAATTAAACTGTAGTGAATATGTAAAATTGTAAAGGTTCAATTAGGTTCTCACAATATTGGGTAGGTTATAGTTAATTTAATCAGAAGAATAAATTAGCTTTTTAAACTAACCTACTGATTTAAAATAGTTACAAACATTTTCTAGATTAACTATCAAAGTAACATTAAAACAATTTTAATTTTAAAAGTAATTAGCAGTGGAATATTGAAAACAAATAATTTTAACAAAAGTAAAATGCACAGCAATGTAAAACAAGAGGTTCAGTTTCAAGCCGAGACTTAGTCCTCTCAAACAGTTTATATAAACATTATCCACACCTTGGATCTGGATTTTACAATAGTGCTCAGACTATACAGGTCCTCTAGCCTCTAACAGAGTTCTTCGTGGGAAAACAACAACAACAATATCAGACACGTTGACCAGGTCCTAATTGACCTATAACACTATCCATAGTGGAATACAAGAGACTTATAGAAGTTTTTTTAGGATTTAGAAATCCTCTAGTTTAGCATACGAGTCAGTCTGTGTATGGAATATACATTGTACACACACTGCTCAAAATTTAAGTAAAAGAATCACTGAGAGATAGTAGATATTAGTTTATAATGCTCTAGTGATTTGAAGTGTAGCTCTGGACTCCATTTGATTAATCATAAATGCTTTTAATTCTTTCTCTGGTTTTTTGTCTGAAAACAGAGTGTCGTATGCTTCACTGTCTTTCATGTTTAGTTTGATTAGCTTGAGTGTATGAAGAGATCGTTATAGTTATTCACTCCTTGACTAAGGTTCATCTAGTTTTCTCTTATTGTATGAATGTCCTCGTGTGTGTCCAGGGTTCTTCTAGTAAGCGGGGGTTATGCATGCCACCTCTCTATTTTATATATTATTTGAGATCTAGCAATGGGAATGATTACGTTATAGCAGGAATTAGGTACGGTTCCATGACATCCCAAAAACCATCATTAATTAATACCAGTTGCATTAAATTAACCAAATATTTTTGTTAATATAATTTAAATAAATCATAAAAGTTCAAGCAGCAGAATGCTTGAAATGGTTGACTAGTATCAGTTACTATTTGTGTCCATAATGATAACTCCTTGTACCTTTCCCTTTATGGAGTCGTAGGTCTCTGTTTAGCGGTGAGATACTATCGATAGCTCTTTGTTCTTGTACCAGTAGCTCCTTGAATTGGTAGACTTAAGTAGTAGTGACTTCCTTATTCCGGTGGACTTTATAATGGTAGACTTATATAGATGTAGTTGTCACTATGTATTGATAGTATTATTTCATACCAGTAGACTTACTCTAAAGGTAACTTTGGTTTAACGGTAGCTCTCTGTGTACCAGTGACCTTTCAATAATGGTAGACTTACATACTGGTAGAATTATACATACCGGTAACACTATTCTGTGCTAGTGACTATGTGTTTATTTATTCATTCTATTCACAGAATGAGTTAAGTTAGAATACAGTGAAGCATACACAATTTAATTAACAGAATGACATAAATATATCACCAAAGATTTATCATTTGGACATAGTTGAAATTATTTATATTTTGAGGTTTAATGTACTTAAACATTAACTAAAATAATGAAATATTTAAATAATAAACATCATTTGGGACTATCTAAACAAAATTAATCAAAATTGGAATTTATCAAAAACAGGTGATTCCAACAAAGTCGATATATCTATCTATAGCTGGAATCATATAAAACTTGTTTACACATGGTATCCAAAATGTATAAATCCCCATATGGAAAGATGATACAAGAATCTATGAAACCTCATCTGATGTTTTGAATAATCCTTTTGATAAGTGGTTATCTTTATAACCCGTCTAAAATTAGAAAGTCAAAAACATTAAAAATAATGTCACAAAATTTATCAAATCCATATTAACATTGATCCCTCAATATCATAAAGTATAACATATCTATCACATAACAAACATGTGAAAACCTTCATTATTTATTCACTTAAACCATGGTAATAACATGAATTACCATATATCCTTATTGAAAACATGAATTTTTCCTTATTCCATGGAATATTTCATATATACTTTAAATAATAAAATACTAAAAAATCCATCCATGATAGCATATACTAATTTATAAAGTTATAATTAATTAGTTACAATGTAATCATTACATTCTGATTTTCATATTAATATCCAATATATATTGATCCAAATATAATTATCTCATAATTTGGAACATTTTATGGTTTATCATTCTATTAATCTTGTATTCCCATAAATATCACATTTCTAATGAATCACATTTCATTGTCTTCATCTTCATTCAAGATATACTTTTTAATCAATTATAAAAAAAATTGTATTGAAAATACTTATATATTTTAGGATTCATATAAGAGAGGCATTGAATTCCAACAAATATCCTCCCTGGACCATTAAACATTATTCTTAACCCATTACTCAGGTATCACCATCTTATTCATTAATACCCCTTGTCATAGAATATGATATATGAATAATTTATCAGTGATCATCAAACTTAATCAAATCGTGCATCTTAAATTTAATGTAAACAATATATTTACAACATCCCATAACATTCACATGTCATTTGTAATCCCTTTATCCCGAGTAGTATTACCAATACTTGTACCAACATCCATTTTCTCTTTAAAATATTTCCACTTAGGTCATTGATTTGTATAATCCCCATACAATCTAGATCTGAAACATTCGATGTTAAACCAGTTCATTTTAGTTACCACTATCGAATAATACTTGAAATAATTGTGTGAGAAACAATAATTATAGAAGAAAACTATATAATAATGATAATTTACTTATAGTATTCCTAAATCATGAATCGTAAATTTAGATCTATGTAATTATTAGATTCATAACAAGAAATATTTTTCGAAATATCTCTATGGATCTCACTATAGGTTTCTTATCCTTGTTTCCAAAGGATAACTAAACTATTCCTTTGATACAAAAAATAGAAACTCGTTCTTATAAAACGTGGATATTATGTCAACTTAGATAAATATTAATCACATTAGAAAATTAAATTCCCTAGGACCATAATAGTATAGTGTCATTGGAATGATGAAATAAAATCATGAAACTTGGTGAATGGCCTCCAATTATTCCCACAATGATCTTTCCCATTAGTACATATGAATAAAACCATTCTTCATAACCATGGGAGAGGAAACATAATAAACTTTTATCGTAGATACCCAGTTAGGGTAGATAAAGGACACACATAATAATAACAAGAAAATAAGTCTATGCGACAATGATAATAACATTTGAAAATCACACCCTACATATAAAACATCATATAAATGAGTTATTTTATAATGATTGGAAGTTCATAATACGTGAATCATAAGGTAATTAATATCATAATCCATAAGTGCATAACATATGAATAAGATATATAATTTTTGGAAAGAACATAAGAATATAAAATCACTCATAATAATTCAATGATTATTTAAAAAACCTATTTTGGAACATTATGTTGGATACACCTTCTAGGAAAGACACATGACAATCCCTAGTTCCATCCATTTCCTCATAAGTTATCAGTTTATACATTTTTCACCATGTAGATCATGTAAGTTGACTAGCTCAAATCAATATATTATTTGATATAAATAATTACCCAATGAATTAGAGAGGAATAACAGGATCGACCTCACCTATATTTGATTCCCCATTCAATAAGTTGTAAAAGTCTTACACGTAAATATATGAGACACCCCATAATATATTTTATAATGAGATAACTAATGCAATTCAGGTCCATGCTATCATATAATATATAATGGGATTAACCTATTCTATATGAGACACACCATCGTATAAGCTATACTGGGATTATATGGTACTGTCTAGGCCACCCAATCATATAAGATATAGTGAGCTTACCCAGTCCTATCATGGCCACCTCATCATATAGGTAGTAAAGGGCTTACCTAGTGTTATCTGGTCCACCACATAATATATGATATTACCATAAACCACAACATGAATAACATAAAAAATAAAATTCATACTACATAAACCTAAAATACAGTTATTATTTAATATCTTGATTAACCCATGAAAAAGAAATCAGGTACATGTCAATCTCTTCAAAAACGAATTATCGAGATGAAAAAAAACTGTTTCTTATAAATCACATTGAATCAAGATTGACCCGTGGAAAGGAAACAGGTTCTTAAAAATATCATTCCATAAAAACATAAACTATTCCTCAAAATAATATGAATGGTATCCTTGTATAATATCACTAAAAAATAATATTATATGTCAATGTACATCATCTATGATGGTGAAGGATTTTGAAAGATCAGATAGAATAGAACCTTTCTTCAAAAATTATCTTTCTGAAACATATATTATTTTATAAATCAATTTACATGAAAAATAAATTGAAAATATATTAATTAAGAATAAAAATTAAATTAAACACATTTCTTAAAAAATATATCTTTTCCCTTTTAGAAAACACTTTTTAATACATAATACATTTTGAAAATTGTTTCCATTGAAACTAGTCATGAAAACATATAAAGGATTCTTATGAAAAATAAAATTCTAAAACATTATACATTTTTAAAATATGATTCATTGAAAATGAGATGAAAATTTATTTTAAATCACTTTCTAGAAAATTTTAGAAAAACAATATCTTGATAGGAAAATGATTTCTGACGGAAGAGTGAGATAAGTTCTAATTTTCATAAAAGACATTATTAATTATATTGAGTACAAAAGAATAAAAAAATATTACCTTTAGTTGAATATATTATTAATAAACCTAGGATTATAAAAATATTGTTAGTTAATGGGAGATTTATCGTAATATTTTATCAATGGTAAAATAAGAATAAAAATTCATGATAACCGATGAGATTATCATAATAAATTATAACCACTTTGGTAACATTGAATCATTATCCCCGTGAAATAAATAAATTAAAAAGAGACTAATATATCTTTAAAATAATTAAAATAATGTAAATTACTTTAAAAATGGAATAATATACACCTTTTATAAGAAAATTGGTGCATAACATGGCATGTATCTCAAAGAAATAAAGTTGAGAGATAATTACCTTACCGATTTGGTAACATTTGAACTATAAACCATATGAAATCAAGATAATAAAATAGAAATTTAAATTACAATAAATTTAGTTTTAATAATTATATAATAAATTCATGGTTATTATATTCACCATAAAAATTAAATGAATGGTGAATATGCCATATGTCTTGTAGAAATAAATGTGAGATTAAAAAACACTAAATTACTTGAGTTACATCAGAATCATGATACCATTTAAATAATAACATAAATTGATGCTTTGAATTTCATGATATAGTAAATAATAATGATATAAAAATTCATATGGTAGTATACACACCCTATAAAAATAATAATATTAGAATATATCATATATATCATAGAAATAAATGTTATAAAATAAATCCCTTACATATAGTTTTTACTTTTTTTATACACGTTCGAGACTCTTGTATAATAAATATAACATTTTTATAAATGAACCAAAACCATATTATAATATCTAATACCATATATTATTTTATTAATTCTTTATATTAATAATTTATTGAAAATTCCTTGATAATGTTATGTTTATTGTAATATCATCTTTGTTTTTCAAACATGTCTAGAATTTTTATTTTTGATCATCTTGATTATTTAATTATTTAATTATTCCCTAAATGTAGAAAATGATATAAAATTCATATGTATTCAGTATATAATTTTTTTAACTATAAATTATATATTTAAATATGAAATGAAATACAATGTTCATAGAGACGGTAGGTTATACGTACTCATGAATTCTTTTTCCATTTTTTGGTCATATAGAAAGAGATAAAGTAAATAAGATATATGAATATATATATATGTATGAAAATTATAGTTGAATTATTACTTCATAAATATCATATATATTTAATAAAACAATAATTTATACATTTTATGAAACTTTTAAATGAATCACATCACTTTGAGGAGGCGATAAAGCACACGTCCACAAGGGAAGTTATAAAATTTACAAAAAATGGAAATAACATTTTATATAATAATTATAGAAGAATAAATTAATAATAAATGTATTTTATGTCATATAAAATATGTATTTCTATCATATTTTACAATCATGAGAGTTGGTAAATGAAAAACAATGACATCATCACGTGAGACGGTAGTCCGCTATGCACATGAATGGTCGGTTAATTACCCATTTGATGGAAGTATGTGTAGGTGTATATCTCATACATAGAATTAAATAATCGAATATATTTATTATAATAATTCTATGATATAATAGTAGAATAATAATAACTGAATGTGTGGAAAAATTAATAAAACATAAATGCACGTTGAAGAACACTGCCACATTTTGACTAACACCATTTTGTTTTAACAAAATGGATTCCGTGATTGGATATCTACACAAGTTGGGGCCCCAATTTTTATTGTATTAAAGTATGGAGAATATTTTATCTAGTTTCTTAATGATCCAATGTGTCTTGATAGGTGTGAGGAATTGAGGGCATGATTTCCCATTTATTGTGGTGTACTAGTGGAATTCATGAAAATATATAATGAAAAAAACTATTGAGGCGTCTCTCTTAAATAATGTGTCTCCAATAATAAATGATTGTCTAGAAAAAGGGGATATGTTCTAAATAATTCCATAACATAGATTTTCTACATGTTTTTATGGTATTTGGTCCCCTAAGGAAAATTTTTACCACTATGTAAACTTGTTATTTCTTTATTCACTATAATTAATTTTCTTAAATTTTTCCAATAATTTTTGTATAAAAATATTTTGAACCTAATATAAAATATAAATTAGTTTAATTAAAAATATAGAATCCAGTTTTCTAAATTCTAATCATAGTAGATCCATAAAATATTTTAAAATTAATCCTGCAGATAGGATGAGATTGTAGGTTTTTAAGAGAAAATGTTTAAAAGTTTGAAGTGTTTTTATATATGATTTGAATTTGTAATTGACTAGAATTTCATATACAAGATTTATTGTTTTTAATTGAAATAATTATTCATAAAAATACACATAAAATGGAATTTAACTGTACAAAAAATTTTGTTTGAAAATTATTTTAAAATTAAAATTTAGTGTTTTTAACTATTCATCATAATATGTAACTTCTAGGAAAAATACCAACAATTCACCCAATGTAAATTTTGATATCCTTTTATAAAAAATGATGTTTATTTTTTCAAATATAATTAGAAATGTTTGAAAAAATATATTTGTAATGGTTTATCCATTAAAAGGTGATTAAATTTTCATTTAAAAAATAAATTTTTTTCATAAGGATGTATTTATTATTATCATGGACCTATCAATTATAACGGATGAGTATAAAAATATTGATTGAATAAATAATATATAAATTTAATTGAAAAAAATAATATAAATAATTTCATTGGTTATTGAGATAAAATTTTTGTTATACATATAGAAATAGTTTCATGGCCACCTCCAAACCATGCAGAGACATAATTTCTGAGTAATGACATAATTTTCAGGTAATGTAGTGCTACTGGACAAGGAATTATAGAATCTACAATTGTTGTAACTATAGAACATAGAACGATTCATCCATTTTGAATTTTGGGCCACCGGTTTTATCCTTAAGTCCTTCAAGGCCTTCGGTCCACCCATGGCCTTCCGGCCAGTAAGGCATTTAGGATACCTCAAGGCCTTTAACACACCTAAAAAATTTCGACACACCAGAAATAATGCCTAATGGACCAGGTAGAATCTATATGGAGAAGAATATAAATGAGAATTAAGAGTAGGGGCATTCATCATAGTAGAAGATAATGTATATTGAAGAAATAGAGGATTTATAACTTGCATCGGGATAAGAATGTGCATGCATAGTAATCCTATCAAAATTTCCATGATAATGTGGAAAGCTAACATCATTATGTATATTCTGGGGAGGAGTAGTTCCATATAGTCAAAGTCTTGATATTCTCTCTAAGACCTATGGGTCATGTAATCACTAAGCCTATGGGCATTTTATGTATTCCCCATTATCCCATTAAAGGGTTATTATCAAAAATCAGTAAAAAGACGTCCTTTGGTCCATTAGGGATAATTTCTTTATTTTAATATAGTTTTCACATTTTTTTATAGAAATTTATTTACAAATAATTTGTTTTATATACATGTGTAAATCATATTTTCACATTTTAGTTAGTCTTATTCTTAAAATTCATTCTATTGGGATGGTGGTAAACATTATAATATTTCAATAACAATAATACTAAAATACTAAGGTCCTATAAAAATCATCCTTGGGTGTAACGAATTTTATAGAAAAGAACCCTACATAGTGTGTAACTGAATCTAAACATTTTTTTGTGAGTACCACAGGATAATATAAGTATTATGTATAGTGCTGGCATAACATGGTGTTTCATGAAATGAAATCCAAACTTAGTGATTTCATATAACATAAGATATATATAGTGTTGTGTGGATTAGAAAATATTGAAAAGATTAAATTAATTTGAATAAATCTCTCACAAAATCTCTGACACTTACACCTAGTGACATTATAAGTCAATCTTATGTTCCATTATAATGAATATTTCATATCTCCTTATATTAAAAAACTTACTAGAAGACATCCTCATATACCTAAATATTTATTTTATGTAATATTCAATAATATCTTTTCATATCATCTCTAAAACTAAACTTTTACAAAAACAACTTGAATATAAAATTTTATAGGCTCAATTCCCAAAATAATCATCTTGACTTCCAGACTGTCTTATAATACGTTTATTTCCATATGATCAGGTTTATTTATATCTTATAGAGTTTCCCTCTATTTATAAATAATTAATATTTTTTATTACATAAAAACCAAAAAAATCCCCCACATGAAGTCCATCATAATAAAACTATGGAAAACATAAACACATAGGCATAATTCCATATTCTATGTTCTATATTAAATAGTATCTCTAACATGTTCTGATTTCCCAAGTCCCATATAAGCATAATGGTTCTTCATAAATTATTCGACGAGAAATTGGGAGGATTTGTCAATTTTATTTTATAATTTCCTAGACCCGCTCTCCCAGATTTGGTGCCTGAAAAACACATACTTTTCATAATGTTTTTTAAACCATCAATATATTCTTGTATATAACAATCCCATAATTATATATCATAAATAATATATTTCATTAAACAAATTCCTAATACCTTTTAGGTTTAATGACGTAGAGAATTAAAATCAATTATAAAAAAATTCTTATTTCATTCTCATTTAATATAATATTTAACCACTATATAGGAACAACATATAGAAAAATATGTATTTAATATATCCCAAAAATTCTACTCACAGGCTATAATGTTATAAATATCTTGTGACTTATATTTCATCAAATCCTTTATAAATTGGAATGTATGTATGAGTGATCTCAAATGACCAATATGAAAGAACATATGAATAAGAGGATCATGTCATGAAGATAACACAATTATTATGAAAGTAGTAAGTAATCATCATAATTATATAATATATTTCATGTTATAGAATTATATATCCAGGAAAATAAATTAACACACGAATAATAATAACTATATATCATTGATTGATAGAAATCATATATCCTACAAAAAAATATTTTCATGGCCTTTTTCGAAGAAAATATATAGATATGGATAATGGTCCACAAAAAAACTATGATTTTTTGTCTCATATAACCAATTGATGCATTTCTGGGCTGTAAAAAGTCAGGGCCTCACCAATCACGTTTTTAATTATAATGCATTCATCATATGATAAAATGAATAAATAATTTATAATCATATTTACAACAATCATATGGGTTATAAAAATACTTATAGAAAACCAATAGTTTTCTGCTTGAAAATAATATGGAGAGAATGATCATATCTCACATAGATAAATAAGATAAATGGTTTAACATTAAATGATAAAAAATCCAATAATAATCTATATTTGAATAACAACATAGATAATAACAATATTTTTTCGTATGTCATTTAGAGGGATAACATGATCATAACCAATATTGAGGAATAAGGTGGACTGTTAAACCATTTGGAGTCAACTATACAACGTACATAATAAACACAAATATAAAAAAACGAATATAAATATTTAAAATATCCCCCCAATCAATAAATAGATTTTTTAATAAAAGATTAATCAAGATAAAACCATATGGTGTAGTTGTAAAATGGCAATTCAATTTTATAATAACATGACCATAATACGTCAATTAAAATAGGGTAGATTGTTTCAAATGAAAATAACCCTAGTGTAATAAAGAAAAAAAATACGGGTTTTTTCATAATTGAAAAACAACATTGTGAGAGAATACTATAGAAATATCACCCAACATGCTAAAAATAATTTTTTTGTACTATGAAATCATTACAATAAATTATTATTATTATACATATATATATAATTATTATAGGATAAATTAGGTAACAGAAATCTCAGCAGTGTAACTCAATTAGAATATGAAAAAATGGTGTTTAAAACCTAAAATGGGTTTTAAAAATAATTTTATTATTGATATAAAATAAAAACATACATGTCACAATCAAATGTAAATTAATATCATGCAATAACCCATGAATGGATGAAAGACGTTCATGAAGATACAATATAACTCTAGGAAGTGTGACTTGAGTTATCAATATTCCTTAAGAGACATATATTCCTTTATTAAAAAAATTCAAAAACCAGTATTATATAGTAGAAATTAAAATTCATAGAATACTAATATAATGAAACATTATATAATTTACTTTCATAATATTCCAATTTTTACACACCAGATGACTATTTTCACCCAATAAATGAAAACTGGGTTACGAAAATCATGAGAATTGGTGTAACATCCCATGTAAGTAAAGAATAATATATTTTCATAAATATTTCTATTTATGAATTATATAGTTTTTTAAAGGCTTCAAATGATAATAAATCCAATCGTAAGCATAGAATACTCTAATATTTTTTAAAAGATTCTTTTACAGCCTTTTGACCGAGAACCATTTTTAAATCTATATATTGATAATTTTATAAGACACATTTTTCAAATAAACTTATTATTTAGGTTCGGGACATTGAAATTTACTTTGGATAAATTTTTGGTATTTTTCTGACAATGTTCATTTTTTAATGAATAGTGAAAAATACTGCATTTTACTTAAAAACTTATTTGTCATTTAATTATATTATATGGTTAGATTATATTTTTAATAGGTTTTAACATTTAATTAGAATATATTTTTAACATTTAATCCATTTTTGGTCATTTTATTTAATTTCACTTTGGAATTGGGCATAAACAAGTGTCAAACATTTGATAGATATTGTTTCTAAAAAACCCACAATTTTTTTGACAAAGAGAATTATTTTTAAATTAATTACTGAAATTTATGTGTTTGTAATTTGGTAAAATGGATTCCATATATGGATTCAGAAGGTCCAAATTATGTAATTAAGACTCTTTTGTTTTTTGGACATTATGAATAGTAATGTCGGTAATTATCTTTAATTATCGTGCCTAATTAGTAATCGGGTAGTTAAGGGGAATAAAATAATATCATAATAAAATAAAATGACCTCAAAATGTGTCCTAATTCTACTGTTTCTATCATGGATGACAATGGGATGCCTTTTTCCAACTTAGGGACCCCATGGAATCACTTTTTTGTTATAGTAACATTATGACATTTTATTTTTAAAGAAAGGAAAATATAACAAAAGTATGTAACACCTAGGTAAAAAAAATTAAATTTGCTTAATAAAATATATCTTAGACTATAAATAGTAATTGGAAAGATAAAATTATTTCCGAAATCATGGTTATTTTTTTATAATTTTTAGACATTAAATAAAAAAATTTATTTATGACACCATGATGATGTAGTGATTACCTCATTACTAAACGATTTAAATAAAATGAAAAGATAATGTAAAATCTAAAACATACACTTTTCAAAAACCAATTTAATTGGTGTATTTAGAGCACTTATCACCTTATCCTCAAAATATATCATCTTGGGAGCTTTAAAATCCGAAAAGAAGTTTATAATAATGTAACATTTTAGGACTTTCCAAGAGTACCCCTCCTCCCTCTTATAAAAGGCCCCCACCTCTACCCCCTTACCCACACCATTCAAGCCATTTTTGTAGACACAATCTTCTCATTTTATCTCTCCCCATCCCCCTCTTCATCTTAGAATCCTTACCTTAGGCAAAAATCTATTCAAGAAACCCTTTTGGTTCAAACCATGTGGAGTTACTCGATTTAAATGTAATGTATTCTCTTTTTTTATTTTGTTTTATTTTGTTTCTCCAACCCCCTAAACACTTTTTATTACTTTATTTTGTAACAAAAATAGTATATTCAATATACTAAGATGTTGTTATAAAAATTATTTGAGCTACACTTACACACACATCCATATAATGGTTAAAGACCATTCTGTTTCTGTGAGTGGTGATTTACTACCTCATGAAAAGATGATTGTTCAATATTCCTTTAACAGCTTTCATGGTGGCCATTAATATGTCACTCTATTTATATATGATATATATTATGTTTATGTTTTCCTTATGCTTCTATATTTTTTGTTTATGGAATACCATGATGGTTTCCATTGTGGGTAAAAGCGATAATTTCATTTTCGGAAGTGCGGACTACCGGCCCCTCAATGTGATTTGATTCGTTAATGACATATGTGGGATGTATAAAGTATGGAGTTAATGATATTATATATATGATATTATATATCAATTATAATATATCTTTATATCATTATTATTTCATTCCATTAATTACAAAATAGAAATGAAAGTAGAGTTCAAACGTACGTACGGCTTACCGTCTCCATGAATGGTGCATTAAATTTCATACCTCTAAATGTAATGTAATATTATAAATGCATGTATATATAGGATATAATAGATATTTTACAACATGAACAACATTTAATTATAAGAAGTTTATTTTTGTCTCAAGTACCAAAGATCGACAAAATGACCGATATTAACTTAAATAATTACATAATGTTCGTCACATGGTAATAAGTTATATAAAAGGAATAATGAACATGAAAAAGGTTCTTAAAAATGTGGAAATAAACACTAGTTTATTATTCAGGAGATTAAAGAACGATCGAGTCAAGTCAGACACGAGGTAAGGGACTTCGTCTCAATCTCCATTCATTGAGGCATATTTTGTTTTATAGCCAACATTCTTTTATTCTGTATGTAAAACCCTTTGAATTTTAGATTTATTCAAAAGTAAGCTTTTTATACAAAGCATTTTATGAAATGACAAAGGGGAATGTTTTTGTCTTACGTATGCGGCGACAATGAATTCTCCACCACCGTGACCATTATTTGAGTTTCGTCTTCCTCTACAAGCCATAACTTTTTCTTAAATGAAAAATAAATACCATGTTTTACTTTTATTTTATTTTGGTATTGAAAATGGTTTCGATAATTTTTTGATTATATCAATGTGTTTTAAATATCTTGCGATTGAAATGTGAAAATGTTATGTTTCCTTTATTCATGTCTTATGTGATACGATTATTTTATGGATCTTGGGAATTGTTTATGAAGACGGGTGGTTTCATGATAAACTAAGGGTGGATGAGCCCGATATAGCTCTCTAATGAATTGGGTAACCCAAAGGACCTAAATTCTAAGGTTTCATTGAAATGATTTATGTAATATACTGTAATGTGTATTCCAAATGTAACCATGAGGGTTACTCCCTATATAAGAATGTTATGAATTCCTCAAGTAACCTTTATGTCTTATGACTTCTATGAGTCATTCATAAACCTTATGATTTCGTGAGGTATGTTAAAGTGCTTTTATTCTATGAATAAAGTATGATTTCATTGATTCTTATGTATACATAGAGTAATTTTTTCATTCCATATTTTTATATCGTTTACTAAGCTTTTTATACTCATCCCATGTTTTTGAAATGTTTTTCATAGGTAAAGATAATGGTACTTTATGTGATGATAATGTCGAGGAAGTGTCAAGAGAGAATCCATGTTTTATTTTAAATATGTTACCTTGATGGGATAAAATTAATATTGTCTTTTATGTAACCACCTAGTTTAAATGTGGAATGAAATGCATGATTTAACATCTAATTATCTAAATCTCTAAACCTAAAAAGATCCTCAATGCTTATTCTTATAATCACTCAAGATTAAGTAATTTTTAAGGTTGGAGCCTTATAGTTGGTATCATAGGTTCGTTTAGATAACTTTATGAGATAAAATTATATCAAATAATTATCCAAAAATATATTTTTTTTATGGTCAAATTGAAATGATATAGCGTTTTAAGATTTTCATGTTACTTCATCTAAGACATGTTTGTTCAGAAGGGTTTTCCGTAGAGAAAATAGGGAAGTTGTGCTATAAAGACATATAGAAGGAAATGACCTTCCAAATAAGCATCCTGATATGGTCAGAATTGGAACTGAAATTTTTGTTGTAGAAAGGAAATAGTTGACTCAAGCGATAAATGGTGGTGGTATCCATGCAGGAGATCAGCCAGATCAACCACAGAGGAACATGTCAGTGGTTGAGCATTTCATGAGGCAAGACCCCCCATCATTCAGAGGATAATCTGACCCATTGCTATCTGAAGGATGGATTAAATCACTAGATAATATTTTCGATGTCATGCGGTTTTCAGACAATCAAAAGGTTAGTATTGTTGTTTACCTTTTGGAGGGTGAATCATATCAATGGTGGTCGATGGTTACAATTAGCTGGGACGCTGATGAGATTGATGCTCTTGACTGGGATGAATTCAAAGGTCTGTTTCTTGAGAAATATTCTCCTAAGGCTGTTTGACTAAGGATGGAAAAACAATTCTTGGAATTGATGCAAGAGGACGACTCAGTGGACGCTTATGATGAAAAGTTCACTTGATTGGAAAGGTATGCTCTAACTTTTATCCGAGACCTTGATAGTAAAATCAATCATTTTTCCTCAGGATTAAAGTCAAAATATTGAATGTAATTAGCTTCTCGTGAGTTCAAAAGTTATGAAAAGCTTGTTCGATATGCTTATAAGGTGGAAATGGAGTTTTCCAATGATCAAGTGTTCTATAACAACCAACAGAAGAAGAGACCGATGTTGCAGATGAATGGGAAGAATCCTTCAAAAAGGTTTGATGTTAAGAAGGATAAATTTGCAGTTTTGGATAAATGTGGTAAAAACATTCTGGGGAATGTCTTTTGAATTCTGGAAAGTGCTACCAATGCTGTAAGATGGGACATAAGGCATCTGATTGTACTGAAAAAGATGAGGGTATTGGTAAGACCAAATGTGATTTACAGTTTTTGAAATGTTTCAAGTGCCAAGACATGGGTCATTATGAAAATGAGTGTTTGACAAAGAGCTCAAATGATGGGAAGCAGTCAGACTACAAGCATAAGGGTGTGGTGAAATCATTTTCAACTACTTCAGCAGATGTTGGGCCATCAAATGAAGTGGTATCATGTACATTTTTTGTTTTTTCATATTATGCCAATGTATTGTTTGATTCAGGGTCTACACATTCTTTCATCTCCGAAAATTTTTCTAGTAAATTGGGGATTCCATCTCAAGAAATGACTCCTGAACTTGTGGTAAAAATGCCTGGGGGAAATGTTGAGGAAAAAAGAATTTATAAGAATCTTCCTATCCTTATCGATGGAAAGAACCTACGTGAAAACTTTATTGTTTTACTTCTAGTAGAGTTTGATGTTATGCTAGATATGGATTGGCTCTCTGTTTAACATAATAAGATTGATTATAGATAAAAAGAAGTTTCATTTCAGAAAGACTTTTAGTTTGTGTACAAGAATGAATCCTTACTATTGATAACATATCAAGAGGCTGGGAAAATTTTAAAAGATGGAAATGAATGTTACCTTGCACATATTGTTGAAAACAAAGGAACCGTTCAGATTAATGTTTTTATAGTGGTAAATGAGTATCCTGATGTCTTTCCGGATGTGTTTCCTTAAATAATAATAGATCGAGAAGTTGAATTTACTATCGACTTAGTTCCTAATGATAAGACAATTTCAAAACCACCTTATAGAATGGCTCAAATTGAACTTTCAGAGTTGAAGGATCAATTGAAAGATATATTAGAGAAAGGTTTCATTCGACCTATCACATCACCATGGGGTGCTCTTGTCTTATTTTTTAAAAAGAAAGATGGTTCAATGATACTTTTCATTGATTATAGATCCTTGAATAACATCACTGTTAAGAACAAATATCCTTTCCCTCATATCGATGATTTGTCTGATCAACTCCAGGGAGTTCAGTATTTTTCTTAGATTGACCTGAGATCGGGGTACCATTAGTTGAATGTAAAGGAAGCATATATTCCAAAGATTGTGTTTCGTACAAGATATGGACATTATGAATTTGTAGTTATGTCGTTTGGGTTAACCAATTCACCTGTTGTATTCATGGACCATATGAATAGATTTTTCAATGAGATCTTTGATATGTTTGTGGTTGTTTTCATTGATGATATTTTGGTGTTTTATAAAATTAAAGAGGAGAAAGAAAGTCATTTAAGGGTTATTTTTCAAACCTTAAAAGAAATGAAATTGTATTGGAAATTCAGCAAATGTGACTTTTGGTTGAAAAAAAATCATTCCTTGGTCACATTGTTTCTAAAGATGGAATAACTGTTGATCCTGCAAAAACAAAGTTTGTTGAATATTGGCCAAGACACACAAATGTAACTGAGATTCTTAGTTTTCTTGGTTTGGAAAGCTATTACAGAAGGTTTGTTAAAACAATTTCACAGTTATCTAGTCCAATGACTAAGTTAACTCGAAAAGTTGTTAAGTTCATGTAGAAAAAAGAATGTGATGATTTTTTTCAGGAATTGAAAAGAATATTGGTTAATTATCTTGTTCTGGAACTACCTTCAAGGAATAGTGAGTTTGTTATCTACAGTGATGCTTCATTGAAATTACTTGGTTGCGTCCTAGTTAAGAATAATCATGTAATTTATTATGCTTCACATCAGTTGAAAACTCATGAGGTAAATTACCCTACACATGATTTGGAATTAGCTGTTGTTGTTTTTGATTTAAAAATTTGGAGGCATCATTTGTATGGTGTAAAGTGTGAAATATATACTGATAACAAATGTATAAAGTATATATTAACTCAGAAAGAAATAAACCTATGATAGAGGATATGGCTAGAATTAATCAAGGATTATGATTGTACAATTCATTACCATCTGAGGAAAGCAAATAATGTGGTTGATGCTTTCAGTCGAAAAATTAATGCTTCATTAACCATGTTATTTTTGGAACATGATCCTTTTGTTAAGGATTTGATGAAATTTGGAATAGAAGTTATTTATGCAGGATGTTCTTCTCATTTGTATCCGGTATCAGTAAAAACCTTTCTATCAGACAGAATTAAGCAAGCACAGAAGCAAGACACTGAGTTGAAGAAAAAGGTAGAGATGGTTCAGAAGGTTATGTTTCCTGAATTAGACCTTGATAATGATTGTGTTTTAAGATATGTAAAGATATTCTGTGTGCCTTCTGATTCAAATTTGAAGAGAGAGTTGTTATGTGAATCTCATAGTTCTCTGTTTTCAGTTCATCCTGGCAGTACTAAGATGTATAGAGATCTTCAGGAGTATTACCGGTGGGATGGAATGAAAAGAGATATTGCTGATTTTACTGTGAATTGTTTTGACTTGTAAATAGTTTAAAGTAGAGTGGAAGTTACTAAAAGGGATGCTTCATCCTTTACCTGTTCCAGAGTGGAAATGGGAGAACATATCCATGGACTTCATTGTGGGATTTTTGAATACACCTCGAGGTAATAATGCAATCTGGGTTATTGTAGATCGCTTGACTAAATCTTCAAATTTTCATGCTATACAAGATACATTCTCCCTCAATAAACTTTCTCGTTTATATCTTAAAGAGATAATAATGTTACATGGAGTTCCCCTCTCTATTATATCTGATCGTGATCTCAGTATTACTTATAACTTTTGGAAAGGCCTTCTAAAGTCATTGGGGTACTAAATTAATTTTTAGTACATATTTTCATCATCAATCATATGGGAAGTCAGAATGAACAATTCAGACTTTGGAGGATATGCTATGTTCTTGTTCGATGGCTTATCAAGGATGTTGGGACCTTCATCTTTATATGGTTGAATTTTCTTATAATAACAGTTTTCATTCTAGTATACAGATGGGACCATTTGAGGCATCAGATGGGAAGCGGCATTGAACACCATCTTTTTGGGATGAAGTGGGTGAAAGGAAGTTGATGGGACCAGAATTAGTAGAAGAGTTGGCAGAAAAAGTTCAGCAGATGCAAAAACACTTGAAAACAGCTCATAGTAGGTAGAAAAGTTATGCGGACAATAGGAGGAAGGATCTCTCTTTTGAAGTATGTGATCGTGTCTTCCTCAAAGATTAACCATGGAAAAGTGTGATGAGTTTTGGTAAGAAAGGAATGATGAGTCCAAGGTTCATCGGACCAAATGAAATTATGGATAGAGTTGGATAAGTTTCATACCGAGTGGATTTTCCTCTGAATTTATCTCTGGAACACAATGTTTTTCATGTTCTAATGTTAAGGAAATGCATGCCAGATCCCTCTCAAGTTTTGAGCCCAGAGGTAGTTCAGATGGAAGAGAATATATCTTATGAGGAACAAACGGTCTAGATTCCTAACCATAGAGAGGAATTATTTCACAATTAGGTGATTCATCATGTAATGGGTTTGTTGAAAAATCACATGATTGAAGAGGCAACATGGGAATCTGAAAATGCAATGAGTGATTAATACCCCCACTTATTTGATTAGTAAATAAATTACGAGGACTACATTTTCTAAAGAGGGGTGAAGGATGTAACATATCATGTAATTAAAGAATAAAATATTTTCATATCTATGTCTATTTATGAATAAGATTTTGTTTTATAGGCTTAAAATGAGAATAAATCCAATCTTAAGCATAGAATACTAAAATATTTTTTAAAAGATTGTTTTACCATCTTTTGATGGAGAACAATTTTTAAATCTATATTTTGATAATTTTATAAGATATATTGGTCAAATAAACTTATTATTTATATTTGGGACATTTAAATTTATTTTGGAAATTTTTTTGGTATTTTTCTGAAAAGGTTCATTTTTTAATGAATAGTTAAAAATTCTGCATTTTACATCAAAACTACTTTTTCATATAATTTAATTATATGAATAGATTATCTTTTTAATTGGTTTTAAGTTTAATTAGAATACATTTTTACAATTTAATTAAATTTTGGTCATTGAAATTTATTTCATTTTGTAATTGGGCATAAAAAAGTGTAAAACTTTTGATATATATTATTTCTAAAAAACCCGCTATTTGTTTTGACAATAGGAATTATTTTTAAAATAATTACTGAAATTTATGTGTTAGGAATTTTGTGAAATTTATTCCATATTTGGAATCAAAAGCTAAAAATTATTTAATTAATACTATTTTGTTTTTTGGACAATATAAATAGTAATGACGGTAATTATCTTTAATTATCGTGAATAATTAGTAATCGGGTAGTTGAGGGTAATAAAATAATATCATAATAATAAAAAATGACCCCCACATGTGTCCTAATGAGACTTTTTGTGTCATTACTGACAATGTGATTCCATTTCCCAACTTATGGACCCCATGGAATCACTTTTATGTGATAGTGACATTTTATCATTTTATTTTTAAAGAAAGAAAAATATAACAAAAGTATGTAACACCTAGGTAAAAAAAATTTAATTTTGTCTAAAAAAATTATAACTTAGACTATAAATAGTCATTGGAAAGATAAAAATATTTCCTACATCATGGTATTTTTTTCATAATTTTTAAACATTAAATAAAAAATTTATTTATGACACCATGATGATGCAGTGATTACCCCATTAATGATTGATTTAAATAAAATGAAAAGATAATGTACAATCTAAAACATAAACTTCTAAAAAACCTATTTTATGAGTGTATTTAAAACCATTATCACCTCATCCTTGAAATATATCATTTTAATACCTTTAAAATCCAAAAAACGTTTTATAATAAGGTAACATTTCAAGACATTCCAAGAGTGCACCTCCTCCCTCTTATAAAAGGCCCCAACCTATACCCACTTACCTACACCTATCAGGCCTTTGGATTGGCCAAAATCTTCTAATTTTATTTCTCCACATACCTCTATTCATAATAGAAGCCTTACATTAGGCAGAAGTCTCTTCAAGAAATCCTTTTTGTTCAAACCAAGGGGAGTTACCTGATTTAAAGGTAATGTCTTATCTTATGTTCTTCTGTTTTATTTTGCTTCTCCAACACCCTAAACTCTTTTTCTTACATTATTTTATAACAACACCTATATCTAAAATATACTAGGATTTTTGTATAAGAATAATTAGAGGTGGACTTACACACACCTCCATCTAATGGTTAAAAAATATATTATTTCTGTGAGTGGCTAATTACTGCCTCACAAAACGATGATTGTTTCAAAATTCATTTAACAAATTTCATGGGGGACATTAAGATGTCACTCTATTTATATAAGATATATATTATGCTTATGTATTCCTTATGCTTATTTATTTTTTATTTATGGCATACCTTTATGGTTTTCATTGTGGGTAAACGTGATAATTTCAATTTAGGAAGTGTGGACTACTGCCCCCTCAAATTGATTTGATTCATTAATTCCATATGTGGGACGTATAAATGATGGATTTAATGATATTATATATTATATTATACTGTAATTATAATATACTATTATATCATTATGATTTCATTCCATTAAATATGAAATAGAAATGAAAGTAGCCTTCATGCGTACGTATGGATTACCATCTCTTTGAATGGTACATTTCATTTCTTACCTCTAAATGTTATGTAATATTATTAATGCATGTATATAATAGATATAATGAATATTTTACCACATGAGCAATTTGTAATTATAAGAAGTTTATTTTTGACTCAAGTGCAAAAGATCGAAAAAACGACCGTTATTAAGTTAAATAATTACATAATGTTCGTAATATGGTAATAAGAGATATAAAAGGAATAATGAACTTGAAAAAGGTTATTAAGAAATTAGAAATTAACTCTAGTTTATTATTCAGTAGATTAAAGAATGATCGAGTCATGTCGGATAAGAGGTAAGGGACATCATCTCAATCTCTTTTCATTGAGGCATATTTTGTTTTATACACAACATTCTTTTATACGGTGTATAAACCCCGTTGATTTTTACTTTTATTCCTAAGGAATCTTGTTATATGAAGTGTTTTTCTAAACAACAAAAGAGAATGTTTTTTTCTTACATATGCGGTGACAATGACTTCTCTACTTCCATGACCATTAGTTGACTTTCGGCTTCCTCTACACGCCATATATTTTTTTTAAATGAAAAATAAATTCCATGTATTACTTTTATTTTATTTTGGTATTGAAAATGGTCTTGATAATGTTTTGATTATATCAATGTTTTTTTATATCTTGTGATTGAAATGTGCAAATGTTATGTCTCCTTTATGCATGTTTTATGTTATACGATTATGTTATGGTTCTTGATAATTTTTTATGAATATGGGTGGTTCCTTGATAAACTAATGGCGGGTGAGCCCGATATAGCTCTCTGATGCATTGGGTAACGCGAAGAGGTTAAACGCTAAGTTTTCTCCGGAGAGATTTAGGGAATATACTATATTGGCTATTCCAAATGTAACCATGAGGGTTACTCCATATATAAGAATGTTATGAATTCCTCATGTTAACTTTATGTCTTATGACTTCTATGAGTTATACATAAACCTTATGATTTCGTGTGGTATGTTAAAGTGTTTATATTCTATGAATAATGTATGATTTCATTTATTCTTATGTATACATCGACTAATGTTATCATTCCTAATTTTTATATCCTTTACTAAGATTTTTTGGCTTATCCCATGTTTTTGAAATTTTTTCACAGGTTAATGGAAAGGTGTATGGTGTGATTAATGTTTTGAGGAAGTGTCAAGAAAGAATCCATATTATATTTTACATTTGTTACATTGATGGGAGAAAATGAATATTGTCTTTTATGTAACCACCTTGTTTAAATGTGTAATGCAAAACATAATCTTTGATCTGATTCTCTAAAACTCTAATCCTGAAAAGATGCTCAATGTGTATTCTTGTAATAATTCAAGATTAATTAATTTTTAAGGTTGGGGCCTTATAATTGGGGTAACAATTGAATTAAATCCATTTTATGAAAAATATCTATTTTCATTATTACATCCAATGAATAAAATATTATGAAAAATATAAATACATGGTGATTGGATACATAATTCAAAAGAATACATCGCTCATAATACTAATATGTCAGAAGGTATTAATGTTTGAGTTAATGAACCATTAGAGTTTTAGTAGAATTTTAAATCAACTCCCCTTGTGAGTGTGGGTGTGTAATTGGACATAATATAATATGATAAAAATATAAAATAATATATTATTTCTAAAATTGGAATTACATAAATTATATATGTTAAAATGTGTGAATAATCACAAACATGTCTCCAAGAGGGGAATTTGAAATGAAAAGCATTAAATAGTTCTATATTTGTTCGACACTTACAACTAAAATCATGAATAATAAAATTCTATACATTATATTCCATCATATGAATATTATTATTCTATATATAATTTAATATATTTCAGTAATTATTAAATTTTATTTTTTTATTATATAGTTTTCATTTATTATTGTATGAAAATTTATTCGGTGTTGGACTATTTGGGTGATTTTAGCTATCAAAGATGATATTTTAATAATAAGATAAATATGAAATTTCACTATTCTAGAATCAATGAATAGTATTTATATTCATATTAATATATAATACATATTATTTTTTAGGTTCTCATATTAATCCATTATGTAGGTTTATAACATTGGTTATGTAATTTGTTAAACTGACCCCAAAAATGAACACACTATATATCTTTGAGTATATTTGGTTACAAAAGTATGAGATATAATTATAATAAAAGAATAAGTATATTAAATAGATTTTTTAAAATGGTGAATCATATTTGATGAGTTTTTTCTAAGGATAATAATTAATAAAAAAACTAAAAAATACTACATTGTGGAGGTGGTAGTCCGCCCATGCACAATTGAAATTTTTTTAAGATGATATAAATAGATAAATAATGGATTATAAAATATATAAAAAAATATTACAAATATATAATTTTAATATTATTTTCATGGTTAGGATAAATCTAGAAGAGAATGATTATGGGGAAATTTTAATGACTATGTTGTAATCGCATTGCTTCAATGAGATTTCTCTTTAAAATATATTTAAAAATGGAGGGAATATAAAAAAATAATCAAGACTACAGGATCCTAAAATCTGTATAGTATTCTAAGAGGAAAAAAATATTAAATTTTTAGTAATTAATTGAAATTAATAGTAGTAGAGTAAATGGGTGGAATTATACACCTTTATAAAAAAGAAAATTATACTTTTGATAACACCTTTAAATTTTAAACGATATTATTACAATATTCAAGATAAAATTACTAAAAATCTAGAAATAATGGATTTTTTGTGGTATTTTTATAATCATGTTTCCTACATTTATTTCAACAAATGGTTTAAACAAGTTGAAACTCATTTTTATTTTTTTTACACTCAACATATTTTTACTCCATTGGTAACTAGAGTTTATCTATGTAATTTATTTTTTAATAAAATTATAATAAAACCACTTTTCTCAAATTTTGGTGTGATGAAACTAAATATAATAATCCATTAATATAATTAAATTTATTGATTATAGAATATTATATTATCAATTAATACCTTTTATATAAAATATAACAATTTTTTAGAAAAATTGTGCATCAACCATTATCTGTTCTTAATCTAATTTAGCTCTCGATATAAATTAAAAATATTTTAATATAACTATAGATTTTCATAAACTTATATTACATTCCTAATTTAAAATATCATAGTTCAATTTATTAAATAAATATTATACACTATTAGTTATAAAATCATCTAAATAATAGTTTTACCATTATAATTGTCATTGACTTTATTATTTATAATCATACATATATGCACAAAATTAAAATTGGCCTTATTAACTAATATTATCACGTTATTATAAAATATAAAATCTGTTTTTATTGATGAATTTTCTATAATTAATGTAGCTTGATTTTTTATGTGAGAGACTAAATATAGTGTTCATAGTAAATTATTACTTATGTTTAAAAAATATTATACATAGTTTTTATAAAAACAAAAATTGTAATTTTAAATGATCGATTTAACATGTAAATATATTTCTTAATGAAAAATATTTCAAATTAATTTATGTCAATCTTAAATGATGTTAATGTAATAAAAATTATATTTTTAGAGGAAATGGTATTTTTTTAGTATAACCTAAAAATGAATTATTTTTTAAAAATAATAAAAATCAAACTTTTATTAAAATTATTATTATAAGTACAATAATGGTTTTAATTTATTCGTACTATAATTCAAATTTTTTTTATTAATTTTTAATATAAAATCATAAAATATAACAAAACATTCGTTTTATAAAAAAAATAGAATTTTAAAATATTAATTGTCATCATTGTTAATTCACATTAGTTGAAAATAATTTTTCCCAAAAAATTATTAATATCAGACATAATTAATCATAATTAAAAAAATTCTTTATATATGATTTCATATATCATAAAAACCCAATTTTTTAAAATATATTTTTAAAATACTGAATAATAATTTTTTTTATATTAGGTAATAAATGAATTTCATTCATATTAAAATTAGAATATATTTTCAGTGCGCCTATATTTTATAATGTGGTTACTTCAATTCATTACCTCCAATTCAAGGGCAAGGTTTTAATAATAATAATTAAATATAAATAATTTACCAAAATATATTGTTGTTTTTGTTATGTTTGATGTTAAGGGTGGAAAAAGCTAGTGGACACTTTTATTATTTCATGGAGAACATATAATAAAACATTTGGGTGTTACAACATTCCCATAAATAAAATTTTACCTCCTAATTTTTATTATCACATACAAATAATGTTGGTGTGTGTATCATAAACATATTTCTCATATGGAATGTAACATCAAATATAACATTAACATTACTATATTATGAATGTTTGAGTCACTTATCATTCCAGTAACAAAATAATTCTTTAATAAAATCAAATAATCTATATTTAAATACCATAATCATAAATTAATCAAAATACAACTGTCACCAAACCATATATATCACTATGATATTAAACTATAGTGAAATGAAATATTTATCTAGAAATTAGCATTACCATGGACCCCTAAATGGTATTTTCCACTATATTATATGGTTATACACATGTAAATATATGTCATACTCGAAAACATGAGTTAAAACACTCTAAAAGTATCATGTATCACATTTTTAAGAAATCAAAAATCAAATCCTATTTTTTCATTATATTCTTGTTTACTAATATCAAAATAAATCAACACTTTGTTATATTACCATCATGTATATTTTATAAATAATAGTTATTCTTCCATTAATCATGTGTTCTATAATATTTATCCCCAAACATGAAATTCTTATTAAATATTGATAATTTTAAGCACAAGATGACGATCATAACTCAATGAATTAAAACTAGGTTACTAAATGCTTGACAATTTGGTTAACAGTTAAATTAAATCCATTTTATAAAAATTACCTATTTTTACAAATTATTTTCAATGAATAAAACAAATATTTCAAATATAAATACATTGTGATTGGATACATAATTCAAATGAAAACATGGCTCATAATACTAATATTTCTGAAGGTATTAATGTTTGAGTTAAAGAACTACTAGAGTTTTCATAAAATTTTAAATCAGTCCCCCTGGTAAGTGTGGGAGTGTAATTGAACATAATATACTATGATAAAAATATAATACAATATATTATTTCAAAAATAGATAGTATATACATTACATATGTGAAAATATGTGAATAATAAAAAACATGTCTCCAAGTGAGGAATTTGAGATGAAAACCATTAAATAGTTCCAAATTTCTTTTGTACTTTCCATTAACATCTTGAATAATAAAATTTAGTATATTTTATACCATCAGGTGAATATTATTAATATAAATTTAACTTAATATAGTTCATTCGTAATTATATTTTATTTATTTATTATATAGTTTTAAATTATTATTGCAGGAAAATTGAATCGGTGTCGGCATATTTTGTTGATTTTAGCTATCAAATATGATATTTAAATAATAAAATAAATATGTAATATAACTCTTTAAGAATCAGAAAATTATATTTATTTTTATATTAATATATAATAAAAATTTATTTTTATGTTCTCATATTCATCCATTATTTTGGTTTATAACAATTTTCAAGTTGTTTTCTAAAGTATCCCCCGATATGGACACACTATATCTTTTTGGGTGGATTTGGTTACAAAAGTGTGATGTTTATTTATAATAAATGAATAAATATTTATTTAGATTTTTTATTATGGTGATACATATTTTATGTGTTTTTTAAGGATGAAAATTAATATAAAAAATTGAAAAATGTTACTTTGTGGAGGTGGTAGTCCACACAATGCATAATGAAAATTATTTTGTTTTTAAAAGTTGATGGAAATAGATAACTAATGTTTTATGAAAAATATATATATAATTAATATTATTTTAATATAATTTAATATTATTTTCATGGTTAGGATAAGACTAAAAGATAATTATTATGTGGATGTTTTAAGGACTATGTAATAATCACATTTGTTCTATGAGATTTATCTTCAAAATAACCTTTGAAATGAAGGGAATATAAAACTAATCAATACCATAGGATCCTAAAATCATTATAGTAATCTAGGAGGATAAATATCTACTGTTTATATTAATTAATTTAAAACAATAGTTTTGGAATAAATGGGTTTATGTTTGCTCATTTATAATTAATAAAGTGATACTTTTGATAACGCTTTAAAATTTTAAATGATATCTTCACAATATTCATGATAAAAATACAAAAAAAGTTAGAAATAATGGATTTTTTCTGATCTTTATTTGATAAGGTTTCATACATTTATTTGCACATATTTTTTAAATATATTGGAAGTCATTGTGTTTTTTTACATTTATCATTATTTTCTCTAATAGAAACTAGACTTTAACTATGTAATTTATGTTGTAATAAAAATATAAAACAACGAGCTTCTTCAAATTTAGGTGTGATGAAGATAAATTTAATTATCCATTAATATAATATAATTTATAGATTATAGAATATTATATTTCCAATTAATAACTTTTATATAAAAGAATATGTTTTTATAGAAAATAGTCTTTCAACCATTATGTGTTCTAAATCTAATTTAGCTCCAAATAAAAGATAAAATATTGATAATATAATTATATATTTTTCTAAATTATTTTTTATTACTATTTTAAAATATTCAATTTTAACTTATCATATATAAGTTATACAATATTAATAAAACAGTTCATCAAAAATTAATGTTTTACCATTACTATTGTCACTAACTTTATTATTTGAAATTGTACATTTATACAAAAAATTAAAATTTATATTATAAACTAATATTAATACATTGAAATAAAAAATAAAATATATTTTTATAGATTAATTTTTTATAATTAATGTAGTCTGATTTTTTATGTAAGAGAATAAAAAGAGTGTTCATAGTAAAATATTAATTAGGTTTAAAACTGTTATCCATGGGTTTTATAAAAACAATATTGTAATTTTAAATGATTTTTTTAATATTTATATATATTTATTATAGAAAAATGTTTCAAATAATTTTATGTCAATCTTGAATGACTATAATGAAAAAAAAGTATAGTTTCTAATAGAATCAATATTTTATTAGTATAACCTAAACATGAATGATTTTAGAAAAATCACTAAAATGAAACTTATGTTACTATTATATTATTAATACAATAATGGTTTTAATTTATTCATACTATAATTCGTAACTTTTTTAATTTTTAATATAAAATCAAAAAAAATAAAGAAAATTTTGTTTTATAAAAAAATTGGAATTTTCAAATATTAATTATTATCATTATTTATTCAAATTACGTGAAAATAATTTTATCTCACCAATTATTAATATCAAACATAATTAATCATCATTAAAAAAATTCGTGATATATGATTTCATATATCATAAAAATCCAATTTTTAGAATGTATTTTTTAAATACTGAATAATTATTTTAGTTATTTTTGGTAATAAAAATGAATTTCATTCATAATAAAATTTGAATAAATATTTATTATGTATATATTTGATAATTTTATTACTTCATTTCATTACCTCCAATTTAATGTATATGTTTTAATTATCATACTTAAATATTAATATTTTGCCTATATATTTTGTTGTTTTCATTAAGGTTGATGTTGCATATGGAGAAAGCTAGTGGATATATTAATTATTTAATGGAAATAAAATATTAAAAAAATCTGGTGTTACATCCTCCCCTTAAATAAATAATTCTATCATAACATTGATTATCACTTAAAAAAGGGTGTGTTTATTGTAACAATATTCTTGTTTTGGAATATAAATTCCAATATAAGATTTACATTACACTATTAGGCTAGTATAAGTCACTTATCATTAAAATTACAAAAATAAATATTTTTTAAAATCATAGAATCAATTATTTATACACCATTATCATAAATTCATCAAAATATACCTTTCACTAAACTATATAATTCATTATGTTATTAAACTATAGTGAAAGAAAATATTTATCTAGACATTAGAATTACCTTTAACCCTTCAATGACATTCTCCACTATTTCAAATGGTCACAACCATGTCAATATATTTCATATTCCAAAACATGATTTTAAAATCAATAAATGTATCACATATCACATTTTTGAGATATAAAAAATCAAATCCTAGGATATTATTATAATCTAACTTGATAATCTAAAAATTAATCAACCCTTTGTTACATAAACATCATGTATAATTTTTTAAAAAGTGTTATAAATCCATTAATCATGTGTTTTCAATATATATCACCAAAAAATAAAATTTTATTTAAATATTACAACTTTTAAGCAGAAGATTAAGATCATAACTCAATGAATGAAAATCGGGTTACCAAATTCCATAGAATTAGGGTAACAATTGAATTAAATCCATTTTATGAAAATTATCTATTTCTCCTTATTATTTCCAATGAATAAAAATTATATGACAAAAATAAATCAATGGTTACTAGATACATAATTCAAAAGAAAACATGGTTCATATTACTAATATGTCTCAAGGTATTAATGTTTTAGTTGAAGAATCACTAGAGTTTCCCCAAAATTCTAAATCTACCCCCCTTGTTAGTGTGGGTGTGTAAATGAACATAGATTACTATGATAAAAATATAATACAATATATTATTTCAAAAATAGTATTTATATACATTATGTTTGTGAAAATATGTGAATAAAAACAAACATGTCTCCAAGTGAGGAATTTGAGACGAAAACCATTAAATAGTTCCACCCATGTTCCACACATGCAATAAATATCATGAATAATAAAATATAGTATATTATATACCATCATATTAATATTATAAATCTATATTTAATTTAATATAGATCATTCGATATTATATTTTATTTATTTATTATATATTATTTATTCATTATTACATAAAAATTGAATCGGTGTTGGCTTATTTTGGAGATTTTTTCTATCAAATATTATATTTTCATAATAAGATAATTATTTAACATAACTCATCAAGAATAAAAAAATGATATTTATTTTCATATTAATATATAATAAAAATGAATTTTTATGTTCAATATTCCTCAATTATGTTGGTTTATATCATTATTCATGTTATTTGTTACACTAACCCCAATCATGAACACACTATATCTCTTTGGGTGGATTTGGATACAAAAGTGTGAGATATAATTATAATAAATGAACAAATATATATTTTTTATATTTTTTATGGATAATTTATATTTTATGTGGTTTTTTAAGGATGAATATTAATATAAATAATTAAACAATGTTACTTCGTAGAGGTAGCAGTCCACATAATGCACAATTAAAATTATTTTGTTTTTCTAAGATGATGGAATCAGATAAATAGTAGATTTACAAATATATAAAAACTTAATATAAAAATTATATAAATTTAATCATTTTTCCATGGTTAGGATATGTTTAGAAGAAAATGATTATGGGGAAATTTAAGGGACTATGTAATAATAAAATTGGTTCCATGAGATTTCTCATCAAAATATACTTGAAAATAACTGTAATATAAAAACTAACAAAGACCATAAGATCCTAAAATCTATATAGGATTCTAGGATTTTAAAAAACTAACATATTTAGCAATTACTTTAAAAGAAATAGTTTTGGAATAAATGGGTTTACGTTTCATCTTTTATAATAAAGAAAATGATACTTTTGATAACACCTTTAAATTTTAAATGATATCATTACTATATTTATGATAAAAAAATAAAAATATTGAAATAATGGATTTCATGATGATAATTTTTTTGATCAGGTATCATACATTTATTTCCAAAATTTATTTAAATAAGTTTTAATTCTTTAATTTTTTTTTGTTTTTACATTGAATGTTTTTACTCTTTTAGTAAGTGGAGTTTAACAAAGTATTTTATGTTTTAATAAAAATATAAAACAACTAGTTTTCACAAATATAGTTTTGGCCAACATAAATTTAATAATCCATTAATATTACTAAATTTATAGATTATAGAAAATTATCTTCCCTATTAATAAATTGTTATATAAAATAAAATATTTTTTATATAAAAAATGTGGTTTCAACCATTATGTGTTCTTAATCTAATTTAGCACTAGATTAATATATAAAAATTTATATAATTATACCTGTATTTTAAATTTACTTTAGATTCATAATTTTACATATTCTAATTTAATTTATAAATTAAATATTATACAATATTAATAAAAAATCCAGTAAAAATAAATGTTTTACCATTATAATTTTCATTGACTTTATTATTTGTAATCATAATGTTATGTATAGAATTAAAATTTACCTTATTAACTAATATTATTAGATTTTTATAAAATATAATATATTATCATAGATTAATTTTCTATAATTAATGAAGTCTAATTTTTATGTAAGAGAATAAAAATTGTGTTCATAGTAAATATTACAAAAGTATAAAAAACAATATACATGGGTTTTATAAAAAACATCATTGTAATTTTAAATTATTTATTTAAGATGTAAATATATTTCTTAATGAAAAATGTTTCAAATACATTTATTTCACTATTAAATAATGATAATTTAATAATAACAATTGTTATTAGCAGAATCGGTATTTTTTAACATAACCTAAATACGAATTATTTAAGAAAAATCCTAAAAATTAAACATAGGTTAATATTGTTATTTTAAATCCTATAATGGTTTTAATTTATGCATATTATAATTACATACATGTTTTATTAATTTTTATAAAAAACAAAAAAAAAATAACCATAAAATTAGTTTTATAATAATATGGAATTTCCAAATCATAAGAGTTATCATTATTTATTCACATTACTTGAAAATAATTTTTTATAACTAATTATTAATATCAAACATATGTAATTATCATTAAAACAATTCTCGATATATCATTGCTTATATCATAAAAACCCAATTTTTTAATAATATTTTTTAAATACTGAATAATCATTTTATTTATTTTATCTAAAAAAATTAAATCCATTCGCATTAAAATTGGATTATATTTCCATTATTCATATATTTCATAGTGAGGTTACTTCAATTCATTAACTTCAATTCGATGGATAGGTTTTAAGAATCATGCTTAAATATTAATATTTTACCTTAATATTTCGTTTTTTCATTAGGTTTGATGTTTTATATGGATAATTCTAGTTGAAACTTTTTTTATTTAAATAAAATCATATATTTAAATATGTGGTTGTTACTTCCCTCAAAAATATATTTTTCCATCGTAATTTTTATTAGCACATACAAAAAAATTGGGTGTGAGTATTCATAACATATTTTTATTTGGGAATATAACATCTAATATAACATTTACTTTACTATGTTAGGCTAATTTAAGTCACTTATCATTCTAATAACAAAATAAATCTTTCTTAAAGTAATATAATATATTATGTATATACAGTAATGAAAAATTCATTAAAATGAACCTTTCTCCAAACCATATAAATATCTATGATATTAAACTACAGAAAAAGATAATATTTATATAGAAAATAGAATTACGTTTAACCATTAAATGATATTTTCCACAATTTTATATGGTCACACAGAAGTCAATATATGGTTTATTCCAAAACATGAGGTGAAACTCACTAAAAGATTTATGTATCACATTTTCAAGAAATCAACTATCAAATCCAAGGTTATCATTATAATCTTGCTCGCATATCCCAAAATAAATCAACTATCTGTTATATAAAAATCATCTATATTTTAAAATAATGGTTTATCCTTCCATTAATCTAGTTTTCTCCAATAGTTATAACCAAACAATAAATTTTTCAGTAAATATATTTTCAATGTTATTTGTAATATTTTATATATGTTTATATACCTTTAAAAATAAGTATTTTAAAAAAGTAGATAGATATTACACATATTCCACATTAATTTTAGAATATTCCTGAATATCATCAACAATGATTACTTACTAATGAAAAAGATAATAGTTTCAGGGTTAAATTTATATTATAATATCAATCTCAATACCAAAGGTAAGACTCTGAACCTTACATTTTCTATCATAATTTCTTATTCTAAAATTCTCACTAATTTATGTATACCAAATTATTCAGTTATATTACATGGTAGTTTCTATATACATACATTTTACATCTTTAACAAAATGATATGGTTTTAACATGATATCATTACTAAAATGGTTATACAATATCCAAAATATTAATATGAAATCCTCAATCCAAATTTATATAAATTATAATAGATTTATTTTAATAAATGGGTCCTTTGGTTTAGCCAATAGATATCTTTTTATTTAGTCCAAATTTGTCCATCATCATTTTCATATTAGTTTCTTTGACATAATTATTGGTTGTCAAACTAGAATTCATAATAATGATTCATTAGAGAGAATGTGATAAATCATAGAATATCCACTGGGAGTGTCAAATCACTTGTTTATCTAGGCCTCTATGTCATGAAAAAGGTGGTGATATAGTTAATTCTCAAACTGATCATCTAGGGGTTTTTATCTCTCTGTACATATGTGTTAGAACTTTAATCGACTTGATGCATCCATATAAGAGTCATGACCCAACCCATTGTGGCATGAGACAGGACTACACTAAGACCATATATATAATACATGGATATTACATCATTCTACATCAATATCGAATATATTAAAAAATAAATTCCCTGGGACCACAATATTTTAGTATCTTTTGGATAAATTGAAACAATAAATCATTTATATTGAATGTTCTTCATCAACTCCCATAAATATCTCCACCATTACTACTTTTATCTAAAACATTTCTTCATAACATGGGGAACAGAAAAAAGAGAAAGGGGTGATTTTAGATGCTCAGTATGGGTAAATAGAGAAAATTTGTAAGCATAACCTAAACAATAGTGTATGAAACCTGAAAATAACATTTCAAGCTCACACACTACATAATAGAGATCATAATAAAGAATGTCAATTTATAAGACATAGATCATGAGATAATTAAGATCATAAGTCATTAAATCATAACATAGGAATAAGACATAGAATTTGTGGCATTCACATTTTCTTATAACATTTTAAACATTTATAATTATAAACATTTTCACTTATTAAGTTAATGATTTCAAATTAGGCCCCATCATTTACTTATGGACATGCATCCAGGTCCATGCATAATACTATGAACATATAATCAGATTGACACATAACTGTATAGAAATGAAACTAGATCAATACATAACATTATTAATATGTAATGATGTTCAATCGAAACATTGTGAAAATGTAATTAGGTTCTTGGAAAATATTTTGGACATACAACCAAGTCCATGAATAATATATTTAACTGGTAATTTGGTTCACTCATAACATTGTGAAAAATTAATAATATTGAATCATAACATTTTGAACATGTAATCATGTTAATCAGTAAACATATTTATATGAAACTAGGTCCTGGATTAAAATTTTAGACATGTAATCAGGTTAATAGATAAAATTGTGAACATGAAATTATGTTGAAGCATAACATATAATCTCAGGAGTCCTCCTTCATTACCTAATACTTTGGGGAAAATTATATGACCCACCCTTCTCATAATTTAATCATTCATAAATGTTCGAAAAAATAGAACATTCATCATTTCATTACCCATAAAAAATAAATAGTATTTATAAAAACAAAATTTTAAACTATGAAATTAAATAGGTAACATTAACATTTCATCCGATCATAAAATATAAAATAATATAGGTTTCGTAATTAGATCATTAAAGTATAACTCATGAAACAAACAAGTTTCAAAAGTATATAACTCAAAAGAAGAGAATATGTTTTCATAAACATCATGACATAAAATAATGAAGTGTTTATAAAAATAATATGAAAGATACATTTAGATCATTTAATAGAAATGGTTTATTAAAATAAATTTATTTCTTCTTATAGGAAAGATAATTGAAAATATCTATTGAAAAAAATACTTGAGGAAAATATCATATCATATTTGAAAAAAGATTCCTTTTAAAAAAAATACAACTTTTTCAAAAAAAATTACAATGATAATAGAAATAAAAACATATAAAAAAATAATTGAAAGACTTTTCAAATCCTATTTCTTTGAAAACTTGTCAGTGCAACTTGAATAATTTCAAAATATTTCTTAAATATAAAACAATCATGAAATAATTTTTCATTTAAAATAGAATTGAAATATTTTAAAAAAATATTTGGAAATAATAAAACATATTTCAAAAAAAAATTTAATGAAAATAACCTTAATGGATTATTGGAAAACATTTGTGGAAAAAAATTAATTCATGGTTTTTGAAATAAAACAACATTCAGAATGAAGAGAGGAATATAGTAAAATTTTCATGATATGTTTTATTAAATACATTAAGTACCAAAGAGTGTAAAAATGGTAATAATAGAATGATATATCTTAAATAATTAGATTATAATAAAATTCATATATGTTTTTGAATGATGTATCATAATATTTCATCAAATATGTATAATTTTTATTAATCTTGAAAAGTAATGAAATTTATTCAATAAAATATTATCACTTTGTAACTTGGGTTGGTACTCTCAATCTAAGAGAAATAAAATTTAGTGAATCTTAAAATATCATGAAAATATGTATATTAAATATATAATATGTAAAATGGATGTATATAAACCATGAAAATGAATTTAGATTAATAACTAAACATGGGTTGCAAAACAAAATTTAGACAAAACTATTTTTCCAATTAAGAATATTTCAAAACATAAAACACATGAAATAAAAAAATAGAATGGATTTTTAAAAACCCATAAATTTAATTATAATTATAATTGAATAAATTCATGTAATGTATAAACAACACACAAAAGTAGTGGATGGTAAATAAACCATGTATCTCATGGAAATAAAAAGGGAGATGAAATCCCCTTACCTTCTATCTTTACTCAATTAGTTCTCTTATAAGATTCTTGTTTGGTAAATGTAAAATTATTATATATATTTTAAATAATAATATTCTTATATCAAATATAATATATGGTTTTATAATGATTTTATATTACCCACTTGTTAACAATCCTATGGTATGGTTTCACGTTGGTTAATAGTTGTTTTGTTATTCACATGTGTCATAATTTTTTATATTTCTGATCCTTATACTTATATAATGATTTAAAGAATGTAATTTTTTTTATAAATATCATTTATATACAAAATATGGGTATTATAATAATCTACAAAATATATATGTACAATATAGAATACACGGTTCATGTAGACGACATGTCGTACTTACACAAGATTGTTGTTTACATTTTTATTATCGTATTGGAAGAAAGAATGAAAATGAAATATATGTATCAATATATTTATATAAGGTATAATAATATATAATTATTATATCAAATATATCTTATATGTTCACTAATCCCAGCCGTAATACATTCCATGTAGTGTGGTAATGAACACATCGCTTTATTGTGATGATAGTCTACACTTCCTCAAATGAAATTATCATATTTACACCAAAAGGAAAGTAAAAAAGGAATTTATTGTAAAAGGAATAAAAAAGAATAAATAAATAATAAATATAATCTATTATTTATTTTATATGAGTTTCTGAAACATTTTCCACTGTGATAGGTGGTATTGGAAAATGTACAATCACTGTTTAGTGAGAAGGTATTTCATCATACACATAAACACTATGTTCGTTAACCATTACATGGATATGTGTGTAAGTGAAGGGTGAAAAATTGGAATAAAAAATAGTATATTGAAGTTACTATTTTTTATATGATAATTGAATAAATAGAATAAAGGGGTGGATAAAGGAATTAAAACAATTGAGCTTAAGAAGAGGTGTTACCACTTAATCAGTTAACTCCTATTGGTTTGTTTTAAACTGCTTTTTTCATTTGCTTTATTCCCAAATGAAGGATTCAAGGAGTAGTTTGGGTATATTGTAAAGTTTATTTTAAAGATATTTTATAATCATATGTGGTTTTAGATGTGTAAATAAGAGTGATAGTGGTGCCCTTTTATATAGAAAGGAAAAGACATGCATGGTATTTCTTAAAACAACTAGGTGTAACCACCTTTTTAACTAATAAAATTACTAAAAAGACAACCTAACTAAATAATGGATGGTTCATGAACGAATAATTTCTATATAATGGGTATTGGTCAAGTTTATAGGTCATTTTGTTTCTTAAATTTATGGATTAGGGCTTTATTAACCTAATTTTTCTCTTAACCATGGTAATTAATTATAATCACTTTGACAACTATTGTTGGTCAAAATATAATATGAACATATTATAAATTGTGAATTAAGATAATTAATAATAATTAATACTTTTTTCCAAATTCAAATAACTAAAGTGGAAGAAATTAATATTAAATTAATCCAATTGCGGGATGACCCAATGGGGTTTTAATGTAAAAACGTCCAAAAGTATGTTATGTTTTTCGAAACAATTTTTATGTGAAATTTATTCCAGTGACAAAAATTAGATTAATTTAAAAATTCATATCTTATTATACTCCTAAATCAATTCAAAATATTATTTTACCATTTAAATAAATTAGATGAAAAATCAGTTTCGAATCAAAATCCAGTATTGTTAACAATTCATTAAAAATGAAGTCTTTCCTAAAAAATACTAAAAAATTATCCAAACCTAAATTTTTGTTTCTCTTCCAAATAAAAAGTTTATTTTGACAAATTAAATCTATAGAAAATTCAAAAAATATATATATAAAGGATTTTCCAATAAAATATTATAAAAATACCTTTAAAACTATATAGGTTTTTTATTCATAAAATTAGGTTTGTTCTAATGTTGTGTTAATTGAATCTATTGGAATGTATATAAAAATTTGTTGAATATTACATATATATATATATATATTTCATTTATATCCCAATATAATTATAATTAAATTGATTTATTAGGGTAATATCTTTTTTACCATAAAAGTATTACTATTTTCATATTAATTCAATCAGTTTTCATTTTCATTTCTAATTAATTGGTAGCATATTAATTCATCTTATATTTTTGAAACCATATATTTTCATAAAATTTTTGATAATATTCCTAAATTATAATTTATCTACTAATTGATATCTTATTATATTGAGTAATAATATTTAAATAATATGTTATTTTTTTGGAAATACTCGGTAATGCATGTTATGCAAGCCATTGAGGAAAATCATTATTGCGTGAAATGCTAGATAACCTTACTGTTGAATGTAGAGAAAGATAAAATTTATGTTTCATGTAGAATTCAATTAACTTAGTTATGTGTATAACATAATCTCAACATAGTTCTTTTATATAAAATAATCAATTTTTAGTATTTCCTGAAATGAAAAATATTTAAATAATTAAATTAATTTGGAAAAAAATTAATTCACAAAATATAGGGGTTTTACATTGTACCCCTATTAAAATGAAATTTTCCCCCAAAATTTGTGTGTGTTATCAATTGTTTAATTCTTGAAATATTGATTCATAGAAACCCTCATCATAAAATTGAATACTAAAACTTCTATTCAAAAGGGAATGTTAAAAAGGGAAAACATGGGTAACTATATGGGAGATCATAGGTGGAATGTGAAAACATGGGCTTGGACGGGGAATTTAACCATCATGTTATGATTGATAGAGAAGGACAAAATGGTCAGAATAATGTTAAAAATACAAAAAACTGTAAATTTTCAATTAACTAAGGACCAATCTTTTTCAACGGAAATAGAGGTACTAGGATAACATTTTTGTTTGCAAGATCCTTTTTCATAATGTTATTAAATGTTCATTAAAAGATATTTTTGAATGATTTTAGGAAAACCTCGCCTTTTTTCCCTTGATCATCTTAACCACTTTCTTCAAAAGGATGGTTAATTTTTCATTCCCAAAGCAGTAAAAGATCGTGTCTTCCGTGATATTAAAACCCATATATCATTTTTTATCATCAAAACCACATTTTTTAACAAGTAATCCAATATGTATAAATCCACATGTGGTATTATAATTCAATATTCTCACAAACATCATCCTTATTTTAACTTTATCCTTCCATAAATAGTTATCCTTATAACGCATCTGAATGATGAAAATCCAAAATTTTGGATATAAGTCAAAAAAACATCTTAACATTGATACCACATATACCACAAAGTGTCTCTGGGATTTCACATTCCAAAGATGTGAATACACCACTATATATTCTCTTTAAAGATGGTAATAACCTGATTTACGATAAATACATTAGGAAAACATGCAAGCATACTTCTTCTAGAGGATATTGGATATATTACATAGATCCACGAATTTTTAAAACTCGTCTTTGATGACATCGACTACTTTTTTAACCAGTCAATAATCATATCCAATGTAATTAGTGCAACCCAATTTATATTATCCAATTCAATCACATATTTTTCAAAGAAAGTCACAATTTTCTCAACATCTTGATCATATTATGGGTTACCTTCCCTTTATCAAAATATATGGTCTCTATGTCCTCATTGATATTAAAAATATCAATTTTTATCCCAAATGAAATATTATACTAAATATACCTATATATCTGGAACACCCCACAGTTTTATAAATAAATAGAATGCATGTAACATGGAGCCCCCTAAGAAACAAACACTTTTGTTATATGAAATAGTTCATAACCCGAGTCATATGTCTGAGTATAGTTATAATCTTCTCTACACTAGTCGCAACTCGAAGTCTAGCATCATTATCTTGAATAGAAAGAAAATACCTACACGTGGTATATGTGTTCATGTGGTTTCCATTCCTTGCACTAAGATTCATATCTAAATAATGTCATACACTAGATTATATTTTGAATCATAATTTATAAAATCAACTTTGAAAAATAATTAATATAAATTGAAATCTTAATCACAACTAGTGTCATAATAATAAACATGTTTTTATTATGGAAAATATTACATTTAATTCCTTCATAATGGTTTGTAATGAAAATTTCAATTATACTAAGAATGTCTATCACGGACCAAATCTCTTCACCATCAAATACAGTGCCAAAACCGGCCTGTGACAAGGCCTGAAGGGATTCCCCTATCCCCACAGTCTAGCATAAGTTCCAAGGTATCATTTATTTTTGTTTGAGATCGATTTACCAGAATTTGGATACATAAAACATTAAAATCATTCGATGAATCAAATCTGAAAAATATATACCCAACGAAGTTTATAAAAAATCCATAACAGAATGAATAGGTCTAATAATAGTACCAGAAGTCCAAGGACGGATGAAAACAACAAAAAAACATCCCCAATTACTCCAAATGACAAGGTGTCATCACCCATAAGTTGTCTCCCCAATGAAACACCATGGATGTAAACTAACACCCCGAACTGCCATCAGCCAAAGCCTTTCTATTACCAGTTTCAAACAGGACCATGTCTATATACACTCAAGTGGTGTAATTATGGTTTTATTATATTCCAAATAGGATAGAACCATGATATTCCATGTAATAAACAATACAAGATAAAAATCATTCTATTTTTGATAAACAAGAGGTAGTGGACATAATTTCTAAAGAATGAAGCATTTAAATGTAATCAATTTTCTATGGTTATTTTCCATGATTGAGAAAATTCCAATAGAACATGTACGATACATTATTTTCTAGAAAACCCCATTTTATACCAAATATAAATAAACAAGAATCAATGAGAACCAATCTTGAGAACACCCATAGCACTAGGTAGTCTCAAACCACATGTACCTAATACCTCAGTGTAAGGTAACTATAGAAAAATATATTATCATGCACGAGCCACTACTAGGGAATATAACCACAATAAATTGGTCTCAAATCATCCAAAATATAATTTTTTAGTGTTTTTGTTATCCATTTTACTCAGTGAAAAAAGGACAAAACCTATCTAGATCACAAGTTTACTTGTACATATCTGCCCTCTTAGGTATCGGAGCTCCCCCATTTGTGATAAAACCATTATATCAGGAAACTAAAATCCATTATCACATAAAAGCATATTTTATGGTCATAATCAACTCGAATAAGTAGCTACACATGTTTTTCACCACTTAAACCATTTAATAAAATCAATAGAATTTCAATAAAACAACTTGACAAAATTTAACAATGATTTTCACAAAAAATCCATTTAAAATCCCACTAGGAACACCAAGTTCATACCCATATTCACAAAAACTGAATTTTCAGAACCGAAAACATTTCTATAAACCCATTACATTAGTTATAAAACAACACCATTTGGAATTACATAAGATAGACATGTAAAACACCCATTTTAACACCAAATTTGTGCTTTAAAATAATTTTATCAACGAAAATCACCAAAACCAGATTTCATAGCAAGGATAATTGATGATAAGTGTGATTAAAATAGAAATTCAGTAAATCTAACTCGTATATCATTGATTTCAAATGGAATCATCTACCACAAGTGTCAAAAAAACTCAAATCATTATGTGAAAATTCAATCTCACCACCACCACACCACAAATAAGATAAACAGATATAAAACTAGAATTTTAGACCATGGACCTCAATATCAAACCCTAGTTTCAACAAAATATTTTTTGGACATTAGGAACTTCAATAATAAAGGAAGAAACCCTAAGAAAATGGGATCAAGAAGGAAGGAAATGCACTTACTTGAGGGATATTGAAGAAATATCCCATAATATAGAAGAAGATAAAATTAAAAACATAAAAAAATTCTGGTGAGGCTAGAACAAGGATGATGAAGTCATGTAAGAATAATAATGGGGAAAAAGATTGAGAAATGAAGGAGTTATAAAGGAAACTAATTACGTATTTAAATCTGGACGATTTGAGAAATATTCAGATGATTTTCCCTAATCCTCGATGTAAATATACTCCAAAGAGGGGGAAGAGAATATGAGGTCATGGAAAGTGATGTTGGATTCTATAAGGATTCAGAATCACGAAAAAATAGTAAAAAATTAATTAGTTACTAAAAAAAATATGTTTTTAAAACTGGAAATGGACTTTCGGGCGGGCCAAATTCCTTGAATAAAAACCCATATCCACCATGATTATAAATTTTAAATGGGTCCCAATTAATTTTTGTGGTGTTAATAGGTCAAGGGAGGCTATGTTTTAAGTGTAATGGGTGAAATTATAATAAAATAAAAGAGTTATAAAATAATCAAAATTAGTTTTTAAATTTTCAAATGGGAACAGGGTTTGGACGAAATCATTAAAACTCAAAAATTTATCCTAAAATTTATGGGAAACCCCCAAAAGAAATAGATAATGTAAATAAATGAAAATACCTTTTTAATAATTCATTTATGGGGCAATTCTCCCCACCATGATAGACTTTCTACACTAGAAGTTCAACCTGAACCTTCATGGGAAAATAAGAACGGGTATTCTTGCTCAACCCATGAAAATCATTCAAATGTCTCATGTGTATCATTCCCATGCTTCCAAAGAACCTGGACCATGGGAATAGACTTTCCCCAAAGAATGTTTTCATATAATTCCACTATTCTGATCAGCTGATCAAAAATAGATAAATTGGGCCTTATATCCATCTCCTCCAAATTCAATACATGTGATAGATCAAGGATGTATTTATTCAACTGGGAGATATGGAAGATGTCATGGATGGATGTAAACTATGAAGGTAAAGAAAACCTAGATGAAACCTTTCCAATATTCGTAGTGATCTGAAAAGGTCTGACATACCATGACGTCAGTATCCCATGATTTCCCAATCAATGATGGCCCAATTGAGGGGTCACTTTTGAGAATATCCGGTCACCCACAGAAAAATCTAGGTCTCAACACCTCTGGTCAGCATTTGATTAATGGTAACTATGAGCTGTCAATAAGTGATGCCTCGTGAACATGACCTTCTTTGATGTCTCCAGCACCAGACTTAGCCCCAATAGTGAGGTCTCACCTACCTTATCCCAACATAGGAATGAACAACAAATCTAGCCATGGAGAACATCAAAAGAAGACATTGAATCGAGGATTGGTAACTGTTATTATATGAAAACTCCATAAATCCCAAAATATTTCTCCCAAGAACCTCTAAAGTCAAGAACACATTCTTATAGAATGTCTTAAAAAATATTATTCACCTGCTCTATCTTACCATCCATTTGATGATGGTATTCCATGCTCATCATTATCTAAGACCCCAAGGCCTTATGAAGGCCTAACGAAAACTGAGAAGTGAAATAGGAGTCTCTATCTAAGATGACTACTAATGGAACCCCATGGAACCTGGTCAACTCTTGGAAATAAAAAAGGCCCAACTCATCCAGTTTAGGTGTATCTCTGATCAGAATGAAGTGGGCTGATTTGGTCAGAAGATCAATCACCACCAAAATGACATTCTTACCCTAGGGTGGGTGAGGAAAGACAATAGTGATGTCCATGGTGACCTCATCCCAATTCCTAGTAGTAATGGGTAATGGATGGATGAAACAAGAGGGCCTTTGATTCTATTCTATCACTTCTTAGCATGTGTAGCATCTAGAAATGAAGTCCATGTTGTCTCATCTCTTACCAGGCCACCGAAACTGCCAACAAAAATCATAATACATCTTGGTGGTAGTTGTCTGGACAACCCATTGAGACTAGTGGCTATCCTCAATCACCACCTCCCATAATGATAAAAATTCTATTGAACGACCCTTGATGCACAAGATTCCCTCAGAAGACACGAACAATCAGAGGACGTCTCCCCACCATGAAGAAACTACTTTGAATGCTGACAAATAACATCAATAGGATTCTCCCATGGAATTAACTCCACCAGAGAAAGATTCAACTAACAAATCACCATGAACACACCCCCATTTTGCTCCTTGGTCTCCACATGCATATGAGAAAAGAGTGCTATCAGATTACACTCATCATTGGACCTCCTCAAAGCCTGTTCTGGGACTCTTCTGCTCAAGGTGTCGGAGACCACGTTACCATTTCCTGGGGAAAATAAAATGTAAAACTTGGACCCCGACAAGTACATGATCCAACTATGTTACCTCAAGTTGAGTTCACTCTATGAGAAGATATAGGCCAAGCATTTGTGATTATAGTAGACCACAATCATATTCCAAATGTCGTATTGACTCCATGTCTTCAAAGTGTTCATCAATTCTACTAACACCAAGTCGTGGTTTGGCTAATTATTATCAAGTGGTCAGAGTTGGTGAGAGCCATAGGTCACCATGTGATCAGCATACAAAAGAACTCACCCAAGACCCATACATGAAGCATCACAATACATCACATACCCCTTTCAGCCTCTAGAAAAATTAGAATGGGGTAGTAGTAAAACTCATCATCTTATCCTAGAACGATTCTTGGCATTCTAGGCCCCAAAAAAACTACACCCCTTTCTGGGTGAGCGCACTCATCGGTGAAGAAATCCATAAAAATATCTAACAAACTATTGTAATACCCAACCAGGATAAAGAAACTCTAAATCTTGAACACATTACTCAGTTGATTCCATGACATAATTGGTATGATCTTCTTGGGGTCTAGAAAAACCCCCCACTATGAGATCACATTCCCTAGAATCTTCACATCCCTAATCAAGAATGTGTATTTGGAAAACATTTCAAAATGGTGATGCTCTCGCAAGGTTACCAGAACGATCTGTATGTGATTTTCATGTTCTTTCTCAGATCCCAAATAAACTCGGATATAATCCACAAATACCATTAAAAAATAATTGAGATACTTATGGAACAATCTTTTCATGTGTGCCATATAGACCACTAGACCTTTGGTTAATTTGAAGTGCATGACCAAGTAATCGAAATGTTCGTACCTGCTTTAGAAGGTTTTATTTGGGATATAATCTTCTTTCACCATGAGTTGATGATAGCCCAAATGAAAGTATATTTTAGAAAACCTCATTTACCCATTCAATAGATCGAACATGTCATCTATTTTTGGTAAATGATATTTATTCTTGATTGTTACCTTATTCATCATTCAGTAGTCAATGCACAACTAGAGTGATCTGTTAGCCCTTTTCACGAACAACACAAAAGCAACCCAAGGAGAGATAGTCAGGTGAATGAATACATTGGATTATAAGTCATCCAGATATATATTTTATTCACTCATCTTGGTGGGGGAAATTCCATATGAGGGAGGAGATATCGGTTGTGTTCCCGACACCAGATCAATCGAGAACTCCACATCACGCTCTAGGGGAAAACTTGAAAAATTTTCTGGAAATACCTCTGAAAACTCATAAAATACATGAGGTAGTCCACCGTCAAAATAATTAACATCATACACTATCACAAGAAATGATAACTAAAAAACATGATCTCCCTACTCTGAGAGTGGAGTTCCCACATGACACGACTAAGGATCTCATTCCCCAGGAAAAACCTAACGACTTCCATCAGGTGTTGGGAAACCGACCCGCCTCCTATAGCCATCGATGTGCACTAGGAATGGAACTAGACATTCCATACAATGAATTATATAAAAAATATCCATATCTAAGACCAAGAGGTCCCAGTCCATCTCAACCCCTGACACGGAAACCAGGCCCGACGTGCCCCTGAGACCATACTCATTCTTCTTTCCTAGGGACATCACCTACACACTCAAAAAAGATAAAAACTCGGTTGGAAAATTAAGAGTATCCACAAAGTAGGATAAATGAATGAAAAATAGAAACCAATATCAAAAAAATTAGCAGCTATAAAAGATGAAATAAAAGCGGTACCTCGAACTGTTGACGGTGCCACCCCAGATCCTGATACTGCCGCATCCACTACAACGATATGTCTTGTATTTTCCTAAGGATGACAGGTAGTTTATGCCTATGATCTAGACTAGATCAGCTAAGAAAATTACCCATCCCTACAACTGTGTCCACCAAATTGAAATCCCCTCTTCCTCTATAGCTCTGACTATACTAGAACTCCTCTTGAATCCATTGATCCTGCCCCATTCTGAAGTGGACATGCCACCATGCAATAACACTACAAGTGACCCATGCCGCCACATTAATAAAAAGGCTTCAAAGGGAGTGGGAATACTGTTCGGATGTGCCTCAGCCTCCTACACTGGTGGAAGATGACCAATATCGCATCATAATCCACAAATGAAAACTTCCCAGAAGAGTGTCCAGAACTACCGCCTCCCTTCTTCACCTGATCCTACTACTTCGTTCTCTTTTTTGAAGAGATTCAACTACCCACTAATGATACTGACCCAGAGAAACCATCGAACCCTTTTTTTCAATCTCCACCATACACACACGTTCTATCACCTCATCATGGGTCCTCTTCATAAAAAAGATGACCAGGGACTATATCTCTGGTCCTAAGCCTTTCTCAAACCTCTGGGCCTTCGCCCTCTCATTAGATACGATTTCACGAGAATAACTAACTAGCTCAGTAAAATGGTTTGTGTACTCCATAACATAATGATCTCCCTGAATAGGATCCATGAGATCATGGGATCTAGTGTATACTAAGACTTCAGGGAAATACTCATCATTGAAGAAAACATTGAAATCTCCCAACACATCTGCTCATTCTTCCCAGTATAAAGTACTGATTCCCAAAATCTATAGCTAGGACCCTCCAAGGAAAAGAGGCACACTTCACACTGATCTTCTCAGGTGTATCTAGGAACTCAAACATGCACACAATATTCTCATTCCATTCCTCTACTCCCTGGGTTATATGATACCTTGGAAAGTATGATGCTTTTTTTAGAAACTTTTGGGCCTTGTCATTCCTACGACCACTCCCGTATTCTCTAAAAGGTGAAATAATAGGAGTCGATACATTTCCTTGAGCCTATAAAGCTCTAACAACAGCCTCTAATAAACTCTGATCAAGCGGTGAGTGAGAAACTTCTTCACCTTCCTCCCATGGGTGCATGGAAGATTTAAGGAGACACATGTTGCTTCAAAAAATAAATAATCACAAGAGAAAAAACAAGTACAATATTTCTAAAAAATTCCATCAATATCATAAAATATAATGAATACCAAAACATTAAAAAAATAAAATAAACCACTACATCACCCCCGCCAGATGTCCATGTGTAGTCTGTATCCCACACGTCTCACTTGGGATTGAAATCAAGAAACCAGTTCTGATGTCCCATGGTGACATTAGATATTCCAAGATAGGTGCATGCCAAGAACCCTACAAATGACCAAAACTTCATGTCCCGACAGTCCTATCTCCTATCTAGCCCGACTCATCCCAAATTAATTATATATCCCAAAATACTAACCTCCCCTTAATACCATTTTGTCACAAACAAATTCTGGTCTCCATTAAAGTAGGAACCAAGTCAGGCATGTGACAAGACCCGAAGGGCATTCCCTATCTATGCAGGCTGTCAAAAGTTCTCGGGTATCATTTATTTTGGTTTGGGAACGATTTTCCCAAACATGGATACATAAAACATTAAAATCATTTAGTAAACCAAATCATAAAAATTCTTACCAAATTAAGTTTTTACAAAAATCAGAACTGAATACATAGGTCTAATCATAGTACAAGAGGCCCAATGAAACATAAAAATAGCATCAAAACATCCCCCCAATAACTTCATATTACAAGGTGTAATCACCCACAATCTATCTCTACAACACCGCACAATGGATGGGAACTAAAACCTCAGACCGCCATCACCCATAGCCTTTACTTTACCTTTCTCAAACATGACCAAGTCTACTTACTCCCAAATGGTGTAATTTGGGTGTGATACTAACACCAATATGACAATACAAAGAGATTCTATAGAGTAAACAATATAGGCTAAAAGCATTCTATTTTTGATTAACAAGTGGTTGTGGAAACAATTTCTAAAGAATGAAACTTTTAAATGTAAATAGTTTTGAAAGGTAATTTTCCATGAATGTGAACATTCAAATAAAACATTTAGGATTATATATTTTCCAAAAGATCACCATATTAAAAATATAATTAAACAAGATTTAATGAGCACCATTCTGAGGAACACCCCCTAGGAACTGGGTATTCTCGGACCCAATATACCTCATACCTTAATGTAATTTAACAATAAGAAAATATATTCTCGTGCATGAGCCACTAGTTAGAAACATATTAATAACCTATTGGTCCTCAACCATCACCATTATAGTTTTGTTAGTGTTGTTGTTATCCAATTTGATCAGTGAAATAGGGATAAAACCCATCCAAATCACTAGAGTACTAGTACATATTCGCCCACCTAGGTACTAAATCATCCCCCTTTGTGCTCAAACAATTATATCATGAAACCAAAATACATTATCACATAAATATAATTAATGGTTTGAATCAACTCAAAACCATAGAAACACTTGTTTTTCACCACTTACACCACTCAATAAATCATTTAGAATTTAAATACAACAACTTCACAAAATTTAACAATGCTTTACACACAAAATCCCTTTAAAATCACACATTGAACACCATGGTAAAACCCATTTTTACCAAAACAGAATTTTAATCACCAAAAACATTTCTATAAACCCATTTAATGAGTTATAAAAAAACCCCATTTGGCATAACAAAAGATATAGCTATAAAACATTGAATTTGACACCAAATTGGTGCCTAAAAATCATTTTATCAAATAACTTCACAAAAACGAGATTTCATTGCAAGGATAATGGATGATAAGTTTTCTAAAAGTTTAAATGCTACAAATCTAACTCATATAGCATTGAATACCAAAGGAATCACCAACCACAAGTGTTTAAAACCTCAAATCCTTGTGTAGAAGATCAACTGCACCACCTCCACACCGAAAAGAAGAGAAAACAAACCTAAAACTAGAATTTCAAACCATAAAAAAGAAGATAAAACCCTTTTTTTAACCCCTACTTTCTGGACTTTTGGAACAACAATAATAATTGAAGAAATACGAAAAAATTGGATCTAGAAGGAAGGAAATCCACTTACTAGAGATATCTTGAAGAAATATCCCAAAATACACCAGTATCTAAATTTCCAAATTTAAAAAAAAAACATGTGAGGATAAAACTATGATTAAGAGGTCTTGAAGGGATTGGAATGAGGTAAAAGTGTTATTAATGAAGGAGTTATGAAAAAAACAAATTACCTCATCAATTCGTGATGATTTGATAAATATTGAGATCATTTTCCTTAATTCGTGATGGAAATGAGCTCCAAATATATAGAATATGAGTTTTTGTAATTTATAAGGATGTTTTATTCTATTGGGAGGCTTAATCTTTAAAAAAGAGAAAAAAATGAATATGTAATTAAATAATTTTTTTTAAACTGGAAATGGGCTTCCGGGATAGCCCAATTCCACTAATAAAAAACCTATTCCACTATGATTATGGATTCATAAAGGTTGTAAATTAATATGGTGATGTTAATAGGTTAGGGGAGGCTCTTTTTTATGTGTATTGAGTGGAAAATATTGAAAATAAAAAGAGTTATAAAAGAAACAAAATTGGTTTTTAAATATGGAAATGGGATCACGGTTTGACCTAAATCATAAAAAGTGACCCATTCCAAAAAAATGAAAGGGAATCCCAAAAAACAAAGAAATACTATAAAATTAATTAAAAATAACTTTAAAATAATTCATGGATGTGACAATATACACTAGTAGTGTCAATACTGCTGAATAGTAAGGCTCGTTGTAGTATACCAGGATACCTCGAGTAAAGCCCAAAACTCATTATCAGAGTTGTTACTATATATATATTTATACCAGAAACACATATTCACATGTAATATGAATATATAGATTTATATTATAGAAATATACACAAAATATTTTGTTTAACAAAATTAGAGGATGTTCTAGTATTTTTTACCTCAAAGACAATCTTAGGTGTTTGTTCCAAAATTTACGTTTTCTAAATCTAGTTTCAATGTTTTACACAAATTATCCTCTACTACCAACATTTAAAACCAGACATGAGTTTCCAAGATCTAGTGAATTACTTTATTGTAGTTGTATATAAATAATAAATTCATATCCCAATGAAACTAAAAGGTAAGTAGATTTGGAATATAAATTACATACATATGTGCAACATTTCAACTTGAAAGAAAAAACAACATATCTAATTCTTTTGGATCAAGAATAAACACCTAGATTATCCTTGAATGTAAATCATAATATTCATCTTCACCACCTGTTAAAAAATAAAACATAATAATGGGGTGATATCATATTCTAAGTAAGGGAGAGTAATACAACTGAATTTTTCATAAAAATAAACACCATGCATGTTGAATAACTGAAATAACATGTCTTTAAACATTATACTTGAGCATATTATCAAAGTAACGAAAAATAATTATATAAGGACATATATATATATATGATCATTATAGAATGAAACATAACCATTAATATCATACAAGTCAAATAACCATATGGTATATCAATTACTAATACCATAATGAAGTAATGCATAATGTGGAACATATAAAACATATTGGCAATGCCTCACCGAAGATGTCTGTGAATAAATGGGTAAGCCCCCACTTAAAACACCATTTTTTTCTTAAGAGACCTAAAGAATAATTTAGGGTCTATAGAGGTCCTCACCCGTCACATGCTATGTCCAATGCATTCCTCGTATGAATGGGGGAAAACATAAATAACATGAATACAAAAAATAACATTCCCCAATATGTACACATAAATACAAAACCATTCAAGTAGTCTGGTAAATGTTATCAAAATATATCATTCATGGTCAAACTGATCATAAACCATTTAATGAAATATGGTAGATAGTAAACAAAATTTATTAACCCTAATAAGTACTAAAATTCTATAGAGGTGTTGAATTAAATAATAATTTTACTTCGAAAAGAATATTTCATATGGAAGAATAATAACATAAAACCAAAAATTAACTAATTTAGTATTCCAACTATGAAATGAGTGGTTATAGAAATATAATTGTGGTTTAAATCAGACTATAAAATGAATTAGAATGTAGGATAGAATTTGATTCCTTTTCGTGAATATGGATTCTTCATCATAATCAATTGAGAAAGATCATTATATAACGTTTAACTTCCCAAAAAATTTATATGGGCTCTAATTGGGATACATATTTAAAAAATTAACAGATAATCTACAAGTATATGAGAATAATTACGAATTTAATTGGTATTAACTGGGACAAAGTGTATCCCGAATGTAAATGGAGGTTCGGGTAGAAAACTCTTACCTTGTATATGAATGTATTCTTCACTAAACTTTAATGTACTAGATAAAAAAATTAAATCCAATTATTAATTAATTCATAATATTATTTATATATTTTTCATTCATTATAGTTTTATTAAGTTAATTTATCATATTATTTATAAGTTATTAGACTGAATAACTTCATTCTAGTGTGTTTATTTCCTTGATTTCATTATCGGTTCACATGATTATAAGAGTATGGATGTTCATGTAAAATTGGATCTAAATCCCATATTTTAATTTATATGTTTTTAATGATCATATATAAGCTTAAATAATCATATAAGTCATTTGGAAATTTTGGGTGAGGATGAATCATCAAATAAAACATTAATGATAATCACTTGGATTATTTTCAGAGGTTTTGCTGATAATAATCTTTTTATTTATTAATTAATTCACATCATCTGATTATGATGATTCCAAACATTAAATAATATAAAATAAAAATATTATTTTCAGTTTAAACCATAAAAAATTTATCTTGACCATTCATGAAAAAGGTAATTGAAATTGAAAAATCATCATCCTTGAATGCGATAAATTAAAACATAAAGGATGATGTTTCCATTTTTTGTATAAAAGGTGGATATTAGAGAGATAATGATTAATTATTTTTTTATAATAGCAACATTACAATAAATTTATGGTACTGGTGTTGTAAAAACCTTTAATACAGGGGTGTTGAGGAGAGAAAAAGAAAATTATGTATCCTAAAATAAAAGATAAGTTGAGAAATCCCTTACGAAAATTCAGTAGCCTAATAGTGTCATTTAAAAATTCATTAAATTTTTTGATGAGAGAAAAAGTGTCCTCTAATAATTTTTAAATAATATAGATAGTAAGGGGGTATTTAATGACATATACCAATATAATCCAATTGAAAGTAAAAAGGAATAACATCAAAGGAGTGCTTTAAAAAGAGAAAGGTCATAGATTCCCTTACCTTGTATTTATATCTCCTAAAATATGGTTGTTGGGACATTGGGGGATTTAGAAAACCTTGGGATGGCTAATAGGGTGGTCAAAATAATAAATCCTTAAGGATTATGAATTTGGAATGAATGGAATGGATTAAATGGCCGGGAATTTATAACAAAATCGGGGGAATTTTTTATAAATTTCCGAGGACACCTCAGGAGTGCAATTTGAAAAACCATGGGCTTTCCCATGTTATTTTACAATTATGTTGGTCACTTGGGACACCTCATAAAATATTTTAATGTAAAAAATTAGAGCATCATTTTTTATAAATTATTATATCATTATGATTTAATTAAACATAAACAATACTCAGAACTATATTTTTTCAATTCACGAAAAACAAATTTATTTTATAAAATTTTCATAAATTAAGAATAACCTAATATCAACATTATGAATTGAAAACTGGAATTTATTTAATCATAATAATTCTTTATATAATAAATTTTAAACATTTATCTATGAGAATAATTATTTTTTAATAATAATAGATGATATAACATGCACAGTATCATTTTTGACACTTGAAAAAATAAAATTATTTTATATATTATAATTAATTAAGAGAGTTTTGATAAGAAAATTTCATTATAATAAACATAAATAAAACCTTACATTGATAAAATAATTTAAATCTTTGTTAAATGTTAACATTTTACCTGAAAATCAATTTATCAAAATCATAATAATTTATGAAAAACTAAACTCAAAACAGAAATGATGGAACAATAACTTTATTTATACATACATAAGTGTGTTTAATATTCCATTGGTCAGATTACTATTCATAAGGGTAACAATATAATTCCAATGGTTCAAGTTACGATTCACCATAAAATCGAGGGTGCCTTAGAATCTTATGATAAATAACTACACAAATATTTTTATGAGGTAACATTCATGAAATTATGAGCAACAAAAGTTTATGTATGGGACAGAATGTCACACCCCATGGTTTTAAAAATAAATATAACGTATGAAACACTAAGACCCTGAAATATAAACACTTTTTTATAAGATATATTTGTAACATACTCTCTAAATATATATTTGTCAATTCAGTGATTTGAATTTTGATAAATAGAGATAGACAGTTGCAATCAGAAATATATTTAAAGTGTGATAGGATCGAAATATTTTTTTGGTGAATAGTAACACAACCCTTTTGAATAGTTATGTTATCCTTAGGAATAATAATATATATAATGTAATAGTAACCTAATCTATGAATGTGTAGATAAAATTATTGTTCCATTATTTTTGTTTTGGTTATAGTTTTTCATAAAATATGAATAATTTGATAAATTGGTTTTTCATGTAAAAATGTTATATTTTAGAGATATTTAAATTATTTTATCAAATTAAACATTAATTAGTTGTTATTATAATTAAATAGTCTTATAAAAACATCTAGATAAATTAAAATTGGTAAAATAATTTTATTTTTTTATGTGTTGAAAATTTTACTATGCATTTTACTATGCATTTTATATCTGTTATTATTTTTAATAAATAAGTATTTTCATATATAAAAGGTTATGTTTCTTATTTATAGAATATTTATAATAACATATATTTCATTTTTAAATTCAGAATGTTGATATTATGTTATGTAAAATTTTGTTGATTTTATAAAAAACTTCAATTATATGTGAATAGTAAAAATACAGTTTTGAGTTTTCTTATGTTTAATGACATCATAATAATGTAATAATTAATATAAATTGTTGGTAAAACTTGGTAAATTAATATATGATACGATGTGTTCCATGTTTCAATTAATATGGAGAAATATCATGGTCAATCCCTTTGTGTTTCAAATACCCCAACTAAGGTGCCCTCAAGAATTAATAAAAAAATCTATCACTTTTTCTATAAATACCGGCCAATTAATTCCATTTCGTTCGTTAAAATTTTATCATCCTTGATGATTTTTTATTTTTTTCCTCAATATAAATCCTCCCAAGGTATCCTAAATCCCATACGGACCCATCTATCGTGTTTTAGGAGTTACTATTAAAGTTAAAGGAATATATAACCCACCCCTTTTTAAAGCACTCATTTTATGCTATTCCTTTTCAATTTCCATTATTTTATATTCTGATATGTCAATACATATCCCCTTATAATAAATATTTTCTAAAAATTATATGATACCAGTTTTTCTCTAAACAACACATTTTATTAATTTTTAAGTGATGTCATTAGGCTGCCGAATGTTTATCAGAGATTTCACAACTTAGCTTTTATTTTAGTTCCATTCTTTTCTTTTTATCTAATAAACTCCACTAATCAAAAAGTTAGGATATATCCAATTAATTAAATAAATAATAATGTTTTTAAATTAATATTTTAGCAACATATCTCTTCTCCATTACTTTTATACGAAAAAATGAAAACACCATTCGAGATGTGTTATTTTTCTCATTCAAGGACAATGAGTTTTCAATTTATATTAATGTATTAATGGATATTAATGACACATTTTAAGGGTTAAACAAATAATAATTTGTTTTCTTTCTTATTTAATTTTATTTAATCATCATACGCACATTGTGAGAAATAATAAATAAAAAAATATATTTGTAAGAGAAACCACTCTAATTAATCAAAGCGATTATCATTAAAGAATTATCTAATGAATCATCGTCACACAATATATCTAAATAATTTTTATGATAATTTCACCTTCTGTGTGATCATTAATAACATATAAATTCAATTATGGACTTTAATTTCCATTTTACATGAACATTTATACTCTTATAATCAACCAAAATGATCAAGAAATCAAGAAAACGAACACGCCAAAACAATGGAATTCCATCTTATAACATAACAATAAGAACATGAATTAACAAAATAAAACTATAATGAAAAAAATATATGTAAATAAGGTTCTGAATTAATTATTTAATATATTTAATTTGGTTATCAATGACATAAAAGTTTAGGGAAGAATACATGCAGACGTAATATAAGGGTTTTCTACCTGAACAATCATTTACGTTCAGGATACAAATTTTCTCACATAATACTAATTAAATAATTAATTATTATTATTTACATTTCATATGTTTTATAATAATGTTATATATATGTGTACCAATCAAAATACATCTTTATTTTATGGGGATTTAAATTTTTTATAAATATCTTTCTCAGTTCTTTTGGATAAACATGCCAAATTCATGAGATATTCTAAAATTATTACATATTTTAATGTGTACACTATAATCTGATCAAATACACATTTATTTTTTGAAAACAATTTATTTCATCATTAAAAACTACATTAGTTTATTTATGGTTTAAGGAAAACATTTTTCCAAAATAACTCTTCTTTTCAATATAAAAGTGTATTTCTATGAAAAGTTCCTCGATTAGTGCCTTTTTTATTTCTTTGAAATGATTTCATGAAATTATAAACCTGAAAGAATTAATTATTTTAGTATTTTTGGAAAACTAGATACATACATTTGGTCATCATTACGACATGAAATGAAATAAAATATGGAAAATCATTTGATAACATCTATAACTACTAGGTTACCCATACTGGTCATTCATAATTTACATCTTCAAAAAATATGGAAAATAAAAATGTGAAATGGTTTCTCTTATGTTCTCAGTAACTATAAATAATATATCTCTAGTATTTATATACATAAAATATATGCATTATTAATAACTAAAATGCATGCTTTATAAAAATACATCAAAATAATATTGAAGTAATATTAACTGACTGAATTACGCCATAAAATATAACAATGTGTATTCTACAAGTAGAATAATCACATTTAATATCAATATCTAGTATCATAATGATTTAATTCATAATTCCTAACAACAGAAACATTTCATCGAGGCCTCGAACATGATGTCTTAAAATACTAGGATAAGGCCTCGGCCAAAACCCAATTCAGTCTTGTCTCATGAGACCTACCAATGCATCAAGAGGCTATAGATTTCCCCAAACAACACTTTATATGTCCAATTAATTTATTAGATGAATGTATATATACTTAAAAAATATATACATTAATATTGAAACTTACATATGAAATGTGAATAACATTCCCCAATAATAAATACTAACCTTTTATAGTAATATGGTGAATGGTTTCAAGATAGCACATCCATAGTCAAACTAATCATAAAAAATAAAATAAAATATCATATATGATATCATAAAATATTATTCCCAATTATACATAGGATTAATCAAGAGTTCTAAAATAGAAAAAATTCTGATAAGAAAATCATTGAGTATTTCTTGAGATAAATACACTTATACATTGAAAAAGAAGTGTTCTATTGGAAAACCCATTATATAAAACCCAATGTGATATAATATAGTATTACCATTACAAAATAAGTAATTTTAATAAAAAATAATGGTCTTTATAAATATTTTTTATAGTAACCTTGAAAATAGGTAAGAATTCGTGAAATTCTCTCGAATCATGTTTGTATTTCAGGAGTAATTTTTGAAGGATAACATAAAACAATTGTTTACCCATAAAAGAATGAAGGATATTGGTTGGTACTCAAATATATAACATTCTTAAATGATTTATTATCAGTAAATTATAATAAATAAGAATTTAACTAAGATTAAGAAAGGAAAAGATTAACCCCAATGAAAATGGATGTTCGAGTTGAAAACCCTTAACTTATTAAAAAATATGTTATGATCTGAAACATAAGTTCCTAGAATATGAAATTATACATATTAATATCATAATTAATAACCAATTAGAATTGAATTTTATTTTTTATAATTTTATTAATGTAATTTATAGTTTTTTATGGGTTAAGATATTCAATGTTATCATTTATGAGTTCTTGTTACATTATTTTTCATGAGAAATTTGTATAGAAGTTAATGTAAAATGAGAATTGAATTACAGAATTCCTGTTATAGGTAATGAATTTTCATACATAAGGATAATTGATTATATAATTAACAAGGATACTTTGGGTGAGTATGAATCATTAGATAAATATTTTATGATAAACGCTTGGATTAATTTGGTGGGTTTTCGATCACCATGAACTAATTTTGTATATAAATTAATATCATGTGTAAAAATTAATTAAAAAACATTGAATAGAGTATATGAAATATATTATTATCTTTTTTAAACCAAAAAATGGTTTTATGAAAACAATTGAATACGGTAATAGAAGTTGAAAACTCATAATCCTTGAATATGATAAACTAACACATCTTGGTTGGTGTTTTAATTGAATGTCGTTTTTGTTATTCACCATAGCATTTTTTATATCTATTATAACTTCCACTGTATTAATTAAACTTAATGAGTATCTAATCTCACCCCTTTCTTATATTTTATTTTTTCTTAGGTGGTGAAGATGAATATTATGAATGACTTGTATGGATAATCTATGTGTATATTTCGGATCCAAAAGAAGTTGATATGTTGTTTTTTCTTTGAAGTTGTAATGTTGAACTTATGTATGTATCTTGTTTTCCAATGTAACTAAGATATTATTTATTTTGGGATAAAAATTTATTTCTTATATGCCAATGTAAATAAATAAGGCCTCGACTTTTGGAAACTAGGTCCGGGTATTTAAAATAATTCATGATTCATATAACATAATCGTTAGAAGCCAAAACATTAGTACTTCATTCATCCAATGTTATTATTAAACCACTAATTTTGAATCATCAACTTCTTCCATGATACCTCTTTCCTATATTATTAAATATAAATCATTTTTTATGGTTCTTCAAACTCAATATAATAATTATTCTTATGATCTATTCAAACAATACTAGAATAACATCACAATCCTTTCACATGATTTGGGGAGTCTCTTTTTCTTAATAAGAATAACCATTACTCATACCACATTTTTAATTCCCATTATGATATTTTCAAATGGGAAAAGGACTTTCATGATTCCCATATATTCCACTTATGATATACTCAGTGTTATCAATTTCCCTTCTAGATTTTATTATTTACAAAAATAAAAACAATTGGGTGAAAAACACATGTCATATAAGAAATAATAATTTTTATTAAAATTTAATTACATGCTTTACAAATCATAAAAACAAATATATTAATTAAGGAACCTTAGACTAATTCTAGGTTATTCATAGTCATATTATATTCAAATCCTTCATAATGTTTCATGATGTGTTTTTTAATTTCCCAGTAATATCCCCTTGGAGTATCAAACCATGTGTGCTAGATAGACCACTATCTTGTTCTATATTTTCCAAAGTCAGGACCAAAACATATTTCAATTTTTTTAATTCTATGTATATTTGTTCTTGAAACACATCCACTGTTAGTATCTAGATAGGGATTTATTTCTTGAAACTACTCACTATATCCATTTTTAAAATTCTAGAATATTTTTCCTAAATGTAAACACATCGTTATACTTTTCGTTACAGACTTACGTATAAATATCAATAGAAATATACCTATGTATCAGACTAAATGATTCTCATCCTAGATTCCAATGGTTTATTAAAACATTCATTTGATAAAAACTATACAGATTGAGTCTTATCATACAAGGATATTACATCATTTTAGATGAATATTTAGTACATAAAAAAAATATTCTCGAGTATGGAAAGAGTTTAGTGTCATTGGAATCATAGAAACAAAATCTTTTTTCCAGGAGAAATATCTTAAACAACTCCCATATAGATCCTAGCCACTATCACTTTAACATAAAACCATTTTCCATAACACTGCGAAATGGTATATAAGAATTTGGTGATTTCAGATGCTAGTAAGGGTAAATAAAGAAAATTTGTAAGAATGACATAAATAATGGGTTATGGAACTTGAGTATAACAATTTATGATCATTCCCTTCATAAAATATATCATAAAATAGATTTTAATTTCATAAGACATGTATAAAAAGATAATTAATAGAGTAAGACATGAAAGAATTACAGTGGAATAATACAAGGAATTTGTGGCATGCAGGTTTTTTTATGATGTTGTGAAAACATGTAAGTAGTTAAAAGATCACCCTTTTAGCTAAGGACATGAAATCCAGACCTCACATCAACATATGGATAGGAAAAAATTTCTATGCACAACATTGTGAACATGTAATAAGGTTCACACATAACCTTATAGACCTGAAGCTATGTCGATGCATGACTTTGTGAACATGTAATCGATTTCATGCATAAAATTTTCAACATTTATTTAGGTTAATGCATAAACTTACCAATATGAATCCTAGTCCATGCATAATATAATGAAAATTTAATAAGTACTACTCATATTATTTTGGACATGTATTCAGGTTCATGCATAAACTTATGAATATGAAACCTGGTCCATGCATATCATTTTGAGCATGTAATCAGGTTCATGCATAATGTTGTGAAAAATAAATCAGATAAATTCATAACATATATATTCATTATTCCTATATCGTTAAACAATTAATTAGAGGTATATTTAGTTCTCACCCATTTCATAATAATATCAATCATACATGTGACATGAAATAAAACATTCATCATATCACGAGACATAAAAATATATTGGCATTATAAACCTCAAATCATAACCCATGAAATGAAATGGGTATCATTTACATTACATAAAATTATAAACTATGAAAATATACATGTTTCACAATAACTTCATGAAAGTAGAACACATTAAATGAATTTAGTTTCAGAAGAATATAACTCAAGGAATTGAAATGGGTTTCATAAATATCATTACATAAATGAATAAACCATTCAACGAAAGAATATGAAACTGACCTTTAGATCATTTCTGAGAAAGGAATGAGTAGTTTCAAAAATATTTTTGGAAATATTTTTCTTTGATAACTTATAAATAAATATTTGAAATTTGTTTTGTGATTTTTTCTTTGAAAAGTTATAAATATTTGTTGAAAACTTATAAAATATTTCATAAACAGAAATCAATCATGAACACATTTTTATTTGAAAATAAAATTGAAGTAATTTAGAAGAATATTTGAGAAAAATACTACATTTATAAAATAATTTTCCCCTGAAAATTTTCTACAGGGAACTTTTGAATTTTTTTAAAAAAATTGTCTTTGAAATAAAATAAAAATATGACCGAAGAGATAAATACGGTCAAAATTATTATTTTTTTTATTAATAATCGTAAGAAAAAAAGTTTAAAATTCTACTAATACCTCAATATATATTGAATAATCATAGGATAAGGAAAATAATGATTTTTATGGAGTTATGGATCACAATATTTCATCAGAAAATTATAATCATTAATAATCACGAAAAACGATGAGATTATTTCAATAAAATTTTATCACATGGTAGCATGGGATCATAATATATTTGTAATAAAATAAAATTACATGAAGCATAAAATATAATTAATAGTATGATATTAATGATATAACATTTTAAAAGGATTCATATACACTTTGAAGAAAAATTTATGTGCATAACCGAATTTGAGTCTGAATGAAGGTAAATAAAGAAAAAACTATTTTATCGATTTTCTAACATTTTAAACATAAACCCTGTGAAATAAAAATATTATAATAGTTATATAAATACCCATAAATTTAATTATATGAATCACAGAATATATATATGGTCATTATACACTCCATCCACTTTTAATGGGTTGTGAATAATTCATATATCTCACGGAAATAAAATGTGAGATGAAATCCTCGTACCTTATAACATGACTCTCGTTGTACTCATACAATCATTCTGTATAATAAATATAACATTATTATAGATATTTTAAAGAATAAAATTATTACATATAACAATATTTTTTTATTAATGCCTTATATTTCTTTTTTACTAAATATATTTATTTATGTTTTCACTTCGGGTAATATTCGCATTGTTCTTCGTATGTGTCTAAATTTCTTATATATCCTTCATCCTTATACCTATAAACAGATTTACATAATTTTATCCATGATTTAAAAATAATTTATATAAAATATATTTTTATTATAATAATCTATAAAATATTTACGTATGAAATTGAATACACCATTCATGGAGATGGTAAGTCGTACATACGCATGAATGTTGTTCCTGTTTCTGTTGACATATTTAATGAAAGAATGAAAATTAAATGTAAGTGTATATATATATATAATTATTAATTTATATTTATTATTTCATATATATTATATAAGTTAACTAATCCCATCTTTAATACATTCAATATAGTATCTGAATGAATCACATCTCTTTGGAGGGGGGCAGTAGTCCACACTCACTCAAACAAAATTATCATATTTACACCAACTGGAAAGTAAAATTGTATGTTTTATAAAAGGAATAAAGAATATTGAAAACATAATAAATATAATATATGAAATATATAAATATATTTTCCATCATAATATCCACTTTGAGAGGTGGTAAACAAAAACTAAAAAATCATAGTATAGTGAGTTGTTAGTTCACCATACACATAAAAAGTATGTTTATTACCCAATAGATAAATTTGTGGGTAAGTGTATAAGGAAAACATAGCCTAAAATCATAATACGGTAGTAAAGATACTTTTTTTGTTATATAATAATGATATAAATATATTGGTGGGTTTGATAAAGGAAATAAAAGAAAATATTTTGAGGGAAGGTGTTACATATTAATTTGGTAACTCCTTTTGGTTTCTGACAAAAGGTTTACTTGGATTGATATACTCCAATATTTGTGCTTCAAGGGGAAAGTTAGGTATTTTAGAAATTTTATTGGAATGATCTTGGATGATCCTAAATAGTTAGAGATGTGTAGAGATGGGAGAGATGTGTGGTGGCCTTTTATAGGGACGAGAAATGACACACTTGAAATTTTTTTAATCGAGTTAGGAGTACCAACGTTTTACCTAATAATATTCATAAAATACCCACCAATGTCAATAATTTATTATTCAGGGCTGAATTATTCCCAAAAAAGTGTTTCTTTCAATTTTATACGTCATTTGGGGTCTTATATTAATGGTTTATTACTTTATTATTAGAATTTTTCTCTAATACACTTTAATTACTTTTATTCACTTTCACTAATATTTTTTTGTCAAAAACATTGTTAAACTAATTAGACAATATGAATTTTTATAATCCAAATTATTTAGTCCATTTTTTCAAATTATAATAACATATGTGTATATAAATTAATTTAAAATTTATCCTGCTGACGGGATGACACAACAAGATTCTAAAGTAAAAATGTCCAAAATATTACTATGTTTTTATATGAAATTTCAATGTTTAATTGATTCTAATGAAAAAAAATTTATTAACTGAAAACATATTATAAAATTAAACTTTTAAATCAATATAATATATTAATTATATTTATAAATAAAATAGACAAAAATGTATTTTTGAATTAAAATCCAGTATTTTTTACCATTCATTAAAAAATATAACCTTACTGAAATATAACAAAAATTTGTCCTTACCTACATTTTATGTTTCACATCCCAATATAAAGTTTGTTTTGAAAAATTAAATCTATAAATGTTAAAAAAAATTGGTTTAAAAATTGGTTCACCTTTAAAAGGTATTAAAACTATATTGTTTAAAAAACTATTGGGTTTTGCACATTAAATTGGGGTTTTTCTAATCTTATGTATATAAAATATATTGGATAACTATAAAAAGAATATATATTTTTAAATATAAAACATATATATTAAATTAATATCACAATATAATTTTAATTAATTTAATCTATTTTGGTAAAATAGTTATTTATCATAAAAATATTAATATTTACATTTCTATTCAATTAGTTGTCATATTTATATAAAAATAATTGTTAACTTATGAATTCATCTTATATTTGTGTAAAATATATATGTTCATAAATTATTTAATACTATTAAAAACCACTAATTTAACATCTAGTTATATCTTATAATATAAAATAATATTATTAAATAAATATATTATTGTTTTTAAAACTCAGTCATACGTGTTAAAAAGACCATCGATGAAAGTCTTTGTTTTGTGTAATGGAAGCTAACATTGGAGTTACATGTAAGGAAATATAATATATATATATATATATATATTAATTATAGTGAAAAATTAACATAGTATTTCATATAACTCAAAATAAAAAATGTTTTTTAATATAAAATAAACTATTTTCAGTGTTTCGTGAAATAAAAAATATCAAAAGGATTAAATTAATTTGAGGAAAATTATCACACAATCTAATGGTGTTACACAAATCACACATATGAGATGGAATAACCAATGTTACATGAATTCATTTTCCCACATTCATCTCTTTGAAATATTATAGAGACAATAAAATATATGAAAATAAAATTTCATAGAAACATTTATCCCACAATCACAGTACAACATAATTACTAAATTAAATAAAGGGGAAAATAAAAGACCATAAAAACTCTGAAATCCTTAAACATACTCCAAAGGATAGGATTGTTGTAAAAGGAAGACATTGGAATACAACTCATCATATCAAGATGTTTATGCTACACTTTCTATAGGTCCTCCGAGGACTCTATCGAAAGGTCAATTATCTGCACAAGACATAGAATATGTATGAAAAGCCTATGTACATTTGTTTATAAAAATGACAATTAGTTTCCCAAAAATTAAAAAATAAATTGGAGAAAAAAAAGAATATATCAGCTAGAACAAATCCATAAGAAACCCATGTAAGGGAGAAATGCCATCTCACTACTCCTTGTCATTACATGACTAATCAGCTTAATCCACATGGTGTATCGACCATGGTTTTTGAAAAAACTAAAAAAGTACTCAAAGAATCACCTAAAAATACCCATCCTAGACTCCAAATCTCATGAGCTACCAACAACATATCCTACCACATGATTGCACTCAATGCTCAAAGTTATTTCTTATCCAAGAGAATGTACACCATGAGCTCCAGCATCCCATTTGGTATATCAATGAGGTAACTCCCATCATTTATTGTCCTACCTTCCTATATGGAATGTATTAAATAACACATTCCATCAAAAACGCCCTTTTCATCCATTATAGAAAATATGAGAGCACACACCCCGTCATGAAATTTTCTCAAAGTCAAACTCAAGTTCCCATTACCAGAGGTCATGTTATTGATGTTTAATTCCATGTTAAAACACTGAAAAACATAATAGAAGAGGACCTCACCTCACCACACCACACAAATGATGAATCACATGTCCAACCTAGGCCTAATGTGCATCATATCTAAAGAGAGAATAAGGATACATCCTCTCATCATCGCTTCCCAACTATTATGGGATTACTAAATCCTAACCATCCAATGAAACATTTATTCTACCTATATAGAGGGGCTCCCATCTAACCATGTCAATGGAGAACTAACTCATAACTCAGTATCACATGTAACTAGTGGAGTGACTCTATCCTTTTAGTTGTTCTTAAAAACGGATGGATCTCCAAATCCCATGAAGGACTCGCTTCGCATAAAAAACAAATGATAGGGGAGTACCACTTCGAAGATAGAGGACTAACACCCTATTTAATGGGGAGTTTCATCTCTACCTTTTAAAATTCTTAGAGGGGAACCACACCATGAAATGATAGGATATTACTAAAAATGTAATAGATAAACATCACTACGGTATGATATGAGAATACAAACTCTTGAATAAAAGACCTGCACCACATCATGATAGGGGAGTAATTACCATTTAATAGAGGAATCACACCCAAGTATGACAAGTTATTACTAACTCTATCTTTATATCTCATGTGAAGGGCCCATTCCCTTTTTTCTGGTGAGCACTGAATTCATGGATAAAGGACTCACACCCCTATATGATAGGGGAGTTCTGAATCTATCTACAAAACAACTATGGAGGGGTCTATCCATGATATGTATATAAAGTTGAATCTCTGTCAATAAGAATGATTCAATGGACTCGAACCCTTGTATGATAAGGAATTATTGATTCCAGTAAGAATGATCCATGGGTAGAGGACACGTACCCACTATGGGGGTTATTTCTTTACTTATTTGAGATATAAGGGAATCAAATTCCCTAATATGATTGGGTAATACCAATTGTATCATCTCTCAGATAAACCAAAAATGATCTCTACCATAGGTCAAATGTTTCTAGAAGGTGTTTCATGCTCATCAGGCCACTCTTCACAACACTTTAATGGGTGGGTACCCATGAATTACTATGATAGGGGAGAACCACTTGGGGCCGCATCCTAACATGAAAGTGAAGGGTATAAACCCTGACATCTCCCTGGTGATCAACCTTGGTCACTACCCACGATTAAGCACAAATAAATTAGTGTCAAGGATAAATCAAGATACACCTTATCTTTAAGTGATGATGATGGATACCATCATGTCCTACAAGGAAAAAATCATTATATGGGATAGTCAAATTCCTAAATCTGATCCCAAAATAAAAATATTTGTAATGTGGAAGTTCCCAAGGACAGTACATGGAATATACTGGGGGAGAAATTATGTGTTACCCCACCTGAAAACCTCTCTATTTTTTCGTCAACATGCCTTGGCTAGTCATGTGACCTTACACAATATTTAAATGGTGTACATGGTGTGTCTCACCCCACTCAATCCCACATCCATGTCCTTACACGCATGTATATACTAGCCATGTCTTCCACATTGTGTATACACCATGTATAGAGTTTTTTCTTCCTAACATGTCTCTTAACGAGTTCATAAATTCATGCTTTTTCACATGACACCATGTCTGTGTCTTTGGTTATATACCATTAGTTGAATATGTCTCTTTACATGGAATCCCTGTCCATATCCCCTGACCACACAACCCATTCCCACTATACTACATGTACCCCCTATACATGGAATGTAATCTCCAATGTTATTATTCCATAAATGATAATAACACACAGTGTGTTCTACTACACTACAAGTCATGTGATAGGGAACATTACAAGGTAATTTCCTATATGTTGAATGAAACACCTAGTTTTTTATAGAAAACAATCGGTCGGCCCCCATAGGGTCCTGATTAGTAGAATATAGGATGTAAACCATAAAATTATGTATAAAAGAAGGTATTAGGATAAAAAATAAAATCCACCAACCTTGTGATGAAATTTTGATGCTTCAAGACCCAAAACGGTTCTTATAAGACACTAAAACATGATCTGATGTCGATTGGAATCAAAAATGGGGACCAACGGTGCCTCCTCACATTCAATTGGCCTTTGTTCATTAATTTATCAAGGGGAGAGATCCACATCTCCACCTTATGTGAATGATAAGGTTTAAGGTGGTTATTAGTTTATATTAATATGTTAATATCATAAACCCACCCTGCAACATTCCCTCAATCATGAATCTAACTATAATAAATTTTATACCCCACCTAGGGTAAACACTGAGTTCAGAAATCATCCACATTATTAGATTTTTGATATTAGACTCCTCTTACGTGTTATTTAATGAATACGGAGATACTGAGTGAACATGATAAAATAATTTAAATTTATTAAGATCACAACATTGAGGCTCTTTGGGGCCCCAAAATTACATTCCGACTGAGAACATGGCTTCTAAAATCTTCCTAGATATATTCCAAATTATTAAAAGTAAAAATTAGATTTGGAACACTCTCCACACATTATATATTTTTATCCCAAAAAAAATTCTAAGCCCAAGGCGAAAAACTAATATCTAAAATGGGGCTCCCACTCATGTGATCTCAATAAAAATTGATTATGTGTTTTCTACAAACATATACTCAAGGGAACCTAGAATAATTGAACAATAAACCTCCATCTCAAAGTAGGATGAAATCAATGAAAAAAAGAATGAATAGGTCCCCTTAGCAATGATTTCTGGAGAAAACCAAGAACCCAATATATTTACATCTCTAGGGTATAGTGTTACATCACCTCACTAATCTATCTCAGATATCGATGTAACCCAATAGATCACATCTACCCCTTTGATGAATGGAACCATGTCAAACTCCAGTGTCTTATGACTAACTTAGATTAAAAGAAAACATGGATATCAAAGAACTACATAAGTGTTCCTATGTGTACATAATGGATCTTAAATTATCTTCCACTTACAATCCTCCAACTTCCACAAATCCCACAAGGCTAGAATCTTTTCCACGCCCACTAGTAGCAAACAATCTTAGCATAGATGGTAAGAAAAAAATCCACACTTGCAGACCATTATTGTGCCACTCTCTACCACTACAAAATGGTTATATAATTTATCTCTCTACCCCAAGGATTCCAATAATATGGTACATGATAAAAGTATCCATCTTTATATCGAGGTCTAATATGAAACATAATAACACAACCCCACCCCAGACACACAAGTAAATGAAAATCATCAACCAAACCTTGACACAATGTTCTTTAAGAGACGTTTTCTCGACCAAATGGGTATTCCCATCTCATAAATGTGCCTTGGTGGAGGAATCAACCCAATTCAAAATGAATTTTATTATAAATAAAATAATACTAGCATAGGTTTTTTTTGATGTCTCATTCCCCCCTTTAAAAGCATCGAGAAAGAAGATTAAAGAAGAGACTATAGAAAAAAAAGTGTCTAAATATACTATTGAAAAATGTTGAAAGGAGATAGATCTTACCACTAACCATCCATGGAACCTATCGTTCATAATACTCTATGGATTGCATGTTTTTTCCCTGAATACCCCTGCACCCCGAGTCCAGTGCAAACCCCCATGGGATCGTGGTGGAGACATCTCAACCCTTCTTCCAACTACAACTACTCTCTTCACTACTCCAACACACCTTCCATTTGGATGAACACCATTCTAGAGGAACTAACACTTAATGGATGGTCCAAAACCATCTCCCTCTCTACATCAATGAAGGTCTAACAATATCACACATTATTTCCTCAACCATCAAAAGTGTAACAACACCTCTTATGAATATAAATATCATTAATGTGACCCCTACACTACTGACCCACATGTCTATGCTGGGAAATGGGTATGAATCCTTCATCTTATTCCTTTGAGCTATTGTGTACTAGATTCTAGAAAAAACTCAACCTTGTGATCACTAATTTCATCTCCACCCCCTAACCCTATTCTAGGAAGCTCTCGACCACCAGTTCTCTCATCAATTCCACTACATAAAAGAGAATGAACAAGGAGACCACACCCTTATTTATGTCTCTATTGAGTTCCTTATCAAAAGTATGTACTATAAATAAAAATGATAAAAAATTATCCATTGAGTTACTCCAAAGGTATTTGAACCTCACCATGTACTCTTCCATGGAAATGTTACTATAACAAGCTAAAGAAGATCCTGGTTATGCGCTGATGTCAACATGGATAGAATTTTTTTTACCTAAAGTGTTACTGAAACTCTGTCGGGGTGAGAATAATTCCTTCATGGGTCAGCCTCATATGTCTCCACCATCACTCATTCAATCCCCATAAATCAGTATTTCTAGTATCTCCATATGATTGGTAGGTGTCCCCAAAAGGAAAAAAAGGTGATTGCGTCAATCCATTCATTAGCAGACTGGGGGTCTGGATCTCCCCGATACCTGGGAGATCACTCCCTTTGGAACTCATCCAGAACCCTCATCATAAAATCATCTGATGAATAAAATGACTACATAACCTACATCTCAATGTATTGTGGCTCAACTAGCCGAACACCCGAAGGTACCCAATCCAACATAGTGTCCTAAACTAAAAACCCATTCATGGGTGGATCATCATCAAAATCCCAGAGTGGAAACCTATATAAAAATCATCATTTGGAATCCTAAAATAGAATCATGATAGTCCACTATCAAATTTTATATCTAGGGAACTGACTCATGTTGGAAATTGAACCCACAACCCAGTCTGATAATATGCATGTACCAACATTTCCTTATAGCCAATACCGAACTATAGATATTAAACATGTAGTTTATCATTGTTTTGGTGACTGGATACATCATATATAACACCAAAAATGGAGGCTTTGACCAAATAGTTGTACACGAAACATTTTTACAATGTCACAATAACTCCTAGGCTAATCTCATAGACTCTGGTCTTATAGAGGAATATGTTATGATACCAATATTTCATAACCCATCCTAATAGGATCCAATCCACGACAACCCCATGCCAACATACATTATTCTGTGGGATGGAAACTATACCCAAGTAGGCATATCGCACACATTGGAGGCCTTATCCCATGTTACTTTTATAAACACACCCACATACATGTCTATGAAGTAGTGCATTGATAATAAACTAGAAAAAAGTTGATTAAAACATATATCCCACAATAATAGTATACAATAACAAATGAATGTAAAAAAAGAGAAAAATAAAATCCCACTAAAACTATAAATGCATCATAACTTATCATAATATGGGTATCAATGTCAAATGAAACCACTAGAAAACACCTTGTTCTTTCTAGAATTTTATGTTCTTCCTACTTTGGGTTCTTTAAGGACTCCCTCAAAAGGCATGTTGCTTTTACAAGACATATCATGTGATGGAATGTAACATGTAGGTGTGAGTAAAAAATATACCTATAAGGATCTCTAAAAACCCAAAATAATATGGAGAAATTGAAAGGAAATAGTCTAATCAACCCAATGCAGAGGGAACCAAAATAGAGAAAAACTCCCTATTGAACACTCCACATCTATATACTATTAATCAGTAAAATTCACATGGTGTGTTAAAACAAATACAAGAAAACTCAACAAGGAATAAAAGTACCACTCAGATATACTCATCCTAAACTACACGTCTCATGAGTTTTTGACCTCAATATACAGCCATCAGATTCTACTCGAGGCTCAAACATAATGATCCTCCAATTGAACACACTCTATAATATTCCCCATCCCAGATGGATCAACCATGAAATAACCATCATTGTGTATAATCTAACCGTTTAATATTAAATGTATGAGAGAAAACACTCCTTCAGTGTCGAACCTTCTATCCCTGATTCCATATTTGAGAAAGCACACACCATCGGGAACTACACCTAGTGTACAACTCTAGTTCCTAGGACCAGGGGTCATAAAACCAATTTATTCTGCCCTACTAAAAATAATAATAACCAAGGTGGAGTGTCCAACCCCTCTTCATATTACACCATCAAGAAGTGGTTCTCAAGACTATACACCACATGAATCCTCTCTAATGAAAGATTAATAAGGGAGCAACACATCATGGATTCCCCATAAGCAAGGGGGTACTAATTTATACTTGTCATGTCAAACCAAAATAGTATATATAGAAAGAGGCTTGCAAATCACTATGTTTATGTATCGCCAATTCCTAACTAGTTATCACAAGTAACTGAAAAAAGGGACCCCTCATCACAACATATATCCTTAATCGTGGGAGATATAATACCCATGGAGGACCCAATCCCCATTGAAACATTAATATAGAATATTACCACAACATTGATAGAGAACATGAGCCCATTTTATAGGTGAGTCCCATATCTTCCTCGTCTAATAGATATTGGAGACTCACACCCTGACATGACTATAGAGTACATACACATTAATAATTGACCATTATCCATGTATGAAAGGAGAGTACTGACCATGGAAAAGAGGACCCACACCATAGTATGAAAGGGGAGTACTGAACCTGGAATAGAGTACCTACACCATAGTCTGATAGAAGAGTATCCACCCTATAATAGAGGACCCACACCTTAGTGTGATAGGGGAGTACCAACTATATTTGAACATTTCATACAAAGGAATCATTCACTAGTGCGATAGGAGAGTACTAACTCCGTGGATAGAGGACTCGCACCCTAGTATTAAAAGAGGGAATTAACCCTATCTACAGAATATCTGTTGAGGGAACGCACTGTGATATATCAATGGAGCTTCACCTCCATCTACAATAATGATATGTGGGACTTTTAACCTAATACGATAGGATAGCACTGACCCCTGGAGAACTACTATATTATTAGAGGACCCACAACTATTGTGGGGAAGTTTTTTATCTAACGAGCCTTGCTGTAATGGAAAAACATGCCCCAATACAATATGGGATTTCCAATCTCGGTGTCTCTATAAATACCTAAAACCAACTTCCATCATCGGCCACATGTCACTAGAAGGATATTCATGCTCATCATGCCTCAAATCACAACACATCCACATGTATGGGTCTCATTCCCTAATGCAAAGAGGAGGCACCACCCTAGTTGCCTAAAGAGTCTAGGGGACATACATCATAACATGGCAGTGAAGGGGGCCGACCCTAAAATCACTTTACTAATCCACCAAGCTCATTACCCATGATTATGCACTGCTAAAGCAACAACACACTTAAATTATGCCACACAAAATCTCAAATCCATCATTAAGGCTAATGTCATGTTCTAAATGGGAAACGATATTGCATGGAATACTTGTAGGATGGAATATAAGACATGTAGATGGAACTACACATGGTATATTTTCCCAAGGATTGTACTTGGATATTAATGAGTCCCTCATGGAATGTGAACCCACTGTAACTTTTATTTGTGTATTCCTCCAAACATCTTGGATATCCACGGTCAATTTCACAAAGTGAACATGGTGATTCATACCATACCTAGTGGTCTGGACAAGTCCTTCCCCACATTGTTCAACTGACCATGTATCCCTCACAACATTTATCCCCTATATAAGGTGTGTTTTGGCTAAATGTACGCTTAGAACTTTCTTTCATCGTGTGCCAATTAATGGAACCCAGTGCCTTTGTCACTAGTTTTGTACCCTCACATGGCCATGTATAATGACACAACATCCATAGATATATGCTTTAGACACATGACATAGGATAACTACATAGAGTATACCCCTAGTACAAAACATGTTGTCCTCAAAGTTCATCTTCCTTAAATGGGAAGAATATACATCATGTCTAACCATACTACATAATGTGTGCTTGGGAATTCAAAATAGGAATTCCCTACGAGACATCCAAACTATCTTAGTTTCCACCAAAAACCATAGTTCGAGCCACATATAGTCCTTAGCAGACAAAAAAGGGATTAGAAACCATAAAACAAACACATAAATTGGTCGATTAGGGCTTGAAATGAAATACTATTACATGGTGGTGAAAATATATTATTTTGGGAACAAAATTATTCTAGTAATTAAATATAACATTATTTAGTGATGATCAGCATAAAAAACATTGATCAAAGGTACATTATAACCTCAGTTTGGCCTCAGGACATCCATTTCACAAGGGGAATATCATCCATTCATTTTTATGCATGAGAAGTGGTTGTCTAATGATATTATTTTATTTTAATAAACTAATATCAATAACATTACCACCATCATGACCACAACTGAGAACCTAATGCAAATAAATTTTATGTAATTATGAGGGTAAAAACCATTTCCAAAACTCAATGGTGATCTTAGATTTCATATCTGACACTCTGATAGAGAGTAATGAAACATTTATAAAGAAACATTTCATGCATGGTAAAATATAATTAATATTATTTATATCCTCTCACCAAGGCTCTTCGGGCCCTGAAATCCCATGCCAAATCATCACTAAGATTCATAAATATTCCTTTAAATATTTGAATGTCATATAGGTAAAAAAGAGTTTCTATAATTTGTATTTAACTTCATTTAGAACAAATAAATATATACAATAAAAACCCATTGGGATGTAATTGTATTCTTAGAAATCTAACATTGTCTTATCCCTTGGGGTCAACTAAAATACACTTATCCAAATTCATAAAATAAAATGATTCTTTCAACATTATCATTAAATAGTATACTACATGAAAGGGATATCTATACCATATAAAATATTATCATTATCAATTTATCCACCATTAAATAATCCTAAACAATTATCCAATGTTTTATAAACCCAACTTTTATACTATCTATGACGCCCCTGACATATTATGACCTTTTACGATTATATGTTTTTATAATAAATGAAATCATAAACTAATAAATAAAATGTATTTCTCAAATAATGGTCAATATTCAATGAAATGAGATATACTTATTCAATAATATGAATTCATAATCATCCCAAAAATCTCTACACAAGCTATCAATTTAGAAATATCTAGTGAAAAACATTTTTTTAAAACCTGGGGAAATAGAAAAATAATTAGGGGTTAGATTAAATGATATGTAAGGGAAAATGTATAACTAATGAAATCATGGCATAAATATTACAGTGGGAGTAAGTAACCATCATAATGCAATAAAAAACTAAAATTGAGGGTATTCTATATCCATAATGTGAACTTCTTTTAAAATGATCATTGATCACATGCAGATGCAATGCATAATTTTTAACCACAAAACCTTTTTCTATGGCCTTATACCAAGACACTATAATAATATGGAAATACATATACATCAAAACCAATTTTGTTTTTTCTCATGAAATTTATTGATTCATAAAATTGATATATAATTTCAAGGAGCACCCTTCACATGTTTAATTGAAATTCGTAATTACATGATAAAATAAATATATATTTATGATTCCATTTACAATAATCATCTGTATTTTAATAATCTATATCAAAACCTATTAATATTTTAAATGAAAATAAAAGTTATTAAATGATAATATCTCATATAAATAGAGAAGTTATATATTAAAAATAATACTTGGTCAACCCTAAAATAATCATCCATGTTCAATTAATAACAAATATAATGACAACAATTTTATCTATGTTAATAGAAGGGTTAATATGATCATAATACATCTATTAGATTAAGGTGGATTTGTAAACAACACATTGTTAATATCCATGATTATTCAATAATAACCCATGTTATAATTATAAATATATATATCTTAATAAGTTCCCAAATTAATAAATGGAATAAAATTCTATGTAAGCATCCATCAAGCGAAAACATTATGGAGTAATGATACATGATTAAGTCAATGCTTGAATTACTATATAAAAATATCTATAGAGGAAGAGGATGGATGAATGATAAATAAAAAAAACCTAGTGTAATAATGTAATCATTTAAGTATATTACGATAGATGAAAGAATACCATGAAAAAATAATACATGAATGCTACCCCTGATGAAGGGGTTACTTATTGGATTGTTTGGTAAGTTGAGTTTTTTCTTGAGAATAATATGTTTGTTTGTGATTCATGTGATTAGTAGATAATAAATCGTGTAACATATATTCAATGAGTATAAATACGTTTTGATATGAGAAATAAAATTTTATGTTAAAACATAAATGGTATCATATAAAACATTTTTATCATTAGAGTAAAATAAAAACACAAATGTCACATTTAACTGTAACATTTGAAAAGTTAATGTGAATGATTTAGAAAAATAATATTTTAAAAATTATATAAAATAATTTAGCCTAAAAAATAACATATTTTTTGTCTAGGGGAAACATGGTGAGGAATTCAATACATAAGAAATTGAATCGAGGCACCCTTTTCAATATCATGAAAAATAACATTATTTAAAACTGACATAGTAAAAATAGTATCCATAAATTATTTTTTATAATAATATATTTTCCACATAAAGGTAGATAAATTTCCAAAATATAAATTATTATGGTGGGATAACCCAATTATGGTAGAATTTAGTTCATTATAAAATAATATAAGTCACAAAATACATGCTTGATTTATTAATATTATTTGTAAGGAACATACTACTTGAATTAAAAAAATAAAAAAGGATTATTCTGTGGTAAAAATTTAAAAGGAAATAAAAATTAAAATAAAAAATAATATAGTCAATTGGTAGAATATAACCAACTTTTATAACCAATTGGATGATCATTAGTCAATAAATAAAATATTAGGTTACCAAAATCATTATAATTGGGGTAAAAATTGTGTACAATCCATTTGATGAAAAGGAAATAATTTCTTTGATTATTTCCAATTATTAAAACCAAATATTATAAATATATATGATGGTTTTTTTAATACACCATTTAAATGAACAAATTCTACATAGTATTTTCATCTATCATTTAATTAATGTTTGAGATAAAGAATCGTTACAGCTTGAGAAACATTTTAAATACAAATCAACGAAACATCTGATAATATAAATATAAATAAAAACGACAATTAAAATAAAATTACTACTTTGATATATAAAATATCTATTATATACACCAAATTAATGAAACTAAATATATTATGAAAAAATCATTTCAAAGAGCGGAATTTGAAATTTAAACTCTTACTTTGTCCAATATTTTTTCTCCATATGTTCTTAACCTTAAGAATAATAAATTTATATTTATTAGATAACATAATATAATAATTATTCATTTATATTTTATTAATTATAGTCTATTTCTTCCAGATAATATTAATTTATTATATATTTTATGTATATTTTTCATGAAAAGTGAATCAATATTAGTTTATTTTGGTGTTTTTATCAATAATTGAAGGTATTTTAATAATTACATAATAAGTAATATGTCAATTATTAAATAAAAACAATGTTATATATAATTTTATTATATAATAAATTTATCATTTATTATATGATGTTCGTCTATGAGGTAGTTCTATAGAATTGTTCATGTATGTTGTTAAACTAACCCCAAACATGAACACACTATATCTAGATAGTTTTATTCCATAAAGATAGTTTATAATATCATTATATAAAATAAATAATGGTATTTTGATTCTTTTATAATCATAGTGAGTTTTTTTATATTTTGGTTAAATATATAAAATAAATGTGAAAATTGTAAAAAAGAGTTTTTTTATATGGATGGTTGTCCACACTACGCATTGTTAATTTTTTTTATAGGTTCATGGAAATTGATATATAAGGGTTTTATAAATAATATAATAACACAAAATTATAATTATGATATTTAATTTATCATATTTCAATTTTTGGGTAGGTATAAAAGTGAATGATTTAGATGAAATGCTATAGAGTAGTAAATAATCAAAGTTGTACATTGAAATTTCTCTTTCAAATCACCCAAGATATGAAGGGATTATTATAACTTACTAAAATTATAGAATGAAAAAATGAGATATTATTCTAAGAGGATATAAATGTAATTTTTTAGGATTTAACTAAATTTATTGGGTGAGTAATTAATGGGAGGAAGGGTCCCCTTTATATATGAAAAAAGTGTATTTTTTAGAACACCCTTTAATTTTCAATAATATAATTACAGTTTTCAATATTTAAATACATAAAATATTTCATTGATATTTTTTTATAAACACTCAACTAATTTTTAATACACATGTTTTAAACATTTAGTATATGATTTTTTATAGGTATTTACTTTTAACTTTTTCCCCCTTAGTAAATAGGTTTCAAATAGCGATATTATTTAAAAGATAATAAAATAAACACACAGAGCAATTCAGTTTTGATAACATTTCTATCATGAAATTTTATATATAGGAAAAAAATTATTTGTAGAAAAATGGGGTTTTAACCATTTTTTGTGCTTCATATTATTTACCATTGGTTACCAATTAAGTGTTTATTAATATAAATATATATGTGTTTAAAATTAAAATTACATTTAAAATATAAAATAAGAAACTTTAAAGTATTATATAAAAATTACATGATATTATAATAAAAATTCTTAGAATAAATTGTTTTTTCTATTATCTGTATGACTAAAATTAATCTTAGTAATCATACATTTATACAAAAAATTCAAATTAACCAAATAAAATAATATTATAATTTTGATATAAAATATGATATAAATTATGATATATTTAACTTCAATAATTTATGAAAATTCATTTTAAATATAAGTGAATCAAAATGGGTTTTTATTGTAAATTCATAATTATATTTCTAAAATGATGTACATGGATTTTATGAAAATAGAATAGAAATTATAAACATTTTTACACATAAAGATACATCATTTATAGAAAATGGTTTAAATAAAATTTACTTGATTAATTTATTATGATAATTTCATAAAAGGTTTAGTTTTTAGAAAAATCAAAAACAAATTATTTCATTAAAAACCCATAAAATTAATAATATCATATTATTATTATTCAATATAAGAAAATTGTTTTAATTTTTTTCAAATTCATATTCTAAAATTTGTAAATCCGATTTTCAATTAAAATCTTAAAAAATATTGAAGACCAAATTTCATTATAAAATCACATTTTCAAATATAAACTATTATAAATATTATTTCATTTTACTTACTGAAAAATTAGTATTAAAAAGTTAAAAAAATTGACTATAATTTATCATAATTTATATTAGATTTCATTAAATGTAAATATATTTCAAATAAAAATGAATTTCAAAAAATACATTTCTTATCAATAGATGATTTTTTTAAGTTAACTAATTAAATTTATTTCATACTAAAATTATTCATTATTTTCCAACTTCATTTCATAAATTGTTTACTCCTTTTAATTACCACTAATTTAATGACTATATTTTAAGTTTCATAACTAAATATTTATATTTTTTCTTAATATATCGTAATTTCTTTAGGTTTGGTGTCACATGTATGGAGATCTCTCAAAATACATTGTCTTATTTAAAAAAATTCATATATTTCAATATTTGGGAGTTCATAATTTTTTATTTTAACCATCATCTATTGAACTAGGATTCTTCCATCTAGTGTTTTCTAGAAGAAATAATATTTCCATTTGATGTGTTTTATCCATGAGTGAAATAATAGATTATTGGAAAAAATTATTTCACTCTAATAATCATAATAGATAAACCCACCTTTCTAAAACATTCTAATACCCTATAAAAAATACATTAACAAGTTGAATTAATTCTTTGCATTGGTGACAAAAATGTACACCGTTTTTTTTGGGAAATATACTCTCCGGCGGTAGTTATGACATTCAACTAACTGTCATTACTCAGAATGTGAACATTGCACCTATTTAACATATTATAGTATCTTTGAATATCTCTATTTTATACATCTATATAACTCTTTAGTGGATCACTTGTACCAAATCCAAATCGTCTATCCTTCATTCCATTTTGGTACTAAAATTTCAATTTCATGGCCACTTCGTGTTGTTTCACAATCTTTTATACCAAAAAGATAAAAACTATCATGATTAATATTATGTACTATTGATTACATACAATAAAATATGTCATGTTCTTATCATTGATCAAAATGTAATATGTTACTATCACTATACCTCATATTATTTTTTGGGTGCAATCCCATTACATAATTTGATGTGTCCAACTAGTTTAGTTGAGACTATAATACATATAGACATATCAAAAGATTTGGTATCCTTTTATATGTAAATTCTCAAACACAAATGAATATTTAGTATTTTTTCACTCTTAATCATCTTTTTAAATAAATTATTAGGAACCTTTAAAACATTCATCTTGAATGATTTGAATAATAGAAATTTCATATCTAGATTCAGTTTATGTTTTGAACCAACCTAGAGAATATCATAAATATAAAAGTGTATAATGATGAAACATAAATAACTTAATGTTTTATAACATAAATAGTTTATTGTGATTCAACACATGTAATCTTTATCATCCCAAAAATAATAGAAATTATACTTCTATTATATAGGTTACAACTTTAATCCAAAAAGACTTCTCTTCAAGTCGCACATGATGTCCTTTTTCGGATTATCATCAAAACCAATAATTTGATTCAAATAGATTGTATTATCCATTATACATGAATTAATTGTATGTTCACATCCATATTATCTAGAAAAAATCTATCAAAAATAATGAAAATCCACACAATATGGATTAGAGTATACAATACAATTGATAGAAAAATGTCACAGAAGTACACTACTTCTTTCATTGGAATCATTTCACCATAAACCATAATATATACCTATTATTATGATAATACTATTATTTAAATAATTATAACAATTAGTTATGAATTTATTTAATTGTCTATTTTATAAATTTTATCTCCCAACATTCACTTAAATGTAGTGAATACAACTCTTTTGTTAAAGTTAACTCTCACTTTCCTAAATAACTAATACGAATGATGTCTCTTAAACTAAAATTTCCCCTATAAATTAAAATTTAATGTGGGAAATTATATTGATACCATGTTACTAATTTTGTTAATATATAAGTCCACTAAAATTATTCGTACAACACTACGCCTTCTTGAAGTGAAATTTCTTAAATATCACCTTCCAATATTCTAAACTAATAATTTATGGTCCCTTATAATTCATGTATATATTTTCCTTTTCTAAAATCCACATATTTTATCTACCTTAACATTTTAGAATGGAAGACCTTATGGAATATTTGTTTTTGTAGACATTGATTTGGTGAGTTTATTATATACTCTCTACATCATTTTCAACCAGTCTCTGCTCCTTTCATAATACCTTCTCATTTATGAGAACCTTTTTTTCTCCAGATGACTTGTACATTATAAATATCTAAAAGTAGAATAATAATGTTTTTACTAATATAACACACAAATAAATATCCCATTTACAAATTTTTAGCTACTTTTTTCCTTGAAATCTACATGGACATAGAATAAATGGTTAGAAATTCTATGGATACTATCATTTTATAGTTTTCTAAACTGTACTTGCTCTGGAGTATCCTTCCTTATCATTATAAATGGGTATATATTAATTAAATACACTTTATACGATACATATTCTACAAAAATATAAATTAAAATTATAAAATTTATCATCATGATTCATGCCTTTTCATTTTAAATTAAATTATTTATCTTAGACACACCATTCTTCTCTAGTGTCCCTGTGTATAGTTTTTTCTATCCTAGATCCATTAAGATGATAATAGTTCCATTAATTCATTCATATAAATACACTCATATTATAAAACATTCTGAATTTTATCATTCATTTGATCTCCCTCTTAACCATGACATTCAATGGAGAAAAACATTCTAAAGACCCTTAAGTTAATTTCATAGAAGTAAACCCATGCATTCACTATTGATTAATCGATTAATGTGTTGAATTATAAGGACCCTCCCTTATAATGACTTGGGCAGAGCACTAAAACATCTAGGGAAACAACAAATAACTATCAAGATATAGGAGTACTTTCATTCATGTTTTCAAAATCTTATTTACTCTCTATATACACAACTCTCATTACTTATTAATCATGTGTCATTGAGAATATTAATTCACATTAATAATAAATAATAATGTTATTTTAACTGATATTATTGAGAAGAAAATGAAACAATTACGAACCCGACAAATTTATTTCCCTATTAATTGTTTCTCCACCAGATGTTCCCATGAGGTACAATGTCCCATTCTTTACACTGCATTCCATGACTATATAATAACCATTATTTTCCTAAAACCATTATCAATGTTGGTTTCATGTATTTCATCATCCAACTGACCAATGAAAACTATTTTTCTTCATTGATCTATTATGATCGCATCCCCTTTGTTTTCAAGGCACTCTTAAAAAAATATTCTTTCATTAAAATAAACCATTATAATTAAATACTGCATATCATCATTGGAAAAATGTACATTTAAAAAATAAATTCATAATTTGATATGAACCAAACCACTGAGTTCTCCCCTATGATGACAATATGCAAAGAGTGTTACCATATTCCCAAATAGTTTGGAGGAAAGTTAATTGCATCAAGTTGAAAAATATCAATGTCTGATAAGACTTATCCAAAATGAAACTATAAAATAACATAACTTTTATGTATTATAACCTACAGAATTGTTAATTTTAATGGTATTAAAGGTTTAATAATAAATAAAACATATGAATATGACACCCTATACCATAAAATCCCATATAGTTTGATATAAAATAAATTGTATGACTAATAATATCTAGAATCAACTTAACAATGTAATATAGAATAATACAACAATTAATGTACGCTTGGATCTATCACCAACCATTATAGATATTAAATCTACAAAAAACCCAATATGATACACTATATACAACTATGCATTATACAAAAGCACTAGAAATTAACTACAAACAAGCCATTTTAACTCTACATCAACTAAGTATGTATCCAACTTGTATGTTGACTCCACATACACAACATGTGTCAGAATAATTCCTATGCATTGTTGGGTATAATCATATCAAGAAGGAAAACAAAAACAAAAATTAAAATACAACTAAGTGAGGAAGATCAATCCCCAAGTAGACATATGATTATCCTGGTAAGAGATGTACTAATCCCAGATATTGTCAATCAAATCCATACATAGAGACTCAATTTTGTTATAACTTACCATGTATCATCCCTAATAAATTCATCTTATGTGAATACAAGGATGATCGTATAAATAAAATTCCATCAATGTATAAATTTTATATCCTTCTGAAAAAATTATGTAGGGAATCATAGATTCACATCCCCGTCTGAACACCTATGAATATTCTTCAAGAACAATCATTGGTGATCTTATTCTTTACTAGAAAAATCATCACCCACCTGGTAGACCCTAATGTAGAGGAACTATCATCATTAATTTGGGGGACACATACCCAATCGCTTGTAAACATATATGATATGAAACCTCATAAACTGAGGGATATATTCAATGAAAAATAGGGGATAATATTGAATATAAGGTATCTCACCCCCTTGGTCATTGGGAATTTTATATAAGCACTCTATGTAGATAAACATAGAGGACATGACACATGTTTTATTCCAAGGAAAAAATGTATATATTCATAATAATTTAGAGGATGACACCTTTCATCAAGACAATGGAAGAAAAACATTATCAGTAGACTGAGAGATAACCATATTATATTCCATGAATTATTTTTAATAACAACAAACTCCCACAACAATGTGACACATCTCAAACATATATGAAGATAGATGATTTTACCATAAGAAATAGGGGGATACCTGACCTTATATGGGGTTATAAGGATTTGCTGATCAACATGCCTGAACCTCAAGATTGACCTAGTGGAGATAGAATTAAAAACAAAATTTCCCAACTAAAAAACATATGGATAGATGAATGGATCACTACAATTAATTATAAAAGGAAAAATAATTTGGATAATACATTCATTTATCAAAATAGTAAACTAATGATAAATTTTCATTTAATCATATCAATCACCATAGATTGTATATGATGTAACCAAATCCACATGATGTGAGTTGGTTTTAATTACCATATATTGAGATTTATTCATCTATATAGATGTATAGTTCATAATGTCACAGATAGAAAACTAATTTTATTCTTTGGAATACTAATTCAATGGAAAAGAGTTTATTATATGATTATTATTATTGATTTTAGTATTGTTTTTGTTTCTTTGGTTATTGTCATTATATATATATTAATATAACATATATAACATATCACATAATTTTTTATGGGATACGGAAGATCGTGTATCCTCTTATACATATGTGGTTCTCCCATTTCAATTTCCCAACTCATGTGGCACCCCATATTTCTCCCTCCCTCTAATAAAAACCCATTATTTTAAAAAATAAACTAATTATTTCATTGATTCTATGAATATATTATGGATCAAGAAACACCACTTGGAGGACTTCCTTCCACTCCATCATGCGCCACCCCAATTTAGAGTATTTTGTGCATCATGCTACACTGTGAACTACACCAACGTGGAGTTGAATCCATACATTATTCACTAACCCGATTACATCATCTGGATGCCTGACATGTCAATTTATGTAACCAAATAATTTAATTTATAATTATTACCTCATATATTATGAATGCTCAATACATATCATTTCTATCTATGAAAGAATCATAAAGGATTGTTGTCTTTAAAAACATGGATAAATAAACTATCAACATAATAACCCATTATGTTATTCACAAATGACTATATTCTAAAGAATATCAAACTAAATACCATTCATCATATATTGGGTAAAATGATACATATGAAAGTGTGATATCATATATTCTATAAGAGTACACAATGGAGATTTGAATCAGTGATCATATGTAAGTATATAATGAGGATTAGAGTATGTTGACATGATCTAAAAATTTAAAAGTCATACCCAAAAGTTGATATATCATAATCATGAGCCTTGGCATAATACATAGTAGTTCAAAAGACCAGAATAATAAAGGAATCAAAAAACATAATCCCTGATATCATAACATTTTTATAAGATCATTTCATAGAAGAGTATCAAAAATTATGGCATAATCATAATAAGATAAATATTATTTCATGGATACACATAAATACATACATTACATGTTAATATATTTCTAAACTTCTATATACCTAATCGGGTCTTCAGTAAGCCTCTTGTATACCATCTTTTGGGATCCAAATAACAAATTGTGTACCCCATTTTTGGCAAGGAATAACTGCTAATATACCCTTTCAGATCATAAAATCTAACCTCTTACCAATTCATTAGAGATCTACAATGGACTGAATAACCACATAATAAAAATACATTGATATTTATTCCACAATATCATGAAACCATTTATCATTACATCATAGTTTAACCCATGGAAAAAAAACAGGTTTCATCAATATTACATCATCAGTTTCAGAAACTATCTAGAGAAATAATTAATATGTTAACACTAGAACATATCACTAATAAATCATAATAAATATCAAATTATACTTTTATAGATAAAAATAAAATGAAAAAATCATTGGGATATTTATTGGAGAAAATACACTATTCATTTTGAAATCAATTTTTCAATATCTAAAAATATAAAAAATTATTAAGGAAAATATTTTCATTCAAAAACCATGGATACCTATATAGTAATCATAAAACGTAACTGTATTCATAAATGTTTTAAATTTTATCCAATAGAAATATGTTAAAAAGAAATTCCATTCACATCATCAGTAAAAAGAAACAACTACCTCATTTAGAAAATGAAATGAATTTTTATTTTAAAAAAATTAATAGAATGTTATATTAGGGAAAAAATGAATTTAAAAAACCATTAAAAAATAGAGATTACGTTCTAAAAAATCTATGAAATAAGGACATGGAAGAAAATGTTCTCATCCAAAGAGGGAAATATATTTTTCATTCCTAAAAAACATTTTATTCATTCCATTAAGTATTATAAGATAGGGAAAAAAATTTAGAAATTATAATATATGGAAATAAATAAAGGATAATAAAATAAATATGATTTTCAATAGATATATCATATAATTTCATCATCTACAATTTATCCTTAATAATCCTACTAAAAATGATATGGTCATGCAAAAACATTACGACTTTATAAATACTATAGTGATAATTCCCATGAAAGGAATAACATAAAATAGAAATTTAAAAAAATGAAAATGGTATATTTACATCAGAAAAAAAAAATTGGATGTAGAAAAATATTATAAAACAATATAGGTGTATAAAATTTCATATTTTTGGGAAAAATTTTAATATGATAAACCCTTTCAATATTAGTAACAATTGATTCAAATCCTCAAAAATGATGTAATTTTATGAAAAACAATTAATACCATGAATTTTGTTTCAAAAATTATATAACAATTAATTGAATTAATATGTTTATCTCCTACGAAAAATTGGTGTATAACATGGAACATGTCTTAACGAAACTAAATTTAGAAGATTGTTTCTTACCTCATTGCCGACATCATTCGTATGGGATCTAACCTTATATATAATAATATTATATATATTATAACTATAAAATAACCATATAAAAACGTATAACATCTAATATGATCTAATAATAAAATTTCAATACCCATTTATTAATAATTGTTTTATAAAAATAACTATTTATATTTGTCAACTATTTCATTTATCATATAAATTTCAGTCCGGTAGTTTTGATCCTTACACTTTCATCATTATTCCCTCATCTAAACAATATTAATCAGGTAATAAGTATCTTATTTAGAAACTATATTCACAATTATTACCATTTATATGATGTTTTTTTGAAAAAATAGTTACAACACTTCGTGGAGATAGCAGTCTATACATATGCATCAGTGATGTTTCCACTTTTCAATAAATAGATAAAATTAAATGTAAATATAAATTATCCATTAAATAATAATTTTTAAATCATCATTATCATATATATTCTTTAAATATATCCTTATTACTTCCCTTGTAAATAGAAAATGAAGAATGAATCACATCACTTTTTAAAGGTGGTGGCCCACACGAACACATGAGGAATGTAATCATTTTCTGACATATGGGATGTTAAAAAGGGAGAAGAGATCTTATAATTCTAGAAGAATAATTATTTCATATATATAAGATATAATCATTAAATCCATAATTACATAAAAATGAAAATTTTCTTTTAATTATATAATTTTTTCATATTTAGAAATATGTTATGATTTAACACACATGAAACACATAATAGAACCCAGAAAATTATTATATGAAATTAATAATTATTCATAGAGAATAAATATATTTATAATTATTTAAAATCATAAAATGGGAAAATTAAAGAATATAATATAACTTAAATAAGAATATTTGGATCAACTTGATTCACCAGAATAACTCTGTTGAATAACAACACTATCAAAATGAAGTGGGATATTAATAGTGACATTTACATCATAATAATGAAAATTTATATAATATGTGGGTGAATATAATTATATGAATAAATAATGAAATAATTATTATTTATAGAAATTATTGATCAAATTAAACCTTTACAAATATGTCATATTAAATAGTAATATATCAATTGGAATTTTAATATATCCAATTGAATAGTAATATGATATTTAGGAATAGTATCATGATCATTACAATAGTATAAATACTTATAGAAGTGTAAAATAATATTTAGATACATTAAAAATTGAGAATATGATATATTTATATCATAATACATGTAAATAAATGTTTTAAAATGATAAAATAAGTGTTTTTATATTTATAAAAAAAATAATGATTGATTTTAATTTTCATAAAAAAATATTTTAAATGATTCTTTAATTTAATTAAATAGGTTCAAAAATTAATATTATTAATTATTATTATGATAATGTAATATTTGGGGATATAAGTCATTTTTTAAAGGGGATAAAAATGATCATAATATTTAAATTGATGTTAATAAATAAATAATGATTCTATATAAAACATAAATCTCACATATTTATAAAACTAATTTTAAAAAATATATTTCGTATTTTCACAATACACATTGAAAAATGATGATGGTTATTTTTTGATATTTTTTTAATGATTTTATTTTTTTAGTGCATTGAAAAATATTGAAAAATAAAGTAATTTATGTTATAATCTAAATAAAATAATTAATGAGTCATGGATGATGTAATAAATCATTAGTTAAAACTAAAATCCGCCATTTATTTTTAATAGTCAATATATTCATCACTACTGTATGCCTTGAGAACAAATAACCCACCAATGAATATAATATTCAAATTCACTCCTCTTCTCCCCTTATAAATACCAACCCATATCCTCACAACTTTTAAGACATGTGGCTTACTGAAACTCTATAAAACTATCTCCTCATATCTCCCACACATCCCTTAATACCTTTTTTCCATCCTAAGTATACTCCAGGGTTCCTTAAGTGGATGTTCAAGATGAGACATGCAAATAAAATGGTAATACCCTAAAGAAAAAAATTTAATTTTTTGATCCTTATTATCCAGTAAAAAAATTCCATTCAAAATGGAATAATAAAATAGATATCATCTATATTATTTGATGATATTTTTTAAATGTAATATCCATCATCCACCCTCTTCTCTTCATCTCATTTTAAAAAATGAAAAGATCGTTCATATTATGTCGATTCACATCCTCAATGGATGCTGAGTTTTCATTTTCCATATATACCTTTATTGAATGTCTAAATTCACATATAATGGGTTATAATTTCTTAATTAGATATATTATATATTTATTTACATTTTATATTGAATATATAGCCCTAATATTAAATTAAACATATCTAGTTTTGGATGGTTGGTAATACAACTTAAATGCTCTATCTGTACGTCAATAAACATTTATACTAAAATAATCACCCTTATTCTCGAAAAATATATATTTTTGGGATCATTTAAATTTATTGAATATCATTAATACCATTTAATTTTACTTCTTCCATTTTATCCTTATTTTCAAGAAAATCAATAATTATCCATAAGTGATTCGTCCTTGGAACCCTCAAATGAACTCAATGGTAATATTGAAATTAAACTTTATATAACAACGTAATGGTTGTAAGTGAATATAACGTAATTATATTAAATATAAAATAAATTATTTAAATTATTTAAACCAAGAATCTAATTTGATTATTCTGGAAATTAAGTGCAATTGAAGATTGATTATAGACATAAGATAAGGGATCCCACTAAAAACCATATTGTATTTGTGATATTATTTCTCTATATTTTCCCCAACAATATCTATCAATTCCAATTATTTTGTTTTCTATATTTTATATATATTTTGTACACATATATATCTAGTTAAATTCACTTTTCCTTTATGGGGGTCAAAATATTTTAAGGCTTCCATTTTCAATTTCATTCAATATGAAATCATTATTAAAAAAATCTTTTCTATATCATAAATTATTTTATGTACCACTCAATAAAATGTTTTATAGAATCATTGGTAATGAAAATTTATCATTATATTTTTGTAAAAAATTATTCCATTCATTTTATTGTAAAAATTTAAATTCTATTTCACATTTATAGATATTTTTTCCTTTTTCTCCAAAACCAATATTTTGTGGGGCATTTCAAACAATTCCTTATCAACCCTTTTTCACATCATCACTTCGATTGGAAAAAAGAAATTCATCAACAATGATTATTTTTACCTATAAACATTTACAAATGTTTTCATCCCATATTTCTTTAAAGACTTTATGATACACAATTTTGTTATTATATAATCCAATATTATGGGACACATTTCTTTACATGAGTAATTCATATGTCTATACATTACCTATAATTTCCATTTTTTAAAACATAATAATGTACATGTTATGATTGGTGTTCTAAGAAATTTATCCAATGAGTTAGGTACTTTATATATCTTATAATATTATATATATAGTGTAACATCCCAGACTTGGAAGCCACTCAAGAGAGCCCTAATCCCATTTGGTCAAATGGCCTAATGCACATCTCCCTAAACACCAGAGGCTACTGACTAGATGCAAGGTACAAGGTAAGTTATTGTCGAGACTATTCCCTCATTATGAGAGTATTACAATGAATGTCAAACACACATTAAATAATGGATTCCAAATAAATAGCAGTGAACTGAGAGTAACACATGATTGGAATATAAATAAATAACCAGGACTATCTCATATAGAAACTTATGAAGATGATACAAGTATCTAGATGGAAACCAAAATAGAAAATATAAATTCAATTTAATACAAATGTCCCAAAGTTAACAAATTCCAAAAAGGTATACAAGTATAATCCCAAGCCATAGCTTGGTCATATGCTCCCCTGCTCCAATTCCACAATCGACAAAATGTACTAGGGCACTTTCCACTATCAATACCTGCAACCGTGTAATCTGTTTGGGTCCTTGAGGAGGTCCAAATATGGTGTGACATAAAAATACATGCAGGAAACCACCCAGGTCTATACAGTTCTAACAAAAATATATATACCACATGAAAGTTCGTGAAATGAATTAAAAAGTGAATGCCCATATAAATGGTCTAATGCATTGTAAAAATAAACAACCCCTCAAGGATACCTTTAAAAGGGTCATCTCCTAACAAGGAAACTATAACAAAGTAAACCATCACATAACCACATTGTACATCCATCCATATCATGTAATCCACATCCATGCTATATTAAAAAGTCAACAGTCCCATGGCCACACTGTATAGTGAAAAGCAGAATCCCACAACCACTCTATTTATTGAAACATAAGATCACACTGTCACGTTGTATAGTGAAAGGGAGACCATAAGGGCCAGATCCAAGGTGTCACATATGAGGGAATCTATATAGTATATCTACACCATGATGTTCTACACCCAATGAGCTATTTTAAAGTATCCACATCATGTCCCATGGGCGTCCCAGTGGAAATTCATTCTAGGCACTTGTTGGGGTCCTAGAAACATTGCAATGACTTCTCTTAGATGAGCCTAATCCTGTTAGATCCATGCCATATCAAGGCCCAAATAATACCATGGAATGAAGACCAAAAGGGTAGAGTCAACCCAAGGAATCCACTACCGTCTTCCAAACACGTATAGGTTAGTCCATGGAGTCTATGAAATAATTCATTCAACTATTCGAAATTAAACATTCAAATTCATGTGGGTATAACCACTTGCATCAAAAAACACAAGCCATGAGTATACCCACACATGAAATCCATTAATCATTTACCAATCATCTATACCTACCCTCTCATAAAATCAATTTATCATTCCATTAATCATTTATATATGTATGCCCACCCATTTAAACCCATTTCAAAAACACTATATAATCAATAACAACCACAACATAGCCTGATAACACTATGCATGGAGGTAACACATATCTGAAACCATTATTCACAACTATAAAGGCATTAACTGGTTTATTCTACCTAGGAAAAGACAAGAACACAACCCTTGGATAGTTCAAACATGCATAAAATGGTTAATACAATAAGTCTCACCCTTCCGGAGACTAAAATTTGAGCAACGTGGGATAAAACACCTAAATAGAACCTATGGTCGACCTCACTAGGTCCAACTACAGCTACTAAAATAGACTCTCTAAAAAAGAGACCTTCCTATAATATCTGTTAGATGTTGAAATGGTTGAAAACCCAAAAATACTAGATGTAGAAAAATAAATTGTAGATCACCTTCCATGGATTGATTTTAGAGTTTCAATTGAGAATCGAGTCTCGATTCGTCCCAGCTTTGGAGAGATCTGAGAAAGAGATAAAGAACGATATATTTGAGAATACGAGCCTAAAATAAAATAGTGCTAAAGATTTATAAAATAATTCAAAATGGATTAAAAGTAACATAGTCCTTACTGATGTGGATCTGACGAGACAAATCAGCAATCCAAACGGAAGTTGGATTGTTGAATATGGCTCATATCTTAGGTTTGGTGCCAAAAAGAAAACCCCAACAGAGGAGGTCATATTGTTACCCTGCACGTTTTGACTAACTATGTTATAACTATGGGATAACATTTTGCTAGAAACCTATAATTTTTTAGACATATCGCACAATTCTGTGGCTTCTACAACATGGTTTTCCTTATCCCTGAGGAACCTAACGTCCCCTCCAACATAGTTATCTTAACCATGCACAGGTCATGCACAAGGACACTTTCATCCAAAAACTTGGTTATGGGAACCGAACAAGCCCCAAACACCTCTAAAACACTCATGACCACAAGGTGTACATACATAAATCCATAATAAAGCATTAAAAACAAAATTAAATGATCAGTACCTCACATGAAAATTCAAGTTCATTTAATTGTCCCCCTTATATAAATTCATCAATGAATTTCTCTCTAAAATTTTTTCAATATTCATATTAGAAAAACTCTAGCCAATGAGCATGTTTGTCATCCTCCCTCTCTCAAGTATCGTACAGTAAATGGCCATGATTCCATATCACCCAAATTATAGGAAATGAATGGGCTCGGATAACCTTTGTGATATTGTAAATGATACTAATCAGATTCAGCTCAAAGGATGCATCAACCTGAAGCTCTACCTACTAGGGATGAAAAATGTGAGACAGGTCTGAGTAATAGTGGTGTTGATGAGATACAAAGAATACATAGTTCAATTCTTGGTACCTTTGAGGTAACTATAACAGATAAGAAACTAACAAAAATATCTCCTGAATCTCGAAAAACCCAACATATCACAGTGAAAGCTTACATTATCTACTAATCCAATTGTGTCACAACCTTAGTGAAACATGAATGAAAAACTGATCCCCAATCTCTAGCATTTGAGGTCATTTATGGTGATTAATGTAACACTTCTATTAATTATCTATCGCAACCATCTTCTTTTTTATCTACTGGACTTTCTCAGATGTCCCATGGATGAGACGTAGTCCCAGAAAAGTAGCATTTTCTACCTCTACCCATGACATGGGAGAACAAAATGGACTACCTTATAAATCCTTGTGTTATTTCATCTGTATAGTCACATGATAACTATTATTTATGGAAAACTCAACCATTGGGATATTCCTCTCCCAAGAGCCCCAAAAATCCAAAACACCTTCTCCCAGCATTTCCTCTAGCACCTGTATCATATGCTCTAACTGGTCCTTAGTCTAGGGGTGGTATGTTGGGCTTATAATAAACTATATACAGTGATCCCTTTGAAAAATCTTCCAAAAAATATGTAAAGAGGGTGTCCCTATATGAAATGATAGTGAGTGGGACCCCATATAATCATATCTCCCCTCAAATATATAACCATCCAAGCTCATCAACACTGATGGTATCATTGATCGGTATAAAGTGAGCATGCTTGGTAAGCCTATCTACAACAACAACTCACTGAGCATCATTACATCTAGGTAACCTTGGAAACCCATTCACAAAACCTGCACGACATCATCCCATTTCTATTCCAGGATAGGCAATTGATATAAAAGCCCAGCTAGATGCTAATTTTCTACCATCACCTACTAGTAGGGGGAACACCTTGTAACAAAACCATCTACTTCTCACTTCATACCCATCCACCAATACTAGAGACGTATGTCACGATACATCTTGGTGTCTTCTGGATGCACTGCCCAATAAGAATCATGAATCTCACACATCCGATCCTCTCATATATCCACTAAAACCCAAACATGCCCATGGATACATAGTATTTCATTATTTCCTACTATCCAACTAAGATAAGGTTCCTTGCCATCCACACTCCCTTATAGAAGTAGGCCATCATATTCTAATAGAAACCTCTTCCTAACCATTTCTAGAAGTGTTCAAGTCACAAGTAAAGATGATAAAAATTGTTTTTCATTCCGATCATTCGCCAATATATGCATCTCAAAACACAACACTATAAGCTTCTACTCTACACTTTCATGTTGCACTACCTGTATCTGAGTCATCTTGCTCTATGCATTAGCCACTACATTTCCCGTACCAAGTGTGTAGGAAATATTGAAATCAATAGACTATAGGTAAACCCCCAACCTTCACTACCTCTTGTTTAGATAATTTTGTGTATATATATTTGATCCTTTTATAGTCTATGTACACCAAAAAACGCACTCCATAAAATAATACCTCCAACATGGAAACACATGAACAACGGTAACTAGCCAGAGATCGAGCATTGTGTGATTCCTATCATTAGGCCTAAGCTACCAAGACCCGTATTCCACAACTCAACCACAATACTTCTGCATTGCCCCATCCCAATACCTAAAGAATCATAGTACACTGTCTAACTCATGCCCTACTCTATCAGTATCATGACTAGTACTGATGTCAACCTTCCTTTTATCTATTAAATGGAAATCTCACAAGACTCTTCCCACATGAACTTTACACCATGTGTAGATAATCCAATCAATAGTGATGATAACCATGAGAAGTCTTTTATAAAACATATGTCGTAACCAAATAGTCTGATGAAAATCTGTATGTCAAAAACATTCTTGGGATGTTCCCAAGAAACCAAATCACTCACCTTCCCTAGGTCGACTGACACTCATGTCTCTGAGATTATGTGACCCTAGAACTAAATATGATCCATCCAAATGTAGAACATTGTGATCATAGAATATATTTGATGCTCTCTCAATTTATTCAAAATGATCTAAAGATAGTTGGAGGGTTTGTGTCTATTGTGATAATACACCAAGATATCGTTCGTGAAAACCATCACAAAAGAATCCACCAAAGTATGTAACACTCGGTTCATCAGTGCTATGAAAACTAATGGTGCATTGAAGAGGCCAAAATGCATAACAAGATACTCTTATAAATCATAGCTACTCTATTAGTCTATGCAAGGTATGTATGCAGTTTGAAAAAGGAAATTGTGATATCCATACCTCACGTTGATCTTTGAGAACACTTGGTCTCCTCAAAGCTGATCAAACATGTCATCTATCTGTGGAAAGGGATATATATTTTCAACTATTACCATTTTCAGTATTAGATAGTCCATACATAGTCTAATTGTTCCATCAAACTTTTTCCCAAAAGGATCGATGAAACCCACAAGGAAGTACATGGTCTGATAAAACTATATGCCTCAAAATCCTCAAGCTACCTCATGATCTCTTACAACACCGTTGAATCCATTCTCTAATGAAGAATAGATATTGTTTCCTCTCCTGAAACTTGATAGATAGAAAACTCCACCTCTTTCTCAAGATGCAAACTTGAATAGTCCTCAAGAAAGACTTCACTAAAACTCTCAACCACTGAAAGAGGGTTTTCCTGACTCACACCCTGATCATCTAGAAACAAACTAGAAATTTGTGCTTTTATCCCATCCAAACCACGATTCCGTGGTCTGTCTCTAATTACCTTGACATCAGACTCACCCATGTGAGTAAAAAACGCACCCTATGGTGATTTGAATGTTACCCTTTGGTGATATCAAGCATTGTATGCTCAATAATCTACCTTCTAGTCCATTCTATGAAAAAAATTAAAAACCATTTCATCTCAAGGAAATACAAATCCCAAATGAAGTGACCCCCCCCCAACCACAAGGGGACTCTCTACAAACAGGCTCACATCACCCATTCAAAATCCCTAAGGCATTTCTAGCATCAAAATACCATATGAAATAAAAAACTAGTGATGTGATTGTAACCACTCATGGAGAAATAAAATTGTGAATGGAACCTATATAAAAATAAGAAGATGAAATAGTATAAGCTAGTAAGATTATATCACTCACTTTAGATGATTCATTGTCCTAAACATATTGGTTCTATTAGACTATATAATTTTGGCATGTACTGTGGCCTTGTGACACTGACTGGATACCATGAGTTGATCCACCATACATTCATTGTGAACCTGGTCTCTAGATAACATGGCCTCCACCACCACTACCTTACCCTGACAGGCTAGCACTGATCCATCTCCTAGTCTAATGTTGATATAGAGAACCATATCATGGTCATGACATCGGAGCTCACCCCTACCACTCACAGATGGAGGGAAGGTCCTACAAAATAGGGGATTATTCCCCATCCTACAGAAATTCTATCACTCGACTAGGTCACAATCTTGTTGATTCTTCATGTGGCCTCACCTACCACAATAATGGAAATAAACAAAGCTTCCTTTACCCACAAACTAACTAGCACTAACCTCGTGAGAATCCTCAAAAGGATGCTTCCTACGTGAATATTTAGATCCATTTGGGTGAGAAACAACAATCTCTTATTTTATACCCCCATCTTTCATTATGTGATCAGTACCCATTTAAAAATCACAGAGATAAAATCAAACTTGAGCACATTCCAATGATATTTGATTGCATTTTTAATACCATCCTAAAATAATGTCACCCTTGATAGCTCATAAATGAGGTAAATCAATGGAAAATTATACATCTCTGAAAATCATGATGAGTATTCCATAACTTTTATCGTACCCTACTCCAGATGCATGAACTGACTATCCCACTCTACACACATTTTTTTGGGGTAGAGTAATCATATAAGGTGGTCTGGAAATCAATAAAACCCATATCTCATTTCCCATCAGCCTTCTTTCAAACGTTGGATCATCACTTCACCACTTCACGTAGAAAATAAGTCATGAGCTTGACGCTCCCCTCAAGAGGGGTCATCAGATTCTCAAATATTGCTATCATGGCCACTTTTCATAGCTCTTCTACTGGTGGACTGATATCCCTTGAAAACATAAGAGCAATCTACTACTTGAACACCTATATCATCTCTCCTATAGGCACAGTAGGATACGATGCACTATGAAAGGATTTCATATATCAAAAGAAACCATTCCAGAACTATGCCTCAACACCTGTTTTTGAAACATCACATAGTGCCTCGACTAGCACTAAAGGAGGATCAACTAGTAGCTAATGGGCCACCATCCCCAGAGAATGGTCATCTAATCTCTCACACAGTACCACTATAGGGAATTAGGGTGGCATGTATCAACAATTCCAAACACATGCCCCATAAAAAAACATCAAATCTCTCAACTCTAAAGCCTATGATAGGTCATAACCCTCCTAGGAACCAAATCAAACCCACATCCTTCCACTAATTCCATGAATTTATAAAGAAGTGTAATTGAACCACTAGAACTATGCCTCTTACCCCCTCAAAATCCTAGTACTGGTCAGGTCTCTATCCATCATTTCTAATTTCCATTCTCATTTAACATTTAGTCATCCATGAAATTCGACCAAGGGTTACCAATTCCGAATCAATTTGGAACTAGAAGTCCTCACAACCCAAAAAATGGATCCCATTCAACCATACATATATCAAGTTCTTTTAGAATATTCATTCCATTGGTTCGACATTTCCCACTTGATAAGGGATAATACTCCATGTGGATTGAAATATGACCTCACCTGTTATACATACTACACCCAAACTAATACAACAAAAGGCACATATATCACACCAACTATCACAACATCATTCAATAACGAATGCATCATAAAGTTCATGGAATTATGCATGGAACGTGATTCTAAAAAGTGTATATATGATGAATGGGATGGAATAACCTCATCTCATCAGGTTTCAAAAAAATAGAAAGCACAAGTTCATCAATAATAACACCATAAATCATGTCTGTCACCCAATGGTGAAATAATATAAACATTAATAGTATAAATACAGAAAATTTTAAATCCATTTATGTCCATTGGAATTTTCCTTATAAAAAGGGTAGCTACTCACTGGAATACCTTATTTTCAAATCCCATTTCATTCCTATCTCTATATATTGTCACCGAATAGTAAGTCAAACTAGAAAAAAATGCCTTTGATACCACCTCGTAACTTCCGAAACTCGAAGGCCACTCAACAGTTCCTCGATCCAGGTTGGTCACAAGGCCTTAGGAGAATCTACCCAAATTCTAGAGGCTACCGTCTAGCAGTGAGTGTTTATGTGAGTTAGTGGAGAGAAAATTCCCTCATTACCAGAGTATCACAGAAAAAGGAAAACGTATATTAAATAGTGGAAGAGAAATAAACAACAGTCAATTGGAAGTAAGACAAGAAAATAATAAATATCAATAACTTTGAGTATCACATACAAAAAATAATGTAGATTATAAAAGAATTTTGAAAAACCAAAATAGTACATGGAAAAATAGTACAATACAAATGTACTAAAGTATAGATGGCCATAATGGTATCTTAGTAGCATGACAAGCCTCGTCATGGTCTTATGCTCCCCTTTTCTAAGGCCACAGTAAACAACTTGTACAATGGTGATTTCCACAATCATTGCATGCAACAATATAATCGGTTGGGGTCCCCGAGGAGGCCCAAACAGGGTGTGAGATAAACATCGTAGTAGGCAACCACCCATGTATTTATAGTTATAACTATACTATACAGTGTACTATAAATCCTATGAAAAGCAGTTTTGTAATGTGGATTCCCATGATGTTGGTCTATATTTAAGTAAAACTAAACGGCCCCTCAAGGATACCGGCAGAAGGGTAAACTCCTAACAAGGAATCTATAACAAAGTAAACAGTCACATGACCATATTTTATATCCATCCATATCAAGTATTTCATACCCACACTATATAAAGAAGTCAAGAGTCCCATAGCCATGCCGAATAGTGAAATTAGAATCCCATGCCCACGACATATAGTGAATGGTATGATCACACAACCGCACCGTATAGTGAATGGTATACCCTATGAGACGAATGCGAGCTTTCACAAACCAGGTCATTCATATATTATATATAGACCTCGAAGGAATGGATCGAAGGAGCTCATCCAACGCATCCACATTGAGTTCGATGGGCATTCTAGTAGAAATTAAGTATAGGTACTGGTTTGTGTCCTAGGAACATAGTAATGGCATGACCAATGTGATCCCAAGATATCATGATCCAAGGGGTAGCAATGCCCGAGGCATCCCATGAAATCAATTCCCAAGGGACATAGTCAACCTAAACTATCTACTAACGCATTCCAAACCCATAGAGAGTAGTCCATGGAATATATATAACCATTCTTTCCATTATTCAAAATTACACATTCACATTCATTTGAGTATACCCAATCACATAAATAATCACAATCCATGAGTATACCAACTCATGAAATCCATTAATCATTTACCAAGTATATGGGACTAGCATCCCAAATAATCCAATTAACATTCCATTAATCATTTATATAGGTATAGCCAAAAATATCAACCCATTTAAATAATAAATTTTAATCAAAAACAAGCACGACGTTGCACAATAACACTAAACAAGGAGGAGGTACATCTCCTAAACCATTATATATAACTATCAACGAATTTATAGGCTTCCTCAACCAAGAAAATCATAATCACACACCCCCTTTGTGGGTTAAATAGGCATAAACATGTTAAAAGCAAAAGGATATTCCCTTGGGTGACCTAGAAATGACTAATAGACACCAAAAATCTGAAACGGTACCAACAGTCATCCTCACGAGGTCCAACTATAGCAACTAAAATCAACTCGCTCAAAAATAGTCCTTGAAGGAAAATATGACGGATTGAGAAAATGGAAAATACCGTAAAAACCCAGAAAATCTGAAAGAATGTATAGGCCACATACCTCATCTCAGTAGTAGAGAGCTCATCCAGTGTCATGTCCCGATTTATCCCAGTATGAGAGAGATCTAAGAAATAGACAAAGAATGATAAATTAGGGCATATGATCCTAAAATAAAATAGACCAAAAAATTTCCATAAGAATCAGAAAACTGCAAAAATGTAACATAGTTCTTATAGATACGGATCTGATGAGACAAATCAGTGATCGAAATGGAAGTCAAAAAGTGAATCCATCTCAAAGACAAGGTTATGTTCCAAAAGGAAAATCCATGGGAGTAGGGATGTACATAGATGAAAAAAACCCAAAAGGGATTGAAAATTAAATTAAGGTATTTACATCAAATTTTAAAAAAACATACAAAGTAAGGTCACAGTCTTTACCTACATGGATTCCCAAAACCATGAGAAAATAGTGTGCACCCAACTGTATAGAATGAGAACATTAGACAGTTACCCCACACACATTTTGACTAACTGTGTGGTAACCTTTTGAAAAAGTACTACTAAACCCCTTCATGTTTTTAGATATCTCGCATGGTCATGCGGGGACTACCATATGGTTTTATATAACCATGTGGAACCAACATTACCCTCCCATAAAGTTATCTTAACCATGTGTTTGTCATGTGAAAACTATGCACTAGTCCATTTTTATACCAAAACATGGTTCTCATCTCTGAACAGGCCCTAAAAACCTCTAAAACAGTAGTGATCACAAGGTGGTACAAACATAAATCCATATATAGCATTAAAAATTAATGGAAAAGGATAAATTCCTTATAAAAATCATTGGTTTCATACAATGGTGATTAAGAAATACAAATAAGACATGGTGGGACTATGTCCACCATTTGATGAGGTCATGGAAGTTATCCTTGACTTATTTTAAGGTTAGGTTATATATTATTGTCACATTCCAATATTTCCATGATATTTTTATTCCATGTTATTTATTTCATTCTCCCATAAGATTATTCATAATAATATCCTTCAATTATATCTTGTTATTCGTTTGGACTTGAATATTATGCCAGGTTATTATGCTTATTTTATTGCTTGGTATTTCCTCTCACCCTTATTTTTATATATTACCTAGGTTGTCCTTTTTAGTTTTTGGAGGATTAACAGATTTAATATTGCACTTCTGATAATAAAATAATAATAATTATTATATTAAATTTTATGTTTTTATATTTCAAAATTCTAAACACATGAGGCCTCTCAAAATATAGTATATGTTTTCTGGGTATTTATATAAATAAATATGTAATAATATATATAAAAGTATTAAGTCATAGATTTTTATATCATATCAAGTTATAGATATTTTTGTGGATTAGGATAATAATAGTTTATTAAGAACAAAATAGATATTTCAATGTATCAAAAGTATTATGGTATTTTGGTGACATTTAGATTGAGTTGTTTCTATGAAATTACACCCCTATCTAAATACTAAAAGTGGATGAGGCTCTATCATAGTTGTACCTAAGGTAAATGAACTCAAAAGTGTAGATTTTATATTAACATTATAATCACCTTCTGTATTACCAATAATCCTTTCTTAATACTTGGTTTAATATTCCAGGATTATATTCCATGTAAAATTAATAAACTCTTTAAAACAAATTATGAAGCACATGAATAAAGTTATATGTTAGGTAGAATAATATGATAATCTCCAGGAGTAACATATATTGAAACCTATTGACTCATATTTTTTATGTACAAGTAATTTATAAGTTATTCCAATTATTTTCATAGTTTTATTTATATAATTTCTAATTTTAATATTTTCATACATTCTTCTCTTTTTTTATGATAGGGGAAAGGATGAACTATGCCAAAAACCATTGTGATAAGATATGTGATTATTTCCCTAAATGATATTCCAAATCATAAGGGAGTTTTAAATGATAACATTTTTGTTGAACTAGCTCTTCTATCTCATGATAAGAATAATTACATAAATCATGTGGAACACCCTCCCCCCCTAATGAATGAGACAGTTTTGATCAATCCCATTATATTAGAGAAAAATACTATCAGTAGTGTATCATTTGATCCCCTCATGAGAGAATAATGTATTAAATTCATTAAGAATATATTTGTGGCCCTAAAATTATAATTTTAATAGATTGTATCACTAGTTATTTATTATATGGTTACTCAAGCTAGTATGTTCCGAACACTGGTCAGGGAAATAATTAAGAAAGGGGAAATTGATTCCTTATAATAGGAATGATCGAAATATATATATATATATATATATATATATGTTTTCCTTGAATTATATTTCATAAAATGCATAGGGAGTTCCTCCAACAGTTCCCAATAAAGATGATTTTATTAGGGTTTATGAGGAAAACATCATAGGGATGTCATCATATACTCCCATTTTTTTCATCTATACTAAATGTAAAGAGTATTGATTATTTAGTAGGTTAAATAAGTGTATACAAAAAAATTTACGACTCATGGGTTTGAAGGATATGATGGTATTTTGAATTACCCCTTAATGATGTTATTAATTTGGAGGCTCACAGTGGTCTGCTGCTAGTAGAGATAAAAATTGTAAATTTTTAGTTAATTAAAGTGAATATATAAAACCATAAATTGATAATTCATTAATGGATGTATTTTTTCCATTATATATCCCTTGTTTTTTAGTTTTGAAATTTGTTGGTGAAGGATTTGGGTCTTTGAAAGTCATAGGGATGATTTAGTTTTATTTTTAAAAAATTATAGGTTAAATCAAGGGTGGATGTTTCATAGCACTCATGACCATATCAAAAACGAGTCAAATTCGATATAGTGATATGGATGTGATGACATGGTATAGTATAATATAATACATACCACATATGAAATGGTTTCATAATGATTATTTTAGTCAATTTATATTTTCATCGTATTCAAATATATGAAGGATGGAGTTAATTATTTGGTGATAGAGACCACATTGTAGATGTTTATCCTTGTAATTTATGAAAAAATTGTTATCTTTTTTTGTCTTATAGGGTTTTAGATTTAATTTTTATATTATTGAATTGGATTTTTAATGTATTTTAGAAAAATAAGAATATTTATGAATGGTTATGATTATGGAATTAACCCTCCAATAGTCTCATTCATGTAATGGTTCCTTGATCTTATTTAAGAATTAAATCTAATAGTTATGAAGGGATTAAAAAATGAATTAATGACACATTTCTATCCCTGTGGAGCATATTATGTTCTATGTTGTGGGGTTGACATCATATTTCCTTTTCTGTGTAGTATCAACTTATTTTTTGGTTATTTTCTTATAGTGCACCCCTAAACTGTCGTCTTCTACCATATTCCAAGGTTGTCTCTCATAGTGTAAACGTGAATCGTAGTTTAAATTTTTTCTCCGTGGTGGTTTTTTAACTATACAACTCCACACCAAATCTCCATTCTTTCTTAGTGAATCCTTCCATACCTAAAAGAATCCTAAAAAAACAAGAAAACTTATTTGGATGATGACTACCCATGATATAATTTGGTGATCGATAGTATTCCATTTGGTTTGTGAACAATGATTGGGTAATGACAACATTGATGAAATGTAATATTGATAATAAAAACCATGTGTTTAGATGTTTATTACCTATTTACTAATTTTATTACACATGTTTCCTTGTCATAATTTAGGTGTTATCATATATTATAACTTTTCTTGTCTTTGATCAAATGTGGGTATGGGCATATCCTATGGTACATGATTTGATTTTTTATTCCATATGTATTACTTGAGTATCATGTTTCCATGATTGATTAGGATCACATATTGTTAAGTATTAATACTAAATTACCATGATGATATATTATGTCTTCCTTGTATAATTTTCCCAGTATGTGTGATACGATGCTTTAGAATATTTTGTTGATACTTGAGAAAAATGAATATCATGTGTTTTTCATCCATTATAGGAAAGATTCCATGACATAAAATGAAAAAAAAGATATATTTAAGCATAGGTTATGGGAATTGTGGTTTATGGGCCAGGACAAAGTTATTATATTAGGTACATGATATTATGAGGGCCTTACTAGATGCCAAATAGGGTATAATGATTTGGGTGGATGACCAATTGATGGAGTCAGGATACGATGATATGGGCGAGTAATTAAACTCAATAACTTGACATAGTTATGTGATGGTACTTATAGAATAGTATATGTTCCATTATATTGGATTCCATTACATGAGTATCCTTTATTCCTGGAGAATATACTGGTATAATAGGGGTGGTGTCTCGAGTAGTGCAACACCTCTCAGTTTTGGATTTCATGTTTAATTTATTTCAACACTATTATTATTAATACGGAATAAACAAGTTATACAAGGGAACAATCAGGTAAGGATAAGTTTTTGTTTTCTTACTAAGTCTTATACTCACACATTACTTGGGAATTTATTACACATTTAGATTCCCTGACTATTTATTTAGTGATGGGGAAGGGATCTATAGTGGATGGTTGATAATTTGAACAAATATCGAGTATATGTCTTGTAAAAACTCAGAATGTTGTAATTATTTATTTAATTATTTCTTTATATATTACATTATACACTATTGAAGGATTTAATATTTGGATGGTGCACATATTTTTATGGAATTTATTCCATGCATTATATTCTACATGTTCAAACTACTTATGTGTAATATTATTTATGTTTTTTGGTGATCCAATTGATAATACTGATGATATAGTCTCACCGCTAATGGGATTGGGCCCTCACATCAAATTGAGAACATCTTTTTTATGAGGAGGTGTGCATCAGGTCATGTGAACTTCTAGATCAGACCTGGAGGTTCAGGTTATGGTGTTACAAAACAAAATTATAGGGACTAGAATTAATTAACTTATTCTTTTTTTATTTGGGACATGATAGGTAAGAGATATGATTGTTCATACTCAATTAGGTTATCTATGATACTGATAATCCAATATTGGATAGTGTAACATCAAATTAACATAAAATGGAAAAATTAGGATTTGATATTATAGTTGATTAAATTCATTATTGGTGATCTATATGATACTGAAATGTGATATACGAGACTTTGGGTGTATTAATACATCATGAAATATCACATTGGTCCACATTCCATATATACAGATTTTTTATTATATAATAGTTCATTAATTAAATGCATATATTTTATCTTATTTGGATAATATAATTATTGTGTGATATATCTAATTTCCCAATGATTCTATTTTATATATTTATTTTTATTTTCTAGTTCATCTGAGTATAGTTTTATTAATATAATTATATATATGATGACTGTGAATAATGTGTTTGGATATAGACTAGGGTTATTGTTAGGAGGGTTATACCGTGTGTTATAGGTGGAACCGTATATGAACATTGTGTGATACAATAGACCAGTTAGGATCTAATCATGTTTTGGATGTTTCTTCTATTGTCAGAAATCTTTCTCATATAGATTTGTAGAGACCACTAACTGAAAAAAGGGGTGTTCCGAAGAAAGTTATTTCACCTACCCCTAAGGTGATGTAATCGGTCCTATTCCATATCCCACTGAGATTTGTGGTTGAAACCCCCATGGATTTCTATTTCCAGCATCCTCTAGCCTTTCAAGGAACTGGTAGACCACATGATGTTGAGGAATAGGTGAAAATAATTGAGGGAATCTTTATCCTCATCAAAATATTGAAAAATATAAATTTAAAGCTAGAATATTTCATGTTTTAGATACCCACCATGAATTTATAATAAATTATTGGATAATATGTATGACATGAGGTTCTCATGAATCATATAATGATACACATTCACATCACATTTTTTCATGTCATGTAGAATGATCCAAGAGATCGGGTGAAGCTGAGCATTGCATACTGTCTTAAAAAACAAGGAAAATCCAAGTAGACTATATGAATATTGAAATATATAACTAGATCATTAATTATAGACTTTAGTAAAGATCAATAAATTCATATAGCCTTGGTTTATTTTTCATAAAAGGATAGTTTGTTCGATCAAATTCCAATGAAATTGTTAGAGGATATATATAGGATATTGTTTCGTTGACTACTCTATATGAATTATGTAAATGAGGATGTGGTTCTGGCTCTAAGAGATTTTATCTAACAATAAAGAGTATGATCACCACTAAGAGTAGTATAAATTCATATGTATTCCATGTTAAGAGAAATTTGGATTTATATATGGATGATCAAGATTTCATGAGATTGACTCCTTCATTAGGCCACTAATGTGTGATGAAGAAAGTAATGATATCACCACATTATGATAGACCCATTGAGGTCCCTGATGGCAATATGATACTATCCTATCAATTGGATATTCTTTCTCACTTCTAATATAAGCATTACATGTTTCATGTGTCACATCCTTAAAGGTTTTTCAAGATCCTAAGTATGTCAGGGACATTGAGGGCATTGATTTGGAGTATGGTGCATCATATGAGTACCATTATATGTATATTAATGATTAGATTGTGAAAGTACATCATTGTAAATTTTTAAAACATTTCTAGATCCATTCTTAGTATGGATGGATCCAAGAGGGGGTCTGGTGTTAAAGACTAAATATTGAGCTCAGTTTCATGGGTTGCATTAGTTGGAACCCTGAAGATGCATATTGAGGATGTGAAGTATTTATATTGGGAAAATTTAAATCCTAGAAACCATTTTTCATTAATGGATGTTTTATTTTCCTTCCATTATCCCTTTATTTATAGCCCATCCATGTTTGGGTAATGTGTTGAGGGATTTTGAAAATCATGGGGATGATTTGGTTCCCTCTACAGTAGCTTTATGGCCAAACATGGGGTGGATACACCATAGCACTCATGAACATGTTTCATATAAATTGGACATTCCATAGTGATATGGCTAGGTCATACTAGAATAATAGAATATATTAAACACCACCCAAAAATGGTTAGTATTGTGTTGATGTCTATTGAAAGATATTTTACCATAGGCATCACCATGGAGAAATTAGGATATACCATTTTGACACTGACCATGTCATAGAGGATTCACTCCATTAGTTAAAAATTATTATCCAAAATTTTTCTTCCATGAGTTTAGAATTTAATTGTACCATAACATAATTGTTTTTGGTAATGTTGCTCAACTAATGTTATAGGAATTATAAAGGATCTTCATGTGGAATTGACCCTTTAGTGATACATTTCATATTCTTATTCCTTCCATTTCATTTATAATTGAGTCTAGAAACATTGAATAACTTTAGAGATTAATTGATTCCATGGAACGTTCCTATAAAATACACTTATTCCACGCCATGGGTGTCGACATCTAGTTCTCACTATTCTATGTTATATCACTGCAGATGGTGATAATTTATTCCATCGCACCCCTACTCTTAAGTGTTTCACCCTACTCCACGGTGGTATATCCTAGTGAAACCTTTAACCAAAGTAGTTACCTTTATGGAATAGTGGTGTATTTACACTATACACCTCCATGTTGCATCACCCTACTTGTTCCATGAGTCATTTTAGTCTTATAAAAGTATTCTAAACCAAACATGAAAACATACATTGATGGTGACCAGCCTCGGATGTCCTAGGTGTGTGATCAGGTTCTAGTTAGTGTTTGATTTTGGTTTTTGTGGGGATGTATTTGATTATGAAAAATATTGACATATAAAACATTGTGGTCAGATTTTTCTTACCACATGGTGATTTTGATACACATGATTCCTTTTTATGATATATGTGTTGGAATAATTGATAATTGAATATGAATCAAATTGCATGTGTTTTTGTTTTATGCCTAAAATATCCTCTGTGATATATTATTCCATTAGTATTTCATGATAATAATACATTCACGTTTGATAATGATAATATATTTTTATCTACTATTTCTATACTCTCGTGATGATAAAATATGCATCCCTTCTATGAAATAACATATATGTGTGGTATCATTCCTTGGCAGTGGTTATCGCTACTTGAGACATGTGGATGGTGTGAACTTTTATCTCTAATAATGTTGGTATACTCCTAATGTGACGATGACAAGGATTAACCAAACCATGTGGGAGGGGAATGAAGGTATAGGGGCTTACACTCTGGTAACACATTCTTGGAATGATGATCAGTAGCCTGACCCAAGTCATATATAGGTTATGGAGGTAATGGGTCCTAACTTGTTACACCCCTAGTTTTATGAGTTATTTTATTTTTAATAAATTTAAATAAACTGAGATATTCCATTACAAGAAACACCATGTTAGGATTTCACTACATACAACAATGGGTAGGATTCTGTTACACAAAACAATGTGTTTTAACAAAACCATGATATATTATTATTATTATTATTATTATTATCTATTAAACACTGGAAATATTACTTAGCCATTAGAATATTCAGTATAAATAGTAAAAACTAATTTTAAAATATTAGTAAAATTTATTTATATAAAAAAAATACTGATAATAAAATACATAATTTTTAGTAATGTCTTTATATGTTTTAGAAATACTATTATCTCAACAAAAAAATAATCTTTATAACCTTTTATAAAAAATAATTCAATTGATTTTTTCACTACTATAAAATTATTTTAATAAAATAAACATAATTTTTATATCATAATATGAATATTTTCTGAGAGTTATGTTTGGTGATTTTTATGAAAAGATTAATTTTTTCATGAAAACTAATATTACTGCATTTTAAATGAAAACTACCTTTTAGTTTAGATTTATTATAAAGATATTTTTTAAAATTGGGTTTAAAGTATCATTATTTCAATAACACATCCATTAATCAAAATTATGTTATTAGTATCGATTTCATTTTGAATTTTGATACAAAACTTTTTCATCCTTTTGATCATTATCCCTTTAAAAACATGTTCTCTCATCGCATTTGTGTGATTATTTTTAAATTATACTCTTCTAATTATATAAATATGATTGTTAATTATGGATTCATTCATTTTATTAATATTATTTATATTATCTAATAAGTTTAACTTATTTTTTGAAAAAAAAGTAATACTAAAATAGAAAAAATTATTTATCACCATTAAGGTAAAAATGTTTTTATAAGGGAGTTAAAAGTGTTCAAACTATCCAAAAAATTATACAACAAAAAATTACATTCCATATTTTGATATTATATATATTAGGTGCGAGAATACTCAATTCTGGATGCTTATTACATGAAAAAAAACATGTATGGAATACTTCTTTCAAATAATTAAAAGTGCTCCACTCACTTCAGTTATATAAGGCCTCCCATTCTCATATCATGTTCACACAAAAAACACCAATTTTTATCCCATACCATCCCAAATAACTTCCCTGATTCACTAATGTTATTCTAGAAACCTTAGTTTTAAAACAAATATAACCCATGAAATATTTTTTTAGAAAACCTAATAATGATACCTGAAGAAGTGGTAACGTTCGTAGATGCAGATTTCTCTTTTATTTCTCCATCAACCTACATAAATTCATAATATATCGTGATGATATAACAACCAGAATTTAAATAATAAAATGGGATTTTTCATGTTATTTTTATGGCATAAAATTATATACACTTTCATAAAATAGGTTTCAAAATCATCATTCGTGTGTACGAGAGACTACCGCCTTGCAAAATGATGTTATTATTTTTTCCATTTCTACCTCAAAATGGTTTAAATAAGGATGGATTTTTTTTTACATCTCATATTAGTGATATTATTATACTTATTGTATCTTAATATTATACATATATTAGTAATCAATATTTTTAGGAATATAATAACATCATTCATGTACATGACAGACTACTTCCTTGTGAGGCGATGTGATTTGTTCCTACGTGGCATAGTTGATTATAAAATTGGTTCTAAAAAACACACGTTAAATATATTATATAAAAAGAATTATATAATTATAATATATCATTAAAAATTTTTTATTTAAATCTATATGAAAATTTGATCATTATTCATGCGTATATACAACCTACCTTCTCCATGAATATTGTATTTCACTTTCTATCAATAAATTTATTCGACAACACTAAATAAATATATACTGAATATATATTCTAGTTATTAAATTTTTATAATAATAGATATTAAATAAAAATAATAAAATTATGAATACCAAAAATTATAAATTGCATCTCTTATTAAATAATTAACTTTAATAAAAGCTAAAGTGGTTATTACCTGAAATGTAACATTAATAGGGAATTATTTTTAACAGAAATGAAAGGTCATATGAAAATAATACGTGGTATTATATACATAAATATTTTTATTTAATATAATGATAAAAACAACTATATTTATTATACTAGTGGTTCAAGTATGTATGGAATCCATCTAAACAAAAGGTAAAGGATTTCCCTCTCACATTTACATTCTATGATACTAATTCCATATTCACGACATGTTTAATTTATGTAGGGTATATAATTCCAATGAAATAATTTTGTGATTTATATTATTAATAATTATTAGTATTTATGTATAAATTTTAGGATCTCTATATTTTGGAGTTTATTGTTCAATAGTTACCAAATCAGTACAAAATTGATGTCTAAATTTATCATCATTAAGAAATAAATTATTTTGTACACCTATATTATTTCCAAAGTGACATATATACACCCATTTGAATTTAATATAATTAATTTATTTAGTATCATTATATTTTATATTCCATTTTATGGTATTCCTTCATTGAGATTATGATTAAATAATTATATTGTGGAAAATATTTAATGTTACAATTTCAAAATATATCAGGATTATTTATGATTGTTTTTTTGATGATAAAATATAATGATCTATCATTCAATAAACTCAATAATTTTGTTATCATATGGTTATTCAGGAAATTTTACATTGAAATTAATATTTTTTCACTCTTTTTACTTAAAATAATTGATAATAATTTTTAAGAAAATATGAATTTATTTCTTTCTTCAGTTAGAAATATTTTTTTTTCAAAATGATGCTTTAAAAAAATCATAATAAATAAATATTATTATTATCCTGTTATTTGAAAACTAAAATTTTCCCATTATTTAGTTATTTGTTAAAATAAAACTAATAATCATTTAATTTTCAAAAAAAATCAATTTGAATATTTTGAAACTATGTATTTTTTCTTAATTTAAATGTTCACAGCATGAACGAAACAGACCATCCTCATTTCTATTATATTAATTAAATAATGGATTTTATTTTTTTAATGTTTATTTTTAATAATAATTATCATTATAATGTTTTATGTTTTAAAAATTCCTTCTTCCAAATTGTAAATTGTATTTTCCTCAATACATGTTTTAAATGATCGATCAAAATAATTTTTAATCTAAGATGAAATCTATTTTCGTAACCTATTACTTTCTAAAGATATGATAAAATGATACAACTTTTATTATTTCAATAATTTAATTTTTATTCTTATGGAATGATGTTTATGACCATGTTTCGCTTCCACGGGTTATACCATGATAAAATTCTTATGAAATGTGCTTTTTTATATGGTCTATTCTTTGATGATTCTGATATCTATGTTTTTCATAGGTTTTTATTTAATGATAATTTTTTGAAATAAATTTTCATTCATGGGTTCTGATATGAATAATATTTAATTATCTTGTGGGTCACATATAGATGATTTTAATTATGTGAAGGGTAAGACATATATATCTCCCTCCAACGCATTAGAAAATTGTAAATGTTTTATGAGCTCAGATGGTACACAGGGGGATAGACCAAGAACAAAAATAAGGGCACATGGGTGGTTAGACCATGTCTGAAAGAGGGTAAATTAGAATTCATCCTAATCCAGAAGTGGGTATATATATGGTTATCCAAAGAAAACATGTTATAATGGTCTGTGTGGTCAGCCATGACATAATATTTTTTATACTTATCCTAATTCTAAAAAACTTTGTCTTATGAAAATTTTATTACCTCATATATCATGTTCATTGATTTTTATATGATTCATTTATTATGTGTTGAAAAATATGTATTCCATGACTCAAGATTATAATCATCTATATAAAGGTTATGGTTTTCAAATTTTATTACCATGTTCTTATATCATCATGCTCATGTAATGCTTGTGTATCTCCCTTTATTTCCATTATTAAGTATCCAATCTCACAAATTATTATGATTCCTTTAACTAGGTTATTAAGATATGTTTTATGCTCTATTTTTTTAATAATATTTCTAGATATTAAGATCATAGTAAGATATGGTGTATCTAACATATGAACCAGTCTATTATGTTTTCATGTTTCCAAAGGAACTAAATTATTAAAATCCTTAGGGTTATTTTTTTGTAATGATATTATTATTCCTAAAAATGATTTAATATTTGTATATGATAATCATGGGTCAGTATAGTTTGTATAAAAGAATACATTTTTTTAACATTTTTAAACAATGATTAAAAAACCATAGTGACATCACTAATTGAATGTCTAAGGGTAAGTCTAAGATTTGTCAAGGTTCAATAATATGTTCCAGAATTTTGGTAAAGGAAAAAAGATAGTGGTTTCTAATAAAATGCATCTTGTTCTATATAATATAAGTGATTTTGGATCTAGAATAGAGTAATGGAGTTTTAATAACTCTTTAGAGTTCACATTGATCTAGAATCGATCATTACCCATTGCACGATGGTATGCCTTGTTGTATGACGTGTTTAACACTCACGAGGGATATGCTTAGGAAATTAAAAACTCTTTATGAACCATCCTACTGGATTAAAATATATGATTAATATTAATCACCTTGGATATACATAAGGTATTTTTAATTAAATTAGGTTTCATCATTTAGGCATTCTATAAGATATTATTCATGATTTTTTTTGTTTCTAATAAGTATTATTGTTTCCTACAATATGCTTTTTGTTATTGGCCAATCGTTGGAACCTGAAAGAACAATGTTAATAAAAATATCCATTGAAAATTCAAAAAAATTTCTCCTATGAATCAAAATTTTATGGTATAGGGATTAGAAAATATCATTTCTATTCTCACACAACGTTCTCAGGAGGTAAATAATGTTGGAATTCCAAATTAACAAAAGGGGGAACAAAATTCTATTGAGTCATTCATGAGGAAACATTAACACTTTTTAGTGAGTTCCCTAGTACATTAGATGAAAAAAATTGATCATTAACATTTAAAATTTATTCTCTATTATCCCACATTTTTAACATGAAGAAATAATTGTTTTTTCAAACATTTTAGAATGTAATGAATATAAATGGTGGAATATTTTCACGAATATAAGGCCGCATAATGAAATTGACTCCATCAATTGTGATGAGTTTAATAAAATATTTTTTTATAAGAAATTTCCCTAAATAATGAGAATTAAAATGGACAAGGAGTTCCTTTAAATAAACAAAAAAGGTATGATAAATGTATTGATACAAATGAGGAAATATTTACAAGACATGTGAGGTATAATTATGGTATTATCATCCAACCAAAATTTAAAGATGATCATTTCTTAAGTGTCTTAAAAGAGAATTTATTAAGGAAATCATCCATATAAATCATCAGTAGATATAAAGAGATTATTCGATGTTCTATCTAGGTGTAAATCGATTTTGTTATGTATCTATCTCAATTTTTTTGATAATAAGATTAATATGTAATTGCATAGAAAATCTAGGAAGCAAGGAGAGAAAAAGATCATACTTTCATTATTATCAACATGTGGGACGAAGCATTAAATAAAATATCTTAAGGGTAGAAATAAATGTTTTAGGTTTTAAAGGGATGGTCATTGGGTAATTCATATTCATTGTTATTGGGTAAATTTAGATAATTATGTGAATAGGGAAAATGATGCATAGAATGAACCACCGATATTCTAGTTCTTCAAATGTAATGTGTTTAGAAATTATGTTAACATGTTTTTAGATCTGCCAGATAATGATAGGGATCATTTATAGAATTATATTAAGATAATGGTTAAATGGATATCTCATGAAATCGTTTTTTGATGAGGTGTATGATAACTATTCTATGAAGTTTACACCTACCATATACTCTATCAATATTAATAAATAATATGACTCTGGTACTACACATTATTTGGTAACTAATGATCTTTATAAGGGTATAAATATTCCACCAAACATATTAGATGTATAATTATAAATATAAACCCATCATAGAATGATGATATCCTGTCATGTATTTGATTACTCTCTAGTTTAATTTGGTGGGAATTTCCTTCATTCAAATCATTTAATTATTCTTTTGGTTTAATTTGGTGTTATATTTGGAAAGGATTGGATTTATCCACATAAATCTCATATAACATCTTGAGGAAGGGAGGTTACAGTCGATATGAAAACCCAACCTATGATCATCTATCAATGTGATATCAAGTAATAAGATCCAGTGGAAATCAAATCCATTGTATGGGTATGAATTTCATTAATTAATGGCTGGTTAGCTCATTTGGTTGGGAATAAACATTACATCGATGGAATTCATATTGTTTAAGAATTTGTTCGTATATTTCTAGAATAATTTCATAGTCTTACACCAAAACGTTAAGTTGAGGCCTCAATATAACTAGAACCTAGTGAAACACCATTTTCATAGACACCATATAGAATGTCCCTAATTGTGTTATAGGAATTAAAAAATAATCTCTACGAAAACTTTTTCAAGGGATACACTTGGACAAGTTTGAATGCTTTGGGTGATCATATTCTCTTTTTTTAAAAGCTATATGGATCAATGTGACTATGCATTTATATCCATACGTTTAATAAGGTCACAATTAATAACAAGCATCATATTCACCATATTGATGAAATTTTTGATCAACTATATGGATCTCAATACATTTCCAAGATTGACATTAATTATAGATATCATCAATTGAGGTTAAATAATGATGGAATAACCAAGACAATATTCTATGAAAGATATGGACACTATGAGTGTATATTGATTCCATTTAGTCTTACCAATTAACGTAATATATTCATGAATTTAATGAATACAATATTTAGATATTATCCTGGTCATTTTTTGGTAGACTTTATTCTTGAAATTATTATCTATCCAAATAGAAAAGAAGAGCATCATGATCATTTGGGAGTTGTACTGAAGTCCCTAAGGATGGAGACACTATATTAAAAAATTTCAATGAATAATTTAAGATGGAAAAGGTTTCATTTATGGGTAATATAATAATGATTAAGGATATATCAGTAGATCACTCAATGATGGAGACTATTGAATATGGTCCAAGACCAAACATAGTGACTAAGATCTATAGTCTTCTTCATTTTCTGGCTATTATCAATGTTTTATTAAGAATTTATCATAACTACATAATCCTATGATCTTGTAAACATGAATTGGATCCACGATCCCTTTGAAATATGAATGTGAGGAAAATTTCAATGATCATAATAGAAGATTAGTTAGTGCACATGTTCTTACATTACTCTATATTGGAGAATGATTTGTAATCTATAGTGATGAATCCATGATGGTATTGGGATGTTTTATTAGGAATAATTAATTGGTTATTGTTTATGCCTCGTGAAATTTGATTATTCAGGCGTAAAATCACCACACCCCGTGTTTTTTAGTTTGTTATGTTAATTTTTTCATTAATGATCTGGAGGCATAATCATTATGTAGAAATGTGTGATATATGTAATGTTAAAAAATTATTAATGTCTGTATTCACACAAAATAGTTTTAATATATTAAAAAATAATATGGTAATAGATAATTGAATATTATGAATGATTAATACACTACCACCCAAGGAAATTGAACATGTTATAAGAGGCTTTATGTTGAAATGATCTTCCTAGATTATCCATGATGAGGATTAAAAAAGATTAAATATTTCTAGATTAGAAAAATATTGATCTAGAAATCCTGAACCTATGGTACAAATCTTATCACACTCAATTCAATGTTTAATAATCTAACCATGTGATGATTTATGAGGTGTGGGAGGAAGTTGTAGAGCTGCAAAAGAGGGATATAAATGTTATTGAGTTTAATTGTGGTCATAATGGAATGATACATATAAGTAACCTAGTATACATTTAATAAATACTAGATTTTAATATGTGATTTCCAGATGAAGCTCATATTTAATCATTATATATTCATCCAGGGAGTATGAAGATTTATATAGATTTAAAAGAGAATTTTTTGTGAGATGAAATGAATAGATATATCATAGAGTTTTTTAAGGCCCTATCCTTAAACATTGCCTAATATTGAGATATTTCAAGAATACACATTGAGGATCTTTTCAGTTTTAGAGTTTTAGAGAATTAGATCATAAATCATGAATTACATTCCACATTTAAACAAAGTGGTTACATAAAATATAGTGTTCATTTCTCCCATCAACGAAAACATATTTAAAATAAAACATGGATTCATTCTCGACACTTCCTTGATTCTATCATCATATCATGTACCTTTCCCTTGACCGGTGAAAAACATTTCAAAAACATGGGATGAGCATAAAAAGCTCAGTAAGGGATATAAAAAATACGGAAAGGAAACATTAGTACATGTATACATAATAATCAACGAAATCATACTTTACTCATAAAACATGTGAATGTTAACATACCTCGTGAAATAATATGATTTGTGGATAACTCAAAGAAAACATAATACATAAAGGTAACTGGATGCATTCATAACATTCTTGCGTAGGGAGTAACCCTCATGGTTAGGTTTAGAATACCCATCATAGTATATTCCCTAAATCTCTTCGGAGAAACCCTAAATTTTAACTCCTTCACGTTACCCAATTCATTACAGAGCTATATCGGGGTCACCCGCCCTTAGTTTATCACGGAACAAACCATCTTCATAAACAATGCCCATGAACCATAACATAATCGTATCACATAAAACATGCATAAAGGAAACATGACATTTCCACATTTCAATAACAAGATACCAATACAACACATTGATATAAAAAAAATTATGGAAACCGTTTTCAATACCAAAATAAAAGAAAACTAAAACATGGTATTTTTTTCATTTAACAGAAATGTTATGGCTTGTATAGGAAGAAGAAACTCAAATAATGGTCACGGCTGCGGAGAAGTCGTTGTCGCCGCATACGTACGACAAAACATTCCCATTCATCATTTAGTAAAACTCTTCATATAAAAAAGATTCCTTTTGAATAAACGTAAAAGTCAAAGGGTTTTAGACACTGTTTAATATAAAGTTGTTTATAGAACAAAATATGCCTCAATGGAAGGAGATTTAGACGAAGTCCCATACCTCGAGTCCAACTTGACTCGATCGTTCTTTAACCTCCTGAATAATAAACTGGAGTTAATTTAAACTTTCTTAAGAACATTTTTCATGTTCATTATTCCTTTTATATCACTTATTACCATGTCATGAACACTATGTAATTATTTAAGTTAATAGTGGTCGTTTTGTCGTTCATTGGTACTTGAGTCCAAAATAAACTTCTTGTAATTAGAATTTGATCATGTGTTAAAATATCCATTATATCAAGAACTATCTTAATTATGTAGATATAATATATATCATATATATCCAGTATATACATTCATTTATAATATTACATAACATTTACAGGTAAGAAATGAAATGCACCGTTCATGGAGACGGTAGGCTGTACGTACGCATGAACGCTACTTCCATTTCTATTTCCTATTTAATGGAATGGAATCATAATGATATAAATGTATATTATAATTAGAGTATAATATCATATATAATATCATTAACTCCATCTTTTATACATCCCTCATATGGCATTAACGAATCAAATCACTTTGAGTGGGCGGTATTCCGCACTTCCTAAAATTAAGATATCACGTTTTCCCATAATGGAAGAAATAATGTTATGACGTAAATTAAATATATATTAGCTTAAGGAAAACATAAACATATTATATATCATATATAAATATAGTTTCATCTTAATGGCCACCGTTGAAGGTGTTAGAAGAATATTGAACAATCATCGTTTCGTAAGGCAGAAATTCACCAACCACAGAAATTGTATGTTCTTTAGCCATTAGATGTATGAGTGTGTAAGTGTAGCTAGAATAATTATTATAACAAAATCATATTATATTTAAGATAATGGTTTTGTTACAAATTGAATTAATAAAAAAAGTTTCGGGGGTTGGAGAAGCAAAAAAAAAGAACATTAGAGAAGACTTTACCTTTAAATCGGCTAACTCCTCTTGGTATGAACCAATAGGGCTTATTGTTGATCTTTATGCCTAAGGTAATGCTTCTAAGATGAATAGGGGGATTTGGACAGATGAAATGAGCAGAGTTTTACTGAGCCAATGGCTTGAGAGGAGTGGGTATGGAGGTAGGGGTGGGGGACTTTTATAAGAGGAGAGGAGGGGCACTCTTGTAATGTTATAAAATGTTACTTTATATTAAAATGATTTTCATATTTTAAAGGTCCCACATTGATATATTTATAGGATAAGGTGATAAGCGTTTGAAATATACTCATCCAATGGGTCTTTGACAAGTGTAAGTCTTATATTTTACATTATCTTTTCATTTTATTTAAATCCATTATTAATGAGGAAATCGATGTGTCATCATGATGTCATAAATAATTTAATTTTTATAATGTCTAAAAATTATAAAAAAAATACTATGATGTAATAAATATTTTCATATTTCCAATTAATATTTATAGTCTAATAGATCACTTACACAGACAAAACTAAATTTTTTTTACTCGGGTGATACATTCTTTAGTGGTATTCTCCTTTCCTTAAAAATAAAATGATAAAGGGTCACTTTCACCCAAAAGAGATTCCATGGGGTACCAATGATTAGTACAAGGCATCCTATGGTCTTCCATGACACAACCAGTATCATTAGAACACATGTTGGGTCAATTTGTTATTATTATGATATTATTTCGTCATCCTTCACTACGTGATTACTAATTAATCACGATATTTAAAGACAATTATCGTTGTTACTATTCAAAATGCCCAAAAACAAAGGAGTATTAATTACATAATTTGGGCCTTAAAATTCCAAATATGGAATCCATTTTACAAAATTCCAAACATAGAAATTTCAATAATTAATTTAAAAATAATTCCCATTGTCAAAACAAATAGACGGTTTTTTTGAAACAACATCTATGAAAAGTTTGGCACTTGTTTATAACCAATTACAAATTGTAATTAATTATAATTACCACAATTGGATTAAATGGTAAACATATATTCTAATTAAACTTTATGACCAATTAAAATTATAATCTAACAATATAATTAAATTAGATGAAAAAGCAGTTTTGATGTAAAATGAGGTATTTTCCACTATTCATTAAAAAATGAACATCTTCACAAAAACACAAAAAATTTATCCAAAGTAAATATCAATGTCCCAATCATAAATAATAAGTTTATTTTGACAAATAGAGCTTATAATGTTGTCAAAATATAGATTAAAAATGGTTTTCTATCAAAAGGTAGTAAAAAAATCTTTTAAAAATATTACTGTATTCCATGATTAAGATTGGATTTATTCTTATTTTAATCTTATTAAAACACTATCTAATTCATAAATATAAATATTTAGGGAAATATGTTATTCATTACTTACTTGGGATATTACATCCTTCCACCCTTTAGAAAAGTTTTTCCCCACTATTTATTTACATATCGAATAATTGGGGGTATGTATCCCTCATTGCATTTTCAGATTCCCATGTTGCCTCTTCAATCATGTGGTTTTTTCATAAAACCTTTACTTGGTGAATCACCTTATTCTGTAACACTTGATCCTTGTGGTCAAGAATCTGGACTGGTTTTTCCTCATAAGATAGATTCTCTTCCAGCTGAACTACCTCTGGACACAAAACATGAGATGGATCTGGCATGTACTTCCTTAGTACTGAAACATGACAAACATTGTGTATCTGAGATAAACTCGGATGTAAAGCCACTCGGTATGCAACAAATCCAAATCTCTCTAGAATTTCATATGGACCAAAGAACCTTGGAATCAACATTCCTTGCTTACCAAATCACATCACACTTTTCCATGGTTAACCATTGAGAAAATCATGATCACCTACCTCAAAAGAGAGATCTTTCCTCCTGTTGTCTGCATAACTTTTCTGCCTGATCTGAGCTGTTCTAATGTGTTTCTATATCAGAAGAAATGTTTCTACCAACTCTTCTTCCAATTCTGGTCACATCAACTTCCTTTCACCCACTCCATCCCAAAAAGCTGGAGTTCAACACCGCTTCCCATATAATGCCTCAAATGGTTCCATCTGTATACTAGAATGAAAAAGTTATTATAAGAAAACTCAACCAAAGAAATATGTTGGTCCCAACTTCTCTGATAATCCATCGAACAAGAAAATAGAATATCATCCAAAGTCTGAATCGTTCGTTTTGACTACCAATCTAACTGACGATGAAAAGTTGTTCTAAAATTTAATTCAGTACCCAATGACTTCTGAAGGCCTTTCCAAAAGTTAGATGTGAACCTGGGATCACAATCAGATACAATGGAGTGAGAAACTCCATGAAACATGAATATCTATTTATTATACAAACAGGAAAGTCAATCTAGGGAAAAAGTATCTCGTATAGTAAGGAAATGAGCAGATTTAGTCAAGCGATCAACAATAACCCAGATTGCATTATTACCTCGAGTTGTCTTTGGAAATCCCACAATGAAGTCCATGGATATATTCTCCCATTTCCACTCTGGCACTCATTAAGGCCGAAGCATCCCCTTCGGTAACTGCTGATCTACTTTAACTTGTTGATAAGTCAAACACTTCATAGTAAAATCAACAATATCTCTTTTCATTTCATCCCACTAGTAATACTCCCAAAGATCTCTATACATCTTAGTACTACCTAGATGAACTGAAAACGGAGAACTATGACCTTCACATAACAACTCCCTCTTCAACTGAGAATCACCAGGCACACACAATCTCTTCCCAAATCTCAAAAAACAATCATTATCAATGTTGAATTCAGGCAATTTACCCTTCTAATCAAGCTCTGCCTTTTTTTGCAACTCACTGTCTTGCTTCTGTGCTTGCTTAATTCTGTCTGATAGAGAAGAGTTTACTGATACCTGAAACAAAATAGAAGAAAATCTTGCACCAACAACTTCTATTCCAATGTTCATCAAATACTTAACCAAAGGATCACATTCCAAACACAACATTGTTAATGAAGCATTACTTTTTCGACTCAAAGCATCAACCACTTTGTTTGCTTTTCCCAGATGGTAATGAATTGTACAATCATAATCCTTGATTAATTCCTGCCATCTCCTCTGTCGCATGATAAATTCTTTCTGAGTGAATATATACTTTAAACTTTTGTAATCAGTATATATTTCACACTTTACACCATAAAAATGATGCCTCCAAATTTTCAAAACGAAACCAACAACAGTTAATTCCAAATCATGTGTAAGGTAATTTACCTCATGAGTTTTCAACTGATGTGAAGAATAATAAATTACCTTATCATTCTGTATTAGGACGCAGCCAAGTCCTTTCAATGAAGCATTACTGTAGATAAAAAATTCACCATTCCTGGAAGGTAGTTCCAAAACTGGAGCATTCACCAATCTTCTTTTCAATTCCTGAAAACAATCCTCACATTCTTTTGTCCAGATAATCGTAACACCCTTCCGAGTTAGCTCAGTCATCGGACTAGATAACCGTGAAAAATTTCTAAAAAACCATCGGTAATATCCTGCCAAACCAAGAAAACTACGAATCTCAGTTACCTTTTTGGGTCTATTCCATTCTTCACCAACCTTCATTTTTTGCAGGATCAACCGTTATCCTATCTTTTGGAACAATATGAGCAAGGAAAGAAATTTTTTGCACCCAAAACTCACACTTTCTGAATTTCACATACAATTTCTTTTATTTTATGGTTTGCAAAATAACCCTTAAATGTCTTTCATTCTCCTCTTTACTTTTATGAAACACCAAAATATCATCAATGAAAAAACCACAATGATATCCAAGAACTCATGAAAAATTCTATTCATAAGGTCCATGAATATATCAGCTGCATTGGTTAGCCCAAAAGGAATAACTACAAATTTATAATGGCCATATCTTGTACAAAACGCAGTCTTCGGAATATCTGCTTCCTTTAACTTCAAATGATGGTACCCCGATCTGAGGTCAATCTTTGAAAAATACTGAGCTCCCTGGAGCTGATCAAAAAAATCATTGATATGAGGCAAATAATATTTTTTCATAACAGTGATGTTATTGAAGGCTCTATAATCAATTCAGAGTCTCATAGAACCATCTATATTTTTAACAAATAATATAGGAGAACCCCATGGTGATGTTCTAGGTCAAATGAAATCTTTCTCTAATATATCTTTCAATTTATCCTTCAACTATAAAAGTTAAATTTGAGCCATTCGATACAGGGGTTTTGAAATTGTCTTAGCATCATGAACTAAGTCAACAAGAAAATTCAACTTCCCGATCTGGTATTATTCCAGGAAACTCATCAGAAAAAACATCAGGATACTCATTTACCACTGGCACATAATTAATCTGAACAGTTCCTTTGTTTTCAACAATATTTGCAAGGTAACATTAATTTCCATCTTTTATAAGTTTCTAAGCCTCTTGATATGTTATTAAACAGTAAGGTTTTATTCTTGTACACAAACTAAAATTATTTCTAAAAAGAAACTTCTTTAGCTCTACAATCAATCTTAGCATGGTAAACAAAGAGCCAATCCATACCCAGGATAACATCAAACTCTACTAGAGGTAAAACAATTAGATTTTCAAGTAGGTTCTTTCCACGGATAAGGATAGGAAGATTCTTATAAATTATTTTTTTCCTCAACATTTCACTCAGGTGTTTTTACCACAATTTCAGGAGTCATTTCTTGAGATGGAATTCCCAATTTACTAGAAGGTTTTGCAGAGATGAAAGAATGTGTAGACCCCGAATCAAATAACACATTAGCATAATTTGAGAAAATAGACAAAGTACCTAATACCACTTCATTTGATGGCCCAACATTTGCTGAAGTAGTTGCAAAGGATTTCACCACCCCTTTATACTTGTTGTCTAACTGCTTCCCATAACTCGAACTCTTTGTCGGAAACTAGTTTGCATAGTGACCCATCTCATTGCACTTGAAACATTTCACTAACTGTAAATAAAATTTGGTCATACCATCACCTTGATCTTTTCCAGTGAAATCACAAGCCTTATGTCCCATATTACCGCATCGTTAGCACTTTCCAGAATTCAAAAGACATTTACAACATCCTTTTTACCACATTTATCACAAACTGGAAACTTAGTTTTCTTACCATCATAACTTTTTGAAGAATTCATCCCTTTCTCCAGCCACCTCAGTCTCTTCTTCTGTTGGTTGTTATTGAACACTTGATCATCAAAAAACTCCATTTCCACCTTCTCAGCACATTGAACAAGATTTTCATAACTCTTGAACTAACGAGAAGCTAAAGCCCTTTGATATTTTGGCTTTAATCCTGATTAAAAATGATTGATTTTACTATCAAGAACATAGATAAAATTTAGAGCATACCATGCCAATCGAGTGAATCTTTCTTCATAAGCAGCCACTGAGTCTTCCTCTTGCCTCAATTCCAAGAATTGTTTTCCCATCCTAAGTCGAACAGCCTTAGGAAAATACTTATCAATAAACATACCTTTGAATTCATCTTTGTCGAGGGAATAAATATCATTAGCGTCCCTGATATTTTTAACCATCAACCACCACTGATCTGCTTCACCCTCCAAACGGTAAATAGAAAAACTAACCTTTTGATTGTCTGAACACCCCATGACATCGAAAATCTTCTCCAGTGGTTTAATCCACCCTTCAGCTAGAACAGGGTCAGATGATCCTCTGAATGATGGGAGATGTTGACTCATGAAATGTTCCACCACTAAAATGTTCCTCTGTGGTTGATATGGCTGATCTCGTGCATGGATACCACCACCATTTATCGCTTGAATCAACTATGCCATTACTGCAACAAACTGTTCAGTTCCAATTCTGATCATTTCTGGATACTGATTCGGAAAGTCATTTCCTTCTGTATGCCTTCCTAGCACTGATTCCCTTTTTCCTCTGCATAAAACCATTCTGAACAAACAAGTCTTAGATGAAGAAACATGGTAATCTTCAAATGCTATATCATTTCAATTTGACCATAAATAAAATATTTTTGGACAATAATTTATTATAATTCTAACTCCTAATGTTATCTAAACTTACTTTTGATACCAAGTATAAGGCCCCAGCCTTAAACATTACCAAATATTGAGTTATTTCAAGAATACACATTGAGTATCTTTTCATGTTTATAGTATTAGATAATTAGATCATAAATCATGAATTACATTCCACATTTAAACAAAGTGTTTACATAAAATATAGTATTCATTTTTCCCATCAATGGAAACATATTTAAAATAAAACATGGATTCTTTCTTGACACTTCCTTGATACTATCATCATATCATTTACCTTTCCCTTGACCTGTGAAAAACATTTCAAAAACTTGGGATGAGCATAAAAAGCTGAGTAAGGGATATAAAAAATACGGAAAGGAACCATTAGTACATGTATACATAAGAATCAATGAAATCATACTTTACTCATAAAACATAATCACATTAACATACATCATGAAATCATTAGACTTATGAATAACTCGTAGAAAACATAATACATAATGGTAACTTGAGGCATTCATAACATTCTTACACAGGGAGTAACCCTCATGGTTACGTTTGGAATTCCCATCACAGCATATTCCCTAAATCTCTTTGGAGAAACCCTAACGTTTAACTCCTTTACATTACCCAATGAATTGGAGAGCTATATCGGGCTCACCTGCCCTTATCTTATCACGGAACCACCCGTCTTCATAAACAATGCCCAAGGACCATAACATAATCGTATCACATAAAACATGCATAAAGGAAACATAACATTTCCACATTTCAATCACAAGATATCAATACAACACATTGATATAATAAAAACATTATGAAAACCATTTTCATGAAAAAAATAAAATAAAAGTAAAACATGGTATTTTTACATTTTAAAAAAAATGTTACGGCTTGTAGAGGAATTCGAAACTCAAATAATGGTCACGGAGGCAGAGAAGTCGTTGTCGCTGCATACGTCTGACAAAACATTCCCTTTTGTCGTTTATTAAAACACCTATTATAAAAAAGATTTCTTTTTGAATAATTGTAAAAGTCAAAGGGTTTTATACACTGTATAAAATATAGTTGTATATAGAACAAAATACGCCTCAATGAAAGGAGATTGAGACGAAGTCCCGTACCTTGGGTCTGACTTGACTCGATCGTTATTTAACCTCCTGAATAATAAACTTGAGTTAATTTCTACTGTATTAAGAACCTTTTTCAAGTTCATTATTCCTTTTATATCACTTATTACCATGTCATGAACACTATGTAATTATTGAAGTTAATAGTGGTCGTTTTGTCGATCATTGGTACTTGAATCAAAAATAAACTTCTTGTAATTAGAAGTTGTTCATGTGGTAAAATATCCATCATATCCAGAACTATCTTCATGATGTAGATATAATATATATCATATATATATATATATCGTATATACATGCATTTATAATATTAAATAACATTTATAGGTACGAAATGAAATGCACCGTTCATGGAGATGGTAAGTCGTACGTACGCATGAACGCTACTTCCATTTATAATTCCTATTTAATAGAATGGAATCATAATGATATATTGGTATATTATAATTCCAGTATAATATCATATATAAGATCATTAATTACATCCTTTATACGTCCCACATATTGCATTAACGAATCAAATCACTTTGAAGGGGCAGTAGTCTGTTGTTCCTAAAATGAAGATATCACGTTTACCCATAATTGAACCCATAATGGTATGACGTAAATGAAAAAAATAGAATATTATGGAAAACATAAAAATATCATATATCATATATAAATATAGTGACATATTAATAGTCACCTTTGAAGGTGTTAGAAGAATATTGAACAATCATCGTTTCGTGAGGCAGAAATTTTCCATCCACAGAAATAGTATGTTCATTAACCATTAGATGTAGGTGTGTGTAATTTTAGATAGAATAATTCTTATAATAACATCCTAGTATATTGAAGATACTGGTGTTGTTACAAAATAAATTAATAAAAACAGTTTAATGGGTTGGAGAATAAAAATAAAACAAAAGAACATTAGAGAAGGCTTTACCTTTAAATCGGGTAACTCTTCTTGGTTTGAACCAAAAGGGTTCCTTGAAGATCTTTCTTCCTAAGGTAAGGATTCTAGGAGAAAAAAGGGATGTGGAGAGATTAAATGAGTAATGTTTGGCCGAGCCAATGGCTTGATAGGTGTGGGTAAGGAGGTATAGGTGGGGGCCTTTAAAAGAGGAGAGGAGGGGCACTCTTGGAATGTTATAAAATATTACTTTATATTAAAATGACTTTTGGATTTTAAAGGACCCAAATTGATATATTAAGAGGATAATGTGATCAGGGTTCGAAATATACTCATCCAATAGGTATTTTACATGTGTAAGTCTTAGATTTTACATTATCTTTTCACTTTGTTTAAATCGTTCATTAATTAGGTAATCGCTGCATCATCATGACGTCATAAATCATTTAATTTATTTAATGTTTACAATATTAAAAAAAATACCATGAAGTAGGAAATATGTTTATGTTTCCAATGAATTTTTATAGTCTAATAGATAGTTTACATAGACAAAACTAAATTTTTTTTACTCGGGTGATACATTCTTTAGTGATATTCTCCTTTCTTTAAAAATAAAATGCTAAAGTGTCACTTTCACCCAAATGTGATTCCATGATTTCCATAATTTTGGGAAAAGGCATCACATGGTCGGATAGGACACATCCAGTATCATTTGGACACATGTTGGGGTCATTTTTTATTATTATGATATTATTTTATTTTCCTCAACTATTCGATTACTAATTAATCACGATAATTAAAGATAATTACCATTGTTACTATTCGTAATGTCCAAAAAAAGAGTCTTAATTACATAATTAGGACCGTATGATTCCAAATATGGAATCCATTTTACCAAATTCCAATCATATAAATTTGCAATAATTAATTTAAAAATAATTCCCGTTGTCAAAACAAATAGCAGGTTTTTTTGAATCAATATCTATGAAAAGTTTGGCCCTTTTTTTTGACCAATTCCAAAGTGAAATTAATTATAATGACCAAAATTGGATTAAATGGTAATCATATGTTCTTATTACACTTTAAGAACAATTAAAAATATAATATAACAATATAATTAAATTAGATGAAAAAAAAAGTTTTGATGTAAAATGTTGTATTTTCACTATTCATTAAAAAAATGACCATTTTCACAAAAATACTAAAAAATTATCCAAAGTAAATTTAAATCTCCCAATAAAAAAGAATAATTTTATTTAGAAAAATAGAGCTTATAAAATTGTCAAAATATAGATTTAAAAATTGTTTTCCATTCAAAGGCAGTAAAACAATCTTATAAAAATATTTGTATATTCCATGCTTAAGATTGGATTTATTCTTATTTTAAGCTTATTAAAACACTATCTAATTCATAAATAAATTTATATAGGGAAATATATTATTCATTACTTACTTGGGATGTTACAGTTTGTATATCGGTGCGTGGTATGTCAGCAAGTTAATACTAGAAGAAACAATTCTAATAATATTTCATATCCACTACCCATACCACAATGGAAATGGGAAAACATAACAACATATTTTGATGTTTTACTCCAAAAAATGTATAAAATTTATAATGTTATATGGGTTTTAGTCCGTTATCTTACCAAGAAAACACCCATCATTACTATCAAATAAGACTTATCTCTAGATCAACATGTTGGGATATACATTAAGGAAGTGGTAAGGTTGAATAGAGTACTACATTCCATTTCATCTAATAATGATCTAAGGTTTAACCCAATGCTCTAGAAAATTATTCATAAATCTCTTGATATAGAGTTGATTTTCAATATTGTGTATCATACTTATATATAATTCTACTATAAAATAAAAATTAAACCCCAATGAATATATTGATATCTTGTTCTTTTGATTTGAAATGTGGTTTGAATCAATACCATCCTCAACTAGAGTTTTTATACATTAGTAAATTTTGAACTAAATTTTAGATGTCTCTGTATGAATCCCTATATTTAAAGAAATGTATAGCTCTAATGATTTGAAATGAAGTTCGAGAATGAATTATATTAGGTCATGAGATATCTGAATAAATTGAAGATAATGTTAGATCCTTTCAAAAACACATCATGGTATCTCAGCATCTATAGAAAATATATTCTGTTAATCATTGACATTTTCTATAATTTGAAGATGGTGAAAATATTTTGTTTATAATTTTTTCATGGGATAAGGTTATTAAAATTATGAAGAAATAGAAATTTATCCTTAGGTATAATGGTCCATTTTAAATTCTTAATCATATTGGTACTATATTTTATCACCTGAAACTTCCAAAAAAGGAATCTCAAGTCTATGATGTGATATATATATCTCTCTCCTAGATGTATATACATATACTTTCATATGTACTAATTTTACAGGTCATACAACCATAGGATGGCCATTACTATAAGGAAAAATGGGTGGAGATTATGGATCATACAAAGAAAATTCAATGAAACAAGAACACTAACCTTGTTAAAGTGTTTTTGGTGAAAACACATGTTTGAGGAGGATAGATGGTAACTTGAGGAGATGAGTAGGTATGTGTATGTCAATTATTTTATATTGGAGTTATGAATTTAAAAGTATATATTTATTTGGGGGGGGGGTAAGTGAAACACCCATGTTTTTATGAATTATTATTTTTTGAATAAATTAAAATTAATTTATATCCCTCATTGAATGAAACATCATGTTGAGTTTGCTCTATAAGAAACACTGGTATATCTTGTGTTACACATGATATAGAGTTTAAATAAAACCAATAAATTTTATTATTAGTATGATTTTAATAAAAAATATATTACCATGTGCTTAAGAATATCAATTTGAATACAAATAAATAACTTCTTAAAAATAAATTATACTTGTTTTGAACGAATACATGATATTTATAATAAAATTAATAATTTTTACGAGGTTTTTATATGTTTCAAAAATACTAGTTTCTCAAAAAAATGTATATTTTATATTTTATGAATTATAATTAAAAACATTTAACAATTTTAGAATATTAATTTCCTAAAATAAATTTTATTTTTAAATCATCATGATCAAATTATTTTAGGGTGATTTTTTAGAATATTTATGAAATGTTTCAATTTTTTTTGAATATTGAAATGCTTAATTTTATTTGAAAACTACCTATTTATAATTTTTTTAAAAGGTAAAATATTTTTTAAATTGGTTTAAATGTAAATTTATGTAAATTATACGTCCATTAATACAATTTAGCTCACTGGGATCAATTTCATATTGAATTTTTATATAAAAACAATTCAATCTCTTAATCATTAGACCTTTAAAAAATTTATTTTCTTGTCATGAATACGTGATTATTTTTAAATTAGACATTTACAATGATATAAATTGAATTTAAAAAAATTAATTACATATTGGAATAAAAATTATTTATATTATCTAACAAGTTCAACTTAATCATTTACCAATATAAATTATAAATATTGTAAAATTTATTTATGTTGATTAAGGTAGAAATGGGTTTACTATAGGGGGTAAACAAATTAATTAAGGGTTAAAAATAATCCAAAACTTATAGAACACCCATTTTTATCCATAAATTGATATTATCTCTTCTTGTATCTATAATACTCCATTTTGGATCTGTATGATAAGAAACAAATATGGGATAAATTTCATCTTTCAAAATACTAAAACAATGCGCGCTAAACTCACTTATAAAAGGACACCCCATATCATGTCGTCTTAAAACAATAAATCCAGTTTGATTTGGAAAATATCTTAAAAAATCACTTCTGAAATTATATGATATCACCATAGAAGACTTATTTTGGACATAAATCCAACATATGATAGTATTTGTTTCTATCCTATGGAAGATACATTAAAAATAGGAAACATTCATCAATGAGAATTTCTGTTTTATTGATTCATCCACATAATTATATGTTTTTTTTAATTTCATGATATAAAATCATATCTACTTCCATCAAATGTGTTAAAAAATCATCATCCGTGTGTAAAGTGGAGTACCGACTCACAAACTGATGTCCTTCATTTTTCCATTAAAACCTCTCAGGGATGAAAATAAGGGATTATTTATTATATATATTTTCTAATTAAGATATAATTAATCCTTATTAATCATAACATCACAAATAGAGTTATTGTCTACATTTTGTGGTAATATGGTAACGTAGCTCATCTGTACGAAAGACTGTAGCCTCACAAAGTGATGTGATTTGTTCAGACATTAAATAATAGACAATAAGAATGTTTCTATTGAAAAAATGAGATATATGAGGAAAAATTATTCTAAAATGATAATGTATCATTTACTAGTATTTATTTATAATCCAAAAATAATATGGAAATTTCATTCATGAAAACATACAACCCACCATCTCCATGAATGATGTATTTAACTTTCTTACACGAAATTTTATGGAATAATCCAAATAAATATATACGTGATGTATATGATATTTATATCATTATTAAAATTAAGGATAATATAAAATCTTGATAAAATAATTAGTACTAAAAAAATTCAAACATACATGAAAAACCAAGTGGTTAATTCCAGACACATAACATTAACATGGAATTTTTAATTGTCACATCATTGTATTTATATTAAGGTTTTTTTCCCTTTTTAATTTTTTCTACCTTTGATCCCTGATTTCCCTTTTGAATTTCGGTGAAAAATATAGGTTTTTGGGTAGAGAGACCCAGGTGCACAGTTGGTGCACAATTAGTCTAAATTGTGTGCCCAACACTAGAAACCATGTGGTAGGAGACAAAATATAATGCACGACCTTCACATGGTCATGCACCTCAAACAAGATATCCTTGTAAATTTATTCTTTAGACATAATGTTCCGCATGATTACAGAATAGTTTACTAAAACGTGGGGACTAACAATTCACGATATCTATAACATTAAAACATTATCTCTCGTCTCAATTTTATCGCATAACCCACCTCATTTTTCCCTCCTTCCATATTACTCACCCTAGGCATGCCACTCCCTCCTTCCACCACCATTAGATATTCGATTTTGTGGTTTAATTAGAGTGGATTCTCCTTGAATCATCATGTAATCCTTCTTTCTCCTTCAAATCTCACACTATTCTAGGGTTTTCTATCTTCATTTGTGGGTTTCCTCTTCTCCATGCGTGGTGTTCAAATTTTATAGATATATTTTTTATAATTTTGGTTTGATATTTTGCATTGGGGTTTGATTTGGCATCCTTATAGTCTGATCGAGGTGTAGTTTGAGTTACATACTGATTTCCAAAACCTTCTCCACCCGAGGTAAGTGATTCTATTCTTAATCATCACATGATGAATTTATTAGGATGGAATGTGTTCATTAGTATGTTTTCTGAGTTATAATAGTTGTACGAAAGTAGTTTATAATATCTCTCATAAGGAATTGATTGTAAAATGGATTTTACATTTGAAAATGGTGTATTCTTGATGCGATCCATTGTTGTGTTCTCTAAAAACATTTTTTTAATTGAATATATGAATCATTAAAATTGGATTTTGGTTTGAATCATTGTTGGAAGACTTTTAGTGTGTGCTTGGGTATTAAGAAGAGTTTTGAGTAAACAAATGATAACTTTGGTGTGTGTTGTTCCTTCTTTGTCTTGTGAAATTTGTAAGTGATCTTATGTGAAATTGGGAAACTTGTTGACCACTAAGGGAAGCCCAGGTAGCTAGGAGGGAATACTAGGACTACAGTTCTAGTGATACAAAAGTGGACATGACCCAGTTTCACTTAGTGGGATTTGGGATTACAAAAATAACTAAATATTTTAATGATGGTCAGAGACAACTAGAATTTTGGATGCTTCTCCTCCCTAGTGGATCATGCATGTGAACATAGATTGTTGTGGTTCCTATAATGCTTTTTACTGAGACACGAGGTTATCAGCTCTCATTACTAACTATTACCTATAGGGCCTCTCCCATTAATAGTTCTCTTTGACTATGTTTTCCCCACCATCAAGATACAGAGTGGCATTTGGGGTTACATCCAAAATAAACGTGTGTTTTTTTAAAAAAACTCATCCCTTTATAAGTTATTTACATTAAAACTGATTTCCTTTCAATAGTTCTTTCATATCCTTCCATTTATTAAACATGTATGTCTATTTTTCATTTAACATTTAGAACATGGAATCCTTTTGAGTGGAATCCTACTTGGAAAAGTATAGCACCATACTTAAACATTTGTGTGTAAGTAGACATGATCATGATTGATAATGGTATGGGTAAATCTTCTAGTGATGGTGGTTCAGGATGATAGTGATTGTTTTGGGTGGTGTTGCAGTGGTGACATGAGGGAGATATTCTCCTTGCCTTGTGTTGATTTTTGGTTTCTTTTGGTTTCTTATAAACTTGTAGTCTTAATTATGAAACCTTATAAAGCCTTATTTGTTTTCTTCTCTCTTTCGATTGATTTATATTTTTGTATTTTCTATGATTGTAAATTTGGGTAAAATTTTCCACAAAAATAGATATTGATACTCAAGAACATGTTCTATATTGTGGGGATCAGTAATGACCTTCGGGCTATTCCATGGATAGGGTCAGGTGCTGGTTCGGATGAAGACCAGAGATGCTTCCAAAAAATAGTATCAGAGCAGTTTTATCTCTCTGGGTCATGTTATTTGAAGGTTTATCTCTTCAGATCATTTTATTTGGGATGAGTCCTATTAGACCATAGCTAGGACTTTCGGGGATCAGTGTTCTGGTTGTGAGTATGGTGCCTATGGAGCACACCTTGGGATAGACCTCGAGTCACCATTGGATGTTTTGATCCTTGTTTGACTTATTCTCTAGGTGGGATGTCCATGACAAAACTAGTATTTGGAAATCATGTGGGGTGATGTGGTTTGTGTCACACCCATAGTTTTTTTATATTATTAATTTTATTATTTTTATTGGGCATCAAGTAGTTATTGTCGAGAACCAACTTAATATTTCTGAGTTCTTATTTAAAAACGCACATTTTGGCCTCGACAGCATTCAGCGCGCCAATGTCAAAGTCGTGCGACCTCTCCTAAGTCACCGCACGCTTTCCCAATGGGCAGACAATTAAAAAAAGGAATTAATAATTGGGAAATTAAATTATATGATAAGTAAAATAAGAAAATAAATTAAATTAAAAATAAGAAGTGTGATAAAATTCAAGGGACTATTTTAATGATAATAAAAATAATATCGCTTGATAATAATATTATTATTATTATCATCGACATCATTCATAATATAAATTCTATTAAGTTGATAGTAATATTATATTTATTAATATTATTTTTTATATTATATTAAGTGACTCGAATGATACTATTTTATACATCTTTAAAATCATGGTCAGAGTGTGGGCCAAGCTCGATTAGAATTTTTCATTCAGCTAATAAATGTATATTTTGGGCTTGACGGCGTCTAACGCATAGGCAGGGGATAGTCGAAGCTGTGTGACATTGTCCAAGTCACAACGTGGCATTTCCAGTGTATGGTCAATTCATTAATTAATGCGATGAATAAGGTAGTTAGTTCAAAATAAAATGAGGAGAATAAAAGGAATTAAGGGTTCTTATAATAATATTATAATTATTATTAATTTTAATATTATTATTATTATTATTATTATTCTTGTTATTAATGTTTTAATTAAGTTATTAATAATATTATTAAAAATATTATTCTTGTTTTAGTTTTATTATTATTTTTGTTGTTATTATTATATTTACTTGTTAGTTTTAGTTTTATTTTATTTTATTTATTTATTATTTTTTATCTTGTTTTGGGTAGGGTTTTCCTCCCCCATTTGTGCGCCACTACATCGTCATCCCCCTGTATTCCTCTTTCCCACCATGACCTAGAATTTTCCCACCTGTCACACGACCGCCCACTAATTTCCCAGCTCATCTTCCCTCACACTCACCCTTTGGAACCCCTCGACAAGCCTGCTTTCCCACCTCTCAAACTCACACCGCGCCCCCTACTCCTCGGCCAGCAGCCGTCATCTCCAACACCCTTCCTCCCTTCTGCAGTATCCTCCAGCTGACACCCTACTCCCCAATAGCTCGGTTGTCCAACCTCTCCCTCGGACACTCGCTGCCCTGCCCAACGCCTCCTAGCGCCGGCCCTCCTTCCTCTATCTGGAAAACCCTGGCACCCCCTACTCAGTCTGACCCTTCTCTCCCGTCTCCCTCGCACCATTTCCTCCACTCAGATCAGTACAGACCCTTACTGGAGACCTCCACTTATGGGGCGGTGACACCTCCATTGAACACCCTCTCCATCTCTTTTCCCAGTCAGTGTCCTTTGTGGCTAAATCCCTACCTGCAGCTTCCCTTATGGAACAACCTCCCTCCACCAGCGAAGCTCTTGTGCGACACACCTTTTGTCCGACCTTCCCTCATACATGAAACCCCTCATTTGGTTTTTTTAGCATTCCTTTGAATTTTATTAATTTGAGTGTGTATGAGGTTCGTTAAGGGTCATTTTTTATTCTCTATTTTTTTGAATTCTTGTTTTAAGGTCCTATTTTTCTTGCTTTCGGTGCGCGTGGCGTGCGGTGAAAGTCTGCATGACTTTTCATGAAATTGCTACACAAAGGTAGGTGGTTTTACTTTTAAACATTATTTAATGAATTTGAATTCATTCTTAGTTAATTTATCATGTTCATTTATTAATCCTTTTGGTTGCAGATTTGGTTTTCTTGAAGTATTCCATGTGTTGGATTTGTTTGGTAGTCGGTTCATATGGGTGGGTGCGTTCATTGGTTGAAAACTTATCGTCAGTCAATTGTTAGAGTTTAATAATATGTGTTGTTATCGTATCATTTATGAAAGTATTGTTAGTTGTGTTTCGACGTGGATTTTCATGTGTTTGGTCTTATGTGAAGGTGTTGTGTTGGTGGAGTAGGTTGTTGCTGTGAAAACATAAGTTGAGCTACATAATAGTGGATAATAATGTTTTCACATCTTTTATGAAAATGTGTATGTTTCATGGTTTATGTTATGGTGTAGCATTCACATGCATTTTTTTTCTAAAAACCGTGTTGAGTGGACTTTTGGTGGTTAAAGTCATGTGTATTATTCTGAATTTTCATAATAAAATTTTTAGTGTTATGTTCAATCAGAAAAAAATGTCTTTTATCTATGAGGATAGGGTATTAGTTGATGTGAGTGGTGCAGTTTGTGTTATGGAAATGGGGTTGGGTGTTTTTCGTCATGAAGGAGGCCTGGGTTTTTTTTTGTGTTATGTCAGGCCATGTCTCATTTTAATGAACTTTTTTACAACATTTAATATGCTTAAGTATATAATTATTAACGATGAAAAAAATGGTTTAACTGATTTATGTAATGTCTTTTCTGTGCATACTATTTCCAATGGGTTTTGTGCGTGTGCATGTGTGGTGTTGGGTTTGGATAAAATCCTATTTGTTTTGCTCATTTGAGTTTGACATGAAATGTGAAATTGTAACATATTGAGAACAAAAGGGGAAGCCTCGGTACATGTTGGGTGGACTAGATCTCTTGTGCTAGTGATAAGGAAGTGACACTAGCTCAGTCCCACTTATCTGGTTTGATGATTACAACACTAACTAAACATTGGATGATGATTGGAGACCTGTGGAATATGGATGTGTTTCCATACCAGTGGCTCGTGCCTGAAAACATATTTTTTTTTGTTTCCTATATTATTGTTCACTAAGATGCAATGTTCTATGGTTACATTCTTCATTTAGTACCTATAGGTCCTCTCCCAATTTTGGTGCTCATGCACTACTATACACTCATTATCGCCATATGGTGTAGCTTTTGGGTTTTCATGATGGTTTGGGTTTTTATAACTGTAAGGGTGCTTATTTTCATATTTTAAGTTGTTTTCATTGAGTGTGTTTTCTTTATATAAGCTATTTCTTTAATGTTGTTGAATCTTTAGGGTCCTTTGATTTATTTATCATGAAAATGTATTTTTCATTTAATGTTTGTACGTAGAACATTTTTATTGGGTGACATCTTACTGGGCTCTTAGATCACACACTACATACAACTTTGGGTGTATGTAGATCTTGTTATTTTTGTATCCCAGGTTGAGGCATCATTGTCAGAGATGGTGGTTCAAGTTGCTTATGGTCATCTCTTGTAGGTTGGTATCAGAGTTTTACTTCTCTAGGTTTTTTATTGTTTACATTGTTTTTTTAGTTGAATTGTAGAAATTAATCTTGTTTATAGTTTAAAGGTGTGTTTGGTTGTCTATTTCTAGTTTCAGTTTGTTTATCTTGTTAGTTTTTTTTAATCTTTTATTTTGGGTAACTCGTTACCATGTGTTATTTTTGATACCCGGGGACTTTTTCCAGCCCGTGGGGATCGGGAATGCCCTTTCGTCCATCTCACAGACCGATTCGGGTGCTGGGTCGGATGGTTACCATGCCTGGTCCCTGAAAAAATGGTATCAAAGGAGGTTATTCCTCTTGGGTCATGTTCATTCATGATAGAGTCAGAGTAAACCCAAATTAAGGTTGTCGGTACTCGACATTTTAGCTATAAGAAATGTTCCTGGCTAACACACCTTGTGGCATGACTCGAGTTACCAAAGTAAGTTGATGATTTCTAAGTTGTTGGTCCTTGTGATTTATATTGTTTAGGAGAAATGAAAAGGGAGTAGGGTCAGTGGTCTCAGTGAGCTTACAGGGTCGGGAAAGCGATGTGGAGCCATGGAAACTATCCTAGAATACTCTTTACGGCGGAGGTGTGATTAGAATATTTCTTCCAACCATATGTATCAGTCACCCACTGACACTAGTCTCCCCTTTCATTGTACCTCATCCCCTTATTTTGAATTCATGGAAATATGGTTTTATGTAAAAATGATTTGACGCTTTAATAACCGGTGGTTGTATGTTGTGCCCTGGTATTTTGGAAATTTTTAATGTGAGGTGTTTTGAGCCAATAATCCTTTTTGAATTAATTTTGTCTTGAGTTTGAATTCTCATTTCTATGTTGTTGTAAAAGAGTGTGGTTAATGGTTTCTTTTGAAAAATATTTCGGGAAGCCCTTTCTATGGTCTCCTTTTCACAATCAGTTTTCTCTTGCGGTATGTCTTAACAATTAGACCAGTTTGATTGGGTCCATTGTTTTTTTCTTTACTGGTGTACGCCCCTATAAAGCATTAACATACGATTGATGTGTGGACCCTTGAAATTCATTGTTGGATGACACTCCAGTTGATTAAAGTAATGACTACACTTTTTTAGTGATAGTGCTAATTTTTTCCTTTTTGGTTAAGAAAATTTGCTCACAGCAGGATGACAGATGTGAGGGAATTTGATAGGTGTTTTGGTCTCTTCGAGTCGTCTGAATCGTCAGGAATGAAGTTTGACGTCATTGTGTCTAAAGGACCCCTCAGAAATGGTATAATGAATTCCAGCGAGGAAAGTTGAAGGCGATTTAGAATTATTGGTGATGGATGATGTTTTGAAAGGCTTGTAGTGCATTAATAGGCTACGAGGGTAATGTTTGGTGATGCATTTCTTTGTGAGTCCTCTATACAGAGAAAGAGTGGATTTCGTAGAGTCCTTCGAGAATCCATGTTTTAATGGGAGTGTGTACTACTCTTTTGGAGTTCTAATTTTTCTATTCAAGGGAGAGTATGGCATCCTGCCTTTTAACTACATAACTTTTCATTACATTTTACAAACAAAGGATATTTGAAGTCTAGTGTCATGGAAATCAAGAACATAATACATGAAAACAACAACAAAAATTCTTCTAAATTACTTGTAAGGCTTTATCATAGGTTCTTCCTATATAAAATAACTTCATCTCATATCCAGGAGACATACATCAAAGGAAAGGGTGAGCAGAAGGCCCAGTAAGGGTAAAGAAGGGAATTAGTTTACATGTGTTGACAATAAGAATTGAATAACATCATAAAAACATGAGCATTGGAAGCATACGCATATCATAATGAAAAAAACACGGAACATAACATGAATATGTGGCTACAACATTTCATTTATAAATTAATGAACATATCACCAAGTTCCATCCCCAAGGTTTCATACAAATTACATAGGTTATTCACCAAGGTATCGTGAAACTTGTCATCTCTAGAGATTAATTATTTTCCCAATGCATTGGAGTGCTATCACGGTGAACCCTTAATATTTCTTTAATTTCATGTGAGCCACATAGATCATAATCAATCATATCATAAATAACCCACACAAAATAAAAGAAATGGGTTTTATTTCAGAATCGTGAAGTTTTAAAAGTTCTTAAAAAAAAGATCGTTAGGTCATTTATAACCCATTAAAAGGGAGTGAGGGGTACATGAATGTCAATTACAGAATCAAATATATAATTTTTTTTAAAAAAAATGAACATCCATATAATGGAAATAGGTATGGTTATTCATAGATATAAAACAAGAGATTTTCTTGAGAGAAAGAGAGAGAAATTTTAAGATGAAATTTCTGCAGCATAATGTCTATACAACTTGGTTTGAGAAAATAATGAAAAAAGTGTGGAAAAGGGTAACCCAGATATAAATAAATAATCTTAAAATATAAATACAGAATAACATGGAGATAATAACATGGTATGGATATTTTAATGACATACCAGATGAAAAGGAAACAAGAAAGGAAAGAGAAGATGTGATTTCTTTTACGAGAAATTTAGCAGCCTAACGGTGTCACTTAAAAATTCAGAAAACAAATTGATGACAGAGGAAAGGGACTCTCAATAATTAGACATAAAATGAACAGTAATGAAAACATATAAGAACATAACCTCAGTAGAAAGAGATGGAAACTAGAAGACACAACAAAAAGGATGTCATGACATAAAAGAGGATGGTGAAAGGATCCCTTACCCTGAAGAGTATCTTAGAAAGATTGAAGGTTGGGACCATGAGAGGATTGAGGAAACCTTGGGAGGACTCATTGGGATATAAAGATACCAGAACCTAATTGGTGAGTATTTTTAAATGAAATGAATGATGGAATGGATTGGTATTTATAGGAGAAGTGAGGTAACAAAGCATTAATTGACAAGGGACACCTCATCGGTGGTATTGGAAAAACCATGGGCTTACCCATGGTATTGGACACTTGGGACACCTCAGACCTTATATTAATATTCATAAGTCGACCATAATTATTTCATAATTATTACATCCTTAACAATCTCATTAAACACCTAAAACTAAAAACAGTATTTTCACTATTCACCAAAAATTCAACTATTCCAGAAAAATCCCAAAAATTCACTTTAACCTAATATCGATGATCTGAATTCAAAATGGAACTCCATTTTATGAAAATAATTTTCTAAATATTTTTAATTTAAATTTTAAATAAAAAACACTATTCACCCAAAAAAACTAATACATAACTAATATTTTTTGAATGATTTATTTACTTATTTTATTGAATCAAATTACCTAATCAAGGTTCCTAAATTATATTAATACTTTCTTAAGTGAGTTTACATAATTCATTTTGTCACATTAATAATCATAAGCGTAAAATAACTATTGATAACTTACTATTCACTAATAATTAAGTTGATCTTTTTAGACTCTAAATTTCATACTGAACACAATTGTAGAAGACCAATTTTGGAAATTCATTACTCATTTTTAATTATTTAAGGTTTATATAAATATTTTAATATAACATGTTTCCAAAATTTATCTATAATATACATCCTATATTTCTCTGGACATTTGAGATTTACCAACTTCACCATATGAAGAAAAAACAATTTTATTTATATCAATGGATTTCAAAAAGAAACTATGGTCTCATTACATATCCCCTTATAAGACCAGCATAGGACCTAATTATAAGGTGTGCTAAGGTGATAGATTCTTGGGTCGGGTCGACCAATATTGTCCAAGTAGTGATTTCTATCAGCTTGAACTTCTCCCAAAATCGATTTTGTTCCAAATTCACAAGATGAAGTTCAGCTTGGGTTTGCTCCAGATCAAATCCTAGTGGTGCTACCTCCTTCCCATGTTCCGTCAGATGGGCTTCGATCGGCCCGAGACTACTGGATGTGGCCATCAAATCCTCTTTCTGTATTAATTAACCAAGATAACTTGTATTTATAAACAAAAATTTTAACGTTAAGAGTTTAGCTTCCAATGGTCATATTGAGCAATAGTCATATAACAGTCAAAACCCAATGGTATCATTTAATTATACTCACTTAATTAATTAAAGAATATAGTTTTGTTGAGTATAACATAAAATAACAAACAAAATTAGTAAACAAATATTATTCAAAATTCTGGGTTGTTAGATTCTTCCCCCCTTAAGAAACTTTTCTCCCATAAATTATAGATCATACCCTAAGAATAGAAAAGGTGTGGGTACTTCTTCCTCATAGACTCCTCTAGTTCCCATGTGTCTTTTTCACATTTTTACTTCCTCTAGAACACCTTGAAAAGGTGGGTAGTCTTGTTTCATAGAACATTGTCTCTACGATCCAATATCTCCACCGACTACTACTCATAAATGAGGTAATTTTCTAGTGGTACCACCTCTGGATTAGTGCATGTGAAGGGTTAGGTATGTACTTTCTCAAGAGGGATACGTGGAATAGATCATGAACTTGTGCAATATTTGGAGGTAGTGCAAGTCGATAGGCCACAACTCCTACATGATCAAGTATTTCAGCGAGGACAATGTACCTCGGGCTGAGCTTCCCTTTCTTCCCAAAACTCATGAATAACATTCAAGGTGAAGTTAGAAGAAAGACCTTGTCACCAACATCAAACTCCAAATCCCTTCGACAGTGGTCAGCAAAGCTCTTTTGCCGACTCTAAGAAGCCTTAATGTGTTTTTGGATGGCATGGAATTTTTTTATCATCTCATGCTCAAGATCAGGCCCAAGAATATTTCTCTCACCAGCTTCATCCCAACAAGTAGGATTTCAACATCGCATCCCATATAGAGCTTCATAGGGCACCATTTGAATGCACTAGTAGAAGCTATTGTTGTAAGAGAACTCAACTAACAGGAGATGTTTATCCTATCCACCTTTAAATTTGGTTGAGCATGTTCTCAGCATGTCCTCAAGTGTTTGAATATTCATTTTATATTGGACATCGGTTTGGGGGTGATAGGTTGTACTGAAATTCAATTCAGTGCTCAAAGCATGTATAAGAATTCTCCATAATTTTGATGTGAACATTGGATAATGATACAATACGATTTAAAGTGGAACTCCATACAGCCTTACCACTTCTTTCACATAAATACTCACATGTTGATCAAGAGATAAATCCTCCCGAATGGAGATAAAATGGGCAATCTTGGTGGGACATTCCACAATAACTCATATCTCATTGTTTCTTTTAGAAGTTCTAGAGAGACAAGTGATGAAGTCCATAGTGATATTGTCCCACTTCAATGTTGGTATGGGTAGTGGTTGCAATACCCCATTAGAAAGTTTCCATTCTTCCATTACCTGATGACATACTAGGCACCTTGAATTATAGTAAGCAATCTCCATTTCCATAGTATCCCACCAAAAATGATCACAAAGGTCCCTATAAATTTTTGTGCTTCTCAGATGTATAGAAAAGGTAGAACAATTTGCTTCATCCATCACCTCTTTCTTTATTCACGGAATATATGGAACACATAGTCTTGTATGAAATTTCAGTACACCTTCTTGATCAATATTGAACAAAGAAAACTTCTATTCTTTCACAGCTTCAATCATTTTCTGTAACAAAGGATCTTCTTTTTTTTCTTTCTTGATCTTCTCTAGTAATTATGGTTGAAAAATTATTTGGTTTATGGTTTATGATGTCCCTACCCTTATAATTCCTATTTCCATCTTTACTAGGTAATTGATCAAAGGACCTCTTTGAATCCTCATCATGGAATGAAAAACTGGGCCTTTCCTACTTAATGCATCAGAAACTTTTTTTTCTCTTCTAGGATGATTAGGAATTGAACAATCATAGCCTTTGAGAAGTTCCAACCATCTCTTTGTCTCATTTTCAATTCCTTTTGTGTGAAAATATATATCAAACATTGATGGTATATGTATATATCACATTTCTCTACAAAGAGAGAGTGTCTCCATATCTTCATAGCAAAAACGACCACAACCAACTCGAGGTCATGTGTGGGATAGTTCTGCTCATGAGTCTTCAACTATTGAGATGAATAAGAAATGACTTTATCATTTTTCATGAGGATTCACACATTCCCTTTTAGTGATGCATCGCTAAAAATAATGAATCCTTCTCTACGTGAGGGTAGAGTTAACAATGGTGCAGTAACCAATCTCTTATTTAGCTCTTGGAAACTTTCCTCGCACTCATTTGTCTAGAAGAACTTCACCCCTTTTCGAGTTAACATGGTTAATTGAATAGAATGTCATGGAAAGTTTCTCACAGACTTCTATAATATCCTGATAATCCAAGGAAATGTAGACTATCAGTTATTGTTGTTGGTTGAGGCCACTCCTCTACAACTTTTGTCTTTGTAGGGTCAATTGTGGTTTCTTCATTGGTAACAATGTTCCCCATGAAAGCGACTTATTTTAACAAGAATTTACATTTACTGAACTTTCCAAAAATCCTATCCTTCCATAGAGTCTGAAAAATATCCCTTAGATGATCCTAATGCCCCTTTCTACTTTTGTAATATATGATAATATCACCACCAAAAACTACCAAAAATTTGTCAAGGTGGTCTTTAAATACTATATTCATCAAATCCATAAAAATTGCATATGCATTAGCCAGTCCTAAGGGAATAACAACAAACTCATAATTCCCATATCTTGATCGGAAGGCAGTTGTTGAAATATCTTCTTTCGTCACCCTTAATTGATGATAACCAGATTGATGATCAATCTTAGAGAATAATTGAGCCCCACAAAGTTGGTCAAATAAGTCATCAATTTTTGAAAGAAGGTATTTTTTCTTCACTGTGATCATATTCTGTTCTCTATAATCAATGCATATCTATATTGATCCATCCTTCTTGAAAAAGAGAACTGGTGGTCCCCAAAGAGACACACTCGGTCGGATAAACCCTTCCTCCAAAAGATCTTGGAGTTGTTTCTTGAATTCCTCTAGCTCCACAGTTTCAATCATAGAGCGGGTTTTTGATATTGGATGAGATCTATGTAAAAGTTCAATAGAGAAATCTACCTCTCTTTCTAGGGGAGGTCTAGGCAACTACTCAGGAAATACATCAATGCATTCGTGGACGATGGGGACACTTTATATCCTTAAAATATCATATCCTTCTTCTTCTTCACTGATCAACTCCATAAAGAAGGATATAAGGGGTTCTTCTAAACAAATATCATGTTGGGATATCTCTCCATGGAAGATAACTGTAGGTTTTCCATTCAAGACTATTGATATTTCCTTTCTTCTGCAATTGATCATTGCATTATACTTTGAGATATAGTCTATCCCTAGGATAATTTTGAATTCCATCATGGGAATGACTACTATATTTGGGATAAGATTGTGCTCACTAAAGTAAATACTAGAGTTTCTAAACACTGAAGATGCATGGATAGTCACACCATGAGTCTTGACTGATAATTCTACTTTTATAAAATCATGTGTTGAATCTAAATTCTTTTAAAATTTGGAAGAAATAATGGAATTATTAGAACTAGAATCAAACAAGGTAATTTCTAGCATTGAGAGGCCAACAAGAGTACCTACTACCACATCATTTCGAGATTCCACTTCAGCTGTCTTGATAGAAAAAGAACGTCCTTGATCCATTGGCCTTTTCTGAGGCTAATGGTGGTTCCCCTCAACTATCCTCAGATTTGAAAAATGATTGGAAAAGTTCCCACAATGTCCACACATGAAGCAATAGACATATGGTGGGGCCTACATTATCATCCCCTTGTCGTTAGTGTTTATGAAAATTAGGATATGAAATATTTCGGATTCCATCGGAGGGCCATCAGTGCATGGTCTATTGTGGTCAACCTTTTGCATGGTTCCTCCTATTTCACGCCATTTTCTAAAAGAATAAATCCTTCATGAGAAACTTATTTCATTTAAAAATCATTTAACTATAAGGTATTTTATGTATTAAAACGTCATACATAAAAAGTTACGTTTCTCTATAATTATTTCATAATGATTCATAAAATTCTAATGATTAACCAAACATATCCATTTGGAGTGTCGTAACCAGTAGTTCATCAGGGCCCATTGTTTTGTACTAGTTCTCATTCTATTATAGCTCAATGAATTGTTTTTTGGGTTTTAACCATGAATATATCTGTGCTAGAGCCACCTCTACCTGCTCGTATCCAGACAAGGATGAATTTGTTTGATAAACCACATACTAAATAATCACCAAAATACCCAGAAGTTTCCTTATATTTAAACTTTTATATAGATTTATTCCTAAATATTTCATATCCTAATTTTCATAAATAATAAAACTATCATTTGATACCAACTATGGATTACCGCCTTTTTATTACATTATTTTTTTAACATTTTTCAAATAGAGGATCTTCGAAGTCTAGTGTCTTGGAAATCAGGAACAAAATCAATGAAAAAAAACATAATAAAAATATTATAAACCACATGTAAGGATTCATCATAGGTTAATCCTATGTAAAATTACTTCATATCATATCCTAGAGGCATACATCAAAGGAAAGGGTTAGCAGAAGGCCTAGTAAGGATAAACATGGGAATCAGTTTACTTGTGTTGACAATAAGAACTTTAGTAAAAACATAAAGGCATGACCAATGGAAGCATTATAATATCATAATAAAAAGAACGTGGAAAATAAATTGAATATTTGTCTACAACATTTCATTTAGACATTCCTTAACATATCTACATAGACCATCTCCTAGGTGTCATAAAAATTACTAAGGTTATTCACCTAGGTATTGTGAAACTTTTCATCTCTAGAGATTAATTCTTTACCCAATGAATTGAAGCACTATCAGATTACACCCTTAATATGTATTTACTTTAATGTGATATACATATATTATAATGAAATATTTCATAAATAACCCATACATAATAAAATAAATGGGTTTCATTTGAAAATCGTGACGTTTTTAGAGTTATTAAAAATAAGATCGTTATGTCATTTACAACCCATGGAAAGGGAGTGAGGGTTACATGAATGCCAATTATAGAATAAAATATATCATTTTTAAAATATTAACACATATAGAAACTAAATAGGTATGGGTATTTACATATATAAAACAAGAGAATTTCTTGAGAGAAAGAGAGATGAATTTTGAGACGAAATATCTGTAGCATAACGACTATATAACTCGGCGTTAGAAAATAATGAAAAGAGAGGGGAAAATCATAACCCACTTTCAAATAACTAATATTAAACTATAAATATAGTATAACATAGCGATAAGAACATGGTATGGATATTTTAATGACATACCGCAAGAAAAGGAATCTTTAAAGGAAAGATAATATGTGATTTCTTTTACGAGAAATTCGGCAGCCTAATGACATCACTTATAAATTAATAAAACAAATTTTTGAAAAATGAAAGGGTTTCTAAAAAATTATACATTGAATGTAAAGTAATGATAAAATAAAATAACATACCCTCAACATAATGAGATGTAATCTAGAAGACACAACATAAAGGAAGACATGAATTAAAAGAGGAGGGCGAATGGATCTCATACCTTGAAGACTAACTTCAAAAGCATGAAGGTCAGGACCTTGGGTGGCTTGATGGAACCTTGTAAGGACTCCTTATGAGTTAAAGAGACCATAACATCGTTGTTGAGGTTTTGTAAAATAAATTAATGAGGGAATGGCTTGGTATTTATAGGAGAAGTGAGGGAACAAAGCATTAATTTCCAAGGGACACCTGATCGGTGGAATTGGAAAAACCATGGGTGTGACCATGGTATTTTCCCATGGTATTGGACACCTAGGACACCTATTACCTTATCTTACTATTCATAAGTCGATCAAAATGATTTCATAATTATTACATCCTTAACGATGTCATTAATCACCAGAATCTAAAAATTGTATTTTCACTATTTACCGAAATTTCAACTATTTCAGAAAAATCCCAAATATTTAACTTAACCTAATATCGATTCTATGAATTCAAAAATTAACTCCATTTTATTAAAATGATTTTCTATATATTTTTAATATTATTTTTAAATAAAAAACACTATTCATTTAAAAAAACCAATACATAACTAATAATATTTGAAACAGTTTTTTACTTATTTTATTGGATCACATTACCTAATCAAGGTTCCTAAATTATATTAATACATTATTAAGTGAAGTTACTTAATTCATTTGGTCACATTAATAATCATAAGCATAAAATCAATATTCATAATTTACTATTCACCAAAAATTAAGTTGATCTTATTAGTCTCTAAATTTCATACTGAATAGAACTGTAGAAGAACATTTTTTGAAAATAATTTCACATTTTTAATAATTTAATGTTTATATAAAAATTTAAAAATATCCTTTTCCTAACTTCATCAATAATATACATACTCTATTTATCCGAACATTTGATATTTACCAACATCACCATATAAAGAAAAAACAATTTTATTTATATCAAAGGATTACACAAAGCAGCTAAGGTCTCGTTACATTGCCACTTATAACACCAGTGTAAGACCTAAGTGTAATGTGTGATAAGGTGATAGAATCCTAGGGCAGCTCAGCCAACATTGCACGAGTGGTGATTTCTATAAGCTTGAACTTCTCTCGAAGGTGATTCCGTTCCAGCTTCACACGATGATGTTCGGATCGGGTTTGGTCTAGAGCAAAGCCCAGTGGTGCTACCGCCTTCCCAAGTTCCATCAGTTGGGCTTCGATCGGCCTGAGACTATGGGATGAGGCCATCAAATCCACTTTCTGTATTAATTAACCATGATCACTTGTATTTATATACAATAATTGTAATGTTAAGAGTTTACCTTCCAATGGTCATATTGACCAATGGTCATATAACAGTAAAAAACCAATGATCTCATTTAATTATACTCACTTCATTAATTAAAGAATATAGTTTTTTTGAGTATAAAATAAAATAACACAAAAAATTAAGAAACAAAAATTATTCAAAATTTTGAGGTCGTTAAATGGATTAATTTGTAGTCATGTGTCTTTCTTTCTTTAGTTTCTAGGTTTAGGTGAAGAGGTGATGCGTGTGAATAATCTAAACCCATATTTTGTTGGATGTGCCGTGAGGGAGTAGGTGGATGTCAGAGTCTGCTATGTCTGATGGGGATGTCTCGGTTTCACTATGTTTGCTTGGGACACTAGGAAAAAGAGAAGCTTCATTAGATAGACATCAATTCCTTACTATAAGTCAGGATATGCTTTAAACATCAGGGCTCCATACATAGGCCTTGAAGTGAAGCTGGAACATAGTCAAGAACCCCGAGAGTGCATGGGACCCCAACTTTACTTCTGTCATTAGTATTGAAGATAGTGGCAGTTTAAATTGTTTTATGTGGTTGTTCTGTTTAGAACGACCCATTTGGGTGTGTGGGGTTCTCTATGGCTATGAGGAGGAATGGTTTTCTTATTGCCTTAATGTCTAGGGGGCTATATCCCACTATATGAAATCTATTTTAGTGGTCCTTATAGGATCTATTAGGTAAATAGGTCTCAGATTGGAATAGTTCTCTGCCAGGGATGTGGAGATATTGGTTTGTCTTAGGTCGTAGTTTTGATGTGCTATGGTCGGGCCCCTCTCTCCCTTCCCCTTGTGGTGGGTTGTTTGGTCACCATTGGGAAATTTTTAATGTTTTGTATCTTCTGTCAGTTCTAATGGTGGGTAGACCCATGGTAGGTCTCGCACAAATGTATCTTAAATGAATTAGTGCTGGTCATCTTCATAATGATGGGGAGTCTGCATGGGCCTCACAATATTGGCTTTCCTCTCTCACCTCTGGCATTTGTAGGTTTATAATGGTGGGTATCCTCTTCGATCTTTCCCCATGTTTTCCTTTTGGATATGTTTCTAATGATGGCTTGGTGATAAGTGATAAGAGTGTTCCTTGGAAGTGGTTTGACCATGTTTATTCATTGTTTCCAAATAGTGTTTTAACATCCCAGGTAAATAAAAAAATAATAAATTTTCTTTTTAATTATTATTTTGTGTATTAAATATTAATTTCCCATAAAGGGGTGGCTATGTATGATGGCGTACCCAATACGCAACAACAGGTTTCTTAGAAATCTTACATTGCACAATAATAATATTATATTATTATTTTAAATGGTAGTTAACGCTTAGACATTGTATTGGTAAGAATGAACATAACTAACTAGAATATGATTATCCACGTATGTTAAATGTTTTTACATTTATACAGAAAAAGTTATAGGAAAAAAATGTGAATGATTCTAATTTTGAGCATAATTTACTTAAAAAGGATTATTTACCACCTCTTGATGGTGAAACCTCTTTAAATCTAGTTTTGGTCACTTTTATATATTCTATTTTAAAAAATATAATTCTTCTTTAGAATCGGGACATCAAAATTTACTTTGGATGAAATTTTGTATTTTTCTGATAAAGATTATTTTTTTAATGAATAGTGAAAATACTGTATTTTAATTCAAAACTTCCTTTTAGTATATTTTTTTTATATTTTTATATTATCTTTTTAATTGGTTTTAAAGTGTAATTAGAATATGTTTTAACCATCTAATCCTATTTTGGTCATGAATGTAATTTCACATTGAAATTGAACATAAACAAGTGTGAATCTTTTGATTGTTATTTCTTAGAAACACGCTTTTTGTGTCAACAATGGGAATTAATTTTAAATTAATTTTTTCCACTCCTGTGTTTTGAATTGGGAAAAATGGATAAAATATTTGGAATCAGGAGGTCTAAATTGTTTATATAAGTAATATTTAATTTTACATATTATGAATATTTATTTCAGTAAATATTTTATTTACCATGGTTAAAATTATCGTAACATGTGTCATAATCCTATTTCTTGATACACATCTGACCATTAGCTTACTTGGGTCAATTTTTTGACCCCATGGGGACATATGGGAGTGATAATGACACTTTATTTTAATTAACTTAATGCAATGACAAAAATAACATAAACAAATATCTATTAGTAAATTAATTTTTACATAGAATTATATAAGTTATCTTTTGGACTATAAATATTATTTGGAAAGATATTAATATTTACTACATCATTATATATTTTTTTATAATTTTTAATCATCATTTAAATTAAATTATTTATTACACAATAATGATACATTGTTTACCTCATTAATAAATGATTTACATAAATAAGATTATAAAGATTAAAATAATATCCAAAACCTGCCCAATTTTTATTGGATGATTTAATTTCCACTATGACGCATCTTATCTTCAAATTTAATATGTTTTGGACATTTATAACACGAGAATCATTATATAATAGAATAATTCTTTCACACTTTCTTAAAGATCCCCTCCTCCACATTATAAAACCCCTCAAATCTAACCCATTCCTCACACCTCTCATACCCATTGGATCGACCAACCTATGCCCAATTAATATCCCTACATCCCTCCCCTCATCCTTGAAGCCATAAAATTGGCAAGAGGCACTACAAAAAAACACATTTGGTTCAAACCAAAGGGAGTTACCCGATTTAAAGGTAATATCTTCTCTTATATTATTTTCTTTTATTTTATTTCTCCAACCCCCTAAAACCATTTTATTCATTTATTTTTATAACAACACTAGTATCCTAAATATACTGGGTAGTTTATTAGAATTATTATAACTACACTTACACACATCTTCATCTAATGGGTAATGAACTTATTGTTTCTGTGGATGGTGAACAACTGCCTCACGAAATGATTATTGTTCAATCTTCTCCTGCCACCACTTATGGTGGCCATTAAGACAGAACTATATTTATATGTGATAAATATTATATTTATATTGTATTTATATATCTATATTTTTCATTTATATCATACCTTTATGGTTTCCATTATCGGTAAACATGATAATTTCATTTCAGGAAGTGCAGACTACCACCCCCTCAATGTGATATGACTCACTAATGCCATATGTGGGGAGTATAAAGGATAGAGTTAATGATATTATATATGATCATATAATGGAATTATAATATACCTATGTATAATTAATTTTTAAGTCCATTAAAATACAAAAAAAATGGTTGTAGCGTTCATGCGTAAGCACGACTTACCGTCTCCATGAATTGTGAATTTCATTTCTTACCTCTAAATATTATGTACTATTATAAATACATGTATATAATGTATATATATGATATATATGATATCTAAATCATTAATATAATTCTGGATATAATATAATTTTGACCACATAGACAACTTGTAAATATAAGAAGTTCATCTTGGACTAAAGTACCAAATATCAAAAATAAGACCATTGTTATAATAAATTATTACATGATGTTTATAATATAATAATAATTGATATAAAAGGAATAAAAACATGAAATAAATTCTTATGAATGTATAAATTAACTTTATATTATTATTGAGGAGATTAATGAATGAACGGGTCAAGTCGGACACGAGGTGAGGGACTTCGTCTCAACCTCCTTTTATTGAGACATATATTGTTTTATACAACACAATTTTATATATTCTGTATAAACACCTTTGACTTTTAATTTCATTCAAAGGGAATCATTTTATATGAGGTATTTTACTAAATAACAAAAATTATGTTTGTTTTTAACTTTCCCAGGGACAACGACCTTTTTCCACCGCTGTGAGTATTATTTGATCCATGGATTCCATAACAAGATGTAATGTTTTTAAAAGGAAAATAAATACCATATAATCTTTTATATATTTTGGTATTGAAAACTATTTTGATAATGGATTTTTTATGTCTATATATTTATATTATATACTGTGATTGAAATTTGGAAATGTTATATTTCCTTTGTGTTTATTTTATGTGTCATGAATATGTTATGGTTCTTGGGAATTGTTACGCATACATGTGGTTCCATGATAAACAAAGTGTGGGTGAGACCGAGATAGATCTCCAATGCATTGGGTAATGTGATGGAGGTAAATGGGAGTGTTTCTCATAATAGATTTAGGGAAAATACTATGATGGGTATTCCAAATGTAACTCCCTACATAGCTATGATAGCTACAATGTAAGTTTGATATAGACACCACAAGTAACCTTTATGATTAATGATTTATATGTGTCATTAACAAATCTTATTATTTCATGAGGTATGTTAAAGAGCTTATGTTATGTATGTAATGATGAAATATTGTTTTGTTTCATTTTTTTATAAACCATACTGAGAATTTTATTCTCATCCCATGTTTTGAAATGTTTTTTAGAGGACCTAAAGATGAATAGGGTCAATGATGGGATCATGGAAAACTCATGATGTCTAAAACATGGGACTATACAAGACTCTTTTTTACAAGAGTTTTTATTTTATGAAAAAAATTGAAACTAAGTAGAATTGTCTACCTTGTAATTTTTTAGATGTAATCTTATAGTTATGGCATAATTCTCTAAATCTCCAAACCTGAAAAGATTCTCATTGTTAATTGTTCATTTAATTCAAGATTATGTTATGTATAAGGTCATGTCCTTATAGTCAATATCAGAGGTCAGTTTAGATAGCTTTAGAAGATAGTAATTTTTTAATTAATGTCCATAAATTAATTTATGGTAAGATTGTAGTGATATAGCATTTAAAAATTACCATGTTGCTTTGCCTAAGATATTTCTATTTTCAGAATAGTTTTCCTCAAAGGAAACATGGAATCTATGTTGTGACGACATCAGGGTGAAGACAAACTTCCAAATTAGCAACCTGAGATGGTCGGAATCCGAACTGAACTATTTGTTTTGATGATGACATAGTTGACTCAATTTATAAATTATGGTGATATCCATGCAGGAGATCAGTCAGATCAACCACAGAGAAACATGTTAGTAGTGGATAATTTCATGAGGAAACATCCCACATCATTCAGAGGATCATATGACCCTGTGCTAGACGAAGGGTGGATTAAATCACTAGAAATTATTTTTGAGGACATGGGGTGTTCAGAACATCAATAGGTTACTCTTTATATTAAACATTTTCAATGTGAAGCTGTTCAGTTGTGGTTAATGGTAAAAAATATCAAGGATATTTAAAAAATGATACTCTTGATTGGGATCAATTAAAATGTATGTTTCTTAAGAAATATTTTCCTAATGTGGTTCGTCTTAGGATGGAAGAAAAATTCATGTAATTGTGGTAGGAGTATGACTCAGTTGCTGCTTATGAAGCGAAATTCACTCGACTGCAAAAGTATTTTCCAAATTTCATACGATATCTTGATAGTAAAATCAACCATTTTTAATCAGGATTAAATCCAAAGTATCGAAGGTCTTTAGATTCTCGTGAGTTCAAGAGTTATGAATAACTATTTCGATGTCCGGAGAAGGTGGAAATGCAGTTTGCTGATGATCATGTATTATTTGACAAACATCATAATAAGAGGTCAAGGTGGTAGAAGAAAGGTAAAAACTCAGCAAAAAGCTTGATGGTAAGAAACATAAGTTTACAGTTTGTGAAAATTGTGGTAAAAATCATGTTGGGGAATGTATTTTCAATTCTATTAAATGCTTCTGATGTGGTAAAATGGGACATAAGGCTTGTAATTGCACTAAAAATATCAAGGTAATGGTAATAAAATATATGATTTACAATTATTTAAATGTTTTAAGTGCAATGAAATGGACCATTATACAAATGAGTATCCAATGAAGAACACAACTGTGGGAAATCAACCAGAATACAAGCAAAAAGGGGTGGTGAATTCCTTTGCAACTACTTCAATAGATGTTGGGCCATCAAATGAAGTAGTATTAGGTACACTATTTCTTTGTTCATATTATGACAATGTGTTGTTTGATTCAGGGTCTACACATTTGTTCATTTCTGATATGTATTATAGTAAATTGGGAATTCTATCTCAAGATATGAATCCCAAACTTGTGGTAAAAACCCCTGGACGAGATGTTGAAACAAAAAAAAATTATAATAACCTTCATGTCCTTATGTGAAATTAGAATCTACCATCAAACCATATTGTTTTTCCTTTACTAGTGTTTTTTGTTATATTGGTTATGGATTGGCTTTCTATTTATCATGATAATATTGACTGCAGATCTAATTAGTATTATTTTCAGAAATATTTTTAGTTTGTGTACAAGAATGAACCCTTACTTTTGATAACATATCAGGAAGATGATACATTAGTAAAAGATGGAAATTATCGTTACCTTCCACATATTGTTGAAAATAAAGGAACTGTTCAGATTAATGATGTTCCAGTGGTAAATGAGTACCTAGATGTTTTTCCTGGTGAGTATTCTAGTATTATAACTAATTGGGAAGTTTAATTTACCATTTACATAGTTCCTGATACTAATCCAATTTCAAAACCCCCTTATAGAATGGATGAAAATGAACTTTTAGAGTTAGAGAAGCTATTGGATGAGTTTTTAGATAAAGGTTTCATTCAAACTAGCACATCACAAAGGAGTGATCCTGTCTTATTTGTTAAAAAAGAATGATGGTTCAATATGGCTTTTCATTGATTTTAGAGCATTTAATAACATCACTGTTATGAACAAGTATTCTTTGCCTCATATCGATGATTTGTTTGATTAGTTCCACGGAGCTCAGTATTTTACTAAGAATGACATGAGGTCGGGGTACCATCAGTAGAATGTAAATAAAGCAGTCATTCCAAAGACTACATTTTGTAATAGATATGGCCATTATTATTTCTAGTAATGCCTTTTGTTTTAACCAATGCACCAGTTGTATTCATGGATCTTATGAATAGAATTTTTCACGAGTTCTTGGATAAATATTTGGTTGTGTTGATTGATAATATTTTGGTGTATTCCAAAAGTAAAGAGGAACACGAAAGTCAGTTAAGGGTTGTCTTGTAAACCGTAAAAGAAAAGAATCTATTTGGGAAACTCATAAAGTGTGAGTTTTGGTTACATCAAATTTCATTCCATGGTCACATTGTTTCAAAAAATGGTATAATGGTTGATCCTACTAAAACAAAAGTTGTCGAAGAATGGCCAAGACCCACAAATATAACCATCATTCATAGTTGTCATGGTTTGGCAGGTTATTACCAGAGGTTTGTTGAAAAAATTTCACGGTTATCTAGCCCAATTACTAAGTTAACTTGAAAAGGTGTTAAGTTTGTTTGGACAAAAGAATGTGATAATTGTTTTCAGAAATTGAAATGAAGATTGGTAAATGCTATAGTTTTGGCACTACCGCCAGAAATGGTGAGTTTGTTATCTACAGTGATGCTTTGTTGAAAGGACTTGGTTGTGTCCTTATGTCGAATGATCAGTTAATTGCTTATGCTTCACGTATGTTGAAACCTCTTGAGTTAAATTACCTTGCACATGATTTGAAATTAGTATCTATTGTTTTTATTTAAAATTTTGGAGGCATCATCAGTATGAAGTAAAATGTGAATTTATACTAACCAAAGAATTTTAAAGTATATATTCACTCATAATTCATTGAACATGAGACAGAGGAGATGGCTGGAATTACTCAAGTATTATTATTACACGATTCATTATCATCCATGAAAGGAAGATAAAGTGGATGATGTTTTGAGTCGAAAAAGTAAGGCTTCATTGACCATGCTACGTTTGGAATGAGATCTTTTGGTTTTTGATTTGATGAACATTGGCATAGAAGTTTTTGGTGGAAGAAATTCATCTTTTTTGTTTCAGTTGTCAGTGCAATCATCTCTCTTAGACAGAATAAAGAATGCTCAGAAGGAAGATAGTGAGTTGCAGAAAAAGGCAGGGTTGGTTTAGAAGGGTATGTTTCCTGAATTTAACATTGATAATAATTGAGTTTTGAGATTTGGAAAGAGATAATGTGTGCCTTATGATTCACAGTTGAAGAATGAGATATTATGTGAAGCTCATAGTTCCCTGTTTTCAGTTCTTCCTAGATGTACTAAGCTGTACAAAGATCAGCTAGAGTATTTCTGGTGGAATGGAATGAAAAATAGATATTGCTCATTTTACTACGAAGAATTTGACTTGTCAGCTGGTTAAAGCAGAGCGGAGTTACCGAAATGGATTATTCCGTCATTACTGGCACCAGGGTGGAAATGGAAAAATATATCCATGGACTTCTTTGTGGGATTACCGAAGAGATCTTGAAGTAATAATGAAATTTGGGTTATTATTGATAAATTGACTAAATCTGCTAATTTCATTCTTATTCGAGATAATTTTTCTCTAGATCACATTTCTCGGTTGTATGTTAATGAGAAAGTCATGTTGCATGGTTTTCCCCACTCCATTTTCTCTAATCCTGATCCTAGGTTAACTTTTATCATTTCAAAAGTCCTTTAGAAGTCTATGGGTAGTTAATTAATTTTTAGTACATATTTTAATCTGCAATCAGATGAGGAGTCAGAACAAAAAAATCATAATTTGTATGATATGTTACGTGCTTGTTCACTAGATTACCAGGGGTGTTGGGACCAACATATTTGTTTGGTTGAATTTTCATGTAATAACTATTTTCATTCAAGTATACAGATGGTTCCAATTGAGTAATTATATGGGAAGCGGTGTCAAACACCATATTTTTGGGATGACATAGGTGAAAGGAAGCTGATGGGATGAAAATTGATAGAATAGATGGTAGAAAAAGTTCAGTTGATTCAGAATCACATGTGAATAACTCTAAGAAGGTAGAAAATTTATGCGGATAACTGGAGAAAGAATTATTCTTTTGAGGTAGGTGATCATATCTTTCTCAGATTTATCTTTATTTTGAGGTAGGTGATCATGTCTTTCTCAATGTTTGTCCATGGAAAAGTGTGATGTGTTTTGGTAAGAAAGGAAAGTTGAGTTTGAGGTTCATTGGACCTTATGAAATACTGATAAAAGTTGGATCAGTTGCATACAGAGAGGCTTTACCTACAAGTTTAGCCCTGGTACAGAATGTTTTTCATGATTCAATGATGAGAATTTATATTCCAGATCCATCTCTTGTTTTGAGCCCAGAGATTGTTCAGTTGGAATAGAATCTCTCTTTTGAGGAAAAACCAGTCTGGATTCTTGACTGAGGAGAGAAAGTATTGAAGAATATGGTAATTCACTCGGTAAATGTTTTGTCTAAAAACCATATGTTTGAAGAGGAAACATGGGAATATGAAAATTCTATGAGGGATAAATACCCTCCTTTACTTTATAAGTGAATAAAATAGCGAGGATGTAATTTCAAAAAGTGGGGAAGGATGTATCATCCGAGGTAAATAAACAAATAATTTAACTTCTTTTTAATTACTATTTTATGAATTAAATATTAATTCTACATTAAATGGGTTTCTATGTTCGATGGCGTACGTGATACACAACAATGGGTTTCTTTGAAATCTTACATTGCATAATAATAATAAAATATTATTATTTTAAATTTTGGTTAATGTCGAGCCATTTTAATGGCAGGAATAAACAAAACTAACTATAATATGATTATACATGTTTATTAAATTTTTTTTCATTTATCCAATATAAGTTAGAGGTTTATAATGTGAATGAATTTAATTTTAAGCATAATTTACTTTAAAATACTAATTTACCGACTTTTGATGGATAACCCTATTTAAATAATGTTTTAGTTACATTTATATGTTCTATTTGATAAAATAAAATTCTTTTTTAGAATTAGGACATCAAAATTTACTTTGGATGAAAATTTGGTATTTTTCTGATAAATTTCATTTTTTAATAAATTGTGAAAATACTGTATTTTAATTCAAAACTACCTTTTAATCTAATTTATATTTATGATTATATTATATTTTTAATTTGTTTTAAAGTGTAATTAAAATATATTTTTTCTATTTAATCCAATTTTGTTCATTGGAAGTAATTTCACATTGAAATTGGACATAAATAAGTGTCAATATTATCATAGTTATTTCTTAAATACATGCTTTTTATTTTAACATCGAGAATTAATTTTAAAGTAATTTATTCCAATCCTGTGTTTTGAATTTGGGAAAAAATAGATTCCGTATTTCGATTTAGGAGGTCCAAATTGTGTAAATATATAACTTTTTTTAGACATTATGAATATTTACTTCAGTAAATATTTTTTTTACCAAGGTTAAATGGTAAATCTAGTAAATAAGGTTAAAAAACATGACTATAATAAAATAAAATTACCCTAACATATGTACTAATCCTATTTTTTGTCACACTTCCGACCTTTAGCATCCTTGGGTTAATTTTGGGACCCCATGGTGCCAATTTTGATTGCTAATGGCACTTTATGTTAATTAACTTAAAGTAAAGACAAAAATGACATGAACATATATCTTTTAGTAAATTAATTTTTACGTTGGGTTATATATGTTATACATTCAACTATAAATATTTTTGGAAAAGAAAAAAACGTTTACTACATCATGGTATTTTTTTTATAATTTTTATACATCAAATAAATTTAATTAGATATGAGATAATAATTATGCATTGTTTACCTCATTTAAAAATGATTTAAATAAGTAAGACTATAAAGGTTCAAATAATATCCAAAACATATACAATTTTTATTGGATGATTTTATTTTGACTACTAGTCAGCTTATCTTGGACTTTAATAAGTTTTGGACATTTTGAAACTGAAAATCATTATATAATAAATTAATATTTTCACACATTCCTAAAGAGCCCCTCCTTTCCCTTATAAAAACCCTCACTTCTAACCCATTCTTCACACCAATAAATCCCCTTTTATCATCAAAACACTTCCCAATTAAGCTTACTAAATTACTCTCCTCTTCCTAGAAGTATCCATATAGACATAAGGCACTTCAATAAACCCTTCTTGTTCAATCCAAAGGGAGTTACCAGATATTATGGTAATGTCTTCTCAAAAGTTCTTTTGTTTTATTTTACTTATACAACCCCTAAACTATTTTTATTAATTTATTTTATAACAACACTAGATTAATAAATATACTAGTATTTTTTTATGAGATGTATTCAAACTACACGTAGAAATACCTCGGTCTAATGGGTAAGAACATACAGTTTCCGTGGATGGTGAACTAACGCTTCACGAAACGATTATTGTTCAATTATCTATTACCATCTATTATGGTGGATATTATGTTGGTACTATATTTATATATGATATATATAATGTTTATGTTTTTTTATTCTTCTTAATTTTCCTTTTATAGCATGCCTTTATGGATTCCATTATGGGTAAACACGATAATTTCATTTGAGGAAGTGCAGACTACTGCCCCGTCAAAGTGATATGACTCGTTAATGCCATATTTGGGAAGTATAAATGATGGATTTAATGATATTATATATGATATTAAACTATAATTATAATATACCTATGTATCATTATGTTTTAATTCCATGAAAATATGAAATAGAAATTGAAGTAGTGTTCATGATTACGTATGACTTACCATCTCCATGAACGGTGTATTTCATTTCATACCTCTAAATGTAATGTAATATTACAAATAAAAGTATATACCTGATATATATGATATATATTTTATCTAAATCATGAATATCATTCTAGATATAATGGAATTTTGACCACATTGGCAACTTGTAAATATAAGAAGTTCATTTTTGACTAAAGTACCAAATATCTACAAAATGACCATTATTAACATAATTGATTACTTGATGTTTATAACATGGTAATATTTTATATAAAAGGAATAATAAACATGATTAGGGTTCTTAAGCAAGTAGAAATTAACTTGAGTTTATTATTCATGAGATTAAAGAACACGAGGTAAGGGATGTCATCTCAATCTCTTTTCATTGAGGCATATATTGTTTTATACAAGAATTTCTTTAATATGATGTATAAATACCGTTGAATTTTTATTTATTTAAAAGGGAATATTTTTTTAAGAGGAATTTTACTAAACGATAAAAATAATGTTTGTTTTTAACGTACGTGGTCAACATGACTTTTTTTCGCTGTCGCGAGTGTTATTTGATCTATGGCTTCCTTAACAAGTCATAATGTTTTTAAAAAGAAAATAAATACCATATAATATTTTACGTATTTTGGTTTTTAAAATGGATTTGATAATGGATTTTTTTGTCAATATATTTAAATGATATATTGTGATTGAAATGTGGAAATTTTATCTTTCCTTTGTGATTGTTTTAAGTGTTCTGAATATGTTATGTTTCTTGGGAATTTTTATGCATACAAGTGGTTCCGTGATAAACCTAGGGCGGGTGAGCCTGAGATAGCCATCCAATGCATTGGGTAACATGACAGAGGTAAACGTGAATGTTTATCCCAAGATATTTAAGGAATATACTATGATGGGTATTCCAAATGTAACTCCCTACGTAGCTATGATTGATACAATGTAATTATGATATGGAATCCACAAGTTTCCTTTATGATTCATGATTTCTATGTGTTATTTGTAAATCTTATGATTTCATGAGGTATTTTAAATATCATACGATATGTATATAATGATTAACTAATGTTTTCTTTCATTATTTTTTAACCCTTACAATGCTTTTTATGCTCATCCCATGTTTTTAATTTTTTTCATAGGACCTAAAGATGAATAGGGTCACAGTTAGGATCAAGGAAAAGTCATGTTGTCTAAAACATGGGACTAGACATGACTCTTTTTTTCAAGAGTTTTTATTTTATGAAAAAATTGAAAAATAATTAAAGTGTCTACCTTGTAATTTTTAGATGTAATGTTATAGTTATAGAATAATTCTCTAAGACTCTAAACATGAAAAGATCCTCAATGTGAATTATTTATTTAATTCAATATTATGTAATGTTTAAGGTTGGGTCCTTAAAGTGTGAGATTCATTTAATAGTGCTTGAGGTGTTTCATCTTTTGAAGTTGTTTTTTGTGGGTGTGAGAGTTCCTTTCTTTGATCAGTAAAATGGAGGTGTTCTAAATCTTTCAGGTGGGAGACACAAACTAGGAAGTCCTTTTACAAGTTTCTTGAAGTTATCTTCTAAGTCATTTTATTTTAGCATGGTTCATTTTCCTATTTTCTCTTGAATTTTGTTGGGATCCTTTTTGAACCCAAGGGGGTATCGATTTCTACTTTGGAGTTCAAACATTTTCATGGATTTCCCGGAACGGGAAGCTCTGTGGTGGAAAGAATTATCATAGTCATATATTTTTAAATTCTTTATTTTTTATTTTTATTGGGAATCGTGTAGTTCATGTTGAGGCCTGACTTAAAATTTCTACGTTATAATTTAAAAACCCACATTTTTTGCCTGGATAGCATTCAATGTGCCGCTGTTGAAGTCACACGTCCTCACCTAGGTCACCGCATTCCTGCACGATGTGAAACAAATTAAATAAAAGGAATTCAGAAGTTAGAAATGACATTTAATAATAGGTTAAATAAAAAAATAAAATAAAATAAGAATAATAAGTGTGATAAAACTCAAGGAACCATTTTAATGATAATAATAATAATAGATTTTGAGAATATTATTATTATTATTATCTATAATATTAATAATATAAATTTTATTAAGTTGATATTAATATTATAATAATTATTATTTATTTTAATATTATATTAAGTGACTGGAACTTTATTAGTTTATATGGATTTAAAATTTTGTTCGGAGTGCGGGCCGAGCCCGATTAGAATTTTTCATTCTGCTGATAAATGAATATTTAGGGCTTGACGGCGTTCGACGCACGGGCATGGGACAGACGAAGCTACATGACTATGCCCAAGTCACCACGCGACATGTCCAATGTATGGTTAATTAATTATTTAATGAGATGAATAAAATAATTAGCACAAAAAAATGAGAAGAATTAAATGAATTAAGTATTCTAATAATAATAATAATAATAATATTATTATTATTATTATTATCCTTCATATTAATTTTTTAATGAAGTTATTAATAATTTTATTAAAATTATTATTCTTGTTTTAGTATTATTTTTATTATTGTAGTTTGTTGTTTTACTTTTAATATTTAGTTTTATTTATTTATTTATTTATTCTTTTTTTATCTTGTTTTGTGTAGGGTTTTCCTTCCCCATGTGTGTGTCGTGACCTAGACCTCCCCACGTAGCCCCCCTTCTCGTCGTGAACTCTCTTTCCCCTACCTATCGGGTGGCCACCCACCAGGTGCCCAACCCCTCTTCCCTTGCACTCACCCTTCGGCACCCCTCACCTAGCCTGCTCTCCCACCTCCCGGACTCGCACCACACCCCTCTGCTCCCTGGAAAGCAGCCTTCATTTCAGACGCGTTGCCTCCCTTGTCCAGCAGCCTCCAGCCGATGACCTGCTCCCCTAAAACTCTATTGTCTGACCTCTCCCTAGGACACCTCCGGTCTTGCCCAGTACCTCTCGGTGTCGGCCTTCCTTACTTTTTTTCGGTGAACCCAGGCACCCCCTACTCTGTCCGACCCTTATTCCCCATCTCCCTCGCACCATGTCCTCCACTCGGACCAGCATGGAACCATGCTGGGACCTCCCATTGCTGGTTGGAGACACCTCCAGCGAACACCTTGTCCATCTCTTTTCTTGGCCAATGCCCTTATGGCTGAAGCCCTACCTAAAACTTCTTTTATGGGGCAACCTCCCTCAACCGGTGAAGCTCCGGCGTGGCACCCCTTTGGGCCGATCTTCCCTCTAACACATGACCCCTCATTTGGTTAAGTTCATTACCCTTCTGTTGAACGGTATTCATTCCTGTGGGTATGAGGTTCATTACGAGTTTTTTTTAATATCTATTTTTTTGAATTCTTGTTTTAAGTTCCTGTATTGTTTGCTTGCATTGTGTGTGGTGTGTGGTGGAAGTCTGCTGATCTTTTTGTGAAATTGCAACACACCGGTAGGTGGTTCCGTGTTTAAAAATTATTTAATGAATTCATTTTCTTGCATAGTTAATTAATCATGTTCATTTATTATTCCTTTTGGGAGAAAATTTGGTTTTCTTGAAGTCTTCCATGTGTTGGATTTGTTTGGTAGTAGGTTCAAATGGGTGGATGCATTCATTGATTGAAAACTTATCTTTAGTAAATTATTAGTTTTTATTAATATGTGTTGATAGCTTTTCATTTTTTTCAAGTGGTGTTTGTTGTTTTTTTCCATGGCATTGAATGTGATTTGTCTTATGTGAAAGTGTTGTGTTGGTTGAGTAGGTTTTTGCAGTGAAACCCTATGTCGAGATTCCTACTAGTGGTTTATAAAGTTTGTGTTTGTTTTGTGAAAATGTAAAAAGTGTGCGGTTTGTGTTCTGGTGTAGCATTCACATGATTTTTGTCCAAAATGATGGTTAAGTGGACTTTTGGTGTTTAAAGTCATGTGTCGTACTCTGATTTTTCTTAATAAAATTTTTAATGTTTTTTTTAATCGAAAAAATGGTCTTTTAACTTTACGGTTGGGTTATTGGTTGATGTGAGTGGTGCAGGTTGTGTTATTGAAATGGGGTTGGATGTGTTAGGTCACGAAGGAGGGTTGGGTAGGTTTTGTGTGTTAATTCATGCCATGTCTCTTTTATAAGAACATGTTTACCAAATTTAATATGTTTTAATAAATAGTTATTAACGATTCAAACAAATGGTTTAATTGGGTTTTGTATATCCTTTTGTGTACAGACTATTTCAAATTGGTTTTGTGCATGTGAATGTGTGGGGTTGGGTTTAGATAACATCTTGTTTGTTTTGTTCATTAGAATATTACATGAAATGTGAAATTGGAACATCATGAGCACAAAATGGGAAGCCTGGGTAATAGGTTGGAGGACTAGATCTAGCGTGCGAGTGATACGGAAGCGACTCTGGCCAAGTATCAAATAGCTGGTTTGACAATTACAACACTAACTAAAAATTGGAATAAGATTGGAGAAAACTAGTTTATGGATGTCTTTCCTTACTATTGTCTCATGCACGAGAATGTATTTTGTTGTTCTTTATATACTATTGTTCATCGAGGTGTGATGTTCTAGGTTCTCATTCATTTTTCTCTTACCTATAGGGCCTCTCCCACTATTTGTGATCCTAGACTACTATACACTCACCGTCGGCATACGGTGTAGATTTTTTATTTTCATGAAGGTTTGGGTTTTCATAACTACAAGGGTGTTTTTTTAATTAACTTGTTTTCTTTGAAAGTGTTTTCTTTATAGAAATTATTCCTTTAATGTTTTTTAAGTTTTTGTGTCCTTTCATTTATTTAGCTTGCAAATGTTTTTGTCATTTAATGATTATATGTGGATCCTTTCTATTGGATGACGTACTACTGTGCTCTTGGATCACACCCTACATACACCTTTGGGTGTTTATAGGTCTAGTTCTTTGTGAATCCTAGTTTGAGGCATCGTGCTCAGCGATGGTGGTTCGAGTTGCTGATGGACATTGCTTGGAGGTGGGTATTGGATTTTTAGTTCTCTATCTTTTTTGTTGTTCACTTTGGTTTTCTAGTTGAATTATAGACTTTAAACCTGTTTATAGTTTAATGGATTTTTTGGTTTTCAATTTCCAGTTTCTATTTATTTATCTTGTTAGTTGTCTTTCAATATTTTATTCCATGTAAATTGATCCCATGTGTTAGTTTTGATACTCAGGCTTCTGTACCAGTCCGTGGGGATTGGGAACGCTATTCGGGACGTGTTTAGGACTGGGTTAGGTGTTGGGTCAGATGGCGACTCGGCCTGGTTCATTACAGTTTTCTTTTTGTGTTTCATTGGCATGTGTTATGTCCACTATGTCAAATACTCTTATAGGGGGGGTTATGATATCACATATTGAAAATCATGCCCCTGAAGATCATGTTTTTTCATTAAAAAAATACACTTCCCTCTTTCTCACATAGATATATAAGAATAGAAATGAAATCATGCATATGACATAATGATTTTTCACGGTACACCCTCACTGGGATATATCCAAGGAGAATACAATGGTGATGTGATGATATACCTAATCCAATAAAGCTCACTACCAATTACATGGTTCAGGATATATAATATCTAGGCTCAGGCGCACTGCCTTTAAAATATATTAGGTCTTTTCACTGTATTCCCAAGGGTCACTCCATATTTATATTACTCTGACTTACTTTTGGTGGAAATGATCGGCGTCTTCCTCTTCCTTTTCTCACTTCTATTGGAAGGGTTCCAATCATTGATTTTGGGCTTGTAGGTCACATAATTTGAATGAAATAATGAATCCTCAACAATATGTAGATTCTCTATTGAAGGCCCTTTTTTCATTTCTAGATGAACACAAATTTTATGAATAATGTTAGGTTAGTGAAAATTTATTTCAAAAAATATTTTTTTGATTTTGTAAACATCCTTGAGTGCTCAAGAAACCACCTATCCTATTATGCATACTATAAAGATGGTATTCTATGAGGATTGACTCTTCTTTGTACTACCACGACTTCCAAAAACCATCCTCATTCCATTTATAGCCTTTTATTTTACGAACCACTTACCCCCATTCGTGTAGTACCTTATCTTTAGTGAAGTACCTCTTAGTTTCCTTGTATTGCATTTTTTCGGCATACTGCCAAAATGCTTCCTTCTTCGATAGACCAATTCTTACTTTGTAGCCTTTAGTGCATAAAAAATCATTCCACAGTATTTATTTCATGAACTTATTCTCCCTTCATAGACTGCCAGCAAATTATTTTAGATTTAGCCAAATTTCTTCCCATAGTAATGATGTTCGATAAAAAAACCTCTATTTAGTAATGATGGGATTAGAAATCCATATATAGGAAAATAGATCTGAATTTTTTTAATAAGATATTTCCCAAATATTCAATGTGGTACCGCCTTCATTGTGTACCATGCATTTTCCAAAAACTAAAATAATCCCATGAATTTTTTTTCATTTTGCGGTCCACATACTACCTCTCTATATACACGATGTGCCAAATCACCATTACTTTTTCTACAATTATTCCTTTCGTGGCTCCTCAAATCACCTCTTCATTTTCAAGAAGAACAATCCATCCTATATAAGGCAATCCTTCTGCATACCAAAAGTCTTCAACATGAACTACAAGTCTTCATAATGAATCATTTTCATTCCATGAACTATTTATACTATGCAGTACCCTTCATTTTCTATTTTCATGCACCACTTCACATACATCCATTCATAGTCCCTGAACTATCCCTCATGGTCCACATACCATCTTTTCAATCCATGAACTATACTTCCTCATCCGCATATTTTTCATTCTTATGTAGAAATCATCCTTTTCCAAAATCCAAATGCCCTTTTTTGAGGCCCGTAAATTTGGAAAACACTAGAAAATAATGCCACCTTGAAAAACTACTTCAAAAACATCATCCAAACCCCTTTGTAGTCATCTAGCATTGTTAAAAAACAAAATGAAACCCAAAACATACAAAGAGGACTCTTTGAGGCATTTTTGTGCAACAATATTCTCATCTGGGTTTTTGAAAACACTTTTATTATTTGATTTCACATTAAAGATTCTTCCTAATTTTTGTTGTATTATCTTTTTTTATTGAGATAGAGATCAAGGATTAACCTAACATATACATTAATACACCACGATCCATGCTCAGAGTGAGTAGAAACAATATAATTTAATAATCATCAGTGAATATCTTCATTCAATTCCAACACAATTCTTATGATTTGATGAAGAGCGTTAGATATCGTCATATGTATCCTTTTATTGATAACATCTTGCATCATCTAATTTTATACTACCCCTATTTCACTTGTACCCCAAATAGCTTCAACACATCCTATCTCTTTTTAGGTATTGTTGCTATCAAGTACTATATATTACTAATGATTTTGTTGTATTCTGTAACACTAACTACATTTCCTCCATCATCCCTTGATAGTTTCATATGAGTGGCCACCATTGTCTTCATTACCTTAAAATTATCCATTGCAGACCTCATAAAAACATCCTTAGAATATTTAGATTGAGAAATGTTTGTTCCATTTGGTTATTTGTTACTTATAAACCAAGGAAAAACATCATTTCACCAGTTATTGACATTTCAAAGTGACGTTTCTGGGATACAAAAAAAATTATGCAATGTGCTACTTCCGATCCACCAAAGATTATTTCATTAACATACACCAGCACCATCATCCTTTGATCGTTTTCATTAATGACATATAGATTGTAATCAATTTCATCACTCCTGAAATCAAGATTCTTTAGAAACTAATCTATCCATGAATACCATTCTGTTGGTTCTTTCTTCAAACCGTATAAATCCTTTTTCAGTGGACAAAATTTTTTCTCATCTTTATGAAAATAAAAAAACATCTGGTTTCCGAATGTAAAATTCTTTTTCTAGAAATCTATATTGAAATGTAATCTTTACATCCATCTAAAACACATTGAACTTCCTTTTCACTACTACGGTCAAGAATAGTCTGATTGTATTTATCCTTGTGATGGGTGAAAATGTTTTATGAACATAGTATCCTTATTTCTCGGAGTACCCTGTTCATGCTAGTTATGCTTTTCTTCAAACCACAAAACCATCTTCAATCATTTTTTTATGAAAGAACCTTTTCACCTCAATGAAATTATTTCCTTTTGGTCTCGAAACAATCTCCCATATCTGATTTTTTACAATTTTTTCATGAACTTCATTCATAGCCTAATCCCAATTATCATCACCAACATCTTCATCAAAACATTTAGGCTCTACATATGGAAGGTATGATTCTTGTTGTAGATTCTTCATCCTGTTTTTCAACGTTGGTGATCTCTAATCACCAGTTCTGTTATGCCTATCAATTTCAGCACTTATCTTCTATCTATGTAAAGATAATGAATTGTTCCCATATTTCTCAACATCTCAGTTTTCTTCTATATCAACCTTTAGGAGTAGCCCCTGACCTACTGATATATTCATAACTATCCCCCTGAGACTCATCATATATTTTATAAAGGTTCACTAATTCTACATTGTGGTTACATCATGTATTTTAACAATCTTTTCTAACATCTTTTTGAGGCATTTATATTTTTTTATTTTCTTTGAGTAGGAATGAAATATCCATTTTTCGCCACTGGATTAATAATTCAGGTGTTTCTCCATATAGAGAATGAAAAATATACATCTGATGATTTTAAAGTACTTTAATGTTGTATTATTTATATATTATAGCTCATATTGAGTCATTTCTTTTTTTGAACATAGTAATTTTCTATTTTATGTGTATACAATTGTCATCACTGCTTATTTCAAAAATTTCTCTTGAAGGTCTTTCTCAATGGATATTATTCTGGCCATGTTATTGACTATCTGATTTCTTCTATCAACTATTACATTCAATTGTTTAATTTCTACAAATGAAACATTATGACTTACCCCATGATTCATCATATAATCATAACTTGGGTATTTGAGAACTCTACTCCATTGTTTATTTGGATCTTATAAATTTTTTGACAGATCATATTTTCAACTTTCCATAGATATATTATAATGTAACTGAAAATCTCCGCTTGTGGGTAATGATTTATACCCACACCATTCTGCTATAAAAATCAACAAAGAGAACATATAGTCTCATTCCATCAAGATCTTTTGGTGAAATTGGTCCACACATATCAGTTTGAACCATCTCAAGAAATATTGTTGACCTCTTCTCTTTTTCCATATATGTATTTCAAATAATCTATAATTTTTGGAATGCATGAAACGTATGTGTATGATCATGTGATAGTCTAGGGAGATCTTAAACAATATCAAATTTCACATGATTTTATAAGGATGCTTGGTTCGCGTGGCTAAAAAATTTATTCCATAACTTATTCGCTTATTACATAAAAAGAAATCACATATCTTTTTCTCTACTTATGCGGTTGATATTTTCTTTTCAATGCTTTCCCAACAAAAACACATCATCTTCTTTTTCCTTGATGACACATTATTCAATTGAAAAGTGTATCTAATGTCTTGGGTCACACAATTGACTTTCATATAATAATTTGTGACTAAGACCTTCAACAACCAGGACATATGCATGTCTCGTGTATTTTCCACCAAACATTTCCTTCTAAGAGACAACAGTTTTCCTACCTTCATCATTGGATAAAATTACGATATAATCTTTATAATACCTAATTTTTATCACTATATCCTTATTTCTTGTCATATTGAAGGTGCATTCACTATCAATGATTCATATCCCAGTGTGATCTAATGCCTTAAATGCAATTTATACAAACATTGCCTGCTCAGATCTTATCTTATTTATACATGTTTTTTATTTTAAACAAGGAATGTATTGATACTTTGAAATGCCTCTAAATATTATGGACCAACATCATTTTGTATTAAAGAAAATTGATTTTTCATTTTTAGGTCATTTGATGACTCATTGTTCTACTACTTATAACCAACCTCATTCTGCTTTGGCACATTCCTCTATATTGTTGTGGAGCAATATCGTGTCATGTGTTTGAATCCAACACACCATAAATAGTGTCCATTAAGTGATTACCTAGAAATTTGAGCAATATATGACTGTATATTTTGGTCATGTTCCATTTGGTATCTATTTACTATGGAACGAATATTTTGTATATGTCCCATCATTCCACAATAATAATCTCTTATGCGAGGGACATTATTTCATGGAAATAATGCACCACTGGTTATCCCTTGGGTTCTAGGAATATTATGATTACGATTCATACCCAAACCAATCTTCAATCATGGATTATGTGATTATGGTGAAACATCAACAATTACTACTTTCTATTTTCGGTCAAGCCCCATACCAGCCTCGCTATTTGAATTTAACTGTTTCTTTTGTTCTACTAGAAACATGTCCTCCACATTCATCTTTTTTATTTTATTTCTTATCAGTTTTCCCAATATTGTTCTATGGGTCAACAATTTTTCATGATCTTTACCAATTCATAATATTCTGATGACTTTCTCTTCAATTTCATTGATACATATGATTTGATCTTTTCCTATTTAATTAAAATTATCAACCTCTCTTTTTTTCTCCAATTTTTTGTTTGTACACAACCACATTTTTTGATATTTTTTGGCATTGATGACCTCAATTTTTAGGTTTATTCATTCAGATCAAACACTTCTTCTTCCTATTATTGCATATAGATTTGGGCATCACAAACACCATTTTTAGATTTATTATTTTCCACCTCCAATCATATATCTCTTCAATAAAAGCTTATAATTAATCTTGGAGGTCAAATTTTATATAAACATGTCCTTCATCATTTTCTGTTTCTTATTTTGTAATGTAATTTAAAAAAACGTCAAAAAAAGCATGCAATTCATGATCCATGCAGTCCTCCAACAATTCTTCCTCATATTCTTCTAAAATATCACCTTATTTTGGAAGTTAATTCTTCTTTTTGTGGAATATTCTCTTATTACATCACATAACTTTCATATCGGATGAATACATATTTTGATGATTTTAATCATTGTCTACAGCCTAATCTTCAATCTTCTTTGGACATTTTCTATAATAATTCCCAAACATTCTGCATCGAAAGAATGCAAATGGAAGTTTACCTTTGAATATTCCTTTTCCTCATTGCAAATTTGAGTAATGAAATGAATTAAGACCATCCAAATAGTTTATTTCATGAATATCTTCAACATAGGGATTCTTCATGGACTGGAGTTCCACTTTATTAGAGACCCTCTTTTCTACTGCATCATTATCATCATTTCTTATTTCATATGTAATGATATTACTAATCATGTTATCGAGTGTCAGATCCTTCAGATCATTGACTTCCATTACACAAGCCTTCAAATTAAATTGACATGGTATTTTACTCAAGATGATATTGACAATCATTGTATCTTTAATAATTTCTCAGAGAACCCATATATCATCCACATGTACTTTCACCCAATAAAAAATGTATTAATAGACACATAATAATGAATTCTGAGATCCCCATATTTGAACTATAAAACCAATATCTTTGTTTCTATGACTTTTGAGTCACCCTCATAAATATTCAGCATCTTTTCCCAAATAGCATGTGATGAATTACATGACGTCAACTTTGTATACATTTAATTTGATAGGGATCCCCTTAAAGAATAGAACACATTAGCATCAACATCCAATTCCCTTATTTCTACTTCTGATAGATCTCCACTATTGTAATAAATTGATATTCCATGAATATCTATAGTAAAGACATCCATTCCAAATGATCAAAAGTAGTTTTGAATCTGATTCTTCCATATTTGGGAATTGTTTTCATTGAATATCATAATCCCATTATTATTGACCACATACATTTCTTCTCCCAAGAGAGAACCACAAACATTTATCCTGACACTAATCCTAACTATTAGGTCCACAATGTCAATACCCTTATAGGGGTGGTGAATTTTGGTATGATAGATTAAAACATCACCCCCTTCATATCTTGTTTCATCATTAAATAGAACCCAAAACTCTCTTTCTCTCATATAAAAATATGAGAATAAATGAAATCATGAACATGACATATCGATTTTACTTTCGTCACCCTTAGTAGGATACATCTAATAAGAATACAACAACAATTTTCCAATGTATATAATATTGTAAATATCACTAACAATTACAAGGTTTGGCCTAGATCACTTTTATGCCTAGGATCACTACCTTTAAAAGATTTAGGGTCGTCTAACTACATTATGAAGGGTCACTCCCACTATCTCTTGCAATGGCTTACTACTAGTAGAAAGGATCATCGTCTTCCTTTTCATTCAATCATTGATCTTGGATGGGATCCACTCATTGTTTATGGACATATAAGTCCCTTAATATTCATGAAATCATGAAACCTTAACTATATGTAGATGATCGGTTGAAGAACATTTTACCCCATATATTAACTCTTATTTTCCACATACTATTTGGTTAGGTGAAATTTCATTCACTGATAATTTTAGTGCTTTTGCAAGATTCTTTGAGTCTTCCAAGAACTAACCTTCTTATTCAGCATACCTTGTATCGTGTATTCTATGAATATTATAACTTCCATATACTACCTCTAATTCCACGAACCATCTCACAACTACATACTAGATTTTCTTCCACAGACCACATTCCCCCCATTCACTTCCTACCTTGTTTATCATGAACATTATCCCATTTTTCATGTACTTAATATGCTTCTACATATTGCATGTGTAATTACTTCATCTATATACCAATTATTCAATTGAAGGCTTCAGTTCCTCAGAAAATCCTTGTCACGTAATTTTTTACATAATATGCTTCACCCTTTGTGGACGCCCCATGAATTCTTTCAGACATATCTGAATTTCTTCCCAAAGTAATGATGTTATCTAATGAAAACCACCTTTTTTATTGACGATATTAAGTCGAATTATATAAAAAATAGAACCAAAAAATATTCTAATATGATATTAATCCAATATTCAATGTGTTACCACCTTCACCACATACCGTGCATCTTCCATGAACCGTAATTGTTCTACAAACTGTTTTTCCATCAAGGCACGCATACTACCTCTATTTAGACAAGGAAGCCCAAATCACTATCCCATTTTCCCAAGAAACTCCCTTCACAGCTACTCAAATCACTTCCTTGGTCCACTAATGATAATTTATCCCAAATACTCTAATTATTTTGTGTACCAAATGTCTTCACCATGAACAATAATCCTTCACCATGAACCATTTTCATTCCACGAACTGATTCTTCTATGTGGTCCCCTTTGTTTGTCGATTTCCTTCAGCATTACACATAACCCCATCTGTGGTATGTGAACTTTCCTTCATGTTCCGCATATCATCCTTTGTAATCTTGAAACTATACTTGTTGGGATACATATTTTTCACTCATATGCAGAAATAATTCTTTTCCAAAATCCAAACTCCAAATTGTTCATACTAAAATTTGTAAAACACTACGAAACTATGCCACCATAAAAAACTTCTTCAACAACATCAACCAAATGCATTCTTGGTCATCAATATTTTTCAACAAACATAATCACACACAAAACAGACCAAGAGTAAAACTTGAGGGACTTTTCTCCAACATAATGTTTGGTTCATTGGTTTTATTTTTATTCCTAAAATTTTTTGGACCTGATGTATTGATGATTTTCTTATGCGAATTTTTCTTTTGTTGAAATAGACCTCCCTAGAGAATTTCACTAAAACTGAAGGATGTATCAATAGAGATTTATCCCTCACCACTTTATCATAGGTTGGTATATTTTATCGTCTGGGAAGTTCAGGCTCTAGGATAGGGGTTGAACCAACTCATGCTCCATTTCCAGTCAAGGAACCTGATAGTTTCTCACGAAAGGATAAATACCATAAGTATCAGGAATAATCACCTCAAAAAACCTAGGTATCTTGGAGCCATAGGATTTATATGAATTTCATAAGAATATATAGTTTATATATGAGTTTTTGGACACTAATTAAGAGGTTAGAGTGATGCGTGATTCATTTGTTCTAGAGGTTCATTGTCGAAGGTGGTGGGACTCCGTGATTCATGTTTGGAGGCATGATTAGATGAATTGGAAGGTCTCAAGGTGGACTATAAGGACCAATACTATCTAGTGGTGTCAGTTTATGCTAGATCCTTGGATTTTATAGACCTTATTTAGGGGGAGCAGTCTATGCACTATGCCAACTGATTTGCTGAACTAATCCATTATGCACATGAAAAGTCTCTAATAAGTTGATTACATATTAGAGGTTCTAAATGGGTTTTATGTTGGAGAACTATTAATAGGTATTCCTAATCAAACTAAATACTTATTCTAAAGTGATTTATATTTTTTGCATGGTGGATATGAAATATATGTGTAGGTTAGTTTTCTTTGGATATACTTCAACAATGGGTAGTGTCACTTCATCATAGAATAAGAGGAAGCGTGATGATAATGGGTAGAAGGGCGGTAGTTCATCAATCCATCCTTCCAGAAAGTCCTCATTGATGGCTTCTGATACAGGTTCTGTGGTATGCCATCAGGGAAGAAAGGCATTCCACATCCAAACTTCTTGTCTAACTTCTCTTATGCATTGTAATAAATTTTGAGTTATGGGGAATTTGTAGTGTTTTTTCAACATGTCACACCCATTCTAGAGTGGGGTAGGATTATTGGTTTCTTGGGGAATGAGATCCATAGTCAGGTCATACGAGGCCTCGGCTCCTATAGTTGGGAAATCATTCTTATCATTTATCATCACTAACACTAGAGAATGGTAGTGGTGTTCCAAATGGTGTATTACCCCTATTGTGGATGAGTTCTTATAGGTATTTCAGAATGAATTTCAGGGATAACGTCATAGTGGGATATGAAGTTCTCGATTGAAATAGTTTTGGGAAAACAACTTATATCTCTTATTTCATATATTATGGTTCCCACCAAGTTGAGGGAATTAAAGATACAGCTGAACAATTTGGAATCCAAAGTGTTCATTATCCTAAGTGCATCTCTATGGGCCGCACCTATTTTTTCACATAAATGGCTGAAAGATCGCTCTGGTTGTCTATCAACTACAAGAATGTTAATAAGTTTATCATGAACAATAAAGACACTTTTCCCTGGATTGATGATTTATTTGATGATATGGAGGGGGGAATGTGGTTCTCCAAAATTGAATTGCATTCAGGTTACCACCAAGTCATTGTGATTAAAGAAGACATTCTGAGGATTAATTTTTGAATATGGTATTTCCACTTTGAGTATTCTGTTATTCCCATCAGATTGAAAAATACTCTAGAAATATTTATGGCACTCATGAATAGGGTGTTATACTAGTATCTAGACTCATTTTTTGTTGTATTCATAACGACATCAGAGATTATTTTGGATATGAGGAAGAGCAATTTCATCATATTCGTATCATGTTGGTCACTCTGTGGGATCGTCACCTTTATTCGATGATTTCAAAGTTCACCTTCTAGATATGTTAAGTGATGTTTCAAGGCCATTTCATCTGGATAAGGGGGTTTCGGTGGACCCCAAGATGATCAATGAGGTTATGTCATGGGATAAGCTAAAGAACTTTTTCCAGATCAAGAGTCATCTCAACCTTGAAATTTATTTTATGTCTTTATTTTGGTATTTCTCATTATGTGATTCATCCATGACTACACTCACCTAGAAAGGTATGAAGTTTTAATGGAGTTCAAAAGGAAAGGAATCCTTCGAGGAGATAAAATGAAAGTTGAATACCACCCCTATATTGATCATTTCAGAATCTGGGAAGGGATACATGGTTTATTGCTATGAATATGGCATTGGTATTTGGTGGGGGCATATGCAAGATGATCATGTTGTAGAATATGGTTCCCTCTAGCTTCACCCGCATAAAAAGAATTACCCAATCCATGACACTTTGAATCCATGATAATGAAACCATGTATTGAATGCATGAATCCATGATTATATTTTCTCCCAAGAATATTTGAATTTGAGGTATCATATTTGGATTGAGTATTTACAGGGGTTCAATGTTTATATCATATATAACACAGGAAAGGGTAATGTTGTGGATGACGCCTTGAGGAGAAAATTTCTAGTACAAGTTTTGAAGAAGTCTAGTGATGAGTAGACTGTAATGGGGATCATTTCCAATATACACTTGGAAACCACATAGCACAGTAATGGTGAATTATTTGTTTTCCTTCAGTGTATTCCTTCTATTTTGGATATTGTTTAGTGGAAAAAACCAATAGATGAGTTGTTTCAATCGAATATGCAGTTTCTTCATGGTGGGGAGACATCTTGTTAGTGGTCGTCATCTCCCAAGGGGATCTTGTTCTTTAAGTCATTTTCATTGGTTATGTTTTCTCTAATGAGGTAGGTAGTGCAGGATAGTCAAAAATCTAAGTGACTCATTCATTCTGGATCCACCAAAAAAACTTATTAGGTTCATTTGAAGATTAGTTATCCATGTATGAGGTTGGACATTTCTGACTTCATATCATGATTCTATACCTATTAGCTAGTAGAGAAAGAGCATCAAAGGCCATCTGGCTTGCTTCAAGCACTACCCATTCATACCTAGAACTGGTATGAGGTCTCTATGGATTTCATTATTGGATTACATCCTACACCTCAATGAGGGAACACCGTTTTCTTAGTGATTTAGCGTCTGACCAAATAATTCCCCTTCATTTTGATTAGAGATATATCTAATGTCGATGAGCATGGTTGACTATATGTTCTGGAGACAGTGAGCCTCCATACGGTGTCATAAGATATTATTCTTAATAAAGCCCCCCCCCCCCCCCGCATTACCTCTCGTCCTTGGAAAGGCCTTCAATGGGAATTGGGGTCTCAATTCAATCTGATTATGGCATATCATGCCCAATCCGAAGGGTAGATGGAATGAGAAAATAAGATTTTGGAAGACATCCTCCATGCATGTGTTTTAGATTTTGGAAATTCAAGGGATATTCATCTGGGATTTGTTGAATTTTCTTATAATAAAAGATTCCAATCCTCTATTATAATGGATTTAACTGAGGCACTCTATGGTTGGCCTTGTCTGACTCCATTATATTGGACTCTGGTATGTGAGACCTCAAATCTAGGGCAGTGTATAAAATGTCTAAGAATGTTAAGCTGGTCAGGTGGCAGTTATTGACTGCATAGAGTCCCCACATATTTTATGCCGATCAAAGGTGTCTGGATCTTGAGATCTCAGTGAGTGATCTGGTATTCATGAAGGTGGACCCTCGCTTGGGCCAACATCATTTTAGAAGGTAGGGAATGCAGACGCCGAGGTGTATTAGGCCTTTTGAGATCACGGAGAGTATTGGAATGTTTCCATATATGTTGGATTTACCATCTCATTTGGAATCAATTCATGATGTGTTTCATGCCTACAAAATGATGGAGTATAATTCAGACCCATCTTAGGCATTGAATGTGGGAGAGTTGGAGATAGAGCCCGATTTATCCATGTTTGAGCAGCCTGTATGAATAGTGGATCCCATAGAAAAAAGTTATTTGGGAAAAGTCCATTTTATTGTTCTATGTACTTTTATAACATTGTAATTATCTATATGAGACTTGGGAGGGGAATTCATGGGTTGAGTAGGAGAATCCATTCTTTTTTTGGCCATATTTTGAGTTAACTTTAAGATGGCGGAAATTTTTCTTGATGGGGAAAATTATCTCAACCGTATTTTTTTCAGGTATATTTTTCCTTTTTATTTTTGGGTTATAATTTTCCACTAGGTTCCCATTTTAATTTTGGATAAAAATTTTGGTTTTGGGTGGATAGACCAAGGCACACAATTCGCACGCGGTTACTGTAAACCATGTGCACCACCTAAGAAACTATAAGATAATAGATAACACCTAACAAATTTCCATTCCACATACATGGACATTGGATTTTAAAAAACCATTCTTGTAGGCCCATGTAATAGTGTGAAAGTCTCCCTTTAAATAAAATTCTCTAAACAGTAACTTAACAATTTACCAAACCGGGCAGACTAACCATGTGTGGTCTCCAGATCATTAAAATTTTGTATACCCTCTCAATATTAACCCCTAAACCACCCCATTGATTCCCTACTTTGGTATTCCTATCCCTAGGTGTGCCTCTCTCTCTTTTCACCACCATTTGAGCTTCGATTTTGTGGAGGATTATCCTCGAATCATCATGTAATCCTTCATTTTAATCCTAATTTCCCTCTATTCAAGATATTCCTCTATTATTATGGTGGTTTCCTCTTCTCTAATCACATGGGTAAAATTTTAGGGTTCTATTTTGATATTTTTGGTTAGAACATTTTGATAACGAGTTTATTTGGTTGTGGTGTGATCGAGGTGCGGTTGGAGTTTCACACTGATTTCCAAACCTTTCTCCACCAAAGGTAGGATATTCCACAGTTAAACATTTATAAAAGAATATATTAAGATTTCTTATGTTATTTATCATGTTTTATGCATTATAAGTGTGGTTAGAAATTATTTTTAAATATATTTCATATTAAATTGATTCTAAAATAGACTTTACATGAAAAAATGGTGTATTCTTGATGTGATCCCTTATTTTATTATTACAAAATGTTTTATTAATTGAGTAAATGATTAATTAAATTGGGTTTGTGGTAAAAATAATGGTTGTAAGAGTTTCAGTGTTCTTTTGGGTTTTAAAAATCATTTTGAGAATGAAAATGATAACTTTGATGTCTGTAGTGCCTTGTTTGGTTGTGAAATTTTGAAGTGATATTATGTGTAAAATGTGATACTTTTTGAGCACTAAGGGAAGCCCGAATACCTAAGTGGGAAGACTAGGAATATTTTTCTAGTTGTATAGAAGAAGATAAGGCTTGGTTTCATATAGTGGTAGTGTCGATGAAGACATAAACTAAATATATTGATTAAGATCGGAGGCAACTATTATTTTGTATGTTTCTTCTCTCTAGTGCCTCGTGAATGGGAATGTTGATGGTAGTGGTTCTTATACAACGTTTCATCAAGAAGTGAGGTTCTAGGGTCCCATTAATAGATAGTACCCATAGGGCCTATCCCATTGTTAGTTCTCTTTGACTGTGTTTTACACACCATCATCATATGATGTGGAATTTGGGGTTACATCAAAATTAAAAGAGTTTTTTAATTTAATCCCTTTAAAAGTTTTTTTCATCAAAACATCTTCAATTTAAATTGTTCTAGAATTTCATTCCATTTATTATACTTGTACGAATATTTTTCATTTAAAATTTAGATCATGGAATCCTTTTGGGTGGAATCCTACTGGGAATTAGATAACACACTAATTACACCATTGGGTATATGTAGACTTGGTCATTTTGGATAAAGGTATGGGTAAATCATTTGGTGATGGTGGATTGGGATTTTAGTAATTCTATTGTGTTGTGTAGCACTGGTGGTTTGAGGGAGGTGTTCCCTTTTCTGTGTGGTGGGTTTTTTGAGATTGTTTTTGGTTTAATTTTTTTTGTAGTTACCCTCTTTGAGTTTCTTATAAAATTGTAGTAAAAAATTTGAAACCTTATAAGAGATTATTTGTTTTGGTTTTATTTTTATGTTTATTTATATTATAGATTTTTTGATGATTTTAAATTCTAGAAAAATCATTCCCATGTGGTGATATTGATACTTGGGAACTTCTGTCATCCAATGGGGGATCAAGAATGCCCTCTAGTCCTTGCCACAGATAAGGTTGGTGCTCGTTCAGATGACGACCGGGCATGGTTCGAGACATTTATAAATGTTTAATAAATGGTCATCATAAAATAATATATTATATGATATATAAATATATTATTCTATAATAAATTTATAATAAATATATATTTAATATTCTGGAGTTTTGAATGTTTACTATAGAGGTCAATACTTGATGAAAAGTATTTTTATCTATCTTTTACATAATATAAAAAAAATCATATTAACCAAAGTTTTATTTTCTATGTTGTATATAATTTCCATGAATGTATTTCATGATTAGTCAAACTGAAATTATTTTTAATTAAATATATGTTTTACGATCTATCTTTCAAGTGATTTTCAGTTCAAAAGTTACCATATTGGAAAAGAATTTTTGTCTCAATTTTCCTTCTATGAGACTTTTGTTATGTACGGTACCTATACTTATTCATGAAGTATATATGTAGCCCCATTTACATATAATATTATAAATTTATTTATCCTAATTATATTTTTTGTTAAATTTTATGTTATTAGTTATTGAGTATTATGATTCAATGATACCAACGTGTAATTATTTTAAATTGAAATCTAATCATTTATGAGGATCATTTCTGATTATGTTCCTGATGATAAAATAGCATATTCAATATCTTATGGAAATAATAAATAGAATTAATAACTTTTTATTCGTGATATATTCATGAAATAATATCATTTTCCACTCATTTTTACTTAAAAATTTATAGACATATATTTTAAAAAAATTGAAATTATTTTCTTTCTTTGGATAGAAATCTATTAATTTCAAATACCATGTTTTCTAAAAAAATTATAAAAAATGTATTATTATTATATTACTATTTTTGAAATACGATTTTTCCATTATTTTATTTTTTAGAATAATAATTTTATGGGAATATTCAAATATCTTTCCTAATAATGCATTTTTCCCTTTCATCAAAAATTTGTAAGGATGTTTTGTTTATACTTGTACATCCTAAAAAAATTATTTATCATAATGAACATTATTTTCCTTGAAACGTAATTTATATTTTTTTCAACATTATTTACAAATAAAAAGATTTACAAAATTCGTTTTCATTTAAAATATGCTTCTTGAAATCCGAAACGATATTTTCCTTGAGAAAAGTTTTAAATTACTCATCAAAATAATTTTCTATATAAGATTACATTCATTTATGATACCAATAACATAATGGAGATATGATCTAAGGACACCATTATTATTATATCTCTAAATGTTTTGTGTTTATGATGGAATTATTTTTATCAATCATGTTTCCCTTCTACATGTTAGACCATGATAATATTCTTTTGAAACCTGCTTCCATTTCCATGGGTTATGCTGTGATGATTATGAATCTTGGTACACTTCCACATGTTATTATATGTCAAATGTTAATGAAAATCATTTTTTTCATGGGTTATGATATGATGAATGATTTATAATATTTTGGAAAACATATATATGATTTTTATTTTATGATGGGATAGACATATATCTCTCTCCAATTCATTAGGTAATGATAAATGGTATATGAGCTCAGTGGGTATATGCATGGTTAGACCATGCTCAAAAAACGGTAAACGGGTGGTTATTCTAGGCCCAAAAAATGGTACATGGGAGATCTTCTTAAGCCAACATTGGGAACATGGGCCCTTGGACCCATTCTATTATGTTATAAACGCCTAGGTGGGCAGCCTTGAAAAAATATTTTATATTATTATATGTATAATACAAATCTACTTCTTATGCGAATTTTTATTCCCCATGTCTCATGTTATTTTATTTTTATATTATTTATATCTTTTTTATTACCAATCATTATTCCATGATTCATCTATATAAAATTTTTCATGTGGGAAATTATTTAAAAAATTTATTATCATGTTCTCATACCCTCATCCTAATGTTAGGATTATGCGTCTCACATATTTACCCTTAAAGAGATTATGATATCACCATTTATTATATTTTTATACCCAATGTTATAAGTAGATTTATTATGCTTGATTTTTTAAGAAAGTTTCTAGATATGAAGGTCTTAGTGGGAGACATTGTATCTCACCTATGAATGACCTATTTATGTTTCCATGTTCTAAATGGTCCTAAAATATTATAGAACATATGAAATAAATTTTTTACTGTGATGAATATTCATCAAATATGATGTAATAGACATGTATCATAATCCTATGTCACTATCTAAACCACTATTGTGTGGTGATAAGATAGTATTCAAGCCTAAACTGAATTGATTCCATGATATTTCTAATATATGGGATTTTAAACATACTATTCAACCATTTATAATTTTTTAAAATAGATTGTTTTTCGTAAAAAATACATCAAATTCAGTTTCATCCAAGGTTTCCTGGTGGCTTATTTAGTACATGATCACTCAATAATGTATTTTAAATTTATTTTATTTAAAAACAATTATTATTATTATTATTATTGAATACACTTATTATAATTGACCACACTATGTTATGGAAGCATTTTTCGTGTCATTCGATGTCTTTTATTATAACCCTACTTAGAAATTTTGATGTGCTTTTATATTTCATGATGAAAGAACCAACCAAGAGAAACAGACCAATTCTGGAGGGTTGAGAAGTGGAGAACATATAATGTTGAGGACCCAGACAGACATTAGAGGACCTTACATTTTATTTATTTATTTATCTACTAAATTATACACATGACATGATTTATACTCTTTAAGATAATTATTATTATAAGAAATGTATTTCTTTTTTAATTTTACACTTGTTCACTTAGGTTATTTGTTATATTATTTATGATAATTATTGATTGTATATCATGGTACTGAGGGTATTTTCTCCCCACACATGGAATCAAAACCTCGCTACTATTTTGAATCATCTAATAAGTGGGGAGGCAAGCTCGAGATCATGTGATATTCTGACTTGAACCCAAAGTAACAATCTATGTTATGATATGATCATTTGATAAATACCATTGAGTAAAAATAAAAAACATCCCATTTATAAAAAATATTAGACAAAATATCCCAGAAAATACCTTAAGGGAATAATGAGATGGCTTAACTGTTGAAAATAAAGGAATTATGTTAATCAATACTGAATCAAAATAAAAACTACATGTAATGAAATGGAAATAAATAAGGGTCATATCAACACTTAGTGTATGGTACAACGTTTCTACTACAAGTATCAAAGGAATTATCTGTGATTATTACTTGAAACTAGGATTTTCAGAGATAGTCAATGAAAATAATAACTAATTCCTAGAGAAAATGGTGGTTAATATGTTATAAATATACCTGATGAAAATTGGGATAATAACATGGTTATATCTAAGTATTTTATTAACTCAATAATATATAATATAAAATTTTATTTTTGTTCTACCCATTGTTCCATATATTTCATGTTTTTTGTAACTATTCATTAACCACATGAACACATGGAGGTTGAGCTATTAGTGAGAATTGAAATTTTGGAAATTATTTCATTCCTTTTATATTACTCCTCACCATTAAATTTATTTCAATATAACCACCACAAGAATAATTACGTACTTACTTTAGTGGATTTTGATGCTATATTGGGTATTAATTGGATTTCCTTATATAAATACAACTTATAATTTCATTATATATAGATTTCTCTTCACATACTAAGCCCTTATACAATGTTATAAAAGTGTATACAGGTGGATGATTCTCATTTGAAATCATTTTCCCAATATTTTATATTATTTTTTTATAATTTGGCATATTTAACACAAATGTTTGATAAAAATTTGATAATCATGCTTAATGTAATTCCCATTATGTGGGACTATTCTAATATATTCCCCAAATATTATTACAAACATTCTATTGATTTATATTTTTAGTTATTAATTGAACATATGCATGGATATCTACCCATATCTAGGGCTCCCTAAAGAATTGCCAACATTTATGTAAATGAACCCAAGAATAATCTCCAAGAGAATCTGGAAAAGGGTTTTATAATTTAGGGTGTTCCACCATTGAGTGTATCGATCCTCTTCATTAAAAATAAATATGAGCCATATATCAAAACAAGATATCCATTAAAATATATTATATCATGTTAGACAAATATTAATATCATTAGGATCCATTCCAGAACAAAAAAATTTCTAGTATATTTTGATACAAGATATACAATATTCTTATTTGTAGAAATTTATTTTACAACTTATAATAATATATTCATTCATAGTACACTTCTTGAAATTCCCTAAATAAAATATTTATTTATAATATGGGGAATTAAAACATATGAAATGGTCATCTCAAATTCTCTATATCTGTTTACATGTATATTTAAATTGATGATAATATTCAAAAAAAATATGATTATAAGGATATGAACATTTTATTATTACTTAAAAGGTTCATACCAACTATATGATATATTATATGAGTGATTCATGTAATACATAATTATCTTTAAAAAAGATAATATTCATAGGAGAGTGGAATCATCAATAATCAGTCGTGATTTATGAGTTGATAATGTAAATATATGAAGGTGTAGATAACATAACCAAATAAAGTTATGATCATGTATAAAAAGAAATAGGTTCAATAAAAAAGAACATGAAATCAAGACCTCTAATAAACATAAAGACACGAAACAATGTTCATCTATCTTATTATGGTCATGAAAACAAACACAATGCATTATTTTATGGACATAAAAACCAGTCTCTGATTAAACATATGAACATGAAACTAGGTACACATGGCTAATTGTGATCATAAAATTTACTTCATGAATGACATTATCATCTCAAGGGTCATTAATAATTAACAAATTCTTTATGGGGTATATAATTTTATTCCCACCCGTCACATAATCTTAATCCATTCACTTGTGTTCCTCAAGATCATAAACTATATATCATATTACGAAACCATAATCACTATAAGAGAAATAATACATATAAAAATCTAATCATCATAATCAAAACTCATCAAGAAGAATAATAAGTATGGTATCATGGGAACATAACCTCAGTAAAGAGTAACTAACATCAAATAATTCCATTTTAGATGAAAATAAATTTAAAATACCACTATGTATGTTTCTTAAGTAAAATAATATTTTCACATTAAAGTCACTTCTTTAAAATCTAAAGATTTACAAAATATTATTCAATACATTTTCATTTAAATGAAAAATAGAAAATTATAAAATAAACACTGAATCATTTTGGTTATTATGGTTAGAAATTTTATTCATGTTTGTTTCTTCAAAACCAATATTCTATTCACATTTTTGGTAAAATGTCAAAATTACCCCATTCAGATAATGAAAAAAATATTACATCTAAATAATTTTTTTAAAAAATTCAAACATGGTTAAAAATGGATTTAAACAACCATAATGTAATATTAAAAACAATTCTTAATTTTTTTTGAATATATATAAAAGAGAAGAAAAATTATTTTTTACCAAATAGATAAATAATTTTAGTTTTCATTAAAATAATTATTTCAATCTCTTAAGTACATAAATGTTGTAAAATTAAATGAAACAAGTGATTTATAAATATAACTAGACTATATTGAAAATAATGAGTTTTTTTAATGGAATACTATAATATTTCACCATTAAAACTCTATCATATACAATCTTGATAGACAATGATATTTTAGTATAATCCCCTTACAACTTTGGTAACATTTTAATGAAACCCTAAATAAAGAGAGAAACATATATTTTTATTAATATCCATACAATGTTCATATAAATAATAATAAAATAAATTCATGTATAGTATGTACACTATATAACAAGAACAATTGGTGAATATATCAGGTATCTCAGTGAAGAAAAACATAGAAAAAAATCACCCTTACATCAATTAAAAATTTTCATTATAAAAGTTTGAAAATAATATATAATAAAGATATATTTATTATAAATTTATTAAGGGTGCATACTCATATATATTATACCATATATTATTCTATTATAACATCTTATCACCAGTTTGTTGGAAATTATTTCCTAAAATCAATATTTTGATTGATAACTACTTTGTTTTTCATTCCTATTTTGTATTAAAATTATTGATATTTATACATTGATAATAAAACAATAGTTTAATAAATTTTAAACATGATAAAAATATATTATATATTCATTCTATTTATATTTTTACAAATTCATAAAAGGAAGATATAGACAGATGAATGACACAGTTCATGGGGATGGTATATTATACGTACTCATGAACATCATTTCCATTTTTTGATAGATATAAAAAAAATCAAGGTATATAATAGTATAAATTTCTATATTAATAATTATATTATATATAAAATATATGTTAAATCTATACTAATTACCATCTATGCAAATTGGAATAAAAAAACATGAATCTTATCGCTTCGAGGAGGGGGTAGTCCATAGATACACATTCCCAGCGTTAATATTTTCTGATGAATTAGAAGTTATAAAGGTAGTTATTATAATATAATCATTGTAAGATCCCAGATTTCTCTGTTATGTATGTTATTGTTTACGTTTCAGTTTACGTCTCTATCATGGTTATTTAATTGCTTTCCCAAGTCCTTGAGAAGGATTGGGGATGTTCCAGGGGTTTAGGACATAAAAAGGGGAAAAGGGGGATTTCTGGGAAATCTGCATGGTTTTTGGATGGTTTGAAAAGCTATCAGAGGGGAGACCATGCAGCCATTAAAATCCACACTCTTTACAGATAGTCTAGAAAACCGTGCGAGATAAGGTCATGTGGGAATTAGCCTCTACCCGTTTTTTTCATATTTTAGAAAACCATATGGGTAAACCATGCGTCCTGTAAACATTAAAAAAACTACAATAATGCCATTGCAGGATTTTATGTTCCACTAGTGATTTCCTCTTTTTTTCTCCCTTGAAACCTAGTGATGACCTAAAATCGTCAAGATCCTTCATAGATCAATCTCCATCATCTTAGTGTTGTTTGGTGTGTATTGGTTGCAGATTGAACACCCAGGTAAGGCTAATCCCACTCTTGCTTCACGTTTGGTTTTGAGGTTTGTGTCTCTTCATTATCTGCATCTAATTCCCTCAAACCCCTATTTTTCTGTGAGACATAGGTTTTGACTTCATGTTTTTGTTGAATCAGGATCTAATTCTTTAGTTGAGAGTTTGTTCACCAACGGGTTCAAGGTAGGTGGTCTACAAGTGGTATCCCTTGATTTCATGTGGATTTGTTCATATATGGTTATGTTATTAATTTTACTTTTTTTGTTCTCAGATCCCTTAATTTAATTGGATAGAGTATGTGTATAAATGATTAATTTAACTCTTCATGATCCCCTCAAGTAAAACGGAGGGTGGTCAAATGATATTAGGTCCACCCATAGGGTGTGCCAATATTCCCCTGATAGAGTTTAGATAAGTAAGTGTAAGGTCATTATGAGAGAACATAGATCCCATGATGAATAAGGTAATATTAATAAAGGATGTGTAATTGGTGTTTAGTTATACACATAGTTTGGGTAATGGCCTAAGGTTTTATTTGGTTGGAATAAAAAAACGATAAAAGGATTAATGGGAAAATTCTACGGGAATATATTTTTATATGAATATTGATAGTGAAATAGGCATGGGAACATTGAATGGGGATAAAGGCGTTAATTAATATAAATGATTTATGTTTTAATGTACTGATCCAAAATGATAATTTCCCATTTATTTATAATATCGTGACATTGTAAATGAAATTGACTATCCTTTTTTAATATGGTTAATTGTGGTGAATGATAAATATGCATGTGCACATGGTTGGTAGTGTGGGGTATCGACATGAGGTTCAATTCCCATTGGTAGAGTTGAAACAAGGATCTAACTCCACCCCTAAATTCATGGGTTAGGGAAGGGAACAAAGTTTTATTTCCTTAACAGTTCCATTCCACCCGGACCCAAGCTTCAGGGTGAGGATTATGAGATTATTATACCACGATTCCTAGTGATATTATCTTGAATTTATTTCCATATACATGAGAACATTGAATGTTAATAATCCATTGAACACATGAAAAATCTAGATTAAATCATGAAATTCCTAAATAGTGAACCCGAATTCAATGGTAGTATTGTCAAAAGAACATAGTCTAGAATCTCCTATTGAACTGTTAATCTTTAAATGCCTTCATTTATCACATTCATGAAATATCTACATTTGTTAGATATTTTGTAGACACCTTTGGTGGTGGCCTACTGATTTATACTCACACCCTACTCGGTCTTCCATTGGGTACCCATGTAGACATCATGTTTGCAGGTCAGGAGAAGGGCAAGAGCCCTATGCTACGGAGTTGAGTAGGACATGGGACAAGTATGGGAAAGGTTCCAGACATGGAGTCTATAATATATTGGTGATTCTTCTATTTTTCTATTTTTTGTTTTTTTTCACATGGAACTATAGAATATAATGACATATTTACATTTTAATATCGTTGTACTTAGTTTTGGGAATTTGTTATTTTTGCATGTTATTGATTGTTGACTATTGTTTCCATTATTTAAATTATAATCAGTTCTGAACTACTCTAATAATGAGGGTATAGTCTCCCCACATGACTTATTACATCCTCTCTGCTAGTTAGAAGCCTCTGGTGTATATGTAGGAAATCTTGATGTCATGTAGCGACCTGGCATGGGGAACCAGTTTAGTGACTCCTAGGTCGGGGACATTACAAAGTGGTATCCGTGGAGTTATTTTCCCTTTCATAATATTTTGGTATAGTAGAAAGGAGGTTAGGAATTTTTTGGGACTTGGTAATGTTCTTGTGATTAGGAGTAGATAAATATTGTATGGGGGAAACCCAAGTCACTCTAGGAATGTATTTTTGTTCTTATTATGCATTGTTATATTTAATGATATTTCACCACTGAGTGATTCACATGTTGGGTGATTTGACGAATTTGTGATATTTCTATCATGTCTGTAAGGGTGTGAGGTCATGCATTCACACGTCATTCTAGGACTCAATGTAGGCATGTTACATGCATCATGATAGGTACACACAAGAGATGGGTGTGCTGGATATAAAAGATAGGATGCATATGTTTTCTTAAAATTATGAAATTATGAAAAATGGGATGGTCTGAATGGGTAAAAAAGAAAGTCAAAAGGGAATGTAGTAATTAGAATATGGTGTTTAATAAGGAATTAAGCATGGATTAACCTGTTTTAAGGGTAAATTGGAATTGAGAAACTATTTTGAATCGGTTAAAAGATACAACTTGTGACCATGTGAATTAGATACCATGTTTGACATGGCCTTAGGAGAGATGGCCAAGGGCAGTCATATGGTTGTGAGTTGGATCTCTTTGGTTGTTTATGAGAACTAGTTTGGTTTTTTCAAGTGATGAGCCTACATATATCTCTTTACTTCTCATAAAAGTGTTATGGTTGCATTTTAATGCTCATGTTTGGAATTTCAGGGAAATGCCACCATGAAGATGTGTTCCAGTTGGGTGACATGAGGACGTTGCTGTGAATTCCTCTTTGGTAGCGATGTAGATGAATGTGATGATCATTAATAATAGGAAAGGGTTGTTCTGTGATAACATTATTCATTTTATGTAGATGATCGAATGAGACCGAAGACGGGTTTCTCCGAGTATGTTTGAGATGACCAGAGAGTTTCAGCTGCAACACCCTACAATCTTCATCGAAGATGATGGTCCAAAAGAAGAAGAGATTCTGATAGATTCCATCCAAACTATTCATGACCATACAAATACTCCTCTTGAGAAGAATGTCTTGTTAGAGGCCTACATACTTAGGGGTCATAAAAAACGTTGGTGGGACATAATGGTTCAAATGAATAATGTTGAAGGAATGGTGAGGAAGGATTTTTAGGAGAAGTTTCTCAATAACTTCTACACAAAAAAATGAGTTGGAATAAAGATTAATATTTAATGATGATAAAACAAAGGGAAGTTTTGGTTATGGACTGTGGTTTTCATTTCTCCGATTTAATGTGCTTCGTTTAGACATTTACAGGATATGAGGCAGCCATGGGGAAATGCTTCCAAGGTGCGATGAGACATGAGATCAGATGTCATGTGAATATATTTCATCTAAAAAGGATTGCTGAAATGGTGGATAAATCCCTTATCATGGAGTGTAAGTGTAATGGAGCTTCTCATAGTGAAGTTTTAGTGCATGTTGGGTGAGAATGATGTGCGGATTCTGATTGTAGGAAGTTCTGTTTTGGAATCTTTCAGCTAGGTGGGATCACACATAGTAGTCCAAAGAGGGGGTGAGATTCTCAGGATGACAACCAAGTATTCTATTATTAGTGCGATAGGTTGGTTCACAATACTGAACACTATCCCCTTTCCACATATCGAGTGCTGACCATGCGCCAGGTTAGTCCACATGTAGTGGTTATGCAGGATCTCATGACAGTGAAGGAATGATGGAAATTAGAGGCAGGATCCTAGTGTAGGCATGGGGTTGGTTACCCCATATCAGGAATGCAGTTGGAGATCCACGGGGCTTACTAGTAGAGATGGTGGATGTAGATATCTGGGGTGTGATTATCCTTACCAACAAAGTAGTGTAGTGCTGGGGTACTCTAGTCGGAGCCATGGGTAAAGTGGTAGTTCATATCCCTGCAGTTTAGGATACAACTAAAGGTGGTGAGATCAGACCATCTATTTTTCAATGTACAATTCTTGTAGCTTCCACTCATACTAGTTCTTTATTTGACCCAGGTTCTACATATTCCTTTATTTCTGCTTAGTTCATAGTTTTTTTCGTCATAACCATATAAATTCCATGTGGGGTAATGCTTCATGATACTCTGTTAGGGGTACAATTTCATGACATTAGTATGTGTAAGAGTTATGCTCTAGAAGCTTGTGGGTGTCATTTTCTGTGGGATATGTTTTTCCTATAGATTTTATGTTTTGACCTAATCAGGGGATTATAGTGGTTGGTGTTATATCAAGCCCATATCGACTGTTACCAAAATTGGGTAACATTCACATCTCTCTATTAGAGCACTTATATAAATCGTTGTGAGTGGAAAACTCAAGCAGACAACATAGGGATGTTACACCAATAGTTGGGAGAACTCACAGCATAAGATGCATGACATATGATAAGTGATGGGGAGAAAGGGCAACCAAACATCCCTTTTGTTGTGAACTAGTTTCAAGATGTGTTTTCTTGAAGAATTATTTGGATTACCACCTGAGAGAGATGTTGATTTTATGATAAAATTATTTCTAGGAGTATAGCTAGTTTTTATTCTACTCTATATATTATAGGAATCTAAACCAGATTATAGTTAAGAAACAATACCATCTTCCTATAATAGATGACATGTTTGATCATCTCATAGGTTCCTATGTATTTTCTATGATATATTTGATATCAGGATACCATCAATTGACTGTGTGACTATCTGACATTCCTAGAATATCCTTCTGAAGCATGTACGAGTTTAATGAATTTCTAGTGATGTTGTTTGGTTTGACCAATGCACTTGTACTATTCATGGACATGTTGAACCAGATATTTCTCCCATACCTAGATCAGTTCATAGTTTTCATTGTTGATGATATATTTTTGTACTCTGGAACTCATTATGATCATTAAAAACATCTTGACATCTTCTTGAGTATACTAAGATATAATAAGATTTAATCGAAGCTATCAAAATGTCAGTTTTTTATTGATAAGATGCAATTTTTAGGACACATACTTATTGAGTCAGGTGTGTCAGTGGATCCGGAAATGGTGTATGTTATGGTGACATGGGAGTATCCCATGAACGTCTCTGATATTTAGTGATTTCTGGTTTTGTTTGGTTATTACCGAAGGATTATTAGAGATTTCTCTCATTTCACAATGCTTCTAGCAAGCCAAACCAAGATGTGTGTTAATTTTGATTGGTCAGAGGCTTACAAGAATGATTTTATAGAGATGAATAAGTGGTTGACTACCACACTGATCTTGATCTTACCCGAACCAGGTAAAAGGTACACCCTGTTTTGTGATGCATCTGGTGTTGTGATTTTGGTATTGTTGATGTAGGATGATCTGTTTGTAGCTTATGGGTCAATAAAGTTGAGGATACATGAAAGGAATTATCATACTCATGACCTTGAGCTATAATTTTTTGTTCATGCTTTATGGTTTTTGTGGAATTAATTGTTGGGAGAACCTTTCACGATGTTCATCGGCAATAAAAGACCCAATGATATATTCTCTCAGTGGGATTTGAATATTCGACAGTGAAATTGGGTTGGGAACCTGCAGTCCCTTGATTTTGAGATGCTGTAAACAATAGGGAATGGGAATAGTGTCACCAATGCTCTAAGCTGGAAGACTAATAATTATGTAGTTCAAAAATCCAAATTAGGTTGGGTGATGATGGACTTGTTTTCAGATATGCATTTTACGGTTAGTATGGGAACAGATAGATGGCCCTTGCTTCTATAGCAGTTGAGTCCTTTCTTTTGATATGAGTTAAAGAGACTCAGTTTGTGGATCTAGAGTGTTTGGTTATGAAATAATGTCTTAAATGTGGGGAGTCACCTTTTGGTTTAATTTTTCGTGCTGATGGATTTTCTTATGTTCATGGTCGTGTTGTGGTGTTGTAATATGTACTATATTAATTGATGTGCGAGTTCCATGTGTCGATGTGGGTAGTGCATCCAGGAATCACTAAGATGTATCGTGATCTTTTTTGGATGTTTTGGTCACTGGGAATAAAGAAAAAATTTGTGAGTATTGTGGCATGATGCCTTACCTATCAGGAGGTGAAGGCTAAGAATTAGTGTCCATGTGGGTTCTTGCAGTCATTTCCTAATCCAGAGTGGAAGTGGACTGACATCACGATGGACATTGTGGTGGGTTTTCCAAGTATGCCTCGTAAGAATGATGCATTTTGGTTGGTGGTATATTGGCTGACCAATGTGGCCCATTTATTGTCTTTTTAGGAGACCAATACAGTCGTCCAATTGGGGGAATTTTATGTTTGAGAAATATTATGGTTTCATGGTGTGTCGAGAACCATAGATTCGGATCATGATCTACATTTCACCTTGAGCTTCTGTAGGTCGCTATAGAAGAAACTTGGTACCCAAGTGTTTTTGAGTATGGCTTACCATCCATAGACAGACAGGCAGTCAGAGAGTACAATTCAGGTATTAGAAGACAATATGAGAGCATGTGTTCCAGATTTCATTGGTTCATGGGTGAAACACTTGTCGCTTATTGAGTTTTCTTATAAAAAAATCTTCCATGAATCATTTTAGAGGCCACCTTTTGAGTCCCTTTATGAGAGGCCATTTATTTCACCACTGTGTTAGTTAGAGGCAAGAGAGTATGATCTATTAGGTCTAGGATTTGTGTAGGAGACACTAGAGAAGGATTGTTTGATTCCAATGCATATGGTAATAGCTCAGAGTAAGAATAAGTCATATGAAAATTAGAATCATTGGCCTCTTGAGTTCATGGTGGGTGATAGTAAGTTTCTTCAGGTGCCACCATGGTTGGGTCACCATTGAATTCGGATGCTGGACAAGTTGGCTCCACGATATGCGGGTCTATTTGAAATTGTGGACAGGACCAGGCCGGTGGCTTATCAATTGTCTCTTCTTTAGTTGTGTAGGTGGATGCATGATTTTTTTCAAATTTCACAACTCCAAATGTATCATCTTGATCTATCTCATGTGATTAATGCTAAGGATGTTGAGCATGAGGCTGACACATCCTTTGAGAGGCACTGGGTTTGTATAAAGCTTCATAGTGAAAATGTTTTGTAGGGAAAGGTTGTTACATTAGTTCATGTTATATAGAAAAGTGGAAATGTTTTGGAAGAAACATGGGGGATAGAATTAGATATGTGGGCCTTAGGGCCTAATCTCTTTTCTTTGGGAACACAAAAAAGCTCAGAATAATCCGATTTGGGACGAGACGTTATTAGGTGTGGAGGTTGTATGATCCTGAATTTTTTTGTAAGGTATGGTCCTGTTATGTTTCATTTTATATCCCCATTTTGGTTAATTAAGTGTTTCCCATGTCCTTGAGATGGCTTATTGGTGTTTATGGTGTTTGCGACATAAAAAAGAAGAAATAAAGGATTTGGGGTAATCTGCATGGTTTGCGCATGGTTTGGAAAACCATGCGAGGGGAGATCGTGCATGCAGTAGAAATCCAAATAGTTTGTGCATGGTTTTGAAAACCATACAAGTAAGCCATGTGGTCTAAAAACATTTAAAAAAATACAAAAAAAATTCATTGTGGTACTTTAATATCCACAATGTATTTTCCTCCTTTCTTCTCCCTTTAACCCTAATTACTCCCCAAAAGCATCCAAAGCTTATATAGATCAATATACATCATCATAGGGTAGTTTTGAGTGTCGTGGGTTATAGATTAATGTTCTTGATAAGGATTATACCACTCCTGCTTCTCTTTTAGGTTTAGGGTTTGTATCTCTTCATTCTCTCCATATGAAGCTCTCTAGCCCCACATTTTCGGTGAGATTTAGGTTAGTGATTCATGAGTTAGTTGAATCGGTATCTAAGGATTCAGTTGAGAGTGTGTTCACCAATGCATTCAAGTTAGGTTGTCTACAAGTGGAATCCCTTGGGTTTCAAGTGGATTTGTGCATGTAGGGTAATGTTCTTAATTTTCCATTTGTTTGGTCATGGTTCCCTTAATTTATTTGGATATAGTGGTAGTCAAAATGGTTAATTGAACTCCTCATTCTCCCCTTAGAATGCATGGTGGATGGACAAATGAGATTAGGGCCACCCATTAGGTGTGCTGATATTCCCCGGATGTAGAGTTTAGCACTGTAAGTGAAAGTTTATTATGTGAGAACATAGATCCCATGGGTAATATGTTAATATTATTATGTTTTGCATCATTGGTGTTTATTAATACACATAAGATTGGTAATAGCCTAAGGTATTGTATGGTTGGAATGAAAAGGGATTAAATGGAATAATCAAAAATGTTAGCGGATTAGCTTTATACTTGAATATGATTAGTGAGATAAGAATGGGAAATGGGAATGGGGCTAAAGGGGTTATGTAATATATATGATGATTGTGTTAATGGATTGAGTAAAAATGTTAATCTCATATTTATTGATATAGTTTTGATGTTGTATGTGATATTGGCTATTCTTGATGATTTTTTTGAAGGTTGGGGTCAAAGACTCATTTATTATTAAAGCAAAGTAATGACCTCTTTAACTAGGTAGAGGGAGACCCATTACATAGCATTAAGGCCCAGTGGGCATTTATCAAAGACCTTTTGTGGTGATATGGTTAATTGTGGTGAATGATAAATAAGCATGTGAAAAATTCAGGTTGTGTGGGGTATAGAATTGAGGTTCTAATCCCACAGGTCGAGTTGAACCAAGGATCTAGCTCCACTCATAAATACACGTGTTAAGGAAGGTTACAATGTTCAATTCCCCTAATGGTTTCATTCTATCCGAATTGAGGCTTCGAGGTGAGGATTAATAGATTTTTATAATGTGACTCATAGTGAGATAAGAATTGATTTTATTCCCATATTCTTGATAATATTGAATATTCCTAATCTATTGAAGACATGAAAAGGTGGATTAAATCATGAAATCCCTATGTAGTGAACCAGGATTCTGTATTAGTATAGTCAAAGGAATAAAGTCCAAAATGTCCTACTGAACTATTAAATGTTTACTTGCCTTTATATATCAATTTCATGCCCTATCTTCTTTAACTAGATATTTTGTAGAAACTGTTGGTGGTGGAATACTTGGGTATATTAACACCATGCTCGGGCTATGATTGGGTACCCGAGCAGACATCATGCTTCCAGGTTAGGAGAAGCGAAAGATCAATGTGCTAGGGAGTTGAGTGGGACATGGGACAAGTATGGGCGAGGTTCTAGACATGGATTCCTGGCCATTTTGGGGATTCTGTTGTTTTATTTCTATTGGGTTTTTTTAATAAGTAACATTAGCATATCATGACATACTTATAGTTTTATATGGTTGAACACAGTTTTGGGAATTGGTTATTTATGCATGTTATCTATTGTTTCCTATTATTTATTTTATATAAATTATTATCTACTCTGGATTACTCTGGTAATGAGGGTATAATATCCTTTCATGACCTATTAGACCCTCTCTCCTAGTCATTGGCCTCTAACCTAATGGGAGACGCACATGAGGTCATGTAGAAACTATGATCAGAGCACTAGTTTTTGGACTCCCGGGTCAGGGATGTTACATAGATAAACTAAAAAAAATAAACTTATTGAAAGAGGTTGGGTAAGATGATTACCTATTCTTTTGTAAGCCTCATTTAGATCACTTATTAAGGAACCATGGAATACTCTTTTAGGAACACCATATACTCTAATTCATGGAATTTGAATTTTAAAAGATACTTTAGTAGGGTTTGGTCCAGCTGGAAATCTCAATGTTGAGTAATGAATGGAATGGATGGTTTCAATTTTATAAGTCAATTTTATATGTGAGGGGAGGGGAAATTTTGAAATTTCTTAAAATATTAAAATATAATAAAGTCATTATATACCCACATGCGTCAAAATGGATATATATTTGAATATAATTATTATGTGGCTTAAATCCCATAAACCAACAAAATTTATACTACTTTATATTTTCATATGAAACTTGTCCTTTTTAACCCCTTGGTTAATAAATTTAAAAACAATAATAGTATTTAAATTTTCAACATTAAAGGTATTAATTTTACCTCTAAGGTAAAAATTGGATATTTAATGTCTAAGGGAAGACATTATATATCATATATTATCCACATTTTCTATATTATGTTTTTTTTTATTTTTCAAATATTTAAAAAATATTACTTGCATAAAACATCATTAATTTCATTATTAATGTTTCATCTAATTTCACTTTAAAGATAAGAAAAAAATGTAATTTGAACAAAATACTTTAAAAAAACATCATATGTTATATTAATGTAAAATATTAGTTTAAATCAATAAATCAATAAATCATCCAAATTATTTTAATATTTATATTTTTGAAACCATCTATTTTATTTTTAAATTAATCAAATAAACACGAGGTTGGTGTTTCATATTCATATAAAGTAATTATTTTGTCAAATAAATTAAAATAAATTAAAAAAATTAAAATAGTTAATTCAAAATTAAAGAGAACATTTCAAACCAACCTTGAATTATTTTCATCGTTACGTAAAAATATTTGAGATATTAAAATCAAAAGGGTGTCATTTGGATTTATTCATTTTTTAAAGTAAAATAAAAGTCAATATCAAAGAAAAATGAAACCATGTGGCCATATATTCTTGAAATCGATTAAAAAGGACTAGATCCCCTCATATAATAGGTTGGATTTAGGATTTGGGATTATCTTGATACCTTTTCTCATGGTTGTAACCATATTTTACTCATTTTACCCTTACAGTGGTTAAAATTATTTACCAATGTTATTGTTGAAAATGATAAAAAATAAAATGGAATTTTTTTACAAATATATACTTCTTGATTTAAAATTTGGATGATATTTTTCATCATTCAATTACTATAAGTTGCATAAATTTATTTAAAATACCATTGAAAATTCAATGAAAATTTTTTTTCCCATAAAAAATTTATGAATAAATTTTTTATTCGATTTACTTATTACGTAACAGAACTACTTTTACATTGAAACCATATTAAAAAATTCATTTTTCTAAATTATTTAAAAAAATATAGTTTTCAATTTAAATTATTTCATTTCACTATTCATTAAGAAATAAAACATTTCATGTAATTCTAAAAATGTCCTTGAGAAAATAATTTTGACATCAGAGAAAAAAAAATGATATCTTTTTTTATAAAATATAATTACAAAATATTCCTAAAATAATTAAAAACATTTATCACAAAAATTAATAAATATCATTTTTTATGGTTTTTTTAAAAGTAAAATGAATTTACGAAAAAATAAGTTTCTTATCTTCTAAAAATTAATTAATATGTTTGTTTTAAGTAGGTCCTTTATATTGTTTTAATTATTTTGTATAACCTATTTATACACACCAATTCAATAGCTAGGTCATAGCTATCATATAATAATGTTTCATGGTTTATTTAATTTCATTTTTTATGTCATATAGGTTGTCCAGAATAATGTTCATTTTATGATAAATATTATGGTGTTACCCACCTACTAATAATTCTAATCCACATATGTTTTTACTCTATCTTGATTATTAGGGGCTTGACATTTGAAAATTTCTTTAACGAAAACCCACATCATAAATGGGGTTAAAAAACATCCTTTTAAAAAGACATAAATATGAAGGTCCTCAAAGAACTATGATTCCAAATAGGGTAAAATTATTGGGAGGTGAATATATTGACATTTAATAGAAAAATAAATTCAAAATACTATTAATGTGTTATAAAAAATATTTTTAAGATAAATTTACATACTAAAAAACCATAAATTTCAAATGGATAAAAAGAGAATCGATTCATCCGAAAATAATTTAAAATTATAAAATTGTATTTCAATATAATTTTCCTAAAGTTGAGAGAATATTTAACTTTAAATATAGAAAAAATAGTAAAATACACTTACATAACATATTTTACATTTCATAAACACAATTTCATTCATTGTTTGTGCTTCAATAAATTTCCACTTCGTCTCTTACTTTAGGAAATGAATATTCTAGTCGATTTTTTTACATGAAGAAATAAAATTGACAATTAATGGATCATAAGACCTATAAATGAATGAAATTTAATTTCATATATATATATATATATTTACCAAAACCATAATATTTAGAACAATATATCCAATATAGTAAAATATAATACACTACAATCTAAAATCTCAAAACTAACACACAATGTTCAACATAATCCACACCATAAATAATTAAACATAAGTATCCTAAAAAATATGTGTTACCAAGACTGAAATGAAAATATTATATTTATTTGATTTCATATCCTTCAAATATCAACATAAAAATTATCTTGAAATTATTTATAGTAGTCCAAAAATCACATGCCATATTGAATATTCCCTAGTCAAATATTTAAAAAAATTTAAAAGTTTACCTAAAATATAGTATTAATCAAATTAAACGTTCCATAAATAGTTAATTCACCATTTATTCTTTAAGAAAAATTACATAATATTGAATACATTCATTAAATCTAATAATTAAATAAACTTCATTAATGATAACATTTACATAAAATTACAAACTAATTTATAGGTCACTAATACTATTCTATTGAATTTATCAATTACTACCATAGATTTATACCAAAAACTGATTATTAACTCATCATAAATATTATATTATTGTATATTATTCCTTCAATAATGTGCTCTCAAAATTTATATCCTTACCACTAAATCATTTTTCTTGTTTATTGATAACATTCAACATTTTCTTTCAGGTCCTTAAAAAAACTATCGAGGAAAAATCCTTTAGTGTTAATGATTTTTATAACTAGAATATCATTTTTAACTGCTTATTAAAAATTAATTATTCAATTCCAATAAATAAATAGTTCAATCAAACCAATTCAATTATAGGCCTAAAATAAATAATTCCTTGGTCTTGGAGTTATACCCGGTATTAGGGCAATAACATGAATAATTTCCAAGTTCCCCACATACAATACATTTAATTACATGACAATTTTTAGATTGATGAACATCATATTTATTGTGAAAAATTATTCCCCTTAATTTTATATAGTCTCCTAGGTGCTTCTTCCCACATTCATGATATAATAAAAGTTGATATTTTGTACCTCTATGATCATTTATATTTTAACATCCATAAAATTCCATTATCCAGTTATTTGATTAATTAGTAAAATCATTGATTTTCTTGTTGTTAATCATATATCCCAAAAGACTATTAGTGTTAATCAAAATTAATCTCTTTTTATGCTCTATTTTTTATAGATTCTCATGTTTAAAATAATTCCATTATCCATCACATTCATTGATACCATGATTCCTCTAAGATTAATAGATTTTAAAAAATGAAAAGCAAAGAGTCAGAGATATTAAACAATGTGGGAAACTACAAAATCATGAAAAATAATGTTTATAACGTACAAAAAATGATACCTCATATTCAATCTATAAAACCTTTTGTTTATCTAAGTCCACACATTGACATCATATATTCAAATCCATTATAGTGGTTCATAATAAAAATGTAAATTAATATGTGATTATACTCTAGGAGTTTCGAATGAGATTCACAATCACATAACACTAACCATGAACCTGAATTATGATAGAGATATACTTAAACAAGTAGTTTTGGAGAAATTATCCATAGATGCATTTGTGATAAAAACATATCCCCTTATATTATTCATACATTGATGTATTTCTAGGGAAACCACATAATCTGTTACTCATAATACAATATTATGTTGTTATATTCTAAGATGAATCCATAGGGATTTAAATAAATATAAATAATCTTAATATATAAATATTAAATAAAACCTTCTCTGATACCAACTATAGTGGACCAACCTTTCAATATCGTAATATTTCATCAGTTTAATTAATATTCATGACAATATGATGAATTCTATAAATGTAAAGGCTTAGTTTATTTGGGTACTAAATACAAAATATTATTATTTCAAATATTATCTTCAACATATCCAACAAATTTCACCCTACATAGAAATATTCTTGGAATACTCTACATAAAATTATTATTTATAACCTTGGGAAAGGAAACATAATAATGTGTGAGATGAGATGCTTAATTAGTGTAAATATGGAGATATTAATTAATGATAATATTCATGAATAAGATAAGTATAGCAGTATGGAATACTGTTCATAACATAAAAAATCCATAACCAATATTTCATATATCATAAAAAAGAGTCATGAAATTGAACATTCTCAAAAAATGCAATATTCATCAGAGAGAGGAATTGTCAATAATCAGTCAGAATCCATGAGTGCATATTGAAAACATATAAATTTGGAAAAAACATAATCATATGACATTTTGGAAATTTATAAATAGAAGTTTATTCACTTTTAATATGAATGAAATTAATTCCTCGAAGAAACTCAAGTACAAGAAACTAAGACCATGAATAATTTTATAGAAATTTAAAAAAAATCCGCTAATAATATTATAGTAACAAAAATTGGTCAATTTATAAAATTATGAAAATGAAATATCATATACACATATTATTGTGAACATGAAATCTGATACATGTATGACATAAATATCTAATAATTCATCCATATTTATCCAATGCATTAGAAATTCATATAATTTCCGGCTCACCCATCACATACTCATAATCCATTAAATTTTGAGATAGAATATCACAAATCATTCATCATATAACCAAATCATTACTAATGTAAATGAATTGGGTTCCATAAACTTCTTATCATCATAGTCATAAACCATCCAAAGAATGAATGATGATGTTATAATTGAGTTGTATCCCCAATAAAGAATAAGTATAATAAAATATTATCCTCGTCAATGAAAATTATTTTAAATTATCACATGAAATATTTCTTAAGGAAAGTATCATTTTCACTTTGAAATCACTTCATCAAAATTCAATAATTTTAAAAAAAATATGGAGAAAAATTAGAAAATAAATTTAGAAACATAAAGATGAATATTTAAATCAACTACTACATACAATTTTGAAAAAATTTATTCATTTTTTATACATTAAATCAAATATTCGTTTCAATTTTTTGGTAAAAAATTCAAAAGTTTTTCTTTTTGAAAGTTAATAAACTATTCATTTTAGACAATTTTGTAAAAATTTTATCATGTGCAATTTTTTAAAAAAATATCATGGTAAATTTGTAAAAAATATTATTGAAATAATTTTTAGAAAATATAAGCTTATAAGAAAATAGACTTTTTGACCGAAGAGGTTTTTAGTCATTTTTATATAAAAACACCATTTTAGAATATTGAGTTCTTAAATATTGGAAAATATGTAATTTACATAGATAAATAGAGGAAAATAAAGATTATGTATATTTTTAGAGGTACACCATATTATTTCATCATCATAAGTTTATCATAAATAAACCTGATTAATAATGAGATTGTAAAATAAGAGCCATACCACTTTGGTAATATTAGAATCAAAATAACATGAAATAAAGAAACTTATATAGATATATAAATACAAATAATATTCATTGGATGAATTATTAAATTCATTCATAGATATTATATACCCTACATAAAAGAAACATGTGGTGAATATAGCATGTGTCTCAAAGATGCAAAATTAAAATGAAAATCTCTTACCTCGTGTATCTTCTTTCATTGTACGTGTTCGAAAATAATTTATAATAAATATATATTTATTATCCATGGATTAAATAACCATGATGGTATTTATCATACCAAATATTATTTTATTATAACATATTACCACCAATTCATTATACTTGGATTATTGTTCAGGGTGATTACTAGTTTGTTTCTCATGCATGTTACAGTTTGGTGGCATCATTCATCATACTATGATCATTATTATGTCATGTAAATAATTTTAAAAATTATATTAATATCATATTTATTAAAAATATATTTATTTACCATCATCCATAAATAGAAGATTTAGAAAATTGAATTACACCATTCATTAAGATGGTAGTCCATTTGTATGCAGGAATATTAATTCTATTTTTAGATTCATGAAACAAAATAAAGGTAAAAAAATTAATCGCCATTAAAAGAAATAATTATATCATATATTTCATATATTTCATTTATATATATATATATTAAATCTATCCTTATTACCATCCACAAAAAGTGGAGTTGAAAAAATGAATCATATCGCTTCCAAGAGGTGGTAGTGCATACATATACATGAATGGCGTTATCATATTCCAATGGATTTGAAGGTGAGATAGTAGAAATATTATTATAATTAAACTAGAATAAATATTTCATAAATATTATATATAATCACTAGAACCATCATAATAATTATCAATGAAATAAAGTGATTGAAAATGAATTGTATCATAATGTGGAGATAGTAAGTAGTATGTAGGTACGAGTGACAATTCCAGTTCCCCTTTTATAGAAATGTTTGTAAATAAAGGTGGCTTCATAATAATTATAAAATGTATGTAAATGTTTTATGGTTTAGATATTAATTTATAAAAAAATATCACATATTTGTAGGAATTATAAGAAGAAACAAATTGAAATAGGTTGGGCAAGATGATGACTTATTCCTAAAAAGGACACCTTTAGATCCCGTATTAAGGATTTTTGGAAGGGTATTTTAATATGTAAATACCTTATAATTATTAGATAGGTAAATTTAGAAGTTATTTTGGAATGGTTTGGTGAGGATGAAATGATCTACGTGTTGGAAATAATTGATGGGGGGTTCCACTTTATAAGGTAAGGAAGGGACACTTTTAGAATTTCTTATAAAAATAATATATAATAAAGTCATTTTATATACCAATGAATCTAAATGTACCTATATCTGGTGATAATTTAGTATCTAGTTGATGTAAAATTATCCCATAAAATTATTGTAACTATATGTGTTCTGTTAAAACTTATACTCTTTTAACAACCCTGCATTAAATAATATTATCCTTGACCAAACTAATAAACATTTCAATATTATTATTTTATAATTTCTATTATAACATGAAAATTAGTTCATAAATGTCCATGAGGTGAAATTTTTTACAATATCATATCCACCTTGTCTACTTTAATTTTTTTTATTTTTAAGTAATTTTCTAAATTAAATGTTTTATAACATAACATTAACACCATTTTTGGCACTATTAATTTAACATGAATTTATCGATAACAAGAAAAATATGTAATTAGAATAGATTTAATTATGAAATACCTAATACGTTATCTTTATAAAAAATCATGGTACTCATAATTAATCAATGAATATTAATTTTCTAATTTTTAAAAACATTTATTTTTTTATTTCTAATAACTAAATAAATTATATATCAGTTTTGCGCAATCTTATATGGTAGTTATTTTTCACTAAAAATTAAATGAAATTAATCATTATAAAATTAGTAATCCATATTTCAAATTTATATTAAAAAAATAAACGAATAAATTTTTTATTCATATGAATATTATTAGATATATTAAAGTCAATAGTGAGACAATTTATTTTTATTATTTTATTAAAGTAGTGAAAATATCAACATGAAAGACAAATGTCACCATTGGTCTATATATTTGATAAATGGTTTAAAATGAAAAAATAAACTCATAAAATAGAATAAATGCATGTTTTGGGTATATCCTGAGACATTTTCTCAGGGAATAAACCCAATTTTACATTTTTTAACGTTAATAAGGGGAAAATGATTTACCAATGTTTGTAGTGTTAATAACCAAAATGAATGGGACATTATAGTGACCTAAAACATTATCATTATAAATTCCATTCTAATAGTTATTCCATATAGTATAAAGGACATAAAATATCTTTGAAAAAACAATAAAAACATAATAAATGGATAGTGACTAAAATTATATTTATTTCTAGATGTTAATGAACCATTACCAATAGAATATTAACGTAACATTTGGAATAGAAATGCAAAAATTAAGAATAGTAATCCATCCAGTAGAATAGTAAAGTCATCTATGATATTATAAATAATATTTATGTATCTTATTAATGAAAATATGATATATTTATTTCATGGTATATGTAAATGACAATTTTATAAATGATAAATTAATTTTTTGAATTTTTGTAAGTAATAAATATTTATTTAAAAAAATTATTTGATATAATGATTTTAAAGAAAAGTTAGTTTCAAAATAATTAATTCTTAAATTATTATTATTATTCTTAGGATTATAAGTTAATACTATGATGTGTTAGTTAATTTTCAATGTGTTATAAAATCAGTTATATTTTTAGAATTGATATTTTATATGTAAATCAGGATTTTAATTAAAAAATTATCATATTTATAATAATAAATTCATAAAATGGAGTTTAATTTTTTAATTATACATGTTAAAATGGGGAGGATTATTTTTTATGTTTATCTAAAATAGTTGAATATCATCGTGAATAGTGAAATATAATAATTTAAAGTATTTAAAAAAATGAATTATAGAGTCATATTTGATGTATGGATGATGTAAGCCCTTAATATATAACTCTTATTTTTTTTTATATTTAGTGATAAGTTTCTCTCTATTCATATTTTTTAGTCAAAATAATAAACTAAAGAAATACAATAATTTTAAAAACACTAATATCGTCCTCTATAAATAACAACCCACACCATATATTCCCCTTACAAGTCAATAGCCTTGAATCATGTCAAATTTCTTCTGATTCATCCTACAAAGACACTCTCCAAGTTCTTGGATCTATGTTTTCAAAAAAATACCAAAATAAATTTCCTTAATGAGGTTCTCAAGGGAAAAACTTCAAGAGGTAAAATTCTCTTTCATTTAATTTTATTTTTGTTTAATTTTATTTCATTTTATTCTTATAAACTTACATACACTTATCCAAGTGTAATGATAACTCCATTAAAAGATATATATATATATATATAATCTAATGATATATTATTAATGTAATAACCAATCATCACCCCTCTTCTTCTCTCCATTTTTTAAAGAATGAAATCATGGTTTGAGATGTGTTAATTTTTCACCATCGTGGACAATGCGTTTTAATTTTATTATAACACCTTCAAGTATTGTTATAAAACCATTATAAACGTGGAATTTGTTTAAAAAAATATTTTAAAACACTTTTTTATGTTCTGGAACTATCTTATAAACATAATATTAAATAATAAATGAAAATAAGTTCTTTTTCATCTATACCACCCAAATTAATCTAAATAATTATCAATATTATTTTATCAAATAAATAATACACATATCTAAAAAAGTTCTAGTTTAACATCTGTATGATCATTAATAACATGAAATTTCAATTCTGGATAATTATCACCAATTTACACGATCTTCAATATAAGTATACGAGCGAACTAATCATAAAAACCAATAAAATTAACACTCTCATAATGATGGAATTAAACTCCACAAATAATAAAAATAGCCTCGAAAATTTAATAAATATAAAATGAATAAAAAAACACATAAAATGTGTTATTAATTTGTTAATTAATGATTATAATTTGATTATTCAGGATGTTAATGTGAAAAAATCATTCATACATAAGGTAAAACGATATTCAAACCAAATATCTTTTATTTGTTCTTATCTCTTCCATAGTAGGAATGTTCATATTATGTTCTTAAAATGTAATTTCACATTTCCTTTTGAGGATATACATGTTTCCAATATTATTAGATAAAAAATTCAACGTTTTTTTACAAAAGAACTCTTCCACAGAAGAAGACATCTTCTAATTCTCTTGGGATTGAATATTCATCATTCATGGTCTATGATTATTATACCATGCATGTCATTTCAATATTAATTTGGATCATGTAGTTTATTCATTAATTTATTCTCAACAAACCCATTCCTTTCCACATGTTATTTTATTTTTGTGATTGACACAAGTACTAAGTGTCCTACAAGATTATCTAAATGTTATGATATGTCGGAGGTCCCTAAAATTATATAGATCTCAAATGCATTAGTTTATGTGATGTATCTCATGTGAAAATGTGAAATATGAGTGAACATGATGCAGTATGTTTTTAAAATTTTGATGATGCTATGATTTTGAAAATATGTTATGCGTGAACATGATTCTATTTTTATTAATAACAATGTATTGTAGTCGTCCACTAAGACACGGTGTTTCATTTTCATGATTTTTGACATTACATGCTTGATTACAATGATTTATCATATGATTGTGATAAAGATACCGTGATAATGTTTAGATTACGATGATTATGATCACCCATGTTGTATTAATTCATATTAAAACCACCCTTTTTTGGTATTTTATGTCTTTCCTTTCATTAATGTACATCCTTCAGAGACTACATATAATAATGAGTACATTAGGGCCACTAAAAAGCTAGATAAGAAAGAATTAAATAATTTTTATATGTTATTATGTAAATTTTATGTTTTGTCCGAATTTTCCCCAAACATTAAACATTTGGATAATAATTTTGTAACACTGTTATATTATTTATCCATAAAATGATGTAACAGTAATTTCATAAAAATTAGGGCCCTTATATTTTGTGTCAAATCATGGTTTATTTAATTAATAAATAACGAGTATAGAACATTATGGAAAACCCTTAGTAGGAGATTTATTATGTGAAAGTACCCAAAATGTTTTTTTAGAAATATTATCATAGGGATTACATACGATATGAATTTATAGTTAATTTCATAATGGAATGATTTATTCGTTCATGAATTTTTTACATATAATTTATTAAAACCTTTAATATTTTATAAAATGTTGGGAACCGTGAGAAAACAAGCCAACAACCCATGTGAGTGATAGTGGAACGATTTATCTACTAACATCCCTAATTCCTTTGGAGGAGGAATTTAGAATTCACGAAAATTCTTATCTTTTTGTAACATGATATAGAAAAATTACTTGAATAATGTGGAACATATTCATTCTCTTATGTAGGAGTAACTTGTAATCGAGTATCTTATATGTAAATTTCCACAAATCATTAGTATATTGTATGATCTACTGGTCTTGGATATGTGGGTCAACTCAGTGGAGGAGACATTTTTCATGCCTCACTTTTTTGAGACAAAGAATGTGAATTTGGACCTTTATGCATTTAATGGGGTGGCTAGTGAAATTTGGTAATGTATTATGACCAATAATCCATAATATGAAATTGTAGATATGCAGTGGAAATTCCTTAAAAAAATATTTATTAAAAAATATCTCCCTTGAACTCTTTATACAATCATGGAGAAAAAATTCCTAGAAATGAATGTAGATTTCAGTTAATATATCATATTTGACAGATAAATTTTCACATGTCTTACAAGGTAAACCTTGGGGTTTTGTCTAAAATTATTGAAAAATAGATAGATTCTTTAGTGTTTTAAATACTCCCATCAAAAAGGATCTAGAAAGTTGAGACTTTGGTAGTAATGAATAATTTTTTAAATTTAAGATCGACGTGCCGATTCAGATATGAGTGTGATCCCATGTCTAATGGGATAATTAATGAAAGATAGATTTTCAGGATGGTGGATCTAATGTCAAAGGTGAAAAAATTCCAATACTCACGTATCAATAATGTGGGAATAAGAATCCGGGGAACTGCCTCAAAGGGATAAGAAAATGATTGAAGTGTATTAAAGAAGGCCACCAAGAACATGAATGTAGAAGAGACTTAATGAAGTAGGAAATTGTGGTGGACAAAAGGTTATCATCATCCATGGATAAATTCTTTAAATATTAGGAGAAAGGGATCTAAGTAAGATAGTTCACTAATCCTTGATTCCTCAAGGGTAATTAGTGTCAGTAGCCACTCGTACCAAATTTAAAAGGGAAATCTAGATCCATCACTACTAGTGAGGTGGTTACTCATAATGATGTGGTGATAGGTACACTAGTTATTCAGTCATGAATAGTGAATGTATTATTTGATTCTGGTTCTACACATTATTTCACATCTTTCATGTTTATTATAACAATTAGAACCCCCTCTAAAAATATGGATGTTGAATTATCATTGAGAATATAAAATGGGGTAATTATGGAATCCAATATAAATACCACCTCCTTAGTTTATTTTTTTTCTTAACCTCCCATAATATATTTTCTTGCATCCTATGGTGGAGTTTCATGTTATTTTGGGGATCAATTTTAAATCTTTATACAAAGCATACATCAACTCTTAGAGATAGGATATCACCCTTCACATCTCAAGGAATCCTCCAATTATATACATGTATAATATGGAAGATAAATATCCATTAGAATTAATATATCATGTGTGAGTATTTTTACCATATGAACCTGAATTTCAAGATCAAATGATTGAGACAAAGGAGACAATCGTGATTGAATGTAGGATCTCTATCATGTACAACACTAATGTGTTCCCAAAATAATTATCTTGTCTTCCAATGGATCAAGAGGTTATATTGTCAGTTGAACTTACTATAGAACATTTTTCAATGTCCAATAATACTTATTGAATGTCCATCACTGAGTTGGAGGAACTGAAGATGCTATTATAAGATATTTTAAAAATAGTTTTTACACAACCAAGTTCTTGAGCATGGGGTGCAACAGTCATCTTCATCAATAAGAAGGAAGTGTCGAGGCGCCTCTACATTAATTATCATGAGATCCAAAAAAACCTGATAAATAACAAATATCCCCTCCCATCAATAGATTACTTGTTTGATCTACTTTGTGCGGCCAGATATTTATCAAGGGTGGAACATTGGTGGGGATATCACTAATTGATAGTGAGGACAAAAGATATTCCCCAGAATGCCTTTTTAACATGTTTTGAACACTATGAGTTCATAGTGATGAATTTCAGAATCACTACTTATTTATAAATATTCATAGAGATATTGGATAGTGTCTTTATAGATTACAATTACATATTTGCAGTAGTCTTTATAGATTATTTTATAATATACTCCAAGAGTAAAGAGTAACATGAGAAAATTTTGAATATTGATATACAGACTTTGAGAAGGGATAAAATTTATGAACCGTACAGAAAATGTGAGTACTAGATGGGGGAATTATCATTTTATTGGGAATTTTATCACCGCCAAAGGAATATATGTGGACCCTTCAATGAAAAATGAAATCAATTAGTGTCCCAGTCCAACATCTATTGTGAATATCCACAGTTCCCTTAGTCTACATGGGTATTATTAGAATATTTTGAATATATTCTCACTATAGTAAATCCCAAATACAAAGATGAATAAAAAAGGGGAAATGTTTTTTATGGACCATCGAATGTGAAGACTGCATCAAATAGTTAAAAAAGAGGCGTATCACTATGCCACTACTCTCACATTTGATAAGTGGGGAACTGTTTTTTGTATACATTCATGCTTCAGATAATGAATTAGGATATGTAATATTGAAAAATAATAACTTTTATAGCCAACACCTCATGGTAGTTGAAAATTCATGAGCAAAACTATCCAATGTATGATCTATAGTTTTCAATTGCGATCTTCGCGTCTAAAATAAAGTCAACATTATATATATATGGAGAAGTGTGATATATAAACTGATCATATGGGCCTGAAATATATATTTACACATAAAGATCGTAATATTCACCTATGAATATGCTTAGATATCATTATGGATTGCTATGTCTCCATCCACTACAATCCTAGTAAAACAAATTAGTGGAGGATACTCTATAGAGAATGGATCCAATAACATTATCAATGATGAAAATTTGGAGGGATAATGTCTTCTTAAAACTGAAAATGATAGACATTGGTATTATTAATGAAGGAACATCATAAATCCTTTCTCAAAATATTTCTTAACTATCCCTCATGAAGAAAATAATAGATTCTCAAAAAAAAGATGTGGAAATTCAAAAAAGGTGGAATCCCTGAGAAAGGGGGAAACCATAGAGTTTAAAATTGATGAGGAATGAGTTGTAGGATTTGGGTCATGAATTTTCGTACCATCCAAAATGGATAAAAATAAATACATTTCATGTTATAAACATATATCATCCTTTTCAATTCACCCAGTAAACATAAAGTTGTATCAAGATCATTTGGAGAACTACTGGTGGGAAATATGAATAAAGAGATCACTAAATATACATAGAATTTCCCTATATGTCATTAAGTGAATGATGAAAGTAAAACCTATATGGTTATGATGCAACCCTAACCCATGAAAACATGGATATTCAAAAACATCATCATGTAATTTTCCACCAAACAACCAAAGAAATATATATTAAATAATGATATATGTGTTATTGTGGATCCTCTCACAAAGATAGATCACATTATTAAAAATTGAGCACATATCAGAAGATCAACTTGCATGGATATACTTTAAGGATGTTGTGAGAATTCATGTGGTACCACTGTCAATTTTATCTGATTAAGATATGATATTTACCGTCATATTATAGTAAATTATATAAAATTATCTAAACACTAAATTGGACATTAGTAGATCTTATCATCCTCACACTGGTATCTAATCTGATCAGATAGTTGATACACTAGAAGTCATGTTGAGAGCATGTTTTATGGACCTCAAAGGAGTATGGGACCAACATCTACCTCTTCTCAAGATCTCTTACAATTTTTTCCCACTCTATCTTTTAAATGGATCCAAATTAAGAACATTATGGGAATGAATGAAAAACATGGGCATGTTAGGATGAATTCAGTGAACATAAGGTGATAAAACCAGATATAGTAAGAGAAATTGTGAAAAATGTGAAATTCATTCCGCAACACATCATGGTTTCCTATAGTTAAAAGAAGTATATGTAGATAATCATTAATTTTTATTTGATTTTGAGGTCGGAGACATGGTATTCCTTATCATATCTCCCTAGAAGAAGATCATATGATTTGGGAAGAAAGGAAAGAATAGTCATAGGTACATTTTTCCCTTTAAGATTCTTGATTGTGTTGGTGTTTTGTACAATTGACTAGAACATCCACCTAACATGTCTCAAGTGCAAGATTTATTCCATGTACACTCTTGAATATTTTTTTACTAGATCCCTCCCATGTACAGAATCCATAGAATAGTTGGAAACTGATCTCACTTACATGGGGAAGCCAGTAAACATCATGGAGTCTAGAGATAAATTCCTATGCAACAAGACTACTCACCCGGACAAACTAATATGGAAAGACCATAATTATGAAGAGGAATCATGTTATCTAGAGTAGGTGATAAAGGATAAGTATCATCATCTATTTTCAACATATAATGTGAAATTAAATTTCAAGGGTGAAATTCCATAAGGAGGGAAAATGTAATGAATCAAAATTTTATCAATTAAAGGTACCTTTTTATAATTATTCCATATAGTATAAACCACATAAAACAATGTTAAAAATATAATAAAAAACATTATAAATGGTTGATGAATGAAATAAGAGGTATTTATAGAAGATATAGAACCGTTACTAATGGAATAATAACATATACATTGGATTAATAATGTAACCATTAGGAATAGTAATCTAGCCAATAGTATAGTAACATTGTCAATTAATATATTAATAAAATTTAGTAATCTTGAAAAAAATTATTATATATTTATTTCCTTGTATATTTATATAAATATTTTTGAGATTATAAATTATGTGTTGCTATTTCTATAAGTTAGAAATATTTATTTTCAATTTTCAAGATAATATAGTGATATAAACGAAATATATTTTCATAAAATGAATTCATAAGTTATTATTTTTTATCTTATTAATATATGATAATTTTATTAGACCTTATTTAATTTTTACAAGTGTTATAAAATCATTTATAATTTTAAAATCAGTATTTTCCAATTAAATTATGTTTTTATGTAAAAATTAAATTTCTAATATTTATAAAATTATTTTCATAAAATTGAGATCATTTTCTTATTTTTCACATTAAAAAATGTGTAGGGTGAGTTTTTTATATTTTTCTAATATAGTTGAATTTTTTAGTGAATAGTGAACTATTGTAATTTACGGTATTTAACAATTACAATAATAATTGAGTCATAGAATACATATAGATAATATAAGCCCATAATGTAGATAAATAAATAATTAATTTAATATTTTAAGTAATATTTTTCAATATATTCATTGCCTTGAACAAAAATATTAAACTAATTAATAACATAATAAAAAACACCCCTCTCCTTCTCTATAAATACCAGATATCAGCACATATTATCCTCAGCACTCTAAATCCTTAAAGCATTTACAATTTTTACGAATTTATCATCCCAATACTCTTCTCCATTTCTAGGAACATTTTTTCTAAAAAATACAAAAACCTATTTCACTATGGATTTTCTTGTGGGGAAGAATAAATGAGATAACATCTTGTTTCAACTCATTTTAATTTCATTTCAATTTCTTTCTATTTCTTCTTATCTTCCAAAATAAAATTATCTTAGGTTAGTTACAACTCCATTAACTTATATATAATATAATTTTATTATGTTAATGTAATAATCAAACATATTTCCTCTTCTCTTAACACTTTTTTGTCTAAAGAATGACATCACCGTTCGTGATGAGTCAATTTAACCGCCTTTGTGAACAATACATTTAATTTTTTTACAACCTTCAAGTCTAGTTATAAAAACTTTATAATGGTAGAAACATATTTCAAAATTTATTTTATATAATTTTTTATGTTTTTTAACTAAAATATATTCTTAATAATAAATAATATAACTAAATGATTTCATTATGATCGAAAACCACAAAACCTAATCTAAACGATTATCCTTAAAATTTTATCTAATGAATCATCCTCAAATCTTTTATAGAAATAATATATAATTAAAATTAAAATTATTTAATTTCATTAATAAAATTCAATTTATGTTTTGATTTATTATCCCCATTTACTCATTCTTTTATATATTTATAGAGGCAAACTGATCATGAAAAGAAAGCAACAAACACTATGATAATAACAGAATTGAACACTATAACTCATTGAATGGGCCATTAAAAACATAATAAAATTCAAATTAATCAAATAATTGTAAAACATGTTCTTCATTAATTAATTAATTAACTAATTAAATTATTATTGTTATTAAATTGAATAAAACATTTGGTCATATGGTATGGGGATTCTCAAACCAAATTCTGTTCTTTGAGTTATTATCTCTTAAACATTTTGAATTCATATGTTATGTTCTGAAAATTTCATTTACTACCTATTTTTGAGTATATAAATGCTTCCACTGTAATTGTATGAAAGAATTTATGGTTTTTTCAAAAGAACACTTTTATCTAAAAATACATCTCTTACTTATCTAGAGTTTGTTTCTTCTTCATTTAGGGTTGATGATTATTATAGAGTATTTAATTAAATTTTATTTGGTAACCAAAAACTTGATTCTTCAATTTATTATCATGAAACTCATTTAATTCCATTCTTTATTTTATGTGTAATTTTGATACCTGTTTTAAGTGGAATGCATGATTGTGTAAATGTTGTGATGTAATGTGCGTGTCTGGTATTATATACCACTATAATGCATTTGGTATTATGATGTACATCATCAGATAATGTGAAATATGTGTGAACATGATTATATATTTTTCTATAATTAAGTTAATGTTATTATTATGAAAATATGTAATGCATGAACATGATGCTAGATTTGTTCACAACTATGTGTGGTAGCTAACTACTAAAACATGATGCTTCATTTTTATACATTTTCATATTCCATGCATTTATCCAAGGCATAATTTCATGATTATGATTATGATGATGATTCATTTTTTATTATTATTATGATTATTATTATTCTCACCCATTTTATATTTATTTGTTTTCTTATCTAATCTCTTACTTTACTTTTATCACACTTATTTCATTGATGAATATCATTAGGTGAATACTTATATTAATGAATACATGTGGGCCACTATTAATCTTCAAATGAATGAATTAAATAATATTTAAGGTTTATTATTTAAATGTTTTTTTGACCTAATTATTATAATACACTAATTTATTGGATCCTAGTTTTGTAACACTATTAAATTATTTTTCTTTAAAATGATGTAATAGAAATATAAGAAATAACAGGGTTGTTATGGAGGTATTTACTAAATTATGATCTCATTATTCTATATAATGAGTCAATTTTTCATGAATAAATTTATTTAATTCTTAGAAATTAATTTAATTAAATTATACAAATAGAAACCATTTTTTAGAGAAACACCATCATAATTATAAATATGAACTTATTACAACTTCTACCATAAAATTGATTTTAATGAATATAATTGTATTATTATTAAAAATTTTTCATAATTTATATATTAAATAATTTTAAATTAAAAGGAGACATTTCAAATTCTCAAAAAAAATTAATAAAAATAATTACTTTTCAATATAAATTTAAAAATTAAACATTCTAGAAAATTCGAAAACATTGGTAAAAATATAAATTTTACATTCTAAATGAAAAAAGGTATACATTTCTTACATATAATTTTAAAATGTTCCATAAATTAACTATAATATTCTCTCACAATTGGTGATAAAACCATTTTTAAAGAAAACGTATTATATTACATAAATTAACATTAGAAAAAAAATAGAGCACATTTTTTTACGATTTAATCAATAAATATTAATTGAGTATAAATGTTTTATATATTTCATGTTATTCTAATAATATTTATACCCATTTAATCAATGTATAGGCTATAAAATTCATATAATAATAATTTGTGGTTCATTTATTCTTGATGTTCTTTGTCATATATGTTATCGAAGATAATGATCTTATTTTAAAAACTCAGGGTGTTACAGTTCAATGACCCATTAGTTTGATTATCATAAATTTAAAAAAAGAATGATAAAGAACAAGTATCCCCATCAGTGGATTGATAAATTAATCAATCAACTATATGGGACCAGTATTTCTCTAAGGTGCACCTTCTATCGAGATATCACCAATTGATGTCGGTGAAGGATGTTATAACCAAGTCTTCCCCATAAACAATGTGTGGAGGAAATGAGTTCATTATGACACCATTTGGAGTCACTAATTCTGAAAAAATAATAATTTACATAATGAATGTTTTAATTAGAGAAGACATCATGAAATTTTTTTAATCATTGTAGAAGATTTTCAGTTATACTCTAAGAGAATGATATAAATTAAGAGTAGTTGGGTACAATACTAAATACATTGTTAATGGATAGGTTTTATTAAAATAACAATAAATTTGGGTTTTGGATAAAGTAAGTATAATTCATGTGGAATTTTAAGTCTTAATATGTGATATAATTATACCCTACTAAGAAAAGGAAATTTATTGATTGGTTAGACCAACATATTTAATGGAGATCGATAGTTTACATGGACTAGTTTGGTATTACTGATGGTTTATGAGAAACTTATCATGATTTTCAATCATTTTCAAAAAGAAGATTATGAATGTGGTAATTCCTTTTTGGATAAATAAATGGAAGGAATGATTTAATTATTTAAAAATATTCTTATCACTATACCAGTATATATACTTTCCATAAGTGAGTAAATAATTCTTGTATATTGTGATTCTTCAATTATGGGATTTTTTTGTGTGCTAATATAAAATAATAAATTGATAATATAAAACTCAAGGTAGTTGAAATATTAGTAGTATAATTACCCAACACATAATCTGGTGTTCTCTATAATGATATTATTGCTGAATATTTAGAGTGATTATATATGTAGAAGGATGTGTGATATAAAATTGGATCATAAGAGCCTAAATTATATGAATAGTGAATGATATTTTATTCAATAATTTAAAATTAATAAAAATACTATATTCTTCCAAGTTATTTTGAAAATGGTAATAAATATTAACTACATTCCATTAACAGAAAAATTATCCTTCTAGAATGAAAATATTGACCCCTAAATAATAAACAAATTGTTTGGGTGGTTAAGGATTAAGTTATGTTTTTCTATGTTACATACGATTCTGTTAAAGTTAATTTCAACACACCTACAGTTTATTTTTATAAATTAGTTAAAATATATAGAATCATTTTTTCCAAATTATCAAATAATTTTCAATTTAATTTAGTCTTAATGGATTAATTATTATGTTATATATGATTTTTTGAAAACCTAAGAATTATACCATAAGAAAAGTTAACGCTCATCAATGAGTATTTTAATTTTTTCTTCCTCTATTCCATTTAATCCATATTATAAAAATATTATATAATAACGTCATTATATTAAAAATACTATGATTATTTTTTGTTAATGTTATAACCTACAACCACACACACTTCTATCAAATGAGTTATGAAATCATCATTCGTGTGTATGGTAGACTACCACCTCGCAAACCGATGTCAATTCAATTTCCATAACCCACATTCATGGTAGGTAATAATGATGTATTTATATATAACATATTATATATATGACATTTAGTATCATATTATTTTTAAAAAATTATTGTATCACTCATACCCTAATTCTATCCATTTTGTAAGAATATGATGACGTTGTTCGTGTGTACGGTGGACTACTGCCTCAAAAAGAGATTTGATTTGTTTATATTTTATGTCAAATGTATTAGTGATGGTTTTAATAAAAAAATATTTTATATATATGAAATAAAAAATATACTTTAGTTATAATATATATATATATATATATATATTTCACTTTTTTCATTCAATGCGATACGAAAATGGAAACAATATTCATGCGTATGTATAGACTACCATATCCATGAATGGTGTATACCATTTACTATCACAACATATGATCAAATACTATAAATAAATATAGAATTAATATATATTATATTTACATCATGGTTGACATTATGGATATGATGAAACCATCATTGAAGTAAGGGGACCAAAAATAAAAATTTAAAACACATATGAATAATAATGAAAATTTTACATGAAATGTAACACTAACAAAAAAAATTAGTTAATGTATAATAAAATGTTATAATATAATAATATATTGTATAAAATATATGATTATGGTTCTATAATAGATTTATAAAAAATTTATATTTATTATATAGGATATTTGAATGAGTACGGTGAATGACCTGACATAAGGTCAGAAATTTCCACCTCACATTAATTATTTATGGGACACATGCTAGATTCACCACATGATTCTTTTATATAGTGTATATACTAAAATAAAATGTAGACTATGATGTTTCTAATTAATATTATTGGAAGTTACACATAATTTTTAAAATCTCACTTTTATTTGGTTTAGGGTTCAAAAGTTAACAAATCGATAAAGTATTTTTGTCTTGAATTTACATTTTGAAAATTTTGAAATATTATAAATCTATTTTATTTAAGGAGGTATAATTACAGGCCACTATTTGGTATATAAATATTTAATAAAAGATTAAATTTTATAATCTTATCATTTATTGTAATTGTTTATATTTAGGTCTCCATGTTTAAAATATCATGATCTTACTATCATGAATTCTCCTTATATTTATTGTCCACTAGTTATTCAGGATATATTCATGTAATGTTAACATTTTTCTACTCTTTGGTTCCTAAATAATTAATAAAATATTTTTTTACCAAAATCCTAATTTATTTGTCTCTTCATTCTAATATTTATTTTCTTTAAAAACAATTCGTTATGTGTTTTCCAAAAAAAATTATTTCCCGTTTTGTATTATGTAAAGTCATTTTTAAGCATAAATTAATTTTTTTTAAAAATATAAATGTAATGTGTAACGACCCAATGTTTTATATACAGAAATTCCCTTCATATAAAGATTTCATAAAATCACATGAAAACAGATCATAATGAACTACTAAGTGTTAAGTGACTTTTAAACATAAGATGGTCACTTCTATGCTTGGAATTTTTAAAATCTGACATACACAATTGTAATCAGAAAGTTATTTGGAGTTGGATATGGAAAACATAATTTTTGGTGCATAGTAACCTACCCTAATGAATAGTAACATTCCCTTATGAATAGTTATATTCCCTAAAAAATAGTAACCATACCTATGATAGTATATACATATTATTCACATTTAATGTATGATATAACTATATTTTAGAATGAGTAAATGAATGTTTTAAAACCGGTTTTTGATAATAATTTTTTATTTTAATTAAATATTAAAATAATAATATTTAGAAAATTATTTTAGAAAAATGGACTGCATTTTTGGATTCTACACATCAATTAATGGTCAGGGTAAATTTTTGGTATTTTTCGAAACTACTTGAATTTTTTATAAATAGTAAAAATACGATAATTTACAATAAATGTTAAATAAAAGATTTATTGAGTCATTGATGATGTTATACTAATTAAATCCCACTTGGTTCAGGATCAAAAGATAAAATTATCATTATTTTTCAAATAAGACTTACTATTCCTTGTCCTGTGGGGAAATAATAAATTAATAAATTTTATATTGAGAAATCCCCTATCTCCACCACTATAAAACCCCCCCTTCACTCCCCCTTCTCTTAACTCCACTCAAGCATTGTGCCTTGCCAAAATTAAGGCCAAAATTTTCTCTAAGGTCCACCCCCACGTCTAAAAGCACCCAGCCTCTTCAAAATACCAAAACCTCACCCCTTAAAGGGATCTCAAAGGAGGAAGTCTCCAGAGGTATATTCTTCTTTCCAATTCATTCATTTCATTTAAGTTCTTTTAGTTTTGTTTTTTTCCTCACCTCCCTTCACCCAAATAGTATGATGAATCCAGTAACATACATGTACAATAATTTTCTCATACTAATGGAGTACTTAATAATATTTTCTCCTTTCCCCACCTTTTATTTGAAAGAAATGAAAGCACCGTTTGAGATGTGCTAATTTAGGACATTCATAGACTACAGTTTATCAATATCTATTATAATAATTAATTCTGGTCATGAATCCATTTATGTTATGAATTAATAAGATTATTATATATTTTATATATCTTATTTTTAGTTCTGTAATACTTTTTTTAACAATTGTATTTTTTTATAATGAAAAACATGTTCTTTGTAATCAAACCCCCTGATTAAAAAAAAGATTGTCACTATGGTTTTATATAATAGTTGGAATTCAATAAAAGTAACAAAATTAATTTTAAAACCAATTAATCTCTTGTATGTTTACTAATAACCTATAATTTCATTTCTGGACATCCACTTCCATCTCCCATGTTTATTGGAACTTGAGTACAAAGGAACTGATCTTTTAAAACCATGTAAACAAACGAGCCCGAAGAATGAAATTAAACCATATAACTAATCCAGAAGGCCCTGAATGAAAAAAAAAAGATATAATAAATCATTTAAATATAGAAGAGGTACTGGAATTATTAATTAATATGCCTAATTTCTTTATTCGGGTCTTTAATAACAAGTGGATAACACCAACAGATTTAAGGTAAGGGGTCCTCTCTATTTCTCTCTTAATCAAGATTTCCATCTATGTTATGATTTTTAGGTGTAATACCAAATTATGGGGTATGTTTTCACACCTCAACCATAATGGACTAATGTTTTATAAGTGATTAGGAACCCCTTTTCTCTCTCTCATCAAGCCCTCTTGGTTACACCTGATACCATGCCAATAAACATTAATGAATTCTACCCGAACATCCTTTATTCCTTCGGGTTTCTATGTCTTTATTTTTACCAAAATGTATTTCTCCTTTCGTATTTTTACTTCTAAATTATGTTTATATGATCCAAAATCATGTTCCAAGATCCATCTCTCATTCCCTTTTGAGGATATACATTCTTTTAAGTGAATCCCTCCTCGATACTTCCCAATAAGCACAATCATTTTAAAGGAACTTCCCAAATTTTTACCCACTTTAATATGAACTATTTCCTATATTTTAAGACAACATTGTATTTATAAAATAATTATTTTCATTACAACAACATTATTGGTTAAATTTTGGTTTTATATAAAAGATTTTACTCTTTTCTATTTTAAAAGATCTGTGGTATTTTCCTTAAAACCGAATAGAAATGTTTTAATTCTAATGTTTCTCAAATAAATTTATTATATGTTGTCTCTTCTACTTGACACCGCCTACCATGTTATATGACTATTTTAACTTATGAACGTCCATGTATGTTCTAATGCCATTCTTTCAAGGACACTTTCATGATACACACATTGGTTATGCTTTGTGCAATGATTGTTGTACCCAATTCTTTCCATGGTTATCATTATGTTTATGAATGGTTGACTATGTATGATTATTTATGTGGTAAGAATATTTATGTGTTAAGAATACTCATGGAACTTTTGAGATGGGTGTTCCCAGATAGAGCTCCAATTCATTGGGTATGGTTATGTATCATGATATGTGATGTGAATCAGGATTGGCGGTTAGCCTTGAACCGTACTAAAATGGGAAACGGGATTGGCAGTTATCCTTGACCTATACTAAGGAAATGTTTTATGATTATGACACATTTATATGATTCCATGTTTATATGATCCCATACTTACACTATATGATTTCAATTGTTCCATTATTTGGATATCAATAATTCATGCCTCATGACTCATGTACTTAAGATGTATCCTTGTGTTCATACCCTTACAGGCATGTCATCTCACCCATTTGTTCAAACATTTCCCAGGGTACCCTCTACAGATGTAAGGGCTCAATAGAAGTTAGGAAATATTTATGTAGATTTAATAGATAATTTTTTTATCCCCATGTTTTATGTTTTTTTAACCTACTTTTCCAAGACACTAAACTTAATGATCCTTGGATTGTACTATGATGATTAATTTTGCGTAAAATCATGTAATGTTGCATGTAAAAGGCTTGGGTCTCTTTAGTTGGAATCATAGGATGGTCGAGTTTTTTTTGGAAATTAGGAATAGAGAACCTTAGTGAGAACCTTACAGATGAGACTTCGTATTAGAAAACATTATTAAATTTGGTTATTATTGAGATAATGGATTATCATTTGAATACATCCCTGTCTGAATACGAGGATGTAGAAGAGGCTCTAGCACAGTTGTATCTATGGGTAAGACCTAAAAACACTACATTGAGCTAGACTCGAACGGGAACTGGTGCACAAAAATGGGCCTTCCTGCAATCTTGGTTACGAAACTCCTAGTGGATATGCTTTAGTAGATTCACGAGCTTAGTAAAAACCATTATTAAGGGACCAAAAAGCCCATAAGAATATATGTTAAGATATAGATTAAGGAAAACCCAGATTTAAACCTAAGGAATCACAGGTCAGGATATACTTCTTATTTATATGTTTATCCTTTTATATTGACATTTTTCTTTTTATGCTCAATAAATAAGTATTAAATACCTCTAGGTATACGTTTTTTTTTGAGTTAATGGAGGGAAATATAATAACACATTCCAATAACCATTGTGATTGGAAATGTTATGGTTTCCCTAATGATATGCCTAATATGACGGGAGAGGTTGATCAAAACATCATGACATTACGCGATCAAGTGGATTGAGTTAGAAATAATAACTTGAATCATGTAGAACACCCTTATCCTCCAAGGAAAGAGAATGTTTTCATAGAATCCTTCATGAGAAAAAGTCCTCCCACGATTAGCATATCTTCTGCTCCCCTCCTCGTGGAACAATGGATTAACTCCATTGAAAATATATTATCCATCCTACAGTGCTCGGACAATGATAAAGTTCTACTGGCAGTCTATCATTTTGATGGGGAAGTTGATAATTGGAGGAAACTGATCAATATTAAAAAGTCCCAAGAGAAAATTGATTCCATGGATTGGGAGGAATTCAAGAGGATGTTTTTTAACAATTATTTTCCCCAAATCTTCTATCTCAAGATGGAAATAGAGTTTCTCAGACTCAATAAGAAGGAAGCTGAGTCCATCAGGTCAAATGAATAAAACTTTACAAGGCTTGTAAGGTATGCCTCCAGCTTTGTCATGAACACCGAAAGAAAGGTGGATCACTTATTTAGTGGACTAAATCCGAGTCTAGGAAAAGTGTTGGCGATTCGATACTTCAACAGTTACGAGGATATTTTCTGTTGTTCCCTCAATGTTGAAATAATGATTGGAGACTCTCAGTGGTCTTGTGGGACTAGTGACAAGGAGAGAAAAATAGAGAACAACATGGGTGATTCATCAAACAAATCCCATGATGGAATAAAGACTGACTTTTCCCCTTGTAAAAATTGTGGGAAGAAGAATCCTGGTAACTGTCTGAAGGGAATCATGAATTACTTCAAATGTGGAAATTATGGTCATCTGGCCAAGAACTGCCATCAGGATATGAATAATCCCACTAATGCGGAATATGAAAAGAATGTTTAAGTCATCACTCACCTAATAGTGTAATGTTATAACTGTAAGGATCATCGGCATGATGAAAACAATTTCTCTAAGTCGAGGGTTGTCAGAGGTAATCAACAACATCTTCCAAGGACACAAGGAAAGAATTATTCAATCACTATTTCTTAGGTGGAGCCAAAAAATGATGTGGTGATAGGTACACTACTTATTCATTCATGAATAGGAAATAAACTACTTGATTCTAGTTCAACGCATTCTTTAAAATCTTGCATGTTTTGTAGAACTATTCAAACACCACCTCATGATTTGGAGTAGAAGTTATTTGTGATAAAAGAAAATGGATCAATTATTGCATCTGCGGTTCATAACTCTTCCCCAGTTAATGATTGTGGACTGAACCTCCCATAAAATATCATTATACTTTCTTTAGTGGATTTTGATGCTATATTAGGCATGGATTGGCTTCCTTTATACAAAGCCAACATCAAATATCAAGAATGGGAGATTACTCTTCGCATCCTGAAGAATCGTCCATTTCTATAAAAGTGTAAGGGGGAAGATGAATCTCCTTTAGTATCATCATCTCATGTTTAGATATTTCTTCCATATGAGCGAGCATATCTAGCTCAAACGATTAAGACAAATGAGAGAATCATTCATTAAGACATGCCCATTGTGAAGGATTACACTGAGGTATAACATAAAGATTTTTCCCTTCTTACTCATGACCGAGGGATCGAGTTATCAACTGAACTTATCCCTAGATCTTTGGCTATCTAAAATAAACCTTACAAAATGGCCACCTTAGAGCTAGAAGAGATGAAGAATCAGTTACAGAAGAATATGGAGAAGGGTTTTATACACCTGAGTGCTTCACCATGGGGTGCGCCAGTCCTATCATTAAGAATGATGATGGATCAATGCACCTCTTCATTTATTATCATGAACTCAATATAATCATGGTAACGAACAAGTATCCCCTACCACAGATAGATGATTTTTTCAATCATCTTTGTGGGGCCATTTATTTCAATAAAGTGGACCTTCGGTCAGGATATCACCAATTAAAGGTGAGGAAGGAAGATTTTCCCAAGGCTACCATTGAAATTAAGTGTAGAGACTATGAGTTCTTAGTGATTCCCTTTGGACTCACTAATACTCTAGAAATTTTCATCGGTTTAATTTAGAGTCTTTAGAGATTACCGGAACAATTTTTTGATAGTTTTTATTGATGATATTCTGATATACTCCAAGAGCAAGGAGGAACATGAGGACCATTCGAATAATATGTTAACGACTTTGAAAAAGGATAATTTGTTTGAAAAGTATAGTAAATGTGAGTTCTGGTTGGAGGAAATATCTTTTTTGGGGCATGTTATCACCAGCAAAGTCATATTTGTGGACCCTTCCAATAAAAAGGCAATTACAGAGTGGTCCCTGCCAACTATTGCAACGGAGATCCATAACTTTTTGGGTCAATCTAGGTATTATCGATGATTTTTGAATAACTTTTCATGATTTTCAAACCCAAGGACCTATATGACACAAAAGGGGGTAATGTTTTCTTTCACACGGAAATGTGAAGATTGATTTAAGGAGTTGAGAAAGAGGCTTGTCACTGCGCCAGTACTCAAACTCCCAACAAGTGGAGAAGTATTTGTTGTGTATAGTGATGATTTTAAGAATGGATTAGGCTATGAGATAATGAAAAATGATAAATTTATAGCCTACGCTACAAGGCAGCTGAAAATCCATGAGCAATATTATCCCACACATGAAATAGAGTTGGCAGATGTGATATTTGTATTGAAAATATAAAGGCATTATCTCTATGGGGAGAATTGTGAGATATATACTGACCAAAAAAGTATCAAATATATATTCACACAAAAAGAGATTAATATGAACCAGAGAAGATAGATAGAGCTCATCCAATATTATTACTACTCAATCCACTACCATCCCGGTAAGGCAAACAAGGTAGCAGATGCTCTAAGTAGAAAGGATCTTGCATCCTTATCATTGATAATAATTGAAAAGGATATGATCTTCATAGATTTTCAAAGGATGGACATGTGAACCATTAAGAGATGAACATCATCAGTCCTTTCTCAAAGGATTCATCAACCCTCCCTCTTGGAGAAAATAAAGGATGCTCAAAGAAAAGTTGTGGAAATGCGGAAAAGGGTTGAAGCTATCAGAAATGGGAAATCATCCGATTTAAAAATTGATGATAAAGAATTTGTAAGATTTGCAACATGAATAAGTTTACTAACTGATCCAGAGATAAATAAGGATCTATTGAATGATGCACATAGCTCGACCATCTCTATCCACCTAGGGAGAAAAAAGTTGTATCAATATCTCCGAGAAAACTTATTGTGGGACAATATGAAGAGGGAGATTGCCGAATATACATAAAGGTGCCTAGTATGTCAGAAAGTGAAGGCAGAGAGAAAAATGTATAAGGGGATGATTCAACCACATCCCATACCAGTGTAGAAGTGGTATAACATTACCATGGACCTTGTCACTGAACTTCCATGGACATCCGAAGGAAATAATGATATATTAGTGGTTGTGGATCGTCTTAAAGAGACAGGTCACTTTATCATGCTTCAATAGGACATATAATTAGATAAAATTTCATAGATTTACATCAAAGAAGTGGTAAGGCTACAAGGAGAATGATTATATATTGTAACTGATCGTGATCTGAGGTTCTCCTCAATGTTATGAAAATGTCTCCAGCATGCCATGATCACTGAACTAAACTTCAGAACAACCAATCATCCTCAAACTAATGGCCAATCTAAGAAAACTATTAATACACTGGATGACATGTTGAGAGCGTGTTCTATGGAATTCAAATGAGGATGGGACCATCATCTCCCACTTGTTGATTTTTCCTATAAAAACAGTTTCCACTCGAGCATCTGAATAGCACCATATGAAGCCCTTTATGGGAAAAGGTGCAGAACATCGGCGTGTTGGGATGAAGTTTGTGAGCATAAGCTTCTAGGACCTGAAATTGATGAAAAATTGTAGAGAAGGTGAAAAAAATTCAGCATCATATCAAGGAAGACCAAAGTAGATAGAAGAGTTATGCAGCTAACTTTCGACAATACCTTGAGTTCAATGTTGGAGAATGGTATTTCTACACATATCTCTGTGGAAGAAGGTATTGATGTTTGAAAATAAAGGGAAGTTATGTCCCATGTACATTGGCCTCTTTGAGATCCTTTATCGAGTTGGTGTTGTCTCATATCAATGAGCACTTCCACCTACCATGTCAAATGTACATGATGTATTTCATGTGTCCCTACAAAGAAAGTACATACCAGACCATTCACATGTACTCTCTTTAGAGGTGGTACAGTTGGAGGATGACCATTCTTATGAGGAGAAACCAGTGAAGATCATGGATTGTAGATAAAAAGTTCTATGAAACAAGACTACTCATCTGGTCAATGTACTATGGAGAAACCATATGTACGAAGAGGCAATGTGTGAATGGGAGGAAGCAATGAAGGAAAAGTACCCACACCTGTTTTGGGATTAAGATGTAAAATTAAATTCCGAGGGTGAAATTTTATAAGGGGGAAAGAATGTAACTACCCAGTGTTTTATAAATAGAAATTATCTTCTTATAAATATGTCATAAAATTACATGAAAACACAACATAATGAACTACTATGTGATAAATGACTTTTAAACATAAGTTTGTCACTTGTGTGTTTGAAATTTCAAAAATCTGACATACACGGTTGTAATTAGTACGTTATTTTGGAGTCTGATAATGAAAACATAATTTTTGGTGAATAGTAACCAACTCTAATGAAAATTAACATAACCTTATGAATAGTGATATACGCTAATGAATAGTAACCTTACCAATGACAGTATATAAATATTATTCAATTTGAATGTATGATATACCTATATTTTAGAATGAGTAAATGAATGTTTTAAAACTGGTTTTTATAATAAATTATGATTTTAATTAAATATTAAAATAATCATATTTAGAAAATTATTTTTAATAAATAGAATTCATTTTTTGATTCTACAAGTTGAAAAAAATTTCGGATTAATTTTTGATAGTTTTATGAAATACTTGAATTTATTATGAATAGTAAAAATATGATAATTTACAATAAATGCTAAATAATGGATTTATTGAGCCATTGATGATGTTCTGCTGATGTAAGACCACTTGGATTAGGATCACAAGATAAAATTACTATTATTTGTCAAGGAAGACTTACTATTCCATGTCTTTTGGGGAAATAATATATTAATGAATTTTATATTGAGAAATCCCCTCTCTCCTCCACTATAAAACCCCCCTTCACTCCTTCTTCTCTTCACTCCTCTAAATCATTGTGGTTTTCTAATATTATTCCTAAATATCTCCCTCAGGTCCTCCCTCGTGTCCAAAAGCTCCCAGCCTCTTCAAAATACCAAAACCTCTCCCCTTAAGTGGTTCTCAAAGGAGGAAGTCTCAAGAGGTAAATTCCACTTTCCAATTCCTTCATTTCTGTTAAGTTCTTTTCTTTTTGTTTCTTTCCTCACCTTTCTTCACAAAAATAGTATCATAAATCGAGTAACATACATGTACACAAAATGTTTTCATAATAATGGGATATTTCACTATCTTCTCTCTTTTCCCCACCTTTTATTTTAAAGCAATGAAAGCACCGTTTGAGATTTACTAATTTATCACACTCAAGGACAACATATTATACATTTATATTATAATATTTAATTATGGTCATGAAACCATTTGTTTTATGGTTGAACCAGATTATTATATATGTAATATATCCTATTATTTGTTCTATAATCCATTTTGTACAAATGTTATTAAGTTATAATGCAAAACATGTTCTTTGTAATCAAACCCACCAATAAACGAAAAAATGTTGTCTCTATGGTTTTATATAATAGTTCGACTTCAATATAAGTATCTAAATTAATTTTAAAACCATTTAATCTCATTTATGTTCAATAGTTTTATATAACATAATTTCTGGACAATCACTTCCATCTTCCACATTTATTCGAACTTGAATATAAGCGAACTGATCTTTTAAAACAAAGTAAACAAACAAGCCCAAACAATGAAATTGAACATTATAACTAATAAAGAAGGACATGAATGAACAAAAAAGTGTTATAATAAATCTATTACATATAGAAGAGGTTCTGGACTTCTTAATTTATAATCCTAATATATTAATTCAGGTCTTTAATAACAAGTGGAGAACACCAACAGATTTAATGTAAGGGATCCTCTCAATTTTTCTCTTAATCAAGATTGTCCTCTATGATTTTCTTTTTATGTGTAATCCTAAATGACGAAGTATGTTTTCAAACCTCACCCATACTTCCACAATGATCTATAAGTGATGATAATCCCCTTATCTCTCTCATCAATCCCTGTTGGTTACACCTTATACCATGTCGATAAACCGTAATGAATTCTACAGGAACTTCATTTATTCCTTTGGGTTTCTCTATCTTTACTTTTTCCAAAATGTAGTTGTCTTCTATTTTTATGTAAAACATTTAAATTATGTTTATATACACCAAAATCATGTTCCAAGAACCATCTCTCATTCTATTTTGGGTATATACATGCATTTAAGTGAAACCCTCCTCGATATTTCCCAATAAGCACACACGTTTTAAAGGAACTTCGTGAATTTTTACCCAATTTCAAGCACACAATTTCCTATATTTTAAGACACCATTGTCTTTATGAAATCATTATTTTTATTATTAAAACATTTTTTTTTTCAATTATAATTTTGTATCATATATTGTACTCTTTTCGTTTTAAAAACCTCCATGATATTTTCCTTAAAACCGCACAAAAATGTTTTAATGCTAATGTTTCTCAAATACATTTCTTATATGTTGTCAATTCTATTTGACACCACCTACCATGTTACATTACTATTTTAAGTTATGAACTTCCATGTATTTTATAATCCATTTCTCTCATTTAGACATTCATGGTACGCTCATTAGTAATGGTTTATGTCATGATTGTGGTACCCAATGTATTCCATGGGTATCCTTATGTTTTTGAATGGTTGATTATGTATGATAATTTATGTGGTAAGAATATTTATGTGGAAATTTTTGGAACCACTTTGTGTATAGGTTTGTATTTGTTGTCAATAGTTGTCAATGGAATATCAAAATGAAAGAGATCAAGAAGTACTCCAATAAAATGGACGAATGGAAGCTCACAATGAAGGAGATCATGAAGTACTCCGATGAAGTAGAGGAGTATTGATTCCGACGATTTTTGTGCTGATCGTCAGTTCAAAGAACATGTGTCAAAGGTGATACATTATTTACAACAATGAATAATGTGAGGAGTAATCCATCAAAGGAAGATTAAAGCAGGAGGGTGTTTTTGGATGAAGACCATGCAATTACTCATGATTGCGTGAGAACCATTCTAGAGACTTCCTTGACGGATTGAATCACATGGTTTGCATGAAGTTGATCATGACGGTTGATGAAGGAGGCAATGTGACAATGATTTGACTTATGAAATGGCCATGCACATCACATTGTCATAGAAGATGATGGTACTAAAGTTGTTCCTTCAAAGAATACATATCACAATAGTGGAGTTTGTGATAAAAGCAAAAGAGTTTCTTAAGGATACAGATCACCAAGAAGAAGTGTTGTTGAGGTGATCGTGCTTGTCGACAAAGCAAACAAATGACATACAAATTTTTTGAAAAAGGAGACTCCATGGTGACATGTCGAGTTCAAGAGTTGTGGTCAATGATCTATGTTTAATTCAAGAACATCGACAGAGGAATGGATGATCTGGAGGCGGTACAAAAAGAGCAGAAACAAGGTGGCGCCGTTTTCCAGTGTTTGCCAAATTTCAGGGCCTCAAAATCAACAAATTAAGAAGAGTGATTTTGGAAAAGGGACTTGCATGCCATACTCTTGGAGGATAGGAAACATGCGTGCCATATGTTTTTGAAGACCAGAACATCAAAATATGGAAAAAAGATAAGGGTCGTGCATGTTTTGGTGAGGTCGCACAGGTGAATTATTTGCCGGGAAGAGACTTGAGCGTCGATGCCTTGAATGCATTATAACTTGCATTCCTATGGTTTTTCGAGATCAGAAGATCCAAATTGGGCAAAGGAAAGATGTTCGCACAAGTTTCGATGTTGATCGCGCAAGTGCCTAGTAGGGGCCGAGACTTGCGTGCCGATGGATGACTTGTGCGCCGCCACGCAGGGGGTCCAGTTTGCCTATATATACTGGACCACCCCTCCTCATTTCTCACGGAGCTCAAGACTTAGAGAATGTTCGAGCTCTCGTCGCGCAGGTGGTTGAGCCGCGCAAGTGGTTATTGCGCGCTGAGTGATGGTTGCGCGCCCCAGGTGATTTGGGAAAGGAAGGAAGTGAGTCGCGCAGGTTTAAAGTTCAAGAAGGCAGAGTCACGCAGGTCCTTTGGAGACACTTGCGCGCCAGGTTATACTTGTGTGCCTTAGACTTGCACGCCAGATGGAGACTTGCGCGCCGGGCTTGAAAAGGAGATCCAAATATTGTTGAAGCACGCCCGCCTGTCTGGAGCTGCACAAGATCTAAAGATTGCCTGATACTTTCGGTGCAAAGAGAGATTGAAGAAGAAATTTAAATGATACATGCATGATCTCATGCATTCATGGTGAATTGATTCTGATGAATTTCAAGTAAGTTGAACATCATTTATTGAGCAATCACATAAGTGATTATGATTCAGGAAAATGAAGACAAGGGGATCTAGTGCATTCAGTCATTTCACTAAAGAAGAAATATTGAACTATAAAGAGCATCAACTCTGAACCCTGATGAAAGAAAAGTCTCATGATGAACAGGAGACAAATAACATCAATGCACATTTATTTAAGAGACCTTCACGTCTATAAACTGAGTGGGACTTCACCAATAGCAGTGAGCTAGGGGGAGTCAACGGGAGTGACCCGAGGGACGCAGTGAGCTATCCCTGAACAATTGTAAAGGCAGTGAGCCTGGGATAGAGTGATTGTACCCGAACCTTTATAATCTACAGCTAGTGAAGCATAGTGGATTTAGGTACGATCGACAACATGTCGGTGTATGCTCCTTGGACGTATCCCTTAGTGGTGAACCAAGTAAAAATACATGTGTCATCTCTCTGCATGTGAATGTTTAATTGCTGATCATATCCATCATACAGGTTTAACTAGTTCCTACCAATGTGGGAACAAGATCCACAACTAAAAGAAGAAAAAGTTGCCACCCTGATTCACCCCTCCCCTCTCAGGGTGTCCCGGGGTCCAACAAGTGGTATCAGAGGGAAAGGTTAACGTATTTTGGATATTCTCTAGTAATTCTATTGAGAAGAGGATTTGAGTTTCTTTCCTATTGTCAACAATGAAGAGCAGTCTTGATAATGACGCAGTCATTTCTGAGCAGAAATCTATATCCACCAAGACTTTGAAAAATAGGAAAAAGAAAGAGAAGAAGAATATGAAGAAGTCACCCACATCCAAAGAAGATGCAGTGTCTTGTTCTACATGCCATTCCAATAAGGAAGAAACATTAGGCTTGGAAAGTATCAAGCAGGTGGCTTAGAACTCATCCAGAGGAAAGAATGATACCCCTAATTCAAGCTTTCAGGAAAAACTCAGAACATATCTGCATGATATTCCAGAATAAAGGGTTGCTATTATTTGTAGCCTATTCCAATCAATGCAGGTTGAGATCAATCGATTAGAAAGGGAAGCTGAAAATATGGAAAAGGGGTTAGAAAGAAAAGTTATGGAAAGTATTAAGCTCATCAAACGGGTGAATGTCTTTGAAGACAAAGAGGAAGTCAATAATACTTTAAAAGAAAGGATCCTTGAACTTGAAGCTGAGCTGAAGAAGAGCAATGAAGTCAAGAATTTTTGTTTGGAAGAAACATCCATTAAATTCAGGGAACTTGACTCTTTGTTACAAAAAAAAGTTAACATTCATGAAGATGAGGTTGAAAGGTTGAAGAAGACTTGTGAGGAGAAGATGATCACGATTGAAGATCAGAAGATCATCCTCAATATTGTGGGTCAACGATTGGAAGCTCAGTTGACCAAGATTGAGAACACACATGTTGAGACTTCACAAAAGAATGAAATGAGTGATGCTTGCACTCAATGTTCGTTGGAGGAGTATAAAGCTGAAATGCCTCCAACATGTGATAAGAAGTTTATGACAACTCTTGATTATCCACATCAAGAATCAGTTGCTGTTGGTACTCAATGCTCACTGGAGGATTATATTGTCAAAAGACCTCCAACATGTGATAAGAAGATCATGACTTCACTCTTTGATCTATCACAAGCAACTGAGAAAGTGAAGATACCTTCCAAACCATCTTGTACTCATATTTATAAATACACTCCTAGAATCAGTGAAGATGGGAAGAAAATTTCTAAACAAGTATGGATGAGGAAAGGTGAGAAGAAGAAACCTACCACCATGGCTAGGGTGGATGGGAAGAAAAAAGAGGAAGTGGGTTCCTCAAATAGAGCACAAAAGATTAAGCAGATGGCCCAACAACTTCATACAGAAGAGACAAATAAGAAAAGATTTGTGGGTCAATGTTGGTGCTGCAACAGATTTGGGCAATGTGCACTGGATTGTCATTATAATCCCTTACATGGAAAAGCACGGAGAATGCCTATATCAAAGAGAAGGAAGCCAGAGAAAAAGAAGCAATATCAGCAGGTCCAGAAGCATCTGTTTACTGAAAACTGATTTGGAATTCTTGATAACATCTATGATGTATGAAACGGCAGCGGTCACAATGCAGGAACACGTACATATCAACATGCTTTCACTGTTGAAAAGAAAAGAAGACCTCTGATGCCATCAAAGAGTGAAGCAGCTACCTTGGGGATAAATCAGAAGAATGTTGTGAACACACATTTCCCCAAGAAGATCTCAAGTAGGGAAGATGAGAAGACCCAGGATTTTAGATCCATGAAATTGAAGGGTCATTTGTCCAAAAGAAACACTAAGTGGGATGAATCTCGGATGAACCCATGTGGAAGACCTAAACCAGCTGCAAAAGTTCCAAATGAAATATTGGTCATCTGGCCAGAAGATTTGAAAATAATAAGGAAACTTGAAGATGAGAAGGCCAAGGCTGGTGACAAAGGAAAAGGAAAACTTTCACATGATTAAGACACAGTGCAGGAGAGTTTGCAAACAAATAGAAAAACACGTGTCAAAGAAGTTCTGTGTGAGAGATTCAAGAAATCTGGTCACATTGCAAAAGGTTTCCTAACCTTAATACCAGAGCAAGAAGCAGTCCTTAAGAGGTGTAATAATGTATCATTCATGATGGCTGCTAAGCAGAACAATTCTCCACACAAAGCAGAAGAGAATGTGAACAGAGTCGTGCCACATCGACAGATGTCAGAACATATGTTCAAATGTGCAGGCATGAAGACTGTAGTGAACAGAGGAACTTGGTTGAGAAAAGAACCTCAACCAAGAAAATCTTCTTGATGAAGCCAGAAGGAACCACCTTATTCCCGTAATCATTTGTGTATTGTATTTGTGCTAATAATGTAGGGAATTGAAGGTGAAGCATGCTCTCAGGGGGAGAACCTGAGAAGTAGTGAAACTTGTCAACTCTTGATAGCCAAGCTGAAGAAGTTTACATCCTTAGTAGATTATTCAATTGATATTAAAAGATTATGATGATGAATGATCACTCTTGATGAAGATGATGAGGAGTGTTTCCCTTGAGGGGGAGAAGAATGAACAAGCTTCCACAATCACTGTTTCAATCAATATCAACTCCAGCTGGACTCAAAAGAAGTTACTCTGTGAATTTCTTGAAGAACACGCCAATGGAGAAGGTATGTCATTTCTCAATCACTATCCCCTGGTTACTCAGATCATAGATTATTTTACAAAGGGGGAGTAACTGAATTGATCAGTGACATAAAGAGAATGGAAGTGCCCCAAGGTCACTTATCATGCCGGTTGCACTTGAATGTTTTTGATCTATTTGCTGATGTGAGTGCAGGAGTTTCAGGTTGATTATTCCCTATCATAGTTGATATTCTTCTACCTGGAATTAAAGTGGTAAACCCTTGAAGACAATATACATGAGTTATCATCTCATGTTGGTATCATGATCTGTGGATAATGGAAAACCTTGTTGACTTAATCAAATCCTCTTGTTTTCTACATCGAGCATTGCTCAAGTAGACTTAGAGTGAAATGATTAATGAAACATTGCTTAAGTGTGGATTGATACCCTCCCTACCATGTGCTTTTTATTTCTTGTCAATAAGGGGGAGAGAAAGTGAAATGAATGTTTGAAAAGAAAAGTTGATGAATAGAAGATTCTCATTTTGACATTGACAAATTCATTTCAGAAGATGTATAAGGTATTGACAACAAAATACAAAGGGGGAGATTGTTGGAACCACTTTTTGTATAGGTTTGTATTTGTTGTCAAGAGTTTTCAATGGAATATCAAAACGAAAGAGATCAATAAGTACTCTAATAAAATGGAGGAATGGAAGCTCACAATGAAGGAGATCATGATGTACTCCGATGAAGTAGAGGAGTATTGATTCAGACGATTTTTGTGCTGATCGTAAGTTCAAAGAACATGTGTCAAAGGTGATACATTGTTTACAACAATGAAGAATGTGAGGAGTAATCCATCCAAGTATGATTAATGCAGGATGGTGTTTTTGGATGAAGACCATGCAATTACTCATGATTGCGTGAGAACCTTGCTAGAGACTTCCTTGATGGATTGAATCACATGGTTCTCATGAAGTTGATCATGAAAGTTGATGAAGGAGGCAATGTGCCAATGAGTTGACTTATGAAATGGACATGCACATCACATTGTCATAGAAGATGATGGTACTAAAGTTGATCCTTCAAAGAATACATATCACAATAGTGGAGTTTGTGATAAAATAAAAAGAGTTGCTTAAGGTGATCGTGCTTGTCGACAAAGGAAACAAACGACATACAAATTTGTTGACAAAGGATACTCCATGTTGATATGTCTAGTTCAAGAGTTTTGGTCAATGATCTATGTTTAATTCAAGAACATCGACAGAGGAATGGATGATCTGGAGGCGGTACAAAAAGAGAAGATACAAGGTGGTGCCGTTTTCCAGTGTTTTCCAAATTTCAGGGCCTCAAAATCAACAAATGATAAAGAGTGATTTTGGAAAAGGGACTTGCGCTCCATACTCTTGGAGGATAGAAAACATGCGTGCCATATGTTTTTGAAGATCAGAGCATCAAAATATGGAAAAGGGATAAGGGTCGCGCAAGTTTTGGTGAGGTCGCACAGGTGAATTATGTGCCGGGAAGAGACATGAGCGTAGACACCTTGGATTCATTATAACTTGCGCGCCTATGGTTTTTCGAGATCAGAAGATCCAAATTTGGAAAAGGCAAGATGTTCATGCAAGTTTGGATGTTGATCACGTAAGTGCCTAGTAGGGGCCGAGACTTGCACGCCGATGGATGACTTGCGCGCCGCCGCGCAGGGGGTCCAGTTTGCCTATATATACTGGACCACCCCTACTCATTTCTCACGGAGATCAAGACTTAGAGATTGTTCGAGCTCTCGTCGCGCGGGTGGTTGAGCCGCGCAAGTGGTTATTGTGCGCCGAGTGATGGTTGCGCGCCCCAGGTGATTTGGGAAAGGAAGGAAGTGAGTCGCGCAGGTTTGAAGTTCAAGAAGGCAGAGTCGCGCAGGTGCTTTGGAGACACTTTCACGCCAGGTTATACTTGCGCGCCTAAGACTTGCGTGCCAGATGGAGACTTGCGCGCCGGACTTGAAAAGGAGAGCCAAATATTGTTGAAGCACGCCCTCCTGTCTGGAGCTTCACAAGAGCTAAAGATTGCCTGATACTTTCGGTGCAAAGCGAGATTGAAGAATAAATCTAAATGATACATGCATGATCTCATGCATACATGGTGAATTGATTCTGATGAATTCTGAGTAAGCTGAACATCATTTATTGAGCAATCACATAAGTGATTGTGATTCAGGAAAATGAAGACAAGGGGATCTAGTGCATTCAGTCATTGCACTAAAGAAGAAATATTGAACTATAAAGTGCATCAACTCTGAACCCTGATGCAAGCAATGTCTCATGCTGAACAGGAGAAAATAACATCAATTCAAATTTATTGAAGAGACCTTCACGTCTATAAACTGAGTGGGACTTCACCAACGGCAGTGAGCCAGGGGGAGTCAACGGGAGTGACCCGAGGGACGCAGTGAGCTATCCCTGAAAAATTGAAAAGGCAGTGAGCCTGGGACAGAGTGACTGTACCCGAACCTTTGTAATCTACAGCTAGTGAAGCATAGTGGATTTAGGTACGACCGATAACCTGTCGGCATATGCTCCTTGGACGTATCCCTTAGTGGTGAACCAAGTAAAAATAGATGTGTCATCTCTCTACATGTGAATGTTTAATTGCTGATCATATCCATCGTAAAGGTTTAAGTAGTTCCTACCAACGTGGGAACAAGATCCACAACTAAAAGAAGAAAAATTTGTCACCCTGATTCACCCCTCCCCTCTCAGGGTGTCCCGGGGTCCTACAGAAAAAACACTCATGAAAATTTTGAGATGGGTGTGCCTAGATAGCACTTTATTACATTGGGTAAGGTTATGTCTCATGTGATACGATGTGAAACGGTATTTCAAGTTATCCTTTACCCATATTAAAATACGAAACAGGATTGGTGGATACCCTTAACCGATACTAAAGAAATGTTATATAATTCTCCCACATTTATATGATTCCATGTTTATATGATCTCATGCTTATAATATATGTTTTCATATGTTCCATGCTTTAGATATCGTTATGTCATGCCTCCGAACTCATGTACTTATGATGCATTCTTATTTTCATACACCTACTGTGCTTTTCAGCTCATCCCTTTTTTCATGTGATCCCAAGGGCACCCTATACAGATGTAAGGGATCAAAGGAAGTTAGGATCTCTTTATAGAGATTAAATAAAGAAAATTTTCTTTTATCCCATGTTTTATTTTTTATGTACCTAGTCTTCCAAGGCACTAGACTTAATGATCCTTGGCTTGTACTCTGATGATTAATAATGCTTAAATCATTTAATGTTATATGTAAAAGTCTTTGGTCTTTTTATAATGATTTTTTTTCCAAAAAAATTACATGAGGTATTAATAGAAAATTGAAAAGGAATAATTCTTTTAACACACACGATAAGTGAATAGTATTATGACCTTGTGTCCAATAATTTCATCAAATATCCATTTATAATTCCAAATGTTATTAAAAAACATTTCTCAAAATAGCTTCTATTTTAAAATAAAATTTTTTATTTGTAAATAATATTTTTCTCAAGATTATATTTAAATCGGCTTTCAAAATTATGTTACATCTAATATGATATATATTTTTGTTAACTATGCCTAAATTGAGATTTGATACTTGAATACTAATTATAAACATTATCTAAATTTATGATGGTTTCCTGTAATGATCTTTAGGAAACCTGTTTCTCTTCGACCATATATACCATGATAAAATTCTTATGAAACCCACTTCTTTTTATGGGTTATTCTATGATAAAATGATTATAAAACATTTAAATTTTCCAAAGAATATTAAATTATGTAATTTTTATGATACCCATTTTATTTATTGTGTTATGATATGGTGATTGTTTATGATCTTGTGGTATACATATATATTATTTAATTATCTAAAGGGTGGGTCTTATATATCCCTCTAATGAAATTGGTAATTATTAATATCTAATTACTTAAAAAATGGAATGCAATTCAATAGACTTGATCCACTATGGGATATATGTGCATACCGCTCCACTTTGAAAAAGGTGTTTCTTAATCCACTATGAGAAACAGTTGTGTCCTGATCCACTATTGTAAAAGGGTGCATCCTAATCTAATACATTAATGGCCTTGGTAGTTAACCTTGGGACATGACTTTTTTCTATATTTTTGTTGGTTTCCACACTTTTATGACCTATGATTATGATTCTGGACTGATTTATGATAATTTATCATTTGTTTACCCCAGGTTTTAATGAATTATTAATTTTAGAACCTTGAATCATATTTATGATATATGAATGGTTGAGTATGAACATTATAAGACAGGATTTTTATCACATATCATTATTATTATCTTATGAATACATGTGATAATATATTTTTATCTGTTATGATTTCTCTTACTAAGAATATAATATTACCATTTCTTATGTTTCTTTTCCCCAAGTTATGAAGAAAGGTTTTATTAAGGGTATGTATATAATGTGTAATAGTGGGAAGAGCATTGTGGAAGATATTGATGAAATTTCACAATATTAGAATATTTTTTTCCATGTTTCTAGAGGCACAAAACTATTATAGTCCTCATGAGTTTTGTTTGGGTAAATTATTTTATACCTATTTAAAAACATGTAATATCCATTAATGATAACAATAGGACTCTATAGTTGATATTAATGGAAAGGTTTTTTATCCATTAGATTTTAGGATGAGTAATTGTTTGTGAGGTCCCTAGTGACATTTCTAAGGATATGTCTAGTAATGTCTCCATGGATAAATCTAAGGATTATTCAATGTATAAGAAAAGGTCCTAGAATTTTGATAATATATTGAGTCAGTGGATTAGATGATTTTACATACCAATATTGATACTATATGTGTATTTGGATTTGGAATAGATGTACATAGGGGTAAAACCCATTAATAAATCATATTTTTCTAGCATCGATTAGGAACTGGTGCGTGATATTGGGCCTTTCTGCACACCATGTTTGAAACTCATAGGGGATATGCTTTGGAAATTCAGAAACATGTTATGAGGAATCATGATGGATTTAAATATATGATAACTATGAATAACTATGTATAAACCAATATTTTTATATATTAAATATCTATGTTTCATGATTTATTTGTCATATAAGTGATTTTTCATGATCATGTGGAACGCCACTCTTATTAGTGATTCTCACACTATGTTTTTAGTTTAACTCAATTTATGAAACATTAAAAAACACTGCTAATTATGAATTTAATGTAAATTTAGGTTATTTTACCCAGGATAAACAAAATGATATTGGATATGGAATGCTAATTATTATTGATATTCTCAAAAAAAAATTATAAGATATGAAAAAGGATGGACATCAAAACATGCATAAAAGGAAACATCATTCTATTTTTTACTTTATGAAGCAACTTAAATTATCTTTTAGTGGTTCTAATGATCTAATAGCTATTAATAAATTTATAAGTACCATTGAAAATTTATTATCCATTCTGAATTTGTTTGAAGCATGAAGGAGTCATTTCAGATATTTATCATTTTTGAGGTGAAGCAAATTAGTGGAGAACTCTTATTAAGAACATGAGGGAACAAGAAGAAATTATATCAATGGGATGAGAAGTGTTTAAGTTGATATTTTTTAGTATGTACCTCCATTGTGTTCTATAAGTAAATGGGAAAAATTAGTTCCTTGAGATTAATAAAAATAAAGATGAGTATATAGTTAAAAATAAATCTAATTTAAAAAGTCCAGTATAGTAAAATTGTAATTTAATTATCATTCTTGAAATAAAAGTCCACTGATTTATTTCTGTCTTGAATCCAATTCAATGAAAGGCTAGGAATATTAGAGAATTTAGTAGCTAAAATGAGGTCATTTGATGTGAACATATTTTATAAAGATAAATTGATTATTCCCACCATTTCTCCAGGCTTGAAAAGAAATATTATATCGAGTCTCTTGAAAAAATTAATGGTCAAATGAAATTATAGGCATCTATATGCCATAATTTGGGAAGAATCAGCACGGGAATTGGTTGAACTAAACTAAGAGGGTCCTGGAATATAGAATGATAGTTAAAAAATTTCATGAATGTAGAAATAAGATTAATGGTCTGGTTGATGCGATGGATAAGAAGAGGATGCCCACAAATGAACCACTCACCCTCTAGGGTTACAATTTATTAGAGTTTGGGAATTATGAGAATCAATGCCTTAATCCAAGGGATAATGTGGATTATAAGACACAAAAAACACTAATTAAAAGGGAAAATGGTCATTCTTTTGAAATACTAATGTATTAAGTTAATCATAATAATTATGGAACAATTATATTCCTTGTTTTGGAATTCCATCTTTTATTTTGTATGAATGAGCCCCATGAAAATCATTTTGTACGTGTTGTAGTGAAATTTCATCTAATTATCTCCCACTAAAAGGATTGTAGAAAAAAAATATCCTGTAAAATTATATGGGTTGAAGGATAATAGTAGGCTACCATTGAAAATTATTTTTTATAAGAATATATCATATATACGGCATAAAGGATTAATTATATTTTGGATCCATATATGAATCTTGTAATGATTAACTTAAGAATTCTAGATACCATCAGGGTTTTATTAGTTTTTGTTGATGTTGAGGTCATTGTTTTTTTACACCCACTATTGACGTTTTATGTGATGGTAGTTTGTCAATATTAACGATATTTTAAGAGTCATTCATGGAAATGAAACCATTTGGTATTATGTATAGTGAAAATTTGATTTAAGAAGGATTGCCTTTACAAATTCTGGACATATGATTAAAGGATACTCTATGATATTTTCCTATATATTTGGAGGGTACATGGGATTAAAAACATCACCAAGATGAGTTTTCATACAATGATAGATTTCAATTGAGTCTTTAGCTTGCAATTTATGATTCCTTTTATAAAGGTAGTGTATTACTCCAACATACGTCAATGAAGACCTAGAAGGAAATCCATTTAGACTTGATAAAGATGATGATATGGATAATAAGGTTAGATTTATTTATCAACATGAAATGATATAAAAAATTTAATATAATTTTTATACTTATAATCATCCTCATGGTCTATAATTTGATGTTATAGATATGTACTTTTGATGAATTTCTACAAGGAAGAATGAATGGAAAACTAATCCAAATGAATATTGGTTCTTTTGAAATGCATGATCTTATCAGGATAATAGATTATAATTTTTACTTAACCTCTCTCATGTTCATGATTTCATGACCCATCCTCAGGGCTTGTGTCGTGACTACCTCAAGCGCACCTTCAATAGGCCAGTGGCTGGTGACTAGCACCAAAGTCATAAATACCATAAAAAAGGGAAGGCTTTTCCGTTATAAAAATAAACAAACACAACAGAGTATGCAACAGAAGAAAGAACTAAGTAATACTAAATACAAAAGTAAGTGCTGAAAGGAAAGGCATTGGAAATACAAGCCCTACAGTAAGTACAATACAACTGAAAAGCTATTACCACTGTAGTAAAGTAAAACAGCAACCACTGAGTCATCCTCGGGGAATCCCACCTAAAGGGTGGGTACAGATAGCCTCCACAACACCTCGAGTCCGGTCGTCCGCTCTGTATATGTCCCACTAAGTGGTATGCCTCCGGGTACCATACAGATCCACAAACCACCACCTTGATCAGTTTTTTCTGTCCTCTACATCCAATACAACGTAGTGTGGGAATAGCCTGTTCAGGGGTGAGTATATGATACTCATTAGGGAACCTGATACCCCTGAAGGTCTACCATAATTAATGATGGATAAACCACAGACTAAAGATAAAATCAAAAAAAATCAACCACATCTACTTAGGTATATGCACATACATATACCTATGTTATCAATCATAGTTTGGCTCCAACTCTCAAGACCAAGCACAACCCAGTCCACACAGGAAAACAAGTCAATGACATCGATGATAATGATTGAAATTCAAGACTCAAATCACATAGGTATTCATCTTTCATATAGCGATAGATATGATCAGATGTAGTAACTGATTCATCTAAGCTATTAGACCCACGTAGGATACTGGACCAGCTAAGCTGTCAGACACGCATAGGATACTAGACCATCTACTCTGTCGGACCCACTCAAGGTACTAGTACAGAAGTCAAACTGTTGGACCCACTTAGGATACAAGTACAGTAGTCAAAATTATCGAACCCACAGAAGATTCAAGTACAGTTTTCATCATCATCGATCCCACTGAGGATTTTAGTATGGTAGTCATCGTTATCGAACCCATGGAGGATTCTATTACGGTAGTCATTGCAGTCGCAACCAGCTCTAGGGTTCCCGCACATAGCACACTCGATTCTTGAAGGGTCTGCTCCTTGAGCCAAGGGGTCGATAAATCAAATATCAAGAAGTCTAGATTTTATATATCCCAATGTTCTGTCTCATCCAAAGAAACCCAGCGTGATAGATGGTGTGTCAATCAGATGCCTGGTCTAAGAGATATTGGCCTTTCCGTTCTAGGTGCCCGGTTGGAATTACGCTCATTCCAAACCCGGCCATTTTCCAAATTCATCCAAAACTCATTTGGAGTATCGTAAAAGAACTGTCTCATCACGAGGATCATAGTGTTGTAGACGGCACGTCGATCGGATGTGTGATCTTAATGTTATTCACGTTTAAGTGAAACGGGCCCAACCCGTCAATCCTAATGGGTGGTGGGTCACCCTGACCTGGTTCGGAGGGCGTAACCCGGTAGGGGGGGTCAGCCAGGCCCATTGAGGCGCAGCCCGGTCTGGTGGAGCACGGCCCGGACCTGAGGGGCGCTGCCCGGCCCGGCGTTGCGGGGCCCGGCCCAACGATGTGCGGCCCTACCTGGAGGGGCGCAGCCCTGCCTGGCATGGGGAGGCTCGTCCCGAAGTTGGCTGCAGCTCGGCCTGGATGGCTGAGCGGTGTGGGGGGCACAGTCCCCCGGTTCCCCGAACCGGCGGCGCTGAGTGGCTCTGCCCCATCTGTCCTGTCGGCTGAAGACTGCCGATCTCCCGACGCGAGCAACCCACACGGGTAGTCTGTGGTTCTCCTGAGCGGCACCTGCGAGTGCTGCGAACTCCTTTAACCCGGCCGGCAGGCGGCTAGCCGGTTCTCCGCCAAAGCGGCCCGCAGAGCGCGGTCTATGGTTCTCCACAGCGCGGCGCCCCTTGTGGCGTCGCGGTCTCCTTGTCCGGCTAGCTATGGCTGGATGGTTCCTCTTTTTCCAAAAGGCCCACAGATTTCAGGCCACAGTTCTTCTGTAGCACAGCGCCCTCGTGGTGCTGCAGTTCCTTCAGCCCGGCTGGCTTTAGTCGGCCGGTTGTTCTTCGGTCGAGCAGCCCACAGATTGAGGGCCTTAATTCTTCCCTATACGGCCGACACACGGTCACTGCTCCCTCTGGTCATCACCGCCTCTTCCATATTTACCTATATCATGAATAAGAACAAGGATCATCAGAGGGTCTTCGGGCCGTGTTTGTTTGGTCTACGCCCTCCGTGTAAGGTGGTAGCAGTTTCCCAAATACATTCCAGAGAATTCAACACAAAAGAGATAATTTATTCACTTATAAATTATACAGAACCCCTACCTCGATTTCAAGAGTGGAGCACATCAACGAGTCATGGATGAAAAGCGTTGTACAGACGAGGCCTATGACCATGGTGCACCTGAGATGATTCGAGTTTCTATCTGTGTCCATGCCACTCTTGCTGCAGTACTTATATACATAGGTGCGAGTCATTCTTTAATTGTCGTTTCACTTGTTCGGAGCTCAAAGATTCTGACGGAGCCATTGGCTCGATCCTTATGGCTAGAGAGTCTTACGAGAGAAGACTCAATGACTATGCACTGGTGCTGGCAGTGTAAGCTTACCCTAGGAGATGAGAGCTTCCATTGGGATCTTCTTGTACCGGCGTCGAGGCCTTATGACGTCATCTTGGGTATGGACTGGTTATCTACAATCCATGATCAGATCGACTGCATTAGGCGCAAAGTGTTGTGTGTCCACATGGATGGGACAAGGTTCACCTTCACCGGCGAGAAGGGTGCCTTTACAATGCAAGATGGACTTACACATAGGAGAGGGAAGCTGATCATAGAGAGGTAGACTTCTACATAGACCTGTACCCCAGGATGTTTTTCCTAACGAAGTTACAGAACTACCTCCTCGCAGAGAGGTAGACTTTTAGATAGACTTGTACCCCATGACAGCACCGATATCTACTCCATCATATCGGATTGCCCCTGCTAAGCTTCGTGAGCTACAGGTACAGCTGGAGGACTTGTAGGGAAGTGGATTTATCCAACCAAGCATTTCACCCTGGGCTTCTCCTATTTTGTTCACCCAGAAGGCGGATAAGAGCTTTCAATTGTGTGTCGACTATCGTTGCCTGAATCAGGTGACTGTGAAGAACAATTACACACTCTCGAGGATTGACAATCTCTTTGATCAGCTCAAGGGATAATGATGGTTCCTGAAGATAGTCCTCAGGTCAGGCTATCACTAGCTCAGAGTTTGAGACGAGGATGTGCAGATAGTGGCCTTCAGGAGTCTGTATGGCCACTACGAGTTCTTGGTTATGCTCTTCGGCATAACCAATGCTCCAGAGGTGTTCATGAGTCTCATAAACATGATCTTATAGCCTTTCCTTGATCGATTTTTCATAGTTTTCATCGACGACATGCTGATTTACTTGACTAATGAGGAGGAGCACACCTACCACTTGGGGGTTGTATTGGATACACTCTGAGAGCACCATATTTATGGTAAGCTCTCTAAATTCCAATTTTGGATTCGAGAGGTTCATCTCTTAGGAAACATCATCTCAGAGGCTGGAGTTGTAGTGGATCCAGCAAAGATCGAGGTAGTACTTTCTTGAGAGCCACCCAGGAGCGTGACGGAGGTGTGGAGTTTCTTGGGTCTGGCTGGGTACTATTAGAGATTTGTGACAGGCTTCTCAAGAGTTGTATCACCACTTTCAGCTTTGAAGAAGAAGGGGAAACCCTTATTGTGGTCAGATAGAAGCCAGTAGAGCTTTCAGGAGGTGAGGCAGAGATTGAATAGTGCGCCTATATTGAGGCTACTAGAGGAGGGAGTTCGGTACATAGTTTACTACGACACATTGGGGACCAGACTCAGGTGTGTCCTGATGCAGGACTAAGCGGTGATCGCATATGGTTCACTACATTTGAGACAGCATGAGCATAACTACACTACCCAAGTCCTAGAGTTAGAAATAACGGTCATTCCCTTGAAGAAGTGGTGGAACTATCTAATGGGTGAGTGCTTGACAATATACTCTGACCACCAGAGTCTCAGGTACATCTTCTCGCAGAAGTACCTGAACCTGAGATAGTGGAGATGTCTCGAGTTCCTCCATGGCAATGACTTTGTGATATTCTATACACATGGGAAGGGGAACGTTGTAGCTGATGCTCTTAGTAGGAGATCGGGCATTCAGCTTCTCGGAGAGGCGACAGAGCATCTAGCCGTGTTGCAGATATCCTTTGTGGATATAGATGGAGCAGCCTTTCTACAGTCTCTCATAGTCACTCCCCCACTTCATCAGTGAGCTAGAGAGGCAGATCATGGGACGCTAACTGCGAGACATGACCTTCTCAGATATCTTCATGGCTAGAACCCAAAGGATTTTCTGAAGGTGGGGAGCACATCATCCTCTTTATGGAACTTAACATGGTACCAGTTTCACTAAAGGAGGAGGTGCGGAGGGATTTCCACACTTCCCCCTTAACAGTACATCCATGAGTGGTGATGTTGTATCAGGACCTAATACGACAACACTGGTTGCTGGGTATGAAAAAGGTAGTAGCAGTGTTCATTTCATGATGCCTCACTTGTCTATGAGTGAAGGCAGAGCACCAGTTACCTGCAGGCTTGGTACAACCCTTAGAGGTTCCGGAGTGGATGTGGGATAGAATATCCATGGATTTCGTGATGGGGAATCCATGTACATCTAGAGGACACGACTCTATCTGGGTGATTGTCGACCGACCCACCATGTCGGCCCACTTCCCACTGATTAGAGAGAAGGGTTCAATAAGTAGCTTGGGATGCCTCTACGTTCAAGAGATGTACGGCTTCATGTTGTTCCATCGTCTATCGTTTCAGATCAAGATGCTCGATTCACTTCCCAGTTATGGAAGTGGTTACAGGAGGCTTTTGGGATGTAGCTATGTCTGAGCACCGCCTTCCATCCTTAGACGGACAGTCATACTGATAGAACATTTCAGACTCTCGAGGACATGCTCTGTGCTTGTGTCCATGAATTTGGTCGTAGCTGGGAAGATCACCTACAATTTTTGGAGTTTGCGTACAACAATAGATACCACTACGCCATCGGTATGGCCCCTTACGAGGCATTGTACGGCTGACCTTGCAGATCACCTCTGTGTTGGACTGACCTAGGGGAGTCAGCACTTGTAGGACTAAAGATGGTTCAGGCAATGATGGAGAAGGTGCAGATCATCAAGGAGCATATGAAGACTGCACAGAGCATACAAGAGTCCTATGCTGATAGGAGACAAAGACCACTGGAGTTCAAGGATGGTGACCACGTCTTCCTACCGGTCTCAACTCGACGAGGTCTGCGGAGATTTGGACGAGGCGACAAGTTGTCTCCTCGATTCATCTGACTTTTCTAGGTCCTTAGCAGATTAGGTGAGGTGGCTTACTGCCTAGCCCTTCCACCTCAGTTTCTCCGGGTGCATGACATACTCCACATATCTTAGCTGAGAAGATACGTGCCTGACCCGTCCCACATCATCGACCACGGGGAGCTGGACATCGATGACAGGGCGAAATTCACAGAGGTCCTAGTGGAGATCGAGGATCGAAAGGAGCCGGTCTTACGTGGATAGTTGATTCCTTTGGTGCGAATTCGCTGGCAGCACGGAAACCTCTAGGAAAGCACATGGAGCGGGAGGCTCAGATTCATGCTCAGTACCCCCTTTTGTTTCCCTAGTGTATGTTGTAGCATTATGGGGACATAGAGCCGTAAGGTGGGGGTAATGTTAAGACCTAGAAATTTTAAGGAAAATTTTATTCATAATTTTTGGAAATTCTATGTGTCTGTGGTTTCTAACGGCACCTGATTCTAAGGCCCGATGTGTCCAGAATCAATTACTGAAGTTTTGTTTGGGTACGTTCAGTAAACGTACGTGTGAGTTTTTCTATCTTTTGAACTGGTGCTCGGAATTGAAATCGGACGGCACTGATGAACTCGCAGTGCCAGTATTCACATAAAGGGACCTTTATTGCAGTTGTGTTTTCTTGGGAAGAGAAGTTAATTTTGGGGATTTATATTAAATTAAATAAAATTTTTGTACACAATTTTATTGTTTAAGAGTTGGTTATTTCCTACAAGGGGAGTTAGAGGAGGGGCCCACACCCACATAACCTCCCATGGGAGGAATTAGTGTGGTGGGTCCCACATGAATCCAAACACTTTCACCTCCCCTCTAATCCCTTAAACTCCCCATTAACACCCCCTTATTTAAATTTTGACAACTCCCCTCTTTAATTGTGACTTTCCATCTCATTCACACTCCCATAAATTTTTCCAGCACTTTTTAATTAATGAATTGAACTCTTTAATTAATTAATTAATGTGATTAAATTTTTAAATTCATGTGTCACCAAAATAATATCCTTAGATATTATATTCATTTGGCCCTCGTTCTGTTGGGAGAACTTTGGGAATGCTCTGGAGAAATAATAGAATAGTGTTCTTCTCTTGACGAAGAACATTTACTCTGTCCAATGAAGAACTCAGGGCCTACGACCTTCATCATCATCACTCTCCTTCCTCCGTGTCAAGGAATAAGACTCCCCCCACGAGGAACATTGACTATGCTTCCTCCCCGAACACATCCCAATGTCAACAAATCGACGTCATCTTCGAATCCACTTCCCACGACACGGAAAGCGATCATCAGAATCAAGGTAGGGGTAGTATTATTTAAATTGAATAAATTATAACTTCGTACTTGTTGAATGAAAGAGATCATCCTGGACTCTTGTTATCTCCTACCATGGAGGGAGGGGAAGAAAAAACATGGCCAGATGACCCACCATTGATCCACGTTTATATTGGCCACAGAAGCGGTGTCGGGAGAGGCAAGGGCAACCGAGAGTGATGGTGACCGGAGATAATGGCGGTCGGGCACCAGCCGCGTGCGGAAGAACCACGGGCCGCAACCGCGGGCCACTTGTCCAAAGAAAAACTGGCCGGTCATTACCGGATGGGCTGGAGGAACCACGGCGCCCCATGGCATCGCACTGCGGAGGAACGCAGCCCGCGCTCTGCGGGCCGCTTCAGTGGGTGAAACAGCCAGCCTGTCAGTAGGACGGGTTGATGGAGACCGCGACACCGGTAGGTGCCGCGCGGGAGGATAGTGGACCGCTGTGTAGGCCACTCACGCTGGGAAGACCAGCCGGATTTGGCTGACTGGATAAGAGGGCGGCGCTGCTCAGCACCGCTGGTTCGGGAAACCTTGGGGTTGTGCCCCCCGCACCGCTGGGCCAGTCGGGCTGAGCTAATGCCACACCGGGACAGGCTGCTCCACGTTGGGTTGGTCCACGACACTCCAGGCAGGACCGAACCCCACTGGGCCTGGAAAACCCCCCTGCCAGGTCGAACCCACCGAACTAGGTCAGGTCGACCTGTCAGCCCACTGGGCTTAACGTGCAGGGCCAGTTTCACTTTGACGCGAATAACTTTAAGACCGCTCGTCTGATCGATGTGCCATCTACAAAAATGGGATCCTCCTGATGAGACGGTCCTTTTGAGATACTCTATGTGATTTTTGGATGACTTTGAAAAATGGATGGGTTCGGAATGAGCGTAATTCCAACCAAGCCCCTGGAACGAAAACGCCAATATCTCTCAGACCGGTCGTCCGATTGAATTATTTTACAAATTATTAAAGCCAAAATATGTGGTTAATGTTATGGCATAAACAAGTCTAAAATTAATTTTTTTGATGATAGTTCTTCCCATAATCATCATACCATCAAATTAACTCACTATTAAACCATTTTTAATTAATAAATAATTTATATTAATTAATATTTTAAGAGTTTCTAAAAGTTCTCCTCCTCTATCTAATAAAAGTGAACATCTATTTCTATTTAAATCACACCTATAAGGACATTTTTCAATGAAAAAACGGTCATTTTCCACACCAACATTACTAAATACATCCTTGAGTCTATAAATTTGGCAGAAATCCATCCAATGTAGTCTTTTTGTGCAAATAAAAAAGAGATACCCAAAAAGAGGTAATTTTTTTATAACCTTTTTCAAAGTTATTTTCTTTTTTTTCTTCATCTTTTTAAGTTTTTCCAAACCAATGTTATAAGCCCAGTATAATATATGTTTTTATATGTTATTATAATCATGTTACAATAATATTTCTCATTTAATCTATCACACGAATAACAATGTCACAATGCATGCGTATGTATGGCTTACCATCTCCATGTCATGGTGTAATTTGTTATTTAATACAAATTATATCAAGTTGGTATAATGATGAGTATAATGCATAAGTATATTGAATATAACATGATAATAATTTTTTTAATCAATATACCATCAAATTCCATAGCATTTTACCATCAAGGTAATGATGTCGTCGTGTGTACGTATATACGGCCTACCATCTCTACGACACTGTGAGATTCATTATCCATGATTATAAAATTCATACGATGAGTGAAAATATTAACTATTAACATAATACTATTCTAGATATAAATAAAATTCATTCTATTCATAACAAACTCGACTTACACAAAGAAAGAATGCATAGGAAAATGATGTAGTTTACAACTGAAAGATTTGTGATATTGAAATATTATTATCAAAATGATATAATAGGATCATATATGATATCATAAATATAAATATCATCATGTAATTATTTAATAACATGATTTAACTATTATAGGTATGGTTACGTTACCATCAACTAATGAAAATTATAATGTAATCGTTTTTTTCACTATCTTATTATTATTCGGGATTGTTTATACGTAGGTATCTACTGGGACAAATTTATCATCCATGTTTGTGTTTCCATAAAAATGTTTTTCAAAATTTTATCAAAAAACATTCAACATCATTTTTACCCATGTTTGAATTTTTTATATAAAATATTTTAATTTAATCTTTCCATCTCAATCCAAATGAGGTACTTTATGAACATTTCTAGAAATTAAAGAAACAATATATTTAAACTAATACAATGCAAGAGACTATTCCCCTCTGTTATGAAGCCTGGACATTTTTTAGATTTACAAAATGTAATAAATTTTTATTTTCAAAAGAAATGTTTTCTTTAATAATATGAAGGCTTCTAAATTATTTCAATTTAAAAAAGATATATTTATCTAAATATTATTAATGAATTGAATAGATTATTTTTTATCAATATCAACATCCACTGTTGGATTTTATGCTTAATTGAGGTTGTTTTATTATGATACAATATTCTATACTATATTGAAGGCTCTATGATATATTTGAATTGGATGTGCTATTTTGATACCATTTATGGTTTATGTTTAAATTATTAACATTTCATATTTTTTTTAATATCAATGATTATGTTACGTTTTACCCTTTTCATAAGAGGAAAGAATTTAACTAAGTAAGTGATGAGTGGGGACCTCTATAGCTCGTCGATACATCAGCATGAATCAAGAGACATACTAGGGTCTTGGAGGAAGTCTTGGTTGGTATGGTTATTTATGGCCTTAGCCTTAGGCCACCATAGTATGATTATGATGTTTGGAATTTTTCATTCCCTCATTAGGAGATTTGTTATTAATATTATATGTGATTATTCAACTAGTATAATATCTCTGTGAATTTTTAAATAAAATTATTTGATTTATTTATTTCTATTTAATGCTAAATATTAAGTTTAAAAGACTTTTGTTTCAGATTTATACCTTTTTTTAATGTTTATTCTTATATATGATAGATTATTCTATATTGTTTAATCATACAGAGCATCTGATCTCACCCCTTTATTATGTTTTATTTTTTTACCAGGATGTGAATAAGTATATTATGATTGACCATTGGGGATAGTATAAGGTATATGACAGTTTTCAAGGGTTTTAAAATTTTGTTTTTCATTTCAAGATGTAATGTAAAACATTTGTTTGTATCTAGAATTTCCAAGGTTAATAAATAGACTCTCCCTTTGGGATTTTATTTCTTGTTATCATAATAATGTAATAAAATAATAAACATACTATAGGAAACTAGGATTGAGTCATTATAATTCATATTAGAAGAATCTTAGTACAAACCATGAAAATTATATATAGAAAATACATTAATTAGGGGACAATACCCAAAGATAAACATTGAGGTAAATTATATAAAATCATCATAAAATTTTGGAAATGTAGATACTAAGTCATTATTCTAAGAAAATACATTCATGTCTGGATAATACTAGTGAAAATGGTTTTGGAACAAATTAACATAAGAGTAATAACTCTGAAAAGGTATTTCTGGCTTGACATGGGGTAACTTGGTACATGACAACATGCCTTACTACACATGTGGTTTGAATCTCCTTGGAGATATGCTTAAGATAAATCACATTTTCTTTCCAAACCATTAATAAGGAATTATTTTTAAATATGTCCCCAAGGAAACCATTTTTATGACTATCGATTATATATGCATGATTTTTTTATTTTATTTTACAATATTGGAATTATGCATTATGATTCATAAGTTTATTTAATAAATGTAATTGTTTAGAAATGAAACCTAGTGGAATAAATGGAAATTAAATAAATACACATAATCCTTTTAAGGATTACCCTCCTATGTAAGATAATTATAGTGGAGCTGGTGATACAACTACTTCTTAACAACTTCTAACTATATATGGACAACTAACTCGGGTTATAAATAATTACCCTACCCATATGGAGCATCCTGATGCAAAATGAATAGGACCAATGTTAGATCACTTTATAAGGGAAAAACCCAACATTCCATGGGACTTCACATCATTTTATACCGGAGCAGTGGATAAGTTCTCTAGTGAAAATATTTCTTTCTTTGGGGTGGAATGAAATAGAAAATGTTATTATGGAATTCAATAAACTATCAAGATATTTTGATCAATTATTGTCATTAATTCAAAACATGAAGTCTGATTAATAAGTTCAAAATATATAATATTGGTAATTTAATAAACTATTACTAGAAAAATACTTTCTTCATGATCTACGAGCAGATATGGAGGGGAAAGTTTTTCCTCTGAAGCCGAAGGAGGATGATAATGTTTCAATGTATGATGCGTACATTACAAGGTTAGAAAGGAATGATGCAAACTATATATGTAACTTAATAATTAATATTGATTGATTCATTTATGGGTTAAAAAAATTCCTCGGATGGGCATTGGTCTTGTTATATTTATCATCATATTAAGATATTGTATCATGTGATATCATGAAAGAAATGGAATTTTATATGTCTTATGAGTATAATGTAAAGCATGAGAAGGAGAGGGTCATTGATCACTCTGGAGAAGGAAGTAAGGGAAGAAGGGATATTTTTATTTTCCACCCTATAGTAATTGTGGGAAGAAAAACCCTTGTAATTGCCTAAAGCTAATGGGATTTTGTGACAAGTGTGGGAAAAAGGCCATCATGTTTGTAATTACAAGGGGAAGAATGAAACTATCAATGTTTGGTGCTATGATTATAAATATATGTTAAATTATGAAAATGATTATCGTAAGCATCAAGAAAAATTGTACCAGAAAAGGCCAATAGATAAAGTCCAATATTTTTTATCACAACTACTAAAGTTGATGTTCTTAATGATATGGTGCTCGTTACATTAATTGTTTCCTCAAATTTAACTAAATCATTATCTGTTTCTAGATCATTGAATTATTTTATATCTTCTTAGTTTTCATTAAAAATTAGATATTTCATATTCACATTTACAATGGAGTTTTCAGTCAAATCCACTAAGGGAATCTCATTAAATAAAGATGTGGAAATAAGTTCTGATTATGGTATATAAATGTGCTTTTTCTACTAACATTATCATAATAACTATATTAGGCTAAGATATAATCCTTTTTTAGACTGGCTATCAATACCTGATGCATAAAATTATCACAAGAAGAATGAAGTTTTTATTTGTGTGGAAGATGTAGAATCCAATAAAATTATAGTAGAAATTTAATAAGTTAGTTCTTATCAAAATCAACCCTTAATAGCTTTTCTTAAGGCAATTCTTGTAGAGTAAGAAGAATAACATCTATAAATGAAAAAAAAATATTCAAATTGAGGATGTACCTATTATATAGGAATATAATTGTTTTCTTCCAGAGGATTTACCTAGACATCCTCTAGAATGGGATATTGAGTTTACTATTGATTTAATCCCTAATTCAAACCCAATGTAAAAAACTCCCCATATAATGGACACAATGGAATTAATATAAATGAATAAACAATTAAAGGAGTTGAGTAATATGATATTTATTATACCTAGTGATTCTCCCTGGTGAGCCCTAGTTATTTTTTTATGTAGAAAGATGTATCAATAAGTCTATGCATTGACTATAGAGAAATCAAAGCTATTAAATTAAAGATTAATTATCCTCTACCTCGCATTGCTGATTTTTTTGATCAAATTCATGGAGCTCATTGTTTTTTAAGATTGACCTTCATAATAGATATCATTAATTATGTGTAAATAATTAAGATAGTGAAAGGACAACATTATAAACTAGGTATGATCATTAGGAGTTTACATTAATGTCATTCAGACTGACTAATGAACCCTCTATTCTTATGGATCTAATGAACATATTGTTCAAGGAATATCATGATGATTTATTGTATTATTTATTGATGATATATTTATATAATCCAAAATCTACTAAGACAATGAAAACCACTTACTGATTTTTCTGAATACTTTCGGAATAAATGAACTATATGGGATGTTTATAATGTGTGAATTATGGCTTTAGGAAATTTCTTTTCTTTTACATATTTTCTCGAAGGATGGAATCTCTGTTGATCTTGAAAATACATTTTCAATCCAATAATGTCTACCACCGACGTGTATAAGAGAGGAATACAGTTTTTTTTTTTGGTTCAGTAGGTTATTATCGATGTTTTGTATAGAATGTTTCATGATTGTAAAACCCTTTAACCATGCTCACATGTAAATGGGTTAAATTCATTTGGACAAAAGAGTGTGAAGAATATTTTGAATAATTTTAAATAAGATTATTAAATGCTCCTATATTGACTTTACCATCTATAAATGATGGGTTTGTGATTTATATTGATGCATCAAAGAAAGGACATAGTTGTATCCTTATAAATAATGATAGAGTTATTAATTATGAATCAATTTAATTAATAATCAATGAACAAAACTATCCAACTCATGATCTTAAGTTAATAGAAGCGATTTTATATGAAGATATGGATAATCTATCTATACGGTAGAGGATATGAGATATATACATATCATAAGAGTTTGAAATATATTTTCTCAGAGAAAGAGCTCTACATTAGATAAAGGATATAGCTTGAGCAACTCACATATTATGATTTCACCACACACTACCACCCTGGGAAGAAAAATTAGGTTATAGATGCTTTGATCAGAAATAATATGGAGTTCTATGCCAAATTGTTACTGAAAATGTTCATATGTTCATGGATCTAATAATGATGGATATGATAATTATCATTGAAGGGGAAACATCTCTACTTTTTCAAATGGTTACAAAACCATCATTACTGAAAAGGAAAAAAAGTTATTAGTCTAATGATGAGGATTTTCAGTGGAAAATTAATGCTCCGATTCTAGGTAGATTTATTGCCTTCATATTTGAAGATGAATTTTGAAATCTGGGAGGAGGAGCTGTGTCTATTCTAAACATGATCTAAAATGGAAATTACTATACAATTCTCATAGCACCAATTTTTCTACAAACCCTGGTATTTTTACTATTTATATGGATCTAAAAGAACATTTTTGGTGGTACAACATGAAGATATAGATTTATGATTGTGTGTCAAGATGTATAGTTTTTCAGCAAGTGAAGGCTGGAAGAAAACATCCTACAAGAGTCACGCAAACTCTTCAAATACCTGTGTGAAAAGGGGATGATATTACGAAGGAATTTCTCATGGGTATACAAAATACTACAAAAATAAATGATGTGATATGGGTTATTGTTGATCATCTAACCAAATCAGAAAATATTAATTCTATAAGAGAAGATTTACCACATGAATTTTTGGAAAGACTAGATATGAATAATTTTTTAAGACCTCATAGTGTACCCATATGGATTATTCTGCCCATGATTTCCATATTACATCAGAATTTCAGAAAAGTATTCATATGTCCCTAAATACTGAGCTTCGCATGAGCACTACATACCACCCACAAACTGATGGACAATTTTTTAATACTATTCAAACAATAGAAGACATGAGGAGATAATGCTCATTTGACATTCGAGTAATGTTGGATCAGTATTTACCACTAGTAGAATTTTCCTATAACAAGAGCCTACATCCATATATTTAGATTGAACCATATAAAGCGTTATATGGAAAGAGATTTCATAAACTAACTTCATGGGATGAACTTGTTGAATGAAAAATTGTAGGCCGAAAACATATTGTGTAAATGATGAAAAAGGTAATGATAATTCAGACCCATATCAAAAAATCTCAAAGTAGGGAAATGAGCTATGTTGACAGTTGAAAGAATTATTTTGAATTTAAAGTGGTAGATCATTTTTTAATGAATGTATATCAATTTTATGGTGTTATATGATTAAGTAATAAGGTTTAATTATGTCTTAGGTACATCAGATCTTTTGAGATTCTTGAACGAATTGGAGATGTAGCTTACTGTTTGGAAATTCCACCAAGTATGTCCATAGATCATGGTGTGTTTAATGTATTAATGTTAAAGAAAATTCATTTCAAACCAAATGCATGTACTCAAAAACAATGAAATAGAATTGGAACCTGATGAGTCTTATTGTTAAGAGCCTACCAATATTTTTGATACAGGAGAACAAGTGTTGAGAAATCAGATGAATCATTTGGTACAAGTTCCTTAGAGAAACTATAAAATAAGAAAGTATATGAGGGAACTTAAAAAAATATAATAAAAAACCACCATAATATTTTTATGATGTGATATTCTATAAATTTCTAGAATGAAATTTTTTAAAGGAGGGAATAATGTAAAACTACAAGTATCCACAATACACTTTTTTAAAAATAATTTCATAGCTTGTGCTGCTTGCAGCACTATGTTCAATTTTGTCACAAATAGGAATTTTAAAATAGTATATAAATAGTGTTAACAACATTTTGAATTTTATATCATTTTAATATTCATATCATTGGTTTCTTAGACCTGATATAAGAACAAATTCAACTTTTCAAATAAAATATGTAATTAAAAAAAAATTAGTTTTTCCACCTTTTAATGGTGCACCATTTATAAATATAATATTTTAAACATTTATATATTAAATTAGAAGAAATAAAATTCTTTTTTATAATAATAAAATGAAAATTTAGTTTGGATTAATTTTTTTTGTTTTTTTATAACATTCATATTTCAAGGAATAGTAAAAAATATTTCATTTTAATTCAAAACTACTTTTTCATCTAATTTATTATTATTTTTACAATATAATATTAATTTTTTTAATTATTATTAAATTATTTTTTAATAATTTAATAAAATTTAATTCATTTCAATTTTTTTACTTTAAAATTTGATATAAACTCACTCCAATATTTTGAGGGTTTTCACTTTCAAAAACATTCTATCTCATTTTGTCAATAGGGATTAAATTTAAATTAATTACTGCTACTTATGTATTCTAAATCGTAAAAAATTTATTCCATATTCGAACTCAGTGGGTCCATTTGATGGTAATATGTTACCTTTAATTTTTTGATATTATGAATATTAACTTTAGTAATTTTTTATGACAACGGTAAATGGTAAATCGGGTAATTAAATGTAAAAATAATATTATAAAATTACACTAACATCTTCCAAAATCCTATTAGATGACTAAATTAGACCTTTATCACCTATTTTCCGAAATGGAATCAATTAATGGTCACTTTTCCATTAATATGACATGAAAATTATTAAATTAATGAATGTGAGAAAATATCACACTCTCATTTATTATAATTATAACAATTTAAATATAGATGTATCCATGAGATAACACTTATTATAAATAGTTTATTGTAATTTATTATAATTAACTACCTCATATAAATTTATTTTTAATTTATAGATTTTAAATAATTACCATTTATGATGATACAATTGTGAAGTGGAAATTATTTTTATAATAGAAATATTAAATAAACGTTATTAAAAATATTAAAATAAATATAATTTGACTTAATTAATTACATATTGAAATTTTATAAATAACATAGAAATTTAAGTAATATAGTTTAATAATTGGTTCACATTTATCATGTTGGTTTTATTTGTTTTAAAATGAAAATATGGAATATTAAATGATACCTTAAAATTAATAATATTTTATGATTATGTATAATATTAATAAAAATATCATGTTTTTTAAAATAACATTTATAGTGTTAAATATGTATGAAAATGATCAATTGGTTCATTTTTTCATTTTATAGTAACTATTTTCACCCTATAGAGTAAAAAAGATAAGTTGTTATGGTAATCGTTAAATAATATAACAAAGGGTTATTGACAAAAGATAAGGTTAATTTTTGAATCTAAACATGTCTAAAAGTAATTGGTAGATTTATTTCGACACATAGACATATTACCCATGAATCAACTGACTTTGGATCCATTTTTAATTAAAAATTAATTTATATTAATTTAATATTTTAAGAGATTCCAAAAGTTCCCCTACCATCTTTTTTAAATGGGAACTTCTCCTTCTCTTTAATTCACACCTATAAATCCCTTTTCTCATAAAAGCCCATCCCATATCCCCTCCCAACATCCCTCATTACATCATAGAGTCCATACATTGGGCATAATGCTATCCTATGGAGTCATTTGTGAAAATCAGAAAGAGGTACCCGAAAAAGAGGTAATTGTTTTATCACCTCTTTAAAAGTTCTTTTCTTATTATACATTCTATTTATATGTATGTTCCATACCAAATTAATAAATTCAGTATTATATATATAATTATATTTTATTACAATCAAGTAAAATTCACATTCCTCATTTTTCCATCATACGAATAACAATATAACCTTGTGCATGTACGTACAGCTTCTCGTCTCCACACCATGGTGTAATTTTCTATTCAAAACTACTTTATTTAGATTGGTATAATGATGATTATAATAGTTATAAATAATTAATATATCATGAAAATGATTCTGTAAAATTAATATGCCATCCAATTGCATTCCATTTAACTATCAAGTGAATGATATCGTCGCTCTTTCATACGTACGACATACCATCTCCACGATGTTGCAATATTCAATCTCCATGGTCATAAAATTTATATGAGGAGTGAAAATAAAAAATTTTAACATAATATAATTAATTATATTAATAAAATAAATCTTATTTATAAAATCATGACTTACACAAACAAAACATGCCGAGGAAAATGATGTAGTTAACACCTAAAACATTGGTAATACAAAAATATTATAAACAAAATGATTTAAGGGAATCATATATGATATCATAATTATGGATACGGTGCTTGTATAATTTAATGACCTGGATTAAACTTTATAAATAAGGTTAACTATCCTCTGAATAAATTAATGTACAAATTAAGGGTTAATTTCACAATCTCATTATTATTCCAGATGGTTTATAAGTAAGTATCTACTGGGACACATATATCATTAATGTCCATGCTTATTAAAAATATATATTTTTAAATAATATAAAGAATTATTAAAAGTAATTTTTACCCTTTTTTTACTTTTTTGTAAAAAACATTTTGAATGGAATCTATCTATCTCTTTCCAAATGAGGTAATTTATGACATTTTTAACAAATTAAAGAATGGATGTTTTTTTAACTTATAGGGTGCAAGCAGATATTTACCACCGTAAAGACACCTAAACTATTTTAATCCTTCCATACAATATTATAATGTTATTTTTAAATGAAATTTTTTCTTTTATATTTTTTCATCCTCTAAAATATTTCAATGTAAAAAAGGAATATTTTGCTAAAATATTTTTAAAGAGTTTATTAGATTTTTTTACATCTATGTCTTTATATATGTTTGATTTTATAATTAGTTGAGGTTGAATTATTATGATACAATATTCTATAATGTATTGAATGGTTTATGATATATATGCCTATGGATGTGCAATTTTGTTACTTACCATGGTTTATTATTAAAGTATTAACATTTCATATGCCAGTTTTAGTACGAATTTTTATGTTTTGTTTTACCCCTTTCATATGAGAAATGAATTAGACTTAGTAAGTGATGTATAGGGACTGATATAAGCCATCGATGCATCGGTAGGTCTCATAACAAAAACTTGTGTCTTGGAACAAGTCATTTATGGTATCATTGTTTATATTCCTGGCATGAGGCCTTGACGTTTTAGTTATGATGCATGACATTATGTATTCCCTCATTATGAGATTAGTTATTGATATTACAAGTTCTTATTATACTAGTAGTGTATCCATGTGAATGTCTAAATGGAATTATTTGATTTATTTATTTAAATATTTTTCTATATATTATGTTTAAAATGTTTTTCTTTCAGTCTTATACCTTTCCATAAAAGTATATGCTTATTTATAACAACATTTGTTATATTTTTTATCCTTAATGGGCATCTGAGCTCACCCATTTTTTATGTTTCATTTTTCCACCGGATGGGATCAAGAATATTATGATTGAAATTCATTAATAGTTAAAGGGATATGATATTTTACAATGTGTATAATGAGTTTCTTTTCATTTTAATATGTATTTTATAACTTATGTTTTTTTCTAGCATTTCCAAAGCTACTAAATTGATTGGTTCTTTTTGTATTTGATTTATTTTTCTCATGCTAATGTAATGGATAATACACCAAATCAAGGAAATTAGGGTAAGTTTGTTTAAATATTAATGGATATGGTTCCTTAATATATATATATATATATATATATAATAATTTTAAAATCATTATATATGAGTTTTTAATGAGTAATACAGATGTGAATACATATGTTAGGTAATTTTCATCATAATTTTATTTTTATCTATGACACTTTCCATGTTCATACACATGTTTAATTTATGTGGTGTATATAATGCACATGAATTTATATTATGATTTTTATAATTTAAATTATACTGACTAATAAATTTAATTTATTATATCTTTTTCATGGGGATTACGGTTAAATTTTTAACAAATAGATAAGGTATTTTTGTCTTAATTTTACTTTACTGATATGTGTGTTATGTTATGAACCTATATTTATTCATGAGGGGAACATTAATCCCCCTTTGGATGTTAATATTATTAAATTATTCATAATAATTATATTTTAAGTTTCATTTATTGTTATTCATTCATGGTTTTTATGATTCAATGTTACCAAATTGGTAAATTTTTTATGTTCAAATCTCATCATTTATTAGGATTATTTTTAATTAAGTCTACAATGTTTAAATATCATTAAAAAAATATCATGATTTATCATGAATTTTTTTATCCTTTTATTAATAATGATACATTCATGTTATGGTAACATTTTTTAACCATTGGTACTTAAATAATTAATAAAATTTTTTAAAAAAAATCTAACATTATTTTTCTCATCGGTCAGAATTTATTTTCTTTCAAAACCATGGATAATAAAAATATTCAAAAGAGTTTTTTATTAATCCCTTATTATTAAAATAAAAATTTCCTCATTTTGACTATTTTTACAAAAAATATTGATAAGAACCTTCAAGATGTTTTCTAAAAAAATGTGTGTTTTTGTTTCTCTATTATTGTGAAGGGATACATCATTATAACATGTATGACATGAGCAGAATTTTACAACATCATGAAAAATAATTAATTCAAAGAATAATTTATAGGTTATCATGTTTATTTTCAATGAACAAATTTTTCCAAATGATATATGTTTTAAAAAGAGTTTTATAGGTGGAACGTATTTTTTCATCAAGAATGTTTTTAAAGAATCTTCAAAAATTATATTCCAGCTAAGATGAAATCCATTTGAGTTACCTATTCCTTACTGAGTATATGATCCAAGGTTACCAGTTATATTATATCTTTAAATTGATTATATTATTTTGTCATTTTTATGAAAATGGTTACTCTTCCTTGACTTATACCATGATAAAACACTTATGAAACCCACTTCTTTTCACTCGTTATGCTATAAATAAATGATTATGAAGAATTTATATTTTAAAAAGATTATTACATGATAAATTAATTTTTACACCCATTTATTTTAATGGGTTTTAATATGATGAATTTTTTAAATCTCGTCTCACATATATACAGGATTTCATTATTTGATGGGTGAGAACTATATCTCCCTTAAATGAATTTTGTATAGATTTTTATCTCATGAGATAAAATGGGAAACAATTCAATGGTATTGATCTAATTTTGGAAATAGGTGTATCCTAGTCCACTATTGGAAACATGGGTGTCCTGATCCACTATACAAAATATTGGTGTCCTGATCTACTATGGGGAATGGGGGTAACAACCCAGGTGAATAAAGAATATGAAATTTTCATATTTATTAATATTCATGAATAAAATATTAATATTACTTTAAAAGGTATTCTATGTTCGATGGTGTACCCAATTCAAAACAACGAGTTTCTTCAAGATCTTACGTTGCACACTAATAATATAATAATATATTTTTAAATAGTAGTTAACACCTTGCCGTTTTATGGCAAGAATGATAAGATCTAACTAAAAAAAGATTATATGTGTTTGTTATATATTTTAACAAATACACAATAAAAGATAGAGGCTTAAAATACAAATGAACCCAATTTTAAGCATAAATATTCAAATAATATTTAAAAAGTCGATTAACCGCCTTTTAATGGCGAACCCTTTTCAAATCCATTTTTATTCACTTTTATATGATATATTTGACAAAAAAAATCAACTTTAGAATCAGGACATCAAAATTTACATTTTGTAATTTTTTGTTATTTTTCCGATAATGTTCATTTTTAATGAATAGTGAAAAATGAAGTATTATAATTCAAAACCTCCTATTACTCTAATTTATTTACATGGTTAGATTTTATATTTAATTGGTTTTAAAGTGTAATTAGTATATATTTTTACGATTTAATCCAATGGTGGTCATAATGATTAATTTCACTTTAAAATTGGACATAAACAAGTGTCAATCTTTCGATATATATTGTTTCTTAAAAACACACTATTTGTTTTGACAAAGGGAATTAATTATAAAATTAATTAATTTAACTTCTATGTTTTGAATTTCATAAAATGGAAATCATTTTTGAATATGTAATATCAAATATTTCTTAGGGTGAATTTCTGGTTTTTTCTGAGAAATGTTCATTTTTAATGAATAGTAAAAAATACTACATTTTACTACAAAACTGCTTTTTCATCTAATTTATTTATATAGATATATTGTCATTTTAATTGTTTTTAATGTTTAATTTAATTATTTTTTCATCATTTAATACTATTTTGGTCACTGGATGTAATTTCACTTTTAAATTGGATATAAAAACAAATCAATCTTTTGGTAGATTTTACTTCTTAAAAACCTGCCTTTGGTTTTGGCAAACAGGAATTATATTTAAATTAATTGCTTCAATTTCTGTGTCTGGAATTTTATAAAATTGATTCCATATTTGGAATCATAAAGTACAATTTATGTTATTAGTAATCTTTTGTTTTTTGACATTATGAATAGTAACGACGGTAATTATCATTAATTATCGTGATTAATTAGTAATCAGGTAGTTAAGGGTAATAAAATAATATCATAAAAATATAAAATGTCCCCAAAATGTGTCCTAATACTATTGGTGGTGTCATGGCCGACCATGGGATTCCTTGTTCCAACCATGGGACCCCATTAAATCACATTAGTGTGATAGTGACCTTTTATCATATTTTTTTAAGAAAGGAAAATGTAACCAAAGAATGTAACAGCTAATTAAAACAATTATAATTTTTTCTACATAAAGGATATCTTAGACTATACATAGTAATTAGAAAGATAAAAATATTTCCTACCTCATATTATTTTTTTATAATTTTTAGACATTAAATAAATTAATTTATTTATGACACCTTGATGATGCAGCGATTATCTCATTAATGAACGATTTAAATAAAATGAGAAGATAATGTAAAATATCATACTTTCACTTGTCAAAAACCTATTTTATGGGTGGATTTAGAACCCTTATCAATTTATCCTCGAAATATATCTTTTTGGGACTTTTAAAAACCGAAACTCATTTTATAATAAATTATCATTTTATAACATTCCAAGAGTACCCCTCCTCCGTCTTATAAAAGGCCCCCACCTGTACCACCTTACCGACACCTCTAAAGACATTGTCTTGGAAACAATCTGCACATTTCATCTCTCCAAATCCATCTCTTCATCATATAAGCCTTTCCTTAGGCAGAATGCTCTTCAAGAAACCCTTTTGATTCAATCCAAGAAGAGTTACCCGATTAAAAGGTAATGCTTTCTCTTATGTTCTTTTGTTTTATTTTTCTTCTCCAACCCCTTAAACTCTTTTTATTCCTTTAATTTGTAGCAACACCAGTATATTAAATATACTAGGATGTTTTTCTGAGAATTATTCGAGCTACACTTACACACACCTCTGTCTAATGGTTAAAGAACATACTGTTTATGTGGATGGCGAATTTCTGCCTCACGAAACGATGATTGTTCAATATTCTTTAACACCTTTCATGGTGGCCATTAAGATGTCACTATATTTATATATGATATATTTTATTTTTATTTTTTCCATATTCTTCTGTATTTTTCATTTATGGCATACCTTTATGGTTTCCATTATGGGTAAACACGATATATTCATTTTAGGAAGTGTGGGTTGCTGCCCCCACAAAGTGATTTAATTCGTTAATTCCATATGTGTGGCGTATAAAGGATGGAGTTAATGATATTATATATATATATATATTATATTATTATGGAATAATAATATACCTTTATATCATTATGATTTCATTCCATTAAATATGAAATAGAAATGAAAGTAGTGTTTATGCGTACGTACGGCTTACCATCTCCATGAACGGTGCATTTCATTTATTACCTCTAAATGTTATGTAATATTATAAATTCATGTATATAATGAATATATATGATATATAAGATAACTAAACCATGAATATAATTCTGGATATAACAGATATTTTACCCCATGAACAACTTGTAATTATAAGAAGTTTATTTTTGACTCAAGTACCAATGATCAACAAAACGGCCGTTATTAACTTAAATAATTAAATAATGTTCATAACATTGTAATAAGTGATATAAAATTAATAATGAACATAAAAAAGGTTCCTCATAACATATAAATTAACTCTAGTTTATTATTTAAGAGATTAAAGAATGATCGAGTCAATTCGGACAAGAGGTATGTGATCCTACCTCTCTCTTTCTTTTTAAGTACTCTCTTTTATGTCATTTCCTTTAAAATCATCTTTATTATGTTGGGGGATGTTATTTTATATTCCTATTACTGTAATGTTTATGTTCATATGATGTGAGACCCTATTTGATCTTTTCAATCCATTTTTGGTTGTTTTAAGTGGCACTATTAGGCTGCCGAGTTTTCTTAAGGGATTTTTCATCTCACTTTTATTCACGTGAGATTCATGCTACATTTTCCACTATTTAATTTTGTGTGGTGTTGTACTGTCCATTTTTGTATTCTTGTGTAATATAAATTAATTTATTGGTATTCACATATTCATTTTACGACTCTTCTTTCATGGGGTGTATGTTTTAGATGTTACCCAAATCAGTAAGGGAACCTTTCACCCTCCTCTTTTTAAAAGACTTCTTTTGTTATGTCTTTTAATTTACATATTATTATGTTGGGATATGTTATTCTATATCCTTATTTATGTAAAATTTATTTCCAAGTGATGACATACCATTTTTTTCTCATCAACCCATTTTCTGAATTCTAATGTGACGTTGTTAGGCTGTCGAATTTTTAAAAGGGAACTTCTTAACCCAATTTCGATTTCTTTGGGTTCAACTTGTAGTTATTGAATATTTCATCCTATGAATATGTTTCAATGACCTATGATTTTTTTACACATAATATCCAATTATATTGGCTGTATTTATATTTTCACATATATTTATGAGATTGATTTATACTTAATTTAAGGATACCTTCTTTATAAGGGATTTCATCTCATTTTACATTTCTATTGAGATTTTATTGTTGTTATGTACCGATTCTCTCTTATATGGTTTATATACTGTACTTTGGAATATTATATAATGAATCCATTTATTCTCATGATATTATAAAGTTCTGATTAAATGTTATTCCTAAATTATTTGTATTCAAGTGTCTCTCATTTTGTTAAAAATTCTTTAACTAAAATATCATTTTAAATGTATTAATTATTTATTATTATAAATATATCTCATTAATATCCATGTTTTAAAAATGGTTTTAAGGATTTATTTATATGGATATTAATGTATTAAAATGTTAAAATCTTCAATGTGGTATGAGACACTTTGATTCAAAAATTTCTTTATTAAATGTTTTTAATGGCTTTGAAAATTGTTTTTAGAATGGATTCATTATTTCAATATCTTAAAGTGTTATATTGTTATTGCAATGTGGAAATGTTATCTTTCCCTTATTCTTAAGTTATGTATTATGATTATGTTATGGTTCTTGGACATTGTTATATATACGGGTGGTTCTGTGATAAACCTAAGGCGGGTGAACCCGAGATAGCTCTCCAATGCATTGGGTAACGAGACTGAGGTAAACGTTAATGTTTCTCCTAACAGAATTAGGGAATGTACTAGGATGGGTATTCAAAATGTGACTCACTATGTAGCTGTGATAGCAACAATTAAAGTTTGATATGGATTCCATAAGTTACCTCTATGATTTATGATTTTTGTTTCTTACACATAAATCTTATGATTTCATACGGTATGTTATGAATGAAAATTTTTGGTTTCATTGATTTGTATTTATTGATGGGTTAATGTTTCCTTTATTTATTTTCTAACCCTTACTGAGATTTTTGTTCTCATCCCATGTTTTCGAAAAAAAATTCACAGGTGAATGGAATGGTACATGATGTGATGATAGTGTCGAGGAAGTTTTAAGAAAGAATCCATGATTTATTTTAAATATGTTTCCTTTGATGGAAAAAAATGAATATTGTATTTGTTATAACCACCTTGTTTAAATGTGGAATGTAATGCATGATTTTATGACCTAATTATTTAAATTTCTAAACCTAAAAAGATCCTCAATGTGAATTTTTGAATAACTCAAGATTAAGTAATGTTTTAGGATGTGTCCTTATGGTTGGTATCAAAGGTCAGTTTAGACAACTTTAGGGATTAATAGTTTTTGTTAAACACATGATTAGACCCAATTATTATTATTCTAGATAAATCCTTGTTCTATAACGTTTTCAGATCGAGGAAATGGAAGGAGGAGGATCTCAAATGACATTCTTATCTCTTCTTAATGACTTTCTTGCAATAATTATTGCAATGTCATGTTCGGATGATTGTGATACTTTTTGTAGCATACAACTCACTTGCAAGAAGCTGTTTGAGATATCAAACACCACCACTATAACTATTTATCATCGTGGATCATGGGTTGTATTTATACAAATCCTATTTTCACAATATTCTCATATTTTCAATAAAGGTAAATATTATCAAGGAATTTTCAAATATTTTACCCTATCAGAAGATTTTAAAGCATATTATGATTTTGAAGAAGGTGCTAAAGAAGGAAACCCTTGTGCAACCTATTTATATTTTCTTTTAAAATATAGTCTCTCAACACATACCTATGGTATTTTAGAAAGGACTATTAATTGGAAGTTTCAACTCAAATTAGGTCAAAATATTTTATAGAAATCATGTCTTATCAGATGTTTTGAAATTATATGTCATTCATGATTATTTTCCAAAACTTTTTTTCTGTGAACACCCATATGGCCCATGTTGTACAAGGTGTATTTGGATGGAGAAATCATATGATTTTCAAGTATCTATAAGTCATTTTTGTGATGCATGGACCTTCTACCTATTTGAACATGATGACGATGAAACCAAATGGACACCATGATCAAGGTATGAAGTTCTACATTTTGGTGATCGTTTTATTTTATCTTATGATGGTGAAATAAGTCTTCAAGAATTAAGATGATGAGATCATAATGATTTTGGATAAAAATGAGAGGTATAAGGAAACCATTGAGGTTCAAACATGTTAGGGATATTTTTTAGATTTATAAAAAGGACAACTCGTAATATTGGTGACAACCCATTACGTCGGGCAAGGCCACATGAATCGAACCCACAACTGAAGGGCGACAAGGGTGCATGGCCTACCACTAGCCAACGTGAAGTCCCTAGATAGTATGACTTATTATTTTTAGATAAATGATTTTATGTATCACGAATAAGATGATTTTTGGAACTTATGTTTTATTAAATGGATATCCTTCACCTAGGAAAATGATTTGGTGACTGAGTAATAAAGTTTATTTTGTGATATGTTCTCTCTTTCTTAGAAACAATATATGCATATAGAAAATAGATTACTTTGGGATTTCAATTGAGGAGAAACTGTGGAATTTTATTTTTGAAGAATCTTTTTTTTATTGTGGACATATGATGATTTGGTTTATTTATGAAAATGATTAACCTATCATGGAGTATATGGGATTAGGTTATTTACATTTCAATACGAGACTTTAAGAGCAACTGATGTTATTTGAAGATAAATGCTAAGATTTATCATGGATGACTATGTGATCAAATCCTTCAGATACTTGGGTTTCAATCTCACTTTTGATTACATTGATGAATTTTTTGGATAGATATTTATTGAATTGTCTTTGATGAACATTTGTTTTTGTTGGACAAATTTTGGAGATTAAGAGTAGTTTTTTTGTGTAGAAGATTATCCTTTTTGGGGATTATCTGATCTTGTACTAACTATTTTGGTTTTTCTTAACGTCTAAAGACAAGGGAAATATATAGTTAATCTTTTGTGGATTAGGTGATTCTCTCGATGTTGATTTTAGCGCTCTTAATGCGAACAAGTCTTCCTAAATACTCATCTTTTAGAGAAAATATGACTTTATATTAAAAATATAGTAAAAGATGAAAGTCTACATGACAAGTAAGTATGTCTCTTTATGTTTTAGTTAAGCCACTAAATTAATTCTTAAATGAATATAAACTTAAAACAAAAACTTTGTATTTTAAATTTTCCTATGGGGGAATCAAATACCGTTTAACCCATCACACGTTTTTGATTTTATGGTGGTTAACTTTCTCTTAGACATGTTTTCTATCACTCTCCATCAGAACTTGATGGTTTGTTTTCTCCTCTATATCCATGTGTTCCAGGAATCCTAGTATCTGTTGTCTTATGTAACATTTGTGTCTCCTTTTCATTATTTTAATGTGATATTTTTATTGACTACTTTTCTTATGTGGGGCATTCAATGATGTTTTTGAGCCCAATTTTAAAATTGCGAGGACACAATTCCCAAAGGGGGGTAAGGATGTAACATCCTAGGTAAATAAATAATATGTAATTTTCATATTTATTAATATTTGTGAATAAAATATTAATATTACTTTATAAGGGATGTTATGTTCGATGGCGTACCCAATAGGCAACAACGAGTTTCTTTGAGATCTTACGTTGCACAATAATAATATAATAATATATATTTTAAATAGTAGTTAATGCCTAGTCGTTGTAATGGTTGGAATGAAAATATCTAACTAAAAAATGATTACATATGTTTGTTAAATATTTTAACAATTACCCAATAAATGATAGTGGATTAAAATACAAATGAACCCAATTTTAAGCATAAATATTCTAATAATCTTTAAAAGGTCGATTAACCGCCTTTTAATGGCGAACCCTTTTCAAATAATTTTTCATCAATTTTATATATTATATTTGAAAAAATAAAATCCATATTTAGAATCAGGACATCAAAATTTACTTTGTGTAAATTTTTGTTAGTTTCCCAATAATGTTCATTTTTTAATGAATAGTGAAAAATGTTGTATTTTAATTCAAAACCTCCTTTAAATATAAATTATTTATATGGTTATATTATCTATTTAATTGGTTTTAATGTGTAATTATAATATATTTTTACCATTTATTCCAATGGTGATCATAGTGATTAATTTCACTTTGAAATTGGACATAAACAAGTGTCAATCTTTTGATAGATATTGTTTCTTAAAAACATGCTATTTGTTTTGACAATGAGAATAAATTATAAAATTAATTAATGCAACTTATATGTTTTGAATTTTTTTAAATGGAAATATTTTTTGAATTCGGAATATCAAATATATCTTAGGGTGAATTTTTGGAATTTTTCTGACAATTGTTCATTTTTAATGAATATTGAAAAATACTGCATTTTACTACAAAACTGCTTTTTCATCTAATTTATTTATATAGTAAGATTGTAATTTTAATTGGTTTTAAGGTGTAATTTAATAATTTTTTCATCATTTAATAAAATTTTTGTCATTGTATGTAATTTAAATTTTAAATTGAATATCAAAACTAATCAATCTTTTGGTAGATTTTACTTCTTAAAAACTCACCTTTGGTTTTGGCAAACAGAAATTATTTTTAAATTAATTGCTGAAATTTCTGTGATGGGAATTTGATAAAATGGATTCCATATTCGGAATCAGAAGGTTCAATTTATGTAATTAGGACTCTTTTGTTTTTGGACATTATGAATACTAACAACGGTAATTATCTTTAATTATCGTGATTAATTAGTAATCAGGTAGTTAAAGGTAATAAAGTAATATCATAAAAATATAAAATGACCCCAACATGTGTTCTAATGATATTGGTGGTGTCATGAACGACCATGGTATTCCTTTTTCCAACATTGGTATCCCATGGAATTACTTTTGTGTGATAGTGACCTTTTATCATATTTTTTTAAAGAAAGGAAAATGTAACCAAAGTATGTAACACCTAAGTAAAACAATTATAAGTTTCTATATATATATTTTCTCTAAGAAAATAAATATTCCTTGGAAGGCTAAAAATATTTCCTAACTCATATTATTTTTTTATAATTTTTAGACATTAAATAAATTAATTTATTTATGACACCTTGATGATGCAGCGATTATCTCATTAATGAATGATTTAAATAAAATGAGAAGATAATGTAATATATAAGAAATGAACTTATCAAAAACCTATTGGATGGGTGGATTTAAAACCCTTATCACCTTATACTCGAAATATATCTTTGTGGGACCTTTAATATCTAAAACCTGTTTTATAATAAAGTATCATTTTATAACATTCCAATGGTGCCCCTCATCCCTATTATAAAAGGCCCCCACCTCTACAACCTTACCCACACCTATCAAGACATTGTCTCATCCAAACTCTACTCATTTCATCTCTCCACATTCTTCTATTCATCATAAAATCTGTACCTTAGTTATTATTCTCTTCAAGAAACCCTTTTAGTTCAAACCAAGAGGAGTTACCCGATTTAAAGGTAATGCTTTCTCTTATGTTCTTTTGTTTATTTTGGATCTCCAACCCACTAAACTATTTTTATTCCATTATTTTGTAACAAAACAAGTATATTAAATATAATAGTATGTTTTTATGAGAATTATTCTAGCTACACTTACACACACCTCTGTCTAATGGTTAAATAACATATTGTTTCTATGGATGGAGAATTTCTTGCCTCACCAAACGATGACTGTTCAATATTATTCTAATACCTTTCATGGTGGACATTAAGATGTCATTATATTTATATATGATATATATTATGTTTGTTTACATATTCTTTTCTATTTTTAATTTGTGGCATACCTTTATGGTTTCCATTATGGGTAAATGCGATATCTTCATTTTTAGAAGTGTGGACTACCGCCTACTCAAAGTGATTTGATTTGATAATGCCATATGTGGGATGTATAAAGGATGGAGTTAATGATATTATATATATATATATATATATATTATTATACTGGAATTATAATTTCCCTTTATATCATTATTATTTTATTCCATTAAATATGAAATAGAAATGAAAGTAGCGTTCATGCGTTCGTACGACTTACTATCTCCATGAACGGTGCATTTCATTTCTTAACTCTAAATGTTATGTAATATTATAAATTCATGTATATACAGGATATATATGATATATATGAAATCTAAATAATTAATATAATTCTGGATATAATGGATATTTTAACCCATGAACAACATTTAATTATAAGAAGTTTATTTTTGACAAAAGAACCAATGATCGACAGAACGACCATTATTTACTTAAATAATTACATAATGTTCATAACATGGTAATAAGTGATATAAAAGGAATAATAAACTTAAAAAAGGTTCTTAAGAAATTATAAATTAACTCTAGTTTATTATTCAAGATATTAATGAACGATCGATTCAAGTCGGACAGGAGGTAAGGTATCCTACCTCTCTCTTTCTTTTTAAGTACTATCTTTTATGTCATTTTTTTAAGCTCATGTTTCCTATGTTGGGGGATGTTATTTTATATTACTCTTACTTTAAATTTTATGTTCATATGATTATATACCCTATTTTATCTCGTCAATCCATTTTTTGAAGTTATAAGTGGCGACGTTAGGTTGTCGAGTTTTTCTAAGGGATTTTTCATCTCACTTTTATTCCCTTGAGATTCATGCTACATTTTCCACTATTAAATTTTTTTGGTGTTTTACTGCCCATTATTGTATTTTTGTGTAATATACTCTAATTTATGGGTATTCACATCTTCATTGTATGACCCTTCTTTCATGGGGTGTACATTTCGGAAGTTACCCAAATCTGTAAGGTAACATTTCACCCTCCTCCTTTTAAAATAATTATTTTGTTATGTATTTTAATTTATATCTTATTATGTTGGGATATGTTTTTATATATACTTATTTGAGTAAAATTTATTTCCAAGTGATGAGATACCCTTTTTGTCTCATCATCTCATTTTCTGAATTTTAAAGTGACGCAGTTAGGCTGTTGAATTTTTACAAGGGAACTTCTTAACCCAATTTCAATTTCATTGGGCTCAACTTGAAGTTATTTAATATGTCATCCTATGAATATGTGTGAATTACATATGATATTATTACACCTATTATCCTCTTATATTGGGTGTATATATATTTTTCACACATAATTATGAGATTTATTTATCCTTAATTTAAGGATACCTTCTTTATAAGGGATTTCATCTCATTTTACATTTCTATTGAGACTTCATTGTTGTTATGAACCAATTCACTCGTATATGGTGTATATACTGTCCTTTGGCATATTATATAATGAATCCCTTTATTCTCATGATATTATAATGTTCTAATTAAATTTTATTTTACAATTATTGGTAATCAAGTGTCTCTCATATTTTTAAAAACTATTTAACTAAAATATCGTTTTAAATGTTTTAATGATTTATTATTATAAATATTTCCCATTAATATCCATGTTTTTAAATTGGATTTAAGTATTTATTTATATGGATATTAATGGTTTAAAATGTTAAAATCCTCAAAGTGGTATGGGACACTTTGATTCAAAAATATCTTTATTTAATGTTTTAAATGGTTTTGAAAATGGTTTTTAGAATGTATTCATTATTTCAATATCATGAAATGTTATACGGTTATTGCAATGTGGGAATGTTATATTTCCTTTATTCTTAAGATATGTTTTATGATTATGTTATGGTTCTTGTCAATTGTTACATATACAGGTGGTTCCGTGATAAACCTAGGGTGGGTGAGCCCAAGATAGCTCTCCAATGCAATGGGTAACGAGACGGAGGTAAACGTTGATGTTTCTCCTAAGAGATTTAGGGAATATAATGTGATGGGTATTCCAAATGTGACTCCCTATGTAGTTGTGATAGCTACAATTAATGTTTGATATGGATTCCATAAGTTACCTCTATGCTTTATGATTTCTATGTGTTACTCATAAATCTTATGATTTCATACGGTATGTTACGAATGAAATGTTTGGGTTTCATGGATTTGTATTTATTGATGGTTTAATGTTTCCTTTACTTATTTTATAAACCTTACTGAGCTTTTTGTGCTCATCCCATGTTTTTGAAATGTTTTTCATAGGTCAAGGTAAAGGTACGTGATGTGATGATAGTGTCGAGGAAGTGTCAAGAAAGAATCCATGATTTATTTTAAATATGTTTCCTTTGATGGAAAAAAATGAATATTGTCTTTGTTGTAACCACCTTGTTTAAATGTGGAATGTAATGCATGATTTTTTGACATAATTCTCTAAAAATCTAAACCTAAAAAGATCCTCAATGTGAATTCTTGAATAACTCAAGATTATGTAATGTTTAAGGTTGGGGCCTTATAATGGGTGAATCCAAATCCACTGTTTTGATGGCCTTGGTAGTTAACCTTGATTCATGATATAGTTTTTTTTATAATGGTGCCTCACTTTCATGACATGAGGTTACAGTTTATGAGTTATTTGTGATGATTTATCACCCTTATGTGAATTTTGTTTCAAAATTGTTAATGTTTTATGCCATGAATAATGTTCATGATCAATGATAGGTTGGGTATGATCTTTGTATGTTATGTTTATGGTCACATACTCTTATTCTTATTTCATTCATTTTTATGATCATGTATTGATATATGTTATGTTTACCCTTACAGAGAATATGAGTTGACCATTTCTTATTTTTCATTTCCCTAATTTATGTAGAAAGGTTTTATTTGTGGTAAGACTATGAATAGTCCTAATTGGGAAGATCTTTGTCAGAATCATTAAATATATTTCACCATATTACAAGATTGTGTTCTATGTTTCCAAAGGCACTAAACTACTACTATCCCCTTTTGTGTGTTTTTGTAATGTAATTGTTATTCATATAAAATATAGTTAATATCCTTTTATTATAATCTCGATTATCTATATGTTCAATTTATACCCCATAAAAGTTCATAGGATTTATCATCATCCAACTTTGAAACATTCAAACATCATCTGTAGAATGTAATATGATGTGTCAATTATAATCTCAATAGGGGTCAACTATGGGTTACCCATTGAAAGGATCCAAAAATCCCTCTGTACTTGACGAAAGAAAAATATCATTTATATACATTTCACCCCAGGACATTATATCCATCTGCAAGGTAATTTATTTTAATAACCAATATGTTATCCCCTATTAACACGTTAATGATGGTATTTCTAACTTAATAGAAAAAGGAACCACCTCATCAAACAAATTTCAATCCAGCTCAAAACAAAATAAATTGATAAAAAATCATTTATGTGGTGGGTATAATAACACCTATTCTATGCCATGATGAATCAATTGAAAATACATCTTCCCCCAATAAGCATCAACCTACTTTGCTAAAAGTGTGAGTGAATGGTGGTCACAATCAAAGGAAACTCTCTAACTGATCAAGATATAGACTGGGGTATCACTATAAACATTGACACCCTAATATATGGTGCACAATGATTAGCTCACACCATTGTCTACTACTATGAGGTTCAATGAATAATAAACATGAATTTTCCCTAAAATACACTCAATGACCACCCAAAATATAAATCGATAACTTGTATTATAATGACCCATACTTTACATACATGGTTAATACATAAAAATTGAAGCATACTTATTAAAACATATAACAAAACCATGAAAGGACCATATAGGTATAGTGTCTTTAGAAACTGGGAAACATAAACAACTGGTTCATAAAGCATCTACATTGTCTTCCATTTATTTCATCATATCTATAGTCCCTTTTTGGAATATCTTACTTAATAACCTTCTTCCTGACCTGGGGAAAGAAAATATACAAAAAAGGTGAGCTCAAATGCTCAGTAAGGGTAAACAAAAGAAATATCAATGAAATCATATTTATAAGAACATAACATTTTTGAAATCTTAACCTGCAAAAGAGATCATAATTTCATAACATGGGATAAATCATGATAGTGAAATGTAATCCCAATAATCATAACTTAAAACATGAAACTTTTTGTCATACATACATAATCATAGAGAATCATTTCTTATTAGTCAAGACTCATTTCCAAGACTATCTTTGTGGACAAAGTCTATTTCTGAACCGAGTTCACTCCTCGTTTCAGTCCTGTTTCACTGAACCGGTTTAACCTGCCGTTCCAGCCATGTCTATCTCATGAGATATAAAATATTTAACCAATGCATTGGAGGGAGACATAGGTCCCACCCATCTCATAATGATACCATTCTTATGTGGGCCACAAAATCATAAACCATACATCATAGCATAACCCATGTAATAAAAATGGGAATCTTAATCATCGTAATATCATAAAAAAATTCATATAAGATAAAGGAATTCATAATAATAATTCCATCATAAAATAATCAAATCAATGTAATAATAGGGATAGATACAGAACCCGTTATTATCTTAGATGGAAAATAATTTTGATAAAACACTTGAACTCCTTTCTTGAGGAAAATATCCTTTCTACTTCAAAAACATTTTTCCTTTCCTTACATGTCATACAATTCTAAATTAAAAGAAGTTGATTAAAAATAAACTTGAGAACTCGAAAAGGATGCTTCTTTGAAATACTGTTTTAAGAATCCATTAATGTCGTATATGTTAGAAAAACATTCTTCTCATACATTTGTCGGAAAAGTCAAAAAGTACATCGTGCGAAAAACGACAAAAGATTCCATTCATATCTGTTACTAAAAACTCACCTAAGGGTAAAATTGGATTTAAACAATTTTAGGTGGATGGAAATAACATTACATATTGAGGAAACATGGATGTGGATGATAAATATTCCCCAATAAATTATGAAGTATAAACAATCCCAGATAAAAATGAGATTGTGAGATTTTCCCTTACCTTAGGTCTGATATGCTTTGTACGTGTCCGAACCTCCTGTATAATGATTTAAATAATGTCATTGACTTATTACAGAATCATATTAATTGTTATGATATCATATATGGTCATACTCTTAGCTTCTTTTTAGTAATATTTCATTACTACTTGTTATTCGGGTGTTTATTACTTTTTGTTCTTATGCGTTTTTTCTCGAATAATTTCTTATTCCTCTTTATATGATATAGATACATAATTTACCGAATGGTATTAGTGTAATATATATCATATTAATTCATTCAATTCATTTATATAATCATTATTCAATGAGGATCATATAGAACGAGTCGCATCACATCATGGAGACGGTAGGCTGTACGTACGCACGAGCGATGATATCATTCCCATGATCGTGGAATTGTATTGAAGTGTATTTATACTATTTTAGAATCAATATAACTTTTAAATAATCATATATAGTTATTCTTTACACCATTATACCCATCCAAGTAAGGTGGTGGTGGAAAACAGATTACACCACGGCGTGGAGACGGTATTCCGTACGTATGCACGCGTGGTGATTTTGTTTTCCGTAGGATGGATAAGAGCTGAAATAGGGTTGTTTTATATTTATAATAACATTTTAGTATATGAGGGATACTGATGTTATTACCTCATAATTAAACAACTAAAGAAGAGGGAGTAGAAGAAGAATGGAACTCGCAGAAAACGGTTGAAGGTATTACCTCTTTCTCGAAGTGCCTCCTTTATAAATTATCTTAAGGCACTAGAGTTGGTCTTTTGATAAGACCAGTACCTCTAGTAGGATTATAAGGAAGTGGGGAAGTGAAATGGGAAGGGTTTGGCCAAGCTTGAAGGCTCAAATTGGTGTGAGGAAGAGAGGTAGGAGGTGCCCTTTTGTAAGGGAGGAGAGGGGCACCTTTGGAAAGTGTGGAAATATTATTTTATTATACATTATCTTCGGTTTCAAAGGGTCCAAAAATCATTAAAGATGAAGATAAGATGACTCATCGTCGAAATAAAATCATCCAATCAGAATTGGACATGTTTTGGAAAATATTTTAATCATTATAATCTTATTTATTTAAATCATTTATTAATGAGGTAAATACTTCATCGTTATTGTGTCATAAATAATTTAATTTATTTGGTCTCTAAAAATTATAAAAAAAATATCATTATGTACGAAATCTTTTGATCTTTCTAATGAATATTTATAGTCGAAAATATAATTTATATAACCCCTTATAAAAATTAATTACTAAAATATTTTTGTTAATGTCAATTTTGTCTTTACATTAAATTAATTAATCCAAATTGTCATTTTCCCTACCAAGTGGCTCAATGGGGTCCCCAAATCGACCCAAGGATGCCCATGGTCGACCAATACTCATCCAATAAGGTTAGGACAAGTGTATAGGTAATTTTGAATCATTATAATATTCTTTTAACCTTGATTTACCCTATTTACCTTTAACCGTAGTAAATTAAAAATTATCGTTGTTACTAATCATAATATCAAAAAAATAAGAGTAACCTATTAACATAATTTGGACCCACTGATTCCAAATATGGAATCCATTTTCAAAATTCAAAACACAAGAGTTTCAGTAATTAATTTAAAATTAATCTCGTTGTTAAGCAAACGGGTTTTAAAAGTTAAAACATTGCCAAAGATTGAAATGTTTTTACCTATGAATTCAATGTAAAATTAATGCTAATGACATACATTATATTAAATGGTAAAAATATATTCTATTTATACTTTAAAAACAATCAATATTATAATTTAACCATATAAAGTATTACGATGAAAAAATGTTGTTTTTAATTAAAATATAGTGGGTTTTTACTAATCATTAAAATATGAAAGTTATCAGAATAATATGAAAAATTTATCCAAAGTAAATTTTTATATTCTGATTCTAAAGAATAATTTTATTTTTTCAAATTGAACTTATAAACTTGTCAAAAACTAGATTTAATCTGGGTGCCCCATCAAAAGGCGGTAAAACTACATTTTTTGAAAAGTACTTCTTTTATCCAAAAAAACTGATTTTGTTTTCATACCTCATTCTAGAAAATGTATAAGATGAATTAAAATGTTATAAAATTAAAAATTCAGTTAATAATATTCGTAACGGCTAATATTATAATATATTTTTGTTTACTGAAACTCAATATTGCGTACGACACAAGCTATCGAGGAAGGTCGCGGTTGTGTGTAAAGCAAGCCAAGCTAGGGTTTTGTGTAGTGAAAGATTCCTTTGATGATTTATATAACATAAAAACAAAATATTTCTCATAAAAGTAGCGGGTGTTACATTCTACCCCCCTTAAAATGAATTTCGCCCTCGAAATTCGTCACTTCGTAACAAATAGATGAGGATACCTCTCCCTTATCAAATCCTCAAGTTCCCATGTAGCTTATTCTAATTGGTGGTTCCTCCATAAAACTTTCACCAAGCGAGTGGTATTGTTCTGTAGGACTTTTTCTCTATGATCTAGAATCTCTATCGGCTATTCTTCATATGAAAGATCTTGTTCTAGCGGTACAACTTCTGAGCTGAGTACATGTGAAGGATCAGGTATATACTTGCTCAGGAGAGATACATGGAACACATCGTGAACCTGAGATATATTCGGTACAAGTGCCAATCGGTAAGCTACCTTCCCTTCACGATCCAGTATTTTGAAAGGATCAATATATCTAGGTCTCAGCTTTCCCTTCTTTCCAAATCTCATGACCCTCTTCAACAAGATCAGGTCCTAAAAACTTTCTTTCCCCAACTTCATCCTAACAAGTTGGAGTCCTTCATTTCTTTCCATAGAGATCTTCATAAGGAGCCATCTGAATACTGGAGTGAAAGCTATTATTATAAGAAAATTCCACCAAAGTAGGTGTTGATCCCAACCACCTTTGAAGTCCATAGAGCAAGATCTCAACATATCTTCTAGAGTTTTAATTGTCCTCTTAGACTGACCGTCTGTCTGAGGATGATAAGTAGTGCTGAAACTCAACTCTGTATCCAGAGTATGCTGAAGACTTTTCCAAAACATTGAGGTAAACCTCGGATCCCGATCAGATATAATGGAAAGTGGTACTCCATGAAATTTTACCACTTCCTTTACATATATCCTGGAAATCTGATCAAGAGAAAAATCTTCTCTAATTGAAATGAAGTGTGCCAACTTCGTAACACGATCAACTATAACCTAGATAGCATTATTGCCTTTGGATGTTTTAGGATGTCTGATGACAAAGTCCATAGTGATGTTTTCCCATTTCCATTTGGGTATGGGTAATGGTTATAACATTCCCTTAGACTTCCGTCTCTCAGCATTAACTTGCTGACAAACCAAGCATCGAGAGACATATTCAGAAACATCTCTTTTCATGCAATCCCACTAGAAGTACTCTTTCAGGTCCCTATACATCATCGTGCTTCCAGGATGAATAGAGAATGAAGAGCTATGAGCCTCATCCAACAGCTCCTTCTTTAATTCAGGGATGGGAGGACCAGAAACCCGATTCCTAAAATTTATTATCCCATCACAATCAAGGTTGAATTCAGGAACATTTCTCACCTTTTTTTGTAACTCGACATCTTCTTTCTGCGCCTATTTAATCTTCACATGTATTGATGGTTGAACATTCATTTGAGAATGATAAGATTTTTCCCCTTTCATTATAATTCCAAGATTCATCCTTTGTAAATCCATAAATATAGGATCTTTTGTGATCCTCATCATGGATAAGCTAGTATGGTCTTGTCGACTTAATGCATCTGCCACCTTTTTTTCTTTCCCAAGGTGGTAATGAATTGAGCAGTTTTAATCATTAATCAGCTCCAACCATATTTTTTGGCGCATATTATGCTCCTTTTGTGTGAAAATATACTTTAAACATTTATGATCTGTATAAATGTCACACCTTCTTCTATATAGATAATGCCTCCAAATCTTTAATGCAAAGATTACCACAGCTAACTCCAAATCATGAGTTGGGTAATTTTGCTCATGTATTTTCAACTATCGTGAGGCATAAGCTATCATCATATCATTTTTCATAAGAACACACCCCAATCCCTTCTTGGATGCATCACTATAGATCACAAACCTTTCTCCACTATAAGGCAGTGTGAGCACAGGTGCACTGGATAACCTTCTTTTCAACTCCTTAAAATTCTCTTCACATTCCTCTGTCCAAACAAACTTAACTCCTATCCGAGTCAACTTGGTGAGTGGATTAAATAATCATGAAAAATATTTCACAACACGTCGATAATATCCATCCAAACCAAGAAAACTTTGGATCTGAGTTACTGTTATTGGTCTCGACCATCTTTCAATAACCTTCGTTTTTGCTAGATCCACAGATATCACCTCTTTTGAGATTATGTGACCCAAAAATGAAACTTTTTGAAGACAAAATTCACAATTGGTAAATTTGGAATAAATCTTATCCTTTCTTAGGGTCTTTAATACAATTCTCAAGTGATCTTCATGTTCTTCCTTTCTCTTTGAATAGACAAGAATATCATCTATAATGACTACCACAAACTGATCAAGATAGTTTCTAAAGACTCTATTCATCAGATCCATGAAGATAACATGGTCATTAGTAAGACCAAATGGAATCACTATAAATTCATAGTTTCCATACCTTGTACGTAATGTCATCTTTGGTATATCCTCCATTTTGACCGTTAATTGATGATACCCTGAACGAAGATAAATCTCGGAAAAGTATTGAGCTCTGTGTTGTTGGTCAAATAGGACATCAATGCGTGGGAGAGGATATTTGTTCTTGACAGTGATCTTGTTAAGTTCTTGATAATCAATGCAGAGTCTCATTGATCCATCTTTCTTCTTAACAAATAGAACAGGTGCTCCCCAAGGTGACGCACTAGGGAGTATGAATCCTTTATCAAGATTCTCTTGGAGTTGCTTCTTCATTTCCTGCAACTCAATTGGGGTCATTCTATAAGGTATTTTTGAAATAGGCAAAGCACCCGGTACGAGTTCTATTGAAAACTCAGCTTCACGATTTAGTGGAAGACCCGGTATTTCCTCCAGAAAGACATCATAAAACTCCAATACAATGGGAATATTCTTAATCATGAGTTTCTCTCCAACCATTTGAGATAAATAACCTTCATTTATTGGAATCAGGACCCATAATATAGAAGAAATTTCCACTAGAATGTTATGTTCATCCTTGCATCGATAGATGATCATAGATTGATCTGGAATATTAAATTTGACTTCCCTTATTTGGAAATTGATATGAGCTCCATATAAAAAAAGCCAATCCATGCCAAGAATCACATCAAATTCCACTATAGGAAGGATCACAAGATTTGTAGGAAGCACTTTCCCACAAAATTAAATTAGAGAAGAATTGTAAACTTTTGATGCAACTGTTGTTCCATTAGGAGATTTCAAGCCAAATCAACATCTAATTTTTGAGGTAATACAGTGATACCCTTAGAAAATGCCTCAGAAATAAAAGAGTGGGTGGATCAAGAATCAAATAAAACATTTGCTACTTTAGAGTGGATGGTAAGTGTACCTCTCACCACTTTGTTGTCGTACTCCACATCGCCGATAGTAATTACATATGAAATTTCTTTGTCTTTGGCCTTAAGAGTTTGTTGACGTTGATCATCATCATCAACCCTTTGATTTGGGCATTGATTGGCATAATTCCCCATCTCCTTGCACTTGAAACATTGAAGTGTAGTAGGTTCATTCTGTGTATCCCTACCTTTGTTTGCATCATTAGACATCTTCTTCCCATTATTTCGACATTAAATTGCCCGATGACCTTCTTTTCCACACTTATAACATTTCCTTGTCCCCTTAAGACAATTTCCTCCATGTTTCTTTCCACACTTTGAGCATAAGGGAAAACTCATCTTCTTTACAGTGTGGTCTTTGAATTTTCCTTTGAATTCCATTTTCCTCTTCTTATCAAACCCATGTGACTAAGGGGTTACTCTAATCTCCATCTCATCTTTGAGAGCACATCGAACGATTTCCTCATAGCTATTGAAGTCCTTTATGGATAACGCCCTTCTAAGACTTGGTTTTAAGCCACTAAAGAATCAATCGATCTTACTCTCAGGTTGGATAATAATACCAGATGCATACCTTGAAAGTCTTGTAAAATTTGGTTCATAGGTACCAACAGATTCATCATCCTTTTTCTTTAGTTCAAGAAACTCCTTCTCCATCTTTGTTCGAAGAATACGAGGGAAGTAATTATTGAAAAATATGTTCTTGAACTCGTCCCATTCCACGGACTCAATTTCATCTCTTTGCCTCATATTCTTGATAAGATTCCACCATTGATCAGCATCACCATCCAAAAGATACACTTCTAAGATGACTTTATCATGTTTAGAACATTGATGAACTGAAAATATATTTTTAGTGGTACTGATCCATTGTTCAGCCACTAATGGATCAGAAGACCCGCTGAATGAAGGTGGACGCTGCCTCATGAAGGATTAAACAGAATGTTGCTCCTTCCTTTGCTTATTTGGAAGTCCTGCATCATTCATATCTTGAGAAAGGTGTGTGAGCATGGATATAAGAATTTTCATTCCAGCTCCCATATCGTTTGGTTGCTCATGGGGACAATCATTGCATTTCCCATCACATTCCGAATTAACACGGTTCCATTGGGTTCCATCCATTGACAATAACCAAGAAGAATAATGTGAGCAACACTAATTATAAAAAGAAAAACACATAATCAAGAACAAACTTTTACACCTAAGGTCTTATCATAGGTTGTTCATAGCAATTTCCAAAACTCTAAGATTGTGTTCTATGCTTATACATATCCTTAGGCTGCTTACTAAGGATTTCACATCCTAGTTTCCAAAGGTTGACTATAATTTTCCTCTAATACCAACTATAACGACCCATACATTACATACATGGTTAATACTTCAAAACTGAAGCATAATTATTACAACATATAACAAAACCATGAAAGGACCGTATATGTATAGTGTCTTTATAAACTGGGAAACATAAACAACTGGTTCATAAAGCATTGACACTGTCTCCCATTTATTTCATCATATCTATAGTCCCTTTTTGGAATATCTTACTTAATAACCATCTTCCTGACCTGGGGAAAGAAAACATACAAAAGGGTGAGCTCAAATTCTTAGTAAGGGTAAAAAAAAGAAATATCAATCACATCATATTCATAAGAACATAACATTTTTGAAATCTTAACCTGCAAAAGAGATGATAATTTCATAACACGGGATAAATCATGGTAGTGAAATGTAATCCCAATAATCATAACATAAAACATGAAACATTGTGGCATAAACACGTAATCATAAAGAATCATTTATTTTTATACAAGACTCATTTCTAAGACTATCTTAGTGGACAAAGTCTATTTCTGAACTGAGTCCACTCCTCGTTTTAGTCCTGTTTCCCAGAACCTGTTTAACCTACTGTTCTATCCATGTCTATCTCAGGAGATATAAAATCTTTACCCAATGAATTCGAGGGAGATATAGGTCCCACCCATCGCATAATTATACCATTATTATGTGTACCACAAAATCATAAACCATACATCATAGCATAAACCATGTAATAAAAATGGGAATCTTAAACATCGTGACATCATAAAAAAATTCATATAAGATAAAGGAATTCATAAAAATATTTCCATAACAACATAATCATATCAATGTAATAATAGGAATATAAACATAACCCTTTATTATCATAGATGGAAAATAATTTTGATAAAATACTTGAACTCCATTCTTGAGGAAAATATCCTTTCTACTTAAAAAACACTTTTCCTTTCTTAACATGTCATACAATTCTAAACTAAAAAAAGTTGATTAAAAATAAACTTGAAAACTTGTATAGTAAGCTTCTTGGAAATAATGTTTTAAGAATCCATTCATGCCGTATAAGTTAAAAAAACATTCTTCTCGTACATTTGTCGGAAAAGTCAAAAAGTACCTCATGTGAAAAACGACAAAAGATTCCTTTCATATCTTTTACTAAAAACTCACCGAAGTGTAAAATTTGATTTAAAAAATTATAGGTTGATGTAAATAACATTACATATTGAGGAAACATGGATTTTGATGATAAATATTCCCCAATAAATTCTGAAGTATAAACAATCTCGGAAAAAAATGAGATTGTGATATTTTCCCTTACCTTAGGTCTGATATGCTTTGTACGTGTCCAAACCTCCTGTATAATGATTTAAATGATGTCATTGACTTATTACAGAATCATATTCATTGTTATGATATCATATATGGTCATATTCATAGCTTCTAATTAGTAATATTTCATTACTACATGTTATTCAGGTGTTTATTACTTTTTGTTCTTATGCGTGTTTTGTCGAATAAATTCGTATTCCTCTTTTTAGGATATAGATACATCATTTACAGAATGGTATTAGTGTAATATATATCATATTAATTCATTAAATTCATTTATATAATCATTATTCAATGAAGATCATATAGAACTAGTCGCATCACATCGTGGAGACGGTAGGTCGTACGTACGCACGAGCGATGATATCGTTCCCATGGTCATGGAATTTGGATGAAGTGTATGTATACTATTTAAGAATCAATATCACTTTACAATAATCATATATAGTTATTTTTTACACCATTATACCCATCCAAGTAAGGTGGTGGTGGAAAACAGATTACACCACGGCGTGGAGATGGTATTACATACGTACGCACGCGCGGTGATTTCATTTTCTGTAGGATGGATAAGAGGTGAAATATAGTTTGTTTCATATTTATAATAAAATATAATTATATTAGGGATACTGATTTTATTACCTCATAATTAAACAACTAATGATGTGGGAGTAGAAGAAGAATGGAACTTGAATAAAATAGTAGAAGGTATTACCTCTTTCTCGAAGTGCCTCCTTTAAAATTTCTCCTAAGGCAATAGAGTTGGTCTTTTGATAAGACCAGTACCTCTATTAGGTTTCTATGGAAGTGGGGAAGTGAAATGGACAGGGGTTTTCCGAGCTTGAAGGCTCAAATTGGTGTGAGGAAGAGAGGGAGGAGGTTCCCTTTTATAAGGGAAGAGAGGGGCACCTTTGGAAAGTATAGAAATATTATATTATTATAAACTTATCTTCGGTTTCAAAAGGTCCAAAAATCATTAAAGATGAAGATAATATGACTCATGGTCGAAATAAAATCATCCAATCAGAATTGGACATGTTTTGGAAAATATTTTAATCATTATAATCTTATTTATTTAAATCATTTATTAATGAGGTAAATACTTCATAATTATTGTGTCATAAATAATTTAATTTATTTGGTGTCTAAAATTTATAAAACAAATATCATTATTTAAGAAATATTTTTATATTTCTAATGAATATTTATAGTCAAAAATATAGTTTATATATCCCCTTATAAAAATTAATTACTAAAATATTTTTGTTAATGTCAATTTTCTCTTTAAATTAAATTAATTAATCCAAATTGTCATGGTCACTTCCATGTGGCTCAATGGGGTCAGAAAATCGACCCAAGGAAGTCCATGGTCGTCCAATACTCATTAGGACAATTTTAAAGGTAATTTTGAATTATTATAATATTCTTTTAACCTTGAATTACCCTATTTACCTTTAACCGTAGTAAATAAAAAAAATTACCATAGTTACTATTCATAATATCAAAAAAATAACAGTAACATATTAACATAATTTGGACCCACTGATTCCAAATATGGAATCCATTTTTCAAAATTCGAAACACATAAGTTTCAATAATTAATTTAAAATTAATCCCATTGTTAAGAAAATGGGTTTTAAAACTTAAAACATTGCCAAAGATTGAAATGTTTTTACCTAAGAATTCAATGTAAAATTTATGCTAATGACATACATTATATTAAATGGTAAAAATATATTCTATTTATACTTTAAAAACAATAAATATTATAATTTAACCATATAAAGTATTGCGATGAAAAAAAAGATGTTTTTAATTAAAATATAGCGTGTTTTTTCTATTCATTAAAATATGAAAGTTAGCAGAATAATATGAAAAATTTATCCAAAGTAAATTTTTATATCCTGATTCTAAAGAAGAATTTTATTTTGTCGAATTGAACTTATAAACTTTTCAAAAAGTATATTTAATGTGGGTGCACCATCAAAAGGCGGTAAAACTGCATTTTTTTAAAAATACTTCTTTTATCCAAAAAAACTGATTTTGTTTCAGACCTCATTCTAGAAAATGTATAAGATGAATTAAAATGTTATAAAATTCAAAACTCAGTTAATACTATTCATAAAGGCTAATATTATAATATATTGTTGTTTAGTGAAACTCGGTATTACATACGACGCAAGCTATCGAGGAAGGCCATGGTTGCGTGTAAAGCAAGCAAAGCTAGTGTTGTGTGTAGTGAAAGATTCTTTTGATGATTTATATGACATAAAAACAAAATATTTCTCATAAAAGTCTCGGGTGTTACATGTATTATCCTGAATCTCTACCTATGAAAACAATATGCCTAATAAGAACTAGAGAAATGAGGTTTTAGTGAAAAAAACATATCTTGATAAATATTATTTACCCAGAGTCTCTACTCAAACCACTGGGCTTAAAAATTTCACAATTAAAAATGATTGGGGAATACTACACAATTTTTTCAATCCTTGGAAAATACTCAATAATAGTCACATCTCTCAATAGAGGTCTCAACAACCTCTAATAAATATCTAATATAGAAAATACTCTAACTCATTCCATTATAGAGTGTATCTATCATCTGTTTAAAAAAATTATCTCACCAATTTATTTCATTTCCTTATAAGAATATCTATACAAGAATTATTTCTCAGAAGTATAATCCTATACCATAAGGGAATATAAGCCTAAAATAATATCTAAACCACTATTTATAAAGTATAACACTATATAAGGACCTGGACTTATAACATTACATAATATTGAATTAAATGAATAATTCACATTGAGGATCTTTTTAGCTTTAGAGTTTTAGAGAATTAGGTCATAACTATTATATCTCAAAAGATTACAAAGTAAACACTTCAACCTTGTTTCCAATTTTTTCATAAAATAAAAACTCTTAAAAAGAAACATGTCTAGTTCCATGTATTAGATAACATGTCTTTCCTTGATCCAATCCTTGACCCTATTCATATTTAAGTCCTGTGGAAAACATTTCAAAAACTTGGGATGAGCATAAAAAGCTCAGTAAAGGATAAAAATACTTAAATACAACATTAGTCCATGTATACATAAGAATCAATGAAATCATTCTTTACTCATAAAACATATGAAATTTAACATACCACATGAAATCATAATATTTATGATTAACTCATAGAAATCATAATACATAAAGGTAACTTGAGGCATTCATAACATTCTTACGTAGGGAGTAACCCTCATTGTTACGTTTGGAATACACATCACAGTATATTCCCTAAATCTCTTCGGAGAAACCTTAGCGTTTAACTCCTCCACGTTACCCAATGCATTAGAGATCTATCTTAGGATTTCCCACCCTTAGTTTATCACAGAACAACCCATCTTCATAAATAATTCCCAAGAACCATAACATAATCGTATCACATAAAACGTGCATAAAGGTAACCAAAAATTTCCACATTTTAATCAAAAGATATCAATACAACACATTGATATAATCAAAATATTATAAAAACCTTTATCAATAAATAAATACATAAAAGTCTATATGGTATTTTTTTCCCTTTAAAAACATTATGACTTGTTAAGGAAGTCAAAGATCAAATAATACTCACAGTGGAGGGAAGGTCGTTGTCACCGTGTACGTTAAAAAGAAACATACTTTTTGTCGTTTAGTAAAACACTTCATAGAGAAAAGATTCCTTTTGAATAAAATTAAATTTAAAAGGGGTTTATACACCATATAAAATAATTTTGTGTATAAAACAAAATATAACTCAATGAAATGAGATTGAGACGAAGTCTCATACAAGGACGGTATCTTGAGACTAAAGATAAATAAATTACATATATTGTGTGGAAAATATAAATACACAAAATATAAGTGTATATTAAGTGTAAAACTATCATATTAATTCACACATATTCATACAATGACATATTCATGGAGTACAAGTTTAACCCAAGGAGTTGAAATTGAGTTAAGAAGTTCCCTTGCAAAAATTCGACAGCCTAACCTCATCACTTTAAAATTCAGAAAATGAGATGATGAGATATAAAATGGTATCTCATCACTTGTAAATTAAATTTACATCAATAATTATATATAAGAATATATCCCAAGATAATAATATGTAAATTAAAATACATAACAAAAGAAGTATTTTAAAAATAGGATGGTGAAAGGTTCCCTTACCGATTTGGGTAACTTTCGAAACGTACACCCCCTGAAAGAAGGGTCATTCAATGAAGATGTAAATACCATTAAAGGAAATTATATTACAAAAAATATTAGAATAATTGGCATTACATACACCACCCAAAGGATATCGTGACAAATATAGCAGGAATCTCACGGGAATAAAAAGTGAGACAAAAACCCCTTACCTCATTGTAATCAATCGAGTCGTATGACCAAAATATATTAAACACAATATGAATCACAGAATACCGTGAATATAAACATAATCATGATAATATATATCAAATGTAAGTACAAAATACACCACATTAAATATGTAAGTTGCGAACTATAGAAATATCACAGAATTTAAAGTGAGATAAGAAATCCCCTTACAAAAATTCGGCAGCCTAACGACGCCACTTAAAACATCCAAAAATGGATTAATGAGATCAAATAGGTTATCTATTCATATAAACATAAAAATTACTGTAAATGAATATAAAATAACATCCCTCAAAATAAGAAAGTGGAGCTTAAAAGAAAGTACATAAAAGATAGTACTTAAATAGAAAGAGAGATGTAGGATCCCTTACCACGTGTCTGACTTGACTCGCTCATATGTTCCTTATTCTTACTGAATGATAAACATAAGTTAATTTTTACTTTCTTAAGAACACTTTAAAAGTTCAATATTTTTTTATATCACTTATTACCATGTTATAAACTTTATGTAATATTTAAGTTAAAAATGGTCGTTTTGTCGATATTTGGTACTTGAGTAAAAACTGGACTTCTTATAATTACAAGTTGTTCTTGAGGGAAAATATCCATTATCAACAGAATTATATACATGATGTAGATATCGTATATATCATATATATCCAGTATATATATGTAATTATAATAGTACATAACATTTGGAGATAAGAAATGAAATGCACCGTTCATGGAGACGGTAAGCCGTACGTACACATGAACGCTACTTCCATTTCTATTTCATACTTTAATGGAATGAGAAAATTATGATATAAAGGTATATTATAATTAAATTATAATATCATATATAATATCCTCAACTCCATCCTTTATACATCCCACATATGGTATTAATAATTCAAATCACTTTGAGGGGGTGGTAGTCCGCACTTCCTAAAAATGAAATTACCAGGTTTACCCATTATGGAAACTATAAAGGTATGGAATAAATGAAAAATACCAAATAATAAGGAAAAAAATAAACATAATATGTATCATATATATATACAGTGGCATATTAATGGCCACCATGAGAGGCGGTGGGAGATAATTGTACAATCCTCATTTCATGAGGTAGTACCTCGTCGTCCACATAAACAGTATGTTCTTCACCCATTAAATGGAGGTGTGTGTAAGTGTAGGTAGAATAATTATTATAAAAACATCCAAGTATATATAATATACTTTTTTTGTTACAATAATAAGTAATAAAAATATTTTATGGGGATGGAGAAGTAAAATAGAACAAAAGAACATAAGAGAAGACATTACCTTTAAAACGGGTAACTCCCCTTGGTTTGATCCAAAAATGGACCTAAAAGATATTTCTGCCTAAGGTAAGGCTTCTAAGATGAATAGAAGGATCTTGGGAGATTATTTGAGTAGAGTTTGGACGAGCCAAAGGGATTTATAAGTGTGAGAGATGCGTAGGAAGTGGGGACTTTTTATAAGGGGGAGGTGGGGCTCGTTTAGAAAGCATGAAACAATTATTTTATTATATAATTATTTTCGGTTTATAAAGGTCCCAAAATCATTAAAGTCAACGATAAGGTGTCCCATGTTCTAAATAAAATCATCCAATAATAATTGGACAAGTTTTGGATATTATTTTAAACATTAACTTCTTATTTATTTAAATCATTCATTAATGACCTAAACACTACATCATCATTGTGTCATAAATCATTTTATTTTTTTCATGTCTAAAAATTATTAAAAAATTACCATGTGGTAGAAAATATATTTTTCTATATAATTAATATTTATATTCTAAAATATAACATGTATACACCATTTTAATTCTTTTTAGTAAAACAATACTTGTTTGTGGCATTTTTATTTTTACTTTAAATAAAAGGTATTAATGTCATTTTCATACCCAAGTGGCTCCATGGGGTCTCAAAAATTGACTCATGGATTTTCTTTGTCATCCATGACTCAACCAATAAATGTAGAACTAGTTTAAAGGTAATTTTATATTATTTTAATGTTATATTTACCTTAAATTACACTAATTACCTTTAATCGTGATTAATGAAACTTAAAAGTTACTATTCACCAAAGAAAATTTCATCCCATTAAACAAAATTTTACTTACTAATGACAAACATGTATGTTGGATTTTTGGAGTTCAATTCACATAAGGTGTAAAGTATCGTTTAACGAAAAAATCATTTTTTTAACTACCACTTAGTGGTTTCACTATTTATCAAACAAATGAAGTTTTTCAGACAAATACCAAAAATTTACCCTAAGATATATTTGATATTCCGAATTTAAAAATGATGTATATTTTAAAAAATTCAAAACATATAAGTTTCATTAATTATTTTTATAATTAATTCCCATTGTCAAAACAATTAGCGTGTTTTTAAGAAACAATATCTATCAAAGGATTGACAATTGTTTATGTCAAATTTCAAAGTAAAATTAATTCCAATGACCACCATTGGATTAAATTGAAAAAATATTATTAAATTAAACTTTAAAACCAATTAAAAATATAATCTAACCATATAAGTAAATAATATTTAAAAGTATTTTTGAATTAAATTACAACATTTTTCACTATTCATTAAAAATTGAACTTTATCAGAAAAATAACAAAAATATACACAAAGTAAATTTTGATGTCCCGATTCTGATGAAGGATTCTATTTGGTCCAAAAGAATTCATAAGAGTGTCCAAAACTATTTTTAAAGAGGTTTCTCCATCAAAAGGTGATAAATCAAACTTTAAGTGAATATAATATAATATTTATGCATAAAATTGGATTCATCCGCATTTTAAGCCTCTATAATTTATTGGGTAATTGTTAAAATATTTAACAAACATATATAATCATTTTTTAGTTAGTTTTGTTGATTCTCGCCAACAGCTAGTCGTTAACTACATTTTAATATAATATTATTATATTATTACTGTGCGACATAAGATTTCTAAGAAACATGTTGTTGTGTATTGTGTACTCCATCGAACATAACATCCCCTTTACTGTATTACTAAAATTTTATTAACAAGTATTAACAAATATGAAAATTTCATATTCTTTATTTACCTAGGATGTTACACAATATTTATTCAAAATATTATGGCCTTTATTGTAAAATGAATGTAAAAGACCTATTTTACTATTCATCACATCGAACATAGTTGAACTATTAACTACAAAATGAGAAAGATCTACACTGGGTACAAATGGGAGAGAAACATCATAAGATCAAAATATAATAATTTCTCTTTTGACATATGAGAAAACTAAACCTCATATCCAAATATTTAGAGCATAATTGGATGATATGAAAAAATAACAACATGATGGGTAATAAAAAATATAATGTATTTTGTAACTAAGTGGTCCGTCACAAAAAATTTCTTCGAGTTGTGGGTTGAATAAAATGTTATCAAATTCCTAATGTATGGGTATTTCAGTCATCACACCTTCTCTAATCTCTTTGGTATGATAACTAAACTAAATACAGAATTAGGATTATATACATTTGTTCTTAAACCTATACTTATAAGACTAAAAACCCAAATCATCTTCCATACTATAGAATCTCCTTGTAAAATCCTAACCTGAATTGACCCACCAGGGCCTCTCATAGACTATTGGAAATACAATAGTTCCAATCCAGTCTTGCATTCAATTGGGATATGGTATTACCCTTATAAATTAAGAAATAATCAAAATATAGGATTCCTTATCCAAAAGAAACATTCAACAACACATATATCTGGTTAATTAAATCAACCAAAAAACATCATAATAATTGTTAAAATAATGGGACTACATATAAAACACATTCTTATAAAAATAAATATATTTAAAACCCACATATAAATATTAAAAGAATTATTTATAGCTAAATAGTATATGAATCAGATCAATAGAGGACTCTAGAAATCTCTACCACTATCAGTAAAACTTTATTTATTTATGTCCACAATGAATACTACTTCTATAATTGACCACTAGGATATATAGTATTCTACCTTTTGTTTCAAAATGTCACTAGGTATCAACCCCAAAAACTCTATTTCAACTCCCCCCCCCACTTGGTCTTTAACCAACCTACATGCCCAAAATATAAATGTGGATGATTTGTATTTTTGACCTCAGATGGTTTCAGTATATACATAAAATATAGGATACACTAAGACCAAAAATGGAAACTCAATTTGGTAGCTCAATACTTTGGTGAAAATGAGAGTTTCTCAATATTATATGCATGAAATCTAGATATAATCAATGAAATGAAATTATATTGATATATTTTATTCTAAGTCACTTATATGAAATAATAAATTTATTCACCCAACTTTCATATATTATGGTTTAGATCACCAAAATGTTCTTAAAATCTATATTTGATAACCATCTAAATAAAATTATTCATGTAATCCTAGATTCTTACATATGTCAATCAACATTTTCATCCACATCACGTAATCCATGGGGGACCGCAGCCCTTTACAAGAGACACATCATCCAAAAAATTCACCTTCATGTAATTGATTTACCCTATGTTTGGTGGGGGTTACCTAACCGTACAACATGTCCATGTAGAGTATCTTACACCAAAAGCTGTGATGAAGCTACCAAAACTCTATAATGTGATAATATTTTGGATAAAGGTTCTATATATGTAAACCCATATTTTAATACATTTTAATTGATGTATTATTATATAACGATAGACATCATACCACCTCATGATATCATTAGGTGTCGTTTCCTTTAAAAATAGGGTATAAAAAAATAATAGCCTTGAGTATAAATGGAAATAGGTATTCACCACACAAATATTTAGTATGGAATATTACAGGATAATTTTGGCAGTCTATTATGTGTACATAATGAATTATATATGAGGTGAATGAGAATGTAAGGTTTCTCTTATTACATTGGAATCATAAGGATTGTAATAAGGATGTCTAAAATCATATCATGTCTAAAAAAATTGGAAATTATAAGGCATTAGGTAAAGAAGGTGCTTGAAAAAAAAACAATAAGGGGGGGATCCCTTACATTGAGATGGAGGTTCACAAATCTTGAGTGATATTATTAATAGATTGGGGGAACCATTGGAGGAATATAAAGAGAAAATGGTAGGGTATTTATTGGGTCAATGGGTTTTAGTAAATATAAATGGGTGGTTGGGTTGGATTATATAGAAAAAGTTGTGGGAATTCTTTAATAAATTTAAACATAGGTTTTGGACTCTACATAATAAATTAATTCAAAACATAAACCTTTCCATGGAATTTACAATGGTTTCTACCCAATAGGGATGTATTTAATTTTTCAATATGGTCAAGAAGAAAATTTACTAAAATAATAACATTGGTAATGTGTAAGTGATACATGTTTCTAAAAATTGATTTAAAGGCCTTAAAATATAATATTGTTTTTTGGATAATTCATTAAGAGATTATAAAATTAATCAAATAAAAAGAAAAAACCCATTATTTTAAATTGAAAAAAATATTTTTTTCAATTAATACTATTTATAATATTTATTATATCACATTTGACCATTTATACAGTCATAATACACATAATATATTTATACCATATTTAATTTTGAACTGATGATTCAAATGTCTCTAAAAGTAATGAAAATGTAACAATTGGACATTTTTGATGTCCTGACTCTAAAAAAATATTTATTTTAAAAATATTATTCTAAAAATATTTTAAGACACACACTAAAATCTAAAATACCCATTTATTGAAAATTATTAGTATTTTACAATAACTATTTTCATGACCCTTAAGGGAATTAAATTTTTCATCATAAAATTGTACTAAAATTTATATTTAATAAGTATTATATTATAGTTTTATTTTATTAATATATAATTTATTAAAAAAATACTAATTTCATCAAAAAATAATGTCCTAATTAAATTGATATATTTACTAAAAATACAATTTGGGTTTCATCGCATTTGGATATAATTTTTATCAAACATGTTATTTAATAATTCTTAATTAAAAATTAAAGTGATAAATATAATCATCATCTTAATAAAATAATATATAAAATCATATTGTTAGGGTCCAGATTCGTGACACTTTTTTACACAAATGAAACCACTGAGGTTAAGGAGTGTGATGGTATGATTTTCTTGGGGTGGTTCAGAGTACATGGCTTGGGTTGTGATCATTGTAATCTTAGACTTCTACCATAAATGTTTATGTCCAGGATTTAGTTGTTGAATCATTGTTTGGTCATGGTCAAGGTAAAATCCCATGGATTTTATCTCCCTCGTAAGGTCTGATAAATAGAATTTAAAAAATATGATCCAACAAGTCTAAGTCACCTCTCCATCTGTCTATATCAATTCAAATTTATCATCACCCTTAATATATAAAAAAAATAAAATCAAAGTATAAAGAATATACAATCAATAGTTATGATGTTTATTGATCTTGTAAATAGGATAGGTTATAACATATAACTGTCCAAGAGAAAAAATGTAATGCATTTTGTTCCAATAACATATTTTCATAGTAAAGCAGTTACTTATTTAAAAAATTAGTTTCAATTATAAAAGATTAGGTCATTACATTATCCACCACATCAAAAACTTTTCTTAGGAAATTTAAATTTTAAACACAAAAATATATGATGATAATTCTTTTTCATAACCACTTATAGTTTCCATATCGCTTCCTCAAAAAACATTGTGTACCACAACACTTTGAATATGTATATTTTCTTCTTTGACATAACATTATCTTTATAATCTATGATCTTCCCTGACTTTTCCTTATATGAATATTCATTATCTAATGAAACAACATATATATTAAGATCATATGAGGGGTCTGGTATGTACATCCTCAATAAATAAAAATAGAACACATCTTTTACATAAGATATGTTATGTTGGAGTTCTAGTTGATAGGATACCAATATAAGGATATCAAGGATCTAAAAGGGTCTCATATATCATGGACTAAGATTTCCCTTCTTCCCTATCATCATGACTTTCTTCTATGAATATATAGATGGATCAAATTATCAATGGTCTCATATTCCAATCCTTATTTATGATTATGTGACTGTATTTTAAGACAGATTTTTCCAAATTTCATTTATTGTTGATTAGTTTGAAACTTCTTTATCAGCGCTTGGATACGATCATGCCCCATTGGCTAACACAGTCTAACATCATCCATGTGTGTCAGATTCTAAAATCTATCCCCATAAAGAGCTTCACATGGTTACATTTGAAAGATAGAATAAATATTGTTGTTATATGAGAACTCCACCATTGGAAGGGGACTATCCCAACATCCTTGGACATACATTAAAAATGATCAAATTATATCCTACGCCTTTTTAATTGTTTTCCAGACTAGCCAACCACATAAGGGTGATAATTAGTGTTGAAGCCTAGTTCTATATAAAAATATTTTTGAAGTATTCTCTTAAATATCTTGGAAAACCTCCAATCATTGGTCAGATACAATAGAGAGTCAAAATAAAGGTAGTCATACAACATTCCTTGTGTATATCATGGAAATATAGTAAAGAGATAAATATTCCTTGATAGAAATGAAATGTGTTTCCTTTTATGTTGATTGAATAAAACCTATATGGTTTTATTCCCTTTATGATTCTAGTGATTCTTATGAAGAATCCAATTTTTATTTTTTCACATTTTCATACTAGTATAAGAAATGGTTTAATCATACCCAAATACTTTTTCATTCTATAATGAATTTTTTTAATATTGATAATCAACATACAAAATCATAAATATACCTCTTCATGCTAGAAAACCATAATATTTTATGAAATATCGAAATATCTTAGTGATTCCTAGATTTATTTGGAATGATGAGATATGCACGTCAACTAAAAGGCCCCTATTTATTTTTTGTTTTGATGGGACACATATCTTGGTTCTAAACCTAACAATTCCATCATTAGAAAATTCTAAATACAAAATATGTTCTCCCTTCTCTATAGAACATCGTCATTTTTCTAGGACTCCTTAATCCTCTCAAGAATAGATGGTTGATATTTTATTTGAGAAAGGTAGCAATAATATCATTTTATGATTTCCATGTTCATTTTTTTAATATTCAATAAGATTAGATCCATTACAATCCCCATCAATGATAGAGTTGTGGGATCCTTTCTACTCAGATCATCTTCTGCATTGATTGATTTCCTATTATGGTAATGGGTTAAACAATAATAATCATTGTTGAGCTATAACCACCTATATTTCTTCATGTTAATATTATTTTTTTTGAATACAGACCTAATGATTTTATGATCTGTTTAAATTTAAAACTTATACTCATAGATATTAAATTTCAAAATCATTACCAAGAATATAATAGCAAACAATAGCTTTTATGTTGGGTATCTCTTCTCATGGGTCATTAATTGGTTGGAGGAATAGGCTATCATTTTTTAATCATGGATGACTACACAACCCAATCCCTTTTTGGATTCATTAACGAATATCACTAATCCTTCCCCACTTATGGGTAATGTCAACATATGTTTAATGATTATCAACTTCTTATTCTCTTTAAACAATTATTCAAATTCATCAGTCTAGATAAACATGAATTTTTTCTGAGTAATCTTGGTTTTATTGGATAAATAGTCAAGATAAGTTTACTAAAAATTGATTATAGTACCCAACTACTCTAAGGAAACCATGGATTTCCATCACAGATTTTTTTATTGTTCATCCTTTTGTTTCATCACATTTTGAAGGATCAACATATATCCCTTTACTTGTGATAATATACCCCAGGAATATTACATTATCCATCGAAAAATAAAATTTATGAAAATTTATAAACAAATTTTCCTTTCATAAAGTCTTCAGTATGAAACTAAAATATTCCTCATGTTCCTCATTTCTTTTATAGTGGATAACAATATCATCTATAAATACTACCACCTATTTGTCCAAATAATACCCAAATACACTATTAATCAATTCTATAAAGATTATTGTAGCATTATTGAGTCCAAATGGTATCACTATAAACTCATATTTTCTATACCTTATTTGAAAATATGTTATGATAAAATCCCCCTTCTTCATGTTTACATAATGAAATCCTGATTGAAAATCTATAATAGAGATGTTATGGGATCCATGTAACTGATTGAATAAGTCATCAATCAATGGAATATGATACTTGTTATTTATCATGATTTTATTGATCTCACGATATACAATGCATAGGTGCATTGACCCATATTTCATCATGAAAGAAGGATTGGTGCACCCCATATTGAAACTCATGGGCATATAAACTATTTATCGAAATTATCATATATTTTTTTAATCTCTTCAAGTTCAAAAACATCAATTCTATATATATTATTGGATATTCACATAGCTCTATCTATAATCCGGATTGAGAATTTAGATTTATGACCAGGAGGAAGACTATGAAATTATTTTGGAAACACATTAGTGTATTATCTCACAATGAGAATATATTCTAGGATTATATTTTCAATATTATCAATCATTTGAGAGTTATAATCTTAAAAAAAATAGAAATAATCTCCACTCATGAGATTATTATACCAATGAAGATTCATCTTCCACCTTAAAATTGTAATGAATCAGAGTACAATTCATGATATAAAGGGTGATTTCCTTTTTATGTAAATTTATGTTATCAATATATTTTTAAATTCAATCCATACCTAAAATAACAAAATTATAGCTAAAGGTAGTATCACAAAGTCTTATATGAAATTCAATCCACAAATTCGAATATGGGGTGAGTTACATGCTTGGGATGAAACTATTTACCCATTTTTGTCTTCAAAGGAAACATGATTTCTGTGTTTTGAGATGGGGTTTAAATATTTCTACTAAAAATCATGATAGAAAAAATTCATATATCTAGAATCATATGTTATGTTCAGTATCCTAGAATGAGTAACTAGAATATATATCACAACTTCTTTATTGGGATCTGCCTCAGCAATTGTGATGGAATATTCTCTAACTTTTTCCATTGTCCATGGAGGTTACTCTCGTCAGTTTTCATTTAAAATATATAGCATTGGGAAATAGTTCTCATAGTATTCCTTTTCTTTATAGTTGAATATTTTTAAGATATACTAGGGGTTTATTAGAGGATTCCTTTCTTCAAAAATATATTTGGGTTTCTCCCACTAATAATCGCGGGCCAGGTGCCCTTCCTTCCCACACATAAATAAGTTCATTTCCCCCTTCTATAAATTCAAGGATACATATTGCCAAACTTTTTAAAAGTGATATAATGAGTTTTCACACCAAAATGATATTTTTTCCTCACATTGAGAGAATTTAAATCCATACTCCCCTTCTAATCTCTTTACCCATAAGACCGTTGAGATATGTTGATCACTATTTTTACATTCAGGGAAGATAAAAATATTTATATATGTCAAAATATCATATCAAAAAATCTTTTTTAGAAACTTCATTTCAATTGAAATGAATCAATAAACATTACGTTTGTGGGAGATAACAAATTTAGAGGCATATCGTGTATGTCTATTGAACATTTACTTATAGTCCCTAATGGATTATTCATTCATTTTCGTGAGGCTAAGTATTTCCAACAATTTTTTTTGTCAGAGATTATGAAGAAAATATTTTTCAAAATTCATTTTTCCAAATTCATCCCACTCCATTGTATCAATATCCTATTTATGATATGTATTTTTGAACAATACTTAATGTTGATCTATTTCTCCCACCAGATGATAAACTACCAGCACTTCCTTCACTTAATCCTTGAATTTAAGAATTGATAATAAATTTTCAATGGATTGTTAATGTCACTCTTCAATTAAGGAACCATAATATCGACTTAATATTAGAGGACTTTATCGCAAAAAGGTCTCAATTTCAAAATGATACTTCTTAAGTGGATTTGGTTGCTCTTCATGATTCATGATTCTATTCAAAACCTAAATCAATTGATAATGTATTTTCATGATTTTCACGATTCATACACCCATCTGTTTGGGAATTTAATTTAGGTTGTCATCACATTTGTAACATTCCATTAGGTGATTTCAAGTATTTTCCCATCTCTTATCTATTTTCCCGATTTAATTTTCTGTCTCTTCAGACTCTAATGGATAAGGATAGTTTTATGATAAAAATATATAATCTTTGGGGTTGAATATTTCATTGAATTAATAGAGTGTGAGTATAAATATTTTAAAGGGAATTTAGGGTTATGCATGGGTACAACGAATGTTTTAGTTTGTTTGGTATTTTCATTTAATAATCAAAGTTTATTCTATGTGTTGAGAAAATACACATTATTTTAATGGGTTACATGATGTGTATATACTCACTAGAAACAATATTTCAATTATATAAATAGAATTAAATGATTACACACCATGTAATGGTTACACAACAAGTAATGTTAAAATATTTTGTTTTAATAAAAAGAAACTTGGATTTTGGATTACTTGAGTCTCGTAGACCACACGACCTACTAAGGGATTACACATGTTCTAAATACAAGAGGGTATCTTTTAGGTAATTACATTGACTGATTTTTATTTATTCTTTCATCTTACTTCTTACTCTTGACGTAGATTACATCTTTGATGATTTTGATATCCTATGATTGATACCAATTTATTCATTCGATACTGGATCTTTAGGTAAGTTGTATTGTATCTCTCTAAGTAATAAATCTTTTATTTATCATAATTACATTTCATCATAGTAGAACTATTCTGGTTTGATACTGTATTTCTTGATCCATGGTGGTGATTATTATTTTTATTTATAGATCCATTCTATGATCTCATTATCCGGGCCATTTCCTTATTGGTTATAGTGTAGCGGGTGTGTGTTCTTGAGGTATGTTTTGCTTCCCCTTCATTACCAACCCTTTTATTTTATTTTTTAAAATAAAAGATATGAATATTGGTTTTAGGGAATCCTTTTTAGTCGAGTTATTATTTCTTGTTAGTGGGTATCTTTGTGGGTGTGTGTGACCCTCTGTTTTGAAGTGTGGGGATCCATATATATCCTGTGTTGGTGAACATCATTGCTCTAGGTTTTGATTAGTAGTTTGATTAAATGAAAGGGAATGATTGACTGATTTTTTTCTGTTTTTTAAACATGGTTTTTGTAAAAGATGATTTTTCCCTATATTAGGAAAATGTAAAAAGGGTTTTATGGCACTGTGAAATGGTTTTGTGAAATGTTTTGCAATGGATTATTTGATGGAAATTGTTCAATTAACATGTTTGTAAAATAGAGCACATGTGAAGCAACGGGTACTTAGGTGGAAGGTATAATAATACGTGTTATCCCCTTTTGGGGGGTCTTATCATAGGGATTTCCTCTACACTATTATAATATTGTTATTGGGAGACGTTAGACCCACTGGCGGGTAAAATTGATGGGTTGTTACTCTACACTCTAGACATGATGCATATGTCAGGTGGATTTTTGTCTATGTGATTTCCTTTGTTAGGTATGATTGTCCCATATATCATGACCTAATGTCTTTCTTGCATGATGTTACCTATTCTTTTTGGATTATTTGGGCTTCTTTTGGTTTGTTTTATTTTCATTGTCCAACTAGGGATTTGATATGACATGTGGTGAATTATTTGGTTTCACTTGAAAATTTTGTTATAATATATGTATATTAAATTATTTGAAAATAATTTACATTGATTAGGTGGAAATTTGGAAAACCCAAAATTTAAATTCATTACATACTTTTCATTTGAATACAGCTAAACTATTATCATTCATTGTTTTATTTAAAAGAGATAATCCTTTTATTATTATTCAAAGTCATCATATGGAACACCTCAAGAAATCCAAATAATCCTATAAGATCACACCATGTGTACCCCTTCCATGATGCATAGATAATTGTAAATATTTTGATGCATGTAATGGAAAGGTGCTTCAATAAGGTAGTGAGGCTATCTTTCAGTTGAGTTGGATTTCTAGTAGTGATATAGTGAGAGATTGTCCATGATATCACAATAATTTTTTTTTACTATTTTGGTATGCCTTTATGGTTCGAACTATACATTATGATTGTTTTCACTATTGAGTTTTTTCATTTCGGCTTTTTTCATTAGTTTCGGTATATATTCATCTTTTAATATGTTGTATTTTTTTGTACATTTATGTCATTTTGTTGCTTCTGATTGGGAGAATTCATTTTATATGATTGTTATTTGATTCCCCAATTCTAGTATCCATCCTTTGGGGATCCGGAATACCCTTAGGTTATGTGTTGGATTAGATCAGGTACATGTTTGAGAGGTTATCTGGTTTGGGTTCATTATAGATTGGTATCAAAGGGGTTCTGTTCACAAGAGTCCTTGCCTTGGGATGTTTGGTAGTACAAATATATGATTGGGACATGAGTTCATTATTACACTTAGTACTTGGAAAACCCATTTTGTGATGATACTAAAGATATCATGGGATGTTTGTATTAGTGTCTCCAATTTTTAGTTCATGATTAAAATATATGTTTTTTCTTTTCTTTTTTCTAGTTTGAAATGAGATTATTTTATTGTCTGATCATTTAATCGATTTTGGGTTCCAATAATATGACTATGAGATAATTTCTATGGGTTACTTAAGTGGGTTCCCAAGATTCCCCTCTATGAAATCCTCTGATGGATCAAAAAAACTTCACATATATTATATGAGAAGTTTTCATCTCGGATAATAATGTACCAGAAGAACATAACATTGTTTTTAAGGTATATCTAGAAGTTATTGGATGAAGAGACTAGTCACTGGAGTTCTTTCATGAGAATCCACAGTTCTATAAATGTATAAATGAACCTCAAGAGGTGTGGGAATGTATTTAGAGGATTAATCAGATCTTTTACTTCCATGATATAGCTATGAGTACCAAGGTAGATTTCACACCATTCATATCTGAGAGGTCTAGAAATCTATCAATGGGATTCCATGGTATAGACTAATAGGCATGTGGGCTTGGACAGAATGGGTTTAAATAATTTCTTCATCTGGAAATTTTTTAGAGTAACCACTAATAGTTAAAAATCTTGTTTTACTCTCTTCTTAGTAGAGATAAAATTCGATGTCGGTATAAACCAGATGGTTTACTGAGTTGGTTCATTTTACAATAGTGGATGTGAAGAATGACCAACAAAAACATTAGAATAATCTCTATGGTTTATGACCAGCTATCAAATCCTATGTATTTATATTTAATCCTTTGAACTATGTAGAGATATTTCATAGGGATATAGTGGTAGAACTGAATATGGTAGGACTGGTTGGATATTACCCTTTCTCTTAAACCTTGTGGCAGATTCAGTGGCATGCGAGGTAAAAAGGGTATGTGGCAGGATCATCACAGGAGTGGTGGAGGTGGTTCTATGAAGAATACCCATTTGAAACCTATAGTTTTAGATATTGGTATACCTGTGAAATTTCAATCAGTGTGTCAATGTCATACTGACACAAAATTATTTTCCTTCGCATGAAAATATTTTTAACAAATGTTGATGTTATGGTCATCTGTAACGTTTATTTTAGTCAATTTTTACACATTTATATGGTCAATTATCATTACCTCCATATAATACTGTAGAACATTCACAAGAATCATATACTATAGGGATATAACCTCATTTTATATGATTGAAGCACAATCATGTTGTAGTTGAGTTTTTTTAGGTAGATACGGGTCCAGTGATAGTGAGAGGTACAATATTTATTTCACATTCACTGTAAATTTCTTTATTTGAGATGGTTTCTTCATATTAATTTTTTTCAATCTATTTTTTTATATGCTTGGCCTTCCAATATCGATCAACTCATATTTTATGTTTTTGGTGACACACTTTTGGAATAGGAATTAGCAGGGTTTTTAGTGACCCTCTTGTGCGCTATAGATAGCAGATACAGAGTTACTCTATGATTTTATTGTTCTCAATCTGTATCTATTTGATGTAGTAATCACTATTGAATGGATTGGATCTCATCATGTTATATTTCATTTTTATCATAATCATGTTTGGTATTGTATCTTTAATAGGACATCACTATTCATTCAGGGAGTGTGGGATTTGAGGTATGTTCATATAGGACCATCCCACCCAGAGATCATGAGTTTGGTGTCTACATTAATAGTTATTCCTGATAAAGTATCTTCTATTTTTAATATTCCCAAAACATTTTAGGAATTTCATGAGGTTTTCCCAGAAAATTTCCTTGGGATGCCACTAGAGGGGGAGGTAGAGATCATGATTGAACCAGCGATATCAAATAATTATTATCATATAGAACAAGTGGAGCAAAAATATATCAAGATTCATTTCGATGCATTATGGGTGAAGGGGTTTTCTCAATATAGTGTTTATCCAGGGACATCTCGAGTTCACATTTACAAGAAGAAATAACATTTACTATTATTTTACTATGGATTATCATAATTTGAATTGGATAATGGTTATGAAAAATATCATCTTCTTCGTGATGAATATTTGTTTGAATATTAAAAGTGTTAACATTGTTTTTGAAGAATGATCTACATCTAACTTAATATCATTCCATGTTTCAGGATTTTGATATACAAAACTATTCTATTAGGATCATGTGTGGTGATCAATAACATCTTTTGATGTCATTTGATTTATCTAATTCACCAATAGTTTCATTTCATTTATGAAATATATATTTCAATATTATCTCTTCACTTTTATGGTACTATTCATGTATTGTATTTTTGTTTTTTCAAGATATGATTGGGAACATGAGAACAATTTTTGTTTGGTTTAGAAAATCATGATAAGTTACAGTTTGTATAGAATGATTCCAAAATTCACTTTCTAGAATCAATAAGTTAATTTCAAGGGTTATGTGATATCCAATCATGGATTATCATTTGATACAGAGAATGTTACGGTTTCCTTTTCATGGTAAGAGCCACAAAATTTCTTCAATATTCAAATAATCCTTAGTCTTGATATATTTAACTAACAGTTCATCTTTAATTTATCTATGTTATCATCTACTTTGAATAAAATTTATAGGAGATTGGTTAAATTCAAATGGGATGAAAAGTTTTAAGAATCTTTTGATGATCTGAAATGACTTTTGACATTAGCCTCTATTCTAATCTTACCTGTGCCCAGAAAAGGATATTGGGTTTTCTATGCTTCTTATTGCACTATATTGGGTTATTTTATCATGCATAATGATCATGTGGTGGATTAAATTTCTCTTCATCATAGACTCTATGAGAATAATTACCCCTCCCATGATTTAGATCTTTTCACATTTTTGTGTATAGTTAATTGTTGGTGAAAGTATCTTTTTGGGAAAGGTTTAAAGTCTTTTATAAATATTATGGTTTGGGATATATATTTCCATATAAGGTATTGAATCTTAGATAGAGGTGGTGGGTCTATTACCTTCAAAAAATTTACTTTGATATAACCTACACCCTGGGGTAGGAAAATGTCATGGTAGATGCAATTAGTAGGGAACTTCCAGCACATGATATTTTGGAATAAAATGAACCATGGAACCTTATAGGGATTTTTTTAAGTCACATTTTGATGCTTATGTGGATGTTTCAGGAATATATTTGACCTATGTTTAGAAATCATCATCTATCCATTAGGATATTCTACAGCCTTAGTAGAAAGACGTGGAGTTCCGAAAAATTCAAGACACCCTATACAGTGGGTATTCCGTTTCGGGATGGTCTCTCTCATTATTTGGTATTCCTAGATTTGGAGATTAGTTTTTACCCCATCATCTTTGAGGATATTGATTTTCATTGATTTTCATTGTTATTAATGGACCATTCATTAAGACACTATAATAAAGTATTATTAAATGAGACAATGATTTTGGTCGTCAGTTATGAAGCATGACATTGAGGATTATGTTCCCCACTGTTACCCCAAGAAACATATAAAAGAAGATAATATGAAACCTTTTAGTTATTTGTATCCTCATGTGATTCCATTTTTAAAATAATAATACGTACCTCGGATTTTTTCTTGTATTAACATGGAATCCCCAATGAAGGAATGTTATGTGGATAGTGATTGATAAACTAACAAATTCATACCATTTCATTCTAACGAGGAATACCACTAAAGTTTATGATCCAATAAATATGTATATATAAGAAATTTTGAGGTTATAATGGTTTTCTTCTACCATTTTGTTTTTGAAATAGATTCTAGTCTTACTTTGGGGTTCTATATGGGTCTCCAAGAGGTGATGGGCACTCATGTAACATTGATTACATCTTATCCTTAATAGAAAAATAGTTCGACAGAACATAATATATAGATTCTATATGATATACTTTATTCATTTGTATTTGATTTTGTAAGGTATTAGAATCGTCATCTGTGACTGGTTTAGTTTTCTTATAATAATAGTTATCATTCATCTATCAGAATGGATCCTTTTAGGGCTTTATATGGTCACCAGTAAAGATTATCTCTTTCTTGGGAAGAGGTGGGAAACCAATATTTTGTGGGGATAAATATTTTTCAAGATACATATGTCACAACGTAGGATATTCACTAATTTCTATTTAAATTTCATAGTCCATATTAACCTTAGGTGGATTAGCGGCATTATCCTTTGGACTTTCCTATTGGTAATCAGTTTTACTTGAATGTTTATCCTATATTGGGTCACTTTTGGATAGGAAAATTGGGAAAGATGGATCTAAGATATGTTGGACCATATGAGGTCATTGGGAAGCTTGGTCATATTCATTATTGTGTGGAATTTGTGTCTCATTTGAAAATCATTCGTGATTTTTTCCACATACCACAGCTTAGAAAATATAATCTTAAACCCTTTTATGTTCTGAGTTGGGAGGTGATTGAGTTAGAGACAGATGTTTCTATTGATGAGAATCAATTAGAAAAAATTTAATATCATGTCAAAGTATTTATTGGGAAGTCAATTTTATTCGTAAAATTTTCATGTAGGAATGGATCAGATTCTCATAAGACATGGGAGAGTGAGTTGATGATGACGGTGCAGTGGCCTCACCACTTTACCAGACATCATTTTTTTCAAACGACTACCTATGGATAGAAACTATTTTATTCAAATGTAAATAACTTCTCATTACCCACATTCAAGTATTTTTTCCTCTCTTTTCTAGTTTTATTTTTTAATTGGGTGTGTCTTGGGACTCCTTAGGTATATATAAATTTCTAAGAAAAGTTCCCTAAATTTCATGGATAATTTTTTTAAAATTAATAGAGTCCAGGTTTAAATGTATTAAATTAATTGTGAAATTCCCATTATTTATGAATAACAGCGATGTCGTTTTAGGGTATTTGTGTGATAATATAGTTTTTATACTCTATTTTTGGTGATTACATAGAATTTAAAGGCGTTACATGGTGTGTACATGGTCCCCAGAAAACAAATTAACTATGTAAAAGATGTGAAGGGAGTAAATTCACTTTAATGGTTAAATGATGTGTTATTTTAAAAGGTTGAGTTTTGATAATAAGGCATCTAGTTATTTCATACTTAAGCCCCATGTATTTCATGATGTATAGAACATTTACACGTCATATAACTATAATGAGTTCAAATTTAGGGTTATTCATCGACTGATCATTTTTAATTCTTCCACATCAAATCTTTTTGTCGACTTAAATCCCTTATCCGATGATTTTAGGAGCCTAAATTCAATCAAAGATGAATTATTTGAAATTGGATCATTAGATAAATTGAGTTACATATCTCCAGGTAAGAAATCAATTTTTCTTATTCATTACCTATAATCTTGGTTACTTTATTGTATTTATCTATTGGATTTTCAAATACATTGTGATGATTTCTCTTGTTTTTTTTACACTTATTGTGTGAACTTTTCGTAGGGGTTGTTTCCAAGTGGGTTGTGGTGTAGAGGGAGTGTGTTCTTGAGTTTGGTGTTGTTTACTATTATCTACAAACTCATTTGTTTAATTGGAACTATTATATGACTTTTGGATTGGTTCTAGGTCCTCTGTTGTTGTTTACAAGTTATTCCTTAGTGGTGGATCCCATTTTAGGAATGTGAGATCCTACCTTTTGAGGTATGTGGTTCTTCTCCAGCAAATTTTGTTGAATTACATTGCACATATTTTTGATATATTTATTGATTAATTGAAATAGAATGAATGACTTATTTTTTGTCTGTGTAGACATTGGTTTTGATAAAATATAGTTTTCCCCAGTTTTGTAAAATGGTTTTTAATGAATTGAAAAATGGGGGTTTTTTAATGGGTTTAAATGTAGGTGTTGATGGAAATGGTTTATTGAACTGGTTTGTAAAATTACGAACATGGGAATCCTTGTGTAATTTTATGGAAGGTAAAATAATAGGTCTCATACACTATTAGGGGGTTTTGTCAAGGGGATTTTCTATTCTCCTTACACCTATTATTCTATATACTTTTTAGCCCTCTTAGGGGTCCAGTTTCTGAGGTTCCCCCCTTCTTTCTAGAATCAATCCATATGTCTAGTAAATTTATGTGTAAATGATTTTATATGTTCATTTGACAATCCTTGTAACACCTCGATGTTTTAATGAAATGTTTTATTTAAATAATATTAATTCTCTAGTATTTTTTTTGCAAACAATCGTGAGTTTAAATGAATTGTGTAATTCCCTTATTATTAAATTACATTTATAGATTAGTCGTTAGGTTAGAAAGAATAATTATAACTAAATTATAAAAATTATTTATGAATTCATTGGATATCAATTATTTATGAAAAATATAAATCAATTTGATATTTTTATTTTTGAGTGGATTAATTTTGGTAATAAAATTGATGATATATATAAGTGTTATATACATAATAAAATATGTTTGATATTCATCCAATAGATACTTTCAATTAGATATTTTTATTTTTTTAGTGATTTAATTTTGATAATGAATTTAGTTAAATATATATGTGTTATATACATAAGAAAATACTTATTATAATCATACAATGGATATTTTAGTCATAGGGTATGAATAAAACCCACTTTGATGTATAAAAACACATTTTTTAACTGTTAATTTTACACTTTTGAATGGGGAAACCATTTTAAATTAAAAAATTTACACCTTAATAATTTTTTATGTAAATGTAAACATATTATTTTCATTCGGGATATAATGATTTTCTTTGGACAAATTTATGATATTTTTCTGATAACGTTCATGTTTTGATGAATTGTAAAAATACGATGAATCTAAATTTGAATGAAAAATTTCCATTGAGATAATTTATATAGTAAAATTATAATATTAAAATTTTTTAATTTATAAATATAATATATTTTTATCATTAAATATTATTTATGTCTTTAGAATGAATTTTACTTTGAATTCATAGGTAAACACACTTCCATCTTTTGCAATGTTTTTAAACCTCATTTTCTCATTTCAAAAATGGAATTAATTTTAAATTAATTACAACAACATATATATTTTGAATGTTGAAAAATTAATTCCATATATAGAATCAGTATGTCCAAATTATGTTAATATACTTCATTTATTTTTAGGCATTATGAATAGTAACTTTGGTTATTATTTTTATTACCACGGTTAAAGGTATATCAAGTAATTAAAGGTAAAAATAATATTATAAAAGTAACATATCACCTATATAAATCATATTGGATGAATAAATTTGTCTATTAACATATATTATTTTAAATGGAATCACTTTATGGCCACACACCTTTGAATTTGACATTAATGTAAAAAACTAATGAATGTGACAAAATGTCAAAATATCATTTTATATAAGTATAATAATTTTAATATATGTATAACTAGGGAATAATATCGAATATATATAGTATTTGGAAAGATAAAATAATTATCTACATAATAGGAATTTCATTATAATTTTTAGATATTAAATTATTTTCATTAATACTGACACAATAGTGATGTAAAATTTATTTTATTAATTGAAATATAAAATTAATTGTCTTAAAAATATTAAAATAAATATCATATGAACAAATTAATGTGATACATGAATTATCCAAGTTACTATGACATTTTATGTCTGTATTAAATATTTTTCTTTAAATTTAGCTTCTGTATGAATTAAGTTTAATGTAAAACAAATGATTATTGTCTAAATTTAAACTATTGATATTTTATAAAAAACCATTTTATTAAATTATTTAAAAATAATAAAAATATTTAAAAATTAAAAAAGGTTAATTATAAGATCTAAAATTTCATAACATATCCATTTATGGTCAATTAACAGCATATAAGTTAATATTTATAACCCTTAAATATATTGAATTTTATTACTAAAATGAAAATTAAATAGAATAAGAAAGTGTCAATTAAAAATATATCGTTTAAATTGAAAAAGTAAGTTTTCAAAAATTTATTGGATGATGATATTATAAGACTATATAAACTAATTTTCTAAATTTGGAAACTTTGGTGTTTTTTGTGTTGGGTATGGTTTTATTATAAATAATTGTTTATGAAGTTTCCAAAATTTCCCCTCACCTCAATTAAAAATGGGCACCTCCTCCCTCACCTATTAACTTCATTTAGAGCCTTCAATATCATCCATCTCCGGACATGTTTCCTTACCAACTTCCCTATATTAACTATAGAGGTATTATCATCTTCACAGACCAATTCTATTGCTCTATGATGAGATTTAAAGGAGCCACATAGAAGAAGAGGTAATATCATTTACTGATTCTTTCAAACATCATTCTTCATAAACATACACTTCATTTGTTTTTTCTTTATAAATTAGTAAAATATGTATCAATCATATTCTAATATGTTATTATAAACATTAAAAACAAATATTACACCTTCTATCAATCCAATAAAAAATGAAATCACCATGCGTGTATACGTAAGGCTTATCATCTCTGTGTCGTGGTGTAATCCGTTATTCACCACCACCATACATGGATGGGTATAAAGATTGAATTAATATATATATATACATATATTATTTATATAAAATTATTTTTATTATTATATAATATAAACTATCCACTTCAATACCATTCAATAATTATGGGAACTATATCGGCGCCCGTGCGTACGTATGGCTTACCGTCTCCAAAGTGCAACGTGATTTGTTTTACATAATCTTTAGGAATGAATAATTATATAAATTAATTGAATATGATATATGTTATAATAATAAAATTATCTAAATTATATAACTATAACATAAAAATATTAATAAAAACTTATCCGACAAAACATGCATAAGAACAAAAAACAATTAGTACCTGAATAACAAAAAACAATTAAATGTTACTAACAAATGGATGAAAATATGATCATAAATGATATCATACAAGTGATTATGATTTTTTAATAAATCATTAATGTTATTTCAATCATTATAAATATTTTTTGGATACATACAAAGCATATCAGACCTAAGGTAAGGGATAATTTTCCAATCTCATTTTTATCTGAGATTTTTTTACATAAGTGTTTGCTGGGGTATATTTATCATCCACATCCATGTTTTATAATTATGTGATATTATTTATAATATTCAACAATTTTTTAATTTTAATTTTACCCATTGGAAAATTTTTATGGTATGGAAGTAATCTTTTTTCATTATTCAATTTGTGGTACTTTTGGACTTTTCCAGAAAAAGTACGAGGAAAATGTGTTTTTATCATATACAACATGAATAGTTTATGATGGTTTCATGACACGTTATTTTCTCAAAGAATCCACTAAAATATTACAATGTTATTTTAACAGAAAATTGTTTCTTCTAAAATTGTGATGCATTTTGAAGAAGGAAGACCTTTTTGAAGAAGAGAGGATATTTTAATTGAGAATTAATTTCAAGTGTTTGATCAAAATTATTTTCTTTCTAAGATAGCACTACTTAAAAAAGGAATATATTTGTATCCCTATTAATACCATTATTTGATTGTGTTTATGATTAAAGTTTATTTAGGAAAACCATTTTTATATCAATTATTATGGTATGATGTCTAAGAAACCCATTTTATTTCATGGGTTATGATATGGGTAATGTTTTTTATGTTTCTGTAGAACACATAAAAATGGTTTCATTATGATATGGGTGGGACCTATATCTCCCTCCAATGAATTCGGTAATGATTTATATCTCATGAGATATACCTGACTATAATGGAACGTAAATATGGTTCAATAATACATTTTTGGAATGAGGAGTGAAATCATTTCAGTAATGGACATTGCCTGCTATGATGGTCTCAGAAATGAGCCTTGACTAGTATAAAATTATATTCTGTGATTTTGTGTGTATTACCTGAAATTTCATCTCTTATGTTATGCCAATTAGGATTATATTTTAATTTTATTATTTATCCCATGAAATGGTATTATTATCTTTTATTTGTTGGCAAGATTTTCAATTTTATGTTTGTGATTGATATTTCCCTTATATACCCTTACTGAGCATTTGATCCCACACTTTCCTATGTTTCTTTTCCCTTGGTCATGTAAATTGGTATTAAGTAAGATATGTCAAAGGGGATTCAAATTATGAATAAATAAGTAGCAGACAATGTGGATGTTTTATGAACTAGTTTTTTTGTATACTAGTTTCTAAAGACACTAAACCTATATGGTCCTAGCGTGGTTTTGTAACAAATATTATTCAATGTTGAAGTATGATCTACATGAAATTTATGGGCTATTATTGTTGGTATCAGATCAAATCTATAGTAAACCATTGGAAACTAGGATGAGAGAACCTTAGTAAGAACTCTATGGATAAGCTTAATTATAGGTTACAATCCTATCCTATGATTTTATAAATTTTCATGAATAACCAAGCATAAAAATTAATGATTCCATAACTCAAAATTTATTCTTCATTATGTGGTTTTTCTTTTATGATAAGTGGTTCTCACACTATGATTCTTGGTTTTAGTCAGTGGCTGGAACCTGATGGAACTGTGTTATTGAAGAATTTTATGGGCTATACAATCATTGTCCCCTCGAAAAAAATATTATGGGAGCTAGAATGAAAAATCTTATATCCATGATCACACAATTTTCTCAAGCTATGAATCATGCAGGACTTCCGAATGAGCAAAAAAGGGAGCAACATTTTGTTGATTCCTTCACAAGAAAGCGTCCACCTTCATTTAGCAGGTCTTTTGATCCATTATTGAATGAATAATGGATCAGTAAAATTGAAAAGATATTTTCGTTAATACAATTATCTAAAATTGATAATGTCATTTAGCATTATATCATTTGGAAGGAGATGCTGATAAATTGTTGAATCTTATTGAGAATATGATGAAAAGAGATGAAATTGAGTTTCTAAAATGGGATGTTTTCAAGAACGTATTTTTCAATAAGTAATTTCCCCTTATTATATGAACAATGATGGAGAATGAGTTCCTTGAACTTAATCAAAAGGATGTTCATTCTGTTGGTACCTATGAAGAAACTTTTTCAAGACATTGAAGTTACACTTCTGGAATTATTATTCAACATGAGAGTAAAATTGATAGATTATTTAGTGGCCTAGAAACAAGTCACCAAATAAAATAATCCATAAGATACTTCAATATCTATGTGGAAATTATTTTATGTTCTCTCATGGTTGAGATGGGGGTTCGAGTAACCCGTCAGTCATATGGGTTTGATAAGAATAAAAATATAGAAATCAATGGAAAATATTGAGACTGCAATGAAAAAAGATTATTTTTCCCATATGTTCAACGTTTGGAAAGAAAAATGGATTGAATTGTCTTAAAGGGACTATTAAATGTTTTAAGTGTTAAAAAAGAAGGTCATCGGGTAGTTTAATGCTGAAGTGATGGGAAAAATATGTCTAGTTATGCAAACAAATAAAAGGCTCCACAGAATGCACCTCTTACATTTCAATGTTACATATGAAAGGAAATGGGAAATTATTCCAATCAATACCCCAATATAAGGTTTATTTATGATAATCTACATCAAAAAAATCTTAAGGACAAAGAAAAAGGAATGTCAAATGCAATCACTATCAGAGACGTGGAGTATGATTATGAAGTGGTGAAAGGTACACATACCATTCATTATAAATTGGAAAATATTTTATTTGATTCTAGATCCACCTACTCTTTTATTTATGAAGAATTTTCTAAGGTTATCAATGTATTACCTCATAAATTATATATTGAGTTAACAGTGAAAACTTCTAATGGTACAATAAATTCATAAACTGTTTCTAATTCTTCTCTGATGGATATTTGTTGGAAAGTGCTTCCTGCAAACCATGTGGTCCTTCCTATTGTAGAATTTTATGTGATTTTTATCTTATATTGGCTTTCTCTTTATGTTGATCATATCAATTTCCAATGATGAGAAGTCACATTTCATATTCCAAATCATTCTATGATCATCTATTGTTTCCAAGATGAATATGAACTTCTAATAGAATTTTCATCCATCTAATGGGTCTTGATTCCAATAAATGAATGTTGTTTTTCTCAAATGGTATGGGAGAATCTCACAACTAATAATATTCACATGGTACAATATTTATATGATGTTTTTATAGAGTAATTTCTAGGTCATGCACTAAATCATGAAGTTGTGTTTTCAATAGAACTCATTATGGGTGCTATGCCTATTTCAAATACACCTAACAGACTGGCCTCAATTGAGTTTTAGGAATTGAAGAAAAACTCCAAGAGAATCTTGAATAGGGATTCATACACCTTAGTGTGTCACCTTGAGGAGAACCATTTCTATTCTTAAAAATAACGATTTATTCAATAGGACTCTACATTGATTATAGAGAACAAACCAAGATCACTATCAAGAAAAAATAACCTCTTCCACGCATTGATGACTTATTTTACCAACTATGTGGAGATCAATACATTTCCATGACTAATCTTCATTCAGGATATAATAAATTAATGGTCAAAAAGAAGAACATAACAAAGATTGAATTATGTACAAGGTATGGAAAATATGAATTTTTAGTGATGATTTTTGGTCTACCTAATTCCCCAACTATCATTATGGATCTATTGAATAGTGTCTTTAGAGACTATCTTGATCAGTTTATGGTAGTAATTATAGACGATATTCTTTTCTATTAAATGAGAATGGAATAACATGAACATCACTTGATAATTGTACTGTATACTATAAGAAATAAAAATCATAATTCCAAATTTACCATGTGTGGATTTTGGCTTCAGAATGTTTCATGTTTTGGGTCACATTATCGCAAGAGAGGGGATATCTATGGATCTTTAAAAAACAAAGGTTATTGAGAGATGGTCAAGACCAAAAACGGTAACTGAGAGCTGAAGTTTTCTTGGATTGGATAGATATTATCGAATTTTTTGAAATATATTTCACGATTATCTAATACACTCAGCCTGATGATTCATAAAAGAGTTATGTTATTTTGGAAAAAGGAAGGTGAATAGAATAACAAAGAGTAAAAAAGAAGGCTAGCTAGTGAACCTGTTCTCACACTGCCTTGTAATAAAGAAAGGTTTGTGATCTATAATCATACATTCAAAAAGTCTTTGGGAAGTGTTATCATGAAAAATGATATGGTGATAGATTATTCCCCATAGTAGTTGAAAATTCAGGAGAAAACATACCCAACTAATGTTTAGTATTTATCTTCGGTAATCATGGCATTAAATATATAAATTCATTTTATTTATGGTGGATTTTTTGATATTTATATTGATCACAAAAGCTAAATTATATTTTCACATAAAATATTCTGAATATGCACCAAAGAATATGGTGGGAGTTGATTAAAGATTGCGACTTCATAATACATTATCACCTTAGGAAAGCGAACAATGTGGATAATGCTTTGAGTCGAAAAGACCATGCTATCTTATCCATCATAAGGATCATGAAAGATCCAATATTTATGTATTTATAAAGGATGGATCATGAAATTGTAATGGAAGGGGAGAAATATTATCTTTTTCAAATGAATTTTCAACCATCTATACCAGTAAAGATTAAAGAGGAACAGAAGGAAGATGCATAGTTACAAAAAAAGGTGAGAAATATTCCTGAATTCAAACATGATTGTGATGAAATAATAAGGTTCAGAAAACCAGTTTGAATTCATCTCATAATATAGTTAAAGAAGGAGATATTGGAGGAGGATCACAGTTCTTCATTCTTTATTCCCCCTATAAGCACAATGATGTACAGGGAGCTGAAAGAGTACTTTAGGAGGAATGGCATGAAAAAAGTTGTCACTGAATATGTCTCTTGATGCTTCGTTTTTCATCAACTTAATGGTGAGATACAGAATCCTATGGGTTTGTTACAGGCATTACCCATACCTAAATAAAAATTGTAAAACTTCACTATGGACTTTTCCATGAGATTTCTTAAAACATCCAAAGGAAATAATGCTATCTTGGTTATATTTGATCACCTTACGAAGTCAATAATCTTCATTTCTATTAGAGAGGATTTATATCTTGATAATCTTGATAGGATATTTGTTAAATAAGTGGTAATATTTCATAGAATAAAACATTCCATTATATCCAATCGGGGTTTGAGGTTTACCTGGATGTTCTGGTGAATTCTACAACATGCTCTGGATATAGAGTTATGTTTCAGCACTGCTTATCATCCATAAATAGATAGTCAGAAATAGATGACCATTAAAACACTGTAATACATGATGAGAGAATTATCTATTGATTTTAAATGTGTTGGGGACCAAAACCTAAAATTGGTGGATTTTTCTTATAAAAATATCTTTCAATCATGTATTTAGATGGGTCTTTCTGAATCCCTCCCTGGAAAGAAGTGAAGATCAACTTGAAGGGATAATGTTGGGGAAAGAAAGACATTATGACCTGATCATGTTGATGAAATGGTAGAAAAGGTAAAATCTATTCAAAAACACGTAATAGTGTATCAGAGTTGACAAAAAAGGTTATGATGAAAACTGAAGAAGTGACCTAGAGTTTGAAGTAGGTGAAAATGTGTTCATATAAATATCTCCTTGGAAGAGTGTAAAGAGATTTAGAAAGATTAACAAGATAATACCTAGGTATAGTAGTCCTCTTGAAATTATATATTTTGATGGGAAGTTAGCTTATCGATTGCGGCTTCCACTGAATCTCTCCCACTTTCTATATGAGTTCAATGTATATCTCCAGAGAAAGTACATACGTGATCCTTCATATGATCTAAGCTCATAATTCGTATCACTCAAGAAATATCATTCTTATGAAGAACAACCAATATGGATTCCATATCATAGAGAAATATTTCTATGAAACAAGACCACTCATTTAGTTAATGTGGTATGGTGGAACCACCAATTTGAATAAGGTACATGGAAACATGAGTATATGATGAGGGAGAGGTATCCCCGTTTGTTTGTTTCAAGTGATGAATTTTGAGAGAATATTTCACTTTAAGGGTGGTAAAATGTAACACCTGGATGTTTTTATGAAATATTTTATTTAAATAATTTTGATTCTTTTGTAGCTTTTATTCCACATAATAGTAAGCTTAAATGAACTGTGAAATGCCCTTATTATAAAATTGCCGTTATAGCCAAGCCGTTATGTTAGCAATAATTATTTTACCTATATTATACAAATTTATTATGAATTCATTGGCTACAAATTATTTATGAAAAATATGAATCAATTACATATTTTTATTTTTGATTGAATTACATTTGTTAATTAAATTAATGAGATATATATGTGTTACATACATAATAAAATATTTTTTATATTAATCAAATATACATTTTCAATTATATATTTTTATTTTTGAGTGAATTACTTTTGGTAATGAAATCAATGAGACATTTATGTTTTATATACATAATAAAATATTGTTTATATTCATGAAATTGATATTTTAATCATAGGGTATGAATAAAATCCTATTTAATGTATAAAACCGTAATTTTTTTAAAGGTTAATATTACACCTTTGAATTGTGAACCCAATATATTGTAAAATTTTGACATATTAATAATTTTTACATGACATCATTAACATAATATTTTTAATTTGGGTTTAAAAATTTTCTTTCGATAAATTTTTTATATTATTCTAATAACATTCATGTTTTGATGAATAGTAAAATTATGCTAAATTTTAAATAAAAACAACTTTTTCATCGGGATAATTTTTATGGTAAAATATTAATACATAATTGTTTGAATGTAATAATATAATAAATTTTAATCATTAAATATATTATATTTCATTATCATTAATTCTACATTGAATTCATATGTAAAAACATTTCAATCTTTTGCAGAGTTTTTAAAACCCATTTTCTCATTCATCAACGAGACTAATTTTAAATTATTTACTATATATTCTATGTTTTGAATTTAGAAAAATGGACTCCATATTTTAAATTATTATTTTCAAATTTTGCTAATAGGTGACTTTTATTTTTGGGCATTATTAATAGTAACTTTGGAAATTATTTTTGTTACCATGCTTAAAGGTAAATCGAGTAATTAAGGGTAAATGTAATATTATAAAATCATCTGAAACCCTATAAATATTATATTGGATGAAAAAATCTTACCCTTTTCATCTATGATTCTAAATTAAATAACTTTATGGTAACATACCTATGAATATGAAATGATTTTAATAAAAACTAATGAATGTGGAAAAATGTCACAATCACTTTTTATATAATTATATTAATTTTAATATATTGGTACCTAGGAGGTAATATCTACTATAGATAAACTATAGAAATATAAAAAAATTACCTACATCATAAAAATTTATTTATAATTTATAGAGATTAAATAATTACCATTAATGAGGCACAATGGTGAGGTAAAAATTATTTAATTAATAGAAATAACAAATTAATGGTTTTAAAAATATTAAAATAAATATTATATAAACTAAATAACATTATCCATGAATTTTCTAGGTTTATATGCCATTTTAGAAGTGTATTATCTATTTTTTTTAATTTATCTTCTTTTTGGATGTTATTTAATGTCAAATAAATTCAACGTGTCAAAATTGAAACTATTCATATTTTATAAAAATAATATTTTATTAAATGATTTATAAATCAAGAAAAAATTAAAATTTACGAAGTGATAATTATAAGGTATAAAATTTCATAAAATATCCATTTATGGAAATGTAACACCAAATATGTAAATATCTGTAACCATTAAATATTCAAGGTTTTATTACCACAATAAAAATTAAATAGAATAATTATGTGTCAATTAGAAATAATTTTTTAAAATTGACAAAATAAGTTGAAAACAATTTATTGGTTGAAGAGATTATTACCCTATATCATCTCATATTTTAAATTGGGATAATTATTTAGGTTTTTGGTAAGGGATTTACATTATTATAAATTATTATTTATGGAATTTCCAAAAGTGCCCCTCACCTCAATTATAAAAGGAATCCTCCTCCCTCACGTCTTCACTTCATTTTGAGACATCATGCTAATAGAACCTCTACCCCTATTTCTTCTGAAATTTCTTATTTTCATTATACTAGTATTGGTTATCTTTAGAGACCAACTCTAATGCTCTAAAAGGACATTTAGAGGAGGCACATCATAGAAGAGGTAATATCATTTTCGGATTTTTTTAAATTCTTTATTCTTCAACTTCCCATTTATTAGTTGTTTCATTATAAAGTAATAACATTAGTATTACTAATATAATGATATGTTATTATAAACATGAATCAACCTTATTCCACCTTCTACCCATCATATGAAAAATGAAATCACCATGTGTGCGTATGTACAACTTACTGTCTCCACACCGTGTTGTAATCCATTTTTCACCACCACATTACAGGATAGGTATAATAACAGAATTAATAAATATATATGATTGATATAAAATTATTTTTATTCTGAGATACTATGAAATATCCACTTCAATACTATAAAACAGTTTGGGAATGATATCATCACTCCTGTGTTCATACGGCATACCATCTCCACAGTGCGATGTGATTTGATCCACATAATCTCCATGAAAGCATGATTATATAAATTAACTAAATTTAAAATATATCATACTAATAATATGATTTAAATGATAGAACTATATCCTAAAACGAGTAATAATAACTTATCCAAGAAAACATGAATAAGAACACAAAGCTGTTAATACGTGAATAACGAGTAATAATGAAATGATACTAACAAATAGATGAAAATATGATCATAAATGTTATCATTAAAATTATTATGATTCTATAAAAAAATAGTAGCATTATTTAAATCATTATGAAAGTGGTTTAGATACATACAAAAGCATATCATACCTAAGGTAAAGGGTGATTTACAATATCATTTTATTCGAGATTGTTTATACGTAAGTATTGATTGTGGTATATTTATCATCCAAATCCATGTTTCCGGATTATGTAATATTATTTCTATTCAGCTATATGTTTTTAAAGTTAATTTTAACCTTTGGTAAATTTTTATGGTATGAAATGAATCTTTTTTCATTATTCTATTTGTAGTAGTTTTTAAATTTTTTAGTAAAAATAAAAGGAAATTGTTTTTTTAACTTATACGGCGTGAATTATTATTTACTGTTACATGAAACCATATTTCTTTGAAACTTCCAATATAAGCTATCAAAGATATTTTCATATAAAATTATTTATTCTAAAATGGTGTGTCATTTTGATGAAGGAAAACATTTTTTAAGAAGAAATGGTATTTTCCTCAAGAATTAATTTCATTTTTTTCTCAAAATTATTTTTCATCAAAGATGAAACTCTTTTAAAAGGGTCATATTATTATCCCTACTATTACCATGATTTAATTTTGGATATGATGAAATATTATTAATGAAATCCATTTTTTTAGATCAATTATGATGGAATGATTTATGAGAAACCCATTTTATTTCATGGGTTATACCATGGTAATTTTTTTATGTTTTTGTGGAACACATAAAAATGATTTTAGTTGGAGATGTGTGGGACCTATATCTCTCTCAAATGACTTGGTAAATATTAATACCTCATGAGATATACATTATTGTAATGAAATGTAAATCTTGTTTAATAATACATGGATGGAATGAGGAGTGAGCTAAGTTTAGTAATGGACTTTTTCTTCTATGATGGTCTCATCAATGAGCCATGAATAATATGAAAATATTTTCTTTTCTTATGTGTGTAGGACATGAAATTTCATATCATCTGTTATGACTATTTGGATTATATTTCACTTTTATGATTTATCCCATGACATGGTATTATGATCTTTTATATATAGTATATGATTTTCAAATGTTATGTTTATGATTGGTATTTCCCTTATTTACCCTTACTGAGAATTTGAGCTACCCTTTTCATATGTTATTTTTCACCATTTCATTAAGAAGTGTATTAAGTATGATATGAAAAAAAATAAGTCTAGTTATGAATAAATAAATGGGAGACAATGTTGATATTTTATGGACCCTTTGATTATGTTTCTTATTTTCTAATGAAACTAAAACTTTATGGTCCTATTCTAGTTATGTAATAAATATTCTTCAATGGTGGTGTAAAATCTATTTTTAATGTATGGGTTGCTATATTTTATTTTCAGGAAAAGGTATTGTTAACCATTTGAAACTAGGATGAAAGAACCTTAGTAAGAAACCTAAGGATATTTCTAGGTATTGGTAACAATCCTATACTAGTGTTTTAGAGATGTTCTTGAATAACAGATAATAAAACCTAAAGAGTCCTAAATTAAAATTGTATTCTATATTTTGAGCTTTTTATATAATGATTAGTGTTTTTCAAACTATGATTCTTGGTGTTATTCAGTGGCCAGAACCCAAAGTAACCATTTTAATTCTGAATGTGATAGGCAATGGAATGATTGTCCCCCTGATCAACAAAATCTAATAGGAGTTGGATCGAAAAATTTTGTAGTTTATCACACAACATTATCAAGCTATGTATCATACTAAAAATCAAAATGATAATCAGAGGGAGAAATATTATGTTCATTCCTTTATGATACAATGTCCACCATCATTCAGCGGGTCCCCTAATCCATTAGTGGCCAAACAATGCATCAATACCACTGAAAAGATATTTTCAATTCTACAATGTTTTGAACAAGATAAAGTCATCTTATTAGTCTATCACTTGGATGGAGAATCTAATAAATGGTGGAATATAATCTTGAATAGGATGAAAATGGATAAAATTGAGTCCATTTAATGGGATGAGTTCAAAAACTCATTTTTCAATTAGTACTCCCCTTGTATTCTTCTAAGAAAGATGAAGAAAGAGTTACTTGAAAATAAGAAAAAATACGATGAATCTGTTGGAACTAAGGAAGAAAATTTTACAATACATGGAATGTACGCTTCTGGATTTATTATCCAACATGAGAGTAATATTGACTGATTCTTTAGTACACTAAAATCTATTCTCTAAAGGGCATCATCTATAAGGTACTTAAATATCTACAAGGAAATTGTTCAATGTGCTCTCAAGGATGAGATGGAGATTGGAGTAACCCATAAATCATATGGCTTGGATAAGAATAGAATAATGGGATTCAAAGGAAAATAAAAATACCCCAGTGAAAAGAAATTGAGTTTTCCCATATGCTCAATGTGTGGGAAAAAAATGTGGTGGGAATTGACTTAATGAAACTTGTAAATGTTTTATGTGTGGAAAAGAAGATCATTAGGTAGTTCAATGCCTATGTGATTGAAAAAAAGATGTCTTCTGATGCGAACAAAGAGAAGGCTACACATAATGAACCTCTAACACATCCATGTTACAGGTGCAAGGAAGTGTGGAATTGTGAAAATCAAATCCCGAATCCAATGGTTATTTATGATGATTGACGTCAACAAACTCTTAATTCCAATGGCAAAGGAAATTCACCTGAAATCTCAATCGGTGACATGGAGTACGATAATTAAGTGGTGAAATGTACACATACCATACACACTAAAGTAGAAAATGTTTTATTTGACTATGGATCCACCCACTCTTTTATTTATGAATAATTTTATAAGGGTATTGTTGTATTACCTCAATAATTACATGTTAAGTTAGTACTGACAACTCTTAATGGTGCAACAGTCTCATCAAAAGTTTATATTTCCTCTCAAGATTTTTTATGGGAAAGAGCTTCTTGAAAATCTTGTGATCCTTCGTATAGTGTATTTTTATGTGATTCATGGCACATATTGTATTTATCTATATGGATATCATATCAATTTACAATGAGGGGTTGTCACAATTTATATTCCAGATAAATCACTGACCATATATTGATGAAAAGATGAATATAAAAGTACCATTTATATTTCATCCATCTTATCAGACTTGATTCTAATAAATAAATGTTATATATCTCAAATGGTTGGGTAGAAACTCAAAATTAAGAATACTCTTATTTTATGGGTGTTTGAAGATGACTTTTCAAAGGAATTGAAATGTTATCTAAAAAATTGTGATGTTGAGTTTTCAATAGAACTCATACTTAGTGTCATGCTTATTTAAGAGACACTTTATATAATAGCCTCAATTGAGTTTCTGGAATTGAAGAATCATCTCCAAGAGAATCTTGATAAGGGATCCATATTCCCTAGTGCATCACCTTGGGGCGCACCATTTCTATTGTTAAGAATAAATATTGATCAATTAGACTCTTCCTGGATTATTGACAACTTAACAAGATCACTATCAAGAACAAATATCATCTTCCTCGCATTGATGACTTATTTGACACTACAGATAGAGCTTAATACTTTTACAATATTGATCTTCATTTAAGATATCACCAATTAAGGGTAAAAAAGTATGATATACCAATGACAATATTACATACAATGTATGGACACTGTGAATTTATAGTTAAGCATTTTGGTCATACTAATGTCCCCACTATCCTTATGGATCTAATGAAGAGGGACTTTAGAGACTATCTCGATCGGTTTGTGGTTTTCTTTATAGATGATATTCTTTTCTATTCAAATGGAAAGTAAGAATTTAAGATCACATGAGAATTGTAATGAATACCCTAATAAATGAGAATATTTATGCCAGATTTACTAAGATTAAATTTTGGCTTCAGAAAGTTTTATTTTTGGGTCACATAATCTCAAGAGAGGGGATATATGTGGATCCATAAAAAACATAGCTTATTGAAATATGGTAAGACTAACAATGGTAACTAAGATAAGAAGTTTTTTAGATTTCTCTGGATATTATTGACATTTTTAAACAAAAATCATGAATATATATTCCACTCACCAAGATGAATTGGAATAGAGTTAAGTTCTTTTGGATGGAGGAATGTTAAGAGAATTTCAAAGAGTTAACAAGAATTTTTTGCAGCACACATGTGCTCACACTGCCTTGTAGTAGAGAAATTATTGTGATCCTCAGTGATGCTTCCAAGAAGGGTTTTGGATGTGATCTCCTGAAAAATGATATGTTTATATCTTATGCCCCACGAAAGTTGAAAATTCGTGAGAAAAAATTCCTAACTCATGATTAGGATTTCATTGTAGTAATGGTTTCATTAAATATATAGAGGCATTATATTTATGGTGAAAGGTGATATATTTATATTTATAATACAAGTTTAAAGTATATTTTAACAGAAAAGGATCTGAATATGCACCAAAGAAGATGGTTGGAGTTGATTAATGATTATGACTGCTCAATAAAATATCACCCTGGGAAAGCGAAGAAGGTGTCAGAAGCTTTGAATCGAAAATACCATGCTAAATTATCCATGATGAAGATCATGAAGGATCTAATATTTATTTATTATAAAAGGATGGGTCATGAATCTTTAATTGAGGGGGAGATATATTATCTTTCTCAAATTAATGTTCAACCATCTATACATGTGAATATTAAATATGCATAGAAAAAGTATACAGAGTTACAAAAAAAGGGAGAAATTTTCAAGAATTAAACCTTGATTGTGATGAAATAATAAGGTTCAAAAACTGGGTTTGTATTCCTCCCATACCAGAATTACAGAAGGATCTATTGGAGGATTCTCATTGTTATTCATTCTCAATTCACCCTATAAGCACAATGATGTATAGGGAACCGAAATAGTACTTTTTGTGGGTTAGAATAAAAAGTGATGTCGCCGAATATGTCTCTCGATGCATGGTTTTTCAACATGTTTAGGTCGCATGATAGAAGTCAAAGGGGATATTACAACCATTACCCATACCAGAATAGATATGAGAAAACATAACTATGAAAATTTTAATCAGACATCCCAAAATTTCTAAAAAAAATAATGCGATCTGGGTTATATTTGATCTTCTTACGAAGTCGGCACACTTCATTGCTATTATAGAGAATTTCTCTCTTGATCATATTTCTAGTATATATATAAATTAAGTGGTCAGGTTTTAGGGAGTACCACTTTCAATTATATCTAATCTGGATGCATGGTTTACATCAATGTTCTGGAGAATACTTCAGCATGCTCTGGAAACATATTTAAGCTTTAGCACTAATTATCATAATCAGAAAGATGTTCATTCTGAGGGGAATATTTAAACTCTAGAATACACAATGAGATCATTCTATAAATATTTCAAAGGTTTTTGGTATCAACACCTACCACTGGTGGATTTTTTTTACAATAATAGCTTTCAATCAAGTATTTAGATTTCTCTTTATGAATCCATTTATGGAAAGAGGTGTAAAAAACATGATGGGATGAAGTCAGGGAATGAAATCTATTAGGACCTAATATTGTTGATGAAATGGTTGAAATGGTCGCATCTATTCAAAAGACATAATATCTGCATAGAGTAAACAATAAATGTTATACTCACAATTGATGAAAAGACCTAGAGTTTGAAGTAGGTGATAAGGTGTTCATACAAAAATCTCCTTAGAAGAGAGTAATGAGATTTAGAACGAATTACAAGATGATCCCCAAGTATTTTAGTCTTTTTGAACTTCTGGATCATGTTGGGAAGGTAGCTTCCCAATTAGCGCTTCAACTGAATCTATCTCAATTTCATGTTCTATTCCAAGAATCTCTCCAGAGAAAATACATACCAAATACTTCACATTTATTAAGATGAGAAGTTGTACTGATAGAACAACATCATCCAAATAAAGAAAAACTGATGGAGATTTAAGATTGTAAAAAAATGTTCTGTGAAACAAGACCACTCATTTGGTAAATCTTTTATGGAGGAGCCACCAATTTGAAGAAGCTTCTTGGGAACATGAGGATATGATGTTGAAGATTTATCCCAATATATATTTTTCTAAGTGACGAATTTCAACGGACAAATTAATTTTAAGGGGGGTAGAATATATCACTAAGATGTTTTTATGAAATATATTATTTAAATGTATTTTATTCTTCATTAGTTTTCTCATCATTCAATTTTGAGTTTAAACGAATCGTGAAATGCCCTTATTATAAAATTACTGTTATAGCCATGTAGTTAGGTTACCCAAAATAAATATAACTAACTTATGAAAATTAATTATGAATTAATTGTCTATAAATTATTTATGAAAAATATAAATCAATTATATATTTTTAATTTTGAGTGAAATAATTTTGGTAATGAAATAAATGAGATATATACGTGTTATATACTTAATAAAAATATTTTTGATATTCAACCAATGGATATTATCTATTTGATATTTTTATGTTTGAGTGAATTAAATTTGGAAAAGAAAATTAATTAGATATTTATGTTTTATATACATTATAAAATATTTTTTATAATCATCCATTGGATATTTTATTCATAGGGTATATATAAAACCATAATTGATGTATAACCCCCTATTTTTTCTTGAAAGGTTAATTTTACACCATTGAAGGGTGGAACCATTTTAATTTAATATTTTTTCACATTAGTAATTATTAAATGACATCATAAACAAGTTATTTTGAATAGGATATAAAAAATTGCTTTGGATAAATTTTTCATAATTTTCTGATAACATTCATGTTTTGATGAATATTAACAATACGGTAAATTTTAACTAAAACAACTTTTTTCATTGAGATAATTTTTAGGGTTAAATTATAATGTTTAATTGTTTTAATGTTTAAATATAATAAATTTTTATCATTCAATATAATTTATGTAATCGGTATTAATTTTATATTGAATTCATAGGTAAAAACATTTCAATCTTCTCCAATTTTTTTAAAACCCGTTTTCTCATTTCAACAACGGGCTTAAATTTAAATAAATTACTAAAACATATGTGTTTTGAATTTTGAAAAATGATTTCCATATTTGGAATCAGTTGGTCTAAATTATGTTAATAGGATACCTTTATTTGTCATAAATATGAATAGTTACTTTGGTAATTATTTTTATTACCATGGTTAAATTTAAATCAGGTAATTAAGGGTAAAAATAACATTATAAAATTACCTTAACACATATAAAAATCCTATTTGATGACTAAATTATACCTTTATCATCTATTTTTCAAAATTTAATCACCTTATTTCCACTTACATATAAATTTGACACGATTGTAATAAAAACTAATGAATGTGACAGAATGACACAATATCATTTTATATAAGTATATTAATTTTAATATATATATATTAATGGGAGATAATATCTACTATATATAGTCTATATAAATATAAAATTATATTATACATCATATGAATTTGTTTATAATTTTTAGAGATTTTATCATTACCATTAATGATGACAAAATAATGTTGTAATAATTATTTTGTAAATAGAAATATCAAGTAAATGGTTTTAAAAATACTAAAGTAAATTTCATATTAACTAATTAATGTGATCCAAGAATTTTATAGACGAATATGACATGTTAGCAGTATATTAATTTATTTTTTGATTTTAACAACTATGATTATTTTATTTAATGTCAAATAAATTAGTAGTGTCAAAATTTAAACAATTGATATTTTTTAAAAATAACATTTTCTAAAATTATTTAAAAATCATAAAAATAATTAAATATTAAAAATTGATAATTATAAGGTATAAAATTTCAATTAAATATCCATTTTTGGTCAATTAAAACAAAATAAGTAAATATATGTAAACCTTAAATATTTAGAAAGTTATTACAACAATTAAATTTAAATAGATTAACTAAGTCTCAATTAAAAATATATGGTTTATGTGAAAAATAAAGTTGTAAAAAATTTACTGGTTGTTGGGATTAAAACCCAATATCATATCATCTTAGAAATTGGGACACTTTAAAGTTTTTGGGTAGGATTTGATTTTATTATAAATTATTATTTACGGTGTTTCCAAAATTGCTCCTCACCTCAATTATAAAAGAGCATCACCTCCCTCAACTATTCAATTAATTTTGAGCCATAAAGAATATCCACTCATTCCCTTTTTCTTTCTCAACTTCCCAATTTTCATCCTAGAGGTTTTGGCCATTACCAATGACAAACTCTAGTGCTTTAAGAGGACATTTAGAAGAGGCACATTGAAGAAGAGGTAATATCATTTACTTATTATTTCAAACATCATTCTTATTCAACATAATCTTCATTAGTTGTTTAATTATAAATTTATAACATCAAAATCACTCATATAATGATATGTCATTATAAACATGAAACAACCATATGCCACCATATAGCCATCCTAGGAAAAATGAATTCACCACCCTTGCGGACGTTTGACTTACCATCTCCAGGCGGTGGTGTAATCTGTTTTGCACAACCACCATATATGGATGGGTATACAGATGGAATTACTAAATAAATATGATTTATATAAAAATATATTTATTTTTTTATACTATTCATCATCCACTTCAACACAATTCAATAATTATGTGATTGATATCGTCGTTCATCTATACGTATGACTTACCATCTTCACGGTACAATGTGATTCATTCTATATAATCTTCATGAAATATGATTATATAAATGAATTTAATATGATATTTATTATAATAATACCATTATTTAAATAAAATAACTTTAACCTAAAAATAGATATATGAATTTATCCGACAAAACATGCATAAGAACATAAAGTAGTTAATACCCGAATAGCGAGTAACAATGAAATGTTACTATGAAAGAGATGAAAATATGATCATAAATGTTATCATAAAAATTATTACAATTTTTTGATATATTATTATCCCTATTTAAATCATTATAAATGAGGTTCAGATATATATGAAACATATCAGACCTAAGATAAGGTAAAATTTTAAAATCTCATTTTTTAACCGAGATTGTTATATGTAAGTATTTACTGGGGTATATTTATCAACCACATTCCTATTTACTAATTATGTAACATTATTTCTATTGTTATACAATTATTTAATTTTAATTTAACACTTTGGTAAAATTTTATGGTATAAAATTAATCCTTTTTCTTTAATCTATTTGAGGTACTTTTTTAACATTCCCAAAAATAGTACAAGGATAATGTTTTTTAACATATATTGCATGAATGGGTTTTCACAGTTTCATGAAAACTTATTTCAATGAATATTCTCCTACAATATTACATTTTTATTTTCAAAAAAATGATTTCTTTATAATTTGGGTTGTGTTTTTAAAAATGAAAATGTTTTTGATGAATAATGGATATTTTCCTCAAGAATTAATTTTATGTGTTTTCTCAAAATTATATTCCATCAATGTGGACACTATTTAAAAAGTGTCATTTTACTATCCCAATTATTACCATGATTTGGTTGTGTTTATGATGAAATTTTATTTAATAAATCCATTTGTTTAATACCAATTATTATAGAATGATGTTTAAGAAACCCATTTTATTTCATGGGTTATGCTATGGTAAATGTTTTGTTCTGTTTTTTGGGAACACATAAGAATGGTTTCATTATGAGATGTGTGGGACCTATATCTACCTCCAATGCATTGGGAATGTCTGTTTATCTCATGAGATAGACACGACTAGAATGGAAAGTAAGTTCGGTTCAGTAATATCGAGCTGCAATGAGGAGTAAACTCAGATCAGCAATGGAATTTGTCCACTACGATGATCTTAGAAAATTGACTTGACTAATATGAGAAGATTTTCTATTATTATGTGTGTATGAAATGAAATTTCATGTCTTATTTTATAACTTTTGTGATTAAATTGTGCTTTTATGATTTATCCCATGACATTACATTATGATCTTTTATATGCCGGATAATATTTTGTAACATTGGGTTTTTTATTGATATTTCCCAATGTTACCCTTACTAATAATTTGACATGATCCATTAATATGTTTATTTTCCCAAAGTCATGAATATGTGTATTAATTAAGACATGTCAACAAGGAGTCTAGATATAATGTGGATGTTTTTTAAATCCATTTTTTTATGTTACCCAGTTTCTAAAAAAATAAAACTATATTGTCGTGGAATGGTTTTGTAATTAATATACTTCAATGATGAATTAATTTCAATATGTAATGTATGGGCTGTTTTAATCCTAGTTATCCCAACCTAGTGTGATCTATGTTGTGATGTTACCTATGAAATTTATCCAATTTGGGCTGCTTTCTCTATGTACTATTATGATTGTACATCCATATATATGATATGATATGTGATCCATGCTTTGGTTTGACTTGATATATCTATTTTCATATATGTATATGAAATCCTAGAAACATATTTACCTTCATTATTTTAAAATGTAGAAAATGGAGAAATTAGACTATTTTTTCATTCTTTTTATATAAAACAAAATACTATTATTATTACTTATTTTATTTATATTTGAGAATGATTTTATTATTGTCCATATACAATATTTGGAACACCTAGGTGGGATCCTACTTATCCTTTTATCTCACACCCTATATACCCCTTTAGTGGTGTGTGAAACATTGTATATATTTTGATGCAAAGAGTGTTATAGTTCTGCAGTGAGGCAGTGATGTTTTCAATCAGCTAAGTTGTGTAAATTGGGAGAGCTCTTCCAACTAAATCGCATGGAGCCATTGTTTCTTTATTTTATGGGTATTTTATGTGGTTATTAATATACATGGATACTTTTTATACTCTTTATTTGTTTTGGTTTTTTCAGTCTATTTTAATTTGTTGAATATATTTAACTTTTCTGTTGTTTCCTCTATTTCTTATATTTGTTGTTTTGTTAAATCATGTTGGGTGAAATAATTACCTATTGTTTTTATCTGGTGCTTGAGTTTTAGTCTTCAGCCCATGGAGATCAGTAATTCCATTTGATTTTGAGGTATATCTGGTAAAGAACATGTTTGAGAGGGTGTCCAGTATTGGTTCACTACATCATTTCCCCTCATATTGGTTGTTAACACAGTTTCTCAAATTTCCACCCTGTAAAAAAAAGTAACGCGAAAATTAGTGATGAGAATTTTCAAAATTTTAAATAGAAAAAAAATTAACCATGAACATTGAATGGATAACTCATTAATAACATGCAATCCTTAACCTATGATTTTATATGTTTCAATATTTATTATACATTATATATTTCCAAATATAAAATCTTATTAGAATTATTTTTCTTTAATAATGGTTGATAAGGATCACTAGAATTTTTTAAAAATATTCCTATAGAGATTCAAACAATGTGTGTGTAAAGGGTTATTTTGTTTACTCCAAACGAGGATCGATTACAACACATTGAACCATTTTCATGGTTATTACCCCTTGGTACCTCTATAATAGAGACACATATACATGTAGTATCTAGATAATGATTTAATTTCCATAAAACCTTTTACATTATGCGTTTACAAAATTTAGGGATTCTTTCCTATGTTTAGTCACATCCTTAAGGATTTCACTATAGGTTTCTAATCCAAATTTCTGAAAATAACTAGACGTTATTTCAATAGCAACTATGAAAACCCATTTATTAATACCATTTAAATAATTATTTATTATATAAATATACACTTAATGAAAAACAATAAGACCATGTGGCCTAGATTATTTTGGAAAATAGTAAAAACTTTGTGAATATCCTTGAGTGGAAATGGATACATGTATTCACTACACCAATGTTTGGCATGGAATATCGCATGATAATTTCAATATCATAATTGGTGTGCATAAATTTTTATAGAATAGTTAAATGATAGATAAGTATTCATATAATTACTTGGGAATCGTAGGTATAGTAATAGGGATGTGAAAAAACATATCCCAATAGGGAAAATTGGAAATCAAAAGCTGTGACATAAAGAACATGCTTGAATAATGAGTATAAGAAGAAAAATCCTTACATGGAGAGGTAGACTACAAAATCATTGGTGGAGCATCATAAGAACCTAGTGGAACCTTAAGAGGTATATATAGAGGAAAATGTATACAAACATCAGTATCTATTGTTTTTTAGTGATGATAGATTTTAGGAAGGGTGGATTTTTATAGAAATATAAATGGGAATTGTTTACTAATTTAAAAACATTGGTTTTTCACTCTACATACTAAGTTAATACAAACCCCAAAACAAATAATTTTAAAAGGTTTTTTCTGAAAATGGTTTTATTTAATAATATTCAGAATTTATGAATGGAACCCATTAAAATAATAATCTCGGTGGTGTGGAACTGAGTCTGGTTTATAAATTTTATATTTTTAGACATTAAAATACAATATACTATTTTGGAGGATTAATGAAGTTTTTATAAAATTACAAATATAATATCAGAAACACATTATTTTAATGGATAAACACTTTTTTTTCTATTTATACTCTATAACATTTATTACATCACTTTTGGACAATTAGGATGTCGCAATAAACATTGTATATTTATATCGCATTTAACGTAGAACTAAAAAAATAAACTCTCTCAAAGAAATTGAGAAAAATTAATTTTTGTATAAATTCAATGATATTATTTCAAAAATAATATTAATTTTATTAAAATAATTACCTAATATGATATTTTAAAATTTAAAATCAAAAAAAATATACTTATTGTAAATTACTATTTTTCATAAAGTTTCTTTCTGACACATGTAAAAATAAAATTTGACTTCAAAACATTTAGTATAATTTGTTTTTAATAAATGATCTTTAATAATAATTTTTAATTAAAATATTATTTATTTCAAAAAATCTTAAATTCATTAAAAAATATTGTCTGTAATTAAACTACATATTTCCCAAAAATACAATTTGTGTTTAATAAAAAAAAATATAATTTGTATCAAACGTATTACATAATCATTAAAATTTAATAAAAATGAAGATAAATACAATCATTATATTATTATAAAAAAAATAAAAAATAATAATATTTTGGTCTAGATACATAACAATTTATTACATGAATGATAGTACCAAGGATAAGGTGTGTGATTGCAGGATTTTTTATGGTTTTTCTGCATATAGCGTTTGGACCATGATCATGAAAATCTTAAACATATCTTATAAATAGTTTCAACCATGGGTTAGTATTTGAATATATGATTTGGACTAGTCAAGGTCAAAATCAGTGATGATATCTCCCTCAGAAGCTCTAATAAATTATTTTAATATGATATGATACAACTGATCGAGTTCATTACTTCTTCTATCTGGGAAATTGGAATTTATCATAAACCTTAATATTTATTAATCATGTGATCCATTTATAGTTGATATACTATCTATTATTGTTATCTTTAATGGATATTAAAAACATGACTAGCTGTAACTAATAATGGTCTAAAATAACGAATGTATTTTAGGTGTTTTCTATAAGTTCATTTAATAAAATAGAATTTACTAATATAAAAATGGTATTTAATTTACAAAATGTTGATTCATTACAATCACCCCCTTAGAACGAAAAGGTTTGATATAAACTCTTAAAAATGATTGAAATAGAGTACCTTACAACCAAGGTATGTAATGATGACTGAAACCCCATATTTATAAACTATGACTGAGGATCTCAAACTTTGGAAATGTAATAGATATAACAAATCTAAATTTTTGGGATAATATTTTCCATATTTTTCTACCACTATTATTATTCAGAACAACTATCTTAAGCCACATCATTCCAAACCTCCAATTGAACCATAAATAGTGTATTGTGACATAGGTAATAGGGGATACTTATCACTATATGGGGGGTTTCATAAAATCCGATCATCATGACTAAATCCCATTATTGGTCCTATAGAACAAAATAATCACCAATATCATGTCATAAACATCATTGAAAGGTTTAAATTTCTCTCTATTGAAATCTATATAGAGAAATACTCATGATAGTGTAATAATTTATCAATGGTAAATAGATGAAAAACACGTATATCATCATGTCAAACACAAGATAAAATACATTATGGGACATAATAACCACACCATGAATTGAATTTAGTTATAATATATTGCTCTTCAATTACATGTCCTAATGTCTGGGTCATAATTCCATAGGCAGATTATTAATCTAATTTATCAATATAAAGATACAACTAAAATGAGTTAATAATAATAATGATGATAATGATAATGATAATTAAAATGATAATGGTAATGATAATATTTTTATTATTATTATATAATATAAGTTTGATAGATATTATGGAAAGCATACCTCCCTAACCATCATGCATTTTTCTCCCAGGTCAACTACCCAACTCAAGAGGCACCCCTTCCAACTTTTGATATCCAATCAGTCCCCACTAGTTTATTTTTTTAAATCTCTTTATTTTTTGAATTAAATCAACAAACCTCCCATGTACCAGTATATACCACTTGTAGAACTCCCTTTTCCTCCACCATGTGTGACACAAAATGGGGTCCTCCAATGTCTCATGTTACACCACCATCACCGGGGGTCTCCTCCACAAACCTCACACCATCCTATAGAATACATATCATTTTCTAATATGTATAATTCGTTATTATAACCTACCATTATCCAATTTATAGGCTATCATCTATTTGATTATGCATGATAGGTAGAGGGGGAGAGAAAGAAATGATATAAGAGTGGGGATAATGTGTGGATAAATGAACACTCATTCTTCATGGATCTATAATCACAATCTCAAAATCATAAATAATGGATCTTAAAACAAAAAATTCCATAGTATAATTCATTTTGAAATGGATTTAATATTCCAAAAAAACGAATTCATTTATTCACAATGGGAACAAAAATATATATTTAACAAAATATTACACCTGGGTCAAAGAAGGAATAATATGAAAACAAAGAATACATTCAACTTGGAGTTTATAAAGTACAATGCAATAAAGATTATTAAACCACTACCTCATAGAGAGACTTGGAAACATCTATCTATCATTAGATTTACAGCTGCATTTATCAACATGTGATCCAATAATTGGTGAAGAACGTGTTTATTCTTATGTCATTATAAATTTCAATCAATTTTTTTTCTTCGTTAAAAGATTTTCCACAATAACTTCACCAATAGAATTATCTATTTTATTATATCCCAAAAAAACATAAGTTTGAATAGATAACCATATATACTTTTTTTATTGTTTATACATCGCGAATTTTATGTTAATGAATTAATTAAACAATATTAATTTTTATTTAAATTATTTATCAAACTCTTGTCTGGATTGAAAAATATCACGGGACTCGATGTGAATTAAATATATTTAATTCCATGTATTTAGATTTCATGCCAGACACAACCCAAATCTAAAATTTCCTACTAGGACCTTGTAATAGTGGTTTTGAAAATTCATTAAAAAATCATGCATGTGGAAAAAAAATATAATCTTTTTCTTATATTGTTATATGTGATCAATAGTGACTGAATTCCAATGTTGACACATTGATTCATTGTGTAAAAAAATTAATATATTTCATCATGGTTTCGACATCAAAAAAATTTCATTCCATCACAATCGAGGTAATGGATTAATTATATATTTTAGTAATAAATATAAAATATCTCATAAAATATAAAAACGAATGGAAATTCAACCAAACTCAATCTAAGGAAAACAATTGTACAATGTAATCAATGAGACCTATAGAATTTTTTTAGATAATATATATAATAAACTAATATTTTATGATCTATTTTTTGAAACTACCATTATCATCCTTTATATCTTGTGATATACACATGTCGTAGTTTAAACAAACCATGTTATAAATAATATTATTTCAACATGACCATTATAACATAACTCGTAAATTGGAAGGTATGAATAAGGCTAAAAAAATATTTATATCATATTTATTACACTTGTATTAATTAAATTCATTGGATATCAATTTATTATAAAAATAATAATCATTATTTCAATGTAGAAGAAATGTTTTTAAGAAAAAAAAGGTTTTTTCAGAGGAATGTTTGTTTATCATATTAAATAAATTTAATGATTATTTCTTAATTATTTTAATGAAATTTATATATTCTATATTCTATTATATTTTTTCTCATTTATATAGAATTTTTTCTTGATATGATAAATGAAAAAATTAAATTTTATGCATAAAATTTTATTATTCTAAGAAGTAGCTTCATCTCATTTTTCAAACTTAATTTAAAATTAATTTATAACAATTTTATAAAATATATTTTGGTGAATAAACATAATTTTTTAAATCATAATTTAAAAATTATCTTAGAGTGATGTTATAATTTTCAAGAAATTTTAATTTCTTAATGAATAGTGAAAATATTATTTTTTATTAAACATTTTCATTTCTTTTTAGAAGTTTAGAATTTTATTTTTGTTTTAAAGTTCTTTTAAAAGTAAAATTAGTACTATTATACTATATTAATTTCAATATAAGAATTTTTAATCAATTATATTATGAATTTTGATATGAAAACTTTTTAGACTTTTGATAACATTTCCTTAAAAATCATTTTGACCAACATGCCTGTAGGTGTGTTTTTAAATTAGATTTGGCATGTTAATGAATAGAATTAAAAAAAATTAATATTATGAATTAAAACAATAAAAAGTATTTAATAAGGGTAAATTATTTTTTTATTTTTTATTTTTAAAAAATAAAAATTAATTACAATGGTTATGCTTAAAATTAGTTTTCTGGGGGGGTCAAACAAAATATATTATTGTTAAAATGACCAAAAAAATATAAAATTTCTATTTTATTGAACTATTATGACCTTATTCCTTCCATAGTTATATTATATTTTATCTTTTATCTTTTTGGGGCCTAAAAACATTAGTATAGTTTATTCTTTTAAAAAAAATCCAATTGTGTCCTCTCCCCCTCTTATAAAAGGTCACCCCTCTCTTCTATTATCCATATTTAAAGATCTATTTTTCATATTAATCCTACCCAAAAACCATCATTAATTCCATCACTATGTCCAAGGGTATATTTTTCCATTATTATACCCTCCTAAGAATCCTTTTGGTGTTAACATATAGTTGTTTTCTGAGGAAGTGGTATCATTCTTAATCAAGAATTAATATTTTATTTATCTCTCAAAATCATTTAAATCATATTAATATATTCTTAAATAATAACACATATATATCATATACAATTAGATTTTTTTTCTCAAAACTTATATCCATATTCTCTTTCATCAAATGCAATACAAAATTGTCGATCAGATATACGGTGAACAAACACCTCACAAATCGATTTCATTCATTTTCCACCACCACCTTGTAATGAAGAATGTGTTGATCAATTTATTGTTTATGTTTGATAAATATATATAATAATTATATTAATGAATTTATAATAACTTATATAACTTCTTACCTACCAGTATACTGGAAAATGATAACGTCACTTGTCTCTACACGTGGACTGCCACCTGTACAACTCCATGTGAAATGTTTTTCATCATATTTTTTCTTGGATGGTAAAAATGATAGATTTTATTAAAATATAATATATATATATATATGGTGCAATAATTATTATATAGGGGTGAAATTTTATTTACCTTTATTTCATTCCATCCATTATAAAATGGAAATGGTGTTGATGTACACGTACGACCTACCATCTCCGTGAATAATGTGATTCATTTTTTTATAAAACTTTTTTAGAGTACTATAAATAAATATAATATTCATATATATATATATATGATATTTATATAAGTATTAAAATTCTATATATTATAGAACAATTATCTAAGAACAATAAATGAAACTACTAAATCTAAACCTAAGTGAATAATAATGTAGTTATTGTCCAAAATAGTGTTATTAAAAGATGATTTTTTCATTAATAATTTATATAAAATATTTAGAAAGTAATTTTTTTATGATATATATCATTATTGTTCTATAATATATTTATAATAAATCTATATTTATTTTAATGGAGATTCAAACACATATGAAGGCAATCAAACCTAATGTAAGGGTTTCACATCTCACTTTTACATATGTGAGACACATGCCATACTCATCACTTATTTCTTTTTTGTTGTTTATATAATTCCCATTTTAAATTTTATATCATGTATACATTTATCTATATTTTATTTAAAAAAATTGATGTTTTTTCTTTCGTGGGGCTTACGATTGAAATTTTACAAAAGTGTTAAGGGTATATTTCAAAATGTCATTGTTATTTAGGATTATTTATGTCTATGTATAAATTGGGAGAATTATTTGATATGTATATCATAAACCTAATATATTTTATTATACTCTGGTTATTCATGGCCCTTTCAAATAATAGCACCATTTTACCGTGATTTGGCACTTAAATGATTGAGAAAAAGTTTTCAACAGATGCTGCATTATTTAACTCTTCAGTCATAAATAATTTTTATTCCATATCCATGTTTTCTAATAATATTTATGAATGGGTTTTTTACATTCTATAAATGATTTATTTAATATTTTTCTTACCAATGGCCTACTTTTAAGAAAAATATTTGAATGGAATCGTCATGTCATTTTCAGAATGGTGTATATTATAACCTTTTTGTAACAATATGAATGGAATGTTTTATTATATTATATAGAATGTAAGGAATTACCCACCATCCCGACCAATCATTTCATTGAAGCATACATTACACTTCTAAAATACTCTTCTAAATGAAAATGTATTCATAGATGTTAAGAAAATTTACAGTTTTTAAGAGTATTTTTAAAAGTGAAAATGGTTATTTTCACCAAGAATTATTTTAAGGATCTTTTTCTTGTATTATTATTCATATAATAAATTAGGATGAAATTTTACTTATGATTCACAAGGGATATAATGAATTGATACCATCCTTACTCTTACTTTGAATAAATTATGATGAGTTCTAAAAGGGAGTGTATTGATATTTTATATATTAATTTATCCCAAATAGTTAATTATTGATTTTTAGGAATGTTTATTATTCAATATTGATTATTTATATAATGACTTCATTTGACTTATTAATTATAATTTGAGGCTTAAAATTACATAGAACCATAGTGTATCCATGGGTCTCATGTGAAAAACTCTATTGTGTGTTTGGTTGAGGCCTTACCCATTTATGTAATATATCTTTACAAAAATACATTATGATATGTTTCATATTTACGTAATTATGATTTCATTCATGATCAAATATGTTGTTGATATCTATGTGTTAACTGGATTTTTATTATATCACTGTATAAATTTCTAACTCATTTTATTATTTATATGTAACTATTTGAACATCATTTATTCATTCCACATTATTCATTTCTTATTAGCTTAAAAATATTCATTCTGTTGCGAAGAATATTAGATCACACCAATTTAGTATTGTGTTTTCCCTAGTATACCAATATTTGTAAAATGAATGAATTTTTGGGTTATTGTAGATAATTAATGATGCACCCAAAGAATGTAAAATGTTGTATTTTATTTTACCAAATATATTGTGATATCAATTTTTGCATCTTGTTTTTCAAGACTATTAAACTACTCAGTCCTTCATGATGTGATTCCTTGTATCTAGTACCAATTTAGTAATCTAACCCTTTACTCTAGTATACTAGGGTTTGAGTCTTTATAATAGGTATCATAAAAAATTTTGTAGAACTATGGGATCTAGAGTTAAAAAATCCAAGATGTTAAATATATCCCTAAGGTTAACATTGAGGACAGGTCTAAATACAATATAATATCCCCATGTTTTATAAGATAGAGACTATGTTTATATTCCATCGACATATCCATTTCTAGATACTACAAGTTTATATAGATCTAGAATATGTGTACCTAGCAGAAATAACTCCGAAATGGGGGCATAGGGATTTTAGTGCATTGATTACTAGTTCATGACAGTGGGCCAGGTGAAAACTATTTTTAACACTCCCTAGGGATATAAATGGTTTAATTAAAATTTTATTTACAATCCATTATCAAGGATTATAAATTATTTCTATGATTTTAGAATGTTCCCAATGAAACCATTTTTATGATTATTATATTATCAATAAATACATATTTCATCTTTTGTTAAGTGCTTCACTAGTTTTGGAATTATAAATTATAATTTTATAATATAATATATCGTTTTTAATGTTTAGAAATGGATCCCAGTGGGTAAATGAGAACCATATCAATTCATGTGAACCATTTTGGGATTTCCCACCATAGAAATATTTTGCAGCTAGTGCTTGAGCATTAGTTATAACTGATTAAACCATAACTATATTGGGGAAGCTAAAATGGGTTATATTGAATCACCATACCTGTATGGATCATCCAACTAGTAAATAAAGTCGTGAAATTATGTTATAAAAATTTTTGTGTTGACAACATCGACCAGTCAGTGCGAAGAAAAATTCATTTATAGTTTATCAATGGATATGTTCCATGGATAATATATTTTTTACTCTAGGATATACTGAAAGGGAGAAGGTTATCAGGGTTGTTTATCATATCTCAAGGGATACAGATCAATTTTGGTCATTGATTCAAAACATTAAACCAATCCTTCCTAAGGAAATAGTATCACATGTATTCACTGTGTATATGGATATAATATCATGTTCTATCTAAATAAAGAAATAATTCTACAAGTCATATGCATTTTAAGGAATTTTAGATAAGAGGTTATTGGTATATAAATAAATATATAATTTTAGGTGGATGAAGGGTGGTTTCCCATGTGATAGTTATGTAAAGATACTACTTGGTAAATTACTAAAATTAAAATGAGTTTTCTTGTTATGAAGAGAAAAAAGACATAATTCTTATGAATGTGAGGGTAAGGGAGAACTCCTCGAAGTATAGTTCTTTAAATATAATGTTATAGGTCATTATTATAACCAATTCAAAAAAATATCATGGGAACCTACTAAAAAATAATACTATGGGGGAAGTTAAAGAATAATAAATTACTACATTTGACATGAAATATTTATATGACATGGCTAATGGTACACTTATCATCCATGACATTATTGAAAATGTTTTATTTTATTATAGTTATAAAAACTATTTTATATAAAAATAACTTAATAATTTTATTTCATCACCACCACAATGATTAGAAATTGATTTATCATTGAAAATATTTAATGGTATAAGGATCACATCTCATGTCTATGATTATTCTCCAATTGGAGCTTGTTGGAATTTGATTCATGAAAATAATTTTTTTCTCTATCTAGTCATATTTGATGATATCAAATGAATGGATTAACATTTCCTACATAAATACCACATAAATTTATAATGAATTGAATTCACACCTGATATTATGAACTAAAATATGATCATTTTAAATTGGGAAAATAAATATGAACCTATGAAGAAATCACATCCACTATATATATCTGGATTCCTATTCAAAAGGGGTGTTTCTCTCTGATGGTTCGGAAAAAACATCATATCGAAGATATTCATTATGTATTGGAGTTCTATGTTGTCATTAAATTATAGTTTCTTATATTTGCACTAAACGGTGATGTTGAGCTATCAATAGAACTCATACACAGTGCTACATGATTAAAACGACTCCATATAGAATATCCTTAATTTTGTTATTGTAACTGAAGAGTAAACTCTTGGATACACATAAAAATGATTCATTTATCCATATATGTGAAAATTGGGAGAACCTGTACAATTTTTAAGAATAAAGGCTGATTGATACAACTTTTCATTTCATATCGACGACATAACAAGATCACTATAAAGAACAAGTATCGTCTACCCCGCTTTGAAATTTTTTTGATCAATTATGAAGAGATCATTAATTTTCCAAAAAATATCATAGATCATGGTACTATCATTTTTCGGTTTAAAATAAATACATTCCCAACATATCTTTACATACATGTTATGAACACTATAAATTTATAGTGATTCCATTTATTATTAAAAATTCCCCAATTATCTTCCCGGATTTACGGAATAATATATTTATAGATTAATTTGACCTCTTTGAGTTAGTATTTATATATGATATTCATATATACTCAAATATAAAGTAAGATTAGGTATATAATTTTATAATATTAATATAATAGTGGGGATGGAAATGTGGTGAGAAACATTTAACAAATCTGATTTTTGGATTAAAAAATGATCATTATTGGAATTTATAGTCTCCTGTGACGGTATAGCAATGGATCTGTCAAAGATATAAGTCATCGATGAATGAAAAAGGCCTAGCATAGTTTTCGATAGCTATTTCTTCCAGGTTTTGTGAGATATTATTGATTCTTTGACAATAATTTCTTATTACATCGTAATCTACTCACCAAGATAACTCAAAATGGATCCAGGTTCCTTTATGATGATGAATATGAATAAAATTTCTAGAAAATAAAGATCAATTTAGTCAGTTTAAAGGTTCTTACATTACCATATAGTGTTAATGTCTATCTAATGTAGAGTAATGCATCAAAAAGGGAGTGTGTTGCTTCTTCATGAAAAATGAAAAGGTCATTGCATATGCCTCAGGAAAATTGAATATTCATGAGAAAAAGTACCCAACCCATGATTTAGAGTAAGCTAGTATAATTTCAGTATAAAATAGATGTTGGGATTATCTTCCTAGATAAGGGGGCCATATATATATACATAATAAAATTTTAAATTATATATTCACTCAAAACAAGATAAACATGTGCCAGATAATATTTTTAGATCTAATTAATGATTATGATTTCTCAATACATGTAAAGGTGAAAAAGGTGGATGACTGTCAATGTTGTAACGACCATTATATATTACCTATGATGATGAAGATAAAAAAAGATCCAATATTTTTGGATATGAAAAGGATGTATCTGTAAATCATGAAAGATAGCGAATAATCATAACCATCTCAAATAACTTTTCAACCATCAATCTATGTGATGATTAAAGAGGAGAAAAATGAATAATTGGAGCTCCAAAATAAGTTGAGAAATGATCATAAGTCTGAACATTAAAGTTTTTGAATTATAAGGTTTAGGATCCACATATTTTTCCCATGTCTATAACATCTAATGAATTATATTTTTGATGAGTGACATAGTTCATCATTCTCTATTCATCTTGGATATATTAAGATGTATAATTAGTTTAATAATTCTTTCTAGTTGGATAATGTGGAGATAGATATCTTAGTTTTTTTATTATTTCTTTTTATACCATGAAGTTATGTCTGAAAGAAAAAAATATAATGGGATGTTACAACCATTACCCATACTAGAATGAAAATTGGAAAAATTAAAATTAAAAAAAGTCTATAATGATATATGTGTTGTAGTTGATAACCTATAAATTCTTAAAACTTCATTTACATCATATAAGTATTCTAAATTGATCATATTCGAATAATTTAAATTATGATAGTGGAACAGTTATGTAGAATACTATATTATATTATATCTGATAAGGATAAGAGATAAACCTTGATGTTTGGTAGATTTATTCGGTAAGCTATTGATATAGAGTTGAGTTTCAGAATTTTATATCATCCTTATAGGGATGTTCAATATGAATTAATAAATTAAAACCCTAGTGTATATGTTGATATCTTATTCTATGAAACTCAATGATGGTTGGGATCAACACCTTCCTCTTTTTGAGTTTTCTGACAACAATATCATTCAGATGATCATTTAGATGGATCCTTTAGAAGTATGCTATGTGAATAAGTTTAGAAATATAATGTGTTTGGATTATTTTATATAAATAAATATATTGAAACCATATCTAGTATAATAAATTATAAACAAGGTCAACACCATTAAACAACACATACCTGGGTCTCAATGTTGATATAAAATTAATATTTATAATCACCGACTTAAATTGTATTTTGAAGTTGGTGAGAAGGATTTTCATAAAATATCACCATGTAATTGGGTTATCAGAATCTTTAAGAAAGGTAATTTGAGTAGCAGTAATATTATACAATAAAAATTCGTGATTGATTTAGCATTGATTCTTATCATTTATCACTTACACCAAACCTCTCTCAAGTTCAGGATTTTTTCCATGTATCTCTCTTAAGGAAGTATATAACTATTTCTTCTCAAATACTGAACACAGATGTCATACAACTATAGAATGATCATTACTGTGAAGATAAATTGGTGGAAACTCTTGATTATAGGGTAAATTTTTGTGAAACAATACAAACCACCATATAACAGTTTTATAGTGAGACCATAAATTTTATGAAGCTAAGTGGGAACCTGAGGATGTAATGAAAAAAAATTAACATCGGTAATTTCTATCAGTGTGACTGAATTTCAACGGTAAAATTATTTTAAAGGGGTGAGGAATGTAAAACTCCAGAATTTTCAAAAATATTTTTTTCAACTAAACATAATCACATTGATAGCTTCTGATAGAGGCACAACCAAGATTAAGTGAACTGTGATATAAATTATATTATGAAAGAACATATACTATAAAAATAACATTATTTTGACTATATGAATAAGAATGGATAAAATATGAAATGTATATTAATGAAATTTTCATAATATAAGTTAATTAATTATCATTTAATGTGATTTTATAAGAAAATTCAATTGAAAGTAGAAAAAAAATTTCCTAAAAACGGTTTCTCTGTGTATATTGTGTTTTTATCATAATTAATTATGTTAATTACTATTAGAGATTTATTTTAATAATATTTATATATTATATTTCTAATTAATTTTTTTATTCATAAATTTTTTTCCTATTCATTGGAAAAGTATAAATCTAATTTCGTGCTTCAAACTATATTTATCTAATCATGGTTTCGTCGCATTATTCACATTTATTTTAAATTTACATTTTAACAATTTTATTTTATTAAAAAAAATAAAAAAAATTATAAATAACAATTTCAAAATTATCTTATAATAATTTATTATAATATCTTAAAAGGATAAAAATTTTCATTAATAGTGAAAAATAATAATTTGTTACGGAAAATATTCATTTCATTTAAATTATTTACAAGTAAATTTAGTTTTAAAATTGTTTACAAAGTATAATACCTCCAATTATATCATATATAATACAATTTAGTTTATTTTTATTAGTTATATGAAAAATATTTATATAAATACTTTTTATAATTTTGTAAAAAAATTTATTGGAATTTTTTTTTCGTCATGACTATGACTTTAATTTTAAATTAAAATGTACCACTAATATGAATATAATTTTTAAACATGTATTCCATAAAGTGATTGATTTTTATTAATAATATATAATAAGGTAATTTAAATTTCTACCCAAAATGGATTTTTGAAATTGAAAAACATATATTACTGTTGTTAAGGATAAAACAGGTTTACTGGGGGTTAATCTAAAAATATAAAAAAAATGACCTAAAATGTATAATTAGAATTTAATGGATCTATTTGAACATCATATATTCTATATATTCAAAATGTTCTTTATAAAATCTCTTTTTGGTGAAAAAAAATTCTATGATTTTCTCTTTTCAAAAAATACCATGTTTATCCTTTCCCCCACTTATAAAATTCCACACCATCTCTTTACTTCTCCACAGTTCAATATTCCATTGTATCGTCATATAAAAGACAAAATTACTCTAATAATTCTATCCCCATGGATTCTAGTACTTTTTAAAAGGAATCCCTCTTATTAAGGATTTTGGTGCTAATGTAAAGACGTTGTCTTAAGAATATCTATCATTATCCAATAATTTTTGTTTTATTTCTTCTTCCGCATCCTTAAAATTATCTAAAAAATGATGAAATAATAACACAATTATATAAAATATATTAATATTCAATTATTTTAATAATATATATATATATATTATCTTCTTTAATATGGGAACCCAAATACTCGATCGTGTGTACGGTGGACTACCCCCACGTGAACTGATTTAATTCATTTTCAATCACCACCTTGTGTGGATGGATATAATAATTTATTTAATTATTATATAAAATTTGTTTGAAATAATAATAGTTATGAATATATACTGCTATATCTACCTTATTACCTTGAAATCTTCTAGAAAACGATAGCATTGCTTGTGCATATTCGTGGATTATCGCCTCCGTAAAGCGGTGTGAAACGTTTTTCATTTTTTTCTCGTATGGTAATATGGATATGATTAAATAATATATATATATATAATATATGATATAATAATGGTTTTTAATGGTGATGTATTATTTAATTCATGATTATTTAATGGTTTAATATTACATACTAATATAAATTTTATAGATTACTCTAAGTACATATTTAATAAATATATATGATATAAATATAATTATTAAAAATACAGATATTATAGAAAAATAATATATATACAATGAATGAAACAAAAAACCACAGTATACAAAAAAATGAAGTAATTATTACCCCAAAAAAGGATTTTTAATGGAGAATTTGTCATAATATATTGATAGAATATAACAAAAAATCATAAATGGTACAATATATACATTATTTTTGTTCTTTTATATATTTATAATGAATTTTTAATAATAATATTGTATTTTTTAACTTGTATAAATAAAATTAGATTGGATGTAATGGTTTTATGCCTCAATTTTACTTCTTTGAAAGATATTCCATATTGTCTAATTATTACTTTTGGGAGTGCATATATAGCACTATTTATATTTTATATCATAAATATCTTTGTATTAATGCTATTTAAATTTTCAATTATATTTATATTTATCATGGGATTTATTATTGAAAGGTTTTGAATTTGGTTAGGGTATATTTCATAGTCTCCTTAATTTTATATTCTATATATTAATGTATTAATTAGGATAATTAATTGACCACTTTATATTAAACTCAACTCAATTTATTATCCTCTAGTTATTTATTATATTTTCAAATATTAGTAATAATTTTCCACTCATTGGTACCTAAAATGATGGGGAAAATGTTTTTAAGAAAGTACGACTAGAATTATCTCTTTAATCAAAAATATTATTTCATCTATATCCATGTTTTCAAAAAATATTAAAAATGTTATTAACAGTATCAAAATGATAAATTTTATATATTTTTACCCGCATTTTACCTTTTAAAAATTGTATTGAATCAAATCATCCTGTCATTTTTTGAACAAGGTACTTTTTAACCAATTGATAATAGTATGAAATCAATCATTTTTTAACATATATATAATTTATGTAATTACCCACAATCTGGACTAATAATTTATATAAAGAATAAATTTACTGTTTAAATGGTTTTCTTGAAGAAAATTTATTTTTCAATATTCTCAAAATTTTATATTTTTAAATTTAATTTAGGTCAGTAAAAAGTGTTACATACCTCAATAAGGTATTTAAGTGTCATTTTCTGATATTCCCTTTTAATCAATGACATAAACCCATTTTTAATTATTACTCATTATGGACAGAATTTATTAGTTCTATTCATACTCAATCATCTATTGGTTTATGATTAGGTTAACTGTGGATGTCATTGATATTTAATATGATACTTCTTCCAATATTGATAGTAATTGATTTTTTAAGAATTTTTTTTAACTTGTATATATTATTCATATAAATAATGAATTGGAGTTGTTATGTGATGATCGGGACATATAATTACATTTCTCCTTTATGCATTGGTATGTCTTATTAGACAAAAATGCTTGTATCACTACAAAATAATTTGATTTTTTCAATAGGGGTATATTTGTTCGTAAAAGTGAATTTTCTAATTGTAAAATGTTTTACCAAAAAAAGTTCAGTTCACTAAGCATTTGATAGAAACCATATCATTTAATGTTATTGAGATATATAAAATATTTTTGTTACTATTATAATAAGACCAACAGATAATATGCATATTGGTCAAAGTGTTTAGTAATGAATTCATATGATAAATATTTATGTTGTTAATAATATTACCAAAATATATTACCTATTTGTAAAATACATTTAAATAATTATTATAAATTTTTATTGTTATTAAAATTTCATATTATATTTATTAATTTATCATATATAGTACAACTATTTAATTATCTAGTTAGTGATGATTTTCAAAAATATTAAAAAATAGAAAAAAAATTTATTATGTTAATAATGGAATTTATTACAAAATGAATCAATACATAGTTTATTTTTATTGATATATCCATAAAAATTCAAAAACCCATGTCCATATTGGCAGTTGTCACTATCGAGTCCCCACAAACCATTTTGTCTCTTGAAATCAATACTCTTGCACTATCATATATTGAATGAAATCCTATAGCACCCATCATGGTAGACCAATAGTTACTTCTTGTACATATCATTTATAACCCCACATAGTCCACTAGAAGAAACAAACAATGTCAAATACAATACCGTTGAGCAATCTCATGTTGATGTTATGTCACACCTTTCAGAAAAGTTATACACCACATACAATAAAAAACCGTACCCACAAATTAGAGGAATATATCTACATGATTTAAAAACAAAAAATAAAAATAATGTACAAAAAATGAAAGCCAAAAATTTACGAAGTTGAGAAGGAAAAAAAGGTTTACATAAAAATTAACTTCCCAAAAAGGTGTAGCTTTTTCTTCTTGGCTGAGTCAATGAAAAACTCCCTCCTATATCTTGAATGAAACAACTTGTTTTCTCACTTCAAATCACCAACACAATAGAGTATTCAAATAACTTAATTGCAGCAATATTATTCTAATAAAGGAATGCATCCATGTTGGAAATTTAAGGGGAAAGAAAAATCCAAAAAGAAAATAGTAGTAGCCATGTATTCATCAAAGTAGTTTCCATGTTCTAAGGGAGACTTCTAAAACCAATTGGTTTTATTGCGATAATTATAATTATGAAAAGAGAAACCTAAAATATAGATTTTTAATCTATTACACAGAGATAAAAATAGTCAATAACCTCTATAAGACCTGTATGACTTGTAATTTTTCCATTATAAGCAGGCTCAACAATAAGATGATCTCCATTAGAAATTGTAAGAGAAAAATATTCACCATAAAAAAATTATACATGATGTTGTGTCACTGGTTTCAATGATAGTGCTAAATGTCGAAGGTTCAAAAACATCATTTTAATGAAAAAGGTTGAACATTAATCACTTGTAAAGGTAGATTCATAAATAACACTAGCTTGATTAATTTTAATCTCAAAAGAACATTTAATTAAAATCAAAATCACGTGATGTATCCTCAGTATATAAAACAACAAGAATGCCATAATCTAAGATAAACTAATCTAAAAGAGTATTCTAGATAATTCATAAACTAAACTTGACCAAAAATGAAACCATGAAAACTATTGTCTTATCACACATAAAGAAAAAACGGGCAACAAAACTATATGAACCATCCAACATGAAAGAAATTAATCCACCAAATATATCATATAAAAATTTACAGTGAACACTTCACTGAGTTATCCAGCATAAAAATGGTGTGATAAACATATCATGCATTTTAATTGTATAACCTTTAGAAGAAAGATGAAAACAATACCAATTGACTACTCTTGAAAATCAAGGTTCCTTTTCATGTGTGGAAGAAATCTACCATAATACATGTGTCATAAGGCTAAATCTGATAATGATATTTGTAGAGTCTCAGATGGCTACAACATTTATACCATCTCTAACATTAGTTCCAATGGGCTATATCTTCAAAAAATTAAACAATCACTCCCCCTCTACAAATAAGGAAAATTACGGTTTTGTTTTGTTTTGAAAAATTTTTAACAAATAAAAACATTAAAGAATCCATGAACTAGGAAATGAGAATACCTTATCTTACCAAAAATAGATCATTAATAGTGAATAGTGGAATCATGAACCCCTGCCTCAATAGTAGTAATCATGATCCCAGAAATCAAATGGTTGGAAACATATAAAAGTTTCTCTACATGATCCATGTATTTGATACAAACAGTAGTGGTCTAAAAAGGTACCCTACTCACCTCTAATGTTATCTCAAATCCATAGAAAATAACCCAAAAATTCGCATTGAATAAAATTAATGATAAAGAATCCTATAGAGGATCTGAAATGAAACTCTATTCTCTAAAAAATATAAACCAACAACCAAAGAAACTAGATCTAGAATCCCCAAAACATTACAAAAGCTATAATTTGAAGAACTGGAACTTAACATGGACCACATCACCCAATCATTCCATTTATTTAAGTGGAACAAAAATTTATTTTTGAAATTTCACCTGAAATAAACTCCCTCCACATTAGATAGCCACAATCACAAGAAGATTGTTGAGCACCCAATCATTATACATAACAAATAGATTTCATATTCATACATTATATAAAAATAATAATGCATCATATCAGCAAATAAAATATTATCAAGCAAGTGGCCAAAAGAATATTTAATAACTAGTGACCAAAATAACATCCATAATGCATGATAAAAAAATAACTAGTGACTGCAACAATAGAAAAATAAATAAATACCAAAAACAGAAAACAATGTAGGGTTGAATGAACTTATCAACTTCAAAATGACACCAATCTAGAACTTCTATCATGCAATCACATGAGACTAAACTTCCATGTATAATAATTTCCATAATAGATGAAATTGTGTAAGGTATATAATTAATATATTTTATATAATAATCATCATAATAATGGGATTATTGAATATCATTGCTGCTTGAACTATAAGAATCTAATTCAATAGGCTTTTTCTAGTTTTAGTATCATCCACATCATAAGATTCTTGCTTAATTTTTATTCATAAATAATATATTTTTATTTGAAGCTAGAATTAATACTATAATGTAATTTAAGGTAAAATAGAGACATCACATTTAATATATGGATTCGGAAAAATAATAATATCGAAAAAAATCAAAAAAATGATTATTATGAAACATGTATCATTGGTTAAAATAAAAAAATGTGTCACAGGTAACGATATCAGGGAACTGACAATGAATTTTATACGAAATAGATAGAAATGAAAATTTGATATCTAAATTTATGATAAAAATAATAAATATGATGACACAAATTCCCTTACAACTGATTTTGGTATTTTTTGAGATAAATATCTATTGGGATCATGGGAACCAACTTTTCATTCAAATAAATGTTTCTATACAAATATTTTTGTATTTTATTTAATTATACTTTAATAAATATCTATATTTGATGTTTAACATTAAAATTATTACATTGATGAATTTTAAGTGACATGTAGATCAAAAATAGGATTCAAGTTTATGTGGTATGTCAAAAGTATATATTGGTTCATATTTCAAATGAAATGTTATTTACTTTTTTCCTACATTTAACTATTTTAAAAAAACTATAATATTAATTTTTCATATTTAATATTATATTACATTTGAAATTGTAAAATTTCAGTTCATTTCTGATATGTGCAGAACTAATATTTATTGTTTAACACATATACATGTAATATTGTTTATGAACTAATATTTTTATTAATATATATTTATTGTGATGAAACATATATTGTTATTGAATCAGAAAAAATATATAAAAATGTATCAAAACTAATATTGTGATATCAGAAATAATATTACAACATATGTGATATTAGTTATAGTACATATTTGTTGTATGTTAATATTACTTCTAACATATGTTAGATCAAATTAATATTTCTGAATTAATTCTCATATTGATAAGAATTAATAATTGTCCTTTCTCATTTGTATTATTCAAAATATATATATTTTATGAACTATAATCTGTTCATATAGTTCTGGTAAACCCATATCAATTCTACATATTACATATCAGTTCTGAACTAAAAAAACAAATTATAATTTGTAAAATTAATTAAAAAATATGAAATTGGATTTGATATAAAATATATACTTATTATGATGCATATATTTGATATAGTATAACTATTTTTCATTTTACACATATTTCATCACAATATATAATGATCTTATTAGTTCATAACTTACATGTATTGTTAAAAAGACTTAAATAACCTCTTTTTTAAGATTTATTGATCTGAATACTTGTATGTTTTAAACTAATTTTAGTTTTGAAACTGATGCTTTAATTATATAAATATTATTTCTGATCAGTTATATTTAGATTCATCAAATTTTATTATTTTGATGAGCTTGGGGGGTTGCAAGAACTTAATAACAGGATCTTATAGGTGTGTACTTTTTCACAATATAGACTGGACAATAATGTATATCAGTGGACACAAAATAAAAAACTTGTGTGATGATCCTATGATAAAATCATATGTTTTATTATTTTTTAATTTATTTTATATTGTTGCTTAAATTATCATCTATCTCTAGTGTATTTCATAGAAAATAAAATTATAATTACTAATATTGTGATCATCTTGAGTAGTTGATGTTATGGGTATTTATTTATCAGAATGTGAATCATCTTATTTTTGTGATTGATCAAACTCATGTAAATAGACATAAAAATAAATGATGTCATAATTGACATTCTCACACTATATATAATAAATTTGTCTTTCTACCACTATTACATATTTATAGTTTATTTTCACGTTATATGTGAATTTTCAACTATATAAATATTACATGGTGCATATAGCAGTGTCCTCATATTGTAGTTTAATATTGATGAGTATTGCATGTCATTATTTGTTGAATAATAACATTCTATGGAGTGTCAGAATATAAGTGACTCTTTTATATGTACATTTAATATATTGTAGTGTAAACATAATGGTTGAATACTCACATTGCTAATGAATAATATAAATTTTGAATATAATAAGATCATAAGAAGATTTTACAATCGTTGTTCTAATTGAAAAAGAAGTAATAAAGAGTTTGGATTCACAAATATTATTGTTTGAGGTTCCACCATATACATGAATGTAATTGAATTGGATAACTAATAATATTTTCTAAAATAAATAATGATACATATACCTATCAGTTAATATTGGAAGTTAAAGTAATTGAATAAAGAATGAAACATTTAAATTCAAATTAATAATTAATGAAATGTATACCTGTCAGTTAATGATGGAATAAATTGAATAAATAAAGAAATATATTTTATATCATATAAAAGTAAAATTATTTCTATCATTTATGATCATCATGTTTCTATTGAAATATAGTTATTTTAATTTTTAATGAGACCTCTTTAGAAGTGTGTTGGTATTTGATCTCCATATGTGACCTATCTGACTTGTAGTTTGATAAATAACACAACATATGAATTTTATTAAATTATATATATATATAGTGTGGTTATATAGTAAATATGAAATATGTAACGTCCCGGTTCTGGGTACCACTCCAGGGTGCCCCGAACCCGGTTCGCCACCCGACCTCAAGCGCATTTCCCCAAACGTCATAGGTTGCCGACTAGCAGCGAGGGCCCAAGTCTGATAGTGAAGAAACTATGCCCTCATTTTTCAATGTGTAGCACAGTGGAATAAAGTAAAAATCATTCAAAAAAATCGGAAGTAATAAACCATACACATTAAAGATAAACAACTGTAGTAAAACAACCAACCGTCATATATAATGTTGATGCAACATGCCTCAAGTTAAATGAAAACAGCCAGAACATGTTACACAACAATACAGTACAACAAAGAAAAACTAAACAGTAGGTAGCATCATGAGCCTAAGCCTGATCCCATGCTCCCCTACTCCTCAGCAGCAATCAAGTACATGTAAAGGGACCTTTTACCTTATCCATACCTGCAGAAACGTAATCTGTTTGGGCCGAAAAGAATGACCCAAATAGGGTATGAGAAATAATCTCAGTAGGCACCCACCAAAGGCTCTTTCTCAACTGTGTGTTAACATGCAACAACAGTGTGCAAAATTAAATTCAATAAACTAAGAATTACTCAAAAGTAACTAACTTTACCAGTTATATTTCCATTTAACATTCTTTTCATTGTTTATTATTAAGAAACCACCACAGTGAATTTATATGCGATCAGTCAGTGTCCTCAGACGCATAATCCCTTACCCTCAGGGAAAGAGAATCTAACACAGTAATATTCCCCCATGCATATCGAATATTTCTCGCAGACATACGAGGTGTCGCACACAGGCACAAAATCAACTGCCCACAGGCATGGAAGAAGTTTCCCACAGGCTAAGTAGTACTTTTCTCACAGGTTAATAACAACACTGCCCTCAGGCTAAACAAGTTAATGGGCCATTCCCAACATGTAAACAAGTAATACACATTCAATAAAAAAGAAATTCCTCTCAAGACAAGTCTATGATCATTATTATAAAGGCATACTCTCTCGTATCTTGGCTAAATGGCTAAACAAGGGAACGCACCCCCGGGGTGGTCCTGGATCCAAGAGGCAATCCCAAACAGCAGTCTATGATCACATTTAATTACCTACACAATTCTAGGTATTTAATTCAACAAGTCCTCAGCCATATGACACCCCATTCATGGGCGTGTATCTCAAAAATAAACATAAACACACAATAGTTGAAAATTTAACACCTAGCCACATAACTTAAATGCCCTTGATCAGTATACTCAACCTACATTCCACAAATCATCCCAAAATGAGGTAGATCTGAGGAGAATGAAAACTTGCTTAAACCCATATAACCTCAATTAGAGGAAGATTTGGAAAGAACTACGCCAAGAGATGAGAGGGCTTACCCGCGCAGTTACAACGAGATCGTCTGAGGTGGAAACGGATTCCTGATGCTCGATCTGGAGATCCTCTAAGATTCGGTCGTCCCCTCCTGAGATCCCATCCGGTTCTAAGCCTTCCATGTGAAAATGGTTGGCTACTTCCCATTTTATGTGAAAAAAACAAAGTACACGACGTGTACATCCGAGTACATGGTGTGTACTTCCGAGTACACGGTGTGTACTTAAGTCAATTAACTATTCATCTGGTAGCACTTCCAAACTGTTCATCCATCGACATGAGTACACGACATGTATTCTCGACTACACAGCATTTACTGTCACCCACCTGGCGGCTACTTCCACCGCATTACAGTTTATTTTTCCGACTAACTACACAGCATGTAAAGGAAAACTACACGGTATGTAGTCAGTTTTTACACCTTTCATCACCAACATGTATACACACCCTGTGTACTCATCCCACATGGCCAAAATTACATGGTGTGTGGAAAAGTACACGACGTGTAGTTCCAAAATTTAGGATTTTTCCCTATTTTCCTTATTTTCTCAAAAACACTTAAGGAAAAGAGAAAAGAAGAAACTTGTACCTCAAAAATAAGAACCGGGTTCTTACAAACTTCCCCCCATAAAGCAATTCATCCCCAAATTTCCCTTCCAAGGGTGGTGAAGATGTAACCGTGATCAAATCTGGCCACAGAGTACATACGTCGGTCTCCTGCTCCCAGGTCTCGTCTTGCACTCGTCCATGCTGCCATAGCACCCGTACGAGAGGAACTGACTGGCCTCAAAGAACCTCCATGCTCCTATCAATGATACAAATCGGATTCTCCTTAAAGGACGCATCTACCTCAAGCTCATCCTCCTTAAGCTAAAAGACGTGAGACGCGACTGAATGATAGCAATGCAACTGAGATACATGGAAGACGTCATGCATTGCTCGATACCTCTATGATATCTTCAACCGATAGGCAACCAGCCCAACTCTCTCCAGAATCTCAAATTTCCCCACATACCTCGGTGAACGTTTACCCTGTCTCTCGATACGTTTGTGTCCCAACCTCGGTGAAACACGCAAGAAAACCTGATCCCCGAACACAAACTCCAAGGGTCGTCTGCGGCGATCAGCATAAGATTTCTTACGATCCTGTGTTATAGCCATCCGCTTCTGAATCAGCTGGACCTGCTCAGAAGTCTCATGCACAAGCCGTGGTCCCAGTAAATCTGCCTCACCTTCCTCTAACCAGCACAAGGGTGATCGACATGGCCTACCATATAAATCCTCGTAAGGTGCCATCATAATAGTTTCATGAAAACTATTATTATAGGAAAACTCGACTAGGGGTATATGCTTCTCCCAAGATCCCCCAAAGTCTAGGACGCATGCACGCTGCATGTCCACAAGTACATGTACCGTATGCTCTGACTGACCATCGGTCTGAGAGTGGTAAGCTGTGCTCAGAAGCACCTGTGTACCTAGTGCCCTCTGAAAAACCTTCCAGAAAAAATATGTAAAATGGGCATCCCTATCTGAAATGATAGAACGAGGGACCCCATGAAGACGTATGATATCTCGGATATACATCTTCTCGAGCTCATCAACTCTATAGGTCTCCTTGATTGCAAAAATAGTGAGCTACCTTTGTGAGTCTGTCCACAACAACCCACATGGAATCATTGCCTCGAGGTGACCTAAGAAACCCTATCATGAAGTCCATTGCGACATCTTCCCATTTCCACTCTGGAATGGGTAACTGCTGTAACAGTCCGGCTGGCCTCTGATGCTCTACCTTCACCTGCTGATAGGTGGAACACCTCATAACAAAACTAGATACTTCTCTCTTCATACACGGCCACCAGTACAGACGTCTCAAGTCACGGTACATCTTGGTAACTCTGGGATGAACTTTCAAGTTGAAGCATGAAACTCCCGCATCAACTCCTCGCGTATATACCCTGGAACCCACACTAGTCCAAGGAAATGTAAAACCTCATCATCGCCTATCGTCCACCCAGGAGGAGGGTCCTGACTTGCCGCCGACTCTCGTAGAACTAGGCCTTCTGAATCAGATAGTTGTCTCATCCACACTCTATCCAAGAGGGTAGAGTTCATTGCTAAAGACAAAAGATTGGTCTGCCCCTGACTGTCGTGCACATCTAAATTCATCTCAAAGAACAGAGCCATAAGTTTCCATTCAGCAGTGGCCTCTTACACTGCCTGTACTTGAGTCTTCCTGGTCAGTGCATCAGCTACTCAATTACATTTACCTGGGTTATAGGCAAGCTCAAAATCGAAGTAATGAAGGTATTCAGCCCACCTTTCCTATCTCAGGTTCAAGTCATGCTGGGTAAGGATGTACTTGAGACTTTTGTGGCCAGTGAACACCACAAAATGTTCTCCCAAGAGATAATGTCTCCAATAGAACAACACATGAACGGCTGTAGCCAGCTCGAGATCATGCATTGGGTAATTAGTCTCATGTGGCCTCAACTGCCGAGACTCGTACGCAACAACTCGATCGCCCTACATCAACACAGCTCCTAGGCCAATACCTGATGCATCACAGTAAACTATATAGCTATTCCCCTGCTCTGGGAGTATCAGGATCGATGCTAATGTCAACCTTCACTTCAGCTTATGAAATGTTTTCTCCCAAGATTCTGACTAAACTAACGTAACACCCTTCTCAGTCAATCCCATCAACGGCGCTGCTAGGTGGCATAAGTCCTGTATAAAATTCCTGCAGTAACTGGCCATCCCTAAGAAACTCTGTATCTCAAAAACGTTCTTAGGTTGCTCCCAGGAAACTACTTCTCTCACCTTCTTCGGGTCTACTACAACTCCTGCCTCTAAGATGATATGACCCAGGAAGTGTATCTGGTCCATCCAAAAGTGGCACTTTGAGAGCTTAGCATATAGCTGATGCTCTCTCAGTGTACTCAATACTATCTCAAGATGGGTGGCATGGTCATGTCGAGTGTGAGAGTACACCAACATATCATCCATGAATACTACCACCAAATAATCCAGATAAGGATGGAAGACATGATTCATCATAGCCATGAAAACTGCTAGTGCATTTGTGGGTCCGAATGACATAACCGTATACTCATATAGACCATACCTTCTCCTGAAATCTATGAGAGGTATATTAGAGGGTCTAAAGCATAGCTGATGATATCCTGACCTCAATTATATCTTCAAGAACACTCGTTCTCCATGAAGTTGATCAAAGAGATCATTAATTCTTGGAAAGGGATATCAGTTCTTAACCATCAACTGGTTCAGCTTCCGATAATCCACACAGAGTCTGAGGGTACCATCCGCCTTCTTCGCAAAGAGGACAGGAGATCCCCAAGGAGAAGTACTGGGTCAGATGAACCCCTTTGACTATAACTCCTCTAACTACCTCTTGATCTCCTGCAACTCAGGAATAGCCATCATATAAGGAAGAATGGACACTGGTGATGCTCATAGCACAAGCTCAATAGAGAAATCCACCTCATGCTCCGGAGGAAGACCTGAAAATTTGTCCGGGAAGACGTCCCAGAAACAATCAACCACTGGAGGGAAATCCTTCTGAAAAATCCCCTGGTCGTCTAGATGTAATATCACAATCTGGTCTGTGATACCACCTCACCCATGATGCTCTGGTCTAGCTCGACTCGCCTGAACATCCCACTCTCCCTTGAATAGAAACTCGCTGCCCTCTAGTGACATGAAACTCACCCTGCAACGATAAAAATCTACAAAGGCTCGAATGGGAACCAACCAGTCCATCCCTAGAATGACATCATACCTCATAATATCTAAGACATAGAGATACCAAAGGAAGTGAAACCCAACAACCTCATGGGGGCAATCCTTGCACTAACACACACCAGTCGTTCTAGTCCCCAATGGAGTGTTTATCGTGATAACATTAGAAGAAGAACAAACACAAATCCCAAGGCTCTCCACAATGGGTACAGATATGAAAATATGTGTATCAACGATATCAAAAATTACTATAGATAAAACAAAAGCTACTAGAAAAGTACCTATAATAGTAGAAGGTCTTGGATTCTGCTCCTGATGGGCCTGTTGCACTGCATATGCCTGCCTAGTGTCACGACCCTGTGACACTGTCTGGCTACCCTGAGCTATCCTGCCCTGCTTCCTCTGAGATCTTGGTGTGTGGCTACCATGACCATGAGCACCATCCCTGCCTGCACGCCTTGACGTATTCCAGTTTCCCGACTGGTAAGAATCTGCTGGTCCAACCCACGCACACGAAGTCTATACAGAACCTCCCTCACTATCCATGGGTGGAAACACCCTGCAAAAGCGCAGAAGATGACCCATCCTTCCTCAAGCTCAGCACTCCACTTGGTCTCGTGGACACTGAGGTCTCCTGTACCCTTCCTTACCACACTGGTAGCACATGACCTGGCCACCGGAAACATTCTTCTAACTGGTACTTCTACCCTGAGAGAATTCCTCTTGACTCTTCCTCTTACCAGTAGAAATAGTACCAGTAACAGGGGTTGAACCGCCCTGGCCCACACCACTAGCTTCTCGAAGGTTCCTCCCTGTAATCAGTGTCTGTTTCACAATATCATGTACTGAAGGAAACCTAAAAAACATTCACCAGTGCTTGGATGTCATATCAAATACCATCCTCAACACGTCTGTCTCTCAGCGTCTCATCCCCCACCAGAACGAGTCCAAAACTTTGAAGATCGGTGAAATGAGTTGAATAATCTATCACGGACATAGCGCCCTACTATAGATTCATGAACTCTCAAGCTCGATCTGCCCTCAGCGTCTCTGGGAAGAAGAAGTCATAAAAAGCTGTCTGGAAATCTTCACATGACATGTCTCTGTGATGCTCTGACTGGGTGGTAACATCCCACCACCTCTTGGCAGAATCACAAAGCATATAAGTCGCGAGCTTGACCCTCCTCCCTGGAGGCGTCTTAAGATGCTCGAAGATAGTCTGCATACACCCCAGCCAAGACTCCGCAGCCTGTGGTCTTCCATCCCCTAAAAATATAGGTGGATGCTACTACTGAAAGATACATGTCAGCTCTACCATATATGTGGCAGCCTGTGGTTCTCCCTGAACGGTATTCCTGAACTGCATAAAGCCTTCATGGAACTGCGCATCTGCGCCTGTGTCTGGTATAATGGATGGCACCGCATATGGATCTACTGTAGGATTAACTAGTAGCCCATGTCCCACCATCTATGGAGTAAACTCGTTTCCTCTCTCCTGGCGAACAATGTGTGAACGTCTCAGCGGTATGACAATACAAGGTCCAACGCACACTTTAGATCAAGATTATCATAGTCTGAAAATGAAGGAACTAAAAGGGGAACAGGAAGAAGAAGGAATTAAAAATTGCACAACAAGACTACACGTTGTGTATACTGACTACATGGAACGTACATAACTTTTATTCCCCTGCCCGGGTCCTTCTTCATGGCCAGGCCACACGACTCCCATTAGACAAAACTACATGTCGTGTATATTCTCTACACGGCATTTATGGGGTAATATTCCAACCGCCCATGTCGTTTGTGACATGACTGACTACTCGGCTTGAGCTACATGGTGTGTTACACCCGTACACGGCGTGTACACTTGCCCATTTCCCAGCCACATGGCTAAGTCCACACGGTCTGTCACTGGTCAAGACTACATGGCATGTCCCACATGTACACAACATGTACTAGACGAGCTTCGTCGGCCCGTGTTGTTACTTACATGGTCGGATACACGGCTCCAACTACACGGCGTGATCAATAATCACAAAGCATATACATGAAGGGGTTACACCGACCCGTGTTGTTTGTTACACGGCTGGGCTCCCATGTCAGACTACACGGCGTGTTCCATAGTGGACACGGTGTATATATGGTAAGGTATCCTCTGTCTGTGTTGTTAGTTACATGGTCGGACTCCGAGTCGACACTGCACGGCATGTACTTGGGCTACATGGTGTGTTCCCCCCGATCATTTTCCTTCCCCATGTCCCTAACCACACGGTCTATGACAGGGAAAGAGACTACAAGGCATGTACTCAAAAAGTTCTCTATTCATCCCGAATAAAAGAACATACAAGGCGTGTTTAAGGTACTAAATGGAGTATATACTGGGTTTATGGATAGTATGCCTCATAAAATTCCCCAGAACCCATAAAATACAGAAAAAGAACACCTAAGTTCCAATTTCCGATCCGTGAGGTCCCATACTCCCTACGAATCAAATTTCGGCATCTTATATGTGTTATAACTGGATAAACAGCCAATGATCCACAAAATTTCTTTCAATGAGGGCCCATACTCACCAAAAACCAAAGTTTGGGGTCCATTCTATAAACAGGCTCACACAAAAATACCCTATCAAATAGCAGGTATCTATCCAAGAAACTATCACAACAACATGATTTTACTAGCACAACATCTATCACAACAACATTCAATTTTCTAATGCACCTACATGGCATGAAAACTATGCATGGAATGTGATTTCTAGCATGATCCTAAATGATGAATGAGATGGAAAACCCTCATCTCATTGGTTTTTAAATAAATAGAACCCATAAATAAAATATAAAAATCACAATAAAAGTGTGTCACCCCTCGGTGAAAATCAATTCAATTGTAATATTGTAAAAATCATAAGAATTGCAACACGAGGAAAATTGGTTTTTCCCTGTACACAGGTTATCTATACCTAGACACTGCTTATTACCAACAACCGTTCTCGTCCTACCCCTGACTATGGCTCCAAATATTAAGTCAAAGAAAGAACTCCTCTCATACAAATTTGTAACATCCTGGTTTCGGGTTCCACTACACGTGTGCCCCGAACCCGGTTCGCCACTTGACCTCAAGCACATTTTCCCAAATGCCAGAGGCTGCCGACTAGCAGCGAGGCCCAGGTTTGATAGTGGGGAAACTATTCCCTCATTTTTCAAACTGTAGCACAATGGAATAAAGTAAAAAAGAATACAATAACAGCGGAAGCAATAAACCATACACATTTAAGATAAAAAACTACATTTAAACAACCCACAGTCATATATAATGTTGATTCAACATGCCTGAAGTTCTAAGAAAACAGCGAGAACATGTTACACAACAATACAGTACAGAAAAGAAAAACAAAAAAAACCTGTAGCATCATGAGCCTAAGCATAGTCCCATGCTCCCCTACTCCTCAGCAACAATCAATTACCTATAAAGGGACCTTAGCCCTTATCCATACCTGCGGAAATGTAATCTGTTTGGGCTGAAAAGCATGACCCAAATAGGGTGTGAGAAATAATCTCAGTAGGCACCCACCAAAGGCTCGTGCTCAACTGTGTGTAAACATGCAACAATAGTGTGCAAAAGTTAATGAAATAAACTAAGAAGTACTCAAAAGTAACTAACTTTACCAGTTATATTACCATTTAACATTCTTTTCATTGTTTATTATTAAGAAACCACCATAGTGAATTTCTATGTGATCAGTCAGTGTCCTCAGACGCGTAATCTGTTACCCTTAGGTAAAGAGAATCCAACACAGGAATCTTCCCACAGGCTTATCAAAGATTTCCCACAGACATACGAGGTGTCGCCCATAGGCATATAATCAACTACCCACAGGCAGAGAAGAAGTTTCCCACAGGCTAAGTAGTACGTTGCCCACAGGCTAATCACAACACTGCCCTCATACTAAACAAGTAACCGGGCCATGCCCATCATGTAAACAAGTAATACACATTCAATACAAAAGTAATTACTCTCAATGCAATTCTATAATCATTATTATAAAGGCATACCGTCTGGTATTCTGGCCAAACGGCTAAACAGAGGAACACACCGCCAGGGTGGTCCTGGATCCAAGCAGCGATCCCAAAAAATAGTCTATAACCACATTTAATTTCCTACACAATTCTAGGTATTTAATTCAATAAGGCATCAGCCATACGACACCCCATTCGTGGGTGCGTATCTCAAAAACACACACAAATGAACAATAGTTGGAAATTTAACACCAAGCCACCTACCTTAAACGCCCCTGATCAGTATACTCAAATGTTGTTCCACGAATTATCCCATAATGAGGTATTTATAAGGATAAGTAAAACTATCTTTAACCCAAATAACTTCCATTAGAGGATGATTTGGCAAGAACTATGCCAGGAGATGAGAGGGCTTACCCATGCGGTTCTAACAAGATCGTCTGATGCGGAAACAGATTCCCGACACTTGATCTAGAGATCCTCAAAGATTCGGTCATCCCCTCCCGAGCTCCCATCCGGTTCTAAACCTTCCCTGTGAATAGGGTTGGATACTGCCCATTTTAAGCAGAAAAAAAAAACAAAGTACACAGCGTGTAATTCCGAGTACACGGCGTGTACTTCCTTTATTTAACTGTTCATCTAGAGGCACTGCCAAACTGTTCATCCATCGACATTAGTACGTAGTATGTATTCCCGACTACACAGCATGTACTGTCACCCAGCTGGCAGCTGCTTTGACCGCCTTACAGTTTTGTCTGCCGACTGACTACACGGTGTGTAAAGGACCACTACACGGCGTGTAGTCGGTTTTTACACCTTTCATTGTCGACATGGATACATACCATGTGTACTCATACCACACGGCCAAAATTACATGGCGTGTGTAAAAGAACACGGCGTGTAGTTCCAAAATTTAGGATGTTTCCCCATTTTCCTTATTTTCTCAAAAACACTTAAAGAAAAGAGAAAAGAAGAAACTCGTACCTCAAAAATAAGAATCGGGTTCTTACAGAATATGTATATGTAGTGTTCATATGTAGTGTGGATATGAAAAAATATATAATAATTAGATGGTAATTTATAGTATGCATATACATTGTTTACAGTTTTCATATTAAAAATATGTAATATCCATATTTTACAGTATGAAACACTAACATCATGCATATTTTAGGATTTAAAAAATACAATATGATTGAATGTTATGAAGGGGAAAATGGAACTATTAGTATCAAATAACAGTGTGGTAGAATTTCATGAGGATAATATGGAACAAGGCCCATAGATTAACATCATTAATCTAGTAAAAAAATTTAATTAATAGTAAAAGATTGTACAACGATAATTTTGTGGTTTTCTCATGATTATAAGTGATTGGTAATGGAAATTATTGTAATATAAATGCATGTAATATGCAAGAATTATACATCTATTCGAAATGAAAAAATGAGTGTATTGTAGACAATATGAATATCCATTTAATGGTGTTATGGAAAGGAAAATATAATATAGGTAGGGAAGATAAAAATGGAATTAATATGAAACCACGACCAGCGATAAAGATATATTACAGAACCCTACCAATTATTGGGAAGATATTAATTCAGGGAATAAAAATTAGTGCCTGAAACTTGGGTTTCATGTACCATGGAATGAAAAATAGAACGTGAAATGATACACAATAATCCTTGAAACCTAATACTTACATAAAGAAGAGGATAATTCAATTAGAGTTGTCAAATTTTATGGCTGACTGTGTGATATTAAGGGAATAGAAGCACAACACAAATATGATTCTTAGAACATGATGATGTTAATATGATAAGGATCACCTACTTATGAGTTATAGAGAAGTTTCTAGACGTCGGAATGATTCTCATCAATTTGGTAAGGTGAGGCATCAAGGCAATTCTGGAAATTGAGTGGATTTTTTAGTGGGACAGTGTGGTGGGGTAGGACGTGGTTTAGAGGGGAACAAAATCTTAGATATGATAACTATTTTATTTATCAAATACAAATATTATATATTTAAAACATATAATTTCCCTATGAAAACATATGATTATATTGTTTTATAAAAATAATTATAATTTATAAATTTTTTTGAAAATAATATATATATATATATATATATTTGATAAAATATTTTATATTACTAATTAATTTATTATAATGGATTTCTATAATGGTAAAAAAAAATATTGGTAATAAAAATTAATATATTTTATTCATTTGTCAGAAAAATATTGTTAGTATTTAAATGTTATATGAATAGATTTAATTATTGGTAAAATATTTGTTGATTTTAGATGATCAATATCAACAGATATATATACATTGGTAAAAAAAGTGTTGGTATTAATGTTAATACCAATAACTCATAATAACTATTGGAATTGCTTATTTTTACCAAAAATATATTATCTGTTAATATATTTTTGTTGGTATAATTATTTTTCTTGTACTCAGTATTTGGCTGAGGCCTTACCCATTTATGAACGTGTCTTTGCATGAGGTCATGATGGTAATTTTAAGACATCTGACATTATGAATTCCATAGTTATCAAATCAATTAATTATGTTTTTGTGATTAGTTTGTTTTTTATCATATCCATGGATACTTTTCTAGCTCATTTGATTATTTTTCTTGAATTATTTCGTCATCATTTCTTCTTTACATATTATTTATGCATTGTTAGATTATGTTTTACACAATCCATTATTGAGATTATGATCTCAATACATTCTTATGATTATTTTCGCCATGATTCTGGGATATGTATTATTATTGATACACATGTTATTCTGAAGGAAAGAATTATGCACTCGAATAAATTATATTGTAATTTTTTATATTTTCAAATGTAATTTGAGATCCATGTATGTATCTAGTTTTCCATGACAACTGAAATACTGAATAATTTTTCACACAATTACATATATTTAGTTTCAATTTACTTATGTAACCACTAACTCTGGGATACCATGGTCCGGTTCTTTGAAAAATACTTAGTTAATGTTATCATTTAACACATGGAGGCTCATAGGACTCTGAAACACATATTTGAGTCCATCCCAGATCAGGGAAAATCATAGTCACTATATATTTTAAAATGAATCACATTTCATCTGTTGAGATTTATAAATAGCTATATTTAGTTGTCCATAATACCCATATATCATTAATGGTAAATGGTAAATTGTAACTACCTTCACCTATTGAAGTAATAGACCTTGAAAATTCAAAATTTTCTCATCATGTTTGAAGAATGAAATTAATAGATTCCTTCTTAAGATATAATCTCTTAACACTATAATACCACATAGGTTTATATCTGATCGATTTGACCCACTTCCACTCTCTAGGAATATCTGCAAAAAAAATTACATCTTAAATGTGGATAACATCCTTTAACATCCACATTTTCTTCCACTCTATATAAATTTTTAAATTCTATCTATCTAATTTGTTCATTTGGAATTATATTTATAACAACCTAAAAATCCAAGTCTGGTTTCCAATACAAATTAATTATGGTAATTACCAACAATTCCCATGTGTCTAGAAGTAATTATAACATTATCAAATCCAAAAAATCATCCATAAACATGACCATAATTTATTAGAGTGCACACTAAATTATGTTAAATTAATTTAAAATATCATCCAAAAGTATATCAAATGAAAAAACATTTAATAAAAACTTTTCATTAAGAAAAACGTGTTCAATGTTGTAGTATTATCATTAATCTTCTTTGAGTTATCCATCATCGTTATTTTGTTCTTAAAATACCAAATATTAAAAGTTACATTATGTGGTTATGACATCAGAATAAACCTAAGTATTATCCCCATCCCTATTCTACGTTCTCTATATATTCTAGTTTTACCCTTTATATAAAATCAAGACACTTTAAAATAGTGTATTATTCTATATATGTCCTCTATAATCTAAAATATTTCCCATAATGAAATATTTTCATTACAAGAGAGTGAATGGTACTGTAGTCTATTATGAGTTTGTACTATTGAGAACTTATCCAAGATTTAATTCTACATATTAATATGACCTATGAACCTACAATCCATTTTATGATATAAATGAAAATTAAAAAAAATATCTTGAATGTCATCAGAATAAATAAAAACCCTCTGATTATGTCCAAAATACATGGGAGAACACTAAAGCATGTTCATTTCCAATTGATGTAACAAATATTACAATCACTTTATGGAATTCTGTCCATTAATTATAAAAACCTCTTATTTCTTATTTCAATATAGATCATACCACAAACTCTTGGTTAGATTTCAAGTAACTCCATAATTCTATGTTGATTACAATTAAATTTATCCCTTTAACAAAAAAAACATTATTGTAAGGATTCCTTATAACCATAAAAATAATCTTATGTAATAATCCATAACTTTTTCTTGCGTCATCTAGATAACTTACCGACTACACACAATGTCAAGAACATGAACTTTCAGACATTCATTTATAGAATGTATCACTCAGACCACCAGACTCCTCTATATTTCACTACCATTTTCTCATCAAGTTGATTTTTAACTTCTATAATTTATCCTTCTATTAAAATTATCATTTCATGATAGGTTTGACACTCTTAATAGCTTTGTATGAATGAGTTTTCAACACTTTTTATAACATTCTATCGAGACCCCATCGTATTCCAAGGATTAGCTTTTTTTTACACTACCTTGAGGAACATTACAATGAAATAATACTATAATGGACATGATTTACTAAATATAGGAAGACCATGTACAAGCAAGTGATGTGGTGGTCTTGTCAACACAAAATGATCCATCATATATTCTTGTGATGTAATTATTTTTTATTACTTTTGTCATGGGTAAACATGTATATGACTCTTTATGTTTGTGTTATGTAATGAGACTCTATTTAAATTTATTTCTCCAGCCCTATAAAGTAAACCATTGTGTTTTTCTATTGATCATGTTCTATATATGGATATGAACATAGTTTTTATTGTTTATCAGAGAAGATTAGCTCAACATTGACTAGGCATATGGTTGATGTAATGATTAGGGTTGATAGTGGAGTCTAGTGTGAACTTCTTATGTTATTTTTATATTGCATTAACCTTCTGGGATATCTATTAAGATGTATGTCTATATACCCACATTACTCATTTTTATATCATGGTGTTTGTTTATTCAATTCTTTTTTTCACTGAACATAATTAGACACCTTTCACTCAAATTAGGTATTATAGGTGATCTATGGTTACTTATTATTATTTATATCTATGATATATAGAGTATAGTCTCATAAATAATGATCATACATTGTCTCTTCTAGTTTAAATCCTTTGGCTTATGGTGAGGGATAGCCGGGTTCTTGTTGTGACAATAACTAGAGGGTTAATTGGTAAATTCTAGTCAAGCCCTTACACATTGGTTCAATAATGATCATATTTACCTAAATAGATTCACCAATTAAAAATTATATAGTAATAAATTTATATTCTATTATATATTCAACCCTAGTTGGCTACATGGATTTTTTCTCGTTTAAATGGCCACCATTATCGAATAAACAAATCATAACTATAATCTAAAATTAATTATTGTCGATTTATATGAAGAAACCAATATAACCCATTTAAAGGATACAATAATATCCTCTAGTGAATGCTAGAACATCTTTAACCTTTTATAATGACATTAAAAAACTATATATCTCATTAACACACAAAAAAGTCAAATTGGTACCTAATTAAAACCTGTAAATTATATATTTGATATAATTCCTATATTATAATTAATATTGGAAAAGATACATTCTGGTAATTACATATACAAGACTTATTTAATATATTATTTTAATTTTAACTTATAAAAAAAATTAATATCTGTATCATATATTTTTTTATTATAATTTACTAAAATCATGTTTCATATATTATAAAATCAACATTTCCTTTCTAAAAAAATATATTTTACTTCTGTATAAAATCTAAGAAACATTATTACACTCTTGAATAACCAAATATAATATGAAAGACTATAATTTTCTATTTATGAGACAAATATCCCTATATAATTTTTCAAAATGAATGTATTTATATTAGGATACATGATTTAATAAAAAATATATATTCAAATATTTTAAAAATGTAAGAGTTCAACTTTAATACATATAATTGTAGAGTCTTATCAGATTTAAATGATGGCATAAACTTATTTAAATAATTGTTTTAAAAATCTATCAGGTCAATTTCATAATAAAATTACCAAAATATGATTTAATCAATATTACTAGAAGAAATACTTATCTATGGCCTACACTAGAATTTTTTTTCTTCTCATTAAAAACTAGGTTAGTTTTATTTGTAGATGATCAAATATTTATATTAATTTTCATCTAAAAAATATAATTTTCAACATATTAGGTTTACTCTAAAGTATTAATTAATAATGTTTTAAACAAGTAATAGATCATATTTTTCTTTTTTTTTATTCAGCAATTTCATTCTTATGAATTAGAGTGTCGTGGGTTTTTTCCACATGATTTCTGAAGCTCGATGTGGTTTTCTTATATTTAATATTACATAATATATTTATAAAATATACCAATGTTATTTTTCTCTTTCTAATGTGATGTTCAAATGTATAGAAAAATTGTAAAATATTTTTAATATTATCCCACTTTTTTAAAAAAATATTATAAGTTTATAAAGAATTATAAATCACTAAAGAAAATCATGTTCTTTTATTTTAATAAAATTCTGGATATTTTTATTGTTTTGGTGGTTTTTTCTTCGTAAGGTTTATTTTATTTTTATATGTATGTATGTGTTTTAATTTTTTCTTAACACAGAACACCCTTTTTGTACATTTGATAAATATGGCTTTGTGTAAGGGCGATATTTATTCATGTTAAAGTAATTTTTTCCTATATTAGGGTATTTTCACTCTCATGTGATTTTAGATCATGGATTATGTTAGGGTAGCTCATGTGTGGGTATAAAATTGTTCAAATCAAGGTATCTCTCAATAGGCTAGAAATTGTCTCACATCATGGTAGCTCATGTGAGGGTTGGATATAGATCATGTCATGGAAGGTCATAAGAGGGTCGAATTTATCAAGAATTTTGGTATATCACATGATGTCTGTTATTGGATTACTTTGAGGTAAAACCTAACTCATATTAGGGTAGCTCAAATAAAGGTTGATCCTAGCTCATATCAAGGTATCTCATATAAGGGTATAACTTGGATCTATTTATGGTAGCTCTCATGATTGTAATTATGGAAATGCAGTCGACTATTGGGATCTGAAGTGCACCATGTTTACTAAAACAACCATGGTGGAGGGAATTATTAAAGTTATGTTCCCCTATTTAATATGGTGGTGATTTGTATACAATGGGGTTATGAATGGTATATACTATTCTTTTGTGGAACAATATAGTGTGAACTGAGCCAGAGTCATGGATATTTTGGAGAAACATTGTAAATGGAGGTGTATTGGGAGTTCCACTATATGAAACAAGTTGTTTTAAATTGTAAAGAGATATGTTTTTTTGAGTTGTTTCATGTGGGAGGTGACTTGTGTGGGTGAGTTGAAAAATAGATAGCATAGGATCACCATATCGTAGCACAACTCCTTTAGTTTTTCTTGGTATCAAAAATTAGGAGGATATTTATCTAATTCCATAGAGGATCCCATTGTGGGGGTATATACTATGTTAAATGAGAAAAATATCTTTTGGAAAAGGGTAAGAATCATTCTCTATTGATTAAGGGGGTATCAAATCACCTCTAACTATTTTGAGTTTATTTATGATGATATGGTGGGATGTTTGTTTTTCCTCTGAGAAGATAGTCAAAAAATTTATCACATCTCAAACTATTATTTTTTCTCTCAAGATATAGATAATTCTATATCCCATTTTAGGGAAATTTTTTCATCCTTTTTGGATTCATAACATCTCAATTCATGACTATTATATCTTCCTTTTATTTTAAAATTCATTTTATCTCATTTATTTCATGCATTTTGTTATTAATTTATTAATAGTGCGATCGATGTTGGGTGTAGTTACAATGGATCATTGTTGATGTCTTGAGGATCGATTTAATGTTTCTGGATTCATTATTATTATTATACATTTTTTACATTAGTTTGGTACTCCTATCGTAGAGCTTCATATATTCATTATATTGTAAATTTCTAGAAATATATTCTAAAATATGGATTAATTTACATGTTTATTCATATATTAATTTTTTATAATAAACATGTATTATTCTATATTAGGTAATATTTCTTAATTAGTGTTCTTTTTTATAGGTACGTGAAGGATTATATGAAAACCACATTAAATTATAATGAAATTAACAATGGAATTGTACAACCATGTTTAATTAAATATATTGTGGGATGTAATAATTACTAAACGAGCTTGACAAGGATAGATGACTATTAAATTAAATTTTTTAAGAAATTAGTTATTGAGGGGGTAAAACCAATATGAAATTGTACAACTATTCCTTTTGTGTAATCATTGGTTGATTTATTTTTATATCTCCCTTATTCTAAAATATGATTCCTTATATATTTTTGTCATGACGTTGAAGGAATTGTGGATGGGGTTGTGGGGAGATGAAGATGAATCATGGTTGGGGTCATCCATGGTAGGGGTAGGGATTTAGGTTTATTATCTAAATATTCATGATAACATAATATATTGGTTATAATATGGTGATGATTTCAGAATTTACAGTTACTCCTAGTGGTTATATATAATTGATATCAGTATCTCGTAGAGATGGTGTATAATCGGTAGATGTGCAGGGAAATAGGGTTGAATGTAACTGATGTCCTTCATGTTTCCATTACCTTATCATCCTATTCTATAGAGGAAGATATTTTATAATAACATGATACGATGATGTGGTTATACTTATGAGGTGATAAGGAATGTGGCATTGGAATTGTGGATATGGTAGGAAAATAACATCATGTGGAAATATGTTGTGGTGTCTGTGCATGGGATTCATTGTTTATTATGGAATGGATCTGTATTCATGAACTATATTCAATTTTACTACTTATTTGATCTGCAGTCATTCATTTAGAAGAGTTCTTACTGGATCCCTATCAGTTTATGTTGAAGGATACCTTGAACTAATAGGTAGGAGCTATAATGATGTATTTATGCCTAGATAAAAATGTAATATGATGAATGTAATACAATATCGGTCTTATGAAATTACTATTGATGTATTTTGGTTGGATTCCCAGGATGTATTTTGGATTCAAGGTGTATTTTTTCAAAGTATAAAATGAGTTTTGAACAATCATTAGTTATTTAATTTATTAAATTTTTATTGTATTTATACCATGATCGGTCTTCTTGATGGTTTCAATCATTTCTACTCCACCATAATTATTTCACACTGATTTTGATATGTTTTAGAGGTATAATTATACTGATACTCACATGTTCTCACCAAACCAAAGATATCCATGTTATTGTGTGATACCCCACTAGAGTTTGGAGCTATTGTTTAGGTAACATTGATGGAGTTGGTAGACAGAATGAAGATTATGGATTTTTTTGGAATGTATTCTATTTTTATTAATTATTTTTAATTTTAATAACATTTGGGTTGTGTAAAATTATCTATGTAATGTAATTCATAGGCGTTTATTAGTGAATCTCATCTTATTATGTGTCCTTAAATTGTTTATTGAACATATTCCCTCTCAATTTGTTTTTTATTCCGTTTAATCTAGTCACTAGGTATAGGACTAGGGGAGGAGTGCATTGAGGGTCACTCCCTTTCTTCATATTAAGACATGGAGGGTTACCAATGTAGTGGGGTTCATTAAAAATTAGGATTTATATACATATTTGTTATATAATATTATATATCTATTGTCAATTTATTATTTTCTAACACCATTTAAACTCATGGTAACTGATAATCACATATATATTTATTATAAAATCATTTTAATTCTCCTAAACAAATCTAATAAACATAAACTCTTGAATATCCTAATCACAGATTTTATATTCCTGAAAATATGAGATGATTTAATTTCGTTGACCACATGTAAAATAGTATGATCTTACCTTAGAAAAAAAAATTCAAATATTTTTTTATTGAATTTTATTTCATTAATCTTTCCACATCATGGTTAGAATATAAATAATATATTTATTATTAAATTTTTTACTAAAATATATAAAATCCTTCTATTTAAAGGTATGGTTGAAATAATTTCACATAATTTCTTAAGGATACAAAAAAATAATAAATTATATTTTTAGGATAAATATTATCTAAAATGATACCCTTGATATACAATTTATATCCTCAGGTATTTGTTGAATAAGAGTACGATTTTTTAATATCAATATCTAACATTGTTTATTAAAAAAATAAAATAAAATATATTATAAGTAAGAGTGAAATAATTTACTTCTAAAGAATAACCATATAATGAAATATCAAGGTCAAACTATATAAGCATATATTTAATAATCTCATGAAATGGGTGAACAATTAATTCAGACACACAATATTATTATATATTATTTTTATGAGTGATTTATGTTCTGATTATATGATCTATAAAATTAATATTAAATTAAAGGGGATACTATTATCAATTATGATCTAATAAAACTAATTAAAAAAATTTACGATGACAATATTATTATTAATTTTTTATCATTTTGAAGGTTTGATAGTCTGAACCTTATGTCTAAAAATATCCATAAAAACTACAATTACTAATAGATTTTATAAAATATATATAACCACAATTATAAATAATTTTTACAGGAACACAAAAATTATTATGTATTATGTCCAATATCTCAATATACCAATCTTATTTCCATTAAAATTTAACACTCGTCAACTTTATTAATAAACACGAATCATATATAAAATAATATTTATAATAAAATTATTTCAAAAATAAGTACTAATATAATTTTTTACCTACCTCAGATATTTCTTTGAGGAAATAAATAAAAAAGGTTTATTTAATTTGAATACCTAATATTAACTTTCATATGATTCTTTTCATAAATCTAATTTTCTAATTATAGGATATATAAAATTTTAATAATATGTCTAAAACTATAAAATCCCTTATTTCAAAAAAATAAATTACCTTTCCTCTTGATTAAAAATATAAAAAAAAATTGATCTAGTAAATATATATAAATAAGTACATATATATAATATATTAAGGGAAATAAATCATAGAATTATTTGTGTAATCTATTATGTATGAATATATTTTATGAACCCACATATAATGTAGTAACTATTTCACCATAGTCATCATATAGATATACTTATCTATATATCAAATATTCTCTATTTATGAGTCACTACACATTTACATAAAAATGTAATGTGTTTCTTCTCTATAATACAATTCAACAAATAATAGAGAGATTTATTTATGTAAAATTATTAAAAAACCTATACTCTCCAATATTCTTTATAATATATTTCAATTCTTCTATAATACATCACTTTAAATTTCATTCCTTTTCATGGTGGATGTGTTCTTAACCCTTTATCACATTCAGGTTATACATTTAAAATAAATGCTTACGTTACACTGAAAACAATTATATGAAAACATCTGGATCCAATTCAAGATTATATGGAGACCATATACAATAAAAATAATTTATATACTCAATAATATTAAGTAAATGAGTTGATATGGATTTTCCCTCAAAAAAAAGGAATATAGGAAAAGTGAAATTGGCATTTCCTACTTTTAATTCATAAATAACTATTGGGTGATCATCTTGATGTTATCAATCATATTTAATAACATCTTTATTATCATAATTTAATAATCCAAATTGTTTGATTGTGAAATTATATTTTTAATTTAGTTTGAGTTCTTATTATTATTTTAATAATAATAAATCTCATCTAAAGTAACATAAAAAATTTCTTCATTACAAAAAACTATATTTCTTTAAACATATATATTCTATAATATTTTTTTGAAAAATCCACAAAAAATAAGATAAATCCTAAAAATTTATTCTGATAAAAATTCTATTTTAAAAAAATTATCTTAAATATATATTTATTATACTATTTTTCAATTTTATAATAAAAAATATAAGAATTTCTATTGAGTATCATTTTTCTGATAAAAATGAAATAATTATTATTATATAATGTGATCAATCTAATCTTATATCCTCTACTATTATAAATTATCCATTTGTTTGGAACCATTTTTTAATATGATTTATATCAGGATTATGTTTTATTTTAATACATATTAATTTTTGTATTCATAACTTTTCAATTATATCATATTCAACAGTAAAATAGTTACTTAGAAAATAACAATCACTAATTCATTTGATGATTTATACAAACCCCAATACATTAGGAACATAAAACTATTAGGGTCACTCATACGAGTGTTAACTCCTCCAATAATCATAGAAATTATGTCCTATAAGTCATACTGGATAAAAATAGTAAGTTCATATCTATGATAAGACTCACTAAATTGGTTGATCAGTAACATGAACTGTGTGATTATTTGAATTAATATTTCATTTTCTTTAAGTTTTTAGAAAATGTGTTCATATCACTATTTGTAATCCAAATACATTTCTCTATATGTTATTATATCACACTAAATATATATAATTATTCATGATTCTATTGACTCAATTTATATATCATATACATTATAAAACAAATTAAGATATTTACATTACATAAAAGTATATATATATAAAAATTGTGTTGTGAATTTACATGAAAATATATAATTATGGAATTCGACGATAGACCCAAATTCATCACCTAAAATTTCTAAATGAAATCCTCCTTAGTATTAAAATAAAAATAAATACAAAAATACTCTTTTAAAATTATGTTATGAGAGATTGGAAACATATGACACCCAAATAACATGACCACCTCCATTACATGGAATAAATTAGATATTGTATTAAAATTACTTCCAAATACCTATAAGGTTTAGTTTTTTTGATAATTATTAAAAATAATTAACTAAAAAAACTAATATATTTTAAAAAATTTAAAATTCTCCTAAATATAAGCAACGACTTAATCCAAAAAAATTATTCAATATATCTGAAAAATCTCCATAAAAGACACTCTTATCAACACATGCTATATATTACATGAATTTATAAAATAAAAAAATTGAAACATAATAAATGGTTGATCATAGATATAAGTAAGGGAGAACATAATTGATAATTACAAAATAACATAAGTGAATATTAGATGTGCGTATTTTTATAATCATGGTAGATAAAAAAGTTCTACCCAATAATGAATATATAAAATAATTTTGAATTAGGTATTAAATAACATAAAAGTGATGAATATCATATAAAAGTATAATAAAAAAGTAATATAACATATTTGGGAATAAAAATCAATATATAAATGTTTCATAATATGAAAAACATCATGTCTCTATGGAACAACAAAAATAGTTGGAAAACCTTCAAGAGAAAATTCTTTATTCCCATGTTTATGTGAAAAAAATATTTTTTTTCAATCATGATAATGAGAGGAAACTCATTGTGCTCATGCATGTGTGAAAAAATCCATTATGTCCACAACTGACTATCTCATGTGATATAATATTAAAACAATTCATTGGAGGGTGATATATGACCCCAACCATCATCATCCAAAAATATGTGTTCCACATTAAAAAACACATCTTTAGGAACCCATCGAAAAAATGGTTCTCTTATCTTTTTCAAATGGAATCACCAAAGTAAAACAATCATAATTCCATATATAATTATAACATGATGCATTCACTGAAAATAAAAATGTATCCATGTATTTTTTATAACATTCTAATTAAATATTAATCAATAATTAAATAGAGATTATGGTATATAAACCATTTAGAAATAATGTATATGGGTAAGCTAATAAATTGCTCAATAAAATGATTTATGCCATCTACGAGAACAAAATTCAATCGATATAAGTAAATATAGAGTGTTTATAGAGGAAATTCATTTAAACAATTCATAAAAATTCATTAACTAGGAATGATTAAGGAGGTAAATTGATTTCATTGATTTCAATCTCAAAAAATAATATATAATAATTTAGAGGGAATTTATGAAATTTAAATTCCTAATAAATAAATATTCATTATATAAAGAATAATATTAAATAATAATAAAAAAATTTGAATATCCTTTTTTCCTTTTACAAAAAGAAATGACTTATATTTTACATTAAAAAGATATTTTTTATAAAATTGATTAGATTTTTTATGAAAATAATTACATTATAAAGTAATACTAAAAATGTGTTCTTAAAATTACATTATGGTTATTTTAAGGAAATGATGAGAGGAATATAAGGATATGATTTTGAAAGGATGAAAACCCTTTTATTAATACATTAATATACCATTTTTAAAAATCAAAATCATAAAAAATGTACTATATTATTATTTATTAAAAAGATATTGATAATTTATATGGTCATAGAAAACAATACCCATTATAGATCAACAAAGGTTGGAGAACATTATCTTGAACAAAAATATGAACATAGAGGAAAATATCCATTCAAAAAAATATGAGTTATTCTTCCCAATGTAAAACATTTATTTGAGAAACTATTTAATTATTGAAGCTAATATTAATAAAAATAGGTATTTTCCCTAGAGAAAAAGTTAAAATATTATATATTAAGTTATTTTTAATGATAGAAGGGTTTTTGAATATGATAATCAAGTAGATAAATATTACTCAATGAGAATGAATTTATTTCAATAATTTTCTTTACAGTTCGAGTAAAATTAAAAAAAACATGAATATTATAGATATTAAAATTGAACTCATAATACAATTAATGAAATAAAAAATATATAAACCATATGATAAAAATTAGGTTCATAATAAAAAAGGGCTCAAATAATAAAATTTGAGGCATCAAACGGTTAAAATTTTTATAATCTTTTAGTCAAAACACCATGAGAGAAATAACATGGAATTAAAAATAGATTATCAAAAAATAATATAAAATAATGATAAAAAAATTAAAGGGTATTTAGATACTATATTTCAAATAAAACATTGTTTATAATAAGAAATATGGCTCAATGGGTGAAAATGATACAAAAAATTCTTTCTATGTTACTAATTCAATCAGTTCATTTCTCTAAAATCCAGACTAATCAAATTATGTTTATTAAATACGTTATCTTGAACCGTTTTGATCAATATATAATTTAATACTGACTATTTTTTATCAAATTATATTTATTTAATATTGTTTTTATATATTTGTGTGGAAATTATATTTAAGATGGCTTATTTCTATAATTTTAGCGATCAAATATTAGATTTTAATAATAATTTAAATGATTTATTTGACCTTTATATAAATATTAAATAATAATTGAATTATTATATACATATAATAACATTAATATATATATTCCCATAGTCACCCATGATATTGTATTTATGTGGCATTCGTGTAGATGGTTTAACCGACCCAAACTTGAACGCATTATAACTCGACATGTGAGTATGGTTAAAGAATATAATAATATCATTAAAGGAGAATAATAATTATATTAAATTATTTATTTTAATTATTATGATTAATATTTATTTATTTTTAGATAAATAATATAAATCAATATGAAAAACAAAAAACATAACATCGTAGAGGCGGTAGTCCGCACAACACATGGTAAGCATTATGTTGTTTTTCTAAGTGGATAAAAACGAATAAATAATGGTTCTGACCATAATATTTTTACACATAAGTATACAATTTATACTAAGATCAATATATTACTACGCTTAGGTTATGTTTGGAAGATAAAGATTGATAACAGATGGTAATGAGTATGTTGTACATGTGTAGACATCTTGAACATCTTCTTGATAATATTCACAAAATTTGTGAAAATAGGTTAACTTTTACTGACCAAAATATTTAGGAAATAAATGGGTTTTTTAGTATAGGATAATTGGGTATGGTTTTATGTATATCTGGATGGTAAATTTTATCATTGAAATGGTGTAAGTGATCCCCTTTTATTAGTCTAAGAAAGGTGTACATTTTGAATACTCTTAATATTTCAACGATATCATTACACTATTCAAAGCTCATTTCCTCCCAATAAAAAAATAATAATATATTCTAAGGTGATATCGGGTTGATATAAAATCATCCAATTATTTTTACACATGTTTTAAACTAGATTGAAGTAATTAACTATTATAATTTTTCTTTAATTTTTTATCGTTTAAACTAGTTTTTACCAGTGTAACATATGATTTTATAACAAAAATAAAAATTTTATATTAAATATTTTTCAATTTTAGAAACTCAATTTAATAACTAGTTAATATTATATAAATTCTAAAAAATATAAAATTAACATTAAAATTAAAACACTTTTGTATAAAAATTTGTTTTTGTGAAAAATGATGTTTTAACTATTATTTGTTATTAGTATTATTTAGAATTGATTTAATATTAAATTTTTGTCACTATAATTATCTTTATGTTTATATATCATATGTGGTTAATTTTTATATTATATTTATTTAATTGATTAGATAAAAATTACACAATCTTTGTAAAATAATTCTTCAAAAATAATAGTTTTATTAATAATGCAGTAATTAACTTTAATACAAGAAATTATAATTTTATGAACAAAATAAAATTCAATATATTAAATAAAACAAAAATTATGATATAAAATTAAAATTCTTTTTTTTATATTTAATTAATTTTTTTGATGAAAACTAGATTTTATATAACTGAACAAATATTGTTTTTTATAGTAAAAAAATTACATAAAATTCCAATATATTGAACATGTATTATATAAATTATATATATTTTTTATCATTCAGTTGAAATTGTAAATATATATTTTTAAATTCAAAAATTCAAAAAAAAAAGTATTTCATAAAAATGACAGTATTATCAAAATCATAATATTATTCAGTATTCAAATATAATCAATTGTATTAGAAAAATATAAGAAAATTATGCTAATATAAAATTGATAGTATTAATCTAAATTTTATGTTAATTTCCTCATTCTAAAATTATAAATTTTATAAATTTTTCTTTTAAATAAAAATATATTATAGAAAGAAAATATTATTTTATTGAACATTGTTATATTAAATGTTTAAGTGTTCTTAATCCTATTTTGTATGCATTTATTATTGGTTAACATATATTTGTCAACTATAATTAGTATTCATGATATAGATTTTTTACCTAATATGTAATGGTTCATTTTATATTTGTTTTATTCATTTTTGGGTCCATGAGATGTAATCAATTAAAGATATTAATGAATTAAATGGTCTAATATATTGGGTTGTTACACCACTACTGTATTTTTTAGACATAGACAATGATATCAAGTTACTGAAAATATTGTATTAATTTACTTATATCCATATATTAATACCAAAGAGTTATTAGTGTTTTAATTTATTGTATTTTATCCAAATATTAAATATTATAAAATAATCCTTTACATATTAATTATGAAAAAAACATGTTTTAAATATTTGTTCATGCTAAATGAATCAAATTTAAAAACTGATAATGAAAGAATTGTATAAATATTATAATTAAAAATTTTAAATTTAATAGATAATATATATGAAAAAATCATATAAAATCTCTATTTTTAAAATTAAAACTCTAATAAAATAAGAAAATTATATATTTACTAAATAATTAATTATAAAAGTATTTAATATTGTTTATTATGAGAATTTCATATTTTAATTGTATTTTTTTTTTTGAAGAACTAATATCTATGTTATATTATCATTCTATATATATAAATACATAAAATATAACTCAATTTATATCTCAATAATGCACCATAAAACTCATGATTTGTTTTTCAGTTCATTTCAATTATTTAATAATAATCTAGTGTAACATTATCACAAAAATTACTCTATGTTTGACACCACATTCTTAAAACCCTTCTCTATGGTTGATATTATATAAAATAATTATGTATTGTATACAATGACTTTTTCAAGTTATATAATCTGAAATGAGAAAAACTAATGTCACATAATATCAATAATGTGATTTTTTATTGTATGTTTGGATTTCATGCAAATTAACATACCATATTATAATATAAATAAATAATTAAAATTATGAGGTTTAATTATAATATAGTATATGTGATAGAGATTTTTTTATATGATTATATTTTTTTCAATTTCTTTATTTTTAGCAAATTTTTACAGTAAAACATAAATTCTAGGGATAAAAGAGAGATACCCAAAGAGGTTTTGAAATATTGTATGATCATTTGTTTATTTTTTTAGTTTTTCAATATTAATCATATTGTTCATTTAGAGACATTATTTCTCTTAAATTATTCATTCTCATGAAATACTAATAAATCTATAATGTAAACGTAATTATATAATTGATATTCCCCCAATATGATGTATATATACACAAAAAGAGAATAAAATATTTTTCATCTCACCTAAATCATGATTATTAACACTTTAATTTGAGGATCTTTTCAAAACTACTATTTTCCCTTATGGATCACCCCTCTTACAAATGGTTGGTTCACTTCTATTACAACTAATCACTCATAAAAAATTTCCAATACTACACCTTTAACATAAATACGTAATTTTTTAATCTATATTCATTAGAAATAGTTATTTTCAAACATAATATTTTCATTTCTTCTGAATTTTATTCCATTTTATAATTACTTTTCCCCTATCTTTATCATTTTTTGAATCAGATCCCTCATTTTCTCCCCACATTGCCTTAATTTACTAATTTATCTATTTAATATAGAGATATGACTGCTAAATGAATCTCTTAGATTTTCTCCTCTTCATAATTCATTAAAATAAATTTAAAAACCATTAAAATTTGAGTGAGATGAATTTATAAAAATAAATTACATTTTATATCATGAAAACAATCGGAATCCTTATATAATTTTCTCAGTAGAGAACATTAATTTTCATTCCCCAACATGAAACTATATTTTTACGCTAGTAAATTATATAAAATAACGTTTAGTCAAAAACATAAACCATGAAAAATATCTCTGATCACTAGAATTTAGATTTTTTAATTCTTCGTCTCCTTATGAAATTTGATATCAAAAAGTGTAATTGAAATCATCCTTTTAATCTATTTAAAAAATACATCATAAAAAATTAAAAATTAGACTTCTTTCAAGTATATAAATGAATAATAATGAGCTAAAGATCATAAACATGCATTGAAAAATTCTCTTCAAATTATATAATGAGAATTTTAGATATTGAGGGAACCTCAAACCTCTTAGAAACATTTACCCAAAAACATTACTATTATTTGTGTAATTTTATTTCCTTATTAATGATCAGTTTTTTTAATATCTATATAACTTAATGTTTCTTTGTTTCCATATATCAATTTTTTGATTTTCTCCATGATTACCATTCTATAATCGTTCTTTACTAGATTACAAAAGTAATTATATTCTATATCATAATGGAATGGAAAAAATATTTTATTATAAATTTTCATTAATTTTATATAAACCCAAAATTCATTTCCAAGGGGATCGATTCTATGAAATTATATAACATTTATTCTTTGGGGAATGTCAAACATGATTTCATTATTTTTATAACATTAAATTACCTTCATACCCATGACAAGATTAAACATTTTATATAAAGAACGCATTTAATAATATTTTAAGATATTCCAAAATTCCCTATCCTTTTTATAAATTCATTAATTGTCATATGTTTTATTACCTTTTAATTTTTCCAACTAACACAACTAGAGATTTAATAATAATTTCTCATTCAAAAATATTCATACATTGGATTTTCTAGAGACATTACCTTAAAACTATCCACATAATTCATTGAAATATCAATTAATTGGACTGTAATTGGGATTATTTGTGATAAATAACAAATAAAATATCATTATTCAAACACAGATAACATGAGATACACATGATATTATAAACAAAAGTAAAAAAGGTGTTAATAAATATCTTCCAAAACATGAATTCTTAACTTGTCTCCCTAAACAAGGATAATCTAAATCATGAGTTTAGAAATCAAATAATAATATATGAAATTACTAACAATATTAAATTCCACTTAAATAAAATATTAGTATTTCAAATCCAATCACTCTTTTTTTGAACCAATACCCCTATTTTAGTATATCATTATTAATTATCTAAGGTATTCTCTCTGTTTTCCTCCCCATAACTAAGGTAATTATAAAATTTGCATCCATATTAATATTAAACCAAATGATAAATAACATCATAGGACAAATTCTTTTCAATTGAGTTTGAATATATCAAAAACTATAAATCTACAAATTATAAATGGGGATGTTTCTAAAAATATACCTAGATAAAAAATATGATTAAACACTAATTTTAATCATATTCTTCTCGAAAACATCTTAATGGAATTATTTTTTTATGACGTCCACAAATTAATCCAATTTAAATGAGTGTTACAACCCAAATTTTTCATGCTCTTAGTTTAATTTAATGATTTTATACATAATCTTAAAAATAATTTCTCAAGATTTATGATCCAGATTTTTTCAAAATATAATAGAATGGCTATTATAACACATTATTATGATTGGTAAGAAAAAAAAACTTCTCTAATTTCAACCAATGTTTTTCATAAAAAATTGTGCATATAATTTAATTGAATTAATGTACTAACCCACAATTATTCTTAATGAAATACCCTCATTTTTAATTCTATAATAGGAAATTTACTTCTCAATAAACTATAAATATCTATCAGATACAGAAGTTTTATTACCCACTAATTCAGGTCAACCAATATCATTTGACTCTCTCAATTATTGCTCATATATTCCTCTATATAATATGATGTAATCCATTGTGATTTAGAAATAATAAATTATTCATTAAATCTCATGAAAATTGAATTCATTAAAATCATATTGGTTTCTTTTTTGTTTACACAAAGAAAAAAAATATTTTTTTGGGTATCAATCAAGTATGGTAAACATCCATTGATTTTATAATAAAATTGGATTTTTACATATTTTCCACCTTTATCCTTAAATAGCGTTATTCTGATTATAATGATTATTGGAATGTTCTTATATTACTTAGTCTAAATCCATTTCAATAACACTAAAATAATTATATTAGGGAATATATGATACATCAGGCAATTTATTATCATATATAACAATAAAAATAAATATTGACCAAGTATATACATTTTAATTTTTTTACACCATCATATTAGTGTTATCCTTGAAGAAATCATCCATTATTGTATCAAATATGACTTTATAACCATATACCAAGACTATATAAATATCAATGACTTGCTTAATTAGTTGAAATTTTTTATTATATCCTCCATATGTGAATCCTATATTCTGAAAAAATATAACAATTCATAAAAACCATTTTTTGTTCTAATTTTAAGCCACATATTGTCTTAATTTTTTTCACAACATGTTTATATCACTATTAAAAAAATATTTGGATTCATAATGTAAGATTATTCTTCTAACACATCCTTGAGAAAGGTTAACTTCACTTCTATTTAAATTTTTTTATCTTCTTCTGGATTGTAATGGAAATGATAAACCTTTTTGGTCATATTATTTTTTGGTGTGAAAAATTATCATCATCATCTACACCTTCAATTTGAGGGTAACCTTTGAAATTAATCATCTATTAATTCTAGTTAACATTTTAATATTAATTTATATTTATTCATAAAACTGGTATATTTTTATGACATTTTTTACTATACTTGATATAAGATCACATGTCATGTTCTTTGAATGATGATAATTTCATCCTTCATGTATTTAATCTAATTATATTATTTTTATACCATTAAAAATTTAATCATCTCTATAATAAGGGTTATTAATTACCTTTGTTAATAATTCCTCCTTTTTTATATAGAGTAGTATAAACACCACTGACAATATATACTTTATCTTTATCTTTACAATTTTAATTTTCATCTACTTTTTTAATCTGTATCATTAATAAACTCGTTATCTCCCCTCGAATCCCCCATTAAATAATGTTAATTATTCAATATCTAAAAATCATATTTTATAGTCATCATCTGTAAGTTTTTATTCATATACAAAATGTGCAGGGATTTTACCATTAACAATAGTGATATATGGGCATCCATTAATCTTTCTACACCTTTTTATTCATCTAAATACCATTATATTGAATTATTATCTTGGAAATATATATTTATATATTTACTCACTAATTTCCATAACATATAAAAAAATTTTAAAGACCTAAGATTTTTATATAGTGATGATAAATTATGCCAAGATTGGTTTTTTAAGTCACCTATCATTGTGATTATTATCATCACTATTCATGAAAAATAGTTTATTAGTTACATTAATTGTAATTATAATAGTTTTTTATATATATTATTAAAAAATCTCTTTTAATCAAGGTTTGTCTTCAATGTTATTGACATTATGATTTCTTATTTCCATAATGATGTTTTATTCTATATCTGAGTATAATATAAATATCACCCACTTCTCAATATTATATTTTAAGATAATATTTCAAACGTACAATATATTTCTAGATCTAGACGTGAGAATATTATTTTCACAGTTCTTCTCTTTTGTTGTTTGATATGTGAAGATATAAACATGCACTTCTATTTTTTATCTTATTAATGAAAATAGTTACATTCTGGTATAATCAATAAAAAATAAAACATAATAAATATGCACTAAATTGTATATTTGGTGTATTGGTCTATAAACATTCATATTACATATCTCCACAAAACCATATATTTATCCTTCAACTAATGATTTTTTTTTATTTTTTATCTTGTAAAGAATCGCATGTGTGTTATCGATATTATTTAATTATAAAAATATGAATGGAATTATTTATATATTTTATTATTCATATTCATTGTTGATTTGTATGGTAATGAAGTTAGTAAGAAATTATGTATTCATCTACATTTAAGAGGAATGAAGAGACTTAATTATTACATAATTAATATAGATTTCATATTTTCATACTACCATATAAAATAATAACTCTATCACTTCCCATGGTTATACATATCTTTTGGGTAAAGATAATTTCACACCTGATTTCATAAATTTTATTCACACAAAATATATTATGTAGGACGAATTCCCTATATAGAACACCAGTTTTTTAATTCCTTATACACAATATTTAGCATATAAAGTTATTTTGATTTAAAGTGCTTTATGATTGTTGTTATTCATGTTCCACCCATCTTTTAGTTGATTTTTTTCTAATTAATTTTTTCCCCAAAATTTTATAAGGGTATACTATGTGAAGGATCCATGGGTTATCTACAAAACTTGTATTCAAGAAAATTTGAATCACATTTTAATTATCCTTCCTAATTTGTTCCACCTAATTAATTTTATTAGTGATTAGGGTTAATAACATATTTTCCCCTATCATAAGTTAAGATATCATCTCCATCAAAATTAAAGATAGTTATTTATCCATTCTATATAATAACTCAAATATTCTATAGAATTTTTATATGAATAGAATATCTATTATTAATTACTAAACTAGTTTTCCTTATTGATGAATAATATAAGTTTTTTTAGACAAAAATGACAAATAAATATGAATATCAATTTAAATAATATATATTTTTAAAATAATATAATTATAACTCATGTTTTTATGATCATTATGCTTGGAAAAAAATTTATCTTTGAAATTGTTGGACTCTTATTATATGTATAATCTCTCTATTATAAAGACATCTGGTGAATTTTGGTTTGATCGTATTAGAAAAAAATACCATCTTTTAGGAATTAATCAATTTAAACTTCATCATTGATGTTGAATTTTTTAGCATAAATATTTATTTAATCATCCTTTGGGTTTCAACAAAAATAAAAATAATTTAGATCATGATGTATTCTTTGTTATCTGAAACATTCATTAATAATCTTTGAGGATCAATGATCTTTTTATTTTCCATTATACATATATGTAACTTGAAAATTTATGAATTTTATCGAAGCCAAACTATGAGTGATTAGTCTTAAAAATTATCTTTTTTTATTATTAAAAATAATTTAATCTTTATATATTTAATATTATTTAATTTTTCTTTCGTGGTGGTAGTCAAATCAGTAATAATTTACTATTACTCTCTTATTTTCTGGTTTAAATCTATATTATTTTAAGGATTTTTAAATTTTTAATATTTTCTAATTTCACTAACTTTTTTAAATAAACTATTTTCATTTCAGTATGAATATATTTTAATAATTAACAACACTCTTGGCCTTATTTATTATATTCATTTTGAAATTGATATCATCATACATTTTATTGAGTATGAACTTAAATTTATCATAACAATATTTAAAATTATTAAATTATTATATTGGATTTATATAATTTGTTTCATTTAAATTAGAAATAATATACAAAATATTATTATCCATATAATTTGAAATATCAGTACTTTAAAAGGTATATAAAATTTGTACTTATTTTTATGATAATGAATTTTTTCCTTTAATTTTTTTTTAATTTTCAATCTTCTTGAAATATTTTCTTTGATTTTCTCAAAAACTTCTTACACTTGAAATGTAATTGTTCACTTATTATTTATTTTTCCTACATTTCATGATTGAAACTGTAAAAAATGATCTTTTATAAATGAAATTTTCCATCAGAATGAGGAAAATAATTATGAGGAAATGATGTTGTGGAAAAAAATGAACCACATTGGATATTTTGAATATTAATATGGTATGTCATATTTGAATGGAAATTATTCATTGTATGCATTGATAATATTTCCATTTTAAAATGATCATGTGACTAATATATATAAATGTTTATGACAAAGTACAATTGACAGAGATGAAAGAAGAGATAGCATTGACCATTAGTATCGTACTATATAAAGCGCATTTATCATACCAAACAAGGGATATTAAATCATGGGGATTCTCTCTGGAATGTGAAAAAGAAAATATTAGACAACCAAAGCATAAACAAAACTGTTTACATTATAATTTCATGCTCATTGAGTTTACATCCAAAACAAAGTAGCTCAAACAACCCTAAGAAAATCTCTCCATCACACACCTTACCATTAGATAATTCTTTGGTTTAATAAAGCGATGTGTATATATACCATAATAGTATGATTTTTTATATTTTATTTTAATAATAAATTATATGTATCCCTTTTTAATATTTCTTTTTAAATGATTAAATAATGATTCTAAAAAAAATAGATTCTAATATGATAGAACACAAATTTTATTTCTAAGAAATGTATATATTAAACCTAAACACTCTACTTTCATGAATTCAATGATTAATAAAATAATTTATTTTTTAATAAAATATTACTATTAAATATTTTTTTAAATATGAATGAGTTTATAATTTTATAAAGTAAAAAAATGTAAGTGTAAGAAAACTGTTATTGTTAAAAACTCATTATTATTTAATAAATATGGATTATTTACATAAATGTGTCAATTATATTCAGCAGATACGTTTTCAGATAAAATTTAATTTTTTTTCAATCATAAAGCCAAAATTATATAGTGATGATTTTTTCTTATTTTTTTGGGAAAGATGAATTTTTGGGTCAAATTTAATTATAGTATAAATATAATGTGTGTATTATGAAATCATAATGGCCTGAAAGTGATATAACATATTCCATGAAATATATCCACATCCAAATATATATATTTTACCATTAAAATAATTTGTTTTTGATTAATTTTATATGTGTTTTTATTAATCCACCAAAACCTATATTTTATTTTACGGTTTTATAAATTAACTATAAAAATTACTCAATTTTCTATCACCATGGGTATTATTTAAAAGAGATTGATTATTAAACATTTAAAATAATTAAGAACACTTCACTTTGTTAGAAAAGAAGGTAATGTTTTGGTTTTTTGATAAATTTATCATCCATTATCTAAAACCTTTGTTTTGAAATTAATAATGAATTGTCCAAAACATTTTCTAAATAAACCCATCTAAACACCCGTTCTTTTCACTCAAAGTACATGGATAATGACTATACTATATTATTCCATCTATATAACACGCCCTTGTTTTCCCCAAGATCTTAATAATATCATCCTAATATTATTAAATAACCCTCTCAATGTGATGTTGACTGAAAATTAAATTTTTTATTTCTACAGTACTTTTAAAAATAAGTGGGAAATGATACAAGTTCAACCTCAAGGATCAATGAGCGTGGTAAGAAAAATCATTAAAAACAAGTATAGGATTCTTAGAGTCGCATACCAGGTATAGATCTCATTGAAGTGTCTTAACCTTTATATGTGGGTCCTACTTGATTAAATCATCAAAATGGTTGACTTTCTTTTCCAAAATATAGACGTACTCCTACATTCCAACAATCCCTTCAGTAAATCCTCAGGCCAAAATTTGATCTTGTTGGTCAATCTCGGACATTAATTCCTTGTTAACATTTATTCAATCCTCACCTTCTATTTTTTTCAAATCCTCTTCTTGGGAATTGATCTAAAAAACACATTCTGGCATTTACACTTTAGAATTATGAATTTCAAAAATGTATTTCTCTTTACCATTATCATCATTTCCTTCAATATCACTCATCTTGTGGTTCATAGATGATCCACTCATATCCTTAATCATTCCAATGTATAGATCTGATCCCTTATTTTGATCATTGTCTTGAAATATTAGTACAATTTATGTCTCGTTGACCATTTTAGTTTATCTTGTATCCATCATCAGATGAATCTTGGTGTAATCCTTTTTCTTTTTTTACATCTTCCCTTTATATACAATACATCCTCCCACGCCACAGCTTTCCTTTCACCCTTTCCTCTTACCTATAATGTGGTGTACTCTAACTCGTGTTCCCTCTACATTTTCAGTAGAGATATAACTATAAATCCCCTCATTAGCCTATTTTAATGGTTTATGTATAACTAATTCATCAGGTTGTTCTAGAACCAGGCATACAACCTTCGGGTTTCCAATGCGGTTGGAAATGTTAGTGTATGGGGAATAAATCATAGTTGTAACATCCCAGGAGAATAAAAAATATGAAATTTTCATATTTATTAATATTTTTGAATTTAATATTAATTTTACTTTAAAGGGGATTATATGTTTGATGGCGTACCTGACACGCAACAATGTGTCTCTTTGAAATCTTATGTTTCACACAACGTTGAGATATACTAAAAAATAATAATATAATATAATTATTTTAAATGGTAGTTAATGCCTAGCCATTTTAATGGAACTAATGAACATAAATATCTAAAAAATTATTATACATATTATTTAATTGTTTATAAATTGTTCGAATTAATTTTTGAGGCTTAAAATGTGAATGAATATAATTTTAACCATAAATACTCTAATTTTCTTCAAAAGGTAGATTTACCACATTTTGATGGATAACCTTTTTTAAATCTAGTTTTTATTTTATTTTATATGTTTTATTTTACAAAATAAAATTATCCTTTAGAATTGGGACATCAATAAAAATTTGGGTTAATTTTTTTTATTTCTGATAAAGATAATTTTTTTATGATTAAAAAAATACTATATTTTAATTCAAAACTGACTTTTTATATAATTGATTGATATTGTTAGGTTATATTTTTAATTGGTTATAAAGTGTAATTATATTATACATTTTCCATGAAAATAAATGATGGTAATTGGATGTAATTTATCTTTGAAATTCGACATAAACATGTGTTTAGCTTTCAGTAGTTATTATTTCATAAAAATATGCTTATTGTTTTGACAACATATATTAATTTTAAATTAATTAATGCAACATAAATGTTTGTAATTTGGTAAAATAAAAATAATTTTTGAATTCAGAATATCATTTATAACTTCTGTTTAATTTTTAATATTTTTCTGAAAACCATCAATTTTTTATGAATAGTGAAAAAACTAAGTAGTAGTTAAAAAACAGACTTATTCATTTAAATGAAATTTTATGGCTTGTATGAAATGAATTTTGAAAATATAAATTACATGGTTGTTATTATTACATAATATGAGTTTCAATAAGATGAAAATGAATTCTGGGTAATAGTAACTTTTGACTTTTGTTTACTGTGACTAAATGTAAATAGGGTAATTCTGGATAAAAATAATATTATAATAAAATTAAATTAATCTAACATGTTTTCTAATGATATTGGTTGATACATTTCCAACCATGGTCATCCTTGGGTCGATTTTGGGCTAAATGGATCCCTTTAAATGTGATAATGATACTTTATATCAATTAATTTAAAGTAATGACAAAAATGACCTAAACATATATCTTTTAGTAAATCAATTTTTACATAGGGTTATATTAGTTATATCTTTGAATATAAATATTCATTTTAATGATAAAAGTATTTCCAACGTCATGGTATTTTATTTATTTGTTTTAGACATCAATGAAATAAAATTATTTATAACACAATGTTCATGCAATGATTGCCTTATTAATAAATGATTTAAATAAATGAAATTATAAAATATAAAAACTATCCAAAACCAAAAAATTTCATTGATTATTTTATTTTGAACAAGTTTCATCATATATTTTAATTAAATATGTTTTTATCCTTTATAATCTGAAAACCATTATATAATAAAATAATATTTCTAAACATTCCTAAAGAGCCCATCCTCCCCCATATAAAAAGTCTTCACACTCACACCTCTCAAGCCCCGTGAATCATCCAACCTCTATCAAAATACGTTCTCAAGATCCCTCACTTCTACCTAAGAGTCTTACCTTATGAAAAATCCACTTCAATAAATCCTTTTGGTTCAAACCAAATGGAGTTACCAGATATAAAGATAACGTCTTCTCTTAAGTTTTTTTCTTTTATTTTACTTATATAACCCCCTAAACTCTTTATATTAATTATTTTTTATAAAACATACATTATTATAAATATACTATGTTTTTTATTATAAGTATTCGAACTACACTTACACACACCTTCATATAATGGGTAAAGAACTTACTGCTTCTGTGGACGGCGAACTAATGCCTCAAGAAACGATGATTGTTAAATCTTGTCCTACCACCTCTTATTGTGGCCATTAAGATGGAAATACATTTATATCTGATATATATTAAATTTATATTTTCATTATTCTTCTCTATTTTTCATTTATATAATACCATTATGTTTTCCATAATGTGTATATACGATAATTTCATTTGAGGAAGTTCAGACTACCACCCCCTAAAAGTGATAGGACTCACTCATTCCATATGTGGAATGTATAAAGGATTTAGTTAATGAAATTATATATAATATTATAATTTAATTATAATATACCTTTTTATTATAAAGTTTTCATTTCATTTAATAGGAAATATAAATGAAAGTAGCGTGCATGCGAACGTACGACTTACCGTCTTGATGAATGGTGCTTTTCATTTCTTATCTCCAAATGCTATGTACTATTATATATATATATATATGCTGGATATATATGATATATATGATATATAAATAATTAATATCATTCTGGAGATAATATAATTTTTACCACATGGATAAGATGTAAATATAAGAAGTTAATTTTTATCTCAAGTACCAAATATCGACAAAACGACTTTTATTAACTTAACTGATTACATAATGTTTATATCATGGTAATAAGTGATATAAAAGGAATAATAAACATGATAAATTTTTTTAGTAAAGTATAAATTACCTTTATTTTATTATTTATGAGATTAAAGAAATAATTAGTCATGTCGGATACGAGGTAAGGGGTTTTCATCTCACTTTTTATTCCAGTAAGAATCAAGCTATAATTGCAAATATTTCATTTGTGTGGTATATGTACTGCTCATGTTCTATTATTTGTGTAATATACTTTAATTCATGGGTATTTACATATTTATTATATGATTCATGTTTTATAGGTTTTATGTTTTGTAAGTTACAAAATCGGTAGGGTAACCTTTCACCACACTCTTTTAGTCAAAGAATTATTTTATAACATGTCTTTTAATTTACATTTTTAGTTTTTAGGATATGTTCTTAGATATCCTAATTTTTTCACATTTGAGGTCCATGTGATGAGAGTCCCTTTTCACACTCATGAACTCATTTTCATAATTTTAATGTGATGCCATTATGTTGTTAAATTTCTATTAGAAAACTTCTTAACCCAATTTCAATTATTTTGGATAAAGTTATACTTATTGATTATGTGATTCTATGAATATGTGTGAATGACCTATGATTTTTTGAAACATTATATGCACTTATATTGAGTGTATTCTTATTTTTCACAAATAATTATTTCATTGATTTGTCCTTAATTTATGGATTTGATCTTTGTAAGGGACTTCATCTCAATCTCTTTTCATTTGAGGAATATTTTGATCATGTGCACCTTTATTTTCATATAGGGTATATATACTTCCCATTGACATATTTTATCATGATTCTCCATATTCTCATGGTATTATGAGTTCGGTTTAATATTATTTTTTGTTTATTTTTATTCAAGTATTTTCTCAAGTGGTAACGGAAACATTAACTAATACATTGATTTAAATGTTTTAAATATTTAATCTTAAAAATCATTTTTATTAATGTCTATGTTTTCCAAAATGTATTAATAATTTATTTATATGGATATTAATGATTTAAAATGTTAATTAATATAAAAAATTCAAATTGGTATGAGACACATTGATTCAAAAATATATTTATTAAATGTTTTAAATGGTTTTGTAAATGGTTTTGAAAAATAATTGACTATGTAAATATATTGAAATGTTATATTGTGATTGCAATGTGGAATTGTTATCTTTCCATTATGATTTTTAATGTGTTATGATTATTTAATGTTTCATGGGAATTGTTTATGTATGGGGGTGGTTCTGTGATAAACATAGGGCGGGTGAGCCCGAGATAGCTCTCCATTGAATTGGGTAATGTGACAGAGGTAACCATTAATTTTTCTCCAAATATATTTATGAAATATACCGTGATGGGTATTACAAATGTAACTCCCTACATAGATGTAAAATCAACAATGTATTTTTGATATGAATGACACAAGTTATCTTTATGATTTGTGATTACTATGTGTTACTCATAAATCGTATGATTTTATTAGGTATGTTAATTATATTAAGTTATGTATATATTTATGAAATAATGTTTCGTTTATCTGTTTTATAACCCTTACTGAGATTTTTCTTCTCATCCCAAGTTTTTAATTATTTTTCACGATACATAAAGATTAATTGGGTCTAGGATGGGATTAATGAAAAAGTTATCCTGTCTAAAACATGGAACTAGACATGATTATTTTTTTCAAGAGTTTTCATTTTATGAAAAAATGGATACTGAGTAGAAGTTTCTACTTTGTAATTTTTGAGATTTAATTTAAAATTGATGGAGTAATTCTCTAAAACTATAAACCTAAAAAAGAACCTCAATGTTATTTATTCTATTAATTAAATATTATATAATGTTTTAAGGTTGGGTCCTTATAGTTGGTATTAGAGGATGCTTTAGATAACTTTAGAGGTTAGGTTGTTATTTAAGCATATGTGACATAACCAAAATGGGTAGAATATTAGAAATAGTAATAGTTATTTTAGATAAAATGAATGAGTTTAATATAAGATAACTTAGTCTATCTTAGTATTTACCCTCCTAATAAGATATTATATGATTATTTTACTGATATAATGACACTATCCTTTTTGTTTTTAGTAAATGGATGGATCTAGCAGGGACTAAAGTAATAATGGAAGTGATGAAAACTTTGATGGTTTTCTGAATGAGAAACTGAATTAAATAGAATTTACAATGAGAACTCTTGTGTTTATTCTCAACCAACTATCTATAGTCATTATTGACAACTTGAATCTTGGTGATTTTTATAAGATTTCGTATATGAGAGAAAAAAATCTCTACAGAAGTTTAGGTAATAATAATAAAGGTAAGTATATTCAAAAAGATATCTGTCAAGGATGTTGAAAAAACGTCTTGAAAAATGCTTCAAGGGATGGGAACATGATATAGATGGGAAATGAAGGTCATAAAGAAAGAACCTTCCATGGAAAAAGGAATCTCCCAATTGACTCTATGAAAGAGAGAGACGTTCTTTTTGAGATATCAATTGAATGTTTTAAATGTGGTGTGCATGGTCATTATAAAACCATATGACCGACGAAGAATGTTTGGGAATGGGATCACCAAGATTTAAAAATATATTTTTACCAATACCTAATTCCGTTCTAATTTAGGATGTAGAAAGTGACAATGACCAATGAAATGTATGGATTATTTCTTAACTGATGTTTTGACATTTTTAAATCTTAGGATATAATTCATGATTTTTTTTTTAGGAAATAAGTATTTTCAGAATAAGTTCAAAAATAATGGTAAATTGATCATGATGAAAGTTGAATGAGTAATAAGTCAACATATAAGGTATTAAATAGTTAGAGTATATTTTAGGATGATGAAATTATTATAAGTATTAAGGCTCTTTTGATGATGGGATTACTTTGGAAGACATTTTCTAGATTTTGTAACCCTATAAATTGATATATGAAAATTTTATTCAAGGAATAATAATCTTTTTTTGTGTAGATAGTTAAAAAGAACAATTGGGGTAGATATGATCCTTGAATTTGAGGCAATTACAGGTTATTAATTTTGGGGTGAAAATTCTAGGTATGAGATAACATTTATGGTTAAAATATGTTATGGTTATTTTTTAGGTATTTTACTCATTTTTTAGAATTATATAAAATTAGATAATTTTTTAAAAAAGGGACTACACATAGACCATGTGACAACCCTTCTTGTTGAAAATTGTTTCTGGAATCGAACCCACAACCAAAGTGTGATTGGAATTTATTACCTACCACAGGACTACGTGAAGTCCCTGGTTATTATGACTTATTATTTTTAGATTAATGATTTTATTAATCTAGAATAAGTTGATTTGGGATCTTATGTTTTATCAAATGGATATTCTTAGTATAAGAAAATTATTAGGGGATTAAGTGATAAAAGTTATTTTGGATATCATTTTCTCTTTTTGGGAAACTATATGCCTAAAGAAAATAGAAAACATTGGGATTTCAATTACTGAGTAATGGTGGAATTTTATTTTGGAAGAATCTATTTTTCTATTATGGATATATGGTGATATGGGTTATTTATGGAAAAAATTAACCTATTATAGAGAATATGTGATTTGGTTAATAACACTTCAGTATGAGACTTTATGAGTAGTCGACGTTATTTGGAGATTAATGTTAAGATTTACTATGGAAGACTATGTGATCAAATCCTTTTGAATTTTGGGTTTCAGATATAGATTGAATTATTTTAATGAATTTTGAGGACATTTGTGTATTTATTAGCCTCTGTTGATATTTGGGTAATGGTTATCCAATTTTATAGATTAAAACTAGTATTTCATTTTTATAAAAGATTGTCCTTTGTGGATTATCTGCTCTTGTACTAACCCTTTTTTTGGTAAATGCCTAAAGATAAGAAATATATTGTTCATCTTTTGTGGATTATGTAATTCTCTCGATGATCATTCTAGCGCTTTAGGTGTGACCATGTCATCTTAAATACTCATCGTTTTGAGAAAAGACAAGTTTTTGGTAGAAACATATTAAATGATGACAGTCTACAATAAAAGTAAGAATATTTCCTTAGGTACTTAGTCTATATCATAAATAAATTCCCCAACTTTATTAAATAGAACATGAAACAAAAATTTTGTCTATTAACTTTTCCTACTTTGGAATCAAAGACCGTTTCTCCTATCACATGTTTTTTATTGTCTGGTGGTTAACTTTCTCCAAATCATTCTCTCTATCACTCTCTATCAGAATAGAAACTTAGTTTCTCATCTGTATCCATGTTTTCCTACATGGCATCCAATTATGTGTTTTCTAGGACAACCTTTGTATTTATCATTATTTCTTTTAAAGTGATAGTTTTATTGACTCTTTTTATGAAGGGGCACTTTAAATTATGTTTCTAAGCCAAATTTTAAAATTGCGGCGATGAAACTCCATAAAAGGGGAGAAAGATGTAACATTCCAGGTGAAAAATGAATATAAAATTTTTATATTTATTAATATTTTTAAATTAAATATTAATTTTACTTTAATTGGGATTCTATGTTCGATGGCGTACCTAACACGCAACAATAGGTTTCTTTTAAATCTTACATTACACACAGCGTTGAGTTTTACTGAAACATAATAATATAATATTATTATTTTATAAGGTATTTAACACCTAGCTATTGTAATTGTGGGAATAAACATAACTAACTTAAAAATTATTTTACATGTTTTTTAAATGTTTTTACATTTATCTAATAAAAGTTAGAGGCTTAAAATGTGACTGAATATAATTTTCAATATAAATACTCTAACTAACATTTAGAAGGTCAATTTACCGCCTTTTGATGGTGAACTATTTTTAAATCTTGTTTTTGTCACTTTTATTTTTCTATTTGATTAAATAAAATTCTTCTTTAAAATTGGGACATCAAAATCTGTTTTGGGAAAAAAATTGGTATTTTTCTAATAAAGACCATTTTTATTAATTATAAAAAATACTATATTTAAATTCAAAATAGCCTTTTAATCAAATATTTTTATATGTTAAGATTACATATATAATTGGTTTTAAATTTTATTTAGATTATATTTTTACCATTTTATCCAATGTTGTTCATTGGAAGTAATTTCACATTCATATTGGACATAAACATGTGTCAATCTTTTGATAGTTATTATTTCTTAAAAACACACCTTTTGTTTTGATAATGGAAATTAATTTTAAATTAATTAATGAAACATAATTGTCTTGAATTTGGTAAGAAGTCATAATTTTTGAATTCAGAATATCAAATATAGCTTATGCTGAATTTTTGGTATTTTTTTGAAAACCATCAATTTTTTATGAATAGTGAAAACACAACGTAGTAGTTAAAAATTGACTTCTTCGTTTAAATGAAATTTTGTAGCTTATTATATTTGAATTTTGAAAATATGAAATACATGGTTATTATCAGTAAGTAAAATTTTGTTCAATAAGTTGAAAATAAAATTTGGTGAATAGTAATTTTTGACTTTTATGTACCGTTGTTAAAGGTATATAGAGTAATTCAAGGTAAAAATAATATTATAATACATTTAAATTACCATAACATGTTTCCTAATCATATTGGTTAATAAATTTTCGACCATAGGCATCCTTGGGTCTATTTTGGGACCCCATGGAGCCACTTAAGAGTTGTAATGACACTTTAATTAATTTAAAGTAAAGACAAAAAAGACATAAACATATTTCTTTTAGTAAATAAATAATTACATGCAGTTATATAAGATATCTCATTGACAAAAAATATTAAATTTAAAGAGAAAGTACTTACAACATCATGGTATTTTATTTATAATTTTTAAATATTCAAATAAATAAAATTATTTTGACACACTGATTAAGAAGTGATTACCATATTAATAAATTATTTAAATAAATGAGATTATAAAATATAAATACTACCCAAAACATATGCAATATTTGTTAGATTATTTTATTTCTAACCAGAGTCATATTATTATATAATTAAATAAGTTTTTGACCTTTATAATCTGAATTTAATTTTATAATAATATAACATTTTCAAACATTCCTATAGAGCCCCTCCTCCCCTTATAAAAAACCCTCACCTCTAACCCATTACAAACACCTCTCAAGCACCTTGTCTCATAAAAACTCAATAAAAATAAGCTCTAAATATCCATATATTCCACCTATAATCCTTTCCTTATGCATAAGTCACTTCAATAAATCCTTTTGAATCAAACCAAAGGGAGTTACCCGATTTAAAGGTAACGTCTTCTCTAATATTATTTTCATTTTATTTTACTTCTCCAACCCCCTAAAATCATTTTATTCATTTATTTTTTTAACAACACAAGTATAATAAATATAATGGGTATTTTATTAGAATTATTATAACTACACATACACACACCTTCATCTAATGGGTAAAGAACATATTGTTTCTGTGGACGGTGAACAACTGCCTCACGAAACGATGATTGTTCAATATTCTCCTACCACCTATTATGGTGGCCATTAAGATAGAACTAAATTTATATGTGATAAATATGATATTTATATTGTATTTATACTTTTATATTTTTCATTTATATCATACCTTTATGGTTTCTATAGTGGGTAAATACGATAATTTCATATGAGGAAGTTTGGACTACCGCCCCCTCAAAGTGATATGAATGATTCATGACATATGTGGAATGTATAAAAGATAGAGTTAAGGATATTATATTTTATATTATATAGGAATTATAATATATATTTTTATAATTATTTTTTCATTCCATTAAATACAAAATAGAAATGAAACTAGCATTCATGCGTATGTATAGCTTACAATCTCCATGAACTGTGCATTTCATTTCTTATCTCCAAATCTTATTTAATTTTATAAATAAATAAATATATATATATATATATATATATATATACTAGATATATATCATATATATGATATCTAAAACATTAATATCATTCTGTAGATAATGTAATTTTTACAACATGTACAACTTATAAATATAAGAAGTTCATTTTTTACTCAAGTACCAATTAACGAGAAAACGACAGTTATTAACTTAAATGATTACATCATGATTATAACATGGTAATAAGTGATATAAAAGGAATAATAATCTTAAAAAAGTTTCTTATGAAATTATAACTTATCTTTAGTTTATTATTCAGGATATTATAGAATGAATGAGTCATGTCGGATACTATGTAAGGGGTTTTCAACTCACATTTTATTCCCGTGAGATTCATGCTATAATTGTCACTATTTTATTTTGTTTGGTGTATGTACAGACCAGGATAGTATTATTTGTGTAATATAAATTACTTTATTGGTATTTAAATCTTTATTTAATGATCCTTCTTTCATGGGTTGTATGTTTTGTAAGTTAACAAATCAGTAAGGGGACCTTTCACTAAACTCTTTTAGTCAAAGACTTCTTTTATGACATGTATTTTTATTTCCAATTTCATATGTTGTGATATGTTATAATATATCCTTATAGTCATACCTTTTATTTCCTTATGATGAGGGACTATTTTCTCTATAATGAACTCATTTTCAAAATTTTAATGTGACATCGTTAGGCTTTCGAATTTCTATAATAGAACTTCTTAACCCAATTTCAATTCTTTGGTTTAAAATTATACCTCTTGATTATGTCATGTTATGAATATTCTTGAAATACCTATGATTGTTTTACACTTAATATCCAATTATATTGGGTGTATTCTTATTTTTTACACATAATTGTGTCATTGATTTGTCCTTAATATAAGGATATGATCTTTGTAAGGGACATCGTCTCAACCTCTTTTCATTTGAGGAATATCATGATCTTGTGCACATTTATTATACTATAGGGTATATAGACATCCATTTGACATAATATATCATTATTCTCCATCTTCTAATGATATTATTAGTTTGGTTTAAAAATTATTCTTTAATTATTTTTATTCAATAATTTTCTCAATTTCTAAGAGACGCTTTAACTAAAAGATTTTTATAGGTTTTAAAGATTTAATCTTAATAATCATTGTTATTAATGAACATGTTTTGAAAATGGTTTTAGGAATTTATTTTTATGGACAATAATTTTTTAAAATGTTAATTCCTATAATATTTTCAATGTGATATGGGACACATTGATTCAAAAATATCTTCATTAAATGTTTTAAATGGTTTTGCAAATGGTTTTGATAAAGAATTAATTATGAAAATATATTGAAATGTTATATTGTGATTGAATTATTGAATTTTTATCTTCTATTTATGCTTGTTCATGTGTTATGATTATTTAATGGTTTTGGTCATTGTTTATGTATATGGGTGGTCTCGTGAAAAACCTAGTGTCTGTGAGCCCGAGATAGCTCTCTAATGCATTGTATAAAGTGATAGAGGTAAAAGTTAAAGTTTCTCCTAAGAGATTTAGGTAATATACTATGATGGGTATTACATGTGTAACTCCTTACGTAGTTATAAAAGATAAAATGTATGTTTAATATGGATTCCACAAGTTACCTTTATGATCTGTGATTACTATGTGTTATTAATAAATCTGTTTATTTCATAAGGTATGTTAAAGATCTTATGTTATGTATGTATTGATAAACTAATATTTTCATTCATTGTTTTATAACACTAACTAAGCTTTTTATGCTCATCCCATGTTTTGAAAAAAATTTCATAGGAGATAATGATGAATAAGGTCAAGGATGGGATCAAAGAAAATTCATGTTGTCTAAAACATGGAACTAGACATGAATCATTTTTTCGAGTGTTTTTCATTTATGAAAAAATAGAAACTAAGTAGAAGTGTATACATTGTTATTTTTGAGATGTAATTTAATAGTGATGGCCTATTTATCTAAAAAATTAAACCTGAGAAGAACCACATTTTGAATTATTCATTTAATTTAAGATTATGTAATGTTTTAAGGTAGGGTATTTATAGTTGGTACTAGAGGTCGGTTTAGATAAATTTAGAGGTTAGGGTGTTATTTGACCATAAGTGAAAAAACCATAATGGTTAGCATATTAGAAAGATTCAATGTTATTTAATATAAATTGAATAAGTTTAATATAACTGGAATAAGTATATCTTAGAATTTACCCCGATATACGATATTATATAATAATTTTAATGATATACTTGCACTGTCCGTTTCGGTTTTATTAAATGGCTGGATCTTGCATTCACCAAAGTAATAGTGGATGTGCAGAAAACTATTAAGGTTTTCTGAATGAAAAACTGAATGAAATGGGAGCTGTAATAATAACTCTTGTAGGTATTCTCAACCAACTATCTGGAGTCTTGAATGACCACCTAAACCATGGTGATTTTAATAAGTAATGATATATGCGAGAAACAAATCCCTGTGGATTTTTAGGTAATAATAAGAATGTTACGTATATTAAAAAACCTATCTATAGAGTATGAGGAATGAAACACCAAAGAAAATACTTTAATTGGATGGGAAGATGATATAGATGTGGAAATGAAGGTCATAAATTAAGAAGCACCCATGGAAAAAGGAATCACCCAGTTGACTCTAGGTAAGGGAAAGAAGTTCTTTATGAGGGATCAATTAAATGTTTTAAATGTGGTGTGCATGGTTATTATACAAATAGATTTCTTATAAATAAGGTTTATGAATGTGATCACCAAGATCATAAAAATATATGTTTACCAATACCTAATTCATTTATAATTGAGGATGAAGAAATTGACAAATACCAATGAAAGGTATGGATTATTTTCTAATTGATTTTTTGACATTATTAAATCATAAGATATGATTCATGATTTTTGATTTCATGAATGATGTATTTCAGAATAATTTGGAAAATAATGGTTTATGGATCATGAAGAACGTTGAATGAGTAATAAGTCAACATATAAGGGATTCAAGAGTTATAAGAGATTTTAGGATGCTGAAATGCTTAAAAGTATTAAGGCTATTTTGATGACGAGATTACTTTGGAAGACATTTTCTAGTATATGTAACCCTAAAGTGTGATATATGAAAATTTTATTCAAGGAATAATTATCTTTCCTTTTGTGGATATAGTTATAAAGAAGAATTTTTGTTTATATGATCCTTGATTTTGAGGCAATTATAGGTTATTACATTTGGGATGAAAATTGTAGGTATGAGATAATATTTGTGGTTAAAATATGTTATGGTTTTTTTAAGTATTTATCACATTTTTGGGAATTCTATAAAATTATATAATTTTTTAAAAAAATGGAAAACACGTAGACCATGTGATAACCCATTGCGTCAGACAAAGCTATGGTAATCGAACCCACTACCAAAATGCGACTGGGATTTATTACCTACCACTGGACTACGTGATGTCCTTGGTTAATATTACTTATTTTTTTAGTTAAATGATTTTATTTATCAAGAATAAGTTGATTTGGGAACTTATTTTTTATCAAATGGATATCCTTATTATAGTAAAATGATTTGGGGATTAAGTGATAAAGGTTATTTTGGAAGACGTTTTCTCTTTTTGGGAAACTATATGCCTAAGAGAAATAGAATAATTTGGGATTTAAATTGATGAGTAATGGTGTTATTTTATTTTGGAAGAATATATATTTTTATTATGGACATATGGAGATTTGTTTTATTTATGGAAAAGATTAATCTTTCATAGAGAATATGTGATTGGTTAATTACACTTAATTATGAGACTTTAAGAGTAGTCGATGTTATTTGGAGATAAATTTTAAGATTTACTATGGCAGACTATGTGATCAAATCCTTCTGAATTTTGGGTTTCAGAAATAATATGAGTTATTTTAATTAATTTTAAATAAATTTGTGTATTGAAGGGTTTTTGTTGTAATTTAGGTATTTTTTATTAAATATTGGAGATTATGAGAAGTATTTCATTTTTATAAAAGGTTATCGTTTTTTTAGATTAATTGATCTTATACTAAACATTTTTTTAGTTAATTTCTAAAGATGGGAAAAATATGGTTCATTTTTTGTGGATTATGTGATTATCTAAGTGTTAATTCAAGTGCCTCAGGAGTGACCAAGTCTTCTAGAATACTAATCATTTGGAAAAAACATGAGTTCTTGGTAGAAAAATACTAAAGGATGAATATCCACATTAATAGTTAGTATATTTCTTTTTGTCCTTAGTCAATATCGAAAATAAATTCCACAATATTATGAAATCGAACATAAAAAACCATTGTTCATTAACTTTTTCTACTGGGGAATCAATGATCATTTAACCCATCACAAGTTTGTGATTTTCTGGTCGTTAACTTTGTTTTAATCATGTTTTCTATCACTCTCTATCAGAAATTGACACTAAGTTTCTCCTCCATATCCATGTTTCCCTATGTAGAATTATACTATGGGTTCTCTCAGGTGACCTATGTAATTATCTTTTTTTCTTTTAAAGTGATAGTTTTATTGACTCTTTTTCTGATGTGGTACTTCTAATGAAGTTTTTGAGCCCAATTTTTAAACTGCAAGGATACATTTCCCAAAAGGGCGGAAGGATGTAGCATCCCATGTAAATAAAGACTATGAAATTTTCAAGTTATTAATATTTTTGAATTAAATATTAATTTTACATTAAAGGGGATTCTATGTTCGATGGCATACCTGACACACAACAACGTATTTCTCTGAAATCTTATGTTCCACACAATGTTGAGTTATAATGAAAAATAATAAAATAATAATATCATTTTAAATGGTATTTAACACCTAGACATTTTAATGGAGGGATTGACCATAACTAACTAAAAAATGATTATACATGTTTGTTAAATGTTTTTAAATTTATCCAATAAAAGATAGAGGCTTAAAATGTGAATGAATTTAATTTTAAGCATAAATACTCTAATATTTTTAAAAAGGTAGACATACCACCTTTTGATGGTGAACAATTATTTAATCTTGTTTTTGTCACTTTTATATGTTGTATATGCTAAAAAATATTTTTCAGATTCAGGACATCAAATTCTTTTGGGAAAAATTTTGGAATATTTCTGATAAAGTTCATTATTTATGAATAATGAAATATATTATATTTTAATACAAAACTGCCTTTTAATCTAATTTATTGATATGTATGGATTATATTTTTGATTAGTTTTATAGTGTAATTATATTTTATTTTCACCATTTTATCCAATGTTATTCATTGGATGTAATTTCACATTGAAATTGGACATAAACATGTGTCAATTTTTTGATAGTTATTATTTCTTAAAAACACAATTTTTGTTATGACAATGAGAAATAATTATAAATTAATTAATGTAACTTATATGTTTTGAATTTGGTAAAAAAAATACATAACTTTTGAATTCGGAATATCAAATATAGCTTAGGATGATTTTTTTTGTATTTTTCTAAAAACCTTGAATATTTTATGAATACTAAAAACACTTACTATTAGTTAAAAATTGACATCTTAGTTTAAATGATATTTTACGGCACTTTAGAATTTAATTTTGAAAATCTGACATACATGGTTGTTATCAGTAAGAAAAATTTGTTTTAATAAGATGAAAATTATTTTTTGTGAATAGTAACTTTTGACTTTTATTTATCGTTATTAAAGATAAATATGGTAATTCAAGTTATAAGTTATATTATAATAATATTAAATTTCCCTAACATATGTCATAATCCTATTGGTGGATACAGGTCTAACTATGGCCATCTGTGGGATGATTTTGGGACCCCATGAAGCTAATTAAAGCTAATAATATTTCCTACATCATGTTAATTATTTAGAATTTTTAGACATCCAATAAATAAAATTATTTATGACACAAGGATGATGCAGTGATTACTATATTAATAAATGATTTAAATAAATGATATTATAAAATTTAGAAATTATCCAAAACCAGTAAAATACTTATTGTATGATTTTATTTCGAACAATAGTCATCTTATCGTCTAATTAAATAATTTTTGGACCTTTATAACCCTAAAATAATTATATAATAAAATAATATTTTCAAATATTCCTAAAGAGCCCCTATTCTCCCTTATATACAGCCCTCACCTCTAACCCATTACTCACACCTCTCAATCCCCTTGGATCATCCAACCTCTACCCAAATAATCTCTTAATATCCCTCTCTTCCATCTATAAGCCTTACCTTAGGCATAAGGCACCTCATGAAATCCTTATGGTTCAAACCAAATGGAGTTACCTGATTTAAAGGTAACGTCTTCTCTTAAGATCGTTTCTTTTATTTTAATTCTCCAAAACCATAACTATTTTTATTATGATACATTATAATAATACCAGTATCCTCAATATTCTATTTTTTTATCAAAATTATTTGAACTACACTTATACACAGCTCCATCTAATGGTTAAAGAACATAAAATTTCTATGGACAACGAACTACTGCCTCACGAAACTACGATTATTCAATATTCTCCTACCACCTATTACGGTAGATATTAAGATGAAACTATATTTATATGGTATATATATTATATTTATATTTTCTTTTATTATTATTAATTTTTCATTTATAGCATGTTTTATGGTTTCTATAGTTGGTAAATACAATAATTTCATTTGAGGAAGTGCGTACTACCGCCCCCTCAAAGTGATATGACTCATTCATGATATGTTTGGAGCATATAAAGGATGGAGTTATTGAAATTATATATGATTTTATTCTATAATTGCAATATATATATTTATCGTTACATTTTCATTCAATTAAATACAAAATAGAAATGAAAGTAGTGTTCATGTGTACGTACGACTTACAGTCTCTATGAACGGTGCATTTTTTATCTTTTCTCCCAAGGTTGTGTAATATTATAAATACATATATATAATTGATATATTATATATATATGATATATAAATCATTAATATCATTCTTGAGATAATGGAATTTTCACCACAAAGACAACATGTAAATTTAAGAAGTTCATTTTTTACTCAAGTACCGAATATCGACAAAAAGAATGTTATTAACTTAACTGGTTAAAAAATGTTTATAAAATGTTAATGAGTGATATAAAAAGAATAATAAACTTGAAAATATTCTTAATTAAGTAGAAATTAACATTAGTTTTATATTCAGTAGATTAATGAATGAACGTGTCAAGTCGGACATGGGGTAAGGGGTTTCCATCTCACTTTGTATTCTCATGACATTCATGCTATAATTCCCACAATTTTCTTTTGTGTGGTGTATGTACTTCCCATGATTATATTAATTGTGTAATATAATTTAATTTATGGGTATTTACATATTTATTTTATGATTCTTCTTTCATGGGTTATATGTTTCAAAAGGTACCTAATCGGAATGGGAACCTTTCACCACATTCTTTTAGTCAAGGACTTGTTTTATTACATGCCTTTTAATTTACATTTTCTTATGTTGGGATATATTATTCTATATCCTTGATGATATTCATTTTGTGTCCATGTGATGAGAGACCATTTTCTCTCTCATGAACTCATTTTCTGAATTTAAAAGTGATATCATTAGGCTATTGAATTTCTGTATGAGAACTTATTAACCCAATTTAAATTCTTTGGGTTAAACTTATACATCATGATTATGTCATTAAATGAATATTTTTTAATGAACTATGATTGTTTTACACTTAATATCCACTTATATTGGGTGTATTATTTTTTTGTCCCACAAAATTATGTCATTTATTTGTCCTTAATCTAAGGATATGATCTTTGTAAGGGACTTCGTCAAAATATCATTTCATTTGAGGAATATCTTGATATTGTGCCCCTTTATTATTATATAGGATATATATAATTCCCATTGAAATATTATATAAATAATCTCTATATTCTCATGATATTATGAGTTTGGTTTAATATTATTCATTAATTTTTTTTATTCAAGTATTTTCTCAATTGGTAAGGGACACTTTAACAAAAACATTGTTTTAAATGTTTTAATGATTTAATATTAAATATCAATCTTATTAATATAAATGTTTTCAAAATGGTTTTAAGAATTTATTTATATGGACATTAATGTTTTAAAATGTAAATTCCTATAAAAGTTTCAATGTGGTATGCGACACTTTGATTTATAAATGTCTTTTTTAAATGTTTTAAATGGTTTTGAAAATGGTATGGATAAAGCATTGATTATGTCAATATATTGAAATGTTTTAATTTGATTGCAATGTAGAATTTTTATCATTCCATTATGATTGTTCATATGTTATGATTATATTATAGTTCTTGGTAATTGTTTATAAATATGGGTGGTTTCGTGATAATCCTAGGGCGGGTGATCCCGAGAGAGCTCTCCAATGCATTGGGTAAGATGAAAGAGGTAAACGTTTAATTTTCTCCTAAGAGATTTAGATAATATACTATGATGGGTATTCCAAATTTAACTCCCTACATAGTTGTGAAAGCTGCAATTTATGTTTGATATGGATGCCTCAAGATACCTTTATGATTTTTGATTACTATGTATTATTCATAAATCTTATGATTTCATGAGGTATGTTAAATATCATATTTTATGTATATGTTGGTGAACTAATGTTTTCATTCACAATTTAATAAACCTTACTGAGCTTTTTTATTATCATCCCATATTTTAAAATGTTTTTCATAGGACATAAGATAAATAGGGTCAAGTATGGGATTAAGGAAAAGTCATGTTGTCTAAAACATGAAACTAGACATGACTGTTTTCTTTACGAGTTTATATTTTATGAAAAAAAATGGAAACTAAGTAGTAGTGTCTGTATTGTAATATTTGAGATGTAATGTAATAGTTATGGATTAATTCTCTAACACTCTAAACATGAAAATATCCTCAAAAGGAAATATTCATTTAATTCAAGATTATGTAATGTTTTAAGGTTGGGTCCTTATATTAAGACACGCGCCATCTGATTCTATTACCAACCCTTCATTATAACCATGGGCCTTTATGGTTGAATAAACTCCCTCTACAAATACCACCATTTTCAAGCACTCCATCCCTTCCACTTTTTGGTTGTCAACAATCTATTCCACCACTTTTTTTACTGGTCTAATAGTGGAAGAACGAATATATAGAGACTTCTCTTGCTGTCAACACCCCCATCTGATACAATTTGAGATAATGATGAAATATTATAATCCTCCCCCTATATTTACACATATTTTTTTCATCCACCAAACCACATAAAGAAGGGAATTCCTCCTTCAAAGCTAGAAGTTATGACCCAACCCCCAACCAAGGAGGGTCAGCACAAATTGATTAAATTACAAGAATCCCAGAACATTTCTCATTAGGTATCGAGGAGCGAGGCATATGGAAATCCATGTGCAAATGATTGTGATGACAACAAGATAGAAAAAATTTGACCCACTTCTCAAAAACCACATATTAAAGGAAACACACTTTTTCACATACCTCAATCTAGATAGCTTCAATCAAGGGTTTAAATATGTCTTTTCCCCCATATATTTGGGGCTAATTTAGATGGAATAAGGATCTAAAACTCACTTCAAAGGCTAGGAATATACCAAAGATATTACCTAACATCCGGATAATAGTACTATTTTTAATGGATTGGGAAGGCCCAAGAAACATAGCCAATCGCCGCAAAGGGTAGATCACATTTCCAGTGAAACTCATAAATCCATTTTAGTAGGGAAAATGGGAACCATCACAGGATAGTATCTCTTTTGAAAACTCTATATCACGATCTTCCTCACAATTAATGCATAGAAAAAAATGATGTGTATATAAAAGACTGATTATGACTCATTCATGCAGGCGACATATGTCATTACAAAATCCATCGAAACTATTAATTGATGTCCATCGACGACCATAAAAAACTATCAGAGATAACTGATGAAGAAATATTTCCACTGTGAACTAATGTAAAGAAATCAGATCTTAAGGATCCTCGTGGTGGAGTACGAGGACATTTGTAAAAGGGAGAATAAGGGGAAAATTAGGGATAGATACGGGATTTTTAAAGGGACAGAGAGATGATTTTGAGGATGAGAAAGAGGGTTTTGGTAGATCGGCCATCTCTACCACCTGAAAGGCACTTCGCCTCATCTAGGATTCCATGGGGGAAAGCATCCATGAGTAAGTTCTTCTTCCTTCTAAATGTAAAATATCCTCTCCTTCTCCTCCTTATTCAAGAAAAATATTAATAGTATTCCATTTTTTTCCATTTTTTATTATTTATATAGGATTTAACACATATATCACACTAACAATATGATTTACAAGTGATGATATTACACTTCTAATCTCAACTATCACCTTCAAGAACCATTACATATACCCTTTTAATCCCATTAATTCCCCTTGGGGTGTTTCTTTGGTAAATTCAGAAGCTCTATATGAGCCATTATTAAGGAAAAAATGTCCATAATATTTTAGGTTAGGAAATATATCATTGATATAATATATTAATTACTAGGATATAATACAATAAGAAATATATTTTCATTATGAGTTATCCTTTCAATTTCTAATACATATAAAATTTTTGTTTCTGAACATTAGTCGATTAATAATAAACTACATGAGAATATAGATTAAGGGATCATATTCCCAAGTGCTTCACCATGGTTTCCACTAAACCTATTAGTATAAAATAAAGATGGATCAGTGTGACTCTGCATGGATTATCATGAACTGAAAATGATTGTGATAGTGAACAACTATCCTCTAATATAGATTGAGGACTTGTTTTACATGATATATTGAAACTATTACTTCTCTGTGTTTGATCTTTTGTCGGGATACTATTATGTATATTTGAAGGAGGATATCCCCAAGGATTCTTCTCATACATGGTTTGGGCACTATGATTTCATAGTATTTCGGTTTATACTCCCTAATTCTCCAGTAATATTAATTGACTTTATGATTTGATTATTTAAATCTTAACTTCATAAATGTGTGGTACTATTTATAATAGATATTCTCATCTACAACAAAATTAATGAGTAACATGAAGGAACATTTTAGTACTATACTAATGAGTTTTCTGGAAAAAATGTTGTATGAGAACTATAGTAAATGTGAATTCTAGTTGAAGAATGTGACATTACCGGGGCATGTTATCTCTAGTAAAGGGATGTCAATCAATCCATAAAAATTCAAGTAAATTGAAAGATGGATAAGGCCAACATCAATGATAGAAATATAAATATTAAATGGATTAACTACACATTATCATCATATTTTTGGAAACTTCTCAGGATTTCCAAACTCGCTAACCAAGATTTATCATAAGAGAGTCATGTTTTCGAAGATTGGTGATTGTGAAGAATATTTTAATTATTATAGAAAGTGGATAATAACTATACGGTCATATTAACCACTAGTGGGGAATGAGTTTTGATATATATTGATTCATCAAAAAAATGGATTGGGTTTTATTCTCATGAAAGATAACAATGTTATAACATAAGCCTCCTGCCATCTAGGAACCCAAATCAAGACCTATAATTGGATGTAGTGATATTTACATTGGATGTATAGTAAAAATACCTATATAGAGAATTCTTTACATATATATGGATCATAAATTCCTCATGTATACATTCATACAAAAGGATATTGGTATTCACTAATGAAGGTGGTTGGATATGATCAAGTATTTTGATTGTCCAATCCATTACCAACCAAGGAAGGTGATCATAGTGGATGATTCACTTATTAGAAAGGATCTGATAACTCTATACATGTTGAGTATTGAGAGGGATTAAAATTTATTCAACATATAGAGGATGGAAATTCAAATTAAAATATGTTATTTCTCATACCTTTCCCAAATAACTTCCCAGCCATCCTTTATTAAGTAGATCATGATTTCTCAGAATGATGATGTGTATCTATAAAATAAAATAGTGAATATTTTAGAGCATAACATTATTAAATATAGGGTTATATGATTTGGAACCCAGATATTTTTCCCATAAAACCACAAATGAAAATGGAACATTTGGAATGTTCACAAGGTTCATCCTTCTCTATTTATCTTGTAAGTACAATGAAGTATAGAGATTTCCGGAAAAACTAGTCATGGGTTAACCTAAAGAAAGGGATTTTATAATTTATATGTAAATGAATAATAAACCAAAAATACAAGGTTGAATGACCTAATTCTAAGGGTATGACTAATCAATTTCCCAAAACAATATAGAAATCTGAAAACATAAACATGGATTTTATGATAAGACTCCCTCAGAAATATAAAGGTAGAAATTATATCTAGGGGTAGTTTATCACCTTATTAAATTCATTATATTTAAGATATAACACATAATATTTATATCTTGACCAACCCACTAGGATATACATAATGAAACTAGTAATATTTTCTAGACTTCCACTCTCTATAGTATCATAAGGATATCTGATTTTATCCTCGAGGTTTTGAAGAAACCTTAGGAACGTTTTGAATAAAAAACGGAGCTTCTGCACTTCTTATCACCCTCATAGTGATTTATATTCTAAAAGTACCATTCAAACTCTGTAATATATTCTAGGATCATGTTTATTGGATTTCCAAGGATTTTGGGATCAACACTGTCCCTAAGTGGAGTTCTCATATAATTTTTTTTCATTTTATCATTCAAATGGATCCTTATGAGGATTTATATAAGAAGAGGTGTGGGAATCTAACTTGTTCGGATGATGTTTTATAGTGGAATATAATGTGACCTAATATAATATAAAAAATTAAAAATAATGTTCAAACAATTTAATGACATAGGAAATCCATGAAAATTTGATAGAAATGTTTTGGAGACAATCATCAATGAGACTTTGAGTTTAAGATTGGAGATAAGGTGTCACTTAGTATATCACTATGGAAAGAATTCATGATTTTTTGGAATAAGGAAAAGCTTATAACCAGATACATCAACCCCTTTGAGATCTTTGATTGCATCAGAGTAGAGTCTTATTCACAAGCACTCCATCTTAAACTATATCACATAAGTGATGTCTTCAATATATCCTTCTTGATGATGTACATAAAATATATATCACGTGTATTGAATCCATAGGTGGTACCATTAGATGATGATTTTTAATATGGGAAGAATTTAGTGAAGATCACAGATCATAGAGACAAGGTTATGAAAAAATACAACTCACCTGGTTAAAGTGTTATATTGAAACAATAAGTTTTTGGAATCGATTTAAGAATAGTAAGAGGTAATTAAATAGAAGTAACGTTACAAATTTTACAATATGAAATGAAAATTTTCTAGGTTATGTTCATGAAGTGTGAAAAAATCAAGTAAATCAAAATTTTATAAATTAATCACCATTCTTAAATGAGTAGATTCCTTATTAATAAATAATGTTTTTGAAAACACATGCACTAATTTGGATTTTTTGAACAACTATATATTCATTCAAATTTAAAAGGGAATTTTAAATCCTTACAATTGGTTACATTGACATTAAATAGTGATCATATGACAAGTATATATAATGTTTTATAAAAATTATAATTGATATAAATAGTAGAAGTGATGGCCTCAACCAATAGGATTATACGATAAGAACAACATTTATTAGGGATTTCTAGGGAAATAGAATCAATATGATTTTCTCCTGACAAAACCCAATCTAGGATATAATAAATAAATAATGAATGAAGCCATTTTTTATAGATGATAAAGATCATCTAGATCATGGAACAAACCATGTATGGTGAACCCCCCCCCCCCCAAATTAAATTTCATCATCCCACATATATACCTTTGATAATTAACACACTCAATTATAATGAATTTATGGATTTTAGAAAATTTATATTTTAATAAAATATTTTAATTATATTAATTATTATTAAATTTAAATGATAATTATATTTTATTATGTGAAAAATTAATTTTATGACGGTCAAAAAACTATAATTTCAAAAAAAATATTTTTTTATAAAAACAGTTGTTTGATTTAAATGTTTAACTTCATATAATTTGAGAATTAGATGAATGAAATAAATATTATTTTTGAAATTAGTACATCAAAATTTCCCAAAGGGTAAATATTTCATAATTTGGAGATAGTCATATTTTTAGGTCAAAATTAAATACGGTATAAATATACAGCGTGTGTTAAGACATCATAATGAAGCAAGTGTGAGGTAATATATTCCATAAATTATATCCATGAAAAAATATATATTTCCAATTTAAAATAATGGGTTTTAAGGTTATTTGATTAATTTTATAAAACTGAAATAAATTTTACAAAATCTATATTATATTTTATGGTGTTAAAATCATTTCATGTAAACATGACTCACTTCCAAATTACCAAGTGTATTATTTTGATGATCTATGTTTGTAAAATTGTAAAATAAATAAAAATAATTCCCCTTGGTAGAATCCATGGTAAATATATATAGCAATCCAGGATTTACATACATTGATATTATATCTTTTAGATGAGTATTAATTAAATTAAAAAACATGCATCTAAAGATTATGATGGTTTGGTGCCTTTGGATACTAGGTAAAAATTATTATTATTTAATGAATTATATTAATGTTATCCTAGAAATATCTTCTTATTTAGTACTCTCTATATAAATACCCTACTTAAAAACATTCTTTATAACTTGGGGAAATGAAATATCAGATATTTGGATCTCGAAAGATTAGTAAGGGTAAATAAAGGAAAATACATAAACCTAACATAATAATATGTCCATGAGTACATGATCTTGGAATTTATAAACCACAACCTATATGTTAAAGATCAAATAATTTAGTCATAAAATAAAGATTATAATTTCATAAGACATGGATCATAAGGAAATCTAAGAACATGATCTATGAAAGGATATAACATGAATTGATGAACTTTATCCATGATAGTGTGTAAGGGGGTTTTAGTTGAATTTTTTTAATTTTGAATTTTAATGGGTGTATATTGAGGTTTTTAATCTAGTATGTATTAGATGACACAATCTAGATTTCATTAAGATTTTATTAATTGTTATTTTAATATAGTAAATTATATTTTTAGGAAAACAATGGAATTTTGGGTTGTCTTCTATAATGTTGTGTATATTTTTAGAGTCAATTATTAATTATCTTAACCTAGGAGACCTTAGTATCATTTCTTAGATAAATGAGAAGGGTGTTTCCTTGGGAAATTTAAAACTCCATGGTGTTAGTTTTAATTCTTGATTGTTATTTTTGGTATTGTATTCAAGGATTGAGTTCATGCATTACCCAATTGAGTACCTTGCTCAGGGGTCTAGATATAGTATTATGTCTTGTGGAGGGGTAGTTATGAATTTTTCTTATGTGGGTTTTGTTGTTCTAATTAATTTCTCATTTTTCATGATGGTTTTTTTAGTATTTTTTAGTTTTTTTTTGTGGTCATTCGATGTTGATGTTATAGTGTGATATTTCTGGAATTAATGGACATTTATTCTCATTATTATTGTTTACAGTTAGTGGTGTGTTATTTTTTACTATTTTTTTTAAATTCTAAATGCATGGGAGGATTGAAATATGTTTTAACCAATTTTATAACTAATGCTTAGAAATCACTGTAGTTGTGTTTCACTTAATGAAGATCATTTTTTTTTGGATTTGATCCATGGGTTTATAGAGTGGCATTTGTTGGTAGTTTCCCTCTATAATATCCCCTTTCAGAATTTTACCATATTTTCTCCTCATAGTGTTGTTTTTTATATAGTCCCATCTGGTCTCATTTACCTTTATCAATACTTTATAGTGGAAGAATGTGACAGGGTACATAGAATTTACACAGCCAAATAATATTATTTATGTATTATATTTGACTTATTATTTTTTTGGAGTAACCATATATTTTTTTACAACTTTAGAGTGGTTCGAGAGGGCCTAGAATGATTTTGGATTAAACATGTAGAATATCACCTAATGAACTGGTGCTTTAGCCTGTGAAATTATTAGGCAGTGTGGGGCCATTCACGCCCTGAAATAGAGGCTCACATAATGAACCATCAATACAATTCATATGTTTGTTTTTTCAATTAAATTCACCTCATAAATTTTCTTCACAGTGGGAAATTTTCTAGGGAGTTCACATTAACCCTATGAGATATGGTTCACCTTATGATTATCACCATATAGTTTTTAATTATTTCCCCAAAAATATTCTTAATCAAGTATCAGAGGGTTTTGTCCCAAATATATCCTCAATCTCATTCATTCAACTCATGGGGATAACCATGGGATATCTCTCCCTTTCTACATAATTAATTTAATCTCCTCTATCGAATATAATATTATACTTCCAATGTATTTTTGAAACTTTTTCTTTTTTAAAATTTTATTTTCCCAATTCCTCCTTTATTCATTGTTTTCCACTTTCTTTTGAAATCTTGGTGATTTTATAATTTATTATAGTGTTTATAATAAACTAAACCTATATAATTTGGTTATTATAACATGCTTGGGTGGCCTCTTTAATTGTAAGAGTATTCTCCATCGAATGTTCTTATATCCTACTTTATTTCCATTGATCCAAGGTATATTATTTTGTGATATTTCATTTAATTAAATTTAATTTCATATTTTGGAGTCTTGAATGCATTTTATATTTAATTATATTCATATGTGATAAATATATCTAGTTTCTTATTATTTTAAATGGGATTTTCACTTGGCATAAAAAGTGATAAATTTTTTTCTAAGGGTTTTCTAATTTTAGAAGGGTTCATTGAAATAAAAATAATTTTTGAAATTTTATTATTATTATTTAAGTTGAATTGGTTTTATAGTTTTATCTCAAACTATTTATTTCTGAATTTGTGCAAGGAACTGATTTCTTAGGATATTTTCAAGTGAAATTAATGTTTATATTCTAAATAAATTAAATATAATTTTTAAATGTGTTGATCAATAAAAAAATGTTTTGAAATTGAATTTTCAAATTAATAGAAGTTGTCTTGGTATACACACTCTTGATATTATCTGGGTCCATTAAGCACAATTAAATCGTTTTATAAAATTTTTGGGTTTGTGATATGTATTTTTTTCCCATTGTGATTTCCTATAATTTCATGGGTGTTTCTTTTTATGTTTTTTATTTATTGATTTATGAAAATTGGTAGTTTTTTATGAGGTTTTTGGTGTTGAGGGTGAGTTACTGTTAATATGTTTTTATTCATGAATTGATTGTTTTCTCACCTTAACTTTTAATGTTTTTCATGGTAACCCATGTGAAAAAGTGTGAGTTCTAGACTTATACAACAATAGATAGCCATATTATATTACATTTCTCTCTAGTGTGAGATAGAAAGAGATGAGGAAATTTATAACTGATGTTTAATTAATGATAATGAGGTGAATTTTGTTATTTTTGTGCAACATATATTAAAATTTGGTCCATGTTTGTTAAGGTCTGTAACTTTCTCACATTAGAATATAGGGTAGATCACATGACTCATATTCTTTGATCGGTGGGTTGATGTAGAGGATTTTTTAAATTTATTTTTATAAGAACACTTAACTAGGACTGTATAAAATATTGTTTATTATTATATCATATATCAGTGACATAATTACTTTTGATTAACCATATTAATTTGTGTAGTGAGAGTTTTTTTTGTAAAGAATGTTTAAAAAAAATAAAGAATAGTCATTTAAATGAAAAGGAATATTTTATATTAAAAGTTTGTGTTCAAAAAAACTAAATTGATTAATTCCATTTAAAATAAAATTAATTAATGTTTTTATTTAATATTTTCTTCACTGCATTAGTTTTTGTGAAGTAAATGGACTATTTTACAAATATATTTTATTAATTTTTTGGTTTCTAATAAAATTATATATAAACCTAGTTTTTTAATATATTTTAAATTGTAATAAAAAGAAATATATTTTAAAAGTAATATCATAAATTCTTTTTTTAGATTTTTGGGGCCATAGTATTTCTCAAAACCTACATAAACTATTCAGTGAATATGGATATTATTTATTTATTTATATTTCCCTAGAATTACCCTCTTTCAGGATTGGTGTTTGAGTCGGTTGGGTGATGAAATATAGGTGTAATTATTTATTTAAATATAATTTAGTTTTTTATTTGTTTTTTTTTTGTTGGGTAATGTTTTCATATATTCCACTTTTATTTTTCTACTTTTTATTATTCAAAGTTTAAAGTATTAATAATTAATTCATTATTGATACACTATCATTGGTTTCAATTCCATGGGGATTGGTAATGCCCTTTTGATACTTCCAAGGACTTTCTTAAGTGCCCACATCGTGGATGACATGAGTTATTTAATGACATAAAATCACAAAAAAACATTAATACCACAAAAATATTATTAATAAGAATTTAATCAAGCTTCTACAGAAACCATGTAATTCCAATCATCTCCATGTAATTAGATCATTTATGTAATGAAATCCCTAAAATTACAATCATTAAAATGAACTCCCCCTAGAAAATTAACTATATTTTTTTAATTTAATTTTTTAAATTATTAATCCACATTGATATTTTTATATCTAATGGATGTGTTGCACTCCAGTTTTATCTCTCTAAAAATTTCTTCATGAAACAAGTCCTAATACCAAGACTTGGAATTTAGAAAAATGATATGAAAAAATTATACCTTTAAATCACTACTAAAAATTTATCTCTAAAATGATCTTATTATAATTCTAAAAATGTGATCCATTTAATCCTAATAAATACTTTGATCGTTATATTTCATTATCATTTTATTTGACATACCGAACTAGGATCCACTAAAACAGTGCCTCAAACCAGTTGGTCATAAGGCCTCATGTACACCTCCCCAAATGCTAGAGGTTGTTGAATAGAAGTGATGGTCTAGTGGATAGATGATGTAGATATTATACCCTCATGATTAGAGTGTGAAATAATTCAATATAATAAGTAAATAATATTATAATTTAAAAAATAGAGTATAATAATTTTCTAATTAATCCCAATAAATACAAAATGAATAAATAACCATACCTGAAAAAAATAAAACGTAAAAAAGGTAACACATAAATAGGAATATAATGACACAGATTAAATAAAGAAAGAAAATAATCCTACTTTGGGAGGCAGATAATGTAAATTCACAACCACTACTCTCAGTATCCCTTGCCCAGTCCTATTCCATAAATTGAAACTGTAAGAAAGAAACCATAGGCCATGATCATGATCATGAATCTATGTGGTCTATCTGGGTACTAAAGGGATTCCCAAACAATGTGTAATTAAAAATCCATACACCCCCACTAATGGTGTCTAATTCTTTCCAAAACATGAATATAAATTAATATTATCTTTTAAGTATTGTAATAAGGATGTGGATGATAAAAATGATCAATTTGGGTTCAGGATCCTAAAGGACACATGGATGACCACACCTACTTCGGCCTAAGCAAGAATGTCTTTAAATACATGTCACACCATATATATATATAAGTACTTTTATTAATATATATATATATATATAAGTATATTTATTAATATATATATATATTCATGTTTTTATATATTTATGTATGAATTTATATAAACCGTATTCTTAGTAACATATACAACCATACGTATAGATAGATAATATTCGCAAAGTCTAGAGTAATAACTCAGGCATCCATGTATAATCATAAAAATTCCATATGGGTCTCATTAGGTAAATATGTTAATGAGAATTATAATTTTAACATGTTATGAAGATCATCATCAACAAAAATCCAAAAAAAATGTTTTCAAATATAACATCTAACATCTAAATCTTGGGCCATGAAACGTCATATCCAACCACTAAAATGGATGTGAAATTCCAAGTCCAATATCTTGGATCAAGGATGTATGAAATATGATGACCAAAAAACCTAACTGAAGACTCTTAGTAATAATCATGTATATAATAATCAAAATTTCCTTATAATCTAATAATCGAGGCATTCCATTAAGTGGAACCCAGTATAACTTCGGGCACAATGTTATACAGTATAACCTATCATACCATCCATGGTATTAATATATGGTAATATAAGTTTATATCAACTTATAATATAATTCATTTAACAAATGATCTCGTCTATTTTATTCCTACATCGGAAAGTAAGTCTCACTCAATGTGTTATATAAAAGTGTAAGTAGTTTCTATTTGATATTATAGGTATGGTACATGGTAACATCTAAGAAAAACATTAGTATTATCATATATCATTTTATTTTTAAAAGATAATCCAAACATTATTTAAGGAGTAATATAGGGATATGTGAATTGTCCATGACCAGTTAACCCTATACATATAGAAATTATACGATATGTCTTGAGGAATTCCTTTCCATTTATCATTTCAACTATTTCTATTTAGTTTCACCATCATAAAAAAGACATACATACAACATTATCATGGGATAATAAAGAATACACACTCATTTGTAATTTAAACATTTTATTTTTCATTAGTTAATCATTTATCATTCTAGGGCCAATTAAAAACAATGAACAAGATGGGAATTTATATGACACACCCAAAGGGTTGAACCAATTTATGGTTTCCAACCTCTAAACATGTTAATTGGACTCACAAATGGTCGAGGGTTTTGTCAAAATATGTAATTAAGGGTATTTTAAATTTTATGATTAATGGATGGAATGTATGAAATTTTATATATTGGTTTACTTTTATAAAATAATGACACTTTATTGGGAAATTTATAAACCAAAAACCTCATTATTTGGATTCTGGACTCATCAATTATTCAGATTCAATTTATGTGTAGTCAAGATAAAACGAAAGAAAATACAAGAACATTAATAAAATAGCACAAGTCACACATTAAAATAGAAATCAATACGAAATGATAAATTTAGGATGGATGAAGATAGAATTGTAGACTCAATATTTTCCATCAAACATAGTGAAAAATGGTTGATTCTGATTTTTGATGGAGGATATTTCAACCTGGATATGAGGATAGGGTGAGCGATACACCATTGGAAGGTAATTGTGTGGTTTCAGGGATGAAAAATGGAGAATAATAGTTAAATACAGTAGGGGAAAAGGGTCATTTCACCGCATAAAATGAGATACGTGATTTGGATGCATAGCTTTCACCAAACCCTCCACCAACCATCAACTACAATTGGAAAAGTTCAACTACTCATTTATTTTTGGTGCATGGTTTTGGAAAACCACTAATACCAAATGGTTTCCCTCTAAAACCCTCTATTGATTTTAACATTGATTCTATAAGGGTGTCTTGTGACTAAAAAATGGTTCCCCTATATAGAGATATATCATGGTATGTGTTATAGAATTTTGCCAACCCATGATCCAACATTACACCCATGTCAATTTCTCCAAAAAAATGAGATTTTGTGTACTGATTCATTTAAAAATAATATTACCAATTGAAACAACTCTCAGTCCTTAAACCCCATCTAAAAAAATTTACATTATCCAATGATCAAATTTATATTCCAAATCTTGGTATAAAATTTATTTCACCCACCAAACGAATTTTCCAAATTCTTTAATAAATTTCAATCCATTTTAAAACATTGGCTGATATATCATTGTTATATCATTTTTTAAGTTCAGTTATTTTTATTTTACCACAAAAATAATATTCTTTTTTATGTCTTTCCATTATATGGTTATATACAAATAGTATCATCTTATTTTAAGGTTTTTTAGGTTTTTAAATGTTATGATTTATATAACATCACCATGACATGGTTTCCAATATGTTCTACTATTTTTAATTTTATTTTCTATAACCATAAAAATACCCTTAAAACATAACAAATCATTAGAATAAAAATATATGTTCTATATAGCTATTCACCGTATTTTTTTCTATTTAACCATGTTTTGATTTGATTTTTCATTATAAAATAAATTTCCATGATATTCAAACCGAATCTATATTCTTTAAATTTGTTACAACTAAAAAATGATTGTATGATTCATAACCAAACCAAAATTATAAAAAAGAACTAAAAATCAAAACATTAAAACATGGTAAATAATAATTACGGTTAACATAAGACAAAAAATATAAAAATAATTAAAGATATTGAGATTTTTCATTCTATGATATCAATATTTTCTTATATATTAATGATTTGGTCTTCATAATTTTAAAAAATACATAATTTATGATTAATCCAAAATGTTAATGAATTCATATAATACAACTTATTGGATTTATACTCAACTAATATGCCTAAAAATTGTGATAAATGAAATGATATTTTATTCCATGATTGACTAGGGTGGTTCTAGATACATAAAATGAAGAACATATAAATTATACACAGACACTAATGTCTTGAATTTTTTAACATAAGTGTTTCAGGAAAATAAAAATTACCAACCTTGAATAATTTTATAATATAATAAATAATTTTAGAGTGCATTATTCAAGTTGTTACAACATAATATATGTATAAAGATATTAATGTTGATCCCAATAAAGGGAGAAAATTAATTTAGTGGGAGAGGATCCAATTGTTAAATATATTACCACATATTAAGGGTATTTAAAGGTGAATTTTTAAATTTTTAATGATCATTTTGTAACCCCATGAGATATAGGAATATGATACTCCTTGAATGTATATATATTTTTTGTTTAAAACTACTTAAAATTATCAACTCATGAAATGGAAGCATACACAAAATCTTATATGAAAAAATTATTTTATAATTTTTTTATGTTTCATTTTTTTAAATGCTTGTTATATTATACACCTTAACAATATAAAACAATATGATATGTAAATACATATAATTTAATTAGAATTAAATTATAGAAGGTTTAACTAATACCTCATACAATTTACGTTCAATATGTTTGGAAAATATTAAATTTTTTTGAGGTAATATAAATGAATGGAAAATATGTGAATGAAGAAAACGTGTGGTGTTACCATAAAAAATATGAATATTTTTAGTGAATTTTTAGGTAATAGACTATATAAATTAATATTGTTAAGACACTGATTATAATATATCATTCTCTATTCGGGGTAGAAAATCAATTCATTTTGAAATATTTTATAGATTGATATTTTATGAATTATAGTGTAGTGATTATTGAATTTCTATTGAAATTATTATGGTCATTGTGTGTAATACACATACCTAAAATATAATAAGTTTTAAATTTTTTTCCAAATTTTAAATAATATCCATGATCTCACATATATTATATAAAATCTATAATGATATTTATATTGAATAACCTCACAATGTTCCATATATTATGAAAAATTTATATGAATTGATATATCTGCACCTAATGGTGTTAAAGGGCCATTAAATTTAACATATTATAAATATATATATATATATATAATTTTATCATCTACTAAATAAAATTGAGTGTTTTGAACTATAAGAAAATGTGTTCATGCAAATATACATTACCGGGGTGATGGTGGTTATGGGTATCTTTGTCATTCATACCTTGGTTCAAGACCACACACATATTTTATTCAATAATCAATAAATATTTTCTTCATTGTCTTCAGATATTTTGAAACACCTCATAATTAGAGAAATAAAATTCTTATATTCTAAGGATTAGAAACATTTAAAATAAAAGGTTTTTATTAAATTAATAAATTAAATAAAAATAAAAAATCCAAATATTTAAAACATTAATGGATAAAATATTCAAACATATACTCCCAATAAATGGATATATATATATATGTTTATATATATATGAAATAAAAAATATTATAAAAATTTAGTATATTTCACCTGTAAAAGTCCCAATCATTGAATATCTAGGAAAAAATGGCCAAACATATTTTTTTGTAAATCCTATATTTATCTATTAAAATAAAACATAATTATTTTTATGTTTATTCACTACCAAATTGTTGAAATAAAAATGAAGGATGGTTTAAAGGACTTATCTTTTCCCTCTGAAATCTAATTTCACTAATGGATCATGATTCCACCCAAATAATATAATTAATAGAAATCCATAAAAAATATAAGAAGAAGCGTGAAGCAGTATCCATTGGATGGAACATAACCTAAATAACTAGGCCCACATATCAATATATAAATTTATAAAAAACAAAATATGATAAAACACCCTTATTAAAAATTATGTTAATTTATACCACCAAAACTCTAGTAACCCTCGCATAAACATTGGTGATATATCAGGATTATAGTTTCAACCACTTGAACATTAGGGTAATTTTCCATCTAGAAGTATCATCAGTTAGCCCACTAGACTTTTAGTGTCCTCCCACCAATGTTTTAGAAGGGGTTTTAATTTTTCACGAGATATATTATTTTTATTTTCTACCAAAATGCCCTCATATACACCTCAAAATCATTTATAAACTAAAAATATTTATATTAAATAATAAAAAGATAAACTCACAAGAACATGATTAAAGAATAAAAAAATGAAATTGGAGTTATTTGATCATTATTAGAATGAATAAAATCCTTATGTATTAAACTTGGTTGAGGTACAATTTTATGTAAATTGAATGATAGAAATTTTTATCATTCTATAAATAATGAATAATTTATAATGTTTTTTGATAAATATCTTCATTGAAAAGTATATTTACATGAACCTTGGTATCCTAAGTATAATTGAATTTGGAAACAAAATTATATGTTAATTGATATTTTTAATTTGTTTATAAAATCCAAAATATTCGTTGAAAATAAATATAATTGATTATGACAATATAGGATTTTGTATCATTGTAACTGGTTGGTAGACCATAATGTTGAGATCATCGGTACGATTTTAATTTCATTTACATTTAGGATATATCTAATTTAAATTGGGCGTTAATACCCCAATAATGGTTCAAAAATATGATCTAACCATCTATGGTAACACAATGTGAATGAGTACAAAAATTTATCTCTATATATTATTATTTTATTCTAAACAAAAGTTCATTTAAAATTTTAAAATCAGGGTTTGTAATTACCTCATGGGGAAGAATAATTTATTTTATCAATATAATATTGATACATAGACATTTATAATAATTTTAAATGTTTGTTACCTTGAAGTGGAAATATATATAATATATTTAGTGAAAATACTACATGAGAGTAGATATATATATATATCAGAGAAAATTTATTCATCCCCGATGATCTATGTACCAAAATACTTTGAAGGATGGAAAATTATTACAACTAGTTTTAAATATATAAACCATTTTTATATAATTGATTGATGTAGTTTGATTAAACAATTTGTAAGAGTAAATTAGAGAGACCCTATGAGAATATAATGTTAAACATTGAAAATTAAAATACATGTTTTGATTCCAATTTATAGTTATCTATTTAATGTATATTCTAAATACATGTAAGTTGATATATAATAACATCCAAAATTGGTCATTATAATAGGAATAAAAACATGAAAGTAGAGTTTTGTACAAGAATCATTTTTTTTGGGTGTGGATTAAAATATACGATACATTTTTTCCAAATAATGTCTAATGAAATATTGTATATATGATTCTAGGATATAAGACATGCATCATTGCTATGGAAATATGATTTTTACCTGATGCATATAATTTCTTCTTAGGAAATAATTCTACTATTATACAAATTCTAGTAAATATCATTGATCATGGTGAAAGAATATCATTGGGAATGAAAATAACAAGATTTGGACAATAATAGAAATGTGGTAAGGTGATAATGTAAATAAAAGTGTTAAAACATGTTATCTAAAAGGATTTATAATTTTTTAATAAATTATCTATAAAATACTAAAGGATGAATATTTCATTATTGGGAAATTAAAATATATGTGGATTATATTTTATAAATTTTAAATTAATTCTATTAACATCCATAAACATTACATTTATTCAACATTATATTTTTTGGAGTTTTTTGAATATTTTTAAAATTATAATTATATTAAAAACCTATTTAAGTAATACTTATTTAAATGTTATATTAGAAATTATAAAAATGATAATATTGTGATGCTTAAATTTATGTTTGTAAGTCCAATATAAAATTAATAAATGATTTATCGAGAATGATAAATTAGGAAAATGTTTTTAATTGTAAAGTAGAGAATTTGGTATATTAAAGTAATTAAAGAGAATGAAAAAATAAATAGTAGGGTATCCATAACAAAAACAATACTAAATTTGGGTATACTAGAGGTTTCGAGTTCTAATATGTATCCAAGTGTGTAGATGGTTTATTACATTACTTTTTAGAAACCCTATATAACTTCAAGGGCCTGAAGAAAGTCCTAATAGACTACAATAGAGATATCAATAGAGTTGTATACATTCTTCTTAAATGAGAATGTTGGAATTATCGAATGCTTTGAATTAAAATACTTTTTACTACTAACTTTTCAAATATAGTCTGACTAGTGTGTCCCCATACACCAATTCTCACCTCTCTTATCTTAGTTTTTTATCTATTTAAAAATATAATATATAATAACTTTTTTGACATTGTATATGTAATTTCGTATAATAATGTAAATATAAGTTAATACATATAATTTTATTTTTATTTTTTTACTCATTAATATATACTTAAAGGAACAGTTTTGAGCTACTTGGTAAGATATTTTACAGAGTTATTTATTCTTGTTATTTCATTACACATCATTTTTAATGGATTTTTTATATACCATTATATATTGGTGGATATGAACTTTTCATCAATTTATTTTGAGTCACGACACATGAATGTGAAAATTAAGAAAGGGAATGGGTTCAAAAATCAGTATAGGATGGTTGTGGTGAAAAAATAAAAATTTAAATTTTAGAACATTACATTATGAATTGACTAAACATTCAACATCTCTTAGAAAAGTTTTTATATAAAAATTATATTTTTAGTTTTTTAATTTTTTCCCATTGAAAATATTAAACAAGTGGTTAATTAACATAAAATAAAAATATAATAATATAGTAATAAATCTATTGAGATTAATTTATATAAATAAAATAATATATAGTTTCCAATAAATGTTTTTTGATGTCTATGTGTTTTTTATTTGAATATAAAAGTGTGTAATACTAATTTTATATTGAACATGAATTACAGGTTTTGGTAGATCAGAGTAATTTACATGATAAGTTTTTTATGGATTATGTGTTTAGCTATAAATTAGATAATTAATAATAAAAATATCAGGGCTTTATTTATATTTTAAACACTCGTTATCTTTATAATGATGGTTTTTTGTATAGTATTAACATGAATTTTCGGTATATTATTTTTGAAATTATTTACCTATTTTGATAAAAGCTTTTTTGATATATGTTTTTATTTCTAATATGTATTTACCTGATTTGTGTTTTTACTATTTCAGTCATTACTAATTAGTTTATGTGTGAGTATGTCTTCGAGTATATGGATCTATAGTATCATATTTATTAGATTTATTCATGGTCAGTGATTATCATTTGATGGGTATTTTATTTTAATGGAAAGGTTTGGTAAGCTAGATATATGGTAAAAATTTATATTCTTTATTGAAATACACCAATAATTTATAATTTTTCCCACTGTGGACCATTCGATACATCACATTCAATATTTCATGTCTTATAATTTTGTAATGTAAACTACTTTGACCCACCTCCAATACATCTAGGGTTAGAGACCACAACTGATGTACCCATGGAAATGATGAGAGGAATAATGTTAAATATCAAGTTTACATCAACTAAAACATAACAACATAAACTATATTATAAACAAATTACCAATAATTAAACATTCCATATTTATGTATAACATGTATCTTCCCAATAAAATTGAACATAGTTATATAAAAAGACACATAAATAAATCAAAACATTAATAGATATATGAAGTTTCAATAAATAATGGATGAAATCATTGTTATTGTGCTAATATTGTAACCAATATATCATCTACAATATCTCCCATCAGTATCCAAACTAAATGATAATAAAAAAACAACATATTATAAAATACATGAACACTATATAATAAATCATTAAAATGTATGCATTTAGGTGAGTAATAATACTCATTAAGGTCATCCAAACCAATGTGACAAACCATAAAATGATAGTTTCTCTAGATATTATAGAAAGGTAATTTATTTAAAAAAATCACAACACTTTGTTATCTAACAAATTAATATTTTGGGTTATTTCTAAGCATGAAATATATACCATTCCAAAATCACACTCACCAAATAACAAAGCAGTCATATGTATATATGTATAACCTATATATCTTGGGAAATTATGTTTTTAAAATTATTTTATCCTTTAAATATTATTTGATATAAAAAAATTATTTTGGATTTTTTACACAAAATACCAAGTTTATCTGGTGTTACATGAATCATCGATATTAAATGAAATGTGTCACACAATTAAAATGTTATTATTTGATATAACAGTTAACAGTAAGATTCTAGAATGGAGGGTAAGAATAAAATTAACTAAATTATGGAAAATTTCTTTAAAATGTATATAAAATTATTTCATTGATGAAAAATTAATTAAAATAGAAACTATTTCAAAATAAAGGAAGTAATTCTAAAAAATATATTTTTGTTATTCAAAAATATCTGTTCTGCCTCAATAAAATAAACAAACCACTTTTGTAGAATAATTTTAATGAAAATTTATATATTATATATATTCAACAAACTATTTAACATTCGTGTTATGTGTTTTCTATAAAACATACAATAATAAATCCATCTTTATGCTTGGAACTCTTTCTATTCTAAAAAAAGTTCTCTTACCTTTTATGGTGCATTTGTTTTAATAATAATTTTATCAAATTTTTAAAAACGAATTTGAAAAAATAAAAAACATTATTTAAATCTAAATACCAAAACTAAGTTATTGTTAATTTTTTAAATTTTTCAACATATTTCCATTTTTTGATGAAAAGTAAAAACTTTTGATGAATTTTGATTGAAAAATTCCATTTGGATTAATTTATATTGATGTTAATTTATCTTAAAAATATGTTTTAAATGAAAATTATTTTAATTATACATCCATTAATCTAATTTAGTTCATTAGAATCAATTTCATATTGAATTTTTATATAATTGTTTTTAATCTTTTAATCATTTTCCTATTAAAACCTCATTTTCCTAACACATATGTGGGATTAATTTAAAATTAAAATTTTTCCAATTATATGAATGGAATATAGAAAAAGGGATTCCATATTTTAAAAGACAATAATTTAAATTATCTAATAATTTAAAATTAAATTTTTACAAAAATTTATACTACATGGGACAAAAATTAATTATTCTGGTTAAGGTAAAAATGGGTTTATGTGGGGTTAAACTAAAATAATAAGGGTAAAAAATAAACTATAATCATTTATAAAAAACATGTCCATATATCTACAATTACACATATATTTAAAGATAATATTTTCTTATTTACTCTATTGACATATTGTCACGACCCCCTTCCATCAAAGATGCCCCTCCTGAGCTGGCAATGGTGAAAGGGAGATAATGACCCCCGAGTCCCACCTCCAGTAGGCCCCGGGGTGGAGACTAGCGCCAAGGGTATGAGTTTATTTTTTTTCAATCATGGGAGGCATTACCCTTTTTATAGTTAGGATCGGAAATAGGACAAGTCAACCACCAAAAAGGAAAAAGAACAAAGGTGTAGAAAAGAAACCCAAACCAGTCCCATATGCATGTATAAATAAACTGAAACAGGTACAAGTACAAATAAGCTCAAAGTACAAGTGAGTACAGTACCAAAAGAAAAACAAGAAAACAGCAACTGCACAGCTCCCACTGCCTGACTAGTAGGGTCCTTCATGGCCCTGGTAGTCCTCCTGAAAACCTGAAACAACGTAGGGTGAGCATACAAGTATACTCAGTAGAGAACCTAAAGCTCTCGTGCACAAGTGGGGAGACACCCTAAGGTCCCGTGAGAATACAGAAGAACCAGAAACTAACAAGGAAAAACTATCCACCCAGCCTCACTGGTCACACTCACCAAGTAACACAAACAAGTTTAGTATATATATAGAACAAAAGTATTGGGTACCCCGCACCATTTCCCACTTAATTAGATGCTGCTCTTCCTAACGGCAAACGTCCTGACGCTACCACACTCTTCCCGCCCACACACACCTGGGCCACAACCACTAACCCGCCCGCAGACACCTGGGCCTCATCCCGAAGGTTCATGGGAACGGTAAGCCTGCCCGAAGAGTCTTGGGCTAATGGTCGCCTCAACCATCACAGCCTCTGAGACCTACCTGAAGAGTCTTGGGTGTAAGGTCACCTCAAGCCATCATAGCCTATGGAAGAAGGAGCAGGAAGGAGCTAGTAACTAAGGGGGAACACCCTCTCCCATAAAATGAGAGTGTTCGGCACTAGGTTCTTGACATGGGTGTGGTGCGACAAAACACAAAGATACAATTATATATATACATATACCAAACACACAACCCAACCTATGGCTTCTTAAAAAGAGAAACTGAGCATGTGCCTCGGCACTGCTACCACGAAGCATGCATCAACAACCAAACAATCATCCCCCAACCCCATTTAGGTTTTCATGTTTCATGCAATAGATTAACAAATTATTACTACTGGGCAACTAACATCCAGACAAAACCTTTCACAAACATATCCCTGCCATCCACAACCAAGGTTAGGTAAAACGCAAGCAACCACATGCCATTTCATTTACAAGAGATTATCACAACCATACAACATTCCATCATTCATTTATTTCAAAGTTCCACACATAAAACCCTTTCCATGCACAAAACATTTCCGCATTTGAAAACACCTTTTACTTCAAAACACTTTTCATAATCAAAACACTTTTCATAAATAAAGGCATTTTCCACAAAACAACCAAACCACCAACATGTTCATTATTCCAACTTTTTTCAATCGGGGTGATCACACAAGGTTTTAATTCTCATTTAATCATCTGGTCTTTACGTGCTTATCCATTTTCCATGTTTTAACAAAACCAACCACAAACAATTCAGATATCAATTGCGCATGCAAAGGCCACCAACGGCCTTGATTTTCAGTAGGCAAAGGCCATTCAATCCAAAATCACAATCAGAAGATAAAGAAACTGGAAGGCAAAAGAAACAGCACAAAACCCCAAACCCTTCTTTATCCGGTTATTATCTTTATATAAAGTTCAACTGCATCCCATGGAACAAAAGAAAAATATCCCACCCTGCATGTTGCACCAAAAAGAGAGACGAAGGTAAACCCCTACCTCAAAAGGTCCCGATCACGTCGCTTCCGACGACGTCCTTCGGTGTCCTCCGCCTTCGCCAAACCCGAAAAACACCTCCTAGGATGGAATCTGGAGAAGGAAGGTCGTAAGGAAAGGCGACAAGTCCGAGCTTAGAAGCTTCCTCTCGTCGCTACGATCCTGTGGCCGCTGACGGATCGTAATTCGGAGCTCGGACAAAGAAGTTAGACGAGGAATACTTTTCAATCGTCCAAGAGCGTCGTCGTGCGACAAAGAAGAGATCGATATGGAAGATAAAACATGAACTCGTTCTTATATAGGCAATTAATAGGTAAATCCGTATTCAGCGTGCATTAATGAATACACGATGTGACCGTACATACGTTACATGTTTTGATTGGTTAACACACAACACGTCACGCGGTTTCCACGCATTTTAATAATAATGATAATTCTATCAATATGTGGTGTTTCATTGACCCAAGGCATGAGTCATAAAAGTAGCTCATTAATGGTCTTAAAATGACCGTCATAATTTCAGGGTTACGATGTCGCTGACGGATCGTCAATCCGATACTGTATGAGGGAGATACGTTGGATACAAGATCCCGTAATAATAACAATATTAAATCTATTAATTCATGAGCGTTTCGGGTACCCAATCTGAAAACCCGAAAAAGACATCCAATATTGGACTCATAATTTTCGTCTCGTATTCAGGGTCGCACTGCCACTGACGGTTCGTGAAACCGAGGTCGCACGAAGAAGTTATTGTGAAAAATGTTTTTTATTATCAAAAAAAATGATAACAATATTTTATTAATTATTTATTTATTTATTTCTCTAACTCCAATCAATCACCATTTTTCATTTTTCACGCTGGAAATGCATCACCAATTATCTCCTTTACTATTTATTTCACACTTAATTTTATTCCCATTAATATCTTATAACTCCTCCCTCTCTCCAATCTTTATTAATTCTTTCTCCCAAGATTCTCTCCCACAAAAAGTGGCGCCTCTCTCTTATTTTTATTTTTCAATAAATTTTATTTTCTCTCTCCAATCTTTATTTTGTTTGTGCGCCTCCCCTTTTATTTCATATTATTATATTTTTCATCTTCTCTCTCCTTGTGGAACGCCCCAAATTTATTTTAAACCTTTATTTATTTATTTTTACACAATTATCATAACATGTTTAATTTATTTTCATATCTCAAATCTCATTGCATTTAATTCAAAACATAATTCTCATTAAATCATCATTACCAGATCTATCAAAAAAAACCAACATTATTATTATAATTATTTAGTATAACACTTATAACAAAACCCCAAAAAAAAATTATTAACACGTCACCAATTATTATTAATAATTATTATTATTTTTGATGTCTGCCGCATTGACCACATCAAAAAAACGTTTTTACAAAGTAATCGACTGGAGAGGTCCGGGCCATTACATTAGATACCTCTCAAAACATTCTCGTCCTTGAGAATTAAAAACCGACCCAGAAGAAGGAAAGGATCTGAAGAACCAATCCACAAGATACCTCTCAGGGCTCTTGTCATGACAAGGAACCAACCAACATCTCTATGAGTTAGGAATTCCCTCTCCTATGTCAAGATACTATCCACTTTAGGCGGCACTGACTCGCCTGCACGGGTTTAATCGCATCCTCATTAATGTGTCTTCATTAAGGATCAGTTTTTTCCTTTCCCATATATCCGGACAAGCCACACACTTCCCAAGAACAAGGAACAAAGATCTCACATCCAACAAGCCAACATTTTATATATCAAAGGTACAGGGTAACACCAACAAACAAAGGAAGGTACAAGTCAAAACAACCCCGGGTACTGAGCGCACATCTGGGTCTCCCGCTCCCAAGTGCTCTCCTCAAGGCCGTCATGCCTCCACAACACACGAACCAAGCCGTTGGTTCGTCCACGGAGCACTTTCTCCTTGCGATCCTCGATCCTGACTGGTCGTTCCTCGAAGGTCGCGTCTTCTCCCACATCTAGCTCTCCCCAGTTGATGACATGAGAGTCATCATGTAAGTACTGACGAAGCAGGGAGACATGGAAGATGTCATGGACCCTCTCCAACTGAGGTGGTAGGGCCAGCTGATATGCCACCTCGCCAACTCGCCTCAGCACCTCGAAAGGTACGATGAACCTAGGGGAGAGCTTACTCCCCTTTCCGAACCTCCGCTGCCCCCGTCGAGGGGAAACCTTCAAGAACACATGATCTCCCACCTCGAACTCCAAGGGCCTCCTCCGACGATCAGCATAAGACTTCTGCCGATCCTGAGCTACTTTCCTCCTCTCCCGCACAAGCTGGACTTTCTTCGTGGTGCTCTGCACTACTTCTGGTCCAAGATTACCAGTCTCACCAACCTCTGCCCAGCAAAAGGGTGAACGACATGGTCTTCCATACAAAGCCTCAAAAGGAGCCATGCTGATAGTAGAGTGGAATCTGTTGTCATAGGCAAACTCTACTAAAGGAAAGTGTCGTACCCATGATCCTCTGAAATCCAGAACACATGCTCGCAACATGTCCTCCAATGTCTGGATAGTCCGCTCTGTCTGTCCATCCATATCGGAGAACACGGCTCTTCTCCGGAAGCAGTCGATAACAGCACTAATAGAGAACAGCCAGTTGATGCCTAAGATGACGTCGTATGGCTGCATCTGTAGCAAAAGAAGATCTCCAATGGACCGATGTGGTCCCAACGTCAGCTCGCATCCCCGAAAAACACAAGACAAACGGGTCTGACCTCCAACAGGCGTACTCAGTACCAGGGGTATATAAATTCTCTCTACGTCTAGACCCAAAGAATGGGCTAGACTGGGTGCAACAAAAGAGTGTGAAGCTCCTGAATCGAACAAGGTAGAAACAAGAGTGCTGAACAAACAGATCGTACCTCGTACCACCTCTGGTCCTGCTGGAGCTGCCAACTCTGCTGCGTGCAACTGTCCACGCCCAGCTCCTATGCCTCTCTGATGTCGACCGCCTCCCCGACCACGCCTTGGTCGAGGTCCCTGAGAAGCACCCTGAGATCGGCCTCCTCCTACAGGGTCTACCCTCGGAGGGCCCTGCTGCTGCAGAAAGGGCCTCGACGGTAACTGCTGCTGACGTGGGTATTGATCCTGACCACCTCCACCGTGCTGAGCTCTGGTCGGGCACTGACTCCGGACGTGCCCGAAACCTCCACAAAAAAAACACTTCAGTCCAGGACTCGAGAAGGAAGGACGAGGGCCTGAAGACCTGAACTGGAACCGCTGGGGCCTGCTCCCCGCCGGCCAGAACCTGGAAGGTCCGGTCGCAGGAGGTCTGCTACTGACTGCCTTCCCCTTCGACGGACCCGCCTGGATCCCTTCTCGGGGTGCACCTCCCTGCAAGTGCATCCTCTCTACAACTTCCGCCTTCTTCTGTACGGCTAAGTATGTCGGAAGGGTGAAGGGGGTCACAGCATACTGGAGCAAAGGACGAAGCGCCTCTTCCAAATGTCTCGCCCGAGACTCTTCATCCGGAAAGAGTTCCGGAGCAAAGCGTAGGAGATTCTTGAACTTAATTACCAACTCTTGAACCGTCATACTCCCCTGCTAAAGGGAGAGAAACTCCTAATTCTTTTCCGCCTTGATCAAATAAGAAAGGAATTCCTCTCGTAACTCCTTTTCGAAGTCAGCCCATGGAATATCTGCCTCCTTCCTCTCCCTGAGGTAGAGCATCCACCATTGGCGTGCCGTGCCTCTCAGCTGACTGACCGCTAGGGGGACCCAGTACTCCTTCGTAGCATGGATCAAGGTAAAAGTGATCCCTAGATCTTCAAGCCACCCCTCCGTCTCCAGGTCCGAAGTACTTCCCTCGTACTTCTTGAGAGTCTGACGCTGGAAAGAATGGTGGGTCTTCTGCCACTGGCTGTCTTCCTCCTCTTGATCGATCATCAGTTGATCGATCGCCTGAACCTGCTGGGCCTCGGCAGCCTGAGCCACCTGAGAACGCCGTCCTGGTGCCATAGCTGTATGGTAAACAAGGAAAACCTAAGCCCGAGTAGTAAGGAGATTTCTCAAGGGTTCATTTTATCATTTTACTTTATTCCCAGAACGTCCCAAATCAAGTAAAACACAAACATGATGATGCATGTACCTTTCCTAGGGTTTCTACCCTAAAATCAATGTAGCCTCACTTGGTTGTTCGGTAGGCTCAGAGTCATTGCATCGGATCATGGGGGGCCCAAAAATCCCATGTCCTAGTCGGTCTTCCCTGGCCTATGTCACACACCAAGATTAGCTAACACTGTTTCCCTACCATCCCATGCAATCCTCACTATGCCTAACTCAAGACTCCATCCTATCTCTCAACCATTCCTTTGATACCATTCTGTCACGACCCCCTTCCATCAATGATGCCCCTCCTGAGCTGACAATGGTGAAAGGGAGATAATGACCCCCGAGTCCCGCCTCCAGTAGGCCCCGGGGTGGCGACTAGCGCCAAGGGTATGAGTTTATTTTTTTTCAATCATGGGAGGCATTACCCTTTTTATAGTTAGGATCAGAAATAGGACAAGTCAACCACCAAAAAGGAAAAAGAACAAAGGTGCTGAAAAGAAACCCAAACCAGTCCCATATGCATTTATAAATAAACTGAAACAGGTACAAGTACAAATAAGCTCAAAGTACAAGTGAGTACAGTACCAAAAGAAAAACAAGAAAACAGCAACTGCACAGCTCCCACTGCCTAACTAGTAGGGTCCTGCACGGCCCTGGTAGTCCTCCTAAAAACCTGAAACAACGTAGGGTGAGAATACAAGTATACTCAGTAGAGAACCTAAAGCTCTCATGCACAAGTGGGGAGACACCCTTAGGTCCTATGAGAAAACAGAAGAACCAGAAACTAACAAGGAAAAACTATCCACCCAGCCTCACTGGTCACACTCACCAAGTAACACAAACAAGTTTAGTATATATATAGAACAAAAGTATTGGGTACCCCGCACCATTTCCCACTTAATTAGATGCTGCTCTTCCTAACGGCAAACATCCTGACGCTACCACACTCTTCCCGCCCGCACACACCTAGGAAAAACCACGCATCTCGCCCGCACACACCTGGGCCACAACCACTAACCCGCCCGCAGACACATGGGCCTCATCTCGAAGGTTCTTGGGAATGGTAAGCCTGGCCGAAGAGTCTTGGGATAAAGGTCGCCTCAAGCCATCACAGCCTCCGAGACCTACCCGAAGATTCTTGGGTGTAAGGTCACCTCAAACCATCATAGCCTAAGGAAGAAGGAGCAGGAAGGAGCTAGTAACTAAGGGGGAACACCCTCTCCCATAAAATGGGAGTGTTCGGGACTAGGTGCTTGACATGGGTGTGGTGCGACAAAACACAAAGATACAATTATATATATACATATACCAAACACACAGCCCAACCTATGGCTTCTTAAAAAGAGAAACTGAGCATGTGCCTCGGCACTGCTACCACGAAGCATGCATCAACAACCAAACAATCATCCCCCAACCCCATTTAGGTTTTCATGTTTCATGCAATGGTTTAACAAATTATTACTACTGGGCAACTAACATCCAGACAAAACCTTTCACAAACATATCCCTACCATCCACAACCAAGGTTAGGTAAAACGCAAGAAACCACATTCCATTTCATTTACAAGTGATTATCACAACCATACAACATTCCATCATTCATTTTTTTCAAAGTTCCACACATAAAACCCTTTCCACACACAAAAAATTTCCATATTTGAAAACACATTTTACTTCAAAACACTTTTCATAATCAAAACACTTTTCATAAATAAATGCATTTTCCACAAAACAACCAAACCACCAACATGTTCATTATTCCAACTTTGTTCAATCGGGGTGATCACACAAGGTTTTCATTCTCATTTAATCAGCCAGTCTTTACGTGCTTATCCATTTTCCATGTTTTAACAAAACCAACCACAAACAATTCAGATATCAATTGTGCACGCAAAGGCCACCAACGGCCTTGATTTTCAGTAGGCAAAGGCCTTTCAATCCAAAATCACAATCAGAAGATAAAGAAACTGGAAGGAAAAAAGAAACAGCACAAAACCCCAAACCCTTCTTTATCCGGTTATTATCTTTATTTAAAGTTCAACTGCATCCCATGGTACAAAAGAAAAATATCCTACCCCGCATGTTGCACCAAAAAGAGAGACGAAGGTAAACCCCTACCTCAAAAGGTCCCGATCACGTCGCTTCCGATGACGTCCTTCGGTGTCCTCCGCCTTCGCCAAACCTGAAAAATGCCTCCTAGGATGGAAGTTGGAGAAGGAAGGTCGGAAGGAAAGGTGAAAAGTCCGGGCTTAGAAGCTTCGTCTCGTCGCTACGATCCTGTGGCCGCTGACGGATCGTAATTCGGAGCTCGGACAAAGAAGTTAGAGGAGGAATACTTCTCGATCGTCCAAGAGCGTCGTCGTGCGACAAAGAAGCGATCGATATGGAAGATAAAACATGACCTCGTTCTTATATAGGCAACGAATAGGTAAATACATATTCAGCGTGCATTAATGAATACACGATGTGACCGTACATACGTTACATGTTTTGATTGGTTAACACACAACACGTCACGTGGTTTCCACGCGTTTTAATAATAATGATAATTCTATCAATATGTGGTGTTTCGTTGACCCGAGGAATGAGTCATAAAAGTAGCTCATTAAAGGTCTTAAAATAACCGTCATAATTTCAGGGTTACGCTGTCGCTGACGGATCGTCAATCCGATACCGTATGAGGGAGATACATTGGATACAAGATCCTGTAATAATAACAATATTAAATCTATTAATTCATGAGCGTTTCGGGTACCCAATCCGAAAACCCGAAAAAGACATCCAATATTGGACTCATAATTTTCGTCTCGTAGTCAGGGTCACACTGCCACTGACGGTTCGTGAAACCGAGGTCGCACGGAGAAGTTATTGTGAAAAAAGTGTTTTATTATCAAAAAAAATGATAACAATATTTTATTAATTAGTTATTTATTTATTTCTCTAACTCCAATCAATCACCATTTGTCATTTTTCACGCTGGAAATTCATCACCAATTATCTCCTTTACTATTTATTTCACACTTAATTTTATTCCCATTAATATCTTATAACTCCTCCCTCTCTCCAATCTTTATTAATTCTTTCTCCCAAGATTCTCTCCCACAAAAAGTGGCGCCTCTCTCTTATTTTTATTTTTCAATAAATTTTATTTTCTCTCTCCAATATTTATTTTGTTGGTGCGCCTCCCCTTTTATTTCATATTATTATATTTTTCATCTTCTCTCTCCTTGTGGCACGCCCCAAATTTATTTTAAACCTTTATTTATTTATTTTTACACAATTATCATAACATCTTTAATTTATTCTCATATCTCAAATCTCATTGCATTTAATTCAAAACATAATTCTAATTAAATCATTATTACCAGATCTATCAAAAAAACCAACATTATTATTATAATTATTTAGTATAACACTTATAACAAAACCCCAAAAAAATTTATTAACACGTCACCATTTATTATTAATAATTATTATTATTTTTGATGTCCGCCACATTGACCACATCAAAAAAAAGGTTTTTACAAAGTAATCGACCAGAGAGGTCCGGGCCATTACACATATAATAATCTTTGTAAAACATAATTTATTTAAAAAATACCAAGTGTGTCATCTCCCCCATTTATAAAAGGTCATACCCTCAACTCCTAGAATAACACATTAAAAACCATTTGTATTGTCCAATATCTTACCATATAACTTCATAAATTTTCAAACATAATACTATAATCCATAGTTAGTGTAAATATCCAACCTAGGAAGGCAATAGTTCAGATCTAAGGAGAACACTCGAAGAAGATATAATGTTCTTCAATGATCATCTTTCCTTTATTTATTTCTCCACACAATTAAATTATTTTTTTATCATGATTATATAACAAAATCCTTATTTTAAATATACATATATATGGTTATGTTATGTAAATGACCTAAAATAATCTCCAAATCCATCAAATGGTCTATGAAATCACCGTTCGTGAGTACGGTGGACTACAGCCTCACGAACTGATATTATTTATTTTTCCATTACCACATATCAATTCTAGAAATAATGATGCATATATATTTATATAATATAGTTGTTATATTTATGTATTTAAAGTTATTTTTTTATCTTTATATCATAGATACCTTCATATTTTTAATTGTTTGGGAAACGAAAACATTGTTCATGTTTATGAAAGACTATCGCCTCCTAAAGTGATGTGACTCATTCCAGCTTTACCAAAAAGGTATTAATGATGTTTTTAAGGAATATATATGATAAATAGAAAATAAAAAATAAATTTTAGTTATAATATATATAACTTACTTTACATTCTTTCAATCCAATAAAAAAATAAAAATTACGTTCATCTGTACACATGGCCTACCGTCTCCATGAATAATATATTTCAGTTTCTATTACAAAATTTTATGGATTTCTATAAAAATATATATAATAAAAATATATGATATTTTTATCATTTTTATCATTATGGATATAATTTAACCATTATCAATGTAATAGGGACCAAAATATATCAAATCAAAACAAATATGAAAGACAAAGAGGTTATTACCCAAAATGTAACATTAGCATTAATTAATTAAAAAATAGGAAATGAAATGTCATAAGAAAATAATATATTGAATGATATATATTAATATGGTCATTTAATATATTAATAATAAACTTTTATTATTATACATGAGGTTTTAAGGCTGATTAAGGATGTCAATACTTATGGTAAGGGGATTTTTAGTCATAGATTTATTTCTGAGAGGCTTATTCCATATTCACCACTCATTACATTTGTGATGTGTATATACTACAATATGAAATGATATATCATTATTATACATCATTTAAATATAATTAATGTTTTTTATTTTATTCATAGAATAGTCATTTGATTCAAAAGTGACTTAAGCAGTAGGTGGTTTTGGACTCAATTTCCCATCATTGATATGTATGTTTTGTTATGCAAAAATACTCCTACCTTACATATATATACACCCTCTTTTATATGTAATATCGTTAATTTATTATAATCATGATATCTTAAGTTCCATTTCAAATTATTACTTCATCACAATTATGATTCAATCTTCTCAAAATGGTATTGATTTTATGTTATAATCTCATCGATTATCGAGATTGTTTATGATTACTTTTTTTATAATAAAATAACATAATACATGTCTTAATAAACTCATGAATTATATTTATCACTTGTCATTCATTATATTTTCAAGTTATATTATAAATTTTATTCTCTTTAGTATATAATATAATCATTAAAAAATTGTAATAATAATCAACATCATTTCATTAATCGGTCAAAAATTTATTTTTTTCCAAAACCATTTTTTCTAAAAAAGTTTTTAATTATTTTTATTATACTTTTTTTAAAATAAATTTTTACACTTGTTTATAATTGTTTTATAAAAAATGGAATACACTTGTCATTTATTAAAATAATGCTTGTTTGGATTTTACTAAAAATGTGAAAATAATTTTTGTTTTTAATATGCACCACATGAAAATTATTTCCCATTATCATGACCACATAATGATTTCAATCATCCATGAAAATTTTTCATCATTTCATTTAAAATGAAATTATTTCCTTAATATTTGTTAATTTTTTGGATTTTAAATAATTAATCTCAAAATGAAAATTATTTTGAATGAATATGTTGTTTTAAAACGAATTTTTCAAATTGGAAGAATATTTTCATCAAAAATTGTTTTAAATAATTTTTAAATGAATTAATTATAAGTTGTTATGCTTTTTTCAAATAAATTTTTTTTCATAATTTTATATGTCTTACAAAAAATATTTTCAATGAAAATATATTTTCCTAAATAAACTTAAAAAATGGAATTTTAGAATTATTTTATATATAATATGAAATTCTTTGAGGTAACTTATTTGTAATAGGGAAATGATACAAGGATACCATTCTTATTCCTTATTTGAATAGTTTATATTTTTGAGGAAAATATATTTATGAATCATGTTTCCATTTAATGGGTTATACAATGATAAAATTCCTATTAAAACTTCTTATATTTCCCCATGTTATGCTTTGATGAAATGATGAAATGAATATGAAACCTGTTTATTTTTCTCAAGAAATATTATAGTTAAATTTTTTAAGAACCCATTTAATTCTATGTTTATAATATGATTAATGTTCTATGATCTTATCAGACACATATTTAATATTTTATCTTGTGATATTTGTTATGTTATAACCCAGGACGGTGGTTACGTTCAAACGAAGGATGGTGGTTACACTATAACCAAATAAGCGGGTGACACATATCTCCTTAAAATAGATTAAATAATGATTTATATCTCTCGATATAGATATATATGGAATGTAAAATATAAATAATTTAGTAATACAATAGTATAATAGAGAGTAAACCAATTTTAATAATATTAGACTAGAATTGGGAGAGAACATGGTTCAACAAGACTAGGTAGTAATTGAGAGTAAAATCAATTGAGTAAGGATCATTGTCTTCTATGATTCAGTTGGGAGTGAACCTCGACTAATATAATGGTTTGATGAGTGAAACCATTCCACTATAATCAATGGTATTCCACAAGGTATGGTGGAGTTTCTCCCCTAGGAGTTTTATTCACCCATAAATTTTGATTATATGTTTTGGAAATGAGAATTGAATACTAAGGAAAGGATTTTCTATACATATGTGAATTTTACTAATCTACATCTTATGAAAATGTTATACTCTCATTGCACATGTTCAATTATTTTCTTATGATATTTTCCTTATGAACGTCCAATATTTAGAGCATGACTCAATATTGTAACCCTTGATGTGCAGGGTATGGTTTTCTAATGTTATGTTCATGTTATCATACCCATGTTATCATGGTATACTTACATGTATTTATTTTTTTCATTACTAATCATTTTTATCTCACCCTTTATTATTATTCCTTTCCACATGATATGAAGAATGGTTTTTATGTAATAGTACAGAAGGGGAAGATCTGTATGAGGGACATTTATGATCATTAATGAATTAATGAGATTTTGTTTCATGTTTCCAAAGTCTCTAAACTATAATTGTCCTTTGGTATGTGTTTGATAGTGTACTTAATATTCATCTAAAAAGATTTCATAATCATATAATATAATCCTTGGTCACTATAGGTGGTATCAATCGAATGGTTTTGTTAACCATTGGAAACTGGGACGATAAAACTATAGTGACATCCCTAGATATATTTCAAAGTATTTTTCTAGGGATGTTTCTAAGGAAAAGTCTACAAATGAGTCAAAGTATTTTAATATGTCCTAGAATTTTATTAAAGAGGAGAAAAAGTTGTTTCCAAGTAATTATTTCCCCATATATATATAATAAGATAATATGGATCTCGCACATGTGCACCAAGGTGTACTAAATTATAAACAGGAACACAAATTTGTACTCGATTATCACCTGGTGCTCAAAAAAGGGCCTTGTCGCACAACTTGTTTGACACTCCTGGGGATATACATTGTAAATCCCCAAAACCCATGGGAACCATCATGAAGGATTTAAATAAACAATGATTATAAATGTCCTAGGATAAACCAAATATTTTATATTTTAAAAAGAATGATTAATTATGTTGAAATAATATATATAAATTTCATAATTATTTTGTTTCTTATTATGATTGGAGTTGATTATAGTATGCTATTTAGATTTATTCAAATGAAGAAACCAGAATAAACTTTTTTATCATTTAATGCAGTACATTTTTTTCTAGTGAGAATCCAAATGGGATGATGACTAGAGTAAAGGATGTTGTCTTTTTGCATAAATAGTTATCATGGAACATGGTTAACAATTTTCCCCTTAACTAACTCTTAAACTCATCAAAGAATTGAATGATAGATTAAGTGTTTTGGCAGTGGAGGTCATAGTGGAATTAAAATCTAGTCTCATATATGACAAGAATCTGGGAAAAGATACTATAGAGAATCTCTTAATGGAGTGGGAATATGTTTTATGATTGGAGAATAAAGGCATGGAGTAAGAAATTTCAAATAGAAAATGAAATGTTCAGTTAATGGAATGGATGGAAATATTGGTCTTTATAATGTATTATCAGTGTATTGACACATTAAATGTTTAAATAATGAGCATTATTGAAATCAATGTCCAAAGGGAAAATCTATTGTTAAGAACGAGCAAGGTTGTATAAGTAATAGTTAAACTCTGGATGATTAAGAGACTATAAATTGAATATGAATATGAAGAGCTATTAAAGAATATGTTGATGAAGAATGGTTGATGTTTTAAGAATTAATCAGGATAAATTAAGTATTTATGTATTGGAATTCAGTATTCTTGATACATGAATCATGGATTATATAGTATTGTTTGGTATAAGTTTTTTTATGGATTTGAAAAAATATTTTAAATGGAACTGATGGGCTAGAAATAATATTTAATGGAAATTTCATGGTAAGATAACCCTTAATATGTTCTATATATTGAGATAATGTTTTTGGGATAAATATATGTAATAAATGAATAAGTAAATTAGATAATGCTAATTACCTCAAAACTAATTAATGATTTGTTGAAATTTTTTGTTTATTTCAAACATGATAATGTTTATATCATTCTAGATTTAAGTATTAGATCCAATAATCAATATCATGAATATGGAAACATGTTTGTTTTCAATAGTGTTTTATGGTGAATTAGGTCATTAACATATTTGAAGAGAATACATGATGAAAGGAAGCACATGTTTTTTAATAGAATATTAAAATCAATTCATATTTTTTTTAGGATTAATGAAATGTTCAATTTGTAAATTTAGTTTCCTTCTTTATAAATGTTTTGATATTAATATTCTAAAATCTTCCTAAGGTTACAAAATTATAAAATGGTATATTTTTATCATTTAATGAGGTTTTATGGTTTAAAATATCAATTCACCATGTGATGACATATCAATATTAGATAACTCGTGATAACAATTTTACTATGATGATAACTAAATATATAATAAATGACTTATCATTCTATCTACGGATCTTATTATCAATTAGTGCTTCCGGAATAATAATTTCACCTTCAATTAATAGAGTATATGATGAAGTGTAAATTTATAAAGGAATAACCAAATAGGGATAGTATTCGTATCAAATGGAATAAAATCAAGTAATTTCATATTCTCATAGAAATTATTCAAAATTTAAAAAAATTATCTATAAATAAAATCGTTTCATGTTATCCCCATTTTTTCATGATATCAATGACCTTTTTCATGACTCGTTTTTCTATGGTTTTATAGTCACTAAACTTCTATATATAACCCACTTTATTTTTATTAGGCATCTATTTTACTCCCTATAATTATTTATTCCTTTATTCCATGTCCAAATTCTCATTTCCCACCTATGCACTCTTATGTAAAACCTAGATTTGAGTTTATTTAGGTAGAAATTATGTTTCCCACATTCACTTTTAAGGGATTTATTATTATTCCTTTGTAAAATGTCGTCTTTTATGAAGAATATTCAAATGTTAAACCACTCATTACTAATAAGAATTTCTCCGGTGATATTCTTTTTAAGGGGGTATAGTATAATACCTCAAGATTTGATGAAATTTTTTTTTTGAAATATATTTTATCTTTTTTATATATTTTTTTCATGAGAAAATAATTTTGGATTGCGTTATACACAATACTGAATGTGTCTTTCATTAAACGCAATATCGAGTTTAAACAACATGTATCAGTTAATTGAAATATAATTATTTGATATGTTTTTTATCACATATCCACTGGTATGGTTGATATTAATAAGATTAATAATATTATGAAAAACGTTTTTTACTAAGTTATGTATAATGAAATAAATTGGGACTAATTAATTAAATTGAAAGTTAATTGAAAATAATAAGAATATTTTTTCCAAAAAAACTATTTTCTACACACACAAATGTGTTATGCCTCAATTAAATAATAAAATAAATTATTTTGATTTATTTTATTTCAATATATATATTACATATATTCAATAAGCTATTTAACATTCATATTATGTGATTTCAAGATAATAGATAATAATAAATCTACTAGTATACTTAAAACCCATGTTTTTATAAAAAATAGTTTTATCACTTTATATCGCATAATTATTCTAAAAATAATTTTTTTTAATTCTAGAAATTAATTTTTATATAATAAATATTGATTTAAAAATCATAATATAAAAATTATCTTAGGGTGAATTTTTGGAATTTTTTTTAAAAAATCATTCTTTGACTAATATTGAAAAAATTATGATTTTTAATTGAAACATTCTTTTTCAAATTACTGATTTATAAATCTAAATTACATTTAAAATTTGTTTTTAGAAAAATTATAGTATACATAAATTAATATAATTAAGGTAATTTTAATCAATTTCATATTAAATTTTCGTATCAAAACGTTGTAAAAATTTGAATATTTTCTCTTTCAAAGCTCTTTTTCCCGTCTTGTCTGCTAGATTAATTTTAAATTGAATATAATTGTGTCTATGATTGGTATATTAAAAAATATATTCCAAATTTATAATCATTAATATTCATATTATCTAATAATGTCTACTTAAATATTGACCAGAATGAATATTTTATGCAGTAAAAATAATTATTGTGGTTAAAGTAATTATTCATTTATCAGGTGTTAAACTAAAAAAACAGGGTTAAAATAACCTATTAACCTATATAAAAATTATAATATGGAAATATTTAAACCATAATACCTTTATGTTTATATAAATTTCCATTTTGGACCCTTGTGACAAATTTAAAACATATGAGCAGTCATTTATTTTTAAAAATACAAATTGTTCCCTCCCCCACTAATAAAAGGACGCCCCTCTTATCCCTTATTCACACCTTAAAACCTATTAATTTATGGAAACCCATACAAAACCAAAATATAAAATTCTATCCCCTCAACATAGAATTCTTATTTGCGGTATAAACCCACCCTTTGTAGGATTTTGTGAAAACCTAAGGAAAATATCAGAGGAAATAATAATGTTCATCAACTAACATCAATATCTTATTTATTTCTCCACCTAGTTCAACTATTATTATACCATTATTATATAATAATATAATTATCCTAAAAATGATTATAGTTTTTATTTTATTTTTATTACTAACAACCATCTCCACCTCTATCAAATGGGTTATGAATTCATTATTCATATATATGGTTGACTACCACCTCGTAAACAGATGTCATTAATTTTTCCATTATGACCAATCGAGGATACAAATTATGATATATATAATTTTTTTATATTATATTTATTATATTTATGATTTTATTGTTATTTTTCATTTATAATATCATATAAACGTTCATATTTTCTATTTTAGGTAATATGATAACATCGTTTGTCTCCATCGGAGACTACCGCCTTGTAAAACGATGTGATTCATTCTTGATTTACATGGAATGTAATAATGATGATTTTAATGAAAATATATCATATATATGACATAAAAATTATCCTATAATGATAATTTATATCACATAATTTTCATTCTATCAATTCAATGACAAAATGCAAATAGAGTTCATGCATATGTATAACATACCATCTCCATGAACGTTGTATTTCATTTTCTATCACTCTATTTTATACAATAACAAATAGAAATATACATGATATATATATGATATATATAAATATTATATTTTTGATATTAGAGAACCATGATAAAATTTAGATGACTAAAAATATAATAAATAATAACATATATGAAAAACAATGAAGTTATTACCTAAAACATTACTTGTCAATGAAATTGTTATTAAACAACTAATTAAAGGTCATAATAAAGTCATATATCATATTATATATATATATATAATGTTCTATATTATATTTATAATAGACTTATAATTCTAATAAATTAGGTCTTAATTATAATTATTTAATAAAATACTAAGTGTATTGGAATTTCTACTCTCACTTTTATTTTTGCGAGACTTATGCCATATTCGTCAGTAGTTTATTTTGTAGGATATATATAATTATAAATAACATAAATTATTTTGTCTACAACTCATTTCATACTATTTAATTTTTTCATTTATGTTTTTCATTCTTGGGTATTATGTTTCAAAATTTACTCAATTAGTAAGGTGTTTTTGTCTCAATTATCTTATTTTGAGATGTAGGTTATGTTATGCACCTGTACCATTTCACAAGGTGTATATCCAACCCATTTAACAAGTAATATCATTATTTTATATAAATAATGATATTTTATATATCAGTTAATGTTTTTATTTCATGGGTCTTAAGATTTAATGTTATCAATGTGGTAATGATTTAATGTTACAATCTGAGCATTTCTATGAAATTTTATGATTATATTTCTGATGATAAATTTTTATGATCCATATCTCAAGAAACTCATTAATAATTTTTCTCTATTGTTATTAATGATATTATCATGTAATATTACCATTTTTATAGACTTTGGTAATTAATATAATTGTGAAAATATTTTTAAGAATACCCAACTTTATTTCTCTTTTCAGTCAGAAATATGTTTTCTACCAAAAAAATATTTTCTAAAAATGTTTTCAATTTTTATTATTACTTTCATCTTATTTTTAAAAGAAATGTATACCCATGATTTAATTTTTAAAAAAATAATGGAATCTTCATGTACTTTCCAAAACAATTCTGATTGGCTTTTATCAAAAATGTGAAAAGAAAAATTATTTTTAACTACAATGAGATGAAAAATATTTCCTGGTGTAATGATCGTTGAATGATTTAAAAATTAATTTATAAGTTTTCTATTTAATTTTCATAAAAATTTCTTTACTTAATATTTTTTAAATTTTTATATTTTAAATAAAGAATATCATTCTGAAAATTGCATTTAAATTGTTTTATGTTTTAGAAAGAATTTTTTAAATCCAAATGAATATTTTCATCATTGAATATTTTAAATAATTTATTAAAATAATTCATTATAATTTTTAAAGGTTATATTCTAAGAAAAAGAATCGAACTGGGGATAGTGGTGTGTCCCACCCTAGATGTGCCTCCCCCTAGATAGTTATGTATAATTTTTGGAAAATTTAAGTAAATACAAAAGGAATTAATTTTTTATGATTATTTGTATGTCCAAAATCTATGTCATGTTCCAATGTTATTATCTCATAGCTCTTGGTATTTGATCTCCTTGTTATTCATGTCTTATTAACTGCCAATCATTATGTCATTATCCAAAATTGTGATCTTTCATATGTAGGTTATGGTTATCAAATTTCATACTCATATTCTCATACCATAATTCCCATGTTATACTTACATATCTACCTTATCTCCCATTATTAGAAATTTTAACTTTCCCTTTCTTATTTTTCCTTTCCCTGAGTTATGAATAATTTTCTTCAGTAGGTGTGTAGAAGGAGAAGATCTTTATGGGAGTCATTAAAGATCTTATAGAAATTGATAAGATTTTGTTCCATGATTCCAAATTCCCTAAACTATTATGGTCTTGAGGTCTAGGTATTTATAATGTAATGAATATTCACTTTATATGATGTAATATCCATCTATGAGAAGTATGGTTGATATAATATATATCTATATATATATAATATTAACATTTCAAAATAGTATAGTAATAATGAAACCTATGAATTTCATAATGTTTGAGGCCAGGAGGAACCCAAAACCTCAACATAATTTCTAAATATAGTCTTCAGAAAAGGGGATAATTGGCAATTGTAACACTTTTTTTCAGTGAATCCCCATATATATATTCAATAATAGATTTTATAACTCATTCAACCCATATTCCAATCATATTCTCATGTTAAAATAACTTATCAAATGTTATTATTATCATATCTTATCTTGCAATAACTTTAACAACTAATGATTCACATTTAATGACCCAAAATCCCTTGATAAATAACGACATCAATAGAAAGTCTCATTCCATAGTAGAATTGTAGCCTATATGAACCATGTACACGATGTGATTCATGTATCTGGTTTTCACTAGTCATCCATGAATGATATTTTTGGAATTTTATAGTATAAAAATATATAGGTTTCCATAATTTGAATATTATGATGAGAAAAAGAAATCAAGTGATGTTCTTTTAATGATTTTAATGGAATACACTATGATCGATAATTTGATTAGGAATCATTTTAAGATCAAAGGATTATCATCCAATATATAAGATACAATGGGTAAGATAAAATCATTACATTGTATGAGATGGTATCATATAAATGCATATATGGTTGTGATGAAGGAAAAATCATTCTTCAATAAAGAGATACACATAGAAATGCATCATGTTTTTATACAAGTGAGTATTTTGAATGGGTCCTGAAAGAGATGTATTCAATGAGAATTAGAATAGGAATAAATTTCACGTTTTTCAAAAATTTAAATAAGAAGAAGAGTGTGTGTATATCATAGGGGAGATTAATTTCCTATGAGTATTCAGATAATTTTAATTAATAATTGAATGATAATTGAAATGAGAATGAATGTGTTTAAAAAAGAAAATTTTACTTCAAAATATTGTAGTGTTTTTGAATATCATTAAGATAATATACTTCTATTGGTGTATGTAATTTTTTTTTCTGATGATGTGTAGTATTAAATAAATAAAATATGAAGAAGATCAACATATGCATAAATTGTCATTCTAAGAAATTCAAGAAAAGATAATCAGGCCATTTTTCATCTACAATATAGTTTCTTAGGAGAAAGTAGTCTGGTTCGGGCATGAATTTCCTCTTTATCATATTTGTGTGTCTAAAATAGTGATAGTGTGGCTAATCTAAAACTATATTAATCCTATTATTTTTGCATTTGATGACCTTTTATAATAAGATCTAAATTTAATGCATATTCAACTTATATATTACTAAATATCTATTTCATTATATAATGAATGAAAAATATTTTAATTATAGGTGATTCATGTATAAAATTGATAATATTTTCTATAAATAAAAGTAGATAATTCGTACTCAAACCTTGTTCACAAATTCCATTAATTTGTAGTCACCACTATTTTAATATAATAAGAAAATTAATTTACTAAAAATTAGTCGAACATGAAAATGATTAGGCAATCACATCAAGGTGGAACCTTTTAATATTTCTTATGTTCCACAAATCTGTTATATCATTTCATAGGGGTGAGGAATAAATTCAAAATAGTAAAATAAATACATTAACCTATCATAGGGGTTGGATTCTAGAGGAATAATTTGTAAAAATATAAATTCCACTAATATTTTACCCCCACCCTATTTTAAATAGTCTATCAAAAAATTCAGGCTCTTTAAGAGGTATTAGAGGAAAGGTTTACCCTAATATTTGAATCTTTTTCAATTATCATGGAAAACCTGAACTTGGTTAAAAGAAGAGGTGTTCATTTTTATGGAAATAATTTTAATTGGGTAAAGTATCATATGATACCATTTATATTACCAAGGTGACTTAGAGTGATTTGTCTTTAGACTATGGGATATCCACAAATTGAAAGGGTTGGTTTCATAATATATTCATATAAGATAAATATTAAGATATATGGGTAGGAAATAAATTCATCCATATTGTATTTTTTTGAAAATTGTATATAAATATAATAGGGATTATTAAAACAAAAAAAAATAGGATAATATTGAAAAATAATAAGAGGGGAACGTCAAGATAATGGAATAAAAACTCAAAATATAGAGAGAAATTTTGAAGATATCACAATGGCAGAAGGGGGTAATTTTAATTACTATTCCACAGCGATTAATGGGACCATTATATTAGAGGCTTCAAGGACAAGAATGATAATGAAACTGAAGTCAAAAAACTTATTATGAAAATTTATAGATATATTTGACAAAATTATCACATATTTTGAATATCTTCATGAAATATCCCTTTATGGTCATCCCAATAGCCTCTCAAGCATTGATATGAGAAAGGATCATATTTTCAAGAAGATAGTTTAAGAGAAAATAAACATTAAATATGTGAATGAATTAAATATCAAGGAAGAGGATGATTAATCATGGCTTGACTCAAATTTCGATGATAAGATTGAAGATAAGAACTTTAAAATTATAGCACCCATATCTAAAAAACATAAAAGGTGAAAATATAAGCGAATTCTTCCAATTATGTTTTTCAAAATGTGGTCAAGTTGGACACATTGGTATCGAATTTCCCAAGAAAAATAATGGTATGGAATTAGATGATGGTTATAAAAAACAATCACCACCTAAGAAGATATTAAGAAAATAAGACATCATTATGGAATAAGATAATAATGTTGAGATAATGATATATCCCCCCACAAGTAGTGAGTTAGAAGATAATGGTTCTATAAATGTTTTATGACCCCCTCCCAACAAAGTTTACCACTCCTAGGATGGAAATTTGGGAAGGGACATAGTGACCCCCCGAGTCCCACCTCTAGTAGGCCCCGATTGGTGACTAGTACTTCTGGTATAATAAACCCACAAATGGGAGGTATTTCCTGCTAATAAAACACATTCTAAAAAGAGAGATAAGACAAAAATCAAACACCTCTAACTCAGACTACAAAATAAAATTAATCCCATGTAAACATATTTAATGTCTTGAAAACACCACTACAACTTAAAGGGAAACAACTAGTAGCAAAATAAAGTAAAATGAGAATGACCACAAAGCCCAAACATCTCCAATAAAACACTTAACTAGTTGTAAAAATCATGATCTCTAACTTAGTCCTTGTGACCTGAAAGATATTGTATATAATGTTGGGAGAGTATAACAGAATACTCAGTTGGATCCTCCATAGAGGATCTCATGAAAAAGTAAAGAAAGAATTCCAAATCACAGTGAAGAAAATTTGAAACTAACTCATCACATAAATGGGTATACTATGTTCCCATCCTCTACATGCATAATCTCACCATGTATCGTGTATAGTAGTATTTAATATAAAAATGAATATCAAGGTTAACTCGCTACCACATTCCCACTATTTTTTCACTACTCCCTATTGTCACACATCCTTATACATCTCCCTCCAACAAGGATGGACAATGAGAGCTGAGAGAACACAACCACATGCACCTCGAGAAACACAAAGCATGCTCGTAGACACCTGGTCCAAGAACCAAACTATCCATATAACCAAAAGTAACCATATAGTTTCTAGGAACCACTATGACCAGTAGAAAATGTATCACACATTGAGCGTTTTTCCTCAATCCATTAAAACCCATACACCAAATAAGGATCCTCAAGCCATCACAACCTATACATGTTATACATGTTGTAGTGCATAGGAAAATATATTAATATTATGTGTCTCTAAAATAACAACAAGCTGTTACAACTACCTACACACATATATGGGGAAAACTAAATGTTTTGCATACCAGCACAAGTAACTACCACAAGAGGATAGTGGAGCTAAAGGGAAAATCATACATCCATTACCCCACCAAAATGTTGGGGAAAACACCCCCCCCCCCAGGGCTTAAATTCCATAGGGTGTCGGTCTCCCTAACCAATGGGGTGGTGTAGCATATAGAAACACAAAAAGTAAATGAAATAATATATCTCACAACCATACTATGTAAAAAACATAGTCCCAGACTCAACCTAAGCTAATGTCTCTTAGACTCCAAACTTCCACTAGTAAGACTAGGTATCCTATAATCACACAACCATTAAAATGGCATTATTAAATTATATTATCCCTTTTAATTAGTTTCAATTTATGTTAATTAATTATTTACCATTAATTAACCAATTTCATGTCCACATTACATTCATTAACATCTAAACAATGTTACATTCCCTCCATGAATTTCAAAAACTAAGACCCCAGTTTCTCCAAGTACAACCTCATCATTACATCCTATCAATCTATAACCCCTTGGGATAAACATCACTTAGTCAAAAATTTATTAATTTCATTATTAAGTACCATAATTCTAGGAATTATTGAAAAAAACTAATCACCCAAACACAAAGAGCTAAACATGATGTTTAGATGGACTATGTGTTGAGTCTTTGTCACCTATAGCATGAGAATAGACCCATCTATCCTTGAGAAGCTAAACACTAAATGAGGATGGCATAGAACACATGCCTTAGCCTCTTTTAGAAGGAGGGTAAACAAGAGAAGATGCTTCAAGCAGTGGGGATAGTAATGCATATAATGAAACTATATATTCAACATAAACCAAATTCATAGTAGTGAGTAAGCCTGCTTCAACCCATTTCATCACCATCGGTGTCCTCCCCAACATCCACAAGCATATACTAATGCCTCAAGCCACCTTAGGTGTCAATTGCTGCGATAACCACTAGGCATCACTGCCCCCACATCTTGGAACTTCCATCTAGACTCCTAACACATCATATGCAATAGGAAACAACAAGGAAACTACTCTCTTGTCTGTATACAATAAATTCTTCCTTCATAAGAAATGACAAATTATAGCTTTATGCATAAGGCTCTTAGCCTTTAGAAGAAAGAGGGTAACTCAGAACCCTAGTAGAAATTATGCTTTATCAAGAAACCAGTTTTTTAATCCATCTTGAATTAACTGATTCATTATCAGTAGGTTCCAACTATGGAAAACCTAAACTTAAAGCTATCATATCTCCCACAAATTAATTATCAAATTAATTTGTCATGACATTAAACAAAAAGCACCAACACGCTTTATTTTTAACAGCCAACAAAATTATACATGCACATCAGAATCAATTTGATTAAAAAAAATTAGAAAAATAACCAGCAGATTCATTTTCATGCCTCTTTATCAGTATCCAATTAATAATCAATTAATTCAAACTTTATGTTCTTTACTAATTTCAACAATAACAACATACTAATAATCAAATCATAGTTATCACACTATCTATAAAATCAAGAGGAAAATCATTATCATGATGCAAAGTAAAAAACATGTGATCCATCCAATTATTTTAATCTGGTTCAAGTATTTAATTAAGTCAATTATATTGTGATCTAAAGGGATAAATCATGGTAACTCTATGATTTCATGTAGATAATTAAATAAGCAATGAATCCCTTACCTCAAAATGTTTTCGATGTTCTTCACCTGAGAATGGATCGAAGTAACAGATCACAATCGCCTTCCCCACAAAAAGATCATCCACCCAAGGATGTCACAACACAACCACATCATCATCAAGAAAAAGAAACTCCATTAGAACCCTGGATATTAAACTCCATATCATGGAAAAGAGAAACAGGAGAAGACGTCTTAAAGGATACCAAATAACGGGAGGAGATCTTACATCAGATTGAGGACGGATTGAAGAAATAAGTGGGGAACTGATCCACGATGATGGAATCCCAATATAATGAAGTGGGGGGTTTCCAGGTTGTCTAAGGTCGAGAGGGGGTTCACACAAGCCATCGGGATTGAAAAACTCAAGCAGTTGGGTGTCCTTAAAAAGCCTAGTGGTGGGGTAGTATACTAAAAGTAAATCCTCGTCACATCGGGTACTTCCTTGAAGATGACTTACGCCAAGAAATGTGTCTCCTTGGTGCTCTATTTTATTTTTATAATACCTGAATTGTACATGTTTTATACCTATTATTCATGTCATGTAGCCCCATTTTATCAATCTTCTTGCGATTTAAATCATCCAAACTTCCTCCAAGCCTTTTCTGAGAACCTCAATCTTTGAAAACATGCAATGGTTCCATCCACGTGGATCGAAGACCTTACCTTTTATGCCTCTTAAAAAATTATCTTCCTTGATAATCCAAAACCAACCCAGAGTGATAACCAAAAAGGAAATAAAGGGGTTTTCCAATAGCCCCCCCCCAATATAATTCTCAAGGATCTCACCGCCACCAAAAGTCAACTATTTTATAATAGGACAAAGAGAAACCACACGAACACCACAACCATCCCCAAACACTATCCCATGGAATATAACTCTCAAAAGATATCAAGCTACAAAAAAACCAGATGAATCCACCTCATAGATAGGAAATTTCTACAATCAAAAAGATGAACATCGATATAAGGAAATATCAAACATCAAACTGCTCAGGATATTGATCTTGTATCTATAAATCACATTCCCAACTACTCTCCTCAAAGCCACCATTATTCCACAAGACACAAACCAGGGGGGATATAATTCCCACAAAACACCTTCTCCTTGTGGTATTGGATCTCTACAGGGCACTCCTTGAATGTCTCATGATTTTCAACATCGATCTCAACCTAATAAATGGTGTGACAGTCATCATGAAGATAATTATAGATTTGCGACACATGAAAAACATCATGTATCCATCTCATCTATGGGGAAAGTGCTACCCAATATGCCATTGCACTGACATGAGCCGACACCACGAATGGACCAACAAACCCGGGAGAAAGATTACTTCCCTGACCAAACCTTCTCTTCCAATGATGGGGAGTAACCTGCAGAATCATTTGATCCCCAATGTCAAACTCCTGAGGTTTCCTCCAAGGATAATCATAGGACTTCTAATGATCCAACACGTCCTTCATACTATCATGAATCACCTAAACCATATCTGTTGTATCATATACTAGTTTTGGCCTAATAATTATTGACTCTTCAACCCCAGTCTAGCACATCGGAGAACGGAATGGTCGTCCATACAATGATTCAAATAGTTCTATACAAATGGTGGAGTGAAAACTATTTCTTTTTAAAATATACCATGGGTAAATTCCTCATCCACGAACCTCCAAAATCCATGACACAATAGTGCAACATGTCTTCAAGAGTCGGGATGGTTTTCTCTGTCTGACCATCCGTATGTGGATGAAAAGTAGTGCTAAGGAATAGCTATGAACCAAAATCATGACAAAACATATCCAAAACGTAGAGGTAAAATGTGTGGCTCGATCACAAATACTCATCTGTGGGACTCTATGGAGTCTCATCACCTCCTCCAGATACTGCCTCAACAAAACCTACACTGGGCTGGATGCCTTGATGCACTGAAGCAGGCTGATCTCGTCAAATGATCCACTACCACCCATAATGCCACAGAGACTCCCTAAGATAGAGGTAAACCAGTAACAAAGTCCATCTAGATGTCATCCCACATCTATTGAGGAACATCTAACAACTGTAGAAACTCATCAGGATCACGGTGCTCAGCCTTCACCTTCTGATAGACTAAGCATCGAGACACAAACACTGTGACTTCATGGCTTAACCTTGTCCAGAAAAAATAAATTCTCATTGCTCGGTACATAATTTTCATAATTGGATATACCTTTAAGGTAGAACTATTGAACTCTATGAGAACCATCTCCCTCATTAGAAAGGGAAAGAAAAGACTTCCCTCGAACAACACCCAATGTGGTTTCTCCTCAGACCAACCATTTGGGCCACGCCACAAACAAATCTATCTCTCCAGACCTCCACCTCATGATCCCCCAACTGGGACTCCTCCACCTGATTCATTATATATGACTACACAGTCATCTGTAAAAGGAATCATCTTCCCCCAACTTCTCCCATATCCAAATGTAAGGCTGAAAGTTCTTCCATTATCATCAAGGAATCACCTAATTATTGCAGTGCATCCCTACATGAATTCTTGCACAACACATCGGCTACAACATTCCCCTTTTGAGGTGTACATGATATTTCAAAGTTGTAATTCTATAAAAACTTCATCCAATGGCATTTCTTCATGTTCAAGTCATGCAGGGAGAAAACATACCTCAGGAATTTATTATTATTGAAAACCACAAAGTGCTCACTAATGAGGTAATGTCTCCAAAACTACAGAGGAAAAAACACTGCCACTCACTCATGATCATGGGTGGTATAGAGACGTTTTTGGTGACACAACTAATGAGAATCATAAGAAACAATTGATCACTAATGCATGAGAACGCAACCAATACCTAGATGTGAAGCATCATAGAAAACATTAAATTGAACTCCCTCTATTGGATTACAATGAACTGAAACACCGACCAATTTCTCTTTTGGATACTTGAAGGATTCCTTACACTAATCAGTCCACACATACACCTGATCCTTCCTGGCCAATGTTTTCAGAGGAGATGCAACCCAACAAGAATCATCTACGAAACTCCTCTAATAGCCTGCAAGACCAATGAAACTCCGCACCGCTAGCATTGTCATGGGGGTTTCCCAAAACACAACTATTTATATCTTAAATTGATCCATAGATACACCCTTTTGGGGTAAAAAATTCCTTAAGAAACATAATTCAAAAGCCCAAAACTCGCACTTCGACAACATTCCAAATAGCTAATTTCGATGAAGAACTCCCAAAATGGCATGAATATTCTCTCCACGCTTCTCCTCTTATGTAGAGCACACAAGGATACAATCAATGAAAACCACCATGAACATATTCAGGAACTCATGGAACTCATCAATCATCAACCCCAAGAGCATATCTGGATCATTTACCACACTGAACGACATCACCAAGAACTCGTAATGCCCATGAGGACAACAGAAAGTGGTATTCAAAATATCGTAATCCTTCCCTAAAATATGATGATACCCAGACCACAAATTGATCTTCAAAACCAACTAGTACCCTTTAGTTAACTGAATAAATCAATAATATGTGGAAGAGGATAGTGATTTTTCACTATCACTTTGTTCAATCGACAATAATTGATACACACTAAAAACTTCAATCGGCCTTCTTCAAAAACATAACTGGTTCACCCCACGGTAACACACTCAGCTGAAAAAATCGCACTACAATAGGCCATAAAGCTGTTTATGCAGCTCTCACAAATTGGAAGGTGACATCCTATATGGAGACATCGAGGTAGGAGACATGCCCAGCTGTAGAAACACTCTGAATTCAATCTCCCATTCAGGGTGTAATGTTACATCCTCTTCTAGAAATATTTCTGGGTAATCATTCACAACCCTAGAAAATGATAACTTTTGAACCTCTATCGAAAACAACATCAACTCTGCCTTCAAGTATAAAAAATAATTACCAAGCCTCTTCCCCATCTCAGGGTCTCGCTTGTCAACAAACACTACTAGATCTCCATCAACATTGAAGGAACCCACTTACCTCAGGAATAGATCCAAAATAGCCTGCACCATATACAAATAATCCATTCTAAGGATTAAATCATATTTTTCTATTTTTAAATGATGTAAATATTTCCAAGAGAGTTGCTACACCATCACTATCTCACAATATTTACATTCATAAAACAAGTCAGCTCGACCTCCAACTAGCATAGTCAATGCCAGGGGAACTGGAATCCTCTCTACCTCAAGTCCCAAAGCATGCTCAAGGGAAGGTGATATGAATGAGGGTGTGGATCCTTAGTTAATCAATTCATATACATAAGTAGAAAACAAGCAAAGGGTACCTCAAACAACATTCGGCTCGCCTGGTGCTAGCAATACTAAAGCATGAATCTATCCACTACTAGGTCCACAACCTCGCTTACTCTTATGATGACCACCACCATGGGCGTGATCATCTATTTAAATAAGGGGAGCATCCCAGGATTTTCCTCTGTCTACCCCTTCTTCTCTCTGCTACTCCAAAACAAGTGCAACCTACTATTGTAACCATTGCTAGAACTGCCTCAACCGAGGAACCTGGAGAGGAACACTAGGTGCATTCTAACCACTCTGAATGTTCTGGTACTCTCACTTCTGGTGACATCATACCCCATAAGAAAAACATGCACCTGATATCTTGGGATCTTCTTGAGAGACACTGACCCTGGAGAAACAAGATGCTTAGTGTGGGGACCTACCCCTGCAAAACGGAAACTATTCTACCTTGAAAACCAAAAACCCCAAACCACAACGTTGATTCCTGAGGAATCCTAAAACTCATCTCTCATGATGATCCAGTTCTGGCCAGAGTTCTCTCAATGACCTCTGCCCTTACTGGCACCTCATATATGTCTTCATCATAAATGAGGTGACCTGACACTGGATCTCAGAATGAAAATCCACCTCAAAATTCATCGCCCTGGTCTCAACATTTAGAAAATGGCCGAAGAATATTGTAAATGGTTATTAAAATGGATTCGAAACTCTCACACACTAGATCCACCATGTCAATGATTAAGAAACTCCTAAAAACTAGACACCTTCATGGTCGAAGGAAGAAACTAGACTCTAAAATTGTCTTTAAACTCCTCACAGGATACTACCAACTCCTCAGGGCCTATGAGAAACAAGAACCGCCATTACCTCTCTACCCAGTGCAGAATCATCACAAACAATGATACTTATTCCTCCTTCCTAGCATGGGTTAAGCTAAAATATATCTCATCCTCCTCCACCTATTCTTTAGTAACTGCATCTAAAATGGGTCCCTCATACTTCAGTAGGCTGTAGTGCAGAAACTCTCAAAGTGTCCCCCTCTAAGTGTCATCTTTGTAACCTCTACTCTTTGGTGATCTACTGGCACATCATGTTGGATATCTTCTATGTGGACCTGATAGGGACATCATCCTTGAGCCATACCTTCAAAAGAATAAATAGTTAGAGTACTTGAACCTAGAATATGGAAGACATTATTATTAATTAATTATTTTGTTTTCTTTTATTCGTTTTAGCTTAACTTATCCCACGGTCTACCCATTCGATCACAGACGCAATGAAGAGTGATGCAAGAATCATTATAATGTCTCTACCCTGCAACCAGTATCATCTCGTTTAGTATCCATTTTAAACATAATCCTCCCTGCATCAGATCATAGGGGTCCCTATATACCATGAATCCCAGTAGGTTACTTGTTTTTACAAAACCTTTTAAACATGACTGACACTATTTCCTTACCAACCCATCAAAACTCAGATGTACCTAACTCCAAACAACCTCATTTCCCTCAATGAGAACACTAATACCACTTTTTCATGAACCCCTCCGCACAAATTGTATACCTCTTGGGCTGGAAAAGTTAGAAGGGAGATAGTTACCCCCACGTCCCGCCTCAAGTAGGCACCATGTTGGAGACTAGCACTGAGGGTATAATAAAACATGACTCATGACATAGAGTTAGTAGAGTTAGTCCTCTCCATAAGGATGTGAAGGAAATATATTTTGGGATAGTCCTTTCATGTTTAATCAGACCATCAAAGTCTCTGGTATGTATTTATGAATTGAGATATGAACCCAACACAAGGGTAATGGTAAGAGTTACTACCTGACTATAATAGTTAGATAGTATATACTCCTTGGAAGAGAACAGTGGTGGTATATGACCTTTGAAGTAGGTCCCGAGCTCACCTAGAAGAGGAGGTGTCTAATAAGTTTCCTTCCAGATAGATGGCTATAGTTGAGGAGGAGGGGGTGGTTCTTCTTCATTTGATGGTGTCAAATACTCTTCTTCATCAGCATGTGGGGGAGTCTCAGTTGTTATAGACCGACGATGTGGTCCTAAATGACCTAATATCCTAATGATATTCAATGGATAGATTTTTTGATGGAGGGAATCATGTCATCCTTTTTCTATAGAAGGAGGGTGGTTTCGATCACGATAAAAGAGGATGTGATTATGGAGTATCACACACATATACTATGGTTTTTCATCTTGGTGACTAGAACATATACTGATACCATCAATGGTATTTGGTTGGGATGACATGAGGTAGATAATGGTCGAGTTCATCTCTTGGTGCCTCACATTTCTGTAGGTGGAGGCTAATCACTATGTTCTGGTAGGTTTATTGCAACCTATTGATATTTAAGAGTTGAAATGGGATGGAATATGCATGGAAACAATGATATGACTTTTATAGGTAGCAAGATTTCATTATTCCCTCAAGGTGGTAGTTAATTGACTTATTAATTCAACACACTTCTTTACTATCTGGGATAAGAGTTTGAGGGAGATTTAGGGGAAGTGATGCATATGAAATATAATATGCCTTCATGTGGCTCCCCTAATGATTGTGTTTTACTATGATGTGTGCTTTATGTCATGGTTTTGGAGAGGCTTATATGAGGCATTCAGGACCCAGACAAGGATGAGTACAACATTTCACCACCAAACATTTTACTAGACCAAGCGCATTGTCCATTTGTTTTTCGATATACTAAGGGATTGTGTGTTAGATTTATTTAGGATATTATCCTCTATGTATGGACAATTCCATTTCTTTCTATAATGTGGAAACATGGGAGCATGTTAGATAGCTCCTTGGAGTTAAATATTGAGCTTTGTTCTTAGTATCCAAACATTTTTCTTAGTTTTATATTTATTAGGATGAAAATAATAAAATAGGGAATAATGAAGAGACCCTATTTTTTCCCAATAATAATTTCAAATATATCAAAAAATATTTTCAGAGCTATCCACTGAGATGGGGAATGATTACAAGGAATTGTGAGGCCATAATTGATTTTATAAAATATTCAATTTATTTTATTACACTTAAAAATTGTTTTGGGGAAATAATGGTATATCTACAAAACGGAGTCTCAAATTGGAAATATGATACCATGGTTGAATATGATATGTGGTACTAACCCAAGAATGAATTAAAGCGGGTTAGCATTGGATGATCATATAAAGTGTCCATTGGCTGGTAATTTTAGTGAATTAATTCATTGATTCATTTAATTAACTGATTGAATGAAATAAACTATTTTCATATATAAATATATATTTATGTAGATTCATTAGGGAAGGAATCATAACCTTCGAACCTTTTAGTGGATTATTACACCATTATTAAAAGGTGAATTTAGATTGGTTGATTGAACAAAAATCGGATCAAGGTGAATCGAGGAACAATTAATGTAACTGATCTTCCTAATCATTGATAGTTATGTATTTTCACCAATTATCAATCCAAATTATAGTATAACTAATCATTTGTGGGTTTTCATCTTATGATTAAAATATTGAAAAACATCTCTTGTATTGTGTTTCAATTGTTTATCCAATCCATCCACATTACCCCATGTTTCTAAAACTACATATCCCCAATTTATATTAATTGTCCAAGAAATCATGGCCAATGACAATAGAACCGTTGCCTTTTTCTTTTCCCATATTATTCTTCCCATTCATCATTGTTGGCCTACAAGGCCATTGTTTGAAATTTCTTGGAGGGTTATAGGCTGATCAAGCCCACATATTCATAAAATATTCATGGGTAACATAAGGTTTGATGATCTAAGTATGCGTTAAATTTTTTTGGATACTGATGACTTCATAGTGCATTAAGAATCTAGTGAGGTAGAATGAGGTACCATGATGGGTGGTTCATACAAGCATCATTTGGGATGATTGGAATTTGATTTCCAACTAGTATAAAGAAAAAACAACATCCAGATGTGTTTACCACCAATTTTCGGTGGTCTACAAGAGATTTTTGGCAGTGGAAAATCATGTTTTCGATGTAGTGTTGCAGATTTGAATTTCAAAGATAAAACTGACTACACACAATATAATTCAGAAAGCACATGTCTTGTAGTCTTACTTTTACGGAATCTAGTGTTTCATGGTGCAGTTAAATATATCAAGATATATTGAGTGTCTATACACCATGTGAACCATATTTCACTAACGCAGTGTGTATTGGAGGTACACGCCCAAGAGACTATGTGGCCCTACACCCCATTTATTATGGGTCACACACCATGTCCTATAGCATGGATAGTATACATGGTCAAGGTTAGGGAAACATGGATCAACCCCAAGTAGTTGAGATACACCATGAAGTACCCTCTCACACCATGTAGTACTATATGGCCAATATTTCATCTGATGGTTAGGACACATCTAGGTAGAATAGTGATTCTAGATGTCATGTGCATCCCATTCACGCCATGTAATCCAATATGATTTTTCTTTCTCTCAAATATAATTCATTTTGACTATGATATTTTCCCATATTTATCCTATCCTGGGTTTTTTTACATAGAGAACATGATGATGGAATTTTTAGTCAAATTTATGATACAATGCATGCTATTCCAAGTGTGACACTTATTTCTTGGCACTCGATGATGAAAATGATCATATATGATCAATAGAGTGGAAGTATCCTACTCGGACAAGGCATGGGTCCTATACCTATATAATGGAACTCTCTTACAATGATAGAGCATGGGCCCACTACCTAGAGAGGGGAACATTTTTATCGGGAGAGGCCATAGTTCCTCTACCTATATAGTGGAACCATACGGTTGGGATATGGAATGGGTCCTATATCTATAGAGTGGAACCTCTAGATAGACAAAGTTGTGGTCCCTCTCTCAACATATAGAGTATATCACTCCATCCATGATAGGGAATGAGTCATATATTTTACCTATAGAGTGGACCCATCCAACCGGTGTAGGAAATGAGTTATATATCTATAGAGTGTAACCCCAATGGTGGATGCAGGTGTGAGTCCTTTATCTAAATATTTAATGGACCCCCCCCCCCCCCCATGGAAAAGGGTATCGGTTCTCTAGCTCTCCATAGAGTAAAACCCACTTGTAAAGTAAGGGATGGGTCCTCTACCTATTGACTAGAACCCTCCAATGGCATCACAGTATGGATCCTCTAGATATTGAGTGGAATTATCATATAGAGTTAGGGAACATCAACTCTATCTACGGATTGGTACCCCTATCATAATATGGAAGGGTCCTATATATTCTATGTGAAACCCTCCAATGGATCCAGGGAATTGGCTGTCTAAATATTGCATGGAACCCTCCTACAGAGCAAAGAATGGGTCATGTATATATTTATTAGTACCCCCGATCATAATAAGACATGGGTTACCATATATAGAATGTGATATTCTTATTGTACTATAGAATGGGTCCTATATCTTTAGAAATTGTTACCTAGACTCTGTAGTATAGTGGAGAGGTATGGCGCCAAATGAATACTCTCTGACATACATGAGAGATTCTATGAATCTTTGATGGAACCATTGAAATGTTCATAGCACATATTCTTTGGATGATATGGGAGATTGAGATCTCATTTCTCTTAAATTAGTTTCTTTTATGATCAAATATCTCTATTGATTGGTTTTAATTTCAATCCAGTTATAGATTGAACTAAATACTTATATAGTGTTTCAATCCACCTCCCCCCTACGAGGTGATTTTAGATGAGTATAAGGATACTTGGGTTCATTTTATTATTTATGGTGGTCAGGTCTTAGAGATCTAGATTCAGTCTCTATTTCTATTTATTTTCCGGTTATTCTCTAGTTGGTACATCTTTTCGGATTTTAATTATATTTTTCTTTTACTGTACATTTTATGTTTTTATACGCTTTTTTATTCACTATTGGCTATTATATGCATGTATTCTACTCTAGTTGTTGATTTTAGTTTTTATTATTCCCCTACTCTACCTCGAAGTGAAGGTTGGGTGTGTTCATATGGATACTTAGGAAAAGTCCTCCCATTTTAGTTTTTCCTTTCTGCACCAGTCTCGAGCCCCTCACCATTGGATTTAGGTTTTGGGTTGTTTCATCTTAGCCTTTAGTCGACCAGGCAGGCCACGACAGTTTGGGTAATGAAAATTTTTATGGATGTTATCTTCATAGCTATGCATTTCCAAAATAGATTTTTTTTTTGAAAAATAAAAAATTAACTTCATATGAGATATTTTTTATAATAATTAGACACTAAACTACTTTTGGGACTTCTTTATTCAATAATTCACTGAGATTTGATGTTTGAACATATGAAAGATTGATAAAATAGAATATAAGGTTATCTTTCATGGATACCTATTGAATAGGAAAAGATATAGATTCTATAATAAAAACATCACAAAATATCTTAGGGATATGATATAAAAATTATTGAATATCATTTGATAAAGAATAATATTTATTTTGAAGGAGAGTATGGAAACAACATGTAGACTCATTTATAGATTAGTGAATGATATCTTGATTTTAAAACCTGTTCTAGATAATTTGACTCTCAATAGAATGATGAAAAAAGGTGGTTGTTGAGATTTCTAAGTAGAAATATCAAATGTTTAGAAATTATGATGAATTATAAATTATTATTTGGATTAAATAAATATGATTCCTGGTAAAAATAAGGTCATTTTATAAAAATAAAATTTCTTTAATTTCACATGTTGAGCAATATTCAATAGATAATTCCTTTAAACAAATAGATTAAATTAATTCAATGGGTGATGAATTAATCAAATAGATAAGAATGAAACATGGTATCTTATATCATGACCTATTAAAAAATATATAATTTCAACAAAGTGGGTATTCTAATTCAAATTAAATGATCAGTGGAAATGCTTATGGAATTGGACTTCTGTTTTAAGGGTATTATCAAATTGAAGGGGTTGATTTTGAAGAAACCATCTATCCAATTAGAATATTAGAGGCTATAATAATGATTATTATTATGGTAGAATAAATAAAAAATAAAACATATCAAATGGATATAAAATCTGAATATTGGAGTTCAAGGCTTGAATATGAATAATTTTTTGATTATCCAAAAGGTTTTGGGATTGTATATAATGACAAAAGAGAATAAAATTTGAATAAATTAATACATATCTTAAAACAAGATCCAAGGGTCTAGTATAAATTTTTTTAATACTTCTTTAACAAATTAAGATTCCTTAAAGAAAATGTGGACCGAAACCTATATATCAATGATATTAAGTCAGGTACCCTTGTTAATATTATGTATGTTGATGGTATTATTGTTATAGTTTATCATGATAATTCTTGTCATCAGTTTTCCAACCAAAATAAAAAATATGTTTAAATTCCAATTCTGGTTCGGTTGAGGAACTTACATGGATTTCAAGTAACACGACATGCACCCTTTACTTTCTTATCCAAATAAAAGTATTCAATCGAACTATTAAAGACATTTGAAATGGTTCAATAAAATCATGTATCTATGCCCATTTAAGAGGGACTAATTATATAAAAATATGTAGATGTTGTGGGTTTAAATAAAATATATTTAAAATGATTGATTGCAAGCTTAATTTATCATATACTTCTATAATAGATATAGTTTATGTCATGATTACTTTTGAAAGATATCATAGTGATCCAAAATAGAAACATATAATTATTTATAAAAGGGTTTTAAGGTATGTCAAAGGGACTAAAATAAATGGGTTGAATATAAATAAGTGATAAAATATGATATTTTTAGCTTACATATATTGATTGGTAATGTGATTCTGATTATTTAAGGGTGAAATTTGAGAAACCTCTCAGAATTCATTATTAAAATCAAATTGTTATTGATCACGCTAAAAATTAGTTATAAAACTCTTAGTATATGAAAATTTATATAAGATTTTATTTCATTGATTATGTCATAGTAAATAGATACATTAGGCAAGAATTTTTTTCCAACTCTACCAAATGGATGATATATTCCTCAATGTGGTTCCTAATGACAGAACTGAGTACATTATGCTAAAAAATGGATTTAATGTCTTCCCATGTCATTAAAAATCATTTTTATTATCCCCTATATATCCTTGTATCATGTTTCCATTGGGGATAAAAATGAACCAAAACTCTTAAAGGATGGTTCGTATTATTCATTATTTTCTTCTGTAAGATTTCTTTTATTTGTAAAAAAATGTTTGTTATTTGATGATGCGAGTGTCCTAATTAAGGGTAAGAATCTTTTCAATAAGATAAATTCATGTTTGTCCCCATATAATGGAGTTTTATGAAAACACTACTCTAACTTATAGTGTGGTTTTAGATTATTATACATCCTAATGAATGCTATGATTTGATGGTATCTCGTGAATAAGTTCTTGAGTAAGAGTTCCATGGGTCAAAACCAAATATAAAAAGATCTATTATAGTTCACCTGGAATTATTGGAGGTGTTTTATATTTTTCAGGCTTGGATATAAGTATGGGGATTTTTTTGTTGGACATTAAAAGAATCAAAACTTTTGTTGGAGGATGAAGGATCATCATATACAACATATTTGGAAATTGTTGAGGTTATTTAAAGGCCTTTTAAGTTGGCTAAATATAATCTATTTTTATTAGGGTGATGTCTATAATTTTAAGATCCAAGTAACTATTTTCCAACATGTAATAAAAATAACATATTTGAATACTAGTACATTTATGAATTGAATATTCACATAGGCATTTGGGCCAACATAAGGGAATGAAAAAAATAGAGAAAATCATTGATATGGTATCTTCTATATATGGGAATTATATTAAATTTATCATATTTTATCATCTATCATAATTCATGTAGTAATATTGAACTGAAGTAAGATGTTGATTTGATAGAGCTAATGTGAACTACATAGATGATAATAATCACATAACTGATTTTTATCAGCCACCTATGTCTGATTTTTTAGGTATGTACAAATTGAAAATATGATGGTTTCTAAAATTTGAATATTACGAAAAAAATAATATAATTTTTTTATAGTGATATACCTCGAATAAACATAATTTATGATATTGTGAACATGACTCAAGATAATATCTAACTAGAATCATCAATTAGAGAAGAAATTTGGCTAAGATAAATCATTACATAGTAGAAGATACATCCATATTAAAGCACATATGACTATGATAAAAGATATATCTACATCCTACGAAGGAGGTCCATGTGGAAATGTTTCACATTTTCATACACATGATATTTTTAAATGGATATTGATGACATTACATTCATGGATAATTAAAAGGAGATTTAATTATGAGTTATTTTGGATCAGAAAGGAGAAGACGAGTACTCAGATATCATGTGAGATATGCAATTTTTCCGATTCTTCCTAGAATTTGAATGAGTATTTTAATGAAAATTCAAATGAGTTTTAATGAATTTATGAAAGAAATTCCACTATAGAAGATTATTTATTTTCATAATAATATTATGATTATATTCTTATGGTGGTGTATGAGAGGTTGTTATGTTGTTAAACCCTATAGTGTTAGTGAAATATAAGATGGGGAAGCCCATTCTATGCATAAATTTTTCTTTTAAAAAGGATGAGGTAAGTTGATCAGATTGCTTTTCATATAGAAACATTTTCTAAGGAGGAGGAAGAATAAGAATACTAGTTCATGTATCCATGCTGGAATGCTCGGATGGATCTATCTAAACTAGTGAAAATAAGGTTGATATTTTCTTATTCCAATCCTATTATTATGGTAGTCAAGGGACATTTATAAGACAATATACATTGATATTGAAGCATACTGATGAATAGTAATGATTTAATTCATCAGATAATCAAGGGAAAAGAATTTAAGAATATGTGTTTCATATTTAAATAATGATAGGATTTCCTATAATGAAATGTGGATAATTCTTACTTAAAAATTGTGCCCAAATGTCATGCATTTTCAATCACAATAATACTATACTGATAATAAAATACATGTACACTAAAATTGTCTCACACAACATCGAGTAGGCTCCCACATTGTGGCAGATCCATGTAAAATTTCTTGCGTGATACTTATCTCTCATATGTTTTCTTAGAGATGTGGAAAATATTTTTAAGAGTAAAATCAGGAATTTAACCAGTCGCAAGGGTTTGATTCAAATGGATGAATATGTAAAATAAAAATTGGTACTAGTGATTCCCCCCCCCCCCCCCCGCCATACAATTATACCCCAAGAGATACAATATCATCAAATTTCATCTCATATCAATAATATAATTTTAAATGAAATAATTTATAATTTACATATTTTATATTATAAACTTAATTTACATAAAAAATAAATTACACCTCTAGTAATTCACTAAATTATCCTAGTTATAAATTAAATTCAACTGTATTACATATATAAAACAATAAAAATCTTATTAATATGTTTTAGAATAATAATAAATCCTCTCATATTTATGAGATCTTTTGAAAATTAATTTTTTTAATCAAACTATCAAAATTCACTAAAATGATCCAAACATGTTTGAATTATATCAATGAGGTTGATATAAGTTAAACACAAATTTGGTTCCCAAAAAAACAATTTCTCAATCATCCCCACATGATTTATTAGTTTTCAAAATTAGGGAGATCTATGTGGAACCCCTGCACACTATCAATCACACTCATTCCTTCGATAAGTTGAGTAATGAATTAATATAATCATAGATATTTGATCTATTTATTTAATAATCTATATCATGATTCATTACATATCTGAAACCACATCACACAAATAACTATTATTCATTTCATTTATCAATTTAATTACTTAAATCAGGTCATGTTAAGACCTATGTGAATGGCACTTCACAACTTTTAATAATTGTGTTATCAATGGTGAATCATTCAATCATCATTTGGATAACCATGATCATCCCCATATCCTTCTCAACTCATCTCCATTATACAAGTTACATATATGGTAGTCCATAACCTTGGCCTAAAAAATATATTTTAAAAATAATTTATTTTCTCAAAATATTTCAATAAATAGTCATATCACTTTTTGAATCATAGAAATTTACATTCATGTCTTTGAATCAAAACATAAAGAGATAAAACAATAGACTGAATATATAAATCTAGGAAACATATACCTATGATAATTATCAATCAATTCATTTGATCATAAAATTATTTTACATGTTTCATTATTTTCATCATAATATATATAACATTAAATCCTTATAAATTTAAATTTTCATATATTTAAGTGATTCTGAATTTTATCAATAATATATATATAACATTTTTCTACATTATCTCTCTCAAAATAATTTAGAAATATAACAATCATATATCAGTGGAAATATTTTGACATAATGAATCTAATGTATAAAGATATAGAATATAAATTTTAGTTTATATCCACCAAATATATGAGTTAATTTAATATTATAAAATTTCTCATTGTGAATAACCTCAATCAAAAACCCAAATTATGTTATTCTAATTTCATTTTATTATTAACTATTTAATTTACACCATAGATGAGATTCATATCAAAAAATGATTTAAATTTATATATATAATAATAATATAATGGGGAGGCCATCAATGATCAAATAATTTAGTTAATCGATCAAATCATCATACTGACATTTCATCGATATCCCAACCTCAAGTGAATTCTCTAACTCTAATTGCTATACCATTTGTTAATCATCTTTAAACCACCCACACCATAACATATAAAACATTTTATAGATTTACTTTTAAGAGAAAAATATATTTACATATAGTATTATATTCATTTAAATACTCTACACCATCAAAAAAATAAAAATGTTGTAACAAAATTCACAAATTCTCATTATAATGAAAAATTCCAATTGTGAACACAATGTTTGAATCTATATTTTAATATGATACTCAATTAAGGGGTAAATTATTATTTTATACATTTAATTAAAAAATTAATATTTATCCAAAAAACATCATATATTACTCATTTCAACTATTATATGGAATCTTTTAATAAAGAATTACACTTGTGAGTCTAATGATATTTAATATAAAGTGAAATTATTAGTACATGAAAATAGTTTATCAAAAGGAATAATAAATATTATATAAAAATGTCCATTTACCTCTCAAGTAAAATATACAAAAAATTATATAATTTTTATCCAATGGATATTTTTTAAAAATGTTAATATATTTTTTCCCTTTCGTTATCTTCTTGCCAAAAAATAATCATATTTATTTTCCCTTTTATATTGGTAGAATAAGTAACCAGTAATATTTATTCTCACTCATGGATCATTCATATAAGGAATTATTTATAAATTTATGGGGTTTTCTTTAAGAAAGTATTTATTTCAACTTATTATAATCCACATGATGTATCATTTATTAAAAAAGTGTTAATGTATAGTTTTATATCATGGTGTAAAGGATTGATATTTATTTATAAATCAACCTTGTTGGTTTATGAGGTAGGAAAATATATTTTCTGATATAATGTATTTTTTTGCATTGATTTAGGTTAATTATGTAATTTTATTTCATAGATATCATTAAATGAGTATGGTAAAACATAATTGCTACCATAATAGATATCATAGATTCATTTACAATAATACTTTAAATATTTTTTGGTAACCATAAATCGGTGCATGTTATTTGGTGATTCATATGAATTGGTATGAATTATATAGATTTCCATGTTTGGAAATGGGCTATGAGTATAGATATATATCAAGAAAAAAGATAAGATGCCATCCAACCTGATATCTGACATGATTCGAGACATGGTTCGAAGAGTGTTCAAGATCCACATAGGCTAGAAATTAGTGTTGAGCATCAATGTTAACTCTATGAAAATGATTTTTCCCAAATAAACAAGGATGAAATAAACAAACTCGATATATGGAATAAACAAAAATTACTAAATCTCAATAAAAATATAAAACGATCAAAATACAACTTCAGAAAAAAAACTAAACTAAATCAAAAGCTGAGAATGTGTCATGATATAATATCTCTACATGGCCTCTTGGTCACCTCCAACCACAATATCGTTCTTCTCCATAGGTGAGAACATGAACCAAAAACCTGATCCTATAAAACATCTTGAGTCTACCAACACTGAATGGTTCATGTATGGTGTGAAATCAAATAGCTAGTAGGTAATCACCACATTTTCTATGCATTTCGTTTTCTTAAATATCCCAAAAACACTATTTTTATTATACATTTAGATAAAAGGTTTCTAATAATTGAATAGATAAAACTCAACACTCAAAAAATATGTTTTCAAAAAATCACCAACACAAATATCCCTCTTTAAAAACAATTTCCATTTTTAAACCCCTTTTAAAAACCAAATTCCATGTACAAATCCATATCATGTAAACAAAAACAAGTTAGAAGAAATTGAAATAAATGAGGGCCAACTGGTATAAACTATTAGGGATAAAATCGAAACATGAATCAGAAATAAATAGAGTATATAGATATTGATTCCTGATTATTTCCTAAAAAACCTTAAACATTCAGTAGACATTCTCAGTTTGGACTCACTTTTCAGCATATGGTGTAGCTCTATAGTCAATAACCAACTAGCCACTATACACTAACCATTCCAAGGGAATGTACCACCATTCACTATTAATTCTAGGGGGTAAAAACCCTTCTAATCAGGGATGACAAGAAACCATCACTCAACACCCTAAAAGACACCTAGGAATTCTATGGTCGTAAAAGTTATATACAGTGGAATGATAGTCTCCCACACATATCGCTCACCATACATGATGCTATCGCTCTTGCCTACCCCAACCACCAACACAACTGACACAATTACCCTCATAGGGAAAATTCTCAATTGGTGTTCCCTTCTTATGTTAATCCATATAAAACTCCCATAGGGCTTCCACACCATTTGAGTTTTAAAAACCAATTTCCCAAAAAAAAATTAAACACCAACTAGGGCTTCATCATTTTCAATTCAAATATATTTAAAAAATTATTCTCACACCACTTCCAATGTCAATATAAAATGTCACTTTCACATGCACAATTCCAAATGGGACCTCTATATCATTTTAGATACCAAACAACCTCATGATACACTAAACATCACGAACACACAAGAAAATTTATTTTTTTCACAAACACATTCATCCAAAAATAGAATCTCACATGAAAGCCACCATTTTTTATATTCAAATCCACTTTTGAATTCAAAAACACCTTAAATACATTTGGAAACACATTTCACACAATTCATATAATCCATTTAACATATATATAAAGTAAAACAAGGAGGAACAATTGAATCTCGGTCGATTAATTTTATAAAACCAACCTCCACTTCATATGAACTTCAAATCACAATGAAGACCCCATTATAAATAAGTATTATTTTATTTTATGTCAAAAAACAATCCATGCACACAAAAAACACACCATAAAATCAACAACTTTCCACATGTAACACACAATTCACAATCTAACCACCTTCTAAAAAATATAATCAAGGGAAAAAACCACCCAAATCAGCTAATTTCTCTTTAAAAACGCAATATATCTTTTATAAAACACCTTATGTGCATATAAATAAAAGAATAGTTAAAAAATGTCTTTCAAAACCATTCATAATCCTTATTCCATCATAAAAACACCAAAATAAAACATGAAAATGTATCACGGGTAATAAAATCACATTTATAAACCATTTTGTAATGCTCAAGAATCAAATAGAATGTGTCATAAATGAAATGGATGAAAAAACCTACCCCAATGATGTTCGAACACAACCAAACATAGGGTGAAGGATGATCCAACACTGAGAGAGAATTTTCACATCCAAACATTAGTAAAATTTAACCACACCTCATCCCTTGCCTCCAGGGTTTGTCCAAAAAAGAAACACCACCATGAAAACCCAAGTAATAAGGGAGAAAGAAGAGGAGAATAGTAAATAGACCCAAAATCAAAAAGTCCTCCCCAATTAACATTCAAAGAGATTCGTAAATGGAATGGAAGGAAATTAGGATGAGCATGGAGGACCCCCAGGTGCACCTAGGTCCAACAAGGGAGAAAATATTGAGTTTCGTTTAAATTATCAGAGAGAAAAAACATATAATTTCTTTTTTTTATGAATCTTAGAAACTTGTATGGTTTGGTTGTGTAGTTTTCCAATCTATGCACTAACCATGAGCCCCTTATTAGAGAATAGGGACACCATGAATGATCTAGATGCACGGTATCCCAAACCAAGCACCAACTATGAAAAATGATACTACCCCATTCTAGATACATCCCACATGGTTTCAACATAGTTTTCCAAACTATATTCAACCCATGGACCTTAACACTAGACACTAAAACATTCCACATGATTACCGAGGTAGAGCCACATGGATTCTACTAACCATGTGGTAACCATTATCCCCTACTACCAAGCCCCAAACATATATTTTTCTACAAAATATCAATAAAATTAACCAGGGCCAAATTTGAACCTCCACTAGAATATCCAAAGCAGTGAAAAGAATAAAATAAAATGATTTCCAAGGTCATAGTCTGAAAATTCTCCCAAATTTAAACATTTTAATTCCCCCAGAAAGTGACCCATCCAAAAGATAACCATAACTAGGTCCTAAATCTAAAATAAGTGGAACAAAAACATAAACCATGGGATGACCTTACACTTCACAAGTCACACTCGACTACTCAATAAAAAACCACAACATTAAGAATAATTGAAGAACGCAAGAGGGTTATTACCACCATAATTACTTAAATAAGATCTTAGAATGACATCAGATCATCCCCACATGATAACCCTCAACAAAACTGCCTCGAGGTAACTAGTACAAGAAAATTATGATGACAGTCCCCTAGTATGACCCGTAGGGAATCCCCAGTATGATCAATCCCAGATTCTCTACACATGCTTGAGAGCACTTCCACTGGGACTAGAATCTTCCTAAATCAATAGAACCCACATTAGTAGGGGAAACCCACAAAAGAATCATGAATTAAGAAGAGAACCTGAACACAAACTTCAAACATAGATTCTACAAGTTCTATACTACTTGAAAATGAGCACAAACTAAAATAAAATTTTTCCCACAAAATGAATAATCTCCCCCAAAAGAAACACCCAAATTAAAATTGAAAATCATGAAAACATAACCACTCAGATCAAGAAATAATGAGTCCATCATAAATTTACAATGGACTGATGAACATACAATAGAAATAAGACTAAAAAAGGAAAAGTCAAACATCCCTACTCAAACAATAGAGACATTGACTATGCCATGTTTTTCCACACCCCGACTGATTCCCTAAATACGAGAAAGCTTCATACCAAGATCTATGGTTATATCCCTAACAAAATAAGAATCCAATTCCTCATAGTCCAGCATTAACATCCCCAGATCAAGCCATATTTAATGAGAAACGATTCTTAAAAAACCATTCCAGATGACCCAAACGACCCTAACGATGGAACACCCTCATAAGAATGAAACAAGATGGATTCAAATGCCTGAAATGGATGCATTGGTGGCATACAAGCAATTGGTCTTTAAGTACAGGTTGAATCCAATGAATGATTATTTTCAGAAATAGGTTCTTCTAGCCCACACCACTCACCAGATTGGGAACCTTCATGAGTTGTATGAGATACCTGATTTCCAACTACTTATGATCCAGGAACCAACTCAGGTAATAATGCTTTATCCACCAACTTCTTGATATGAGGATCCTTGGAAGATAGGGTGGGCTCCTTGATCTCTGGATGAAGACCCAAAATGAAAAAAAAAAGTTTCCATGCAATCTTGTGATTCTACCTCTAATGAAAAAGAAGACATATTCTTAATGTGGTCATTATAGGACTTCACTAACAACTGTCCTCTCTAAATACTCATGACATCTTAAAAATATTCCTTCTTTACCTCCTTGGTTAAAAAACACCAGTATAGACATTCTTAAACACTACCAATGTCATCATAACATATATTGATAATGGATCAACCAGCATCCACAGTTCAAAAGATAGACCCTCAAATGAACATAAAACGTCACAAAATATCACAACTTCGAGTGTTCCCAACAATCTAGGGACAAGATAAACGTCCTCAAAAAATCTACTTCCTTTAACAGAACTCGATCACTATAAATAAAGGGAAACAACAAAGAATAGAATGAAATTTGGGAAGAATCACTAGAAATTTTGGGGACTTTTCTCATCGTCATATTTTCAACAACACGAGGAACAAGAAACCAGAATCAACGTCAACCCAAAACAAAATCAATAAGATCATATCAAGAGAAAAAAATAGTAATAAAAACCAATAACATACAAGAAAAACCTAAATTAATCTATTTAGAAACCTCCATTTTAATTTTAATTTCAAAATAGTATCCTTCTAGGGTCACCTTTCAATTAATAAAGCTTTTTTTCCAAGAAAACCCCTATATGAAAGAAATATTTTTCCTGAAACTATGTTCCCTTTCAAGAATGATTTTAAAAAACTGTATTTGAACCATTTTTCTCAAATACACACCCGTAGGAGCCTATGAACTCTCTCTTATGTGACCATCCCGCTTAAGATTATAACATACATGTACAGATTACAACATCATTATTCATACATGATCCCAATACGTGAATGTTCACAAGGAATACCAATGGTCTCAGAACCAAATTCATCATCATACCCAAGCATTTATAGATTTTTTCTAACCAAAACACATTCTGTTAAAAAGAATTCTAATCCATTCCAAAACCGTATAAAATAAATAATTTCCAACTAAAAAGATGTTTTTATTTTAAAATTTAACCTACACCAATTAAAATTAAAACCAAAACAAAACACATATCAAATGTTGTAATAGAAAAATAGTGGCGATGCCTAACCTAGTGAAATTGTTATTGGTTCATTACCCATATAATCATCGAAAACAAAGAGGACCATGAAAATTTCACATGGAATCTGAATGGTTCAATACTCAATATGATATCATGAAATTACAATTGTTCACATCCATTTTCATTCCTCATCCTAAAAAACCAAAAAGAAAAATAAGTACTCAAAACCCGAACTACCCCTAGAAACATGAGGTTCAGAATAAGAAATAGTTAATGACATCATTCTCATACCTACCTCCCAGGTCTAGACAGAACTATTCTCAAATCTGCCTAACATAACAAAAACAAGAACCTCCTTTGATACCATATTAACATAAACCAGGGTGGGATCCCACCAACCCAACATCGAGCATGATCTGGCACATGGCTTGAAGGGAATTATTAATCCTCGTGGGCTAGAAGCTAGTGTCAGGAATCATATTAACCACTATGGGACTGATTTTTGTCTAAGTAAACATGCCTTAAATAGACAAACACAATAAGTGGAAGAACCAAAAATTACTAAATCTAAAAAAAATAAGCCAAATAAAACTCTTAAAAAAATAAAAAATTGAGACCAACCCACAATGCCTTTTCTCCATTTACCCTCATGGTCATCACCATCCTCGACACCAAAATTCTCAAATGTTGAGCACCTGAGGCAGAAATATGGCCCGTCAAAATAGATCATTTCTATCGACACTGAATGGTATAGGTTCAGTGTTAGATTATATAGCTCAATGAGTAATACCATAAATTCTAGGAATTTTCATTCATGAAATAGTATAAAAAACTAGTTTGAAGAAATATTCTGAAAACATGTTGAAATCATTAATGAAAAGAAAGTCAACTCTAAAAATGTTTCTTTTCAAAACATCACACACCACATTCCATTTAATGAAATACATTCAAATTTCAACACTTTTTTTAAAACTAAAGTCCAACTACAAAACCATATGACATAAACAAAAAGATAATTGAAAAAATTGAAGAAACAAGATCTAAATAGCTTAAACTAGAAGGGAAAAAATCAAAATATGCCTCAGAAATAAATATAGTATATAAATAGTGATTTATGGCCATTTTCTATACTTATCTAGAGAGATCATTGCACCTAATCATTTATGAATCACCTTTTAGTATATGGTGCAACTACATATTCAATAAAAAATTGGCCGCTCTAAACTAGCCAATCTAGTGGAAGGTCCCGCGTAGCCCTATAAAGTCAAGGGGGTACCAACCTGTCTAATCATGGTTGACAAAAAACCATCACTCGACCCTCAAAATGACTCATAGGAATCCCATGATAGTAATAGTGATATATGGTGGAAATAGAGGGCCTCACTTTCATAGCTAACCTGACATGCTACCAGCGCACTTTCCTACCCCAACCATTGACATCACCCTTGTGATACCCATCATCAGGTAAATCCTCCATAGGTGCTCCCATCTTGTAATAATCCATATACAAGTTCCAATGAGACTGCCACATCATATGAGTTTCAAAAACGAATTTCCAAAACATTCTAAAACACTTATAGGGCCTTCAACATTTTCAATTCAAATGTATTTGAAAAATTATTCTCACACTATTTCCAAAGTCAATATTGAAGATCAATTTCATATGGATAATTCCAAATGGTTCCTTTATATAATTTTAGGAACCAAAAACACAAATAGATTCCAATCTTCATGAACACACATGAAAATCCATTTCCTTTCAAAACACATTCATCCAAAAATAAAATCTCACATGGAAACCAACATTTTCCATATTCCAATCAAATTTTAAATATAAAAAAATAAAAAACCATTTGGAAAAAAATTTCTCACCATTCACAAAATCAATATAATACATTTATAAAGTAAAACAAGGATTTATACTTGAAACATAATCATTTTTTTTAGAAAACCACATTCTACTTCATAAGCACTTCAAATCCCTTTCAAACCCACTTTTTAAGAAAGTATCAATTGATTTTATGTTAGAAAACAAGAAAGACACACAATAAACACACCATAAAATCCACTACATTCCATATATAACACCCAACTCACAACACAACATCTTTATCAAAACGTAATCAATGGAAAAAAACACTCAAAGCACCCAATTTTACTTTGAAAACTGAATTTAATGTTTATCAAACATATTATGTGCATATAAATACTAAAAATAGTCACAATATCTCTTTAAAAATCATTATGTACCGATATTCCACCATTAAAAAACAATAAAAATAATCCCAATGTATCATAAGAAATATAATCACATTTATAAACCACTTAGGATAGGTTGAGAGTCAAATAGAATGTGTCGGTAACGAAATGAATGGAAGCACCAACCTCAGTGATGTGCGAACACAACCAATCATCCGGAGGAGTATGATACAATAACAAGATACAATCCTAAAAACCTAGTGTCAAATAAATTAAACCGCACATAAACCCTTGCCTATTGGATTCATCCAAAGGAGCAAATACACCATAAACAACCAAGAACCGAGGAGAAAAAATAGTAGAAGAGGATATCAAACAAGAATCATTGTGAAAAAATCTGAAGAACCTTAAAATGGATTCAAAATTGAAGGGAAGAAAAGGAGGAGGAGTTAAAGTACCCCTTGGTGTGCCTAGTTCAAACAAGGGAGTAAAATCTCTAGAAAGGGATAAAAGATCATTGGGAAAAAATTTATTTTTTTATGAATCTAACTAACTCACATGGTTTGGCCACATGGTTTTCCAAACCATTTACCTAAAGTGGGCCCATTACTAGGGAAGAGAGAAACCACTCATGCACATGTTGTATGGTTTATCAAATTGTGCACCATCCATGAAAAATACAATAACCCCATTCCAGATCCATTCCACACAATTTCTGCAATGTCTATCAAACCATTCACAACCCATAAACCTTACCACTAGACTCCAAAACAGACCACCTAGTTAACTGGTTGAAGTCATAGGGTTTCCCCTAACTATATTCTAACTTTGATCCCCATGTTTCCTATCCAAAAAAATCCATTTTTTAAAAGAAAAATCCAAACATTAAATTGCGGATAAACCGGAACCTTCACCAGAATATCCAAATCCATGAAAATAATAAAATAAAAATATTTCTATGGTCAAGGTGTGACAATATCGATATTTATTGGTGGTATAAAATAGTGTAGTTTAGGTGACCAATATTGGTGGCTCTTTATATTATGATTTTTTATGTCAAAAAAAAATTCATTACATTCGGTTTGATATCATCTATAATATTAATGTACCTTTTTATTCAGATATATTATTTATTTATGTAATGATTTATTATATATGATGAGATCTATTATCCCATGCTAATGTTCATGTATAATTTATGAATGAGCCTTGTAATATTTCTGAATGAATTAATTTCCAAAGATAACAATAATTAAAAAAATCATTTACCTTTGATTTTGTTATTTTTATTAATATATGTATAATTTTATTAACAGTGAGGTTTAACTTTTCTAGACCATTTGGAACATAGTTTGGCAGTTTCTATAATCTATAAATCAATAAATAATTTATAAGTGTAGTGGAAAAAATAATGGAGCTATATTTTGGGAAGTGTAATTACATAAAAAATATTAATTATAATAAGATTATGTTATAAATACTATACTCTAGCATTTTAGCATGGATCATACAAAATATCATACAAGTAGAATGAATCATAATAGTGGATCAGGAAAATTTTATTGTCTAACATTAACTATATTATACGATAGATGTATATCTTGATAGAAAAATTAACAAAATTGATTATAATTATAAAGGTTTACCAATATATATATCTATGTGTACTTACCAACAAAGTGATGCATTTTGAGTAAGGTTAGAGGTTATAAATAAGGACCTATCATTAAACATTACATAATCTTGAATTATGTTAATAATTTAAATTGACGATATTTTTAGGTTTAGAGATTTAGATAATTAGGTTTTAACATAAACAAAACAACTTCAATATTACATGTAGACACTTCTACTCAGTATCCATTTTTTGTAAAATAAATACTCATTGAAAAAAAAGAGTTATGTCTAGTTCCATGTTTTAGATAGAATTACTTTTTTTTATCCCATCCTTGACCCTATTCCACTTTATGTCCCATGAAAAACATTTAAAAAAACATGGGATGAGCATAAAAAGCTTAGTAAGTGATACACAAAGAAGGAAAACTGATAGTTTGTCAAAACAACAAGTAAACCATGAATACCTTATCATAATTAATACTTTTCACCATTATGAAGTAGTAAATACTCTTTACTGAATAAAAGATCATTTCATACCATTTTGTAACCAAAATATTACCATAAATTCAATAGAAATAATGCATAAGATATAAAGGTAATCTTGGGACATAAACATACTTAAATGAAATAACCATACATTCGACTTCCACACTACTAGAAATAAGGGATTTAGCGGCCGCCTAGAGTCCGCCAAATGTTGAACGTTTTTGGCCTGTTTCTAAAGCCTTTAGCGGCCGCCAAATGGAGGCCGCTAAAGATCAACCCAAAAAAACGTGATTTTCTGTCCGTGATGCAGTAGACACCATGGATGTGGTCCACCAGCTTGGCTCATCGGCCATGGAGGATGCACGGTGTCCGGGGAGGGTTCGGGTCAGTTAGGGTGAGTCGTTTTGTGGTGGGGTGATGTCGAGGGGAGACCATATGGTCAATGGAGGTTCTTGATGTGTTCGAGATGGCTGCAAGTGAGGTGGGGGTGGGGCGGCAGGGTGCGGTGCGGCGGCGGGCGGCACGGCGCCGGTGTTGCAGGTCTTCTTGAAGAATACGAGGGAAAAATCCCGCTGGTTTTTTATTTTAGTATTAGCGGCTGCCATTTGGCGGACGCTAATACACCCTTTAGCGGCCTCCAAATGGCGTCCGCTAATACCTGCAACCAAAAGCCGGGAAAAATCCCACCTAATTTTATTTCAGTATTATCGGCCGCTATTTGGCAGCCACTAATACCCCTTTTGGCAACCGCCAAATGGAGGCCGCTAATGCTCTCCCGCTACAGTGCGCTCAAATGCCCAGAATTCTAGTAGTGCCACACATATCACTAAATGGAATATCCATACGACTGACTTCCATGCCCAATGCATTGGAGGTTATAACAAAACTACCTGCCCTGGTTTATCATAGCACCACCCATTATTTGGTTTATCACATAACCTACCGTCAATTGTCCAAGTACCATTATAAAATCATAACACATAAAATATTTTAAATATAAACATTTCACAAATAAAAATTCATTTAAAATCAAAAGAAATCATTTCAAGATGCTGAAATAATCAATCAATTAAAAAACCATTTTCAATTCCAAAAAACCCAATACATAATAAGGTATTTCTTTTCCTTTTAAAAATATTAATCCTTATAGAGGAGGCTATCTAACGATTAAGGTGGCAGAGAGGTCATTGTCACCACAAAAGTTAAAAACATCATTTTTTCATTTAGTAAAATCATTCATAGAAAAAATATTCCCTTTGAATGAAATGAAAAGTCAAAGCAGATTATACACCATATAAAAGAAAGTCGTGTATAATGCAAAATATGCATCAATGAAAGGAGATTGTGACAAAGTCCTTTACCTTGTGTCTGAATTGACCTGTTCATTCTTCAATTTCATGAATAATAAACATAATTTAATATAGGAATCTAGAAGAACCATTTTAATTTTTTACTATTCCTTATATATCACTTATTACATTTCTATAACAATTAGTTAATTATTTGTGTTCATATCGGACATTTTGTTGATGTTTGGAACTCGAGTAAAAAATGAACTTATTATAATTACAGGTTGTTCGTGTGTTCAAAATTCCATTATCTCTAGAATGATATTCATGATTTAGATATAATATATATCATATATATCATATATATATTTATTTATAACAATACATAACATTTGGAGATAAGAAATGGAATACACCGTTCATGGAAACGGTAAGTCGTACGAACGCATGAACGCTACTTGCATTTATATTTCATATTTTAGTGGAATGAAGACTTAATTATACATAGATATATTAAAACTATAGTATAATATAATATATAATTTCATTAACTCCATTCGTTTTACATCCCACATATGGAATTAATGAGTCATATCACTTTGAGGGGGTGGTAGTCCGCACTTCCTCCAATGAAATTATCACGTCTACCCATAATTGAAACCATAAAGGTATGATATAAATCATAAATAAAGTATAATAGAAAAAAATATTAATATAATATATATCACATATAAATACAGTTCCATCATAATGGCCTCCATGAGAGGCAGTTGGAGATAATTGAACAATCATCATTTTGTGAGGCAGTAGTTCGTCGTCCATAGAAACAGAATGTTCATTACCCATTAGATTGAGGTATATATATGTGTGCTTAAAATACATCTCATAAAAACCTAGTATATTTATTATATTGGTTTTTCTATAAAATAGAGTAATAAAAATAGTTTAGTTGATTAGAGAAGGAAAATAAACAAAAGAACTTTAGAGAAAACGTTTCCTTTAAATCGGGTAACTCCCTTTGGTTTGAACCCAAAAGTTTTCATGAAGTGACTTCTGCCTAAGGAAAATATTCTATGTGGAATATATGTATGTAGGTAGGTTAATTGATAATAGGTTTGATGAGAAAACGGGCTTGAGAGGTGTGAGTAATGAGTTATAGGTGAGAGATTTTTATAAGGGAGAGGAGGGGCTCTTTATGAAGGATTGAAATTATTATTTTATTATATAACTATTTTCGGTTTCTAAAGGACCAAAACCCATTAAAGTAGAAAATTAGATGACTCATGTTCTAAATAAAATCATCCAATATAAATTGGATAGGTTTGGATATTATTTTAATCATTATAATCTTATTTATTTAAATCATTCATTAATGAGGTAAACATTGCATCATTATTGTGTCATAAATAATTTTTTTATTATATGTCTAGAAATTATAAAACAAATACCATGATGTAGAAAATAATTTTATATATTTAATGAATATTTATAGTCAAGTAGATATCTTACATACCAAATATAAAAATTGATTTACTAAAAGATATATGTTTATTTAATTTTTATCTTTGCTTTAAATTAATTAATATAAAGTGTCATTGCCACTCTTAAGTGGATATATGGGGTCCAAAAATAGTCCCAAAGACTACCATTGTCGTAAATGTATCAACAAATAGGATTAAAACAACATTTTATGGTGAATTAATATTTATAATATATTATATTTAACCAGAATTACCCTATTTACCATGAGCTGTTGTAATAAAAGTCCAAAGTTACTATTCACAAAAAACAATTCATATAATTGAACCACATTTTAATTATTAATAAATACCATGTATTTTTTATTTTTTAAATTCAATTCAGCTAAGCGTTAGAATTTCATTTTAAAGAAAAAGTCAGTTTTTCTTGTAACTACTACTCAGTGTCTTCATTATCCCTCAAAAATTGAAGTTTTTCAGAAAAATACCAATTATTAAGCCTAAGGTATATTTGATATTATGAATTATAAAATGATGTCTATTTTACCAAATTCAAAACATATAATTTGGATTAATTAAATTAAAATTAATTCATGTTGTTAAATCAAAAGTCGCTTTTTAAAATAAATAATAACTATCAATAGATTGACACTTGTTTATGTCTAATTTCAAATTGAAATTACTACAATGACCAACATTGTATTAAATGGTAAAAAAATAATCTAATTATACATTAAACCCAATTAAAAATACAATCTTACAATATAAATAATTGAGATTAAATGTTTTTTTTGAATTAAAATACATTATTTTTCTCTATTCATTAAAAAATTAATTTTATCAAAAAAATACCAAAAATTTTCCCAATGTATATTTTGATGTTCCTATTCTAATGAAATATTTTATTTTTTCAAATAGAACATAAAAAAGTGTCAAAAACTATATTTAAAAAGGTATCTCCATCAAAAGGCGGTAAATCGACCTTATAAAGAAAGTTAGACTATTTGTTCTTCAAATTATATTCATTCATATTTTAATCCTCTAACTTTTATTGAATAAATGTAAAAACATTTAACAAACATGTATAATCATAATTTAGTTAGTTCTATTCATTCTTTCCAATACAATGGCTAGGCATTAACTACCATTTAAAATAATATTATATTATTATATTTTAGTATGACTCAGCATTATGCGCAATATAAGATTTCAATTAAACCCATTGTTTCTTATCAGGTACTCCATCGAACATAAAATCAAATTTAATGTCAAATTAATATTTAATTAACAAATATTAACAAATATGAAAAGGTATTATTCTTTATTTACCTGTGATATTACATCCTTCCCCACTTTTGAAAATTGTATCCTCGCAATTTTATTCACTTATCAAATAAATGGGGGAATTTATCCCTCATAGAATTTTTAGATCCCCATGTTGCATCATCAACCATATGGTTTTTAAATAAAGCTTTACCTGATTAATTACTTTATTCTGTAACACTTTCTCTCTTCGGTCAAGAATTTGGATTGGTTGTGCCTTATAAGAGAGATTCTCTTCCAACTGAACTACCTCTTGACTTAAATCATGATATGAATCTAGAATATACATTCTCATCATTGAAAAATGAAAAACATTGTGTACCTGGGATAAACTTGTTGGTAAAGACACTATGTACAAAACTGTTCCAACTAAACTACCTCTGTTTATCCACATAACTTTTTTTCTTTCTCTGAGCTGTTCTCAAGTGCTTCTAAATCAACTGAACTCTTTCTACCATCTCTTCTACCAATTTTGGTCCCACCAGCTTCCTTCCACCTACTTCATCCCATAAAGCTGGACTTCAACACCGCTTCCCATATAATGATTCAAAAAGAGCCATATGTATACATGAATGAAAATAGTTATTATAATAAAACTCAACCAAAGAAATATATTGGTCCAAACATCCCTGATAATATATTGAGAAAGAACCTAACATATCCTCCATGGTCTGAATTATTTGTTCTGACTTCCCATCTGATTGAGGATGAAAATCTTTACTAAAAGTTTATTTAGTACCCAACGACTTTTGAAGGCCTTTCCAAAAGATATAAGTAAACATGTGATCATGATCAGATATAATGGAAAGGGTAACTCTATGTTATCAGACTATCTCTTTAACATACAATCGAGAAAGTTTTTCTAGAGACAAAGTATCTCGAATAGGATAGAAATGAGCAGATTCAGTCAATCGATCAACAATAACGTTGATTGCATTATTAAGTCAAGATGTCCTTGTAAATCCCACAATAAAGTCCATGGATATATATTCCCATTTCCTCTCTAGAAAATGTAAATACTGAAGCATCCCTTTTGGTAAATTTAGTTCTTCTTTAACCAGTTGACAAGTCAAACACTTCAGAGTAAAGATATTAATATCTCTCTTTATTCCATCCCACCAGTAATAAACATGATGATCTCTGTATAGATTAGTACTTCCAGGATGGACTGAAAATGGATAACTATGAGCTTCACAATGCATTTCATTCTTCAACTGTGAACTAAAAGGCACACATAATCTCCTTTCAAATCTGAAAATGCAATCATTAACCATGTTAAATTCAAAAAAAAATTCTTTCTAAACCAACTCGACCTTTTTCTACAACTCACTATCTTCCTTTTTCACTTGTTTAATTTTTGTCTAATAAAGATGAATTCACGACCACCTAAATCAAAATAGATGAATTTCCTACACCAAAAACATCAATTCCAATGTTCATCAAGTATTTAATCAAAGGATATTATTTCAAACATACCACAGTTAATGTAACATTACTTTTTTGACTCAAAACATCATCCACTTTATTATTCTTTCCTGGAAGGTAATGATTCGTCCAATCATAATCCGTGATTAATTTCAACCCTCTCATATGTATCATCTTTTATAATTTCTTAGTGAATATATAATTCCAACATTTGTGGTCAGTATATATTTCACACTTTAATTCATACAGATGATGCCTCCATATTTTTAAAGCAAAAAACTACAGTAGCTAATTCCAAATCATGTGGAGGGTAATTTAACTCAAGTGGTTTCAACTAACGTGAAGCATAATCAATTACCTGATCATTCTATATAAGGACACAGCCAAGTCCATTCAATAAAGCATCATTATAGATGAAAAACTCACTATTTTTTATGTTAATTCTAAAACTGGAGCATTAACCATTCTTCTATTCAATTCATGAAAACAATCACCACATTATTTTTTCCAGATGATATTAACACCTTTTTGAGTTATCTAAGTCATTGGACTCGATAACCATGAAATATTATCAAAAAAACCCCTGTAATAACCTACCAAACCAAGAAATCTATGAATCTCAGTTATATTTGTGAGTCTTATCAATTCTTCAAGAACTTTTGTTATAGCTGGATCAATAGTTATGCCATTTTTTTAAACAATTTGACCAAGGAATGAAATTTATTATAACCAAAACTCACACTTGTTGAATTTCCCATATAGTTTCTTTTCACTTAAGGATTCCAAAACAACCATTAATTGAATTTCATGATCCTCTTTACTTTTGGAATAAACCATAATATCATCTATAAACACAAACACCAGTTATGACCTGATTTACCTGAGTCATCATAGCAAAAAACTGTCCAATTCAGATTCAAACCATCTTCATATGCTGATTTTGAATGTCATTTCCTTATATATGCCTTCCTAGTAGAGTTAATATATTTCCTCTACAAAAAACCATTCTAAACACAAAAATATATTAGGTGAAGAAACATGGTAATCTTTAAATGCTATATCATTTCAATATTAACAAATATTAATTTATGGACATTAATTTAACAATATTCTAACTCAAAAAGATATCTAAACTGACCTCTGATATCAAATATAAGGGCTCAGCCTTAAACCTTACATAATCTTAAATTATGTTACTAATTCAAAATAAGGATCTTTTCAGGTTTAGATCTTTAGAGAATTAGGTCATAACATAAACAAAACAACTATAATATTACATGTGGACAGTTTTACTCAATATACAATTTCTTATACAATAAAAACTCTTTGATAAAAAAATTCATGTATAGTTCAATGTTTTAGATGGAATTACTTTTCCTTGATCCATTCCTTAACCCTATTCCACTTTATGTCATGTGAAAAATATTTTTAAAAAAATGGGATGATCATAAAAAACTCATCAAGGGATACACAAAGAAGGAAAACTGTCTGTTTTTTAAAAACAACATGTACACCATTAATACCTTAACACTAGTAATACTTTTAACTTTAATTAAGTAGTAAACACTCTAAAATAAATAAAAGATCATTGCTTTCCATTTTGTAACTAAAATATTAGCATAAAACCCATAGAAAGAACACATAACATAGAAGGGTAATCATGGGACACAAACATACTTAAATGGCATAACCATATAGTCGAATTCCACAAATATCACTAAATTGAATAGCCATATGGCTGACTTCCGTACCCAATGCATTTGAGGTTATAACGTAACCACACGTCCTAGTTTATCACGGCAGCACCTGTCATTTGGTTTATCACATAACCACCCGTCAAATATCCAAGTATCATTATAAAATCATAACACATAAAATATTACAAATATAAACATTTAACACATAAGGTATTTTTTTCCTTTTAAAAATATTAAGGCTTATCGAGGAATCCAACTAATGATTACGGCGGCGGAGAGGTTATTGTCATTGAAAATGAAAAAAACATTCCTTTTGTCATTTAGTAAAATGATTCATAGAAAAAACATTCCCTTTGAATGAAATGAAAATTATAATGTGTTTATACACCGTATAAAATAATTTCGTGTATAATGCAAAATATGCCTCAATGAAAGGAGATTGAGACGAAGTCTCTTACCTCATGCCCGGCTTTACCTGTTCGTTCTTTAATTTCATGAATAATAAACATAAGTTAATTTCTACTTTCTTGTGAAAAAAATTCAAGTTTAGTATTTAATTCATATAACTTATTACCTTTCTATAACTATTAGTTAATTATTTGAGTTCATATCGGGCATTTTTTCGATGTTCAGAACTTGAGTAAACAAACAAACGTATTATAATTACAAGTTGTTCATGTGGTAAAAATTAAATTATATCAAAAATGATATTCATGATCAAGATATCATATATATCATATATATCATATATATATGTATTTATAATAGTACATAACATATGAAGATAAGAAATGAAATGCACCGTTCATGGAGACGGTAAGTCGTACATACACATGAAGGCTACTTTAAATTCTATTTCATATTTTAATGGAATGGAAACATAATTATACATAGGTATTTTATAATTATAGTATAATATCATATATAATTTCATTAAATCCATCTTTTTTTTGTCACATGTATGGAATGAATGTGTCATATCAGTTTGAGGGGGTGGTAGTTTGCACTTTCTCAAATGAAATTATCGCGTTTACCCATAATGGAAGCCATAAATGTATGATATAACTTAAAAATACAGAAGTATAGAGAAAATAAAAATATAATATATATCACATATAAAAATAGTGCCATCATAATGGCCACCGTGAGAGGCGGTTGGAGATAATTGAATAATCATCGTTTCTTGAGGTAGTAGTTCGTCATCCATAGAAACAGTGTGTTCTTTACCCATTTGATAGAGGATTGTGTATGTGTAGGATTAATACTTATCATAACAAAGAACTAGTATATTTATGATTCTCGTATTTCTATAAAATAAAGTAATAAATATAGTTTTGGGTTGGAGAAGGAAAATAAAACAAAAGAACTTAAGAAAAGACGTTACTTGTAAATCGGGTAACTCCCTTTGGTTTGAACAAAAAGGATTTCTTAAAGTGCCTTATGCATAAGGTATGGCTTCTACGTGGAATAGAGGGATGTAGGGAGCTTAATTAGGCATATGTTTAATGATCCAATGGGATTGAGTGGTGTTCTTAATGAGTTATAGGTAAGGTATTTTTATAAGGGGGATGAGGGGCTCTTTAAGAAAGTTTTAAAATATGATTTTATTATATAATGATTTTAGGTTTTTAAAGGTCAAAAACTCATTAAAGATGAAATTATGAATACTAATGTTAGAAATAATATTATTCAATAAGAAATGGACATTTTTAGAATATTTTTTAATCTTTATAATATGATTTATTTAAATCATTCATTAATGAGGTAAACACTGCATCCTTATTGTGTCACAAATAATATTATTCATCTGATGTCTAAAATTTAATAAAGAAATAACATGATGTGGGAAATTTTCTTATATTTCTAATTAATATTTATATTCAATGAGGTAACATATATAACCCCTTGGAAAAATTTATTTACTAAAAGATATTTGTTTTTGTTATTTTTGTATTTACTTTAAATTAATTAATATAAAGTGTCATTATCCCTATTTAGTGGCTTTATAGGATCCCAAAATCGACCCAAGGATGCCCACGGTCAGATATTTATCAACCAATATGATTAGAATACATGTTAGTGTAAATTAATATTATTATAATATTAATTTTACTTTGAATTACCCTATTTACCGTTTACTGCGGTAATAAAAGTCAAAAATTTCTATTCATAAAAAAAAATCATTTTCATCTTATTGAACCACATTTTACGTAGTACTAATAACCATGTATGCCGTATTTTCAAAATTAAATTCATAGAAGGAGTAAAATTTTATTTAAATGAAATAGTCAGTTTTTTTAACTACTACTCAGTGTTTTCACTATTCATTAAAAATTGATGTTTTTTTGAAAAAAAACAAAAAATTCAGCCTTATCTATATTTGATATTCCAAATTCAAAAAAGATATCTATTTTACCAAATTAAAAAAATATAATTTGGATTAATTAATTTAAAATTAATTTTCACTGTCAAGTCAAATGTCGTGTTTTTAAAGCAATAATAACTATCAAAAGATTGACACTTGTTTATTTCAAATTTCAAAGTGAAATTAAAACCATTGACAAAAAATAGATTTAATGGTAAAAATATAATCAACGTAAACTTTAAAACCAATTAAAAAGATAATCTAACAATATAAATAGATTATATTAAAAGGTAGTTTTGAATTAAAATACAATAATTTTCACTATTCATTCAAAAATTATGTTTATCAGAGAAATGCCAAAAAATTACCCAAAAAATTTTATGATGTCCCGATTCTAAAGAAATAATTTATTTTGTCAAATAGAACATATAAAAGTGTCCAAAACTATATTTAAAATTGGTTCTCTATTAAAAGGCTGTTAATTTCTTTTTTAAAGAATATTATATTATTTGTGCTTAAAATTAGATTCATTCACATTTTGAGCCTTTAACTTTTATTGAATTAATATAAAAACATTTAAAAAACTTTTATAATTATGTTGTAGTTAGTTCTGTGCATTCCCACCAGTACAATAGATAGGCGTTAACTATTATTTAAATTCATATTATATTATTATTTTTTTAGTATGACTCTACATTGTGTGCAACATAAGATTTCAATGAAACCCGTTGTTGCATATCAAATCCTTAATAAATGAAATGTCTTATTGATAGTTGAGAAAAAATATCTATAATAAAGGGTATGTGGTATAATTAAATATGATATTAATATTGGAATTACAAGGAATAATTCAATCCAAAAATGTAGAAAAAAAATAAAAACAAAAATACCTAGAGAATAACAAGAATCATAAGTTTACATTTGAAAAATGAATAATGTATATCTCCCCATTTTATTGATCTTCAATGAATAGTGATCTTTATGACTATCATTAATAAAAAACCAATGAGTTATCACACCCTAAATTGTGTTAATATCGAGTCAGTAATTGTAAGGTTTTTATTCAGTTTCCCCCTCACCAAATTTATTCTAGATAATTTTTTAAAAGTACTAAAAGATAAAACAGGGGGAAGAAATATAAAAATTTATGAATTTTAATGTATTTTTTCGTCATGGTGTAAATCCCATTATAACACCTCATATTAATAAATTAATGATGAAATTGTATAATAATTTTTAATTATTGTTTTCACTTTTTCATCTCTTTTAAGTTATATATTATAACATAAGGAATGAAATCCACCTTCTTCATTAATTCTATAAATAGACTTCAAGAATTAGTGAAATATTTATACAATATTTCATCATTTAAAATTGATAGTTTATTACCTGGGTGATATGGGAGGTATGAAAGACACATAGATAATGGAAGTGTAACATTTCATACCTTAATATTTTTTACAAACTTGTATAGAAACTTATATACTATATATAGTTGTCTCGCATATGGGATTTAGTGAAAGAATTATCAATCTCTCAATTTAATTAAATATATGAAATTGATAAAAATATTATAAATATGTTTTATAATTTTTTGAAAACTATTTTGGTTAATAATACATTATGAACTCTGTAGAAAAAAAATTTAAAAAACTATTACACCAAAATAAAATACTAATTTATATACACCTATCCTTGAACCATTGGGTCTTTATATAATATATAATGATTAGTAATTGCAAATAAAAAACAGAATAAATGATTGGTCACCATGAAAATATCATTTTCACTTAATCCAGAAAGAACACTAGCATATTATATATTAAAGACATGTATCTCTATATAAATGTTTCCACTAAATCTATCACCAGGAATTGAAAGTATACCCATGTCATTATAAAATTTATTATATTGCCATATAAATACAATATATAAATATTAACATCAACCTGTATAATAATTTATCTTTTGAGATAATAATTTGTAATTATATTTTTTATTCAGGGTTAACATTGGGATCCTCTGTCTTGAATTATAGCTTCATTTTGTCAAAAGGAGCACTATTAGGTTTGAAATGCTATGAACTTCCCTTAGTTCAGTAACAAAAATATTGATATAAATATAAACCATATAACCATCTAATATAATGATTTATTAATATTACAATATATAAACATCAATTTTAGTATTCTTAAAACTATTAAAATTATTTTATCTATAGTTGAGTAAGCATAAAACATCATTCAATAAAATATATTCATATTTAATAGTTTTCAAAGTAAAACATATATAACCCATAAAAATGATATATTTATCACATATAAAGACTATAAGCAAATACTAAGTCCTTAATAAGAATTTTTTTCTATTATTAACATTTATCTATCGACATTGACTCGGATCTTGTTTGTATATACTCATTTTTCTTAAATCACAAGATATATCATGTTAAGTAGAAATATCTTAATATATAATTGATCACATTATTGGGACATAATTAATATCATTCATATGTATCCACTCAACGCTAATAGATGAACATTGATATGTTGTAAGACATGTTCCACATAATACTAGTGAAGAATGTTTCTTATAGCTTTCCAATCAATATATATTTAGAACATTACCAATATATTTGATATCAAACCAACTATAAATATATTGGATTTATATATAAAGATATTGATTTCTCGTATGATGGATACTTTTCCCATACCTTTAGTTGATAATAATTATACCATCCTAGACAGTATATACATTAATGTTGGGATATCATTTTCATGACAGATATGTCATCTATATACAAAACAAAAAATATAATATGGATTACACTAGATTACTTATATATAAAATATTAAAATCTATTTATTATGAAACCAAACACTTTCATTTAGTCATCAAAATAAATATCCAATCTTAAATATATTATTTTTAATCTATTAATGGATCACAAAACTTTTCAAATATTTTTTTCATTATTTTAATATTAAATTTTTTTGGTTATATCATTTTCATATCCTGAAAAATTATTTCTATTAAGGAATGTTGTTTTTGATTCCTTTAGGTATATTTCAATAATCATGTAAATCATAAAAAAAAGATAATTTTATGTGTATAAATTATCATTGATTTGAGTGTAATTTTTTCTACAGAGTGAATACCATTTTTTTATTTATAGCATATCTCCATTAACTGAACCTTATTGGTAGAAACACTATCATCCATGTGTTTTTTTTCAAACCAACTTATAAAAACTAATCAATATCCCTTTATGTGTCTTCATGATGTAATAGGTATGATTTTTATAAATGGATTATATTTTATATTTTTTATCAATTGTTGATTTCAAATAATTCCAAAAACATATGTACTATTAATATGCCGAAAGAAAATATTTTATAAACTCAAATTTATTATCATTTTATATATTAAATTCATTGTTTTTTCCCACATAATAAATCCTAGAAAACAATTAGGTATTTCTAAACCTATTTTCACTTAATTTTCACTACCTATCATAGAAACATCTTATATTATATCTTATAAAATATTATTATTTAGTTTTTACCTTGAGTAATACAATGTTTCCCCATACTAATTTCTACATTAACATATTATTTATCTTTAAATAATATATAATTATCTATAAATAAATTTCATTAAGTATGATGATAAAAATTATATTCATTAATATTTGATATTCCAAATAAATAGACATTTTTAATTCTTATAGAACATCTAAAGCATTATGCATCATATATTTTTTCCAAAATAAATTAATATAGAAATGTAGATACATTCAAATTACATATCTTATATAGAGTGTATATAATTTATTTATATGTAATATTGTCTAATATAATATCATTAATCACTAAAGCATTACTACAAAAGTATTTAAAATTAATATTAAATAATCATCAATTAAACCATTTATAATAAGGTACGACACCCCCACTTATATATTCCTTTGAATTTATGTGTACCTTTAAGAGTTATATGAAAAACCCCTAATTTTTCAGAGCATAAATAATTTTTTTATATATATATTCCCAATATCAATCTGATTGATGATTCTTAGTAGATAAGATTATTAGATATTATACTTTTAAATAATTTGAAAATTTTAAGGTTTTGAAAAAAATGACATTATGAACACTTAACCATACTGAATAATTTAATGAATAATTAGATGATGTAATGATAGTAACTACTAACAATATTTCTTATTAAAACTTTTATAGAATTTTTTTATTTCCTACAATATTCCATTATCTCTGTATCATTTTCCACTTAAAATAGATTTTTCCATAAAAAATAAATGACATTCCAATGTATCATTTGATTCAAAATAAAATTATTCTCACAGATAATTTTAAAGTATTTTTTGAGAAGTGTCCCATTTATAAGAACAAGTTGACAATTCCAAATGCATGTGATGTTAGAATCATTAATTTTTCCCTTATTTATTTTCAATGATATAAAGAAAAATATCCATATCAGTAATTTATATACAATTAAACATGTTTCTAATACTATAAAATTACTCATTCATATATAAATAAAATCATTTTCTAATAATCACAAATTAAATTCATTTTTTTCTAAATTTTGAATTAAAATCAAATTTCTGTTAATGGTAAGACCTTGAATGCACTCAAATTATAAAATGTTAGTGTACGAATGAAGAACAAATATAATTATCGATAAAAATTATAGGTAATCATGATTTTTTTATTCTTATTTAAGAAGATAATTATTGATTTATTTCTGTATTTTAATGTTGTTTTATTTTGTAATGACCAAAAAATAAAAAGTCAATAGTTTGATTGGAAATTTTATTTTTTTTTTAAATATGAAAATGAGTTCCTAAAATATTATAAAATATTTTTGGGGTAATTTAGGTTTGTAATTTGTTTCTAAGATCACATAGATAATGTCGATGAGTGAATGTAGTTTGGAACATCGTGAGACAAGTAGTCACAGAATGATGAGTTACGTGATCCAAGATAACTCTATCACTTAATGATGCTTAAAATTTTCATAAATCACTATGTTTTATATATATAAATCACATTGAATATTTTTTATGCACTATGTAAATTTAAAATGTGATAGAGGGTTCCACAACATGATATCCTAGAGTTATAAGTCTCACATCATGACATTAGCGAGTTATACATTGAGGATACTATGGGGTATCACATCATGGAATGGCCATCATGGCCATGCCTTAACAGTCTTCTATTTGGTGTCAATACCTCCCCCATTTGAATGTGTGTTGTTTCATAATCTATATGGCATTCCACAGTGCATCCCTAATAGGGGAGATGTTATATGGTGACCCAGGGGGACACACTGTATTTATTTCCTTTCAAAGGTGCATCACAATGTGACAATCATGATCATGTTCTGACCAAGCTACTAGGTAGTTTTTTTATAGTTTATTTTCATAATTTTCTAAGGGCCCAACTAAGACCCCCTGATATCCTTTAAATTTGGTATATCCATTGATGGGGATATCTCTCGTTGGATGTCTTATTATTTATAATTTTTTTCTAATTAATCCATGTTATTCAGAGGGTTTCGTCATGTGGATATGTTTAGGGTTCAGAGAAATTAGTTTTAATTTTAAATTTATTTAGGTGAATAAATTTGGTCGATTGTGTCTCTTAGGCATGTTTGCATGTCATGAATGGTTCATACCTCTCAACTTGTGGTTTTGGGGCCATGAAATCACCTAGTGTGTTTGGTATCAATTATTCCTTGTTATTTTTATATATTCAAATGGGATATGGATTAATTTTACTGTGTTCTATATTGAGATATTATTTTGGGACCTCGAAGTATGTCAGTAAGTGTCTATGATCGATTTGAGGTATGTTGGTTGAAGAAATAAAACCTTAAATTATATGTTCTTTTATTAACTAAAAAATTGTATATTCATTAACCTCAATTTATAAAATTCTTATAATTTGTTTCAACGCTTTTATGGTATCTCCATGTATGTTATGGTTGGTTCATGTCAGCATAATGATCTGCGATAACTATGGATTATTATTGAATGGTTTATTAGTGTAATCTTCATGGAATCAGTATTGGTGTCCTTGTTTATGGATTTCATGTTGGAATGAGTTACACTATCAATGTAAATGGGGTTTTCCTTTTTAAATTGTGGATTTAAAATGGGATTTGAGAGGAACATATTTCTAAAGGAAATTGAATTTAATTTAAATAAAACCGGAAAGGGATTGTTTGAGAATAGATTTTATATGTCTAACCTTGTATGGGAAACTTAAAATTTGAAAATTTATGGGTTCTTTTAAATGTTTTTATTCAATGTGATTTTTAATAAATTGTTTGTTTCTTAATGATGCCTGATCTCATGTATTGGTAGGTGATGTATTATTTTTGGTACAAAATTTTCCAGACCAGTTTGCTTTTTTCTGTAATTGAGGCCTTATAGGTTAGATATGGGTAAATTGGATTGGGTTTTATAGAATTATGTATGGTTCTTTGAAGTGATCTATTTTTTTCATATTTTGTAAAAAAATCCTAGGAAGCGTTCTATGGGGTCGAATAATTCTTGCAAAACATATTTCCCTAAAATTTGATTTTGGTTGACTTGTACATTAACCTGTAGAGATTTCTTTAATAAACATAAATAAGTGACCTGCCTTGAGATATTTATAAGGGATAATCCAAGGTTTATCCCTATGAAAACTTTATGATCATATTGTTCTAATAGGTTATTTTGTATCACAGTGAAAATTCTTTATTATTTGATGTCCTTACATCCTTTTAATGGATATGTAAATACTGGAGAATATTTTTGAATTCTATGTGAGTTGATAGTGGGTTGATATATGATCATATGTGATTATGGATATTAGGGAAAACCTTGAATGAAAATTGCAGGCTTTGAGATACTGATTTTTACCCAACATTTTGTGAAATGTAGGGCAGGGATCATGATGTGATATTTTTTAATTACCATCCTTGAGTGAGAGGATATATTTGGGAATTGTTTACCCTAATTTTATAAGAAGGTGTGTTTGGATACAATATTTCATAACAAGAATTCATGATAATTTGTATTCAGGTACTCTGAATATGGCTACTAAGTGGCCTCACCGTGAGTGAGAAGGTGCTAGAGGTAACCTACCCTAAGAGAGAGAGATAGAGAGGGGGGGATTCTAGTAATTTTATATTGATATGTGTGATGATATGTCAATTTATTTATGGTTAAATTGTATTCTTTGCCTCTCCATGAGTGAGTAGGCGATATAAGGGACCTCTATTAAGTAATAAGGGATAATTCGGTGTTTCTATTGGGAAATGATGTGGTGTTTGATAAGGGTTACTGATGGACCAATCATGAGTGAGAATTTTAGTCATTGAATTTGAATTTAACTTAATATGGTACTTGACATGGAACCATTAACTGATTATAAGTACACCGGTCTTGACACGATATGTATTGCGGTATGATTTATCCCTCTTATAAATGCATAGGCTGAAGCAAGTAGTGTTATGTGTCATGGGGCCTTGTTAGCAACTGATAATATAAAATTTATAATTCTACGTGTGTTGTCTATAATTTTTCATAGTGGGTGAGTCACATAAGCATAATATAGATCATATATATAATTTTCACGCACGTGAATTTGATTATAGGAGTACATATTTTTTTCTCAAAAGAGAGGGGGTTCATAATTTACTATTCAGCTAACACCCTACACGCTTAAAAAAGGATTTTCATATATGTGTGTTGATCATTATGTATCCTTTCAGGAGTATGTATTTCTTAGAGACTGATATTTAGTTTTGGTCTGGAAAATTTTTGATTATGTGGATTGGTTGGCATATTTATATGAGTTACACTAGAGGGAATTGTATTTTTCTTTTCGATATTATTTATCATATGTTCTATATAGTGAACTAATATTATATTTATTTTTAAAACCACGACCAATATGGAGCCACACATCATTGGATTCCCATTTATTATCATAATGTCCCTTTCCTAGGTTTGTCAGATTTCTTTATTGATTATGAGGTTCCGTCTCTAGGCCACTTTCTCTTTCATTCCTCAACACACCTTAGGGGATCTCCCATTGCTTCTCTTTCTTTCTATGGTTTTTTTCCTCCTACTTTGAGACTTTTTATAAGAACCATGATTTCTCTACTAACCAGATGAACTACGATGGACCCTATTATAGTCATGTATGGTATTCTTCACATCTTATTGGGAAATTCTTGTGGTTATTTTTTTTTTGTTATTTTTTGTTTTGGGGGAGGTTCATATTTGGGTTCTTTGGTTTTATCTGCAGTTGTGGTATACTATCAAGGCCCTTTTATAGTTCAACCTCTACTCTTTCATAAATGTTTATTTCATTAGGAAACATTTTGGTCTCATCTACTGTATTTCATAGAGGATTTGGGATTTTTTGTTTGTCTCTTAATTGGTGTTCTTAAATTCATGGCTCACACGTGTCCTTGTTATTCCATATAGGTTTTCATCAATGTTGTGTTTTGGGACATTTATTTTTCTTGTTCTCTTTTGATCACGGTGGTATGGGGTTAAGCTTACAGTGGTTCAGAATTTGTTGTCCATTATTCTTTGGGATTTGTTTTGTAAGAGTTTTTTCATCCTAAACAATTACGACATCCATTGATGATGGTGTTTCATATATTTAAAAATTGATTTTATATTTTTCTATTTCTATTCATGATGGATAGAATAAATTTTGGTTTGGTGGAGTCTTCAGTGACAATGAATATGAGAAAATGGATGATAATATCAATAGTTCTTCATGGATTTCTTTTTTTTCTAGATCATAGTTTTTGAGATTATATGTTTTTGTGAAATTCTTTCAAATTTCAAACTATAACTAGGGATAGTGGTTCAATTATTTAAGGTAGGAGATGGTTTTGTAATGATGCAGGAAGATGAGACATTGGATTCTTATTCACATTTCATATGTGTTTGGTGTTGAAGATGTTGGTATCTATTTTATTTGAGGAGGAACCATGGAATGGATGAGGTTATTTTGAAGGTATGGATCTGTGTCAAGAGCTTATTCTGTTGAACTCTATACTAAATTCATATTCTAATTCCCCCTTGCAAGTCAGTCTAGTGTGATGGATCACAAAGAGGTTTAGTGAGGTGTTTTCTAAGTAGATAATGGAATTCTGGGAGTGAAAATCACATGGTATTATTCTTATTTGGATCTCTGTTGGTTTTGTCTCTTTTTGGAGGCTTGATTTTATATTTTTTGGTTTTACTGGTTCCCCTAAGTGATTTTTTTAATGTTTGATTGAGCTTCAAGGTCTGCAACCCAAGGGGGATTATAGATCCATCTTTTCTGTGAGGAAAAATTTTCCAAATCCTTTTTTAATAGTCTGTAGTGAAATATGAATGTGTAAATAATAAATATAATCCAATGATTTGTTTTTTAAATTTTGAAATATGGAATTTGAATTCTTTATTTTTATTTTGAAAGTTTTGTTTGTTTTTTTGGATATTATTCTTCTTTTTGATGGTGTAAATTAATGTCAAGGCTCACACATAACCCATAAATGTGTTTTTAGTAAATAAAAAAATGGATTCCATTAGTCTTGTAATAATTTTTTTTATTACATCCATATGTATCTGGTTCTTTATTTTTATTTACTAATGTATCTTATGAACTATTTCTTGCTTCCTTTTCAAGATTGTGGGGGACCCCTTGACTTTAATTTTATTATATGTTGTTTTTTAAATTTTTATTAGGTGAATGGGTCATGATGATTAGTCCAAATATTTGACTATGAAATTCAATATTTAGTAATGTGGTAATAGTAACTCTATGGTTAATTCATGCCCTCACTGCTAATCAGAAGACTCATGTGTATGGATATGAGATCTTGATATCCTATAACACCCATGAATGGGAGTCTTTTAATCATTTCGTGTTGACACATTATAAAATTATATTGGGTTGCGACAGAAAAATATGATGGTGGAGAAAGGTTTTCAAGAATCTGGATGTAGACCGGTAGCATGTCGGTCCATCTTGGATTCAGTTCAAACCCAAGTTTTTAGGGGATGCACAGTGTTGGAATTATAAAATTAGGGATAAGTGAGGTGTTGGAATAAATATATTCATGTGGTACGAATGAGAATCTATAGGATTTAGTTGGATTTTTAGGATTCAGTGAGATATTTATGAATATTGAATGTTTTTGTAAAGACCCAAAAAATTCATGGAATTGTTTTTTAAATTTCTTTGGAATTTTACAAGAACACAGTTTCTGACGGAACCTGATTCCGTGGCCTGGTGTTCTCAGAATCTTTTTCTGAAGTTGAGATCGGGTACGTTCAGTGAACGAATGAGCGGGTTTTACTAACTTTTGAACCGGTGATCAGAATCGAATTCTGAGGGCACCAATGGAATCTTAGTGCCGGTAATTTCTTAGAAACACCTTTTCTGGAGTTGTGTTTGCTCGGGTGTGGTTTTTAATTTTCGGGGTTAAGTTAAGTAATAAAATAAAGTGGTGCGACAATTTATTTTATTTTACTTAAAGCGGCTCAACCTATGTTAAGCGGATAAGGTGGAACCCACAATATCCTACCCACATGGTAGGATATTTGTGAGGTGGGTCCGCACGAGCCCCACCATTTCTTTCATTCTAAGTAATGCTCCCGCACCCCCCCCCCTTAATGAAGTCAACCGTGCATTTATTCTGGTTAAAAAACGCCTCATTAATTTGGTCGGTTTAATCGTTACAATTAATTCTTTGAGTTAATTGTTCATTTCGTTTCCTTTTGAATTTCAAAGGTTAGATTTTACGTCAATAAAATAAGTCTATTATTTTATTTCTGTTGGAACATGTTGCGTGGAGAGGTTTTGAAGGAAAGCGTTCTTCTTCGGCGAAGAACGCGAAGAACGCACCGATCTCTGATGAAGAACGCCAAATCCTTGGAGATCGACTACGCGACGTCGTGTAAAGTGATGTCAACGACGCTTCTTCCATGACTTTCCTTCCCGCGACGCGACGATCCTCTTCTTCCGCGACGGTTAATTCCGCGACGAACTCATGTTCGACGACAACGTTGAGGTAGGGGTTTTATGCGTTTCTTTTTCGTGATTACTTCCGACGTTTTCTTTCTTTCAAATAGAACCGCCTGTTATCGCAATAACAGGAGGAGGTCAGACCGCACGAACACGGCCGACACTCCTCCCCTTTTTGGTTGTTGATACTGATGTGGCACGAGCAAGGCAACGCGCTGCCGAAGCACCGCGCGGAAATTGTTAAGGGAAGGGCAAAGAAGCGTGGCGCTGTCGCACCGCGCCGTTGGAAACAAACTAATCTGTGGCGCCGTCGCGCCACGCTGTAGAAGACGAACCAAAGACACGGCGCTGTTGCGCCTCACCGGAGAACTATGAAAGCACCGCGGCCGGAGCAGGGCCGCGACGGAGGGGCGCGGCGCCGTCGCGCCGCGCTGGATGGATGAAGGCGGCGGTCGATTCCGGGCCGCGGCGGAGGAGGGGAACCGGTAGCCGGATCCGGGAAGACGACATCGGAGCAGAGGTACCCGCAAGGCCGGTCCCGTGGTGGCAGAAGCCGGCCAGCCAGAGCGGGCCGGCCAGACCGTGGAAGAACCGGGGGTTTGAAACTCACGGTCGTGTCGGACGTGAGCGGCCCCATTAAGGGGCCGCGGTTACTTCATGTGGGGGCAGCGCCCCCCGTATCCGAACGGCTCGGCCATTCGGCCGAGTCCCCGGCCAGCGCGTCCCGCGCCGGGCCGGCTACCCTGTCCGGTCCGCCAGGCCGGGCCGACCCTGGGGGTATCAAACCGGGTTGAACCGGGACTGAACCCCTTAATACCAAACCTCTTTCGGTCTGTTGCACATAACTGGAGCTGCGGACCTCCGATCGACGCACCGTCAGTTGAGATGTCATCCTTGGATCGAGTCGGTCATTTCAGTATATTACACTCAAGGTTTCGGAGAACTTTGGTTTTGGCCGGGTTGGTCCGTACACGATACCAACCGGGCCCTCGGAGTGAAAACGCTTATAACTTGAGTTTCGGACGTCTGATTGAGGTGTCGTCAACTTTTTTGGATTCTTCTAAGTGATACGGACCTTTTGGCTTACTATGCTCGAGGTTTGGATGAAGTTGCAGTACGGTTGGGTTGGTTTTGACTTAAAAACCAACCGGGCCCTTGAGACGAAAAAGCCAATAACTCTCAGACCGGACGTCCGATTGACGCGTCGTCTGTGACGTTGAGATCCTGTTTATGATACAGGACTTTTGGATACATCAACTCCGGACTATGTGTTAGTTGATGTATCAGCCTCTCGGCTTGGGGAGCGGACCCTCCCGAACGAGCTTGCTGTGTGTGGGAACCCTAGAGCTGGCTGCGACTGCAACGATGACGACGACTGTACAGGGATCCTCAGTGGATTCGACGATGACTACTACAGCACTCAGCGATCCTACGTGGATTAGTGCTATCGATCCTGTGTGGGTCTGATCATGTGTGGATCAGCGCTCAGCGGTCCTGTGTGGGGCAGCGCCTACAGATCATGTGTGGGTCTGATCCTGTGTGGGTCATTGCGGGGGTTAGTTACCTGTCGATCATGTGTGGGTCCGATCCTGTGTGGGTCATTGTGGAGGCTAGTTACCTATAGATCATGTGTGGGTCAGATCCTTTGTGGGTCATTGTAGGGGTTAGTACCTATCGATCCTTTGTGGGACCGATGGCTTAGATGAATCAGTGGCAATATCTGATCATCTCTATCGTCATATGAAGAAATATACGTGTGTGAGCTGAATCCTGTTTTGATTTCCTATGTGGATTTTGCTGTGCTATCCTGTGTGGATTTACGTTTTGCTTTCCTGTGTGGACTGGGTTGTTATTTCATGTGTGGACTAGGCTGTACTTGACCTCGGATGTTGGAGCCGAACTGGAATTGATGACTTAGGTATATGTATGGGAATATACCTAAGCAGTGTCTGATGTTACTTCGTGATTGTATCATTCCTTTGTGGATTATCCTTTGTCGATTCTGGGAGACCTTCGGGGGTCTCGGGGTCCCTAAGGAGTATCTTATACTCACCTCTGCATGGGCTATGCCCGCACTACGTTGTGTTGGTTGCAGACGACGGACAATGCTGATCGTGGTTGAGGCTTGCGGAGCAGGACAGTACCTGGAGGTGGACCACTGGGCGGTACGTACTCGGAGCGGACGGCTGGACCCGAGGAGCTGTGGAGGCTATCATTACTCACCCTCCATGTGGGACTTCCATTGGACATCTCGATGTTGCGTCTTTTACTTTCAGTTGCTATTTTCCCTTTCTAGTTGTACTTTACTTTCAGTTTGGGGTTGTATTCTGGCCCACTTACTTACTGCACATACTGTTGTACCCAGTTTTTACTTAGTGTTTACTTCTGCTTGTTTCTTTGTGGTGTTTGTTTACTTTACAAAGGAAATGCCTTCCCTTTTTACCGGGAATTATGCCTTGGTTCTAGTCTCCATCCCCTGGCCTATGGAAGGCGGGTTTGGGGTAGTCACGGCATGGGACCCGAGGACGGTTCGTGACAAATTGGTATCTGAGGAGTTCGGTTCTACCGCAGAACTCAGGACTCTGATCATTTTCTATGTTAAGCAATAGTGTTAAGAGTATTGAGTGTGGTTATCAGTCCAGGGAGTCCAGTGTTGGTGTGGTGGCCGACGTATCCGTACACCAGGACCCTGACTTCTGATTTCCGACTTAATGCACGAAAAATTGATTGCATGTGTGTTTCAAGTTTTCGTTGTGATTACTTTGTGTCAGCTCACCAGGTATACTGTTTGACCATGGAACACCTATTTCTTTTTAGGATGGCCCCATGATGGCAGCCATCTAGGGTTCCGAGAGTTGTACGTGACGACAGCCCAACGAGCGACGAGGCCTCGGTACAGGGCCCTCTGACAGTAGAGGCACCGGCGGTACCTCTACCCGCCGATCCACCGATGCTACCAGACCCAGCCGCTGACGATGCACGTCCCCTTAATGCACTACAAGATTTTCTGCTCCAGCGACCGCCCAGGTTCCACGGGGAGACAGACCCTCAGGCAGCCGAGGATTGGCTGGAGGCAGTGGTAAGAATTTTCAGGTTAGTGAGGACACCAGCAGATCTCATGGTGATCCTCGCAGCGAGCCTCCGGCATGCGACAGTAGGAAGATGGTGGAGCTTGATGCTCCAGGTTCACGACGAGGCATCTCTCTTATGGATGGACTTTGAGAGACTATTCCGCTCGGAGTTCGTCCCATCCACCCTCTGTGCGGTGCGCATCCAGGAGCTTCTACAGCTGCAGCAGGGTAGCTTGACGGTCACCCAGTACTCAGATAGATTTATCGATCTCTTGCGCTACTCGACAGACATGTTAAGGGACCCATTCTTCCAAGCCCGGGCCTTTGAGCAGGGATTGAGGCATGAAATCAGGGCATCACTAATCTCCCTCAGCATCCCGACACAGGCAGGGGTACTGGAGCGAGCCCTTCTCATTGGGAGCTTTCTTGCTGAGTCTACACCAGTGGAAAGACCTACCATGGGGCGGGACGTAGTAGAGTCTTCTACAGCAGGCATTCGACGGATGACTCATGGGTCCAGGCAGACCAGACCCTCGGGTAGATGACCTCAGGACACTAGCTCAGCAGTGCGGGGCACACAGCGTGGAGCCAGTCTTTCGAGAGGAAGACAGTGCTAGACATCCGGCGGGCAGGGCCACATGGCTCGTGACTACCCGACCCGCTGTGCCGAGGATAAGAAGACGGTTGAGGGGCCGCCCAGGTGGAGGCAGAGGGTCGACAGTGGTGGTCCGCAGGGAGCAGGCGGACGAGGTAGAGGAGCTGGACAAGCAACAGGTGGTGGGCGACACTTTGAGGCTCTACCACCACCACCACCAGGAGGTCCACCCCGACCCCAAGGAGCCGGCGGGCAGAGACCGGCACAACTTCAGGCAACGTAGGCCTACGACCACGGTGCACCCAAGATGATTCGAGGTACTATCTGTGTCTATTCCACCCTTGTTGCAGTTCTTATAGACACAAGACCGAGTCACTCTTTCATAGCCGCTGCCCTTGTTCGGAGCTCGGAGATTCCGACAGAGCTGTTGGCTCGATCTTTAAGGCTAAAGACTCCTACGGGAGCAGACTCGACGATTACGCACTGGTTCCGACAATATGATCTTACTCTAGGAGGAGAGATCTTTGGCTAGGATCTTCTTGTAGCGGCGTCGAGGCTTTACGACGTCATCTTGGGCATGGATTGGTTATCTACAGTCCATGCCCAGATTGATTGTGTTAGGCGCAAAGTGCAGTGTGTACACACCGATGGGAGCATGTTCACCTTCACCGGTGAGAAGGGATCCTTCGTAGAACAGGATGGACTCCCGTAAAGGAGAGGAAGCCCATCACTCATCAGTTGGCTAGCCTCATCCTAGGATCAGTTGACGTGCAGAGTCCTGGTTTTCCTGTAGTGGTGGATCAGTATGCAGACGTTTTCCCCGATGACATTCCAGGACTACCTCCTCGCAGAGAGGTATAATTTTATATTGACATGTACCCCAGGATAGCCCCGATATCCACTCCATCATATCGGATGGCCCTCGCTGAGCTTCGAGAGCTACGGGTATAGTTGGAGGACTTGCATGGAAAGAGATTCATCTGACCCAGTGTTTCACCCTGGGATTCCCCGATATTGTTCGCCAAGAAGGAGGAAGGGAGATTGCGAATTTGTGTCAACTATCGTCGCCTGAACTAGGTGAAAATGAGAAACAAGTATCTTCTACCGAGGATTGATGACCTCTTCGATCAGCTCAGGGAGCACGGTGGTTCTCAAAGATAGACCTCATGTCAGGCTATCATCAGCTCAGAGTTCGGGACGAGGACATGAAGAAGACAGCCTTCAGATGTCGGTATGGCCACTATGAGTTCTTGGTTATGCCTTTCGGCATAACCAATTCTCTAGCAGTGTTCATGATCCTCATGAACAGGATCCTTCATCCATACCTTGATTGATTTGGCATGGTCTTCATCGATGACATTTTGATTTACTCGACGACTGAGGAGGAGAACGCCTACCACTTGCGGGTTGTACTTGACACACTCCGAGAGCACCAGCTTTATGGAAAACTCTCTAAATGTCAGTTCTGGATACGTGAGGTCTACTTTTTGGGACACGTCATCTCTGAGGTGGGAGTTGTGGTGGATCCTGCGAAGATTGAGGCGGTGCTAGCTTGGGAGCCACCCAGGAGCGTGACGGAGGTGCGGAGTTTCTTGGGACTAGCTGGATACTATTAGAGATTTGTGCCAGACTTCTCCAGAGTTGCAGCACCACTATCTGCTCTGATGAAGAAGGGAAAACCCTTGGTGTGGTCAGACAGATGTCAGCAGAGATTCTAGGAGCTGATACAGATATTGACCGGTGCACCTATCTTGAGGTTGTCAGAGGAGGGAGTAGGGTACGCAGTCTTCTGCGATGCATCAGGGACCGGACTCGGATATGTCTTGATGCAGGAGTGGGCAGTGATCTCCTATGGATCACATCAGTTGAGGCCGCATGAGTAGAACTATGATACCCATGACCTAGAATTAGCAACAGTGGTCTTTGCTCTGAAGATGTGGCGACACTATCTGATGGGCGGGCGCTTTACTGTCTATTCTAACCATCAGAGTCTCGGGTACATCTTCTCTCAGAAGGACCTGAACCTGAGATAGCAGTGATGTCTTGAGTTCCTCCAGGACTATGACTTTGAGATAGTCTATACTCCTGGGAAGGGGAACCTGGTAGTTGATGCTCTCAGTAGGAGGATGGGCATTCAGCTACTTGGGGAGGAGACAGAGCAGGTAGCCACTTTGCAGATATCCTTCATGGATAGAGAAGGAGCAGCCTTCCTTTAGTCACTCACAGTCACTCCTCCACTACTACAGCTGGTCAGAGAGGCACAGTGTGGGGACGCTGACTGTGAGACATGGCATGTGCAGATATCCTCAGGACAGGCACCTGATGGTTTCTCCATTAGTGGAGAGCACGAAGTCCTTTTCAGTGGACGTACCTTGGTACCAGTTTCTTTATGAGAGGAGGTTCTAAGAGAGTTTCACTCTTTCCCTTTGGCGGTACATCCTGGCGTAGCGAAGATGTACCAGGATCTCAGATAATAGCACTGGTGGTCGGGCATTAAAAAGGTTGTGGTACAGTTCGTTTCTTGATGCCTCACCTCCCAGTAGGTGAAAGCAGAGCATCAGGTACCAGCAGGCTTGGTACAACCCTTGGAGGTCCCGGAGTGGAAGTGGGACGAGATATCTATGGACTTTGTGACTGGACTTCCATGAACTTCCAGAGGTCACGACTCCATTTGGGTGATTATCGACCGACTCACCAGGTCGGCTCACTTCTTACCCATCAGAGAGTAGGGCTCAGTGGAGAGCTTGGGACGTCTCTACGTTCAGGAGATTGTATGGCTTCACGGTCTGCCATCATCTATCGTCTCCGATCGAGATGCTCGCTTTACTTCCCGTCTTTGGAAGGGTTTGCAGGAGTCATTCGGGACGCATCTACGTCTGAGTACCGCCTTTCACCCCCAGACAGATTGTCAGATGGAGAGTACCATTCAGACTCTCGAGGACATGCTCCACGCATGTGTCCTCGACTTTGGTCGCAACTGGGAGGACCACCTACCCTTGGTTGAGTTCGCGTACAACAACAGCTACCACTCCACCATCGGGATGACACCATACGAGGCGTTGTACGGCCGACCTTGCAGATCACCGCTGTGATGGACAGACCCTGGAGAGTCAGCACTCGTGCGACCCGAGATAGTCCAGGCCACGACAGAGAAGGTCCAGGTCATCCAGGAGTGGATGTGGACAGCTCAGAGCTGACAGGAGGCGGAGGCCACTAGAGTTCGAGGATGGAGACCACTTCTTCTTGCGGGTCTCACCTCGACGTGGATTACGGAGATTTGGCTGAGGCGGCAAGTTATCTCCTCGCTTCATCGGACCATTCCAGGTCCTCAGCAAGATTGGCGAGATGGCTTATCGCCTGGCTCTACCACCTCAGTTGCACCGGGTGCACGACGTCTTCCACGTATCCCAGCTGAGGAGAAATGTGCATGACCCGAAGCATATCATTGACCATGGGGAGCTGTACATCGATGATGGGGTGACTTTTGTGGAGGTCTCGGTGGAGATTGATGATCGACAGGAGAGGGTCCTACGTGGACGGTCGATTCCTCTAGTGCGCATCAGATGGTAGCACGGGAACTTCCAGGAGAGCACTTGGGAGCGGGAGGCTCAGATGCGTGCTCAGTACCCTTTTTTTTCCCTAGTTTATGATGTATCTTTACGGGGATGTAAATCCCTGAGGTGGGAGTGATGTAAAGACCTGAAAAATTCAAGGAAATTTTCTTAATTTTCATGGGAATTTTAAAAGAACACAGTTTCTGACGACACCTGATTCTGAGGCCCGGTGTGCCCGGAATGTTTTTCCGAAGTTTATCTCGGGAACGTTTAGTGAACGAACGAGCGGGTTTTACTAACGTTTGAACCGGTGCTCGGAATCAAATTCTGAGGGCACCAATGGAATCGTAGCACCGGTAATTGCTTAGAAACCATTTTTCTGGAGTTGCACTTGCTCGGGTGTGGTTTTTAATTTTTGGGGTTAAGTTAAGTAATAAAATAAAGTGGTGAGACAATTTAATTTATTTTACTTAAAGCGACTTAACCTAAGGTAAGCAGATAAGGTGGAACCCACAATATCCTACCCACTTGGTAATATATTTGTGAGATGGGGCCCGCACGAGCCACTCCATTTCTTTCCTTCTAAGTAACGCTTCTGCACCCCCACCCCCCCCCCCCCCCCTTAATGAAGTCAACCGTGCGTTTATTCTGGTTACGAAACGCCTCATTAATTTGGGCAGTTTAATCTTTACAATTAATTCTTTGAATTAATTGTTCATTTCATTTCCCTTTGAATTTCAAAGGTTTTCTTGTGCATCAATAAAATCAGACTACTATTATTTGATTTCTGTTGGAACTTGTTGCGTGGAGAGGTTTTGGAGGAAAGAGTTCTTCTTCGACGAAGAATGCGAAGAATGCGAATAACGCACTGATCTCCGATGAAGAACACCAAATCCTCGGAGATCGACTACGTGACATCGAGTACCGCGACGTCAATGACGCTTCTTCTGCGACGCTCCTTCCGCGACGCAAAGATCCTCTTCTTCCGTGCCGGTTTATTCCGTGAAGAACTCACGTTCTACGACAACGTTGAGGTAGGGGTTTTATGCTTTTCTTTTTCGTGATTACATTCAATGTTTTCTTCCTTTCAAATAGAACTGCCTTTTATCGCAATAACGGGAGGAGGTCGGACCACACGAACACGTCCGACACTCCTCCCCTTTTTGGTTGTTGATATTGATGCGGCACGATCAAGGCAACGCGGTGCCGAAGCACCGCACGGAAATTGTTAAGGGATGGGCGGAGAAGCACGGCGTCGTCGCACTGTGTCGTTGGAAACAAACTAATACGCGGTGCCGTCGTGCCACGCCGTAGAAGACGAACCAAAGACTCAGCACCGTCGCGCCGCGCCGGAGAACTACGAAAGCACTACGTCCGGAGCGGGGCCGCGGCGGAGGGGCGCGGTGCCGTCATGCTGTTCCGGATGGACGAAGGCTGCGGCCGCTTCCGGGCAGTGGCGAAGCAGGCGAACCGGCGGCCGATTCCTGGCCGTGGCGGAGCAGGGGAACCAGCAGCCAGTTCCGGGCCGCTGGCATCGGAGCTGGGGGACTGGAAAGGCCGGTCCCGTGGCGGCAGAATCCGTTCGACTGGAGCGGGTCGGCCGGACCATGGATGAACCGGGGGTTCGAAACCTCTAGTCGTGCCGGACATGAGTGGCCCCATTAAGGGGCCGCGGTTACTTCACGCGGGGGCAGCGCCCCCCGCATCCGAACGGCTCGGCCGTTTGGCCGAGTCCCTAGCCAGCGCACCAGCGTGCTGCGAGCCAGGCCGGCTACCCTGGCCGGGCCGCGAGGCTGGGCCGCGCCCAACTGGGCTAGGCCACGCCCAAGTGGGCCGGACCCGGACCCGGTTCGGGTCGAACCGGGCCTGAACCCCTTAATACCGAACCTCTTTCGGTCCGTTGCCCATAACTTGAGCTTCAGACCTACGATCAATGCACCGTCAGCTACAATGCGATCCTTGGATCGAAACAGTCATTTCGGTATATTACACTCAAGGTTTCGGAGAACTTTGGGTTCGGCCGGGTTGGTTCGTACATGAAACCAACCCGGCCCTCGGAGCGGAAACGCTTATAACTTGAGTTCCGGATGTCTGATTGACGTGCCATCGACTTTGTAGGATTCCTCTAAGTGAGACGGACCTTTTGGCTTACTCCGCTCAAGGTTTGGATGAAGTTGTAGTATGGTCGGGTTGGGGTTGACATAAAAACCAACCGGGCCCTTGAGATGAAAAGGCCAATAACTCTCAGACCGAGCGTCTGATTGATGCGTCATCTGTGACGTTGAGTTCCTGTTGATGATACAGAACTTTTGGATACATCAACTCCGGACTATGTGTCAGTTGATGTATCAGCCTCTCGGCTCGTGGAGAGGACCCTCCCGAACGATCTTGCTGTGAGCGGGAACCCTAGAGCTGGCTGCGACTGCGACGACGACGACGACTGTACAAGGATCCTCAGTGGATTCGACGGTGACTACTACAACACTCAGCGATCCTACGTGGATCAGTGCTACCGATCCTGTGTGGGTCCAATCCTATGTGGGTCAGCGCTCAGCGGTCCTGGGTGGGCCAGCGCCTACAGATCCTGTGTGGGTCTGATGTTTTGTGGGTCATTGCGGGGGTGAGTTACCTATCGATCCTGTGTGGGTCGGATCCTGTGTGGGTCATTGCGGGGGTTAGTTACCTATCGATCCTGTGTGGATCATATCCTTTGTGGTTCATTGCAGGGGTTAGTACCTATCGATCATTTGTGGGTCCGACGGCTTAGATGAATCAGCGGAAATATCTGTTCATCTCTATTGTCATATGAAGAACTATACCTCTGTGAGTTGAATCCTGTTTTGCTTTCCTATGTGGATTTTGTTGTGCTATCCTGTGTGGATTTACGTTTTTCTTTCCTGTGTGGACTGGGTTGTGATTTCCTGTGTGGACTGGGTTGTACTTGATCTCGGATGTTGGAGCCGAACTGGAATTGATGACTTAGGTATATGTATGGGCATATACCTAAGCAGTGTCTGACGTTACTTCGTGATTGTATATTTACTTTTTGGATTATCCTTTGTGGATTCTTGGAGACCTTCAGGGGTCTCGGGTCCCTACTAAGTAGCTTATACTCACCCCTACACGGGCTATGCCTGCACTACGTTGTGTTGGTTGCAGACGACGGACAGCGCTGATCGTGGTTGAGGCTTGCGGAGCAGGACGGTACCTGGAGGTGGACCACCGGGCGGTACGTACTCGGAGCGGACGGCTAGACCCGAGGAGCTGTGGAGGCTATCTGTACTCACTGTTTAGGTGGGACTTCCAGTGGACGGCTCGACGTTGTGGATTTTACTTTCAGTTGCTGTTTTCCCTTTCCAGTTGTACTTTACTTTCAGTTTGGATTTGTATTCTGGCTTACTTACTTACCGCACTTACTATTGTACCCAGTTTTTACTTAGTGTTTACTTCTGATTGCTTTCTCGGTGGTGTTTGTTTACTTTAAAAAGGAAATACCTTCACTTTTTACCGATAATTACACCTTGGTGCTAGTCACCAGCACCTGGCCTATGAAAGGTGGGCTTGGGGTAGTCACGGCACGGGCCCTAGGGATGGTTCGTGACAGTTTTGTTCTAATGAATGGATATATGAAACTATATTTGGTGGTCTTTAACATGTTGAATCATTGAGAACCAATATTAATTGAATAAAAATATACTATATTTGAATCTTTTTTGAATAATTAATACTGGGTTATTTTATTAATATATAGTTGATGGTAGTTTTGGATTGATTGTGATTAAACTCATTAGTTTCTATATGTAAATGACTATCTATATGGATATCTATTAAAGAAACTATATTTCAAAGAAGAAAACCCAGGTGGTTAATAGATGTGTGTTTAAAGTATTTTTATTACTTGGTTTTTGTTAAAATATCTTATTGATATGGTGATTTTGAAATGGTTTTGAATTCTCTAGTTTTTAGAGAATATAAGTAAACGATTATTAGATCAAGGTTTCAGATGATTTCTTTATAACTATACATTTTTTATAATGATAAAACCCTTATTAGGTTAATAATTTCATATATTGATGTTTTTTTAACTCTAGTGTATAAATTGTTTTTTGAATAATTGGGTTACTAAGGGTTTGGATAAAATTATTTTCACGAGTTTAAAAGGAAACCTAGTATTCTGAAAACCATTTTTCTTTGATTTTAGTGCTATTTCATAGAGTGAATCGTATTTTTAAATTTTTCAAGTTTGATAGTATTTTATGTTTGTGTGGAATGAGTCATGTGAGATTCGTGTGTGTGAAACAATTTGGTCTAATTCTTGGAAAAATAAAATTTTTCTATAATGACTGGGTTTTTTTTGTTTTTAGTTGTAGAGTATGGATAGCCTATGTGTTTAATTTATTAATTCAGTTTGTATTTAAAAAGTTTCCTGAGATAAAAAAACCTATTTTTGGATCATGGTGAAAAAAATTATATCTAGATCTAGAATCAAGATATTTTCTTGATTATTCACCTGATTGCACATCTCAAAATGATTTTTTGGTAGAATATTTCAATTTTGGAGAGTATCATTATTTCAAATTGACCTTTACATGGTGAGTCCTATAGAGGGTGTAACTATAATGTTATAGGGGACTTAGTTGCTAAAAATTTTATGTCTAGTGATTTGTATGTGAAGACGAAGGTTATTTTTTATTTAGTGTATAGTGTTTTATATGAGCACTCAGATATGTGTGAGGTGGTCATTTATACTCATTTTATTTAAATTTACATTATGATATCTATGATGATAATATGTTTTTAGAGGGATAAATATATTGATATACCTATGGCAGGGAGTTTCGACTCACTTGTTGTTTTGAAATCCTCATGTTAGAAGGGTTGTAGATATAGAGAACTATACATAATGGTGTTTGGTATAACGCCCCATGATTATATGGTATGTATCCTCTTAAATAATTTCAATTCATTAGATATGTTATATTGAAAACAAAATAATTTCCATTAATATAAATCATATAAAATCACATATAGAACACAAAACAAACATTAGAAATGAACAATGAATGAAGTAAGAATCATTTCTAAAAGTTAATGAAACTATTCCAATGAAAAAGTAACTAACCCTTAGGAATATAAATTTGAACCTTATGAATAATAAATCGACCAAATAAATAGTAACCTCACCTCTGAAATTATAAATAATACTTAGGCATCCCATTAATGGAATTATGATATAATTATATGATAGTATATATAAATAAATATTATAGAAATTATTAATTAAGTATTGGTATTTTAGTAAGAAATAAATACTTTATTACAATTTTATAATTATTAAAATTATTTAAAAGAAAGTTTATTCCTAAATTAAACTTCTTGTCTTGTGATTTTATGACAATTTTGTGAGACCATAGATAATTTTTTGGAGTGTTATAAAATTATTTGTAAATTTAAAATGTATATTTTTATGTAAATGATGATTTTAATTAAAAATTAAATTTATCATATATAGAAAATTATTTTCACAAAATGGAGAACATTTTTGGATTATACACATCAAAAAATGGTTAGGGTTAATTTGTGGTATTTTCCAAAAATAATTATATTCTTGTTGAATTGTAAAATACTATAATTTACGATAAATGTTATATACTTGACTTATTGAGTCATAGGTGATATATGGCTGATTTCAGACCATAATATTCAACCCTCCCTAATTATTTTAACATATTCATATATAATACTCAATCTATTCGTTGTCTTGAACTAAATAGTTATTAAAATAATAAAAATTTCAAGGAAACCCCCTATCCTCCACTATAAATACCACCCCTCTCCACCTTTTCTCCTCACACATCTAACCATTTAATCATGTCAAAATTGTTCTCGAATACTCTTCCCTAGTATCTTCCCCACTACCCTGATTTCTAATTCATACAGAATGATCAAAACCAATCCTCTTAAGTAGGTTCTCAATGAGGAGTATTCAAGAGGTAAAACCTCATCCTTTTTCGTTAGTTTCTCTTGAGGTTCATTTATTTTATTATACTTTCCTCACCTCCACAATAAAAATGATCATGATAACTCCAAGATAATATATAAACTATATTGATATATTGTTAAGGGAATATCCTTACTCAACATACCTTCTCTCGCTCTTTTATTTTAAAACTGAAATCATTGTCTGTGAGATGCTAAATTAAAACCTTTATGGATGATGGATTTCCATTCTTCAGTTTCACTTTCAATTCTGGTCGAAAAAACTTTTTTATTATTTAATTAGATTAAAAAATATGTATTAAATAATATTTCATATTCTTTAACCATTAAATATAAATTTTATTAATTAATTAAACAAAACTATTGTGTGATGATCGAAAAAATGCCAAAAAAATTCAAGCAATTATCACTAAAATTTGATCTAAGGATTCATCCTCGTACCACTTAACCAAATTATATATATAAACATTTACACTTATTTTTGATAATTAATTACACATTATAGTAATTTTTATAATTATACCCATTTTACTTGAACTTAATTAGATATAAATAAGTTAACTGATCATTAACACCAAGGAAACAAATGCCATTAAAAAAACAATTTTTCTGGTGGGTTATTGTTCGTATTTATTTTTCCACCAGCTATTTTACAACCAATCATTGAATAAATTAATAAATAATTAATATACCTATATATTAATGATGTCAACATAATTAAACTTTCATACTACTATATATAAAATTCTACAAACATCTTCATCCCACTCTCTTCTCAACGTCCTGTCAAATGTCGATCAACCACCTATAAAGAAATTTTGAACTCAAAACTTAAAACCATCATAAAGGGTGGATGTTTTAAAATATATTTAATATAAAAACTTATAATTATACACAATATATACTTATATAATTAATTATATTAATGTATAACATACATTCAGATAAAATTGAAAAGGTGATGCAAAACTAGAAATTTTTAAGTAAAACATGATATCATATACTTCAATTTTCATCCATGGATGTTAAGAAATAAGATCCAATTATTTTAATTGATAAATAGATATATAAATTACTATAATTAAATTATGTATCATTCTTTTAATAAATATAATTTTTTTGTTTAGGAGGAGAAAAATTGGAAAAATTAAACTGGAATTAAGGTAATGGACTTCGTGACAATTTCCATTTCATTGAGACTATCATGGTATCGTGCACTTAATAAATTTTATATGGTGCACCTATATCCACACTGAGATTTTTTTTCTTTTAAAATTATATTTCTATTAAATATCGATATTATTTTAACATTGATATGATTTTTTTCTTAATCGTATACCATTTTACATAAGTTTTTTATTTTAAATATTGTTTTGACTAGGAAAATCGTGATGGATTTGTATCCTCTACTCAATAATGATATTGATAAGGAATATTTTTTCATGAATTAAGTATATCTAAGAATAATTATTGTGACATACACTAATGGGAAGGGCCTGTTATAGACCCTATGTGCATCGACATGTCTAATGAGTCAAAATAGTTGGTGAAAACCCCTTCAAGTTTGTCTCCAAAAAGAATCATATGGGATACAACCCACATACAAAAAATTACTTCAATGAATAATTTTTCATGTACCAAATACATGTTGACCGTTAATTAATAATTTTCTAAATTCATTGTTTAGTTATTACTTTCCCTATGATTTTCACTATGACCAAGTATATGGATATATTTTCATCCCATGTTTATTGATGATATGTGTTTGTCATCTTATTTACCTTACCATATTTTATATTCCTTATTTATATTAATTAACTTATTATTATTTCATATAAATCTTATTGATAATTTGAGATCACCCATATTATGTTTCCTTTCCCCAGGTTATTAAGAAGAAAAAAATGAATGAGCTTTCAAGGATGTACTTTATTTAATTTTGTTATGTATCTTGTTTCATTTTCAATATTTCCCAATGTACTATGAGTTTATTGTAAATTATATAGTCATCAAAAGATGATAAATTGAATAGTTGTTCATGATTTAATTTCTTTTAATCATGACAATTAAATTAAATAATACACCGAATCTATTTTTTTTGTTGGGGCAATTCTGTTGGTATCAAAGAAAGTATAGAAGCAACCTTGAAAAATAGATTTAGACAACATAGTATAAGCAACATAACAATAAGACATAATTTTAGGTTAATCATAAATGAAAATAATGTAATTTGGTAAATTATAGAATAATTTGTTCTTCTTATAATTACATGCATGTCTAGATACAACAAGTGGATGTTGTTCTAGAACTTATGTACCTAGGAATAACAGCTCTGAAAATGTATTTTGGGACTTACTTGGGATAACCTGCTTCATGAAAATGGGCCATTCTATGCACCTAGTTTTACACTCCAGGGGGATATTATTAGGATAATTAAAATTTGGTTTACAAACCTGTATGATGGTTTTAAAATTACATTTGTGCTCAAGGAAACCATGTTAATTATTATGTGGTTAGTTATGCCTAAATTTTCAATTTATGTTAAGTTTTTTCCTTGTTAGAAAATATGAATTTTGATTCAAAACCAAATTTAGTGTATTCCATTGTTTAGTGATGCCACATAATGTATGATAGTGAATCAATACATATGGATAATGTATGGATTTATGTCATTAGAAAATAAACACAGTTAGTGCTGGAACATTGAAGTTCATGACCATATTATGACAACTTACTTTGGTTATGAATAATAACCATAATAAAACTATATTGGATACTTTCATTCATAAGAATCTCCTATATTTTAGTGGGACTACCAATCCAGTGGTAGTTGAGTAATTGTCCAAGTACCTTGAAAATATATTTATCGCTTTGGGATGCAATGGAAATAAATTTTTTTTTACTATAAGTATATTTGCATAAGGGAGATTTGGATTAATGGTGGTAAATGATCCAAAATAAAAAGGATGAAGATGAAATAAAATACATAGATTAGAGAACTTTTAATGAAACATTATTCAAAAAATCATTCCCCCACGAGCAATGATATTAAATGAATAGAATATTCCTTAGCTTAATGAGAAGGGAAAAGGAGAGTTTTGGTGAGTATGAGGATACCATCACAAGACTAGTCAGTTATACTATACATTACGTAAATTATTTGAAATATAAGGTCGATCATTTCATTGATGTTATTAACTTGTTTCCCCCATGTAAAATAACTTCTCAAATAATTTTCTTATATGATGAAGTAGTATTAATTTCTATTAAAATGAAGATGGAATTTTCGAGATCCAATTTATTCATGTGAAATCAACAAAATAAGAGTTATTCTGATAACCATTAAAATGTGAAGCTTCAAATAATAATAAGTAAATGAATAAATTCCCATTATGTGAGAAAAGTGAAAAAATCCTAGAAAATGCTCAGATTAAATGTGAGTCAGCTATATGTGTGTGGAAAAGGTTTGTCAGTCTCATGAATAAAAAGGGTAGAGACAAATAAATTACCATAATTGATACAATAGTATGGAGACATGACACTATGAAAATTAATTTCATAAGATATAAGGAAACATTCTCCAAAAAAGGCCAATGTAGTAAGACCAATCTTATGTGATAACAACTCCTGAAGATAAAATTCCTAATGATGTGGTAGAAGGTAATTTAATAGCTTCTTAAAACATAGACAATGATTTATTGGATTCAATATTATCACATTATTTTATATCTAACCATTTTTCTAATAAAATTTTAAATTTCATTTTTTATTTAATGAAGTAGTAATAAGTAAAACTCCTAGTGTAATTATCATTGCAACAAAAATGAGTTAGTCAGTCTAATTTACAACACATAAATGTACTTTAGTTTATGACGTTTTTATCATACCCCTGATTGAGATTTAAATAATCCTGATATGGATTGGATTTAAAATTATAATAAGAAAATTTGTTGTAAGAAGTAGGAAGTTACCATTTTTTATAATAACGTTGAATCCCTTATCTTTAGAGAAGAATCATAACCATGTATTTCTTATCCTGATACACCTTCAATAGAACTTCTTAATGAAAATCTAGGAAGGAATAGAAAACACCATCTATGGATCATAAAATTAAATATGTATGTATTGTAAAAGAATAAATTGATGTATTTCTATATTATTTACCTATAAATTCTACAACGATGGATGTAGATTTCTCTATTTATTTAGTTCCTGGTGCAAGATCTATATCAAAGACTCTCTATTGAATAGCCACTATAGAAATAGGGTAGCCAAGGAAACAACTAGACCAATATGGTTATAAAGTACTTAATAGAACTAGTGTTTCTCCACATGTATCCCTAATTATGATTGTCAAAAATAAATATGGATTCATGAGGTTTTGAATTTTGTATAATGAAATAAATGATATTACAATAAATAAAAAGTATCCCCTTCCTCACATTAATGATATATTTAATCAAATTTCTAGATGTAAATATTTTTCAAATATTGACCATTGATATGGATATTATTAATATCTTATGAGGAAGTAAGATAATCCAAATATAGTATCTCTATATAGGTATAAACATTATAGGTTTACAATAATTCCATTTATACTAACTAATGCACCCTCTGTTTTCAAGGATATAATGAACTGAGTCTTCACGGAATATCGTAATGATTTTATTATGGTATTTATTGTTGATATCTTGATATATTCCAAAATATATGATGACCATTAAAACTAAATGTATATTTTTCCAGATTCTCTTAGAAGAAAGTATTTATATGTGACTTTTAGTATATGTGAATTCTAGCTCCAAACTATTTCATTTATTTTACATGTTGTATCTAAGGTTTGAAACTCAATAGATATTATGAATAAAAAGCCAATCCAAGAATTGCCTACACAAATGAACATAACTAAGGTTTGTAGTTTTATTAGCTCAGCAGGTGAATATAAGCATTTCATTCAGAATTTTTCCCTATCATCTAACTAGCTAACCAGACTCACGGGTAAGGGGGTTATATATTTATGTAAAAAAGAATATAAAAAATGATTTGAGGAATAGTATAGAATAATTTTAAATCCTCAAATTTGGATTTTGTCCTCTGAAAATAATGGGTTTGTGATATACAGTGATTCATCAAAGAATGGAAAATGTTCGTCATTAGGAAAAATAATAAAGTTATTGATTACGCATCAAGGAAGTTGAAGACACATGAAAAAAATTATTCCACTCAGGATATTGAGTTACCAGCCATATGTTTTTCCCCAAAATATGGATACACTATCTCTATGGTGAAAGAAGTGAGATATATACATATCACAAGATTTTTAAATTCATTTTTTAAAAAAAGAACTCAACATGAAGAAAAGGAGATGGATTTATTTACTCAACAATTATGACTGTTTAAAAAACTTCCACCTATGAAAGGAAAATAAGGTTTCATATTCATTATCAAGGAACATCATCAACATCTGATCCAAATAATGGCTGATATATATCCTATGTCCTTGTATTTATTGTATATATATATATATATGAGAGTTCTTATTTAAGGGGAAACATCATTAATTTTGCAAATGATTGCTAAACCATCTTTCCTGGATAAGGTAAAAAGCTATAAACCTGATAATGAGAACCTTTAAAAAAATTAATACCATTAAGGTAGGAAGATTGGCAGACTTCATGTATAAGGATGGGGTTTTGAAATTTGGAAAAAGGTTGTGTGTTCCATCAACACATATAATAAAAATGGAAATACTATATGATTCTCATAGATCAATTTTTTCTATACACCCGGAGATCACCATGATGTATATATATATATGATTGAACATATTTAGTGGGAAAATATAAATTGATAAATTGATGACAATGTGCGAAGATGCCAGGACATTTAACTGGTGAAGGATGAAATAAAAATCCATAAAATAGTCATGAAACCTCTTTCAAAACCTATGTGTAAATAGTATAATATTATGATGGAATTTTTCGCATGACTAACAAGGACTCCAAGAAGGAATGCTACAATATAGTTTATTGTTAATTGACTTACGAAATATGCACATTTCCTCAAAAAGGATAAATTTTCCTCTCGAGCGCCCAGAAAGACTCTATATTAATAAAGTTACAAGACTTCATGGTGAACCTATATCAATTGTGTCAGATCGATATTCCCAATTTATATCAAAATTCTATAAGATTATTTATAATATTTTGGATACTAAGAGTTATATGAGTACTTCTTATTACTCTAAGATCTATGGATAGTCTGAAATAACTATTATAAAATTTGAATATATGTTAAGGTCATGCTCACTTGACTTTCAAGGTATGTGGGATTAGTACTTATCTTAGGTGGAATTGGCATATAATAATAGTTTCTATTCAAGTATTCAAGTTTCTACATATGAAGAATTATATAGAAAGAGATGTTGAACTCCGACATTTTGGGATGAAGCTTGTGAGATGAAACATATAATTCAATAACATGTGGAGGAATGACATTAAAGGAAAAGGCTATTATAACACCTATCTAAGTGGAACAAATTAGACAGAAAATCTATGCTAATACCTGAAGGAAGGATTTGGAGTTTCATTTGGGAGACCATGTCTTCCATAAAGTATCTCCATGGAAGGTTTTCTTAAGTTTTGGTAAGAAATGGAAATTGATCCCTAGGTCTATCAGACCATTTGAAATTATGGAAAGAATTGGAGTTGTTGACTACAATTTAGAAATTCCACTAATTCTCTCCAAAGATCATAATGTGGTATGCCTATTATTGTAAATGAAATACATGCCTAACCCAATATATGTACTCACCTATGAATAAATTGAAATAGAACCTGATTTGTTTTATTGTGAAGAGCCTGTCAAGATTATTTAAATAAGAGAGAATGAATTGATAAATCTTACGATTAGACTGGAAAAAAGTTATTTTGAGAAACTTTAAAATAGAAGAATCAACATGGTAACCTGTGGATGTTATGAATAAAAAACACCGTCATCTTTTTAGAAGGAAATTTTACAAAAATGTTTGAGGATGAACTTTCCCTAGGAGAGAAGAATATAATGCACCATGATTTTATGTTATGTATCCTATTATATAATTTAATTTTATTAGATTGCTAAAATTGCACAAAAATTTATTTAATTTAATATAAATAATATAAAATCACATAGAGAAAAAAATAAAACCATATATATGAAGAATGAATGAAGTAAGAGGTACTTCTAATAATTAAGAAACCTATATCAATTAAATAGTTACATGACCTTAAGAATATTAATATAAACTTTATGAATAGTAAATCAACCAAAGTAATAGTAACCTCAACAATGAAAGTGTAAATAAAATTTAGTTATCTTATAAATTAATATATTATATAATTATATAATAGTAAAATTAAATGAATATTTAAAAAATTATTAACTTAGTGACAGTATTTTTGTAAGCCGTAAATATTTAATTACATTTTTATAATTAACAAAATGATATAAAAGAAAAGTTATTTTCATAAAATTTATTCCTAAATTAATATTTTTTGTCTTACTATTTTAGGATGCTTTTGTGAGACCTTAGTCTATTTTTAGAGTGTTATAAAATGAGTTATAAATTTATAATCATTACATTTTAGGTAATTGGTAATTTTAAATTAAAATTAAATTTCTCATGTTTAGAAAATTATTTTCATAAAATGGAGTTAATTTCAAGATTCTACACATTAAAAAATTATTAAGGTGAATTATTTGTATTTTTATAAAATACTTGAATTTTGGTGAATAATAAAATACGATAATTTATGATAAATGTTAAATACTTGATTTATTGAGTCATATGTGATGCATGGATGTTGCATGACCATAATATAGAACATTAACTCATTATTTTAATATATTTTGTGATAATTCTCAAATTATTTATAGTCTTGAGAAAAATAGTAATCTAATTGATAAAACATTCAAGGAACCCCCCCCCCCCCCCTCCTCCACTATAAATAACACACATCACCCCCTCTTCTCCTCGCACCTTTAGGACTTGAATATTGTCAAAATTATTCAAATATAATATAACCTAGTATCGTACACATGTCTTAGAGAACTTTGTATTACTAAATTTCCAAAACCAATCCCCTTAAGGAGGTTCTCAAGGAGGAGTATTCATGATGTAAAACCTATTCCTTCTACTTTTAGTTTCTTTCCATCTTCTTTTATTCCATTATTTTATCATCTCCTTATAAATAAAAATTAGAATGTTATATATAGTATCATATATATAATGTAATTATTTAATGATTATTGAATATCATTACTCAAACTACTTTCTACCTCTCTCTTTTTATTTTAAAAAGGAAGTCATTATTCGTGGGGTGCTAATTTACAACTTTCATGGATAACTGATTTTGGTTCTATATTTTCTCAATCAAGGTCGGTACTAAATTAAATTTTATGATTGAAACAGATTATAAAATATTTCTTACATCATATGTAATTTTTTTGAGCCATTATATATACATTTTATTAATTAATTAAACAAAACTAGCGCATAATGATAAAAAATGAAAAAAAAATTACAAGAAATTATAACTAAAATTTAATCTAATGATTCTTCATCATAGCATTTGTCCAAATTATATATAAAAACATTTATGCATATATAGGATAATTATTTACCTATAATTCTAATTATAGATAAATTTTACCAATTACACTTGAACATCATTACTTATAAATAAGAGAATTGATTATTAAGAAAAAGGAAACGAATGCCACTAAACCCCCATCTTTTCTTCATGTTATGATTCTTCATTATTTTTACTCCAAACATTTCACAACCAATAATTAAATTAATTAATTATTATTCTATATAATTATATATTAATTATGTTAACCTATTATATTTCTCATACCACAATATATAAAATTTTAAAACATCTTCTTCCCACTCTACTGTTAATGTTCTGTTAAAGGTTGATCAACCACATATGGAAAAATTTCGAGGTGAACACATAAAACCATCCTAAATTGTGGATTTTATAAACTATATATAATATATAAACATATAATTATTTTAATTATATAATTCTTTAATTATCTATACTAATTCATAATTACATTTAGATAAAATAACAAAAGTGTTGCAAAACTGGGAATTTTTAAGTAATACATGATATCATACATGTCAATTTTTGTCATCATAAATTATGAAATATAATATAATGATTATAATTAATAAATATTCATATAAAAGACAATAATTTCTTTGGATCAGTCAGTTAATAAATATCATTTTGTTTTTTACGAAGCATAAATGGGACAAAATTAAGCGATAATTAAGGTAAGGGACTTCGTCTCAATTTCCATTTCATTGAGACTAACTTGTTTTCATGGACATTATCATTTTAATATGGTGTACCTAAACCCCTTTTGATATTATTTTTCAAGTGAAATTATATTTCAATAAATATCCACATTCATGTAACATGGATTTGATGAATATCTTGGTGGTATACCATTTTTCATACGGTGTTTATTTTTAATGTCATATTTACTACGAAAATATTGATGAATATGTATTCTATAATCAATAATAATATATATAAGGTATATTTTTTCAATTAAATCCATGTTTGTAGAATTATTTGGACTATCAGTGATGGGTGGGCCCCCCTATAGCCACTTTGTGCATCGACAAGTCACACGAGACAAAATAGTTGGCCACAAACCCTATATACTTGTTTCCAAACAAATTCAAGCAGATTAATACCCAAAGAAATAAACCATATTGATGGTATAATAATTCATGTGATAGATACATGATGTATAATAAATAGGATTTTTTTCATTCATTATTCAATTCTTACTTTCCCTGATATTTTCACTCTGACAAAATCAATGGATACATTTTCATTCCTTGTTTATTGAGGACATGTTTTTTTCATATTATTTACCATGAACTAATTTTTATGCCTTATTTTGTTTAATTATATATTATGTTTCATATAACCCTTACTGATTATTTTTTACCACCCTTATTACATTTTCTTTCCCCATGATATGAATAATAAAACACTGAATTAGCTTTCAAGGATGATGATTATGTCATTTATTTATCTATAATGTTGAATTTTATATCTTTACCAATGTATTATGTGTATCATATATATATTATAGTCTTATAATACAACTAAACATATCGGTCATTCATGATTTGATTCCTTGTAATCATGTCAACGTAATAAAATAATGCATCATCTCTAGTTTTTTGGGGTCGGGGAATTACATTTGGAATTGTGCAATATATCAGTGATGGAATATAATAGTGAATCATGTCATGGGTTTTTATATACTCATTGTCTTATTATGAAGGTGGATTTGGTTGTTTTGGTATCCAGTCATTGAATTGCACTAATTTTTCAGGTTTAGGATTCAGTGTTGGAATTTGACTAATTCCACAATGCCTCTGAAAATTAAGGCATCGTGAGTGGTAGATATAGAGATTAATCGATCAATGATTTCAATCACATCAAAAGAATTTTTTCTAGAGAATTACTAGAAGGAGTTTTCCCATGTAATTATATGTAAGGAGAAAAAAACAACATCAAGAGTGTTGTTTGAGATGTGAATGATGTCTTTTAGGAGTAAACTAGGTTATTTCGAAAAAATGATGTTTTATCTGTGTAGGATGAGTTGGTTATTCAGTTAGTCCCAATATAGTAGGTAATTGAATATAAATAGTAGTACAAATTATATTTGATGGGTATAAAATTGAGAAATCATCATGGGTGATTATTGGGTGTAAAAATAATTTATTTGTGTATATGTATGGATTTATAGATTTTTGGGTTACTATTTTATGGGAATATATTCATTTTAATATAATAGTGGGAAACGAGAGTTTAAAAATGATATAAATGATTTGTGGGATTTTTTTGGAGTAATAATTTAGTGGAAGAGAACCCAAAAAATATTTCAGTATTTATTGGATGATATATTATAATATAAAGGACACTATTTCATGGGTTAGGGAGTCACGTTATGACTATTGTTGTGATCCATCATCATGTCTATGTCAAGGGTTTCCATGGAATGATGCTTGTATTTTTTATAAATTTTTATGTCATATTTTTAAGAAACACAATGAAGAAGTGTTTACCATTTTTCGTATTCATAATTTGGTGTAGGGTGTTATAACAAGAGAGCCTTGATATAGATTTCACACAGCATGATAGTGTGGGGTTAGGTCCTGAGGCCTCTTTATGGTAATCCATAATAATTTTTCCATCCTGTATACTAAACTATAATAACTCCTTGAATTTTTGGTCCTTTTCTATTTTGAGGGATATTTTTCAATAACCTATAGTACATTCTAAAATTATCCCTTGATAAGAGAAATTTGGGTCATGAGACAATGTACATTTTTATATTTTACTAGGGGTCATATTTGGAACCCCAAAATCTTCTTTAATATCATTTAATCCAAATAATTGGAGATTTATCATTGGATATACTATTCTTCCTCTATCTCAATTCAATTTCAGTTGTTCCTGTTGGTTTCATCATGTGTATTAGACATAACATCTCTTGTAGTATCCTCTTTGGTCATCCACTTTTATTCTCTCTAATTTTGTTTCAATTGACTAGGGTTTTGGAAAAAAATTCCATTGAAATCTTGTGTATTCATATGACTTCATATGGCCTAGATGTATTTTTCAAAGAGTTATTAGGGGTATGTTCATGTTTTTGTTCATTTTTTACCATGAGGGATTTTGATTTGGGGATCTATGTAGAATTTTTTTCAATTGTGATTAATTATCCATTGATTCAATTAAATGAATTTGGTCATTTTTCAGATTAGGTTAGGGTGTTTTTTCAGAGTACTTCATGCCACGCTATTTTCGGTTTCAACATTCTGATACTAAGAAATGGGTTTTGTGTTGATTATTAAGTGTTTTATTTTTAATTAAAAATTGTTTTTTGATTCATTTAATGTTGTAGAATGATGAAATAGGTTCTCATGGAATCAAAAATAGTCAACATGGGCATATGATTGATTTCTGTATCCATATTTTAGGTTGGTGGACTTTACATTTTTTGTTCTACTGTTCATTTTCTTCCTTTATGTTTTTTGTGAGTATTACAACTATTCATCTATAATAGTGCATGACTTGTGGAATATTGGCCCATAAATTTTTATGGTAACAAATCAAATTAATAGTTATCAAGGAAATTATATATTTATTAAATGGTTATATAGAAGAACCTTGGTTTAATGAGTGCTAGTGGCCCCCTTTATGGATTGATTGGTGGAGTGATTTCAATTCTCAAAGTAAATAGTGGGTGTTTATATATAAATATGGACATAAAATTCAATAATCAGAAATATATATATATATATATATAGGGAGTGAGTATTTCAACATTTATTTCAATAGAAGATTAAAATATATTTTTCATGATTAATTTTGTTGTGTTTGGCGTCATATAAAAGATGGTCTGTTTTATTAATAATATTGTTTTTTTAAGGTGCTTCGTGATAATGATTTCCTACAGTGTTATTTAGAACTTGATGATGTGTGATTGTCTATGTTTTATATTGTTATTATATTATTTTTATCAAATTTATATATTTGATTCATATTGATTTTATTAAACCATTTGGGATATATATAGTTAAATGTCTTAGGTTCGATGGAGTCAATATTAGTTCCATGAAGTAATGAGGAATTGTCCTATAAAGTAAAAAAAGGGCCTATATTGAGCATCTTAAGGTCATATAAGGCATAGGTGGAGTGATTTAACATAGTATTTTTGGTAATTTATTTCTTCACTTGTGGTGGTACTGAGTGTGTGAACAAAGAAATGTGAGAAACATTAATAGTATGGTAAGTTAGAAACCATGTTCAATAAATATGATTCTTTTATTATTGGGGTGTTTTGATTGGTTATTGTGTGGATATATTAAACATATTATATTATGGTATGTCTATGATGCATGTTATATCTGTTGTGACTAATAGTTTTGGCCATATATTGGGTTATAGAATGGTTTCCTAATATATTATGCTATGATATTTTGGATGTTTTTCATAAAATTGAGAGTTAAAGTTGGGATCTAAGATAGAAATAGGTGATAAAACTTTAGTGAGAATTTTTGGTTAGAAATATAAATTTATAGTGATGAGTGACCAACTATGAGTGAGAATTTGTGTTCAGGAAGTTGTGACCAACATTGAGTTATTAGGTGTTGTCAGGTACTTGATGTCATAAAAAACATACAAGAAAAGGTGATATTGGGGACATTCCTTTGGATTTTTGGGTGTCCTCACATTGAGTAAGTAGGTATTGATAGGTAAATACCTTGAAGTTTAATGAATAGTATAGATGTGAGACTCTATGTATTGAGATTTGACATGATTACCTTCAGTTAGATGTTACTAATGGTGACCTCCCTTGAGACAAAGGATGGTCCAGTATTTACATGGTATATAGATGGGTGTTTGATATGTTTTGATGAGTGTTTGACATTATGAAAGAAGGTATGCCCAAATACGTGCTACAAGACATTATGTTATACATGATGGGGGGTCCATGAATTGAGTATAAATGAATCAGTCAGTCTCTATAAACTATTAATGAATGAGGAAACCCTCTTCTACCAACATTGGTCGAGAAAATAGGTTAAGGTGTCATAGTGTTTTAGGTAGAACAAGGTAACTAGACTTGTAAACCAATATGTGAACTTTTAGTAATTTTTAGTTTTTGTTGTATTATGTAACTATAGATTACACTCTTATATATTTATTTCATGTGAATCCATTTGATCATAGAATCACTTAGTATTTTTTAGGATTACGGAGGAATCATGCATGGTTATTATAATCACCCCTATCCATGCACATGGAATGGTTTTTGATGTACTTGGGTAGAATTTCATGATTCTTTTAAGGTATAGATATCTCTAGGATATGAAAATAATGTTTAAATATATTATATTATAGATTTTGATTATTCAGTTCGATGTTTGTTTGATTTTAGTTAAATACCATTATAGTTTACTTCTTATTATTGTTCATCTTATATATTGGAAAATGTGATATTTTTATATTTATTTTGACCTACTGACCATATGTGGCAATTATTTCTCTATTGTATTTTTATTAATCATATTGACTATTTTACTTCTTTATATTATATACTTTGGGGTCCCTCTTGGATCCTTATTTATTATTTATAGGTTTTTTGGATGTTCATTATATAAATAGGTCATGTTTAATTTTTTTTTACATTTGGGAATGACCCTCAAGCTTGAAATTTGAGGTTATAGTTTACCAATAACTATTTTAGGACCTATCTACTAATTAGAAAATATTTTCTTATATGTATTCACGTTTAATGTATTGATTCACCCATTCTTGGGTTTCCTTATGAGACCTAAACCAGTCCATTACATGATCATTGAAAGATAAGTTAAATAATAATTGAAATAATTTTTTGTTGTTTTTTATTTAAGGGAACATCGATCAGATAATTTCAATGGGATCTTGATTGAATCACAGTTGATGTTTAATTAAAAGTGAGTGGATTGTTAACAACACCATTGCTACCAAGATCCAGTTGGTCATCCACTATGTACCATTCGGGATAATGGACATCCTATTGGGCACCACCAATATGATTGTTGTGACATTAACAATATTTTTGAAGGAGAGAATAGTTAGTTCACTATTGGGTCCCTTGGTTATTAAATGGGTATGGATCTTAGGAAATTTTTAATTTTTTGTTCCCCATCCTTTATCTCATCATTTCTACTATTTTTCACCCTTAATATATGGTAGTTTAAAAGGTTTTGGTTCTTAATTTTATGTAATATCTCAGTTTTCCATCTCAGTCATATTCATATACCTTCTCTATTAATTTAGGGTATTTATACTTTTATTAGGATTGGATTTTACCTTTTCTGAGTGAAATTAGTCCATGGTATTAGGTCATTCCAATATGGAACCTATATTATTACAATAGATGATGATATTTTCTAATTTCTATCTATTTCAAATAAATTATGTTTCCCATTGAATTATTATTTATAATTTTATTGAAATTTGGATAAAATTAAGGTTCAAATGATTTGAAAACTATATTTTTTTTCTTATGAGAACAATGAATCAATTGAGGATCGTTTAAAACTAATTACTCACAGTTTCATTTTTCTTACTATCATATTAGTTATATTTATTACAATGACTTCAATGGGTACGAATTGACCTCCCTAAAGTCCCCAGTTAAAAAATTAAATTTCCTCTTTGATTAATCTTTTAAAATATAATATTTTTTAATAAAATTTGACATATCATATTAAAAAAATTTAAAGATCACAATAAATTTTATATATTGGTATGGGGTGACCAATATAATACCCAAATCCACTCTTCTTTCACCTAATATATTTCGTATGATTTTATTAGGACCTTGGTGGAGATGTTCATAGCTGAATATAAGAATCCAAAAGATAGTGTCTTCATAAAAACAAGATATTTAATTAAGTGTCCCTATAACAAGAGCTTCCATCATCCTCATAATTCTATATAAGGTTCAAGAATATTGAACTCAAGAGACTTCGATTAATTTACTACAGAAACATAGAATTTTGATAAGATATATTTAATAATAGTTGATCTTATTTAAGATAAAAGGATGCAAAAGATATGAATAAGACCCAATGCTTTAGGGTAATCTCCAAAATCAGATAAATGTAAAAGAATTATGAAAAATTAACTACTTTTTCATTCTTCGCGCACAATTAAATGAAAGAAAAATAATTTTTTGTATTAAAGAAGACTTTTTTAACTGAATAATCATGTATCTTACTAGTAACTCATGTCTATATATATATTCATCACAACCAAAGAAATATATTAACATAAATATTTTAATAAATTAAAATTAATATTTTCTATTTCATATTTCTATAAAATCATGTAACTACTAAACCACAAGAGATATAATGGTCTCCCATAATTATATACCAAAATAAACTCAATCAACCCTCTCTGAAATCCATTCCTTCTTTATAATAAATCATTTTGTGGAATAATTATTTAATTATATCATTAATAGAATTATCGATATAAATATATTAAAAATACAAATATAGAATAAATAATCACATGTTTTTATTTTTTGTTACATAAGTCTTAAAATATATTACTTGAGTAAGAATAAATTCACTTTTATTGAATCTACATATATGAAAATAAGTCATTGAGTTCATGTAATATTTAATAATCCTTTTATATTATATTAATTTCTAAGTATAAATTTTTTTATATATTTTTTTACTTTATAAAAATACATGTATGAATATACTAAAATATATATATCCCTTGTTTGAAAAAACAAATAATATAAAAGGTAATTCAAATAGATAATTTATTCTTTTATGAAAAAAGTATGACATTAATCTATTTTGTATGAATTAAAGTGGCCACAAAAATTCTTATATGTAGAAAAAATCTTAATTTAAGAAAAACATCTAAGTTGAACTAATCACATACAATTAATCATTTTTCATATACGATATTATACATAAAAAACTCAAAACATTTTATCATAATTCCTAAAATAATAAACACTAAAAACGTGATAAATAACCCATAACTCACTTAAATCCTTCAAAAACACATATAATGGATTTTAAGAGAATCAAACCATACGATTTTTTATAGAAAAAATAGGTCACAACAACACTCTAAGAGTATCCTCATTTTAAATGATCATAAATCACAAAAAAACTAAGTATAAAATATTAAATATTATAAAAGATAATAATTATAATTTACCAAAATAATTCAAATATATATATATATATTAAAACAAAATGTTTTGTCAATAGATGCATTACCTCTTTCTTTAAATCGAATTGAAATTAAAAAAAATTAACACAATCAGTTTTTTATTTGGAATTACAAATTTAGGAGACTAATTTTAAAATAAGGGAGAATTTCACAGTCAATTATATCAGCAAAAAATTAACTAGAAAATAAAAAAAAGATAAAAAAATATAAAAACTAAATAATAAATATTAATTAGACTTCAAATCATATATTGTTGGATTTTTTATTATATATTTAGATGGGGTTATCTCAGAATGATGAAAATAACTAACACCATCTATGTAACAAGATGTCTTCAAAACTACTAGAGTGGATGTATTACATAGATATTGAATAGTAGAGTCATCCCTTATCAGTCATAAAAAGTGGATCCTACATCACTAACTCATGGAATTAACATTAAATTCGAAAGAATTATTTTGGTCTAAATATATATTTAGTAAACATTTACTATATTGTATAACCAAGGCCAATGTTTCCCCTCATTCCAAACAAATCATACACAAAAATATCTAATACATTAAAAATATGTCCCTTATTATATTCTAAAATATCCCCATGTCTTTATCTCAAGGTTTATCAATAAAACGAATTCATGGTGTCTCCAATTTTATAAATAAAAAACTTAATAGAAGTGTGATTCATCTTCTCCTTCCAGTTATATTAAATATTCACTAACAGTTCATCTATCTTCTCCTAAAATTCTATTAACATGGAATCAAAGGATTTAAATAATGTATTTGGGTATTTTAAACATTCATAAATTTTATCCATCATCTTATATGAATTTTTAACATCATTAACCGACTGTTTAAACTAAATCAAATTTTTATAACTGACCATATTCACAAACATCTTGTCAACCTATTTAGATGAAGATTCATATTTATAATATTTTAAATATATTATAAAATTAATAAGATAATGAATATTTTTCTTGTATTTCACATTCGTGTAATATCATAATACTAGTTTTTGAATAACATTAAAATATTTTCAAAATTTACCAACTACTCAGGTATATAATCTTTAAAACTAATCATTACCAAGATATAATGTATTAGAACACATAGTTCTCTAATAATATCATTATTTAGAAACAACAGATGATCCCTGCTCAAAATTTGACACTAAATTGTTTTCCTATTTTAATTAATATTATCAAAATAATCAAAAGTGACCAATGTAAATATTTAACTCATTATTGGAATCAATTCTTATACCATCGATCGAGAAAAAATTCTATCTCCCTATTTATTCCCTATAAAAATTTATATTTTATTTCACTTTATTTATTTTAAATGGCCAAAATATATTTTGAAAAAAATATATAAGATTTCATTTCATTTAAAACGTTCTTGGAAAAAAAATGCATCCTTCATACATCAAGATCATCATTTTATTTCATTTGTTTATATTTCAAATATGTAATTTCAATATTGAACTTCTCAAATTTGAAAAATATATTGGTATCAATGAGATGTAAATATCCATAAAATAAAGAGTCATCTACTTTATCAGAAGATTCCCTTATGCAACATCATCCTTGAAATATTTTTCATGATTCTTGTATTGTTCAACATCATCATCAATATTCACATGTTAATTTTAAAATGAAATATAAAATTTTAAAATCATATTAAACATAAATCAATCCCTCAGTGATGTACATACTATATAATCTAACATCAAAATATTCACCATCGACTATATCATGATTCCTAACTTCCCTTTTTACATCCCTATCTTAAAATACACTTATACAATATTTAGTTTTGTTATCATCAACATAAACAACCATATTAGTTCTATGATAATCAATAATCTTATCATGAAGACTCTTAAGGACTATATTAGTATAAAATATATCATATTGGGCATTCAATGTAATATCGTTCTAGTTTTTATTTCTTTATAATTTTCCAGAACCTTCTCTATAATAGTAATAAGTATTTTATAAATAAATCTAGTCATATGTGACACATCATAAATTATTTGATTCAACTCCCATGGACTAACTACTTTTTACTTTTAAATACATGTATAGTCCTAGAAATTACTATTAATTAATGACATATCATATATTTATTTTTTGTAAATGTAAATTTATGTGTTAATTTCCAAAAATATAAGTCGCATTGAAAAGGTCAATGGATTTCCATGATATAATGAACACCTTGAAATAATATACTAATGTTCTTAGACTATATGTCTTATGGTCAAATGAAAATATTTTGTAAGACATAGATGATGCAGGTGATCATGTTTGGGTACTCATAAGTGGATGAGACTTTTTCTCACCAATTTTTCATTTTGTAATCTCCAAAATGGTTGATTATAAGGATAGACCAACCAATAGTAAATCCACATGTTTGTGTGTTATTAGATATTCCTATATGTGATCTTGTGTAACAATCCTTAGACTTCAATATTATTATTAATGTATATCATGAGTCTCATACATAGTTTTATTTATATAAATCATGGTTAAATATGTTCATACTAAATTTTTCTATGTTGGGTGCAACCTGAATGATATTTTATTAATAAATAATTCATCGAATGATTTTTCCATTACATATTTGTGGAGGTTGATATCATGGCTCTTTGATTAGAATGAAATTTTTGAAAAAAAATCATGCATAATGTGTATGAATAGTTTCATTTCTATAATTCAATGAAGGAAGTATTGAGAATATAGGTTAATTATATGAGTATAAAAAATTCATGATTTCAAAGTGAAATAATGGTATTATACTACATTATGAATGTTCATATGTGGTTATCAGAATTATGGAATTAACTTCTTCATTCTAGGTGCCTTTACGTAGCTCTAGACCCAAATATTTTAATTTAGGAAATCCTTCCTAATATCACTAAGTAATAATCATTGGAATTCTCATACATAGTTATTATACTAATAATAATTAAATTTTATCTACATTTAATTATTGGATTCAATATTATTCTGCAGTCTAAAAATTAATATTTTTTCAAGATTTAGTAATCATAAATATGTACTAATAATATTTTTTTTAATAAATCATATTACATTAAATGTTATTTTATGAAATAATAATACACAAATTCAATTGATACACCCATCAGGTTGTAGGTATGTTTTATTTTGGGGTACATTGAACTATTTATTTATTATTGAATTTTCTTGAAGTTTGGGGTGGGCAAGCTTGGTTTCTTAAGAAATAGACCCCATTGAAATGTTGATGAATTTTTAGTATTATCCATGAGTATAACCATGTGAGAATGGTTTTTAAGTGAAATGGGTTTTTCATGAATTGTCCATAGTTTTTCTACCCATGTGAGATCCTATAGAAGTTGTGTGGCTTCGGTTTTGGAGAGACAGTAACACCCTCACATTTAGATCATTTTTTTTCTAGATATTTAGCCAAATATTACATGTTTTTTATGTCACTAAAAAATATTAAAATATAATTTTTTTATAGATCTATCTTCCCTTGGACTTATATTTCACCACCATTTTGTGTTGGCCACTCCATTGTATTTACATATTATTCAATTGGATTATTTTGGGTTTTTTTATTTATATGTTTATTTAATTCAAGGTAATATTGATTTCTTATTTTTTTCATAATCCTTCCACATTATTCTTGGCTGGTGTGAGGGTGGGTCCATGGAAAAAGGAAATCGGAACTGAAGGTGGAGGTAAGGAGCCTCTCCTTTAGGGGGTGGAACGAAAATTGGTTGAGGAATTTAGAATGATTGATGTGGATGTCCTTTGTTTTGTACGAGGGGAAGGAGATGTACTGGGCAAGACGTTGGTGGTTGGTGAAAGGGAGGTTCTAGAGGAGAATAGAATATAAGGAAGTGGTAGGGAGTTCCAACCTCCAGTTGCTGCTGAACAGATGGATGATAACATTAGAGAGTTGGCCGAGGATGGTCAAGAAGATGTGGCTACTTTGGGTAAGATGAATGCCTTGTAAGGGAATGTGCTGGCTGTTGAAGGGGATCCATTTGAGGATCACATAAAGGGGGAGGTGTCCACAGTACATGTAGTGGGGGACTAGGGATCTAAATCCTTTATGAAAACTATCTCCACATGGGATCAATAGGTATGTAAATCATGACCAAGACTTTTATTCCTTTAAGCAACAGGTTGGAAAGCCTTTCCAATGGCAGTTTCGAAGCTGGTTTGTGTGGTACATCAGAAGGTGTGGGTGCGGGTGCTAGGTTCTCCATAAAGGAGCCGATTGGTGTGATTCTGGGATTAGAGGAAGTTTCTAGGGCTATGGAAAATCCTATTGGGGAGGTTATATTCCTTGATCAGATTGAAAGGAATAATTTGAATCAAAGAAGGAGGAGGAATAGTGGGAGCAATTGCATTGGCTCCGTGGTTTTCCTAGGTGAAGGGAAGGACCAAGATGGGGGAAATAAAGAAAATATGAGTGGACCAGATATTTTTTTATATAGTGATATAGTACAATGTGGGAACAAGAGGATAACCGAGCGTGAAGGAACGTTATCTTCAACCCCAAGAAGAAGAACTTGGAAGCACTACTGTTATCTCCCACACCCAGTAAGAACCAGATATGCTTTTAAGTGGGATATTGGGGTGATTATTTCCATTAAAAAAGATATCCTAGTCAAACTGTCATGTAGAATCCAGCCGCCTCTATATCAGTCGAGGAACTGGGAGCGTGATAATATTGGTAGGTGGCACGGACTGACATCGGTTTGGGAATCGGCCACTGTGGATGACAAATCTGGTATGGGATGCAGAGACGATTACATGTTTTATGATCTGTAGTGTGGTGCTATTTATTTTGAATGTGTTTGAGTTGCATGTGTTGGTATGTGGAGTTGTAGGTCATTTGGCATTACTCTGAGTTGGTTTTCAACCCTGTTTTGGGTACCAGAAACCCATAACCCAGCTTTTAAAATGGGAAAAAAATGTTTAGCGAGCTTCCCCATTATTCTTACTTGTTACTTCATTTCCATGGGGTATTGAAATCCAAGATTTATTTTTGGATGAATATTGGGTTTTTATGAGAGATTTGGATTTTTTATTTGTAGTTTATATTTTTTGGAACCTCTCATTATGCATTCATGTGGTTATGTATAATTTAATATGTTTTGGTTTGGTTTTAAGAAGGTATCTCTATTTAATGGTGATTTTCTATGGATTTCAAAAAATAATAATTTACCATGTTTTTTTTCAAATATACTAAAATTTTTGTTATTAATTTTTACTTATCTCTTATTTTTATTTTTTATTTTATATCATTGGAAATTTTATGATTTATAGTCTCTTTTCAGAAGGAGTTGTTTTTTTTACTCCATCTTGTTGATAAAATGGATCAAAGGGAATTTATTATTATAAAAATATTTGATAAGGGGTTTAAAAATTGTTTTAAATTATATAAGGTTCTTCATAAAAAATGGAATTATGGTATATTGAAATGGGTATTGAAATGTCTTTTGAAATGGATTACTTTATTTTTACATATTTATGATACATGATTTTTGCATCAAGTAGCACATGGGAGACCCTGGGTGTTTGTGGGTTAATTAATTAAGTAATGATAATTCCATCCAATGGATAAAGGGATCCATTTTTATGAAGACTGAGGAAGTTTCCATGTTTTATCTATGTGCACTGAGGGAACCCATGAGATTATTTTTGGGCTCAGGGAAGATTGAGTGATCTTTAAATATTGTTAAGTATTTTTAGTTGGATAGTAAAAACTAGTTAATACTAAGTATCCCTGGCCCCATATGGGTATAGCCTATAGAGTTTATTTCATATGCCTGAATGGATTTTATATACTTTTTGAATTATATTAGTTCATTGTTTGATTGATATCCATTTTTTATGCACATGTTCCATTATTTGGTTATATGATGGTTTTATGAATATTCTATTTTTTATTCCATGTGTGTGTGTGTTGAGAATATTAAAACAAGTCATATTTATTTACAATTATTTGAGACTTCTTTCCATTCAATTTAAAACAACATTTTTTTAGGAAAAAAATGGTATTTATAACTAATTTCATTCAACTGAACTTGTATTAAAAAATTGGACTTGGTTTTGAAAAATTAGTTCTCAAACTAGACATATTAGTTTTTATGGACAAAGACATTATATATATTCATAGTGGTGTGCTAATATTATTTTTTCCTCACACACTATGTGTTCTAGTGGTCATATATTTATATATTTTTTTATGATATATAAAGGGTAAAGTAAACCTTTAAATTTAGTTTCCCTTATTGATTAATGAAATCCATGGTGATTTTTGGATAATGTAGATGTGGTATCTAGGATATTAGCACTGATGGAGTGGTTTTTTAGATTTTATATCTCTTGGTTTTGTATCACCCCTTATGGTATTTCACTTGTTATTAGCACTAACTAGTGATATCATATGAATGTCTGTACGTTATGACTTGTGATGTGATGATGTTATGTTATCATCTTTTTTCCTCCCTTACTTTGTTGTGTATATATACATTTATTTTGATTGGGTTTATAGGTTTTATGTTTTTTTAATTCGAGGATGTGGAATTAAAAAAATCAATGTGAAAATATTCCAAAATAGTAAAATAAAATGTCATGGTTATTATTTCCAACACATAGTGAATGGGTATTGACTACAGGACTTCTGACAGGCTAGCACAGTGGAAAAGCCTTGTTTAACATGTATGGTTCATTAAAAAATGGTTAGATAGGTATTGTTATTTTTGATATAATGGTAGATACTATATAGAACTATCAGTTCTCATGAGGTAGGTTTAAATGAGTGGATGTCTAGCTCTTTCTTATAACAAACCTAATGTTTCCAATGATTTTTATCAATTTTGTTTATAATTTGAACCAATTTTTTTTGTTTTTTTATGTGAGTTTCTTTTCATCATTATTGGTTATGGGATTATAGAATAACCATTGACTGGATTTATGACACTATGATTTTTGGGGTAAAACGATTGTGAATAGTAGAGTTGTGTGGTTTTGGTGCACAATTAGTGTTAACTTTACAAAGACAAATTGATCAACTCCATAACCATGTACAATCAATTTTCATGGATGGAACATGTTTTGTCTAACCATATGGAAAAATTATTCTGAATGGAAAAATATTCATAATTTTGACATTTTATCCCATTCTTCATTCGAATGTGTTAGTTATATTAATATTTCTTCTCTTGGACCTATTATAATAACATCTTGTGCATTAATTTAAGCTTATTGATATTGAATTACAATTTGATTGAGTTTGTATGTCACGACCCATCCTCAGGGCCCGTGTCAAGACTACCCCAAGCCCGCCTTCCATAGGCCAAGGGCTGGCGACTAGCACAAAAGGCGTTAATCCCAATAAAAGGGAAGGCATTGCCTTTATATAAGTAAAGAAACACAATAGAGTATGAAATCTGAAGTAAACACTAAGTAGACTGAGTATAAAAGTAAGTTCTGAAAAGTAAATTGGCCAGAATACAAACACAACTGAATGTACAGTACAACAGAAGAGAAAGTACAGTAGTAGTAAGGTAAATCAGCAACCACCAAGTCGTCCTACGGAATTCCCACCTAAAGGGTGGGTACAGATAGTCTCGTCGTCTCCTTGGGTCTGGCCATCCACTCTGATAATGTCTCTCCAAGTGGTCCACCTCCAGGTATTGTCCCGTTCCATAAGCTTTAACCACGATCAGCGCTGTCTGTCGTCTGCAACCAACAAAATGTTGTACGGGCATAGCCCCTATAGGGGTGAGTATATGATACTCAGTAGGGACCCCGAGACCCCCAAAGGTCTCCTAGAATCCACAAAGGATAAACCACAAAGGAAGGATACAAACATGAAGTATCAACCAACTCTACATAGGTATAAGCCCATACATATACCCAAGTAATCAATTCCAGTTCGACTCCAGCTTCCGAGCCCATGTTCAACCCAGTCCACACAGGAATGTACAACTCAGTCCACAAAAGAATATACAACTCAATACACACAGGAAAGAAAGACAATCATATTGAAGATAATGATTGAGGTCAAGACACATCTCACACAGGAATACTACTCACGAACAGGGGTGGAGATGATAGATGTAGCCTCTGAATCATCTCCTCTACCGAACCCATGTAGGATCCAAGTACAGAATTCATCGCTGCCGAAACCACATAGGATCCTAGTATAGTAACCATCGCTATCGAACCCACGTAGGATCCATGTACAGTTGTCATCGCTTCCAAACCCACAGAGGATCCAAGTACAGTCGTCCTCGCTACCGAACCCACATAGGATCCAAGTACAGTCACCATCGTCGTCGTAGTTGTAGCCAGCTCTAGGGTTCCTGCACACAACATGCTGAATTCTGGGAGGGTCCACTCCACGAGTCAAGAGGTTTGATACATCAACTATCATGAAGTACAGAGTTGATGTATCATAGAGTTGATGTATCACAGAGTTCTGTCTTGTTAATAGGAACTCAACGCGACAGACGTCCCGTCAATCGGACGCCCGGTCTGAGAGATATTGGCTTTTTCATTCGAGGGGCCCGGTTGGTTTTTAAGCTAAAACCAACACGAACGTACCCCAGCTATGTCCAAACCTCAAGTGGAGTAAGTCAAAATAACCGTCTCACGAATAAGAATTCATAAAAATTGATTGCACGTCATTCGGACGTCCGGTCGTTAAGTTATAAGTGTTTCCGCACCAAGGGCCTGGTTGGTTTCTGGTTCGAATAAACCCAGTCATATCCAAACATCGTCAAAACCACATTTGTAATATACCTAAATGACCGTCTCGATCCAAGGATCCCTACGCAACTGACGGTGCGTCTATTAGAGGTCTGTAGCCCATGTGATGTGAATTTGAACGAACCTGGTCCGAAAATAGGGGGTCTGGGCCCGGTCCGACCCAGCCCAATACCCTATGGGTCAGCCCAAACTGGGTCGACCCGACCAAAGTTTTGGTCCAACCTGATTGGGTGCGGCCTGGCCCAGCTGGCGCGGCCCAGCTCGGCTGGGCGCTTCCTGGTCCGCAGCAGGCCCAGCCCGTTTGGCCTACGGCCCGGCTCGGAAGCCGGTTGCGGCTCGGCGCTGGCCGAGCAGGGTGCAACGGGGGGGCACCTCCCCCTATTTGCGTAAACGGGGGACCCTATGGGGTCCTCCCTAGGAGCTTGTCGGGGGGTTACGACCCCCCAGTTTCTTAGAACGGATGTACTTTATGGTCGACCGGCTGAGTAACCACGGGACCCCCTCAGGTCCCGTCTCCAGGTGGTGCTGGAGGCCCGCACAGCCGGCCGCCCCTCGGAAGTCTATCATGGCCTTTGGTCGCGGCTCTGGTTTCACCAGCGCCGCGTACCACCGCCGCAGCCCGCTCCTGGCCGTGGCCTCCCCGGCGCCACGCAACAGCGCCGCGCACCACCACCGTGGCACGCTCCTGGCCCCGACATCCTTCGGCCTCACCGGCACGGTGCAACGGCATCGCGCCGCCTTTGCCTCGAACATCAATGTTGATCAACAAGAAAAAGGGGAAGAGAAATCGCCCATGTTTGTGAAGTCTGATCTCTTCCTGTTATGGCGATAACATTTGGCGAAAATATACGAGATACTAAACGACAAAAAGAAGCACAATTTTAATTCATTACAATTGAACTTAACCCCTATCTCGAAAAAAGTTCATGGTTTTCAATCGTCGTGGATGATAGCATCGTTTCCTTCATCGTCAGTGTCTCCTCCCTTATCGTGGAGGAAGAATAGGATGGAGAAACCGAGCCACCGAGTCGACGTTCTTCATCAGAGAGTTGGCGTTCTTCGTTGGAGAAGAAGTTCTTCAAAAGGGACTAGAGCTCTCTCCTCCAATTCTCTACACAACAAGCCAACCCAAAAATAAAATAAGGCTCCTCTTATATTATTAAAACATGCCATGAATTCAAATTACAAAATTTAAACACTTAATTCAATTAATTGATGAGGTTCAATTAATTAAATTAATTTGTGTTGGCATGAATTAAATTGGAAGAGTGGGGAGAGGAGGAGTTACCCAAACAAATACAAAGGGTTTAATGGGGGTTCAAGAGGTTTTAGGGAATGTGAAGGGTTGGGGCTCGTGCGGTCCCACCTCAAATTTATCCTCACATGGGTAGTTAGGATGCCAGTGGGTCCCACCCTAACTCCCCCATGTAGGTTAAAACCACCTTAGTCAAAGAATAAAAATTGTTCAACATTTTTATTCTCTTCTTATTTAAACCGCAATTTTTAACTCTTTCTCCCATTAAAATGAATCTACTGTAAAAGTCTTATTAATCAATTATTGGCATTGCGGTTTCATCGGTGCCCTCGGATTTCAATTCCCAGCACCAGTTCAAAAGATAGAGAAACCCGCCCGTTCATTCACTGAACGTACCCGAGCTAAACTTCGGAAAATGATTCTGGGCACACCGGGCCTCGGAATCAGGTGTCGTCAGAAACTATGTACTCGTAACATCCCAAAGAATTTAAGAAAAAAATTTACTTGAAATTTACGGTTATTTACATTACTCCCTCCTCAGGGCTTTATGTCCCCATAAAGCTACATCATAAACTAGGGAAACAAATGAGGGTGCTATACACGCATCTGAGCCTCCCGCTCCCATTTGATCTCCTGGAGGCTCCCTGTGCTGCCACCTGATGCACAGTAGAGGAATAAACTGTCCACGTAGGACCCGCCCTTGTCGAACCTCGATCTCCACTAGGACCTCCACAAATGTTGCCCCATCATTGATGTACAGATACTTGTGATCAATGATATGTGTCGGTTCGTGCACATATCTCCTCAGTTGAGCTACGTGGAAGATGTAGTGCACCCGATGCAACTAAGGTGGAAGATCCAGGTGATAAGCCACCTCACCTATCCTGCTGAGAACATGGAATGGTTCGATGAAGTGCAGAGATAACTTCATACCCAGACCAAATCTCTGTAATCCATGTTGAGGTGAGACCCATAAGAAAACGTGGTCGCCATACTCAAACTCTAGTGGTCTCCACCTCCTATCAGCATAGGACTTCTATCGGCTCTGTGCAGTCCTCATCTGATCCTGGATGATCTGCACCTTCTCTGTCATAGCCTGAACCATCTCTGGTCCTAAAAGTGATGACTCCCCAGGGTCAGTCCAGCACAAAGGTGATCTGCAAGGTCGGCCATACAGTGCCTCATATGGTGTCATCCCGATGGTAGAGTGGTAGCTGTTGTTGTATGGGAACTCCACCAAGGGTAGGTGATCCTCCCAGCTATGACCAAGTTGAGGACACATGCACGGAGCATGTCCTCGAGAGTTTGAATGGTCCTCTCCTTCTGGCCATTCGTCTGAGGATGAAAGGCGGTGCTCAAGCGTAGCTGCATCCCAAATGCCTCCTGCAACCCCTTCCCATGCCGGGAAGTAAAACGAGCATCTCGGTTGGAGACAATAGTCAATGGCACACCATGAAGCTGTAAAATCTCCTGAACATAGAGGTGTCTCAAGCTCCCCACTGATCCCTTCTCTTTGATTAGTTGGAAGTTGGCCTACTTGGTGAGTCAGTCGACAATCACCCAGATAGAGTCGTGTCCTCTAGATGTACGTGGAAGCCCCATCACAAAATCCATCGATATCCCATCCCACTTCCACTACGGGACCTCTAAGGGTTGTACCAAGCTTGTTGGTACTTGGTGCTCCGCCTTCACCTGCTGGCAGGTGAGGCATTGTGAAACGAACTCTGCCACAACCTTCTACATACCCATCCACCAGTGCTGTCGTCTGAGATCCTGGTACATCTTTGCTACACCTGGATGTACCTCCAATGGGGAAGTGTGAAACTCCCTCAGCACCTCCTCATGTAATGCAATTGGTACCATGGTATGTCATCTGAAAAAGATTATGTGCTCTCCTCCTATATAATATCAATCAGGTGCATGTCTTGTGGATATCTATGCATGTCGCATCTCACAGTCAACGTCCCCACGATGTGCCTCTCTGACTCGCTGATGTAGTGGAGGAGTGGCTGTGAGGGACTGTAGAAAGGCTTCCCCATCTCTATCCACGAAGGATATCTACAAAGAGGCTAACTGCTCTGTCACCTCTCCAAGTAGTTGAATGCCCAATCTCCTGCAGAGAGCATCAGCTAGTACATTTCCCTTCCAAGGAGTATAGACTATCTCAAAGTCATAGTCCTGGAGGAACTTGAGCCATTGCTGCTGTCTCAGGTTCAGATCCTTCTGCAAGAAGATGTACCTGAGACTCTCGCGGTCAGAGTAGACTGAAAAGAGCTCATCCATCGGATAGTGTCGCCACATCTTCAAGGCGAAGACCACTGCTGCTATTTCCAGGTCATGGATAGTGTAATTCTGCTCATTCTGCCTCAACTATCGTGAACCGTAGGCGATCAGTGCCCGCTCCTGTATCAGGACACACCCGAGTCCAGTCCCTGATGCATCGTAGTAGACTACGTACCCTACTCCCTCCTCTGGTAGCCTCAAGATGGGTGCACTGGTCAATCTTTGTCTCAGCGCCTCGAAGCTCTGCTGACATCTATCTAACCACACAAAGGGTTTCCCCTTCTTCTTCAAAGCTGAAAGTGGTGTTGAAACTCTGGAGAAGTCTGGCAAAAATCTCTGATAGTACCCATCCAGACTTAGGAAACTCTGCACCTCTGTCACGCTCTTGGGTGGCTCCCATGCTAGCACTACCTCGATCTTTGCAGGATCCACCGCAAATCCTACCTCCGAGATGACATGCCCCAAGAATTGTACCTCTCAAATATAGAACTGAAATGTCGGGATCTTACCATAATTCTGGTGCTCCCGGAGTGTATCCAGTACAACCCGCAAGTGGTAGGCGTGCTCCTCCTCAGTGGTCGAGTAAATCAATATGTCGTCGATGAAGACTACAAAAAATCGATTGAGTTAAGGCTGTAAGATCCTATTCATGAGACTCATGAACACTTCTAGAGTGTTATTTATGCCGAAGGGCATAACCAAGAGCACATAGTGGCCATACCGACACCTAAAGGCTATCTTCTGCACATCCTCGTCTTGAACTCTGAACTGATGATAGCCTGACCTGATGTCTATCTTTGAGAACCATCGTGCTCCCTTGAGATGACTGAAGAGATAATATATCCTCTAAAGTGGATACTTTCTCTTCATGGTCACCTGGTTCAGGCGACGGTAGTCGATACACAGTCGCAATCTACCGTCGGCCTTTTTGGGGAAAAAAATCGGGGAAGCCCTGGGTGAAACACTGGGTTGGATAAATCCATTGCCCTGCATGTCCTCTAGTTGTACACGTAGCCCTCGAAGCTTAGTGGGAGCCATCCAATATGCTGGAGTAGATATCAAGACTGTCTCAGGGTACATGTCAATATAGAATTCTACTTCTCTTCGAGGAGTTAGTCCTGGAATGTCTTTAGGAAAAACGTCCTCATACTGATCCACCACAACAGGAAAACATGGACTCCGCATATCAAATTCTCCTAGGATGAGACTAGACAACTGATGGTTGATCGGATGCCCTCTCCTCTATGTGAGTCCATCCTGCGCTGTAAAGGCTCCCTTCTCGCCGGTGAAGGTGAACCCGCTCCCATCTATGCGGACACACCGCACCTTGCGCCTAATATAGTCGATCAGAGCATGGACTGTAGATAACTGGTCCATACCCAAGACGACGTCATAAGTCCTCAACGCTACTACAAGAAGATCCCCGCCGAAGATCTAGCCTCCTAGAGTAAGATCACACTGCCAAAACCGGTGCGTAATCATCGAGTCTTCTCCTGTAAGAGAATCTAGAAGAAAGGATTGAGCCAACGGCTCCATCAGAATCTTCGAGCTCTGAAAAAGGGAAGCGGTAATAAAAGAGTGACTTGCACCTGTGTCTATAAAAACTATAGCAAGGGTGGAGTAGACACAGATAGTACCTCGAATCATATTGGGTGCACCATGGACGTAAGCCTCCACTGCCTGAAGCTGAGCTTACTGATGTCTGCCAGCTCCCTGTGGTCGGGGTGGACCTCCTGGTGGTGGTGGGGGTGGTGGTAGAGCCTCAAAGTGTCGCCCACCACCTGCTGCTCTGCCAGCTCCTCTGCCTCGTCTGCCTTCTCCCTGCGGACTGTCACAGTCGAACCTCTGCCTCTGCCTGGGTGGTCCCTCAACCGTCTGCTGCTCCTCTGCATGGCGCGTTGGGCTGTCACGAGCCATGTGGCCCTACCCACCGCATGTATAGAATTTTCTGCCTCTCGTATGACTGGCTAAACTACCGAACCCACGGAGGATCCAAGTATAATCATCCTCTCTTTCAAACCCACTTAAGATCCAAGTACAGTCGCCATCGTCGTCGGAGTCACAACCAGCTCTAGGGTTCCTGCACACAGCATGCTCGATTCCTGGAGGGTCTGCTCCACGACCCAAGACGGTTGATACATCAACTGTCATGAAGTCCAGAGTTGATGTATCACAATGTTCCATCTCGTCAATAGAAACTCAACGCGATAGACGGCGTATCAATCGGACGCCCGGTCTGAGAGATATTGGCTTTTCCGTTCGAGGGGCCCGGTTGGTTTTTAAGCTAAAACCAACCTCACCATACTCCAGCTACGTCCAAAACATGAGTGTAGTAAGGCAAAAGAACCATATCACTAAGAGTAATTTAACTTAATTGACGTCACGTAATTCGGATGCCGGGCCGTTAGGTTATAAGCTCTTCCGCTCCAAGGGCCTAGTTAGTTTCAGGTTAGAACCAACCTAGCCATACCCAAACTTTCCCAGATGCTCGAGTGTAATATACCGAAATTACTTTCTCGATCCAAGGATCCCTATGCAACTGATGGTGCATCGATCAGAGGTCTGTAGCCCATGTTATGGGTGTTTGAACGAACCTGGTCCGAAAATAGGGGGTCTGGGCCCGGTCTGACCCGACCGAATACCCCCTGGGTCGGCCCGAACCGGGTCGACCTGACCCGGGTCTGGGTCCAACCCGATTGGGCATGGAACGGCGCAGCTGGCGCGGCCTGGCCCGGCTGGGCATGGCCCGGCCCGCGGCCGGCCCAGCACGTGCGGCCTGCGGCCCGGCTCGGAAGTCGTTCGCGGCTCGACACTGGCCGAGCGGGGCACAAGGGGGGGGGGGGCGTCCCCTGTTTGCAGAAATGGAAGACCCTGTGGGGTCCGCCCTTGGAGCCGGGTGGGGGGTTACGGCACCTTAGTTTCAAAGAACGACCGGACTTTATGGTCGGCCGGCTCTGTAACAACGAGACCCCCTCGGGTTCCGCCTCGAGGTGGCGCCAGCGGCAGGAACAGTCGTCTGCCCCTCGGAAGTCCGTCGTGGCCTTAGGTCGCGGCTCTAGTTCAACCGGAGCGGCGTGATGGCACTGCGCCCCTCCGCCACGGTCCGCTCCGGCCACAGTCCCTTCATCCTCACCGGTATGGCGCGACGACACCGTACAACACCACCGCGGCTCGCTCTTGGCCTCGGCCTCACCGGCGGGGCGCGACAGCGCCGCGCACCCACGTCGCGGCCCGCTCCTAGCCGTGACTTCCTTCGGCCTCACCGGCACGGTGAAAAGGCACAGCGCCTCCTTTGCCTCAAACATCATCATTAATCAAAAAGAAAAGGTGGAGGAGAAATCGGCCTTGTTTGTGCAGTCTGATCTCCTCCCATTACGACGATAACATTCGGCCAAAGTATACGAGACACTCAACGACAAAACAAAGAAAAATATTAATTCATTAAAATTGATCTTAATCCCTACCTTGAAGTAAATTCACGGTTTTCAAGAGTCGTGGATGATGGTGTCGTTTCCGTCATCCTCGGTGTCTCCTCCCTTATCGCGAAGGAAGAATAGGATGGAGAAACTGAGCCGCCAAGTCGACGTTCTTGATCGGATAGTTGGTGTTCTTCGTTGAATAAGAAGTTATTCAAAAGGAACTAGAGATCTCTCCTCCAATTCTCAACACAACAAGCCATCCCACAAATAAAATAAGACTCCTATTATATTAATAAAACATGCCCTGTATTAAAATTACAAAATTTAAACACTTAATTCAATTAATTGATGTGGTTCAATTAATTAAATTAATTTTTTTTGGCATGAATTAAATTGGATGAGTGGGGAGAGGAGGAGTTACCCAAATAAATTCAAGGGGTTTAATGGGGGGGTTAAGAGGTTTTAGGGAAAAATGTCATTTTATTTTGACAATATTTTTAACAAAAAATTCCCAAAACATTTAGAATATAAGTTTCACTAAAAATAACCAATTCAAATTTTAATTTAATCATAAATTAAAATAACTGTTATGAGCGATGGAGAATTTATTTTTATAGTTTACATTATAAAAACATTCTATTCAAAAAAAATAGAAATGATTTGTTCAAAAAAAATTAATTAAAAAAATTAACCATGAAAAATAACATAAAATATAATAAAAATTACCTTTTTAAATAATTTCAAATATAGATAGACTCTTTTGTGAAATAATTTTATTATCATTGATAAAGAATAAAAAATATAATAACCAAAGAGGAAATAAGGTTGGATTTTATTTAAACATTTTCTAAATAATTATAATTTTAAGGGAGAGGAAAATGGTACTAAAACATAACAATTATAAGAAAAACTAGAGGTTAAGAAAATATATGGATTTTAAATTATAAAAACCATGTAATTAACTTCAATTAAAATTTATTATAGAAAATCTTGAAATGAAATGAGATTATAATATAAACCCTTATCTCATGTCTAGTACGTCACAGTACACTTTTAATTATTCTATATAATTAATATATGTTTATTATATATATATATATATATATTCCAATACCATTTTCATCCATTAAATAATATATATCATTTATTTATAATTTCATATTATCCTTTAACTAAACATTTCTTCATGAAAATGATTGTTAAGGTGAAAACAAGTTTATTTTCCATGCATGTTTTGGTTTAATGGTTCTGGTACGTATAACTTGTATATGAATTTATCAAATATAAATTGTTTATAATAAATTAATTATCATGTTTATTTATTTTATATACATTTTAAACCATTCATATATAAATAAAAAATTATAAATAAATTACATCACTTTGTGGAAACCATTATCCATATATACTCCTGAGTGATGCCTCAAATTTTTTATGATAGAATGTAATTAAGGTAAATAATAAATAACCATTATATTATCATTATTATATATTTTATATCAAAATTATTTATTAAATATATCATTATTACTAGCCGTGAAAAATTGAAATGAAAAAATATCACATCACCTCGTAGAGATGATAGTCTACATGTACGTATGCACGACGTTATCATTTTTTAATATATGGAAAGGTTAAAAGGTAGATAAGATCTTATAATTCAATGAGAATAATATTTAAATTAATATTATATATAAATATTAAATCCACTATAATAACATAACATTAAATATGGTGACTGAAAGTGAATCATATCTCTTTGCGGAGGCGGTAGTCCACACATACATATTAACGATGCTTTCATTTCCCATTTGATGGAAATTATGTGGTAAATTGATGTGGAACCGTCATAATAATTTATCATTGTACGGATAATATTGGATTAAACTTGATATTATGGATATAATAATTTATATAATGTCTCATAAGAAATAAAATTGAATGATCTTGATCAGGATTTATAACTCTTCTCTGAGAAACTTCCTTTGGAAAACACGTTAAGCCATCAATAAATAGTATTAAAAGAGAACTATGGGATATTATATGATTGTATGGAATCTTATAAGGTTTTATTTAGAATATTTATAATCTAAAAGGCTCAGAATTTGGGAATAAGGGAGGAGTGAAGGTGTCCTTTTATAAGTGTGGGATAAGATACACATGGAAATACATAAAATATTTATATAATATGATGTCATTTATTATAGAAGTTACTTCAAATGACAAATAATTCAATGATAAGATAAAATTCAGTGAAATATATTCAACCAAAAATAATTAGTCATGTTTATGTGTTAATAATACAATTATATCTTAGTTTACCCCCTCCCTATGAAACTGTTTTAAACAATAATTATGGTAACAAATATCTATTGTTTTTACTATTCATTATAACCAAAAATTATGTTTAATATATTAAATAATAATTTTTATGATAATTACATGTATAAATTAAATTTTATAATTCTCAATTTCTATGAGTGGAAGAAATTTATTTAATATAAGTGTGAAAAATGAAACAAAACCGTTTTTTGAAAAATGTGTCTTTATGTATAAAACTAAGTTTACCTTAATTTCAATCCATGTATAAACTATTAGTTTATTGATCAAAATATTTTTCAAATATATGATCAGTACACTTTTAAAATAAATAAAAAACTCATATAACCTTAATTTATTAATATAAAATTACATTATGCATATAAAAATGGTGTTATAGAAAAACTTCTATGTTTATATTAAAATGTTTTTATTTTCATTAATATACAATTAAAAAATAATGAATTACTTTTATATTTAAGTACACTATAATTTTTCATAATTTATTTATTTTTATTCATACCCTCAAATCTAATATCTAGGTGATAATAGTCACATTAAATGATAATAAATCAATAGTATATCTCATCCCATTTAAACAATGTATTTCATGTACGGTATGCTATGAAAGTAATACTATTTTTTAAAGAGAAATTTGTCATAAAATTTTATGGTCTTACATTATACATTCTTATAATAATTTTCCCATTAAATTTTACTAACTCTAATATTAATTAATGAGGATATATCTACATGGCCAAATACTTAGGTTCCCATTTAGCTTATTAAAATTTATGATCCCTCTAAAATAACTTTAACTAGGTGAGTTGTCACATTTCATACAACTTTATCTCTACAAACCACCAATTGAACCATTTATTAATAGTAATAAAGCTCATGTTTAATCTATTACATTATGATTACTTTACATGTTGATGACTAGGTATGTACTTCCTAAAAATATAAGTGGAACACATGATGATATTAAGGGAGTTCAGTGAAAATAAGAAGAAATTTGAAATAACCCTAGTATGATCAATAATTTATAAGGGGATAATATATATAAGGATCACCTATCACTTATTTCCAAATATTAGAACCTTTTTCCATTGAAAATTTCAAAGTAATACCATCTAACTAGATTTGAAATCAAGATCTCAACTAGGATTGTCACTGAAACTCTTATATCGACTATATGTTTCACATATGTGTTTATTTACGGATCTAACCATCCCGACAATTTAATTAGATGCATCAATTCTGAATTTTTTTTTCTCCAACATCATTCTAGCACATTATAGTTCAAAAATTCCTTCTATTGAGGTATTCATAAGGAGCCATTAGAATGCTTGGGTGAAAGCTATTATTTTATGAAAACTCTACTAATGTAATTTAATGATTCCAACCACCTAGGAAGTCCATAGAATAGGATCTGAACAAATAATCTAGGGAATAAATATCCCTGTTACACTAACTATATTTATATTTTTTATATGTATTGAAATTTTTTTACTGTATATTCAAATCTTATTGAGACGTCTTTATAACATTGAGGTCCCAAGATCCTGATTAGATACAATAGAATATGGAACTACATGAAACCTTAAAACTACCTTAATGTATAACCTATAAAACTAATTATAAGATAAATATTTGTTGATGGAAATGAAATGTGATGATTTCATTAGGTGATCACCCAAAACCAAAATATTATTATGACCTTTATATATCTTGGAGAGTCCTCTAATGAAATCAATGGTAATGTTTTACCGTTTATGTTTTTTATGGTTAATATTTGTAACATCACCATCATCTTTGGTATATAAGACACAAATTGGTGATATATATGGAATCGAGATTCAAATTCTACAGCACACCTTTTCATGTTATCCCACTATAAAAACTATATCAAATATCTATATATATATTTATACTTCAATGATGAATAGATAATGATAAACTATGAGATTAATCAAATAAAACATTATTATATTCCATTATTGATGAGATGAATAATCTTTTTATGAACCTGATCATTCTATCATAATCATGCTTTAAATGAGGAACATTTTACACCTTCTTCCAAAGTTACAAATCCTCTTTCTGGGACTCTTTAAATCTTAGATAGATGGATAACTGAACATTATTCTAAGAAAGATAAGATTTATCCCCTTTCCTCTTGATTTGATGATAATATTCTAAAAATACATTTACCTTGGATCTCATTAAAACCTCATCATAGATAAACTAGAATGGTCTTTCTAACTCAAACCATCAGCCTCATTGTTCACCTTCCCATGGTGGTAATGTATAGAGAAGTGATAATCATTAATCAATTCCAAACATATCCCTTGATGTATATTCAAATATTTTTTTCTGAATATATACTTCAAGAATTTATGATAGAATTTATATAACATTATTTACTATAATGATTATTCATTTGTGTATTCAAGTATAACATTACTCCTTTCAACACCAAATCATGATTCGAGTAATTCATCTCATGAATTAATAATTAGTGGGAATTATAAGTTATTAGCACGTCATTCTGTATGAGGATTAATCCGAAACCCTTGTTCATTGAACCTCTATAGATCAAAAACTCTTACACACTTAAGTGTATTTTTGGCATAGGGGAACTAACAAATTATCTTTTCTCCAAAATAAAATTTTCCTCACATATATCTATCTAGAGGAACATGATCCCTTCAAATTAAAGATGTTTATTAGAGTATATATCCACGAGAAATACCTCACAAATCCTTTGTATTATCCATCCAACCTATGAAATCAATAAATCTTTGTTACTTTAGCTATTATGGTCCATTTCTCTAAAACAACCATCATTAAAGGAACTGTCGATATAACCTTGATTAAGATTATATGACCCAAGAATGGGTATTTTTGTTACCATAGTTCACATTAGACAAATTTAGAATAAATTTATCTTTCCACAGTTTCATCAACCTATATATAAACTTATATTTATTCTTTTCTTTAGTTCAAGAATATTAATAATACCATATCTCATGACATCCACAAGCTAGTCAATGTAATTATTAAAGAATATATTCATTTAATCAATGAATATAGTGGGGTAATTGATGAATAATAATGGAATCATTGTAAATTCATATTGAAACACCTTGTATAAATGGTTTCCTGCGGTATATCCTCCATTTTGACCTTCAACTGGTGATATCCAAAATGAATAGAAATATTATAAAATCATTGATCTCTGTGAATTTGATAAAATTAGTCATCTATATTAGATAGATGACACTTATTATTGATAGTGATCATTTTATGTTCTCAATAATCATTACAAAAAATTTATTAACTTATATTTCTTCCTAACAAAAAGAAGAGGTGCACCCCACGGGGATTTACAAGGTCATATGAATCCCTTATCAATATTTTCTTATATTTTCTTCTTCAATTCCTTTTAATCAATATATGATATTCTGTAAGAAGAATTTGAAATAGGTATAAACATAAATATTATATTTATTGAAAATCAACATCATGATTTTGGTTAAGGATACGAATGTATTATAGAAATTAATTAGTATAATCTCAAATAGTAGGTATATCATCAATGTTGAGTTTCTACAGAACCATTTCAGATAAATATCCCCCATGAATAGCATGTGAAAGACTATATAATCGAAGGAACTTCTGTTAGACATTAAAATTAATCCTCACCCTAAAACATGATCAAAGGTTTATTTGGATTGTAAACCATGATGTAAATAAATTGGTAATTGATATGGTATATCTATACATACATATAGTATATTCATCAAATCACATCGAATTCAATTAGAGGACAAGCCTCGAGGTTTTTCGAAAGTACATCCCCACAGACTTCTGTTGGAGAGGTATATAGACTTGAGATATGATAGCAATACCATTAATAGTTTTTTGCAGCTACCTCAAAATCTAATAATTGTGGCCTTGATATGACACCCTTATGAAATTATACAAATATAAGAGTTCATGGTCCTATATCAATTTAAAAATTTACAATTCTAGATTGGATAAAAAGTGTACCTTTAACCACTTTATTGTTTTTTCGCACTTTAAATGTTATAAATGTGTGATGCTTCTCTTTATCTTGGGTTATAAAAGGATTATAAATATTAGTTTTTTTCATTGACCCCCCATATTTAGGTATTTATTAGTGTGATTTCTATATTCATTCCATTTTTAGTATTAGAATGTGGGAGGAACATTCATTTGAAATTCTTCACCATTTTTTTCATTGACTATTATATTCACATCGCTTTAGAATTGTTTCTCTCAATAACCTTCTTTTCCACACATTAAATATTAACAGAATCCCAAAATTAACTTTCCTCTTTTCTTCCATGTATATTTTAGTCGATTCATTTTAAATACTAGCTGTCTATCCACTAATTAATAGATAAATTTCTCTTTTGAGATCAATAAAAAACACAAAATATACCTCGCATATCTTTTAATGTTTATCTCGTGTGAGATAATGTATTAATCATTATTCTCCATTAGTTCCAAAAATTATATTTTCATTTTAATGTGAAATGTTTAGGAATAATATTTATTGAAAATACCATCCTAAACTCTTCGTGGGTCATATATTCTATTTATTACTCTTTCCATGTATTCTTGATAGGTTTCCAACATTGATCATCTTCACCATACAAATGATACAAAGATAAAATAACCCTATCATTTTCTAAGAATTGGATAACATATAAAATATTTTCTATAGAATTGATCCATTACATAGTAATAAGTGGATTTAAGGAACCAATAATAGATTGTATAAATTTCAATATAAAACACTCAATAGAGAGTAATTTTGTCTTTTTATATTTAAATGTTCATCATGATATAGGATATCATTCATAGCTTAAGAGAGTTGGGTAATAATAGTAATAATATCTCATATATAAGCTCCCATTTCATTTGGTTTCTCAAGGGTATGACCATTGAATTTCCCATCATATTCAAATTTAACATGATTTCTCCTTGTTCTTTCCATTTAATGTGAAAAAAATCATAATTTGATCAATAATAATCATTCTCAGTAGTAATGTAATCATGAAAAATAATTCATAGGACGTCAAATTCATGACACTATATTTCAATTAATGGATCCTTATATAAAACCAGTTCATTAATTGTCATCATTTATTTATATCCTTTTTAATTTTTAATAACAAATAAATGAATTAAATAAAGAATATCTTCCATGGTTTTCTATTCAGATGTACAATCTTAGTGCCACTAATCATGCACTAGTGATAAAGGGCTTATTACCCAATCTGAACAGTTAATGTTGTTACCACTAAGGGAATATATATTATATCCACGTCCACTTTCCAATATCTATATTAGGATTTAACTTATAGAAAATTCAAAAAATCATCAATTTATTATATCTTTAATATGTTATCCTATAGTTATACATATCCATAGGGTTTCAATAATTTTATCTAGTCCTGATATTTTAATAAATTTAATAATATTACATCATTTTATATGAATATTCAATACATTTCATAGTATTATATGTCCCAGAACCATAATGGTAAGCTGAATTTGAATATTAGATTTATAAACATTTTATTTCATGAATTAAATTTATGATATACCAAAAATAACATCTCATATAGTATAATTATAATACATACCATACTTAAAACCATTATTTATTACCTGGGGAAAAGAAAAATTAGAATGGGTGAACTTAGATACTCATTATTAGTAAACATAAATTATATCATTCAATAATCACAAGTGAGCAAAAAATAAACATAAGATTATCAGAAAATGATTATATATTATTAAAATCAAACCCAGTTAATCAAATATCATTATTCATAAATCATAGAATAAGTATTTATCAAAACAAAATATATAATATGTAATTGTAAGGAATCATAAATGATCATTCATGATCTAAGAGAACATATCATTAGTTGAAGAAATGAGTTATGGGTAACACTTAATCATAAAAATCATTTCTTTATTTCAAGATCACTAACAAGAAAATATTTTAGGATTGGGTTCACCTCCCATTCTATAAATCCTTTAGTACTGTTTCACTCCCAATACAATATTATTGGATAGAGTCTCTTACTAAACAAGGTCCACTCTCCATTCCACCCATTATTATCCTATAAGATATCAATCTTTACCTAATGCATTCTATGGATAAATAATTCATTTCTCACCCATGAAATAATGAAAAACAAAAATATGGGTTCCATAAGATCATAAAAAATACATCATATTATTATATCATAACTCGTGGAATGGAAACCGGTTTCATAAACATTTTAACATTGAAAAATCGTGGAAAAGATATGGTTTTCATAAAGGTTTCATAATAACATAATTAGTCTGAGCTATATTTACATATTTAATATAATAATACTTATATCACCATCATCAAAGAAATATAGAGAAAGAGGTTTTATAGTTTCATAATTTCATATTCACCTAAATTGTAATAATTTTTAACAGATGTTGACATAGATAAAAAATACCGTCAAAAGTGTATTTAAAATATTATTTTAAAACATGATAAAAAATAAAATAATTTTGAAAATAAATTACAAGAATATTGATAAAATAATATTACATGAAACTAACAAAGTAAAATTAAAATCAATCTTCAAATAATTTAATGATAATGATAGTGGAAAAATATGATCATACCATATATGTTACAAAGAAACATTCTTTTATCACTTTTCCCAAAATTAAGAAATCCATTTTTTGAAAAAAAAAATTTAATTATATTTACATTAAAACTCTCTAAATAATATAAAATTTATTAAAATGATTTATTGATTAATTATAAATATATTTAAAAACTTCCATAATATAATTTTGTTGAGTGTAGATATGAAAGAGAAATTCATAGACCGAAAACAAAATAAGGGAGACTTTTATTAAACAAAATTATCAATCATTTATATTATAAATAGTAGTACATGCTATAAATATGTAAAATATAAACAAATAAAAATATTTTAAAAAAAATATGTGGTTTAAATGATAAAATCCATATAATTTCCATCAACATAAATAGAGAATATAAAATCCAAAAATGAAATGACATCGTAAAATAAAGGATTAAAACATGTCTAATATTTCTACATATTCCACTAATTATAATATATAATAAATATATTATTTTTCATTTTTTCCAAAACCATTAATTAATAAAATACTAAGTGTCATTTCTCTGTATGTCACAATTACACTTTTATTGACAGTTTCTATATTAAAATTAACATTTGGGTTAAAATTAATCTATATTATATCAACATTTCAGTTTTATAGTTCTGATACATACACCTTGGTTATGGTGTCATTGGATCCAAAATATTAATCATGATATAATTATGAAATTTATAAAATACATAAAAAAAATTCACCATTCATATAAAGTGGTGATTGAAAAATAATTACATCGCTTTGTGGAGATCATAGTTCAGGTGTACGTACAACTGATGGTTCTACATTTTGATGGTGGGAATGAAATAAAGGTAAATAATAATTAAATATAATATAATAACTATGATATAATATATATCATATGTATTCATTATATATTTTTTTACTATTTATTCCATGTGTAATTGAAAAATTAATCACATCGCTTCCTTAATGTGCTAGACCACATGTACGCAAAAGGAACATTATCATTTTACAATCGATGTATATAAAATAATCTAGATGGGATAATTTAATTCCAAAAGAAAAATTATATAAAAGCTATAATATATATATATATGAACATTATATACATCTTAATAACCATCCATGAAATATTTTTATTTAAAATGAGTCATCTAGCAATGTGGGGGAGGTTGTCCACATGTACTCATGAGGGATATATAAATTTCCCACTTTATAGAAAGGATGTTGAAATTTTTTGTTCAATAATCATTATGATAACTCATTAAATTCCTGATCCAATATTTATCATTCTATTATGGATACAATAGGTTTATAAAAGGTATGAGAACAAATAAAATTGAAAGAGCTTGGTTACTATTTATACCTCTTCATTGAGAGTCCTTTTTTGGATTACAACATAATCCTTCAATGATTGGTCTTAAGAGAGTACATGAGGATCTAATATTAAGGTAAGGAAGATATTAATTTTTTAGTGTAACTATTCTATAACATATAAGGTTCAAATTTTATTAATAATGTTATAGTGGAGTTTCCAATTATAAGTGAGGGAGAGGACACACATGGAATTACTTAAAAGATTTATGTTATATAATGTCATTTTCTTATGAAGGTGGTTCCAAAAATTTATTAGTTAAAACATAAGATAATATATCCTTTATATATACTCAAAAATTTTGAATTATGATGTTTTATGTAATGATAATAATTTTTTCTCATAGTTTAACCCACCTCACCCCCACCCCCACCATTGTGAAAACCTATTTTAACATTAACAATGTTAAATAAATACTATTATTTTGACTATTTATTACTAATAACAATTATGATAAAAATATTAAATTATTATTATTATTATTATTCAAAAAATGTAATATGTTTTTTAAGACTCAATTTTTATATGTCAATGAAATTAATTTTAAAATAATTTAACAAAATAGAATGAAATATTTCTTTGAAAAATGAATTTTTAATCATAAAACTAAGTTTAACATCACTCCATGCCATGTAAAAATTGTTAGAGGAATGTTAAAATATATTAATAAATATATTATTTAATCATGTAATAAAATTATATTATAAATATTTATTTGTTTAATTTATTAATATAAAACAAATTTTGTGGATAAAAATAGTTTTTTTTTCGAAAACAATACAATTTACATTAAAATTATTTTATTTTATTTTATTATCAATTAAAAAAATTGAATTAATTTTAATCATGATCAAAGAAAAATCAAATTTAGTTAGTCATATTCATTCACTAAGATTCAATGGTTAGGTGATAAAATCAATATTAAATAATAATAATTCAATGTCATATGCCATTTCATTTAAACATAGTGTTGTGTATTCAGCAAGTTATCAATGAAAAAAAATCTATCTAAAGAGGTATATATCATTAAATTTTTATCTATTAAGATTGGTAATATCTCCTTGAATACCATTAAATAGTATTTTGAACAGTGGTTTAATCATTAGACACTTTATAAGTTGTAGTGTTGTGAGTTCTGATTACTAGACCAAGGATGACATTCAATGATGGGGCACTCTACATGGTTTGACGAGTTAGTTTATTTGTCCGCTGAGGTCCGAAAAAAAGAAAAAATTAAGGTGATATATTTTTAAATGGTTCTGAAGGAAAATATTATCTAATTTCTTATTCTAATTTTCCTACCAACTTATTCATAGGTGGTGGATAAAACATATACTTTTGAAGAAAATTTAGCATGAAATATAGGTCTTGGGGGAGTCTATTTAGCAATGAGTGGTGGCTAGAGTTTTTTCTCTATTCATAATATAATGTTGGGACCAAGATAATGCTAAAGGTGATGAATGTTTTAAGAGTTTTATTTTGTTTTCAATATTGGTTTTTGAAGAAAATAAATTACTTCAATTTGTTTTGGAAACAATTATTTTAGTTGTCTATTTTGAAAAGAATCAGAATATTGTTTTCAGAAACCTTTTCTTCATGATGAGAAGAAAAGAAAGAAACTAGAATGAATGGAAATTTTTGAAAATTTCTAATGTAAATGTGATGATTCTTTGTTGTTTTGTATTTATCATAAATCATAAGTAATGTGGTAGAACTTATGATGTAAGCTTTATGGAAGAAAGGGGTATGTAAAAGTTGTGAATGGTTGTGACTATTATAAATATGTGAATATTGGTGACTATTGAAAATCTGTGAATGGTGGTGACTATTGAAAATCTGTGAATGGTGGTGACTATTGAAAATATGTGAATGGTGGGGACTATTGAAAATATGTGAATGGTGGGGAATATTAAGAAGTTGTTAATATAGGTGACTATTGGAAATATGTGAATGGCGATGACTATTGAAAAATTGTTAATAGTGATAATGATGGTAATAGTTGTGCCGATGGAAAATTCATACTGATGAAAGAAGAGATGATGCATTTCATGCCGACATGGTAATGACATTGTTTTGTATCGGACTCAGAGTTGGGTCGATGAAAATTCATGTTGAAGGAAAAATCATGTATGTAATTCCGACATAGTATTCACTTTGTTTTTCATCAAAGTCCGAGTCAGGAAGAGGAAAATTCACGCCGATGGAAAATTTGGGCCAATGAAAAGTCATTCCAATAGAAAAGTCATTCCTATCATTCCAAAATAGTATTCACATTTTTTTCATTAGACTAAGAGTCCTGATGATGAAAAGTTTTGACGATGGAAAAATCATGTCTGTCATGCTGATATAGTATTCACATTGTTTTTCATCGGACTTAGAGTCGTTCCAATGAAAATTCATGATGATGGAAAAGGTGTGCCAAAGAAAATTTCTACTAATGGAAAAGTTCTGTGGATGAAAAGTCATGCCAATGGAGAAATCATGCATGTCGTGTCGACATGGTATTCACTTTGTTTTGAATTGGACTTAGAGTTGTGCTAATAAAAATTCATTCTGATGGAAAGGTCATACCAATCATGCCAACATAATATTCATTTTGTATTGCATATGACTCAGAGTCATGCTGATGAAAATTCTTGCGAATGGAAAAGTCTTACCGATGGAAAAGAGGAAAGAGTTGTGACAATGTAAAAGAGGAAAGAGTTATGCTGATGGAAAATAAAAAACTGTCTTGCCAATGGAAATTGAAAGTGAAGAGCTGATTCATGTCATGCCAACATGGTAATGACTTTTTTTCATCATACTCATAGGTTAAAGTGAAAGAGAAGTGATGGGGGCGATCAATGAAAATCATACCCCGAAACAATCATACCCACATTTGTGGTTTTGTAAATGAAAATAATGTTTTGTGTTTTTGTAATAAAAATATGTATGATGATACAAATGAAAATAATGAACAATTATATGAACATTGAAGAAAAATAGATAAAGTTTAAGAATCATTGACGAAGTAAAAAATGTATCCTAAAATTTTATAAGGAAATTCAAATTTGGGAAAATTTTGAGTGAGTAGGAAACACTTTTGAGTTCCTTCCCATTTCCACCTATAAAATGAGGATGTACATTGAACTTCATAACTGTAATCACTATTCAAAAAAGTGGAGGGAGAAGCTTTGTGTTTTAGAGAGAGAAGAAGAGGTTTTGGGGTGGTGTCGATCCTATTTTTCTATACTATTTCATACATGATTTTGAAGCGGTTCCAATTATATTTGTCTTGACTATTACATACATGTTTTCATGTGGTGAAGATTCCATTATTGATAACTATTTTATGAATATATATGAGTGGTGATGATTCTATTCTATTGTATTCAATTGAATGATCAGACCGAGATGAATCAGAATGGGAGCATTGTACTCAGGGTAATTAGACAGATTGTTTTACATAGTCCAAGGGGTTATTAACTATCTTCTAGGTAAGGAAAAGAAGAATTATTTTTCAATTGAATACATTTGGTGTGTTGAAAAGGATCACTAATTACATGAGATGTTACAAAATAAATTTATTTCTATATTGTGATAAGAGGATGCACATGCACTAGTTTTATTATTTCATAGTGATACATGATTGAAAGGTTACATCCTATTCATTTTAATACATGTATTTATTTCTAGTGGATTGTAATGTATTTGATCATTTCCAAACCATACCAAGGATGTAGCTATTTTTATTGAATAGTGAACCTTGTAAATATTTGTGTTACTTTGGATATGTTTTGATTTGTTTCTCAATAGATAATTACTATCTTTAATATGAGGTGAAAGTTGTTTCAATTGAAAATAAACATAAAAGAAAAGGATTATCATTGATCCCCCCCCCCTCTGTGATTCAATACTCCGACTGGGCACTTTCAATTGGCATCAGAGTGCATTTCCTTCACTTTTATTTGTTGATAGAGAATGTCAATTGTGGTAAAGGTAAATTTATTTTGGTAATTGATGGAAATAACTATCATATCTAGAGAGATAGAATGATTTAATATCATATTTCTATCAGTTATGAAGTTCTTGAAGCTATAACAATTGGGTTTCCTCCCATTGATAATAGTTCTCTATTACACATATTGACAAGATGTTTCGTTAGAATTATGGAAGAGACAAGAATTTTATATTATCATCACTTTCGGAAAGTGAATTCCTAAGTGTGAAAGGGGTTGTAATATCTAATGTTATATAGGATAAATTGAAAAACATATACGATGGAAATAAAAAAGTGAATAAGTAAAAGTTACAAATATGGGGATTGTAGTATGAAGATTCGAAGATGGATGAGCATGAATCTGTTAGGGAATTATTTACCAGGGTTAATAATATTCTTAGTACTATCATATGTCTTAGTTAGACTTTAAAAGACTCAATAGTTGTTGAAAAGATATTGAGAATCTTGCATGAAAAATTCTATGCAAAAGTTTCATCATTGGAAGATATAGATCCTAAAACATTTTCTCTTGATGATCTACATAGCAATCTTATAACTTATGAAATAAGAAGAGAGAATTATATGAAGAGAAAAAAAAGGTTGATATAGAAATGCCTTTTAATGTTGGGAAGAAAGAAAATTCAAAGAATACTGGTATTAGTGATGAAGCTGGTTATTCTAACTCTGAAAATGAAGTATATAAAAATCTCCATGAAATTATTTCCCTATTTTCTAACAATGTGAAAAGAGTTATTGGGAAATACAAAGGGAAACTTACCTTGAAATGTTTGGAATTTGGAGGTGTTAATCACTTTCCAACTAATTTTCCTCGAAGAAAGAAATAATATGATTATAATATAGAATATAAAAATACAAGAAGATAATGGAGGAAAAATGGAGACTATGGAAACGAAAAGAAAATCTTCAAATCAAAAAGAAGAAGTTTCTTGTCCAAAGATGAAGAAGAATAAGTGAGTGATTATGAATTCGAAAAATCTATTGAGTACGGTAATGAAAATATATTAATTGCAATAGTGAATGATAAAGGATTTGGAAGTAGTAGATCTAAAGAAGAAGAAGCTCAGATTCAATTGAATTTTAAATAAGAATCGAAAGAATGTTTGAGAAATATCAGAAAACATTAAAAGAAAAAAAATTGGAAGATTAATGGTCAAGAAACCAATAATGTTCTTCTGGTGGGAAATAAATGTTCGTTAAAGAGATTTATGATTTGAATAAGTATTTTGAATATTAAAAGAATTGTAATGTGAATTTGGAAGTGAAGATGAAGGAAAAAAGAAAAAGTGTTGGAACTTTTCCCAAAAAAACTCTCTGAAGTTGAAAAGAAAAGATGTAATTTCAAAAACTCTATCGCTAAAGTTAGTGAATGTTATCTTAATGATAAACTTGATAAGGTTCAATAAAAGAGACCTTAAAAGTGTGAGAATAAGGATGAAGTATTTTATACAAAGAATAATGTTCGATGTTCTGAAGTATTATGGAAACATAAATCTCAGATAGTTTAAAATAATAATGAATCCAATAAAGATGAAAAGAATCAGAATAGCCTTTTGATAATATAATGGTTTAGGGATCAAGAAATAATGTGGCTGAGAAACATATTCATGATCCAGATCAATATAGAAGCTTCAGAAGAAAAAAACTCTTTCTATGTGTATTGTTGGTATTGTGGTGGATTTAGCCACACGAAAAATATGTGGTGGTTTAATCAAAGACATTTCTATTCTAATAGAAATTATTGAAGGGTGATATAAAGGGGGAGTCAGCCTCCTCAAAAAAAATAAAATTAGAAGGTTGTCTTGATGAAATCTGAAAATAATGCTATGAATATAAAAAATAGGTTCAAACTCTTGGAAACTATTTTTGAAAGACGTGAACAACCCAGACAACTTGAAAAATGTTGTCTTCATTTGTTACCAGCTCAGAAAAAGATTCTAAATTCTTAAAACATGAAGGTGAAAAATTAAAACAAATGAAGAAAAGGAAGTTGTTTTGGAAACTAATTTAAAAGATATGAAAGGAGAACAACCCTAGGTACATGGTAGTGGGTGTTTTTTCTAACATGACAAGAGACATGAAGTTGTTGATGAATGATAATTATTATAAGGATGTCACAGTGGCATTTGTAAATGATGAATCATTTAAAATTAAAGGTGTTGGGTCAGTCATCATTGGAAAAAGAATAGAAGAAATATAAGGAAACATTGTATGTTGATAGGCAGAAACATAACCTGCTAAGTGTATCCAAATTGTGTGATGATGGTTACAGGGTTATCTTCAAGAAATATGGATTTTTTTAAAATGAGTTAAGAATAATACAAGATTGTTACAGGAGGCCAAAGTATGAAAGGAAATTTGGTTCAAGTTCGTGATGCACAATACTCGTGTTACATGAGTATGGTGGAATAGAATCAGCTATGGAATAAAAGGTTTAGACGTATGTATTAGAGAAACATGATAATTTTATTCAAAAATAAGATAGTGTCTTACACATTATTATTTTCCATGAATAAGATATTGGTGTTGCAATATTTTCCAGAAAGGAATGATTACATATATTGTGCATCAGAAAGTTAATATTTGTTTTAAACAACCACTAGAGCTAATTCAATCCAATATATGTGGTCCAATGAGAAAAAATAAACACATGAAGATAAGTACCTCATTACCTTCATTGATGATTTTACTAACATTACTTGTGTTATGTTCATGAAACAAAAATTAGATTCATTGAAAATTATTAAACGTTTTAGAGGAAAAGTTGAGAAATAATGTGACTATTCTGTGAAGAATTTGACAACTGATAATGGTGGTGAATATAGAATTAAAGAGCTTGAATACTATCTTGAGAATCATAAAATTCGGCATCATTATAGTTCTCCATACACTCCCCCCTTTATGAAAAAAAATATAAGCCTCGTGGAAATGGGAAGAACCATTTTACTTGAGCTTGGCCTTTATCATTACTTTTAGAGGCAAGCCATGTGTACTACTGTTTATATTCAGAACTGTTGTTTCTACATTACACAATCAAGTATGACTCCCTATGAATTATTTTATGGAAAATCTGTTGGTTTGAAGCACTTTAGTGTTTTCGAAAGTCCTCGTATTATAAAGAACATAGTTGGAAACTATGGTATGTTTGAGGTAAAAGGTGAGGATGGAATATTTCATGGATATTCTCTAGAAGTAAGAACAAAGAAACAAAAAATATTGTTTACTCAGTAGATATAAAAGTTATTTCAGTATTTGAGAAAGATAAAAATGTTTAGGCGGACAATGAAGTTAATAAAGTTGAAGAAGATAAGTCTAATATTGATACAAACAATTGTAATCCAATAAATACGTAGAATCAGACTCAGCTATTTTTAGTGATTAGGAAGATAATCAAGTGTATAATCCAAGGCTAATGAAACTTGTGGAAGCACAAAATATAATTGATGATCAACATTAGAAGGTGCAGACAAGAAGATCAACCAATTCCATTAGACATACATCTTTGTATTTGAAATTGGAACCAAATGATGTGAAAGAAGATTTTGAGCATCCAAAATGGGTTCAATCCATGAATAAAGAATTGGTTCCGATTGAAATGAATAATAAAAGGGATATCATACCCAATCTAAAAAACAAAAACATCATTATCCCAAAATGGGGTTTTTCAGAACAAGATGAATGAAAAAGTTGAGGTGATAAGAAACAAATCCTGGTTGGCTTGAAAAGGTTATTCATAGATTGAGGATATTTATTTTTAAGAAACATTTTCTCCAGTGGAATGTCTTCAAACCATTAGAATATTTCTTGTTATTTACTTATAACAAGGTTACAAGATCTTTAAAATGGATGTTAAATTTTCATTAAAAAATTATGATCTTTAATAATACATTTATAATGAACAACCTTGTGTCTTTTTTGTTGGAAAATATGAAGGTCATGCGTGTAGATTGAAAAAGGATTTGTCTGGCCTAAAACAATCTATAAGGTAATGGTATTCAAAATTGGATACATGATTAAGAAAGAAGAATTTATACAAAGGAAGAATGGATATAAACCATTACATCAAATAAATTCAATGGTATTCCATCATTGTAATTGTTTATGTTGGTGGTATTATCGTTATTTAGATTGATGAATGGAGATGTGAAAGAATTATTAAAGAATTGAAGAATTTATTTGAAATGTCCATACTGGGAGAAATGACATACTTTCTTAGGTTACAAATATAGCAAAAGAAAGAATACATTTATTTGTCTCGGGAAAAGTATGCAAAAGAAATTCTCAAGAGGGTTGGCATAGACAATTCAAAACCTATTTCCACATATATTTTAGTGGGAGAAAAGATGAGTAGGGATGGGGAAAGAAAAAAAGTGTTGATCAAAAAGAGTATCAGAAGTTGATGGATGTCTATTATATTTTTCTGCCTCAAGAACCGAAATTTTGTATATTGTTACTTTATGTGCCATATTTCAAAGTTCTCCAAAATAATCACATTTAATTGATGGAAAAAGAATTATTAGATACATAAAAGGAAAAAAAAAATGGAATCAAATAAGATAGATCAAATTGTATTAAATTATTTTGGAATTCAGATGCATATTTGGCAGGAAATGTTGATGATAAAAGATCAACAACTAGTGGGTCATTATTTCGAGGAAAGAATTTTGTTATTTTCCATTCAAAGAAGAAAACTTCTATTACTCTGAGTATAGCTGAATCTGAGTATGTTGATGCTACTAAAGCCACTACAAAGCTTATGTGGATGAAAACACAATTGGTAGATTTACTTGTAGAAGTAAATTTACCCTTGGTATTGGGTTATGTAAATCAAAGTACAATAAACCTCCCCAAAAATCTTATGAAACATTATCATTTAAAACATATTTATATCAAATAAAATTTCATCAAATTTCATGTGGAGAATAATGAATTGAAGCTAGTGTATGTTCCATAATCAGAACAAGTTGTTTATATTTTCACAAAACCATTATCGAAGGAGTAATTTTAAAAAATGAGGTTGAACATAGTTGTCCAGCCTCTTTCTCTTCAAGGTTGAGGTTTGTGTATTATTCCCCTCTACCATCTTACCTTTGGATTTGTTGGTCAAGGGGGAGAATTATTTTGTTTCATAAATCTATTACATAAAATAGAGAGTGGTGGGTAAGCTGTGAATTCATCATTGTTTTGTGAATAAACTATTTTAATTTCTTGTTGGAGTGGCTATATGAAAATAAAATTTCATTGTTCTCTAGGGAAAATAAATAAAATAAAGTGAACAGAAAGAGAATATAAAGAAGCTACCATGATTACTATATGAAGTTGTCATGATTACTATTTTTGTATAGAATTGTTTTTCTATTAATGATTCTTGTTTCCTATAATAAGTTAGCTCACATATGCTAAGAATTATTGATATTTAATCCATTGCTTGTGGTTACAAACTTTAGTGACATATAAAATGTGGTTGAAAACATAATCCAATGGGTGATATTGTTGGGACCAAGATAATGATAAAGGTATTGATGGTTTTAAGAGTTGTCTTTTTTTCAATGCTGGTTTTCGAAGAAAATAACTCACTTCACTATGTTTTGGAAACAATTGTTTTGGTTGTTCATCTAGGAATGAATTGTACTATTGTTTTCAAAAAGTTTTTCTTCAGAATGATAAGGAATGAAAGAAACTAGAATGAATGGAAATTTATTATACTTTACAGTGTAAATGTGACATTACTTTTTTGTTTTGGAATTCTCAAAAATATTAAGTAAATTGGTAGAACATATGATTCATGATTGATGGAATAAAAGGGTATGTAAATGTTGTGAATGGTGGTAACTATTAAAAATCTATGAATGGTAGTGACTATTGAAAATATGTGAATGGTGGGGACTATTGAAAATATATGAATGGTGGTGACCATTGAAAATATGTGAATAGTGGTGACTATTGAAAATTTGTGAATGGTAGTGACTATTGAAAATATGTTAATGGTGGAGAATATTGAAAATATGTGATTTTTTGTGACTATTGAAAAACTGTGATTGGTGATGATGATGGGAATAGTCATGCTGATGGAATAGTCATGCTAATGAAATAAGAGATGATTAATGTCATGCAAACATGGTACTGACTTGGTTTTGTATCAAACTCAAAGTCGTACGGATGAAAGGTCATGCCGATGAAAAAATCATACATGTCATTCCGACATATTATTCACTTTGTTTTTCATCAAATACAGATTTGTGTCGATGAAAATTCATGCCGATGGAAAATTCATGCAGAAGAAATGTCATGCCAATTGAAAATTCATGCATGTCATGCCGATATAGTATTCCCATTGTTTTTCATCAGGCTCAGAGTCATGCTGATGAAAATTGATGCTGATGGGAAAATCATGCATGTCATGCCAACATAGTATTCACATTTTTTTTCATCAGACTCAGAGTTGTGCTGATGAAAAGTCATGCTGATGGAAAAGTCGTGTTGATAAGTAGTCATGTAGATTGAAAAGTCATGTTGATGAAAAGTCATTCCTATCATGCCCACATAGTATTCTCTTTGTTTATCATTCTTAGAGCTGTGCTGATGAAAATTCATGTCGAAAGAAAATTCATGCCTATTATGATGAGATAGTATTCACTTTTTATTCATCAGACTCAGAGTCATTCCGATGAAAATTTATGCTGATGGAAAATTTATGTCGATGGAAAAGAGAAAAGATTCATTCTGATGGAAAAGAAGAAAGAGACATTTCGATAGAAAAGAGGAAAGAGTCATGGTGATGTAAATATTAGGCGAAGAGAAGATGCATGTCATGCCGACACAGTAATGACTTTGACTTTTTGTATTACTCATAGGGGAATGTGAGAGAAAAATTAAGGTTCCAATCATTGAAAATTGTACCCAAAAACAATCATACCAACATTTATGGTTTGGTAAATAAAAAAATTGTTTTGGGTTTTTGTAATAGAAACATATATGATGATACAAATGAAAAAGAATGAATAATTATATGAACATTGAACAATAATTGAGATAGTTCGAGAGGATTTGACGAAGACAAAATTTATCCCACAATTTCATAGGGAAATTCAAAATTTGGGATAATTTTGAGTGAGCTGGAACAACTTTTGGATTCCCATCAATTTCCACCTATAAATGGAGGATGTAATTTGTAATATCTAACTGTAGGAACAATTCACGGTAGTGGAGAGTGAATATCTAGTATTTAGAGAGGGAAGAAGAGGTTTTGAAGTGCTTCCAATTCAATTTTTCATGACTATTCCATACATGTTTTGAAGTGGTTAAAATTCTATTTGACTTTACTATTACAGAAATGTTTTGTTGTGGTGTTGATTATATTGGTCTGAACTATTGTATGAAAGTATTAGAGTGGTTCTGATTCTATTATGTTATATTCAATTGAAATATTTGACCAAGACAAATCAGACTGGGAGCATCGTACTCAGGGTAATCGAAATGATTGTTTTACATTATCCAAGAGGTTATTACATTTTTTTGGGTAAGTAAAAGAATAATTTCTTATCAATTGAATACATTTGGTTGGTTGAAAAGAAGCATAGTTAACATGTTATGTTATGAAACAAAATTATTACCCTATTGTGCTAAGAGGGTGCACATTCACTAGTTGTATTTTTTTCATTGTTATATATTAGTGAAACGGTACATCCTATACGTTGTAATACTAGGATTGATTTCTAGTGGATTGTATGGTATTGGATCATTTCCATACAATACTAAGGACATAACTACTCTTATTCAATACTGAAACTTATAAATTTTTGTCTTCCTTTGGATGTGGGTAGATTTGTTTCTCAGAAAGGAATTAAGATTATTAACAGGAGTAAAAAGAGGTTTCAATTGAAAAGAAACATAAAAGGAATAGATTACCACTGATTCACCCCTAGTGATACAATACTCTGACTGGGAACATTTAGATAAAGAATCAAGAACCTTTTCTAGGTAATGTAAAGGATTCTAAATATCATCAGGTTCACTAGTAGTGGCTTCTACTATGTGTAAGTCAGTGACTTTATATCAGTGTGGATTTTTTTACTATACCTTAGCTGATTACCTATTAGGACCAAGGATATTCCTTCGATGTGGGAAACTTGGAAATTTTTAACACTTTTGTATATCTTCCCATCTTCGTAATGTATTTTTTCTTCATTTTATATGGGGTATTTTGTGCATTCAAATTCTACTATGGGTGTGGTATCTCAAAATAAATCTATGGAGAAATATAAATCATATAACAAGACCCATGGTTGGTATAAGACGATATATATTTATGAAGTAGATGTTGTTCCGGAGGAATCTAAATTTGGGATAGCCCAATGAGTGGTATGGTGTTTATTGTATCTATTGTGGATTCATCCTATTTTAATACAGTTGACTTCCAAAATTTTATATCATTAATGTTTATTTATTATGTAGGTACGTGATTGGATTTAACTCAGTTTGTAATGGATTTTCATACCATGATGGGATAGAAGAATGGGTGAGATTTTTTTTATGAAGTTTCAAATTTTGGTTACAGATTTATAGATTTTGTGAAATTAGTCATGTTGGATCTATAAATTATAAATATAATCATTATCATTTATTGGATACTAATTTTCAATGGACAAGTTTACTACTGTCAACACAAGGTTATGTTTCGATCTCTTAAAAGGATAACGCACATCATCTCGGGTGAGTGTGATCTGACATTAGGGAGGAAAGGATTGGTTTCTATGGATATAATATCAATCTCATGTTAAGTATATAGTATATTCTTTGATGTTATGGAGTATGGTTCAGAATATCCTCTTATAGTTTTTGTGGATCGATAGCTAAAGGGGTTTTAGAATGATTTTTCTGGAATGCCTCCCTTGTGAAAGGATTAGTTAACTATCGATATTTTGTTGAGGACAAGCCTAAAAGCACATCCCTTGTACAATATAGTTAGTAATAATTTAAAAGTGTTAATGGTTAAATTATAGGACCTATATTTCATGGGGTTTATAAATCATATAGTGTCACTGTGGGTATTTCTTGTTTTATTTTTAAAGAAGGTTGGAGGGATTCTCTAACATTTAATTGGTTTTCATAAGTTAAATCAATTAACTATTAATAATGACTAAATGTATCCTCAAACTGATTATCTTTTTCTTCAAATCCAAGAATCCTTATGGTTTTCAACAAAATACATAAGGTCAAGGTACCATTAGTCGAGGATCAGGGTAGAGGGTGTTCCTTAGAACACCATGAGGACTAATTATAGGCACTTTCAGTATCTAGTTTTCTCATTCAGCATATATATTGATCATGTGGTCTTTATGTAATTGATCAATTTTATCATTCACCCCTTTTTGACCCTTGATAGTAATTCTTTTTTTTTGACATGTTATTCTATTACAATATTGAGGCGGACCATAGATACAATCTGGGTATCATTTTGGGAACATTGAGGGTGCATCATCAGTACGAAATGGCATCTATGAGCCACTTATGGATCAATAAGATAGATATTTGGGGAATATATTTCCAATATAGGGTATTTTTTGGACCATGAGATTGTCCATGTATTGATGTATTTGTAGTTTTATAAGAATTTTTAAGAGATAGTAATTTTTTTAGGATTGGATGGGCATTACTAGTGAATTTTCCAGGACTTATCAATGATAGATTCTCCATTGATATTGTTGACTCAAAAGGTGGTGAAGTTATAGTGGAGTAAGATTTAAAAATGGTATTTTTAGGGGGTGTAAGTTCAGATGAAATTAAATCCTATCATGATACTTCTTATTGAGAAATTTATTATGGATCATAATGTGATGTCTTAGATTTAGGATTGGGGAATGTGCTGATATGTGATAAACTTGTTGTGTAATTTGGTTTTCACCACCTATTACCACATGAGAGTAATTAAACCACCCATGTCCTGCAATTAGAAGTTACGATGCATGCATTGAAAAAATTACTCAGTTACCACTTATGGGTGTGATTTAAGGTTAAATTGCATAATGTGATACTGAATTATATTTTCACTTAGGGGGACTTAATCCTCAGACTGAGATATCGGGGGAGTTTTCGTATAAATTTTGTTTTAATTTTTCATATACACTTATGAAGGGGTAAAAACACAATGAGTAAATGAGAATAATGTTATTGATCTAGATGGTAAATAAACAAGTGGGTGAGTGTGATTTTATGGTTCTCTTCACTATTCAGATTATGAAGGTGTATGATAATAGAGAGAAGGTGTTCCTAACAAAATTTAAGGACATGAATTAACCTGTTGATCATTTTTTGTGTGATCATGAATCTGAGCCTCAGAACCAGTATATTATCATAGTTATAAATGGTTGGGATAGAATGAGTGATATATATCAATCTCCCACCAGTACACTCTTCTTTAAGAAGTGATTGGTTTTACACTAAATATGAGGTGATAAGTGATTCATGAGGGGCATTATTCTTGTTGAATTTTTCAGCCATAAGATACCAAGAGGTTTTATACTCTAAGATGTCAATTCAGGTGGAATTTGATGAGTTTATCGGTTTTGGATTTTTTATCATGATGTTTTACCTTCTATTTGATCAATGTAGAACATCAGAGGTAATATATCTTCCTTTAGACCCTTCTCATTCTAGATTATAAATGGTATGATATTTCCACTATATTTTTTAGCATTACGCCTTATAATCCATCTAGGAAATTCTATATTTGGTAGATTATAGAATGGTTAAATAATTTCTCCCACTTTCATCCCATTAAGGATCTAATTATTGTAAAATATATTGGGAACTTGTTTTTTAGGATATTTTTAAGTTTCATGGGGCTCCTTCAGGCATTATTTCCCCCCAAGATACTCATTTTACTTCTATATTCATGAAGTGTCTCTAAGAGGCCATTGAAACACATTTAAAGATGATCACATATTATCAAACACTAATAAGTACTAAGACTGTATGGGTCATCTAGATTCTTGACGATAAGATTAATGAATATGTGCATGACTTTAGGGGATTGAAGAAAGGTTAATGTCATTGGTAGAGGTTATCTAAAACAAAAAATTATTATCTTCAATCAAGATGGCCCCTTTTGAGAAATTTTATAGGCAACCCTATCAGTCCCCATCATGTTTCACTGAGATGACTGAGTGTTCCATTTTGGGATCTAGATTCTTAAAGAATATGTTAGAGGGAGTACTATTTTCCTAAAAGATATTTTGAATATATCACAGTCACCAAAATTCAACAATATAAATTCAACATTTCCAATTTTAGTTTCATTTTAGTGATCATGTATTCCTTTAACTATTCAATAGATTGGGACTTCATCGCATGGGAATGTGGTAGAAGTTGGAAGCATTCTTTGTGGGGTTATTTTTTGTTGTGAATCATCTAGCTAAAGAATCATATCTATTGTAATTTTTGTAATAGATAACATTGATTCATGATGTGTTATATGTATCCATCTTAAAAAAGTATTTTCCAGAACCATCTCATGTGATAGAGTGGGAATATTTTGAGTTTGATCATAATAAAACCATCATTGAGAATTAAATTCATATCTTGGACTATTAGAATAAAGTGTTTCATGATAATTTGATCACATTAGTTTTTTTATTTTGTAGAATGGTGGTGATAGTCACAAGACATGGGAGTGGTAATTTTGGACTTATGAGTATTGGAAACTCATGTTTTCTTTTGAGGATATATGAGGACATTGGGGGGAGTGGAATGGTGGGGAAATTATGACCTATTTATGGTCCCCACTATGTTTAATATTGGTCTTCATTTTTTATTTATTTATTACATGAGTTTTTGAGAGTTTGGGGGTTAAAAATTGGATTTCTAAGCACTTGACCCTGAACATAGTAAGTCCACAGTTAGTATTAACTATATATAAAACCATATGAGATTGGTGTTTGAGGGATATATGGTTTTTTTATATCTTAAACTTGGTTTTTCGAACTGTGAAGAATTCTGTAGAATCTACGCTACACTTGTTTTGGGGAGATAGTATTTCCCAAAATGTGGGTGCATGGATTTCCAATTCATGGTGCCAAACCATGTGGGTTTTCTAGGTTATCAAAAAATATAATAAAAATATTTATCCTTTAATTGATTTATCTTCTATTAACCTCATTTCCCATATCACATATAGTCCTCTTATCTTGGATTTAGCATACTCTTGGATTTTGATGGGATTCATGGTCACTTTGATGATTTCATTCAAGGAAATCATGATTTCTTAATTTTTTATTCGTCCATTATCTTTATTCAACCTTATCTTTTTTAATTTCCATGGATTATGGAAAAATAATTTAAATATTGTACAAATCTTGGTTTTTTTACGGAAAATTAGGATTGTTTCTTTGTTTATTGGGTCCTTCAATAATTATCTAGCTTGATTCAAGTGGTTATCATTAAAAGAGACAAATATTGGTTCGATTTTCAATATATGTATCTATATAAGGATTATTTTTCTTTAACATTCCCTCAATTGAGGATTTCTATTTTTTATTAATTTTACCATAATTTTTGTTATTATCAACAGTTTATCCATTATTGTGTTGAATATTGGATTTTGTTAGAAATTTAATGGATTGAAATATTCGTTTAAAGGGATTAATTTTTATTTCATACCATGTGTTTGTAATGATTGATCAAAGAGACTTACAGTTTTAATTGGATTTATAAATGTGTTTTATAAATGGTTTTACATTGAGTAAGGTGTTTCATCAAAATGTACATGTTGGTTTATCAAAATGTATTTTCAAATGGATTTCGAAATTTATTTTGAAAGCAGTTATCTATTTTGAACTTATAGATGTTATATGTCTTTCTAATTGAGGAACAAATGAGAGATATTTTCTGGGTTTTGGTTCATAAGATACATAATGTCAGTGTTATCCATGGAAATATGAGATACATTTGGAGGAAGATAGAAGGATATTCAAAAGTATGGCCATGTGGAGCGAGAGTTCGAATTATTTTTTTATTAGTCCAAGGGAAGATTGAGAGAGTATCCAAACTTGTTAAGAATTCATATCTGGATAGAAATACCATGTATATACAAAAACTCTCTAGGACCATATGGGTTTTTTTCTTAGTTTGTATTACCTATGAAAAGTTATCTTTTATATACATTATGAATTATGATTGTGTCTTTTTTGATTGATATTCTTTACACTTTTTCTCATGTAACTTTATTTATTTATATAATGTAATTTTCGTTCATTATCAATTTTATATCACATGTGGATCTGTAGATATTTTTTCATGTTTATTTTAATTATTTAACTTTAACTTATATAGGATTACATTTTTTCACAAAATATTCTAGAGAAAATATATACGGATTTTAATGAAATTTTTTCAATTTAAAATGCATTAAAAGGTGTAAATTGTTTTGAAAAATGACTTTTCAAACTAGACATATAGGTTTTCATGTATAAAGTCCATACATAGATTCATGGTGGAATCTTACTAAGATTCATACATCACACCCTAAATTATACTTTCGGAATATGAATACCTTTTGTTGTAAGATACTGGTAAGGGAAATGGAACCTTATAGTTTTATGTCCCTTCTTAGTTATCAATGTTTGTGGTGGTTCTAGGATGGTGGATATGTGGTCTCAAAGAGATTATCCTTAATAGTTAAATTTTTTATATTTTGTATCCTTGGGAAGTTGTATTGGACCATATGTGATGTTTCTTTATTTTATTTTTTGACTATGTATATCATATGTATATGTATGTTATAAATTATAATGTAATACTGTGATGATATCTATTATTATTTTTTTGTTCCATCTACTTTTTGGTGTGTGTGTGTGTGTGTGTGTGTGTGTATATATATATATATTTCCATTGAACCTGTTTATTGGTCGGTGGGTACATCTAATTATTTGATGGTCCATGCCAATTTTTCATAAGGAAAAACGATTCATAAATGGTCATATAGAATTACAAAGTTCTTTTCACCTACACATGGTGATTTGAAACATGTAATAGGCCTTAGGGAAATCTATCTCAGGTGATAGGTCGAGTTAACCTAGTTTTTTGTTAAAACTACCTATAAATCTCGAGGTCTATCATCTTTAAGAGATTCGAAACATAAATAAAATAACATTTAATAAATCTATATCATTTTTAATTAAAAAACATCACATCATCATATAACCCATTAATATATTTATACTATATTGGATATCCTTGGGAATACATAAAAAAATTGTGAAATAAAAATCCTTATAAAGGAAAAATCAGAGAAAATATAATACATATAAGAGAAAAGGAATATCATTATAACATAAATGAGAATATTAATGTCGAATTATAAAATGAAAAATTGATATCAAATTTCCATGGTTCTAATGTAATGTGAATACAAAATAAAACTGGAAAACATAATCATATGTAAAGGCTCTCCAGTCAAACAACATAACATAGTTTGTTAGGATAACCGCTCATGCACCACACAAGGTATACAATGAGATGGAATAATTACCCAATGAATTGTAGTGATATAATGGAACACCCTTCATTTTTAAATATTTATTTGTTCTACAAAGATTATATATGTTAAGAAATAAGTTTTTCAATAACTCATAGAGGATGATAACTTGTATCATATAAAAATAATTAGTTTCATAAGATATTAAATCTATAATACATTCAACATTTTTACCCTCTAAAAATGTAATGAGAGTTTGATAAATTGAAATACAAAAAATGAGAAGTTATATTTCATTTATATTAATACCCTTGAATTAAAATAGAATTTGTTGTTCACAAAGAAATAGGATTTTATGGAAAATCAAAAAATATGGTAGTAAAATGAGTATCTAAACTAGATAAGATAACATTGTTAATGAGAGAAAATGGAAGTCTTTAATTGATAAGGAGTCATTTGGACTATAATGAAATTATTTTAAATTTATAAAATCATAATTATTTGAAAATTAAAATGCCTGCTACAAATGGATTTCTTGAATGAAAATGAAGTGGAAGATAATCCATTAACTCATATGTCGCTTCCTAAAATTTGAGAGTAAAATGTTTCATAGCTTTGGGGCCTTACAAATGGATTAAATAAAAGAATAATACAATGAGGTATGTGATAATTATCTTGTTTGTGAATTAAATTTGATGGATAGGTTGGTATTTATAGAAAATTGATTAGAATTGTTTATTATGTTTCAAATATTGCATTTGGAATTTTAGATTTTGAAAATTTCATTTTCCATGGGTAACCCATGGTTATTTCTCTTGGTTTATAACATGAAAGAGGTCTTATGAAATTGTTTCATTTTTAGTACACAATTTAATTATTTTATATTAATATTTCCTTGAGAATATAATTTTTTCTCATAATATTTTTTTAGAACCATAATTTCCATTTTAGACTGTGGAGGGTTAGTTATATGTTTAAAAAATAATTATGTTTATTTAAAAGTAATTATATTAATATAATAAATTGTTTTTTAAATTCTATACTTTTATAAATTATATCTTTGTAACATATTTATGAAGTCATAAATATACCTAAAATAGAAAAAATTTGTTTTTAAAATTAACTAAAAACTATATTACTTCAAAAAATTCAAAAAAAATCACCCAAACATAATTTTTATATGATGAGTTAAAATATAATTTTATTTCATTAAAATAAATTCCAAATTATGTTAAATAACTTATTTAAATAAAAACATTAAATATTTTATTAAATATAATTTTGAAATAATAACATATTATTTAATCACTTTAATGAAATCTAATTTTCATAATAACAAAAAAATTGATTTATAAATAGTATATTGACATATAATATGATACATATAATATAATTATTATGCTTTTAATTTTAATTTTTATATTGTTATTTTACTACTCTATTAGGCTTTATTAATATTATTATAGTCTTATAATGATCTTATTTCATTGGTTGGGTAATAGTTTTGTAATAGTTAGATAATAATAGTCACATTACCCTTTACACCCTATATATACTCTACCATTGCCATACCCTATAATTCACTACTTAATATATAATGGTTCTATATTTACCATAATAATTTTTATTCTATTATTAACACTTCTCTTTCTTTTCATGAACTTTATTAATACCGTGATATTTATTGGATAATTCAATCAAAGGGATTTTTTCTTAGTGTTGACATAATTCATTTTTGTTTATCTGTATATAAAATTGTTTTATAATATAGAAAACGTTATATCATTATGTATTAAATTATTTCTATGTACATATATTTTAAAACATAATAAACCAGTCATGTTGAAACATTAGTTATATTAATATTAACAGAAAAAAAACTTCAGATGTTACAACCCCACCTAAAAAATTCAACCTCAGAATTTCATTTCATATTATAAGGAGAAAAAAATGGGGTATCTTTTTATTAATTCCATATTTTGTTCCTATGATTATTCCTCGTACTTATAATTTCGCAAAATTTCTTTGACCGTGTGAATTTTATTATTTAATTGGACTTGATCTTTATAGAACAATACCTCCATTGACAGCACATTATAGGATTTATCATTCTGAAATTTTAACACATTCTAATTAGTACATGTGAGGTATATGGTTCGTAATTCCTCAATTGTGGTATGTGGAACATTTAATATACTTGAGATGTGTTTTTGGGAATTTCAATTTGATATGTCAAAACTCTAAATCATTCAAAAATATCAACGTTCTAATGTATTTGGGACTAATAATTCCCTTATCTACACAACCACTAATTATCTTCTATGGAGATATATGAAGGAAAAATTTATCACCAAACTCAAACTATGGGACTCTTCAATGGTTATCAATATAGTGTTCTTATCATCTTTTTGATTAATTTATATTTTTTTGAATATCCTTAACATTCTCAAACATTTCATCTACTAGTTCTCATCTCAGTAGATTTAATTATACAATATCATCCCAATAAATATTAGTTTTTAATTTCATCACATACAGGGATTCATAAGGAGATATAATAACTATTGATCTAATGTTATTATTGTCATAGAGCTCGTCGATAAGAATATGTTGATCATATAATCCTTTTATGTCCATAGTTTAATCTCTCAATATATTTTATAGTGTTCTGATAGTTTGTTTATATTGACCAACAAAATGGGTGATAGTTCATATTCAATTTCAACAAATTTGTTTAGTGGATATTGGATAATGTTTTAGACCATTAAGTTGATCCTTGAATCATGATCAAATGCAATCAATAGTGGTGTTCCATGTAGCCTAAACTCTTCTAATATATATTTCTTTGAATGTTGAAATAGAGATAAATCTTCTAAAAGGAAATGAACCGAAAAATATTTTTAAGATGGTGTATGACAATCCATATTTTATTATTCCCATTTATTTTCTTTGTAATACACATAAAAATACATGGTGATGTATTCCTATTTCTATTGTGGTATGTTTAATTTATGCATCATAACTTTGGGATTTTTTTCATTGTTCCATAACTTGTTGACATACCAAAAACTTTTAGGTTTTTTCAGTCATACTATTCATCATATTTTCCCACCAATTGTAATCTTATATATATTTATACATCATCGTTGTCCAACGGTAGATATAGAATGCTGAGATGTGGAAATATATTAATATCTCATTCTTTATATTTGGTATGATGATATGAATAGTGCAGACATAAATCTAACAACTACTTCTCCTTAATGTTTAATTTTATTTACTTCCCCTTTCTTATAGAATCCACCTTCTTCTGTATCTCCATTTCATCCATTTGGGATTTCTTAATCATTGACATGATGGATTCTTGTGAAATAAATTGATCATGTTTTGATTATTGTCCTTAATTTATGATTCTAAAGTTCATACTTTTTATATTAAGAAGCTTAGATACTTATAAATATTTTTCATTGATAAATATGTGGTGTATTTTATATATATATCTTCAACCACCTTTTCACCTTCCCAGATTGGATGGGGAATAAGCTGTAATAATCAATGATTACAACTAACCATTTTTATTAGAACATGTTATGATTATTTTATGTGAATATATATATGAGGATATTATGATGGGTATATGTGTCACATTCTATATATAGAAATAATTATTCCAAATATCCAATGCATGTATTACTATATCAAACTCCATATTATTCCTTTGATAATTATTTTCATGATACTTCAATACTCAAGAGTCATATGTTGTCAATTTAATCTTTAGTGAGGAAATAACCTAAAACCTTCTTTGAATCATCATTATATATCAAAAACAATTCTACAAAAGTGAGTAGGGTTAACAAAGGAATACTAATTTTCTTCCCCTTTACCTCATTTAATCTCTCTTAAAATTAATTGTTCTAAAGTAATTTTACACCCTTCTGAGAGAGATTAATTTGTGAGCTAGAAAAATCATTAAAAGTTTCTCAAAAATCATAAAAAATAACTAATATTCCTAGAAATAGTTAATAACTATTATAAATTTTGGAATTTTCCATTCCTTAACCACCCATGTATTTAAAGGGTCTAAAAATATCCTTTTTATTATGATATATTTCCTCATAAATTTAACTTTTCCTATCCAAAAATCCAATGTACTGTACTTCTCATTAAATTCATATTTTTCTCAAGAACTTTCTCAGATAATTTAAATGATCCATATCCTAATCATTTAATTTGTATTTTATTAGAGTATTATATATAAATAATAATAAAAATTGTTGAAGTTATCACTAAAGACTATTTATTAACTCTAGAAATATTTTTTGACTATTACTGAGTGAGTATGGGATCACTATAAACTTACAGTGTTTGTACCATTTAAAATTGAATATTGGGATTATCTTCCATTCTTTCATTTAAATGATGATACCTTGACTAAAGTTCCACTTTAAAGAAGTATTGATCCCAATGTAGCAGACCCAAAAAGTCATAAATCCATGGAAGGGGAGACTTATTCTTTTTCATGATCTTATTAAGATCTTTATAATTAATTCATAGAGACATGGACTCATACTTTTTTTGTAACAAATTAAGATTTTTGATCCCCATGGTAATGCACATGGTCATATGAAACCCTTTTCCCAAATGCCCTGTAGCTTCTTTTTCATTTCTCCTAGTTCAATGGTGATTATTCTATTAGTTGTCTTGAATATAAGTAGATATCTAGGTGTATGTTCAATTAATAATTCATCCTCGTGATTAATAGGAACACCAAAAAACTATTTGAGGACTACATCATAAATTTAGCTTATAAAGGGAATATATTTAAGAGTGGTTCCTCCATTGTCTCGACCATTTGAGCTAGATATACAGACATACAATGAAATAATATAAATTATTTACAAGAAATTTATAAAACAGGTTTATTTTTCAATTTACAAATTTATATAACAAGAAGAGGATTTGGAATAAAGAATTTTATTTCTTTCTCATATTAATTGATTTTTATCTATATAAGTACATCCAATCCATGCCTAGTATAACATCAAATTCCACTAAAGTGGTTATGGAAATATATTTTGGGATATTTATCCCTTAAATAATTATTAGTAATGAGATATATGATATAGATGAAATAATTTACTCATTTTCTATTTTCACTTATTTATTATCCTCTATGTTTTGAGGTGGTGTTAGATTAGTTTTACTAAAATATTATGATATGAAATAATTCTTTGAACTCGAATAAGTTTTTTTCAAATGGTTTAATGAGTAAAAAACATACATTCCACAATAGAAATGTTAATATCCACCAAAAATTTGTGATAAAATCATATCAACCTTGATCTCTTCGAATTATAGATTCTTTTCATAAATTATATTCAATAGGCCCAATATTTAAACAATACTTTTTATATTGTCCATATTGCATACAATTGAAGCATTGGACAAAGGGATATGGATTTATTGGGGCATCTTCATCTCTTTTTGGATTTAATTAGCTATATGTGTAAAACCCTAATATTTTAGTTATATTTTTTTAAATGAATGTTATGTCTGATTTTTTTGACCACGCACAAGACCAACCTAAAATGAACTGCAATATACTATAGAAATATTATATTTTAAATATGATCATTATAATATAACTACTGGATGAATTGGTATAAAGAATAGTAACCAAATTATGAAATATATGTATATATTTTTTTCATAATAAAATTAATAACCATTTATATATTTATAATTAATTTGTAATAAATTAAAATTAAAACAACTAGAGGGAAAATAAATCTTTTCAGAAAACAAGTTTCATGTGCACAACTTATTTTTATCATAATATATTAAATTAATCACTATTGATGAATTATTTTAATGAAATATCTATATTATATATCAAATCAATTAATTAACACTATTTTAATATGGGTTATTGGGATAAAAATAAAAATAAGGTCATTTTATTCATCAAAAATATATTGTCTTCAAAAAGTATTTTTATTGAATTTTGTGAATGGAAATTATAATTTATTTCCTCCACTTATAAAAAGTGTAATTTATAACATAGATATAATCTTTTATATCATCATATAAAATATATATTTGGTTGAATGATTTGGATTTTTATAAAAACATTGATTTGTGTGGGAAGTTAAAAATAATGATTTTTATAAAAATCGTCTTCAGTTTTACTGTATTTACAGACTCTCATTCTATTTGGATTGGTTTTAAATTTAATATTAGTCACATTTTATTAAAAATAATTCAACTAATTCAACATAAATAAAAATTATATATGATTTTGGTATTAATTCATTTTTATTCATAAAACATGTATTACTTTAAAAATATTTTCATTGCGTTTTCTGCACCTATGTAAAAATAAATATTTACAACTGATATACATGAAATATTATAAAATGGATTATATATTTAGAATTATAATATTAAATTATTTAATAAGTTAAATTTCATTTTATATTCATAATTTATAGTATCAATGATATATGTTTCTTATCCTATTAAAGATTAAAATGGGTTATATGAGGATCAAAATGTTATATTGTCTAAAAATATAACTAAATATATATTTTATTTTGTTTGGTAATTTAATTTTGACCATAATTATACTAGATTATAAAATACAACATTTTGGTTCAAGTTTCATTTCATTAAAATTTTATTTTACTTAAATTAATGTGTAATTATAAAATCACAATCTCTCTCATTTAATATCTTTATTATGTTTTCATATAGATAAAAATAAGTTATGAATGGTTATAAATGTTTATATTAAAAATGAATAAATTATTTCATGGAATTAATATTTTTTGTGAAGGTATAATTAAATTAAACACTTATGAAATGGTGATATAGATCTTGTCAATCAAACAAATAATTCAAGTAAATTATTTTAAAAACATTAAATGAAATATGTATGGGATGAATTATGGTGGTACCTATATATTTTGGATAGTTATTATGTATTATTGATTTTTAATGATTTTATATTCATATTAAAAAATTTGTATTCATTCCTGTAAAGTAAATTTTGTAATATCCTTAAAAATTAAAATAAATGTTATTTAATATTTTAAAATAATTTTTTAGTAACATGAAAATCATAAAACAATATAGAAATTTTATTTATACCAATAGAAATTTATTGATAGATAATATATCAATAGATAAAAATGGGAAAATCTAATAGATATTAAATTTTATTTATATAAATTTTAAGTACCAACACTTCTTTTTATAAACATATATATATATATATATACTGACATTTTCTATTTAATACCAAGAATTATATTATGAATAGTTATGTCTATTACTTTATCAAACTAATACTATCATTTTTTTCAAACATATGAGTTTTTTTAAGAATAAAAATTACCAAAAAATATTTTACCATAAAGAAAAAATGTTACAATAGTAGCAACAAAACATTTATCAATAATAAATTAAATAATAAAAACATTTTTATATAGTTTTATTTTTACAACCAACGTCAATATCCATTTTTGAGGTTTTATTAAAACTTTCTCATTCATTCATTTTAATAATAAAATTTCTATAACTATCAATTGTATTTGTATCTATTAATATTTTTCATTTAATAAACATTTAAATAATTTTATAAAAAAAACATAAATAATAAGAAATTTAGATACATTTAAATATATTATTTATAATCTTAATATACATGGTAATTAAACTTTTATATTTAAATTTTATAAATTAATTTAATCTAAAAAATTTAAACAAAATAATTAATTAAATTTAAAAAATATAAAACATAATAATCTATTAAGTAATGTTATTTTGTTAATAATTGATATCCACATATTGAAATTTTAAATTATATTATAATATAATGTTATTAATTTTTTTCAAATATTATACCATTAATAGATATACATATTATTTTCTTATTTCAAAAAATTAAATATATTTGTTATTTATTATTTTGATTTATTTTTAAAAATCAATACCAAAATCCACAACCCTAATTCTCCCCCACACCACCACAACATGATGAGCCTTACCTCAACATCATCACCACCCTCTTCTATCGCCTCCCCCTATATGACCCCTTACTTCCTTTACGACCATTGTTACCCTTAGTAACCCTCATTGCATCCATCACTACAATTTGTTGATACAATCTTCCCCCTATGTCATTGTCTCCACCTCCTCCAAGACCCTCCTCCTATGCCAATGGCCTCATTGACCATGACCCACCACCCTATTTCAATTAACTTTTCTCTGTACGTGTCATCCCCTAGACCCCCCCCCCACCCCATAATCATCCTTAATCGACCTACGCTATCCCTCAACTTCCCCATTCAACCACCACCATCCCCAGCCTTCCCATCATGACCATTCTTTCCTTGCCTTTAGCCTCTCCCTCTAGCCTAATTAGTAAATAGTGAGGTATTTCCTAATATTTATTCAGTGTAATTTCACCTCATGTACCATGATTCAGAGAAAGATGATAAAATTTGGCATGGAAAATAAGTAATTTGAATCATGTTAAATAATTATATTTGAAATGTACATAATAATTCCATGTCCATAAGAACCATCGACACCCTCATGAAAGTATTTTTTACCCATTCCCACCCAATTCTAATTTATCCTCTTTCCTGGTGATTCTATTAATCAAATTGGGGTTGTAAGTTGTTTTGTATTTTGGGGGAAAAATGAAAACTCAATAATGGAGGCCTTGAAAAAGTCATCTAATTATTTTTCTGCAATTATTTATACTATTTAAGAAGATTCCTATAATAAGTATGGGATTTAATTGGTTAAGAAGAAAAATTATTTTTCTATTTGGTATGCCAATGAATTAAAAACATTAACATGGTATTCAATTGAGTCCATCCTAGGGGATGATATAATTTGATGTTAAAAATTATATTACCTAGTTTTCTATGGGGTAATTTTTCATATTTAGAAAACTGGGTGACTATAAAAATATTTATTTTAGGTTTCACATCTTATTTTTGTATAAAAAGTATTATATTCATTGTTGATATATAGATGAGATGATCTTCTTCAGAGTATCCTGATCATATATTTCTTACAAGAATTCAATAACTTCCTATAAAATTATATATTAATCTTATTAGATAATTTATAAAATGATATTCTCTTTGAGAATAATTTTATAATGTTTCTATCACGTTTTTTCTCTAATAAGCCATCATGTCTGTCATTCCAAATCTCTCTATTTTTAATCATGTTGACTATTTTTTGAGAACATACTTCTATATAAATGAATATTTATAGTAGGGTTTATTCAATCATCTACATCAATAATAATTCTTGTAAATAATACAGTGATGTAAAGTGGAGTGTTTATTCATATTCAGAACATTTTTAAGGGGTCATTAAGGTCAATGTACTAATCGGTGTTGTGACCAACCACTATATGTATAAATGTTATCGGAATGATTCTCAGGATATTTTGTTTGTGTTGTATTGGTTAAATGTGTATGTATTATTAATTTTATTTAAGTACTGTCATCACATGTGACAAGGGAGGGTGATGGATTATAGCTATTATAATATAACATGTAAGAATCATCGAACAAAACCAATTAATTTTTGGTTTTTTTATCCATAATTTTTTTATGGAGGTGGATATGGATCTTGCTATAATACTCTGATTTAATTTGTGTTCTATAAATTTGATCACATTTCCTGAGTAGTAAAAAATTGGAAATTCATTTGAAAATAATTAACTAGTAATTTAGGAAATTGTAGTATCTAACACTAGTTACCTAATTTTTATTTTTATTTTTTATCAAATATATTGATGGTTTTATTGGATTTAGGTAATGGGAGTTTCATTGATTGACTAAAAGTATTTAATTTGATGACTATTTTGAGACACTATATTCTTACTTATCACCATTACCTTTCTGTATTTACCTACTATATTATTTAATGGTTCTTTTACAGACACAAAATATATTGATTTTTTAATAAATTCTGATTTATTCTCACATAGATGTTTTTGGATTAAACACGTAGATATTTTATTTAATCTCTTCTATTATTGGATTTCATTAGACTGGACAACAGAGATAATTGACGAAAACGTTCATTTGATTACTGAGGTTATTGATGAAAATTTTAATTTTAATCTCTTTTTTTAGTGGAATATTTTATTCCTAAGAACATTGTTGACAATTTTAAATTTAACTCTTTAAAAGTTTCTCTCTTAAATGTTCATGAATTCTAAATTTGATCTTAATACTATATCAATGTTGATTTATTTTTTTGGTGGTTTTTTTATCAAGATACTGGCCAATTTTTTTAGGTTTCTTCAGGATATGGTTCTTAATTAAATTTTCACATCACTAAAATGTTTTATTCATTGTCAATTTTAAGCAACATTAGTTTATACAAATTTTGTATGTTTTCTAGTGTTGTTATTGTGGAAAATTATAGTGCTATTTTTTTAATAATCTTTAGAGGAATATCATTTTTTGGTTTAATGGTTGCATATTATTCAGATGAATGACGAAAACTGACATTTAAACACTTTAAATGTTCTCTCTGAAATTTTAATTTGTAAAACACCAAACATCCACGGTACGCTTCTCTTTGAATAATAAAATAGCTTGTGATGTATGCAACATTGAGTATTAACACATCACGACCAATGAAACTATCCGTTATAAATTGTAATACCCACTTTTTAAAATTTTATTTAAAAAATTAAAATGGACATCATTTTTGGATTCAAATATCAAAATTATCTTTGGGTGAATTTTTGGTAATCTTCTGAATAATTTCAATTTTGATGAATATGGAAAAATACTATATTTTAATTAAAAAAACTTTATTTAATCAAATTAATTTATTGTGTTAAATTATACAATTTAATTTTTTTAAAGTATTATTAGATTATATTTTTATCATTTTATAAAATTTATGTCATTGGATTTAATTTGACATTTAAACTAGACATAAACAATGTCAATCTTTTGATAGTTATTATCTCTTAAAAAAACATTTTTTGTTTTGACAATAAGAATTAGTTTTAAATTAATTTTTTCCACATCGATATTTTGTGATTATAAAAATTAATTCCATATTTAGAATCAATAGGTCCAAATTGTGTACATAGGTAACTTTTATTTTTAGACATTATGAATAATTACTTTGGTAAATATTTTATTTATCATGGTTCAAGGTGTAAATCCGGTAAATAAGGGTAAACAATAATATTATAATAATATTAAATTACCCTAAAATGGGTCTTAAACCTATTGAATGATAATTTTCTGACCATGGGCATCATTGGATAGATTTTTGGAACTCATGGAGCTACTTGAGAGTGATAATGACACTTTATATTAATTAATTTAAAGTAAAGACAAAAATGACATAAATATATAACTTTTAGTAAAGAAATTTTTACATGAGGTTATATAAGTTATATCTTCTACGATAAATATTCATTTGAAATATAAAAATATTTCCTACATCATGGTATTTTTTTATAATTTTTATATATCATATAAATAAATTTATTTATGACTAAATAAGAAATCTTGTTTACCTCATTAATGAATGATTTAAATAAATGAGATTATAAAAATTTAAACAATATCCAAAACCTATCTAATTATTAATGGATGATTTTATTTTTAAAATGATTCATCTTATATTCTACTTTAATGTGTTTTGGGGCTTTATAAATCGAAAATCATTTTATAATAAAATAATATTTTCAAACATTCCTAAAGAGCACCTCGTCCCCCTTATAAAAATCTCTCACCTCTAAACCATTTCACAAACCTCTCAAGACCCTTGGATCATCCAACATATGAACAATTAAGCTCCCTAAATCACTCTATTTCTCATATAATCCTTACCTTAGGCATTATGCACATTAAGTAATCCATTTGGTTCAAACCAAAGAGAGTTACCCAATTTAAAGGTAACATCTCCTCTTAAGTTCTTTTCTTTTATTTTACTTATACAACCCCCAAAACTCTATTTATTAATTTCTTTTATAATAACACATGTATCCTAAATATACTAGGTTGTTTTTATGAGTAGTATTTGAACTACACTTACACACACCTCCATCTAATTGGTATAGACCATAATGTTTCTGTGGACCGCGAACTACCACCTCACGAAACGATGACTGTTCAATATTTGACTACCACCTTTTATGGTGGCCATTATGATGGAAATATAATTATATATTATATTTATGATATTTATTTTATCTATAATCTTCTGGAATTTTCTTTTATATCATGCCTTTATTCCTTCCATGTTGTATATATACGATAATTTCATTTGAGGAAGTGCGGACTACCACCCCCTCAAAGTGATATGACTCATTCATACCATACATGGAATTTAAAAAAGATGTTGTCAATGAAATTATGTAACATATATAAAATATTATGTTATTATGGAATAATAATATACTTATGTATCATTTGGTTTTCCTTCCTTTTAAAATAATAAAAATTAAATGGAAGTAGTGTTCGTGTGTACGTATAGTTTACCGTCTCCACGGACATGATGAGATTCATTCCCCACCGTAACCATTGAAGAATAATTTTAATTTGGTTATTAAAAATAATATTTATGAACATAATATCATTCTATATAGTAATAAAATACATCCTATCCCTAACAAACCTGAGTTACGTAAAAAAACATATAAAGGAAAATGAATCAGTTAACACCTGAAACAATGAATCTACTAAAATATTATTAACAAAGAAATATTAGAAGATCATACAAGATATAATATTTATTTATATAGTTCTTTTATAATTTAAAAACTATTATTTAACAATTATATAGGAGGTTAACATACCCTCGACCAAGGAAAAGTACAAGGTAAGGGTTAATTTCACAATCTCTTTATTATCCAAGGTTGTTTTTACATAAGTATCTACTGAGGCGTCTTTATCATTCACATTTGTGTTTCTTAAAAATATATTTCAAAACTTTTTTACTATTTTTTACACTATAGGTTAATGTCATTTATATCATTGTTTTACTTTTTATAAAATGGTATGAAAGGAATCCTTCCGTCGTTTCCAAAAAAGGTACTTTATGACCTTTTCGACAAATTATGGTAACAATGTTTTTTTAACTTATACATAGGGTGGAATTATTCTCCACCGTTATAACACCTTGTAACCTTAACTTACAATATTATAAGAATATTTTCAAAATAAATGTTTTATTTTATAATTACACTACTTTTAAATTATTTAAAAATCAAAAGAGATATTCCTCTCAAATAATTTTGATTTAATCAATGTAAACATCCTTTAATGGATTTTGTACTTGTTTGAAGTTGATTTATTATGATAAAAATCTTTTATATTGTATTGAAGGTTTTATGAAATGATTGACTATGGATTTGTTATTATTATACCATTCATGGTTTATGGTTAATGTATTAACATTTCATATGCTAGTTTTAATACGAATGTTTATGTTATATTTCAACCCTTTCATATGAGGAATGCATTGGACTTAGTAAGTAATGGGTGGAGCCCTCTATAGCTCCTCGATGCATCTATAGGTATCATGCGACAAACTAGTATCTTGGAATAAGGCCTTGACAAAATCTTATTTGTATTCTAGGCATAAGGCTTTGACTATGTGGTTATGATGTATGACATTATGCATTTAATCATTATGAAATTAGCTATTGATATTTCATGTGATTATTCGACAAGTAGAATATCCATGAGAATAATTAATTGAAATTATTCTATTTATATTTTTCCTATTATTCTGAAGATTAAGTTTTAATGGATTAAGTTTTAGTCTTATACATTGCTTTAAATGTTTATGCTTATTTATGAAAGTTTTTACTATATTGGTATCCTTATTGAGCATCTGAGCTCACCCATTTCTATGTTTCATCTATCCTTAGATGTGAAGAATTATATTATAACTCACTTGTAGGGATAGTCTAAAAAATATGAATGTGGTCAATGGAGACAATTTTGTTTTTGTTTTTTATTTTATAATGTAATGTAAAACTTATGAATGTATATAGTACTTCCAAGGCTACTAAACTGATCATTATTTCAGGATTTGATCCCTTTTGACCATGCTAATGTTATGTAATAATGCACTGACTCTAGATAACTGGGGTCAGGGTGTTATAGTTAATATCAGAAAAAGTTTAGTACAAAACCTAAAAACTAGATTAAGATAAACTCTGATTCGAGAAAATTACCCTCAGATATAATTTGAGTATTAGTATAGAAGAACATCCAAGAATTTTTGAAATTAGAGATTTTGTGTAATTTCCAAGAAATACATCCTTGTCTAGATATGAACAGGTAGAGGAGGCTTTGGCACAGATGCACCTAGCAATGAAAACTCTGACAAGGTGTTTCGATATTGACCCGGGGTATCCTGGTACACAACAATGGGCCTTGCTGCACTCTTGGTTACGACACTCCCGAGGTATATTCTTAGGATAACTCGCATTTTATTTACAAACCATTATGAAGGATTTATGAGTATATAACTCTTCAAAGAAAACATTTTTTATGATTATGTATTATATCCATTTTCTTTTCAATTTATGTTAAGTGTTTTACAAGTTTGGAATTATGTATTGTGATTTATAAACTAATCTAGTGTATACCATTTTTTAGAAATGGAACCGTGTAGAAGGAATGGAAACTGTATCAACATACGTAATCTAGGTAGTGATTTCAATCCAACTCAAGGTAATTATAGTGGAGAGGGTGATGCAACTGGTGCCGATCAGCTCATCACTATAATAAGAAAACTCACTCAGGTTAAGAATAATAACCTTACTCATATGGGTCACCCTTATCAACAATGAGGTGGATCAATGTTAGACCGCGTCATGAGGAAAACCACCAACATTAAATGAAACTAAAAATCCATTTGTAGCTGATCAATGGATAAGTTCCTTAGAAAAAATATTTCATGCTTTGGGGAGTATAAGAAGAGAAAAAGTTATCATGGTCATTTGTCGCCTCACGGGAGATACAGATCAATGGTGGTCATTAATTCACAACCCAAAAGAGGATGAAGAAGTATCAAATATGTAATAGAGTGAGTTTATATATATTTTCATAGAAAAATAAATCCCCCGTGACCATTGAGATGATATGGAAAGATAATTTTTGAGTCTGAGTAAAAAGAAGGATGAGAATGTCACAAATTATGTAGATAACTTTACAAGGTTATCAAGGCATGCTGCATATTTTATATGTAACTCAATGAGTCATATTGATCGATTATTTGATGGGTTAAAACCATTTCTCCTTTGATAATTAGTCTCATAGTCCTTCTCATCAAACGAATATATTGTCTCATGTCCTATCAAGTCAGAAAAGGAATTCTATAAGTCTTATAACTTTAAAACAAAGAAAGAGAAGAATAGATCTAATGAACACTCGGGAAATGGAAATAAGGGGAAGAAATAAAAAGTTGAATAACCATAATTTGGTAAATGTGGGAAGAAACACCTAGGTACATGCCTGAAGGGAATGGGAGTCTATTACAAGTGTTTTGAAAAAGGACATAAAACTTGTGATTGCAATGGAAAGAAATAGGTTGTCATTATTGAATGATACAATTGTAGAGAAATGGGGAATTATGAAAATTAATGTCCTAAGTTCCAAGGAAACTCATCTCAAAAAAGGCCATGGGAGAAAGGCTAATATTATTCAATCACTAATGCTCATGTTGTAGCACTAAAATATATGGTGGTAGGTAATTTAATGGTTTCCTCATGTTTAGCCAATGCTTTATTTAATTCTGGATCATCGCATTGTTTCATATCTTCCCAATTTTCTATGAAAATTATATATTTAAAATTTTATTTAACAAGGGAGTTATTAGTAAAAACTCTTAAGGTATGTATTATTGCCACAAATTTTTGAGAATCATTCCCAATTAGGGTATATAAATGATCTTTATCCACTGATCTCATCGCCATACCCATGATTGAATTTGATATAATCCTCGGTATGGATTGGCTTTTAGAACATGATGAAAAAATACATTCTAAGAAGATAGAGGTAACAATTTTCAATGTAGATAAGGAGTAACTTTTCTTTATAGCAGAAATGCCACCATCTGATTTTCATCTAGATCCACCCATGTAGCTCTACTAAATTCAATTATTGGGGAAGAAGAGACTGAAATAACTATGGGTGAGGAAAGGAATGTTCAAATAGAGAATGTATCTATTGTGAAATAATATGTTGATTTATTTCATGAGGATTTACCAGGACATCCTCCAAAATGAGAAATTGAGTTTTACATTGATTTAATTCCTAGTTCAAGGCACATATCGAAGAACCCTTGTAGAATGGACATTGTGGAATTAGTGGCTCTAAATAAACAACTAGAGGAGTTGAGTAATAAAATATTTATTCTCCCTACATTTTCTCTATGGTGAGCCCATGTTATTTTTTTTAAGAATAAAAATGGATCTATGCGGTTGTGCATTGACTACAGGGATAAAAATTCTATAAAAATAATGAACAATTATCCCTAGCCTTTCATTGATGATTTATTTGATAAAATTCATGTAGATCAGTATTTTTCAAAGATTGAACTTCGATCTTGATATCATCAGTTGTGTGTGAAGAAGGAAGACATTAAAAAGACAAGATTTTGAACTAGGTACGAACATTACTTGTTTAAATTAATTCCTTTTGGACTAACTAATGCACCCTATATATTCATGGATCTAATGAATGAAGGTTTCAAGGAATATATTGATGAATTTGTAGTGGTATTTATTAATTAAATATTGGTATAATAAAAAAGCAATTAAATCACGAAAATCACTTGTGCACTATTCTAATGAATCTTAGAAGAAATGAATTATATGTGATGTTCATCAAGTGTGAATTTTGGCTTGATGAGATTTCATTTCTTGGCCATATTGTCTTTAAGGATGGAATCTCTATTGATCTTTCAAAGACCAAGGAAATCCATGAATTCCTAGCACCGAGAAGTATAAAAGAGGTACACCATTTTATTGGTTTATCAAGTTATTATTGGTGCTTCGCCTATAATCATACCCGATTGGAAAACCCATTCACTAAGCTCACATGAAATAGGGTTAAATTTTTTTGGAAAAAAGTGTGTAAAGAATGTTTTGAAGACCTGAAGAGAAAAATAGTCAATGCTCATATCCTGACTCTACTATCAGGAAATGACGGGTTTGTTATTTATAGTGATGCTTTAGAAAAGTACTTGGTTGTGTCCTTATGCAGAATGATAAATTTATTATCTATGCATCATGAAAGCTAAAAATTAATGAAAAAAACTATCCCACTCATGGTCTTGAGTTAGCAGTAGTAATATTTTCTTTGAAGATATGGAGACACTATATTTTTGGGTAAAAATTTGATATATATAATGATCACAAAATCTTGATGTATATTTTCTCGAAAAAATTCATCAACATGAGGCAAAAGAGATGGCTCTAACTACTCAAGGATTATGATTTCACTATACACTACCACTCAATAGAGGAAAATAAGGTGGAAATTTCTTTGAGCTGGAGGAATCATGGCTTTTTGAACAAGATGAGAGTTAAAAGGGATCCAATGTTCATGGATCAAGTAAAAATGTATACGGGAGTAATCATGCAAGGTGAAACATCAATAATTTTTCAAATGGTTTCCTAACCATCTTTACTAGAAAGGATAAAAAGTTCTCAGACTGATGATGAGGAGTTTCAAAAGAAAATAAAAGCTATGAATGATAAAAAGATTGATTGAATTCATATATGAATATGGAATTTGGATATTTGGGAAGAAACATTGTTTTCCAAATATACCTGATCTAAAAAGAGAATTTTCAAATGATGCCCATAGCTCCAATTTCCATATACACCCTGGTTTCACTAAAATGTATAGATATTTGAAGGAACATTTTTGGTTGGATAACATGAAGAGGTAGATTGATGATTGTGTGTCAAGATGTATGGTTTTTCAACAGGTTAACTCTGGAAGACAACATCCTGGAGGATTCATGCAGCCTTTTCCCATACCTGATCAGTGGAAACAGGTTGATATTATGATGGTCTTTGTCAAGGGGCTACCAATGACTCCTAGAAGTAATGATGAAATATGGGTCATTTTTTATCATCTTACCAAGTCAGATCATTTTCATGCTATAAGAGAATATTTACCACTTGAACATTTGGAAACACTATATATTAATGAAGTTGTAAGACTTCATGGGGTACCCCTATCAATTGTTTTTGATTGTGATCCCTATTTCACATCATGATTCTGGAGAAGTCTTCATATGTCCTTGGGTACTGATCTTCATTTGGGGACTACCAACCACCCTCAAACTAATGGACAATAATAACAGAATATTCTAACATTAGAGACATGTTTAGATCTTTCTAACTTGAATGTCAAGGTATATGGAATCAATATTTATCTATGGTAAAATTTTACTATAAAAATAGTTTCAATTCAAGTATTCAGATGGCACCATATGAAGCGTTATATGGAATGAGATTTCACACACCAACTTTTTGGGATGATGTTGGTGAATGAAAACTCCTAGGCCTGGAATTTATTGAGGAAACAATGTAAAAAGGTGATGGTTATCCAAACCAACATCAACGCAGCTCAATGTAGGCAAAATAGATATTCTGATAACTGAAGGGAAGATATGAAATTTCTAGTTAGATATCATGTTTTCTTGAAGGTATCTCTATGGAATGGTGTTGTACGATTCAGTAAGAAATAAAAATTAATTACTAGGTACATCGGACCTTTAAAAATTCTATAACTAATTGGAGTTTTAGCTTATCGTTTGGCAATGCTGTCAAGTCTCTCCAACTTCATGATGTGTTCCACATATCACTGTTGAGAAAATACATTCATGACCCCATGTATGTACTCACCAATGAAGAAATAGAACTGGAACCTCATATTTTTTATTGTGAAGAGTCTGTCAAGATTATTGATACCAGAGAACAAGTGATGAGAAACTAGACGACTCTCCTGGCGAAAGTTCTATGGAGAAACCATAAGATGAAAGAGGAAATGTGGGAACCAGATGAACTTATGATAAATAACCACACAAATCATTTTATGCTGTAATATTATAGAAATTTCCAGAACAAAATTATTTGAAGGATGGAATAATGTAACTCTATATGCTTCCACAGTACGCTTCTCTTTTAATAATACAATAGCTTGCGTTGTACACAACTTCGAGTTATAACACACCATGACCAATAAAACTACCTGTTATGAATAGTAATACACACTTTTTGAAATTTTATAATTTCTTTTTTTCAAAATGAACTTAATTTTTGTATTCGGAAGAAAAAAATTAGCTTTGGGTAAATTTTTTGTACTCTTCTGAAAACTTTAAATATTTGATGAATAGTGAAAAATACTTAATTTTAATTAAAAATAACTTTTTTAATCGAAATAATTTATATTCTTAAATTATACATTTGAATTGTTTTTATGTATCATTATATTATATTTTTATCATTTTATATAATTTATGTCATTGGATGTAATTTTACATCTAAACTGGACATAAACATGTGTCAATCTTTTGATAGTTATTATCTCTTAAAAACACGTTTTTTGTTTTTACAACGGGAATTAATTTTCAATTAATTTCTTCCACTTCTGTGTTTTGAATTTGAAAAAATGGATTCCTTGCTTTTTATTAGAAGGTCCAAATTGAGTAAATATTTAACTTTTATTTTGTATACATTTTGAATAATTATTTCTATAAATATTTTATTTACCATGGTTAAAGGGGTAAATCCGGTAAATAAGGTTAAAAATAATATTATAATAGTATTAAATTAACCTAAAACATATTCTAACCCAGTTTAATGATACATTTCTGAAGTTGGTCATCCTTGGGTCAATTTTGGGACCCCATTGAGCCACTTGAAAGTGATAATGACACTTTATATTAATTAATTTAAAGTAAAGACAAAAATGACATAAATATATATCTTTTAGTAAAACTATTTTTACAAGGGGTAATATAAGTTATCACTTAGACATTAAATCTTCATATAGAAGACAAGAATATTTCCTACATCATGGTATTTGTTATATAATTTTTACATATAAAATAAATGAAATTATTTATGACACAATAATGATGCAGTGTTTACTTCATTAATGAATGATTAAAATAAATGAGATTATAAAAATTAAAAAAAATATCCAAAACATGCCCAATTATTATAGGATGATTTTATTTCGAACATGAGTAATATTATATTTAACTTTAATGAGTTTTTTACCATTATAAAAAAATAATTATATAATAAAATAATATTTTCAAAAATTACTAAAGAGCCCCTCCTCCCCCTTATAAGAATCTCTCATCTCTAACCAATTTCCCACACCTCCCATGCCCCTTGTCTCATAAAAACTTTTCCTAATTAATATCTATAAATCCCTCTATTCCCCCTAGAATCCTTACTATAGATAGAAGGAAAATCAAGGAAGCCTTTTGGTTCAAACCAATGGGATTTACCCGATTTAAAGGTAACATCTCCTCTTAAGTTATTTTCTTTTATTTTACTTCTCCAACCCCCTAAAATCTCTTTATTCCTTTATTTTATAACAAACATAGTGTAATAAATATACTAGGTTGTTTTTATGAGAATTATTTGAACTACACAAACCCACACTTCCATATAATGGGTATAGTACATAATGATTCTGTGGACGGAGAACTACTGCCTCACGAATCAATGATTGTTCAATATTCTACTACCACCTCTTATGGTGGCCATTATGATGGACCAATAATAATATATGATATTTATGGTAATTATTTTATCTATAAGATTCATTAATTCTATTATATTAAATTTTTTTATTCTTTTCATGTTGTATATATATGATAATTCCATTTGAGGAAGTGCGGACTACCGCCCCCTCAAAGTGATATGACTCATTCATACAATCCATGGAATATACAAAGAATGGTGTTAACGAACTTACATATCATATATAAAATATTATATTATACTGTAATTATAATATAACTATGTATCTCTTTCTTTTATTTACTTTTTAAATAAAAAAATTGGAATGGAAGTAGCATTCGTGCGTACGAACAGATTACCGTCTCCACAAACGTGATGAGATTCATTCCACATCATATCCATTCAAGAATAATTTTTATTTTATTATTAAAAATAATATTTAAGAACATAATATCATTATATATATTAATCAAATAAATCCTATCCATAACAAATAGGAATTATGTAATAAAACATATAAAGGAAAATGAATCAGTTAACACCCAAAACAATGATACTAATAAAATAAGATTAACAAAGCAATAATATAAGATCATATATGATATAATATTTATCTATGTAGTTATTTTATAATTTAATAACAATGATTTAACTATTATATAAGTGGTTAACATACCCTCGAACAAGGAAAAGTACAATGTAAGGGTTAATTTCACAAACTCTTTATTATCCGACGTTGGTTTTACGTAAGTATCTACTTGGACCTATTTATCATCCACATATATGTTTCTTAAGAATGTATTTCAAAACATTTTTACTATTTACTATAATATGGTTTAATGTCATTTATACCCTTTTTTACTTTTTAGAAAATATTTTGAAAGGAATATTTCAGTCGTTTTCCAAACAAGGTACTTTATGACATTTTTTACATATTAAGGTATGAATGATTTTAACTTATATGGTGGGTGCAGTTATTATCCACCATTATAACACCTTTTAAGCTTCCCTTACAAGCATATAAGAATATTTTAAAACTGAATGTTTTATTTTATAATTACAATACTTTTAAATCATTTCAAAATATAAAGAGATATTCCTCTTAAATAACTTTGATTTCATATATGTCAACATCCATTCATGGATTTTTTACTTGTTTGAAGTTGATTTATTATGATACAAATCATTCATGTTGTATTGAAGGTTTTATAATATGTTTTACTATCATTGTGTTATTTATATACCATTCAAGGTTTTCGGTTAATGTTTTAACATTTAGTATGCTAGTTTTAATACAAATGTTTATGTTATGTTTCAACCTTTTCATATGAGGAATGAATTGGACTTAGTAAGTGATGATTGGAGCCTGCTATAACTCCTAGATGCATTGGTAGTTATCATGTGACAAACTAGTTTCACAGCATAATTCCTTGAAAAAATATTATCTATAGTCTTGGGATGGGGCCTTGTCTATGTGGTTATGATGTTTTTCATTATTCATTCCATCATTATGAAATTGTATATTGATATTTCATGTGATTTTTCTATTAGTAGAATATACATGTTAATATGTAAATGGAATTATTCAATTTAAATCATCTATATAATGCTGAAGTTTATTTTTAAAAGGCTAATGTTTTAGTCTTATACATAACCCTTAATTTTTATACTTATTTATGAAAGATTTCACTATATTTTTATCCTTACTGAGCATCTGAGCTCACACCTTTATATGTTTATTTTTTTTAGGATGAGAAAATGTGTGTTATGACTGACCTGTAGGGATACTCAAATGGATATGAATGTGGTCAATCGATACAATGTTGTTATTTTTTTCATTTTATAATTTAATGTAAAGGTTAGGAATGTATCTATTACTTCCAAAGCTATGAAACTTATTGGTATTTTTAGATTAGATTCCTTGTGATTAGGACAATGTTATGAAATAATGCACTGACTCTGGGTAACTGGGGTCATGGAATTACATAATTAATTCTTAAGTAATATATTTTAATATTAAATCAAATATAAATTCTCTTTTCATAATTGTCAAGTATCTAGATCATGGATACATTTTTTGAGTTTTCATCAATAAATTGTTACCTATTCAATTTGTATAGGCCATTGTTGGTCCCATTCATTTTCATTTCCTCTTTGGAATCTTCGTAAAAATATTACCATATCATTCCTCTATAAAGCAAGTTCACTTGGTATCATAATTTTCTCTATGTATATAAAAAGAAAACACTTTCCAAGGGATTGTTAAGCATCATCATCACCCAAGTAATTAATCTGATATTACTATAGTTAAACTAGTTTTCTGGTTAATATGATATTTGATATGTATATTCAATCAAATAACTCTTGATGAAATAAATTCATTAAAAAACGTTCTCAATCCCATCCCCTACATGCCTGTTGGAATTTCAATGGAATCTATAGAGATTTAATAAAGTGATCTGGTGAAAAATTTTGTTAAATTGTTTAAATGTAGAAATTATCCTAAATAATTGTTAAAATATTCTTTGATAATGAATCTTTAATACCATATTAGTTGAGAACATTCAAAAAAGTTAATTAAATCTACCCATTTTATTTTTGAAAGAAAACTAACACCATGTTATGCTTATTTTATATAAAATAATTATATATCAAATTGAGACTAATTTGGATGTTATTTTCATGATAGTGACCTTCCATTTTTGAGATTTTATTTGGTTCTTCTTGATATAATGGACTTCTCAATTATCATAATCATACATGGATTATTTTATATGTTATAATATAAATAATAAATTTAATCATAATATCTTATGATTATATGTTTCATAGGAATTTATTTAAACTTTTGAAAGTACCACCAATTAATGAAGTGTTAGTTATTCCAATAATTCATTAATTAAATACATTCCATGTGTTGATATTCATTGTTATCTTAAGATTTAACACTATATTAGATCAGAAATTAAATTCTTTATAATGTTCTAACATAAGCATACAATAGCTATAATTGAACAATAATTAGGAAAAACAAACATTTATAGTATGGGGAAACATTCTTATGATGTGATTATGAATACATTACAGTTGATTTTGTCTTTATATCCAATTGTGAATTACACATTACCATTATACATGAAACCAGTAGAAACCATCAACATCAATAGGTAACTACAGTAGTTCCAGCATTTGTTCTAGGAGCTGTTGTTCATGTTGGAATTTGGTTTTTAATTTTGGTGTTTTTGTATTAATGTTAATTTAGGTGATTTTAAGACATGCATACACTTTTTTAGGTGTTCACATTGTTGTGCCCAAGTGATTGCATTTGTTGTCAATAACATGTCACTATGCGTCAACTGATGACGTAGAGCTTGAAGACTAATGGTTGGAGATGCATCATTATATCTGACGATTGTTGAACTGGTCTTTAAGTTCAAAGAACTTGTATCAAGTGGATACAATGTCACAATAATGTTAGAAGACCATGCATTGTTAAGACAATGCATGAGGAGATGAAGATGATCCATCCACACCTCCTAAGTGGATGAAGTGAGCTGAAGAAGTCCATGCACTATCACTTAGTGCATGTGAATTAGAAGTTGATCCAACTTGATCTCTTATTGGATCAATGAAGAACATTGAAGTTCTATGTGATTCAAGAGCTCGGTTGATGAAGAACCTTCGGGAATTCCATTCCTAAGTGATGAATAAATATTGAAGAGAATTGGAGGAATTATAATGAAGAAGAAGAAATAAAGAAGAGTAAATGAAGAGGAAGATGGCTTGAAGTGGCATTTGGCATTTTACATTGGGAGTGCTTTGTTTCTTAACAAAGTCCTTATTCATTTCCTTTGCCAAAAATTTTGCCAGCCAAGGACACCTTGAGGGTTCAACCCCAAGGCACATATGGGCCTAGGGTGCCACGCCCAAAGGGGAACCCGTGGGGAAAGCCCAAGGCGGCACAGTGGCCACGCGGTGATCAAGTCCGCACGGCAGGGGAGTAGGAGCGCACGCCCAGAGCATAGCGGGCGCCAGTGGCGCGCCCGCAGGCAGCGTGAGTGTGGGCGCAGAGCGCGCCCGCAGGGAGAACTCGGCGCGGGGCGGCACCGAGAGGGGAGGAGATTCAATTGTGGGATGGATGGAAGCGGATGTTTGATAAACCGCGGAAAAACCGGCCGCGGCTTCGATGTGGGATGCGGAATTTTTCCGCGGAGCGAATCCCAGCCGCATGATTGATCACGCGTGCGATCCGAGCCGCTCATCTAATCGCGTCATTCGCGATCTAATCCAGGCCGTCCTAGGTTATTTGATCGCCTGATCCGACGGCTCCCCGTCCGTCTTCAACCTTGATCTTGCCTGAATTCCACCCGCAACCTCCATCCGAACCAGAGGCCTCCCGATGACAAAATTCGAGCTCTTGGCCACCTTTGAAGGAGATAAAGGTTCCATTGTGCTTGTCTGTCCATGAGGAACCTATTAATGCAATAAAATATGCATGCACACGATGGATGGAAGATTTCGAGAATCGGCTGAGGCAAAATATAATGCCGAGGCCACGTGGAGAGCATGCTCTGCATGCATGATCCTAAACAGAGGCATGCACGCGTTCAAAAACGCATAAATGTGTAGAAGGCAAAGAAAAGGAAACCCGCATCAAAACAGAGAAGAATAACGAGATATGTGGAAGATATTTAACGCGTTTGAAGTTTTCAAAATGCCATAGATCTGGGGAATTCGAGTTTTGGATCCTGCGGACTCTATTCACACTCCTCGCCTATAAAATGTGAAGTCCAGCGCCCTTGGAAATGCGGATGATCCTTTGAGAACTCGAGAGTCCCGCGAAGCCATCCGAGCTACGCGAAGTACCTCTGCGCAGCCTCTTGCGCGACTGAGAATCCCGGAGCCACTCGAGGCCCCGAAGAAGTCCCCTGCGCGCTACCTCTTGCGCGACAGGAAGAAGAGCTCGGGCAGTGTACTTGCCCGCCCCTCGCTTGGTTACACCCTGCGTGCCCACGGGTGTCACGCCCTGCGCGACAGAGGCCGTCCGCACACCTTGCGCGGCTATTGAAGAAGTGAGGCCGCACCCCTTGCGCGCCTCTTTTGGTGTTTGAGTTTGGGTGAAGCATTTACCACACTTGGGAGTGTGTGTGCAAGGAGGAAGACCTGAGGCTTAGCCTTGTGTGTGCACAAGTGAAGAAGACCAACTTTGAGAAGAAGAGGAGTACACACTTAAGTGTGTGAATGCAAAAGAACTGATCATTCTAAGTGATTGGTTTTTTGGTGAGCAAGACCAACGAGATCTTTTGAAGACTGTTGAAGCTACTTGAAGTTTTGAACAACACCTTTGAAGAAGTGAAGTGGATCCATGATGAATATGATGCTATGGAGTTGGGGGGTTTAACCAACTTGTAATTGGGGGGTATAACCAATTACTGTGTAAACATCTTTTGGCATAGTGAAGAATCTGTGTTGGGGGGTGTAACCAACATGGAAAGGAGTAGGTCTTTGTACCGAACCTTGTAAATCTCTGTGTTCTGTGCTTTCATTATCACTGCACCACTAAAACAGTAGATCTAGGCCTTAACCAGCTGCAGAGGTTGAATTGATAATTCAAAGGGAACAATTCTTAAAAAGAAAAAGTTATCACTGATTCACCCCTCCCCTCTCAGTGATCACAACCGATCCAGGCATTTCAAGTGGTATCCGAGGGAGGTTGCCTCTGTTAGGATCTACTTCTGAGAAAATGGACAATCTAAATTCTGTTAATAGTAGGGGTGTCCCTACATTCTATGGAAAGAATTATCACAGCTGGAAAAATCGGATGTTGCCCTACCTTCTATCTCTCGGCCTTGATGTTAGAGATGCAGCCTTATTTGGATTCCCTCCTCTTGCTAATGAAGCTTCTATGACACTGGATGAGAAAAGAAATATGGAAGTTGATGGTAAAGCTCAAAATTCCATTCTTATGTCACTCTCAGAAAAGGTATACACAAAAGTCATGGGACTCAAGAATTCTAAAGAAATTTGGGACAAATTGGAATGTAGTTATGAAGGCAACATGAAAGTCAAGGAAGCCAAATTACAAATTTGGAGAAGCATGTTTGAAGATGTCAAGATGGGAGAAGAAGAAAATATTGATGATTATTTCACAACAGTCAATGAAATTGTCAGTAACATTCGGGGCTTTGGAGAAAAGTTGGAGGACTCCACTATTGTTAAAAAACTAATGAGAAATTTTCCTGATAGGTTTGACCCCAAAGTCTCAGCATTATAAGACATAGATGATCTCTCTCTTGATGAACTACACAACATACTCATTGCATATGAAATGAGGAATATCCCAGTATTCAAGAAGAAGATCAAGGATGAGATGGCTTTTGAGGCCATGAGACAACTCAAGATAAAAGATGACGAAGTCCTAGAATCAAGTGATTCTGACAATGAAGAAAAGGATGAATATCTCAACACGATTATTTCTCTTTTTTCTAAAAGGTTTGGAAAAACTAAATTCAGGGGAAAAGGGAAATTACCATCGAGATGTTTCAATTGCAATAACATCGGACACTTTGTTGTTAACTGTCCTAAGAAAAGATCTAGTGCTCCAGATATTGAAGATGATAAGTCACAAAAGAAGAAATGGAGTAGCTACCCAAGAGAAGGAAACAGATCTGGTGCAAGAAAGAAAAGGATCGTTCCTGGTGAAAGAAGAAGCTATGTAAGCAAAGAGGAAGAATCAGACTTCACTTCAGCCAGTCAATCAGAAGAAGAAACGAATTTTATGGCTCATGTGGAAAAAGGGTTTGACACCTGCAGCAGTGAAGATGATGAAAGTGAACGAACAGAGATCGAACACATATTGAAAGATGAACTAGTGGCCTGCCTTGAACAGAACACTAAACTCGAGTAAGAGAATAGATTGTTACAAAAGGAAACCAAAAGGATGACTAAGGAGTTTGAAGAATGTATGAAGAAAGAGACAATGTACATTGATGAAATCAAGAGACACAAACTGAAGGTAGCTGAGCTGGACAAGATAGCAAAAGATCTTGAGGAGAAACTTCACCTCAAAGAAGAAGAGCAATCAGTGACACATTCCAAGTGGATTGAAGCATAGAATAGCTTGACAAAGATGAGAGAAGACTTCAACAAGGCTGTTGAGGTCAAGGCAGAATCATCTTATGCTGGTGCTCAGAGGCAGGTCAATTTACCACTAAGTAAATCTCTAAATACATCTGTTATTTCTAACAATGCAGGTTCAGAGATAAAATTGAGACAAACATGGCATGAACAAACCTGTGTAAAATCATCTTCAATGGAAGAGAGGAAATCCTCAGGAAGGACTACTCAAATCATGGACAGAAAATTACAACATGACTCTTATCAACAAAGAAGGTCAAGGTTCAGAGGCTACTGCTGGTGTTGTGGTGTGTTTGGACATAAGGCCTATGCATGCTGGTATAACATGTCTCTTCCAAGAATGAGGCATGAGTCAAGGGGGAGACATCCTGAAACCCAGAGTGTTTTACAGAAATCATCAAAACCTCCAATTCAGAACACATTTGACTTCCTGAGTGAAGCTTGTGGAAGATGTGACCAACAAGGTCATAGAGATGATAAATGTATGACAACTCTTCCTAAACAAAAAGTCAAAGACATGAAAGGGAAAGGCATTCAAGAAACCAATGATGAAATCACATGCTTTGCTGAAGTGGCTCTAAAAGCCAGCAGTAAAACCAAGTCATGGATTCTTGATAGTGGATGCTCATCCCACATGACTGGTGATACAAAAATTCTAAGCAACATTGAAAGTCATGAGGGAGGAACCGTGGTGTTTGGAAATGATCGTTCTCTGAAAATCAAGGGAGTTGGAAAGGCTATGATTGCAACAACAAATCTAAAATCCAATGATGTGTTGTTTGTTAAAGGATTAAAGCACAACCTACTGAGTGTAATCCAATTATGTGATGATGGACATGAGGTGTTGTTCCAGAAGGATTCATGCATCATCAAGAGCTCAAAGGATGAAAAAATCATCACTCAAGGAAGAAGAACCACTGGAAACCTATTTCAAATTGGTGAGTCCATCAATTCTTGTTATCTTAGTTCTAAAGATGAAAACAATCTTTGGCACAGAAGACTTGGCCATCTAGGTCAAAGAAGTATGAGTAAAATTCTGAAGTACAATATTGTACGAGATCTACCCAAATTAAAGAGAGAAAGAGATGAAATTTGTGACACATGTCAGAAGGGAAAACTGACCCATAGTTCACACAAAGGAGTAGATATCATGTCTACTGGGCCTCTTGAACTCATTCACACAGACATATGTGGACCGATGAGACAAAAGTCTACAAGAGGAGATCTCTATTTTATAACCTTCATTGATTATTACACTCGGATGACCAACGTCATGTTCATGAAACACAAGTCAGAAGCAATCATGATGTTCAAAAACTTCAGGAGGCAGGCTGAGAAAGAACTTGGAATCTGTATCAAGAAAGTGAGATTAGATAATGGAAAAGAATACACTTGTGATAATTTTGAAAGCTATTTGGTCAAGCATAGAATCAAGCATCAATAAAGTACACCATATACTCCACAACAAAATGGAGTGGCTGAAAGGAAGAATCAAAGCATAGTTGAAATGGGGAGGACTATGTTGGCTGAGCACAATATCTCTAAGTTTTTCTAGAGAGAAGCAGTATGCACAGCTATACACATACAAAATAGATGTCTCCTAAGACCAGAAACACAAATGACAGCCTATGAAATGTGGTTTAACAGAAAACCAACTGTTAAGTACTTCAGAGTCTTTGGCAGTCCGTGCATCATCAAGATTAAAAACATTAATCTGGGAAAGTTTGAGGAAAAAGCAGAAGAAGGAATCTTCATGGGGTACCTACCTGATGGAAAAGGCTACAGATGCTGGAATAAGAGGTTGAACAAAATGATTGACTGCAGTGATGTCAGAATAATTGAAAACAACACCAAACCATACACTGTGGATAATGATGACTCAATGAATGACTCAACCTTGGAACAAAAGAATGAAGAATTAACTGAGCCAACACCAACTGCTGGTGAGATGAACTCTGAACACACCAGTGATGAAGAGGAAGGTAATGAAGATGGAAGAAGGAGATACAATAAATTGAAGAAACATTTCGACACAGAAAATGTCATTGGTAACCCACAGTCCTCAGTAAAAACTAGGAGAAGATTGAGATTGGAAGATCACACTGCATTGGTTTCTCAAGTGGAACCTCACACAGTGGCTGAAGCAGTTGAACATGAGGAATGGATACAAGCTATGCATGAGGAACTCAATCAAATAGAAAAGAACTCAACTTGGGATCTTGTGCTAAGGCCCAAAAATAAAAATGTAATTGGGACAAAGTGGGTTTTCAGAAACAAACTCAATGAGAAAGGGGAAGTTTCAAGAAATAAGGCCAGACTTGTATGCAAAGGGTATTCACAAATGGAAGGAATCGACTTTGAAGAAATGTTTGCACCAGTTGCAAGACTGGAGACTATCAGAATGTTCTTAGCAGTTACATCACACAAGCAGTACAAGGATTATCAGATGGATGTGAAATCTGCATTCCTAAATGGAGATCTTGAAGAAGAATTGTATATAGAATAACCATAGGGATTTGTGCTAGACAAAGATGGTAGCATGGTATGCAGATTGAAGAAAGTATTGTATGGGTTAAAGCAGGATCCCAGAGCCAGGTACTCCAAGTTGGATGGTTTTCTTAAGAGCATGAAGTTTGTCAAAGGAACAGTTGACAGTAATCTCTATGTCAGAGAAATGACCACTGGTACTCTCATATTCATTATCTATGTGGATGATATTATTTTTTCTGGTGACAAGGAAGGACTATGTGAAGAATTCACTGAGCAGATGAAGAGAACCTTTGAAATGTCCATGCTTGGTCAAATGACATATTTTCTAGGATTTCAGGTGGAACAAAGGAAAAACTCTATATTTATTTCACAAGAAAAGTATGCAAGGGACTTAGTAAAAAGGTTCGGAATGGAGAATGCAAAGGAAGTCTCAACACCCATTTCTGTTGGAACCAAACTATGCAAAGATGAAGAAGGCAACAATGTTGATCAGAAAGAGTTCAGGAGAATTATTGGCAGTCTCCTTTATCTCACGGCCTCAAGGCCTGATATAACATATGCAGTGACTTTGTGTGCAAGATTTCAATGTGACCCAAAAGAATCTCACTTATCAGCAGCTAAAAGAATCTTGAGATATGTGAAAGGAACCCTCAACTATGGACTCTTAAACAAACACAGTACAAACATAAAGTTGTTGGGATTCACTGATGCTGATTGGGCTGGTGATTGCACTGATAGAAGATCCACATCTGGTGGAGCCTTCTTTCTGGGAGAAGGATGTGTTAGTTGGTATAGCAAGAAACAAAATTCTATAACATTAAGCACAACCGAAGCAGGTTATGTGGCAGCTACACATGCATGTAAACAAATGATTTGGATGCAGGTGCAGCTAGAAGATTTGAGAATTAAAGCTGAAAAACCATTGAGGATCTTATGTGATAATCAAAGTGCAATTGGCTTGTCTAGGAATCCTATACAACACTCCAGATCCAAGCGTATTGATATAAAATATCATTTCATCAATGAAAGGGTTGCCAGTGGAGACATCAATCTCGACTACATTTCTACTCAAGATCAGGTGGAAGATATTTTCACCAAAGTTATGCCTACAGAAAGATTTGTTGAACTAAGGCTGAAACTTCATGTTCAGCCTTCTCCTCTCACTTGAGGAAGAGAAAGCTCCCTCCTTATTCCCTAAATTTATATGTTTTTGTACTGACATGCAGGTAATTGAAGGAGATGAGTGCATCCCTTGTGGGTTAGCATTAGTTGCTGAGTCAAGCAGTTATGCATTTTGGGAATGACTTCCTATTCATCCCTTTGCATTTGTTAGCCAATAAGGGGGAGAAATAATCAGCACATACACATTGTGACATTCTTCAAGATGTGCTTTGGAGTATTGACAACCAAATACAAAGGGGGAGATTGTTGTGCCCAAGTGATTGCATTTGTTGTCAATAACATGTCACTATGTGTCAACTGATGACGTAGAGCTTGAATACTAATGGTTGGAGATGCATCATTATATCTGACGATTGTTGAACCGGTCTTTAAGTTCAAAGAACTTGTATCAAGTGGATACAATGTCACAACAATGTTAGAAGACCATGCATTGTTAAGACAATGCATGAGGAGATGAAGATGATCCATCCACACCTCCTAAGTGGATGAAGTGAGCTGAAGAAGTCCATGCACTATCACTTAGTGCATGTGAATTAGAAGTTGATCCAACTTGATCTCTGATTGGATCAATGAAGAACATTGAAGATCTATGTGATTCAGGAGCTTGGTTGATGAAGAACCTTCGGGAATTCCATTCCTAAGTGATGAATAAATGTTGAAGAGAATTGGAGGAATTCTAATGAAGAAGAAGAAATAAAGAAGAGTAAACGAAGAGGAAGATGGCTTGAAGTGGCATTTGGCATTTTACATTGGGAGTGCTTTGTTTCTTAACAAAGTCCTTATTCATTTCCTTTTCCAAAAATTTGGCTAGCCAAGGATACCTTGAGGGTTCAACCCCAAGGCACATATGGGCCTAGGGCGCCACGCCCAAAGGGGAACCCGTGGGGCAAGCCAAGGCGGCACAGTGGCCACGTGGTGATCAAGTCCGCACGGCAGGGGAGCAGGAGCGCGCGCCCGGAGCATAGTGGGCGCCAGTGGCGCGCCCACAGGCGGCGTGAGTGTGGGCGCAGAGCGCGCCCACAGGGAGAACTCAGCGCGGGGCGGCACCGAGAGGGGAGGAGATTCAATTGTGGGATGGATGGTAGCGGATGTTTGATAAACCGCAGAAAAACCGGCCGCGGCTTCGATGTGGGATGCGGAATTTTTCCGCGGAGCGAATCCCAGCGGCATGATTGATCGCGCGTGCGATCCGAGCCGCTCATCAAATCGCGCCATTCTCGATCTGATCCAGGCCGTCCGAGGTTATTTGATCGCCTGATCCGACGACTCCTCGTCCGTCTTCAACCTTGAGCTTGCTCGAATGCCACTCGCAGCCTCCATCCGAACCAGAGGCCTCCCGATTACAAAATTCGAGCTCTCGGCCACCTTTGAAGGAGATGAAGGTTCCATTGTGCTCGTCTGTCCATGAGGAACCCATTAATGCAATAAAATATGCATGCACATGATGGATGGGAGATTTCGAGAATCGGACGAGGTAAAATATAATGCCGAGGCCACGTGGAGAGCATGCTCTGCATGCATGAGCCTAAACAGAGGCATACACGCGTTCAAAAACGCATAAACGTGTAGAAGGAAAAGAAAAGGAAACCTGCATTAAAACAGAGAAGAAGAACGAGATACGCGGAAGATATTTTACGCGTTTGAAGTTTTCAAAATGCCGCAGATCTCAGGAATTTGAGTTTTGGATCCCGCGGACTCTATTCACACTCCTCGCCTATAAAATGAGAAGTCCAGCGCCCTTGGAAATGCTGCTGATCCTTTGAGAACTCGAGAGTCCCGTGAAGCCATCCAAGCTACGCGAAGTACCTCTGCGCAGCCTCTTTCGCGACTTAGAATCCCGGAGCCACTCGAGGCCCCGAAGAAGTCCCCTGCGCGCTACCTCTTGCGCGACAGGAAGAAGAGCTTGGGCAGTGTACTTGCACGCCCCTCGCTTGGTTACACCCTGCGTGCCCACGGGTGTCACGCCCTGCGCGACAGAGGCCGTCCGCACACCTTGCGCGTCTATTGAAGAAGTGAGGCCGCACCCCTTGCACGCCTCTTTTGGTGTTTGAGTTTGGGTGAAGCATTTACCACACTTGGGAGTGTGTGTGCAAGGAGGAAGACCCGAGGCTTAGCCTTGTGTGTGCACAAGTGAAGAAGACCAACTTTGAGAAGAAGAGGAGTACACACTTATGTGTGTGAATGAAAAAGAACTGATCATTCTAAGTGATTGGTTTTTTGGTGAGCAAGACCAACGAGATCTTTTGAAGACTGTTGAATCTACTTGAAGTTTTGAACAACACCTTTGAAGAAGTGAAGTGGAGCCATGATGAAGATGATGTTGTGGAGTTGGGGTGTTTAACCAACTTGTAATTGGGGGGTATAACCAATTACTGTGTAAACATCTTTTGGCATAGTGAAGAATCCGTGATGGGGGGTGTAACGAACACAGCAAGGAGTAGGTCTTTGTACCGAACCTTGTAAATCTCTATGTTCTGTGCTTTCATTATCACTGCACCACTAAAAGAGTAGATCTAGGCCTTAACCAGCTGCAGAGGTTGAATTGATAATTCAAAGGGAACAATTCTTAAAAAGAAAAAGTTATCACTGATTCACCCCTCCCCTCTCAGTGATCACAACTGATCCAGGCATTTCACACATTATGAAAAATGTAATTTTTAGGCATTAGAAGAGTATTTGAATGACATATTGATGGGTTTAGAGTTCCATGTTTCTATATTTTGTACCAAAAACTATAATGTTTTTTCCTTCAATTTTTACCTTTTTTTATTTTAATAAGTATTTGTGTCACTTATAGATTTGTACTCTCATTTCTTGAATCCATTTGGGAAAACCACCTAAATTAATTTTTCTTATTTTTTGTTTCTATTTTTTAAGGTTTTATTTTTCATATTTTCTATTATGGGTTGCTTCTAAAAACTATCAAAGCATGTGTTCTCGTTTACTATTCTTAAACATTTGAATAAATTCAAATTATTTTTTATATTTGTTTTGAAAAGTCAAATAGAAAAAAATAAACCTATAAATTATTGAGTATGTTCATTTATTGGTTAGTATTTTTGATGATCAACTCATTTAGAAGAAGGATTTTCATATTTTTTTCATTGTATTATAAGAATTTATATTAATAATGGAATTGATCATGTATATGTTTCTTCTTCTTAGGTGAGAAAATATTACATTCTAGATTTGAAAATTATACTATGTGTCCATCAATACATATGATAAGAGGGGAGGCTTGTCATCACCTACAAGAGTATCCCTCATTAAATTAGGGATTCTTGTGCTTGAAGTTGGACTCATCCTTATATAATAAGTTGGGTATTAAAAATTGTATCATTTTATTCCTTTTCATGTATTCGAGTAAAAGTTGATGTCTGGTTGATGTTTAGTTCTATAACAGTTATTCACATAATTGATATGGTATGTGGCAGGAAGGATTAATATAGAGGTTACCACAAACCCAAATGAACAATTTAATAGGTATGATATAACATATTTTTTAGATAAATCCTTTATTACAAAGATCTATTATATTCTATGTGAACTCTTATATAGGGTTCACTATTTTTGATTCAAGACTTATTGTTATAGCTATATAAAATCCTTTCAAGATGTGTTGGACGACATGAAAAATTAATGTTAAGAGTTATTTTCTATAATTCATTAATTCAAATCCAAAAAAGCATCTTCTAAATTGTATGATGTTTTTCATTAACATGTCATGGAATGAATGTGGTTTCGTAATTGATATTTATTACTATGATAATTTTGAAAAAAAAATTAGGGGAAGGTGGCTTGAATGAATTATCTCAATGGGTGACCATAAACCCAGCCAACCAAATGACTCCATTTGTATACGTCCCCTATCTGAGCTTGATATTTTTTGTATCGGTGAGTATTTTCATACGGCTACTAAATGATATAACTAGTGGGGTGAAAATAATTCCAACTCACCTGATGGCCCCCATTTGTGTGCATCTATTTTCTGAGCATGTGATGTGTTGGTATCTATGAGAATTTACACAACAATTCTATATGTAATGTTACTAAAAGATGATATTATACTATTTCTACATTCATGTTCTTTTTTTCAATTTGTAATATAGTTTATTATGTTGCATTCCATTTGTTTCTATTAAATTGGAAATGTATTCTTCAAGTTGTTTATGTTTATTGTATCACTGATATAGATTAGTGATAATTTTGGTTGGGGTAGATATTTGTTTCTAATAATTTCTATATGGCTATATAACTTCTTTATGTTTCATTCAAACTAAACTTATAATAATTATATATTAATTATAATAGTAAAATAAAATATAATTATATTAGTTCATACAATTAATTGATATGTTAATATAAAATAATTTTTTTATATAGAAAAATATTGTAAACTGATATAATTTTTGGTATTACTTAAACACCAAACAATATATTATTGTTCAGAATTTTAATAATTGAAACAGAAATGTTTTACCTATCATAATAAAAATTAGAGACATAGTTTTTACCTATTAGTTTAGTGATAGGTTCATTTCTATTAGTAAAATGATTTAAAAGGAGAAAATGTAAATTTACAAAGAGATATTCCTCAGTCAGAAAAAGATAAATATGTTTATTTAAAATAATTCGTTAACTCAAATGGCTACGATATTTTTTATCTTATTATGAATTATTCTGATCCTATAATGGGAATTTTGTTACATCGGTTAAGGTTAAACTACGTTAATGAGGGGGTTAAACCAATAGATAAGGATTAAAATGACTTTTGAACTATCCTAATTTTATTTAGTTAAATTTACATAGAATTTAGTCTCATTATTTTTTAATCTATTCACTTTTTAGTACTTTTATATGAGTTACTCACATATTATATATTAATATTTCATGTACTTACGAGACCAACACCCACCGAACATTTAAAATGGAACCTCCACTCTTCTCTTCCTCACACCACTTGAGTCACTTATAGCAACCAAGATATATGCAAACCACTTTAAAACCATCCTCCCCATATAAAATTCTTTTTATCTCACCAATATATGATCCTTGATTCAATCATGAGTTGCTAAGGGATATTTCTCAAATAAGAGGTATAACTACTAACTGGGTGTTTTAATGATTGTCTCTTCATCCAACTATTCTAAATCTTATATAACCCTTATAATATTGTAGAATAAATATCTTCTACATAAATAATTGTTTTTAGGTATATGATAAAACCCTTTTAAATCTAATTTTCCTTCATAAGAGAATTGAAAATTTTGTTCATGCGTAAGTGTAGACTAGAACCTCTACAAAGTGATCTGTTTTATTTCTCATCACCAGATATATGTATGGATAATATGGTAGATAAAATTAATATATATAATATTATTTTACAAAATTATGATTCTATAATTATAGGATATTACTTACATTCTTACCCTAACACTAATTAAAGAACGATAATGTCTCTTATTCATACATGTGGACTACAAACTCCACAAAGAAATGTGATTTTTTTTCATATACACCATATATGGATTGTTATAAAAAAAATAATCAATGAAAATACTAATTGTTTCATGATTATAATTTTGGATTTTATGTAACCATAATCCCTTTGAACATTGTTATCCTAAAAAGGTTGTTTTGGACTTATGAACTGAACAACTCGCTTAAACATAACTGATTTAGTAAATAAATTAAAAATGATAATAAAAGGATTAAAATAGTGGAATAAAAATTAAGACAGTTTTAAATAAATAATAAAAAAATTAATTATATTATTATGTAGTTATAGATCATAAGAATCTATAGGAGACATAAGGTAGTGAATTTATTATCTCTATTTCCTTTCTTTGTGACTCATCCCTTCCTAACAACATGTTTCTTTGTTTACTATATATACTACCATATGGATTCATTATTTCATTAATTTACATTAAAAAGGTGTTTTAAAAATACTTTCCATTTTCTATCACTCAATGATCCTTTTATTCAAAAATATATCACAGTGGTAATGTATTTTTCTTAAAAACAATATTGTTACTTATTCATTTACTATCTTTTTATTTCAGGTTAATAATCTTTTAAATGATTCAATAATGTTCATTTTTTTTAATTTACATATTTTTAAAAAATATTTTCAATTAATTTTTTTATTCTTTAAAATGTTTTAAATAATGAATCACTTTAGCAATTATAATATGGGTAACTTTTGACACTTTTTACTAAATTCCAAAATAATGTTTTTACTATATATAATAAGATAAGAATTTCAATTCATTATGAGCAGTATTTTTTATGAATTTCCTCTATAAATATTCATGATTTTCTAAAGAAAATATTATTTTCTTTTCTTTTGGTAATTAATTTTTATATGGTTTTAAATGAAAGTGATTTTTATTATTATATGTATATGAATCCTGAATACACTTTTATATATATATTAAACATAATATCTATTTTTGTTTTATGAGGGAAATATAATATTTTATTTGTTTCTCTCATGATATGGTTTTAGTGAATTTTATAAGATGACAAGTGATCCTGATATATCTCAGCTATTGGGTGACCAGATATATCTCTTTAATGTGTTCGGTAAAGCTACAGAGTTAATAGGAATTATGTTACTCTTAAGTGATTATTTTGAATTAATTTGATGGTAATTGTTTTTTAATGGAGATTGTGTGGATAATATCCCAATGTACCTGTATGATTTTTATATGCTTTCCGATGATTTCTCGTGCATGCCTTCTGATTTCATATAGAAAGATAATGAGATTGTGTTTAATGGATAGCTTATACCCCATTAAGGGTAAAAAAATAGGTTAACAAGAAAATATTTTCATGATTACTTGTGTTTTGAAACAAACACTATTTTTTTATATTTCTAATAAATGGTCTCTAATTAAATGTTTTATGAAAACATTGGGTGAATAATTTTATTTCTATGAAGGTGAATAATTATTTTAACATAAATTCTATTATCAAAAAGGAAATCATTCTTATTGGTTTTAATGAATTTATAAAGGTACTAACGAGTTTCCATTTTTTGTAAACCTTACTAAACTTTTTGTTCTCATAACAGGTTTAAAATGTATTTCATAGGTCCAAAAGATTATTAGTGACAATAATAATGTATATTTTTTTTCTTGTGACATTCATCTTATATAACGCAAACAATTTTTGAGGAAATTGAGTGTTTAAAATTAAGGATAAATTTTTTATAGGGTTCATAATAGCCATCACATCATCCAATATAACATATCCATATAGTAACTGAGTATTTTATAGGGTTCATAATAGCCTATATGAGGTGTATCATACATCGGTTATTACACCTCAATCCATCCCAACCCATACACCAAGTAAGGTACCCCAAGCCATAACAACATTTACACGTCATACCTATAATAATTCTTTGGATACTATATCCAAAGATATATGTTTGTGAGATAACCACAAGCTATCACATCCCAATAAACACATATATAAATTGGGAAACTATGATTTATGTATACAAAAACATGAAACTATCAAGAGAAGATATTATCTCTAGAGGGGGTAGTCATCTATCAATCCACCTATTAGAATATTAGGGAAAACACCCTCCCAGAGCGCATTTGGTTTCATTCACCCTAATCGAAATGGTTGGGATAACATCTAAAATCAGAGAATATAAAAGATATAATATAAATCATAACCACACTATGGACACAACTAAGTCATAGGCTCAACTGCATCTAAAATCACTGAGATTCCCAACTATCCCTACTAAGAACTAGATATCATTATATCAAACACACATTTTTAATAGATACATTAAATTGCATTATTTTAACGGAAATTTTACTTTGTGTTAATTAAATATTTATTAGTGATTTAAAATTATTTTTATTATTTTACATTAACTATCAAAATAATTTCATGCCCTCTATAAATAATCAAAACTGAGTCCATAGTTTCTCAAGATTAAAATCTCAAAATCATTCCCAAAACACTAACCCCATTGGTAATGTAATATTTTAAACTTTACTAACATTAGTCAATAATTATAGGAACACAAGGAAAACATCTTAAGTTACCTTTAGTATATTAAACTATTCACATCCAGCTACCTAAAGTTATATGGAATTGAATGTAGATAAACAATTAACTCATCCAGAAGATGTTAATTAGATTCATATCAAGTAAGAATACAAATTTATCACATCAATAGGTAAGCATAGCTTCAAATCATTCTTTCATCTTCATTTCCATCCCTAATCCCCTAGTCCATATGCCAATGAATCTCACCATCAAATGTGTTGAATTCTGCCACAACCTCAGGCCACCCCTCCCATATCTCATCAGTCCTCCCAGGCCCATATCACATCATAAAGCTTACATCAAAAGCCCAAAAAATGAAACAAATAAGAATAATCAATAGGGAATCTTGGCCCTAAAAACAATCCATTCATATATCACATGAAAACAGGATATCACGCCCCTAAATTACAAGCTGTATATCCTTTATAAAAATATGGGGACTCTCATCCCCAAATATTTGTATTTATTAAATAGCTGGTTTTATTTCATCTTGAATTAAATTATTAATTATTCTCATGTTACAACTATGGTAATTCTAAGTAATCTAGTATAAGAAGTTATCAGATGTTTTTCAACATGCTACCTAACAAAAAAAACCAAGTTCATGAAAATGTGAGAATAAGAAAATATCATTTGGAAAATAGTTTAGAACTATAATCGATAAGAATGATAATTCTTCATGTTGTTTATCAATTCCATCATCACATGGAATAACATACTTTAACAATTAAACATGCATACTTGCATCAATTTTATTACCATCAAATTACAACATCAGATCAAAATCATACCTATTATTTAATTTTTAATCCATTTAGTCAATTAATCCCAGATTTATATCCTTAGTATTTTCCCAAAATTTCAAAATTCTATTTCAATAATAACAACATGTTAAAAATTATAATATAGTTACCATATTGTATAGTAAATCATGAGGAAAACTGATCTAACAGTATTGAAACATCAACACGCAATAATTGTCAAATTTCATTATTAATCCATATCAATGCTTATTAAGTTAATTCCACTTCCATCCAAAGGCCTTAAACATTATAAAATTATATCTTCACATAAATATAAATAGATGTAATTAATCAACTAGTTTTAAAGTGTCAACATTCATTGTATGAGAACGGATCAACATCATGTATCTCGAATAACTTCTACCATATGAAACAAAATCCCTCCAAGTATTTTGGGATATTACTACACTAAAACCCCAGTAAAACATTAGTAAAAGATATATATAATATTCTATAAAGTGGTAATATGTGAGGAAACAAGATTGAATATAAATAAATGACTAGAAAAATTATATATAACATGCCTTGAATTATAATGGATTGAGAAAGTTAATTTGGGAATTGATCCCTATAAAAAGTGACTTAAAAGCCTCAAAAAAACACTTTGATAACCCTATCATTCAATTTGATGAAGTTGGAGATTATCTGGGTCCAATGGTCTTAGGGAATTTATATACCCACTGAAAAACTAAACACCATGTCAGAGCCCCTTACACCACACTAAAACCTATTAAAAAATTATTATATTATGGAATAATCTTCCAAGATCATATTGTAACCCTCTTATATCAATTCCCTTTTTAAATAATTTTTCAAATCCAATTAAAATAGATTTGGGGTCTACAATGTTGTCTTATATTTTATGCTGGAGAATCCTCATATCAAAAAAGAGCCCATGCCACAACCTACATCACAAAAGGTAGTTTACCATTAAAAGTTCATATCCTTGAAACCTATCTATAATGTAACCTCCACACCATGTTTTACTTATTCCTAAAATGTTATTAGCCTCATTTATCCTCTATATCTCCCATATACCACGATCTGGATCAACTACACTACAGTCACCATCAATACATTACAATGCACCCCTCTACACCACAACTATTCTATTTTTTTTAATTACACACTTATTTTACTCCAAAAACCCTCAAAACAACTTCTATCCACCTTTTGGTGCTCCAACCCACAAAAAAGGCAAGGGAAATACTTCTAGGATTTAGTTTTATATAAAGTGTTGTCCACATGTATGCACGAGCGACTTTTTCATTTTCTATGGAATTGAAAGTTAAGAAGGAAGATGTTATGTTAATATTTTAGAAGTATAATTTCTTCCTAAATATCATGTATATTCCTTAAAAATTCTAAAATAAGAATCCATGAAAGGTATCAATGAAAAATTAGTTACACTTCTACATGGTGATGGTAAGTCATGCATACACAAGCGGTGTTTTTATTTTCCATATAATGGAAAATAGGTGGAAAATTGTTATCACATAATCATATAAACATTTAATTATATTTATAATTATATATTTACTATATTATTATTCTAATGTGGAATAAATAAATTAGACTATTAATAGCATGGAATAATGTTTATATTATAATTATTTTCTAATTTTTATATAAAAAACTATTATAACCACTATAAAGATATCCATTAAGGTATTTTTTAACCCTAATAAATATAAGAACCCCCCCCCCACGTGGAATAATTGAAATAAAAAAAAATCACTGAGCACTTTGTTGCCATTGGATGTAAATTATTCATTTTTTAAAATGAATGAAAGTGGGGAATATTATTGAATAAATATGTGAAAGATGTATTTCATGGATACTAATTCAAATTATAGTCTTATTGTTTCTTTAAAAAGGTAATTTAAAGATTAAAAAATACATATACAACTATTATTATATAAAAATACCCTACACATTGGATTAATGAAGAAACTAGTAAATATTATGAGAAGAAAATATAATTTATACAGATTCTAATGGCTATGAATAAATATTAATAGGATGATTCAGGAGATAATAATGGATTTGGGGCTTTTATCTTTCCAAAAACAACTACAAATAAAAAATTCAATATGAAGAAAAATAAGATAAAATATGATTTCTAAAACCACTTGAGTTAAAATTAAAAGACTTAATTCTTTTCAATGAAAATAATTAAGATATATAGATGTGAAATGTAATTTTTATGAGGTATAGAAATAATTAGATTAAATCAATAATAAATAACTTGATAAAATTAATAAGAACTTAACATGGTACATTATTCTATTTCTATTGCAACAAAATTTTATATAATAAAAATAGGTTTAATTTCAATAAATATGAATGTTTATTTAGAATAAATAATGGATTTCTTTCAAGGGATACGCCCAAATTAATGTTCTGGATATTTAAAATACTTTCACCCAATTGTTTTTGGACAAATAAGATTGCTATTAACTATTACATTCAAATGATATTAAAAATGGTCCACATGGATTTGACAATTCCCTTACTCAATGAAACTATTTTCAAAGAAGTTTACATATGGAATAAATATTTTATTTTATGACTATAATAAAGAAAACTGGTGTTAGTAGTGATTTTTTTAATAAATGATGTTCTAATAAGAAAACATTTATTATTAATAGTTTTATAAACCACCTCATTTTTTTAAGTAACTAATTAACTTTTTTTGTATTTCTATTAGTGTTGGTTCAACAAATCCACTATAAATCCATGATTAGAGGTGGTTGTGAAGCCACCACTAAAAAGTTTGAGGCAGTTTCTTTTGGAATATTTTTTTACAATATATCTACGTTTACAATAACCTCTAATAAATTAGTGTTAGTTTATTTAACTTTTTTCATAATGTAATGGAATTTATAACTCTATATAATAATTTTTTTTGTTTTAACCGCATATAAAGGTTGTTTATTTGGATAAAATGACATTTAATGACGATAAAAATTTTATATTGGTGATTTAAATAGAAAATAATTACCAAAGAAGGAAAATATAACATCATATTTATAAATATTTTACAAAAAAATAATCCAAAATAGTAACATATCCCTAGGTTATATAATTCAATAATTTTATTTTTCAAACAAACAAAACATTTAAAATGAATTCATTTAAATACGTTATGTAATAATATTTTTTTTATATACATCATATTTTTTAAGTCATATTATTAGTAATGAGTTTATATGAGTTTTAATTACATATAAAACTCATGAAAAACGTAATTTAACATCCAAACTACTCCCCTATGTCAATATAGATACCACAAAATAATTCAAGCTCTTAATTTTCTTATCAGCTATTACACTTTAGTGCATATGATAACTATATTTAATAGAATTTAGTGTATGAATTTCTTTTAAATTAGATAGTTCATAAAAATTTATTTACATCATTTATCATTATAATGTAAATATATTATAATAAGTGTAATAAATTCCTTACCAATGTAGTTTTTCATATCAATTATGGAACTACCATTAGAGTTTTCTAAGTCATGTCGAAAAATATAGTAATTAATTCTCTACCAAGCACTCGAAACTACTCATATCAAGATATACATCATGTCTTATTCTCCTCTAATATTTTTTAGGGGACCATGATTTTATTCATTGATTCTATGTGATCAAGATGAATAACAATACTATAACATAAAAGAGGAGTTGTTTTAGTGAGTGAAAATGAGATCCTCAAAAATAAATTGGAGGGGATTGTCTAGAACTTTACCCTTATACATGACCAACATTCCCCATGAAAACAATTTGGGCAATAGAATCACTATGGGTGATTGTTGATAAAAATGATGGATTTATATCCCACACCTCTTTAGTTTTTTCCTATAAATATGAACTTATCTTACAAAATATATTTATTCAACAAATTTGAATTTTTATTTAGATTTTTTTAGTTAATTTTTGTATGAGGTTCGCTTACATAATTTTGTTTATCTTTATTTTACACATAAAATCTTAATATGTTTTAACCAATTTCATGGAAAACTTATTTCTCTTATATCATCAAAAAAAATGAAATTTTAAAAAATTTAATTTTTTTAAAAATATTAAAAATTTATATTTAAGAAAGAGTTACCATATCATCATATTTGTTATTTTCCTTGATGTTTTTTAAAATTAACAATGTGTGGGAGATTTGTTTCCCCTCTTTAAATGTTTTTTTAGAATATTCTAAAAAAAAGTTATTAATAAAAAAACCTTTTTTTAAAATAAGTTAATTTCAATATGATCAGATAGTATAAAATTTGTTATTATAATTAGAATGATTCATATCCATAAAGTATATTCCTTGATCCTAAGGTATCCATTTAGGTATATTTTTTATTTTGTGAATACTCAAGGTGGTTTCATTAAACGCACAAAACAACCTGTATGAGATTCCTTCCACTTATTTCCCAAAGATTATAAATTCTATTAATTAAGAGTAATGTTATTCAAATAAAAATGGAAAATCATCGATAAATTAGTTATGAAAAAAATAATTGGCCTTAAATTTTATGGGAATATGAAAGAAGAAAACATTAAATATTTATTTTTAATTACTTTCAATGTTTTATTAAAATTAACATTCTTCAAATTAATGAGAATTTTCCCCTAATCATGATATGTTATTGGAAATAATGTTGACTTGCATTATTAATAATTCACAAATCCACCCCACCTACATCATTTCATGGAACCCAACATTTAGAGACATATTTTTTTCTTGAAATACTTTGAAATATTTCTATATATATTTCCATAGATATGTGTTGAGAATACATGCAAATCTGAGGCTCTGTGTGACCGAAATAAATTTTATAAACATATTAATTATATTTTATACTATTCACATGAAAAAAAATAACTCTTAAATGGTATCCTGAATCCCAAAAATGAGGTCATGGTTGAGTCCGGAACGTTCCATTTACCCTTGGATGGACATAACTTTTGTCATCATGTGACTTCTGTGGAAAATTGCATCCAAGTGAAAAATAGTAATTAAAATAATTTAACTTAATTATTTTATCCCTAATGTAGTATTAGATAACATAAAATCAGTGTCTCGTATTGAAATTGTGAGATGACTATTGAGTTCAGAATGGGGTGTTTCACCTTGGTGTAGTAGAAAATAATGGGGCATGAGAATTTCAGATCCTGCACTAGGAAGATCTCCTATAAAGAGAAAATTACGGATTAGGGATTAATGTTATCCATAATACCTTCTCTCTCTATCTAAGCTATATCTCTATCATATCTTTATCACACTTCATCAAATCATGTATAAATATGTACCAAAACCTCGGTAGATCGAAGCGAAAGCACAACAGACTTGTCACTGATGACGAACAACCGATTCGAGGTGTGATTTCTTATATTTTTGAGTTTTGATTTAGCATTTAAATTGAAAATAAATTCCTTGAGTTTTCTTTTTTTTTCTTTTTTTGATGAATCATAGATGGACGCAAAAATATAGACATCGATCTATGTTTATTTCGTTCTTCATCCCTTTATCATGGGTATCTGCCATCTGCTTTTTGGCGCATCAAAATACCAGTGAATCTTTGAATAGAGGGTGGTGTGGTGAAGCCCTCATTGTAAGGGTCCCAATATAATAAAATATTTATGATTGGGTGACTGATGGAGTTTGGTGGTACGTGGAACAGACATCCTAAGTGCCTCCTGCGCGGTGGCATATTACTACGGGTGGCTCTGCCAATAAACCACAGATCCGTGGCGACACTGTGTTATAGTAGTTCCATGATGTGGTAGGAAACGTGGCCCATTAGATCATATGGTAAGGGTCACATGATGTAACCCTAGGTGGTGACATCTATCGCAAATCGCACACGGCTGGTCAGCCACATTGACATGGTCAGCGATCGGCTCATGGGTCGGACCGCTCTCGGTAGTGGGTTGGGCCCCGTCACAAGTTGGTTGGGCTACCATAGGTTGGCCACACCATAGTGGGTTGGGCTGGGAAATTAGGATAGGTCCAAACCCCAAGGTTTAGAACTAGTACACCGGTTTGGATCCCTGGTCGACTGCTGCAATATCATGCCATGACATGAAGATGGTTGATAGTGGGGGTGATCGACTGTGAGTCGTTCCACCAGCCCCATGACCCCCTTTTGTTTCATTCAAATTCTTTTAACTTCTAAACTAGGCGTATGTCTGATGTTTTTTCTACAATTGTGTGAACTACTCTTATAAATAGACCTTTTGAGGTAAATTTGAGATTTAGATGTTTGGGGTCGGGATGTCGGCCCCATGAAGGCTTGTCCAAACCCACTATTGTAAAGAGTTAATTTTTCATCAGTTATCCATTTTGTGAAAATGAATAGCGTATATAGAAAGTTTTTTCCATGGAATGCGATGGCGACCTCAGTTTCATCATCTGGGTTGCGATTTGAGATTCTTCAATCATAACTCATATTTTGTTGGTGTTTGACGATGGAAATGACGATGTGATGATATTAGAGACTTCCAATTGGAATCCTCCTAGGCACTAGTGTGTGGGACCTCGGTTAACATGAGTCTAATCCCCTGATGAAATAGGGAAAGGGTCCACTGTGATAATAATAAGAGAAGAATCTACCATTGGCCATGGAAATGGTCCCATATTAGTTGCATCTGAGTGAAATCCCCCTGACTCACTAGCGAAAGGGTCCTTGATGAACAATATTGGAATCCTTCTAACCCATCAGGGTGTCATTCATCTATGATGACTATAATTTTTTAATCCCCCGGACACACTAGGGTGGGGGTCCTATAATTCGGGTTTACTGTTTCCGTCTATGGATCAGTGACGAGACTTACATTAATGTTTATTACGATTCATGAGTAAGAGGGTTCCCCACTGATACGTGTCCTTGTGAAATGGCCTAATATCGTGCGTCAGATGAAGACCCAACCAAATCAGATAGTAACAATGTGCGGTGTTTGATCCCCTTTGACATACAGTTGAGAGAAGATGTGAGGATGTTGGGCATCGATGGTGGTTACTTTTGGAACTATTGGTGACTCTTTTCTAAGGTTGATCTGTGATATATATATCCCCTTAATACCTCATTGGGATTCATTAATTGATCATGTCTATAACCTATTGTAAAACCCACTCTTTGGGTTCTGGATACTCCTCTTCCAGGAGAGGTGAAGACACGGGGGGTATGCCATGTGGCTTTAGTGTCTAGCTTCTTGTGGTTGGAATATTCTACTCTCCTATTATATGTTGTAGAAACTCGATTAGAAGATCACATTATCACGATTTCTAGCTCCTTGTGCTTGGATGATCTTAGTTCACTCTCTTATTGGGTTGAGCTGCACACTTTTGTTGTACTTTATTATATATATTGTTTCTTTTCATATTGTATCTCCAACTACACCCCCTTCATTTTGGGTCGTCCTACTAATTATGTTTATTCTCACCCCTACATGATCTTTCCCTGCATGTATCATTCTTTATTCATACAATAAATAGGTTTGATTGTGACTTCAAGGGTCATAGGGTTACATATTCTTAGACCACATAAGGTGGTCATAGTAAGGGTTCTTGGACTTGGGATTTCTCTATTACATTACATTACTAGTTCTCTATTAGATTGGGACACTATTTATGGCAGGGAGTGTATTTTTTCTTTTTTCTTTTTTTATATTATTGTACTCATACTATTTTAGTTGTCTCTACATGTTTTTGTTTTTTTACAGCAGGTTCAATATTTTACTTCTTTCTCTTTTCACTTTGGTAACAAATTGGTTGTGTGTGTGTGGGTGGGTGGGTATAGGTACTTTGGCAATGTCCAACCCATGTTTGTGTGCCTTCAGTGCATGTAGCCATTCCCTGACCAATGAAGGTAAGCTTCAAGTAGTTGAGGTTCAGGCCCCAACAAGGGTATGGTCGTGACAAAGTGGTATCATAGGTGGTTCGACCCTTGGTATGATTTTTGGATGTTTCCCTAACGAGAAGTCGGATAGGTTAAGGGTAAAAGTTTTAATGTTCCTTGAGATCTCCTCTCCAGATAGAGATTTTAGTGATTGTGTAGCAGCCGATGTAGTCATTCACTAGGACCCTGATTATCTGCTTGTCAACTCGTCATGTTGATAAATTTGTAACAGGTAATTTTGGTACATGTGTATAGGATTGATTCTTTGATTGTCCTTATAGAGTTTGATCCACTTTGTTGATGTTTGTTTGTTATTGTTATATATATGTGTGTGTGCTTATCCTACCATGGAACTCCTTGATAATTTTTTGGATGCCTCTATGAAGAGAACCATCCAGGATACCAGCTTAGGTTTTTTATGATGACCTCACGAATGATGAGGACTTTGTTCAGGTCCCATCATGTGATCCCCTTCTTCTAGGTAGGCCAGTAGAATCACTTCCACCTCTAGAGTTGTAAATATTTCTAGAATCACCAGATGAGGATGAGCATAGAATGAGTGTCCTCCATGAGATCCAGCACCAAAGGGCACTGAGGTTTTGTGGGGAGCCAGACCCACAAGTAGTAGATAATTGGTTGGAGTCAGTATGTTTCCTCTTCAGGCTAGTATGGAGACCAAAAAACCATGTGGTTGATTTGTAATCTAGCATTTTTTATGGTATGGATGGGAACAAGTAGAGTTTAGTTACCCAAATACATGAGGAGTTGGTGCTCTCATGGGATGACTTCCAACTGTTCTTTTGTGAGGACTGCAACCCCTTGTTCTTACACTCCATCAGGATCCATGATCTTTTAGAGCTTCCCCAAGGAGGGATAACATTAGATGCATACATGGCACAGTTTACAAACCATACACACAACTCTCTGGACATGATTTTTGACGTTTCCTTCTGGGCACAAAAGTTTTAGTAGGGACTCTACTAAGAGATTTGTGAAAACATAGTTCCCTAATGCATCCCTACTTGTGTCAGGGTTTTGGATCTGGAACTTTTGATGGAGAGATTCATATCATAGGGATTTCAGTCAGTTGGGATGGGAAGTGGTTGCTTCTGAGTAGAGACATTTATGGTGGTTGGTTGACTTCAGGTTGCATGGCCGCAATGTAGGAGGCTACCCACTTGATCGGGCCGAGGCATGTGATCCATGGGAACCTAGTCCGTGTACTGCTCTGGGAAATCCTGTAGAGGGATTAAGCTACACTTTTGATGGTTGAGGTCACATGGCATGAGACTACCCGACCTGACGAGTCGATCATCCCAGGAAGGAAACAGGTGGACCACCATGGAAGAGGCAGTGTTGTGGCCAGGGTGGTCCTCAGGAATCTAGTGATGGGAGAGGTGACGGAGGAGCCGAAGGTGGGGATGATGCTATAATATCCTCCCACCACCACCATTGGGTGACCCCTTTCAGGATTAGGGAGATGGCATCCGGGGCCGCAGGTAGTTACAAGCTATGGATGTCTGGGATCCAATAGCACGCCAGATGATCTAAGGTACACTTCGTGTTTATTCTAATATTGCTTTAGAATTAGTATACATCAGAGACATCCACTATATTATCTTGTTACTCATGGTATGAGAGTTAGACCTCCTTGTAGAGGCACTATCTTGATGGATTTTCTGGGAGGATCCTACGAGAATTTCTTTATATGTAACTTTTATCTTTCTATACTATGTTCTTTAATTTGGAAGAGAAATGTTCAAATGGGAACTATTGGTCATCATGATGGAACCTTATGATGTCTTCTTGGAAAAGGATTGTATTTCCATGGTTCGAGCCCAGATTGATTTTTGGCGTAAGATTGTCAGAAGTCTGCACACTAATGGGATGGGGTTTATCTTTCCTGGTGAACGAGGCCTTATAGCATGTCAGGTGAGTGTTGTTAGCAAGTGACTATAAATTTTTTTTAATCTGTTAGCGATTGTGTCCCTTGGTGTAGAAAACTATTCATGAACATGGCTTCCTTCATTTGTGGAGGATTACATGTATGTTTTCCATGATTATGTCTCCATACTATCTCTGAGGTAGTAGTTGGAGTTTTGAACTGATTTAAAACTAGGGACTTCCCAAATATCTTTTTTTTCTATCATATCAAACCAAATGAGCTCTGGGAGCTACGTTTATAGTTAGAGGACCTTCGGGGAAATGGTATCATCAGACCTAGTGTGTCCCCCTTGTCATTTCTAGTTCTATTCGTGAAGAAGGAAGATGGTAGATTTCTACTTTGTGTGAATTATTGACCCTCAAACTGTGCCACCATAAATAAAAAGTACCCCTTACTGAGGATTTATGACCTCTTCGATCATTTCCGTGGTGTGAGGTAGTTCTTCAATATCAATCCTAGACACAACTACCACCAGGTATGGGTTCACGATACTGATATTCCAACGTTCCCATTTTTTGTTATGGACATTATGAGTTCTAAATGATTACCTTTAGTGTGAAAAACTCCCCCACTATTTTCTTAAATTTTATAAAATAGGTCTTTTAGCCATACATGGACCGATTTTTTGTCATCTTAATAGAAGAAATGCCTTTTTAATTGGAATTAGAGGAGGAGAACACAAAGCACTTGAGGATGGTCCTTGATTTTATTCAAGAGGACCATATTTATGGAAAGCTCTTGAAGTGTCAATTATAGATTTGAGAGGTTCGCTTTTTGGGGAATGTCATCTTTGAAGAAGGATTAGTAGTGGAACCCAGAAAGATCGAGGTAGTTCTTTCTTTGGAACCACCCAATAATGTATCAAATGTGGACAGCTTCCATGGTTTGTTTCGGTACTCTATAAGATTTTCCAAAAACATCTCCAAGATTGCAGCCCCTTTATCCACTTTGACATTGAAGATATTACTATTTTCTTTGTCTGGGAAGTTCCAGAAAGCCTTTGAGGAGTTGATATAGAGGCTATTGTGTGCTCCAGTTATGATACTACTAGAGGAGGTAATTGAGTAAATCTTTTATTGTGATGCCTTTTGATATGGTATTAGTTGTGTCATGATGCAATGACATGCAATCCTCACATACTAGTCAAGGAAGCTAAGACCCCATGACTAGAACTATAAGACTTATGAATTTGAGATCACAGTAGTAGTCATCACCTTTAGGATATGGAGACGCAATCGTCTTGGAGGGAGCTTTGTGGTTTACTCAAACCACCACAGCCTTATGTATATCTTTACCCAAATAGATCTGAATCTGAGATAGAGACAATGGTTGGAGTTCCTACAAGAAAACGACTTTGAGATGGTTTTTACTATGGGGATGGCCAATGTTGTAGCTAATTCCCTTGGCAAGAAGTATCAGGCTTTGCTAGTGAAGGAAGATTTATAGCAGTTAGCTTCCCTACAGCTGACCCTGATGGAGTTGGATGGTACAACTTTTCTATTATCGATGGTGCTAACTTCTTCACTTCTTTATCATGTGAGAGTGTCCCTGTTGGGAGATATCGACTGCAAGGTTCTTCATGATTAGATATCTATAAGAGATTTACCTGATGGATATTCTAATAGAGATAATCATAAGATCTTGTTCCAGGGTAGAACATTGGTTCCAATGAAGATATGGAAGGAGGTGATGTGAGAGTTTCATACTTCCCCCTTAGTTGTACATATCGGTGTAGGAAAGATGTACAAGGATCTTTAGTGGCATTTTTGGTGGTCTATCTTGAGACTAAGTGATTCTAATTTTGTCTCACAATGGCTCACATGTCAGTAAGTGGAGGTTAAGCATCAGGTTCTGACATGATTGTTGCGGCCTCTTAAGATCTTGGATTGTAAGGGGGTGGAATATCAATGAACTTTGTTATAGGGCATCTGTGATTATCAAAGGATCATGATGCCATCTGGGTGATAGTGGACTGAATCTCTAAGTTGGAACACTTCCTCGATTTCATGGAGCAGAGTTTGATGGATATATTGGTGCAGTTGTATGTGTGGGATATCATCTACCTTCACGGGGTTCCTTCAAAAATTGTATCCAATCATGGCATGTGGTTTACGTCACGGTTGTGTAGAGGACTGCATAAGGTGTTCTGGACCCTGTTAGTGGTTGGGTACATCTTTCCACCCCTAAATTTATGGGCAGACTGAGCTCACTATCTTTTTGTTGGAGGATATGCTGAGGTATAGTGTGTTAAATTTATGTCTGAGTTGGGAGGATCACATACCCCTGGTAGAGTTTGTGTACAACAACAACTACCACTCTACCATAAGTATGAAAACATTTTGGTGACATTTATGGGAGACCCTGAATGTAACCATGGTTTTGGAAAGAGGTTGGGGAGTCATCCATATTTGTCCCAGAGTTGGTACAAAGGATGATGGAGAATGTATAGGTCATCCTTGAATAGATGATGACGTCCCAGAGTCGACAAAAATCCTACACAGACTACTGTTACAGGCCATTGGATTTTGAGCAGGCATACCATGTCTTCTTGAGAGTCTCCCCACAATATGGAATTCGGAGGTTCAAATGGGGAGGAAAGTTATCCCTGAGCTTCATTGGGTCATTCGAGATCATGCATAGGGTTGATGAGGTTTCCTACCACCATTCCCTATCCCCACTACTGGAGCGGGTGCATGACGTCGTTCACGTGTCGTATATGAGGAGATGCATGAATGATCCTATGCACTTCATCGACTGGGGTGAGCTAGACATTGAAGATAAACACACCATTTTAGATCACCATGTGGCCATCAAGGATCGGTCAGATCAGACCTCACATTTATCGGCCATCCCTTTGGTTTGTGTACTCTGATATCACAGAAACATGCAGGAGAGTTCTTCAGAACTAGAGATCCAGAAGCAAGTTTAGTATCCCGAGTTATTTTCCATTTTTTCGATATTCAGAGATGAAAATATTAGATGGAATGATGTTAAAGTTCATTTTTTACCTTGTAATACATCAATATTGTCCAATATATATTTCAAGTGTTAAGCACTAAGATGACATGAAAACCCAAGAACAGTGTGCCCGGAATGAATTTTATAAAAATATTGTGTATATTTTATACTATTCATGAGAAAGAAATGGGTTAAATATAAAATGGTGGACCAGACCAGAAATCTAATGGAATGGTTCAGACTAGAATGTGTCTTTTACACAAGGTCGGACATAACTTTTTTTAGCAATAGATTTTTGTTGAAAATTCCCCCCAGCAAGGAATTGATAATTAAAATAATTAAACATAATTATTTTACCCATGATATAGTATTGAATAAAATTGTATTGGGGGATCAGATTAGAATTTTGAGATCATCATTGAGTTTAGATTTGGTTGTTTTACCTATCTACGACATAAAATGAGGGGGTGTGAGAATTTCGGATTTCGCGCTTAGTGGATCTCATATAAATATAAAATTAGTGATTAAAAATTAAAGTTAGCCCTAATTACTTATCTCTATAACTAAAATCACTCTCCCTCCTCTATCAATCATTCTTCATCAAATTATGGAGAAATTTTTATTGAAACCTCGATGGATAGAATTTGGAGAACATTTGACGTGTTGTCGACGTCAATGAACAAATTCAAAGTAGAATTTATTTTATTATTTTAGTTTTAATTCAAATTTTAAATTGAAAATACTATCCTTGAGATTTTTTGTCATTTCATTTGTGAATCATTGATGGCCACATGAACACAACCATTGATCTATGTTTAGAACATCGTTCTTCATTCATTCTTCATGAGTATTCTTCATCTTCTTTTGGGTGCATCAAACTACTCACAAATCATTGAAAGGAGGATGGTGTCATTAATCCCTTGTAGAAAGGGTTCATGATCTACTTACGGATTTTGGATTAGGTGACTGTATGGAGTCTGATGGCCAAAAAAATAGGCCACTAGAGCACCACTGGCACAACCAATTGTAGTGGCAAGCCGCTCCGCCAGGAGACCACGGAGCGGCGGTGGGATCGTAGTCCAACCAGGTGGGGTCGTGCAGAGCAACACATGGTGGCCATCACCACTGTGAATCGCCCATAGCTAGTCAGCCGTAATGAATCTCACGTGGCTGGTCAACAGCATTGACGTAGTTGGCGACCAGCTTATGAGCTAGACAGTTGTCGGCAGCATAACAGGCCCCGTCGTGATGGGTCGGGCCTCCATGGGCTATCCCATACACATTGGGTCAGTCTGTGAAATCGGGCCATGTCCAAACCCGAAAGGTCAAAAATAGTGAACTGGGTTTGACCTAGGTCCGACTGACGTTGGTGGTTGACCGCACTGATTGGTGGACCGACCATGAGTCGGTCCACCAACACTATAATCCCCCTTCTGTTTCTTTCAAACGCATGTAACTTCTGGACTAGGAATCCTTTTGAAGCATCATCTATAGCAACATGACACTCTCTTAAAGATGGAATTATTGAGGTAAATTATAAAATATGATTTTTGGGGATGGGATGTGGTCCCTATGAAGACCTGTCCGGACCCGCTATGGTGAAAAGTTCATTTTTCATCGGTTATCCATTTTGGGAAAATGAATTTCCTATTCTCTATGTTTTTTTTCACAAGTAACACGATGTCGACCTCAGGATAGGAATCCAGGTTGCAATGTGAGGTGTTCTGAGCATGACACATCTTCTAGTGGTATTCAACGACAACATTGATATGGTTATAATATCAGAGACTTTCAAGTGTAATCCCACTGACGCACTAGGGTGTGGGTTCTTAATGAACAATACTGTGATCCCCCTGAAATATTAGGGAATGGGTCCCCTATGATGATAATAAGAGTGGAAAACTCCATTTTTAGAGGCATGAGTCCTTTATCATCTACATTTGAGGATAATCACCCTAACACACTAGGGTGAGGGTCCTATATGAATAAGAGTAGATTTCCCCTAATGCATCTAGGTGTGTGTCCTCTAAGATGGATGTTAGAGTGTAATACCCATGACGCACTATGGTGTGGGTCCTCTAATTTGGGTTTAATCTTTCTGGATATGGATTAGTGACAAGAAGCACATTACCATTTCTTTCGATTCATGAATAAGAGGGAAAAATTCCTTACTGAGATGAACCTTTGTGATGTAACCAAAAACTAAGCGGGCGAGACAAACCCACACAATTTGGATAGTATCAAAGTGTGGTTTTTTATCCCAACTGCCATGTAATTCATGGAAGTTGTAAGGAGGTTGCAAATCCATGGTGGTTACTACTAGAACTATTGCTAAATCTTTTTGGGGTCATGTTATGAGATAGAGATCCCCTTACTCTCTCAATGGGTTTCCTTGACTGAGAATATATATATAACCAAATTCAATACCCACTCCATGGTTTATGGTTACTTCTCTTCTTGGTTAGGTGAAGAAGTGAGGGGTATTCCATGTGCTTTTTGTTCCTAGCTTATTGTGGTTGGATGAGTATACTCTCCTACTATAGGTAGTAAGGACTGAATGAAAATTTCCCATTTTCATAGTTTCTAGCTCATTGTGATTGGATGAGCCTACTTCACTCACTTTTTAGGTTGTGCTACACTCTTTCGTTGTACTTCATTTAACCTATCATTTTTATTTACTACTATATTTATTCATAATCCCCATTGTTTTTAGTGAATACTAAGGAGTATGTTGATAATCACATATTAATGGGATTTTCCCACACATATCATGCATTATACAGATGGCGGATAGTTTTGATTATGACTCTTGGGAGCTTTGGGTTATATGTGCTTAGACCGTCTGTGGTGGTTGTAGTTTGGGTTCCTAGAGTGGGGATTTCTATGTTACATTACATTCCTAGTTATCTGTCAGGGTGGTACACTATTTTTGGTGGGTTGTGTCTTTTTTTCCTTTTTTCCATTCTATTTACATTACTTTAATCAAACTTTTTTAGTGGTCCATGCTAGTTTTGGTTTGTTTACAGCATTTTGAAACTTTTAGTTCTTTCTCTATATACTTTTTCATCAATTTGGAAATGTGAGTGTCTGTACAGGTACATAGGAAAAGGATTCCCCATGTTGTTGTGCCTTTGGCGCTTATCACCAAACCTTGGACTATGGAGGAGGGATTTGGTTAGTTTTGGCTTGATCGCTGACATGGTTTTGGATGTGAAAAAAAACTTGAAAAATTGCACAATTACCTTACGATTTCTCTGCCTCTAAACATATAATGTATCCATGTTCATTTATATCCTTATATTATCTGAATCAATTTAAAAATGTATTTTTAATAATTATTATATAGATGTAATAAGATATTTTTGAACAATAAAAATTGAATAACAATAGTGGTCACCCTTCAGTTCCCTTTTAATGGTAACTATAGAACTATATGCTTAGTCAATGACTACTCTTTAGTTGATCCATATGATCCGTGAAACATCTCTATGAAAAAAAAATGCACTAAATGTAGGGATAATACCTGATGAATATAAGATTATATCATATGGAATCAAATGATATAATGGGGATAATATCAAAATAGGTATCATACATAATATAGGTGGGACCATGTGAGATTGGTTATCCTACATCATAATAGATTTGGTATATCATTTTATATCAATAAATTGTTTCTCTCTAAAAATTCATATATCCTAAAAGAATATAAAAAATGCTAGGACGTGATATATAATATAGAAGAATAAAAGGTTTTGAAAATTTTGAGCTTATATTAGTTGAATTCATGTATTCTAAATAAACAAATAACAAATATGTTAAAGAAGGACTAAACCAACAATAAATTAATTCATCATTAGTGATATTATTCTTATCCTCCACTTGTATAATGATTTTTTCATCTTTAGTATCTCTTGTAAAAGTAATTTTTTCAATATAATCATGGATAAATAAATAGGTATCTCATCGTTGATAAGGTTCAATAACAAAAAAAATATTAAACTTCATCACCCATATCATATTAGTCTATCAGTTTGATATGGCCTATAACACTCCACACTTTATCAAATCATATATCCATAGAAACACCATTTGAGTTTGTGAATCCATAATATATAGATCATGTTTAGATGATCACAAAAATACATCAACTAGTAGAAGTTTACATCATTAAATTGTAACAAATCTTTCTATATTCCCCTTTAATTATCGACCCACTAATATTTTCATAATACAACTGAAAATTTTAAAAGATAGCTTAATTAGATAATGTAAAACAACTTCCCAAAGTATCCCAAATCTATAAAAAAAATTGAGATTACACTATTTCTTTTTTTTAAACCTTATTCATGAAAAAATATATAGAACATAAATCCATTAATATTGTAATCATATAATATCTTAGACTACTTGAATGGTTCTCAAGGAAAATATTTCAAATCATTTTACAGTCCAACTCGATTATCAAAATTCATGATCTACATGTATAAATAAAAAATATTATTGGTTGCATAAATAATTTATTTCAATGTATTAAGAATTTTGTGTTTCATGTTGAGAAAACATATAAATATTCTCTTTATTGGTAGGATTTTTATCTCTTTGTCATTTTTTTCAACTCCAAAGTCATGTATTTATTTTCATCTTCAATTATTCAATGAATGGATATTTAATGTCACTATATAGTAGCTCAGATATATGTGATAATATGAAATCTATTTTTGAAATGATATAGAAGGAATTTTCCATACTTAATAACATAAAGTTAGAAAGTTTCTTGATATACTATTGGATTAAAATTTATTTTCATTATCATAAACATGTCTAACTCAATTGAGTTATGCCTCAGTATTATATATAAACATAAAAAAGGTGAGATACTTTTATTCATTGTTAAAATTAGTAATGCATCCTTCTAGTTATCCTTTTATTTTCACAAAATAAAATTCAAATGAACTAGATACTTAATGACAAAAATTATTTATAATAATAAAACATGTATGTAATGAGTTTGATAACATTAATGTAGAGGTAATAAAAAGGTCATATTATAACACTTTCCTATGGGATACATCCATCAATACTGTATGATCCCTTCTAAGTAAAATTATTTGGTCAAATACATACTTAAATGAATCATCAATGTAAATTATTTCTTAAATACTATCTCTAATTTTAATGTTTTATTAAAATTATTTTATAATTTTTTTCACACTGAATGGGTTTTAAGGAATTCTCAAAAAGTTGCCTGATTATTGGGTAAAACTAAATTATACAAGTTTTATTTTACTGGGTAGCAGTTCACACAAGAATAAAGGTACAAATTTCATAGTTAAAATGTCTAAGTTTTTTATTTGGAGTCTACAAAACTTATTCTATTTCAAGTTATTATATCTCAATGTTTTACTTCAATATCCATTAGTTAATTTCACATTTCCTTTCTACGAAGGAAAATATATTTTTCTTTATTTTTCATTGTAAAAAAATAAAGGATGATTTATATAATCTTTTGTTTATATATTAGACTTTATATTTACTTCTTCTAGTTATTTATGATAATTTAGATGTTTTTTTATTTTCCCATATCATTTAATTTATTGAAAAATAAAATTTTCACATACATATTTTCAATGTGTATACCAAAAAGTTTATAATGTAATAATTAAAATTAAAAATAATGAATTTTGATAAATACAAATTATTTTTTCTATTATTTCTTACCAACTGTATCTGATAATCATTGATATCATTTTCAAGAAACCGTGAACTAGTTCTCATTCCCAATTTATGCATCAATATTTTATAATTTTGATTTGATTTCTAAACATGATAATAATTATTATGAGGTCCTTGGGTCATTTCTCCATAATATCATGTAATTTCAACTTTATAACAATGAGATTCATCTAAAAATCAATCATGAAACATGAACCTCCAATTCTTTATATATAGTGGTCTTCTCAACTTAAAGTCAATGTTACAAACTAGATATGCCTTACTATTAAAAGGGTTCCTACCATATAGGTTTCATTATCAAGAAATATCATTGATAATCCATGTTATAGAAACACACATTTTGAACATTTTGTTTTTTCATTCATCATGTTTATCTACACGTTTGTCTCATAAATCATTCATTTATAATATATGAAGATAAATTTATACACCGATGTCTTTTCAGGGAATTTCATACTTCTATGATTTCCAAAATAGTGAAATAATTTTTCCCATACACATATATAGAGGTAGACTACAGGGGATCCAAATAACATTCCATAAGATATAAGTTTTACATGGATCCCCAAATGGATTAAATCGAATAGTTTCAAATCCAAAACACACATTTCTATAATCTAAAGAGAAATTTAAATGTGAATAATGAAATTATTTCTTTAATTTAGAATATTTTGGATATTTTATTAACCCACCATTGTAATTTTCTATGGTATGAGACTCTATTTACTCAATCAGATTAAGAGGCATGAAAAATCTCAACAATGTTGATTTTAATGAAATGTAATATAATATTTCCAGAGTGGTTTTATTTCTATTATTTATAATTATAAATTTGTTCATATATTCATCATGATTCAAAAATTTCTATTTATAAGTATAACATAATTTATACTCTTTTATATCTAAATATTCCCCCAGATACACCATGCAGCCATTTTTCTATATATTTATCTTTATTAATTGAGACTGATTTTGGTAAAAACATTATTCTTCACTTAAAATGTTGAAGCGATATTATATTGAAAAATTGTTTCATTCATCATGTCTAATATCATTGAAATTTCTTTATCTATAATCACACATAATCACTTGATATGGTATGAATTTTGTAGAAAGACAACTTTTATATACTTGATACATCATTTATAAAACTACATATTTCAATCTTCTATTTATTCCTAAACCTGATTTGATTTCTCATTTACATTCTCTCTTGTATTAATATTTTGAAAATAAAATATTGACTCAACTGACATGTTATAATATTCTTAATTCTATATAGTGTGGAAAACATCGTTAATCAGATTTTAAATTTCAATCTCCTCTATAAGGGAAGTAGTTTTTCATACTAATGACGGTCACAAGTGGAATTTTCTATAATTTCATATTCCTAATTCCACATCCATCTCACATTACAAGTTATAAATTATTTCAACATCAAGTAATCATAATCATCCTGTATTTTCATCAACATATGAAATTACAATTAAAACATGAAATTTTTATTATTCTGTCTATAGATCGATTTGAAATTGACAAATTAAAATATTCCTCCAACCCCTTAATATCTTGACATGTATTTCCGGGTAAATTAACTAAAATTATATCCATATCCATCTTATTGATAAATATAAATATAAAAAACACAATGAATATTAAATATATGAAATCATGTTAAAAATAAAACTTATAATTTTTGGAATAACAAAACATTAATATTATAAAACATATTAGAATTTTTAAAATTTAATAGAGAAAAAATAAAAAACAATATAATTATAGTAAATTTGTATTATTATTAAATATTTTATGAGATAAAACATTCCTATATCATATTAAAAAAATAACACGTCACATAAAAATCATTAGAAAACATCAACACAATCAACAGTGGAAATTTTTCAAACCACTTATAACACTTTGAGAAACTCTTTATAGGTAACCCTATTTTTTAATAATAATAAAATTGAATCTCATAAAGATTAAATAAATCAAGGAACATATTTTTCATTAATAATTATTTAAGTTCACCTATGTAATGAATATTAGGATACGTAGGGGTGATTTTGTGTTATCCTTAAAAATATTTTTTATTATTATAATTTTTTACCTTACTCGATATATACCATATATTTTTATATTAATAGATTAATTTATTTTTCAATATTAGTGTCGCCCATTTGTAAAAAAAATAAATTAAAAATGATTATATATTATTTTATAAGGTTGATTTTATATAAAAGGGATAAAATTCTTGGAATGATATTCAAATCCAATTTTTCTGAAACCACTGCTATTGGGTTAAATTTATTTCTAATAAGTTACTAAAAAGTAAAAAAGTTATAAAAATATTAAAATAAAATTTTATTTATAAATTAATATGAATGACTATAATAATCAATGAATAAATAAATTATAATTAAAAAATATATATGAGTAAATGACTGTGGTGGGAACATCAATAAAATTTTACAACACATTCTAAAAAATTATAAATATAAAAATAGATATGATTATTCATTTAAATAGAATCAATATCAGGATAACATAATTTCATGATTTCAAAATACATAACCATATCTAAAGAGTCATATTATGACATAATGAATTTAAAATATACATAAAAACATAAAATTAGAAGTAATAGATATGAAACTATAAATAAAATCTATATTCTAGGGCTTGGTTTGAGGGATAGGGAAGATGTCTTCATGAACTGGGGTTGGGATCAATGGTAGGTAAGGATGACATCATGATCTGGGTATGGGACTTAGGGGAAGGGAGGAAGACAGTTTGGTTGGAAATTAGTGGATGGGGTTGCGTATTTAGGGGGGAAGTTGTTGGATAGAGGGAAGGGGTACAGCGGAGATTAGATTTATGGTATAAGAAAGAATGGGGTTTCATTTTGTGAAATTAAATATTTATTGTTTGTGGTGATTAAAAACCACCACAAAAACATTCTTTTGTAATAGTTTATTAATAACCAGCTATTGATAATAAATCAGGGTTGTTTTTTGTGAATTCCTACTAATAAGTCAACAGATATTCGATTTTTTATAAATTGCAGGGGATATATAAAACTGCATCACATAAATAGCCATAAATATCTTTCTATATAGTAAAATAGTAATAGAAACATTATTCGAAAACTGAATAAGTTATTTTATGGGTTTTAATAATATTATATAATTCATTGATTAAACTTTTCTAAAAGAATCTAGGATTCATAAGTAAGAGAATTTATCCCAACTAGTATATGACTATATATATTTATAGATATAATCAATGTCCTAGTTTATATTAATGATACCATATTAGTAGGATTAAAATAATATTTTTGTGTAGAGTTAAATTATATGATAAATAATTAATTTTAAATTTTTTATAATTTGTGAACATATATTATTAATTATAATACAAGATAATCAATGTCTTGATTAAACTTTTATTAATTAATATAAATATTCCAAAGAATCGCTAAATTGGTTTTAGATGGATGATAACAAGAACATGTTATCCCCCATTCTAATAAGAATGATCTTATTAAATGTGATGTTAAAATTTTGATTAATTTCATAGAGCTTAAAAAAATCGATGGAATTTTAATCTATTTTATATCTACCCAACATTATATTATTATCCATGTTTCAATCAAAATATACCAAATTAAGTTACTTTTGGTAATAAAAATAATGCTTCACTGTATCAGATGAATTGTCAATTTTGACAACTTCTATTGAATAATAAATGAGAATAAACTGATGGGGTTAACTTATACATAGTGGAAAGCATTAAAACATGATAAAAAACTAAAATTAAATGTTATTTATGTATCAGAGAATATATATTTCATTTCATAATCAGAATAAACATTTTATTTCAAGATGAACAATGTAGGATAAGTATATAGATACAATAAAACCTTGTAATGACTTTACAGAGAAATAGAAACCATTTTATGATGTTAGAGAGGTGGTTTTCTTCCCTATATCAACCGCATCTAATAATAATTGTGTTATTAACTTTTGGAATTAATATAATGAAATAATTGATAACAAATCATGATGAGATTAATTATCACATCATTAAAGTAACTGTGGATAATTGAATTATGAAATTTGTATACTCATCTATAATCGATTAATTACAACGTATGATGAAAATCACTACTTAATATCGTTTTTAAGAAAAATATGTGTAACCTTAGTTTTCAACCAACTCCATTTTCTTAAAAATTTTAAGAAACCCCATACTTTATAAGGTATGTACCTTTTTGGAAATCTATTAATTGATTTTAAAATAAATTATCCTACGAGATTTTTTACCCATTGGTTTTCCGATCAATTTGAGATAAAATTTAACAAAAAACAAATATATGGGGTGAAAAGGTGAAAAAATAACTATGAGAATTATTACCACTATCATAAGTGCGGGTTTAAAATTTTAATAACTAGTTTGGGTTTTCATGTTTCTAGGAGTTGATTCCAATAGTTATGGTTTAATATATGATTTTAAAATATTATTTTACTTGTGTTTCTGATATCATGTGTATATCGAGCGGTATTGGGTTTAATAAATAATATTTATTTGTAACATATAATAATTAATCACGTATGGTGTTAGAGTAGATGATATTTCTAATAAGTGGATAATTTATATATGGAATTTACACCAAACCCCTAAGAGATATATTGTCAATTTATTGTTATATTAAGAATTTGGGTTGTGTTTATTGATTTGTTTTTATAATAGATGACTCGTATCACCCTTAAAGAATAAATAAAATTTTTATATAAGATTATAGTAAATTTTAAGACCATTATAGGTATTTTTTGTAAATAAGGATAAATCATACAATGGTTATTATTAAAATAACATGATCCTAAAATGAAAAAGAAATCTTGTTGTGGAATATAAATAATAAAATATGTTCTAGAATTTTAAAAATCCAAACATTTTAGTGAAAATATTGAGGTCATTAGATCGTTACGGTAAAATAGAATCACATAGAGGTAATAATTTCATAGTGTCCTGGAAGAAAAAAAATTATATGAGAGAAAAATGACAATAAATTGATAAAACATCTAGGTAGCCACATCATGGTAATATAGATATAGTATAACATGAAATATTTGAGAAATTCAAATTATTAGAACTTGATAAAGTACAGTTATGTTTTTTCATATTTTTCAGGAGACTCAAAGAGCCTGAATAGAAAACCATTCACATTTTACTATTTTAGAGATAATTTTTAGATCATGTTTAATATTTCTAGATAATTATTATCCATTTTAATTTATGAAGAAATAGAATTGTTTCGTGGTTAATATATAATTTTTCAATAGATACATAAGATAAGAAAAATTATTAATACTTGCATATAAAAATTAAGAAAGACTAATAATTAAAATTTGAAACGTCAAAATATACATTCCATCTTTCATAGTGAAAGTTATTTATTTGATATGTTATTTTATAGATTTTATTAATGAAATAATATTTTTCCATAGTGAAATATAAATCACCATGTTTTCTATTAAAATAAATTTAAATCTTAGTTACATATGCTTTAATGTACTGTAATATGTTGAGTTTTTATGATGTAAACTCACATGAATTTTAGAGGTGTATTTGAATGATTTTTTCCAATATTTTAATAAGGAACAAAGTTGAGAATATATTATATATTCATTTGAATGGTATACTTATCTATAAAATAAAGAATAAGATAATGTGAAGAAATGGGAGGAGAAAAAAAGAGAGAAAGGAGGAATGATAGATAAGCTGAACAAACAATTATCAGCAACAAGAAATTTTGTAAGATATGAAAATGTTGAGATAGATGATCTTAAAGGAAAATGATTATATATTATACTATTTAATATCTGTTTTAATTGTGTAATATTAATATATTTTTTTAATGGGAAAATACCTAACATGAAATCCATAAAAAAAACATCCAAGAAAGGTGTTCCTAGAGTGGTAATGGGTTTTTATATATATCTTTAACTCAAATAATTTCTCATAGTGATTCAAGTGTGATGAAAAATTAATCAATATTTCTCTATGAATAAAGTATTAGTATTCTAGGTGAACCATGTAAACCATATTGTATTCTTTGTGATTTGATAACTAGTACAATAGAAATGATTCAAAATATGAGATAATCACCATGTTTTAACTAACTATAAGGAAAACATCATTAAAGTGAGAAAAAAATTAAAATTATTATACCTATATTATAACACTCTTATTATATCTCTCTCGTAGACCAAAAACCTGTATTTTGTATGACGAAGTTTTTAAAATTATAAAATTTTCAAACTAATGAATCTTATCACATTTAAAAAAAATACTCTATCTTATATACTATTTGATAGTTAAAATCATTATTTTTATTCATGTCATAATATATAATTGGTGTTTGTTGTAATATATGACAACCAATCATAAAAAGAAAGATCGTATGATTTAAAGAGGTGAACCCTATGATTTTCTATTAATATTATATAATGTATTGAACCCATATTATAAGATATATAGTTATGCTACAAGATATTAACCATGGAGAAGGGTTTTATGACAACTATGTTAACCATTCATAAGGGTTTTTAAAAAAATTATATTGAGTTTTTTATTAATTGTCTTAAATGAGATATCTAATATTAAATGGAAAAATATAGAATTTACCAAATCAAACTTATTTTTTAATTTTGTTTGAAAATATAGTATTTTATAATATATTAAATGATTGTTATTTTTTTAAGAATTTTTCATAAAATACTATTAAAAATAAAATGCTCATGATTTCAATTATTTAATACTTTTGGAATATTTTATTTAATAAATTTATTTTTTTTAATTTTTTGTGGATAGAATCTAATAAAATAAACATTATATAAATTTTTCATATTTATTATCTTTTAATTTTAAAATGATTAATTATAATTTTATATCATTCAATAAAATTTATACATGCTAGATATTAAAATTTTATTTAAATAAGTTCAATAAATAATCATGATAACTTTTAAATTACATGGTGAATTATTAATTTATATTATAACATATTTGGAATACAAATAATCATCTAATCCATTAATCACACCTTAGTAGAGATATATAGATATAGGGGAATTGAACCATACTTATCACTACATGGGATCATAGTATATATTTACAAATGTGGTCTTGGATATCTATTACACTATACTTTTATAAGAGTAGTTTTTTATGTCTGGTGATTTTTATCTTCTATATGAAAATATTTTCATGATATTTTTTTATATAATTCATTTTATAAATTCATTGAATAACAAAATTAAATCTCTTAATGTGAATTCATACTAAAAATACATAATTATTCAAGGGATATGTATTTTTTGTAAATTGAAATCGTTAATTTTATTTAATATATATATGGTTGATAAAATGATTCAATATAATCATAAATACATATATCATTTAAATGATATGAAATAAGTTGGGGAAAATATTTATATTTTTTTAATGGTGAGAGCATTAAAAATATTTTTATATACAGAGGTGTTAAATTAATTCCTATAATCACATGTTTCATTATCTACATCAACCAAATTGTAGATTCTTCATAAAGTTGGGAACCCATGGACTATATTGTATAAGACGTCCATGATAAAGGTTATATGATCATGGGAGTCAGGTAACACATGGATTGGAAAACCTAATAGGATTATGCTCAAAGAGAAATGTTGTTAGGATAATTCTTTAAATAAATATGGGAATATTTTTTTCTACCTTAATATTTTGTTTATTTAGTACAAAACAATTTTAAAATTATGACGACCAAAATATCTATATCTAAAAAGAAATTTTAAATTTTAGAAACAAACATAGGTAAATATGGATATTAACATATTCAGATTTTATAATTTGTAATGATAAAGTTTAAATTGGAGTATATTAAATAAAAACTATTATATATTATTTTTAAAAAAATTACTCATTATATGTAATTTTTATATAATAAAATAGATCTAGATTTTATATTATAATATCTCTATAAAATTCAAGTTCATGTCCTAGTATTTCATTTTTTAGGAGGAACAATGAATGTACCTAAAATATTCTAACATTTGAATAAATTTTTTCTATTAATAATATCTAGATTCATTGTTTCTTTACATTTTCATTGAGAACAAGAAATTCATACCCAAATTCCAGATCAGTATTAGTCATTTTTATAATTATTTCTACAATTTCACAAATATGAACTGTATAAATTTTACATAATAACCATGAAAATTTATTGAAGATGTATATTTATATATAAAGAAAAAAAATAAAAAGGACTCTCTTTGATTTTACTTAATCTATTTAAGTTATTCTAAAAAATTTCACCTCAAATGTCAATAATTTTTATATAAGAAACATTTATCATCATTTAAAAGATACCCATTATATTTCACAGTGTATGTTATTTTTTTGTTTTAGTATTTTCATTCTTATAGTTGTTTTTTTATTTCATTTAATTTTTTTTCCTTGCACTGTCAACAATTTTACATTATGATAAAAGCCAATGTACTATTCATTACTCCTAAAATATTATATACAATTAATATATTTCATATTTTTTTAAATGTGTTGATATGTAGAAGCATAAAATAATTGATAAATGTCAATGATGATTTATGTATTTACTATAATGAAATTATTACTACACATTATGTGGGATCATATTATATAATTATATCTTTTATATTACATATATATTTTTCATAGTGTTACTATATGCATTCTATAAAGATAAACTTATTTATATTGATTTTTTAAATAAATCTATTTTCAAAATTTTTATTATGAACAATGCGTATTAATTTTATTAGAATGAGAGAATATGTGTTCATGAAAACATAATTATACGTCAATACATTTTATAATTTAAATATTTGATATATAACATGTAAACCAAAAACATCAAAATTTGTGATTAAGATTCTACATACCATTGGAATAGTTTCAACAAACATATACATGCTAAAAAAATACCAATAAATTATAAGTATGGATTATTTTAATCCTTTAATTATAAATCAATTAGTATATATAATCATTTCTCACTAAGATATATGACTATATATCCTTTTGATGGAAAACAAGAAAGTAATACTCAGATAATAGATATAGTAAATAAAAATATGTGTATTATATTAATATTGACACCAAGTTATGGTTATATGTACATTGTATCATTTATTAGTAACTATAGTTTAATGGGAATGTGTATCTAATGAGACATAATTTTATAACCATAAAATAATTTATGTTTTGAAAAATGAATTAAAAAAAATCTTGGTAAATTTTGTAGGTAGTTTTATTAGATAAATGTATAGAATATATAATCCAAGAAGTATCCAAAAATTTGTGAGTTCATAAAATCATATCATAACTCACTTCTACCAAGAAAGTGTAAAGGAATTGTTTTTTAAACTAAGATATATATCCCCATGTCAGATGAATCGCTAAGAAGGTATTGATTCATTATCCTCTTTTTATGAATTTTATGGTTCTAATTAAAGCTATTAACATGATAAGGTTCTCAATCGACTCAGTGATATCTCATAGTCTAACAATGTATACTGAAATACTAAGATATATCACAACTCATGATATTTACAAGGTTAAAGAAAAAATATTACTCAATTCCAAGTTGGTTTTCCACCCCCCCCCCCCCTCTAAAATTAATTTTATACTATAATAATCTTTTCAATTAAAATTGTTCAGGTAGAAACGGGTTATAAACCATGGTGTTCAATCCTCTAGTCGATCCTGGTTATACCCCATGAAATTCATCCCTTCCACATTAGTCATTTAGACCCCCAATTTCCATTAACATGAATGGTTATACACACCAACCTCGATATTATTTAGTAACTTTTCTAACACCCCAGTCCCAAGATCCTTCTTATTCTTTTTGATCTTATAGTTTAAATTCATCTTTCTTATTTAGAGTGATCGTTCTCCATGAGCATATAAGATTTGGATTTCTTGTGTGCTCCCTCAAGAACATTAGAAAATGTTTTGGTCTAAAAAATCATTCAACATATAGTCTGATCTATATTCTCTTAATTACCTTTGAATACATGTGTATTTCTCCTTCAAGGGACTCTTCGATTTGTTTATCCTTCAACACCTTGATACTAAATGTATCGGTCTCTCTAATGATCTTTTGTTAACCAAAAGAATTATCAATTCTATCTATAGCAATTTTATTCAATACCTACACCACATCTGTATATTCACAAAATCATCATGAATATTATTATAAAAATATCCTTTTCAATTTCTTCAAGATTATATTATAGAAATTCCATGAAATTTGATAGTAGGATTATCTCTTTCAAATCAGTCAACTGATTTTTGATATATGTATCACATAAATTCATCTATGTTCTAATTAAAATATTCATTTTAATCCACTTAGTACTTTATATTTAATCTTCCACGACATATATTAATTCATTTTTTCTCAAATATTTCTTCTACAAAAATATCTTATATTTTCACGTCTTTATGCAATCATCCACATCGCACAATCGGCTATGTGGTTCCCAATCATCTACATCACTAAATCAAATACGTGATTTTCCTATGTCACTAAATTAGTAATGTGAATTGAATACATGGATAAACTTGATATATGATTTTACTACCAATCTAAATCAACTTTTTAGTTTTCTTACATCTCAAAATCAGAAACATGACCCAGGTGAACCGTCTACGTGGATCTATAAATTTTGGACATCACTCAAATAAATAATGAACTTATTCAGATATCTTTGAAACCTTCTCCGTCAATAAAAAAAATCACAAAAATATTATTTAAAATTCTCACTAATTGAACAATACATTCTATTGATTCTTTTTAATATCATCTCATCAATCATCGCACTAACTTTTCTAAAATATTGTTAACTTCCCTCTTCGAGTACTTCATATTATGGACTCATAGTAACATCACTGTATATCATGGAAGTACCTCGATAATCATTTTTACATACACGTATCTATTATCATAAATACTATTCAATACCACTGTTAACTCATAATAATCATCCAAGCATCAACAACAACAAATATTGAACCATTGACAACAAATGAAATAATTATTTAGGCATAACAATTTACCCCTCTTAATTTGTTAGCAATGACAATATTCAATTTGAATATGTGTTCTTGGATGGATTCTCACTTTTTCCCCCTTATTGAATTTATGATCTTATCATTTTCTAGGTATATCCCTTTTTCAGTTTTAGTTGAACCTTTTTTCTTTTGGATTTTTCTTTATTCATTAAACATTAGTGGTCGATTCTCTTTTTTTGATAGAGATCATTTGATGCGAATTTTACCTAAAGTTTTGGGGTATTTATTTTCTGAATTCATGAATTCTATGTATAAATAAGTAATGAAATTATGATTATATTCAATGGTTTGGAAGTCTTCTTAGGTTATCTAGGATTTATTTATAAAATTTGGGATGAAAGCTGTATGCTAGACAATTTCATGAAGTGAACAGTTTACAATATAGGAAATTATAGACAGATATATGTCATGAACTTTTTCAAAGGATGAAATGGTAATACACTATAAAACTGTTTTAGAATACAAAATGGTCCATCAGGTTTATATTAACATAAGGCAAATTATTTTTGGGTGTATCTCATAAATCGATAAATTCATTTCAAGAAAGGGTTTAACATATTGAATTTATAATCTTTTTGGTCCTAAAACACATGATGAATACAGTTTTGTTTTATCAAATATGCATTTCTCTCTCTCTAAAATCATAAGGTGAGTCTATGTGATTTTGTATTTATTTCTCTATTTTAGTATTTCCTGATCAAGTGTTTAATCTCTAGTGAGTCCTTTCACTTTTATTTTCCCATCCCTTTTACTTTTTCTCTATTGTATCAATGGAATCTCATGAACACGGTTGTTTTGGGTTTTTATATTAATGTCTATGTGATTTTTTTTCTTCATGTGATCACTATCACCTTCATTATTTATGTTGTTACATAATGGATTCATTTAATAGATCTCTAGATAAGGGTAGGTGGTCCAAATCAAACCTTATGGAATGTTTATAAATGTTTAAGTATGTGATAAATTATGTGACTGGAAAGACTCAAAATGTTCTTCAAAAATTATAATATAGGGTGTTGTTAATCATGTGTTTTTACAACTTTTTGGATCCATTTTGAAATAATAGTGTTGTGACCTTACCTATGGCAACCCATAGGGTGATCCAACCCTAGAATAATAATTTATTGGATAATGGTTTAAAAATTTATTTTTCATGATATGATACATAAGGTGATTTCTTGTAATAGATTCACCATATAAAATATCATACATGGATATTGAATGAATGGATAATTGAAAGAAAAATGGTAATTAAAAAATGATCATTGAATCTTATGATGTTTTTTGTGGTATTCTTATCATTATGTCTTGTGATGTGATTTATACTGAAATGATTATATAAAGGTATTTACCCAGTGATACTAAAATGATTTTATAATAGGATTTTCCCAATTATAATAAAATGATTAAATAAATGTATTTTTATAGTTATGATAAAATGATTATAAAAAGGGGTTTTCCCGGTGATACTAAAATTATTATATAAAGGGTTTTTCCTAGTTATGTTGAAATTCATATATAAAGGTATTTTCATAGTTACACTGAAATGATTGTATAAATGGGTTGTCCCATTATGTTGTAATTATTATAAGGTCCATCCTAGTTGTGTGATTATTCCATGGACTTGTATTTATGGTTTTAATGGTTCAATTACATGCTTGATAATATTTCAGATTGGGGCAAAAGAGGGTAGATTTTTTTATTTTTTTAATTGTTTAATAATTTAAAATGTTGATCACTATATTGCATGTCTTATTATCAAACTAGTATTTCTCATACATGGTGGGGTCAACCTATTGGGTTTTACTCACATTCTATTAAGGATTTTAATTTGAAACTGAGAATATTACATTGATTTATTTTTGGATAAGGGTAAGGGGCCTTATTGTTGATTGTTGCTTACTGCATGGGTTAGCGGATAGAGATGATACTGATTTGTGATTTTGTACTGAGGTCCTTTGAGTTTATTTGTATCATTTTGTTCTTTTACATGTATGATTTTTATTTTATACTTTATTTATATTTCAACCTGGCATTACATGGTTCTTTTTTATTTGGTTTACTTGTTCTATCCTTTAAATTTTAGTTATACAATGTATCGTTTAATCTATGTCCATTACAATGATATTTATTCTTTTACGATGTACTTCAAATATTTATTAGAGGGTATAGTCCCTGAAATATGTTATCAACACCCTCTCTACTAGATTAAAACCTCTGGCATTTTGGGAAGAATTATTGAGGTCCATTAACCAACATGATTTGGAGACATTAGAAAGAGTCGTATTTTGGGACATTATAATGTGGTATCAGAGCTAGGTTATTATTTTCTATGTCATTACTAGTTCAGAATGGAAATAATTAGACTATGATATTTTGGGATGTGGTAATGAGCCTGTGCATGGGAGTAGATAACTCATGTATGGGGGAAATCAGAGTACCTAGGGATTGGATTTATGTTCATGTTGTTCCCTTGTTAGGGTTTTATATTATTTAAAATTAGGTGATTCAGAAGTTTTGTGATGTTATTTTTTCTTTAGATTTATACTCATGGACCAATATAGAATAAGATGAGTATTAAATCATCATGATATACACATAGAGATATATCTTGAAATGTATTTTCCGTGATAGGGACATATTCATTGCATTAGATATTTTTTTTGAAAGAACTATTAAAAATAAAACCCTTGTTATACTTGATAAATAAAATGAAAGAACTATTATTTCATTCTAATTTACCTGTTATGATTTTTTAGAGAGACCATGAACCAACAGTTCTCAATTGTCTTCACTTGCTAAGGTATAACTTGTTTTTATCCATTGATTAAAGGAGTTCATTTTTCTTGTAAAAAAATTCTTCTTTGTAATATTTTAATTGAGAATCAGTATAGAGAAAATTAGCTCAAACATAATGCATTTAAACCATAGATTCTTGTAGTTTCTAAGGATCATATGAATGAAAAACATTGTAATATATTTCTTAGGGTTATGTGATTCAGGTTTAAAGATAATGTTCGCATCATAAATTTGATGTTTGTGATGAGGATAGAGTTTCAGTTGCATCATCCATCTATGTTCATTGGGGACACATTCTCATAGTCATCCAAGTTCTGGATCCATTCAATCCATATAATCTTCAATAACCTTAATTCAATTGCTGATGGGGTGGTGAATATTTATACATACATGATTCATGGGTCATCCAAACATTAGTGGGATACTATAGAGAATAACGTGAAAAAAGTGGATTTATCTGAGAAGTACTTCAAGGAATATATTTTGATCCACTTATTTTTAGAGATATTGAAGGATGATAAGGATAGTGATTTCATACACATGATGTAAGAGGGATTGTTAGATATGGAATATGTGGGATGCTTCAACAAGCTACAATGGTTCGATCCATCTTTATATGATGATTAGATCTCTAGGGTGATACACTTTCAAGAGGGTATTTTCTATGAGATCATGCCAAATGTAATTTGGTTTCACTCAAGTAGCTCTTTTGATGTGATTAATCATTCCATCATCATGTAATAAATCTGAGTGAGGTCCTAGATGTCTTTCATGTTCATTCATAAGGGAAAACTGGGATATCTTATTTAAGTGTCAAGAAGCACCACTATGATACTTGTCACCAAGGAATGAGTGGGAAGAATATATAAGGAAATGGGAATCTATTATAGGACCATATTTCATTACAAATCTATCAGTGTGGAATGTTTAGTAACAATAATCCTTAATAATTGAACCCTACTTTGGAGTGTCATGTTGTTGATCAGCTAGGACACCTGCATAAATCTTGTATGGGAATACAAAACTAGAGCAGTGGAAGGGGGTCAAGAAAGGTACCATATTCTAGTAAAGACACAGCTACCCCTCAACATACTAGTAGCCAGATTTCCACTAGAAGTTGAGGAAGAGGCAGGGATTGTGATAACCTAGTGCAGAAGTATTAGTAACATGTAGAGGGAAGAGCCCAGGGGGTCATTGTCATGACCCCCTCCCCATAATGTGTACCCCTCCTGGGTTGGAAATGTGATAAGGGAGATAATGACCCCGAGTCCCACCTCCAGTAGTCCATGGGTTGGTGACTGTCATCGAGGGTATAGTAAACACACAAATGGGAGGAATTACCCTCTAAGAGAACACATGTGAAAGAGAAAGATAAGATTGACACCAACCAACTCCATCTCGAACTTAAGTATAAAAAACCCCAAGTGCACATATGTAATGTCATGAAAAAACTACTACAACAAAAAGGGAAAAACTATAAGTACAAAAGGAAAGTAAAAATAGCAGAAACCACAAACCCGAACAGTTCCTACAAACCCCAATATAGTAAAAACATGATTGATCTCTAACCTACAACCATGTGACCTGAAAAAATAGTTCATATATACATAGGGTGAGTATAAAAGTATACTCAATATGATCCTCCATCGAGCCTCTCATGAAAAGGTAAAGAAATCATGCTAAATCACAGTAAACAACAAGTGAAACTAACTCATCACCTAAAAAGGTATACTATGTTCCTAGACTCTCCATGGCTACTCTCACCAATTATCACATACAATAGTATATAATATAATAATAATATCAATGGTACCCTGCTACTACTTCCACACTGGTTTTCCACTTTTCCCTAACATCGCACATCCTAAGCATCTCTCTCCAAAAATGCTTTCCCAAATACATCTGGGTGAAGCCCCACAACATGCACCTCATGAAAAAAAACCACCACCTCTATGTAGGAAAAGTAACCAGGTAGTTTCTGGGAGCCACCATAGCTCGCAAAACATTTATCATACATGCAAATTAAACCTCACGCTATTACAACCCATACACTGAGTACTGATCCTCAAGAAAACTAGCCTATAAACGTTACACCTATAGTGTTCCATTGAAAACTATATCCAAAATATATGTTTGTGAATAACCAAAATCCATTACAGCCCTCTATTAACATATTTGGGGAAAACTAACTGCTCTTCCTACCATCACAAGTAACTAACAAGAGAAGAGAGTGGGGTCAAAGGGCATAGTCAGCCATACATCCTCCCACCAAAATTTTGGGAACCCCCCCCCCCCAGGGGCTCAAAATCCTCGGGGTGTCAGTTTCCCTAACTGACGGGGTGGATTAGCGTATAGAAACACAAAAAGTATAGAATATACTATGTATCACTACCACACTATGCTCATAAACTAGTCTTAGACACAACTACAACTAACGTGTCTCGAACTCTCAGTTTCAACTTCTAAGAAAAGGTATCCTATAAGAACACAACCAATTAAAGAAATTTAATACATTACTTCAGTCCCTTTTTACCAGTTTCACTATACGTTAATTAATTCTTTAAGCATTAATTAACCATTAATAATTTCCACATTATATTTCATTAGCATCACACCCAAATTTTATTGCTCCAATAAATTTTAACCACAACATTGCATCCTAGTAATCTCCAACCCCATCGGTTAACATCATTTTTTCAGTCATTTATTAATTGAATTATTACATTCCCATATTCCTAGGAATTCTAGAAAAACATTCTAAGATACTAAACACAAGGGGTTGAACACGGTGAGTAGGTGAACTACCCGTTGAGTCTTTTCCACCTATAGAAAGATCGTAGACCCATCCTCCCTCAAGAAGCTAAACACTGAAAGCACATGGAATAACTCGCGTGTCTTTTCCCCTTTTGGAAGAATGGTATGCAAGACCATATTCCTCTAGTAGTGGGGAGTTTAATGTAGATAAACAACCAACAAGAAAGAGCAAGAATCTATACATTCACATCCAACTCATCCAATCATCTCTAGTGTCCTCCCCGACACCCACATGCATAAAATAATGCATATCTTCACTCTAGGTGTCAAATGATGCCAGAATTAATAGGCCTATTTTCCCCACATATCACAAAATCCTTCTAGGCTCACATCACAACACAAGAAGTAGGAAAAAAACATCATATCAATAGGGTTCTTTTCACTTAAACAAGCATACCATTATAACTATTCTAGAATATTGTTCATGAACTCAAAATTTGGAAAAGAAAATTTTGGCTACCTTTGGAACCTCATAGTTCTTTAAACACTGTTCATCAACTCAAAATTTGGCAAAGGAAATAGAGGCTACCATTCCACTATTCACATAAGTCTATCGTTGGACTGTTCACATAAGGCTACCGTTGCACTATTAATATAAGACTACTGTTAGACTATTCACATAAGGCTACAATTGCACTATTCACATAAGGCTGCCATTGCACTATTCATATAAGCCTACCATTAGAACTATTCAAATAATACTACAGTTGAAACTGTTCACAAGGCTACCATTGGAACTGCTCACACAAGCCTACCCTTGTAACTGTCCACATAAGCCTACCGATGAAATTGTTCCCATAAGGCTATTGATGACATTGTTCACATAACTGGAAACATTGTTCATAGAACTAGAAATTCGAAAAAGAGTTGGGGATAGGTCATATTGACTGCCTGGAACACCTTAGACCCCAGATTTCAGCAAGGGAATGGACCGGAGAGGTCTGGGCCATTACATGAGATACCTCTCAAAACATTCTATCCCTCGAGAATTCAAAACCAACCTAAAAGGAAAAAAAAGAAATAAGGTCTGAACAACCACCCATTGAGATACCTCTCAAAAGATTGTAAGCTACAAGAAGAAAACAACCAAATCCATCTCATAAACATGAAAGGTCTATAACTACAAAGAAAACATCTCTTTTTTAACATATAAAGATTTAAACATCAAACTTCTTAGGGTATTTAGCAATTCTTTGTGACTCACGTTCCCGAGTACTCTACTCCACATCACCATGTCGCCAAAAGACACAACCCAAGGGGATAGAACTCCCATGAAACACCTTCTCTTTGAAATATAGGATCTCCAAAGGTGCTCCTCGAAAGTATCATCATCATCAACATCGATATCTCCCCAATCAGTGACGTGTGATTCTTCAGGAAGATAATGATGGAGCTATGATACATGGAAACATCATGTATCTGGATCATCTACGGGGGAAGTTCTACTTGATACGCCATGACTCCAACACAAGACAACACCTCGAAAGGACCAAAAACTGGGGAGAAAGCTTAATCTCACGACTGAACCTTCGCTGCCCATGATAGGGGGTCACATTTAGAAACACGTGATCCCCAACATGAAACCCTAAAGGTTCCCTCATTTGATCATAATAAGATTTCTGATGATCTTGCACTGTCATTACCCTCTCACAAATCACCTGAACCAACTCTGATGTATTCTTCACTAGTTTCGGTCTGAGAATTGCTGACTCTCTGACCCCAGTCCAGCACAATAGAGAATGGAAAGGTCAGCCATACAAGGCTTCAAATGGCACCATACTGATGGTGGAGTAAAAAATATTGTTGTAATAGAACTCCACCAAGGGTAAGTGGCCCATCCACAAACATCCAAAATCCATGACCCAAGATATCAACATGTCTTCAAGAGTCTGGATGGTTGGCTATGTCTGGATACCTATTTGTGGATGATAAGCAGTGTTAAGGCATAGATGAGAACTAAAAGCATACTGGAGACCTCTCCACACCCTGGTGGTAAAATGAGGATCTCGATCAAAAATGATCATCCTTGGGACTCTATGAAGTCTCTGTACCTCCTCCAAATACTGCCTTAAAAAGACTTCCACTGATCTTGACTCCTAGATCACTATGAAGTGGGATGATTTTGTTAAATGATCCTCTACCATCCAAATAGAGTCATGTACTCTCGGAGATTGAGGTTAACTATTAATAAAGTCCATTGATATTTCATACCACTTCCACATAGGAATTTATAATGGCTTCAGAAAACCACTCGGGACACGATGCTCAGCCTTGACCTTATGGCATACCAAACATCGAGACACAAACTCTGCAACTGCATGCTTCATCCGAGGCCACCAAAACTGACTCCTCAAAGATCAGTACATCTATTTCACACTACAATTCACCGCTAAAGGAGAACAATATAACTCTCTAATAACTGTCTCACACATAGTCAAAGGAACAAATAGCTTTTCATGATACAAAACTCGGTGTTGTTCATCATCAGACCAACCATCAGGGGCCTCTCCCCAAACAACCAGGTCTCTTCAGAACCCCACCTCTAGATTCCCCAAATGGGACTCTTCCTCCTGCTACACCAGAGATGACTACATTGTCATTTGAAAAAGACAACTTCTTCCCCCCAACTTCTCCCATATCGAGATGTAATGTCGAAATTTATTCCATAACTCTCCAGAAATCACAAGATCCACGCACTACATCACTAAATGACTTCATGCTCAGTGCATCAGATACAACATTCCCCTTTCAAGGGGTATATGATATTTCGTTGTTGTATTCCTATAATAACTCCATTCACTGACGTTCTCACAATTTTAAGTCATGTAGGCAGAAAACATACCTCAGGATCTTATGATCGGTGAAAACCACAAAGAACTCTTCAAGGAGGTAATGTCTCCACAAATTCATAGAAAACACCATAGATGCCCATTCAATATCATGGGCGGAATTGTTCCATTCATGGGGAAGTAACTACTGAGACCCATAAGAAACAACCAATCTCTGCTGCATCAGAATACATCATAACCCCAGATGTGAAGCATCATTTAAAACATAAAAATAAACTCCCTCTGCATGAAGACAAAGAATTTGAGCACTTACTAATTTCTCCTTTAGATACTCAAAAGATTCCAAAAAATGATCAGTCCATATGAATTACTGATCCTTTCTAGTCAGTGTTGTTAGAGTATTTGGAACCTGAGGTAAATCGGCTACGAATCTCCTTTAGTAGCATGCAAGACCAAGGAAACTTCGCACCTCTGCCACTATCTTAGGGGCTTCCCAAGATGCAACTGCATCTATCCTCAATGGATCCACAGGTAATCCATGTTGGGACACAACATGCCGCATTAAACGGACATCTCGAGCACTAAACGCACGCTTTGAAAACTTCGCAAACAGTTTTTGTTGATGAATAACTCCCAAAACACCATGTAGATGCTCTGCAAGCTCCTCATCACACATAGAGTACAAAAGCATGTTGTCGATGAAAACCACCATGATCTTATCTAGGAACTCACAGAACACCGCGTTCATCAATACCATGAACATAGTTGGAGCATTCGTCACACCGAACGACATCACAACGAACTCATAATGCTCGTAATGACAACAAAAAGTAGTCCTTCGGATATCTTCATCCTTCACATGCATTAGATGATATCCAAAACGCATGTCAATATTTGAAAACAAATTTTAACCCTTTAGTTGATCACATAAATCACCAATCCATGTAAGAGGACAGCGATTCTTCACTGTCACATTGTTTAAGTGATGATAATCGATACACAACTATAAATTGTTGTCAGCCTTCTTCACAAACAAAACTGGTGAACCCCCCGGTGACACACTCTCCCGAACAAAACCACAGTATAACAGACCATAAAGTTTTATACGTATCTCTTGTAACTCAGAAGGTTACATCCTATATGGATACATAGAGATATGAGATGCTCATGGTTGTAGCTATCCCAAACTCGATCTTTCATCGAGGGGGTAATGCTACAACCTCTTTTAGAAAGACATCAGGGTACTCTTCTATGACCATGGGAAATTCTAACTAATGAACCTATAAAGAATGCAAAATCATCTCATCCATCAATGATGATAAGGACGTAACACTCCTCTGACACATCCAAGGGTCTTGCTCTCCAACAAACACCATTGGCTCTCCATCTGCACTGAAGAACAAAACCTGCCTCCTAAAGCAACCTCACCTGTTCCTAACACCAGACTCCATCCTATACCTCTATCAGACCTCTGATACCACTCTATCATGACCCCCTACCCAAAAGGTGTACCCCTCCTGGGATGACAATGTGAGAATGGAGATAATGACCCCGAGTCCCTCTTGTAGTATGCCTCGGGTTGGCGACTAGAACTTAGGGTATAGTAAACACACAAATGGGAGGCATTTCCCTCTAAGAGAACACATGCGAAAGAGAGAGATTAGATAGACACAAACCAACTCCCACTCAAACTGAAGCATAAAAGAAAACCCATGTGCACATATGTAATTTCATGTGAAACTACTACAATCAAAAGGAGAAAACTACAAGTACCAAAGGAAAGTAAAAAAACAAAAGCAACCACAAGCCGAAACAGCTCCTATAACCCCAAGCTAGTAAAAACCAGCTGGATCTCCAAACTACTCTAGGTGACCTAAAAACAGCTTATATATACATAGGGTGAGTATAATAGTATACTCAGTAAAATCCTCCCCGGAGCCTCTCGTGCAAAAGTTAATAAAGCATACTAAAGCACGGTGAACAACAAGTAAAACTAACTCGTCACCTAAATAGGTATACTATGTTCCCATAATCACCATGGATACTCTCACCATGTATGGCATACACGAGTATATAATATAATAATAATATCAAGGGTACCCCATTACTACTTCCCCCCGGTTTTATTATTTTCCCTAATGTTGCACGTCTTAAGCATCTCTCTCTAAAAAGGCTTGCCTGCAGACACCTAGGCAAAGCATCACAACATTCACCTCGTAAAAAAACCACCACGTCCACATAATCAAATTAATCAGGTAGTTTCTGGTATCCACCATATCTCTCATAACGTCTATCATATGTCGGGCATTATAAATCAATCCATTACAGCCCATACACTGAGTAAGGATCCTCAAGCCATCACAACCTATACATGTTACACCTATAGTATTCCCTAAGAAACTATATCCAAAATATATGTGTGTGAATAACCACAATCCATTATATCCCTCTACACACATATATAGGTAAAACTAACCATTGTGCCTACCAGCACAAGTAACTACCAGGAGAAGAGAGTGCGGCCAAAGGGGGTATTCAACCATCCATCCTCCCACCAAAATGTTGGAGAAAACACCACCCCCCCCCCAGGGCTCAGAATCCTCAGGGTGTCAGTTTCCCTAACTTTCTAGGTGGAGTGGCATATAGAAACACAAAAAGTATAGAATATACTATATCTCACAACAACACTATGGGCATAACCAAGTCTTAGACTCAACTCCATCAAACGTCTCTTGGACTCCCAACCCCCACTTCAAATACTAGGTATACTTTAAGAACAGATCCATTTAAAGTGATTTAATACAATAGTTCATTACCTTTTTATATGTTTCAATTTACGTTAATTAATTATTTAAACATTAATTAACCAATAATAATTTCCACATTATATTTCATTAGAATCACACAAAAAGTTCACTGTTATTTTAAATAACAACCTCATCTTTGTGTCCCAGCATGATCCAACCCCATGGGTTAACATCATTTATTCAATAATTTATTAATAGAATTATTAATTTCCCATATTCCCAGACATTCTAGAAAAACATTCTAAGCTACTAAACATAAGGGGATCAACACGGTGAGTAGGTGAACTACCCACTGAGTCTTTTCCACCTATAGAAATTGCATAGACCCATACTCCCTCAAGAAGATAAACATGGAAAGCATGTACCATACCTTGCGTGACTTCGCCTCTTTTAGAAGAATGGTAAACATGACCTACTGCCTTGAGCAGTGGGGAAAGTAAAGCAGTTAAACAACCAACAAGAAAGAGAAAGCATCCAATCATTCACATCCAATATGTTCCATTATACCTAGTGTCATCCTCGACACCCACATGCATAAACTGGTGCATTTTTTCACTCTAGGCATCAAATGTTGCCAAAATCAATAGGCCTTCTTGCCCCACATATCACAACAACCATCTTGGATCACATCACAACACAAGAAGAACAACAACAAACATCATATCAACTGGGATCTTGGACCATAAACAAGAAACAGGGTAACTCAGAACACTACAAATAATTATCTAGTATCAAACAACTAGTTCTTTAAACTATCTTGAATTAACTTATTTATTATTTGTATGTACCAATTTTGCAAAACCTAAAAAGTAAGCTATCAAAAATTAATTAAACATTCTTACTGCATCAATTTGATTAAAATCAAATTACAACAACCACAACTAGATTCATTTAAATTCATCTAAATGTTTTTCCAAATACATATCAATTAATTTTATGTCTACGTTCTTTTCCAATTTCCATCAAGAATGAAAAGCTAAACAAGAAAGCATAAATATCACACTCTCTAGAAAAATAAGAGGCAATAACATATGATCAATATCAATTTATTTATCAGATTAAAATATTTATTATGTCAATTATATTGTGATCATGTGGGAAAAACATGAAAACACAACAGTTTTATGTAAAAGAAAAGACAAGAAACGAATCCCATACCTCATACGGTTCCTGGCGTTATTTATACGAGAATGATCCACACAGCGGGTTACGATCTCCTACCACTGTGATAATTGTATCCACTTGAGGATACAGAGACACAAACACACTGGTAAACACCAAATAAAATCCCATTAGGTACATAGAAATAGAATTCTATTAAAGTCAAAGGAGAAACAGAAGGAGATGAATCCAAATGAATGACTATAGATTATACCTTATATCGAAGATTGATCGATACTGCTTGGGTCTAACAAAAACAGAGGGGAACCAATCCAAGGAGGAATGTTTGATCGCACAACTCTTTTAGAAAGGACTAAAAGGTCTAAGCATCTCACACCAAAGAACAAGGAGGAAGATCTAGGGAGGAAGATATCTCTTCTCTTCAAAAGATTTAATAGAGTAGTGGTATAAGACACGTTGGATTTTCCATTAAAAGAGGATCACATTAAACTACGCGTTTAGGCCAGGTAAAACCATCTAAAGCCTTAGTAAATATTATATAAGGATTTATTCCCTTTGAATTGGACTTAGAGTCCTTAAAATGTGGTTTTATATATATTTTATTTTAAAGGAAATGTTAAAGGGGAGAAACTATAGGAAGTTGGAAACACTGTTCATGAACTCAAAATTGGGAAAATACAATAGTGGGTATAGTTGGAACCTCACCATTCTGAAAACACAATTCATGATCTCAAAATTTGGGAAATGAAAAAGAGGTTATTATTCGAACCTCTCCATTCTGGAAACACTATTCATGAATTCGAAATTTTGAAAAGGAAATAGAGGCTACCATTGGAACCTCACCGTTCTAGAAACGCTATTCATTAACTACAAATATGGTAAAGGAAATAGATGCTACCATTGGAACCTCGCAGTTCTGGATACATTGTTCATGAACTTGAAATTTCGAAAGGGAAATAGAGGCTACCGTTGGAACCTCAAAATTCTGGAAACACTGTTCATGAACATGAAATTTGGAAAAGGAAATTGAAGCTACCATTGCAACCTCACCGTTCTAGAAACATTGTTCATGAACTCAAAATTTGGAAAAGGAAATTTTAGGCTACCGTTGGAACATCACTATTCTATAAACACTATTCATGAACTCGGAATTTGGCAATGGAAATAGAGGCTACCGTTGCATTGTTCACATAAGCCTACCATTGGATTGTTCACATAAGGCTATTGTTTCCGTGTTCACAAAAGCCTACTATTGGATTGTTCACATAAGTCTTCTATTGCACTATTCAAATAAGGAAACCATTGCACTGTTCACATATACCAACCATCCAAAATGTTCACATAAGTCTACCATTGGAACTGTTCACAAGGCTACCGTTGGAACTAGTCACATAATCCTTCTGTTGGAACTGTTCACATAAGACTACCGATGACACTGTTTACATAAGGCCACCTGTGACACTGTTCACAGAACTAGAAACATTGTTTACAACACTATAAATTTAGAAAAGTGTTCGGGATATGTCACCTTGGACTCCTGGAACACCTCAAACACCATATTTCAGTAAGGGAATGTACCGGAGAGGTTTGAGCCTTTACAGTCATACTAGATTCTTGTCATGAGGAATGTTAGTTTCAAACTATGCAGCCTACTCAAGCTAGCTTGGATGTAGGACCTTCTACAATCAGAGTCGATTTTGGTATCAACTAGCTTTCCTTGCATTTTATTTGACCTAAGATAATCACATTCCATTATATCCTCTCTCCTTGAAAATGTTTTGGTCTTCGTTGTATAAAATTTTCATGCTGTTTTTCCCTCCATACACCATTGGAAGTGATGTTAGAAAATATCAAATTTCAAAAAAAAAGTTCTCTAAATATTGGTGGTTGCTATTTATTTTGGAAACTTTTTATGTTATAAATTATAGGTTTCGATTTGATTGTAATTATTTTTAGTTAGTTCTATACCAGGATCATTTAGACTATTATTAGAGTATAGTTTCCTATCTATATCTAGAAGGAAGTATCTATTTTCACAAGGTGGGTGGGATATTTAGGCTTGTTGTGTAGGACCAATTTAGTGTGGATTATATTATCTCATAGAACATATAGAAGGTATTGATATTGAACATGGTGTAATTCCATAAGATACTTTTCCTCTAGTTTATGTACATTTTTTGGGTTTCTTTCCTAATTATCTTTATGGATTAACATCCTAATGGGAAATCCAGTTCATAATCAAGTTGGTGTCGAGAGAATAGCTAGTTTCTATAACACCTAATAGGATGTAACAAGAAGTGCTTTATGAATTAAGGGTTTAGTTGGAATATCAAGTAGTTATGTGTTTGATAGGTCCTAGTACATCACCATGGTATTCCATATTTTTCATCTCTAGGAAGGATGACTGGACTTTGCGCTTACATATAGACTATTGGATATTGAACCAAATTATTTTCAAGAATGGATATCCTCTTCCATGAATTGATGATCTATTTTATTAGATAATAGGTTCTCAAATTTTCTCTAAGACTGAATTCAGATTAATGTATCATTAGATGAGAGTTTGACAATTCGGCATACCTCAAACTACTTAGAAAAGTATGTGTGGCTTGTATAAGTTTTTAAGGATGCCATCTAGTCTAAAGAACATTTTGGTGGTATTGATGATCTTGATGAATCAGGTCTCTCATCCTTTTATGGACCATTTTATGGTGGTATGTATTGATAATATATTATTTTCATCTTGGAAAGAAGATGATCATTGTTAATATCATTAAATCATATTTAGTTTATTGAGAGCGAATCATCTTTACTCCATACAATCTAAATATATATTCTAGTTTGATAAAGTGCACTTTTGGGTCCAGTCATCTTAGAGGTTGGAGTGTTAGTGGCAGTATTAAAGTTTTTAGTTATGATATATTGGTAAAATAATAAGAATTTCATCAATAATTCTAGATTTTTGGGTTTATTAGTTTATTACTGATGCTTCATCCAATACATTTATGTTTGGTATCCCTAATGTCTAGGATGACCAAGAACACAGTGAAGGTGTTTTTGTCATATTCTTTTTGGGAGATGGAGAAAATTATGACACCATCATCTATCTTAATCTTACCAGTATTATGTAATACATGCATCATTTTCTATGTCTCATTCATTGTTGGACTAGAACAGTTCTAATGTAGGAGTATTGTGTTCTTGCTTAAGTCTCTATATTGGTCAGACAACATGAGTGTAATTACCCCGCTCAATATCTATAGTTATTTGTGGTAGTATATTCCCTAAGATTCTAGATACATTATATTATGGTCTAGATGTTTTGGTGTATATGAACCACTAGTTTCTATGGTACATCTTTTCTTAGTAGGACAAAAACATTCAATATATGAGATGTTTCAATTATCTTCAGTATTTCGACTAAGAGTTGTACTATAAATAATTTAATGGAAACACAATTTTCAGTTTCTTGAGATGAATGATATTGTTTGAGTTATTTTGGGAGTCTTACGATGAGTGGTAGATTATGTAACTCTTTAAAAACATGGATATATATTTTTAGTAGTCCTAGAGATGAGTATATATGACTTTGACATATGTTATACTTATTCTTATTGATCGGATCAACATAAAGAGTTTATCTAATCTAGAGGGCTTAGATCTGTGAGAGATCTTATATGGTGGGAATCATCCATTAGGATGGCCACTTGGTAATGTAAAGTCTCTTATTTTTCATGGATGGATATGGGTTGTATTGGATATCATAAGGATAGGAGGAGATAGTTTCATGATTTTATATGTGTGTTACATCGAGATCTACCAAGGATGTATCATGACCTAAATAGATAATATTGGTGTCCACAAATGAAGAATGAGGAAGTAGAAATTATGTCAAGTTTGTTCACCTTTCAAAAGGTGAAATCCATGAATCAGAGGTTGGTAGGGGTATTATAGAATTTCCCCATTCTTAAATGGAAATGCGATGTTGTCACTATGGATTTTTGGACATGATTACCCAGGTCACGTCACAATAATGATGTAGTATGTGGATTTTCTGAGGAAGGTATCACACTTCTTTCCTATCAGTGAGATGTTCACTGTGTATTATCTCAGTAGTCATTATATAGAGGAAATAGTTTTGATTAATGGTATTTTTAGGACAATAATTTCTGATAGAGATTCTCATTTCACATCTCGATTCTATAGGGATCTTCCTAAGGATATAGGATTCTAGGTTCTTTTGATTAAATCCAATCAACCTTAAACAGTTGACCAATCTAATTAAACTATCCAGACTCCATTGGATATTTTTCAAGCCTATGTTTTGGGTTTTGGTTGTTCATGGGTGCATTATTTATCACTTGTGGAATTAAATTTTAATAACATATTATAGTTATTGGTCCAAATTGAGCCTCTTGAGGATTTTTAAAAAATTTCATGTTTTTCACATATTCATTATTTAGATTTAGGTGAGTTATGACTTTTTGAACTAAGTCACATGTAGGAGATATATGAGAAAGTATAGTAGATAGGAAGGTTGTTGTTGATCACATAGATAGGGAATAAATAATACACTAATCATTGTAAATGACCTCTTGAGTTTGATTTCAGTCATGTATTTCCCATTGAGTATCACCTAGGATGGGGAAATATTATATCAGGAAATAGGTAAAGATAGAGCCTAGGTTTTTTAGTTTGTTTAAGACAACGGAAACTGTTAGTCTATTGGAATAACAATTGGGCCATCCACATGCTACTATTTTATTTACAATTTGTTTCACATGTCATAGCTTCGAAGATATCTTCATGACCCTTATCATGTGGTGGAAATTGATGACACTGAGATTGTTTTGGTTTTATCCTTTGAGAACCATTCAATAAGGATTGTGGATCATATTGATAATTTTCTTCTGGGAAAGTCCATAACCCTAGCTTGAGTGCAGTGGTAGAATAGGAGTGTTCAAGGGGAGCCCTTGGAGAGAGAATATTATATGAAATCATAGTGTTCATACTTATTCACTTATCCCCCATACTGATGCTTAATGAATCATGTGTATGAAGAATTATATGGTAGGGATGTTGTAGGATCTCATCCCTATCTAGGTTAGTCTCTCTTTGAATTTTAGTTATTCCTTTTTATTTTGGGATTTTCTTCTTTAATACATGGTGGTCATGTCTCTTTAGGGGATATCAATAATCTTCTAATAAAACTAACCTAATTTTTGGTGATGTATGTTTTTTTAATAAATAGAGTTTGGGAATAAATGTGTCATGGAATTATGTGGGTTTTTTCATGGTTTTAATGGATTAAGAGGAAGTTCAGTATTTTCCTAGGAAAGTTGGGATAAAAACTATCGGATGGACACTTTCACATCTAAAATGGTCTATACAACGTAAAACTATACCTAAAAAAGATGTAATGAACAGGTTTAGAGTGTGAAATACTTTCATGATATCAAACTATTTCACAAAATGAAATGGTCAATCAAGGTTAGTTTAGCCTAAGGAGACATGTTTTTTGATATATCTTGTAAATCAATAAATTCAAATCCTCTATTTCAAAGGAACATTGTTTTAAACTACGCTTTACATAGAATTTTATTTCATACTCCACGCACCTCTCTCTCTAAAACTGTTGGGAAACTCATGGTGATTTTGGAGTAATTTATTCCTTTCTGGACATCCCAATCAAGTGTTTAATCAATGGTAGGTCATGTTGACTTCGTTTTCTCCTCCCTTACACTTTATCTATTTTACAGTGGTGCAATATATTAACCGTGGTTGATTTAGGTTTTCATCTTGATTTTTGTTTGATCTATGTTCTTCCAATGAGAATCATAACTATCATTGTTGTTGCCAATTCCTATAGATATTATTTCATTGATCTCCATATAAAGTTAGTTTGTCTAAAAAAAACACTATGGTAAATTTATAATCTTCTAAGTTTGTGAAATATTATAATATTATTCTGACTCTACATGCATGATAAAAAACTGAATATAGACTGAATATAATGTTGTGTTTGGGATACTTTTTGGATCTCTTTGGATCTAATAGTATTGTGACCTGACTTGCAGCTATCCATACGGTGATCCTACCCTAAAAAAATAATGAACTATCAAGAGGATTGACATTTCATTTAGAATTAAATGGTATCTTAGGTGATTTTTTATTGATTCACCTTGGAAATGCATTCTTGATTATTGAATGAATGGTTAATTGAGACACAAATGGAAATTTCCTAAATTTAGTATTGTACCTTGTGATGTAATATAGTGTTATTCTTACTATTATGAGTTATGTTGTGATTTATGATTAAATTAATATATAAAAGGATTTACCCAGTGATATTGAAATTCTTATATAAATGGAAATGCCCAGTTATGCTTAAAGGATTATATAATGGGATTTTCCAAGTTATACAAAAATGATTATATAAAGGGACTTCCCCAATGATGAAAAAATAATTATATAATGTATTTCCTCAAACATTCTAGAATTATTATATTAAATTGATTTCTCATATTATTATTAAATGATTATATAAAGAGTTAGGAGCAATTGTGTTGTAATAATTATATGTTTAACCTAGTTGTTAGATTATTCCATAGAATTATGGTTATGGTTGGCATGGTTATTCAACATTGTCATATATATTTTGGCATGGTGTTGAAGTAGTTTGATTGTTGTGTTCTATTAGTTATTTAATTAATACAACTGTTCGTCACTTTATTTATGCACTTAATATCAAATAGTTTTTGTTCAGACATGATGATTTCGACCTACTTAGTTTTATCCACACCCTTTTTGAGTTGTCGTTTAGTTCCAAAGAATTTTACATGGATGCAGATTTAGACAAGGGAAATGGGACTTATTGTTTTTTTTTCTGGAAAGGTCAGAGCATGGAGATGGGACTGATTTGGGATTTGGGATGGGGGACTTTTGAGTTTATTTATGTGAGCTTAGAATTTTATCTAAATGGATTTCAGTTTTACATTTAGCTACATTTCTACATGAAGTTACATAGTTCTTTATTATTTGGTTTCATTGGTTCATCCTTCACCTTCTAGTAGTATCGTGTATTTTTTCTACTATTCTTTTTACTCTTGTATTTTTTTTATTTCCTCAATATTTCAACTATATACCAGAGGGTATAGTCTCCCTACTATGATTTCTATACCCCTACTACTATTTAGTATCCCCTAGAATATAGGGAGGAATACATGATTTAGAGACCCAAAGCTTGACGTACATGGACATTACATTACTTTTTTGGAATACTTAATACATAACAAAAACAGACACACAAGGACCGTAATAGTTTAGTGTCTTTGGAAACATGGAATATAATCTTATAAAAATGGTGAAAGATCTTCAACATCTCCCATAAAGATCTTCTCCTTTTGTTTTCTTACCTAAAACCTTTATTTAAATCCTGGGGAAAAGAAAACATATAAAGGGTGAGCCCAATTTCTCAGTAAGGGTAAGAATGGAGAAAATAAAACAAACCATATACATTTGAACATAAAAACACGAACATAATGTTTAAACATCGAAATCTTGAGCAATGACATAAAACATGGTAGTGCGTAAGGCATAGATCATAATGGAACATCAATCATGATAAAATAGATTGGAAATAAAACATGTAATTGTGGCAAAACACTAAGCACGTGATATGATTTCCGTAGTAGCCAAGGCATTGCTGCCAAGACCATCTTAGTGGACAAAGTCCCTTTTTGAATCGAGCTCACTCCCTGTTCCAGTACTGTATCACTAAACCTAATTAATATACCATTCCAGCCATGTCTTTCTCATGAGATATAAATCATTACCCAATGCATTGGAGGGAGATATATGTCCCACCCATCTCATGTTTAAATCATTCTTACATGTGCCACAACATAAACATAAATCATTCATCATAACCCAAAGAATAAAATGGGTTTCATAATCATCATCCCGTCATCACATAATCCTTATAAAACAAATGGATATCATTTCATCATAAGAAAAATAACACCATGTAAATAATAGATCCATTATACTTGAATCATAAACATGCTAAATAATTTCATCTTAGATGGAAAATATTTTTGATAAAACACTTGAAATGAATTCTTGAGGAAAATATTCTTTCTTCTTCAAAATAATTTTCTTTTCACAAAATTCCTTGTAATTTTAAAATAAAAGGAATTTTGTTGAAAATAATCATGAAATATTGTAAATTAAGCTTTATGAAAATTATACATTATGAAACTGTAAAAATCTGTTCACACCGTATAAGTTAAAAAAACATTCTCCTCGTACTTTTCTCAGAAAAGTCAAAAAGTTCCTCGTATGGTAAACAAAGAAAGATTCCTTACAAAACACAAAGTAAAATTCAAAGCGGGGTAAACATGAAATTAAACATACATGGAATAATATTAAACACTTTATGAAAAAACATTGTATGGGTATGGAAGAAAAATATAACCCCAGTAAATACTTATATATAAGCAATCTCGAATAAAAATTAGATTGAAAAGTTACCCCTTACCTTAGGTCCGATATGCTTCGTATGTATCAAAAACTCCTGAATAATGATTTAAATAATGTCATTAAATTATTACAGAATCATATTCATTGTTATGATATCATATATGGTTCCATTATGACTTTATAATACCCGTTTATTGGTAACTTCCATGTTAAAGCAGCGTTTTGGGTAAAATCGTTCCATTTATCGTACGTGTTTTGATTTGTTGTTCTTGATATTATTACTACTTACATAATGATTTAAATAATTCCAGAATTTAAATCATGATTTATATATAATAAATATTCATTATATACATATATATAATAGATAGATGAATGAAATGAAATACACCATTCCTGGAGACGGTAGGTTGTACGTACGCATGAACGCTATTTTCCATTCCTTATTGACTTGAACAGAATTAAGTAGATGACATAAATATATATATACATAAATCCAATAGAATTTTTATGTAATATATTTAATTATTACTTACTATATATACTTTACAATCATTCTCGAATTGTTAACATGGAAAATGAATCTCATTGTGTCGTGGAGACGGTAATCTGTACCTACGCACGAGCGATGATATCGTTCCCATATTTATTGAATGGAATTGGAGTGTATGATATAATATCTTAGAATCCTTATGATTTTATAATAATCATATATAGTTATTCTTTACACCATTATACTCTTCCAAATAAGTTGGTGGTGGAAAAACTGATTACATCACGGTGTGGAGATGGTATTCCGTACGTACGCACGCGCGGTGATTTCGTTTTCTGTAGGATGGATAGAAGGTGAAATAGGGATGTTTAATATTTATAATAACATATAAGTATATAATTAATACTTATGTTATTACTTTATAGTGAAAAAACTAAAGAAGAGTAAGTAGAAGAAGAAAGAAACTTGAAAGAGTCGGTAGAAGAGATTGCCTCTTCCCCGAAGCACCTCCTTTAAAATTTTTCTTAGGGCACTAGATTTGGTCTTTTGAGAAGACCAGAACCTATATGATATAAATAGAGAGGTTGTGAAGAGGAATTTTCAGGGTTTGGCCGAGCTTGAAGGCTTAATAGGGTCTGGAGAGAAGAGGGAAGCGGTTCCCTTTTTATAAGGGATGAGAGGGGCACCCTAAGAAAAACTTAAAATATTATTTAATGATAAATCCATATTCAGTTTTTAATTTCTCCAAATTGATTTATTTCGAATATAAGGTTGGATTGGGTCTAAATCCTCTCAAACAATAGGTTTTAGACAAGTTTAGGTTACTATTTTAACCTTATCATTTAAATTTAACTCTAAGTTAAATAATTTAACTTTTACCGGGTCTTCTAGCTTTCTTACAATATATGGTTAATAAATTTATTATAACAATCCCAACGAACCCCAAGTGGTTAATTATTAATATATATAACTTTATCTAATCCATTTGGCTGAACCTTAGATTTTTAAGAATAAAATAACAATTAATAATATAATATTTGTTTTAAAAACTATTTTATGTCAATTTTCACACTATTTGGTACTTGATTTTTTGAAAATTATAACAGCATGATTAGTTCATAAAAAGTTAATTAAATAGATAATAAAATGTCATATTAACCTATAAAATTAGTGTAATTCATAAAAAGTATAAAATTACATTTATTTGGGTATTTATAACATCAATTATGTTAATATTTCATTAATAAGGTAATTACAACATCATAATTGTGTCATAAATAAATTAAATTATTTAACGTCTAAATATTATAAATAAAATATCATTATGTAAGAAATCTTTTTATATTTATAATTAATATTTATAGTCGAATTTATCTTATGTATTACCCTATATTAAAAATGTTTTAGTTATTAAACTTTGATTTTAACTATTTTAACTCTTCTTTAAATAAAATAATAATAAATGTCCTAATCTAACCCAAGTGGACCTAAATGATAATATTATATTCCAAAGATTTTTTTGTCGAATTAAACTTATTTAATATAATTAGGACATGTTTTAAGGAAATAATAATATCATTTTTACCCTTAATTACCCTGTTTACTTTTATCCGTGGTAAATAAAAGTAAAAAGTTACTATTCACCAAAAATTATTTTCAACTCACTGAACCACATTTTACATAAGGATATCAACCGTGTCTCTTATATTTTTTAAATTCCACTCACAGAAGTGGAAAAATTAATTTTTATATAAATTTGCAAATTCTCTTAGGAGGCGGGTAAAAGACGGTCAAAAGTTCAATAAAATTTTTATATATCTAAAATTATTATAAAATGACTCCAATGAATTACATTGAACTTATATAGGTATTATGTATCAATTTTGACCTAAAATATATATAAATAAAATAATTAATTATTTAAATAAAAAGTCGGTTTTTAAATAGTAACCCAGTGTTTTCACTATTCATCAAAAAATTGAAATTTTTCAGAAAAATACCAAAAATTCACCCTAGAATAATTTTGATATTCCAAATCCAAAAATGAAGCCCATTTTTTAAGATAATATTTAAAAAATTTAAAAAAATTTGTATTACTATTCAAAATGGCTAGTTTTAATAATATTTTAATAGCATATCGTTGTTTAGTGAAACTTGGTATTGCGTACAATGCAAGCTATCGAGGAAGGTCGGAATTACTTGTAATGAAATCCAAGATAGTGTTGTGTGTAGTTAAATATTCCTTTGATGATGAATATAACATAAAAACAAAATAGTTCTCATAAAAATCTCGGGTGTTACCTTCTACCCCCCTTAAAATGAATTTCGCCCTCGAAATTCGTTAGGGTTATAAATGGGTTACTAATTGATAGTTTCTTTCATAGAAACCCACATCATAAAAAGGGATACTAAAACATAATTTTAAAAAATAATGTATGAGACGTAACGATTACCCAAAGTAACCCATCACTGGGTTTCCACATATGAGATCATAGGTGAAAATATGGATCTGGAAGAAAAATCTAACTACCAGGTTCTGATGGAGAGTGGTAGAAAACATGGATATGAAAAATCCAACAATCAAAAAAGACATAGATTTGTGATGATCTAAGGAACCATATGATTCATCAGATGTAAGTGTACTAGGACAACATTTTTGGTTTTCAAGATCATTTCCCTAATGTTGAAGAATTTTTGAATTAAAAGAAACTCTTACTTGATTTAGGTACAATCTCATTTTTGTTCATGTATTGAACAATTTCCACTTCATCTCTTAATGAAATGAAGTTGAATTTGTCTTCTGTGAAGTGTTAGTGGATCAAGCGATAGAATTATAGGTCATTCCATCTGTCTCAAACATAATTTTAGAAAAAGTTATATACTTAAGTCCATCTATGGTAATATTATTCATATATGGTTCCAATAATGGACTTATACTTCCTCTATCATACCGATTAATAAAATAAAACTAGTTTCTATTAACTAGGCACTTCCTGTAGGATAGTGGTAGGTGATAAAGGCCTATTTCACTTCGGTTGTGGGTTTTATTCCCACAGCCTTGTCTGACGTGATGGGTTTTCGCCCATTCTGGAAGTTGTCCCTTTTCTGAAACTGCACTATTATAACATTCTATCAATAATATCAAAAACAATTCTAGCCTTAAACAATACTAACTTATGTTCAACATAATCCATTCCAATCTTTAGGCTTTTCCAAAATTCTTCTTTCCAAACTCATAGTATAAAGAGATCGATTACTAAAAAGGTCATATAACAAGCATGTGAATACCATCATTTATCCCTCATATATGACAAGATATATATTGTTGATCGCATTCCAAACATGTGAATACCTTAATCTTGTATTCTCTTGAAAAATTAATACCCATTGAACATTAGTGAAAACATGAATGCTGTAAAAATTTTACACTTTCCACATACCAAAATCCCAAAATTTCTATATACTCAAACCATGATATAACTTTGTCCTCATATTAGTCATGAGCTCATGAATACTATCAAACATATTATTTTCTCTTTATCCCTTCATTATTCACATATCATCTGCTTTCCAAAAATATTTCAATCACTTTTCATGGTTACCGATTCGATATTCTTATGAAAATCCCCAATGGACCAATACATAGATATTCCAATATACCATAAAAGTACCTCAACAACATTATTCTTGAATACCAATACATAAACACTTCAATCCATCCTCTTCAATGATTGTCGTGGAATAAGTCCTTCCTAGATTTAGAAGTAATCTCTTAGGTCAGGGCATTGAGTTGGGTAATGCCCATGTTCTCCATAGATAAAACATTGGATTCCATAACAGTCTGTCACTCTATTACCCTTTTCTCCACATAGATAACATCTTCCCCTCCATTTGAGGTATTTCTCAAGGTTCTTCTTCCCTTCTTTAGAAATCTCAATATTTCTTTCTTTATGCTCCTCACCCTGCGAACATGAATAAAATTCCATCTTCCTCTTATTTGATGACATAGGAATACAACTAAAGTTCACCTTGTCAATCATATATCAAGATGACTGATTTGGAATAATCAAAATATCTTTCCCTCCAGGCGTTACACAATTTCGTTGATCATAGTCGCAAATTTGGCCATCAGAATCAACATTAACTGAATTCCTTCTTGTTTCCTTCATTAACTAAAATAAGAAACCATAGTTTAAGAAAAATTTAAAATAACAAGGAACCACATAATCATTAAAAGTCACTTATGGGATGTCTAACTTATCACACATTATTTAATCCATCATACCTTAGGTTCACACTAGGTTATTCATGATCGTAAACATAACTCTAGGACTATAACCTATAGTTTTACTAAACCATAGGGACATCCATAGACATACGTTAGAAATATCTCTAGGGATTTCACTGAATTTTCCGCATCCTAGTTTCCAAAGGTTAACTAAACCTTTCTTATGATACCAACTCTAGAGACCCAAATCTTGACGTACATGGTCATTACCTTACTTTTGTGGAATACATAATACATAACAAAAACAGACACACAAGGACCGTAATAGTTTTGTGTCTTTGGAAACTCTTAATATAATCTTCTAATCGTGGTGAAAGATCTTCAACATCTCCCATAAAGATCTTCCCCTTTTTTCTTACCTAAAACCTTTCTTTCAATCCTGGGGAAAAGAAAACATATAAAGGGTGAGCTTAAATGCTCAGTAAGGGTAATCATGGAGAAAACAAAACAAACCATATACATTTGAACAAAAAAACATGAACATAATGTTTAAACATCAAAATCTTGAGCAATGACATAAAACATGGAAGTGGGTAAGGGATTGATCATAATGGAACTTAAATTATGATAAAATATCTTGGAAATAAAACTTTTACTTGTGGGAAAACATTAAGCACGTGATATTATTTCTGTAGTAGCCAAGGAATTTCTACAAATACCATCTTAGTGGACAAATTCCCTTTCTGAATCGAGTTCACTCCCCGTTCTAGTCCTGTATCACTGAACCAGATTAACTTACCCTTCCAGCCATGTCTATCTCGTGAGATACAAATCATTACCCAATGCATTGGAGAGAGATATAGGTCTCACCCATCTCATACTGAAATCATTCTTATGTGTGCCACAACATAAACATAAATCATTCATCATAACCCAAAGAATAAAATGGGTTTCATAAACATCATCCCATCATCACATAATCCATATAAAACAAATGGATATCATTTCATCATAAGAAAAATAACACCATATAAATAATAGAGACATTATACTTGAAACATAAACATGTTAAATAATGTCATCTTAGATGGAAAATATTTTTGATAAAACACTTGAAATTAATTCTTGAGGAAAATATCCTTTCTTCTTCAAAATCATTTTCTTTTCACAAAATGCCATGTAATTTTAAAATAAAAGGACTTTTGTTGAAAATAATCATGAAATATTGTAAAGTATGCTTTATGAAAATTAGGCGTTATGAAACCGTAAAAATCAGTTCACGCCGTATAAGTTAAAAAACATTCTCCTCGTACTTTTGTCGGAAAAGTTAAAAAGTTCCTCGTATGGTAAACAAAATAAAGATTCCTTCCATAACACAAAGTAAAAGTCAAAGAGCGGTAAAAATGACATTAAACTTACATGGAATAATATTAAACACTTTATGAAAAACATTTTATGGTCATGGATGAAAAATATAACCCCAGTAAATACTTATATATAAGAAATCTCGGATAAAAATTTGATTGAAAAATTATCCCTTACCTTAGGTCTGATATGCTTCGTATGTATCAAAAAATCCTGTATAATGATTAAAATAATGTCATTGACTTATTATAGAATCATATTCATTGTTATGATATCATATATGGTTCAATTATGACTTTATAATACCCGTTCTTTTGTAAATTTCATGTTAAAGCAGTGTTTTGCGTAAAATCGTTTCATTTATCGTATGTGTTTCGATTTGTTGTTCTTGATCTTATTACTACTTACATCATAATTTAATTAATTACAATATTTAAATCATGATTTATATATCATTTATATTCAGTATATACATATATATAATAGATAGATCAGTGAAATTAAATGCATTGTTCATGGAGACGGTAGGTCGCACGTATGCATGAACGATGTTTTCCTTTCCTTATTGACTTGAACGGAATTAAGTAGATTACATACATATATATATATATAAATAAATACAGTAGTATCATTATGTCATATATTTCATTATTACTTATTATATATACTTTATAATCATTCTTTTATTGTTAACATGGAAAATGAATCACATCGTGTCGTGGAGACGGTAATCAGTACGTATGCACGAGTGATGATATCTTTCCCAAATTTATTGAATGGAATTGGAGTGTATGATATAATATCTTAGAATCAGTAAGATTTTATAATAATCATATATAGTTATTCTTTACACCATTATACTCATCCGAGTAAGGTGGTGGTGGAAAAACTAATTACACCATGGTGTGGAGGCGGTATTCCGCACGTACGCACGCGCGGTGATTTCATTTTCTATAGGATGCGTAGAATGTGAAATAGGGTTGTTTCATATTTATAATAACATATCATTATATAAGTAATACTTCTGTTATTAATTTATAATGAAACAACTAAATAAGACGAAGTAAAGAAGAAATAAACTTGAAAGAGTCGGTAGAAGAGATTACCTCTTCCTCGACGCACCTCCTTTCAACTTCTTCTTTGGGCACTAGAGTTGGTCTTTTGAGAATACCAGAAGCGCTATGATATAAATAGAGAGGTTGAGAAGAGGAATTGGCAGGGTTTGGCCGAGCTTCAAGGATCAAAATGGTGTGAAGAGAACAGGGACGAGGTTCCCTTTTTATAAGGGAGGAGAGGGGCACCTTAGAGAAAACTTAAAATATTATTTTATAATAAAGTCATATTCAGTTATTAATAGCTAAAAATTTATTTATTTAGAAGTTAAGGTGGGGATGGATCAAAATCCTTTCACCCAATAGGTTTTAGACAAGTCTAGGTTACTATTTTACCTTATCATTTAATTTTAACTGTAAGTTAAATCATTTAACTTTTATCGTGTCTTCTTGTTTTCTTACACTATATGGTTAATAAACATACTATAGCAAGTCAAAATATCCCAAGTTTTTAATTATTAATATATATAACCTTATCTAAGACACTTGTCTGAACCTTAGATTTTTAGGAATAAAATAACAATTAATAATATAATATTTGTTTTAAAAACTATTTTATGTCAATTTTGACACTATTTGGTACTTGATTTTTGTGAAAATTATAACAGCATGATTAGTTCAAAAAAATTTAATTAAATAAATACTAACATGTCATATTAACCTATAAAATTAGTGGAATTAATAAAAAGTTTAAAATTACATTTATTTGGGTATTTATATCATTAATTATGTTAATATTTCATTAATAAGGTAATTACTCTATCATCATTGTGTCATAAATAAATTATCTTATTTAATGTCTAAAAATTATAAATAAAATACCATTATGTAGGAAATATTTTTATATTTCTAATAAATATTTATAGTCTAATTTAACTTATGTATAACCCTATATTAAAAAAATTTTAGTTATTAAACTTTGATTTTAACTATTTTAACACTTCTTTAAATAAAATAGTAATAAATGTCTTAATCTAACCCAAGTAGACATAAATGATAATATTATATTCCAAAGATTGTTTTATGTCTAATTACACTTATAAAATATAATTAATACATGTTCTAAGGTAATAATAATATCATTTTTACCCTTAATCACCCTATTTACTTTTAGCCGTGGTAAATAAAAGTAAAAAGTTACTATTCACCAAAAATTATTTTCATCTCATTGAACCACATTTTACTTAATTATATCAACTATGTATCTCATATTTTTGAAATTCCAACCACAGAAGCGGTAATATTAAGTTTTATGTAAATTTTCAAATTCTCCTAGGAGGTGGGTAAAAGAGAGTCAAAAGTTCAATAAAATTTTTCTATATCTAAAATTATTATAAAATGACTCCAATGAATTACATTGTACTTATATAGGTATTATGTATCAATTTTTACCTAAAATAAATTTAAATAAAATAAATAATTATTTAAATAAAAATTCGGTTTTTAAATAGTAACCCAATGTTTTCACTATTTATCAAAAATTGACAGTTTTCTGAAAAATACCAAAAAATCACCCTAGGATAATTTCGATATTCCGAATCCAAAAATTAAGTCCATTTTAAAATATAAAATTTATAAAATTTCAATAAGTGGGTATTAATATTCATAAAGGCTAGTTTTAATAATATTTTAATAGCATGTCATTGTTTAGGGAAACTCGGTATTGCAAACAACGCAAGCTATCGAGGAAGGTTGCGATTGCGTGTAAATAAAACCAAGATAGTTTTGTGTGTAGTGAAATATCCCTTTGATGATTTATATAACATAAAAACAAAATATTTCTCATAAAAATCTCAGGTGTTACACATGAGGTCTAGTAACCAAGCAGATTTGGCCACATGCGAGAGATACAGATCATGGGATGGTACATTAATAATCAAATTAAATGGTCTATGTGAGGTACATCTCATATTTTCATTTTCCTTTTATATAATTCTCATACTCTTCCCATTTTTTCTATTAAGAGAAAGATGATACCATATGGTACACTTAGAAAAGAGAGTTGAGTTATTCTAGTCTAAATCTAGAAGGGAACCCCAATGTAGAAAAAAAGTGATATATAACAAATGTTTTTATGGTGTTCATAATCAACATTACATTTGATATCATGCGGAAAAATTATAAATTCTCAAGATAGGTTTTATTAAGACAAGGGATGAATGATCTTTCATGCACATTGACCAATACATTAGATGGTTTGGGTGAAAGATAAAATATGTCCCCTTTTTCTCATCTTGACACCAACCAAGCACTCACCCTTATTAAATATGATTAATATAATTAATAATGATAAATAAAAGTCTAATTTTTATACCTCAAACTATATTATTATTAGAATATATAGATAATTCTAGATTAATATAAAATTATTTGGTATCCACCTTACTTAATTTTTCCTTCATAAGGGATGCACTCATCTTTTTATATTTCATAGAAGTAAGAAGAATCCATGAAGGAAATTATATTTGTGTTTTTTCTATAGTGATAGCCTCAAACATCTCCATCAATTCTATAAAAGTTAGTTTCAAACACATAAAATAATAGGAAATAAGGGGTAAACTCTTGTTTTATAAAAAATAAATCCAGAATAAAATATTCCTACAATATAAACTACTATTTTCATCTAATCTCATTTAGGGATGATTTATTTGGAAACTTATTTTTATTTTGAGTCTCATTATCTAAATAAACTTGTGTTCCTTTGTATTTGAAAATTATATCATATTCTAATTTTTTTTAACTAAGTGGTTTTTATAAAACCAATATGGAAACCACCTTCTTTGGTGGCTAAAAGTGTCATCTTTGGATTCATCTTACTTGATATAGTCAACATTACATATCCATCCACCATCTTCACACTTGGAAAAGACTCTTAGTTTTTCTTATATATTTTTCTTCTTTTCCTCTAAGATATTTTTTGTGAGGGATCAATTTTTGTTTCTTGATACACCCTTTATTTAGGATTATGTTAATACATCAAAAAATTAAGCATCTTTTTCAACTTAATAGGCCTTTTCCCTGATAAGAGGTCTCCTTGTAAGTCATGGGACTGGGATGTCTATGTATTTCTTATTTACCCTTCCATGCATTCCTCCAATTAAAATAAATTTTTATATAAACAAGGTTATAACAAATTAAAATTTTACCATAATATTCATAACACATTTTATTCCCCATTATTGAGATTTCAGAAGTGTTGGAGTTCATCTAAAAATAGTGGGAATGTTGGATTTAAAACATCTACACATGGTGATACTAATTCCAAAATAATAAAATAACTTTATTTTATTCATCTTTGTTTGAACCACAATTTTAGATTCTATATGGAACTACACTTTACTAATATATTATGGATCTATATTCATCTCTAATTTTGTACAAGATGAGATAGCTTCTATGGGGAATACATTTTCCATTTAGAGGTTTTAATCCTCTTTTATAGATCTATTATTTTGATATATTTCTCTTTCAAAAAAGTATCCATTTATTTTATATTTGAATCATCATCCAAACCTGATTTTTTCACTTCTTCAAGGTGGGTTCTTAGAGGTATGATGCATGACTTGAACTCCATATCCATGGCCATTTTATTTAAAATCACTTGAGAAATATATTAAATCATATCACTTTTCACATTCATCTTATTTTCCATTTTATTTTGTTGATATTCAAGTCCACTTCTTCTTCTCTAAATATTTTTTTTTCAAAGGAAAAATATCTTACTATCGAATAGTGAACTTATTAGATGATTCTCCATTGATCTCATTCTTCCTTTCATGAGCATTCATTAGAATATAAATTTCATGTTCTTATATCTTCATCCCTATAATCAGATATCCTTTTTAGATCCAATTAATGGTCTAAAATTCAATATCCTTTATCCACATGAGGGTTTCAATCATAGATAACATTATTTTTAGAATTTAATAAGGCTTTAGAACATAAAATTTAGGATGATTTCTTCTTCTTATTCTTCCTATAAAAGGAGAGGATATTTATTTCATCTCTAAATTAATTTTCAGTAAAATAATTAGTCAACTATATGATATCTTCTCAGTATATTCTTCTTGTGAAAATCTATGTAAATTTGATTATTTCTATTACAATTACACTCCTTTGTTAATTTTTTTCTTTCATTATTCACATGACTATATGTATTGTATCACCTCATATATTCAAATAACAAGAGATAACACAACACATGGTATTACCAAGGTTCAACATAAAATGCTACTCTTTTCAGTATTGGTTAGATCCCCCCACTCGTGGATTTTCCACTGTAATATTGTTATCAATTAAAATGGTATAGAAAAAAACAAGTTATACACCTCCATTTTTTGTCCTCCACTTGACCCTAATTATACACCCTAGTTGTAACAACCCAAAACATTAATTAATGATATTCCCTACTTATAATTATGTTATATAGTATAATCACATAAAATAACATTAATAAGACAATGAAAACTTTATAAATGAAGGATTAATGAAATAAAAGAAATTTATAGAAGTTACAAAACATATACCCAAGGGACAGTAACTTGACCATTGGAGTTATAACAGGACCCTTATGAATAGCAAACCTGAAAATTGAATAGTAACATCACCAATTAAAATATTGATAAAATTCATCAATATTATTAGTGATAATAATATATAATTATATCATAATATAAGTAAATAAATATTTTAAATAATTAATTAGGTGTTGTTATTTTTGTAAGTCATAAATATTTACACACAATTTTATGACTAATTTTATAATTTAAAAAAAAATTATTTTCATTAAATATATTCATAAATTATTATTTTTATTTCTTATGATTATATGATAATTTTATGAGACCTTAGATAGTTTTTAATGTGATATAAAAGTATTTATAATTTTAAAATCTATATTATTCATGTAAATGATGACTTTAATTAAAATTTCTCATATTTTGAAAATTATTTTCATAAAATGGAGTAAATTTTTGAAATTTACATGTTTAAAAATTGTTAATAGGAATACTTGTTATTTTTCTGATATTCTTGATGTTATGGTCAATAATAAAATACGGTAATTTTCAGTATAAGAAAATAAATGAATTTTTGAGACATGCTAGAGTCATAGAAGATGTAAGTGACATTCAGTTCGATTAACAAGCACTAATTACTATATTTGTTCTAAATAATCTACCCTATTGATTTTCAAGAGAATAATAATAAAATAATGAATTAAATAATGATAAAGCACCCCCCCCCCCTCCTCCACTTTAAATACCTCCCTTATCCACCGCTTCTCATAACACCTCTCAAACCTTGATCCTTGTCTAAATTCTACTAAAATTTCTTAAAAAGCCTCTCTCACATGACAAAGATATTTTTTTCGTAACACAATACCAAAACTAAACCCATAAGGATGTCCTCAAGAAGAAGGAATCAATAGGAAAAGTCGTCTTCTTTTTCATTTAATTTCTATTCATGTTCTTGTCTTTTATTTTCCTCTCATCACTTCCCCTCATCTATGTGGTTTGATAACTCTAGTACCTTAAATATACTGAATGTTTCTATTCTAATTGAATGATTCATAATCAGCTTTTTTCCCCCTCATTTTATACTAAAAATGAAAAAGTCATTTGTGGTGTGTTGATTTATCACATTCAAGGATGAAAATGTTTTAAATTTCCATTACCATATTCAAAGCTATTCATGAAACCATTTTTATGGTTAAAACATATTATAACATATGTATTATATCTTATTTAATGTTCTAGATACCTTTTTTACACATAATTTTAATTTATAAAACAAAATGAGTTTGTTGTGATCGAAACCCACCAAAATAAACCGAAACCATTATCATTAACTATTTATCAAATGAGTCATCATCAATTCTGGATAAAATGGTAGCTTGGTGTTATATATGTTCATTGATAACATATCAGTTTATTTATGGTTAATTATACCCATTTTATAAAATTTTACATATACATATACAAGTAAACCGATCGAGAAAACTAAGGAAACTGACACTCCCGAACGATGAAATTGAATCTCATAACCCATAAAAAGGGACATGAACAAACTTAATAAAATTATAATAAATCAAATAAATGAATAAATGTTTCTGGATTAAATAATTACTGTATTAAATTTGATTATTTAAGACATTAATATCAAGTGGAGAATCATTTTCGACACAAGTTAAGAGATTATACCCAAAGTTCTAATATTCCTACGGGTTACACTTCCTCTCTTTTTACCCAAATGAAATTTTATTTTATTTTTATCTACATATTATAAAAAAATTATATCTTATTAAGTCATGTATCAAGATCCATTCATCCTTATTTTCAGGGATATAAGTGTTTTTGAAAGCTCCCACACTCAATTCTTCTGGATAAATAATCCTAATTTAAGGGAACATCTGGAATTGATTCCCAATATTATATTCTCTCTATAATCTATTTCAATCCACCATTATTTTTTAAAAATTAATCATTTATTAAGACAACCTTATTGGATCAATTATAGTTTTATATAAAATATTATACCCTTTTCTTCTTTAAATTCTCTTTAATATTTTTCTTATACCACATAAAAATGTTTTAATTATAATTTTTCTTAAATACTCATTTTACAAGATATAAATTTAGTTGAACATAATTTATCATGATATATTCTTATTTTACTTTATTATTGACCATGTATTATTTAATTTCTTTATTTCCTGGAAACTTCTATGATACACACAATTATTATGCTTTATGACATGTTTATGATACCCATTTATTTGTAAGGGAAACCCTTATGTTTATTTTTAATGTGGAACGCATATTCAAGATCATGTAATGATGGGTGAACCCAGATAGAGTTCGAATCCTTTGGTTAATTTTTAGTCTCATGAGACATTATATAAAATGGTCTTTCTGGTTATCCATGATGTGTGCTCCATGTATAACATTCTTGTTGGTTATCCTTTACTCATGCTCCTATTTTTACAATGAGCCTTGACTTGTGTATAAGTCATATTTTATGTTTCTATGAAATTATTATGAATTTATGATTATATAATCCCATGTTATAATTCATTATGTTTAATCATGTTTTCTGTCTTTTTATATCTTTAGGTTATACTTTCAAACCCATGTTCTAAGCTTTATTTTAATGTTTATTCTCTTACTGGTCTTTTTTTCTCATCACATTGTTCATGTTATACCCAGGTTATCCTAGGTAGATGTATGGGCTCAAAGGAAGTTTGGAGATTATAATGTATGATAAATAAAAAAAATTAATTTAATCCCATATTTTTAGTTTTATGTACCAAGCCTCCGAGACACTATATTTTATGATCCTAGGATTATAATTTGATGTTTATTTATACTTAAATTCATGTAATTATATTTCTAAATGGATAAGGTCACTATAGTTAGTATCATAGGAAAATATTTTTTATTTCTTGATACTATGAATATATAACTTTAGTAAGAACCCTAGGGATAAGGCTAAGTACGCGAAAACATCCCTAAATTTTAGTTAATAGAGAGTAAGTGGTTTATCAATAAAATACATCAATGTATAGATACTAAAAGTGGATGTGGTTATGGAATATATTTACCTAGGAGTAAAAATCATGACAAGGTGTTCTGGACCTAGCTCAACATAACCTGGTACATGACAACATGTCTTAGTGCACACCTAGTTTGACACTACTAGGGGATATGATTTAGTAAATTCATAGGATCATTATAATCCATTATTAAGGGAATAAAGAAATTTATTATAAGAATATATGTTAGGAAATAGATCATGGATAACCTATATTGAATTGAAGGTAATCACATATTTGGATATGCATTTACATGAAGTGTTTGTCCATTTATGTTTAATGTTTTCTTTTTATTCCTACGAGCTAAGTACTAGATCCCCCTAATTACTCATAATATTTCTTAGTTAATGGTGGGAAATAGAATAACACCTCCCAAAAATCAATGTGATAGGAAATGTGATGATTTCCCTAATAATATGACAAATATAAAGGAAATGGGTTCTCAAAATAATATGATAGTACTTTCTCAGCTAGATCAAGTTATTATTAATAACTTGAAAAATGTGGAATTCCCTCAATCTCTAAGTAAATATTAGGTTGTTTATAATTCTTCATGTGTAAACACCATCTAATGTTTATTGGATCCTTTGATCCCCTACTCACTGAATAGTGGATTAACTCCATTGAAATGAAAATATATGTCATCTAGTGCTCAAAATAAGAGAAATTTTTATTGGATTTATATCATTTTGATGGGGAAGATGATCATTTGTTGACACTGATCAAAAATAAAAAGTCCATGGAGGATATTGATTTCCTGGAATCGGAGGAATTCATAAAAATGATTTTCAATAAATTTTTCCCAAAAAAACTCATCTCAAAATGTAAGGAGAGTTCTTCAGACTTATATAGACAGAATATGAGTTTGTCAGGGGGTATGAAACAAACAATACAATGATTTCAATAGAAACTATTGGCATTGTCCAAAACAAATAAATCAAGTTGGATAACGTAATTATCATATGAAAGTTTGGTCTATGAAAATAATTGATGATTTGAGACTTCTAATGTTAAAATAAGATTGTATGGTGATCCCTCAAGGATGAAATGCATATCAGAGACTCTCAATGGCCTCATCTTCCTTGTGAAAAAAGAAGTAAATTGAGTCTAATATGGGTGTATATGAAAATAAATCCAATGATAAAATGAAGATGGAATGTCCAATATGTAAAAATTGTGGGAAGAATCATCCTAGGAACTGTATAAAAAGAACCATAAAATGATTAAAATGTGGCCAAATGCGGAATATAGCTTAGAACTACCAAAATATTCTAAATAATTCAACTAATGTGTGAGAAGAAAGGAAGGTTGAGATCTATGCTCATCCAGTAGTGTAGTGTTTCAACTCGAGGAACATGGGAATTCTTCAAACCAATTCCCTAAGACTAGGGTTTTCAGAGGCAATCAAAAACAACATCCAAGGAAATAAGGAAGGGATTATGCTATCACTACTTCTAATGTGGAGTCAGACAATGATGTGATGACATGTACGCTAGTAATTTATTTGAAAATAGTGAATGTACGGTTTTATTTTGGTTCTACTAATTCCTTCATATCTTTGAGGTTTAATATAACTATTCAAATAACACCTCAAAATTGGGTAGTTATGTTATCTATTAGAATAGCTAATGGGGAAATTATTACATTAAAGGTTTATAAATCCACTCAGTTAATGTTTGTGGATAGCAACTCCCAGTAAATCTTTGTATACCCCCTTTGGAAGATATTGAGTATATTTTGGGAATTGATTGACTATCTTTATATAACGCCAACATCAACTTTCGGGAAAGGGAGATCACTCTTCACGTCTTGAACCATCTTCCAATTCATTACAAGTGTAAGTAGGAAGACGAACCACCTTCAAAATTATTGTCTCATGTGTTCATATTTCTACCTAAGGATAAATCATGTCTCTCTCAAATGATGGAGATAGAGGAGATGATCATGATAGAATACATTCTTATAATGAGGTATTACACTAATCTATTCCATGAAGAATTGCTTATTACTATGCTTTATCGATAGTTTTAGTTATCAATTGAACTTATTCCTTAATCTATTCATATATCAAATACACCTTATAGAATAGCCACTGTGGAGATGAAATAACTAAATAATCGGTTTTAAGAGTATCTGTACAAGTGTTTTATATTCCCAAGTGCTTTAATATAGGGTGTACTAGTCCTTTTTGTCAAGAAGAAGGATATATCAATGCACCTCTACATTGATTATCGTGAGCTCAATAAAATCATGATAAAGAACAATTACCCCTTTCCTCATAAACATTATGTGTTCTATCAGCTACATGGAGCTAGTTATTTTTATATGGTAGAACTTCATTTAGGATATCACCAGTTAAAGGTGAAGAAAGAAGATATTTCCAATACTGCCTTTAGAACAAGGTATGGACTCTAAGAGTTCATAGTGATTCCCTTTGGACTCACTAATGGTCCCCCAATATTCACCGACATAGTGAATATATTATATAGATATTACCTTGAAATTTTTTTGGTAGTTTTTATTGATGATATTCTGATATAAACTAAGAGAAATGTGGAAAATGATGAGAAATTGAATATTGTTCTAAAGACTTTGTGAAGGGAGAAACTCTATTCAAAGTATAGTAAATATGAGTTCCAAATTAAAGAAGTATCATTCTTTGAGAATGTTATCAGTAGTAAAGGAATATCCATGGACCCTTACAAGACAAAGGAAATCAAAGAGTGTCCTAGGTTAAAATTTTTAATGGATTTTTTCATCTTTTATGGTCTAAATAGGTATTACCGGTTATTTTTGAAGAACTTATCACAATTTTTAAACCGAATAACCAAGATGACATGAAAGGGATTGATGTTTTTATGAACTCAAGAATGTGAGGAAATATTTATGGAGCTCAAAAATAGGCTTATCACAACTCTGGTACTCACACTCTCAGTAAGTGGAGGACACTTTGTGGTGTACAGTGATTATTTATAGAATTTATGATGATGTTTACTGAGGAAAAATTTTAAACTAATAGGCTATTTTTTAATCCAATTTAAAATCCATGTGAAAAAATGTCCCATCTATGACCTAGAGTTGGAGGTTTTGATCTTTGCATTGAAAATCTAGCGACATTATCTCTATGAGAATAAGTGTGAGATATATAATGTTCAAAAGTGTATCAAACATATATTCACATAGAAAAAGATTAATATGAACCAATTAATATAGTTAGATATCATCAAAGATTACAAATGATCAATCCACTACTATCCTGGTAAGTCAAATAAGGTGGAAGATTATCGAAATACATACAATCATGCATATTTATCAATTATGAGAATTGAGAAGGATCCAATATTCCAATACTTACAAAGGATGGACATATTAATCATTAACGAAGGAATATAATCAATCCTCTCTCAAATATTTTATCATCTGTCCCTTGTAGAGAAAATAAATGATTCTTAAAGAAATGATTTGGGAATTCAAAAATATGTTGAAGCTATAAATATTGGGAAATAATCTGAGTTCAATATTGATGAGGAGGTATTCATAAGATTTGGGTCATGACTATGTATGCCATTTAATCCAATGATAAAGAAAGAGCTTATAAATGATGCACATAGCTCAACCGCCTTAATTCACCCAGGGAGCACAAAGATGTTTGGAGATCTTCGGGAGATCTTTTCGTGTGAATATATGAAAAAAAGGATCTCTAAATATACATAAAAGTGTTTGGTATTCTTCTACTGAATTATTCAAGGAAAAAATTCTAAAGGTATGATGAAACCATTACTCATACAAACATGGAAATGGAAAAACATCCCCATTGACCTTTTCAATATACTTATAAAGACATCTAGGGGAAACCATGCTATATGGTTTATTCTAGATATTCTTACAAAGACATCTCACTTTATTTCAATTTTATAGGACTTCTCATTGGGTCAAATTATATATATATATATATCAAAGAAGTGGAAAGTCAAAATGGAGTACCATTATCGATGGTATAAAATTGATATCATAGATTCGTCTCGAAGATCTGGATAACTCTTCAACATGATCTAAGCATTGATCTAAACATTAGTATGGCCTATCAACCTCAAACTGATTCCAAATATGAGAATACTATTTAGACACTTGAATACATGTCGAGAGAATTTTTAGTGGACTTAAAAGGAGTATGTAACAAACAACTTCTTCTGGTTGAGTTCTCTTAAATAAATAGTTTCCACTTAAGAATCTGAATAGATTCATATGAAGACCTTTATGGAAAAATGTGCATAACACTAGCATGCTGGGATGAAGTCAGTGATTGTAAGCTAATAGACCCTGAAATGATCAAGGAAATGGTCTAGAAGGTGAAAAAAAATCATAAGCACGTTAAGGTATCCCATATTTAACAAAAGGGTTATGTAAATAGTTGTTTATGGGAACTGAAGGTTAAGGTTGGAGACATGGTATTCCTCTGCATATCTCCAAGGAAGATGATCATGATATTTGAGAATAAAGGGATGTTGAATCCCAAGTACATCGTTCCCTTTGAGATCTTTGTTCTTGTTAGAGTTTTGGCCTATCAATTAGCACTTCCACTTACCATGTCTCATGTATGTGATGTATTCCACAAATCCATCTTGAGAAAGTATATACCGGATGCCTCACCATTGTTGAATTAAGATGTGGTAGAGTTGTAGAATGATCTTTCTTATGAGGAGCAGCCAGTAAAGATCTTATATCATAGAGATAATGTTATATGAAATAATACTTCTCACCTTATCAAAGTACTATGGAGGAGCCATAAGTATGAAGAGGAAACATGGGAACTATAGGAAGCGGTGGAGGAGAAGTACCTGCACCTGTTTTCACCATAGAATGTAAAACAAAATTTTAACGGTCAAATTTTATAAGGGGGTAGAATGTAATGAACCAAAACTTTTATCAATAAAATACCCTTCTTATAATTATTTCATATAATATAATAACATAAAATAACTTTAATAACATAATAAAAAATTAAAAATGAAGGTTTAATGAAATAAAAGGCATTTCTAGAAGTTAAAGAACATATACCAAAGGAATAGTAACATTACCATTGAAATATTAACATGACCCTTATGAACAGTAAACCAGAAAATTAAATAGTAACCTCACCAATGAAACTATAAATAAAATTTATCTATCTTATAAGTGAAAATATAATATAATTATATCATAGTATAAGTAAATAAATATTTTAGAAATTATTAATTAAGTTTTGGTATTTTTGAAAGTAATAAAAATTTAATTACAATTTTATGAATTATTTAATAATTAAAAAGAAAATTTATTATAATAAAATTTATTCATAAATTATTATTTTGATTTATTATTTTTATAGGATAATTTTTTGGGACCTTATTTAACTTTTCAAAGTGATATAAATGAAGTTACAATTAAAAAATATGTATTTTCTTTGTAAATGATGCTTTTAATTAAATATAAATTTACTTATATTTAGATAATTATTTTTTTATATTTTAGTTCATTTTTTAATTTTACACGTTGAACAATGGTTACAATGAAATTTTGGGATTTTTCTTAAAAACCTGAATTTTATGAATAGTTAAATACAATAATTTATGGATTAATTTTTTAGTCATGATTGAGTCATGGATGATGTAAGTGACCATTGGTTAGAATTAAAATGCACTAATTTCTGTATTTATCCTCAGTAATCAACACTATTTCTTGTCTTGAATAAAATAATAAACTAATCAATTAAAAAATAAGAAAACACCATCCTCCTCCACTATAAATACAACCCCTCACTACCTCTTCTCCTCACAAGTCTCAAGCCTTGATGCCAGTCAAAATTATACTAAAACATCATCCCAAACCCCTAAATTAATTCTAATATCTTTTGGTCTTAACAAAAGATCAAAAAAATAACATAAATAACTTCTCAAGAAGAACTAATCAAGTGGTAAACCCTTTTTGATTTCTTTTAATTTCTTTTCGAGTTCCTTTATTTATTGTTATATACTCACCTAACCAAAAACAAATGGTATGAAAACTATAGTACCTTACATATATGGTAATTGTTTTCATCTAATGTAATAATCCATTATCATGTTTCTTTCCATCAACATTTATACAAAAAATGAAAACGTCGACCGGGATGTGTTAATTTATCATATTCAATGACGAAAAAGTTTTCAATTTCCATTACAATATTCGAGGATGGTCATGAAAACATTTTCATGCTTAAAATAGATTATAATATATATATATATATATATATATTCTTATTTAAGGTTCTAGAATCATTTTATACCCATAATATTAATTTATAAAGAAAAATGAATTTGTTTTGATCAAAAACTGCCAAAAATTAACCCAAATGATTTTCATTAACTAATTATCTAATGAATATTATTCACTTATAGAAACAAATGGTTTTTTATTATTCTATAAGTTATTTAATAAAATATAATTTCATTTATGGACAACTATACTCATTCTATATTATTTTCTGCATATATATACAAGTAAACAGATAATGAAAACCAAGGAAACATATGCTCTTGAACGATGAAATTGTATCTCATATCCTATAAAAAGGGACATGAAAAAAATTAATAAAATTATAATAAATAAAATAAATTTATCATTTTTTTTATTAATTAATTAATATATTTAATTTGATTGTTGAGGACATTAAGATCAATTCTGTAATATTTTCAGACATTTAGTAAGGGATTATACCCAAACCTCCATTATTCATTAGGTTTACACTTCCTCTCTTTTTACCCAAATGAAAATACATTTTTTAATTTAAATATTCAAAATTATATTTATATGTTCCAAACTCATGTATAAAAATTCATTCATCTTTATTTTCATTGATATACATGTTTTTAAAATTTTACCTACTCAATTCTTCTTGATAAGAAAGTCTGATTTAAGTGAACTTCCCATATTATCACCCATTTTCAAGTTCACTCTTTTATATGTTTTAAGAAAAAATTATTTTTATAAAATCACTAATTTTACTATGAAAACATTCTTGGTTCACTTCTGTTTTTATATAAAATATTATTCATTTTCCATCATTAAATTCCCTTTTATATTTTTCTTAAAATGCATGAAAATGTTTTACTTTTCAAGTTTCTTAAATAATGTTTTTACATGTTATCATAATAGTTTGGCATCTTTAATCATGATATAAGACTATTTCTATTCAATAATGTCCATGTATTATTTAATTCATTTCATTCATGGACACATTTATGATTCACCCATTTATTATGTTATATCACATGATTATGATACCCATTTCCTTCAATGGGTAACCCTTGTGTTTATTTTTCTTGTGGCACAAATATTCATGAGCATGTTATTATGTGTGTTCCCACATACAGACCTATTGAATTAGGTAATGTTTTATCTCATGAGATGTTATGTGAAATAGTATTGGTGATTATCCTTGACTAGTGCTCCATGTGAAACCTTCTTAGTTGTTATCCTTGACTCGTGCTCCTCTATGTGCAAAGATACTTAAATCATGCTTAAGTTATGTTTTATTTTACTACTGAATTATTATTAATCTCATATTATATGAGCTGATGTTATGATTATTTATGTTCAATCATGTTCCATGCCTTTTTATATCATTATGTTATGCCTTAAAACCCTTGTGCAAAGATTTTTTTTTTTAATTTTTATTTCCCTACAAGGCTTTTAATATTATCCCATTGTTCATGTTATCCTCAAGTAATTATATGTAGATATAAGTTCTCAAAAAAAAATTGAAGCTCATAATGGATAATAAGAAATTAAATATTTCATTTAGTCCCATGTTTTCAGTTTTATGTTCCTAGTCCTCCAAGACACTAGATGTTATGATCATTGGATTGAAATTTGACTTTTAATTGTGCTTAAAAACATGTAAGGAGATGTGTAAAAGGACAGGGTCGATATACCAGAAGTCAAACTCTTATTCTCTAGTTGGTTATACCACCCAACCATCTTCTCCTCGACTAGTTATACACCATATATTGGAGCCACTTCAAAAAAAATAGTTAGACACAAAAGTCACAAGATCTTTCTACTTTTTATTGAAATTATAGTAGAAGGTACCCTTTCTTCATCATATTTATCTTACTCTATGAGACTATAGGATCAGGCTTACAAGTGTACTTCCAGAAGAACATTAGCAGTAGTGATATTCTTTAGATTCCTTCCATATCTTCTATGATTTGGATTCTCTTCAATCTCTTCAAATATGTGATTATGTATCCTTCAATGAACTCTATGACTCAGTTTATCATCTTCTAATTGATATTGGATGTATATGTTAGTTAGATGATATTTCATTAAGTGCAAGAATTCTCAATTCCCTCAAAATAACTTTTCTTCAATACTTACACCACATATTTATATTCACAAAATCATTGTGAATATTGTTATCAAAGTATCATATTCAATGTTTCCTTATTTAAATTATGTAAATCCTATAATAATTAAAATTAGGATCTTCTCATTAAAATATATCAAATTATTAAATATGTATCTCTTATTTAAACTCATCAAATTTCCCAATAAAATATTAATTTAATTCCCCTAGAGTATCATGCCAAAATATTCCACATGATATATAAATATCTTCATCCTAAAATATTAATTCTTAAAAATAAAAATGGCTTACAAATCTTTATGAAATTATTATGTCTCTCAATTGGAAATGTGGTTCGCAATTGGATATGTCACTCGAATTACTACATGATTTTCCAATGTCATTGAATCAGCTTCATGGCTAAATTGGCAGTATAAATTTTTTGTGTGGATGAATCAGAAATGCGAATTGGCTATGTGGTTGAATAATCTACATGATTTTCCTATATCACTTAATTGGTTGTTTAAAATTGATATGTAGATATTAAACTATATAAATATTGTATGTGGATATGTAAATTTCATAATTCTCTCCAATAAATGATGAAATTATACATCTGAATTCCATCCCATCTAAATCACTTTAACACTTCTCAAAAATGTTATTGTATAGGATCACTTATGAACCAAAACATTTCTTTGATTATTTTTAATACCATCTCATAAATCATCACACTTGAATTACAAAAATATATTGAACCTCTCCATTTGAGTTCTTACAACAATAGCTTCATAGTTCTTTTTCCATATAAAAATATAATAGCTAAATCATTATGTGGGATTTTATATATATATATATATTATCTTTAATGAAATTCAATTCATTCATGAATTTATAATAATATTTCAATAGTCATCTAAAAATATATTGAACGATTTAAAAAACACACAATACTTACTTAGAAACAACATAATAAATCAACCATTTCTAAACCTGGTTAAATATATGATGATATATTTAGATCTTCCTGTTTCATTTTAGGGGTTTTAAATTAAAATCATAACTTTAGAACTTTATTATATAATATTTAAATTTATTTAAAATAAAATATGTAATATATTGACTTTGAAAATTTTTAAATTTTTATTTATGCATATTTGAGTGTATTAAGCTTGGGTAAAAGTATCATTTTTATTAATCATGACCCCAAACCTGATTTGTGAATTTTTATTGGGTATCTGTAGAAAATAAATAAATATTATTTCTATTATCCATTAAAACACTATTTGTTTATAAAATGTAATACTATATTAATTGATGAATAATTTATTTCTTGAGTGGACAAAAATGAAAACCTGAAGATAATGAAATTCAAGACCATAATATAGGATTTAATTTGATGATTTCAGATTTAAATATTAAAAATAGGTTTGGTAAATTGAATTCTCTCATATTATATAAGATTATAAATATTTTTATAGTAATATTCATGATAATGGGTGACCTGTATTTCTCAAGGAGAATTATGATGAAGTTGTGTTCATTGAAAATGAACTTACTAGTAACCATGAATATATAGAGATATTGAACTATAAGAAATGGTTAGTTTTCACGAAATATGATATATATTCCATGTATAGAAATAATTTTTGAATATTTATTAATTCCTACTATGTTATAAGCTTAGTATACTGAAAATTGAATTTTTCAAAAGTAAATTATCATGAATGGTTTATTATCCACCTTAAAAGATGATCTCATGTCAAAACAGATTAAAGAATTTTTGGAGAGTCATACATGAAACATTTAATCAAGAATATATAATTTTAAAAAATTATTATTACATTTTAAAAATATTTTTATTACAAAATTTACTATTTTTCTATCAAAACAACTTTCCTCAATGAGAATTTATTTGATCATGTGTATGTGATAAGACTCTAAGGTTTTGAGGGTTTAAATTGATCAATTTATCTTTTTATATTTTAAAATCCATTTTCTGATAGAATCATGTGTTATAATACAAGAAAAATCGTTTTTATGATGCACTACAATATATTTTTTTCATCATGAATAAATAAAAAATCAAATTTATAAAATTTAGTTAGTATGAGTTTAATTTTTTGGAGTTGAATTGAAATAAAATACCTATCTTCAAAATTTAAATCTAATAATTATGATATATAAATGTTATTCATGGTAAATAATTCTCAATATATTGAATCTAATAAATAATAAATATACTTTATTGATGATCTATAGAGAAATATTTGAGGGGCTTTATGGTATTAGGGAAAACAAATTTTTTCTATCAAACATGTTTAAAATAAAGATATCTAGGAAGGTTAATTCACTAGAATTATATATATATATATATATATATATATTAAGCCTCAATGATATTCTATATATTTTTATATTGACTAAATGAGTGAAATTACTAATTTTCTATAAATATGATCTATAATTTCTACCATACTATATGATTTACCTGATGTATTATATAATTTAAGTATCAATATCATCTACCAATGTTTCCTTGCTGACAGTCAGTAGTCCAGAGTAAAGAATACTCCTATATTTCTGTGGAGGACTAAGGATGTACTATTTTTCATTCATTGGTATTAAAGAATATTTTAAATGGGATAAACTAATGAATACTTTTAAATTATTAAGGGTGATATAAGATTTCCATTATGATTTCTATTCTTATAGACTGGTTGATCCAAGAGAAAAATTAGTTCAAAAAATGAAACTACGTAAGATTATACCATTACATATAAATATATTATTGAATCATATATATTAAAGGAGTCAATTTGGTTAAAAATATTTATTATTGAACCGATGGTTATTCAAATGACATAAAATACTATAGAGATTCCTCATAACAACCATGGAACTTTCACAAAGGATAAGTGACCCAAATATTATTGAATATCAAAGTACATACCTTATACATACCATCTCATTATAGATGGTATTTCTATATGATATTTAATAATTTATCAAGTAACAAGAGTATATATTATAGGTGTGTCTGAATATGGTCGATCCCATTCCAGATGATGGTTTTAATTATTTCCATGTAGTTATTCAAAAAAATATGATTATTAATCATCAATTATCCTAAATAAACCTAAAGAATCATGATTAAATAATCCTAGAATAAAATATAGGTTCTTTTTTGTTAAAATTATAATAATTTTACTAATAATAAAATACATATTTATATCTTTCTTCAATGTATATGTTGATCCTTAAAATTCCATTCGAGTTGTATCGTTGTTGCACTATGAGGGCCCAAAGTAGAACACCTCTAGCTGGGATACACATGTAATCCTTGATATTGGAACATATCCAATGGATATCCATGATCTATAAAATAGGTGAAAAATATCTTATTTCATTCATGGTTATCACAATATAATCCATTAGTTCTAAGGATTTTCTCACTTGTATCTCAGCCCTGAGAATGAGAAAGGGGGTGTGTGAATTCTATCGGGATGGAGAGGAAACTTGTAGATTCTATTCATATATATAATTATCTTTGGTAAAGAAAATTATTTTCACAACAATATGTCTATCCCATACAAAACCCTTTTCATAACCATGGTATAATTTGGTATATATTGAGCTAGTGTAATAGAATTAGTAATTTCATAAGGGCCCATAGCTAGTCCCTTCATCGTTCGAGAAACCCACATCTAATAATATTGTTATTATTATTATTTATTGGAAATGTTCATGTATCATGATTTATATAAAAATAAATAAATTAATTAATATTTATTTAAACAATATTTTCCCCCTATTTTAATTATCAGGTGTAAAACTCAAATTTTATATATTCCTCACCTTTTCCCTAACCTCAAATATATAGTATTTGTATAATTAATAAAAAATTTAACATTCATTATATAACGCATCAATATTTTTTGAAATAATGTTTTTGAATTAATTTAATTTTTTAGATAGATTAATTTACATGTAAAAACATGGTTCACATGTGTTATACACACCACTGAGTTTAAACAAAACATGACATACTATAAAAATATTATTATTTAATATTATATTTATCACCTAGCCATTTGAATAGTGGGTATGATTAGTATTAACTATATTATGAAAATGAATGGTTCATACCTATATATAAAATGTATTATTTGGTTTCAAATTAATTATAAATGAAAATAAATATCATTTGTAAATAAAACAAATCATTTTTAAAAAACTATTTTAATGCTCACAAATTCATTTTATCTCAATAAATTAAATAAATTAGTTCAGATGAATGATTTTAATGAAATTTACATATAATATATTCATTAAAAAAATTTAACATTTATATTATGTATTTTATATACATGAGATAAATATGAATCCAGGTTTACACTTAAAAACTATATTTTTCTACAGAGTTGTTTTATAACATTTTATGAAATTACTTTTAAAATTAATTCTTCAAACTATAAGAAATTTATTTGAAAATTTTATATTTATTTTTTAAATTGTATTTTGAATATATTTATGGGATTAATTTATGAGAATTCTATGAGAAGATAATTTTTTTGATAAATCGTGAAAAATAATGGTTGTTATTTAAAATTTTCATTTCTTTTAAAGAATATAAATAAATTAAAAAAATTACGATGGTTTTTAAAGTAAAATTAGTTCAATAACATAATTATTAATACAATTTATGTTATATTAATGATTTTAGTGTTGATTTTTCATATAAAAACTTTTTAAAATTTTGAACATTTTCTCTTGGGAAAGTATTTTTCTTGTCACGTCTACGGGATTAGTTTTAAGGAAAATTTCACTAATTATGTGTTATGAATTTAGAAAATTTTATACATATTTTGATTATTAGTAATTAATATTATATAATGTGACCAAATAAAAATTCTTCCACAATTAATTGTAAAATTAGAAGAAAAAATTTCCTTCGATTAAGGTTAAAATGAGTTTATCGGGGGTTAATCTAAAATGGTATGGGTTAAAATTACCTAGAAACTTGTCCAAACACCATTTTCTGTGAATATTTTGATCTTATCACCTCTAAGGTTCTATAATGTACCATTTTGGATCTTCTTCATATGAAAAATTCTGGTACCCCATTTTATTTTAAAAAATTACCAATGTGCAACTCACCTCACTTATTAAAGCCACCCCTCTCCTCTCTTATTCACACTTTTAAAAATTATGTGGTTCATCCAAGACCTGAAAAATGTCTTCATTAATTACCTAACCACATCCTAGAGGCCATATTGAGGTCATAAATCAAATCTATGATGGATTTATATTTAACATAATGAGGTTGTCTAAATAATAGGTAGTGTTTTTAAATATGCATTTTTGTTATAATTATTCGTCTAACGCTTTAAATATTTTTCTTAATATGATACAATAACAAAACCATTATATATTATATATTGAGATATTATTATTTTAATTTAATAACATATATCCATCTTCATTTCCATAAAATGGGATACAAAATTGTCATTCATGTGTAAGGAGAAGTACTGCCTCACGAACTGATGTTATTCATTTTCCATTATTACCAATCATGACTGGAAATAATGATTTATTTATTATTTATATTTTATTTTTATGATATTACTATATATCTAGAATTATAATACATTATTTAAATTCTTATTTACCGAACTTTTGGAAAATAATAATGTCGCTCGTGTGTACTGTGAACTACCACCTCGCGAACTGAATGGATGTGTTTTTCCATTTCTGTTTTACTAGGATGGTAATAAATATAGATTAAAATAGTATATATGATATTTTTAACATAAGTATATATTTTTAATAAACAAACTACATATAACTTCTTATTTTCTATCCCATGGGCAATACGATAACGTCGTTAGTGTGTACGAAGGACTACCATCTCCCAAGGCGATGCGATTCATTATTAACTTATTATTTTATTTGAAGGTAATAATGGTAAATTTAATTGGTATTTATGAAACATATGACAAAAAAATGATTTTGTTGAGGTAATATATTATTTAACTTTTTTAAATTTCATCCTATGAAAAAATGGAAACTGTTTTCATGCTTAGGTACGGCCTATCGTCTCCATGAATGGTGTCATTCATTTTCTAAATATATCTTTTATGGATTACAATAAATAAAAATATAATTAATATATAGGATATTTATATTATTTTTAAAAAAAATTAATGTTTCTTAAACATGATAAAATTAAGAGGGCTTGAAATAATAAGTCAAAACATACATGAAAAACAGGCTAGTTATTACCAGAAACATGATTTTAACTAGGAATTGTTAATAAACAAGTAATGAAAATTTATAAGTAAATATTACATTTTATGATACAAATTGTTATTTTTCTATAATATATATATATATAAAACTCATATTTATTATATCAGTGTATCAAATGTGTAATAATTAATTTCAGACTTATGCTATGGGATTTTTTTCTCAATTTTCCTTCTTTGATAAATATGTTGTGTTATGTAACCATCTTATTTTATGAGGTGTATATACATACCCTTAGAAATATAATATAAATAATTTATTTATTCTCATTATATTTTTATTTTTATTTAATTATATTATTTCATGGGTCTTATGATTCAAATTTACCAAACTGATAAGTGTTTTATGATACAATCACATCATTTATCGAGATTGATTATGATTATGCTTTTGATAATGAAATATGATGATAAATCTCTTATTAAACTTTCTTAATGTACTCCCCTATGTTTATTCTAGGATCATACATGATTTACCTTAATTTTCCAAACTTTATGTACTAGAGATTCCAAAATAAGTTTTTAAGAAAACTTATCTTTATATATCTCTTCGATCAAAAACCCTTTTTCTTCCACATCCATGATTTCTAAAAAATGTTTTCAAAATTTGTTCTAAAATTACACAAATTATTTAATAAAAAAAAGTTATCCTATATTTATTATTTAAAAATAATTTAATTAAATCATCATGTCATTTTCCAAAAAAACACAAAGGATTGGATTTTATCAAAAATATGAAAGGAATATTTGTTTTGACATGTTCGACATGAAAAACATTTCTTGTCATCAGGAATATTCAATGTTTTGAAGATTAAATTATAGTCTTACATGTTTTTTTCAAAGAAAATTAATTTAAAAAAATTAAAAAGTTATTATCAAAGAGGGAAGTGTATTTTCCTCAATAAATGTTCCATGTGATTTTTCAAAATCATTTTTCATCTATGATGAAATCAATTAATGTTAGAAATGATTTAATGAGGATAATATTGAATAATAAAACCCTTATTCTATATATGTATGGTTTATATATATGTTCATTATTTTTTTATAAAAACCATTTATTTTTTATGGGTTATGCTATAGTGAATTGATAGAATTTTTATCAAACATTTTTTATTTACATGGGTTATTATGTTATGATATGATAAATGTTTTATAAAATTATAGAATAAATAAACATAGTTTTCAATATTATATGGGTGGTACCTATATATATTTCAAATTCATGGGGTAAAACTTTCCATCTCATGAGATAAGGATAGGAAACAAGTTTATGTGATTGATCCACAATGGGAAATAGGTGATTCCTGGTCTATTATATGAAATATGTGTATCCTGATCCACAAAAGAAAACATGTGATAAGTTTGGATCCACTATATTAATGGTATAAGTAGTTAAAATGTACATATGAAATGGTTATCTATATTTATTTTGGATCCAAACTTTTATGACATTATCTTATGTTTCGTGATTTATTTATGATGATTTCTCACTCTTATAGGACATGTTTTTGGAAATTCTAAAGTTTTATTCCATGAATCATGTTTATAATCTATGATTGGCTGGGAATTATCTTTTTATGTTATATTAATGATCACATACAATTATTATTATCTTATTATTTCATATTATTATAGATTTATGTATTATTTTTTTACCCTTACTGAGCATCTGAGATTATCCATTCTTATATTTCCTTCCCTATGTTACATTGAATGGTTTGTGTAGGTCATTCCAAAGTGGAGTACTATGTGAGATGTTCTTTGTGAGATATTTTGATGATATTTCATGAAATAAGAGGATTATTTTTCAATTATATTAATACACTAAACTGTTATAGTCATTGGGAGTGTGTTTATGAAATTTATTGAATATTTATCAAAAAACATCTCATATTTATATATGAAAAACACGGGTCCTTATAGTTGGTATTAGATAAAAGGATGAGTTAAAATTTGGAAAATGGGATGAGAAAACTTTATTGCGACCCTAGGGATATTCTTAAGGGTATTTATAGGTGTACGACTATGTATTTATCTAATTATATATCTATGTATAATTATATTTATAGAAAAATGTACAAGAATTTTTGTAAAGGATAGACATCGGGGATTCCAAGAAATTACGTCCCATAATAGATACTGCAAGTGTATGTGGATTTGGTAGAGTTTTAAATCAGTGTAATAACTCCAAAATGAAAACATTGATCTAAACTAAATCATCACTAGGTTCATTACAGCAAGACTTTCTACACACAAGGATTTACATTCCTAGGGTATTTTCTTTGTAAATTCACAAAATCTTTATGAACCATCATGAGGGATTTAAATAGATGATGAATATGAATGAACTTGGTTAAACATATAGGTCTATAAATTAAAAGGTTGGTTTCATGATTTAGTTATCGTACAAATTATTTTTCATGATTAAGTGGTATCATCCTATGACTATTGTTTCTCACACTATACTTTTTTTATTTCAATCAATGGTTGGAACCAAAAGGAACGGGGAAAACATTGATTGTAATAGACATTATATTGATAAGAAACAAAATAGGATAATGACTAGATTGAATGATATTGTCATTAATCCTATTCAATTTTAATAATATATGATTAATAGCCTGCTCCTTAACTAACTCTTTGACTATATAAATAAGAGACGGATAACATTTCTTGAGTGATTGGGTGGATGAGAACATGGAGGAAAGAATATTTAGTGTCATATATGTTGAGAATCTAGGAATAATTTCCCAATATAATTTCACCAATTAATTAGATGATGTTTCATGTGTGGATAATGAGGTCATAGAGTATGTGATTTCCAAAAGACAAAAATAAAATTTCAATTAGATAAATGGATTTGAATATTGCCCCCCCCCCCCCCAAAGTATTATCAATGGATGAATGTCTTAAATGTGGAATATATGGTAATTGTTAAAATAGATGTCCTAAGTTGGAATATTATGAAGAGAATCATCAAGTTGGTATGAGTAATGTTTATACTTCTAGTGATAAAGAGAACACAAATGAAATGTTATAGGTATGTTTTTTTTAAAGTATTTGTTATGTTAAATATAATAAGCATGGATAAATTGATCTTGATTCATATTTTGTATTATAGGACAGATGTATTAATGAATATGTTGATATAGCCAATTTAATGGTCTATGAATGAATTTGAATTATTGAAGTATTTATTTATTGGAATTCAAGAATTATAAAATATATGAGGATTGTTTATTATATGTTTTTCATTAAGTATTTGCAAGAATATTTTTAACGGTACTGATGACCCAAAAAGTGACTTAACGAAAATGTGATATTTTACAGAAAAAATATTGTTCAGGTAAAATAGTTTTTAATATGTTCCTAATGATGAGATAATGATGTTGGGAAAAATAGATGATGGATATAAATAAATTAAATTTGGTAGTATTGATTATAGAGGAAATGATTAAAGATTTTATGGAATAGTGTTTTGTATTATCATTGATGGAGTCTATAAAAGTATATAATTAAAGGAATATATTTAATAATTGTTGATTTTATGAAAAAATAGTTATTTTTTGAAAGAAGTTTTGTTTTCATAAATTATTTATGGTAAATTAGGATATTACCATGATTTCAGGGAATATATGATCTATTTATATGCATATTTATTATACAACATTAAGAGATACTTTATGATATTAGGAAGAATATTGATAATTTAATTTTTGGACAATTTAGTGGCCTTATTTAAGAATTTATAATTTTTGGAGCTTAATAAGGTTAACCACTTATGAAATGGATTAAGTTGAGTTTTTGGATGAAGTTATATAGGTTAATGTATTATTTCACCATATAAAGATTTATTCATATTGGATAACATGTGCTAAAGATTTTTTTGATATTACCTTGAGATATAAGTTATTATGTATCATTATTTTATGGATCTTATTATCCTTTAGTGAATCAATAATGAAAAATTCATCTCTTATGGTAATGAGATGAAGTGTAAACTGATCGACGAACAACCAAAGGATGAGATTGTTCCTATAAAATAAAATAAATTCAAGTAAGTGTATCTTCTTCTAAAAATTAAGAAACTTTAGGCAAGGGTCCTGAAAAAAAATGTTATAAATTCACCTTAATTTCTGATGAATTAATGCTCCTTTCACCTATCATGTACTGATGTCCTTTTTTTCATTAACTTTGTACTAACTAGGTAATTTCTCACTTTCAATCAGAATTTGTGTGTAAGTTATCTCTTCATTCTCCATGATTTCACCTCCAACCAATTGTCTCCTAAATGGAAACCTAATTACCTATTATTATAAGTGGTTTCCATATATTCCTTTTAATATTTTAAATAATATGTTTTATTAACCCTTTTTATTTTTTTGGTTCCCCACAATGGGATATTCAAATATTAAAACCTTGATTACCAAACACAAGTTCTAATTGATGGGTAGAAATTTATTTATGGGGGGTACAATTTATCACCACAGTATTTTTTGAAATATTTTTTTCAAATAAATTTAATTTTTTTTGATATCATGATTTACATGAAACAATAAGTTAACTTGTGTTACATGCAACACTATTTTTAAACAAAACAAAATGTACTACAAAAATATTAGTATTTAATATGATAGTTAAAACTAAATCAGTTTTAATGAATTATTTTAATGAAATTAACATATTATATATTAAATAAATTTTTTAAAAGTCATCTTATATGTTTTCTATGCATGATATAATAACAAATCCAATTTTATGCCTAAAAGATATATTTTTCTACAAAATAGTTTCATAACATTTTTTAAATTACTTTTAAAATTAATTTTTGAACAATTTTTAAAAATTATTTAGAAAATTTAAATTAATTTTTTGAAATAATATTTAAAAAATTATATTATGGTTATTTTTTAAAAAAAATTCATCAAATATAAATTTTTATACGAATAGTGAAAAATAATGTTTTTATTATGAATTTTTTTGCGTTTAAATCATTTAAAAACCTAAAAATTTATTTTAGTGTGGATTTAAAAGTTAAATTATTTGAATTATATATTTAGTAATCCAATTTATTTCAGTTTAATAAATTTAAAATTAAATTTATATATATAAACATTTTAAACTTTTTAACATGTTTTCTTTGGAGAAACTCTTTCTCATCGCAACGGCATGTTTAATTTAAAAATAATTTTTTCCTTTTCTGGGAGTAGAATTTAGAAATATGGATTATATATTTGAAATAAAAATAAGTTTTATTACATAAAAAGGTAAAATTAATTTTTTACCATAACAATTTGTAAAAATATTAAAAAAAATAATTACCATGGTTTAGGCTAAAACGGGTTTACCTAGGGGTTACACTAAAAAGATAATGGTAAAATGGCCTAAAATATGGTAAAACACACATTTTATGGACATCGTTAAACCCTATATCATCAAATATTTCTTAATGCCACATTTGGGGTCCTTTTGGCATGTAAAAAACATGGTAAAACCTTTTTATTTTTCAAAAATTACATGTCTTCCACTCATATCACTTATAAGAGGAAACACCCTCACCTCCCATATTCACACTTCCAAAACGGTTTGATTTGGACAATCACTTACATTATGTATTTATTTATTAAATACCTGCATACTATAATCCTTTTAAAAACATAATTCCAACCTATGATAGATTTAGGTTAAACCTAAAGCGGTTTTCCGAAAAAAGAGATAATATTTTTTTAACTATGAATTTTTGTTTTATTATTCTTATGACTTCTAAAAATAATTCACAACTTTGATAAAATAAATAATTAGTATTTTTTATGTACTTATATGTCATTATTTTAATATAATTACCTATATCCATCTACACCTCCATCAAAAGAGACTCTAAGTCATCATTCATGTGTACTGAGGACTACCGCCTCACGAACCAATGTTTTTCATTTTCCATAACCCCCTCTCAAGAAAGGATATAATGATGGATTTTATGTTTATATATTATATTAATGATATTATTATACCTGTGGAAATATAATACTTCATATAACCTCTTAATTCCTAACCAATTGAAAATAATAATGTTGCTCATGTGTACGGAGGACTACTGCTGCGCAAACCGATTTGATGTGTTCTACCATTTCCATTTTACGTAGTTATTAATAAGGATATATTAACCAAATATATTTTATATTTATAAGAAAAAAATATTTATGTAATAAATATAGCACATATACCTTCTTATATTCCATTCTGCAGGGGATACGATAACATCGTTCATGTGTATGTCAAACTACCACCTCGCAAAGCGATGTGATTCGTTTTTCACTAATTTTTTCATGGAAGGTAATAAGGGTAAATTTCATGAATATATTTGATATATATAATATAATATTTATTTTTAAAATTTATCATATTATTTACCTTTATTTTGTTTGACCCATCACGAAAATTGAGAAATGATTAATGTGTATGTACGGTTTACTATCTCCAAGAACGGTGTATTTTATTTTATATCTCTAAATTTTGTGGATTAATATTAATAAATATATAAATAATATTTACTATATATATATTGGTAAATAATTTGGAGATTATGTAACCATGAAAAAATTAAATTTAATAAAAATCAAAATCAAAACATACATGAAAAACAAAGTATTTATTTCCCAAAACGTGATTAAACCAATAAATTATAAATAAACTAGTGGTAAAAACACATAAGTAGATATTTAGTAGTATTACACATATGCGTATGGTTCTTTAATGTATTTATAATATACTTATATCTATTATACATTAGGTTTTATAGTGTACTAAGTATTTCGAGACTTAAGGTGTTTTATTTTTTTTGTCATTCTTCCTTCTTTGATACATAAGTTTTGTTATGCACCTACCTTATTTTATGATGTGTATATAAATATCCTTTTACATGTAATATATTTAAATTATTAATTACCATTAAATTTAAAGTTTCATTGAATTTTATTATTTAATGGAGATTATGATTCAATGTTACCAAAGAGGTGAGTGTTTTATGATACAATCTTGTCATTTATACGTATTCTTTATGATTATGATTCCAATGATGAAATGTTTTGATCCATGTCTTAACAAAAAAATGAATATTATTTTCCTATTTTTATTTCATGATAATACATGATATATTTTCATTTTCATCTCATTATACACTCATGAGTTCAAAATAATGTTTTTATGAAAAATCATCTTTATTTCTCTCTTTAGTCAAATTTTTTTTTTAAATCCATGTTTTCTAAAAATGTTTTCAAAAATAAATTTAATGTTATTTAAATCATTTTTTAAGTAAATTTTTTCACATTATTGGATTTTTTTGAAAAAAATATTAAAGTAATGTTCATTTTATTTTCCAAACAATAACAATTTTAATTTTATAGAAAATGTGAAAGAGATATTTCTTTTAACAGGTATGACATGAAAAAAATTGTTTTCATGAAAAATAAATTTTTTAAAGATTCATTTATATGTTTCCAATTTTATTTTCAAGTAAAATTATTTTGAAAATGTTTTATGTTTTAAAATTATTTTTTTAAAGTGGAAATTCTATTTTCCTGAAAAAAAAAATCCAACTAAACTTTCAAAATATTTTTTCATATATGATGAAATTATTTGATTTTACTTATTCTTTAATGGAGTTTATATTAAATGATCCAATAATTATTTTTTCTTTTTATGGTTAAATTTTATATTCATTAAATTTTAATGAAATCCATTTTTTATGGGTTATTATATGGTGAATTCTTGAAATGTTTATGAAACCCTTTTTTCTTTACACTTTTTATGAAGTGGTGATATGATAAATGTTTTATGATATTGTATGAATCAGAAATATTGTTTTCATTATGATATGGGTGGGATAAATATCTCCCTAAAATTCCTTAGGTAAAACTCCATATCACATTAGATAATAATGAGAAATAAGTGAATGGGGTTGATCCACTATGAAAAATAGGTGAGTCCCTATCAACTATGGGAAATAGGCGTGCCCTGATCCATAATGGGAAATATGTGATATTTTTTATCAACATAGTTGATTGTTTTGGTATTTAACCTTTAAATATAAATTTCTTCAATATTTATGATGGTGCCACACTTTGATGACATGATCTTGTGGTTTATGACTGATATTGTATGATTTAGACTCTTATTTGATATGTTTTATTAAATGATATAGTTTTAAGGAATAACTCATGTTTATGATATATTAAATGTTGGGTATGATCATTGTAAGTTATGATCATGATCACATAGCCTTATTCTTATCATATACATTCATGTGATCATAGATTAATATATTTTATGTATACCCTTACTCAGAATATAACCTGACCCATTCTTATGTTTCCTTCACCAGGTTATGAATAAATATTTTGGTATTTTATACCAAAGAGGAGAACTATATTAGAATATTTTTGTGGAGTACTTTAAAGATTCTTCAATAAATAATAAGATTGTGTTTCTAGTCTCCAAATACACTAAATTGTTATACTCTTTGAGAGTGTGTTTATGGAATGTATTGAATATTCATCTAAAATGATGTGATATTTATATATGAAAATTCTAGTTCTTTATAAATGTAATTTTCACTAGATATTTATTTTAACAATCACAAAACTAGATAAATATTTAATCATAAAAAATATTATTTTTTACCTTCAAAATAAATCAAGTGATAAATTAATATTCTATTCAACAGTTTTATGAATAAAAATATATTTAATTATTCAAACCATGTACAAATACTAATTGAATAAATATAATCAATAAAAACTAGATAAATAGTATTCTTTATAGTAAGATTAATATTTATCCCATCCATGAAATATAATTAGTATTTATCTAAGATCGAATGGTACACAAATAGTATAGACCTCTTGAAATCTTCCTAAGTTTTATTGTACAATATTTCATAAATTCCAATCAATTTTTGAAATATAGCTTATACCCATTGTTTATAACTGTGTATATAACATTAAAAACTATGGGTATAGTATATATCCATGGTTTTTATTATTGGTTTTGAATTGATCTATCGGTATAGATCTATACCCACCAATTCTATAGGAATTGTGGGTATAGCCTAGGATAATTTATCATAGCCACGGTTTTGGTTAAGTTATGGTTATTTATCTATACCTATAGATAAGGGAACTGTGAATTTTATTTTTCCTAGAAAAAAATATATACCTACAGTTCATTGAAATGTGGGTATTGGTACCTATCCCCATTTGGTGTTATAATTCCATCTAAGTCTTCCTAAACTTGTAAATAAAATAAAAACCACAGTATACATTCAATGCCATACACATATTATATATTAATATTTCAACCAAATTTTTGTAATAATTTTCAAACCATTTACAATACTATAACATACATTTACATACATAAAACCAATCAATTCAAGTCATTAAACTCCACCCACATTTCTCTTTACTAAATGTAAAAAATTTTATGGGAACAATATCTCTCCTATCACCAACATCCTCATTCTCATCACAATCCACAAAATCCTCATTTTCAACAACATCATCTAAAGCACCATCATCATCGTCAACACCACCGTTGTCACCCCCATCATCTCTACCTCCACTAAGACCCATGTTAACATCATTGAGGAAATAATATAAAAGTGAAATGATGCCATACAAAAATAAAAACTATTAGCATCCTTTGATATAAGTGATGGAATTATAACTGGCAATGATTTTTGGATGTTTTTGGTGATTAACTTACTTTTTTCCCGATTCTGTAAAGCTAGTTTTAGGCATCATATACTACTACATGAGTTTTTTTGGCTCATTGTTCTAAGAGTATTAAGAGGAGCTATATGAGGAACAATACCTAGTGGGGATGAAATTTTTCATGTCTCAACATCAAACTATCCCCTAGTTCTCCTCACCAAATACCTAACTCGAATGATAATTTTTCTAGATGTTTTCATCTCCATTATCATCGAAGACCTCCAAGTTAGACTTTTTAAAATATAAACAAGATACTTAATTTTAATTAAATATAAATATTTGAAATGTAAACAAAAAAACTTACAATTATTTCTTGTGTTTTTAAATTTACTTTACTTACATCCTTTTTCTTCTAACTAGAGGAAAATAATTTTCTTGAGGCACATAACGTTCGATACCCTATGTCTCTTACTGAAAATGAAATTGATTTGTATAATACTAAATTATTTAATAATATGAAATTAATATCCCTAGAATGAATTAAAGTTATAGCTTTTGAATAAATCTGTAAAATGATAAAGCATCTAATTATACATTTAATTTAAAATTTAATTCTAGTGGAAAAACATAATCAATACATACTAGTTGTCATAATAAACATGGGTACTATATGGATCCATCTTGAATGTTCATTTTTACCCAATTCTATTTGTGTTATGTTATTTGGTTATTTGACCACTTTTTAATTTTTATCATTTGGTCATTACATTAATTTTTAGGTTAGGTTTTTTGGTAAATTGGACAATTTCTCATTTAACCATTGGGTCATTTGGCCATTTTAATATTTGTACATTTGTCTATTTAGGCATGTTAGGCCAATTAGAATAGTAAGGAAAGTTATTTATTCCTATTAGGCCTTTATTTTAATTAGTATATATAGTTCCATTAGGCCATTTAGGCCAATTAGTCCATTTATGCATTTTGGGATATTTATTCCAATTAATAAATTTAATCAATTACACCAATTAAGAAAATTAGACAATTTAGGCTAATTAGTCCAATGAGTTCATTTCATCCATTTTGGAAAAGTTAGGCCAATTAATCAAATTAAGAAAATTATGCCATTTATTTATCCAATTCAGGCCAATTACACCATTTAGACCAATTTTGGTCAATTACACCATTTAGGCCAATTTATACTAATTATACCATTTATTTGGCCAATTTAGGCTAATTTTTTCATTTATAAAAATTAAGGCATGTTCAATCCAATTGAATCTAATTTAGTCTAATTATTCAATTTAGGAAAATTAGGTCATTTATTTCAATTATTCCATTTAGGATAATTGGTCAATTTAATACATTTTGTCTATTTTGGCCAATTAGGCCATTTATTCCATTCATTCCAATTGGGAAATTTTATCCTTTTAGTACATTAGTCAATATGTTCATTATGCCATTACACCATTAGTCCATTAGTTAATTAGGTCGTTAGGCCATTAGGCCATTAATCCAAATAGGTTATTTTCCATTAATGCATTAGTTCATTATCTAATTAGGACATCAGTCTAATTTTATATTTTTTTCATTAGGACATTAGGACATTAGTCCATTTGGCCAATTGGTATTAGTCTATTAGGCCATTAGTCCTATTTTTCATTAGTCTAATAGTCCATTAAGACAATTGGTCATTAGGTCATTGGTCCAACTGGACATTTTTCCATTGTTCTATTAGGCCAATTGGCCATTAACCCATTAGGCAATTAGTTCAATTTTCTAATTAGGTCATTATGCCATTAGGCCAATTGGTCAATTTTCCATTAGATCGATAGTCCAAATTGATGTTAGGTTGTAAGTTCATCATGTTAACTGGACAAATTTACGTTAGGACATTATTCCATTAGCCCCTTAGCATGTTAGGTCATTAGGACCTTAGATAATTTGGAAATCATGCCAATTAATCAAGTATGCCGATTGGAAAATTTTCCATTATGTCAGTAAGAGATTAAGTAATTAGTCCATTAGACTGTTAATACAATTATCTATTAGGCCAGTGTTCCATTAGTCCACTAGTTCAATTGGACAATCAGTTCATTAGACCATTATGCTAATTGGTTGAATTCCCATTAGGCCAATAGGCCAATTTTCTCTTATGCAATTAAGAAATTTGGAAAATTATCCAATTAGAACAATTAGTCTATTAGGAAAATTATTCATCAATCCATTAGGCCAATAGGTCATTAGTCCATTAGGCCAATTTTCCAATTGGTCCAATTAGGCAACTAGGATATTATGCCAATTGGCCAATATGCCATTTGGCTAATTGGCCATTATAACATTAATCAGTTAGGCTAATTGGCTCATTGGCCATTATAACATTAATATAATTAGTCCATTGGTTCTTTTGGCCATTATCGATTAGGATAAATAGGTTTTTAGTAAATTTGTCCACTTAAGCTATTTATTTTGCCAATTTTGGTCAACTAGTCGATTTACGTCAATTTAAGGCTATTCAAGGAAATTCAGACCAATTATGCCATTTAAGAGGGTTATTGCATTTAGCCCAATTAGTCCATTTAATACATTTATGAAATTTAGTAAAATTATTATATTTAGGATATTTAGGTCATTTAGGCTGTAAATTTTTTATTCTTTTAGGTACATAATCAATTAGGCCATTAGGATTTTAGTCCAATTGGATAATTAGCCATTATTCCATTTGGCGATTAGTCTAATTGTGCAATTTTACATTAGTTCATTAGTTCATTAGGACATTAGGCCAATTGTCCAATTATGACAATAGGCCATTAGTCTATTAGACCATTGGTCCAATTGACCATTACTCCATTAGGCCATTAAGCCAATTTGAAAAGTTTCTATTATGTCATTTGACCATTATGAAATTTGGATAATTGGGAATTAGGCCATTAGTACATTATGTCATTATTCTAATTTCCAATCATTCCATTAGGCCATTTGTCCAATTAAAGAGTTATTCGATTAGGCCATTAGGCCATTATTCATATATTCCATTATATCATTATGCCATTTGGCCATTTTAAGATTCTGGCTATTAGGACATTACGCGAATATTCCAATTGGCCATTTGGTAATTATGTCAATTGGTCATTAATCCATTAGTCCAAATGGACAATTTTCCATTATCCCATTACACCATGAGAACATTACGTATTTATTCTATTAATATACTAGGACTTTTGGTCGTTAATTCATTAGGCCATTGGGCCAATTCTATAATTATTTATTAGTCTATTAGGCCAATTGGCCATTAGGAAATTATGTGATTAATCCAATTGGACATTAGGACCTTAGACCATTCTCCGATTAGAAAAATTGTCCAATTAGTCCATTAGGCCATAAGTGCAATTATTAAATTGGCCATTTGTCCTTTGGGATAATTGTTCATTAGGCTATTAGGCCATCGGGGCCATTTTCCAATTAGTCCATTAGTTTATTAGGACATTATTCCAATTATCCATTAGTTCATTAGACCAATTGGACATTAGTCCATTAGGCCAATTTTCTATAAGTCTGATAGGCCATTATACCATTCGGCCAATTTTAAAATTGGCTATTAGGCCATTAGGAAAATTGTGTATTAGGCCATCAACCTAATTAAAAAAATTGGCCATTAGTCCAGTAGGCCATTATTAAATTATTTCTGTCATGACCCATCCTCGGGGCCCATGTCATGACTACCCCATGCTCGCCTTCCATAGGCCAGGGGCTGGTGACTAGCACCATAGGCATAAATCCCTAAGCTGGGAAGGCATTGCCTTTATAAAAGTAAAGAAACACAACATAGTACGCAATAGGTAGTAAACACTAAGTAAATTGAAAACAAAAGAGTGTGATGGAAAGTAAATGGGCCTATATACAAACCCAGCTGAACAACAAGTACAAGTAGAAAGGGAAAAATAATTGAAAGTAAATAGAAGCTCCTGGATCGCCCTATGGGGTTCCTACCTGAAGGGTAGGTATAGATGGCCACCTCAGTACACACGTACGTGAGTCTCCTCCATGTGCTGACTCGTCGTGAGGTCCAATTTTGGGTACCATCCAATCCTCGTACACTCTGCCTCAGTCAGCATTGTCCGTCATCTACATCCAACACAACGAGGTGTGGGCATAACCCATGAAGGGATGTGTATAACGATACTAAGTAGGGACCCTGAGACCCTAAGGGTCTCACAAAATCCACAAAGGATAAATCACAGTTGAAAGATACAATCACGAAGTATCTACCAACCCAACTTAGGTATATGCCCATACATATACCTCTGTTATCAATCACAGTCCAGCTCTAACTCTCAAACCCAAGCACAAACCAAATCTACAAATTATGTAAAGTCAATCACCCTAATGATAATGGTTGAAAGACATATCTCAGATCACACAGGTATGCCACATTTGTAGAGAGATATAGAAGATCAGATGTAGCCACTAGATCATCTAAGTTGTCGGACCCACACAGGATACAGTCCAGCTAAGCTGTCGGATCCACATAAGATACAGTCGAGCTATCTCATCTAAGCTGTCGGACCCACACAGGATATAGTCCAGCGATCTCGTCTAAGCTGTCGGACCCACACAAGATACAGTCCAGATATTCTAGAATAATAGAGATGATCAGATGTAGTTACTCATTCATCTAAGCTGTCGGACCCACATCGGATACAGGACCAGCTACTCTGTTCGAACTATCAAACCCACACAGGATTCCAGTATAGTTGTCATCGTCGTCTAACCCACAGATTATTTCAGTACGGTAGTCATTGTCGCAGTCGCAGCCATCTCTAGGGTTCCCGCACACAGCACGCTCAATTATGGGAGGGTCCGCTCCTCGATCAAGGGGGTCGATACATAAACTGTCACCAAGTTCTGAGTTTATATTTCCCAATGTTTCGTCTCATCAATAGAAACTCAACATGATAGACGGTGCATCAATCGGACGCCCAGTCTGAGAGTTATAAGTGTTTCCGCTCCGAGGGCCCAGTTGGTTTTGGGATCGCACCAACCCGGACATACCCAAACTTTGCCAAAATATTCAATGTGATGTATACAAACGACCATCTCAATCCAAGGAATCCAACACAAATGACGATGCATCGATCGGATGTCTGTAACTCATGTTATGGGCAAAAAACCAAAGTTAATCCGAAGAGGGGGGGTCTGGGTCCGGTCCGACCCGGCCCCACCCGCCCAGGGTCGGCCCGAACCGGGCGACCCGACCCGAGTCCAGGTCCGGCCCGGTAAGGCGCGGCTCGGACCAACGGCTGTGGCCCGGCCCCCGCGGGGGTGGCCCCGCCCATGCGGCTGGCGACCCGGCCCGCGCGGCTGGCGGCCTGGCCTGCTCGGAAGCCGGCCTAGCCCACGCGCAGGCGGCTCGGCCTGGTGGCCGGTAGCGGCTTCGCTAGCTGGCCGAGTGCAGATTGGGGGGGGGATTGGCCCCCTAGTTATCTATAACGGCGGCCTTAGCTGGCACTGTCCGTGCCTCCAGGAACCCGCGAGGCAGGTTTCGCTCCACCGTCGCGGCTGATGTCGCGGAGGACTTCTGCTGGCGGTGCGCGAGGGGCGCCGCTGCACTCTTCTGCGGGCCATCGAAGTCATTTAAGTGGTCCTTTTTTCCTCATGCCTATGGATACGGCCTCCTAGGGTCTCACTCTTCACTGAGATGGCCTAAAAACGTCGTTGCTCTTCCGTTCACCCGTCACCCAACAAACCCTGCATCAGGAACAAATTGGCAGAGGGTCTGGACTTGTTCGTCAGCTTGTTCCCTCCACGTTAGTGGATCAAAAATTATCCAACATATAATCACCCATGTACGAGGGTATAATTCACATATATAAAATTTTACAAAAACCCCCTTCCTCAATTCAAAGTACCTTTGTCTTACTCGCGGAAAAACGGCATCACCGAAGAAGGTTTCATGGAAGACGGTATCACGGAAGACAATGTCGTTCCATCAACATCGGAGGGAGGGACATTGTCATTGGAGACGTTCTTCCCGGGCAAAATATTCTCCCTTGACGTGGAGGAAGAAGAAAAAATAAGACATTTGAGGGCATTATGTTCTTTGTCGAGAGAGTACGTCGTTCTTCGTGGGAAGAATGTTTTCTTCCAATTCTTCAAAGCTTCCCCAAGGTATAATATCCCACCCCAGTAAAATAATAGGCCCCCTATTATTTTAATGTTGGCATGTAATTCAAAATAAATCAAACACTCTAATTAATTTATGAGGAATTTAATTAATTGTGTTGGTATAATTAAGGGGAGTGATGTGGAGAGGCTCCACCATAATGTGGGAGCTCAAAAGTTAAAAGGGGGTTCAAAGAGTTATAGGGTGAGTTGAGGGGTTAGGTGCTCGTGTGGGACCCACCACACATTATACTCTCATTGGAGGTTATGTTGGGTGTGGGTCCCACCTCCAACTCCTCTTTGGAGAAGATAACCACCCCCTTAACAAAAATTAAGTAACACGTAATTTTTATTTATTTTATTAAGAAATCCCAAAAATTAACTTCTCCTTCCGACCAAACACAACTGCAGTAAAGGTCCCCTTAGGAGAAAAGCAGAGCTATGAGTTCATCAGTGTCCTCAAATATCAATTCTGAGCACCAGTTCGAAAGATATAAAATCCCACACCTACATTTACTGAACATACATGAACAGAACTTCAGAAATTTATTCCGAGCACACCAGGCCTCGGAATAAGACGCAGTCAGAAACTGTGGTCTAGTAAAATTCAAAAGAATTTAAGAAAAAAATTTCCTTGAAATTTACGGGTCTTTACATTACCCCCACCTTAGGGCTTTACATCCCCATAAATCTATAACACACACTAGGGAAACAAATGGGGGTACTGAGCATGCATCTATGCATCTCGCTCCCATGTGCTCTCCTAGAGGTTCTCATGCTTCCAAAAAATGCGCACCAGAGGAATCGACCGTCCACACAGGACCGAGTCCTGTGGATCCTCTATCTCCATTGGAACCTCCGTGAATGTATCCCCATCATCAATGTCCATCTCCCCATTGTCGATGATTTGGGATGAGTCATTCACTTATCTCCTCAGGTGAGATATGTGGAAGACGTTGTGCACCCAGTGCAATAGAGGTGGAAGGGTCAGGTGGTAAACAACCTCGCTTACCCTGATGAGGATTTGGAATGGTCCGATAAATTGTGGAGATAACTTGTCACCCTGGAAAAATCTCTGTAGACCTCATTGAGATGAGACCCGTAGGAAGACGTGGTTTCCATACTCAAACTCCAGTGGTATCTGTCTCCTATCAGTATAGGACGTCTGTCTGCTCTGTGCAGTTTTCATCAGCTCGTGGATGATCTGAAACTTCTCTGTCGTAGCCTACATCATCTCTGGTCCTACAAGTGCTGAAGCCCCTGCGTCAGTCCAGCACATCGGTGATATGAATGGTCGTCCATACAGTGCCTTCTAAGGGGCCATCCTCATGGTGGAGTGGTAGCTGTTGTTGTATGTAAACTCCACCAAGGGTAAGTGATCCCCCCAACTGCGACCAAATTTGAGGACACATGCACGGAGCATGTCCCCGAGAGTCTGAATGGTCCTCTCAGTTTGACCATCCGTCTGAGGATGGAAGGCGGTGCTCAAGAGAAGATATGTCCCAAAATCCTCATGTAATCCCTTCTATAGCCGAAAATTGAAACGAGCATATCGATTGGAGAGGATAGTCGATGGAACACCATGAAGTCGTACGACCTCCTAAATGTAGAGGTGCCTCAAGCTCTCTATTGAGCCCTTCTCTCTGATCGAAAGGAAGTGGGCCGACTTGGTGAGTCTATCTACGATCACCCAGATAGATTCATGTCCTCTGGATGTACGTAGAAGTCCCTTCACAAAATCCATGGATATACCATCCCACTTCCACTTTGGGTCCTCTAAGGGCTGAACCAAGCCTGTTGGGACCTGGTCCTCCACCTTCACTTGTTGACAAGTGATGCAACATGAGAAAAATTTTGATACCACCTTCTTCATACCTGAACACCAGTGCTATCATCTGAGGTCCTGATACATCTTCTCCACTCCTAGATGTACCACTAGAGGGGAAGTGTGGAACTCCCTCAACACCTCCTCCTGTAATACAACTGGTACCATGGTATGTCCTCTAAAGTGGATGAAGTGTTCCCCACTTTCAAAAAAACCCATCAGGTGCCTTCCCTAAGGATATCTAAGCACGTCGCATCTCACAGTCAACGTCTCCATGATGAGCCTCCCTAACTCACTGAAGGAGTGGAGGAGTGACTGTGAGAGACTGCAGAAATGTTATTCCATCTCTGTCCACAAAGTATATCTACTACTCAGCCAGCTTCTATGTCACCTCTCCTAGTATCTGAATGGCCGATCTCTGGCTGAGAGCATCTGCTATAATGTTTCCCTTCCCAAGAGTATAGACTGTCTCGAAGTCATAAACCTGAAGGAACTTGATCCATCTCCACTGTCTCGGGTTCAGTTCCCTCTGCAAGAAGATGTACCTGAGACTCTAGTGGTCAGAATAGACTATAAAACACTTAGCCATCAGATAGTGCTGCCACATCTTCAAGGAGAAGACCATTGCTGCTAACTCTGGGTAATGGGTACCATAGTTCTACTTGTGTTGTCTCAATTGTCGTGAACCATACGTGGTCATTACTTTCTCCTGCATCTGGACACACCCAATTTCGGTCCCTGGTGCGTCGCAAGAAACTACATACCCTACTCCCTCCTCTGGTATCCTTAATATGGGCACACTGGTCAACCTCTGCCTTAGTTACTGAAAGCTCGGTTGGCATCTCTCTGACCACATGAAGGGTTTCCCCTTATTTGTCAAAGCTGAAAACGGTACTGCAACTTTGGAAAAGTCTGTCACAAATCTCTGATAGTATCTATCCATACTCAAGAAACTCCATACCTCTATCACAGTCCTGGGTGGCTCCCAAGCAAGAACTACCTCGACCTTCACTGGTTCCACTGCAACTCCAGACCCCAATATGAAGTGTCCCAGAAAGTGAAACTCTCGAATCCAGAACTGGACCTTCAAGAGCTTACTATAATGTTGGTGCTCCGGGAGTGTGTCCAGTACTACCCGAAAATGGTATATGTGATCCACCTCAGTAGTCGAGTAAATTAGTATTTCATCGATGAAGACTACAAAAAAAATGATCGAGGTAAGGATAGAAGATCATTTTCATGAGACTCATGAACACTTCTGGTGTGTTGGTTATGCCAAAGGGCATAACCAAGAACTCATAGTGGCCATACCGACACCTGAAGGCCGTCTTCTACACATTCGGATCTCGAACTCTGAGCTGATGATAGCCTGACCTAAGGTCTATCTTAGCAAACCATCGTTCTTCCTTGAGCTGATCAAAGAGGTCGTCAATCCTTGGGAGTGGGTACTTGTTCTTCACGGTCACTTGATTTAGGTGATGGTAGTTGACACATAGTCACAATCTCCCATCCGCATTCTTGGTGAACAAAATCAGTGATGCCCAGGGTGAAACACTAGGTCAGATAAATCCCTTTCCCTATAAGTTCTCCAACTATTCTTATAGCTCACGAAGCTCAGCAAAAGACATCTGATATGCTGGAGTAGATATCGGTGTTGTCCCGGGGTACAGGTCAAAGTATAAGTCTACCTCTCTATGAAGAGGTAGTCCTGGAACATCGTCCGGAAAGACATCCGCGTACTAATCCACCACAACAGGAAAACATGGACTCCGTACATCAAACGCTATGAGGATGAGACTAGCCAACTGATGTGTGATCATCTTCCCTCTCCTCTATGTAAGTCTATCATGCGCTGCAAAGGCTCCCTTCTCACCAGTGAAGGTGAACCTGGTCTCATCCATGTGTACACACCGCACTTTACGCCTAATACAGTCAATCTGAGCATGAACTGTGGATAACCAATCCATACAAAAGATGACATTGTAAGGCCTCGACGCCACCACAAGAAGATCCCAGCCAAAGCTCTCGCCTCCTAGAGTAAGCTCATACTACCGGCACCAGTGCGTAATCATCGATTCTGCTCCTGTAGGAGTCTCTCACCAAAAGGATCGATCCAACGGCTCCGTCGGAATCTCTGAACTCCGAATGAGGGTAGAGAAAATAAAATAATGACTCGAACCTGTGTCTGTATGTACTGCAGCAAGGGTGGAGTGAACACAGATAGTATCTCTAATCATCTCAAGTGTGTCATGGTTTTAGGCCTCGACTACCTAGAACTAAGCCCGCCTCTATCCTCAAGCTCCCTATGGTCGGGGTGGACCTCCTGGTGGTGGTGGTGGTGGTGGTAGAGCCTCAAAACGTCGTCCACCACCCACTGCTCGGCCAGCTCCCCGGCCACGTCCGCCTTCTCCCTCCAGACCACCACGGTCGAACGTCTTCCTCTCCTTGAGAGGTCCCTCTACTATCTGCTGCTCATCTGCATGGTGGGTCGGGCAGTCACGAGCTATGTGGCCCTACCTGTTGCATGCATAATGCTCCTCGTATAGCTGACTTTGTCTCGTGTGTCCCGCACAACCGAACCCGTATCCTGGGGTCGCCCAACTGATGGCCTGGTCCGCTAGGACCTCTGCATCATTTGTCTACCATTGGTTGTAGAAGACTCCACTACGTGTCACCCTGTGGTGGGTCTCACCGCTGGTGACTTCTCTGCGAGAAAACTCTCCACTAGAAGGGCTCTCTCTTATACTCCTGCCTACGTTGGAATACTGAGGTGAATCATCGAAGCCCTGATCTCATGACTGAGTCACTGATCAAAGGTTCAAGCCCTAAAGAAAGGGTTTCGTACCATATCTGTGGAGTAGTGCGAGAGGTCGGTGAACCTCACTGAGTATTGAGCTGTAGCGATGTTTCCCTACTTCAGATGTAGTAACTCTTGAATTTGAACTGTAAGAAGGGTGGTTGGAACAAAATCTGAGTGGAAGAGACTCTCGAAGTATGTCCAGAGTAAAGATTCCTCATCATGCACCAGGAGAATCAGTCTCCACTATCTACCTTCTACTGCGTGCAGGAGACTCGCGGCAAGGATCACCATAAGGTTAGCTTGTGTCCCTACCAATCTGAAAACTCTCATGACAGCCTCAAACCAATCCTTAGCTGTCTGTGGGTCTGTCCCTCCGCAGAACCTCGGAGGCCTCAGTCACTGGAACTCGTGCAATACACTCAGGCGGTGTGCACTCTCTCCTACTAGGGCTGGTGGTATCGGTGTCCAAGAAGGTAGTTGTACCACTGGTTCCTCCACTGTGATGGGGCCCCGCACTGCGGCCTCGTCGCTCGGTGGGCTACCATCTCGTACGAAACTCGAAACCCTAGTCGGCTGCCTTCGTGCGGCCATCCTGAAAAGAAATAGGTGCAACACTATATAAACAGTATACCTGGTGAGTTGACAAAAATTAATCACAAAGAAATTTTTTCAAAGGAAACACACACGCAATCAGTGTTTTCGTGCACTGAGTCGGGAATCAGAGGTCAGGTTCCTAGTGTATGGATATGTTGGCCACCGCACTAACACTGGACTCCCTGTACTGAAAACCACACTCAATACTCTTAACATTATTTCTTCATAGAAAAGAAAGATTAGAGTCATGAGTTATTCCGTAGAACCGACTCCTCTGATACCAATTTATCACGACCCGTCCTCGGGGCCCATGTCATGACTACCCCAAGCCCTCCTTCCATAGTCCAGGGGCTGGCGACTAGCACCATAGGCGTAAATTCCTAAGCTGGGAAGGCATTTCCTTTATAAAAGTAAGTAAACACAACAGAGTATGCAACAGGTAGTAAACACTAAGTAAACTGAATACAAAAGAGTGTGCCGAAAAGTAAATGGGCCAGTATACAAACCCAACTAAACAACAAGTACAAGTAGAAAGGGACAAACAGCTGAAAGTAAAGAGAAGCTCCTGGATCGTCCTTCGGGGTTCCTACATAAAGGGTAGGTACAGATGTCCACCTTAACACTCACATTCGTCAGTCTCCTTCATGTGCCGACTCGTCATGAGGTCCACCTCCGGATACCTTCCAGTCCTCGTACACTCCGCCTTAGTTAGTGTTGTTCGTCTCCTGCATCCAAAACAACAAGTTGCGGGCATAGCCAATGCAAGGGTGAGTATAATGATACTCAGTAGGGACCCTGAGACCCTCATGGTCTCACAAAATCCACAGAGGATAAACCACAGTAGAAAGATACAATCACTAAGCATCAACCAACCTTACTTAGGTATATGCCCATACATATACCTAAGTTATCAATCACAGTCATGCTCCAACTCTCAAGCCCAAGCACAAACAAAATCCAAAATGGAAGTAAAGTTAATCACCACGATGATAATTGTTGAAATACATGACTCAGCTCATACAGGTATTCCACATTTGTAGAGAGATATAGATGATCAGTTGTAGCCACTGGATCATCTAAGCTATCGGACCCACACAGGATACAGTCCAGCTAAGTTGTCAGACCCACACAGGATACAGTACAGCTATCTATTCTAAGCTATTGGACCCACACAGGATACAGTCCAGCTATCTCATATAAGTTGTCGGACCCACAAAGGATACATTCCAGCTATTCTGGAGTAATATAGATGATCAGATGTATTTACTGATTCATCTAAGTTGTTGGACCCACATAGAATATAGGACCAGTTACTCTGTTAGAACTGTTGAACCCACAAATGATTCTGGTATAGTTTTCATCGTCATCGAACCCACGGAGGATTCTAGTACGGTAGTCATCGTCGCAGTTGCAGCCAGCTTTAGGGTTCCTGCACACAGCACGCTCGATTCCGGGAGGGTCTGATCCTAGATCAAGGGGGTTCAATACATCAAATATCACAAATTCCAGATTTTATGTATACCAAAGTTCTGTCTCATCAAAAGAAACCCAATGCGACAGACAGCGCGTCAATCGGACGCCCGGTCTGAGAGTTATAAGTGTTTCCGCTTCGAGGGCCCGGTTGGTTTCGGGATTGAACCAAACTGGTTGTACCCAAACATTTCCAAAATCATGAGTGTGATATAAATAAACTTCCTTCTCGATCCAAGGAATCCAACACAACTAACGGTGCGTCGATCGTAGGTCCACAGCTCAAGTTATGGGCGAAAAACCAAATGTAATCCGAAGAGGGGGGTCTGGCTCTGGTCTGACCCGGCCCTACCCGAACTGGGTCGACTCGACCCAGGTCTGCGTCCGACCGGGTGGTTGTGGCCCGGACCATGCGAATTCGGCCCATACCGCATGGCAGGTGGCTCAGCCCACGCGGTTTGCGGCCCGGCCCGGTGGCCGTCTGCGGCCCGACCAGCTGGCAGAGCGCGGAGCGGGGGGGGCTACCCCTAGTTCTCTGTAATGGCGGCGCCATCTGGCACCGCCCGTGCCTCCCGGAACCCACTAAAAAGGTTCCCCTCCACTTTCGCGGTTGATGTCGCGACCTCCTTCCGTCGGCGGCGCGCGAGGGGCGCCGCTACCCCTAGGTGGAGGGCCAGTGCCGGCCGCCGCCTCCGGTAACCGGCGCCGCTGCGCCGGCGAACCATGCTTCCACGCTCTTCCGCGGGCCACTGGAGTTGTTCTGGTGGTCCATTTTGCCTCTCTTCTGCGCCTATAGCCTCCTAGAGTATTTCTCTTCACTGCGACTGCCACAAAATGTCGTTTCCCTTCCGTTCTCCCATCTCCCAACAAACCGAGCATCACGAACTAATTGGCAGAGGGCCAGGACTTGTTCGTTTTCCCATGCCCTCCACCTTAGAGGCCAAACCATTATCCAACATATAATCACCCAAGTATGAGGGTATAATTCACATATATAAAAATATACAAAAACTCCCTACCTCGATTCAAGGTACATTTTTCATAGTCGTAGGAAAACGGCGTCGCGGAAAACAGTGTCGCAGAAGATGGTGTCACAGAAGACAGTGTCGTTCCGTCAAAGTCGGAAGGAGATTCGTTGTCATTTGCGACGTTATAACGACCCATAATTTACATACATTTTTATTAATTAAAAATTAAATCACACTTATTACAACATATAACAAAACTAGGAAAGGACCGTATAGGTATAGTGTCTTTAGACACTGGGAAACATAAACAACTGGTTCATAAAACATCTACGTTGTCTCCCATTAATTACATCATATCTAGAGTCCCTTTTTGGCATATCCTACTTAATATCCTTCTTCCTGACCTGGGGAAAAGAAAACATACAAAAGGGTGAGCTCAAATGCTCAGTAAGGGTAAACGAAAGAAATATCAAACATATCAAATTCATAAGAACATAACATTTTGGAAATCTTACCCTGCAAAAGAGATCATAATTTTTATAACATGGGATAAATCATGGTAGTGAAATGTAATCCCAAAAAAATCATAACTTAAAACATGAAACTTTGTGGCATACACACATAATCATAGAGAATCATTTATTATTAGTCAAGACTCATTTCCAAGACTATCTTAGTGGACAAAGTCCATTTCTGAACCGAGTTCACTCCTTGTTTCAGTCCTCTTTCACTGAACCGGTTTAACCTTCCGTTCCAGCAATGTCTATCTCATGAGATATAAAATCTTTACCCAATGCATTGGAGGGAGATATAGGTCCCACCAATCTCATAATGATACCATTATTTTGTGTGCCACAAAATTATAAATCATACATCATTGCATAACTCATGTAATAAAAATGGGATTCTTAAACAACATGACATCATAAAACAATTCATATATGATAAAATAATTCATAAAAATAATTCCATCACAGCATAATCAAATCAATGTAATAATAGGGATAGAAACATAACCCTATATTATCTTAGATGGAAAATAATTTTAATAAAACACTTGAAATCCATTCTTGAGGAAAATATCCTTTCTACTTCAAAAACATTTTCCTTTCTTAACATGTCATACAATTTTAAACTAAAAGAAGTTGATTAAAAATAAACATAAAAACTTGTAAAGTAAGATTCTTGGAAATAATTTTTTAAAAATACATTCATGCCGTATAAATTAAAAAAACATTCTTCTCGTACTTTTGTCGGAAAAGTCAAAAAGTACCTCGTACGAAAAATTACAAAAGATTCCTTTCATATCTTTTAATAAAAACTCAACGAAGGGTAAAATTGGATTTAAAAAATTGTAGGTGGATGGAAATAACATTACATATTGAGGAAACATGGATGTGGATGATAAAATACACCCCAGTAAATACCAAATTATAAACAATCTCGGATAAAATGAGATTGTGATATTTCCCTTACCTTAGTTCCAATTTGCTTCGTAAGTGTCTGAACCTCCTGTATAATGATATAAATAATGTTATTGACTTATTCCAGAATCATAATTATTTTTATGATATCATATATGGTCATATTCTTAGCTTGTTATTAGTAATATTTTATTGCTACTTGTTATTCGGGTGTTTATTACTTTTTGTTCTTATGCGTGTTTTGTCGAATAAATTCTTATTATTATTTTTAGTTTATAGATACCTCATTTCCAGAAGGGTATTAGTGTAATATATATCATATTCATTCATTCAATTCATTTATATAATCATTATGCAATGAAAATCATGTAGAATGAGTCGCATCACATCGTGGATACGTACACACGAGCGATGATATCGTTCTCATGATCGTGGAATTGTATTGGAGTGTATATATACTATTTCAGAATCAATATCACTTTACAATAATCATATATAGTCATTATTTACACCATTATACTCATCCAAGTAAGGTGGTGGTGGAAAATAGATTACACCACGGCGTGGAGACAGTATTTTGTATGTACGCACGCGCGCTGATTTCGTTTTCCGTAGGATGGATAGATGGTGAAATAGGGTTGTTTCATACTTATAATAACATATCAGTATATGAGTGATACTGATGTTATTACTTTATAATGAAACAACTACAGAAGAATAAGTGGAAGAATAAATAAAGATGAAAGAATCGGTAACAGACATTACCTCTTCTTTGAAGTGCTTCTTTGAGACTTCCTTTTGGGGCACTAAAATTGGTCTTTGAAGAATACCAGGAACTATAGGATGTCTCTAGGGAAGTGGAGAGAAGAAATTGGCAGGGTTTGTCCGAGCTTGAAGGCTCAAAGTGGTGTGAGGAAGAGAGGGAGGAGGTGCCCTTTTATAAGGGAGGAGAGGGGTACCTTTGGAATAACTAAAATTATTATTTTATTATAAAGTCAAATTCGGTTTTTAAGAGCTCCAAATTGATATATTTCTAAGATAAGGTGGTTATGGGTCCAAATGATCTCATCCAATAGAATTTAGGCAAGTTTAGGTATCAATTTTAACCTTATCATTTAGATTTAACTTTAAGTTAGATAATTTAACTTTTACCGTGTCTTCTTATTTTCTTACACTATAAGGTTAATAAACTTACTATATCAAGCCAAAAGAACCCCAAGTTGTTTATTATTAATATATATAACCTTATCTAAGTCATTTGGCCGAACCTTAGATTTTTAGAAATAAAATAACAATTAATAATATAATATTTTTTTAAAAAACTATTTTATGTCAATTTTGACACTATTTAGTAATTGATTTTTATGAAAATCATAACAGAATGATTAGTTCGAACCAAGTTAATTAAATCAATACTAACATGTCATATTAACCTATAAAATTAGTTTAATTCATAAAATGTCTCAAATTAAATTTATTTGGGTATTTATAACATCAATTATGTTAATATTTCATTAATAAGATAATTACTACATCATTATTGTATCATAAATAAATTATATTATATTAAGTCTAAAAATTACAAATAAAATACAATTATGTGGTAAATATTTTTAGCTTTATAATTAATATTTATAGTCGAATTTATCCTATGTATAACCCCATATTAAAAATTATTTACTTATTAAACTTTGATTTTAACTATTTTAACCCTTCTTTAAATAAATTAATAATAAATGTCCTAATCTAATCCAACTGGGCCTAAATGGTCATATTTTATTCCTAAGGTTGTTTTTGGTCGAATTATAATTATCCAATAGAATTAGGACATGTGTTAGGGTAATATTAATAACACTTTTACCCTTAATTACCCTATTTACTTTTAACCGTGGTAAAAAAAAGTAAAAAGTTACTATTCACCAAATATTATTTTCATCTCATTGAACCACATTTTAATCCTTGATATTAACCGTGTCTCTCGGATTTTCGAAATTTCACTCATAGAAGCGGTAAAATTAAGTTTAATGAAAAATTCAGTTTTTTTAACTACCACTTAGTAGTTTAACTATTCATCAAAAATTGAAAGTTTTCAGAAAAATACCAAAATTTCACCCTATGCTAATTTCGATATTCCGAATCCAAAAATGAAGTCCATTTTGAAAAATAAAATTTATTAAATTTCAAAGAGTGGTTATTACTATTCATAACGACTAGTTTTAATAATATTTTAATATCATATCATTGTTTAGTGAAACTCGGTATTGCGTACGACGCAAGCTATCGAGGAAGGCTGCGGTTGCGTGTAAAGCAAGCCAAGCTAGTGTTGTGTGTAGTGAAAGATTCCTTTGATAAAAACAAAATATTTCTCATAAAAGTCTCGGGTGTTACATTCTACCCCCCTTAAAATGAATTTCGCCCCCTAAATTCGTCCCTTTGTAACAAACAGATGAGGATACCTTTCCCTAATTATATCCTCAAGCTCCCATGTAGCTTCTTCTAACTGGTGGTTCCTCCATAAAACTTTCACCAAGCGAGTGGTCTTGTTCCGTAGTAATTTTTCTCTACGATCCAGAATCTCTATCGGTTGTTCTTCATAAGAAATATCTTGCTCCAGCGGTATAAATTATGAGTTGAGTACATGTGAAGGATCAGGTATGTACTTTCTCAGGAGAGATACATGGAACACATCGTGAACTTGAGAGAGATTCGGTGGAAGCGCCAACCGGTAAGCTACCTTTCCAACACAATCCAGTATTTCGAAAGGACCGGTATATCTAGGGCTCAACTTCCCCTTCTTTCCAAATCTCATGACCCTCTTCTAGGGAGATATTTGTAAGAACACTTTATCACCCACTTCAAACTCTAGGTCTTTTCTTTGGTTGTCGGCATAACTTTTATGTCTACTCTGAGCTTATCTTATGTGTTGTTGAATAGATCAGACCTTTTATGTCATATCATCAACAAGATTAGTTCCTAATAGATTTCTTTCACCAACTTCATCCCAACAAGTTGGAGTCCTGCATTTCTTTCCATAAAGATATTCATAATGAGCCATCTGAATACTGGAGTGAAATCTATTATTATAAGAAAATTCCACAAAAGATAGGTGTTGATCCCAACCACCTTTGAAATCCATAGAGCAAGCTCTCAACATATCTTCTAGAGTTTGAATTGTTCTCTCAGACTGATCGTCTGTCTGAGGATGATAAGCAGTGATGAAACTCAACTCTGTATCCAGAGTATGCTGAAGACTTCACCAAAACTTCGAGGTAAATCTCGGATCCCAATTAGATATAATAGAAAGTGGTACTCCATGAAATCTTACCAATTCCTTAAAATATATCCTGGAAAGATGATCCAGAGAGAAATCCTCTCTAATAGCAATGAAGTGTGCAGACTTTGTAAGACGATCAACTATGACCCAGATAGCATTATTTCCTTTAGATGTTTTAGAAAGTCCTGTGACAAAGTCCATAGTGATGTTTTCCCATTTCCATTCGGGTATGGGTAATAGTTGTAACATCCCCTTAGACTTCTGTCTCTCAACTTTAACTTGCTGACAAACCAATCATCGAGAGACATATTCAGCAGCATCTCTTTTCATGTCATCCCACCAGAAGTACTCTTTCAGGTCCCTATACATCTTCGTGCTTCCAGGATGAATAGAGATTTAATAACTATGAGCCTCATCCAGCATCTCCTTCTTTAATTCGGGGATGGGAGGAACACCAACCCGATTCCTAAACTTTATTATCCCATCACAATCAAGGTTGAATTCATGAATATTTCTCACCTTCTTTTGTAACTCTACATCTTCTTTCTGCGCCTCTTTAATCTTCACATGAATAGATGGTTGAACATTCATTTGAGAAAGATATGATTTTTCCCTTTCCATTATAATTACAAGATCCATCCTTTGTAAATCCATAAATATTGGATCTTTTGTGATCCTCATCATGGATAAACTAGCATGGTCTTGTCGACTTAATGTATCTGCCACCTTGTTTTCTTTCCCAGGGTGGTAATGAATTGAGTAGTCGTAATCCTTAATCAACTCCAACCATCTTCTTTGGCGCATATTCATCTCCTTTTGTGTGAAAATATAATTTAAAATTTTATGATCAGTATAAATGTCACACCTTTCTCCATAAAGATAATGCCTCCAAATCTTTAATGCAAAGATTACCGCAGCTAACTCTAAATCATGTGTTGGGTAATTTTGCTCATGGACTTTCAACTGTCTTGAGGCATAAGCTATCACCATATCATTTTGTATAAGAACACACCCCAGACCCTTCTTGGATGCATCACTATAGATCACAAACCTTTCTCCACTATAAGGCAGTGTGAGAACAGGTGCACTAGATAACCTTCTTTTCAACTCCTTGAAATTCTCTTCACATTCTTCCGTCCAAACAAACTTAACTCCTTTCCGAGTTAACTTGGTGAGTGGATTAGATAATCGTGAAAAATGTTTCACAAAACATCGATAATATCCAGCGAAACCAAGAAAACTTTGGATCTCAGTTACTGTTGTTGGTCTCGACCATCTTTCGATAACCTCTGTTTTTGCTGGATCCACAGATATACCCTCTTTTGAGATTATGTGACCCAAAAATGATACTTTTTGAAGCCAAAATTCACACTTGGTAAATTTGGCATAAAGCTTCTCCTTTCTCTGGGTCTTCAATATAATTATCAAGTGATCTTCATGTTCTTCCTTTCTCTTTGAATATACAAGAATATCGTCTATAAAGACTACAACAAACTGATCAAGATAGTCTCTAAAGACTCTATTCATCAGATCCATGAAGATAGTAGGGGCATTAGTAAGACCAAACGGCATCACTATAAATTCATAGTGTCCATACCTTGTACGTAAATCCGTCTTTGGTATATCCTCCCTTTTGACCCTTAATTGATGATACCCTAAACGAAGATCAATCTTGGAAAATTATTGAGCTCGTCTTAGTTGGTCAAATAAGTCATCAATGCGCGGGAGAGGATATTTGTTCTTGATAGTGATCTTGTTAAGTTCTTGATAATCAATGTAGAGTATCATTGATCCATCTTTCTTCTTAAAAAACAGAACAGGTTCTCCCCAAGGTGACGCACTTGGGCGTATGAATCCCTTATCAAGATTCTCTTAGATCTGCTTCTTCAATTCCTGCAACTCAATTGGGGCCATTCTATAAGGTGTCTTTGAAATAGGCAAAGCACCTGGTATGAGTTCTATTGAAAACTCAACTTCACGATTTGGTGGAAGACCTGGAAATTCCTCGAGAAAGACATCATCAAACTCCCGTACAACGGTCATATTCTTAATCGTGAGTTTCTCTTCAACCATTTGAGATAAATAACCTTCATTTAGTGGAATCAAGACCCATAAGATGGATGAAATTTCCACTTGAAGGTTATGTTCATCCTTGCATCGATAAATGATCATAGATTGATCTGGAATATGAAATGTGACTTCCCTTCTTTGGTAATTTATATGAGCTCCATGTAAATAAAGACAATCCATGCCAAAATTACATCAAATTCCACTATAGGAAGGATCACAAGCTTTGTAGGAAGCACTTTCCCACAAACTTCAATCGGAGAAAAATTATAAACTTTTGATGCGACTGTTGTGCCATTAGGGGTTTTCACAGCTAACTCAACATCTAATTGTTGATGTAATATGCTGATACCCTTAGAAAATATTCAAAAATAAAAGAGTGGGTGGATCCAGAATCGAATAAAAAATTTTCTACTTTAGAGTGGATGGTAAGTGTACCTTTCACCACTTCGTTATCGTACTTCACATCGCTGATAGAAATTTCATGTGACTTTCCTTAGTCTTTAGCCTTAAGAGTTTGTTGACATCGACCATCATCATCAACCCTTTGATTTGGGAATTTATTGGCATAATGCCCCATCTTCTTGCACTTGAAACATTGAAGTGTAGTAGGTTCATTTTGTGTGCCCCTTCCTTTGTTTGCATCATTAGACATCTTCTTCCCATCATTGTAGAATTCAAATGCCCGATGACCTTTATTTACACATTTGAAACATTTACTTGTCCCTTTAAGACAACTCCCTCCATGTTTCTTTCCACACTTTGAGCATAAGGGAAAGCTCATCTTCTTTTCAGTGTGCTCTTTATATTTTCCTTTGAATTCCATTTTCATCTTCTTATCAAACCCATATGACTGATGGGTTACTCCAATATCCATCTCTACTTTGAGAGCACATCGAACGATTTCCTCATAGCTATTGAAGTCCCTTATGGCTAAATCCCTTCGAAGACTTGGTTTTAATCCACTAAAGAATCGATCAATCTTACTCTCAGGTTGGATAATAATACCATAAGTGTACCTTGAAAGTCTTGTAAAATTTTCTTCATAGGTACCAACAGATTCATCATCCTTTTTCTTTAGTTCAAGAAACTCCTTCTCCATCTTTGTTCGGAGAATACAAGGGAAGTACTTATTGAAAAGTAAGTTCTTGAACTCGTCCCATTCCATGGACTCAATTTCATCTCTTTGCCTCGTATTCTTGATAAGATTCCACCATTGATCAGCATCACCTTCCAAACGATACACTGCTAGGATGACTTTATCGTGTTCAGAACATTGAAGAACTGAAAATATCTTTTCAGTAGTACTAATCCATTGTTCAGCAACTAATGGATCAGTAGACCCGCTGAATGAAGGCGGACACTGCCTCATGAAGGATTCAACAGAATGTTTCTCCTTCCTTTGCTCGTTTGGAAGTCCTGCATGATTCACAGCTTGAGAAAGTTGTGTGAGAATGGCTACAAGATTTTTCATTCCAGCTCCCATAACATTTGGTTGCTCAGGGGGACAATCATTGCATTTCCCATCGCAGTCTGCATTAACGCGGTTCCTTCGGGTTCGAGACATTGACTAAAACCAAGAAGAATAGTGTGAGAAACACTAATTATAATAGTAAAACCACATAATCAAGAATAAAATTTTACACTTAAGGTCTTATCATAGGTTATTCATGGCCATTTTTAAAACACTAAGATTGTGTTCTATGCTTAGACTTATCCTTAGGGTTCTTACTAAGGCTTTCACATCCTAGTTTCCAAAGGTTGACTATACCTTTCCTCTGATACCAACTATAACGACCCATAATTTACATACATTGTTATTACTAAAAAATTGAAGCACACTTATTACAACATATAACAAAACTAGTAAAGGACCGTATAGGTATAGTGTCTTTAGAAAATTGGAAACATAAACAACTGGTTCATAAAACATCTACGTTGTCTCCCATTTATTTCATCATATCTAGAGTCCCTTTTTGGCATACCCTACTTAATATCCTTCTTCTTGACCTGGGGAAAAGAAAACATACAAAAGGGTGAGCTCAAATTCTCAGTAAGGGTAAATGAAAGAAATATCAAACATATCAAATTCAAAAGAACATAACATTTTTGAATTCTTACCCTGCAAAAGAGATCATAATTTTCATAACATGGGATAAATCATGGTACTGAAATGTAATCCCAAATAAATCATAACTTAAAACATTAAAGTTTGTGGCATACACACATAATCATAGAGAATCATTTCTTATTAGTCAAGACTCATGTCCAAGACTATCTTAGTGGACAAAGTCCATTTCTGAACCGAGTTCACTCCTCGTTTCAGTCCGGTTTCACTGAACTGGTTTAACCTGCCATTCCAGCCATGTCTATCTCATGAGATATAAAATCTTTACCCAATTCATTTGAGAGAGATATAGGTCCCACCCATCTCATAATGATACCATTCTTATGTGTGCCACAAAATCATAAATCATACATCATTGCATAACTCATGTAATAAAAATGGGATTCTTGAACAACATGACATCATAAAACAATTCATATATGATCAAATAATTCATAAAAATAATTCCATAACAACATAATAAAATCAATTTAATAATTGGGATAGAAACAGAACCCTATATTATCTTAGATGGAAAATATTTTTGATAAAACACTTGAACTCCATTCTTGAGGAAAATATCCTTTCTACTTCAAAAACATTTTCCTTTCTTAACATGTCATACAATTTTAAACTAAAAGAAGTTGATTAAAAATAAACTTAAAAACTTGTAAATGAAGCTTCTTGGAAATAATATTTTAAAAATCCATTCATTCCGTATAAGTTAAAAAAACATTCTTCTCGTACTTTTGTCGGAAAAGTCAAAAAGTACCTCGTACGAAAAAAGACAAAGGATTCCTTTCATGTATTTTACTAAAAACTCAACGAAGGGTAAAATTGGAGTTAAAAAATTTTATGTGGATGTAAATAATATTACATATTGGGGAAACATGGATGTGGATGATAAAATACACCCCAGTAAATACCAAAGTATAAACAATCTCGGATAAAATGAGATAGTGATATTTCCCTTACCTTAGGTCCAATTTGCTTTGTAAGTGTCTGAACCTCCTGTATAATGATTTAAATAATGTTATTGACTTATTCTAGAATCATACTTATTTTTATGATATCATATATGGTCATATTCTTAGCTTATTATTAGTAATATTTCATTGCTACTTGTTATTCGGGTGTTTATTACTTTTTGTTCTTATGCGTGTTTTGTCGAATAAATTCGTGTTCTTATTTTTAGGTTATAGATACCTCATTTCAAGAATGGTATTAGTGTAATATATATCATATTCATTCATTCAATTCATTTATATAATCATTATGCAATGAAGATCATGTAGAACGAGTCACATCACATCGTGGAGACGGTATTCCGTACGTACGCACGAGCGATGATATCATTCCCATGATCGTGAAATTGTATTGGAGTGTATATATAATATTTCAGAATCAATATCACTTTAAAATAATCATATATAATAATTATTTACACCATTATACTCATCCAAGTAAGGTGGTGGTGGAAAATAGATTACACCACGGCGTGGAGACGGTATTCCGTACGTACGCACGTGCGGTGATTTCATTTTCCGTAAAATGGATAGATGGTGAAATAGGGTTGTTTCATAATTATAATAACATATCATTATATGAGTGATAATGATGTTATTACTTCATAATGAAACAACTACAGAATAAGAAGTGGAAAAATAAATAAAGATGAAAGAATCGGTAACGGACATTACCTCTTCTTTGAAGTGCTTCTTTGAGACTTCCTTTTAGGGCACTAAAATTGGTCTTTGAAGAATACCAGGACATCTAGGATGTCTCTATGGAAGTGGAGAGAAGAAATTTTCAGGGTTTGGCCGAGCTTGAAGGCTCAAAGTGGTGTGAGGAAGAGAGGGAGGAGGTGCCCTTTTATAAGGGAGGAGAGGGGCACCTTTGGAATAACGAAAAATATTATTTTATTATAAAGTCAAATTCGGTTTTTAATAGCTCCAAATTGATATATTTAGATGCTAAGGTGGTTATGGGTCGAAATACTCTCATCAAATAGAATTTGGACAAGTTTAGGTATCAATTTTAACCTTATCATTTAGATTTAACTTTAAGTTATATAATTTAACTTTTACCGTGTCTTCTTGTTTTCTTACACTATAAGGTTAATAAACTTACTATATCAAGCCAAAATAACCCCAATTTGTTTATTATTAATATATATAACCTTATCTAAGTAATTTTTCTGAACATTAGATTTTTAGGAAAAAAATAACAATTAATAATATAATATTTTTAAAAAAAACTATTTTATGTCAATTTTGACACTATTTAGTAATTGATTTTTGTGAAACTCATAACAGAATGATTAGTTCTAAACAAGTTAATTAAATCAATACTAACATGTCATATTAACCTATAAAATTAGTTTAATTCATTAAAAGTCTCAAATTACATTTATTTGGGTATTTATAAATCAATTATGTCAATATTTCATTAATAAGATAATTATTGCATCATCATTGTATCATAAATAAATTAAATTATTTTAAGTCTAAAAATTACAAATAAAACACAATTAGGTTGGAAATATTTTTATATTTATAATGAATATTTATAGTCGAATTTATCTTATGTATAACCCCATATTAATAATTATTTACTTATTAAACTTTGATTTTAACTATTTTAACCCTTCTTTAAATAAATTAATAATAAATGTCCTAATCTAATCCAAGTGGGCCTAAATGGTCATATTTTATTCCTAAGGTTGTTTTTTTCGAATTACACTTATCCAATAGAATTAGGACATGTGTTAGGGTAATATTAATAACACGTTTACCCTTAATTACCTTATTTACTTTTAACCGTGGAAAAAAAGTAAAAAGTTACTATTCACCACAAATTATTTTCATCTCATTGAACCACATTTTAATCCTTGATATTAACCATGTCTCTCATATTTTCTAAATTCCACTCACAGAAGCGGTAAAATTAAGTTTTATGAAAAATTCAGTTTTTTGACTACCACTTAGTGGTTTCACTATTCATCAAAAATTGGAAGTTTTCAGAAAAATACCAAAATTTGACCCTAGGCTAATTTCGATATTCCGAATCCAAAAATGAAGTCCATTTTGAAAAATAAAATTTATAAAATTTTAAAAAGTGGTTATTACTATTCATAATGGCTAATTTTAATAATATTTTAATAGCATATCATTGTTTAGTGAAACTCGGTATTGCGTACGACGCAAGCTATCGAGGAAGGCCATGGTTGCGTGTAAAGAAATTCAAGCTAGTGTTGTGTGTAGTGAAATATTCCTTTTATAAAAACTAAATATTTCTCATAAAGGTCTCGGGTGTTACACACGTTCTTCACGGGCGGAGTCTTCTCCCTTGACGCAGAGGAAGAAGAAAGAAGAAGACATTCGAGGGCTTTGTGTTCTTCGTCGACATAGTACATTATTCTTCTTGTGAAGAATGTTTTCTTACAATTCTCTAAAGCTTATCCAAGGAATAATCTCTAACCCCCATAAAATAATAGGCCCCCTATTATTTTAATTTCGACATCATATTAAAAATAAATGAAACACAGATAATAATTTATGAGGACTTTAATTGATTGTGTTGGCATAATTAAGGGGAGGGAGGTGGAGAGGCTCCACCATAATGTGGGAGTTAAAAAGTTAAAAAGGGGGTTCAAGGAGTTAAAGGGGTAGTTGGGGTGTTAGGTGCTCGTGTGAGCCCCACCACACATTATCCTCTCATGGGAGGTTATGTGGGGTTTGGGCCCCACCTCAATCTCCTCATTGGAGAATATGACCACCCCCTTAACAAAAATTATGTAACACATAATTTTTATTTATTTTAATAAGAAATCCAAAAAATTAACTTCTCCTCCCGACCAAACGCAACTATGGTAAAGGTACCCTTTGGCAAAAAGCTGTGGTGCGAGTTCATCGGTGTCCTCGGATTTCAATTCTGAGCACTGGTTCGAAAGATATAAAATCATGCACATACTTTTACTGAACATACCCAAACAAAACTTCAGAAATTGATTCTGAGAACACCAGGCCTCGGAATCAGGCGCCGTCAGAAACTGTGGTCTCGTAAAATTCCAAATAATTTAAGAAAGAAAATTTCTTTGAAATTTCTGGGTCTTTACATTACCCACACCTTAGGGATTTACGTTCCCATAAAGCTACAACACACACTAGGGAAACAATAGAGGGTACTAAGAACGCATTTGAGCCTCTCTCTCCCATGTGCTCTCCTGGAGGTTCTCATGCTGCCAGCGAACGCGCACCAGAGGAATCAACCGTCCATGTAGGACCCACTCCTGTCGATCCTCTATCTCCACTGGAACCTTCGTGAATGTCGCCACATCATTAATGTCCAACTCCCTATGGTTGATGATGTGGGACGGGTCGTGCACGTATATCCTCAGCTGAGATACGTGGAAGACGTCATGCACCCAGTGCAACTGAGGTGGAAGGGCCAGGCGGTAAGCCACCTTTCCTACCCTGCTGAGGACCTGGAATGGTATGATAAATTGTGTTAATAACTTGCCTCCCCGGCCAAATCTCTATAGACCTCATCGAGATGAGACCCGTAGAAAGACGTAGTCGCTGTCCTCGAACTTTAGTGGTCTTCGTCTCATATCATCATAGGAATTCTATCTGCTTTGTGCAGTCTTCATCCGCTCCTGGATGATCTGCACCTTCTCTGTCGTAGCTTGCACCATCTCTGGTCCTATAAGTGCTGACTCCCCTGGGTCAGTCCAGCATAGCGGTGATCTGCAAGGTCGGTCGTACAGTTCCTCGTAAGGGGCCATCCCGATGGTGGAGTAGTAGTTTCTATTGTACGTAAACTCCACCAAGGGTAAGTGATCCTCCCAGCTGCAACCAAAGTTGTGGACACATGCACGGAGCATGTCTTCAAGAGTCTAAATGGTCATCTCAGTATGACCATCCGTCTGAGTATGGAAGGCAGTTCTCAAGCGAAGCTGCGTCCCAAAATCCTCCTTCAATCCCTTCCATTGCTGAGAAGTGAAACGAGCATCTCGATTGGAGATGATAGTCGATGGAACAGCATGAATCCGAGCAATATCATGAATGTAGAGGCATCTCAATCTCTCTACTGAGCCCTTCTCTCTGATCAGTAGGAAGTGGGCTGACTTGGTGAGTCGGTCTACGATCACCCAGATAAGGTCATGTCCTCTTCATGTACGTGGATTTCCCATCACGAAATCCATGGATATCCCATCCCACTTCCACTCTGAGACCTCTAAGGGATGAACAAAGAAATTTGAGACCTCGTGCTCCAACATTATTTGCTGACAAGTGAGGCATCGTGAGATGAACTCTGCAACTGCCTTCTTCATACCTGGCCACCAGTGCTATCGTCTGAGGTCCTGATACATCTTTGCTACTCCTGGATGTACCGCTAGAAGGGAAGTGTGGAACTCCCACAACACCTCCTCCTATAATGCAACTGGTACCATGGTATGTCATTCTTCATGGGCAGAATGTTTTATTCCAATTATCCAAAGCTTCCCCAAGGTATAATCACCAACCCCCATAATATAATAGGCCCCCTATTATTTTAATGTTGGAATGCAATTCGAAAAAAATCAAACACTCAAATTAATTTATGAAGACTTTAATTAATTGTGTTGGCATAATTAAGGGGAGGGAGGTGAAGATGCTCCACCATAATTTGGAAGTTCAAAAGTTAAAAGGGTGTTCATGGAGTTAAAGGAGGAGTTGAGGTGTTAGGTGCTCTTGTGGGCCCCACCACACATTATCCTCTCATTGGAGGTTATGTGGGGTGTGGGGCCCAGCTCCTACTCTTCTTTGGAGAATATAACAACCCCCTTAACAAAAATTATGTAACACATAATTTTTATTTATTTTAATAAGAAATCCCAAAAATTAACTTCTCCTCCCGACCGAAAGCAACTGCGGTAAAGGTCCCCTTAGGCGAAAAGTGGCCCTGCGAGTTCATCGGTGTCCTTGAATTTCAATTCCGAGCACCGGTTTGAAAGATAGAAAAACCCGCACGTACGTTTACTGAACTTACCCGAACAAAACTTCAGAAATTGATTCCGAGCACACCGGGCCTCGGAATCAAGCATCGTCAGAAACTGCGATCTCGTAAAGTTCCAAATAATTTAAGAAAAAAAATTTCCTTGAAATTTCTGGGTCTTTACAATTTCATTAGGCTTTTAGTTCCTTAGTCCATTATTACATTATTTCAATTGACCATTATGCCATTAGAACAATTGTCCAATTAGCCATTGGGACACTATGCCAATTGGCCATTTCTCCATTAATCCATTTGTTTAATTGAGCATAGGACATGGGGAAATTATGCCAATTTATTTTTAGCCCATTAATCCATTGATCCAATTGGGTGATTTTCCATAAGTCCATTAGGCCATTTGGCCATTATTCCATTTGGATAATTGGTCGTCAGGCCATTAGGCCTATTGGTCATTAGGTCATTAGGATAGTGGGTTATTAGCCCATTATCATAATATTCAATTAGTCCAATTATCCATAATTTCATTACTCCATTAGGAAAATTTTCCAATTAGGTCATTAGGACATTAAGAAAATTGGCCTTTAGGCCATTGGGTCATTAGTCCATTAAGCCAAATGGACATTTGGAAATTTGGGCATTAGCCCATTAGTCTAATTGGCCAATTTACCATTAGGAAAAAATTTCAGTTGTACATTTGGATAAGTGGACATTATTCCACTTGTAAAATTGGTCATTTTGACATTAGGAAATTATGTCAATTTAAAAATTAGGTCATTAGGCATATTGTAAAACTATACAATATGGAATTCGGCCAATTGGCCTTTAGGAAAATTGGTTGTTAGGTCATTAGACGGTTAGGCCGTTTGGTAATTAGGACATTGGGTCATTAGGCCATTAGGTCATTTGGGACATTTTTCCATTAGGACTATTATCCAATTGCCTGTTAGGATATTAGGCCATTAAGACAATTGGTCATTAGGCTATTAGGACATTAGTCCAATTTTCCATTAGACAATTAGGTTAATTGATCATTAGGCCATTAGAGTTATTGAATATTAATATATTAGGCCATTAGTCCAGTTGGATATTAGAACATTAGGACAACTGTCCAACTATGATATTAGGATATTATTCCATTTGTCTATTAGGTTATTAGGACAATTATCCATTTTTTTTATCCCATTAAGACATTAGTCTAATTGGATAATTGGACATGAGGCCATTTGGAAAATTGGAAGTGAGGACATTCAGCCATTATACTAGTTGGTTGTTAGTCCATTAGGTCATTAGTATAATTGACCAATTGGCCATTATGTCATTAGGCCATTAGGACACTTGTAAAATTGGTTGTTAGGCTATTAAACCAACCATCCATTAGGCCATTAGGCCAATTGTCCATTAGGACATTAAAAAAATTCTCCATTGGGCTATTAGGCCATTAAGTCAATTAGCCAATTTTCCATTCATACATTAGGATAATTGGCCAATATTTCATTAGAATAGTTAGGCTGATTTCCCATTAGGTTAATCAGGCTAATTGTACATTATACCATTAGGCCATTTTCTTAATTGGACATTAGGCTATTTAAAAGGTGTGTTACCATCCATATATTAAAGGGATTAATGACCGTGAAAATTAAATTTGGGAACTCAAAGATAAATAATATATTATATAAATTTAGGTATTATTTCTATTCATATTAATGTTCATGGTTCTTCTCACGCTCAGTAATTTTAGTTTCCCCAAAGTGTGAAAATATGTCATTGAAGCTTTGTTCTTTTTTTCTGAAACATCCAAAAAATTTCAATAGAATAATAATAATTATATTTTATATGAAATAAATTAAAAATTAGAAATACCTTATACTCATAAATCTTCCAATATGTGATCATTTTTTGATATTGTGTTTCTCTATAGTTTAGGAATATTTTATTGTTAGACTGTTGGGGAATATTGGTACACCTTATGTCGAATCATTTAGATATATTATTAGAATAGACATAAATAACCTTGGTATTATCCAATGCTTATAAAAATTGACTTTGCTCCAAATTTTTCATCACATACGAAGCACAAGGAACATTTCATTTGTTTCACTCATACACACAGGATAACATTTTGGTCCAATACCATAATCCAAAAAATTCTTGATGATATCAGAATTCATATTTGGTGTTTCTCATGATACTTATAAGAATTTAAATAAAAAAATTACATATATACTTTCAATATGCATTATGTCTAAAAATTGATGTAAAAAATTGGATGACTAATATGGAAACTCAAAAAAGATACTTCTTTTTTTCAATTGAAAGTGGATTTAGTGTCAAGATTGTTTCTCTTTTTAGATTTAATCTAACCCTTCCAAAATAAAAAATAAAATCTTTCCATTCATTAAGAACATTTGTTCTTAATATAAATTCAGGCGATTGTTCAGCGTCATTAGTATTATATAACCCCTTGATATTCTTCTTGTATTGAATATCCATTGGAAAGAATCGTCGATGCCCCATGAAACTTAAACTATGATGATATTTTACCCTTTTTGATCATGTACTCCTGATACAAATAGAACATGATATTTTTCCCTTCCTGATCCAACCACACATCCTTCAATAAGTAGGGGAATCATTTATATTTCATATAATGGAAGCATACATCTGAAATATATTTTTTGAAGAAGCCTCGAATGTAAGCACACCCATATCCCAAAGCTGATTAAAATATCTTGTTATAGGTTTCAAGTATATTTATATATCATTCCTAAGATCGTAAGGTCCATATATTAGTATACTCAAAAAAATTTAAGGGTTTCTTCATTCACATCTATGGAGAAATATTACAAACGTGAATAAAAACTAGCCATGTGTAGTGAGTAGTAAGCGTCAGATTAAATGGATTAAAACCAGCATAGTGTGGACCCAACCCAACATTACGTACCTCAGCTACAAAATCGGAATGTTGTGTATCAAATTTCCACTATGTTAATCCTTCTTGATTAAGAACCAACTCATCATTACCTTAATTTTATCAGCACCATTCCAACTAATATTTGCTGATATTTCGATAGGTTTGAATTTATTTCAAAACATGGGAATAAATGTAAAGTGACTCATGGTTTTTGGTGGCTCACAAGATGGTATTCCAACAGAATTTTCCTTCTATAAAGATGTAAAACATTATTTAAATTCATTAAGGTTATTTGTTTCCTCCTGAAATAAATTGAAATATTTTGGACAAGAATGAATTTTATTAATAGAAACATCAAGCTACTAAATTAACTTCCATTAGATAAAATTATTTGAGGGAGTATCTGCATCATCATGAATAATGTCCTTCAAAATGGTAATAATATAATCAATGGTGGTATTAGAAAATCCATACATGGTTTTTACATGATATAACCTCATTAAAATTTATAACTTGTTCATTTTAGTAAATTACTGTTATACATAAGTTATAGCATAATCCAATACTTTTTCACTCTCTAAACATCATTATCTTGAGTGTTTTCCTCATGTTTATTGATATCATTTATTTCTTTCACTGGAATACTATCCCTCTCATAATGATACACAAGTGGAAAGTTCTTAAATATCAAATTACCCAAGACACTTATTTCTTTCCATTCATGAATATTAGAATATTGTCTCATCTCCCCATTATGATACCAAACATAATAGTATATTTGAAATATAGCTTTCATTATATGGTAGAAAACTTCTTCCTGAAAAAACCATGGTGTTATGCAAAATTATAACATGGACACCATATGTGAACTCTGTATGAATCATTTTTAAATGAAAAATCAAAAAAGATTGCAATTTATTTTAAAACTAGGTTGAAATATAATTTGTATGATACATCCATCTTATATCCATCATATTATAGGGAAAAATTATGTTCAAATAAACAATGTAAACCATATTTACAATAATATACAAATTCAAAGACACATTAAAAGTATATTGTATATGAAATTAAAGAGCACTAATAAGAAACCAAATTGAATAAAATTCATGATGAAAGTGACCATTAGATAATTTTACTATCCATCAAAATAAAAAACAAGGAATATCATAAAAAACAAAGGCATTCTCATATAAATACAAAAAAAATGAATGTATTGGAATAAATAACAACTAAGTAATGCTAGCATAATAAATTGAATTTTTTATCCATAAAGGTCTTCACATTTAAAAACAGAATTTAATCTAAAATTGATTCATGAAAGGATTTTATTTATGGTTAAACTAACTTTTATTATAAAAACACAAGGAAAATAAATTTTATATGATATACTATTACAATTTAAAAATTATTTAATTTTTTTTAAGATCCATCATGAAAAAATAATTAATGCATTCCATCCAAATTTATGAAACCCATCCACTATTTGATCACTGATAAAACCTATTAATTGAGTTAAAGTGTGGTTAGATGGTCTTTTACACATTTAACATAGTTTAGAAATAAATGGACAACTAATAAATACATGATACATGAACTAAGGTATCATTTTTAATATAGAACTATGTTATAGTAAAAAGTTAATCAAAATCCTCGAAACTTAGATACCTACAACTAATGTTTTCTTAAAGAACTAAATACTTATATAAAATTGTATCAATGTAAACCATGTTCTCTAAAATGAATATGATCCAAAAATATCTCTATTATAACTTATATAATTATTTTATGACATTTACCAAAAAATAATTTAAATATTTTCATAAAAATAATGGTTTTAAAATTCTTAAACATTTTATTTAAAAATATTTAATTACTTGAAATAATATTTTATAATTCATTTATTTTTAAATTATAATAACGATTTCAAAGAAACATGCATGATAATAAATAAAAATACACAAATGAATTCTTGAATAACCAACATTTATAATAATGAAATATTAAAAATTTACCTATAATTTTATAATCATATAAATCATCATAAAATTTTTTATTTTTGGGTTAAAACAATTAAATAAATAGCTTAACCATGGTTCATGACATAAAAAATTAATATTAAATAATAAAATCCCCCAAATCTAGGATAATAAAAAATATATAAACCCTTATAGTTAACTTATATATTATTCCCGACAATAATAATATATAAATTCCTAAAAGTTTCCCCCAAAAGAATCCCATGGTGAAGTTAATTTCATAAAAATCCCTTGGATGGTCTTCAAAATAAATTTATTTTAATTAAAATAGTACTTTTATGAAATTAATAAGAAATATTTGATCTCTATTAGACAATAAAGTTAAAAACATAATTATCACGACTCGTCCCAGTGGGGTCCATGCTGAAACTCCCCAAGCCCGCCTCCAATAGGACAAGGGCCGGTGACGAGCACCGAGTAGGAATGTCTATAACATGGGAGGCATTGCCTATAAACTTGTACGCACACACACACATCTCCAAGCCCACAAAGCTGAAAAGTAAAAACTACTGAAAATGGAAATTCTTGCAATCACTAAAATCCAAACCAACAAAGTATGACTGGAAAGTAAAGTATATATAAGTAAAACCCTGGGCCAAATGCACAAGCCCACCAAAAGATAGTCTGCAACAAAGTCCAACTTGTAAAGAAAGGTACTGGGAATGAAATCTGTAGCCGTATGAACACACCTCAGCCTGACTGATCTAACTGAGCACCGTCCGTTCTGGGTCCACCTAGAATCCTTTCAAAGGCTCGCTCGTTTACACAAGACACGACAAGTGCGGGCAAATCCTGTGTAGGGGTGAGTATAACAATACCCAGTAGGACAACCTGAAAACCACAAATGAATACAACAAATGAAATACAACAAAGAAAATACCACAAATAAATGATATAGTCAGCTCTACCCAGTATATGTTTACAGAACATATTACAAGAATATCTAGATATACTCATACAAGATCGACTATCGCGGAAAAACCACTAGGGTCCAGCTCGAAGATTCCACTAAGCACGTAACCTAGAGAACTCACTCCTATATCTTAGGAGAGAGATACGATTCACTCGTTTTGGGAGAAATTACTCCACAAGTACATAAGAATACGATACTCAGATGAGGATCACAACCAATAGCTATTGGGTGATTCCAGCAACACAGTCTGAACTAATCTGTTAAGCAGAGGATCAGTGCCCAGGTAAAGTAGGTCACGTCGATACCAAGAAACACTACCAAGGGTACCACAAAAAAATATAGGATCCTGCTCTAAGTCTCATAGAGGGGATTCCAAAAACACTATTCAGGAAGTCCTGCTAAAAGGATCATACTCTTGTAAGTAGGAAATGATACTGGGGAACCTTCAGGGGAGAGACCAAGGGTATGAACCCAAAGGAAACTAGACCATGTCACAGAAGACAACTGGCTCAAGCCATGTATAATAGGTTATATGGCGTGTAGTAGGGTCATAGGTCGGGTTCCTTGACTCTAGGTACTGCTCGTGTAAACGGCTAGTGTCATCCGTCCAAGATATGTAAAACTCAACAAAACGGCTTGTAGAAGAATCATATGTTGTGTCCAAGTATATGGGGTTCGCTCCATATACGCTGGACTTCTGCCTGTACACAGTCTCTACCTGTGTCCCCCTGCCCGTGTACCAGTACACGGGGTATCCCATGTATCTGGCTGGGTCTGGTCGGGGGAAGGGTATACACGTCGTGTCCTTGGCCGTGTACCCAGCCCGTGTCTGTGTACTCCCAGAGTACTCTCCAAGTGGACCACTGATGAACACATGTTGTGTAGCCCATACTACACGTCGTGTCGTCGGAAAATTTCCAGAATCACCGTCATCTTCCTTGCGCCTCGGCCAAATCTCCGGATTCATGATCTGTCATCTGTTTGCCGCGAAACTTGAGATCTCAGGTCGCCTCATCATCGTGATGCTGAATCTATGGGTTTTGGGCCTTTGATCAGCTCTGAAATTCGACTCTGGTCACCTGTGCGGAAATCGTTCAAAGAGCGATATCTTTCGATCCACTTTGATCTACTCATTTCCACTGCCGTCACACCTCCATGGGGTTGTCCCGATGTCGGATCCAAAATCACAGATCGTTGCGCCGCAAAACAAAGGCGTAACGATTATCCATTCTAACCTGCGAAGAACACGTAGAATGCACATGAAGAACACGATAAATCAGGGGAGAAAGGAACCACAAATTGAGAGAGAGAAACCTCGATCAATGTTTGTGTCAATCTTGGTTCTTCACCATTAGAAGTCTAAAAGAAACCAAAATAACCTTCAAGAATCAATCCCCAAATAAGATCCCGCAGATAACCCATCCCGCATAACAATCAATCCGCAGGCCAATATAATTGTTGATTGGTATTTTCCCGTCGTGGAAATCAAGAATGGGAAAGAAATCACAAATAGATAAAATGCCCGACTGGGATCCATGGCGTTCTTCGGCAAAGATCTGGTCGTCGTGTCATCATCGACGGCGAAACTCGTCAAGAACGTCATCGCCGCATTGGGAGGTTTTCTCCAGATCTTCCTAGTGCCTCCAAGAGAAATTCCGGGTTATGAAATATGTAACCCTGATCCTCTTTGAAATCATTAATTTAAAATACTTCACTGTAGAATGATTTAATAAAATATTTTTATAAAATATTTTATTACGGTTACATCCAAAAACTAGATTTCACCACCGACCAGTGCCAGCGGATGTTAGGCCTTTCCTAAGGTAAACTTTCTTCTCTGAATGCAATGATGCCCTCAGATTTTTGATCCAATAAATCATTCGGTATTTATTCCACTTATTCAGGAAAACCACATGCGCGAGTTATTTAATTATTTAATTTAATTCAAACATTTGTTCTGGGCTCACTGGGCCTCAGAACTGCACGTCATCTCAAAGTCTGGTCTCGAAATAATTCCCATATAATACTTAAATAATATATGGAAAAATCAGAGACATTACATTCTCCCCACCTTAGGGCTTTACGTCCCCCCAAAAAGCCAAAACAAATTCTACTCAAAAATATGTGGGTAATGCGCACGGATCTGAGCCTCCCGCTCCCACATGCTCTCCTGGAGATTCCTGTGCTTCCACTGGACACGCACCAAGGGAATAGATCTCCCATGAAGGATCTTCTCCTGCCGATCCTCGATCTCCACTAGGTAATCAGAAAAGGTCACTTTATCATCGATGTCTAGCTCCCCCAGTCGATAACATGCGATGGATCATGCATGTACCTCTGTAGCTACGACACATGGAAGAAGATGTGTACACTGTTCATCTGAGGTGGTAGATCCAAGCAAGACGCCACCTCGCCAACTCTACTCAGAATCTGAAAAGGGCCGATAAACCTCGGAGATATCTTTCTGCCTCAGCCAAATCTCTACAATCCCCTTCGAGTTGAGACCCAAAGAAACACATGGTCTCCCTCCTCAAACACCAAGGGCCTTTGTCTCCTGTCGGCATAAGACTTCTGCCAGCTCTGTGCAGTCTTAATCCAATCCTGGATGACCTTCATCTTCTCCATAGTATCTCGCACCATCTCTGGGCCCATGAGTGCTGACTCTCCTGGGTCAGTCCAACAAAGTGGTGACCTGCAAGGTCACCCGTACAAAGCCTCAAATGGTACCATACCAATAGTGGAATGATAATTGTTGTTATAAGAAAATTCTTCTAGTGGTAGGTGATCCTCCCAGATAGGACCAAATTCAAGTATACAAGCTCATAGCATATCCTCCAGAACTTGGATGGTTCGCTCTGTCTGGCCATCATTCTGAGGATGAAACGTTGTGATCAAGTGTAACTAAGTCCCAAAAGCTTCCTGAAATCCCTTCCACAAATGGGATGTAAAACAAGAATCGCGATTTGAAACAATCGTTTATGGCACTCCATGAAGTTGAACTATCTCCTGTACTTAGAGGCATCCCAAGCCCTCTACTGAACTATGCTCTCGTATGGCTAGGAAGTGGGCCGAAATGGTGAGTCCATCAACGATCACCTAGATGGAATCATTTCCCCTAGACATACGTGGTAAACCCATCACGAAGTCCATGGTTATCCCATCCCACATCCACTCTGGAACCTCAAGGGGCTAAGTCAAACCTGCTGGAACCTCGTGCTCAGCCTTTACTTGCTGACAAGTAAGGCACCGAGAAGCAAAATCTGCCACACTCTTCTTCATCCTTGGCCACCAGAACTGACGTTGGAGGTCCTGGTAGATCGTTTCCATGCCTGGGTGTACTGCCAAAGGGAATGTATATAACTCCCTCAGAACCTCCTCTTGCAACATCACTGGTACTACTGTGTGCCCTCTAAAAAAAGAACGTGCTCCCCACCTTTTGAATATCCATCAGCAGCATCACATATGGATATCTAAGCACGTAGAGTCTCACAACTAGCATCCTCAAGCTATTCTTCCCCAACTCTTTTTAAGAGTGGAGGGGTAACAACCATCAACTATAGGTAAGCTCCCTTATCTCTATCCATGAATGATAACTGTAAAGATTCCAAATGCCTCATCGCCTCATCCAGAAACTGTGAACTGGATTTCTTGCTGAGAGCATTTGCCACAACTTTCCCCTTCCTAGGAGTATAAACGATCTCAAAGTCGTAATCCTAGAGTAACTCAAGCCACTACCTCTGTCTCAAATTCAGATCCTTCTATGAAAAGATATATATGAGATTCTTGTGATTATTGTAGATGACAACCCGCTCTCCCATCAGGTAGTGCCTCCATATCTTCAATGCAAAGACTACTGCTGCCAACTCAAGATCATTGGTCCATTAGTTCTGCTCATGTGGCCTCAACTAACATGAGCCATAGGCAATCACTGCTTTCCTCTACATCATGACACAACCAAGCCCGGTTTCTGATGCGTCGCAGAACACTACATAATCGACACCCTCTTCTGGTATTCTCATGATCGGGGTGCTCGTCAGACTCTGTCTCAACAGATGAAAAGCCTATTGGCATCTCTCGGTCCCCATGAAAGGTTGCCCCTTTCGGGTCAAAGCTGTCAGGGGTTCTGAAATCTTGGAGAAATCAGGAATGAATCTATGATAGTATCATGTCAACCCAAGGAAACTCCGCACCTCCATCACACTCTGGGGTGGTTCTTATGCTAACACTACATGTACCTTGTCCGGGTCCACTGCTACATCATATGCTAAGATAACGTGTCCCAAAAATTGGACAACCTATATCCATAATTGACACTTCGAGGGTTTCCCATTCAACTGGTGATCTCGGAGTGTGTCTAGAACCATCCTTAGGTGTGTCACTTTCTCCTCCTCGGACGCAGAGTACAAAAGGATATCATCGATGAAGAGCACCATGAACTGATCTAGATAGGGCTGAAAGATCTGATTCATGAGTCCCATAAACATTGACGGGGAGTTTGTCACACCCAAGGGAATCACTAAATACTCATAGTGACCGTAGAGTCATCTGAAAGCCGTCTTTGGTATATCCTCATTCTATACTCATAACTGGGGATAGACTGATCGTAGTTAAACCTTTGATAACAATCCTTCCCCTCTTAACTATTCGAAGAGGTCATCGATCCTCGGTAGTGGATACTGATACCTCACAGTCACTTGATTCAAGCGCCAGTAATCCATGCACAGCCTCAAGCTGCCATCTACATTCTTGGAAAATAACACTAAGGATGCCCAGGGTGAAACATTGGGTCTTACGAATCCCTTCCTCTGCAAGTATTCCAGCTGCACTCTCAGCTCACGAAGCTCTGCATGAGCCATCTGATATGTTGATACTGATATTGGTGTCATTCCAGGTTGCAACTCAATGCATAAATCTATCTCTCGATGGGGAGGTAGTCCGAGGACATCCTTTGGAAAGACATCCTCATACTCAACCACTACTACTGGAAACTGGAAACTCGTAACATTTTTTGCGCCAAGGGCTAGGCTAGCCAACTGATGTGAAATCAGTTGTACCTTCCTACGCAGGAGTCCATCCTGTGCTGCCTGGATCTCCTTTTCACCGACGAAGGATAACCACGTCCCATCACTGCAGACACACCACACCCTTTGCCTAAAATAATCAATCGTGGGATGAACTTTGGATAGCCAATCCATACCAAGAATGACATCATAAGGCCTCGACACTACCACTAAGAGGTTCCAACCGAAACTCTCACCTCCAAGGGTCAGGTCACACTGTCTTTGAAGGTGTGTGATCTCTGAATCTTCTCCAGTCGGTGTTTCTAAGCGTAAGGGTTGAGTCAACGGCTCAACTATAATATCAAGGTCTCGAACAAGATAAGCAGCAAGAAAATAATGACTAGAACTTGTGTCTGTCAGTATGGAAGCCAAAGTAGAAAAGACATAGATTGTACCACTAATCATTATGGAAATACCAGGGTCATAAGCCTCTACTTCTTGTAGCTGCCCCTGCCTCTGTCCACTAGCTCCCTGAGCCTGGGGTAGACCTCCTGGCAGTGGTGGTGGTAAAGGATCAAAGCACCGACCACCTCTCGATGCTCTCCCAGCTCCTCTTCCTCGTCTACCACCTCGTGGATCTATCTGCTCCATGTGTTGCCTCTTCCTCATTGGTCCATCCACTGCCTCTCTGTCAGTAGTACGACGAGTCAGACAATATCGAGTGAGATGTCCCCTTCCATCACATGAGTAGCATCGTCTCCCCCAAGGCTGACTAGATGTTCCATGCAAACCATATACGGAAGATCCCATGTCCTGGGATCTCCTCTGAAAACGTATCCCACGCTTGGGTCCCTGAAGTCAGTTCCCTATTGCTGAGGTCTCTGCCCCAGCTCGCTCACTACCGAAAACTCCTAGTTGTCTCTGCTCCTCTAAGTATCTCTCGACCACCAAATCCCACTCGAGCACCCCCAGCATAAGTAGGAATTATCATAGGGATGATGCTAGCTCGGATATATCTGTACAAGCCCCGCTCAAATGTCAGAGCTTTGAAGTACTGAACCCTGACCACATCCATCAAGTACCGTGAGAGGTCGGTAAACCTTGATGAATAGTCAGCCACCATCATCGTTCTCTGCTGGAGCTAAATAATCTCATGTATACGTACTGCTCTTAGGGTAACTGGTGAAAACTCTTCTATGAAGAGATGCTCAAACGTTGACCATGAAATAGTCGCCTCGTCGTGAGTCTGGATAACCAAACTTCACCATCGCCCTATTGATCCCTGTATAAGACTCACTGTCAGGATCACCATCTGGTTTGCTGGTGTCCTGACCAAACGGAAGACTCTGGCCACTACCTCAATCCAGTCCTCTACTGCCTAAGGGTCAGGCTCACCTCGAAACATGAGGGGTATTTGTCTCTGAAACTCATTGAGTGAGCTCATCATGCGCTCCTCCTCTGCTGGTATAGTAGGAACTAAACACCGCTTCACAGGTGGTGGAATAAATGGCACACCACCCGGAGGTAAAACAGGGGGATCTGGTCCCTGTATCGAAGGTTTATCACTGATGGGTCATCCTCATGATAGATCTACTGGATCCTAGTGGGTATGTGTCGTGGAGGCATCCTGTGAGGAAACAAGATGTATCACAGTCAGTGAGTATATCTAGAGAGATGACTCAAGAAGGACATGGAAACCACAACCCATTCCTATATGATGCATGTATCATTATTTTTCCCTGAATCTAATGTTCTCGTGTTATGAGTCGAAAATCAAGTTATCAGAGTCCTAGTGTATGGATACATCGGCCGCCCGTACCAAAACTGGGGTCCCTGGCCTGAAAGCCGAACTTGAAATACTTAACATTGTTGCCCCAAACCAACTCAAATACTCTCGGTCCTAAGGTAGAACCGACCACCTTTGATACCACTCTGTCAGGACCCATCTCAGTGGGGCCCATGCAGCAACTCCCAATCCCACCTCGAATAGGCCATGGGCTCAAGACTAGCACCGAGTAGGCATGTCACTAACATGGGAGGCATTGCCTATAAACATGTATACAAACAGACACACATCTTCAAGACAACAAAGCTGAAAAGTAAATACTACTGAAAATGAAAATGCATGCATAAACTAAAATCAAAACCACTAGAGTACGATAGGAATGTAAAGTACAGTAAAGTGAAACGCTATGCAAAAAGTACAATACCACCAAAAGAAAGTCTGTAACAAAGTCCAACCTATAAATAAATTTATTGGGATGGAAATCCATAGTCGTAGGAGCACAACTCGGCCTGTCTGATCTCACTGAGCATTGTCCGGTCCTGGTCCACCTAGAATCTTGTCAAAGGCTCACTCGTCTGCACAAGACATGACACGTGCTGGCAAATCCCGTGCAGGGGTGACTATAAAAATACCCAGTAAGACACCCTGAAAACCAAAAAGGAATACAGTAAAGTAAATACCACAAAGGAAATACCACAAAGGAATGATACAATCATCTCTACCTAGTATATGTTTACAGAACATATAACAGGAATATTCAGATATATTCACACAAGATCGACTATCGCGAAACCACCACTAGGGTCCATCTTGAAGATTCCACTAAGCATGTAACTGGGGGAATACACTCCTATGTCTGAAGAGAGAGATACGATGCACTCTTTCTAGGAGAACTCACTCCACAAGTACTTAAGAATACAATACTCAGATGAGGATCACAACCAATAGATATAAAGTGATTCCAATAACTCAGTCTGAACTAATTCTCTATGAAGAGGATCGGTGCCTAGGTAATGTAGGTCACATCAATACCAAGAAACTCTACCTAGGGTACCATGAAGGAATAGAGGATCTAGCTCTAAGTCTCACAGAGGGGATTCCAACAACTCTGTTCAAGAAGTCCATCTGAAGGGATCATACTCTTGTAAGTAGGAAATGATACTGGGGAACCTTCAAGGGAGAGACCAAGGATACTAACCCAAATGAAACTATTATAAGTCATATAAGACAACTGGCTCAAGCCATGTATAATAGGTTACACGGTGTGTAGTAGGGTCACACACCATGTTCCTTAACTCCGGGTACTGCCCGTGTAAACAGCATGTTTCATCCGTCCAAGCTGCGTAAAACTCAACTACCCAGCATGTAGAAGAATAAAACATCATGTCTAAGTATATGGGGTTCGCTCCGTGTACACTGTCCATGTGCTCATACATGGTCTCTACCTGTGTCGCCCTGCTCTTGTACCAATACACGGGGTATCTCGTGTATCTGGCCGGGTTTGGCTAAGGAAGTGTATACACGTCGTGTCCTTGGTCGTGTACCCAACCCGTGTCTATGTACTCCCAGAGTACACGACAAGTGGACCTAAAATGAACACATGTCGTGTATACCATACTACACGTCAGGGAGTCAGGAAATTTACAGAAGTGTCATCTTCTTCCTCGTGCCTCGGCCGAATCTTCGGATTCATGATCTATCATCTGTTTGCTGCAAAACTCACGATCTCAGGACGCCTCATTGTCGTGATGCCAAATCCATGGGTTTCAGGCCTTCAATCGGCTTCAAAATCCGATTCTAGTCACCTAATAAGAAATTGTTCAAAGAAAGGTATTTTCCGATCCTCTTCGATGCATCCACCACCACCGTTGTCACACCTCCATGGGTTTTTTCCGAAGTTGGATCCAAAATATCAGATCTTTGTGCCCCAAAACAAAGGTGTAACAATTATCCCTTCAAAACCCATGAAGAATGCATAGAAAGAACATGAGGAACGCGAGAAATCATGGGATAAAGGCACAAAAAATTGAGGGAGACGAACCTCGATCGATTTTAATGTCGATCTTGGTTCGTCACCATTAGAAAGCTAAATCAAACCAAAATATCCTTCAATAATCAATCCCCAAATAAGATTCCACAGATAACCCATCCCACATAACAATCAATCCATAGGCCAATCTATTTGTTGATTGGTCTGCATCCGTCATGGAAATCAAGAACAGAAAAGAAATCAAAAAGAGATAAAATCCCCTACCTAGATCTGCGGTGTTCTTCGGTGAAGATCCAGTCGTTGCGTCATTGTTGCCGGTGAAACTCATCAATAACGTCGTCGCCACGTTGGGAGGTTTTCTCCAGAGATTCCTAGTGCCTCCAGGGAAAATTCAGGGTTATGAGATCTGTAACCCTGATCCCCTATGAAATCTTTAATTTTAAATACTTTGTTGTAGAAATATTTAATAAAATATTTTTATAAAATATTTTATTACGGTTACGTCCAAAAACCAGATTTCACCACCGATCTGCGCCATCCGATGTTAGGCCTTTCCTAATGTAAAATCGCTACTCTGAACGCAACTATGCCCTCATATTTCTGATCCAAGAACCCTTTCATGAGTTATTACACATTTTTAGTAAAACCACAGGCGCGTGTTATTTAATTATTTAATTAAATTCAAACATTTGTTTCGGGCTCACCGGGACTCGGAACTGCTTGCCGTCTCAAAGCCTAGTCTCAAAATAATTCCCATATAATACTGAAATAATATACTAAAAAATATGATACATTACAATAATGATTGAAATGATTTCAACATGCTCCTGTAGAATAAAATTCATAAATAAAAATGAAAATAATATCCAGAAGAAGATAAGATAGAATTGGAACTAAATAATCTGATGTCGAAGAAGATTGAAATAAAAAAAATCCTTGAATTATGAGAAAAAACTGAATAAGTCAACTTCTCATCTATTGGTTTAGGGGAAAATAAAGAAGAGGATGGAAATAAAACCTTCCTCCTAGTCGATAGCATGCGATGGATCATGCACGTACCTCTGTAGCTACGACACATGGAAGAAATTGTGTACACGGTTCATCTGAGGTGGTAGAGCCAACCAAGACGCCACCTCGCCAACTCTACTCAGAATCTGAAAAGGGCCGATAAACCTCAGAGATATCTTTCCGCCTCAGCCAAATCTCTACAATCCCCTTCGAGGTGAGACCCAAAGAAACACATGGTCTCCCTCCTCTAACACCAAGGTCCTTTGTCTCCTGTCGTCATAAGACTACTTCCAACTCTGTGCAGTCTTCATCCACTACTATATGACCTTCACCTTCTCCATAGTAGCTCGCACCATCTTTGGGCCCATTAGTGCTGACTCTCCTGGGTCATTCCAACAAAGTGGTGACCTACAAGTTCACCCGTACAAAGCCTCGAATGGTGCCATACCAATAGTGGAATGATAACTATTGTTATAAGAAAATTCTTCTAGTGGTAGGTGATCCTCCCAGCTAGGACCAAATTCAAGTATACAAGCTCATAGCATATCCTCCAGAACATGGATGGTCCGCTCTGTCTGGCCGTCATTATGAGGATGAAACAATGTGCTCAAGCGTAACTGAGCCCCAAAAGCTTCCTGAAATCCCTTCCACAAATGGGATGTAAAACGAGCATCATGATTTGAAACGATCGTTTATGGCACTCCATGAAGTTGAACTATCTCCTACACTTAGAGGCATCCCAAGATCTCTACTGAACTATGCTCTCGTATGGCTAGGAAGTGGGCTGACATGGTGAGTCCGTCAACGATCTCCCAGATGGAATCATGTCCCCTAGACATACGTGGTAAACCCATCACGAAGTCCATGGTTATCTCATCCCACATCCACTCTGGAACCTCAAGGGGCTGATTCAAACCTGTTGGAACCTCGTGCTCAGCCTTTACTTGTTGACAAGTAAGGCACCGAGGAGCAAAATCTTCCACAAACTTCTTCATCCTTGGCCACCAGAACTGATGTTGGAGGTCCTGGTAGATCATTTCCATGCCTGGGTGTACCGCCAAAGGGAATGTATATAACTCCCTCAGAACCTCCTCCTGCAACGTCACTAGTACTACTGTGTTCCCTCTAAAAAGAACAATGTGCTCCCCACCTTTTGAATATCCATCAGCAGCATCACCTATGGATATCTAAGCACGTAGAGTCTCACGTCTAGCATCCTCAAGATATGCTTCCCCAAATCGTTGTAAGAGTGGAGGGGTAACAACCATCGACTATAGGTAAGCTCCCTCATCTCTATCCACGAAGGATAACTGTAAAGAGTCCAACTGCCTCATCGCCTCATCCAGAAACTGTGAACTGGATTTCCTGCTGAGAGCATTTGCCACAACTTTCCCCTTCCCAGGAGTATAAACGATCTAAAAGTCATAATCCTAGAGGAACTCAAGCCACTGCCTCTGTCTCAAATTCAGATCCTTCTATGAAAAGATATATATGAGATTCTTGTGATTAGTGTAGATTACAACCCACTATCCCATCAGGTAGTGCCTCCATATCTTCAATGCGAAGACAACCACTACCAACTCAAGATCATTGGTCCATTAGTTCTGCTCATGTGGCCTTAACTGACATGAGCCATAGGCAATCATTGCTTGCCTCTACATCACGACACAACCAAGACTGGTTTCTGATGCATCACAGAACACTACATACTCGACACCCTCTTCTGGTAGTCTTCTGATCGGGGCGCTCGTCAGACTCTGTCTCAACAGCTGAAAAGCCTACTGGCATCTCTCGGTACACATGAAAGGTTGACCCTTTCGGGTCAAAGCTGTCAGGGGTGCTGAAATCTTGGAGAAATCAGGAATGAATCTATGATAGTATCCTGTCAACTCGAGGAAACTCCGCACCTCCATCATGCTCTGGGGTGGCTCTTATGATAACACTACATGTACCTTGGTCGGGTCCACTGCTACATCATCTACTAAAATAACGTGTCCCAAAAATTGGACAACCTGTATCCAGAAATGACACTTCAAGGGTTTCCCATACAACTGGTGATCTCGGAGTGTGTCCAGAACCATCCTTAGGTGTGTCACTTTCTCCTCCTCAGACACAGAGTATACAAGGATATCATCAATGAAGATCACCATGAACCGATCTAGATAGGGCTGAAAGATCTGATTCATGAGTCCCATAAACATTGACGGGGAGTTTGTCACACCCAAGGGAATCACTAAATACTCATAGTGACCGTAGAGTCATCTGAAATCCATCTTTGGTATATCCTCATTCTATACTCGTAACTGGTGATAGTCTGATCGTAGTTCAACCTTTAATAACAATCGTTCCCCTCTTAACTGGCCGAAGAGGTCATCGATCCTCGGTAGGGGATACTAATACTTCACGGTCACTTGATTCAAGCGCCAGTAATCCATGCACAGCCTCAAGATTTCATCTACATTCTTGGAAAATAACACTAAGGACACCCAGGGTGAAACATTGGGTCTTACGAATCCCTTCCTCTGCAAGTATTCCAGCTGCACTCTCAGCTCATGAAGCTCTCCATGAGCCATCTGATATGCTGATGCTGATATTGGTGTCGTTCCAGGTTGCAACTCAATGCATAAATCTATCTCTCGATGGGGAGGTAGTCCTAGGACATCCTCGGGAAAGACATCCTCATACTCAACCACTAGTGCTGGAAAGTGGAAACTCCTAACATTTGTTGCGCCAAGGGCTAGGCTAGCCAACTGATGTGAAATCAGTTGTACCTTCCTACGCAGGAGTCCATCCTGTGCTGCCTGGGTCTCGTTTTCACCAACGAAGGATAACCACGTCCCATCTCTGCAGACACACCACACCCTTCTCCTAAAATAGTCAATCTTGGGATGAACTTTGGATAGCCAATCCATACCAAGAATGACATCGTAAGGCCTCGACGCTACCACTAAGAGGTTCCAACCGAAACTCTCACCTCCAAGGGTCATGTCTCACTGTCTTCGAAGGTATGCGATCTCTGAATCTTCTCTAGTCGGTGTTTCTAAGCGTAAGGGTTGAGTCAACAGCTCAACGAGAATATCAAGGTCTCGAACAAGATAAGCAGCAAGAAAAGAATGACTAGAACTTCTGTCTATCAGTATGGAAGCCAAAGTAGAAAAGACATAGATTGTACCACTAATCATTATGGAAATACCTGGGTCATAAGCCTCTACTTCCTGTAGCTGCCTCTGCCTCTGTCCACTAGCTCCCTGAGCCTGGGGTGGACCTCCTGGCAGTGGTGGTGGTAAAGGATCAAAGCATCGACCACCTCTCGATGCTCTCCCAGCTCCTCTTCCACGTCTACCACCTCATGGATCTGTCTGCTCCATGCGTTGCCTCTTCCTCGTTGGTCCATCCACTGCCTCCCTTTCAGTAGTACGACGAGTCAGACAATCTCGAGTGAGATGTCCCCTGCCATCACATGAGTAGCATCATCTCTCCCGAGGCTGACTAGATGTGCCCTGCGAACCATATACGGAAGATCCCATGTCCTGGGATCTCCTCTAAAAACGTACCCCATGCTTGGGTCCCTGATGTAGGCTCCCTATTGCCGAGGTCTCTGCCCCAGCTCGCTCACTACCGAAAACTCCTAGCTATCTCTACTCCTCTAAGTATCTCTCAAACACCAAATCCCACTCGAGCACCCCATCATAAGTAGGAATTCTCATAGGGATAATGCTAACTCGGATATCTCTGCACAAGCCCTGCCCAAATGTCAGATCTCTAAGGTACTGAACCCTGACCACATCCATTGAGTACCGTCAGAGGTTGGTAAACCTTGATGAATATTCATCCACCGTCATAGTTCTCTGTTGGAGCTAAAGAATCTCCTGTATACGTACTGCTCTTAGGGTAACTGGTGAAAACTCTTCTCTGAAGAGATGCTCAAACGCTGACCATGAAAGAGTCACCTCGTCCTGAGTCTGGATAACCAAACTTCACCATCGCCCTACTAAGCCATGTATAAGGCTCACTGTCAGGATCACCATCTGGTTTGCTGGTGTCCTGACCAAACGAAAGACTCTGGCCATTGCCTCAAGTCAGCCGTCAGCTACCTAAGGGTCAGGCTCACCTCGAAACATGAGGGGTCTTTGTCTCTAAAACTCATTGAGTGATCTCATCATGTGCTCCTCCTCTGCTAGTATAGTAGGCACTAAACACCTCTCCATAGGCGGTGGAATAAATGGCACACCACTCGGAGGTAAAATAGGGGGATCTGGTCCCTGTATCGATGTTTTATCACTGATGGGTCATCCTCATGATTGATCTACTAGATCCTAGTTGGTATGCGTCGTGGAGGCATCCTGTGAGGAAAAAAGATGTATCACAGTCGGTGAGTATATCTGGAGAGATGACTCAAGAAGGACATGGAAACCACAACTCATTCCTATATGATGCATGTACCATTATTTTTTCCTGAATCTAATGTTCTCATGTTATGAGTCGAAAAGCATGTTATCAGAGTCCTAGTGTATGGATACATCGGCCGCCCGTACCAACACTGGGGTCCCTGGCCTGAAAGCTGAACTCGAAATACTTAACATTGTTGCCCCAAACCAACTCAAAGACTCTCGGTCCTAAGATAGAACCGACCATCTTTGATACCACTCTGTCGTGACCCATCTCAGTGGGGCCCATGCAGCAACTCCCCAATCCCACCGCGAATGGGTCATGGGCTGGAGACTAGCACCGAGTAGGCATGTCACTAACATGGGAGGCATTTCCTATAAACATGTATACAAACAGACACACATCTCAAAGCCAAAAAAGCTGAAAAGTAAATACTACTGAAAATGAAAATGCATGAATTAACTAAAATCCAAACCAATAGAGTATGATAGGAAAGTAAAGTACAGTAAAGTGAAACGCTATTCCAAAAGTACAAGACCACCAATATAAAGTCTGTAAAAAAGTCCAACCAATAAATAAAGTTATTGGGACGGAAATCCATAGTCGTAGGAGAACAACTCGGCCTGTATGATCTCACTGAGCATTGTTCGGTCCTGATCCACCTAGAATCCTGTCAAAGGCTCGCTCATCTACACAAGACATGACATGTGTGGGCAAAGCCTGTGCAGGGGTGAGTATAACAATACCCAGTAGGACACCCCGAAAACCAAAAAGGAATACAGTAAAGAAAATACCAAAAAGGAAATACCACAAAGGAATGATATAGTCAGCTCTACTCGGTATATGTTTACAGAACATATAACAGAAATATTTAGATATATTCATACAAGATCGACTATCCCGAAACCACCACTGGGGTCCAGCTTGAAGATTCCACTAAGCACATAACTGGGAGAATACACTCCTAGGTCTGAAGAGAGATATACGATGCACTCATTCTGGGAGAACTCACTCCACAAGTACTTAAGAATACGATACTCTGATGAGGATCACAACCAATAGATATGGATTGATTCTAATAACTCAGTCTGAACTAATTCTCTATGCATAGGATTGGTGCCTAGGTAATGTAGGTCACATCGATACTAAGAAACTCTACCTAGGATACCATGAAGGAATAGAGGATCTAGCTCTAAGTCTCATAGAGGGGATTCCAACGACTCTGTTCAAGAAGTCCTAGTGAATGGATCAAACTCTTGTAAGTAGGAAATGATACCGGGGAACCTTCAAGGGAGAGACCAAGGATACTAACCCAAATGAAACTATTATAATTCATATAAGAAAACTAGCTCAAGCCATGTATAATAGGTTACACTGTGTGTAGTAGGGTCACACACCATGTTCCTTGACTCCGGGTACTGCCCGTGTAAACAGCATGTGTAATCCGTCTAAGCTGCGTAAAACTCAACTACATGGCATGTAGAAGAATCAAACGTCGTGTCTAAGTATATGGGGTTTGATCCGTGTATGCTGGCCATGTGCTCATACATGGTCTCTACCCGTGTCGCCCTGCCCGTGTACCAATACATGGGGTATCTCGTGTATCTGGCCGGGTCTGGCTAAGGAAGGGTATACACGTCATGTCCTTGGTCTTGTACCCAACCTGTGTCTATGTACTCCCAGAGTACACGACAAGTGGACCTCCAATGAACACATGCCGTGTATACCATACTACACGTCGGGTAGTCAGGAAATTTACAGAAGTGTCATCTTCTTCCTCGCACCTCGGCCGAATCTCTGGATTCATGATCTGTCATCTGTTTACTGCAAAACTCGAGATCTCAGGTCACCTCATTGTCGTGATGCCAAATCTGTGGGTTTCGGGCCTTCAATCGGCTTCGAAATCTGATTCCAATCACCTAATCGGAAATCGTTCGAAGAACGGTATTTTTCGATCCGCTTCGCTGCATCCATCACCACCGTCGTCACACCTCCATGGGTTTTTCCTGAATTCGGATCCAAAATATCAGATCTTTGTGCCGCAAAACAAAGGTGTAACAACTATCCCTTCAAAACCCGTGAAGAATGCGTAGAAGGAACATGTGGAACGTGAGAAATCAGGGGAGAAAGGCACAACAAATCGAGGGAGATGAACCTCGATCGATTTTCATGTCGATCTTGGTTCGTCGCCATTATAAAGCTAAATGAAACCAAAATATACTTCAATAATCAATCCCCAAATAAGATTCCACAGATAACCCATCCCACATAATGATCAATCCGTAGGCCAATCTATTTGTTGATTGGTCTGCGTCCATCATGGAAATCAAGAACAGGAAAGAAATCACAAAGAGATAAAATGCCCTACCTAGATCTGTGGTGTTCTTCGCTGAAGATCCAGTCGCTGCGTCATTGTCGCTGGTGAAACTCATCAAGAACATCGTCACCACATTGGGAGGTTTTCTCTAGAGCTTCCCAGCGCATCCTGGGGAAATTCAGGGTTATGAGATCTGTAACCCTGATCCCCTGTGAAATCGTTAATTTTAAATACTTTGTTGTATAAATATTTAATAAAATATTTTTATAAAATATTTTATTACAGTTACGTCCAAAACCCAAATTTCACCACTGATCTGCTCCAGCCGATGTTAAGCCTTTCCTAATGTAAAATCGATGCTCTGAACGCAACTGTGCCCTTAGTTTTTTGATCCAAGAACCCATTCATGAGTTATTACACTTTTTCATGAAAACCACAGGTGCGTGTTATTTAATTATTTAATTAAATTCAAACATTTTTTCCGGGCTCACCGGGACTCGGAACTACTCGCCGTCTCAAAGACTAGCCTCAAAATAATTCCCATATAATACTAAAATAATATACTGAAAAATATGATACATTACAATAATGATTGAAATGATTTCAACATGCTCCTGTAGAATAAAATTCATATATAAAAATGAAAATAATAGCCAGAAGAAGATAAGATAGAATTGGAACTCAATAATCTGATGTCGAAGAAGATTGAAATAAACAAAATCCTTGAATTATGAGAAAAAACTGAATAAGTCAACTACTCATCTATTGGTTTAGGGGAAAAGAAATAAGAGGATGGAAATAAAACCTTCCTCCCAAATATCTAGACAAATAAAAGTTATATAAATGGAGGAAGAACACCTGATTGATGGGTGTAATATCACATGAGGATATGAGGGGGGTGACGAGGCTCATAAGAGTAGAGTAGATTATAGGCTAAAATGAGGAATTTAGTGGGAGCCTAATTAAGGGATGATTATTTATGGGGATATACCCATATCTTTTAAAAAATATTGTTATAGATCAACCTATACCAATGGTTTTTTTAAACCATAGGTATAGGTTTGAGAAGAATATCTATACCCACAATTTATCTAAACCATAGGGATCGAACTAGTTTTCAGTAGTGAATATCATCTCCTAATAATATATAAAGACACTAATCTATGAGTAATTTAATGTCAAAGTGATGCGAATAATAATCAAACACTCACTATGAAATATATTCATGTTGTCTCAATATCTCATCTGGTATGTTTCGTAGCAATGTTATCAACTTCTGTGCTCGGTGTGTCTTTATTTTACTAAATGAAATAGACTCATCAATACAACATGACTATAGATTTTCATTCATCTATTGTATTCCAATAAATATACCAAGATATCAACTTTTATAATGATGGAAGTTACAAATCCATTTTTGAATTATTCATTAATAACATATCATTCATGATGCACCCAACATACCCGACATCCATGAACATATATCATCATAATTTTGGTCAATACATCAAAGAAAAAGATTCATGATATGCATAAATAATTAATCTAAATTCAAAGGATCATTTCAATTGTTTGAAGATAGAAATACTAATGAAACGTGAATGTGTGGAATTATTATTTTCTAGTTTTTTTCTCATAACTTACCATTTTGGAGACTACTATCCAAAAACAACCTATGATAATGTCTCATCTACTTATGAGATTCAAGAACCATACAGTAAATATAATTTTTTTCCTATCATATAATTTCATCACATCTATATTACAATATTTTCGAAAACGGAATAACAAAATCAAGGACCTCATTAGAGTGAGGAATTGATATATCTTATTGAGGTGATAGAGATTTTGGGGTAATTATCACGTTAATGTAATATAGAATTATAATCATCATGTGATAAGTTATTTAATTAATATTCACATATTTGAATATATAAATTGGTAATATAAGGTAAAGAAATTTGTTGGTCTTTTTTGAGAAACTCAAACATACAGCTGTGTACACTAGAGTTAATGAAAATGAATTTGAGTCCACTAACTCTCACATGATATTCATTATCAGATTGATATCATAATATAGTTATGGGGCTAAACATGTGTTCCTTAGTGGATAATCTACTCATTACAACCTCAATTATTTGAAATAAATTCCTTAAGAGATGATACTTCTGTAATATCTGATTTTTTCGATGATGTCAACTTAGCCTCTTGGAAAGCTTAACCATAATAGTATTATCACAATATAGTGTGATAGGATCTTTACTTATAGTCACCAAAACAATCCCCTATAAAAATCTATGTGTCTATACTAATTCCATTTCTATATCAAAATCCATAGTATATTCCAATTCTAATATAGAATCAACAACCACTATATTCTTATATCTCTTCTAGATCATATATTCTCTAATGAGGGTGAAGAAATATCCTAAATATGTTTTCAAATCATATTAATGTATTTCAAAACAATCATATGTTTTTCCCTTAAGTAATAGTTCCCCACATACTCTATAAACAAAGAACATATCCTTAGTATGCCTTACCTACTTTAGGATAGTCTTGACTACCATCCAAGGATGGTATCCTAGATATTCTTGATGTCTTCCAACTACACCCAAGTCAGGGGAAACATAAATTCATTTACATATCATGACATACATGAATAAAACTATTGTTGATGAATATGTGATCCTTACCATACTCTATCTATCCTTGTATCTTGAGGTGGAATTCTCTTAGAAAGATAAGTTCCATGTCGCATTGGACATAATCACCTCAATGATTTTTTAATAGTAAATATTTTTTTATATTATAAATGTGTGTTCCTTCACTTAGTCCAAGTATCATCTTGAATCTATCAGGATGGATTTTAATCCCCAGAATGTATGTTACTTCACTTGGGTTATTTATGGAGAATAATGTGTCAAATTATGTCCTAAAAAACTATAACACGGGTATCTCATTTCTAATAAGTAATATATCATTAAAAATACTGTTAAAAAATGACCACACTCCCACAAAACCACTTGTATAGATAAGGATCATATCTATTTTTTATGCAACCAAATTTTTGTATAGCTTCATAAGATAGAATATTCCTTGACCTAGTTGATTGATTAATTCCATAATTAGATCATTATAGTTTTAATACATTATTAGATTCCTTTGGAGTCATAAAGCCTTCTTGTTGTTTCATATAGAAATATTCCTGAAGGTTCCCATTAAGTAATGTTATTTTGACATCCTTATTCCAAATATCACAGTCTTGATAAGATGTTATATAAATTATAATTATAATCAATCTAATCATGGATACTAATGAAATTGATTCATAAAATCCTATTCCTTGATGCTATTTAAAATATTTTATAACTCATCATGCATTATAGGTATTAACTTTTCTATCCATGTCTAGTTTGTTCTTGAATACCAATTTTTAACAAATGGTATTTACATCTACTAGATGATCTAAAAATAAATAAACTTGTTTTTGTTACATGGAATCCATTTCATAATACAGGTATTGTTTCCATTGAAAGCATTTATGAAACATAATGATTCATTATAGGACACTGGTTTATTATTATAAAATAATATTGATTCATCATCCATGGTCACTAGAAAACCACATCATTTAAGTTCTATAACCACTCTCTTACTCTTGTAAAGTAATTTATTTTTATAATGTCTCATTATATAAGGATTTATTGAATCAATTCTTATGCCAAATCAAGTGTATCTTGATCCTAGAATTCAGTCAAGTTTATATTTCTCCCACTAGCTCTTTTGGATATGTTATCATTCTCAAGAAACATGGAATTGATTCTCACTGTTACTTATTTATTTGAGGGAATATATAATTAATATCTTATTATTTGTTGAGGGTATCCTATAAAGATACACTTTATGCATCTATGTTCAAGTTTGCTTCCAGAATATGCCTTATAAACTTATTCACATATATATATAAGTATGTTATGAAATATGAATTTCCATCTACACAAAATATTGTATGGGATACCATTTTCCACTTTAGTTGGCACTTGGTTTAGTGTGTATGATTATTTGTAATTTATATCCTAAAATAAATAAATAAAGGCATTCATGAATCTTCATTGATCTTACTATATCTAATATAGTTCATTTCACCTATCTATTACACTATACCATTGTAGTGTATCAAGAGTGAGTTGAGATAGAATCTCAAACTCCTTTAAATAGTCAATGAAATATTGGTTGAGATATTATCCACTATGGTTTGAGAAAAGATTATTTATCTTTTTACCAATTTTATTCTAAACTTCATTATGGTATTACTTGAATTTATCAAATTAATGTGCCTTATACCTCAATAAGTAAGCATATACATATCTAAGGATTCAGTGGAAGTTAGGAATTATGAGTATCTGACCTTTTCATCAAAAGGAAATGTTCCAGACACATCTGTAAGAACCATTTCCAGAAACTTTATAGACCGTTTAACATTTTCACTAAATTGTTACATGTATATTTTTATTTAAATTTTTTTTATATATTCTTTTTTGTTTTAGTTCAGAAAAAAGATAAATATCCATATTGGTAAAAAAAATTACTCAGTTTTAGTTTATATCACCAAGCTTGTGATTCCAATTTTACCTGTGATGTGTGTACTGAAAGAATGATTCATTATCCATTTCCATTACATTTTTTTGGTAATATAACTCATAAATATAGTTATTATGATTTTAATTACAATTAGATATACCATATATTTCGAAGAATTATATTTTATTTCCAAATTTAAAAATAATATATTAGTACATGATACAAAAATAATTATTATAATATTATATGTAGCATAGTTAATTTTATTCAAACCCAAGATCATTATCATTAAAAGTAGGAGGTTATAATCTCTGATCTCAATTATAGTTAGCCTTACTCTATTAGTAGCTAGTTGATCCACCTTACCCCATGTAACTCTTTAGAATCAATAGGGTTCCTGTAACGGGGTACAAATGCTAGCACCAAAAGATGTATACAATACCAAACTTGTAGAGATATGCATATTTCAATCAATAACAGATTCACTTGAATCATCCTCTTCCTTTTTTATCCCTATAAAATTATTTTTCCCATGTTCCTTTTTACCATAAGAAAAAGTCCTTTTACCTTTATTACCCCTTGATTTTCCACCTCTTGGAACCGTGTTTTTAAGAGGCCTTAGAACTGATTTTAGTCTTAGACAATTTCACTTTTACCATCCTATTTTTTACCACAAGTATAAAATTTTTTGCACACATCATGTACATAAGTACCTAGAAAAGGCTCTCATGTAGACTTATCAATGTTATTAATTTTAAAATTTTCAATAATGATACATAAGCTCATAGAGTGTGAAGTAAGTATCTGATCAGTGAAAAAATATTTTGGTATGCTAAAATGAAGAATCTATAGAAGATATATATATCTAATAATAATGACTGTGTGATTTTAATATGGAGAACCATCTCCGAGATTTCACATGAAAAGTGACTCGAATATATCAACCCTATCTTATATAACTCTCTCCTATTGTATATAATATAGATTATCGAAGATTCTATATGTATCCATTTCTTATGAATATTCTAGAATTCATCATTCATAGATGAAAATTTCAAATATTATACATCTAACATATCATATAATTGTTTTAAGTATACATACATCTCCTCTTCACTCTCCGCCTTTATAGGAGGATTATTAAGTGGGGCCTCCATTATATAAAACATTTTTTACTGTCACAATATAATATTTAAGTTTCTGTATCACTCTTAGAAGTTCTTTCCATAGTAGTGATTTTATTTCACTAGTATAAATCATAGTTATATTGATAAAGTTTTCATTTTCTATAAAAATTATAAAAGGTGATTATTACTACGTCATTTTAATAAAAAAAATATGATGTAAAATAAATTTAATTATCTTATTAGTCCCCCACTATTTTATCAAGCCTCAACATCCATCACCAGTTTACTAGAGATGTCATATCATATGTATATTCTAGTAAAAATGATCTATATTTATATTTTCATAACCTAATTAAGGGACCAAACAATTACTCGATGGTATTTAGGTAGCATGTATTTCCAAATACAAGTTGTATCTCTTTAATTTATATAGGGAACTCCAAAATCTTGGAATCCTGACTCAAATATCCTCAAAACTTTCATCCAAGATAAATAAAGTCTACAAAGGGGTACTTCTCTTGATATAAAATTGGTTATGTCAACCCAATACTCTCTTAAGTACTCCAAATATTTTTATCATATTTAATTTATGTTCTCACATTCAATATCAAATAAATATGAATTATATAATTTAGATTACCATTAATATGAAAAAAATATAGTGACTTGATCTTGGGCTTTCTAACGGAGGTTTTATTGAGAAAAAAATAAATCAACATATAACCCTAGGGGAAAAACTCATTGATTTGGGATTTATTTAAGTTGCATATTTCCACCATAAACCATGTTATCTTCATGGTTGTTGTGACCTTTAATTGGGTTTTGAATACCCCCACACTTTTTAAATCGATTCATTATATGTTTTTACTCATGCATAGATGAGGGGAACCAAGGGTATGGGATACATAAAATAAACCATGGACACATTAATCAAAAATAATAACAGTGGGAGGGATAACATTCAAGATACAATAATAAATTTAATAAAACATTATCATACAATAAAACCTATGAAATAATTTTAAATTATATATATATTAATATGTATAATTTTTTTTCAAAGCTTTTGATTGGTCTCATACATGTTACGAAATTACATTCAAATAGGCTATCATTCATTTCAAATACCTTTATTAATCAAGATAAATTTATATGGAATTAATAAGTAATGGTATCATTAATAAATTAATAAATTATCTTAATTATTAATCTAGATAGTCCAAGATATCTATGAGATTTGATCCATTGTAATTTTTAAATAAATTAAATAAATTAAGTCTATTTAAAATTTATTAAGTACATGGTGTGTAGTTAGAGAAAACATGGAATGTACCCATTTGAACAACGTGGTTCCTTTATTCACATGTATAATTTTTTTACATAACTTGTAGAATACATCACATGCAATATAGTAAGATGGGGTGTAGGTCAACATATCTTCCAAAGTAGTCATCTTGAAGTGTATTCACACATGAAATGTGTTTAATCTATGTGGGATATACCACATTAAATTCTCACGTGACATACATGAAAATTATAATGACTACATGATGTGTATTTTTTAATTTATCATGAAAATTAATTAATAATTTTAATATTTTATAAGACCTATCATGAAGTGTGTATGCTAGCTTCAAACCATATAGTCCAATTATTACTGAAATTATTTTTGTTTTGACCTAAATTAATTTCATGATGTACATGATTCCTCAACATGTACTTCAAATTAATGGGAACATATTAAATGATTTGTAAATTGGGATATATTTCATATAATTCCTTTTATGGTTGTTTGTGATACGCGCCTTGTTACATAGTGTGTAACTTGTATGAATATTTCAAGGTTATACAATGGGTATATTAGCTAAAAACCATGGAATCACATTTAGATCAAGTCTATTCACTTTTGTCTCATATGAGGCACATAATAAATGAATGATGAGTATTTTCACCCATGTTTTTATAGATATTCAAGGTCTATAAGTGTAAGAAAACATGGCATGTATATAAGTTACACACCATGTAATCCCTAATACTATGTTTCAATTCATCTTGTTTAATACATGTTCATGTAATGATTCCACCCTCCATTACCACACAATGAGCCATGATTAGTGATAATATTTTTATTATAGTGAACCTGGATACACCACATGTAAATTTTGGTTACTCATTATGTAATTTTGTATTATTAAACTATAATATTTGGAACCTTATAATGAGATATTAAAAAGTTATTAATGTGTTTTTATTCATATGAAGGTTAAAGAATATGATATCACATATTTAGAAATAATTAAAAAATAAACATAAAAACTAAACAAAATCTACGAAAAATATCAATAAAGAATTAATTAATTATAAATGTAAACATAATAAAGATATAATAAAACTAGTATGTTATTTTCACAATGCAAGTTGATTGATCTCATGTACAATTATAGGTTTTTAATAATTTATAAGAAATAATCCATAACAAAATGATGATGAATCATTATATCTCATGAATAAACCTCAATAAACATGAAGAAAATCATATAACCAAAGGGAGTATCTTTCACATTAAATTTATAATCAATTTAATAACAATAAAATACCTTGATGTAGAGATATTTCTTAATTATTAATGTTTATCATTAAAACAATGTTTGAGTTGAACCACCATTTCTCTATGAGGGTCTAATTTTAACACCTCTAGTGGAGATCCACAAATATTTCTTGATCTCTGAATGTCAACAATGCAGTTTTAGGTGATATTATGGTGGTATCGATTACACTGTTTTTTTCTGGTTATCACAATACAATCCCATGGGTTTAAGATTTGTCTCCCTTATCCCTCACTTTTGAGAAGGAAGAAGGTGGTGGGTGATTTCTCTCAATATTGGAAAGAAATTTATATATTTTATTCATACAATTATATTTTTATGGTGGATAAAACATTTTTCAGAACAAAATGATTCTCCAAAAAACACTTATCACAAAAATTATATAAACAGGCATATGTAGAGTTGGGTTTAGTAAATTTTTAAATGAATGAATTCCTTGAGATAATTTTTATCCTTTACAAACCCCACACAAAGCATTATTATTATTATAATTTAGTTGTAATGTACATGTCTCATGGATAATATAAATATCAATATATAAAATAATAATGATTTAAATTATATTTATTATATCATTCTCATTAACGGGCACTAAACTTGGGATGTCCACCTGCCTCGGCATTTACAAAACCTCAAATTATAAATAAATAACTCATTTTATATATAAATAAATATTATATTTATGGTATTGGGAATTAATATTTATTTTAATATTCATTTTACTAAATAAATATTTATTAATATTAAATTTTATTTATTACCATATGAATAAGTAGATATAAATAAATATTCTATTTGGAAGTCTTGAAAATAAATATTATTTTTATTATTCAACTTACAAATAAATAGTGATTGAAAAATTATTATTAGTAAATATTGAATAAATATTAAGTATAAATATTAAGAATAATATTTATCCAGACCATCATATAAAAATATTATTTATCTAAGATTAAAGGATGCGCTATTTTTGTGACCCTCTATGACTCTTCCTTGGTGATCTTAAGCTAGATTTCTTAAATTCTAAATTTGGGATCTAATAGTATGTAAATGAACCCATGAAATTATAATTTATTATCTCAATGATAAAAACCACACTCAAATGATCATTTTTAAATATATTCTGTTTGTCTCGATATCTCATAAAAAAGGTTACATACTCTTTTCATCGATATATATGCTCGATGTTTCAATGTTTTACTATCTAAAATTAACACATAAATACACCATGGAAAATAATTTTAGAATGATATTTCCATTCCATTCAAAGCGATAAGATATCAACATCAATAAATATGGAAGGTAAAAATCAGTTCTATACTTATTCATTAATATCATATCATTTTTGATGTGTCCAACATAACCTACATCTCCAAAACATATGTCGTCATTGTTTTGGTATGTTCATAAAATTACAGGATTCTTGATTAAAATTAATTATAATCATAAATTATAAGGATCATGTCCCATGTTCTTATATTTGAATATCCAATGATACATGAACATATGGAATTAATACTTTTGGTTTTATCCTTACCGTCTCCCTTGTGGGAGATTTCAAAGTGTAAAATTCATAATATGAACTCTCATTTTTTTATGAGTATCAAACACCTTAAATTCAATAAACTATGTGTCCCATCATATAATTTTCAATTGGCCATGGGACTTTATTTAGGAATACCTCACAGTAATTCTTGGATGTCATCATAGTTAGGAAGTAGTAAATCATTTCTATGAAACCGATATCCCATGAAAATTCACACATTAATGTAATGTATAATAATAACGATTGTGTTATAAGATATTTCATTAATATTCAATTTTTGAATATATAAATAAGTAATATAGAGTAAAATTAGTTGGTTCCTGAGAATATTTTGTAATTTTAAAAATTTATTATAGTTTATCATTTTATAAAACAAATTTCTTAGTAGAGGCATGATGAACTAGTAAACACCTTTGGTATTATATTAATATATTACTAAATATAATTCATTTTTTGTATATATTTTGTAAAGTGAATCATGATATGTGCAAATAAGGAACATACTTTGTATAATGATTTTTTATATAATGTAAATTTCTGAATTATCACCCATTAATGTATGTTTAATTTAGACACGATATATGATATGATAATTAACCCCTTGTAGATGAAACATTTTATTATCCCAAACCCATAATCATCATGTAATGTCATGGGTTATGATAAGACATTAATATTATAATGATTAAGGTCTCATATATAGATTAATGTTCTAATAATGGGATAAAAGTTGAATTTGTTCTCCTAATTGATCCACTTTCATTACTGTAGGAATTTTTAAATAAGGAAATAAAATGATAGAATAATTTTGAGTATTGATTATAATAACTTTAAGGATAATTCATAAAGATATTTATCAAAGTAAGAAATGTAGGTAATAATTATAGTAATGTGGTCATTGTATTGAAATTTTTATCAATCTTAATTATAGTTATGCGTTCATTGTGAATAAGATGGTCAATGGGGGTAAGTTTACCAACAGAATTAAGTGGTTTTTAAGGGTGAATTGTCCATTGGGTAAAATATTTCATTTAAGAAATTTATCTTATGGGGGTAAGGTTTCCATTTTGTGGAAGATAGAGTGACCATGGTGTTACAAGATAGGTGTTTATAGTTATGTATTGGTAATCTAATAAAAGTGTCTATTTAAACAATACCATTAGAGAAATAATTTATCTATTATACATTTCCATTGTAAAAAATATATGTAATGTGTATAAATTACAGAAATAATATTATTATATTTGTGTATAGGGGAGGATCTATGATTTCTTATTTTAAAAACATATCATATAAGGTGAGTCTATATAACAATGGGAAGGAGGTAACATCATTATGATTTTTCTATAACCAAAATAAATCCTAAATATAACAATAATGACTTCAAACAAATCACATTTTGGAGAATCTTAAGAAAATGATATCACTAAAAGATCAATGTAAAAAAATCACAACATGAAAATATCATCATTAACTAAATCACTCTAAGATAAAATGTGTATTTATTATGATGTTATACAACTTATTTCGATGATATTATTTTCATATAACTATCAGTGTAATGATGGATTATTTAAAAAATTATAGAATATATATTTTTATAATTATTTATTGTTGAAATATTTATCGTTACTCGTAAAAAAATTAAATTTCACAAAATGAGAATATGAATTTGATAAAATATATTAGCTATTTGTAATAAAACATATAAATTTGGTATGATTATAAATATTTAATTTTTTTAAATAATAAATTATGGTTTAAAATAACTAATTATGGAATAAATATGAAATAATAGAGAAAAAAATTGGCATTTTATTTATTCAAATAAATATTTATTTATATTTCCAATAAGAAAATTGTTAGTAGTGAAAGTCTATTTTAACATTTCATCAACCATTTCCAAATTACCTTACCTAAATCACATGACCCACTAGACATCAAAACTATCCTTAACTAATATAATATTAAAAGTATTTTTCCTTAAAATTTATATATAAATGAGAACACCCACTATAATTATATTCAATTTAGATATCTATGTTTATTTACATTCTCTCTATAATCATCTATTATACACTTAATCTCTATTTTATAAAATCACAATAGAATCATAAGTTTGGTCCTTTAAGAATATAGAATGTAGAAAAAATGATTCTTTTGATTCCAATCCATGTCTTGTTTTATTATATTAAGAATATCTTAAAATTTTATATTCGACTATAATAATAGTTATTTATATTATATTTCCACTTAAATAATTAACTAATTATAATATTTTTATATTTCCCATATTTTCATTCTTTTCATTAGTACATTAAATTTAAAATAATTCTCCCTTTATTATGGAAAATCCATTTTATATTTTTATTGTTTAATTTGTATTCATGTTATCTTATATATGGGGTATTACTGATATAAAATTTCCATGTGGGATTTTAATGAAAAATTAATTTTAGATATATCAAGTTGAATGCATACCGATATCTTTAGAAATGCTTCTAGTTTGTGGGTAATGTGAAATTTTAGTATCTAAAATATTTAACCAAGTAGTTTATCCTCAAAAGATTATATTAACCCAATTCAAGTACACTGTGTGACATATTTTCTCATGATCTCAAAGGGATTTATATGTAAATTCTTTGGTATCCTGCTACTGCAATCCATTATTAATAATCACCCTGTCATAATGTTATTTTATTCTAATACATTTTCTATATGAATTATTTATTCTCCTTTTTTTAAAGTTATTCTACATGAATTTAAGTAATTAAATTGACTTAGTACATTTTTAACCAAATATTAATTCATCTAAATCTATATGAGATAAAATTATAACATATTCATTTTATCACAGGCAAAGTTTACTTAATTTTAGTATTATTTATTCATTTAATATTTCATTGTTGATGTTTTATAATTGTTATTACTCTCATATTCATTTATTTGGAAATTTATTTTCCAAAACCCACCACCTTCATTCGTGGGTTAACCTTGATAAATAATAAAATAGTAAAAATCATTATTATAAATATATTCATGTATTTTTTAAGTATTAATTTAATATATCCTTACTTAAACTCTTGATCGAGGGCTATCACAACACCTCAAGTGTTCTGACCATATGAAATATATTGTCGACTAGTAGCGGGAGTCATATCCATATCATTGGGTGAATATTAAAATAAAATAATAATGATTTCATAATTTATATAATAGTATATTCATCCAAAATATAATAATGTAAATATTAATAAAATAACAAGATAAATATTTCCAATATGATATAGAAAAGTCATATGATATGAAATACCAATAATAACTAATACATATATGAAAGATATATATAGTTTAAAATTATATAGTTATGTATATAGATTTATAACGTATTAAAATAGAAAAAAAGATTGAGGCATGAATCTCTTAGAAATCCCATACCCTTCTTTTGGATATACTATCAATACCACCATCACCCATCATCATGCTTTTTCCTTTACCAACATCACAAACCATAAATTTTTCAAATATATATAGGTGTATGTGTAGGTTGTGGGTCAATATACCAATTATGATATCACCAATAGACTACTAGGGTATCTTTCAGTATAATTTTATTTCATTTGACACAATGAAATATATCATACTAAAATTAGACATAAAATTTCAGGTCATCGTGTGTTAACCATTCCACCCTGACACCCATACCTACTTTATTTTACCATCTTTTAGTATATTTTTAGGAACCCAAATCTTTTTTTCAGGTATGTTATTCCTTTTTTGGTCATTTATGAGGAAAAGATGAAATTCTGAAAATTTTCTAAGTACACACTGTGTACTTTATGAGTACACACCGTATAGTTTATGAGTACACATCGTGTACTTCTTTTCCTCATGAGGCCATGTGATGGCCATGTATTAGCCACACACATAGCCATGTGGGAGTGACTTGGAGGCTACTTAAAGCAGAGTATGGAAACGGAAATTATAAGTTGTGTACTTCAAAATTACATGTTTTGTACTTTCGTTTTTTCATTAAATGCACAGGGGTCACGTCTAATCGCCAGAATTATATTTTTTTAGGTCCCGTTCGACCGAGAGCTTTGTATGGCCGCAGATCTATGACGAACCCCCGATCATGCATCTATCCCCCAAATAGAACACTATCGGTTGTGTTGGAATCGTATCAATGAGTTCTCTCTTATCTTTGAGCCTTGTTTCATGATTCCTCTTCTTTGTCAAGTTATTGTGGGTTGAAAGATTTGGAAGTTTTTGTAGATCTTCGGTGTACTAGGGTAAATCAATCTTTTAGGTTCACATATATCGATCTCCTAATGCCAAGGTAGGTGTTTTGTGCCTTTCCATCCAAATTCTTTGAGTATTATGTGCAAATTCGACCAATACCCTTGAACGGGGTATTGCGTGTTTACCATTTTACCCCAGTTGATTTGTTTGCCATATTTATATGCTTGTGTAGAGGTTATTTGGACATGAATGGTATTTATTGCTATGCTTTGGATGTATTTCCCATGCATGTTCTGTTTACGACTGTTTGGTATGGCTTAGCTTTAGGCTGCCTTGCCTGTTTTCAATGCCTATTGTTGTAGGATGTAGAGTTTGTATTCTGACATGCTTTATATGTTGTAGATTGTTTTACCAAGTTATTATATAAGTTTAATTTGGAAATATTGCATTTCTATTCTCTTTTACCCCCACAGGTCCATGAGAACCTTGTGTAGTAGATTATAAGGGGAATTGACTGTGTGAGCTTCCTTAGAGAGTGTTTGAGAACTTTTGGATATAAGGGGTTTGACTGAGTGATCTTCCTCAGAGAGCCTAGAACCACTTGGGGATATAAGGGGAATTGACCAAGTGAGCTTCCTCAGAGATTCCATGACTGCTTTAGACTGTAAGAAAAATTTACCATGTGAGCTTCCTCAAAGATTCTTTGTTTTACATTGAATTACCTTGATTACTCTAGACTATAAGGGGAATTAACTGAGTGAGATTCCTTAGAGATTATTTGAATTACCTTGAACAACTTGGGATATAAGGGGAATTGACTGAGTGAGCTTCCTCTGAGAGTCCTTGACCTTCTGGCTATAAGGGAAATTGAATGTGAGCACTTCCTTAGAGAGTTCATGACTACCTTAGACTGTAAGGGGAATTGACTGTGAGTGCTTCCTCAGAGAGTCTTTATGAATTATTATGATTGAACCAGAGGGGTTAGGCTGAGTGCACTACTCAGAGGGTTGCTTGTACTTCTTAGGTAGGACAAGAGGGGATGGTTGTGAGTACTTCCCAGAAGGTTACCTATTTTTGTTTACCTGTTTGTTGTTGTTTCTTGATTTTGAAACTGTGGATTGTTTACTACGGAGTACTTTCCTCTTTACTATTTTCTGTACTTTTATTTGCCATATATTCACTAACTATTAGGCCCAGATCTTTCTGGGGTTGCCTACTGGGATTTTACCTCACACCCTGTTTGGGTCATGCTTTTGGTCCCAAATAGATTATATTGCTACAGGTATAGATAAGGGAAAGCGCCCTTCTACTTTAGGTACTTGACTTACTGTGGAGCTGGAGAGCATGGGACCAAGCTTAGGCTTCTGATGCTGAGGAGTTGTTTATCTATTTCTTTGTACTTTGGCTTAGTACTGTTTGTATTACTAGCATTGTGACTTTTTTGGCTGCTTTCCCTAAACATATGTATCATGCATCAATATATATATATATATATATATATATATATATATATATGTATGTATGTATGTATTTATTTATGTATGTATGAATGTGAACCAGTTGTTTATTATTTCAGTCTTCCACTGTTTACTATTGTTGGATATTTACTACTTCCGCTATTGTATGTATTTGTTTACTTCCACTGTGTACTCCATCAATGAGGGCATAGTTTCCCCATGATCACACCTAAGGCCCTCACTTCTAGTCGGTAGCCTCTGGCATTAGAGGAAATGTGCTTGAGGCCATGTGACCAAATGGGTACGGGCGCCTCTAGTGGCTTCCGAAATCAGGACGTTACAAAGTGGTATCAGAGGAATTATTTTCTCTTGAATTGCTATTTGGAGCCTTTAGCCAGGGATAAGAAGGAAAAGGTACTTGGTAATAAGTTGTTCCTGGGAGTAGCTAACCCATGTAAATGGAAAAGCCAACCTACCTCATTTATTGTAATTTTATGGTTTTGAAATTTTACAATGGATTTGATTTCACCTTGAGTGATTCACATGATTTGTGATGTTACTGTTGATTTTGTTGAGGTTTTATTTCTGTCACAACCTGATGAGATGAGGGTATACCATCTCATGCATCATATAGGCACTTCCTAGAAATCACATTTTATGCATTCTTGCCATGCCATTTATGTTTCTTTAGTGATTGCATGTTGTTGTGATACATGTTGTATAGAATATGCATGTTGTTGTGATATATTCCTTAATAAAAATACCTATTAATTGATAGGGTATTGTTTGTGTAAGGTTTTGTTTGAATGAACACCAAAATTTGCTTCTTGAGGTGTTATGGGCCCTCATGGACCGGAATTTGGCAGATTATTTCCTTGTTTTCCTTGTTATGACATGTGTAAGATGCCAAAATTTGATTCACAAGGAGTATGTGCCCTCACGGAATAGAATTTGGAACCTTGATATTCATTTCAGTGTTTTATGGGCTCCATAGTAGTTTCTAAGGCATACTGTTTGGAAAAACCCATAATACACGTCGTGTAGTTTTGACTACACGCCATGTGTTCTTCTGTTCGGGAAGAAACTATTTTTCTTAAGTACACGCCGTGTACTTTATGTACAAACTCTGTATTCTCTAAGAGTGTAATAGGCCATGTTGGAAGAGACATGGGATGGGGAAAGTCTGGTGGGAACACGTCGTGTACCTGTTGAGCATGTCGTGTAGCGTTGATCCTGTGTCTGCCTGTGTAACTAACAACACGAACAGATAAACCTTAAGTTATACATGTCGTGTCACTATGGAACACGTCGTGTAGTCTGACCCTAGTACCCAGTCGTGTCACTAACAACACGAGTCAGTGTTATACTTTCACGAACACACCTTGTCCATCTGGAACACCCCATGTAGTGTGTGTCGTGTGTCAGGTTGTGTCACTAACAACACGAGTCAGTGTTATACTTTCACGAACACACCTTGTCCATCTGGAACACCCCGTGTAGTGTGTGTCGTGTGTCAGGTTGTGTCACTAACAACATGGGCCAGGTGAAGCTTGTCAAAAAACACTCCATGTCTACCTTGAACACACTGTGTAGGATTGTCTTAGGAGAGCCATGTGGCTTAACCGTGTTGAAGGACTTGGGAAGGGGAAGAGTATTCAAGTACACGTCATGTGTTAAGACAACATGCCATGTGTTTAAGGTATTACACGACCAGTTTAGGCAGGAGTACACGCCCACGTAAATGACTTAAGGGAACATTCCATGTAGGAATTGTGAATATTGTGTAGTCATGTATTATAAAACTTGAATGCTTCCTCTCTCCTATCCCCTTTTTATGATTCTAGTTTTTAGTCCTTGATAATCACTTTTTTAGGTGTTCACTTTACCTTCAAGAGTTATGCCACTAAGACGTCCTCTATTTGTACGCCAGTTTCCAGGTTGTGATCATACACCAGACATGGTTGATCAGGGACTACATGAAGATCCTCGAGTCATGTTATCCTTGGCACTATCCATTGTACCTGACATAGGTGTTGATGCACAGTTCTGGGAGGGCATTTTGAGTATGATATAGACCTTTTAAGGAGCACCGCCTCCTGCCCCATCGATGGCAGATTTGACGCAGGTCTTTCAGCAGCAGCATCATCCCACTTTCTCAGGGATGGAGGACCTCAGGCTCCCGAGTCCTGGATATAAGCCATGCTGAGGATCTTCGAGAATCTAGAGATAACTCCAAAGAAGAGGGTTAATATCACTACCTACATGCTTCGTGACTCCTCCAGGAGGGGCTGGGATGTGATCCCATAAGCAGGACACCAAACAAATATGGCTTGGGATGAGTTTTAGAAAATAATATATGATTAATTCTATATGGAGACCTTGAGGGATGATTGATCTTGAGAGTTCAGGAGTCCAGAGTAGGGTACTCTTACTATTATGGAGTATTCCTATCACTTCACAGAGCTGCAGCGTTTCATGCCTATTCCAGGAGGTGATGAGTTGTTCCTTGCATGAAAGTTTGGGGATGGTCTGAGGCAGAACATCCGATCTCAGGTGAACATCATTAGGTTGACTTCAATATCCTCTATCGTCAACCAGGTGCTGATTATGGAGCATAATATGAGGTATTCTTGAGCTGTGAGCTAGGGTGGCTCGACATCCAGAGTTAGTGCTCCGCTAGCTGATAGAAGTAAGCACCGCTGGGAGACTACAAGGGGAGATCAAAGTAGCTCAGATGCACCTTCTAAAATCTAGGTGGTATTCTACTAGTGTGGGAGGAGTGGGCATACAAGGTCGCATTTCCCAAGTGACCCAGTGGAGTGCCGATCATGCGGAAATATGGGTCATCCTCAGTGCTTCTGTTAGATCTTCTCACCATCAACTGGTGACAGGGGATCTTCTATGACTCCACATTTAGGAGTAGCACCACCAGTTTCTCTGCAGTCAGAGAACTGGAGTTCTTCCAACCGTTCGGGCCGAGGTGGAGGTTGTGGCTGGGGTAGCCAGTCGGTGAGTTTTCAGTGACAATAAGGTGGATCAGCTCAAATTGGTCAGGCAGGGTCACAGGGTCATGGTGTAGGCTAGACTATTGTAGTGTATTAGACCTAACAGGAGCTGGATCCCAGACCTTCTACAGTTCGTGGTACGATCTTAGTTTCTTCAGTTTTAGCTTCTACTCTTTTCGATACAGTGGATTCCCATAGCTTTATATCTGTTGCTGTTGTGGAGAGCCTTGGGCTTTTAATCCTTTATTCTATTGATATCTTGACACTATACACTCTTTTAGGGACTAGAACAGTGGGTGTATGTCAGTGTAAGGAGTGCCCTCTAGAGGTTGGTGGGTGTCACTTTTTATGGTACCTCTATGTCCTAGAGGTGAAAGACTATGATGTTATTCTTAGAATGGAATGGCTAGTTCCCTTCTATGCAGTCGTCGACTGTTATCACTTCAGGGTGAGTTTCACATCACTAGAGGGTGTATCGTATTTTCATAAGGGCGAGTGGGATGTCCAAGAGAGCATAATGGGTCCATAGCATCATGGGTTAAGAGGAGTTACAACCGAAATTTCTAGATTATATCTTGATGATTAGGGGACTTCTCAGTTTGACATTCCTTCAGTGGTGGATCGTATCAGGTACGCCTTTCTAGAGGACTTTTCAGGTTTGCTTCTGGAGTGTGAGGTAGAATTTTCTATTGAGCTTGTGCTAAGAGGAGAACTGGTTTCCATTCCTCCTTATATGATGGCTACACCAGAGTTGCAGGAGCTCAAGAAGTAGTTGGAGGAGTTGCAGGAAAAGGGTTTCTTCTGACCCAATACTTCTCATTGGGGTTTTCCTGTCATATTTGCGAAAAAGTTAGACGGTACCCTTATTCATTGTGTGGATTATTGGATGTTGAACCAGTTGATGGTCAAGAACTGATATCCTTTACCAAGGATTCATGATCTCTTTGATCAACTTCGAGGAGCCCGAGTGTTCTCAAATATTGACTTGAGGTCTGGTTATCATCAATTGTGCGTTAGACCATCGTATATACCTCTCATAGCCTTCCGTAGTAGGCATTGTCTATATGAATATATGGTTATTCCGTTCAGTCTCACGATTTCACCTATAGTTTTAATGGCACTGATGAACCGAGTGTTCCATCCATACTTGGATTCATTCGTGGTTATCTTCATGGATGATATCTTGGTGTATTCTCGCACTCTACATGACCATGCTACACATCTTGAGATCATTTTGAGTACACTGAGAGAGAATCAGTTATATGCTAAGATCTCAAAATGCCACTTTTGGATGGATCAGATTCACTTCTTGGGTGATTTGATCTCAGAGATAGGAGTATCAGTCGACCTATAGAAAGTGAGAGCAGTAATTTCCTAGGAGCATCCGAATAATGTATTTGAGGTACAAAGTTTTCTGGGGCTGTCTGGATACTACAAATGCTTCGTATAGGACATTTCATGCTTAGCAGCACCGCTGACGAGTCTGAAAAAAAGGGTGCGAAATTCTTGTGGTCATATTTTTGTGAGTATGCCTTTTAAGAGCTAAAGGGGAGGTTAACTTCAGCATCGATACTAGTGTTTCCATAGTTGGGAAAGATCTATACTACTTGATGTGATGCTTCAGGTATCAGGCTGGGAGCTGTGATTTTGTGGGGAGATGGATTCGTTTTGTATGGGTCTCGGCAGTTGAGGCCACATGAGAGGAATTACCCAACACAGCATCTCGAGTTGGCTGTTGTTGTCCATTCCTTACACTGTTGGAGACATTATCTATTGGGAGTACATTTTGTGGTTTTCACAGACCACAAGAGTCTCAAATACATATTCACTTAGTGTGATCTAAATTTGAGGTAGCGAATGTCGGTTGAGTACCCTCAGTCCTTCGATTTTGAGCTTGCCTATATGCCTGAGAAAGGAAATGCAGTGGCTGATGCACTGAATAGGAGGACTTAGATACAAGTAGTTTAGGAGGCCATTAGTGAGTGGAAGCTTATGGATATGTTCTCAGAAATGCATTTCGAGGTTTAAAAAATATAGGGGAAGACTTTTCTATCTTCTTTAGTTGTTACCTCTACTCTTCTTGGTTGAGTTCGAATGAGGAAGCTATCAGATTTTGAAGGCCTTTTCCTAAGGGATAAGGTGTCAGAAAAGGACCCTATTTCTATATGGACCATAGGTATGGATGAGATCTTGTGTTTCTAGGGGAGTGTATGGGTGCCAGCAGACATGAGAAAGGGGCTGATGCAGGAATTTCATTCCTCTATTTGGGCAGTTCATTCGGGCGTCACCAAGATGTATCTTGATCTACGCTGTCAGTATTGGTGGCCAGGTATAAAGAGGGACGTTGCTGGTTTCTTCATGAGGTGTTCCACCTGTTAGCAGGTGAAGGTAGAGCGTCAGTGACTAGCAGGGCTTTTACAACTGTTACCCATTCCCCAGTGGAAGTGGAATGATGTCGCAATGGATTTTTTGATCGGTTTTTTGAGGTTTCCATGGGGGAATAATGCAGTATAGATTGTCATTGACATACTCACAAAGTTTGCTCACTTATTGTCGATCAAGGATACCTTCAGGGTTCATGATCAAGGACAGTTGTACATATGATATATTATACGCCTTCATGGAGTTACACACTCCATTATTTCATACAGGGATACTCATTTTACTTCTCAGGTCTGGCAGGGGTTTTAGAAGGCGTTGGGTACACAGATACATTGGAGTACATCTTACCATCCCCAGACAGAAGGCTAGTCCGAGTGTACAATTCTGGTACTTGAGGACATGCTCCAGGCATGCATTCTGGATTTTGGAGATTCTTGGTAGAATCATATACCTCTTGTTGAGTTTACCTACAACAATAGTTTTCAAGAAACTATTCAGATGGAACCTTACGAGGCTTTGTACGGGAGGCCATGTCAATCACTAGTATATTGGCTGGAGGAAGGAGAGGAAGCTTTATTGGTACCTCATCTTTTCCAGGAGACCACAGAGTAGATAAAGATGATTCGGAAGAGGATGGTTACTACATAGTCTCGATAGAAGTCCAATGTTGATCAGTGGAGACGACCTCTGGAGTTCAAGGTCGGGGATCAGGTTTTCTGACGTGTCAGACCAAGGTTGGGACACAGGAGGATAATAAGACATGGTAATATTTCACCGAGGTACGTCGGGCTGTTTGAGGTGTTGAAGAGAGTTGGGCCGGTTGCCTATCGATTGGAGTTACCTCAGAGGTATCGAACTATGCACGAGGTTTTTCACATTTCTCAGCTCCGACGTTACATTTCAAACTCGTCTCGTGACTTTCAACCTAAGGAGGTCGAGATCGAAGTGGATGCGTCATTCAAGGAGCATCCCATCCAAATTTTTGATCGTAGTACAAAGGTTCTATGTGGCCGGTCTGTTCCTCTAGTATGAGTGTTATGGCAGCACGTGAGAGTACAGGATGAGACGTGGGAAAGGGAGGCCGATGTACGAGCATAGTGGCTGGAACTATTCAAGGTTTCTTCTCCTACGCCGCGCTAGGGAAATTGAGGGATGAATTTATTTAAGGGGGGAAGTTAATAAGAACCCGGATCTTCTTTTTGGGTTTTTTTTCCTTTTCTGGTCGTTTATGAGAAAAAGAAAAAATTCTAGAACTTTTATAAGTACACGCCGTGTACTTATTTTCTGCCGGAGGTTGTGTGTTGGCCATATAGTAGCCACACACACAGCCGTGTGGGAGTGACTTGAAGGCCTCCTAAAGAGGAGTAAATAAATGGAAAGTACACACTGTGTACTTTCTTTTTTTCATTAAACGCATCAGGGTCACGTCTAATCTCCAGAACTATCTTCTTAGAGGTCCCATTCGACTGAGAGCTCCATACGGCCACTGATCTTCGATAAAACCCCGAGTGTGCATCTGTCCTCCAAATTGAACACTATCGGTTGTGTTGGAATTCCATCGTTTAGTTCTATGTTCTCCTTAAGCCTCGTTTCATGATTCCTCTTCTTTCTCAAGTTACCGTGGGTTGAACATTTTGGATGTTTTCATAGATCTTCGGCGTTCTAGGGTGAATCAAGCTTCTAGGTTCACATATATCGATCTCTTAATGCCAAGGTAGGTGGTTTATGACTGTCCATCCAAATTCGTTGAGTATTATGGGCAAATACCACCAATGCCATTGAAAATGGTATTGTGTGTTTACCATTTTACCCCTATTGGTTTTCCTGCCATGATTGTATACCTGTGTAAGGGTTATTTAGACATAAATATAATGTATTTCTATGCTTTTGATGTATTTCACATGCATGTTCTGTTTATGACCATTTGGTCCTGCTTATCCTTAGGTTTCCTTGCCTGTTTTCCATGCCTGTTGGTGTAGGATAGAGAGTTTGTATTTTGAAATTCTTGATATGTTGTAGACTGGTTAGCCAAGTAGTTATGTAGGTTTACTTTGGCCATATTGTATTTCAATGCTCATTGACCTACACGGGTCTGTGAGAACCTGGTGTAGTAGACTATAAGGGGAATTGACTGAGTGATCTTCCTCAGAGATTCTTTGAGAACTTTAGGATATAAGGGGGTTGACTGAGTGAGCCTCCTCATAGAGCCTAGAACCACTTGGTGATATAGGGGTAATTGGCCAAGGGAGTTTCTTCAGAGAGTCCTTGTATGCTTTAGACTATAAGAGGAATTTACCTTGCGAGATTCCTCAAAGAGTCATTGTTTTACTTTGAATTACCTTGATTACTCTGGACTATAAGGGGAATTGACCGAGTGAGCTTGCTCAAAAAGTCATTGAGTTACCTTGAAAGACCTAGGAAATAAGGGGAATCAACCAAGTAAGCTTCCTCAGAGATTCATTGACCTTGGAGCTGTAAGGGGAATTGACTATGAGCACTTCCTCAGAGAGTTCCTGACTACCTTAGAATATAAGGGGAATTGACTGTGAGTGCTTCCTCAGAGAGTCTTTATAAATTCTTATGACTGAACCAGAGGGTTTAGGACAATTGCACTACCAAGAGGGGTGGTTTTACTTCTTAGGTAGGACTAGAGGAGATGGTTGTGAGTACTTCTCAATGGGTTACCTGTTTGTGTTTAGCTGTTTGTTGATGTTGCTTGATTTTGAAACTGTGGATTGTTTACTGGTGAGTACTTTTTCGTTTACTCTTTTCTATACTTTTACCTTCCATATATTCACTAAATGTTAGGCACAGATCTTTAGGTGGTTGCCTACTGGGATTTAGTCTCACACCCAGTTTGGGTAATGCTTTTGGGCCCAAACAAATTTTATTGATGTAGGTATAGATAAGGGAAGGCGCCCTTCTACTTCAGGTACCTGACTTGCTATGTAGCTGGAGAGCATGGGACCAAGCTTAGTCTTGCGATGTTGAGGAGCTGTTTAATTTTTTATTTGTACTTTGGATTTGTATTTTTTTTTTTCCAGCATTGTGACTTGTTTAGCTGATTTCCCTAAACATGTATATCATGGATCATTATATATATATATATATATATATATATATATATATATATATATATATCTGTGCTCCAGTTTTTTATTATTTCAGTCTTCCGCTATTTACTGTTTTTGGATATTTACTGCTTCCACTATTGTATGTATTTGTTTACATCTGATTTGTACTCTGCCAATGAGGGAATAGTTTCCCCATTATCATAGCCAAGGCCCTCGCTGCTAGTCGTCAGCCTCTGGAGTTCGGGGAAATGCGCTTGAGGCCATGTGACCAACTGGGTACAGGCGCCTTTGGTGGCTTTAGGAACCAGGACGTTAAAATATTATCCTTTTATTATACCTTAATAGGCATAATATGCATCCCCATTCACCAAGTTACTAAAAAATTATCAAATTGATATTTATTATGGAACAATACAAATAGATAATTTTATGTTTTAGTCTTAATGGTATGTCACAAACCCTACAGTCCAATACATTCTATCCCACTATTAATATAGAACCTTTTGATTATATAACTCAATATACATTGGTTTATCCAACTCCCATTGGTCACATCTCACAGTCCTGAATGGCCTATCCCAAACCCACTTTTCATATTTATTAAACCCTATTACATTATCTAGATACCATTATTCATACCTCTTAGACTCCTCTAGTATATCCCAACCCTACTGGTTCATTTTAACCTAAGAAATTATACTCCTCAAACATAACTAGTTAATCTCACCCTTAATATTGTTCTATTTTAAGATCTTAATATTCCTCCTCGCCTAATACCCAATGGGATTCTAAAACTACTACCCCACAAATAATTCATAACATTATCCCTCAATTATAATAATAAACATAACCTCATTTGAAAATCCTTTTATTACTTCTAAAATCAATACCCATTCCCCAAAAAAAATTCATTAACAAGTGAAATATCTCAATTAAAAGAACTATTCTTATAATAATTCACTTTAAAATAAAGTATATAATAAATATATATTTATATATTTATATAATGAAAAATTACTTCACTAATATCCCATATAACTCATTAGTCATCTCCCATTAGAGAGAAGACACCACAATATCATAGTTTTCAATTCATGATTGATCCCATTAACCAATTTCCCATTTATCATATATATACTTCAAAACATCCAAAAGAAAATAAATCACGTATCCATTAATGAATCAATCCACCCTTAAAAAGGATATACTAATCCCCAATGTCCTATACTGGCCTACTCCTTAATTCTCATTACCTAAAACACTAAATTCAATTTCCCACTAAGGATTCCAAACTCTCAGATAAGATTCCTCACACAATGTAATGATTATACAGTAAAATATGTTAGAATAAAGCCAATATAGTCCAAATATATTCATTTATCATTATGAAATGAACTAAAAACCTCCAACCTAATGAATTATTAGAACCCTTCTAATTTGAGATAAAATAGTATTTATATGAATATAATACTAATAAGTAAAATATCCCATAAAAGAGGGTAGTAGTACAACATCCTCATCCCCAAGAACCTTATTCTATTGATGAATTATTATTCCATTAATAAACCAAAATTACAAATCCAATGAAAGAAAAAAATAGGAATATGAAGAGATGATAACCCCTCCAATGTCGCTAGATTCTATTCAATCTATTTTATTAAATCAATCAATCATTTACATGAGAAAAGAACAGACCCAAAAAAATGGGGTTAGGATACTCTATTAGAGCTCCAATGGATCCCATGATACACTCTCATATCCAATTACTAGTTACTATAATTGAAATAAAATTTCTCTACGTTTATCAAAGCGCTATGAAGTTCCTACCAAACCTAGTTTTCCATTGTATCCATTAAATTCCCATAAAACACTAATTTAACTCATTTCATTTAAAACAATACACAAATTTGAACTTATAAATTCCAAATTTAATCAAAATACAAACTAGTTCCATGTGAGTCATTAAAAACTATCAACAATTAGTATTATCATCCTCAATAACAACAATGAAGCATCTATCAATAAAAACATTTACCACTGCTATCAAATATCTATATATGAGTTACAATATTCTTTCCAATTATTATAGTATTTCTATAACACCCATGTAAACGGTGTACACTTTCCATATGTCTTCTTCACACTAAGATCCCGGAAACATACATGTCGCTCCTCAAATAAACCAAGTGAATCCAACTCCACCATATAAATTCTGATACCATGAGATGATTCCAATACATATCTTAATATTCATGAAAATTAATGACATAATTTATACCATTTTACAACAATAAAATATCCATTAGATAATAAATTTCCCAGATCATTTCTAGGATATTTAAAGGACTATATAAACTAGTCTTAATCTTTCCCTTAAAATCACATCCTTTAATTTATTAATCATACTGATACCTAAACAAACAGTTGATCACTAATTCCAAAATCTAATTGATGAAATATCACATATTAATATGATCTATTTCTTCTCAGATACATAGAAAATCATATATTTATTACATTTACTCAATTAGTAGTCTCATATACATTACTTTTCACAATTATAAATGTTTTATTGACCTCTATCTAGTGTAAAGGATTCCCTCAAATTCAACCATATAGGGCCTTAAATGGTTTTATATAAAGTTATGCTTCCTATTTAATTATATTAAAACTCTATTAAATCTAGATATCCCCCATCCTCTATTTAAATCTATGTTACATACATATAACATATCCTTCAGTACCTAAATTTTATAATCATACTATGTATTAATATATGGGTGATAAGTTATATCAAGGTTTACCTATGAGTCCAATTATTTCAATTATAGCGATTGATACATTTTATACATGAATATTACATCATATTAGATGAATATTCATTACTTTAAATAATGATCAACACCAAAATCGTATTGGTCTAATGCCTTTGGAAACATTTATACCTAAAAAACTTGTTCATGTAAGATATAAATAGTCTCCCACTTAATTATTCACAAATTTGACCCCACTTATACATATCATACATTAAAATGACCTTCATAACCAAGGGAAAGTAAAAAATAATAAAGGTTGATCTTATATGTTCTATAAGGTTAAACAATAGAGATATCAATGATCACATTAGAGTAACATGACTATAAGGGTATCAAAACATGATCTTAACATTTGAAAATCATATCATACGTATCATGTATCGTAATATTGCGTCATGTAAAAAATATTTGAATTTCATAATACATGAATCCTAAAGGAATAAAATAACATAAACCTTGACAGCATAACATTGGAATAAGACATTGATTTTTGGCATACGCATAAGTGTAGAAAATAATTTCATTAGAAGAAAAGGCTCACTACCATGATTATCATTGTGGATTAGGTTCAATATCCATTCCACTATATTATTCATATTTAACTCTCAAGACTATCATATTTGACATAGTCCCTTTCTTAGTTGGGTTCACTCCCTATTATAGTCCATTTCATCTCATGATATATCTATCATTACCAAATGCATTGGAAGGATATATAATTCCAATACCACACTTCACTCAATGAAAATCATACATATTTCTTCCAAAATATCATAAAACATTCATTGTATAATAACCCATAAAAAATAAATAGGTTTCATAAACAATTCAACATGGCATAAACCATGGAAAATTAATGGGTTCCTTAAACATTTCATCAATTTATCATAGCATAACTCGTGGAAAAGAAATGTATTTCATATATATCTTGTCATAATAAACATAAAACATCTCGTAAAAGGATAAGGATTGTATTATAAGATCATAGACGTAGTAAAGATTATGTTACATCAAAGGATATCATATTAGATGAGAAATTAATTTAAAAGATCACATTGAACATTTCCTGAGGAAAATACTATTTTCACTTTTAAATAACTGAATTAAAATCTAAAAAATTACCAAATATTAGGGGAAATTTTTAATTTGAAAATAAATTTTAACAATTGTTAATTAATATTCAAAACATTGGGTGGTCATGGTTGTGGTAAATTATTTTCATGTCATATATGTTAAAAAATATTCCTTTCACATTTTTGGTAAAAAGTCAAAAGTGCCTTATTCAGAAAAAAAATCAACGAGATTCATTTTAAACCATTTCATAATAATTATAAAATTCATAAAAATGATTAAAAATAAAAATGTTATACATTATTTAAAACATTTTTTTGAAACATTAACATTAAAGAAAAATTATTTTCCAACCAAAGTGATAAATAAAGTCAATTTTCCCTAAAAAATATTTTGGTCTCTTAAGTTGTTTAATAAATGAAAATGAAAGGAAAATATGTAAAATCCAAAAATAACATGAAGATAATAAAATTAATATGTTTATTGGGAATTAGATCCTAAAATTCCATCATCAAAAACTTAATTATAATAAAATCTGATAAACAATGAGATTGTAACATAAATAACATACCTCTTGCCTCATATTTTTTCATACACATTCATTAATATTGTATAATAAATATAGATTTATTAAACATTTTCTATAGAACCATAATAATGTATATCATACCATATAAGATTTTATTATAACATCTTATCGCTCATTTATTCATAATTCTTTACTAAAATCAATATTCTAAGTAATGTATTCACTCTACAGTGGATATATATAAGGTAGAAAATGGTTGTACCAATAAATACACAAAACCTATTAGTAATTTTTCCTTAGATAATTTATTAAATTGGAGATACATACAAGCTATCATATCCCAAAGGAATAAATAGTTTAGTAGTATTTGAAGACTAGATACATACTTGAATTTCACATTACATTTGAAAAAATTGAATAAAACAAAGTATTTTCATTAAAAACATCTTTATTCACCTTAGGATATCCCTAAATATATATAATATTAAACTTCTTATCACCCTAAGGAAGGGAAAAATAAGAAAAAGGTGAGATTAGATGCTCGGTAAGTGTATTCATACAAGAGAAGGTATCATGAATAAATAAGGAATATTCAATATGGCATAGTTGATATATAAAAAACATTTAATAAATAACATGATCATAAAATTAATCCATAGATAATATAAAAAAAATATCATGGATAATAATAACTAAAATCTAGATGAAGGAAATGCTTAATATTGGATGTCCTGATCTCTAGCGTCATGATATATATATCGTTAATAACTTGCACAAAGATAGTTTTAACCTATAATAGGTATACACCAATAACCCATGAAATGATAAATTACTAATTAATCTCATGATACTTTACAATATGTTAATGGAATATATAATTACAATCCCCACCTATCACTTCATGTACAATGCATTCCTCATATAATGAATGATTGATTTAATTCATGAAAATTATTTTTTATAAATAAATATTTGTATTGATTAAAAAATGTCGATTATAATTAATTCCCCAATAAACCAAGTAACATTAAAAATAAAAAACTATATGAAATAATGGTATATTTTTTAGGAAATAATTATATCTCTGGTATAGATAATATGAATATTTAAGGAAAATCAATTGTCCATTGGTCATAATAATGTGAATGGTTCAAGGGGATGCAAACTAATACAAAAATAATTAAGAAAGTGAATTTCAATATTTTCCCTAGTCAAAATGATTATAAATATTATAGAGAAAGAAAAATTATGACGAAATTATAACATATCATAAGTGTAATAAAAGTAAAAGAAAGAGTTATTTTCATTTATGAACAGAAATACCATAAAAGGATCATTAAAAAAATTCCTGAAAAAAATTCCACTTTCACATTAAAAATAACTTTTTAAAACAAAAAAAATACAAAACATTTAAGGGAAAACATTTTAATTGAAAATAAATTTTTAAACATGAAAATTAAAAATCAAATAAATGATTGGTTATGAAGGTGTTAAAATTTCATTTGTTCTGAGTCTGTCAAAACAAATATTCCATTTACATTTTTTGTTAAGGGACGAAATGTACCTTGTTTGAAAAACAAAAAGAATATTCCTTAAAATACATTTTATAAAAAGTCATACCTAGGTAAAAATTTAATTAATAAATAATTATTGGATATTACAAATATTATTGAAAACATTTTAAGGAAAATATGAATATGTATGAAAAATCATATTTTAGAAAAGAGTGATAATGTTAACTTTTCTTATAAAGAATTATTAGCCATTTTAAGTAAAAAAGAGAGGTAAATATAGATATTACTGGAAAAATTCTTGAATAACCATAGGAGAAGAAAATTAAAAGGGTTTTTATGCAATGATTAAATAATTTTATTTAATGTATGTTCAACCATAAATAATTGTGATTTAAATTAGATTGAAGTATAAAACCTTAATGCTTATATAATTTTTTAATCATAACCCCCATGACTAAAATAACTCAAATTTAAACATTAAATATATTAAATATAAATATATTCATGATATAACATAAAAATTGGTCAGTAGATACACCTCATACAAATAAATAAGAGCATAATACCAAATATATCTCAATGCAGTAAATATTTGAGACAAAATCTCTTAAAAATATCTTGTAATCGAAGTGAGAATTAATCAATGAACTTATTATCTGTATAAAATATAATTAAATATAAAAAATATTAAATAAAATATAAAATAATAAAAATTCATTACAAACATAACCATAAAATATCAATGAAAATGAATAATTAATATAACCCAATGAAAACAAATTGTGTTTGGAAACCCTATACCACATGGTATCATTCATGTCAAATCAACTTAGAGGAAATAATTTGAATTGAATCATAAAATAAAAAAATTATGAATATTTCATGATATAAAATGTAAAAGGTACAGTATATACACTATAGAAAATAAATTGGTGCATAATATTAAAATATTTATCAATGAAATGAAATTGAGAAGGAATCTATTACCCAATGCTTCTCTTAAGTTGAACATGATTTGACCCAATGTCTAATGGTTTTAATAATGTCATTATTTTATAATAGAAAAAAATTCATATTTTTTATATCATATAAAATCATATTATAATGTCTTACCACCTATTTGTTAATAATATTTCATCATTACCATTGATTTGGGATTTAACTACTTTGTTTTCTCATGCTTGTTTTGTAATGGAAGATCTAGATATTTTTAATTGGTTATAGATCCATCCTATATAAAATTATATTTAATTTATAAGTATAACATTTATTCATTATATGAATTTCCATAACCATTCATGAATTTTTCACATGGAAAATGAATTGCATAGCTTCATGGAGATACTAAGCCATACCTTCACAAAAGCGATGATAACATTCCCTTAATGGTTGAAATGGTAGGGAATTGGATGATATATTAATTTTATAGAATTAATATATTTTCAAATGTATCATATATATATATACATTATTTCTATCATTATGAATATCCAGTTGAGTTGATGATGGAAAACAAATTACATAGGTTCATAAGGAGGTAGTCCATCGTACACATGAGTAATAGATTTGTTTCTCACATGATTGAGAATTATATGGATATATATTATTACATAAACATAATAGTATCCAATAACAAGTTATATATTGGTGTTAATATATTGTAAGTTTTAATACAGAATTAATGAGATAAAAAGAACAACAAAAAATAAAGAGATTTTTTAAGACAATCACCATTACTTAGAAGAACCATCTTTGGATATCTTATTAAGGATGCTATGGCTTGTGTTTTGGAAAGAATATATAATCCAAAAGATAAATAAGTATGTTTGTGAGAAATTTTGGAATTAATTTTTCACGATAAATGGATTTATAGGTGTGGATAAGTGAGGAGAGGGGTGCCCATTTATCATTGAGGAGGAGAGTAATTTTTGTAACTAACAAAAATTATCCAATAATGGGAAGTCTCTCTCAAGCCAAGTGCCTCAAAAAACATAAATAATTTAGTGGAGTGAGGTTTGGTTATATAAAATCCTCCAAAAAAACAAAAAATTATACATTTTATCGCCTTATCCTTTGTGTTTACTTACTTTTACCCTTTTATATTTCACCGTGGTAAATAGTTTTTTATTTACCAAGGAAATCTGTCCTTAGACCATTATAAAATGATACTTATTAGAAAATTTGAACCTAGTGGTTTTAAATTTTTAATCCATTGTATTGATTAAATTTCTTATGCATGTGGAAAATTAATTTTTACAAGGTTTCATGTTACTCGTAAAACACGGTTTCATCATTAAATATGATAATTAATTTTATTTTATTACTATCCATTTTGGACAAAAAATAAGTTTAACATATTACCCAATATTAATTATTTTTGTTACAAATATGGAATGTAACCTCCCAGTTCCAGGTGCCACCTAAAGATTCCCCATACCCGGTTGGTCACATGGCCTCAAGAGAATTTCCCTGAATGTCAGAGGCTACATAATAGTATAGAGGGATTTGGGTGTGATAGTGGGGAAACTATGCCCTCATTGGCAGAGTAACACAATGTAATAACAATATTATACAACATAGTAATTAGTATACCATAAAATAAGAAAATAGCAGAAGACTAAAAGTAAATTAACAACTAGATAACATATATTAATGATGCATGTCTCATATATCTAGGAAAGAAGACAAACATTTCACAATGTAGGAAATACAGCACTAAACCAAAGTAAAAAAAAAGAAAACTTCAGCGGTATCACAAGACTTAGCTTGGTCCCATGCTCTCCAGCTCCACAACCATTGTGTACTTGAAGTAGAAGGAAACTTTTCCTTATCTATACCTACAACAATATAATCTGTTTGGGCCCAAAAGCATGACCCTAACTAGGTGTGAGACGAATCCCAGTAGGAAACCTCCCAAAGATCTATGCTGAAATGTCAGTAAATATTTATAGATGGAAAAAAGAAAAATTAATTAATAAAAAATGAAGTAATAAATAGTACGTAGTCCTATAGTTGTAAACTATATTCATTTACATTTATTAATTATTCAACCAATCATTCACAATCAACCCTCTAGAAAAATTCTCACAGTCTAACCCATCTTATTTCACTAAGACAAAGACTTTTTGAGGAAGCATTCACCATCCATTCCCCATGTATTCTTTAAAAAATAACTATAGACTCTCTGAGGAATCACTCAATTTACATTCCACTTGTGGTCTTGTAACATTATACTATACACTCTTAGGGATTACTCACCATCCATCTCCCCTATGGTCTTGCAACGTAAAAAGTATAGCTGATTCTTTGGAGAAGACCTCAACGTCAATTCACCATATGGTATAATTAAACCATGTTCTCCCATAAATGTGAAATAAAATCATGCACAAATGAAATTCAGCAGCCAAAGTAATCTCATCTACTACAAGGATATGTAGCTACAATGCATATCACAATCAATTCATATAATATCAACTTCATCCTAACATCACTAAGCATAGAAACCAAACAATATAATAGGTAGTTCTAGAACCAATGTCCAATATCAAACACACATGGGAAAACACATACATAAACAAGGTAAGAAACTTAAATCATAATCAAAATACTTTCTCAAGAAAAAAACATAGTAGGCATCAAACAGGGTTAAATCTCCAAAACATGTAAGACCTGAAACTAGGGTATTAGGATCTTTTTCACATATAATCCAAAGACAACTATGGAAAGGCACAAACCACCTACCTTGACATTTTATGATCTATATAGTTGAACCTCAGCCTTTGAATCAACCTAGAACATCATATATCTACAAAAAACATCAAAACACACAACCTTGAATATCATATGAAAGAATAAGAAAACAGGAAAAGAAGCTGTAGAAGAATGAAGAACTCACTGAGGGAATACCAATTCAAATGATGATGTTTGATTTCGATAACGGATGATATATTAGAGGTTTGAAGAAGAATCGGTGATTCTGGTCACTACTAGATGAGACTGGGTTAGAAGAAGATGTTACAGTTGATTAGACACGACCCCGATCTGATTTAACAAATAAAAAGAAATGTACAGGGCATGTTCATTTAATTTGCATGCTCTGTTCATGCCTCCACCACCCCCACATTAGTCAGTCTCTAGGTCACCTCACACGGCCATGTACTCGGCCATTACATGGCTAGTACACATATACACGTGGAAACTAGGTACACGGTGTGTACTCCTAAGTACACAGTGTGTAATTATGAATTTTCCAAATTCACCCCATTTTTTCTCAAAAGCACCCAAAATCAAGATCCATACCTAGATTAAAGATAAAGATTCCTACAAACTTATCTATTAAATAAATTCATCACTGAATTTCCCATATAAGTTAGCACAGAAGAAAAATCCTCAAATAGATCCAGCCACTGCGATCCCACATCGGCCTCCCTCTCCCAAGTCTCTTTATGTACTCGCATGTACTTCCACAACACCCGTACGAGAGGAATAGGCCAGCCATGAATAACCTTCACGTTGCGATCAACAATCCAGATAGGATTCTCCTCGAAAAATTCATCCACCTCCAACTCAACCTCCTCAGGTAGAAAAACATCAGATGGGTCTGAGAAGTAATTTTGTAGATAAGAGATGTGGAAGATGTCGTTCGTAGCCTAGTACCTCTGAGGTAACTTCAATCGATAGAAAATAGGCTTGGATCTCTCCAAAACCATAAATGGCCTGACATATCTCAATTAAAGCCTTCAGTATCTCCTAATCCTCTTGTGTCCCAACCACAGTGTGACATGAAGGAAAACCTGATATCCGACCTCGAACTCTAGAGGTTGACTCCATCTATCAGCATAATACTTCATCCTGCAATATGTAGTATCCATCCTCTATTGAGTCAACTCTACCAGATCTGTGGTCTCCTGGACAAGGCGAGGTCCCAACATAGGTTCCTCTCCTCCCTCCAGCCAACATAGGGGTGATCAGCATGGTCGAACTTACAAAGCCTCATATGGTTCTATCTGAATAGTCTTATGAATATTATTATTTTTGGAAAACTACACCAGATTTATGTGATTCTCCAAAAAACCTAAAAAATATATGATGAATGCTTGAAGAAAGTCCTCAAGCACCTGAATCGTACGCTCAGACTGGCCATCTGTTTTGGGATGGTAAGCTGTAGTCAGAAGCACTAGTGTACCCAAAGCCCACTGTAGTCCCTACCAGACTCGAGAAGTAAAACAGGTATCCCTGTCTGAAATGATAGAGTGTTGACCACCATGTAAACGAACAATGTATCGTATGTACAACCTCTTATTATCATCCTCACCAAAGGTCTCCTTGATCGGTAAGATGTGTTCACCATTTGTGATTCTATAAATGACAACCCTAGCTACATCATTCCCATGAGGTGACCTCGGTAAACCTATCATGAATCCCATTGGGACATTATTCCACTTCCACTCAATAATGGTTAACTGCTGAAAAGTCCATGCTGGTCGCCGATGCTCTACCTTCACCAGTGACAGGTGGAACACCTCATCACAAAACCAGCAAGATATCTCTTCATACCGAGCCACCAATACTAACTGTGTAGATCTTGATACATCTTTCTGACACTAGGATAAACTGCTTAAACTAAAGAATGAAAATCCCACTGAAACATTGTAACACCCCAAGATTTTACGAAAAATATTCTTTTTAATTTCATTAATGTATTGTGTTGTACTCTACACCAAAAGGAGCTTGCAAAACATGAATCCCTGACTTGGCTTTCATTACACGCAAGCGCGACCTTCCACGATAGCGTGTGTTATACGCAATACCGAGTTTCGCTAAACAATGATATGCTATTAAAATATTATTAAAACTAGCTGTTATGAATAGTAATACCAACTTTTTGAAATTTTATAAATTTTATTTTTGAAAATGGACTTCATTTTTGGATTCGAAATATCGAAATGAGCCTAGGGTGAAATTTTTTTATTTTTCTGAAAACTTTCATTTTTTGATGATTAGTGAAAACACTGGGTTACTATTTAAAAACCGAATTTTTATTTAAATAATTATTTATTTTATTTAAATTTATTTTAGGTCAAAATTGATACATAATACCTATATAAGTTCAATGTAATTCATTGGAGTCATTTTATAATAATTTTAGATATATAAAAATTTTATTGAACTTTTGACCGTCTTTTACCCACCTCCTAGTAGAATTTGCAAAATTACATAAAACTTAATTTTACCACTTCTGTGAGTGGAATTTCAAAAATCCGAGAGACACGGTTGATGTCAATAAGTAAAATGTGGTTCAATGAGATGAAAATAATTTTTGGTGAATAGTAACTTTTTACTTTTTTTTACCATGGTTAAAAGTAAATAGGGTAATTAAGGGTAAAAATGATATTATTATTACCCTAACACATGTCCTAATTCTATTGGATAAGTGTAATTCAACCAAAAACAACCTTAGGAATAACATATGACCATTTAGGCCCACTTGGATTAGATTAGGACATTTAATATTAATTTATTTAAAGAAGGGTTAAAATAGTTAAAATCGAAGTTTAATAAGTAAATCATTTTTAATATAAGGATATACATAAGATAAATACGACTATAAATATTAATTAGAAAGATAAAAATATTCCCTACATAATTATATTTTATTTGTAATTTTTAGTCTTTAAATAATTTAATTTATTTATGACATAATGATGATGAAGTAATTATAGTATTAATGAAATATTGACATAATTGATGTTATAAATACCCAAATAAATGTAATTTGAGGCTTTTTATGAATTTAAATACATTTTAATGTTAATATGACATGTTATTATTGATTTAGTTAACCTATTTAGAAATAATAATTCTGTTAGGATTTTCACAAAAATCAATTACCAAATAGTGTCAAAATTAACATAAAATAGTTTTTAAAACAAATATTATATTATTAAATGTTATTTTATGCCTAAAAATATATGGTTCATCCAAATGAATTATATAAGGTTATATATATTAATAATAAACAACTTGGGGTTCCTTTGGATTTTTATAGTAAGTTTATTAACCTTATAGTGTAAGAAAACAAGAAGACATGGTAAAAGTAAAATTATTTAACTTAAAGTTAAATCTAAATGATAAGGTTGACATAGAAACCTAAACTTTTCTAAATTCTATTGGATGAAATTATTTCGACCCATACCCACCTTAGCTTCGAAATAACTCAATTTGGAGCTTTTAAAAACCGAATATGACTTTATAATAAAATAATATTTTTAGTTATTCCAAAGGTGCCCCTCTCCTCCCTTATAAAAGGGCACCTCCTCCCTCTCTTCCTCACACCACATTGAGCCTTCAAGCTCGGCCAACCCCTGCCAAATTCTATTCTCCACTTCCATAGAAACATCCTAGAGGTTCTGGTCTTCTTCAAAGTGCAATTTTAGTGCCCTAAGAGGAGGTCTCAAAGAGGCACTTCAAAGAAGAGGTAACGTCCATTACCGATTCTTTCAACTTTATTTCTTCTTCCACTTCTTCTTATTTAGTTGTTTCATTATGAAGTAATAACATAATTATAAATCATATACTGATATGTTATTATAAGTATGAAACAACCCTATTTCACCATCTATACATCCTACGGAAAACGAAATCACCACGCGTGCGTACGTACGGAATACCGTCTCCACGCCGTGGTGAAATCTATTTTTCCACAAACACCTTACATGGATGGGTATAATGGTGTAAAGAATAACTATATACGGTTATTATAACATCATACTGATTCTGATATATTATACCATCCACTACAATTCTATTCAATAATTATGGTAACGATATCATCGCTCGTGTGTACGTACGGACTACCGTCTCCACGACGCGATGAGATTCATTCTCCATGTTAACCATACATGAATGATCATAAAGTTTATATAATGACTAATAATGAAATATATGAAATAATAATTCTACTAGATTTATGTATATATATATGTATGTCATCTATTTATTTTAATTCAATTCAATAAGGAAACGAAAACAGCATTCATGCGTACGTACGGCCTACCGTCTCCATGAACGGTGTATTTCATTACTTTTATCGATCTATAATATATATATGTATATGATGAATATATATTATATATATAAATCATTTTTTACATTCCAGAATTATGTAAATCAGGATATAAGTAATAATATCAAGAACGACAAGTTGAAACACATACGATAAACGAAATGATTTTACCCAAAACGATGCTTTAACACCGAATTTACAAAGAACGGGTAATATAAAGTCATAATTGAAACATATATGATATAATAAAAATTAATATGATTCTGTAATAAGTCGATGACATTATTTAAATCATTATATAGGAGGTTCAGATATGTACAAATCATATCATACATAAGGTAAGGGATAATTTTTCAAATCTCAATTTTATCCGAGATTGCTTATTTGTAATTATTTACTGGGGTTATTAAAATCGTCCATGTCCATGTTTTATAAAAGTGTTTTCATGTATTTTTAAAGTCCTTTTTACCCATTTTGACTTTTACCTCATGGTATGGAAGGAATCTTTCTTTTATTTACCCTACAAGGTACTTTTTGACTTTTCCGACAAAAGTACGAGAAGAATGTTTTTTTTAACTGATACGGCATGAAAGGATTTTTATGGTTTTATAAATCCTTATTTTCATGAAGATTCCTCCAAAATATTTCATGAAAATTTAAAACAAAATATCTTTCTTCTTAAATTTAATGACATTTTGTGAAAAGATATTGATTTTGAAGAAGAAAGGATATTTTCCTCAAGAATTCATTTCAAGTGTTTTATCAAAACCATTTTTTCCATCTAAGATGACATTATTTCATATGTGTATGTTTCAAGTATAATGTCTCTATGATTTAAATGGTTTAACTTTTCTTATTATGAAATTATATCAATTTCTTTTATATGGATTATGTGATGATGGAATGATGTTTATGAAACCCATTTTATTCGTTGGGTTATTATGAATGATGTATGTTTATTTTGTGGCACAAGTAAGAATGATTTAATTATGAGATGGGTGGGAACTATATCTCCCTCCAATGCATTGGTTAAAGATTTATTTCTCATGATATAGACATTGCTGGAATGGTAAGTTAATCCGGTTCAGTGTTACAGGACTGGAACGAGGAGTGAACTCAATTCAGAAGGGGACTTTGTCCAATAAGATGGTCTTGGCAGCAATGCCTTGGCTACTATGGAAATCATAACAAGTGTTGAATGGTTTCCACAATTACATTTTTTATTCCCATGCTATTTTATCATGATTGATGTTCCCTTATGATATATTCCATACGTACTTCCATGTTTCATGTCTTTGCTCAAGATTTTGATGTTTAGAATTTATGTTCAAGTTTTTGCATTCAAATGTTTATGGATTGTTTTATATTCTCTATGTTTACCCTTACTGGGTATTTGAGCTCACCCCTTTTATGTTTTCTTTTCCCCAGGATATAAAAAAGGTTTTAGGTAAGGAAAAAAAGGGAAGATCTTTATGGGAGATGTTGAAGATCTTTCACCACGATTAGAAGATTATATTCCGAGTTTCCAAAGACACTAAACTATTACGGTCCTTGTGTGTGTGTTTTTGTTATGTACTAAGTATTCTAAAAAAGTAATGTAATGTATATGTAAGTGAAGCTTAGGGTCTCTACAGTTGGTATCAGAGGAAAGGTTTAGTCAACCTTTGGAAACTAGGATGCAAAAACGTTAGTGAGGTCCTTAGAGATATTTCTAAGGTATGTCTAGGGATGTCCCTAAGGATAAGTATATGTATAGGATATAGTCCTAAAACTACAGTAACGATCTTATAATTTAACCTAAGATGTTAGATATTGAGGGTACTCCCCCTTTACTACGTTGTTTTCCCTAGCATGATTTTTTCCTCTCACACTATTCTTTTTGGGTTTTAGACGATGGCTGGAACCCGAAGGAACCGTGTTGATCAATGTAATGGAAAATGCAATGATTATCCTCCTGATAAAACTAATGTTATGGGAGATGGAGTTCAAAATCTGATTGCTATACTTACACAAGCTATGAATCATTATGGAATTCCAAATGAGCAGAGGAGGGAACAATATTATATTGAGTCCTTTATGAGGCAACGTCCACCTTCTTTCAATGGGTCTTCTGATCCACTTGTTGCTGAAAAATGGATCAGTACCACTGAAAAGATATTTTCAGTTCTTCATTGTTCTGAACATGATAAAGTCATCTTAGCAGTATATCGTTTGGAAGGTGAAGTTGATCAATGGTGGAATCTTATATAGAATACGAGGCCAAGAGATGAAATTGAGTCCATGGAATGGGACAAGTTCAAGAACTTATTTTTCAATAAGTACTTCCCTCGTATTCTTCGAACAAAGATGGAGAAGGAGTTTCATGAACTAAAGCAAAAGGATGATGAATCTGTTGGTATATACGAAGCGAATTTTACAAGGATTTCAAGGTATGAATCTGGCTTTATCATGCAACTTGAAAGTAAAGTTGATCGATTCTTCAGTTGCTTAAAACCAAATATTCGAAGGGAATTAGTTATAAGAGACTTCAGTAGCTATAAAGAAATTGTGCACTGTGTTATTAAGGTAGAAATGAAAGTCGGTGTTACATATCCATCTCATGGTTTTGACAAGAAATTAAAGATGGAGTTCAAGGAGAAATCTCAGAATAATGGTGAAAAGAAGATGAATGTTTCCTTATGCTCAAAGTGTGGAAAGAAGCATGGTGGAGATTGTCTTAAAGGGACTAGAAAATGTTTTAAGTGTGGAAAATAAGGTCATCAAGCAGCTGAGTATCAAAGTAATGGAAAAAGGTTTTCTAATGGTGTGAATAAAGAAAATACTGTAGAGAACCCACCAACAACACTTCAATGCTTCAAGTGCAATGAAATGGGGCTTTATGCTAATCAATGCCCTAATCCAAGGGTTACTGATGATCGACATGAGCAACCACTTAAGGAATAGGACAAAGGGAAGTAACATGCGATCACTATTGGTGATTTTGAATATGAAAACGATGTGGTGGAATGATTAAGTGTTTATGTAATGGGATTCCAAAATAAAGCTGCATATAGTATTGTGGAATATTGGAATATTTATGTATTGGTCTATTGTGGTTTTCAATAATTTTATTGTATTGGTAACCATGAAAATTGATTCAAATATTTTGGAAAGCAGATGATATGCGCATAATGAAGGGTTAAAGAGAAAATTAAATGTTTGACAGTATTCATGAGCTCAAGATTGATATAAGGACTAAGTGATATCATGGTTTGAATATAAAGAATTTTGAGGATTTTGGTATGTGGAAAGTATAAACTTTTAACTGCATTCATGTTTTCACTAAGGTTCAATGGATATTCATTCTTCAAGAGAATACATGATTAAGGTATTCACATGTTTGTAATTTGACCAACAAGATATATCTTATGATATATGGGGGATAAATAATGGCATTCATGTGATTATTATGTGACATTTCAAGTAATCATTTTCTTTATACTATGAGCTTGGACCGAAGTATTTTAGATAAGCCTAAAGATTGGAATGGATTATGTTGGACATAAGTTAGTATTGTTTAAGGATAGAACTTTTTTCGATATTATTGATGGGATGTTATAGTAATGTAGTTTTAGAAAAAGGACAACCTGCAGGATGGGCGACAGCCCATCGCGTCGGACAAGGTTGTGGGAATCGAACCCACAACTGAAGTGCGACTGGCCTTTATCGCCTACCACTGGCCTAAAGGAAGTCCCTGGTTAGTAGAAACTAGTTTTATTTTATTACGTGGTATGATATATAAAGTATATGTTCATTTTTGGAATCGTATATGATTAACCTCACCATAGATGGACTTATGTATATTTGATAACTTTTGCTAACCTTTTCTTTGAAACAGATGGAATGACCCATAATTCTATCACATGATCTGTTAACACTTCATGAATAACAAATTCAACTTCATTTATTTAAGAGATGAAGTGGAAATTGTTCAAAGCACAAACAACAGTGAGATTGTACCAAAATAAAGTAAGTATTTATTCTAATTCAAATTCTTCAACTTTAGGGAAATGATCTTGAAAACCATAAATGTTGTCCTAGTGCCCTTATATCCGATGAATCAGATGGTACCCTAGATCATCACAAATATTATGGCTTTGTGATTGTTGGATTTTTCATAGCCATGTTCTCTACCACTCTCCATCAGAACATGACGGTTAGATTTCTCTTCCATATCCATATTTTCACCTATGTTCTCCTATGTGGAAACCCAGTGATTAATTAATTTGGGTAACCGTTACATTTCATACTTTAGTTTATAAAGCCAAGTTTTGGTATTCCTTTTTACGATGTGGGTTTCTATTAAAGAAATTTTCGATTAGTAAACCATTTATAACCCCAACGAATTTCGAGGGCGAAATTCATTTTAAGGGGGGTAGAATGTAACACCCCAAGATTTTGTGAAAAATATTCTTTTTAATTTCATTAATGTCTTGTGTTGTACGCTACACCAAAAGGAGCTTGCACAACACACATCCCTGACTTGTCTTGAATTACATGCAAATGCGACCTTCCACAATAGCGTGTGTTGTACGCAATACCGAGTTTCGATAAACAATGATATGTTATTAAAATATTATTAAAACTAGCCGTTATGAATAGTAATACCCACTTTTTGAAATATTATAAATTTTATTTTTGAAAATGGACTTCATTTTTTGGATTCAGAATATCGAAATTAGCCTAGGGTTAAATTTTGGTATTTTTCTGAAAACTTTCAATTTTGATGAATAGTGAAAACACTCGGTTACTATTTAAAAACCGAATTTTTATTTAAATAATTATTTATTTTATTTAAATTTATTTTAGGTAAAAATTGAGACATAATACCTAAATAAGTTCAATGTAATTCATTGGAGTCATTTTACAATAATTTTAGATATATAAAAAATTTATTGAACTTTTGACCGTCTTTTACCCACCTCCTAGGAGAATTTGCAAATTTACATAAAACTTAATTTTACTACTTCTGTGAGTGGAATTTCAAAAATCTTAGAGACACGGTTGATTTCAGTAAGTAAAATTTTTTTCAATGAGATGAAAATAATTTTTGGTGAATAGTAACTTTTTACTTTTTTTTACCACGGTTAAAAGTAAATAGGGTAATTAAGGGTAAAAATGATATTATTATTACCCTAAAACATGTCCTAATTATATTGGATAAGTGTAATTCGACCAAAAAAAACCTTAGGAATAAAATATGACCATTTAGGCCCACTTTGATTAGATTAGGACATTTAATATTAATTTATTTAAAGAAGGGTTAAAATAGTTAAAATCAAAGTTTAATAAGTAAATCATTTTTAATATAGGGTTATACATAAGATAAATTAGACTATAAATATTCATTATAAAGATAAAAATATTTTAAACTTAATTATATTTTATTTTTAATTTTTATTCTTTAACTAATTTAATTTATTTATGACACAATGATGATGCAGTAATTATTGTATTAATGAAATATTGACATAATTGATGTTATAAATACCCAAATAAATGTAATTTGAGACTTTTTATGAATTACAATAATTTTATATGTTAATATGACATGTTAGTATTGATATAGTTAACTTTTTTAGAACTAATCATTCTGTTAGGAGTTTCACAAAAATCAATTACCAAATAGTGTCAAAATTGAAATAAAATAGTTTTTAAAACAAATATTATATTATTAATTGTTATTTTATTCCTAAAAATATAAGGTTCGGAAAAATGACTTAGATAAGGTTATATATATTAATAATAAACAACTTGGGGTTCTTTTGGATTTTTATAGTAAGTTTATTAACATTATAGTGTAAGAAAACAAGAAGACACGGTAAAAGTAAAATTATTTAACTTAAAGTTAAATATAAATGATAAGGTTAAAATAGAAACCTAAACTTGTCTAAATTCTATTGGATGAAAGTATTTCGACCCATACCGACCTTATCTTCTAAATAACTCAATTTGGAGCTATTAAAAACTGAATATGACTTTGTAATAAAATAATATTTTTAGAAATTCCAAAGGTGCCCCTCTCCTCCCTTATAAAAGGGCACCTCCTCCCTCTCTTCCTCACACCACTTTGAGCCTTCAATCTCGGACAACCCCTACCAAATTATCTTCTCCACTTCCATAGAAACATACTAGAGGTTATGGTATTCTTCAAAGAGCAATTTTAGTGCCCTAAGAGGAAGTCTCAAAGAGACGCTTCAAAGAAGAGGTAATGTCCGTTACCGATTCTTTCAACTTTATTTCTTTTTCCACTTCTTCTTATTTAGATTTTTCATTATGAAGTAATAAAATAAGTATAAATAATATAATGATATGTTATTATAAGTATGAAACAACCCTATTTCACCATCTATCCATCCTACGGAAAATGAAATCACCACGCGTGCGTACGTACGGAATATCGTCTCCACGCCGTGGTGAAATCTGTTTTTTCACCAACACATTATATGGATGGGTATAATGGTGTAAAGAATAAATATATATGGTTATTATAGCATCATACATATTCTGATATATTATACCATCCACTCCAATTATATTCAATAATTATGGTAACGATATCATCGCTCGTGCGTAGGTACAGACTACCGTCTCCACGACGCGATGAGATTCATTCTCCATATTAACCATACATGAATGATCATAAAGTTTATATAATGAATAATTATTAAATATATGAAATAATAATTCTAATTTATTTATGTATATATATATATATATGTCATCTATTTAGTTTCATTCAATTCAATAAGGAAACGAAAACAGTGTTCTTGCTTACGTACGGCCTACCGTCTCCATGAACGGTGTATTTCATTCCTTTTATCGATCTTTAATATATATATGTATATGATGAATATATTATATATATATAAATCATGTTTTACATTCTTTAATTATGTAAATCGAGATATAAGTAATAATATCAAGAACGACAACTCGAAACACATACGATAAATGAAATGATTTTACCCAAAACGCTGCTTTAACAAGGAATTTACAAAATAAATGGTAATATAAAGTCATAAGTGAAACATATATGATATCATAACAATTAATATGATTCTGTAATAATTCAATGACATTATTTAAATCATTATACAGGAGGTTCGGATACGTATGAAGCATATCGGACCTAAGTTAAGGGATAATTTTTCAAATCTCATTTTTATCCGAGATTGCTTATTTGTAAGTATTTACTGGGGTTATTGCAATCGTCCATTTCCATGTTTTATAAAAGTGTTTTCATGTATGTTTAAAGTCCTTTTTACCCATTTTGACTTTTACCCCATGATATGGAATGAATCTTTCTTTCATTTATCCTACAAGGTACTTTTTGACTTTTCTGACAAAAGTACGAGAAGAATGTTTTTTTTAACTTATACGGCATGAAAAGATTTTTATTATTTTATAAGGCCTTATTTTCATGAAGCTTCCTCCAAAATATTTCATGACTATTTTCATCAAAATCTCTTTCTTTTAAAATTTCATAACGTTTTGTGAAAAGAAATTTATTTTGAAGAAGAAAGGATATTTTCCTCAAGAATTCATTTCAACTGCTTTTATCAAAACCATTTTTTCCATCTAAGATGACATTATGTCATATGTATATGTTTCAAGTATAATGTCTCTATGATTTACATGGTTTCACTTTTCTTATTATGAAATGATATCCATTTCTTTTATATGGATTATGTGATGATGGGATGATGTTTATGAAACCCATTTTATTCGTTGGGTTATTGTGAATGATGTATGTTTATTTTGTGGCACAAGTAAGAATGATTTCATTATGAGATGGGTGGGACCTATATCTCCCTCCAATTAAATGGGTAAAGATTTATATCTCATGAGATAGAAATGGATGGAACGGTAAGTTAATCCGGTTCAGTGTTAGAGGACTGGAATGAGGAGTGAACTCGATTCAGAAAGGGACTTTGTCCACTAAGATGGTCTTGGAAGAAATGCCTTGGCTACTATGGAAATCGTAACAAGTGCTGAATTGTTTCCACAATTACATTTTTTATTCCCATGCTATTTTATCATGATTGAGTTCCCCTTATGATATATTCCATACGTACTTCCTAGTTTCATGTCTTTGCTCAAGATTTTGATGTTTATATTTTATGTTCAAGTTTTTCCATTCAAATGTTTATAGATTGTTTTATGTTCTCTATGTTTACCCTTACTGGGAATTTGAGCTCACCCCTTTTATGTTTTCTTTTCCCCAGGATATAAATAAAGGTTTTAGGTAAGAAAAAAAAGGGAATATCTTTATGGGAGATGTTGAAGATCTTTCACCGCGATTAGAAGATTATATTCCGAGTTTCCAAAGACAATAAACTATTACGGTCCTTGTGTGTGTGTTTTTGTTATGTACTAAGTATTCTGCAAAAGTAATGTAATGTCCATGTACTTCAGGCTTAGGGTCTCTACAAACTTCTTCTGTATGTTTTATGTCACCCACATACACCCATGAAAATGAATGATCTCATCCTCCCCTATGGTCATCTAGGAATAGGGTTATCTCTTTACACACTCTCCCATAGAACTAGGCCTTCAGAATCTGATATTTGCCTCATTTGCACTAAATCAAGTAGTGTAGAGGTAAAAAATAAATAATAAAGAAATGCCTTCCTATGTCTGTTGTGCACATCCAAATGCATCTCAGAGAACATAGACAAAAGCTGAAACACACTGCTGGCCTCCTGAACTGCCTTTATCTGAGACCTTCTTCTCAACGAAGGAGCCACTACGTTTCCTTTCTCATGTGTGTAGGCAATCTCAGTGTCAAAGGACAGAATGTACACAACCCACCTTTGTTTTCTCACATTCAGGTCATGCTGGGTAAAGATATACTTGATACTTTTGTGGTCCGTGTACACCACAAAATTCTCTCCTCGAAGGTAATGTCTTCAATAGAGTAAGTCATGAACAACTGCTGCCATCTCAAGATCGTGTGTCTGGTAATTCTTCTCATGTGGCCTCAACTGATGGGACCAGTATGCAATGGTGCCTTCCCCCAACATATGAATTTCTCTGATACTGATACCTGATGCATCATAGTAAACAATTAAACTTTTGCCTGGAATTGGAAATACTAGTATCAGTGTTGAATTCAACCTCCCTTTCAACTCTTCGAAGGCTAAATTGCAGGAATTAATTTGTCCACAGATACTTCACACCCTTATTAGTTAGGCCCATCAGTGGCATTTCTAAACATGAAAAGTCCTATATAAAACGTCTATAGTAACTAGCCATACCTAGAAAACATCTAAACTCAAATATGTTCTTCATATTCTCCCAACAAACTACTTTTCTCCCTTTCTCTGGGTCTACTGATACTCATGTCTCTGAGATAACATTCCCCATGAAGTGAATCGTGTCTATCAAAAAGTTTCATTTTGAGAGCATAGCATATAAATCTTGCTCTCTCAATGTACTCAACACTATCTCATGATGGGTTGAATGGTCATGTCGAGTGTGAGAGTACCCAAGATATCGTCCACAAAAACAACTAAAAATGAGTCCAAGTATGGATGGAACACTCGGTTCATCAGGGCCATAAAAACTGCAAGTGCTTTCATAAGACTAAATGGCATAACCACATACTCATATTGACCATACCTGCTCTAAAAGCCTATAAGTGGTATATATGATGGTCTAACATACAAATGATGATAACTAGATCTCAATTCAATATTCAAGAACACTCTGGATCCTCTAAGTTGATCAAAGAGATCATCAATCCTCAGTATGGGATAACAATTTTTCACCATCAACTGGTTCATCGTCCAATAATCGACACAATGTTTGAGGTTACCGTCTTCCTTCTTCGCAAACTGGACAGGAAAACCCCAAGTAGAAGTATTGGGTCGGATGAAACCGTTTTCTTGTAACTCCTCTAACTACTTATAGAGCTCCTGTAACTCTGGTTTATCCATCCTATAAGGAGGAATGGACACCGGTATCACTCTTGGAAAAACTCATTAGAGAAATATACCTTTTGGTTCAAAGGTAAAAATGAAAATTCATCTAAAAAGACATCCCTGAAATGATCCAACACTACAAGAAAGTCCATATGTGAATTCCCCTAGTGATCCATATACAAACTAGAAATCTAGGATGTAACTCTTCCAAAGCCATGATGCTCGGGCCCAAATTTGCTTGCCTGGACATCCCATTCTCCCTTATGTAGAAACAATATTTCCTCTGGTGACGTGAAACTCACCCTACGACGATATCAATCGACAATATCCTGGAAGGGAACTAACATGTCCATTTAGGGAATGATTATATAGCCCATCATCTATAAGGCATAAAGGTCACATAATAAGTGAAATACACTAACTTCAAGAGGGAACTCCTTGCACTAATGTGCACTAGTCATTCTAGTCCACAACGGTGATTCCAGCATCAAGTTATTAGCATAAGTAAATATTCATAGTCCAAGGATATCCAAAAAAAGCACATATATGAAACTATGGAAAGCCCCTATGTCGAAAATAGAATAAGATAAAAATGAGGAAACCAAAAGCGTACCTTTAACCATAGAGGGTCCAAGATCCTTCTCCTACTGGGTCTACTCTAGCGCAAAATTCTAACCTGTGCTGCAGACCTATAAATCTGTCTACGATCCTTGAGTTGATAAACACTACGGTTTTCAAAAACCCTATGTCTGAACACTATGACCATAACCTCCACCTAGGCCTGAACAGTCAGATGAACTCAAGTTCCCTGACTGATTAGAAACTAGTGGTCATACTTCTGAACATGGAGTTATAGCAGAACCCCTATCACCGGTTGTTGGTGATAAAAACTAACTGAAATGCTGAAGATGAAACATCTTACCACTAGATCATCACTCAACTAGGTCCCTTGGGTAATGTGTCCTCGAATTCCTACTCTTTCTACACTGGTAGCATACCACCTGGCTACCTGAAACATTATCTCTCCAACTCGGATCTCTATGCGTAGACTCACTACAATGGATCCTACTATCATATGGAGAAATACCAACTCCAAATGTTGAGCTGTCGTGGCTCACATCTCCAGAATTCCTCAGGTTGTGCTCAGTGATCAGCGCATGATTGACTATAGAAGATATAGAAGTCAACATGAAGATGTTTACCTGGGATTAGATGTAATTCCTAAGACCATTCTCAAATTTCCTTTCCAAGAATAACTCATCACCCCATAGAATGGGTGTGAACCGCTATAGATCTATGAAGAGAGAAGAATACTCCATGACTGAGAGTATACCCTGCTTCAAACTCATGATCTCTCAGGCTAGGTCGGCCATTAGAGTCTCTAGGTAAAAGTCATCCTAGAAGTTCTGTAGGAACTCATCCCAAGCCATAAATCATTGGCGTCCCAAATGTGATATCAAATCACACCATCTATTAGTGGAATACTATATCATGTACATAGAGAGCTTCACCCTTCTCTCTGGAGGCATCTCTAGATTCTTGAAGATAGACAGATTGGCTTTAAATCATGACTCTACAGCCTGAGGTCCTCCATCCCCTGAGAAAGTAGGAGGACGCTGCTGAAAAACCCATGTCAAATCTGCCATAGATGGGGCAGGATGCGGTGTTCCATGAATGTTCTCCATAAACCCCATGAAGCCTCCTTGGAACTTTGCATCGGTACCTGTATCTGGAACGACGGTTGGTGCCAAGACTGGCACGACAAGTGGATTTTCTGGTAGTCCCTGATCTACCATGTCTGATGTTTGAATGTTTCTCTGTATCTGGCATACAACTAGAGGACCACTCGGTGGAATTACTCTGCAAGGTCAAGTATAAACATTATTTCAATATTATCAGGTATTTAAATATAGAAGTGCATTAAAGGAACAAGAGAAAGAAAAATTCAAAAAAAAATAAAAACATATATACATGGCGTGTGTATCCCCTACACGGTGTGTTCCTTTAAGCCTTTACATGGGCATGTACTTCTCCCAACCCAGGTTGTGCAAAACCCCATACACAGGGCATGTTCTCTGCTAACATGGTGTGCACTTAAGTCTTCTCTCTACCCAAGTTCCTCTACATGGTTAAACCACAAGGTTCTATTAGAACAAAACTACATGGAATGTTTATGCCAGATACAAAGTGTACTAGAAGGATTTCACTGACCCATGTCATTAGTCACACAGTCAGATACATGGTCACTACAACACGGCATGTTCTCCCCAAAAACAGTGTGTACCACTTAAGTTTTAACCACCCGTGTCGTCAGTCACACGGCTGGATTCACGGTCCTTACAACACGTAATGTACTCCAAGTACACAGTGTGTCGCACCAAAAATTTCCTAACCACATGTCTTTTCCCACACAGCCAGTCACATGGTTAAGGACTACACAGAATGTGTATATAGTACACGTTTTGTACTTTAGAAAAGTTTTTCCTTGCAGATTAAAATGATACATGGCATGTATTCATCATTACACATAATGTATTCTGGGTTTTTTTGGATAGTAAGCCTCAGAAACTACTCTGGAACCACATAAAAACATTGAAATAAACATTAAAGTTCAAAATTCTGATCTTTGGGGGGCCATACACCCTGTGAATCAAAGTATATGGCATCATATTCATGTATATCACAAAGTATAACAGTGAAATCAATCACATGATCCACAAAATTCCGATCTATGAGGGCCCATAATACCTCAGGGACCAATGTTTGGAACACATTTGAAAGTAACCATACATTTTAGAAATACCCTATGAAATAGAAAGTATTCTATTGAAGAATCTATCACAACATCATGCATACCTAGCACAACAGCTATCACAACAACATTCAATCTTGAATGCACCCTAAATGGCATGATAAGAATGCATGACATGTGATCTCAATCATGTTTTTATATGATATATGATATGGAATACCCTCATTTCATCGAGTTGAAACTGAAATATAATCTCAATAACATCAACGATATCAGAAAAAAAACATGTGAATCACCTGACTGTGAAATCAAATCAACTGTAACAATTTAAAATCCATAAAATTGCAATAATCGAGGCATATTGGATTTTCCATGTACACGGGTTGGCTACTCTAGGGCACAACTTATTACCAAATAACAATTATTTCTTATCACTGTCTATAGGCTCTTAATATTTAGACAATGCAGAAAAAGGAAAAAATACCCTCTCATACAACTTTGTAACGTCATGGTTCCGGGTGCCACCCAAAGATGCCCCATACCATGTTGTTCGCATAGCCTCGAGCACATTTCCTCAAATTCCAGTGTCTACCGACTAGAACCAAGAGCCTTGGGTGTGATAGTGTCTAAGATATTCCCTCATTGGCAGAGTAACATAGTGGAATAATAATAATATAAAACCGATGAAGCAGTAAAACCATACAATAATAATACAGCAGAAGACATAAAGTAACTTAACAACTGGAGCTCATATATAAATGATACATGTCACATATATCTCGGAAAGCATCCAAACATGTCACAATGCTGGAAATACATTATTAAACCAATGTACAAAGAAAATAAATAAACTCAAGCAGCATCACAAGCCTCAACTTGGTCTCATTCTCTCCATCTTCACAACTATCAAGTACCTGAATTAAAATGATTCTTTCCTTTATCTATACTTACCACAATATAAAATGTTTGGTCCCAAAAGCATGTACCAATAGGGTGTGAGAAGAATCCCAGTATGTAACCACCCAAATATTTATGCTTAACTGTCAGTGAATAAATATATCAGGAAAAATGAAAAATGAAGTAATAAACAAGGAGGTATTAAAAATATAGTCCTACAGTTTCCAACTACATTCATTTACATTTATTACTTATTTAACTAGTCATTCACAAGAAACCCTCTGGGAAATTTATCATAGTCAAAACCCTCTGGTTTCACCAAGACGAATACTCTCTGAGGAAGCACTCACCGTCAATTCCCCATGTGTTCTTTTAACGATAACTACCAAATATCCGAGGAAACACTCAACATCCATTCCCCCATGGTCTCATAACATTATACTATAAACACTATAAGGAAGCACTCACCATCCATAAACCCTATCGTCTCACAACATAAAAATTATGACATACACTCTGGGGAAGCCCTCAACATCAATTCCCAATATGGTCTAACTACACCAGGTTCTCATAGCCTTGTGTAATACAATCATGCGCAAACGATATTCAACAGCCAAAGTAATCTCATCTACTACAAGGTTAAGAAACTACAATTCATATCACAAGCATGTAATATAATATCAATTCCATACAAAGAGCACTATGCATGGAAACAAAATATACTAACAAGCAGTTCTAGAACCAAAAGAAAATATCAAACCCACATGGGAAAACACATCCCAAAACAAGGTAATAAACCTAAAACATAATCAAAACCCTTTATTAAGAAAAAAACTTAGTATCCCTCAAACGGGGTTAAATATCAAAAACACGCAATACCCTGAACTAGGGTATTCTTCCCTTTTTTCATATATAATCCAAATAAATCTACGAAAAGGAACAAACCACCTACCTTATCGTCGTATGATTGATATAGTTGACCCTCAACATTTGAATCGACCTAGAACATCATAGATCTACACAAAAATAAAAACGATCAACCTCAAATATCTCATAAAAAGAGTAATTAGTATGAGATTCTCTAAAAGAAGGAATAACTCACCAAGGGAATTCCAATGAAACCAATGGTGTTTGATTCGGAGAACAGATGATAGATTAAATAATTGATGAAGAATCGATAATTTCGGTGACTCATGGGTGAGATGGGGTTAGAAGAATATGTTTTTGTGGATTATATGTGACCCCGATCTGATTTAACAAATAAAAAGTACATGACATGTTCATTTAATTTACACACTATGTACATGCCTTAACGGGCCCCCGCTTTAGGCAATATTCAGGTCACCTCACATGACCTTGTACTCAGCTGTTACATGGCCAGTACACGGCTACCCACAGCAGCCGGGTACACAGTGTGTACTCATAAGTACATGTCATGGACTCCTTAGTACACTGAGTGTACTTATGAATTTTCCAAATTCATCACTTTTTTCTCAAAAACAACTGAAATCAAGGTCCATACCATGAATTAAGATCAAGGTTATTAAAAACATCCCCCCTTAAAGAAATTAATCCCCAATGATCCCTAAAAATGTGGTGCATAAGAAGAATCCTCGAATAACTTTGGCCACTGCAATCGCACATCAGCCTCCCTCTCCCAAGTCCCATCATTTACTCACATGTCTTGCCACAACACCTGTACCAGGGGAATAGACCGACCATGGAAACCTTCGTGATGAGATCAAAAATTTGGATATGATGCTCCTTGAATGATGTGTCCACCTCCAAATCAACCTCCTCGAGAGGAAATACATGATACGTGTCTGAAAAGTGATGTTGTAGCTGAGAGGCGTTGAAGATGTCATGAAAGGACCGGTACCTTTGAGATAACTGAAATTGATAGGCAATCTACCTGACTCTCTCCAAAACCTCAAATGGTCTGACGTATCTCGGTGAAATATTTCTCAGTCTCTTAATCATCCTATGTCTCAACCTTGGTGTGACAAGAAGAAAAATCTAATCTCTAACATTGAACTCCAAAGGTCATCTCTATCTATCAGAATAAGACTTTTGTCATGACTGTGCAATATCCATCCTCTTTTGAATAAACTCCATCTACTCTATAGTCTCCTGGACAAGGCGAGGTCCTAGTATAGCTGCCCCTCCTACCTCTAGCCAATATATGGTTGATCGGCATGGCCTACCATACAAAGCCTCATAAGGTGCCATCTAAATAGTCACTTGGAAACCATTATTGTAGGGAAAATCCACCAGAGGTATATTATTCTACCAAGAACCTATAAAATCTAGGATGCATTCTCGAAGCATGTCCTCCATCACCTGAATCGTACACTCAGACTGGCCTTCTGTCTGGGGATGGTAAGCTGTACTCAGAACCACTTGTGTACCCAAATCCCTCTATTGTCCCTTCCAGACCCGAGATGTAAAATGGGTATCCCAATATGAAGCGATGGAGTTCAGAACCCCATGTAAATGTAAAATCTATCAAATGTATAACCTACCAATCTCATCAACGCCAAAGGTCTCCTTGATCGGTAAGGAGTGTGAAACCTTCATGAGTCTGTCAATTACAACCATAAAAGCATCATTACAACGAGGTGACCTCGGTAAACCTATCATGAAGTCCATCGTGACATCATTACACTTCCAAATGGGAATGGGTAACTACTGAAAAATACCTCCTAGTCACAGATTCTCTGCCTTCACCTGCTGACAGGTGGAACACCTCATCAAAAAACTAGTAACATCTCTCTTCATACCTAGCCACTAATACTAATGGTGTAGATCTCGATACATCTTGGTGAAACTTGGTTGAAATTCCCAAACTGAGTAATAAAAATCTTGTATAAGATCCTAGTGTATGTCTATTATCACCCACAATCACCCATGAAAATGTAAGATCTCATCCTCGCCTATGGTCCATCCAGGAATAGGGTCCTCTCCTGGAACACTCTTCTATAAAACTAGGCCTTCAGAATATGATAGATTCATCTTTCGCACTCGATCAAGTAGAGTAGAGGTAATAGCTATCGAAGAATGAAACAGTTGCCACTATCTATCATGAACCTCCAAATGAATATCAGGAAATAGATCCATAAGCAGCCACTCAAGGTTGCCCTCCTAAACTGCCTGTATCTGAGTCATTCTGCTCAGCGCATCAGCCACTACATTGCATTTTCCAGGCATGTCGGCAAGCTCCAAGTCAAAAGAAATGTACAAATTATGTTCATTTAATGTACACATTGTTCATATACCTCTACTGTCCCCCGATTTAGGTGGTCTCTAGTTCACCTCACACAGACATGTACTTGGCCGTTACATGACCAGTACATGACTACCTGCGGAAACTGTGTACATGGCGTGTACTTATGAATTTTCTGAATTCTCCCATTTTTCTCAAATACAACCAAAATCAAGATCCATACATAGAATGAATATTTTAGTTCTTACAACTAATATACTTTACCAAATTCAATTCATATATGTGGATTAATATGATTTAAAATTAAAACAATAAGTGTGATGAGATTTTTTTCCAAAGAATGTTTTTCTTAAGTATAATGTTTTAAAATAAAAAATTAAAATATAATTTAATTAAATGACATGAATTAGATTAAACACAATATATTTCCACAAATTTTACATTTATAACAATTCAAAATTAAATTTTACTTTTTAAATTCTTTGAACAAAAAGGCAATTTTCAATAAAAATCGGTATTTTTACTATTTTTCAAAAAAATAATATTTTCAAAAAAAATTCAAAAAATCATACTAAGACAATTTTAATATGTCTATTTCAAAATTAAAGTTTATATTTTCAAATATATTTTATACAATTGGTAAAAAAATAAAAATAAGTTTTCAAAACATGATGGAACATATTTTTTGAAAAAATACAGTTTTTATGCAAAAAATAGATTTATTGTTTTCTTTATTGAGTCATAAGTCCCACTTGTTACTTTTCTATTCCTTTTTTTTTAAATAAAAAAACAATTATTCGAAAAATGATTACTATATTATTATGATTGAAGTGTTTTAGAATGTTTTTATAGAAAACATTATATTTTAAACAACATAGAATAAGTTCTAAAGTATTGTGGATATAAAAATTTCATTCTTCTTTATGATTATCATGATGAGTATGTGTCTAATTAATCAAAACATCCTTTATCAGAACCATAAGTTTTACATTTTTGTCTTGTCTTTCATACTGACAAAAGTATTAACTATTGGAAATATACTGTTATCGATACCACTCGACTTATACTCCTATGGATTATCATATTGACATTGTTAAAGAAGTCCATTAGACTGACTAAGTCTATAATCAGAATACAAATACATATTATTAATGAAATTAATCTATTAAAAATGTGATGGTGTTTATCAATATGATGTAAAACATTGAGTTATGCCAAATCAATATGATATGTTAAGTTTCTGGTGTCTGAAGTCGTTGAAACGGACATGGAAAATATGATCATTGAATGTAAACCTATAAATATCATGTCATTTTATGACTTTAGGGCTATTTGTTTGGTTGATTACTTTCTGTCTCAAATATTTATTTTCATGAAACACTTGTTCTTAGTGAGTGTAATTATTTAGAGTGTTTTCAATCTAAGGAAACTATAACGTCCCGGTTTCGAAAGCCGCAGAGAGGCACCCCATACCCAGTTTGTCACAGGGCCTCAATTGCATTTCTCGGAATTTCATAGGCTACCGACTATAAGTGAGGGAATTGGGTGTGATAGTGTGGAATCTATGACCTTATTGGCAGAGTAACATAATAGAAGTAAAACAAATAGTAAGAGTGGAATCCGAAATAATACCATACCAAAAGTAAAGAGTGGAAGTAATAAACAGTTGGACCTCACATATCTAAATAATTAATGATACATATGTCTAGGAAAGCATCCAAAGAAGTCACAATGTTGGAATACAGTAATAAACCAAAGTAAAAAAGAAAAGTAGTAAGAATATCCATATCATCATAAGACATAGCTTGGTCCCATGCTCTCCAGCTCCATAGTAATCATGTACCGGAAGTAGAAGGGTTCTCTCCCTTATCTATACCTATAGTAATATAATCTATTTGGGCCCAAAAGAATAACCCAAATAGGGTGTGAGACTAATCCTAGCAGGAAACCACCCAAAGATCTGTTTCTAATAGTCAGTGAATATATATGGAAGGCAATAAGAAAAAGAGACAGTAAACAAGGAAGTACTTAATAGTAAGAATCCCTACAGTATCATTTAAAACATTTAATTTTATTTATTTAATCAACCAAACACAAAAAAAACAAACCTCTAGGTAGTTCTCACAGCCTAACCCCTCTGGTTTACAATACGAGGAAATATATACCAAATACTCTCTGAGGAAGAACTCGCCATCAATTCCCCCTTTAGTCATGTGTAATCAAAGACTCTCTAAGGAATAAATCACCGTCAATTCCCCATATAGTCTTCCAACAGTAAACTACAAACACTCTGAGTAATCACTCAATGTCAATTCCTCATGTGGCCTCATAACATAACTATAGACACTCTGAGGGATCACTCAACATCAATCCCCCCTACAGTCTCCAAGTCACCACACATGGCCATGTGCTCGGCTGTTAAACAGCCCACACATGGTCACTAGCGGAAACTGTGTACACGGCGTGTACTTAAAATTATTGGGCGTGTACTCCTAAAATTTACAAAAACTCCTCTTTTTTAAAAAAACAACTAGAAAGAATGATTCATACCTGAAAATAAGATTTGTGTTCTTACAAACTTCCCCCCTTAAAGAAATTCATCTTCTAATTTCCCTAGAAAGTCGGTGTAGAAGAAGAATCCTCAAACAGTTCCTACAACTATGATCGTACATCAGTCTCCCTCTCCCAAGTCTCATCCTGTAATCACTCGTGTTGTCCTGTTACTCTTACCAGAGGAATAGAATGGCCACATAGAACCTTCGCACTTCAATCAATAATTCAGATAGGATTCTCCTCGAATGAGGTGTCAACCTCTAACTCAACCTCCTCATGTTGAAAAACATGAGATAGGACTAGATGTAATGTTAAAGATGAGGAATGTGGAGGAAATCATGCATACCCTGGTACCTCTGAGGTAACTACAACCAATAAGAAACCATCCCAAATCTCTCCAAAATCTCAAATGGTCTGACGTACCTTGGTGAAAGCATACCCTACCTCCTAATCCTCCTTTTTTCCAACCTCAGTGTGACACGTGATAAAACCTGATCACTGACCTCGAACTCCATAGGTCATCTCCATCGATCAACATAATACTTCTATCGCAACTGTGCAGTAGCCATCATCTTCTGAATCAACTCTACCAGCTCTGTGATATCCTGGACAAGACGAGGTCCCAGCCTAGCTTCCTCTCTTGCCTGTAGAAAATATAAGGGTGGTCGGCATGGCCTACCATATAAATCCTCATAAGGTGTCATATTAATAGTTTCTTTAAAATTATTATTGTAAGAAAACTCTGCATGAGGTATGTGTTTCTCCCAAGAACCTCCAAAATCCAGGATGCATGCTCAAATCAGGTCCTCAACCACCTGAATCGTATGCCTAGACTGTCCATCTATCTTGGGATGGTAAGCTATAATCATAAGTAGTTATGTACCCAAAGCCCTTTAAATTCTCTACCAGACCCGAGAAGTAAATCGTGCATCCCTATCTAAATAAATGGAGTCTTGAACCCAGTGTAGACGTATAATCTCTCAAATGTACAATTTTCTTATCTCATTTACACTGAAGGTCTCCATGATCAGTAAGAAGTGAGAAACCTTCGTGAGTCTCTCATTGACAACCCAAACTACATCATTACATCAAGGCGAACTTGGAAAACCTATCACGAAGTCCATCCTGACATCATTCCATTTCCACTCAGGAATGAGTAACTTCTAAAAAGTCTCTACTGGTCATTGTTGCTCTGCCTTCACCTGCTCGCCGGTGGAATATCTAATGACAAACCCAGGAACTTCTCTCTTTATACATGGCCACCAAAACTAAATGTGTAGATCATGATACATCTTTGTGACACCAGGATGAACTTCCCAAACTGAGGAATGAAAGTCCCACATCAGCTCCTTAGGTATGTCTGATGGAACCCATACGCGCCCATGAAAACGCAAGATCTCATCCTCTCCTACTATCCATCAAAGAATAGGTTCCTCTCCTGACACTCCCTCTCATAGGAATAGGCCTTCAGAATTTGATAGCTACCTCATTTTCACTCGATCATGTCGAGTAGGGGTAATAGATATAGAAGAAAAAAACATTTTCCCCTATCTTTTGGGCACCTCCAAATTCATGTGAGAGAACATAGCCATAATCTGCCACTCACTACTGGCCTTCTGAACTATTTGTAACTGAGTCCTCCTACTCAACGCATCAGCCACTACGTTGCCCTTCCCAGACCTGTAGGAAATCTCAATGTCAAAAGACTGAAGGTACTCAACCAACCTTCGTTGTCTCAAATTCAGGTCACGCTGAGTGAAGATATACATGAGACTTTTTTGGTCGGTGAAAACCACAAAATGATTTCCCAATAGGTAGTGTCTCCAATATATTAAAGCATGAACAACTACAGCCAGCTCAAGATTGTGCATTGGGTAATTCCTCTCATGTGGCCTCCACTGTTGAGACCCGTACACAACAACCCCTTCTCATTGCATATGTACTAATCTTAGGCTGATACCTGATGCATCATATTAAACAGTATATCTCTTTCCAGGCTCTGGAAAAACTAGTATTGGTGATGAAGTCAACCTCTCCTTCAGCTCCTGAAAGTCTTATTCACAAGAATCTGACCATGAGTACTTTGAAACCTTCTTATTCATGCCCATAATTGGCGCTGATTAGCATGAAAAGTTATGTATGAAACGTCTATAGTAACCATACAGCCCTAGAATACTCTTTACCTCAATTACATTCTTCAAACGCTCATAGGAAACTACTGCTCTAACTTTCCCCAGGTCTACTGATACTCTTGTCTCAGAGATAACATGACCCAAGAAGTGAATTTGGCCCATCCAAAAGTGGCATTTTGATAGCTTAGCATATAACTGATGCTATCTTAGTGTACTCAAAATGATCTCAAGATGTGTGGCATGGTCATGTCGAGTGTGATAGTACACCAATATATTGTCCACAAAGACTACCACAAAATATTCCAAGAATGGATGGAACACTCAGGTCATTAGCGCCATGAAAACTGAAGGCACGTTCATGAGACCGAACAGCATAACCACATACTCGTATAGACCATACCTACTCCCAAAGGTTGTAAGAGGTACATATGATGGTCTAACACACAACTGATGGTAACCGGACCTCAAGTAAATATTTGATAACACCTGGGCTCCCCGAATATGATCAAAGATATCATAAATCCTCATCAAGGGATATCATTTCTTGACCGTCAACTGGTTCAACGTCCGATAATCCACACAAATTTGGAGGGTACCATCCACCTTCTTTGCAAATAGGATAGGCGAAATCCAAGGAGAAGTACTGGGTTGGATAAAACCCTTTACCTGCAACTCCTCCAATTGCTTCTTGAGCTCCTGTAACTATGGTGTAGCCATCCTGAAAGGAGGAATAGACCCCAGTGCCGCTCCTGGCACACACTCAATAAAAATTTCAACCTCTCTCTCTGGAGGAAAACCTAAAAAGTCCTCTAAAAATACTTCCTTGAAACAATACACTAATGGTGGAAAGTCAAGCTGTGAAGTCCCCTATTCATCCAGATACAGACTAGAAAACTAGGTTGTAACTCCTCCCAACCCATGATGCTCGGGTCCCGCTGTACTCGCCTGAACATCCTATTTTCCCTTATGATAAAATGATCTGCCCTCTGGTGATGTGAAACTCTCCCTACGACGATGGCAGTTGACAACAGCCTATAAGGGAACTAAGTAGTTCATTCCAAGAATGACATCATAACCCATCATCTCTAGTACAAAGAGGTCCCAAAAGAAGTAACACCCACCAACCTCTAGAGGGAACCCCTTGAACTATTGTATACTAGCCGTTATTTCCCCCAACGATGTGTCTAGAATCAAGACATCAACTAAAGAAAAAATATAGAGCCCAAGGCTCTCCACAATAGTAACCGATATAAAGCTATGGGAAGCCCCTATATCAAAAAGAGCAAAAGAAAAAAATATGTCAATTAGGATCATACCTCAAACTATAGAGGTTTTAGGATCCTACTTATCTTGGGTCTACTCCACTATAAAATTATAACCTGTTCAGTGTCCCTATGACCCTGCCTAACCACTCTGAACTGATCCACCCTGTTGTCACTGAACGCCTAGAGATTGGCTACCATGGCCACGACATCCACCTCGGCCTGTAAAACCTAAAGAACTCCAGTTCCCTAACTGAAGAGAAACTGGTGTTGCTGCTCCTGTATGCAGAGTCATAGAAGAACCCATTTAACCACCTGATGGTGAGAAGAACTGATAGAATCCCTGAAGATGGCTCATCTTGCTGTATAATCAGCACACCATTGGGTCTCTCAGGAAATATGGTCGTATATGCTCGCTCTTCCCACACTAGTAGCACACCACCTAGCTACCAGAAGAAGTGTTCCACCTCCTCAGATCCCTACGTGAAGACTCCCTGCTGTGCTTCCTGCTTTCAATAGTAGAAGCACTAACTCTGGATGCAGAACCGCCCTGGTTCACAGCTCTAGAATTCCTCAGGTTACGCTCTGTGATCAGTGCATGGTTGACTATTGAGGATATCGATGTCAACCTGAATATGTTTACCTGATCCTGAATATCCCTCCTGAGACCATACTCAAACTTTTGTGAAAGGAAAAACTCATCACTTCCATGAAAGGGTGTAAAGCGTTGTAGCTCTGTGAAGTGAGAAGAATACTCCATGACTAAAAGAGTACCCTACTCCAAACTCATGAAATTTTAGGATCGATTGGCCCTCAAAGTCTTCAGGTAAAAAAAATTGTAAAAGGCATGCTAGAACTCATCCCAATACATCACATACAGGTGTCCCACCTATGAGATCACATCTCACCATCTCTTGGAAGAATCTCGAAGCATGTATGTAGAAAGTTTCACCCTCCTCTCTAGAGTCATCTCCAGATGCTCGAAGATAGAAAGTATGGATTCTAACCATGAATCTGCAGCTAGAGGTCCTCCTTCCCCTATGAAGGAGGGAGGAAGATGCTTTTAGAAACCCCGCTTCAACTCTTCCATAGACAGGGTAGAAGGTGGTACTCCTCAGAAAGTCTATATAAACCTCATAAATAATTCTCGGAACTGTGTGTCAACACCTATGTCTGGAATGATGGCTGGTGCCAAGACTGGCACAACTAAAGAATCAGTTGGTAGTTCCTGATCATCCATGTACTATGTCTGATCATCGACCTAAATCTAGTATACAACCAGAGGACGTCTCGGCAACATGACTCTTTGAGGTTAAGAGCACACCTTAGATCAAGATTAATAGGGGATGAAACTTAGAAGTGTAAGAAGGGAGCAAGAGAAAGAAAGTATTCAACTTTTACAAAACACGGATACATGGCGTGTATAATGCCTACAAGGCATGTTCCCTTCCACATTCACATGGGCATGTACTTCTTCTAACACTGATTTTGTAACACCCTACACACACAATGTGTTGTACTAACACACAACGTGTACTTGAATCCTCTTCCCTTTCCAGAGTTCTTCTACACATCTAAGCCACACGGTTCTCCGATAACAAGTCTATATTTCATTTTAGTGCTGGACATAGCGTGTACTAGATGAACATCACTGACCGGTGTTCTTAGTCACATGGCTAGTTACACAGATCACTCTACACAGCGTGTTTATTCTAGACACGACATATACTAGGAATATTTCACTGACCTATGTTGTTTGTTACACGGCTGAAATCAAGGGTTACACTACACGACGTGTTCAATATTGTCACGACATGTATGACTCATGCTTTCACCCATCTGTGTCATTAGTCACACGGGTGGACACATGGTCTAAACAACACGACATATACGTTCGGCACATGGCATGTTCTACCAAGATGTCCCAACCTCGTGTCTCTTCCCACACAGCCAGTGACATAGCTAGAGACTACACCAAATGTACATATAGTACACTGTGTGTACTTAAGAAAAAAAATTCCTTCCTAAAAAAAAGGACACATGGCGTGTATTTATCATTACACATCGTGTATTCTGGGTTATTACAGACAGTAAGCCTCAGGAACTACTCTAGAACCCATAAAAACATTAAACAAACATTAAAGTGCCAAATTATGATCCTTGAGGACCCATACTTACCGCGAATCAAAGATTGGCATCTTATACATGTTATATATAAACCTAACAGAGCAATGATCCACTAAATTCCGGTCCATGAGGGCCCATAACACCTCAAGAACGAACGTTTGGATTCCATTCAAACAAAACCTTACACAAACCAATACCTTATCAAAAATAGCTATTTTATCAAGTCATTTATCACAACAGCAAGCATATCTAGCATGAAATCTATTACAACAACATGAAATCACTAATGCACCCTTTATGGCATGGTAGGAATTCCTGAAATGAGATATCTAACAAGTTTCTATATGACGCATGAGATTGCACGCCCTCATATTATCAGGTTTTAATAGAAATAGAACCTTAATAATATCAATGATAAAAGCATCAAACATGTGAATCACCTAATGGTGAAATAAAATCAACAGTAATAATTGAAAAACCATAAAAATTGCAATAATGAGGTGAATTATCCATTCCCTATACACGGGTCAGCTACTCCTAGGAACAGCTTATTACCAAGTACATATTCCTTACTATCCCTGGCTATAGGCACCAAATAGTAAGTCAAGAAGAAAAGAAAACATGCCTATGATTCCACTTTGTAACATCCCGGTTCTAGAAGCCGCCCAAAGCCACCCTGTACCCAGTTGGTAAAACGGCCTCAGGTTCATTTCCACGAATTCCAGAGGCTGCTGACTAGTAGTGAGGGCCTTGGGTTAGATATTGGGGAAACTATGCTCTCATTGGCATAGTAACACAGAAGATGTAAAACAGATAGCAATAGAAGAAGCAGTAATAATACCATACCAAAAGTAAACAGTATAAGTAATAAACAGTTGGAGCTCACATATCTAAATAATGAATGATACATATGTTTAAGAAAGAATCCAAACAACTCACAATGTTGGAATATAGTACTAAACCAAATCACAAAAGAAAAGCAGTAAGCAACTCCATAGCATCGCAAGCCTTAGCTTGGTCCCATGTTCCCCAGCTCCATAAAAATCATGTACCTGAAGTACAAGGGTGCTTGCCCTTATCTATACCTGCACCAATATAATCTATTTGGGCCCAAAATCATGACCTAGATAGAGTTTTATACTAATCCTATTAGAAAACCAAACAAAGATATGTGCCTAACAGTCAGTGAATATATATGGCAGGAAATAAGAAAAAGAGGCAGTAAACAATGAAGTACTAAAAATTAAGCAGTACTAAAGTTTCATTTACAAAATTTACTTTTATGTATTTAATCAACCAAACAAAAAAAAATACCTTTGGGTAGTTCTCATGGCCTAACCCCTCTGGTTCACAATACAGGGAAAGATATACCAAACACACTTTGAGGAAGCACTCACCATCAATTCCCTCTCTAGTCACGTGTGATCAAAGACTCTCTGAGGAAGCACTAACAATCAATTCCCCCGATGGTCTTTTAACAATAAACTACAGACACTTTGAGGAATCACTAAACATAAATTCCTCATGTGGCTTCCTAACATAACTATAGACACTCTGAGGGAGCACTCAACATCAATCCCCCCAGTGGTCTCGCAGCTTGATAATTATAACAAACACTCTGGGAAAGACGTCAACGTCAATTTCCCCTATGGCCTCATTACACCAGGTTCTCATAGCCCTAGGGTAAAGCAATCATGCACAAAAAATAATTAGTAGTCAAAGTAAACCTCAAGAACTACTTGGATAAACAATTTACAGCATATCACAGCATGTCAGATAATATTTACTCCACCTTAACAATACTAGGCATGGAAAGAAAAGCAGCAGCCAAACTGGAAATGCTAGACCAAACTTTCAAAACAAGCAAACATGGGAAAAAATCCATAGCCAGGAAAGGATAACCATATTCACAACAATTAACATCTATCCAAAAAAACAAGGCATAACAGGTAATAATAGGGATAAAACCATAAACACGCAATACCCCGTTCTTGGGTATCGGGAACTTTTGCACATAAAATTTAAAGACTAACTATGGAAAGTCGTAAAACACCTACCTCGGCGTCATGATATCGATATACGTGAGTCTCAGGCCTTGAATCACCCTATAACACCGTATATCAACAAAAATTTTAAAACTGTACAACTGATAATATCTCACGAGAGAGGAGAAATCATGAGATGAAGTTCTATAAGAATAAATAAATCTCTAATGAGGTTCAAATTCAATCGACAGCAGTCGATTCGGAGAACGGATGGAGATTAGATGGCTTGGAGAAGATTCGTGTCCGTATGGATGCTCTTGGACAAGATAGGTCGAGAAGAGGTGTGTTATGTCCGTCAGAAGATACCCCAGTCCATTATATGAAAAAAAAAGAGTACATTGCGTGTATTTTAAAGGTACATAGTGTGTAATTTCCTTTTCCAGCCTCCGCTTTAGGCAGTCTCCATGTCACCACACACGGCCATGTGCTTGGTCGTTACACGGTCCACACACGGTCACCAGTGAAAACCGTGTACACGGCGTGTACATAAAAGTTCACGGAGTGTACTCTTGAATTTTCCAAAAACGCCTCTTTTTCTCAAAAAAAATTAGAAATCAACATTCATACCTAAAAAAGAAGCTCTTGGTTCTTATAGAAACCATGTCAGGTTGTCTCCTTCTGGACTTTTGTAATTGTGATTATTTCCCAGTCATTATTATGATCATGTTATTCCAGGGATTGGAAGATGGGGAATCAAATCTATTGTATTGATGTCTTACGATGATATTAAGACAGATCTGGCCATCATATCAAGGGATCCTAGGAATAAGAAGATAGGTCCATTATGACCAATGTATTAAGGTCTTTCCTGGTAAGGAAATACATAGTTTTCTTTAAGTATATAATTTTGGATCCCTTTATTCTTGGTTATAGACTACCTTAATCTTAAGGTTAAAATATATTAATCTGTTGAAATAACATGTATGCCGTTGTTACATTTTTTCTCTATTGTATTACTTGTTTTTTACAAGTTTTATATCCACAACACATTTAATAGAAAGTGAGTTCTCATATTCATATTTATATCCATATTGTTTTATCACATTAACTCTCATTATGATAAACATTTTTATATAAACTAGAACAATAATGTTTCTGATTTTCACTCTGATACAATCATAATTATTTGTGGTTCTGATTATATGACTATGTTTATTGAAATATGGGTAGAGTATGATAACCTACAAGGAAAGGATTTGGATTTTTTTAGTTTAATCTTATTAAACAAATTTTTTAAAACTATAATTCACCCCTTCCCTACTCTTGTAAGAATTTTCATTTGACAAAATCTTATAATCCTATAATTTTTGATAGAGTAGGATTCCCTATTCAAATACTTGATGAGGTTTTTACTTTATTTACTATTGAATGTTTTGTAAGTTTATTATAATTTTTTTTTTGTAAACTTTTTTTATACTAACACATAACTATGAAAAATATTTTTAATTTTCCTAAATATGGTAGGTATGAATGTCAAATCTATAGATAATATAATCCAAATAGACCACCTATATTTGATGGTTATAATTATTATTACTATAGGGATATGATGAAAACCTTTTTTATCAACAGAGGATTTGACAATTTGGAAATGTTGACTAAGGATTATAAGTTTTTCAGAAGGAAGTAACTGATTTCACCCATCAATCAAAATAATATTATCAGTTAAACTATACAGAATTGAATACTTTTTTATATTCTTTAAAAACAATCATTTATATTCAAATTTATTCTTGTGGAAATTCTAAATGTATATTGAAAAATCATAAAGTCTCACATTTTGGTACATCTAAAGTAGTTGAGACTAGGAGTTATTTGTTAAGAGTATACTAACAAGTCATTGATTTCTTATAGGGAGAATCTGTTTCAAAGAAGCAGAAGAGATTCATAACGATGATAAACATTTTACAATCTATTTGTGGTAAAGGTCTTGATGATGAGATATTTTTATAAAATATAATCTATATCCTGAAAAATTAATAGGAATCTAAGAGACCATAAATTGATGAGATAATAAAGTTAAATAATCTTACCTTGGATCATCTAAATGGTACCCTTATGAAGTATGAGGGAAATATCAAGAGAGATACTAAAAAATAAAAAAAATGGAGGAGTTTCCTTTATAACAACATCTACCTTACTTAAACTAGTACAATCCCTAGAGAAAGTTGTTAAGTCTTTAAGAAAGAAGAAATTTGATTTTAAATATGATTCATGTGTTCTAAACATTATGACAATTAATTAGAATATTTTTTCATAAAGAATAATAATATAGTTAGAAAGATATATTTATAATGCTGATAAATGAATGGACATAAATATTGAAGTGATAAGAAAGAATATGTTTCCCTATATGAATCTAGATAATATGGACACATCAGGCCAGATTGTCCAAAGTTCAGGTGGAAGGATTAGAAATAAAATTATTCATAAATTAATGTAAAAAAATTATTAAAAAAATTCATGAAATTTATGAATGATATTGACCCAAGTATTTCTAGTAGAGATTATTATTCTGAGATTTTAATAGATAATGAAATTTATAATCAGAGGAACATAGGTATTTTTTTAATGTTAATAAAGTTAATATATGTTGAATGACTAAGGTAAGAGTATATGAAAGCCTTGACAATATTTATTTATTTTAATAATCTTATTGAGAAGGATTCTACATATTCTAATGAAGATTATTCCTCATAAAAATATAATATTATTCATAATTATGACGAAGTTTATTGTTTTTCTAAATTTCTTAAGATTGAAAACATTAAAAATTTAAAAAATGTTAATTCTATGGTAAACTTTTATAAGGATAATTAGATGATAAATGTTCAAAAAAATTAATATCAGATCATTAAAATATCATTATAATAATATTTTTGAGAAATAAACTATTTATAAATACTTTAAAAAATTTATTTTTGAGAAAAATATTTTAGAAAAAAAACATAACTCTAAAACTAATATTAATAAGGATAATAATTTATTTCTAAAACTAAAATCTTTAATCTCTAGTTTATGAAAACTTTTATCAAACTTCACCATAGGTAAAGAAATTTTTAAAAAAAATTATAAACCAATTAGACTTATTAGTAATGGTTCTATAATTTTTTATAAATATAAAAACCTATTTTTATAACAATTTCATTACTCCAAAAAATGCCCATTTTTTCTCTAAAGGTCAAAGAGGTGGTCATGAGGAAAATAATTGTTCATTAAACAATGTTTGGTCAATAGGATTGCACAACAGCGGTTTTTATAAATAAATGTGGATTCCTATAAACTTTTTTCTAACATTACTAGACCAAAGATTGTTTGGGTTCCGAAAGCCTAATTTTTTCAAAAAAAACAAATAAAGTACCAAAGAAAAATAATATACGGTACATTGAGAGTGGTTGTTCTAGAAACAAGTCTAGAAACAAATACTTCTTCAAGAAAATTATCAAAATTAAAAGTTTCAAAGTAACTTTAAAAGATAATTCTCAATGGGAGATTATAAAAATAGGTAATAATGTTATTCCTGGAAAATATCTTATTTAAAAAAATTTATTTGTTATAGACCTTAAGAAAAATCTTATAAGAATAAGTCAACTATGTGATGAAGGTTTCTTTTTGATCATTCATAATGATAAATATTTAGTACATAGTATCAAGAATGAATTGATTTTTTATGCCAATAAGCATGAGAATATCTATACACTTAACATAGAATACATTAAGAGCCAAGAATTACATTTTCTTAGTGAAATGTTAGATAAATCTTGGTTATGGAAGAGAAGGTTCGGACACTATAATCTAATAAACTTACCTAAGTTGCCTAAGAAGGGACTTTTTAAGGATCTACCAAAATGTAGGTTTTATTCTTCAAAAGTTTGTGGCCCTCTTCCATATGATAAGAAACCTAAGTCAATTTTTAAATCTATTAGTGAAGTCTCAACTTCTGATGCTTTATAGTTAGTTCACAAGGACTTTTTTGGTCCAACAATAATAGAAATTTTTTGTGGAAAATACTATTTATATATCTTATTTGATGATTACACAATATACACATTTGATTTTTTTCACACAAATAAATATCTATCCTTTTTTTATTTTAAAAATTATGTATCCAAATTAAAAAAAAATAATATCCTACACTTGATAACTATTCATAATGATCGGAGTGGATAATTTTTAAATTATTATTTTGAAATTTTTTATACTAATAAATTTATTAAACATAAATTTTTATCACCTAGAACCCCTCATTTAAATGGTAATGTTTAAAGAAGAAATATAATTCTTTAAGAAATAACTAGAAACATGTTTATTGAATACTCAATTGCAAAGAAATTTTTGATGAAGTGTTTAGTACTATTTACTATAGTATAAATTGAATTTTAATTAGACATTTTATTAATACAACTCTTTATGATTTATGGATGGGAAGAAAACAAAATGTTTCTTACTTCAATGTTTTTGGTTGCAAAGTATTCATCTTGAATATTAAAGATAGATTACATTAATATTTACCCAAATATAATGATATAATATTTTTTGGCTACCCACATACTAATAAGGTGCATAGAGTTCTTAATAAAAAATTGTATTTTTAAGGTAATAGTGCATGTTTAGTTTCATAAAACTGATCATTTTGTTTTAAAACAACCCCAACCAACTTTCTCGTATGTTATTTCTAAAACTGATTCTCAAACATTGCTAGAATGTTCTTATCATTAGGATATAACTCAAGAAATGGTTTTTGAAGTTATTCCTTAGGAATATTTTCTACCAATTGTTGAAGAATATACTTTTCAAAACCCAAAATGTTAGTTGTTTTTTAAGAATCATCATAGTGAGAATATCATTGGTGGTGTAGATCAACAAGTTAACAATATAAGTTACTTAAGGAATAAAATTGAACATTTATCATTCTTATACAAATTTGAACCTAAGAATCATGGTTAGGCTTTAGGTTATAGTATTGGATTAAGTAAATACAAGATGAACTCAATTAATTTGAGAGGAAAAAAGTCTGGAGTTTAGTTTAACGGCCTTCTTATACTTCTATAGTTGGAGTAAAATGGATTTTTAAAATAATTGTGATGATAATTGAATAATTGTTTGAAATAAATTTAAAAATATTTTATAAGGGTTATAATCAATAATAAGGTATTTATTATGAACAAAAATATGCAATGGTAGAAATAAATGAAGCTATTTGAATACTTATAGCCTTTAAAACATTTTTTAATTTCAAAATTTTTCAAATGGATGTGTAGTGTTATTTTTTAATGTATATGTTTAGGAAGAAGTTTATATTGAACAACCTCAAATTTTTTAAAATAAAAAACATCCTCAATACATTTTTATACTTTCTAAATATTTATATTGAATTAAACAGTCCTCTGGTTCTTGGTATAATAGGTTAATAATATTATTATTAAAAACAATTTGTTTAGGGATATTAAAATCCAACACCTTCTATAAAATAATTTAATAAAAATAGTATGATTGTAAAAATTTATGTTGATGACATCATATTCTGATTAACTCAAAAATCATTAGCAAAATGTTTTTTAAACCTTATGAGATATGAGTTTAAAATGAGTACGATGGGTGATTAAACATATTTTCTTGGTTTCCAAATTTAAAAAAATAATTAATGGAATTTTATATCTAAAATTCATTATAGAAAAGACATTATTATTAAATTTTTATAATAAAAACTAAAAGTATTAGTGCCCCAATCGGTACCTCAAATACTTTAGTTCATAATGATATGGGAAACCAATTGATCAAAATATTTTTATAGGTATTATGGGAATATTATATTACTTAACATATAATCATCTAGATTTAATGTTTTATGTATGATTATGTTCAACATATCAAGATAATACAAAAGAATCCCACCTAAAATCTTTAAAATTATTTTTTCATTATCTTAAAAGAAATATGGATTTAGTAATATTTTATTCTTCTTGTGCTATTTTCAAACTAAAAAGTGTTTTAGATGATAACTATGGTGGTTTTAGAATGGATAGGAAAAGTACATTCAGAACATGTAATTTCTTAGGAGATTATTTAGTTTCTTGGTCTTGTAAGAAACAAGACTCAATCGAACCTTCTACTGCTGAAGCCGAATATTTGGTAGTTGGAAGTTTTTCTTCTCATGTGTTGTGGATTCAATATAAACTCATGGACTATGGAATGGGTTTTACAAAAAATAAACTTTTTTTTTATAAAACAAGTTCCATTTCTTTAAATAAAAACCCAAAACATCACTCTCATCCTATGAATATAGATATAAGAAACCATTTCCTTGGTGATCACACACTTAAAGGATAAATAATTTTACATTTCAATGGACCATAGGGTCAAATTGTTAATACTTTTACAAAACCTCTTAGTTTCGATATATTTGAATATATCAAACAGAAGCTAATAATGATTAATGTAAAGTAATCATTCACATCTACTTCTTTTTAATATATCTCATTACATGATGTAAAGACCCATAAATTTCAAGGGAAATTTTTTCTTAATTTTCGTTGGGATTTTACGGGTATGCAGTTTCTGACGGTACCTGATTCCGAGGCCCGGTGTGCCCGGAATCAATTTCCGAAGTTTAGCTCGGGTATGTTCAGTGAACAAACGGGAGGGTTTTTTCTAACTTTTGAACCGGTGCTTGGAATCAAAATCTGAGGGCACCGTTGAAACCGCAATGACAAGATTTTCTTAAGAAGACCTTTTTCGGAGTTGCATTTTCTCAGGAAGAGTTGTTTAAATTTTGTGGATTAAGACTACATAGAAATAAAATTGTGCTACTAATTTTATTTCTTTTAAGTGGTTAAATCATAAGGATGGAGGTTCGGTGGAACTAACCACCCATGTGAGGTTAATTGTTTTGTTTATATAAATTTTTGTGGTTATTTGTTTAGTTTATATAAAAACTTTGCTTTTTTCAAAATTTTTATTTTTTTTTCTAATTGGATTCATCCTCGAACCGATAAATGTTTTAAAACATAAGTAGTTGAAAAATTTATTTAAACCTATCTTCATATCAATATCAACCATTAGATCAAATTGATTTAATATCAACTATTTCTTTCGATATGGGATAGAAATCATCACAACCATTTCTTATTTAAAGGATGACCCCCACCCCGTGTGTCCCACATCAGTTGTCCATACTTGTCACCCCATCTTGTTGCACCCAATAAGTTTCTCAGTCCATAATTTTTCTTTTTTTCAATTTACCCGATTCAATTATAGATTTGATTCCACCAAATAAAATTTTTCAATGTGGTACATTTTCAGATATGGGTTAATTAAAATATTTTTTTATGATAAGTATTATTAGATACTGAAATATATTATCTCTTTTCAAGTAAGAGAGTTTTTGTGTAGTGAGAAACCAAGATAAGGACTTTGATTTATTCTATCCTGATGTGGCTCGTGAATTTTATTTTTCTCTTATGTTTTTGAAGAAGGATGGAAAAGATAAAATTTATTTCTTGATGAATGGAAAGAGATATATGATTTCCCATAAGAAACTTGTTGATTTGGTTAGAATAAATTCTAAAGGAGAAGTTTATTTTCCATCACATAAGCTTCCAGATAATCTTAGCACATTTGATAGAGAGAAAACTGAGGATTCCATATTTTCATAATATTTAAAGGTTTAGAAATATTACCATCTCACCTTGGATAATCGTTTAGTTTCTTTATGGATGCAAGGATTTTAGTACCAATTGAGAGGGATGGAGATACTTTAAAAGTATCAGATGTTTTTATAATGTATTTGTTTTGGAATATAAGAATGATTTATCATGTCAAGTCATTACCTCTCATAGTCAACAACATAAAAACAAGCACAATAAAATCCAATATTATTATGTTTCCAACTATTATAAGAAAATGGTTATTTAATATATAAAGGTATTTAAAGTTTCTAATAAATTCTATCTGATGATAGACAACTATTCTTTTATAAGGGATGAAATGATAAATAGAATGATATTTATCTTTGATAGTAAATCAAAGAAATTTTTGAGAAATTTGGTGGTGATACATCAAAGGAAGATCAATAAAGAATGTCATAAAATGGTGATAAGAAAAAAAATAGTATGGTTGAAAACTCTCCACCAAATAAACAAAATAATCAAAACAATGTTTATGGTTATGTTTCTGATAATTAGATGAAAAAGAAAGATGATATGAAATTATGAGATCCAGATATCGGACTCAAACCTATAGAGGCTAAAGCCTTAAAATTTAATTCTTTTGAACTCTTAAAGAATAATAAAATACAAAAAAAATATAAAATTAAGTTTTAGGAAGCCCAGTTATGTGAAAATTTATTCAGAGGAGAAAGGGAATCTAAGATGGTTGTTCTACCAAACATTTCATACCGATCAGGTGAATCTAGTAGTTGGTTTGTCTTTTGAAAAAAAAATTGTTGTACATGTTGATATTATATAAATTACTGACATAGGGAATCAAAAGGTTGGTGTATAAGAATCGGTTTCAGTAGACCAAGAAAATCCATTTGAACCCAATCCTAGAGATGAGAGATCTATTAGAACTCAAAGATTGTTAGAAGAATAGCATGATCATGATCTTAATGAAAAAGGATGGTGATGTAAAAGTAGGAAAATATGGAGATGAGAAATAATAAGAAGGACTTGAATAATAATAAATTGAAGAAGATATTTCATAAGAGTTGGAAAAGAAGAAGAGAAAAAACAAGATGAGAATAAAGTGGTAGATTATAAGGAAGAAACTCAATTCAATTAAAATCCATTGGATTCATCATCATAATAATCATATGATCAACCTTCCAAAACTAATAAGGAAAGTGAAGTTGGGATTTCTGGAGAATCATCTCAATTAGAAGCATAATATCAATTGTAACCCCCAATGATTTACAAAAAACATAAAATATAATGAAATTCATTCAACACTGAGACTCTACAAAACAGCACTAATATTTACAAGAGATAGTTATAACCTAGTATTTAAACATAATTTTTTCACTTCTATTTTTTTAATTTCAAAAACAAAATATACACGGTTACAATTAGTAATATATTTAGAGTCTCATAGGATCAACTTAAATTTTTTGGTGAATAGTAACTTATTAACAGTAATATGACCATTATGAATATTAAAATGACCAAATTAATAGTAACCTCACTCATGAATGTATAAATAAAATTTATGCACCATATAAATTTATTTATGATGTAATTATATCATAGTACAAGTATGTTAATATTTTAAGAATTAAGAATTAAGTGTTAGTATTCTAGTGAGTAATAAATATTAAATAATTAATAAAATGATTTATATAAAAATTCATGTTAATAAAATGTATTTATAAATCAATATTTTTGCATCCTATAATTTTAGGATAATTTTAGAAAATTTTTAATTTTTCAAGGTGTTATAAAATCTGTTTTAATCTTAAAAAATGTATTTTTTGAGTAAATTATGTTTTTAGTTATAAATTAAATTTCTCTTATGTAGTAAATTATATTCATAAAATGGTTTTTATTTTTGAATTCTAAATTTATAAAAAAGATTATGGTGAATTTTTTTATTTTTCTAAATTACTAGATTTCTGTGAATAGTAAAATATGATAATTTATGATAAATGCTAAATGCATGAATTTTATATTCATAAAAGATTTTTGGCTGATATAAGAACCATTGGATATAACTCACATGCACTAATTACTATATTAACTCACAATAATCAATAATATTTCTTGTCTGGTAAAAAATAAAAAAATAATGAATAAAATAGTGAAAATTTACCCCTCTCCTCCACTATAAAAACCACCCTCACCCCCCTCTTCTTCACACTCTTATATGCCTTGAAGATTGTCAAAGTTCTACCCAAATTCTCTTCCATATTATATCCCAATGTCCATGAGCTCTTAGTTTTTCTAAAAGACCAAAATCAATCATCTTAAGGAGGTTCTCAATGGGGAGTATTCAAGAGGTAAAATCCTCTGTGTTTTCCATTTAATTTCTTTTCATGTTATCTCTTTTATTATTATCTCCTCACCTACTCTATAAAAATTATAATGATAACTATTTTATCACCTATATACTAGAATTATGTCATGTTAATATAATATCTACTATCAATCCTCCTACTCTCTCTTTTATTTTTAAAAATGAAATCGTCATCTGGGAGGTGATGATTTACAACCTGTATGGATGACAATCTTTTTTTATTCAATTTATTCTTCAGGGTAGGTCATGATACCATTATTATAGTTAAAATAGAATATAATGTATGTATTATAAACCATTTAATGTTTTGGAACCAGTATATATACATAATAATAATTCATACAACAAATCTAGTTCATGGAGATTGAAATACCACCGTAATAATCTAAACAATTATCACTAAATTTCTTATATAATAATTCATCCTCATACCATATATCCCTATGATATTAATAAACATCCAATATTATGGATTTTAATTAATATAATATAAATTAAAATATGTATAATTATACCCATTCGACATTAATATCTATACTCAAATACAAGAATATCAATCATGAAAACCAAGGAAACAAACGCTCCCAAGAAAAAAATAACATCTTATAAATCTTGAAAAATGATATAAATGAACTAAATAAAACTAAAATAAATCATCTAAATGTTTATAAGGTTTTGAATTATATAATTAATGGATTTAATTTTACTATCCATGATGTTAAGGTCAAGTGCAGAACACATTCTAACATAAGGTAACTGTTTTCTTCCTGAAAATCAATTTTCATTCGGGTTATTTTTTCTTTATCTATAAACCAATTTAATTATTAATTATATTATATAATTATTATAAATTATATATATATATATATATGTTTTAAAATCATATATCCATATCATTTCATCATTATTTTAAAATAGAATAAATTTTTTACAATGTTCACTTTAAAATGCTTCCGGATACCCAAGCCCAATTAGAGTGAAAATATTAATTTCCTATCCATTTTCAAGTAACATCCATAAAATGTTTTAAGAAACCATGATTTTTCAAAAATCTATAATTTTTTCATGAAAAACTACATTTTTTCATTACTAGTTTTATACAAAAAATTATGAGAGATGAAATTTATTTTTTCAAAAGAACTCTTCTTTGCAAAGGAAAAGAGGTATTTCTTTCAATAATTCCTCCATGATTTTATTAGCGTATTATCATCTATATCAATACCTATTTTTTATTTTGTGATTTATATATATTTATTAATTATTATTTTCATATACCATATGTTATTAAATGGTTTATGATAAGTTTGACTGTGGATGTTTTATCTCGATACCATTCACTATGTTATTCAATTTTGTAAGTGATTATGTTTATATATTGGGGATTGTTATTTAGATATCATATGTTCATATTATTTATGTTTAGACCCAATAATATGAGGAATTAATTGGACTTAGAAAGTGATAGGTGGGGCCTGCTATAGCCCCTTGATGTATCGGTCATTCTCATGATTAAAAATAGATATGGACTTAGCCAAGGCCTTTCCCATTTTCAAATATGGTTTTGGATGAGGACTTAATGATTATTAGTTTTCTTGGATAATGCCTTGATGATAGGATTAATTTGTTCATAATTATGCATTCCTTCATTATGAAACTAGTAATTGAGGATCCATTTGATTATTCAGCTAGTGGAATATCCATGGTTATGTCTTACTATGGAATTATTTTATTAGTATTTATTTCTTCCATTTTATTCTCAATAATATATTTTAAAGGAATTGATACTTTTAATTATTCACCATGAATTATTATTTATTCTTCCACTATATTTCTTACCCTTACAAAGCATCTTGTCTTACCCCTTTAGGGGGTTTTATTTTTCCCCAGGATTTGAATATGTATATTATAAATGACTTGTAGGTATAATAAATGAGTTGTGGATGCTTCCAAAGGAATTTATATATTGTTTGTTCTTCTCCAGTTTTAGTATAAAATAGATATATGTATCTGGTTTTCTAAAACTATTAAACTATTTGGTCCTTCAGAATATTGTTTCCTTGTTTATTATGACAATATAAGGAAATAAAGCATTGGATCTAGAAAACTAGAGTTGGGGTCCTTAATATTGGCATTAGAGGATATTTAGTATAAACCTTAGAAACTAGATTTATAAAACATCAATTAGGGAACATAAAACTAAGTTAGAATTTGGGGATAATCATACAAGAGCATGCTTGAATTTTGGTAAGTTATAGATTATGTGGACCTTACGAGAAAATACATCACCATCTGGATAATACAATAGGGTGTGGTTCTAGCATATATATACTTAGGAGTAAGAAATCTAACAAAGTGTTCCAAGCCTGACTTGGGGTAACTTGGTTTATGACAATGGACCTTACTATAGGATCGAAATAAGAATATAGATGCCCCATATACAAGAGGGGGTGAATTTTATACTTTAAAAATTCCTTTCTAACCTTTAATGTTGATATAAATCATTCTATGTTTAAAAATGTTGAACAAGGTAAATTCACAAGACTTCTTAGTTTTACAAACTTCCTAGGTTTCGGATATGTGGTTCCTGAAATTTAACATAAGAAAAGTTTACAAGGAAAAAGATTCTACATTGAAGTGTATAAAATCTTACTAATCAGAGTATACAAGTATAAGAATTTATAAGATAGTTATACTTTATTTATTAATAAAAATGTAGTGGAAAATAAACTTGAAACAATACAAGTAACAAGTATGGAATCTTTTAACCCAAATAGTAGGGTATCCAACAACCTTGGATAAAGGTCCCTTGATTTATAATTTCAAGAAATTCTGTCTTACCCACACTAGGGTAAGCCCTCGATAAGAATATCAGAGTCTGTCTTGTTATCCCCACAAGCGCTCAAACTTCAAGGTAGTCAGCACCTTGGTTTTTCTTTATCACAGAAGTCCTCAAACTTTAAGGTAATCAGCACCTCTGTCTTCCTATCTCTAGAAGTCCTCTATTATACATAGTAATAATCAGAGTCACATGAATCAAGCTGAACAAGATATTCAGTACACACAAAGCATGAGAGTCTCTCTCTCTCTATAAATCACTTCAACATTATGTAATCTCAAAATTGATGGATTAGTCATTATTTGAACTCTTTCAAATGAGCTCTTATTTATAGGCATTTCTCCAATGGTCAGCTCCCTCCTCCAATGATCATATTTTTCCTTGAATCTTGATGGGACATGTACACGTGTCTCACAATCAACAGTTAGTTAGAAATAGAATGAATGAAAACATTTCATAACTAAAACAAGGGTATGAAAAATATAGTTGCTTAACCAAATCCATTTTTCGAAGTCTAGGGTAAAATGAAGTTTGGAGTCTAAGAAAATAAACCTTTTGAGTCTATATTACATGGATATTCGGATTCTGTTTTTTAAGGAATTTTGAATAATAATTCTATAGACTTCAGAGTCAAAATTCCAATGGATTTGGAGTCTAAATTTTGAGGAATTCAGAGACTAAATTTTGAGGAATTCTTCATCTGAATTTCATAGAATTAGGAATCTAAATTCAGAGAATTCAGAGTTTGAATTTAAGAGAATTTAGAATCTGAATTTCAAGGAATTTGGAATATGAATTTTAGATTAATTGGAGTCTGAATTTCAGAGAATTCGGGATCTATATTCAGAGGGATTTGAAGTTTTAATTCTGAGATTTCGGAATTATAATTCAGAGGAATTTGGAGTCCGATTTCAGAGAATTTAGAATATGAATTTCAGAGAATTCAGAGTCTAAATTAGAGAATTCAGAACCTGAATTCAGAACATGAAAATAGAATACTCTATATCTTAGTGTTTAAAAGATTCAAAGGTTTTTAGATATGAAACCAAATTTTACACTTAGAAATAAAAACAGTCAGATTTAGGGAAACTATGACATGAACAATGAAAACAAAGGTAACAAGAAAATTTTCTTGGGGAAGGAAAATTTTCTTATTAAGATAAATCTTTTTGGAAATAAAATTTTCCTTTAGATAGAGTGTTTGTTATATCCAAAACATACAGGAATAGAAAAGTCATAAGAAAACCTTATTGACTCAATAATCTGCCCCTTTTTGGAAATCACAAACATCCTTTCTAAAAAAATATAAGGACTTCAAAATTTTATGGCCTTGGAAATAAAAACTTATCTCCCTTTACTTATGGATCAAAGTGAATATAACTAACTCCCACTTAGGCTTTGGAATCACAAAGGATCATATTCTTGATTTACATAATGAGATTTTACATTTTCTTTTAGTCGAAAAACTTCATTGATAATAACTTTCCTCTAGATAAACTCCCCCTTACTTAGGGAAAACTCTTCATTACTTTGTATTCATTTTATAATTACTTAGTCCCCTTTGTGATTTTCAAAAAGTAATAAATAGAATGAAAAAAAAATGGTGCCTAAAACATTAGTACTAAACAACCACAAACAAAATATATAAAGAAAAACCACTATTTCATTAATGTTAAAAGAATTTGTATAAAGAGGTAGATACACCAAAATATCAGAATGGAAAGAAATTATCATTCTTTCTCCATTTACATCATCTTCTTCACAATGGTTTTTAGCTTCATCAGCTCCTTGTGATCTTTATCCATATGCTTATGAAACTGATATTGATATTAAATTTTCTATTCCAAGTCTCTAATCTTTTCTTCTTGAGCCTTAATACATTATGCTTGAGCTCTTAACACTTCTTCTTACATGACTAGCTTCTTTATAAATTCTATTCTGAGATTACTTTCCCTCTTCTAATTCATGGTGACATAATTATTTTTTCTATTCAGATGCTTAACTTCTTATTTCCGAGAAGTATGTTCAAGGGTTATCTTTTCCTAAAAAATTGTAGAAAGATCACTATGCTTACCATCATTGGTGTCAAAGGCATCTTTGACATTATCTTGAAATTCATCAAAATCTCTAAGGTCTTCAACTGTCTTCTTTGACCAGCTTTTAATATTATTACAAGATATTTTAGAATCCTCATAGATAATGAGAAAATATTTTAAATCTGCTTCTAGACTGACACATTTATCCATAAGTATTGAGACTGAATCTAACTTTTGATTTATCATTTGCTGAAACATCTGGCATATTGGGTCTATGCTTGGGAATAAGGGAATAGTACCAACAAGCCTTTTCAAATACTTAACAAAAAAATCATGTCCAAGGGAAGATGATTCTAAATCCGAGTGTTTGGTTGGTGAGGATTCTTTTTCTATGTCTTCAAATTTCCTCTTTAATGAAGCACCAACATCATTCTTCTTCACCGTAAATTAACTAGGTGTATCTAATGCCACCTGCTTCCCCTTATCATCTCTCGGAATGATGTATTGTGCTTTTGTATATTCATGTTCACTATCTGATAGCTGAACAATATTATATTCCTCAACATCCTCTTTCTCTGAATCAGCCACTTGATCTTCTGGATGAATGAAATCATGATTACTGTTTTCTTATTCAGAAGGTTTGTTTAACACTTCTAGATCCTTCTCTTCATTCCATAGTGTAGCAAGTTTTGAGGATTTGGATTGGGATGTCCATATCAACAATTTTATAGATGGACTTTCCTTGTCATTGTAATCCTCTACTTGACTTATTAAATCTTATGAATCACCACATCCTTCTTCTTCTTCTTCTTCATCCATTTCTTCTTATTCAACTATTTCTTCTTTATGATGTGATTCCAGAATCACTACATTCTTCCCCAGAGTCTTTTGTAATGGTTCTAATAAAAAAGATTCGGGTACTGTAACTTGTTCAAATGCTTTCTCAGCATCCTTGAGAAGTGATTATACTATCCCAACCTCAGACATCTTCCTCTTTTGATTCTTCTATTTTTGTTTCTTCTCAAGCTCTTTAGCAGCCTTTATTCTTAAACATTTTTCCTCATCTAGGTCTAATCCAAACATAGGCTCCCCTTCCTTCATGTCTTTCTTATCCTCTCTCTACTTGGCCTCTACTTCATCAGGGTAGGATTTTTTCTTCTTTGGATTTGGTGGTGCTGACTAACTTTCCTTAGCCACAGGGGTTTTCTTTTCTCTTTTGGTTCCTTAGTCTTTATCTTCGCTCTACCTTTATTAGAGGCTTTAACCACTTCTAGATTATTTGGAAAAGCTTCTAATTCTTCTTCAAATAGACCATAACATTTTTTGGATTCATTAGAGAAACCAGCCTTCATCCTCCTTAGGGTATCATCACTCAACAACATTACCTTGTAATTTCTCAGCTTAGAACTGCATGGAATTCTAAAAGATTCTAAACAAAGAACTATAATCTTTGATAGAATATCCGGATAAATAATGATTTGGGATTTTATATTTCCATTATTGGTATTCTCAATCGTTACCAAGATAAATTTACCCAAGTTAATCTTCCTGAGGTTCACCAAGAAATCCAATACATAGATATCACTATTCTTCAGAGTATCCTTATCCCCTTTCCTTGGAATTATAAATACTTCAACCCATAATTCAAGAATCCATAAATTCATTGATAGATGATCAATCTTCAGAGTCTTCACTCCTTTCAATCCAAGACACTCTATAGCTTTTTCCTTATCCAAAGATCCTAATACATCAGGTAATTTATGAGTACAGAATTATACTTCTCCTTCATAAGGAATTCCAATTAGACTTGCAGCCTTGCTGAAAGAAAGAGAGTAGGTATTTCCATTACACTTGAAAGAGAACTTGTCTCCACCTTCGTCCTTGAAGAAACTTGATGTCTCATAGAACTATATCAATATTTCCAGATATACCGGATCATGTGCCTTCAGTTTCGATACACAAACTCTCTCCCAGCCATTCAACTTAATATTATTAGATATAATGGAATCATATCTGTCGAAGACTTTCTAATCAACTAGCCTTTCTCAGTATATCTGTCATTCATAGATTTCCTTAACAGTTGACATATCTTTCTGAGGATAAGCTTCAGTAAACATTCAAAACTAAGGATGCTTTTGAGATTCGGAATGATCTTAAATACAGAGACAGAGATTTATCATATGAAAGCTTGAAAAAATGATGTGGGACAACCATCAAAGGGGATTTATATAAGAAATTGAAGATACTGATCAACTTCTATGGATGATCTAATGGTTGAAACAAATTCTGATAAAATATAATGGTTGAGATGATAAACGAAGAAGGATTTTCATAGGTTCCGATCTTTTAAGGTTTTCAAGAAAAAACATTCATATTTAAGTAAAAGTGAATCCAAAAAATTTAAAACAAAATGAAAATACCAGCAAGTAAAAATATAATTATAAAAACATAGTAAAAGAAACATACCTTTCAGATTACTTAGAAAAAATTATTCATAATAAAGAAAATTCTTTTTTAAGATCTTTACATTCTGTAAAATAACTACAAAGAATTTTGACTATGAAAATAATTGATTAAAAAAAATTTGATTATGAAAAATTTTTATTTTGAAATTTTTTTATTACAAAATAAATTTTAGTATGAAAAAAAAATTGATGAAGAAAAATATTACTAATAGGAAAATGTACTCCCCCTATGAAAAGTAGTTTCTTACTATAAGGAGATAGGTTTCAAAAAAAAGTTAATATGGAATATTACCATATAGTTATCATTCCTAACTTCTATTTAATATATTCAAATTTATAAGAGGGTAAAAATTTTGGGAAAATATGAGCAAGTTCATCTTGTGTTCTGATAAATTGAAGAATGATATCTACTTTTGTCTTGATAATCTTTTCAAAGAAGTTTTTGTTACTAGTCTTGTGTCAGAAACATTCACTATCCATGTACCAAGTATTGTTGTTGGTACTATCATTACTTTCCAGAAAATAAGAGTGTTAGACTTTCAAAACCCAAACATTCTCGGATCTTGAAACTTTATAAAGCAAAATTATTGGAATCCACATTTTCTTAGAAAAATACGATTTATAAAAACCTAAAGACTGAATTTTGTTTAAGGTTCAATTTATTGCCCAATGCCCACCACACTGACACTTAGTGCAGAATGGACCACTTTGAGGAACAAAATAATTATTACTAAAAACTAGTTTTGAATGAGTATAACCAAATCCATAATTATTCCTTAGAGGTGGAATTTGGGGATACATCTTATCAAATTTTTCCTTACCTAAGGTAATGTTTTACAAACACTTCCTCAAGGAAAATATTTCTATCTTTAGTCTAATAACTAAGTTTTTATCCTCAAAAAATCAGTTTTAGCACTAGAGTTAGCCTATAAAATATTTTTCTTAGAAATTAATTTTTCTAAATCCTTAGAAAGTTTATCCTTCTCAGAATTAACTTTATCAAGGGATTTTAAAATATTTTCAATATCATAAATTTTCTTTTCAATATATTTAGAAAGATCTGATACCTCTTTCATAAGAATATAAATTATAGAATTTTCCTTATCTAACTTTTTCTTGACTTTAAAATATTCACTCTCAAGAAGCTTAGGAAACCTAGACACTTACTCATAAGTAGGTAAAGTATTATCATAATTAGAATAAAATTATTCATCTGAAGATTCATAATATTTATTACCACTATAATTATCATTCAAGGATACATTGGTTATAGATTCAACATTGTGTACCTTATCCATTAGGCAATGATTTTCAATGGGTAACTTCTAAACTAAACCAAGATTCTTCTGATTAGAAGATTAATACTCTAAGGATTCATCAGAAGAGTCTCCACCACTGGCACTCCAGGTGACATTAGCTTTAAAAACATTCTTAGCTTTATCTTTGTATTACTTTTTTCTATTCTTCTCAAAATTCTTTTACTTTCTATCCTTTCTCTTAAGCATAGGACAATTCGGACTTATATGCCCTGTTATTCTGCATTCATAACAAGTGACTTCAGATTCTTTCTTGTATTTTCTTTCTTTCTTCTTATATCTATACTTAAAGTATCTCTTTCCATCAATCTTGTTCATACTTCGAGCAAGATTAGGTAGTTCATTCCCAGAATTTTCACTTTCACTTGTTTCAGATAAAGTGACTTTATTCAACTTGGATCTTGTAACCCTTTCAGGAGTCTTTTCTTTAGTAGTAGTAAAAGATGCACTTCCATTGCCATTATTTTTCTAATTCAAATCAGAATCTCTTTTTATTCTTGTCTCATGTTGAAGAAGAGTTCCAAAAAGCTCATCAAGAGTAATCTGAGATACTTTCCTATTCTCATCATTAGTTGTTCTCTTAGATTCCCACTCATTGGGCATGATATCTATAATCTTGTCCACAAGTTCCTCATCATCTAAACCTTTCTCACCCATGAATTGTAAACTGTTAACAATATTTATAAACCTTTGTTGTACCTTTCACACTGGTTCTCTATAAGGAAATATAAATCTATGATATTCTACTCTATGCATATATCTTCTAGTTTCTATAACCTTGGATGTACCAAAATGAGTAACCTGTAATTTCTTCCAAATACAATTTGTAGCTTCACAAGAAGAAACCTGAATATATATATTTCTGGTCATGGAATACAACAAAGTATTGTGTACCTTGTAGTTTAGTTGATATTATGATATTTCTTGATTAGTAAAAGTTCTGACTTCTTTATCAGGAATCTTGTAAACTCCAGTAAGAATAAAAAAGTTGTCCACACTAGTATTAATAATAAATGTCTTCATACGATCTCTCCAATATTCATAATCATTCCCATAAAATATTGGTGGTCTAGTAGGATTAAGATTGGCAATCGAACCAACATTAATTCTATCCATCTAAAAGAAAAATATATTTCCATCAAAACTCATTAATAGTAAAAGTTTGTAGACTAGGATAAAAATACTAAGAAAGGAAAATATTTAGAACAATGAAAATTTGAACAAGTAAACATATATGTGAATATAATTATTTTAGAGACTGTCTCTAACACCGATTTTAGGATCGAAATATGAATGTAGATGCTCAATATATAAGGAAAACTTACTGGGTTCCAGATATATGGTTCAAGAAATGTAACTTAAGAAATGTTTCCAAGGAAAAATATTCTACCTTAAAGTGTAGAGAATCATACTAATCAGATTATACAAGTACAAGAAAGTATAAGATAGTTATACTTTAATTATTAATCAAAACGCAGTGAAAATAAACTTGGAACCATACAAGTAACAAGTATGAAATCTCTTAACCCAAAGTGTAGGGTATCCAAAAACCATGGATAAAGGTCCCTTGATTTATACTTTCAAGAAATTATGTCTTACCCACTCCAGGGTAAGACCTCGATTAGAATATCAGAGTCTGTCTTGCTATCCTCACAATCCCTCAAACTTTAAGGTAGTCGACACTTATATCTTCCTTATCAAGGAATTCCTCAAACTTTAAGGTAGTCAGCAGCTATGTCTTCATATCCCCATAAGTCCTTGATTATACACAGCAACAATTGAATTCGCACGAAGCAAGCTGAACAGGATGTTCAGTACACACAAATCTTGAGATTCTCTCTCTGTAGAAATCACTTCAACAGCATGTAATCTCTAGATTGATGGATCAGCCATTATTTGAGCTCATTAAAATGAGATCCTATTTATAGGCACTTCTCCAATCATCGGCTCCCTCCTCCAATGGTCATATTTTTCCTTGAATCTCAAAGGGACATGTATATGTGTCACTCAAACAATGGTTAATTAGAAATTGAATGAATGAAAATTTTTAATAACTGAAGTAAGGGTAAGAAAAATATTTTTGCTTAACCAAATCCATTTTTTGAAGTCTGGGAAAAAATAAAGTTTAGATTCTAAGAAAATAATCATTCAGAGTCTATATTATATGGATATTCAAATTCTTTTTTTCAAGGAATTCAGAATCCGCATTATATATACTTCGGAGTCTGAATTCCAATGGAATCGGAGTCTAAATTATAAGGAATTCAGAGTCTGAATTCTGAGGTATTCGGAATCTGAATTTCAGAGAATTCAGAGTCTGAATTCAGAGAATTCAGAGTCTGAATTTCAAAAAATTTAGAATCAGAATTTTAGTGAATTTGGAATCTGAATTTCAGAGAATTCAGAATTTGGATTTTAAAGAATTTGGAATCTCAATTCAGAGGAATTTGAAGTCTGAATTTAGAGAATTCATAATCTGAATATAGAGGAATTCGAAGTCTAAATTCAGATAATTTAGAATCTGAATTCTAGAGAATTTGGAGTCTGAATTCATAGAATTTGGAACCTGAATTTGGAACCTAAAAACAAAATAATATATATTTAAGTATTTATAGGATTCCAGGGTTTTTATATATGAAACATAATTTTACACTTAAAAATAAAAATAGTTAGATTTAGAGAAACTATGACATGATCAATGAAAACAAAGGTAAGGAAAAAATTTCCTTGTGGAAGGAAAATTTCCTAATTAAGATAAATCTTTGGGGAAATAAAAATTTCTTTTAGATATAGTGTTTGTGATTTTCAAAAAATACAGGAATGGAAAAGTCATAAGGAAACCTTATTGACTCAACACTTACTATTCACCGGGTTTGACACTCCCTGGGGATATAATTAGGATAATTAAAATTTTAATTTCAAACCATTGTGAATGATTTCAGTGTAAATATGTCCCCAAATAAACCATGATTATAATCTTGAGATCGGACATGCATAAAATTTCAATTTATGTTAACTTTTTTTCAAGATTGATATTATTAATTATGAATCATAACATAATTTAATGTATTGTATAATTTATAAATGACGCTTAGTGGAAGGAATGGAAACTACATGAACTCTCGTATCCCATGTAGCGATTTCCCTGTTATGAAAGATAATTATGTTGGTTCTGAAGATGCAACTAGTGTTGAGAAACTTATAACATTACTAAGAAAACTGACTAAGGTTATGAACAATAACCATCCCCATATAAAGAATCTTTATCCACAACATGTAAGAATAATGTTAGATTACTTTATGCTATAATATCCTCCATGATTTAATGAGACGAAAAACTCATTCATAGCAGAGTAGTGGATGTGTTCTTTAGAGAAGATATTTCTCACTTTGGGAAGTAACTAATGAGAGAAGATTTTTATGGTATTTTTTCACCTATTAGGGGATTTAGATAAATGGCGGTCGATAATTCAAAACATGGAGGAGGAAATTACAAATAAGTAATATTGTAATTTTAAGGAAATTATTCTAGAAAAATATTACCCTCGCAAACAATTAGAGGATATTAAATGGAAATTATTGAGTATAAAAAAAAGAGGATGAAAAAATTAAAAAGTATGAATCCAAATTTACAAGGTTATAAAGGCATAACATAGACTATATATGTAATCCATAGATAAAGACAAGTCAATTACTTTATGGTTTAAAACAATTCTTCCAAAGGGAACTGGTCTCCCAAAATTTCTCATCATATAAAGAGATAGTCTCATGTTTTATCAAGATAGAGAAATAATTATCTAAGTCTTATTACTTTAAAGAAAAACAATATAAGAATATATTTGTAAAAGAAAAAATGGATAAGGGGAATATTAAAAAGGGAAATTTTCTAATATGATATTCTTGTGGAAAGAAACACCATGGTGCTTACTTAAATGGAAAAGTATTTTGCTATATGTGTGGAGAGGAAGGCCATAATAATGGTGATTATAAGAGAATGAAATAATTTATCAATGTTTAATGCTATAATTTTAGCGATATGGGACACTATGCTGCTAATGATTGTCTCAAACTTCAAGGAAACATGCCTCAAAAAAGGCCAAGGGAGAATTTTTAAGAATATGTGATCCCAACTGCGGAGGTTGATGTTCCTAATTTTGTGGTGGTAGGTACTTTAATCATTTCCTCAAATGTAGCCAATGATTTAATTTATTTTTTATCATCACATTATTTTATATCAATCTAGTTTTCCAAGAAAATTAGACATTTCTATTTTAATTTAATAAAGGAACTGTCAGTCAAAACTCTTAAGGGAAGCATCATTGCAACAAAGATATGTCGATCAATCCCACTTAAGACACATAAAAGTGATTTATTTGATGACCTTATCATTATACCTATGATTTATTTTAATAAAACACTCAGTGTGAATTTTATTTAAAATTATTATGTGAATATCTATTACAAGAAGAATAAAGATACAATTTTTTAGAATGATGTAGTTTCCCTTATCATTAAAGCAGAAAAATTTCCATCTTATTCTTATCAAGATCCACCCCTAGTAGGTCTACTAAATTCAATCCTTGGGAAGAAAAAAAATCTCAATATCTATGGGTGAGAAAAGAAATATTCAAATTTAGGATGTACCTATTGTGAAAGTAATGTTGATGTGTTTCCAGAGGATTTACCTAGACATCCTATGGAGTGGAAAATTGAGTTTTCTATTGATTTAATCTTCAGATTAAAGCCCATATCAAATAATCCATATATAATGGCCACAATGGAATTAGTGTAGCTAAAAAACTAGAAGATTTTATTATTTAGGGGTTTTCTCACCTGAGTATTTCTCCATGGGGATCTCTTGTTCTTTTTTTAATAAGAAATATGGATCTATGAGGCTATGCATTGACTATAGGAAGATCAATTCTATTATAATAGAGAACAAGTATAATCTTTTGTGCATTAGTTATTTATTTTATCAACTTCAAAAAGAATAATATTTTACAAAGATTGACCTCCGATCTAGATATCATCATTTGTGTATGAGGAAGGATGATATTCCAAAGACAATATTTCAAACTATGTATGGGCATTACAAGTTTATAGTAATTCCATTTGGAATAATTATTGCACCCTTTATTTTTTTATATCTAATGAATCTATTTTTTAAAGAATATATTGATGAAGTTTTGTGATATTTATTGACTATATATTGGTATACTCCAAAATCTACAAAGATCATAAGAATCACTTGCACATTATTCTGAACACTCATATAAAATTTGTGTTGTATGGAACGATTGAAAAGTGTGAATTATAGTTTCAAACGATTCATCTTCTTGGCCACATTGTCTATAATGATGTAACCCTAGTTGATCCTGCATAAAAGAAGGTTGTTCAAGACTAGACTATTCCAATGAACATAACTGGGGTACATTATCTTTTTGGATTACCAAGTTATTATTAGCATTTCATTCATAACTTCACCCAATTTCCTAACACATTAACTAAGATTTCTCATAAAGGGGTTAAGTTTGTGTGGAAAAAATAGTATGAAGAATGTTTTAATTATTTGAAGATGAGGTTAGTGAATGCTCCAATATTGACTCGACCATTAGGAAGTGGTGGATTTGTGATTAATAGTGATGCATCAAAGAAAGGACTTGGTTGTGTCCATATAAAGAATGATAGGATAATTGAATATGCATCAAGGTAGTTAAAAACTCATGAATAAAACTATCCGACTCATTATCTTGAGTTTTTAGATGTAATATTTTCCCTGAAGATATGGATAAATTATCTCTATGGTTGAAAATGTGAGATATATATAGATAAAAAGACCTTGAATTTTATATTCTCACAGAAATAAATCAACATGAGGAAAATAATATGGCTGAAACTACTCAAGGATTATAATTGAACAAAACACTACCACCCTGGGAAGGAGAATAAGGAATTAGATTCATTGAGAAGGAAGGATCATGGAGTTCAAAACAAATAAGGATTGACAAGGATCTTATATACATGGATCTAGTGAGGAAGGATATGGGAATTATCAAAGAAGGTGAAACATCATTACTTTTTAAATTGGTTTCCCAACCATCTTTATTATAAAGGATTAAAAGGTCTCAGCCAGATGATGAGAATCCTTAAAAGAAAATTGATGTTGTGAATGATGGGAAGTTGGTAAACTTCATGTATAAAGACAAATTTATGAAATTTGGGAGGATGTTATGTGTTTCCTCTATTCCCGATCTAAAAAGAAAGTTATTGGTTGATGTGTACAGTTTGAATTTGTCTATACACCCTGGTAGTGCTATGATGTATATAGATTTGAGGTAACATTTTTTGTGGGATAATATGACATGTGAAATTGATTATTATGTTTCAAGATGTTTAGTCTTCCAATATGTGAAGGCTAAAATACAACATCCTAGAGGAGTCATGCAACCTCTTCCTATTCCTACATAGAAATAGGATGACATTACTAGGTATTTTTTCATTGGATTACCAAAAATATCAAGAAAAAATGATTCAATATGGGTAATTTTTTATCGACTTACCAAATCTACACATTTCCTTTCACTAAGGGAGGATTTACCACTAGAAAACCTTGCATGACTCTATATTAATGAAGTTTTAAGACTTCATGAAGCACCTATCTCACTTGTTTCTACTCATCACCCATGATTTACATCAAAATTCTGGAAATTCATTCAGATATATTTGGATACTGAGCTTTATTTGAGTACTTCTTATCACCATCAACCTGATGGGTAGTCAGAAAGGATGATCCAAACTTTATAAAACATGTTAATATCTTTCTCACTTGATGTTCAACGTATGTGGGATCATTATTTTCCTTTGTTATAGTTTTCCTACAATAATATTATTCATTATAGTATTCAAATGAAACCATATGATGCATTGTATGGAAAGATATTTCATGCACCAACATGTTGAGATGAAGTTTGTGAAAGGAATATTATAGTCCAAGATCTTGCAGAGAAAAAAACAGAGAAGGTAAATATTTTTCAAACACATATCAAAGTATCTCAAAGTTGGAAAAAGTGATACCCAATAATAGAAGGTAGGATTTGGAATTTCAAGTGAGAGATCATGCTTTCTTGAAATTATCTCCATGGAAGGTTGTTAAAAGATTTTGGAATAAAAGAAAACTGAGTACTAGAGATATTGGTCCTTTTGAAATTCTAGAGAGAGTTGGAGGTGTGGCTTACCATTTGGAAATTCCACCTAGCCTTTCTAAAGTACAAAATGTGTTCTACATATAATTATTAATAAAGTACATGTCACACCCAACGCATGTCCTCACTTATGATGGAATAGATCTAGAACCTAATTTATCTTACTGTGAAGAGCTTATCTGAATTTTTCACATTAAATATTAGGTGTTGAGGAATCTAATGACTCAGCTGGTAAAGGTATTTTGGAAAAATCATAAAATTTAAGAGGCAACATGGGATCTTGAGGAACATATAATGAATAAGTACCCAAATATTTTTATGAGGTAACATTCTGGTAATTTTGAGGATGGAATTTTTGAAGGGAGAATGTAACACCCTATGTATTTATAAATAAATTTAATATAGAATGAAATTCAAACAACACTAAGTCTCTAAGAAACAAAAAAAAATCTATTTATAGGAGATAGTTATAACCAAGTGATTAAACATATTTTTTTCACTTCTATGTTTTGAATTTTAAGAAATATATGTGTGTATGTTTGTAGTCAGTAAGATATTTAGAGTTTGATAGAATCAACTTAAATTTCTGATGAATAGTAATGTGACCCTTTGGAATAGTAATCTCCCCTTATGAATATTAAAATAACCTTTATGAATGGTAAAATGGTCTAATGAAAAGTAACCTTACTCATGGATGTGTAAATAAAATTTTGGGACTTTGTCAATGAAATTGTAATATAATTATATCACAGTACAAGTAAGTGAATATTTTAAAAATTAATAATTAAGTGTTTCTATTTTTTTGAGTAATAATATTTAATAATTAATAAATTTATTTAAATGAAAATTCATTTTCATAAAATGTATTTATAAATCAATATTTTTTTGTCCAATGATTTTAGGATAATTTAAGCCCTTTGTTAAAATTTTAGGGTGTTATAAAACTAGTTTTAGTCATAAAAATTATATTTTTCGAGTAAATGGTGTTTTTAATTAAAAATTATATTTATAATATTTATAAAATTATTTTCATAAAATATTGTACATTTTCTAATTCTACCAGTCAAAAAAAATTTAGGGTGAATATTTGGTATTTATCTAAAATACTTGAAATTTTTTTTGAATATTAAAAAATGATAGTTTATGATAAATTCTAAATACATGAATTATAGAGTCATGGATGATGTTTATAATATTTAAGAACCAATGTTTCAATCTCAAATGCACTCATTACTTTATTTATTCATAATAATCAATATTATTTCTTATCTTGAGAAAAATAATAAAATAATGAGAATTTACCCCTCTCCTCCACTATAAAATCCATCCTCATCATCTTCTCCTCACAACTATAAGCCTTGAAGCTTATAAAAGTTCTTCCCAAATCCTCTTAACTAGTCTATACCCATGTATAAAATCTCATTGTATTTTTAAAATACCAAAATGAATCAACTTAATGAAATTCTCAAGGAGAAGTATTCAAGAGGTAAAATCCACTTCCTTTTCCATTTAATTTATTTTCAAGTTCTATCTTTTATCATTATCTCCTCACCACCTCTATCCAAATAATAATGATAACTTCATAATCATCTATATACTATAGTTATATCATGTTCCTTGAATATCCATTATCAATCCTCTTACTCTCTTTCTCTCTCTATCTATTATTTTTTAAAACAAAATCATCGTCCGGGATATGTTGATTTACAACCTTCTCGGATAACGATCTTTCATTCTTCAATTTCTTTTTCAATTATAGTCATGATTCCTTTATTATGGTAAAACCTTGATAAAATATATTTATTATAACCTATTTAATTTTCATTAATCAATATATATACATAATACTAATACATACGACAAAACTAGTTCATGGTGATTGAAATGCCACCGTTATAATCTAAACAATTATCACTGATTGACATACCTAATGATTAATCATCATACCATATAACCATATGATATGAATAAAAATTTACACATATGGATTTTCATTAATATCAAATAAATTTAATTCTAGATAATTATACCCATTCCACATGGACTTCCATACTCATACATAAGTATATTGATCATGAAAACCAAGGAAACGAATGCTCCTGAGTTATAAAATTCTATCCTATAACTCAAGAAAAAGAAAAGATATTAACATAATAAAACTATAATAAATCAAGAATAGGTAGATAATGTTCTGAAATTAATAATTAATGGATTTAATTTTATTATTCAGGATGTTAAGGTTAAGTGCAGAACACATTCGTACATAATGTAAGGGTTTTCTTTCTGAACAACCATTTTCATTTGGGTTTTTCTTTCTTCCTCTATACACCAATGATATTATTCAATTTTTTACATAATTAATCTAAATTATATATATATATATATTCCAAAATAATATATCCATATTATTTATTCATTATTTTATAAGATAATTAATGCTTTACAAGGATCACATTTCAATTCTTCCTAATATGAAAGCTCGATTAAAGGGAATGTCTCGATTTATAACACATTTTCAAGTATCATACATAATCTATTTTAAGATTCCATTATTTTTATAAAATTAAAAAAACCATGAAAAACTAAATTTTTTCATTACTGGTTTTATAAAAATATTTATGACAACTAATAATGGTTTTTCTAAAAGAACACTTCATTGAAAAGTAAAAGGGGTATTTCTCTCAAGAATTACTCAATGATTCTATTTGAGTATTTTCATCTATTTTATCCTCTCTATTGAATTTTAATCTTTATTGATATTGACCTATTATTATATTCATCTACTATATGTTATTAAATGTTTTATTTTTAGTTTGACTGTGGATGTGCTATCTTGATACCATTCACCGTGCTGCTCAGTTTGGTTAGTGATTATGTTTATAGATTGGGGAAAGTTATTTACATATCATATGTTTATATTTATTATGTTTAGCCCCATTCATATGAGTAATGAATTGTACATATATATTTATGGTTGGGTACCTACATAGCCCCTCGATACATCGGTTGGTCTCATGAGACAAAATAGATATAGACTTGGCTGAGGCATTTCCCATTTTTAGATATGGTTTTTGTTGAGTCCTTAATAATATTTAGTTGTCATTGTCAAGTCCTGGATGATATGATCCAGTTGTCTATAATTATTCATTAACTCTATATGATACTAGTAATTGATGTTCCTTGTGATTATTAAACTATTATAATATCCATTATTATGTCTTATTACTGAATTATTTAATCAACTTTTATTCCTACTAGTTTATGCTCAAGATTTTGTTTTGAAAGCATGTGTTCTTTTAATTATTCACCATGAATTATTATTTATTAATCCATTTTATTTCTTACCATTATTGGGAATCTGATCTCACCCCTTGCATATGTTTTATTTTTCTCCAAGATTCAAAGAATTATATTTTAAATGAATTGGAGGGATAATCTTGTAGTTGTGGATGTTTCCAAAGGAATTTCTATATTGTTTTTTCCATTCAAGTTTTAATGTAAAACATATGTACGTATTTGTTTTTCCAAAACTACTGAACTATTCTTCCCTTGAGAATATGACTTACTTGTTTATTTTTCCAATGTAATGAAAAAAGGCACTGAATCTGATAAACTAGGGTTGGGGTCCTTACAACAATCATCATTAATGAAATAGGAATGTGATCAAAATTCTAAAACAGAAGTTTCTAAAAAATCTAACACTGATTAGGTAGACATTTTTTAATTATATACTAATCATAAATTGTCTATGGAAGTTGATAAATAAGATTCAATATAATATAATAATAAATATAATGTTGAGGAAGTCAGAAATAGTCAAATAAAACCTCATGAGGATCAATAAGAGATGTCAGATTTAGTATGAAAATTTCCTTTAGAAGGAATTGATTATATTGATCATGTGTTGAAGATACTATAAGGAATAATTTATTATTTTCTTAGAAATTAAGATGGGGCAATGATAATTCATTAAAGTCTTGATCAAAAATTAGAATATCTAAATATTTCAATAGATAAATTGATTTAGACTGAGGTAGAGTTAAAAGTTTTTCAAAGAAAGTTCTCAGGATCCTAAAAAAGTAATGAAATCGGATATTTAAATGGTATTATCAAGTTTATGATGATATAAAAATGCATTATGAACAATTTTATGAAATTAAGAAGCTATTTTTAGAATCATAATGTTCATTTAATTTCTTATTTTCACACATGGATGAAAGAGTAATGTTTGTGAAGATTTTTAAAGATTCCACTAATGAAAGAACTGCGGAAGGTGAAGCTCTAAGAAAATAAGATTCGAGACATGAAACTAGATATTTCCTAACTCCTATATTCTGATTATGAAGTAATTGTATTGAGGAATGGAAGAAAATATTCTTAAGGAATACAAGAACATAAAAACAATAGTAGGAAAATTTTAGAAGCTCAAGAAAGACCATAAAGAGTTCTAGAAAATATAAGATTTTGTGAAAACCATGATGAATAGATATGTATTTTTTTATTTTGAGCTCTCATTATACTTTTTTTAAACATTTGGATTTTTATTTAAAGAATTACTTTTTCACATAAATATATTTTTTCTGGAAGTTTTTAAATTCAGATTGGTTGATTGTTCTTTTATATTTTCTATGTGGATGATTAGTTAATTCATTGCAATGTTATGTATATTTTTATTTCTATAAAGTTTTAGGAAACTTGGGATCCTTTCCCATTATTTCTGAAAATTCAAAACGTGGGGAAATCATTGTTTGGGGGAAATTTCTTAAATGAGAGAATAATTCTATAAATGGATAGTTTTTCGATAAAGGGAGAGAATACCTTTTTAATGAAATAATGTTTTATTAAAAGGGGTAGATATAATCCTAAGGGGGATATTATCATTTTCAAAACGATACTTTTAATTATTTTTATTAGAGTTACATACTCATGGGGATTTAAGGTTTAATTGATAACGATGAATACAAAGTACTTAAAAGATAAAGGAATTTAATCTTTTCAAGTTACTTTAATTTAAGTTTTGGGGTTTGTACTTTCCAAAAAGGGGATGATTATTGATTCACAAGTTCTAGTTATTACATTTCTATTCTTTTTGTTTTTGAGATAGAAAACATTTTTTTGAAAACATTTTTACTAAATTTTTATTTCCTAAGTATTTTATAATTTTTTATTAGAAAAAATTATATTTTACCATATATAATATAAGTTATAAATTATTACATATATAAATTTTACATTCTTCATTATGATTATTATAATGATGATGTGTCTCATTAATAGGACTCACCTATATCACAACCATAAGTTAGACTTTTTGTCTTGTATTTTTTAATAAAAATTAATTAACTATTATATTGATATAGGTATGGATAACAACAGGCAAATACTCCTAAGGATTATCATATTGACATTGTTATGGAATTGGTTCAGATTGAATATGTTTATAATTGAAATATGAAGACATATTTATAATGTAATATATATCTTGAACATTGTGATGGTGTTTATCAATACGATGTTAGACATTTAGTTATGCCAAGTCATTTTGATTGATTACTTTCACTCATGAATATTTCTCTACGTGAACAACTTGTTATTAGTTAGTGTAATAATTTAATGAATTTTCATTCAAATGAAACCTTTCCGGTTTGTCTCCTTAAGAACTTTTGTAATTATAACTCATGTTTAATCATTGTAAAGATCAAAGGATTCTCAGGATAGGATGATAGGGATTCTGATCCATTGGATTGAGGGATTACGGGGATCGTAATATAGAGATGGTCATCATATAAATGAATTTAAGGGATAAGAAGGCATAGCCATCCTAAAATTTCTATGAAGGTATTTCTTGGTAAGGAAATACATGCTTTTTAGTAAGTATAAAATAGTAGGTTTTATTATTTTGTTTTATATACTACCTTACTTATAACATTAAAATAGATTTATACTTTTAAATAGCACATAGGTCATTATTAAATTTGTTTTACATTTTATTACTTATTGTTTAAAAGTTTTATTTCCCATGTACATTTAATAGAAATTGAGAAATAGTATTCAAATTTCTATTTTTATTGTTTCAACATATTTACTTTGATTCTGAGAATCATTCTCATATAAATTAGATCTATAGTGATTCTGATTTTCCCTCTGATATAATTCAACTGTTTTGTGGTTATGATTTTGTGACTAAGTTAATCGGACTGAGGTTTGAGTCTAATAACCTACAAGAAGATTCTTTGGGTTTTATTTAGTTTATACATTTTAAACTATGTTTTTAAAACTACAATTCACCCACCCCACCCCACTTGTTGGTATTTTCATTTGACAAGATCATACGATCCTATAACCCCATTCATTAAAAAATATTAGATGGATGACAAAACATTTTATTGAATATATAATATATAAATTTTATTAAAATCATTCAACAGTAGTTGTTAGTTTAATTTATAAGATAATAACACATTACGTGCATAAAAATAGTTTTTTAGAAAAAAACAATTCTATTACTTTCAAATTATTTTTAGGTTATTTTCATTTCTAATCAATTGATAACCATTGAATTTATTTTATACATTTGTAAAGCATATATTATATTTAATTTAGTCATTCTTATTCATACTCACTAATTTAATGTCTAGGTGATAATTTTAAAAATAAATAATAACATTTTAATAGTATGCCTTGATTCATTTAAACTTATGGTTGTATATAACTCAATATTTAAAAGAAATAAAATTTATTTAAAGATGAATATATTATAAAATATCAGGGTGTTACATCATACCCCCTTAAATAGAATTCACTGCCATAATTCTATTTTGGTTATCAATTCTCTATCATTTTTAGAAAACCCAAATCGTAAAATGGGTTAATAAAACTCCCTCTTGATAAGAGATAAATGGTAAGTATAAAATTTATCTATAATAACACATAATTATGTTTACAAGTAGGAAAAAATTAGTGGGAAGTGAAAATAAAGGGATTTAGGATAAAAATTCCACCCAAGGAAAAATATACATTTATTCAACACATGGTCAGTAAAATTTTAATGACCACAAGACAATAAATCTTTAATATCTAAAGAGATCTTCAATTCATCATAAATGATGGTAAAAGGATAACATTTTTATTTAATGACCATTTTATTAAATTTAAGGGATTATTTAACTGTAAAGATAGATAACACAAGAAAATATAATTACTAGATAAATTTTTATTTTATAATCACTATTTCACCATTTGGTTGGGCTTCAATCAATTTACACTTCATTTCTTACTCTAGTTAATTAATACCCAAGAAAAAAAATTATCACTAAAGAACTACAATTTAATTTTAATGGATCAAAAATCTATAAAAATATGAAATGTCCTTCCATATGTCTCTAAATATTTACCAAAACCAAAATGGTTAGAAAAAGTTGTCTAATAAAATATATCATTATCTAAACCTCAATAGTATCACCCAGAGTTCAACATAATATTTATCTGTCAAATAATTTATATAAATAAAATTTTTTATTAACTATGACATAATATAGGCAGGTGGTAGGAACCACACCCTTGACACCCTTCTGTTGTGGGTTCATGCCTTGCATCCTTAGTGCATATGATGGGTTGTCACCCAACATATGATCTATCATTTTTTTATACTATATGAATATAAATTCTATATCATTACAAAAAATTTGATGAACATCCACACAAATATAATTAATCATCAAATCACATTTTAACCACAATGGTTTTCTATACAAATTATTTTTTCACAAAATAAAATAATCTTAATTTACTATTATTATCTTACCATCAAGGATAATATTAACACTAAAGGTTATAAATACATTTAAACTTATGTCCATAAAAAATTAAAGAATCATTCCTAAAATAGAAACATATAATAAAACCAATGGTTATTTTACCAAAAATATCTCCCATAATCTCCACAATCAATTAAACACCATCACATTATACCAAAAAAAAGAGTATCTATGTGGTTAAACATATAATTAAACTTATACATATCATCCAATGAAATGTTACGTGTATTTCATATCACTGTGGAATATCATGATTTGTCATTGGTTAATACTATAATTTATCATAATGTTTCATAGAGACAATTTGGATTGACCTAGATATATCCCTACGAAATGTTAAACCAGGTGTGCATCAAGGCCTGTTATTGTGCACTAGGTGATGATTGATTCAAATCCCAATATTCATTTTTCAAAGTTTTAACCTTTATGTACAACTATTCCAATTCCAAAACCACTTGTAATACCTAGATAGGGATGTATTTCTTGGAAAAACACCTAATCTATACCTTACCAAAATTTATGATGTCATCTTATACTTAGACGTATTATCAATGTCAGCCATAATGTTATGTTCTCTAATATATATTTTCCTAAACATAGTTTTCATGGTTTCTACTAAACATTCTATTTTGCCAACAATAAAACCCCAACTCATGTTTCCCATATTAGGTGGTTACTTTATCATAATGGTGCTAGATACAAGCGATCACACCAAAGGACTGAAATGTTTAATAGTGTTGAAAAAATAGATACATACTTGAATTTCACATTTTCTTTGAAAATTTAAAATACAATATTGTATTATTGTTAATAAATCCATTATTCCTTTTATCATATCCATGCATATAAATCATAATACACTTCTTAAAATCTAAGGGAAAACAAATATAAGAAGTGGTTGGGATCAGATACTTTGTATAGGTATGCATACAATGATATTTATCATGAATAAATAAGGATAATCTATATGAAAATTTAATTACTTGATAACACATGAACCTAGTAAATTGACCACATGGGAATCCAATAATACATTATTTTCCTTTCCATCACACAATAGTAAATTACCCAGTATGGTCATTTAAATGAATAATGATTATCCCTATAGGATGACACATGTTTTTTAGTGTATGTTTTCCTCACTCACAAACACCCTAATAAACATCCCATAAGGTCACCCATCTTGATCACTACTCTAAAATAAGAATACTTAACTGTGGATTTCTAATTAGGTAGAATCCCAAGAATAAAGGTGCACCTTGTCGACAAGGGTAGTAACATTTATCCTTTTAAGCCTCACTCTTTTAGGGGTGTTATAGATAACATCAATGAAAAAATATCTTGGATAATAATAACTAAATTCTCAATAAGGTAAATGATTAACATTGTACATCATGATCTCAAAGATCTAGATATCTATACCATCAAGATCATGTGCATAGATAGTTTAAAACTATGGGTTGGTATACACCAAAAACTCATTTAATTCTATCTTAATTATTTTTCTTAGGAGACCTATCAATGAATCAAGGGGCTATATAATATTTGGCGCCGACCATCACTGCATGTCTAATGAATTATTCATATATCTAATGATCGGTTCAATTAATAAATAATATGTGTTATCGATAAATATATGTATTGAGTAAAGAATATGACTTATCATTAATTCCCCAGTCAATCAAGTAACTTTCAAAGTAAAACACCATATGTAAAAAGGATAAATGGTTTAAGATATATTTATATCTATGATATAAGGAATATGGATATTTTAGGAAAATGTAACTTCCAATGATCATAAGAAATTTAATGTTTCAAGGTTTATTTAATGACTACATAATTAATAGAGAAGGTGGATGTCAATACATTCCCTGATCAAACTGGTCACAAACCATCTAGAGAAAGGCTAAGGATGGTATCATTACAACATATCCCCAGTGGATTATATGTTAAATTAATTTTTTGTGTTATTGATTATCTTAAATACTATAAAATATCATTTAAAAATATTATTGAGAAAAATACCCTTTCACTATGAAAATAACTATACAAAACTAAAATTTTATAAAATATTATGAAAAATTGTATTTGAAAGAATATTGGAATTTTTTAAAGGAATCCTAAACGTAGTGATTGTTCATGATGGTCAGAAAATTCCATTTCTACAGAGTATGTTAAAATGAATATTCCTTTCTGCAATATCCTATTACCTTATTTTAGGTATTTTCCTTCTATTTTTTTCCTATTTAATTTGGTAAGTCTTGGGACACCCAAGTATAGAGAACATTTGATGAAAAAAAATGAACTAGACTTTAGGGATGTGTGTTTCTTTTTTGAGTTAATAGAGTCTGGGTATAAATGTGTCAATATATTTGTAGGGTTCTCCTCAAGTTAGTGTAATTATCTAGGTAGATTAGATTTTCATGTAATGATTTTTACTTTTCTCATTCTGTGGGATAAATACACGCCATGTAGAGGGGGTACACAATATATAATTTTTGAAGGGATGATTCCATAATCCTAGTACACCCCATGAAGTGAGTATACACCGTGTATATATTACATGTTGTCTAATGTTAAATATTTGTTTTAAATTAAAATTAAATGGTTTTTCTTGAGTATCTAAGTCTGAAGTATTACATGCTATTAAAAGGGTTTACATGCGGTGTAAAATTTCATAGAAATTGGATTTTAGGGTCTTGCATCAGATAATGATTCATTTACTCTTTTATAGCCTTCTTCCCTCTCAACCTAGAACTCTCCTTCATAAATTTGGAGATCCTATTTTCATTTAAGATTGATTCATTCAGTGTTATATTATCAAGTTAGTTCTTCTGTAACTATTCAAGTTCGATATCTGTATCACCCACAGATTTCATTGTAATTTATTTTATTTATACTAATTCAATAGTTTGCCCTATACGCAACATTGAGTTCAAGCACACCACGACTTACCAAACTAGCTATTCAAAAAATGGTTAAGCATAATATTAACTGAATTTTTAATTTAATATACTCTATATAATTTTAACATCCATATTATGTGTTTCTTATACAGAATATAAGGACCAGTTCAACTTGTTAGATAAAAGAAGTATTTTTCAAAATATGCAATTTTACCACCTTTTAATGGAAAACCCTTTTTAAATCAAATATTTGACACTTTAATATATCTGATTTGACAAAATAAACTTCTTCTCTAGAATAGGTACATAAAAATTTAGTTTGGATAATTTTTTTTCTGTTTTTCTGATAACTTTCATATTTTGATGAATAGTGAAAAAAAATTAAAATTTAATTGAAAACAACTTTTTTAATAAAAATAAATTATACTGTTAGATTACATATTTTAAATGTTTTTATGTATAATTAGACTATATTTTTATAATTTATTAAAATGTTTTTCATTGAAGTAATTTTACAATTAAACTGGACATAAGCACATATCAATATTTTGCTAGTTTTTACTTCTCAAAAACACATTTCCTGGTTTTGACAACGAGAATTAATTTTAAAATAATTAATAAAACTTCTATGTTTTTAATTTGGTAAAGTAGAAATCATTTTTGAATTTTTAATATCAAAATTATCATAGGGTGAGTTTTTGGTATTTTTCATAAAATTTTCAATTTTGATGAAAAGTGAAAAAACATTGTTTTATTGTTTAAGACCAACTTTTATTAAAATAATTATTATTTTTATTTAAATTTATTTTAAATTAAAAATAGATACATAGTACCAATATTAGTTCAATTTAATTCATTGGAGTCATTTCATAATAAGATTGGATGTATAAAATTTTATTGAATTTTTTAACGTCTTTTACCCACCTTCTAGGAACATTTGAAAATTTTCATAAAACACAATTTTACAGCATATGTGAAATGAATTTAAAAAAACAGAGAGACATGGTTGACATTAGTAATTAAAATTTGGTTCAATGGAATGAAAATAATTTTTGATGAATAGTGATTTTTGAATTTAATTTACCACAGTTAAAAGTAAATAGGGTAATTAACGATAAAAATGATATTATAATTACACTAAAAAATGCCCTAATTTTATTGGATAAGTGTATTTTGAACAAAATAATCCTTATAAATAAAATATTATCCTATATTTTCACATGGATTTGATTAGTACATTTATTATATTTTATTTAAAGAAGAGTAAAAAGTGTTAAATTCAATGTTTAATAAATAAACCATTTTTAATATAAGGATATACATAAGATAAATTCGACTATAAATATTAATTAGAAAGATAAAAATATTTTCTCCATAATATTATTTTATTATTAATTTTTAGACATTAAATAATTAAATTTATTTATGACACAATGATGATGTCGTAATTACATTATTATTGAATGATTAAACTAATTGATTTTCAAAATATTAAAATAATTTTAAATTGAGACTTTTTATGTATTCCAAGAATTTTATATATTAATATGACATGTAAGAGTTTATTAAATATATTTTTTTCTAAATAATAGTGTTTTTATGACTCTCACAAAAACCAAATACTAAATAGATTCAAAATTGACATAAATAAGTTTTTAAAACAAATATTATATTATTAATTAATATAACATTACTAAAAATATAAGGTTCATAAAAAGAACTTAGATAAGGTTATATATATCAATAATGAACCTCTTGTGGTTCTATTGTCTTTTTATAGTATGTTTATTAACCATTTATTATAATAATACAAGAATACATGGTGAAAGTTAAACTATTTAACTAAGAGTTAAATCTAAAAGATAAGGTTAATATAGTGACCTAAAACGTTCTAAAACCTATTGGTTGAGAGTTTATCGACCCATACCCACCTTATCCTCTAAATAAATCCGTTTTTATCCATTAGAAACCGAAAATTATTTTATAATAAATTAATATTTCAATATTTTCCAAAAGTGACCCTCACCTCTCTTATGAAAGGGTACTTCCCCTTCTCTTAAAATAACACCTCCAAAGACATTTGGTTCGTCCAAACCCTACTCAAATATCCTCCCAAATACCTTAAATTAAACATAGAGTCCTTAATTTGATCTTAAATCCAACCTAAAGAGCCCTTTTTATCAAATCAAAAGGAAACACCTGAAGAAGAGATAATAATTTAATCACATCTTTCAAAGTTCTTTTCATCTTCCACTTCCTATTTCATTATTGTTTCCATTAAAAAATAATAAATCCAGTACCTTCTACATACTTTGGTGTTATTATAAATATTCTACAACCATATTCATTATTCTATCCATCTTAGGAATAACAAAGTCACCATACATGTGTACATACGACTTACCATCTCCACGTTGTGGTGTATTTTTTTATTCAACACTTCATTTTTTGGATGGGTATAAAAATGAGTATAATTGATTAAAATAATAAATATAACTTTTTAGTGATTCTGTATATATAATATACCATCCAATTATATACAATTTCACCCCTAATAGAAAGATATTGTCGCTTGTGCGTACCTATGGATTTCCGTCTCCACGACGTGATGAGATTTTGTTTCCCATCGTAACCATTCAAGAATAATGTTCTTATGATGATTAAAAATAATTATTGAGAAAATAATATAATTATTTATATGAATAAAATAAATCGTATCCATTACAAACATGACTTACATAACAAGACATATAAAGGAAAACAAATCAGTTAACACCTGAAACAATGATACTATTAAAATATCATTAATAAAGCAATATTAGAAGATCATATATTATATAATATTTATATATTTTGTATTTTTATAATTTAATAACAATTATTTAACCATTATACAAGATTTTAACCTATATTCTACTAAGGAAAAATACACGGTAAGGGGTTTTCATCTCACTTATTATTCTCGTGAGATTCAAGCTATATTGACACTATTTCCTTTTGTGTGGTGTATGTACTGCCCATGATTTTATTCCTTGTGTAATATAATTTAATTTATGGGTATTTACATCTTAATTGTATTAATATTATTTCAAGGGATGTATGTTTTTTATGTTAACAAATTGTTAAGGGAATTTCCAATTTTGATTTCCACTCATTGGGTTTTACACAAACTTCATAGATTATTTTAATCAAATATTTTGTGTGAAATAACTATTTATTTATTTATGTAGTAATTTACACTCCCATTTGTGTGTATATACATTTGATACGCATAATTAATCCATTTATAAATTATCAAGTCATTGATATGAACTAGATAATAGTAATCTTAACTCAATTTTCATTCATTGAGTTAAATATACAAGTCATCGGTATTGTTGTTACAAGAATATGTGTGAATGTCCTATGATTTATTTACACTAAATATCCAATAATATTGAGTGTATTTATATTTTTTACACATAATTATGTCATTGTTTATCCTTAATCTAAGGATATGGCCTTTATAATGGATTTCATCTCAATTTACATTCTATTGATACTTTTTTCTTGTTATGCACTAATTCACTTTTATATGGTGTATATACTGTACTTTGACATAGTATATCATGAATCCCTTTATTATCATGATATTATAAAATTTTTATTACTTCAATTTTTTTTATTCAAGCATGTATCATTTGGTTGGGAACTTTAACTAAAATATCATTTTAAATTTTTTAATTATTTATTCTTCTAAATCTTTCTAATTAATGTCTGTGTTTTAAAAAAATGAGTTAAAGGATTTATTTATATGTACATGAATGTTTTAAAATTAAAATTCCTTTCAAAAGATTCAAATTGGTAAGGGAAACTTTGATTCAAAAATCTATTTTTAACATCTTCTTGATAAATAGTGAGACTTTTAAATGTTTTCATGAAAAGGGGATATTTCTCTCAAATAGTTTTACTGATTATTTTCATCTATATCAACATCCTTCATTATTCTTAATTGAGGTTGACTTATTATAATACAATATTCTATATTTTATTGAATGAATTATGTTTGACTGTGGATGTACTATTTTTATTCCATTCATTATTTGTGGTTAAAATATTGACATTTCGTATGCTTGTTTTAATACGAATGTTTAGACTATGTTTCAACTTTTTCATATGAGAAATGCATTAGACGTAGTAAGTGACATGTGGATCCCGCTATAGCTCTTCAATGCATCGGTAGATCTCATTAGACAAACCAGTTTCCTGGCACAAGTCCTTAAGAAATATTATTTCTAGTCTTTGCACGAGGCCATGATTATGTGGTTATGATGTCCGGCATTATGCATTCCATCCATATGAAATATTCTATTGATATTACATGTTATTATTCAACTATTAGAATATTCATGTGAATAAGTAAATGGAATTATTTAATTTTTCTTTTCCATATTATTCTGAAGTTTAATTTTAAAAGAATTTTGTTTTAGTCTTATACATTTTCATCAATGTTTATGCTTATTTATGAATGTTACCGCTATATTTTTATCCTTACTGAGCATCTGAGCTCACCAATTTCTTATGTTTTATTTTTCCTAGGATGTGAAGAAGTATATTATGATTGAAAATCATGGATTCACTATGGGATATGAGTTTGGTCAATGGAGACACAATTTTGTATTTTTATTTCATAATGTAATGTAAAACTTATGTATGTATCTTGTACTTACAAGGCTACTAAACTAGTTGGTCTTTCAAGACATGATCTCTTGTGATCATGACAATTTTATTTAATAATTCACCAACTCTAGGTGAATAGATTCTAAGCGTTACAGTTGGTATCAGAGAAAGTTTTGTACAAACCTTTGTTGCTAGATTTAGAAAAACTATGATTAGAAGACACTACCCTAATATAGACATTGAGGATTACTATAGAAGAACATCAAGAAAAATCGTAATATAAATATTATATGGTTTTCAAAGAAATGCATCTCTGTCTTGATACAAGCAGGTAGAGGCGGCTCTGGCACAGATGTACCTAGGGGTAAAACCCTAAAACACCGATTTGAGCAAGACTCGAATGGGAACTGGGGCACAACAACGGGCTTTGCTGCACTCTGGGTTACGACACTCTTGGGGGTTATTCTAAGGATAATTCACATTTAATTTACAAACCAATTTGAAATATTTTAATATAATATGATAATAAATAACCTTGGTTAATCCTAAGGTGTTTTAGATTGAAAATAATGTGTAAAAATATTCTCTAAAATATTTTATGACTATTGTTACTCACAATATGCTTTCTTGTTTTATTTAATGGATGGATTCCAAAAAATCATAGTAAAATTGAACTTGTTGTACAAGGTGGGAATGATGTTGTAAATGAGAAACTAAATGAAATTTTGATAGGTATAAAGGATATCATGTTCATGTCGAAGCAGGTTTCCAAAAATATGATCAAAAATATATACATTAACCAACTCCCAAATTCAAAAAATAAGAGAAAGGCAGAGAATGAAAAGAGCTCCAGTAGTGGAGACCATGGAGAAAAGAAATCTCAATTTCTATCATGCTAGAAATGTGTAAGGAGACACCCAAGAAAGTGTCTCAATGGAATAAAGAAATGGTTTATGTGTGCGAAATAAGGACAAAAAGTAAATAATTGCTGATGGAAAATGAACAGTACTATGAAAGAAAATAGAAATGATCCTAAAAAATCCATTTACAGTCATTTTCTATAAATGTAGGGGACCTGGGAATTACCCGAGTCAATGCCCTATTCTATAGGATAACCACTAGGTCAAGGAAGAACCTATGTGGAAATAAATGGATGGAGAAATATTTAAAAGTATTAATGCTCTTTTTTGATGGGATTACATTTGAAGAATTTTCTCTTGTACTTGTAACCCTACAGTTTTTTATGTGAAAATACTATTTGAGGAAGAATTATCTTTTATTTTGAGGATATAGTTTTAAATAACCATTTGGGTTTATTTGATCCTTGAATTTGAGGAAATTATAGGTTATAAATTTTTGAAATGATAATTTGAGGTATGAGATAACATTTCTGGTTAAATTATATTATTTTGAGAAATTTATCTCATTTTAGGCATGCTATAAAATATAGTTTTTAAAAAAGAACAACAAGAAGACTGTGTGACAACCCATCGCATCACACAAAGATGTAGGAATCGAACCCATAACCAAAGTGCGATTGAGATTTATCACCTACCGCTGGACTACGTGAAGTCCCTGGTTAATGTGACTAATTCTAGTTAGTTAAATGATTTTATTGATAAATAATAAGTTCATTTGGGATCTTATGTTTTATGAAATGGATATCTATAGTATAGGAACATGATTTGGTGATTGAGTGATAAATTTTATTTTGGAAGAAGTTTTCTCTGTTGGGAACACTATATGCCTAAGGAAAATAGAATATTATGGGATTTCATTTGAGAAGTAATGGTATATATTTTTTTGAAGGATCTACGTTTTTTATAGAGATTTGGGTTATAAGTGGAAATGATTTACCTATCATAAAGAATATTTGATTTGGTTTATTACACTTTTGTATGATACTTTAAGAGTATTTGATGATATTTGAATATAAATGTTAAGATTTACTATAAAAGACTATATGATTAAATTCTACTGAGTTTTGGGTTTAAATCTTAGTTGGATTATATTAAAGGATTTTAAGGAAAAAAAATTATTGAATGGTCTTTAATGAACTTTGGGTATAGTTTGTTTAATTTTGGAAATTAAGATTAATATTTATTTCTATAAAGGATTATCAATTTTGGAGATCATATGATCTTCTACTAACCAATTGTATTTGGTTAATCTCAAAGAAAAGTGAAATATATAGTTCATCCTTTATGGATTATGTGATTTTCTAAAAGTTGATTCTAGTGCTTTAGATGTGACCAAGTCATCTTGAATACTTATCGTTTGGAGAAAAGATGAGTTAGTGGTAGAAATTTATTAAAGGATTAAACTATACTTAAAATGTAAGTATATATCTTTATATTCTTAGTCAATCTCATAAATAAATTACTCCACTTTATGAAATGAAACTTAAATAAATAAACGTTGTCCATTTACTTTTCATACTGGGAAACTAATGACCATTTAACCCATCACAAGTTTGTGGTTTTCTTACTGTTAAAATTCTCCTGATCATGTTTTCTATCACTCTCTATCAGAATATGACTCTTATTTTATCTTCTAAATCCATGTTTTTCTACATGGAATCCGAGTATGGGTTATCTCGGGTGACCTTTGAACTTCCCTTTATTTCTTTAAAAGTGATAGTTTTATTGACTCTTTTTCCAATGTGGGACTTTCAATGAAGTTCCCAATCCCAATTTAAAAAATTTTAAGGATGCAATTTCTAAAATGGGGAACAATATAACACCCTAATATTTCATTGTAAGTTATTTTCTTTATACAAATTCAATAGCTTTCCCTATACACAACACTAAGTTCGAGCACACCACGACTTGCCAAACTAGACATTCAAAAAACAGTTATGAATAATACTAAATGCATTTTTTATTTCATATAATATATATAATTTCAACATTCATATTATGTGTTTCTTATACCTAATATAAGAACAAATTCATTTTTTCAGATAAAATAAGTATTTTTCAAAAAATGTTATTTTACCATCTCTTATTGGAGAACTCTTTTTAAATATAATATTTGAAAATTTTATATATTTTATTGGAAAAAATAATCTTCTTCTTTATAAGTGGGTCATAAAAATTTATTTGGGATAATTTTTTGTGTTTTTCTAATAACTTTCATATTGTGATGAATAGTGAAAAATACTAAATTTTAATTGAAAACAACTTTTTTAATAAAAATAATTTATAGTGATATATTATAGATTTTAATTGTTTTAAAGAATAATTAGATTATATTTTTATCATTTAATCCAATGTTTATCATTGGATGTAATTTTACATTTGAATCAGACATAAACACATATCAATCTATTGCTAGTTTTTACTTCTCAAAAACACATTTTCTAGTTTTGACAATGGAAATTAATTTTAAATTAATTAGTGAAACTTATATGTATTTAATTTGGTAAAATAGACATCATTTTTGAATTCAAAATATTAATATTATCCTAGGGTGAATTTTTTGTATTTTTATGAGAACTTTCAATTTTTAATGAATAGTGAAAAACACTCCATTATTGTTTAATACCGACTTGTATTAAAACAAGTTATTATTTTTATTTAAATTTATTTTACAGTCAAAATAGATATATAATACCTATATCAGTTCAATGTAATTCATTGGATTTATTTCATAAAAATATTTTATGTATAAAATTTTATTAAATTTTTTAACGTCTTTTACCCACCTTCTTGGCACATTTGAAAATTTGCAAAAAACATAATTTTACCACTTCTATGAATTGAATTTTAAAATATTGGGATCCATGGTTGTCATTGGTATGTAAAATTTTTTTCAATAGGTTGAAAATAATTTTTGATGAATAGTATCTTTTGAATTTTATTTACCACATTTTAAAGTAAATTGAGTAATTAAAGGTAAAAATGATATTATAATTACCCTGAAACATATCCTAATTCTATTGTATAAGTATATTTTGAAAAAAATAAACCATAGGATTAATATATTATCCTTTTGGTCCACTTATATTAGATTAGTACATTTATTATATTTTATTTCAAGAAGAGTTAAAAGTGTTAAATTCAATGTTTAATAACTAAAGCATCTTTACTATAGGGTTATACATAAGATAAATTCCACTATAAATATTCTATAGAAAGATAAAACTATTTACTATATAATTTTATTTTATTTAGAATTTTATAAATTAAATAATTAAATTTATTTATGACACAATGATGATGCAGTAATTACCATATTATTGAAAGATTAAAATAATTGATATTATAAATATTAAAATAATTGTAAATTGAGACATTATATGTATTAAAAGAATTTTATATGTTAATATGACATTTTAGGGTTGATTAAATAAATTTTTTTTGAATTAATAATGTTTTTATGACTTTCACTAAAACCAAATACTAAATAGTGTCAAAATTGACATAAATGAGTTTTTAAAACAAATACTATATTATTAATTGATATAATATTCCTAAAAATAAAGGCTTGGCCAAAGTACTTAAATAAGGTTATATATTTTAATAGGTAACTACTTGTCATTCTCTTGGATTTTTATAGTATGTTTATTAACCATTTATTATAATAATACAAGAATACATGGTAAAAGTTAAACTATTTAACAAAAAGTTATATCTAAAAGATAAGGTTAATATGGTGACCTAAACCTGTCTAAAACCTATTGGTTGAGAGGTTTTAGACCCATCTCCACCTTATCCTATAAGAAATTTCTTTTGGATCCATTAGGATCCGAAAATAATTGTATAATAAATTAATATTTTAATCTTTTCCTAAAGTGACCCTCACCTCTCTTATAAAAGGGTACTTCCCCTTCCCTCTAACTCACACATCCAAATCCATTTTTCTCAGCCAAACCCTACTCAAATATCCTCCCAACCACCCTCAATTCAACATAGAGTCCTTACTTTGATTATAAATCCAACCTAAGTATCCATTTTGATCAAATCAAAGAGAATCACCCGAAGAAGAGGTAATAATTTCATCACCTCTTTCAAAGTTCTTTTCTTATTCCACTTCCTCTTACAAGGTTGTTTCCAAACCAAAATAATAAATCTAGTACCTTATACATACTTTGAGGTTATTATAAATATGGTACAACCATATTCATTATTCTATCCATCATATGAATGACAAAGTCACCATATGTGTGTACATATGACTTAACATCTCTACATCATGGTGTAGTTTATTATTTAATACTTCAATATTTGGATGGGTATAATAATGAGTATAACTGATGTAAATAATAAATATAACCTATTAATGATTCTGTATATATAATATACCATCCAATTTCATATTATTTCACCACTAATAGAATGATATTTTTACTTGTGCGTACGTACGGCTTACCATCTCCACGACCCGATGAGATTTCGTTTCCCATCGTAACCATTCAAGATTAATTTTCATATGATGATTAAAAATATTTTTTTAAGAAAATAATATCATTCTGTATATGAATCAAATACATCCTATTCATAATAATCATGACTTACATAACAAAACTTATAAAGTAAAATGAATCAGTTAACACCTGAAACAATGATACTACTAAAATATCATTAACAAAGCAAAATTAGAAGATCATATTTGATATCATATTTATGTATGTGGTTTTTTTATAATTTAATAACAATTATTTCACCATTATATAGTTTTTTAACCTACCCTCTACTAAGTAAAATTACAAGGTAAGGTGTTTTCATCTCACTTCTTATTCCCGTGAGATTCGTGCTATATTTCCACTATTTCCTTTTGTGTGGTGTATGTAATGCCCATGATTTTATTCCTTGTGTAATATACTTTAATTTATGGGTATTTAAATACTCATTGTATGATCCTTATTTCATGGGGTGTATGTTCTGGAAGTTAGAAAATCGATAATAGAATTTCTAATTTCGATTTGCACTCATTGGGTTTTACGCAAACTTCATTGATTATTTTACTCAAATATTTTGTGTGAAATCACTTTTTATTTATTTATTTTGTAATTTACACTGCCCTTTGTGTGTATATACTTTTGATAAACATAATCACTCCATTTATAAATTATCAAGGCATCGATATGAACTTTAAAAGAGTAATCTTAACTCAATTTCCATTCATTGAGTTAAACATCCAAGTCATTGGTGTTGTTGTGACAATAATATGTGTGAATTTCATCTAATTTATTTAAACTGAATATCAAATCTTATTGAGTGTATTTATATTTTCCACACATAATTATGTCATTGTTTTATCTTTAACTTAAGGATACGGTCTTTATAAGGTATTTCATCTCAATTTACATTCTATTGAGACTTCTTTATTGTTATGCACTAATTCACTTTTATATTGTGTATATACTGTACTTTTCCATAGTATATAATGATTCAATTTATTATAATGATATAATAATGTCTTTATTACCTCAATTATTTGTATTCAAGTGTGTCTCATTTGGTTGGGAACTCTAACTAAAATATCACATTAAATGTTTTAAATATTTATTCTCCTAAATCATTCTCATTAATGTCCATGTTTTAAAAAATTGTTTTAAGGATTTATTTATATGGACATGAATGTTTTAAAATTAAAATTCCTTTTGAAGGCCTCAAAGTGTTATTGGAAACTTTTATTCAAAAATAAATATTTAACATCTTCTTGATAAATAGTGAGACTTTTAAATGTTTTCAAGAAAAGAGGATATTTCCCTCAAATAGTTTTACTAAGAATTTTCATATATGTCAATATCCTTCATTATTATTGATTGAGTATGATTTATTATAATAAAATCTTTCATATTGTATTGAATGACTTATGTTTGACTATGGATGTGCTATTTTTATACAATTCATGATTTTTTGTTAAAATATTGACATTTCGCATGCTAGTTTTAATACGAATTTTTAGATTATGTTTCAACATTTTCATATAAAGAATTAATTAAAATTAGTAATTGATTGGTGGATCTCACTATAGCTCCATGATGTATCGATAGGTCTCATGAGACAAAATTTTTTCATGGCACAAGGCCTTGAAAAAATCTTCTGTAGACTTGGCATGAGGCCTTGACTATGTGGTTATGATGTCCTACATTATGCATTATGTCATTATGAAATTAGCAATTGATATTACATGTGATTATTCAACAATTAGAATATCCATGTGAATAAGTAAATGAAATTATTTTATTTATATTTTCCATATTATGTTGATGTTAAATTTTAAAAGGATTTTGTTTTATTCTTATACATTGCCTTCTATGTTTATGCTTATTTATGAAATTTTCCACAATATTATTATCCTTACTGAGCATCTAAGATCACCCCTTTCTTATGTTTTATTTTTCCCATGACATGAAGAATTATATTATGATCGACCTGCAGGGATAGGCTATGGGAGATGAGTGTGTTCAAAGGAAACACAATGTTGTTTATTAATTTCATAATGTAATGTAAAACTTATTTATGTATCTAGTACTTCCAAGGATAATAAATTAATTAGTATTTATTGACTTTATCTCTTGTGATCATGCCAGTGTTATTCAATAATGCACCGACTTTGGATAACTAGGGTTGGGGCATTACAATATTTTTTCTGGTTCTTCATTTACTTGGATTTCAGTAGCATTGTTGCATTGAACTACTTGTTTTGTGGGTCTATGATGATGTTTCCTTGTATTCTTTTCTAGATCTATTGTTCAATATTTTTCCAAGGACTATTTCCTTATTGGTTACGGTGAAGGAGTTATTTCTTTAGCTATGTGTTGTTTCCTCTTCTCTACTGACCCTTATATATAATTGAATCAATGTTGAGATGTACATATTGATTCTATGGCCTACATTGTTGTTTTTTTTAACTTTTCTTGTATAAGGTTCCATTATGGGTGTGTGCACCCTATGTTTTGAGGTAGGTGGTTCCTTCTCTAGCCTCTATTGGTGAACATCATTGCTCCCATTTGGATAAATTGTTCAATTAAAATAAATTTCATGATATGACTAATTTGTTTTGTGTTAGTGGAAATTGGTTTTTATAAAATATGGTTTTACCATAGTTTTGGTAAATGGTAAGGGTTATTCCAATCATTGTGAAATAGATTTCTAAAATGGTTTTCAAAGATTTAAATTATGAAATTATTTGGAAAATAGATAACATGGAAAGCCATATGTTCTTAGGTTGAAGGTCTGGTAATTTGTATTATCCATTATTGGGGGGGTTCTCATGGTTCATTCCTCTTCTACTAAGGCCCATTGTACTAGGGACTTATAAGACATGTTGTGGGGTTCATATTCTAGGGTGTTACACTTCTCTCTATCCTTGATACATATATCAATAGGTACGTCACGACCGGTCCCCTAAGGCCTGTGTCGTGACTACCCCAAGCCCTCCTTCCATAGGCCAGGGGCTGGTGACTAGCACTAAAAGGTGTATTCCCTTAAATGGGAAGGCATTTCTTTTACACCTGTACAAACAAATGGTCCGAGAACACAACAAGAAGCAAATGTGAAGTAAACTGTTGTAGAAAAAGGACTGTAGAAGTAAAAGGGGCTAGAATACAATCCCAACTGAAGGTACGATTACAAATGAAGAGTACTAATACAACTGAAAGTAACAATACAACTGAAAAATGGAAAACATCTACTAATCCGTCCTCTGAGGATCCACCCTAAAGGGTGGGTGTAGATCATCTTCTCAGAACTCCATGTCTGCCTGTATCCTCCACATACTACCTAGTCCTGACTCCCTCCAGCCTCAGCCCAGTTTCTCATCATCTGCAAAAGAAAAAACAAGGTGCGGGCGTATCCTGTGTAGGGGTGAGTATAACTATACTATGTAGGGACCTCGAGACCCCCGAAGGTCTATTATAATTTCAATGGAGAATCATAATGCATGATCTCAATACCAAATTACAAATCAATATACACATCTTAATGAGATTCTTATCTCAAACCATGTATACAACTCAGAGAAACAGGATTATGAGGATAATCCACACAGGATTGTAATGAATACTGATAGCCAACCACGTATTCTCTTGGCCTAAGAAATAGTAACATTCTCAGTCACAACATTGAACACCTCAGCTGCTGGAGAACTCATCCTCTATGAAGTACAATGCGCCTGCTGCGTCACATAGAGGCTCTTACCACTAACCTTGGACATCTAAGGTACTCCTCCCCGTCATGTACTTTGGGTCTGCAGCATCACACAAAGTCGCTCCCCACCGTGGCATGCTGAGGTACTCCTCCCAATCACGTACCATGGTTCTACCGTGTCACACAGAGGTGCTCCCCACTGTGGGTTTGCCGCATCACATAGAGGTTCTCCCCAATGGGCCGTCGAGTCACTCTGAGTAGAAAATATCAGCATTCGTCAAGTCTCATCTAGTCATAGGGTTCTGTACGTAGTGTAATTGAGAGAACCACTCCTCAAACAATTGGTGGTATTAAATCTAGAAAAAAGTCTCTCAAAGAAGTAACATGATGATCCTCCATGTCATAAGGGTTCCAACACAACAGACGGAATAGCAATTGAACGCTTGGTCTGTGCATTATTGCCATTTAAGTGCCAAGGGCCCGATTGGATTCAGGTGCGATCCAACCGAGTCATACTCTAGGTTTCTCCAAAACCCTCATGAAGTAAGTCAAAAGGACCATCTCGCTCCATGTATTCTAATGCTGCAGATGGTCTGCCAAATGGATGTTTGGTTTTCAAGATAAGGCCTTTTAAGTGTTTCTGGGCCCGGTGGGGCCTGGGTCTAGTCCAACCCGGTCGGACCGCCCCGGTCATACGGGGTCTGGGATGGGCCGAGGTGGACTCGGCCCACTGGGCAGAGGTGGAATCGGCCCATTATTTCGAGGTCCAGTTGGGCCTGAAAAAGGGCTGGCCCATCCCGCAAGGGCGGCCCAACCAGCAAGGAGTGGCCCACATGTGGACGGCCCATAGGGGGCGGCCCGGTAGGGCAGCAGCTCAGGAGGGTGTCGGCCTGGGAGGGCGGTGGCCCGGGAGTGTGGTGGTTCGGGAGGGCGGTAGCACGACCACATGAGGCGCGACCCGCAAGGGGTGCGCCCTAGCCACCACCGGCATAGCGACCCCATGGTTTCCACGAACAGCTGAGGGTTGTACGGTCTTCTTATAGTGGTTGTTCCAGGTGGAACCACTAGGTGGCATGCAAGATCCACGGGGGAAGGTCCTGCCGATTCCACTATGATCGGTCAGCGTGCTGGTCGACCTCTCCAGCGGCGCACCGCACCGTCCCCCGCGGCCGGTCGGTGTGTCGGCCACCTTCCTCTGGTCGCCACGGCTGACGAGCCATGACCCTCCTTGTTCATCGGCAGTACGTGACAGCATGTCGCGCCTCCTCCACAGTTGGTCGGTTCTGGATTCTCTGATGAATGTTGCGGCTTTGTGTTGCAGCCTCCTCTTCCTATGACCATCGACACGCTATCCCCCATGTAGCCTATCAGTATCGCTGCATTGTAACTCTTCCATGGAGGCACAAGGATGTAGCAGAGATAGTGGAGGGTTTGGGTCAGGTTCTTTAGGCCCATGCCCTCTGCTTTATCTTGATAATGTGATGGGGGTTTAGGTCTTAATAAGAATTTAATTAAACAAAAAGATAAATCCCACAAGATACCCCACAATGACCTCCCACAAAGCCGAATAAATCACCGGTAAACCCGTTAGTCGGTTGACCCAGGTTATTTGTATTATTCAAGAATGGGGAAGAGGAAAATCATTTAAAAATCCTATACAAATAAACCCCCTACCTTGAATCAGTGGAGAAAACGTCTGCGCTTGAAGGTGGATCGTGTTCTTCGTTCTCGTAACCGGTTCCCAAGAACGCCACTCATATGCTGCCCTTCGGTTCTTTGCTCGGTGTCATCAGTCACCTCCTGCTGGGTTGGCTTCATCTTCTAAGGGCCCATCATTTTGGAACTCCTTCTGTATTCCGTTGCTTTGGAAAGATGTATCGATACCCCTCCACAAGCACCATATATATAGGATAGTTCGAGGGTAAGTAACGACGTTGGAATTTATTGGGGCTCATTAATTAAGAAGCTTCTTAATTTCTCAATGATTTCATTACTTTGGGTTGGAAGGTCAAGCCATTTATTGTCTTGACACATCGCTGGCCCCACCCCTTGGCTTGTCCATTGGAGGATATAAAATAAAATAAAAAAATTATTTTATTTCATTTCTTTTAAAAAGTCACAAAAATTAACTTTTTCTCCGGACCTTCTGCGGTCAAAGTAAAGCCTCTTTTAAGCGAATCCTGGCACTGTGGATTCAAAAGTGGACTTATATTTTTAATCTGAGAAATGGCTCAAAATTTAAAAAATGTATCCCATGCCTTTACTGAATGTACCAGAAAAAAGTATGGAAATTTATTCTGGTCACTCTGGGCCTCAAAATCACACGCCGTCAATTTTTATAGACATATAATAATTCCATATAATAAAAAAAAATACATGAAAAATCTAGGAATTTACATTCTCCCCACCTTAGGTCTTTTCATCCCTAAAAACCACATCATAAACGAAGAAAGAAAATGGGGGTACTGAGCATGAATATGATCCTCCCACTCCCATGTGCTCTCCTAGAGGTCCTCATGCTATCAGTGAACGTGCACCAGAGGTACTGACCACTAAAAAAGGACCCTCTCCTTTCGATCCTCAATTTATACTAGAAACTCTATAAATTGTGTCCCATCATCTATGTCTAGATCTCCATGGTCAATAACATGAGATGGGTCGTGCACGTATCTCCTCCGCTGTGATACGTGGAAGATGTCGTGCACCCTCTCCAACTGTGGTGGAAGTGACAAGTGGTATGCCGCCTCACCTATCCTCATAAGTATCATAAATGGTCTGATAAACCTCAGTGATAACTTACCGCCTCATCCAAATATTCATTGTCCTCATCGAGGAGAGACTCACAAGAAAATGTTGTCCAACTCCGTGACCTCTAAGGGTCTCCGTCTCATGTCGGCATAAAACTTTTGTCTGCTCTGTGCAGTCTTCATCCACTCCTGGATGGTCTTTAGCTTCTCATTGGTAGATTGTACCAACTCTGGACCCATAAGTGATGACTCCCCTGGGTCTGTCTAGCATAGAGGTGATCTGCAAGGTCCTCCATAACAGGAATCAAATGGTGTCATACCTATGGTGGAGGGATAACTATTGTTGTATGTGAACTCCACCAAGGGTAAGTGATCCTCCCAACTATGGCAGAAGTCTAGGATGCATGCATGAAGCATGTCCTCCGGCATCTGTATGGTCCGCTCTATCTGACCATCTTTTTTAGGATGATAGGTGGTGCTCAAACATAGATAAGTCTCGAATGCCTCCTGTAATCCCTTCCAAAATTGGGATGTCAAACGTGTGTCACAGTCAGAGACGATCTTTGATGGCAACCCATGAAGTTGCACAATCTTCTACCCGTAGAGGCATCCTAATCCCTCTAATGATCCCTTCTCTCAAATAGGTAGGAAGTGGGCTGACTTGGTGAGTCGGTCAATGATCACCCAAATGGAGTCATGTCCCTTGGATGTACGGGGAATCCCTATCACAAATTATATGGAGATCCCATCCCACTTCCACTCTGGAACCCCTAGTGGTAGGGCTAAGACTGCTATAACCTGATGCTCGGCCTTCACTTGTTGACAAGTGAGGCATCGTGAAACAAACTCTGCCACTGCCTTCTTCATCCCTGGAAACTAGTGAGGACACCATAGGTCTTGGTACATCATAACCACACCAGGATGTATCTCCAGTGGGGACATATGAAACTCCCTCAAAACCTCCTCCCATAGTGCCACCAGTACTATGGTATGTCTTCTGAAGAGAATGAAGTGCTCCCCGCATTGGGAAAATCTATCTGGTGCCTGCCCTATGGATATCTAAGCATGTCAAGCCTTGTAGTCATTACCACAAGATATGCCTCCCTAACTCGCTGAAGGATTGGGGGAGTGACTATCATAAACTGGAGGTACGCTTCTCCATATATATCCATGAAGGATATCTGCAAAGTGGCTAGCTGTTATGTCACCTCATTTAGAAACGGCAGACCAGACCTCCTGCTGAGTGCATCTTCTACCACATTCCCCATCCCAGGAGTATAGACTATCTCAAATTCATAGTCCTAGAGGAACTATAGCCATCTCTATTTTCTAGTGTTCAATTTTTTCTGAGAGAAGATATACATGAGACTCTTGTGATCATAGTAGGTTGTAATATGTTTTCCCATCAAGTAATGTCGCTACATATTCAAGGTGAATACCACTTCTACTAACTCTAGGTCATAGATAGCGTAGTTATGATCATGTTGTCTCAATTGTCTTCAGCTATAAGTGATCATTACTCGCTCCTACGTCAGGACACACATTCCTGTCCTTTATGGATTTCAGAAGACTACATACCCAACACCCTCTTCTGGTAGCCTCAAGATGGGGTAACTCGTTAGTGTCCTCCTCAGCTCCTGGAAACTATGATGGCATATCTCCATCCATACGAAGGGATACCCCTTCTTATTCACTTCTTAAATGGGTGACACAACTCTGTAAAAGTTTTTCACAAACCTCCAGTAGTATCTAGCCAACCATAGGAAGCTCCTCACCTCCGTCGCACTCCTGGGTGGCTCCCAAGCAAGTACAGCCACTATCCTCGCTGGATCCACTACAACTCTATCTTCCAAGATAACATATCCCAGAAAGTGTACCTCTCATTTCCAGAAATAGTACATCGAGAGATTATCATAAATATGGTTCTCTCTGAGTGTATCCTGAAATATCTGCAGATGATAGGCATTCTCCTCCTCCATCACCGAGTACACCATGATGTCATCGATGAGCACCACCATGAAGCGATCGAGGTATGGCTGAAAGATCCTATTCATGAGTCCCATGAACACTGCTAGGGAATTGGTAATGTCAAAAGTCATAACCAGGAACTCATACTATCCATACCTACATCTGAAGGCCATCTTCTACACATCCTCATCTCGTATCTTGAGCTGATGATAGCCTGATCTGAGGTCTATCTTTGAAAAACCAACAAGCTCCCTTTAGCTGATCGAAAAGATCATCAATCCTCAAAAGCATATACTTGTTTTTAACGGTTACCTCATTCAGGAACCAATAGTCCAAAGAGAGTCTCAAACTCCCGTCTTCCTTCTTGACGAACAAAATCAGGGTTACCCATGGATAAACACTAGGCCTTATGAACCCCTTTCCCTGTAAGTCCTCCAAATATACATGTAACTCACGAAGTTCCGTGGGAGCCATCCGATATGCTGGTGTATATATCGGTTTCATCTTGGTGTAAAGGTCGATGTGAAATTATATCTCTCTACGTGGAGGTAGTCCCAGAACATCATCAGGAAAAACATCGGTATACTGGTCCACCACTATAGGATAGCTCGGACACTCAACATCAACTGCACTAAGGGTCAGGCTAGCCTACTGATGAGTAATCGGTTTCACCCTCTTCTGGGTAAGTTCATCATGTGCTGCAAAGGTTCCCTTCTCACTGGTGAAGGAAACCTTGGACCCATCCGTGCAGACACACTGCACTTTGTCCCTAATATTGCCAAGATGAGCATGGACTATGGATAACCAGATCATACCCAAGATGACGTCGTAAGGCCTCGACACTGCAACTAGGAGATCCCAGCCGAAGATCTAGACTCCTATAGTAATCTCACACTACCATCACCAGTGTGTAATCATTGAATCTTCTCCCATAGGAGTCACTACCCGTAAGGATCGAGCCAATGGCTCCACCAAAATCTCTGAGATTTGAACGAGGGTCGTGTCAATAAAAGAGTGAATAGAACCTGTGTCTATAAGTTTTGCAGCTAAGGTGAATTAGACATAGATTGTACTTCTAATCATCTTAGGAGCACCGTGGTTATAGGCCTTAGCTTCCTGGATCTAAGCTCGTCCATGTCCCACTGCTCCCTACTGTCGGGCTGGACCACCTGGTAATGGTGGTTGTAGAACCTCGAAACACCTCCCACCACCTCCCACCACCTCCTAGACAGCTATCTCCTCTACCACGTTCGCCACCCTACAGACCGCCTCACTCATACCTCTTACTCTACCTCGGTGGTCCCTCGACTATCTTTTGGTCATCTTTATAGTGGGTTGGGAAGTGGCGAGCCATGTGACCCTGCCCGCCGCACATGTAACATTGTGTGTCCCTCACCAGTCTTCCTCTTCATCGCGATCCTCGTACCTTTGACCCTGCATCCCGGGGTCATCCACTAGAATGTTTGGTCTTCTCAGACCTCTGTGTCATCTGCCTGTTTCATGTTGCATACAACTCTTCTACCAGACGTCTGATGGTGGCTCTCATTGTAGGTGCTTGCTCAGCTTGGAAGCTCTCCCCCAATAGTGCTCTCTCTAGCACCCCATCCTGAGTCGGTACACTAAGTGACACAATCGATGTTATGATCTCCCGTCACCCTGCTCAATGGTCTGGGCCCTGAAGAAGGGTTCCAGAACCATGTCGGTGGAGTAGCAGGAGAGATCAGGGAATCTCTATGATTATTGGGCCACTGTCATGCCGCCCTAATGTAAGTGCAGTAGTTCCTGTATACGCATAGAGCGTAAGGTTGCTGGGATGAATTCTACCCTAAAAATTCCCTCAAAGTCTGCCCAGATGAGGGTTGCCTCATCGTGTATCTGAAGCATCAGGCTCTAAAATCATTTTATTATTTCTTGAAAAAGACTGGCTACTATGATCACCATAACATCTGTTGGGGTTCCAAACAACCGAAAAACTCTGACCACAACATCCAGCTAGTCCCCAGCTGCCTGCGGGTCCATCTCACCTCAGAACCTAAAAGGCCTCTACCGCTGGAACTCATGCAATGTGCTCAATAATCATGCATCCTCTACTGGTAGAGCTACTGTTAATGGCTTCCCAATGGGTAGTGGTGCTGTTGGTACACCACCGAAGGTGAAAACACCATAAGATGGCCCTGCACCGAGGCCTCATCGCTCAGTGGGTTGTCATCGCGTACTCTCTTATGAATCCTAGATGGATGTCTACGTGGTGGCATACTGAAAGATGATAGGTGTTACACTTTCAATATGTTATACCTGGTGAGAATACTTAAGGGATCAAAAGGAAAACTTTTCAAAAAACACGCAATCAATGTTTTCGTACGATGAGTCAGAAATCAGAATTCATGGTCCTGGTGCATCGATACATCGGCCGCTGCACCAACACTAGATTCCTGAAACTAAAAACCATGCTCATAACACTTATCACTATTGCCACACAGACAATATGAGAGTCTTAGTTCTTCGGTAGAACCAAATTTGTCTGATACCACTTTGTCATGACCCGTCCCCCAGGGCCCGTACCGGGACTACCCCAAGCCCGCCTTCCATAGGCTAGGGGATGAAGACTATGACCGAAATACATATTCCCTAAAATGGGAAGTAATTTCCTTTAAACTTGTACAAAAAATACAGTCTGATAACACAACAAGAAGAAATTATGAAGTAAATTGTTGTAGATAAAGGAGTGCAGAAGTAAAAGGGGCCAGAATAAAATCCCTACTAAAAGTAAGATTATAAAAAAAGAGTAAAAATACAACTGAAAGGAACAATACAACTGAAAATGGTAAAATAGATACTAAGTCATCCTATGAGGATCCTACCTGAAGGTTAGGTACAGATAGACTCCTCATAATTCCGCGTCCACATGTATCCTTCATGTACCACCTAGTCCAAGATCCCTCCAGCCTCAGCCCAACTGCTCGTCATCTGGACAATACACAACAAGGTGCGGGCGTAGCCCGTGTAGGGGTGAGTATAATGATACACAGTAGGGACCCTGATACCCCTGAAGGTCTCTCAGAATTACACAAGGAAAATCACAAATCATGATCTCAATCCCAAAGCACAAAGAAATAGACACAGATCAATTAGAGTCTCAGCTCAAACCAGGTATAAAACTCAGATAATTAGGATTATGATGCTGATACACACGGGATCTCTATGAATGATGATATCCAGCCATATAATTTTAGGCCTATGAACAAGTAACAATCCTAGTCACAACGAAGAACACCTCGGCTGGTGGAGAACTCCTCCTCTATCAAGTACAGTGGGCATGTCGCGTCACACTGAGGCACTTCCCACTAACCTTGGATTGCTGAGGTACTGCTCCCTATCGCGTACCATGGGTCTGTCAGGTCACACAGAGCCACTCCCCACTGTGCCCTATTGAGATTTTCCTCCCCATCGTGTATTGTGGGTATGTCGTGCCACACAGAGGTGCTCCCCACCATGGGTCTATCACGTCACATAGAGGCACTCCCCACTAGGATGTCGATTCACTCCTAGTCGAAAATATCAGAAACCTTCAAGCCTCAGACAGTCGCAGGGTTCTGTTGTAGCGCGCTTGGGATAAATGCTCCTCAAACCATTGGTCATATTACATCTGGTACAAAGTCTCGCAAATAAGCAACCCGATGATCTGCCCTATTATAAGGGTTCCAACACAAAATATGGTGCGTCAATCGGACGCTTGGTCTGTGTGTTATTGGCATTTCAGTACTGAGGGCCTGGTTAGATTCAGGTGCGATCCAACCTGGCCATACTCCAAGTTTCTGTAAAACTCTCATGAAGTAATTCAAAAGTACTATCTCACTCCAAGTATCCCAATTCCATAGACGGTTCGCCAAACGGGGGTCCAGTTTTCAAGATAAGTCCCTTTAAGAGTTTATGGGCCCGGTTGGGCCTGGGTCCAGTCCGACCCGGAAGGACCGACCTAGCCCGAACAGGTCTAGCCAAAAAAATGGGTAGCCTGAAAGAGCACCCGGGCCGAAAATGGGTGTCTTGGCCTGCAGGTGGTGTCTCGGTAGGCCGGTGTCTCGGGAGGGCAGCAACCTGGGTGGGCGGTGGCCCGGTAAGGTGGCGGCCCGGCCGCATGAGGCACGACCTACAAGGGGTGTGCCATAGCCACCCTTAGGGGAGAGACACCTAGTTTTCCTGACCGGTGTAAGTCCGTTCGGTCTTCTCATAGTGTCGGCACCACGTGGCACCTCGAGGTGTCATGCAGGACCCGCGGGGGCAGGTCCTGCTAGTTTAGTAGTGGCTGGCCAGCGTGTCGGCCAACCACTCCAACGGCACATGACGGAACGCCGCACCGTCACCCCCAGCCAACCAGTGTGTCGGCCACCTTCCTCTAGTCGTCGCGACTGACGAGCCGTAGCCCTCTTTGTTCATCCATGATGCGTCGTGCCTCCTCCGCTTCCAGCCACTCTGACAACCGCCGTGACTTTGTGTTGCGGCCTCCTCTTACGGCGTGTGTCATCGCGCTATCCCCCATGTATCTGGTTGGTATCATTGTGTTTTCGGTCTTCCATGGAGGCGCAATGATGTATCAAAGATAGTGGAGGGTTTGGTCTGGGTTTGTTAGGCCAACACGCTCTGCATTAGCTCAAAAACAAGAGGGGGTTAGGGGTTTAATAACAATTGAATTAAACCACAAGATAAACCCCACAACGACCTCCCACAAAGATGAATGAATCATTGGTCAACCCATTAGTTGGTAGACACATGTTCTTCATATTATTCAAGAACGGGGAAGTGGAAAATCATTTAAAAAGAATAAATATATAAACCCTCTACCTCGAATCATTAAAGAAAGTGGCCGCTTTTGAAGGCGGATCATGTTCTTGATTCCCGCAACCGGTTCCCAATGACTCCACTCATATGTCACCCTTCGGTTCGTGGTTCACTGTCATATGTCACCTCCTACTGAGTCGACTTCATCTTTGAAGGGTCTGGAGTCGCGACTCTCCTTTAGCACTTCATTTCTTGGTGAAGTTGTGCTGATACCCCTCCCCATGCTTCATATATATTGGAGAAGGGGGGTAAGTAACAAAGTTGGAATTTAATGCATCACATTAATTATAAAGCTTCCAAATTCACCAACAACGTTGTTACTTAGGGTTAGTAGGTCAAGCCATTTATTAGCTTAACACATCGCTAGCCCCACCCCTTGGCTTGTCTGTTGGAGGATATGAAATAAAACAAAAAAATATTTCATTTCTTCTCTTTTAAAAAGTCGAAAAATTTAACTTTTTTCCCAGACCTACTGCGGTCAGAGTGGAGCATCTCATAAGCGAATCTCGGTGCTACAGATTCAACGGTTCCCTTGGATTTTTAATCTGAGCAACAATTCAAATGTTATAAAACGACGCTCACGCGTTTACTGAACATACCTGAAAAGATGTTCAGAAATTAATTCCGGGCACTCTGGGCCTCAGAATCACACACCATCAATTTTCACAGACTCGTAATATTTACATTTATTTAAAAAATTTACATGTAAAATCTAGGACTTTACAAGTCATGATGTTCAAATGATTGAATATGTTTTGGTATAATTGTACTAGCTATTCGGACCCTGTTTTATCCTTGGTGTGTTGTTACATGTGATTCTTGGCTGATTTTTTTCTTTTAGTTTGAACTATTTTGATTATACTGCCATGGATTTGATATGTGATGTGATACTTTCTTTATTTTGACATGATATATCTGTTTTGAAATATTTCCTTGAAATGATTTAAAATAGATTTACAAGATTTATATGGAAATATGGAAAAATGGGAAATTAAATTAGTTTTCCATGATTTTGATATAGAAACGGTTAAACTGTAGTATGACTTGTTTTCATTAATTTTGATCATATAAGGATTACTGTTCAAATACTTGATATGAAAAACCTTGGTGAGAACCTACTTAGCCTGTTAGATTACACCCTGCATACCCCTTTGGACATTTTTAGACCTTGTTATGTATTTTGATACAGGGAATGTCATGGAGCGATAGTGAGGAAGTGAGGTTTGTGTCAGTTGGTTTTTGGCTAGACATATGGTGAGATGGTGTGGGTTTTCCCATGCTATCACTTATAGACAATTGGAGTAGATGTTTTAGTTTTTTTTCATTTCTATTGGACTAGACTTTTGGAGATTATTTTTCTACGTTATTAGTTGTATCACCTTTTTTGTTTTCTTTATATTGTGACATATATATCTATTCATGTATTTTTACACTATTTATTTCTGCACATGTGTATGTATTTCATGTTTTATAATTTTTAATGGTTGAAATAATTCCCTCTATTTTCGGATTCTTTCCTGAGTGGTAGAAGACAGCCCATGGGGATTGGGAATTCCCTTTAGGTACGTGATGGTTTGGGTCGGGTATTAGTTTGAGAGGTTATTCGGGTCTTGTTATTTATATTTTGGTATCAAAAGAAGGTTTTCCTCAATATTCCTTATCTCAAGATGTTTGGTAGACTATAGGTACGATTATTGGTAATAGGGAGGTATATTACGGTGAGTATGTGGCCATATCTTACCATGATGAGACAGAAGTTGTCATGGTACGTTGGGATTTGTGTCTTCTATCTTGAGTTATTGATTTTAACCTCATTTTTTGAATATGTATTTTATAGTTTTAAATGAGATTATACTATTTTATAATTGTTTCACCAATTTTTCTGTATTGTATAACACCTCCAAGACGTGTTCGACGAGTTCCTCGGGAGGGTGAAACTGATGCTCCTCAAGAGAATCCTCCTATGGATTTGAACCTTATCGACTCTATCATGCATTTAGTTTTTTTATTAACTATAATGTACCAAAAATATAGAACATAGTTTTTGATGTGTAGCTAGGAGCAATAGGAGACATGGATTGATCACGTGAGTTCTTTCATGAGAAGTCACTGACCTTTAAATATATGATTGAACCTCAAGTTGAGGAGAAATGGCTTGAAAAGATTGATTTCATCTTTGAATTACTGGATACACGTATGGGTATTATGGAAAAGTTCATAGCATTCAGATGTGAGGGTTCCATAAAGTGTTGGTGGGATCCCATGGAAAAGGCGGATAGGCACGTTAGCTTGAAAAGGAAGGGTTTCTAGCAGTTTTTTCCAGATTCAATGATAATGGTGAAGTCTCTGGAGTTCCTCTATTGGTAGTAGGGAGAGAATTTTGTGTCAGAGTACACCATTAGGTTTTTGGAGAAAGTTCATTTTTCAATAGAGTTTTTAAAGAATGACTTGCTAAAATCTCAAAATTACATATATGGTTTGCGACTGGATGTCTGATTGTAGGTATTTATTATAGATATTTTAACCTATGTAGAGATGGTGGAGAGAGATATGATGGTGGGGCTGAATATGGGAGGAAATATCGGATATTTTTTCCCTTCTCTTCCACCTATTGGTAGCTTTAAAGGTATTCTTGGGAAAAAAGAGGAAGTGACGGGATCATCGTAGGATTGGTGGAGGAGGTTCTTAGTAGTATTCCTCTTCATCACCTCCAGTTATATCTATTAGTATACCTATGACTTTCTATCATTGTGGAAAGTCCATACACACATGGTGTTCTTTTCCTCACTGGAAAACATGTGTAAAAGTTGTAGATATTATGGTCATCTGTAGTGTTTTTTATGGAATGTCTTATCCTCAATATGTCAATGGATCATTGTCTCAAAAGGCTTTTATGGTGCAGTCAGATGCTTCTAAGACTATATGGATAAACCCAAAGCCATCATGAGTGAAGAAAAATCATATTTTAGATGAGTTTTTAGTGAAGGTAGATATAGGTCTAGTGATAGTGAGTGGAACCATCTTTATTTCATCTTCCATGGGAATTTCTTTATTTGATATGGGTGGTTCCTACTAATTTATATCTGTCATTTTGTTGAAATTATTAACCTTCCAATAGATCTAATTTTATTTTATTATGGATTTATAAACACTTCTTGGGAATAGAAAATAGTATGGGTTTTGGTGTCCTTCTTATGCGCAATTTATTGCTGATGTAGAGTTAGTCTAGCTTTTTCTCATTTTTGATATTTATTTTTTTGGCATCATAAACAAGATGGATTTGTTTGTTTCTTGTGATATAGAGGTTGATTGATATCATTGATGAGTCTTGTTTCATGCAAATTATTGTAACTATTGAGTGTTTCAAGGGGATTGGGATCTGAGTCCTAGTCACGAAGGACCTTCCTTCTCATATACCATTTGTTTTTTCTACTATTGTAGTTTAGCTCGATGAAATTCCTTTTTTTTGATCTTTTAACTATTATTTGAGATTTTCTAATCGTTTTCCTAGAGAATTTATCTATAATTTTTCTATAGATATTTGTGGAGTTAAAGATTGACCTACTTTTAAGTACATAGCCAATTTTGATACCATTCTATCATATGGAACCAACAGTGACAAAATATCTCATGGTCCAGTTTGATGACCTGATAAAAAAGAGATTTTTTCATCATTGTGTTTTTCCTTGGGAATACCTTGTGCACTTTTCCAAGAAGGAAGGTTGTTCCCTCAAATTTTGTATGGAATATGAGATGTTTTACTGGGTAATTGTTAAGAATAAGTATCATTTTCCATGTTTGGATGATTTGTTTGACCAGTTAAAGGGGAAAGTGTTTTCCAAATATTGATCTTCAGTTAGGTTATCATCATATAAAATTTTAGGAGTCTGATATACCAAAGATAGAATTTAGGAGAAGGTAGGTCTATTGATAATATCTTGTCATCCCATGTTTTCTAAATAATTATCCTGCTATTTTTATTACTTTTATGAATCAGATATTATGTCAGTGTATTAACACTTTGGTGGTAGTGTTCATGGATGATATTTTGGTTCACTCAGAATCTGAGCATGAGCATGAGAACCATTTGGGTTTTGTTTTAGAGATCATAAAGATTATTAATTTTTATTCAAATATTTTGAAATTAAATTTATGAATTCAAGAAGTGAATTTCATAGGGCACGTTATTTCAGATCATGTAAAACTAGTTAATCTTGAAAATGTAAAGGCTATTTTTTCATGGGAAGAAACATGGAATGTATTTGAGATTCAAGGATTCCTTGGTATTTCCAGAAATTATTGATGGTTTATCAATTATTTATCAAAATTGGCATCACCATTAAATAATATTACCAGTAAAGGGGTGAAATCCATATGGTATTCAAAGTGTTAGTCTTATTTTGACTAGAAGAAATGTCTTCTCATATTGACTCATATTATGATCTTTCTTGAGCCTAATAAGGGGTATGTGGTTTCTTATTAAGCTTCTATCACTATTTTGGGTAGTATAATTATTTAAGATGATCATATGGTAGCTTATGAATCTCATAATCATTGACCACATGATAATAATTACCCCACTCATTATATAGGGTTTTCCATAGTTATGCATGTGCTTAAGTGTTGGTTGAAGTATCTTTTTGGGGAGAGGTTCAGAGTCTTTTCTGACCATAAGAGTTTGATCTAAATATTTTATTAGAAATAATTTAATCATAAACAGTAAAAATGGATAGAATACCTTCATATGTTTTTCATCAACATCACTTATACCCTAGGGAATGGGAATTCCTTTATAGACGCTCTAAGCAGGAAATCACCATCGTAAGATATTTTGGAATCAAATGAAGAGTTGAACCTTATGTAAAGTTTTACTTAGTTACATATAGATGATCATGAGTATGTTTTGGGAATTATTTTGACTAGTTCTAAATTATCATCATCTCTCCATGAGTTGATTCTATAGATTTGGTAACAATATGATAATTTCAAATTAATTCATGAAACCCTATATGGTGGGGAGACTGTTTCAAGTTGGTCTCTCTCTTTAAATAAAATTCACATTCTTTTGGTTTATTTTGTCATACTTGAATCAGTGGGGAGCTTAGTTTTATTGGATTTTCATATTTCTTCTTATTCCATCCATCCTGGAACTAAAAAGATGTATTATCACCTGAGATACTGATTCTAGTTGTTAGTTATGAAGAATAACATTGCTGATTATGTGTCCCAGTATTACAGCTTCCAACAAATAGAGGAAACACATTTCAAACCTTTTAGGTTTCCCCATCCACTTTTGGTGCTGGTTTGTAAATGGGATGTGGAACCCATGGAATTTTTTGTTGGATTACCATGGACTCCCCATGGGAGGAATTTTATCTAGGTATTGATCGGTCGATTGATAAAGTAGGATTATTTCACTTTGATAAGGGACACTACTAAAGTTGAAGATTTGGGTAATCAGTTTGTTCAAGAGATGGAGAGGTTTCATGGGGTTAATTATATGATTGTTTCAGAAATGGATCCAATGTTTAATTAAAGGTTCTTGTGGAGTCTCTTGGAGATGATTTTGATTCATATCAGTATGAGTACAAATTATCATCCACATAAATATTGTCATACAGAGCTCTCTATTCATATTTTGGATGATATATTATGTTCATATTTATTGTGTTTTTGTGAATCATAGGATATTAATCTAGGACTAGTTGATTATTTTTATAATAGTAGTTAATAGTCATCAATAATAATAGATCTTTTTTATGCTTTGTATGATTTTCTATGCTAATCACTACTTTTTTGGGAAAAGGTGGGAAAAGATTCTTTCGTGGGAATGAGTTTTGTTAAGAAGACGTCTGGATGGATTTAGGATCTACATCATCATCTGTTTATAATGCATAGTCTATAGAAATATCATGCGGGTCAATAAAATATTCCTTTGTATTTTTCTATACATGACCGGGTTTTCTTGAAATTATATCCTTTTTTGGGTCACCGTTGTCTTGGAAAATCGGTAAATTTGGATCAAAGATATTCTGGTCTGTTTGATGTCACTGAGCAGCATGGACAAGATTCTTATCAGTTAGCACTATCAGTTTAGTTGGTCGGAATTCTTGATTTTTTCTATATATCATAGCTTAAGAAATACCATCTTGATGACTCACACATTCTAAGATATAAATATAGTGAGTTAGATCTATATGTTTCTGTTGTGATGCAACTAGTAGAGATCATTGACACTCAAGTTAATGTCTTTCATTTAAAGTCGATCCCATTGGTCAAATTTTTAAGGTGGCATGGATCGTATTCTCAATAAAAATGGTAGTGTGAGCTCTTGATGAGGGAGCAGTGGCCTCAACTATTTACTAGACTTAATTCTTCTATATGACTTATTGGGAAATAAATTCTTATTGTGTAGAGATTTTAATATGCCATTACCCAATGTCGACAAGGTATATGTCGTGCCTAGGGTAAATACGACATTCCAAACCCAATCGTGGTCTCAGAAATTTGATCTGAGACTCTATTAAAAAGTTATTCAAGTTGATGTCCAAAATAAATATGTTAATTTATTTACAGAAATTCCATTGATAACTTTTTCTACAAAAGGCATGCGCCAACAAAACATATACCCCTCATAAGGTAAACGACATGCTCTAGACTCAACCATGCCCTCGTATTTCTAATCTGAGCTACCATTTAATATCTAAATCATATCTCCCATGTTCATAGTATAAAAATACTTTATATTTTTATAAAATTTATTTTGGGTACATCAGGTCACGGAATCGCTTTCCATCTCCATGCCTAACTCTGAATGTATCTAGAGGAATATTCCAAAGTCTGAGAGGGCTAAACCGAGTCACTACATCCTCCCCAAATTAAGTCTTTTCATCCCCAAATAGAAAAGGCCTAGGAATAAGGAAAAGGACTTGACCTTTCCAATTGAACTCCTACACTAGAAAGATCCCCAAAGGTTCCAATGCTGTAACAAAATCGCACCATGAAGAACCACCACGTCAGTAATGAAAGAGAGAGTTTATATACCTCGAATGTAGCATGCCACCCCAAATAACACTCAAAACCCTTGAGGAGGTCCATCTGAACACAAGATATCATCACCAAACAACCAGGGATACCCTCATCGGTCTAAAACCACTCTGAACGAGCCCCAACAGACCTCAACCATCTTCTAATGGTCTATTACAACCCCAAAACGATGAAAAGTAAAAGACTACCATAGCACCATGTCTCTACTCATGACTGGTGCCAATGTCAACCACATAAGGTTGATGTGCTACCCACCTTAAGTAAAATCAATCACAAAAATTCCCATTGGATATCCCGTCACATGAGACTTTTCCAAAAGACCTCAACACATCCCAGGAAATATATCTACCATAAGAAGAATGAACAGGGTTTCCCTAGTCTACACACTAGGTCTTACAAGCCCTTAAGAAACCACCACCAATACATGGAACCAACCTTAAAATCACTGGTCAAATGAACTCATCACTTCCCCTCAACACTATCCACTTTGGGTATCACTAACTCACCCACATAGTTTTGGATCATGCCTCAAGAACGCATATTAGTTGGGGAAGTTTCCATTCTTTCTGCGAATTCAAAGTCCAAATAAACCATGGAATAACCTCTTCAAGTATTCCACATACAAGATAATGTTAAGCATGTGAGGGAACCAACAAAAATAAAAAGGCATACTCAAACACTCACATTGGTTCTCACTGGTTATTTAGCTATAAACACTCTGCCAAGCCATGTTAACACATGTCAAAGGGACTCAACCACCTCACCTCGATAATGTTCGCTTTGGTCGGCACTGACTCGCCCGCAAAGTTTCCATCACATCACAAAAAGAAAAGAATCTATATGGGGGAAGGATCTCACTTCCTTATGTTTTTAAAGCTACATCAAACAACACAAATGAAAATAGAGCCATCCATGGCTCAGTCTGACAGGTTCCATCCACCCAAACACTCATAGGCGGGTCTACGAACTACTTGACGGGGTGGTGGCTCCACCAACTGTACAATCATAGGAGAACCTGCCTGGTGACCAAGCCACTAGTAGGTGACCTCATCACTTATCAGGTCATATATAGAACCCATCTTCATAACCCTCGAAGTCAGCTGTCGTGGAAACATCTTGACCAAATTCAAGAACCACCCAATCAAAGAGTATATCTGGGGAGAAGACTTAAGAAGGATAGGAAAAACCCATTGCCTAGTCCTACATGATTCATTCACAATGATTACACAACTAGTAGTGTCCTGATGTACAGAGTTGGAAGGAAATTTATTAGATTCATGGTGTATGCAAACGTCAGCCACCCGTACCAATGCTGGAGTAACTGGCCTAAAATATGAACTCGAAATATCCTAACAATAATGCTATGAAACCCCAACCAAACTCATAGCTAAACCAAATATTCTCTAAGGTCCCAAAGGTAGAACCTTATTTGATACCACTCTATCATGACATGATACAAGGGGACTAGATTTCTGACTCCCCAAACACAACACTTGTAGGCCAAGTGCTGGTGACAAGCACCGATTAGGCTATCACAGACATGGGAGGCATTAGCCTATCATACCTGTAAGCAGGAACCCACAGACACCACCATGAAATAAAGAAGATATATATATATATATATATATTTAAAACTAAAATACATGCATACATCTATCCCAAAACAGAGTACAGAAAAATTACAAAAAAGGAAAATATAGGGGCCACCAAAATAAAACCGCAAAAGCACATATCTTACTCTGTAAGAGGGGATAACTGTAAAAAACCCACTGGTAAGCTTCTCATCCAAGCTCTGATTAAAACCCTAGTATCTCAATCTAATATTCTCTACCTACTCTATGTCCAACTGGGAATCCTTTGAAGGACCTATGGTCTGTACAATACGCAAGACATGTGCGAGAAAAGCCCGTGTTGGGGTGAGTATAAGAATACTCAGTAGGCAACCCAAAATCTCAAACCTCAAAGGGAGTAACTGATAGGAATCATTTAACTCGACCCAGCTAGAGGGAACCCAAATGAAAGAGAAGATCCATCTCAATACCATTCTCTAAAGTATTCAACCATCTAGCTTGACATATTGGGTATGTCCACTAAATGACATGTGCCACGGAGACGCCAAGAACATACCCCTATATACTCATCTCTTTCAAAAAGTCTCATGGCCTTGACTGTAGACTATCCACGGTGAAAAATACAAGGATTCAATGAAACACTCACAATAGTCACATGAGTTTCTGACCTCATAGATAGAATCAATATCCAAGCCATCCCCGATGGCCCACAAAACAAAAGGGGTAAGCATCAAAAGTTTGAAGTTGATGAGCTAACCACACCATCCCAGACAGAACTCAATCAGGTGATGACACCAATGCATACCTATGACCTGCATGGAGTTGAAAGAACTATGGAGATTCTTGAATCATATCACTACCTCATAGTCGAGGGAGTACTAGATCCTAAACCAACCTATGAAACCTCTATCACTCCTGTCAGGAGGGTCCCGCACCACAGTAAATCGAGGGAGCACTAAATTATAACTACGAATCATGCATAACAAGTGGATGGGCTTGCTCCATGTTGCAACTCTAGAATGAGGTATCACAACTCTATAGGTTTGAACACATGTCCTGGTAATTCAGGGGAGTATCACCCTGTGAAACTTGAGACCACTCCTTATCATGGTTGGGGAGCACTACTCTATAAAATCTGATCTTGAACCCATGGTGGGGGAGCACCACTACGAAAGAAATGAGTCCATACCCATGGTATGGGAGCACCACACTGAGAAATTTATGCCTGCACCCATGGTAGGGGAGTACCACTATGAGATACGGGAGCTCGCACCCATGGTAGGGGAGCACCACTGCGAAAGACGTGAGATCTCACCCATGGTAGGGTAGAACTACTGCAGAAGACGTGATCTCTCACCCATAGTAGGGGAGCACCACACTAATTCTATAGGACCCACACCCTGATACATTATGGGAGTACCAACTCTACCATGTGAATGAGATTGGAGATCCCATACCCTATCACAGTAGGGGAGCAGTCCAACTGTATGAACGTCCCAAAGAACCCACACCCTAGTCCATCAAGGGAGTAACAACCACAGAGCATACCACCCAAGGGTAACGAACTCATTCCCGTGATGTGGGGAGTCTTGTCTCGACCTAAGTAATGAGGTAAGGGAAACCCACACCCTTGTTCTATAGGGGAGTACCTGAACCAACATATCTCTTCATGAACCTCTAATCTACAACATCGGCCCAGCACCGCACCACAAGCGTCTTACTCAAATCACACCTCCTCATATCCCAAAATCCATAACATTTTCCACCATCACATTTTTGGCAGAAAAACATATAGGATATGCTATTTTCTCACCATAATTGGGCTACAAGTGAAAAGGGTGATTTTCACTGCAACACACCTGAAAGGGACCTCACGTGTCCCATGCCTCCATCCTAGAACACATTTGATGGATTTCACCATTGCAATCCTCATGAAAAAACACATAGTATCAACTACTTATTCATCCAAAACGGACACCCGGTGAAAAATTCACACTTCACCGCAAAGGCCCAAACCAGGCCTTGTAGGGACCACACCTCAATTTTAGTTTCATAACCTGAAATTAGTCATAAAACATATATATTAATTCTAGGGTCTCACCACTATTTATAGTTCATAAAATGGATATCGGATGCAGGAGATACGCCTAATCCAAGGTTTTCCAAATAATAAAAAATATATATTATTACTATTATAAAAGGACATTTTGTGCAACCACATCTCGAGCCCAAAACCAAAGGTCCTCAAATATTCCTAAAAATGTTTATAATGAATTAAGAGTAATTTCACCAAATAAGAGACATATAAAGGACCCATGTTTTTCAAGTTACAGGGGTTTAAACACCGTCGAAACAAACTGGCTGGATAGGCCAACTGGCCCTCCGACGTGCCGCCCTGCAGCCACTGTCGCGTCATCACAGGAAACTAAAAATGCCAGTAACTGCTACACCAGCTTTTCCTAAGCCATGGATTTCCAAACACCACCACAACACACTATAATTTTCCACTAGAGCTTCCGCAGACCACTGGGAACACCCCGATTATCTAAAAAATAATATGAAACATGTTTCGGAAACCGTGGGACACGATCTTCATCACTACGGTGATGATTTGCACAAAGATGATGTATAAATTGTGATGGATATTTTAAAATCAAAAATAACTGACATCATGGTGGATCTCCGAAGCTTCAAGGCTAGATCTTCTCTCCGCTACTATCGTTGCTCAATCTATGAGAGATCGTTGTCAAGATCAGAGTCTGACTGCACCTCATTTTCTTGATTTGGTCGTTTGTTCATTGTGAAGAAAAGTAGGGGATGCTACTTCTTTTTCACACAAGTGGTATATATGAGGGGTGAGGGTTATTTGTTTTAATATTATTAAAAAAATACACCTATAACTGCAACCTGACTCACCTCTGACCCGACACCTAACGTCGACATGGTTTTTGTCACACCTTAGGTAAACATGGTGTTCCAGAATCAAATGCAGTCTCAGAAATTTGAATAGAGACACCTTTCGGAAGTTATTCAAGATGACATCCAAAATAAACAAGTTAATTTATTTTTATAAACTCCCTCAATAATGTTTTCTACAGCAGTACTGCACCAACAAAACTTATACCCCTCCTAGGGTAAACGACACACTCTAGACTCGACCATGCCCTTATATCTCAAATCTGAGCTACCTTTTTGGAGATAAAACATTTCCCCCTCCTGAATAGTATAAAAATACTGAATATTTTTATAAAATTTATTTCAGGCACATAGGGCCAAGGAATCCCATGTTGTATCTGCACCTAGCTCTGGAATTATTCGTAGGAATATTCCAAAGTCTAATAGGGCTAAACCCAAATCACTAGAGAATTAATGGAGATTGGGTATAAATGTTTTAATGGATTTATAAGGCTATCCCCAGTTCCTAAAAAAGCCCAGGTGTTTTGTATTTTTTTTATGAATTCAAAATTTGTGCAGTCTACAAGACAAATACATGTAACATAAAGGGAGAACACGACATGTAATTTTTAAAGGGTAGATGTTGTGAACCTAGTACACATCATGTAGTAAGTACAAATTGTGTACATAATACATGTCATATGCTATTAAAGTTTAGTTTTTAATTAAAAAATATTGGTTTTTAGTGTATTTTATTCCAAAGGATTACACGACGTTTAAAGGGATTACACATCATGTAAATTGTTTGGACAGTTATTTTAGGGTGTTGCATCAAGTGATGTTCTATTAAGTCTTATATATCTTTATTCCCTCTCGAACTTGGTCTTTAATCCAATAATTTTGGATGCCTTTATTCATGCTATATTGATTCTTTCAACATTGGATCATTAGTGTAGTTATATTGAATCTTTCCAAGTAAGTGATCATTTATTCTTTTTCATAGACTTTGATCATGTTGGATTCATTGTGTTGTGTTATTGGTTTTTTAGATTTGTGGTGAGGTTTATTTGGATTTATTTATAAATTCATTGTGTGGACTTTTTAGGGTGTTATTTACTTATTTATTATGGTGTAGTGGGTGTGTGTTCTAGATATACATGTTATTTCCTCTTCTCCACTGACACTTCTATTTAATTGAATCAATAATGAGATTTTTAGATTTATTCTAGGGTTTCCATTATCATTGTTACATCCTTTATTTCTATGGATTCCATTATGGGCATGTGTGACCAGTGGTTTGAGGTTGGTCGTTCCATCATGAATTGTGCTGGTGAACAACATATCTCATATTTAGATAAATTGTTTAATTAATTGAAATATAATTATGTGAGTGAATTTTTATGTGTGTGAAGAACTTGGGTTTTATTAAAGATAGTTTTCCCATGATTTTGGTAAATGGAAATGGTTTCTTAAATAATTTTGAAATTTTTTTCTGAAATGGTTTTCAAATTATAAAATGGTGAAATGGTTTGATTTTGTGGTTTGGAAAATAGATAACGTGGGAAAACATGGTTTCTTTGTGGAAGGTGTAGTAATAGGTCTCATCCACTATTAGGGGTTTTCTCATGGCACTTTCCTATACTCCCTAGGAATGTATTTCTAGAGACTTATTAGTCCTATTGATGGGTTCACCTTCAAGGGGGTTCCTTTATTCTCTAGGATTTATTCATATGTATCTAGGCATGATCAGAATGTGAATTTATTTGTTTAGGTATGATTTTTCAATAAATACTAACCTACTATGATACTGGGTGTGTTTTAACCTATGATTCTTGGCTGATTTGGGATGTATCCTGTTTGTACTATTTTTATTGAACTTCCATACATTTGATATAAGATGTGATGCAGGATTTTTTTGACATCCTATATCTATTTTGATATATGTATATGAAGTGCATTTAAATTGGTTTATTTTCTTTATTTAGAAATGTGGAAAAGGGGGAGTTAGATTTTTTTAGGCTTTTGATATTAAAATTATTAAAATGTATCTAGAATCATTTTATTTAAAGTTGAATATGCTTGGATTATTTTTAAGATACATGATATGCAACACCTAGGTGAGACCCTACTTGGATTTTTATCACACACCCTACATACCCCTTAGACATTTCATAAATTTGGTTATGTATTTTTATGTAGGGGACGTCAATACATTGTAGTGTGGCGATGAGGTTTTTGTCAGTGGGGTTTTGGGAAGCTGGATGGTGAGATGTTGTGGGTTTTCCCATGCTATAACATGGAGACTATTGTAGTAAATTTTTTAGTTTCATTTTCCTTTATGGTTGTTGTATTATCTTATAGATTGTTTTTCTACATTTTTAGTTTCATATATTTGGTTTTTTCATTATTTTATGACACACACACACACACATATATATATATATATAATCATGTATTCTAATATTGTTTCTTTCCATACATGTGTATATATGTCATTTTTTATGTTTAATGTTGCCCAAAATCATTCCCTTTATTATTATTGCTTTCTCGAGTGCTTGACACAAATCCACGTGGATTGGGGATGAACTTTGGATATTTTATGGTTCAGGTTGAGTATCAGTTTGAGAGGGTATTTAAGTTAGGTTCATCACACTTTTACATTTTTTGTCCAAAGAAAAAAAAACTACCTTATTCAAAAAAATACATGAAGATAGTTTTATACCATTATTAAAAAAGTCAAAAAGGTAAAATTTTATTTAACAAATAATTATAGAATATTAAAAAAACTTTAAAAAATTTTAAGTAAAATATGGATATATAAGAAAAAATATTTTTTGTTAAAAAGATAAATAAAGATAACTTTTTGTAAAGGGGTTTATAAAACATTTTACGTTCTAAAGATAATAAGATAGAAATGTTACTTAAAAATTTTATGATTAACCCTGGGAAATAAAAATGAAAGGTTTTTATTAAACAATGATCAAATAATTTTCTTTTTCTCGATGTTTAAGCATAAAAAATCCTGATAACAATTATATTGAAGTATAAACCTTTACTGCTTCGGTAAATTTTGAATCCTAACCCACATGAAAGAAGTAAATCCAAATTAAAGATTAAATATTAAAATTATAAAGATATTAAGGATATAAAATATCAAATAGTTTGTAGATACACCTCATAAAAATAAATAGGTTCATAATAAAAAAAATATCTCAATGGAGTGGAAAATTGAGATCAAATCTCTGAAAACGATCATACAATAGAAATGAGAATTTGTCAATAAATTTATTATACACAAAAAAATTAGATAAACATAAATAAATTGTAAATTAAAAAAAATACTCAAATTTCATTACATATATTAGTAAATAATATCAAATATAATGAAGAAGTAATATAACCTAATGAGATGAAATTGAGTTATGAAACCCCTAATCACATGGTAACTTTCATATCAAATCCACATGCATGAAATAATTTTAATTGAAACATAAAATACCATGAAATGTGATAAATTTGTGATATAAAATTTAAAATTGATATAATATACACAATATAAAATAAATTGGTTCATAATATTAAAATATTCATCCATGAAAGGAAATTAGGATTGAATCACTTTACTCATGATTCACTTTAGTAGACCGTGCATTAACCTACTATATAATAGTTTTAATAATGTTATTAATTTAAAAAATAAAAATATTCATGTATATAATTTTATATATGATCTTATTATAACATCTTACCACCCAATTTTCAATAATATTTCATTACTTCCATTGTTTTGGGTTCTAACTTCTTCCTTTTCTCATGCATTTTTTGTCATAAAACATACAATTTGTATTTTTTGGATATAGATCAATCATATATATAATGTTATTAATGTTATAAATATCACATTTATTCATTATATGACTTTTTATAACCATTAATAAAAGTTATTCATGGAAAATTCATTGCATTGCTTCGTGGATATGATATGTCGTATGTACGCACGAGCGATGATATCATTCTCTTAAGGGGTGAAATGGTTGGAAAGTGGTTGATATATTAATTTTATAGAATTAATATATTTTTATATGTATCGTATATATTCAGTGTTTCTATCATTATGACTATCCATGTGATTCAGTGATGGAAAACAAATTACACCGGTTCGTGATGTGGTATTCTGACCTAACACGAGTGATGGATTGGTTTTTTATTTCACAGAAAAGAATATGGAAAAATATTATGGAATGAACAAAAAAATAACATTTTATGTTAGAATTTCCTTTTATTATTTTGGATCTTTTAAGACATAATTGAAGGTGGTAAAATAAGAAGAAAATAGAAAGATCTTGGTGAATACAATTACCTTCCCCCTAGAAGAAACTCCTTTGGATTTCTAATTAAAAACACTAGGGTTAGTATATTTGGAATACCAGAGATATAAAATGTGAATAATTATATTTGGTAGATATTATGTTCGGTTTTTGTTGAGCTAAATGGATTTAAATGTGTGAATAAGTGAGGGGAGGTGTGACGAGTGGCATTTTTTTAAAATACCCAAAACTATTCAATAGTGGGATGTCACTGCCAACCCAAGTGCCTCCAAAATTGATAAATAATGGATTAGAGTGAAGTTAAGGTCAATAAAAACCTAAAGAAAAAAAATAAACATGTTTTATATATTTTATTCCCATATCCTCTATGTTTACTTACTTTCAACATTTTAGTTTTCAACACAATAACAATTTTTTTAACTAGGTGATTTATCATTTAATAAAAAAATAATCATTATTATATAATTTAGACCAACTTATTTAAATAATTAAATTAATTTTATCGAATAAAATTCCTTTGTGAGTGTAAAATTAATTTTAACATAGTTTCATGTAACGCACAAAACCTGATTTATCCTTAACCATGATAATTAATTTTTTCCATCTTTACTATTCATTGTGAACAAAAATTAATTTGAACGTATTAAATAATATTAATTATTATGATAAAAAATATGGAATATATTTTACCAAATATAATATACATAAGTGGTAAATTTTATTTAATACTAAACCTGCAAGCATGCAAAAAAAGTGGTTTTCCAAAAAATGTTTTCTTAAGTATAGAAATTTTTTATTTCAAAAAATAATAAAAAATTTACTCCAATGACCAAAATTAGATTAAAATAACATAATTGAAATAATTTTTTTATTAAACTCATTTAAAACAAAATATAACTCTGTAAATTCTTTAAACTAAAAGGTAATTTTCAATACAAAACAGTATTTTCACTGTTCATCAAAAAAATTAATTTTTAATAGAGTTTTAAAACATTCACTATAAGATAATTTTGGAATTATAATTTCATAAATTAATTTAATTTTATAAAACAAATTTTTTAAAATTTGAAATTTTGATTTTAAAATAAGTTTGAAAAACAAAATGAAAACAATTTTTATAATAATATAGTTTTAAGTTTAAACTATACTTATTCTTATCTCATGCTTAGAAAAAAAATATTTGATGAATGATAAAAAAAATTATTTAATATATAGTATATAAATATTATTAAAATATTTCAATAATAGTTATTAATTTAATTTATAATTTAAAAAACACAATGTGTGCATAATAATTATTTTTCATCAAACATTATTTTATTTCAAATGTTTTTATTTTTTTATCATTTGTAATCAATTAATAAAAAATGAATTTTTAAATATTAATAACAATATAATTTTAATGATTTATTTATTAAAATTCATACCCACCAATTTAAGGGATAGGTGATAATAGTAACATTAAATAATAATATATTTGTATTATATTACGATTCATTTAAACTCGTTGTTGCGTGTAATGCATCCTATCAAAGAAATCGAACTTATTTATAGGGGAATATATTCTAAATTATCACATTTTTACATTTACTTCATTATAATAACTTTTAATTGTATTTATTATTCTAAATTAATTATTTTAGAAGGGATGCCATGGATTTAGAGGAGGTTGAAAAAGAAATAAATATAAATTGCTCGATTAAGAGTTATACCTCTTCGATTAGAACCATATTTTGGATTACACCTTATGCCATGAATGGAAGACCTTTTGGAAAGAAACAAAGCTCTAAGATGTGGTGAAGGAGGCATCATAAGGTATTATTTTATGGATTTTTTTATCTGGAAAATCCTAAATGGTGTGAGGAAGAGATGAGAATAGGTTCTCTTTTATAAGTGAGGGGAGGGGCACTCTTGGAATCAAAAAAAAAGATTAAAATTTAATTGAGTACTTATCAATAAAAATTATTCCAAATGTAAAGAGATTAAAAAAAAATATTTTATAAGATCTAACTATCATCATCCTATGGAATTTAGATAGTATTTTGTGTCATTTTAAACCTTATTTTTTATTAACCCCTTGGTTAACCAATTTTAACATTAACCACATAAAAAATATTTCAAAATTAAAGGGTTATAATTTCAAATGAGAAGTGAAAATTGTCTCATAAATGGAAAAACGTTGAAATTTTATACCATATCAAATCCATTTTTCCCTTTTCAATATTTTATGATATTTAAATAATTTACTAAAATATTATTTTCAAAAAAACTATCATTAATGTCATTTTCGATACTGTTCATTTAATTTGACATTAAAGACAACAATATATTAATAGAATTATAATATAGCCTTTCACATTAATATAATATGTTATATTAATCTATAATCATTCACCTAAATTGTATAAATTTTAATATTTTTAATATCATTTATTTTTTTATGTTAATTTAATAAATATTTTTTCATTATTATGATATCATTTAAGGAAATTATGAAATTACTAAAATTATAAATATATTAATATGATCAATAAAACTGATTTAACTTTAAAATAAAATTTTTTCACCAAACATATCCTCTTTTTATCCTTATATAAATAAATTTATAGATATTATATTCAAGAGAGTGACATCTTGTATTTATTCCTTTATTAAATTAATATAAAGTTCATAATCAAAGAAAATTTGGACCATGTGGCCAAATATTTAAGACATTGATGTATATGGATAAAATCAAACCATTAAATTGGATAAAGGTAAGTGTTAAATTAATTATATATCCTTATCTCAAAGTTTTAACACTATTTTACCCACTTGATCCTTACCACGGTGAAAAACGTTTACAATAGTTTCTATTAATATTGAGAAAAATTAAAAGAAAAAAATTAAAAAAATATATAATACAAAATAAAAATATATAATCCATTATTCAAGATTTATTTTTTATAATTAAAAGAAATTCATTTGAAAATATGTGCGAAAAATGCGATGAAATTATTTTTAGAAAAATAATTTTTTTTAAAAAAACTAGATATATATTCTTATCTTATATCTAGAAAAAAAATTAATTTAAAAACATTTGATTAAGTATATAATATAAAAAATTCCTTAAAATAACTAAAAAATATTGTTTTATTTAATTTATTATGAGAAAAATACAGTGTACACATAAAACTATTATTCATGAAAACATCTCTTTTACTTTAAATTGATTTTTGTTTTCATTTTCAATTGATTGATAACCAATGAATTCATTTTATACATGTGTAAAAAAATCCTAATTTCTTTTCCTATTCATACCTGTAAATCCAATGGATACGTGGTAAATATATCATTAAAAAATAAAATTTCAATAGTATATTTTGATTCATTTAAACTCAGTGTTGTTTGTATTGTATGCCATCGAATAAATTAAATTTATTTTAAAAGAAACATATAAGAAAATCTTTAGGTGTTACATTATACCCCCTTTAACTGAATTTATCCTATAAAATATTTCCACTCTGATATAAAAAATGAAGGTATATTTATTACATCACATCATTGGGTTCCCAAGTAGCTTCGTTGAATTTTTTATTCCTCTAGAGAACATTAACCATGTGAGTTGTTTTGTTATATTGTACTTTATCTCTAAATTCTAATATTTATTATAGTTTTTATTATTTGTAAATATAATTATCTATGGATATAACCTCTAAGTTTAGTATATGTGAAGGGTATGGTATCTACATCCTCTGTAGAGATACTTGGAATTCGTAGTGAACTATAGAGAGGTTTGGTGGAATTTCCAAGTGATAAGATACCATCCTTACTCGATCAAGAATCTCAAAAGGGGTCAATATACCTTGGTATTATATTTATGGTCTTTATGAATCTTATAACATTATTCCATGTAAAAATTATAGAAATACTATCTCACCAACTTCTAATTATAGATTTCACTGATGATTATTAGTATAACTTTTTTTTACCATAACACTCCTTAATGAGTTGTTAAATAGCCCAAAAAAAATTTCCATTTCCTCAAATATATCAATACTTAATAGGCTAATTTATCCATCTTCATCCTAACAATTGTGATTTTTTCCACTTATTTCCAAAGAGGGATTCATAAGGATTCATTGGAATTCTCGAGTAACAGTTATTGTTGTAAGAAAACTAGATTATAGTTATTTGTTGATCCCAAACACCATTTAAATCCATAAAACATGATCATAGTATATCCTCTAGAGTCTGAGTGGTTATCTCATATTTTCCATCTATATAAAGATGAAAATCAGTATTGAAACTCAACTCAGTATCCATATCCTACTGTTGACTTCAGTATAATTTTAAGTTTAACCTCATATCCCAATCAGATACAACACAATGGGGTATTACATGAAAACTTACCTCTTCTTTAATGTATTTTCTAGAAAACTGATCAAGAGATAAATATTCTTGATAGCAATGAAGTCTGTTAAATTTTTATGGTGATCTACTATAACCCAAATATCATTTTGTTGTTTAGATGTTTTAGGGAGTCTGATAATAAATTTCATGGTGATGTTTTCCATTTTTATTATAATTTGGTTAATGGTTGTAATATCTCCTTATACTTACATCTCTTAGAATGAAAATACTAATATACCAAGCACTGCGCTACAAACTCTGAAATATATCTTTTCGTATTGTCCCACCAAAAATACTCTTTCATATATATATATATATATAAATATTTATACTTCCTGTATGAATAAATAATTTTGAACTGTTAGTATCATCCAACATCACCTTAGTAAATTATATTATTGATAGGAAACATACATGATTCCAGAACATTATAATTCCATCATAATCAATATTGAACACAGGAATAATCTTAAACTTCTTTTATAGTTCCACATATTTCTATTACGCCTATTTAATCCTCATAAGAATAGATCATTGAACACTCAATTGAGTAAGATAGGATTTCTCCCCTTCCTTCAATATTTCAATATCCAACCATTCAAAACCTTGAAACATTTCATCTTATGTGGTCATCATCATATATAAGATAGCTTGATCCTTTAAACTCAAATCATAATCTACCTTGTTATCTTTCCCATTAGGGTAATGTATTGATCACTCATAGTCATCAATCAACTCCAACAACCTTCTTAGGAACATATTAATATACTTTTTATTGAATATATACTTTAATGTTTTATGATAAGTATATATATATATCAAACCTCTAAATGTAAATATAATGCCTCTATATCTCTATGGAAAAAATTACCACAGCTAACTCAAAAACATGAGTTCGGTAATTTTTCTCATGAACCATAAATTTTCGTGATCAATAAGATATCACTATATAGGATTTTATGATCATTCATCCTAGTCACATCTTTGATGCATCACAAAATTTTAAAAACCCTTATTCGTTGAAAAGTTGTGTAAGAATAGGTTAAATAACTAACCTTCTCTATGTTTCCATAAAATTTTCCCCATATTCATATACCCAAATGAACTTGGATCCCTTTAGAGTTAACATGGTGAGTGGATTAGAATTACATTATAAATTCTATAAAAATAATTGATAATACCTCACAAATCCAAGAAAACTATGAATCCCAGTCCCCAAGGTTGGTTTGGGCCAATGTTTAATAACTTCTACATTTTATTGATCCATATATATACCCACTCTTGAGATTATATATCCCAAAAATGAAATGTTTTGTAGCCAAAATTCACACTTTTTAAATTTTTCTTACAACTACTTATTCTATAGGATCTTTTGCAAAATCTTTAAGTGATCTTCATGATCTTAATTTATCTTTGAATATATGAAAATATTTTTAGTAAATTCTACCACAAAATCATTAAATTATTCTCAAAATACTTTGTTCATTAAATATTTGAATATAGTATGGTAATTAGTAAAAGAAAATGGAATCACTATAATTTCATAGTGTTTTTACCATGTATGGAATGTTGTATAGGTTATATCCTTTTTCTTAACCCTAAATGAATGATATCCAAAACAAAAATAAATATTGGAAAAAAATTAAACTCGTTGAAGTTGATCAACTAAGTCCTCAATATGTGGTATATGATATTTTTTCTTGATAGTGATCTTGTTAATCTTCTGAAAATAAATGTAGATTCACATTGACCCTTATTTATTATTAATAAAAGAAAATGTACACCCCATGGTGATGAACATAGATGATTGAATACCTTGTCAATATTCTCTTAGAGTTTCTTCTTCAATTCCTCCAACTCAATTGTGGACATTCTATATAGAGTCATTAAAATAGGTGTAGCATAAGGTTTAATTTCTATTGAATACTCAACTTCCAAATTAAATGGAAGACTATGTGAATATTTTAGAAAAAAAAATAAAAAATATCCCACACCATAGGAATATATTTTAGGTTGACTTTTTCTCTAACCATATAATGTTGACACCCCTTTTGAATAGGAATTAAAACCCATATAATGGATTTGATTTTCAACAAAAGCTCTTATTTATCATTTCACGAATAGAAAGTCATAGGTTGGTTTGGATTATAAAATATAACTTACATTCCTTGTTAATTTATGTGGGATTTATGTAAATAAATATAATCCATTACTAATATAAAATTAAATTTACCTAGAGGGATAATAAAAATATTTATAGGAAACACATTCCCGTAGATATAAACTAGTGATGAATCATAGACATGATATGAGATAATTATTCCCTTAGGGGTTTTCAATACTAAATCAAAATATAATAATTTTGGTGCTATTATGATAGCCTTAACAAATTATTCATATATAAAATAGTGTTTAGATCTAGAATTAAATAATATATTAGTAGTTCTAGAGTAGATGCTAAGGTTATTGTTCACCACCTCGTTATCCACATCAGTAGTTGTGATCATATGATATTTTCCATTGTCTCTAGTATTAAGAGGTTTTTTACATTGATCATCATCATTAAACATCAAATTTGGTCACCAGGTAGCATAATTCTCATACTCCATGCATTTGAAACACTAGAGTGTGGGTGTTGAATTTTGAGGAGCTTTCTCTCTATTCACATCATTAGCAAGATTTTTCCTATCAATTCGGTATTCTATTGTCTTATGGCCTTCCATTCTATACATAAACCATTTACTGGATCCCGAAAGAAAATTTCCTCTGTGTTTCCATACATAATTGAAGAATAAAGGAAATATCTTCTTAAATTATATATGGGTTTTATAATTTCTATTTGATTTATTATTTATTTTCTTATAAAAAACATGACATTGAGGTGTAACTCTGATATCCATATCACCTTAGTACCACATATAATGATTTATTTATAGCTCATAAATTAAATTTTTCCAAATTCCCTTCAGAGACATGGTTTAAAGACACAGAAGAATCAATCAACCTTTAATATTGTATGATAATACCAAACATGTACATCATAAGTATTCTAGAATTTTACTCATATATACTAACATATTCATAAAAATTAATTAAATATGAAGGAATTATTTCATAATTTTTATATAAATAATATGAGGAAACTACTTGCTGAATAATAAGCTCCTAAAATCAACTCACACCATGTAGTGAATTTTATTATATTTCTTAATGATATTGATAATACTGTATCATTAATATTCTTCTCCTTCCAAATTATAAATAGAAAAAATAAATTTTTCATGTTATGGGCACTAGAAAATAGAAAATATATTTCTAATAGTATAGATCCATTGCTCATGCACCAGTGTATTAGTGAGACAACTAAAATATGGTGGATTTTCCACATGATAGGGTCAAAAGAATGATGTTCTCCCCTTTTCTCATTTAGAAACCCAACATGATTGACCAATTTTTTAATGTATATCACACTCAGCATTAAAATGATTCCATCATGTTCTAACCATTAACTAAAACCAAAAAATCATAGTGTGGGAAACAATAATCATAGTAGGAAAGCACGTAATCATGAAAAATAATGTGTCTTGTATATAAATAAAGAAACATTTTTTCCATTATATGACACCTTATGTTTAATATAGGTCATACATGGTCACCATCTATTCAAATCCTTCATAATGGTTTGTAAAGACAATATAAATTAACCCTAAAATATAACCTAGAAGTTTCAAAATAGGTGTTCAGTAAAGAAATACTCACCTAACACTAGAATGATGGATTATATATAATCCACTACCCCATTTCATTGTTATCACCCATAGATACATTTGTTGAAAAACCATTACACTTGTAGTATTCAGATGAGTTGTTTTTTAAGGAAAAACACACTTCTTTCTTTACCATAACATAGGATGTTCTACTATACATAGGATTATCCTAAGGGTTCTCATTAATTTTTATCAACATGGTTCTCAAAGTTAACTAATCATTTCTATGATAGTAACTATAGAAAATAATACTTTTCATACATTTATATTTCATCTTATTAGATAAATATTCATTATATAATATATTGATCCATGCAAGAATTGTATAGGTCAAGCGCCTTTGAAAACATGGACACATAAATATGTTTTTCATGTAAGATATACATCATGTGCCACATAATTATTCACAACTTTCACCCTTCTTATAAATATCATACATAAAAATAACACTCATATCTTGGGGAAGGAAAACATAAGAAAGGGTGAGCCAGATTATCAATAAGGTTAAAAAATAGTGATATCAATGATCACATAAGCATAACTTGAGAATAACTATATAAAAAAATGATCTTAAAATTTGAAAACCATAACCTATAAATAATTGATCACAATATTTTTTTCATCCCATAAATCATTGTAGATCATCAAACATGAATCACAAAAGAATCAAAGAACCTGAAATATAAGATAATAATAATCGAATAAGACATAGAGTTTTTACATAAAAATGAGAATAGAAAATTATTTCCTTAGTAGTAAACTATTATTTTCTTGAATATCAAAATGGATTGGTTTCACTCCTCATTCCACCATATTTTTCAAGGTTCACTCCCAATACTATCATACTAAACATATTTCATTACTAGTATGGGTTCACACAACATTTCAGTTCTATTTATCACATGAGATATCCATCTTTACCGAATTCATTATAGCGCTATATAATTCTAGGGCCACATATCACATAATAAAAAAAATAAAAATGTGTGCCAAAAGATCATAAAATATTAATCATATCATATCCCATGAATAATAATTAGTTTTTATAATCATTTCATCATGAAATAACTCATGGAAAAGAAATGGGTTTTATAAACATTTTAAAATTCATCATAAAATAAATTGTGGAAAATAAATGAGATTCATAAACATCTTGGCATCATAATAATAAACCATATATACTAATAAAAAGGATGGTATCATTGGAATATATCCCAATTAAATATTAGGTAATATCAAATAATGTAATATTAGATGAAAAAATTACTTTAAAAGATCACTTTTACCTTTTCTTGGGAAAAAATGCCATTTTCACTTTGAAATAACTTATTTACAATCTAGATATTTCTTAAATATTAAGTAAAATATTTTATTTTAAAGGAAACCTAGAAAATTTTAAATAAACATTGAAAACATTGATTGCTCATGATTGTGGGAAATTTTGTTCTTTCCGTATACGTTAAAAAAATCCTTTCACATTTTATTGTACAAAGTCAAATGTACCACATTTGGAAAATGAAAAGAAAATTGCATTGAAACCATTTTTAAAAAAGAAAATAAGGATAAAATTACTTTAAAAATAATATTAAAATATTAAAAACAGTCCTGTAAATATTTTTAGAAAACAAGGTCATGAAAGAAAAATGATTTTTTAACTAAAGAGAGAAATAAATTCAATTTTCAATGAAAGTTTTGTTTCGGTATCTTGAGTTATTAAATAGAGGAAAATAAAATTAAAGAATATAATATTAAAAAAATAAATATATTAGAATAAATTCAATGAATTTATTGAGCATTGTATCATAAAATTTCATCAACTATGATTTAATCATAAACAGTACAGATAATCAATGAGATTGTAACATAAATCACTTACCTCAAGTCTCTTCATTTTTTATACACATTTGAAACTCCATTATAATGAATATATATTTATTATAAATTTTTTAAAGATGCATAATCATATATATTATATCATATATGATTTTAATTTAACATATTGTCCTCCATTTATTAACAATTATTTATTAAAATCATTATTCTAGGAGATAAGTGCTTCATTTTTCATACATGTTTTGGTTCAATAGATGTAATATTTATAATTTGATCATGGTAATATAATATATAGGATTATATCCATGAAATTAATATCATATATATTTATTATATATATTTAAATTCTTCCATAAATGTTATATATAGAAAAATGAATTAGATAATTCATGGAGATGGTAGGTCATAAGTATGCATGAACATTGTTTCCATTTTTTGATGGATGGAATTAAAGAATGGTAATTAATAATTAAACTTTATAGAGACATAATAATATAATAAATAAAACATATATTTATTAAATCAAACATTATAACAATCAAGTTAAAGTGGTGATGAAAAAAAAAATTCACCGCTATGTAGAGACGGTAAGACGTACGTGCGCACGACCGATGTTTTCACTATCCATATGATGTAAAGAAGATAAATAATAGTTATTTAACCATATTATTAAAAATTATGTATATTTAAGATACTGGAGTATTAATTTTTCAATAGATACCATTGATTTAAAATATTTTTAAGAATATTTAAATTTGACAAAGCTTGTTTAAGAGTATTGCCTCTTCATTGAGAACCCCATTTTGACTTTCATGTTAAGCATTGATGGGATGGTATTTTGAAAATAAAAAAATATCTAGGATATGGTGAAGGAATATATTAACATATTATAATATATGTTTTTAGGTTTGATGGCTCAAAATGTGTGAGTAAGAGAGGAGAATAGGTAACATTTGATAAGTAATGGGAGCAGTACTCTTGGAATTACAAAAAAAATAAAAAAATACCAAATCATTCTAAATAAAAATGCTTCCAAAGGGTTCGGTATTCAAATAAAAATATTATAAAGTAGAAATATTAAAACCCATGATATTTATTCGGGTTTTTTTGTGTCATTTTAAACCTATTTTTATTAACCCCTTGGGTAACAAATTTTATCCTTATATGTGATAACAACTTCTTCAAACATAAATGGTTATAATTTTACTTATAAAATGGAAATTTTATAATAAATTGAAAATAAAAGATATTTTAGAACATATAATGTCCACCTTATCAACCGTATACATTATTATTATTTAAAAATATTTTAATGAATTAAAGTTTTCATAAAATATCATTAATTTCATTTTTAACATTATTCATTTAATTTGATCTTGAATACAATAAGACAATGATGCAATTCGAATATAAACCATTCAAAAAAATAATATGTTATATTAATTAATAAAATTCATGGAACATAATAATTCACCCAAACTGTATTACTTTTAATACTTTAAAATCATTTATTTAATTTTTAAATTAATTGATTAAATATTTTATCAGTGTTACATGATAATTTAAGGTAATTATTCAATTACTAAAAACTAAAAATATATTACTATGATAAAAAAATAATTATATTTGAAATAAATTTTTAAAACTAAAATTTTCCCATTTTTATCCTTGTGTAAAATTTTTAGAGATATTAAACTCAATAGAGTGACATTTTGAATTTATTTATTTCTTAAAATAATATAATGGTCAAAATCAAAACAAAATGGAGCCAAGTGATCATAAATTCTAGAAACATATGGAAATATATAAACTACACTAATATAATAAGATAAATAAATATTTTGAAGAATTTATAGAGCCTTGTCCCAATTTATTAACCCATTTTTACATGTTTTATCATTACCGAGGTGACAAACATTTACTATGACTATTCATATTAACCAAAAAATAAAAGGGTCCTATTTACAAAAATTTGATCCTCCGGATTTCAAATTTTTAATCCATTGTCCAATATTATATTACTATAACTATAAAAAATACATTTTAAAATAACTGTGAGAAACATGATGAATAGAATTTTTTATAAAAATACATTTTAAGCATAAAAATGGATATATATTCTTATCTCATGCCTAGAAAAATATTATATGAATGTGAAAAATTGATTGGATGTATAGTATATAAATTTCATTAAAACAAATAATCAATAGTGATTAATTCAATATATTAAGTTAACAACACATTGTGTTCCCAAAAACATTTTTTCAATAAAATAACTCTTTTACTTTAAATTGATATTTATTTTCATTTATAATCAATTTATAACCAATGAACTGTTTTTATATATGTGCAAAAAAATTCTTAATATAGCTATTAATATTTATACCTTCTAATCCAATGTCTAGATGGTATCTATTTCATTTAATAATATTATATTAATAGAATATCACGATTTTTTTAAGCCTGTTGTTGTGTGGATTATAAGCCATCGAGTAAATTAAATTTTCAAATAAATATATCATAAAATATTTGGGTGTTATATAAATATCTTCTGCTATAAATGAAATTTTAATATCATACCTAATCATATAAAAGTCCCTTGAAAAACTATGATGTATCTAGATCTCATAAATGTATATCTTCCCAAACACATCAACTGATCGAGTCTCTGAATAGCTTGAAAATAACCTACCTTTTCTAATAAGTTGAGAATAACCAACATAGTATCCTTGCCTATAAAGATCTTGGTAAATCTATTATAAAATTAATCATGTCTTCAACCCATTTGGTAAATGACTACAACATACAAGCTTGCCAATGATGCATATTATTCTCTTGTTGAAAATTGTGTTATCTTGATACAAATCCCACTATATCTCACTTCAAACCCAACCAACAATTCTATCTATTGACTTCAAGGTATATCTTGACCAATCTATGATAAAAAAATCTATCATGAATATTGAAACTCTCATATAAACTCCCCCACCACGTGTATATATATACTATAATCCAATTATCCATATACAAAATATATTAAACACACTATGAAAAAATTGGCGTTTATCGGCAATTTTATCTTTTACCAATTGTTTAAACAGCCTCTATATCATTTTGTGATGGTTTTTGAAAATTTTCACTAAATTGTGCATAAGTAATCAATAAGCGGGGGTTTTAAAACCATCAGAGAATGATTAAACTGTATTTTTTTAGTAGCAGTTTTCAATTAATTAACTATTTATTTATTTATTTACCATTTATTACCTTGCACATGTACATGCACATGCCTCATATAAAAATTATGTGTTGGCTAATATTTGAACCATTTACCTCTTTCTTATTCTCCAAATACTTTACAACTCCAATCGAATTTTCATGTTGTGAATAAATATAATTTAATATGACTATATATTTTAATTGAAAAAAATACACAACATATATATATAAAAATAATAATTAGTAATCAATAATGATTAATCAATAATTATTAATAAAAAATTAATAACTAATAAATAATTATTAATTATTAATTATTAATTATTAACATTGAATTATTACTAAGTACAAATTACTAATTAATAATTAAAATATAAATGAATAAAAAAAATATATACATATAATATGGAAATAAATGGTAAATAATAAATAGAAAAAAATAAAAAAATAAAAAGTAGATAATAAATACTAAATAGAAAATAAGGATTAATAAATAATATATAATATGTAATATACAATATATAATATATAATATATAATATATAATATATATATAATATATGATATATAATATATAATATATAATATATAGTTATAATATGAAATATATAATATATAGTTATAATATGAAATATATAATATATAATTAATGTACAAATAATAAATTAATTAAAAGAATTAATATGTGATAAATAAGTAATAAATTAAAAAATAATACATAATAAATAATATATTATGAATTATTAATTATGAATAAATAAATTAATAATATAGTAGTAATATAATACATATTTTAAAAAATAACAATAATTAATGTATAAACAACAAAAAATAATGAATAAATAACTAAATAATAAATAAATATATTGAAAATAAATAATAAAATATAAATGAAAATTTAATAAATAATAATTAATAATTAATAAATAATAAATAATTCATTAATAAAAATTTAAAAATAAAATAATAGTTATTTAATAATAAAATAATAATTAATTAATAATTAATGTCTACATAATAACTAAATACTAAATAAATAATAAATAATAAATAATTATTAAATTAATAATAAAGAAATATATAACATATAAATAATATAATAATATAATAATATAAAACTAAAGGAAAATAAATTAGTTATAGATAAATGTTAAATAATAAATAAATCAACAATAAATCAATAAAATAATATTAAAATAATAAATAATAACTAATAACTAGTAATTGAATACATAATAAATAATAATATAATAATATAATAATATAATAAATGGATATAAAGGGATATAAATGGATGTAAATATCTATAAAAACATATACATATAAAAATATTACATAAATACATATGAACACACATTTATGTTACAAAAATATACTTTAGCACACTTAAACATATAATCGTATGTTAATATAAATATATATATATATGTAACTAAATATAAATATCTCAATATATATTTACACGTATATGATATAAATTATATTAGCATAAATAAGTATAAATAAGTACAAATGTATATAAATATACACAAATATTCATAATTTTATATAAATAAATATATATAATTGATAATAAATTAACAAAAGAGGATAAAGCACAATAATTGCAACACCATCTAATCAATAGGAATGTAAATCAATTGAATAAAATCATAAATGACATAAAATGCATATAAAGACATTGTTAAATAAAGATGAAGTCTCATTGAATGTGTATGATATATATATATATACACACACTTAAATTAGTTTACATGTATTATATATTAATATTTATTTACATATCTTATAATATAAATATAAATATATATCTATTTTTCAATACACACGCATACGTATATATAAAAATTATTTGTATATATGTAAATATATATTCATATAGTTTTACTGTAAATTGATTTATACATTATATTTAATAATAATGATATATTTGTATAAAAATGCATTAATATTTTATTTATACACACAGATATTTATATATATATATACATATGTATCCATTTATATATATTAGTATATACCCATAAATATAATTTTATTGATGACACACATATATATATATATTACTTCAATGGGTATATATATACATATTAATAAACTTTATAAGTTAAATAAATTCAATAATTATTTATTTTAAATGAAATGAATAATAAATACTTATGTTTATATGGTTTATATGTCTGAAAATACTTTTATTGGTAAATATGTATTTATAAAAGTGATTAATTACAAGTAAATATAAGAAAATATGCATATATTTAATTATAAATAAAAATAAATTCTAAAAATCATAAAAATTAAAAATCATAACATCCATATGAATTTAATCCATGAAAATAAATTTAGTTCCCCCCGAAAAAATAAAGATAACAAGACCCCCTTAAATGAGGCTGAAATTCTATTGAATATTAAAAAATTAGCGTACCAAAAATAAGAAATCTATTTTGGAAGCCTTCAGTGCCTCTTTTGACCTCAAAAAATAGCAACCAAGGCTCCGCCTAATCATCATGGCGTAGAGATTGTCACAGGCTTCGATTTGATATGTGGTAGAGCCCAAACAAACACCCAGATCAAAATTTATGGTCATATGAAGTTCAAGTTCAATTTCCAACTTTTCATGAAACTATAATAAATTTTTTCCTTTTAATTATTACAAAATATTAATCTAACTTTTTTAGTTCATTTTATAAGCTTTGATTTGACTACTTGTGGAGCTAAAATGGACTCTCGGGTCAAAAGTTAAGGCCATTTGATGTTGAACTCTGATTTTAAACTTATTGAAGATTTATTTTATGTTTCAAATTATTATTAACTAACAATTATAAATACTTATTAATTAAATTTTTTTAATTAATTAAAATTATAAATAATAAACTAAATATAATATTTAATCATAAATCATAAATCATAAATAAATATTTTATTTTTTTAATTTCTTCCTTTTAATTTAGCAGTGATTTTTTTAAACCACTGCTAAAAATAATTACAATTTTTTTAGAAAAAATAATAACAAAAATATAAAAATCATTTGAAAAAAATTTATCAGTGGTTTACAAAATCGCCGCTAAAAAATGGCTGCTAAATTTTTCCCCGAAAAAACTTTTGAGGTGGTTTTAAAAACCACCACTAATTTTTTTTTCTTATTTTGGTGACATCTTATATCCAACAATTCTAGTTGCACCCATCATTAGAACAGTTCAACGCCATGCCATCATCCTAATCTTTTCACTAAGACTCCATTAGTATATCCACTAGAGAAAATTTCATACAAAACATTCGAGAAAATGATTTACCTTGGTTTTCAATAATAACCAAAAACATGTCTAATAAAATATAAATCATCTATCTTTCCACTTTCACCACCTCATAAACCCACATATAAGAATTATAACATATAGAATTCACTACACATTCCCTTTTAATGATATTTATAGAATATCAATGTCAAAAAAATGTACGTAAATTAATAAATTCCTCTTCCTTAGGTTAAAGTCATTCTATGAGAAAACATATCTAATGATTTTATACTCATTATGTATGAAAAATCTCATAACAAACAAATAATGTCACAAACACCTTCGAATATGTGAAACCAATTAAAAATTAATATCATATATAAGGTATTTATTCTTCCAATGCCTCAAATACTGATACCCATAAGCTATTATTTGGTCATTAGACATAAATATAAAATTCAACCCCGAACTCTTGGATTTGTAATGTATTGTGTATGACTTACACCACTAAGGAAGGATTAATATCAGAACTATATTTAACATAATCTTTAGCTTCTGGAAAGATTAATCACATTGGGATTCCCATTAAAATAACACCCCATTCATAGTTATAATTTTTATTGACACTATTATTTGGATTAATTAAGAAATAATTACTGAACATTATCTTGTTCAACTATTGAGTTTATATACACAAAACTAATTTATTTAAATATCTAAGGGCATCATTTCCCACACCTTCTAAGGATTCAAAGATATTCCTATATCAGAAACCGCTTATTCTAAAAACATAACTTTTACTATTTATATATAAAACCTCAACATCATACCATACATTCAATTCTAACACATCCTAGATAACCCAATATTTAAATTACCTCACATTCTTCTCCCATTAATGAGAGTATACTAATAAATCATTATTAAAAATAGTGCATATATTCCATTTAAAAGGTTAAATATTTGATTTATCAAATCCATATTCTCTATATTTGTATTCATTACACCAAAACACATCAATAAACACTTTTAAACACCATTCATGATCTTGAATGTTTTATTTCCAACATTATTAGATCGTATCTAGAGATTATGATACAAAGATATCATGTCTATAATTAACCACTATTGAGAACCTCTTATAAAATCTAATAGAATAACTATCTTGGAAAACATATATTGATTCTTAATCATCACTTTTTTAATCCTTCATTATTTGACACATAATTTTAAAATACTATCATCATTATTATTAAATAATATAGGTTCTCCATAATGGGAAATACTCTACTATAAAAATCCCCTTATTGATTTGTCCAAAATGAGGCCATCAACTCTTTCAAATTTTCATGAGTCATATGATACATAAGAATCAATATGGATTTTTTCTTATTATTAGTTAATTTATAAAATCCACCTCCCTATATAAAGGTGATTATGAATAATCCTATGTAAATGTCCCCATAAACTAATATAAAAGAATGGAAAAATAGTTCACTCTTCCATATCTATTAATCCTTACACTATACCAGTCACTTGCGCCATTATAGATCCTTGATTACCATTGTTTGGTTCTTCTTAACCAACCTTCACATCCCACTCACCATGAAAGAAATAAGAAAAACCTATCCTATAAGGAAATATTTGGCACCTCTTATAGATATTCACCTTCACTTATAAATAAACCTACAATTCAAACCTAATTATAATTTTTTAAATGGTCATATCGTGAACTATAAAATCTTATAGATGTTCATAACAACTCACAGAGATAATTAACAATAAAAATGTTTGGGATTACTCTACACTCTATCTTAAATGATTATCTATTGATAAAACTCCCTATATACAATCAAAATTAATGTTAAAATTATCTTATAAGTGGGTCTAAATAAACAAGTGATGTATTGATATCAAATAATGCACTATTTAACACAGATTTTACTAATATTGTACCTCATATAGTTTGTCCAACTTCCCAAAAAACTATTAGTGAATTCCTGAGAATATAAATCATGTATCAACCTTCTCCAAAACATTGGATTTGTAATAAACCTATCAACAAATATAATGTTCTCAAGAATAACTAAACCCCACTATCCAAAGACCCATGGTTGAACCTTTATCATAGCCCCATTGTATCCTATGTGAGATGCCTATGTAATTTTAATTTTCCCCAACAACTCTCTTTTTACATCCATGTGTCATTCTTGGTAAAAACCCTAGATATTATACTTCTTACTATACATATATAATCCCCTAAACTCGTTCAAAAAACAACAACTCTAATATGCACTCATTTTCCATTCTAGAAATGTATTGATGGACATATTCTTTGAAAAGGTGGAAGTGGTCATCCAAATTAACCACCCCATATCCCACACTCCAATATGACTCCCTTAGCAACTTATTTTTACATTATAATGAATACTTTGTTTTATCCTTCCACAGAATAGGTCTCATACTCCCCCAAAACTCCACCTAGGTTATACAGGTTAAAAGAAAGCAATTTTTAAATGATACCATATAACTGATCTCCACCGAATCATGAACTGAAATGATATGCTGGACTCATCAAAACCAAGATTCAACAAAAATATTTTAATTTCCATAAAAATTTAAACATAATTAATCACTATTATATCATTCTATAAGATCTCTATAGACACTTGGGTTTTACCCATTTTTAGTATATTAAGTAAAATGATCATAAAATAGGGGATGGAAACTCTCCCAAGTCAAAACAATAACCTTATTGATTTTAACCAAGATATACATATAGTTTTGGTATGGTACTTCAATATTGATCATTATTAGCCTCACCTTCTTTTCATTTGGTATACTAGTTATCTCAAATATATGATGGATCTACTCCAACCAACCCTTCCCACATTCTAGTTCACTACCACTACTATACATGGATGGAATCCACATTTTAAACTCATGAATAAAAATAAACTATCAAGAACACACCCATGATATACCTCCTTTTAACCAAATAAATCACATAAAACATGCTCATTATGGGTAACTAATCCATTATAAGTTATTGAGTTACCTCGGGTTGTACAAGCCTCGCCACTCTCTCATTTCACTCCTCTGATATTTACTAAGGTAACATATATCTATAATTCCATGTGAAATTTTTTAATATGAATATATATATATATATATATATATCATAGGATACATGTTAGAAAAGTATTCAAACCATATATAATCTCATCATATCAAATCACACTCAATCCCCATAACCCATATAGTTGACCATACCTATATCCGTTAACCATGATAATTTTGCTAGATTACCTATCATCACAAGGAAAAAATATTATTAAAATTTCCTTTGGATAATGTATATAATCATAGAAAAGTTATACAACCATACTAAACATAAGAAAATAAAATATCTCTTTGTAATTTATAATGGAAATCAGTATATATTTTATTATTTATGGTTTAATTATACATGAGAGTGATTTAGTCTTATAATATATATTTCATTCATATGAAATGATACAATGACTCGTTACCAATTTAAATACCCATAGTTAGGTCATTGTGTATTGAAATAAATAAAATTACACCCAACCCATCTTTTTTCATCTATTTCTAGAGTATTGGGAATGTATTATACCTCAAAAGATATAACAATTTTCTACCTCCAAAGGGTGATAAAATCCTGAACACAATAATATATTCCAAATAATGACCCCACTATATTTCATTATTTTTCAGTATAAATTTAATGTCATTTTATATCTGAACCCCACTATAATATCTTGACTACACTTTTCACGTCTTTTATAACCCACTATTCACACTTCTTTGACCCCACTAGTCTATCTCAATTATACAAGTTATACTTATCAAATTTCACAGGTCTACCATGACACCAATAGACATATTATTTATACCCCATTAGTTTATCTAAACCCTACTGGTCATAATTTTCATATCCCACTAGTGTATATCGATCCACTACTTTACTATTTTAGAATCTCGAAGATCCTCTCGACCTTAGACCTAATTACATTCTATAATTGGGACTCCATTTAAAATTCATAACCTTGGACCCAATGAATGATCACTAACTTGTCCATGTCATCCATTTATCTTTTGACCCATATAGTCAATATATATGACCCCATTGGTCATTTATTTTGTTTCTCTATTAACCTATATCTATTTAATAGTTTCTTAATCACTTTTTTCAATATGAAGCATATGACATACTAAAATATACCTATTGTCTCTATAATATATTATATCACTTGTCATTAAGATCCTATAGGAAAGGTGAAAAGGAAACTTCTTGGATAACTATTCATTATTAATCACAATGACCATTTTATTATTCATTTTATACAAATATATAGACACACGCATTAATGGATCCATAAGCTAATACTGCACTATTCCACCCCCCCCCCCCCATCACTCAACTTTTGGAAGAGTGATTATTCTATCCCAAATGGATTATGTCAATCCATTCAATAATTTTCCATTAGTCATAGAAATTTTTTTGTTACCCATAGTGATTTCTCAAAACCTATAAAATAATCATCATATACAACCCACATTATAATAATAAATATGGAAGGGATCACAAACAATCTTGATCCTTTTTAGGATCTTGAAAGGAAATATGAAATAAGGCACTAACATACCATTATTTTTTGTTCTCCAGGACATATATAGTATGAAACTATCTTGGTCCTTTTTAGGATCTTGAAAGGAAATATAAAATAAGTCACTATCATACCATTATTTCATATTCTCCAATGTTCTGGTTATATTAAAACCTAAAGAAACACATGATAACCAATGATAAAATCTAATGAGTTGGGTCTCTGATCCACATATGATATCTATATTATTTGGTCCATTATAAATATATTCTTTTTTGGTTTACTAAATTTATAGTCACCATTGGATATAGCATTTCAATAAAAGATGGTTCTCTAACATCCATGTAGTATAAAGGATACTTATAATGTTCAACATATAAAGCCTCAAAAAGTTCCATATGAATTGATACTTGATAACATTTGTTAAAGGAAAATTATTAAAAATATATATATTTTTGAGAAATTCATATTTTTATATATTTTTATCCATGAATTACATAAAATTTATTCTATCACATTTGAAATTTATTAGGATTTAAATCATAAATTTTCTATTTTGGGTGAATTTTATGATTTTATAATTAATAGATCAATTCAGCTAAATTAAGGATTTTTATGAACTTATTTTTATTTTAGACCTTTATTTAACATAAAAAACCTAACTTGAGTTAATTTGATGTTTTTAACATATTTTTTTAACAACATACAAATTCTAATAAAAATGAACTCCAAGGAAACCATATAATTCATTCTAAAGTTTCAATGTGGATTATAAATTTTAAACGATACAGTTGAATTTTTAAAATATTTATGTTGAACATGAGATGGAATCAGAAACTATATATTATATTTTCTATAAAAAATTTAATGTTTTAATGGGAAAAAATGGAGTAAAACTTGAATTTATGGGATTAGCCATAAAGAAGTTAAATGTTGATGCTAGTTAACAATGAATACAATAATCAACCTAAATCCATAAGAATGATTTTAAATGTTTCTTGGAGGTTAATAGATTTATTAAGGATAAAATAGGTATATTTAATAAGTAAAACATATCATATTTTGTGATATATGAATCTATAATCAGAAAATAAACTTGTTATCTAAATCAATGTGAATATTGTAGGCAACAACAAAGGCATTCCATTTTCGACAACACTATTTTTGAGTATGATGATGATTTATCATTGGTTATGATGAAATAACTTCATATAACATGAAAATATCATCATGTAGTGTACTTAAATTTAATTAAATGTGGATATTAGAAATTATAACATCCACTACATCATCCATGAAAATAATCATCAATATTTATATGGAATATCCTCAAATAGATACATATCTATGTTTTATGGGTACAGTTCTTGATGACATGTCAACATTTATTATAATTAAATCATCAATAAGAAGAGTTTGTTAGGTGATAAAAACCAAATGATATTTCCAAAATAAAATATAGTAAATCTTAATCAATAATTAGGAGTATGAAAACTGGAATTCACCTATTTGAGAATAAAATAATCGCTATTGCTAAATATGATAGACAATTTTTCAATACATGAATTAGGTATTATAAGAAAATAAAACATGATATGAATATATCTAAATTAATTTAATATGTTTTAGTTTTAAAAATTGATTGTATTTCAAGAATTAATGAGGGTAATTAAGGATTTGGTTAATCCCTGCCTATTAAAGAAATTATAGGACAATTGGGAGACTAATAGAGGATCTAAGAGAAGTTAAAATATTATTTAATTAGTTTTATAATCTAATTAGAAATTTTTTTAATGAAAGTTATTATTTTCATCCAAAAAATTAAGGAGTGGAATAATGATGTAATTGTTTTTTATAGAGGTATTATAGAATAAAAGTTATAGAACTATAAAAATTTGAATATGGGAAATTTTTAAAATCATACTTATTAATAAAATATAAAACTATAAAATAAATATTATGGTTATTTAAATTTCATGGATGATCCATATAAATCATAAAATTAAGGTTATGTTCCACTATCACGGGAGTTAATCACATAACAAAGACATTAATTCTATATTTTATGCATATCGGTTCCTCCATCACTTATTTTTAAACTCAATTTTCCTAGAAGGATCATAAACCACAAATAGTTAATACAAGTGGGGACTACAAACCGTTCACAAGTCACAATTGGTTATATAAATTATTTATATCTACATGTTCTTAGTTTTTATTTTGTTGAGAAAACTTTAAATAAAATATTTTTGGTTTTATCATTCCTTTTATCTTTCATTTACTTCTTTTTTTAATTATTTTTAAATTCCCTATAAATAACTTATTCCATATAAAATTGAATGAATAATATTTGGTGGTGAGTGTTTAGTGATAAATGGAACAGGGATAGAAAATGGTCACTTGAACTCACACTGAATAAAGTCATCTTCCTGCAGTAGAGATCTATTTTAGTAGTGAAGCTAAAGAAATTATAGAATTAGATGTAGATTTTTTTGTAGTTTTATTTTTTTTAAATAGGAAAATATGTATGATATAATATGATAAATGTTTATTATAACTCATATTCCAACTAAATACAAGGTGAGTAATCTATGATTATTGATTCACTCATTGAACAAGAGTAAATACAGGGATTTAAAATTTCAAGGATCATAATGTAATTGAATAGGTGATCTAATTATAGATTAACTACTGATTTAAATCATTATTATATTATAATATTTTTAATTTTCTTCTATTTTCATATATATAATTTAAAATTCAATATATATAACACCCACTAGTTCCCTATTATTTACAAAATAATATAACGATCTATAACATAATAAAAATAATTGAGTACGGTTTCTTCCTTGGGTGACAACCTAGGGTAGTCAATATTCTATATTTTCTTGGTAAAATATTATTTTTAATGAAACTATGGAAACTCATATCAATGGCCCTCCCATATTTGTCTAAAATCATTGATAAATTTGAATACCATATTTTCTAGTACCCTAACACTACACTTAATCTACCTATTAGTTTTTGGGTGATAAGAAATACTAAAAATAACCTAGGATCCTGATACCCAATTCATTCCATACCACAAATGAGTAAATAATATAATATTAAAATCAAATATAATTACCATTAGAACCATAAGAAGTCTGATATTTTCATGAATGTATAACTTCCTTAACTTTTCCACTAATTGAGTCTTTCAAATACCTAGAAGTTGTTATGCCTTTACAAATTCACCAATGATAATTATCATTGTATCCTTAACCTTGAACGATTGAAAAAAAATATTATGATATCCATCATGCTTTCATGAAATATCAATATAGAAGTGTAAAATGGGTACAACAAACCTATCAACCTATGATATTCAATATTCACTTAAAGAGAATTGAGGCATCTAGATAAATATCATGTTATATCTAGATTCATACAGGACCACCAATACTAAATCATGACAACATAGTACATATTGGATAATCTAGGATGAAAAACTAACCATGAAGTATTAAACTCTCACATCACCACATCTTTCAAGTTATTAGTTAAAAATATAAAACTATGTGCATATATAATAAACTCAAAATCTAAAGTCTAATTAGTTTGATGCTAACCACCATCAAACCTATCAAACACCATAATATAGTCCTGATTATCCATATAATCCTCTCTTACATTTCCATTAGATAATATCTCACATTGAATGTTACTAAAAATATATTTTTTGTATCCTCAACCGATATAGCTTCTTCAATGACATTTGGAACATCAACTTTGATTCCTCTTTCACAACATGGACCACCTAAATTAGAGGTTTCTTACTATTATAATTCATTATTATATTATCATTTAATAATTTATACAAAATAAAATTATCAATGGACTACATATATTTTAACCACCATCTCTGAATATGGTTTCTATCCTTTTTTGAAAAAAATATATCTCATTATTTTATTATTAATGTGTTTGAAAAATATCTCACTGAATAAATAACATTTCTAACATCTTATATCATATATAACCACTAATAAAATAAGTTTTTATGTAACTTATTTTATCCCTTGAAACATCTACTAGTAAGACCCATAACCCACTAATTAATAACTATATTTAATACATTATCCAAAACTACACCCGAGGAATCACATTATACTATGTACAAATTACTTAGATTAGGTAATACTAATATTATACATGAAATCAAGATACACTCTAAATCCTGAAGACACAAATCACGCTGAATCTGTCCATAAAATACCACCATGTTTCTAGTTAAGGAATTCACTAATATGACTATCTAAGAAAAATCATTGATAAATCCTTAGTTTCATCATTACTTATTAAGGAAACTATAAACATAAAAAACAATTTTGGTAACATCTCATGATTTCATAGGTTTCAAATTCTTGGGATCAATAAAGGTAAATACCTCAAATTCTGAATTCCCAAAAATATTCACCTGTTAAATCTAAATTCATAATTCTATAACTTCTTAGACAACCAATGATCACAAAATGTAGCTATCTAAATTTATAATATCCAATATCTCTCACTATATATCTATTTTCATACTAATAATACACTAATATATCATTAATAACTACTAATATATAAAATTAAAGTAAGAGTTTAATATCGGATTCATCAATTATATAAACATAATCAGCCAATTCATCACATAGATTGATATAACCAAGAAAATATTACAACCCATACCTTGTATTGAATTTTATATTTAGAAAACAATCCCCTAATTCTTATAGATAATTATTAACTATTCTTATAAAATTTTTTGAGAATCATTGATCACCTCAAAGAGGATTAAAAGTAGAATTAATATTAGAAAACTAATACTATTTTTAATCATCACCTAATTTAGCTTTCAATCATCCAAAAAAAACATAAACTAGAACCCTTCTTCTTGGTGAATAATATATAATCTCCCCTAGGATATATACTTTAATACATAAATTCATTCTCCTTAATGTCCTAAAAATGAACCATTATCTATCTCAAATTTTCTAGAGCTATATGGTACAAAGGAAGTCCCAAGTTTTCACCCTCATTTGGATGTCTATTTAAGCATCCACTTGAACCTCATGACTAAATAAATATATTCACTATATTATCAAATTTCCCCAAATAAGATTAGTGAGTTTAAGTTATATTTAGATAATCTTTTTAAGGAATGGTTTATTAGACCTAGTGTGTCCCTATTAGTAGCTCTAGTTAAATTATACAATAAGGGGTAAATGTTTTTGGATATTTATATTTATTATCATTTCTTGAACTCAGTAGTTGTAAATAAAAAAATATCAACTTGAAAGAATGTTTTTTCTCATCTTTGAATTAAAAGAAGCAAGATAGTTATCAAATATAGATCAAATTGTAATTTATCATTAGCTTTGTGTTCATGAGGAATATTTCATGAATATTACATTTAGGTGTCACTATGAACACTATGAGTTATTAGTGATGTTTTTTGAAATAAAAAATTCCTTTATAATGCTCATGAGACTAATGAAAAACTATCTTATAAGGAATAATTATTTTTTTCATATATAAAATCACTGTTTATTTTGTACTAGAGAATAAACATCATGAGAATTTGAGGATTTTACTAGACTTACTTTATGAACACCAGTTTTATGTAAATATCTTAAAGTGTATTTTTTGGATTTGTGATGTTTATTTCTCAAGTAATGTCATTTCAAAGGGTGGTGTTGTGGTTAATTGCAAAAAGTTTAAGGTTAGGATGTCTTGGGTGTCACCCATGATGGTGGTTTATGTGCATGGTTTCCTTATTTAAATAGGATACTACTAAATATATATAGTATACTTATCAATTATTTCATTCTATGTGATACCACATGCCTGAAAATGGTGGCTATTCAATTTATCTAATCATTGATAGAATTTTTTTTAAGGATATGGTGTTAAGGTTGAAAATTGACCTAGTTCCATTATTTCTAGATGATAGAGTGGAGTATGAGGTGTACTTTGATGCCTCCATGTCTGGGATTATTTGTTCACTAATTTAAATATGAGTCAATAGTTCCAATGGGTTTAAGCATCTGATAGATCATTATAAAAATTATTCCACCCATGATTTGGAGCTTGTGGTGATTGTTTTTCCTTGAATATGTGGATATACTATCATCTTGGTGATTAGTTTGTGGTATTCATATATCAAAAGATTCTAAAGTATATATTTTTATAGATAAACCTTAATTTTATGTAGGTGTGATGGTTGGTGTTCCTATAATACTATGATTTTAAGATATTTTATACTTCATGGAATGGAAATAGTAAGGTTTAGGACCTCAAAAGAATTACGCTCAGTTGATTGAGGAGTTATATGAGCAACTTCCCTAATTGTAAATTTATTATGTTGATGTTGGAGATATTTCTTAAATTTTATAGATGGTGTGGACCCCTTACATATTCACTAGGTGCGGGAGGCCCGTGTTGAAAATTTTGATTGAAACATTCTTTCAAATAATATTTTCTAGAGAATATGACTCATATAGTTTCACTAAAGTTAGAAAAAAATCATCTACCTAAAGAGGGAGACAATATTTACGACATTGATTTGTGACTTGATGTTGAATTATTATCACAACACCCATTTATATATGCATCTGGAAAGATGAAAATTTACTAATATGTCAAGTATCCGTTTTGGTGTTCTGGTATAAAGTGGAGTGTTGCGAAGTTCATATTTTGGTGACTCACTTATAAGTAGGTGAATTTTGAGCACTATGTCCCCACATGTTTGAGCTAACCACTTGAGATTAAAAATAAAATGTGTGAATGTATTTTAAAAAATTTAATGACTAAACATCCATTAATAGTAAAGGGTTATGATGTTGTTTAGAAGATTATTTTTGGTTGACCAAGTTATCTCACTTACTTCACATTTAAGAGAAAATAATGGTAAAGAGTTTTTTAAGCATGAACTTAAATGGGATCATTTGGTTTCATGGGGTACCCTCAATGGTTGTCCTTAAATTTGAAATTTGATTCATATACTAGTTATAAAGTGTTTAAAAGGGTGATTTTAGGCCCTATATTTGACTGAGTTCACCATTCCACTCCCTGAAATATGTTCAAAATTAAAGAAACATTCTAATTCTAGAGGATATTATGTGAGATTTTATGCAATATTTTAGTTAGGATCAGCCTAATAACCTATATTTAATATATTTTTCATTCAAAAATAGCTACTATATTATTAGAATAACTCCTTTTGAGGGCCTTAATAGAAAATCATATAGGTCACCCCTTTACTATACAAAATTTGGTAAATAATCTATATGGGGACAAAGCTAGTACATTTTATGATGGAGAAGGATCATGTGATCTAGGAATATATGAGTATATCCTAAAGGAATCTTAATTCCCACCAAAATAGAATAAAAATTCCTTTGTATTTGTATGATGGTGATTATGTATTCCTATATGCCTCCCCACATCTCATATTAAGGATTATTTTTCATGGAATCAATTCATCAATGCGGTTAATTGGGCCTTTTGGATCCTAAGTATGATAATTGAGGTCACTTATCACCTTGTATCATCCCTATAGATGGACTAGACGAATAATATTTTTTATGTGTTGTAACTAATGTGATATATGCATGATACTTCAAACATTGTTGATTAGAAAATCTAGATATTAGGGATGAAATTACCTCTTTAAAGTGTCTAGTTGATGTCCATTATTGATGGGAGAACATTCATTATGTCGGATTGATTCCACTAGTATACATATTATGGATACATGATAATTTTTAAGAGAGCTCATGGGAGGGTGAGATTAAGTTGTGATCCAAACACCCTTAAATATATACAATATTTATTAGTTTTTGGAAGAAAATGTTTAATGGGGGGAGGATGAAATGAAATATATTTATTTTAATAGATACATTTTAATATTTTTAATAATATTTAATGTAGATTTTATGAATTTAGACTATTTAAAATATACTTATAGGTCTTAGAAAAATATATAGTATATAAAATATATTATTTTTATCCTCATTACTTAAAAAATGTATAAAATCTTAATGGTGTCACATATGTAAATTCTAACACTGTAATTTTCTTAAATGAGGTCTTTATAATGGAGAGGTATAATCATTGTGTTTGTAAATTATGATTAAAGACAAGAATGTTTGGGATATTAATTTAAATATCAGTTTACCTCACTCGTGACCTATAAAACATTACAAATATGTTATTATAATAATTTCACATAATTGGGACCAACATATTGGATAAATATTAGAATAAATCCTAAGATTCTTGGCGAATCGTTGAAGAGGAATCTTCATTTATAAATGAATGTGTTTTCATGATCATAGTTTGAGTGATGAAAATTCAAAATCATGGTATAAAAAATATTTAACCTTCCTCTAAACATTCATCATCAGGATTTTTTATAAAAAATCGTCAGGTTCTATAATGAATTCACAAAAATATATTTTAGATCCATATTCCTTGATTTTTGGTGTAATTTTATTCATATAACATATGGAGAATGTTATGCCTTATGCCACATGAAATATTAATAAAACATTCAAATAATTTTCCATAAGATAATTTTTTTCATGTAAATAATTTAAGAAAATTGCTTTTTATAAGAATTTATTTACGGATTTTATCTACTGATTTTTTATGGTTGATGCTAGGACATTTTTTGGTAATAAATTGACTAAAAATAGAATTTTATATATTATTATTACATTCATATTTATTTTTGTGTAAAGTTGATCATCAAGAAACATGTTGTGAAAAATTGATTTGATCAATAAAGAATGAAAAATGATCAAACCTATGTATTCTTTTCTTCCCATATTCCAAGTTATTCAAATTTTTAGAGATTAGACTTTATTTTTTGTTATTAGATTCCCAACTTATCCCCATTAGTTTATTTCATATTTATTTCCACCACATTAATGTTTGATTTTGGATTTATGGTTCTACTTAGTAGATGACTAATGTCTCGGGTTCACACATGTATGTGAGTGTATGATAAAGAATCTAGTGAGACTATGGGAAAAAAATTTACCATGATGAGGAAATGAAATAAATGAAATGATTAGTGGTTGAAAGAAATCTAATAAGGGGTAATAGTTTCATTGAGGAAATCGTTAATGGGAAACAATGGAAACGTAACGGTAGGTGGAGGTGCTGATAGGGGTCTCGTTGAAAAATGTAAAGAGTTATGAGTTTTAGAGTTCAGAAATATGACTTCATGATATGTAGTCCTCCAGACCACATAATATTTATTCCATAACATTATAGTTGTAAGGTTTTTATATTACTATAAATATCTAACAGATCATAACCATTTTTCATAATCCCTGTATTTTTGGATAGTATGTGTTAGTGTGTTTCTGAGTACACGCCAGGTCAACACACTAGCCAAATTTTATATATAGGACATAATACACATTATTTATTCTAGACACCTGACTAAATTGGATCTTATAGTAAATTTTTTATTTGTTCTAGGGGTCTACATTTTGTGTGGACTAAGTACATGAAATTTGTTCTAAGATAGTGACTTCGGTATCAAAACACTCCTGAAATATCATTTGGTATCACACACTATATAACAAACTATACATGACATATAGGTTGATATAGAAAATATTTGACATAATAATTATATATAGGTATACTTAATGAGTCACACACGTTGTATCATGATAATTACATGAATTGTGCTCTTCATATGTGGTGTTTTTTGTAATTACTCACCTAGGTGTCTGTATTGGATGCAAGGTCTCTCTATTCTGAGTGTTTTCGTCATAAAATAGGATAGTTTATATATATATATATCATTATTAATGTATTGTTTTTGTGTAATTATACTAATATGAGTTCAATATATTTTTAGGGACAATGAAAGTAGGTGGGAGAGATGGTTCGAGAATAAACGAGGTTAGTAACCATAGAGCGTCAAACTAAATCTAAGGTATAGAACCTCTATTTACTTAGTAGAGTAGGTAACACCCATGTGATGAGGTGCAAATTCTCCAATTATAGGTTATGTAATACCCTCATATTATTCACTTACCCCATAAATAAGGATGAGTCATATTTAGGGGGAAGATACTCCCCCTTGATACTCATGCACTCCTTGGTGAAGTGTGGTTCAACCACTACTTTAATAGAGGAATGCTTTATAAGTAATGAAAGGTTTTATAGTTTGTTTGTTTCTAGTTTGATGTTACACGTGGTATATTAGTTTTTCATCATGAAATATCTATGGATATGATCTATGAAGATTAAGTTACCATTTTATAATTGGCTTTCATGCTCTCTTAAGGTATATATGAGTTAATCCTATTTGAGCTGACTTATTATACAGTTTCTATTTTCTATTTTTCTATTGTATTACATGGTCTGTTTATTATCGCCCATATATGGGAAGTGTTCTCATTGGTGTTGTGTCTGTGTATATGATTCACAATTTAGTGGTGATTTCGATGGGGATGGAGCTGGTAGTTACATTTCAGAGAAGAGTTTGGTGGTGTTTATTTCTAGTTTTTCTTTAGTTAGTATTTTTATATAAGGAGTACGATTTTTCTAGTTGTTTGAGGTTTTATTATAATGTTATGTTTCTAATTTTATTTCCCTTATTTACCAGCATTGTTATTTGCTACTTTTTTGGTATATTTTCCCCGTGTTTCATGCATTTTTTGTTAGAAATGATTATATTTATGGGTTTCATTTTTATATACATTTTTCTAAAGATGTTTGGTTAATTGAATTTTTATAGGATAAGGCCTCCCATATGTGAGATATTACCTATTAGTTCTTATTTACTACCCCAATCCTATTAGAGGATTCCTTTAAGTGGAAAACAGAGATCACTAATAACCCATGAGGGATCCTAGTGGGTTAGGCCATTTCAAGTGATATTTCATTCTAATTATCACCAATATTCTCCTAATGTAATCAAACTAATTTTCTATCAAAAAAAAATTCTCATTAAAATATAATTATAAATCATGAATTTTAAACTCTAGAGAAAACCTAAGCGAAAAACTCCAAAAAATTATCAAAGATTATAAAAAAATAAAAACCCTAATTAAGGAAATGTAATTATCTTCCAACTTCATACTAAATATCATATTTAACCCTAAAATAAAACATACCACAATATATTCATATCAAAATAAAGATAAACAAATAAAAAAAATACATAAGAACTTCCCTTAACATATAAAATAGGAAGTCATAATCAATTAAGTGATTTCATAATCTCTTAATGAAATAAATACCCAAAATCACTTTAAATATGGATGAAAATAGAGAATATGGAAGATATAAAAAATAAAATAAGAGTGTGGAAGGTTTTACATTGAATCAATAGAAGAAATTACATTAAGGAATCCTTAAAAAATATAAAATTGGAAGGGTAGGAGATGTCCTAGAGGTAGAAATAAGAGGATATATATTTAAGTTTAGGGGAATAAGTATTAAAGGAACCAAAATGTTTACCAAAATTTAGGTAAAGAACATAAAAAAGTTCACTTTTTAATTAAAATAAGACCTAAACATACTGGGTACCCTTTATGGATCCACTAGGTACCCAATGGCACCCCCAAGACACTAAACCAACTGTAAAGATCAATGTGTACACAAAGCCACAATATCTGGTATCTAATGTCATCTATAGTTCTAAACAACCTATTTATCTCTATTATGTGATGATTTAGTGAATCTTCAGTTTACATGAGTAAATAATTTTCTTTATCCATGTAATGTTATACAAAAATTTTGTTCATATTAATAATATTGAATGTAATAATGACATAACTAATAGGTAAACCATCACATTCCACCATAATAAAAAATAATAAATGAGTGAAATAAACCTACATCATACGATGTTCCATTTATTTATCAATGGTTTTATTGGCCATTATTTTTAAAAATGATTACCTATACCATCAATATATCCCAAAATATCATAATAAAATCCATCCTGATAAAATTACATAACATTTATAAAAATATAACACTCAATATATGGTCTATAAATTTGAAATTTATTGTTCTTTATTTGTAATCCAATATATATTAATTTCTATTGCATAAAAAATCCATAGTTTCGGTTTCTAATGAATTTTTTTTAAGTGTGATATGTTTTTATTTAATTTTATTAATATTTATTCTTATTCTAATTATCTTTATTGATGATCTTGAAGAAAATTTTACATGAATAAATTCTGTGTAAAAGCATTAATCTTTAATCATTTTGTTAAATCATAAATTACTCTTATATAGAAGAATTTTTTATCTATAAAACCTTACATGAATATTGGTTAATACTCTATAATATCTTACATGAATAAAGTTTTTATGTAAATTGTCGTTCATATTATGAATTTATTTATATGTGAGTTGTTCAAGATTTGGTTTATTCACATGTTGAAGTTTTTCAACAAAGTAAAAAAAACCTTACATATATAATTACAATAATAATTTAATGTTACATGAATAATTTATTCTTATATGATATCAGATATTAACTTATTTGTATATAGATTTTAGAAAAGTAAATCTATTCATATTCGAGACATTTTCTTCATGATTTTTGTTAGGTGAATAAAGGAGAAGAGTTAATATATTTGATGTTTGAATTTATAAGATATTTTTATAGATATTTTTTTGATAATTTACAAGAAATGATTATTCATATTTGAAATGGTTTTTTTATCTAAGGTGTGACTTTTTTGAAGTAGTTAAATTGGATTTATTTTAAATATTATTTAAATATATTTATATGAAAGTGAATAATATATATATACACATTAACTACTTCCCAAATACATGATTATTATATTGAACATGACTCCTATAATTGAGAAAATTATTTTGATATTTTTAACCTAACTGAGAATAAAAGTGTTAAAGCGGTTGTATTTCAAGTTATTTTTTCTCAATATTGTTGAATATTAGAACACATATTGGGTATTATTCAGAAATAATTCATCATTAAATATATAAAATCATAATATTATTAACTACTATCAATTATGTCTTACCACAACTGTGTCTTGTTGCTTCTAGCAAATCAAACTCCTTATTTTTCTTGAGTACACACTTCATTTACTAAGTATGGTGTTGTGAGACAATGTAAAGTTCGTATTGTAAAGAAACTAGTTGAAGGGTTAATTTTTTTAATGAAACTAAATGTTAGCTTTTAAAGGCTCAAATTTTTCCAAAAATAATTTTTTTCATCTATCAGGTTTTGAGGGAGCCCAAGGATTTTATCAAATTATTTTGTGTCTTAGAGAAAATTTATTCCTTTTAAAATTGGATTTTTAAGTAACTAAACCTTTTTAATTTTTAAATTTATTCTTTTATAAGTATAGGATAGACCATACATATTTCCTTATTTATAAAATTGACTCTTATATACTGCATTATTTATAAAATTGATTCTTTCATATTGAATTTTCATCTAAATTGACCCTTATGTATCCCATTTCTTGGAAATTACCCTAACATATTAACTTGGACCTCTAAAAATAAACCTTACATGATGAATATTTTATCAAATTTTCGATACGTCAGGGTCATATCACTATATGTAATAGTCATTTCTCGATAATAAAAGTTAGTTTTTTATTCTGATTTTGATACGTAAGTGTCTTTAACTATTATATAAAGGTATTATATTCATATATAAGAATCATTTGATAATATATACGATTCATACCAATTATGTGTAAGGGTAATATTTTCATACTTAAAGGTAAAACATTAATACATAAGAGTTTTCCAAACCATTTTTTAAAGGAAACCCCCTTTGTCAGAATTTTGATATGTAAATGTAATTTTTACCCAGTGTGAGTGTAGTTCCATTTTTAGAAATTTCAAATTTGACTCATTAGACTTGTAATCTGGTTTTATTAATAAAAATAGGTATTTATTAATTATAACTATGGGAATTAAAATATATATTTTTGAAATGGTATTCCCTCCCCCTTGAAATATATGTGTTATAATTTTGAGAAATTAAAATGTTATAAAGTATTGATAAATAAACCTGACTGATTTAAAATTAAATTTAAGGAGTTGACTCATTTATTAAAAAAACTAAATGCATACAGGAAACTACAACTTTGTTCAAGTAACTAAGATATAAAATTTAGGAAAGCATAAAATTTAAATTTTTTCTTATTTTTCATTCACCCTAGATGATTAAATACACATATATAAATATTTTTTGTAACCATTTATTATTTTGGGACCTCATCTTCAAGATAATCCCCTCACGAGCACATTTACTCACTAAGTGTCTCTCTCTCTATTCATGTACCAACACAGTGAACCATCAAGGCTTCACATAGAGGTAAGGGGTTCCTTTTATCTCTTCTATTTACAAGTATATATGGATTAATCATGATTTATTTTTCATTGGTTAAATAACATAATAAATTAGAATTCATGAAATAGAGGTAGTGATTATAGTGACCCTGATTTTTCTTACATAATTATTACATCATTTTAAAGATAAACAACATAATAGTTCTAAAAATCCCAGATCCAAGGATTTAGTGTATTGGAAAAAGAAAGACCATGCATAAATTTTACATAATAAAACATAAATATTTATTTAATTTTTTCTTCTCTAGATTCTTATTAGCACTCATGTTCTCTTTATTACAAGTATTCTTCTGAAGATATACATAAAAAGAAGGGGTGAGCTAAAAGATTAGTAACAGTATAGATAAATACTTGAAGCAATATTAAATGGGTGATCCTAATCATCTTCATAACGTCATAATTTTGATAGAAAATATTATATAAATTCATGTAATTTGTAAATGCATAAAAATGAAATATTGTGTTTTACTGGTGAACTACCACACATAGTTGTGAATATAGATAACATCATGTTCATGTATATTTCACTTTATCTCATGAGATAAATCATGTTACCTAATGAATTAGAGTTATATATAATTCTGGGTACATTCATCACACCATAACATTTACATGTGCTATATAATTTTGGGCACACCTATCCCATCATAACATTTACATTATCATGTATGCTACAAATAATGTCTATAAATATTTGGAAAAAAATAACCCATTGAAAGGAATTGGTTTCATTTAAAAATAATACATTCATGAATAAAATTTGGGTTTCCAAAATAAATAGGTAATAACATAATTGATATAAGAATCATCATCTTGGGTAAAGAACAAATGATCTCATGAGAAGTAAAAGATGTATTTTTTTAAATAAGTGTTTTATTAGAAAAATATTTTCATTTGTCATAAAACCATATGGGAATCATGTATATCCCAGAAAAGAAAAGTTAAGAACAAAGAAATTATATTTAGTTAATATTAAATAACATCCAAACTGAAATTTGTCATGAAAGAGGAATAACTCAAAAAAATGAAATTGGTTTCAAGAAATCCCTTCACCTAATGTCTGAGTGCTTTCTTCTCCTTAATATACATGAAAATAAAATAAAATTCATTAATTAATAAATACATAACCATATTAGACATTTATTTTATTTATTATTATTTTATTGTGTTCAATTTTAACCATTATTTTGAGTTATATAGTTCAATTTCATCGTTCGGGAGTGTTGGTTTTCTTGGTTTTCATGATTGGTTTTCATGTATATGAGTATGGAAGTTCATATAAAATTAAAATAGTTATCCAAAATTGAAGTAATATGTTATTAATGAACTTTATAAAGATTAAATGATCTTATATATAATTTGGTTATATTATATGACTATGAATAATTATATAAAAAGTTAATGAAAATGATTTAATTTATTTTGGAAGATTTTACGACCATTATAAGCTTATATCATCATGTTTATATATATATGTGTGTGTGTGTGTTACATAAAATTATATAATTTATAATATATATATATATATAATAAAATATTATTTAACTATATTAATGATTTTATGACCAACCTTGAAGGTGGTAGTGGAAAATTTAAATTCATCATCCACGGTGGTGGTAAATCGACACACCACAAATGAGATTTTAATTATTAGAATAAATGGTATTTGAAAGAGATTTGAAGATTAATTGTTAAATTAAACTAATAACATTACATTATATAAAAGATATTAGAGTTATCATTCCACTTGGATAAGTGGTGTCTAAGGGATGATAATAAAATAAATTAAATTGAAAATAAATTAAAAAAAGAAAGAGAATGTTACCTCTTGATTTTTTCCTCCTTGAGAACCTCCTTTGGAAAAATGGATTGGTCATTGATAAGACCAAGAGCTCCTATATGTGGGGGAGGGTATTGGGAAGATTATTGGGAATAATTTCTAAAATTATCAATGCTTGGAAGGTTTGAGGAGAATAGGTGATGAGGGGTGGTATTTATAAGGGTGGAGAGGAGTGTTTTGGCCTTATTTTATTCATTATTTTATTATTTTGGCGCAATACTATGAGTTGTTTGAACCTTATATCAAAATATATTAAAATAATAAATTATATTTTGATATTTTGGGCTTGCATCAGCCATACATCATCTATGACTCAATAATTCATGTATTTATCTTTAATCGTAAATTATTGAATTTTACTATTCACCAAAAATTCATGTATTTTAGAAAAATACCAAAAAATAGGCCTAAAATTTTATCAAAATGTAGAGTTAAAAAATGAACTCCATTTTAAGAAAATAATTTTCTAAATATGATAAATTTAATTTTTAATTAAAATCATCATTTACTTGGAAAATACTAATTTTAAAACTATAAGTGATTTAATAACACATTGAAAAATTGTTTAAGGTCTCATAAAATTATAATATAATCTTAATACAATAAAATTATAATATATGATACTATTTCATGAAAATAAAATTCCTTTTAAATAATTATATTAATTCTAAAATTATAAATAATCATTTATGTTTTATAAAAATACCAATAATTAATTAATAATTTTTAAAATATTTATTTAATTATACCATGATATAATTATATCATATTATCATTTTTAATATTCCTAAATTGTATTTATAATTTCACAAATGAGGTCAAAATTAGTATTCCAATTGGTCGTGTTACTATTCCAAGGGTTGGGTTACTATTCCATTAGGATAGGTTCCTTTATTTCTAGAAATACCTCTTATTTAATTTATCCATCATTCATAAATTTTTTATTGTGTTATCAAATTATTTTTTTGTGTTTCATAAAATATAAAATAATTATAAGAAGGAAGTTTTCATTAATAAAATTTTGGGTCATTACATTATTCCCCCCATAGGAAATTTCTCCCTCAAATTTTCATTTTACAAACTATGGTGAAAACAAGTGAGGGTACTTATCCTTAATCTCTTCCTCTAGTTCCCATGTTGCATCTTCGTACTTATGGTTTCTCCATAGTACTTTAAGCAGGTGAGTAGTCATGTTGCATATAATTGTATCTCTACGGTCCAAGATCATCACTAGTTGCACCTCGAAAGAGTATTAATTTTCCAATTGTACCACCTTTTTATTCAGTACATGTGAGGGATCTGTTGTGTTCTTTCACAATAGTGATACATAAAATATGTCGTTTACTTGAGACTTTGTAGGTGGAAGTTCTAGTCTGTGTACCAAAGCTCTGACTCGATCAAGAATCTCGAAGGGGGTGATGTACCTAGGACTCATATTTCCTTTCTTCTCAAATCTCGTGATCCTCTTCCATAGAGATATGGGGAGGAATACCATGTATCCAGACATAATATATAGGTCTCATTAATGATTTTCAGTATAGCTCTTCAATTGACTTTGAGCTGCCTTTGTATCACCCTGAGATTTTTTGAAATATATATTTTTTAAAAATAATTTAATCTTTTTTATATTTATCGTTTCAAAAAATACTGAATACAGAATTATATTAAATAACTATGTTTGGATTACATTATTCATAACACCAAGTTAATATTGCACTACAGGAAACACTGGCATGGCTTGCATTACACACAACACTGATTTTCTATGAAACATCACTTTATTGTTATAATTATTTAAATGAGACAGTTATAACATAGCCGTCAAACTTGTAAAATAAATAAAAATAACTAATTTTATAATATTAATTCTAATGGTTTTATATAGATATAACATACTGATAATGGAAAATATAATTATTGGTAAAGTGTTTATATGTTTAAAACTGCTATTTTCTCAAATGAACGGCTTTTCAAGTCCTTCTATGAAAAACAATAAAATTAATTTTTGAAAGTATTAGAAATTTAATTTGATAAAATAAATATCATTTTTGAATTTTTCTTGTCAAAATTATATTAGGGGGAATTTTGGGTTTTTTTAACAAGTTTCATTTTTTAATGAATAGTGAAAAATACTGCATTGTAGTTAAAAACTGATTTTTTGATTGAATAATTGTTAATACATAAATTTAATTTTAAGGCAAAAATAGATTAATAATACATATATTAATCCAATTTAATTTATTTTAATCATTCTAATATTATCATTATATATAAAGACATATTGAACTTTTGAATGTCTCTTTTACCAACCTTCCCCCACATCTACAGAACTATTTTTCAATTTAATTTAGCCACTTTTATGAGTTGATTTTAGAAAAATAGGTATACATGTATGTAAACAGTATGATAATTATAGTCTAATAGGATAAACTTAATTTTGGTTTTGGATTTTTTGAAATAGTGGGTTCCCTAAAACACAACTATGCAGTACTTTTGATTACCATATCATGTATATTGTTAGCTATATGTGATGTTTTCTTACCCTTATAGTGTAGACTATTCTGCATCAACTATTTAATGGTTAGGTCCTAGATTAATTTTCGTATCAAAAGTTTATAGCAGATCCCATGCTATAATGTGACCCTTGAGATACAATGACAATAATCTTAAAAATGTCGTATTTTCTAGTTACATCTTACTGACTAGACATAGTAGATGTATGACTATCAGGTGTTGAGTGATCATAAGCATTGAGACTTCTTCTCATGAATTTTTCACTTGGTGATCTCCGGTAGTGAGATCATAAGGACAGACCCGCCAATAGGTTCACCATATGTTTTGGGTGTCATTGGTTGTTTCTATCTACGTACATGTATATTGGTCTCCTGATATGAGATCATTACCTGTGTATACTATTTGATTGCATACTTTGATGCAAGGAAAAAACCATTGTATTAAAATCATGGTGAGGTAGCTTGTGTTGGGTGCATCGTTGGTGGTATGACATTGGTTGAATGGTAAAGAAAGGATTTGTCGCTTCTTGGTTCTTGAAGTTATTTATCGCAGGCCTGGTTGATCTGGATGGTGCTACCTTTATAAGTCTTTGGCCAAATTAGTCGAAAGGAAAATCCATATGAATATATCAAAAAATAATAAATAAAGAAATGTATGATTACACAAGTGGGAGTCCTACTTTATGAGATATTTAAAGACAAAGAGATTATAGTACATAGTTAGTGTTCGTAGGTTGGTTGTCATTGTTTATGACAATCCTTATCTATTTAGGGACCACAATGGGCTACAAGAATACACTTTTGGTTTGTGGATTGTATTCATTGCTATCAAGATAAGGTCTGAGGGGGTCACACACAATAGAATATTCAAGAATTCACCCTGTTCAGTTGAATAAGTATATGGGACTTGGTGGGTCCCACCATAGGGCCCGAATGATGTCCAAGTTATCGATCATCGATAATTAAATAAATTCATTATTATTCATCTTATGAATAATTGGGATTTAATTTAATTAATTTATTTACAATTTAATTAAATACAAGATAATATAAATCGACCGAATATTATTTTAATATTCAAGGTTCGTTTAATATTAAGCAGGATAGTGGGTCGAGTTTGACGACATGATTTTTATCATGTAATATATTTTATATATATTACAAGTATGTGATAAAATAATAAATAATATTAATGCATATTAGTTCATCATAATTATTTATTTAGTGGATGTTGAAATAAACAGGGATTGGGGAACCCAACCGGGTATTTAGTAACTCCACTATAAACAGAGGGGAGGCTCTCTTTCCACGTAACTATTCATTCATTTTATAGAATAAAAAACCAGAGCCTTCTCTCCTCTCACTTTCTAGAGAGAGGGACTCTCAATCCAAGAACTTGGATCGAGTTCTTTCTTCATCATCGAACGTATCTCGATGCAGTGATCATCAACACATCGAAGGCATCATCGGATCGTCCTGGTAGCACCTGGGATTTGACGATCGGCGTTCCCATGGATTTTAGAAGTTTGTGTGGATGATCTTTAGGGATCCTACGATGGATCATTCAAGAGAAGATCATTGGTGACGAGTTGCGGTCAACTGTGGCTTCCGATCTAAAATGGGTATGTTATTCATTTTGTTTTTGGACTATTTATAATTTATGTTAGATCCTTAGACCTTATCTGGGATAAGATAGTTGGCGACAACAAAATCTGTCATCTCTTAAATGAAAAATTTTAAAATCCTTGGGCCATCGACTTCTGCTGTAGGCCCCGAAACCTTTCAGTGGTATCAGAGAGATCGTGTAGATTTTCTGATCCAAATGAAATTAATTTGCATAAAATTATGTAGAGGGTTTGAAATTGGTCACAACGGTTCCAACCGCACATAGATCCAATTTTGAATGACTGAGTTAAGGCCATTTTAAATTTTTGGATTGGATCAATGTTTTGGTTTGATCTTAGGTATTAAATTTTATTCATTTTAAAGGACCGATCAAGTTTAGATCGGTTCATCGGATATAATTACAATTATATGTAGATTATAAATTTTATAATTTAATAATTTTCATTGTAATTTTATTTTTATAATAATATTTATTTTATTATTATAATAATATAATAATAAATTACTATTTTATTATAGAAATTTTATTATTATTATATTTAAAGCCTAATGGCTATACTTATTATGTATGAAAAAACACAGCAAAGAAAAATTGGTAAGGGGTGTGAAATATACCAAAGCAAAAGGGGTCTTGACCTTTAAAAAAGGGAGGAGGAGACTTAAAAAATAATAAAAGTAAAAAAACTAGATGGGGTGGCTCACGAAGAAACAAAAAAAAATTCTTTTTTTTAAAACAAAAAAAAACGGGGGGATTGGGGGCCGCATGGACCACCCAAACAAGTCTTCCCCTACCTTTCTTCTGGAATGGGGCGAGAGGAGGCCACCACCGAATCTCGCCTCGCCGCCCTCCTCATAGTCGCAGCACGCCACCTCGTGGGGTATTTTCTTCCCAACCGAGGTCGGACAACCTCCCAACGTAGCCCCTCCTACTGTGCTCCATTCAAGCCTCGCCACCGAAGCTGTTCCCAGCTACCAGGTTGTGCAACCTGGCTACGGCTCGGCGCCGACCTCCCTCTCCCCATGATAGCCTCCCCTCATCACGCTGCCGATGCGGACCTGCCGAGCCAAGATAATCCCAACACGGGCTTTACCCACCTTCTTGTGGGTCTACGAAGATTCAGCATGACCCGCAATGAGCCAGAGTAGGGTTTTGAAGATCGGGATATAATTAAATTAAAATAATTAAATTATTAAATTAAATTGATAGATATATTAATTGTGGTTGAATCTAATAAGTTTTAATACCCGGGAATATAAATTAATTTAATTTTGGCATAAAATCTAAATTAATTAGTGGACCAATAAATAATTAAATATTTTAAATTTATTAATTCATTTAATTTTTTTTATAACCCTCATACTTATTTAATACAATTTAATTTCTATCGCGCATTATTATACCCGCCTACTAGTCTTGAGCATCATCATGTGTATTTTTGCATTTATCTATTTACTTATTTAACAGCGTGCGATGTTTGTAATTAATTAATTGACGGTCTGTGCATCATCTATTTTTGGTTAAAATTTTTAAGGGCATGCGTACCCAATTTTCCCCGATGTACATTTAAATCCCTAGTGACCCTCACCTGCGTGCGAGTATTTCTGTACTTCAGACAAAGACGGTGAATGACGTGGACCATGCCAAAATGAGGTGGTGTACGTTGATCAAGACGGTGCAAGAAGACATGCGGATCCCTTCAAGATGAGGTGGTACTCTAAGACGTGATGTTAAACCCACCAATATGAGTTGATACTCCAAATGCGAAGAAGATATACCGAACATGGGTGATCTGTATCAAGAGTCAAGCTTCGACTCAGGTATGATTCCCCTAGGACATTTAGATGCTCAATACTAATCTTATTTTATGCATTTTAGAACAGTAGGAGAAATACATAAAATAATAGATAATAAAATGCATAAATAAGAAATGTATGTTTTTTATATTAATGTTCATTTTTGATCACGATGGCATAGGTGAACAATATTAATAAAAAAGGATTACATTCTTTGAGAGAAAAACACAAAACCCTCAATGAAATATTAAGTCATTATAGACTTCCAACATTCAAGTTTGAACAAAACCGGGTTTTTGGGGTGTCAGTTATGCCATAGCTGAGAATGCCACTTACTACTAGGGAGTTATTATGAGAGTGATGAGTCATTTTTGGTGCCAAAAATTAGAAGGGAGAAGGCAAATAAGAAAGGCTCTGAAGCTGCCTCGCGAATCCCTTTCGCGGAGCGTCATGGCCCTGCGATCCCACCGCGAAGCTAGGAGGCAGGAAGCTCCATGATCCCCTTTGACACTCGTGAGCCCACCGCGAAGCTAGGAGGTGGGATTCTACACAAGCCACTTTGACGTTCGCGAGCCCACCGCGAGTCCAGGAGGCAGGATGCTTCGTGAGCCCCTTTGACGTTTGCGAGCCCGTCGCAGAGTGGAATCCATATTCGCGCCGAACAAGTGCTGCTCCATGGCATCTCTTGCCTATAAATACCGGCCTCCCCCAGGCCCAAAGCACGTATCATCTGACCTTTCCTCTTCCCGGCTCTCAAATCTTGAATCACTTTCTGCTCTACAAAACATGAGCTGCTCAAGGTACTTTTGCCCCACTAAGTGCCTCCCCTTTGCCATGTTTCCCCCCTCTTTTTAGAGGGATGCCTTTCGTGAATCCCATAGGCCTTCCCGAAGGAAAGAGATCCTCTTGGAGACTCTGGTCATCAGGGAGCATTTATGCTTCGTGAAGCACCCCCCATGAACACGTGACCCGAATTCTATGTCCGAGTCACTGTGCCTCGTGAAGCACATTGCTTCATAGGACCTTGCTTCGCGAGGCACCCATGTTTTGTAGGGATTTTCTTCGCAAATTCTCTTTCACTTCACGAAGCACTAATCCAATGTACCTATGCCCTATGCTTAGGCTAGGACACTACACTTTGTGAATCCCGCACCTTCATGAAGCCCTTCCATTGCATGGAGCACCAGAGCTCTACGAGGTCTCTACTCATAAACCCCTTTGCTCTTTAACTCCCTCTCCCATGCCTCTTCCTAGGTTTGCATGAAGCAACTTCAAAGTCCCATGGACACCACTTCCCATTTTTTTGCTTCGCCTAATGCTTCTTTGCATAGGCATGCTAACGACTATTGCTTCTTCACATAACCACACTAACATGGACCCCGCCCCCCCTAATGGTTCACTCTATGACACCCCCCAGCCATGGTGTTGCATGTCCCCTCTCTTCATCAAGGCGTAGAGGGTACCGGTTATGTAAGTCCTAGGGGTGCAGAGTGAAACCGCCTCATCTGAGATGCAAGACTTTAAACTTCCAAGCACCATCATCCTCAGCACATGACGTTAAACTGTAACTTCCCCCCATGCATCCTATGCGGTGAAAGGGAAGCCACTCTAGTGTAATCCCCTAGATTTTCTTACAGGAGGTAGTGCCCATATTCCTCCCTCCTTTTCCGGTGCCAAGGGCTGGCAAAGGGCATGGTGGGGAGTAGTGTTCCTCCTTTCTTCACTGCCAAATCCCTCTCCTGTTGGGCTTTGTCGCCACTGAGCCTCCATCCTGGAGTAAGTACCAACCTCTTCAGGATTTTAACCACGCATAAGCCCTTGTTTCCTCTTTGGGATGATAACTACGTGTAATCCCCACTTCACTTCCCATGGACGCACCTTTCACGACGGGATCATCAGGTCTTTACTGCCTCTTGTTTCTCACATCAAGCATTACTCATGTGGGCTTATAGCAGGCACCGACCATGAAAAACACTTTGGGCAGCCTAGAGTGTAATCCCCTGGCCACCACCCGAACTACGTGGACATTGATCCTTTCCAATGCAAGGTACGTAGGAATCCTCTAAGAGGTTCAAGCCCACCACCCCAATCATTCCGAACATCTTCACATCGGTTCGCCAACACCCTGGGCAGCCTAAAGTATAAGCCCCATGCCTCACCACCTGAATTATGAGGTCTTTGATCCTTGCCAATGCAGGGTACGTTGGAAGCCTCCAGGAGGTTCAAGCCCGCCACCTGTTATACCTCAGTTCCTTCTTCACGTCGGATCACCGACACCACTGGAACTATGAGGTATTTGATCCTTGCCAAGGTAGGGTATGTAGAAAGCCTCCATGAGGTTTAAGCCCACCACCCGTTAAACCCTAGGTCCTCCTTCACTTCGGTTCACCGATCCAACCTGAAATAGGTGGTCTTTGATCCTTGCCATGGTGAGGTATGTAGGAAGCCTCCACGAGGTTCAAACCCACCTCCTCGGTCATTGCGACCATCTTCACTTCGGTCCACCAACACCCTGGGCAGCCTAGAGTGTAAGCCCCATGCCACACCACCTGAACTACGAGGCAGGGTACGTAGGAAGCCTCCACTGGGTTCAATCCCACAACCCATTGGTTATTCAGACCCCCTTCATGTTGGTTTGCCCACACAATTCTTCTAGACCCCATGTCCTTATTCGCGTCGGTTCACCTTCATCCCACATGGCATTAAACTATAAACCACACGCAACGGAAAGCCGTTGTGTCCCTCAATCAGCGGTAAGTCATTGCACCCTGATCAGTGGTAAGCCACTGCATCCCCTATTCAGCGGCAAAGATGTTGTAATCCCCTTCACTGGGACCCACATCTTTGGTCCGTCCTAGTGGTGTCAGACCAACCTAGGTTGAAAACCACACGTAATCCTCATACACATCGTCGGGTTGTTATCCTATGTGTATACACCAATTCAAGCTCATCGCCTGACCTTTCGCTCAAACCTATGTTTCTCAGGATGGTCATGCCCCTACCCAGAGGTTCCATTTCCTCTGGGTCCAGTCCATGCGTCCATTCTCAAGGGTTGCCCCCTCAGGCATCCCATCGTCCTCCTGAACTACGAGGATTTTGATTCCCTGCCACGGGGATACGTAGAAAGTCTCTCTTAGACTCAAGCCCAACATTATCATCATCCTCACGTTGATTCCATCTCATTCACCACCCATTTCACTCAGCACCCCATCATCCATATTGATTATTACATGGGCCGCCACATCCCGGCGAGGCCATGTAAACCCATATACATTAGAGTGTCTTCTAACGGTTACACTCATCTGATACACTCTAGTCAGTGTTCTGATCAGTCTGATCCGCCTCCACTGAACGTTAAACTTGCGGCATACCTCGTGTTAAACATGGGAAGGTGAGGAAAACCTCAAAGACATGCATATGGAATATGATTCCCCGTATTCGATGTTGGATGCCTCGGGCTTCCGTGCCTTCGAAAAGCCCTAAAATAAGGGAAATAAGACAGATGCGCCAGTGTCCCAGCGCCCAGACACGCCAGTGATGCCCAACATGACTAATCCCATGACTGAAGGTTGCTTCCCTAACCGGACCCCTTGGAATGTCTCGACAGAAGTAGTGTAATTAACTGGTGTCCATGAATATATGGCGCTAGGAAGAGTATCATGAACAACGTAGTAAATCCATAAGGGAGACCTAGACTATGCGATGAGTTCTGAGGAGGAATCCACAGAAGGAGGAACTGACATCCCATCATCCTGTTTCGATCAAGGATCAAATGTCCCTAAAAATGTAACGAGTGCCGCCTGCCTTAGGAAAGCGGGAATGAGGGAAAAGAATCACGCCTTTCATCCACAAATGAGACAGATGTGCTCGTGCCCCGACAAAAGCGTTGGAAATAGAAATGGTTAACCCAACGTGAATTTCTTCTCCTAAAATATAGATATTAGTAGTGCTCGAGGCATCAATTGATTGACATGTCACTGGATCCAGTTATCCGATGTCGGGTGTCTGCAAGAAAATAGCAGGACCGACATGAAACTCACCAAAAATTGGGGCAGTAGAACGTTGGACATCCCATTCTATGACTTGTCAACGTGGATACCTCTTACTGGTCATGGAAGATAGAATGGTGTTGGGGCATTGGTCGTCGATTCCTTTTTCTTTCAGCACTGACAAGTAAATCTCCCTGATCCTCACCAATCAAGTTGCTGCACTTGGAACGTGATCACCGCCTGCACACCATTGCAGAGGTAGGGGCAATACCAATGAAGCAGTCTCACGTGGCTCCACCTCTTCTGCAACGGCCTCTACACCCATGGCCCTGGGGAACCCATGCCCCATCTCCTCGTCTGAGTTTATTCAACGATGGGCAATCAATGACCTTGTATGCCGTTACGAGGAGGAGGGCCTAATCCCGACTCAGGATATGGTCCTCCTGGATCTGGAGGCGTCTACACCTCATCACCAATGCCACCCCTGAGGGCCGCATAGGGAGCTGCTGCTCCCCACATCGACATATAACTGTTTCAGGAGCCTCTCCCTAGAACGCTTTGACGACTCCCTGCCTTACACTGATGAGGTAGGTGACGTCCGAACCAACCCGGTAAGAGTCCCATTCCAAGGGCTCCCAGTGAGGGCTCCCACCCAGTCGCATTAGCATCGCCGCCCGACATTGCTGGATGAGGAGCAGGTAAGCCACGTACCTGCACCACCAGCTCCGGTTCATCCGACCTGATGCCAGCGTCGAGCGCAGGCTGATGAGGATGCCCGCCAAGGGGTGTCAACGTCGATGACTACTGTAGATCGAGCCACCACCGATGCATACCACCAGTTCCCTGAATACACTGAGCAGGGGCACTTATATTCTCGTCCAAGATCGAGGCCCCAACTGCCCCACGGGCAGGACGGGTCAACTCTCTTGGTCGCTGGCACAGGCAGTGGCCGTCGTGAGCTAACATGCAGTGATGCCACTCAGTACGGAGGTCCTACCTATACCACTACCATGAAAGAACGATCCTTCCTCACTTCGAGACTCGGCATGGAGGTCCGTCGTGTGCCACCTTCAATCCAAGTGAGGTTCTTCCTCGCATCAGTGACGCTCAGCGCAAGGGTCTCTCCCGTGCTCATTACACCGGGTATGGGGTCATTCCTCCCGCCACCGACTGCTGATGTAGGGAAGTTTCACATCTAGTCTCTATCCAATGTGGTGATCATCCTCAAGTCCTCTTAGCAGCTGCAAAAGGTCCTCCTCGACCCATCAACCATAAGGATGAAGGTCAACCTCGCTCCACCCATGCCCAGCATGGATGTCCTACCTATGTTCAGCTAGCCCAGTACAAGGACCCTCCTCATACTAATTCCACCAAGGGAAACAAGCATGGAGGTCCTCCCCATGCTCCTACCAGTTCTAGCGGAGGTCTTTCCTACTCCAGCGCTACCCATGGAGGTCCTCCCCATGTCTCTTTTGACATTTGGCCCAGTGATCCTCGCACCCTGGCTTTCTCAGGTGGAAACGCACTCTACCTCAGCACCAGTGCAACCGAAGGACCTTGTGCCAAAAATCAGCCCTTTCCTGAGGAGCCACCCAGGGGTAGGCAGGCGGGTCGCTGCCGCCATAAGAAGAATTATGGGAAGTTCTGGACATAGATCAAAATAGTTCACTTCACAGACATTGAAGTAAAATATGAATCATCACAGGAACCCTCCTCTCGCTCAGTCGAGTCAAGGGCGAGGGAAGGAACAAGGTGCATCATCCTAGTAATCCCGGAATTTGAGTTTTATCAGATTCTTGCCTCCCTTCAATGGTATATCTAGGATGATGAAAATCTGACAACACCACAGGTTACGGTCGTGCAGTCACCATCGTCCTCACAAGAGATCACGAAGAACTATTCTGGGGGCCAATGGAAGGAGAAAAGTAGCGTGACCTATTTATAGTAGCCATATCCCCTGATCCAAGAACTACAGACATCAGCCCATCTTATCGTGACATAGCGGCCAGGTCGCTACACTCTTCGGAAGACAACCTGAGATTCGGCGGCCAGTCAGCCCGCTCGCCTTACTCTCCACCGGCCAGCCTGTCGTCCTATCGGTCTGCCTCAGTACTGCTGTCAGTTACTCATCCACCTCTAGTTGAAGATTGGGGCAATCAAGGGCTAGACCTTGAATTCGAGCCAAGGATCTTATGGAACATCCTTGTAGTGGACCACTTCCCCGAGATGTTCTGGCATGTGGCAACGCCGAATTTTTTCATGCTGGAATCCCTCACCCTAGAAGAGTTTGAATGTTTCCTCCAGACCCTCTGGGCTACGCACTTTCACCTTCGTTGTCAACAAGTGGTTTATCCCAGGAGCTAAGAGAATTTTGAATACATTGGCAAGCAATGTCGTCTGGTCGATCTGGCTGCGCTCCTAGTGGCCAACACCCCGAGTCACCAGGTCGACGTAAGGTCCTCCAAGAGCAATGAATTCAGAGTTTCAAGAAACTCCACAAGATCATCAAGGAGGATTCCACCCCATGTGCAAGTCTATGGATGGGGGTAGTATGCTACCCTCCTCTTCAGTCCTATCTGGTGGCAGCCCGACCTGCAAGGCGATATCGAGGAGATGCCCCTAGGAAGGGTCGCAGTCAACATGGACGACATAGTGGGCAAGGAGGATGATTTGGAGATTCTTGATTGGGACTTACCCCCTGAGGGAATTCCACCAATATTAGACCCATCAGGGAGGGTCACTCGCCAGCAGAGGAACCTACTAGGTCTCCCTGCATCCACCGAGGCATTAACACTTAGCAGGAATTCTGGTAAGGTTAAAGAGCATGTCCGAGCTGCCAAGCACTTCGACCCATCCATCTCGGTGCAGAAGATAGAGGAAGACTCTGAGAAGGAAAAATTACACCAACAACTTTCCAAGCAAAAGAAGTTGGTCGATGACCTCTTGGCTGAACGCGCTGGAGAGCGACAGCTGGACTACGATGATCCCATGTTGGGGTAGCAGGGGTAGGAACAACTTCCCCTCGGTGAGCTACCTCCAGGCGACCCTTACCGTCCTGCCCCCGTAGATAGGGTTGAGGCTAGAACTTATGGAAAAAGGGCACGATATGTCTCACCAACCCCTCCCAAATGGCACGATAATCCAAGGGACCTAGCTTGGGCTCCCCCAGTCGCCCCGAGGGTCATGCCGCCAGCCCCTGGACCTACTTACCATGTTGAAGAACCCGCCAATGCACTCGTTGTTAGGGACCCCAATCAAGACAGGGACCCCCACCCTGATGATCCAATGATGGAACTCATTTCCCACCTAGAGGTGTTGGAAACATGACAGGTGGCGATCCCACCTGATTGAAATCCATATCCAGCATGGGTGGATGACATGACAGCACCTCCGGGATTCGGGAATCCCACCTTATACCCCTTAAATGGGACGGGGGACCTGCCATGGAACCTGGACCACTTCAACTCAAGGTGTGGTCCCATGTTAGGGACTCCAGCGCAGCAGGTGGCTGCCAAGCTCCACTATTTTATTCAGACTTTGGAGGGGCCTGCATTCTTCTGGTACATCCAACTTCTCGTTGAATCCCTAACCAGCTAGGAGGACCTTCACAGGAAATTCCTCTACTAATTCAGCTCCACCACATGAAAAACAAGCATCAAAGACCTCTTCAAGTGAAAACAAAGTCCTGATGAGCATGTCGCGGACTTTGTCACCCGGTGGAAAGGGATTACATATTCTCTTGACATGCCACTGACTCAGGGGAAATTAATGACGATGTGTGTAGGAAATATCAAGATGGAAGTGGTTCCCTCTATAATATCCCAGAAAAACCATAGGGGATTTAGAGACTTCCCTGATATGGCCCAACACTTGGAAGAAGCCCTGCAACAGTTCAGCAAGGCACGTTCGTTACCCCCTTTAATTCCCACGAGAAGGGCTGTAAGAGTTGAGCCTGCCACAGTGGCCCAAATAGAGGCCCCAAGACAGCTGAAATTATTACCAGTGGAGCCACCTCCCTAACCTTGTATAGGCCCTCTACCACAGGCGCAACCTCCATCCCAGCAGCGGTATCCTCAGAATCAGCAGGTGCCCCCGCGGAAGGCACCGCCCCCGCCTAGGCGGGACAACCAGGATCCGCCTCCTTGAAAGGATTCTCCAGCCCCTCATCAGGCCCACGCTTCAAGGCCCCCCTATTTGGATAGAGGAACCTGGAAAAACTCGTTCAAAGAGAATCAGGTCCCCGACTATTCCAAAGTGCCTCGAAATTAAGGTATTGTGTGTTTTCCTGAGTGCAGAAGGCCAGAAGAGGCGAACCTCACTGATCTCCCCAACTACTTCCCCTATCAACGTATCCTAGGGCACACCCTCAAGAAGTTCTATGTGTTCAAAGACTGGCTTAAATACGAGGTTGATAACAACGTAGTCAAGTTGGTCCTGACTCTGGCACAAGTGGTATGCGTCGTCATAAGGCCAGACAGTAGCAGTGACAGCAAGGGTGAGTGGCAGCAGGTTTCTAACCACGATTCCCAGAAGTATGATGATTGGATAGCTCAAAAATTTGTTGCTCATGCCCATGGTATCATTCGTGCACACCTGAACCATCTGTTTCCTTTGGAAGATGTAGCCACTACTTATGCATCATCATCTCAACCGGCCTCTTCCCAAAAGAGCAAGCATCGACAGCGCAAGGGAAAGCAACGCGCCCCGCCAATGCCATCATCGTTCCGCACTCTTGATAATTTCATGCCACCGGAGATGGGAATTCCTACCATAATCCTCCCAATAATGGATGAATATTTGAGTGATAGTAAAGGGTATACTTTAGTTAATACCGTGGAGTTGGTAAATCCCTACATGACTCCCGCCGATGGGGAGTGCCAGGCGAACCTCCCCAACGTCCCCAGTCGAAGCAAATTTTGGCGGAGCTGCGGCCATGTGGGTCGTCGTGACACATCAGTTGGAACGTCTAGCTAGGTTTTGCATGTCGCTGAGACCAGACAGTAGGCCCAGCGTAGAGTCCAGCACGCACAAGCTCTTCATCTGGTGTCATCAGTCCTGCCTCCACCACCGTTTGAATTGATGGATCAGGCAGAGCCACTTCGACCATGTCACGACCATCCTCGCCCCACTACAGGCGGGTCTCGGTCATTTGGCCCTCATCCGGTAGCTACTCTACAAGCTTTGACTAGTGGGCAGCAGAATATGCCCTGCACCAGTCAGCCACCAGCCCAGCCGACAGGACCCGCCATGCCTCCTGTCACAAAATGGTCCTCTGCAAGCAGAAGCTTGTGCCTGACACAGAATTGTGATGTTCTCAAGCACCTTGTTGGAATCCTAGAAAGGCTTTCCATACTTGAGGACCTTTTACTATCACCATATATGCATGAGGCCCATGATGAGGCTTTAAGAATCCCCCTCCAGTTTGAGATGGAAGTAGCAGCTACAGAAGCCTTTCATGCAGAAGTGGTCGATAACGCCAAATTTCAGGCCATCATTTCGTTCTCTAGAGAAGATGAAGGCTCTCCCATATAGGGTCACATCCTTCCAATTTACATCACTGACCAATTTAATGGCGTGGAGGTTCTCTGATATCTTGTGGACACCATCTCCGAGATTAACCTTATCCCGACACAGACACTGCGAAATCTAGGGTTATCCGAAGATGATCTGACTCCCTCTGATTTAAGAATCTAGGGATATGACTGGACAGAGCAGACCCCAGTTGGTAATATCCTTTTGAATACCCAGTTTAGTGTCCTAGTAGCCAGCACCGATTTTATGGTTGTCTCCCAAGACACTACATACAATGCATTGATGGGCAGACCATGGATCAACCTACACGCGGCAGTCCCCTCATCGTATCACCAATGCCTCAAGTACTCCTTCAATGTTTGAGTAGGCGTACTCCAAGGTTATGTGTCACCTTTCTCCTCTTGTGAAGCCCACTACTTGGATGCTGACTATTACAAGAGCAAGTATAAGCAGATTCAGGCCAATGAGGTCGAACCCATCACGGTTGCAACTGACCCCTAGGAAGGTTTGGATGACGCCTACGTCTTCCTGATCCATCAATTGGAGGCCACAACCCCCGACATGGGGCAATGTTTTTTTGTCTTTGGTGTAAGGGATAAGCATATTCCCAAGTCCAAGCGACGGAAAAAATCACCTCGTACTTCTACAAAAATCTGGCTCAGGTGATCCCGGAGCCTTCTACCCCCATAAGGTACCATTATGTCCACCCCATGGGAACAACAGTACATCATACGTGTCTATTTCTTCAGGCGTGAATTAACTGACTCAAGCCTATGTGCCACTATTTATTTGATATCATTAAGTGTGGCCCATTGGGCTGAAGACCAGATGGGATCGGGTCGACAGACTTCATTTCTATGGTTTCAGCAATACTGAAATCTTCTAATGTGATGACCACTGCTGCTCAGGCTAGTACTAGCCTCCCGTCAGAATCCTCAGACCAAGACGAAGCTTCTCCCACTAGGTATCCCTCCTCCGTAAGTGAAGAAGAGTATTTGGAGGACGCTCCCCCCACCTTTGAAGAGGGCGTCTCCGCCACGGTCGATGAATTGGTACAGGTGAACCTCGGTAGTGAGGTGGACCCAAGAACCAAGTTGATCTATGCAGCCATGCCTCTCAAGGTACAACAACAATACGTGTACTTCCTGAAACGACATCGTGATGTATTCACCTAGAGCTACGATGAGATGCTGGGGCTAGATCCTTAGGTAGTCGTCCACTGCCTCAGTCTTTTGGAAAATCATCACGGGTTCAAGCAGCCTCCCAGAAAGATGCACCCTTCTCATGGTGCCATGGTCGCGGTCAAAGTTGACAAGCTCATTAGAGCCAACTTCATTATGGAGGTCCGGTACCCCAAATGGCTATCCAACATTGTGCCGGTCAGGAAGAAGAATGGATAGATTAGAGTCTGCATCAACTTCCATGATTTCAAACGCCAGTGTCCGAAGGTTGATTTTCCCCTTCCAGTGACAGAATTGTTGATTGATGCCATGGATGGGTTCCAAGCCCTTTCCTTCATGGATGGTTATTCCGGATACAACCAAATTTGAATGGCCCCTGAGGATGAGGAGTCTACAGATTTCAAGGCGCCACAAGGTACATTTTGTTACCAATTCATGCCCTTCGGCTTAAAGAATGCAGGTTCCACCTATCAGCAGGCTATGTATTGCATATACAAGCCAATCCTCAAGACATTGGTGGAATGATATGTGGATGATCTGGTGGTCAAATCTTATTAGTGCCAGGACCATATCAAGGACCTTGAGAATGTGTTTGGGTTCCTCATTTCCAACCACCTAATGATGAACCCTCTAAAATGTGCCTTCAGGGTCACCTCTAGGAAGTTCCTTGGATTTGTTTTCAGGTATCGGGGCATTGAGAACAACCCATAGAAGATCAAGGCCATCAGCTAGATGCATCCCACGAGAAATATTCGAAATCTTCTAGGTTTCCAAGGCCACTTAGCCAACATACACCGATTCATTTTGAATCTGGTTAGCAAGTGTGATCCGTTTTCCCAGCTTATGAAGAAAGGCACCACCTATGAATAGGAAGAAGAGTGACAGACCACATTTAAGGAAATCAAGTAGTATCTACTCCAGCCACCGGTCCTGATGCCACCCATCTCTAGAAAACCACTGATCATGTATGTGAATTCCCTACAACAATCCCTTGGTGCCCTTGTCACCCATAAGAACAATGAGGTTATAGAAAATAGTCTTTACTAACTTAGTCATATTCTCATCGATATAGAGACCAGATACTCCCACATAAAAAAGAGCTTCCTTGCGCTGGTATTTTCTATGCAGAAATTGTGACACTAATTGCAGCACCATTAGGTATAGCTGGTGTGTCGGGTAGACCCGCTGAAGTACATTGTGAACTGCCCCATGTTAACTAGCCATCTAGCACAGTGTGCAATAATCCTCCAGCAGTTCGACATCAGGTCCATCCTTCAGGAAACTATCAAGGGACAAGCACTGGTAGATTTTCTTATCGCCCACCAACCCCCACATACCAGTCCCTAGACCTGGATTTTCTCAACAAGGTAATCCTCTCGGTAGATAATGTCACCGTATGTTGGAAAATGCAATTCGATAGTGCTTCCCAGAGCCCCACCGACAGGAAGCTCAATGATCCCAAACTCAACAGAGTAGGCCTGGGTATTTTCTTCATCACCCCAGCGCAATCCATTCTGTCATACTCATTCGTCTTGTCAGAAGGCTGCACCAACAATGAGGTGGTGTATCAAGATCTTATCACTAGCCTCGAGCTGGCCCTCGAGATCGATGTGCCCCATTTTCATGTGAAAGGGGATTTTGAACAAGTCATCAAGAAAATCAATGATGACTATGTATTCATAAAGCTAGAGCTTGTACCATTTTTGGATCATAATCTCTGGCTAATAGAACAATTTATATCTCGGCCGGAAGTTACTCATGTACCTCGATCTCAGAACGGTCGAGTCGATGCCCTGGACGGCCTGGATACATCACTTACAGAACCCGAGCAGGATGGTCTGATTATACATGTGGCACATAGGAGAGTCATTGCTCCTATCACCCTAGATGATGACGAGGTCCTGCGGGTAAGCCATCTTAATATTGGAGCCTCCACATCATGGCCTTTAGGTTCTTCATATTCATTGGTTGAAGTGACACTCGACTGGAGATTCCCCTTCGTGATTATCTCCAAAACGATCACCTCCTGGCTGATCGGGCCGAGCGCGAGCGTACCCAACACCGTGTGCTGTAGTTTACCCTCCAGAGTGGTCCTTGTCTTGAGCAGACCCTCTATAAGCATGGTTTTAATGGTGTTCTCGTTTGTTTCATCCAAGGATTCTATATTTCTCAGTTCATGCATGAGGTTCACGCCGGTTCCTACGGCACCCACCAGACTGGGCCGAAGTTATCTCACCAAATCCGGATACTGGGGTACTTCTGGCCCTCCATGATCCATGATTGCATCGAGTTCTCCAAGAGATGTCACGCCTGATAAATTCATGTTAACTTCATGCATCGGCTTCGAGAACCTCTCCACTCTGCCAAGTACTCTAGGCCATTTGCGGTGTGGGGACTCGATTTCATGGGACCATATCCATCAGTGACAGCTCGCCAGTGCAGGTTCGTCCTGACTACCACAAATTTCTTTTCCAAGTGGACAGAAGTAATTTTACTCAAAGAGTTCAAGGAACATTCTATCATCGACTTCATGAGCTCCAATATCATCTACCAGTTTGGATTCCCTCACGTCATCCTCACCGATAACGAAACAAACTTCCGAGCAGCTGAGCTGAAGAAATTGTATGCCAAGTACAAAATCTGTTCGCACCATACCTCTCACTACCACTCACAAGAAAATGGACATATCTAGGAGTTCAAAAAAACACTCTCTCACATTTTGCAGAGAATGGTTGGTCAGAAAAAGAAGAGTTTGCCAGACAAGCTCCCCAACGACCTCTCAACTTATCAGATGATGACTCGTAATTCCACCCAGGTGACCCTATATTCCCTGGTGTACGGATCTGAGGTCTTCCTACCCATCAAGATCCATCTTCCTTTGTTACGCACAGTGGTCTATGACCATCAGTCACCAAATAAGGTAGCCGAAATCCGTCTGGCTGAATTGGAAGCACTTGATGAGAACAGGCTTCGTGCCCTACACAATATGGAAAGGCATCAGAATAAGATGTCTAGAGCCTTCAATAAGAAGGTTCACCTCCTCTCTTTCCTGCAAGGTGACTTGGTATTGGCCCTCTAGACACCGATGATCCCTATCAGGAAACCACCCAAGTTGAAGCCCAAATGGGAAGGGCCTTACATAATTAACAGGGTTTACCCCAATAGTGCATACTCTCTGGTAACCATGTATGGTGAGCATATAACTCCTCCCACCAATTCCAAGTTCTTCAAGAAATACTTTTCCTGAGCCTTTCTGGTCCTACATAACCCTAAACTGTCGGGTCCAACATGACCTTAAATTTTCTGGTCCTAGATGACCTTAAATTGCTTCATCCCATATGATGTTAAATTGTATGTCATCCTACAAGATGTTAAACTGAACCATTAGAACTATATGTGTCTTGATTCCCATTCCATGGGATATGTAGGAATGCTAAAACATTTCATCCTGAGCATAGCCCCAAACTCTTCTCTTTGACTACCCCCTGGGTATATTTCTCTTGGAGGATCCTTAAATCTGTATGGAGTAGGCTTCCTTATCCCCACTCATTCCAAGATTACGACGGTTGCACCATGTTACCACTCTCTATTCTTCTATCCTCCCACATCCCCACCGCATGACTCTAAACTGCATAGCCTTCAAGAACTACGTACGGCTTGATTTCCATCCTTATGTGATACATAGAAGTGCCCAGACATTCTCTCTGTTGGCCTAGCCACAAATGCCAGAATCTCCCCTCGGGTCAATACATATGGTGTGGTGTAGGCTTTTTCCCCAATTCATATCGAGGTCATCTCGATCCCTCCATACATCCCACTACCCAGAGGTGTCCGCCACTTTCACAGATGGGCGCAGATATGCTTCACCCACTCCTTTGATTGGGACTCCATAATCCCTCCCATATAAAAGGGCCCCTGAAAGGCCAGGATTCTAGGACCAAGGGATTCTCTACCACTCCAGGCCAACACCCTTGAGGATGTTGGGAAACAAATTGATACAAGTCCCATGTTGGGAATATGATCACCGATCGATGCTCATTTTTTGCTCCTGGTCTAGGTCACTATAGGGACGCTGTGTTTCGAACATGGTCAACAGTTATCCTTTGTCATTAAATCCACCCCAAGATTTCCCAAACATTGAGTGTAGTGGTTCATTCTGCCTCATTGCATCTCCAACCGATGAACTCCCTTCGGGCGATGCCAGCTATTAGCCCCCCATATGATAGGGATAGTCGGGACTAGTTCCTTGTTTCCCAAATTGAGTATTACTCACGTGGGATTATGAGATGTTATAAGGCAGTAGCCACACATAAGGTTGTATGGCTACCATTGGTTGGGACGCCCAGCCTCAGGCCCCTTGGCCTTTTCCGGCCCCTTGGCCTTCTCTGGCCCCTGGCCCAAGTTCTCATTTAGGTTTGTGTGGTGTGGAGCAGACTTATGTCCTCATTCACGTCAGGATATTTCTCCATGCCACACATATCACCTTGAGACATCCCTCCCATCATTTATCGTCCATACCATGAGCACAGGACCTTCCGCACTTCGCATGCTCAATTTCGGGCCCCTGGACCAAGTCCTAACTCTTATGATATTGTACGGTGTGGAGCAGACTTATGTCCTCATTCACATCGGGTTACTCGTCGTGCCGTACATCTCCCTTGTTTGGGGTTTCTTACCCCTTTCTTCATCCTCACTATAAGACGTTAAACTGCAAACCGGTCGGGACTTTCCATCTAAGGCCCAGCCTCAGGCCCCTCGTCCTTTTCGGGCCCCTGTCCCGGGTTCTCACTTAAATTTGTATCGTGTGGTATGGGATTATGTTCTCACTCACGTTAGTTGTTGTAACAACCATGCCATTTACCTCATCCTACTGAGAGTTTTCCATCCCCTTGTGTTATCCTAGTATTTTCAAATCCGATGTTCTCAAGATGATCTCCACAGTCCTCTTTGGCAATTCACCAATGTGCCCAATGGTACTCTGGTTTAGCACTTGGAATGTCAGATTCTTCATGGACATGATTTCAACCATTTTTTTAGGCTTTGTGTTCCAATTAATTAGATCTTCCATCACTTTTCACGTCGAAAGGGACCCCTGAATGGCATGGATGCTTGGCCCAAGGTCCCTTGTACAATTTTGGGCCAACACCCACAAGGGTTCAGAGCAACAAATTGATACAAGTCGCATGTTGTGAATTTGGTCAACGGTCGATGCTCATTTGTTGTTCCCATTCTAGGCTAACGTGATATGGATGCTGTGTTTCAAACATGGTCAACGGTTATCCTTTATCGTCACACCAACCCCATTAAGCCCAAAATGGCAGTTACATGACTCACACCCTTCTCCCCCTCATCATGTCCAAGTAGAATTTTGAAACTCTTGGTACTATTCCTTAGTGCGTATCTACACATTATGAGGAAAAATCCGTGATAAGGCAATCATTCGGGGCTCCACCGATTTACCCTTGGCATGTATTTCATGTGTTGAAAATACCTTATCCTCCCTTGTTTCCTACCCCAAGTTTAACTTACGTAGGCTTAGGGATTGGATTAAGGTTCAGACATACTTGGAATATTCATGTTTCTCCATGGTCCAAGTTCTTAGACCTTAAACTAAGATCTTTTCATATTTTCCCTTTGTAGAACTATGTACAACTTGATTCTCATTACTTGGGATATGTAAGAACACCCAGACACCTCGTCTATGGGTCTAGCTTAATTGAGATCTAGTCTCTCCTACTTTCTACCCTCTTTCCTCTTTTGGCCCCTTGGCCCAAGGTTTCTTTCTCAGAATCGCGCATAGTGTGGTGTGTACCTCGTCTTCATGTTGGGTCTTCTCTATTGCACTGTGCACATTCCCCCTTTAGCCTCGTCTCTACTACGTCTGTGCTGCACAATGTTAGAGTACATGGTTGGTTGTTTCCCATGACCCTAAACTGTGACAATATCATCCTGGTTGCACGATGAAAAACAACACAACATTGTGGTGTCCTTGCTCAAGGGACATCATGTTTGGTATCATTCAAACACCGTACAATTTTTCAATGCCTTAATTCGGCTTGTTTCTTGTTGCGATGCCTGGATTCGCTATTCTAGCCCATCGCCTCACCAAAAAAACACCTCCATTCACCCTAAATGACAAACAATACTTATCAAATGCTGATTCTTTTGGTGTGAGGGCCAGACCCACACACCCTTTTTATCCCTGACACCGATACCTTATCATGCCACCCCTCAGAACTATGTATGGATTGATCCCCATCTTCATGGGGTACATAGGAAAGGCCATGCACTTTGTCTAAGGCCCAATCTAATCTTCGTTTTTGGTCCGTCGACCTAAAACCTTCCCAAGGAACACAGGGTGGTCGGGACCCCAGGTTCTCATATGATACATAGGAACCCCCAGACATCCTGTCTCCGGGTCCAGCCCCAGGAATCGGAATTCCAATTTCCCTCTCTTTTTTTTGGTCCCTTGACCTGATCTATTTTTGGGAGCCATGAAATTGCATCTTTACCCTGAACAAGTTCGGTATTCCCCATGATAAACGTTGGGATGTGACAGTTTCCTTGTTAGAGAGGTCCTGTTCAGAAGTATGTTTGATCTCTGATTAGGTCGGTGTATCCACCTAATGTGCTTCCACCACGGTGGCGTAATTTCAAGAGTGTTCGACTTTAGTCAAACAACCCATCACTCCACTCTCCAGGCTTTGCGTTCCCTTTATTCGGACCCTCATCCACTCTCATGTCTAAAGGAAACCCCTAATAGTATGGATTCTTGGCCTATATCTCACCTACTATCCTAGTTCAATGTTTTGGAAGGCTAATCAATGACATTCTGAGTCAAGAAATGTGTTTTGAACATGGTCAGTGGTCAACCCTTGTTTATCATCTCCATTTCTGGCTAACACAATATAGATTCTATGTTTCGAACACGGTCAATAGTGATCTTTTAGTGTCACTCCATCCCCACAGTGTTCTGAATTTGAGGTATTGTAATTCACACTTTCCATTCCCTTATGTTCGGATTTATTCCAGTGCCCCTGGCATTACCCCGCTTGTGCAAAAGAGCACGCTGGGAAAATGGTAATTTGGTTGTTCTGAGAGCTTCATTCTCCGGTCAGGTCTCCCCCTTTTCTCCAAGGAATCTGGATTGGTTGTTCAAACCCCCAGATGCCCGAAGCCTGGTTTTCACCCCTACGTTCGAATGGGAGAATGAGGTGGTCATCCCTTGTTTCTCACATCAGGCTCAACCCACATGAGCTTAGGAATTGACCATTGGATGCTCCACGAATGTCACATGAATAAAATTAACCAACAAAAATAACAGAACTCATGTATGAAACTGGCATAAAATAATCAAAGCAAGAAAGTGTGTTCAAAGGTTACTGGCATCACCACACCCGAGTATCGACCCCTCCCATGGACGGGTTGACCTCATCAAAAGAGTGTAGTAGCTCTGCCACCCTATGGATGGTGGAGTCCAGGATGTGATACCACCTATTCAGTTCCCACTCCTCCTCGGAAGCTATGGGGCACAATTCATCAGCCATAATCTGGTCACGCTCCATGCTGGTCTGGATGACAATCATTTCGTCAGACACTCGCTTCATTCTCTATTCATCCTCCGCCATCTAGGCCTTTATTCGCAATATTAGCTCAAATTTCACATTGAGGGAGGCTGAGTGCTCGTCTGCACGATTCTACAGCTGCTAGACCTTATCTTCAGCCTCTTGGAGCCTCTTGATGTTCACCGCTTTCCTCCACTACCAACCCACACCGAGGCCACAATCATGCTCTTGAATCTTCTCTACCATAAGATTTCAGATGAGCATGTGAGGAATTTGGGAATCCACTCCCCCAGCACACAGTTCACGCAGTCATGAGCGGAGTCTGTCCATATCATCCAACCATAGTGTTTGGGGGTGTCATAAATGAAGCTCTTGATCTGATTCCATGACTAGCGACAAACTATTCTACTCTCCTCTTCATCGAAGGTCGTCTCTTCCCAATCAGCGTAGTTGGAGGGCTCATACACAGGGAATGCCTCTAAGAACATATCAACCGGATTTGCGTCTGGTGTTGGATCAGGCATGGTGGGACTTGGTCTGTCCAACCGATCCTCATCGTCGAACCACACCTCGATGATCTCAGGATCAGCCACCCTGACGGTCCCACTGGAGATCGAGAGAGCCACTGTTCGATCAATCTAGACCTCCACCTCTAAGGTCACCAGCATTCCCTAGGGAAAGGTGATGCTAGGGATACCGAATGACCTCACCAAGTCAACCCTTTCCATTTGGAGGATTGTGCATACCAAAAAGGAAGAATTCACATTAGTTAACATGGTCGATGGATGACAACACTTAATTTGATAGAGGAGACTTACATATATCAAATCCTCAGTCTCGTTCTTATGATGATGTCATCGGGACCCCGAAGCATGGCCCTCCATATACTGTTGGATGGTCTGAAAATTCAAGAGCTGCATTGGATATTCTAGCCATACCAGACATGATGATCTCCCCAGTAGCAGGCGTGGACCCCGAAGGTCTTGAATCTGTATCTCTCAAAAGGAGAGAATGGGATCTGTGCATAAGGCTCTCATTCATAATTTAGATGTTATCAAAGAGTTCAGAATGTCTTGAAAGTGATCCCTGAAGAAGAGATGTGGAATCTTTACCTAAAGGGCCTCAGCGAACACTTCAATATCCATGTCTTGATCACCGAATTTACCCTACTCTAACAGGCTCCCTCTCCCAACCTCGTCTCCCCAAGAGGACTCATCTGATTCTTCCGACAGAGGGAACCATTCCCTTAAGTCAGCATCTGAAAACTACGGGGGATTGGTGCGATCGAGAAACACCTTGAAACGATCTGTCATCGGACGCAGGGTACCCCGGGAGTGAACAAAGTCCTCCATCTCTGTCAGATATTTCTCTACATCCTCCTATGATACCACAATGCCGGCCCTGATAGGGCCTATCCCTATAAAATCCATCCTGAAACAGTTCATATGTTGCCACATATCCGACGGGTCGATGAATTGCTGGTTAACATCCCAGATGTCCTAGGCATCTGTAAAGATAGCATTCTCTGGAATATTAATGTGGCACAACCACATCCCTAAATCCTAAGTGGATATTCTACTAAACCCTCTAGGTGGCCTCCCCTTAGGATGGATCTGCTCTTCTGGGATCGCTGAGTCTGTCGCCACTACTGCCTCTCCCTCAACCAGTGCGGGCCCCGTCTCTACGGCAGCCCAACCAATGCGAGATTCCCCTACTGCCTTTCGACCTAAACACCGGGGTTTGGCAGGCACGCCATCATCAACTCTAATGGTTAGTTTCTTTAGCATTTCCCCCGTGTAGGCCGCCTCCCAACTCTGGACATATTCCTTCACTATCCCGATGATAGTTATCGGTGGGGGCAGCTGGTTCTACATCTTCGTGTCTTCCCATGTGAACATAAGACACCTCTACCTCATCACACATGGGTGTTCCTCATAGCGCACCCCTTGATAGACTTGCGAGGTTAGTCACTGCATGCACTGGAATTGCCGAGCAAATCGGTGCGGGGTATACGGCTCACAGAGAGGCTCACGATCCACCCTTGCCACCAAAACTCCACCATGAAAATCCAGGAGATAGGAACAATGATCCTCCGTTACCCGAACATCATCAGTGAATACCCTCGTCGGCAACAGAAATGGGTGGAAATTGAACTCCTCCACCTTCCACACTCGGTTAAGAACCGATGGTGCGGTCAGCTTGGTTGGAAAGCTCCCGAAAGCATTCAGGATGGATGGGTGGAAGATCGATCGTGGTGGGGAAAAGCAGTTCAGGTATTCGTAAACCCCCCTGACGTGTGCTCTTATCCACCCATATACGAGGTGGAATGGCCCACATATTCTCTGTGGCCTCTTTCCCTCACTGATGTGCCGTAGCATCTTATACAGCTTAGCAAGAATAGGGATCCCAAGGTTGACCTACCCTCCTGTCGCCAACACGGACGCCATAATGAATGTTCTTGGCCGCACTACCATGTTGGTGTCCCTCACTGGTAAGATCCAACCACAGATGAGAGTTGTGATGAACGCTGCCAGCCTGACTATCGGCTGTTGTTCGGTGATGACGCTAAATCCCCACTTCTTTCACTGGCTGTCCTCCAAAAATCACCAGTATGAGTGTTCCTTACTCCTGGCCCCCTTCGGGAAAGCCCGAGGCCTCGTTGGAAACTATCTGTTTTCTAGGAAGCTCAAGAATTGTTTGAACCAACGCTTCAAATGGACGTCCCTCACCACCTCCTTGTCCTCTCCCGGCACAAGCTCCATCAAATCCATCGCCAGTGGTGACATTTGATCTAGGTCCTCCCATGAAATCATGAAGGGGAGGAATTCATCATACATAGCCACTAGTATCAGGACCCCCGAGATCTGGTGGATGTCCCGCAAGCTGATGTCAACTTCCTTGTGGTGAAAATGGAATGTATTGGTCCTCAATGACCACCCCTTCTTAGCTTTTCCCCAAACTCTGCACACGAGGCACCTACCCAGTAGGCCCAAGCCCAATCGTCTGTGAATTTGTCGCCCTAGCGCAGGTCCCACTCTCCAGACCACCTCTTCTCTGGGTTCCCTAGAGCTACCTTCAATGTCATCCGATGCATGGGGAGAGACGTCTCTAGCTGCAATTCCTTCCTGTCAATGTTATTGAGGTGGTTGTATAAGCAGTCAACAATGACAGATGTGGAGTTCTCCCGGGCATGACCGTCAGCCACCCTGAACCATCGGCGCTGGCACAACGTGCTCCTGAACCAGTAAGCTAGTTCGTCCCAACTACCTTCTAGGATGAAGACGTCATCCCTTATCCTGAAGCAATACAAAGGCAACCTCTTGCAGAATGGGTAGTTCCTATGGCTCTTTGATAGCAGCTCCACCAAAGAACCATGGTCAGAGTGGCTCTAAACTAGCTCTCCTAAACCCAAGTTGTTCTACATCTCATCTATCCGGGCAGCATCCGTAAGGACCCCCTGGGTGGCTTTTTGACGAGCCATTCAGTAGTTTAGGTTGGGGCGATTGTTTTGTTTCGGTCGCGATGCTCGTTCATGGAGAACATTCACGGAGTCTGGTCGCAAATCCCTGCCTTGGCCTCCGAACACAAAGTTGCGAAGCGCACAGATGCGAAGTCAAAGAATCACTATGTGCCTCAAAGATGAAGGCCTGAATCATGGAGTGCAGTCGTGGAGTATGCAGAGCTTCATGAATCGAGAGTGCTAAAGTCCAAAATCATGAAGGAGAGAAAGAAAAAAAGAGAAGTCAGGCACTCTATATAATGGTGAAAACCCTCACCGCTTCGTGGCATGTCTCGACCGCGGTGAGCTTCGCGGCACGCCTGGCCGACCTATCGCTTTCCCACTCGGCGATTCTCCTTCACGAGCCAGCTTCGCGAAACAGCCGGGGGATTTTGGAAATTGACCCTCAGACTTCGACCCTTGATTTCTCCTAGGATCCAACTCTAAAGGGGGGGGGGGGATTTGTTGGCGCCAAAAATCATAAGGGAGAAGGATAATAAGAAAGGATATGAATCTACCTTGCGAAGACCTTTCGTAGAGTGCCATGGCCCCGCGAGCTCACCGCAAATACAGAAGGCGGGATACTCTGCGAGCCCCTTTGATGTTCGCGAGCCCACCACGAAGCCAGGAGGTGGGATGCTCTATGATCCACTTTGATGTTCGCGAGCCCACCACGAAGCCAGGAGGCGGGATGCTCCGTGATCCACTTTGACATTCGTGAGCCCACCAGGAAGCCAGGAGGCAGGATTCTCCACAAGCCCCTTTGAAGTTTGCGAACCCTCTGTGGAGTAGAATCCATCTTCGTACAGAACGAGCGCTTCTCTGCGGCGCCTCTTTCTTATAAATATCGGCCTCCCCCTAGGCCCAAAGCACAGATCATCTGACCTTTCCTCTTCCCGGCTCTCAAAACGGGAAGCACATTCTGCTCTGTGAAACATGAGCTGCTCAATGTACTTTTTCTCCGCAAAGTGCCTCCCCTTTTCCTTGTCCCCCCCTCTTTCAAGAGGGATGACTTTTGTGAAGCCCACGGGCCTTCGCGAAGGAAGGAGATCCTCACGGGGACTCAGGTTATCATGGAGAATTTATGCTTTGCGAAGCACCCCCATGCACACGTGACTCAAATGCTAAGGCCGAGTCACTATGCCTCATGAAGAACATTGCTTCACAAGACCTTGCTTCGCGAGGCACCCATGTTTTGTTGGGATTTTCTTTACGAATTACCTTCCAATTCGTGAAGCACTTCTCTTATGTACCTATTCCCTATGACTAGGCTAGGTCACTTCACTTCGCGAAGCCTGCACCTTCACTAATACCTTCTATTGCATGGAGCACCAGATCTCTACGAGGTCTCTACTCATAAACCACTTTTCTCTGAAACTCCCTCTCTCGTGTAACCTCCTAGGTTTTCACGAAGTAACTTCAAAGTCCCCTGGACACAACTTCCCATTGCATTGCTTTGCCTCATGCTTCTTTTCATAGGCATGCTAACGACTATTGCTTCTTCTCATAGCCACGCTAACGTGGACCCCCCAATGCTTCTCTCTATGACACCCCCCCAACTATGGTGTTTCCTGTCCTCTCTCTTCACCAAGGCGCAGAGGGTACCAGTTATGTAAGTCCTACGGGTGCGGAGCAAACCCACCTTGTTCAAGATGCAGTACATTAAACTTCTAAGCACCATCATCCTCAGCACATGACGTTAAACTGTGACTTCCCCCCATACATCTTACACGGGGAAAGGATAACCACTCTGTTTTAAGCCCCTTTCTTTTCTTACAGGAGGTAGTACCCCTATTCCTCCCTCCTTTTCCAGTGCCAAGGGCCGGAAAAGGGCATGGTGGGGAACGGTGATCCTCTTTTCTTTGGTGCCAAATCACTCTCCCACTGGGCTTTGTCGCCACCGGGCCACTATCCTGGAGTAAGTTCCAACCTCTTCAGGCTGCTAACCACGCATAAGCCCATGTTTCCTCTTTGGGATGCCAACTACATGCAAGCCCCACTCCACTTCCCATGGATGCACCTTACAGGAAGTGATCTTTAGGTCTCTGCTTCCTCTTGTTTCTCACACCGAGCATGACTCATGTGGTCTTAGAGCAGGAACCAACCATGAAAAACACCCTGGGCAGCCTAGAGTGTAAGCCCCATTCCACCACCCGAACTACATAGAATTTGATCCTTGTCAAGGGAAGGTACATAGGTAGCCTCCATGATGTTAAATTCCACCACCCTAGTCATTCCATCCATCTTCACATCGGTTCACCAACACTCTTGGAAGCATAGAGTGTAATCCCCATGCCTCACCACCTGAACTATGAGGTCTTTGATCTTTTCCAAGGCAGGGTACATAGGAATCATCCATGAGGTTCAAGCCCACCAACCATTGGACCCCAGGTCCTTCTTCACGTCGGTTCAACGACACCACCTGAACTATGAGGTCTTTGATCCTTACCAAGATAGGGTACATAATAAGCCTTCATGATGTTCAAACCCACCACCCGTTTGACCCCAGGTCCTTCTTCACGTCGGTTCACCGACCTAACCTGAACTACGTGGTCTTTGATCCTTTCCAATGCGAGGTACGTAGAAAGACTCCACGAGGTTCAAGCCCACCACCCCAATCGTTCCGACTATCTTCACATTGGTCCACCAACACCCTGGGTAGCCTAGTGTGTAATCCTGATGCCAAACCACCTAAACTACAAGGCAGGGTAAGGAAGCCTCCACTAGGTTCAAGCCCACCACCCATTGGTCATTCTGACCCACTTCTGATCGGTTCTCCCACAACATCCTTCTGGACCCTAGGTCCTTATTCATGTCAGTTCAACTTCATCCTTCATGACATTAAACTGTAAACCACACGCAGTGGCAAGCTGTTGCGTCCCTCAATCAGCGTTAAGCCATTGCATCCTGGTTAGCAGTAATCCACTACGTCCCCTATTCAGCAGCAAGCCATTATAATCCCCTTCACTGGGAACCACATTTTTGGTTAGTCCTAGTGGCGTTAGACCAACCTAGGCTGCTAACCACGCATAAGCCCCATACACATCATCAGTTTGTTGTCATATGTGTACACCCAAATTCATGCTCATCGCCTAACCTTTCGATCAATCCTATGTATCTCGGGAAGGTCATGCCCCAACCCAGAGGTTCCATTTCCTCTATATCTCATCCACGCGTCCATTCTCAAGGGCCGACTCCTCAGGAATCCCATCGTCCTCCTAAAAAACACAGACATTCATTCCCTACCACGGGGATATGTAGGAAGTCTCCGTGAGACTCAAGCCCAACATTATCGTCGTCCTCACGGCGGTCCATCCCATTCACCCCCCCATTTCACTCAGCACCACATCGTCCATCTTGATTCTTACCCAGGCCGCCACTTCTCGGTGAGGTCATGTCAACCCATCTACATCAGAATGTCCTCTAGGGGTTACACTCATCTGATCCACTCTAGTCGGTGTTCTGATCAGTCCGATCTGTCTCTGTCAGACGTTAAACTTGCGGAATACCCCGTGTTAAACATGGGAAGATGAGGAAAACCTTAGATACATTCCTATGGAATATGATTCCTCGCGTTCGATGTGGGATGGATCAGGCTTCCGCGCCTTTGAGAAGCCCTATAATAAAGGACAGAAGACAGACGCGCCAGTGTCCCAGCACCCAGACATGCCAGTGATGCCCAATGTGACTACTCCCCTGATAGTAGGTTGTTGCCCTGACCGGACCCCTTGGAATGTCCCGATAGAACTAGTGTAATTAACTAGGGTCCATGAAGATATGGCGTTAGGAAGATTTTCACGAAAAAGGTCTTAAATCTATAAGGGAGACCCGGAATAGGCAATGAGTTCTGATGAGGAATCCAAAAAATGAGGAACTGACATCCACTCATCCTGTTTTGATCAAGGAGAAAATGTCCCTGAAAAAGTGACAGGTGATTCCTGCCTTTGGAAAGTGGGAATGCGGGGAAACAAAACCTCGCCTTTTGTCCTCAAACAAGACGGACGCGCGCACGCCCTGGTGAAAGCATCGAAAATAGTTGTCTTAACTGAAGTGGTAATGAGTATTATCCATAGCTAACTTTCTATCATTTAGAGGCAACTGTTGAGTAAATCATGAAACAATTTTAGAAAATGGTACTTCGCTCAATAGATTATGGAATCGTGAGTTAATATCGTTGGCCATCCAAATGCCTACCTTGAACTCTCCGAGTAGTGGCATAGCCATAGCTTGTAGACTATGTGAAGAGGTTCAGGGATCCTTACCACAATAATACTCAAATGATATATTATCATGATTCTAGTATAGAGGGTTCCTAGAATTTTATAAAATTGTGGGAGAGATTTAATGATTAATTTTAATGAGTGATATCACATTTAGTAATCAACATAAAATGTACTATTCTGCTAATGTTTATTTGTATAGAATGTAAAGTAATACCACAATAAAACTGTGATAAATTTTGGACAAAGTAAATGTCCAAACTATCACGAATTTGAAGTGTAGTACAGATGCTTGTGCAAAATACTACAATATTATAAATTCAAGGTGCTTGTTTCTCAACCGGTTAAGCCACCTCAGGAAGTTAGGGTGTATATTTTTTTACAAGAGACTCATGAATTGAGCATATGACAGTTCCGTCGTAATGATATCATTAACTTACGGTGTTATTTGTGGTCACTAGATTAGGATATGGATTATATTACATGAATTCTCATCTCCATGAACCTTGCAGAGATAAAGTGAAGCATTTTTTGAATGTGATGTTAACACTGGATTGGTTTAAATATGAATGTAAGACTATGATCTTTCATTACATCTCATTCTTACACAAAATTACTTCAGTTTTGTTTAAGGGTAAAAACGAACAAGACAAAGTAGGTGCTTCATTATCTTTTTGGTATGGTTCTCCAAGTAATAATAAAATTAAAGAAAGTACCATTTTTATTCTTATGATGAATCAATTGGAAGACAACATGAAAAGGACAATGAAAAGTTATGTAAAAGTCACCTTTGTAGTGTTATTCAAATTAGAGAAGTTGGTTATTAAAAAAGAGGTTGTTTTCATCACATATAATGAAATAAATTTATGGAAGTTTAAAAACACAATGAACTAAAATACAAGAATCATGTACATGCTTCTCGTTCAGGTATATTCATCAATCTAAATTAATGTTTCTAACATAATTCTTTTGTATTTAATATAATATTCCAATAACATATGTGTATTTAAATATAGTAACCAATTAAGTATAGAAACATTATGTGATGTAAAGTGTCTTATCTAAGTAGATGATAAAGGGTGATTCCTAAGTCAGTGGTAAGTAACACATGATGAAACATTATTCCAAGTTCAGTAATGAATGATGATTATGGTGTAACATACTCAAAAAATAGTTCAGACATACTTGAATCAAGGGAAATATAAGAAGAAAATAAAATTTAAGACTTACACAGTTGTGGAAATATAATTCATTGTCATGTAAAACTAAAATTGGATGTCAATGGTATAACTAGTTTGGTATTTAGGCTTGGAATAACTAAACACTTTCGGTATAATGTATGTCTTTAGTTTGGAAAAATAAACCATTAGAAATAATGGTATGTCACAAGGCTTTTGGAATTAGTTCAATAAGTGAGTTTGAACTATTTTGTGGGAAATATAGTGTTAAAGGTACTTCATATTGTTTCTTTAAGTGATAAGGAATGTAATAATGAAGTGTTATCATGGTCAAAATATATGGTTTACTTCGTATCGGCGTGCCAAAGAATGTCTTAACTAAACATTCATCGACCGTGATAATGTAGCGTGGAGTAATTTTTAAATAGATATTACCTTTTCTACATCACGAAATTGATTTTAATAATGAGGATCGATGAGATGTCATAAATTTTAACATTGGTCAACAAAATGTTGTGTGGAGTAATTCTTAAATGCACATTTTATACATCAAAGTTATGATGAAAGTTGTATCAATGTAACAACCTGCAGTAACTTCCATAATATTTCAAGATGTTATTTTCAAATAATGGCATAAACCCATAACCAATATAATAACTAAAATGAAAATTGGATATCATAGGAGTTATAGTACAATGAAAATACATTATGTCATAGGACATGTGTTAAAGATTCAAATTGTTTGTTAAGGAAAAACAAACAAACATGCATCAAGATAAACACATGATTCATCTAAGTAAATATCCTAAAAGTTTCTTAGGATATTACATAAATTCCTAAGAACGAAAATATACGGTTAAGTGATGGACTAAATTTTTATATAAGGGTACACATCTCTATTACAAATAGTGGTAGCTGAATTGAATTAGACTTATTCGGTGTTCGAGATGTATAAATGGTTAATATAGGAACAAGTTCCACAAGTATATGTGGAATAGGAATGTTCTAGAGACACATACTGTGTAGGAAGGATGAAACCATGTTGATGGTTTTATATTCACTACGACTGGTGATAAATTATTCATTGAGAATAATAAGTCCTACAAGTAAGTAGTATATGTAAATTAGATAAATATTGACAAGACAATCAAAAATTCAATAATGGATTACATGTATCAAAATTAAAAGGTGAATATAAATTGAATACTATGGTGGATATTCATATGAATTGATACATGGTTTGTATAAGAGCAGTACCAACAGGTCTTGATTGCTTATAAAAAATCGGTATACCTAAATCCGTTATAATTTTACCTTTCATAGATAAATTCTAATATCATTTAATTGGAAATTTGATGTTAAGATGATATTTCATGGAAGGTGTATATATGATGCAACCAGAAAGGGATGATGACACCATCAAATGCTAATAAAGGTTGAAAGTTACTGAAATCCAGTTCAAGATTAAAGTAAGTAAGAAGATCATAGAGCATTAATTTTGAATGAATATTTTTCTTTGTGTCTACTAAAGGTTAGTGGGAGAGCCAAAGTTTTCAATATAAATATGTTCAGAAACATATGTAAAACATATATTGATATTACAGTAAGATAATATCAGGATAAAAGTAAAAATCCAATGATTGAAATAAACTAGAAACCCAAGTTCTAGGTAATTGGATCTATCAAGGAAGATCTAGAAGTTTCTTGGACTTAGTAAATCATATATATTTTGACATTATATTGAAAAATACAAGTTGGAACAAATCAAGTTAAAAATTGTTGAAAATATCACATGGAATAATCTCTCAAGGTTGACATGTTCAGAACATGGGAAGATATTCATGTGGTGAGTTCATATCCATTCGCCTTAGCGATGGATCAATCACGTATTCCATGTTATGTATAATAATGGACATTGCATGGATATAATTTATAGTAGGCAAATATCAATTATATCTAGGAGCACTGTAAGTGAAGCAGCCAAACCTATCTAATTATACTTCGACAAGTACAAATATATGTACCTGGTAAGTGGAGAAGTAATGATACTAGTTTTAAAAGGACTGAAACAAGTAATCCTTAGATCAATTTTACCTAGTATCATAGTTAGGAATATCTGATGAGTGATTCAAGCCTATAAAATCTAGTGGTATCCATAACTACAAATATTGAGTATGTTGCAGCTTCTAAGGCAGTTAAGAAGTAGTTATCAATCGCGAAGGTATGTTCTAGTTATTGGAATTACACCAAGTAAGTAATGTAATATCATAATATAAATTTAGATATTGTTACTTTCCAAGATTTCAATTAATAACAGTGGACAAAAGGGATACACCCGGGGACACCATCTTTAGAGAAGTTTTACTCAAGGAGATGATGTCGTATATAGAAGATTAACCACACAATGGAAATGTGGAAAAACCAACAACTAAAGTTGTTACCCTACAGAAACATGATCTTCATCATGTGAGTAGCTAACAAGCATGGTTAGCAGGTTGTCTCTAGTGCAAGTGGGAGTGTTGAAATAGTGGGTTCCCTAAGACCCAACTATGTAGTACTTTTGATTACCATATCATGTATATAGTTATATATACATGATGTTTTCTTACCATTATTGTGTATACTATTCTGAATCCACTACTTAATGTTAATTTCCTAGATTAATTGTCATATCGAAAGGTTACAACATATCCTTGACTATAATGAGAACCTTGAGAAACAGGGACATTAATCTTAAAAACATCCTTTGGTCTGGTTAAATATTACTAATAAAACATAGTAGATGTATGGAAATTAAGTGTTTGGGGCTCATAATCATTTAGAATAATTCTCATGAAGCTTGCACTTGGTGATCTCCAGTAGTGAGATCATGATGATAGACAAGCAAATAGAAACACCACATTTTTTGGGGGTCATTGGTTGTTCATATCTATAGACATGTGTATTAGTATCCTTAATTGAGATAATTATGCATGTGTGCCATTTGATTGCATAATTTGATGCAATGAAAACCCATGGTATTGAAATCGTGGTGAGGAAGCTTGTGTTGGGTGGGTTGTTGGTGGTATGACATTGGTTGAATGGTCAAGAAAGGATTTGTTGCTTCCTAGTTCTAGAAGTTGTATATCTCATGCCCGGTTGATCAGTATGGTGATACTATATAAGTCTTTGGCCAAATTAGTTGAATGAAAAATATATCTGAATAGATCAAAAAATAATAAAGCAAGAAAAGGATGATGACACAAGTGTGCGTCTTTCTTTATGAGATATTTAAATACAGTGAGATTATATTACACAGTCAGTGTTCGTAGGTTGGTTGTAATTGTTATGACAATGCTTATCTCTTTATAGACCATGATGGGTTTCTAGAGTCCACTCTTGGTTTGTGTATTTTATTCACTGTTATCGAGATAAGGGCCTAGAGGGTCACACATAATAGCGTATTCAAGAATCTTCCATATTCAGTTGAATAGGTATACTGGACATGGTGGACCTTGCCACGGGGTTCGAATGATGTCCAAGTTATCCATCATAAATAATTAAAAAATAATAATTATTATTAAAGTTATGAATAAATGGGACTGAATATATTTAATGTATTTACAATCTAAGTAAATATGAGATAATATTAATTGAACAAATATTATTTTAATATTCAAAGTTCGTTTAATATTAAGCGGGATAGCGAGTCGAGTTAAATGGATTAGTTTTTATCATGTAATATATTTTATATAGATTATAGGAATGTGATAAAATAATAAATAATATTGACGTGGATTATTTTGTTATAAATATTTATTTATTGGATTTCGAAATAAACAAGGGTCGGGGAACTCAACCGGGTGTTTGGAAACTCCATTATAAATAGAGGTGATGCAATCTTTCCATGTAACGATTCATTCATTTAATGAAATGAAAAATTAGATACTATCTATCCTCCCTATCTCTAGAGAGAGAGACTATCGATCTAAGAACTCGAATCAAGATCTTTTTCAAGCATCAAAGGTATCTCGATTCGGTGATCATCCGGATGTCGAAGTCATTTTCGGATCACCCCACTAGCACCAAGAATTCGACGATTGGCACTCATGCGGATTTTAGAAGTGTATGTGGATGATCTAGAGGGATCCTACTATGGATCTTTCAAGAGACAATTGCTGGAGATGAGTTTCAGTCAATCACAGATTCATATCTAAAGTGAGTATGTTATTCATTTAATTTTTGTGCTCTTTATAATTTAAGCGAGATCCTCGGACCATACTGGGGCTCGGATCACTGGTGATGAAAAGTTCTATCGTCTTGTTAATAAAAAATTTTAAAATCCCCATCCCATCATATTTCACTTTGGGGCCTAGAACCTTTTAGCATTTTAGTGAATAGTAACTTTAGTAAATTTTTATTTACCACAGTTAAGGGTAAATCGAGTAATTAAAGGTACAAATAGTATTATAATTTTATAAAAGTACCCTAAAACTTTTCCTAATTTCATTGGATAAGTGATTTTTGAACAAAATAAACCTTAGGCCCAAATTGCAACCTTTTTAAGCCACTTGGGTGAGAAAATAAAATTTATTATATTTTATTTAAAGATATGTTAAAAATGTCATACTTATATTTTTAATAACAAAAATATTTTTAATATAGGGTTATAAAAAATAAAAAATAGGGTATAAAAATTCATTTTAAAGATAATAAGTTTAATTTCATTATTATATTTTATTTTTATTTTTTTATATGTAATAATTTAATTAAAGGCCTATATAATAATGAGGTAGTAATTATTTAATTAATAGAAATATCTAATAAATAATATTAAAAATATAAAAATAAATAATAATTGACATAATTAATGACATAAAATAATTTTATAGATAAATTATACATTTTAGTGATATATTATAAGTGTTAGTTATAAGTTATTATGTTTTTCATAGTTTTAAAAGACAAATATTTAATAGTATGCAAATTGACATAAAGGATACATTAAAATAAATAATATTTTATTAAATGTCGAAAAATGAATCAAAATATATATTTCAGACGACTAACTAGGATAATGTTAAATATTTTATAAATTATCCATTTGAGGGTTTTTTGTAATTTAATAGTAAATATATTAACCCTAAAAATTAAAAAAACAAGTTGTCACAGTAAGTGTTAAAGGGTTTAACTAATGGTTAAATCAAGAAGATATGGGTATGAATGTAACCTAAACTTGTCTAAAAATTAGTGGTTGAAAATATTTTGACATATATTCGTATTATATTCTAAATAAATAACTTATGATCCATTATAAATTTAAAATTAATATATATTAATTTAATAATTGGGTAGTTTCCTAAATTGTCCCTCCCCTCTTTTATAAAAGGGCACATATCTTACTATTTTATTCAAACCTATAAAGTCCTTTTATCTGAAACAACCTTCTCATTGCTCCTAAAAAATTACATCCCTTCATCCTAGAGTCCATTAATTGGGATTTAATCCAACCTAATAAGTCCTTTTGTGAAAATAAAAAGGAGATAACCAAAAAATGGATAACTATTTTACCAACTCCTTCAAGTTCTTTTCTTCTTCTACTTTCTCTTTATATATTGTTTCCTTAATAAAGTAATAAATACAGTATCATATATATTATAAGATTTTATTATTATTATGTTTGCAACCATATTATTCTTTTTATCAAACCTATAAAAAATTAAAGTAACCCACGTGTGTACATACGACTTACCATATCCACGCTGAGGTGTAATCTGTTTTTCATGACCATATTCTATGAGTTAGAATTATTATAGGTTGAATGATTATATATGATACTAATAATTTAATTATAATTTTTTAACAATAATATAATGTCTAAACTTTTTATTATCCATCAAATATTTTGGGAAAATTATAACATCGCTAGTGCGTACATATGGCTTATCATCACCAGGGTGTGATTTAATCCGTTATTCACCTATATTTCATATCAATGTTAATAAAGATTAATTTATAGAATATATATTGTACATATTACATTAAAATTATTCTATAATAATAATATATCATATACATTCCTCTCTTTTAACCAGACAAGAAAATGAAAACAATTTTCATCCAAACGTACAACCTACTGTCTCTATGAACAATTTATTTCATTTAATATTTATATCCTTTAAAGTGTGTTATAAATAAATATATAATGAATATATATGGTATTTATATAATTTTTTACATTATTTAAATAATTAAATCATGATCTATGTAAGAAGACATAGAATAATAGGTCAGAACATATATGATAAACAAATAAGTTATTACCTGAAATATTTCTTTAACTGGAAATTGTTAATAAATGGGTAATGTAAAGTCATAAATGAATCACATATAATATCATAAATATTATTATTATTCTGTTAAAATTTAATAATATTTTTAAAACCACTATACAGTAGTTTTGGACATGTACAGATGGAATCAGACCTAAGGTAAGGGATTTTTGTCTCACCATTATTTCTGTGAGACACATGCCTTGTACACTACTTGTTTCTTATATGTGGTGTATATATTACCCATGAATGTATTTTATGATTATCATTCATAATATTATGGAATTTTCATATCCATATTTTTTTTCTTTCATGGGGAAAATGATTCAAAAAAATTCAAAGTGGTAAGGGAATTTCATATCACTTTTTATTTCTGTGAGATGCATGCCTTATTCACCATTCATGAATTTTGTGTGGTATATATACTTACCATGAATGTATTTTGTGTTTTTTTATACATTAATTTGTGTGTGTTTACAAATTTATTTGATGATATATATTTCATGGGGTTTTATAGTTCAAAAGTTTCCGAATGAGTAAGGAATTTTTGTGTCAATTTTCCTTCTTTTTAGATAAATGTTTTGTTTTGCACATACGTTATTTTGTGATCTGATATACTTCCATTTTTCATATTATATAGATAATATAATTATTTTAATGATATTTTAAGCTTCATTTAATGTTATTATTTCAAGGGGATTATGATTCAAATGTTTCAATCTGGTATGGGACACTTTAAAATGTTTAAAGATTATTTTCATAAATAAATGTTTTTAAAAGATCTTTTAAGATAATTTTAAAATAAAATGATTTTAAATAAATGTTTTATGTTTTAATTTATTTTTAAAGGATTCCTAAATAATTTTCAAATCTATTTTCAAATAAAAATGATGCGATTTTTTTGGAGCTTCATTAATATGTTTTCAAAGAAAAGGGGTTTTCAAAATGTTTTCAATCTTCCATTATAACTTTTCAAGTTTACTTTCCAGGGAAAAGGGTTTTGAAAAAACATTTAATTTTAAAAACTGATGTTGAATGAAAATTCATATTCTAAGTGATATTTTATAATCCTTCCCCATATAAAATGACATAAATTGTTATAGTTCACTTATACCATTCATATTCTTTCATGGGATGGTTTATGTTTTGATGAAATGATGTTTAAGAAACCCAATTCTTTTCACAGGTTATTCTTTTTAGGAAATTATTATGAAACCTATATCTTTCTACAGGTTATTAAATGATTACGTGTTTATGAGATCCATTAAATTACATTGGTTATGATATGATTTTTTACGGTCTTGTGTCACATGTATCTATGCCTTCATTATGATATGAGTGGGACCTTATGTTCATCTGAGGCATTGGGTAATAATTTATATCTCATACAATTGACTAAGATGGCCTTGGGAGTGAACCCTGAATAACAATATGGTTATGGGAGTGAACTATGACTACCAATACGATTATGGAAATGAACCATGACTACCAAAATTGTTAGGGAAGTTATCCATGACTACCAATATGGTATGGGAAGTGAACCCATACTATAAATATGGTCTTGTGAATGTTTCCATGACTACTATAGAAATCATTATTATATGCTCATGTGTTTTCCATAGTTCCATTTTTTATTCCTATGTTATGAATTCATGGATCATGTTCATTATTTACTTATGATTCATGTTTGATGAACTTATATAATTTATGCCAAGATTACTTTTTAAGATCTTTTATATGAAGGGTATGATCTCTTATTTTCACGATCATGTTCTCATACCCATATGATCATGATTATATTTACATGTCTCCCTTGTATACCCTTATTTACCATCAGAGCTAACCCTTTTTATTATGTTTTATTTTCCCCATGATATAAAGAAAGGTTTTAGTTAGGGGTAATGAAGGGGAATATCTTTATAAGAGATGTTAAAGATCTTTCACCAAATTATAAGAATGTACTCCAAGTTTCCAAAGGCACTAAACTAATATGGCCTTTGGTGTTTTTTTTGTACTGTCTTTAGTATTCCTAAAAATTAATGTAAATTCAATGCATGAAAAGCGAGGGTCAGTATAGCCTTGATGTGATACTAAATGGGTTTCACTTTTTCCACCATTTATTCATCCATTTCATGTCCTAGTATCTTAAGTTCACCAAATTCATCTTAACGTGTTGATGTTCTACATCTTTTCCCTTAAAGGGATTCATATGGATACATTTGGATGATCGAGTGGAAACTATTATTGTAAGAGAAATCATCCAGAGGTAGATGTTAGTCTCATGTTCCTTTTAATTCCATATAAATTGCCTACAACATGTCTTCTTGTTTATGAATAGGTCATTCAGATTGGCCATCTGTTTGAGGAAGATAAGAAGTGTTGAAGTTCAACTCAATTTTTAGAACATGTTGGATATTTTTTTAGAACATTGAGGTGAATCTCAGATCACGATCAGATAAAATCGATAGTGGTACTCCTTATATCCTTACCAATTATCTAATTTATATCCATGAAAGTTGATATAGAGAAAATTCCTCTCGAATTGTGATAAATTAATCTATCTTTGTAAGACGATCCATAATAACCCTTATAGAGTTGTTTCATATGGATGTATTTAGAAGTCCACTGACAAAGTATATGGTGATTTTTTCCCATTCCCATGTTGGAATGGGTAATGATTAAATAATCCGCTTATATTTTTTTATTTCAGCCTTTACTTACTGACATACGAAGAACTTTGATTTATATTCACCGATCTTCTCCTTCATATTGTCCCACCAAAAGTTTTCTCAGATATCTCAATACATATTTATGCTCCTTGGGTGAATATAGAAGGTTGATTTATATATTTCACTTAGAACGTCTTTATTTATCTCTTGATCAGATGGTACACATATTCATCACCCAAATATTAAAACCCCATCATCGTCATTTTTTAACTATGAGGATCTCCCCTTTATAACACCTTCCACATTTTTATAAACTCCCACATAATTTCATTGATAATATATTATTCTCTCCATAAAGTATGGTTGAGAAATCATCTGATAAAAGATTGATTATGTTCCTTCCTTAATTATTCTCATGTTCATCTATTTAAATTATAATAATATTAGATCCTTCTCAATTCTAATCATTGATAATGTTTCATGATCCTTTCCACTTATAGCATCAGCCACTTTATTTGTGTTTCCAGGATGGTAGTGGATTAAGAATTCATAATCCTTGATGAGATATAACCATCATTACTAGAACATATTATTCGCCTTTTGTGTGAATATATATTTTATGCTATTATTATTATTATATAATTTACACTTATTCCTATAGAGATAATGTCGTAATATTTTCAATGCAAATATCATAGTTCTCAACTCCAGATCATGCATGAGATAGTTTTTCTCAGGAATTTTCAAATTCTTTGAGGCACAGGCTATCAATTTATCATTTTTCATTAGAAAAAATCCTAATCCCTTATTAGTATAATCATTGTATACTTAAAAGTGTTCCCCCACTTATTAGAAGTGTCAGTACTGGCGTGGCGATAAGCCTCTTTTTTAACTCTTTGAAGAAATCTTCTCATTCACTTGTCTAGAAACAATTTTCTCCCTTTTGAGTCATCTTCGGTAACTGGTTTGAAAATCACGATATGTTCTTCACAAATAACCTTTAATACCCATCTAGACTAAGGAAATTATGGATCTTCATTACAGATGTTGTTGTGGGACACTCTTCTATTTCCTTTTTCATAGAAGGGATAACAAATATTTATTTTTTGGTGATAATATGCCCCAATAATGATACTTACTCCATCCATAACTCACATTTACTACACTATGAATATATTTTATCCCTTCATAAATTTTTTAACACAATATTCAAATTCCCCTCATGTTTCTATTTTCTCTTGGATTATATCATAATATCATCGAAAAATACTGCAACAAATTTGTTGAGGAAATCTATAAAGAAAATATTTAATAAATCCATGAATATTGTTGGAGTAATAGTCATTATAAATTGAATCACTATGAAATAATTGTTTACATACCTTGTTTGAAATGTAGTGTTGGGGATATCTTTGTCCCTCTCCTTTAATTAGTGATATCCTGACTGAAGGTCCACTATAGAGAAATACTTGGCCCCATGTAGTTGGTCAAATAAGTCATTTATCTATGATAGGGGATAATTTTTCTTTATCATGATTTTTTTCAGTGCACGATAACAAATGAAGAGGCTCGTTGTTCTATCTTTCTTCTTGAGGAAGCGGACTCGTTCCCCCATAGTGAAGCACTTGGGCATATAAAAATCTTTTACATATTATATTCTAACTTCTTCTTCAATTCTTAAAATTAAATGGTTACCATTATATAAGGTGTATTTGAAATAGGAAAATATCTAGATATAATTTCAATTGAGAACTCAACCTCTTGTTCAGATGCAAGACTAGAAAATTAGTTGAGGAATACATCAGTGTAGTCCCTCACAATGGGAATGTCTTTGAGCATGTTTCTCTCCATTATCTAAATCATTTGAGATAGATATGCTTTCCATAAGGCAATAATGTCCAAACCTAAGGCAGTGGATCTTAAGAATATTATTCATGCTCCTTATACTTGTATATAATTGGAGGATGATTTGGGATATGAAGAGTGATATCCCCTTACCAATAGTTGATGTGGGATTTATATAAATAAATCTAATCCATGCTCAATAGAATCAAGCTCCACTAAAAGAAGTAAGACAACATTTAGTATAAGGTTCAGTCTTCAAACACTAACCAGCGTAAAATTATATACTTTGGATGAAATAATTTTCCTATTTTTTGTTCCCATAGATAACTAAAACTCCATTTTTAGGGGGTGTCAAGAATATTTCTACCAAACTTCAATGTTTTGAAGGAATTTCTATAACCATAATAAAATAGTATATTCACTGTTCTTGAATGAATAACTAGCATACTTATCACCACATCATTTTTAGGCTCCACCTTAGTAGTTGTGATGAAATAATCTTTCCCTTTTTATTTGTATTTGGTGGTTGCGGACATTGATTACCCTTGAGGAGTCAAGGTTTAGTGTAATGGATTTCATAGTTCAGTTTCTCTCTATAGTTGAATCATTGAACCATTGGTGGTGTTGTCTTTTCATCCACCTCATTTTACATCTTCCTGATGTATATTCAAAATTCATGAGTTGGTGGCCTTCTCTACCACACTTATATCAATTCCTCATCCTTTAGAGGTAGTTCCCATGATGATTATTCCAATATTTTATAAATTTGAACAGTTGATATTTCCTTCCACCTTTCTCATTAAATCCTCTATCTTGAAACTCAATCTTTCATTTATTACCTCCATATCTATGAGACCATTATCTAAACTATGTCTCCACTTTGAGAGCATGTCAGAAAACTTATTCCTAACTCTCAAAGATCTAAATTTCTATATCATTTTGAAGGTTTATTTTTCAACCACGAATTAATCTATCTATTTTTTTTATCTTTGATGATAACAAAACCTAAATTGTACCTTTAAAACCATGTGAAATTTTCTTCGTAGGTCATCACAGATTCAACTACCTTTAGCTTCATATATGTGAATTCTCTCTCTATCTTTGTATGAATATTTTGAGATAAATACTTATAGCATCCCGCCTTTTATCACATAAAATTTCATTACATTTTACAAAACTGAGGATCTTTAAGGTTTAGTGTCTTGGAAACCAGGAACTTAAAACATGAAAACATAAAACATTATTCTTAAAAACTTCAAAGGCTTCTCCTTATGTTCATCCTAGGTTCATTACTACATCTCATAACCTGGGGACATACATCAAAATAAAGGGTGAGCAGAAGGCCCAGTAAGGGAAACAAGGGGAAACATTTAACATGTGAACTTGAGATACATCAACAATGTCATGAAAAAGAACTTTAAGGCATGAGAAAGAAATATTAAGGCATATCATAATAAAAATAAGGTATTTCATAACTTGAAGATGTGGCTACAACATTTAACATTGACAATCATTTCTATTTCACCATGGTCCATCCCCAAGGTGTCATTAAAAATTACCAAGGTTATTCACCAAGGCGTCGTTAAAAATGGTCATCTCTAGAGATTAAGTCTTTACCCAATGCATTGGAGCGCTATCAGGGTGCACCCTTAAATTTGTCTTTATTCTCATTTGATCCACATATATCATCATCAAAAATTTCCTAAACAACCCATATATCATAAAAGAAATGGGTTTTATTTCATAGTCGTCACATTTTAAAAAAACTGCTTTAAAGACGTGATCGTTATGTCACTTTAAACCCACGGAAAAAGGAAAGTGGGTCTCATGTATGTAAATCCCAGAATTAAAATATAACATTTTCATATATAGGTGAATACCCCTATAGAATAAATATCTTTAAGTATTCACTTAATAAAATAAAATAATTTGAAAAAAGAGAAAGACATTTTGAGATGAAAATTCTACAGCATCACAACTATGATACAGGTTTTAGAAAACATTGAAAAGAGATGGTACATGGGTCACCCAATAATAAATGATACATAAAACAGTAGGGGAACAGAATATAATGGATTTAAGAACATGGTAATGAAAATTGAATGATATACCACATGAAATGAAGAACTTTAAAGGAAGACAAAAAAATAAGATTTCTCTTATGAGAATTCGACAGCCTAACGACGTCACTTAAAACTTCCAAAAATGGATTGAAGAGATAAAATAGGGTCTCTAATAATATGAAAATAAATGATCAGTATGATCAATATAGAGATCATACCCCAACATAATAAAAAATAACTTGAAAGTCTTGAACAGAAAATAGATCTTGAAAATGAGAAGGGTGAACGAATCCCTTAAAAACTCGGCAGCCTAACGATGTCACTTAAACTACAAAAAAATGAATTGACGAGATCAAATAAGGTCTCTCATAATATGAAAATAAATGATCAGTATGATAGGTATAGAGATCATACCACAACATAATAAAAAGGAACTTGAAATACTTGACCAGAAAATAGAACTTGAAAATGAGAAGGGTGAACGAATCCCTTAAAAATTCGGCAGCCTAATGGCGTCACTTAAACATTAAAAAAATGAATTGACGAGATCAAATAGGGTCTCTCATCATATGAAAATAAATGATCAGTATGATAGATATATAGATCATACCCCAACATAATAAAAAGGAACTTGAAAGACTTGACCAGGAAATAGAACTTTAAAATGAGAAGGGTGAACGAATCCCTTAAAAATTCGGCATCCTAACAACGTCACTTAAACATAAAAAAAAATTGAAGAGATCAAATAGGGTCTCTAATCATATAAACATAAAATATCATTATTATAGATATAAAGATCATACCCCAACATAAAAAGGAACTTGAAAGACTTGACAAGAAAATAGAACTCGAAAATGAGAAGGGTGAAAGAATCTGTTACAAAAATTTCGGCAGCCTAACGGCGCCACATAAATATTCATTAAACGAAATGATGAGAGTAAGAGTGGATCTATAATCATATTAACATGAAAAGGGTAGTAAGAGAAATATAAAATAACATCCTCCAACATAAGAACATGGAGCATAAAAGAAATGACTTAAAAGAGAGTATTTGAAAAGAAGGAGAGAGTTTGGATCCCTTACCATAAAACGTAACTCCTAAAACTCAAAGGTTGGGACCTTGAGTGCTTTGGAAAACCTTGGGAGGACTACTTGGGAGGTAATGAGACCAGACCTTCTTTGGGGGAGAGTTTGGAGTTTAATGGATGTGGGGATATCTTGGTATTTATAGGTAAAGTGAGGGGACAAGGCATTAATGGCCAAGGGACACCTCATTGGTGGTTTTGGAAAAACCATGGGCTTTCCCATGGTATTTTCCCTTGGTATTGGCCACTTGGGACACCTCATACCTTATATTACTATTCATAAGTCTACCATATTTATTACATACTTAATACATTATTTAATGATGTCATTAAACACCTGTAACTTAAAAACTGTATTTTCACTATTCATCGAAAATTTAACTTCCTCAGAAAAATCACAAAATTTTACCTTAACCAAATATCGATTCTCTGATATTAAAAATGAACTCCATTTTATAAAAATAATTTTCTAAATACTTTTAATTTAATTTTTAAATAAATACACTATTCACCGAAAATTCATTTTTTTCAGAAAAATCCCTAAAAATTACCTTAACATAATATTGATGATCCGAGTTCAAAAATGAAATCCATTTTATAAAAATAATTTTCTAAATATTTTTAATTTAATTTTTAATTAAAAAACACTATCCACCCGAAAAAAACTAATACTTGACTAATAATTTATGAAACCGTTATTTAACCATTTTATTGAATCACATTACTAAATCAAGGTGCCTAGATTATATTAATACTTTCTTTAAGTGAGATTACTAATCCATTTGGTCACATTACTAATCCTAAGCATAAAATCACTATTCATAATTTACTATTCATCAAAAATTAAGTAGATCTTATTAGACTCTAAATTTCGTACTGAACATAATTGTAGAAGACCATTTTTTGAAAATCCTTACACATTTTTAATTATTTATGGTTTACATAAACATTTTTTTAAATATACTTTCTCTAAAATTCACCAAAAATATGCATACTATATTTATCTGGACATTTGAAAATTCATAAACTTCATAATAAGAAGAAATCAAAAATTTTATTTAAAACAAAGGATTACACAAGGCAGTTACAGTCTCCTTACATATCCCCTTATCACACCAGCATAGGACCTAAGTGTAATGTGTGCTATGGTGCGAGAATACGAGGGAGGCTCGACCAACATCACACGAGTAGTAATTTTTATCAGTTTGAACTTCTCGCGAAGGCGATTCCGTTCTAGCTTTACACGATGAAGTTCAGGTTGGGTTTGGTCCAGAGCAAAGCCCAGTGGTGCTACCTCATTCCCATGTTCTGTTAGATGGGCTTCGATCGGTCCAAGACTGTTGGGTGAGGACATCGAATCTTCTTTCTATATTAATTAACCAAGATCACTTGTATTTAGAGACAATAATCCAAACGTTTAGTTTCCAGCAGTCATATTGACCAATGGTCATATAACAGTCAAAACCCAAAGGTCTCATTTTAATTATACTCATGTTATCAAATGAAACAGTTTTGTTGAGTATAAAAAAATAAAATAACACACAAAATTAGGAAACAAGATTTATTCAAAATTTCGGGTAGTTACAATCTCCCCCCCTTAAGAAATTGTATCCTCGCAATTTTTAAAATTGGGTTTTGAAATTTCATTGAAATTCCCACACCAAAAAATGAGTCAGTAAAACAATTACTTTAAAAGAAAGAAAGGTAAGTACAAAGGTCACCCGAGTTAACCCACACTAGGATTCCATGTAGGAAAACATGGACATTGAGGAGAAAACAAAGGGTCAAGTTCTGAGGGAGAGTGATAGAAAACATTATTAGGAGAAATTTAACCACGAGAAAATCCCAAACTTATGATGTGTGTAAATGGTCTTTGATTACCTAGTAGGACACGTAAACCAACAACGTTTTTTTATGTTTCTTTTCATAATTTTGAGGAATTCATTTACTACATAAAACAAAAACATAAGGAAATATACCTACCTTCAAGTAGAGTTTCATCCTTTAATAAGTTTCTACCAAAACTAATCTTTTCTCCAAACGATGAGCATTCAAAAACACTTGGTCTCATCAAAACAGAAGAATAATCTTCTTGAGAGTCATGTAATACACAAAAGATTAACTATAAATTTCTTCTATCTTTAAACATTATTCCAAAAACAGAAAGGGTAAGATAAAACAACTCTTCAAAAATAAATAATCCCATAGGAAGGGAAACTACTTTTAAATCTTCAAAGTTAAATGGTACTAAATAAATTTCATCATAGACCATTCCATAAATAACGGTCCTTAAAATTCCTCAAAATAAACCAAACTAATATTGAAACCCAATTATAAGGACGATCTCATAACATAGTCTTCCAAGATAGTCTTTATCGTTCATCTTCAAACAACATCAACCACTCTTATCATCTTATAACAAAAGTAACTAACCTAATCACATTTTCCCTAAGATAGGATAATCATTTCCATATGTAACCTAAATTACTATAAGTCCGCCTTAAATTCATCGATTCTTCAAAATTTAAGTCAACCTTTACTCCTCAAAGAAAGTACCGTAGTAATCTATTTACCTTGATCAAATAGGGTTCCCAAAACAGTGAACGTCTTCCAAAATAATTATCATCTTTTAATCCCCTAATCACCCTTTTTTATAAGAAGAACAGCTTCACTACATCAACATGTGGTACATAAAAATAGATTTTTTCCTTAATGATATAAAATCATCTTAGGTAGTGACTCGATGATCTTAGAAAACATAAAAGATATACTCATAGAGCACGAACTAAAATACAACATGACATAGACAATTATTGCGAAGAAGTTACATGTACTCCAGTCATCATGATCCATCTCAGTATCAGACTTGCATTCTTCCCTTATCCTCGAAGATTGTTGATGCTCATCATGCTTCTCATCCATTCCAAGAGAGCATTGCCTTGGATAATTTCTAGCTTCTCCACATTTACGACATCGAAATGTCTAAGGTACATTAGATCGAACCTCATCTCCAATCATCACATTATCCATTTTTTTAAAGAAATTGGCTACTTTATGCCCTATATTACCACACTTAAAACATCTCCTGGTTCCTTTGTGACATTCTCCATGGTGCATCTTCCCACACTTTTTGCAAAAAAAGAAATTGGGTCTTCTTTCCCTTATCAACATTATCAGATGAACATCCTTGAGACTTTGTCTTCTTCTTCCTTGATGAATTTGGTCATTCAACTAGGTACCAATTATTAATTGTGATTTTTGATAGCTGGTTTGGAATAATCACAATATGTTCAACTTGATCTTTCTTCATCTCTATCACATTAATAGGGAAATCGTCAAATTTCCTATCACATTGGTCATTGGGACATGCTCTTCCATTTCCTTCCATTAACTAAGAAAAGAATGTATAATTAGGTGGCTTACATACTTAGCCAATAATCATAAAAAGGAAAATTAAAGCATAGAAGGATAAACTTGTTGAAGAAATGTATACCCTAACTTGTGATCCCCTAGGTCCCAATCTAAGTTATCTATGATCATATATTCTTATGTGAATCTTTATTTTATTTTATATTTGTTCCTTTAATAATGGTTCATACTAAGCTTATGAATTTACCAAAGCATATCCCCCGGGAGTGTCGTAACCAAGAGTGCAGCAAGGCCCGTTGTCATGTACCAGTTCCCATTCGAGTCTAGCTCAAAGCGGTGATTTCGGGTTTTACCCATATGTACATCTGTACCAGAGCCACCTCTACCTGCTCATATCCAGACAAGGATGTATTTTCTTGGAAACCCCTTACTCAATACTCACCAAAATACCAGGAAGATTTCCTATATTTAAACTTTTCTATACGGTTCCTCCTAAAGTTTTCATATCCTAATTTACACAAATAACTAAACCATCCTTTGATACCAACTATATCATCTTTCCTTTCCATCATATATACTTTCATTACATTTTACAAAAATGAGGATCTTTAAGGTTTAGTGTCTTGGAAACCAGGATCTTAAAACATGAAATCATAAAAAATTCTTCTTAAACACTTTAAAGGCTTCTCCTTATGTTCATACTAGGTTCATTACTGCATCTCATAACCTAGGGACATACATCAAAAGAAATGGTGAGCATAAGGCCCAGTATGGGAAATAAGGGGAAACATTTAACATGTGAACTTGAGATACATCAACAATGACATGAAAAAGAACTTTAAGGCATGAGAAAGAAATCATGAGGCATATCATAATAAAAATAACGTATTTCATAACTTGAAGATGTGGCTACAACATTTAATATTGAAAATCACTTCCCTTTCACCAAGGTCCATCCCCAAGGTGTTATTAAAAATTACCAAGGTTAATCACCAAGGCGTCGTTAAAAATGGTCATCTCTAGAGATTAAGTCTTTACCCAATGAATTGGAGCGCTATCAGGGAGCACCCTTAAATTTGTCTTTATTATCATGTGATCCATATATATCATCATAAAACATTTCATAAACAACCCATATAGAATAAAAGAAATGGGTTTCATTTCATAGTCATCACAATTTAAAAAAACTGCTTTAAAGACGTGATCCTTATGTCACTTTAAACCCACGGAAAAAGGAAAGTGGGTCCCATGTATGTAAATCCCAGAATTAAAATATAACATTTTGATATATATGTGAATACCCCTGTAGAAGAAATATCTTCGAGTATTCACTTAATAAAATAAAATAATTTGAAAAAAGAGAAAGACATTTCGAGATGAAAATTCTGCAGCATAACGGCTATGATACATGGTTTTAGAAAACATTGAAAAGAGAGCGGGACATGGGTCACCCACTCATAAATGATACATAGAACAATAGGGGAATAGAATATAAAGTATTTAAGAACATGTTAATGAAATTTTAATGATATACCATATGAAACGAAGAACTTGAAAGGAAGAAAAAAAATAAGATTTCTCTTATGAGAATTTGGCAGCCTAACAGCATCACTTAAAAATTCCAAAAATGGATTGAAGAGATCAAATAGGGTATCTCATCATATGAACATAAATGTTAATTATGATAGATATAGAGATCATACCCCAACATAATAAAAAGGAACTTGAGATACTTGACCAGAAAATTGATCTTGAAAATGAGAAGGGTGAACGAATCCCTTAAAAACTCGGCAGCCTAACGACTTCACTTAAACTTCAAAAAAATGAATTGACGAGATCAAATAGGGTCTCTCATAATATGAAAATAAATTATAAGTATGATAGATGTAGAGATCATACCCCAACATAATAAAAAATAACTTGAAAGACTTGACTCGAAAGTAGAACTTGAAAATGAGAAAGGTGAACGAATCCCTTAAAAATTCGATAGCCTAACGGCGTCACTTAAGCATAAAAAAATGAATTGACGGGATAAAATAGGGTCTCTCATCATATGAACATAAATTATCAGTATGATAGATATAGATATCATACCCCAACATAATAAAAAGAAACTTTAAAGACATGACCAGAAAATAGAACTTGAAAATGAGAAGGGTGAACGAATCCCTTAAAAATTTGGCAGCATAACGGCGTCACTTAAACATCAAAAAAAATCAATTGAAGAGATAACATAGGGTCTATAATCATATGAAAATAAAAGATCATTATGATAGATATAGAGATCATACCCAAACATAAAAAGGAACTTGAAATACTTGACAAAAAAATAGAACTTGAAAATGAGAAGGGTGAAAGAATCCGTTACAAAAATTTCGGCAGCCTAACGACGCCACTTAAACATTCATAAAACGAAATGATTAGAGTAAGAGGGGATCTCTCATAATATGAACATGAAAAGGGCAGTAATAGGAATATAAAAGAACATCCTCCAACATAAGAACATGGAGCATAAAAGAAATGACTTAAAAGAGAGTATTTGAAAAGAAGGAGAGAGTTTGGATCCCTTACCTTAAAACGTAACACCTAAAACTCAAAGGTTGGGAACTTGAGAGCTTGGGGAACCTTGGGAGGACTCCTTGGGAGGTAATGAGACCAGATCTTCGTTGGGGGAGAGTTGGGAGTTGAATTGATGAGAGGATGACTTGATATTTATAGGTAAAGTGAGGGGACAAGGCATTAATGGCCAAGGGACACCTCATTGGTGGTTTTGGAAAAACCATGGGCTTGACCACGGTATTTGCCCATGGTATTGGCCACTTGGGACAAATCATACCTTATTTTACTATTCATAAGTCGACCATATTGATTACATACTTAATACATCATTTAATGATGTCATTAAACACCCGTAACTTAAAAGCTGCATTTTCACTATTCATTGAAAATTCAACTTTCTCAGAAAAATCCCAAAATTTCACCTTAACCAAATATTGATGCGCTAATTTCAAAAATGAACTCCATTTTATAAAAATAATTTTTTAAATATTTTTAATTTAATTTTTAAATAAATACAGTATTCACCGAAAATTCATTTTTTTCAGAAAAATCCCCAAAAATTACCTTAACATAATATCGATGCTCTGAGTTCAAAAATGAAATCCATTTTATAAAAAAATTTAAATATTTTTAATTTAATTTTTAATTAAAAAACACTATTCACCTGAAAAAACTAATACTTGACTAATAATTTATGAAACCGTTATTTAACCATTTTATTGAATCACATTACTTAATCAAGGTGCCTAGATTATATTAATACTTTTTTAAGTGAGATTACTAATCCATATGGTCACATTACTAATCCTAAGCATAAAATCACTATTCATAATTTACTATTCATCAAAAATTAAGTTGATCTTATTAGACTCTAAATTTCGTACTGAACATAATTGTAGAAGACCATTTTTTGAAAATCATTACATATTTTTAATTATTTAAGGTTTACATAAACATTCTTTAAAATATCCTTTCTCTAAAATTCACCAAAAGTATGCATTCTATATTTATTTGGACATTTGAAAATTCATAAACTTCATAATAAGAAGAAATAAAATTTTTTATTTAAAAAAAAGAATTACACAAGGCAGTTATGGTCTCCTTACATAGCCCCTTATCACACCAGCATAGGACCTAAGTGTAAGGTGTGCTATGGTGAGAGAATCCGAGGAAGGCTCAGCCAACATCGCATGAGTAGTAATTTCTATCAGTTTGAACTTCTCATGAAGGCAATTCCATTCTAGCTTCACATGATGAAGTTCAGCTTGGGTTTGGTCCAGAGAAAAGCCAAGTGGTGCTACGTCCTTCCCAAGTTCTGTTAGATGGGCTTCGATCGGTCCAAGACTACTGGGTGAGGCCATGGAATCTTATTTCTATATTAATTAACCAAGATCACTTGTATTTAGAGACAATAATCGAAACGTTTAGTTTCCAGCGGTCATATTGACCAATGGTCATATAACAGTCAAAACCCAATGGTTTCATTTTAATTATACTCATGTTATCAAATGAAACAGTTTTGTTGAGTATAAAAAAATAAAATATCACACAAAATTAGGAAACAAGATTTATTCAAAATTTCGGGTCGTTACAATAATTGTTAAAAAACATTATCTTAAAGTCTTCCCACTCTATCTCTCCAATTTTGTTTGTTTTCTTGGTGTTATTAATCAATTCCCACTATTGTTTGGCCTCTCCATCTAAAAGATAAATGGCCAGAGTCACCTCCTCCATATCATAACATCAAAGCACAAAAATATCTTCTCCATTGAGTTTACCCACTGTTCTGCGACTAGTTGATTAGAAAATCCACAAAATGTCATTGGTCATTGCCTATAAAATACTTGATATCTAGTTTCTACATCTTATGTGAAGGAGGAAATTACAAATTTTTTATGTTATTATTTATGGGCTGAGACAACCAAGTAATCATCACCAAGAAATTTTGAACTCCACATCTCAAGGAATTTGGGATGTCATTCATGCAATCAATACATTTCCCCATGCACAGTTTGTTATCATGGTTTCTCCAAATTCCCACTATTTTCAAAAATATAAATGGTTTGAACAAAACATAAGTAAATAAGTCATGAATAAATAATTTATTTCTTTGTGAAATTAACTCTAAATTTGTATCTTGCAGGATCCCAATGTTTATCATTTTTATTTAAAAAATAGATTCATAGGTGATTACAGATTCTTAGTCTCATACTAATGGTTTTCACTAAGGTTCTCTAATCCTAATTCCCAAACTAACTAAATTGTGATCTAATACCAACTATAGTTACCCTACTTTTTCTTACATAACTATTTCATCATCTTAAGGATAAAAAACATGATAGTGATACAAGTCTAGGATCCAAACGTCTAGTGTCTTGGAAAAATTTGGGCCATACATAAGCTTTATATAATAATATATAAACATTTATTTATTTCCTTTTTCTCAATATTTTTATTGTCCCTCACGTTCTTCGTAGTACAATTATTCACATGAGGATATACATAAAAAGAAGGGGTGAGATAAAAGATCAGTAAGAAGATATATAAATACATAAATAAATATAACATGGGTGAGTATAATCATCATTATAACATCATAATCATGATAGGTAACATTAGGTAAAGGCATGGAATGTGTAAACACATACAAATGAAACATCATGTCTTAGTGGTGGACTACCATAAATAGTTATGAACAAAGATATCATTATATTCACGCATATTTCACATTATCTCATGAGATATATCAGATTAACCAATGAATTGGAGTGAAATATAATTTTTCTTTCACCCTTCACATCATAATATTTATATTTAATTTATAAATTTTGGTGCACCCATCACATCATAACATTTACATTATCATGCATGCGACATAGAATGTATATCAATATTGGATATAAAATAACCCATGGAAAAGAATTTGTTTCATTTAACAAATCATACATTAATTAATAAACTTGGGGTTCCCAAAATAAATAGATAATAACATACTTTATATAATAATTATCAATTTTGAGTGAAGAAGAAACGATCTAATGAGAAGTAAAAGATGTATTTTTGAAAGGAATAGTTCTTTTGGAAAAATATTTGCATTTACCATAAAGAAATATTGGAAACATGTATATCTAATAAAATAAAAGGTAAGAACAAAGATATTATATTTTATTAATATTAAAGAACATCTAAATATAAATTTGGCACAAAAGCAGAATAACCAAAATAAATGAAATTAGGCACGAGAAATCCCCTTATATTATGTTTGAGTGATTTATTTTCATTAATATCTAGGATAATAAAATTAAAATAATTAATTAATAAATACAGAACCATATTATACCTTTAATTTATTTATTATAATTTTATTAAGTTCATTTTTTACCTTTATGTTGAGTTATAGATTTCAATTTCATCATTCAGGAGTGTTTGTTTTCTTGGTTTTCAAGATCAGTTTTTTTGTAAATGAGTATGAAATTTCATATAAAATTGGAATTATATAGAATTAAAATGATATTTTATTAATTAACATTTATAAGATTAAATTATATTATAAATCATTTGGTTATATGATACGAGGATGAATCATTATATAAATAGCTAATGAAAATTATTTAATTTATTTTCGTAGATTTTATGACCATTATGAGATTATATAATCATGTTTATATATATAGGTTCCAAAAAATTATATAACTTATTATATGTATAATATAATCTTATTTAACCATAATAATTATTTTATGAAAATCCTTGAAGGCGTTAGTGAAAAATGAAAATGCATCATCCACAGTGGCGGAAAATCGAGACACCATGAACGATATTTTCATTTTTAGAATAAAAGGAAAATTAAAGATATTTGTAGATTAATTATAAAATTAAAATTATAAAATTATATTATATAAAATATACTAGAGTTATCGTTACACTAGGATAAGTGTAGATTACTATATGACAAGAAAACAAATGAAATTGAAAAGAAATTAAAAGAAAAAGAAAAAGAATTTTACCTCTTTATTATATCCTCCTTGAGAACCTCCATAGGGAAAAGGGTTTGGTTATTTGATCATACCAAGGGATCCTAGACGCGGGGTAGGGTATTGGGAAGAGTATTGGGAATATTTTTAAAAATTCCCAAATCTTAGAATGTGTGAGGAGAAGAGGTGGTGAGTTATTGAATTTATAGGGGATGAGAGGGGTGTTTTCTCATTATTTTATTCATTAGTTAATTATTTTAGATTAAAGATATGAATATGTTGAACTTTATCACTAAATATATTAAAATAATAAATTATATCTTAATATTTTGTTCTCACATCATTCATACATCATTCATGACTCAATAATTCATTTATTTAGCTTTTATCGTAAATTATCATATTTTACTCTTCACTAAAAATTCAAGTATTTTAGAAAAATACCAAAACATCACCCTAATAATTTTTTGTTTTGTATAAATAAAAAATTAACACTATTTTATGAAAATTATTTCTAAATATGAGAAATTTAATTTTTAATCAAAAACATCATTAACTTAGAAAATACTGATTTTAAAATAATAACTTATTTTATAATAGTTTAAAAAATTAATTAAGGCCTCAAAAAATTATATTATAATCATAAGACAAAAAACAGAATTTATGAATCTATTTTATGAAAAAAAATTATGTAATTATATTTATTAAAAAATTATAAATTAACATTTCTGTTTTATAAAAAAACTAACACATAATTACTAATTTTTAAAATTTTTATTTATTTATAAGATGATATAATTATCTCATATTTTCATTTATAAGATGAAAAAAAATTATTTATACTTTCAGATATTATGTTACTATTATATTGGCTGAATTACTATTCCTAATGGTTGTGTTACAATTTCAAGGGCTAGGTTACTATTCCATTAGGATAGGTTCCTTAATTTCTAGAAATACCTCATATTTTATTCATTATTCATTCATAAAGTTTGTATCATGTTCTTAAAGGGATTTTATGTGGATTATACAATATTAAATATTTCTAAGAAGTTATTTTCCATTGTTAAATTTTTTGTTCGTTGCATTGATTATATGGTTTTTATATGAAAGTATTATTATTGTTGTTGTTTCATGTCATTTTCTGGCTAGTGTGATATTATTATACTATTATATCATTTGATATTAACAAATATATAATTTTTATAAAATTATTTAAGTAATATAATTATGTTAAAATAAAGAAAATTTTAAATTGATTATATTCTTCTTTCATAAAATCACGTAAGATAATAAGTGTTGTTTTAAGCATGTTTATTGAAAATTATTCTTTATTTATCACAATTAATTATTATTTCATGAATTATAAAATATTCTCATGATTGATTTATATAATCAAACTATAAAATTTAAATGTTCTTAATTATTATAAACTAATGTTATAATGAATTAAAACCTTTTTATTGTTTCTTATTCTTGAATAGTGGAATATTAATTGTTTATTGAGATTTATTTTCACTAAAATTATTATTTCTTTCTTTCATGGATATATTTAAAATATTTATACCATTTAAATGATTTGTTTAAAACCTTTTATGGTTATAATAGTGAGGAGTTGTGTTATGTTATTTTGATGTTGGTGGCTTATTATATTAGATGATGGGAAATTTGGATTAAGGGTAAGATTATGATGATGATACAGGATGGAAAGATGGTATTGAGAACTTTATTTTATTTCCTTACATTTTATAAAAAGTATATATAATTTTTTAATGATTACAACTTAATATTAATTCTCTTTTTGACATATTTATATCTTATTATATATAATAATATATGTGGGACCATGGATATAGACATTGTACTGAATTTAAGTTTCTTCGATTCATGATTAATATAAATATTATTATTAGATACTAGTGAGATATTATTAAATGATTATAAATTGATTAAATCCTTATTAATGGTCATAATAAATTACATGTATGCTCATCCATATATATATATATATGGTTTCACAGAGGTTGTTTGTGAATGAGATGGTCATTTCTAGTTTTAGGAGGTGGTTCATCGGTTATATCTATTTGATGCCATTTTCACTAGAGTTGAAATGGTTTTACCTTTTGGTTTTTCATTTTATGACAAATCATGTACTAGAATTAATTTATATACTTATATTTATAGAGTTAATTGGTGGTTGTGTATTATTTCATAGTAATTAATTTTAGGGTAATGCCTCCCATTTGAGTATATTTTATACCCTATATTCTAGTCACTAACTTTTGGTCTATTAGAGATAGGATTCAGGGGTTACACCCTTATTCACTACCTATTCAAGATGGTTACAGAAGGGTGAAGTTTGTGACAAATTGGTTTCAAATTTTGTGGTCGATAAATATTAGAGAACTTCGAGATAGGCACTAGTAAAAATTTCATGGGTTTATAGGGAAGTGATATAAGATAGAATTAAACAATGATTTAATCAAGAGAGACCAGTATGGACAAGTGATTTTAGCCCCTCCCATGTGATCTGATGCAAAAAACCTTAAGTTCACTTATCATACTAGAAAAGTAATGATACTTGTTGGGTAGAGACCATGATAAGGATCATGCATCAATATTTTTTTTCAATTATGTTTGAATTCGGTAGATAATGGTAATTAAGTTTATTATTAATTAATTAACCTTATTTATTATATATTTTTTAGTCTATAAATCCCTAAATATTTTATATTTTATATGTATAACTCCATGTTGAAGTACCCATCAGGATCTCACTGAATAGGTTCAGTAGGATGCACCGGTATATCACCGTAGAGTTAAAGTTGATGGAGATAATGATTGGAAGACGACACTTCATTTGTTTTAATATTAGGTCATGCAGAATCAAGAGTAATTTTTTTCATCAATGTATTGGGGCTTGGCTGGTGGAGGTTTAGATTTCTTCAGCTTGATCTATGTTGATAGGAAAAACTAGACTCTATTAGCTCATAACAAGTTTTTTGTATCTTCCCATCATTGGTGGAATTTTTTGGGTTATCATGATGAGATAAATGTATCATGGGAGATGTCCCATAATCTATTAAAGTCTAAGATTCTCAATTTATCGTGAAGGAAGTGTGTTTACAACAGATTACTTTCATCCACCATGAGTGTTCCAAGGTGTAAGAGTTTGATATACATTACAATAACCTTTTTTATCATGACTAACATACTTTATTTTCTGATAAGGATATTTTAAGGCATTTCAAGGAGGTCATATTTATAAATATTGAGTGTATAATCCCCTAGTTTATGTTACTGATGTTCATATTTGTATTAAAAAGGTAGATATTATCAATAGGATGTTATCTCAGATTGAAACTTCATGATATAATAGTTTCAATACTCTATGTATAGGTGTTTTGTGGAAAGAGGTTCTTATTTTCTTAACCAAAAGAAATTTTTTATAGTAGGGGACTGATTTTAGTCTACTTCATCTCATTTTTCTAGAGTTGAAAGTTTTTAACACCTATCGAGAGATCTTAAGTTGTTTATTTTCTTCATAGAGGTTATAGACATTATAATCTCTAGTGAATTATAAACCTAGAAGTTAGTATATATCTGGTAACCCACTCTAGGTTCAATCATTTCATGGGTATCATCCACGAAACTGGAAAAAATTATAGGATTATCTAGGTATTGGCCAGTAGTGAGGATACGAAGTGAGTTGAGGACAATACCATGATATCACTTGTCCATAGAGTCGGGTGAATTAACTTTCTTTTATAGAACTATATGAGATATAAATTTTGTGAGGTATCATATATTTTAATTTTACCTAGGAGTATGATTATTTGAATTACAAGCTCCACGCTATTTCACTACACCTTCCCTAGTCTTGGAATTACGACTTGAGGTGAATATGATTTCAATTACCTTAATTTTGACTATTTAATTTGGAGGTTGACTTAGATTCTACGATATATATATATATATATAGTGAACTAATGTTGGGGAAACATCATTTGTTGAATGAATTCCTAGGTTTACTAATAAAGTTTTATTATGTGATCCTTGACATGGATGGGTTTTATTTGGTAAAAAACAATCTTTATTTAATTGATAGGTGGGTAATATTAATTGAGGATAATAAAGATCGTGTTGAGTTTATTAGAGAGTTAGACCATTGTATGGTTTGTATATGTGTTGATTACTTTTCTACCATGATTTTTGGGTTCATATTTATATCAGTAGAGGTTCATCTAGTAGTGTTTCTTAAGGTTGTAGATGAGTACCTTGGTATATTATCTAAATATTTTTTGATGCTACCCACTTGAAATGACACTGAGTTAATGATAAAATAATATTCAAGTACCTCTTTTATATCAAATTATCCACATATGATGACAACTATAAAATTGAGGTATTAATAAATTCAAGTTGATTGTCTTATTTATAGAGTTTTTATTTGGACCTATATATCACCATGGGGTTATTTGATCATGTTCATGATGAATAAGGATAGTATTGTGTGACTCTGTATTAATTATCATCACTTGAATTAAGTGATAGTGAAGAATGTATATCCCCTTCCATGGACTTCTGATCTATTAAATCAACTAAAGGGGGTTAGAAAGTTCTTGGAGATTTATTAATAATCAATTTATCATTATATGTGAGTGAAGGAAAATATATATTCTTAATAAAACGTTTAGATGTAAGTATAGACACTACGAATTCATGGTAATTCCCTTTGGAGTAAACAATACACTAGTAATGTTCATGGGACTCATGAAATTCATCTTTAATGAGTTATTATAATGATTTATACTTCTTTTTATTGATGATATACTTGTTTATTCCACATACACATAGGATAATTCCAATAATTTATGATCCATGTTAAATTTTCCTCAATGTCATCATCTATTTGGTTAGTTATCAATGTGAATGTTTTCGGAATGTGTGGTGTATTTCTTGGGTTATATCATGTCTCTTTTGGGAGTAGTTATGGATCCATTATTGAGCCATTTGTTCTTGGGTAGTCCCCAAGAATGTTGGGAAGGATTGAAGTTTTCTTTTTCTTCTAGGTTATTACAAGATATTAATGCCTATATTTTTCCAAATTTTTCCTCCATTGGGGGCCTTTTATGGGAAAGATCTATATTTTTGTTTACTAACAAGGTCCATTCCTCATTCAATTATTTGAAAGAGAAACTAGTCGGTGTACATGTTATTTTTTTTCTTAAAAAATGTTTTATGTTCAAGGTTTATTATGATAAACTATAAAATGGATTGGGTTTCATTTAGATGCAGTATAGATTCATCATCACCTTAGGATCCAAACACTTATAAACCATTGAATGTATCTACATTACCCAGGATATTTATATTTCCACTATTATGTTTTACTTGAAGTTGTGGTCAAAATAGCTCATCAAAGGGAACTTTTTAATCTTCATAGATCATAAGATTATGAGATATATCTTTTCTTAGTATGATTTAAATTTTGAAATAATGATGGTGGGTTAATTTTTTAAAGTATTAAGATATTTGTATTTTTATACACACCAAGTAATGAGAATTTAATATAAAACATTTTGAGTTGTAATTCACGTTGATTTTTTACTCATGAGTCTGGGGATTCTTAAAGAGTGGTAGATGATCTTAAAATGATACACCATGACATAAATGAAGTTAATAGTAGGGTTTTCTCTACTAGATAAATCATTATTTGGAGATTTGGTTCTAGTGGTATATCATGAAGATATCTATCATAGATTTTTTATCTCAGTGTTTGGTTTTCTAGAATGTAATGACCAAGTGTCATGTTTTTCATGGATTAATTCAACCATTAGATATTCCTCAATGGAAGTGGAAGTAAATTTAAATCGATTTAAACACTATTTTAACATGATATCAGGGTGGATGTTATGTTATCTAGGAGGTTGTAGACCAATTGACGATGTCTTCATGCTTTTTATAGATTAATGAGTAGAGATTTATGGATGTCTTAGTGAATCGGTGTTTAGAGGATAATTTAAGTTTCCATGGGATTTAATATATAATCATCTTCAATCAGGATCCCTATTTACCCACATGTGTATATATCCCTACATAATGCTCTTTAATCATAGTTATTACTCATCATTATTTTAAATATATTGATGGGTTGGATTGCAGAGCATACTATCTTGAAATTGGAAGACATGTTACATACATGCGTTCTAGATAGTGGTTCATGGGTGAATCACCTACCCTTGGTTGATTTTGGTTCTAATAATAGTTATTTCTCCACTATTATTGTTTAAATATAAAATTTTATGTATAAATCACCATATTGATCCCCATTATATTATACTAATATTATAGAGTCAGAAATTTTCATATTGAAGTAGGTGAAGAGATTGAGAAACACAATATAAATGATTTATGAGCTGATAAAGGAATATTGGGATCAATAGAATTCCTATTATGATTATTGTATGATTCCTATGTTATTGTATATTAGAGATTATATATTCTTGAAGTTATATTATCAATTTGGGTGGTAGTGTTTTGTTCATGGGAGTAATATTTCTCCCTAATTTCTTAAGAATTTCGAGGTGTTAGGGTTTGTTATGTTATTGGATATTGGTTAGTACTACCCTCATTGATAAAATTGGTTTATGAAATTTTCTACATATCATAGCTTCATTATTATCTTTAGGATAATTACGATATTTTTGACTACTATCATGAACCAAGTTGGGCTACCACTATCCTAAGCATCTTAGTTGGTCTGCAAAAAGACCTGAAGGGTGTTCTCGAGCCCCTGGGAAAGAAACTAGTTCATGGGTAACAAGAACACTCTTTGGAAATGGTTTTCTTAAATATCCATTCACTCTGTCTCATCCAAGGATTATACATGTTCCTCTCCATGCCTTATTAGGTCATGAACATAAATAAATATAATAATAAAAGTCTTAAAATCATGGAAAACATAAGAGAAATTAATAATAATTAATAACAATACCATAATAGCACCAAAATAAAATATACATACGCAAATCTCAACCCAAAAAATGGGATGGCATGGGAGGAAAATTAGGTAATACAAAATGAGAATCAATGCACTATTCAATAAAGTAAAAAAATCTACTACCCATCTCTATGTGACATAAGGGATATCTCTCTATCATGTCACCTCCACCAAACCTTATGAGCTAACATGAATACTCATTTCCACTGAGTAGTGACTTGTATTTACCTACATTTGAGAAAAATGTGTTTATAAACACTAGTTTAGTGTATGAAGTGTTTGAGTATAGCAAGACCATTAGTGTCCCACTAATTATTCCATGAATAAAATTTGTTATAACAATCAAATCATTCTTGTTTGAAAGAAAATATAAAAAATATTTAAACATTTTTTAAATATAAAAACAACAAGATATAATTATTTTATAAACTAATGTAGATAAAGAGACAAACTATGTAAGAAAACACTTTTAAAACCTGAAAAATTAAAGGAAACCCATATAGACACTAAAGTAAGGTATATCTCAAAGATAAAATTCACTAGTCAGGGAATTACCCTTAGCTAGTGTGATTAATCATAAAATACTTCATTGTACAATAGGGATGAATCAGAAATTAAATCACTAGTCTTGAAAACACATCGAACTAGGTTATGGGGCCTATGAATATTCTATGATCTCCTAAAATAGCACCCAGTTTCCTCATTAATTTTAACAAATATAAATAATCATCTATAAAATTAATTTTATCAAGTAGTTTATTTAACATCATATACTTTCATATCAATTTGTTTTAGAAACCATATTTATCACCCTTGGCATAAGGAAGTAAAAAAATTAATGTTATGTGTAAAACAAAACACAAATCAAGAATTTTATAAATTTAAATGTTTTAAAATTGTAATGTTAAAGATCATTCTCAATTGGTTCGACTAAAAAATGGAAGGGAATAGAACCACATACCTCAATATAATGTAAACACTAGTACATGGGTTCAATCCACTTGATACAAGAAGGTAGGATCAATAAATAGCAAGAGAAAACCCCAAATATCAATAACCTATCCTTATAAATCATGATACATAAACCATATGCTTCCCTGGATATAAGGTAAGGTACACAAACAGTAATAAATATATAATGTAGAATAATTTGGATAGAAGAACCACTTAACTTTTTTTTATAAATATCATTGAAGAATAATCACTACAAATCAAAACCAATGATGTGAAATAGGTTCATCACATGAGAGGGAATGTGGGATTTGAAATAAAAGGAAATTATAGATAAGGGGTAATAAATTAAATATGAGAAATATAATAACTTTACATTTTTAAATAGCTGATTCTAATGCAAGTTATGGTCAAATGATTTCTCAAACCATGTTCCAACCATGTTTATGAAATTATCTCCCTTAGAGGGGGTTGTATGTTTTAGTCATATAGGTAAGAAAACTTTTCAGCAACCCTATTAGAAAAATTATCTCATATGGTGTAAGATGAATGATTTTGGTTTAACTATTTTCCCTAAAAATGAGTTTCGTATACACCCTATGTAACAAATTGTAGGCCTTTTAATTGTTTTTGTCACATAGTTTTCTCTAACCATTCCTAAACTATGTGACACCAAGTGTTTCCCTAAATATTCACGTTCAAAAAGAAAAATACCTAGAAACATATGAAATAATTAAAAACCAATAATTTATAAATACAAACCTAAAAATGACATGTTGTGTGTGAAAATCCTTCCTGTCATATAACTTTGTTCCCCCAAAAACTCAATTTGAATCTTTATATGAAAATTAATAATTTTATTTCACTATATTGAATAATATCCGCTACCAAGCCTCATGAGAATCATGCCAGTATTTCTATAATAACATATACAATTTGATAAATTCTCTACATGACACTTTAACCTATAATTCAACAATATAGACTTTTTTCTTGTTCAGTGATACATCTAGTTCCAACTCAATATCTTAACTATTTAGTATATGAGAAGAACTATAGTAGTACCTATTAAATTCAAAAACATATAATACATCAAAAGTAAATAATTACCGTGTAAGTGATAGATGACTCATGGGTCTTCTCATAATCATAACCCAATCCCCTGATATGCTAAAATTATTCACTTTTTTGGAAATATTGAGAAATGATTTCTTGTAGAGAATGGGTTGATAGAACATTAAAGAGTAAAATACTTTCCTTCTATTCCATTACTTTAAAAAACATTATAAAAAAGGATAATAAGGTTTCACTCTTCTCCAGATTCATTAAAAACTTGAGATAGTGTAACAAACTGATATTTTATAAAAAAAATCAAATAAATTAAATTTCTTCGATAGTCTGTGTTACATGCAACATCGAGTATAAACATGATGTGATATACAATTAAAACATTATTATTTAAATTTATACTTATTACCTAGATATTATATTGGAAGGTATTAAAATTAATAACTAAATTATGAAAAATATATGGCTATGTCTGTATAAAATTAAATCATTTGTTGTCAATTGATTACAAATGAGAATAAAAAACATTTGAATGAAAAAGAAATATTTTTCAAAAAAAAAAAACTATTTCTATACACACAATGTATGTTTTAATAAATTAAAGTAATCCTTTTTAGATAATGATTTTAATGAAATGTATATATAGTATATTCAATAATTTTTTTAACATTCATTTAATATTTTTCTAAGCATGGAACATGAATAAATCATGTTTTATACATAAAAATTTAATTTTCTAAAAAAATATTTTATTCGAATTCTATGTGGTCATTTTATAATTAATTTATTCCACTTATATATATTTAATTTGATAAAATTGAATAAATATGTGGAATCATGAGTTTTAACTTTGGTAAATATTTCCCTTTCATTTTTGTCAATATGAATAGTAAATTTGGTAAAATTTATCACCTCGATAAAGGTTAAATTGGGTTAATCTAGGTTAAAAAATAAGTAATAAGGCCATATTTTTTCATATTAATTCTTATAGGATGAAAGTGATTCGACCCTTGTCCACTTTTCCTCTAAATGGAGTTTTCTAATAGATAGTTTTCCATGAAAATGACTGATATAATATTCAAATTAAATAAAGTTTAAAAATGTCACTCCCTTAGTTTTAAATATCTCTTATGTGTCTGTATAGGTAAAAAATCAAGTTATTAATGAATATAAGCATATATTTTTTAAATTTATGAAATTATTGTCTTGATAGAAATTTATTTCTAGTATTTAGCAATTATATAATGATCTAAAATTCATATGCAACACTGATGCAGTATTTCTCCAATTAATAACAATAATATATTAAATAATGTTAAAATTATTAAAATTAATATAATTTGAGTAAGTTAATTCATTAAAAAATATATATATTATTATGAAATAATAGTGTTATTTTTAATAATTATATTCTAATTTACCCTTTTTCTTAATTCATTTAAAGTCAAATTAAATGAATAGTTTTAAAATGACATTAATGATATTTTAAAATAAATAATAATTTATTAAATTATATAAAATTCATAGAACAATTAGATTCAAAAAAAATGAATTTTATATTGTTTTAAACATAAAACATGGTCCATATAGGGGTTGTTTTTTATGTTATTGTAACATTATTAACCCTTAGAGGTTAGAAAACATTAATATGATAGTAATTGTCAAAGGGGTTAACAACAGATTAAAATAAAAAAAATAAGGGTAAAAATATGATCCAAACTTGTTTAAGTTTTATTTAATGAGATTATTTAAAATAATACTCAGATTATCTTCATATAGTTTCAATTTCGATCCTTTTGGACATCAAAATTAACTTATATTAATTTGATATTTTAAGAAATTCTTGGAGTGACCCTTCATTCAATTAAAATTTAGAACCCCTCCTTTATTTTTTTCACACCACATTGAGAATTGTATCGTAACCTAAATCCACCAACATTACTCACAAAAATTACTATCCACATTCTATAGGTTCCTATAACCCAAAAATACCAACCCTTCAGCCCTTTAGAGGAGATCTAAAGGAGTCCTTTCAAATAAAAGGTAATCATCGTGACCGATCACTTTATTTTTAATTATTATTTTTCATAATATAAATATATTATATTATTAATAAAATAATAAAATTAATTGTATTAAATATATTAAAAAGTGATTAATATTATTAAACCACCTTTAGCAAGCCTCTATCTATCAAATGGGAAGTGAAAGTATCATTTTCACGTACGTATGGATTATTATCTCAACATAGTGATACAATTCATTTTCCATACCCATCATTAAAAAATGGTTATTATTGTGGTTTTAATATTTATATATCATATTTATGACATAATAATTCTTCTTTTATTATAATATAATATCAACCTTATTACCTTATAAACTGTTCGAAAACAATAATGTCGTTTGTGTGTATATGTGGACTACCACCTCCACAAAGCGATGTGATTTGTTTTCTATTTTTGTTTTACATAGATTTTAATAAATATGGATATAATGAACCTATATTATATATATTATATAAATAATATTTTTTAAATATTATTTATTATTTACCTTTCTTTTGTTGCATCCGTTGAAAAATAAAAACTGCATTCATGCGTATGTACAGTCTATCATCTCAATGAATAATATAATTAATTTATAAATATGTATATTTTATGAAGGATAATAAAAATGTAAATAATGAATATATATTATATTTATATCATGTTTAAAATTATCGATATTATGGAACCTCAATCAAAATACAATGATTAAAACTACCTAACTAGAACATATATGAAAAATAAAGCACATATCACCCAAAAAAGTGATTATAAAAAAAAGTTATTAAAACAGATGATAAAAGGTAATAAGAAAATAATATATGGTATATATAGGTATGGTTATATTATATATTTATAATAAATATATTTTTATTATAAAATAGATTTCAATGTGTACGAAGGAAGTCAGACCTAAGGTAAGGGATATCTAGTCTCTCTTTTATTTCTGTGAGACATCTTCCATATTCACCAATCATTTTAGTTATGTGGGGTATATATTTCCCCTTTGAAATTTCAAATCAGTCATATAATTATTTTAATTATATTTAAATTTTAGTTTTATTTTATTCATTAATTGGGCTTATGATTAAAATGTTTCAAAAGTGGAAAGATATTTTCATCACACTTTTATCTCTATGAGACACATTCCATATTCACCAATTTTTATTACGAGACATATATATTAACCATAAATTTATTTTATGGTGATTATAATAATATTTATAGTGATTTAAATATCTATATTTTTTATTTATTTCATGGAGACTACGATTCAAATGTTACCAAAGAGGTATGGGTTTTATGTTATAATATCTTTATTTATAAAGATTATTTATGATTAAGTTTCTGATGGTGATATATTATGATCTATATCTCAAGAAATTAGTTAATTTTATTCTCCTATGTTATTTCTTAAAAATACATGATTTAATTTCAATTTCCGTGTCTCAATTACTCAAAATATAAAAAATATTCTTTTAATTAAAGCCAACATTTTTTCTTTCTTTGGTTGAAAAAAAATTATACCATATCCATATATTCTAGGAATTTTTTAAGATATTTTTTACTATAATAGTATGATTTTTTAAATTACATTTCTACCATGTTTTTTATTTTTAAGAAGAGGTTTAAAATGAATATTCTTGTCTTTTTCTAAATGAGGAACTTTTTGAATTTTTCTACAAAAGTATTGAAAGAATGTTTTATTGTAACATATACAATATGAATGTAATTTCTCACCATTATGCCCTGTCAATGTTTTTAATATTATTTTACATGTTTTCTAGGTTCCTTTAAAATAAAATTCATTCCTTAAATTTTTTGAAATTTTTATGTTTTAATATTTTTATTTCAAATTTAAAAGAATATTTTTTAAAAAAATATTCCAAGTGATGTTTTAAAATCATTGTTCATCTAACAGAAAACTATTTGGTGTTAATTAAGCTTTTCTAAGGATATTATCCAATAATAACATCCTTATTATTTCTCTATATGGTTGTTTATGAAACCCATTTCTTTTCTATGGTTTTTTCTGTGATGAATTATTTATAAAACCTATTTCTTTTCCATGGGTTATTCTATGATGTAATATTTATGAAATCTATTTATTTTTAGGGGTTATGATATGATGAATGTTTAATGATCTTGTGACACACACATATATATGGTTTTCATCATGTAATAGTGGTTATATTATAACCAAGGATGGTGGTTACATTATAACCAAGGATAGTGGTTACGATATAACTAATGGCAATTGTCACATTATAACCAATGATGGGTGGGAACTATATATACCACCATTTAATTAGGTAAATATTGTTATATACTAAGATAAATAGTATTGAAATGGAGAGTAAACAATGTTTTGTAAGGTACTTTGTCCACTATGATAGTCCTAAAAGTGAACCCTTACAACTACAATGGTTTGGGTAGCAAACCAATACCACTATGATAATATCAGAAATGATCCTTGACTACTAAAAAAATAATTTATATGCTTATGTGTATGCCAAAAACATATTTATCTTTCCAATTTTATGTTTTTATGGCTCATGTTCTTTGATTAATTAATGATTCATATATCAATAAATTCCATGATTTATTTCATAACTCAAGATTAAGATCTAGGATATGTAGAGTATGATTTTCAATTTTTAATATCATGTTCACATATCCTTATTTTCATGTTATGATTATATGATCATTTAAATCTCACATTCATACCCATACTAGAATTTTAGCTCACCCTTTCTTATGTTTCCTTTCTCATGGGTATGAAGAAAATTTTTAGGAATAATATCTAAAAAAGGGATCTAGTTATGAATAAATTAATGGGAAACTCTTATGAACAAGTTGTTTATGTGTCAAAGTTTCCAAAGTCACTAGACCTATATAATTATGGCATAGAACATTATGTTATGTAAGAAATATTCATCTATTAATATGTTATATCTATGTTTGAAAACTATGTGTCATTATTGTTGGTATCAAATCAAGTTTTAGATAAACTTTTTAAACTAGGATGATAAGACAGCAGTGAGAACCATATGGATAATTCTAAGTTAATTATAAAATCCCAAAGTTTTGGTAACAATCATGAATGACCTAGGTTTAAGATAAGGGGACATATATTGAAGAAAATGTGTCCTTATTTAGAAATATTTTGAATGATTTTTCATGATTGATCACTATGATCAAAGATGTTTGATGGTCATGTTAACCATTATGGTTTTAGAAATATAATGGAGATAAAACAATAAAGTTGAAGTGGTATTAAGTATGATTAAATCTTAAAGTTCCCTATTTAGGATTATTTATATGAATTATTATATAGTAGAAAAACCATACGGTAATGTTAATTTATATAATCAAATATTAGATATGAGGTAGTAGTAAAAACACTTAATGGTATTACGATCACGTCCCAAGTCTATGATTATTCTTGGGTTGAAGTTTGTATGAATGTGACTCATACAAATATTTTTACTCTCTCTTTGATAGGGTTTGATGTTATCTTAGGTTTAAGATCCCAAACTTTCATGAATGAAAATGATTGATTAAATTCTAGTTAAACATCCTTTGATTTGGATAATTAAGTGGTTCTTGAGTGTATGGGAAGTTTCAGTGGTATATCAAGTGTGTGGGACATGAAAGAAAGAGTAAATAGGCCAAACAGTGTGTAGTGCATGGTTGGTGCACGTTTAGAACAAACAGTGTGCCTGGCCTAGGAAACCGTGTAGTGTGGGGGACCTTTCAGATAGAGGCTGGTGCACGGTTAATGCATGGTTTCCCAAACCATGTGGGTTCTCCCAAGAAACCTTGTGTCTTATCCCCTCTTGGACAAAGGGATCCACACTATTGGTGCATGATTGGGATAACCATGTGGCCAAAACGTGCTGCCTTTAAAAATTAGTTTTTTAATACATTTCCCTATTGATCCTATTTCTTTATCCATCAAATTTTTACGCCATTTTCCCCCTATAGTAAGGGTGATGATCCAACCTCCACCTCCTCCTCCATGGGTGATTCTACTTTCATTCTTGGTCATTTAGAGTGTTTGTTTTGTGTGAATCAAAGCTTTGAGTGAGCCTAACACTCCTCTATGATATTTTTCTAGATTAGGTCTTGTATAATATCTCATATTATTCTAAATCACTAAAACCCAGTCTTTTCTTGTAGATTATATGTTGGGGGTTTAATGGGTGTTTTAGTTTGAAACAAGGGTGGATGTTAATAAAGAGTTCATTAATGAACACAATGTTAGTGGTCTTAAGAATTTTTTCCATTATCATGTAGTTATATATATCCATATATAGTTGTTCCAAAATTTTACCTTTCATCATTTTTATGTTTTTGATTAAGGAAAATTATTTGGGCCTTATATTGAGGTGTAAACCCTTCATGTACCTCGTTGGGTCCTTTTGGGTGTGAGAATGAACCTAGGGCTACCCATGGGGATAGTCAGTCTCTTTCAAATGGTGAAAATAATTAGTAAAAATTTATATAGGGGAATTATGGGAGTGAATGGGTAGTAATGGTGTAGTTGGTTGTATGGGCAGGGTTAATGGGTTAATACAAATGGCAATAAGTTGGATTTTTTAAATTCATAGGATGTTTTGAAATTGTTTTAATGGTATTTTTTGGGGATTTGGCCCAATTATAGATTTGTTGAAGGAAAATAATGTTTTAAAGAGAGTAATGTTTTGAAAGTATTTTTTAACTTCAAAGTGATTCAAAAATGGGTTTTCATAATAAATTTTAAAGGATGTTTGAAATGTGGGAAAGTTTTACTTTTCATAAAAAAAATTAATGGTGGTTTCGGGTGGTTGAAATAGAAACAAAAGCTTTGGGTCATGTTTTTCGTTTTCAAAGAGTAAGACCCATATTTTAAAGGGTGTCTTCAAGATGATTTAAAATTAGTATCTTGAATTGTGTTTTTATACCATGATGTGGTTTTAGAGGTCCATTAGTACCATAATTATCTAATTGATCTATGGGATAGTAAGATGAACCATGAATATTATGTTTTCATGTTAACATGGTTATGAAATTGACTAAATGATAAATATTAATATTTAATGACATAGCATAAGGTGGTGTTAGGCATAATTATATATGTGTTTAAGAGTTATGGTCTCTGTTGGTAATTATGAACTAGTTTTAAATAAGATTAATGTTAATTGTTTACAATTTACAACATGTCATAAGATAGTGTTTTGTATAAAGAATATGTTTTAATGGGTTATGAAATTTAAATGGTAATTTTGTTAATGGGTTAAGTAATGAAAATGATTTATGTATTGAATGAAATATGAAAAGTAAATTTTATGTTTATTTTTTGAGAGTGTTTCGTGAAATGGTATATGTGTTAAATGTTTTAATGAATCATGTGCACATGGATTTGTAGTGTGTGGTATTGTAATTGAGGATCTATGCCCATGGGACAAGTTTGACTGAGGCTCTAAACCCAAGCCCTATAATGCACTGGTTAGGGAAGGGGACTGAGGCTCTATGCCCCTAATGGTTGCATTTGATGAGACTACCTAAATTGAGTCTCCAAGTTAAGTGTGATGTATTAGTTGGTGAAATTTTTATCCATAGTGAGATAGGGAACTTTACTTATTACCTTATGCATGGTAATTGGATGGCTTGTGTTGGAGTGCAAATGATATAAATTCTTAACTAATGGGAAAAATGATGTGAATATTCAAGTGAATATTTTTAACTAATGTGTATTTGATAGTTTTTGATTAGTGAACACACATTGTGGTTAAAAGGGTGTGTAACCCCCTTGTGACTTTTCTTAGACTCCCAGTGTGTCCTAAGTTATATTTTTTGATTGGTTGACCCTAGAAAACTAAATGGATAAAATAGATCTTAGATATTACTTAAATTATTTCTTATTACCTTGTTTATTTATTTCACTTATTTCCTTACATAAACTATTGTACATGATGATTATTTCTTTATACACAGTTAGTGGTGGCATGTTGAGTTTCACTCGCACCCTAATCAGGACTCCATGGCACTTGGGAACCCGAGTAGATTCTACTTGTTTTCAGATACAAGTTCTTGAGAGGGACCTGGTGTTTAGTTGTGCATAGGATATTAGGTTGGAGCATTGGGGTTCAGGACCGGGTTGGTACTCGGGTCCATATTCAGGGTTTTATGGAAGTTTTGGTTATGGTTTATGTTTATATGAGTGTCTAGAATGTAGTTTATTCATCGTATCGTTATAAAATTTGTTTATTGGTCACTTGTTGGCATTGTCTCATTCTATCCATTTTATTGTTCTTGATGGTTATTATATTAGTTGATATTATTTTTGTTGTGTCATTACTCTAACAAGTGGGTATTTTCCTTCCAATGTTTATTTATAATCAAGGTCTTTTATTCGGTAACCTCTAGCATATGGGGAAGTGCACTTGAGGTCATGTGATGACCTGGCTCGGGGCACTAAAAAGTGGCCTCTGAGTTAGGGATGTTACAAAGTGTTATCAAAGGGTTTTTTTGAATTAATGTCTGGGTAATGGTAGATAGGAGACTAGGATCTTGTTGGGGGAATGGTAATTATCTCATGTATGGGAGATTGTAGCCCCGCATTTGAGGGAAAATTCAAGTCTCCATGGGTGGGAATTGATGTTCGGATTGTGATTTTATAGTTGGTTGTTATTTCCACAACAGGTTCCTCACTTGGATGTGATGTTATTGATTTATGAGGTTTCATCTCTTGTAATAGTATGACAAGAGAGTGTGTATGAGTTCATGCATCATTTTAGGCACTTAGTATTGGTATTTCATCCATATGTTTCCTATGATTGATAGTAATTTGGTATTCATATATTGATAGTGTACTTTTCTCCTGGTAAATATTGTTTTTTTTCATTCCATGAAATTTTTGATAAAGAAAATGTTTTGAAATGTGAATTTGAATAAATCTTGGATTTTTGAAATGTTGTGTTACTAAAAAGGTTTCTAAAGGGGTAAATATGTGGGGTTTTAAAAATATAATGTTTTCAAATGTGAAACCTTTGGTTTTAATTTGTAAATATAATTAATAAGGGAGTTGAATCATGATGGAAATGGTAGGGATATTGGAAATGGGTATCCCCTGTGTTGATATTGAAACCTGTGTATGGGTGGTTTGGGTAGTGAGATTAACCTAGCTTTAGACCTAAGTTCAGGGTCATGAGGATTTTTTGAGTTTTGATGTATGGTAAAAGAGATTTACTTATTGTGTCCTCAATAAGTTTGTGACCATGGGTTATGATTTATTGTTTGATAATGTAGATGTGGTAACTCTTAAGAGTTGTGATCATGGAAATTGTGTTTTGAACCCAAGGGGGGTTTTGGCTCATGGTGCCGAAATATGTGTGTGGTGTTCTTGGTTTGAGGCTTAGAGTAAATTTTTGATGGGGTGTGTTAGATGCAGTATGCTTAGGAGTGGGGGAAGGAGTTCAACATTGAGGAGTGAGTTGGTTGAGGTTTTATGTGTATGTATTTGAGATAGATATCTAGTGACCTTTTCTTATTTTGACTCTAGTTTTGGGAGCTAGTATCATTTGGTATTTTATGATGACTTGTAAGAGAGGTCGGCTGGGTTGTTGGCTCTTTTTGGTGTGTATGACACAGGAAAATGTTTTCCTTTGGCGGTGGCATGTAGAGATTGTTTCCTATAATAGGTTTAGACTAGAGTTCTAAAAAGGAATGTAAATGGATTTACGAAAGTGACATGATTGGTGGTTATAAGTTGATTGTTTTGGGGAAATAGAGGGTATTCTTAAGGAAGGTTGTCCAAGTGTTGAAGGTTACTTAAGATGAAAAGCATGATTGGTTTCTTTATAGGTGGAATCCGTTCATAGTTGGTTCTATCTTGTGTGGTAAACGTTTATGATTATTCCCTAGTTTATTTCTCAGAAGAAATATAGGTGCTTTTGGTTGGATATAAGTTTTATTTTGGGAAGAGAAAAGATTGTTATAATCTTTTACCAATGGCCTTGATGGTGGTTGATGAGGGAACCTATGTTGATTTTTGGGAAAATGTAATAAGAGTAACCAAATCATGGATTGTTACTATTGGTATAGAAGTGACACCATGGGGTGGTGGTGGTAAGATAGTTGGGTTTGATTTTACGAATGTTGGTTCACTAGATGATAATGTTGAGAGTGCATCGATTCCATTAAGGCTGATGGAATAAGTGGAATGGTTAGATGAGTGAGTGAGTTTTAGGCCTAGCTCTAGTAATGTACGACTTGTGTGACCTAGAAATAGGCTTAGTGTGTGAAATAAAGAAATTGGGAGACCCTATGGGCCTTGATAAGGTATATATGTGGGATCATTTTGGGAAAGACACGATGCTATTAGGATGGATGAATTTGTGTCTCAGGATAAATGAATATTATATTTCTGTAAGATCATAGTGGGAAGAGTGAGTTACACATGAGATAGTTGGGTTGTGGATAAGTGTGGTGTTCGATTTGTTTCCTTGTAGATCACTAGGGTCATGCCAGAATGACTCAAATGGGGAAATGGATGATTCCAATGAGAATGTTGGGTCATGACCACTTGATAGAGGGTCATGAAGTGGTGGTGAGTCTTTGATGGAAATCCCATTAGATTTTTGGTATTTGAGTGTGGATAAATTTTTTGAAGGAATCGAATCTTGAGACTTGTGGTAGGTTAAAGTATCCTTATAGTGGGAGGTGACAACAGTGATAGATTGTTTTTGGTGGTGTTCTTTAAAGACTTATTAGAATACTTTTTGCAAGTGATTTATAGTTTTTGGTGGTGTTCTTAAATGACTTCTTATCATAGTTTTTTCTAGTGATGATCATGTACAATAAATCTACATCATCCCGAGTGGGATGAGAAGGCTCTTTATTTATTCCTAATGACTTCAATGCATTTTGCTTGGATATAGGACACCTTAGAGGTCACTCTCTTGGAGAAGCACATGTAGAGTTGTGTAGGGGGGAACACCATCGACCGGTTATGAGAGAGGCCCTTGGTATGGGATGGATGTCGAAAAATATAATGGATTCCATTCTTGAAATCCGATAACATAAGCGTTTGATATTTGTTTTTTTGTTTTGAGAAAATATAGATAGACACATCCAAGTTTTAGGTTCGTCTTTTGATCGAAGCATGAGCCATGGGGGTCCAATTGCTTGAGAAAAGTGGTGAGTACAATACTCCCAAGGTGCGGAGTGGTATGTCAGTCATGGATAAATGAATCAGTTCTTGGGGTGAATGTGGTGGAATTGTGATGCTAATGAGATTTTTGTAAGGGAATGTTTTGGATTACTTGGGGAAGGTCAGGTGGGACTCAGTTGTAGGAGTGGATCTAGCCAGGTGATGGCCTCAGACTCAAGATGGTTTTAGAGGAGATTTGAGTGATTACATCAGAGATTTATTGTTGAGTACTATAGATCCCAAAAACGTTTGTTGGGAAACATATGATATGGTGGTGAAGTTTCACCAGATGCAGGGGATGGACTTAAATAGGTTCATAGAGATAAGTGAGGTATTACTTAAGTAAGCAAGGCTTCATGACCAAGTATACGGGTGACATGCCAATAGTGTAAGTCTGGAATCAATGGAGTGAGTTGGTTGGGATGGCCCAAATCATTTGTGTAAAATGGAATAGATGTGGTGGTCTGTAAGCCACCACCGGTTAATGTTGTGTTGATAACTACACTTCGATAATTTTAATGGAGTTTGAGGAAGAACCAAGTTTTATTTGTTGATATAGGGATGATGGAAGTGTGATTAATTTGGGTGTTCTTGAAAAAAAGGATTAGTTCCATATTTGGGTGGTGTTTTGTGGATATTTGGGTGTGGTGAGTTGGAAAATGCATCGGGTATGTTTGGGAAGTCAAGTTGAGGTACTATTTGTCTATATATAGATGAAGGAGGTTACCAAAACTAGGTGATGGTGGTGGGGAGATAAAGAATATGGTGCATATAAACCTACTGGTAATTTGGTCGGTTGATGATGTGATTAGTTGTATAAGATTGATGGATTTGGGTAGGTGCTGTCTTGGAGAAGCGGTGTTGGTGATGGGTGTTAGCTCAAGTTTTACCTAGTTCAGTTCCCTGAGATAAATGTTATTATTCAGTGTACTTCATATGTTTAGAAATGGGGTAAGGTCATTGGGCCTCAATTTTTGGTTCAATAATGGTTGGGGAGTGTGGTTTGAATATGTGTACCCCTTTAATGATGTTGATCTTAGGTCAAAATTAGATTTTTCGAAACCAGGTTTGATGGCGCAAAGTTTCTTGGTCCATGAATTGTGGAGATGATCAGACCGATGTCATTCTAGTTGGATCTCCTAGGGTATTGTAGTGCTTGTTGGTTTCCTTTTCATGGTGGAAAACTGATATCACCCAGACCCTTCCACTATGTTTATGTTGGTATTGATTTGGTCTGGGTTTATGTTTCCTTGAGAAGACTTATGTTCTTGTTTGTGGTTTACGGTGGAGAAGGTCTCTTCATGTAGAAGTGTATTGGAGGTTTGGTCATGTCTAGGATAAATTTTGGGAGATGAAAGTTGACAAGTGGTCTCAGTGGCCTGACCTTTCGTCTTGGATGCTCAATAATGTTTAGAAGTACATCTCAAGGATGAGTCATTATATGGTCGGGAAGTGGTAAAATCTTAAACTTTTTTGAATGCACGTCCTCATTTAAATTTTGGTTAAAATTCGTTTCTTGGATAATGAATTGGTTCATGGGTTTATGGAATTTTTTGGGGGTATCTTAGGGATTTGGAACATGAAAAGGAGAGGAAAGAGGCCCAACAGTGTGCTACTCATGGTTGGTGCATGATTAGAATAAACGGTCCGCCTAGCCTAGGAAACTGTGTGGCTTGAAAACCCTTTAGAATAGAGGCTAGCACATGATTACTGCATGGTTTTCCGAACCATGTGTGTTCTCCTATTAAATAATTTTTCTTAGCCACTCTTGGATAGAGGGATCCAAATGGTTGGAACACGATTTAACTAACCGTGTGGAAAAACTATGAGGCCTTCATAAAGTGGATTTTTACAATTTTTACCTCCATATCATATTTACTTTCCCCAAATTTTTCACCCCATTCGACCCCCTATAAAAAGGGTGATGAACCAGCAACCCCCTCCTCCTTCAAGGTTAATTAGCTTTTTATTCTTGTGTGTTTGAAGTGTCGTTTAGTGCAAATAGAAACTTCGGGTGAGTCTAATACTCATCTTCACTATTTTTCTAGATTAGAGAAAAAAGAATCTCTCCTCTATATCTGAATAAATTAAACCCAGACTTTTCAATAGATTATATGTTATAGTTTTAATGGGTTTTAGAGTTTGAATCAGAGTTGGAGGTTAAGAAAGTGTTCGTCAATGAACATGAGGTAGGTGGATTAATTATTTTTACCATAGTCACGTTGTTATTTATATGTGTATGTAGCTGTTCAGATATATTGCCTTTTTCTATTAGGGAAAATTATTTTCACCTAATATTGAGGTGTGAAACCCTCACAGATCCCATTGAGTTTGTTGGTATGTGAGACCGAACCCAGGGCTACCCATAGGGTAATCTGCACCATTGTAAATAGTGAAAATAATTGGTAAACATTGAGATATGGGAGTTATGAGAAGAAATGAGTAGTAAAAGTGTAATTCTTTATGTGGGTAGTTTTAATGGTTTAATTTAAATGATTGTAAGTTGTATTTTGTAAATTCATAGTAATTTTTTAAATGGTTTTAATGGCATGTTTTTGGGATTTGACTTTATTATAGATTTATTGAAGGAAAATGATTTTTTAAAGTGAGTAGTGTTTTGAAAGAAGGTGTTGACCTAAAATTGATTCAAAAAGAGTTTGTCTTAATAAATTTCCAAAGATAATTGAAATGAGTTCCAGGTTTACTTTTTATGAAAATGGTTTAATGTTTATTCTGGATGGTTGAAATGTAAACAAAAGCATTGGGGCATGATTTAGTTTTCAAAGAGGAAACCTATGTTTTAAATGGTGGATTCAAGATGATTTTAAATAAGTGTATTAAATAGTGTTTTTATACCATTATGGGATTTTAAAGTTCCATTCATACTATAGTTATTGAATTTCCCTTTGGGTTAGTATGATAGAACCATGATGACATTGTTGGCATACTAACATGGTTATGAACTGAACTAAATGATGAATGTTCATAGTTGATGACATTGTATTTAGGGGTGTTGGGAATAATGTTATATGTGTTTAGAAGTTATGGTTTGTTTTGGTAAATTTGAAATACTTATAAATGTGATTAATGTAAATTGTGTACAATTTAGAATATAGAATAAGGGAGTGTTTGGTATAAGGAAAGTGGGTTAATGGGTTATGGAATTTAAATGGTAATAGTGTTAATGGTTTAAGGCGTGAAGATAATTTATGTGTTGAATGAAATATAAAATGTAAATGTTATGTGTATTTTTTGAGAGGGGTTTTTAAAATTTTATATGTGGTAAATGGTTCAAAGAAGCATGCACACATGGCTTGGTAGTGTAGGGTATTGTACTTGAGTATCTACCCCCATGGGTCGGGTCAGACTGAGACTCTAAAATCCACCCCTATAATGCATGGGTTAAGAAAGGGGACTGAGGCTCTATTCCCTTAATGGTTTCATTTGATGAGACTACCTAGACTAAGGCTCCAAGGTTAGTGTGACATATTTTTTTGTGAAATGTTTATCCCTAGTGAGATAGAGAACTTGACCTATTTCCTTATGCATGGTAATTGATTGTCTTAGGCCATAGTATAAATGTTGTAAATGTCTAACCCACAGGTAAAATTATTGGAATAATAAATATAATATTGTTAAATAATGGGAATGTGATAGTTTTTTATTAGTGAAAACCCCTTGTGGTTAAAAGGGTTTGTAACCCCCCTTGTTCCTTGGCTTAGACTCCCAATGTGACCTGAGTAAGTTTTGTTGATTGGTTGACCCAAGAGAACATAATGGATAAAATGGATATTAGATAATTACTTAAATAATTTTCTTGTTGCACTATTTATTTATTTCACTTGTTTCCATGCATAAATTATTGTGAAAACTAGTTATTACTTTAGACACCATTGGTGGTGGCCTGCTGAGTTGTACTCACACCCTAATCTGGATGTCGTGGAACTTGGGTACCCAAGAAGGTGATACTTGTATTCTGATATAGGTTTCAGAAAAGGACATAGTATTTGGTTGGGCACTGGATATCATGTTGGAGCATGAAAATTCAGGACTGGGTTGGGACACTTGTTCATATGCAGGGTCTTGTGGTAGTTTTGGTTCTAATTTATATTTTTATGAGTGCTTGACATGTATTTTATTCATCATATCATTATATAATGTGTTTCATGGTTTCTTTTTGGTATTGTCGCATGCTACCCATTTACTTGTTCCTATTGGTTATTATAACTTTTTATTATTATTTATTATGTAAAATTACTCTCACTAGTGGGTATAGTCTCACCAATGTTTCTTGATAGACCCATGCTACTATTCGGTATCCTTTGGCATATAGGGAAGTGCGATTGAAGTCAAGACCCAGATCAGGGCACCGGAAAGTGGACTATATGTTAGTGATGTTACATTAGGTATGGGTGGGATTTCCTTACATAAATCCCTCATAAATTTGTTATTAATTTAATTCATTTTTCATATTCCAAATCAACCTATGATCTTATATCAGTGTCATGAAAAATAAGACCTTCCCATATATATTACATCCATAGTATGAGACATGTTTCCTATTCAAATGGGTTTTTTATCTCATATGGTGGAGTAGAAAATCTAAAACTATGATATTCCTATCATGCAGGAGTTTGTTGATTTCTTTCTAGAGAAATTACTTGGTCTTCCACCGAATCATGAAGTTGAGTTATTGATAGAACTCATGTCTGGTTGTACAACTATTTCAAGTACTCCATAGAGAATGACCTTGATTGAGTTGTAGGAACTAAGGAAGAAATGCTAAGAGAATCATGAAAATGGATTCATCCAGCCAAGTGTGTCACCATGGGGAGCACCAATCCTTTTTATAATAATAAATATGGATAAATATGACTCTATATTAATTATCGAGAAGATAACATGATCACTAGAAAGAAAAAGTATCATATACCTATATTGGTGACTTTTTTTATCAACTATGGGGATATGAATACATTTATAAGACTGATATTCATTCTATATATCATCAACTAATGGTCAAGAAGGAGTATATATCCATGAAATAATTACATACTTATTATCGACACTATGAGTTTATAGTTATTCCATTTTCTCTTATTAATACCATTACTATCATAGTGGATTTAATTAATGGAGTATTTAGAAATTACCTTGATCAGTTTGTGGTATTCTTTATAGATGGTATTATAATATATTCAAAGTGTAAGTAAGATATTTAATAGCAATTTATAGTTATGCTGAAGACCTTGTGGAAGGATAATATTTATGAAAAATTTACCAACTGTGAATTTTGGCATTGGAAAGTTTCTTTCTGGGGTCATATAATTTCATCTAAGGGAATATAATTGGATCTGGAAAAGAACAAATTATTGAAAATTGTCCCAAACCAAACACTATGACCTTGATCCATAGTTTTTTTGGATTTTATGGATATTATAAACTCTATTTAGGGAATTTATCATGAATTTGTAATCTAATAACCAATTTAACATAGAAGGGAGATGAGTCACTTTGAAAAAAATGAATGTGAATAAAATTTCAAGGAACTAAAGAAAAGGTTATTTGGTGAACCTAAGATTACATTAACCTATAGTTTAAATAGGATTGGGATGCATTCTCATCTATAATGATATAGTGATTTCTTATGTACCACACTAATTGAACGTTTATAGGAAAAATTATCAAACTCATGATTTCGAGTAAGTTGCGGTAAATTTTTCATTAAATTTATAGAGGCATTATCTTTATGGATAATTGTATGATATATATATTGATGGTAATTTTACAAACTATATTTTCACTCAAAAATAGTTGAATATTAACCAGAGAATATGGTTGGAGATAATTAAATATTGTGACTACTCAAAATATTACCATCCTGGAAAGAAAATAAGGCGGCAGATACTCTGATCTGAAAGGATCATGAAATATTATCTATTATGAGGATTGAAAAATTAAAATATTTCTATATATTTAAAGGATGAATCTTGAAATATTGAAGGAAGTGGATAAATATTGTCTTTTTCAAATAAGTATTAAATCATCTATCCAAGTGAAGATTAAATAGGTGCATATGGAAGATTTGAAACTACAGGAGAAGGTGAGAAGTGTTACTAAGTTTAACCTTGATTTTTATGGAATGATAAGGTAAAATAACCATGTATATATTCCTTACATACCAAATATTAAGGAGTTATTGGATGATGTTCATAGTTAACCATTATCTATTCATCGTATAAGTACAAAGATGTATAGATATATGAAAGAGTATTTTTGGTATAAATAATGAAGAGAGATATTATTGATTATGTTTCATGATGCATGGTATCCCATCAAGTTAAGTCTAAGAGAAAAAAATTATAAGGTGATGCTACAAACATTTCTTATACAGAATGGAAATGGAAAAACATCACCATGGATTTTGTCATTAGACTCCCCAAAACATCAAAATAACATAATGTGATATGGGTTGTAGGTGATCACATTAAAAAGTTAGAAAAATAATTTAAATTAGAGAATATTTCTTACTGTATCAGCTTTCCATAATTTAAATTAAGTAAGTGGTAAGGTTTCATGGAGTACCATATTTTATTATATTTGATCGAGGTTTGAGGTTTACCTTGATGTTCTAGTGAATTATTTAGCAAGCTATGGATACAGATTTGTGTTTAAATATGATGTATCATCCTTATATATATAGAAATTATAATAGAAAAATTAAAACCCTAAAGGTTGTGCTATGTTCATCTTCTACTGATTTCAACGGTGGTTGGGATCAACACATTCCTCTAGTTTAGTTTTCTTACAATAATAGATTTTACTCGAGAATTCAGATGTCTATTTATGAGGACCTCAATGAAAATAAGTATAGAACTCCAACATTTTGGGATGATATTGGGTAAATAAACATATTGGAACTTGATCTAACAGAGTTTATAGTAGAGAAATTCATATCTATTCAACGTCACAGGAAGGCATCACAAAATCAACAGAAAATTTCTACTAATAATCATCGATGTGATCTGGAATTTGAAGTCAGTGAGAATATTTTTGTATAAATTTCTCCATGGAATATAGTTATTATTTTTGGAAAAAGGGAAAGTTTATCCCTAGGTATATTATACCTTTCAATATTCTTGATCGAGTAGGGGTAGTATCTTATCACTTGGCACTTCTACCAATCCTCTCTAAATTTTACAACATGTTCCATGTATCTATCATGGTGAAGTACATACCTACCGAATCACATGTACTAAATTTAGAGGTCGTGCAACTGGAACATGAAATTTATAATGTGGAAAAACTAGTATAAATAATATATTGTAGAGATAAAGTGCTACAGAATATTACTAATCTTTAGGTGAAAGTTCTATGGATAAATCACAAATTTAAAGAAGCTACTTGGGGACCCGATGATGTAGTGAAACAAAGATATCCTCATTTATTTGTATCAAAATTATGAATTTAAAGGGAATAATTCATTTTAATGGGGGTAGAATGTTACACCCATATATTTTTTGAAATATTTTTTAAATAAAATTAATTACTTTAATATCTTTCATTACATACAACACTGAGTTTAAAAGAACTGCAATATACTTTTAAAATATTATTATTTAAAGTTATAGTTATTGTCTAATCATTAGATTAGAGGGTATGAATATGACTAACTAAATTATAGAAAATATATGGTTTTATATTTATATTTATATATTTATATATATATAATTCACTCACTCATAGGTTATCAAATGACTATAAATGAAAATAAAAATCACTTAAAAAACATTTTCCTGAAAAACTTATTTTGTACACGCAATGTATTTTTCATATTATTAAATTTAATTAATAAATTTTAGTGAATGATTTTATTGAAATTTATATATTATATTTTCAATTAAAAATTTTAACATTCATTTAAAATTTTTCTAAGAATGGGATAATAATAAACCATGTTTTATTCTTAAAAATATATTTTTCAAAAAAGTAGTTCTCATGGTTATATTAAAAATTAATTTCTACAACTTATATTTATTGAGTTTATAAAATGGATTCTATATTTTGAATTAATAGGTTCATATTTGGTAAATAGGTCCCTATTTTTTTTTCAATATGAATAGTGACTATGGTAATATTAATCACCTTAGTAAAGGGTTATTCATGTTAATCTTGGTCAAAAATAAGTGATAAGGCCATAATTTTTCATATTAATTTTTATTGAATGAATATAATTTGACTCTTATCATATTAAGATTTATTTTTGAGTTTTTTAATCGATAATTTTTAATTAAATTGACTAGTATCCTATTTAAATCAAATAAAGTTACAAAATGTCACTCTCTTAGTTTTAAATATATCATATGTGTCCACAAAGGCGAAAAGGTTATGAATGAATCTATGTGTCTATATTTATATTAATAAAATTATTTTTACTTATATATTTATTTATAATTTTTAGTAATTATATAATGACTTAAAATTTGTATACAACACAAAAGCATCATTTCTCAAATTTAAATCAAAAATGAATATAATGATTTTAAAAATATTAAAATTAATATAATTTGAGTGACTTAATGTGTTTCAAGAATTTTTAGATGAATATAAATGATCATTGTTTTGTTTAAGAATTATATTTGAATTCAACCTTGGTCTATGGATTTAAAGTCAAATTAAATGAATAATTCTAAAATGACATTAATGATATTGTATAATAAAAAATATTTTATTAAATATATGAAATTTATAGAAATATTATATTTGGAAAAATTAATGGGGTATGGTTTTACACATAAAACATGGTCCATTTATTAGTTTTTAGTCATTTATAGTAACATTATTAACCCATAAAGGGTATCAAACATTAAAATTATGATAACTGTCAAAAGGGTTAAAAGAAAATGATAATGGTAAAAATATGGTACATACTTTTTAAAATTTTATTGTTTGAGATTAATTAAAATAAAAATAATATTATATTATAATATTATCAATTTTTTCTATGTGGACATCAAAAATTAATTTATATTAATTAAATATTTTAATATATTCCAAGAGTTCACCTCCCCTGAATCATAAAATGGAATCCATCATTTCTCTTATTCACACTAAATTGTGCCTTCTAGATCAACCAATGTAATTCCCAAACCTTTGAATCCTAAAGTCAATGAATAACTTAATTACATTGGCATGATAAATAGATATAAAATCCCGAAGGACTGGTTAGTTCAGTAGTTTTGGAAAACCAGATTACATTCGTGGAACACATTTTACATTAGTAAATAGAAAATAATAAATGATATGTAATGAAAAAAAATAAAATGCATCCTTGAATGATTATTCAAATATTTCTTCTTCATAACCTAGGGTAAGTGAAACATAATAAGGGGGATATAAAATGATTAGTAAGGCTATGTAAAGCGGAAGAAAAAAATGAACAATGAGAATAATCCACATGGAAAGTTAAATAACTAATAACACATTCCATTAAAATAACTATATAATGAGAAATCAGTATATAAGGGTGATAAATTGAATCACATTCCATTTAATAAATTAACTAAGAATGAAATGAATATATTGATATGTCTATGTAAAATCCAATGGATAAAAATTATAACTGAAATAAAGGAAATGCTTTAATATTAGACATCATATATTTGGACCATGAACCAATATACCATAAAGATTCATTCACAAGATAGTTTAAACTATTTTTATCTTTTTCACTGATTCTTCCCATGATACTACTAATGCATCAAGGGTCTATCTATAACCAGCCCATCCCATATATTTCAGTCCAAATCATTCTTCATCTATAGAATAATCATTTTAATTAATAGAAAAGTTCCTTATCATAAAATATCCTTATTCAATAAAGGATACTAATTTATCAATAATTTCAAATTTTAGAATAAGTGACAACAAGGTTTATTATTTATGATAAATTTAAATACCATTTAAAGATTATTAAACCATTCTTGAGTAAAATAATCATTAAACATTCCAAAGTGTCCCATACCACTTTGGTACATTTGAATCATAATCCCAGTGAAGTAATAACATTAAATTAAACTTATAATATCATTATATTAAGTAGGTTCTTCATAAAACATGTCAAAAGAGAAGTATACACACCATATATAATGGAATTGGTGCACAACATGAAATAAGTCTTAGTAGAATGTAAATTGAGATAAAATCACTTACCTTGAGCTTAACTTATCATGTGTGTCTTTATATTACTAAATAATAAAATTATGTTAATTATTTACTTTCTGTATTACCTTTTTCATGTTTATTATTACTTTTACTTCACTTATTACATTGTTGTAAACAACTTCTAAAACAACTAAGTTTACATTGGGTGTTTTCACTATATTCGATTTATGTGTCAAAAAAGACCCCGGTAGATCAAATATGGTCAAAGGTGTTGTAATATAAAAATATATATAATAATAATCCTGAAATAATTATCATATTTATACAAAAATTATTCTTTTAAACCCAATCATGAAATATGGTTATGAGAAATGAACCAATGTTGCGATCATGGAGACGATAGGTCGTACGTACGCATGAGTAACCTTCCCATTTTTCAATGATCATTATGGAAAGAATGTAAGTTACTTAAATATTTATATAATGATCATTATATCATAAAATCCATAATATTTAATCATATATACTAGTATATATAAATCTTGTGATGTAAAATTAATCACATCGTGTCGAGGAAAAGGTAATCCCCACGTCCACAAACGTAGCTATCACTTTTTTTGTGTGTGAAAGGGTAATGAAGATTGATATATATTATATTTAAAGAAATTTAATTATGTCATGAATGTCGTATAAATTTCATTTATGTTAAAAATATTTAATTAAAACCATAATTTATATGTTCCATGTATAGTGTGAACGAATCACATCACATTGAGAAGAATGTTGTCCACACTTTGACAAATGATGTTATCATATTTACAAAAAATGGAAAGTATAAGGGTATATATTATAAAATAATTAAATAATAATAAATTCATAATAAATATCATATATATATAATATAATTATAGTTTCCCTCATAATTCACAACCATGAAATGCAGTAAATAAAAAATGAACAATCGTCATTTTGTGAGGCGGTAGTTCACTGTACATATAAATAATATTTTAGTTACCCATTTTTTGGACGTGTGTGTGATTTTAGGTCCAACCCATATCATAAAAACAAACTAATATATATAGGATAATTTTTTTATATATAATCATGAAATATAAATACTTCATGGGGTGGATAATTGAAATAAAATAAAAGAGCTTAAGGAAAGATGTTACCTCTTCTTTGGGTAACTCTATTTGGTCTGCACCAAAGGCTTACTTGGATTACTTTATTCCAAATGGTAGGATTAAAATATGAGGTTATAGATGCTGAGTATCAATTTTTGTACATATTGGTTGATCCAATTTGGCGTGAGAGGTGTGAGTAAGGGGAAGAGTGAATGCCTTTTTATAGTGGAGGATGATTGGTACTCTTGTAAATACCAAAAGGTATACATTAACGGGAGCTCTACTTTGCCTAAGTTGCCTCAAAAAATTGACATATATTGGCTTAAATAGGCATCATGGTCGATAAAAACCTCCACCAGAAAAAAATTACTTCATTTTTAAAATTTTTTCCATTAACTTCTAAGTTTCCCTAATTTTATCATTTTGGTTTTCATTAAATAAACAAGTTTTCTAACCTATGTAATTTAACCATTAAGACTAAAATAAGGTGAAATTTATTAGAATATATATATCCAATTAATTATAAATTTTATATCTAATTTAAAAAATAAAAATTACAAGTGTGTTGGAAATTTATTTTAAAACAAGCGCATGAAACACACAAAAACATAGCTTTAACACAGACCATGCAAACAATGTTTGTACAAAATATGGGTCAATATGTTAGTTATAAATGCTAAATTGGTCTATTAATAGAACATATTTAATATTTATTAAAAATTAATAATAACTTAAAAAAAATATATTTTTATTAATTCTAAATCATTTAACATAATAAAATTTATCGTAAAATATCATTAATCTCAATTTCAATATTATTTATTTAATTTTAATTTAAAAATATAAAAAATTGAATTAATATATATTAATTTTATAGATTTTAAAAATTATATAATCATATAAAAATTTAATTACATAAAATAATTCAATCAATTTTCATCACTTTTGATATTTATAATGTCATTTATTTTTTTTGATTATTAATTAAATAATCACTATATTGGAATTTCTCAATAATTTTAAGAAACTAATTCATCACTAAAAATTAATGATAAATTATAATGATAAAATAACCCAAATATATTTCAAAATGATATCTATAACTGAAAATATTCATTTTTCAACATATCTCAAAGTTTTATAAATATTAAAGGTAAAGAAGGTTCCCTTTTAGTCTTTTTCCTTAATTAACTTATCATATAGGGACCTTTCATGAAATATTATCCCAATAAAAAATAAAATTAGAACCAATTGAGTATATGGTAGAACTATTTTCATCCAATGCCTTTTGTATAAGTTTTTAGGTCATTTTGGCTCTTAAGATTAAGGTTTAGTTCCTTGTTAAGCTTAATTTTATATTAATCATCGTAATTAAATTTTATCACTTTCTTTAATCATTTTGGAAAAAAAATAATTCCATATTATTAGACCAAAAATATTATACTCATTAAAACCATGTATGTCCATTTTTCCAAATTAAAATCACATAAGTGGGAAAATTAAGTTTAATGTTAATCCTACAGACGTGGCGAGAAAGTGGGGTTTTAAAGTAAAAATATTCAAAAGTTTTATAAGTTATTATATTTAGTTTCAATATAAAAAGAATTAAAATTACATAAATTGGGTTAGTATATGTAAAATTTATCAATTTTGACTTTAAAAACCAATTTATAATATAATTTTACATTAATAATTATTTAAATGGAATGTTAGTTTTTAACTAAAATGTAGTATTTTTCACTCTTGATCAAAAATGAAGCTTCTCAGAAAAAAATCCAAAAATTTAACCTAAGATATTTTTAAAATTCCAAATGAAAAAATGTTGTTTATTTTTATAAATAAAATACATAAAATTTTCAAAATTTTGTTTTAAAATATGTGTTCCATTAAAAGGCGGTAAAACCCAATCTTACTTATAACGCAAGATAACTCAATGTTGTGTGTTGCACAAGATAACTCAGTATTGTGTTTAGTGTATGCTTAACATTTTGTTTCATATAAATCATTCTAGAAAAAAAATTAATTTTATTCCAAAAATAAAATATTGTAAAGTCTTGGGGTGTTACATTCTCCCCGCATTAATTAAATTGTGTCCTCGCAATTTATAATTGATCTCAGTAATATGTGAAAATGAACTATTGTTAAAAATACACATTGTGAATAGGGTTAACAAAACACATTTTTAATAATAGATAAATAAAATTACAATCTTCATGTAACTAGGTTTCCTCATTAGAGAATATAGGTGAGAAATGGAAACATTGAAATGGAAAAAAATTCATCAATCAAGTTCTAATAGAGATTGCTAGAGAACATGTTCAGATGAAAGTTTTTGGCCCCTAAACCATTAACCTTAGGTGTGAATAAAGGTCCTTTATATAATAAAAAATTATGATAATAGGAAAATATTTTTGTTTCAATACCCTTTCTCTTAGAGTTGATAAATTATTTCACACTCAAAGAATATAAGTAAATATATGTTTCTATAATCATAATCATTTCCTTTGATTTTTCCTTGAACTATTTTTACTTTATATCTTAGCACAAGATGCTTCAAATAGTGAGTCAATACATTAATCTCTATTACTTCATTAAAATATCAACTTATACTATTCTATAAATGGTCAACTATTTTCAAATTTTGTGATATAAAAATATAATAGGAATGTCAAAATGAACTTATCATTAGCCTTCCATCAATATGAAGTGGCTCTTTAAGCATCACATTCCAAACATGTGAACACATTAATCATGTATTCTCTTCAAATATGGTAATAAATTGAATTAACAAAAAAATTTATTAGAAACAAGCATTCTTTCATATTCCTTAAGAAAGAAACATGTTATTGGATATATTACTTAAATCCAAATATGATGTAAACTTCATCAATGATATCATAAATCATTACTAATTTCAAAATTAATCATCACTTATCCAATTTAAGTTATATAAACCAATCATTTATTAATACAAACATCATTTCATTAACATTTAGAACATATTAAGGGTTATTTTTCCCTCAACCATGTCTTTTCAAAAAAAAAAATTACTTTCCAATTAATAAATTTTCTTAGTACCATTTATTATATGATATCAAATATTTTGTTAAATAGTATTGAAGCAAAATGCTTACATATTTCGTAAAACATATGATGATAAAATCGTCAATAAATTAATTTTAAAACATATTTCAAATATCCATATGATGATAAAATCATCCATTTAGAATTGTGACCTTTATCTCCACACTTATAACAAACTCACATTCTCTTTAATAATTTACTATGGTGATTCTTTCCATAGTTATAACATGTAGGAAAATCCTACATTCCATTTTTCTTTGACTCATTCACTTTTTCTCGGTGCTCACAAAGCCTCTTCTAGTCATGAATTATAGTGAATATATTGATTCTAAAAAATTATTTCTCTATATATATAGCACATAAAACTATTTTATCATTTGATGAAAAAAAATTTGAAGACCAATTACCTTAAAAGATTTGAATTAAGACCTTAAAATAGATGATCAATATTGAATTATGTGTTGCGCATGAAATATGAAGTATACCTTGATTACCTTATAAATGTACCTTCATAATCTACTACACATTCTTCCTCATTTTTTAAGCTAAGGAACATTCTCTTCATCTCATTTTATTGATCATGATGGAAGTATTTATCAAATATTTCTACTTTAAAAGTCCTCCATTCCATGAGTTATATTTCTTCTTCCTACCTAGTATTTTGGATCATAGACTATTATTGATCATCATCACCTTGAAGATGATACATCAGAATTGTAACCTTTTCATTTTCATCACATCTTAATTCCCTAAATATCTTCTCCAAATACTTAATTTATTGTTCAGCTGCCATTGGATCAGTAGTCCTATTAAATGACGAGGGCCTCCATTTCATAAAACAATCCAACATCAGAGAATATCATTATGGGATAGGTTGCTCTATCTAACCTGATTAAGATTCCATAATATTTCCATAAAATTATTAGTTACAATACTAGTTGTATTGGATTCCTCAGCTGGTAAATCTCTACATTTTCTATGAGTATTTATACCAATCTTCCATCCTGGAACTATTTCAAAACAATATCATATACTTGATTTTCTTATAAAATTATGAACATTATATAATTCTAAATATGGATTAAAACATAGCATAAATTGAAAATTTTATGCATATCTAATCTCTTAATCATAAAAAAATATTTCTTTTGGGATATAATTACTTTTTAAATCCTTTATAATGGTTTGTAACGAAAATGAGAATTATGAAAATCGTATGCCCTGGGAGTGCCAAAACAGGTGCGCAATAAGGCTTGTTGTTGTGTACCATGTTATACACATTCCATCCTGACACACCTTGTCTGAGTTGTTACTCCTAGGTCCATTTTGACAGAGCCACATCCACTTGTACTTTCTATATAGGGATGTATTGCTACGAAGACCCACATAATCTCTACCTTACCAAAATTCTAGGATGTTCTTCTATACTTATCCTGAAAGTATATCTTATGGTTATGTTCCTTAATCTATGCTTTCTAAATCTAGTTCCCAAGGTGGTTTCCAAACCTACCTCTGATACCAACTGTAATTCCTTAACCCTAGAAGTTCATAGCCAGTGCATTATTTTACTACATTTTCATGATTACAAAGTATCAAATCTCGAAGGACCGACCAGTTTAGTAGTTTTAGAAAACCATATTATATACATGGAACCCATTTTACATTGGGAAATATAAAATAATAAATTATACATAATGAAATGAAATAAAATAAATTCATTAAATATTATTCAAAGATTTCTTCTTCAGAACCTAAGGAAACGAAATATAATAAGGGTGAGCTCAAATACTCAGCAATGGTGAGTAAAGTGGAAGGAAAAATGAATTGTTGAGAAAAATCCACATAGCAAGGTAAATAACTGATAACAAATTCCATTAAAATAACTAGATAATGAAAAGTCAATATAGAAAAGGTAAGAAATTGAAACACATGCCATTTAATAAATGAACTAAGAATTAAATTCATCTACATATATTTATGTAAAATATCATGGACAAAAATGATAGCTTAAATGAAGGTAATTATTTAATATTGGACGTCATGTATCTGAAACATGAAACAATATGCCATCAATATCTATTCTCAAGATAGTTTAAACTATTACTATTTAGCCAAATTATTTGTATCTTGAGACTACTGATTCATTGAGGGGGTATCTATAACTGGGCCCCACCTGTATCTGCCAGTCCAAAGCATTCCTCATCTATCGAATAATTGATTTAATTAATAAAAAATGTTCCTTATCATAAAATATCTATATTTAATAAAGGAAATAAATTTATCAATAATCCCTCATTAAATTATAATTAACATCAAGGGTATTTGTATATAATTAATATAAAAACCATTTAAATATCATTAAAACATTCTCAAGGAAAATAATCATTAAACATTCCAAAGTGTCTCATACCACTTTGAAACATTTTAATAATAGTACCCATGATAGAATAACATTAAATGAAACTTATAATATCATGATAATAAGGATATTCATTATATAACATGTCAAAAAATAATTATATACACCATATAAAAGTGAATTGGTGCATAACATCAAATAAGTCTAAATGGAATGTAAATTGGTATGAAATCCCTTAACTTGAGTCTAACATGTCTCATGTTTTTTAAATTCCTAAATAATAAACATATGTTAATGTATTAATTTACTGATACCCTATTTCAAGTTTATTATTATTTTTACTTCACTTATTATAATGTTTTAAACAATTTCTTAAGCAACTAAGTTTACATCGGTTGTTTTGACCATATTTGCTTGATGTGTCAAAAATGACATTAGTAGATTTAATATGGTCCAAGGGGTCATTATATAAACATATACAGAATAATAATCATGACATAATTTTCATACTTATACATAAATTATACTTTTAAAACCAATCAATAATGATGGTTATGAAAAATGTACCGACATTACAATCATGGAGATGGTAGGTCATACGTACGCACGAGTAACATTATTATTTTTCAATGATCATTATGAAAAGAAAGAAAGTAACATAAATCATTATATAATGATAATTAAATCATAAATACCATATTATTTAATCATATATACTTATATATATATATAATTATTTTGATGTAAAAGGAATGACATCGTGTCAAGGAAGTTGTAGTCTGCTCATCCACGAATGACATTATCACTTTTTAAGTGTGTGAAAGGGTAATAAAAATTATATATATTATATTTTAATATAGGTAATTATGTCATTAATATAATATAGATTTAATTTATGTAAAATGTGTTTAATTGAAACCATAATTTATACATTCCATGTATAGTGTGAACGAATCACATCGCTTTGAGGTGGCAGTGGTCCACACTTCCACAAACGATGTTATCATATTTAAAAAAAATGAAAAATATAATGGTATGAGTTATTAAATAATTAAAAAGTATAAATACATTAAAAATATCATATATAACATATATAAACTCATTTTCAATAAAAATTACCAACTATGAAAGGTGGTATAGGAAAAACAAACAATCATTGTTTCGCGAGAAGGTAGTTCTATGTACATATAACCAGTATATTCGTTACCCATAAGATATAAGTGTGTGTGAGTGTAGGTTAAAACCTTATCATAAAAACATAATAGTATATTTCTGATAATTTTTTTGTTATATAATTATGGAATAAGAACATTTGAGATGGTAGAGAATGGAAATAAAACTAAAGAGCTTAAGGAAAGATGATACCTCTTATTTGGATAACTCCTTTTCCTTTGCACCAAAGGGATTGCTTGGATGGATTTATGCACAATGGGAGGATTAAAAGTTGAATTAAGGGATTTTTGGGATCTATTTGGGAAGATCTTTGTTGATATAAAGTATCTTGAGAGGTGTGAGAAAGGGGAAGAGTGAATTTCTTTTTATATTGGAGGAGGAGTGGAACTCTTGAAAATATCAAAAGGTATACATTAATGGGAGGAATCCTTTACCTAATGTGACTAAAAAATGGAAAAATATTCATGTAAAGGAGAATTATTTTCTATATAAACCTCCAACACAAAAATATAAGTTCAATGTTATAATTTTGGTCCTTAATATCTAAATTTTTCAAATTTTATCATTTTGGTTTTTATTAAAGAAACTATTTTTATAACCTATGTAATTTAACAATTAAGACTAAATTAAAGTGAGATTTATTAGAAAATATATTTCCACCAAATTATAAATATTATATCTAATTTAAAAACTAAAAAACTCATGTGTGTTGGAAATTAATTTTAAAACACACACTGCAAATCAGAAAAACATGGCTTTAACCTGGACCGTGCAAATAGTATTTTTACAACTTATGGGTCAATAAGTTAATTATAAAAGATAAATTAGTCCATTAATAGACCACATTTAATATTTATTAACCCTAAAAACCCACATGTAATAATATATTATTTCTATTAATCTTAAATCAATTAATAAAATATAATTTTTTATAAAATAACACTAATAACAATTTTGACATTATATATATATTTTTAATTTAAAAATATCAAAAAATTATTGAATTAAAATATAGTGAGTTCAAATCTGTGTAACATTATCTATTCATCTAAAAAATAATTAATACAATAATTCAATCAATTTTCATCACTTTTAATATTTACAGTATCATTTATTTTAGTTTATTATTAACTAAATAATCACTACAGTAGCATTTCTTATGCATTTTAAGTAAATAATTAATCTCTAAAAAATGATATATTATTATGATAAAAATAACCTATTTGTATTTAAAAATGATATGTGACACGTTCCTATCATGGGGTGTGACAAAAACAAATACTTCCTAATTTAGAATGCAGTAAAGTGGGTAATCTAGGTTGTCTCTAGTGAGGAGTGCATAATAATCAAGATGTCACCTTAAAATTTCATAAATAAAGGTTGGATATTTTTGATATTTTTGATTTTTAAAAGAAATAAATAAATTTAAATAAACTTTGAACACTAATGTATGAATATTGTGATGGGGTCAAGGTATGATCACCTTTTTCAATGTCATCATATTCATAAAGATCATTCCCCATCTCTTTATATTGAATGATAAATGAATGACTCCTTGATTGAGTTTTCAATCACCCTTGGTTGATGGAAGTAATGAAAACTACAACTATGCTCATGAAAGTTCATGAACAATTCCCAAAAAATAAGGCAATTCCTAATAAGGATTGTTTATCCTTATAGATCTAGAAACAATTCACTTATTTCACGCATGTGCCAATGATCATTATACACTCACTACCTAACATAATCTTCTTGATCAAGACAAATTGTACTAGGACAAGGGAGTTCAAAGATCTTAAACAAAAGATATTAACCATGAATGCATCAAAAACAAAAACACGGTCACAATAAGAGAACTGGGAACCATTGAAAAAAATGATTCAATAGAAAAATAGAGTTCTATATTAAAGTGAAAAACTATAACATTACAAAATTGAAACTCCCCATTCCTTAATCACTCAATGGCTTTACCTCTATATATCAAGGTTAAGAGAGTTGAAAGGGGATGAAGAGAGAATAATAATACTAATAAAGAATAAGAGAGAAAATACAAATCACTTCAAGATTCCAATCCTCTGTCGTAGCCTCTCCCTTTCCTTCTTCAACACCCTTGAATGGAAATGGATAATCATATATATGGGGTTGAGAGGTGGAAAGTTCCTTCAAGATTAATTCCACTAAATTATTTAGTTCAATTCACATAAGAAATGGTTTAATATTGGGATATTGTATTCTTAAAAGTTTTTTCCCTATCTCTTGTTCATTCTCCCACAAAATATAATCTTATTTGGACCAGTTTAACAAAAGTTATGCCCGAATTATGGATGAATACTTTTCCTATAAGAGGAGACTTCTATAGTATCTCTAATTTGCTACTTGAAATGGATAATTTATGGAATTAATTTCTTCATGAAATTTACAATTAAGATGAATCATGGAGTACTGTTTCCAATACATCTAGAATCAATCCATTTAGAGTTATGTAGTCTGAGATATTCTTTAATAACTAATGTGGGGTCTATTCTATTGGCCAACATACTTTTTCCAATTTATTTATTTTTCTAAGTTATTGTGTGTCTCATTGGATCTAGGTCCAGAAGAAAAACATAAATCCCAAGAGCATATGAATCTTGAAAAAAAGGAATCACTCAATTTTGATCAAAATTTTAAAATATATGACTGAAATACAGAAGATCCATAAAATGTTAAATTTATAGAAATAATAAATTTTCTAAATTAAGCCCAAAATTTAACAAAAATTTTAAAATGATGAAAATAAGCCAAAATTGACTAATCAGAGGGGATTAAATCATTGAAAAAATAATGAAAAAAATTAAAATATTAGCTCTATCAATTCTCCCATACTTATAATTTGGACACTGAGACAAGTAAGCATCCAAATTGAATTCATCAAAATTAAAAACACATGATCAGGATATACAAAAATTCCTTACCAAGAAACAAAAGTTATCATGTCAAATAAAAAACCATTATTTCAAGTTCTCAAACTAGAAATTTCAATTTATTTCCTCTTCATTTCTCCTCCCATTCAAAAATACACCTACCTCACATGAATTTTCAATTATCTCACAAATTTATTTTTTCAACATGGATTTTCCTATCAAAACCAATTAAAGAGTCTCCATAGGCTTAATAAATTCCTACTTATCCACCGGATTTGAGTCAAGGAAATTTTTTCATCATGAGGACTTTTGTTGGGTTGTTCTTTGGCTTCCGGTTGGTAGGATTTTGATGTCAAAAGATTCAGAGGCTAAATGAGGTGGGCTTGTCTCTTTTGGAAGAAAAATCAAAATATTATAATTTTCACTCAAGTATGGTCTCCTCCTCATAAAAAATAGAAGAAAATTAGATCCATCGTCATTAAAAAACCTATGAATTTTTAAACAATTTAGAATTTCAACTTCAAAAATTTCAAACATATCAAACATACTTTTTCTTGAAAACTCCATATAGGCACAACTTTCTTTATCCATTATATTCTCTAAAAGTATCAAATTATCTTATCATGAAGGATCTAGAAAAGGCACATATTTCAACAAAATTATTTTTTTCAGAAAAAACACATCTATTCATCATTTTATTTCCCACCCAATTTTTTAGTGAATGAGGTAGCACAACACAAGATTGCTTCACACATAATTCTGTTCATAGAGATCATATAATTTAATATCATGATAAAGTTTAATAGGAAAACTTTTATCATAATATGGCTAAGCAAATAGGTTGTTCATAAATTCTAAAGGAAAAAATGATTAAATGTGTAGGGTCAGATAGACTGAAAAATATTCTCCTGAAAAGAGGTGTTAAAAATCAAAAAAATGACTCAATCATTTAAAACACTAGTACCTCAAACCCTTATGTTTTGAAAGAAAAAAAATAAAATTCTATTTAAAACATAAATTTTTGGGTTCTCTTAATAATTGAATTGAATTAAAATAATTTGACAAAAATTGTTCTGAAGCCTTATAGGAAAGTGATTTCAAAGATAAATATAGTGAAATGTGGCATGAGATTTAATATTTAGAATAATTTTCATGAAATTACCAAATATTTGAACATGAAACAAAGTCATTTTTTACATTAATTTAAGTTGTATTTCATGGAATAAGTTATTTCAATCAAGGACATAGGTTTCAAGAAAGTAAATGATAATTATTTCAGCTCAAAATTTTCAAAAACAATTGACAAATAAACACACAAAAATATGAAAAACACACCCTTTTTTTTAAAAAATACCAATGAGAATCCTAAACTACCAAGTCTTCAGCCCCCATAATTAAATGATATAGTTTCCTCAATGTATGAAATTGGATTTGAAATGTAATTATATTTTTAATTTAATAACATCAAGAAAGAAAGTGAAAAGGAGGGGTACAAACTAATTAATTTTATTAATAAATGGGTTAAAGGGGTGTGATCCTCTCCATTGGATCTGGTGGAATAGTCCCATGTAATTTTTTCAGCCTATGTCCATTAACAGGGAATAGCTTCTACTCTCCATCCATCAAAATCTACAAAGCACCAAAAGGATATACATGAGTAACTATAAATGGACATTCCCATCTAAAACGATGTTTACCTGGCATCAGCATGAGTCTTGAGTTGAATAACAGCACTTCGTCTTAAGGATTAAAGTCTTTCAGTTGGATCAGATTATCATGAGGAACATTTATTCTATCTTTTTAAATCCTATAATTATCAAAATAATACATTCTAATTTCCTCCATCTCCTTCAACTACAATCTTCCCTCTTTCCCAGTGATTTCAAGACCCCGATTCATCTTCCTCATAGCCCTATATGCCTTATGCTTCAATTCTAAAGGTTGGTGAAAACTTTTACCATAAATCAACCTACATGGAACCATTCAAATAAAGGTCTTATAGGTTTTTTTATAATCCCATAATGTGTCTTCCAACCTTTGGATCCAATCCTTCTTATTCTATTAAATAGTATTCTCAAAAAATCCATTAATTTCCCGATTAGATACTTCAGCTTGACCATTTTTCTGTGGATGATAGGGAGTTAATGTTTTACGATTCACCCCATACTTCTTTAGAAAAGCCTCCATTATACTACTGAAAAAGTGAGTCCATTGATCACTGATGATGTCTCTAGGAACTCCAACCCTAAAAAATATGTTATCCCTTACAAAATCACAATCAAATTTCACGTCGCTAGACTTGGTGTGTTTTTCTTCCACCATTTGGAAACACAACCAACTACAATAAAGATATAATAATTTAAAAATTAAATTAAGAAAGTACCCATAAAATATATCCCTCGTACTTCAAAAATCTCAAAAAAAATTAAGTGGTTGTTGGGGTATTTCTAGCCTCTTTGAAATGTTTCCAAAAACCTGACATTTTTTACACCTTTTTCAATATTCATGAGAATCTTTGAAAAAGGTTGTCCAATAAAGTAATGATGATAAAACTTTTCTTGATGTCCTTTAAGGTCAAAAGTGGCCTCCACCGGAAAAAGTATGACAAAAATCAAATACATAACCAATTGCACTCTACTGAAAACATCTTCTTATTACTTGGTCATTGCAAATCTACCAAATAAATGGATCATCCAAAAGGTAGTATATAGATTAAAATTTCAGTTTATAAATTTTGTGAAAATTAAAATGAGATGGTACCTAATATGTTTCTATATAATATAAAATTTCATCATACCATTACACTTCTCCTTTAATCAAGTACAAATTCTCTTCTGGAAGGTAATTATTCAATGGCTCTTTTTCAAAAATTTGAGCTTCATTAGTGTTGGGTAGTCTACTTAAAATATCATCCAATTGTTTCTTAGATCCCTTCTTGTATTTGATTTCTATGTTTAACTATTTTTCATCCATCTCACAATAGATTGTTTAGATTCATCCTTCTTCTTCAAGTACCTAATACCAATATGATTAAAAAAGATAGTGACATTAGTTCCAAGAAGATATGATCTAAATAATTCTAAATAAAAAAACTACTAAAAACTCATTTTAGGTGGTTATGTAATTGAATATTTCTGCATAAAAGGTTCTTGAGGTATAGTAAATGACTTGTGTAATTCTCTCAATTCACTGAGAAAGGACTGCTCCAAACACTTGGTTGGAAACATCACAAAGTAGCTCGAATGGTTCTTCCCAGTTTAGTGGTTTCATCACAGGTGGGGTAATCAATCTCCTCTTAAACTCATAGAAAAATTCCCTACCCACACCATAGAAATTAAAATCATCATCTTATAAAATCAATCTAGGTATAGGTATAGAAATATTACAGAAATATTTAAAAAACCTCTTGTAGAATTCTATATGTCCTATAAATGATCTAACATGTTTTACACAAGTTTGGTGAGGTAAGGAATTTATCAAATCTTTTTTTATTTATCCACATAAATTCCATTTTTTATATGACATGACCATGGAAAATTACTCTATCAACCATGAAATGAAACTTTTCAAAATTTAAAACAATATTCTTTTCAATGCAGGTTTTCAAAACATTTTAATATTTTTCAAACAATGGTCAAAGGAATTTGAAAAAACTGTGAAATAATCTAAGAAAACATCTAATAAATGTTGAATGTGATCAAAAAATATACTTACCATGAACCTATTAAATGTACCTAGAGAATTAAATAATCGAAATGGAATCTTTTTCTATGAAAAGTACTAAAGGAAAAAGTAAAGGTTGTCTTCTCTTGATCCTCAAGAGCAATGGGTACCTAAAAAAAACCTAAAACCCATCCAAATAGAAATAATGAGTTATTTCTACCAATATCTCTATCATTTGGGCAATTAAAGGGATGGGGAAATGATCCTTCCAAGTGACCTAATTCAAGTTCTTAAAATCAATGCAGACTGTCCTACTATTATGAATTCTCATAGGGATTAATTCATTCTTTTCATTTCTCACAGTGGTTTGGCCAGTTTTTTTAAACTAAAGAAATGGGTCTAACCCATTGTGAATATGATATCGTATATAGGATCCCATATTCCAATATATTCTCTATATCTTTATTCACAACCTCCATTAAGGTAGGATTCAATCTTTTTGTGGTTTTCTAATAGTTTTAGAATCTCCCTTGATAAGAATTCTATTAGAGCATATTTTTTGGTTTATTCCTATGATATCACATAAGATATACCCTATAGCATATAAATTATCTATCAAAATCTCAATAAAATATTTTTTTTTCAATTTCATATAGATTATTAGTAAGTATAATAGGTAATTTCTCTCCCTCCCTAAGGTACACATATTTCAAATCAGTGGGGAGCCGTTTTAATTCCAAATCAAGTGGTTTCTCAAGGGATGAAACTAAACTGATGTTCCCTACTTTTAAAGGGTGAACCTCCTAAACATAATAAATCAAATCATATTCCTTATCATTTAACAAATCATCAAAGAAATAATAATTTACCTCTTCATCCCATGTGAAATCAAAATCTTTAGTGTTTTGGTCATCCACATGTTTAGTGATATTTTCAACGGAAAAATTCCCTCCTAAGGCTAAGAATTCATGAAATACACCTAATTATTCAATTGGTCTAGTCCCAAAATTATGGGAGAGTTTAAATAATTATTTAACATATGATGGGTGACTCGTGGGTTCAAAAATATGGAAGTGGATATTATTGTCTTCAAACTCCATCGTGAGTGTCCCTTCATGGAAATTGATGATGGTCTAGTCCTTCATCAAGAAAGGTCTACCCAAAATGATTGGTGAGTGTTACAAGGTCCTATATTCTTCCATATTCATCACATAGAAGTTATCTAGGAAAAAGAGATCTTTGACTTTCACCCGGCCATCCTCCAGAGCTCCCACTGGGAAGACTGTGCATCTGTTTGCAAGCCTGACCACCACTCTTGTGGTATTTAAGTCTCCCATATATAAATAAGTTTATATTGAGTGATTAAATACATTAACTGAATCACCTAGATCACCCAAATCATTAGATAAATTTAAATAACCAATGTTTCATGGATTGGAAAATATCCCTAGATCTTGACATTTGGTTAGAAATTGTGGTGTGATAAGGGATAAGAAATTTCTTCCCCAGATAATCCTTTAATTTCCTTAAAGTTATTAGGATGGTATGTCTGAGTATGATATATTCTATAATAACAAACGTAGGATCGAATATGTACAATGAGAAAAAAAAAATACAAGAGGGGGTGAATTTTATACTTTAAAAATTCCCTAAGGAAATTTTGTATAGTCAAAATTCACAACACCTCTAAGTTCTTAAAGCTTGCTTGATTCCATAAAAGTGATTCTGAAAATGAAACTTAACAAAAGTTTACAAAAACTAAGATTCTATCTTAAAGCTTATAGAATCCTATATAATCAGATTACAAGTATGGAAGTATAAGAAATTTATACTTTCCTTAACAATACAAAATGCATCAGAAAAACAAAGTAGTAAAACTAAAAGTAACAAGTATAAACTCTTTTAACCCAAAGAGGAGGGTATCCAAAATACTTGGATAAGTGGTCCCTTGATTTATACTTTCAACAAAGTCTGTCTTACCCAAACCTAGGTAATCCATCAATCTGAAGATTGGTATCTCCCTTGCTATCCCCACAAGCCCTCGATTTGTAAGGAAATCTGCACCTCTGACTTCACAACCCGAAGTCTCTGATTTTAAGGAAATAAAACCTCTGCACTAAGAAAATCTATACGAAGAAGTTTGAATGAGAAGTTCAAAACTTTTTGCACGAAGCCTGAGAGTTTATAAGAGCCTCTCTCTCTAGAAATCACTTCAATAACATGTAAGAACAAATGTCAAAGATCAGTTGTTGTCACGATCAAATGAGCTTCTATTTATAAGCGTGACTCTAACGGTCGACTCCCTCCTCCAATGGTCATATTCTTCCATGAATTTTAGAGGGACCAGTACATGTGTCACTCAAACAACGGTTAGTTGATAACTGAAGGCATGGAATAGTTTTATAATAGAACAAGTGAAAGCATAACTAAAACTTATATTCGGAATAGAGAAAATATGAAAGTTCAGAATGTAAGCAAATAAAAGTTCGGAGTCTAACCAAGTATAAATTCGGAGTCTATAATACAATGATATTCGAATTCTGTTTATCAGAAGAATTCAGAGTCGAACTTTATAAAAGTTCGTATCCATAATTTGAAATCAAAATTCATAATCAAAATTCATAATGAGAATTCGTAACCAGAATTCCCCACCAGATTTCGTAATGAGAATTCGTAATCAAAATTCATCATCATAATTCGTAATGAGAATTCGTAATCATAATTCATCATCATAATTCGTAATGAGAATTTGTAATCAGAATTCATCATCAGAATTCATAATGAGAATCTGTAATCAGAATTCATCATCAGAATTCGTAATGAGAAATCATAATCAGAATTAATCATCAAAATTCATAGTTAGAACTTTATATAATTCTGTAATCAGAAATCAGAGTTGAACTTCATAAAATTTCATAACAGGGAATTCAGAGTAGAACTTCATAAAAGTTTGTAATAGGAATTCAGATCCTAAAACAGAATAATTCATATCTAAGTATTATACGATTATGAGGTTTTTAGATATGAATCCGATTTTTATACTTAGGAAAAAAAATATTGATATGAACAATGAAAACTAGGTAAGGGTATATTTCCTTATAGAAGTAAATATAGGGTAAAATTAGATTTTCTATAAGATAATATGTTTGTGATTTTCAAAACAAGAAGGAATGGAAAAGTCATAAGGAAAACCTTATTGACTCAATAATATCCCATTTTTTGGAAAGCACAAACATCCTTCCAAAAAAGAATATAAGGACTTAGAAAAAGATTTTCTAGACTTTGAAATAAATCTTATCTCCCTCTGTTCATGGATAATGGTGAATGCGACTAAATCCCCCTTAGGCTTTGGACCACTAAGGATCATATTCTAGATTTCTGGAATGAGATTTTCATTATGAATATGGAATTATTCGTAATGAGCACTCCCCATTAGATAAAATCCCCCTTAATTTGGAATACTTCTTCTATACTTATAAATATTTTTCCTTCACTTATTTAGAATTATTTTTCCTTCTCCCCCTTTTTTATTTTCAAAAATAGTTTGAGGGAATGGGAAGCGATATGGTTCCTGAAATATTAGTACAAAATAACACAAAAGACAAGCAACTAGAGTTTTCATTAAGATTGAAATGATTTTTACAAGGAAAGACATTACAAAAAAAAGATCGGATTAGGTCTATTTGTGTTCTTTTTCCATGGGGATTAACTTCTTCAGATGGATTTTTAGATTCTTTAACTCTTTGTGGTTCTCCTCAGCTTTCTTTTCTAAGGATTTAATCCTATCATCTTAAGCCTTCAGAGATTTAGGCTGAGCCTTCAAAACTTCATCCTGCTTTACAAGATTCTCTTCGATCTCAAAACGGAGATCTCTTTCCCCTTTCCAGCTTTGAGCAACAGAGTTAAGCTTCCCATTCAGATCCTTCTCCTATTGATTCCGAATATTTTTCTCTAGGGTTGTCTTTCCCTAAAAACTGTTTGTAAGATCCTTGATCTTGGAATATTCGGTATCAAATGCCTCTTTTACATCATGTTGAAATTCATCAAGCTCTCCCATATTTTGGATGATCTTCTTTGACCAAGTGGTCATTTTCTTGCAAGACTTCCTGTGAGATTCGTAGCCTATAATAAAAGATTTGAAATCTGATTCTATCTTTACACACTTGTCCATCACCATGGACACTGAATCTGATTTCTGATTAAGAGTGTGTTGGAGCATCTGGCATCTAGAATCTATGTTTGTAAAAGTTGGAATGGAACTGACTAGCTTCTTCAAAGATTACTCCAAAAAATCATGACCAAGTGAAGATGACTCTGAATCCGAGACATTACTTGGTGAGAGTGTCTTTTCAAGCTCATCAAGCTTCCTTTTTGATGTTCCTACAACTTCCTTCCTCTTCACTGTAGATTTTCATTGAGTATCAACCATCACTTTCTTACACTTATCAAACTTCGGTATGACTTTCTCATCAGGAGATTTATACTCGCTATCAGATAATTGAACAACTCTATCTTCATCAAACTTCTCTTTTTCTGCTCCTTACTCAATAATGTGATTTTCATAACTTTCTACCTTAGATAATTCATTTACTTCTTCTTCTTCCTTGTCTTCATCTTTCATTCCATCTTTCTCTTCTTCCTTTTTATGGGTGACAATCTTCGAGGGCTCATCCTCAGATGTTCGAAGTGGTAATTTCTCTGATGGATTTTCCTTATCTTGGTATTCTTCAACTTTTTTAAAGAGATCATCTAAATCACCACTTTTTTCTTCTACTTCTTCTTCTTATACTACTTCCTCTTGTTCTTATACTTATTATTCTTCCACTTCATCAACAACTTCTTTTTCTTTGGATTTTTTCAGAGTGAAGAAATTATTCCCCAGAGTCTTAGGTAAAGGCTCGACTAGGAAATTTTCTGGTACTGGAATATTCTCAGAAGCTAATTCTGTGGCTTTCAAAAGAGATTGTAAAAATTCATCCTTAGACATTTTCTTCTTCATCTTCTTCTCTTTTTCTTCCTTCTCAAGGTATTCAGCAGTCTTTTCCCTTAAAGACTTAGCTTCAGAAGGGTCCAAGTTGAACTATGGCTCCCCTTCTTTCCTCTTTTCCTTAACTTCCCTCCATTCTGCAACCACCTCATCTGGATAAGATTTTTTTTCTTGGTTTTAGGGGGTGCGGATTGGGATTCCTTAGGTTTGGGGGTTTTTTCTGTTTCCTTCACATCCTTCAGCTTTATTTTCTTTCCTGGTTTCTTTGATGGTTCGGTTTTTTCAACATTTTCCAGATTGGCTTCTGCCTCATCCTCAGGCAGATCACAGAACTCTCATGTCTCCTTAGAATATCCCATATTCATTCTTTTCAGAGTGTCATCACTAACAAGCATGACTTTGCAATTCTGAAGCTTGGAGCTACATGGGATCTTGAAGGATTCAAGACACCAAACTATCAATTTTCAAAGCAAGGTAGGATACATGATAATTTGGGCTCTTAAATTTCCACTCTTGATGTTCTTAATTGTAACAACAACATGCCTCATCAAATTGATTTTCCTTAGATTTACTAGGAAATCTAAGAAATATATGTCACTCTTCTTGAGGGTATCTTTATCACCTTTTTTCGGTACTAAAAAACCTTGTACCCATAACTGAAGGATCCGGTTGTTAGAAGATATATGGAAATTTTTTTCTGTCTTGAAATCATAAAGTCCAAGACATTGCTAGGCCTTCACCTTAACCAAACTACCTTGAACATCCGGAAGTTTTTGGAAGAAAAATTCAGCCTCCCCTTCATATAATAATCCTACCAGGCTGGCTGCCTTGGTATAAGAGAGTTTATAGGTTTTTCTATAAGACTTGAATGAAAATATTTCTCTATCATCTTCTTTAAAGAAGCACACTGACTCATAAAACTCTATGAGTAAATCTGGATACACCAAGTCTTGAACACCTGGGTTAGATATGCAGACATATTCCCATCAATTTAACTTGATATTATTGGAAATGATAGAATCAAACTTTAAAAGGTTCAAATGCACTAACATTTCCCTGTATACAATCCATTTTGGGATTGGCTTCGTGGTAGACATTTCTTGAGAAGAAGCTTCTACAGACATTCGGACTGGAGGAACTCTGAGATATTTAGATCAGGCTTAAGAACTGAGGTAGAGCTTCGAGATGTGAGAGCTTGGAAACCGATGTGGGACACCATCGGGGGTTCCCTTTATATAGACGATGGAGGTGACCTTTCAACTTCCAAAACCAATATAACAGTTGAAAAACTATCTAATCTGATCTGATGGTTGAAAACATACCCGCAAGGAAATCTTGAATCCGATCTTTTGAGGATTTAAGAAAAACATTCAGATTTAAGGAGAAAAAAATCTGAAAAAATTAAAATACAAGAGAAAATACTGGTAAGTAAAAATGATTACAAAAACTTGAGTAAAGAAACCATTCCTTTCAGATTGGCTAGGATGATTATTCGTAATAGGTGATATTTTTCTTGAAAAATTTTGACTACGAAAAACTCACTACGAAAAACTTACTACGGGAAGTTTTATTGCAAAAACTTTGAGTACCAAAACTCGATTACTAAAAATTAGAGTATGAAAACTCGATTATGAAAAATATGAGTATGAAAACTCCCATTACGAAAATTTCCATTTAGAAAATTTTCATTAAGAAAATTTCCATTACGAAAATTTCCATTACGAAAATTTCCGTTATGAAAAGTTTATTACTAAAATTTTGAAAAAACTAACTATGAAATTTTATTATGAAAAATTTGAAAAACTTCAACAATAGATGTAATCCCACTATGAAAAAGAGTTTATTACTATAAGGAAAATGGTTCAACAAAAATTTAATCAAGGAATATTACCTTATAGTTATCATTACTAACTTTTGTTTAATGTATTCAAATCTATAGAAGGGTAAAGATTTTGTGAAAAAATCAAAAAGTTGATCTTGTTTTCCAATAAATTGAAGAATAATATCTTTTTTTTGTGTGTGATACCTAAGAAAGTGATGCCTAATGTCTATGTGTTTTTCATGAGAGTTATGTGCATGGTTTTTACTAAGGTAAATGGAACTTGTGTTATCACAAAAAATTTGAGTCTTAGTAAATCTTAAGTCATATTTTGTGAGTGTGTGTTGCATCCACAACACTTGAGCATAACAATTTCCAGTTGCTACATATTAAGCTTCAGCAGTGGAGAGTTCTACTGAGTGTTTCTTCTTGCAAGACCTAGAAACTAATGAATCTCCTAAGAAATAAAAAGTTCTATATATAATTTTTCTATCCATTCTACATCCAAAAAATTCAGCATCTGGAAAAAAAATTAAGACAAAATCATTTCCATAAGTATAAAAGAGTCCTAAATCCATGGTTCCCTTTCAGTAGTGAAAAATTATTTTCACCGCCTTTAAATGAGATTCCATAGGATTGGATTGATATCTTGCACATAAGCATACTAAAAACATTAAGTCTGGATGACTAGATATCAAGTAAAGTAGAATTTCTATCATACCTCTAAAAGATGTTAGATCTACTGGTTTCCCAGCTTCATCAAGATCAAGTGTGTTTGAAGTACCAATAGGAGTACTTATACTTTTAGTGTTTTCATATCTATACTTTTTAAGAAGATATTTAATATAATTATGATGGGATATATATAATTTTTCTGGTTTTTGAGAAATCTGAAAACCTAGGAAAAATATTAACTCACCCATCATACTCATTTCAAACTCAGATTTCATTAGATCCGCAAAGGAATCAGTTAAGGATTGATGAGTTGAACCAAATATAATGTCATCAAAATAAATTTGAACAATCAAAAAAAATTTCTTGTCTTTATTTATAAAAAGGGTTGGATCTTCATTTCCTTTAACATTGTTATTTTGAAGCAAAAATCATGTAAATCTATCATACCAAGCTCGAGGAGCTTGTTTAAGGCCATATAAAGCTTTGGTAAGTCTAAAAACATGATTATGATATTTTGTATCTTCAAATCCAGGAGGTTGTTCAACAAAAACTCCCTCTTGAACATAACCATTAAAGAAAGCACATTTCACATCCATTTGAAATTTTTTGAAATTGAAGAATGTTACAAAGGAAAGTAAGATACGAATAGAATCATGTCTCGCTACTAGAGCATAGGTTTCTTCATAGTCTATTCCTTCTTGTTGATTATAGCCTTCAGAAACCAATCTATCTTTATTTATAACTATGATTCCTTTTTTATCACACTTATTTTTGTAGACCCATTTTACTCTAATTAAAGAAGTTTCCTTAGGTCTTTAAACCAAGGTCCAGACTTTATTCCTTTCGAATTCATTTAGTTCATCTTGCATGGCTTTAATCCAATCATCATCACCCAAAGCTTCATCACTTCTTTTTGGTTCCAATTGGGAAAGTAATGTGAGATTCTCTACTTCATTTCTAAAGGAACTTATAGTCCTTAAGGGTTGATTGACATCACCAATGATACTATGACAATGATGATTCTTTAGAAATGACTAATTTGGGTTTTGTAAAACCTATTCATCTACATTGGGTAGGAAATCTTCTGGGGTAAATGTTTCAGGAGTATCTTCTTGAACATTTTCCTTATCAGAAGGATCTTCTATCATAGGTTGACAATCAGTTTTTGAAAACAAATATGAGGATGTAGGTTGGGGTTGTTTAAAAACAAAAAGATCAGTTTCATCAAATTTAACATGTATTGTATCTTCAAAAGTACAAGTTTTTTTATCGAAAACTCTATATGCCTTAGAATTTGCGGAATATCCTAAGAAAATTCCTTCATCATATTTTGGTGTGAATTTGTGTAAATTATCTTTAGTATTCAAAATGAATACCTTGCAGCCAGAAACCTTAAAGTAAGAAAGTTTAGATTTTCCATCATTCCATAACTCATAATGGGATTTATTAAGAAAAGGTTTAATCAAAACATTATTTATAGTATAATAATCATTACTTACGTCTTCTGCCCAAAAATGTTTGGCTACAGAATACTCACTCAACATGGTTATAGTTATCTCTTGAAAAATTCTATTTCTTCTTTCAACAACACCACTATGTTGAGGTGTTCTAGGTGCTGAAAAGTTATGAGTAATGCCTTTTCTACTACAAAAAGTTTCAAAATCAGAATTTTGAAATTCTCCTCCATGATCACTATGAATAGTTTTCAATGGAAGTTTTTCTCATTTTTAACTTGGGCTCTAAATCTTTTGAAATAGGAAAAATAAACAGACTTATTTGCTAGAAAATAGACCCACGTATATCTAGGGTAATCATTAACTGAGACAAATACATAATACTTTCCCCCAATGCTTCCAGTTTGTGTTGGACCAAAAATATCCATATGCACTAGTTGTAATGCATTAGTAGATGAGACCTAACCAACTGATTTAAAAATTGATTTATGTTGCTTTTCATATTAACAAGGGTCATAAACTTTTGAAGAATCGAATCTAAGCTCTGATAGATCCTTAACTAAACCTTTCTTAGAATGTTTTCATAGGTTATTAAGGTTACAATGTCTTATCCTTCTATTCCATAACCAAGAATGATCTTCTATTGCACTAAGGAAAGGAAAATCTTGGCTCTTAATGTCTTGTAAGTTTAGTGTGTAAACATTATCTTGCCTATGAGAAGAAAGAATAAATTCTTCCTTGGAATTGTGTACTAATCACTTATCATTCCTAAAATTCAAAAGGTATCCTTCATCACAAAATTGACTTATGCTGATTAGGTTGTGCTTAAGACCTTTAACAAATAAAACATTTGAAATCAAAAAGGGTCTCTAGAAGGAAAAAAATAGTTGTTTTTGAAAACTGGTTTTTGGTGAGTATAACATACTCCAGTAGTGTTTCCATGAGGTTTAATTTGAGAATACATCTTGTCAAAATTTTCCTTCCTAGTGGTAAATTTTGAAATATTTTCTTAAGAGAAAATATTTCGGATTTCAGTCTGATGACTAAATTCTTATCCTCCAGAATCATTTTCTTAGAGTCAGATTTTTCATCAAAAGTTTTCACCTTTAAATAGCATTGTTAAGATCTTTAGAAATTTCTTCCTTGGTATAATTTTTTTTTCTCAAGGTATTTAGAAAGTTTTTCAATAAGCTCTTCTTTATCTCCAAGATCTCTAGAAATATCTGAAATCTCCTTTATAAGAATTTCTTCCCTCGTATTTTCCTTGTCTATTTTTTTAGAAATTTTACAATTTTTTTCTTCAAGTAACTTGGAAAATATAGATAAGTATTTATGTGAAGGTTCTTCATTTTAGGATAAAGTATCTTCATTAGAAGTATTATTTTTGAATAGTAACTCTTATCAATAGATATATTTGTTAAGGCCTCGGCAGAGCGTACCTTCGCTATAAGACATGTGTTGGGAAAAGAAGTAGTAGCAATGAATCCCATATTCTTTCATGCTGATGAATCATATTTAGATGATTCACTTTCTAAAGAGTCTCCATAGCTAGCACTCCAAGTATCATTAGCTTTAATACTTTTCTTGTGCTTTGATCGATAGAATTTCTTCCTACTCCTTTTTGAATTCCTTTCCTTCTTATCCTTCTTTTTCAACAAGGGCCAATCAGGTATGATGTGACTTATTCTTCTACATTCATAACACATAACTTCTCCATCTTGCTTATCTCTATAGTATTTCTTCTTATACTTATTCTGATGATTCTTTTGAGCTACAATCTTGTTCATTTTTCGAGCAAGATTAACTAACTCATTCTCTAACTTTTCTATATCACTAGATTCTGACTGAATAATGAATTTCTTTGTTATTGATCTAGTTACCATTTCTGGGGTATTGGATTTCATATGTCTAGAAGTGGTTGTAAAAGAAACTCCTCCATTTCCATTATTATTCTTGACATTTCCAGTATCTCTCTTCATTCTGGTTTCATGATGAATAAGAGTTCCAAACAACTCATCTAACGAAATCTGAGTGACTTTCCTGTTCTCATCAATAGTTGTCCTCTTGGACTCCCATTAATTTGGCATGATATCTATAATATTATCAACAAGAGCCTCATAATCCAAAACTTTCTCTCCCATATATTGTAAGTATTCACAATAGTCATAAACCTTTGTTGTACTTTGCTTATAGGTTATCCATAAAGAAAGTTAAAACTATGGTATTCACCACTTAGCATAGCTCTTCTTGTCTCTATGACTTTGGATGTACCAAAGTGAGTAACTTAAAGTTTCTTCCAAATAGAATTTGCCGCTTCACAAGACGAAATTTGGCTATATATATTTCTAGTAATTTAACAAAGTAAAGTATTGCTTACCATATAATTAAATTGATGCTCATGCTTCTCTTGATTAGTAAAGGTACTAATTTATTTTTCAGGAATTCTATATCCTCCAGTAAGAATAACAAAATTATCAACACCAGTATTGATAATGAAAGTATTCATACGATCTCTCCAATATTCATAATCATTTCCATCAAAAATAGGAGGTCTGGTAGGATTTAGATTATCTATAGAACCAACATTAAAACTTTCCATCCTTAAGAAAATATTTGGCACACAAACTTGTTAGTAGTAAGTGTTTGTAAAGAAGAGAAAATATCCTAAGCAAGGAAAATATAAAGAAATGGTATATCTAATCAAAAACGAATCTGAAATATGATTCCAAAAAACATATTCCGAAAAATATGAATCTGGAAATTTAAATCCGAATATGCAATTCTGAAAGTTATAAGAAGAATAAAGTCTTCTTAATCTAATCGTGAGATTAATTCAGATTGTACCAATCCTCTGACACTAATTGTTATGACGGTATGTCTGAGTATGATATACTCTATAATACCAAACTTATGATCGAATATGTAAAATGATATACAAATACAAGAGGGGGGAGAATTGTATACTTTAAAAATTCCCTAAGGAAATTTTTTATAATCAAAATTCACAACACCTCTATGTTCTAAAAGCTTGCTTGATTCTGGAAAATTGATTCTGGAAATGAAACTTAACAAAAGTTTACAACAACTAAGATTCTACCTTAAATCTTATATAATTCTATATAATCATAGTACGAGTAAGGAAGTATAAGAAAGTTATAATTTCCTTAACAATACAAAATGTAGCGAAAACAAAAAGTAGTAAAACTACAAGTAACAAGTATAAACTCTTTTAACCCAAAGAGGAAGGTACCCAAAAACCCTGGATAAGAGGTCCCTTTATTTATACTTTCAAGAAAGTTTGTCTTAACCAAACCTAGTTAAGCCCTCAATCTGAAGATCAGTATCTGTCCTGTTATCCCTGCAAGCCCTCGATTTGTAAGGAAATCAGCACCTTTGACTTCACAACCCGTAGTCTCTGATTTCAAGGAAATTAAACCTCTGAACTAAGAAAATCTTCACGAAGAAAAGTTTGAATGAGCAGTTCAAAACTTTCGGCACGAAGCCTGAGAGTTTATAAGAGACTCTCTCTCTAAAAATCACTTCAACAGCATGTAATCACAGATGTCAAAGATCAGTTATTGTCACGAGTTCTTTCAAATGAGCTCTTATTTATAGGTGTGGCTCCAATGGTCGGATCCCTCTTCTAATGTTCATATTCTTCCTTGAATTTCGGAGGGACCTGTACATGTGTCACTCAAACAACGGTTAGTTGATAACTGAAGGCACGCCATCGTTTTATAATAGAACAAGTGAAAGCATAACTAAAACTGATATTCGGAATGGAGAAAATATGAATGTTCGGAATGTAAGAAAATAAAAGTTCAGAGTCTAAGAAATAATAAATTTGGAGTCTATAATACAAGGATATTCAGATTCTATTTATCAAAAGAATTCGGAGTCAAACTTTATACAAGTTCGTATCCATAATTCATAATCAGAATTCACAATCAAAATTCATAATGAGAATTCGTAACCAGAATTCGCCATCCGATTTCATAATGAGAATTCGTAATCAAAATTCATCATCAAAATTCGTAATGAGAATTCATAATCAGAATTCATCATCAGAATTCGTAATGAGAATTCATAATCAGAATTCATCGTTAGAATTTGTAATGAGAATTCATAATCATAATTCATCATCAGAATTCGTAATCAGAATTCGTATTCAGAATTCATCATGAGAATTTGTAATGAGAATTCATAATCAGAATTCATCATCAAAATTCATAGTTAGAACTTTATATAAGTTCGTAATCAGAATTCAGAGTTGAACTTCATAAAAGTTCGTAACAGGGAATTGGGAGTAGAACTTCATAAAAGTTCATAACAGGAATTCAGATCCTAAAACAGAATACTTAATATCTAAGTATTATATGATTCCGATGTTTTTAGATATGAATCCTTTTTTTATACTTAGTAAAAAAATATTTATATGAATAATGAAAACTAGGTAAGGGTATATTTCCTTATAGAAGTAAATATAGGGTAAAATCAGATTTTCTTTAAGATAAGATGTTTGTAATTTTCAAAACAACAAGGAATGGAAAAGTCATAAGGAAAACCTTATTGACTAAACAAAAGTCTATTCTTCTTGGTGAAAAAAACCTTCAAAAATTTATCATTATTTGGAATTTGTTTTAGTGAATCAAAAAAAGGGATATTAATTTCTTATTTTTAGAAGGTTTCTATAATTTTTTTCTAAAGTTCTTATTCCTGCAATTTATTTGATTCAATCATAGATGATGGAAATGGTGGGGGTAAGTATTTATTCTCCATTTTTTTCTTTTCAATTTTGTTTCTCCTCTCTTCCTCCTCATTATATCCTTCTCCTCATCTTTCTTCTCTTCTTCATGGTGAATTTTCACATAATTTTCCGAATTTACAACTTCATTCTCCCTCAAATTATTTGGTCTTTTTAAAGTTTGTGGGATGCAGGTGGTGATAGTTATTTTCCACTTCTTATATTTATCATGGTATATTATGTTTTGGTTTTGGAATTGTTTGGGAATGAATTTGTCTAGGGATTTTAGATATTATTTTAACAATACTTCCAACCATTTTTTATATCTTATCAACCTTATCTGATATTACCTTATACATGGATTGTAGTTGTTCCAAAGAATATTGTTTAGTATTGGATGGTTGATTATATTTTCTAGGGAAAGTGAGTGGTGGGTGGTGTGAAATATGGTTATAACATTTTTTTGAAATGGTGGTAGGTTTTGGAATTATTGTTGGAATGGGGATTGGTTTTGGAACTGGTTTTGGTACAAGGGACTAGCTTGATTCTACTGATTTTGAAACCTATATTGAAATTGGTTAGGATCTCTCCATCCTAGATTTTTTTGGAACTACCTCATCTGAAAGGATTTATTACAAGATTTTATTCCCTATATTTTAGTACATTTCTCAGTGAAATGATTAGGTGATGACCATAAACCACATACCCTAGCCGATTCTTGTTGGTCGCTAACTTGATTCAAGGATATCTATCTAAATGTATTAGTTAGATCATTAATCATAGTTTCTCATAAAGTTTATGGATAAGAAGTTATTACCTCATGAATTACTCTTATACTAGTACCTCTTGTATAAAAATTTTGGGAGTTTTGAGAGATCATATCAATCCATCCCTTAGCTTCTTCTGGTAACTTGTCAATCAATGCACCTCCAGATGATACATCCATAGGGTTTCTCTCATTTTCTAATAAGCCTTGATAAAATAAGATAAGAGAGTGATGATCCTCAATTTCTTGATGTGCACATCTGGAAAAAATTTAAATCTTTCCTAATACTCATAAAGGGTTTATCCATATGACTGTTTTATGGAATAGATTTCCTTTCTCATGGCTATGCTTTTGAAGGGGGGATGAATATTTCAATTAAGCATCTCACCAAATCATTCCAATCATCCAAATATCCGATTTGAAGACCATACAACCATTATTTGGAACCTCCTTCTAATTAAAATGGTAATTCCTTCCACTTTACCTACTCCTCAGCTACTTCGTGGGTTTTAAAAGTAGTACACACATGTGTGAACTCTTTAATGTGTTTTTAGATCTTTACATTCCAATCCATGAAACATTGGCAGAAATTGGATCATTTTAGGTTTCATATTAAAATAATTTTTTAAATCAAACATGGAAAGTTTTTTGTGTTTATTAAGTAATTGTGGTGCACATATGTCTCTAAAGGTTTGGTTCCAGTTTCCTGCCATAAGGAAAGGCTTGGAGTGAACACTTGAAGTTTTACTTAGTCTTTAAGAGAAATTTCCTCAAATTCATATTGAAATTAAGTTTTCAAATTTTATTTAACAATTTCCTTTAAATTTTAGGATATAGGGGTAAGTTTTATTGTTTTAGCTTCTAGTCATGAAATTTTGAAGAGAAAGGAAGAAAATAATTAAAAAAAGAAAAAAAGGAAAAAATATTGTTGCCTCCACCTCCCAGGAAATGGTGCCAAGTTTTGACATTGGACTGTCATGGGGTGTGAGAAAAACAAATATTTCCTAAGTTAAAATGCAATAGCATTGGTAACCTAGGATTTCTTCAGAGAGGATCTCACAAAAATCAAGATGTTGCCTTAAATTTTTAGAAAGAAATGTATGTTGTTTTCAGATTTGTTTGATTTTGAAAATAAAGAATGAAATTAAAATAAAGGTTGAAAATTGATGTATAATGAGAGTGATGGAGTCAAGGAAGAATCACATTTTTCAATGTAATAATATTCATAAATACAATTCCCTATTTATTCCTATTGAATGATAAATTAATGACTCCTTGATCGAGTTTTCAATCACCCTTGGTTCGAGGAAGCAATGGAAACAACTTATATGTGCATGAAAGTTCATGAACCATTCCCAAACAACAAATTAAATTCCTGATCATGATTTTATTTATCCTTAGAAATATAGAAACCATTTACCTATTTCACACACATGCCAAAGATCGCTATAAACTCACCACCTAACACAATCTTCTTGATCGAGAAAAACTGCACTAGGAAAAAGGACTTCAAAGATATTAAACCAAAGCTACTAACAATGAATACACCTAAAGGAAAAACATAGTCCCATTAAGAAAATTAGGAACCACTAAAAATTAAAATAATTTAATAGAAAAATATATTTATATATTAAAGTGTAGGACACTGATATTATAAGATTGAAACTCCCACTTCCCTGATCACTCAAAGTCTTTACCCATCTATCTGAAGGGTAAGAGAGTTGAATAGGAAAGAAGAGAACATAAAAAAACTAAGAAAATAAAAAATAAAAATAACTTAAAGATTAAAATTCTCCAACATGGATCCTCTCTTTACTTATTAAATACCCTTTAATGCAAGTGGACGCTCATATATATAACGTTGAGAGGCATAAAAATTTCCCTCCAAATCCATTCGATTGAAATTTTGATTTCAATTCTCACAGAAAATGGAAGAAGATAAGAAAGTTGTATTCATAAAAGTTGTTTACCTATATTTTTTTCATTAACCCACAAAATATAATAATATTTTCACAAGTTTCACAAAAATTATTCCCAAATTATGGATGAATACTTTCTATATCTGAGGAGACTACTCAACTATCTCGAATTTGGTGCATCAAATGGATGCCTTAAAGACTTAATTTCTACATGAAATTTACTTTTGAGATGAGACTCAGAGTCATATTTCCAATAAAGTTGGAATAAATTTATTTGGAGTTATATAGGTCAAGATATTATTTAATAACTGATGCAAGTTCATTTTGTGGGCCCAAAAACTTTTTCCACTTTATTTATTTTTCTGGGCTATTGTGTGTCAAATTAGATCTATGTCAAAAAAAACATGAACCCTGTGAAAAAGTGAATCATAAATAAATTAATCACTCAATTTAAATAAAAACTGTAAAAGGTATTCTTGAAATATAGAAGTTCCTGAAAAATGTTAAATTTCCAAAAATAAGTAATTTTTACAATTAAGCCCAAAATTCACAAAAAAAATATTAAAATGCTAAAAATCAGCTCAAATTGACTAGTTGGTAGGGATTAAATCACTGAAAAACACATAAAAATAATGAAAGTATTAACTCTATCAATTTTTATAACCTAAAATATGTGGTTTTTACATATCTCAATGTTTTATAAATGTTAAAGGTAATAAAGGTTACCTTTTTTCTTTTTCCTTATTAACATATCATATAATAAAATTTCATGAAATATTATACAAATAAAAAATAAAATTAGAAAAAATAGGTTATATGGTTAAACTATTAGCATCCAATGTATCTTTAACAAGTTTAGAGGTCATTTTGGCCCTTAGTATTAAGATTTTGTCCCTTATTTTTTCTAATTTCACCATGATCACCACAATTAATTTTAATAAATTTCAATAATATTTTTGGTAAAAATTTGATCTTATTAGAAAAAAAATATGATAATGATTAAATCCATGTATGTATGTTTTTTAAAATTAAAATCACATAAGTGGGAAAACTAGGTTTAACGCTAATCCCACAGACGTGGTGATAAAGTGGGTTTTTCAAGTAAAAGATATTCAAAAGTATAAAATGTTTTTATATCCAATTTCAATATAAAAAGTATTACAATGACCTAAATTGGGATAATATATTTATAATTGATCAATTTTTACTTTAAAACCTAATTTATAATATAATTTACCATTAATAATTATTTAAACAAAAGGAAGTGTCGAAGTAAAATGATGTATTTTTTTTACTATTCATCAAAAATGAAACTTCTCCAAAAATGCCAAAACAAATCACCCTAATATAATTTTGTCATTACAAATTAAAAAATTATGTTTATTTTAAAAAATAAAATTAAAAAAATTAAAAAAAATAATTTAAAAATATGTGTTCCATTAAAATATAGTAAAACTCAATCTATAGTGTAATGTAAGTTCACCCAGTGTTGTGTTTTATGTATGCTTAACATGGTGTTTTGTATAAATCAGGCTATAAATAAAATTAATTTTAAATTAGAATGAAAATATTGTAAATTATTGGGGTGTTACATTCTATCCACCTTAATAAAATTGTGTTCTCATAATTTAGAATTGATCTCGATAATATTTGAAAACAAAGTACTATTGAAAACCTGCAACGTGAAAAGGGTTAATAACACATCTTCTTAATAAGAGAGGAACAAAATTACCATGGTCGAGTAACTATATTACCTAGTAAGAGAACGTAAGTGAGAAATAGAAACATTGATATAAAAGAAAAATTCATCAATCATGTTATGATAGAGAGTTCTAGAGAACATATTCAGATGAAAGTTGTTGACCACAAAACCAAAAACCATAGTTGTGAATAATGTCCATTGATATCATAAAAAATGATTGTAATAGGAAAATAGTTTTTTTAAATAACCTTTTTTATATATTTGAGAAATTATTTCACACTATAGGAATATAAGTAAATATATGTTTCTATAATCATAATCTTTTCTTTTGATTATGTATAGAACTATTTCTAGTTTATCCCTTAGCACAAGATACTTGATATAGTAAAGTAATAAATTAATATATAAACCCTCATTCAAAGAAAAACCAAAACCATTTAATAAAAGGCCAAATTTTCCAAAATATTATGATATATAACTTTATACGGAAGGTCAAAATGAACTTATCATTATCCTTCAATCAATATGCAGTGTCTCTTTAATCATCACATTTTCAACATGTGAACACCTTCATCATCTATTTTCTTGAGATATAGTGATAAATTGAATTAGAATAAAAATTTATTATAAAAATTAATTCTTCTTTATTCCTTTTGTAAAAACATGTTGTTGGATGTATTCCTTAAATCCAAAAATAATTTAAACTTCATCAATGATAGCACAAATCATTACTCATTTCCAAGTAAATTATCACTTATCCAATTTATGTTATCTAAACCAATAATTTCTTCACCCAAACATCATTGTATTAACATTTTGAACATATTAAGGGTTATATTTCCCTCAACCATGTGTTTTCCAAAATGTTTTACATTCCACTGAATAACATTTTTTGGTACCATTCAAAATATGATCTAAAATATTTAGTGAAATAGTATTCTTGAAAATTTTTATATATTTAATAAATAATATGAAGAGAAAATATTCAATAAAATATTTTTACAACATATTTCATAGATATGGATATAAAATCGCATTAATCGTTCCACTTTGGTTGTGTCAAAAACATATGCTTGGCCTGGATATCATAGCTTCTTTTAAGTTACATCCCCTTGATGTTTGGGGAATTCATTTTAATAGTGCCCCAAATCCCTGTAGTTGTAACACTAAATAATATCCATTTTATTTTTTTCCTTTTCATTATTTATCATGGATAACCATATCTCTTCACTTATGACAAAATCACATTCCCTTTAATAATTTACCACGGTAATTCTTTCCACAGTTATCACATGTGGGAAAATCCTTATTTCCCTTCTTCTTTAACTCGTTCACTTTTTCATGGTGCTCAGATGCACTATTCTTGTATGGGGTTCCTTTGAATATATTGATTCTAGAAAAGTTCTTCTCCAAATTAATGGATCAAAAAAACATTTCATCATATGATGAAAATTTTTGGGAGACTAGTTCCCTTCAGAAATTTAGCTTAAGACCTTCAAAGAAATGATTAATCTTACCTTTTGTATTTTACATGAAATCTGTATAATACCTTGTTAACCATATGAAGGTAGATTCATTATTTACAACACTTTCTTCTACCATTTTCTTTGAAATAAAAAATTTTCTCTTCATCATAGTATTTTGTTCATGAGGGAAGTATTTATCAATGAATATATCCTTAAAAGTTCTTTATTCCATGAATTATATTTTTCATTCCTCCCTAATATTCTGTATCAAAGATCACCATTTATTAGTATCATCTTAGAGAAAATAAACTGCCTGTGTAAACTTTTCCTTTTTACTGCATCCTAATACCCTAAATATCTTCTTCAAAGACTTAATCCATTTCTCAGTCACCATTGGAACAGTATTCTTGCTAAATTTTGGGTGAATCTATCACATAAAGTGATCCAACATTGGATAATCCGATTATGGGAAAGGTTGATCCATCTGGGAAAGGTTATTTTTCATCACCTGATTAAGATTTCCTAATATTTTTGTAACATTCCCAATTCCAATACTAGTTTTATTGGCTTCTTTGGCATGGAAATCTCAAAATTTTCAATGAGTATTGATACCATTCTTCCTTCCATGCATCATTTCTAAACAATGGAGTATACTGGATTATCATATAAAATTATGAACATTGTATAATTCTAAATATCGCATAACACTTAGCATAAATTGAAAAAATTATGCATAGCTAATATCACAATCATAAACAAGTTTTCTTTAGGGATATCATTACTTTTTAAATCCCTCATAATGGTTTGTAAAGAAAATTTGAATTATCCAATGTGTTTCCCCTGGGAGTGTTAAATGAGGAGTGAAATAAGGTGCATTATTATAAACTAGGTTACGCCGAGTCAGACCTAACATACCTTGTCAGAGTTATTACTCCTAGGTATATCTTTTCCAAACCATGTCCACTTTTAGTATCTAGAAAGTGATGTATTTCTTAGAAGACCCACATAATCTCTACCTTACCAAAATTATATGATGTTCTTCTATACTTATCTTCAAAGTATATATTAGGCTTATATTCTTTAATATAAATTTTCTAAATCTAGTTTCTGAGGATTCTGCTAAATATACCTCTGATACCAAATATAATGACCCATCCCTAGAAGCCCTAATCCAGTGAATTACTTTATACATTGTCATGATTATAAGGAATCAAATCCCAATGTACTGATTAGTTTATCAGTTTTGGAAAACCAGATTACATATGTGAACCCATTTTACATTGGGAAATATAAAATAAAAATGATATATAATTAAATGAAATAAACTATATCTTTGAAATATTATTAATATATTTCTTCTTCGTAAACTATGGAAAGTAAACATAATAAGGGTGAGCTTAAATTATCAGTAAGGGTTAGTAATGTGGAAGAAAAAATAAAATGATGAGAATAATTTACTTGTAAAGGTACATAACTAATAATAAATTCCATTCAAATAACTAGATAAGGAAAAATAAATATGGAAAGGTTGAAAATTGAAAGACATTCCATTTAATCAATGAACTAAGAATGAAATGCATCCATAGATATGTCAACACAATATCTCATGGATAAAAATGGTAACTGAAATGAAGGCAATGCATTAATATTGGATGTCATGTATTTAGAACATGAACCATTATACCGTCAAGATCTATTCTCACCACCATTTAAATTATTCTCATTTTTCAACTGATTCATCTCATGAGACTACTAATGCATCCAGGGGATATCTATATATGGGCACTACCCATATCTTCTAGTCTAAAGAATTCCTCATCTATCAAATAATTGATTTAATTAATAAGCAATAGTCATTATATTCCTAGATAATAAAATTATGTTAATTATTTACTTTATTTAGAATATTTTTCATTATTACTATTAATTTTACTTAATTAATTATAATTTTGTAAAGAAATACTTAAAAACTAATTTTACATCAGGTTTTTTGACCATATTCGGTTTATATGTCAAATAAAACTTTGGTAGATATACTATGGTCAAAGGGGTAATTATATAATCATATACATAATAATAATCATGAAATTATTTCCATATTTATACATAAATTATAATTTTAAAACCAATCGTGAAATGTGGTTATAAAAAATGAAGTAACGTTACAATAATGGAGACGGTAGGTTGTACGTACCCATGTGTAACATTCCCATTTTTCAATAATCATTATGGAAAGATAATAAGTAACTTAAATATCTCTATAATGATAATTATATGATATATAACCAATTATTTAATCATATATACTTATATATAGAATTATTGTGATGTAAAATTAATCACATCGTGCCAACGAGGTGGTAGTCCACACGTCCATGAACGACGTTATCACTTTTTAAGTGAGTGAAAAAGTAATAAAGAAAATGATATATATTATTTTTCCAAAAATATAATTAGTTCATGAATATCATTTATTTTTAATTTATGTTACATTTTTTTAATTAAAGTCATCTTTTATACCTTTCATGTATAGTGTGAATGAATCAGATCGCTTTGAGGAGGTAGTATTCCACAATTCCACAAACGATGTTACCATATTTACACAAAATGGAAAGTATAAGGGTATGTGTTATAAAATAAGTAAATATGAATAAATACATAATAAATATCATATATAAAAAAATATAATAGAGTTTACATCATAATTCTCTACTGTTAAATGTGTTAAAGGAATAAAAAATAATCCTCGTTTCATGAGGTGGTAGTTCACAGTACACATAAACAAAATATTTGTTTACCATTAAATGGAAGTGTGTGTGAGTTTAGGTTGCACCTTTAGCATAATAATATATTATCATCTTTATTATACTAGTTTTTTGTATATAATATTTTAATAAATATACTTTATGGATGGAAAATTGAAATAAAACTAAAGAGATTAAGGGAAGATGTTACCTCTTCATTGGTTAACTCATATTGGTTTTCACCAAATGGATTTCTTATATGGATTATTTCACAAGGGTAGGATTCTTGGATAAGGTAAAGGCTATTGAGGATCTATTTTATAAGATCTTGGTCAACCCAAATTGTCTTGAGAGGTGTGAGGAAGGGGAATAGTGAATGTCTTTTATAATAGAGGAGGAGTGACACTCTTATAAATATCAAAAGGTATAAATTAATGGGAGGTCTCCTTTACCTAATGTACCTAAAAAATATAAACATAATGTTTTAACCATTAAGACTAAATTAAATTGTTATTTATAATAAAATATAAATCCAATTAATTATAAATATTATAAATATTTTGAAAAATAAAAATCTCATCTGTGTTGGAAATTAAATTTAAAAAAAGAACATGCAACGTGCAAAAACATTACTTTAACCCACACCATGCTAAAAATGTTTTTATAAACTATAGGTTAATATGTGTATTATAAAAGATAAATAGGTCCATTAATATACCATATTTAATATTTATTAACATTTAAAAATAATTAGGTAGAATATAGGGTTTTAAAAATTTTAAATTATTTAATAAAAAATAATTTATTATAAAATAACATCAATGTCAATTTTGAATTTTTTATTAACTTTTAATTTATGAATATAAAAAAAATTGAAATTAATATATATTAATTTCACAGCTGGGTAAAATTATATATTCATTAAAAAATAATAATTAAATATAATAATTCAATCAATTTTCACCACTTTTAATATTATAGTATCATTTATTTTAGTTGATTATTTACTAATAATCACTACATTGGTGTTTCTTAAGAATTTTAAGTAACTAATTCATCTCTAAAAATTAATGATAAATTATTATGATAAAAATAATGCATTTATATTTCAAATGTATATTTATAATAGAAAATATTTTGTTTCAAACATATCTCAAGGTTTTATAAATTTTAAAGATAAGGAAGGTTCTCTTTTTGTATTTTTCCTTAATTAACATACCATATAGGGAACTTTCATGAAATATTATCCCAATAAACCAAAAAAATAGGCAAAATAGGGTATATGGTCAAATTGTTGTCATACAATGGCTTTTGGACCAGTCTCTAGGTCATTGTTTCCCTTAATATTAAGTTCTAGTCCCTTCTTAAGATTAATAACTTAATTACTATAATTATTTTTAATCAATTTCACTAATATATTTTTTCAAAAATTAAGTTGAACTTATTGGACCACAAATATTTTAATTATTTAATACTTTTATGTTTGTTTTCTAAAATTGAAATCCTAGATGTGGGAAAATTAATTTTAACTCTAATCCTGCTGACGTCACAAGAAAGCTGGTTTTCAAAGTAAAAACGTTCAAAATCTCATTAATTTTTTATATCCAATTTCAACATAAAAATTATTCTAGTGATCTAAATTGGGTTAATATATGTTTAATTGGTCTATTTTGACTTTAAAAACCAATCTATAATATAATTTAAAATTATTAATTATTTAAACAAAAAGGCATTTTCTAACTAAAATGTAGTATTTTTCAATATTCATCAAAAAATGAAACTTCTCAAAAAATACCAAAAATTAACCCTAAAATAATTTTTATATTACAAATTAAAAAATGATGTTTATTTTTGACAAATGATATTTATAAAATTGTAAATTTTATTTTAAAATTTGTGTGCCATTAAAAGGCGGTAAAACACAATCTCACTTGTTAGGTAGGCTAACTCAGTTTTGTATGTAGTGTATGCTTGACATGGTGTTTCATATAAATCAAACTAGAAAAAATTAATATTATTACAAAATTAAAATATTTTAAATTTTTTATGTGTTACGACCAACCTCTTCTAAGTTCTATGTAATAACCCAGTTTTCCACTTAGGGTTGGATCCTTCAAATTTCAGTCTAATTATATATTTTGGACATAATATAGAGGCCTAATGAGTTAAAAAGGGTATCAGGTGTGTCCGGGGCTTGTTCAAAGACCATAACCCATCTTTTTGGGGAAAACTAGTCATGTCATACGGTTTGCACATTGTTGGTGCATGGTTTGACTAACCGTGCCGATGTTTTTTCTTCAGAAAAAACCGCATCACACGGTTAGCACTTGTCCATGTGGACTAACCATGCAACTTCCCCTTTTTCCTAGGTACCCATGCATGGTTTGTGCACAATTTTTCAAAATATGAGGAAAAACTATGCACAGGCTAGTTATCATGGTAATTTTACTATTTTCCCCTTAATGATCTGATTATGCCACCCTTTCTTACCAAAACTTGGGATCTAGTTGGAGAACCACAATTTTATCTCAATTTGGAGATTTTTTAAGACCTATGGTAGGGATCAAGATATCACCTTCGTTCAGGATCCAATCTAGCTTCTGTATGTCATGTTGGATGCACAACGGTATGTACTCGAGTCTGTTTGATCCATTCTTCTCCTCTCTTTCTCTCAATCTAGTTATTGATGTGTGAGAGTTTTTACTATTTTCTTAAATCTAATCCAATACAAGACAAATAAAGGGTCGATACTAGAGGAGGATAATCGTACAAGCCTAAGGTGGGTGGTTTATAACTCATCCTTTAAGTTTGTTGACTTTTGAATATTTGTGTGGGACCCACAGATTTCATCGGGTGTCGTTTATTGAAATTAGATTCCACGATTTTAGTTTTTAGAACCATATCATTATGCTATTTACAAATATATTATTAGTTGTTGGTAGTTATATCCACAACTCCTGACCCCCCATATAGGGTTTTATTCAATAATTTGGTTTTTATTGTTTTAACACATTTGATCCACCGTTCGGGTGTGCCTTGGCTTCATCTTTACAAGGGTAAGCTTTCTTATATTAAATGTATGGTTTTATAATGTTAATTTCATAATGTAAAGTACCATGTATTCTAACCACTTGACCTATCTAAGGTAAGTGCTTCAATTTTTACAATTAAATATGAAATAGAAATTTGAAGGTATACTAAGTATATGACTTGACTGGATTAAATGTAAATAATTGATAGGTTTCATGTCCATAGAACCCCCTACCATATTAATGGAAGGTAGAGGAATGGACCCTAATTATTGAATATTCTTTAAATGGATTTAATAAATGTTGGATGCACTTATCCTAGTCATGGTAATGAAAGGAAACGCTTGAACCAAATGGATGTATTTATTAATTATGACTTGATTAAAAGGTTACACGCTACTTGACCTTATCACACTAATGGAAGAGAAGGTAGGAACAAAATGAATTTTTATATGACTTCCTTATCAAATAGTAGTGGAGTGACTCAAGCTCTCATTGGATTCTTATCAGGGAATTCCTTGAGCACTTATGAACCTCATTCTAATTCAAGGGTGCAATTTCCTTAGGTTGAAACCCACCTACATTCTGATCCTTTTCTATTCATTTTATGCCTGATTTGACACCATAGGATCCCTCACATGTTATTAAAGGATTCCTTGGATACACTCTTTAGATCCATCATTGATGTGTAGGTTCCATGGTTAAATCTCATAGGGCCCAATATCTCTTTATCCCTGTTTTACCTTGGTTTATCACCTTGGATTCAGTTGGCATATTATTGTGAAATGCCTTGGAAGATGCTCCTTGGATTACACTCTTACCCCTTATAACTAACCATACATTAAATATATTTTAATTTCTTCAAAATTTAAGCACACTTATTACAACATATAACAAAACCATGAAAGGACCGTATAGGTATATTGTCTTTAGAAACTGGGAAACATAAACAACTGGTTCATAAATCATATACATTGTCTTCCTTTTATTTTATCATATCTAGAGTCCCTTTTGGAATATCCTACTTAATACCCTTCTTCCTGACCTGGGGAAAAGAAAACATACGAAAGGGTGAGCCCAAATGCTCAGTAAGGGTAAATAAAAGAAATATCAATCACATCATATTCATAAAAACATATCATTTTGGAAATCTTAACCTGCAAAAGAGATCATAATTTCATAACGTGGGATAAATCATAGTAGTGAAATTTAATCCCAATATTCATAACATAAAACATGAAACTTTTGGGCATACACACATAATCATAGAGAATCATTTCTTAGTAGTCAAGACTCATTTCCATGGCTATCTTAGCAGAAAAATGTCCATTTCTGAACCAAGTTCACTCCTCGTTTCAATCCTGTATCACTGAACTGGATTAACATGATGTTCCAGCCATGTCTATCTCATGAGATATAAATCTTTACCCAATGCATTGGAGGGAGATATTGGTCCCACCCATCTCATAATGATAACATTCTTATGTGTTCCAAAAGATTATAAATCATACATCATAGCATAACCCATATAATAAAAATTGGATTCTTAAACATCATGCCATCATAACATAATCCATATAAGATAAAATAACATCATAAAAATAATTCCATACTAACATAATCAAATCATTGTAAAAATAAGGATAGAAACAGAACCCTATATTATCTTAGATGGAAAATAATTTTGATAAAACACTTGAACTTTATTCTTGAGGAAAATATCCTTTCTATTTCAAAAACATTTTTCCTTTCTTAACATGTCATATAGTTTTAAACTAAAAGAAGTTGATTAAAAATAAACTTGAAAACTTGTAAAGTAAGCTTCATGGATATAATGTTCTAAAAATCCATTCATGTCGTATATGTTAAAGAAAAACATTCTTCTCATACTTTGGCCAGAAAAGTCAAAAAGTACCTCGTACTAAAAACGACAAAATATTCCTCTCACATCTTTTACTAAAAACTCAACAATGAGTAAAATTGGATTTAAAAAATTGTAGGAGGATAGAAATAATATTACATATTGATGAAACATGTATGTGGTTGACTAATATTCCCCACTAAATTCTGAAGTATAAACAATCTTGGATAAAAATGAGATTGCGAGATTTTCCCTTACCTTATGTCCAATTTTCTTTGTACTTGTCCAAACATCTTGTATAATGATTTAAATAATGTTATTGACATATTCCAGAATCTTACTCATTGTTATGATATCATATATGGTCATATTATTATCTTCTTATTAGTAATATTTCATTATTACTTGTTATTCGCGTGTTTATTGCTTTTTGTTCTTATGTGTGTTTTGTCGAATAAATTCTTATTCTTCTTTTTAGGTTATAGATACCTCATTTACAGAATTTTATTAGTGTAATATATATTATATTTATTCATTAAATTCATTTATATAATCATGATGCAATTAATATCATGTAGAACGAGTCGCATCACATCGTGGAGACAGTAGGTCGTACGTACACACAAGCGATGATATCATTCGCATGATCGTGGAATTGTATTGAAGTGTATGTATACTATTTCAGAATCAATATCACTTTACAATAATCATATATAGTTATTCTTTACACCATTATACCCATCCAAGTAAGGTGGTGGTGGAAAACAGATTACACCATGGCGTGGAGAAGGTATTCCGTAAGTACGCACGCGTGGTGATTTAGTTTTCCGTAGGATGGATAGAAGGTGAAATAGGGTTCTTTAATATTTATAATAACATATCAGTATATGAGTTATACTGATGTTATCACTTAATAATGAAACAACTAAAGAAGAGGATGTAGAAGAAGAAATAAAGTTGAAAGAATCGGTAACGAACATTACCTCTTCTCTGAAGCGCCTCTTCTTAACCTCCTCTTAGGGCACTAAAGATGGTCTTTGAAGAATAATAGGACCTATAGGATGTTTCCAGGGAAGTTTAGAAGATAAATTGGAAGGGGTTTTCAAGCTCTAAGGCTCAAAGTGGTGTGAGGAGGAGAGGGAGGAGGTTCCCTTTTATAAGGGAGGAGAGGGGCACTTTAGGAAAAACATAAAATATTATTTTATAATAAAGTCATATTCGGTTTTTAATAGCTCAAAATTGATTTATTTAAAATCTAAGGTGGTTATGGGTCGAAATACTCTCAACCAATAGATTTTAGATAAGTTTAGGTTACTATTTTAACCTTATCATTTAGATTTAACTCTAAGTTAAATAATTTAACTTTTACCCTGTCTTCTTGTTTTCTTACACTATATGGTTAATAAACTTACTATAACAAGCCAAAAGAACCCCAAGTGGTTCATTATTAATATATATAACCTTATATAAGTCATTTGGCCGAACCATAGATTTTTATAAATAAAATAACAATTAATAATATAATATTTGTTTTAAAAACTATTTTATGTCAATTTTGACACTATTTGGTAATTGATTTTTGTGAAAATAATAATAGCATGATCAGTTCTAAAAAAGTAAATTAAATAAATAAACATATGTAATATTAACCTATTAAATTATTTTAATTCATAAAAAGTCTCAAAGTACATTTATTTGGGTGTTTATAACATCAATTATGTTAATATTTCATTAATAAGGTAATTATTGCATCATCATTGTGTCATAAATAAATTAAATTATTTAATTTTTAAAAATTATAATTAAAATACCATTATGTAGGAAATATTTTTATCTTTCTAATAAATATTTATAGTCGAATTTATCTTTTTTATAACCCTATATTAAAAAAGTTTTAGTTATTAAACATTGATTTTAACTATTTTAACTCTTCTTTAAATAAAATAATATTAAATGTCCTAATCTAATCCAAGTGGACCTAAATGGTCATATTTTATTACTAAGGTTTTTCTTGGTCAAATTAAACTTATTCAATAGAATTATTACATGTGTTAGGGTAATAATAATATCATTTTTACCCTTAATTACCCTATTTACTTTTAACCGTGGTAAATAAAAGTAAAAAGTAACTATTCACCAAAAATTATTTTCATCTCATTGAACCACATTTTACTTACTGATATCATCCATGTCTCTCAGATTTTTGAAATTACACTCACAAAAGTGGTGAAATTAAGTTTTCTGTAAATTTTCAAACTCTCGTAGGAGATGGGTAAAAGAGGGTGAAAAGTTCAATAAAATTTTTATATATCTAAAATTATTATAAAATGACTCCAATGAATTAATTTGAAATTATATAGGTATTATGTATCAATTTTGACCTAAAATAAATTTAAATAAAATTAATAATTATTTAAATAAAAATTTGGTTTTTAAATATTAACCCAGTGTTTTCACTATTCATCAAAATTTGAAAGTTTTCAGAAAAATACCAAAAATTCACCCTAGGATAATTACAATATTCCGAATCCAAAAATGAAGTCCATTTTGAAAGATAAAATTTATAAAATTTCAAAAAGTGGGTATTACAATTCATAATGGCTAGTTTTAATAATATTTTAATAGCATATCGTTGTTTAGTGAAACTCGGTATTGTGTACAACAAAAGCTATCAAGGAAGGTCATGATTGTTTGTAAAGCAAGCCAATCTAGTGTTGTATGTAGTGAAAGATTCCTGTGATGATGTATAAAAACAAAATATTTCTCATAAAAATCTTGGGTGTTACATTCTACCCCCCTTAAAATGAATTTCACCCTCGAAATTCGTCACTTTGTAACAAATAGATGAGGATACCACTCCCTCATCATATCCTCAAGCTCCCATGTAGCTTCTTATACTTGGTGGTTCCTCCACAAAACTTTCACCAAGCGAGTAGTCTTGTTCCGTAGAACTTTTTCCCTACAATCCAGAATCTCTATCGGCGGTTCTTCATAAGAAAGATCTTGCTCTAGCGGTACAACTCTTGAGCTAAATACATGTGAAGGATCAGGAATGTACTTTCTCAGGATAGATACATGGAACACATCGTGAACTTGAGAGAGATTCGATGGAAGCGCCAATCGGTAAGCTACCTTCCCAACACGATCCAGTATTTCAAAAGGACCGATATACCTAGGGCTCAACTTTCCCTTATTTCCAAATCTCATTACTCTTTTACAAGGAGATATTAATAAGAACACTTTATCACCCACTTCAGACTCTAGGTCTTTTCTTTAGTTATCAGCATAACTTTTTTGTCGACTCTGAGCCGCTCTTATGTGTTTTTGAATAGATCTGACCTAATCTACCATCTCATCAACAATATCAGGTCCTAATAGCTTTCTTTCCCCAACTTCATCCCAGCAAGTTGGAGTCCTGCATTTCTTTCCATAGAGATATTTATAAGGAGTTATCTAAATAATGGAGTGAAAGCTATTATTATAAGAAAATTCCACTAAAGGTAGGTGTTGATCTCAACAACCTTTGAAATCCATAGAGCAATCTCTTAACATATCTTCTAGAGTTTGGATTGTTCTCTCAGACTGAATGTTTGCCTGAGGATGATAAGTAGTGCTGAAAATCAACTCTGTATCCAGAGTATGCTGAAGACTTCGCCAAACCTTTGAGGTAAACCTCGGATCCCGATCAGATGTAATGGAAAGTGGCACTCCATGAAATCTTACCACTTCCTTTACATATATCCTAGAAAGCTAATCCAGAGAGAAATCCTCTCTAATATCAATGAAGTGTTCTGACATTGTAAGACAATCAACTATGACCCAGATAGCATTATTTCCTTTGGATGATTTAGGAAGTCCGGTGACAAATTTCGTAGTGATGTTTTCCCATTTCCATTCGGGTATGGGTAATGGTTGTAACATCCCCTTATACTTCTGTCTCTCAGCTTTAACTTGTTGACAAACCAAGCATTGAGAGACATATTCAGCAACATCTCTTTTCATGCCATCCCACTAGAAGTACTCTTTTAGGTCTCTATACATCTTCGTGCTTCTAGGAAGAATTGAGAATGAAGAACTATGAGCCTCATCCAGCAGATCCTTCTTTAATTATGAGATGGGTGGAACACAAACCCGATTCCTAAACCTTATTATCCCATCACAATCAAGTTTGAATTCAAGAACATTTCTCACCTTCTTTTGTAACTCTACATATTCTTTTTATGCCTCTTTAATCTTCACATGTATAAATGGTTGAACATTCATTTGAGAAAGATAAGATTTTTCCCCTTCCATTATAATTCTAAGATCCATCCTTTGTAAATACATAAATATTGGATCTTTTGTGATCCTCATCATGGATAAGCTAGCATGGTCTTGTCGACTTAATTCATCTGATACCTTTTTTTTCTTTTCTAGGGAGATAATGAATTGAGCAGTCTTAATCCTTAATCATCTCCAACCATCTTCTTTGGCACATATTCAGCTCCTTTTGTGTGAAAAATATACTTTAAACTTTTATGATTTGTATAAATATCACACCTTTCACCATAAAGATAATGCCTCCATATTTTTAATGCAAGTATTACCGCACCTAACTCCAAATCATGAGTTGGGTAATTTTGCTCATGTATTTTCAACTATTGTGAGGAATAAGCTATCATCATATTGTTTTGCATGAGAACACACCCCAATCCCTTCTAGGATGCATCAATATAAATCACAAACCTTTCTCCACTACAAGGTAGTGTGATCCCAGGTGCACTGGATAACCTTATTTTTAACTCCTTGAAATTCTCTTCACACTCCTCTATCCAAGAAAACTTAACTCCTTTTCGAGTCAACCTGGTGAGTGGATTAGATAATTGTGAAAAATATTTCACAAAATGTCGATAATATCCAGCCAAACTAAGAAAACTTTGGATCTTAGTTACTGTTATTGGTCTCAACCATCTTTCGATAACCTCTGTTTTTGTTGGATTCACATATATCCCCTCTTTTGAGATTATGTGACCCAAAAATGCAACTTTTTGAAGCCAAAATTCACACTTGGTAAATTTCTCATAAAGCTTATCCTTTCTCAGGGTCTTCAATACAACACTCATGTGATCTTCATGTTCTTTTTTTCTCTTTTAATAGACAATAATATCATCTATAGAGACTACCACAAACTAATCAAGATAATCTCAAAAGGCTGTATTCATTAGATCCATGAAGATAGCAGAGGCATTATTAAGACCAATGGCATCACTATAAATTCATAGTGTCCATACCTTGTACAGAAAGTCGTCTTTGGTATATCCTCTATTTTGACCATTAATTGATGATACCCTGAACGAAGATCAATCTTGAAAAATTACTGAGCTTCACATAGTTGTTCAAATAAGTCATCAATGCATGGGAGAGGATATTTTTTCTTGATAGTGATCTTGTTAAGTTCTCGATAATCAATGAAAAATCTCATTGATCCATCTTTCTTCTTAACAAACAGAATAGGTACTCCCCTAGGTGATGCACTAGGGCATATGAATCCCTTATCAAGATTCTCTTGGAGTTGCTTCTTCAATTCCTGCAACTCAATTGGGGCCATTCTATAAGGTGTCTTTGAAATAGGCATAACACTCGGTATGAGTTCTATTGAAAACTCAACTTCACGATTTGGTGAAAGACCTAGAAATTCCTACAAAAAGACATCATCAAACTCCCGTACAATGGGAATATTATTAATTGTGAGTTTCTCTCCAACCATTTGAGATAAATAACCTTCATTTAGTGGAATCAAGACCCATAATATGGAAGAAATTTCCACTGGAAGGTTATGTTCATCCTTTCATTGATAGACGATCATAGATTGATCTGGAATATGAAATGTGACTTCCCTCCTTTGTAAATTGACATGAGCTCCATATAAAGAAATCAAATCCATGCCAATAATCACATCAAATTCCACTATAGGAAGGATCACACGATTTGCAAGAAGCACTTTCCCACAAACTTCAATCGGAGAAGAATTATAAACTTTTGATGCGACTGTTGTGCCATTAGGGGTTGTCACAGCTAACTCAACATCTAATTGTTGAGTTAATATAGCGATACCCATAGAAAATTCTTCAAAAATTAAAGAGTGGGTGGATCTAGAATCAAATAAAACATTTTCTAATTTAGAGTGGATGATAAGTGTACCTTTCACCACTTCGTTATCGTACTCCACATCACTGATAGAAATTTCATGTGATTTTCCTTTGTCTTTGACCTTAAGAGTTTGTTGACATAGATCATCATCAACAACCATTGGATTAGGGTATTGATTAGCATAATGCCCCATTTCCTTTCACTTTTAACATTGAAGTGTAGGAGGTGCACTCTATGTAGCATTTTTTTTGTTCGCATCACTAGACATCTTCTTCCCATTATTGCAGCATTCAAATGCCTGATGACCTTCCTTTACACATTTGAAACATTTACTTGTCCCTTTAAGACTAATCCCTCAATGTTTCTTTCCACACTTTGAGAATAATGGAATACTCATCTTCTTTTCAGTGTGGCCTTTATATTTCCCTTTGAATTCCATTTTCCTCTTATTATCAAACGCATATGACTGATGGGATAATCCAATATCCATTTCAACCTTGAGAGCACATCGAACAATTTCCTTATAGCTATTGAAGTCCCTTATGGATAACGCCCCTCAAAGACATGGTTTTAAGCCACTAAAGAATCAATCAATCTTACTCTCAGGTTGGATAATAATTCTGGAAGCGTACCTTGCAAGTCTTGTAAAAGTTTCTTCATAGGTACCAACAGATTCATCATCCTTTTGCTTCAGTTCAAGAAACTCCTTCTCCATCTTTGTTTGAAGAATACGAGGGAAGTACTTATTGAAAAATAAGTTCTTGAACTTGTCCCATTCCATGGACTCAATTTCATCTCTTGGCCTCGTATTCTTGATAAGATTCCACCATTGATCAGCTTCACCTTCCAAACGATATACTTCTAGGATGAATTTATCATGTTCAGAACATTGAAGAACTAAAAATATATTTTCAGTGGCACTGATCCATTGTTCAGCCACTAATGGATCAGTAGACCCACTGAATAAAGGTGGACGCTGCCTCATGAAGGATTCAACGGAATGTTGCTCCTTCCTTTGCTCATTTGGAAGTCCTGCATCATTCATAGCTTGAGAATGTTGTGTGAGCATGGGTAGAAGATTTTTCATTCTAGCTCCCATAATGTTTGGTTGCTCAGGGGGACAATCATTTCATTGCCCGTCACATTCTGCATTAATATGGTTCCTTAGGGTTCCATCTATTGACTAAAACCAAGAAGAATAGTGTGAGCAACACTAATTATAATAGGAAAACCACATAATCAAGAATAAAATTTCACAATTAAGGTCTTATCATAGGTTGTTCATGGACATTTCTAAAACAAAAAGATTGAGTTCTATTCTTAGATATATCCTTAGGGTTCTTACTAAGGATTTCACATATTAGTTTCCAAAGGTTGATTATACCTTTCCTCTGATACCAACTATAACGACCAATAATTTACATATATTTTAATTGCTTCAAAATTTAAGCACACTTATTACAAAATATAACAAAACCATGAAAGGACCGTATAGGTATAGTGTCTTTAGAAACTAGGAAACATAAACAACTGGTTAATAAATCATGTACACTGTCTCCCTTTTATTTTATCATATCTAGTGTCCCTTTTGGTTTATCTTACTTAATACCCTTCTTCCTGACCTGGGGAAAATAAAACATACAAAAGGTTGAGCTCAAATTCTCAGGAAGGTTAAACAAAAGAAATATCAATCACATCATATTCATAAGAACATATCATTTTGGAAATATTAACATGAAAAAGAGATCATAAATTCATAACATGGGATAAATCATAGTAGTGAAATGTAATCTCAATAATCATAGAATAAAACTAGAAACTTTGTGGAATACACATATAATCATATAGAATCATTTCTTAGCAGTCAAGACTCATTCCCAAGACTATCTTAGCGGACAAAGTCCATTTCTGAACCGAGTTCACTCCTCGTTTCAGTCATGTATCACTGAACCGGATTAACCTGTCGTTCCAACCATGTCTATCTCATGAGATATAAATCTTTAACCAATGTATTGGAGGGATATATAGGTCCCACCCATCTCATAATGATAACATTCTTATGTGTTCCACATGATCATAAATCATACATCATAGCACAACCCATGTAATAAAAATGGGATTCTTAAACAGCATGCCATCATAACATAATCCATATAAGATAAAAGGGCATCATAAAAATAATTCCATCATAACATAATCAAATCATTGTAAAAATAGGTATAGAAACAGAACCCTATATTATCTTAGATGGAAAATAGTTTTGATAAAACACTTGAACATCATTCTTGAGGAAAATATCCTTTATACTTCAAAAACTTTTTTCCTTTTTTAACATGTCATACTGTTTTAAACTAAAAGAAGTTGATTAAAAATAAACTTGAAAACTTTTAAAGGAAGCTTCATGGAAATAATGTTCTAAAAATCCATTCATTTCATATAAGTTAAAGAAAAACATTCTTCTCGTACTTTGTCTAGAAAAGTCAAAAAGTACATCGTACTAAAAACGACAAAAGATTCCTTTCACATCTTTTACTAAAAACTCACCAATGGGTAAAATTGGATTTAAAAAATTGTAGGAGGATAGAAATAATATTACATACTGAGGAAACATGGATGTGGATTATTAATATTCCCCAATAAATTCTGAAGTATAAACAATCTCGGATAAAAATGAGATTGCGAGATTTTCCCTTGCCTTATGTCCGATTTGATTCGTACGTGTCCGAACCTCCTGTATAATGATTTAAATAATTTTATTGACTTATTAAATAATCTTAATCAATTTTATGATATCATATATGGTCATATTCTTATCTTCTTATTAGTAATATTTCATTGTTACTTGTTATTCGGGTGTTTATTGATTTTGGTTCTTATGCGTGTTTTGTCGAATGATTATTATTATTCATTTTAGGTTATAGATACCTCATTTACAGAATATTATTAGTGTAATATATATCATATTTATTCATTAAATTCATTTATATAATCATTATGAAATGAAGATCATGTAGAACGAGTCACATCACATTGTGGAGACGGTAGGCCGTACGTACACACGAGCAATGATATCCTTCCCATGATCGTGGAATTGTATTGAAGTTTATGTATACTATTTCAAAATCAATATAACTTTACAATAATCATATATAGTTATTATTTACACCATTATACCCATCCAAGTAAGGTGGTGGTGGAAAAGAGATTACACCACGGCGTGGAGACGGTATTCCGTACGTACGCACGGGCGGTGATTTCGTTTTCCGTAAGATGGATAGAATGTGAAATAGGGTTGTTTCATATTTATAATAACATATCAGTATATTAGTGATACTAATGTTATTACTTCATAATGAAACAACTAAATAATAGTAATTAGAAGAAGAAATAAAGTTAAAAGAATCGGTAACAGACATTACCTCTTCTTTGAAGCGCCTCTTCTTAACCTCCTCTTAGGGCACTAAAGATTGTATTTGAAGAAGAACAGGACCTATATGATGTTTCTAGGGAAGTTGAGAAGAGAAATTGGCAGGGTTTGGCCAAGATTGAAGGCTTTTAGTGGTGTGTGGAGGGGAGGGAGGAGGTGCCCTTTTATAAGGGAGGAGAGGGGCACTTTAGGAAAAACATAAAATATTATTTTATAATAAAGTCATATTCGGTTTTTAATAGCTCCAAATTGATTTATTTATTATATAAGGTGGGTATGGGTAGAAATAATCTCAAAAAAATATATTTTAGACATATTTAGGTTACTATTTTAACCTTATCATTTAGATTTAACTCTAAGTTAAATAATTTAACTTTTACCATGTCTTCTTGTTTTCTTACACCATATGGTTAATAAAATTAAAATAACAATCAAAACAAACCCCAAGTGGTTCATTATTATTATATATAACCTTATCTAAGTAATTTGGCTGAACCTTAGATTTTTAGAAATAAAATAACAATTAATAATATAATATTTGTTTTAAAAACTATTTTATGTCAATTTTGACATTATTTGGTAATTGATTTTTGTGAAAATTATAACAGAATGATTAGTTAGAAAAAAGTTAATTAAATAAATAATAATATGTCATATTAACCTATAAAATTAGTTTAATTCATAAAAAGTCTCAAAGTACATTTATTTGGGTATTTATAACATCAATTATGTTAATATTTCATTAAGAAGGTAATTGATGCATCATCATTGTGTCATAAATAAATTAAATTATTTTATTTATAAAGATTATAAATAAAATACCATTATTTTGGAAATCATTTTATCTTTCTAATAGATATTTATAGTCGAATTTATCTTATTTATAACCCTATATTAAAAATGTTTTAGTTATTAAACTTTGATTTTAATTATTTTAACTCTTCTTTAAATAAAGTAATATTACATGTCCTAATCTAATCCAAGTGGGAATAAATGGTCATATTTTATTCCTAAGGTTTTTTTTGGTCGAATTAAACTTATCCAATAGAATTAGGATATGTGTTGGGGTAAAAATAATATCATTTTTACCCTTAATTACCCTATTTACTTTTAACCGTGGTAAATAAAAGAAAAAAGTTACTATTCACCAAAAATTATTTTCATCTCATTGAGCCACATTTTACTTACTGATATCAACTGTGTCTCTCGGATTTTTGAAATTCCACTCACAGAAGCAGTAAAATTAAGTTTTATTTAAATTTTCAAACTCTCCTAGGAGATGGGTAAAAGACGTTGAAAAGTTCAATAAAATTTTTATATATCTAAAATTATTATAAAATGACTCCAATAAATTAATTTGAACTTATATAGGTATTATTTATCAATTTTTACATAAAATAAATTTAAATAAAATAAATAATTATTTAAATAAAACGTCGGTTTTTAAATAGTAACATAGTGTTTTCACTATTCATCAAAATTTGAAAGCTTTTAGAAAAATACCAAAAATTCACCCTAGGCTAATTACAATATTCCAAATCGAAATATGAAGTCCATTTTGAAAGATAAAATTTATAAAATTTCAAAAAGTGGGTATTAATATTCATAACGGCTAGTTTTAATAATATTTTAATAGTATATCGTTGTTTAGTGAAACTCGGTATTGCGTACAACGCAAGCTATCGAGGAAGGTCGTGATTGCATGTAAATCAAGACAATATAGTGTTTTTTGTAGTGAAAGATTCCTTTGATGATGTATAAAAAACAAAATATTTCTCATAAAAATCTCAGGTGTTACACCCCTAGCCTAGAAATAGTTTTTACTAAGTCGGTTACCCTTGCGGTCTACATTTCCTGGGTTGTTGCCTTGGAACATTCAATATTTATATTTTCACTTGATGATGTTAGTGTTGGACATGCCTCACATGGCCTATTAATATAAATCCATAATTGATTAATTAATGAACTGGTTTCTTGTGCAGACATTAGCTAAGGGTTGAATCCAGTACTTGGGTATTTAGTTATATTGTACTAATTTATTTTATATATATTGCATGCTTGTACATTGTTATATTCCATTACATGAGCTGTAGGTTATAGACATTGTTGGTGGTATCCCACAGAGATTTATCTCACACCCTCTTTAGGCACTGTTTGGTATTCGGATCAGATTACATGGTTGCAGGTGTTGAAAAAGAGAAGCATACATCTTTAAACACTTGATTTATTTCTGTTTAGGATATATCATGATAGTAGAGGTCTGAGCCAGATCTCAGGATGCTTGATTTAGCCTTCGATTTTCTTTATACTTATATAGAACATGTTATTCATGATGTCTTATATCCATGTTTTCCAGTTTTCTAGTGACAAGACATATCATCAGTTATTAACTTTTATTCTAGTTAGTTTAGTTGTTCTTATCCTATTCATTTATTCCTTTTTTCTATTACCATTATTTACTTATATTTCTTATTTTATTTACCTCTATTTATAATTATATAATGTGCTGAACTCTGTTAATAGGGGAATATTCTCCCCAAAAAAACACCCAAGGCCCTCACTACTAGTCAACAGCCTCTGGAATTTTAGTAGATGTACTTGTGGCCATATGGTACACCAGGCTCGGGGCACCAGTTAGGTGGAATCTAGGTCTGAGGTGTCAGAAATTAGTATTAGAGGGAGGTTTTCTTGCATTACTATTTGGATATAATAGTCAGTATATTAAAAATTCAATAGGACCTAGTCATAAGATGTTCTTGGGCATCACAAACCCCTGTTCCGAATAAAATCCAAGTTGCCTAAATTATAATTATTTTTCTAATTTTTCATATTATAGTTGATATCATTGCACCATTGGGTGTAGAACATGTTGTGTGGATCAGTTGATTATTATTTTTATTGAAAATTTTATTTCATCCTCGGACCGATGATATGAGGGAAAGGAGAATTTTCATATGCATAATTATAGGCACTTATAATTCACATGTCATGCATATTTCCATGACATATAAGTGAATTTCACTACTTTAATTTCTTTTCATGCCTATGATTGTTGAGTGATGATGTTATAGTTAGCTTATGATTTTATTACTCTTGGTTGAAATTAAGTGATTTCCTATCTCAGTTCATGAGGTGTATGGGCCATCATGGGTTTTGATGAATAATTTACTGAGTCGATCCGTTATGTTATAAATAAATGGGAGTCGTTTTTATTGATGAGGTGTATGGGCACTGATTCAATGGGAATGACTATCCATAACGAAGTAAAAAATGAATTCTAAAATGAAATGGTTGCACGTACTTCTTCTTCCTTATCATGTTATGAAAGGTAAAGGAGTGATCCTAGTAATAAAATGTAAAATGAAATGAAACTTATACTTTATCACTTACTAATACCTATTTGTCTGAGTAGGTAGTTGGAGTTGTATATCTTGGGTAGTGTGCCTTTCCATGTTCATCTTCTATAAGTGATTATATCTATCTACTAAAATATTATTCTAATCCATGTGCTTAGAATTTTTAGACCAATGTATCCATGAAATCCTCATGTTCTACGTCAGAAAGGTGGTGATGACCATGCTCTAGAAGTGGTGGGCCCTGAGCCTCCAGTCTTAACTCTAGGAATTCCACTTGAGGCACTACCTATTGTACATTATTTGGGAATGTATTCCCAATTATGTGATATTTTACTACATCTAATTAAATCCATGCATGGTGCTCCACATCTTGTACCTATGATGCCTGATCTGACTCGCAAGTTCCAGTAGCAGCTTCCTCCTACATTATCAGGGTACAGTGGTCTGTAGGCTATTGAATCTTGGCTAGAGGCCACCTTGTCAATATTTAAGCATCTGGATATCCCTTCTCATTTGAGGGTCAGACATTCTATATATATGCTTAGTGATTTGGCCAATAAGTAGTGTGATGTGATTACCCAGGCCGGTCTTCATTAGGTAATGTTATGGGTTGATTTCTAGACTACCTTCTATGATCAGTTCTGTCTTCAGATTCTAATAGATGACAGAGCCATAAAGTTCATGCATCTCAAATAGGGTTCTATATCAGTTATGGGATATTCAGTAATATTCATAGAGTTACAGCGCTTTATACCTCTTCTATCCAGTGATGATATTTTTGTGTGCTCTACGTTTTAAGGATTGGCTCCAATATGCCATCTCTATGAAATTCAATGTCATTCACATGCCTGCCAATTAGGTAATAGTAAAATAGGCTCTTATCACTGAGCATAACCCAAATTACGTAAATAGTATCAGGCATAGAGGACCAATGTTGTGTTAGGAAAGTAGTTCTTCCAATGGAAGAAAGCATTCTCTTGAGGATACTCATTAGGGAATTAAAAACCAGAGTGCCCAAATTGATATCTCTATAGTGGGCCATCGGTGTAGGTGATGGGGGAACCTAAATCCTCTGTGTGATAGAGACCCACAAGAGTGTTGGGATTGTGATCATAGGGGGAATATTCAGATATTCTGTATAACCTTTCCACTAACTTTGAGTTCATAAAGATATATGCCAGATCCACCTTCTGGAGTGGGTTCTTTTGCACCATGTCAGGCAAAAAGTAGGAATAGCACCAGCAGGACTAGTCGAGAAGGATTTCGTGGCCATGGTAGCTAGACCCCTAATCACCAGTAGCACTAGAAGAGTAGTTTTGATCACGGTAGTCCATATATTTTACAATTTTATTAGTTAATCCAATTTCAGTCACTACAGCTGATACCCTATGATTAGGTTGCAGGACCATCTACAGTATAAGGTACTATACTTATAGCCTCTATGATAGTGTATGCTTTATTTGATACAGGTTCATCAAACTCTTTTATCTATGTATCTATCCTGGAGCATCTCAGACTAGAGATACAGGATTGTTGTGGTGTAATAACTCTAGATACACTGTTAGGGGTACAGAAAGAAGGAATATGCTAGTACAGAGACTGTCCCCTTGAGGTAGGTAGTTTTACTTTCTTAAGTAAACTTTTAGTTCTCAAGATGATAGACATTGATTTTATTCTTTGGATGGATTGGTTGGTTCAGTATCATGGTTTTGTAGACTATTATCATCACAGGGTATCGTTTACATAACCAGATGATAGCTATTATCTACATAAGGATGATGGGGATATATAGGTTGGTAGATTAGGAATAGAGCATCATGGGCAAGGTGGGGTGACTTCCCATGTAACACCCGAGACTTTTATGTTATATAAATCATCAAAGGAATCTTTTTCTACACAACACTTGCTTGGCTTGCTTTACACGCAATCGCGACCTTCCTCGATAGCTTTCGTCGTACGCAATACCGAGTTTCACTAAATAACAATATGCTATTAAAACTAGCCGTTATGAATAGTAATAACCACTTTTTGAAATTTTATAAATTTTATTTTTCAAAATGGACTTCATTTTTGGACTCAGAATATCGAAATTAGCCTAGGGTGAAATTTTGGTATTTTTCTGAAAACTTTCAATTTTTGATGAATAGTGAAACCACTAAGTGGTAGGTTAAAAACCGAATTTTGCATAAAACTTAATTTTACCGCTTCTGTGAATGGAATTTCGAAAATCCAAGAGACACGGTTAATATCAAGGACTAAAATGTGGTTCAATGAGATGAAAATAATTTTTGGTGAATAGTAACTTTTTACTTTTTTTTTACCGCGGTTAATAGTAAATAGGGTAACTAAGGGTAAATATGATATTACTATTACCCTAACACGTGTCCTAATTCTATTGGACAAGTGTATTTCGACCAAAGACAAACTTAGGAATAAAATATGACCATTTAGGCCCACTTGGGTTAGATTAGGACATTTATTATTAATTTATTTAAAGAAGGGTTAAAAGAGTTAAAATCAAAGTTTATTTACTAAAACATTTTTAATATGGGGTTATACATAAGATAAATTCTATTGTAAATATTCATTAGAAAGCTAAAAAGATTTCCTACATGATGGTATTTTATTTGTAATTTTTAGACATCAAATAATTTAACTTATTTATGACACAAAGATGATGCAGTAATTATCTTGTTAACGAAATATTGACATAATTGATGTTATAAACACCAAAATAAATGTAATTTGAGATTTTTTATGAATTCCACTAATTTTATAGGTTACTATGATATATTAATGTTGATTTAATCAACTTGGTTCGAACAATTAATTCTGTTATGACTTTTACAAAAATCATATATCAAATAGTGTCAAAATTGACACAAAATAGTTTTTAAATCAAATATTATATTATTAATTGTTATTTTATTCCTAAAAATCTAAGGTTCGGCCAAATGACTTAGATAAGGATATATATTTTAATAATAAACAATTTGGGGTTCGTTTGGCATGTTATAGTAAGTGTATTAACCATATAGTGAAAGAAAACAAAAAGACATGGTAAAAGTTAAATTATTTAACTTAGAGTTAAATCTAATTGATAAGGTTAAAATAATATCCTAAACTTGTCTAAATTCTATTGGTTGATGGGATTTCGACCCTTCCCCACTTTAGCTTCGAAATTAGACCCTTTGGAACCATTATAAACCGATTTTGACTTTAATATAAAATAATATTTTGAGATATTCCTAAGGTGCCCCTCTCCTCCCTTATAAAAGGGCACCTCCTCCCCCTCCTCCTCACACCAAATTGAGCACTCAAGCTCGGCCAACCCCTGCCATTTCCTCCTCTCCACTTCCCTAGAATAGTCCTAGAGGTCCTGTTCTTCTCCAAAGACCACTCTTAGTTCCTTAAGTGGAGGATTCAAAGAGGCGTTCCAAAGAAGAGGTAATATCCATTACCGATCTTTTCAATTTCTTCCTTCTTCAACTTCTTCTTCTTTAGTTGTTTCATGATGAAGTAATAACATCAGTATTACTTACATACTGATATGTTATTATAAATATGAAACAACCCTAATTCACCTTCTATCCATCCTACGGAAAAATGAAATCACCGCGCGTGCGTACGTACGGAATACCGTCTCCACGCCGTGGTGTAATCTATTTTTCCACCATCACTTTAAAAGGATGGGTATAATGGTGTAATGAGTAACTATTTATGATTATTATAAAGTAATATTGATACTGAAATAATATATATATACTCCAATACATTTCCACGATCATAGGAACGATATCATCACTCGTGCGTACGTACGGAATACCGTCTCCACGATGTGATGCGACTCGTTCTACATGATCATCATTACATAGTAATTATATAAATGAATTGAATGAATAAATATGATATATGTTACACTAATACCATTCTGGATATAAGGTATCTATAACCTTGAAATAAGAATAAGAATTTATTCGGCAAAACACGCGTAAGAACAAAAGGCAATAAAGACCCGAGTAACAAGTAACAATGAAATATTACTAACAAGAAGCTAAGAATATGACCATATATGATATCATATCAATATGTATGATTCTGGAATAAGTCAATAACATTATTTAAACCATTATACAGGAGATTCAGACACATACAAGGCAAATTGGACCTAAGGTAAGGGAAATATCACAATCTCATTTTTATCCGAGATTGTTTATTCGTAAGTATTTACTGGGGTGTATTTTATCATCCACATCCATGTTCCCTCAATATGTAATATTGTTTCCATCCACTTGCAATAGTTTAAATCCAATTTTACCCTTAGGTGAGTTTTTAGTAAAGAATATGAAAGGAATCTTTTGTCGTTTTTCCGTACGAGGTACTTTTTTGAATTTTCCGACAAAAGTACGAAGAATGTTTTTTTTAACTTATACGGCATGAATGGATTTATAAAACATTATTTCCAAGAAGTTTCCTTTTCATGTTTTTAAGTTTATTTTTAATCAACTTCTTTTAGTTTATAATTGTACGACATGTTAAGAAAGGAAAAGTATTTTTGAAGCAGAAAGGATATTTTCCTCAAGAATGAAGTTCAAGTATTTTATCAAAATTATTTTCCATCTAAGATAATAAAGGGTTCTGTTTCTATCCATATTTTTACATTGATTTGACTATGTTGTGATGGAATTATGTTTATGAATTCCTTTATCTTATATGAATGGTTTTATGATGTCATGTTGTTTAAGAATCCCATTTTTATTACATGGGTTATGCAATGATGTATGATTTATGATTTTGTGGCACACATAAGAAAGGATTCATTAAGAGATGGGTGGGACCTATATCTCCCTCCAATGCATTGGGTAAAGATTTTATATCTCATGAGATAGACATGGCTGGAACGGAAGGTTATTTCGGTTCAGTGATACAGGACTGAAACGAGGAGTGAACTCGGTTCAGAAAGGGACTTTGTCCACTAAGATAGTCTTGGCATTGAGTCATGACTAACAAGAAATGATTTTCCATGATTATGTGTGCATGCCACAAAGTTTCAAGTTTCATGTTATGATTATGGGGATCTCATTTTCACTTCTATGATTTATTAAGATTTTATGATCTCTTTTGCAGGTTATGATTTTCAAAAAGATATGATATGATTTTTATTTCCTTTATTGCCCTTGCCGAGCATTTGAGCTCACCCTTTTATGTTTTCTTTTCCCCAGGTCAGGAAGATGGATATTAAGTAGAATATGCTAAAAGGGACCCTAGATATGATGAAATAAATGGGAGACACTGTAGAAGATTTATGAACCAGTTGTTTATGTTTCCCAGTTTCTAAAGACACTATACCTATACGATCCTTTGTGGTTTTGTCATATGTTGTAATAAGTGTGCTTCAATTCTGAAGTATTAACAATGCATGTAAAGTATGGGTCGTTATAGTTGGTATCAGAGGAAAGGTATAGTCAACCTTTGGAAACTAGGATGTGAAAGCCTTAGTAAGAACCCTAAGGATAAGTCTAAGCATAGAACACAATCTTAGTGTTTTATAAATGGACTTGAATAACCTAGGATAAGACCTTAAGCATGAAAATTTTATTCTTGAATTATGTGGTTTCCTATTATAATTAGTGTTGCTCACACTATTCTTCTTGATTTTAGTCAATGGCTGGAACCCGAAGGAACCGTGTTAATGCGGAATGCGATGGGCAATGCAATGATTGTCCCCCTGAGCAACCAAACAATATGGGAGATGGAATGCAAAATCTTGTAGCCATGCTCACACAACTTTCTCAAGCTATGAATCATGCAGGATTTCCAAACGAGCAAAGGAGGGAGCAACATTCTGTTGAATCCTTCATGAGGCAGCGTCCACCTTCTTTCAGTGGGTCTACTGATCCATTAGTTGCTGAACAATGGATTAGTACTACTGAAAAGATATTTTCAGTTCTTCAATGTTCTGAACATGATAAGGTCATCCTAGCAGTGTATCGTTTAGAAGGAGATGCTGATCAATGGTGGAATCTTGTTAAGAATACGAGGCAAAGGGATGAAATTGAGTCTATGGAATGGGACGAGTTCAAGAACTTATTTTTCAATAAGTACTTCCCTCGTATTCTCCGAACAAAGATGGAGAAAGAATTTCTTGAACTGAAGCAAAGGGATGACGAATCTGTTAGTACCTATGAAGCAAATTTTACAAGACTTGCAAGGTACGCTTCTGGTATTATTATCCAACCTGAGAGTAAGATCGATCGATTCTTTAGTGGCTTAAAACCAAGTCTTCGAAGGGCGTTAGCCATAAGGGACTTCAATAGCTACGAGGAAATCGTTCGATGTGCTCTCAAAGTCGAGATGGAGATTGGAGTAACCCATCAGTCACATGGGTTTGATAAGAAGAGGAAGATGGAATTCAAAGGAAACTCTAAAGAGCACACTGAAAAGAAGATGAACTTTCCCTTATGCTCAAAGTGTGGAAAGAAACATGGAGGGAGTTGTCTTAAAGGGACAAGTAAATGTTTTAAGTGTGGAAAGGAAGGTCATCGGGCATTTGAATGCCGTGATAATGGGAAGAAGATGTCTAATGATGCAAACAAAGGAAGGGATACACAGAATGATCCTACTACACTTCAATGTTTCAAGTGCAAGGAGATGGGGCATTATGCCAATCAATTCCCAAATCCAAGGGTGGATGATGATGGTCGACGTCAACAAACTCTTAAGGCTAAAGACAAAGGAAAGTCACATGCAATTTCTATCAGCGATGTGGAGTACAATAACGATGTGGTGAAAGGTACACTTACCATCCACTCTAAAGTAGCAAATGTTTTATTTGATTCTGGATCCACCCACTCTTTTATTTCTGAAGACTTTTCTAAGGGTATCACCGTAATACCTCAACAATTAGATGTTGAGTTAGCTGTGACAACACCTAATGGCACATCAATCGCATCAAAAGTTTATAATTCTTCTCCGATCGAAGTTTGTGGGAAAGTGCTTCCTGCAAATCTTGTGATCCTTCCTATAGTGGAATTTGATGTGATTCTTGGCATGGATTGGCTTTCTTTATACGGAGCTCATATCAATTGCCAAAGAAGGGAAGTCACATTTCATATTCCAGATCAATCTATGATCGTTTATCAATGCAAGGATGAACATAACCTTCCAGTGGAAATTCCTTCCATCTTATGGGTCATGATTCCACTAAATGAAGGTTATTTATCTCAAATGGTTGGAGAGAAACTTACGATTAAGAATATGCCCATTGTACGGGAGTTTGATGATGTCTTTCCGGAGGAATTACCGGGTCTTCCACCAAATCGTGAAGTTGAGTTTTCAATAGAACTCGTACCGGGTGCTTTGCCTATTTCAAAGACACCTTATAGAATGGCCCCAATTGAGTTGCAGGAATTGAAGAAGCAACTCCAAGAGAATCTTGATAAGGGATTCATACGCCCTAGTGCGTCACCTTGGGGAGCACCTGTTCTATTTGTTAAGAAGAAAGATGGATCAATGAGACTCTGCATTGATTATCGAGAACTTAACAAGATTACTATCAAGAACAAATATCCTCTCCCACGCATTGATGACTTATTTGACCAACTACGCGGAGCTCAATACTTTTCCAAGATTGATCTTCGTTCAGGGTATCATCAATTAAGGGTCAAAAGGGAGGATATACCAAAGACGGCTTTCCGTACAAGGTATGGACACTATGAATTTATAGTGATGCCATTTGGTCTTACTAATGCCCCTGCTATCTTCATGGATCTAATGAATAGAGTCTTTAGAGACTATCTTGATCAATTTGTGGTAGTCTTTATAGACGATATTCTTGTCTATTCAAAGAGTAAGGAAGAGCATGAAGATCACTTGAGAATTATATTGAAGACCCTGAGAAAGGAGAAGCTTTATGCCAAATTTACTAAGTGTGAATTTTGGCTTCAAAAAGTTGCATTTTTGGGTCACATAATCTCAAAAGAGGGGATATCTGTGGATCCAGCAAAAACAGAGGTTATCGAAAGATGGTCGAGACCAACAACAGTAACTGAGATCCGAAGTTTTCTTGGTTTGGCTGGATATTATCGACGTTTTGTAAAAGATTTTTCACGATTATCTAATCCAATCACCAAGTTGACTCGGAAAGGAGTTAAGTTTGTTTGGACAGAGGAATGTGAAGAGAATTTCAAGGAGTTGAAAAGAAGGTTATCCAGTGCACCTGTGCTCACACTGCCTTGTAGTGGAGAAAGGTTTGTGATCTACAGTGATGCATCCAAGAAGGGATTGGGGTGTGTTCTTATGCAAAATGATATGGTGATAGCTTATGCCTCACGACAGTTGAAAATCCATGAGCAAAATTACCCAACACATGATTTGGAGTTGGCTGCGGTAATCTTTGCATTAAAGATTTGGAGGCATTACCTTTATGGTGAAAGGTGTGATATTTATACTGATCATAAAAGTTTAAAGTATATTTTCACACAAAAGGAGCTGAATATGCGCCAAAGAAGATGGTTGGAGCTGATTAAGGATTACGACTGCTCAATCCATTACCACCCTGGGAAAGCAAACAAGGTGGCAGATGCATTAAGTCGACAAGACCATGCTAGTTTATCCATGATGAGGATCACAAAAGATCCAATATTTATGGATTTACAAAGGATGGATCTTGGAGTTATAATGGAAGGGGAAAAATCTTATCTTTCTCAAATGAATGTTCAACCATCTATACATGTGAAGATTAAAGAGGCACAGAAAGAAAATGTCGAGTTACAAAAGAAGGTGAGAAATGTTCCTGAATTCAACCTTGATTGTGATGGGATAATAAAGTTCAGGAATCGGGTTTGTGTTCCTCCCATCCCCGAATTAAAGAAGGAGCTGCTGGATGAGGCTCATAGTTCATCATTCTCTATTCATCCTGGAAGTACGAAGATGTATAGGGACCTGAAAGAGTACTTCTGGTGGGATGGCATGAAAAGAGATGTTGCTGAATATGTCTCTCGATGCTTGGTTTGTCAACAAGTTAAAGCTGAGAGACAGAAGTCTAAGGGGATGTTACAACCATTACCCATACCCGAATGGAAATGGGAAAACATCACTATGGACTTTGTCACAGGACTTCCTAAAACATCCAAAGGCAATAATGCTATCTGGGTCATAGTTGATCGTCTTACAAAGTCTGCACACTTCATTCCTATTAGAGAGGATTTCTCTCTAGATCAGCTTGCCAGGATATATGTAAAGGAAGTGGTAAGATTGCATGGAGTACCACTTTCTATTATATCTGATCGGGATCCGAGATTTACCTCGAAGTTCTGGCGAAGTCTTCAGCATACTCTGGATACAGAGTTGAGTTTCAGCACTGCTTATCATCCCCAGACAGACGGTCAGTCTGAGAGAACAATTCAAACCCTAGAAGATATGTTGAGAGCTTTCTCTATGGATTTCAAAGGAGGTTGGGATCAACACCTACCTTTGGTGGAATTTTCTTATAATAATAGCTTTCACTCCAGTATTCAGATGGCTCCTTATGAAGCTCTATATGGGAAGAAATGCAGGACTCCAACTTGCTGGGATGAAGTTGGGGAAAGAAAGCTATTAGGACCTGATCTCGTTGATGAGATGGCAGAAAAGGTCAGATCTATTCAACAACACATAAGAGCAGCTCAGAGTCGACAGAAAAGTTATGCCGACAACCGAAGAAAAGACCTAGAGTTTGAAGTGGGTGATAAAGTGTTCTTACGAATATCTCCCTGGAAGAGGGTTATGAGATTTGGAAAGAAGGGGAAGTTGAGCCCTAGATATATCGGTCCTTTTGAAATACTGGATCGTGTTGGGAAGGTAGCTTACCGATTGGCGCTTCCACCGAATCTCTCTCAAGTTCACGATGTGTTCCATGTATCTCTCCTGAGAAAGTACATACCAGATCCTTCACATGTACTCAGCTCAGAAGTTGTACCGCTGGAGCAAGATCTTTCTTATGAAGAACAACCGATAGAGATTCTGGATCGTAGTGAAAAAGTCCTACGAAACAAGACCACTCGCTTGGTGAAAGTTTTATGGAGGAACCACCAACTTGAAGAAGCTACTTGGGAGCTTGAGGATATGATGAGGGAGAAGTATCCTCATCTGTTTGTTACAAAGTGACGAATTTCGAGGGCGAAATTCTTTTTAAGGGGGGTAGAATGTAACACCCGAGACTTTTATGTTATATAAATCATCAAAGGAATCTTTTTCTACACAACACTTGCTTGGCTTGCTTTACACGCAATCGCGACCTTCCTCGATAGCTTTCGTCGTACGCAATACCGAGTTTCACTAAATAACAATATGCTATTAAAACTAGCCGTTATGAATAGTAATAACCACTTTTTGAAATTTTATAAATTTTATTTTTCAAAATGGACTTCATTTTTGGACTCAGAATATCGAAATTAGCCTAGGGTGAAATTTTGGTATTTTTCTGAAAACTTTCAATTTTTGATGAATAGTGAAACCACTAAGTGGTAGGTTAAAAACCGAATTTTGCATAAAACTTAATTTTACCGCTTCTGTGAATGGAATTTCGAAAATCCGAGAGACACGGTTAATATCAAGGACTAAAATGTGGTTCAATGAGATGAAAATAATTTTTGGTGAATAGTAACTTTTTACTTTTTTTTTACCGCGGTTAATAGTAAATAGGGTAACTAAGGGTAAATATGATATTACTATTACCCTAACACGTGTCCTAATTCTATTGGACAAGTGTATTTCGACCAAAGACAAACTTAGGAATAAAATATGACCATTTAGGCCCACTTGGGTTAGATTAGGACATTTATTATTAATTTATTTAAAGAAGGGTTAAAAGAGTTAAAATCAAAGTTTATTTACTAAAACATTTTTAATATGGGGTTATACATAAGATAAATTCTATTGTAAATATTCATTAGAAAGCTAAAAAGATTTCCTACATGATGGTATTTTATTTGTAATTTTTAGACATCAAATAATTTAACTTATTTATGACACAAAGATGATGCAGTAATTATCTTGTTAACGAAATATTGACATAATTGATGTTATAAACACCAAAATAAATGTAATTTGAGATTTTTTATGAATTCCACTAATTTTATAGGTTACTATGATATATTAATGTTGATTTAATCAACTTGGTTCGAACAATTAATTCTGTTATGACTTTCACAAAAATCATATATCAAATAGTGTCAAAATTGACACAAAATAGTTTTTAAATCAAATATTATATTATTAATTGTTATTTTATTCCTAAAAATCTAAGGTTCGGCCAAATGACTTAGATAAGGATATATATTTTAATAATAAACAATTTGGGGTTCGTTTGGCATGTTATAGTAAGTGTATTAACCATATAGTGAAAGAAAACAAAAAGACATGGTAAAAGTTAAATTATTTAACTTAGAGTTAAATCTAATTGATAAGGTTAAAATAATATCCTAAACTTGTCTAAATTCTATTGGTTGATGGGATTTCGACCCTTCCCCACTTTAGCTTCGAAATAAGACCCTTTGGAACCATTATAAACCGATTTTGACTTTAATATAAAATAATATTTTGAGATATTCCTAAGGTGCCCCTCTCCTCCCTTATAAAAGGGCACCTCCTCCCCCTCCTCCTCACACCAAATTGAGCACTCAAGCTCGGCCAACCCCTGCCATTTCCTCCTCTCCACTTCCCTAGAATAGTCCTAGAGGTCCTGTTCTTCTCCAAAGACCACTCTTAGTTCCTTAAGTGGAGGATTCAAAGAGGCGTTCCAAAGAAGAGGTAATATCCATTACCGATCTTTTCAATTTCTTCCTTCTTCAACTTCTTCTTCTTTAGTTGTTTCATGATGAAGTAATAACATCAGTATTACTTACATACTGATATGTTATTATAAATATGAAACAACCCTAATTCACCTTCTATCCATCCTACGGAAAAATGAAATCACCGCGCGTGCGTACGTACGGAATACCGTCTCCACGCCGTGGTGTAATCTATTTTTCCACCATCACTTTAAAAGGATGGGTATAATGGTGTAATGAGTAACTATTTATGATTATTATAAAGTAATATTGATACTGAAATAATATATATATACTCCAATACATTTCCACGATCATAGGAACGATATCATCACTCGTGCGTACGTACGGAATACCGTCTCCACGATGTGATGCGACTCGTTCTACATGATCATCATTACATAGTAATTATATAAATGAATTGAATGAATAAATATGATATATGTTACACTAATACCATTCTGGATATAAGGTATCTATAACCTTGAAATAAGAATAAGAATTTATTCGGCAAAACACGCGTAAGAACAAAAGGCAATAAAGACCCGAGTAACAAGTAACAATGAAATATTACTAACAAGAAGCTAAGAATATGACCATATATGATATCATATCAATATGTATGATTCTGGAATAAGTCAATAACATTATTTAAACCATTATACAGGAGCTTCGGACACATACAAGGCAAATTGGACCTAAGGTAAGGGAAATATCACAATCTCATTTTTATCCGAGATTGTTTATTCGTAAGTATTTACTGGGGTGTATTTTATCATCCACATCCATGTTCCCTCAATATGTAATATTGTTTCCATCCACTTGCAATAGTTTAAATCCAATTTTACCCTTAGGTGAGTTTTTAGTAAAGAATATGAAAGGAATCTTTTGTCGTTTTTCCGTACGAGGTACTTTTTTGACTTTTCCGACAAAAGTACGAAGAATGTTTTTTTTAACTTATACGGCATGAATGGATTTATAAAACATTATTTCCAAGAAGTTTCCTTTTCATGTTTTTAAGTTTCTTTTTAATCAACTTCTTTTAGTTTATAATTGTACGACATGTTAAGAAAGGAAAAGTATTTTTGAAGCAGAAAGGATATTTTCCTCAAGAATGAAGTTCAAGTATTTTATCAAAATTATTTTCCATCTAAGATAATAAAGGGTTCTGTTTCTATCCATATTTTTACATTGATTGGACTATGTTGTGATGGAATTATGTTTATGAATTCCTTTATCTTATATGAATGGTTTTATGATGTCATGTTGTTTAAGAATCCCATTTTTATTACATGGGTTATGCAATGATGTATGATTTATGATTTTGTGGCACACATAAGAAAGGATTCATTAAGAGATGGGTGGGACCTATATCTCCCTCCAATGCATTGGGTAAAGATTTTATATCTCATGAGATAGACATGGCTGTAACGGAAGGTTATTTCGGTTCAGTGATACAGGACTGAAACGAGGAGTGAACTCGGTTCAGAAAGGGACTTTGTCCACTAAGATAGTCTTGGCATTGAGTCATGACTAACAAGAAATGATTTTCCATGATTATGTGTGCATGCCACAAAGTTTCAAGTTTCATGTTATGATTATGGGGATCTCATTTTCACTTCTATGATTTATTAAGATTTTATGATCTCTTTTGCAGGTTATGATTTTCAAAAAGATATGATATGATTTTTATTTCCTTTATTGCCCTTGCTGAGCATTTGAGCTCACCCTTTTATGTTTTCTTTTCCCCAGGTCAGGAAGATGGATATTAAGTAGAATATGCTAAAAGGGACCCTAGATATGATGAAATAAATGGGAGACACTGTAGAAGATTTATGAACCAGTTGTTTATGTTTCCCAGTTTCTAAAGACACTATACCTATACGGTCCTTTGTGGTTTTGTCATATGTTGTAATAAGTGTGCTTCAATTCTGAAGTATTAACAATGCATGTAAAGTATGGGTCGTTATATCCCAGATGTCCAATATTTTCATGGAGGATTGGGATTTACATCAAACTGATTTACCTCTAATAGTGGATCGTTTTAGGGATATCTTTCCCAATGATTTTTTATTACCTCCTCAGATAGAGTTAGAGTTTACTATCAAGATTTTTCATGGAGGAGCTCCATTGTCTATTCCTTCATACAGGATGAAACCTACTAAGCTTCAGAAGCTCAAGAGGCAGTTAGAATATTTATAGGCCAAAGGTTCTATATGTCCCAGTACATCCTCTTGGGTTTATCCCATGCTTTTCACCAAGAAGTCGGATGGAACCTTATGACTATGCATGAATTACAGAAAGATGAACAAGATTCTTATCAAGAACCAATATCTTATACCTTGAATAAATGATCTCTTCGACCATATTCATGGAGAAAATGTCTTCTCTAAGAATGACTTGATGTTAGGATATCGTCAGGTTTGAGTCAGGCCATCAAACATACCTCATACAGCTTTCCATAGCAGGTATGGTCTGTATGAGTACCTTGTTATGTTGTTTGGTCTTACAAATGCACCTGCCATTTTCATGGCTCTGGTGAATAGGGTTTTCCACCCCTATTTGGAATCTTTTGTCTTTGTATTTTTGGTTGACATCTTGGTGTATTCCCACACTCATAGAGACCATTCCAAATATCTTGATATCATTCTTAGTACACTAAGAGAGAATAATCTTTACGCTAAGCTTGATATTTTCCATTTATATTCTAAAAGGGTTCACATCTTGGGTCATATTATCTTAGAGTCAAGAGTCTCAATTGGACCAAAAAAGGTTAGTGTTGTGGTTTTCTAGGAGAAATCCAAGAAAGTGTTTGATATCAGGAGTTTTTTGGGGATGGTTGGATGTCACAGGAATTTCATATAGGACCTTTATCACCTTGATTCACCTCTCACTAGTCTTATAAAGAAGGGTGTAAAGTACCTATGGTCATAATAATGTGATAAATCCTTTCATGAGATGAAAGGGAGGTGTGTATCAGCACTTATTCTTACTCTTTTAGAGTTAGGAATAAGATATAACTTCTTCTGTGATGCATCAGGCATCATCCTAGAAGAAATAATAATGTAAGAGGAAAAATTAATAATGTAAAAATCTAAATAGTTGAGGTATCATGAGAGAAACTACCCGACTAATGAACTCGAGCTAGTAGTAGTTGTTCATGCCTTACATTTTTGGAGATATTATCTATTGGGTGAGCACTTTGTGGTGTAAATGGACCACAAGAGACTTAAATATATCTTATAACATTGTGACTTGAACCTAATACAGTAAAGGTGGGTCAAATATCTACAATACTTTGATTTTGAGCTTGCCAATACTCTTGGAAAGCATAATCTAGTCAATGATATGTTGAGTCAGAATACTCAAATGTAGGCCATACGGGAACACAATGATGAATGGAAGTTAATGTCCATATTTTCTAAGCTGAATCTGGTGTTTCATGATAGTCATGAGTAGTCTTACCTCTCAACCTTGATTGTTACCTCTTCCCTCCATGAGTAGGTGTAGAGTATACAATTTTCATATCTTGAATGCTTGGGTCTTTATGAGAGTATATCAGGAGATAACCCACCTCCAAGTTGTTCTATGGACAGAGACAACATATTGCATATTCATGGGCGTGTATGGATTTCCACATGCATGAGAGTTGAGTTGATGAAAGATTCCCATACTTCTCAGTGGGAATTTCATCTATGAATCTCCAAGATGTATTTAGATATGTGAATCCAATATTGGTGTCTTGGGATAACATTTCATATAATAGTCTTTATCACTCGGTGTCCACCTTTCAGCTGGTGAAGGTGGAGCACTAGAGACCTACAGGCTTATTGCAACCACTTCCAGTTCCACAGTGGAAATGGAAAGATATTTCCATGGACTTTCTGCTCAGTTGTCCTAGGTCACCTAAGGGTAGCGACACTGTATGGGTTTTCATTGATAGAATGGAGAATGTGGCTCACTTCATACTTCTTCGAGAGACTTTCACATTCGATGAGCTAGGAATACTATATGTCTGTGATATCATATAGCTATACAAGTCCCAAATACTATCATTTTAGATGGGGATGCTCATTTCATGTCACGATTCTGGAAGGGATTGAAAAATTCTATGGGAATACAAGTGCTTTTAAGTATAGTTTTCACCCTTATATCGATCAACAATAGGAACGAACAATACCGGTTCTAGAGGATATGATCTAAGCATGTGTCCTTGATTTTAGTGGTTCTTGGGAAAATCATATCCCTCTTATTGATTTCACCTATAATAATAGATTTTATATGATAATTCATATGGATCCTTTTGATGCCTTGTATGGTAGGTCGTGCCGCTCACCCATGTGCTAACTAGAGGTATGTGAGGCATACCTACTAGGTTCTCATCTCATATAGGAAAGTTCATAGTAGGTTCATCTAATCAAGAATTGAATTACTACTACTCATTATATCCATAAATATTATGTCAATCATCATCAATGACCTCTAGATTTTGAGGTTGGGGATCATTTTTTTCCTTCGGGTATCACCCAGTCTAGGGAATAGATGGTTATGGAAGCATGGGAAGTTATCTCTTCTTTACGTAGGGATATTTGAGATTCTAGAGAGATTCAGTACAGTAGCCTATAGGTTTCTATTACCTCATAGGTACTGGGCCATGCATGAAATATTCCAAGTTTCACAACTTCTCCAATATCATACAGACTCGTCCCAAACCTTTGATCCTAAGAAAGTTGAGTTCGATGCGGATGCTCCTTTAAGGAGTATCTATTACACATCGTTGAATGGAGCACAATGTCTCTCTGAGACCAGTTTTTCCCATTGGTATATGTGCTATGGGAGCACAACCGGGTACATGATGAGACTTGGGAGAGGAAAGCTAAGGTATATTCCTAATGGCCATAGTTTTCTCAAATAGTGTTTAACCACCCTTGGAAGGTGAACTTGAGTAAAAGTTCTTTTAAGGGGGAAGACTGTAGGAACCCAATTTTTCAATCAGGTTTGGATCCTTCAAATTCAAATTTAATTCATTATTTTGGACATAATATGGATTCCTAATGAGTTAGAAATGGTCTCATGGGTGTCTGGGGCTTGTTCAGTGCCCGAAACCCATATTTTGGGGGGAAACTGGCCATGTCGCATGGTTGGTGCACAACCATGTAGAATAACTGTGTTAATTACCCTTTTCCTAGGTACATGTGTATGGTTTGCACATCATTTTTCAAGACATGTGGAAAATCATACACATGCTAATTTTTAGGGTAATTTTATTATTTTTCCCTTCATGTTCTAATTAATCCACCCCTTCTTCTGTAACTCAATATCTTGAAGGAGAACCTCCATTTTCTCCCAATTTGGAGATTTTTGAAGACCTAAGTTAGGGATCAAGATATATTCTTTGTCTGGGATATGATCGATCTTCCGTTCATCATGTTGTATGTGCAACGGTATGTACTAGAGTCTGTTTGAGCCTTTATTCTCCTCTCTTTATCTCGACCTAGTTATCGAGGTGTGAGAATTTTTACTCTTTTCTTAGTTATACTCCAATTCAAGAAAAATTATGCGTCGATACCTGAGGAGAGTCATACAAGCCTAAGGTGGGTTTTCTATAACTCATCCCCCAAGTTTATTGAATTTAGAATATCCGTTTGGGGCCCATTGATTTCATCAGGTTTCATTTATTAAAATTATATGCTATGATTATAGTCGTTAGAACTATATGGATCTTTCCAAATATTTGATTAGTTATTAGTTATAATATCCACAACTTCCAAAACCCCATGTAGGTTATTATTCCATAATTAGATTTTTAGTGTTTTGACATTTAATCCACCATTCGGGTGTGCCTTGGATTGACCTTTCTAAGGGTAATATTTCTTATAATAAATGTATTGTTTTATAATGTGAATTTTATAATGTAAAGTTCATGTATACTCACCACTTGACCCACCTAAGGTAAGTGATTCAAATTTGAAAATGAAATATCAAATGGAAATTGAAATTTATATTAAATATATGGGTTCATTGGATTAAATGTAAATGAATAATAGGTTGTATGTCTATATCACCCCTTACCCAATTAATGAAAGGTAGTTTAATAGACCTTAATTATTGAATATTACTTAAATAGATTTAATTAAGGTTTCATTCTACATAGTCATGTTACACTAATGAAAGAAAAGGCTTGAACCAAATGAGCTTATTGATTAATTGTGACTTGATTAAAAGGTTTCAGGACACTTGAACTTATCACACTAATAGAAGTCAAGGATTGAACCAATTAAATTATTATATGAATTCATTATCAAATAAGAGTGGCATGACTCAATTTCACCTTATATTTTATTGGGGAATTCCGTGAGAACTTAGGAACCCCATTATGATTCAAGGGTGTGGTTTTATTAGGTTGAAACCCACCAAGATCCGGATCCTTTTAAATTCAATGGATTCCCTGTATGACACCTTATGTTCCCTCACATATCATTAATGTATTCCTGAGATACACTATGTGGATCCAGAATTGACATGTAGGTTCAATGGTTAAATCTCATAGGTCCAAGTCACTGTTTAACCCCATCTTACCTTAGATGACAACCTCGCATTCAGTAGGAATCTTATTTTGAAATTCCTTGTAAGATGATCCTTGGATTACACTCTTAACCCTATTAAACATACAATTTTTATTGAGTTTGTGACCCTTGAGGTCTACATTGTCATGGTTGTTACCTTGAAACTTTCACTATTTATATTATCATGAGATGATGGAAGTGATAGCCATGCCTTATGTGACCTATTAATATAAATACATAATTGATTAACTAATGAACTGGTTACATGGACAGACACCATCTGAGGGATGAAGCAGGTACTTGGGTATTTAGTTACATTGAAATTATATATATATATATATATATATATATATATTGTTTGCTTGCACAATGTTATATTCTATTACACAATCCATAGGTTATAGACATTGTTGGTGGTGGCCTACTGATATTTATCTCACACCATTTCCAGGAACCTTTTGGCACCCAGAGAAGATTACACGGATGTGGGAGTGGAAAAAGGGAAGCATACTCCTTCAAACACTTGATTGCCTGCTGTTTAGGATGGAGCATGATAACAAAGGACTGAGCTAGATCTTAATATGCTTGAGATAGTCTTTGATTTTATTTATACTTATATGGAACATGTTGTTCATGTTGTCTTGTATCCATGTTTTCTAGTTTTTAGTGACATGACATATCATCAGTTGTTGAATGTTATTCCAGTTATTTCAATTGTTGTCATCCTGGTTCATTTATTCATTTTTTTATTTCGGTTATTTACTTGTATTTATTCCACTATTTACCTATGTTTATATTTATTCATTGTGTTATTATCTAGTAATGAGGGAATTGTATTCCCATGGACACACTCTAGGCCCTCACTACTAGTCGACAACCTCTGGTGTTCGGGAAGATGCATTTGAGGCCATGTGGCCTACCAAGATCAGGGCACCTGTTAAATGGAATCTGGGTCTAACATTTCACATTATATTATAAACATCTATATCCACAATATATAGGTTCTGTTCTTTCAAAAATACCAACTCTATACTCTTTAATAGGATATCTAAATGAGTCATTTCAAAGAAGAGGTAATTACCTTAACTAGTCACTTTCTTATTAATTCTTATTTTTTCTGATCTAAATACAATTTATTATTAATGAAATAATAACATTAGTATCCTAAATATACTAAAATGTGATTATGATTATGAAACTACCTTTATTCTATATCGTTCCATCAAATGGGAATTGAAAGTATCGCTCATGCTTATGTATGTCTTAACGTCTCCACATAGCAATATAATTAATTTTGGATCACCATATTTCATTTCTTATTGTTATGATGGGTTAAATTTTTATATATGATATTTATGAAATAATTAAGATTCAATAATGATAATATCATATCTACATTCTTACCTTTTTAACTATTGGAAAATAATAACATCATTCGCACGTACGTGTGGGCTACCAACTCCACGAAGCGATGATTTTTTTTCCATTTTATGTGGATGGTAATAAGGATATATTTAATGAATATATATGATATATATTATATAATAATTATTCTAGAAAGTTGATTTATTATTTACCATTATTTAAAATCATCTTTCAAAAATTAAAAACAACGTTCATGTGTGACATACCATCTCCATTAATGGTGTAATTCATGTTTCTATCTCTGTATTTTATGAATGACTATAAACATGTATAAAATGAATATATATAATATTTATATATTTTTTAAAATTATATAGATTATGGAACCATGATCAAATTACAAATACCAAAGCTACCAAAACAAAACAAACTTGAAAAACGAAGCAGATACACTCGAATATTGATTTTAATAAAGAAGTCTTAACAAACATATGAAAAAATGTATAAACTAAAAAATATGTGTTATATATGAGTATGGTTATGTAATATATTTATAATAAATATATATTCTTTATACAATATTTTTTAACATGTACTAAGGAAGTCAGACCTAAGGTAAGGGATTTTTAGTCTCTCTTTTATTTCAGGAAAACATATTCTATATTCACCACTCGTTTCTTTTTTGATATGTAAATTCTTCCACATGGACATTTTATATGAAAAATATATTTACTTTCATAATATTAAAAGTTTCATTTGATTTTATTCTTTAATGGGGCTGACAATTAAAATGTTTCCAAATTGGTAAGAGATTTTCAGCTCACTTTTATATTTGTGAGACACATGCCATATTAATAATTGTTTTCTTTTATGTGGTCTATATACTTCCCATGAATGTATTTTATAATGATTCATAAGAATTTTATGTGGATTTACATATCAATATATAGTTATTTATTTCATGGGGATTATGTTTCAAATGTTACCAAAGTGATAAGGGTTTTATATTAAAATCTCATTATATATTAGGATTGTTTATTACCAAGTTTCCAATGATGAAATATTATAATATAACTATCAATAAAATCATTAATTTTCTTAAAATATAGATATTTAATTACAATAAATGTTTTGATTTCATTTTCCTTATCTAATGTACTCATGATAAAAAAATATTTTTTAAGGATAATTGACTTTATTTCTATCTTTGATCAAAAAAACTTTTTCTTTTATATCTTATTTATTTAAAAATGTTTTAAAGAAGGTTTTTAATATACTCTTGTGATTATTTAATGTAATTTTTACCCATTTTTGAATTTTTATGAAATTATTTAAAATTAATCTTCTTGTCATTTTCTACATGATGTAATTTTTGAAATTTTCTTCAAAAGTGTGAAAGGAATGTTTTATTTTAATGTATACATCATGAATGAAATTTACCTCCATCATGGGTGATCAATGTTTTGAATATTACTTTAAAATTTTTGAAGGTTCCAATAAAATAAAATGTTTTCCTTAATATTTGGAAAATTATTATATTTTAAAAACGTTATTTCAAATTGAAAGTCATATTTCCCACAAGAATGTTCTAAGTGTTTTTTTCAAAATCATTTTCTATTTAAGATGAAATCCTTTGGTGTTAATTAAGCTTTACTAGGGATATCATCCAATTATACCATAATTTTTATTTCATTGGATGGTTGTTAATGAAACCCATTTCTTTTACACTGGTTATGCTATTGTGAAGTCAAACTCGTTTCTTTCCTACAGGTTATTCTATGATGAGATTTTTATGAAACCCATTTATTTTAATGGGTTCTGATATGATGAATGTTTTATGATTTTTTGGAACACATATTCATGGTTTTCATCATGTGAAACTGGTTACATTATAAATAACTACATTGGTTATCCTAAACAGAGGACGGTGGTTACATTATATGCAAGAAAGGTAGTCACGTTATATCCAAGGATGGGTGTGACATATATCTCCCTCAAATGAATGGGGTAATGATTAATATCTCATGGTATAAAAAGGAATATAATGGGGAGTTAATCTAATTCTATAAAGGGATTTCTCTACTATAATAGATATGGGAGTGAACCCTAACTATTATGATGGTTTTGAGAGTGAACATGTTCCACTATAATAGTCTTTGCAGTGATACTTGACTACTAAGGAAATGATTTTATATTATTATGAATATGAAACAAAATTATGTCTCATGATAATGTTATGTTATCATAGACAAAGTTATTTGATTCCTTTGTGATTCATGTCTTATGAACTACCAAGATTTATTCCATGACTTAAGATTATGATTTATGGTATGTATGGGTATGATTTTAAAATTTTTAATCTCATGTACTCATACCCTTAGGCTCATGTTATGATTATGTGATCATTAATATCTCCCTTGTAACACAAAAATATTTTGTGAAATTTTTATCCTTGAATTAATTTTATATTTTAAATATTCTACATTTCATGCAACACTAAATATAGCTTGTGTTATATTAAACACTATGTTTCAATTGAATTTCATGCAACACCAAGTTAAGATTGCACTACATGAAACACATATATTATCTTTTAGTACACACACTATTATTTTTGGCTTTTGTTACACACAATGTTTATTTCCTTCGATAGCTTGTGTTACACACAATACCAAGTTTTAAAGAACTAAAATATACTATTAATATTATTATTAAAATATTATTAAAGTTTTCACCTAGATTTTGGAATGGAGGATATAAATAATATTAATTAAATTATTAAAATATGTTTTATATGTGTATATTATAATAATTATTTGGTGACTAATTAACTAGAAACAACAATAAAACTCATTTGATAATATAAAAGATGTTTTTCTGGAAAACTATATGTAACAACATGGATTCACGAGGATTGACCCATTGTGTGTTCCTGAGTTTTGTGAAGCTCGGAGGAGGTTCAGATAAAGATTGGAGGATTTTGGGTGCTGAGAGCTTGAAGTAGAGAGCTTTCATGGTGTGAAAGTGGGTTTCATGCTATGTAGTAGAAATATTTCACAAAGTGAAAGTGAGTTTCTTTTCATGTAATATTTTGGGGTTCAAAAAATAAAATAAAGCTATGAGGCAAAATGTTTTTAGGAAAAACATGAAACCTGGGGGTTATACGATGTGAAAAGGGATTTCATGCCATGTAATACCACAACATAGTATGTTTTATGCCTTTTTCAGCTGCTCGGTTTTTGCTAAAACCTATGTAAAAAGTATATCTCCCTCAACCCCAGGCGACATGACGACCCTATATTCGTCATTTTGGGGATTCCTTCATCAAGTAATGATTCCTAGCTCCCTATTTTGATCCATATCAATCCTTATTTTATATAAGGTACAATCCACCTTAATTCTTGCAGTTTATTTGATCTATTTCCTATTTTATCTCTTTTCCATATGATGTCACATGATCTCCATGTTCCTAATGGATTTTTCTTGGTTTTTGGTTGGTGATATTGTGCCACAACATCCTTAAGTGGATTTATTTGTTGCGATAGAGGTGATAGTGATCCTTTTTGTGGTATGTTCTCATGTAAAGACCGTCGATAAACTTTTGAGGTAGGAGATTCGTTGATTCTCTATTTAATTATGTGCAATTGTATATTTAGTATTGTTTATCCCCTTGGATCACAGTGAAATTGACCTAAATAATTACTTGAACTCAATTAAAGAATTGGTATCGATTATATAGAGATATTGTTTCTTCATTCCATGATAATGGTTTGCCTCTTGATTTTATAGATAATGTGATATTTAATCCTCGATCGGTTCTGCATGTTTTTATTGATGGAAATTGGTAAAGAATGTATAGATGTAATTAATTGGTAATTAATTGTCTAATTGGTTAAAGAGGCATGTTTAATAAATTCTATTATTGTTGTTATAATTTGATGTTAAAAAAATTGGTGTAGATATGAACGTTTAATGGAAGTGGTAAATGAACTTGAAGCATATTGATGCTTGTTTATAAAGAAATTAAATACATATTAAATTAGTCATTTAATTGATTTTTTATGGCTTCTGATATCTTGTTTCTTAGGTTGCTCATCGTTGGAACCTTTCAATAGTGAATCGGTTAATTAAACACAGAATAAGAACTAGTTATGTGATAAGGATAATGCCTTTATAGGTCCTGAATTTCCTTCTAGATTTTAAAGGCCAAGTGGCTTATATTTTAGAGCCATGCAATCTTTTTTTGTGTGAAAGATGAATGCCTTGCTTTGTGGATGAGAGCACATCTCTATATTTGTTCCTGCAACTTGTGATGTTCTCTAGATACGAGACTTTTGGTATGTGGGGTAGGGAGGCTCGGATGTGATGTGAGTCTAGGATGGCTGATCCTGGAGAGTTTTTCTGGTATGTGGGGTAGGAAGGCCTAGTTGATGTGCTAGAAGTTGACTCCTAGATTGGTGAGATGCATAGTTTTATGCATGTGATGTCGTGGAGGACACAAAAGATGAAAAAACGGGTTGAAGTTGGGAATACTCATTGATGTGGAAGTCAGATTCTTGTTGAATCTATTGGTTGTTTATCTGGTTTAATTTTCTTAATACTTTAGGTAGAAAGTATTTTCCCTCCTTCCAAGAGAGGTGAAGAACCATAGGGTTTTCCACATGCTTTCTGTGTTTATCTTCTCATGGTTGGATGGTTCTATGATCCTGCTATATGTGGCCAAGACTCAACAAGTAGTTCATATAATCACCGTGTTAATCCCCTTGTGTTTTGTATCTTATAATTTTTTTCAAGAATAACTAGAATTGTTGGTAGTGGTCATTTTTTTTAAATAAACGAAATGGATAAATATTTATCCTTTGGGGTTGGAGATTACTGGGATGCAATACTGGGGTTGTAATTATGAGAATTTGTGGACTGGGTTTGGTAATTCCTGGAGGGAATGGATTTTTTTAAGATAAAAATGAAATGTCCCCAACCAACCTAGGTCAACCCTGAATCAGTCACTCCAGATGGTCTACAGCATGGCCCGAGGGGTATTCCTGATCCCCATGGGTGGGAAAATAGTGTCGAGCATCAAGATGAACCATTGGGAATGATTTGACCCATAAAAAATATAAATAAATAAATATAAACTGAATGGAATAAATAAAACACTAAAAATAGAACACAGTTTCACAGTGAAACATACCTCCAACTAACTTCGTGGTTCACCACCAAACATTGAACCATGAATGCTCCATGAGTGATCCAATGCTAGAGGAACCTAAACCTAAAAAATAAAGTTGTCTTGAGCACTAAAATTCTCAATAGGAATGCAAAAGATAAACCACATAATCTGTGTATTTTCCTTTCCCAAAGCATTCCATTAATGCTACTTTAAAATTAATTTATAAAAAATATGTTTTTCACAATTTATTAAACTAACACATATTTCCAATTTTAGAATCAAACACATTCCACCGTCTATTTTCAAAAAAATTATCCTTTTGATACCAAAAACAAACCCAAATGCCTATTAAAAACCATACAAGTATGTGATGAAAATAAATAAATAAATAGTGCATGTTGAAAACTAAAAACAATAGAAAGTAAAAAAGTAGATAAGCATAGTAACCATAGATGATCCTAAAAATCCCTAGAAGACCCTTGAAATTAATCTGATCGGAACCACCTATCTGTGTATGCTGAAGCCCCTAAGTCTATAACCAACTTACCACCCTCAACTGGCCAATCCACTGGCACATCCTACCTATCCTATCTGCAATCTAGGGGGTACCGACCCATCTATATAAGGTTGATCAGGAACTGTCACCAGATCCTCTAAACTTCTCGTATGAAACCACAATGAATATACATAAGTTGTGTAAGTAAGAGGTCTACACACATGTGACTCACCTTACATGTCGTCACCACACTTACCGACCCCAAACACAGACACCCTATACGATAACCCATAAAGGGGTATCCCCCCAATAGAGGTGCCCTATATCTATACATATATATATATATATGTATATACATTACTTCATCAGAAGTACCAATCATGCATTTTTATTTTCAAAACCACGTTATTTCCTAATATCAACACAAGACATAATTTCTAAATACACAACACCAAATGGGCCCTTACTTTATGAGACCAAATGATTTTACAAAAAATATTTACAAACTCTTTTCAAAGAAAAAACTGACTCTGCCTTTATGTTTTCAATTCCAAATGGGCCTTTTCACAAACATTCATCAAGACATGCTTTGAGGCCAACTAGGCCAAACCCCTTTTAAGATTTCATTAAAAATTTCTTTTTGAAATCATACAAGGGAAGAAACCTGGTCATCACTTCATTTAAACATTTAAATCATTTCTTTTAAAACACGTAAGTTGTTAAATGTGAGTTTAACATTACACACCCAAATACATTTACTAAAACATTTCCAAACCCTTTCCTAATATAATTTAAAATTCCAATTTTACCCAAACTTTCCTTAATATCCAAATAGGCACTTATGATTTCTAAATCTCATCACCTTTGAAAAATTATTTCCAAAACTAAAGTAAAACATGACACATTATGAAATATGAATAATGAGCCCTAAGAAAAACACACGCCCAAAGAACATCTCAATCGTCAAATATATCAAACATAGGAAAACAACATTTGAAACAATTTTGAGAAATCACAAACAATGTAACCAATGTACCATTTGAGAAGCCAAGGTTTAGGAAAACATCACTTTGAGGTGCCATATTCACTTTAGTTCACATCATTGTGTGCACCTTGTGCACACATTGATGTGCCATCATCTAATGACACTCTCTAAATCTCTATGAAAACACCCCAAAACCATTTTCAAACCACCTATTGCTTCAGAACCAAACCCAACCATTCCACAAAATTTAAAGGGCATGAATAAACTTCTTCTAAAACCACAAGAAACCTTTTGAAATCATTTTGAAAAATATCATTTTTATTCTAAAACAACACCACCTCAATTCTCAAGCCATAAAGCCAACCAAATCACACATCCTTCAATGTTTGTGCACTGGATAAAATTTACCCAAAATGAAACAAAGAATAAATATCACCAAAATGATCAATTTAACTTTTAAAGAACACATAACATTTTATCAAACACAATTGGTTCTAAAAAACATAGGTATAATCAAATAATAATTTCAAATACTATTTTTAACAATTTCTACCAATGTGGAAACACCATAACAAATTAACTACATACATTATGAAAGTGATAATCAAGTATAAAAATTTATTTAAAAAAAATTGGTCATTTAATCAAACACCTCATGTATACTATTATATATCAGATAGGAAGATACCCCTAGAAAAATTAGTTCCAAAAAAATTTACCATTATAAAAACACAACACAATTCTAAGTGAATACACTACAGGTATGTGAATCAAATTTTCATATTAATTAAGAAATACAAAATCACCCATAAAATTAATTGTAAAATAAAATAGTGGATTTACCTACATCAAAGGGGGTGTGTATGCAACAACTCTTTAATGGAAGGAAGAACAGGGCCTCCCAAACATGTTGCAAACCCTAATTTTGAAGAAACATAAACCCCAAGAAAACCCTAACCAATAGGGTTTGGTCAAACAATAAACCCCCTTTAAAACCCTAGAAATATTGAGTGGAAGAGAGGGCAAATCACCATAGGGGGAGAGGGTGTGGCTACTAGAGAGAAAGAGTGACTCGCCGAATATGAGGTAGGGGTTGTCATACACAAGCAGGGACTCCACGTGATTGAAGGGCCACACAAGGAGGAGGGGAAGCGTAATGAGGAGGGGTGTAGTTGGAGGGGTGCGCTATCAAGGAGGAGGTATGGCTAGATGTGGGGAGGTCTGGAGGAGGGCAGTACCGTGCATGGAAGGGGGGAGTGTTGGAAAGTTACACAGAAGAGGTTAGGGGTGATGCGGGTCATGCAGGGGAGGGGGAGGAAAAGGGAAACCCCTCATTTGGGGGTTTAATAAAAAAATAAGAAAAGGCCTAAATAAAATTTATTGTAATAATAATAATAACTTAATAATAAAAATAATCATCATCATAATCATAATAATATCATTATTATTAAACATTTTTTTAGTTTTATTTTATTCACATTTTATTTTATTTTTCATTTAATATTTATTATTTTTAGACGTAGAGCAGGCCACACAGTTTGGTCACATGGTCTGCCAGGTCGTGCGCTAACCATGCACAGTCCACTGGGGGGAGGGGTACTCACATGGGATGGTCACATGGTTTACCAAACCATGCACCAATCATATCAAGAACCTCTTCTTGGTTCCCAGAACTAAACCACATGATTTCCCAAATCACGCCCATGCCAAAACCTCACTGAAAAATATTAAAATAAAAAAACATTAATTAGGTCTCAGGATGAACCCCAACCAAAAGGATACAAGACCAATAAATAAAAAAATAAAAAAATTAAAGGTCGAGTTGTGAAAATTCTCCCTACCATAGACACTTTCTTCCTCAAGAAATTCACGTAGCCAAAGGATAATTAAAACTCAAATCCATTCCCAAAAAAACTGAGAGAGAAATCAAGAACCTCGGGGTGACTATTCACTCCACAAATCACACTCGAACGATCAAGAAGATCCCAGAGAATAAAAGAACCAGATAACATGAGAGGGATCTCCCCACCACAAAGACTCAAGTAGAATGAGAACTTGAAACCCAAATACTTCACCCCAGGGAGGGGCCAATGTAGAAACTCCCAACCAAATTCACCTGACTTCTCCACATGAGCTAAACCACACTACTGAGACTTAAATGAAAAACCCCACTAAAAGCAACCTGACATACCAAGACACTGGGAACTTACACAACTTCTTCATACCAGACGAACAAAACCATCATTGAAATCAAGACTAGGGAATTTCCAACACAAACTAATCTAGTTTCCTTATTATAAGGGAAACAACACCACTACCAAAACTAGATGTTTCCTACACAATTTTTCCCACAAAACTAAGGGAAACCCATGATAAGAACTCAATCTAAAAATTTATACACCATTTAACAATTCCCATAAACCCTAAACACCCACATAACCAGAGGAACACCACCAAAACCGAAACCAACTCCTACAAAGTTCAAACGCATGTTTAGAAAAATGAACGATTAAGAAAACCATATTTAAAATAGATGAAACCTCTTGGGTTGCGATAGAGAGATTTTATCACACTATTACAACAAGATATGAACATACAACAACAAAAAAACAAGAATAAGAAAACCTTAAATGTATCTATTCCAAAATAAAAAATAAAGAACCTGGCTAAGGTCTTAAATACCTCAGTCAACCTAAACTGTGTGAGAGATTCACCTTGAGACCTATGGTTGGGGTTTTGATGGATGAAGCATATCCTACCTCATATCATGTACAAGCATCAATCGGTCATAACACCTTCTTCGAGCAATGCTTCCTACAGAACTTTTCCAGGTGACCCATATGGCCACAATGACAGTAGGTCTTCAAAGGGGTCAACAAGATGGATTCAAATGCCCAGACCAGCCACATTTATGGCACACTAGAAATTGGCCTAAAGAACTGTAATTCAAAACCAATGAGAATAAATCCTTAGTAATAGGTTCCTCTATCATACTCTCCTTTCCATATGGGGAAACATCACAAATGATGAGAGGCACCAGATTACCAACCATCTATGCTTAGGAAACCAACTCATCAAGAAACACTTCATCCACTAGCTTCTAAAAAAATGTCCTTAGAATATAGGACTTTCTCCATGACCTCCTTACAAAGACCCCCAAGAAAAAGAGAAGATTTAATTAGATTCTATGACACCACATCCAAGGAAAAATAAGCCAGCTCCTTGAAACTGTCGACATAGGCCTTCACTCCCTATTGTACTTATTGAATACGCATAAGATCTTCCCATTTCCTTGTCTTCACCTCTCAGTTATGAACCATCGGATGAACACAAATTTAAGGAAATCCCACATCATCCCAACTTGCATAGATAGTGGGGAAATAACTCTCATTCATCCAGAGTAGGACCTTTGAATAGACCCAAAATAGCACACACACTGATAGCTTCAGAAGTTCCCAATAGATTGAAGACATGATCAAACTCTTCAAACCAATAAACTACCTCTAACAGATTAAGATCACCATGATAAACAAGAAAAAATCGAGAAGAACCAGATACTGGGCTTGAATCAATGGAATCCTTGGGAACCATTATGGGAAGAATTTTTTTAAAAAGATCAAGGAACACAAAACTAAGACCATAATCAATCCAAAAGAACCAGTCAGAAGCCAAATACACAGTGGAATAACCAAAAAATATCTTTCTAAATTCCACTATTTTAATTTAAATTTCAAAACTGATTTTATCTAGGTACATTTTCTAAATACCAAACCCCACTGTTTAAACCAAATTCAATTTCCAAAAAAACATTTCCTACTCCAAATTCGCTTAGGAAAAACCAAGCCAAGCCTTTAATTTCAAATACACACCCAAGTAATCCCATGAACCTTTTCACATGTTTTCATCGGATTCTATCCATAAATTTCATCATGCACTTTCCATACACTCCATCACATGTGAAAACGTTCATAAGGAGAACCCAAGGTTTCATTCAAACTATTTCTTTAGAAAATCCAAACATTTACCAAATTCTCAAATCCAAAACAATTTAAATTTTAAAGACCACTTTCATTTTCAAAAGCAGCCTTACACCAACCAGAACCAGAATGAAACTTTACTTTCATAAAACTACTAGAATTAGGAACTTTTTTTCATACCTAACCTAGTGACATGGTAGTAGGACATGCCCCAAGTAAGCATCAATAACTAGGAGGTAATTGAACTATGTTCTCAGACTCCATATGGGACACTGCTCCAAATGGGATCACAATGTGACACTAACTCACCTCCGTTGTCACATATCATTCCAAAAAAAGATAAAAAACTCACTTCCTAGACTATGCCTAGTAACTCATGGATTATTATGATTAAGGGTTCATGATTCCATTCCCGTACCATCCTCCCGAGCCCTAAAAATATTAATCTCCATCTTCCAGACTCCCCAAATAATAAGGTCCTACCTCTGATACAATGTTTCCACAAAATGACTGAGGTCGACCCGGAATATGTCACTCGAGTTGGTCTAGGGCATGGGTCTAGAGGTGCTCTCGATACCCAAAAGATGGTAACTAGTGTTGGGAATCAAGATAAAACTATTGGGAATGATTTGGACCATGAAAAAAGAAAAATAAATAAATATAAATAGAACAGAATAAATAAAAACTAGTAGAGGAAAATTTAATAGAGTTTAACAGTGAAACATTATTCCAAGTGATTTCATGGGTCACCACCAAACATCGAACCATTCTCACTACAAGATCGATCCAACACTAGAAGAAACTAAAACTAAAAAGATAAATTATGAATTATAAATGAAATACTCAGTAGGAATACCAAAGATAAACAAAAAAATCCCTGAATTTTCCTTTCCTAAAAACATTATATTAACACTAGTTTTAGATAAATTTAAAAAAAAATAATTTTTTCACATTTTATTAAATAAAAAAATCTTTCCTGTTTTAAAATCCAACACAAGCCACCTTCCATTTTCAAAAACAAATTATCCTTTTGATATAAAAACCTAAGACAATTTCTTAATAAAAAATATAAGGTTCTGCTAAAAATAAATAAATAAAAAGTGAATGATGAAAACTAAAATCAACATAATGTAAATAAGTAGATAAACATAGTAATCATGGGTGATCCTAAACATCCCTAGAAAACCCCTAGATGTACTCGGTTCAAACCACCTTCAGGCATACGATGAATCCCCTGAGTCTATAACCAACTATCTTCCCTCAACTATCCAATATAGTGGCACATCCCACCTATAATATATGTAATCAATGGGGTACCAACCCATCTAATCGGGGTTGATCAGTAACCGTCACCCGATCCTCTAAAAGACGCCCAGGAACCCATGCTGAATATACATAAACTGTGTAAGTATGATGCCCTCATACGTGTCACTCACCTAACCTTCTATCACTACACTTTCTTGACCAAAACACGAAAAACCTATAAGATAAACAATAAAGGGATATCCCTACTATAGAGGTTACCTATATATGTATACATTACTTCATCGAAAGTTCCAACCAGGCATTTACATTTTCCAAACCACATTATTTCTTAAAATCAATACAAAACATCATTCTAAATACACAATGCCAAATGGACCCTTACTTTATGAGATGAAATTCATTTTCCAAAAATATTTACAAACTCTTTCCAAAGAAAAAACAAATTCTACCTTAATGTTTCTATTTCCAAATTGGCCTTTTTCATTAACATTCATCAAGACACACTTTGAGTCCAACCGGTCAAAATTCTTTTTAAGATTTCATCAAAAACCACTTTGTAAATAACACAAGGAAACCAATTAGTTCATCACTACATTTTAACATTTAAATCATTTCTTTGAAAACACATAAGTAACAAAACCAACCTTTAACATTACATACCCAAATACATTTACCAAACCATTTCCAAAACATTTCCTAAAATAATTTAAAATTCCAATTTTACCCAAATTTTTTAATAGCCAAATGGGCCCTTAAAAATTTTAAATCTTGTCACCAAAACAAAATTATTTCCAAAACATTAGTAAAACATGCCACCTTAGGAAATATGTAGAATGGTCCCTAGGCCAAAACACGCCCAAAGCACATCTCAATTATCAAACTTGTCAAACTCTAAAAAACCATATTTGAAACCATTTTTAGAAATCACACACAAAGAAACCAATACACCATTTGATAAACCAAGGTTCATAAAAACATCACTTTGTGCTATCATCTTCACTTGATTACATGCCAATGTGTGCACCTTCTGCACCCATTGATGTTCCATCATCAAATAACACTCTCTAAATCTCCATGAAAACACACCAAACCCATTTTCAAACAACCAATTGACATTAGAACTAAACCCAACCATTCCAAAAAAAATTAAAGGGAATAAATAACCTTTTTTGAAACCATAAGAACCCTTTTGAAATAATTATCAAAAAAACACCATTTTTTTTCTAAAATAACAGCATCTTAATTCTCAAGCCATAAAATCCAACCAAATCATCTATCCTTCAAAGTTCGTGCACTAAATAAAATTTATCAAAAATGCATCAAAGCTAAAATATCCCAACAATGATCAATTTCACTTTTAAAGAACAAATAACATTTTATCAAACACAACAGGTGCACAAATACATAAAAATAATCAAATAATCTTTTCAAAGACTATTTTTAACAATTTCTACCGATGTGAAAACACCATTAAAAATTAACTACATAAATTATGAATGTATGAATCACTTTTAAAAATTAATTTAAACAAAATTGTAAGTTTAATGAAATGCCTCATTTAAACCACTATATAGAATATAGTAAAATACCCCCTGAAAAATAAGTTTCACCAATGTTTTTCCATCATAAAAACACTACACAATGCTAAGTGCATACATTATGGGTATGCAAATCACATTTTCATATTAATTAAAAAATAAAAAATCCTCAGCAGAATGAAATGGAAAGAAAAATATTGGATTCACCTACCTCAAAGGGGTTGCAGATATAATTACACTTCAATAGAACTAAGAACAAGGCCTCCCAGACATATCTCCAACCCTAAATTTTAAGAAACACAAACCCCATGAAAACCCACACCATTAAGGTTTAGTAAAATAAGAAACACCCTTTAAAACCATATCAATTTAGAGGGGAAGAGAGGTAAACTCACCGTAGGGGGAGAGGGTGTGTTTACCAGAGGGAAGGAGTGGGTCACTGGAGAGGATGAGGGGGTAATCGTTCATGATCAAGGAGTTCATGTGAGGGATGGGTCACGCAAGGAGGAGTGGATGCATGTGGAAGAGGGTCACCAATAGAGGCGTGCTCCATTAGGGAGGAGGTATAGTTGGAAGAGAGGAGAATGACATCACACAATGGAGGGGGCCATCAGCGGGTCGCGCAGAAGAGGGTAGGGGGCGATGTGGGTTACATAGGATAGGGGAGGGGGAGGGAAACCCCTCTTTAGGTGGGTTAATAAAATAAAAAATAAAATAAAAGAAGACCTAAATAAAATATATTATAATAATATTAATAACTTAATAATAATAATAATAACTTAATAATAATTATAATCATAATCAAAATCATAATAATCATAATATCATTATCATTATTATTAAATATTATTTTAGTTTTATTTTACTCTGATTTTATTTTTTTTGTTTAATTTTATTTTTCACTTAATTTTTATTATTTTTAGATGTAGAATAGGCTTCACTGTTTGGTTGCATAGTGTGTCAAGTTGTGGTCATACTGTGTGCAGGCCACTGAAGGGAAGGGTGTACTCGCACGGGTTGGTCGCATGGTTTACCAAACTATGTGCCAACCATGTTGAGAGCCTCTACTCGGTTCCCAGAACTAAACCACACGGTTTCTGCACACTTTATCAAACTGTGCGCAAACTGTAAGTAGGCCAAAAACTCACCCAAAAGTTTTAAAATCTGAAAAATTTACCCGAGTCTCAACTCCAACCCCAATCGGAAAGATCCAAGATAAAGAAATAATCAAATAAAATAATTTTAAAGTTTGAGTTGTAACATTAAATATAATGTATAATTTGTTAATGGTAAATTAATGTTTATAAATTAATTAACATAATGTAAAACTGATAAAAAGGGAAAATGTAATTTAATTTAGCTCTTTAAATGGTTGTGTGATTAGAGGATATCTAGTCTTTGCAGTCTGGGAGTCCAAGAGATGTTAGATATAAATTATTCTAATACTATGTTGTTCCTATAGTGTGGTTGTGAGCTATATTATATCATGTAATTTTTGTGTTTCTATACACTACTCCACCCTATCGATTGGGGAAACTGACACCCCAAGGATTTTGATCCCTGGAGGTGTTTTCCCCAATATCCCAGTGGGAGGATGGATAGATAACTACCCCCTTTGGCCTTGGTCTCTTCTCTTGGTAGTTACTTGTACTAGTATACATAGTGGTTAGTATTCTCCATTTATGTGTGAAGTGGGTTTTAATAGTATATGGTGTCTTCAAACACATATATTTTAGATATAGTTTTCTAATGACTACTATAGGTATAATGTGTATATGATGTAATGTCTTAAGGATCCTTACTCAGTGTATGGGTTGTAATGGATTGAGGTATAATACCCGATGTATGATACATGTTACGCGGGTTGTGGTGGATTTTAAAAACTACCTGGTTACTTTGGTTATGTGGACATGGTGGTGTGATGCATGGATTTCATGTCGACTCATGAGGTGCATATTGTGGTGCTTTTTCCAGGTGTCTTTGGGCTAGTGTTTTTGGAGAGAGATGCTCAGGACGTGCGACTTTGGGGGAAAGTGTCAAGCCAGTGGGGACGTGGTAGCAGGGTACCCTTTATATTCTTTATTATATTATATTTTCTTGCATGCGATACTTTGTGAGAGTAATCATCGCGAGGTTGGTAACTTATTATACATGTTTAGGTTATGAGTTAGTTTCACTTTTTTTCATTTTATTTTACCATGATTTATTTAATTTTTCATGAGAGTTTTTAGGGAGGATCCTACTAAGTATACTGTTATAATCACCCTACGTATATATAAACTATTTTTTAGTTTTTTTAGAGAAGATTGGAGATCAAGATAGTTACTACTAGCTTGTGGGTTGTAGGAGCTATTTGGGCTTTGTGTTCTTTGTTGTCTTTACTTTATATTGGTACTTTCAGTTTTTTCACTCAATTGTAGTAGTTCTTGAATGACATTACAAAACTTAAATTTTTATTTTCTTTTATATTGTAGTCTGAATAGTATTTTTTTGGTTTCTAACTCATCTCTCTCTTCAACATGTGTTCTCTTAGAGGGTAATTCCTACCATTTGGGTGTTTACTATACCTTCGATGCTAGTCACCAACCCAAGTCCTACAGGAGGCAGGACTCAGGGGTCACTATCTCTCATCTCCCATTTTTGAGCCAGGATGGGTACACATTGTGAGGAGGGGTTCGTGATAAAGTGGCATCAGAGGTCTGGTTGAGGGATAGGATGGAGTTTGGGGTTAGGAACTGGTGAGGTTTCATGTGTTGGTAGGGAAATGGTGTCATATAAGTTTATAAATCACTGTAAACAAGGGATATCGGCTAAGACGTGGGTATTTAGGTCCCCATTGATCAGATACATTGACCTTTAATATTATAGTGACTACTAAATGAAGTGATACTGGTTGTAGGGTAGATACCTAGGAAAGGATCATGTATCATTTTTCTTTGTTCCTGTGTTTGAATGGGTAGACCTTCAGATAATTTATCCTAAATTGAATAAAAGAAAACAATTAATTAATGCTAAATTATTCCATATTATAGGTTTAAGAGATCTAAATATTTTTTCTTTTTTAGGTATGGCTCCATGTCAATGTCCTCGTCAAGTTCATGCATAAGATGTTTAGTAGGTTGTGCTAGCAGATTACCGCATAGTAGAGGTTGACGACAAAGACACTTGGAGAAGCACACTCTAAGAGTTTCAATTCCAGATTCTATAAAATTATTAGGGTTCTATTTTATATTAAGTCACATAAGACTAGTTAGAAGAGGTTGAGATATCCTTTAGTTCAATATGTTCTTGGAAGGAAAATTGGGTATCAATGGTTGTGATGATTCTGTTTTGGGCAGCGAGGCAGTTGTGGTTCTTGTTGCTCAGAGATTGTGACAAGTTGGTAGTCTCATGGGAGGAGTTCTGTGACTAGTTCGGAGTCGAGTTTCTTTCTTTGACCATGATGGCGGCTAGTCACCAGGAGATACTTAGCCTTATATAGGGGAGCTCTAGTTTGTGAGAGTTTGGAATCTATTTTAGGAATGTTATGTGATATTCTTCAGACCAATTTCTAGATAAAGAGTCCAAGGTGAGGCATTTCGAGGGGGCTTTACATCTAGAGATCCAGTACTAGGTCATCCTATTTATGCTGAAGACATATCTTGAGGTTCTAGTGAGATAAGAGGTAATTGAGATGATTTTAACCAGAACTGGATCATCATGAGAGGGGATTCATCAAGATTTCTCACAAAGTAGATCTAGGGTCCATGGTTCCCAATTTTTAGGGTAAAAGAGCTTTTAGTTAGAAGATGGTAGGTCCCAGCCTCAAAATCACATTTATATGGGGGAAGTTTCTCTCAGGCCTATACCAAGGAATCATATCCATGTTTTTATTATGAAATATGAGTTCATCGGTAGCGAGAGTTTGCAAAATTTTTGAGCAGTTAGCATGCGCTGGGTGTTCCTCTCCAGTTTCCTTTGTTGTGGCCATTCCAACTGAGACAATAGTAGAAGGTTTATCTAGTTTGGGATCAACAGAGAGTAAATGGGTCAGGCATAGGATATCCCTAGGATTATCCCCATCCTCAAAGAGTAGAGTGTGGTTGTGGAGGTGGTTGTCAGTATGGTCATAGAATTTGTGGAGCAGGCCGTGGTCATCTTCATGTTTTAGTGTTACTAACACTAGGCGATCCAGATGTCATTTGAGGTACCGTTTTCTTGTTTTTTACTTGGGTTCAGGACTTTTTTGATATAGGATCAATGTACTCATTTATATCACTTTCCCTTTTCAATGATTTTGGAATCAAGGTAGAGAGGCTTATAGTTCCCTTGGTGTTGACTATGCTAGTTGGAGGCTGAGCTGACTTGTTTGAAGTATGTAGAGAGTATGATCTAGTTCTTGGGAAGCACTGCTCTTGGGGATATTTTCTATGTTTGAATATACAACTATATTATGTCATCCTCATCATGTATTGGTTGTATTTGTTGTATGATATCATCAATTTCTTTAAGAGGAAGGTCATGTTAGTTGATGAAAATAGAGAGATAGTAGTGTTTGTTGGCTTGCGAGACTCTCGGATGGGTCATACACATGTTCCTTCCTTTTCATCCTTGGTATCTGAGCTAACATTGAGTTCATCATATGTTCAGTAGTTTTCATTTCCAAGGGTTGTAGAAGAGTAATCTGATATCTTTCCATAGGATATGGTATTGTTACCCCATGGACGAGAGATTGAGTTTGGGATCAAACTATAGCCATGAGTGTCTCCTATATAGATGTCTCTATATAGGATGGTGCCTTATGAGTTGTGAGAGAAGTGTATAAATCTTGATATTCTATTGCAGTATAGTTTTTTCAGATGAGTGTTTCACCGTGGTGTGCACCATTTTTGTTCGTGAAGAAGGTTGGTGGAAGTTTTCAGTTGTGTATCGATTATCATTGCTTTTAAAAAGATGACAGTGAAGAATTACTACACTCTTACATGGATTGATGATTTATTCTATCAACTAAATGGGGTGATTCGGTTCTCAAATATCGATTTTTTTCAAGATATCATGAGATGCGAATGAAGGATAATGATATTTTGAAGACTGATTTCGGTTGTTTTCATGGGCATTATTAGTTCATTGTGAGTTTTTTCAGTGTGATGAATGCTCCATCTATATTCATGGGGTTAATGAACACTATATTATAGGATTACCTGGATAAGTTCATGGTGGTTTTCATCGACAACATCCTCGTTTACTGAGCATCTAGGTAAGAGAATGAAATCCATCTCTGTTTTATTTTGGGTGTTCTTCGTCATTAGCGGTTCTTTGGGAAATTGTCAAAGTGTGAGTTATGGGCTTTAAAAGTCTATTTATTTTTTCTTGATGTATCCCATTGGGGAGTAGTTGTGGATCTATTGAAGATATAAGTATTTTTGTCTTGGAAATACCCCAATATATTGGAAGAGGTGTGAAGCTTCCTTGGTCTAGCAGGATATTATAGGAGGTTCGTAGCCGATTTCTCTCAGGTTGAGACTCCTATGATAGTGTTGAACAAAAATGATCAGGAATTCATATAGACCAATCAGTTCCAGGCTTATTTTGAGTATCTAAAGTAGAAGTTGTTTAGTTCTCTAGTTCTTTTTTTCAACATAAGGATTTCAATTTAAGGTTTTCTAGGATACAGTACGTCATTGGTTGGGATGTGTTATGATGTAGCAGAGATCGGTCATTTTTTGTGGGTCTTAGCAATTTCATATCCATAAGAATTATTAGGCCACCCATGATCTTGAATTTGAATCATTGGTGTTTTCCATATATTTTTAGAGATAATACCTCATCGGTGAGTGCTTTGTGGTCATCACTGATCATAAAATCTTGATGTATGTTTTCTTCCAATGTGACTTAAACTTGCACCAGCATCGGTAGATGGAGATATTATAGGATTACAACTTTGAGATTATTTATACACCTGGAAAGAGAAATTATGTGGCCGACACGTTTAGTAGGAATTCACGTAGTGATGTAGTGCATGAATCATGTGATTCCTAGAGAGTAATGGAAGAGCTTTCCACATTACATTTGGATATAGGAGAAGTTGTGGGTAGAGGTTTTCTTTCTCTAGTGATGGTGCAGTCATATCTAGTATAGTAGGTGGAAGAGTCTCAGTTGGGGGATCTTGAGATGGAGGTCTGGAGAGACTTAGTTGTTTTTGGCGAGATCCGTGATGGTTGGTCAGATGATGAACAACACTGGGTGTTGTTTCAGTGTAGTATTTTCCTTCCTTCAATGATGCATGAGATAGTTCTTAGAGAGTTCCATAGATCACCCTTATTAGTACATCCTAGCATGATGAAGATGTACCAAGCCTTGAGAGGTAAGTTTTTTTATCCTGGGTTGAAGCGTGCAGTTTCAGAGTTTGTGTCTCAATGTTTGGTCTTCCATAAGGTGAAGTTTGAGCATCATGTTCTCAATGGTTTTCTCCATCCATTAGATGTTCCTCAGTGGAAGTGATAGGACACATTGAATGAATTTTCTACCAATTTTCCTCAAGATCAGGGAGGCTATGACTCTATATTAGTGGTCATGGACCATTTGATGAAATAATCCCACTTTATAGTGATCAAGCAGTCGAGATCAGTGGAGTTTTTGTTGAGGAAATGTCTAGAGGAAGTAGTGAGGCTCCATGGAGTCTGAAGGATGATCATTTCTGATCTAGATCCTCGTTTTACCTCTAGGGTGTGGAGAGGTCTCCAGCATTCTTTTATTTATCATCTATGTCTTATCACTACTTTTTATCTGTAGATGCATAGTCAGATAGAGCGGACCTTCCAGACTCTGGAAGACATGTTGTGCTCTTGTGTCCTAGATTTTTGAGGTTCATGGATGAGGCCCCTTCCCTTGGTATAGTTCGCATATAACAATATTTTTTACTCCACTATTGGTATGGAGCTACTTGAATCTTTGTATGGAGGAACTTTCTATTCTCTATTGTGTTGGACTGGGTTTGAAGGGTCAGCAATTCTCGGGCCAGAATTGGTTCAGAATTTGATAGAGATGGTTCAAGTGATTTTCGAGAGGATTAAAGAAGAACATAATCATTAGAAATCATATAATAATCATAGGTGGAGACCTATGGAGTTTAGTTTTAGAGATCATGTGTTTCTAAAGATGACTCCCCTTTGAGGGAAGTGATGGTTTGGTCATGGGAGTAATCTTTCTAGATAGTTTATTGGGCCTTTTGAGGTGTTGGGTCATGTTGGATTTGTGGCGTATTGGGTTTCACTTCCCCCATAGATGATCTGTATACATGATTTTTTTCAAGTGTCACAGCTTCTTCGTTATCTTCATGATGACTCTCATGTAATCGATAGGGGTGAGATTGATGTTCATGAATATGGAGCCTTATAGAAGAAGCATGTAGAGATCTAGAACCTCCCGGAGAAGGTGTTGTGTGGGAATTTTTTCCCCTTCGTTTGTTTCCTATGGTGCCATGGTAGTGTGGAGGAGAGTACCTGGGAACATGAGTTGGAGATACACACTCAGTACCCTAAGCTATTTAATGTTTAGATTTTATCTTGTAACATTGTCTGTTTGATGGTTGTAGACCATTTCTATTTATGAGATGTATTTCTCTTGTTACTTGTTGAGGCTTGCTATCTTTTGACAGGTATATCCCTCGATAGAGTGTCTATGATATTTTTTTGGTTGTTGTGTGATTCTAAACGTGTTCCACTAGTGAGGTGGTGAGCTCCTGTGGTGGTGAAATATTAGAGAGCTATCTCGTGGGGTGGCTATTCAGATGACCCCTTTCTATTCCTCTGTGTTGGTTTTGGATTCCCAAGGATGAGAATGTTTTGAGAGGTATCAGATGTAAGGACTTGGATCTGTGTGGATAAAACCTTTTCAAGTTACTAATGTTTACAAAGCTCATATGAGGATCAGATGAAGGTTAGAGAAGTTTTAGTGATGACAGATTGAAGTAGGGATCTTTCACAGCGTGAAAGTAGGTTTCATGTCATGTAGTAAAAATATTTCACAACCTGAAATAGGTTTTCATGACATATAAAATTTTTAGGTTTGAAAAATAAAATAAAGTGATGAGGCGATCTATTTTTCAGTGAACCCTGAAACCTGAGGGTTACACGATGTGAAAGGGGATTTTACGCCGTGTTATACCCCAACATTGTATGTTTTTAGTGTTTTCCAGCCACTCAATTTTTTTTCAAAACCTACAACTATAGCAGCCCTACCTTGACCCCAAGTGACCCAATGACTCTATATTCATCATTTTGGGGATTCCTTCATCAAAGAACGATCCATAGCTCTCTCCTTTTATCTATACCAATCCGTATTTGATATATGATAAAATCTAACTCGGTTCTTGCAGTTTTTTTGATCTGTTTCCTCCCATTTCTCTTTTCCATGAGATGAAGTGTGATCTCCATGTTTTTAATGGATTTTTCTTGGTCGTTTGTTTTGTTTGGTTGTGTTGTGTCGTCCTCAAGTGGATGCAGTTGTTGCAGGAGATGTGATTTGTGATCTGTTGTGTGATCTATTCTCATGTAAAGAATTTCAGGAACCTTTTGAGATAGAAGATTTTTTTCTTCTCTACTTAATTATTTGAAATAGTATATTTTTCATGTTTTATCCCCTTGGATCCCAAAAAATTTACCAAAATAATTACTTAAACTGAATTCAAGAATTGGTATCGATCATATAGCAATGTCGTTGCTCCATACCATGATAAAGGTTTGCCTCTTTATTTTATAGATAGTGTTATATATATGACTTTCTTGGTTTTGAATGCTGTTCTTTATGGAAATTGGTAAAGAACATAAATCTGGAATTAATTGGTAATTCATTAAAGATGTGCATATTTAATGGAATTGGTAAATGAACATGAAACACGCTGATTCTTGTTGATAAAATAATTAATGGCATGTTAAATTAATTGTTTAATTGACAAGGAGAATGTACCTAAGTTATACATGCTCTTTCTTGGAATCCAAAAGACCCAGGATTGAATTCAGGCAGGGATGAATTTTTAAGTTACTGTAGTGGGGGCACTGTAGCAGGGCACAGTAGAAGTACTGTAGCAGCGACGACTGTAACAATGATGACACTGTAGCGGCAGAGGCACTGAAGTACGAACTATATTGGTGGTGGTACAATAGTAGGTACTATAGCATCCCTAGTACTACAGCACTATTATTCACTGAAGGGACCTTTGGGCCAAAAATGGGCTTTCAATCCTTATATTCAGGGCACTTGTCCATGCTCATTTGAGCCATGTAATGGGTCTCCCTCTACCAAGACAAAAATAGGTCTTTGATTTAATAACAAAAGTGAAGCTTTGTACACAACTTTTAAAAACATTTTAAATTAATTTTTGATAGGTTTTGATAGCTTGTTTCTTAGGTTTTCTATAATTATAACCTTTTAATAATGAATCGGTTAATTCAAGACAAAATAAGAATGAGTTGTGTAATAAAGATAATGCCTTTCTAGGTCATGTGTTGCCTGCTAGCTTGTAAAGGCCAAGTTCCTCATGCTTTGGAGCCATGAGATCTCATTGTGTGTGAAGGTTGAATTCCCTAATTTGGGGCCAGAAATCATTACTATGTTTTTTCCTCCTTCTTGTGATGTGATCTGGATATGAAACTTGTGGTATGTGGGGCATGGAGGTTCAGATGTGACATTAGCCTTGGATGGCTGAGCCTGGAGGGATATTGTGATACATGGGGTTGGAAGTCCTCGTTTATGTGGTTGTAGTTGATGCATGGAGCAGTAATATGGATTATTTTATGTATGTGGTTTCAGTGAGGACACTATAGATAAAGGAATGGGTTAAATCTAGGCATACTCGTTGATGTGGAATTTAGATTCTCATTGAATCTATTATTTTTTTATCTACTTTACATTTCTCACTACTTGAGGAAGTTGGTTTTTCTTACTCTCCTTCCAAGAAGGATGAATATAGATGGGGTATACCACATTATTTCCATGTTTAGCTTCTCTTGGTTGTATATGTTTATGCTCCTACTATAGGTGACAATGACTCGATGGGTGGTTCATATAATCATCATATTGATCCCCTTATGTTTGGTATCTTAGAATGCCTTCCTAGAATTCATGGAACTGTAGAAAGTGATAATATTGTTAAATAAATACAATTAATAAATGTTTAAACCATGGGGTTGGAGCTTTCTGGGTGCAATTATGATGTTGTAATTCTGAGAAGTCGTGGACTCGGTTTGGTTATGCTAGGATGGAATGAATCATTTTTTAGATGCTAATGAAATGTAATATGTAATTTCTTAATGGTTAATTAATGGTCAAAAATTAATTAACATAAATTGAAATTGATAAAAAGGGATAAATTAAATTAATGTATCTCTTTAAATGGTTGTGTGGCTATAGGATATACAGTCCTAGCAGTGGAATCCAGGAGTCCGAGAGACATTAGCTACAGTTGATCCTAAGACTTGGTTATTCCCATAGTGTGGTTTTGAGCTATATTATATCTTGAACTTTTTGTGTTTCTATATCCTACTCCACCCTATCAATTATCTAAATTGACACCCCAAGGATTCTTATCCCTGTGGGGTATTCTCCCCAACATCCTGGTGGGAGGACGGATGGATAACTACCCCCTTTTCCCCCGCTCTCTTCTCTTGTTAGTTACTTATGCTGGTATGCATGGTAGTTATTTGTCCCCATATATGTGTGCAGAGGTTTATAATGGATTATGGTTATTTCACACACATATATTCTAGATATAGTTTCCTAAGTACTAATATAGGTATAATGTGTATAGGTTTGATGGCTTCAGGATCCTTAATTGATGTTTTCTTTGTAATGGATTGATGTATAATACCTAATGTATGATACATGTTATGAGGGTTGTGGTGGCTCTAGAAAACTACTTAGTTACTTTGGTTACATGGTTGTGGTGGTGTGATTCATAGGGTGCATGTTGACGCATGAGGTGCATGTTTTGGTGCTTCAACCAGGTGTCTTTGGGCTAATCTTTCTGAAAAGAGATGCTTAAGATCTGTGACATAAGGACAAAGCATCAAACCAATTGGGAAGTGGTAGCAGGGTACCCTTGATATTATTTATTATATTATATTATTTCGTATGTGATACTTAGTGAGAGAAGTCATGGTGAGTATATTAACTTAGTATACCTGCTTAGGTGATGATTTAGTTTCACTTGTTGCTCACTATTCTTTAGAATGCTTTCTTTACTTTTATACGAGGGGTTTCAGGGAGGATCCGACTGAGCATACTATTATACTCACCCTACGTATATATAAACTATTTTTTATGTCAATTAGAGAAGGTTGAAGATCAGGTTGGTTACTATTATCTTTTGGGTTGTAGGAGCTGTTTGGTCTCTGTGGTCACTGCCATCTTTACTTTATTTTGGTACTTGTAGTTTTTCCTTTAATTTTTAGTAGTTCATGTGTGACATTACATACCTTCACTTTGTCTTTTCATTTATAACGTAGTATGAGTAGGAGTTTGTTGATTTCTATCTTATCTCTCTCTTCAGGATGTGTTCTCTTAGAGGGTAATTCCTCACATTTTTGTGTTTAATATACCATCGATTCTAGTCTCCAAAATAGGGCCTACTAAAGTCTTGAATCATGGGGTCACTATCTCTCTTCTCCCATTATAGGCCTAGGAGGGGTACACTTTTTGGGGAGGGGGTCATGACACTATATTTATGAAATCAAACAATTTTTAACTTAATGAATTAATTTAAAAACTTTTGATAAATGATTTTAATGAAATTTATATATTATATTCATTAAACTATTTAAATTCTATATTATTTGTTTTCTATAAAATAGATAAGAATAAATCCAATTTCATGAATAAAAAGAAGTATTTTTTGAAAAAGAAATTTTACCACCTTTGAATAGAGCACCAATTTTCAATATAATTTTGGAAATTTTTATATATTTTATTTGAAAAAATAAATTTTTTTTTTTAAAATGGAAAATCAAAATCTACTTTGCATGATTTTTTTGAATGTTTCTAAGAAGTTTCATTTTTTGATGAATAGTAAAAAACACTAAATTATAATTGAAAATTTATATTTCATATAAATTATTTATACAGTTAAACAATATTTTAATTTATTTTTAAAGTATAATTACTTCACTTATACAAAAATAAATCATGTTTTGTTCATTGGAATCAATTTCACATTGATATTGTATATAAAAAATTTTCAACCTTTTGAACTTTTTAATTTAAAAACTTATTTTCCTATTATGTCTATGGGATAAATTTTAAATTAATTTATTCCACTTATGTGATTTTAATTTTTAAAAATTGATTAAATATTTTTAAAAATTATAATTTATAATTTATATTAAGTTCAACATAGTTTTTTACTAAAAAATTAGTGAAAGTAACTAAGATTAATTTTATCGATTAAGGTAAAAAGGAGTTTGTATAGTGGTTGAACTTTAACTTAAGTGGTAGAATACCCTTTAAATGTGTCCAAAATCCATTTTATTCACATATTTATACCATATCTTATATTTTATCTAAAATAGTTCATTATTGGATGCACATTATGTAAGGGATACCTCTCAATAATACTTACCTTTTTATATTTACAAGAATGTCAGTCCTCTACTTTAAAAAGGGCACTCACCCCCTCACTTATTCACACGTCTCAAGACATTTTTTTCATAAAAAACCTAACCAATTAAGATACCAAATTCTCTCCCTTAATTATATAATACTTAATTTTGGTAGAAAGTGAACCAAGGAAGCCCTTTGGTTCTAACCAAAAGAACATACCCAAAGCAGAGTTAACATCCTTCAATAAGTACTTTTGTTTTATTTCTTTATCCCCCACTTAAATTATTATTATCCCATGATTATATAATAACATAAGTATCATAAATATACTTATATTCTTTTATTTTATTGTTAAAACCTAAAATCACACATACTTCTATCAAATGAAATACACAATCATCATTCATGTGTACGGCATGCTGCTGGCTCATGAACTGATGTTGTTCGTTCTTACATTACCACCTTTCATGGTTGGGAATCATGATGAAATTAATATTTTTAAATGATATATATGATATTTATGATGTCTTTATGCTTATGAAATTATTATATCATATACCTTCATCTTTTACATTTTGTGGTAATATTATAACATCATTTGTGGACGTGTGGACTACCGCCCCCTCAAAGCAATGTGATTGTTTCACGATTTACATGGAATGTATTCAAGATGAGTTTAATAAACATATATTATATGTATGAAATAATAATTATCCAATAAATATAATATATATATATATTAATTAATTTTACTTATTTAAAATTACGACAAGAAAATGGAAACATTATTCATGTGTATATATGGCATACTGTCTCCATGAATGTTGTATTTTATTTCTTATTTATATATTTTATAGATTATTATAAATAAATATATAATGAATATATATGATATTTATACCATGTTTTAAATTCTGGAAATAAATAAATCAAGATCTAATGAAGAGGATCAAGAATAACAAGTCAAAACATATCCAAAAAACAAAGTGGTTATTACCCGACACGTAACTTTAACATGAAATTATTAATAAATAGGTAATATAAATTCATAATAAAATAATATATTGTATGAAATAAAATAATATTTCTCTGTTATAGATTTATAGTAAAATTATACTTATTATACAAGTGGTTTTAATGTGTATGAAGAAAGTCAAGACTTAAGGTATGGGTTTCCTAGTCTCACTTTTACTTCTATGATACTTATGCCATATTTAAAACTCATTTATTTGGTGTGATATATATACAAACATTAATTTATTATATTATTATTATACTAAAATTTATTGGAATTTACATATCCCTTTTAATATCTATCACTCATGGGGTTTATTGTTCAAAACGTACGAAATCGGTAAGGTAATTTTGTCTCAATTTTCCTTTTTTGAGACACATGTTATGTTATCCACCTATATACTTTTATATGGTGTATATAAACACCTTAAACATGATTTTTCATCTATATCCTTATTTTAATGAAGTTATAATCTTTATTTAATGCTATTTTCTCAAGGTAATTATGATTCAAAGTAACTAATGTTGTAATATTTTAATTTTTCATTCCCATCCTTTATAGGGATTTTTTATGAGTATGCTTTCATTGATGAAATATTATGGTCCATATCTCACGATCCCTCATGAATTTTATTCTACTCTAGTTATTCATGATATATTCATTCAGTTGTAGCATTTTCCCACTATTTGGTACTTAAGATAATTAAGAAAGTGTTTATAAAAAAATCTGACTTTATTTCTCTCTTCGATAGGAAATCAATTTTCCTTCAAAACCATGTTTTCCAAAAATGTTTTCAAAAATATTATAAAATTATTCTATGATTTTTAAAATGTTATTACCCACGTTTTACCATTTTATAAATGGTTTAAAAATTAATCTTCTTGTCATTTTCAGATTTAGGCACTTTTCCTAATATTTTATGGTGAAAAAAGGAATGTTCGGTATGTATGAATTTTCTTACTTTCATGACTATCATTTCCTTGTAGATTCCATTTCAAGTTTATAAGGTTATTTTAAAAAAAATTGTTTTCTTAATATTTCTTAAATTCATTATTTTTCAAAAAATCAAATAAAAAGATTTTAAAATTGTTTTCATGATTTCTTTATATGTTTTTGAAGTATTTTTAATAAAAAATATTTTCAAGATAAATTTATATGTTTCTAAAGATATTTTCAAAGAAAATGTTTTAAAAATATTTTAAATGCATCATTTTTATGTTTTAAAATATATTTTTTAAAAAAATATTTTAAAGTTATTTTCAATATTTCTGTATAATTTTTCAAATTATTTTAAAAGAAAAAAATTTCAAAAAAATTTCAAGATTTCTTTAGAAGTTTTCAAATATATATTCAAAGAAAAGGTTTTTAGAATTTTTTCAAATATATTTTCATAGAATAAGTTTTTCAAAAAAATCAATCTTCCTTTATAATTTCTTGAATATATTTTCAAAGAAAAGGTTTTCCAAAAAAATTAAGCTTATTTTATAAGTATTAAAGGTTATTTTCAAAGAAATTTTTCTTTCAAAATGCTTAATGTTTTAAAATTAATTTTTCAATGAATAAAGGATATTTACCTTAAGAAATGTTTTAAATTATTTTTAAATATTAATTCATAATTTCTTTAAGTGGTTTTAAAAGAAATGGATTTTGAAAATTTTTTATGTTATAAAAAATGATTTTCAAAGAAAGTTTATTGTCCTTAAAAAATCTTCTAAGTAATCTTTAAAAATCCTTCTCTATCTAAGACAAAATCCTTTGATATAGTTTTTTCTTTACTAGGGATATGACACAAGTATGCCATTCTTATTCTTTATTTTAATGGATTTTGTTCAAATTGGTAACTTGTTTATGAAATCTGTTTCTCTTCCATGGTTTATACCTTGATAAAACACTTGTGAAACCCGCTTCCATTCATGAGTTTTTCTATGATAAAATGATTTTAAACAAATCTCTTTTCTATAGGTTATGATAGGATAAAATTTTATGATTCCTATTTCATTTAATGGGTTATGATATGATGTTTATGAAACACATCTCTTTTTATGAGTCATGATATGATGAATGTTTTATTATCTTGTGGAATGCGTTTGTATGATTTAATTATGTGATGGGTGGTACCAATATCCCCCTCCAATGCATTGGGTAAAGATTTATATCTCATGATATAGAGACGGATGGAAAGGTTACTAAACTCAGTTCAATAAAGGAATTTTACACTAAGATGGTTTTTGGAGTGACCCATGACTACTAAGATGGTATTGGGAGTGAACCTTGACTACTAAGGTGGTACTGGGAGTGAAATATGACTAATAATATGGTTTTGGGATTAAACCATTTCCACTATAAGTAAATTGATTCAACTGTGGATAGTGGTGTGTCCCACCCAATAGGTGTATCCCCCATGAAGTGCTCGGATAGGTTTTGGTAATGAGCCTTGACTTATAGGGAATGATTTTATATGCTTATGGGTATGCCATAAATTCTATTACTTATTCATATGTTATTACCTCATGGAATATTCTCTTGATTCCCTTTTGGTTAATGTCTTATTTTATTCTAATATTTATACCATGACTCTTGTGTATGGTCTTAGATATTTAGGGTATGATCTTAAAATGTTATTCCCATATTCTCATACCTTTATGTTCATGTTATTCTTACCTATCTTCTTTATTTAACCATACTGAGAAGCTGAGATCTCCATTTCTTATGTTACATTTTTTCAAGTTATGAATAAAGGTTTTATGTAGGTGTACTAAATGAGAAGATCTATGTGGAAAACATTAAGATATTTCACCAAGTTAGAAGATTTTATTCTGTGTTTCCAAATACACTAAACTATTATGGTCCTCAGACATGTACTTTTGTAATGTGATAAATATTCATTGAAAATAGTGTAATATCGATGTGTGTTAATCTGGTATCGCTATAATTAATATCAAAGGAAATATTTATTTAAACTTTGGAAACTAGGATGAGAAAACTTTATTTTGATCCCTAGGGATATTTAAAATGATGTTTTTAGGTATTTATCTTAGGATAAGTCTAGGGTGTCATATATTTAGAGGTAGGTTTCATGATTTAGGAATAATATAAGTGATTTTTCATGATTAATTGGTTTTATTCTAGGAAAATTATTTCTCACACTATGCATTCTAGTCTTAGTCAATAGTAAGAACTAGAAGGAACCGAGTTGACATTGACTGTTTCAAATATGGAAGGAATGGGAATAATAAATTCTATGTCCTAAGTGGAAATCTAATGAATAGAATCAAGAAGATGGTATGAGAATTGGTTATACTACTGAAGATAAAGAGATTGCAAATGATATGTGAAGGGTATATGATATTCTAACAATATTTTTTATACTAAACATAAGAAGCAAGATTATATTGAGGTTGAGAAACCTTAAGTCGTGATTCATATTTCATATTCTAGGAAAGGGGTGATAAAGAATAAGATGATGAATCATGAGTAATGGTTTAAGAGTAAAGTTGTATGATTGAAGTATATATGTTTTGGAATTCAAATATTTTTCTCTATGAATCATGAAATATATAAGTATTTTTAGTATAAAGAAAATTGTGTTTAAATTGGATAAAGAGATTATTAATATGGATAAATTGAATCAGATAGTATTGATTACCATGGAAGTGATTAATAATTTGTAGAAAAAGTTGTCTATGTTATCATGGATAAAGTTTACAAAAAAATTATTTTGTAAATATATCCAATAATCTTTGGAATCAGTAATAATGCATGTTTTCAATAAGGATTTACATTAATTAAGGTCATTTTCATGTTTCAAAAAAATACATGTTGAAGGTATTTACATGTTTGGTATGTGACAACCAAGAGATACTTTATGATATACGGGGGATCAATTCTAATATAATTTTGAGAAATTTAGTGACCTTGTTTCTAATTCTGTTGTTATTCATCTTTCGTAAATGTTATAAGGTTAACCATTCATGGAATCATTTAAGTGAAACTTTCGATGAGGTTTTGGAGATTAAAGTATTATCTCTCTATATTAGGATTTATGCATATTGGATAACCTGTGCTAACCATTTTGTTATTATGTTAACAAAATATAGATAAAATAACCTATAATTATATTTATGGATCTCATGACCTATTAATACTTCAGGAATGAAAAATTCACTTTCATTTCATAGAGTAAGAGATGAATTGAAAATTGATCAAGGCACAACCAAAGACCGAGATTGTGCATATGAAATTGAATGAAATCAAGTAAGTATATCTTCTTGTGAAAAAATATTCAACTTTAGGAAAAGGATATTGAAGTAAAATTTTGTCTTATTATCATCATTTTGATGATATTAATGACCTTTTTAAACCTATTTAGGTTATGGTTTTGTGATTGTTTACTTTCTCTGGATCACCCACTTCATTATCACTATGGGAAAAATAGCTTTTTGCGACGTACTATTTGCGACGGGAATAATTCCTGTCGCAGATAATTGGTTATTTGCGACGAGATTTGGGATCCCGTCGCAAAAAGTAAGGCGCAGTCTGCACGCCAAACCGCGGGAAGGTTATTTGCGATGGGAGATTCCCCCATCGCAAATAGTGCGTCAGTCAGAGGGTATTTGCAACGGGACCTGTCGCAAATACTAGCGGCGGTAAATAGGTTTTTGTGACGGGATGTTGTCTCATCGTAAAAAGTGTGTCGACAGACAACTATTTGTGATGGAACCCATTGCAAATACCCTTTTAACCACCGATAGTAAATAATACGGGCAAAGGTATTTGTGACTGGTATCCTGTCGCAAATAGTACCGTCACAACTAATCTAACCTATATATACCCTCATCCGTTTTTCTTACTCTTCCCTCAATTCTCGCTTCCTCTCTCTCTCTAAACTCTATTTTTATAGTTAAATTTTCTCGAAGTTAGTTCTTTTTTACGAAGAAGTTGTGAAGCCGTCTACATCAATAGGAGATCCAGTTTAAAGATATTTATATTTTATTTAATTTTGTTTTTGTTTCATTTTTTATGTTAATTTTAATTATTATTGATTAGTTATAATTAAATTAGATTTAAATTGTTTTGTTATCAGTATTTATTTATAAAAATAAATTGAAATTATTAGTACTGATTCTTAATAATTAGTAATAATTAATAATTATAAACGATAATTAGTGTTGTATATATATAATGAGTGGTAATTAGTAATTAGTAGCGGTAATTTGTAGCTCTTAATAGTAATTAATGCTAATTAGTAATAATTAGGGGTAATTAGTAATAATTAGGGGTAATTAGTAATAATTAGGGGTAATTAGTAATAATTAGTGGTAAATAGTATTAATTAGTAATAAATAGTTATAATTAGTAATAAATAATAATAATTAGTAATAAATAGTAATAAATAAGAATAAATAAGAATAATTAGTAATAAATAAGAATAAATAGTTATAAATAAGAATAAATAGAAATAAATAGTAATCAATAGTAATCAATAGTAATAAATAGAAATAATTTCTAATAAATAGTAATAAATACTAATAAATAGAAAAAAATAGGAATAATTAGTGATAAATAGGAATAAATACGAATAATTAGTAATAAATAAGAATAAATAGAAATAATTTGGAATAATTGGTAATAAATAGGAATAAATATGAATATTTAGTAATAAATAAGAATAAATAGAAATAAATAGGAATAAATAGGGATAAATAAGAATAAATAGGAATAAATAGGAATAAATAGGAATAAATAGGAATAAATAGGAATAAATAAGAATAATTAGTAATAAATAAAAATAATTAGTAACAAATAGGAATAATTAGTAATAAAGAGGAATAATTAGTAATAAATAGGAATAATTGGTAATAAATAGAAATAATTCGTAATAAAAAGGAATAATTAGTAAAAAATAGGAATAATTAGTAATAAATAGAAATAATTAGGGATAAATAATTAGTAATAGTGAGTAATAATTAGTAATAATGACTAATAATTAGTAATAAAATGTAATAAATAGGAATAATTTGGAATAAATAGGAATTTCTTTGAATAATTAGTACTAATAAGTAATGATTAGTAATAATTAGGAATAAATAGTAATAATTAGAAATAAATAGTAATAATTAGAAATAAATAGTAATAATCAGAAATAAATAGCAATAATTAGTAATAAATAGTACTAATTAGTAGTAATTAGTAGTAATTAGTAGTAATTAGTACTAAATAGTAATAATTAGTAATAAATAGTACTAATTAGTAATAAATAGTAATAAATAGTAATAATTAGTAATAATTAATAATAATTAGCAATAATTAGTAATAAATAGTAATAAATAGTAATAAATAGTAATAAATAGTAATAAATAGAAATAATTAATAATAATTAGTAATAAATAGTAATAATTACAAATAAATAGTAATAATTAGTAATAAATTGTAATAAATAGTAATAATTAGTAATAAATAGTAATAATTAGTAATAATTAGTAATAATTAGAAATAATTAGTAATAAATAGTATTAATTAGTAATAAATAGTACAAAATAGTAATAAATATGAATAAATAGTAATAATTAGGAATAAATAGTAATAATTAGGAATAATTAGTAAGAAATAGTAAGAAATGGTAACAATTAGTAACAAATAGTAACAATTTGTAACAATTAGTAAGAATTGGTAATAATTAGTAATTTATAGTAATTAATAACAATAAATAGTGATAAATAGTAATAAATAGTAATAATTAGTAATAATTAGTAATAAATTGAAATAATTTGTTATAAATAGCAATAAATGGTAATAATTATTACTAATTAGTAGTAATTAGTAATAATTATTAATAGTTAGTAGTAATTAGTAATAATTAGTAATAATTAGTAATAATTAGTAATAATTAGTAATAATTAGTAATAATTAGTAATAGTTAGTAATAATTAGTAATAATTATTAATAAATATTAATAATTAGTAATAAATAGTAATAATTAGTAATAAATAGTAATAAATAGAAATAATTAGGAATAATTAGGAATAAATAGGAAGAAATATGAATAAATAGTAATAATTAGTAATAATTAGTAATAAATAGTAATAATTAGTAATAATTAGTAATAATTAGTAATAATTAGTACTAAGTAGTAATAATTAATATTAATAAGTAATAATTATTAGTAATTAGTAGTAATTAGTAATAATTAGTAATAATTAGAAATATATAGTAATAAATAGTAATAATAATAATAAATAGTAATAAATAAAAATAAATAGAAATAATTATGAATAATTAGGAATAAATTGGAATAAATAGGAATATATAATAATAAATAGTAATAATTAGTGATAATTAGTATTTAATAGTAATAAAGAGTAATAGATAGTAATAAATATGAATAAATAGTAATAATTAAGAATAAAAAGTTATAATTAGGAATAATTAAGAATAAATAGAAACAAATAGTAAGAAATAGTAAGAAATCGTAACAATTAGTAAAAAATAGTAACAATTCGTAACAATTACAAAGAATTAGTAATAAAAAGTAATAAATAGTATTTAATAATAATAAATAGTAATAATTAGTAATAAATATTAATAATTTTTAGAAATAGTAATAATTAGTAATAAATAGTAATAATTAGTAATAATTAGTAGTAATTATTAATAATTAGTAGTAATTAGTAATAAGTAGCAGTAATTAGTAATAATTAGTAATAATTAGTACTAATTAGTACTAATTAGTAATAATTAGAAATAATTACTAATAAATATTAATAATTAGCAATAAATAGTAATAATTAGCAATAAATAGTAATAATTAGTAATAAATAGTGATAAATAGTAATAAATAGTAATAAATAGTAATAAATAGAAATAATTAAGAATAATTATAAATAAATAGGAATAAATAAGAATAAATAGTAATAAATAGTAATAAATAGTAATAATTAGAAAAAATTTGTAATAATTAGAAAAAATTTGTAATAATTAGTAATAATTAGTAATAATTAGTAATAATTAGTAATAATTTGTAATGTTTATTAATAATTAGTAATAATTAGTAATAAATAATAATAATAATAAATAGTAATAAATAGTAATAAATAATAATAAATATAAATAATTAGAAATAATTAAGAATAAATAAGAATAAATAGGAATAAATAGGAATAATTAGGAATAATTAGGAATCATTAGGAATAATTAGTAATAATTAGTAATAAATAGTATCAATTAGTAACAATTAAGAACAATTAGGAGCAAATAGTAACAAATAGTAACAAATAGTAACAAATATTGATACTTAGAAACAAATAGTAACAAATAGTAACAAATATGAACACTTAGGAACAATTAGTAATAATTAGTAATAATTAGTAACAAATGGGAAAAAATTGTAACAAATAGGAATAAATAGTAACAAATAGTAATACTTAGTAACAAATAGTAATAAATATGAACAATTAGGAACAAATAGTAATATAAAGTAACAAATAGTAACAAATAATAACAAAGAAAAACAAATAGTAACAAATAGGAATACTTAAGAATACTTAAGAAAAAATTGTAACAAATAGAAATACTTAGGAATACTTAAGAATAGTTAGGAATAATTAGGAATACTTAGGAATAATTATGAATACTTAGGAATACTTAGGAATAGTTAGGAATAGTTAAGAATAGTTAGGAATACTTAGGAATAATTAGGAATAATTAAAAATAATTAGGAATAAAATTAATTGTAACAAATTGTAATAACTTGTAACAAATTGGCACAATTTCTAGTGGATTGGTGGCACTCATTTGGCTTGATAACTCTTCTACTTTCAAATTTCACCGACTCAAAACATTATGAAAAGTTTGCTTCTACATATGTATCTCTAATCTTATATGCACGAGTTTGAATATGCATTTGTAGGACCAAAGTTTTCATACTGTTTTCTGGAGGTGACAGTTGCAAGAAGATGATTCATCGATAAAAAGAGAGATCTTTTTTTCGACAGTTCATATACTTGCAACTTTCTCACACTCAAATTACAAAGAAGGGCCTGCTCAGAGGTATGCTTATACATTCTTGTATTCATGAGAATGAATATGCGTACCTTAGAGTAGATTCTTCATTGTGATTTATGTGTGAGATATTCGTAAGTAAATAAGCCGTCGGATAAAAGAGGAGTTATCAATCCACTGAAAATTGTGTTTCCCGTAAATAATGGTAATTATTAAGAAGAAGTCGTAATTATTTGTCTTCTTCTTTCATATAGTGTTTTTATAATTTCAAATTATTCAAAAACAGTAATGATTTTATATTTTGTAGAAAAATATGGAACAAGGAAGTAGACAATAGTCATTATTAGATAATCACGCTTGGATAAATCAACACATAAATCAAAACGGTTCTTGTTAATATCCTGTATATATTGAGGGTGTTGAATCTTTGTTATCATTTTCATCATCAAAACCAAAATATGTTTCATAAGGCGCAATTAAGTTTCCTTGTAATTAATGTGCTCTGAGAACGTTTGACACATTTGACAAGGTTGGGGGGATATCTCTTATGGTTTGGTTTTCAACCAGATTGTGTTTTTTGGTATCAACATGGTGAACGTAGTTCCATAGAAGATAATAATAACTTGATTCTGGATCCATCACGATTCCAAAATTTAGTACATGATGTTGTTGGTCCATCTGTTCAACAAACTGAAACTCAAGATGATATTTATTTAACTCCAAAGTTGGCACTATCTAAATTTTATGATTTTTTGAGGTCTACTAAGGATTCATTATAACCAGGTTTCAAGATAAGAAAATTAGAAGTGGTTGAAAAAATTATATCTATTAAATCAGATAATGCAATGTCAAACTACTGTTTTGATCAGATATTTTTTTGGTTAAAACACTATTACTTGAAGGAAATGTGTTGCATGAAAATTGCTATAAGAGAAAGAGGCCGGTTTGTAATATGAGCCTTAGTTATTAGAAGATTCATGCATATGAAAATTATTTCATATTATATTCTTGTGAAAATGAGTTATTGGATAGTTGTCCCATATGTGGACAATCAAGGTATAAAGAAGCTCAACTAGGGAAGTCTAGATCGATTTCTTAAATAGTTGCGATATTTTCCCCTTACAACCAGGTTGCAACATTTATTTATCTCTCAGAACACAGTGTCAATGATGTCATGGCACAAAACCAAGATTTCAACTGATAAAAGCATGAATCATCCATATGATGGTGAATCATGGAAACTTCTTGACCGCCTGCATTCTTATTTTTCTTTAGAATCCCAAAACATGTGATTGGGTCTTTTTACTAACAATTTCTGTCCATTTGGTTCTTATGGTAGTCAGCATTCATGTTCGCCTATCTTTATAACTTTGTACAATTTACCTCCATGGATGTTGATGAAGGTTCCCTATATATTTTTTACCTTATTAATCCCAAGACATCTGAAAAAGAATATTGATGTTTATTTGAAACCATTTATTGATGAGTTAAATGCATTGTGGAGTAATGGTGTTAGTACATATGATATTGCTATGAAACAAAATAACATATTAAAATATGCATTGATGTGGACAATTAGTGACTTTCTGGCATATGGCATTTAATCTGGCTGGAGTACACATGGTCCAAAATCATGTCCTTACTATATGAAAGAAAACAAAGCCTTTATGCTCATCAATGGAAAAAAACCTTGCTATTTTGATTGTCATGGTATATTTCTTCCAATCGATCATCCTTTTAGGAGGAACAAATCTCATTTCAGAAAAGGAACATTTGAAAGGGATGAACCTCCAAAAATGATCTCAGGTACAGAGTTAAAAGCAGTTGTATTTTCATTACCTCCCATCACATTTGGTCCAACAGTAAACCAACAAAATATTCATGGCTTTAGGAAAGAACATAATTGGATAAGACAGAGTATTTGTTGGGGTCTTCCACATTGGTCTGATTTTTTGGTCTGCCACATGTTGGATGTCATGCATATTGAGAAGAAATGTTTTGATAATTTATTTCATACAATTTTGGATACACCAGGTAAGACCAAAGATAATGTAAATGCATGATTAGATCTTTCCCAAATTTACAGGCTAGCAGAAATTGAACTTTTTGAAAATATCAGATTATAGAGGTTAATGAAGCCAAAATCAGATTATACAATGTCTAAAGAGAGTTGCTTATTATTTCTTCACTGTATTATAGATTTGATACTTCCAGATGGCTATGATTTTAATTTGGAAAGATGTGTTAAAAATGGTCATATTACAGGATTAAAAAGTCGTGATTGTCATTTATAATGGAAAGACCTATGCCAATTTGATTCAAAGGTTTTTTGAATTATATGATTTTGGATTTGATAACAGATATATAATATTTTTTTAGACATTTGTGCAGTGACAATAGAGTATGATGTGCTAAGAAAATTGGAAGAAAATGTTGTTGTAATTATATGTAAACTGGAAAAAATCTTTCCTCCGGCTTTCTTTGACTCAATAGAACATCTAATATTAAATTTTCCACATGAATCTAAATATGGAGGTCTGGTGCAGTTTCGATGGATGTACAAATTTATGAGATTCATGCAAAAATTGAAGAAATCAGTTTGTAACAAAGAATCAGTTCAAGGATCAATTGTTGAAGCTTATTTACAAGAGGAAATTTCTTTTTTCTACTCTAATTATTTTGAATCTGAATATCCCTTGAAATAAAACTGCATGGGGTGGAATGAGGGGAATGTTAACGACGAAATAAACAATCAATTATTATTTTTTAATTACCCAAATCATAGATTCAGTAGAGTTCATGAATGATGGATTTCAGATGATTAACATCACAGAGCTTATACATATTTTCTGCTCAACTTTGAAGAAATGAAATCATTTGTACTGTGAGTGATTCTATTAATCATTCTATAGATTATGTTACAGTATGTAAAATTATATTATTTTTAGGTTATATGATAATTATATCAAGAAATAGCTTCCACAAATTATAGCAGTTGCTCTTAAAGAATGTCGATAGTAAAAGTTTTCTCAATGGTTTCAAAAACTAGTAACATAAATTGTTGATGGTTTAATATCAATTCAGTATATTATTTATTATATTTATAATTGTTTTACAAATTTTCAGGTGTCTCAACATGCTAATAAAATTGATAAGAGAATGTGTATATTGAGTAACCCACCATCCAAAATGGTTAAATCTTATAATGCATATGCGGTGAATGGTTTTCGATTTCATACACATGCATATGGGGAATCAAAAAAACAATGAATAGTGTAGTTTCCTTGAGAGGATCACATCATAGAGAAACTAAAGTTAACTTTTACGGCATTTTGGATGAGATTATTGAGCTGTGTTATCTAGGAAAGAATTACATAATGATGTTTAAATGTCGATGGTTAGATACGGAGAGAGGCTTGTGTGTTCATCTAACACATGGAACCATTGATATTAAATATAAAAGTCTTATTGTAGTAAATGGACCATTTTTACTGGCTCAATAGGCACATCAAATTTATTATGAAAAGTATTGTGCTACTTCAAGAGACCTGAGTGATTGGTGGAGCATAATAAAAATGAAATCTCGGGAAAATCAGTTTACTCAAACTGAATGTGGTACTACTGAAGTGGAAGTAATTGAAATTTTTCAAGAGACTACTCAAAATACATCTTTTTCACAAAGAGACGTGAAAATCGATGATGACACCCCACAACTATGGGTCGATGGTGACAAAGATGTTAATGATGTTACAAATGAATTTGAAGTGACAAGAGATGATGAAACAGGAACTCATATAGATATATTTAATAGTTATTTTAAAATATCTGCTAACAACAATGATTTTTTGTTTTAGATGGACCATGATATATTTTGTGAGTTGGAGGAGGATGAGCTACCTTTGGATGAGGGGGATTTGGGATCATCTGACTCTCAGTCTACTAGAAATTCAGAGGGTACACAGAGTGGGAATGGTCTTGTACAAATGATGATTTTTAACCCAATCTCTTAGCGACGTCCATGTCTTGGCTTTTATCCACGCACACGGAAGTATGGTAACCTGTATGTTTTAGTTAGCATTCGTTAATTTATTTAAATATACACTAATTGTTTGATTATTTATTCTTTTTCAAATATTTGCACATGTAGATGTTAGAAAGGGGAGTGCTATCTTACACAATTATTTTTCTCATCCATGGATCACATGGGAACATATTCCCGTTGATGTGTGGCTCAACATGTTCAATCATTGGCTGGTACGTAAATAAATAATATTTATTTGGAAATTTATTTTATTAATAACTTGATATTATAAATTATTTTTAGGGTTTATGGTATCCCATCGATGATAGAATGCGTGATGTTATCCACACGGCATGACAGGTGTCTACGTGTGACCGTTTCTGTCAGTTTTTGCAAAATTTGAGAAGTATGGACATTGAGAAAGTAGGAGTGAAAGAATATGATGAGTCACATATAGCCCACTAACCATAGTACATTTCATCTCACGTTTGGGATGGATTATGTTTACACTGGTTGGGTGGTGGATTTTACAGGAGATCATTAGTGGGTTGGCAGAACTGGGAGAGACAAGAAAAGACACATCGAGCTGGTAGTCGTACATTCAGTACACATAGAGAGCGTCTGGTGAGTATCTTTTTTAAATATTTTATATAACTTTAAATATAAACATTTTATTTTATATTTATATAGGCAATCGAGCATCCTGATATTACAGAGTACGCCATTTATCGTAGGATGTACAGTAATCCAGCCACTAGAGAGATTAGAGGTGATCGTCGACATCCGATTGTGGTTAGTATTATTTTTTCGGTTTGAAAATTAACTGCATATAATATTTTCACAATTTTAATTTCAAAATGGAATTGAAGGAGTCATATGAGTCTGTGACCTCTTAGACATAGGCTGAGAGTCAGGATGAGATGACTGATCAGACCAATGCCCACTATTTCAATGAGGCGTCCTGAATACAGGTGACTCGTTATAGCTTTGAGAAAGGCCAAGTAGTTGTTATAAGCTCTAATTCGACTCCTGGTACTTATTATGGTACTTTTGCGATGTCGGCATCCAACTCGAGAGGAGCTCGTGGAGAGGCATCATCTTCTACCTCACAATATCAGGAGTAGTTGTGAACTTAGACTGAGCTTATAGAGATTTTGTAAAAGCAGTATGAAGAGATGCATCAGCAGTAGAAGCTGTAGCAGCAGTATGAGGAGGATATGTGTCAATGGCAACAGCATTAGCAACATGAGGAGGAGATGCGTCGATGGTAGCAGCAGCATCACGAGCAGATGGAGTACACACACCGTCTAACTCATAGTTAAGGGATGAAGTTTCCTACACCATCTCCTACAGCTCCTCCAAATCCTCCAGAAGAATACCCCCAATGATTTTTTATGTTAAAAACATTTGAATTCAATATTTTTTGTAATATGAACTATTTACAGTTTCAATCTTTTATATTGGTGTGAATATTGCATAATTTTTTTTAATATTTTAATATTTATTATTAGTATTATATTTTTTAATGTTTGTTTATTTTACTACTAATAATAATATTTTATGATTTTTTTTTATTTTTTGTGAATGTTGAGAATTTCAATATTTTAATATTTTTTTTCTTATTTTAATAATATTAATATTATATTTTCATTAACCCTAATTTTATTAAATATATATTTTTAGTATTATATTTTTTAAGTTTTTTTACTTTAATAATAATAATAATAATATTTGATGTTTTTTTTATATTTTTTTGATAATATTGAGAATATTAATATTTTTTATTATTTTATTATTTTAATAATATTAATATTATTTTTTCATTAATCATAATTTTATTAAATTTATTTATTTTACTTTGTTTAGTATTTGTAATGGGACCTGTTGTGATGGGAGCCCGTCACAAATAGTTTAAATATATATATTTTTAAAAGTATTAGGGATGAGACCAATGGCTTGTCGCAAATACTATTTGTGATGGGCCTATCGTAAAAGGTTTATTTATATATAATGTATATAATCGGAGACTTATTTGTGATGGTGAAGTTCCCCGTCGAAAATACTATTTTTTTGCGACGAGCCCATCCCAAAAAAATAGTATTTGAGACGTTGTTTTCTGCAATGAGCTATTTGTGATGGGACCCCGTCACTAAAGCTTATTTGCGGCAGGATCCCGTCACCATTAAACCGTCGCAAATACCTCAAATTCCAGTAGTGTATGATCAGTTATATCTATCACCCTCTATAATTATTTATGTTTTTCTTCCTTGTCCAATATTCCCTTCCCACCTATTTTCTCCTACATGGAAACCCAGTTATTTTTTACTTTGGGTAACCGTTATGTTTCTGACTTTATTTTTTAAAATAAGTTTTAGTATTCATTTTTTCGACGTGGGTTACTCTGAAAGGAACATTCAATTATTAAAATATTGATGACCTAATGAATATAAAGGGAGAATTTCATTTTAAGGGGGGTAAAATGTAACCCCTAAATATTTTGTGAAATTTTAATTCTCTAATTAATTTAATATTTTCAATATTCAACATATCATGCAACATAGAATATAGCTTGTGTTATATGAAATCACTAATTTTGATTTGAATTTCACACAACACTAAGTTAATATTACACTACACGGAACACTTAAATTACCATAAGGTACATGAAACTCTAGTTTTTTCTTATGTTTCACACAATTCTGAGTTCCTTCGATTGCTTTCGTTACACACAAGGCCAAGTTTTACTGAATTAAAATATACTACTACTATTATTAAAATATTATCATAGTTTTCACCTAGTCATTGCAATGGAAGTTATGAATAAGATTAATTAAATTATGAATATATGATTTGCACATGTATATAAGAAGATTTATTTGGTGTCCAATTAACTAGAAATGAAAATAAAATCCTTTTGAAAATATAGGAATTCTTTTTCTCTAAAATTATATTCATGCAATCAAACAAGTTTTGGATTCATAAATTAACTAAAACAAATTTGAACAGGTATTATAAATAAATATATATTTTTATATTATTTTCATTCAACGTTTTAAAATTCATATTGTTTGTTTTATAGATAATAGATTAGAATTTTTCCAATTTTATGAATAAAAAGGCATATTTTATTAAAAGGTAATTTTGTGGCCTTTTAAAAAGCGTACATATTTTAAATATAATTTTTGAAAATTTTATAATTTTTATTTGAAAACTTAAACTTTATTTTTGAAATCATACTATCAAAATTCACTTTGGGTGAATTTTTTGAATTTTCTAAGAAGTTTCTATTTTTTGATGAATACTGAAAAACAAAGGATTTTAATTGAAAACTGATTTTTCATTTAATTTATTTATATAGTAAAATAATATTTTAAATTATTTTTAATGTATAATTAGTCAAATTATTTAATAATAAATCCAATTTAGTTTATTTTATTCAATTTCTCATTTATATTGGATATAAAAATATTTCAAACTTTAGATCTTTTTAATTTAAAAACTAGTTTTCCCGTCACATATGAGGGGTAAATTTTAAATTTTTTTTCCACTTATGTGATTGTAATTTGGAAAAATTTATTCCATATTTTTAATAATCATAATTTATAATTTCTATAATATTCAACTTACTTTTCTTCTAAAAAACATTAGTGAAGGTGATTAAAATTAATTATGATGATAAAGGTAAAAATGAGTTTACTTGGTAGTTAAAATTAAACATAAGGGGACAAATAACATAGCCACATGTCCAAAATCTATTTTCTATAGATATTTTGACCATAACCTCCATTTTATCAAAAAATGACCATTATTTTATGCACATATTGTAAGGGAGACCTCTCAATAGTGTTTACCTTTTTATATTTGTAAGAATGACACTCCACCTCCACTATAAAAAGGAAACTCACCCCCTCACTTATTAGCACCTATAAATACCTTTGTATCATCCAAAACATGCCCAAATAATCTCCAAAATTTCCCCCCTTCATTATATAGGCCTCTATTTTGGCATAAATCCAACAATGTAATACCTTTGGTGCAAACCAAAATGAGTTACCCAAAGAAGAGGTAACATCGTTCAATGTGAACTTTTATTTTATTTCTTTTTCTGCCCATTCAATTATTATTATTCCATGATTATATAATAACATAATTATCATAAATATAAGGAAATATTGTTATGTTATGGGTATAAACTACACTCACACACACTTCGATCAAATGGGATACACAATCAATATTTGTGTGTATGGAGGACTACCACCTCGCGAGCAGATGTCATCTGTTCTTTCATTACAACATTTGAAGGTTAGAAATCATGATGGACTTAATATTTTTATAGGAAATATATTATATTTATGACTTATTTATGATTATTTAATTATTATATAACAAATAACTTCATTCATTCCATTTTTTTTGAATATGACAACTTCATTTGTAGATGTGTGGACTACCGCCTCCCCAAAACGATGTGATTCATTCACGCTTTACATGGAATGTATTAAAAATGAGTTTAATAAACATATTTAATATATATGAAATAATATTTATAATATAAATAATATATATATATATATATATGTATGTATATAATTTACTTTTATTTATTTAAAAAAATGATAAGAAAATGGAAACAGCGTTCATGTGTACGTACGACCTACAGTCTCCATGAACAGTATATTTCGTTTCTTATTTATATATTTTATAAATTTTTATAAATATATATAATGAATATATATTATATTTATACCTTGTGTCACATTTATTAAATAAGTAAATCATGATCTAATTAAGAGGATCAATAATAACAAACCGAAACATGTACAAAAGAAACAAAGCGGTTATTACCTGAAATGTAACTTTAACATAAAATTGTAAATAAACAGGTAATATAAAGTCATAATAAAATTATATATGATATTATATATAATAATATCAGTATATTTTATATTTATTATAAAATTATACTTATTATATAGGAGGTTTGAACATGTACGATGAAAGTTAAGACTTAAGGTAACAGTTTTCTAGTCTCACTTTAATTTCCGTGAGACTTATGCCATATTCACAACTCATTTCTTTTATGTGGGGTATATAATGACCATGAATGTATTATATGATTATTTTTATTAAATTTATGTGTATTTACATATCCCTTTTATGATATATCTTTCATGTGGTATATGGTTTGAAACTTACCAAATTGTAAGGTAACTTTGTCTCAATTTCCTTTCTCTGAAAATCATGTTATGTTATGAAGAAATATTCTTTTATATGGTTTATATAATAAACTTTTACATGTTTTATTATGAATATAAATATTTCCATGATATTTTAAGATCCATTTAATTTTATTTACCGATTTTCATTATGATTCAAACTCACCAAAGTTGTAAGAGTTTATTTCTACAACCCCATCGTTTATCGGTATTTTTTATGATAATTCCTCCATTGATGAAATATTTTGATCCATCTCTCAATATTTCTCATGAATTTTATTCTCCTATATTTATTCATGATATCTTCATGTAATGGTACCATTTTTTCACTATTTTAATCTTAAGATAATTAAGATTTTTTTAAAAAAAATCATACTATATTTCTCTCTTCAATAGAAATTTTATTTTCATTCAAAAACATGGTTTTTAAAAAAAAATTCAAACGTTTTATATTGCTATCCTATTATTTTTAAATGATATTTTTAACCATGTTTATAAATTTATAAATGGTTTTAAAATGAATCTTCTTTTCATTTTCTGATTATGCCACTTTTCTAAACATTTTATGCTGCAAAAGGAATGTTCATCATGTAGATATTTACCTACTGTCATGATTATGAATTCCTTGAAGCTTCCTTTTCATGTTTACAAGGATATGTTTAAATAAAAAAGTCATAATATTATGTAAATTTATTTTTTTAATGTTTTTTTCAAATAAAAAGGCTTTCAAAATGTTTTAAATATTTCTTTATAAGTTTTCAAAGTATTTTCAATGAAAAAGGTTTTTAAGATACTTTCAAGATTTATTTATATGTTTTCAAAGATATTTTCAAAAAAAATGTTTTAAAATATTACTTTGTATGTTATAAAATCAATTTTCAAAGAAATATGTGCTAAACATGTTTTAAATATTTATTTATAAATTTTCAAATTATTTTCAAATTAAAAGGTTTTCAAAATATTGTCAAGATTTCAATAAAAATTTTCAAATATATTTTATAATAAAATATTTTAAAAATGTTTTGAATGTTTCCATTTTAATTTTTTAAATCTGTTTTTAAATAAAAAGGTTTTAAAAAAATCAATCTCTCTTTATAAGTTTTCAAACATATTTTCAAAAAAAATGTTTTCAAAAAAAATTAAGCTTCCTTTATAAGTTTTCAAGGTTATTTTCAAAGAAAAAGTTTTTCAAAATGTTTTATATTTAAAAAAAATCAAAGTGGAATGGATATTTACCTTAATAAATGTTTTAAATTATTTTTAATGATTACTTCATAATTATTCAATGTTTTTTTCAAACAAAATTATTTTGAAAATGTTTTATGTTATAAAATGTGATTTTCAAAGAATGGTTATTTCCATTATAAATTATAAAATGATATTTAGAAATACTTCTACCCCTAAGATGACATCATTTGATATAGTTTATTATTTATTGGGAATATGATCTAAGGAAACCATTTTTATTCTTTCATTGAATGGATTGTGATTAAATTGAAAAGTTGTTTATGAACCCCATATCTCTTACATGGGTTATACCATGATAAAATGATCATGAAACACACTTCATTTCATGGGTTATTCTATGGTAAAATTCTTATGAAACCTATCTATTTTCTATAGGATATGATATAATGAAATGTATATGATACACATTTCAATTCATGGTTTATGATATGATGTTTATGAAACAAATCTCTTTTTATGGTTCATGATATGAAAAATGTGTTATTATTATGTTGCACATTTATGTATGATTTCATTATGTGACGGGTGGGACCTATATCTTCATCCAACACATTGGGTAAAGTTTTATATATCATGATATATACATGGCTGTAACAGGGAGTGAACTCGGTTCTGTAAAGGACTTTGTCCGCTAAAATGGTCTTGGGAGTAAACCTTGACTACTAAGATGGTCTTGGGAGCGAACCTTGACTACTAAGTGTTGAAATAGTGGGTTCCCTATACCCAACTATATAGTAATTTTGATTACTGTATCATATGTACAGTTAGATATGCGTGATGATATCTTACCATTATAGTGCAGACTTTTCTGCATCCACTATAATAATGATAATGTCCAAAGGTTAATTTTTGTGTCAAGAGGTTTTAGAAGATCCCAGGCTATAATGAGAACCTCGAGATACAATGAAATTGAACTTAAATATATGTTCTATATTTTAGATACATCTTACTGACTGGACATAGTAGATGTTTGACTATCACGTGCTGGGGGCTCATAATCATTGAGACTTTTTCTCATGAAGTTCTCACTTGGTGATCTCTAGTAGTGAGATTATTAGGACAGACCCGCCAATAGGAACACCACTTGTTTTGAGTGTCATTGGTTGTTCCTATCTACAGACATGTGTATTGGTCTCCTAACTTGAGACCATTACCAATATATATCATTTAATTACATACTTTAATGCAAGGTGAAAACCATGGTAGTAATGTCGTGGCGAGGTAGTTTGTGTTGGGTGCATCGTTGGTGGTATGACGTTGGTTGAATGGTCAAGAAAGAATTTGTCACTTCCAAGTTTAGGAATTTTTATATCTTAGGACTGGTTGATCAGGATGGTGTTGCCTTCATAAGTCTTTGGCCAAAGCATTAGAAAAGGTGAATCTATCCAAATAGATCAACAAATAATAAAGTAAGATAATGACGATGACATAAGAGTGCGTCCTACTTTATGAGATATTTAATGAAAAAGAGACTATAGTACATAGTCAGTGTTTGTAGGATGGTAGTCGTTGCAATGACTATCCTTATCTCTTTAGGGGCCATGACAGGTTGCTAGACCCCGCTCTTGGTCTGTGAATTTTATTCACTACAATTGAGATAAGGGCCTAGAGGGTCACACACAATAGCGTATTCAAGAATCTGCACCTATTCAGTGGAATAGGAATATGGACATAGTGGGCCCCACCATGGGGGTCCGAGCGTCGTCCAAGTTTTCGATCACCAAATGAATTAAATAAATTCATTAATATTTAAGTAATGAATATTGGGATTGAATTTATATAATGTATTTACGAGTTTAGTAAATAAAAGAATAATATTAATCAAATGAATATTATTTTAATATTCAAGGTTCGCTTAATATTAAGTGAGACAAGCGAGTCGAGTTAAATGGCTCGGTTTTATCACGTAATATATTATATATATATTACAAGTATGTGATAAAATATTAAATAATATTGGCGCAGTTTAGTCCGTCAAAATTATTTATTTAGAGAACGTTGATATTTACAGGGGTCGGGGAACCCTACCGGGTATTTTATCAATGTCTCTATAAATAAGAGAGGAGGATCTCTCTCTTTGGTGTTCATATCACTATTCATTCATTTATGGAATGAATAATTAAGAGCCTTTCTCTCCTCCCACTTCCTAGAGAGAGAAGCGGATGATCCAAGAGCTCGGATCAAGTTCTTATTCACGCATCGTAAGATCAACGATGAAGTGATCATTGGGACGTCAAAGATATCGTTGAATCACCACGCTAGCACCTAGAGTTCGATGATCGGTGTTCCTGCGGTTTTTTGGAGCACGTGCGGATGATCTGGAGGGATCCTTCCTTGGATCCTTCAAGCAACGATCGCCATCGGCTAGCGGCAGTAGACCGCGCCTTCGGATTTGAAACGGGTACGTTTTTATTTTAATTTTATGCTCTTAATAATTTATGCGAGATCCCCAAACCTCTCTGGGTCTCGGATCGTCAGCGACGACAAGTATTGTCATTCCGTCAATGAAAATTTTAAAAACATCGGCCCATCGGCTTCCTCTGCAGGCCCCGGAAACCTAACAGTGGTATCAGAGTGAGTCGCGTAGATTTTCTAAGCTAAATAAAATTAATTTTCATAAAATTAAGTATAGGGTTTAAAAACGGTCAAAACGGATCGAACCACCTTTTAATCTGATTCTGAACGACCAAGATATGGTAATTCAAAATTTCTGGAATGGATCATTTTCGTGTTTTTACTCGAGTTTTAGATTTTGTTGATTATTTCTGTTTATCGGAAATAATGCAAGTTTTTAAGAAGTTATAATTATTATAATTATAATTATTATCATTATAATTATTATAATTATAATTATATATATAATAATAATAATAATAATAATATTATTATTATTATATCTAAAGGCTAATATAGCCTTTAGAAAGTTTAAAATATATATATATATAAAGGAAGCCCCCAAAGGGGGTCTTCTCACACGGAGACCCAAAAGCAAGACCCAAAAGGGGTCTTGCTGCAACTTGAAAAACACAAAAAAAACAAAAAAAGGGGGTGGAAGGGTCCTGCGGCGTGGAAAGTAAAAGGAACAAAAAAAAGGTTGCAGTAGGGGGTCCGAGCGGACCCCCTCCCTCCTCCCACGCGGCGGACTGCAGTGCCGCAGGGAACCCACCCTGGCGGGATGCCTAGCCCAGGGGCCGCCGCACCCCCTCTCCCGTCGGGACACCGCCAGGCCGTCCTCCTCCGCCTGCCCCTCCTCCGATGCGAGGAGCCACACGCCACTACCTGTCTCCTACCTCGCGCGCCGGCTGCGTGCCCTACCGAGCCCCTGCCCAAGTGCTCTCTCGCACGGATCCTCCTCCAACAGTCCACCCCGGCCATCCCCATGCAGGCCCCGCCGCCCTCTCCTTCGCACAAGCGGCCACTGCCCCGCTCCGTCGCATGCCAGGCACGGCGCGACGCATGAAGCGCACAGGCGCGGCCTACTGCAACACTAGGGAGCCGACAGGCTGCCGTCTGGGTTCCCTCCTATCGCGCCGCTGCCTCATCGAGACACCTCCTCTTCCGGTAGAACTGCACGGTGCAGCGCCCTCAGCCGGCCGCGCCGCTCGGGCAGAACCGGGCGCGGTGCATGCAGTGCCGTGGAGCAGGCCGCCAAGAAATTCCCAGCCTGGTCGCTGCCACTCTGCACATCCCTGGAGCCTTCTCCTCCTCCAGCGGACCCGCACAGCGCACCCACGCCGCTACCTAGCCTCCGCGAGCAGACCGCGGTCTTCTCTTGACCGCGCGCTGCAAATCAGACCACCCTACGCAGTCGTTTACCTAGTGCGCAACTCCCACGCACTACTGAGAGAGGTGTCACCTCCAGCACCAATAGACCACGCAGCGTGCTCTCCCTGAGCAGTAGGTACCTGGTTCAACTTGACCTGACTGTGACCGGGCAAGTCTGCTCAGCCGGGATCGGGTGTGAGCGGGCCGGCTCGTCCCAGAATGCCCTTGCATGGGCCCAAGTTAATTAATTAATTTAATTAATTAATTTAATTTAATTAAGTTAATTAATATGTTAATTATGGTTTAAAATAATTTTTAATAGCCGAGGATTAAAATTAATTTATTTTTTGAAATTAAATTAATTAATTAATTAATTTAATTTTAAGAATTAAAATGAAATTAATTAGAGGACCGATAATTAATTAAATTATTTGAATTTTTTAATTCATTTAATTAAATAAAATTGAATAACCCTCATACTTGCTTTAATGCATTTTAATTTTAATCGCACTGTAGTTACCCATCTTCTGGTCTTGAGCATCAACCTTTGTATGTCAACATTTAATTTTTATAATTAATTATTTAAATGCGTGTGATTCTTGTAAATTAATTAAATGACGGTCTGCGCATCGTCCTTGTTTTGGTTAAAATTTATAAGGGATTGCGCGCCCAATTTACCTGAAGTAAATTTATACCTAAGTTCCCCTTGCCTGCGTGCGAGTATCTTTGTACTTCGGACGAAGACGACGAGCGACGTCGACCCCGCAAAGACGAGGCGGAGCACGCTAATCAATACGATGCAAGACAGCACATAGACCACGCCAAGATGATGTGGTACTCCAAGACGTGACGTGGACTCCGCCAAGACAAGGCAATTTTCCAAATGAGAATCAGACATACAACACGGGATGAGATGCATCTAGTGTCAAGTTTCGACACAGGTATGATGCCCCTTGGGTCGTTTAGATGCTCAATACCAGTCGGGTAGTAGTTTTACCTTTATGAATTTATTTATTATTTTATGCATTTTAGAACCACATGAAAATACATAAAATGATAAATAATAAAATGCATAAAGAAGCGACGTTTGATTTCTATTGATGTTCAGTTGTGAGTGCGACAATGTAGATGAACAAGATTAATATAAATGGATTACATTCATCGAGAGAAACCAATAAAACCCTCAAAGAAAATATTAAGTAACAAATATCCTTCCATCATTCAAGTTTGAACAAAACCAGGTGTTCAAGGTGCCGGTTCATGCCTCAGCTGAGGGTGCCTCTTACTACTGAGGAGTTCTTATTTGTATGGTAGGTCGACTTAACTAAAATTACAGCAAAGATATAGCCTTAGCTAGTTTTTTGTGATTTTAGAGGCAAGTGTTGAGTAAATCAGTAAATGATTTTTGAAGCTTGGACATCACTCAACAGATCAAGGAACCGCGAGCTAATGTGGTAGGATAGTCAAAATTCTACCTTGGACCCTCCGAGTAGTGGTGTAGCCCTATCTTGTAGACTATGAGGGAGGTTCGAGGATCCTTTCCACTTGAATACTCAAGAGTATTATAATTCTAGTACATAGGGTTCTTAGAATTCAAAAAATTAATGGGATTCATTTAATGATTAAATAATCAGTAATGTCAGATTAGGTAATCACATAAAAATACAATCTGCTAAAGTATATTTTAGATAATGGAAATCAATACCATAATAAAACTGCGATAAATGATGGACAAATTTAATGTCAAAACAAGCACAAAATTCCAATATTAGTATAGGCACTTGTTCACATTACTACCATAATGTAAATTCAAGGTGCTTGTGTCCCAACCTGTTAAGCCATCTCAGGAAGCGAGGGTGTAAAATTCCTTTTAGGAGACTCATGAATAAAGCATATGATGGTTCTGTCATAATGATATCATCAAATTCTGATGTTATTTGTGGTTTCTACATCAAGACTTGGATGATGATCACATGAAGTCTCATCTCCAAGATCCTTTTGAGGAGAAAGTGAAGTGAGATTTGAATGTGATACTCGCACTCGGTTTGTGTAAAGTGAAAGACATTTCACAATCTTTCAAGTCATTCTATTCTTATACCTTTTACACCCAATTACTCTAGTTTCATTTAGAGGTACAAACTAATGGTATAGAGTAAGCGCTTAATTACCTTTAAGGTAACATTTACCGAGTAATAAGAATATTGGAGATAAATCAATATTTTATTCTTATGGAGAATACATTAAATGACAAGGCAAAAAGGCTTGTGGCAGGTTACGCCAAATGGAACCTTCGTCATGTCCTTCAATAAAACTAGTTGGTTATTTAACATGAGGTTATTTGCATTACATAATGAAATAAATTCATGGATGTTTAAAAACTGAAATAAAAAAAGCATGTACCCACTTGTCGTTCAGTTTATATTCATCAAATATATTAACATACTTCTTGGGTATTAAAATACAATATTGTTTTCACATATATGTATTGAAATACAATAACCAAGTAAGTAATGAAACATTACAAGAAGTAAAGTTTCTTCTTCAAGCAGCTGAGAAAGGGTGATTCCTAAGTCAGTGAGGAGAAACACATAACTTCTAATTTCCAAGTGATTGATTCAAATAGAACGAGTTGTAGAGTATAACCCAAAAAAATTATCTCATGTGCCCATTTGGACATGATGATACATTATTCCAAGTTTTGGAATGAAAGTTGTTTGAGGTAACATACTCAACAAATAATTCACTATTATTTGAATCAATGGAAATACATGATGAATATAAAATGTAAGACCTACCCAGTTGTGGCAATGTGATTATTTGTCAAGTAAAACTAAAAGCGGATGTTAACTATATACCCAGTATAGTATTTAGGATTAGCACATCTAAACACCTATGGTATTATTGACACCCTTAGTTTAGAAAAAGAAACTTTTAGAAATAAAGGTTTATCACAAAGCATTTTGGGGTTAGTTCAACAAGACAATGTGAAATATTCCAAAGAAAATGAGAGGTAAAGATACTTCATAAGTTTCCTTTAAGTCATTAAGGAATAGTGAAGTATAATTTTGGTCAGAAGATATGAGTTGCTTCAGATCGGCAGGCTGAAGAATATCTTGACCAAGCAATCATCGATCATGATAATGTAGCATGGAGTAATTCTTAAATGCATGTTACCTTATCTGCATCACCACATTGATGTTCATAAGAAGTATCGATGACGAGTCTTACATATTAACATTGATCAACAAACATGTAGCATGGAGTGATTCCTAAACTCATATGTTACACATCAAAGTTATGATGTAAGTTGTATCAATATTGAAACTTGCGGAAACTTCCATCATATTTCAAAATGTGATTTGCAAATAATAGCGCAAACCCATAACCAATATGCCAACTAAAATGACAAATAGATATTATACGAGTTATAGTATGATGGAAAATCCATTATGTCATAGGATTTTTTTAGATGCAAAGCGTTTGTTAGGATTTAAACAAACCTGCATCAAGTTAAACACGTTGTGCATCTAAGTTAATTATCCTAATAGTTGCTTAAGATATTACCTAAATCCCTTAGACAGAAAAGATGTAGTCAAGTATTGGACTATATTTCTATACAAGGGTGCACATCTCTATTAGAGATAGTGGGATCTGAATTGACCTGGACTTAGTCAATGCTCAAGATGCACAAATGGTTGGCATAGGGAACAAGTTCCACAAGTACGTGTGGAATAGGAATGTTCCAGAGACACATAATGTGTAGGAAGAATGAAACCATGGTGATGGTTTTATATTCAACACGGTTGGTGATATATTATTCATTGAGAATAATAAATCCTACAAGTAATTAGTATATGGCAATGAGCTAAGATTGAAAATATCAACTAAAATTCAACAACATATTCCATGTATCAAATTGCAAAGGGGCTTATAAATTGAATATTGTGGTGGGTATTCAAATGAAATGATACATGGATGGTACAAGTATGGTACCAATAAGGCTTGATTGGTTATACCTAGTCGATAACGCCTAAATCTATTAGAATTTTACTTGTCATATCTGAAATTCTATGATCTTTGTATTGGTCATTGGATGTCAAAATCATTTTTCATGGAAGGTGTCTATACGATGCAACTAGAATGAGATGATGACCTCAAATGAGGCCAATAAGGTTTGAAAGTTACTGAAATCCAATTCTAGATTAAACTAAGAAACAAGATATTAGAGCATTCATTATAAATGAATCTTTTTTTTGTGTCTACCAAAGCTTAGTGGGAGCACCGATGTTTTTCAAGTGAAATATGTTCGACAACATATGGAAAAAAGATTTTGATCTTACAGTTAGATAAGATCAGGTTAAATACAATTCTCCAATGATTGAATTCAAGTAGCAACCTATGTTCTAGGGAACAGGATCCACTCAGGTAGATCCAAAGGTTTCTTGGTCCTAGTCAATCGTACATATAGTGACATTGTACTGAAAAATTACAAGTTGGAACAATTCAAGTTTAGAATTGTTTCTTATGTCACATGGCTTAATCTCTCCAGGTTAACATGTTCGGAGCATGTGTAGAGATTAAAGTTGTGAATTGATACCATATGATTTAGTGATGGATCAATCACATATGCCATATTATGTACAATAATTGATACTACTAGGATATAATTTATTATAGGCAGATATCAATTATTTCTAGGAGCACTGCAAGTGATGTAGTCAGAACTTTCATCTTGTACTTCAGTAAGTACAAATGATATGTACCTGGAATAAGGATAGGAAGGTATACTAGTTATGGTGGGATATATACTAGTAATCCTTAGATCAATTTGATCTATTATCACAGTTAGGCAAAGGAGATGAGCGAGTCAAGATCATAAAATCTTGTGGTATCCATACCTACAAACACCGAGTACATTGCAGCTTCTAAGGCAGCTAAGAAGCAGTTATAAATTGCAGCGATTTTTTCAAGTTCTTGGATTCACACCTAGTAAGAAAATTATTATCATAATGAGAATTATGATTTTCTTACTAGCCAAGTTGTCAAGTTATGACAATGGACAAAAGTAATATAATCAGAGATACCTTATCATGAGAAGTTTTACTCAAGTTGTTGAGGTCACATATAACAGATATGCCACGCGGAAAAAACATGGTAGGCCCAGCAGTTAAAGCAATTACTTAGCAGAAGCATGGTTTTTATCATGTGAGTAGATAACAAGTTAAGTTAGCAAGTTGGATCTAGTGAAAGTGGGAGTGTTGAAATAGTAGGTGCCCTAGGCCCAACTATGTAGTACTTTTGATTACTGTATCATGTGTACAGTCAGATATGCGTGATGATATCTTACCATTATAGTGCAGACTTTTCTGCATCCACTATAATAATGGTAATGTCCAAAGGTTAATTGTCGTGTCAATAGGTTGTAGCATATCCCAAGCTATAATGAGAACCTCGAGATATAATGGAATTGATCTTAAATATATATTCTATAGTTTAGATACATCTTTCTGAATAGACACAATATATATCTAACTATCAGGTGATGGGGGCTCATAAGCATTGAGACTTCTTCTCATGAAGTTTGCACTTGGTGATCTCTAGTAGTGAGATCTTGAGGACATACTGGCCAATAGGAACACCACATGTTTTGGGTGTCATTGGTTGTTCCTATCTACAGACATGTGTATTGGTCTCCTGACTTGAGACCATTACCAATGTATATCATTTAATTACGTACTTTAATGCAAGGTGAAAACCATGACAGTAATGTCGTGGAGAGGTAGTTTGTGTTGGGTGAGTCGTTGGTGGTATGATGTTGGTTGAATGGTCAAGAAATAATTTGTCGCTTCTAAGTTTAGGAAGTTGTATATCTTAGGCCTGGTTGATCAGGATGGTGCCGCCTTCTTAAGTCTTTGGCCAAAGCAGAAGAAAAGGTGAATCCATCCGGATAGATCAACAAATAATAAAGCAAGATAAGGACGATGAAACAATAGTGTGTCCTTCTTTATGAGATATTAAATGACAAAGAGACTATATTACACAGTCAGTGTTCATAGGATGGTAGTCGTTGCAATGAGTATCCTTATCTCTTTAGGGGCCATGACGGGTTGCTAGACCCCGCTCTTGGTCTGTGAATTTTATTCACTACTATTGAGATAAGGGCCTAGGGGTCACACACAATAGCGTATTCAAGAATCCTCACCTATTCAGTGGAATAAGAATATGGACATAGTGGGCCCCTCCATGGGGGTCTGAGCATTGTACAAGTTGTCGATCACCAAATGAATTAAATAAATTCATTAATATTCAAGTAATGAATATTTGGGATAGAATTTATTTAATGTATTTACGAGTTTAGTAAATAAAAGAATAATATTAATCGATCGAATATTATTTTAATATTAAAGGTTTGCTTAATATTAAGCAGGACAAGCGAGTCGAGTTAAATGGATCGGTTTTATCACGTAATATATTATATATATATTACAAGTATGTGATAAAATATAAAATAATATTGGAATGGTTTAGTCCGTCAAAATTATTTATTTATAGAACATTGATATTTACGGGGGCTGGGGAACCCTACCAGGTATTTTATCAATGTCTCTATAAATAAGAGAGGAGGCTCTCTCTCTTTGGTGTGCATATTACTATTCATTAATTTATGGAATGAATAATTGAGAGCCTCTCTCTCCTCCTGCTTCCTAGGGAGAAAAGCTGATGATCCAAGAGCTCAGATCAAGTTCTTCTTCACGCATCGTAAGATCAACGATTCTGTGATCGTTGGGACATTGAAGATATTGTTGAACTGCCGCGCTAGCACTTGGAGATCGACGATCAGCATTCCTGAAGATTTTTGGAGCACGTGTGGATGATCTAGAGGGATCCTGCTTTGGATCCTTCATGCAACGATTGCCATCGGCTAGAGGCAATCGACCGCGCCTTCGGATTTGAAACGAGTACGTTTTTATTTTAATTTTGTGCTCTTAATAATCTTTGCGAGATCCTCAGACATCTCAAGGGATCAGATTGTGGGCAACGACAAGTACCATCATTCCGCCGACGAAAATTTTAAAAACCCCTGCCCACCGGCTTCTGCTGCAAGACCCAGAAATCTAACACTAAGATGGTTATAGGAGTGAAACTTGGATAATAATATTGTTTGGGGATTGAACTCATTCAACTATAAGGAAAGGGTTGTGACTAGGGGTGGTGGTGTGTTCTGACCAGTAGGTGTAACCCCCCAAAAGTGTCCTGGTATGTTTTGGAAATGATCCTTGACAAATAGGGAATGATTTTATATGCTTAATTGTATAAAAAAACTTTATATTCCTTATTCCTGTGGTATTTTTTTAGGGCCTATGCTATATATTCTCTTATGATTCATGTCTTATGTTTGGATAATATTTATACCATGAACCATGTGTATGATCTCTAATGTATAGAGCATTATCTTCATATTTTTTGTTCATGTTATCATACACTTAATTTCTGGTTAAGATTATGTATCTTCTTTATTTACCCTTACTGATCATCTGATCTAACCCTTTATTATGTTTCCTTTCCCCAATTTATGAAGAAATGTTTTATGTTTGAGTAAAAAATTGGAATATATTTTTAGAAAACATTGAAGATATTTCACCAAGTTAGAAGATTTTATTCCATGTTTCCAAATACACTAAACTATTTTGTTCCTCCGGAATTTTATTTTCTAATGTACTAAATATTCATAAAAAATTGTGTAATATCCATTTATGTCAAGCTTGGGCCTCTATATCCCTTGTTTACCCAGAATTAGAATCTCATCTCACCCTTTTTAAGGTTTAATTTCCCTGGGTTATGAAGAAAGTTTTTAATAATGATATGTATAATAATGATTATTGTTATGAATAAATGAGTTGGATACTTTAAATCCCAAGATATTTTTATGAAATTTAGTTTAGAAAATTATTTATTCGATGTCTTTCATTAAATGCAACATTATTTTAGCTTGCGTTACACACAACTCTAAGTTTATATGAAACATAATTTTATTATTATAATTAATTAAATAATACAATTATAAACTAGAAATTATAATGGTGGGTATGAATACAAATAACTAAATTATTTAAGTAGGGTTTATACCTGAAATCCCCTTCTAAAAATAAATTGAAATATTTTTCTGAATTACCATTTCAATGCACATAAGTGTGTTTTATAACAATAAAATAAATAAATAAATTTTTTTTTATTATATTAATGAAATATATATATATATATATAATATTCAATATAATGTTTAACACTCATATTATAATTTTTCTAGACATGATATAAAATTTTAAATCTAGTTTTATGCTAAAAAATTATATTTTTCTGAAAAATAGTTTTTGACACTTTTTGATGGAGAACTTATTTTAAATATTTTTTTTTAAACATTCATAAATTATATTTGAAAAAAGAAACTTCTTATTTTAAATAAGGATATAAAAATTTTATTTGGTTTAATTTTTGGTATTTTTCTGATAAGTTTCATTTTTGATAAATAATGAAAAATACTAAATTTTAATTTAAAACATATTTTTTATCTAAACAATTTTTAGAGTTCAATTATATTTTTTTTATTCTATTTAAAGTATAATTAGATATATTTTATGTAATTTAATATAATTTAGGTTATATTAATGAATTTGAAATTGGATTTGGATATAAAAACATTTTGATCTTTTGAATGTTTTCACTTTAAAAATTTGTTTTCTCATTCCATCAATAAGATTAATTTTAAGTTAATCTTATCCAATTATGTGTTATGAATTTTGAAAAAAGGATTCAATATTTTTAATCCTAAGGTCCAAATTTATTAAATATATCCCTTTTATTTTTTGGACAATATGAATAGTAGCTTTTGTAATTTTTATTACCATGGTTAAGGGTAAATCGAGTAATTAAGGGTAAAAATAATATTATAAATATTATAAAACTACCATAAAATTTGGCCAAATGTTATTAGATAGAGTTAATTATACCCTTGACACCCGAGGTTCTAAATTTAGTAATTTAATGGAATCTTTTTGATGAAAATGAATTATATTTTATTAAAATCAAAGAGAGTGACAAAATGTCACACTCATACTTTTAATAATTATAATATTTTTTAATATGGGGTTAAATAGAATATATACATGATTATATAGATTCTTTTGAAAAAATAATATCTAAATTTTTTAAGTTTATTTTTTAATTTTAGTGAACAAATAATCATCATAAATTATTACACAATGATGATACAATAATTATTCAATTAACGAATCAATCAATTAAATGTTATTAGAAGTATTTAAATAAATATAATTTGAATTAAATAAGATGATATATTAATTTTATAGGTGAATATTACATTTTAGGGTTTTATTAAATGGTTTTGTTCGAAGTTATCTTTTTTTATTGATTTTCTTAAAGTCAATATAATGAATAGTGCCAAAAGTGACACTAATGGTATTTTATGAAAATAATATTGTATTAAATTATTTATAAATAATAAAAATATTAAATAAGGTAAAATTTATTGATATATGGTATAAAATATATTAAATTTTTCATTTTTTTTTCAATTGAAACTTTATATGAAAAAATTACATCCTCTTAGTATTAAAAAGTTTGTTACCAAAGTTAAAATTAAAACGGATTAATTAAGTGTTAATCAAAATGGTAAGGTTTAAAATTTCTCCAAAACATGCCTAAAATTTATTATTTTATGATATTAAAACCTTAAAATATCCTATATTAGAATAAATAGAATTTTTATGGTATTTTTATTGAGATTTATTTTATAATTAATTAATCTTGTTATAATTTCCAAAAGTGTCCCTCCCATCTCTTATTAAAGGGAACTTCTTTTCTTTTCTTCACACTTAATAACCAATTTTGTTTGGAAAAAACCTATAAAAATATCTTCTCAACTTCCATCAATTAATTTTATAATCCTTCCTTTGGGCATAAATCCAACCAAGGCAGTCCATTTGTGAAAAATTAAATGGAGAAACCCGAAGAAGAGGTGGCATTCATCAATAAACGTTTTTGTTTTTCTTATTCCTTGAACCCCTTAAATTATTTTTTATTTATTTTTTATTTAATAAACTCAGTATATTCAATATAATTTTGTGTTTCTATATTAAATTATCTACGTAAACTCATACACACTTCCATCAAATGAGATACACAATCATCATTTGTGTGTATGGCGGACTACCGTCTCATGAACTGATTTCATTTATTCTTCCATTACCACCTTTTAAGGTTGGAAATAATGATGTAATTTCTATTTTTAAATTATATATATGATTTTTATGATGTATTTATTCTTATTTAATTATTATATAACATGTACCTTCACAATTTCCATTTTTTAAAATAAGATAACTTTGTTTGTGGGTCTATGGACTACCACATCCTCAAAAGGATCTGATTTGTTCACACATTACATGGAATGCATTAAGGATGGGTTTAGTAAAATTGTATGATATATATGACATAATAATTCAAATTTAATTATAATATTTATATATTTATACATATATTTTGTTTACTTTATTTCATTTAATATGACCAAAAAATGGAAACAACGTTCATGCATATGTATGGCCTACCATCTCCATGAATGGTATATTTAATTTTCTATTTATATATTTTATAGATAGACATAAATAAATATATAATGAATTTATATGATATTAATATCATTTTTATTATTAATTATATGTGTAAATCATGATCTAAGTATGAGGACCAACAATAACAAGTTAAAACATGTAAGAGAAACAAAGAGTTTATTACTCGAAACATAACCTAAACATAAAATTTATAATAAGAGAGTGATATAAAGTAATAATTAAATCATATATGGTATTATATATATGAATATGGTTATATATTATATTTATAATAAAATTATATTTTTTATAGAGGAGGTTTGGACATGTATGAAGGAAGTCAAGACTAAAGGTAAGAGGATTTCTAGTCTCATTTTTATTTTTGCAAGACTTAAGCTGTATTCACCACTTTCTTATTTTGTGTGTTGTATATAATGACCATGAATGTAATATATGTTCCTTATCCTTTAATGTATCAGTATTTAAATATCCATTTTATGATCTCTCTTCCATGGGTTTTACTATTTAAATGTTACCAAATAGGTAAGGTAATTTTGTCTCAATTTGCCTTCTTTGAGACATGTGTTATGTTATACACCTATATTATTTTATGAGGAGTATATAAATACCTTTAAAATGTTTTATCATGAATCTAATTATTTTAGTGATATTATAATCTTCATGTAGTGTAATCCTCTCTTCAGTCATAAATTTGGGTTCATTCAATACATTTTTTTCTAAAAAAATTAAAAGTGTTTTAAATGATCTTTTAAGAATTTTAAAGGAAAGGGATTTCAAAGATGTTTAACATGGTTTTAAAATATTCCTTTTAAATTTTTCTAGGTTATTTTCAGTGAAAAATATATTATAAATATTTTATGTTTTAAAATTCATTTTTCAAAGTAGAATGGATATTTTCCTCAAGAAATGTTTTAAAAAGATATTTAAAAATTATTGTCCATCTAAGATGACTTTTGTTGATGTTACTTATGCTTTATTGGGCTAATTATTCAAGTATTATATCCTTATTATTTATATGGTTAGTTTATGTTTATTGTTAATGATTTATGTTCTTGTGACACACATATGTATGGTGCACAAGACGTCATCCCAAACCCAAAATAGGTACATGGGTGATTAGCCCAAGCCCAACATACTATGAATGTCTTGGTAGGTCTCATTGGAATAATATATTATAATATTATGTGTATGAAAAAAATTATATTACTTATTCAATTATAAAACTCTCATGGATCATGTGCTTTTATTATATTTTGATTTGTTTTTTATGAACTGCCAATATTTAATTATGTGATTCAAGATTATGATATTTGATATACATATTATTCTTTTCAAATGTTATGATCATATTTTCATACCCTTATTATTATGTTATGATTATGTATCTTCCATTTTTACCCTTGCTTGAAATTTTAGCTCACCCTTTCTTATATTTACATTCCTTGGTTTATAAATACAGATTTTAAGTAGTAGTACAGAAGGGGGGATATATTTATCAAAGATGTTGAAGTTCTTCCACCATATTATAAGAATATGTTCCAAGTTTATAAGGAAACTAAAATTATATGGTATTTGGGTTTGTGTTTATGTTTTCGTAATGCATGAAATGTTACTCATAAAATGATGTAATTTATATTTATTAAATTCTTGGGATGTTATAGTTGGTATTAGAGTAAATTGTTAGTTAACCTTTGGAAACTAGAATGTGAAAACTTTAGTGAGATCCCTAGGGATATTTCTAATAATATTTCTAGGGATATTTATAAGGATATTTTAAGGGATATCTCTAAGTATAATACTAAGGTGTCATAGATTTAAAATTATGTGTCATTATATAGGCATACTATAAGTAATTTTTCATGATTATGTGGTTTTCTATATGCTAAGTATTTCCCACACTATGCTTTCTAGTCTTAGTAAATAGAAATAACTATAAAAAACTTTGTTAAAATTTAATGTTTTAGATGTAGAAAGTATGGGAATTATATAAATAGATGTCTTAAGTGGAAATATCATGAACAAAATCTATATGGTGGTATGATTATTGGTTATACTACTGAGGATGAAGAGACTGTAAATGAAATGTTAAAGGTATGGGATATTCTAACATTATTGTTTATATTAAACATAAGAATCATGATTATATTCAAGTTGATTAACATTAAAAATGATTCATATTAAAAATTATTCAAAATGGGTAATGAGAAATAAGATGATGAAGCTTGATTAATGTTATAAGAATAAATTTAGATGATTGAAGTGTATATGTTTTGGAATTCAAATAGTATGTTATAGAAATCAAGAAATATATAAGTATTATCATTATAATTTTTTAATTAAGGAATGAAAAGGATAGGTTGAATAGTGATGAATACATTGAAAATTGATTTACTGAAAAGGAAAGATTCATGGGGAACCCAATAATAAGGGAAAGATAACCCTTAGTATGTTCTTAGGTTTAGATAATGATGTTTGGATAAAGATATTTTTTATTTGAATAAGTAAATTGGACGGTATGGATTATCTTCGAACTGATTGAGAAATAGGTATATACTACCATGTATGAAGTTTATGAAATTTTTGGACTTAAGAAATATATCCAATAATCTTCTAAATAAGAAATAAAGAATTTTTTTAATTAGGATTTATGTTCCTTATCATGTTTCAAGATAATGTATGATGAAGGTTTTCACATGTTTAGTATGTGAAAAACAAGATCTACATTATAATTTATAGGGATAAATGCTAAGCTATTTTTGAGAAATTTGGTTACCTTATTTCAAAAATTTTGTACATTCATCTTTGGGAAGGGTTATAAGGTTAACCATTTATGGAGTGGTTTATTTTAAACTTCATATGGGGTTTTAGAGATTAAATTATTATCTCTCTATATGAGAATTTATGAATATTGGATAAATTTATCTATCCTATTTGTTATAATAAAGATAGATGGACTAACCTATCATTATATTTATGGATCCCATGATATGTTAAATCTTTAGGAATGAAAAAATCACCTTTTTCTTGGAATTAGAGATGAATTGGAAATTATTCAAGACAAAACCAAGGGTGAAGTTGTCTTAAAATCAAGTAATTATATCTTCTAATGAAAATTATTCATCTTTAGGAATAAGGTACTTGAAATAAAATTTTATCATATTAAAAACATTTATGATGATAAAAATGACCTTTTTAAGACCTATTTGGTCCATAGTTTCGTGGTCATTAACCATGTAATGACCATATTCTCTATCACTCTTCATCAGAACATGATAGTTATTTTTCTATTCAATGTTTTTGTTCTCACTTTCTAAATATGTTATCTTATGTGGAAACCTAGTTATCATTTACGTTTGGTAACCATTAAGTTTTCGACTTTCCCATTTTAAAAGTATGTTTTAGTATTCATTTTTTCGTTTTGGGTTTCTATAAAATTAAATTGTACTTATTAAAAATTTGATTACCACAATTAATTTCAATGGTAAAATTAATTATATGTGGGGTATAATTTAACACCCTGATATTTTTATGAAATATATTTTTTAAAGAAATTGATTTCTTTGATGTCTTGTATTACACGCAATGTTGGCTTATCTTGCACAACATACAACACTGCATTTCTATGAAACACTTTTTTACTATTATAATTATTTAAATAAGATAATTATAACCTAGAATTTAAAATTATAGGTATGAAAAGGGTTAACTAAATTATGGAGGTATGGTTCATAAATGTAAAATTATTTTTAAATTAAAATGAAAGCTCTTTCTAAAAAACTATTTAAACGCACACAAGTGTGTTTAATACCAATAAAATAAAAAAATAACTCTTGTTGTATTATATTAATGAAATATAAATAAAATATTAAATATAATGTTAAAAATTCATCCTATGTGTTTTCTAGACATGATATAAAAAACAGTGCTAATTTTATGTTTAAAAACTTCATTTTTCTAAAAAGAAATTTTTTCACCTTTTGAAGGCGTACTTGTTTTAAATCTAGTTTATGACAATTTAATAAATTCTATTTTAAAAAATAAAATTATTATTTGAAATTGGGATATCCAAATTTACATTTTCTAATTTTTTATATTTTTCTAATAAGTTTCATATTTTGATGAATAGTGAAAAATATTGACTTTAAATTAAAAACATCTTTTTTGTCTAAAAAATTTATAGGGCTAAATTATATTTTTGATTTCTTTTAAAGTATAATTATATCAATTTTATATAATGTAATACAATTTAGGTTATATAAATCAATTTGACATTGTATTTAGATGTAAAAACATTTCGATCTTTTGAAAATTTTCACATTAAAAACTCATTTTCTCATTCTATCAACAGGATTAATTTTAAATAAATTTTAGCCAATTATGTTTTCTAAATTTTAAAAAATGGATTCCATATTGGTAATAAAAATCTCCAAATTTGTTAAATAGTTCTATTTTATTTTTGGATAATATGAATAATAAATTTAGTAATTTTTATTGCCATGGTTTAAGGTAAATCGGGTAATTAAAGGTAAAAATAATATAATAAATATTATAAAATCGCTATAAAACATTAAAAATTTAATATAATGAACCCAATTTGATGTTTAAAACATAATGTTCTAAATTTGATTATTTAATGGACACTTGTCCACAAAAATGACTTAGATATTATTAAAATCAAAGAGAGTGACAAAATGTCACACTATTACTTTTAATAAGTATAATATTTTTTATAATATACAGTAAAATGTAAGATATTATATAAATTTTAGTGAATAAATAATTATCATAAATAATTACACAATGATGATGTTGTAATTATTCAATTAATTTCACAATCAGTTAAATAATATTATAAAAATTAACATAAATATAATTTAAATTGAATAATGTGATCCATGAATTTTATAGGTGAATATTACATGTTAGGGTTGTATTAATTGGTTTTTTTGAATTTATCTTGATTTTTTAATTTTTATTAAAGTCAATGTAAGGAATAGTTCCAAAATTGACACTAATGATATTTAATGAAAATAATATTTTTTTAAATTATTTATACATTATAAAAATATTAAATAAGGACAAAGTGGAATGAGATATGGTCAAAAATATTATAAATTTTTCATTTATGTTCCAATTGATACTTTATATCAAAATTACATCATCTAGTATTAAAAAAATTGTTACTACAGTTAAAATTAAAATTGCTTAATTAAGGGTTAATCAAAATTATAATGTCTAAAATAACAACAAAACTTATCAAAAATATATTTTTTAATGATATTACAACTTTATCATATCATATCTCAAAATAAATGGAATTTTGGAGATATTTGGATTGATATTTCAATTATTATAAATTAATCTTTTGATAAATATCAAAAATGTCCCCCCTCTCTTATAAAAGGGCACATGTTCTTCCCTTTTCTTCACACTTTAGACCCTATTTGGTTTGGCCAAATGCTTAAATAATATCCTCCAAACTCTCCCCATCATTCTATAATCTTTAAATGGGGAATAAATCTAACCAAGGATGTCTTATTTTGAAAAATTAAAAGAAGATACCTCAAGAAGAGGTAATGTTCATCAACAAATGTTTTTGTTTTATTTCATCCTTGAACCCCCATAATTATTTTTATTTAATGTTTATATAATAACCTAAGTATCTTAAATATAATTATATTTTTTTATGTTAAGGTTTTTACTTACACTCACAAACACTTCCATCCAATGGGATACACAATCATCATTTGTGTGTACGGCGGACTGTCGCCTTGCAGGTCGATGTCGTTTTTTCTTCCATTTCCACCTTTAATGGTTGAAAAAAATAGTGAAATTTCTATTTTTATAGTATATATAAGATATTTATGAGGTATTTATTCTTTATGAATTATTATATAACACATAACTTTATGATTTCCATTTTTTGGAAATACGATAACTTCATTTCTGGATGTGTGGAGCCTCCTCAAAGCGATGTGATTCGTTCACACTTTATGTGGAATTCATTAAGGATGGGTTTAGTAAAATTATATGATATATGTGAAATAATAATTCTAATATAATGATAATATATATATATATATATATTCTATTTACTTTCATTCTTTCAATATTATAAGAAAATGGAAATAGCATTCATGCGTACGTACGACCAATCATCTGCATGAACGATGTATTTAATTTTATTTTTCAAAATTTTATAGATAAACATAAATAAATATTTAATGAGTATAAATGATATTTATATATTATTTATTATTATTTATATGATTAAATTTTTATCTAAGTATGAGGACCAAACCTAACAATTTAAAACATGTATAAGAAACAAAGTGGTTATTACTCGAAACATAACTTAAACATTGAATTTTTAATAAGAGAGTAATATAAATTACTAAATAAATAATATATGGTATTTTATATATTAATATGGTTATTTGGAATATTTATAATAAACTTATATTATTATAAAGGTTGTTTATATGTGTATAAAGGAAGTCAAGACTTAAGGTAAGGGGATTTCCAGTTTCGCTTTTATTTCAACGACACTTATGCCATATTCACCACTTATTTATTTATTTTTTTAGTTTATATACTAACCTTTAATGTAATATATGATACTTATACTTTAATTTATGGTTATTTACATATCCATTTTATGATATCTCTTTCAGGGGTTTTACTGTTCAAAAGTTACCAAATCGGTAAGCTAATTTTGTCCCACTTTTACTTTTTTGAGACACTTATTATGTTATGTACCCATATTATTTTACAATGTGAATATAATTAAATTTGTAGATTTTTATAATTAATGTAATTAATTTTATGATATTATAATCCTCATGTAATGTCATTCTATCTTTATTTGTGAATCTATGTTACTTCAAAATAATGTTTTCTAAAAAAATTAAAAGTTTTTTAAATGATATTTTAAAAAATTTCAAGGAAAATGATTATAAAGATGTTTAAAATAGTTTTCAAAGATTAATTTATAATTTTTTAAGGTTATTTAAAATGAAAAAAATTTCCTAAATTTTTTGTCTTTTAAAATTAATTTTTCAAAGTGGAATGGATATATTCCTAAAAAATGTTTTAAAAAGATCTTTTGAAATTATTTTTCATCTAATATGACATCTATTATTGTTACTTATGATTTAATGGGGATATGATTATTGAATTTTTTTTCCTTATTATTTATATGGTTATTTTATGTTTATTATTAATGATTTATGTTCTTATGGAATACATATGTATGGTTTTCATTATTTTATGGGTTGGACCTATATCTCCCTCAAATGAACTGTGTAATGATAAATGTTATATGAGCTATAAGGGTACATGAGAGGTCATCCTAATCCCATAACAATAGGTTACACAATAGTTCATCCTAAGGCTAAAGCTAGATGATACATAGGGGGTCATTCAAAACCCAAAGTATGTACATGGGTGAATATCCCAAGGCTAACATACTATAAACTTCTTAGTAGGTATCATTGACATAATATATTATAATATTATGTGTATGTCACAAATTAAATGTATTATAAAATTGTTATACATTCATGAATTTTTTTCATTATTATATTATGATCCATGTCTTAAATATTTCAAATCTTTAATTCCATGATTCAAGATTATGATTGTTTATATATAACTTGTTTTTGGAAAATTTTATGCTCATGTTTTCGTACCCTTGTGCTCATGTTATGCATATGTATATTCCATGTTTACCCTTACTGAGCATATAAGACCACCCTTTATTATATATCCATTCCACATGTTATAAATAAATGTTTTAATTATGAGTACTAAAGGTGAACATATTTATGGAAGATGTTGAAGATCTTTCACCAAAATAGAAGAATGTGTTCCAAGTTTCCAAAGTCACTAAAATAATATGGTCTTTGGGAGTGTATTTTTTTCCTATATGAAATTTTCTACAATAATTATGTAATATATATATATGAAAAGTCTTGGTTGTTATAATACTCTTGTGAACAATTTGTTTTTATGTCCATGTTTCTAAAGTAACTAGACTTATTCAATTATGAAATAGATCTTTATGTTATGTAATTAATATTTATCTATTAAGACATGATATATATGTATGAAAATTATGGTTCGTTATAGATATAATTTTCCTATTGATACCATCAATGAAAATAATTACCTTACCTGATGAATAAGAGATATTAAAATAAAACGATTAAAGGTACTCGATGAATCACCTCTACCAGAGGTTTAACTCCTTCTAAGAGAAGTTATTGCTTATAATTTTATGATTATTGTATACTTTATAATTTTTTAAAAACAAGTAATTTTACTTGAACTTGAGAACATGAATGATGACTAATAAATATATATCATGGGTGGGATTGTTTCTCTCATGTATTTAGAGTTTCCAAGAATAATAAGTAACCATGTGATTCCCATTCATGACCACACAACCAACACCCACACCTGATGCATCACAAAAGACTACATAGCCATGTATAGTCTCTTATAAAATCGAGATAGGGGATAAGGTCAACTCAGGATTTAGTATTGAAATACTGAAATCCATACAAACTTTACTCTTTTCTAAGTGAATAAAGTCAATTGAGATGCTATCTTACAAAAATACCAAATGAATCTCGAGTAGTAACATAATAATCTAAGGAAGATTGGTATTTTGGAAGCATTCTATGGATCTTCCTAATATATAATTGCCTTAAACTTCTCAGGATCAACCGAAATGTCTACTTTAGTTAAATTTTTCCCTAAGAACTAGAATTAATAAATCCCTAATCTAAAACTATAGATTTTAGTATATATCTTGTGATATTTGATAATTTTCAAGTAAATTTTTAAATATTTTTCATGATCTTGATATGTTTTAAAATACACTAAAATATCATCCACAAAAACCATATAGAAGGAATTGAGGTTCCTTTTAAATATTAGGTTCATAAAATCCATAAACACTATAAGAGAATTAGTAAATCCCAAAGGTATTACAAAATATTCATAATCGCCACATATGATTCAAGAAGTAGTCTTGGGAATATTTTATTTTCTCACCTCGATATAGTGATAACCATATCAAAGATCAATTTTATAGAACCACCATACTCACTATAATATAACAAATAAATCATCTATGTTGGGAATGGGATATTTATTATTTATAGAGACCTACTTCATCGTCCTATAATCAATAAACATTTGGAGAGTTATATATTCCTTTAGAACAAATCACTAAATAATCCCATGGAGATACACTGGGGATATTATATTCATTAATCTTTATATTTTCATATTATATTTTCAACTCCTTCAACTCAGAAGAAGATACATGATGTCATGGTAAGGATATCAGCTGTGTTCCCAAAACCAAATTTGTAGATAACTTAACTTATCAACCTAGAGGTAAACCTAATAATTCATTTGGAAATACCCCTAGAAAATCCTAAACTATTGGAGGTGGATCACTTATAAAAACTAATTCACTGAACTTAAAAAGGAAAGGATGATACCCGACGTATGATCCTTACAAATTTAGGAAGAGGGAGTCCTATTAATCTAGGTCGAGGGTTCCATTATCTATGAAATAGATTTAAATCCCCATTAGGTGTAGTAAAAGAAAACCTTTGGGGATATTAATCAATGTCTACTTTGAAATCCATCATCTAGTCCATCATGAAGATTATATAAAAGAATATACATTTCAAGAACAATAAAATATCAAGATAGATCTACATTAGATAAGGAGATGATGATAAAAGGGACACCAAAACCGATACACTATCTTTCTAAGAGGATCTGAAATCTATAATAAATAGGGAATAAGATCAAAATAAATATACAATAAACCCTAAACATGTGAAGATATAAATAATTGATAATAATTGATATAAAATAAAGAAAATACAATAGATTATGAAATAAGAACCGTATATATTGTAGTCACTAGACCCCCATCGTATTCTACATGATCATATTATAAAGTTTTTAACTACCCAACTTTCATCTTAGAATTGGTTCTAATGTTATACTTGGGCTCAGTCTTTAACTGAATCTTCACATATAATGAACCAGTTATACCTTCACATATATGAGGATGAGTCATTTTTTATTTTAATGTATTAGACTACGCTTGATATCCCTTAGGGGATGAAGAACCAGTTTCAATCCTCATTAGAAGATTATTTCTATAGAACCTCTAAAGGTTTCATGTCCACCAAAAAAATAGTATGTCTTATGCTATTTTGGTTAAGAGAGTTGTGTGTGACTAATTGTTCCACATTTATGAGAAATAGGATTATTGATCCTTGTAGGGAGAGGTAGCAGGTTGAGAAAGCAGTTAAGATCCACTACCACTGTCTATTCAAGATTCATCCCACTACCTATTTATTTCATGAAAATCACCCTTACTTCCTCTAGGAATGGTATAGGATTATAGTATATAAACATTATAGATTGATCTACTATAAAATATCATATCTTTATCTTACAATTCCACATAGGTTTTAATATTTATTAAAAAATCTTGGGAATATATGTCTATTCAGAGTCCAAAATTAAATAAAAAATCCATCAATCATTTATTAGATAGCATCTCTAACGGAAAATGAAAAGGCTTTACAAATCAAATGGTATATTCCATGATGGTTTTGTAGACTCACTGAAGGGTTAAAACTCTATGGATTTAGAAAGAACCATAGTTTCTAGGAAAAACTAATGAGAGAAAATTACTTTAAAATAATTCCATTCATGATTCTCATGAATTTTATCTTGAATCAATGATTACCATCACTTCTGACTAGGGAATTCATTCATGATGGTATCACATCTCACTTTAACTGATTTAGGATTATCAATGAAATAAAAAATCCTTCGTATCTTCTCAAACTAAAGTTCCACTTCCAAAGAAAAATTATTACCCAGAAATGATGGTTGTTAGTGATGAAGAAACCGACTATCAAGTTATTTTTCATGAAATGGGCCTGGATATATATACAAAGGTTAAGATAGACTAGTTATCACTCCCTATTCCATAAAATTAACTATTATTACTAATGCCTCAATGATATTTTGATCAATTTTAAAATTATTATATAAAAACATTATCCATGAATCCTTGTTGAGTGTTAACCAGTGGTCTTATTGGGTCTATTGAACTATATATAAATCAAATGAAAAAGAATTAGATAATTAAAACAGATCACCAACATCAATCAAAAACAAAAATATTGATTAAATACTAACATCATTCATGGAAAATAATATAACCATATAATTCCTTTCAAAACATAGGGTCTAAATATAATTTTTATATTCTATGAACCCTTAATATAGAGGAAAATATAAATCCAACTTATAAAAAATTGAAAAAATATCAAAATCCCTTAGTAACACAAAGTTTGACATTAAAAGTATTTTCTATACAGTGATTTTTCCAACACTAAAAATTCTGATGGTCTTATATCTAATCTACCAAGACTTACCAAATATATTAATATTAAATAGGGATTTGATACCATTTTTTCCTTCTACCAACATGGGAGTTTCTTGTTTTAGGCACCTGATTCGATCTGTGAGAAATTTAAAAGGGTGTTCATAATCCCAACATGCTGGAAACTAGTTCTTTGGAATCAAGAATATTCTTTTAGAATGGTTTTGATTAAAAATCCGTAAAATATGTCATATATAAGGACCAAAAATAACCTCACCAAAACATGGTGGTTCATGAACTCAACTATAAAAATAAACAATAAAAGTCAAAAATTCATGGTATATAATAAGATAAAATAATAGTAATCCATAACAGTATCATATCAGCACCAAAGAAAAATATAGATACATGAATTTCCCATAAATTCACCTCTACATAACCTAATTAGCTAACATGAATACCCACCATATCTAAGTGGAACCTTAAATTAACCTATATTAGTGAAGATAATATCAATATACACCCACTAGGTATTTTTTGGGTGTGAGCATAAGAATCCCAATAGGATCCTACCAAGTGTTCCACATGCATGATTTGTTATAAAAATACAATCATTGTAGTTTGAATATAAAAGTAAAAAGACAATTAATAAAAAAAATATAAAAAGAAAAACAACATCATATAATTATTTTTTAATGTAAAGAAAATGTGTAGAAAAACTATAAAATCAAACACTTTTAAATCAAGAAATATGGTAAGAATAACCTAAGATCACCAAAACTTAGGTCTATTAATGGAGTAACTTATCTAGTTAGTGGTGTACCCTTAAATAATTGGATAACTCTCAATTGACTTTATAAAATAGTGGTGATGAATAAAATATTAATTTTCTAGTTTTAAAAAACCCTTTACCTAGTGGAAATGGGCCTCTGCCCATTCTAGGAACCCCTACTAAAGAACTCAGGTTCCCTATGAATTTTAACTAATATAAATAATAACTAATAAAATAACATTTATCAAAAAAATATTAACATTATTATATTTCATATCAAAAATCATAAGAAACTTTATTTATCACTCATGGTATAAGAAAATACAATACTTAATGTTACATGTCAAGCATTCCTCAAATAAATCATTTTTTTTATTTTAAACTGTTAGAGATATATAATTTTTAATGATCAAGAGTCAGAGATTTATCCAATAAGGTAAGGTCATGAAACCACCTACCTCAGTCTGATGTAAATAATAATACCTGTTTTGAATCCACTTGATTCAAGGTGGTGTTTTTGTAGGTAATGATAAAATATTAAACATAAATTCCCTAAACTTGAAAATTTGGAAACATGAACCCTAGGCTACTATAACCATAGATAAAGAGATAATATCAAAAATAAATTGATTATATAAACAAAGTAGGAGAGATGAACCACTTATCAGGTGATTACTTGAATATCCTTTAATAAGTTAACTTGAAATTGAGACTATAGAAGGGGGAAAGGTGTATTCATGTAAGTGGGTAACTAAGATTATATTGGGGATGAAACAAGAGGTGTGGGGTAATAAATTATGTGGGGTAAATATAAAAATTTTACATTTTTAAAGAACTTGGTAGGCTATATGGTTTTAAAAACTATTCACTAAACTTTTGGAGAGAACTATCTACCCTAGAAGTGGCCACACAACTTATATACAAGGTTAAGGAAACCTTTTTATGATTTTTTTAGAGTAAAATTCTTATATGGAGAAAGATAAATGGTTTGGATCACATGGTTGGAAATAATTGTATGCTAACCATGCACATTATGAAATATATTTCATGCCTTAACTAGGTTTATATCACACAGGTTATGCTAACCATGCACAAATATTAGAACACCTGGTGTCACTTAAACTTTTTAAATTCTATGAGAAAACAACTCAAAAATTAAGAAACACTGTAAAATCAACAAATAATAAATCCATACCAGAAAATGGAACCATGGGAGTGATAGGTGAGTTAGATGTTAAAGATGAAGTTTAATTATAGAAATAAACTTTTGAGAATCAAGAACATCAAGAGAAGGTGATGCATGGGAATATTATTCTTTTGGTTCACATCCTATAGAAACAAGGTGGTTTGGAATAACTCAATTAGTAATATGAGTAAAAAATGCATGCTCAATAACCTGATTTATTTAATAATTGATTAATGCATGATTATATGACCTTGGATTGATGTGATGATTATTGATGATGTGTGATCATGTTCCTGTATTCTTTTATTTAGTGTGTTTTTATTATAGTAAGATATCTACTTGAGAGGTATCTCATAGAGTATAATATTATCCCTTTTCTATTTTTTATTACTTGTTTGGTTTTGATTAATGAGTATGAGAATAATTGTAATGATATCGGATGCAAGGAATCGTATTTTTCCAAACATTTCCATTATTTTTTCTTAGGTTTTGAGGGATTCTAATGATTTCATTCAATTATTTTTGGGTATTTTGAAAGATTTATATATAATAAAATTTAGTTTTTAAGTTATTCAAAAATTTTTATTTTTAAATTATTTTTTTAATCTAGGATATCCCTTATGAGTTACCTTATTCATAGAAGTGACCATTACATAGTGCATTTACATATGGAGGGACCCTTATATATACCATTATCCAAGAAATTTCCTTTATATATTGACTCTTCCCTCTTGAAATGACCATTACATATTGAAGAGTTAGTCAAATTTTAAATATGTAGAAGTCTTGTTAGTGTACATAAGAGTCATTTATAAGTATTTAATGGTTTTTTATTTTTTAAATATTTATATGTAACAGTCTTTCCCCCTTGTTTTAAGTTATTATATACATATGTAAGAGACATATTATAATTTGTAGGATTCATTATTATATTTTTTAAGGGTAATATTTTCATGTCTAAATGTAAAATGTTAATACATATGAGTATTATTCTTACATATAATAGTGACCCCATTTATTGAAATTTTTATATGTAAATTGGCTTTTTCTTATCATGTGGATATTAACCTATGTGAAAAAATCACTTTTCTCCTGTTTAATTTGTAATGAGTTTTTATGAATAAAAAAAGTGATTTATTAATTAAAATTGTGGGAATTAAAATACATAGTTGTTAAATGGGAATCCATAGCTTTTAAAGGATTTACGTTTAGATTATTGAGGAATTAAAATTTTATAATTTTTTGATAATTTAACAATCCAACTTAAGATAAAATTAATGTATTTGACTCGAGATTTTAAACATGGAAACACATATAGGAAACTGAAATGTGTTACATGATCCTAAAATTTTAAATTCTAGAATACCTATACTTTTCATTTATTCTCATGTTTCATACACCCTGTATGATTAGAGACTCATATTTGAAGATTTCGAGTACCCTTTAAGTATTCTAGGACCTTGAATTCAACAAAAACCCCTGAGGATCTCCATGTATCTGGAGATTCTCTCTCCCCTCTAGTACCAATTTAGTGATCTCTGAAGGATTCACATCGATATAGGGGATTAATAAATTCTCATTTATTTATATGTAAATATTGATTAATAATGATTGAGTTTTAATTTGGTAATTATAATATATTAAATTTCAGAATACAATATTTAACAATTTAACAATTTGATGATATGATTCCATGGTTTTCATGAGAATGTATTATTATTATTATTACATCATATTATTTACTATATAGTATAATAATATTATGTTGTAATATACTTATATATTTATTCTTATCTAATTTGTTTAAAACAAAATAATTAAGATAATTATGGTAAAAATAAGGAAGATTGTGAATTGAGCATATATTTGTTTCCTAAAATCAATTATAATAATAAGTTATATTTTTAGAATATGTATGGAATATTAAATATTATTTATCACTTTTATTATATGTTTTTGTATGATTAAATTTACTAATAATTGACTGATATAATTAATTTAGTAAAGTTGAATGGTTATGTAAAAATTGAAATATAAAGTCCAAATGTGTCTAAAACTTTATATTATTTTTCATGCTTTAATAAAGGAATATTAATTTTTTGTTGATATTTATTTCTAATCAAATTATTATTTATTACTTTAATTGATATATTTAAAATGTTTAAACCATTTCTATAATTTATTGAAAACTTTGTATGGATGGAATGATGAGGAATTGTGTTATTTTATTTTTGTGTCAATGGATTATTGTGGTTGATGACAGGTAATATGGATGATGAGGAAAGGAGATTATGATGATCCATGATAGAAAGAACATATTGGGATCCTTGTTATATTTCCTTATATTTGTTTGCATTATTATTAATTTTTTAATTATTTCTTCTTATTATTTATTTCCCTTTGTGAATATTAATATCATCCAAGATATAGGAATATATCTCACTTAGTGGTGGGATTTTAGAATGTTAATTAAATGAAGAATTAATTAAACGAGGGATGGTTTAAATGACTAAATTATGATGGAACCATATTAATAAATAATAATTTTCTAAAATATTGATGGATGGTGGATATAAAAAAATTATTGAATTTAATTTTCATTTCATTGTGATTAATATTAATATTAATCTAGTATGAGAATTATATATTATTAAATAAATATTAATCTATTAAATCCTTATGAAGGGTCAATCATTTTTAATTTTATGGTCACCACTATATATATATATATATCTGTTTTTGTGTGTGTGTCATTTCTATAGGATGGTTTTGGTGAATGATATAGTTGTTACTTGTTCAACGAGGTGGTTCGTAAGTTATGGGTGTTTGAGGTCACATCTGTTTGAGTTGTAATGGTATTTTATTTTGGTTTTGTATGAAATATAATGTACATGGATTGAGTTATTTTCTTACAAATATTTAGAAAGTTAATTGGTAGTTATTTTTCATTTCCTTGGAATTTGGGGATTATGTAAACTATATGTGTATATTATATACACTCGGTGCTAGTCCCCAACTCGTGGCCTATTAGAGATAGTCTTCGAGGATGAAAACCATATTCACTTACGTCCTAGGAGGGGTACTAGGTTATGTAGGTCATGAAATAGTATATTGTACTCAACTATGAATATTCCCAATAAAATTATTTATAAAATCATAGAACCTACATTATTTGTTTGTGGAGTGAGGTATAGGATTATCTTGGAGACCCTGAACCACTTTTAAAAACTTAGTGTGCTCAATCATTTTATTGTGTATATTTTTCATTAAAAATATAATTCCAAATGAGTATCTATTAAAATGATTAAATAAAGAGGGAATTATAGTTTTTTATATGTAAAATTAAATATCTAAATTCTGTCTCTATTGAGTAATTGTAATAGATATTATTAGCCTAGTATTTGATATAAGTGAAAAGATTTTGATTTCTCTATATTGATCACATAAAATTGAAATATTTATATTATATTATTGAAATAAATAATCTCAAATATGAAATGTATATGTACAAATAACTTTACCAAAATAGAGAAAAAAATTACAATGGTAAATTGCATAAAACTATAATCATAAAATTTAGGCTTAATAGTTGATATGAATGCGGTGAAACCTTTAAAGAATCATACTATTGATGCTAAATTATGGTTGGAAAATAAAAAATATTAATTTAATTTAAATTGTATATCTATAAAAAATTATTTGGTTTTAGACATTATAAATTCGATATAGTTTCTCAATTCTATACATACTATAAAATATGGGAAATTATATCATTTTCTTATAAAAAGTAGATAATGTCAAAAGGATGTGATTCAACACTACCAAGTAAATTTTTGATACTTTAAAAAAAACTATACAGAGAGGATTATTTAGTAAAATTATTGAGATAATGAAACAGTTAGTGATGTTACTAATTTAAGAGTTATAGAATCCTGTATTTTATCAATATTTAAAATACTTGAGAGTTTTACTATCTGGATAAAGTAAAATATGTAACATTTAATTTCTTGATTCCAAGTACATATAACCCCATGTATTGATCTTCCATTGTTTTGGGCTTGTCTCGAGTTATTTTTAGTGGAGTTTTCAAGAATTTTGAAGGTTTTGAGAGTTTTTATGGTTGGTGAATGGTTAAGGAAAGCCATGCACCCTATATTGGGCCACTTTAAGGGGGTTCATAGTTTTTCCAAGCTATGTGGTAATCCCGAAAAACCACGAACCCTTTTATATTTGAGGTTTTCATGGTTTTTTTATTGTTAAACTAATAGTTTTTCAAAACTATACACCCCATCCATAATCCCAGTGAGGATGCATAGTTAGGCTGAACAGTTACTAATAACTGTGTGACCCAATCAGGAAACCATGCATGATAATTTTTAATCCCATATTTTTTTTATAAAACCCTTAGGACCCATGATTTAACCCTTAATCGCCTTAATATGATTCTTTAGTATTTATAGTCTCTTGAGAGGAAATATTTACTCCTCCAACCTCTTCTCTTTTTGGATCGAAGCACTGGTGATTGTGCTCAATCTCTTTTAAGTAAGTGGATATCCTCTCATTTGGTTTCTTGTGATCTTATATTTTATCCTCTTTATAGAGTGATATATGATCAAGTTATTAATATATATAATCTTTTATTTTATGGATATTTATTCTAGGTTTAGTTCCTTGATCACCTTCTCCTTTATTATTTATTGGTTATTCATGTGGTGCATGTTATTTGATCACAGGATTTAAGGTACATGGTTTCATAAGGATTTTACCCTATAATTTAAACCTTAATTACATGATTTTTTTAAAATTATTTTATTAATTAATTCAAAAACTCTTATTTGAGATCATTATTTGTATGGCTTGAAAATATATAAAAATAATTAAAACCCCACAATTTCAAGTGAATTGAAATTTTTTGGTGGATTATTAGAAAACAGATGACATGAATTGGAAGTTGATTTGATGAGTTGATTTGATATTTTTTGTTGAGAAATTTTCCTTAAAAATAAATTTGATTTGAAAAGGAATGAATCTAATGAAACCCTATGATTTGGTTTTGAAATTAAAAGGCCATGTTGAACTTAAAATTGGGAAATTGAATTTTGAATTATGAATTTATTTGTAATAAATGGTTTTCCTAAGAATTATTGATTTATTGATTGAATAAGATGTTATCCTGAGTATTCATCAGTAAATTAGGAAAAAAATTCAAGGAATCTGACTCTCTATTAATGTATTGATTATTATAACACTAACTAAATCAATTTTTTCCAGATTTATCCTAATGGTTCCCCTAATGGGGTGTTGATTTATTATCCAAATGGCTTGATCTTTAGGGATTTTTCAGGAAAACTTGATTCATGATGATGATTGATCCAAAAACTAATCTTCCTCAGGGATTATGACCATTTTTCTTTCTTTATTTGACATTATTACACATTCCACTATTTATAGAACTATTTTATTAGTGTGGGTTTTTTATATAAATATTTTATATGAAATATTCATTTAATCATGTTTTGATATATCTTCCATCTATTTTTCTTCAAAATAATGTTTTGGATTTAAAATATGAAAATGGACTTTCATGACAAGTTTTATTGAAATTGTTGGAATAAAAGGATTATTTTTTTGTAATTTATTATCATTATTCTAGTGGTATCATGTTTGGATATTTTCCTCACTCCCTAAATTTTTATTCTGGAGTTTATATATATTGTTATACAAGGTACATAGAATGTGAAAGTTCCACTTGGAGGTGGTGGATTTTCTTGATTCATCAAACCTAGTGTGTTATTGGTGATTACTGGACCTATGATCCGCTTGTTTTATAGGTTATGTGAGACTCGGTATTGATGGATATTTTTGTCTTTTGGATTATGTTTTTATTTGGGTTTTATCTACATACCTATAGTAATTTTCTCCTTTATAATTGTTTAGAATACTGACTATAGTTTATTTTTTCTTCTATTGTTCGGTGGAAGAATCATTCACTTCATTATTTGATATGATTCCAGGTGATAGTCACCAAGCCATGGGGATTGAAAATTTCTTCATTCCATGTTATGACTAGTCCAGGTATTAGTGTACCATGGTATTTGATCTAGTTCATGGTAAAATTGTATAAAATCGTTGTCTTGTATATTTCCTAGATGTTGGAATGAAGTTTGGGTTATATTGGTAGACATGAGGTAGGATTTTTAAGGCCTAGAAGGTTGTTACAAGATAGTTTCTGGAAAGTTCTCATTGTAGTGAGCTTTTAGTCACCATGGGTGTTTGGGAAAGGCATCCTTGAGGAATAAATTGATTTCACTCTAGTATTTTCCTTAAATTTGATTTTGCTATTCAAAAATACCAAATTATTGAATCTTTCCTGATGGAATTGAAATTCTTATATCTCTTAATAGATTTGATGACTTTTGTATCCTTTCATATGTTTTAAATGTTGTTTATTGATGTTGGGTAGCATCATGACACCAATAAGATGTTTGAATAGGCCATGGGAGGAATATTCTAGTGAAACATAACAAGTGAATCCTCTAGTTGACTAGAGTCTTATTGATAAGTTGGTTAACGCTATATAAGCTCTAGGATAGGTTACTTCACATTTTCTTATTTAGGATCTGGGAGTGGAACCACAAAGTGGTGAAGTTAGAGATCATGGTGAAAATTTTCTTTGAAAAAAACCACAAATTTTACAAGGTTCAAATGAACTGAAATACGTATTGGATTTTTTGAAAAAAATTCAGCTAATTTTTAGTTCTTATAAATTCTTGATTTAATAAAGTTTAAATGTTCTACCTTCAATTTTTAGGAACCTAGAAGGAGATGGTGGGAATCAATGGTGAAAATGATGACATGTGAGTAATTAGAGTGTAAGGACTTTAGATCAATTTCCATAGAGAAATTATACCTAGAATCTATGGTCTTGGTAAATTCCATGGAGTTTCTCAGCCTCCATTAAGGTGAAAGGACCATGAATCAATATATGAACTATTATGCAGAACTAGTTCAATATTCTCCTAAGATAGTGAAGAATAAGAAACTGGAGGATCAAATATTTGATATGAGTCATTAATATAATATATGATCTTGGGTTATTAATCTAAAACTCACATCTTATGTGGATGTTTGGGATAGAGAATTGATGTCTAATCTTGACCTTCATGGTAATTCAGGGTTGAAAGGAGTTCTTTATTCTCCCAGTGGTAGCTTTGTTAGTTCTTTAAAGAAAATTGGTAGTGTGATGAGTCTCATAGTCAATCTAGATATAATTTTTCATATAGATCTAACAAAGTTCATGTTCGAGGAATTTTAACTTGATTTCTGTGTGGAAATGTTGGGAATTCGAAATGGGTTTTTACTCTGGCACTAAATATTGGTGGTTCATGTATATTCTTAGGTCAGCTGAAGAAGTTATGTTATGTGTTTTATACTCTATTCAGTGGCATAGTCTCATCAACACCAAAAATTATTTCATTTAAATCAGATGCTTCTATAACTAAGGGATTCTATCCATATCCATATGGAATGAAGCTTCTTCAAAAAGAGGAATATTCTCTAGAGTAAGATGATATGGGTCTTATCAAAGTGATAGGTACAATCAAAATAGATTCATCTTTAGCGACTGCTTTATTTTATATTAGAGCATATCATTCATTTATATTTACTATTATTGTGAATTTTTTAAACCTTATTATTAAGCTTATGTCTTATTTAATGGATATTACTATGCCCCTCAGAAAGAAGACATAATAGGGTTTCTTATACCCCTGTTTTGTTTTCTCTCAATTAGAGATCAATCTTACATGTAATTTTACTATTCTTGATAGCAACCTCTTGATTTCATTAGAGAGATGGATTGGGTTATTGCTCATAAGGCCCAGATTGTAGTTATATTTGGTGTATTTTCTTTACTAACCCCAATGGGGTGTGTCACATTTTCTATATAGAATGGGACATGAGGTCGAGATGATATGGACATAATTTTATAGAGTTATGTAGGTTAATATTAGTGTTCTATTTTGACCTGGAGTGGTATTCCTTGAGTGATGATCTCCAACTAATTTTAATTAAGTTTCTCAATGTGTTTCCATCTAAATTTTCTAGATTTTCACTTGTAAGGGAAGTACAATTCTCTATTGATTTAGTACCAAGAACCCCACCCATCTCTATTACTTCTAATCATATTTCACCAGCTGAATTTTAAAAGTTGAAATCTTAGTTGGATCATCTGTTGAATAAAGTATTTATTTACCTAAGTTTGTCACCTTGGGTGGAACATGTTCTTCTTGGAAAGAAAAATAATGGAACACTTCTCCTTTGTGTTGATTATTTAAAACACAATTGAGTTACAATAAATAAAAATTAGTTGTTTCTGTGAATTAAATATTTTTTTGATTATTTAAAGGGGAGAAGTGGTTTTTTAAGACTGATATTTGGTATAGTTTCCACCAATTAATAATTAAATAATCTATCATAACAGAGATGGCCTTCAGAAGTAGGTATATCCATTATGATTATTTTGTTATACATTTAGTTTAACCAATGATCATGTAGTTTTTTGGATCTAATGAATAGAATATTCCATAATTAACTCAACTTGTTCATAGAGGTGTTTTTGGATGATATTTGTGTTTACTCAAAGAATGAGGAAGACCATGTGTTCTATCTAATACCGGTTCTAGAAATCTTGAGAGATCATCATCTTTATGTAAATATTTTTCAATGTATTTTATATATTTAATAAGTGATGTTCTTGCAACATGTGTTCTTAGAACATTACATTTCCATTGATAATAAGAAAGTGAAGTTTGTTATGAATTGGGACAAACCGCATAATGTTTTTGAGATAATGATATTATTAGAATTTGTAGGTTATTATCGTAGGTTAGTTAAATATTTTTCAAAATATGGATTCTTGGATCACTGAACTCACTCAAAAGAGAGTTAAGCTCTTGTGGGATGTCAAATATTAGAATTATTTTAATGATTATAGGCATATTGTAAATTCTACACCAATGTTGAATATTCTAGAGTATATGCTAGTTTAATTTTCCTTTTTTGACACATCGGTTCAAGATTGTTCTTTATTATTATGTAGGGTGATCATGTAGTATCATGTGCTTCTAAAAATATTAAGCCACATGAGAATAACTGTTTGACCCATGACATAAAACTCAAAGTTTTGATGTATGATCTTAATATTTGATAGCATTACCTTTTATAAGAAAGGTTTAACATCTATTCTGTCCATAATATCTTGAGTTATAACTTATCCCAAAAATATTTGAATCTTTAACAGTGGTATTATATGTATTAACTTTTGTACTTTGATTTCAAAATTTATTACACCCTTGGTTAAGATATTGTTTTCACTAATTCTTTGAGTAGTAAACTTCTAACCCATGCCATGAAATAGTCAACAAAAGTGTGGAATTTTATGGCTCTTTATATTAGTTATATTGTGGAAGGGAGGGTGTAACTGATATTATTCTAAAAATAATTTAGTTTAACTCCTCTCTATGGTTTTTTAGGATCAATAACATTAGGGTGAATTTTATAGCATTAGGGATCCTCTTTGTGTTGGCGAAACCATTTGTGAGTGGTCATTCACTTATGATGTTATTGTATGTTTTATAAGTTTTATTTTTGTGACATTATCAATGAGAAAATATATGATGGGGGACTTCTATAATTCCTAGTGGGTAGTACACTCTAGAACCATGAAGATGTTCTATGATATGTGGTGGTGATTCTGGTGGTCAGGTATGAGGCGAGACATCAATGAATTTATTTATCACTATTATACCAGTAAATGGTTCATATTCGAGTACAAAAGCCTTTAAATTTTCCTCATCCCTTCTTGTGTTGACTTGGAAGTGGGATGACATTACTATGAATTTTTTGGTTGGGTTATTATGTCAACTTCTATTGAATAATACGATATGAGTAGTGATCAATTCGATAACCAAATCAGCCCACTTCATACCCATTTGTGACACAACCCAAGTAGATTATTTTGGAAGTCCCTAAATGATTATGATTATCATATTACATAGAGTTTAATTTATAGTAGTTTCTAATAAGGATTCCTAGTTCACTACTTTTTTTTGTAAAGTCCTCTAGGATCACTCGTTTTTTCTCATCTCTACATTGAGACGAACCTCTATTCACCTCTACCAAATCAACATCATCTTCAGTTGGAAGGTACATTGGGTTTTGAAAATGTATTTCTTATGAGGAGACCTTTGGTTTTTGTTCCTTTTTTTGTCAATCCATTGTCCATCGATCTAATCTCATAGGGGGATATGAGTTTGTAATGGATCAGTGGCACAACCTAAGGAAACCATTTCTCTAGCCATCACATTGCTTCATGTTGGGTTACCATCTAGTGCAGGGGTGATTCCCGGAGGTGGTTATCAATCCTCTTCAGGCATCCAACTAAGTTAAACCATATCGAATTCTGGAAATTCCTCATCACCTATTCCTAGTCTACCAGTCTCTTATGTACACGTAATCCCCTTTGTACAGAAGGATCCAGAGTAGAGATGTGATGGGAAAGGGAAGGACATTGATACTATGGATTCTAGGGTTTTCAGTCCTTCCTCTCTATTGGCCTCTTGCTCCCCTTCCTAGAATTGTATTTTGTGTATTCTGGTGAATGATCCTGTTGAAATATGTGTTGACCCAACATTGTAGGGTTCCCCAATGGTTTGTGGTGCCAATGGGGGATGTACAGATATTATTATTCTAGAGAGTTATTTGTGTGATTATAAGGAACATTAGGAAGTAGTGTTTTCTCAGACCCAATCCAAGTATAATGTTGGGATGATTGGTGGCTCAGATGTACCTACTGAATTGGATACTCTAGTGATCACACACAATCAATTTGGGGTCCTTGGGGGCTCTGATACAAAACTACATGAGTAGTCATGGGATTTTTCCTACCTATTCATTACCTCTAGGGTTATTGGCAGGAAAGAGGTGGCAGACATACTATGAAAGATGCATACTCACTCCATCATCCGTCAATCTAGTTCCATTCTAGAGGATTCAGATATCAAATCTGTGAGGGAACTAAATGGTTCTAAAGGTATTAATGATGATGAATTTTGGTTATAACGTTTTGTTTCATGGATTTTCATCACCAAAAGAATGACCCTTTTTCAATTCTCACTCAACCAATAGTGATTTATGAAAATTAAAAAAATGTGGTAGAGGATTATAGGAGGAGATGAGATCCAAGGTTAGTTTGAGAATGGAATATTATCCCTATATGTATGCAAAAATATAATGATATATACATAAAATAGAAGACATGTTACATTATGAAATTCATGACTTTTTTGGAGCATGGGACAGCCACATGGGACTGGTTGAGTTTTCTTATAACAACAGTTATTAGTCTTCTATTAGAATGGCTCCTTTTGATTCCCTGTATAGGTATCCCTAATGATCTCCATGGAATTAGTATAATATTGGAGAATATCACTTTGTGGGACCTATTTTGATCCAAGAGATGAAAAAAATATTTCTACGATTCATCCGAGAATAGTGGTGGATCATAGCCAATATAAATCCTATGTTAATAATCGATGTACAAATTTGGATTTTTTTAGTTGGTGACCAGGTTTTATTAAGAGTATCACCTCATTTGGTTCACTGAGGGCTTGGAATATATGGAAATCTTGGGATGAGTTTTGGGGGTCCTTTTGAGACTATTAAGTAGGTTGGTAATGTAGGTTACCATTTAAACTTACCACCTCAGTTGACATCAACCAACAACATGTTTCATGTATCAAAACTCAAGAAGTGTATTTCTAACCCCTTTCATGTCCTAAGCTGGGAAGATATTAATGTTGAACCAGATTTATTCATAACTGGATATCCTTTTAGGATTATTGATTATGAGACAAAAGTTATTCATGAGTAGACTATCCCTTTGGTCCATGTGCTATGGTAGCATGTTTTTAATTTTTATGAGACTTGGGAGCATGAGGTACTAATAAGAAAGAATTGGCCTCATATATTTGATTCAAAATCTTCTTGATAGGATTTCTGGGGATAGAAATTTTTAATGGTGGGAAGGTTATAACATCTTGTTACTTGATTACAAGTAATTCTAACTCCTTATTTTGATCTTATATTGTTTGGGTCTTGTCTTGGGTTTTTTTAGGTGATATTTTAAAGAATTTTAGGTTTTGGGTTTTTACACAGTTGGATCACAGTTAGGGAAAACTATGTGGTTTAGACCATCAAATTGTTCACCCTATGTTGAGCCACTAGAAGTGGCACACGGTTTTTCCAAAAAAATGTGGCCACCACTTAAAACTATTCACCCTTGGAAAGTGGGGGTTTTTATAGATGGTTCATGGTTAAACTAACCATACATCTAAACCATGTACCCCATCCAAAATCCTAGTAAATTCACATAGTTATAATGAACCATTACTACTAATCAAGTGGCCTAACCAGTAAATTATGCACACATGTTTTTAATCCCCCAAATTTTTTATTAAAAATACTTGTACCCCCATTTTAATCCATAATTACCCCCATTAGACCCAAATATCATTACTTGGTATTTGGAAGCTCTCAATAGGTGGGACTAACTCCTCAAACCTCATCTATTTGTGGATAAAAGCAAAAGTGATTTCATTCGATCACCTTCGGGTAAGTGGATCTCCTCTCATTTGGTTTCTCTAAATCTTCTCTTCTCTCCTCCTTAGAGAGTGATATATAATCATGTTATTGATGGATCTATTCATTTTATTGATAGATCTTTATTCATCTTTTGGTTACTTTATCTTCTACTCTTTTATTCTTCTTTGGTGTTTCCCATGGGAAGTGTTTTTTTATCACATGATTAAAGGTAGTGAATGAAAATTGTGAGCCCCCCCCATTTCAATGGAATTGAAATTGTTGGGTGAATTTTGAGAAAAATGATGGATAGGATTGAATTATTATTTGATTACATTATTTGGTGTTGATTATTTATAAAATTATCTTAAAATTAAATATGATTTGAAAATTCATGAAATAAATGAAATCCTATGATTTTATTTTGAAATTGAAAGGGTGTGTTGAACATGAAATTGGGAAATTAAATTTTTAAAGGTGAATTGATTTTAAATGAATTGATTTTATCAATAATGATTTATTTATTAGAGAACATATGAGCTAAAGTAGTTAGTAGTTGATTAGGATAATAATTCTCAGACGTTGACTCCCAAGCAATGTATTGAAGAAGACAACATTAACAAAACCAAGTTTGGAAAGATTTCCCATAATGGGTCCCCTAATCGGGGGTTGATTGATTATACTAATGGACTGATCCTTAGAGAAGTGTGCACACATAATTTAGTCATAATTTTGATTGAGAAGTGTTAGAATCCTATATCTAGAAACTAATATACCTCAAGTATTATAATCATGGTTATTTGTTTTATTTGACTTGAGTATCGATGTCACTGTTTGTGTAACTATTTTATTTTTTCCAATTGTTTTATATATATGTTTTATATGATATTTTCAGTTAATCCTATTTTAATATATATTTTGAAATCATGTTCTTGATTTGAGATATTAAAATGACTTTTCATACTTTGTTTTATTTAAATTGAAATCAAAATTGGTTTATTGTTATGTAAATGCTTATGGAATATATAGTGGTATCTTAATAGGCTATTTTTCCCACACTCAACCATTCCTCTGGGAGTTTTTAGATATTGTTATGATAGGTGAAGAGAAAGGTAAAGTTCTAATTGAAGGTTGTGGATGTGCTTGATACATAGGATCTGGAGTTATTTTGGTGACCAGTTGAGCTATGATCAACTTTTTTCATAGGATTTAGAAACTTTGTCTAGATAGATTTTTTTGTCTTTTGGATGATATTTTTCTTGGGGTTTATCTACCATACTCAAGTAATTTCCTCATTTTTGAGTGTTTGGAGTACTAATTGTAGTATTTTTTTCTTCTACTATTCTATGAAAAAATCATTCCTTTAATTATTTTATATAATATCAAGTTCTAGTCATCATCCCATGGGGATCAATAATTCTATTTGAGCTAGGTTAGGATCAGTCTGGGTATCAATATACCAAGGTATTTTAGACGGGTCATGATAAAACATTTTATGCTATTTTATAGTCAACTACTAACAATAATATGAAAAATGATGAATGTGATAGGTAATTTCTAAATTTATGGTGATGAAATGATTAATTATTCTAACTATTATAAAATAATTAAGAAGGATAATATAACCCCTAAAGTTACTAATTAAATGGATTAAAAGAAACAAAAAAAATATTTTTTGATTCATCAGATAAAAGAGATATTGATAGTTCCAATTCTACAGATGGAAATATTTATTTGGAAAGAAAATTAAAGAAATTATATATATATATATATATCAAGATTTATAAGATCTATTGTCATGACCTGTCCCTCAGGGCCCGTGTCATGACTACCCCAAACCCGCATTCCATAGGTCAGGGGCTGGCGACTAGAACCGAAGGCATGTTCCCTAAAGCTGCGGAGGCCTTGACTTTATAACCTGTAACACACACAACCAAGCACACAATAAGATACAAACTCAAGTAAACTGAATAGTAAAAATAGTGAGTACATCAAGTAAAAAGGGGCCAGAATAAAAGCACAACCGGAAAGTACAAGGAAAACTGGAAAGTAAAAGACAACTGATAGGTGAAAAGAAGCTCTTGGATCATCCACCACCGATCCTACCTGAAGACTAAGTACAACTCATGAACAACCATATCCTCGGTTCACCTCGTCTAACGTCCACCTCCGAACTACCTCTAGTCCTGGTACCCTCATCCTCAGTCAGCGTTGTCTGTCATCTGCACCAAACACAATGAAGTGCGGGCATAGCCCGTGTAGGGGTGAGTATAACAATACTCAGTAAGGAGCCCGATACCCTCAATGTCTCACAAAATCCACAAAAGATAAACCACAAAGTTAGGAAACAACTAATAACCCTAATTAGGTATATGTCTATACATATACCTATGTTATCAAGTTAACCCATCTCAATAATGAGGAAAACACAGAGTCCAACTGCAAATCCCCAAGCTCAACAATTCCACAAAGGAAGAAATACCACGAAGGAAAGTACCACATAGGTACGCCACACAGAATAATACCACCAAGGTATTACCACGAAGGAAAGTACCACACAGGTACAGAATCATCTCACACCAGGTATAACTTATGTAAAATAGTAGAGATGATTATATGTAACTACTAAAGCATCTTATTTTGTTAAGAGGTAGACCCACACAGGATCGCTCGGTACTGAACCACACAGGATCGCTCGGTGCTGACCCACACAGGATCACTCGGTGATGACCCACATAGGATTGCTAGGTGTTTACCAACACAAGATCGCTTGGTGCTGACCCACATAGGATAGCTAGGTGCTGACCCACACAGGATCGCTCGGTGCTGACCCACCCAAGATCGCTCTTCATTCTTCACATCATAGCCAGCTACTGGGTTTCCACACTAGGCTTGCTCATCTCCGGGAGGGTCCGAACCTAAAGAAACCAGTTTATACTCCAACTACCACTAAGTCCAAAAAAGAAGTATTTCAAAGGACCGCCATGTCATAGGGGTCTCAACGTAACAGACGACGCGTCAATCGGATTCCCAGTCAGTAAGTTATTAGCCTTTTGTCCCAAGGGCCTGGTTAGATTCATGCTCGATCCAACCCGACTGTACTCCAACATTACCCAAAACTCTAGTGGGGAATAATCAAGGTACCGTCTCATTCTAAGGTTCCCAGTGCCACTAACGGTTTGTCAAACGGACGTCTGGTGCCAATGTTATGGCCAAAAGAGCGTAGTTGGGTCGTAGTGGGTCCGGGTCCGGTCTAGGTTGACCCGGACCGACCCGCTGGGTCCGGCCCGGACCGTGTTGCGGCCCGGCCCGCTGGGCTGTCCGGTATGCTGGGTCCAGCCCGGCCCGCATTAGGTGGCCCAGCCTGGTGGCATGGAGGCCGCGGGACCGCGAGGGCGGCAGTGCGTCGTGCCTTCTCCGGCCGCCAGCTTGACTGGCCGCCCTTCATTTTTCGCCTTCATCGCAGTTCTTGAGTTCCATTGGTGCCAATCACTGGCACTAGTTTCTAAAACCATTGTGAAGATCACACAAAATATGCACATGTTTTTTAGAGGGGTCGATCCATGTTTGTTTGGCTCGTACCCTCCACGTTAGGTCGGTAGCATACGGCTCAAGGAATATGCTTCAATGTGAGATGGAATTTAACATTGATCAAATTAAAATACACCCCTACCTTGTTTGATTGTTGAACTTGATGAGAGAATTTGAAGTTTTTGACGTTCTTTGTGACTACCACACCCCTCCGATCCTGAGCTCGTTTGTTGGATAAACGCTCTTCGATGGAGGTGGTTCTTCGTTGGAGAGTTTTCTCCCAATTGTTCTTCTCTCCCCAATTCCACCAAAATGAAATGTATCCCACATAATATAACTAGTTATCTATTATGTTCGTTGGCATAATTTCAAAATATCTTAATTAATTAATTTAAGGGTTGGGTTAATTAATTAAAGTGTAGAGTTGTCATTATTATGTGGGGGAGCTCAAGAGTTTTCTCCCCATTAAGAGGGAGTTCAAAGGGGTTCAAGGGGTTTTAAGTCTCAGGTGGTCCCCACCACCATAACCCACATTGGAGGTTAGTCTCGGGTGGTCCTCATTACCATATCCTATGTTGATAGGTTTTACTATAGGTGTTCACCACCATTAAAACATCCACATGGAAGGTTTCAACAAAAGAAAATAAAAATGTTTCAGATTTTTATTTTATTTTATTCTTTCATGAAAAACATAAAAATATATCTTTCAATCTTGACCCACTGCAGTCAAAGTGAAGGCCTCCTTAAGCAAATATTGGCACTGTGAGTTCAACAGTGCCCTCATATTTTAATTTCGAGCATCGGTTCAAAAGTTACAAAAACCCGCTCGTACATTTACTGAACGTACTCTAAAAAAAGTTCAGAAATTCATTCTAGGCACACCGGGCCTTGGAATCACGCGTTGTCAATTTTAGTGGACTCGTAAAATTCCCATTTAATTAAAAAAATTACTTGGAATTCTGGGTCTCTACATCCATTAACAAATTCAATAAAAAATATGTAAATTCTAAAGAATTTAGGTGTCATTAATGTAGTAATCTTGTGAAAATAAAACCAGATTTTCCATTGCTCAATTGAAATAAGAAATTTTAAATAAAATCACATAGAATATCATATTATTAAAATAAATGAGTGAAATCTAAAATAGATACTTGAATTTCTAAAAACTATTCTTGGGTAATATTTAATTATAACTATGAAGATGAGAACTAAAAAAATATGATAAAATTGTCTTTTATGAATTATATATAATATGTACACTATTTTCTCAAACCAATAACCAGACACTAATGATAGTTATTTTGAAGATCCTAATGAATATTGTTCCATGAATGAATATAAGAATTAATGTTTAGATAAAGAACAAAAAATCCTAAAAAATATTATGATTATATTATTTCAAAAAATGATATCTTCCCTTATCAACTTATAGATCTTAAAACAGATAAATTACTATTGAATACTCTAGTGATCAAAATGACAGTATGATTGATGAACTTTTATCTAAAATTTGAACTTTTAATTCTATTTAGTTTAATTAAGGGGTTAAATACCACCATAAAATTCTTGGCAATAAAAAATAGGACAACGAAATTTGGGATTATAATAAATGAAAAATGAATTATAAAAATTTCTTTGGTTCTAATTTTAATAGTAAAAATCATGTGCAATGTAACCAATTTTTTTTATAATTACTATATACTATAATAATGATTATATATTATGATTAACTCAATTGATTGATGTTAAAAATGTATATTTTTTAAAAATAATATCTTCTACCAAGTATGAAAATTCTATTAAAAGTAATGATATATTGATTCTTATATCATTAAATTCAATCACAACTCGGCTTAAAATATATATATACTAGAAAACCAAATTGTTTGATATTTTTGTAGGTAAGGATTCATAAAATTAATAATAATGATATGTTTATGAATAATAGTTTTTCAAGACATGTGAGTGGGTATTTTTTTTTAAATTTTTAATTTTTATCAAAGATTGATGATAGACATATCACTTTTGAAGATAAATAAAAAAGAAAAATTATTGGATTTGGTTAGTTAAAAATTCATAATTCCTGCTAATCAGTAATGTTATATATGTTAAAGGGCTAAAGAAAAAATTGTTAAGTATTTCCCAACCCTGTGATGATAGTAACACTGTTTGTTTTTATAAGAAGAATTTTTATATATTTAAATATAATTTTCATAGATTTAAATAACATGGAACTAAATTTATATATATATATATATATTAGATTATGATTAATTATTTATAAAAAATTTAAAATTTTGAAAACTGAAATTATTCAATATTGTATTTAGAATAGAACACTTAGATATTTCAATGTTTATTCTTAAATAATATTGGTCAAATAGAATTTTATTTCTAATTTACCTAATCTAAATTTTGATGAAAATAAATTATTTTATGCATGCTAAATGTGAAAACAATACAAATATTAATTTAAATAAATTAACAAGGTTTCTAAAAATGAAATATTAGAACTTATACAAATGGATTTTATTAGTCTAGAAAGATCAATAAAATTTTGTGGAAAGACTTTTGGTTTTTTTCAGTCATTTATTTATATTTATTTGAATTAACTTTGTAACACCCTGAGATTTTGTGAAAAAAAACAAAATTAATTTAATCATTTTTATATTTTTTCAATTTACACAATGCTAAATATAAATTTTGTTATATGAAAGAACTAAGATTAAATTTATTTTCACACAATACCAAGTTAATATTTCACTACATGAAACACTTATATTAGCTTGTATTATTTGAAACAAAATGTTTGGCTTGTGTTATAAGAAATATCAGTTTCCTTTGACAACATGTGTTACATGCAAGTCCTAGTTTTACCAAAACTACAACATTATATTAATATTATTGTTAAAATATTTTTACAGTTACCACATATTCATTATTATGGAAGTTATGAATAAAATATGATTGAAAAAATTGAATTAAATGATTCATTTTACCTAAATATTAATGTAATAACTATTTGAAAATGAGGAAATCCATTTTCTAAGAAATCTACTTTTTTATGTAAAAAAACCATTTTATCTACAAAAATTAAAAAAAACCATTATTAAGGAATGTTTTTATTATATAATATAATAAATAAAATGTTTTATACTCATCCAACATATTTTATAGATATAAGATAAGAATAGATCTAGTTTTATAAATAAAATGATGTATTCTTCTAAAAGTAAATTTTAATGCCTCTTAATAGAGAACCCATTTTAAATCTGATTTTTGACACTTTTATAATTTTTATTTGGAAAAATAAACGTCATTTTTTAAATTGGAAAATAAAAATAAGGATATGGTAAATTGTTTTAATTTTTATGTGAAGTTTTATTTTTTGATGAATAGTGAATAATACTAAATTTTATTTTAAAACTGCTTTTTCATCAAATTTATTGATAATGTAGAATTATATTTTTGATTTGTTTTAAATATCAGTGAGATAAATTATACATAAATTAATATAATTTTGGTCATTGGATTCAATTTCACTTCTAAATTGGATATAAAAACTTACCCAACTATTAAACCTTTTAACTTTAAAAACTCGTTTTATCGTCCAGTTTACATGATTAAATTTAAATTAATATCTATCACTTATGTGATTATAATTTATAAAAATGTATTCTATATTTATAATAATAATAATTTATAAATTATAATAAGGTAAACTTAATATTTTTTAAATATTAGTTAAAGAAATTAGAATTTATTACAAATATTAAGAGGAAAATTAGCTTAATAAGGGACTAAACCTTACACTTAAGGTCCAAAATGACCTAGAAACCTTTAAAAAAATCAATTTTATGGAAATATTTAGAACATATAATACCTTTTATATAATTCTGTTCATTATTTGACCCAATTATCATAGAAAAAACGTGGGTGGAATTCCATTTTCAAAATTTTATAAGAATACCACTCCTCCTCCACTATAAAAAGGCACCCACCCCTCCCACTTATTAACACCTCTAAATCCATTTTTATATCCCAAACTATACTAAAATAATCTTTCAAAATCCCTAACTTAATCCTATAATCCTAAATTTGTGAATAACTTCACCCAAGGAAGTCAGTTGGGGCAAACCAAAATGAGTTACCCAAAGAATAAGTAGCATCCTTCCTCAAGCTCTTTTGTTTTATTTTCATTATTCATACCCTCAACTATTATTATTCCATGATTAAATAATAAAATCAGTTTCATAAATATACAAACTATTTTTATTCAAATGGTTTTATCTACACTTACACATACTTACATTTAATGGGTAACGAACTTACTATTCTTGTGTACAGTGAAATACCGCCTCAGAAAATGATGTTGTTCGTTTTTCCTTTTCCACATTTCATGGTTGAGTACTATGATGGAAAATCTATATTTATATGATATATATATATATTTATAATATATTTATGTTTTATTTTTTAATATTTAATTATTAAATAAAACATACCTTCATGATTTCCATTTTGTGGAAATACGATAACTTTTTTTTGGACGTGTCGACTATCGCCTCCTCCAAGAGATGTGATTCGTTCACACATTACATGGAATGTATTAAGTATGGTATCAATGAAATTGTATGATATACATGAAATAATTATTATAATTTAATTATTTTATATATATATTTATTTACATATATGTATTTTAATTTCTATATTTCAATATGAAAATTAAACAGAAACAACATTCATGCGTACGTACAACCTACCGTCTCTATGAACGGTGTATTCTATTTCATATTTATATATTTTATAGATGATTATTAATAAATATATACTAAATATATATTATATTTAAAACATTTTTTAGATTATTGAAATAATTAAATCATTATATATTTAATAGGATCAAGAAAAACAAGAAAATCATATACAAAAAAGAAAGATGGTATTACTAAAAACATAATATTAACATTAATTTGTTAATAAATGGTTAATATAAAGTCATAATAAAATAATATTTTTTATTATATATAATAATATGGTTCTTTTGTTGATGTATAATAATTTTATATTTATTATATAGGAGGATCGAACATGTACAAATAAATTCATGACTTAAGGTAAGGGTTTTCTCATCTCACTTTTTATATCTGTGAGAAATATGCCTCATTCACCCCTAATTTATTTTGTAAGGTGCATATAATTCTCATGAATGTATTATATGATTATTATACTTAAATTTATGGGTAATTACATATCCATTTTATGATATTTATTTCATGGGGTTTTATGATTCAAAAGATACCAAATCGATAATATAATTTTTGACTCAAGTTGCCTTATTTGGGATACATGTAAAGTTATGCACCAATATGTTTCTATGGGGTGTATATAATATGATTTGAAATGTTATATCATGAATGTATTATCTCATTATATTATAATCTATATGTAATTTAATTACCTCATGTATAGTATGATTCAAAGTTACCAAAGTTGTAATATTGTATTGATACAATCTCATTGTTTATACAGATTGTTTATGATTAGGAATTCATTGATAAAATATTATTATCCATATTAATAGAACACTCATGAAATTTATTTTTCTCTATTTATCCTTGATAAATTCATTTATTAGTATTATTTTTACTCTTTCGTACTTAATAAAATTAGTAATTTTTTTTATTGAAATCTAACTTTATTTCTCCTTTCGGTTAGAAATATGTGTTCTTTAAAAACCATGTTTTCTAGAAAAAAATTTCAAAAAGGTTTTATGGTTAAAATGTTTTTTAAAAATTCTCAAGACCCTTTTATATTTTTTCAAGAAAAAATATTTTAAAATGTTTTCAAAACTTTCTTTTTATGATTTCAAATTATTTTTAAAGTAAAATGGATTCTAAATGTTTTCAAGATTCCTTTATATGTTTTCAAAGATATTTTAAAAGAAAAAGGTTTTAAAAATTCATTATGTTTTAAATAGTGTTTTCAAATTAGAAAATATATTTTCCTCAATAAATATTTTAAATGATTTTAAATATCATTTTATATGTTTTAAAATTATTTTTTTAATAAATGGATTTTGAATATGTTCTATGTTTTAAAATTTGAATTTCAAATAAAGGTTATTTTCATAAATAAATTCTTCATGTGATCTTTTAATATAATTCTCCATATAAGATTGTTTCCTTTGATATATTTAATATTTTTTGGTTAAATAATCTAATAATATCATTCATATTATTTCTTTAATAGTTTATGTTTTGTGGAATGATGTTTATGAAACTTATTTTTCTTACACGGGCTATATTATTTTGAGACCTGCTTCTTTTCATGGGTTATGCTTTGATGAAATGACTATAAAACCTATCTCATTTCCATAGGTTATTATGTGATGAAACTTTAATGATACTCATTTAATTTCATTGGTCATGATATGATTAATTTTTTATCTTGTGGAACATGCATGTATTCTTTTATTGTTTGATAGGTGGGACCTATATCTACCTCCAATGCATTGGGTAATGATAAATGTTTTATGATCTGAAGAGGGTACATGGGAGGTAATCCCAATACCAAAACAAGAGGGAATATTAATTCCAAAACAATATATAATCTTCATCCCAAAATAAGATGGTACATGGGAGGGAATTCTAATCCCAAAACAAGAGGTCATCTTAATCCCAAAACAAGAGGGTGCACAGGAGGGCATACCAAGCCCAAAATAAGAGGGTACACAGGAGGGAAGACCAAGTCTAAAACAAGAGGGTACATGGGAGGATATCCCATGACCAAAACAAGAAGGTAAATGTTAGGGAGTCCTAGTATTTAAATAGGTATATGGGTTATTAGAATAATCCTAAAATGTTATGATGGTCTTCATAAGTAGCCTTGACATATGATTTTTTATGATTATGTGTCTACCAAAAATTTCATATCTTATTACTATGTTAGGATTTCAGGGCTTATGATCTTTATTCCCTTATGATTAATGTCCTATGAAATTCTAATATTTATGCCATGATTCATGTTTATGGTATTTGTTGGAATCACCTGTTTTAATAATCCCAAATCATGCTTAAACATTAATTATGATGTATTAAACCTTTGCATTAATCTCATTATTCTATGCTTAAACGTATTTTATTCTAAACAGTTCATATTCTTACTCTCATAACTTTACTGTAACAGCTTACAGTAGTATTTGCATAAGATTAGTATTGTTAGCTGACAGTCAGAGTTTTCTCTTCAAAGTCACAGTTACAGCTAACTGTCACCTTAAGTTACTGTTGCAATAAGTTCACAGTTACAAGGTTACAGTCGAAGACTAATACAAGCTTACAGTCACGAGTCTACCGCTATCTATTGTCAAAGCTCACAGACGAAGGTCACAGTTACAAGACTTCTGTTCAAAGTTTTCTCTGCTCAAGTTCACAGTCGAACAAGTCTACAGTTGGAACAAGTTCGCAGTCGAACAAGCCTACAGTCATAAGTCTACAGTTAAGGTTACAGTTAGAAAGCTTCTGTCGACTAAGTCTACTGATGATCGAGGTCTACAGTTGACAAAGGTTACAGTTCTACAAATTTGATATTACAAGTCTACAGTTAGAGAGGCTACAGTTACATGGAGTAAAAGCTACCATTGCAAGCCTATATACAGCAAGCCTTTTGTTGAAGTCAGCAGTCATAAGGAAGTCCACAGTGACATACATTCTCGACCAGTCTATTATTATTATATTTCTACTTTTTTTCCTTACCAATTTGAGTAATACTAATCTAACGGTCATGTCTAAGACAAATTAATACACCTAACATTATTTATTGAAATTTGCAGACATATCAAGAAATAATACAGTGTACGAGGAAGATCGCACGTGTATCTTGTCGGCCTCGGATGAACAAAAAGGGAATATATGGAGGAGTATAAAAAGAAAAAAGAAGCATTCAAGAAGGGGCGATGAATGAAACAGTTACACAGAGTCTAACATCTACAACTGAGAAGGAGATACGCATATACACGAAAAGGAACAACTCTCGAGCATTCATTCTGAAGAACAAAAGAGTCTCAAGTGAACCGACTGAAAGAACTGTCTTCTAAAAGCCATGTTGTGATGCACTCAAACTCAAAGAAGCTGATCACTTGAATATCTGGAAGTCTGGAAATCACGACACTCTGTTTTAGTGTCAACTTACAGAAAAAGGACCAAAGCTTCAAGTCACTCATTCCTACGAGTCCAGAGCTGCACTGAAAATCTCTAGAGCCATTTCTAAACTCTACATCTCTGCTCTGTGATTTATTTATTCTACATTTTGAGCAGTGTGTGTTATCTGCTGTATTAAACACACACACTGACTCCTGTACTTTCACTGGAGGATCTGTAAATCCTCATCAAACCTTTTTGCACCCCATTTCCCACTGTGGATAGTGGTAGAGGTCTTGTGACCTGGACAGCTTGCTGCTGTTGTTTGTTTTCCCACGAAGAACTGTGGTAGAGGTCTTGTGACCTGGACAGTGTGTTCACTGTTGTTAACCCCGATCCAGGGTGTGGATCATTTTATATAAACTTTTGAGAGGACTAAGTCTCGGCTTGAGACTGAACCTCTTGGTTAATTCTCTGTGTTTGAAGTGTTACTCTATATCCATACTATACATACTTAATTTCATATTCCGCTGCTATTACTTTGAAATATAATCTATCTTCAAAGCTGCTTTGATAATTAAATTCGCAAGTGTTTATATTTGTTATAAATCAGTAAGTTAGTTTCAAAAGTTAATTTAATCATAAGATTAAGTCAACTGAGAATTAATCAATCTTTGAGAAACTAATTGAACCTTTATAATATATATAAATTCACTACAGTTTAATTTGTTTTTGAAATTGGGGGATTTTAATAGAAATTGTTTTTAACAGAAATTTTAATTGGAACTCAATTCACCCCCCCTCTTGAGTGTCCACTCCGACCAACATTTGGTATCAGAGGCTTTGTTTATCTCTGTTATACTTGCTCAAAGTTTTATTTTAACTCTCTGTTTTTAAACTGTGATTGTAGTTTTATCTAAAAGATCTTAAATTTCTGTTAGTTCTAAATTTTATCTCTTTAAAACATTTTCTAAAATTTCCTTATGGATAATAGACTAGAAGGTGCTGCTACTAACATGACACCCTTCTTTAATGGTGTGAATTATGCCCAATGGAAGCTCAAAATGAAAATTCATTTGGAAAGTATGGGTTTTGATATTTGGACTGCTATAGAGTCTCAATACAAGATTCCAGAAACTGAAAGAATAACTTGGGATGAACCTACTAAGGTAGCTTACAATAATAATTGTAAGGCTGTGAATGCTCTCTACTGTGCTCTAGGATATGAGGAATTCAATAGAATTTCTGCATGTAAAACTGCTTTTGAAATCTGGGACACCTTAGCTGTTTCTCATGAAGGAACAACTAATGTCAAGGAAATGCGGTTAAATACTTATACTATCAAATATGATAACTTTAAGATGAAAGCTGATGAACCTATTTCTGATATGTATCTCAGGTTTAATGAGATAGTCAACACAATGAGCTCACTCGGAAAGATTGTTCCAGCAAAGGAGCAAATCATGAGATTATTGAGATGTCTGCCTGACAGATGGAGAGGCACATCCGTTTCAATTAGAGAATCCTGTGATATTGGAACTTTGCCTGTCAAGGAGTTAATTGGTAAGCTGATGATGTACGAAGAAGAGCTCAAGGTAAATAAAGAGGAAGATGAGGAACCAAAACGAAAATCTGTAGCTTTTAAGTCTACTGCATCAAAGAGCAAAGACAAGGAGAAAGTGCATATACCAACTGAAAGCTCATCTAGTGAAGACTTAGATTCTGACAGTGATGCCAAGATGGCACAAATAGCAAGGAGATTCAAGAAGTTCTATAGGAAGAAGAAGTTCTTCAGAAAACCAAACTACAAGGGTAAGTATGATAGACAAGGTAAGTGGAAGAAAGATTTGAAGAAAACTGATAAAGAAGAAGACATAGTTTGCTATGAATGTAAAAGGAAAGGACACATCAAAGCTGACTGTCCTAAGTTAAAATTCAAGAAGAAATATGAGTACAAGGACAGGAATTATAAGAAAGCTATGAAGGCCACCTGGAGTGCTTCAGAAGACAACACAAGTGAATCAGAGTCCAGTGATTCTGAAAGAAATCGTGCTAATATGTGTTTCATGACAAAAACATCTGAGGTAACCTTAGACACTCCTACTTTAAACTCTTATTATTCTGAAGGTGAAGCAGAATCTGGTTCTGATTCTGAACATATGTCTAAAGATGAATTGATTGAATACTGTAATATGCTGGAAGAAACGTGTAATGAACTAAAGGATAAATATAAGTCTTTAAAGAAACAGCGTGCTCTTACTGCAAGTGTCAAGTCTGCACTTGATGTAGAAAAAGAGAAAAATGTTCAATTATTAAAGGAGAATACAGAACTGAAACTATCTAATGAACAACTTAGAAAGGACTTAGAAACATTCACAAATGGAAAAGATACTCTAACCCAACTGCTAGGAAAGCAAGTTGCACCTAAGTATGCTACTGGCTTGGGATACCAACCTGGACAAAGACAGTTCACTAAAACCCGATTTATTAAGTCTGGAAAAAATCCTTCTAGTTCCAGTTTTGGAAATTCGTATGCCTCAACTGGTTATTTAAATAGTTGTAGATCAAATAAAGTATATCTCTCTAAATCTGTTGCATCTATTAATTGTATGGGACCCATAAAACAAATCTGGGTACCTAAATCCTTGATTGCTAACATATCTAGACCCAAGAAAATCTAGGTACCAAAGTCATTTCCTGTCTAATCTGTTTTGCAGGAAATCTGTTTGAAAAGCAATTACAAGAAGGTATGGTACTTAGACAGTGGATGTTCAAGACACATGTCTGGGGACTATTTATAACGACCCATACTTTACATGCATTGTTAATACTTCAGAATTGAAGCACACTTATTACAACATATGACAAAACCACAAAGGACCGTATAGGTATAGTGTCTTTAGAAACTGGGAAACATAAACAACTGGTTCATAAATCTTCTACAGTGTCTCCCATTTATTTCATCATATCTAGGGTCCCTTTTAGCATATTCTACTTAATATCCATCTTCCTGACCTGGGGAAAAGAAAACATAAAAGGGTGAGCTCAAATGCTCAGCAAGGGCAATAAAGGAAATAAAAATCATATCATATCTTTTTGAAAATCATAACCTGCAAAAGAGATCATAAAATCTTAATAAATCATAGAAGTGAAAATGAGATCCCCATAATCATAACATGAAACTTGAAACTTTGTGGCATGCACACATAATCATGGAAAATCATTTCTTGTTAGTTATGACTCAATGCCAAGACTATCTTAGTGGACAAAGTCCCTTTCTGAACCGATTTCACTCCTCGTTTCAGTCCTGTATCACTGAACCGAAATAACCTTCCGTTCCAGCCATGTCTATCTCATGAGATATAAAATCTTTACCCAATGCATTGGAGGGAGATATAGGTCCCACCCATCTCTTAATGAATCCTTTCTTATGTGTGCCACAAAATCATAAATCATACATCATTGCATAACCCATGTAATAAAAATGGGATTCTTAAACAACATGACATCATAAAACCATTCATATAAGATAAAGGAATTCATAAACATAATTCCATCACAACATAGTCAAATCAATGTAAAAATATGGATAGAAACAGAACCCTTTATTATCTTAGATGGAAAATAATTTTGATAAAATACTTGAACTTCATTCTTGAGGAAAATATCCTTTCTGCTTCAAAAATACTTTTCCTTTCTTAACATGTCGTACAATTATAAACTAAAAGAAGTTGATTAAAAATAAACTTAAAAACATGAAAAGGAAACTTCTTGGAAATAATGTTTTATAAATCCATTCATGCCGTATAAGTTAAAAAAAACATTCTTCGTACTTTTGTCGGAAAAGTCAAAAAAGTACCTCGTACGGAAAAACGACAAAAGATTCCTTTCATATTCTTTACTAAAAACTCACCTAAGGGTAAAATTGGATTTAAACTATTGCAAGTGGATGGAAACAATATTACATATTGAGGGAACATGGATGTGGATGATAAAATACACCCCAGTAAATACTTACGAATAAACAATCTCGGATAAAAATGAGATTGTGATATTTCCCTTACCTTAGGTCCAATTTGCCTTGTATGTGTCCGAAGCTCCTGTATAATGGTTTAAATAATGTTATTGACTTATTCCAGAATCATACATATTGATATGATATCATATATGGTCATATTCTTAGCTTCTTGTTAGTAATATTTCATTGTTACTTGTTACTCGGGTCTTTATTGCCTTTTGTTCTTACGCGTGTTTTGCCGAATAAATTCTTATTCTTATTTCAAGGTTATAGATACCTTATATCCAGAATGGTATTAGTGTAACATATATCATATTTATTCATTCAATTCATTTATATAATTACTATGTAATGATGATCATGTAGAACGAGTCGCATCACATCGTGGAGACGGTATTCCGTACGTACGCACGAGTGATGATATCGTTCCTATGATCGTGGAAATGTATTGGAGTATATATATATTATTTCAGTATCAATATTACTTTATAATAATCATAAATAGTTACTCATTACACCATTATACCCATCCTTTTAAAGTGATGGTGGAAAAATAGATTACACCACGGCGTGGAGACGGTATTCCGTACGTACGCACGCGCGGTGATTTCATTTTTCCGTAGGATGGATAGAAGGTGAATTAGGGTTGTTTCATATTTATAATAACATATCAGTATGTAAGTAATACTGATGTTATTACTTCATCATGAAACAACTAAAGAAGAAGAAGTTGAAGAAGGAAGAAATTGAAAAGATCGGTAATGGATATTACCTCTTCTTTGGAACGCCTCTTTGAATCCTCCACTTAAGGAACTAAGAGTGGTCTTTGGAGACGAACAGGACCTCTAGGACTATTCTAGGGAAGTGGAGAGGAGGAAATGGCAGGGGTTGGCCGAGCTTGAGTGCTCAATTTGGTGTGAGGAGGAGGGGGAGGAGGTGCCCTTTTATAAGGGAGGAGAGGGGCACCTTAGGAATATCTCAAAATATTATTTTATATTAAAGTCAAAATCGGTTTATAATGGTTCCAAAGGGTCTTATTTCGAAGCTAAAGTGGGGAAGGGTCGAAATCCCATCAACCAATAGAATTTAGACAAGTTTAGGATATTATTTTAACCTTATCAATTAGATTTAACTCTAAGTTAAATAATTTAACTTTTACCATGTCTTTTTGTTTTCTTTCACTATATGGTTAATACACTTACTATAACATGCCAAACGAACCCCAAATTGTTTATTATTAAAATATATATCCTTATCTAAGTCATTTGGCCGAACCTTAGATTTTTAGGAATAAAATAACAATTAATAATATAATATTTGATTTAAAAACTATTTTGTGTCAATTTTGACACTATTTGATATATGATTTTTGTGAAAGTCATAACAGAATTAATTGTTCGAACCAAGTTGATTAAATCAACATTAATATATCATAGTAACCTATAAAATTAGTGGAATTCATAAAAAATCTCAAATTACATTTATTTTGGTGTTTATAACATCAATTATGTCAATATTTCGTTAACAAGATAATTACTGCATCATCTTTGTGTCATAAATAAGTTAAATTATTTGATGTCTAAAAATTACAAATAAAATACCATCATGTAGGAAATCTTTTTAGCTTTCTAATGAATATTTACAATAGAATTTATCTTATGTATAACCCCATATTAAAAATGGTTTAGTAAATAAACTTTGATTTTAACTCTTTTAACCCTTCTTTAAATAAATTAATAATAAATGTCCTAATCTAACCCAAGTGGGCCTAAATGGTCATATTTTATTCCTAAGTTTGTCTTTGGTCGAAATACACTTGTCCAATAGAATTAGGACACGTGTTAGGGTAATAGTAATATCATATTTACCCTTAGTTACCCTATTTACTATTAACCGCGGTAAAAAAAAAGTAAAAAGTTACTATTCACCAAAAATTATTTTCATCTCATTGAACCACATTTTAGTCCTTGATATTAACCGTGTCTCTCGGATTTTCGAAATTCCATTCACAGAAGCGGTAAAATTAAGTTTTATGCAAAATTCGGTTTTTAACCTACCACTTAGTGGTTTCACTATTCATCAAAAATTGAAAGTTTTCAGAAAAATACCAAAATTTCACCCTAGGCTAATTTCGATATTCTGAGTCCAAAAATGAAGTCCATTTTGAAAAATAAAATTTATAAAATTTCAAAAAGTGGTTATTACTATTCATAACGGCTAGTTTTAATAGCATATTGTTATTTAGTGAAACTCGGTATTGCGTACGACGAAAGCTATCGAGGAAGGTCGCGATTGCGTGTAAAGCAAGCCAAGCAAGTGTTGTGTAGAAAAAGATTCCTTTGATGATTTATATAACATAAAAGTCTCGGGTGTTACATTCTACCCCCCTTAAAAAGAATTTCGCCCTCGAAATTCGTCACTTTGTAACAAACAGATGAGGATACTTCTCCCTCATCATATCCTCAAGCTCCCAAGTAGCTTCTTCAAGTTGGTGGTTCCTCCATAAAACTTTCACCAAGCGAGTGGTCTTGTTCCGTAGGACTTTTTCACTACGATCCAGAATCTCTATCGGTTGTTCTTCATAAGAAAGATCTTGCTCCAGCGGTACAACTTCTGAGCTGAGTACATGTGAAGGATCTGGTATGTACTTTCTCAGGAGAGATACATGGAACACATCGTGAACTTGAGAGAGATTCGGTGGAAGCGCCAATCGGTAAGCTACCTTCCCAACACGATCCAGTATTTCAAAAGGACCGATATATCTAGGGCTCAACTTCCCCTTCTTTCCAAATCTCATAACCCTCTTCCAGGGAGATATTCGTAAGAACACTTTATCACCCACTTCAAACTCTAGGTCTTTTCTTCGGTTGTCGGCATAACTTTTCTATCGACTCTGAGCTGCTCTTATGTGTTGTTGAATAGATCTGACCTTTTCTGCCATCTCATCAACGAGATCAGGTCCTAATAGCTTTCTTTCCCCAACTTCATCCCAGCAAGTTGGAGTCCTGCATTTCTTCCCATAGAGAGCTTCATAAGGAGCCATCTGAATACTGGAGTGAAAGCTATTATTATAAGAAAATTCCACCAAAGTTAGGTGTTGATCCCAACCTCCTTTGAAATCCATAGAGCAAGCTCTCAACATATCTTCTAGGGTTTGAATTGTTCTCTCAGACTGACCGTCTGTCTGGGGATGATAAGCAGTGCTGAAACTCAACTCTGTATCCAGAGTATGCTGAAGACTTCGCCAGAACTTCGAGGTAAATCTCGGATCCCGATCAGATATAATAGAAAGTGGTACTCCATGCAATCTTACCACTTCCTTTACATATATCCTGGCAAGCTGATCTAGAGAGAAATCCTCTCTAATAGGAATGAAGTGTGCAGACTTTGTAAGACGATCAACTATGACCCAGATAGCATTATTGCCTTTGGATGTTTTAGGAAGTCCTGTGACAAAGTCCATAGTGATGTTTTCCCATTTCCATTCGGGTATGGGTAATGGTTGTAACATCCCCTTAGACTTCTGTCTCTCAGCTTTAACTTGTTGACAAACCAAGCATCGAGAGACATATTCAGCAACATCTCTTTTCATGCCATCCCACCAGAAGTACTCTTTCAGGTCCCTATACATCTTCGTACTTCCAGGATGAATAGAGAATGATGAACTATGAGCCTCATCCAGCAGCTCCTTCTTTAATTCGGGGATGGGAGGAACACAAACCCGATTCCTGAACTTTATTATCCCATCACAATCAAGGTTGAATTCAGGAACATTTCTCACCTTCTTTTGTAACTCGACATTTTCTTTCTGTGCCTCTTTAATCTTCACATGTATAGATGGTTGAACATTCATTTGAGAAAGATAAGATTTTTCCCCTTCCATTATAACTCCAAGATCCATCCTTTGTAAATCCATAAATATTGGATCTTTTGTGATCCTCATCATGGATAAACTAGCATGGTCTTGTCGACTTAATGCATCTGCCACCTTGTTTGCTTTCCCAGGGTGGTAATGGATTGAGCAGTCGTAATCCTTAATCAGCTCCAACCATCTTCTTTGGCGCATATTCAGCTCCTTTTGTGTGAAAATATACTTTAAACTTTTATGATCAGTATAAATATCACACCTTTCACCATAAAGGTAATGCCTCCAAATCTTTAATGCAAAGATTACCGCAGCCAACTCCAAATAATGTGTTGGGTAATTTTGCTCATGGATTTTCAACTGTCGTGAGGCATAAGCTATCACCATATCATTTTGCATAAGAACACACCCCAATCCCTTCTTGGATGCATCACTGTAGATCACAAACCTTTCTCCACTACAAGGCAGTGTGAGCACAGGTGCACTGGATAACCTTCTTTTCAACTCCTTGAAATTCTCTTCACATTCCTCTGTCCAAACAAACTTAACTCCTTTCCGAGTCAACTTGGTGATTGGATTAGATAATCGTGAAAAATCTTTTACAAAACGTCGATAATATCCAGCCAAACCAAGAAAACTTCGGATCTCAGTTACTGTTGTTGGTCTCGACCATCTTTCGATAACCTCTGTTTTTGCTGGATCCACAGATATCCCCTCTTTTGAGATTATGTGACCCAAAAATGCAACTTTTTGAAGCCAAAATTCACACTTAGTAAATTTGGCATAAAGCTTCTCCTTTCTCAGGGTCTTCAATATAATTCTCAAGTGATCTTCATGCTCTTCCTTGCTCTTTGAATAGACAAGAATATCGTCTATAAAGACTACCACAAATTGATCAAGATAGTCTCTAAAGACTCTATTCATTAGATCCATGAAGATAGCAGGGGCATTAGTAAGACCAAATGGCATCACTATAAATTCATAGTGTCCATACCTTGTACGGAAAGCTGTCTTTGGTATATCCTCCCTTTTGACCCTTAATTGATGATACCCTGAACGAAGATCAATCTTGGAAAAGTATTGAGCTCCGCGTAGTTGGTCAAATAAGTCATCAATGCGTGGGAGAGGATATTTGTTCTTGATAGTAATCTTGTTAAGTTCTCGATAATCAATGCAGAGTCTCATTGATCCATCTTTCTTCTTAACAAATAGAACAGGTGCTCCCCAAGGTGACGCACTAGGGCGTATGAATCCCTTATCAAGATTCTCTTGGAGTTGCTTCTTCAATTCCTGCAACTCAATTGGGGCCATTCTATAAGGTGTCTTTGAAATAGGCAAAGCACCCGGTACGAGTTCTATTGAAAACTCAACTTCACGATTTGGTGGAAGACCCGGTAATTCCTCCGGAAAGACATCATCAAACTCCCGTACAATGGGCATATTCTTAATCGTAAGTTTCTCTCCAACCATTTGAGATAAATAACCTTCATTTAGTGGAATCATGACCCATAAGATGGAAGGAATTTCCACTGGAAGGTTATGTTCATCCTTGCATTGATAAACGATCATAGATTGATCTGGAATATGAAATGTGACTTCCCTTCTTTGGCAATTGATATGAGCTCCGTATAAAGAAAGCCAATCCATGCCAAGAATCACATCAAATTCCACTATAGGAAGGATCACAAGATTTGCAGGAAGCACTTTCCCACAAACTTCGATCGGAGAAGAATTATAAACTTTTGATGCGATTGATGTGCCATTAGGTGTTGTCACAGCTAACTCAACATCTAATTGTTGAGGTATTACGGTGATACCCTTAGAAAAGTCTTCAGAAATAAAAGAGTGGGTGGATCCAGAATCAAATAAAACATTTGCTACTTTAGAGTGGATGGTAAGTGTACCTTTCACCACATCGTTATCGTACTCCACATCGCTGATAGAAATTGCATGTGACTTTCCTTTGTCTTTAGCCTTAAGAGTTTGTTGACGTCGACCATCATCATCCACCCTTGGATTTGGGCATTGATTGGCATAATGCCCCATCTCCTTGCACTTGAAACATTGAAGTGTAGTAGGATCATTCTGTGTATCCCTTCCTTTGTTTGCATCATTAGACATCTTCTTCCCATTATCACGGCATTCAAATGCCCGATGACCTTCCTTTCCACACTTAAAACATTTACTTGTCCCTTTAAGACAACTCCCTCCATGTTTCTTTCCACACTTTGAGCATAAGGTAAAGTTCATCTTCTTTTCAGTGTGCTCTTTAGAGTTTCCTTTGAATTCCATCTTCCTCTTCTTATCAAACCCATGTGACTGATGGGTTACTCCAATCTCCATCTCGACTTTGAGAGCACATCGAACGATTTCCTCGTAGCTATTGAAGTCCCTTATGGCTAACGCCCTTCGAAGACTTGGTTTTAAGCCACTAAAGAATCGATCGATCTTACTCTCAGGTTGGATAATAATACCAGAAGCGTACCTTGCAAGTCTTGTAAAATTTGCTTCATAGGTACTAACAGATTCGTCATCCCTTTGCTTCAGTTCAAGAAATTCTTTCTCCATCTTTGTTCGGAGAATACGAGGGAAGTACTTATTGAAAAATAAGTTCTTGAACTCGTCCCATTCCATAGACTCAATTTCATCCCTTTGCCTCGTATTCTTAACAAGATTCCACCATTGATCAGCATCTCCTTCTAAACGATACACTGCTAGGATGACCTTATCATGTTCAGAACATTGAAGAACTGAAAATATCTTTTCAGTAGTACTAATCCATTGTTCAGCAACTAATGGATCAGTAGACCCACTGAAAGAAGGTGGACGCTGCCTCATGAAGGATTCAACAGAATGTTGCTCCCTCCTTTGCTCGTTTGGAAATCCTGCATGATTCATAGCTTGAGAAAGTTGTGTGAGCATGGCTACAAGATTTTGCATTCCATCTCCCATATTGTTTGGTTGCTCAGGGGGACAATCATTGCATTGCCCATCGCATTCCGCATTAACACGGTTCCTTCGGGTTCCAGCCATTGACTAAAACCAAGAAGAATAGTGTGAGCAACACTAATTATAATAGGAAACCACATAATTCAAGAATAAAATTTTCATGCTTAAGGTCTTATCCTAGGTTATTCAAGTCCATTTCTAAAACACTAAGATTGTGTTCTATGCTTAGACTTATCCTTAGGGTTCTTACTAAGGCTTTCACATCCTAGTTTCCAAAGGTTGACTATACCTTTCCTCTGATACCAACTATAACGACCCATACTTTACATGCATTGTTAATACTTCAGAATTGAAGCACACTTATTACAACATATGACAAAACCACAAAGGACCGTATAGGTATAGTGTCTTTAGAAACTGGGAAACATAAACAACTGGTTCATAAATCTTCTACAGTGTCTCCCATTTATTTCATCATATCTAGGGTCCCTTTTAGCATATTCTACTTAATATCCATCTTCCTGACCTGGGGAAAAGAAAACATAAAAGGGTGAGCTCAAATGCTCAGCAAGGGCAATAAAGGAAATAAAAATCATATCATATCTTTTTGAAAATCATAACCTGCAAAAGAGATCATAAAATCTTAATAAATCATAGAAGTGAAAATGAGATCCCCATAATCATAACATGAAACTTGAAACTTTGTGGCATGCACACATAATCATGGAAAATCATTTCTTGTTAGTCATGACTCAATTCCAAGACTATCTTAGTGGACAAAGTCCCTTTCTGAACCGAGTTCACTCCTCGTTTCAGTCCTGTATCACTGAACCGAAATAACCTTCCGTTCCAGCCATGTCTATCTCATGAGATATAAAATCTTTACCCAATGCATTGGAGGGAGATATAGGTCCCACCCATCTCTTAATGAATCCTTTCTTATGTGTGCCACAAAATCATAAATCATACATCATTGCATAACCCATGTAATAAAAATGAGATTCTTAAACAACATGACATCATAAAACCATTCATATAAGATAAAGGAATTCATAAACATAATTCCATCACAACATAGTCAAATCAATGTAAAAATATGGATAGAAACAGAACCCTTTATTATCTTAGATGGAAAATAATTTTGATAAAATACTTGAACTTCATTCTTGAGGAAAATATCCTTTCTGCTTCAAAAATACTTTTCCTTTCTTAACATGTCGTACAATTATAAACTAAAAGAAGTTGATTAAAAATAAACTTAAAAACATGAAAAGGAAACTTCTTGGAAATAATGTTTTATAAATCCATTCATGCCGTATAAGTTAAAAAAAACATTCTTCGTACTTTTGTCGGAAAAGTCAAAAAAGTACCTCGTACGGAAAAATGACAAAAGATTCCTTTCATATTCTTTACTAAAAACTCACCTAAGGGTAAAATTGGATTTAAACTATTGCAAGTGGATGGAAACAATATTACATATTGAGGGAACATGGATGTGGATGATAAAATACACCCCAGTAAATACTTACGAATAAACAATCTCGGATAAAAATGAGATTGTGATATTTCCCTTACCTTAGGTCCAATTTGCCTTGTATGTGTCCGAAGCTCCTGTATAATGGTTTAAATAATGTTATTGACTTATTCCAGAATCATACATATTGATATGATATCATATATGGTCATATTCTTAGCTTCTTGTTAGTAATATTTCATTGTTACTTGTTACTCGGGTCTTTATTGCCTTTTGTTCTTACGCGTGTTTTGCCGAATAAATTCTTATTATTATTTCAAGGTTATAGATACCTTATATCCAGAATGGTATTAGTGTAACATATATCATATTTATTCATTCAATTCATTTATATAATTACTATGTAATGATGATCATGTAGAACGAGTCGCATCACATCGTGGAGACGGTATTCCGTACGTACGCACGAGTGATGATATCGTTCCTATGATCGTGGAAATGTATTGGAGTATATATATATTATTTCAGTATCAATATTACTTTATAATAATCATAAATAGTTACTCATTACACCATTATACCCATCCTTTTAAAGTGATGGTGGAAAAATAGATTACACCACGGCGTGGAGACGGTATTCCGTACGTACGCACGCGCGGTGATTTCATTTTTCCGTAGGATGGATAGAAGGTGAATTAGGGTTGTTTCATATTTATAATAACATATCAGTATGTAAGTAATACTGATGTTATTACTTCATCATGAAACAACTAAAGAAGAAGAAGTTGAAGAAGGAAGAAATTGAAAAGATCGGTAATGGATATTACCTCTTCTTTGGAACGCCTCTTTGAATCCTCCACTTAAGGAACTAAGAGTGGTCTTTGGAGAAGAACAGGACCTCTAGGACTATTCTAGGGAAGTGGAGAGGAGGAAATGGCAGGGTTTGGCCGAGCTTGAGTGCTCAATTTGGTGTGAGGAGGAGGGGGAGGAGGTGCCCTTTTATAAGGGAGGAGAGGGGCACCTTAGGAATATCTCAAAATATTATTTTATATTAAAGTCAAAATCGGTTTATAATGGTTCCAAAGGGTCTTATTTCGAAGCTAAAGTGGGGAAGGGTCGAAATCCCATCAACCAATAGAATTTAGACAAGTTTAGGATATTATTTTAACCTTATCAATTAGATTTAACTCTAAGTTAAATAATTTAACTTTTACCATGTCTTTTTGTTTTCTTTCACTATATGGTTAATACACTTACTATAACATGCCAAACGAACCCCAAATTGTTTATTATTAAAATATATATCCTTATCTAAGTCATTTGGCCGAACCTTAGATTTTTAGGAATAAAATAACAATTAATAATATAATATTTGATTTAAAAACTATTTTGTGTCAATTTTGACACTATTTGATATATGATTTTTGTGAAAGTCATAACAGAATTAATTGTTCGAACCAAGTTGATTAAATCAACATTAATATATCATAGTAACCTATAAAATTAGTGGAATTCATAAAAAATCTCAAATTACATTTATTTTGGTGTTTATAACATCAATTATGTCAATATTTCGTTAACAAGATAATTACTGCATCATCTTTGTGTCATAAATAAGTTAAATTATTTGATGTCTAAAAATTACAAATAAAATACCATCATGTAGGAAATCTTTTTAGATTTCTAATGAATATTTACAATAGAATTTATCTTATGTATAACCCCATATTAAAAATGGTTTAGTAAATAAACTTTGATTTTAACTCTTTTAACCCTTCTTTAAATAAATTAATAATAAATGTCCTAATCTAACCCAAGTGGGCCTAAATGGTCATATTTTATTCCTAAGTTTGTCTTTGGTCGAAATACACTTGTCCAATAGAATTAGGACACGTGTTAGGGTAATAGTAATATCATATTTACCCTTAGTTACCCTATTTACTATTAACCGCGGTAAAAAAAAAGTAAAAAGTTACTATTCACCAAAAATTATTTTCATCTCATTGAACCACATTTTAGTCCTTGATATTAACCGTGTCTCTCGGATTTTCGAAATTCCATTCACAGAAGTGGTAAAATTAAGTTTTATGCAAAATTCGGTTTTTAACCTACCACTTAGTGGTTTCACTATTCATCAAAAATTGAAAGTTTTCAGAAAAATACCAAAATTTCACCCTAGGCTAATTTCGATATTCTGAGTCCAAAAATGAAGTCCATTTTGAAAAATAAAATTTATAAAATTTCAAAAAGTGGTTATTACTATTCATAACGGCTAGTTTTAATAGCATATTGTTATTTAGTGAAACTCGGTATTGCGTACGACGAAAGCTATCGAGGAAGGTCGCGATTGCGTGTAAAGCAAGCCAAGCAAGTGTTGTGTAGAAAAAGATTCCTTTGATGATTTATATAACATAAAAGTCTCGGGTGTTACACTATTCGTGCTTCAAAAGATTAATAAAGGTTGATGGAGGATATGTCACTTTTGGTGATAACTCAAAAGGAAAAATCATCGGCTTAGGCCAGATTGGTAACACTGACTCAGTATTAATTTCCAAAGTTTTATTTTTTGATGGCCTTAAGTACAACCTACTTAGCATTTCTCAATTGTGTGATGATGGTTTTAATTTCAAGTTTGAAAACAATTCTTGTGATGTTTATAATTCCAAAAATGCTTTAATATTTTCTGCCTTAAGAAATGAAAATGTTTATGCTGTTGACTTAAACACTTTGGCTAAACATAATGTTACTTGCTTAAATGCTTTTCATAAAGAGTCTTGGCTGTGGCATAGGAGATTAGGACACTGCAACATTCACTCACTTAGAAAACTCTCTAAGAAACACCTAGTTAGAGACCTACCTAAGCTTTAATTCCCAAATGACAAAGTGTGTAATCCCTGTCAAAAGGGAAAACAACACAAAGTTTCTTTTAAACCAAAGAAAGAAGTTTCAACTTCTCAACCACTTGAACTGGTTCACATGGATTTGTTTGGACCATCAAGAATTTCAAGTCTAAATGGGAAGCACTATGTTTATGTTCTTGTAGATGACTTTTCTAGATATACTTGGGTATACTTTCTAGCTCACAAAAGTGAAGCCTGCTCTTCCTTTGTTAAATACTCTAAGTCTGTAGAAAATCTTAGTGGACTTAAGATTAAGACCTTGAGGAGTGATCATGGCCGTGAGTTTGAGAATCAAGAATTTGAATCTTACTGCTCACACAATGGCTATGCTCACAATTTTTCTGCTCCTAGGACACATCAACAGAATGGTGTAGTGGAAAGAAGAAACCGAACCCTGCAAGAAATTGCAAGGACTATGCTCAATGAATATGACCTGCCTGTTTACTTTTGGGCTGAAGCTGTAAATACAGCCTGCTATGTTATTAATAGAGTCTTGATTAGACCAGTTCTTAAGAAAACCCCTTATGAGTTGTGGAATAATAGGAAGCCTAAGGTTAATTACTTTAGAGTTTTTGGTTGCAAAGTCTTTATTCTGAATACTAAAGATAATCTTGATAAATTTGCTCCAAAAAGTGATGAAGGAATTTTCCTGGGTTACTCTATGACTAGTAAAGCCTATAGAGTGTTCAATAAGAAAACCAAATGTGTGGAAGAATCTGTTCACATCAAGTTTGATGAGACTGATCCACATGAGTCTAAAACTTCTCTTGAAGATGTTGAAGAAGACTTATCTGTTCTGGACCTAAATGACAAATCTAAAGAACCTGTAATAAAAACATCCAGTTCTGGACTTTTTCCAGAATCTTCCTCTGTGGAACCCGAACCTATAAATGAACCTGAAATCTCTAGTCCAACCTTTACCAAATCAACTAGGATTCTAAATAATCATCCTTTAGATGCTGTTGTTGGTAATCTTGATAGAGGAACACAAACTAGAGCTTCTCTAAGAAATCAGGTTGAACATCAAGCTTTTCTTTCACAGCTTGAACCCAAAAATGTCAATGATGCTATCAGTGATGAATTCTGGGTAATGGCTATGCAAGAAGAACTAAATCAGTTTGAAAGAAACAAAGTTTGGGAATTAGTGGAAAGACCTAAAGACACTCTTACCATAGGCACTAAATGGGTGTTTAGAAACAAAGTTGATGAGTTTGGCAACATAATCAGAAACAAAGTTAGGCTAGTTGCACAAGGGTATAGTCAGGAAGAAGGAATAGACTATGAGGAAACCTTTGCACCCGTGGCTAGACTAGAGGCCATTAGGATATTACTTGCTTATGCTGCTCATCTGAATTTCAAACTATATCAAATGGATGTTAAAAGTGCTTTTCTAAATGGATATATAATTGAGGATGTATTTGTGGAACAACCTCCTGGTTTTACAAATCCCCATTTTTCTGATCATGTTTTTAAACTATCTAAAGCTTTATATGGTTTAAAGCAAGCTCCAAGAGCTTGGTATGATAGGCTCAGCTCTTTTCTTATTTCGAAAGGATTTACTAAAGGGATAGCTGATCCTACTCTTTTTATTAAATGGATTTCTAAAGATTTCTTAATAGTACAAATTTATGTGGATGATATTATTTTTGGATCTTCTAAAAATTCTTTATGTGTTGATTTTTCAAAAATAATGCAAAATGAGTTTGAAATGAGTTTAATGGGAGAACTCAAATTTTTCCTTGGATTTCAGATCTTTCAAAATAAAAATGGTATTATTTTGAACCAAAGTAAATATATTAAAGATCTTCTAAAACGTTTTTCTTTGGATGGCACCAAAGGCAGTGACACACCTATGAGCACCACTTGCAAGTTGGACAGTGATGAAACTGGTGAACCAGTGGATCAAACCAATTACAGAGGTATGATAGGTAGTCTATTGTACCTTACTGCCAGTAGACCTGACATCATGTTCAGTGTATGCATGTGTGCTCGGTTTCAAGCCAATCCAAAAGAGTCTCATTTGACTGCTGTTAAAAGGATTTTCAAATATCTAAAACATACTCCCAATTTGGGATTATTTTATCCAAAAGGACAATCATTTGATTTATTAAGTTATTCTGATGCTGATTTTGCTGGCTGCAAGTTAGATAGAAAGAGCACCTCTGGAACATGTCACATTTTAGGCAAGTCACTAGTATCTTGGTGTTGTAAGAAGCAGAATTCTGTTGCATTGTCTACTGCCGAAGCTGAGTATATAGCTGCTGGTAGCTGTTGTGCACAAATATTGTGGATGAAACACACTTTACTAGACTATGGATATCAATTCAAACATGTCTCTATAAGGTGTGACAATACAAGTGCTATTAACATCTCTAAAAATCCAGTATCTCATGCTAGGACAAAACATATGGATGTGAGACATCACTTTCTGAGGGATCATTATCAAAAAGGTGATATCACTCTTGAGTTCATTGGCACTGAACATCAGTTAGCTGATATTTTTACAAAGCCTTTGAATTCTGAGAGATTAAGCTACATCAAACATGAGTTAGGTATGATTAATTATAGCACAGTTGAAACCTCACAGTTGAAACCTCACAGTTGAAACCTCACAGTTGAAACCTCACAGTTGAAACCTCACAGTTGAAACCTCACAGTTGAAACCTCACAGTTGAAACCTCACAGTTGAAACCTCACAGTTGAAACCTCACAGTTGAAACCTCACAGTTATACCTCACCGGTGTACCTCACTGTTACATCTCTCTGTAGGCTGTTTCGCTGTTTAATCTTATTTTATTTTTGCGGGAATTCGAACCGTTTCTTTTCTTTATACTTTTATTTCTAAATCCCTAAATGATAAAATTGAGAACATCGAACATATCTCAATCCACTCATCTCGACCCTTGCTCTCTCAAGTCCTAAACCCTAAACCTTCAACCGAACCTTGAAACCTCATTCAGTTCCAATGGCCAGAACAAAGCGACCCCCGACTGTCAACGAAGATGCACCAATGCCAAAGAGGACTCAAGTCGAATCTAGTGGCACCGGGAACGCCTCGATAAGACCTGTTAATCCACATCTGACTAAGAGAGAAATAGTTGCTGAGAAGGAGCTAAGTGAAGAGTGGATTTTATCGAGCAGATCATTAGTACTGGCAGTGCTTAATGATCAAGGATGGACCGAATGCTTCGCAAACAATAATGGACCGTACTACCCGAAGCTGGTGAAGGAATTCTATGAATATCTACAGTTCGAGGAAGAGGATGATCTTCATAGACTGGTATCCAGAGTAAACGGTAATGAAGTCAGTTTTTCATCCGTTGAATGGGCTGCATGTTTAAGAGTTCCTCATAAGGGTATTTACAACTACTATTCTGGAGCGGCTCCTCCAAATAGTAGAATCTTTGATCATGAGACGGCTCTGGAAGAACTTACAGGCAATGGCACAGTAAGAAAGATTATTGCTGCTGAAATGTGTGGAGAGGACAGGCTTCTGTTTAAGTTTATTCAGCATGTACTGAGTCCTAGAAGGGGAGATTTTGCAACTCTGAAGCACCAGGATATTTACTTGATGTACTTATTAAAACATGGAAGGAAGGTCAACCTTTGTAGGTTGCTGATGGCTCATATGGAGGACATGATAAAGGCAAGCTCAAAATCAAGTGCCTTGTGTCATGCTAAACTCATTTCGGTAATGTTGAAAGTGAAAGGTGCAGCTGGAAGTCAGGAAGAGTTGATAGTGGCAAAGAACAGTGTATGTATCTCGAAATTAATCTGCAAATTCATGAAGATCAGTTGGAATCCCTGGAAGAAATCATGGGTGAATGATGAGGAGAGAATCTATGAGAAATTTAGCCCTTCTACTCATCCCTCTAGACCGAGAGATAGGAGAGATCCAGGATTAAAGCCTGATGAGCTTGAACCTGTATACTCAGATGATGAACGGACTGCAGTAGTTGGTGACTCTGCAAGAGAGAACACCCCAATTGATGAAGGGAGTGATCCTGATACTACTCACAGTCCTGTCAGGACAGTGACATTTGGAGATGCAAGCCCTCCAAAAGAACTACCTAGTAGAGAACCTGTTCTAAGAGACAGTGAGACTGAGACTACAGAAGAAGAAGAAGAATCTCAATATTTTGTCAAGGACACCTCTGACGAGGATGATACAGTCGAAGCAGAAAAGGATGGAGCTTCAAATAAAAATCAAGAAACTGTTGCAGAAGATGAAGAGGAGATCAGTGGTGAAGAAACAAAAGAACTTAGTATGAGCCCTCTGATAGGGTATACAGACAATTCAGTGTCTGACCGGGAAGCAGGAGTGGTCTCTACTACTGTTGTCATGGAAGTGGTTGATGACTTAACAGAGAGGGAGGCTAACCTCACTGCTGAACCTACAGAGGAAGCAACTATGGAACCTGCTAGAGCTACATAAGAACACTTAGAGTTACCTAGAGTTGAGCAGATAGTAGAAAGTGTTTAGGAAGGAGCTCCAAGTGAGGGGGAGCGTTTTGGTTCAGTCTCTGTACTATTTGATATAGAAGGATGGACCTCAGATCCAGGATACATGGTGTTAGGACTCAATTATGAGGATTCAGATGAGGAAAACCAACCACCAAGAAATCCAGTTATCTTAACTAATAGCTCTCCAGTGTTAGAAACTGAAAGATTGGCCACCAAGGAAGACCTTGAATCCTTAAAGAATGAAATGAAGGAGACCATCAGACAGTCTGTTGCTGAATTGAAAACCAGTCTTTTTGATGAGCTGAAAAATGTAGAACAATCCTTAGAATTATCTCTAGGATGTGTTGTGGGAAGTCCAATCAAAGAAGTGATGGATGAAATGAAAGTGTGCCACACTCAAATTGAAAGCTGGACTGGAGCAGTAGTGGCCCTCAGACAATCAGTTGCTTCTTTAACTGCCCTGAGCAGTTCTCAGACACAAGTGGCCAGTGAGATTCGATACATCAAAGAAGTGGTCAAGCAGTTTGTGGAAGTATTTGAGGCTTTCAAGAAATCAGTAAAAGAACACTTTAGCAATCAGGATGCTGTCATTCAGAAAGTGATTGGAAATCTGACTCAGTCTTTCAAGGAGACAGTGGCATTCTCAGTCAAGTCCCTTCCTTCATCTCGCTCTCCTGTGGACCTTGAGCAGTTTAGAAGCCTGCTCAGAGAAGAGCTTACTCAGGTCCGTGAAAATGACACATCAGACCTACAGATCCTTGCTACTACAAGAGAAGTCAGTGGCTTTGTTTGTGAGCACCTGCAGGCTGCTACTGCTTCTCAGGATGCCATCAAAAGTAAAGTGGATTATTACTTTGATCGGATTTTCACCAAGCATCAGTTGAACAATCACTTCAAGCTCATGCTAGAAACTATGAAGCTGCCTCCTGTAACTCAAGCCTTCAAAGAACAAGTTAGCAAGCTACGAGAGTTGACCCCGACTTTGGATAAATTCTTGGAAAACAAAGATGACTTCTTATCTGCCATGGACAGAGGAGGAAACATCATAATGGATTTAAGGAATCTGCTCCTACCTTTTCTTCATGTGGACTGCACACCTGTTATAGTTCCTCCTGCCCTACCTGTCTCTAACCCCAGTGGTTCTTCAGTAATGTCTCCTGCTGATGCCCTCAGAAGCCTTAGACCACTGATCCCTCGGCAAGCTACTCACTACAGGCCTTCAGGAGCCTCTGTTGCTGCCCCTCCAGACATTCCTGCTTCCATTCCTCAGCCTGTTGATCCTTCACCTACTGCTCCATCTTCTTCCTCCAAAGGAAAAGATCCCTTACCTACAGATGAAGCGGATTGAGTCTGTTTATATTTTTTTTTGATAGGGATGCTGTATTCACGTTTGGGGTCATGTAATGTACTCATTATTAATACAATGTTTCTTTTCTCTCTCTCTGTCTTTATTTTTGTTAATCACAAAGGGGGAGAAATAGGGAGAAATTGGGAGACATAGGGAGAAATAGGGAAAACTCGGGGGAGAAATGAACCTATACAAAGAGGAAGAAATCCTTGCGGATTCTACCAAATTTTTTTGTGCTCATATTGCTAATACTGTGTTTTGCACACTTCTCTCTGATACATCTATATTTCATTCCATACTGACATAATTTGTGATTATCAAAAAGGGGGAGATTGTTGGAATCACCTGTTTTAATAATCCCAAATCATGCTTAAACATTAATTATGATGTATTAAACCTTTGCATTAATCTCATTATTCTATGCTTAAACGTATTTTATTCTAAACAGTTCATATTCTTACTCTCATAACTTTACTGTAACAGCTTACAGTAGTATTTGCATAAGATTAGTATTGTTAGCTGACAGTCAGAGTTTTCTCTTCAAAGTCACAGTTACAGCTAACTGTCACCTTAAGTTACTGTTGCAATAAGTTAACAGTTACAAGGTTATAGTCGAAGACTAATACAAGCTTACAGTCACGAGTCTACTGCTATCTATTGTCAAAGCTCACAGACGAAGGTCACAGTTACAAGACTTCTGTTCAAAGTTTTCTCTGCTCAAGTTCACAGTCGAACAAGTCTACAGTTGGAACAAGTTCGCAGTCGAACAAGCCTACAGTCATAAGTCTACAGTTAAGGTTACAGTTAGACAGCTTCTGTCGACTAAGTCTACTGATGATCGAGGTCTACAGTTGACAAAGGTTACAGTTCTACAAATTTGATATTACAAGTCTACAGTTAGAGAGGCTACAGTTACATGGAGTAAAAGCTACCATTGCAAGCCTACAGACAGCAAGCCTTTTGTTGAAGTCAGCAGTCAGAAGGAAGTCCACAGTGACATACATTCTCGACCAGTCTATTATTATTATATTTCTACTTTTTTTCCTTACCAATTTGAGTAATACTAATCTAACGGTCATGTCTAAGACAAATTAATACACCTAACATTATTTATTGAAATTTGCAGACATATCAAGAAATAATACAGTGTACGAGGAAGATCGCACGTGTATCTTGTCGGCCTCGGATGAACAAAAAGGGCATATATGGAGGAGTATAAAAAGAAAAAAGAAGCATTCAAGAAGGGGTGATGAATGAAACAGTTACACAGAGTCTAACATCTACAACTGAGAAGGAGATACGCATATACACGAAAAGGAACAACTCTCGAGAATTCATTCTGAAGAACAAAAGAGTCTCAAGTGAACCGACTGAAAGAACCGTCTTCTAAAAGCCATGCTGTGATGCACTCAAACTCAAAGAAGCTGATCACTTGAATATCTGGAAGTCTGGAAATCACGACACTCTGTTTTAGTGTCAACTTACAGAAAAAGGACCAAAGCTTCAAGTCACTCATTCCTACGAGTCCAGATCTGCACTGAAAATCTCTAGAGCCATTTCTAAACTCTACATCTCTGCTCTGTGATTTATTTATTCTACATTTTGAGCAGTGTGTGTTATCTGCTGTATTAAACACACACACTGACTCCTGTACTTTCACTGGAGGATCTGTAAATCCTCAGCAAACCTTTTTGCACCCCATTTCCCACTGTGGATAGTGGTAGAGGTCTTGTGACCTGGACAGCTTGCTGCTGTTGTTTGTTTTCCCACGAAGAACTGTGGTAGAGGTCTTGTGACCTGGACAGTGTGTTCACTGTTGTTAACCCCGATCCAGGGTGTGGATCATTTTATATAAACTTTTGAGAGGACTAAGTCTCGGCTTGAGACTGAACCTCGTGGTTAATTCTCTGTGTTTGAAGTGTTACTCTATATCCATACTATACATACTTAATTTCATATTCCGCTGCTATTACTTTAAAATATAATCTATCTTCAAAGCTCCTTTGATAATTAAATTCGCAAGTGTTTATATTTGTTATAAATCAGTAAGTTAGTTTCAAAAGTTAATTTAATCATAAGATTAAGTCAACTGAAAATTAATCAATCTTTGAGAAACTAATTGAACCTTTATAATCTATATAAATTCACTACAGTTTAATTTGTTTTTGAAATTGGGGGATTTTAATAGAAATTGTTTTTAACAGAAATTTTAATTGGAACTCAATTCACCCCCCCTCTTGAGTGTCCACTCCGACCAACAGTATTTTATATTTATGGTATGATCTTCTAATTTTTTGATCACGTTCTCATACCCTTCTTCTCTTGTTTATATCAATTTCTTACTCATACTGAGCATCTGTGCTCAACCCTTTATTATGTTTCCTTTACCAAGGTCATGAGTAAAGGTTTTAAGTAAAAGTAATAAAGGTTAAGATCTTTCTAGGAAATAATAAATAACTTTCACCAAGTAATAATATTTTTTTCCATGTTTTCAAAGACACTAAATTAATATGGTCGTCAGACAAGTTATTTTTTAATGTGATGAATATTCACCTAAAATGTTGTAATATCCATGTATTTTAAACTTGGGAATATATAGTTTGTAATAAATGAAATTTTTAGTCAAATTTTGGAAAATAGGTTGAAAAAAACTTAGTGATATCCCTATGGATATTTCTAAGGATGTGTCTAGGTATATCCTTAAGGATAATTATAATGATGAGTTAAAGTATCGGAAAATTTTCTAGAATTTTTGTAAAGGATAGAGTGAGTGGTTTCCTATAAATGAATCTGTATTTGTATACTACAAGTGGATGTGTCTTTGGAACAAATATACACAGTGTTAAAAACCATGAAAATATGATATTGAGCAAGACTTGATCGAGAACTGGTGCACAACAACAGTCCTTACTACACACCTGGTTTGATACCCTTAGGGGATTTTCTTTAGAAATTAACAAACCATTTTCAAACCATCATGAATTATTTAAATTGAAGATGATGGTTAATAACCTAGTATAAACCTAATGTGTCATATACTAAAAAAGTATGTTTCTTTATTTGGACATATTATAAGTAATTTTTCATGATTATGTGGTTTTCTGCTATGATAAGTGTTTTTCACCCTATTATTTTTAGTTTTAGTCAATAAAAGTAACTAGAATGAGATGGATTAACATTGAATGTTCCAGATGTGGAAATTATGAGAATTATATAAATTTATATTTCCTAAGTGGAAATCTCATGAAGATAATTAAGAAGGTCCATGATTATTAGTTATACTACTGAAGATATAGACCTCAAATAACATTTGAAAGGTATGGGGCGTTCTTCTAGTATTATTTACATTAAACAAAAGAAGCATGATTATATTGAGGTTGAGTAACCTTAATACATGATTCATATTTCATATTATAATAAAGGGATATTAAGGGATAACATGATGATTTGTAAGTAATAGTTTAATAATAAAGTTAGATGATTAAAGTGTATATATATAGGAATTCAAAAATTATCTTATATGAATCAAGAATTATTTTTCCATTAAGGGTTTGAAAAAAATAATTAATGGTGTTAATGAACTAGAAAATGGATTTAATAAAAAAAGTGATATTTTAGTTATGGTAAGGTAATATTTTATATATCCTTAATGTTGAGAAAAGTCTGTTTATCTTGGATAAAGATATGATTAATATAGAAAAAAGTAAATTAAATAGTATTGATTACCCTATAACTGATTATTTATTTGTTGACAGAGTGGTCTATGTCATAGTGAACGAAGTTTAAAACTTCTTGGATTTTTTAAATATGTCCACTAATATTTAATAAAAGAGAGAAGGCATGTTTTCCAAAAGGATTTATGGTAATTAAGTTTATTATCATGTTTTGAGAGAATATACAATGAGGGTATTCCCATGTTTGTAATTTGAAAACCAAGAGATACTTTGTGATATATGGTGGATCAATGTTTAGCTGATTTTGTGACCATCTTTATAATGTTTTGGATTTTCATATTCAGGAAGGTGTATAAGGTTAACCATTTATGTAATGGTTTATGTTAAACTTCAGATAACTTTTTATAGATCAAAATATTATCTCTCCATATGTGGATTTATTCATATTAGATAAATTTTGATAACCTTTTTGTTATATATGGAATGAACTATCATTGTATATATGTATCTCATGATCTTCTAATACTTTAAGAATAAAATATTCACCTTTATTTCATAAAATAATAGATGATGTGGAAAGTGATCAAGGAAAAACAAAGGGTGATGTTTTCCTGAAATCATACAAGTATATCTTTTCATGAAAAATCTTCAATTTTAGGAAAATGATCTAGAAATAAAATTTTATCTTCATACCTTAATTTTTATTGAACTAGTGTCCTTTTAAATCATCACATATTTATGAATTTAAGGTCTTAACTTTCCATTGATCATTATATTGTTTCTAATTGATGACTCTAATCACTACCTATAAATATTTATGCCTTTCCTACAAGTCTATATTTTCACTTGATACCAATGTTATCCTTTGAGGAATACTAGTTATCTATTACTCTAGGTATCCATTATGTTTCCAATTTTTTAATTTTAATGGACGTTTTAGTATTAATTTTTAAGATGTGGGTTTATATAAAATTTAATATGATTTTTTAAACATTTGGAAACAAAGATGAATTTCAAGGGAGAAATTTATTTTAAGGGGGTAGAATACAACACCTTGATATTTTGTGATTTTGTTTCAAATTAATTTAATCCTTTTGATAATTTTTCATTTCACACAATGCTAAATATAGCTTGTGTTACATGAAAGTAATAATATTTACTTAAATTTCATGAAACACCAAGTTAATATGGTATTAAATGTAACACTTAGATTATCTTGTAGTACATGAAACATAATTTTTTCCTTGTGTTACATGCAATGTTTATTTCCTTCGATAGCCTACATTATACGCAAGACCTAGTTTCACCAAACTATAATATACTATTAATATTATTTTTAAAATATTATTATAGTTTCCACCTATCTAATAAAAAATAATCTATTAATAAAATATGATTTAAAATGTGAATAAATTGAACCGTTATAGCTATAACTGAATATAAGAACTATTTGAAAATAACGAAATTCTTTTTCTAAGAAAACTACTTTTCTATGTACAAACACCATTTCAAATCATATTTTTGACACATTTATAATTTTTATTTGAAAACAAAAACTTCATTTTTGAATAGGAACATAAAAATTATATTATGGTGAATTTTTAGTATTTTTTTTTGAAGTTTCATTTTTTTATAAATAGTGAATAATACTGAATTTTAATTCAAAACTGCTTTTTCATCTAATTTAATTATAATGTTAAATTATGTTTATTATTGGTTTGATAGTTAAATTAGACCAACAATAAATAAATTAATCCACTTTAGTTCATTGTAATCAATTTCACTTTGAAATTGGATATAAAAACTTACCAAACTTTTGAACATTTTTACTTTAAAACCCTGCTTTATCATCCCGTCTACAGGATTAAATTTAAATTAATTTCTACCACTTGGGTAGTTATAATTTTAAAAAATGGATTCAATATTTGGAATAATAAAAATTTATAATTTCTATTAATTTCAACGTAGTTTTTTAAAAAAATATTAGTGAATGTAATTAAAATTAAGTACAACAATTAAGAGGAAAAATAGCTTAATAAGGGACTAAACCTTACACTTAAAGGCCAAAATGACATATAAAATTTTCCAAAAAATCAAATTTTCACCATATTTGTATCTTATACTCTATTTTATACAATTTTTTCCATTATTTGATCCAATTATCACATGAAAAACGTGGGTGGAATTTCCTTCTCAAAAATCTACAAGAATGTCACTCCTCCTCCACTATAAAAATACACCCAACTATCCCACTTATTAACACCTCTCAAGCCCTTTGAGTCACCAAACAAATACTCAAATAATCTCTAAAAATCCCTAATATCATCCTATAATCCTCCCTTTGAGCATAAATCCATCTAAGGAATCCCTTTAGTGCAAACAAAAAGGAGTTACCCAAAGAATAGGTAACATCCTTCTTCAAGATTTTTTGTCTTATTTTGATTCTCCATCATCTCAAATATTATTATTAATTTCTTATATAATAACATAATTATAATAAATATAATGATATTTTTTTTATTCTAAGTTTTATCCCTACATATATTTAAACTTCCATCTAATGGGTAAGAAACTTATCATTCTTGTGTATAATGAACTACCGTCTCACGAAACGATGTTGTTCATTTTTCCATTACCACCTCTCATGGTGGAGAATTATGATGAAAAATATATTTTTATTTGATATATATATGATATTTATGTTTTATTTCTTAATTAATTATTATATAAAACATACCATCATTCTTTCCATTATTTTTAAATATGATAACTTCATTTGTGGACATGAGGACTACCGCCTCCTCAAAGCGATGTGATTTATTCACATTTTACATGAAATGTATTATGGATGGGTTTAGTAAAATTATATTACATATATTAACTCATAAATATACTTTAATGATATTATATATATACATATATATTTTATTTTACTTTCTTTCAATATGATAATAAAATAGAAACATCATTCATGCGTACGTACGACCTACCGTCTCTATGAACGGTGTATTTCATTTCATATTTATATATTTTATATATTATCATAAATAAAAATATGATGAATATATATAATATTTATATCATTTTTCACATTTTAAAAATGATTAAATCATTATCTAAGTAAGGGGATCAATAATAACAATCCAAATCATGTACAAAAAGAAACATGATATTACCCAAAATGTAACATTAACATGGAGTTGTTAACAAATAGGTAATATAAAGTCACAACCAAATCATATGTGGTATTATATATAATAATATTTTTTTGGTAGATTTATAATAAATTTATATCTATTATACTGGATGATTGAACATGTAAAAACAAAGTCAAGAGATAAGTCAAGGGTTTTCTCATCTCACTTTTTAAATCTGTGAGATAAATACCTTATTCACCACTCATTTATTTTGTGTAGTGTATTTATTCAAATGAATTTATTATATTATTATTATAATTAAATTTATTTTTATTTAAATATTCATTTTATTGTATTTTTTTCATGGTGTTTTATAGTTCAAAAGTTACCAAATCGGTAAAGTAATTTTTGTCTCAAGTTTCCTTCTTTGGGATACATGTCATGTTATACACTTGTATTTTTCTATGGGGTTTATATAATTACATTTGGCATTTCATATCATGAATATAATTATTTAATGATATTTTATGCTTCTTTTAATTTTATTACCTCATTTAGAGTATGAGCCAAAGTTACCAAAGTGGTAATAGTTTATTTTTACAATCACATCATTTATCGATATTGTTTATTATTATGCATTAACTGATGAAATATTATGATCCATCTCTAAATAACACTCATAAATATTCCTCTCCTATAGTTATCTAATATATATTCACGATTTATTATTATTTTCTACTCTTTGGTAGTTAGTAAAATTAATAAAAAATAATTTAAAAATTCAAATTTATTTCTTCTTTTAGTCGAAATCTGTGTTCTTTCAGAACAATTTTTTCTAGATAAAATTTTTTTCAAAAAAAATTTATGTTTAAAAAGTGTTTTAAACATTCCTAAATGCCTTTAATATTTTTTCAAGGAAATTGTTTTCAAAAAAATAATTTTTTTTGTATGAATTAAAAGTATTTTCAAAGTAAAATGAATTATAGTTATTTTCAAGATTCCTTTATAAGTTTTTAAATAAAATTACAAAATAAAAAAAATTGAAAATGATTTATATTTTAAAGGGAATTATTCAAAGTTAAAAATATATTTTCCTAAATAAATGTTTTAAATGATTTTAAAGCTCATTTTAAATGTTTTCAAAAGGATTTTTTAAGAAAATTATTTTGAATATGTTTTATTTTTTAAAAATTGAATTTAAAAGAAATGTTATTTTCCTTAAAAAATTATCCAAGTTATATTTCAAAATAAATATACATATAATATTGAATTATTTGATATATTTTAATATTTTTGGGGGGTATGATCCAAGAATACCGTTTATATTCTTTCTGGAATGGTTTATGTTTTGATGGAATGATGTTTATGACACTCATTTATCTTCTACAGGTTATTTACTTTTGAAACATGCATATTTCCACAGGTTGTGCTTTATTGAATGATTATAAAACCTATCTATTTTCTACAGGTTATGATGTGATGAAACATTAATGATACCCATTTCATTTCATGGGTCGTGATGTGATAAATTTTTTGTTATCTTTTGGCACATTCATATTTTATTTCATTATGTGGCGAGTGGGACTATATTTCCCTATAATGCATTGGGTAATGATAAATGTTTTATGTTCTCAAGCGGAAACAAAAGGTGTAATCCCAATCCCAAAATAAGAGGTCATCTTAAGCCAAAAAAAGAGGTTATATGAGACAACATCCCAAGACTGGAACAAGAGGGCATCTTAATCTAGAAACAATAGGGTACAAGGGAGGGCATCTCAAGCCCAAAATAAGAGGGTACATGGAAGGGAATCCTTAGAATAAAACAAGATGATACACAAGAGGGAATCCCAATCTCAAAATGAGTACCCAGGTTATTTTCCCAATCCCAACATGTTATAAAGATCTTTATAGGTAGCCTTAACATAGGATTTTATATACTTATGTGTCTTCCACAAATTCCATGACTTATTCCTATGTTTTGATTTCATGGATTATAATATTGATTCCTTTATTATTCATGTGATATTAACCACCAATATTTGGGGACCAACTTGGAAGGATAAGGAAGTAAGAAGAGTTTGTTGTTATAGAGTGTTGTTTTTTTCTTGTCAAAGAAAATAAATCAATTCACTTTGTAAAGGACTTGAAAACCAGACGATGATTTGATGATATGTATCTCACAAATATCATAAGTTAGGAGAACTTGTGATGCAAGCCTTATGAACTAAAGGGGGAGAAATGATGATGCTATTCATATACAGTTTTGATTGGAAGGAATAATGATGCTAGAAGATAGGGAAGTTTTAGTACTTTCCATTATAACTCTAATGATGCTAAATCATGTCTTTAAAAGGATATATATCATGATAGTGGAGTTCGTGATGAAAGCTGAAGAATGGATATGGGAAGTAGTGGAGAGAGAAATGACAAAAGGAATGGATGTTGCACTCAAGATTGAAGATGGTTTAGATTTTTGTGCGCAAGGCATGATTCAAGGTCAGAACATTGAAAAATGGAAACGGCGTGGAGTGTGTAGAAAATTGGGCAGAGTGTGAAAAAAATAAAGTCTGTGTGAAATATTGGTGTGCTACGTAAAATAGAGGAATGGTGTTCTTCACACAAGAGGTGTTTAGAGATCAGAAGCTCGAAAATTATAAAAGACATGAGGTGCGCAAAAAGTTGGAGCATTGCGCGAAATATGATGTTGTGTGAGAGAGTTTTTTCATTCATGAAGAGGGTTTTACCCACGGATTAGTTTTTTTCATGCAGGGTTAAAAAGGCCTATAAATACGAGGTGACCCCCCCCCCCTCATTTGTGTGGCTTGACACTTAGAGAAATCTCAAGCTCTAAAGTGCATAAAATTATACGCTAAGTGAGTTGTGTGAAAAGAAAGTGTTTTGCATGATAAGAGAAAAGGTGTGCGAAAAAGTGGGAAGATGCACAAAAATTGGAAAATTGAGCGAAAAAAGGAAGATCCACGAAAAAGGTTTTCTGCGTCAGAAGGGAATTTTTATGTGCAATCCATTTGAATTGAAGATTTGTACTTCAGAGAATACATCTGTTCAATTATAAAGAAGCACTAAAATACTATAATTTCCTATTTGTGCTAATAGGGTGAACACACACTTGCAGATTGTTTTCCAAGTGCTACACGAGTGTAAGGGTATATCCTACTCATTGTATTACACATAAAAGGATTGTTTTCTTATGTATTATGTGGTACTGAATTATTTTTGTACCATACTAAGGATTTAGCTACTCTTGTTGAGTAGTGAACGTTATGAATCTTTTGTTCTTGTGGTTATGTGTGTTCAACAAAGAAGAAACTCTTTAAGAGGAGGTGAGTTTTGTTTCAAAAAGAAGGAAATATAAAAAGAAAAATACATCACTGATTCACCCCTACCCCTCTCAGTGATACTTACATCCGAATTGGGAACATCACAATATTTATTCCATGATTCATGTTTATGATATTTTACATACATTGTGTGATCTTCTAATTTTTTTATCACATTTTTATACCCTTATGGTCATGTTTATCTCCCTTGTTTACCATTACTAAGCATCTATGCTCACACATTTCTTATGTTTTATTTTTCCATGTTTTGAAGAATGGTTTTATACAGAGGTACTAAAGGGGAAGATCTTTATGTAAAACAATGAAGATATTTCACCATGTTAGAAGATATTTTACCATGTTTCCAAAGACCCTAAACTATTACAGTCATCAGGCATATTCTTTTTTAATTTTTTGAATATTCATAAAAAATGATGTAATATCTATGTATGTTAAGACTATGTCTTTATAAAATGTGGTCTTAAAATTGAATTTTATTTTATCATTATAAATTTCTGTAAACTAATTCAGAACAAAAATGATACCAAATTGTATCTTTAATAAGTGTATATAGAGGATAATTTAAATTTATAGTTTTAATTAATTTTTTAAAATCATGGTATTATACACAATTTTTTTATTCCTAGGACCCCTCAATAGAGTTTTGCTATTTAAATTAGAAATATGAATTTACAAGAAATTTTTAAAAAAATGTTATATACATATATATTACCAATATATTTTTTGGTTGAAACTGTTAATACTACTTTATATGTTATAAACCCAGTTTAAATAAAACTTAATTAAAATGAAACTCTATGTGAGTTATATAATGGGATAAAAAACTTAATATACTTTAATGTATATGGATTTATGGTTTATATCTTAAATACTAAAAATAATCTTTGTAAATTAGATCCAAAGGCAGATGATGGAATATTTATTGGTTATTATATTACTTCAATAATTTATAGATATTTTCATTAGAATTCATGAATATTTAAAGAATCTATTCATATAAAAATTGATGAATTTGATAATTTTAATCACAATAGATCTTACAGTGACGATCTTTATGATTCTCTAAACAACTTGAGACTGGATACTCTTACCAACATAAAATTGGATGATATGAGTAACATGTTTGTATAGAGTCAAGTTATGAAAAGTTAAACACCAAAGAAATTGAGAGTGTACAACCTAGATATAAATGAATATGGAAATTTTATCCTTTATATTATGTTATTGGTGGTATAGATGAATGTATTAGGATTAGAAAGAGTGATGAAAACATAGCTGTATTTTCTTTCTTTATATCACAAATTATTCTTAAAACCATATAATAATACTTGAGTGATGAATGTTTGGTTTTATCTATTTAATAAGAGTTTAATTAGTTTAAAATACATAACATTTAAGTGTAAGTTAAGGATCCCTTTAACTATCCGGTGATAGTAATCAAATATGTATTTGAAAATAAACACGGTCGTCAAGTTGTACATACTAGGAATAATTATACATTAGTGGAAAATTATTATACTCTGGAGGAAGGAATAAATCCTGAGAAAACCTTTGAACCTATTTCTATTTTGTATTTTATAAGTATAATACTTTCTTATACATCATATATGATTTTTAAAATTTTCTAGATAGATATAAAATATAATTTTTAAATGGTTTTCTTATAATTGATGTTTATGTTAAAAAAATACAAGTTTTCGTAATTCCATTTTATCAAATTTATTTTAAAATTTTAAAATTATTTAGATAGTGATAAACATATATTTAAATCCTAATATGAAATTTTTTGTTCATTTATTTTGAAAAATTGTTTTATTGTAAGGAAGGAAGATAATTCTTTTTTTACAAAATCCTCATATACAAATGTATTTTCTATATATATATATATAAATGATTTTATTATTGGTTTAATAAAATTGAAGTTATGTAATGAATTTTTTAATCTCATGGTAAAATATTTCTAAATGAGAATAAAGGGTGAGTTGAATTTATTTTTTTGGATTTCAAATTTTCATAGAGTCTTTAGAAATATCCTATATAAAATAAAATATACACAATATTAATTAAATAAAATATTGGACTTGAAAAGAGTAAAATGTATGATACCCCTATTAATTATAATATATTTATTTACATATATGATGATGAAAAACCATTTAACAATAAATTATATAGAATAATGATTAAGAGTTTGTTATATTTTACAACTATTAGACCAAACATTATTTTTATTTTGTGTCATTGTTTTAGGTTTCAATATAATATTAAGGAATATTATTTTAAATCTTAAAAAATATTTTAAGATATTTTAAGTCTTTATTAATAGCATTTTTTCTATTCCTAATACCTATATATGTAACTCAATTCAATATTCTAATGCAGGTTTTGGATATTATATACTAGATAGAAAATGTACAACGAGAACCTATCATTTCATGGAAAATCATTAGTTCCTTATACTAGTAAAAAATAATACTATATTTTTATACTAACATTTAAAGCTAAATTTGTTCCATCTTGTAGTTTTTTAACCAAGTGTTGTGGATGAAACACACTTTGAAGGACTTTTAGTATAATTCTAAGAACACACTAATCAAATTTCATAACACTAGTTTTATCAACATTTCTAAAAAAACTATAATCCATTCTATAATAATTCATATAGATATCATAAGTTCCTTATTGAGTAAAAATATATAAAATGAAATATATCTCTTGATTTTTTTATATTAAACATCAGTTAGTAAACAAATTAACAAATCCTTTAACTCATAATAGATTTATTTTTTCTAAGAGTGTAGTTGGTTGGTTTGAATTTTTCTGAATCTATTTTATTTATATTAGGATTTTGAAGTTTTTAATCTAGCGGTTTGTGTTTTAAAAATTAAGTTTTTAATCTTACACTGCAGTTATTATTTTACTTCTAATCACATAATTTTAGTTGAATTTTTTATTTTTGAAAAAAATTATTTTCTTGTCCTATAGTGACATTATTTTTATTTATTAAATATTACTTAAGTGTTTATTTGTAAGTAATTTATGTTGTTTCTTAATATAAATTTTGTTTTTATATTAATTATGTAATATTAGATGATGAATATATTTGATTCATTATTTTTATTATTAAATGTATATTTAATTGTTTTTGAATCTTTTCGTGTATCTGTCTTTTCATTCAGTGACAATTATTATTCTAATCAATTTTATAATGATTTTTTACTTAATTTCACTTTGTATTGAGGTCGAATAAATTTGAAAAAAAAATAATCCTCTCATTTTTTTAATCCTAACCCAGGTTTTCTTGTTCAAAATTATTTTTTAAAATGTATAAGATAAAGAAAGTATATTTTGGTGTATCAAATGATTCTACTAAAAAATAAATGAAATTTGATTCAAAATGTATGATTCTCCACAATAAAGATATATATTTTTAGTGGCTAAATAAATAGAAACCCTTATAAGGAAGATTTATTATTTCAAAAATGGGAGTTTATTTTCACTACAAAGAAAACAAATATTGTTCTTATAATAGAATTTAAGGAGTTCTATGGGGATGGAAAGATTATTTTTAGAATTATATATGACAACTTGAAGTTGATCATCAATGGTAAAGATATTTCTTTTACATATATAGAACATTCTGATATTATTCAATGTTTACATGAATGAATATTTCTATAAAAAATACCTAATATATTAAAGTGAAATTGAATCTTTTTATATTAGGTTTTTTTTGAAATGACCAACATAAAGAGATAAGAATCATGAAATTAAAATCAATGTAAAAGGTTTTATGTGAGTTCATTCTGACTAGAATTTCTCAAAGAACATATGAATTTGGGAAAGTAATATTTAATATTACTTATCTCATGTAAATTATGGTTAATTATAAAAATATTAACCTTTTAGAATATATTATGTGATTCATGGATCATTGAATTCAAAGAAAAAAGTGGTTGAAATATTATCCAAAGAAAATGATTATAAATATATTATTTGAGAATATTGATGTTTCTCTATAGTAGCTAAATGTAAAAATATTTCAACATTATAATTCTATATATTTTGGAGTTTTGAGAATGGTTGGTTTTAGTTGTAATAATTCCCATAATATATTGGTATCCATGAAGAGATATGATGATTCTTATGATAATTACGATGGAGAAGAAGTACCAGTTAGATCCTAGGGAGAGTGTTTTAATAACAATATCATAAATATTATTGTTAAAATGGAGTGAATAAATTATAAAATGTTTAGATTTATGTAACTATAAAATAATTTAATAATATTTAAAATGGTTCAAAACATATTTAAAGCACATATTGGGTTGTGGGAATCTTGGATTTTACTGTAATCAATGAATATTTTGAGATGTGCATAATGATTACTCATCATGGCCAGTTAATTAATCGAAATATTAATTGACATAGTTGTTAGAACAAATAAGATAGGATCTTTTTTATGTTAAATTTATATTTTATTTAAAATAACAATTACCAAGGTCTTCATATTTTTTCTTCAAAGAAGATATTGATCATTAAAACCTCCATTTGATTGTATGATTATTTCAATGAGAGGATGTAAATTATAATCCCTCTATTTTTGATCCATACATGCTCCTTTGATCTCTAAGCATCACCAATGGTACTCTATGTTCTATTGTAGCGGAACAGATCGACTTTCACTGCTCTATTTAATCTCCAAAAGATCCTTTGAAGGATTTATTCTTGTTTTGTTGTTCATGAAAAGATGAGTTAGGTGGATGATTTTACTTTTTGATAGGATTCTAGAAAATATCCCATTTATGGTTGATAGAATCCCTAGAATGGGTGCTTTGTGTGTAATAATATCTAACCCTAAGAAATGATATAACTGGGTATTTATAGATCTATGTTAGAGAGTGGATAATTTCCCATATGACCTTTATTATTCACCTAATACATAAAGAACCCCTTGTATAAATAATAATAATATTATTATTATTATTTACTTAACATGTTTTAAACTCAGGAATAAAATAAATATAATATATTTAAATAAATTAATTAATATTTATTTAAATGATATTTGATATATTATTCCCATCAAACCTGATAACTCAATCCATACTTCCTTGATATTTACCAAACCTTGAATAATAAATATTATTTATTTGATAAATAAATAAATATGTATAATATTCATGGTATTGAAAATAAATATTTATTATAATATTTAACTCATACATAAGTATGTTGAATGAATATTTGGATTAGTAAATCCTACAGAAATATCATTACATGGACTGGAGAAGAATATTTATTAAAATGAATAATTTTAGATATAATTTTATTTAGATGAGTTGAAATGATAAGTGTGTCACCCTCAATGATTTTTCATTAATTGAAGTAGTCAGTTTTTTCAAAATTTCAATATCCATGTGTAGTAACATGTAATGGAACCTAAGAGTAAGATGTTAATGCCGCAGCATTGAAAACCACATATAAATTCTCAATAATCCCTTTATTTTGATATCACATCAATAAGATTTCATAATCATTTCATAGTCCTATATGATTATTACATCTTTCTTTGACTTCCTAAAAATAAACATGGTCATACACCATGGCCATGATATTTAGTTTCACACTTTCATTCCAATAAATGGATTGGGATATCAACTTCCAAAAATATGGAAGGGAAAGATCCTTCCTTGGATTAATCATCAATTTCCGATCTTTCATGATGTTCCAAACATACCAAAATTCATCATGAACATATGTTTCCATTGTTTATGAAGATTCATCCAAGTATATGACTCGCAATATTTATTAATAATAATATTAATGTATAATAATCATTACACATTCTCACACTTATAAATTTCTAATAAAAAACATACATGTTAATTTAATACTAGTGGGTTTGTATGTATAATATCATGTCTTAGAGGTTACCAACTTTAAACTTGAGGAGAATAAATCTCATCCGTTTAAGAGTATTTTCACTAGAAAAAATGCATCATTAGTGTCATATCATATGACCTAAAATGAACATTGAACATATAATTTAAAAACATCATCATATCATATAATGGTTCTCATCATAGTAGGAAAATAATGTGTCCTCTTCAATGTAATAGATATTCTAATACATTATCAAATTAAATTTATACATAAGAATAGTAAATATTTAATAATTAAGTCATTAGTATTTAGGTCTATTAATATATAGTCAATATAAAGTATAAATTAGACGACTCAAGGGAACCAACTCCAACAGACCACAAATTTCACTATAGCTAAAAACTAACTCACTGGTTAGTTATCATATATAAAACATGATTCTAGTGAGTATTGTTATTGTTTATGTGAATATCACATTTTAGTGGAAAGGTATGGTATAACCACTTTTCTATGTAGATAATATGCTGGCTACAACATCACTAACTTGATAAAATCCCATATTTAGTAATATTCCAAATTATTCACTTCTTGTTACCTTGTCCTAAAAATGAAATCTAATATTATACCATAACTAAAGCTTTAGCATAATAAATAAAATTATATTTCAATTTTTATATAACATAAATTTGAATAAATGATTATTAAATCACTTCTTAAGTGGCATCAGAAGTCATAATGTACATGGTTATTATGGATATGGAAACCATAGACTGCAATAATTTAATCTTTTATATTACCTTATAACTAATACAATATTAGATAAAAACTATCTTAATGAAAACCAATATTTTATCCCCTTAATCACTCATAATCATATTTCAACTTACACCATAAACTCATCTAGTTTTATTTTATCAAGTACTATTAGATAGTTCCAACTACAAGTCTCTATAGTTCCCCAAGTTTTTGTTTGATATTTACACTCCACAAAATATATATCAGTACATTTCATGTAATATTAAATAAATTCCTTTCATTTAATCTTATGAAATTGTATTCATAATCTCCTCGTATACCCACACATGTTATCATATAAAAAATTTATTCCATGTGACATGGACAAAAATAATTTTGTCAATTATTCCATATTTTCAAGGTATTTACATTGACTAAATTAATAAACTACAATAATATATTTTTATTTTTATTTTTCCAAGAAAATTGGTTTCTATTTTAAGTCATTATTAGAAAATGAAATAGTGTTATCAAATTGGTAAAACTGATTACTTATTTTCTATATGTTATTAACTTATCTATATTAGAACTCCTACTATCCTCTTGTAGACACATAAAACTTATCTCTTCTAAAATGAGTATTTTATGACCAATTTTCTTACTTATAACAATAAATAGATATAATAAAATTTAATATTATATTACTATTAATTATTGTCACCAACTTTTTTATTTATGTCATATAGACATGTTTAATAGGGTCTCTATTAAGGAAACTTTCATTAACATCAAAACATCTAATAAAATGATCATATAATTTTTCAATGATAAGTTAAATTAAAATTTATTTAATTAAGATTTCTTGAGTAAAGTTTTTTATTACAGGCTATGTTTTAGACTTCATTTTAACCATTTAATGATTAATAATTCTTTATTGGTACCAAATTTTACCATTAATTTTTTGTTTCTAAGAAATAATCACAAGCAGTATCAAGTATAGAAACATAAAAAATATGTTTCCCCTAAATTTTAGTACATGTATTCCATTATTAAATTCATATATAATTTTTAATATTAGAAGGTTTTCATTTATAACTCTTTTTAGGATTCAAATTGAATAATATTTCACTTATAAGAGTGAATATATAACCACCTTTTTTGTTTTAATTTCCCACCCAATATTTGTCTCTTTAAACAACTCCTCCCACTAACTTTAGTGATGTCTATGTTCCTATGCCAAATTTTATGCATCTCGATCCTAGATTTCATAGAAGTATCATATGCTCCCATTATCTCAAAAGATAGGGGCTTCCCTTTTATATAAATACAGTCAGTCTGGACTGATAAGCAGTTTTAATATCCTCAATGGCTTTAGGAAAATTAATATATATTCACTTAGTGTTATATTGATGTTTATTTTTATATAAATCAAGCATTTGACAAATAATTCCCATTAATCACTTGAAGTGGTAATAGATGGATTCCTCATTATATTGTAGTTAATATTATATTCATTATTTAATGTATTTAGAATACAATTATTGATTGTGCTTCTATTTCTGAAACTTTTTATAGAATAAATTATTAAAAACTTACGATACATAAAATAAATTCCATTCATCCCCTTTTACTACAATCAAAATTTTATGTATAAGATAATTTGAGTTTGGGATAACCTTTAATCCACATATTAATGATCTAGGAATAATTGGTTATGAAACACTCTAATAAGATAGCTCAGAGGATTCAGTATCATTTACCACCTGAATTCATTTATTCACTATGAATTCCTTAAATCATTTAATGGAATATTATGAAATAAATGGACTTAACTAGTAGCTACACATTCTTAATAATTTATAAGGTTTTTCTAAAATAATACAAATAGCTTTTTGGAAACCATTATTTCTAAAGGTTTATTTATCTAAAACCTGATAGTTAATTAGCCAGTATACCTAGTTTCTTATCTCAAGATAAGACTAGAAAACTGTTCTTGATATAAATTTTCAACTGCTATTAATTTTATTTAATAAAAAATTATACTAAATAAATGATGTATTCCGAGTCTTATAAATATATATATATATATATATATCCATCATCAATTTTTGATCATATATATCTATAATTCCATCATTATTGAACTATTAGTTGAGTATGAGAATACTATAGAAACATATATTCTAAATATGAAATAATGTGTCCTTAGTTTATAATTAGAAACTAAGAAAATATTTGGTAATGATAAAAAACAATAGTTCATATTGAATCTTTAAATTTATCAAGATGTTGTTCCCTTCTCTAAACTGATGTAGTAATCACCCATCTTCAGATTCTTTAAAAATGAACCAATATTCTATTAATCTCTCTTTATTAATTGATTTCTATGTTCAAATTCATAAGTATAAAACCTATTGTATTTTCTTTCCCAAATACTAATACAAAATAATTATATATACAAATTAATATACCTAAAGAGTATGTAAATGATTACTTCTTCTTCAATTCATTGAAATTTTTATTCTAGTGTTCTTTATTACCACATGAGAAGTGAATAACATCTAGTTTATTTTCCTTCCCATTGATCCTCCTCTAATTTTAGTGTTTCCAAGATTCCCAAGACTTATATTTGGTATTATGTCCTTCCTATTTTCCCTTCACTTTGTTCACCATAAGTATAAAAGTATTTTTAGGCATCATGTCCCTATCTACCAAGTGCCGTATAGTAATGATATCTAGGAGAAACTTCTCAATGTTTTTTATATTGAAATTCACAAAAAGAGATGGAGAACCACTAATGGAGTGAAGTAATAATGAGATAGATGTGAAATTAATTAGTTATTTTAAACCCTAGAATATATATACAATGAATGTGTTTAATCATTTAAACTACATGAGTTCTATTTAGTAACTCACATCCATGTTTTCCCATAATTAGGGTGTTGGAGATCTCAAAGAGCTTTTGTTTTGATATCTCTAGATAAATATCATATAGATTATTGATCATGATCTAAGTATCCATGATCTCTTATATTTCATGAGATATTAAAAAATAGATGATACAATTAAACACTGAACATATAGAACAACGTTCAGTTATTTTTCATAGATATATAACTCTTCAATACTCACATCCTTGGTAGAGAAATTAAGTATTTGGGCCTCTAGAATATAAATATTTCGTTCATGGTGTAATACAATGCAGAACCACTGATACGATTCCTAGAATTTACTACCACATATAAGATTTAATTTCTCTAGAATTAATTTTAAGGATGACAGGGATGGAGAAATTTCATTTTTATGACATCAATATAAAATCATATTATTTTTACAATAATTGATCACCAAATATAAAAGGAAGAATAATTTATTTATTTTATTAAGTCTCCCACTACTTTATAAAGTCACAAACAACCTCACCAATAGACTTGGAATGTTTTGTATCATGGTATTTATAGTGTAAAAGATCCATATTTCCATTCTTATAACCTAGAAAAAGTCAATGAAAATTATAATAAGGTATTTAGGAAGGAAGTCTTTATAACTACTAGCTTGTCTTTTTTATCTGTTGAGTGGACCTTGTAATCTATAAAAATTGACATGGATTTCTTCTATAAATGAATTCAGTTTTTATTTAACAGAAAAGTCCATTAAATCCAATAAAAATTTGGTTAATTTCACCCACAATAATTGTTTAGACCTCCTAATAATTCAATGAGCCCTCGATAAAAGAATCAACTGATACTTTAACTATTGGTCCATATTAACACAAATAATGGGAGAATTATTAACATATTATTTCATTAAGGTATTTTTTTATTTTTCACAAATTTTTCTTATTTTACCTTTTTACATGTATTGTTAATATTAAGTGGATTTTACATAAGTTATTATACATTTTTTGATAAAATATTTAGGCATAATCATTTTTATTATATATTTTATCTGAGAATGATTGTAATTTATTTTATTTATTTATGTGAGAATGATATAAAATACAAAAATTAAAATAAAATAAATAACCATGAACAATAAAAAATTAAAAAATAGCATGACCAACATCTTCACCTATTGGTTTTTTTATTGAGTAAATAATAAACAAACCAATGACACTAGTGTAAATACTCTTTTTGTTAGACTGGGATTGTGTTGCAACACTCTGCCTCTATCATATGTACTACCTAGGTTGATTTCACCTTGACTCCTTCTTGAAATACCTCCAATAACCTCGGAGTACCATCAATACATATTATTTAATCGCATGTATGTGAGGGGAAATAATGTAATTGTTTATAGGGATTTATATAAAAGAAACCATGTACACATAAGCCCTTACATAATAAAATTATGGGATGACACATAGGCCATTATTTTTAATCTAAAAATAATCATTGAAAAAAAACACACCCATGGAATAATTAAATTAAAATAATTCTAATCCATATAAAGTTTAGTCAAACTCATGATCATACATGCATGTAAGTAATACATGTTTAATAAACTGTCTTTCATTTCAATCATTCTTAATTTAGATAAAATATACTTGAATTAAATATTTATATTAATTATTTATTTATTTCATTAATCTTAATATTCATCCAAATAGTTATTCAGATTCCCATCCTTTGTAATTTAAAAATATAGTTTAATTTAAAATTAATTATGTACATAGTGTGTATATAGAGGAAACATGACATGTACTTGTTTAAACTACTCGGTATGGTATTTGTAATTTGTTGTGAACTCACATGACATAGAGAATATACAATCTATCATTTCATTAAGCAGTTTGTACTACCAATAAATAACACATGGAAATATGTTGTATTATGTGATGAGTATAATTTTAATGCACACAGAGTGCACAATGTGTAAGGAGAATATACAATGTGTAGTTCATAATTTTACACAAAAATTAATTAAGCATATACTAAATATATAAACTATCAAATGAAATTTACTATCAATTTATGAAACATAGACACATATTAAGTAGGTTTAATAGATTAAATAATTAATTTAATTTTCAATATAAATAGTTAGGATACAAAATGTATAAAATCTAGCTAAACATCATGTATATCACTTCTCATTTTATCTATGATACATGCCCAGAGATTGAGTGTGCATATTATCAACAAATATAATTGATTCACCCAACATGTATGAGGTTTAAATATCATTTTTTCTTTATATTTACATGAATTTCAATCACATGTGTTGTGTAATAATACATGACACATCTTTTACTAATCCTTTTTTACCATGAAAATGTATGCACTACATGATCTATAAGCAAGAAATAAGAAAAATAACTTAGAATATTGTTTCTGAACTTGTTCTGGTGAACACACAATATTTTATAAGGTCTCATATTCATCCAAAGGACCATCTATAATTTACATGATTTATTCCTATTTTATTGAAAATGGAGAAGAAGATATCTCATCATTTGGATATAATTAATGAATTTCTTGATATAAAAAACTAACGATAAATGAATATAACATTCAATGATTATTAAATAATTATAAAGATTAATGTGACTTCTCAAATACCACTTGAAGGTTTCATACATAGCGGGAGTTCCTATTGGGATGTTCCCAACTCAAATTTTGTCATAATCAATGAAAAACCTAATATGTGAATGACCATGAATGTAATGACATGGAAATTTAAAAAAATAATTTACCTTATATATATGTATGTGTGAATTATTTAGTAATTTCATACAGTATAAAAACCCAATGATAACACTTTTTTTAATAATTGAGAACATTGTATTTAGAAAAAAACTAAACCAAGTAAAATTCATAGTATTTCAATGAAAAAATAAACATGAAAAAAATAAAAATATCTAGAATATGAAAAATTGGATCATCTCAATCTCTTAAGATTATCACACTCGTGAACAATTCTATAAAAAGGAAACAGAACATTACTAATATAATATTCATTTTGAAAATAAAGAATATTAAACCTTTGTATAAATTTATATAATATATGAATGAATAAAATATGTGGTATTTATAGTAATTAGAAAACCATTATGATCATTGGGAATTATAAACACTAGGAATTATGAACATGGTTAACATAGTTTTTATATTGTTACTATTATAATCAATCTATATTAAGTATAATTAAGAGAAATAATTGATGCATAAAAGAAAAATTATGTCCTAAACCTGTATAAACATGGATTTTGAAGCTCACTATTCAATAGATAATTATTTTTATTTAAAATGTAAAATTATAATATTGGAAAAATTATTTTAGTAAAAAATATATCCTTTTTTATATTAGAACATTAAAGTTATCCAATGGTGAATTTTTCAAAATTTTCTTAGATTGTTGAATTTTTGGGTAAAAAATAAATGTGATATGAATATATAATAAGTATTTTGACATCATAATAACCCAAATGTGATGTAATAAATTCTATAAAGGTTTGTATCATCTAAAAATAGTGTTTTAAATTAAAATAATGCATTTAAATGTTATAATTTTAGTTTTTTTCAAACCTATAAAGAACCTTATAAATCTTAAAGGATATTTTAATACTTTAAAAACAATTCTTTATGAACATAACTCACTTCCACACAATGAATGATAATATTTTAAGGAGATTATTACTTAAAATAATTAAATATTAAAAAAACTCTCCTTGGAAAATACCATAGCAAAAAACCATGGGAAGGCCAATGGTTTTATATTTTTTATTAACTAGGCATCCAAAGACTAAGTATGGAAATTAATAAATAATCCACTTTCTTTTTCTATAAACACCCACCCATTATACCATTAATCGTTACTCTGAATCCTTTAAGTATGAATTTAATCTCATTTTCCATATATATATCCCTCCTAATAAGTTTCTATAGTCCTATGGAGCTCCTCCAAAACATTAATAACCAACCTCTCAAGATAATTTTTATTTCCTTTAACTTTTCAATTAAAGAACTTCCATTATTTTAAAACTTTTTATATATGAGTGGTTATGTAATAATGTTTTAATAATAATAACTTAATATTTAAATTGTTTCCCATTAATTAAATGCTTCCATTTTCTCTCATTAATCCCTTTCTTCAACTTTTGCGTACACCTGTTATGCCGCTTAAATTATCTCTTGATTTTCTTTTATATACCCTTGGGTTGTGAATAACCAACACTATTTTGATTAAAGAGTATAAACCTAGATAAAAATATTATTAAATAAATTGTTACTTTCTTATACAAAACCCATATTCCATACTCATGGTATTGAAATGACGAGTATGTTCTTATATTATATGTTTGGTGTAACATATGTAAATTTAGACATATGATGGGTGATCCCTAATAGTTCTCTAATGAATTGGGAAATATTTTAATCTAATGAGATAAAATAGTTGGTAAATTGGTGGTTTTCCTATTTAAATATCTAATATTTTATAAAAATGTTACGTTCAATTTCATATGCAACACGCAAAAATGAGTTTAAACGAACCATGAAACATTATAATTTTATGACTTTTATAACGTAACCGATTGAATTGGAGGGTTTGAATAGGATTAAAATTATTATGAAATATATATATATATATATATAACTTCTAAATATAAATTTATTCAATAATTTCTTGGAAATAAGCATTCAATTTTTAGTAAAGTCATTTTATTCATCAAAAATACATTTTCTTAAAAAATGGTTTTGATTTTTTTTAGAGGAAAATAATATAACTAACATTTTAAAATTTTTAAATTTAATTTCATAAAATAAAAAAAATTATAACAAAATTTAATTAAGGTGAAATTTTTTAATTTTTCTAAAATGATTGGTTTTCAGTGAATATTGAAAAATATAGATTTTTCAAATACTGACATTTCTTTTCATTAAATCAAGTAATTTATAAGTCCAATTATATTTTGGATTTTGTATTAAATTAACTTCTAATAAATTTTATACTTAAAAATATAATTTACTACATTTTAATTATCAATATTTATGATTTTGATATAAGTTAATTTTTACGCTTAGAAACACATTTTTTTATGAAAACTGGTTTTCATTGCATTTTACGCATTTATATTAAAATTGATTTGTGTCACTTATAGAGATTTAATATTCAGAAATTGATATCATATTTGTAATAAATGGGTTCAAATTTGGTAAATAGGTCCCTTTTATTTTTATTCATTATGAATAGTAACCATAGCAAATATTTTTCACCTTGGTAAAGGTAAAATGGATAAAATAGAATTAAAATTATGTGATCAGGTCTCACAATAAACCCAACACTTAACTTTATCATATTTTATAATTGTATTTCTAAAATTTAAATCACTTTCATGAAATTATTTCCACTTTATTTCATTTTTATTTGATATTTACCTTTATGTTACTTTTAGAAAAGAATAAAAACAAAATGTCACACTCTTGACTATAAGATATCTAATAATTTTACATAAGGATAAAAGGAGGTTATGTTCATTTTTTAATATTAAATTGAAATATTAATTAAATTTTTTTATGATAATTTAATTTTAATTTTTATTGATGAAATAATTACTGTATATGCTTACACAACACAGACACAATATTAATTCAATTAATAGAAAAATATAAAATGATTTAAAAAATATAAAAATTTATGTAACTTATATGAATTATTTAGTAAAACTAATTTTTTAGAAAAATATGAAATATTAGGTATATTTTGAAATATTATATGATAAATAAATCTTTTTATCCGTGTCTTTAATGACCACTTAAATGAATAGTTTTAAAAATGACATAGATAATATTTTAAGTTAAATAATATTTTATTAATTATATTAAAATCATTATAATATTTCAAGACAAAAATTAGGGTTATAAATGGTCTAAAATTTTATCCCTTTTTAAATATATGATCCAATTTTTACCTTATAAGTAAAATTATAACTCTTTTAGAGTGAAAAAGTTGTTACCATGGTTAAGGTTAAAATTAGTTAACTAAGTGGTTAAACCAAAAATATGGTTTAAAACACCACATAAACCTATAGAAAATTTATTGGTTGATGTTATTTCATTCTAATACTACCTTATCTTCAAATATATATCCATTTTGAATAATTTCTCTTGATAATTACTTAATTATATATATATTTTTATTTTAATAAATTCCTAGAGTACCCCTCCCCAAACTTATAAAAGGGAACCCCTTCTTTCTATTATTTACACCATTTTGAGCCCTCTATATCAAACAAAACTAGTTAAAATATACCATAAACTACCCTATACATTAATTATATGTTTTCATCTTCTTAAAATTATATTTCAAGGGTCCTTAAGAAGTGATCTAAAGGAGGCCTACTGAAGAAGAGGTAATTCTCTTACCCAACCTATTTTAATTTTTTTCTTATTTGACCATCTATAAATTTTTGAAATTATAAATAAAATAATAAATTGAGTATCCTAAAAATACTGAAATTTTATTATGATTATTAAATCACCTTTATTCACTCTCTTTTCTAACAAATTTTATGTGAAATTATTACTAGTTCGTACAAACGACTTACAGTCTCCACGTAGCGATACAATTAATTTTCCATCACCATATTTCATGGATGGTTTTTATGATGGGTTTAATATTTATATATTATGTTTATGACATAATTATTCTTCTATAATTATAATATCATATATACCTTATTAAAATAAAAAAATTTGGAAGACAATAATGATGTTCGTGTGTACGTGTGGACTACAACCTTCATGAAGCGATGTGATTCATTTTTTAATTACACTTGAAATGGATGGTAGTACAGATACATGTAATGAATATATAAGATATATATGATATAATAATCATTATATTAATTAAATTATTATTTACCTGTCTTTCATTCCATTCATCAAAAAATGAAAATAGTGTTCATGCGTATGTACGACTTACCATCTCCGTGAACAGTGTAAATCATTTTTTTATCTCAATCCTTTATGGATGACTCAAAATATAATATATATATATATATAATGAATATATATGATATATATATATATATATATTTCATTATTAACATTCTGTATATGATGTTACCATGATCAAATTATAAGGACCGGAACTACTGAGCGGAAATTCTCATGAGAAAGCGAAAGAGTTAACACCTAGAAATGATGATTTTAATAAGAAATTTTTAATAAATGGATGGTAAATTGTTATAAGTGGTTCATATATGATATCATAATTGTTTAATTGAAAATATTATATAATTATAATAAATTTAAATTTATTCTATAGGGAGATAAGGTACTTTCGAATCAAGTCGAACTAAAGGTAAGGGTTTATCATCACAAATTGTCTTCTATGGGACATATGTTATGTTTTGAACCTATATTAATTTAAGAGTTTTATATACATCCATATTTAAATTTTATATGATTAACTTAATTATTATAATTATATTTAAATTTTAATTTAAAGTTATTATTTTATGTGGTTTTTTTATTTAAAAGTTACCAAAGTAGTAAGGTTTTTATATTAAAATCACATTATTTAATGTGATTTTTATGATCAAGTTTTAGATAATGAAATTTCATGATCCACCTCTCAAAAATTTCATTAATTTTTTAATCCTATGGTTATTTCAAGATAATACGTTTTTTACTTTCATTTTTCCCTCTTTATGAATGCAATATACTGAAAGAATGTATTTATGGAAAATGAGACTTATTTCCATCATAAGATGAAATTAATTTTTATTATATAAATATTTTTTGTAAAAAAATTACATTTTTACTATTATACTATGATTTTTTAAAGTCATTTTATCCAAGTTCTATTTTAAAAAAATGGATCTTCTTGTTGTTTTCTGAATAAGGTACCTTTTGGACGTTTTATTTTTACAAAAGAACAAGAGGAATATTTTCATTTAAATTATATGGAATGAATATAATTTACCATCATCTTAACCAATAAGTGATTTAAATCTAAATTTAAAAGTTTCCAAATTTATTTTTAAATAAATATTTTTTCATTAATATTTGTAAAATTTTATGATTTTAAATAAGTGATTTCAAAGTGAAAGGGTATTTTCCTTAATAAATGTTCCAATTGATATTTTTATGTAATTTTTTATCTAATATGGAATCCTTTGATATTACCTAATATTTACTAGGGATATGATCCAATTATACCATCCTTGTTCTTTCTCTTGATGGTTTATGATTATGTTGAAAAGATATTTATGAAACAAATTTCTTTTTCATGGGTTATGATATATTGAATGTTTTATGATCTTGTGGCACACATCTATATGATGTTCATTATGTAATGAGTGGTCATGGAATTATATAGGTCTCCAATAAATTGGGTAAATATATATATCTTATTAATTAATCAAGACTTGAAGGGGAGTGAACTAAGTTTAGTAAGGGACTTTATCCACTATAATAGTCTGTGAGTAAACCATGACTAATATAATGGAATGGGGAGTATACACAATCCACTATGATAGTCTTGGTAGTGAGCCTTGGATACTAAGGAAATGATTTTTTATGCTTATTTTTACTCTAAAAACTTTTATCTTATTCCAATGTTTTGATCTCATGTCTCATTTTCTTTTATTACTTTTTGATTAAATCCTTATTAACTACCAATATGTATACCATTAATCAATATTATGACCTACGATATGATGTTTATGGTTTTAAAATGTTAATCTCATGTTCTCATAGCCTTATCCTCATGTTATTCTAAAGTTATCATTGATAAATCCCTTTATTACCCTTATTGATTATCTAATGTCACCCTTTATTGTGTTTCCTTTCCTTGGGTTGTGAATAAAAAGGTTTTATGTAGGGTATGTCTAAGAACAATACAATGTGGGAAGATATTTGTTTGAGAAATTGAAGATGTTTCATGAAATTAGAAGATTGTGTATCTATTCTCCAAAGACACTAAACCTTTACGATTCATTCATGAATCATAATATTATGTGATAAATAATCATATAATAAGATGTAAAGTCTATATATGAAAATTATTGGTACCTATAGTTGGTATCAAAGTAGGTTTTGGTTAATCTTAGAAGATTAGGATTTGAGAACTTTGGTGAAAAACCAAGGGATAATTATATGTAGTGGATAATATCCTAAATTTATGGTAAGAAAGTTATTATGTGGTTTTACTAACTATAAATCTATGTCTGGATAATACAGGTGAAAATAATTTTGGAATATATTCATCTATGCGTAATAACCCTAAAAAAATTGGGTTCAGTATATCTTATCCACCATTTTGGTACACGGTAAGTGTGGTCTTACTCTGCACCTAGTTTGACACTCTAAGGGAATATAAATGGATAACTCACATTTTATTTGTAAACCATTATGAAGGATTTCAATAGAATATGATGATTAATGAACTAGGTTAAACCTAATGTGTGATATATTGAAAATAAGGTGTTTTGATTTAAACATCTTATAAATTATTTTTTATCATTATATTGTTTCTAATTATGATTGTTGTTTCTCACACTATGGTTTTTTGTTTTAGATAATGTCTGGAACTAAAAGGGTTCATGTTAATGTGAATATAACAATCAATGGAATGATTTTCATCATGTGAAAATAATTGAAAAATGAATTTGAAGAAGAAACCTTATGATTATTCCTAATCAGCTATCATGATATGTGATTAACAACATAAACACCAATGAGTTCCCTAACATGTAAAATAAGAGGATGATGCTCATTTATGAAATTTCATGTGGTAATGACCATAATGGGAAGAAATTTCAATTTTATTCATGTTAATAATGTGGGATGAATCTTTAAAGATAATGTTTCAATAGAATGGGAATAGTTTTTCTATGTGGAAATGAAGGTTATATAGAAATTAATTTCTAAGTAATTCAATGTCTTATCTATGGGAAACATGTGAATTATCTTAGATAATTCCCTAATCCAAGGGTTAACTCCTAGACCAATGAAGGAATGGAGATATGATAATATTTTAAGAGGAATGATTTAAGTGTGTGTGTGTACTGTAATTAAATAATTATATTATAGAAGTGTTAAATCAAGGAAATTATGGTTATAAGAATCAGGAAACATATAATGATTGTTCTATGATATTTTTTCTTTTATGATTTAAAATCATGTGCTGAATGGTACCGATAACCAAGAAAATTTATATAGTAGTAAGGTGATTATTTTAGAGAACATGTTATTAAGGAAAAGATAACCCTTAATATTTTCCTGATGTTGAATTAATATTGTTTATTTTGGATAAAGATATAGTCTATAGTGATGAAATAAATGGGATAGTATTGTTGGACTCCAAATTAGTAAGTGATTTGATGGAAAAGTTATATTTGATGATGTTTAAAATATTTTTTGAATTTATATAATGTATTCAATAGTTTGTGATTTTATTTGAAGAATAAGAAACGTGTTAATGTTTAGAAGCATCTGTGTTTTCATTGAGGTTTTATGGAAATTCAAGTTATTAGTATGTTTTAAAAGAATATATGATAGAGTTATTCACATTTTTTGTATGTGAAATTTTACATACTAATCATGATTTATTAATTATATTGAATTAATTAATTATATTTAGCATTATTTTTGAATTTTGAGTCGATTTGGTTTAAAATTTTAAAATATGGGGATTTTCAGCATAGGAACACAGTTGGTGAATGATTAGTAGAAACCATACATAGACCATGTGAGGGTGTCTATAACTTTTATAGATTCTACCACATATCTATAATATATTTTTCTTAACTATGTGTCTTTCTAGTGAAATGTGTTCAGTCATTTAAGTGTGGGTGCACAGTTGGTTCACACTTTGGCCAACCATGTTGTAACAACCCCAACTCTAGTAACCCAGAGTTGGTGTCAAATTTATTACATTTTGACTAGATACGGGAAATAAAATCTAAAATTATTAATTATTCTTGTAGTATTGGGGGACCAGATATATACATGATTCTCATATTATATTATAAATATAAAATACATAGAAAAAAATTCTTTCATCCTCAATATTATTCATAATATCCATTTTCACATCCTAGTGAAAAATAATAAACCGGTGGGATCAGATGATCAATGATTGTTATGTAAAAAGGAATATATTATAAGTAAATAATTCAGAATCAATATGGAAAGGTAAATAACTGAAAACACTTTCCATTTAATTAATAACTGAGTACAAAGTGCATCTATGGATAACATCAATGCAGTAATAGTAGGGATGATAATAACTAAATTATAAATGGAGGAAATGTATACTATTGGATTATATGATCCCAGAAATCATGATATCCTTACCACCAAGACCTTATACCAAGACAGCTTAAAACTATGGGTAAATACCCATTTAATTTGGCAAACTAAATTATCTCATGAGACCCGTTGATGCGTCGAGGGGTAATATAATTATAGGCCACACACATCATTGCATGTTTAATGCTTTCCTCATATATATAATGGTGAATTTGATTCAGGAATAATATTCCTTATCAATAAATTTATATATCAAGTAAACAATATATATTATTAATAATTTTGCAGTCAATCAAATAACTTTCAAAGTAAAGTGATGCATATAAAAATGGTATACGATTTAGGAAATAAGAATATACATGATGAAAAGAATATTTATATTTATGGAAGTGTTATTTCCAATGAATAATTATCATAAATACATCCAATGGGTATTATATGCACCATATATAATAAATTAGGTTCATAATATTAAAATATGACTCTATGAAATGAGATTGAGATAGAATACCTTACCTCAAGTTCTACTCACCTCGTAAGTTATTTTATCCTCCTATATAATAAATTTATATTTATTATAATTACATAACATAACCATATACATATTTATAATTTCATATATGATCCATTTATAACATTATATGACCTATTTTTAATGATCTATTTTACTATTATCAATATTTTTGGTGTTAACTGCTTCGTTTTTCACATATGATTTAATTTAGTAGTTCCAATACATATAATTGTATTATGGTAACATCATCTCCAGAATGCAATTCATTGAAAAATATCATATATATTCATTATATATAAATTTAGATTCATTTGTAAAATATTGATATATAAAAATGAATTACACAATTTATGGAGAAAGTAGGTCTTATGTATGCATGAAAATTGTTATCAGTTTTCAAATGATGAAAGGAACGAAGGGTGAATAATCATTAATTTATCAAGAGTAATTATTATATCATATATATTAATTAAATATATCTTCATTATAATCAATTTAATTTCACATCTGTGTCTTTTTTTGAGGTAATTTTATGTTTATATTTAGTTTGGATTTTGTCCCTTATTTTTCCCCAGAGATTTTGGTGAAATTTTATAGATTTTAGAATAACAACAGGCGGTGCATGGTTGGCACATGGTTTGAAAAACCATGCACCCTTTCCTAAAAAACCATGTGTCCTAGTGTCATTTTTTGAATAGAGACAAACATCATGGTTAGAATATGGTTTGGAGACCATGTGGGATAGTTGTGCGATATTTCCCTCTTAGAAAGTGAGGGGTGCATGGTTGTCAAATGGTTTGGAAAACCATGCAAGAAAACTGTGTGACTTTTCCATGTCCTTAAAAATTGGGTTTTTACATTTTTTACCACTTTAATTTTTAACCCTAAAAACCCATAATCCTTTCTATTTAGGATTATTCACCCAAGGTACCTCCTCCCTCCCTCCTTGCTCCCTTGGATCTTCATTTTTGTGAAAGATTTGGAGTGTTTATCCATGAATCTCTAAGTAAGTTCCTTTCTCCATTGATTTCTCCTCTTTTCTAGGGTTATTATACTTCTTTATTGGGGTTTCCAATATTGATTGGGTTGGGTGACCTATTTAGGGGTTGATCTTGATTCTTAGGGTTTAATCTGATTTTTTGGGTGCAATCTTGCCTTTATAGTGTCCCTTAGTGGTGCGGTTGTGGTTTAGCACCGATTTCCATAAGTTTCTATACTTGAGGTAGGTGGTTCCATGCTTAAAAATTATTTGGTGATTTTGATTTGCTTAATTTTATTTTTTTATTTATGTATTTTGTATTTTTCATGATGTGAAAATGTGTTTTTAAAAGGATTCATGGTGCATTTGTGTTGACATATGGTTTTATAAAGTAAATGAGTAATATTCCATGTGTGTTTCATGTTTTCTTCCCTATTTTACTTCTTTAAGGTGTTTAATAAAATTTTAATTGGTTTGAAACATATTTTTAAATTGATTTGGTGTGTGTTTGGATTTAAAATAGGTTTTGAATATGGAAATAGTGGTTTATCATGTGAGTTTATATTGATTGTCTTGTGTGTGTGTGTGAAAGTGATGTCATATGTGATATGTAAAATGAAAATTGATCAAGAAGCAAAACCTATTCATCTTGGTGGGATAACTATGACTAGTATGATAATTTACTTGAGAGTGTCTTGGCCCAGATTCATCTAGCAGGATTTATGATTACAACACTAAATAAAGTATAATGATGATTGCAGACCAATATAACTTTGGATGGATTCCTCTCTAGTGGCTCGTGTATGAATATGTTGTAGTTTTTGGTTGTTATACCACATTTTACTGAGATAATAGGTACCTATTTTCCTACTAAATCTAGATCCTATAGGGATTTCCAGGTATATAGTTCCCTTTTCTAATATCATACTTACCATCATCATACGGTTCACCTTGTTAGTTATTTTAAAGGAAAAGCATGTTTTCCCTTAAAAAATATATACAAATGGTTCTCCCTATTTTATAAAACTTAAAAGTTAATTTGTCTTATAATGTTTTGGTATGGAATCTCGTTATTGGGTGGCATCCTACTAGGTTTTGGATCACAACCAACATACCCCTATGGGTGCATGTAGACTTTTTTATGTATGAACTAGGTAAAGGCAAGAGGTTTCATGGTGATGGTGGATCCGGTTTCTAGAGTTACACTTCGTGTAGATTTTGGTGGTGGTGGGTTAAGGGTGAAATACCACTTGTTACATGGTGGTTTGGGATAGTTTTTGTTGTTCCCTTTAAGTTATACTACTTTTGGTTTTTGTCTAAATTTGTAAACCTTGAATCTGAAAAATTATTGTGCATCGGTTGCTTTTGGCTATTTGTTGTTGTGATGTATTTTTTCTATTGGTTGTTTATGATTATAAAAATGGGTGAAATCATTCCTAAAGAATATCGTTGATTCCCAGGAAATATTTTTTGGACCATGGGGATTGGGAATGCCATTTGGGCTATCTTGTGAATCTGGTCAGGTGTCCGGTTAGATGGAATCTGGGATTGGTTTGTAAAAAAATAGTATCAGATCAGGTTAGGCTCTTTTGGGTCAAGTTATTTCAGGGTGATTTTGGGTTTAAAGGAGCTTGAACTATTGGTGCTTAAGGTTTTAGCTGTGAGTATGGTTTTTGGATATCACTTCTCATGGAAAATCATGAGTCACCATGGGATTTTGATATTTTTTTGATTTCTCCTCTAGGTGATACATACAAGCTTCTGACTGTCTATGGACACTGTTTGGGGGTAGAGTGGTTTGGTACACTTTTCATTATAATGTATTTTATTGTGTTTGATTTATGTAAGGCCGGTATTTGTTGTTATTGCTGAAATTTTTCAGAATGGTTGTATTAATGGCTTTCCTTGTGATTGTTTATTCTTATAGAAAAATGTATCCTCGTAGAATTCCTATGCAACTATAGGAAGAGGTCGGATATATTTCTTCCTCACTAATTGATTGGAGACTAGTGGAATAAATGGTTTGGGCTATCCAATATTTGGGAAAAGGAGTGGGATCTATTCCTTCTTAGATTAGAGAAGGTGAAATGAGTCTCGGTAAGGAAAAATCTTAGGATTTTCTCAAGAACAATCCAACTTCTTTCCAAGGTAGCATGGAACCTCAGAAAGTGGAGGGGTGGATTGAGAAAATAGAGTGGATGTTTATCTTTTTTGATACTCCTCATCCTGTAAGAATGAAATGATCTTCATTCATATTGGAAGGTCTGAGTTGAAAGTGATAGGGCTCAGTGGTGTAAGCTGGAAAGCACTAACATATGGGTTCGAAATACTTCAAGGTCATCTTCAATGAGAAGTATTTTATGGAGGTCTTGTACTTTGTCAAATTCTGGGAGTTTATGGAGTATATCTAGGGAGACCAGTCTATGATGGAATATTCTAACTACTTTGCTGAGTTGGTTTGGTACATTCCCAATCTCATTTTCAATGATAAAATGAAGGCTCAAAGGTTCAAGATAGGGTTGAGGTTAGAAATCAGATCTCAGATCTTCTTTTTTAAGTTGAAGACATTTATCTAAGTGGCTGATCATACCATGATAGTAGAGATTGATTGTATTGGCCATCTTAGATTCAACAGATTAGTGTTAGTTATGGGAAGTGCTAGTTCATCAGATAATAAGAGGATGTGGGGTGATCAGGGGAATAATAGAGGTTGTAGTTTAGGCCATCCTTCCTAGATGTATTTGTTTGTAGCTTCCAATGCATGGATTTTCATGTTCCACTAGTGTGGTAAGGTAGTGAACATAGGACATGTGTTCACATATCCTCACAGAACATGTCATTGATGTAGATCTATGGTAAAATTGTAATGGTTTTTTAGGGCCATACATTATTATAAGAGTGTCACAGGATCTGTAGCTTCCATTCGGATTTCATCCTGGTTGGAACCATCCATGATAGTGGATTCTTGGTTTGTAGGATGTGGTAATAGGGTTAGATCATCTTCTGGGTAGATTCAACTAAGGTAATATCCAATGGGTTAGTGGTCATTCTCAGGTTCATTCTAATATGAGCCAACTCCAGGCAGTGGATTGAGAGACAATGGATTCTGATGTAAGGCCTATGACTATTCAAGGTATTTGTCTTATTGCATCAAAATTAGATAGTTTTATCTTTGATATTGGTTCTTTAGTTTTTTTTCTACCCATTGTATTGATGTGTTAAGGTTTCCAATTTATCTTATTCCATATGTGGTGGAGTTGGTAACGTCGTTGGGTAAAAAGCGAGAGCGGAGTTTTAGTTTTCTATCTTGTGCACTCATTGTGTCAGGGGTCCAGTTGGAATGGGATTTCCTTATTTTGGAGATGTAATTATTTGAAATAATTATAATTATTTATTGGATGGTGTGCTTTCAAGAACACATCGATTTTTATAGGCAGTGAGTGAGCTTTGTGTCACCTGATAGAATGACCCATGTTTTTCATGGTGAATGGGATCCTTGATCATGACATGCTAGACCAACACATCTAGAAATATGAAATTTTGTTTTTCCAATATTATCACTCACATTATAGGATGATGGTAGTTTTCTTTAGGGTGGATTACCTCATGTTTTGGATGAATTCCTAGAGGTTTTTCCATATGATTTTTCAGGTTTTCCTTTAAAGAAGGATGTATAGTTTTCTATTGATTTAGAATTAGGGACACATCTAATATATCTTCTCTCATACTTTACGACCCCAATGAGCTGAGGTAATTAAAGATACAAATGGAATATTTGTAATCCAAAGGATTCATTCACCCAAGAATCTCACCTTGGTTCACACCAGTCTTGTTTGTGAATAAGTTTTATGGATCTATTATATTTTGTATTGATTATCAGAAGTTTAATAAGGTAAAAATAAATAATAAGTATCATTTCCCTGAATTGAGGAACATTTTGAATAGATTAAGGGGGAAAGTTGGTTCTATAAAATTTAATTGTGTTTTGGTTACCACTAAGTCGGAGTAAGATAGACAGATGTCCCAAAAATTGTGTTCTAAAGTAGGTATGTCCATTATGAGTACTTATTCATTCTTTTTGGATTAATGACCTCCCCATAAGTCTTCATGGAGCTGATGAATAGGGTGTTTCACCAGTATCTATAATCTTTTCATGTGGTGTTCATGGATGACATCCTAGTCTATTATCATACTGAGGGGGAGCATGAGCATCACTTGAAGATTGTGTTATACACTCTTCGGGATCATTGTCTTTATGACAAGTTTTCTAAGTGAAACTCTTGTATTAAATAGGTGAAGTTTCTAGTTCATCTGATCTCAGAATAAGGGGTTTCAATGGACCCCAAGAAGATTAGTGTTGTGATTTCATGGGAGCATCCAAAGAACATTTTTGAGATCAGGAGCTTTTAGGCCTGGATGGGTATTAAAATCGGTTTTTTCAAGTTTTATGATGGTTTTCCTCATCCATGATGGTACTCGCCCATAAAGGGGTAAAATTTGAGTGGATCCCAGAGTGCAAGGCATTATTTGATGATCTTAAGTGGTGGTTGACCACAACTCCTATTTTGATTTTTCTAGAACCTGGAAAGGGTTATGTGGTTTACTACAATGCATTGGGGGTGGGTCTTAGGTGTGTGCTTATGAAAGTTAATAATGTGGTGGCTTATGGATCTTGTCAGCTCTGACCACATGAAAATAATTACCTGATCCATCACCTAGAGTTAGTATAAAGGATTGATTCCTAGAAGATGTGGTGCAATTATCTTTTGGGGGAAATTTTTTAGTTTAATCAGACCATAAGATCTTAGCCTACATTTTCTCCCAAAAGGATCAGAATCTAAGGTATTGTTTGTAAACACCCAAACATTACTTACATGAACATTACATTAATTTTTCAGAATACTTAATATATGACATAAAAAAATTCCCAAAGACCATATTAGTTTAGTGTCTTTGTAAACTTGGAACATAATCTTCTTACTTCGTGAAAGATCTTCAACATCTCCCATAAATATCTTCCCCTTTTTTTTCTTACCTAAAACCTTTATTTATATCTTGGGGAAAAGAAAACATAAAAATGTTGAGCTCAAATTCTTAGTAATCTAAACGTTGATAACATAAAAAACTATAAAGATAAGAATGTAAAAAACATGAACATAAAGTTTAAATGTCAAAATCATGAGTCATGAAATAAATCTTAATAGTACATAAGGCATAGATCATAAGGAAACATTAATAGTGATAAAATATCACTAGAATCAAATATGGAATTGTAGAAAAAAATAAACACATGGCATGATTTCCATACTAGACAAGGCATTGTTACCAAGACCATCATAGTGGAAAAATTACATTATTGAACCGGGTGTACTTGTCATTCTAGCCATGAATTACTGAACCAGATTTACTTACTATTCCATCCCAATATTAATGATCCAAATTTACTTGAAATTAAATTCATGTATATCTCATGAAATATAAACCTTTAACAAATTCATTTAGGGTAGATATAGGTCCCACTCATCTCATAATGAAACCATTTTTACGTGTTCCATAAAAACATAAATCATTTATCATTGCATAACCCATGAAATAAAATGGGTTTCTTAAAAATAATTCCATCATAATATAATACATATAAAATATCATTACATAATTAACATAATGAAATCATAGTAATAATAGGTATAGAAACATAACCTTATTTAAAGAGCTTCATCTTAGATGGAAAATAATTTCGATAAAACACTTGTAATTAATTCTTGAGAAAAATATCCTTTCTTCTTCAAAAACATTTTATTTTTTCAAAATTCCATGCAATTTTAAAAATAATAATTTAGTTGAAAATAATATTCAAATAATTTAGAGTAAGATTCATGGAAATAGGGTGTCATGAAACCATAAAATTCTATTCATGTCGTATAAGTTAAAAAACCTTCTCCTCGTACTTTTTCCAAAAAAAGTCAAAAAGTACCTCAAATCGAATAATGACAAAAGATTCCTTTCATATAGTTTAATAAAAATTTACCAAAGGGTAAAATTAACTTTAAAAAAATTTATAAGAATATAAATAATATTACATAATTATGAAACATTTATGGGGATGATAAATAAACCCCAGAAAATAATTATATATAAACAATTTCGGATAAAAATGAGATTGCACAATTATCCCTTACCTTAGGTCTGATTTTCATCTATATGTGTCTAAAACTCTTGTATGGTGGGTTTAAACATATTATTAAATTGTAAAAATACATAATAATATTTATGATATCATATATGACTCACATATGACTTTATATTACTCGATAATTTAACAGTTCAATGTTAAAGCAACGTTTTGGGTAGTAATTGTTTTATTTATCATACATGTTTTGACTTGTTATTCTTCTTCTTATTACTTAGATCATGATTTAATTACTTCCAAAATGTAGAACATGAATTATATATTATATAAATTCAGTATATAAGTATATATAATAGATATATAAATGAAATGAAATACATCATTCATGGAGATGGTAGGTCGTATGTACACATGAATGTTGTTTCCATTTCCTTATTGAATTGAAAGGAAGCAAGTAAATGAAATATATATATACATAAATACAGTAGAATTATTATTTCATATATTTCATGATTATTTATTATATATACATTATAATTATTCTTGAATGGTTAACAAGTAGAATGAATCTCATCGCGTCGTGGAGACGATAAGACGTACGTACACACGAGCGATGATATCATTCCCTCAATGGTTAAATAGTACATAATTGGATGGTATGTAAATTTTAAATAAAAAATATCTTGTTAAATTAATTCTTTAAATCCATTATACTCATCAATAGACCAATCCAAGTTAATTATTGTGTAATAACAAATTACCACACGATGTGGAGACGGTAAGTCGTGTTTACGCACGCATAGTGATATTATTATCCGTAGGATATAAATAAGGAGGTATAAGGTTTTCCCATAATAATAATAACCTATTATAATATAGAACATACTATATTTATTAATTTAGTATAGAAATAACATAAAAATGGGAATTAGAAGAATAAAGTAATTTTGAAAGAGGTGAAAAAACAATTACCTCTTTTTCAGGTATCTCCTTTTGGTATGCATAAAAGGACACCTAAATATGGATTTATGTCTAAATGGGGGAATATAGGATGAAGTGAGGGAATTTTTGAGGATATTTGGGTAGGTTTCATCTGATAAAAATGGATTTTGAGGTGTGATTAAAAGATAATGAGAGGTTCTCTTTTATAAGAGAGGAGAGGGGAACCCTTGGAAAGTCTTGAAATATTAATTTATTATTATTTTTTTTGGTTTATAACACTCCAGAACTCATTTATTTCTAATATAAGATGAGTTTGGGTCTAAATTATCTCATAAAATAAAATTTTTACATGTTTTTATTTTATTTTAAACCTTATTATTTTGATTTATCCTTATTTAATCTATTTTATTTTAATTGTGCTAATAATATTATAAATAATAAATGTTTATAAATATTTACTTATGTGTTGTAAATTGTTCATAATTGGATAATTTATGAAATTTTAGATCATATAATTTTCACTTTGTAATTTTTAAATATTTTTTTGATTTCAAAATAATTTTAAAATATGTTATTTTTATAAAATATCAAGTGTCAATTTTGACACTATTCATTTATTTGACTTTGAATAAAATCCACATCGAAGATAAATTCAAAACAAGATATTTAATATACTCTTAACGTGTCATAGTCACCTAAAAAATTCCTATATCACATTAATTATTTTATATTATATTTATTTAAATATTATTAAAACCATTTAATTGATATTTCTATATATAAAATAATTTCTACACCGCTATTGTTTCATCGTTAATGGTATTATTTAATCTCTAAAAATTATACATAAATTCACATGATGTATATAATTTTATTATATATCTGAAGAATATTTATATTTAAAGTTTTATCATGTTTATCACTATATTAAAATTACTATACTTATAAGATATATAAGAGTGACATGTTGTAGCCTTCTTTTGTTTTATTTATAATTACATCACTTTCATAGAAATAGTTAATTAAATGAATAAATTTAGACCCATAGGTGATATTATTCAACTCTAATTCATCCAATAATATTTTTTAAAGTTTTAGGGTAATTTTATTATCTTTATCATACTGTTAGTTACTCTAATTTACCCAATTTACCTTTAACTATGTTAAGTAAACAATTATCATAGTTACTATTCATAATATCCAAAAATAAATAAAAGTAACCTATTAACAAAATTTTAACATGTTGATTAAAAATATGGAATATATTTTTCATAATTCAACACATATAATTTGCAGAAATAAATTTAAAATTAATTTTCATTGCTAAAAACCAAAAAGCGGGTTTTTAAGAAGTAAAAACTTATCAAAAGATTGTCACATGTTTATGTTCAATTTAAATATGAAATTACTTTCAATGACTAAAATTAAATTAAATGATAAAAACATAATTCAATTGTATTTTAAATTCAATTAAAAAGATAATCTAAATATACAAATAAATGAGATGAAAATTTAATTTTGAATTAAAATACAGCATTTTTCACTATTCATTAAAAATTTAATTTTATCAAAAAAATACTAAAAATTTAAAAAAAAAGTAAATTTTGATGTCCCTCTTCCAAATAAGAAGTTTATTTTGTAAAATATAATTTTTAAATGTGTTAAAAACTAAATTTAAAATGGGTGCACCATAAAAAGGTGGCAAAACTGCATTTTTTTTAAAATACTTATTTTATCAGAAAAATTGTATTTGTTATTATATCATGTTATAGAAAATAAAAAATTTGAATGTTAATGTTATATAAAATTTAAAATTAGGTTACTACTATTCATAAAGTCTTGTTTATATCCTATGAAATTATAATATTTTAATAATATATTGTTGTTTAGTGATACTCGGTATTGCGTACAATGTAAGATATTAAGGAGGGTCGATCTTGTGTGTAAAGAAAGCCAAGTTAGTGTTGCATATAGTGTAAGCTTAATTTTTTGTTTCATATAACATAATACAAACGTAGTTCTTTTATACATTGAACAAAATCTAGACTCAGTGTTGTATGGAATGAATTCTTTGAAAAGAACTTAAAATTGCGTGTAACACAATCCAAGAATATCGTTGCATATACTGCAAGATAATACGGTGTGGCGTATAGCGCAAGATAATCTTGGGGTAACATATAACACACAAAAACAAAGAAATCAAAGAAATGAAAAAATATATATCATAAAATATTGGGGTGTTACATTGTACCCCCTTAAAATGAATTTCACCCTCGTAATTCATCTGGGTTATAAATGGTTTACTACTTGAAAGTCGATTTCATTGAAACCCACATCATATAAAACTTCATTTTAAAAAGGAAAGTTAGAAACATTACGATTACCTAGAGTAACTCATCATTGGGTTTCCACATAATAGAACTTAGGTGGGAAGTGAAAACATGGATATGGAAGATAAATATAACCATCATGTTCTAATGGATAGTGATAGAGAATAAGGTTTGGAGAAAGTTAACTACTACAAAGCCATAAATTTTTGATGATTTACAGGACCATCTGAATCATCGGATAAAAAGGTACTTGTATAACATTTTTGGTTTCAAGATACTTTTCCTAAAGTTGATGGATTTTTTTATGAGGTTAAATACTTACTTGATTTTTGTACAATATCATCGTCGGTCATGCCTTGAAAAATTTATACTTCATATCTTATTCAAAGAAATGAAGTTGAATTTTTTATTCTTGAAGTTTTAGTAGATCATGTGATAGAATGATTGATCATTCCATCTGTGTTAACATAAAGGTTAGCACATGTAATCAAATATGCATAAGTCAACCTATAGTGAGATAATACATTAATCTAACAAACTACCACTAGAAAATAACTTTTACTATCCAAAAATGGATAACATTACAATCCTTCCAAAAACTAAAAATAAAAAAATTTAGAAATAATTGAACTGAATTGACTTAACATTTATCTCCCATATCTCATAAGGTAGTTATTATCTGTCACATTACAAACTTTTGAATACCTTAATCATGTATTCTATTGAAAAGTGATAATAACATGAATTACCATAGAACCTTAGTGAAAACATGCATTCTATCAAAGTTAACTCTTTCCACACACCAAAAATACCAAAAATTCTATATACTCAAACCACGATATCACTTTTTCTTTGTATCAATCATGAGGTAATTAATACTATCAAACATCTCATTATCTACTTTCCAAAAATATTTCAAAAACATTTAATGGTTACTAGTACCATATACTTATGGAAACCCACAATAGACCAATACATAGATATTGCAATATTCCATAATACCATAAAATAGATTCTAAAACACTATTATGGAATCCCATTATAAAAACACTTAATCATTCCATCACTTTGTTTTCATACTCAACATCCCCAATAATTATCACATGTGATTTGCATTTTTATTTGTCCTTAAGAGGTTTTTGGTGTTGATAATCAACCATAACCCTTGGATTGGGGCATTGGTAATCATAATTACTTATTTCCTTACACTTGTAACCATAATTTGTGGGTGGTGAAGTCTTTGAATATTTTTGTTTATTCCCATTAATTAGGTAATAAAATTCCTAATGAACTTATTTCCCACACTAAAAACATTTATCAGTACCCTTAAGAAAATTTCTTCCATGTATCCTTCCACACTTTGAGCATAAAGAAAATCTAATCTTTTTTATCAGGAATTTTTATAGTTTATTTTAAATTATATCCTTATTTTATTATCTTAACCATGACATAGATTAAATACTACAATCTCCCTTTTTGTAAGAATAATATGAGGAATATACTTACTGAAAAATATGTTCTTGAACTCTTCTTAGTCTATAGAGTCAATTTTATCTTGTTGTATCATATTCTTGATAAACTTTCTCTATAGATTCACTTTACCATCCAAGCAATAAGATTCCAACTTAACCTTTTCATGTTCTGAATAATAGATAAAGAAAAATATCTTTTCAATAGTACAAATCCATTTCTCTTCAATTAGTGGATTGGTCGTTTCATTAAAATAAGTTGAATGTTTCCTTAAGAAAGATTCAAGAGAATGTTGTTCCCACCTTTGGTCATTTGGAAGCCTAACAGGATTTGTGGTCATAGAAACATGATTCTTTATTTGAGCTCCCATAACATCTGGATGTTTAGGAAGACAATTTTTACATTTCTCATTACATCCATCATTAAGATTTTTCCTTTGGGTTCCATTTATTGTCTAAAATCTGAAAATAAAAGTGTGATTGGAAAAAATCATACTAGGAAAACAACATAATCAAGGGGCAGTACTTTAAATCTCTAACATCTCTAGTCTAATCCTTGGTTGTTCATGATCTTTACCATAACTCTAGCACTATAACCTATAGTTAGACAGTCCCTTAGACATATCCCCAGACATACCTTAGAAATATCTCTAGGGATCTCACTAATGATTTCACAACCTAGTTTCCAAAGGTTAACTAAACTTCACTCTGATAGCAATTGTAAAGACCCAATCTTTACATACATGAACATTACATTACTTTTGAGGAATACTTAATACATGTCACAAACAAATTCCCAAAGACTGTATTTTTTTAGTGTATTTTAAAACTTGGAACATAATCTTATAACTTGGTGAAAGATCTTTAACATCTCCCATAAAGATCTTCTCCTTTTATTTTTCTACCTAAAACCTTTATTTATATCCTAGGGAAAAGAAATCATAAAAAGGGTGAGATCAAATGCTCAGTAAGGGTAAACATTGAGAACATAAAACAAGCCATAAACATAAGAATGTAAAAACATTAATATAAAGTTTAAATATCAAAATATTGAGTCATGAAATAAATCTTAATAGCACGTAAGGCATAGATCATAACGGAACAATAACCATGATAAAATATCATTGAAATCAAACATGGAATTGTAGAAAACAAAAAATAACATAACATGATTTCCATAGTTGCCAAGGGAATGCTTCCAAGGCCATCAAAGTGGACAAAGTGCATTACTTAACGTGGTTTACTTGTCATTCCAGCCATGTATTACTGAACTGAATTTACTTGTCGTTCTAGCCCTGTATTACAGAACCAGATTTACTTTCCATTCCAATCATGTATATATAATGAGATATAAATCTTTACCCAATGCATTATAGGTACATATAGGTCTCACTCATCTCATAATGAAACCATTCTTACATGTGCTACAAAAACATAAATCATTTATCATCGTATAAACGATGAAATAAAATGGGTTTCTTAAACATCATTTCATCATAACATAATCCATATAAAATATAATTCCATAATTAACACAATTAAATAATAGTAATAATAGGTATATAAACATAACCCTATTTAAAAATAATCATCTTATATAGAAAATAATTTTGATACAACACTTGAAATTAATCTTGAGGAAAATATCATTTATTCTTCAAAAACGTTTTCTTTTCTCAAAATGCCATGAAATTTTAAAAGTTAAGGATTTAGTTGAAAATAATATTGAAATTTGGTAGAGGAAACTTCATGTAAATAGGGTCTCATGAAACCCTAAAATTCCATTCATGCCGAATAAATTAAAAAAACACTCTCCTTGTACTTTTTCTAGAAAAGTCAAAAAGTACCTCAAATTAAATAACGACAAAATATTCTTTTCATATCATTTAATAAGAATTTACCAAAGAGTAAAATTAAATTTATAAAAAAATTAAAATAATGAAAATAATATTACATAATTATGAAACATGGATGTTGATGATAAATATACCATGGTAAATACTTATGTATAAACAATCTCAGATAAAAATCAGATTGCACTTGGTCATATTTTCTTCTCTATGTGTCCAAAACTTTTATATGTTGGGTTTAAAAAATTATTAACTTGTAAAAAAACTATAATAATACTTATTATATCATATATGATTCACTTATCACTTTATATTACCTGTTTATTTATCAATTCCATGTTAAAGAAGTGTTTTGGGTAATAATTATTTTATTTATCGTATGTGTTTTGACTTATTATTATTGATCTTATTAATTATATTGTGATTTAATTACTTCCAGAAAGTAAAACATGATTTATATATCTTATAAATTCAGTATATAAATATATATAAAATATAGACAAATGAAATGAAATACATTGTTCATGGAGATGGTATGTTGTATATACACATGAACGATGTTTCTGTTTCCTTATTTAATTGATTGGAAGAAAATAAACGACATATGTATATATATAAATATAGTAGAATTATTATTTCATATATTTCATGATTATTTATTATATATACCTTATAATCACTCTTGAATGGTTAATTTGGAGAATGAATCACATCGTGTCATGGAGATGGTAAGCTGTACGTACACACAAATGGCAATATTATTCCCTTGATGGTTAAATAGTATGGAAGGGGGTGGTATAAAAATTTTAAAGAAATAATATCATGTTGTATTCATTATTTACATCCATTATAATCATCAATATACCCATACAAATTAAGTATTATTGAATAAAAAATTACACCATGGTGTGGAGACGGTAAGTCGTACGTACGCACACATGGTGATATTGTTATTCATAGGTTGGATAGAAGGAGGTATAAGGTTGTATTATAATTATAATAACAACTTATCATGTAGAATATAGTGTATTTATTAATTTATTATGCAAACAACACAATAAGATAAAGTATAAGAAGAAAAGAATTTTGAAATAGGTGATAAAACAATTACCTCTTTTTCGGTTATCCCCTTTTAGTATACACAAAAGGACTCCTTAAGAAGGATTTATTCCCAAATGGTGGCCTCTAGGATGAATTGAGAAAATTTGGGAGGAGATTTGGGTAGGTTTCTGCCGATCCAAAGGGCTTTGGAGGTGTGAATAAAATAGAATGAGAGGTACTCTTTTATAAGAGAGGGGAGGGCCACCTTTGGAAAGTCTTGAAATATTAATTTATTATAAATTAATTTACAGTCTATAATGCTCCAAAATTCATTTATTTCTAATATAATATGAGTTTGGGTCGAAATATTTTCAACTAATAAAATTTGGACCTGTTTTGATTTTATTTTAAAACTTATCATTTTGATTTATTCTTATTTAATATATTTAATTTTAATTATGGTAATATTATTCTAAATAATAAATGGTTATAAATATTTACGTATGTGTTTTAAATTGTCAATAATTGAATAATTTAAGAAATTTTAGACCAAATAATTTTAACTTTGTAATTTTTAAATATTTTTGAGATTTTTAAATAATTTAATAATATGTTATTTTTATAAAATATCAATAGTGTCAATTTTGACATTATTCATTTATTTCACTTTAAATAAAATCTAAACAAATATAAATTCATAAAAAAAATATTTAATACACTACTAACATGTCTTAGTAATCTTGAGAATTCTTGGATCAAATTAATTAGTTCATATGATATTTATTTTAATATTTTTAAAACCATTTATCTGATATTTCTATCAATAAAATAACTTCTACATCACTATTGTGTCATCATTAATAGTAATTATATAATCACTAAAAATTCTAAATAAATTAAAATGATATATATTATTTCATTATATTTCTAGAGACTATTTATGTTTGAAGTTTTATCATGTTTGTCACTATATTAAAATTATTATACTTATAAGATACATGAGAGTGATATGTTGTCACTTTATTTTGTTTTATTTATAATTACAACACATTCATGGAAAAATTCAATTAAATGAATCAATTTTGACCCATATGTGATATTTTTTACTTTTAACTCATCTAATAGTATTTTTTTAGGTATTAGGGTAATTATAGTTTCTTTACCATATTTTTAGTTACTCTAATTTACCCGATTTACCTTTAACTGTGGTAAATAAAAAATTATTGTGGTTACTATTCATAATATCCAAAAAGAGTAACCTATTAACATAATTTGAACCCAATTATTCAAAATATGTAATTTATTTTTCAAAATTCAAAACAGAGAATTGGAAAAAATAATTTAAAATTAATTCCCATTGTTAAAAACCAAAAAGCCGGTTTTAAAGAAATAAAAACTTATCAAAATATTTTCATGTGTTTATATCCAATTTAAATTTAAAATTACTTTCAATGACTAAAATTGGATTAAATGATAAAAACATAATCCAATTATACTTTAAAACTAATTAAAAATATAATCTAACTATATAAATAAATTAGATGAAAAGGTAGTTTTGAATTAAAATGCAGTATTTTGTCACTTTTCATTAAAATATTAATTTTATCAAAAAATAGAAAAAATCCAAAAAAAAGTAAATTTTGAATTCCCTATTCCAAACAAAATGTTTATTTTGTAAAATAAAATATATAAAATTGTTAAAAACTAGGTTTAAAATCAATGCTTCATCGAAAGGCAACAAAACTGCATTCTTTGAAAAATACTTCATTTTTTTTCGAAAAATTGAATTTGTTCTTATATCATGTTATAGAAAATAGATAACGTGGATGTTAATGTTATATAAAATTTATAATTTGGTTAATACTATTCATAAGTGCTATTTTATATCCCATTAAATTATAATATTTTAATAATATATTGTTGTTTAGTGAAACTCAGTGTTGCGTACAATGAAAGCTATCGAGGAATGTCACTCTTGCATATAAAATAACCCAAGTTAGTGTTGTGTGTAGTGAAATCTTCCTTTTGTGTGGAATATAACATATTCCAAACATAGTTATTTTATACATTCAACAAAATCTATACTCAGTGTTGCATGAAAATAATTCTATTAAAAGAACTTGAAATTGTGTGTAGCACAATCCCAGAATAGTGTTGCATATATAGAACGATAATACGGTGTTGTCTATAACACAAGATAATCTTGGTGCTGCGTATAATACAAGACATCAAACAAATTAAAAAAAATCTATCTCATAAAATCTCAGGGTGTTACATTCTACCCCCTTAAAATGAATTTCTCCCTCAAAATTCGTCGAGGTTATAAATGGTTTACTACTTGAAAGTATATTTTATGGAAAACCACATCATAAAAAGGGATACTAAAACTTCATTTTAAAAATTAAATATAGAAATATAATGGTTACCTAAAGAAAATAATCACTGAGTTTCCACAAAGGATAACATAGTTTTAAAGTGAAAACATGGATACGGAAGATAAATCTAACTATCAAGTTCTGATAGATAATGATAGAGAATAAGGTTTGGATATAGTTAACTACCTGAAATCCCTAAATATATGATGATTTACAGGACAATCTGATTCATTAGATAATAAGGTACTAGGATAACATTTTTTGTTTTAATATCCTTTTCCTAATGTTGATGAATTTTTTCATGGCGAGAAATACTTACTTGATTTCAGTACAATCTCACCATTGGTCATGCCTGGAAAAATTTCTACTTCATCAGTTATTCAATGAAATCAAGTTGAATTTTTCATTCTTAAAGTGTTAGTAGATCATACAATAGAACAATAGGCCATTCCATATATGTCAACAAATACGTTATCACATGTAAAAAAATATGCATAAGTCAACCTATAGTGAGATAATACATTAATCTACAAACTTCAACCGAAAAATAACTTATACTATCCATAAATGGATAACATTACAATCCTTCCAAAAACTAAAAATATAAAACTTTAGAAATAAGTGAACTAAATCTACTTAACATTTATCTCTCATATCTCATAAGGTAGTTCTTGGTTGTCACATTCTAAACCTTTGAATACCTTAATCATGTATTCTTTTGAAACATGATAATAACATGAATTATCATAGAATCATAGTAAAAACATAAATTCTATCAAAATTAACTATTTCCACACACCTAAAATACGAGAAAATATATATACTCAAACCATGATATCACTTTTTCCTTATATCAGTCATGTGGTCATTAATACTATCAAAAATCTCATTATGTGATTTCAAAAAATATTTCAATCACTTTTCATGGTTACCGTTACCATATACTTATGGAAAACCACAATATACTAATAAATAAATATTCCAAAATTCCATAATACCATAAAATAGATTCTACAACACTATTTTGGAATCTCATTACATAAATACTTAATCACTTCATCACTTTGTTATCATACTCAACTTCTTCAATAATGATTGCATGTGATTTTCTTTTTTCATTGGCATTAAGAGATTTTTGATGTCGATAATCATCCATAACCTTGGATTAGGGCATTGGTTAGGATAACTCCCTATTTTAGTTCTCTTGTAACCTTGATTTGTATGAGGTACACTATTTGGAATTTCTCTTTATTCCCATTACTTCTGCAATAAAATTCTTGATAACCTTATTTCCCACACTTAAAATATATATGTACCCTTAAGACAATTTCCTCCATGTGTCCTTATACACTTTGAGTATGAAGAAGATCTAATCTTTTTTTCTCTGTAACTTTAATAGTTTCCTTTGAATTTTATCCTTCTTTTTTAATCATAACCATGAGATAAATGGGAAACTGCAATCTCCCTTTTTGTAAAAAGAATACGAGCAAGGTACATACTCAAAAATAAGTTCTTGAACTCATCAAAATACATGGAATCAATTTTATCTTGTTTCATATTATTATTGATAAAGTTCCACTATAGATTATCTTTACCTTCCAAGAAATAAGTACCCAACTTAACCTTTTCACATTCTGAACAACAGAGGATAAAAAATATATTTTCAGTAACACAAATCCATTTCTCTTCAACTAGTGGATTGGTCATTCAACTAAAATAAGGTGGATTTTTCCTTAATAAAGATTCAAGAGAACGTTGTTCCCACCTTTGGTCATTTAGAAGCCTAATAGGATTTGTGGTCATAGAAACAAGATTCTTTATTTGAGTCCCCATAACATTTGGTTGTTCAAGAGGAAAATCATTGCATTTCCAATCTCATCCAGAATTAACGTGGTTCCTTTGGGTTCCAACCATTTTCTAAAACCTGAAAAAAAAAAGTGTGACAGGAAAAAATAATACTAGGAAAACAACATAATCATGCGGAAGTACTTTAAATATCTAATATCTTAGGCCTAATCCTAGGTTTTTCATGATCATTACCATAATTCTTGGACTATAACTTATAGTTATACTTAACCTTAGGGATATCCATAGACAAAAATTATAAATATCTCTAGGGATCTCACTAAAGTTTTCGCATCATAGTTTCCAAAGGTTAACTAAACCATTTCTCTGATACCAATTGTAAATACCCAAGCTTGACATACAAATAAATTACATTACTTTTGAAAAATACTTAATACCTAACAAAAATAAATGCCCAAAGGCCATGTTAGTTTAGTGCCTTTGGAAAGTTGGAACATAATCTTATAACTTCATGAAAGATCTTCAACATCTCCCATAAATATCTTCCCCTTTTGTTTTCTTACCTAAAACCTTTCTTTATATCCTGAGGAAAATAAAAAATAAAAAGGAAGAGCTCAAATACTTAGTAAAGTTAAACATTGAGAACATAAAACAAACCATAAACAGAATAATTTAAAAACATGAACATAAATTTTAAATATCAAAATCTTGATTCATGAAATAAACCTTAGCATTACATAAGGCATAGATCATAAGGGAACATTAACCATGATAAAATATCAGTGGAATCAAACATGGAATTGTGGAAAAAAATAATCACATAACATGATTTTTATAGTATCCAAGGCATTAATTCCTAGACCGTCATAGTGGATAAAGTCCATTACTGAAATGGGTTTACTTTCCGTTCCAGTCATGTATTACTGAACAGAATTTACTTGTTGTTTCAGCATTTCATTACTAAACCATATTTGCTTTCGATTCCATTTATGTCTATCTCATGACATAAAAATCTTTACCCAATGCATTTTAGGGATATATAGGTCTCACCTATCTCATAATGAAACAATTCTTACATGTGACACAAAAACATAAATCATTTATCATAACATAACCCATGAAATAAAATGGGTTTATTAAACATCATTCCATCATAACATAATCCATATAAAATTTTATTCTATCATTAACACAATTAAATCATAGTAATAATAGGAATAGAAATATATCACTATTTAAAGAGCATCATCTTATATGGAAAATAATTTTGATAAAACACTTGAAATTAATTCTTGAGGAAAATATCCTTTATTCTTCAAAAACATTTTCTTTTCTCAAAATACCATGGAATTTTAAAAGAAAAGAATTTAGTTGAAAATAATTTTGAAATAATATATAGGAATATTCAAATAAATATGGTTTCATAAAACCATAAAATTAATTCAATCTGTGTTAGTTAAAAAACATTCTCCTACTACTTTGCTGTAAAAGTCAAAAAGTACCTCAAATTGAATAATGACAAAATACTCCTTTCATACCATTTAATAAAAATTTAAAAAAGTGTAAAATTAACATTAAAAAGTTTTATAATAATATAAATAATATTACATAATTTGGAAACATGGATTTGTATGATAAATATACCCTAGGAAATACTTACGTATAAACAATATTGGATAAAAATGAGATTACACAATTATCCCTTACCTTATGTCTGATTTTTTTCAATATATATCTAAAAATCTTGTATGATGGGTTTAAAATTAGTATTAACTTTTAACATAACCATAATAATATTTATTATATCATATATGATTCAATTATGACTTTATATTACCTGTTTATTTATCAATTCTATATTAAAACAACGTTTTGGGTAATAATTATTTTATTTATCGTACATGTTTTGACTTTTTATACTTAATATTATTACTTAGATTGTGATTTAATTACTTAAATAATATAAAACATGATTTATATATCATTTAAATTCAGTATATAAATTTATATTATATATAGATAAATGAAATGAAATACACCGTACATTGAGGCAGTAGGCCATACGTACACATGAACGTTGTTTCTGTTTCCTTATTGAATTGAATAGAAAAAAGTAAATGAAATATATATAAATAAATATAGTATAGTTATTATGTCATATATTTAATACTTATTTATTATATGTACCTTATAATCATTCTTGAATGGTTAATGTGGAGAATGAATCGCATCGCATCGTGGAGACGATAAGTCGTACATATGCATGAGCGACGATATCATTCCCATGGTGATTAAATAGTATAGAATTGGATGGTAAATTAATTTTAATTAAATAATATCATATAATATTAATTATTTAAATCCATTATACTGATTAATATAACCATACAAATTAAGTATTTTTGAATAAAAAATTACACCACGGTGTGGAGATGGTAAGTCGTACATGTGCACACATGGTGATATTGTTATTCTTATCATGGATATAAAGAGGTATAAAGTTTTACCATAATTATAAAAACATATCATCATGTATAATATACTGTATTTATTACTTTAGTATGGAAAAAACATAATAAGAGGAAGTATAAGAATAAAATAATTTTCAAAGAGGTGATAAAACAATTACCTCTTCTTTGGTTATCCCCTTTCGGTATGCACAAAAGAGCTTCTTAATATGGATTTATTCAAAATGGTGGCCTCTAGGATGAATTCAGTGACATTGGGAGGATATTTTTCCAGGTTTTGTCCAATCCAAATGGCTTTTTATGTGTTATTAAAAGAGGAGAGGTTCCCTTTTATAAGAGAGGGGAGGGGAACCTTTGAAAAGTCTTAATATGTTAATTTATTATAAATTCATTTTCGATTTATAAAGCTCCCAAACTAATTTATTTCTAAGATAAGATGATTTTGGGTCTAAATAATCTCAACCAATAAAATTTTGATATGTTTTGATTTTATTTTAGACGTTATCATTTTGATTTATCTTTATTTAATCTATTTAATTTTAATTATGGTAATAATATTCTAAATAATAAATAGTTATAAGTATTTACTTATGTGGTGTAAATTTTCCATAATTGGATACTTTATTAAATTTTTTACCACATAATTTTCACTTTGTAATTTTTAAATATTTTTGTGATATTTAAATAATTTAATAATATGTGGTTTTTATAAAATATAAATACTGTCAATTTTGATACTATTAGTTTATTTGACTTTAAATAAAATACAAAAAAAATATAAATTCAAAAAAAAATTAATACACTCATAACATATCCTAGTCACCTATAAAATTCTTGGATCACATAAATTAGTTCATATGATATTTATTTTAATATTTTTAAAACTATTTTTTTGATATTTCTATAAATAAAATAATTTCTACATCACTTTTATGTCATCATTATTGGTAATTATTTAATATCTAAGAATTATAAATAAATAAACATGATGTAGATAATTTCATTATATTTTTGGAGAATATTTATTTTCAAATTTTTCTCATGTTTATCACTATATTAAAACTATTATACTTATAAGATATATGATAATGATATGTTGTCACCTTCTTTAGTTTTATATATAATTACATCAATTTCATGGAAAAAGTAAATTAAATGAATATATTTTTATCCATAGGTGATATAGGTCAAAATTAATTCATCCAATAGGATTTTTTATTTCTTAGGGTAATTTTATTATTTTTATCATATTTTTAGTTACTCTAATTTACCAGATTTACCTTTAACTGTGCTAAATAAAAAATTATCTTAGTTAATATTCAAAATAGAAAAAATTAAAGTAACCTATTAACATAATTTAAACCCACTGATTAAAATATGTAATAAATTTTTAAAAATTAAAAACATATAATTGGTAGAAATTAATTTAAAATTAATTACTATTGTCAAAAACCAAAAACCGAGTTTTTAAGAAGTAAAAACTTATCAAAAGATTATCATGTGTTTATGTCCAATTTAAATATGAAATTACTTTCAATGACCAATATTGGATTAAATGATAAAAACATAATCCAATTACACTTTGAAACTAATTAAAAATATAATCTAACTATATAAATAAATTAGATGAAAATGCAGTTTTGAATTAAAATGCAGTATTTTTCACTATTCATTAAAATATTAATTTTATCAGAAAAATCCAAAAGATTCAAAAAAACTGAATTTTGATGTCTTGATTGTAAATAATAATTTTATTTTGTAAAATATAATATATAAAAGTGTTAAAAAAATATATTTAAAATGGGTGTACCATCAAAAGGTGGCAAAACTACATTTTTTGAAAAATACTTATTTTATCTGATAAATTGAATTTGTTCTTATATCCTGTTATATAAAATACATAATATGAATTTTAATGTTATATAAAATTTAAAATTTTGTTAATATTGTTCATAAAGACTAGTTTTAATCCTGTTAAATTATAATATTTTAATAATATATCGTTGTTTAGTGAAACTCGGTATTGTGTACAACAGATGCTATCAAGGAAGGTCATTCTTGCATATAACACAAACCAAGTAAGTGTTACGTGTAGTTCAATATTCTTTTGGTGTTGTGTATAACATAATCCAAACATATTTATTTTATACATTGAACAAAATCTATACTTATTGTTACATGAAATGAATTCTATCAAAAGAACTTGAAATTGTTTGTAACACAATCCAAGAATAATGTTGTGTATATAGCAAGCTAATATAGTGTTGTGTATTTCACAAGATAATATTGGTGTAGAGTAAAACACAAAACATAAAATAAATTAAAATATATATATCTCATAAAATATCGGGATGTTACAATGTCATTAGGCTGAGTACCTTCAATGGTTTGATTTTGATATAATCTATACCCCCAAGAAATGATAACATTGTGGCTGATTATTTAATCAGAAGAGTTCCAATTCAAGAAATGAGAAAGTATAGTGATGTGTGGATGTTTATGGTCATTTTTTCTCAAATGCACTATGAGACCAAAGAGCATAGTGGAGTTGTGTTCTTGGCCAGTGTCCAATCGTCCCCTTCTCTTCAGGAATAGATTCTGCAAGAGCATCCTGATGGTGAGTTGTTTCATCACTCTATAAAGTTTATTTATGGTGGGGAGATGCCTTGTGATTGGTCGTTGTCTCTAAAGGGAGTTTCAAAAAAAAATTACCATAAGAATACTCAAGAGGGGGGTGAATTGAGTTCCTATTAAAAAAATTCTGTTGAAAAGATATATATTAAAATCCCCCAATTCATAAAACAAGTTAAACTGTAGTGAATTTATAAAGATTGTAAAGGTTAACTTAGTTTCTCAAATATTTATTAGTTCTCAGTTAACTTTAATCTAACTATTAAGTTAAATTTTGAAACTAACCTACTGGTTCACAATAATTACAAAAACTTTCTAGTTTAACTATCAGAGTTACTTTAAAATAGTTTTATAACTTTGATCCACACCCTGGATTAGGGTTTACAATAGTAATCAGACTGTCTTGGTCCTCATACGTCTACCACAGTTCTACGTGGGAAAGTAACAACAACAGCACACGGGCTGTCCAGGTCCTCAAACCTCTACCATAGTTCTATGTGGGATACAAAAAGGTATAAAGATTTTGGTGTGAGAATTTCAACATCCTCCAGTTCAGCTTAGGAGTCAGTATGTGTCCAAATAGACAGAAGTAAACACTGCTCGTAATGTAATAAAAATGATCACAGTAGAGAAATAATATGGAGATGAGTTTAGAATACTCTTGTGTGATGCCAATGCAGCTCTGGACTCCTATGGATTGAAGAAGATGAAGCTTTGAGTCCTTCTCTAGAAGTTTTCTGGAAAACAGAGTGTCGTGGTTCTATTCCTTCACTTCCAGCACAGGTGTTCAGCTTGAATGTGAGAGTATTCCTTGTAGTACTTGAACTTCCTCTTTTAAATTTTGTTCTTGATGTGTATGCATTTTCTTCGAGTTCTTTGAGAGTTATTCTCTACATGTATGTGTGTGTCGTATGTATCTTTTGTTCTTCCTTACATATATGTCTCTTTTTCCAGTAGCTCGATATTCCTTTTATTCCTTGAGCTTCGGCAATGGGATTGATTACTTTTTACATGTACGAGGTACGGTTTCCTGACATGCCAACAACCCAATTAATTAATTGCAGTTGCATTGAATTAAGAAAATATGACCATTAGCATTATATTAATAATATTGAAAAAGTATAGATCTTGAGTAACAGTGACTGGTTAACAGTCATCTTCCATCAGTAGCTCTCTGTTGGTAGACTTGTAACGGTAGCTCTTATAATAGTATCTCACGTATCAGTAGCTCCTTGTGTAGTGGTAGCTCCTTGTATCAGTAGCTCTATCTGTCAGTAGCTCTTTGTAAGAGTGAACTTCTTTTGGTATCTATTTCTCGCTATCAGTAGTTGTTATCATAAGTAGTGGTAGCTCTCTCTATCAGTAGCTTCCTCTACCGGTAGCTTCATTCTATCGGTAACTTCACTCTATCGGTAGCTCCATTCTATCAGTAGCTCGTATCAGTGGACTTGTATAACAGTGACCTTGTCTATCAGTAGACTTATTCTATCGGTGGACTTGTCTAACTTGTATCAGTGAGCTATTATGTATCAGATACCTTGTATCGGTGAACTTATATATCAGCGACCTTGTCTATTAGTGACTTAAGAACATAAATTCTTACAAAGTAATTTTTATATGCATATTAGTTCTAGATTGAATTAATATTATACTTCATCATTGTTAAACATAAAATAAACATTGATTAATATATTCCATGATATCATAAGATCATTTTGATATTCATATCAAATCATTAGCATGATTTCATAATTTGAAAGTATAATTAATATATAGATAGATATTATTTGGGATTATAAAAGCATATCTAAACATAATTGAGAATATCAAAACAGGTGAGTCTAACACATGATTCAAGGGTCACTTCTTGTTTTTGGTGACTCCTAAGGGAGTTTTGTGATTCAAGGGTCACTTCATGGTGTCTTTGTCTCTAAGGAAGGTGGTGATGCGGGATAACCACCAATCTTAGTGGTCTGTTCAACTGGTGATACCAATATGTAATATGATGTGCGTCAATAGTTTTGGTGTCTAGGTATGATGTATGACATGGATGAATTTTTATTTTGGTGTTATACATGTCATCAGGTTAAAGCAGTGCACCAAATACCCTCCAGTTTGATTCATCCACTACCCATTCCGACCTAGAAGTGGGACGAGATTTCCATGGACTTTATTGTTGGCTTGCCTCGTACACCTTGGGGGAAGAATTTCATTTGGGTAATGATTGATTGTCTAACCAAATCATTCCATTTCATTCCAATTAGGTATTAATACAAGGTGGATGGGTTGGGAGTGTACTATGTTCAGGAGGTTGTGAGGCTTCATGGTGTGTCTTCAACAATTTTCTCGGATAGGGACCCCCTTTTTATCTCATGGTTCTAGGAAGGAACTCAAAAGGTAATGGTTTCATAGGTCAAGTTTAGTATGAAATTCAATCCTAAAATGGATGGTCATATGGAATAAGAAAATAATATTTTGGAGGACATGGTCCAAGCATGTGTCTTGGATTTCAAAAGCTCATGGGATATTAATTTGGCACTACCACAAAAATGGGCATTCCCAGCACCACCCTTTATCAGCGCTAATGAAAAAGCCCTGATAAAGGGGGGTACCTTTAGCAGCACTAAAAAAATTGTTGAAAAAAGTACCCCTTTATCAGTGCTTTTTTTAGCACTGATAAAGGTACCCACTTTAACAGCACTTTTTTTAGCACTGTTAAAGGGTACCCATTTATCAGTGCTTTTTTTAGTAGCGCTGATAAAGGGGGGTCTTTATGAGTGCTTTTAAAAAAAGTGATGATAAAGGCTCTAATTCAAAAAAAAATCATTAAAAAATATATATTAATATTATATATATAGATATAGTTATATTGATATAAATATAAATTATATTTTTTAAATATAATTTTAAATATATTTTAGATAATTATAAATATACAGTTACACTTTATATATAAGATATTTAGTTAAAATGGATTATAAAAAAAATAAAAAAAATATTATTAATTAATAATTTGCTAATTATTATGGATTAATAGTCATTTAATAACAATTTGAAGACTAAAAAAATTAAAAAATTAAAAAAAGATCGAAAATATGTTGAAAACGCAACTCGAACTTCAAACGGCCATAACTTTTGATCTGGGTGTCCGTTTAAGCTCTACCACATATCAAATCGAAGCCTGCGACGATCGCGATGACTATATGACTTGGGGGAACCCCAGTCAAGGATTTTTGGAGGCCAAAAAAGGCTCAGAAGGCCTCCAGTACTGAGTTTTTAGTCGGGGTACCCCAATTTTTTAACATTTTGTGGATTTTCAACCTCGTTTAAGGGGGTATTATTGGCATTTTTTGTGGGGACTGAATTTATTCCAAGGTATAACATTCATATTGATATTATTTATTTTAAATTTTATTGTTTTTTATATTTCACTGCTATTTATAATCAAATATATAACTATTTGTACATATTTTTTATATATTCACACCTAAAAATTTAATTATAAATATAAATAATAAAATATATTTACATATAAAATATATTATCTTTATCTAAATAATAACTAATATCCATTTTATTTAAAATAAAAATATATGAATATTTATATACCTATATATTAATCTAACTATATATATATAATAATATAACTACATATATATTGATATAACTATAAAAAAATATATTAATATCACTATAAATATATATATATTAATATAACTATATATTTATATTAATATAACAATATATATTACTATATGAATAAATATAACTATATATATATATATATCACTAATAGAAGAATAAATCAATATAGGGGAGTGGAAAAAGCTTCAGGTGCGCAGGGGGGAGGTCTCGAGATCAAATCTGGGTGGAGGCAGGGATACGTGCGCATGGGTGAATCTGGAGCTAGCACTGATAAAGGGTGGAGGTGTACATGCAGGGCACTGGAGGAGGGCGGAAAAGCGCTATAAAAGGGGGGCTCAAGCACTATAAACCCCCCCCCCCCCAAATTGGTAGGATTTTTTTTATTTTTTATTTATTTTTTATTTTTTTTTAACTTTTGTCAGTGATTTTAAAAAAGAGCTGATAAAAGGGGTCTTTTATCGGCGCTAAAAAGAAAGTGCTGATAAAATACCCCTTTATCAGCGCTTTATTTTAGCGCTGATAAAAGACCCCTTTTATCAGTGCTTTTTTTGAGCACTGATAAAAGGGGTCATTATCAGCGCTTTTTGAAGCACTGATAAAGGGGACCCCCCTATCTTCGCCGGCATTTATAGTGCTTTTCTAGCACTATTAAAGGCCATTTTTATGATTGATAAAATCCATATTTGTAGTAGTGTGGGATATGATGATTTTTAATATATTAATAGTTATAAACCCTCAATTCTAATGTCTCCTTTTGGGGCACTCTGTGGTCGGTCATGTCAGTCTCTTTTATGTTGGGATGAGGTGGAAAGACCTCATTATTGGGACTAAGCCTTGTGAAAGATGCTTCTAATAAATTCGAGTTGACCAGGAAACATTTTTTGATAGATTATAGTCATTATAAATAATATTTTGACCCTAGGTATAGAGATTTTTAGATTTTAATGGATGAACGAGTGTTCCTGAAAGTGGCACCTCGCTTGGGTCATCACCATTTCAGTAATCAAGAGAAGCTAACAATGATATATGTCAGGAATTTTGAGATTACTGAGCATACTGGTAAGGTATAATAATAGTTAAATTTTCCCTATCATTTTACATCAATTTATGACGTGTTTCGTGTCACTCAACTGAAAAATTACAACCCAAATTTTTCCCATGTGTTGAATTGGGAGGAGTTGGAATTGGAGATTGATCTATCAGTGTTTTAGCGGCTAGTGTAGATTATAGATTCCCAAGAAAAAGTTATTTGTTTGAATTCTACTCCTTTGGTTTAATTTCATTTGAAGTAAGGTAATTTTGTTCTTGAGACTTGGGAGAATAAGTCTTGGGTTGAGGTGGATACCCATTTTTTCCTTTGGTCAAGCTTTGGGTTAACTTTTTGATGTTGTATTTTTCATGGTGGGGAGAATTTTCAAATTGTTGTCTTTTTTCGGTAATTTTCTATTTAATTTTAGTTTTGATTTTATCCCTTGGTTTCCCCTGGATATTTAGGTTAAAATTGGATCTTTTGGGCTAACAAAAGGTGTTTCATAGTTCGCGCATGGTTTAGAAAATCATGCACCGTTTCCCAAGAAACTATGTGGTCTAGTGTCAATTTTGGATAAAGGTTAATTGCACAGTTGGTGCATGGTTTGGAGACCATGTGGGATATTCCTGAAGAATTTTCTTCTTGGATAGTGAGGTGGACGTGGATTCCACATGATTTGGAAAACCGTACAGGAATATCGTGTGACTTGTATAGGCCATTAAAAATTGGGTTTTTGCCTTTTTTCTTTGATTTTTAACCCTAAACATCCCTAATCCTCTCCATTATAGATTCATCATCCTAGGATCCTCCACCATCTATCCTTTCACACTTGGATATTCATTTTTGTGGCATATTTGGAGTGGTTTCTCCAAGAATCTCTAATTAAGTGTTCTTCTCCCTTGATTTCATTCTTTTCTAGGGTTTCCCTCCTTCTTTGTTGGGGTTTCCTATATCTAGTAGGTTAGGTGACCTATTTATAGTTTGATATTGATTTTTAAGGTTCAATATTGTTGTTTTTTGTTCAATATTTCATTTATAGGGTCCCTTGGTGGTGTTTCTTTGGTTTAGCACCGATTCTTAGAAGTTTCTACAATTGAGGTAGGTGGTTCCATGCTTAAATGTTATTGGGTGATTTTGATATGCTTGATTTTTTTTAAGTTATATGTATTATGAATAAGGTGAGAAATATGTTTTTAAAAGTATTCAAGGTGTGTTTGTGTTAAAAGATGGTTTTACAAAAGAAATGAGTTATGTTCCATGTGTTTTTCATGGGTGCTTCCTTTTTTTCTTCTTAAAGGTGTTTGATAAAATGTACAATGGTGTGAAAAATGTTTTGAAATGGATTTAGTGTGTGTCTATATTTAAGAGTTTTTTATCATAGAAATGGTGGTTAATCATGTGGTTTTATTTTGATTGGCTTGTGCATGTGTGAAATTGATTTCATATGTGATATGTGGAATAGAAATTGAGCACAAAGGGAAACCTAGGTATCTAGGTGGGTGGACTAGGACTAGTACGCTAGTTGACTTATACATGTCTTGGATTGGATTCATCTAGAAGGATTTACTATTACAACACTAACCGAATTACGGTGATGATTGGATACCACTATAACTTTGTATGGACTCCTCTCTAGTGTCTCGTGCATGAGGATGTTGTGGGTTGTGGTATCTATACCATATTTCACCGAGATATAAGGTACCTAGTGTCCCATTGAAGCTAGATCCTGTAGGGATTTATTCGGACATAGTTCTATTTTGTGATATTGTGTATACCATCGGCATATGGTTCTTCTTCTTGTTTATTGCAAAGGAAAATCATGTTTTCCTTTAAAAATATTTTTTATACAAATGGATCTCCCTATTTTATAAAACATTCATGTTAATTTGTCTTATAATGTTTTGGTATGGAATCTTCTTATTGGGTGGAATCTTGTTGGGATTTATATCACACCCTACATACACCTTTGGGTGTACATATAATTTTTTATGTATGACCTAAGTAATGAGAATAGGTTTCATGGTGATGGTAGAACTGGTTTCTAGAGTTCCACTTCGTGCAGGTGTTGGTGGTGGTGGGTTGAGGGTAACATCACTCTTGTTACATGGTGGTTTGGGAGAGTTTTTGTTATTACCATTCAGTCATAGTACTTTTCATTTTTAATAAAGTTGTAAACCATGAATATGAAAAATTATTGTTCCTTTTTTGGGTTTGGTTATTTGTAGTTGTGATGTTTATTTCTATTGGTTTTTATGCTTATGCAATTGGGTGAAATTATTCCCAAATCATACTGTTGATACCTATGAATTAGTTTCCAGCCCATGGGGATTGGGAATTACCGTTAGTATATACCATGAATCAGGATGGTTTCAATTTGGATGACATCTTGTCTTGGTTCATGACATGTAAAATGTAAATGAAAAATAGATCATATCACTTCATGGAGGTGGTAGTCCACACATATGTATGAATGAGGTTATCATATGCCAAATGATTGGAAGGTAATAATTTATATATGATATTATTGTTCCAAAACAATATTTATGTCATGAATATCATATATACTCATTAGTTTCATATTTTAACCATCCAACTGAAGTGGTGATGGAAAACAAACTACACAGCTACATGAATATGGTAAGTTGTACTTTCATACGAGTGATGTTTTCTCTTTTCATAAGATGGAAAAGAGATGGAACATGGATGTCCCATAATCATAATAATATATAAATAGATTTATGATAATAGATTTGTGATTTTATTATGCTAAAACACATTAATAGTAAGTAGAAGATGAACTCACTTTAAAGAGCCAGTAAAGACAATTATCTCTTTTTTGGTAGACTTCCTTTAGATCTCTTCTTAAGAGGCATATGGTTTTTCAATTTGAAAGATCGTAACCTATAGAACTTGGATAATGGTTTTGAGGAGATAAATTTTAAGGGTTTGATTGAGCTAGGTATCTCAAATTGGTGTAAATATTCGAGAGAAGGGGTGTCCTTTTATAAGAGAGAGGAAGGACATTCTTGGAATTTCATAAATAATTAAATTAATATAAATTATATTTCCTTTATAAATGAATAAAACATTATATAATTCAAATATATTATTAAGATGAGTATAAATCCTCTCATATAATAAATTTTTGACAAGTTATAGTTGTTTTTTCACACTTATCATTTAATTTTAACCTCACGTTAACCCTTTTGACAATTACTGCATTCTTAAAGTTTTCAACCCTTTAAGGGTTAATAATGTTACTATAAAATAAAAAACATAAATGGGTCGTGGATGATTTTTAAAACCATATATAATTCATTTTCATGAATCTAATTTTTTATGAGTTTAAATCATTTAATAAAATACTATTTATTATAAAAATCATTAATGTAATTTTTAACATTATTCGCTAAATATGACATTAAATATATAAAGACAAAGTGATAATTTGAATATAATACTTTAAAACCCTTAAATGTAATATTGATCTAAATAATTCATGTGACAAATTAAATAATTAAAATTATATAACATTGAATATTTTTAAAAACATTTATTTTACTTTTATATTAATTGATTAAATAATGTGTTGGTGTTTTGTAGGCATTTAAGGTAATTATTTCATCCCTAAACATTAAAAATATCTTTCCATGATAAAAATAAATTATTTATATTTAAAATAAATATTTATAAGTGAACATAATCTCTATTTATTCTTATTAAAAAAATAAAGATAATAAAACAAAAAGAATTCCATTTTTTGTTTTTTCTTTAAATAAGATAATATAAATGTCGAAATAGTGGGAAAATGGAAAAAGAATATTATAATTTTTTATGATTATGTAGGATATATAATCATCCAATTAAATTATGGAAATTTTTAGGGTCATATTCGAGCCCTTATCATTTTATTTTTAACCTTAATTACCTGATTTACCTTTTACTATGGTAATAAATATTACTAAGGTTATTATTCATAATCTCCAAAAATAAAAGGGACTTATTTACTGAATTTAGACCACATGATTCCAAGTATGGAATATATTTTTTAATATTAAATTAACATATGTGTCATAAATTTCATTTAATATCAAATTATAAAATGCAATGGAAAATAGATTTTAGAAAAATGGGTTTTTAAGACCAAAATTATACTTATTACAAAATTAGGAATGATGATTATTAAAATAAATTTAATTAAATCATATATAATTAAATAATAATTATGCTAATTTTAGAAAAAATTATAAACATAATGATACTTTTTAATGAAAATAAAAAGATTGTTTTACAAAAATTAGTATTAATTACTATTCACAAAAAATCAATCTTTTCAGAAAAATACAAAAAAAGTTCCCTTAGATAATTTTCATAAGATGATTTCAAAAATAAAGAAAATTTTATCAAATAAATTCTAAAAAATTAGATAAATTACTTATACTATTTTCATATTAAAATTAATAAAAATCATTTTTAAAGAAAATATATTTTTGAAGAATAGAATGACTTTAGTAAAAATGAATGTTTATTTCGTAATAATTAATAAATAATTTTTTATTGAGTATGGCCTATATATTCCATGATGTCATTAAACCTATTCATAACTACATACTCAATGGATAGGTTAGAATTTTCATATTTAAATAATTCATTTTTTGGTTCCTTTAGGCTAAGTGACGCGTGTTTTAAATGCTATTGAACAGAGTTTTCTTAAAAAATAGGGATATTAAATTATTCCCTTATAAAAAAATTAATCCTTGAAATTTTAATAAATATTACCTTTTAAATAGATATGGTATGTTCTTCTTCATAACATCCTCAAGTTACCATGTTTCTTCATTTATTTTATGATTTCTCTAATGTACCTTTACTAGTAAAGTTATCTGATTACGAAATACTTGAACTATAGTGTAAAGAATCTAGATAGGCACTTCATAGTAGTATATATGAGGTTCTAGTTATATTTCTTCAAGTGTGATCACATTCATTGGGTCTAGAATATACTTCTTTAATAAAGAGATATGGAACACATCATGTACTTTAGAGAGGCATAGTGGAATTTATAATTGGTAAGCCACAACTCAAATTCTTTCCAAAATTTCAAAAGGTATGATATTCCTAGGGAACATTTTTTTCTTATTTAAAAACATTATAATTCCCATCCATGAATATACTTTCAAGAATATTTTATCTTTCACTAGAAATTACAAACCTTTCCTCCAGTTTTCATTATAACTCTTTTTCTTAATTTGAGTTTATTTAATGTGATCCAAAATAGCCTTAACCTTTATCGTAGTCTCTTAATAATGATCTATGCCCATAAGTTCACTTCACCAACCTCTTACAAATAAGTTGGAGTACGACATTTATTTTCATATAATGCTTTATACGGTGCCATTTGAATACATGGATTGAAACTATTGTTATATGAAAACTCTACGAGAGGTAAATTCTAATCCCAAAAAACTTAAAATTCAAGTGATAATGAAATAAAAATGAATTCCAATGTTTGAATAGTCTTTTCAAACTTTTAATCAGTTTGAGTGTGATATACAGTGCGCAAAATAATCTCAGTATCTAGATCCTTCTTAATACTTTTCCATAATTTTGATGTAAATCATGCACTATAATCAAACACAATTGAAATAGGTTCACCATGAAGTCTTAAAACTTCATTATTATATATCCTTTTGAGGTTTTCAAGAGGTAAATATTCTCTTATATTGAGTAAATGTGTAGATTTAGTAAGGTGATCAATAATAACCCATATTGTATCATTATTTCTAGAAGTATTTGGTTATCTAGTGACAAAGTCCATAGTAATATCATCTTATTCCAACATAGAAATAGATAGAGGATTCATGAATCCTCTAGGATGTTGTCTCTAAGCCTTCACTTATTGACAAACCAAATGTCTTGACACATAATCAGAAATTTCCTGCTCTATATTTTCCCATCAAAAATATTCCTTCAAATATATATACATCTTGGTGCTACCATGGTGTTTGGATAAATTTAGTCTATGATAATCATATAATAATTCCCTTTTCATCTGAGTTATAAATGTAATATATAGCCTCTTTTCAAATTTTAGAACACTATATTGATATATAAGGTTTTTCTATTTTCTATCATTCACTGTTTAATTTTCTTTTGAAAATTCCCACCATCAGGCTAAGAACTTTTTATCATTTCTAATAAAGATAGTTTGGTAACCATTTGAAAAATTAGTGATATTTCCTCTTCCTTAAAAATTACCATATTCATATTCACTAAATCAATGAACATATGATCTCTCTCAGTCATCATTTTGGCCAAAACTCCATGATCTTTCCAATTCAATGCACTTTTTGCCTTATTTTACTTCCCTAAGTGGTAGTGTATTGAGAAATAATAATCCTTGAGTAGCTTGAGCCATCTCTTTTCCTCATATTTAGATCCTTAAGTGATAATATTTATTTTAGTCTCTTATGGTTTGTGTATATCTTACAACTTTCACTATATAGATAATGTTTCTAAATCCTCAAAGCAATGATTATATATTCTAACTAAAGATCATGAGTTGGATAGTTTGGTTCATGATACTTTAACTATATTGATGAATATTCAATAACTTTATTATTATAGATAAGGACACAAACTATTACCTACATTAATTAATCACTATATATCAAAAATTCATCATTTCTTGATGGTAGATTCAAAATTGGAGCATTCACCAATATCCTATTCAATTCTTAAAAACATTCTTCATATTCATTTTTTTATATAATCATAACAAATTTACAAGTAATCTTGGCTAACAGGTTATCCCATTAGAAAAATATTTGAACAAACCACTAATAGTAACTTTCCAACCCAATGAAACTACGTACCTCGGTTATGTTTTCTGGTATCACTACTACAAATATGGACGTTATTAGTGCTAGAAAAGTACATTAATAGCATTAAAAAAATCATTTTTAATCGAGGAAAAGATAAAGGGGTCCCTTTTATCAATGCTCAAAAAAGCGCTCATAAAGGCACCTTTTTATTAGCACTAAAAAAAGCGCTGATAAAAGGGGTCCTTTATCGGCGCTTTTTTTAGCACTGATAAAAGGGGACTTATATCAACACTTTTAAAAAGTGATGATTAAAGTCAAAAAAAATAAAAATAAAATAAAATAATTATATAATGCAGGGGGGAGATTTTAACAGCGCTGGACACCCACCCCCCATTTATCAGTGCTAGGCAGACCCCCAGCCTAACACTCTCACGCGCTGCTCTTCCAGCGCATCCCCCACATGTGGGAACCTCCTTGCTTCCCCCCAAACTCAAACTTGTGACCTCTCCCTTGTGCGCCTCCACCTTTACCACTAATCCATTTCGTTTTTCTTTATCTATTTAATGATATATCTATTTGTTTATATATATATATAGTTATATTTATTCGTATATTAATATAGATTCATATTAATATAAATATATTTAGTTATATTAATACATATATGTTTATTCATATATTATTATATATATATATATTCATTCAAATATTAATATATATTTATATTTGTATATATATATATATTTTTAGTTATAATTTTTTATGTGTATATTTATTTGTATATTAATATATATTTATAAGATTAGTTTTAAATACATTTATAGAATATGTTTTTTATGTGTGTTTATAAATAAATAAATAATTACATACATCCATATATACAACACACACACACACAAACACACACACACTCACACATATATATATTTATGAATAAATACATATATATGTGTATTTGAAAATCCATAGAATGTTAAAACGATCATAACTTCTAATCCAGAAGCCTGTTTCAACTCCACAACCAGTCAAATCAAAGAAAATGATACAATATTTGATATGATATTTGGTACAGGCCTAACGTACATCTGAATCAAAAGTTATACCAATTTGAATGTTAACAAATCGGGTTATCCCGACTAAAAACTCGGTTTTGGAGTCCTTTTGGGCCTTTTTTTGCCTCAAAAAATGTAACAGAAGGTTCCTTTGGGTCATTAGCGTGTAGAGCTCATCGCAGGTTTCGATTTGATATGCTTTAGAGCTCAAACAGACACCTGGATCAAAATTTATGGTTGTTTGAAGTTTGAGTTACATTTTTAACTTATTTAAGATCTTTTATTAATTTTTTTGATTTTTTGTGTCTTCCAATTGTTATTAAATGATTATTAATCGATGATAATTAGAAAATTATTGATTAATAATATCTTTTAAAATATTTTAATGATATTTTCACTAAATTTATTATATATTAAATTTAATAGCCTATTTATACTTATCTAAAACATATTTAAAATATATATATTATATTTATATCAATATAAATATACTCATATAACAATATATTTTTTTCATGGTTTTTTTTTGAAACATAAAATTTAGCAGCGCTAGGGAAAAGTGCTGATAAAGCCCCCCTTTATCAGTGCTACTAAAAAAAGCGCTGATAAAGGGGGGCCTTTATCAGTGTAAAAAAAGCGTGGATAAAGGGGGGGCCTTTATCAATGCTAAAAAAAGTGGTGATAAAGGGTCACTTTTAATAGTGCTTTTTTAGTGTTGTTAAAAGTTCCCCTTTATCAACACTTTTGTTTTAGGGCTGATAAAGCCCCCCCCCCCCCTTTATCAGCACTTTTTTGAGCGCTAATAAAGGGTGGTGCTATGGAAACCCAATTTTGTGGAAGTGTATTGGTCATTATATTACTTCTTTTTTCTTTGTATTATAAACTATGATTCCATCATAGTATAAAATATTTCCACGAAAAGAAAAATTCTAAAGCATGAATTCAAAATTTCTAAATTTCCCATGTAACTATTTTATTTTAAGATTCTCAAGAATGATCCCCAAGTGATTCGAATGATCCATATAGCTTTTATAGTACACCAAGATATCATTAATAAATACTACAAAAAATTATCAATATATTCCTTGAATAATATTTTCAGTAGATCTGTGAAAATAAATTCATCATTAGTCAATCCAAATGGAATTATCATAAACTCATAATGTCCATACGTTTTTCGTAAATCTATCTTTGGAATATTTTATTTATTCACTCACAGTTGATGATAACAAGGATGATTGTAAATCTCTGAAAAAAATTTATCTTCATAAATTTAATCAAATAAGTAATCAATGAAATCTAGGGGTTAATTTTTAATTATCATAACAGCATTGATTTCCCTATAATCAATGTTCATCCTTATAGATCCATCTTTCTTCTTAACGAATAGAATAAGGCTCCCCAAGGTGAGACAATAAGGATTATAAATCCCTTTTTACACAAGTTATATAGTTTTTTCTTAAGCTCCACTAATTACATAGTTTATATTCCTTAGGGATTCATTGATATAGGTCGTTCATTAGGGATTAAATCAATGGAAAATTCAACTTCATGTTCTGGAAGATTTCTAGGTAATTCCTCAGGAAATATATCAATGTATTCTTGTAAAATAAGTGTATCCTCAATTAAAAGATCACATTTTTCATCAATATATTTTGAATTCTCTTCCACCTCATGAATATCATTTAGAAGAGCTAATAGAGGTGGATCTATACATGACTCAAATGATAAATTCTCCCCTCTAAAGATAATGGATTCTAAATCTTCATCATGAATCGTAATTTCCAACTCTTTGCAACCTTTTTTTCAATTTACATTGAAATCCATCCCATAGAAATTATTTTATCAAAATAAACCATAGTTATAATAATAAATTATGAAAATAGGGCATGTTTATGTGTCATAATGGGAACTGACAAACACATCCTTGTTACATTGATATTTCCTCTAGGATTTTTGACTGAAAACTCCCTTCTTAAAGTGATAGAGAAATATCTAATTATCTTAGAAAATATGGTAGATATAAAAGAGTTAAAATATCTATAATAAAATAAATCATTTGATAAATTCGAGGCTATTAATAAAGTACAAACCAACACACCATTGGGGACTTCAACCTCAGCTGTACTGATCGTATGAATTTCTATTTCCCCCATCAACGTATTCTATGGTACATTCCATTAATGCTTGTGGAACTCATGTAAATAGTGGAATGTTTCTATATGGTTGAAGAACTAAGAATCATTGATTTATTTATTCCCCTTATATTCATTATCTAAATGGCCCTGATCTCCACACTTGTAAAAAACTCCCATTACATTTAATAATTTTATAGGATGATTCTTTCAATAATTTTCGAATGATGTGAATTGTTTTTCCCCTTATTCTTATTTCATTATTTACCTTTTTTCATGGTACTCATCCAAACTCTTTGTCTCTAGATTTCCCATAAATATATAGGATCAATAAAATCACCTCTATATTTTTATGTAACATAATAATATTTCATCATATGATGAATAAGTTTGAGAAAATAGTTCCCTTTAAAGGTTTGTATTAAGTCCTTCAAAGAAATGGTAAGTATTTCTCTCTGGATTATGTTTATAATCCATAGCATACTTAGATAGTCTTGTAAAGGTATCCTCATAGTCCACAAAAATGTTTCCCTTATTTTTCTTTAATATGAAGAACACTCTATTAATTTTAGTTTTTTGATCATGAGAGAAATATTTATCAAAGAATATTACTTTGAAAGATCCCCATTCTATATATTATAATTCTTCTTCCTCCCTAGTATTTTGTAACAATGACCACTATTGATACTCATTTCCTCTAAAATAATACCCTACCATCATAATGTTTTCCATTCCATTTCATCCTAAGGTGATAAATATATTTTCAAGATACTTGATTCATTTCTCAACTACCACTAGATTAGTATATCCACTAAAATATGGTGGATTCTGATGGATAAAATGATTAAATATAGGTGTATCATTTCATAGAACATCATTTTGCTCCATATGTGAAGTGTTATTAGATATATACTGGGTAAACTACCCTAATATGGTCATTATATGATTATCATCATGATTAACTATATTGTTTTCTCAGTAGGGAAATCCCTATATTGACTATGGTTGTTGATTCTCTTTCTTCCAGTAGGTGTCATCACTAAATAATGGCACGGACTGAGTTATATCATAATCATCATGAATATTAATCCATAAAATAAAAATATCTCTAACAAGTTCCCAAATACTATAAGATATTATCATAATTGTCATGCAAGTTATGTTTATTTATAAAATATAGTTCCCAAGATTTCTAGAAAACATTATCTAATACCAACTATGACAACCCCAAATAAAGTAACCCAAAGTCAATGTCTACTTTATTATTTTGTTACTAGATAAAAGTAATTGTATCCCAAAGTGTCAACCAATTTAGTAGTCTTAAAGAACCAGATACACACATGATTCTCATATTACATTGGAAATATACAATAAATAGAATAAAAGAATTATTTCATCAATGATATTATTCATAATATCCTTTTTCTTATCCTGGAGAAGAAATAAATGGGTGAGCTCAGATGATTAGAAAATTTTATGTAAAGCGAAACATATCATGTGTAAATAAGGAAAAATCAATATGGTAAGGTAAATAAATAAAAATTCATTCCATTTAATTAATAACTAATTAAAAAATGCATCCATGTATAACATCAATACGGTAATATCATGGATAATAATATCTATATTATCAATTAATTAAATTTATAATATTGGATGTCATGATCTCAGACATCATGATATCACTATCATCAATACCTTATTCTAAGATATTTTAAAAGTATGGCTAAATATCCATTTAATTTGGCCAATAGATTTATCTCATGAAACCAATCAATGCATCGAGGGGGTATATAATTTTGGGGGACACCTATCACTTAATGTCTAATGAATTATCTATATATTTAATGATAAATTTAATTCAAGAAAAATATGCCTTATAAATATATTTTTTTATTGAGTAAAGAATTCGAATTGTCAATAATTCCACAGTCAATCAAATAAATTTAAAAGTAAAACACCTCATGTAGAAATGGTATACAGTTTAGGAAATAATAATATCCATGATACATAGAATATGGATATTTAATGGAAATGTTACTTCCAATTAATAATGACCATAAATACACCAAAGGGTAATTATATACTCCATACAAAATAAATTGGGTGCATTAAATTAAAATATGCCTCGATGAAAGGAAATTGAGACAGAATCTCCTACCTAAAGTTTGACCCACCTCGTAATTTATTGTATCCTCCCATATAATAAATTTATATTTATTATAATTACATACCAAAAAAATATACATATATATAATTTCATATATGATCCATTAATCACATTTTATCACCCATTTGATAATGATCTTTTTACTATTATATTTATTTCAGGTGTTAACTACATTATTTTGTGTGTATATTTTTATTTATTAGTTCCAGTACTTATACTTTTATTATAGTTAATTGTCATAATTTTTTTATTCATGGTGTAAATATAATATATATTCAATATATATATATATATATTTAAATTCATCCATAAAATATACCGATAGAAAAATAAGTCACACCATTCATGGAGATGGTAGGTCTTATGTACGCAAAAACATTGTTTTCACTTTCAAATGATGGAACAAAAGATGGGTGAATAATAATAAATATTTCTATAATCACTATTATATCATATATAGTCATTAAATCCATCCTTATTATCATCCATGTAAATAATAAATGAAAAAATGCATTGCTTCGTGGAGGTGGTAGTCCACACATACGCTCAAGCAACGTTATCATTTTCCAATGGATTGAAATGCAAGAAGGTATATATAATATTATAGTTAAAATATAATATTAATGTAATAAATATTATATATACTCATTAGTTCTATCTTTATAATCATCCAAGTAAAGTGGTGATGAAAAAAGAATTACATTCCAATGTGGAGACAATAATATATAAGTATGCAGGAGCAATGTTTTTGTTTTTCGTAGGATAGAAAAGAGATAGAATATGGTTGTACCAAAATAATAATAGAGTCTCATTATATTTATGATACTATTTTTATTATTTTAGGATGTTTAAAACATATTAAGAGGAAGTATAAGAAGAAATATACTTGAAAGAGTCGGTAAAGATGATTACCTCTACTTCAGTATACTTCCTTTAGATATATTTTTAATGGACCAAGGGCTATATTTTTGAAGGAACAAAACCAATATAACTTGTAAAAAAGTTTTTAGGAGATAATTGGGTAGGTTTTTGTCATTCAATATGTCTCGAATATGTGTAAACAATTGAGAGAAGGTGTGTCCTTTTATAGGGGAGAGGAGGGGGATTTTTGGAATTTCTTGAAGTATTAAATAAATATAAATTATATTTCATGTCTAAATGGATCCAAATTGATATAATTATAATATAGGATTATTATGAGTTTAAAAACTATAATAAAATCAAAATTTACTAATTTTAGTCTTTTTTTCACACTTATCATTTAATTTTAACCCCTCATTAACCCTTTTTACAATTATCGCAATTTTAAAAATTTCTTCCCTTTAAGGGTTAATAATGATACTATAGAATGATAAGAGACCCATAAATGGACCATGTATAATTTATAAAGCCATATATAATTTATTTTTACTAATATAATATTTTTATTAATTTTAAATAATTTAATAAAGTATTATTTATTATAAAATATCGTTAATGTCATTTTTGAAACTATTCGATTAATATGACTTTAAATAAATAAATAAAAAGATGAAATCAGAATATAATCATTTTAAACTACATAATATTTTCATATATATCTATAAAATTCATTTGAAATATTAAAAAATCAAAGTATATCACTTTTAGTATTTTTAAAAATATTTATTTTATTTTTCTATTAATTGAATAAATATTATGTCGGCGTTGTGCCATCATTTTAGGTAATTATTTCTCCACTAAAAATTAGAAATAAATTAGAATGATAAAAAAATAATTTATCATTAAAATTAATATTTATAACTAAACATATCCTTTATTTATCCTTATGTAAAAAAATATAATAAAACAAAGAGAATGACATTTTTTACTTTTCTTTAATCTAAAAAATATAAAGGTCAGAATCATGGCCTGGTGACTACCAAAGGACATTTATTATACTTTTGGATGATTATGAATGATATATATACACAAAAATTAATTTAATTCTAGTGTTAGGGTCATCTTTTAGTCCATGTCATTTTATTTTGAACCTTAATTACCCGATTTACCATTTACTTTGGTAAAAAAAATACTAAGGTTTTTAAACATAATATAAAAAAATAAAAGGAAACTACTTACCAATATTAGGAATTGTAATTCCAATTAAGGGATTTATTTCTATATATTAAATTCAAAAAATTGGAATAAATTAATTTTCATAAAAATGCATAAAATGTAACGAAAAACTCTTTTAAGAAAAATGTGTTTTTAAGCCCAAATATGTACTTATACCAAAATTAGATGTAATGATGATTTTAATGAATTCAATTATATTATATCTAATTAAATAATAATTATTTTAATTTGTGATCAAATTCAATTAATAATGATACATTTTATTGAAAATAAAATTAGAGTTTTACAAATGTCAGTATTTTTTACTATTCCCTAAAAATATAATTTTTTTATAAAAATAAGAAATATTCACCCTACGATAAATTTTATATTATTATTCCTAAAATTAATTTAATTTTATCAAATAAATTTTATAAACTTATCAAAAATTAATTATATTAATTTCTTATTTAAAAACATTTTTTAAGAAAACATATTTTTAAAAATAAACGGCTTTACTAAAAAATTAAGTGTTTATTTCCTAATAATTAATCAATAAGTTTTATTTATTATTGAATATATATTTCATAATATGGTTATTCATATTCAAACTCCAATTCAATGGATTGGGTATAATTATCGTATTTAAATAATATTTTTTTTGGTTTGTTTAAGATCGGTGTTGTATGTTGTATACATTATTGAATATAGTGTTCTTAACAACTCGAGATATTACACAGGTATCCAAACCATGAAAGCTTTCCAGACATGAAAAAATATAAAAAATATAAAATTAAATTAAATTAAATTAATAATAATAATAATAATAATATAATTCTTACCCACCCATCAACCCCCACCCCACCCCCTTACTTGATCTTTGACCCTCACCATCTCTCGTTCAGTGCCTAGAGAGGATTTCAATTATGTGGCCTCACCCTCCTATTCCACCAGTTTTTAGATGATTTCTTATTTTACTCTTGGTGTTATTATCCCAAGCTTTCTTATCCTCTTCTCCTCATACTTTCTTTCTCCTTTATTCTTGGTTTCCCTTCCCTCCCATATGGCGCACACACTATGGATGAACCCCAACCTGAATATGTATTTTTCTTTGGATGTATGTCTATTATTGTAGTTCTTGAGGGTCAATTTGATGATTTTTATTGCGGTTTTCACAGGAGGTGAAAACTCACAAACCTTTCATGAGTTGATTTCATCTTTTTTAGGTAGGTTACCCTATCTCCAAGCCTTTAATTTGAAAAATATAATTTATTGATTTTTTAAAGTATGTTTTCATTATTACATAAAGTTTATATACTATGTCAAGTGATTTTGATTATTATATGTGGTTTCTCATTATTTCTCCATACTTTTCTTAAACTTATAACAATGGTTTCCCTTGTTAAAGCATGTTTCCAAGTGGTTTTTGAAATGTAAAGTAGCTGAAATGTTTAAATTTTTTTCAAAATGATTTATACCATGTATATTGAAAATGTAAAAGTTTTTTTTGCCTTTCAATCACCTTTTCACAAAGTCCCAATGGCATGTTTTGGTTTCCTAAATTTTTTCTAAATGATTTATAATCCTTTGGTGTGTGAAATGTGACTTATACACATATACATATATGGATATATATATAATACCTCTTTATACATATTATCACATGGATTTAGGAATATGTGAATTGTGATATGGGGTATTAATATATATATATATATATAAGGGTGTATATGTTTCTATGTGATAAAGAGTGGTTTGGGGATTTGGGAAGCTCGGGTTTAAAAGTGGTTTTCCAAATGAATGGTGTTTGTTTCCAAATATTTAGGCTCAGTAGGCATTTTCCATAGTTTTTTTAAAAAATAAGATCATTTGAATGGAATCCTAAAATTTTACATGGTTTTGGAACTCATATTTGATATGATTGGCATGTTGATATGTTTTGAGAAAAGGGGGATTCACATCGGTAGTGAAGGAAGGTGAGGTTTTGTTTTATACTTTCTCTACAGTATTGTGTCATTAAAAATTAGTTTGTATACTAAAACTACATTATATATTTCCGTTTCATAGAACAAGGGAATCCTAGGTACCTATATGGGTGGAATAAGAACTAATAAACTCAGGCGAGATAGTAGGGACACGACCTGGTCTCCCTAGTAAGACCACACTACAACACTAACTAGACGACGTGATGATATTGTGAGTAAAAATAGAACTTTGGTTGTGTCCTCTATAAAGAATCATGTATGAGGGGATTATCTTGATTCTTGATCAATGAGGGTACAAGGATCATAATTACTGAATAAACGGAGTTATTTAAGGGTTTTCCATTGTGATTTATCTCATTTACTCATGTTTTTCAAGTAGTCTTTTAAAATGATCTTCTATACAGTTTCCTTTTTTATCTAATGTGATAAGAAAAAATAATTTACATTAATCTATTTCTAGTGAATTGGGATATAATTTCTACTATTTTCTGTTACATTGAAAATTTTTTCCCCTTATGTTTCTTCTTATGAGTGGGTATTTTTATATTTTATCATGCTTTGGAAATGGTTTTAAAAATAAAAAGGGGAAATAGTTTTTCTAGGTATTGGTTAGGAACTTTTTTTAGAATAAAGGGAAACCTTTTTATTATTATATTTAAAAATAGCATGAAATTTTTTTATTTTTAAAAGGTAAGTAATATGCCATATTTTATCTTTTTAAATTCCTACTAGGAATTTTTATGCTCACACCTATATTTTTAGAATTTTAAAATTGAAGGTTATAGATTACCATTTATTATTACCCATGGAGAGGTTTGTTTATTGTGTGTTTTTCAGTGAATTCTATATTCATAAGGAGACAGGCTTGTTTGTAGTTTAGATTTTATTTTAGTTTCATTTATTGTACTGAACACATAGGCTTCTACTACTTTCTATGGACATAGGGTAACTATAATATCTAGTTGGTGAAGTAGAGCCATTAAAGGTGGGTATATTTTCCATATAGGAGAGGGTATTCATAGGGTGAGGGAGGTTTTTAGTGATCGTTGTTGTTTTTATGATTTCGGGTTTTGATATTAGGATTTATGTTTGTTTATCTTTCATTGGTATGGATGTCCAATGTATGGATATGTCATGCCAGAATTTTATTTAAATTTCAACTACTTTTTTTAATTAAATAATTAGGTAATATCATTCCTAAGTGTTTATTCTTTGATACCCAAGCCCTTATGCTAGCTCGTGGGGATCAGTAATGCCCTTTGGGACTTATAACAAACTGGTTTAGACATCCAATTGAAGGAATAATTGGGTTGATTCATGAAAAAAATGGAATCATAGGAGGATTTGGGTGGTTTTCCCTATAAGAACCATGGATATCTCAAAATTATCACTTAATATTTGGGATTATCTTTTTATTGGAGATAGGATTTTTGAGACTAAGGAGGTACACTTTGGAAGAGTGTTATAAACTCTTTTATTTTTGGAGCCACGAATCAATAGGGGATACGGGTATTTTTGGTTTTTATCTTCTGTTTTGGGGATGAAACAACAGTCGATTTAGTGGTACACAGTGTGATCACTAAGATCAATAACCTATGTAGAGCCTACATACATGGTTTTTTTGTTACTCCTGGTGATGTTAATGTGGTTGACACATGGTCCACCAAGCTATGCAGTAAACTCATTCATGGTCACTATTCCCTTTCATGGATGGATTTATGATTCTTGTTGTTTGTGAATTGAGTTTTAACCAAAACTTGATAAATGGTTTTGATTTTATATTGGTTTTCAAGAAAAGTTTTATGATTCTGAGAAAAATTTAAGTGTACGTTTTGAAATGGTATTAAGTGGATAAAGTCAATTTGAAATTTTAATAGGGAAATTTTGTGATGGGTAAACATTATATGAAAGTATTTTATATATCTCTGATTAAAAATATTATATTTAGTGAAATTATTTGGTTTTATAAAAATATTAAGAGGGGAATTCCAAAATTTTATGAAAAGGGAGTGGGGCCTTGATTTTTATCATTTGGGTTTGTCTAAATTTAAGTTTTGGAAAACACTTTGAAGTGAACTTGGTTGGATTTTTCAAAAGTGGGTGAAACATTTTCAGGGTGCATTTTTTCAAAATAAGTATTTGTATTTTCAAATTCAAAGTTGGTAATTTTAAAGGAAAAGGAAGTAGTTTTAAAAAATGACTTCATTTTATTGAGTTGTGTTTTTAGTTTTAGTTTTTGATTCATTTTGGGACCATTTTACAAGGATTATGAAGTACGATCTGATGGGTTTTGGTTTTTTGTTAGTTGAATTTTCCCAAGAAATGTATTAATAAATGGTAGATGTTCACCTAAAGAGGTTCTGTAAGTTACACTACCAAAATAGGAAGTTTCATACAATGATTACAACTCCTAAAAATAGGATAGCATATGTCTCAAGATATCATGGATCTAACCATGAGACTTTGAGTGAATCTTTTCATGTAGTGTAGTAGCTTCTCAGTGTGATGAATGATGACCTAACTTGTTTTTTCTAATTTCAGAGTAGAAAACATTTTATTTTTCCCTTACTGTGTTTTTTTATTTTTGGAAACCTTATTATTTTGGAGTTCTTGGGGGATATTTTTTTGTGGTTTGATCCCTTCATGATTTAGGTGGTCAAAGACTTTGATAAAATTAAAAATAATCAAAACTTTGGTTATTCACCTTTAAAAACTCTTTAGATAGTATCAATTATTTTAGTGATCAACCTTTCTAATAAGATGTATTCCTTGGTATTGGTATTTCTTTGGTTGGGAAATTCATGGGTGAGTTTTGGGATAACTAGTAAGGGTAACTTATGTATATGATCATTTGGGTTTACAGAGGTTTAGTGTTCCAAGTGACGATCTTAGCTTTTCCACCCTTGGACCAAAACTCTATCTCGTGTTCATCTTGTTGAGGTATGTTTTGTTAGGGAATTCTCAACTGTATCTTGTCTTCCTACTCCAGTTAGTTGGTTACATATCTCTTTATTATAGGTGTTAGTCCATCAAATTCATGGTTTTAAAAATTGTATAATTTTATTAAGTGGTGGATTGTTTAAGGTGTATTGAATATTTAGAATGGTTTTGAGGATAGTTAGTTTTTTATGGTTTCTATTGGGATCCTTCACTTCTTTTTCCTGCTTCTTATTCCTTTGGTATTTCCTAGGTTCCCTGTCTATTTTTTCTCTCAGGATGAGGTTCTATAACTTATTGTATCATTTCTATCTTGTGATGATTCATGTTTCTTTTTTTATTTGGAAAGTAGCATTCAACCATAATTCTAATATAGTGGGAATCCACCTTATAAGGAGGTCATGGTGAACCCAGTTTCCAAGATTTCTTGATGGGGTAATTCTTTATTTCTACACCAACCAACCCTGATTATAGTAGTTTAGTCATCCAATACTATGTTTCATGTAATATATTATCATTGATATCCAGAAAATAAAATAATGGTTCTCTTTGGGGATTTTTATTTTAGGGATCATGGTGTTCCATGTTTTGAGTTTAATTTAGGAAAAATAAGACTCTCTCTCTCTCTCTTTTGATCCTCTCATTTGATGGTTTTAGTTACTTATTATTGTTATCTATTTGATATATGTTTTTATTGTAATTTGAGGATGATTTTAACAACTTATTGTGGGATTTGGAGTTTTAGGTTTTGAAAGGAAGATTTTCTTGGCTCTTGGTCTTCATATTTTGAGGTTCTCGTCCGGAATGGTAGTTTTTTCTTTCTCAGTGTCATGATCAACCGAATCAATTTAAATTTTCTATGTTAATAAAGTTTTATAATGGGGAATATTTTCACACCCCAACCATGATATATTAATTAATTTTAATTATTTAATTATTTTTATTCTTATTTTTGAATTTTGGGTTGATCCGATTTTAAATTTTAAAATTTGAGGATTTTCAGCATAGATGCACGGTTAGTGAACAGTTAGTGGAAACTGTGTGCAGACCATGTGTAGGTGTCTATAAATTTTATAGATCAAACCACATAGTTATAACATATTTTCACACACTATGTTTGTTTCTTATGTAATGTTTCTAGTCATTTCAAAGTGGGCTCATAGTTAAAACATACTTTGTCCAACCATGCATGAAAATGGTGTGAGTTTCCCAAACATGAAAAAAATTAAATTTATAATAATAATAATAACCTAAATATAATAATCCCCCTACCCTTACCCAATATTTCACCCTCATCCGGAACCTCTCTCATTCTACACCCAAAGTGGATCTTGACTGTGCGACCTCCCCCTCTTATTTGTCTGATTTTCTATTGATTCCTTCTCTGATTCTTGGTGCAATCATCCCAGGTTAGCTTCTTCTATTCTCATCTTCCTTTATTTCTCCTTTATTGTTGGATTCCATTCCCTCATATGTGTTGTGCATGCCATGGACTAACCCTAACATTAAAGAGGTGTTTGTTTGGGTAGATCTTGATTCCTAGGGTTTATAAAGGTTGAATTGAAGTGGTTCTTGTAGTGTTCATCAAAGGTGACAACTCACAGACCTTGTGTGACTTTATATATGATTTTTAGGGTATGTTATCCTATTTATAATACTTTAATTTAAAAACTATGATTTATTTATTTTTTAAAATTATTTTTTCATTATTATATAAATTTTATAAGCTATGTGAAGTTATTGTGGTTCTTGGAAGTGGTTTCCTACTAGTTTTCCATACATTCCTTAAAATTTTGGCATGGGTTTCCCCAGTTAAAGAATGTTTACAAGTGGGTTTTTAAATGTAAATTACCTTAAAAGTTTAATTGGTTTCCCAAATGAATTATAACATGTATATTAGAAATGGAAAAGGTGTTTTGGTCATTTCACTAGTTTTTTCCTAATGGCCTAATGGCATGTTTTGGTTTCCTAAAGTTCCTCTAAGTAATTTCTAATCCTTTGGGGTATCAAATGTGACTTATATATGTATAAATACATATATATCTAAGTTATATCTTTTTTACATATTCTCACATCGAATTGAGAATATTTACATTGGGATAAGGATTAATTACATATATAAGGGTGTGTAGGTGTCTAAGTGATAGAGAGTGGTTATGGGATTTGAGATGTTATGGTTTAAAAGTAATTTTTCTAATGAATGGTGTTTGTTTCAAAAGGATTAGTTATAGTTGGAACATTCTTAATTTTTTCTAAAAAAGTAAGAGCAGTCAAATGGAAACCCGAATTTATGACTAGTTTTGAAACTAAAATTTAATATGATTGGAATGTTTATATGGTTTGAGAAAAGGGGGATTCACGTTGGAAGTGCACAGAGGTGACGTGTTGTTATATTCTTTTTCTATAGTACTGTGTGATTGAAATTTGTTTTGTATAATGAACCTACCTTATATACTCTGGTAATGAGAATGGAACATGGTAATCTTGGGAAACTAGGTGATTTGACTAAAGACTAGTACGATGGGGAAATATGGTAGGGATATGGCCCGATATCCCTAGAAGGATTATGGTACAACAATAACTAAATGACTTGATGATACTATGGGTACCACTAGAAAAAAAAAAATTGGCTTGATGAACTTATATTTTCATGAAATAATTTAAACATTTTATAATGGTTTTGAGAGTTTTTAATCAATATACCCTTATATTTGATTATTTATTGAAAAATTTTCGATTTACAAATAAATAATTAAAATGAATTAAAATTTTGGTTTTTAATGATTTATTTTATTGAAGAATATATTGTGGAAAAATTATTACGATTTTAAATGTTTTTTAGGAAAAAAATATGGCTAACTTGATAACCCTCGACCTCAAGGGCTCCACAAGCCCCACAACCAACCCTACTAGGTCATCCGATCAAGTAGAGCCAAAGGGAAGGCATGTTAGTGGTAGGTGGTGATTAGGCCTATGGGGAGGAACCAATGGGTATATAGGTTGGGTTGAAACCTACATGGGCTACATGACTCATTGTGTCCTGATATATTTGTGTGTAGAATAATTGGGAGGTCATCCCCGAAGTTCCCTTCTAACAAAAGGCTGCCATGCAATATTTTATAAACTAGTGTGGAAACCATTCTCATTTTCATTGTGGGACTCATTCTCCATGGTATTGTTCATCACTAAAAAAATTCATTCTTACTTCGATTGTGAACACCACCACTCAGATATAATCCATTATAGCCCCTCTCCATGTGTTCCACTACTCAACATCTCCAACCACCACAAAAACATGCTAGATACGCCATTAAAGATTCCCTGGAAGATAAAGCTCATGCTAACCACCACTAAAAATGCTTTAAACCAGCTAGTATATCCTCTAGGATCCAAGATTAGCCCCGTGCACTGCGGATAAAGAGTAGTTAGATCCATACAGCCACGATGAAGGCCAGATGGAATCTTGGACTTACCTATTCCACTTCCATGTGTCCATGCACCACCATGAAAAAATATAAAAAAGTGATTCATTAGAATATTATTTCCTTGTGGTAGTGGAAGTCTTCAATAAAAATGAGAAATAAACTATATCTATGGTGATTCATAGGGTTATTTACAAAATACCCTTAAAAAAAGAGACACCCAACATCCAATTTTTTTTTAAAAAAAATAAAAGCTTGAGCCAAGGAAAAATATGATAAATTTAAAGTGAATGTATGAGGATCGTTCCACCTAAAAATAAAAGGATATTTCACAATATAGAGAGGATCAACCATGAGAAGGAGGCCATACACTAGGAGGCTGAAGATACATTTTTTGTTCTTTTGTTCCTTTTAATTCTACTTTAGTTTTATATTTGTATTAGCTTTATTTATTTTCTTTGTAAATTTAATTCATGTATTTTTATTAAAGTGATCCGTTTTTTTATTTCTTCCATTGCGTTACTTATTCTTATTTTTATTCTCTCATTTGTTTTATTTTATTTTATTATCCCATTATATTTTTATTTTATTTTTATTCATCTTCTCTTCTTAAGTTTTCTTCAATAGGGACCAATAACCCTCGATAGTGAGGGAATGACATGAGGCCTGTCTCGGGGGGATGTGTGTGGTGTTCTGTAAATTCTATGCTTAAATTACATATTTTTTAATTTTTTTGTGGTGAATGAGGATGACATGCATGGGTGTGGAAATTTCCTACCACGACATGAAATTCAAGTTCACTCCAATAATTTAATTCAAAAAAATATATCCCTTATGTTGAACTCAATCTCTTCATATAATAGGGTTTACCAGTTCTATATCATCCTTCCTTTTTTATCATAACTTTTCATTACATTTTACGAACAGAGGACTTTTAAAATCTAGTGTCATGGAAATCAGGGAAAAAATACATGAAAACATAAAACATTATTTTAAATACCCTTGAAAAGACTCTTGAAAAGTTCATCCTATGTACAATAACTTCATCTCATAACCTAGAGACATACATCAAAGGAAAGGGAGAGCAGAAACCCCAATAAGAAAAGTAAGGGAATCAGTCTACTTTTGATATCAATAAGAACTTGATGAAAAACATAAATACAGGAGAAATGAAAGTAGAGGCATTTCATAATGAAAATAACTTGAATCATAACATGAATATGGGGCTATAACATTTAATTTAGACAATCATGAAAATATCACCAAGGTTCATCCCAAAGGTGTCATAAAAATTACCAAGGTTATTCACCAAGGTATAGTGAAACTTGTCATATCTAGAGATTAAATTCTTTACCCAATGCATTGGAGTGATATCAGGGAACACCATTAATATGTCTTTATTTCACTGTGATCCACATAGATCATAATCAAACATTTCATAAATAACCCATAGAGAGTAAAAGAAATGGGTTTCACTTCAAAATCATGACGTTTTAAAAGTGCTTAAAAATAAGATCATTATGTCATTTATAACCCATGGAAAGAGAGTGAGGGTTATATGTATCTAAATTCCAAAATCAAATATATCAATTTTATTATTTATTAACACCCATATAAATGAAAATGTTCTGGGTATTCACATAAATAAAACAAGAGAATTTCTTAAGATAAAGAGAGAGAAATTTTGAGAAACAATTTCTGCAGCATAACGACAATATAACATGAATTTAGAAAATAATAAAATGAGAGGGGACAAGGGTATCCCATCCAAAAATGAATCAATTTACAGTATAGTTACAGATTAAAATTTAAATAATATAATCATGCGGATATTTGAATGACATGTCACTTGAAAAGGAAACTTGAAAAAAAGAGAAAATGTGATTTCTTTTACGAAAATTCGGCAGCCTAACGACGTCACATAAAAAATTAGAAAAACAATTGATGAGAGTGGAGAGGGTATATAATCATTTGGAAATAAAATAGATATAAATAAGGATATATAAGAATATACCCCTACATAATAATATGGAAGTTGGAAGACATAACATAAAGGAAGTCATGACTTAAAAGAGGGGGGTGGAAGGTTCCCTTACCATGAAGAGTGACTTCGAAAGCATGAATGTTGAGACCTTGGGGGGGCTTGAGGGAACCCTGAGAGTACTCCTTGGTAGTTAAAGAGACCATACCTTTGTTGAGGAGGATTTTTTAATTAAATAAATGAGAGAATGGCTTGGTATTTATTGGAAACGTGAGGGAATATTTAATTAATTTTCAAGGGACACCTCATCGGTGGTATTTGAAAAACCATGGGCTTTCCCATGGTATTGGCCACTTGGGAAACCTCATAGCATATATTACTATTCACAAGTTTAAAAAAAATTATTACATCATAATTACATCATTAATTATGTCATTAAACACCCAGAACTCAAAACTGTATATTTACTATTCACCAAAAATTCAACTGTTTCAGAAAAATCCCAAAAATTCACCCTAACCTAATATCGATGCTATGAATTCAAAAATGAACTCCATTTTATGAAAATAATTTTATAAATATTTTTAATTTAATTTTTAAATAAAATCATTATTTATTCAAAAAAATAACTCTAAAACGATAACTTGTTTTATAACACCTTGAAAAGTAATCAAGGTCCCATAAAATTATTGTATAACCATAAGACAATAAAGTAACAATTTATGATTAAATTTTATGAAAATAAATTTTCTTTTTAAATTATTAAATTAATTATAAAATTGTAAATAAAATATTTATGACATACAAAAATATCAAAACTTATACTATGATCATTTTTTCACTTTTAAGATGTTCTAATTGTATTTATATATTCATGGGTGAAGTTTCTATTTTTTTGGCCGATTTACTATTCATTAATATTAATAAGGGTATTTTACTATTCATAATTTATTATTCACTAAAAATCAAGTTTATCTTATTAGACTCTAAATTTCTTACTGATCACAATTGTAGAAGACCGTTTTTTTTTTAAAATCATTTCACATTAATAATTATTTAAAGTTTACATTAATATTTTAAAATACATTTTTTTTAAAAAATTCATTAGTAATATGTAACTATAAATTTATCCTACATTTATTCAGATATTTTAAATTCACCAACTTTTTCATAATAAGAAATAACAATTTTACTAAGAAAAATGGTTTGCACAAGTAACTAAGGTCGCGTTACATAGCCCCTTATTACACATACATAGGACCTAAGTGTAAGGTGTGCTATGGTGATAGAATCTTGGGGCGGCTCAAACAACATTGCTCGAGTCATGATTTCAATCAGCTTGAACATCTCCCTTATGTGATTTTGTTCAAGCTTCACATGTTGAAGCTCATCTTGGGCATGATCAAAGCCCAGAGATGTTACCTCCTTCCCAAGCTCTGATAGATGGGATTTGTATGTCCTGAGACTACTGGATGAGGACATCAACTCTTCTTTCTATATTTATTAACCAAGATCACTTTTATTTATAAACAATAATTTTAATGTTAAGAGTTTAGTTTCCAATGGTCATATTGACCAATAGTCATATAACAGTCAAACCCCAATGGTCTCATTTAATTATACACACTTTCTTAATTAAAGGATATAGTTTTGTTGAGTATAAAATAACACACAAATTTAGGAAACAAAAATTATTCAAAAGTTTTGGTCCTTAGAAGTTCAATGGATAAAATGGAATATGATGGAGTGAGTCCTAGAAGACTTCAAACTCTCGATTAAGGTTTGACATCAATCTTGATTATAGAATAAGGTAGATTCTAATTTTCTTTGGAATTCAAGGTTTCACAATCAATAAATTGGAAAATTGTAATTCAAGTATGAGATTTCATAACTGAATTATCAAACCAATATTTAAAAAAATAATTAAGAATAATGATAGAACCGAAAAACCAAACCTTAAGTCCAAGTTCTTTCATTATAACCCTCATTTTATTGTATTTTTATATTAGTATAGTTTTATTTTATTTCATTTAATTATTCTTAAAAAACAAAAAAAAAACATTGCTTTCATAAATAATTAAAACAATAAAAATAACTAGTTTAGTTGAATTAGAAAATAGTGAGTATAAAACTATGAAGCTTATGAAGTGAGATTTCCTGGGTTAGTTATTATGCTACACTAGAAAAATAAATTATCTTTTTCCAAACACTATGATAGGTATGCATCATGGCATCCCTAGAATATTTTGCATAAGGGGAGTTTCCACATGCTTGATCGATGGGGTTATTAGGATCCTTGAGCATAAATAACCTAGATACTTAAGGTTTTCCCATGCTGTTTTACCTAATTTACTTCTATTTTCTAGGTATTATTTTAAAATGGTATTATTTATAGTTTCCTTTTTATTTCTAAGGTAATAAAAAGGTTTGATTTGATTTACTATGTTGGTAGAACCTTTTGATATACTTTCGACTATTTTATTTTACATAGAAAAGTTTCTTTTATAACAAGTTTCTTTTTATGAGTGGGTTTTTAGAATGTTTATCATCCTTTAGAAATGATTTTTCAAATAGAAAGGGGAAATAGTTTTTTGTGGAATCATCTCACTGATTGTTTTTTAAGAAATGAAAACATATTTTTATTATTTTATTTCAATCTAGAATAAATTTTTTTATTTTTTGAAATTTAATTCATAATGCATGGTTTATATTTTTGCATAAATATTGGGAATTTTTATTCTCAAACCTATATGTTTAAAAAAATGTGGGTTATGTATTATCCTTTATTCTCTCTCATAGGTCGGTCTGGTTATTGTGTGTTTCGTTGTGAATTTTATAGTCATAATGAGACAAGTATATTTTTAGTTCAGTTTTTATTTCAGTTTCATTTATTCAATTGTCTGAATAGGATTTTTTAATATTCTATGGAAAGACGGTGTGTTATCTATCTTGATAGTAAATTAATTCCTCAACTCTATGAAAATGATCTTGAAATAAAAACTTTATCTTATTATGATCAATTTTTATGAATTGATAGACTTTTTCAAACTCCTTTGATTTATGGTTTTGTGTTCCTTAACTTTATCATGGTCATTCAAATCCTTATGATCAATGTTATCTATCATTCTCTATCAGTATTAAAACATTATGTTTTTCCTCCATGTCTAAATTTTTACTTCCCACTAATGTTCTTCTATTTTTAAACCTATTTATGTCTTATTCTATAGGACCTTCATATTTCTCTATCCCTCTTTTCAAGAGTATGTTTTATTCCTTTTTCCAGTGTATGTTTCAACAAAGTAATTTCAATATATCAAACCTATGATTACCAAGCACAATTTAAAATTTTGTGGAAGTGTCTTATTAAAGGTGAATAGAATTTAACACCAAAATATTTTAAAATAATGCTATGTTTGATAGCATATACAACATGCAACACCAAGCTTAAACAAACCATGAAACATTATTATTATATGGCTGTTAAAACATAGCTGATTGAATTAAAAGGTATGACTAGAAGACATTATAAAATATATATAAAGGAACTACTCAATATAAATTTATTGATTAATTATTAGTAAACGACGACTCAAATTTTATTATTCATTTTATTCTTAAAAAAAAATTTCAAAAATGGTTTTATGGTTTTTTATGAGAATATAATACAATAAAATTTTTCTAATTTTAGAAATTATATTTTATAAAATTAACATCATGTTTTAAATAATAATATCAGAATTAACATAAGGTAAAAATAAATTTAATTTATCTATAATGACTTAGTTTTTAGTGAATACTTAAAAATAATGATTTTTCAAATAATGTCATTTATTTTCATTAAATCAAGTAATTTAAAAGTATCATTATATTTTATATTTTATATCAAAGTGAAACATAATCCATTTTTTTATAATAGTGTAATTTATAATATTTAGATAAATAATATTCATGATTTTTATATAAGTAAAAAAAATTCTTAAAAAAAATCTCAAAACTTTTTTCATTTCATTGTACATATTTATATTAAAATTGATTTCTACCACTTCTAGTGTAACATCCTAGGTAAATAAAGAATATAAAATTTTTATATTTATTAAAATTTGTGAATTAAATATTAAATTTACTTTAAATGGGATTCTATGGTCGATGGCGTACCCGATACGCAACAACGGGTTTCTTTTAAATCTTATGTTGCACACAATACTGAGTCATACTGAAAAATAATAATATAATATTATTTTAAATGATAGTTAACGTCTAGTCATTGTTTTATCAGGAATGGAAAGAACTAACTACAATAATAATATAAATGTTTGTTAAATTTTTTTACATTTACCCAATTAATTTTAGAGGCTTAAAATAAGAAAGAATCAGATATTAAGCATAAATACTCTAATATTCATTAAAAAGACGATTTACCACCTTTTGTTAGAGAACCCTTTTTAAATATAGTTTTGATCACTTTTATATGTTATATTTTAAAAAATAATATTCTTCTTTAGAATCGGGACATCAAAATTTATATTGGGTAGATTTTTGGTATTTTTCTAATAAAATTCATTTTTTATGAATAGTGAAAAACTGTATTTTAATTCAAAACTACCTTTTAATATAATTTATTTATATAGTTATATTATCTTTTTAATTGGTTTTAAAGTGTAATTAGATTATTTTTTTACCATTTAATCCAATTTTGGTCATTGGAAGTAATTTCAATTTGAAATTTGAAATAAAAAAGTGTCAATCTTTTGATAGTTATTATTTCTTAAAAACACGCTTTTTGTTTTGACAACGGGAATTAATTTTAAATTAATTTCTTCCACTTCTGTGATTTGAATTTCAAAAAATTTATTTCATATTTTGAATCATTAGGTCCAAATAGTGTAAATAGGTAACTTTTATTTTCAAACATTTTAAATATTTACTTCAGTAAATATTTTATTTACTATGGTTAAAGGGTAAATCTGGTAAATAAGGGTAAACAAATTATATTATAATAATATTAAATTAACCTAACAGGTTTTCTAATCATATTTTTTGATACATTTCAGACTGTGAGAATCCTTTGGGTTGATTTTGGGACCCCATGGATCCACTTAAGAGTGATAATGACACTTTATATTAATTAATTTATAGTAAAGTTAAAAATGAATTAAACATATATATTTTAGTAAATAAATTCTTACATGGGGTTATATAAGTTATCTATTTTACTATAAATATTCATTAGAAATATAAAAATATTTCCTACATCATTATATTTTTTTTATAATTTTTAAACATCAAATAAATAAAATTATTTATGACACTATAATGATGCATTATTTACCTCATTAATGAATGATTTAAATAAATAAGATTATAAAATTTAAAACAATATACAAATCTAGTCCAATTCATATTGAATGATTTTATTTATCACATGATTCATATTATATTTGACTTTAATGAGTTTTGGACCTTTAGAAAACAAAAATCATTATAAAATAAAATAATATTTTTTAAACATTCATAAAGAGCCCCTCCCCCCTTATAAAAAGATCTCACTTCTAGCCCATTCCTCACACTTCTCAAGCCCCTTAAATCATCTAAAATATGCCCAATTAATCTTCCTTCATCCCTCTCCTCCTCCTATAAGCCTTACCCTAGGCAGAAGGCAATTCAATTAAACCTTTTGGTTCAAACCAAAGGGAGATACCTGATTTAATGGTAACGTCTTCTCTTAAGTTCTTTTGTTTTATTTTACTTCTCAAACCCCATAATCTCTTTTTATTTATTTATTTTATAAAAATTTCAGTATAATAAATATACTAGGTTTTTTTATGAGAAGTATTCTAACTACACTTACACACACCTTCATCTAATGGTTAAAAGAACATATTGTTTCTATGGACGGCGAACTACTGCCTCATTAAACTATGATTGTTCAATTATATTATACCACCTATAATGGTGGACATTATGATAGAAATATATTTATATGTGATATATATTATATTTATATTGTTTATATGCTTATGTATTTTTCATTTATATCATACCATTACGGTTTCCATAATGGGTAAACTTGATAATTTCATTTGAGGAAGTGAGGACTACCGCCCCCTCAAAGTGATATGACTCATTCATTTCATACGTGGAACATATAAATGATTAATATAATTAAATTTTATATGATATTATACTGTAATTATAATATAAAAAATTATCATTATGTTTTAATTCCATTAAATATGAAATAGAAATGAAAGTAGTGTTCATGCGTACGTACGGCTTACCGTCTCCATGAATGGTGCATTTCATTTATTATCGCCAAATGTTATGTACTATTATAAATACATGTAATATATATATATATATGATATATATGATATCTAAATCATGAATATTATTCTGGATATAATGAAATTTTTACGACATGGACAATTTGTAATTATAACAATATCATTTTTACTCAAGTTTTGAACATCGACAAAATGTCCAATATGAACTCAAATAATTAACTAATTTTTATAGAAAATTAATAAGTGATATAAATGGAATAATGAACTTTAAAAAGTTCTTAATAAATTATAAATTAACTTAAGTTTATTATTCAGGAAGAACATGGAACAAACAAGTCAGGTCGGACATGAGGTAAGGGGTTTCTTATCTCACTTTTAATTCCATGAGATTTCCATTGTTCGCCACTTATTTATTGTATGTGGTGTATTGTGTATTTCCATTTGATATATATTATCAATATTCTCTTTATATTCATAGTATTATGTGATTCAATTGGTGGTTATTAACTTTTGGTCATATGAATCGATTGATTACAATGTTCTAAGGGGGTTTCATCTCACTTTTTATTCTCGTGAGATTCATGTTATATTTTCCACTATTTCTTTTTGAGTGGTGTATGTACTGCCCATGATTGTATTCTTTATGTAATATAATTTAATTTATGGGTATTTACATCTTCTTTGTATAATCCTTCCATCATGGGATGTATGTTTCATAAGTTATCAAATCGGTAAGGTAACCTTTCACCATACTCTTTTAGTCAAAGACTTATTTTTGTTATGTCTTTTAATTTACATATTATTATTTTGGGATATGTTATTATATATCCTTATTGATGTAAATTTTATGTCCAATTGATGAGATACCCTTTTTTCTCTCATCAACTCATTTTTTTAATTTTAAATTGACGCTGTTAGGCTGTCGACTTTTTGTAAGGGAACTTCTTTACCCAATTTCAATTCTTTGGGTTAAACTTATACTTCTTGATTATGTCATGATATGAATATGTTTGAATTAAATATGATTTTTTTACACTTAATATCCACTTATATTTGGTGTCTTCCTATTTTTCATACATAATTATGTTGTTGATTAGACCTTAATCTAAGGATATGATCTTCACAAGGGACTTTGTCTCAATTTAAATTCCATTGAAACTTATTTTTTGTTATACACCAATTCACTTTTATATGGTGTATATACTACCCTTTGACATATTATATCACGAATCTATTTATTCTCATTATATGATAATCTTTGATTACTGTTATTCCTCAAATATTTGTATTCAAGCGTCTCTTATTTGGTTAGGAACTCTTTAACTAAAATATCATTTTAAATGTTTTAAAGATTTATTATTCTAAATATTTCTCATTAATGTCCATGTTTTAAAAATGGTTTTAAGGATTTATTTATATAGACATGAATGTGTTGAAATTAAAATTTCTTTTAAAAGATTCGAAGTGGTATGGTACACTTTGATTTAAAAATATCTTTATTAAATATTTTAAATGGTTTTGAAAATGGTTTGATAAAGCATTGACTATGTCAATATCTTGAAATGATATATTGTGATTGAAATGTGGAAATTTTATCTTTTCTTTATTCTTGTTTTATGTGTTATGAATATGTTATGTTTATTGGTCATTGTTTACATATATGGGTGGTTCTGTGATAAACCTAGGTTTGGTGATCCAGAGATAGATCTCCAATGCATTGGGTAACGTGACGAAGGTAAACGTTAATGTTTCTCCTAATAGATTTAGGGAATACGCTGTGATGGGTATTCCAACGTAACTATCTATGTAGGTGTGATAGCTACAATGTAAGTATGTAATTTTTGACTCAAGTTACCTTTATGATTTATGATTTCTGTGTGTTATTCATAAATCTTATGATTTTATAAGGTATGTTATGATTAAAAATTATAGTTTCGTTGAGTTGTATTTATTGATGGGATAATGTTTTATTTCTTTATTTTATAACCCTTACAGAGATTTTTATGCTCATCCTACATTTTTCTAATGTTTTCCATAGGACTTAAATATGAAGAGGGTCAAAGATGGGATCAAGAAAAAGTCATGTTGTCTAAAACTTGGAACTATACATTTTACTTTTTAAGAGTTTTTATTTTATGAAAAAAGTGGATACTGAGTACTAGCGTCTACCTGAAATTTTCAAGTTGATATGTAATAGTTATGGCCTAATTCTATAAAACTCTAAACCATAAAAGACCCACAATGTGAATTATTCATTTAATTAAAGATTATGTGATGTTTTAAGTCTAGGTCCTTATAGTTGGTATTAGAGGTCGGTTTAGACAACATTGGGGATTAAGAGTTTTCACTAAACACATGGTTAGTCCCTATGTCTATTATTTCAGTTATGTCATTGTTTTATAAATTTTTTAGATTAAGGAAAGTTGGTTACAAATGGAAGGAAGAGGATTTCAAATGACATTAATATCTCTTCCTAATGACATTCTTGCAATAATTATTTTAAATTCATGTTCAGATGATGGTGAAACTTTTTCTAGAAAACAACTAACTTGAAAACAGTTGTTTGAGATGTCAAACACCTCCACTATACCTCTATATCATCATGGATCATGGGTTGTATTAAATCAAATCCTATTTTGTCAATATTCTCATATTTTCAAAAAGGTAAATATTATCAAGGAATTTTCCAATATTTTACCTTATCACGAGATTTTGAAGCATATTATGATTTTGAAAAAGGTATTAAAGAAGGATACCCTTGCACAAATTATTTATATATGATTTAACAATATAGTTTCTCATCACATACTTATGGTATTTTAAAAGGGCTATTGATTGAAGGTTTTAACACAAATTCGGTATAACTATTTTATAAAAATCATGTTTTATGAGATGTTTTTAAATTATATGTCATACATGATTATTTTCCAAAAATGTTTTTCTATGAAAACCCATATGACCCAAGTTGTACAAGGAATATTTGTGTGAAGGAAGAAAATGGTTTTTGAAGGATAACTAAATCATTGTTGCAATGCATGGACCTTCTACCTATGCGAACAAGATGATGATGAAACCATATGTACACCATGATCAAGTTATGATGTTCTTTCTATTGGGAATAGTTTTATTTTATCATATATAGGTGAAAAAATGACAATATATAATATGTTGAGGTCTAAATGTATTGGAATAAAAGTTAAAGGTATCAGAAAACCTTTGAGGTTAAAACATGTTAGGGTTATTTTTGAGTTTTATAAAAAGGACAACCCTTAATATTGGTGACAACCTATCACGTCTAGAAAGGCTGCACGAATCAATCCCACAATCGAAGGGAGACAAGGGCGCATCACCTACCACTTTCCTACATGAAGTCTTGCGTTAGTATGACTTATTCTTTTAAGTTAAATGATTTTATGGATCAAGAATAAGTTGATTTTTGGAACTTATGTCTTATAAAATGGATATCCTTAATATAGGAAAATGATTTGGTGATTAAGTGATAATGGTTTTTTTGGAAGATGTTCTATCTTTCGGGGAACATTATATGCTTAAGGGAAATAGAATACTATGGGATCTTATTTTTAGAGTAATGGTTGAAATTTTAATTTAGAAGAATATATTTTTTTTTTATGGATATATGGGGATATGGTTTATTTATGGAAATGATTAACCTATCATATAAAATATGTGATTAGATTAATTACACTTTAGTATGAGACTTTAAGAGTAGTCAATGTTATTTAGAGATAAATGTTAAGATTTATCGTGGAATACTATGTGATCAAATTCTTATGAGTTTTAGGTTTCAATCTTAATTTGGATTATTTTGAAGAATTTTAATGACAATTGTGTATTGAATGGTCTTTGTTGAACCTTGGGTATTATTTCTTGAATTTTGGAGATTAAGAGTAGTTTTTCTTTTTATAAAGGATTTTTCTTTTGGGGGATTATCTAATATTGTAAAAACCTTTTTGAATTTAGTTTATGTCTAAAGACAGCGGAAATATATAGTTCATCTTTTGTGGATCATGTGATACTATAGAAGTTGATTATAGTTATTTTGATATGACCAAGTCAGTTTGAATACTCATCGTTTGGATAAAATATGAGTTTGTGGTAGAAATATACTAAAGGATTAAAGTCTACATGAAAAGTAAGCATGTTTCCTTATGTTATTATTCAAGATTTTAAATAAATTCCTCAAATTTATGAAAAGTAACTTAAAACAAAAACATTATCCGTTAACTTTTTCTAGTGGGGAATCAAATACCATTTAACCCATCATAAGTTTGTGATTTTTTGGTGGTTAACATTCTCCTAATCATGTTTTCTACCACTCTATATCAAACCTTGATGGTTTATTTCTCTTCCATATCTATGTTTTCCTACATGGAATCCAAGTATGGGCTTTCTCGGGTGACCTTTGAATTTCTCTTTCTTTATTTTAAAGTGATATTTTTATTGACTCTTTTTCTGATGTGGTACTTTCAATGAAGTTTCCAAACCCAATTTTAAAATTTTGACGATGCAATTCATAAAAGGGGGGGGGAGGATTTAACATCCTTGGTAAATAAAGAATATAAAATTACCATATTTATTAAAATTTGTGAATTAAATATTAAATTTACTTTAAAGGGGATGCTATGTTCAATGGCGTACCCGATACAAAACAACGGGTTTCTTTTAAATCTTATGTTTCACACAATGTTGAGTCATACTGAAAAATAACAATATAATATTATTTTAAATGGTAGTTAATGCCTAGCCTTTGTATTGGAAGAAATGGGTATAACTAACTAAAATATGAATATAAAAGTTTGTTAAATGTTTTTACATTTACCCAATTAATTTTATAGGCTTTAAAAAAGAAATAATCCAATTTTAAGCATAAATACTCTAATATTCATTAAAAGGACGGTTTACTGCCTATTGATGGAGAACCCTTTTTAAATCTAGTTTTGGTCACTTTTATATGTTCTATTTAACAAAATAAAATTCTTCTTTAGAATCAGGACATCAAAATTTACTTTGGGTAAATTTTTCTTATTTTTCTGATAAAAATCATTTTTTATGAATAGTGATAAAAAACTGTATTTTAATTCAAAACTGCCTTTTAATATAATTTATTTATATGGATATATTATCCTTTTAATTTATTTAAAAGTTTAATTAGAATTTTTTTTACCATTTAATCCAATTTTTTTCATTGTAAGTAATTTCACTTTGAAATTAGACATAAACAAGTGTCAATTTTGTTATAGTTATTATCTCTTAAAAACACGCTTTTTGTTTTGACAAAAGGAATTAATTTTAAATTAATTTATTCCATTTATGTGTTTTTAATTGGGAAAAATTAATTCCATATTTTGAATCATGAGGTTAAAATTGTGTAAATAGGTAACTTTTATTTTTATACATTTTAAATATTTACCTCAGTAAATATTTTATTTACCATGGTTAAAAGGTAAATCTGGTAAATAAGGGTAAACAAATAATATTATAATAATATTAAATTACTCTAACATGTGTCCTAATACTATTTTTTGATACATTTCTGACCATGGGAATCCTTTGGGTTGATTTTGAGACCCCATGGAGTCACTTAAGAGTGATAATGACACTTTATATTAATTAATTTAAAGTAAAGACAAAAATGACTTAAACATATATATTTTATTAAATAAATATTTACTTGGGGTTATATAAGTTATCTCTTAAAATATAAATATTTATTAGAAATCTAAAAATATTTACTACTTCATGATATTTTTTTATAATTTTTACGCATTAAATAAATAAAATTATTTATGACAAAATAATGATGTGGTGTTTACCTCATTAATGAATGATTTAAATAAATAAGATTATAAAAATTAAAACAATATAAAAAACCTATAAAATGCTTATTCTATTATTTTATTTTGAAAATCAGTCATCTTATCTTATACTTTAATGAGTTTTTGATCTTTAGAACCCGAAAATCATTACAAAATAAAATAACATTTTTTAAAGATTCCTAAAGAGCCCCTCCTCCCCCTTATAAAAATCCCTCACTTCTAGCCCATTCCTCACACTTCTAAATCCCCTTGGATCATCCAAAATCTACCCAATTAATCTCGCTACATCCATTTCCTCCTTCTAGAAGCATTTTCCTTGGAATAAGGCAATTCAATTAAACCTTTTGGTTCAAACCAAAGGGAGATACCTGATTTAAAGGTAACGTCTTCTCTTAAGTTATTTTGTTTTATTTTACATATCCAACCCCCTAAACTATTTTTATTCCTTTATTTTATAAAAAAATCATTATCCTCAATATACTAGTTTATTTTTATGAGAATTATTATAAATACACTTACACACACCTCCAACTAATGGTTAAAAGAACAAACTATTTATGTAGATGGCGAAATATTGCCTCACGAAACGATGATTGTTCAATTATCTCTTACAGCCTCTGATGGTGGAAATTATCATGGTACTATATTTATATGTGATATATATTATATTTTTATTGTTTATATGATTCTGTATTTTCCATTTATATTATACCTTTAGGGTTTCCATAATGGGTAAACAATATAATTTCATTTGAAAAAGTGCAGACTACAACCCCCTCAAAGTGATGTGACTTGTTCATGTCATACGTGGAATGTATAAAGGATGTATATAATTAAATTATATATGATATTATACTTTAATTATAATATACATAATTATCATTACGTTTTCATTCCATTAAATATGAAATAGATATGAAAGTAGTGTGTATGCGTACGTACGGCTTACCGTCTCCATGAACGGTGCATTTCATTTCTTATATCCAAATGTTATGGACTATTATAAATATATATATAATAGATATATATGATATATATTATATCTAAATCATGAATATTATTCTTCAGAAAATGGAATTTTTACGACATTGAGAATTTGTAATTATAACAAGTTTATTTTTGAATCAAGTTTTGAACATCAACAAAATGTCCAAAATGAACTCAAATAATTAACTAATTATTATAGAAAAGTAATAAGTTATATAAAAGGAATGATAAATTTGAAAAAATTTCTTAATAAAATAGAAATTAACTTAATTTTTTTATTCAGGAAGAAAAAGGAACAAACGAGTCATGTCGGGCACGATGTAAGGGGTTTCTTATCTCACTTTTAATTCCCCGAGATTTACATTATTCACCACTTATTTATTTCATGTGGTGTATTGTGTACTACCATTTTATATATATTACCATTATTATATTTATATTCATTTTATTCTGTGATTCAATTGTTTGTTATTAACTTTTGGTCATACGAATCGATTGATTACAATGTGGTAAGGAGTTTTCATTTTGCTCTTTATTCCCATGAGATTCGTGCAATATTTGCCACTATTTCCTTTTGTGTGGTGTATGTACTAACCATGATTATATTATTTGTGTAATATAATTTAATTTATGGGTATTTACATATTAATTTTATGATCCTTCCTTCATGGGGTGTATGTTTCGTAAGTTACCAAATCGGTAAGGGAACCTTTCACCATACTCTTTTAGTCAAAGACTAATTTTTATTATGTCTTTTAATTTACAGATTCTTATGTTGTGATATGTTCTTATATATCCTTATTTCTATAAATTTTATATCCAACTGATTAGATACCCTTTTTTCTCTCATAAACTCATTTTTTGAATTTTAAATTGACGTCATTAGGCTGTCTAATTTTTGTAACGGAACTTCTTTACCCAATTTAAATTCTTTGGGTTAAATTTCTACTTATTGATTATGACATTATATGAATATGTGTGAATGAAATATGATTGTTTTACACTTAATATCCACTTATATTGGGTGTATTCTTATTTTTCACACATAATTATGTCCTTGATTTGTCCTTAATCTAAGGATATGATCTTTTCAAGGGACTTTGTCTCAATTTACATTCCATTGAAACTTATTTGTTGTTATACACCAATTCACTTTTATATGGTGTATATACTTCCCTTTGACATATTATATCATGAATCGCTTTATTCTCATGATATTATAAGCTTTTATTAGTGTTATTCCTTAAATATTTTTATTCAAGTATCTCTCATTTGGTTAGGAACTCTTTAACTGAAATATCATTTTAAATGTTTTAAAGACTTATTCTTATAAATATTTATCATTAATGTACATGTTTTAAAAATGGTTTTAAGGATTTATTTATATAGACATTAATGTGTTGAAATTAAAATTACTTTTAAAATCTTCAAAGTGGTATGGGACACTTTGATTCAAAAATCTCTTTATTAAATATTTTAAATGGTTTTGAAAATGGTTTGGTAAAGGATTCACTATGTCAATATCTTGAAATTATATTTTGTGATTAAAATTTGGAAATGTTATATTTCCTTTATTCTTGTTTTTTTTTGTTATGAATATGTTATGGTTATCGGTCATTGTTTATGTATATGGGTGGTTCCATGATAAACCCAGGGTGGGTGACCACAAGATAGCTCTCCAATGCATTGGGTAACGTGATAGAGTAAAATGATAATGTTTCTCCTAAGATATTCTGGGAATATACTGTGATGGATATTCCAATGTAACTCCCTATGTAGTTGTAGCTACAATGTAAGTGTGTTAGGTATGTCACAAGTTAACTTTATGATTTATGATTTCTGTGTGTTATTCATAAATCTTATGATGTCATAAGGTATGTTATGATTAAAAAGTATGGTTTCATTGAATTGTATTTATTTATGGGATAATGTTTTATTTCTTTATTTTATAACCCTAACTGAGCATTTTTAGTCATCCCAAGTTTTTGAAATGTATTCCATAGGACTTAAAGATGAATAGGGTCAATGATGGGATTAAGGAAAATTCATTTTTTCTAAAACTTGGAACTATACATGTTACTTTTTAAGAGTATTTATTTTATGAAAAAAATAGATAGTTAGTAGAAGTGTCAATTTGTAAATTTCAAGTTAATATGTAATAGTTATGGCCTAATTCTTTAAAACCATAAACCTGAAAAGATCCTCAATATGAATTATTCATTTAATTCTACATTTTTATAATGTTTTAAGGTTGGGTCCTTATAGTTGGTATCATAGGGCGGTTTAGACAAATTTAGGGATTATAAGTTTTTGTTAAACACATGGTTAGTCCCTATGTCTATTATTTCAGTTAAATCCTTATTTTATAAATTTTTCAGATCAAGGAATGTTGGTTACAAATGGAAGGAGGAGGATATCAAATGAAATTCCTATCTCTTCCTGATGAAAATCTTGCAATAATTATTGAAAAGTCATGTTCACATGATGGTGAAACTTTTTCAAGCATACAACTCACTTACAAGCAGTTGTTTGAGATATCAAACACATCCATTATACCTTGATATCATCGTGGATAATGGGTTGTATTAAATCAAATAATATTTTATCAATATTCTCATATTTTCAAGAAAGGTTAATATTATCAAGTCATTTTGAAATATTTTACCTTATCACAAGATTTTGAAGCATATTATAATTTTGAAAAAGGTGCTGAAGAAGGAGACCCTTGAGAAACCTATTTATATATTCTTTTACAATATAGTCTCTCAGAATATACTTAAATTATTTTAAAAGGACCATTGATTTAAAGTTTCAACTCCAATTTGGTCTGAATGTTTTATAAAAATTATGTTTTATCAGATGTTTTGAAATTATAGGTCATGCATGATTATTTTCCGAAATTGTTTTTTTACGAACACCCATATGACCCAAGTTATACAAGGTGTATTTGGTTAAAGGAAATGATTTTGAAGGATATTTAAATCATTGTTTTAATGTATGGACCTTCGACCTATGTGAACAAGATGAGGATGAAACCATGTGGACACCATGATCAAGGTATTATGTTCTTTCTATTGGTAATAGTTTTATTTTATAATATAGACATGAAAAAATGAAAATATATAAGATATTGAGGTCTTAATGTATTGGGATGAAAATTAAAGGTATAATAAAACCTTTTAGGTTAAAACATGTTAAGGTTATTTTTGAGTTTTATAAAAAGGACAACCCATAAGATTGGTGACAACCCGTCGCATCTGAAAAGGCCGCATGAATCAATCCCACAATCGAAGGGTGACAAGGGAGCATTTCCTGCCACTGTCCTATGTGAAGTCCTTGGTTAGTATAACTTATTATTTTAAGTTAAATGATTTTATAGATCAAGAATAAGTTGATTTTGGGAACTTATGTTTTATCAAATTAATATACTTATTATAAGAAAATTATTTGGTGATTAAGTGATAATGGTTATATTGGAAGATGTTCTCTCTTTTGGGGAATAGTATATGCTTAAGTGAAATAGAATACTATTGGATCTTATTTGTGGAGTAATGGTTGAAATTTTATTTTGGAAGAATTTATGTATTTATTGTGGACATATAGAGATTTGGGTTATTTATGGAAATGACTAACCTATCATAGAGAATATGTGATTAGGTTAATTACACTTTAGTATGATACTTTAAGATTAGTCGATGTTGAGATAAATGTTAATATTTATCATGGAAGACTATGTGATCAAATTCTTATGAGTTTTAGGTTTCAATATTAGTTTGGATTATTTTAAAGAATTTTAAGGACAATTGGGTATTGAATGGTCTTTATTGAGCCTTGGGTATTGTTTGTTGAATTTTAGAGATTAAGAGTAGTTTTTCTTTTTATAAAGGACTATCCTTTTTGGGGATTATCTGATCTTGTACTAACCTTTATGGTTTTGGTTGATGTCTAAAGATAGGGGAAATATATAGTTCATCTTTTGTGGATCATGTGATACTCTAGAATTTTATTATAGTGATTTTTTTGTGACCAAGTTAGTTTGAATACTCATCATTTGGATAAAAGATGAGTTTGTGGTAGAAATATAGTAAAGGACGAAAGTCTACATGAAAAGTAAGTATGTTTCCTTATGTTCTTATTCAAGCTCTTAAATAAATTCAACAACTTTATAAAAAGTAACTTAAAACAAAAACATTGTCTATTAAATTTTACAACTGGGGAATCAAAGACAGTTTAACCCATCACAAGTTTGTGATTTTCTAGTGGTTAACTTTCTCCTAATCATGTTTAATACCACTCTCTATCAAACCTTGATTGTTTTTTTCTCTTCCATATCCATGTTTTTATATATATAATCCTAGTATGGGTTATCTTGGGAAACCTTTGTATTTCTCTTTATTTTTTTTAAATTGATGTTTTTATTGACTCTTTTTCTGATGTGGGACTTTCAATGAAGTTTCCACACCCAATTTTAAAATTACAAGGACTCAATTCCCAAAAGGGGGGAAGGATGTAACATCCCAGGTAAATAAAGCTTATAAAATTTTAATATTTATTAAAATTTATGAAATAAATATTAAATTTAATTTAAAGGGGATTCTATTTTTTATGGAATAGCCGATACGCAATAACGGGTTTCTTTGAAATATTATGTTGCACACAATGTTGAGTCATACTGAAAAATAATAATATAATATTATTTTAAATGGTAGTTAATGCTTAGCCGTTGTATTGGCGGTAATGGACATAACTAACTATAATATGAATATACATGGTTGTTAAATTTTTTTACATATATCCAATTAATTTTAGAGGCTTAAAATAAGAAAGAATCTGATTTTAAGCATAAATACTCTAATATTCATTAAAAGGATTTTTTACTGCCTTTTGATAGAGAACCCTTTTTAAATTTAGTTTTGGTCACTTTTATATGTTTTATTTTACCAAATAAAATTTTTATTTAGAATCAGGACATCAAATTTTACTTTGGGTAAATTTTTGGTATTTTTCTAATAAAATTCATTTTTTTATGAACAATGAAAAAAACTGTATTTTAATTCAAAACTGCCTTTTAATATAATTTATTTATATAGTTAGATTATATTTTTAATTGGTTTTAAAGTGTAATTAGATTATTATTTTACAATTTAATCCAATGTTGTTCATTGGAAGTAATTTCACTTTGAAATTGGACATAAAAAGCTTCAATCTTTGGATAGTTATTATTTCTTAAAAACACGCTTTTTATTTTAACAATGAGAATTAATTTTAAATTAATTTCTATCACTTATCTATTTTGAATTTGGAAAAATGGACTCAATATTTGGAATCCGGAGGTAAAAAAATTTTAAATATGTAACTTTTATTTTTATACATTTTAAATATTTACCTCAGTACATATTTTATTTACCATGGTTAAAGGGTAAATCTGGTAAATAAGGGTAAAAAAATAATATTATAATAATATTAAATTACCCTAAAATATGTACAAATCCTATTTTTTTTATACATTTCCTACAATGGGCATACTTTGGGTCTATTTTGGGACCCCATGGAGCCACTTAAGAGTGACAATGACACTTTATATTAATTAATTTTAAGTAAATACAAAAATGACTTGAACATATATCTTTTAGTAAATCAATTATTACATGGGGTTATATAAGTTATATATTAGACTATAAATATTTATTAGAAAGATAAAATTATTTCCTATATCCTGATATTTTTTTATAATTTTTAGACATCAAATAAATAATATTATTTATGACAAAATAATGATGCAGTGTTTTCCTCATTAATGAATGATTTAAATAAATAAGATTATAAAAATTAACACAATATACAAAACTTGTACAATTATTATTGGATTATTTTATTTTTAACATTAGTCATCTTATATTCTAATTTAATGAGTTTTTTACCTTTAGAAACCTAAAATAATTATAAAATAATATAATATTTTTTAAACATTCTTAAAAAGTACCTCCTCCCCCTTACAAAAATCCCTCACTTCTAACTCATTCCTCACATTTATAAATCCCCTTGGATCATCCAAACTCTACATAATTAAGATCCCAACATAATTCTTCTCCTCTTATAATCATTACCATAGGCATAAGGCAATTTAATTAATCCTTTTGGTTCAAACCAAAGGGAGATACCCAATTTAAAGGTAACTTCTTCTCTTAAGTTATTTTGTTTTATTTTACTTCTCCAACCCCATAAACTCTTTTTATTCATTTATTTTATATCAAAATCTTTATTATAAATATACTAGGTTTTTCTATGAGAATTATTTGAACTACACTTACACACACCTTCATCTAATGGTTAAAAGAATATACTATTTCTATGGACGGTGAACTACTGCATCACGAAACGATGATTGTTCAATTATCCCCTATCGCCTCTCATGGTGGAAATTATGATGGAACTATATTTATATGTTATATATATTATATTTATATTGTTTCTATGCTTATGTATTTTCAATTTATATCATACCTTTAAGATTTCCATAATGGGTAAACGCGATAATTTCATTTGAGGATGTGTCGACTACCACCCCCTCAAAGTGATATGACTCATTCATGCCATATGCAGAAAATATAAAGGACGGAGATAATTAAATTATATATGATATTATACTGTAATTATAAAATACCTAATTATCATTATATTTTCAATTCATTAAATATGAAATATAAATGAAAGTAGCATTCATGCGTACGTACGGCTTACCGTCTACATGAATGGTTCATTTCATTTCTTATCTCCAAATGTTATGTAATATTATAAATACATATATAATGGATATATATGATATATATTATTTCTAAATCATGAATATTATTCTAAATATAATGGTATTTTTATGACATGGACAATTTTTAATTATAACAAGTTCATTTTTTACTCAAGTTTCGAACATCGACAAAAAGTTCAATATGAACTCAAATAATTAACTAATTGTTATAGAAAAGTAATAAGTGATATAAAAGGAATAATAAAATTGAAAATTTTATTAAGAAATTATAAATTAACTTAAGTTTATTATTCATTAATAAAAAGGAACAAATGAGTCAAGTCGGACCCGAGGTAAGGGGTTTCTTATCTCCCTTTAAATTCTGTTATATTTCCATTGTTCGCCTCTTATTTATTTCATGTGGTGTATTGTGTACTAACATTTGATATATATTATCATGATTCTATTTATATTAATGATATTATATGATTAAATTTCTGGTTATTAACTTTTTTTTATACGACTCGATTGATTACAATGTGGTGAGGGGTTTTCAACTCACTTTTTATTCCCGTGAGATTCATGCTACATTTTCCACTATTTCCTTCTGTTTGGTGTATGTACTTTCCATGATTGTATTATTTGTGTAATATACATTAATTTATGGGTACTTACATCTTCATTGTATGATTCTTTCTTCATGGGGTGTATGTTTTGTAAGTTACCCAATCGGCTAGGGAACCTTTCTCCATACCCTTTTAGTCAAAGACTTCATTTTGTTATGTATTTTAATTTACATCTTCTTATGTAGGTATATGTTATTATATATACTTATTGTTGTAAATTTTATTTCCAATTTATTAGATAACCTTTTTTCTCTCATTAACTCATTTTTTTAATTTTAAATTGATGTCATTAGGCTATCAAATTTTTGTAAGGGAACTTCTTTACCCAATTTCAATTCTTTGGGTTAAAATTCTACTTCTTGATTATGTCATGCTATGAATATGTGTGAATTAACTATGATTATTTTACACTTAATACCACTTATATTGGGTGTATTATTATTTTTCACACATAATTATGTCATTGAATTTTCTTTAATCTAAGTATATGATCTTTTCAAAGGACTTTGTCTCAGTTTACATTCCATCGAAACTTATTTGTTGTTATACACCAATTCAATTTTATATGGTGTATATACTTATATTTGAAATAGTATATCATGAATAACTTTATTATCATGATATTATAAGCTTTGATTAATGTTATTCCTCAAATATTTGTATTCAAGCATCTCTCATTTGGTTAGGAACTCTTTAACTAAAATCTCATTTTAAATGTTTTAAAGATTTATTCTTATAACTATTTATCATTAATTTCCGTGTTTTAAAAATTGTTTTAAGGATTTATTTATATAGACATGAATGTATTGAAATTAAAATTTCTTTCAGAAGCTTCAAAGTGGTATGGGACACTTTGATTTAAAAATATCTTTATTAAATTTTTTAAATAGTATTGAAAATGGTTTGATAAATCATTGACTATGTCAATATCTTGAAATGATATATTGTGATTGCAATGTGTAAATGTTATCTTTCCTTTATTCTTGTTTTATTTATTATGAATATTTTAGGGTTATTACACATTGTTTAGGTATACAGGTGGTTTCGTGATAAACCTAGGGTGAGAGATCCCGAGATAGCTCTCCAATGCATTGGGTGACGTGATGGAGGTAAACATTAATGTTTATCCTAACAGATTTAGGAAATATACTGTGATGGGTATTCCAACATAACTCCCTATGTAACTATGATTTCTGAAATGTAAGTATTTTATGTATTCCACAAGTTACCTTTATGATTTATGATTTCTATGTGTTATTAATAAATGTTATGATTTCATAAGGTTTTTTATGATTGAAAAGTGTGGTTCAAATGAATTGTATTTATTAATGGGATAATGTTTTTTCCTTATTTAATAACCCTTACTGAGCTTTTTATTCTCATCCCAAGTTTTTGAAATTTTTTCTACAAGTCTTAAAGATGAATAGGGTCAAGGATGGGATCAATGAAAAGTCATGTTGTCTAAAACTTTTAACTAGACATATTACTTTTTAAGAGTTTTTATTTTATGAAAAAAATGGATACTAAGTAGTAGTGTCTACGTGTAATTTTCAAGTTGATATGTAATATTTATGGCCTAATTATCTAAAACTCTTAACTTGAAAATATTCTCAATGTGAATTATTTATTTAATTCAAGATTTTGTAATGTTTTAAGGCTGGGTCTTTATATCTAGAGATTAAATCTTTATAACTTGATACATATTTGAAATTAAGAGGTTCAAATTTGGTAAATATATCCCCTATAATTTTTTTAGTATTCATATTAACCGTGGTAAATATTTTTCACCTTAGTAAGGGTAAAATAAGTAAAATATGGCTAAAACATGGAGTTAATGTCTCAATATCAACCCTATTGAGTGGAAAGTTTTATTTAAACACTTTCAAACATTGTTTTTGAAAATAACACTACCATTACTTAAAATTTTATGAATTTCTACCTTTTATACATCCCAATTTTAGTATAATGTTTTTTAAGAAAGGTTGTTTTATTAGATGGAGAAAACCTTCCAATAGAAGGAACTTTATTAAAGTTTTTCTAGATGAAGAAAATTGGATGGAATTTACTTACTATATAAACATGTACATTGTACATATGATATATGAACAAAGATTTAACTATATGGAGGTTTATAAAGTCTAAAAAAATTATATTAAAGTACCACTGAATGAAGTTTTATAAAGTCTACCTGACATACTTTATTTGATAGAGGCATACATGATTTCCATGAAAAAATTTATAATGACCTACTAGATGAAAAAATTCATATATTCCCTTTTAATAATATATTATTTATACCAAATGGAAACTAAAATCATTGTAATGGTGCTATATTAAGATGAGTATCAGATGAATACAAATTAATTAACCTTTCAAATAAAAATAGATTTCATCATATGTTGTTACAGACAACTACAAATAAGGAAGAATATTGCCATTGGAGAAATGTTTATAAATAAAGATACATTCAAGGAGTAGGGATATTTGTTTACAACTTTGATAATTTAAAGTTACTATGACACTTTTTTAATGTATTGTTACATGAGATGGATTCAATTCTAACTTCTAGATAGTTCTATCTTATGGAATCCATTTTCATGATTACTTTTTTAAATTCCTTAAGAAATTTTGTTATTATAACCACTATGTCTGATCTGGTGTGATCGAGGGATTCCATTGTGAAGGAAGAAAAATTTTATTCTAGTCTTCTAATCAAGGTCTCCCAGGGCTAGGGATATAGAGGTTATTCTAATCTTATTATTCTAGGAAATTTTTGTAAGAAAGACAAAACTTTCATTAAGGTTAACACAAAGGATGCCTTAATTCAAGGTTATTGGAATTCTTTACAATAAGGTTTAAATTTTAAAACTTAAAAGAAAAATTTTGTATAATTTTTTCTTATATACTTTTTATAATTTTTTTAAAAAAATTACATGTTTCCTTATTTCCAATAATAATTTAATAATAAAATTTTTGTATAGTTTGTTATAAACTTTTATTACTCTCATAATGTAAAGTATATCGGTAAAAATATTTATATAATTACATTATTATAAAAGTTTTTAAATATTGTAAATTTTATTTTATAAATTATAATTCAACCCCCCCCCCACTTGTTGATAAACACATACTACTTTGATTTTACCTTTGATATCATAGTTGCTTTCTAAAATTATTAAATTTTTTCACAAATTTGTATTTATAAAAAAAAGTATCTTTTTTTTCTAAGATGGAAGGTTTTTCTATTGGAACATTATAAAATTTTAGTCCAAATAGACCACTAATATATAATGGAGCTGATTATTAATACTAGAGATATCACATGAAGATTTTTTTTATAAATACTATAATTGAAAATTTGTTCATGTTGACTAAAGATTGTAAAATTATAGATAAGTAAATTTTTACATTTATAGTAGAAGAAAAGATGGAATATCAAATTAATTATTTTGTTGGAAATAATTTTATTTGTTTGAGGATAAGAAATATTTAGAGTAAAATTTTTTTTGAAACAGAAAAAAATATTTAGATGAAACTGGTGGTTACACACTTTGGTACTACTAAAGCATTATAAATGAGAAGAGGAATGCATGATACAGAATATATAGATTTTTATTTCTTACTGAGATAATGTTTTGCATAGATACGTCAAATATTAATGAATATCATTAATAGTCAACAATATTTTGATGATAAAGACTTAATTGATGAGAAGTTAGTTGAAAAAATCATTGATATTATTCCTACTTTATGGAAATATAAAATAATGGATCTAGATGATACTAAGAACTTTAATAATCTTAGTTCGGATGATCTTATTAGAACTCTCAACTAGTATGGGGGTAGGTTGAAAGATATGTAGAAAAGAAAAAAATAATGGAGTATATTTTTCTTTAATATCCAATGTTTCTAGGAAATTAAAATCAGCTAAAAAGGTTAAAAAATCTTCAAATTAGAAGAAATTAAAATTTGACACAAAAAATAAATTCATATGAATAAAACTATAATGAACTTTCTAATCTTTTCAAATAGATGGATAAAATTATTGAAAAAAATGATTTTTGATACAAGAACAAGAAAAATCCTAAATAAAAAAGTTATAGTAAATTTTCTTTTGAAATAATATGTTATGAATACAAAAATCCTGGTCATATAAGACTAGATTTCCATAGGTTGAAGAAAAAATATTACAAACACAGAAGTTCAAGAATTTTCTACAACAATAAAGGCAATAAAAGTATAAAAACCTTTGAAACTTGGAGTGAAAGTAAAGGATATAGTTCTTATATTAATTATTATGATAATATAAGTAATGATAAAAAATTAATTGGTTTATATAGAAATATTCCAAAGATAAATCAATTCATGATGGTTAAGGTATCTGTTGAATCCTTAACAAACATAACTTCAAATTAAAATTATCTAGATTCTGATGATGAATAAAATACTTATTCAAATAAAGAAAAAGATACTACATTCGATGATGAGGTAACTTTACTAAGTTTTTTGGAATAATATTGATATGAAACCTTACTTTAAATATAGAATAAAAATTTTATAAAAACAATGAAATTGCTAAGGTGGGTCTTTCCAAAGAAAATTCAATAATTTCCAAAATTACCACATAAATTTCACATATTACTAAAGAGTTATATAAGAAATATAATTCAACCACAACTATTGAAGATAATAATTTATTCATAAAACTAAAATCTGAAAATTTTATACTGAAAAAAAACTATCAAATTTTACTTCTAGGAAGGAAAATGTTGATAATAAGTATAAATATAAGAGACGTGATGGAAGTATATCTTGAATTATTTTTTCAAGTGTAAAACCCCATTTTAAAAATAATTAATTGGTTCCAAAAAGTTCTACCTTATGTATTAAATTTCAAATTGGTGGACATTGGGAGAAAAAAATTCCTTAAATAAGGTACATCCTTTGGTTTTTACAATTCTTATATTTCTAAATAATTAGAAATTGTACAATACTAAGGAGTTGGATAGATGTGGATTTTAAAAGTGTTTTTTTAATAATTTAGGACCTAATAATGTTTTGGTACCAAAATCTTAACTTTTCTATTTCAAGTAAATAATAAAATTACAATGAAAAAAACATATGGAAAATGGATAGTGGATGTTCTAGACATATGACTAGAAACATGAATTTCTTTTAGAATATTATCAAGATTAAAGGTAGTGAAGTAACTTTTGGTTATAATGCTCAAGGAGAAATATACACTATAAGAAAACTTACTTATTTACTTGGTTTTCAAATTTCTAAAAAACTAGAAGTAACTTTTATATATCAAAATTATAAAAAATATCTACTTAAAAATTTTGGATGTGAAAATAGTAAAAGAATTAGTACTCCTATCAGAACCTCAAAAGATTATGATCTTTATGAATATGGGAAAATAGTTGATCAAAATAATTTTAGATTAATGATTGGTAGTTTTATAAACCTTACATCTAGTTGACCCGACCCTACCCAGGCTTGAGCCGCAACTACCCCAAACCCACCTCCATAGGCCAGGGGCTGGCGACCAGCGCCAAAGGCTAAACAACTCGGGGAGGCCTTTTCCTAAGTACCTATACACACACACACAGCACACTCAATGCAAAAGTGTATAGTAAAAGGGAAAGTAAAGTACCAACTGCTATAAATAAACCACAAAGTGCATCGACCTCTAAATAGTACAAAGCAATTGCTGAAGGTAAACTGAAAAGAAAACGGCAAAACACGCACCCAACCAGAAAAGGTGCCACAACCCGGAAACAGGTAAACAAAAGAAAAACAGTTGGAATGGTCCCCCACCTAGAACCCGACTATGACCACCGCACACGTCCCTAGCTCTCAAACTCCTAAGCTCCATTGAAGTTATGACCAACATGTCTGTCATCTTCAAGGGCACACCAAGTGCGGACAAAGCCCAAGAAATGGTGAGTATAAAAATACTCAGTAGGATGCCTCGAAGGATTGAGGGAGCAACAAAAAAGGTACTGAAGAGGTGAGCAGTAGATCGAACAGGTAAAAGTAAAGGAGTACAATCAAGAGTGCAGTAAAGAGTACAGCTCAACCCAAACAGAGGAAGAAAGTAGACTCGTCCAAACACAAAGAGCTATAAGTGGTGATAAGATGAACTTCTCGTTGAGTCTTCACTACCTATAGCAGGAGAGTAGACTCATCCAACCACGAGAAGCTAGACACGGAAAGCACGGGGCATACCCCACCCGTCTTCACCTCTCCTGGAAGGAGAGTAACCAAAACCCAAGGAGTGGGTACTAGAACAGGGTATATACATATCCATATGCTCAATCAAGAAGCTCGAACAAAATCGTAAGGGAATATCTATCCCATAGCTCAGTCCAACAATGTGATTATCAAACAGTCCTAGAAGTAAACACCATGGATTCCCAGCATCCCGCACGTCCGGCCCAAACTACAAGTCAAGGGGATCAAATCACCACACCTTGACACTATCCTGTTTGGGCAGCACTGACTCGCCCGCACGGTTTTAGGTCACGTCTCAAGGACGTGTCTTAGTGGGAAAATCTCCCCTCATACTTGAGAGTTCTGGGGGAACTTCAAACCACACCTCGTCACTACCCCGCAGTCGAGAGGTCTCCTCAAAGTCAATAGGTGACCCCCTGCCTAGCTCCACTGGAGGATAATCCCTAGAAGTCGATAGATTCCCACTAGAGGGAGACCCGAAAAAAGTCGTCGACGGGTGCCACACTGCCCAGTCCCGTAAAAGGGTAATCCATTGGAGGGAGACCCCAGCTAAAGTCGTCGATGAGTCCCAATTCCCAGTCCTGTAAAAGGGTACTCCACTAGAGGGAGGCTTGGAACCGTCATCGGTGTAAGAACCCGGTTTTTTCTACGAAATAATTTGGAATATTCTTGATGATATTCCCGAGCAGTGCCTTCAGACGGCATGCAATTCCGAGCCCCGAAGTGGCTGGAATTAAATTTTCAGTGCGTTCACACTAGAGATGAGAAATAAATGAGATAACTCATAAACGGAGTTCCGGATCAGGGATCCGAGTGTATAGATGGGTCCAGAATGGGGTTTTTACCCTAAGAACGACATAAAACATGTCGGCGCGGGACGTTTGGACCCCTCGCCTGCTTCTGGAATGTTAAACGGATAAATTAATTAATTAATTTATTCGTTTAATGGTGAAACTCAAGTATCTATTAAACGGTGGCTCGGATTGGAAAACAGAGGGCACCGTTGAGTTCATAGCATGCCATTTACCCTAGGAGGGGTATAAGTTTTGCGGGAACGGGCCGTTTGTGAAAAATGGCCCCAGGGGCGTTTTCGTAATTTGGCGACCTCGGGCGCTAAGTTTAATAACTTTTGAATGGGGTCTCGGAATAAAATTCTGAGACCGCCATTGTGCTCAGAGTGTGGTTCTTAGCTTAGGGGAGGCTAAATCCCGACCCCGTCGGGAGTTTGGGTTCAGGGCTGTCGGGCAGGCGTTTAAGTGATTTATACTTAAACACCCCCACCCCCACCCCCACCCCACCCCTTCTTCTTCTTCTTCTTCCTCAAACCCCCCCCCCCCCCTCCTTCATCTCCGGCGAGGAAGATTTGGCAAGGCAAACTCCGGCGAGGCGCAGCGGTTCTGACGGTCCGCACACGAAGCGTTGGGCTACGCCCTTCGAGGTAGGCGGTGTTCGTTTGCGTTTTAAATTATGAACCCCTCTTTGAATCCTAAATTTTGTGTCTAATTTCTGCCTGATCTTCGATACAAGCCCATAGTTGTGTATTATATGTTCTAAGGTTTCCGACGCTCTTCTCGGATTGAAAATCCGAGTCCCGGGGTGCCCGTGGCAGTCCTGGGAAGTTCCGGCCGGAATTCTGGTTTTCCGGCGGATTTTGGCGGCAGACGGCGGTTCCGGGACGGCGGCGCGGCAGCGGGTACGGCGGAAGGCCGGCCGGCCATCCGAACGGCTGGGCGGCACCTCCACGGTGTGGGGCGGCTCGGCTCACAGGCTGAGGGTGCCAGCCGCGGGAGCCGGTGAGAGGAGACGGCGGGGTCGCAGGCGCGCGACCCCGCGGCTGGACAGAGACCCGCAAGACGCGGGTCTCCGCGTGGAAAGACGACCGGCCGTGTCGACCGGTCGGTGGAGGAGCCGCCCGTGCGACGCGGGCGAGGTGACCCGCGGGAGGCGGCTGGGCCACAATCCCAGCGGGCCGGCCGGAGCGGGCCAGCTCGAGCGGGGCGGACCGGCCGGACCGGGCCGGTACGGTCCAAGAGGGTCCCCCCCCCCCCCCCTCTTCTTTTAAAATCTTCGGACGCCCGTATTTCGGGCTACGGGAGTTCGATTTGCACGCCGTCTGCGGTGGCGCGGGCCTGGCACAGAGACGGATCTTCTGAGATGGTTTTGGGAATTTTTAATTCCCGAAATGAGGGGCCGCGGAGGCGCGACGCGTCTTCAAGTGGTTTGACGTTTTTCCGGGAAAATTGTTTTGGACGGCGCGAGCGCGTCTGACGTCCATTTCAAGCGCCGTCAGTGGCGTTGGAACCCTGGCATCAAGGAGGAAGTTTCCAGGGTGGTTCCGGGCATTGAAGTTGGAGTTGAGGGATAGGCCCCACGGCCCGTCTTTTGAGTTGCGTGCAGCTTTTAGTGACGTTTTCCTCGGATGTCTGTTCGGGGCGTGCGAGATGTCGATGTTGGGTGTTTTTTCGTGGGCATCGCGTTGGTGTAGTCTGGCCGCTGTAATTATGCATGATGGTGCGGGCCCCGCTAGGGCCGTTTCGGGAGTTGACGGTGATTTCCAGCTTTATCACCAGGCCACTGTTTTAGACGAGTGAGTAGTCCATCTTGTGTACTTTTTCGAGAAGATCGCAACGGTGCGATCCGTTCGTTGAGTTTCGGGACCGGGTTGCGGGTCCGACGTGGCATCGCTCGTGTACGGTGCGCCAGAATGCATCTTTTACTCCGGATATCCGTTTCACTCAAGTGAGTAGTGCTTTTGACATGTTTTCCCGAGGGGATCGCAATGGTGTGATGCGCCCGACTGTTTTCGGGGCCGAGGATCGGGATCACGGGACGTCGTCCGGGCGTGAGGCAGTGTTGGCGACTTTTCCGTCGGATATCCATTGGAGGTGAGTAAGTAGTCGATCTCGCGTATTTTTTCGTGAGGATTACAACTGTGTGATCTATTTGGATGTGCGGAGCCTCTTGCGCGATATTGTTAAATGTGGAAGCATGGAAGGTGCTCCAGCGGTGGTTTGCCCTACCTTGTCTGTAGCGGACCCTTGGTGTGTGATTGCACACTCTTGGGAGAGTGATATAAATGGTTCATGAGATGTGGTTGGTTGTGCCTCAGCCGATGAGGTGGAAGGTTGGAGTTGTTATGTCACGCCTTCGTGTTGACGTTGGGTGTCATGTGCACGATAGCCTATGGGCTGGAACGAGGTATACTATGGGAGTGTACGGGAGCGCTTGGAGGTACGTGTGGTCGGTTGTACCTGAGGATGTTTGTGCGCTCAGTTGGGGTTGACTTGGGGCCACACGTCGTGTGGGCCCCATGTGCGTTTCGTGTTCTGCTTTGCGTACTTTGACCTCTCGCGACGTAGAGGGTCCCTCGGTGTGTTTGTTTGACTAGCAGGGTGGAGTTTTCCCCTGGCTCGGTGCTCGTTTGTTGACCAGCAGGGTTGAGTGGTCTCCCCCTGGTTTCGTTCTCGATGGATCAGCCAGTAGCGGTGCTAGTGGCACCCCGTGATGGAATAGGTGCTGAACCCCTTTGGGTGAGTTGTTCTGGAGTTGGGTGGTTGCACGATACCCACTTCGTGTTTGGTTGGCCAGTGTTGTACCCTTCAGTGGATGTGGCCAGAGCAGTTCTGAGTTTTACCCTCCAGCGGGGCTGGGCAGTGGGTTACTCATCGGCTTTTAGGGTCTACCCTCCAGCAGAGATTGGGCAGTGGGTCACCCGACACTTAGGGTCTACCCTCCAGCAAAGACTGGGCAGTGGGTCACCCGACGACCTCTTAGGGCCTACCCTCCAGCAGGGCTGTGTAGTGGGTCACCCGTCGTCTAGTTCCAGGTCTACCCTCCAGCAAGGCTGGGCAGTGGGTCATCTGTCGACTTATTCCAGGTCTACCCTCCAGCAGGGCTGGGCAGTGGGTTTCCTGATGATGTAATTTGGTTTACCCTCCAGCAGGGCTGGGCAGTGGGTCGCCTGACGATGTATTAGGGTTTACCCTCCAACAGGGCTGGGCAGTGGGTCACTCGATATCTGATTATGGTTTACCCTCCAGCGGGGCTGGGGAGTGGGTCGCTTGATGATGTATTAGGGTTTACCCTCTAGCAGGGATGGGCATTGGGTCACCTGATATTTGGTTATGAATTACATCCAGCAGGGCTGGGCAGTGGGTCATTTTTTGGAATTCCAGACTCAGTCCTTAGTACTAGGCTAGTATGTGGCTTTCCTCCGTGGTTACCGGAGCGGGACCCTTGATTGTACCGGTCGGTGATGGAACGGCTTGATTTTGAGGAGACCTCTCGACTGTAGGGCAGTGACGAGGTGTTGTTTGACTTTCCCTAGAACTCTCAAGTACTAGGGGCACTTTCCCCACCGAGACGCGTTCTTGTGACACGATCTAAAACCATGTGGGCGAGTCAGTGCCACCCAAATCGGATAGTGTCGAAGTGTGGTGATTGAGCCCCTTGGCTTGTAGTTCGGGGCAGACGTGCAGGATTCGGGGCGACAATGATGATTATGTCTGGGACTGTTTGATACTTTTTCTTGGGCTGGGCTACGGGACGGAGATCCCCTTACGACGATGTTCGGGCTTCTTGGTTGAGCATAAAGATATATATATACCTTGTTCGAATACCCACTTCTTGGGCTTGGTTACTCTCCCTCCGGGAGAGGTGAAGACGCACGGGGCATGCCACGTTCTTTCCGTGTCTAGCTTCTCATGGTTGGACGAGTCTACTCTCCTACTATAGGTAGAGAAGACTCGATGGGAAGTTCATATTCTCACCATTTCCATCTCCTTGTGCCTGGACGAGTCTACTTCCTTTCTCTTGTCGGGTTGAGCTGGACTCTTTACTGTACTCTTTGTTATACCCCTTTACTTTCCTATTTGATCTACTTCTCACCCTTCGGTACCTCCTTTTGTTGCTCCCTCGAGCCTTCGGGGTATCCTACTGAGTATTTTAAAACTCACCCCTGCTTGGGCTTTTCCCGCACTTGGTGTGCCCTTGCAGACGACAGACAGGTGGAGCGTGATTTCAGTGGAGCGTAGGATCTTGGGAGCTTGGACCGCGTGCGGTGGTCGTGTCCGGGTTCCAGGTGGGAGACCCGTCAGCTGTTTCTTTTTGTTTACCTGTTGTCGGGCTGTGGTACTTTTCTGGTTTGGCGCGTGTTTTGCCCCTTTTTCCTTTTTACCACTTTGCTTGTACTTGTAGTGGTCGATGCACTTTGTGGTATATATATGGAAGTTGCCTTTTCCTTTTCTTTGCTTGTCTTTTCTTTTACTCTGCACTTTTGCATTGAGTGTGATGTGTGTGTGCGTACAGGTACATAGGCAAAGGCTTCCCCGAGTTATTGTGCCTTCGGCGCTGGTCGCCAGCCCCTGGCCTATGGAGGCGGGCCTGGGGTAGTTGCAGCTCGAGCCCAGGTAGGGTCGGGTCGTGACAATCGGGGACCACTTCCTAGCCCAGAAAGAGTTAAACCCGGCATTGGGGACCACTTCCCAGCCCCACTGGAGGTAAACCTGGAACCGCTCTGGCCATCCCTGCTGGATGGTACTGCTCGATGAACACCACTGTACTGGTCATCCCTGCTGGATGGTAACCAACTCGCCATCCCTGCTGGATGGTACTGCTCTAGACATCCCTGCTGGATGGTACAACTGGCCACACCTGCTGGATGGTACCCCACCGGCCAGCCCTGTTGGAAACAACCTCTTGGCCAGCCTTGTTGGAAACAACCTCCTGGGTAGAGGATCGGTGCCCGCATAATGTGTTGGTCACACCGAATCCATAAGAACTCTACCAGGGAACACGAAGGTTCAGGAGAAACTCTCCGGCCTCTCAGGGCGATCACGCTCCAATCCGCTGAGTCACTATCGAAGCGGACCGAGACAACTCATCCCAGAAAGTGGGAAAACACCAACGTTGTACAAGAATACGTAGTCGTAAACGGTTCCGTAGTCCGGTGTAAGGGGCACGGTACTGAAACCCCTCATAGCTGAAGAAACAGAGGAACCAACCCATCTCTACCAGCCAAAGCATCGAGAATAGAACCAGGGGAAAACTCAACCCGGTTGGTCAAACAAACGAGAACAAAACCAGGGGAAATCTCAACCCGGCTGGTCAAAAAAACGATAACAAAGGGACCCTCTACATCACGAGAGGTAAAAGTTACGCAAAGCAGAACACGGCATGCACATGGGGCCCACACGACGTGTGGCCCCAAGTCAACTCCAACCAAGTGCACAAACGTTCTCAGGTACAAACAACCACATGTACCTCCAAGCATTCCCATATACTCCCAGAGTATACCACATTTTCTGCCCAAAGGCTATCATGCACATTTCACCCAACGTCAACAGAAGGCGTAAACGTAACAACTCCAACTTGCCACCTCAATGGACCAGGCACGGCCAACTACATCTCTTCAAGCATTTACCTCACTCACACGGGAGTGCACGCGATCACACGCCAAGGGTCTACTATAACCACACCAAGAAGAACCGCCACCTGAGCACCTTTCATATTTCCACATTTAATAAGATCACATAATAGGATATGCTCACCTGAATAGATTAAACCATTGTAATCCTGTCGGAAAAAACCCGTGAGATAGACCACTTACTCACCTCAAACGGATATCAGACAAAAAAGTCGCCAACACTACTTTACGCCTGAACGGCATCCCGTGATCCCAAGACTCGGCCCCGAATACAATCGAGCGCATCACACCATTGCGATCCCCTCTAGAAGACACATCGAATTGACTACTCACTTGAGTAGAACGGATATCCGGAGAGAAAGATGTGTTCCGCCATACCGAACACTAGAGGTGTTGTGTGGTACCCACATCCAGGTCCCGAAGCACTACCAACGGATCGCACCATTGTGATCCTCTAGGAAAAGTACACAATATTGACTATTCACTTGTCCAAAACGGACCCTCGGTGATAAAGCTAGAAATCACCGCCAACTCCCAAAATGGCCCTCGTAGGGCCTGCACCAGCATGCATAATCAAAGCGGGTGGATTGCACCAATGCAATGCCCTCAGAAAAACACCCAAAAATGACTACTCGCATGCCCCGAACGGACATCCGATTAAAAAGTCATTAAATGTTGATCGCAACTTAAAAGACGGGTTGTGGGTCCCACATCTCAACTCCGATTTCAATGCCTGAAACCATACTGGAAAACTTCTCCTCGGCACCAGGGTCCCAACGCCACTGACGGCGCTCAAATCAGACTTCGGATGTTCCCGCACCACTCAAAACACGAACCCCTGGAAAAACGTCAAACTTACTTAATGCACGCGTCGTGCCTCCAAGCCCCTCATCACGGGAATTAAAAATTCCCAAGACTATCTCAAAAAGTTCTCCTTGTCGATACAGTTCCACAGCCACAGACGGCGCGTCAAACGGACACGCCGTTTAGGAGATACGGCCCCCGAATGCAGGGGGGCCTAGCCAGGCTTGTCCACCCCGACCGGCCCACTCCAGACCACCGGCCCGCGGCCCAGCCGCGGGTTCGGTCCAGTTCACCGCGGCCTGCTGGCTGCAGCCCGCGTCCAAACCACCGAACCCACCTCGGGTCTAGTTTTTCAAACAAACCGGCCACCCTGGTCGGTCTACTCTCCTCGCGCTGCATCAAAGAACACCTGTAGTGTGCGGGTCTTACTCCCCCGAGGTCGCCACCTCCACCGACACCCGCACACCAAGCGCCTCCACTGGCCTCCGCTAGACCGCGACGCCCCGCGGCCACCTGCGCCACATGACCCCGGTCGCCTCGCTCGCCCGCGCCGCTCCACCTCAGTCAACCGCCGATGCCGCCTCACCCTGCTGTCGAGCCGCCGAAGACCACCCCGGCCGACCACACCTCCGCTTGGACCCCCGCCGCGCCGCCGCACCCGCTCGCTGGACCACCGCTCTAGACTGCCAGAAAACCTTGTAAAAGGATGGAAAATTTCTCTGGGCCACCACGAATGCCCCAGGGCTCGGATTTTCAATCTGAAAGGGGCGATGGAAACCTCAAAACGACCTCTAAACAAAAATGGTCTTCACCCGACAATTCGACAGAAAATCAACGCAAGTATTTCAATTGGAAGAAGATTGCGGAAATTAAAACTATAAACACGAGTCTACCTCTTGGGCGTATCCTGACGCTTCGTGTGCGATCCGTCGGAAGTTGCAACGCCTTGGAGAGGAGGATAAGAGGAGGAGCTCTTTGGTTGATACTTCATCCGCCAGGAGGTGAAAACCAAGGAGAGGGGATGGGTTAGGTTTAAGCAGATAATTAATTAAACTTTAATTAATTCTGTAATCAACCACATAAAGTCCCACGTTCGAAACTCCCGACGGGGTCGAGATTAAGAATCCCCTAAGGAAAACACCACCTCCCGAGCACAACGGCGGTCTCGAAATTTTAATCTGAGGCCCTGTTCAAAAGTTATTAAACTCAACGCCCGAGGCCGCCAAATTACGAAAATGCCTCTGGCGGCATTTTTCACAGAAGGCCCACGCCCACGGAAGTTACACCCCTCCTAGGGTAAACGGAACGTTCTAGACTCAACGGTGCCCTCGGTTTTCTCATCCGAGATACCATTTAATATATACCTGTGTTTAACCATTAAACAAAAAAAATTAACTATTTTAATTATCCATTTAATGTTCTGTTAAGGGGAGAGGGGTCCAAACGTCCCGCGCTGACATATTTTATGTCGTTCCTAGGGTAAACACCCCATTTAGGACCCATCTGTACACTCAGATTTAGGATCCAAATCACCGTTTTGGAGTTATCCCATTTATTTGGCGTGCCTAGTGTGAACACACTGAAAATTTAATTCCGGCCACACTGGGGCTCAGAATCGCATGTCGTTGGAAGGCGCTGCTATGAAATAACATCAAGAATATTTCAAAGTCTTTTACAACAAAAAATGGGTTCTTACATCATTCCCTTCTTCAAACTTTTCATCCTCGAAAAGAAAAACCATGGAACAACTCAGGGTACTAAGCCCACACATGGCTCTCCCGTACCCATAAGAACTCTTGCACAGTCCCACATCACCACATACCGACCAAAGGATTTGATATGTTCACATGAGGTCTGACCTTACTGATGACGTTCATAGAATCATGCAAACTCCTTTTCGGGTGCGTCACGTGGGAAATGCTATGCACCCAAACCAGCCTTTGGGGTTAGGGCAAGGTGGTAGGGAACCTCGCCATCCCTTCGCACGACCCCAAATGGCCCAAAGGCCCTCGGGGGTAGATCACCTCCCCGACCAACCCCCTACGTTGCACGCAGCGACTGGAATCACCGTTTGGACCTGGAACAAAGCCCGGTGATTCCCTCCTTTATAATATCCATATGGTGAAACACCCAAGGATATCTGATCACGCAAGATTTCACAGTCAATGTTTCACGACCCAGACTCCCTTACACGCTAAGAGAGTGAAGGAGTCGACACCATCGACTAAAGAAAAAGGTTCCACGCCTTCTATTCTACCAACACAGGGTTACACTTGATGCCCTGCGTCACCCTGGTAACACCTCAAGCAAGGAGCAGGGAGATAAGCATTTCACACACAGTGTCTAACAATTCTACTGCAAAAAGTATAAGAGTTGTAGAGCACACCTCTTGACACCTCATGCTCCGTAGGATCATAGACATCCAAAGCTCGTGGCTATTCATGGTCCCAACTGTCAGCTCTTGGATCCTGACGTGGATCGCCTAGTGGATATGGTAAGACCTCGTAAGTTTTTCCCCCACTACCATCTCCAACCACTCCTCTACTGGCACCACCTATCTGGGTACCACTCTAATCACAACGTTGCCTTTGTCGTGGTGGTGCGCCCACTGCCTACCCGATATTCTCAGTGCGCTTGGTCGGGCAGTCTCGCGCCAGGTGACCACGCCCATCGCAAGCATAACACCGACTCTCTCTGGGCTGCACTGGTGCCCTCCGGCGCCACTGTGGGGTACGACCATGCCCCTGAGTCCGGTTATTGGAAAGCCACTTGCGTCAAGGTTTTGTCAGCCGACGCCTGCTAGCTGTGGCAGACTTCTTGGCTTCATCGTGCCTACTTCCACCACCACCCTTAGAACGCGACAGGAAGCTCTATATCACCAGCGCCTTCTCTAGCCCCCCGACATATGTGGAAATTCCCAAGGGTACTATGATAGCACGAATCTCTCAGCGGAGACCCTGGTCAAACTTTCGCACTTGGAAGTTTCCGTCATGGACCAAGTTCGGGTAAAAGCATGCACGGTTTGCAAAACTAGTCGTGTACTCGACCACCATCATCCCTCCCTGCTGAAACTGCCGGAGATCCTGAATCTGAATAGAGCGTAAGTAGGAGGGGAGAAACTCCTCATGAAAAAATAACTAAAAGTCACCCCACGAAATTGACGACTCGTCAAGAAACTGAGTCTTAGACTCCACCAATGCCCAACTGCTCCACGGAAAAGGTTAGCGGCCCAAGACACCATAAGATCTGTCGGTGTCTGCAAAAGCCTGAAGAGGCAAACCACTATCTCTAGCCGAACCTCTACTGCCTGAGGGTCTAGCTCACCACCGTACCTCAGCGGTCTTTGCCGCTGGAACTCACGGTGCGCGCTCAAACTTCGCTCAAGCTCAGTTTTCTCTGATGAAGTTTTCTACTGCTCAACAGGTGGGGGTTCTGCTACCGACCCACCCATAGAAAGGGGCTTGCATGATGGGTCCTGGACTGAGGCCTCATAGCTCACAGGGTCATCGTCACGAACCAAATCCGGTATCCTAGCTGGCTGTCTTCACAGAGACATCCTGAATGTTATCAAGGAGTGTCACGATCAGATGAGAATATATGTATATCACAACAACAACAATGGGGATCTGACTCAAGAAGGACAGTCAAGACTCAATCCTATCTAATTCACAAACCAATTTTCCCTGCAACGGGTGTCTCAGCATGCCGAGTCGACAAGCGGGTTATCAGGGTCCTGGTGAATGGATACGTCGACCGCCTCACCATCACTAGACTCCCTGGCCTGAGAGCCGCTCTTGAGACATGTTGAAACTGTTGACCTAGATCCCAACCAATTCCTTTTTAGGGACGTTCGAACAACATCCCAAGGAACGAACCACCTCTGATACCACTTTTTCATGACCCGAACCTACCCGGGCTCGAGCCACAACTACCCCAAGCCCACCTCCATAGGCCAGGTGATGGCGACCAGCGCCAAAGGCTAAAAAACTCAGGGAGACCTTTTCCTAAGTACCTATACACACACACGTAGCATACTAAATGAATAAGTGCAGAGTAAAAGGGAAAGTAAAGTACCTACTGTTATAAATAAACCACAAAGTGCATCGACCTCTAAACAGTACAAATAAAGTGCTGAAGGTAAATTGAAAAGAAAAGGGAGAAACACATGCCCAACTAGAAAAGGTGCCACAACCCAGCAATAGGTAAAAAAAAGAAAAATAGCAGGAAGGGTCCCCCACCTGGAACCTGACTACGACCACCACACGTGGCCCAAGATCTTGAACTCATAATCTCTACTGAAGTCACGACCAACCTGTCTGTCGTTTGCAATGGCACACCAAGTGCGGTAAAATCCCAAGAAGGGGTGAGTATAAAAATACTCGGTAGGATTCCCTGAAGGCCCGAGGGAGAAAAAGAGGAGGTACTAAAGAGGTGAGCAGTAGATCTAATAGGGAAAAGTAAATGAGTACAATCAAGAGTGCAGAAAAGAGTACAGCTCAACCTAATAATAGGAAGGAAGTAGACTCATCTGAACACAAAGAGCTATAAGCAGGGAGAATATGAACTTCTTGTCGTGTCTTCGCTACCTATAGCAGGAGAGTAGACTCGTCCAACCATGAGAAGCTAGACACGGAAAGCATGGTTCATACCCCGTGCGTCTTTGCCTCTCCTAGAAGGAGATTAACCAAAACCCAAGGAGTGGGTACTAGAACAAGGTATATACATATACATATGCTCAATCAATAAGCCTGAACAAAATCGTAAAGGGATCTATGTCCTGTGTCTCAGCACAAGAAAGTGAGTAGCCAACAGTCCCAGAAGTAAACACCATCGATGCCCAGCATCCCGCATGTCTGCCCCAAACTGCAAGTCAAGGGGATCAAATCACCGCACCTTGACACTATCCACTTTGGGCGGAACTAACTCACCCGCATGGTTTTAGGTCGTGTCTCATGGATGCATCTCGGTGGGGAAAGAGCCCCTCATATTTGAGAGTTCTGGGGGAACTTCAAACCACACCTCTTCACTACCCCACCGTCGAGAGGTCTCCTCAAAGTCGACAGGTGACCCCCTGCCCAGCCCCGCTGGAGGGTAATCCTTGGAAGTCGATGGGTTCCCACTGGAGGGAGACCCGGAAAAATTCATCGACAGGTGCCACATGTCCCAGTCCCGTAAAAGGGTAATCCACTGGAGGGAGACCCAACTAACGTTGTCGACGAGTCCCATTGCCCAGTCCCGTAAAAGGGTAATCCACTGGAGGGAGGCTCAGAACCGTCATCGGGGACCACTTCCCAGCCCAGCTGGAGGTAAACCAAGCATCGGGGACCACTTCCCAGCCTCGCTGGAGGTAAACCCGGAACCGCTCTGGCCATCCCTGCGGGAAAGTACTACTCAGTGAACACCATTGTACTGTCCATCCCTGTTGGATGGTAACCCACTGGCCATCCCTTCTGGATGGTACCGCTCTGGCCATCCCTGCAGGATGGTACAACTGTCCACCCCTGCTGGATGGTACCCCACCGGCCAACCCTGCTAGAAACAACCTCCTAGACAGCCTTGTTGGAAACAACCTCCTAGGTAAAGGATCAGTGCCCGCGTAATGTGTTGGTCACACCGAATCCACAAGAACTTTACCAGGAAACACGAAGGGTTGAGATAAACTCCCCGGACTCTCAGGGATATCACGCTCCAATCCGCTGAGTCACTGTCGAAGCGGACCGATACAACTCATCCCAGAAAGTGTGAAAACACCCACGCTATACGAGAACACATAGTAATAAATGGTGCCACAGTCCGGTGGAAGGCACATGGTACTGAAACCCTTCATAGCTGAAGAAACAGAGGAACCAACCCATCTTTTCTAGCCAAACCATCGAGAACAGAACCAGGGGAAAACTCAACCTGGCTGGTCAAACAAATAGGAACAAAACTAGGGGAAAACTCAACCTGTCTGGCCAAAAAAATCAGAACAGAGGGACCATCTACATCACGAGAGTTCAAAGGTACGCTAAGCATAACACGGCACACACATGGGGCCCACACGACGTGTGGCCCCAAGTCAACTCCAACCAAGTGCATAAATGTTCTCAGGTACAAACAACCAGATGTACCTCCAAGAATTCTTGTATATTTCCAGAGTATACCACATTTTCATCCCAAAGGCTATCGTACACATGGAACCCAACGTCAACAAGAAGGCATAAATGTAACTAATCAAACTTTCCACCTCAATGGCCTAGGCACGGCCAAATACATCTCTTCAAGCATTTACCTCACTCACATGGGAGTGCATGCGATAACACGCCAAGGGTCCGCTATGACCACAACAAGAAGAACCGCAACCTGATCACCTTTCATATTTACACATTTAATAATATCATGTAAGAGGCTCTCCTCGCCTGAAAAAATTACACCATTGTAATCCTATTGGAAAAACACGCAAGATAGACTACCTACTCGCCTCAAATGGATATCCGGTGGAAAAGTCACCAACACGACTTTACGCCCGAACGGCATCTCATGATCCCGAGCCTCGGCCCCGAAAACAGTCAGGCGCATCGCACCATTGTGATCCCCTTGGGAAGACAAGTCAAATTGACTTCTCACTTGAGTGGAACGGATATCCAGAGAGAAAGATGTGTTCCACCATACCGAACATGAGCAGTGTTGTGTGAGACCCGTATCCCGGTCCCGAAGCGCTGCCAACGGATCACACCATTGCGATCCTCTCGGAAAAGTACACAAGATTGACTATTCACTTGTCCAAAACAGACACCCGGTGATAAAGCTGGAAATCACCGCCAACTCCTAAAACGGCCCTCGTGGATCCCGCACTAGCATGCAAAAATAATGCGGGCGCATTGCGCCAATGCAATGCCCTCAGAAAAATACCCAAAAATGACTGCTCGCACGCCCCGAACAGACTTTCGATGAAAAAGTCGTCAAATGTTGCTTGCAGCTTAAAAGACCGGCAGTGGGGTCCAAGTCTTAACTTCAGTTTCAACGCCTGAAACCATACTGGAAAACTTCACCTCGGCACCAGGGTCCCAATGCCACTAACGGTGCTCAAATCGAACGACGGATGTGTCTGCGCCGCTCAAAACACGAACCCCCGGAAAAACGTCAAACTTAATTAACGCACACGTCGTGCCTCCAAGGCCCTCGTCTCTGGAATTAAAAATTCTCAAGACTATCTCAGGAAGTTCACCTTGTCGATACGGTTCCACAGTTGCAGACGGAAAATCAAACGGACGCGCTGTTTAGGAGATACAGCCCCCCCGAATGCAAGGGGGCCTAGTCGGGTCGGTCCACCCCAGTCGACCCACTCCAGACCACCAGCCCGCGGCCCAGCCGTGGGTCCGGTCCAGTTCACCACGGCCCGCTGGCCACAGCCTGCCTCCAAACCACCGGACCCGCCTCGGGTCTGATTTTTCAAATGGACCGGCCACCCTGGCCAGTCTCCTCTCCTCGCGTCTCGTCAAAGAAGACCTGCAGCGTGCGGGTCTTGCTCCCCTGAGGTCGCCGCCTCCAGTAACACCTGCTGACCCAACGCCTTTGTCGGCCTCCGCTCGACCGCGACGCACCGCGGCCGCCTGTGCCGCATGACCCCGGCCACCTCCCTCGCCTGAGCCGCTCCGCCTCAGCCAACCATTGACGCCGCCTCACCATGTTTTCAAGCCGCCGCAAACCGCCCCGGCCGACCGTGCCTCTGCCTGGACCCCCGCCACGCCACCACGCCCGCTCGCCGGACCGCCGCGCTAGACTGCCGAAAAACCTTGGAAAAGGCTAGAAAATTTCTCGGGGCCACCACAGACGCCCCGGGGCTCGGATTTTTGATCCGAAAGGGGTGATGGAAACCTCAAAACGAGCTCTAAACAAAAATGGTCTTCACCCTACAATTCGACAGCAAATCAACGCAAGTATTTCAATTGGAAGAAGATTACGGAAATTAAAACTATAAACACAAGCCTACCTCTTGGGTGTAGCCTGATGCTTCACGTGCGATCCACCAGAAGTTGCAACGCCTTGGAGAGGAGGAGGAGAGGAGGAGCTCATTGGTTGAGACTTCATCTGCCAGGAGGTGTAAACCAAGGAGAGGGGATGGGTTAGGTTTAAGTAGAGAATTAATTAAACTTTAATTAATTCTTTAATAAACCACATAAAGTCCCACGTCCGAAACTCCCGACGAGGTCGAGATTAAGCCTCCACTAGGGAAAACACCACCTCCCGAGAACAATAGAGGTCTTGAAATTTTAATCTGAGGCCCCATTCAAAAGTTATTAAACTCAACACTCGAGGCCGCCAAATTACAAAAACGCCCATGGCATCATTTTTCACAGAAGGCTCGCACCCGCGGAAGTTACACCCCTCTTAGGGTAAATGGCATGTTATAGACTCAACGGTGCCCTCAGTTTTCCCATCCGAGATACTGTTTAAGAGATACCAGTGTTTAACCACTAAATGAATAAATTAATTATTTTAATTATCCGTTTAACGTTCCGTTAACGGGTGTGGGGTCCAAACGTCCCGTGTCGACATATTTTATGTCATTCCTAGGGTAAAAACCCTATTCCAGACCCATCTGTACACTCATATTTGGGATCCAATGCACCGTTTATCCCATTTATTTGGCGTGCCCAGTGTGAACGCACTAAAAATTTAATTTCGGCCAGAGCAGGGCTCAGAATCGCACGCCATCTGAAGGCGCTTCTCTAGAATAACATCAAGAATATTCCAATGTCTTTGACAACAAAAACCTTGTTCTTACATATTTTGTGTGTGATTTCAATCGATTCCATAATAGTCCCATCTAAAAATTATAAAATGATTTTTTCATTACTTTAAGGGAACTATTGATCCTGAACTATTTTATTCTTATAGAAATTGTTTTGAACTAAAAAAATTTCCAAATACTAACTTTGGAGGATATAAAATTGGTAAAAAAGTATATCTAGAACTTTTCATTTCTTAGGATAGGATTTAGTTTCTTGGTCCTGTAAGAAACAATATTTAGAATCATGTTTCATTGCTGAATCTAAATATGTAGTACTTTGAAGTTGTTATTCTTAGGTTTTGTGGATGAAATATACACTCATTGACTTTAACAAGAGTTTTAGTAAAACTCATATTTTTTATGATAATAACATAAATATAAGAAATCATTTCCTTCTAGATCACACACAAAAAAGTAAATATCATTCTATAATTCTTCATAATGCAAGTGTAACATGATAATATTTTTTTAAAACACCTAAATTATGATAGGTCTGAATATATTGAACAAAATATCTGAATTATCAACATAAAATGGACATTTATATAAATTATTACCCATATATTTTCATTAAATACTCCTCAAAAAATAGGGAGAACATTTTTTCCTTGAGTTGTGAAATTTTTTAATGTTTTCTTAAAAAATTTCAGAAAACATTTTCCTTAAAAAGATCAAAAAAAAATTAAGAAGATTATTAAAATTTTAATAGAATAAGATTTATCTAAAAGTTAGACTCTTTAATTTTTATCTCTTTTTAGGAAAATAATAATTTCATATTATCATATAATGTTTCAAATAAAAGTTTACAAGTATTTCTCTAGGAGAATTTTTTTAATATTTTATTATAAACTCATATATCTATTATTATTTTCTTTTTATATTTTTTATGAAATTTTAAATTCTAAATTTTTTGGTAAAAATTTTTATTTTGATCAAAACAAATGTTTTTCCAATAAAATTTATACTAAAATTTTAAAAAACTCTTAGAGTTAAAATATTTTTCATATTTTTGGGAAACACTATCATCCATCAATATTTTTGAAAAATTGAATCTAATATGTTAGATTTGATAAAGTTGAACCATATCTATCTTTAAGTATATATAAATAATAATTAGTCCACTACACCTGCACTTTCTTTTGTTTTCAGTGAAAAACTCTCACCACCTTGATTTCCTTCTGTCTGATCTTCTTCAAGTTTTTCTATTGGGTTCAAGGTTCATCTTATCAAAAAATGGAAACTTCAAGTAATTTCACAATTATATTGGTTTTTAAGGAAATTATAATTTAAATAAAATTATTTTACATATATGATTTACTGCTAAATTATACAATCATCTTTTAGTGTAGGGATAAATGGGAGAAAATCTTTTCAGTTAACACATTCTACCTCTTGAATCATTTCAAAAATTAAAAATAGGGAGAAAGAGGAGAATATATAATTTATAGAATAAATAGGGAGATATGATCTAAAACATTCCAACTAAATAGGAAAAGGTAATGAAATGGGATAAATGAAGGAAATGGATCATTATGTAATAATGGGGGGTAAGTTTATTTAATGTTTTTTAACTTTAGTTTTTATCTTTAAAACTTGTGTTTTGTGATTTTCAAAAATGGGGAGATTGTTGAGTTGAAAATTTTCATTCAACACTTTCTAAGATTCTTTATGAACATCATAATACACTTAAAATTTTATACATTTATAAATTTTCTACTTCCAAGGTTTCTAAGAATTTTTTTTATAAAAATTTGTTTTACCAAAAGGATAAAAACTATTCCAACAGATGGAACATTATTAGTTTTTTGATGGATGAAATCTGATGGAATTTCCTTAATAGATGAACATGTAATTTTTAAATTATAAAGTTCACAAAATATAGGTTTATAAAGTTTTTAAAACAATGTATAATGAATTACCACTAAACAAAGTATTATAAAGTCTACCGGACAAAATTTAGTATACGGAGGTAGATATGATTTCTGTATGAACTTTATAAATACCTAATGAATAAATAAACTCATATATTACACCATATGAAGATATTATTTCTACTGGATAGAACCTACAATTATTTTAATGGTGATATATGAAGATGACTATCAGTCAAAGATAAAGTACAGAAACTATCAAGTTAAGTAGGATTTCCCCTAATGTTGTTGAAACCAAATCCAAAGAATGTGTAATGTGATCATTGGAGAAATTAAAATAAATAAATATTCATTTTAGGGTGAGGGATTCTTTTTTTCAACTCCGGTGATCTAAAGTTTTTTGAATCTTTTTAATATCCTATTACTTGAGAGTGATTCAATTATAATTTTTGGATATTTGTTTTATTGGGGTATCTGTTTTGAGGATAGATTTGGTAAATGCCTTAAAACATTTATTCTTGTAATCATTGTTTCCAATCATCTGTGATCTGGGGATTCTATTTTGATGGAATATAGGGTTTATACTGATCTTATGATTAAGGCTTCCCAAGTCTAGGGAAATAGAGGTTATTCTGATCTTAGTATCGAGGTCTTTTTTGTATAAGAAAGAAAGACCTTTACGGTAAGATTAATATCATGGATACATTAATTAAAGGTTATTGACCAGAATTTCATTAAGGGTTAAAGTTTAGATATTATTATAAAATCTTTTGTAATATTTTAATACTTTATTTGTATAAGTTTTGTTATTACAAGTTTTTACAAGTTTCCTTATTTTTTATGTGTATTTGATAAGAAAATTTTTATGTAGTTTATTATAAAATTTTCTTACTCTAATAATATAAAGTATATCATTACAAAACATTGTTCAATTAATTTATTATAAGAGACAATTAATATTGTAAGTTTTATTCTATAAACTAAAATACACCCCCCCCCCCGGTAGATAAACACATACTCCTTTAATCAAACAAACCAAACACTACCATTTATCTTATTGGATGAGTTTAGTTCATCCATATCCATATAAGTCTCAAAAATATGGACACTTGGTTCAATTATTCTTTTATATTTATCTTTATATTATTTTAACAAAGAATAAAAAACAAAATGTCACACTCTTGACTTTAATATATCTAATAATTTTCTATAAGGATAAAAAAGGTTAGGTTCAATTTTAAATGTTAATTTGAAATACTAATTAATTTATTTTGTCATTTTAAATTATTTTTAATTTTTAGTGACAACATATTTTCCTTGTATACTTATGAAATACAGGCACAATATTTAGTCAATCAGCAGAAAAAGAAAATAAATGATATTAAAAAATATAAAAAGTATAATAATTTGGATGAATTATTGAGTTCCAAGAATCTTGTAGATAAATATGAAATATATGGGATGTTTTAAATAATTATATTTTAATTCTTTATTTTCCTTGGTTTATTTAATGTTAAATTAAATGAATAGTGTCAAAATGAAATTAATGATATTTTATATTAAAAAATATTTTATTTAATTATTTAAAAATCGTAAAAATATTTAAATTAGACAAGTAGAATGAAAATGGTTTAAAATTTAATCCCTTGTCCATTTATGAGCCAATTTGTACCCTAAAAGTAATATTATAACCCTTTTAGATTGAAAAGGTCATTAATGTGGTTAAGGTTAAAATTGGTTAACTAAGGGGTTAAACCAAAAGATAAGATTTAAACAACCACATAAACATATCCATATTTTATATTTGATATGATTTCAACCATATAATACCATTTATTTGAATATATATCCATTTGGAATCATTTTTCTTGAGAATTTATTTATTGTTATTATTTTTCTTTTAAGAAATTCCAATAGTACCCCTCCCCTCACTTAAAAAAGGGTACCCCTCCTTTCTCTTATTTACACCACTTTTAGCCTTATATATCAAAACACACCTACCCAAATATCTTATAAACTATAATATATATGAATTATATGCCATGATATTCTTAAAATACCATTCCAAGGGTCCTTAATAAGGTATCTAAAGGAGGCATACCGAAGAAGTGGTAATCGTCTTACCCGACCTATTTCGGTTTTTTTCTTCTTATACCTACTCTAAATATATGATATTCTTAATAAAATAATAAATTTAGTATACTAATTATAATAAAATTTTATTATTATTTTCAAACCACCTTTATTCTCCCTCTTTTCCACTAAATGGTAAGCTAAAGTGTCACACATCCATTTGTGTAGCTTACTGTCTCCACATAGTGATACAATTTTTTTTCCACAAACACCTTTAAGGAATAGTTATTATAGTGAGTTTAATTTTTATATATTAAATTTTGTACATAATTATTATTATGTAATTATAATATCATATATATCTTATTTCTTTCTATTTTATTGGAAAATGATAACGTCTCTCGTGCGTATGTGTGGACTACCACCTCCACGAAGCGATGTGATTTGTTTTTTGATTCTGATTTACATGTATGGAAACAAGGATAGATTTAACGAATATATATAATATATAGTATATAATTATGATTTATAAAAGTTGATTTATTATTTACCTTTCTTTCATTCCATCCTTCAAAAAGTGAAAATAGTATTTATGCGTACGTACGGCTTACCACCTCCATGAGCGATGTAATTAATTTTTCTATATCAATCATTTGTGGATGAATATAAATATAATATATATATATGTGTGTGTGTGTGTGTGTGATATTTATATCATGATTAAAATTCTGGATATTATATGACCATGATCAAAATACAAGGACCAAAACTACTAAATCAAAATTCTCCTAAAAAACAAAATAGTTAACACCCGAGAATGATAATTTTATTAAGAAATTATTAATAAATGAGAATTAAAAAGTAATAAGTGGATAATATATGAAATTATAAGTATATAAATTACTCTATTATAAAATTATAATAAATTTAAATTTATTATACATGATTTTTAAGAGATTTCAAAGCAATTCAAACTCGAGGTAAGGGTTTATCCTCTCAAATGGTCTTCATTTGGGAATATGTTATGTCATGAACCTATATTCATTTATGAGATGTATATACATACCTTTTTATATTTTATATCATGAATATCCTTATTATAATGATATTTAATTTTTCATTTGAGGTTATTATTTCATAAGGGTTATGTTTCAAAAGTTACAAAAGTTGTAAGGTTTTTATGTTACAATCTCATTGTTTTCCATGATTGTTTATGAATAAGTTTATGATGATGAAATCTCAAGATATAGATCTCAATAATATAATAAATTTTCTTATCCAATGTTTATTTCTAGATAATACATTATTTCCTTTCATTTTCCTCTCTTTAAGAACTCAGGATACAGAAATAATCTTTTTATGGAAAAACAAATTTATTTATCTCTTCAATCAAACATATTGTTTCTTCCATGTCCATGTTTTCTAAAAAAATCAAAAAAAAAATTAAAATTATCGTATGATTTTTCAATGTTATTTTTACCCATGATTTAATTTTTACAAAAAAGATAATTAAATGTAATATTCTTATCATTTTCCAAATGAGGTACTTTTTGACCTTTTTTTATTTTCACAAAATAATGAAATGAATGTTTTATTTTAACTTATACAGCATAAACAAAAGCTCCCACCATTATTACCCCTAAATTATTTGAATATTTCTTTACAAGTTTTCAAGGTTATATTAAAATAAAAAAATTTCTTTAATATTTGATAAATGTTTAGATTTTAAGTGATTTAAAAGTCAAAAGGATATTTTCCTCAAGAAATATTTCAAGTGATATTTTAAAGGAATTTTTCATCTAAGATGACATATTTTGATATCACCTAATCTTTAATGGGGATATGATCCAATTATACCAACCTTATTATTTATCTAGATATTTTAAAATTATGATTACAAGATGTTTATGAATCTTATTAATTTTTCATGGGTTATGCTATGATTAATTGATGAAACATTTATGAGACCCATTTCTTTTCCCTGGGTTATTCCATGATGAAATATTTATGAAACCCATTTCTTTTTTAGAAGTTATGTTATGATAAATATTTTATCATATTTTGGTACATGTATGTAGGATTTTCAGTATGTGATTCGGGGTACTAAAATTATATATCTTTTTAATGAATTGGGTAAATATGTATATCTCGTGAGATAATCATGATTGTAAAGGGGAGTGAACCCAACTTAGTAAGGGACTCTATCCACTATGATAGTCTTGGAAGTGAACCTTTAATATTATGATGAAATAGTGAGTTGATCGAGTCAGCTATGGTAGTATTGGTAGTGATCCTTGACTACTTAGGATATGATTTTTTATGCTTATTTCTATTCCAAAAACTTATGTCTTATGCCAATGTTATGCTCTCATGGGATGTGTTCTTTGGTTTCTTTATGATTCATGTATTTTGAACTGCCAAGTTTTATACCATGACATGATATTATTATAAATGATATGATGGGTATGGTTTTTAAATATTAGTCTCATGTTCCCATGCCCTTATGATCATGTTATGATTAAGTGATCATTGATATATCCTTTGTTTACCCTTACTAGGAAACTAAGCTCACCCTTTGTTATGTTTCCTTAATCGGGTTAGAAGAAAGGTTTTATGTAGGGTATTTATAATAATGATACAATGTTGGATGTTCTTTTGGGATATTTTTAAAATCTTCCATGAAATAAGAGTATTGTGTATCTAGACTCCTAATACACTACACCTTTATGGTTCTAGAATGGATCGTAATGTTATGTAATTAAAATTAATCTCTTAGAATATAATATATATGTAGGAAAGTATGGGTTTCTATACACTAATAACACTATGTTATGATTTCTTAGTGGTTATCCATGACTTATTCTTATGATTTCATATTTTATGTTATTGATATATCCCTATGATACCATGATTTTATAATGTCATTTTATCATGTCGTGCTTACATGTGAGTATGTATGATTTATAAAACATTATTTCTTAATGATATACCTCTTGAATATAATTTTTTATTTATAATTATGCAATGATTTTATTATTCCCTTATTTTTATTTATAACTCGCCCCTTTTCTGATTTATGTCTTCAGGTTATCTTATCTCTAAGTCACATGGTTTGCTAAAATATACCTAAATCCCTCCCCAAAACTTTAATATATGTCTTAGATTACCTTCTTTATCCCAAACCCTCCCAAAAAAGGTACTCCTCTTGGGACGATAATGGAGAAATAGAGATAATGACCCCTGAATCCCATCTATAAAAGGCCAAGGTGGGAGGCTATCACTAAGGGTAAATAAATCATGCACATGGTAGGAATTACCCTATAAAATTTTTTAAGTATTGAGAGATAATATGTAATGAACCACCAACCAAGACCATGAATAAAGTAAAGAGGAAATACCAATACAAGTAATTCCATACATAAACTCAAAAAATTAAAAACAAACTGAAGGTGCCAAAAGTAAAACTAGTATGCTTCTATGAACTCCAGCAACTCCTAAGAGTTTCTCAACAACAACTTTGAGCTAGTAATATCTATCTTGAGTTCCAACCTATTCTTATTGACCTAAAATTAGTTTATATATATAGGGTGAGTATGAAATTTATACTCAGTAGGATCCTCCCTAAAACCTCTCATTCATAAAGTGAATTAGTCATGCTAAATCTTAGTGAATAGACAAATGAAACTAACTCATCTCCTAAGAAAGTAATACTAGTTCCCCATCCTCACCCAGGGATCACTCTCCAATTAACGCATAGAAGTAAACCATTATATATCAAAAATATATATAATTACGGTACATCACTTTTAATTCTCTATTGGTGTGTTTTTATCATGCCCCTTTTCTAAAAACTATATTCTCATCCCTCCCATAAGTCAAGCCATCCCTGATGTGAGTATGGACTAGGCCCTACCAACCTCAGTCCTATAGAGGGCCTAAAATCTTATGTTGCAATCAGTCCACATGTCCATATCATCATTATCACTATACAATCCAGAATAAATTGAATATATATATGCCATTATATAAAATATAATTTCATTATACCCCAAGCCAATATAGCACATGCACACACACCCATGGGAAGCTTGAGCCACAACTACCTGATACAATTGTGCACTATAACACAATCCATTATATCCCACACTTAAATGTATGATAAACGGTTAGCCATAATAGCCTTGGTAGGAACATGTCCCATACCATAAGCAATTATATCTTGGGATACACCTACTTATCTATGTCTAGAGAGAGAGTGGGTGGGAGGGAGAAGTCAAAAATCCATTCCCTCACCACCTTGTATATTAGAGATAACATCCCCAAAAATAATTGGGTGTTTGATTTCCTGCCAAAATGATTGGTGAAGTGCATTAAATGAAAAAAAATACAAATAATATCATGCACAGCTGCGCTAAGGGAAGCAACCTAGCCTTATAATCATCTATCGCTAACGTAGCACATGACCCTCGATTATCAAACAAGCCTATAAGAATCATGTTTCATATTAATTAATTCTTATTAATTAATTAATATTAATCCATATTCTATTCCCTTATTTATACTTTAATATTGATGATACTATTAATTATTTTCATATATTCTCAAATATGTTGTCATGATCTATGAACACAACGATCCAATTCCATTCATTTATTAGTTAATTTATCATTTATTAAAAATCTAGGTATTCTAGGACCTGGCCTAATATACCACTTAAAGAATACAATTTTAGTGTATAGAATCAATATTGTGTCCCACTATTGGAACTAATCATGAAAATAATATTTGGCCACAAAACCATTAAGAAAGCATCAATCAAGAAGTAAGAATAGTTGAGAAAGACCAGGTTGGAACTCATCCCAACCACTCTGGTGTCCCACACTCTTGTGCATATTATAAAACTAGAATTCCACCTTTGGAATCAAATATCACTATAGCCTAGGATCCCAGTATATTTCTCAATAATGAGATCAAAATTTAGTTAAAATAGTCTCTTGGGACTCCAACCCATTAATTTACAAGGAATCCAACCACACATGGTTAACAATAAATCACAATAAGGATCTAAATCCCTAGATCACACATATATTTCTAATGTATTATCCACACATAGGGGAATGAACTAGGTCCATATCATGAAGGTATTTTAGTATCCCATAATAAGTAATGGGATCATTCAGTTCCAAACATTAATTCTTTAACAAATAATTTTTTTAATTCCATATATAATTAATAGGAGTATTATGAATTGGTTTTCCAAAATAAAGAAACATAAGTAATTAGATAATAATATCAATAGTAATTATAAACATGATTAAATGAATAATTTTCATATTTAATAAATTACAAAAGAGAAATATATATTCTGTTTGTTCCTCTTCTGATTAATTATCATCATTTGGTTGTATGTTGTTTATCCATTTAAATAAATTAACCATGATAAAACATCAATAAAAAAATATAGTCAAACATATATCACACTATCTAAAAACAATAAGAGGCGATATCAATAATAAAAATCATAATGCACATGTAACCACCACCCAAAAATTTATTTAATTCATAACAAAGAACATTAATTATCTTTAACATATGATAATTCACATTTCAATTATAAACTTTACATAATTATTTATATAATTATTATCATAAAAATTTAACATAGTAATACAACAATAAGTGATTATTCTTTTCTCTCTCCAGGATAATTATAGAATAATAAAAACTTAATACTTTAAGTTATATAAAGTGATTTTCACATTTGAATTAATAATATTAATTCATTATATGTGATGCACGTGAGCCTCAACCCAGTTAGTGAGGACTTCTTAAGTGCATCAAAGAGAACCAGGATCAAATTTAGGCGGAGGCTAATTTCTAGTACTGTAGCAGCATTTTGTAGCAGGTACTGTAGTAGTAATGTAGCAGTACTGTAGCAAGTACTGTAGCAGGTACTGTAGTAAGAACTATGTAGAACTATAGAATCTACTGTAGCGGGGACTATAGCAAGCACTGTTTGGCACTGTAGCAGCCGGGAATATTCCCCCGTTTGGGCCTTTGGGCCACCGATTTGGTCCTCGAGTCCTTTAAGGCATTCAGGCCACCCAGGCCTTCAGGCCAGTAAGGCCATTGGGCCACCTCAAGGCCTTCGGGCCTCCTTAAGTGCAGATGCAAACCAGACAACCTATAAGGAACAAGCTTTAGAAGGAGGGGTATCAAGGAGATTTCACCATAGAAAAAGCTAAACAGATTACAAGAATGAGAGGGTAGGGCACCTGCCATCGGGACAAGAATGTGAATGCATGGGAAAGCCTAGTCGAACCGCTATTTTAAGGTTTAGAGCTTATTTCACGATGAATATGATGGGGAGGAGCAGTTCCAAGTAGTTATTCTGATTTGTATGTAATGTTTGAAGCCTATGGGCAATGAATTCCTATTAGGCCTATGCGCCATGTAATACTAACGTCTATGGGCCTTTTAAGGGTTCCACCTCACCCCTTGAAAGGTGGATTATCAAAATCATTAAAAAAAATGAAGGCCTTTGGGCCATTAGAGGATTGTATGTGATCATTATTAAGGAATAATAATATTTATGGCTTGTAATTTAAAAATTATCAAAAAAAATTAACACCACGTGATAATGTTTCTATTCTTGAATAATATTTTTACTCTTATGTAGGTCAAATTATTTTTAACTAAAGCATATAATTAATACACTATTAATTTATTTTCTGCTTTCATTTTAAAATTCACATATTCTTTCTTTTCATTTTATATAATATTTAAAAATATTTATTATTTGATTACTTATTTTACTAATTTTAACTCTATATCATTAAAAAAATATTATGAATAGTAATTTCATAGATCACATAGAAAATAAAAAGAGAGATAAATAGAACTCCTACCTCTAACAATGAGTTTAAATAATATAGAACCAAGGATGGGAGAGAGGAAGGTAATGTATATAGGTTTTGAAAACAGAGGTGAAGCCAAGGATGATTTGTAGAAGACTCTCAAAAATTAAAAGGTAGGGTTTTAGATCACTAAGGATTTAAAGAATGTAGGGATAATGAATCTGAGATATAGCTCTGATTTTTAGAAATAATTAGTAATTCAAAGAGGACTCCCATGAAAAACATTGAAAACTCCCATTTAATTCAAAATTAAATTTTTGTTTCCAATTTAATTCCTTGCATAACCCATTCAAAACTCCAAAAATTAAAGAGAGTCAAAAAATTCATTCAAAAAACCTAACTGAAACAAAAACCATTTATTCCAAATTAAATCCCATTTATTACATTGAAAATTCATTATAGTTTGAAAGGGAAGGAAAAAAGGTTATATAAAAAAACACTGCCCTCATGAAAGAAGCATGTGTTGTGTAAGGGTAACATGGTTTTACACTTACGTGGCTGGTTACCCTTACATGTTTATTTTAAACTCAGAAATACCCTTATGTAAGCTTAAAGAATTTTAAGATAGCCTTACACAACTCAATAGAACTCTGAATTACCTTTAACGAAGCCGTGGAAAACTAACAAGATACCCTTATTCAACATAATAATAATATTATTTACCCATGTATGATATAGGGAAGACCCTTACATGAGGAAGGATGGAGGCACTTACCTTTACTTAAGTAAGAACCTACCTTCATGTAAGCCTGAGAAATTTCCCTCAATTTTATGTGGTGGTTCACTACCCTTATACAATAGAGGAAGATCATTATGAAGTAATCAAGTTATATATACATGGGATCACCTATACATGGGATAGGGTACTTGTGGTATGGTAATTGAACTTACCCAAAGGCAAGAGAGGGGGTTTACATAAAGGTATATAAAAGGTTTAGAGGAAGTAATTTTTCATTAAATTATCTTATAAATTAAAAATGAAAAAGGTTCTAGGAACCCTTTTGACACTTATAAGAATTCAAAACACAAAAAAAGGGCCTGAGAAATTCAGGACCATACATTAGATACCTCTTAAAAAATTATCATCCTCATAAATTTAAAATAAAACTCATAAGAAAGAAATGGGTCTGAAAAACCACTCTACGATATACCTCTCAAGGATCTCTCTAAAATAATAACATGGTCACTCAATAGAGGAATAAATCAATTAACTAAAAAACTCATAAAAAGAAGAGAAACTAACTCATAAATCAATATAAGATCATTCACACTTTCTCAATAGGGAAAGAAACAAACAAATCAACATAGAAAGAAAGATCAAGCATCCAACAACTTAGAATATTGATTGTGCATCTATGGATCCCACTCCCAAGTACTCTCCTCCAAACTATTATAACTCCATAGGACAAAAACTAAAGAAATATCACACCCATGCAATACCTTCTTCTCATGGTCTTGAATATCAATAGGTTGTTCCAAGAATGTATCACCATATTCAAAATTTTGATCACCCCAATCAATAACGTGGGAACCGTGATAAAGATATCAGTGACGTTGTGATACATGGAAGACATCATGACCCTAAATCATCTATAGGGGTAGTGTTGACCGATATACCATAGATTCAACATGATCCAACACCTTGAAAGGCCTAAAAAACCTGGGATAAATATTACTCCCATGAATGAACCTTCACTACCCAAAATGAGGAGACACCTTCAAAAAATCATGATCTCAAATTTCAGAATCCAGAGTCCCCCTATGATTAGTATAATACTTATAAAAATATTGTGCCACCTTCATTTTCTCACTTATCACTTATAGCTTCCATGTTGTACTTTGTACCAATTTCAATCTAAGAACAGTTGACTCCCTGACTTCAATCTAGCACAATAGATACCATAAATGTTAGACATATTTTGATTTTAAAGTTTTTATACCAATATTGTAGTGGTAACTATTATTATAGGCAAAATAAACTAAGGATATGTGCTTTTCTCATGAATCTTCAAAATCCAGAATGCACACATGCAACATGTCCTCTAAAATATGGATGGTCTACTCTGTCTCAACATCCTTCTGTGGATAAAAATAAGTGTTAAGATATAATTGAGATAAAAAATCACATTGGATACCACTCCACAACATATAGGTAAAACAAGGATCATGATCCTCAATGATCATCTATGGAACCCCATGAAGAATCATTATCTTCTCTAGATACTTCCTCGATAACAACTCTATTAAGCTGGACTCCTTGATCACTAAGAAGTTGGACGGATTTGTCAAGCGATACATGATCACCCATATAGAATCATAGCCACCAAAATATCTAGATAAATTGTCGATAAATTATATCAAAATTTCATCCCACATTCACTAGGGAACATCAAGTGTCTAAAGAAAACCACCAAGAATTTGATGCTCATCCTTCATCTTATGGAAGAGTAGACATCAATAGAAAACTCTCTGACTAAATTCTTTAAAAAAACCACTATAATTAGTATCTCATAAAATGATACATATTTTTTATACTATAATATACCTCTATGTAATAACTATGGATATCATAGATAACCACCACATGCATTATAGAAGGAACAAAAAAATCCCTAGAACAACATTCAATATTGTCCATACTCAGACCATCCCTCAGGAGTATCTCCAAAAAAACTCAATTACATCGAAACCCCACCTCAGAATCCCTCAGATTAAACTCCTCAAACTACTACACTAATTAAGACTATATTTTTATATAATAAGTACATTCTATAACATGAAAAACTCCCATATAATGGTGCAGTGCTTCCAAATCCTCCATTACTCTCAAAGAGTCTCCAGACTCAAACACAACACCACCATGTTATTTTCAGCTCAAGGAATATTCCACAACATTCTCTCTACTGGTTTTATATTAAATCTAAAAAACATAATCCTATAGGAATTCCATCTTCCATCATTTTTATAAATTCAAATTAATATAGGAGAAGACATACTTTAGGATCGTATGATCTGTGAATACCACAAAGATCTCATTGATGAAGTAGTGTCAACACAGATTAAAAGTGAGAAACACCATAGAAAGATCAAGTTAATGGGTGGAATAGATACATTCATGAGGTTGTAACTACTAATACTTATAGTTGATTTCTTTCCTCTACTGTATTTACACACATCCCAAACCAATACATGAAGTATCATTGTAAACCTCAAATACAACACCCTTCTCAAGGATATTAAGTACAAGAGCACTAAAAAGTTCCCTTTAAAATAATAAAAATCACCATAGAACTTGTCAAACCAAAAAAATATCCTTTTTATTGAATGTTGTTATTGTATTCACAATTTGAGAGAACCCGAGTACAAACCTCCTATAATATCTAGCTAGACCAAAGAAACTCTTCATCTATAAAACATTCTTTTTGGATACCCAAAAAACAACTACTCAATGTTATATTGATCAAGGTATGCTCTATATCGAGATACAACATGCCCCCAAAAATAAAATTTATGGTATCAAAACTCACACTTTAATAGTTTACAGAACAGTTGACGAAACCAAATAACTCTAAACATGGACCATAGATTCTTTGTCTGCCCGTACAATGATTCTAAAAGCATAAAAATATCAATGATAAAGACCACCAAGAAATGGTATAGGAACTCATAGGACATGACATTCATCTACCCCATGAACATAGATAGAGCATTCATTACACTTAACAGCATTACAAAAAAACATGTAATGACTATAACAACTTCTGAAAGTTGTATTCCAGATATCCTCATAGTTTACTCACATATGATTATACAAAGACTGCAACTCGATCTTTGAGATCCAACTATCTCCCTTCAACTGATCAAATACAATTTCAATCTGTATGATAGGATAGTGGTTCTTTTCCATTACCTAATTAAAATGGTGGTAATTAATACACAATCATAAACTTCCATATGCATTATTTACAAATAGAACTTGGGACCTCCAACTTGAAACTCTAGGTTGAATGAATCCTCTCTTCAAGAGATCATCAACCTAAATTTGTATCTCTATCAAATCATATGGTTAATTTAATATGGATACATTGATATCTTAGAAACACCTAGTTGTAACTGTATAGTCAATTTGATCACTCATTAAAGAGTCAGAACCAAAACCTCTTTTCTAAATAAATCATGGTACTCTTAAACAACACTAGGAAACATTACCAACTAAAAATATAATGAACATAGAATCAACTCATTCATTAATGAATATAAATAATCCAAAGGTCTCCAACCCATTTGAGGGTCTCACTCGCCAAGGAGCATTGCATGCTCTCTATGAACATCATAGAATATGATGAACCTTCTTAAGTAATCCATGATATCCTACACTAAATATATCCAATACATGTTGAGGTTGATTTAGTAAGATTGTATTTACAAACATAATAATTCTCCCCAATATTGGTTTCTCCCTAGCACTAAATCATAGTCTCTACATACATCATATAAACTAGCTTTACCTTTAATTGGTTTAGTTAACACTTAGGGAACTAGAAGACTATCCACCTCGCATCCAAAAGAAAGGAAAAATGTAAGTGAAATGAAGGGATGTGTAGATCCAAAATAAAAAAAACAGAAGAAACCCAAGTAAAAAACAAGTAGATAGTACCTCGTGTGATATCAGTATTTCCCAGTAATAGAAACACTAAAGTGTACATTTAGGAACAACCATCTCCACATCCACTCTAGGCATGAAGGTGACCACCTACATAATTTTACTCTTCTAAATATCTGTTAAGATGAGGTATATCATGATAATATCCTCTACCTTTCCCACCCACTCTCTACTAACTAGGATTTGGAATGCTTGGATGTTACTATTACCTCGACTGATACTATTGTAGAGATTGTATCTAGAATGATCCACCAACCAATTGTTGGCTATTGTGGAAGACCAAGAAAACTCAATTATGATGCCATTTTCCTCCAAAATAAAAGAAAAACATGTCTAATTGACTAGTGTGGGTATGAGAACTACTAACCTAGGTGAAATGAGTTAAAGAAGGATGAAATTTTCACCCATATGAATGAAAATTATTCTTCTTCTGGCCAGAAAACTAAGAACCCCTAATCAAATCCCTTCTATGTGGAATATATTAGCAACTCACATATCATGATGATCTGGTCCTAGGAAATTTACTCTCTACGACCTTCAACTTCACCATCACCTATGCATATTAGTTAACATAAATAGTGTAACCTAGTCTTGGATATCTATATGTAAAGCCTCCTCTAAATTACTCTCTCATGATCTTCATCTATAAAAAGTTATGAAGTAAAATGTATAAGGTTCTTATAGTATATTCTAAACTCATGAACATGGGAACTCCCCTATCTAAAGGTAAATATCTCCTATTGATAATTACTTCTATTACTTGATGATATAAACATAGCTTGGAACTAATCCTAAAAATTATCTAACTCAATAGTGGACTCCTGAAGGTTAATAAGGAATAAAATCCACCACTGTTGAGCTAATCCACACAACATATTTACAACTAAAGAAACCTGTTGGTTATTAAGAGAAAAGATAGAACCAATGATTATCTCAAACTCATATATCCAATTATCTTAATGGCACTGAAACTCTCAAATAATCCTTCTAAAAGTGATGTTGTCATTGAACTCTACTCTACAGTAATCTACTGGAACATCCTGTTAAACATCTTCTTCATGAACCTCAAGGTGGTGTCAACCTAGTTATGTATTTGAAAAAAAAATAGTACTCCTAAATGAAGGATAAAAAAATATTTTAAGGTAAATTTATGAATTCATTAATATATTTCACATATTTCACATTTTCTATCCAGATTCAATATTAGGTGTATAATAATAATGATGCATGATACTTAACTTGGTCTCTACCTCACATGAAGCATCACTTTTCTTAGCATGTCTAGAAAACATGAAGGTCCCCGTATCAAATCATAGGTGTCCATAAAATACCATGTTATAGATATTCTCTATTTTTTATATCCTGTACAAATCCTAGTTGATACTCTTTCCCTACCAACCCATGAATCCTCACTAGTTTCTAACTCCAAACTTCATCTTATCTCTCAATAATCACCTTTGATACTACTATATAACATCCTCCTCCCCCCAAAGGTGTCACTCCTGGTCCAGAAATGAAGAAATAGAGATAATAACCCCTAGATCCTATATCTAATAGTCCATGGGTGGGAGACTAGTTCCAAGGGTATATCAATTACACAAACATGAGGCATTTACCTCTAAAAAGTTTAAGTGGTAAGAGATAAGATGTAAATATAAAACCAAAACTATACATAAAGTAAAATATTGAAATACCAATAAATTTAATGTTATACAAAAACTGATAAAACTAAAAAGAAAACTAAAGGTTCTAAAAGTAAAACTATGCAGTATCCATGAACTCATACAACTCTTAATAGCTACTCAATAACTCTTTTGAGATAGTAATTTAATCATGAGCGCTAAAATTTTCTTTATGACTTGAAAAATAGTTTATATATAAATAATGTGAGAATAACATGTATACTCAGTATGATCCTCCTTAAAACCTCTCATGAAAAAAGTGAAAAAAAATCATGTTAAAACCTAGTGAATAAACAAATGAAACTAACTCGTCACCTAAGTAGGTAATACTAGTTTCACAACCTCAACAAAGGATCACTAACCATGTAACGCGTATAATTAAACCATTTTATATCAAAAGAATATATATAATGAAGGTAAATAATTTCCACTTATACACTAATTTTTTGCTATCTTTCTGTAATTCAATAAATCATGTGTTCATCCATCCAATAAGTCAAGTCTTCCCTATTGTGAGTCAAGCCTCGGTCATACCTACCTCAGTCCCATGAACAACCCAAAATTTCATGTTGGAATAATTCCACATGTCCATATCATCATAATATCCATCAAATCTATAAAAATTTGCATTTAAAAAAATATTATATCCTATATAAATACATTATACCTCAATCCATCATAACCCATGCACATACACCCATGGGAATCCGGAGCCACCATAACTAGATATAGGTATGCACTATACCTCAAGACATTACAAACCACAAATAAATTTATTTTAAATTGTGATCCATAATATCCCTGGTATGTATTCACCCTATATTATAAGCCATTATATCCCAAGATACTCTTAATCATCTACATCTATAGGGGAGTAGAGGAAAGTGATAAGTCATCCATCTATTGCTTCACCATCCTGGATGATGGAGAAAACACCAACCCCCAAACATTTGGGTGTCGGTTTCCCTATTGATGTGGGTTGTGAATAATATGAAATAAAAAAACATAAATAATATTAAAGATAACAATACTAAGGGAAACTACCTAGCTTTATACTCATCTCTCGTTGACGTCACATGACACCCCGACTGCAGCTGTTAAGGTTTAGGTGTCAAAAAAACATACAATAAAGTTCTATATTAATAAATTATTATTCACTAATTAATTATTAGACATTAATTAACATTAATCCATATTCAATTCCATGATTATACATTAATCATCTAATCGATGTGTCAACAGAACTATTAATTATTTTTTATATTCTCAAATATGTCACCATAAAATGTGACCACCATTAACTAACCCCATTCATTTATTGGTTCATTTATCATTTCTTAATCATCTAGTACTCTAGGACTTGACATATGAAACCAATTAAATTATCCAATCATAGTTCATATCAACAAAACTATGTCCCATAGTCAGAACTTATCATAACCACAATATTTTGTCATTCGACCATCAAGAAAGCATAAATAAATAAGCATCAATGAGAAAGGACTGATCTGAACTCAACCAAACCACCCTAGTGTCTCACACCATTATGAATAGTATAAAACTATATGATCACCTCTAACATTAACAATCATTATATCTTATGCTGCCTACCCATTTTTTATCCATCAAAATAAACATCAATCAAAATAGTCCTCTAGGACTCTATCTCATTGGTCAATGAGTAATCCAACCATAAATGGTTGATAATAAATCACAACATGGTTATAAGTCAATAAAAAACACATATATTTTTAATGTATTATCTATATATAATCGAAGTTGTTGAGTCCATGGAATTGAGTCATTTTAGCCTCCTGAAATAAGTAACAATTTTGTTCATCCCCAAAAATTTATTCTTAAATAAACAACCTCTTAATTCCATCTGGAATTAACCGGTTTATTATGCATAGGTTCTCTGCAATAAGGAAACCTGTGGTATTAGCTAATAATAGCCACAATAATTATAAAAATACTCAAAATCATAATTTTTATATTTAATAAATTCTGAAAGAGAAATATATAATATGTCCATTCCTTTAACAATTGATTATCATCACGTGGCTTTATATTTTTTATCCCTTTAAAATAATTAAACATTTTAAACCATTGATAAAAAAATACTTCCAAACATATATCACATTGTCCAATAAACAATAAGAGGTGATATCAATAATAAAAATCATAACGCACATGTGATCACAAACCAACCATTTATTTAATCCTCAACAAGAAACATTAATTATATTTAACATACAATAATACCTATTTCAATTATAAACATTTTAAAATTATTTATATAATTTTTATCATTAAACATTAAAAAAAGTAATACAACAATAACTGGGTTTTTTTCTCTTGCCTGGATAATTACATAATAATGGAAGATTGATACTTTAAGTTATAAAAATGATTTCCAAATTTGAATTAATTATATTAATTCACTATATGTGATCATTCTTATGTAAGAATAATAATTGGGTAATTTGGTTTAAAATTTATTATAATAATTTAATAGAAAATGATAATCCTTATATTCTTAAATAATAATACTACTCTAACTAAATTCAAATTATTTCTAATTTAAACATAGAATTAATACCAAAATAAGGTATTTTTTGTATACATTTTAAAAAAATTACTATTTTTATTTTAATTTTTTAAAATATTGAAAAATATTTACTATCCAGTCACATATCTAATTAAGGTTAACTCTAAATGTTCGAACATAGAAACTTATTCATGGTAATTTCACAGATCACATGTATAATAATAGATCGATAAACAGGTTTTCTACCTCTCATAAAGAGCTTCAGGAACACAACCCCAATAATCAGAGAGGGGGTGATATGTGAAGGTCTGGAAAACATAGGTGAAGCCTCATATGATTTATAAAAGACTAAAAAAACTCTAAATTTGGGGTTTGAGATCTATAGGGAGTGAGATAAATAAAGGATAATAAATCTAAGAGAAGACTCTGGTTTTTTATAAATAAAAGGGCATTCTTAGAGGACTCCCGTGAAACTCATTGAAAACTCCCATTCAATTAATGACTAAATTTAATTCCTTTAACAACACATTAAAAACTCCTAAAATTATGAATAGTCAAATTATTTCATTAAAAATTCTTAACTACAATAAAAACCATGGACTTCCACATTAATTCCCATTTATTACATTTAAAATGAATTAGAGGTTGAAAGGGAGGAAAAAATGAAGGTTTTTCAAACAATACACTACCCAAAAAAAGAATAATGTTTTATTTATGGGTAATATGGTTTTACCCATACATGTTTGGTTACTATTATGTTGTAATAAGAAACTCCTAAATACCCTTACATAAGCTTAAGTAATTTTCAAGTTCCCTTATGAAACACAACAGAAATCAATCTGACCTTTATACAAGTCATGGGAAACAAAAAAATCTACCCTTAAAAAACATAGGAATACTCATAATTTCCCGTACACAATCCAGGGAGGACCCTTATATGTGGAAGGATGTATACACTTTCCTTTACATGAGTAAGAACCTTTACCTATGAAAACCTTAGAAACTCTCCCTCGCCATTATGTAGGATTGCACTGCCCTTATATGAGGGAGGAGACATTTTTATAGTGATTGAATTACCTATACATGATACCACCTATACAAAATATGGAGTATCCATGTAAGGGTAATTTAATTTACCCATATTCAATAAAGGGGGTTTATATAAGGGTATAAAAAAGGTTTAGAAAAACTTATATTTCATAAAATTAACTTATAAATTAAAAAAGGAAAAGGTTCCAGGCACCATTTTGACACTTATAAGCCTCATAAATACAAAGAGGTTTATAAATATGATACCTTACATCATATAATCAAAATAACACCCATCAAATACTTAATCCAATTTCTAAAGGATTTTTTCGAAGGAGTAAGGTAAAAATTCCTATATCACTCCTTTTTCATTTATATTATTTTATATATTCCTATACCTACCCCAAATATATTCCACCCATGATAAGATAATTAAATTAGTATTATAATTATACATAAATGTTATTATGTTTATTTAAAAACAATTTTATTCCATTCTCCCAACCATTCAAAAAAATTAAAACATCATTTGTGTATAAGTGTATACTGTCGCCTCCATGAACATTGTATTTTTTCATCATATCCTTACATGGATGGTTATAATAATATACTTAATTAATAAATATAATATTTTTACATAATTATTATTTTTTAAATATAAATCATTATCTACCATCTTTTCTTCCAATTCAATAGAAAATTGAAACGAAGCTCATTCATAGGTGCGCCTTGCCACCTCCATGGATGACATGTTTAGTTTTCATCACTACCTTACATGAATGGTTATAAAATATATTTGATAAATATATATGATATTAAAGAATAACATATTTCAAAAATATATTTTATAAATATGATTGTATAATTAATAATCATTATAAATTAATTTGTTTCTATTGGTAAATTACCCAAAACAAGCTCATCTTAGATCTAGTTCTCACAAACTATACTGATAGTTTCCATAAAATGAATATCATGGTGAATAAATCATTGAAAAAAATGATTTCAATATATTTTTTAATATATTAGTGATGATATCATAATCACTTCATAATTATACTCATCCATTGATTATAGAATGTTCTCGTTTGGGTTAGTTTAACCACCTACAGGAACGTTGTTATAAATTTTTATAATGGATTGTTATAAAAACTTAATTAAGGGTAATATTATATTAATAATTAAATAATTTTATATTTTTTCTTTTGAATGGTAATATTAATATTTATATAATTATTATGATACCACCTTTTATTCTTTAAAAATTCCCAAAACTATCCAGTTGCGTGTTTTTTCTTTAAGAACTGTACCAAAACTCCAATGGAATTAACTTTTAACTTTAAAAAAAATTCTGAAGCTCATATTATATTAAATTTAATAATATTTTAATTATTAAAATTTTATCAATAAAAAAGAACCAACATCTCTATTATGAAACATGTATGAAAAAAAAATATTAATAACATATAATGATAAAAATAATCTATAACTGACTAATATATATGTAGGGAATGATTATAAATTAAGTTTATAAAAGGTAATAGATATTGATATTTTAATAACCCCAACTCTATTAACCAAGATCCAATGGTTAATTTATTTAATTTTCATAGAAACAAGGGTTTTAATCTGAATAGATCAGTCAGTTTAGTCATTTGGGAGAACCATATACATACACAATACCCATTTTACATTGGGAATAAAATATAAAACATAATAAAAGAAAATTATTGGCATCCTTGAAACTCAATCAAAGAAATGAACTTCATATACTAGGAAAAGGAAATAAAATAAGGGTGATATCAAATTCTAAATAAGGGTTACATACAGCATAACCTATCATAAATACGAATAATAAATACGGCATGATAAATAACTAAAAACACATTATATTTAATCAATAACATGATCAAAAAATGAATCCAGATATAATATCAATAAAATAATATCATGTAAAATAATAACTAAATTATCAATAAAATAAATTATTAATATTGGATTTCATAATATCTAACATAATAATATCTATATCATCAACACCTTGTCATAAGAAAGTTCAAAATTAAAGATAGGCATACACTAAGACCCCAATTAATTTGGCTAATTTATTTGTATCATGATGCCTATCGATGCATCTAGGGTTATCTATAACTAAACCCCACCCATAACTACATGTCCAATTTATTCATTATATATTAAACTATCAATTCAATCCATGCCAATATTACTTATTAATAAATGTATGTATTTAATAAATAATATATAATATCAATATTTCCCCAGTCAATCAAATAACTTTCAAAGTAAAAGACTATATGTAAAAATGATATACGGTTTAATAAATAATCATATCCATGATAAATAATATGTATATTTAAGATAAATTTAATTTAAAATTATCATAAGAAAGTGAATGTTTCAAGATAAAGTTAATGACTATAGAATTAACAAGAGATAAGAGATGACCATCAGTTTATCAAGAATATAGGTTTTGTAATAAAATCATGAAATTTGGAAGAATAAAAGGAATGGAATTGAAATATTAAAATAATATTTCATAAAATATATTCATTTGTAAAACCATTTAAAATTTATATAAGAAGATAAATTTTTTAAAATGGTTATAATGGTAGAGGAGTTCATTATCGATATATATATCAAAAAACAATACTTTTTAATTTTTGTAAAAAAGTGTCGAAAATATCCCTTTTAGAAAACATTAGAAAGATTACATTAAAATCCTTTTTAAAAATTCAAGTATAAATTAAAATTTCCTTTGTAAATTATTTTTTGAAATAAAATAAATTTTATAGAACGATTTTCAAAAACATAGACATGGAAGAAATATATATATCCAATTAAAAGAAAAGTAAAAAAAACTTTTAGACATTTGTTTTCTTGATTGAAGTACTAAAAAGAAGAAAATTTGGAATAAAATATGAAAAATCCTTAAATGTACTATGGATATGAAAATTATTGGATATTATGAAGGAAAAATGATAAGTTTTCTTCAATGAAAATAAAAGCAATCACAAAAGAAAGTGAGATTGTAAAATAGATTCTTACCTCTTTGGTGACATTTAAATTATAAACACCTAAATGAATAGATTTCAATTGAAACATTAATCATCATAAATAAATATATATTCATTTTAAATACATCAAATAGTAATTATATGCACCATATAAAAGTGAATAAGTGTATAATAAAAAAATATGTCTCAATAGAGCACAAATTGAGATGAAATCTCTTACCACGTGCATTCCCTTTAGTTAAACATGTTTTAACCTCGTGTATAATGTTTTTAAGCATGTTATTAATTTATAACAGATCCATATTTATATTTATAATATCATATATTGTAACTATCCAACCCATTCATCCATCTAAACTGGTGCTCGAATCGGCCCACTACATACTCGAGGAGTATCCCCAATCCCCTCGAGTTGATGACAAGCATCATGGGTATCAAACATAACTATTTTAGAATGGTTATAACCTCAAGGATCCAAATATAACATAAAATATGTCATAATTATAAATATTCAAATATTAAATCTAATAAAAACTTACAATATATAAGCCTTTAGCACATAGTTACAATGCTATAATGGAATCCAAATGAAAAGGAAACAGAAAATCAAAGAGACCAAAACAAAACTCAAGCTAACTTGTTCCATGAAACTGAAGGTCCAATCACTATCTCCACGTGACTCATAAGACTCTACCAAGATCCCACAACTAACTGACTCCCAAGGAATATGGCACCAAATCAAACCCAAAATCCAACCTTGAGAAACCTATATAAAACAAGAAGACTATATACCCACCAACATGAGTATATATGGTGTTATCTAAAGCTTGTAGGATACCACCATGAGTTTATTACATTAATTTTATAAAAGAAACCAAAAATTACAGTTTGAAAATAATTTAGGAAAAATAGTTTTTCATTTTCCTTTACATAGTATAGAAATAAGAAATCATGGAACATGCACTTTCTCAAAGCACAACTTTCAATAAAATTTCCATGAATAGGTTTTAACAAAAATAATACCAATTTAAAGTTCCAAACATTTCTCTTTAAAAATCCCCACTTTTAAAAATAAACCCACACATGGTTTGAAATATTTTAGAAGTATTTCCCACCAAAACTAAAACATTTTAAAATGTCCCTCCCCCCTTCATTAAAATATTTTGCACACCTAACTCAAAGATGAGTAAAGAAATAAGGGTTCATAAATAAAAATACAACCATAAAACATCACATATAATATCAATAAACATATGGAAAAAACTAGTAAACATAAAGACTAAACCAAAATATGATCAATACATCAAGGAAGTCCATACAAAAAATAATCATATCACATGACAATAATAAATAAAAAGTAATAACATATGATACAAAGCATGAGGTATCACCATAGGGACTAATAGGATAGCACAAGACATGTACAGTTAGGCCTATTACCAACAAGTTAACGGTAACACATCCATCAAAAAATAACTCTAACCAATCTCCTCAATGATAATCCTATAAGCTAGATGTTACGTACAACTAGAGGGTACTAGAAAGTGAAAGATCTAGACTAACACCGTCCCAATGCTTCCCACTTAATATAAAATAACTATAGGACTTCAGACATGAATAAACAATTTTATCACATGAACATAACCAAGACCCAAGGTATAACACCATAATAACATTCTTTTCACCTCACGTAATACCCTTAAAAATATACCCAATCCATGATCACAACAAGAATCTCATAACAAAACGTCAATCCCTTGGATAAGCATAAACATAAAAAAACAAGGGGTCTCAATAAGGGAACAATAACAATCAATCAATCAACACCACATAAAGTGCCAATCGGGCCTTCATCTTATTATATATGGCATATACATTAGGAAATCACTTTTTAAAACAATTTGGAATCCAAAATCATTTCAAAAATAAATCATGATCATCAAAAATCACAATCAAATGAACCAATGGAAATTCTATTTCACTTTATGAAGAAAACTTTTCCCTCTTTAAATCAATAAAATCCCTTAAAAAGGGAAACCCTCTTGAAACCCCTCATTTGGATTAAAAACAATAAAAAACACAATAAAAACCATCCTTTTCATTTCATCAAACATGTAGGATACATAAAATACCATTTAAAAACATATTCCATAGAAATAAGAAATTCACCCATTTTTTTAAAGGAAATACCCACCCAAACATTTAGAAAAAATTATTTATATTTTTTATAAATAATTAATTTAATTTTTAAAAACTTGTGTAGAATAAATCATTCATGGAACTTTTAAATAAAAGGAAATGAAATGGAATCACCTACCTCAAGGGGTAGAATCATGTCACCTTCGATGAAATACACCAGAAAGTGACTCCTACACTAGCTCAAAACCATTACAAACTAAAAGACACAATTTCTACAAACACTAACCAATAAAATCATCCAAAATTATCCACTTTGGTTATAGGATTTAGAGAAAAAAATAGAAAATAATAAAAAGAGGATATAGTTTATACATATTGATTTGGATGAATAACCATCAAGGAAACACTACAAATGCATTTGGAGAGTATTGAATAGGTAGGGAGAACCTATTGATAGGTGTTTCAATTTGGGGTTTTAATGAGGAAGTAATTGGGTGAAGAATCAATTAAAAAGTAAGTGAAATGACAAAAATACCCCAAACTGGGAAGGTTATATGGTTATCTCACATAGTTTTCCAAACCATGTGCAGACCGTGCAACTTTCACTTATTCAAAACCCCCATAGGACACATAGTTATTTTTTAAGGTTTACTTAACCATTAATAGACCATGTTATTCCCTCTTTCCACTATAGAATAGGTCACATAGTTTCTACTACATACTTTTCAAACCATGTGTCTAACTATGAACACCTAAAAAACCCTCCAAAATATCAAAATCTCAACTGGGACACCACAAGCTCAAGGGGGAAACAACCACAATATTTCCAGAAATAAATTGACACCTTAAGGTGTCACAAAATCCCCACCATACCAATTTCTACCGTTATAAATTCATTGGTAACTTAGTTAAATAAGGAATAACAAGGCTACATTCTCTCTAATGAGGAATCAATTAGTAACCAACTTTCCAGTCCTCGATACCAAGGACACAAAACATAAAGAATCGCTTACTTAAAATAACATCTACTGAAATATTTATAATTCAAAAACCTATGGAACTCTAGAATTACTAAGAGGTAAACACTTCACTGAACATAATTGAAGATATAATAAGACATGATGTTGGGATAGCTACTCCTAGGGTCTTACTTAAAATAAAGAATATCAAGATTTCAAACACTACTTCTAAGAACCTCTTGAATCCTAAAACTAGCTCATAAGATAAAATAGAAACACTACCTCTAGAAAAACTATATATTCTAAATCCAAACAATGGAATAACCCAACCAATTAAATCCCAAAGGATCACCCCATAAAAACGGGAAGAAACACATAGAGACCTAGCACAAGTCTCCCAACCGTTTATAATTTCTCTACAATAGTGAAAAATTATCTAAGAATATTCCAAATGAAGATCATCATCAAAGAGATATGATTCCAATAACCACATAAACCATTTTAAAACACCACAAGAGAGTATATCCGTAAGAATAACTAAGAGGTCACTGGACCCGATCACCAATAATTTTACTCCATGACAGGAGCTCAAAATATGAAACACACCTCAATAATAACGACAAGGGTCCAACATATGGGTCACATTTGGAATATGAGGGTGTAAAAATCTAAATCCTTATAATATTGTCTCAAAATAATTCTAATAGAATACACAACCTGGGGGAATCCGCATCCCAACTAGAAAAAAAATACATCCTAATAATTTATAGATGTGACCTAGTTTCTTTCCCTATAGAATATTATGAACAAAAACCAACCCATGTTTTAAAACATGCATAAAAGATAACAAGAATCAAGAATAAATGAGTAATTAATATCTTAATAGATATTAAAACGTGATTTAGATACCCTTTCATACATTTTATACAAGAACTAGGTGCACATAATATGGGACAAGTCCTAAAAAATGAAAAAAGTAGAATTTACTAAAATAGGATCCTCCCAAAAAATTATAAGCTTTCAACTATCTAATATAAGAGACAACTTAAAATAATTAACAAGATCTAGTAAGGTCTAGGAATTTTTCTTGGGATACTCAATCATCTCACAAAAACTCCAAATGTGTCCAAGATGAACACATATATAGAATGCCTTCAGAGCTAACGAACAAGAATATCGAATGTACCAATAATTCCCACACTAAAAAACACACAACTAGATTTATCTTTACTAAAATAGGTATGGTAGGTTGAGGAGACAGCTTCCCATATTTACTACCTTTCTAATTCCCCTTCTCTCCAGTCGAATCATATTTACTAGCTCTAGCAGGAATCAAAAAATCTTATGACACAGGTTTCCCTACTAAGATTTCCTCAATGATAATGACTATAAAAACATTGTTGGTTGGAGTAGAGTACTCAAGAGGGGGTGAATTGAGTATCTATAAAAAATTATGTTTGAAAATTTTTCTTAAAACTTTTCCCCATAAAAATAAATACAGCCTAGTTAATCAAGGAAATAAGGTTATGAAAGTTTGACTGTTCAAATAACTTCTCAAAAGATTAATTAATTCTCAGTAATATCAATATCAGTTATTGATATTAATTTTGAAGCTATTATAATAAGGAAAAACAATTATAACTTATTTACAATATTAACTATCTAAGTAAACCTATTGATTTATAACATATACAGTAAAACAGAGAAAACTAAATTAAACAACACAACGGATATAAAACAAGTGGATCAGTCTCAAGCCGAGACCTAATCCACTCCACTTAGTGATCACCTGCCACCAAAAATTTTATATTAATAAACTTGATCCACACCCTAGATCGAGGTAAACAAAATTGCATAATAATGTCCAGGTCACATAACCAATTCCATAGTTTTTTGTGGGTATAAAATACCAGGTCACACAAGGACCTCTTCCATAATTATCCTTGGGATTAAACAAGTGTAAAAAATATGAGAGGAAGAATATCTTGTATCCTTCAGTTTAGTGAAAAAGATAGTGTGTGTTTTAGTAAAGACAGACACACACTGCTCAAAAGCTAAAAATAATAAAAAAAGATTAAATATGATAAGGTAAGGTTAGAAGTGCTCTAATTGTTATTATAGGAAACTCTGGACTTCTAGGATGAAGAAGATGCAAGTATCGAGTCCTCTTGTGAGAAACAGGGTATCACAAGTCTGGTGCTCTAGTTTCTTGTTAAATCTGGCTTGTTTTCTTCATAGAGTTTGTATTGTGAAGATGTTCTTGAATTTGATCTATGGTGTCACAAATTTTAGATTCGTGAATGATTTTTGTGTTCTTCATATGTATCTTGTTGCATGTGTTGGTTCTTTTCTCAGGATTGCTCGCGCTTCTGCTGCTCTACCACCTTTGTTTCAGGGCCATTCTTTTCTTTTTTTTCTTGGAGTTCATGTGTTGAATCCAATAGGATGCATCTATTCTGCACCTCGTACCTCTTACTATTAGGTGACATGTCTAAAAATAAATATTAATAATATCAGTTCATTTAAAAGACTCAAATATGACCGCTAAAAATTAAATTGAAAACAAAAAAACAGATTAAAGAACGGTGTCATAGTCTGTCTGAAAATGGTCACTTGGAAACTGTGTCACCAAAAAATGGTGTCTTCTTGTTTTCCTTTGAGCAGTGAGATAGTTATGATGGCATAATTTTATAGAGATCAGGAACCAGTAGCAGAAATGTGGTGTTTGGATCACAGTGTTTGGACATTTTCCAAACTTCGAACGGTGTCTTAACAAGGAATTGGTATCATAAACTTCAAAAGATCTGAAACTGGTTATGTTGTCTGGTCATGGTGTCTGGGTCATGGTGTCTGGATCACGGTGTCTAGGTCACGGTTTCTGGGTCACGGTGTCTGGTCATGGTGTCTAGGTCACAGTGTCTAGTCACGGTGTCTGGGTCATGGTGTCTGGTCACGGTTTCTAGTTCATGGTGTCTGGGTCATTTTCCAAAAAACTAGAACTTATGGCAGAATCACAGTTTCTAAAACTTATCCAAATATCTGTATATAGACTTAGGAAATAATATTCACATAATTAATTAGACTTAATAATTCATAAAATAAATTCATTATAAAATAAATTAAGTATAGTTTACAAAAATCAGTGATGATTTATAGGAATAAAAATCATGAGAAAATTTATTTAAAGCATAAAGAAGCCAACCATATTTACATGTGACTGGAAACAGATTAAATAAGATTTGCAGGATGTATAGGATTTGTGATCATTAAAACATGATTAAAATAAGATTAACAAGATTTTCATGACGTATAGGATTTGTGATCATTAAAACATGATTAAAATAGGATTAACAAGAATTGCAAGATGTATAGGATTTGTGATCATTAAAACATGATTAAAATATGATTAACAAGATTTATAGGATGTATAGGATTTTTTATCATTAAAACATGATTAAAATAGGAGAATTCCAATAATATCCCCCTTTTTGATGATCACAAATCATATGAGTGAGATATCTGATCTTAGTGTATGGGTATCTCCCCCTTTTGGGATTATCAAAAAGAGTACAAAGGAAAATAAGATAATAGACAATAATAGGTCAAATTACATTAGATGGAGAAATATGTGTCATTACAAATAGTAGGAAACAAATATAAAAAATATCCCTAGAAAAAGATAGTGTTCACTTTTCTTCAGCACTGGCTATCTTCTCTTTTCCCTGGTCAGCAGCATTAGGAGAAGCCATAGAAGTAGAGATAGAAGTTGAAGAAGGGAGTGAACCAACTGTTTGAGAAGGAAGAGGGAGTCCTTTAAAAATATAAGGGGCCAAGGTAGGTTTAGTGTAAGACCAAGGAAATTATTGGTCAAGGATAATAGGTCTAATCTGACTCAGATCCTGAGAGAAAGACATAGAGGTAGAGACAAAGGCAGTGGATGAGGAAGGAGTCAAACTAGGCCACAAGGGTGCATCTTTTGGATCCACAATAGCAGTGATCTCCACATGAAGATAGTCCCTTAATAACTTGATGAATTCAGAAATAATATCACCACCATACTGCATTGCTTTCTCAAAGTCATCATTGTTCTCTATGAACTTTTCCAACAAAGGAGTGAAATCTTTCAGGTTTTGAACTTGAGTTTTGAAAGCTTGAGTGACAAGATATATTTTCAAATTCTTTACAAGGTACTTGAAATGGTTTGTCATATCATGCTTAGAGAAAATCCTATTGAAGTAGAAATCCGCCTTCTTAGTAATTTCTTCCTGAGCGTCATTTACAATCTTGGAATGAATTCTCACTAAATCAAGAACTCTTTCACTATTCTTGACAACCATAGATAGAGAATCTTTGTCAAATCCACTTATCACCTATTGAAGTTCTTCCTTAAAAACTATTCTGATCAAATCACTATCAAATGAGGGTTGAGATGACTGTTCAAAGGTACTAGAAGCTGTAACAGCAGAATTAAGGGACTTTAGTTGATTCAGAACTTTCTGTTGACATCCCTTATACTCATCAATCAATTTTTTGAGACCAATAAAAAGCTCACACATTTCTTGAACTATTTTCTTGTTTCTTTCAGCCACCTTGTCAGTTAAGGAAGTTAGGTTAGGTTGAATTATAGATACAACTTCTTGTGGAATCTGACCACTAACATCCTCAATAGGATGAGCAATAGGATCTGGTCTTGATTTCAACACTCTCTACATATCTTCAACCACATCTTTGAGAGACTTCACTTCATCACTCAGTTGTTTGTTCTCAATTCTGAACTCTTGAATTTCATGAATCATTTTTTTGAATCTATAATCTGATCTTTTTTAACAATAGGGAAGCATCTCTTTCACTTAGTTTTGGTATAGGATCGAGTTGAGTGTTCATGATCTTTTCAACTCCAGCCAATAAAGTAGATCCAATGGCTTTAAAATCATCCTTACTCACTAAGGTAGAAGGTTCTTTTGAAGGTTTAGGAATAGGAGCTGAGAGAGGCTCAGGTTCCTTTGCAGAGATAACTTCAAGAGAAGAGACTAGTTTCAATTGAAATACATTAGAAAGATCTATACCTTTAACTGGGGATTCTTGGTAATCATTCACATCAAAGTATCTATGGAATTTATACCATGTATCCACAGTGCCTTGATCAACTGGATTAGTAATTTCATCACATTCTAGATTAGGGTTCTGCTCCCCCTCATCAAGTGCATCTCTCACAAGAATAAGAGATTTGGTTCTTTGATCTATTTCCAAAATTTCATCTTCAATAGCCTCATCCATTTATTTTCTAGCCAACTAAAAGGCATATTTCCTCAGTATAGAGGATAATCTCAGGATCATTTTGTTCCTCTAAGTGTTTCTTTAAATCAGATTATTTCTCAAGAGAAATTTCTTCTTCTAAATTCTCTTCTAGAACAGCATTCTCCCTCACAATAATAGCAAACTCTTCTTTAGAAGCATGTTCTTCTTCCAAATTAACAATTTTTTCAGAAACATGTACTTCTCATCTATAACTTGAGGAATAGGTCCATTGTCTTTCTTATCCAGGACAGTTTCCCGTGTAGGTGAGATAACCTCTTCTTCTTCTTTCTCAATAGGATAGTCAACAATTTTATCTGGTTCCAGACTAGGATTAGAAATTTTCTTAGGTCTTAAAGAATGCTCAACCGGGTTGAAATTTTCATAAACCCTATCATTATCCTCCACCCATGCTTTTCTCCATGGATTCCAACTGATTTTCATTATTTTGACTATAACCTTCGAGATACAAAATTCAGTCCTAAATGACTTATTCATCTGGTCTAACCAACCCTTTAGCAAGAAGCATAGCAGAGATTAACCTTGAGTAGAACAAGGAGGTTGACTTTGAGGTTTTCTTTATCAACTTACACATATGAAGTATAACATACTTACAAAGATTAACCTTTTTCCATTATTCATAAGATATATTAAAAATACATCCTGATGCTTGAGTGTAGAAAAATAACATTTTCTTATACTAATCAGATTCTGAACAAACTTAAACAATAGTCTGGTTTCACCATCTATCTCAGCAGCAATATCCCTTCTATTTTTTTATTTCTAGTCAATATTCCCATAGCTTCTTCTAAAACAAATATCTTATTTGTAGGAGGAGGACCTCTCTGGTAGTCTTCAAAAATTCCCTCATGAGGTATCCTTAGGAAATCATCCCATAACCTCGAAGAAAAGGTACATCTTTGTCCATTGATCCAACTTCTCACATCAAAACCATCTGCTGTATCAAATGAGAATTGAATGAACTGATAAAACTGAGAAACTAGCTTTGGATAAATCGGCCTTATCTCCTTTGGGAACCAATCCAGCCATCCCTGCTCTTTCAGTACTTTCAAAACTAGATACTTACTTGAAAGAACCCACTTAGGGAAGATTTCATTTTCTAGTACCACTATTCTTTCAACAAGGTTTAGATTCAGAGGACCTTCAGGTGCTATCATCAGTACTCTTTTCATTTTCTTCTGAGATCTAAACTTCTTGAGAGTCAAAGAAGATGGGTACTTCATCCTAGGCATTCAAAGAATGTTTGAGAGAGAGAGAGAATTGAAGGGTTGAATAAGGGATTATGGTTTGAGAGAAGAGAGCTCCGATGAATAACAGAGTGAAACTTCTTTCATTTTTATCATTTAGGGATATCGATCATCAAAAATTCAAAAGAGCGGGAAATAAAAAGAACAAATAATTAATTATAGTGATATAGGTTATAATATGTAAATAAAACGAAAAACATTTATTATGGTGAGACCGAAACAGATTTTCAGGGTGAGACCGTAACATGTTTTCATGGTGATACTGTAACAGTTTATCACGGTGAGATGGTAAACATGAAACAGTAACTTTTAAAATAGTAAAATATAGAACTATAAGAGTTAGACAGTAATCTTAAAACAGTGAAATGTGAAACCATAAACTATGACACAATAAGTTGTAAAACATTACACTTACTACTTAAGATTTGTCATTCCCAATTCATGTATGATGAAATCTATTATTTCAAAATTTAATGGTTTGGTGAATATATCAGTGAGCTGATATTAAGTTCTAATGAATTCCAAAGTGATATCACCCTTTTGATAATGGTATCTCAAAAATTTATTTCTTACATCAATACGTTTTGTCCTATAGTGTGAAACAGAATTTTTTGAGATGTTAATTTCACTTGTATTGTTACAATTTATAGGTGCATGCCTGAATTAATATCCATAATCTAGTAATGTGTGTTTCAAACACAATATTTTTTCACAAAAACTACCAACAGCTATGCATTCATCTTTGATAGTAGATAATGCAACAGAGTTTTATTTCTTACTACACCATGATACTAGTGACTTGCTAAAAAAAAGTGATATGTTCTAGAGGTCCTATTTCTATCTAACTTACAACCACTAAAATCAGCATTAGAATAGCTAACTAACTCAATTGATTTTCCACTCTGATAGAGCAGTCCTATATTGGGTGTATTCTTGAGGTATTTTAAAATTCTCTTAACAACATTTAAATGATATTCCTTAGGGTTTGCTTGAAAAAGAGCACACATAAATACAATAAATAGAATATTAGGTCAGCTAGAAGTTAAGTAGAGTAAGATTCCAATCATTCTTCTATAAGTGGTTTGATCAACAGATTTTTCATCTTCATCAAGATCCAACTTACAAGTAGTACTCATTGGAGTGTCACTACTTTTAGTGCTATCTAAGACAAAACATTTTAGAAGATCCCTAGTATATTTGTTTTTATTTAAAATAATACCATCATTATTTTGAAAGATTTGAAATACAAGAAATAATTTTAGTTCACCCATTAAACCCATTTCAAATTCGTTTTGCATTATTTTAGAAAATTTAATATATAGAGAAATTTTTGAAGATCCAAAGATAATATCATCTACATAAATTTGAACTAATAAAACATTATTGGAAATTTGTTTTATAAAAAGGGTAGGATCAACTATACCTTTTGTAAAACCTTTATAAATAAGAAAATTAATTAATCTATCATACCAAGCTCTTGGAGATTGTTTTAAACCATATAAATTTTTGATAATTTAATAACATGATTTAGAAAGTGATGATTTGTAAAACCAAGGGTTTCTCAACAAAGACATCCTCGGCTATATACCCATTTAATAACTCACTCTTAACATCCATTTGATATAGTTTGAAACTCATATGTGTAGTATAAGTAAGCAGGATTCTGATGGCTTCAAATATAGCTACTGGTAAAAAGGTCTCTTCATAGTTAATTCCCTCTTCTTGACTATAGCCTTGTGAAACCAATCTAGATTTTTTTCTGACTATGTTACTAGCTTCATCTACCTTATTTCTAAACACCCACTTAGTGTCTATGGTAAATGTGTTTTTATGTCTATCAACAAGTTTCCAAACTTTGTTCCTTTCAAAATGATTAAGTTCTTATTGCATTTACATCACCCAAAATTCATCATTGACGGCATAATTAATGTTTTTCGGTTCAATTTGTGATAAGAAGACTTGATGTTCAGCCTGATTTATAAGATAAGCTCTAGTTTGAGTTTCTTTATCTAAATCTTCTACAACAGCATCTAAAGGATGGTTCTTAATGGTTCTAACAACTCTGGAAAAAGAAGGACTAGTGATTTTAGGTTCTTAAATAGGTTTGGGTTCATTGTGACTTGAACCTGAAGAATTTCCAGAACTGGAAGTTTTCACATATTCTTTTATAGGATGGTTAGAGGATTTTAAATTGATGTCCAAATTTGACACATAATCTTCCAGGTTCTCTAGAGTGTTCTTAGGCTCATGTGGATCTATCTCATCAAACTTGACATGGAAAAATTCTTCCACACATTTAGTTATTTTGTTAAACACTCTATAGGATTTATAAAAGATTGAATATCCTATAAATATTCCATCATCACTCTTAGATGTAAATTTTTCAATATTGTTCTTTTTATTAAAGATATAGACTATGGAACCAAAATCATTAAAGTATCTTACTTTGGGTTTTCTATTGTTCCATAATTCATATGGATTTATTTTAAGAATAGGTCTAATCAACACTCTATTAATAATATATCATGTTGTATTTACTAATTTAACCCAAAAATAAATAGGTAAGTCATATTCACTAAGCATGGTTCTAGAAATATCTTGCAAGGTTCTATTTTTTCTTTATAAAACTCCATTTTTTGAGGTTTTCTAACGACAAAGAAATTATGACTATAGACATTTTGTGAACAAAAGGATTAAAAATCTTTATTTTCAAACTCACGACCATGATCACTTCTTAAGGATTTGATTCTAAGTCCACTAATATTTTCTACAGTTTTAGCATATTCGGTGAAATGAGAGTAGGCTTCACTTTTTGGATCCAAAAAGAAAGTCCAAGTATATGTAGAAAAGTTATCTACAAGAACATAAACATAGTGATTCCCATTTAAACTATAAACTCTATATGGTCCAAACAAATCCATGTGAACCAATTCTATAGATTTAGAAGTTGAAACTTCTTTATTTAGTTTGAATTAAATCTTGTGTTGCTTTCCCTTTTGACAAGGATTACACACTTTATCATTTGAAAACTCAAGTTTGGGTAGATCTTTGACAAAGATTTTTATAGTTATCTTTCTAAGGGAGTGATTATTATTGTGTCCTAGTCTCCTATTCCAAAGACAAGACTCTTTGTGAAATACACTTAAATGTGAATCATTTTTAGAAACTAAAGAGTCTAAGTTAACAGATTATATGTTTTCATTTCTCAATGCAGAAAACACTATTTCATTTTTAGAATTAAAAACATTGCAAGCATCATTTTCAAATTTAACATGAAATCCATCATCACATGGTTATGAAATACTAATCATATTATATTTCAATCCATCAACAAAAAGAACTTTAGAAATTAAAACAGAGTTAGAGTTACCGATTTGTCCAAGGCCATTGATTTTTACTTTGGTATTGTCACCAAAAGCGACATGTCCACCATCAATTTTTATTAAGTTCTTGAAGTGTGAATAGTATCCTATCATGTGTTGTGAACACCCATTGTCCATGTATCATAAGATTTTATAGAAGATATTAAAATAATTTTCCTTCAAAATAGTCAAATAAAAACAGACTTTGGTACCCATATTTGTCTCGGTCCAGTAATATTAGTGACTAGTTCTTTAGGAGCCCACATCTTCCTCATAGGTTTCCTATAATAATTGTGTAAATTGATTGAAAAATAAACTCTATTTGGTCCAAAAAAGCTTTAAACAGTAGGGAGTGTATCATAATTTGAACTAGCTGAATGTTTTCTAGAACTAGGAGTAAAGTTGTATGTCCTAGATTTAGAAACAAAATTGGTTCTTCCAAAATTTCTTTTACCAAGTTGATAGCCAAAACCAGTAGTATATTTTGGAACAATATATTTACCTAAAATTTGTACCAAAGTATCTTTACCATTAGTAAACCTTTCAAGGTCATTTTTCAATTGCTCATTAGATAGCTTTAGTTTATTGTTTTCTTTGAGTAATTGAACATTTTTCTCTCTTTCTATAGTAAGTTCAGATTTGACAGTTGAGGTAAGAGAATATGGTTTCTTTAAAGACTTGTATTTATCTTTTATTTCATTACATGTCTAATCAATAAAATTACAGTACTCAAACATTTCTTCTTTAGACATATTCTCATAATCACTTTCATCTCCAGAATAATAGTCTTTGTGTAAAGGAGATTCTAGTGTTACCTCAGATGTGTTTGTCATAAAACATATATTGGATTTGTTAGCCTGTTCATCATGTGAAGATTATGAGTCACTTGAACTGTCCTCAGAAGCACTCCACATTGCTTTCAATTCCTTATTATACTTTCTATATTTGTCCCCATATTTATTTTTGTACTTGAGTTTGGGACAGTCAACCTTTACATGTCCCTTTTACTTACATTCATAGCATACTATCTCATCAGACTTGTCTCTTATTTTCCAATATTTCTTCTAGATTACCTTTTGATCATATCTTTCTCTGAAGTTAAGCTTTCTAAAAAAAAATTCTTCTTGTAAAATCTATTAAACCTTCTTTCTAATTGAGTCATCTCCTCATATCTATCAGGTGATGATTGTTCACTACTGTAAATTTCTACGGAGACTTCCAATTTCCCTTTTTCTTTGTGTTTAGAGGTGGTGGTCTTAAATTCAACATATTTCCTTTTGGGGTCATCCTCCTCTTCCTTGTTGACTTTCATCTCCTCTTCATACATCATTATTTTCCCAATGAGTTCTTTTATAGGTAACTTGTTGATGTCTTATGACTCTCTAATATAGATAGAGGTTCATCTCCATCTATCAGGTAGGAATCTGAGAATCCTTATGATTTGTTCTTTGGTAGTAACTTCTCTTCCAAGATAAATCATTGTGTTGACAATTTCATTAAACCTGAGATACATGTTAGAAATAGGCTCATCAGGTTTCATTTTAATGTTATCATATTTAACAGTATAAGTATTAATTATCATTTCTTTCACACTAGAAGTTCCTTCATGTGAAACAAACAAAGTATCCCAAATTTCATGGGATGTTTTACATGCAGAAATTCTGTTAAATTTTTCATCTACTAAAGAGAAATATAGAGCATTCATGGATTTGAAATTTTTATTGTAGGCAGTCTTGGTTGGATAATCCTAAGTGAGTCTATCAGTAGAAGGAATCTTATACTCATCTAAAATTGAAGACTAAATTTCAAAAGCCATACTTTCTAAATGCATTTTCATTTTAATTTTCCATTCGGTATAATTGGTTCCATTAAATAATGGTGGTTTATTTGTTGCAGCACCTTCCAATCTATTATCCATAATAAAGAAATAATTTTAAATAGATAGAAATTTAGAATTGATAGAAATTTACTAATATTTAAAGTACAACTAAAATCACAGTTGAATAGATTAAATAATAGAGTCTTAATAAACTCCTTTGATACCAAATGTTGGTTGGAGTAGAGTACTCAAGAGGGGGAGAATTGATTATCTATAAAAATTTATGTTTGAAAATTTTTCTTAAAAGGTTCCCCAATAAAAATAAATACATCCCAGTTAATCAAGGTAATATGGTTATGAAAGTTTAACTATTCAAATAACTTCTCATAATATTGATTAATTCTAATTAATATCAATATTAGTTATTGACATTACTTTTGAATCTATTCTAATAAGTTAAAACAATTATAACTTCTATCCAAGATTAACTATCAAAGTAAATCTAGTGATTTATGAATTATATAGTAAAACCAAGAAAACTAAATTAAATAACACAGTGGATATAAAATAAGTGGTTTAGTCTCAAGTCGAGACCTAATCCACTCCACTTGGTGATCACCTTCCACCAAGTAGTTTATATTAATAAACTTGATCCAAACCCTAGATCGGGGTAAACAACAGTGCATAGGACTGTCCAGGTCACACAACCACTTCCACAGTTCTTCATGGGTATAAACTACCATGTCACATAGGTACCTCTTCTACAATTATCCATGGTAGTAAACAGGTGTAAAAATATATGAGATGAAGGATATCTTGTATCCATCAGTTTAGTGCAGGAGATAGTGTGTGTTTTAATACAGACACACACACACTGCTCAAAAGCTAAAAACAATACACAATAGAGAAAAGATGATGAGATAAGGTTATAAGTGCTCTGAGTGTTATTCTATGCAGCTCTGGACTTCTAGGATGAAGAAGATGCAAGTACCATGTCCTATTGATAGAAACAGAGTATCACAAGTCTGGTGCTCTCATTTCCAGTTAGATATGACTCATGTTGATCATGGAGTTTTTATTGAGAATATTTTCTTGACTCTAATCTATGGTGTCCCAACTTTTGTATTCATGAATGCTTTGTGTGTTCTTTATATGTAACTTGTTGCATGTGTTAGTTCTTTTCTCAAGAATTATTGCACTTATGTTGCTCTACCACCATTGTTTTAGGGACACACTTTTCTTTTTATTCTTGGAGTGCATGTGTTGAATCTGATAGGATACATGTATTATGCACCTATTACCTTGTACTATCAGGTGACATGTCTACAAAGAAATATCAATTATGTCAGTGAATTTAAAATAATTAAATATAAACATTAGAAATTAAATTGAAAATGACAAAACATATTAAAGAACAGTGTCACAGTCTGTCTAGAAATGGTGTCACTTGGAAATGGTGTCACTAAGAAATGGTGTCTTCTTCTTTGACTTTGAGCGGTGAGATAGTTATGATGGCATAGTTGTATAGAGATCTGGAACCAGTAACCCAGATGCAGTGTTAGGATCATGGTGTCTAGTCCTTTGCCAAGCTTTGAATGGTGTCTTAACAAGGAACTGGTGTCACATAATTCAATAGATCTGAAACTGGTTACGGTGTTTGGTCATGGTTTTTGGGTCACAGTGTCTGGGTCATGGTGTCTGGGTCACGGTGTCTGGTTCACAGTTTCTGGGTCACAGTGTTTGGGTCATAGTGTCTAGTCGCGGTGTCTGGATCACAGTTTCTGGTCACGGTTTTTGGGTCATTTTCCAAAAAACCAGAACCGGAGGCAGACACACGGTTTCTCAAACTTAGCCAAATATCTATATATAGACTAAACTAGTAATATTCACATAATTAATTAGACTTAATCATTCATAAAATAAATTTATTATAAAACAAATTAATTATAGTTCACAAAAATCAGTCATGATTTATAGGAATCAAGATCGTGGGAAAATTTATTTAAAGCATAAATAAGCCAACCATCTTTACACATGACTAGAAATAGATTAAACAGGATTTGTGGATGTATAGGATTTGTGATCATTAAAACATGATTAAAACAAGATTAACAAGATTTGCAGGAAGTATAGGATTTGTGATCATTAAAACATGATTAAAACAAGATTAACAAGATTTGCAGGATGTATAGTATTTTTAATCATTAAAACATAAATAAAACTAGATTAAAAAGATTTGAAGGATGTATTGGATTTGTGATCATTAAAACATGATTAAAATAAGAGGATTCCAATAAACATCATCCATAAAGGTTATCATGTCAATCTAAAACACTAATGAATATATTTTTAGATGAAGGCCCCAAACAAAAATCATGCCTTCTTCAAATTGAAAATATCTAAATATGAATAGAAAAGAACTAATCCAGAAAAATGTTTAATATAGTCATTCCCTGACTGATCACCCTAGAGGATACCCAAAAACTTCATCACCTTCTTGAATCTCACTTCCTTGGGATAAAATCATTATATAAAGGTGGCCTTAAAATATCTCCAAGATCGGTTGGGCATGAATAGCGATCTTATACCACTCCAACCCAAACCTACGAACAAAGTAATGGTGTACCTTACCCAAGAGGATTTAGAAGTTCATAAAAATTTGAAAACATATTTAACCTTTTCTAGCCACTTAATCACCTCAAAGTATACTCAATCACTATAAAGGATTAGAGGATATCAGTTTAATAACTCTCATGCATGATCTATGAGATGAGAAGAGCATTGTGCTGCCACTCCATCACAAGTATAGATAGAGTCAGAGACCATAAGGGTGGCTCTTAGATAACAAGTATAACTACCTAAGGAATTCCATTCTTGATTTTTTGGTTTCTTCTTGGGGAACTCATTCTAAAATATCACAAAACAAAAAACTCAATAAAACCACATCAAAAGTCAACATAAAGATAATAATTATATAAAATATAACTGAATTTTTTTTAAAAAATTTCCTCATAATTCTACAAAAGGGAACCAAGCATGAAATAAACTAAACCAACGTTACAAAAAAATATTACAAAACATTACCCAAAACCATTGAATAAATCTCACACCACACACCCAAAACATTTTTAAACTAACACAATCCCAAAATTCATATTTTTATCTCAAACCACATACATTGAGGTTAAAAAAATTCATTAAAATAGGCCAAATCAACCAAAATATTTTAAGATTTCCATCATCTAAGAACCTAAGAAATTATTCCTTTAAAAACCAATATAACCCATAAAAATTTTCTAGAGTTCAAAAATCCTTTTAACCAAGAAACTCAAGAAACCAAAACAAGTTTTTTTCAACAATACCAACTACTAAATCATAAAACATTAGTTTTCAAAAACACTCAAGTTCTGTAAAAATTAACTTAAAGATTCATAAACAAGACCCATCAAAAAATAGAGGCTTAAACCAAAAAAATATGTAAAACATCCAAGATTCTCAACCTTCTCCATTACATACAATTTGGAAGCATTATTTTTTAGACCATCCTACAATCATGAAAGTTCCACTAAAAGTTATCCAGAATGGTCTACACGGCCTGTGCATGGTTTGAAAGACCATTTTATTTAACTATGCCCCCCAAAAACCCATTTAACTTCACTCCAAGATAAGGAATTTCCCAGGATATCTCCCAAAATATCTATACAATTTATATTACCATCACTCCACACCAAAATTACTTAATAAAAGCAACTATAACATCAAAATTTAAATGAAGACTCCTAACTACACATGAAAACTTGATATCCCACATAAGGAAGAGTGGTCCAAGAACTTCCTCAGACTTACCATCCAAGTATTGATGGTATTATCTTTTTTCTACCACAAACCCACAAATAAAAGAATGTGAATATTAGGAAACTAGACCCCTTTCAAGAAACCAAGGCATAGATACCATTTTTTTAATGAACCAAACTAGGCCGCTATTTGAATTAGCACCTGAACTAACCCGCCACATACCCTAGGAGCATCTATCATTCCCTCAATCTGATAAAACGAATCAAGAGTATGAAACATAACTATTGGGGATGGTTTTACCATAAGGGAACCAAATATAACATCCAACATGGCATAATGATAAAGTGAAAAAGATAAAATCCAACAAACACTTAAAATATATAATCATTTAGAATATAGTTACAAAGAAAAAATGGAATCCAAAAAAAAAGAAAATGGAAAAAAAGGGCCAAAACAAAACTTAATCCAACTGATTCCATGGAACTAAAGGTCTGATCTATAACACCCTTATTTTTTATGCACCTTTATTTAAATGAATTAATTTTCATTGATGACTTGCATTGAACTAAGTCAAAAATTACTTTCATAAAGCACTGAATCGGCATACATTACATTCAACACTAACTTGACGTGCATTACATGAAACATTGACTTGGTGTACGTTACATACAACACTGAGTTTCTATATACATTTTTTTTGTTAAAATTATTTAAAAGATATATTTATAACCTAGCCATTAAAATTAGTAATATAAATAGTAATAACTACTTTTAAAATAATATTTATAATGTTTTTTGTAAAGACCATTCAATTTCAAGGGATTTTTTTTATTCTTTGGAATTTTATGAGTATGCAGTTTCTAACGGTACCAGATTTTGAGGCTCGGTGTGCCCGGAATAATTTTCTGAAGTTTTGTTAAGCTTAAATTAATGCGTGTAAGCAGTTTTCCTGAAAAAGTGGAATAACTCTTAAATGGTTACTCGGATCAGAAATCTGACGACACCGTTATGGTTAGGATGACGGGTTTACCCTAAGCGTGAATTAATTTTAGTCGGCGCAGGCCTCCTAAGAGAAAACCTAAAAATGGCATAACCGTAAATAAAATAATTAAATAAGCTATTTTATTTTTCAAATGCTTATAACTCACAAACGGTAACTCAGATTAAAAATATGAGACCACCACTGAACTCGTGAGGGTATTATTCCTTTAAGTAAATACTAACTTAGGCCGGCGCAATCCACCTGAGAAATTTAGTTTTTGGCTGTAAATAAAATAATTAAGTGAAAATTATTTTATTGTAAAATTCATAACTTTTAAATGGTAACATTAATTAAAAATCAGAGAGTATCGTTGAGTTTGTTGGGGTGTGTTTGTCTTAGGCAGAGCCTCACCTTGACCGCAGTGGGTCGAGGGTGACTGATAATAATTTTCTAACTTTTTTTCGGGTACGTTCCGTAAACGTACGAGCGGTGTTTTATAACTTTTGAACTGGTGCTCAGAATCGAATTCTGAGGGCACCGTTGAACTCTCATTGCCGATATTCACTTAAGAAGACTTTAACCTCAATGGCGGATGATCGGGTATGAAAGTTAGTTTTGGGGGTTTTACGTGGGTTAATAAAATAAAATAAGTGAATAATTTATTTTATTTTGTTAAACACATGAAATGCGGATAAAGTGGTTAGAAGCTCCACTTGGGATTTGGTGATGGAACCGCCACACCCTAACCCCCAATTTAATGGGGAGGGAGAGGAAACCTCTCAAACCCCCCATCGATTAATTTTATGTGTCGACGTAAAATTAATTTCTCTCAATTAATTTTATGAGTTGACGTAAAATTAATTGTTGTCAGTTAATTTTATGTGTCGACGTAAAATTAATTTCTCTCAATTAATTTTATGAGTTGACATAAAATTAATTGTTGTCAGTTAATTTTATGGGTCGACGTAAAAATTAATTGTTTTGATTTAATTTTATGTGTTGGTGTGAAATTAATTGCTGTCAATTAATTTTATGTGTCAACATAAAATTGATTTGTGTCATATGTTTTGACGCAGGATATGTGGGGGAAACTTCTTGGCATCCTCCACTCTTAAGTAGTGCCAACGCACCTCTTAAATTGCGCCAACACAATTTAATTCTCCTGACCCCCTTTTTAAATTAAGTAACTGCATCGTTGGAATTTAGGAAGGTTCCAAATAAATGAACCATCATAAATTCCACGATGGTTACATACCTCTCCCCCTCTCCTATATATAGGGAGCTTGGGAGAAGGTTTTGGGACGGCTTCACCAACCGACGAAGCACTGGTAAAGTATTGCGACACCCAACACTTGGGGAAATCATATCCTCTCCAACGAAGAACGTGAAGAACACCAACGACGATCTTCCACGTGATTCTTCTTTGACCTTCCTTCCCCAGAAACCTATCCTCCACAACATCGTCAACGAACCGACGTAGCTCGGAATTGGGGACGTGTGGCGGACGTGACGAACGACGGACTTCGTCGTCTTCCTTCTGCGACTCTTCCAATGAGCGACGAGCAAGAGGTAGGGGTTTGATTTTATGTTCGGGAATATTTGGGCGTTCATCGTTAATATTTTAGAAGCTTGTTATCGATTAATAGGAGGGGGTCGGACTGCACAAACACGACCGACCCTCCCCCCTTTTTACTGTTGTCCTTCGTTGTGGATTGGAACGGAGACGGTGTGGTGTCGTCGCACCGCGCAGAAACGAGGAAAGCGCGACGAAGGAGTGCGGCCCCATCGCGCCGCACCGTTAAGGCCGAAAGAGGCCACGGCCAGAGCAGGGGCCGCGGTAGAGGGGCGCGGCACCGTCGCGCTGTGCCAGATCATCTTGAAGGGCCGCGGCCGGGGCGGGCCATGGCAGAGGGGCGCAGCGCCGACGCGTCACGCTGGTCGAAGAAGGGTCACGGCCTAAGGCCGCGGCGATCACCGACAGGGGGCGACCGGACTCCCCGGCCGCCGGAGCATCAAGGGTCGCGGCCCTTTGTCCGCGACGGAAGACCTGGAGGCAGCTAGATAAACCGGCCGCCGGTGCTTGGGGGGGCGGGACCGCGAGGTCCCGCGGCGGCGGTACCGGCCGGCCAATCGGGCCAGCCGTTCAGAATTCCGGGGGTCGTAACCACCGGTGGTGGACAGGAGGTCCCCCCACGTGGGGTCGCCATTACAAGGCGAGGGGGCAGCGCCCCTCTTCGCGCCGCTCTATAACGCCCCGACCCCAGTAACCTAGAGTCGGTTCATTATTACATAACATTGGCATGATCACAAGAAAGATCAAATCTCGAAAGATCGATTAGTTTAGTAGCCTTGGAATAACTAGATACATCCATAAATTTTTACATTACATCATAAAAAAAACATCTTGTCTTCATATCCCCTCATACTATCCCTGCAGGTCATTCATAAATTACTTCTTCATAATCCTGGGAAAAATAAAACATTGAAAGGGGTGATCTCAGATGCTCAGTAAGGATAAAATTATAGTAGAAGCTTTCATAAATAAGCATAAACACTTAAGGCAGTTTATAACTAAAACAAAAGCCCTTTAAACTTGAACTTCAGCATAAAATGGCAAAGATAAAATAAAATAATGCCATTTACTTACTCACATGGATATTCTACTAGTCGAATAATCCCATGAATTATCAATAACCACTTTCATAATGATGGAATGCATAATGCCAGACTATCATAACCACATAGCCAAGGCCTCGTGCCAAGACTACAAATAAGATTTTGCCAAGGCCTTGTGCCAAGACACTAGTTTGTCTCATGAGACCTACCGATGCATCGAGGAGCTATAGCGGGCTCCACCCGTCACTTATTAAGTCCAATTCATTCCTCATATGAATATGTTTAAGCATAAAATAAACATTCGTATTAAAACTAGCATACGAAATGTCAATACTTTAACCACAAACCATGAATGGTATAAAAATAGAACATCCACAGTCAAACATAACACATTTGATACAATATGGAAGATTGTATTGTATCACATTAACCTCAATCATGAATAATGAAGGATGTTGACATAGATGAAAATAATCATCAAAACTATTTGAGGGAAATATCCCCCTTTTCTTGAAATCATTTAAAAGTCACACTATTTGTCAAGAAGCCATTTAAAAATAGATTTTTGAATCAAAGTGTCCCATACCACTTTGAAACTTTTAAAAGGAGTTTTAATTTTAAAACTTTAATGTCCATATAAATAAATCTTTAAAACCATTTTTTAAAACGTGGACATTAATGAGCAAGATTTAGAAGAATAAGTCTTTAAAACATTTAAAAATGGTATTTTGGTTAGAGATTCTAACCAAAAGAGAGACACTTGAGTACAAATAATTGAGGTAATCAAAACTTTGTAATATCATGACAATAAAGGGATTCATGATATACTATGTCAAAGTACATTATATACACCACATAAAAGTGATTTGGTGTATATCAACAAAGAAGACCCAATTGAATGTAAATTGAGATGAAATCTCTCATAAAGGCCGTATCCTTAGGTTAAGGATAAATCAACGACATAATTATGTGTGAAAATATAAATACACTAAATATGATTTAATATTCAGTGTAAAACAATCAAAGGATATTCACACATATTCTTGTAGAAACAACACCAACGAATTGGATGTTTAACTCAACAAATGGTGAAAGAGTTAAAATTACTCTTATCAAATTCATATTAATGACTTGAGAATTATCAATAGAGTGATTATATGTATCAAAAGTATATCCACAGGAAGGGGAGTGGAAATTATGACATAATCAAATGAATAGTGATTCCACACATAATCTTGGAGTAATATAATCAATGAAATATGCGTAAAGCCGAATGAGTGGAAATTGAAATGTCAAATTCCCTTATCGATTTGGTAACTTACAAAAAATACAACAATGAAAGAAGGATCATACCATGACTATGTAAGTACCCATAAATTAATGTATATTACACAATGAATATAATCCTGGGCAGTACACATACACCACATGTAATAATTAAGTGGTGAACAATGGAATTCTCACGAAATTAAGAGTGAGATAAGAAACTCATTACCACGTTAATCAACTGAGTCGTATGGCCAAAAGTTAATAACCACCAAATGATTTACAGAATAACATGAATATAAATAGAATCATGATAATATATATATAAAATGGTCGTACATGATACACCACTTTCAATAATTTAGTGGCGAACAATGGAAATCTCACGGAATTGAAAGTGAGATAAGAAAATCTCTTACTTTGTAATTTTTCCTTGGTCGATGGTAGGTTAACCTCCTGTATAATGGTGAAATAATTGTTATTGAATTATACAAGAATAATTTACTTTAATATGATATCATATATGATCTTTTAACATTGATTTGTTAATAATATCTTAGAATTATCGTCATTTCGGGTGTTAACGGGTTCATTTTACTTTATATTATTTGTTATGTGAGCCATATTCATTATTAATGGGATGTATATTATTCATATCCAGAATTATATCAAGTCCTTAGATACTATTTTTAAATCATCAAATTATAATTATACTTGAATGGATATGATGGAGAATGAATCTCATCGCGTTCGTGGAGACGGTAGTCCGTACATACGCACGAGCGACAATATCATTCTTTTGATATTAAAATAATATATAATTGGATGTTATATCATATATAAATAATCATTATCATGTTATATTTATTATTTACATGAGTTACACATCATTATTATACCCATCCAAATAATAATATATTGAATAACAATTACACCACGACGTGGAGACGGTAAGCCGTACGTACGCACGTATGGTGACATGTTATTCAAAGAATGGATAGAATACTGAATATGGTTGTACCATATTTATAATAACATCACATTATATATATGATATTGGAGTTATTATTTTATAATGGTAATAACAAAGAAAGAGGAAGTGGAAGAAGAAAGGAACTTGAAAAGGGGTGGTGAGAACATTACCTCTTCTTCGGGTTCTTCCTTTTGATTTGATCAAAAGGGCTCCATAGGTTGGCTTTCTGATCAAACTAAGGCCTTTAGGTTGTAGTGAGGGAAGTTGAGATAGTATTTGGGCAGGTTTCGGCTGAACCAAAGGTCTTTGAAGGTGTGAAGAAATGAGAAGGAGGAGTGCCCTTTTATAAGAGGGGTGAGGGGCACCTTTGGAAAAGCTAGAAATATTAATTTATAATAAATTCATATTCGGTTTATAATGGCTCCAAAGTTTATTATTTAAATTTTAGGTTGGGATGGGTCGAAAAAAACTCAACCAATAGAATTTAGACAGGTTTGGGTCATTATATTAACCTTATCTTTAAGTATTAACTCTTAGTTAATTAGTTTCACTTTTACAATGTCTCTTTGTATTTTTATATTATATGGTTAATAAACTTACTATATACATCCAAACGACCCCCAAGTGGTCCTTTAATGATTAACCTATCATGATATAAGTCTCTTGGCCGAACTTTAGATTTTTAGGAATTTAATATCAATTAATAATATAATATTTGTTTTAAGAACTCTTTTATGTCAATTTTGACACTATTCAATAGTTGATTTTTTTGAAACTCATAACAGATTGATTACTTCGAAAAAAGTCAATTAAATCAATACTAATATGTCATATTATCCTATAAAATTATTTTAATTCCTTAAAAGTTTCATATTATATTTATTTGGGTATTTATAATATCAATTATTGTAATTTTTCACTATTAAAGTAATTAATTCATCATCATTGTGTCATAAATGAATTAAATTATTTAATGTCTAAAAATTATAAATAAAATATAATTATTTATGAAATCTTTTTATCTTTCTAATGAATATTTATAATCTAAAATACAACATATATAACCCTCTGTAACAATTTTTTTGTTAAAAGATATATGCTTGTGTCATTTTTGTATTTATTTTAACTTAATTAAAATAAAGTGTCATTATCACTTACAAGTGGATCCATGGGGTCCCAAAATCGACCCAAAGATGTCCATGGTCGAAAATGTATCAACCAATAGGGTTAAGACACGTTTTAGTGTAATTTAGTATTATTATAATATTATTTTTTAACCCTTGTTTACCGGATTTACCCTTTAACCATGGTAAATAAAATATTTACCGGAGTAATTATCCAAAATGTTTAAAAATAAAAGTTACCTATTTACACAATTTGAACATCCTGATTCCAAATATGGAATCCATTTTTCCAAATTCAAAACACAGAAGTCACAGAAATTAATTTAAAATTAATTCCCGTTGTTAAAACAAAAAGCATGTTTTTTAGAGATAATAACTATCAAAAGATTGTCACTTGTTTATGTCTGGTTTAAATGTGAAATTTTGTTCAATGACCCACATTGTATTACATGGTAAAAATATATTATAAATATACTTTAAAACCACTCAAATTCATAATTTATCACTATTAATTATTTTGATTAAAAAAGTTGTTTTTAATTAAAATTTAGTACTTTTCACTATTCATCAAAATATGAAAGTTATCCTAAAAGTACCAAAATTTCACCCTAGGCTAATTTCAATATTCCGAATCCAAAAATGAAGTCCATTTTGAGAGATATAATTTATAAAATTTCAAAAAGTAGGTACTACTATTCATAACGGCTAGTTTGATTGGTTATGGTGTGTTAAAATCTCGAAGTTGCGAACAATGCACATCATTGCATTATTTGAAAGGAAACATACCGAGGAAGCTTGGGGTGTTACATTCTCCCCTCCTTCAATAAATTGCGTCCTCGCAATTTTTAAAATTTTGCTTGGGAATATAATGGAAATTCCCACATCAGAAAAAGAGTCAATAAAACTATCACTTTAAAAGAAAGAAAGAGAGGTATAAGGGTCATCCAAGATAACCCATACTAGGATTCCATGTAGGAAAACATGGATATGGACGATAAAATAAGTGTCAAGTTCTGATGGAGAGGGATAGAAATCATGATCAGGTGAAAGTTAACAATAAGAAAACCACAAACTTCTGTTGGGACAAACGGTCATTTGTCTTCTAGTAGGGAAGTAAACGGACAACATTTTTTTTGTTTTAAGTTACATTACATAAGGATGAGGAATTAATTTATGATATTGAATAAGAATATAAATATATATACTTAATTTTTAAGTAGAGTTTCATTCTTTAATAAATTTTCACCACTAAATCATTTTTTTAAACGATGAGTATTCAAGAAGACTTGGTCACACTGGAAGAGCTAGAATAAACTTCTATATAATCACATGATCCATGCAGGATGAACTATATATTTACATTGTCTTTAGAGATTAATCAAAACCAAAATGGTTAGTACAAGATTTAATGATCCCCGAGAAGGATATTACTTGAGAGAAATAATCACTCATCTTAATTTCTAAAAATAAACCAACAATGCCCCAAAGTTAAATAAATACCATTCAATAATAAATTGTCCTTAAAATCCTTCCATATAATCCAAAGTAATATTTAAACCCAAAGAATTGAAGAATTTGATTATGTAGTCTCCCATGTTAAATTGTATCTCCAAATGACATAAAATACTCTTAAAGTCACATACTCAAAAGTAATTAACCTAATCACATATTCTCTATTATAGGTTAATCATTTCCATAAATAACCCAAATCACTATAAATCCACAATAAAAACATAGATAAAAATCTACCATTACTCCTCAAATGAAACCCCATAGAATTCTATTTTCCTTGGGCATATAGTGTTCCCAACAAATCGAACATCTTCCAAAATAATATTTATCACTTAAGCACCAAATCATTTTCCTATACCAAGGGTATTCATTTGATAAGAAATAAGAACCCAAATTAACTTATTATTGATCAATAAAATCATTTAACTAAAAAAATAGTCACACTAACCAGGGACTTCACGTAGTCCAGTGGTAGGCGATAAATCCCAATCGCACTTTGGTTGTGGGTTCGATTCCCACAGCTTTGTCCGACTCGACGGGTTGTCACACGGTCTACGTGTTGTCCTTTTTCAAAAACTATATTTTATAATATTACCAAAATGAGATAAATTCCTCAAAATAACATAATTTAACCACAAATGTTATATCATACCTTGCATTTTCATCCCAAATTATAATAACTTATAATTTCCTCAAACCCAATGATCATATAAGACCAAATGGTTATTTATAACTATATCCGCAACAGAAAAGATAATTCTTCCTCAAATATCATTTTCACATGATAAATTGTAGGTTTACACATACAAGAGAAAATTATTCCAAAGTAATCCCATCAATAAAGAGCACTAACACTTTTAAACATTTCACCATCCATTTATTTCCATATAGGTTCTTCATCATATGTTCCTCGGGTTCCCACATTGCCTCTTCCATCTTATGATTTCTCCATAGATCTTTTACCACACAAGTCATCCGGTTTCTCAACACTTGATATTTGGTATGAAGAATTCTGATAGGCTCTCCACAATAAGATAGATCGAGTTCCAGTTATAATTCTTCATAGGCGAGTACATGCATTGGGTCAGGCATGTATTTTGTCACTAGAGATGTGTGGATCACAACATGAACTCTGGAGAGACTAGGCAGATTTTCCTTTTGGTAGAATGCGTTCATGTGTCACAATGGTACCTCAGAAATTTTTCAAAATCATCTACTTCCTTTACCCAAAAACTCCTCGTCCATTTTGGATTATATCGATGGAAGCATCGATGCATCATAAAAAAATAGGTATTTCTTATATATAATTTTGAGACATCGTCTTTAACATGTTTTTTAGAAAAATTCTCACTGATTCATCTTCAAATATTTCAAAATAAGGTTTTGGAAAATCAGTTTTCGTATATCCCAAAAGACATAAATATATAATTTGATACATATAGGCTGCTAGAAGGTCTCCCTCTTCTGCAGCATCTAGAAAATCATTTAGTGCATCGTAATTTTGAGATAAAGTGAATAATTTGAAAAGACCCTGATGGTACTACCCACGCTTAGCGTGGTAAGAAAGTTGAGAGCGCAACATTATCCCATAGTCGGTACTTGATCCTTGAAAGAATCGTGCAATGCTAGAGGTATTGGATGTCTCATAAAGTTGTTTGCATGTAACTTGGACATTTGAAGAAGTTTCAACATCGTCTGCGCATGACTTCTGGATAATAATTGTAAGTAGTTCTTCAGGAAGAGAGAGAAGAGTTGTTTGTGATCTTGCTCCCTCCATGTTTCAACTAACAAAAGAAAATAAAATTAGGGTTTTTGAATACTTATCTAATAAGAATGTAAAAAAATAGACATGATAGGATAATCTTGTAATTGAACAATATATCCTAACTTGGGGTACCCTATGTTAAAATCTAGGTTATCCACTATCTATTTGCCGACATATATTCTTAGGGGCATTTTTTTGTATTACCTTAATAATGGTTTATACTAATCTTGTGAATTTACCAAAGCATATCCCCCGGGAGTGTCGTAACCAAGAGTGCAGCAAGGCCCATTGTCGTGCACCAGTTCCCATTCGAGTCTAGCTCAAAGCAGTGTTTTCGGGTTTTACCCCTAGGTACATCTGTGCCAGATCCACCTCTACCTGCTCGTATCCAGACAGGGATGTATTGTTCGGAAAACTCACAAAATCTTCTACAATACCAAAATTCTAGGAAGTTCTTCTATAATAATCCTCAAAGTTCATCTTAGGTCTACGTGCTCTAATCAGAGTTTATCTAAATCTAGCTTCCAAGGTTTGTACTAAACTTCCTCTGATACCAACTGTAACGCCCCGACCCCAGTAACCTAGAGTCGGTGCATTATTACATAACATTGGCATGATCACAAGAAAGATCAAATCTCGAAAGATCGATTAGTTTAGTAGCCTTGGAATAACTAAATACATCCATAAACTTTTACATTACATCATAAAAAAAACATCTTGTCTTCATATCCCCTCATACTATCCCTGCAGGTCATTCATAAATTACTTCTTCATAATCCTGGGAAAAATAAAACATTGAAAGGGGTGAGCTCAAATGCTCAGTAAGGATAACATTATAGTAGAAGCTTTCATAAATAAGCATAAACACTTAAGGCAGTTTATAACTAAAACAAAAGCCCTTTAAACTTGAACTTCAGCATAAAATGGCAAAGATAAAATAAAATAATGCCATTTACTTACTCACATGTATATTCTACTAGTCGAATAATCCCATTCATTATCAATAACCACTTTCATAATGATGGAATGCATAATGCCAGACTATCATAACCACATAGCCAAGGCCTCGTGCCAAGACTACAAATAAGATTTTGCCAAGGCCTTGTGCCAAGACACTAGTTTGTCTCATGAGACCTACCGATGCATCGAGGAGCTATAGCGGGCTCCACCCATCACTTATTAAGTCCAATGCATTCCTCATATGAATAGGTTTAAGCATAAAATAAACATTCGTATCAAAACTAGCATACGAAATGTCAATACTTTAACCACAAACCATGAATGGTATAAAAATAGAACATCCACAGTCAAACATAACTCATTTGATACAATATGGAAGATTGTATTGTATCACATTAACCTCAATCATGAATAATGAAGGATGTCGACATAGATGAAAATAATCATCAAAACTATTTGAGGGAAATATCCCCCTTTTCTTGAAATCATTTAAAAGTCACACTATTTGTCAAGAAGCCATTTAAAAATAGATTTTTGAATCAAAGTGTCCCATACCACTTTGAAACTTTTAAAAGGAGTTTTAATTTTAAAACTTTAATGTCCATATAAATAAATCTTTAAAACCATTTTTTAAAACATGGACATTAATGAGCAATATTTAGAAGAATAAGTCTTTAAAACATTTAAAAATGGTATTTTGGTTAGAGATTCTAACCAAAAGAGAGACACTTGAGTAAAAATAATTGAGGTAATCAAAACTTTGTAATATCATGAGAATAAAGGGATTCATGATATACTATGTCAAAGTACATTATATACACCACATAAAAGTGATTTGGTGTATATCAACAAAGAAGACCCAATTGAATGTAAATTGAGATGAAATCTCTCATAAAGGCTGTATCCTTAGGTTAAGGATAAATCAACGACATAATTATGTGTGAAAATATAAATACACTAAATATGATTGAATATTCAGTGTAAAACAATCAAAGTATATTCACACATATTCTTGTAGAAACAACACCAACGAATTGGATGTTTAACTCAACAAATGGTGAAAGAGTTAAAATTACTCTTATCAAATTCATATTAATGACTTGAGAATTATCAATAGAGTGATTATGTGTATCAAAAGTATATCCATAGTAAGGGGAGTGTAAATTATGACATAATCAAATGAATAGTGATTCCACACATAATCTTGGAGTAATATAATCAATGAAATATGCGTAAAGCCGAATGAGTAGAAATTGAAATGTCAAATTCCCTTATCGATTTGGTAACTTACAAAAAATACAACTATGAAAGAAGGATCATACCATGACTATGTAAGTACCCATAAATTAATGTATATTACACAATGAATACAATCCTGGGCAGTACACATTCACCACATGTAATAATTAAGTGGTGAACAATGGAATTCTCACGAAATTAAGAGTGAGATAAGAAACTCATTACTACGTTAATCAACTGATTCGTATGGCCAAAAGTTAATAACCACCAAATGATTTACATAATAACATGAATATAAAGAGAATCATGATAATATATATATAAAACGGTCTTACACAATACACCACTTTCAATAATTTAGTGGCGAACAATGGAAATCTCACGGAATTGAAAGTGAGATAAGAAAATCCCTTACTTTGTAATTTTTCCTTGGTCGACGGTAGGTTAACCTACTGTATAATGGTGAAATAATTGTTATTGAATTATACAAGAATAATTTACTTTAATATGATATCATATATGATCTTTTAACATTGATTTGTTAATAATATCTTAGAATTATCGTCATTTCGGGTGTTAACTGGTTCATTTTACTTTATATTATTTGTTATGTGAGCCATATTAATTATTAATGGGATGTATATTATTCATATCCAGAATTATATCAAGTCCTTAGATACTATTTTTAAATCATCAAATTATAATTATACTTGAATGGATATGATGGAGAATGAATCGGATCGCGTTCGTGGAGACGGTAGTCCGTACATACGCACGAGCGACAATATCATTCTTTTGATATTAAAATAATATATAATTGGATGTTATATCATATATACAGAATCATTATCATTTTATATTTATTATTTACATGAGTTACACATCATTATTATACCCATCCAAATAATAATATATTGAATAACAATTACACCACGACGTGGAGACGGTAAGCCGTACGTACGCACGTATGGTGACATGTTATTCAAAGGATGGATAGAATACTGAATATGGTTGTACCATATTTATAATAACATCACATTATATATATGATACTGTAGTTATTATTTTATAATGGTAATAACAAAGAAAGAGGAATTGGAAGAAGAAAGGAACTTGAAAAGGGGTGGTGAGAACATTACCTCTTCTTCGGGTTCTTCCTTTTGATTTGATCAAAAGGGCTCCATAGGTTGGCTTTCTGATCAAACTAAGGCCTTTAGGTTGTAGTGAGGGAAGTTGAGATAGTATTTGGGTAGGGTTTGGCCGAACCAAAGGGCTTTTAAGGTGTGAAGAAATGAGAAGGAGGAGTGCCCTTTTATAATAGGGGTGAGGGGCACCTTTGGAAAAGCTAGAAATATTAATTTATAATAAATTCATATTCGGTTTATAATGGCTCCAAAGTTTATTATTTAAATTTTAAGGTGTGTATGGGTCGAAAAAAACTCAACCAATAGAATTTAGACAGGTTTGGGTCATTATATTAACCTTATCTTTAAGTATTAACTCTTAGTTAATTAGTTTCACTTTTACAATGTCTCTTTGTATTTTTATATTATATGGTTAATAAACTTACTATATACATCCAAAAGACCCCCAAGTGGTCCTTTAATGATGAACCTATCATGATATAAGTCTCTTGGCCGAACCTTAGATTTTTAGGAATTTAATATCAATTAATAATATAATATTTGTTTTAAGAACTCTTTTATGTCAATTTTGACACTATTCAATAGTTGATTTTTTTTGAAACTCATAACAGATTGATTACTTCGAAAAAAGTCAATTAAATCAATAATAATATGTCATATTGTCCTATAAAATTATTTTAATTCCTTAAAAGTTTCATATTATATTTATTTGGGTATTTATAATATCAATTATTGTAATTTTTCACTATTAAAGTAATTAATTCATCATCATTGTGTCATAAATGAATTAAATTATTTAATGTCTAAAAATTATAAATAAAATATAATTATGTAGGAAATGTTTTTATCTTTCTAATGAATATTTATAATCTAAAATACAACATATATAACCATTTGTAACAATTATTTTGTTAAAAGATATATGCTTGTGTCATTTTTGTATTTATTTTAACTTAATTAAAATAAAGTGTCATTATCACTTACAAGTGGATCCATGGGGTCCCAAAATCGACCCAAAGATGCCCATGGTCGACAATGTATCAACCAATAGGGTTAATACACGTTTTAGTGTAATTTAGTATTATTATAATATTATTTTTTAACCCTTGTTTACCGGATTTACCCTTTAACCAAGGTAAATAAAATATTTACCGGAGTAATTATCCAAAATGTTTAAAAATAAAAGTTACCTATTTACACAATTTAAACATCCTGATTCCAAATATGGAATCCATTTTTCCAAATTCAAAACACAGAAGTGGCAGAAATTAATTTAAAATTAATTCCCGTTGTTAAAACAAAAAACGTGTTTTTTAGAGATAATAACTATCAAAAGATTGTCACTTGTTTATGTCTGGTTTAAATGTGAAATTTTGTTCAATGACCCACATTGTATTACATGGTAAAAATATATTATAAATATACTTTAAAACCACTCAAATTCATAATTTATCACTATTAATTATTTTGATTAAAAAAGTTGTTTTTAATTAAAATTTAGTACTTTTCACTATTCATCAAAATAGGAAAGTTATCCGAAAAGTACCAAAATTTCACCCTAGGATAATTTCAATATTCCGAATCCAAAAATGAAGTCCATTTTGAGAGATAGAATTTATAAAATTTCAAAAAGTAGGTACTGCTATTCATAACGGCTAGTTTGATTGGTTATGGTGTGTTAAAATCTCGAAGTTGTGTACAATGCACATCATTGCATTATTTGAAAGGAAACATACCGAGGAAGCTTGGGGTGTTACACGCTCGGTCGCAGACCGAGCGCCCAGTCGAGCTGTACCGGGCCGCGCCCACTGGGCCGGACCCGGACCCGGGTCGGGTCGACCCGGTTCGGGCTGACCCAGGGGGTCTTGGGCTGGGTCGGTCTGGGCCCAAACCCCCCTCGAAGCGTACAGATTACTTAAAAATCTCGTAACATGGGATATGGACCTCCGATTGGCGCACCATCAGTTGTGACGTGATCCTTGGGTCGAGACGGTCGTTTCGGTATATTACACTCCAGGTTTAGGAGAACTTTGGGTATGGCCGGATTGGTTCGAACCTGAAACCAACCAGGCCCTCGGAGTGGAAATGCTTATAGCTTGAGTTCCGGATGTCCGAATGACGTGTCGTCGACTTTGTTGGATTCCTTTTGGTGAGACAGATCTTTTGGTATACATCACCTGAGGTTTGGACATATCTGGAGTATGGCCAGGTTGGATTGTACCCAAAATCCAACCAGGCCCCTAGAACGGAAAAGCCAATAACTTTCAGACCGGACGTCCGTTTGACGAACCGTCAGCGGAGTTGTTGATCACGTTAAGAAACGGTCCCTATGAGTATACCCTATGTGAGTTCGGGGTAAAATTGAGATACGGTAGGGTTGGTTCTTATACAAAACCAACCGGGCCCCTGGGACGAAAAGGCTAATAACTCACAGACCGAGCATCTGATTGACGCGCCGTCTGCTGCTTTGAGACCCCAATGACGAGGCGATACTTAGATACTTATTCGTGGGACTTCGTGATACTTGGAGTATCGAATTTTAGCTCAATGGAGCGGACCCTTCTGGAGACGAGCATATGGAGTACGTAGACCGTGTAGCTGGCTGAGACCTGATGACTGCTTGTCCGATTTGATTCGGAGTGACTTGCATAGCCCAGTGGGGAGCACTAATTTGTGAGGTGGAAGACCCATGGTGGAGGAGCACTACTTTGTGAGGTGGAAGACCCATGGTACTCGACAGGAGGAGTACCTCTGTAGGCTATGAGGGGGATCACTACTGTGTGAGGTGGCAGACCCATGGCGGAGGAGCACTACTTTGTGAGGTGGCTAACCCGTGGTACTTGACAGGAGGAGTACCTCAGCAGTCTTAGGTTTGTGAGCAGTACCTCGGAGTCGTGACAAGATCACTGTACTCATCAGAGACGGAGCTCTTCAGCAGTTATGGTTTTGATAATGAAAATCCTAGTTTGAGCTGAGTCAATGACCTTTTTATTTTCCCCATGATTGAGATGGGTTACTAGATAACTTACTTATATGTATGGGCATATACCTAGGTAGTGGTTATCCGTCGACTTCATATCTGTGTGATACCTCGTGGCTGAGATGGGTTACTTGGTAACTTAGGTATAAGTATGGGCTTATACCTAAGTAAGGGTTATCTATTGAGAACTTTCTTTGTGATTATCCTTGTTGGATTTAGTGAGACCTTGAGGGTATCGAGGTCCCTAATGAGTATTGTATACTCACCCCTACATGAGCTTTTCCCGCACCTCATTGTGTTGGTTGTAGACGACGGACATCAATGATCGTAGTTGAGGCTTGTAGAGCTGGACGGTACCCGGAGGTGGATCTCACGACGAGTCGGCACCCGTAGGTGGATCTCACGATGAGTCGGTTGCTGGAGGTGGATCTCATGAAGAGTTAGTACCCGGAGGAGATGGAAAGATGTGGAGTGCTGAGGAGGACATTTGTACCTACCCTTCAGGTAGGGACCCGGAGGACGATCCAGGAGCTACTTGTCACCTTTCGGCACATTTTTTATACTGCATTACTTAGTGTAGCTTCTGTTTGTACTCTATTTGTGTGTGCTTTTGTTTCGTAAAGGCAATGTCTTCCCTTTTTTTGGGATTTACACCTTTGGTGCTAGTCGTCAGCCCCTGGCCTATGGAAGGCGGGCTTGGGGTATTCACGGCACGGGCCCCAAGGATGGGTCATGACAAATTGGTATCAAAGGAGTTGGTTCTACCAAAAAACTTATAACTCTGATATTTATTTTCTATGATGCAATAAGGTTAAGAGTACCGAGTATGGTATTCAGTTTAGGGAGTCTAGTGATGGTGTGAGCGACCGACGCATCCATACACAAGGACCCTGACCTCTGATTTTCGACTCAGTGCACAAAAACACTAATTGTATGTGTGTCTTCAAATTTTTTCCCCTTAAAATAGCTCAAACTAGGTCAGCTCACCAGGTATAATCGCTTGACCATGTCACGTATGTTTCTTTCAGGATGTCTTTCCACGGATGACCAACTAGATCCCAGAGGGATGTACATACTGATAGTCTTTCAAGCGACGAGGCCTCGGTACAGGTCCCTCTTACAGTTGAGGCACCAGCGGAGGCACCAGTGATACTACCATACATCGGGTCATCGATGCCACCAGCCCCAGCAGTAGGAAATGCACGCCGCTTGAGCGCTCTGCATGAGTTCCAGCACCAGAGCCCACCCAGGTTTCGGGGAGAGATGGACCCACAGGCGGCTGAGGATTGATTGGAGGCTATGGTGAGAGTTTTCAGGATAGTGGGTACACCAGTGGAATTCATGGTGATCTTTGCTGCCAGCCTCCTTCAGGCAGTAGCAGGAAGATGGTGGAGCCAGATGCTCCGGTTTTGTGATGAGATGACCTTCACATGGGGAGACTTTGAGACCTTCTTCAGGGTGGAGTTCATACCAGTGACTCTACACTCCGAGCATGCTCAAGAGTTGCTGCCTTTGTCGCAGGATTTTCCATCAGTAGACAAGTCGTTTGTAGGCAGTAGAAAGATAATGCAGGGGTCCAAGAGGACCAGACCAGCCGGTGGGTGAACTCGGGATATTGGTTTGGTTGTGCGAGGCACACGAAACAGAGCCAGCCATACGAGGATCAGGAATTGTTATGAATGCGGCAGGAAGGGTCACCTGGCACATGACAGTCTGACCCCCCGCACAGTTGATTCGCAGGCATTGGAGAAGCCACCAAGACAGAAGCAGCAGGGGGTGCTTGAGCAAAAAACGAGCGTGGACAAGGCAGTAGATCTCCAGAAGCAGGTGGGTAGGAGCGGAACTAGTAGATTCCTTTTTGTCCCTTATACTTCTAGTTCCATGTTGTTATTGTATTTGTGTCTTTGTACTTCGAGCTGCAGTAATAAAAGACACTTATCTTTGGGATGTTTGCTTTCCTGTCCATTTGTTTGGTTGATACTGAGAGGTCCCGGTTAAAAACTGTTTGCTTGACCCTCACTTTTGAGATACCTACTAGAGGAGACCCAGTGACCACACACTGATGCTGACAGGGTGACTCAACCCTTGGAGGCGAGAGTAACGGTTAGATCTCTTGGTAGTAGCGTCAAGGCCTTATGATGTCATCCTTGGTATGGATTAGTATCATCCATGTTGGGATTGACTGTATTAGGCAAAGATTGTGGTTCATCCAGGGGATGAGACCAGATATCTCTTATCGGAAAAGAAGAAATCTTAACAGCTCTTGTAGGACCAGAGAAGGTTCAAGACATCCAGGAGGCGGAGACCACTAGAGTTCAAGGATGGCGACCATGTTTTCTTATGGGTCTCACCTCGACGTGGATTACGGAGTTTTGGCTGGGGCAGAAAGTTATCTCCACGCTTAATCGGACCCTTCTAGGTCCTCAACAGGGTAGGCGAGGTGGTTTACCGTTTGACCCATCCACCTAAGTTGCACCAGGTGCACAATGTTTTTCCATGTATCTCAGCTGAGGAGATACGTGCATGACTCAACGCATATCATTGACCATGGGGAGCTGAACATCGATGACGGGGCGACTTTTGCGGAGGTCCCGGTGGAGATCAAGGATCGACAGGAGCGGGTCCTATGTGGACGGTCGATTCCTCTAGTGTGCATCATATGGAAGCACGGGAACCTCCAAGAGAGCACATGGGAGCGGAGTCTCAGATGCATGCACAGTACCCCCTTTTTGTTTCCCTAGTTTTTTATGTAGCTTTATGGGGACGTAAAGCCTTGAGGTGGGAGTAATGTAAAGACCCATAAATTTCAAGGGATTTTTTTTTAAATTCTTTGAAATTTTATGAGTACGCAGTTTTTGACGGAACCTGATTCTGAGGCCCGGTATGTCCGGAATAATTTTCTGAAGTTTTTTTAAGCTTAAATTAATGCGCGTAAGCAGTTTTCCTGAAAAAGTGGAATAACTCTTAAATGGTTACTTGGATCAGAAATCTGAGGCCAGCATTATGGTCAGGATGGCGGGTTTACCCTATTCATGACTTAAGTTTAGTCGGCGTAGGCCTCCTGTGAGAAAACCCGAAAATGGCATAACCATAAATAAAATAATTAAATAAGTTATTTTATTTTTCAAATGCTTATAACTCACAAATGGTAACTTGGATTAAAAATATGAGACCACCACTGAACTCGTGATGGTATGCTTCCTTTAAGAATATACTAACTTAGGCCAGTGCAAGCCACCTGAGAAAGTTAGTTTTTGGCCGTAAATAAAATAATTAAGTGACAATTATTTTATTGTAAAATTCATAACTTCTAAACAGTAGCTCGAATTAAAAATCTGAGAGTACCATTGAGTTTGTTGGGGTGTGTTTCTCCTAGGCAGAGCCTGACCTTGACCGCAATGGGTCGAGGGTGACTGATAATAATTTTCTGAACTTTTTTTCGGGTACGTTCGGTAAACGTACGAGCGGCGTTTTATAACTTTGGAACCGGTGCTCTGAATCAAATTCTGAGGGCACCGTTGAACTCGCAGTGCCGATATTCACTTAAGAAAACTTTCACCTCAACGGCAGATGATCGGGTATGAAAGTTAGTTTTTGGGGTTTTATGTGGGTTAATAAAATAAAATAAGTGAATAATTTATTTTCTTTTATTAAACACATGAAGTGCGGATAAAGTGGTTAGAATCTCCACTTGGGATTTGGTGGTGGAACCGCCACACCCTAACCCCCCATTTAATGGTGAGGGAGAGGAAACCTCTCAAACACCCCATCAATTAATTTTATGTGTCGACGTAAAATTAATTTCTCTCAATTAATTTTATGAGTTGACGTAAAATTAATTATTGTCAGTTAATTTTATGGGTCGACGTAAAAATTAATTGATGTGATTTAATTTTATGTGTCGACGTGAAATTAATTTCTATCAATTAATTTTATGTGTCAACATAAAATTGATTCGTATCATATGTTTTGACGCAGGCTATGTGGGGGAAACTTTTTGGCATCCTCCACTCTTAAGTAGTGCCAACGCACCTCTTAAATTGCACCAACGCAATTTAATTCGCCCAACCCCCTTTTTAAATTAAGTAACTGCATCGTTGGAATTTAGGAAGGTTCCAAATAAATGAACTGTCATAAATTCCATGACGGTTACATACCTCTCCCCCTCTCCTATATATAGGGAGCTTGGGAAAAGGTTTTGGGATGTCTTCACCAAACGATGAAGCACTGGTAAAGTATTTTGACACCCAACACTTGGGGAAATCATATCCTCTCCAACGAAGAATGTGAAGAACACCAATGACGATCTTCCACGCAATTATTCTTCAACCTTCCTTCCCCAGAAACCAATCCCCCGCAACATCGTCAACGAACCGACACAACTCGAAATTGGGGACGTGTGGCGGACGCGACGAATGATGGTCTTCATCATCTTCCTTCTGCGACTCTGCCAATGAGCGACGATCAAGAGGTAGGGGTTTGATTTTATGTTCATGAATATTTGGGCGTTCATCGTTAATCTTTTAGCCGCTGGATATCGATTAATGGGAGGGGTTCGGACCGCACAAACACGGCCGACCCTCCTCCCTTTTTACTGTTGTCCTTCATTGTGGATTGGAACAAAGACGGAGCGGTGCCGTTTCACTGCGCGGAAATGAGGGAACCGTGGTGAAGGAGCATGGCGCCATCACGCCGCGCCATTAAAGCCGAAAGATGCCGCGGCCAGAGCAGGGGCCACGGCGGAGGGGCGCGGCACCGTCGCGCTGCGCCAGAGCATCTTGAAGGGCCGCGGCCGGGGTGGGCCGCGGCGGAGGGGCGCGTCGCCGACGCGCCACACTGGTCGAAGAAGGGTCGCGGCCTAAGGCCGCGGCAATCACCGACAGGGGGCGACCGGACTCCCCGGCCGCCAGAGCATCAAGAGCGGTGGACCTTTGTCCGTGGCGGAAGACATGGAGGCAGCCGGTGCTTGGGGGGCGGGACCGCGGGGTCCTGTGGAGGCAGCACCGGCCGGCCTACCGGGCCAGCCGTTCAGAATTCCGGGGGTCGTAACCCCCGGCGGTGGATAGTCGGTCCCCTCACGTGGGGTCGCCGTTACAAGGTGAGGGGGCAGCGCCCCCCTTCGCACTGCTCGGTCGCAGACCGAGCGCCCAACCGAGCTGGGCCACTCGCGCTGGGTTGGGCCGCGCCCAAGTGGGCCGGACCCAGACCCGAGTTGGGTCGACCCAGTTCGGGCCGACCCAGGGGGTCTTGGGTCGGGTCGGTCCGGGCCCAAACCCCCCTAAAAGCGTATAGATTAGTTCAAATGCCCGTAACTTAGGCTATGGAACTCTGATTGGCGCACCGTCAGTTGTGACGTGATCCTTGGATCGAGACGGTCGTTTCATTATGTTACACTCAAGGTTTCGGAGAATTTTGGGTATAGACGGGTTGGTTTGAACCTGAAACCAACCGGGCCCTCGAAGTGGAAACGCTTATAGCTTGAGTTCCGGACGTCCGAATGATGTGTTGTCGACTTTTTTGGATTCCTTTCGGTGATACAGATCTTTTGGTATAAATCATATAAGGTTTCGACAGAGTTGGAGTATGGCCGGGTTGGATTGTACTCGAAATCCAACCGGGCTCCTAGAACGGAAAAGCCAATAACTTTCAGACCGGACGTCCGTTTGACGAACCTTCAGTGGTGTTAGTGATCACGTTAAGAAACGGTCCCTATGAGTATACCCTATGTGAGTTTGGGGTATAGTTGAGATACGGTCGGTTTGGTTCGTACATGAAACCAACCGGGCCCCTAGGACGAAAAGGCTAATAACTCACAGACCGGGCGTCTGATTGACGCGTTGTCTTCTGCTTTGAGACCCCAATAACGAGGCGGTCCTTTGAGATACTTCTTCGTGGGACTTTTTGATACTTGGAGTATCGACCTATAGCTCGTGGATCAGACCCTCCCGGAGACGATCATATGGAGTACGGAGACCGTGTTGCTGGCTGAGACCTGATGACTGCTTGTCCGATTTGATTCGGAGTGACTTGCATAGCCCAGTGGGGAGTACTAGTTTGTGAGGTGGCAGACCCATGGCAGAGGATCACTACTTTGTGAGGTAGAAAACCCACGGTACATGAAAGGAAGAGTACCTCTGTAGGCTATTAGGGGGAGCACTACTGTGTGAGGTGGCAGACCCATGGCGGAGGAGCACTACTTTCTGAGGTGGCTAACCAGCGGTACTCGACAGGAGGAGTACCTTAGCAGTCTTAGGTTAGTGAGTAGTACCTCGGAGTTGTGACAGGATCACTGTACTCGTCAGAGACGGATCTCATCAGCAGTTATAGTTTTGATAATGAAAATTCTGGTTTGAGCTGAGTCAATGACCTTTGTGTTTTCATCATGATTGAGATGGGTTACTAGATAAATTACGTATATGTATAGGCATATACCTAGGTAGTGATTATCCGTCGACTTCATATATGTGTGATACCTCGTGGCTGAGATGGGTTACTTGGTAACTTAGGTATAAGTATGGTCTTATACCTAAGTAAGGGTTATCTGTTGAGAAATTTATGTGTGATTATCGTTTTTGGATTTAGTGAGACCTTGAGGGTCTCAGGGTCCCTACTGAGTATCATATACTCACCCCTGCATGGGATTTACCCGCATATCATTGTGTTAGTTGCAGATGACGGACATCACTGATTGTGGTTGAGGCTTGTAGAGCTGGATGGTACCCGGAGGAGGATCTCGCGACGAGTCAGCACCCGGAGGTGGATCTCACGACGAGTCGGTACCCAGAGGTTGATCTCACGATGAGTCGGTACCCGGAGGAGACGGACAGACGTGGAGTGCTAAGGAGGACATTTGTACCTACCCTTTAGGAAGGAACCCATAGGATGATCCAGGAGCTACTTTTCACCTTTCAGCACATTTTTTATACTGCATTACTTAGTGTATCTTCTTCTTGTACTCTGTTTGTGTGTGCTTTCCTTTCGTAAAGGCAATGCCTTCCCTTTTTTTGGGATTTACACCTTTGGTGCTAGTTGCCAGCCCTTGGCCTATGGAAGGCGGGCTTGGGGTAGCATGGCACGGGCCCCGAGGATGGGTCGTGACATTTTTATATAAATAAAACATGTTGATAATGAAGGATTTAATTTTTGGTAAATTCCTTATATGTTTAAAAATACTATTTTCTAAAATGAACTTTTTTCATGTTCTTCTGTGGAAAATAATAAAATTTATTTCATAAATATTTAGGAACTAAATTTTATAGAATAAATTTAATTTTATAATTTATAATTTATTAATTATCTTAGGGTGAATTTTTAGGACTTTCTGAGAATCTTTATTTTTGGATGAATAGTTAAAAATACTGAATTTTAATTCAAAAAAGCTTTTTTATCTAATTTATTTATAAGATTAGATTATATTTTAAATTTGTTTAAAAGTTTAATTAGTTCATATTTTTATAAATTAATTCAATTTAGTTCATTGGAACCAATTTTACATTGAAATTGGATATAAAAACTCATCAAAATTTTGATTATTTTTACTTTAAAACCCCACATTGTCATCCCGTGTGTGGGACTAAATTTAAATTAATTTCTTCTAATTATGTGTTTAGAATTTGGAAAAATGGATTTAATATTTGTAATAATAATAATTTCTAATTTATAATAATTATAACTTAGTTTTTGACCAAAAATTTTAGTGAAAGTATTTAAAATTAATTACAATGATTATGTTAAAATTAAGCTTAATAAGGGAATAAACCTTAAACTTAAGGGCCCAAATGACCTGTCCACTGGTCAAAAACCCATTTTATAGACATTATTCATATATAAACCTTCAATTATTGATATTGGTTGGTTTTGGATGACTTTTTTTAGGTAAAAACGTGGGTACACCTAACTTATTTTTAAAAATACCAAGTGAGTCCTTTTCATCCCTTATAAAAGGCCACCAACTCTCCCCCATCATCACAACTCTCAAACCATAGAGATTTAGCCAATATATGACCAATACAATTCCCTAAATCAATAAATTTATCCTTAAATCATCCCTTTGTTCAGAAAGCAATCCAACTAATCCCTTTGGTGAAAACCAAAAGGATTTTCCCAAATAAGAGGTGACATCCTCTCTCAAGCTCCTTTCTTTAATATTAGTTCTCCACCACTGAAAGAATAATTATTACATGATTATAAAAAAATAGTATTCTTAATATTCTAAGATGTTTTTATGATAAGGGTTATACCTACACTTACACACACATCCATCTAATGGGTAATGAACATACTATTTATGTGTATGATGAATTACCGCCTCACAAAACGATGAATGTTCATTTTCCCTTTACGACCTTTAATGGTTAAGAGTTATGATGGACATGTTTTTTATATATTATATATATGATAAATATTATTTCATTATTATTTTTTAATTCTTTTATAACACATATCTTTATACTTTCCATTTTGTGTAAATATGATAATTTCGTTTAAGGAAGTGTGGACTATTGCCCCCTCAAAGCGATGTGATTCATTCACATACTACATGGAATGTATTAGGGATGTTTTTAGTAAAATTATATGATATATATATAAAATAATAATGATAATATAATTATATTATATACATATATACATATATTTCATTTTCTTTCTTTCTTTTAATATGACAATAAAAACAAAAATAGTGTTCATGCGTACGTACAGTCTACCATCTCTATGAATAGTGTATTCCATTTTATACTTATATATTATATAGATTATTATAATACTCATATAATTAATATAAATAATTTTTATATCATGTTTTACATTCTGGAAATCATGATATAAGTATAAGGACCAAATATATTACAAATTAAGACACATTCAAAGAACAAAGAGGATATTATCTGAAGTGAAACCTTAAAAAGAATTTTTAACAAGCAGGTAATATAAATTCATAAAAAAAACACATGTAGTATTATATATAATAATATTATTCTGTAAAATATATATAATAAACTTAAATTTATTATATAAGAATCTTGTATGAGTATAAAGAGAGTCAATACATGAGGTAAGGGAATTTCATCTCAGTTTTTATAACCCTGAGATACATGCTTTATTCACCATCCATTCCTTTTGAGAGGTGTGTATCCTAACCATGAATTTATTATATGATTATTATTCTTAATTTTATGGGTATTTACATATCCATTATATTATCTTTATTTTATGTGATTTATGTTTCAAAAGTTACCAAATTGCTAAGATAGTTTTGTCTCGATTTTCCTTCTTTGAGACTCAAGTTTTGTTATGCACCTAAATTATTTTTCGAGGTGTATATAATTCCATTATATATAAAATATAATGAACCTATTTATTTTCATTATATTTAAATATTTATTTAATTTTATTTTCTTAAATGGTGATTATGTTTTAAAGTTACCAAGTGGTAAGAGTTTATTGAAACAATGTCATCGCTTTTTGATATTGTTTATGATTATACTTACTTTGATGAAATATTATGATCCATATATAAATAAAACTCATTAATTTTTTTATCCTATGGTTATTTATTATATATTCATTTATTGGTACCATTTTTCCACTATTTTGTGCATAATATAGTTAAGAAAGAATTTTTTAACAAAGTCTAACTTTACCTCTCTTTTTAGTCAGAAATCTGTATTCTTTTAAAACCAAGTTTTATAAAAGGGTTTTCTAAATTTTTTTCAAGAATTATTTATAAATTTTAAATTTATATTCAAATAAATTTATTTTAAAACATTTTTAAGCTTTCTTTATAAATTTTCAAATTATTTTTTAAGAAAATATTTTCAAAATATTTTCAATATTTCTTTATAAGTTTTAAATGTTTTTTTAAAGAAAAAGGTTTTTAAAATGTTTTGGAGCTTATTTTATAAGTTTTCAAGGAAAAGTGTTTTCAAAAAAATCAAGCTTCTCTTATATGTTTTTTAAGGAAAATGGTTTTAAAAATATTTTCAAGGTTCATTTATAAGTTTTTAAGAAAACAGTTTTCAAAATAATAAATCTTATTTTATATGTTTTTAAGGAAAATTTTTTTAAGATTATTTTATAATTTTTTAATGAAAAAGGTTTTTTAAATGATTTCAAGCCTTCCTTCTAAGTTTTAAATCTATTTAAAAAAACTGTTTTAAATTTTTTTTAGGTTTTAAAAGTAATTTTTCAAAGAAGAAAGGATATTTTCCTCAATAAATATTTTTTTATAATTATTTTTCATCTAAGATGACATATTTTGGGGTTAATCATGCCTTTATGGGGAAATTATTCAATTTTTTCATTCATATTCTTTCTCTAAATGGTTTATGTTTTTATGGAATGATGTTTATGAAACTTTTTTCTATTTCAAGGTTGATATGTTTTTTATACTTGTTTCTATTTTATGGGTTATATTATTTTGAGACTTACTTATTTTCATGGGTTATTATTTTGATGAAATTATTATGAAACCTTTATCTCTTTTCATAGGTTATGATATGATTAAATGTTTATAATACCCATTTCATTTCATGAGTAATGATATGATTATTTATTATTTTGTGGCACATGTATGTGTTATTTAATTATGAGGTGGGTGGGACCTATATATCCCTAAAATTCATTGGGTAAAGATTTATATCTCATAATATAGACTAATATGGTATTTTAATTGAACATTGACTACTAATATGGTCATAGGAGTGAACCATGACTACCAAGATGGTATGAGGAGTGAACTCATGATACTAAGATGGCCATGGGAGTGAACCATGACTACCAAGATGGTATAGGAAGTGAACCCATTCTACCAATATTGTCTTATCTAAGATGTTATGACTACTATAGAAATCATATTATATGCTTATGTGTTCGCTGAAATTCCATTTCTTATTCTTATGTTATGATTTCATGGTTTATTTCCTTATTATTCATGTCTTATGAACTTCCAATTTTATTCCATGATTCATGTATATGATCTTTGATATGAAGGGTATGATCTTCTATTTTCATAATAATATTATCACACCCTTATGATCATGATTATTCTTATATATCTCCCTTATTTACCCTTACTAAGCATATGAGCTCATCCCTTTTTATGTTTCCTTCCACATGTTATGAAGATATGTGTTCTGTTTGATGTGTCAAAGAAGGGTTCTAGTAAAGAAGATCCTAATGGAAGATAATTTATCTCACTTATGCACTAATGTTTATGTTTCCATGTATCCAAAGGCGTTAGACTAATACGATATTTGGGTATCTTTTTTTATAATGTTTTAAGTATTCTTCAAAATTTATGTAATGTTAATGTATAAAAATTTAGGGTCATTATAATTCATATCAGAGAAAATTTTTAGTTAAAATTTGGAATATAGGATGAGAAAACCTTATTGGTAACCCTTAGTAAATTTCTAATAATAAGACTAAGGATAAGGAAAATTATAGAAAAATGTATTGGAATTTTGGTAAAGGATAGAGTAAGTGATTTCCTAGAAATACATCCATGTTTGGATACTACAAGTGGATGAGGATCTAGGACATATATACCTAGGATTATTAATTTCAACTACATATATCGAACTTTACTTGGTGTAACCTGGTACATGACAATGGGCCTTGTTGCACACCTAGTTTGACACTCCAGGGGGATATGCTTGGGAATTCATTAACACTTCGCAAACCATCGTGAAGGAATCAAATAGAAGTTATCTATGAATAACCTAGGATAAACCTAAGGTGTCATAGATTAAGAAAGGTTTCACGATTTAGAAATATTATAAGTGAAATTTTCTAATTATGTGGATCCTCATTATGATAATTATTTCTTACTCTATGATCTTGGTTTTAGTCAATGGATGGAACCCAAAGGAACCACATTACTGGTGATTGTGGAGGATAGTGAAATGACTGACCTCCTAAGAAACAAAATGTTATGGGAGCTAGAATTAAAAATCTTACTACTATTATCACACACTTTTCTTAAGCTATGAATAATGGTGGAATTCTAAATGATCAAAGGAGGGAAAACATTTTTTGTACCTTTCATGAGGTAATTTCAACCTTCTTTCAGAGGGTCTTCTGATCCACTTGTTAATGAAAAATGGACTACTACTAATGAATAATATTATCCATTATCTAGTGTCTTGATCATGAGAAAATCATTATATCTGTTTATTGGTTAGAAGGAAAAATAGACTAGTAGTGGATGATAATCAAGAATATGTGGTAGTAAGATAAGATTGAATCCATGTATTGGGATGAGTTCAAGAACTTATTTTTCAATAAGTATATTCATCGTATTTTTTATACCAATTTTTAGAAAGAGTTACTTGAGTTTAAGAAAAGATATGATGAATATTTTGGAACCTATGAGGCTAATTTCACAAGACTTGTGAGGTACTCTTCCGGAATTATCATCCAACCAAAAAGTAAAGTTGATAAGTTCTTCGGTGAATTAAAGAAAAGTCTCAAAAAGGCATTGTCTATAAGAGAATTTAGTAGCTATGAAGAGATTTTGTTTTGTGCAATCAACTTTGAAATAAAGGTTGGAGTCATGTATCAATCTCATGGTTTTGAAAAGGAAATGAAGATGGAGTTTAAATGGAAAATCTAAAAACCATGAAGAGCAGAAGATGATATTTCCTTTATTCTCGAAGTGTGGGAATAATCATAGAGTAAATTACCTTAAGGGGTCTAATAAATGTTTTTAAGTGTGTAAGGGAAGGCCATTTCGAATTTTATTACTGAAGTGATGGTAAAAAGTTAGATAATGGTGTGAATAGAGAAAAAGTGGCACATAATTCACCTCCCATGATTTAATACTACAAGTGTAAGGAGAATGGGCATCATACTGACCAATTCCCAAACCAAAGGGATGGTTATGATGAATGACATCAGCAACCTCTTAAGATGAGGTACAAGGTGAAATCTCATGAAATTTCTATTTTTGATGAAGGGTGTGATAATGAAATGGTGAAAGGTACACTTACCATGTACTCTAGAACTACTAATATCTTATTTGATTCGGGATCTACCCACTATTTCATATCTAAATAATTTTCTAAGGGTGTTAAGATTCCACCAAAATTATTATATGTGGAATTAGTTGTGAAAACCACTAATGGTATGATGATTGAGTCCCAAGTATATTATTCTTATCTAGTTGACGTTTGCGGGAATGTGATTCCTGAAAATCATGTCATTATTCCTTTGGTTGAATTTGATGTAATATTAGGCATGGATTAAATTTCTCTGCATAAATCCTGAATCAATTGTCGATTAAGGGAAGTTACATTTGATATTTCAAACCCTCTTATGATTATCTATCAATGTGCCAATAATTATGAACTTTCAGTTGATATTAAATCCATTGTATGGGTCTTAATTCCCATTCAGATGGGTTATTTATCTCAAATTTCTAGGCAGAGAATCTACATCGATGATATTTCTATTGTTTAGGAATTTGTGGATGTATTAATTTAATAGTTTACTATCCTTCAAATAAAATGAGAATTTGAGTTCTCAGTAAAACTCAAACATGGTTTCACACCAATTTCAAAGAATCCCTATAGAATGGCCCTGATTGAGTTGTTGGAATTGAAGAAGAAACTCCAAGAAAACCTTGATAAGGGATTCAATCGACCAAGTGTGTTACCTTGGGGTGTCCCTTTTATTTTTGTGAAAAATAAAGATGGATCAATGAAAATCTGCATTGATTATTGGTATTTGAACAAGATTGTGATCAAGAACAAGTATCATATCTCCTATATTGATGACTTGTTTTATCAACTACACGGAGCTCAATAATTTTCTAATATTGACCTTCATTCTGAATATCATCAATTGAGGATCAAGAAGAACGATATATCCAAGATGACATTCCATACAAGTTATGGACACTATGAATATATAGTGATACCTTTTGGTCTTACTAATTCCCTTGATACCTTCATGGATTTGATAAATATTGTATTTAGAGATCATAGTTCTTCATTATCTATTCATCCTCGAAGTATGAAGATGTACAGGGACTTGAAATAATACTTATAGTATGATGGAATGAAGATAGATATCATAGATTTTGTATCCTGGTGCTTGGTATGCCAACAAGTTAAGGCTAAAAGACACAAATCAAAGGGGATATTGAATCTATTGCCCATACCAGAATGGAAATGGGAGAACATTACTATGGATTTTGTCTTTGGACTACCCAAAACTTATAAAGGGTTTAATTCCATATGGGTGTTAGTTGGTCACCTTACTAAGTCAGCACACTTCATCACTATTAGATAAGACCTTTCTCTAGATCATCTCTCTAGGATATACAATAAGGAAGTGGTAAGGTTTCATAGAGTACCACATTTCATTGTATCAGATCGGTATCCCAGGTTTACCCCAAAGTTATGGTGAAGTCTTCAGTAATCACTAGATATATAATTGAGTTTCAGCACAACTTATCATCCTCAGACAAATGGTCTATCTAAAATAACAATTAAAACCCTAGAGGATATGTTGAGATCTTGTTCTCTAGATTTCAAAGGTAGTTCTTATCAACACCTTCCTCTGGTTAAGTTTTCATACAATAATAGCTTTCACTCAAGCATTCAGATGGCTCCTTATAAATACCTCTATAGAAATAAATGTATAGCTCCAATATGTTGGCATGAAGTTGGAGAAAGAAATATATTGGGACTTGATATCACTAAAGAAATGGAAGAGGATGTTAGAACCATTCAGCAGTATATCAAGGCAGATAAAATGAGGAAAAAAGTTATACTAATAACAGTTTATGGTATCTAGAATTTTAATTTGGTGAAATTTTTTTCTAAAAATATCTCCCTAGAATAAGGTTATGAGGTTCAAAAATAAATGTAACTAAGCCCTATGTATATCGGTCCATTTGATATTCTTGACCATGTCAGGATGGTAACCTATCACTTAGAACTTCCTCCAAATCTCTCTCATGTCCATGATGTGTTCCATGTATCTCTCATAAGGAATTAAATACCAGACCTTTCACATCTACTAAACTTATAGGTCATACCACTGGAGCATGATCTTTCTTATGAGGAACAACCAGTTAAAATTCCAGATCATATAGAGAATGTTCAATGAAACAAGACCACTCACCTAGTCAAAGTTTTGTATAGAAATAACTAGTTAGAGAAAGATACCTGGGAACTTGAAGATATTATGAAGTAGAAGTATCCTCATTTTTTAAGTCGAGTAACAAATTTCAAAGTTAAAATTCATTTATGAGGGGTATAATGTAACACCTTGAGTTTTTATGGACTTTTTTTCTTCAAATGAATTAATTTTCATTGATGACTTACATTTCACTAAGTAAAACATTTCATTCACATGGAACTGAATAGGAATACATTACACACAATGCTGAATTAGTGTACATTACATGCAACACCAACTTAGCATACGTTACACGCAACCCTGAGTTTCTACATAATATTTATTTGTTATAATTATTTAAAAAATATAATTATAACCTAGACATTAAACATAGTATTATAAATAGTAATAAATAATTTTCAAATATTTTTTATAATGATTTTATATAAATAAAACATTTTGATAATGAAATATATAATTTTTGGTAAAGTCCTTATATGTTTAAAAATAATATTTTCTCAAATGAACTGCTTTTCATGTCCTTCTGTGAAAACAATAAAATTAATTATAGAAAAATTGAGGAATTTAATTTGATATAATAAAATTTAATTTTGAATTTATAATTTCTAAATTATCTTAGGGTGAATTTTTGGGATTTTTCTGAAAAACTTCATTTTTTGATGAATAGTGAAAAATACTGAATTTTAATTAAAAAATGCTTTTTTATTTAATTTATTTGTAAAGTTAAATTTTTTATTTAAATTATTTTAAAAGTTTAATTAGATCATATCTTTATCAATAAATCCAATTAATTCATCATAGCCAATTTCACATTGAAATTGGATATAAAAACTTTGCAAACTTTTGTACATTTTTACTTTTAAAACTCGTATTGTCATCCCATCTCTGGGATTAACTTTAAATTAATTTCTGACACTTTTGTGTTTATAATTTATAAAAATGGATTCAATATTTTTAATCATAATAATTTAAAATCTATAATAAGTCTAACTTAGTTTTTGACCAAAAATATTAGTTAAAGTAATTAAAATTAATTACAATGATTAAGGTAAAATTAAGCTTAGCAATAGAATAAACCTTAAACTTAAGGGACCAAATGACCTATCCACTTACCCAAAAACCATTTTATGGATATTATACGTATATTAAACTATAATTGTTGAGTTTGGTTGGTTTTGGATTACTTTTTTTAGGTAAAAACGTGGTTACACCTAACATATTTTCAAAAACACCAAGTGAGTCCTTTTCCTCCCTTATAAAAGGAAACTATCTCTCCCCCTTCCTCACACCTCTCAAACCAATTAGATTCAGAAATTATCTACCCAATAAACTTTCCAAAATCCATCTAATACTCATTGAATCCTCAATTTTAGAATAAATCAATCCAAATAATTTCTTTGGTGAAAACCAAAAGGTGTTACCCAAAGAAGAGGTAACATCCTCTCTCAAGCTCCTTTCTTTTATTTTCCTTCTCCAAAAACTAAACTATACTTATTAAATGGTTATAAAACAACACCATTATCATAAATATACTTATATTTCATGATTATAATGGTTAAATATATACTTACAAACACTTCATCTAATGGGTAATGAATATACTATTTATGTGTATGATGAACTACCACCTCATGAAACGATGATTTTTGTTTTTCCTTTACCACCATTCATGGTTGGAAATTATGATGTAGATGTTATTTATATATGATATATATGATACATATTATGTCTTTAATCTTCTGTAATTATTTTACAAAACATATATTTATACTTTCCATTTTGTGCAAATAAGATAATTTCATTTGAGGAAGTATGGACTACTGCCCCTCAAAGAAATGTGATTCATTCACACACTACATTCAATGTATTAAGGACGTGTTCAGTGAAATTATATGATATATATGAAATAATATTTCTAATTTAATGATATTATATACATATATATTATTTTATTTGTTTCTTTTAATACAACAATAAAAACGGAAACAGCGTTCATGCATACGTACGACCTACCGTCTACATGAACGGTGTATTTCATTTCATACTCTTATATTATATAGATTATTATAATAATAATATAATGAATATAAATTATATTTAAATCATTTTTTACATTCAAGAAATAATAATATAAGTATAATTACTAATGATATAACAAATTAAGACACATGTGAAGAACAAGCCAGATATTACCTGAAGTGAAACCTTAACATAGAATTATTAACAAATGGGTAATATAATGTCATAATAAAACCATATATGGTATTAGATATAATAATATGATTCTTTAAAATATTTATAATAAACTTAAATTTATTATTCAAGAATCTTGTACGAGTATTAAGAGAGTCAAGACAAGAGGTAAGGGAATTTCATCTCACTTTTTATATATGTGAGATACATGATTTATTCACCACCCATTCCTTTTGAGTGGTGTCTATACTGTACATGAATGTATTATATGATTATTATTCTTAATTTTATGGGTATTTAAATATAAATTCTATTATATTTATTTCATGGGGTTTATATTTCAAAAGTTACCAAATTGATAAGATGGTTTTGTCTCAATTTTTCTTCTTTGAGACTCATGTTTTATTATTCAACTAAATTCTTTTTAAAGTTGTATATACTTACATTTGAAAACATATATCATGAAACACATTATTTTAATGATATTTTAGGCTTAATGTAAATTCATTTTCTTAAATATAGAGTATGGTTCAAAGTTACCAAGTGGTAAGAGTTTATTTAAACAATCTAATCGCTTATCAAGATTGTTTATGATTATGCTTCCTTTGATGAAATATTATGATCCATATCTTAAGAACACTCTTGAATTTTATTATTCAATATTTATTCATGATATATTTATGTATTGGTACCATTTTTTCACTCATTGGTACATAAGATAGTTAAGAAAGTGTTTTTTAACAAAGCTTGACATTACCTCTCTCTTAGGTCATAAATCTATGCTCTTTCAAAACCATGTTTTATAAAAAGATTTTCAAAAATTTTTAAATAATTATTTATAAGATTAAAAATTATTTTAAGAGAATTTTTTTTCAAAAAAATCATTATTTATTTATAATTTTTCAAATTTTTTTCAATGAACTAATCTTCAAAAATATATTCAATATTTCTTTATAAGTTTTCAAAGTGTTTTCAAAGGAAAATGATTTTAAAATGTTTTGAATATTTTTTATATATTTTCAAAGAAAAACATTTAAAAAAAATTCAAGCTTCTTTTATATTTTTATAATGAAAGTTATATTAAAATTTTTTTAAAGATTCTTGTATAATTTTTCAAGGAAAACGGTTTTCAAAAATTTTTGCAATCTTATTTTATATGTTTTTTTAAAAAAAATGGTTTTGAAAATGTTTTCAAGATTATTTTATAATTTTTCAAGGAAATCGGTTTTCAAAAATGTTTTGAAGCTTTCTTTATATTTTTTTTAAGGAAATTTTTTTCAAAATGTTTTCAATATTCTTTTATTAGTTTTCAATTGAAACGTTTTTCAAAATGATTTCAATTCTTCCTTCTATGTTTTCAAATTATTTTCAAAGAAAATGGTTTTCAAAAGGTTTTATGTTTTAAAAGGACTTTTCAAAGAATAAAGGATATTTTCCTCAAGAAATGTTTTTTCAAAATTATTTTTCATCTAATATGACATATGTTTGTGTTACTCATTCCTTTCTAGATAAATGATTCAATGTTTTTATTCATATTATTTCTTTGAATGCATTATTTTTTGATTTTTTGATATTTTTAAAACCCATTTATATTCACGGGTGATATTTTTTTGAAACCCATTTCTCTTTGATGGGTTATATGATTTTTAAACCTACTTCTTTTAACGGGTTATTCTTTTTAAGAAATGATTATGAAACCTGTATCTTTTTTCACCGGTTATGATATGATTACATATTTATGATACCCATTTCATTTAATTGGGTTGTGATATGATTATTTATTATTTTGTGACACATTTATATAAGATTTAATTATGAGAATAGTGGGACCTATATCTACCTCCAATGCATTGGTTAAAGATTTATATCTCATGATATAGACTAATATGAGATTGGGAGTGAACCATGGATACTAAGATGTCCATGGAAGTGAAGCATGACTACCAAGATGGTATAAAAAGTAAACTCATACTACTAAGATGTACATGGGAGTGAACCATTACTAAAAAGATGGTATGGGGAGTGAACCCATACTACCAAGATGGTCTTGGAATTTATTCCATGACTACTATGGAAATAATATTATATTATTATGAGTTTTCTACAATTCCATGTCTTATTCCTATGTTATTATTTCATGGTTTATTTCCTTATTATTCATTCATTATGAACTACCAATATTATTCCATGATTCATGTATATAATCTTTGATATGAAAGGTATGATATTTTATTTTCATTATTATGCTATCCAACCCTTATGCTTATAATTACACTTACATATCCCCCTTGTTTACCCTTACTAATCATCTAAAATCACACCTTTTTATGTTTCCTTTTCTAGGTTATGAATATATGTATTATGTTTTATGTATCTAAGGAGGGTTTTATTTAATAAGATCCTAGTAGGAGATAATTTAGATCACTTATTTACTAGTGTTTTTGTGTCCATGTTTCCAAAGGCACTAGACCAATATGGTCCTTGGTCATTTTTTTGTATAATGTTTTAGGTATTCTGCAAAAAAAATGTAATTTTTATGCATGAAAATTGATGTTTGTTATACGATCACCATCTCAATTTGAATCATAATTCACTACCAAGATCCCACAACCAACTGGTTCCTGAGGAATATAGTATTGAATCAAACCTAAAATCCAACCTGGAGAAACCTACACAAGACATGAAGATTACATACCCATCAACCTGAGTATTTAGGGTGCGATCTAAAGCTAGTGGGATGACACCATGAGTCTATTTTATTCCTTTTATAAAATAAACCAAAATATTTAGTTTAAAAATAATGAAAATAGATAGGTTTTTTTTCCTTTACATGGTATATGAAAAAACAAATCATGTAACATGAACTTTATCAAATCACAACATTCATCAAAAAATACATAAATAGGTTTTACCAAAAAACCATGCCAATTTCAAGTGCCATCAATTTCTCTTTAAAACACCCAAATTTTGAAAATAAACCCACACATGGTTTGAAACATTTCAGAACCATTTCCCAAAAAAAATAAAACTTTTAAAACTATTTCCCCCTTTTTCTTTTAAAATATTTTACACACCCAACTCAAAGGTTATAAAGTAAAAAATGGATCAAAAACAAAAAAATGCAACCATATAAGGTTACATATAATGTCAATAATTTTATGGAACCAAACTGTTCAACATCAATATTAAACCATAAGTGGATCAGCACATCAAAAAATTATATCCTAAAATTAATCATCTCACTTTCCAGTAAGTAACAAATATTCATAACATATGATACATAACATGAGGTAGAACTACAATTCCTAATATGATATCATAAGACATATATAGGAGGACCTACTACTGGTAGGTTAATAATCACACATCCATCAACCGAATAACCCTAACCAGACTCCTTACTGACAATCCCACTATACAGGTGTTATGTACAACTAGAGGTACTAACCAGTGCTAAATATCAATTATCATAACACCATCCTAAATCTTCATACTTAGTAGACTCAGTATCCACATGGAATAACTACATGATTTGTTCCATGAAAAAACAAATTCATCACATGATAATAATCAAACCCCAAGGGATAATACCAAAATCACAACCTTACCACCTCACATAAAACCCATAAAAGTTCCTTAATCCATGATCACAACATGAATCACAAATAAAATCATTCATATCATGGATAAGAATAAAAATAAACAAAACAAGGGGTCTAAATAAGGGCATAATAACAATCAATCAGTCAACACCTCATAAAGTTCCAAGAAGGCCTTTATATTACCACATATGATATATATACATTTAGAAATACCTTTCTAAAACAATTTTGAATCTGAACTTAGTTTCAAAGGAAATACTACTCATCAAAAATCATAATCAAACAAACTAAGGGAAACTCTATTTCACTTTATAAAACAAATCCACCCTCTTTAAATCAATCAAACCCCTTAAACAAAAAAGGAAACCCACTTAAAAATCCTCAATTATCTTAAAACCCAATGAAAAAGTGTTTTTCTCAATAAAACCCATCGTTAGAATTTTATAAAATATGTAGGATGAATAAAATAACACTTTAAAAATAATTTCCATAGCTCTAAGAAATTAACCCATTTTTTTCAAATGAAAAATACCAACCAAGCATGGAAAACCTTTAGAAAATATAAATAAGATATTATATAAATCCTTAATTTATTTTAAAAACAATTGTAAATAATAAATAATTCATGGAAATATTAAATAAAAATAAATGAAATTGAAACACCTATAAATTATTTGAAATGATAAAAATACCCAAAACTGGGAAGACCGCACAGTTATCTAACATGGATTTCCAAACCGTGCGTAAAACATGAATCTTACACTACCTCAAATCCCCTAGAGGCCACATGGTTATCTCACATAGTTTCATTAACCATGCATAGACCGTGAACTCCCCTTTTTCCACCACTACATAGGGAACACGGTTTCTACTACATGGTTTTCAAACTGTGTGTCTAACCATGAACCCCTAGAAAACCCTCTAAAAACACAAGATCTCAATCAAGATACCCCAAGATCAAGGGGGGAAACCATAATATTATTATTTCCAAAGTGACTCCATGGGTTGTCACAAAATCATTCATGATATGACATACCTCAACTCATGATCCTGTTTAACTAACCCCATGGGTCGCATGGTTGTCTCGCATGGCCTCCTTAACCATAAACAGACCATTCCCTCCCCTCTATCCACCAATACCTAGGGAACATAGTTTCTACTTCATGTTTTATAAAAATTAAACCCTTTTAAAACTCTACAAAAACTCAAAATCGCAAATTGGAAACCATGTGATCAATAGGGAAACAACCACAAGATTTCCACTAAGAAAGTGACACCCCGAGGTGTCAAAAAAATTTCATGGCATGACATACCTCAGGCCATGAACCAAGTCAAATGACCCAATGGGTATCATGTAATATCTTGGTTTCCTTCCCAACACACCATAGGGTATTACCCACCAAGGTCACTTATCAGACTAATGATTTTCCACAGAGGACAACACATTTTCTTTATTTGTGACATGTTCTCACTCACACAAACCCTAGGATACATCCCAGGTGGTCACCCATATTTACACTACTCTAGGACAAGCATAATTAACTATAGAGTTCTAATCAGGTGAGATCCTAAAAATTAAATTACACCTTGCTGAAATGGATTGTAACATTTAGTCTATTAAGTCTCACTTTTCTAGGGTTGTTATAATCTCCACCCCTTTAAATCACAACAACCTAATTGTGAACCCCAAACCTCAAACTGAGGTAGTTCCTCTGCACTTCTAGCAATGTATTGGATTTAATACTATTTTTCCATATCTGACCTACCTTGAGCCATAAACCTGGTCAATTGACCCCATGGGTCTCCAGTAATACCTTGGTTTCTTTCCCAACACACCAAAATTGATTACCCATCAGGGTTATTTATTGGACTAATGACTATCCCCATAGGCCAACAAATTTTCTTTCATTGTGTTTTTTCTCACTCACACACACCCTGGGAAACTTCCCAGGAGGTCACCCATCCTGACACTACTACAGGCCAAGCAATCTCAATTATGGAGTTCTAATCAAGTATATGACCAAAAATAAAGGTTCACCTTGTTTACATGGGTAGTAACCTTTAGTATAATAAGTATCTATTTTTTATTGGTGTTGCATATATGATCCTCTCATAACATCTTACCACCCATTCATTAATAATATTTCATTATTACCTTTGTTTCAGGTGTTGTCTGCTTCATTTTCTCATGCATATTTTATCATAGAAATTCTGGTTATTGTGCATAGGATATTAATCCATAAAATATAGAATAATATTAATGTTATAAATATAAAATTTATGCATTATATTCATTTTCAGAACCATCCTTTAAAGTTAGAAATGTAAAATGAATTGCATCACTTCATGGATATGGTATTCTATATATACGCACGAGTGATGGATTTGTTTCCCAATTGATAAAGAAGTATATGGATAGATATTATTCCATAAATATAAAAAAACTAATTATAGATTAGATATTAGGGTTATTATAATGGAATTTCTAAGACATAATTGAATGTGTTAAAATAAGAAGTAAAAAAAATAACTCAGTGAATAAAATTACCATTTGTTAGAAGAACCTCCTTTTGATCTCTTATTAAGTACCATAAGGATTTTATTTTGGGAATTCTGGTAGTTTTATAATGTGGATAAGTATGTTAGGGATAACTTTTATTATGTTTTTATCTAGATAAATGGATTGATAGGGGTTATTATGTGAGGGGAGTGGTGCCCTTTTATAATTTAGGAGTGATATTTCTATAAATACCGAAAACTATTAAATAATGGGAATTCACTCCCAACCCAAGTTCATAAAAAATTGATAACTAATGGGGTGTAGGGAATATAATTTCAATGCAGACTAAAAACACTAAAAACAAATAGTTTTTAAACATTTTATTTCCTTTACCAGCAAGCTTACTCACTTTTACCATTTTAGTTTTCACCACAATAACTAGTCTTTTAACCTATAAAATTTATCCATTTACCCTAAAATGAAATGAAAATTATTAGATAATTTGGAACAAATTATTTTAAATATTAAATCAAAATTATGAAATAAAAATTTTATGTGTGTGTAAAATTAATTTCAATTCAAGCACATGTAATGCACAAAACATTGTTTTGCCTTAACTGGGATAATTAATTTTTACTATTTTTACTATTAATTATCAACACGAATTAAGTTAAAATTATTAAATAATATTAATTATGATGATTCCAAATATTTGATCCATTTTATCAAATTCAAATCACAAAATTAATATAATTTGGTTTAAAAAATAGACCTTCAAATCATGTCGAAAAACAGTTTTTTAAGAAATGTATTTTTCCAGAAAAATATGATATTATATTAACTATATGAATAAAAATAATAATTGGATGGATTTAAATTTTTATATTTTGATATATGAGATATAAATTTTATTTAAATCATTTATCATTAAATATTATTTTAATTAATTAAAATGGGAATACATTATGCTTTTTTTAAACTATTTTCTAAAAAATATCTCTTTTTACCTCTAAATGATCTTATCTTTATTTTTATCAAAATGATGGTCAATAAATTTTTAATTAGTCATTTTATAATAAATTATTATAAATAAAAGGATTGATAGTTAAATACTACATTTTCAATTATTCATAAAATCTTATTTCTAAGGGAAATTTTCAAAATTTCATTTTAGGCTTATTTTGACCAATTTCAAAAATGATATTCATCCAATCAAATTAGAATTTATTTTAAATAAAGTATTAAAATTTTCATTATATTATATTTTTATTAAAATAGAATGTTAACCTACTATAATTAAATCTTGAGTGTTACATTCTTCCCCCTTATAAAAAAACATCCTCAAAATTTTCATGGATATTACTTTATAAATAAATGAGGGTGGATCTTGGTTATAACATCATATGGTTACCATGTTTCTTCATACATTTTATGATTTCTCCAAAGGAACTTTACCAGTCAAGTATTCCAATTTCGTAAAACTTTCTCTCTAATTTCAATAATCTATATTCCCTCTTCATTGTAAGATAGATCAGGTTCCAATTCTATTTCTTTAGATATAGGAACATGTGTTAGGACTGAAATGTACTTACAAAATAGAGTCTTGGTGGAATTTCTCATCTATAAGCCACAGTTCCATTTCTTTCTATGATTTCAAAAGGTATGATGTTCCTAATGCTCGTTTTACCTTTCTTGTCAAACCTTATAACACCCTTTCATGGAGATACTTTCAATAAAATGTGATCTCCCACTTTAACTTCCAAATATTTCCTCTATTTTTCAGAATAATTATTTTTCCTCATTTGAGATTCTTTAATATAATTCAGAATAGTATTTACCTTTTTCACTGTCTCCTAAAAAATTTCTGAGACTACAATTTTATTTTTACCAACTTAATACCAACAAGTTGGAGTATGACATCTCTTTCCATATAATGCTTTATATGGTACAATTTGAATAATTTAATGAAAACCATTATTATAATGAAACTATAAAAAAGAAAAATAATGATCTTACATACCTTAAAAGTCAAGTTAGAAGGACCTCAACATGTCTTCCAATGTTTAAATAGTCTGTTAGGACTGTCCATCTGTTTTAGGATGGTAGGCGATGCTCAAAATTAAGCTCAGTGTCAAGAGTATTCTAAAGAATCTTTGAGGATTTCAATGAAAATGGGGGATAATGATCAGAAGAAATTGAAATATATGCACCATTAACTCTTATAACTTCATTAATATGGATCATTGTGAGGATCTCAAGAGGTAAATATTCTCTTATAGTGAGGAAATGTGAATATTTGGTAAGGTAATGAACAATAACTCCTATTACATCATTCCTTATAATATTATTTAGTAATATAATAAAAAATTACATAGTAATGTCATCAAATTTATACATAGTAATAGTAATATTTTTCATGAATCCTCTAGGATTTGGTCTCTCAACCTTCACTTATTGGAAAACCAAGCATCTTGATACATAATCATCAATTTTCTGCTTCATGTTCACCCACTAAAAATGTTCCCTCATATCCCTATATATCTTGGTACTACCAGGGTGTGTAGAGAAATTATAGTTGTGGGCATTATCCAAAAATTATGTTTTTATCTCAGGTATATATGGAACACATAATCTATTTTCAAATTTTAGAATTTCATTATCACAGATGAATTATGCCAATCTCCCATCATTCATGACTTTAATTTTCTTTTGAAAATTATTATCATTATATTAGAAACTTTTTATCTTTTCCAATAAATATGGTTTTGAAATAATTTGAGAAAGGAGTGATATCACCCCTTCCTTAATAATTCCCTTATCCATATTTACCAGATCATTGAAAATAATTTCCCCCTCAATCCTCATTTTTTCAGGACACCATGATCTTTCCTACTCAAAGCATTCACTACCTTATTTTCCTTCTAGGGTGTAAATGTATTAAAAAATCATAAACATTGAGTATCCCAATCCATCTACTTTACCTCATGTTGATATATTAATATAAAAATATGTATTTTAGGATCTTATGGTCTATTTATATATCACATCTTTAAACATAGAGATAATGTATGCATATCTTCAATGAAAATATTATAGCTACCAACTCAATATCAAGGGATGGATAGTTCTTCTCATGTGTCCTTGACTACCTTGATGCATAGTAAATAACATTTTAGTTTTTCATAATAAAACAACCAAGTCCATTCTTTGATCTCTCACTATAAATCACAAATTTATCATTTCATGATGGAAGAATAAAAATCATATAATTTACCAATCTCCTCTTTAATTATTCAAAACATTTTTCACATTCTTTTATCCATATAAACGAAACCACTTTATATGTAATCTTGATTAAATAGTTAGACAAATAGGGAAAATTTTGAACAAATATATGATAGTAACCTTCCAAACCAACGAAACTATATACCTCGATAATGTTAATTGGTGTATGATATTATTTTAATACCTTTTTCTTCACAGGATCAAATAAGATTACATCCTTGTATTCAATATGGCCAAGAAAATAAACTTCTTGAAGCCAAAATTCACTCTTGCTAAATTTACCCTATAATTATTTTCTTCTAAGAGACTTAATAATTATCTGCAAGCTATTGTTATGGTCCTCATAGCTCTTATAATACACCAAGATATCATCAATGAATTCCAAAATGAAATTATTTAAATATTCCCTGAATAATATATTCATTATATCCATAAAAATTGATGGTATATTAGTCAATAAAAATGGAATTACAATAAACTCGTAATGTCCATACCTCATTTATATGTTTTCTTTGGAATTTATTCCTTATTTACTCACAATTTATGATGCGTATAATGAAGTTAAATCTTGGAAAAATATTTATCTTCATTAAATTGATCAAATCATTCATCAATGTGAGGTAAAAGATATTGGTTCTTTATCAAAATTGCATTGATTTCCCTATATTAAATACATATCCTCATGGATCCATATTTCTTTTTAACAAAAATAACAGGTTCTCACTAAATTGATATACTATGGTGAATAAAACCCTTATCACACAACCCCTCTAGTTGTTTCTTCAACTCACTAATTCCATAGTGTCTATTATATAGGGAGTATTTGAAATAGGTATTACATCAGGGATTAAATTAATGGAAAACATGACTTTACACTCTAGTGGATTTCCAAGTAATTCCTCAATAAATACATTAATTTATTTATGTATAATAGGGGTATATCCTCAATTTTAAGATTACCTTCTCCATATGTAGATTTTTTTTAATCTTATTCCTCAAAAATATCATTCAAAATTAATATTAGGGATAGATCAATACATGACTTAGATGAAGAAGTATCTACTCTAAAGATAAATAATTTCACATCTTCATCATGAATCATAATTTACTTCTACTTATAGTAAATTTTTTCATCATATTTTAAAATTCATCCCATACAATTTATTATATCAAATTTAACCATAGGTGTGATAATAAAGTTATAAAATAGTTCATTTTTACACATCATAATGGGAACTGTATGACACATCCCTATTATGGTGATATTTACACTAAGAGTCTTGAATAAAAACTCCATTATTAAGGTACTAAAAAATATATAATTTTCTTAGAAAACATGGAAGATATAAAGGTGTGTGAGGATACAAAATCAAATAATTCATTATTTAAATTTGATTCTATGATTAAAGTACCTGCCATCATTTTTGGGAACTTTAACCTTAGTTGTAATGATCTCATAAGCATGGAATTCTACCCTTAGACTCTTCTATGGTATATTACCTTGATTCATAAGACATTGGTTCGAATAATTGACCAATTAGTTATAGGTGAAGCATTGTATAAAAGTTTTCTATTTATTTCCCTTAAATTCATGTTCTATATGACCCCTTTCACCACACTTGTAACACACTCCCATGCCCTTCAAGAATTTTCCTGGATTTTTCTTTCCAAAATTTTCTCATGATGAAAATTAATTCATTTTCTTATTCTTCTGTTATGAGTTCTCTTTTTCTTAGTGTTCAGACAACCTATTCTTCTCTTGATTATCCTTGAATTTATAGTATCTTAAATAATTTATTATCTATTTTGATGGTGCATAAAATTATTTCATTATATGATAAAAAAAGATTGAGAAACCAGTTCTCATTGGAGACTTGGATTAACCCCTTCAAAGAAATGGTTAATATTGTATTCCATTTTATATATGTAATATGTATCATACATGTATAACCTTATAAATATTGGATCAAACTCCACAACACTTTCTTCTTCCCTTTGATTTAATATGAGAAACTTTCTCTTCATTTCAGTCCATTTCTCATAAGGGAATTATTTGTTAGAAAATGTTTATTTAAAAGATTTCCATTATATATGTTCTATTTTATCTTCCTCTCTAGTATTCTGGATCAATGAACATCATTTATTAGTATCTCCCTTGAGACAATATACTTCCAACATAACCTTTTTTTACGACATACCAAGTCCATAAATATCTTTTCAAGAGTCTTAATCCATTTATTAGCTTCCATTGGATTAGTAGTCTCACTAAATTATGGGGGATTCTATCACATGAAGTGATATAACATAGGATAAACACACTGTGGAAAAATAGATTTCCCTATTTAGGAATGGTTATTCATTATAACCTAAGTAAACTACCCTAATATATCCATGATCTAGTCATAACCAATACTAATTGTATTGGCTTACTTAGTAGGGAAATTTCTACATTGAAACCAAGTGTAGATACCATTATTTATTCCATGATACATTTATAAAAAATGAAATTTACTGGATTAGACCATAAAATTATGAATTTTAAATCATAATGTATAATTTTAAATTTGCTGTAACACTTTATATAAATTGAAAATTTATGAATTTTTTATCTCAGAAAAACAAACTTGGTTTCTTTGGGGATATTATTAAATCATAAAAATATTTTCAAAAACTTCATAATGGTTTATAAAGAAAATTTAAATTAACCAAAGAATATCCCCCAATAGTTTCAAACCAGGTGTTCAGTAGGGCCCATTGTCATGCACCAAGTGATGATCGAGTCAAAACCCAATGTGCCCTTTTCAGAGTTATTACCCCTAGGTACAACCATTCCAGAACCACATCCACTTTTTAGTATCTATACAGGTTTATATTGGTAGTAAAATCACAAAATATCTACATTAACAAAAATTTAGGATGTTATCCTATACTTAGACTTATCCTCAAAGTCATTCATAGAGTTATGTTCTCAAGGTTTATATTAAACTTGTTCTGAAACCAACTGTAACAACCCCAACTCCAGTAACCTGAAGATGGTGGTTAATTTATTAAATTTCCATATATAAAAGTATTTTAATTAAAAATTAAGGATTATTTTAGTATTTTTGGAGAACCATATACATATATGGTACACATTTTACATTAGGAATAGAATATAAAACACAACAAATGAAAATACTCGGCATCCTTGAAACTCATAAAATAATTTAGCTTTATATATATGGGAAAGGAAAAAAATAAATATTAGCATAAATACTCAGTAAGGGTAATATATGGTAGAATATATCATGAGTAGATAAGTCATAATTAATATGTAAAGGTAAATTACTAAAAACACATAGCATTTATTAAATAACTTGAGCACAAAATACATCCATGGATAATATCAATGAAATAATATCATGGATAATAATAATTAAATTACCAATGAAGTAAATGCTTAATATTATAAATCATGATATTATACATCATTATATATATACCATCAAGAACTTTTTCCAATATAGTTTAAAACTATGGGCAGGTATACACCAAAAACTTAATTAATTTGGCCAACTAATTTGTCTCATCAGACATGTCGATGCATTGAGGGTGTATCTATAATTAGACCCCACCCATCAGTGCATGTCAACTTAATTATTCATATATTTAATGATAAGTTCAATTCATAATAATATTCCTTATCAATAAATGTCTATATTGAATAAATAATACAAAATATCAATATTTCCCCAATCAATCAAAAAAATTTCAAAGTAAAACACCGTATGTATAAATGATATAAGATTTATGAAATAAGTATATACATGTTAAATAATATGTATATTTAAGGGAAATTTAATATACAATGACCATAAAAAAGTTAATTTTTTAAGATAAATTTAATAACCACAAAATTAATAAGCGATAAGAGATGAAAATTGGTTCATCGAGAATATATGTTTTGTAAAAAAAACATGTCCTTTAGAAGATAAAAGTAATGGAAGTTAATTATTAAAATAATATTTTATAAAATATTTTTCTTTATAAAACCATTGAAAATTTATATAAGAGGATAAATTTCATAAAACGATTATAGTATTTGGGGAGTCCATTATCTCTGTATGCGTTAAAAAACATTCCTTTTGAATTTTTATAAAGAGAGTTGAAAAGTTACATTTTAGAAAAAATTAGAAAGATTAATTTCAAACTCTTTTAAAAAAATAAAGGATAATATAAAATTGAATTAATGAATAATTTTAGTAATTAAAATGAATTTTCTAGAATAATTTTTAAAAACATGGACATGAAAGAAAAATATATCCTATTAAAAGAGAAATAAAATTGGTTTTTCTCTTAAACATTTATTTTCTTAATTCAAGTAAAAAATAGATAAATATTTGGAATAAAATATGGAAACTCCTTAAATATATAATGTATAATAAAATTATTGGATCTTATATAGGATAAATGAAGATATTCCTTCAACGAGAATAAAATAAATACTAAAATAAAGTGAGATTGTAAAATAGATTCTTACCTATTTAGTAAATTTTAAATTGTAACCCCTTGAAATAAAATACTTGAATTGAAACATCAATAATAATTAATAAATATTTATTCATTTTAAATACATCCAAGGGGAATAATATAAACCACATAAAAGTTAATAGGTGCATAATAACAAATATGTCACAACTGAGTGTAAATTGAGACAAAATCCATTACCCCACACTTACCTTTAGTTGAATATGATGTAACCTACATAATAATGGTTTTAATAATGTTATTAGTGTATAATGGAACCATATTAATATTTATAAAATCTTACCACTTGTTTTGTTCACAATATTTCATTATTACCATTATTTTTAGTGTTAACTACTTCATTTTCTCATGCGTGTTTTATCATGGAAGTTCTAGTTCTTGTGAATGGGATATATATCCATAATATGCAAATGATATTAATGTTATAAATATCATAATTATATATTATTTACCTTTTTAGAATCATTCCTTAAATATAGAAATGAAAAATGAATCACATCGCTTCATGGAGAAGATAGGTCATACGTATGCACAAGAACTAATATCATTACCTTAATGGGTGAAATGGAAAGTAATTAGATTATATATTGATTTTATATAATTAATATCATGTCATAAGTATCATATATATTAATTATTTTAATCATTAGGACTATCCATGTGATTCGACAATGGAAAACAAATTACATCGGTTCATGAGATAGTATTCCACCGAACACATGAGCAATGGTTTTGTTTCTAATTTTATGGAGAAGGGGATGGATAAATATTATTAAATAAACATAATAAAATCTCAGTATATGTTTGATACTATTTTTATTATATTTGATGTTTTAATACAAAATTTAATGTGTTAAAATAATAAGTAAAAAAATATAGATCTTGGTGAATACAATTACCTTCGATTAGAAGATCCTCCTTTAGATATCTTATTAAAAACCCTATGGTTGATATTTTTGGAATACCATTAGATATATAATATTTTTAAGTATTTTTTAGATATATTTTGGAAGGTTTTGGTAAATATAAATGGATTTAGAGTTGTGAATACTTTAGGGGAGGGGTTCCCTTTTATAATTGAGAAGAAGTGGATTATTTGTAAGTAAAAAACTATTCATATAGTTAGATATATAATCTATACATTTCATTAAAATAATTTATCAATAAAAAATATTTTAATTAATAAAATTGGGAAAAAATTATACATTTAAAAAAACATTTTTCTGAAAAATATTTGTTTACCTCCAAATGATCTTATCTTTATTTCTATAAAATTGATAGTCAATAAATTATTAATTAAACATATTATAATATATTATAATAAATAAAAGGATTAATATTTAAATAATAAATTTTCAATTATTTGTAAAACATTATTTATAAGTGGAAATTTCAAAAATTCATTCTAGGGTTATTTTTGCCAAGTAAGTTCAAAATCTATATTCATACTATCAAATTGAAATAAATATTAAAATTTCCATTGTATTATGGTTTTATTAAAATAAAATTTTCACCTACTATAATATAATATTTATGGTTAAAAATATTGTTCTGAAATATGTGATTAAGATAGTTATTTTTATTATATTGGAGGTTAGAGAGTGGTCATCCAAGCTATAATCCAAGGTAAGGGTTTTTCTAATCTTAATTTTCTTTCTTTGAGACATATATCATGTTCACCAATTATATTATTTTTTGTGGTTTATATACTGACCATGTATTTATTTATATAATAATTATCATAAAATCAAATGGATTCTAAGATCTATATAATTTTTTATCATTCAAATACTATCAATTCAAATGTTAAAAAGTCATAAGTTTTTTGTTAACTCAACTACCATTCATTGGGTTATAAGATTTATTCTTGAAATTATTTCTTATATGATTGGTTTATTCCACCCTAATGTTTTATTATATGTAAAATTCTCCTTATATATAGGGAAAATGGTGTTTTTAATTCAAATATTATACCTTCATGAAATTATTTCACATAAAAGTGTAACTTTGTTGAGAATAATTCCCATATTCTTAAAAGAGTATTTTTTTCATATCCATATTATTTCTTTCCACAAATTTTTTCATTTCTTATTTTGAAATTAAAATATTTATTATCTCTTATTAACTTATTATTTTCTTTACCTATTTTTAAAAACAATATTTATTACTCTTTTTACAATGTGGGTTTCAAGAAAGTTATTTTAAAATATATAATTTTTTCCCTTCCATGGTATTATTTCTTATCATACACTCCACATCTCCCACAAAAATCTATTATGTCATTTTCAAGGATCCAGAATTAAAATTTAATTCTAAATAATGTTTGAAAAAAAATTAATGCTAACTTCTTGAAAGTAACTTTTGAAAGAGACATGTAAAATTTTTTTATAATATTAAAAATATTTTATGAAAACTATTTTTATAATTTTTCCACCATTTCTCTATTCATATATAAAATATCTATCTAATTTAGAGCTATGTTTCATGAAATACCCTCTAAATTCCATTATGAAATACCCATTTTGGGGTAATTTAATTTTTTTTATAAACTAATCTATCACTTGAGGTCGTTTTATGTGATACCTTTTAGAAGTAGTGTGAAACCCATTTTATTTACATGGGTTCTTTATAATATGATATATAATTGATTTTTAGTGGGACACATGCATATATATAATCATTATGTGATGGTTAGGCCTAAAATTATATATCCCTTCAATGCATTGGGTAATATTTTATGTCTCATGAGATAATTATGGGTGGTATGAATGTGATTATTAATACACTATGTGGTGAGAGTCAAGTACATGATTCCTAATCCACTATATGATGGGAGGCATGGATTTTATTCCTAATCAACTATGTGATAGCAGACAAGGACATGATTGTTAATCCACTATGTGATACGGTGTGGGGACTTGATTCTTAATCCACTATGTAATGAGAGGCAGGTATTTGATTCCCAATCCACAATATGATGGGAGACATAGATATGATTCTTAATCCACTAAATTATGGGAGGAAAGGGAATGATTTCTGATCCACTATGTGATATTAGGTATGGACGTGATTCTTGATCCAATATGTGATAAGTGGTAAGAACAATATTCCTGATCCACTATGATATGATTCTCTATGCTTATGTTTACACTATATTTTTATATAATATGATTATGTTATGCTTCAAGTATCATGTTTATTGTATCATGTTTCAGAATTATTATACCATGGTATATCTTTGATCATTTAAATATTACATGTCCTTTTATTATATGTTATGGGAAACTCTTACTATTCTATGTTCCTTTTGTATTATATATCTCTCCCATGTTCATATTTTCTTATATTATTATGCTTTAACCCTTTATGAATCATTGATTTATGTTTCCCTTACTGAGAATTTTATCTCAACTATTTCTTATGCATTTCATTCCCTAAGTTATGAATATGAGTATAAATTAAGAATTATCTAGAATGGGATCTAGTATGGTGTGATTATGGAGAAATGATCACAATAATATTTGTATATAGCTAATATAAAAATACACTAAACCTTTTTATTTTGGGTTTATGTGATCATTTGTGACATGTAATGTTTATATTTTGGAAATATTTTTAAGTTTGGATTGAGTCATCAAACTTGGTATGATAGAGTTTTTTTACATTGTATTTGGGAGTGCAGATATGGGGTGCCTCATCTAGTAATAAAGTAGGGTTTAGTTTTTTTTAGGATTATTTTAGTTATTTGGGGGGGATTATTGATAGTGAACATTAGTGAAAACCCTATGGATAATACTAAACATGGGAAAACATCATTAAATATCAATTAATTTTAGAGTGTATGGCTTGATAGAAATAAAATCTCTATCTAGATACAAAAAAGGGTATGAAAGCTAGGAATTATATTACCCTATGGTAAATAACCTTGAAAATGTTTAGTTGAGTATTAACTCAATCTTAACAAGGTGAATGAAAATTGGGCCTAACTGCACACCTAGGTTGATAATCCCATGGGATATGCTAGGTTTAGTCCACATAATATTTAAAAATCATTATTAAATATTTAAATTAAAGTTGATGATGAAATATATAACTAGTTAGGTGAGATAGATTAATAGGAAAATTATCATGGAAATCCAACATTAAATTGAAGGAGTTACTGTTTGATTCAAATATATCATAATAGAACCAAAATTATTATAGGTTTAAATAGAGGTTCTATAGAAGAATATGTCTTAGGATTGATTTTTCATATTCATGTGATCATTTGATCTGATATTATTAGATATTATCAAAACCATCTTGTTGTTAGTATTTAGTTCGAAATAGGATCATGAAAATGAAGTTGTGAAAGGTATGTATTTAGAAACTCATAAGACTTATAGTCATATAGGGAGTTATATTTGGAATAAATGGTTGAGAATGTTGATATATTCCTATTATGAGGTAAAATATGTCTTTATTATTCTTACCTAAGTTATTAAAGTTGGTATCTCATTATAAATTATATATTTAGTCTTATATATCTTATCTATATCCTTATATATTTCCATTATTGGGTGATAATTAAAATTATGATGATGTAATATATTTAAGGGGTAGAATTTAACACCCCAATATTTTAGTATTAATTTACCATTAAATAAATATTATTTGTAATAACTTTTTTCACACACAATACTGAATCAAAATAAAATGTGACATATTATATTAAGATAAAATTATAAGTATTAAATGTCACCCATATAATGTAGTCATTCAATTAGTCCATATAAATAGAAGTAACTATATTATGAAATCAATATAAAAAGTATATTAAATAGCATCAAATAGTATCATTCTTCCTTATAAGGCTTGTTTTTCTAATCTTAGAAAGGAGGTAGCTTCATTGGGTTTTCCCAAGATCAAGATAAAGTCAAACTCTAACAAGTGAGGATTGATTGAAATCTATTGTAATAGAGATTCAATATCATATAATTCACTATGAGATCCATATTACTTAAAGCACAACCTATGAAAATCACCACTACTTATATTATTATTAGGTATTATGTGGATATTTTTAGGGGATTTGTATATAGAATTTAGGATGATATAAACTTGTAATTATTAATGTAATTAATTTTATATTGAAACTTCTATTTTATTATAAGAACCTATTTTTGCTATAAAATACTTTGGAAAATTCTTGATGTTATTCCAAAGCAGCACCTTCAGACGGCGTGTGATTCCGAGCCCCGGTGTGGCCGGAATTAAATTATTTTTTCAGAGCGTTCACACTAGGAATGCCAAATAAATAGGATAGCTTCTAAAGAGTAGCTCGGATGCAAAAACTGAGGGCACCATTGGGTCCGGAGCATTCCATTTTCCCTAGGAGGGGTATAACTTTCGCGGGTGCGCCACTTCTGTGAAAAAAGCCACCAGGGGCATTTTCGTAATTTGGCGGCCCCGGGCGTGTACTTTGTAACTTATGAACGGAGGCTCCGATTAAAATTTCGAGACTTTTGTTGCATTCATAACATAGTTTTTATCCTAGGGGTGGCTTAACCCCGACCCTGCCGAAAGTTCGGGTATGGGGTCTATGGGCGGGGGGTTTAAGTGTTTTTCTATTTAACCACATCCACCCCCACCCTTCCTCTTCCCCTTCATTCTTCTCCAGCGGTTTCCTCTCAACGAGATCCTCCCCTCTCAACCACCTCTATGGTAAGGCACGGCAGCTCCAGAAGACCATTGGTGAAGTGTCGGGCTACGCCCATCGAGGTAGGCGTGTGCGTTTTCAATTTTAATTCTCGCAACCCCCCCCCTTTAAATGCAATTTATTGCATCGAATTTTTGTATGATCGTCGAGCGAATCCCATGGTTGTGTAGGGATTGATTTTATCTTCCCAAAAATCATTTTGGATCTAATTTTCGAGTCCCAGGGTGTCCACGGTGGCCCCAGGAAGTTTTCCGGCCGATTTGCCCGTTTTCTGATGGTTCCAGGGGTTCCAGCCGGCTTCAGGCGGCTCTCCGGGCGTTGGTGCGGCGGATCCAGGTGGCGCCGAGGCAGCTTCTCATGGTGGTGCGGCAGTGGCTCATCAGCGAGGCAGCGACTCCTTAGTGCAGCGGCTTCGCGCGGCGCGGCGGAGGCTTCAGGCGGCGGCTCCAGGCGGCGGGCGAGGTCGACGGTGAGGGCGAGTCGGGGGGTGGGGTCACGGTGCGCAAACCCGTGCGGAGACCGAGACCCACCGAAGGGGGGTATCCGTGCGAGACAATGACTGGACCTCATAGGCAGTCATTGAAGGGTGGACCGGGGGTCCACGGCCGGGCTGCGCGGCTGAGCCGCGAGCTGGCGCTGCGAAACGGACAGGCCGGCCCAGGCCGGTCCAGCCTAAGGGGATTCATCCTCTCGGCTACGGACACCCGTAACTTTCACTATGGGTGTCCGTTTTGCATTCCGTCTGTGGAAGTGAAATCCTCGGCTCACGATGAAGCTTTTGAGATGTTTCGGGGGGTTTTAATTCCTGAGATGGAGGCCTCAGTGGCGCGACACACCCATTAAGTGGATTGGTGTTATTTCGGGGGTTCTTGTTTTAGGCGGCGTAGACATATTCGAAGTCCTTTTAGAGCTCGTCAGCGGCGTTGGGACCCTGGCTCCGAGGAGGAGTTTTCCAGGGTGGTTTCAGGTGTTGAAACCGAAGTTGAGGCATGGGCCCCACGGCCCATCTTTTAAGCTACGAGCAGAGTTTAGCAACTTTTTCATCGGACGTTCGTTCGGGACATACGAGCAGTCGATTTTGGGTGTTTCTCCGAGGGCATTACAATGGAGGAATCCACCCACTTTAATTCAGCACGGTGGAGCGGGGCCCACGGGGGTTGTTTTGGGCGTTAGTGGTGAATTCTATCCTCTTCAACAGGTGTCCGTTTCAGACAAGTGAATAGTCAATCATAGGAGCTTTTTCGAGAGGATACCAATGGTGCGATCCGTTGGCAGCGCTTTTGGACTGTGATGCGGGTCCCACATAGTACCGCTCGTCTAGGGTATGACGAAATGCATCATTTTCTCCAGATATCTATTCCATGTGTGTAAGCAGTCAATTTGACGTGTTTTTCTAAGGGGATCGCAATGGTGTGATGCGCCCGACTGTTTTCGGGACCGAGGCTCGGTACCACGGTACATCGTTCGGGCGTAAAGCGGTGTTGGAAAACTTTTCCATCAGATATCTGTTTGAGGCGAGTAGATAGTCGATCTCACATGTTTTTCCACGAGGATTACAACGGTATGATCCGTTTGGATGTGCAAAGCCTCATTCAAGATCTCATTAAATGTGGAGGCATGAAAGGTGTACGGGTGGAGGTTCTTCCCGTGGTGTTTGCATAGAACCCTCAGCATGTGATTGTGATCACTCCTGTGAGATTGAATTAAATGTTTGAAGAGGTGTGGTTGGCTGCATTATGGCTGTGGTGGAAGCAAGTTGTAGAACTTTCATTTCCACCCTTTTTCCTTGATGTTGGACATCATGTGCACGATATCCTTTGATCTTGAAATGTGGTATACTCTGAGAGTATATGGGTTTTCCTGGAGGTACATGTTATAGTTTGTACTTGAGAATTTTTGTGTACGTGGTTTGGAGATGAGATAGGGCCACACATCGTGGGGGCCCCATGTGTGTACCGTGTTCTACTTCACGTACCTTTGACCTATCTTGACGTAGATGGTACTTCTGTTAACGATGGTTTAGACCAACAGGGTTGAGTGGTTTCCCCTGGTTCTGTTCTCGACGGTTTGATCGGCGGAGTTGTTTGGGTTCCCCTGTTCCTTTAGCCGTGTGGGCTTTCAGTATCATGTCCCTTCCTGTTCCCTAGTAGGGTTATTGTGGATTCGGTATGACAAATACTTTATACGGGCACTGATCCTCTACCCAAGAGGTTGTTTCCAGTAGGGTGCGTAGCCCAGTGAGCCATGGGCGCAGACTCCCTAGCCAAGTATCGAGATCATATCTTACTTCCACAATCTACTGTGACGTTTTTACCTATGCAGAGTTCTAGGTATCAGCGTGACCCACACTACACGGGCGCTGACTCTCTACTAGGTGAGTTGTTCCAGATTCAGGTTGTTGCGCGATACCCACTCCGTGTTCTTTTGGTCAGTGTTGTACCATCTGGTAGGGATGGCCAGAGTAGTTCTGGGTTTACCCTCCAGTGGGGCTGGGAAGTGGGTTGCCCATCGACTTCTTAGGGTTTACCCTCCAGCGGGGCTAGGCAGTGGGTTAACCGATGACCTCTTAGGGTTTACCCTCCAACTGGGATAGGCAGTGGGTTACCCAATGACCTCTTAGGGTTTACCCTCCAGTTGGGCTAGGTAGTGGGTTACCTAATGACCTCTTAGGGTTTACCCTCTAGCTGGGCTGGGCAGTGGGTTACCCGATGACCTCTTAGGGTTTACCCTCTAACGGGGCTGGGCAGTGGGTTACCCGACGACCTCTTAGGGTTTACCCTCCAGCTGGGCTGGGTAGTGGGTTACCCGATGACCTCTTAGGGTTTACCCTCCAGCGGGGCTGGGCAGTGGGTTACCCGAAAACCTCTTAGGGTTTACCCTCCAGGTTCGGGACTCTCCCAACTATTTTACTTATGTTTACCTGTTTCCGGGTTGTGGCACTTTTCTGGTTGGGTGCGTGTTTTGCCCTTTTCTTTTCATTTTACCTTCATCACTCACATTGTACTATTTAGAAGTCGATACACCTTTGTGGTTTGTTTATAGCAGTTGGTACATTACTTTTCCTTTTACTCTGCACTTATTCATTGATTGAACAGCGTGTTTGCGTACAAGTACTTAGGCAAAGGCCTCCCCGAGTTGTTTATACTTCGGCACTTGTCGCCAGCCCTTGGCCTATGGAGGCGGGCTTGGGGTAGTTGCGGCTCGAGCCTGAGTAGGGTCGGGTCATGACAAAGTGGTATCAGAGGTGGTTCATTCCTTGGAACATTGTTTGGACATCCCTAAAAAGGAATTGGTTGGGATCTAGGGTGACAGTGTCAACTTTTCTCGAGTGCGGCTCTTAGTCCAGGGAGTCCAGTGATGGTGCGGCTGTCGACGTATCCATTCACCAGAACCCTGATAACCCGCTAGTCAACTAGGCATGTTGAGACACCCGTTTCAGGGAAAATCGGTTTGTGCATCACATAGGATTGAGTCTTTGACTGTCCTTCTTGAGTCATCTCCCCATTGTTGTTACTGTCATATACATATATTCTCATCTGATCGCGGTGCTCCTTGATAACATTCAGGATGCCTCTGCGAAGATAGCCAGCCAGGATACCTGCTTTGGTTCGTGACGAGTCCCTTTCTCTGGGTGATCTGGTAGCAGCACCCCCGCCTGGTGAGTAGCAAACAGCATCAGCAGAGCAGACTGAGCTTAAGCATGGGTTGAGCACGATCCGTGAGTTCCAGCAGCAGAGACTGCTGAGGTTTAGCAGTGAGCCAGACCCTCGGGCAGCAGAGGTTTGGCTAGAGATAGTCGTTCGCCTCTTCAGGCTTGTACAGACGCTGACAGATCTTATGGTGTATTTGGACACCAGCCTTTTCCATGGAGCAGCTGGGCGTTGGTGGAGTCTGGTGACTCAGTTACTCGATGATTCGTCACTTTCATGGGACGACTTTCAGCTGCTGTTTCATGAGGAGTTTTACCCCTCCTGCTTACACTCAGTTTTGATCCAAGATCTCTTGCAGTTTCATCAGGGAGGTATGACGGTGACTAAGTACGTGACTAGGTTCATGGACCATGCACGCTTTTACCCGGACTTGGTCCATGAAGGAAACTTCCGAGCGCAGAATTTATAGAAGGGTTTTTGTAGATAGATTTGTGCCATCATCGTACCCTTGTGCATCCCCACTTAGGACAAGGTGCTAGAGTAGGCGCTGGTGACAGAGAGCTTCCTGTCATGTTTTAAAGTTGGTGGTGGCAGTTGGCACGATAGAGATGAGACATCTGCTGCAGCTAACAGGCGCCGGATGATAAAACATCGATGTAGGTGGCCTTCCCACCGCCGGTTTCAGAGACGTGGTCATGCACCACTTTGGCAGAAAAGCGCAGGGCCTCATCCGAGGAGACCCTTCTTTGAGTGGACTCTGGGCCATGGTCGTACACCCCAGTGGCACCGGAGGGCACCCGGGCAGCCTAGAGAGAATTGGTGCTATGCTTGTGATGGGCGAGGTCACTTGGCACGAGACTGCCCAACCGGGTATGCTGAGAACATCAGGCAGGTAGTAGGCACACCATCACAGTAGAGGCAGCGTTGTGATCGGAGTCGTTCCCAGAGGTGGTGCTAGCAGAGGATCGGGAGGAATTGGAAGTGGGGGATGACATTATGAGGTATTCCCATCACTACCAGGAAGTCCATGTCAGGCTCTGAGAGCTGACAGTTGGGACCATGGACAGTCGTGAGCTTTGGATTTCTATGATCCTACAGAGCATGAGGTGATAAGAGGTACTCTCTACAGCTCTTCTACTTTTTTGCAGTAGAATTTTTAGACTCTGTATGTGAAATGCTTTTCTCCATTATCCTTTTTTGAGGTGTTACCAAGGTGATGCAGGGCATCAGTGTAACCTTGTGTCAGTAGTGTAGAAGATGTGGAACCTTTTCTTTAGTCGATGGTATTGACTCCTTCGCATTCCGAGCATGTAATAGAGTTGTGTTCGTGGTACATCAACTATGAAACCTTGCAAGATCGGATATACTTGGGTGTTTCACCATATGGATATTTTGAAGGAGGGAATCACTGGGCTTTGTCCCAGGTCCAAATGGTGATTCCAGTCGGTGTGTGTGATGTGGGGGTTCGACCTAGTAGGTGAGCTACCCCTGAGGGCCTTCAGGCCATTTGAGACCATGCAAAGGGTTGGTGAGGTTGTCTACCGCCTTTCCATAACCCCCCAAAGTCTAGAGTGGGTTCACAAAGCCTCCCACATGACATACCTGAGGATATTTTTGTGTGCTCCTATGCACTTCATCGGTGAGGGCAGATCTCTCGTGAACGGATCAGATCCTTTGTGTGCGGTGATGCAGAACTGTGCAAGAGTTTTCCTAGGTACGGGAGAGCTAGGTGTGAACCTAGTACCCTCTATTGTTCTCTGGTTTTGCTTTTTGGGGATTAAATGCTTGAAGGATGGAATGATTTAAGAACCCGGTTTTTTCTATAAAATACTTTGGAAAATTCTTTATGTTATTCCAGAGTAGCACCTTCAGACGGCGTCCGATTCTGAGCCCCAGTGTGGACGGAATTATTTGTTTTCAGTGCGTTCACACTAGGAACACCAAATAAATAGGATATCTCCTAAACGGTAGCTCAGATAGGAAACCTGGGGGCACCGTTTGGTCTGAAGCATGCCGTTTACCCAAGGAGGGGTATAACTTTCACGGGCGCAGCCCTTCTGTGAAAAACGCCACCAGGGGTGTTTTCATAAATTGGCAGCCTCGGGCATGTACTTTGTAACTTTTGAACAGAGGTTTGGATTAAAATTTTGAGACCACCATTGCATTTAGAACGTAGGTTTTACCCTAGGGGTGTCTTAACCTCGACCCCGCTGAAAGTTCAGGTATGGGGTCTATGGGCGGGGGGTTTAAGTGTTTTTCTATTTAAACACATCCACCCCCACCCTTCCTCTTCCCCTTCATTCTTCTCTGGAGGTTTCCTCTCAAAGATATCATCCTCTTTCTTCCACCTCTTTGGTAAGTCACGGCAGCACCGGCGGACCATTGGTGAAGCGTCGGGCTACGCCCATCGAGGTAGGCGTGTGCGTTTTAAATTTTAATTCCTGCACCCCCCCCCCCTTAAATGCAATTTCTTGCATCGAATTATTGTCCGATAGTTGAACGAAGCCCATGGTTATGTAGGGATTTATTTTATAATCTCAAAAATCCTTTCGGATCTAATTTTCGGGTCCTGGGATGTCTAGGGTGGCCCCGGGAAGTTTTCCCGCCAATTTTCCCATTTTTCGGTGGTTCCAGGGGTTCCGGACGGCTTCATGCGGCTTTTCAGGTGGTGGCACGGCGGATCCAGGAAGCGCGGTGGTGGCTTCGCGTGACGGCGTGGCGTAGGATCCTCAGTGTGGCGGCTTCGCGCGGCGCGGCGGAGGCTTCAGGCGGCGGCTCCAGGGGGCGGGCGACATCGACGGTGAGGGCGAGTCAGGGGGCGGGGTCGCGATGTGCAACCCCGTGCGGAGACCGAGACCCGCTGAAGGCGGGTCTCTCCATGAGACAACGACCGGCCCTCATGGCCGGTCGGTGCAGGGTGGACTGGGGATCCACATCCAGGCCGTATAGCTGAGCAGCGGGCCGGCGCTGCGAACCGGACCTGCCGGCCCAGGCCGGTCCGGCCCAAGGGGATTCGTCCCCACGGCTACAGACACCCGTAACTTTTACTACGGGTGTCTGTTTTGCATTCCGTCTATGGATGTGCAATCCTTGGCTCAAGAAGAAGCTTTTGAGATGGTTTTTAGGGTTTCTAATTCTTGAGATGGAGGCCTCGGTGGCGCGACACGCCCGTTAAGTGGATTGGCGTTATTCTGGGGGTTCTTTTTTTGGGCGGCGCGGACACATCCAGAGTTTGTTTTGAGTGCTGTCAGTGGAGTTGGTACCCTGGCATCGAGGCAAAGTTTTCCAGAGTGGTTTTAGGCATTGAAACTGGAGTTGGGGTGTGGGCCCCACGACCCATCTTTTAAACTGCGAGCAGCGTTTAGCAACTTTTTCATCGGACGTCCATTCGGGGCGGGCGAGCAGTCAATTCTAGGTGTTTTTCCGAGGGCATTGAAATGGAACAATTCGCCTGCTTTAATTCAGAAAGGTGGAGTGGGCCCCACGGGGGTTGTTTTGGGTGTTAGCGGTGAATTTTATCCTCTTTATCGGGTGTCTGTTTCGGACAAGTGAATAGTCAATCTTGGGTGCTTTTTCGAGAGGATCGCAACAGTGTGATCCATTGGCAGCACATTGGTACTATGATGTGGGTCCCACGTAGCACAGCTTGTGTGCGGTATGAAGAAATGCATCATTTTCTCTGGATATCCATTCCACACATGTAAAAAGTCAATTTAACATGTTTTTCTGAGGGGATTGTAATGGTGCGATGCACCCGACTATTTTCGGGACCGAGGCTCAGGACCACGGGAGGTCGTTCGGGCGTAAAGTAGTGTTGGACAACTTTTCTGTCGGATATCCGTTTTAGGTGAGTATATAGTCTATCTCGTGTGTTTTTTCGTGAGGATTACAAAGGTATGATCTGTTTGGATGTGTGAAGCCTCCTTTGAGATCTCATTAAATGTAGATGCATGAAAGGTGTATGGGTGGAGGTTCTTCCCATGGTGTTTGCAGAGAACCCTTGGTGTGTGATTGTGAGCGCTCCTGTGAGAGTGAAGTAAATGTTTGAAGAGGTGTGCTTGGTCATGCTAGGGCTGTGGTGGAATCAAGTTGTATAACTTGTGTTTCTGCCCTTTTGCGTTGATGTTAGACATCGTGTGCATGATATCCTTTGGGCTGGAAATGTGGTATACTCTGGGAGTATACGGGTTTTCCTGGAGGTACATGTTGTAGTTTGTACTCGAGAATTTTTGTGTACGTGGTTTGGAGATAAGATAGGGCCACACGTCCTAGGGGCCCCATGTGCGTACCGTGTTCTACTTCATGTACCTTTGACATCTCATGATGCAGTGGGTCCTTCTGTTAATAATGGTTTAGACCAGTAGGTTTGAGTGGTTTCCCCTGGTTCTGTTCTTGACAATTTGATCGGCGGAGTTGTTTGGGTTCCCCTGTTCCTTTAGCCGTGTGGGCTTTCAGTATCAGGTCCCTTCATGTTCCCTTGTAGGGTTATTGTGGATTCGGTGTGACCAATACTTTATGCGGGCACCGATCCTTTACCCAGGAGGTTGTTTCCAGTAGGGTGCGGAGCCTAGTGAGCCCTGGGCGCAGACTCCCTAGCCGAGTATCGAGATCATATCTTCCTTCTGCGATCTACCGTGACGTGTTTCCCTAGGCAGAGTTCCAGGTATTGGCTTGACCCACACTACATGAGCATTGACCCTCTAATAGGTGAGTTGTTCTGGAGTCGGGTTGTTGCGCGATACCTACTCTGTGTTCCGTTAGCCAGTGTTGTACCATCCAGTAGGGATGGCCAGAGCAGTTCTGGGTTTACCCTCCAACGGGGCTAGGTAGTGGGTTGCCCATTGACTTCATAGGGTTTACCCTCTAGCGGGGTTGGGAAGTGGGTTACCCAACGACCTCTTAGGGTTTACCCTCCAGCTGGGCTGGGCAGTGGGTTATCCGACAACCTCTTAGGGTTTACCCTCCAGTTGGGCTGGGCAGTGGGTTACCCGACGACCTCTTAGGGTTTACCATCCAGCTAGGCTGGGCTGTGGGTTACCCGAAGACCTCTTAGGGTTTACCCTCCAGCTGGGCTAGGCAGTGGGTTACCTGACCACCTCTTAGGGTTTATCCTTCAGCAGGGTTGGGCAGTGGGTTACCCGATGACCTCTTAGGGTTTACCCTTCAGCTGGGTTGGGCAGTGCGTTACCTGACGACCTCTTAGGGTTTACCCTCTAGCTAGGCTGGGCAGTGGGTTACCTGGCGACTTCTCTCAGACTCAGTTCTTTCTACTAGGCTAGTCTTTGGCTTTTCTCCATGACTACCGGAGTGGGACCCTTGGTTGTACGGGTCAATGATGTGACAGATTTGACTTTGAGAAGACCTCTTGACTGTGTGACAGTGACGAGGTGTGGTTTGATTTTCCCCAGAACTCTCAAGAATGAGGGGAACTTTCCCCACCGATACGCGTCCTTGTGAAGTTACCTAAAACTGTGTAGGTGAGTCAATACCGCCCAAAGAGGATAGTGTCGAGGTACGGTGATTTGAGCCCATTGACTTGCAGTTTAGGCCATACGTGTGGGATACTGGGCATCGATGGTGTTTACTTCTGGGACTGTTGGCGACTCGCTTTCTTGGGCTGAGATATGAGATGGAGATCCCCTTAAGATCTTGTTCAAGTTTCTTTTTTGAGCATATGGATATGTATATACCTTTTTCCAGTACCCACTTCTTGGGTTTTGGTTACTCTCCTTCCATGAGAGGTGAAGACGCACGGGGTATGCCACGTGCTTTCCATGTATATATTCTCATGGTTTGACGAGTCTACTCTTCTGCTATAGGTAGTGAAGGCTCGATGGGAAGTTCATCTTCTCAATGTTTCTAGCTCCTTTTGTTAGGATGAGACTACTTCCTTCATCTTGTTGGGTTGATTTGTACTCTTTACTGCTCTGTCTATCGTACTTTTTTACTATTCTGTGTTCGATCTACTACTCACTCTTCAGTACATCCTTTGATTCTCCCTCGAGCCTTCGGGGTTTCTTACTAATTATTTTTATACTCTCCCCTGCATGGGATTTGCCCACACTTGGTGTTCCCTTGCAGGTGATGGAAAGGTTACTCATGACTATAGAGGAGCTTAGGAGTTCGGGAGCTTAGACCGCATGCGGTGGTCATAGTTGGGTTCCAGGTGTAGTAATCTCCCAGCTGTTTTACTTTTTTTTACATGTTGCCGGGTTGTGGCACTTTTCTGGTTGGGCGCATGTTTTTCCCTTTTCTTTTTAGTTTACCTTCAGCACTCACTTTGTACTGTTTAGAGGTCGATGCACCTTTGTGGTTTGTTTATAGCAGTTGGTACTTTACTTTTCCTTTTACTCTGCACTTCTGCATTGAGTGGGTTGTGTGTGTGCGTACAGGTACTTAGGCAAGGGCCTCCCCGAGTTGTTTAGCCTTCGGTGCTTGTCGCCAGCCCCTGGCATATGGAGGCGGTCTTGGGGTAGTTGCGGCTCGAGCCCGGGTAGGGTCGGGTTGTGACATTTATAGATTTAGTATTTCTATAAAATTATTTTTTAAATAATCAATTTAATTAAATGATAAATTTGTATTCAATAAAAAAATTATTAAATTTAATAAATATATATTAACCAATTGATCAATCTTAAATAAATAGGAATAAAATCATTTGGGATCTATATTTAAAATAATTTTATTTTTCTATATATTATATATTTTTATATTAAAAAAATTGATCACTTTTAAAAAATTATTCTAAATTTTACATTTTGAAAAAAAATATAAAAACTAATTTTATATTAGTAATTATACTTAATGATTCTTAAAGAGAAATTTCTACAAAAAGAAATTTATTTTACATATAAATTATTTTTTTATTTAAAAGTTAAATTTTTTATATCTATAAAATTATTTTGATAAAATGGATTCCATTTCTAGATTTATCATATCAAAATTTTCTTAGGGTAAATTTTTTGTTTTTTCTAAAAATCGTTATTTTCCAGTGAATGGTACAAAATATTGTTTCTACAAATACTATAACTTTTATGTCATCATTGGGATAGAATCATGACATAAAAATTTGTGAAACATTTTTATTGAAAAAAATATGTATTTAATAATTAGAATTATACATTTAAAAAAAATTAAATTATAAGCCTATGATAGACATTTTGGGACCTAAGTTATGTTTTTTTTTCTAAAATGTTTTTTCATGCTTTATACGTTTATTATTTTAAAATTAATTTTTATCAATATTATAAATTTAATATTATAAAATGTTTTTCATATTTTCAATCATAATATCTAAATTATCTAATATGGGTAATTTTATTTTTAGGCATAAAAATAATATACCGAGGTAAAAAAATAAGTTACCACTGTAAAGGTAAATTGTGGTAAAAATTTAAAGAAAGTGGGAAAGGCCTAAAATTTCTCAAAAAATATCCCTTATTTTTTAAAATGATGGGTGTATTGAACAAATTTTTTACCATCTCCATTATTATCTTATTTTATTTCCACTTTATTTGAAATTTTACATGTCCTTAATATAACGGTATGTGTATTTACAAAAGTGTCACGACACTCATGTATAAAAAGAGATCTTTATAGCCCCACTTTTCCTTACACCCTTGGTATATTGGTTCAAAAAAATCCTATATAATCCCCCCCCTAAAGATCCTATAAATTCATCCTCTTGTCAAAATATCAAAATTTAAATGCTTAATAAATATTTTAAAGGATTTTTTCCCAGGAGTAAGGTAAACATTTCCCATCACTCTTTATTCATTATATTCCTTTATTTATTCTTATAATTCCTAAAAATATAATATAAAATTGATAAAATAATTAAATAAATATAATAGGTATGCTTAAATTTTATTATGTTAATGGAATAACCCTTTTCTACCTTCCTCCTAACCATTTGAATAAAATGAAAACATTGGTCGTGCTTGTGTCCAGACTACCACCTCAATGAATGACATGTTTAATTTTTCATCACAACCTCACATGGATGGTTATAAGAATATATTTAATAAATAAATATATTATTTATTACATTATTAATATTATTTATATATTAATTATTATCTACCTTCATTATTACTCATTTATTAGAAAATAAAAGTGTCACTCAAGCATACATTCAGACTACCGCCTTCACGGATGACCTGTTTCATTATTATCACCACATTAAATGGATGATTATAAAATATATTTGATTAATATTAATGATTTTAAGGAGTAATATATTTTATGAATATTATTATGATAGGATTACAAAAAGAATATTGATCACTATAAAGCAATCTATTGATATCAGTAATTTACCTAAAATAAGATCTTCATGAATATCATTCTCATGAACCATGACCTTAGTTTTAATCAAAAGAAAATTTGGATTCATAAATAATTGAAAAATATATATTTAAATACCTTTTATAATCTATGAATGGTGATATTTAAATCATGTCATAACTATACTCATCCTTAGATTATTACACATTCTCATTTAGGTCAGTTTAACCACCAATATAAACGATACTGTAAGGTTTTATCATGGATGGTTATGGAAAATTTATTATTAGTAATATATGATATTAATAATTCAATAAAGTTTTGTTTTTTCTGTAATTTAATATTAATATTTAAATCATTATTAATATTCCACCTTTAATTCATTAAAATTTTATAAAACAAGATCATTATGGTTTTCGTATTTATGAACCATACCTAAAACACTAATGGAATGAAATTTGAACCTAAAAAACATTATGAAACTCCTATTATATGAAATATAATAATATTTTTATGATAAACATTATATCAATAAATAATAACTAACATCATCATTATGAAATTGTATGAAACGAATGAAATTATTCACATCTAATGATGAAAATAAACTAAAACTAACTAATATATGTGTAGGGAATGATTATAAAAAAGGTTTATAAAGGGTAATATATTTTAATAAGACTACAAAATAATTTATTAATATATTTATGTTTATTATAAAATATGTTAGAGAGTTCTTATCCAAGTAGGAATCCAAGATATGGGTTTTTCTCATCTCATTTTTCCTTCTTTGAGTCACATGCCATATTCACAGCCTATTTTATTTTGGGTGGTGTATATATTTCTCATTTATTTATTTATATAATAATTATAAAAAAATTAAAGTTATTTTCAGATCCATATAGGGGTTTCTCATTTAAATACTTTTGATTCAAATGGTATGAAAGTCTTAAGGGTTTTTAATAACTCAACTTTGTTTTGTTCAGTTATAAGCTTTATTCTTGAAATTATTTCTTCTATGTTTTTTTTTCACTATAAGGATTTATTATATGTTACCTTATCTTCATCTCTGTGTAAAAGAATATTTTTAATTCAAATATTCAACCTTGATGAATTTTTTTCACATAAAAGTATAGTGTTGTTAAGAATAATTATCATTCTCTTTAAAGATAATTTTTCTTCCATTCCAAAAATATTTTCCTATATTATTTTTAAATTCATATATTTATTATATCTTATAATATCCATATATTTATTTACCTTATTTCAAAAAGAATCTTTATTTCTCTTTTTCTAATATGGGTTTCAACAAATTTATTTTAAAATATTAAAGGTTTTTACCATCCATGATCGTATGTTTTATCTTCCACTTCACATATCATCTAGAATAAATTTATTTGTATTTCAAGGATCCATTATGAAATTAATATAAAAATTATGTTTGAAAAAAATTTCATATCATATTTTGAAACGATATTTTTGAAAGTGACCTATAACTTTTTTTCTTGATAATGCTAAAACAAATGTTTTAAAAAAAACTATTTTTAGGATTTTTATTCCATTTTACTATTTATATACAAAAGATAAATCTATTTTTGAGTTATTTTTCATGAAATAACCTATAAATTCTCTTATGAAATACCCATTTTTCGATGATTAAATTTTTTGTATCAACCAATCTAACTCTTGAGGTGATTTTACGTTATACCTTTTGTAAGTGTTGTCAAACCCATTTTATTTACATGGGTTATTCATGATATGATATATAATTGATTTTGAGTGGTTGTCATGTGTTTGGATCATAATTATGTGATGAGTTGGCCAATAATTATATATTTCTCTAATGAATTGGGTAATTTTTTATATCTCATTAGATAAGTATGGGAGGATGAGGTTTGATTCTTATTATACTATGTGATGGGAGGAAGGAATGTGATTCTTGATCCAATGTGTGATGGAAGGTAGGTAAATTATTCTTGATTTACTATGTAAAGGTAGTTAGGGTCATTATTCCTAATTCACTATGAAATGGAACATAGATAAGTGATTCTGGATACGCTATGCGATGGGAGTTAGGGACATGATTATAGATCCAATATGGGATGGGTGTAAGGGATGTGATTCCCAATACACTATATAATTGGAGGCAAGGATGTGATTATTTATCAACTATGTGATGGGAGGAAGGGATGTGATTCTTGGTATACTATGTGATGAGAGTTAGGGATGTGATTTCTGATCCACTTTGTAATGAGAGGTAGGGATGTGATTACTGATCTGATGTGTAATGGGAGGAAAGGACATGATTCCTAATTTACTATGTGATGGGAGGCAAGGATGTAATTTTTGATCCACTATGTGATGGAATGCAGGGATTTAATTTCTTATCCACTATGTGATGGGATGCAGGGATATTATTTTTGATCCACTATGTGATGGGATGAATGGGTGTGATTCTTGGTCTACAATGTAATGGGAGGAAAGAACATGATTCCTGGTCCATTATGTTATGATTACCTATATTTATTATTATTCCACATTTCTATGCTATGTTCTTATTTTATGCTCCATGGATCATGTATTTTTTCTTATTTTTCTATACTCATATGCCATGGTATATTTTTGATCATTTAAATATTACATTTCACTTTATTATTCCTTATGGAAAACTCTTATTATTCCATGTTCATTTTTATCATATATCTCTCCCATGTTTAAATTTTCTCATATGATTATACTCTTCCACTTTTTAACTTATTGATATGTTTTTCCTTAATGAGTATTTGATCTCATCCCATTCTTATGTCTTTCATTCCCTGGGTTATAAAGATGAGTATAACCTAAGATATGTCTATAAGGATATCTAGTGAGTAGAGATTATGGATAAATTTTCAAAAAAATATTTTTAAATATCTAATATCCGAAGACACTAAAAAAATTTATTCTGAGGTTGTGTGATCATTTGTGATATGTAATACTTATATTTTAGAAATATATGTAAGTTTAACATAATCCATCTCACTTAATTTCAAAATGAGAAATTGAAGAGTTTGTTTTTAGTACCAGATCTTAGAGTGTGGGTCTATGGAACATCAGTTGATATCAATGTAAGGTTTAGTTATTTTTTGGGGATTAGTTTAGTTATTTTCTAGGTATTAGGTTTAAATAACATTAGTTAAACCCCTATAGATAAGAGTAAATATAGGAAAACATCCAAAAAATTTGGTGAAGTATAAATTATGTAGATTCCTAAAAATAACATACCTATCTAGATAAAAACAAGTGGGTACAGGCTCTGGAACTATTTCACCAATAGGTAATGATCCTAAAAAAGGTTTCTTGATTATTAAATCACACTTCACATTAATCTTGAAAATTGAGTTGAGTTACACAAAAGGTTTGAACCTATCGGGGTATATAACTTAGTGGATTCACATCCTCTTTATAAAACATTATAAAGGATTTAAGGGGAAATTGTTGGTGTAATATATAACTTATTAGGTGAGAGAAGCTAATAGGAAAAGGAGTATGGACAAACTAGGTTAAATTGAATGAGTTATAAGTTGATTCAATTATATTGTAATTGAACTAAATGTATCATAGGTACAAATGGAGGTGTTATAGAAGAATACATATTATGATTGATTTTTCATATTCATATGACCATTTGATATAATATTATTTGATATTATAATAATATTATTAATTTTAGTATTTGATTTGAAATGAGATCTTAAAAATGAAGTTGTTAAAGGTATGTCTCTATGAACTCGTAAGACTTATAGTCATCTACGGAGGCATATTTTGAAAAAAAATGGTTAAGAAAATCAATCTATTCATATTATGAGGGAAATTAAATGTTTTTTACTCTTACCCAAGTTATTGATTTTGATATCTCATTACAAATTCTATCTTTTTCATATCTATCTTATGGATACCCCTAGATATTTTCATTAGTGAACAGAAATTAAAATTGTGAGGATGAAATTTATTTAAGGGGGGAAATGTAACACTGTGAGATTTTAATATTAATTTCTCATTAAATAAATATTATTTCAAATAATTTGTTTTACACGTAATGTAGGACCAAGGTGAAACATGATACATTTAATTAAGATAAAATTATAGGTATTAATTATAATTATTATAATGTATTCATTTAATTATTATGTATAAATAGAAGTTACTATATTGTGAAATCAATATAAAGTAGAATAAATGGAATCAAGTAGAAAAATTATTCCTTAAGAGGCTCATGTGTCCAGTCCTAGAAAAGAGGTATCTTCACTAGGGTTTTCCTTAAATCAATCCCAATCAAAACTCTAACAAGTGTGGCATCATAGAAATAGATTGTGGGAGAATTTCAAACCTGTGTTAGTCACTAAAAGATCCATGTTAGTTAAAGCACCACATGTGACAACCAATCCCACTTATCTTATAATTAAGTATTACACAAATATTTTAAGGTGATTTTTAAGTAGTTTTTAGGAAGATATAAAGATGTAATTATTAGTGTAATAAATGTTATATTAATACTTGTATTTTATACATTTGGTATTTCTATAAAATTTACTTTTAAGGAATGAATTTCACTAAATAATTAATATTTATTTAATACCAATGTTTTGATTAAATTTTATTAATAATTAGTAAAAAATGGGTCAATCTTAAAGAAATAAGAATAAATTCATTTAAGATCTATTTTTTAAAGAATTATAGTTTTCTATATGTTATGAATTTTTATCTTAATAAAAAAAATTGATCAATTTTAAAGGATTATTATAAATGATCTATTTTTAAAAATATATATATAAACACTCATTTAAAATTAATAATTAATATTAAATGATATTAAGAACACTAAATTATTTTTTAATAATACTTTTCTATAAAAAAGTTTCTTTTCCATATAAATTATGTTTGTATTTAAAAAATAAATTCCTCATATCTATAAAATTATTTTGATAAAATGGATTTCATTTTTTGATTCATCATATCAGAATTATCATAGGGTGAATTTTTGGTATTTTTATGAAAACATTGATTTTTATGTGAATGATATAAAATCCCATTTCTACAAATATGATAATTTTTATGACAACATTATGATATAATAATGACTTAAAATTTTATGAAATAATTTTACTAAATAGAATTTTTATTTAATAAGTAAAATTAAGCTTTTAAAAATATTATTTTTAAATTAAAAATATATGCTACACATTATGGTACTTAAGTGATGTATTCTTCTAAAACTCATTTTTATGCATTATATATTTATTATTTAAAAATTAATTTTTATAAATATTATAAATTTAATATTATAAAATTATTTTCATATTTGAAATCATAATATCAAAATTAACTAATTAGGGTGATTCTATTTTTAGGCATATAAATATGTTTCTCAGGTACAAAAATTATCGCATTAAAGGTAAATTATGGTAAAAATTAAAATCAATAGGGAAAAGACTAAAATATATCAAAATGTATCGCATATTTATTTGAATGGTTGGTATTTTCAAAAAGTGTTACCCCCTCCATTATTTCCCACTTTTATAGTTATATTCCTTTCAAAATGACTTGTCTTTAACAAAAAGTTATGGGTATTTGCAAAAGTGTCACCCCTCTCACATATAAAAGGATCCCTTCACCAATACACTTTTCCTCACAACCTAAGTCTATTGGTTCTAGAAAAATATACCCCCCCCCCCAAAACTTCTAAGGACATCCTATTTTTCTTTATCTCATCAAAAGACCACCCTTTAAAGGATTAATCCAATTTCCAAAGGAGTTATTCCGAGGACTAAGGGAAAAATTAATAATCACTAATTTTTTATTTATATTCCTTTATTTTTAATAAACTATCCCAGATACCCTGGTACCCTGATACCCAAGCCAGCACTAAAATATCCTGAAGGGTGTTCTCGATCCCCCTGAGTTTGTGACTAGCACTTGGCATTATAAAAAACAAAAGAGGGTATAAATTTTCCACCAAAATAGTAAAAGATAGATATACATATCAGTATGCTCCAAACACCTCAAAGAGATAGTACTAGAGACCAAATTATTATATAAAAACTGAAATATTTCATCCTCAAAGTACTTAAATTCTGAAAATAAAATCTCAACATCCCAAAGGATAGGTCACTCCAAGACCAAATGGAACAAGATCAACCACCTCCTCTAAGAGGCATTTTTCCTTTACTCGAACCTAGAAGGTGAAAATATAAAAATTCCCAAAGGAAAATGTAGGTTTTGAGATAAAAGTCCTATTAGGGTCTCACCAAGTGTTCCATAATATTATTCCAATATAATAAAAAAAATCATGCTTTCAATTTTAATCAAAATAGGCATGGCAGTACATTTTTATATTTTAAAAAACATGTTTCATTTAAAAATGATCTAAAACAATTCAAACATGGATTAAATAAACACTTTATATAAAATAGTTTGTATAAATCACTAGGCATGATTAAATCATTTTCACAATTAATGGAATTTGTAATCAAAATCCACAATAAGCACCATGGTAATCAGCCTTGTGGTATGATAATTTATAGTTATGGGATCCTCACACATCTCATATCAATTATCATAGATAATATGTGTACACACATCACTTAGGATCATGCTGAATAGGACTCATTAAAATACCATTAGGGATAAGATCTGCTAAACTTGGTTTTTTGTTAGAGTTTTCATCATCAATATTTTAATAGTGAATTACCATCCTAGCATACTTGTCCTAAATAAACCACTAACTACCCAGGCTTTCATGTTCTCAATCAATCAATAGAAAAAGGGAAAACTATTTAATTTCACATCAAATGTCATTCACAATTAAATTTCTTAATTTTCCTTTTCAAAATTCAAATTCACATTCAAAACCAAATCATGGTTTTGTCATCAATATGTGCATTTTCAAAACAAAACTAGTTATAGGTTTTTAATAATTCAATTTAATCCTTTTTTATCAAAATTAATTCACAAATTCCATAAATTTCAAAAATACAACCCAGTCTCTAAAATCCATTATAATTGGGGGGTTTTCCAAAATACATTCCAAATAATTTCAATCCCAATTCACATCAAATTGGTTTTCACAAATCAATTGGAAAAAATTTCAAATAATAAGCAATTAAATGTTTAATCAATTGGAAAATATTAAATGGAACCACATACCTTTTTCATAGAATCACAATGCCTACAATGGGACTCACCAATGGAAAGCGAAGGCACATAAGATCTAGGAACACAACCTAGGGTTATGATTCAACAACACATAGTTTAGATCCACCAATCCCATGATTATCTATCAAACTCTAAGGAGGGAAAGAGAGTGATATAGAAGAGACAAGAAGAACACTTTCCCTGAGAGATTCACCACAACCAACACAATGATCAATCATTGAATAGTTGATCTTGATGGATTAGAGATCTCTAAAATAACTTAAGAATAGCCTATAGGTTGAGAGAAAGGAAGCTTGTAGGAGAAAAATAAGAATTTCATCTTATCTATCTGCTTAAAACTAACACTTGGGATCTTACACATCATGTAATTTTCGAGTACCAGATACACCGAAAAACCCATCACCTTTTTATAAAAAAATTATATTTTTAATATTTACACGGTGTGTAGGTTGTACACGATGTGTAACCTTGCATGCTATATACCCAATTCATGGAATCTTCTAGGTGATGATTATACATTGTGTAACCACATTACATGTTGTGTAAATTCCCAGTGACTGAAGAAATTGTAGGTTCTATGATGAAAATTCCAAAAAATCCTTAACTTCACCATTATAGGTATCCTCCCAAATCTTCTCGACATTACTCAACCAACAAAAAAGAAAAACCAAAGAAAATGTCAAAACATACATGAACAAAATGTAACAGGGAGTTACAACCTCCCCACCATAAAATCTTTCTATCCCAAAAACACCTATCAATAAGACTCCATATCAAAAATGTGAGGCCACAACTCTCTCATATATTCCTCATGATCCCATGTATCATGTGAATCAAAAACATACTTCCATAACACACAGACCAAAGGTATAGTTCTCTCATGAAGTACCTTGTTCTCAGAACCAACTATCTTGAGTGGATGCTCAGTCACAGACAAATCAAGCTGAACATAAAGATCACACCAAATAAAAACATGAGATGGATCAGAAAGATACTTCTAAAGCTGAGATACATGAAACATATTATGTATCGAATTCAACTATGGAGGAAGTTATAAACATTAATCCACTCTCCCCACCTTCTCAACAACCTCAAAAGGTACCACAAAATGAGTAGAAAGATTCCCTTTCCTCCCAAGCCATCGATGACCCTAACAAGGTGGAACTCCCAAGAAAAATTGTTCACTAACAAAAAAAATATATTGGTCTATGCCAATTATCAGCATAAGATTTATAATTACTCTATGCTATCAACATCCTCTAATGAATCAACTAAATATTTGTTTCATCTCTTGAACCAAGCTCAGTCCAACCAATGAAGTTTCACAAATCTATAACCAGCATAATATAGATTTATAAGGGTGTCTATACAAGACCTAAAAAGGATCCATTATAATTGAGTACTGATAACTATTATTATAAGAAAAATCAACCAATCCCAAATTTTCATCCCAAGACCCACCAAAATCGAGGATGAGGGCATGAAGAATATCCTTAAGAATTTATATATATCTCTCTATCAATCCATCCATATATTATTGGTAAGTTGTACTCAAATGAACTTAAGATCCTAGTGCCTCTAGAAGGCCTCTCCAAAAGAGATAAGTAAAATAGGGATCTCTATGAGAGGCTATATAAGATGGAACTCTATGAAAATGAACAATCTCTCTCATATAGATATTTCTTGTGTCTCTTTTCAAAAGGTAATCCTTTAGGTGTGGCCTTTTCAAACCCTCCACACTAGGAATATAACGACCCATACTTTACATACATGGTTAATACTTCAAAATTGAAGCATACTTATTACAACATATAACAAAACCATGAAAGGACCGTATAGGTATAGTGTCTTTAGAAACTGGGAAACATAAACAACTGGTTCATAAAGCATCTACACTGTCTCCCATTTATTTCATCATATCTATAGTCCCTTTTGGCATATCTTACTTAATATCCTTCTTCCTGACCTGGGGAAAGAAAACATAAAAAAGGGTGAGCTCAAATGCTCGGTAAGGGTAAACAAAAGAAATATCAATTACATCATATTCATAAGAACATAACATTTTCTAAATATTAACCCGAAAAAGAAATCATAATTTCATAACATGGGATAAATCATAGTAGTGAAATGTAATCCCAATAATCATAACTTAAAACATGAAACTTTGTGGAATACACACATAATCATAGAGAATCATTTCTTAGTAGTCAAGACTCATAGCCAAGACAATCTTAGCAGACAAAGTCCATTTCTGAACCGAGTTCACTTTTCATTTCAGTCCTGTTTCACTAAACCGGTTTAACCTACCGTTCCAGCCATGTCTATCTAATGAGATATAAATCTTTACCCAATGCATTGGAGGGAGATATAGGTCCCACCCATCTCATAACGATACCATTATTGTGTGTGCCACAAAATCATAAATCATACATCATTGCATAACCCATGTAATAAAAATGAGATTCTTAAACATCGTGACATCATAAAACAATTCATATAAGATAAAGGAATTCATAAAAATAATTCCATCATAACATAATCAAATCAATGTAATAATAGATATAGAAACAGAACCCTATATTATCTTAGATGTAAAATACTTTTGATAAAACACTTGAACTCCATTCTTGAGGAAAATATCCTTTCTACTTAAAAAACATTTTTCCTTTCTTAACATGTCATACAATTTTAAACTAAAAGAAGTTGATTAAAAATAAACTTGAAAACTTGTAAAGGAATCTTCCTATAAATAATTTTTTAAAAATCCATTCATGTTGTATAAGTTTAAAAAACATTCTTCTCGTACTTTTGTCAGAAAAGTCAAAAAGTACCTCGTACGAAAAACGACAAAAGATTCCTTTCATATATTTTACTAAAAACTCAAAGAAGGGTAAAATTGAATTTAAACAATTTTAGGAGGATATAAATAATATTACATATTGAGGAAACATGGATTTGGATGATAAATATTCCCCAGTAAATTCTGAAGTATAAACAATCTCAGATAAAAATTGAGATTGTGAGATTATCCCTTACCTTAGGTCTGATTTGCTTCATAAGTGTCCAAACCTCCTGTATAATGATTTAAATAATGTCATTGAATTATTCCAGAATCATACTCATTGTTATGATATCATATATGGTCATATTCTTAGCTTCTTATTAGTAATATTTCATTGCTACTTGTTATTCGGGTGTTTATTACTTTTTGTTCTTATGCGTGTTTTGTCGAATAAATTCTTATTATTATTTTTAGGTTATAGATACCTCATTTCCATAATTTAATTAGTGTAATATATATTATATTTATTCACTCAATTCATTTATTTAATCATTATGCAATGAAAATCATGTAGAATGAGTCGCATCACATCGTGGAGACGGTATTCTGTACGTACGCACGAGCGATGATATCGTTCCCATGATCGTGGAATTGTATTCGAGTGTATTTATACTATTTCAGAATCAATATGAATTTACAATAATCATATATATTTATTCTTTATACCATTATAACCATCCAAGTAAGGTGGTGGTGGAAAATAGAATACACCACGGCGTGGAGACGGTATTCTGTACGTACGCACGCGCGGTGATTTCGTTTTCCGTAGGATGGATAGATCGTGAAATAGGGTTGTATCATACTTATAATAACATATCAGTATATTATTGATACTTATGTTATTACTTCATAATGAAACAACTAAATAAGAAGAAGTGGAAGAAGAAATAAAGTTGAAAGAATCGGTAACAGACATTACCTCTTCTTTGAAGTGCCTCTTTGAGACCTCCTTTTATGGCACTAAAATTGGTCTTTGAAGAAGACCAGGACCTCTAGGATGTTTATAAGGAAGTGGAGAAGATAATTTGGCAGGGGTTGGACGATCTTGAAGGCTCAAAGTGGTGTGAAGAAGAGAGGCAGTAGGTGCCCTTTTATAAGGGAGGAGAGAGGCACCTTTGGAAAAACTAAAAATATTATTTTATTATAAAGTCATATTCGGTTTTAAATAGCTCCAAATTGATTTATTGCTAAGATAAGGTGGGTATGGGTCTAAATCCTCTCTTCCAATATAATTTAGACAAGTTTAGGTTTCTATTTTAACCTTATCATTTAGATTTAACTTTAAGTTAAATAATTTTACTTTTTCCGTGTCTTCTTGTTTTCTTACACTATAAGGTTAATAAACTTACTATAACAAGCCAAACGAACCCCAAGTTGTTTATTATTAATATATATAATCTTATCTAAGTTATTTTTCCGAAACCTTAGATTTTTAGGAATAAAATGACAATTAATAATATAATATTTTTTTTAAAAACTATTTTATGTCAATTTTGACACTATTTTGTAATTGATTTTTTGTGAAATTCATAACAGAATTATTAGTTCAAAAAAAGTTAATTAAATAAATAATAACATGTCATATTAACCTATAAAATTAGTTTACTTCATAAAAAGTCTCAAATTAAATTTATTTGGGTATTTATAACATCAATTATGTCAATATTTCATTAATAAGATAATTACTGCATCATCATTGTGTCATAAATAAATTAAATTATTTAATGTCTAAAAATTACAAATAAAATACCATTATTTAGGAAATACTTTTATCTTTCTAATGAATATTTATAGTTGATTTTATCTTATGTATAACTCTATATTAAAAATGTTTTAGTTATTAAACTTCGATTTTAACTATTTTAACTCTTTTTTAAATAAAATAATATTAAATGTCCTAATCTAATCCAAGTGGACCTAAAGGGTAATATTTTATCCCTAATGTTGTTTTTGGTCGAATTACACTTATCCAATAGAATTAGTACATGTGTTAGGGTAATAATAATATCATTTTTACCCTTAATTACCCTATTTACTTTTGACCGTGGTAAATAAAAGTAAAAAGTTACTATTCACCAAAAATTATTTTCATCTCATTGAACCACATTTTACTTACTGACATCAACCGTGTCTCTCGGATTTTTGAAATTCCATTCACAAAAGCAGTAAAATTAAGTTTTATGTAAATTTGCAAATTCTCCTAGGAGGTGAGTAAAAGACGGTGAAAAGTTCAATAAAATTTTTATATATCTAAAATTATTATAAAATGACTCCAAAGAATTGAATTGAACTTATATAGGTATTATGTATCAACTTTGACCTAAAATAAATTTAAATAAAATAAATAATTATTTAAATAAAAATTCGGTTTTTAAATAGTAACCCAGTGTTTTCACTGTTCATCAAAAATTGAAAGTTTTCAGAAAAATACAAAAATTTCACCCTAGGCTAATTTCGATATTCCGAATCCAAAAATGAATTCCATTTTGAAAAATAAAATTTACAAAATTTCAAAAAGTTGGTATTACTATTCATAACGGCTAGTTTTAATAATATTTTAATAGCATATCATTGTTTAGTGAAACTCGATATTGCATACAATGCAAGCTATCGAGGAAGGCCATGGTTGCGTGTAAAGAAAGCCAAACTAGTGTTGTGTGTAGTGAAATATTCCTTTGATGATTTAGATAACATGAAAACAAAATATTTCTCATAAAAGTCTCGAGTGTTGCAAGGAAACCCCCCTACCCATAAAGAGATCACTCCAGAGAGAGCCCTGACTGGGAAGGATCCATTTCCAGCTGAGATATAAGAGCTTCCTATAGGGTGACGACCTGAGTGATGATGGTTTGACACAGTAATCTGTCAGCATAGGTGTGTCGCGCCTCATTTTTTACACCCGATCAAAAACTGGGTGACCCGAAAAGGCAATTGGATCCCAGGAGAGAAGTTTTCCCTGAAATAGGAATCTTGGTATTTGAACCCTAAACCTCCCAAATAATGATGTGGTTATGCCTTTCTCCTTTACCACTACGCCACTACCGAAGCGGTATAGATATTTCCCATGTCCTCAACATTGTTTGTTTCAAAAATGGGTATAAAGTGAGATGATTTGGTTATAATATAAATCACAACCCATATCACATTCTTCTTCTTTTTGGTACATGGAAACCCGACCACAAAGTTTACATAAATATTATCCCACTTCCAATTCAACATTATAAGTGTTTGAAAAAAATTTAGAGATTTATGGTGCTCGACCTTGACATATTGGAAAGTATAACAATAAGAGACAAAAAAGTAATTTATTGCCTTATAATTGGCCACCAAAATCGTCACCATATGTCATAAAATATCTTTTTGGTTCTCAGGTGAGAATCCCACTTGGAATTATGGAAATACCCTATCATATATTTTTTCATAGGTAACAGCATAACAAATTTATTTTTAAAACATATAATAACCCCCATGGATAAAGACCACTCTTCAATGATCACCCCACTATAAAGAGTGTCTCAAATTCTATAGATTTCATCATCAAGTTTTTGTTCCTACAGAACCATCTTGATAAGGTCATAATTAAACTAAACACTATCAAATAAAACCTAGGCCCTTATTTTCCAAACTCCAATATGAAACTTTGAAAAAAGATCCATTAAGTTCTGCTCTTCCAATGATTATTTCACTACCTAGGATGGAATTTTCTTAATCAAATCATCTATAATGGCATTCCCTTCCTCTGAAGTATAGAAAATATTTAAATCAAAATATTGTAGGTACTCCACCCAAAACCTCTGGTGTAGAATAAAATATTTTTTAGAGAAGATATAACTCAATATCTTATGGTCAGAATACATGGTAAACCTTTCTTAAAAAAAGTAATGTTTCCAAATCTTAATCTCATGCATCATAGCTGTAAGTTCAAGGTCATGGGTTGGATAATTCTTCTTATGTGGCCTAAGTTTTTGAGAGACATAGGTAATGACATGATCACCTTGCATAAGAACATAGCCTAAACCAAAACCAAATGTGTCACAAAAGACCACATAGCCCAACCTAACCTCTAGAAGAGTCAAAACTAGAGCAGAAGTCATAAAATGTTTTAACTAAACAAAATAACTCTAAAATTTATCATCCCAAGAAAAATTTACTCCCTTTTGAGTTATAGCATTCATCAAAGAATACAACTTTGAGAAATAATTTACGAACCGATGATAATATCCAACTAAACCCAAGAAGAACCAAATCTTGAAAACATTATGTGGTTTCTCCCATGTCATAACAGCTTTCACCTTCTTAGTATAAACTAAGATACCATGTTTTGAGGCCACATGTCCCAAGAACTTTAATTCCTGAATCCATAAATTACATTTTGATAGCTTGGAATAAAGTCAATTATTTCTCAACAATTCCATAACTACTCTTAGATAATGCGCATGATCCTCCTCAGACTTAGATTAAACCAAGATGTCATCTAAAAAGAGCACCACAAATTTATCAAGTTACTCATGGAATATCGTGTTCATAAAATCCATAAAGACTATAGGATCATTGGTTAGAATAAATAGTATGACAAGGTACTTATAATGTCCATACCTTCTTCATAAGGTGGTTTTATTAATGTCAGATTCTTTTATTCTTAGCTGGTGATAACCATATCAAAGATCAATATTCAAGAACCACTTAACCCATTTCAACTAGTCAAAAATATCATCAATGTTTGGTAATAGATACTTTTTATTTACCGTAAATCTGTTGAATTTTCATTAATCAACACCTAGGTAAAATTTTCCATCAGATTTTTTGGAAAAGATAACAGTCCTTTCCCAAGGTGACACACTTGAGTGTATAAATACTTTCTCTAACAGGTCATCCAACTAAGTCTTCAACTCTTTAAATCCAAATAGCTTCATGTAGTATGAAGGAATATGTATTGGTTGATTACCAATTACTAAATCAATTTAAAACTTTATCTCCCTTACCAGTGTCAAACCAGATAAATAAAAAGGGAAAATTTTAGGAAACTTGATAACAACTAGAGGGATATAATTGCTCCAAGATTGCCACTTCAGGTCAAAATCAAACACTAGTATCATTTTCCCCAACTCAGGATAAGAAGGATCGGCTCTGCTTGACACTGGGTCCCATTCTCCCTGAAATATACCTCACACTCCATCAGGTGCAATAAATGAGACCTATCAAAGATAACAACCAATTTTGTCTTTATTATAAATGATCCAATCCATCCTAAAAATGAAATCAAGTAGTTTAATGTAGAGAACCAGAAAATCTCAAGCAATATCAATCTCTAATAAATAGAACACACAAGTAAGACAGCAGATACCCTTCTCTCTTTTTACTTTAAGGGGCATAGTAATATCCATCAAATAATATGAAAGATTCATAGGAATATTTAGAAAATTCAAAATATGAGTCAATATAAATAAGTGAGATGCACTGGAATCAAATAAATCAGTCACTAAAGATATATCTATAGTGATGGTACCTCTCATGGTCACTAGACTCGTATATACTTCCTCTAGAGACTTTTCCACTATGTGAAGAAGGTTTGTTTTAGATTCCTATGGATAGAAACCCTTAGATCTTGAATCATTTGATTAAATTGAATTAATTTTTGGTACTAATGAAAATGTTCCACTATGTGGAGTAGAATAGATATAACAAAATTTATACAAGTGACCTAATTGACCACAGGAACCACATATCTTGGGTGCCTCGATACAAACTTATTTTGAATTCCCAAGATTTTCATACTATAAGAAATTCAAAGGGACTCATCCAGGAACATTAGGGGCACTAGAAGAAAATTTATATTAAGATCCGACAAGAGACTCATAAATATATCTCTTTCCTTTATCAGAACTCAAAAAATTTCCACTGGGGGAAAAATGAACTCCTTTCAACCCTAACATACCATCCAGATCAAGTTTGATGATCAATTCCCTATCCAGCATGTCAACATAAGAAGATAGATTTAGTAAGAAAACCTGAGAATGAATGTCAAATAAAATTACCATATTTAACTATCAAGTATTCATATTATCATTCAATACAATATCATGTTCAAATTGAACAAGATCAGCTAATCAGTTCACATATTCTGTCATGGTCCTACCAGCCTTCTCAAGTTTGAAAAACCACATATCCTTAGCCAACACCATAGAATCTGGATAGAACTAGTAAAAAAATAACCTTAAATTACTTCCACTCTAAACCCTCATGTTTCTTCACTATCACCATTGATTCCCACCATCTTATGTTAGGTCCCTATATCTTAAAGGTAGCACACTTCACCTTAACAGCTTTGGGAGTTTTCAAGAAATCAAACGTAAGATCCATATTTCTCAACTAATCATCAACATCTTGAAGATCATTAGAGCCTTGGAATGCTGGTTGATTTTAGAGAGGAAAATCCTAAGCATGATTTGGAGATTCATCTCTCTAAGGTTCCATAGCTAGAGACTTGTTGGGAATGGGTCTAGGTGCTTGTCCCAGAGCTTGACCAGTATGCAAAACAACCTCAACCAGATTCTAGTCCATGGGAGGATTTTCTAATTATATTTTATCAATATATTACTTTTGGATCTAATTAATATGTACTCTTAGAGGCATGATGATACAAAACATTATCAAACAACATTGAAGACATCAGAAGATTACTCAGATCAATAATCAAACAAAATTAATAGAGAAATTAATCCCATCAGACAGATAGAAAAGTTTTGGATTTCAACCTATCCAAATCAAAACAAGGGAAAAGTCTAGAACTAATCAACAATACACCTTTCCCAAAAAAACCATGGTTACTTAAGGAACATTACGATGGATATGTCCAAGAAATCACTCACAACTACATCCTAAGTCCCGACAAGATCTCAAACTACATACTGATATTAAGGAAAGATGCTCAACCTACACCTTTGATAACACTTTTTCAAAAACCATCCCATATAACCTAGTACCCTGATACTTAAGCAGGAACCAATTATCCCAAAGGGATTTCCCAATACCCATGGGTTGGAAAATAAAACCTAGAATCATATAAAAAAAATAGGGAACAAATTTTCAAAAAAAAACAGAAGAAGATAAAGATACATATCAGTATACTCAAAGCTCCTCAAGGAGATAGTACCAAAAACCAAAACATTTATATCAAAACCAAAATATTACATCATCAAATTAATCGAATTCTAAAAATAAAAGATCAATATACCAAAGTAAATTTCACTCCAATACCCAAGGGATCAAGATCAACAACCTCCTCCAAGAGGCACTTTCCCTTTACTCGGACCTGGAAGGATAAAATCTAATAAATATAAAAAGAAAATGTAGGGTGTGAGCTCAAAAACTTATTAGGGTCTTACCAATTGTTCTATAATAAGATTCTAAATTAATAAACAAAACCATGCTTTCAATTTTAACCAAAACTAGAATGGTAGTACATTTTTATATTTCAAAAAACATGCTTAATTTCACAATGATGGAAAACAGTTCAAACATGGATTAAAAATACAAATTATATAAAATAGTTTATATAAATCACTATGTGTGAGTAAATATGTTTTATAATAAATGGAATTTGTAATCAAAAGTTATAATAAGCACCATGGTCATTTTCATATGGTACTATAGTTTCTAGTTATGGGATCCTCACACATCTCATTTCAGTGATTACAACTAATATGTGTATATATTTCCCATAGGCTCATGCCAAATAGGACTTATAAAAATCCCATCGGGAATAAGATCTTCCAAACTAGGTTTTTGTTAGAGTTTTCATCATCTATCTTTTGCTTTATAATTACCATCCAATCATGCTTGTCACAAATAACCCACTAAGTACTCATGATCACATGTGCTCAATCAATTAATATAAAAAGGAAAAATTATTTCATTTCACATCAAAAATCATTCAAAATTCAGTTTCCCAATTTTCCTTTTCAAAATTCCAATAAAAATTCAAAATTAAATCATGAGTTCTTCATCAATTAATGCAATTTCAAAAAAAAACCAATCATAGGTTTTTAACAATCCAATTTTATATATTTTACACAAAATCAATTCACAATTTATATAAATTTTAAAATATGCACCAATCTCCAATTCTAAATGAATTGGGGGTTTTTTCCAAAAATTCCTTGACAAATAATTTCAATCCCAATTTTCATCGAATTGGGTTTTCTAAATTAAATTGGAAGTAGTTTCAAAAAAAAATCATGGTTTAATCAATTGTTCAATCCTAAACAGAACCACCAACATTTTTCATTGAATCATAATGCACAAAACGGTACTCCCCAATGAAAAACAAAGACATATAATATCTAGTAACACAACCTAGAGTTTAGATTTAATAATAAAGAGTTTATATCCATCAATCCCAATATAATCTATCAAACTCCATAGAAGAGAGTGAGATAGAATAAACAAGAAGACCACTTACACAAATATATACACCACAACCAACACAATGATCAATCACTGAGAATATGATCTGGAGGGATTGGAGATCTCTAAAATCTCATAGGAAGAGCCTCTAGGTCGAGAGTAAGGAATCTTGTAGAAGGGAAATAATAATTTCAGTCGATCAACCTAATTAAAACCAACACTAAGTATTTTACAAGGCTTTTAACCCTCTTACATGTCATATAATTGTAAAGTCACATATATTCTGAGAATCCCAACACCATTTTATTAAAAATCATATTTTTAATATTTACACAGCGTGTAGGCTGTAAACAGTGTGTAACCTTACACGTTGTATACCCAATTCATGGAATCTACCAAGCGATTATTACATGTCGTGTAACCCCATTACACTACATGTAAATTCCCAGAAGACTACAAAAACTATAGGTTTTATTCTTAAAATTTAGAAAAATACCTAACTTTACCATTTTAGGTATCCTTTAAATTCTTCTTGGCATTACTCAACCAATGAAAAAGAAAAACCAAAGAAAACGTCAAAATATACCTAACAAAAAGGTAATAGGGCGTTAGATTATTTCTTATTCTACATCCTTAAAATCTATCATATACATGATAAAATGATTACATATTAATCATAAGTATACTATAATTTTATTATATTTATGGAATAATAATTTTCTACCATACTCTCAACTATTCAAAAAAAATTGAAAACGTTGATCATACGTACGTGTGGACTACCGCCTTTATGAATGATGTAATTTGTTTTTTATCACTAACTCACATGGTTGGTTATAATAATGTATTTAATGAATAAATATGATATTTATGAAATAATTACCTACATTCCCTTCTTCACATTCATTATAAAATGAAAAATTTCGCTCATGTGTACGTGTTGACTACCACCTCTATGGATGATGTGTTTCATTTTCATCATCACCTAACATGGTTGGGTATAAAATATATTTTATTAATATATATGATATTAATGAGTAATATATTTCCTAAATATTTTTCTAAAATTATGAAACCAAATTAACTATCACTATAAATTAATCTATTGATATCAGTAAATTACCCAAAAGAAGCTCATCATGGATCTCGTTATCTCGAACCATGCTCATTGATTCCATCAAATGAACATGGGGATGAATAAATAATTGAAAAAAATGTTTTAAATATCTTTTATATTCTATTAATTATTATATTACAATCACATCATAATCATTCTCACCCGTTGATTATAACATGTTCTTATTTGGGTCGGTTTAACCACCGGCATGAGTGATACTATAAATTGTTTTCATGGATGGTTATTAAAACTTAATTATGAGTAATATATGATATTAATAAGTAAATAATTTTATTTTAAAATTTTAATATTAATATTTAACTCATTATTAAGATAATGTCTTTTATTCATTAAAAAATTCTGAAATAAGCCTGTTACGGGATTCATCTTTAAGAACTGTACATAAAACTCCAATGGAATGAATTTTGAACTTAATAAAAAATTATGAAACTCTTATTATATAAAATTTAATAATATTTTAATGATTAATATAGTATCAATAAACAAGAACCAATATCAATGTTATGAAACTTGTATAAAACGAACAAATTATTAATATCTGATGACAAAAATAAACTATAAATAACTAAGATATGTCTTGGGAATGATTATAATTAAAGTTTATAAAAGGTAATAGTTATTAATGATGTTATTAAATAAGTTATTAAAATATTTATGTTATTATAAAAAAATTTAGAGAGTGCCCGACGAAGAAGGATTCCAAGGTAAGGGTTTTTCTCATCTCATTTTTCCTTCTTTGAGACATATTTCATATTCACCGCTTATTTTGTTTTTTTCAGTGTATTTACTACCCATGTATACATTTATATCATAATTATAATTTAAATAAATTTATTAGAAAATCCAACTATGTTTTTCTTATTCAATTAGTTTTGATTAAAATGTTACCAAAACTGTAATAATTTTTGTCAAATCAACACCATTTTGTTGGGTTATAAGCTTTATTCTTGAACTTCTTTCTTATATGTTTGGTTTATTCTACCAAAATATTTTATTATATGGAAATTCATCTTTATATTAGGGGAAATTATATTTTTAATTCAAATATTCTACCTTTATGAATTTATTTCACATAAAAGTATAACATTGATAGGAATAATTATCATCCTCTTTAAAGTATATTTTTCTTCCATATCCATATTCTTTATTTCCAAAAATATTTTCATTTATTATTTTGAAATCAAAATTTGTATTATCACTTGTTATATTCAAATTTTTCTTTACCTATTTTCAAAAATAATATTTATTATTGTTTTTATGATGTGGGTTTTAATAAAGGTTTTTCCTTTCCATGATCATATGTTTTATCTTCCACTCCACATATCCTCCTAAAAATCATTATGTACTTTTCAAGGCTACATTATTTAGATTTATTTCCAAATTGTTATAGTTGTCTCCCTATAACTAAATTCTAAGTACTTTATGGTTACTTATATTCATGTATTTTAATATTTATAAAATACCTTATCACATCATGATTATTCTTCTGCATGACATAATATGTGGTAACATTTTAATTGTATTTTTTCACACTAAAATTTCATAGCATTTATCTGATATGATGATAACCTATAAGTTTTATTATATTTCTCTTAAATATAAGTTATGTAACTGGATGATATAATTTTATGGGACACAAATGAAATAGTCTATTCAAGGTTGAGACTCATAGTAATTTAATAAACCTTCTCATGGTGTACACCCTTGGTAATATTTAGTGAAGGAGGTAATGAGAACATGTATTATCAATATAAAATCTCCATTTATATGTTTCTTTGGATATTACAATATTAAAACATGTTCAATGATCTTTAGACATTATTATAATTATTAATGCATGCCATGATTCGTGTACTTTAATGTATTGAAAAAAATTAGTGACAATATATGCACATGGTGAAGAAGGATACGTTTGGTGCATCACCAGTGATATTTTATTAATAAATAATACGAGAAAGAATTGGATCCTTTTTTTATTTCATGGAAGTTAATATCTTAGGCCCTTTTATGGGAATTTAATTTTATAATTAAGTTCATGTACAGGGTAGTGTTGTTGGAAAATTAATTTCTAAAACATCAAAGAAAGTGACATAGAGAATATAGGTTGATGACACTAGCAATAAACCTTCTTGATTAGAGATATTGAGATAAAGGGATTATATTACATGGTATACATTCATAGGAGGTTACATTTCATTTTGACATTAAATTCTTTCTCTATGGGAGTCTTGTCATGTTGTTATATGATAACATTGGACTTTAGGCAGTGTAGCCTAATGCCACTGAGAAATGGGCCTAGATAGTCACACACTATATGTATTCGGAACCTTTTTTAAATTCTATATGAAATTGACATGTTTGATGAATTTTAGTCTCAAGCATTGTTTAATAATTATTCATATTGGTTTGATCAAAAATATTCGATCACCATTTATTTGAGATAATGTATATGAGTTGAATATTTAATAAATATTTATTCACCATGTAATTATTTATTTAATTACATGAATATAAAATATTTATTTATTCTGATTTATTCATAGGGTAAAAAAATATTTAGTTACTTGAATATTTAATTAATATTTATTCACTAGTTTTGATAGATATGATATTTATATATTTATTGGAGAATAAAGAAATCATTTTTATTTAATTAAATAAATAGTCATTATTCAAGGAATTGAAAAAATTAGGGAGGATTAGTGGATCAATTATAATGGTCTGGTGAGAAATATCATATTAAATATTATTTGAATAAATTTTAATTTATTTATTTAAAAAATATTTATTTTATCTGTGAATTTTGTGTATGGAACATAAATATTAATATTATTATTATTATTTATACTTAGGATTCATTGAGAATTAAGAAAATAATAATGGTCCTTGATCAATTATTTATTTTCTAAACCTGGAATTATATAAACCTGGTAATGGAATTTTATGAAAACCTTAGTTTAATTTAGTCATTATTCACAATGAAATCTAGAGAGAATCCTCTCAAGCCTCAGAGAGATCTCTTATAGAACAGTCCTAAGAATGTAGAGTAATTCTCCTCCGCCGCCAGAATGAATCTTTCTCCTTTAAAGCATTCAATTGTGATCAATGGTAATCATCACAAGTGTTAGATTCATCTTCTCTAGCAACCAAATAATTCTACACTGAGGATTAGAGGTTCACGAAGGATGTGTGGGTCACCACTTGAGGAAATCTACCCTTGATTCCTATGATGCAATGACTATACAACAAGAGTGGTCTACTGATTAATCAAAAATTAATAATTCAACAAAAGTTAATTATTTAATTAAATAAATTAATTATAATTTATATATGAAAAGATCTTATATTTTTGGATTTTGAGAACATATTTATATCTAGTTATGTGGATAAATCTAAAGAAGTTGATGGGAAATGTTTTTTGGGTGTCACACAACATGCTTGCACTACTCCCTGAAACCTTTAAGTGGTATTAAATGGATTGCATGATAATTTATAATTATTTGTTATTTTTTGATCAATTATACTCAATTTTTGTTAGTTATTCACTCCTAGTTTATTTAATATTTAATCTAGAATTTAATTAACATGTTTTCTGCATATTAATTATCACTCTTAATGTTTTATATCATATAAAAAAAATTAACAGATGAAGAATGATAAGAGTTTCCATCAGGTGGTGATGAGAATTTTGGTCAGTAGACATGGATACACAGTGTGTGACTAAAAGTATAACCAAATTAATTGCAAATGGATGTGTCACAAGAAAAATGATGCATTGAATAGTAATGATAAGATTATCATTTAATTCACACTACATATTGACAAAGCCATCTCGAAACAAGATATATTAAACCACACAACATGTAGTTGGTGTACACATCGTTTATTCTATATAGTTTTGAGGTAGAATTCATGCTAATTATGTGGTCAAATACAAGGCATAACACTATGTGATACTGAAAAATTTTATCATGAATGTGATACAAGTGAGTAGATGGAATACACATCATGTGACTCATTAATCACTGCTTCTGAAAAATACTTTGAGACTACCAGCAGGTTATGAGGACACATGGAAAGTTGAAAGCACATCATGTAGCTCATTAGTAAATTCTATGTATTCTATCCAATATACATGAAAATTCCTTATGTGTTTATACTAGATACACATAAATCAAGGAACATGGTGTTTTTCTCATTAGTACACACTATATAGTATCCCAGTAAAGAAAATAATTAAATTACATAAATAATAATTAATTATAGAATTAAAAACCAAATTATACTATTTTTATTTGATGTTTTGACAATATAATAAAGTTTTTAAAATTAATAAATGATAAATTAATTCCATTTAATTATCTGTAATTACTAGTAAATATAATAATTTTCCATAATACATTTATGATGGGTATCTCCAACATCTCCCATAAATACCTTACTATTTAGTACTCTTCATAGAAAAAACCAATTTAAAACTTTTATTCATAACATGATGAAAGGAAACATAAGAAATAGTGAGATCAGATGTTAAATAGAGGTAAAAATGGAATATATCAATCGATGATCAAATTAAATTATAAGATAAGCATATGGTAATAAGATCATGACCATAAATTATAAATTTCATACTTAGTCTATCCAAAATCATAAAAATGAGTTATGGAATAAATCTTTATCATTTCAAAATCCATGATTCATGAGAGTGAGAAAAAACATTAATCAATCATGAATAATGAGTCCATGTTATATAAGTGTGGTACCATCATAAGTATATAACCCATTTCATAAGTCAAGATTAGCTACCAAGTCCATCAAATCATAAAGGATCAAGCCTTAATACCTATTTCCCATAATGAATTAATCACATCAACTTGTTTCCTATAATGGATCAAGCACATTGACTTATTTTCATTAGTTATCTCATGAGTTATAAAACTTTACCTAATGTATTGTAGGGATATGTAGGTCCAAACCATACTTGGTTACACTGTGACCACTATCCTTGGTTATGAAATAACCCCCATCCTTGGTTATAACATAACCACCATCATTTTTTATAATGTATCTTCCATCCTTGGTTATAACATAACCATTGTCACATAATGAAAACCATAAATATGTGTTCCAAAATATCATAAAATTTTCATCATATCAAAACCCATGAAAATAAATGTGTTTCATAATCATTTTATCATAGCATAACCTTTTTAAAAGAAATGGGTTCTATAAACATTTCACCATTTCATTATAACATATCCCATGGAAAAGGAATGGGTTTCATAAATATCTTGTCCTCATAAGCATAAATCATCTATAAAATTAATAATTATTATATCATTGTATCATATCCCTAGTAAATATCAAGTAGCATCAAAGGATTTAATCTTATATGGAAAAAGGTTTTGAAATATCACTTGCAACATTTCATGAGGAAAATATCCTATTAAATTTGAAATAACCTTTATAAAATATAATAATTTTCCAAATATTAATGAAAATATTTTATTTGAAAATAAACATGTAAAATTTTAATGTAATCTACAAATAATTGATCGGTAATGATGGTGGTAAATTATGTTCAAACCGTATATGTTAAAATAAAACATTCCTTTTATAATTTTGTAGAAAAAGTCAAGAAGTTCCCCATTCGAAAAATAAGAATAAGATTACTTTTAAAACATATTGTTAAAAGTAAAACATGGGTAAAAATGACATTAAAAACATAGGATAATATTAAAAACCTTCTTTAAAACATTTTTATAAAACATGGATATGGAAGGAAAAGGGTTTTCGATCGAAGAGAGAAATAAATATGATTTTATTTAAAAAGAAATTTTTGGTATCTTGGGTACATAATATGGGTAAAATTAAATGAAAACAAGTATTCTTAAAAAATAACCAGAGTATAATAATATTAATGAGTTTATTGGGAGTTAGATAATAATTTTTCACCTTCAAAAACTTAATCATAAACAATCTCGATAAACAATGAGATTATAACATAAAAGTCTTACCAATTTGGTAACTCTTGAATCATAAGCCCCATGAAAGAAATAAGCTTATATGTATCTATAAATCCACATTAAATTCTTATGAAACGTAATAAAATACATTCATGGGTTCATCAAATAAACAAGTAGTGAATATGGCATGTGTGCCACAGAAATAAAAGTGAGATAAAAATCCCCTACCACTTTAGTAACTTTTGAACCATAAGACCCATGAAATAATAACATTAATTTAAAATATAAATATCATGAAAATAATTATATTCATGATATAACATTTCAAAGGGGTAGTATACACACCTCAAAAAATAAATGAGTGGTGAATTTGGCATAAGTCTCCCAAAAATAAAAGTGAGACTAGAAATCCCTATCCTTCAGTCTAACTTCATTCGTACATATTAGAGCCTAATTTATAATAAATATATATTTGTTATAAATCTATTAAATAACATTAATAATATTTATCATATCAGATATGATTTATTTATAACATTTTATCACCTGTTTGTTAACACGTCTTTATTAAATTCATTGTTCCTGGTGATATCTTCTTCGTTTTTCGTGTATGTTTTAGTTCAGTAGTTTTGATATTTTTTTATATCATTTTTAAATCATCTCAATAATGTTAAAAATGATATAAATATAATATATATTCATTATATACATGTTTATATTCATTCATAAAAGATATAAATATAAAAAATAATTACATTGTTCATGGAGATGGTAGGACGTACGTACATATGAATGTTGTCTTCACTTTTTGATGGATGGAACAAAAGAATGGAAAATAACAATTCACATTTACAGAATAATTATTATATATTATATATCTTATATATTCATTAAATCTATTATTATTACCATCTAATTAAAATGAAAATCAAAAATGGATCACATCGCTTCGTGCAAGTGGTAGTCCACACTTAAGCATAAGCAACATTATCGTTCTAAAAAAGATTAAAAAATAAGATGTTAGATGTGATATTATGATTACTAAAGTAAAAATATTTTATAATTATCATATATAACCTTTAAAACCATCATAATAACCATCCATAATATATAGTGATGATAAATGAATTTTATCACTATGTGGAGATGGTAAGTTGTATATACGCACGAGTGATACTTTCATTTACCACTTGATGGAAAGAGATTGAATAAAGTTTATTTAATAATAAAAATAATTAGGAATATTTAGGATACTGAATCTATTATTTCACAAAAAGTATAATATATTTATAGGAGGAAAAAAAAGAATTAAAAAGAAAGTGATCGGTTAAGGCGATTACCTCTTCTTTGAAATGACTCCTTTAGATCTCCTCTTAAGGGCTATAGGGTTGGTATTTTGGGAATAAAAGAACCTATAAAATGTTTTTAGGAGATTTTATAAGATAATTTGTTAGATTTTAGTCGATCTAGAAGGATCAAAGTGTTTTTAAGAAGGCAAAGGAGGGGTTCCCTTTTATAATTAATGGGAGGGGTACTCTCAGAATTTCTTAAAATATTAAATTAATATAAATTAATTTTGATGTTAAAATGGATAAAAATTTATAATATTAGAATTTAATATGATTATGAGTCTAAATAATCTCATCTGATAAATTTTTTTCAAGTTTGGATCACATTTTTACCCCTATATATTTGTTTTAACCCTTTGTTAACCCTTTTGACAATTACCGTAATATTAAAGTTTTCCACCCTTTAAGAGTTAATAATGTTACTATAAGGTAAAAAAACACATAAATGGACAATTTTTTATGTTAAAAAAATATCCCATTCATTTTTTTGTATCTAATATTTCTATCATTTAATAAAATATTATTTATTATAAAATATCATTAATTTCATTTTTAACATTATTCATTCAATTTAAATTTAAATGCATCAAGACAAATGGGGAATTATAATATAATTCTTTAAAACCTACCTAATTTTTTATATAGATATATAAAATTCATTTCATGCATTAAATCATTAAAATTATATTACTTTTAATATTTTTAAAATCATTTATCATATTTTTTATTAATTAGAGAAATATTGCATCGGTGTTTCATAAGAATTTAAGGATATTGTATAATTTATAAAAATTATAAATTAAACTATATAATGAAAATAATTTAATTAATATCAAAATAGACACTTATATTCATTCATATATTTCTTTTTTCTCTATGTGGATACATAAGATATATTTAAAACTAAGAGAGTGACATTTTGTAACTTTCTTTGACTTAAATATTATATAGGTCATTTTCAAAGAAAAGTGTACATTAAAAACTCAATTTAGAGAATAAAGAGATAATTTTATAATTAACTTAATATAATAATAATTTTGGTGAAAAATTATGGCCTTATCACATATTTTTAACATATATTAATCTGATTCAATCTTTATCGAGGTGATAAATGTTATCACGGTTACTATTAATATTGACCAAAAATAAAAGGGAACTATTTATATATTTTAAATTCTAGATTTAAAATATGGAATCTATTTTATGAAATAAAATTTCTATAAATTAAAAAAAAAATTAATTTTAAAATAAGCGCAATACGTGATGAAAATCATTTTTTAGAAAAATACATTTTTAAGCATAAAACTTGGTTCATTATTACCCAATGCCTAGAAAAAAATATTAAATGAATGTTAAAACATTTTATTTAATATAAAATATATATTTTATTAAAATAATTCAGAAATATTCATTAATTTAATTTATTAAGATAAAAAGACATTATGTGTGTAAAAATAGTTTTTTTGAAAAATATCTCTTTTTACTTCAAATGATTTTTATTTTTATTTATAATTAATTAATTCTAAAAGAATTAATTTATATATAACCATATATTTTTCATAATTTAGTTAATATTATTCATACCTACCATTCTAGTGGCTAGGTGATAATAATCACTTTAAATAATAAGATTTTAATTGTATATCGTTGTTTGTTTAAACTTCATGTTGCATGTAATGCAAGCTATCAAAGAAATAAAATTATTTAAAGATAAATACATTTTAAAATATATTGGTGTTAAATTATCTCCCCTTAAATAAATTATTCCCTCATAATTTTTCTTGGTCTTTATAGGTTTAATATTTTAATATCACTTTTTCTAAACCCACATCATACAAAAGGATAAAAAAAATTCCTTTAAAAAGGGGAAGTGGGAAACATAATGGTTACCTGAAATAATAAAAAATCAGTTTCCTAGATAAAAATAACATTTATGGGAAGTTAAAATGTGTATATAGAAGAGAAAATTAACTCCCAAGGACTAATAGATACTGATATTGAACATAGTGATAAGAAATTTAACCACCACCATAAATTTGTGATGAGTTAAAATATCAATGATTTCTCATAAAAGAAATTAAATGGATAATGTTTTCATTTAAGGTTCCTTTTACTAAATTCAAGGGATTATTTTACTATCCAAATAAATCACTTAATAAAATAAAATTTATTTATTTATTTTTATGTCCTTGGAATAGTCTCATTCTTTAGTTGTGCTTCGATCAATTTATACTTCATATATTATGTTGGGAAATGGATATTCAAGATGATTTTTTCATTACTAAAGAACTTTTAATCAATCATATGATATTTCAGTCATTCCATCAACCTCTAAATATTTACCAAAACCAAAATGGTTAGAATATGTTATCCAATATGGAAAAAATGAAACTTTAATCTCTAAAACCTCATCCAAAGTTCAACTTAAACCATTCTATAAATAATTAACCTTAAAATCCTTAAAAAATATGGGTGGCCAAAATTGAATCCTAAAGATTTGAATGATTTTACCACATATCCTTCTATGATCAACTAAAATATTATTTTGAAATAATTTTAATCACACATAAATTCTCATTCCAAAATTTATATACCTTAATAATTTCCCAAAATGAAGTCATAATAAAATCACATATGCCTCCAAAATATAATTCACCTTTTATTCCTTAAATAAGCTCCTATCTTAACCAAAAACATTTCCATTGGAATTTTGGGTTCATCCCTTCATAAATAGATGATCATAAGTTGATTCAGAATATCAAATTGGATTTCCTTTCCAGAATCTATATAGATAGAGGTAATCAATGCTCAAAATCACATAAATTTTCACTAAAGTTTAAAAAATAAGATTATAATAGGGTTTATTCACAAACACCTCAACTTAAAATCCCCAACCTAGGAGTGTATGTAAAGACTCAGAAATTCCATGTAATTTTTTTAATTATATGAGGATTTTACGAGTCTGTAAAAATTGACGACGCATGATTCCGAGACCCGGTGTGCCCGGAATGAATTTCTGAACTTTTTTCTGGGTACGTTCAGTAAATGTATGAGTGGGTTTTTATAACATTTAAACCGGTGGTTAGAATTGAAATATTTGGGCACCATTGAACTCTCAGCGTTGGTATTCACTTAAGGGAACCTTCACCTCGACCGTAGTGGGTCGAGAGTGAAAGATAATTTTTGTTCTTTTCATGAAAGAATTAAATAAAATAAAAATGTCTAATTTTTTATTTTAGAAACCCCTCAACATGGGTTATGGTGGTGGGGACCACCTGAGCCTAAACCTCCCATGTGAATGTTAAGAGGTGGGGACCACCTGAACTAACCCCCATTTTGAATTTAGGGGCAGGGACCACCTGTAACACCCGAGACTTTTATGAGAAATATTTTGTTTTTATGTTATATAAATCATCAAAGGAATCTTTCACTACACACAACACTATCTTGGCTTGCTTTACACGCAACCACGGCCTTCCTTGATAGCTTGCGTCGTACGCAATACCGAGTTTCACTAAACAATGATATATTATAATATTAGCTGTTATGAATATTATTAACTGAATTTTAAATTTTGTAACATTTTAATTCATCTTATACATTTTCTAGAATGAGGTATGAAAACAAAATCAGTTTTTTTGGATAAAAGAAGTATTTTTCAAAAAATGCAGTTTTACCACCTTTTGATGGCGCATCCACATTAAATCTAGTTTTTGACAAGTTTATAAGTTCAATTTTACAAAATAAAATTCTTATTTATAATCAGTTTATAAAAATTTACTTTGGATAAATTTTTCATATTATTCTGATAACTTTCATATTTTAATGAATAGTAAAAACATGCTATATTTTAATTAAAAACAACTTTTTTCATCACAATACTTTATATGGTTAAATTATAATATTTATTGTTTTTAAAGTATAAATAGAATATATTTTTACCATTTAATATAATGTATGTCATTAAAATTAATTTTACATTGAATTCATAGGTAAAAACATTTCAATTTTTGGCAATGTTTTAACTTTTAAAACTCGTTTGCTTAACAACGGGATTAATTTTAAATTAATTACTGCAACTTATATGTTTTGAATTTTGAAAAATAGATTCCATATTTGGAATTAGTGGGTCCAAATTATGTTAATAGGTTACTTTTATTTCTTTGATATTATGAATAGTAACTATGGTAATTTTGTTTATTACGGTTAAAGGTAAATAGGGTAATTCAAGGTTAAAAGAATATTATAATAATTCAGAATTACCTTGACACTTGTCCTAACCTTATTTTATGAGTATTGGCCGACCATGGGAATCCTTGGGTTGATATTGGGACCCCATTGAGCCACTTGGTAGTGACAATGACAATTTGGATTAATTAATTTAATGTAAAGACAAAATTGACATTAACCAAAATCTTTTAGTAATTAATTTTTATAAGGGGTTATATAAATTATATTTTCGACTATAAATATTCATTATAAAGATAAAAATATTTCCTACATAATGATATTTTTTTATAATTTTTAGGCACCATATAAATTAAATTATTTATGACACAATAATGATGAAGTATTTACCTCATTAATAAATGATTTAAATAAATAAGATTATAATGATTAAAATATTTTCCAAAACATGTCCAATTATGCTTGGATGATTTTATTTCGACCATGATTCATCTTATATTCATCTTTAATGATTTTTGGACCTTTTGAAACCGAAGATAAGTTTATAATAAAATAATATTTCCACACTTTCCAAAGGTGACCCTCTCCTCCCTTATAAAAGGGAACCTCCTCCCTCTCTTCCTCACACCAATTTGAGCCTTAAAGCTCAGAAAAACCCTACCCATTTCACTTACCCACTTTCTTAGAAACCTACTATAGGTACTGGTCTTATCAAAAGACCAACTCTAGTGCCTTAAGAGAAAGTTTAAAGGAGGCACTTCGAGAAAGAGGTAATACCTTCTACCATTTTCTTCAAGTTTCATTCTTATTCTACTCCCTATTATTTAGTTGTTTCATTATGAAGTAATAACATCAGTATCCCTCATATACTGATATGTAATTATAAATATTAAACAACCCTATTTCACCTCTTATCCATCCTACGGAAAATGAAATCACCGCGCGTGCGTATGTACGGAATACCGTCTCCACGCCGTAGTGTAATCTGTTTTCCACCACCACCTTACTTGGATGGGTATAATGGTGTAAATAATAACTATATATGATTATTGTAAAGTGATATTGATTCTGAAATAGTATACATACACTTAAATACAATTCCACAATCATGGTAAGGATATCATCGCTCGTGCGTACTTACGGCCTACCGTCTCCATGATGTGATGTGACTCGTTATATATGATATTCATTGAATAATGATTATATAAATGAATTGAATGAATGAATATGATATATATTACACTAATAAAATTTTGTAAATGATGTATCTATATCCTATAAAGAGGAATAAGAATTTATTCGACAAAACACGCATAAGAACAAAAAGTAATAAACACCCGAATAACAAGTAGTGATGAAATATTACTAATAAGAAGCTAAGAATATGACCATATATGATATCATAACAATTAATATGATTCTTTAATAAGTCAATGACATTATTTAAATCATTATACAGGAGGTTTGGACACGTACAAAGCATATCGGGCCTAAGGTAAGGGAAAATATCACAATCTCATTTTTATCCGAGATTGTTTATACTTTGGTATTTACTGGGGTGTATTTTATCATCCACATCCATGTTTCCTCAATATTTAATATTATTTACATCCACCTAAAATTGTTTAAATCCAATTTTATCCTTCGGTGAGTTTTTAGTAAAAGATATGAAAGGAATCTTTTGTTGTTTTTCGTACGAGGTACTTTTTGACTTTTCTAAAAAAAGTACAAGAAGAATGTTTTTTTAACTTATACGGCATGAATGGATTTTTAAAACATTATTTCCAAGAATCTTCCTTTAAAAGTTTTCAAGTTTATTTTTAATCAACTTCTTTTAGTTTAAAATTTTATGACATGTTAAGAATGGAAAAAAAATTTGAAGTAGAAAGGATATTTTCCTCAAGAATAGAGTTCAAGTGTTTTATCAAAATTATTTTCCATCTAAGATAATATAGGGTTCTGTTTCTATCCCTATTATTACATTGATTTGATTATGTTGTGATGGAAATATTTTTATGAATTCCTTTATCTTATATGAATTGTTTTATGATGTCATGATGTTTAAGATTCCTATTTTTATTACAGGGGTTATGCTATGATGTATGGTTTATGATTTTGTGGCACACATAAGAATGGTATCATTATAAGATGGGTGGGACCTATATCTCCCTCCAATGCATTGGGTAAAGATTTTATATCTCATGAGATAGACATGGCTGGAACGGCAAGTTAAACCAGTTCAGTGAAACCGGACTGAAACGAGGAGTGAACTCGGTTCAGAAATGGACTTTGTCCACTAAGATAGTCTTGGAAATGAGTCTTGACTAATCAGAAATGATTCTCTATGATTATGTGTGTATGCCATAAAGTTTCATGTTTTAAGTTATGATTATTGGGATTAAATTTCACTACCATGATTTATCCCATGTTATGAAATTATGATCTCTTTTGCAGGTTAAGATTTCAAAAATGTTGTGTTCTTATGAATATGATGGGATTGATATTTCTTTTGTTTACCCTTACTGAGAATTTGAGCTCACCCTTTTGTATGTTTTCTTTCCCTAGGTCAGGAAGAATGTTATTAAGTAAGATATTCCAAAAAGGTACTATAGATATGATGAAATAAATGGGAGACGGTGTAGATGGTTTATGAACCAGTTGTTTATGTTTCCCAGTTTCTAAAGACACTATACCTATACGGTCCTTTCATGGTTTTGTTATATGTTGTAATAAGTATGCTTCAATTTTTAATTATTAACCATGTATGTAAAGTATGGGTCGTTATAGTTGGTATCAGATAAAAGGTATATTCAACCTTTTGAAACTAGGATGTGAAAGCCTTAGTAAGAGACCTAAGGATATGTCTAAGCATAGAACGCAATCTTAGTGTTTTATAAATTTCCATGAACAACCTATGATAAGACCTTAGGAGTAAAATTTTGTTCTTTATTATGTGGTTTTATTTTTATAATTAGTGTTGCTCACACTATTCTTCTTGGTTTTAGTCAATGGATGGAACCCGAAGGAACCGTGTTAATGTGGAATACGATGGGCAATGCAATGATTGTCCCCCTGAGCAACCAAATGATATGGGAGCTGGAATAAAAAATCTTGTAGCCATGCTCACACAACTTTCTCAAGCTAAGAATCATTCAGTACTTCCAAATGAGAAAAGTAAGGAGCAACATTCTGTTGAATCCTTCATGAGGCAGCGTTCACCTTCATTCAGCGGGTCTTCTGGTCTATTAGTGGCTGAACAATGGATCAGTACCACTGAAAAGATATTTTTAGTTCTTCAATGTTCTGAACATGATAAAGTCATCTTAGCAGTGTATCGTTTGGAAGGTGATGCTGATCAATAGTGGAATCTTATCAAGAATACGAGGCAAAGAGATGAAATTGATTCCATGGAATGGGACGAGTTCAAGAACTTATTTTTCAATAAGTACTTCCCTCGTATTATTCGAACAAAGATAGAGAAGGAGTTTCTTGAACTAAAGCAAAAGGATGATGAATCTGTTGGTACCTATAAAGAAAATTTCACAAGACTTGCAAGGTATGCTTCTGGTATTATTATCCAACCTGAGAGTAAGATCGATCGATTCTTTAGTGGCTTAAAACCAAGTCTTCGAAGGGAGTTAGCCATAAGGGACTTCAATAGCTACGAGGAAATCATTCGATGTGCTCTCAAAGTTGATATGGAGATTGGAGTAACCCATCAGTCATATGGGTTTGATAAGAAGAGGAAAATGGAATTCAAAGGAAAATTTAAAGACCACACTGAAAAGAAGATGAGTTTTACCTTATTCTCAAAGTTTGGAAAGAAACCTGGAGGAAATTGTCTTAAGGGGACAAGAAAATGTTATAAGTGTAGAAAAGAAGGTCATCGGGCAATTGAATGTCAAAATAATGGGAAGAAGATGTCTAATGATGCAAACAAAGGAAGGGATACACAGAATGAACCTACTACACTTCAATGTTTGAAGTGCAAGGAGATGGGGCATTATGCCAATCAATGCCCAAATCCAAGGGTTGATGATGATGATCGATGTTAACAAACTCTTAAGGCCAAAGACAAAGGAAATTCACATGCAATTACTATCGGCGATTTGGAGTACGACAACGAAGTGGTGAGAGGTACACTTACCATCCACTCTAAAGTATCAAATGTTTTATTTGATTCTGTATCCACCCACTCTTTTATTTCTGAATAATTTTCTAAGGGTATCACTGTATTACCTCAACAATTATATGTTGAGTTGGCTGTGACAACTCCTAATGGCACAACAGTTTCATCAAAAGTTTACAATTCTTCTTCGATTGAAGTTTGTGAGAAAGTTCTTCCTGCAAATCTTGTGATCCTGCCTATAGTGGAATTTGATGTGATTCTTGGCATGGATTGGCTTTCTTTATATGGAGCTCATATCAATTGCCAAAGAAGGGAAGTCACATTTCATATTCCAGATCAATCTATGATCATCTATCGATGCAAGGATGAACATAACCTTCCAGTGGAAATTTCTTCTATCTTTTGGGTCTTGATTCCACTAAATGAAGGTTATTTATCTCAAATGGTTGGAGAGAAACTCACGATTAAGAATATTCCCTTTATACAAGAGTTTGACGATGTCTTTCTGGAGGAATTACCGGGTCTTCCACCAAATCGTGAAGTTGAGTTTTCAATAGAACTCGTACCGGGTGCTTTGCCTATTTCAAAGACACCTTATAGAATGGCCCCAATTGAGTTGCAGGAATTGAAGAAGCAACTCCAAGAGAATCTTGATAAAGGATTCATACGCCCTAGTGCATCACCTTGGGGAGCACCTGTTCTGTTTGTTAAGAAGAAAGATGGATCAATGAGACTCTGTATTTATTATCGAGAACTTAACAAGATCACTGTCAAGAAAAAATATCCTCTCCCACGCATTGATGACCTATTTGACCAACTATGCAGAGCTCAATACTTTTCCAAGATTGATCTTTATTCAGGGTATCATCAATTAAGGTTCAAAAGGGAGGATATACCAAAGATGGCTTTCCGTACAAGGTATGGACACTATGAATTTATATTGATGCCATTTGGTCTTACTAATTCCCCTGTTATCTTCATGGATCTGATGAATAGAGTCTTTAGAGACTATGTTGATCAGTTTGTGGTAGTCTTTATAGATGATATTCTTGTCTATTCAAAGAGCAAGGAAGAACATGAAGATCACTTGATAATTGTATTAAAGACCCTAAGAAAGGAGAAGATTTATGCCAAATTTACCAAGTGTGAATTTTGGCTTCAAAAAGTTGCATTTTTGGGTCACATAATCTCAAAAGAGGGGATATCTGTGGATCCAGAAAAAAACAGAGGTTATCGAAAGATGGCCGAGACCAATAACAGTAACTGAGATCCGAAGTTTTCTTGGTTTGGCTGGATATTATCGATGTTTTGTGAAAGATTTTTCACGATTATCTAATCCACTCACCAAGTTGACTCAGAAAGAGTTAAGTTTGTTTGGACAGAGGAATGTGAAGAGAATTTCAAGGAGTTAAAAATAAGGTTATCCAGTGCACCTGTGCTCACACTGCCTTGTAGTGGAGAAAGGCTTGTGATCTATAGTGATGCATCCAAGAATGGATTGGGGTGTGTTCTTATGTAAAATGATATGGTGATAGCTTACGCCTCATGAAAGTTGAAAATACATGAGCAAAATTACCCAACTCAAGATTTGGAGTTAGGTACGGTAGTCTTTGCATTAAAGATTTGGAGGCATTATCTTTATGGAGAAAGGTGTGACATTTATACTGATCATAAATGTTTAAAGTATATTTTCACACAAAAGGAGCTGAATATGCGCCAAAGAAGATGGTTGGAGCTGATTAAGGATTGCGACTAATCAATTAATTACCACCCTGGGAAAGCAAACAAGGTGGCAGATGCATTAAGTTGACAAGACCATACTAGCTTATCCATGATGAGGATCACAAAAGATCCTATATTTATGGATTTACAAATGATGGATCTTGGAATTATAATGAAAGGGGGAAAATCGAATCTTTCTCAAATGAATGTTCAACCATCTATACATGTGAAGATTAAAAAGGCGCAGAAAGAAGATGTCGAGTTACAAAAAAAGGTGAGAAATGTTCCTGAATTCAACCTTGATTGTGATGGAATAATAAACTTCAAGAATCGGGTTTGTGTTCCTCCCATCCCTGAATTAAAGAAGGAGCTGATGGATGAGGCTCATAGTTCTTCATTCTCTATTCATCCTGGAATCACGAAGATGTATAGGGACCTGAAAGAGTACTTCTGGTGGGATGGAATGAAAAGAGATGTTGCTGAATATGTCTCTCGATGCTTTGTTTGTCAGCAAGTTAAAGCTGAGAGACAGAAGTCTAAGGGAATGTTACAACCATTACACATACCCGAATGGAAATGGGAAAACATCACTATGGACTTTGTCACCGGACTTCCTAAAACATCCAAAGGCAATAATGCTATCTGGGTTATAGTTGATCGTCTTACGAAGTCGGCACACTTCATTGCTATTAGAGAAGATTTTTCTCTTGATCAGCTTTCCAGGATATATGTAAAGGAAGTGGTAAGATTGCATGGAGTACCACTTTCCATTATATCTGATCGGGATCCGAGGTTTACCTCAAAGTTCTGTCAAAGTCTTCAGCATACTCTGGATGCAGAGTTGAGTTTTAGCACTGCTTATCATCCTCAGACAGATGTTCAGTATGAGAGGACAATTCAAACTCTAGAAGATATGTTGAGATCTTGCTCTATGGATTTCAAATGTGGTTGGGATCAACACCTACCTTTGGTGGAATTTTCTTATAATAATAGATTTCACTCCAGTATTCAGATGGCTCCTTATGAAGCTCTCTATGGAAAGAAATGCAGGACTCCAACTTGCTGGGATGAAGTTGGGGAAAGAAAGCTATTAGGACCTGATCTTGTTGATGAGATAGTATAAAAGTTCAGATCTATTCAACAACACATAATAGCAGCTCAGAGTCGACAAAAAAGTTATGCCGACAACCGAAGAAAAGACTTAGAGTTTGAAGTGGGTGATAAAGTTTTCTTACGAATATCTCCCTGGAAGAGGGTCATGAGATTTGGAAAGAAGGGAAAGTTGAGCCCTAGATATATCGGTCCTTTCAAAATATTGGATCGTGTTGGGAAGGTATCTTACTGATTGGATCTTCCACCGAATCTCTCTCAAGTTCACGATTTGTTCCATGTATCTCTCCTGAGAAAGTACATACCTGATCCTTCACATGTACTTAGCTCAGAAGTTGTACTGTTGGAACAAGATCTTTCTTATGAAGAACAGCCGATAGAGATTCTGGATCGTAGCGAAAAAGTCCTATGGAACAAGACCACTCTCTTGGTGAAAGTTTTATGGAGGAACCACCAATTAGAAGAATCTGCATGGAAACTTGAGGATATGATAAGGGAGAGGTATCCTCATCTGTTTGTTACGAAGTGACGATTTCGAGGGAAAAATTCATTTTAAGGGGGGTAGAATGTAACACCCAAGACTTTTATGAGAAATATTTTGTTTTTATGTTATATAAATCATCAAAGGAATCTTTCACCACACACAACACTAGCTTGGCTTGCTTTACACGCAACTGCGGCCTTCCTCGATAGCTTGCGTCGTACGCAATACCGAATTTCACTAAATAACGATATATTATAATATTAGCCGTTATGAATAGTATTAACTGAATTTTGAAGTTTATAACATTTTAATTCATCTTATACATTTTCTAGAATGAAGTATGAAAACAAAATCAGTTTTTTTGGATAAAAGAAGTATTTTTCAAAAAATGCAGTTTTACCGCCTTTTGATGGCGCACCTACATTAAATCTAGTTTTTGACAAGTTTATAAGTTCAATTTGACAAAATAAAATTCTTCTTTAGAATCAAGATATAAAAATTTACTTTGGATAAATTTTTCATATTATTCTGATAACTTTCATATTTTAATTAATAGTAAAAACACGCTATATTTTAATTAAAAAAACTTTTTTCATCGCAATACTTTATATGGTTAAATTATAATATTTATTGTTTTTAAAGTATAAATAGAATATATTTTTACCATTTAATATAATTTATGTCATTATCATTAATTTTACATTGAATTCATAGGTAAAAACATTTCAATCTTTGGCAATGTTTTAACTTTTAAAACTCGTTTTCTTAACAACGGGATTAATTTTAAATTAATTACTGCAACTTCTGTGTTTTGAATTTTTAAAAATGGATTCCATATTTGGAATCAGTGGGTCCAAATTATGTTAATAGGTTAATTTTATTTTTTTGATATTATGAATAGTAACTACGGTAATTTTTTTTTATTACGGTTAAAGATAAATAGGGTAATTCAAGGTTAAAAGAATATTATAATAATTCAAAATATCCTTCACACTTGTCCTAACATTATTTTATGAGTATTGGCCGACCATGGGCATCCTTGGGTCGATTTTGGGACCCCATTGAGCCACATGGTAGTGAGAATGACAATTTGGATTAATTAATTTAATGTAAAGACAAAATTGACATTAACAAAAATATTTTAGTAATTAATTTATATAAGGGGTTATATAAATTATATTTTTGACTATAAATATTCATTAGAAATATAAAAAGATTTCCTACATAATGATATTTTTTTATAATTTTTAGACACCAAATAAATTAAATTATTTATGACACAATAATGATGAAGTATTTACATCATTAATAAAAGATTTAAATAAATAAGATTACAATGATTAAAATATTTTCCAAAACATGTCCAATTATGATTGAATGATTTTATTTCGACCATGAGTCATATTATCTTCATCTTTAATGATTTGTGGACCTTTTGAAACTGAAGATAAGTTTATAATAAAATAATATTTCCACACTTTCCAAAGGTGCCCCTCTCCTCCCTTATAAAAGGTCACCTCCTCCCTCTCTTCCTCACACCAATTTGAGCCTTCAAGCTTGAAAAAAATCTGCCCATTTCACTTCCCCACTTCTTTATAAACCTACTAGAGGTAATGGTCTTATCAAAAGACCAACTCTAGTGCCTTAAGATAAAGTTTAAAGGAGGCACTTCGAGAAAGAGGTAATACCTTCTACCGTTTTCTTCAAGTTCCAATCTTCTTCTACTCCCTCTTATTTAGTTGTTTCATTATGAGGTAATAACATCAGTATCCCTCATATACTTATATGTTATTATAAATATGAAACAACCCTATTTCACCTCTTTTCCATCCTACGGAAAACGAAATCACCGCGCTTGCGTACGTACGGAATACCATTTCCACGTCGTGGTGTAATCTGTTTCCCACCACCACCTTACTTGGATGGGTATAATGGTGTAAATAATAACTATATATGATTATTGTAAAGTTATATTGATTATGAAATAGTATACATACACTTCAATACAATTCCACGATCATGGAAACGATATCATCGCTCGTGCGTACGTACGGCCTACCGTCTCCACGATGTGATGCGACTCGTTCTATATGATCTTCATTGAATAATGATTATATAAATGAATTTAATGAATTAATATGATATATATTACACTAATACCATTCTGTAAATGATTTATCTATATCCTATAAAGAGGAATAATAATTTATTCGACAAAACACGCATAAGAACAAAAAGTAATAAACACCCGAATAACAAGTAGTCATGAAATATTACTAATAAGAAGCTAAGAATATGACCATATATGATATCATAACAATGAATATGATTCTGTAATAAGTCAATGACATTATTTAAATCATTTTACAGGAGGTTCGGACACCTACAAATCATATCGGACTTAAGGTAAGGGAAAATATCACAATCTCATTTTTATCCGAGATTGTTTATACTTTGATATTTACTAGGGTGTATTTTATCATCCACATCCATGTTTCCTCAATATGTAATATTATTTCCATCCACCTAAAATTGTTTAAATCAAATTTTACCCTTCGGTGAGTTTTTAGTAAAATATATGAAAGGAATCTTTTGTCGTTTTTCGTACGAGGTACTTTTTGACTTTTCTGACAAAAGTACGAGAATAATGTTTTTTTTAACTTATATGGAATGAATGGATTTTTAAAACATTATTTACAAGAATATTCCTTTACAAGTTTTCAAGTTTATTTTTAATCAACTTCTTTTAGTTTAAAATTTTATGACATGTTAAGAAAGGAAAAATGTTTTTGAAGTAGAAAGGATATTTTCCTCAGGAATGGAGTTCAAGTGTTTTATCAAAATTATTTTCCATCTAAGATAATATAGGGTTCTATTTCTATCCCTATTATTACATTGATTTAATTATGTTGTGATGGAAATATTTTTATGAATTCCTTTATCTTATATGAATTGTTTTATGATGTCATGATGTTTAAGATTCCCATTTTTATTACATGGGTTATGCTATGATGTATGGTTTATGATTTTGTGGCACACATAAGAATGGTATCATTATAAGATGGGTGGGACCTATATCTCCCTCCAATTCATTGGGTAAAGATTTTATATCTCATGATATAGACATGGCTAGAATGGCAGGTTAAACCGGTTCAGTGAAACAGGACTGAAACGAGGAGTGAACACGGTTCAGAAATGGACTTTGTCCACTAAGATAGTCTTGGCAATGATTCTTGACTAATAAGAAATGATTCTCTATGATTATGTGTGTATGCCAAAAAGTTTCATGTTTTAAGTTATGATTACTGGGATTACATTTCACTACCATGATTTATCCCATGTTATAAAATTATGATCTCTTTTGCAGGTTAAGATTTCAAAAATGTTATGTTCTTATGAATATAATGTGATTGATATTTCTTTTGTTTACCCTTACTGAGAATTTGAGATCACCCTTTTGTATGTTTTCTTTCCCCAGGTTAGTAAGAAGGTTATTAAGTAAGATATGCCAAAAAGGGACTATAGATATGATGAAATAAATGGGAGACAGTGTAGATGCTTTATGAACCAGTTGTTTATGTTTCCTAGTTTCTAAAGACACTATACCTATACGGTCCTTTCATGGTTTTGTTATATGTTTTAATAAGTATGCTTCAATTTTGAAGTATTAACCATGTATGTAAATTATGGGTCGTTATACCACCCGACCCCTCTTAATGGGGGAGAAACCTCTCAACTCCCCATTAATCCTTTCCTCCCATTAATTGGAACCAATTAATTATGCCAACGTGGTACAATTAATTATGCCAACAATTAATTGTGTCAACCTTTTAATTTGATAAACTTAAATTAACAAGTGGGCTATTTCACATTTTGGTGGAATTGGGAGAGGATAACTTTTGGAGGACTATTCTCTACAATAAAGAATGTGTTCTCCAACGAAGAATACGTTCCCCAACAAATAATTCTCTCGCTGACGAGGAACATCTTCAATGACAAAGAACCGATGATCGAGGAAATGCCGACGTCACCGACGTCCGTCTATCCCCAATGAATTCATCTCTTTCCTCGCGACCTCCATCGACAAATCTCCTAGGTAGGGGTTTAGTCATGTATGATTATATATTCCCATGTTATTCCCTTCTAAAACAAATAACGCGGATCAACTCGCTAACTAGTTGATCAGTGGATGTTTACTTTTGCGGGATTGGGAATAATCTTTGTGGGAGGTTGTAGGGTTTGACGTTCTTCATTCAAGTTTTTGTTGAGCCACTTTCTACCGATATAACGCAGAGGGTGCGGGCCAAAAAAACATGGCCCAACCCCTCTGATGTTCTTCTTGAATGGTGTGTTCTTCGTGATGGAAGAAGGTGGCTTTGTGCCACGGCGACGAACGAATGCGGCAGTCGGCACATCACCGGCCATGATGAAGGCGACGGCCCCGTGGATCCTCTCCGCCCTACGGCACCCCGAGGCCTCACCACCTCGCGGCCCTCTGTGCTTCCCCACGGTCTCGCCACCCCACGTCCCTCTATGCCACCCTGCGGCCTCGCTGCCTCGCGGCCCTCCACGCCGCCCTACGGCCTCGTCGCCTCGCAGCCCTCCGCGCCGCCCCACGACCTCGCCGCCTCGTGACCCTCCGCACTACCCTGTGGCCTCGCATCGCCCTCGCGGATTTTCTTCGCCCTCACGGCCCCCGCAGCCACACTGCCATGTGGCCTCGCTGCCCCATGGCCTCCCGGCCCACGCAGCCTCTCCGCCCTGCGGCCCTCGCAGCCCCCCTCTCGGCCTCGCGCCGCCCTCATGGCCTCCACGCCGAATAGTGTGGCCAGGCCGGCCCCGAAGGGCTGAACTAGACCCAGTGGTACAGGTCGACCCGAATCAAGTCGGTTCGGCCCAGGCCGGGTTGGGCCGGGTCGGACCAAACCCAGGCCAACTTCGAACGTTTCACTCTATCGGCCAAAACTTTAGCATCGGGCATCCATTTGACGAACCCTCAGCAGCGCTGGAAAACTTAGAGAGAGATGTTCCCTTTGAGTATAACCCACTGGAGATTTGGATAAATTTGGATTAAAGTTGGGTTGGATCGAGCATGAATCCAACTGGGCCCTCGGGACTAAAAGGCTAATAACTCACAGACCGGGCGTCCGATTGACGCACTGTCTGTTGTGTTGAGACCCCTATGACATGTCGGTCCTTTGAGATACTTCTTCATGAGATTTAGTGGTAATTAGAGTATCGACCAGTTTATTTTGGATTGGACCCTCCTGGAGACAAGCGAGCATAGTGCGGGAACCCTGTAGCTGGCTGTGACTTTAAGAATGAATAGTGATCCTGTGTGGGTCAGAACCTAGCGATCCTGTGTGGGTCAGCACCGAGCGATCCTGTGTAGGTCAGCACCGAGCGATCCTGTGTGGGTCATCACCTAGCGATCTTATGTGGGTCAGCACTAAGAGATCCTATGTTGATCAGCAGTAGAGCCTCTTAACAGAGTAAGATTAATTAGTAGTTACATCTAATCATCTCTACTACTATACTTAAGTAATACATGGTTTGAGATAAGTCTGTACCTTGTGGTACTTTCCTTCGTGGTAATACCTTGGTGGTATTCTTCTGTGTGGTGTACCTGTGTGGTACTTACCTTTACGGTATTCCTTCCTTTTTGGAATAGTTGAGCTTTGGGCTTTGAGTTGAACTCTATGTTTTCCTCATGATTGAGATGGGTTTACTTGATAACTTTGGTATATGTATGGGAATATAACTAAGTAGGGTTTTAAGTTGATTCCATGATGTGTGGTTTATCCTTGGTAGATTTTGTGAGACCTTGAGGGTCTCGGGGTCCCTACTGAGTATCGTTATACTCACCCCTTCACGGTTTATGCCCACACCCTGTTGTGTTTGGTTTAAATGACGGACAGCGCTGACTGAGGACGAGAGTAACAGGACTGGAGGTAGCTCGGAGGTGGATGTTTGATGAGGTGAACCATAGAGACGATCATTCGTGATCTGTACCTACCCTTCAGGTAGGATTTGTGGTGGACGATCCAGGAGTGGCTTTTCACCTATCAGTCGTCTTGTACTTTCCAGTTTTTCTTGTACTTTCCAGTTGGGTTTGTATTCTGGCCCATTTTACTTACTGTACTCACTCTATTTACTATTCAGTTTACTTGAGTTCGTATCTTTCTATGTTCTTGGTTGTGTGTGTTATAGGTTATAAAGGTAATACCTTCCCAGTTTTAGGGAATACACCTTTGGTGCTAGTCTCCAGCCCCTGGCCTATGGAAGGCAGGCTTGGGGTAGTCACGACACGGGCCCTGGGGGACGAGACATGAAAAATTGGTATCAGAGGAGTTGGTTCAACAGTAGAACATAGGACTCTAATCTTTCTTTTTAACGGAAATAGTGTTAAGTGTAGTGAGAGTGGACATCAGTTTAGGGAATCCAATTGTTATTTCGAAAGCCGACGTATCATACACCAGGACCCTGACTTCTGATTTCTGACTCAGTGCATGAAAACACTGATTGCGTGTGTGTCTTGAAGAGTTTTCTTTGTGATCTCTTTGAGTCAGCTAACCAGGTATAACTTTTTGACCATGGAGAACCTGTTTCTTTTCAAGATTCCTCCACACAGACAACTAGCTAGGGTTCCGGATATAGTACGTATTGATATCCCACTGAGCGATGAGGCCTCTATGTAGGACCCTCATCCAGCGGAGGCACAAGCGGTGCCTTTACCCGTTGGGCCACTGATGCCATCATCCCCAGTAGCAAAGGGTGCACGCCACTTGATAGCGTTGCACATGTTCCAACGCTAGAGGCCACCCAGGTTCAGGGGAGAGACAGACCCACAGGTGGATGAGGATTGTATGGAGGCTATGGTGAGAGTCTTCTGACTAGTAGGGACACCAGCTGATCTCGTGGTGATCCTTGTCGCCATCCTTCTACAGGCAGCAGCAGGCAGATGGTGGGGCTTGATGCTCCAGGTTCAGGATGAGGTGACGCTTCTCTGGGAAAACTTCGAGAGCCAGTTTTGAGCAGAGTTTGTCCCAGTGACTCTTCGTGTAGTGCACATACAAGAGCTTCTTCATCTGCAGTAGGGCAGCATGATTGTGGCTCAGTACTCAGTGAGGTTTACTGAACTCTCACGATACTCCACTGATATGGTACGGGACCCATTCTTCAGCGCTCGGACCTTCGAGCAGGGACTCAGGTGAGAGATCAGGGCTTCGATGATTTCTTTTAGCATCCCAATGTAGGCGGTGGTGTTAGAGAGAGCCCTCTTAGTGGAGAGTTTCCTTGCTGATCAGTCACCAGTAGCGAGACCCGCCACTAGTCATCACATAGCGGAGTCTTCTACAACTGTCAGCAGACAGATGTTGCAGATGTCCAAGAGGACCAGACCTACAGGTGGGCGACTGTAGGATTCAGGGTTGGTTGTGTGGGGCACCCGAGGTAGAACCAGTCATTCCAGGAGTGGGCAGTGTTACGCATGTGGCAAGTAGGGTCACATGGCTCGTGACTGTCTGACCCACCGTACGGATGATCAGAAGATGATCAAATAACCGCTCAGGCAGAGACAAAGGTTCGACCGAGGAGGTATGTGGGGAGAAGGTGGACGTGGAAAAGTATTTGGGCGTGCAGCTGGCAGTGGGTGACTTTTCGAGATGTTACTGCCACCACCACTAAGTGGTCCACCCCGACCACAGGGAGGAGGAGGACAGGTCAAGCAGAGCTCCAGGCAGCTGTGGCCTATGATCACGACACTCTAGAGATGATACGAGGTATGATTTGGGTGTACTCCACCTTAGTTGCAGTACTTATAGACATAGGTTCCAGTCATTATTTTATTACCACTACCCTCATTCGGAGCTCAGAGATTCCGATGGAGTCGTTGGCTCGATCCTTACGGCTAGAGACTCCTATGGGAGCGGATTCAATGATTACGCATTGGTTTCGGTAGTGCGAACTTACTCCAGGAGGCGAGATCTTCAGTTGGGATCTCCTAGTAGGGGCGTCGAGGCCTTATGATGTCATCTTAGGTATGGACTGGTTATCTACAGTCCATGCTCATATTGACTGTATTAGGTGCAAATTTCGGTGTGTCCGCACAGATGGGACCATGTTTACCTTCACTGGCAAGAAGGGAGCCTTTGCAGCATAGGATGGACTTACCTAGAGCAGAGTGCAGCCAATCACTCATCAGTTGGCTAGCCTTACCCTTAGAACAGTTGATGTAGAGAGTCTGATTTATCCTGTAGTGGTGGACTAGTATGTGGATGTCTTCCCTGATGATGTTTTGGGTCTACCTCCTCACAGAGATGTGAACTTTTACATTGACTTGTACCCCGGGACGGCACCGATATCTACACCAGCATATCGGATGGCTCTCGTGGAGCTTCCTGAGCTATGGTTACAGTTGGAGGACTTACAAGGGAAAGGGTTCATTCGACCCAGTGTTTCTCCTTGGGCAACCTCAATTTTTTTCGCCAAGAAGGTGTATGGGAGCTTAAGACATTGTGTCAACTATCAGCATCTGAACCAGGTGACCGTAAAGAACAAGTAACCACTTCTGAGTATTGAAGACCTCTTTGATCAGCTAAAGGGATCACAGTGGTTCTCGAAGATAGACCTCAAATCAGGCTATCACCAGCTCAGATTACAAGACGAGGATGTGCAGAAGATGGATTTCAGATGTTGGTATGACCATTATGAGTTCTTGGTTATGTCGTTCAGTGTAACCAACACTCCAGCAGTGTTCATGGGACTCATGAATAGGATCTTTCATCCATACCTTGATTACTTTGTAGTAGTCTTCATCAATGAAATTCTGATCTACTCAACTACTGAGGAGGAGCATGCCTATCATTTGCAGGTAGTACTGGACACACTTCGAGAGCACCGTCTTTATGGTAAGCTCTCGAAGTGCCAGTTTTGGATCTGAGAGATTCACTTTCTGGGACATGTCATATCAGAGGCTGTAGTTGCAGTAGATCCAGTGAAGATTGAGGTGGTACTTGCTAGGGAGCCACCCATGAGTGTGACGGAGATACGGGGTTTCCTGGGTTTGGCTGGATACTATCGGAGGTTTGTTCCATATTTCTCCAGAATTGCAGCACCTTTATCAGCGTTGATGAAGAATGGGAAACCCTTCATTTGGTCTGAGAGATGCCAGCGGAGTTTTCAGGAACTGAGGCAGAGGCTGACTAGTGCCCCCATATTGAGGCTTCCAGAGGAGGGTGTAGGGTACGTAGTCTACTGCGACGCATCAAGGACTGGTCTTGGATGTGTCTTGATGCGGAAGTGAGTAGTGATCGCATATGGTTCTCTATAGCTAAGAAAACATGAGTAGAACTACGCTACCCATGACCTGGAGTTAACAGAAGTGGTCTTCGCCTTGAAGATGTGGATACATTACTTGATGGGCGAGCATTTTACAGTCTACTTTGATCACAAGAGTCTTAGGTATATCTTCTCTTAGAAGGACCTGAACCTAAGACAGCAATGTTGGCTTGAGTTCCTCCAAAACTATGAATTCAAGATAGTCTATACTCCTGGGAAGGGGAACGTTGTAGCAGATGCACTCAACAGGAGGTCTGGTATACAGCTACTAGGCGAGGCGACGTAGAAACTGGCCGCTTTGCAGATACCCTTTGTAGATCGTGATGGAGTAGCTTTTCTTCAATCTCTTACAATCACTCCCCTACTTCTTCAGTGAGTTAGGGAGCCACAGCGTGGGGACACTGACTGTGAGACATGACGTACTCAGATATCCACAGGACAGGCACCTAATGGATTTTCTAAAGGTGGGGAGCACGTTATACTCTTCAGAGGATGTACCATGGTACTAGTGTCACTTAAGGAGAAAGTGATAAGGGAGTTCCATACATCCCCTCTAGCGGTACATCTAGGAGTGGCGAAGATGTACCAGGATCTCCGAAAACAACACTGGTGGCCAGGAATGAAGAAAGTAGTAGCAGAGTTTGTCTCTCGGTGCCTCACTTGTTAGCAAGTGAAGGCGGAACATCAGGTACCAGCAGGCTTGGTTCAGCCTTTAGAGGTACCAAAGTGGAAGTGGGATGGGATATCCATGGACTTTATGATAGGACTTCCACGTACATCTAGTGGTCATGACTCTATTTTGGTGATCGTTGACCGACTCACCAAGTCGGCCCACTTCCTACCGATCAGGGAACAGGGTTCAGTAGAGATCTTGGGATGCCTCTATTTGTAGAATATTGTGCGGATAAATGGATTACCCTAAAATATTGTCTCCGATCATGATGCACATTTTAATTCCTGGTTATGAAAGGGGTTGCAAGAGGCTTTCAGGACGCAGCTTCGTTTGAGCACCACCTTCCATCTGCAGACGGATGTCCAGACTGAGCAGACCATTCAGACTCTCGAGGAAATGCTATGTGCTTGTGTCCTTGAATTCGGTCATAGCTGGGAGGATCACTTTACTTTGGTGTATTTTGCATACAACAACATCTATCACTCCATCATTAGGATGGAACCTTTTGAGGCATTGTATGGGTGACCTTATAGATCACCTTTGTGCTGGACTGACCCAGGGGAGTCAGCACTAGTGGGACAAGAGATGGTATGGGATACCACAGAGAAAGTACAGATCATCCAGGAGCGAATGAAGACTACATAGAGCAGACATAAATCTTATGCCGATAGGAGACGAAGACCTCTGGAGTTTGAGGATGGAGACCATGTCTTTCTATAGGTCTCACCTCGATGAGGTTTACAGAGATTTTTCCAAGGCGGAAAGTTATATCTGAGGTTCATCAGACCTTTTCAAGTCCTCAGCAGAGTTGGCGAGGTGGCTTACCACCTAGCTCTTCCACCTCAGTTGCACCGGGTTCACAACGTCTTCCATGTATACCAGCTAAGGAGATACGTGCATGACCCTTCTCACATCATCGACCACAGAAAGCTGGACGTAAAAGATGAGGTGACTTTTACAGAGGTTTCAATAGATATTGAGGATCAACAGAAGCGGGTCCTTCATGGGCAGTAGTTACCTATGGTGCGCGTTTGTTGGCAGCATGGGAACCTCCAGGAGAGCACATGAGAGCAGGAACCTCAGATTCGTGCTCAGTACCCCCAATTTTTTTCTTAGTTTTGAGTTGTTCCTTATGAGGACGCAAATCCCTGAGGTGGGGAGAATGTAAAAAACCAGAAATTCCATGCAATTTTTTTAAATTATATGGGGATTTTATGAGTCCGTGAAAATTGACGGCACATGATTCCAAGGCCTGGTGTGCCCGAAATGAATTTCTGAACTTTTTTCAGTGTACGTTCAGTAAACATACGAGTGGGTATTTGTAACTTTTGAACCGGTGCTCGGAATTGAAATCGGACAGCACCGTTGAACTCGCAGCGCTGGTATTCGCTTAAGGGGACCTTCACCTCGACCGTAGTGGGTCGAGAGTGAAAGATAATTTTTTTGCTTTTCATGAAAGCATTAAATAAAATAAAAATGTCTAAATTTTTTATTTTATAAACCCCTCAACATGGGTTATGGTGGTGGGGACCACCAGAGCCTAAACCTCCCATGTGAATGTTAAGAGGTGGTGACCAACTGAACTAACCCCCATTTTGAATTTAGGTGCAGGGACCACCCAACCCCTCTTAATGGGGGAGAAACCTCTCAACTCCCCATTAATCCTTTCCTCCCATTAATTGGAGCCAATTAATTATCCCAACGTGGTACAATTAATTGTGCCAACAATTAATTGTGCCAACATTTTAATTTGATAAACTTAAATTAACAAGTGGGCTATTTCACATTTTGGTGGAATTGGGAGAGGAGAACTTTTGGAGGATTATTCTCTCCAACTAAGAACGCATTCTCCAATGAAGAACGCGCTCCCCAATGAAGAATGCTCTTGTTGATGAGGAACTTCTTCAACAACAATGAACTGACGATCGAGGAAACGCCGACGTCATCGACGTCCGTCTATCCCCAATGACTTCGTCTCTTTACTCGTGACCTCCGTCGACAAATCTCTGAGGTAGGGGTTTAGTTGTGTGTGATTATATATTCTCATGTTCTTCCCTTCTAAAATAAATAACACGAATCAACTCACTAACTAGTTGATCTGCATATGATTTCTTTTGCGAGTTTGGGAATAATCTTTGTGGGAGGTTGAAGGGTTTGATGTTCTTCATTCAAGTTTTTGTTGAGCTGCTTGTTACCACTCTAACGCAGAGGGTGCAGGCCAAACAAACATGGCCCAACCCCTCCACCGTTCCTCTTGAATGGTGTGTTATTCGCGATGGAAGAAGGTGGTTTTTTGCCACGGTGATGAACGGATGCAGCGGCCGACACATCGTCGGCCGTGACGAAGGTGATGGCCCCGTGGTTCCTCCCCGCCCTGGGACCTCTGTGGCTCCCTACAGCCTCGCCACCTCGTGGCCCTCCACACCACCCCATGGCCTCACCACCTCACGGCCCACTGCACCGCCCTGCGACCTCGCCGCCCCGCGGCCTCCGCGCCACCCCGCGACCTCGCCACCTCGCGGCCCTCCGTGCCGCCCTGTGGCCTCGCTACATCATGGCCCTATGCGCCGCCATGCGGCCTTACCGCCTCCTGGCCCCCCGCGCCGACTCGCGGCCCTCCGCGCCGCCCCGCGGCCTCACCGCCCCGCGGCCCTCTGCGTCGTCCTGTGGCCACACGCTGCCCTCACAGACCCCGCAGACTCGCTGCCCTGCGGCCTCATGGCGCCTGTGGCCCTCGCGGACCCCCTCATGGCCTCCGCGACCTCTACGGCCTCATGCCGCCCTCGCGGCCTCCGCACCACCCAGCACGGGCCGGGCCACCCAGCGCTGTCGGGCCAAACCGAGTAGGCCAGGCCGAACCTAGCACAGTCAGGTCGTACCCAGTAGGTCGGGCCGGACCCAGTGGGTCGGACCAAACCCAGCGGGCCAGGTCGGCCTGAATCGGGTCGGGTCGGACCAGACCCGGGCCAGCTTCGAACTTTTCGCTCTATCAGCCATAACTTTGGCACCGGGCATCCGTTTGAAAAATCGTTAGCGACACTAGAAACCTTGGAGCGAGACGGTCCCTTTGAGTATAATCCAATGGATATTTGGATAAATTTGAAGTATGGTCAGGTTGGATTGATCAATAATCCAACTTGTCCCTCGGGACTAAAAGGCTAATAACTCACAGACTGAGCGTTTGATTGATGCACCGTTTGTTGTGTTGATACCCCTATGACATGGTGGTCCTTTGAGATACTTCTTCGTGAGACTTCATGTAAGTTGGAGTATCGACCAGTGGCTTGTGGAGCGGACCCTCCTGGAGACAAGTGAGCGTAGTGCTGGAACCCTACAGCTGGCTGTGACGTGAAGAATGAATGGCGATCCTGTGTGGGTCAGCACCTAGTGATCCTGTGTGGGTCAGCATCGAGCGATCCTGTGTGGGTCAGCACTGAGCGATCATGTGTGGGTCGGCACCTAGCGATCCTCTGTGGGTTAGCACCGAGCGATCCTGTGTGGGTCAGCAGCAGAGCCTCTTAACAGAGTAAGATGAATTAGTAGTTACATCTAATCATCTCTACTACTGTACTTAAGTAATACCTGGTGTGAGTTGAGTATGTACCTTATGGTACTTTCCTTCATGGTAATACCTTGGTGGTATTCTTCTATGTGTTGTACCTGTGTGGTACTTACCTTCACGGTATTCCTTCCTTTTTGGAACAATTGAGTTTTGGGATTTGAGTTGGACTCTATGTTTTCCTCATGATTGAGATGGGTTTACTTGATAACTTAGGTATATGTATGGGAATATACCTAAGTAGGGTTGTCAGTTGATTCCATGTTGTGTGGTTTATCCTTGGTGGATTTTGTGAGACCTTGAGGGTCTTGGGGTCCCTACTGAGTATCGTTATACTCACCCCTACACGGGTTATGCTCGCACCCTGTTGTGTTTGGTGCAGATGACAGACAGCGCTGACTAAGGATGAGAGTACTAGGACTGGAGGTAGCTCGTAAGTGGACGTTAGATAAGGCGAACTGCAGAGATGTCCATTCATGAGTTTTACCTACCCTTCAGGTAGGATTCGTGGTGGACGATCCAGGAGCTGCTTTTCACCTATCAATCATCTTGTACTTTCCAGTTTTCCTTATAATTTCTAGTTGGTCTTGTATTCTGGCCCCTTTTACTTACTATACTCACTTTATTTACTATTAATTTTACTTGAGTTAGTATCTTGATGTGTACTTGGTTTTGTGTGTAATAGTTTATAAAGGCAATGTCTTCCCAATATTAGGGAATACGCCTTCGGTGCTATTCGCTAGACCCTGGCCTGTGGAAGGTGGGCTTGGGGTAGTCACGGCACAGGCCCTGGGGGACGGGTCGTGACAGTGTAGGATAAGTGTTCCCTAATTATCATGATTCACTTCAACTGTTGTGATTGTATAATCATTCCCTTTGTTCTTGGGCTTAAGAGGTTGTTGACAACGATCATCAAAAACCTTTGAATTCCTACACTGGTTGGAATAATTCACATATTCTTTGTATTTGAAGAATTAGAGTGTGGGTGGTGAATTATTTGGCTTCTTCTTTTCTTCCACTAAATTACATGGGCTATTCATTCCCTTTTATATTCATGGAATTTATGACCCACCCTTCCATATTTAAAGAACCTCCTGGTTTCATTCAAGAAATTCCCTTGATTTTTTTTCTTACATTTCTGGCATGTAGATGGATGAAATTTCCTTCCACCATGTGATTTATTTGAGTTTTCATGAGAATAAATCCTTATTTTCTTATCAAAACCAAGGTAATTATGGGAATCTACAATTTACATTCTTACCTTGATATCACATCAAACAATTTTTTCATAGCTACTAGATTCTCTTATGGATAATTCCATTGGGAAACTTGGTTTTAATCCTATAAAGAATCGATCAACCTTAATTTTAGGTTGTATGATAATACCAGAAGTGTACCTCATAAGTATTGTAAAAATTTTCTCATAGGTACCAAAAAATCATCATCCTTATGCTTTATCTTAAGAAACTATTTACCAATTTTCATATGAATAATATGAGGAAAAATAATTATTGAAAAATAATATCTTAAAGACATCTGACTCCATGGATTCAATTTATTCCTATTACCTTGTATTATTGATTAGACTCCAACATTTATATAATTATTATTCTAAACAATAGATAGAAAAATTGAATTTTTCATGCTCCGAACACTGGAGAATAGAAAATATATTTTCAATGGTACTGATTTGTAATGACCCGGACCCGAATAGCCACCTGAACAGTGTTAAACGGGTCAGGTGTTACTACCTTAGGCGCACCTCCCCAAATGACAATGGTTGTCGACTAGTAGCGAGGGTCCTATAGGTATAGTGGGGAGGTTATACCCTCTCTGAGGATAATAATGGTACTGGTCCAATTATAATAATAAAAATGAAGAAGAATAAATGACTCAGCAGACTCGAACCAGACCCGCAGAGCGAAAGAACATTCAATATCGATAAATAGCGAAAGCAATAGATATAAACAATAGCAATGGAAAGTAAACACAACAGCATGTTGATCACTTATAAATAATACTGAACAACAAACATGCATCCAAAGCAAGTCATACATATCCATATGTAAAAGGGTGACAATGGCTAACCAACTGTAGCTACAAAACAAGTAAGCATGATGATACAGGACAGAAAGCAAAACAAAGTAAACTCAAGCTTGGAAAGACCTCAAGGTCCCTACCATCCCCATGTGATAGCTAATAAATTCTAGCTCCTGCAGCTGATCTCTTTCCTATATGTAAATCCATAAAGTCTGCACGCATCCCTAAGGGCCCATACAGGGTGTGAGACGAATCTCATTAGGATAACACCCAACAGTGCATACCTAATATAAGTGTTTAAATAGGAATACAATTATAAGGGAAACAGTAAACAGTATGATGCACAAATGAAAACAACTCCACTGGTGCTCAACAACCACCATGGAGTGTCACCTGCTTCGGCCAACACTGGAATCTCTATCATGTAACCTGGAACCATGTGCCCCCTGACACCGCATGTCTCAAGTACCAACGTCCTAAAGTCATGCCCAAGAAATAGTAACCTGGAGGAACAGTGATACCTATCCTCAAATAAGTAACTGGAGGGGAAATGATGTCTACCCTCAAATAAAGTAACCAAAGGGACAGCGATGTCTTCCCTAAAAATAACTGTGAACCTTTTCCCCCAACCCGATAGCCTCAATGTTATCCCCTGAAGGCTCCTCGCCTCCCATTTGGCTTCCTATAGCAAGCACCCCAAAACCAATAGTACTTAAACCAGAACTAACGGAGGCCTCTACCTGCATGAGTGCTCAAAACCACCTCATCACGGATTCTCTCTGTGTACACACTACTCATAGTTCCTAGTGAGCGGTAATCACCAAAATAGTACCCAAGCCACAAAACCTCTGACACCTCGTATCCCTGTAACCATGTCGATCAAGTCTGATGGCCTTTTCATCCCAGTAACTCGGTTCATGCCCAACCTCACAGTCATCATGCCTCAATTTGACACCCATAACGCCCAATCTCGTAGACAAAACCACCCAAAGTAACTTGGTCAAGCCCAACCTATGATTAGCATCACTCAAGAATATTTGGGCCATGCCTAACACAACCCAAAGGTTCCATCATAGGCAATTCAAAAATGACATATATAAAACATTTAAACAAAACACATAAAGAGGAAAAACAATCTAAACAATTGTATGTTCTAACCAAGTGTTGTCCCATACCATCACTAGGATCTTTAAGGTCTCCAACAATTCATATCAAGGTTCAATAAACTAAACTCAATAGTTTAAAACAATACAAAATAATTATAACCATTTTGGCATCCCCCATCCAAAATGCCCTGACAAGCAATGACCCCTCACCTAGCCTCGCTCAAGAAAAATGGTAAAAGAGCATACCCAAGGGAATCACATAGGTCAAATAAAAAATTTAAAAGGAAATAGCAGGTGAATTAGGGTCTCGCTCAAAATACCTGAAAACTCCATAGTCCTTGCCACCCAAAATTCTACAAAAACACAAAAAAGAGGTATGCACCACCTACCTGAGACTCGTACGATGATACTACTCTAATAACATCCTCCAATTAGGTCTAAAACATGGTAGATCTACAAAAGAATAAAATATACTCAAACCCCTATAACTCTCTCTATAACAGAGATTAATAAAAACAGATCAAGAAGAATCAATTTCTTACCGGGGGGGTTCCAATGCATCTGACGGAGATCGAAACGGAGTTCGGACGGATGATCTAGAGAAAAAACAAGCTCTGGATGGCTCTCCCTGCTCAAACCCGTCGAAGGGTTGAGTTTCGGCCTCAAAACAAGGCTATTTACCATTTTAGCGAGAGAAAAAAAAGAAAGGAAACGACATGTACTTATAACTACACATTGTGTATCATTTTACTATTCACATGACATCTGATATTTCACCATAGACTTTCCGAATGACTACACGTTGTGTACCTAGGGGTACATGGTGTGTACTTCTCTACCTGGACGACATCTCCAATATGCCATGTATATCCCGATACACAGCCCCTCTACACGGCGTGTACAAAAAGTACACGGTGTGTACTTGATAAAAACATTCTACACAGCCAACAGGCCTACAAGACATGTATGGCCTCCACACGGTCAAGGGTGCATGGCGTGTCTATAACTCCACGTTGTGTAGTAAGAAATTCCTACATGGTCATCACACGGCATGTACTCGGAGAGCACACGGCCAGTACTCTCCCAACCCATACACGGAATGTACTTTAGAGTACACAGCATGTAGTCTGAAATTTTTTAGAATTTCCTAGATTTTCCCAATTCTCTCAGGAACAAGTCAAAAATTCAAAGAGGGTCGGGATTTTGACCCGTTCTAAAAACCTGGGTTCTTACAATCTCCCCACCTTAACATAGCTCTTCCTCGAGCTATCAAATGAAACCTGGAGATGGAAACGAACATACCACCCTGATAAAGTAACTTGGACTACCCCAGTCTCAAAGGTTCTGGCTGAATTCCTCAAGGGACTCCCCACCTTAGGAATTGCCTACCTCGGTCTCCACCCAACAAAACACAAAACAAGCAAAGGTTCACTAACCTGTTTTCTGGACGCATGGACCTCTCATGATGCATTGTCACCCCTGAACCTCATTGGTTCTCCCGTGTTGTTCCCGACACCCAACGTATCATGTACCAAATCGTTGTCTGCCTTCATGTGGTCTTGCATCCCATGGATGCTCAAAATAAAACCAGATTCCATGCACCTCAAGTAACCCACATCTTTGATGCCCCGATGCCCGAAGCACCTCAAGTAACATGCATCCTCGATGCCCCGATGCTCAGATCACCTCAAGTAACCCGCATCCTCGATGCCCTGATGCCCATGGCATCTTAAGTAACCTGCATCCTCGATGCCCCTGATGCTACGCATCTCATACATATATATAAATATATCACACACCTGATATGGTGCTAACCCCACTTATCAGCATCTAGTCAGTCCACATAGATCCTATGAATCACATGCACTCAAAACGGACATGCCTCTACAGGTCATGACAAAAGGAAAACATGTAAATCATGGCCACACCCGTGGTGTACATCTAACTGTCGTCGATTCACCAACCTGCTTAACTCTAGAAACTCCACGGCGTGCACCTGGTCTGAAGTACGACTGCCTGATGCCTGACCTCCCTGCGGTGCTGCCCCAGCCACTGGCCACTGACCCCTCATCTGGATACCGTTTTCTCTGTCACATCCTCTGTGTGCAGTTAAACCTCAGATATGTTGTACCTCTCGTACCCCTCGTGGTTTAATTTTCATGATCACAATCACTCTCTTATTTATCTAATATTGTTTTAAGTGTTTTTGGATGATAGGTTGCCAAGGAATTGGGCCAAGAAAGCAAAAAAGCCAAAGTGGACTGATTTCAGTCCTACCGGCCAACCGGTGGAAGACCACCGGCCAGCCGATGGAGGCCTGGACAGAAGGCATCCCTCTGTCCAGACCACCGGCCAACCGGTGTCCCACCACCGGCCAGCCGGTGGAACCCAGACAGAATAGTGTCAGCCACTACCTCAGCACCGGCCAACTGGTGGCCTCCTCACCGGCCAGCCGGTGGTGCCTGAGCCCGAAGGCCTCTCCTTTTTCAAAGCACCGGCCAACCGGTGGCCTAGCACCGGTCAGCCGGTGGAGCCAGTCAAACTAGTCGTTGGGCTTTGACCAGGCTTGTCCACTTGACTCCCAACGGCTCCGAAGGCCTCTCCAACGGCTCCAAAGACTCCCAAAGGCCATTTGAGGGTTCCCCCTCTATAAATAAAGGACTAGGAAGCCCCGGAAATATAATGAAGCCCACGGACACATTTTTGATCATTTGGCGAACCTCCGGCGCATTCCTCCAAGGAACCCTCAATTGCTCCAACTCACTTCTACATCCAAGGAGCACCACCATAGAAGCTTGGGAGCGCTCTTCATCAACTCAATCAATCCATTGGCACCCAAGGCTTCTCCCATCACGGTTTTTATTGTTTTATCATTTTGAGCATCTTTTTGGGTTTGTGCCTACAAACCCCCATCTCTTTCTCTCATCCTCTCTTTTGGGTTCTCACACCACCTTCAAGGTGTGAAGAGGTTAGTCAAGCCTTCCCTTTAAAAGGATTGAATCAAAGGTGAGCTAGCCTTCACCTGTAAGAAGGCTAGTGGGTTCTTGCTCAACCATTAAAAGCAAGTGGGTTCTTGATCAACCAATAAAAGCAAGCTGTAATAGGTTCTAGACTACCTTAAAGTCTAGTGGGTTTCTTACTATAACCATCAAAAGCAGGCGGTAGTAAATCTCTCAACGGTTGAGTTGGGAGCGGAGACGTAGGCTTTGGGTTAAGACGAACTCCGTTATCAATTGTGTGTCTTGCCTCTTTTATTTCCGCTGCACCTTTAACTTTGATTTTAAATTGTTTATTATTTTTTAAAAGGCAATTAACCCCCCCTCTTACCATCACTCCTTTCTTTTCCGCCCAAAAATTGGTATCAGAGGCAAAATTTGAGTAATACCTTCACCGGTTTCAAATTCAAAGATCCATTGTGATGGCCTCAACTTCTTTCGCCCCCGAAGGTTATTCTTTGGGTCGTGCTCCATTATTTGATGGAACCGACTACACTTATTAGAAAACCCGCATGACCACTTTTCTTAGAAGTATAGGTTATCCTATTTATAAAATTTCCATGCATGGTTATTCTCTCTCTTCTCCCGATGAATCCAAATGGACTCAAGCCGATATTAAAAATTTCGAGCTTGATGGAAAAGCCATGAACGCTCTACATTGCGGCCTTGATCGTAATGAATTCAATCGAGTTTCCACATGCACCTCATCACATGAAATCTGGAAACTTTTGGAGGTTACCCATGAGGGGACCAACAAAGTCAAGGATACTCGATTGGACATGTACCGTCAAGATTTTGAGTCTTTTACCATGCACCAACATGAATCAATTTCTGAAATGTTTACACGCTTTACTGACGTTTGAAATGGTAGAAAGTCTCTTGGTGATGATGTTTCTGTAGAAACGATGGTCAAGAAGATCCTTTGGATCTTACCAAGCTCATGGGCACCAAAGGTGACGGCAATCCAAGAAGCAAAAGACATCAAGAACATGCCGGTCGAAGAGCTCATCGGATCCCTCATGACCTATGAAATCACCATGAGGAGGCAAGCTGAAAAGGAAGGCAAACCGATCAAAGTTCCAAAGAACATCGCCTTCAAAGTTCAAGAAGAAAGCTCCTCCTCCTCATCGTCTTCCTCTTCAAGCGGCGATTCCGAAATGGAGAATCTTGCCCGCAAAATGCACAAATTCATGAAGAAGCATGAGAAGAAGAAATCCCGCAAGGCTAAACACAACGAAAAATCTGAGCCCGAGGTAACATGTTACAAGTGTGGCAAGAAAGGCCATTACAAGCCCGATTTTCCACTCAACAAGAAAAAGGCCAAGCAAAAGGAAAAGAAAAAGGCATTCAAGGCCACATGGAGTGATAGCTCCACATCCTCCTCCTCCTCCTCCTCAAGTGACAACGGTAAAAAATGCCTAATGGCATTTCATGAGGTATCCTCTTCCGACTCCTCATCCTCTAGTTCTTCCAATTCTTTTAATCATTTATCTTACGAGGATCTCCAACATGCTAGAGATCAATTGGAGGAAGGTTTTCACGAACTTTCTTCCAAATTTGTTGCTTTAAAAAAGAATTTCAAAAAACTTTCTTCCGAAAAGGAACAACTTCTCAAAGAGAAGGAAGAGTTGTCCCTCAAAGTCCAAAACCTTCCCGATGTCGATTCTATGGAATCAACAATCAAGGATTTAAGGGAATCCCTAGCTAAGTTCACCGAAGGTGAACATAACCTTTCGAAGCTCCTTGGTTCCCAATGCGTATCTAGAACCACCCAAGGGCTTGGCTATTCCAAGCAAGCTTCCTCTTCCCATGCTCCTACTATTTTTGTAAGGGGGAGCTCCCAATTTAAATTTTACAACTATTGTAAAAAACCCGGGCACTTAATTTATGAGTGCAATTGCAAAAATGCCCGGTATGGAAGGCCCAAAACCATTTTCTTTAATGATGAATTTCATAGGAGAAGACCCGCCACTAGACAAGTATGGATTTAAAAATCCCTCTTAGCGAGTCTCTCCGGGCCAAAATTTGTCTCGGTTTCAAAATCCTCTCCCTGGTAATTTGTTGTTTTTATTTAGGGGGAGTTAGGTTTGTTTAAGCATTTTTGTTTTATTTTCAAAACTTTTATTCAAAACCTTTATTAAAAACTCTCAATTCAAAACTTTCAATTAAAATTTCAAGAATTTCAATTGATTTAAAAACTATATCTTGTTTTTCAAACCTTTACCTCAATCAAGTTTTATGCCCCGTGCTATTTTGATAATCACAAAGGGGGAGAAATTCTTGGTTGATTGGGGGAGAAATCTTTCTCTCATGCTTTGATTTACTTTTCATTTTATCCTTTAAAGCATGCCTTTCATTTCAGTCTTTTACATTGCTTGTTTTGGTGATTGTGATCATCAAAATAGGGGGAGATTGTTGTACCTCTCGTACCCCTCGTGGTTTAATTTTCATGATCACAATCACTCTCTTATTTATCTAATATTGTTTTAAGTGTTTTTGGATGATAGGTTGCCAAGGAATTGGTCCAAGAAAGAAAAAAGCCAAAGTGGGCTGATTTCAGTCCTACCGGCCAACCGGTGGAAGACCACCGGCCAGCCGATGGAGGCCTGGACAGAAGGCGTCCCTCTGTCCAGACCACCGGCCAACCGGTGTCCCACCACCGGCCAGCCGGTGGAACCCAGACAGAATAGTGTCAGCCACTGCCTCAGCACCGGCCAACCGGTGGCCACCTCACCGTCCAGCCGGTGGTGCCTGAGCCCAAAGGCCTCTCCTTTTTCAAAGCACCGGCCAACCGGTGGCCTAGCACCGGTCAGCCGGTGGAGCCAGTCAAACTAGCCGTTGGGCTTTGACCAGGCTTGTCCACTTGACTCCCAACGGCTCCGAAGGCCTCTCCAACGGCTCCGAAGACTCCCAAAGGCCATTTGAGGGTTCCCCCTCTATAAATAAAGGACTGGGAAGCCCCGGAAATATAAGGAAGCCCACGGACACATTTTTTATCATTTGGCGAACCTCCGTCGCATTCCTCCAAGGAACCCTCAATTGCTCCAACTCACTTCTACATCCAAGGAGCACCACCATAGAAGCTTGGGAGCGCTCTTCATCAACTCAATCAATCCATTGGCGCCCAAGGCTTCTCCCATCACGGTTTTTATTGTTTTATCATTTTGAGCATCATTTTGGGTTTGTGCCTACAAACCCCCATCTCTTTATCTCATCCTCTCTTTTGGGTTCTCACACCACCTTCAAGGTGTGAAGAGGTTAGTCAAGCCTTCCCTTTAAAAGGGTTGAATCAAAGGTGAGCTAGCCTTCACCTGTAAGAAGGCTAGTGGGTTCTTGCTCAACCATTAAAAGCAAGTGGGTTCTTGCTCAACCAATAAAAGAAAGCTGTAATAGGTTCTAGACTACCTTAAAGTCTAGTGGGTTTCTTGCTATAACCATAAAAAGCAAGCGGTAGTAAATATCTCAACGGTTGAGTTGGGAGAGGAGACGTAGGCTTTGGGTTAAGCCGAACTCTGTTATCAATTGTGTGTCTTGCCTCTTTTATTTCCGCTGCACCTTTAACTTTGATTTTAAATTCTTTATTATTTTTTAAAAGGCAATTCACCCCCCCTCTTGCCATCACTCCTTTCTTTTCCGACCAAAAAGATACCCTCTCCTGGTACTGAACCTGAACCAACTCCAGATGCCACCATCTGTCCTGGTCCCTATCTGTCAGCTTTCTGAGAAGGCTGCCTGTAGAACCTCTTTAGATGCCCGACCTGTACACATGCCCGACACTCCTTCGGAGGTGTATCGTACTGAGTCTGAACATGTCTTGGTTGTCCAAACTGAAATCAAACCACTGAACAACTACTACGAGGTGGTCTAGATGAGTCCTTGTCCTAACTGCCTTGGTGGAACTCATCCCATCCTCGCTTCCTATTGTCTGAACCATCACCTAAAACGGTCCCCCGATCAACCTGAGGTATATCCCTCTGGTTTCCATCTACTATGAGTGCTTGATTCACCACCTATGAGAATGAACCCAACCTAAATATATTCACCTGGATCTGAATGGTGTTTCGTAAGCCATCCTCAAAGCACCTCACCCTTGTCGCGTCATCGCTTACCATTCCTAGTGCAAAGCGTGATAGCTCAGTGAAAGTAGTTGCATAGTCTATGACAAACATGTCTCCCTACTGAAGACTCAAGAACTCACAAGCTCTCTTGGCCCTCAGTGTCCCTAGGTAAAAGTGCTCAAAGAACTTGTCCTTGAATTCCTTCCATGCTGGTCCATCGTGCCTGCAAGCTTGAACCTATACATCCCACCAACGCGTTGCCGGTCCTCTCAGCATGTACGTCACCAGCTTGACCCTCCACCCTGGAGGCATCTTGAGCTGCTCGAAAATCATCTGCGTGCTATCTATCCAGTTCTCAGCTGCTTGTGGACCACCCTCATCCTGAAAAAGTAGTGGGTTCTGCGACTGGAACTCTTGCATCAGATATGCCATAGATGGATCTGTACCCTGCGCACCTCAGTCGATCCCCTGCAAGACATGTACCATGCTAGCTCAGAGCTTCTCATCGAGCCATGGTCCAAACATTTCCAAACCCAACTGTTGTCCTACCTGCACTGGATCCTAAACCTGATACTGTCCCTGAGCCCATACCTGCGGCTCATGCTCTTTCTGCACTGGATCCTGAACCTGATCCTACTCCTACGGCACTGTACCATCTCTCGCCTGACACTCCCGATGAATAACATAAATGGTCAAACATCCCACATACATAACAATACATATATATATAATGAATATAAGTAAAGTAGTCAAGGAAACACACAACTACCACCCTTACTCTCCCCCACTACAACCATGCCTCATGGCATCTTGGCCTCATGGCCTCCTTACCCACCCCCAATAGAGCCAAGTATCAAAAGTACCTCGGGCCATGCTCGTCCTGACAACCAACGTTTCCTCAAACCAACGACCTAGTCACCCAATCCTAGTGATCAAAATCACCTCAACCATAGTATATGCCTGCTCTCATAAGAGCCAGACCCAAATACCCTACAATTTTACAAATATACAAAGAATGGCATAGAACATTGTAATAAACAAGAAATTTTTATCAGAAATTTCACCTATTCACATTTCAAAAGACCACAAATCATGGAAATTGACATTTTTTTCACATGGTATTATCACATCATAAATCATACATGCAGTTATGAAATTGAAATACCCCTAAAAGTGCCTATCAAAATTCAAGAAAACAAGCCTTGCCATACCGGGCCAAGGTCCAATTCTTCCTTACCGTACCGAGTCAAGGGTTACACATAAAAATCAATAACACCACACACCAAGTGAGTCACCAAGGTGGAAATCATATAAACTGTAATCTGAGCAAAAGAAAATATAAATTATCACCCATGGAAACTTGGTTCATCCCTCATATCTGGGGATGAAGACACCCAAGTACAAGCAAGAATCCCAGTTTCCAGTAACAACCTATCTCCAGTATACTGTATCCCAAATAGTAAAACCAGAAGAAATAAAAAGAGAGGTCTCAATCTCATTAGTAGCCAGTGAAACATTGTTACTAAATCCTTGTCAAGAACTCCTCTGATACCACTTTGTAATGACCCGGACCTGAATAGCCACACGAACAGTGCTAAACGGGTCAGGTGTTACTACCTTAGGTGCACCTCCCCGAATGCCAAAGGATGTCGACTAACAGTGAGTGTCTTATAGGTATAGTGGAGAGGTTGTACCCTCTCAGAGGATAATAATGGTACTGGTCCGAGTATAATAATAAAAATTCAGTGGAATAAATGACTTGGCAGACTCGAACCAGACCCGCAGAGCGGAAGCACATTCAATATCGATAAACAGCGGAAGCAATAGATATAAACAACAGAAGTAGAAATTAAACACAACAGCATATTGATAACTTACATATACTACTAAACAACAAACATGCATCCAAAGTAGGTCATACATATCCATATGTAAAAGGGTTCCAATGGAAAACCAATTGTAGCTACAAAACAAGTAAGCATACTGATACAGAACATAAAGAAAAACAAAGTTAACTCCATCTAGGCAAGACCTCAAGGTCCCTACCATCCCCATGCGATAGCTAATATAGTCCAGCTCATGAAGCTGATCTTTTTCCTGCACATAAATCCATAAAGTCTGCACGCATCCTGAAGGGCCCATGTAGGGTGTGAGACGAATCTCAGCAGGATAACACCTAACAGTGTGTACCTAATATAAGTGTTTAAATAGGCATATAGTTATAAGGGAAACAGTAAACAGTATGGTACACAAATGAACACAACTTCACCGGTGCTCAGCATCCACCATGGAGTGTCACATGCTTCGTCCAACGCCGGAATCCCTTTCACGTAACCTAGCACCATGTGCCCCTAACACTGTGTGTCTCAAGTACCGACATCCTGAAGGCACGCCCAAGAAATAGTAATCCTTGTGAAAAGTGAGACCTGTCCTCAAATAAGTAACCAGAGGGACAGCGATGTATCCCCTCAAATAAAGTAACTGAAGGGACAGCGATGTATGCCCTCAAAATAAAGGTGAGCCTCTACCCACAACCCGATAGCCACAACGCTATCCCCTGAAGGCTCCTCACCTACCATGTGGCTTCCTACGGCAAGTACCCCCAAACCAATAGTACCTAAACTGTAACTAATGGGGGCCTCTACCCACACGAGTGGTCAAAAACACCTCACCACAGAGTCTCTTTGTGTGCACAATACTCATAGTTTTGGGTGAGTGGTAATCACCAAAATAGTACCCAAGCTACAACACCACAGACACCTTATGTCCCTACGACCATTCCACTCAAGTCTGATTGCCTTTCCATCCCAGTAACCTAGGCCATGCCCAACCTGATAGTCATCCTGCCTCAAGCTGACGCCCATGACACCCAAACTCATGGTCAAAACCACCCAGAGTAACCCGACCAAGCCCAACCTGTGATCAGTATCACTCAAGAATATATGGGCCATTCCCAACACAACCCAAAGGTTACAGCATATACAATTCAAAAATTACATATATAAAACATTTAAACAAAATACATAAATAGGTAAAACAATCTAAACAGTTATATGTGCTAACCAAGTGTTGTCCCATACTAGCACTGGGGTCTTTAAGGTCTCTAACAATTCATATCAATGTTCAATACACTAAAATCAGCAGTTCAAAACAATATAAAAAAATTATAACCAATTTAGCATCCCTCGACCAAAATGCCCTGATGAGAAATGGCCCATCGCCCATCCTCGCTCAAGAAAAATGGTAAAAGGGCATACCCAAGGTCATACCATAGGTCAAATAAACAATTAAACTGGCAATAGCAGGTAAATTAGGGTCTCGCTCAAAATACCTGAAAACGCGCCATAGGCCAGACCACCCAAAAGTCTTCGAAAACACAAAAAGAGGTATGCACCACCTACCTGAGACTCGTATGATGATACTCCTCTGATAATAGTCTCTAATTAGGTCTAAAACGCGGTAGACGTACAAAAGAATAAAAGCCTCTCAAACCCCTATAACTCTCTCTAGAACATAAATCAAGATAAAAGGCTCAAGAAGAATTAAGGCCTTATCAAGGGGGTTCTAACACATCTAACAGCGATCGAAATAGAGTTCGGACAAACGATTCAGAGAAAAAACAATTTCTGTCCAGCTCTCCCTACTCAAACCCATCGAAAGGTTGAGTTTCTACCTCAAAATGAGGCTACTGCCCATTTTAGCAGGAAAAAAAGAAAGTACACATAGTGTACTTATAACTACATGTCGTGTATCATTTTACTGTTCACATGATGGTTGATATTTCTTCGTAGACTTTCCGAATGACTACACTGTGTGTACCTAGGGGTACACGGCGTGTACTTATCTACCCGGTCAACATCCCCAACACGCCATGTATATCCTGATACACGACCCCTCTACATGGCGTGTACAAATAGTACACGGCGTGTACTTGCTAAAAACATTCTACCCATCCAACAGGCCTACATGCCATGTATGGCCTCCACATGGTCAAGGGTACATGGCGTGTCTATAACTACACATCGTGTAGTAAGAAATTCTTACATGGTCATCACACAGCATGTACTCTGTGAGCACACGGTCGGTACTTTCCCAACCCATACACAGCGTGTACTTTAGAGTACATGGAATGTAGTCTGAAAATTTCCAAAACTTCTCTGATTTTCCCAGTTCTCTTAGGAACAAGTCAAAAATTCAAACAGGGTTGGGATTTTGACCCATTCTAAAAACCTGGGTTCTTACATGATCCATTGTTTTGAAACTAATAGATCAGTGGAACCACTAAAATAAGGTGAACATTGACCCATAAAGGACTCAATATAATGGTGTTCCCTTTTTTCTCATTTCTAATTTTATCATGACTTAGAGCTTGATAAAGTTGTGTGGGAATATAAATGAGAATTTTCATTCTAGATCCTATAACAATTTTTTTCTTGGGAGGAAAATCATTCATTGTTTATAACATTCTACATTAACATGATTCATTCAGGTTCTAGCCATTAACTAATACCAAAAAGAAAATCGAAAGCATGATGAGATAATAATTAGAAAGAGATATCCTATAATCATGAAATATAAATCATAAGACATCTAAATCATGGAACCTTCTTCACAATCTATGTGACTATAGGTTTAACCTGGGTTATCTATGGTCATTGCCAAAACTTTAGGATGTTATCTTGTACTTATACTTACCTGGAAATGTTTTATAATCCTAAATTACAAATATTGACTAATCTATCCTCTGATACCAACTATAAAGGCCCATACTTTTCATACAAAAATGTTACATATTTTTAGATGAATATTTAATACATTTCACAAACACATGTATGAGGACCGTAAATATATAGTGTCTTTGGATACTAGATAAAAAATATTTTTATCTTGTGAAATATTTTTCAATATCTCTGACAAATACCTTCCCATTTAGTACTCTTTATATACAACCCTATTTAAAACCTTTCTTCATATCCTAGGGAAAGGAAACATAAGAAAGGTTGAGCACAAATGTTCAGTAAGGGTAAACATGGAATATATCAATCGATGATCATATGAAATCATAATATAAGAATATGTGTATAAGATCATGACCATAACTTACAAAGTTCATACACAATATATCAAAAATCATTAACATGAGTCATGGAATAAAGCTTAATAATTTCAAAATAAATGATTAATAAGAGTGATAAAAATCATAAATCAATCATGAACCATAAGTTTATGTCATAGAGGTGTGGTTCCATCATAAGTATAGAAACTATTTAATAAGTAAAGGTTAACTACCAAGGCCATCAAATCATAACAAATCACTCCTCAACACCTATTTCCCATAATGTATTGAGTACATTGACTTGATTCCTATAATGGATCAAGCACAATGACTTTATTCCCTTAGTTATCTCATAGGATATAAAACTTTACCTGATTCATTGGAGGGAGATATAGGTCTCACCATTCCTTGGTTATAATGTGACCATTATCCTTGGTTGTAACATATCCATCATCCTTGATTATAACATTACCAACATCCTTGGTAATAAAGTATCCATTATCCTTTGTTATAACATAATCATCATCCTTGGTTATAATCTATCCACCTAGTTTGTTATAACTTAACCATTATCATGTGATGAAAATCATACATATGTGTACCACAAGATTATAAAACTTTTATCATATCAGAACCCATTAAAATAAATGGGTTTTATAATCATTTCATTATATCATAACCCATGTAAAAGAAATAGGTTTCATAAACATTTCTTCATTTCACCATATCATAACCCATGGAAAAGGAATGGGTTTCATAAATGTCTTTTCATAAAAAAAACATCCAAAGAAAGAATAAGAATGGTATAATTGCATAATATTTCTATTAAGTCTTAATTAACATCAAAGGACGTTATCTTATATGGAAAATGGTTTTGAAAGATCACTTGGAACATTTTTTAGGAAAATATCATATTCACTTTGAAATAAACTTTTTAAAATATCAAAAATTTCCCAAATATTAAAGAAAACTTATTACTTGAATATAACCTTGGTAACTTGTAATTTAAGCTTAAAATAATTTATTGGTCATGATAGTGGTAAATATCATTCATACCATATGTGTTAAAATAAAACATTCCTTTCATACTTTTGTAGAAAAAGACAAGAATTTCCTTGTTCATAAAATGAAAAAAAAATATTCATTTTATAAAAATATATAAAAATTAATACATGGATAAAAATGACTTTAAACAATAATATTATAATTTTGAAAATCTTCTTTAAAACATTTTAAAAAAACATGGATATTGAAGAAAAATGTTTTTTGACCAAAGATAGAAATAAAAGTGATTTTATTTAAAAATACATTTTTTGTATATTGAGTACATAATATGAGGAAAATGAAAGGAAAACATGTATTATACATAAATAACCATATTAGAATAAAATTTGAGAGTTTCTTGAGAGGTATATCATAATTTTTCACCATCATAAACTTAATTATAAATAATCCAGATAAACAATGAGATTGTAACAAAAAAACCCTTAACACTTTGGTAATTTTTGAATAATTATCCACATAAATAAAATAAACTTATATATATATTTAAATCCCCATAAAATTATTAATAAAAATAATAAAATACATTAATGGGCATTATATACACAACATCATAGAACAAGTGGTGAATATGTATGTGTCCCACAGAAATAAAATTGAGATAAAAATCCCTTACCACTTTAGTAAATTTTAAACCATAAGAACCATGATAGAATAACATAAATTGAAACTTTAAATATCATTAAAATAATTTTATTCATGATATAACATATCAATTTTTTAGTATATACACCACAAAAAATAAATGAGTGGTGAATTTGGCATAAGTCTCCCAGAATTAAAAGTGAGACTATAAATACTTTACCATGAGTCTAACTTCCTTCGTACATGTTGTAATATCCTTTATAATAAATATATATTTATTATAAATTTATGAAATAAAAATTATCATATGTATCATATGATATTTTATTTACTTATAACCATTTATCACCTATTTGTTAACACATCTTTATTTAAATCACTACTTCAAGTGATATCTGCTTCATTTTTCAGGTATGTTCTGGATCGGTAGTTTTGGTGTCTTCATTTTGATCATGGTTAAGTCATATAAATAAAGTTAAAATGATATAAATAACATATATATTCATTATATACATGTGTATAGTCATTCATAAAATATAGAGACAGAAAAATAAATTACACCGTTTATGGAGACGGTAGGTCGTACATGCGCATGAATGTTGTCTTCACTTTTTGACGGATGGAATGAAATAAAGGTAAGTAATAATTCGCATTTACATAATAATTATTATATATTATATATATTATATTTTTATTAGATATATATTTATTACATTCCAAGTAAAATGGAAATGAAAACAGGATCACATCGCTCGTGGAGGTGGTAGTCCACACGTACGCACAAGCAACGCTATCATTATCCAATGGATTAGAAGGTAAGAAATTAGATGTGATATTATTATTTATGAAGTATAAATATGTTATAATTATCATATATAAACTTTACACTCATCATAATACCCATCCATAAATGATTTTTATGAGAAATGAATTGTATCGCTACGTAGAAACAGTAATACGTTCGTATGCACAAGTGATACTTTCACTTCTCGTTTGATAGAAAGAGGTTAAATAAAGTCAGTTTAATAATAATAATAAAATTTAGGTATATTTATGATACTCAGTCTATTATTTCATGAATAATATAAAATATTTAGATGAGTCAAAATAATAATTAAAAAGAAAGTGATTGGTTAAGGAGATTGCCTCTTCTTTGAAACAACTCCTTTAGATCTCCTCTGAAGGGCTCTCGGGTTCTTATTTTGGGAATAAAAAACCTATAGATTGTGTATAGGGGATTTTATAGTATAAATTTTATATTTTGGTTGATATATAAGGCTGAAATTGGTGTAAAGAATAGAAATTATGGGTTCCCTTTAATAATTGAAGGGTAGGGAACTCTTGGAATTTCTTAAAATTGATAATATTAGAAGATAATATAATTAATAGTTTAAATAGTCTCATATAATAAAATTTGGACAATTTTGGATCACATTTTTCCCTTATCTTTTTGTTTTAACCATTTGTTAGCCCTTTTAAAAATTAACATAATATCAAAGTTTTCTACCCTTTAAGAGTTAATAATATTAATATAAAATTAAAAAAGACACATAAATGGACCATGCATGATATTTAAAACCATAAACCATTAATTTTTTTATATATAATATTTCTATCATTTAATAAAATATTATTTATTATTAAATATCATTAATTTTATTTTTAACACTATTCGTTTAATTTGACTTTAAATACATAAAAAAAGTATTCAAATATAATGATTAAAAACCTCCCTAATATGTCATATAGATCTATAAAATTCGTGGAACACATTAACTCATTCAAATTATATTAATTTTAATATTTTTAAAATCATTTATAATATTTTTTTATTAATTGGAGAAATATTGCATCGGTGTTCCATAAGAATTTAAGGACATTATATAATTTATAAAATGTATAAATAAATTTATATAATTATAATAATTTCATCAATATCAAAATTTACACTTATATTTGTTCATAACTTGTTTTTGTCCCTATGTGGACACATAAGATATATTTAAAACTAAGAGAGTGTCAGTTTGTAACATTATTTGATTTAAATATTATATAGGTCATTTTTATAGAAAAGTGTCCATTAAACAACTCAATTTTGAGCCTAATATTATAAGGGTTGAATTAAAATAATCCAATAATAATTTGGATAAAAATTATGTCATTGTCACTTATTTTTAATCTAGATTAACCTGATTTACCCTTTACCAAGGTGATAAATTTTACCATGGTTACTAATCAAATTAACCAAATATATAAGGGACATATTTCCCAAATATAGAATATATAATATAAAATTCAATTTCAATAAGTGGAATAAATTTATTTTAAAATAAGCACATAATTCACGACTAAAACCTCTTTTTATTAAAATATATTTTAAGTATAAAAATTGGTTTATTCTTATCCTATGCCTAGAAAAATATTAAATGAAATCCAAAAATGTTGATTTAATATAATATATATATATCATTAAAATAATTCATAAATATTTATTAATTTAATTTATTAACATAAAAATACATTATGCACATAAAAAATAGTTTTTCAAAAAAATATCTCTTTTAGTTTCAAATGATTTTTATTTTTATTTAAAATTAATTGATACCTAAATAATTCATTTTTTGTAACCATAAATTTTTCATAATTTATTTAATCCTATTCATACCCTCCAATAAATTCATATGTAATAACTTTCACTTTAAATATTAATATTTTAATAGTATATCATGGTTCATTTAAACTCGGTTTTTCATGTAACACAAGCTATTGAAGAAATGAAATTATTTAAAGAGAAATATATTCTAAAATATAAGGGTGTTATATTATCCATATCCCCTTAAATAAATTGTGCCCCCGTAATTAGTCTCAAACATCAAAGGTTTAATATTTGAAAATTCCTGGGTTGAAAACCACATCGTAAAAAATAATAATAAAACTTCTCTTAAGAAAAAGTGTGAAACATAAAGGTTACCTAAAATAACATAAAATTTGGTTCTCGTATATGAAGAAAATTGATGGGAAATTAAATTAAGGACATGTAAGAGAGAACTAACTCCTAAGGACTAATATATATTGATAGATAATACGGCCATGAGAAATTTAACCACCACAAAACCATAAATCTATGATGAGGTAAAAGACCATTGATTTGAAGAAAGGAAAGTAAATAGATAACATTTTTATTTCAAGATACTTTTCCTAAATTTGATCAATTCATTTACTATCTATATAAAGCACCAGATAAAATAATATTACTTTATCTCTCTTCATATCATAATAATGATCTCATCCTTTGGTTGTACTTAGATTAATTTCAACTTCATCTATTACACCAGGAAATGGATATTTGAGATGATATTTTCATGACTGAGGCATTTTTTATCAATTATAATATACTTAAGTCATTCCTTTTGACTCTAAATATTTACCAAAACCAAAATGGTTATCACGGGTTATCCAATATGGAAAAATCATACTTTAATCACTAAAACCTAATCATTTGAATCCCGAATATTAGAATATTTTAACCACATATCCTTCCATGATCAACTTAAAGATTATCTTCAAATAATTTTAATCACTAATAAAGTCTCATTCCAAAATTTATATACCCTAATCATTTCCAAAAATGAATTCATAATAAAATCATATATGCCTCCAAAAGATAATTCACCTTTTATTCCTTAAATAAGATCTTATCTTAAACAAAAACAATACCATTGGAAGTCCAGTTTATCCTTACACCAATAGATGATCATAAGTTGATTCAGAATATCAAATTTGATTTGCTTATTCTAGAATATATATAGAGATAGGTAATGAATTCTTAGAATCACATCAAATTTCACAAAAGGATGAACAATAATATTTTCATAGGGCGAATTCACAAAAAACCTCTACATGAAATCCCCAACCCTAGAGTGAAGGATAAGTGTGCCCTAATTATCATGATTCACTTCAACTATTTTGAGGTCATAAACATTACCTTTATCCTTAGGCTTAACAAGTTGTTGACACTGATCATCAAAAACCATTGAAAATTTTGGGGTTAAAGCCTCATTTATTATTTAAATCAAAGACCTCTTTCTAACTAGGTAGAGGGAGACTCATTACATATATTGAAGGCCCAAGACCAAGTGGTCTGAATAAAAGGCCCAAAAGCCCATTTTTTGGCTTAAAGGGACCTTTGGTGAAGAGTACTACTACAGTACCTGGGCTACTATAGTACCTAGGCTACTATAGTATCTGGGCTGCTATAATACCTTCTACTATACCACCTTCAATGATTATTTGGTATCTTATTTTCTTCTACATCATTATTCAGTTTATTCATCCCATGTCAACATTCATGGGATTTATGAACCACACTTCCACATTTAAAGAACCACCCAATTATATTCAATAAATTCCCTTAATTTTTTTCTCTATATTTCTAGCATATATATAGATGAAATTTATTTCCACCATATGATTTATTCAAGTTTTCATGAGACTCGATCTTACTTTTCTTATAAAAACCATGGGAATGATGGTAATCTCCAATTTCCATTTCTACCTTGATAGAAAATCAAACAAATTCTTCATAGCTATTGAATTATCTTATGGATAACACCCTTAGGAGACTTGGTTTTAATCCACTAAAAAATCAATCAACCTTAATTTTGAGTTGGATGATAATACCAGACACATGCCTCAAAAGTCTTGTAAAATTTTCCTCATAGGTACCAGTGGATTCATCATCCCTGTATGTTATCTCAAATAATTATTTATCCATTTTCATATGAAGAATGAGAAGTACATATTGAAAAATATACTCTTAAATTCATCCCACTCTAGAGAGTAAATTTATTTCTATTGCCTCATATTCTTGATTAGAGTCCACCATTGATCTGCTTATCCTTCTAAAAAACGGACAACCAAAATGACTTTTTCATGATCCAAACATTAGAGAATGGAAAATATATTTTCAGTGGTACTAATCTATTTCTTAGAAACTAAAATATCAGTAGAACCACTAAATGAATGTGGTTATTTCCTCATGAAGTACTCAATAGAACATTTTTACCTCTTATACTTGTTTGTAAGTTCATCATAATTTATAGCTTGATAAAAAAATTGAGAATATCAATGAGATTTTTCATTCCAACTCTTATAACATTTAGTTTCTCAGGAGTAAAATAATTATTTTCTATCACATTCTTTATTAACATGATTCCTTCAGGTTCCATCCATTGAATAAAACCAAAAAGAAAAGTGTAATCATCATTATATAATAATAAGAGTGATTTATCATATAATCATGAAATATACATCATAGTATGTCTAAATCATGGTATATTCTTCTTGATCGATGGGATCATAGGTTTAACCTGGGTTATCTATGGTCATTACCAAAACTTTAGGATGTTATCCTATACTTAGACTTATCCCTATGGGTTTCACCAAAGTTTTCTAATAATAAATTCCAAATATTGTCTAAAGCCTCCTCTCATACCAACTATAAAGGCTTAGTATTTTCATACATAAATATTATATCTTTTTAGATGAATATTTAATACATTTCACAAACAAACACCTTAGGACCATAAAGTTTTAGTGGATTTGGAGACTGAATAGACAATATTATTATCTCATGAAAGATATTCAACATATTCTACAAAGACCTTCCCATTTATTACTATTCATAGACAAACCCTATTTAAAACCTTTCTTCATAACTTAGGGAAATGATACATAAAAAAGGGTGAGCTCAGATTCTTAGTAAGGGTAAATATGAAATATATCAATAGATGATCATATGAAAGAATAATATAATCATAATGTTATGAGATCATGACCATAACTTAAAATTTTTATACCCAATATATCAAAAATAATAAACATGATTCATGGAATAAATCTTTATCATTTCAAAATTCATGATTCAAAAGAGTGATAAATCATCATGAATAAATATTGAACCATAATTTCATATTATAGAAGTGTGGAACAATCATAAGTATAGAAACTATTTCATAATTCAAGGTTAACTACCAAGTAAATCAAATCATAATATATTGGTCCTCAACACCTATTTCCTATAATAGATCAAACACATAAACTAGTTTCCCATAATAGATCAACCACATTTACTTATTTCCCTTAGTTATCTCATGAGATATAAAACTTTACCTAATGCATTTGAGGGAGATATAGGTCTCACCCATCCTTAATGTGACCACCTTACTTGGTTATAACATAACCATATTCTTTGGTTGTAACATAACCACCATACTTGTTTATAACGTAAGCACCATCCTTGGTTATAACATAACCACCGTCACATGATGAAAACCATACATATGTGTGTTATAAGATCATAAAAATTTTATCATATCAAAATCTATGAAATTAAATGGTTTTTTTAATCATTTAATTATATAATCCCTTGTAAAATAAATGAGTTTCATAAACATTTCATCATTTCATCATAGCATAACCCATGGAAAAGGAACGGGTTTCATAAACATATTTTTATCATGAAAATAAATCATCTAGATAAATAATTAGGATGGTATCATAGGATAATATCCATAGTAAATCTTAAGTAACATCAAAGTGTGTCATCATAAATGGAAAATGGTTTTGAAATATCACTTCGAACATTTCTTGAGGAAAATATCATTTTCAATTTGAAATAACATTTTTAAAATATTGAAATTTTATAAATATTAAATAAAAAAATATTTCAAAATAACCTTGGAAACTTTTAATGTAAGCTTTAAATCTTTTATCATTTGTGATGTATATTGTTTCGGTGCGGATGTGCGTCGGGTTACGCTGTTCCGCCAGGACGCGTTCGCGCGTGCACCCGTCAACCCGAGGGGATGGGCGCGCGGCTTGTGGTCCCGCAGTCCCGCTTTCCAAGGGCGGGCGGCATCCGTCCCTTATTCAGGGGCGTCTGCTCCTTGATCGAAACCGGGATGATGGGATGTCGGCTCCTCCTTCCTTAGACGTCTCCTCGGAACTCGTCGCCTAATCCGGGTCTCCCTCATAGACTTAAGAATGTTCGTGAATCTCGTTCCCGGCGCCATATCTTCATGGACACCGGTTAATTACGCTGCTTCCGCCCGGACGTTCCAAGGAGTCTGGGCGGGGGCAGCAACCTGCGGTGAGAAGGCCGGGTGGCTCTGGGTGCTGGGGGCGTGTCGTAACACTGCGGCTCTGCACGTCTGTCTTCCGTCCCTAATAGGGCTTCTCGAAGGCATGATGGCCTGAGGCATCCCGTACTAGGTGCGGGGAACTGTGTCACCTGAGGTTTTCCTCAGCTTCCCATGTTTAACACGGGGTATGCCGCGAGTTTAACGTCCAGCGGGGACGGCATCGGACCGATCAACACGAAAAGTGGATCAGATGACAGAACCCCCTCGCGGGGAACCTCCGACGCTGGGGCCAGCACATGGGCGGCTTCCCAAGTAACGTGGAGTGAAGTGAAGTGGCATGACCCCACCGGGATGTGGCGGCCCGGGTAAGGATCAGGATGGATGATGGAGTAAAGAGCTTGGACCCCAGAGGGGCTTCCTACGTACCGCGCGTTAACACGGATCAAAGTCAACGTAGTTCGGGTATACAGTTTAACGTCATGCTGGACGTCGGCAAGCCGACTCACGAAGAGGTCGAGGCCGCCGGGCGGAGGATTGAACCGAACCACCTCGCACAGAGGGGGGATGGAACGGCCGGGTGGATCACAGTTTCACGTCATGCTGGACGATAAAAGGGGAAATGGAAAAGGGGGGCTGTGGGGAGGCACCGCGGAGATACACACAGGCAGTCTCCCACAGGGGCGGATTCATAGGTGAATCAACGCAAGCGTGAACCCTGGAGGGGTCCACTGATGGACGAACCGACGTAAATACGACCGGGACGACCAGGTGGTGGGCTTGGACCTCAGGGAGGCTTCCTACGTACCCTGTATAGAAGACAGGGATCAAAGTCTACGTAGTTCATTCTGTCAGGACTTACGCACTCGGGGCAGCCCGGATACTGCAAAACTCAGTTGGAAGGGACTTGGACCGAAAGCAAAAGACGCCTCGATCCCAGTCAGACCCTCTACTGGCTTCGGCAGTGGGGAGGTGCAATGGAGATACACATGTTCAGCCTCCCACGAGAAACTAGGGGTTTGTAATACCCTGCCCCCGTAGGGAAAAGCCACTCCCATTAAATCGTCCCAAAAGGGGGACAATCCCGACGTCCCTGCAGAGACGAGCGGGTGGGGGCCACGTCCAAACCGGGGGAGACCCTGCGTGCGGAGCACGGGATCAGGTTGCGGACGGTTTAGCGTCTTGCCAGACGAAGTACAGTTTAACGTCATGTGTTGAGGACGAAGCGGACGGTTTAACGTCTTGCCGGACGAAGTACAGTTTAACGTCATGTGTTGAGGACGAGGCACTTGGCAGTTTAACGTCTTGCAGCACGGACGATGGGGGCTAGGCAGTTTAACGTCGTGCAGCTTGGACGGGTGTGCAGTTTAACGTCATGCTAGGCATAGGTTGCCGGACGAAGCACTTGGCAGTTTAACGTCTTGCAGCGCGGACGATGTACAGTTTAACGTCGTGCAGGACGTATAGGCAGTTTAACGTCATGTTGGACGAGTATGCAGTTTAACGTCATGCTGGACATACGTGCGTGTCACTTCGCGCAAGCCTGGAGGGCCGCACGGGAAGGCAACGCACGGTGCGGGCACCCGGGATGAGAATCATCGGGTGCCACACAGGCGGGTACCCTTAGGAGGTCAACGGGGACGACCCTGGCAGATTGCGCGCAAAAAGGAAGCTTTGCGCGCAATACTGCGGGCCGGCGCGCAATCGGGGCGGCTGGCGCGCAATTGGGCCAGCGCCTTGCGCGCGGATGCTTGAGATTGCTCACACCGGGCTTCGGATAGCGCGCGGGGGCAACGGCTCATTCTCTAATGAATGGCCACTTGAAAGAAGGGGGGGTGCGCGCAATCAGGCCGGATTGCGCGCACCCCGGGGGCAATTGCGCGCAAGCGGGTTCTTTTGCGCGCAAAGGCCTTAGGGTGAATGTTTAGTCAAATGAAAGGAGCCAGCGGGGATTGCGCGCGAAGGCGGACCCCGAGGCTTTCTTGCGCGAAAGAAAGGAGGTTACCTGAAGTTCGTCATTGCGCGCGGAAGGGGTTGAATTGCGCGCACGGGAGACGTTTCGACTTCCAGCCACCTTTGAAACGTTGGGGGTCGCCTTGTATTTATAGGCAACCCCGGGCGCGGAATCCAGGGTGCGAGCGCGAAATTCTCCTCGCGGGCGCGGAATCGGGCGCGGCGCGCAAGGGAGTCGTGCGGACCCGCGGCGCGCAAAATTGCGCGCCGGACCGGCGCGTTGCGCGCAACCCGGGGGCTTTCCGCGCGGGACATCACCTTTGCGCGCGGGCCTCTGAAATTCCGCGCAAGGCCTCCGGGCCCTCCGAAACGTTCTTCCGACTCCAAATATCACTTCGCTTTCCGCATCCGGAGCTTCGTTTGGGAACAACGGACTTTTCCGGCGTCTACAAAAGCCCCCCCTCGGAATCTGATCGGCGAGAGGTCGCAACGATCGGGTTCCGAGGGAGACGCCGGAATGCCGAAGTCCTGGGCGGCGCGGGACTTAGGCGCGCAAAAAGGGGCGCCGGTCGCGAAATTCGCCGCTGCGGTCGCGCAAAGCGCTTTCCGCGCAGCGCGGACCCGGCCTCGCCTATAAATAGGGGCGCTGGGTCCCGCGTTCCGTACTCTGGCCTTCCGCGCGATAAGCTCCAAAGCTCTCGTGCGCGAAATTGCCTCTTCCGGTCGCGAAATTCGCCCGATCGGCGCGCAAACCGTCCGGATTTCGCCTGTTTTTGCGCGAAAACCCGGAACTTTGCGCGACAGTCTTCCCAATTGCGCGCCGTCCACTTGGATTGCGCGCCGCCTCTCAAACTTTTCCACCAGCCTCGTCCGATCCCGCACGCTTCATCCCTTAACCCGCACGACTCCCGAATCTTCCGAGATGGCCGCGTACAGAGGAAATGAGGGGGATGCCGCCACTCGCAGAGCTGAGATGGCGACGAACGAGGAGGTTTACGGAGCCAAGGAGATTGTTTCCAACAATCAATCCTTGTTCGACTTACTAACGCCGGCCCAGAAGACATACCCATTGTCAGACAACCTGCCGCTCTGGAACTTCGGCATCCTGGATGAGGTTCCAGTGCCAGGGTTCGAGGTTGATGCGCCGCGGACCTGGGTGACCCGGGAGGACGAGCTTCTCCGCTATAACATCACCAACAATGGGCATCCTGCCAGGGAGACCAGACACTTGGATGTCTATGTCCTGAACCCGAGGACGCGAACCATTGATGGGGGTGAGCCTACTGCGGAGAATTCTCCAGCCCTCTACTCGAGCATATATCGCCAGAGCGTCACGGACGACACCAAGGGCTGGCTGAAGGACTGGGACTTGCGGTCTGGGGGCAACTTTACCAGTGAATGGGCCTGGGCGTTCTGGGTACGCCACACTTGCGATCACTTCGCAGAGGAGCTGCGGTACATCGGCCTGTTTGAGGCGGTGTGGACGTCGCAGTTCCACTTCTACCAGCAGTCTGAGCTCGGGCCGGAGCTGTTCACTCGCTGGTCCCCGGATACCAACACCTTCCATCTTCACCATGGGGAGGTCGGCATCGGTCTCTGGGACATCCACTGCATCGGAGGTATCCCGCTGGAGGGCTACCAGTACGATGAGTTCCTGCCACCGAAGAACATCTGGGAGGACAGGTCACGGACTCCCATTCTGACCTGGCATCTGCTTGACCTGGCTACGCAGCGGCTCGGGATCCAAGACTTCCAGAAGGACATAGCCTACAAGGATTGGTTCGGCCAGTTCCTGGAGCATGACCCGGCGGTCAAGATGCCAGGCAGGGGGAAGCGGTGCCCGACCGCAGCTCAGAGGAGCCGGAACGGGTCGTACTGGCGGGTCCTGGAGACGGGCGATTACCGCTCATGGGGGTACCGCGTCATCGAGGCCCGGGACCCGAATGTCCGGTACGCGGCGTTCCTGGCCGCCTTTCTGAGCGGGTGGCTCCTGCCAGTGCGGGATGCGAGGATGGGCGTCCGCCCGGCGACGCTGGCGATGGCGGGCGCCATGGCTGCCAATAAGAGGTACAACCTCGGGGTCCCAGTACTGGCGAGGCTGTATGCCATTCTGGGACGCATCTCACGAGGGGGGTCGCCACGAAGGATCTGTGGGCCCTTTCAGTTCTTCCACGGATGGGTGGCTGCTCACCTCGGTGGGTATACGTTCCCAAATGCCATCAGTCCTCCGGGCAACGGCCTGCGACCCTCCCTGCTGAACATTGCGGGGGTCGCTCCGATGACCCTCAGTGAGGAGGGCGTGAGGGTTCGGATTGGCAATCATGCCAATTTCAACTTCAGCCCGTTCCCCACTCCCGTCGGCCAGATGATCGACAACGGACAGGGCCCGCTGGAGCAGCATGAATACTTCCTGAACATGCGGGGCGGGGTGCTCGTGACTCGGATCGACGGGAAGGTGATCTGCGAGCCTTACGTGCCGACCCGGTTCGCCAGGCAGTTCGGGTGCCTTCAACGGATGCCGAAGAGGGTATTCACTGCTGTTCGGGAGGAGACGAACCCTTGCGTCCTTCGCCAGATGTGGCTGATGTTCGTCGCCTTCGGCTCTGGCGACGTCATCACCCTCCCTCCCACCGGAGTTAACGCAGGCTTGGCAACCGAGTACGCCGAACACTGGGCCATCGCGTACCCTGAGGGGCTCTTGCGGAAGCTAGTTCGGCGGCTCGAGGCTACCCGTGCGGAGACCGGGCGTCAAGGAAGGAGGCGAGGCGCCGCAACACGGGGGAGAACGGAGGCGCGCCAAGCAGCGGGGCCGGCGCGAGCAGGGACTTCGGCGGCGGGCGCATCGCAGGCTGCCGCTACGACCTCGGCGCCCAGAGAGGGGGCACATGCGGCGGTCGAGGAGCGGCCCGGGAAGCAGGTGAGACGTCTGCTCGAACCCTCCCACGATGCAGTCTTCCCGGCGCTGTGGTCGGCCTGGATGACCCTGCGGCAGTCACTGGGGACCGACGTCATCTGGCGAAAGATACTCAGAGAAGGAATCTATCTGCCAGAGGTCGGGCGCCTCCAGATCACCGACAGGGTGGACTTCAACCGGCAATATGCATATCTGACGGCCATGGACGAGTACGCGCGCCAACGTGGTCAGCGTGCGGAGCCATCCCTTCTGGTGAAGGTGATGCTCGGTCTCGAGCCCGCTCCGGAACAGATGCCGCCGGAAGAAGATGACAGTAACGACTCCGAGGAGGAGGAGGAGACGGGGGAGGATGAAGGCTCCGAGGGAAGGTCCCATCGGGGGAGCCCACGGGAGAGCGGCGAGGTGGCCGGCTCTGACAACGTTGATGTCACTGAGCTCCTCGAGGTCCGCTTCCATCCCTACTCAACTTGCTTCATCCATTCTCTTATGCAGCTTCTAACCCGTTTCTCCATCCTTCTCAGGAGCACACGGACGTTGGCCAAGCGTCCTCGGCAGGAGTAGGAGAGGCGCCAGCAGGACAAGGCGGGGGCCAGACACCCATCATTGAACTGACAAGCGCTGAGGGGTCCCCCGCTGCAGCTGTTCCTGCGGCGGCCGGGGCAGCGGAAGATGACGCTTTGAACCCCCGTAAGTCTCCTTGCTTTACTGCCGGTGCTTGCCATTGACGATCCGTGACTAACCATGGCATGCCCTGCGCAGTGATCTCAACATCGGAGGCTCGTCGGGTTGCCGAACCCGGGCCATCTACGAGTGGACCAGTGGTGGACACGCCGCTTGCTCCGGAACAGGCTTCCCAAACCGAGCCGGCCCCACCAACTGCTGATCAAGGGGCTGCGGACATCGGCGGTGCTGACATCGGAGAGAGGTTGGGGGCTGACGAGGGTGTCAGCGCCGCTGGGGAGAGAGAAGAAGGTTTCCCGGATGTTGGGGAACCTATCCCTCGTGAGGACCTCCCAGGGGCGGACCCTGCAGCAGACCTGCTGGCTGCCTTCCCTGCCTACCGGCCTGCCGACCCAGAGGAGATGGATGACTCGGACGCGGAGGCGGTCGAGGATAGCCGGGTAACGCGACGCAGGGGGTGGAAGTGCATCCAGCGCTTCCTCAAGCGAGACCCATCGGAATGGCTGGGGCGCATGGGATCACTTCAGACCTGGCTGCGCTTCCTGTGTGCCGGGGGAGCTGATGCTCAACGCCTCCATCTGACGGTCCGTGATTTCATGGCCGAGAAGATGCGCGAGAGCCGCCGGCGTGCCGACGTCGCACAAAGTCGGGACATGTCGGAGAGCACGCAGGCGCTCATCGCGGCAGAGCAGGAAGTCCGGCGCCTCGAAGGGCAGGCGGCAGAGAAGGAGGCCTTCGTCGCAGCATGTACCGAGCTTGTGGAGCAACTATCGGCACAACTGATCGACGCTCAGGTACAGCTGACGGAGGCGGGCCAACAGATGGTCACACTCCAAGTCGAGCGGGAACGTGCACAGGCCAGGATTGACGAACTGCGTGCTGCGACCGCCGACGAGGAGAGGGCACGCAGAGAACGAGAAGCAGCCCTGGAGGCCACCAGCCAAAGGGTAGCGGCATTAGAAAGACTCATTCAGCACGCTAATCCCTAGGGGCTTTGTTTTTTGCCATTCCCAGAACATTTGCTTCCGCTACTTAATATTTTGATCCACTTGTATGAATCGCCATATTTATCTGCGTCTTTTGGTTTAACATGCTCAACCACAAATTGTCTCGTGGGAGCGTTAACCAAGCATCAGGCATCCATAATTGGGCCTGGGTTTCTGGAGAAAAGAGGGAGATCATTCCTAGGAAAGGAGACCTCAGACCTAACCAATGTATCATCCCCCAACTTGTTCCAACACACGAGCGGGACAACGCTAGGGGCGTTGAGATTTTATCCGAACATAGGGAAATGAGAAAAGGTGAATCGCGTGTCCCGAATCCAGACATCCACAACGATCGGCCTTCCAGGAAATGCCCAAGACGGTAGGCGGACAGTGGATCGACCATAAAAACTGCAATAGACGGACCGAAAAAGGCCATCATTCATATTGCAGGAGGCGGACCACATGTCATCATGAATACCGCTTTGGGGTTCCTTCAGACACAAGGGTGGAAAATCCAGATCAACAGGGCATGCGAAGCGTGGGGCGAAGTGACGATTTGTTCGGACAGAATCCAACGCTCTCAAAATTGCGCCACCGTGGGGAAAGCGTATTAGGCGGATGCACTAATCTGGCCGTGAGTCACCTCAATTCTCAGACAGCACCTCTCTGACGAGGAAACTGTCGCTTCCCATCATTGCGATGGGGCATCCCGAGCTGAATCGGGGAGAATATCACAACTGCACCACTCTACCCGAAGTCAGGCCAGACGGCCGGCGACGAGGAGGGGCGGGACTTATCGATCCCTGAGGCTGGACCCGAGTCGAAATGCCCGGGCGTTCCTACGTACTCCATCAGGCTGGAGATCAAGCCACACGTAGTTCTGAGAGTGCAGTTTAACGTCATGCAGGACGTAGGACCCCATTTGGGGTAGATCTTAGTTTAGGGTCTTAGAGCTCGGACCATAAGGGCTGGATCTTAGTTTAAGGTCTTAGAGCTCGGACCATAAAGGTGGAGGATCTTAGTTTAAGGTCTTAGAGCTCGGACCATAGGGCTAGAGGATCTTAGTTTAAGGTCTTAGAGCTCGGACCAGAAGGGGAGATCTTAGTTTAAGGTCTTAGAGCTCGGACCATAAAGGGGGGATCTTAGTTTAAGGTCTTAGAGCTCGGACCATAAGGGCTAGATCTTAGTTTAAGGTCTTAGAGCTCGGACCAGAAGGGGAGATCTTAGTTTAAGGTCTTAGAGCTCGGACCATAAAGGGGGGATCTTAGTTTAAGGTCTTAGAGCTCGGACCATAAAGGGGGGATCTTAGTTTAAGGTCTTAGAGCTCGGACCATAAAGGGGGGATCTTAGTTTAAGGTCTTAGAGCTCGGACCATAAGGGCTAGATCTTAGTTTAAGGTCTTAGAGCTCGGACCAGAAGGGGAGATCTTAGTTTAAGGTCTTAGAGCTCGGACCATAAAGGGGGGATCTTAGTTTAAGGTCTTAGAGCTCGGACCATAAGGGGAGATCTTAGTTTAAGGTCTTAGAGCTCGGACCATAAAGGGGGGATCTTAGTTTAAGGTCTTAGAGCTCGGACCAGAAGGGGAGATCTTAGTTTAAGGTCTTAGAGCTCGGACCATAAAGGGGGGATCTTAGTTTAAGGTCTTAGAGCTCGGACCATAAGGGGAGATCTTAGTTTAAGGTCTTAGAGCTCGGACCATAAAGGGGATATCTTAGTTTAAGGTCTTAGAGCTCGGACCATAAAGGGGGGATCTTAGTTTAAGGTCTTAGAGCTCGGACCATAAGGGCTCAAAGCACGCCACATCGTGGTCATATCCCCTGGATATGCGAAGATGCACTGAGGGATAGTGTCAAGAGTGTCGAGGTTTCGCCTGGTCAGAATGGGAGGTGGAAAATGTGAATCATGCGGCCATTCACTCGAGGACCGGGAGCACCGGCGTGACGATATGAGAATACTGCCGACCGTGGCGGAAAAGCAGCATCAACATCGCACCAACCGTTGGTGGAATGAGGCAGCAAACGAGCATCGACCGCTCAATCGCAGGATTTATATCGATTTGCTGCCCGAGGCCATTGGGGGTACCGGCCCGAGTCGGTGGGAGAGCACTGAGGCATTGTGTCCGAACCGTTCACGGGGGCTCCACCCAGGGCGTAGACGATGGGTCCGAATGAAAGGGAGCACGAAGCCTGAAAAGTGGAGGAAACCTGACCAAGCGGATCCTGACCCTCCTGGCAATAAACCAGAGTACTCTTGACACCGGTGGACCACGGCAAGGGGTCGGGGAACACGCCTTGAGGGTGACCTGAAGGCGGCGGATTCCCCAGAGAAGGGGGAATCTCTAAGAGGTGGGGGGCTGGACCCGAAGTTTCAAACATCCGGGCGTTCCTACGTATCCCATAAGGATGGGAATCAAGCCGCACGTAGTTCTTGAAGCGCGGTGCAACACAATCGGGCACCAGCGCGGGGAAGAGTGCGGGTCTGACCCTCGCACACAAAAGGAGCGGCATTTGATATTTCTTGTTTGTCCTTAAAGATGAATGGTTTTTCTTTGTGCGGCGACATGCCCGTGATTGAGAAATCTCTGGCGTCGCCACAATAATCAAGCCATGGAAGGCATTGATGAATGGCGTGGTCATTAACCAGCGCCCAACATGAGTGTCCCCTGAGGAGGACATCACGATGCAGTGCCGTTTCTCGTCGGGCGGCCAAGACGATCACAGTTTACGGTCGTGTGGTAGGACCAAACAACACAGTTTAAGGTCGTGTGGTTCGGACCATGGAGGAACCCGCTTATCGCGGTACGGCGGACACGGCGGAGGTGGGAACATACCCAGCCCTGCGGTCACGCACGATTCCAGGAAAAGAGTCTTGGGATAGGGGTCTGCGTATGTCCATCACCCGAGGGGCAGAGATGCTAGCCTCCAGATATACTGGGCCCAGAACGCAATTGTTCGGGCGACTCCCTCCTCCTTATGGGGACGAGGGTCCAGCTACGCATGGCCCTTAGGGAGGATATCTGCATATATCCTTGGTGCTCAGATCATGGGAGCCTCGAACGACATCATTACCCTGGTTGGTCTGCCTAACGTGTAGAGGCGTACCGGAGGTCGGTATGAAGAGAGTGTCAAGATCCCACTACAACGCACAAAGGCGGAGTGTGATGAGGACTGCGCAACCAATGTTCAGAGCCCGAGAGAGCTGACATGGCGATCAAGGACGTTGCTGACGCATTCACAACACAACATCCGATCGCGTCAGCCTAAGACGGGGCAAGCAAACGAGCATCAACCGCTCAATCGCAGGATTCATATCGATTTGCGGCCCAAGACCCACCGGTAAATCGACCCGGAGCGGTGGGAGAGCACTGAGGCATTGTACCCAAACCGCTAACGAGGATCCCTTTGAGTGAAGGCTCGAACAAGAGGAAGCGCGAGGCCTGACAAGCAACACAGGACTTGTCGGGATTGAATCTGACACTACGAGTCATAGACCGAAGCACCCCGAAACACGTTAACAGATCTCCGGAAAGGGTCGGAGGACTCACCCCGAGAGCAACCGAAGGGGGGCAGATCCCCGCAATCAACCAAGAGACGGGGCTGGACCTGAGACACAAGTGTCCAGGCGGTCCTACGTATCCCATAAGGATGGGAATCAAGCCATACGTAGTTCTGGAAAGGCAGTTTAACGTCATGCAGGACGATGAGGGGTGTGAGGTAGTCCCACACACGGGGGAGGCGTACGGCGCGGCCAGTAGACCGACGTGAATGAGGACATAATCCCCTGCTCACGCGATACGCCTCGCACAAAAAGGAGGGGAACTGGGGCCAGAGGCCCAACGCGGGATAGGGATTCCCGGGAAATGGGGCTGGGCCTGAAACATGATGTCCAGGCGGTCCTACGTATCCCACAAGGATGGGAATCAAGCCATACGTAGTTCTTGAAGTGCAGTTTAACGTCATGCAGGACGATGAGGAAAAAAGAAGGGGGGAGCAGAAGGCATCCCCAAACGTGGAGGGGGGCGTACAGCGTGACGAACAAACCGACGTGAATGAGGGCATAGCCCCGCACTCACACCATACGCCGCACACCCCGGGGCAACTGGGCCAAGGGCCCGAGATGGGATGGAAATTCCCGAAGGATGGGGCTGGGCCTGAAACACGAGGGTTCAGGCGGTCCTACGTATCCCATAAGGATGGGAATCAAGCCGCACGTAGTTCTCGAGTGGCAGTTTTACGTCATGCAGGACGAATGCTGAACAGTTTAACGTCTTGTAGCTCGGACGTAGTGCAGTTTAGCGTCATGCAGGACGAAGCACTTGGCAGTTTAACGTCTTGCAGCGCGGACGAATGCTGAACAGTTTAATGTCTTGTAGCCTGGACGAATGCAGTTTAACGTCGTGCAGGACGTGGTGACACTCAGGCAAAGTATTGCTTGAGGAACCTAGCGTTGGTGGGAGGAGTGACACGCTCACCATCCATAGTCGCTAGGGAGTACGCGCCATTGGGATAGACCTTGTGGACAACAAAAGGTCCCTCCCACTTGGGCTCCAACTTGGGCGGCTTCCTGCCGGGGATCATCGGTGCTCTTAGGGCTAGCACTAGATCACCCTGCAGGAAGGAGCGGAGGCGAAGCTTCTTATTGAAAGCTCGAGCCATCCTGCTTTGATGCCTCTCCAAGTTGTGCAAAGCGCGAAGTCTATTCTCATCCAGTGCTTCCAACTCGACTAGACGGGCTTCAGCAACTCTGTCCGGCGCTTGCTGGTCGTAGACCGCAGTGCGCAAGGACGGTAACTGGATCTCGATGGGCAGGACGGCCTCAGCTCCATACACCAGGGAATAAGGGGTCATCTGGGTGGAATTGCGAGTCGTCGTCCGATAAGCCCAGAGGGCGTTGGGGAGCTTGTCCGGCCAACTCTTCTTGTTCTGACCAACCATCTTTTGCAGAATGTTAGAGAGGGTTTTGTTAAACGCCTCGATCTGTCCATTCGCCTGTGCATGATAGCGAGATGTATGGTTCGAGCGGATGTTATACTTGGCGTACAACTTCTTCAACTCGGCTGCTCGGAAATTGGTTCCGTTATCCGTGAGGATAGCGTGAGGCACTCCAAATCGATAGATGATGTTGGAGGTCACGAAGTCAGCGATCGAACAGGATTTGACCTCTCTGAGCGGAATCGCTTCTGCCCATTTGGAGAAGAAGTCCGTAGCGGTCAGAATGAACCGGCACTGGCGAGCTGTCGCCGGCGGGTAAGGTCCTACAACGTCCAGTCCCCAGACTGCAAAGGGCCAGGAATACCTTGTGGTATGGAGAGGCTCCGGCGGCCGATGCACAAAGTTCGCATGAACCTGGCACGCATGGCACCTCCTGGCGTACTCGATGCAGTCATGGATCATAGAGGGCCAGAAGTATCCCAACCTCCGAATCTGGTGGGACAGCTTCGGCCCAGTCTGGTGGGCGCCGCATGAACCAGCATGAACCTCTTGCATGACTCGCGGGATCTCAACTCCCTGAAGGCAACGGAGGAGAACACCATCAAATCCGCGTTTGTAGAGGATCTGCTCCAGGCCGGGACTGCTCTGGAGGACGAACTGCGATGCGCGGCGTCGAACTCGCTCGCGCTCGGCCCGATCTGACGGAAGAATGCCATGTTGGAGGTACTCAACCAAAGGCGCCCTCCAATCACGGGCTGATTCGACTGCTATATCCGGGGTACTCGGGGCTCCGGGCATAGGGGCAACCACGGTGAGATTGCTCACCAATGGGCCGCGATCTTCCTCCGGGATAACGGGAGCGATGAGCCTGCGGCGCGTCACGCGGACGATCAGGTTGTCCTGTTCAGGTTCCGCAAGTGACGCAGCCAGGCTGGCCAAAGCATCTGCTCGACCGTTCTGCGACCGGGGAACATGGACAATTTCCGGCCGAGAAGGGAACCGGGCCATCAGAAGAAGGGTGCACTCCAACAATGGCACAAGTTCCGGCTTCCTGACAACGTAGTCGCCATTGATCTGCTTAACGACCAGCTCGGAGTCCCCTTTCACGCACAGACGGGGCACGTCGATCTCGAGAGCCAACTCGAGGCCGGTGATGAGGGCATGGTATTCCGCCTCATTGTTGGTACAGCCCTCTGACAACAGGAAAGAGTATGGCAGCACGGCTCACTCCGGGGTAATGAAGACGATGCCCAAGCCCACTCTATTGAGCTTAGGATTATCGAGTCTTCTACCGGTGGGGCTCCGGGAGGCACCGTCAAAGTGCATCTGCCAGCATGGATCGGCTCGATCAACCGAGAGAATGGTCTCATCAGGAAAGCCTAGATCCAGCGGCTGATCCGCGGAGGTCGGGTGAGCGGCCAGAAAGTCTGCCAACGCTTGCCCTTTGATGGCCTTCTGAGACACATACCTGATGTCGAACTGCTGGAGAATCACAGCCCACCGCGCTAGACGGCCAGTCAACATAGGTCGGCTCAGGATATATTTCAACGGGTCTACCCGAGAAACCAACTGTACCTCATGGTGCTGCAAGTAGTGCCGTAATTTCTGTACGGCAAATACGAGCGCCAGGCAGCTCTTCTCGATGGGGGAATACCTAACCTCCGCATCGAGGAGCATGCGACTGAGGTAATAGAGGCTATTCTCTGTTCCCTCGTTGTTCTTCTGGGCGAGAAGGGCACCCAGGGACCGTTCCAGGGCGGTCACATAAAGGACCAGCGGCTTTCCGGATACGGGCGGCATCAGGACCGGAGGTTGAAGCAGGTACTGCTTGATTTCCTCGAAAGCGGTCTGACACTCTTTATCCCATACATAGGTGGCACCCTTCTTCATAAGCCGAGAAAAGGGCTTACACTTGCCGGCCAGATTCGCGATGAATCGGCGTATATAGGCTAAGTGGCCTTGGAACCCTTGCAGTTCCCGGACGGTACCCGGGGGAGGCATCTGGCTAATCGCCCTGATTTTCTCTGGGTCAATCTCAATACCCCGGTATCTTACCACAAATCCAAGGAACTTTCCGGAGGTGACCCCAAAGGCACACTTCAACGGGTTCATCTTCAGGCAGCGAGACCGGAGGAAGCTGAACACTTTCTCAAGATCTTTGAGATGGTCCTGACGCTGGCGCGATTTGACAACCAAGTCGTCGACGTAGCATTCCACCAGTGTGCCGAGGATTGGCTTGAATATGCGGTGCATCGCCCGTTGGTAGGTGGCACCTGCATTCTTCAGGCCGAAGGGCATGACCCGGTAGCAAAAGGTACCTTGGGGGGCCCTGAAGGCAGTGAACTCCTCATCCTCAGGGGCCATCCGAATTTGGTTGTATCCGGAGTATCCATCCATGAAGGAGAGGGCTTGGAACCCTGCCGTGGCATCAATCAACAGCTCTGTCACTGGAAGGGGAAAATCATCCTTCGGACAGTGGCGGTTGAGATCGCGGAAGTCGATGCAGACTCTAATCTGCCCGTTCTTCTTCCTGACCGGCACAATGTTGGCCAGCCATTTGGGGTACTGAACTTCCCTCACGAAGTTGGCTTTGATAAGCTTGTCAACTTCGGCCTCAACCATGGCACCGTGGGATGGGTGCATCTTCCTGGGAGGCTGCTTGAACCCGCGATGGTTCGCCGGGAGACCAAGGCGGTGGACGGCTACCTGAGGATCTAGCCCCGGCATCTCGTCATAGCCCCAAGCGAACACATCGCGGTGCTGCCTGAGAAAGTCCACGTACTGCTGCCGCTCCTCAGAGGGCATGGCGGCACTAACCAACGTGGGTCTTGGATCGGCCTCGGTTCCAAGGTTCACCTGTATTAACTCATCGACCGTGGCGGGGACGCCCTCCTCAAAGGCTGGGGGTGCATCTTCCACGTCCTCTCCACTCGGGGAGGGATCGTCCACGGGAGAGACTGCGTTGGAAACTGCATTGGGGCTACCAGATCCTGCTGGGCCACTGGTGCTGGCGCGGGCGGTCGCGGCCATCTCATCAGGAGACTCGCGGACCGTCAAGACCATGGCGACGTCCAACCGGTGAATCGGGAGGACGTAAGCGTCATCCAGACTTGCCCAGGGATCGCTTGCAACAGCGACAGGCTCAATCTCACCTGCCAGGATCTGCTTATCCTTGCTCTTGTAATAGTCCGCGTCCAGATAACGGGCTTCACATGAGGCAAAAGGAGAGGCATCTCCTTGAAGCACGCCTACTCGACCATTAAGGGAGTATTTGAGGCATTGGTGGTATGACGAGGGAACCGCCGCGTGATGGTGAAGCCATGGCCTGCCCATCAATGCGTTATACGCAGTGTCCTGAGAGACTACCATGAATTCGATGTTGGCAACCAAGTCACCGAACTGGGTCTTCAAACGTATCTTGCCGACCGGGGTTTGCTCGGTGCGGTCGTACCCCTGGATCCTGAGGTCGGAGGGAATCAAGTCATCCTCAGACAACCCCAATCTCCGGAGCGTCCGAGTTGGAATCAGGTTAATCCCGGACCCCGTGTCGACAAGACAACGCCGGACTTCATGGCCATTGAACTGGCCAGTGACATACAGCGGACGAATGTGTCCCTGTATAGGAGGGTCTTCATCCTTACCAGAGAACGAGATAACTGCCTGACATTCGGCGTCCTCGATCGTTTCGGCGTGAAAGGCCTCTGCAGCCGCAACCTCTGTCTCAAACTGGAGGGGGCTCTTCAGGGCTTCAGCGAGTGCCTCACGCATCTCAGATGACATGCGCAGAGCCTCAAGGATGGAGAGCCTTGCTGGGATGTCGGCCAAGTGCTTCAGGACATCATACTTTTTGGCCAAGCACGAGCTCCTGGTTGCAGGAGATTGCTCTGCGGTTGGTGGCATGACGGGCCTTACCGGTTGGATCGGCGGCCGACTGGTACTTGGCGCATCCCGTTGTTCACTGGTCGCAGTCCGGGAAATGGTCACCGTACTGGGGTCAGGAGGCCGGGATGGACTTGTGGCAGGGCGGAGCTGGTCGCGACGCGGCTGAGGCGGTTCTGCCCGGTCCCATACCACAAACAGTGGCGGAGGCGAATCCGTCATCCCCGAATGGGGGGCCTGCGCACGCTGAGCTCGATCTTGAGCCTGCTGCCTAGTCTCAGTGGCGTGCACGGCCTGGCCGGAGGTACCGACGGCTGTGCCCCGGCGACTCCTGCTGCTGCGGTTCTTCCGACGGTGGCGACGACCGGGGACACTAGGGAGGTCCACCTGGTGTTCTTCAACGTCGGGAACCGAAAAGGGATTTACCAGCTCGACGGTGTTAACCGAAGCGTACCCAATACCGTCATCGGACGAATCATCCATCACCGGGCGGATCCGAGGAGGGACCCCCATCTCCGGGGGCATGAAATCGCCGAGAGTACGGGATAGTGGCGGAACTGGCGGGGCGCGCTCTTCCTTCTTGCGTTGCCGCCGTTTGCTCCTCTTGGAGGAGGCAGACTGGGACGACGATGCCGAAGCAGCACCCGCAGGTTCTGGGGGCTCAGGCTGATTCAAGCGCGCACGGATGATTCCCTGGGCGCGAATGGTCGTCTTGCGGGCCATCCATTTATTATACTTCTGGGACCCGCGGTCGGAGACCAGCTGCCATTCGTCCTCGTTGCCACTATCTTCATCTGATCCCACGAACACGCCCGCTACCTGTGCTGGAGCTGGGCCCAACCTGATTACATTGTTGTTAATCTGGTCTTGGAGCCAGTCCTTAAACACATAGCACCGCTGGATGGTGTGCCCCAGGGCCCGATGGTAGGGGCAGTAGCGGGGGTTATCCGTGAGATGTGCCTCCTCTGGCCTCCAGCACTCAGGCAATCGCACAATCCTCTGCTCCAGGGCGCTCCGGAAATAACCGGGGACCTGATCCTCATGGAATGAGTACGTCAGGTGTCGCGGGCCCCTGGGAGCGCGGTCTTGACGAGGGGCTGGAGGGGCCTGCCGAGGAGGTGGACCCTGATTATCTCGCCTGGGTTGTGGCGGTACATTACGCGGAGGGGCCGGCCGGTTCTGAGGCTGCCGTTGCTGGGCCGGGAACTGAGCCCGTGGAGGCGGATTCCTGTGAGGCTGTGGAGCTGGTCTCACCGGCAGCAGCTCCAACGGCCTGGGAGCCTCTATCTGGGCCACAGCAGCGGGCTCAGCCCTGCTGACTCTCCTTGCAGGAATCATAGGAGGCAGCGGGTGTGCCTGGCTGGCCTGTTGCAGGGCTTCCTCAAGACGTTGAGCTTTGTCTGAGAAGTCCCTGAACCCTCCGGGGTAATTCTGAGTAATCAGGGAAGGGACCAGCTCGGTCTTGACGTTCCCGACGCACATTGTCAGCAACTGCTCCTGAGTCAATGGCATGTCAAGGGAATATGTGAGACCCTTCCATCGGGCGACGAAGTCCGCGACTCGCTCATCAGGCCTCTGCTTGCACTTGAAGAGGTCTGCGATACTCGTCTTCCGGGTCGTGGAACTGAACTGGTAGAGGAACTGTCTACGGAGGTCCTCCCAGCTGGTTACCGACCCGACGGGGAGCTGGCTATACCAGACAAATGCTGGCCCTTCCAGTGTCTGGACAAAGCAGCGAAGCTTAGCGGCCTCTTGCTGCGCCGGAGTCCCCAACATAGGCCCGCACCTCGAGTTGAAATGGGCCAAATGTTGTGGCGGATCTCCGGTCCCGTTGAAGGGGGCGAAAGTGGGATTCCCGAATCCCGGAGGCGCCGGCATGTCATCCACCCATGCTGGGTATGGCTTGCCGTCCGGTGGGATCGCCACCTGCCGAGTCTCCAAGGCTTCCAAGCGGGCAATGAGTGCCGCCATCGGATCGTCCGGACATGGGTTCCAGTCCTGGCGAGGATCTCTAACCACGAGCGCATTGCATGGCCCTTCAATCGGGTCGTCGACCGGATCGTCGAACTCGGCAGCTCGTGGGATGGCTGGCGGAGCGGCCCTTGGGGCAGCGGGAGGAATCCGAGCGGGATCTCTCGGGTAGTCACGCCGCTCGGGAGGGTGTGGCGAAACATACCGCGCCCTCTTGCCGTAGGCAATGGCCTCTCTCCTGTCGGCGAACACGGCGTAATCACGGTTGCCCGGGAGAGTCTCATCGAGGGGTGGTTGTTCCGGTCCCTGCTGTCCTGGCCTGGGATCACCGTAGTCAGGCCGCCGTTCTGCAGCGCGCTCGGCGAGGAGCTGGTCAACCAGCCTCTTCTGTTCGGCGAGCTGCTGACGTAGCGTAGCCTTCTCGGGATCCTCCTCTGCCCTCCGCATGGAGGCAGATGGGTCGACGGGCCTTATAGCCTCGCTGTGCTCTTTTCCTTTGCTGACGTTTCGGCTCAACGTCAGTGCTTCAGTGGGTGCGGGGAGCCCCAGTAGGTTCCTCTGATGACGAGTAACTCTCACTGATGGGTCTGACGACGGCTTGTCTTCGGGGGGGAAGCCCCCGTCGAGAAGTTCCAAGTCGTTCCCCTCTCCCGACAGGTCAGCCATATTGACTGTTCCTGTCCCTGGGGATATACCCTCAGGGCCACCCAGCGAATCGGGCTGTCGGCGGATCACACTGAAGCGTAGGGCAGCGTACTGCCCCCATCCACGGATATACACGTGGGGAGTGGCTTCCTCGATAACTTTGCGGAGTACTTGAAAGCACTCAACGCATCGTTGTTGGAGGGCCTCGTGGTGCCCAAATGACCCGGGGTGCCGAACCGCGGGGAGCATGGCCAGGTCAATTTGACGGCACTGCTCACCAATATCCTCCAGGTGTAGTTGACTCCCGGGGTATGGCATTTGTAGGCAGTGAAGACGGGAGTGAGTCTCCCGGAGAGTTCGGCGGAAGCACTCGAACTCATCCGGGGTGAGCGATTCGGGTGCATCAAAGCCCGGTCCTGCGACTGGCCAAAACTTCTCAGGGAAGTGGCCCTCTGCAAGGACGGTCCAGAAGCTCCACGACTCAAACTCGGGACCCAGATCTCCTCGGTCCTCTTCCATGGCTGGGAACGGACGGGGAACTGGTAGTGGTGCCGAGGCGGGCCGTCGGGCCGACGGGCTGGCCGGCGGTGAATACGGCGAGCAGGCCGATTGGCCTCCATATCCCGGGCCTCCCCCTGAGGGTGGCGGTGCCCCAGCTACCACATCACGATAGGACGGGCCGGCGAGCGAACATCCTGCCGTAGCATCGGTGCTCGCCGAGGGCGCACCAGATCGTGGTTCGACCGTCGGTCCCCAGAAAAAGTCTCCGGCTTCTCTGATCGAGACGGAAGGCACTTCCGGAGGGGCCGGTACCAACCGCAAGTTTGATCCTTGGGGGTCTACCAGGCCCTCGTTACTCCGGATATACCTTCGGAGAGACGCGGGGATCACATCGATCTCGCTCTCGGGGAGCACGAGGCTGACGTGCCGCATTCCTACCCCTGCCCTTGACTGGCGGGATTGGGGAAGGGGCTCTGTCGCCGAATCGTACTCTGCCTCTGAGTCAGAGAAGCAAACCGGTCGGATCTCTGTCCGGAACTCCGCAACATTCTTCCCTCGGCGTCGACGCCTTGCCTTCCTGCCCCTGGGTGGTTCTTCGGGGCAGGGCTGATCTCTGTCCTGGCGTCCTCCGGCCGCACTGGTGCTGGGGCCGAGAGGACTGGGAACCAAGGTGCGAGGGGCACCGGGACAGATATCAAAGGGGACGCGGGGAGAGATGATTCCGGGCAGGCCTCCGGGCCGGGATCGGAAGGTGGGATGACCCACGCCTCCTGGATCGGCCACACAGAGTAGATCCTGCCGGTGAATAGCGCTACCGCGAGGTGGTCCGCGGTGGCTACTGCCAGTGCCAGCAACCGGGAGAGTCAACCCAACCTGCCTTTGGGGCGGTCGGGGCCTCGATCCGGGTCGGGCATAGGAGTTCCCCCGCTCAGGATGCACAGAGGCCTGGCGACTGGAGCCAGCAGTGGCTTGGGCCAATGCGGCCGCTGTTGCTAGAGCCCCAAGGTGGGCATCCTCTTCCGCTCGTGCCCGACGTTGGCGTCGAGACAGACGAGCCGGGATGAGCGGCGCGGGCAGGTGGAGAGCCTGTTCCTCGACTTGAGGGGCCTGGCGGCGATGTCGCCGTGGCCTGGCGGGAGCCCTTATCGTGGATCCCTGGAGCGGACCTCGGATAGGGTGATCCTGGGCATCTCCCACCTCATCCGCATAAGGAAGGGAACTGTCAGAGCGCTCCGGGGATAAACTCCCGAAGCGATTGGACGTTGAGGTAGGCAGCGGTGCCTCCCTGCGCGGCCCCCGGGGGCGGCGGTGGTGGCGAGGCGCAGCCTCCTCAAGGTCCAGGCGAGCCATTTCCCTAGTGGGGATGACTCCCTCTTCCTCGTATCTCCGCACCAGGGTGTTGATCACCCTTCTCTGGATGACCTCCGAGGGGGAGAGAGGGCGTGGTCGTCCCGCAATTGCGGCTGCTGGGACGGCTGTGGAACGGGCGGGACCGCGCGGAGTAGCCGCGTCGGTGTTTCCCCTGTCCCTGCGCCAGTGGGCGGGTGGCGATCGGACACTGGATCGGGCGACCTGATTTCTGAAAGCAGGGAGAAAGACCCATTAACACTGACAGGAAAAAGGAATCGACAACCAACCATTAGCGCCACGACGCCTTCCGTGGGGGGAACCCAGGCCCTCGACGTTGCGAGACGGAGTGCCCGATTTCACTTCCCCAGCCCCTGGCGGGTAAGACTAAATGCTTGGCCGGGCAACATGCCGGTCTTCCAACACCTCTGAAAGCCATCGGTCTTCGTATCGAGGAGAAGAGATTCACGTCGGGTTCACCATTTTTCTGTTTCGGTGCGGATGTGCGTCGGGTTACGCTGTTCCGCCAGGACGCGTTCGCGCGTGCACCCGTCAACCCGAGGGGATGGGCGCGCGGCTTGTGGTCCCGCAGTCCCGCTTTCCAAGGGCGGGCGGCATCCGTCCCTTATTCAGGGGCGTCTGCTCCTTGATCGAAACCGGGATGATGGGATGTCGGCTCCTCCTTCCTTAGACGTCTCCTCGGAACTCGTCGCCTAATCCGGGTCTCCCTCATAGACTTAAGAATGTTCGTGAATCTCGTTCCCGGCGCCATATCTTCATGGACACCGGTTAATTACGCTGCTTCCGCCCGGACGTTCCAAGGAGTCTGGGCGGGGCAGCAACCTGCGGTGAGAAGGCCGGGTGGCTCTGGGTGCTGGGGGCGTGTCGTAACACTGCGGCTCTGCACGTCTGTCTTCCGTCCCTAATAGGGCTTCTCGAAGGCATGATGGCCTGAGGCATCCCGTACTAGGTGCGGGGAACTGTGTCACCTGAGGTTTTCCTCAGCTTCCCATGTTTAACACGGGGTATGCCGCGAGTTTAACGTCCAGCGGGGACGGCATCGGACCGATCAACACGAAAAGTGGATCAGATGACAGAACCCCCTCGCGGGGAACCTCCGACGCTGGGGCCAGCACATGGGCGGCTTCCCAAGTAACGTGGAGTGAAGTGAAGTGGCATGACCCCACCGGGATGTGGCGGCCCGGGTAAGGATCAGGATGGATGATGGAGTAAAGAGCTTGGACCCCAGAGGGGCTTCCTACGTACCGCGCGTTAACACGGATCAAAGTCAACGTAGTTCGGGTATACAGTTTAACGTCATGCTGGACGTCGGCAAGCCGACTCACGAAGAGGTCGAGGCCGCCGGGCGGAGGATTGAACCGAACCACCTCGCACAGAGGGGGGATGGAACGGCCGGGTGGATCACAGTTTCACGTCATGCTGGACGATAAAAGGGGAAATGGAAAAGGGGGGCTGTGGGGAGGCACCGCGGAGATACACACAGGCAGTCTCCCACAGGGGCGGATTCATAGGTGAATCAACGCAAGCGTGAACCCTGGAGGGGTCCACTGATGGACGAACCGACGTAAATACGACCGGGACGACCAGGTGGTGGGCTTGGACCTCAGGGAGGCTTCCTACGTACCCTGTATAGAAGACAGGGATCAAAGTCTACGTAGTTCATTCTGTCAGGACTTACGCACTCGGGGCAGCCCGGATACTGCAAAACTCAGTTGGAAGGGACTTGGACCGAAAGCAAAAGACGCCTCGATCCCAGTCAGACCCTCTACTGGCTTCGGCAGTGGGGAGGTGCAATGGAGATACACATGTGCAGCCTCCCACGAGAAACTAGGGGTTTGTAATACCCTGCCCCCGTAGGGAAAAGCCACTCCCATTAAATCGTCCCAAAAGGGGGACAATCCCGACGTCCCTGCAGAGACGAGCGGGTGGGGGCCACGTCCAAACCGGGGGAGACCCTGCGTGCGGAGCACGGGATCAGGTTGCGGACGGTTTAGCGTCTTGCCAGACGAAGTACAGTTTAACGTCATGTGTTGAGGACGAAGCGGACGGTTTAACGTCTTGCCGGACGAAGTACAGTTTAACGTCATGTGTTGAGGACGAGGCACTTGGCAGTTTAACGTCTTGCAGCACGGACGATGGGGGCTAGGCAGTTTAACGTCGTGCAGCTTGGACGGGTGTGCAGTTTAACGTCATGCTAGGCATAGGTTGCCGGACGAAGCACTTGGCAGTTTAACGTCTTGCAGCGCGGACGATGTACAGTTTAACGTCGTGCAGGACGTATAGGCAGTTTAACGTCATGCTGGACGAGTATGCAGTTTAACGTCATGCTGGACATACGTGCGTGTCACTTCGCGCAAGCCTGGAGGGCCGCACGGGAAGGCAACGCACGGTGCGGGCACCCGGGATGAGAATCATCGGGTGCCACACAGGCGGGTACCCTTAGGAGGTCAACGGGGACGACCCTGGCAGATTGCGCGCAAAAAGGAAGCTTTGCGCGCAATACTGCGGGCCGGCGCGCAATCGGGGCGGCTGGCGCGCAATTGGGCCAGCGCCTTGCGCGCGGATGCTTGAGATTGCTCACACCGGGCTTCGGATAGCGCGCGGGGGCAACGGCTCATTCTCTAATGAATGGCCACTTGAAAGAAGGGGGGGTGCGCGCAATCAGGCCGGATTGCGCGCACCCCGGGGGCAATTGCGCGCAAGCGGGTTCTTTTGCGCGCAAAGGCCTTAGGGTGAATGTTTAGTCAAATGAAAGGAGCCAGCGGGGATTGCGCGCGAAGGCGGACCCCGAGGCTTTCTTGCGCGAAAGAAAGGAGGTTACCTGAAGTTCGTCATTGCGCGCGGAAGGGGTTGAATTGCGCGCACGGGAGACGTTTCGACTTCCAGCCACCTTTGAAACGTTGGGGGTCGCCTTGTATTTATAGGCAACCCCGGGCGCGGAATCCAGGGTGCGAGCGCGAAATTCTCCTCGCGGGCGCGGAATCGGGCGCGGCGCGCAAGGGAGTCGTGCGGACCCGCGGCGCGCAAAATTGCGCGCCGGACCGGCGCGTTGCGCGCAACCCGGGGGCTTTCCGCGCGGGACATCACCTTTGCGCGCGGGCCTCTGAAATTCCGCGCAAGGCCTCCGGGCCCTCCGAAACGTTCTTCCGACTCCAAATATCACTTCGCTTTCCGCATCCGGAGCTTCGTTTGGGAACAACGGACTTTTCCGGCGTCTACATATATAAATTACATTCATATCGTATATGTTAAAATAAAAAATTTCTTTCAGAATTTTATAGAAAAATTCAAGAAGTGACTTGTTCAGAAAACGATAAGAAAATACCTTTAAAAAAATAAAAAATAAAACATCAATAAAAATGAATTTAAATAATCATAAGATAATATTTAAAAACTTCTTTAAAACATTTTTTAAAAAAGCATCGATATGGAAGAAAAAGTTTTTTCGACCGAAGAGAGAAATAAAAGAGGTTTTATTTAAAGATGAATTTTCAGTATCTTGAGTAATTAAAATGAGAAAAATGAAATAAATAAATATTCAAAATAAACAACCATATTAGATTAAAATTAATTAGTTTATATATTGATATAGCATAATTTTTCACCATCGGAAACTTAATCATAAACAATTCCAATAAATAATGAGATTGCAACATAAAACTCTTATCACTTTTATAAATATTGAATAATAAAACCCATGAAATAAATAAACTTATATGTATATTTAAATACCAATAAAATTATTAATAAACATCAAAAAATAAATTCTTGGGTAATATATACACCACATCAAAGAAATAATTGGTGAATATGGCATGTGTCCCAGAAAAATAAAAGTGAGATAAAAATCCATCACCACTTTAGTATTTTTTAAAATATAGCCCCCATGAAATAATAACATAAATTTAAACTTTAAATATCATGAAAATAATTATATTTATTATATAACATTTCAAATGGTCATTATATACACCACACAAAGAAAACGAGTGGTGAATTTGGCATATGTCTCTCAAAAATAAAAGTGAGACTATAAATTACTTACCTTGAGTCTAACATCTATTTTACACATTAAAAATTAATGTATAATAAATATAGATTTATTATAAATATATTATATAAACATACTAATATTTATCATACCATATATTATTACTTATAACCTTTTATCACCCGTTTGTTAACACATCTTTATTGAAATTACTATTTTGGGTGATATTTGTTTTGTTTTTCATGTATGTTCTAGTTTGGTAGTTTTTTTATTTGTATTTTTATCATTTTTTAATCATCTAAATAATTTTAAAAATGATATAAATATCATATATATTCATTATATAAAATTTTATAGTCATTCATAAAATATAGAGATAGAAAAATTAATTGCATCGTTCATGGAGATAGTGGGTCGCACGTATGCATTAATGTTGCCTTCAATTTTTGAGGAATGGAATGAAAGAAAGGTAAATAATAATTCAAATTTATATAATAATTATTAAGTCTTATATATTTTATATATTCATTAATTATATCCTTATTACCATCCAAGTAAAATGGAAATGAAAAATTGATCACATCGCTTCATGAAGGTGGTAGTCCACACGTACGCATGAGCGCCGTTATCATTATCCATTGGAATTGAAGGTAAGAAGTTATATTTTATATTATGATTAATAAAGATTAAATATTATATAATTATCATATATAAACTTTAAACCCGTCATAATACTCATCCATAAAATATGGTGATAAGAAATGAATTTTATAGTTACATGGAGATGATAAGTCGTGTGCATGCACGAGCAAAACTTTCACTTCCCATTTAATGAAAAAATGGTGAATAAATATGGTTTAATAATCATAATAAAATTTTAGTATATTTATTATATTTAATTTATTATTTCATGAATAATATAATAGATTTAGAGTATGTAAGAAAATAATTGAAAAGAAAGAGATCTGTTATTGAAATTACCTCTTCTTTGAAATGACTCCTTTAGATCTTCTCTTAAGGGATACAGAGTTGGTATATTGTGAATACCATAACCTATAGAATGTGTATAGGGTATTTTAGAAATAACTTGGAAAATTTTGGTTGAGATAGAAGGCTCAATGTAGTGTAAAGAACAGAAAGGAGGGGTGCCCTTTTATAATTGAGGGAAGGGAACTCTTGGAATTTCATAAAATATTAAATTAATGTAAATTAATTTTGATATAAAAAAAACATAAAAATTGATAATATTAAAATATAATATGATTATTGTTCAAAATAATATCATAAAATAAAAAATTTACAATTTTGGATCACGTTTTTACCCTTGTCTTTTTGTTTTAATCCTTTGTTAATCGTTTTGACAATTATCATAATATTAAAGTATTCTACCCTTTAAGGGTTAATAATGTTACTATAAAATGAAAAATGACCAATAAATGGACCATGGTTGGTGTTTAAAACAATATCCCATTCATTTATTAATATTTAATATTTATATTATTTAATAACAAATTATTTATTATAAAATATCATTAATGTCATTTTTAACACCATTCATTTAATTTGACTTTAAATGGATCAATAAAAAGGGGGAATTATAATATAATGATATAAAACCTCCCTAATATTTCATATAGATCTAGAAAATTCATGAAGCACATTAACTCATTCAAATTATATTGCTTTTAATATTTTTAAAATCATTTATTGTATCTTTTTATTAAATGGATAAATATTGCATTGGCATTTTATGAGAATTTAAGGTCATTTTATTATTTATAAAAATTATAAATAAATTTAAATAATGAAAATAATTTTATTAATATCAAAATATACACTTATATTCATTCATAACTTTCTTGTTTCCCTGTTTGGACACATAAGATATGTTTAAAACTAAAAGAGTTCCATTTTGTAACTTTCTTTGATTTAAGTATTATATAGGTCATTTTAATGGAAAATTTTCCATGAAAAAACTCAATTTATAGACTAATATGATAATTATGATGAAAAATTATAGCCTTATCATTTATTTTTATCCTATATTAACCTGATTTACCCTTTACCGAGGTGATAAATTTTATGAGAGTTACTATTCATATTAAGAAAAAATAAAAGGGGCATATTTACCAAATTTTAACCTCATAATTTTAAATTTGGAATATATTTTATCAAATTAAATTTATATAATTTTCATAAATTAATTTCAAAATAAGTGTGCAATACGCGATGAAAACCACTTTTTAGAAAAATACGTTTTTAAGTATAAAAAATAGTTTATTATTATCCCATGCCTAGAAAAAAATATTAAATGAATTTCAAAAAAAAATTATTTACTAAATAATATATATATTTCATTAAAATTATTCATTAATTATGATTAATTTAATTTATTAAGATAAAAATATATTGTCTACATAAAAATAGTTTTTTAGAAAAATATCACTTTTACTTTCAAATGATTTTTCTTTTTATTTCTAATTAATTGATATCCAAAGAATTAATTTATATGTAACCATAAATTAATCATAATTTATTTAATCCTATTGATACCCACCAATATAATTACTAGGTGATAACTATCAGTTTAAATAATAATATTTTAATAATATATCATGGTTCTTTTAAACTCATTGTTGTGTGTAATGCAAGCTATCGAAGAAATAAAATTATTTAAAGAGAAATATATTATAAAATATAAGGGTGTTAAAATGATCTTAGAACAACATATCTATGTGATTGGTTTATTTAATTTATTATTTCATGGTTTTTGAACTAATTTGTTAAATTAAATAATGGCTTGTGATTCATTCTTCTCCTCTTATTATGAAAGGGTCAGTGTGCCCACGTTTTCTTTTATGTAAAACCCCCTTAAAATACCTTATTTACCATCATCTTCATGTGAATAAATTATGTAATGGATGGAGCTCTTAGGTGAGTATAGGTAGTTCAAGATCAGAGCTAAGGAAAACCCAATCTAGGAAGAACACATGAGCCCCGGTGGAATACAGCAATTTGAACCATGCTTACTTCAATGAGTTAATTACCGAGGTTCAAGGGTTGGTTTTTTATCCACTATATAAACCAAGAATTAGATAATATCATGGTCATATCACTTTATTTATTTTATTTCTATCAATTCCATGGTTAATTATTTATGAATGTTTAAATTATTAAATAAATTAATTAACAATCATAAAAATGGAAGTAAAATAAATATCATAATATGTATAAACTTTATCTTTACATGGTTAATACCTTTAGTAAAATCTATTTAATATTAACAAGCATGTAACAAAATAAAATGGTAAATTTAAACATGAAGATAAAAAATACCTCAAATTAAATATTTAATTAATATAGCCTTCCACTAACTGGGATAAAATTGATGTTGGAACCAAGGTTGTTCGTTGATAATAATGGAGTTTGGTTTGTGTTTGTTATCGATCTGCACATGGATGACTAGGGAGATTACAAGGAATGAGGTCATTCATTTGAGGCTGAAAGCGGTATTAAAGGTGGGACAGTTTCTCAGTGTTTTCCATATTTTTGTAAAGGTCAGTGGTACACGGTGAAGGCATAAAATACACAGTGAAGGCTCGCAGTACGCGATGAAGGTGTGAAGTACATGGTGAAGGTGTGCGGTGAGAAGCATGGTGTGCAGAACTGGAAACAGTTCGTAGAAACGGTGCACGGTGAAGGTGTTCAGTTTGAAAAATGTTGCAGAAAATAGTTCACAGTGATGGTACGTGGTGAAAAGATGCAGTACGCAGACCGAAAGACATATGGTATACAAAAGTTTTACGGTACGTGATGACGGTTCATAGTTTAGAGGATTGTAGTACACGATGGAGGCTGTCAGTACACAGATGGAGTTCTGATTTGCCCACATTTAAAATTTGGGTAAATCATATTACTGAAATTTTTGGATTTACATGCCTATTTAAGGAACAGTAATTCTCTTTGATATATGATGAGATTATAGATTAAAATTTCAGGAAGAAATCCAGAGAAGTCCTAAGTGGTTCATGGAGGAGAAGATGGTACGTGGAGAGACTCATCCGCATAAGGAAAATAGTCCGTGGAAGAGTGTGTGGTTCGTGCAAGAAGCTCTCGCAGTATGTGGCAGAGCAAGGCAGTACGTGGAGCAGGACAGTACGCGAAGGTGTAGAGAAGTATGTGGAGTAGGGTGGAATACAGAGTAGCACAGTTCGCGGAGGAGCTAGATGGTACGTGGAGGAGCTGGATGGTATGCGAAAACATTTGTGGTACGCGGAAACAATAACACTACGCAGAACACCCAAGGAAGCCTGAAATTGGCCAAATCAGTTTGCGAAATTAATCTTCATAACATATCATTGTATGGGAAAATAAATTACATATGTGCGTGATTATGGGACTTCAACAGAGCATCCATTTACAGTTGAAGATGCATGGTTTGATTTTAAACCATTGAAGAAACCTTCAAGTCGTTAAACTAAGTGAATATTCTTCTAACGCAGTGAGCAAGGGGGAGTCAATGGAAGTGATCTGAAGGACACATTGTGATATCCCTAAAACCTTGTAAAGGTAGTGTTTCTGGCACATAGTGACTGTGCTAAACTCTTATAATCCACAACTAGTGAAGATTAGTGGTTTTGGTATGACCGACACACTATCAACGTATGCTCCTTAGACGTATCCCTTAGTGGTGAACCAAGTAAAATCGTTGTGTCATTGCTTTGCATGTGATTGTTTATTTTCTGCACATCCTCTTCAGACTGGTTTAACTAGTTCCTACCAACGTGGGAACAAGATCCATCAGTTTAAAAGAAAAATTTAACACCCTGATTCACCCCTCCCCTCTCAGGGTTTTCTGGGGTCCTTCAATTGAACCATGTTTTAAAGTGCTTGACCAAACCAAGTTGGGGTTGTTTCAATTATCAGGGAATTTTAACTTGATTTTCAATGGTTGAATTAAATTATCCTACGTCAAGGGTTAACTTTCCAAGTAGTACTTGGTGTAACTAAGAGGTAAAGAGTTAAGAAAATTTTTATCCGATATTTAAGAATTGGGGAGTCTACTCAACATATTAAGGAGATGTGAGTTAATGCAGTTAGAGAGTTATTTCTACCTAAAACCCTTTAAATAACTTGTCAAGATCAATTATAGTTTATGAAAAGAGTAATATAGATTAATTCCATATATGGTGTATTATAACACATAAATGTCTATAACGTTCCTTCTCTAGTATCACTACAATCTATTCTAGAGAAGGATAAAATTCTCACTAGCTTAAATTTATAAGAATGTTATGGACATTTATGCGTTATAATACACCATATATGGAAAGTATATGTGATGGAAATCCCTATTCCTAAGGCACTTGGAAAAGGGGCTAGTGAGGAATAATTGCCTCTCTTTATAAAATATTTGGATGATGCCACAGATTTCTAGTGTTTCATGTTATCTTCCATGTAAAGTGAGATTTTAAAGCAATATAAGGATATGTATGTGTATAGAATAATGTCTCACATTTAGGATATTTATCAAGAGAATGGGAAAAAATAGAGATATGTGATATCTAATACATTGTTCAAATGCAAGATTGGAGAGTCAGCACTATATGGGACTCGTAGTCAAGATGATTGGCTACATTGAGTTCTTAGACATCTTGAGATTTAGGATCCCATATATATTGTGCATAGATTTTGTTTTTTCATCACTACCTTGGAGCTTCTCCAGTTTTATTATTAATTATAATATGAGAAATAGTGATAAGTCTCTCTCAGAACTCCTTACATTGAATTTCTAAGTCGATAAGGACATGAGGCTTGAAAAACCTACATTCCTTATAGTGAATAAAAGTAAGAAAAGGGAAAAAGGTCCCAAGACTATTTTCATGTCTAAGGCTCCCAAACACTATCCTTCCACAAAAAGGAAGATCCAAAGATAGGAAAAGGAAAAGGATACAATATGTTATACATGTGGAAAGTTAGGCCACTAAAAGAAAAATTGTACCTAGTTAAAGAAGCAAGGTAAATCTATAGGTGTGTTATTTATCGATTGAAATCTTTATATATCTACACATTAGGTATTAGATACATCTTTTTATACTCACATATGTTTCCAAATACAAGAACCAACTGTATTTCAAAATATTCCATAGGAGAGGTGGATTTATAGATTTCTAATGGTGTGAGGATGGTTGCTCTAGCCATTGGAGACCGGCGCCTTCCATTTCTAACTAGGATGGTCTTGGTTTTAAAAGATTGTTATTATATACCAACTGTTACCAAAAACATAATTTATGTATCCTTCCTAGTAACAGATGGTTTTATGTTTATATTTGGAAATGATAGTTTTTTATTTTATAAATACATCATATGTTATGATATGGAACATTTAAATAATGTCCTTTATGTATTAAATTGTGAAAAACAAGTATTGGAAATTGATAACTAATAAAGTTTTCATGAATCATTTTACACCTAACTATATAAATCCCACCTTGGTCATGTAAATGATAAGTGTTTGATAAAGCTCTATCAATATGGTTACTTAAAATATTTTTATCTAAAACCACTTAATATATTCCATGATTGTTTACAAGGAAAAATAACCAAGACACCTTTTGGTGGATAAGGTAAAAGAGCTTCAAAAATTATACAATTGGTACAAACTGATGTGTGTGGGATATTTATAATTTAATATAGAGGTGGGTATTCTTATTTCATTACTTTTATTGATGATTTAAGTAGATATTGATATATCTACTTAATGTGGTATAAGTTGTAATCTTTTGATAAATTAAAAGAATTCATAAATTAAGTAGAAAATTGACTTGGTAAAGAGATAAAGAAGTTTTGACCTAATTGAGGTAGTGAATATATTAATTAAGAATTCATTGACTTTATACATGAGTATGAGATTCTATACCAACTCACTACTCCCTATACACCACAATGGAATAGTTTTAGTAAAAGTATAAACATAACATTTCATGACATGGTAAGTTCAATGATGGTTCATTAAAGTATTTCATTATCCTTTTGGGTATATACATTACACACTACATAATACACACTAAATTGTGTACCAACTAAAGTGAAAAATGGTATTCCTTTTGAGTTATAGAGTGGAAAGAAACCTGCTTTTTCACATATTCATGCATAGGATTACAAGGAATTTGTTGAGAGAAACTCTAGCAACAAACTATCACCTAAATGCATGATGTGTATCTTTATAGGGTATCCTAAGGAATCAAGAGGATACTATCTATAAAACCCCTCAAACAAGAAGGTGATTTTCAAAAGATAAGTCATTTTTATTGAGAGGGAGCACATCCTCAATAAGGATAGTGAGATCAAGATTGACTTTGATGAATTTGATGCTCAAGATACACAAGATTTGGTATAGGAATAGGTTATATAGGTCCCCATAGAATATGTTTTTCTTAAATAGAAGTACTTCATAGGAGCACCAAATTGGTTAGAGAACCATAAAGATATAGTTTTCTAGTCACTGAAGAAGGTGACTCACTATTGGTTGACAATAATGATCCTATTTCCTATAAAAAGTTATTAGAGTGCTCGTAAGTTGTAAGATTAAAATAATCTATGAATGATAAGATGGATTTTATTTATCATAACTAGTTATAGGTTCTGTTCAATCTTCTAATTGATGTAAATCTCATCAGGTGTAAATGGTATTCAAAAGAAAACTAGACAAGGATGATAAAGTGAGTGCCTATAAATCACGTATAGTGGATAAGGGGTTTAAACAGTGTTAAGGCATTGAATATGAAGAAACTATTTTCCCAATTTCCTTATTTAAATCCATCAAAATTATACTTTCCATATTAGCTTACTATGACTATGAGATTTAGCATATGGATGTAAAAACTGCATTTATTAATGGAAAACTTCAAGAAGATGTCTATATAACACAAATTTAAGGGTTTGTGAATCCTAAAAATTCCAATAAGATATTCAAGTTTTTTAGATCCATTTATGGGTTAAATCATGCATCTAAGTCACGGAACATTCGGTTCGATGAAGCAATGAGAGAATTTGGTTTCATAGAGAACGAATGAGATCCATGTGTTTAAAAGCAGTTTAGTGGGAGTGCAATCGTATTCCTAGTAGTATATATTGATGACATATTACTTATTATAAATTACATATTAGTCATATAATTAGTTAAATGCTGGTTAAACATGTTCTTCTCTATGAAGTATTTAGGTGAAGCATCTTATATCTGTGAAATAAAGATCATTCATGATAGATCCAAAAGGCTATTTTTACTAATTCAAAGTACAAACATTAACCAAATATTGAAGTGATATAGTATGTAACAATCCAATAAGTGATTGGTTCCAGTGTAATATGGTATATATCACTCTAAGAAAAAGTGTCCTCGGACATAATAGGAGATAGGGAGATTGAGTAGGAACCCATATGCATCTGCGATAGGATCCATCATGTATGCTAAGGTATATACTAGTCTTGATGCTTCTTATGCTTTAAGTATCATAGGAAGATATAAATCTGATCCAAGATAATAGTATTGGTCATCTTTTAATGTTATCCCTTAGTATATGAGGTGCATTAAGGATGTGTTCCTTATATATTGAGAATATAAGGAACTATTCATCAGAGAATATACTGATGCTAGTTTATAAACACATTAGAATGATATGAAGTCATATTCAAGATATATATTTAGTCTCAATGGAGGAGCTGTGAGTTGGAAGAGTTAAAAAAAACTAGTTTTTCCTAATTCTACAGTGAAGTCTGAGTATATAGTAGCTTATGATGTATCCAAATAAGTTGTTTGGTTTTGTAATTTTTTCCAAGATCTTGATGTGGTTCCTAATGGTAGAGATATTATTACATTATTTTTGTGATAATATTATAGTGGTGGATCTCACAAAGGATACAAGGTAACATTAATAGATGAAGCATATACTCTAAAAATATCACCTCTTTGGGGATTTTTCTCAAAGGGTTAAAGTCATTATGATCAGAGTTTCCATGGAAGAAAACATGGCATAACCCTCAGCTAAAACCTTATATTAAAAGAAGTATGAATATCATGTGAGATCTAGAAGACTGATAGTTGTTATTAGTTGTCTCTAGTGAAAGTGGGATTTCGTTGGATTTGGTTCCCTATAACCAAATTCTAAGTACTTTATGATTACTAGTACTTATGTATTTGGAAATTTATAAAATATCTTAACATATCTTGATTGTTCTTTTGTGTGGAATAGTATATGATAATGTCCTATGTGTACTTGTTTCACTGAAAGGTCATAGCAGTTCTCCACTATGATGAGAACCTATAAGTTTCAAAATGGTATTCTTAAATATAAGTTCAATAGCTAGATGATATCATTTTATGGGATAAAAATGATACATGATATCAGGGGTGTGGACTCATAGAACTTTGATACACTTTCTAATAATGTATGCCCTTAGTAATATTCAATGAAGGACATTATGAGAACATGAACCACCAATAGGAAATCCACATTTATATGTGTCATTATATATTCTAATCTTTATATGTGTATAATGATCCTTATACTTTAATATTATTATTAATACATGTCATGAGTTGCGTACTTTGATGTATTGATGATAATCGTGATGCCATGTGCTTGTAGAGAAGTAGGATATGTTAGGTGCATTATGAGTGATGTTGTATTAATGAATAATGTAAGAAAGGATTTTTCCCTTCTGTTATTTAACATAATTTGATATATCATGCACTTTGATAGGAATTAAACTACCTTATTAATTCCATTTTCATGATGGTGTTGTTGGAAAAATCATTTTTGGAAATTCAAAGAAAGAGACATCGATCATATATGTTGATGACCCTAGGATGAAACCATCTTGATAATATATATTGAGATAAAGGGATTATATTACACAGTGTATGTTCATAGGAGGTTACATGTCATTGTGACATTAACATCTTTTTTATGGGAGTCTTGGTGTGTTTCTAGATGCTAACCTTATACTTTAATAAGTGTAGTCTAATGCCACTAAGAAAGGGGCATAGAGGGTTATACACTAAGTGTATTCATAACCTTAGTTAAATTTTATATGAATTTTACATGTTGGATATATTCCATTCACATATGTGGTTTAATAATTATTCATGTTGTCTTAATCGTAAATATTCAATCACCAATTATTAGAGAGAATATATATATGATTTTAATATTTAATAAATATTTATTCACTGTGTAATTATTTATTTAATTATATGCATATAAAATATTTATTTATTCTGGTTTATTCATGAGGTAACAAAATATTTAGTTATGTGAATATTTAATAAATATTTATTCACTAGTTTTTGTGAATATAATATTTATATATTTATTAGAGAATAATGTAGTGGTATTTATTTAATTAATTAATTATTAATTATTAAAGGACCAAAAAAATATTGAGGGGGGTTAGCAGACTGGGTTTAATGGTCCAACGAGAAATGTAATATTAAATGTTATTTGAATAAATTTTAATTTATTTATTCAGGAAAAATAATATTTATTTTATTTTTGAGTTTAGCGCATGTCAATTAAATAATAATAATATCATTATTTAGGCATGAGGTTTTTCATGAATAAAGAAAATAATAATGTCCCTTGCATAATTGTTTATTTTTTTAAACCTAACACTATATAAACCCAGTTATGACATTTTGTGCAAAATCTAACTTTATTCCATCATTCTATATAATGAAATGTAGAGATAATTCTCTTAATCCCTATATATCTCTACTCTATAATGCTCTAAAGAACATAGAGAAATTATCCTCCTCCATTGGAATGAATCTTTCTCATTTGAAGGATTTGGTTATGATCAACAGCAATGATTGGAGGTTCGGGAAGCACATGTGAATCACCGATAAAGAGAATATATCATTTATTCCCCTAATGAAACAATGATACAATAATAGTGGTATATCTATTCATCAATGAAGAAAGAATTCAATAAAAGGTAATTATTTTATTAAAAAAATTAATTATAAATTATATGTGAAAATATCATGTCATTGTGGATTCTGAGAACACATTTCTTTCTAGTTCTAAGGATAAATCCAAAGAAGTTGATGGAAAAAATGTGTGGATCACCACCCTACACACTTTCATTATAGCCCAGAACCTTCACAAATAATTTTTTTAAAACAACATGGGAATTTTAATTAGAAGATAAAATATCAATCAGTACAATAGGATTCATCCAAGAAAGAAAATCATCCAACCAAACTTGTGAAATGCTAGAAATTCCACCAGTTTCTATCATGTGAGATGCCTTATTCTCCTCCATTTTGATGAAAGAAAAATAACATGTATAGAAAATGTAGAGGAGGGAGTGAATCCTAAAAATTATAAATAAAAAAGGTTAGAATCTACTCTCTGATACAGATATAGTGTTTAGAATGGTAAGTTATCCCGACTTTATAATAATTGATTTCCAGCCTCTCTCAATAGAGAGCATCATTTTGATGAAAATGGATTGGGCTTCAGCCACTATTGGAACCCAATTAGTGTGGAAATATTTTTGGAAGGCTATAACGATGCGTCCAAGGGAGTCATGAATCATTACACCAACACCAAATAAACCTCCCCCGGAGAGAGTCACATCCACATTAATCTTAAAAATACCTAATGGGGTAGGGCTCCACATGCTTGTGCAAATGTGTACTTCGGGATTCTAAAATTTCACCTCATTTCATTTCCAAATCGCTAACCAAGACGCAGCCCGATCAATTCAGATGGAGTTTGGTATTGTTGGATGGTTAAAGATGAAGTCATTTCTTCTAACCCAGATGATATGATCTACTATACATAACAAACCCATTATCTCTATGGGGAAGGGGGTGACCACTTTATGAGTAGAGCTACTAACCCAGGTTTCATTTCCATAAGGATGTCCACATTTTAATTACAAGCATGACAAATGGCCCTAGCCCTAGGATAGTGGATAATCACATGCAGAGGAGACTCAAATGTATCCATGAATAGAGGACACAACAGATCATCTATTTCATAGAGAAAAGATAATAACTCCTTGGATGGAAGGATTATAGCAAATATTTTACAACAAAAATACTAAACCTTGGGTGGGACCGCCAGTCACCTTAGTATCTTCCATATCAAACCATCCTTTGGGTTTGGAAACTTGAGAACTATCTTATAGCCAAATTTAACCTGGTAGATTCCAAAACTATATTTTCTACAGCATATATTTTGTTCACCCATGTACCTCATGCATGGGATGATCAAAATAATTCTTATGTCTCTCTCATTAAACCAGGATTCCATTTTTTCATTACACCAACCATTACTCACCTCATCAAAAAGGGTGTGTGTTGTAACATCCTCCAAACCAGGGACCACTGGGAAAGTCACCTTCAACCCACCACAATCGACTAGCTAAGGATCCCTCCAAATCTTCACTGTGTCTTTAACATTAATCCTCTAGTATATCCCACCATTAAGAAACTAAAGTGATCCCCACAAGATTCGCCAGATAAATCTTGGTTGGGAACCTAAAAATGCTCCATGGAAATCTGAGTGGGGAAAATATTTTGCATGAAAGATCTGAGAACATAGATATTATAGTTTTTATAACAACCACTAACCTTGCTTGTCTATAAGAGCGTCATTAAAGTAGTGCATATCCAAGAACCCCATTCCCCTAAAATATTTAGGATGTAAAAGATTTTCCCATTCCAAACAATGGATTTTATTTCTCCCATTATTAAGTCCCCATAATAAATTGGCAAGGTAGAAGTGATTTTGGACAATAAAAAAACTAGGGAGTTTAAAAAGGGATATAACATAAGTTGGTATCAATTTTGAAAACTCTTTGATGAGAGTTTCATTCCCAGCATTAGAAATCATCTTGATAGTCCCACCCTATATTATTTTTTATACCCTATCCAAAATTCTTGAAAATGCCTCTGTTTTAGAACATCCAATGATAGTTGGAATCCTAAGGTGTTTATGATGTTATCAACCACTCGGATACTTGATGCTTTGATGATTTCATCCTTCCTGCTTGAAGGAACACCTAATATGAAAGATATTTTAGATTTATAGAGGTTAATAGATTTCTTGGATGTCATATCATACTTTTATATAAGGTGATAAATAGATATTCATTCTTCCAAGGTGGCCCTTGAAAACAATAAACTATCATCAGCAAAAGGGATATGGGAACTTGGTGTAACTTGGTGGAAAACCTTTTCCCCATGATTAATATTATCTTTAGCTGCCATTGAAATAAGATTAGAAAAAAAACCAACCACCATGATAAAGAGGAAAGGGGAAAGAGGGTCCCCCTTGGAGAGATGCCTATTAGGGGAAAATCTCTGAGAAAGAACACCATTGATTTTAATTCAGAAGTAAACTGACATGACACATTGCATAATGGCCTCAATCTATTTAGAGTAAAATACTAATTTACTCATAATAAACTAAATAAATGGGGACTCTACTGTATTATAGGGATTTTTCATATCAAGCTTCCATGCCATGATACCTCTTTTAGTTATAGAGTGTGATTTTTTTGAATGAAAAACTTCATGGGAGATAATGGAATTATAATATATGATCCTTTTGGGATGAAAGAACATTGATTCTCAAATATGATAGAAGGTAACCAAGAATGCAGGTGGTTGACCAAGATCTTTAAGAAAATTTTATAGGTAATATTACATAAACTGATGGGCCTGAAGTCCAAGACCATAGGGTGATTTTTAATTTTGGGGTAAGCGTAATAATAGTTTCATTGAGGGAACAAAGATTGGATTTACCTGCAAAAAGGTATTTCATGAGTCCCAAAATATTTTTCTCGATAATGTGCCAAAAAAAATTGAAGAATAAGGCATGGAAACCATTTTTCCCTAGCGCTTGGGTAGAGTGGATTTATTTGAGATCCACTGAAATTTCATCATCAGCGATATCAAGATAAATTTGATGGTTCATTGTATATTTTAACACTTGTTTAATGCATGAGGATATATCAGAGGAAATAACTGATTCCCCAACCATATAAAGCTCCTGGAAAAAATGCATGATATAATCATGGATCCCCATATCTTTGGAAATTTTTCTACTTTTAGAATTAGTGAGACAAGAGATGAAGTTCTTACACCATCATGCAGATGGTTTTTGATGGAAGTAGAAGGTATTAGAGTCACTTTCTTTAATATGGGCTTCGTGTGGGTACATGGACCATGAGATTTCATTAATTCTAAGAGTTGATTCTAGGTCCACATCAAGGCTTGAAATTCTGGATAGAACAATATCATAGGGGGTGAGAATTCAACTCAGTTAGTTTCCTTTCGATAGCATCACATTGAATGTCAGGCTGGAAAAACTTATCATCTCTTTATAATTTCAACTTGGAGGCCACTTGAGGGATCTTCCTTCCAGTATCGGGATCCCCTATCATAAAACATGATTGGATAACTTCTTCACTTTTCTTTTCCTTGGCCCAAAAACATTCCAACCTGAAGGGTCACTTATGCCTAGGTTTTTTTCAAAAATGTGATATCTCGATGAGAATAAGACAATGATCTGATGTGGTATGAGAAAGGTGAGAAACCTATAAAATTTTATAGAGGTTAGTCCATTTGATCAAACCGAAAATCTATACAGATGCTCTAAAATATGAGTATTTTCAGAGTTCCCATGGAACCATGCAAAAGGGTTGCTCGAGTATCCTAGATCAAATAGGTTTGTAGTCTGAACTACCTTTGAAAAATTAATCATCAACATGAAAGGCCTATTCGAACACCCTTTATTCTCATTCTAGAACATAATTTCATTAAAATTCCCACCAATAAGAAGAGCTCCAAGTAATCTATCCTGAAGAGTCTCGAGAACCTTCCAAAATTTCAATTTATCCCTTTGGGAGGGCCATCCATAAAATCCTACAAAATCCTAGGTTGGGGTATCTGGATGATGGATAATAGTGACAATGTGGTTTGAAGAGAAGCTTTTAACTCTTACATCCACTTCCTCCCACAATAGAAGGCAGAGGCCACCCAAGTGACTTTGTTGAGAAACTAGAAAACAGTCATAAAAACTAGATTTTTTGAAACACCCTCAATGTCCTTCATTTCCAATATGGTTTTAGATAGGAAAATCATATCAAGGATGCTTTTATATCTTTGGTTCTAGAGAATCTGAATTGCGTGTGGTTTTTTAATCCCATGTCAATTCCAACTTAATATTTTTATTGGGATGGGCAGGGCTTGTCACACCCTGACCACGGACGCCTGTTGTTTTATCCTCTTCTCGGTCCCACGACTTTGGACAGAGTTGGGTTTGGGCCCGGGTTTGAATTTTTGAAGCATTGATGTTTTTGGTGGGTCTCGGGCCAGTGCGCAGTCACCGCACTGCTAGCGGTCACCACGCATTCGGTCCGAGTGGGTGCGCGGTCACCGCGCATTCAGTTCGATTGTGCGTTCGGACCTCGTGAGTGCGCGGCTGCCCACCTGTTTCGAAAAATAATAAAATTAAAAGAATAAATTAAATTAAAAAGAATTTTATAAAATGTTTAATAACAATAATAACAATAATTTATAATATTGTTATTATTGTTATTATTATTGTTATTATTATTGTTATTAGATTATTATTATTATTATTATTATTATTATTATCATTATTATTAGATTGTTATTATTATTTATTTACTTTACCTTTTTATTTATTTATTTTATCTTATCCTTTTTTTCCCTCTCTTTCCCCCTCTTTCTTCTTCTCTTTTCTTTTTTTTTCTTCTCTCTTTTGCTTCTTCCACGCGGCTGCCCCCTCAACCGGCTCCCTGCGCGACCTGCCCCTACGCTCCCTTCTTCCTGCTGCAACCCTCCTTCAATAGTGCCCCGTTCCTCCCTGTGAGTCCCGATCGCCATCCCTCCTGCAGCAGCGCCCAGCTCTGGCTCGCCCTTCCTGCTCTCCCTCCTCATGTAGCGCGCCTGCAGCACCTCCGCACAGCCGCTCCACCGCACCACCCTCCTTCTGTAGTGCCTCCGCCTCTTCCACGCTTCCTGCACAGCAGCGCCGGTCCGACCCCCTCTCCCTTCTCCGCCTCTGTCGCACGCCCATGTTGCAGCGCCATAGTGCCATCGCCCCCTCTCATGCAGCCTGCGCTCCTGCTGCCCGTCGTCCGCGCACAGCACCCGCTGCACCCAGCAGCGCCTGCCCGGCCTCCCCCTTCTTCTGCACAGCGCGACACCCCTACTGCCGACTCCCCTGTCCGCCTTGCTCCCAGCAACCGCGTTCCAAGACCACCCGCATGCCAACCCTTTTCCGATCTGGGTTGCGCACAACACCTACTACTCGACGCCCCCCTCTCCTCCTGCCTTCTGTGCCGCATCAAACCATTCCAGCGCGACTCCTGTTCGGCCAGCGCTTGCAGCGGTGTAGCGCCCCCCCTAGAAGGATCTTGTTGCCAGTAGGTCACCGCCCGACCTCCCTTCTCCCTCCCCCGCTGCCTCCCTCGGCCTCCTGCCCTGTACAGCACTAGCCTGGCCAGCACTGGTGCCTCCTGCCTGCTACGGCCTTATACTGTCCAGTAGCTCCTGCTGCACCTTCAGACTTTGCCTCCTCTCCGACGTCACGACGTGCATCCCCCTTGGGCCGCCGCACGCTCTCCCAGTCGTGCCCCTCGCTGGCCAGCCAGACCGCGGACCTACTCTGATCGGTGACCCCCCTGCCTCCCATGTTGCACCTTCTGCAACCCCTTGCAGTGGCTCCCGTGGTAGCCCCCTGGTTTTCCCTATTCCATCACCTCCCCATAGTCGCCTCCTGCTCGTCATGCCCTCCTGCCTCCTTCAGCCTGCACGCACCCAACACGATGCCCAGACTCTTGTTTCTGCTCCCCCTTTTGTCTCCTCCTGTCGCGGCAGCCAGCAGTCCTCCCCCCTTGTAGCGCCGCCTTGCACCGCAGCTGCCCGACACCCTGGCTTCCGTCCGCCTCACCTGCGTGTTGCTCGCATGCTGTCCGCCACTGTCCGGTGACCCTTGCCGCCCCCCTGGTCGGACCATGTCCAGTCGCGCGGACGCCTTCCGATATTCCGGCGCGATGCCCTCTGGTGGTCTTTTTCTAGTCGCGACCCCCCGTTGGTATACCCCTTTTATTTGATGCTCGTTTTATATTTATATTTGATATATATATATATATATATATATATATATGCGCCTTGGGTTGATTATATTTTTTTTAATTAAATGTTATTTGGGTCGGTTTGACTTTTTAGGACCAGCGCGAGGTGTTTCCGAGTGAGCGTCATCGTCGCGCCTGTTTCTGAGTGAGCGTCGTCGTCGCGCCTGTTTCCGAGTGAGCGTCATCGTCGTGCCTAGTTTCCGAGCTTGTGTCGTCGTCGCGCCTTGGTCTTGAGGTAGGTCCCCCACTACACTCACCTTTAATTTAGAATTTATTAATTGCTTGATGTTTTATTAATTTTAATGAATGAGAAATAAAATAAGATAATTAATTTTTAAATGATTATTTTGTGTGAAAAGATCCATTTATTTTATACCGAACACTTGAAACATTTTCTTGATGAGCGGGCACCCAGTATTGAAAGAATATCTGTTTGGCCTTTAAACATAATTCACAGAATTTCAAATGTACATCTAGTTTTAAAGATAAATCATTTCTTCTAAACAAGTGTTTTGGGTTTTCTTGAGAAATGAGGTTTTGCTTTAAAATTGGTGAAGGCCCATTTGGCACTTTAATAAAATAAATTATTTTGGAAAACCCATTCAGGAGTGACCTTTGGTGTGCGTTGATTGTGTGAGCTGTATGTGATGTTTGTGCATCATGACTGATTGATTGGCATTGTTGACTCACCCCTCTTTTATTATATGTGTTGACATGGGAACCTGGCATAGTGAGTGAATCTTCTGAGAACGATTGTTGCACTAGTTTAGATTACGCACTGGCTAGTAGCCACATAGCAAGGGAATACTGAGTTATTCCTGTTATGGGGATTGGGCCCCTCGATTAGGCCATGTAGGGCTATGCCGAGCGTTAGGGTGTTATGACGTCATTGAGTTAGGGCATGCCTTCAGGATGAGTCAGATGTATAGTACGTTCTGGATTGTTCACGATCTCCTAGGTTCGACCCATGTTTCCTTTGGTGTTTATTTGTATGTGGCGGATGGTTGAGAGAACTAGTTCGGTTGTTGGCCCCTGTGTGCCACTTTTTCCATTGCCCTTGGTGTGTTTTGTGTGATATGTGTGGTTTTTCCTTTTTGGCTAATAACTGAAGTTCGGATTTCTAAATGGTTCGCATAAAGTATTTTAAAAATAAATATACCTATTCCTTTCAGACATTAAACTTGTTTTAAAATTAAAAAGGGCAATGAACTGATACTTGTTTTAGAAATGAAAGTGTGTGTGTGTGAAAACCAATATTTTGTATATTTAGTTCAAACCTGGAATTAATAAATTTCTTTATTTAAAGGTAGTGCATTGGGAATAAATATCGGGCTAGCCTACTGAGTTTTAATACTCACACATATAGTTCTTTTCTGTTTTTAGCGTTTGTGCAGGCTACAACTTGGGTGCGTTCGCCTTGGGCGACGTTTGGTCATGAGTTGGTGAGTGACCTGCGAGGTCACACGGAGATAATGGTTGTCTCTTTCGGTTAGTTTTATTTTTCTTTTGTTCTTTTTTAGTTTCTTTACTCTATCTATTTATTCTGCGCTACTCTGTTTTATTTATGCCGATTTATTTATTTTTACTGGGCAAAATCATTCCCACAGCCACTGTTGATGCCCTGATGCTTGTCGTCAGCCCGGGAGGATCGAGAATGTCTCTCGGGTCATGTCGCGGACCGGTTCAGGTGATCGGTTCAGGGTCGACCCGAGTTGGTTCGTGACAGGGCTGGATTAGTCCAGCCTCTGCATCATAATATTCAAGGAAGGAACCATATCCCACCACTTTTCACCTTTTAGAGTATCACTCATTATCCAGTGGACCCTTTATGAATCTTTTATAGCCACTAGTTTTTGCATTACTCGGTTCACTACTATTATCCACTCTCACTTTCCTCCTCCATATTCATTGTTTTTTTGTGACCAATCATCATAGGTGTATTAGGATCTTCGCTTAGTAGGGAGATATGCAAAGAAGTATCTAGGGTCGGGGGGTATTTTGATCTGGTGGGTCAGAACAAATCTACTTTGGGCTGGTGGGGGATTTAATATTACCCTCAAAGGTTACAGGACTTCATAAAGTAAGGGTAGCTATCACTATAAGAGAGTTGGTCTGGATTTCATAGATCTTCCTATAATCTCTAGAAACAACTCAGATGGCTTGAGTCTCCACACCCTTCGATCACAGATAATTACACTTATTTATGAGAAAGAAAGGTGGCCCCAACATGATGATTTTATTTTTCTCAAGATTAGATTTTGCACAAAAGGCCTTGGAAAGTCAATCCCTATCTCATTGTTTTTTTTATTCTGGACTGAAGGACATCCCAAGATTTTTTTCTCAAAGCCAAGGACTATACTACATGATGATATTGTCTTCTCCATTTACCGCCTTCGAAGCTCAGTCTTTCTCCATATGCCCAAGTCACCCACAAAAGAAGTAGAAGACCGGTAGCTTTTCATATTCAAAATAGATACATATATTAGAATCCTCCATAGATAGGAACATACCTCTCATGAGTGGATCTTCAACATCAACTAAGACCCTAATCTGCATAGATAACCACTGGTGAATAGAGCCCAACTGATCCCATTCCACAAACTCTCTAATACAATCGTCGATTTCATGCATAATTCGCTCCGATCTTCCATAAAAAGGAATGAATTTAAGTCAAATCCAATAGGGTTTTTGGAAAAATTAGTATTTTGGATGTCCCCTCCATTTCATAAATCCTCCATCAAAATGAGGTGATTGACAAAGGACCATGGTCTCCCATTAAGCACCTTATGTTTATCCTTCTTATTGAAAAATTCAAAGATCGGATGTTCTGCACCTATTTCTCTTATGGTCACACCATCATCTAAATTCCAAATGGTTTGCAGTGTGTTTTTTAGGGCACTCAGGTTGAATAGCGGATTGATGATGAATTTACCCATGATAATGAGAGACATTTGTTGTATAATGAACATATCCTCAACCTTCTTTGTGGAAATATCTAGTTACTCCTTGTTAATCAGCAAAAGGTTTTTCCATCGATTTAACAGATTAGTCTCCATTGCACCATGGGTCGAGAAGAGGGGAAAAGGAGCGCTGTCAGAAACATGGTCATGATCGGAAAACTCGATTGTAGTATTTTTAGTGTAGCACCACCGAGAAAAGTTGATCACACATAGAGCCAATCACACGGACATCCAATAACAAAGTCGATCACAAACCAATCACATAGGGATCTGATCACAATATAAATACAAAACTGCTCCCATAGCAATCTGATTGCGACATCGTTCATAGAAAAACCAATCACAAAAATCACGAAGTGGTAGATCCAAATACGGGTCGGTCATAGAGCATAGAAATCTGATAAAGAAGTCACCCACTGATCCAAAGATCCGATGATTCGAAGAAAGTGAAGAACCGATGCAAAAATACTGAGAATCCGCTAATTTGTAAAAATCGATGATACAAATGATGCATAAGATACAGATGAAGAAGAAACCAATGATCTCACGGTGTGAGGAAATTGATGGAGAAGTCGATTGATGATCTGATTATACTGATGCAAATAAGGGTATTGATTTTCCAAACTACTCTGTTGGTCGGAGTGGTTTACTCAAGAGGGGGGTGAATTGAGTACCAATTAAAATTTCTATATTTAAAAGCAGTGTCTTGAAGACCCCCAAATAAAATAATAAATTAAACTGTAGTGAATTTATATTAATGTAGAGATTCTGTTAGGTTCTCAAGGGATTGATTAATTCCCAGTTAATCAACACAGGAGTGTGTGATTATCTTTTGAAACTAACTTACTAATCTACACTTAACATAAACACTTGCTAATTTAATTATCAAAGTAACTTTAAAAACAGTATTGGTTTTAAAGTGATTAGCAGCGGAATAAAACTTTGAAATAGATGGCACAACAATGTAACCAAGAGGTTCAGTCTCAAGCCGAGACTTAGTCCTCTCAAAAGTTTATATAAAAAATGATCCACACCCTGGATCGGGGTTCAACAGTTTACAACTGTCCAGGTCCAAGACCTCTACCACTGTTCTTCGTGGGAAACAGTACAACAGCAACCAGCTGTCCAGGTCACACACGACCTCTACCACAGTTCTTCGTGGGAAAGAAAGAATGAAAGAGTTTTGTAAGGATTTACAGATCCTTCAGTTTGAGTACAGGAGACAGTGTATGTGTTAGATATAGCAGATAACACACACTGCTCGAAATGAATGGTAATAAATCACAGAACAAGAGATGTAGAGTTTAGAGATGGTTCTGGTGATTTCAGTATAGCACTGGACTCCTTTGGATTCGATTAGAAGTGAGTCTGAGTCCTCTTCTTGTTTCTGTTGAAAAACAGAGTGTCGTATGCTCCAGGTTCACAGGTGGTGAGAATGTAGTCGATGAAGTTCTTCTTGTAAGCACAGAACACTCCTCGAGTATGCTTGATTTTCTGTGAGCTTCTCTGTGTTCCTCTTGTGCTTGTGTCGCTTTTGGTATAATGGATGCACCGCACTTTTCTGGTTCACTTCTTGTTTTCTTCACACGTTCGCGTTCGCATCTCCTATCTTTCTGGTATGTAGTCTTCTCGTATTTATCTCCCATCAGGGGACAGAAAAGATTTCTTTTCAGCAGGTACGAGGTACGGGTTCCTGACATCCGACAACCTTTATCAGATATTTGACAAATCATTAAAATGTATGATATGATCGTTAGATAGATTAAATATAGGAAATAAAGAAATTCAAACAGTGAGTTGAGTGATCGGTAGGTAATCAGCATCGGTAGCTTGAACATCGGTAGCTTGAACATCGGTAGCTTGAAGTCATTAGTTGCTTTGACTCTATCGGTGGCTCTATGCGTCGGTTGGTACATGCATCGGTAGCTCCATGCGTCGGTAGGTACATGCATCGGTAGCTCCATGCGTCGGTAGGTACATGCATCGGTAGCTCCATGCGTCGGTAGGTACATGCATCGGTAGCTCCATGCGTCGGTAGGTACATGCATCGGTAGCTCCATGCGTCGGTGGCTGCGAGTCTATCGGTAGCTTCGTCCATCGGTGACTTATTCCATCGGTAGCTATTTTTACTTACACCGGTAGCTCTACGTTTGTATCGGTAGCTGTATTTATAAGTACATCGGTAACTCTGTGTTAAGTCTATCAGTAGCTGTCTGTCGGTAGACTAAGTCTATCGGTAGACTGGTTACCGGTAGCTCTTTATCAGTAGCTATAGGCAGATTACTTATCTGTTTTAGGCAGAACACATCCGATTGTGTTTGAATCAATTTAGAACTTGTATGAACATGGATAAATGATGATTAACATATTCCAAAGACTATTTAAAAAAGATGTTATTGGATTGATCACAGATTGGAAAGAATTAAAGTATAGATCAACAATACTTAACAATATCAAAGAGGATGAAGACATAATTGGGATTTTCAACACAAATAAATACATGATTGAGATTATCAAAACAGGTGAGGTCAACAATCTCCCCCTTTTTGATAATCACAATTTATGATATTGGCATTTAACATAGTGAACATATAATAGTAAAGAGTATAGTATTGAATTCAATTTTCTCAGAGAAAACAGCATCATAGATACTAGAAATAGTATGATATAGACATAAGTTATCAGAGGTAAAAAAAAATAAGGTGCTATATAGACATAAGGTATCAGAGATAAAAATGGAAACAAAACAAAGGATAATGTGTTTCCCCATATGCCTTATTTTTCTCCATTGAAAATATTTCTCATTTTGTTCTCCTCCTTATTCTCGCATAAAAAGTTTCTCCCCCTCTCTTATTGTTCTCCCCCTTTGTGATAATCAAAAATGGGGAAAGCATATATATAGATATATATAGAGGAGAGAAATAAAACAAAGAGAAGTAAAAAGTGGTCTGTATTATAGTTAGTCAAAAAGTACAACAAATACAGATTACACAGGAATTCCTATCAAAAAGCTTGGCCACTGGTTCACTCCGCATCTGCAATGTGAGATTTTCCTTTAGGATCAGAAGGATGCTCGGGTGGTGAGGATTCAGGTGACGGTTTGGGAATGCCAGAAAAGATTAAAGGAGGCTGGGCCACTGACACAGAGTCAGGCTTGTAGGTTGAAGATTTTTGGGTGATCATTGGTTTGAGGCTTTGAATGGCTTGAGCAGGAGTCAGCTGGACTGAGGGAGCAGCTGAGGCAGAAGCAGGCAAAGCAGGAGGGATGATGACTGGTCTAGCATCAACATGCAATAAGGGCAGCAGCAGATTTCTGAAATCCATAATAATTCCTCCTCCTCTTTCCATAGCAGAGAGGAAATCATCTTTGTTCTCCATGAATTTCTCTAAGGCAGGAGTCAATTCTCTGAGCTTGCTCACTTGTTCTTTGAAGGCTTGAGTGACTGGAGGGAGCTTCATGTGTTCCAACATTAGCTTGAAGTGGTGTTCGAGTTGATGCTTGGTGAAAATCTTGGAGAAATAGTAGTCCACTTTGCTTTTTATGGCTTCTTGAGAGGCAGAGGCTTCTCTCATAAAATCTTGAACTATCTTCATGATTTCTCTGGCAGAATCCCTTGTAGAAAGCACCACTCGGCTTAGCTCTGATGAGTCCCCAGAGCCACTGGTAGGAATAGAACCAATCTCCTCCTTCAATATTGCTCGAACTAAGTTCATATCAACTGATGGTTTGGATGTGAGAGGGCCAAGAGAGAAAGAAACAGTTTCTTTAAAACTCTTTGACAAACCACTGATTAGGCTTTGAACTTGAGAGTCTTGTAATTGAACATGATCCTTCACTGAGGTTTTGAAACTTTCAAACACTGAGACAAACTGGCTAACTACACTCTTCACATAGGCTAGATCCTTGTCAGCTTGAGACTTGGAGCTCATATAGGAATCCAAAGCAACCACTGATGTCTTGAGAGCTTCCAGATCAGCTTCGATTCTTGAAGACTGAGTCTGGCATTCTTTCACTTCTTCCATAAGCTCAGACATAAAGGAAGATAAATTACAAGCCAGAGATAGCTCGAAGGATCTCTCTAGCACTTTCATTTCTTCATAAAAGCTTTCCTTCATCTCAGCAACTGAAGCACTGAATGATTCTTTTATCTCATCCTTCATGGATTCAAGATCTGATTTGGAGACAAAATCACTTGAGACAACTGCAGCAGATCCCCTTGCTGAGGCCAAATTAACTACCGAAGTAGTCATTATTGAATTAATTGAGGATGCAAGAGAGGTTTCCATTAGCTTTACTTCTTCAACAAAACTGGATTTGAGGTCCTCTTTCAGCTTAGTCAAATCATGAAATCTGACCACATCATCTGGCAACAACTCAGCAGCAAGATCATAATTGGTCTTTGGTCTATCCACAGACATCTCATTGTCAGAATCTGGATAATCTAATCCACAGACTATAAACCCTGGGTCTTCTACCCAGTCTCCAATCTCAACAGCTACTGTTACATTCCCAAGCACAGACCGATGCTCCCCCTCAATGGGTGCATTCTCATGTATCACAACTGCCTTTTCTGCTGGCCGTTCTTCATCAGAATCTTCTACCACAAGTTCTACAGGAGCAGCATCTGGAAGATCTGCTGATACAGGTACAGCTTCTTCTCTATCTCTTTCTTCTTCAGCAGCAGGTATAGCTGAGTTTCCAATTAAGGGACTCATACTTAACCTACTAGAAGCAGGCGATTCAACTGCATTCTCCTTTTCCTCTTCTTCTTGGTGAGGTACAGACTGGTCTTCCTCATAAGTAGGCAAAACTTCCTCCACTTTTCCTTTCCTAGAATAAACCAGTTCTGCAACAGGACTCGGGGGCAAGTCTGGATCTCCTCCAACATCCATAGGAGTTTCTTCTTCTTCTTCTTCTTCTGTCTCATCACTATAAGCAGGTTCCTCTTCATCAGGTCTTAGACTCGGATCTCTCATATCCTTTGGTCTTGAGGGATAATCCACAGGATTAAACCTATCATAGATTTTCTGATCATCACTGACCCATTCTCCCTTCCATGGGTTCCAGTTAATTTTCATATACTTGCAAACAGTCGAGGTGATGCAGAAATTGTTCTTGACTACAACTGTCTCATCCTGAGACTCAGCTATTTCTTTCACTTTTATCATCACTGAAATCAGCTTGGCAAAGAACAAGGCATTGGTCTTTGACTTTGGTCTAATCATGTCTTCCATTTGAAGCATCAACAATCTGCACAGATTGACTTTTACACCATGTCTTAGCAAATGAAGAAGATAGATATCTTGATATCTCAGATTTGCAAAATCTCCTCTCCTCGGTATCAACACATGCTGAACAAATTTGAAAAGAAGTCGATTCTCTCCATCCATTTCAGCAGCTACCACTTGCCTTTGATTTCCATTCCCAGTCAGCTCTTGTAAGGCGGTCTCATAATCAAAAATGTCACTACTAGGTGGCATTGCTCTTGACACATACCCAGAGACACCTTCATGTGGTACTTTTAAACTCTCAGCCCACTCTACTGAAGAAAAAGACATCTCTTTTCCATTTACAAAAGAGCTTACCCGATTCTCATTCTCAGATTTCTCAAAGGTTACAGACTCATAGAACTGCTTTACCAATTTCGGGTAGTATGGGCCATTGTTATTCGAGAAACAATCCACCCATTTCTGGCCTTCCAGAATCTCGAGCACTAAGGATTTGCTAGGCAGTAGCCATTCCACGCACAGTTCCTTCTCGATTACTATATCTCTATTCTGCAAGTGAGGATTCACTGGTCGCCTTCCCGATCTAGTTTTGACTTCACTAACACTGGCTTTAAGCTGTGTCTTCTGCTTCTTGGCATTTGGTTCTGCACTTTCATCTCTGACGATAGGAAGCTTGGTTTTTGCCATCGCGGGTTTAGGGTTCTTGGTCGATTTGGATGCTAAGGTTCGAAGGTGAGAGATTTTGAGCTCGGTGAGGTAAGAAGTGGCTTAGACTTAGTTTTATCATTTAGGAATTCCAAATAAACGATTAAAATAGAGTAATAAAATAAAATAAAACGATTCGTATTCTTGGCGGCAGACAGAAGCTTTAAACTTTGCATCGGTGTGAGTTAATCATCGGTGAGAAAAACAAATCGGTGAGTGTTGTACATCGGTGAGAATTTCTACGTCGGTGAGAAACTTACATCGGTGGGAATTTTCACATCGATGAGAATTTTCACATCAGTGAGGATTTTCACATCGGTGAGAATTTTCACATCAGTGAGGATTTTCACATCGGTGAGAATTTCACATCAGTGAGGATTTTCACATCGGTGAGAATTTCACATCAGTGAGGATTTTCACATCGGTGAGAATTTCACATCAGTGAGGATTTTCACATCGGTGAGAATTTCACATCAGTGAGGATTTTCACATCGGTGAGAATTTTCACACCGGTTGTGATTAAACATTCCCAGTTCATGTCTTATGAAACTTAGCCTATCCGAACTTAAAGGTTTAGTGAAAATATCAGCCAATTGATGTTCAGTGCCAATAAATTCAAGAGAAATATCACCTTTTTGATAGTGATCTCTTAGGAAATGGTGTCTTACATCTATGTGTTTGGTTCTAGAGTGAGATACAGGATTCTTAGAGATGTTTATTGCACTGGTGTTATCACAGTTGATTGAAACATGTTTAAAAACGTATCCATAGTCCAAAAGAGTGTGTTTCATCCACAGAATTTGTGCACAGCAACTACCAGCAGCTATATATTCTGCTTCAGCAGTAGATAATGCAACCGAGTTCTGTTTCTTACTACACCAGGAAACTAAGGATTTTCCAAGCAAATGACATGTTCCTGATGTGCTTTTTCTATCTAGCTTACAACCAGCAAAGTCAGCATCTGAATAACTCATTAACTCAAAGGATTGTCCTTTTGGGTAAAACAAACCTAAGTTAACCGTGTGTTTGAGATATTTAAAAATTCTTTTAACAGCAAGAAAATGAGATTCTTTTGGGTTAGCTTGAAATCTAGCACACATACACACACTAAACATAATATCAGGTCGACTAGCAGTAAGATAAAGTAAACTACCAATCATACCTCTGTAATTTGTTTGATCAACTGGTTTCCCAGTTTCATCTGTGTCCAATTTACAGGTAGTACTCATAGGAGTTTCACTTTCCTTGATACTATCCAGACCAAAACGTTTTAAAAGATCCTTTGTATATTTACTTTGATTCAAAATAATACCATTTTCATTTTGAAATACTTGAAATCCAAGAAAGTACTTAAGCTCTCCCATTAAGCTCATTTCAAATTCATTTTGCATACTTTTTGAAAAATCAGTACATAAAGAGTGTTTAGAAGATCCAAAAATAATATCATCAACATATATTTGTACAACTAAAACATCTTTAGAAATTCTTTTAATGAAAAGAGTTGGATCAGCAATCCCTTTAGTAAAACCTTTTGAAATAAGGAAATTGCTAAGTCTATCATACCAAGCTCTTGGTGCTTGTTTTAAACCATACAAGGCTTTAGAAAGTTTAAAAACTTGATTTGGAAAATGGGGGTTAGCAAATCCAGGTGGTTGTTCTACAAAAACATCTTCAATTATAAAACCATTTAGAAATGCACTTTTTACATCCATTTGATATAACTTGAAATCCAGATGTGCAGCATATGCAAGTAAGATCCTAATGGCTTCTAGTCTAGCTACAGGTGCAAAAGTTTCCTCATAGTCTATGCCTTCTTCTTGACTATATCCTTGTGCAACTAGTCTAGCTTTGTTTCTAACTATATTTCCAGATTCATCTACTTTATTTCTAAACACCCATTTTGTGCCTATTGTCAAAGTGTCCTTGGGTCTGTCAACTAATTCCCAGACTTTGTTTCTTTCAAACTGATTTAATTCTTCCTGCATAGCTATTACCCAGAATTCATCATTGATAGCATCATTGATATTTTTGGGTTCCAGCTGCGAAAGAAAGGCTTGATGTTCAACCTGGTTTCTTAGAGAAGCTCCAGTTTGTGTTCCTCTATCCAGATTACCAACAACCGCTTCTAAAGGATGATTCTTTAGAATCCTCGTTGATCTAGTAAAGGTTGGACTAGAAATTTTAGGTTCATCTATAGGTTCGGGTTCAACAGAAGCAGATTCTGGAGAAAGTCCAGAACTGGATACTTTTATAACAGGTTCTTTAGATTTATCATTAAGGTCCAGAATAGATAAGTCTTCTTCAAGGTTTTCAAGAGAGGTTTTAGGCTCATGTGGATCAGTTTCATCAAACTTGATGTGAACAGATTCTTCCACACATTTGGTTTTCTTATTGAATACTCTATAGGCTTTACTTAAAATAGAGTAACCCAGAAAAATTCCTTCGTCACTTTTGGAAGCAAACTTATCCAGATTATCTTTAGTATTCAGAATAAATACTTTGCAACCAAAAACTTTAAAGTAATTAACCTTAGGCTTTCTATTGTTCCACAATTCATAAGGGGTTTTCTTAAGAACAGGTCTAATCAAGACTCTATTAATAACATAACAAGCTGTATTTACAGCTTCAGCCCAAAAATAAATAGGCAGGTCATATTCATTGAGCATGGTTCTAGCAATTTCTTGAAGAGTTCGGTTTCTTCTTTCTACTACACCATTCTGTTGGGGTGTTCTAGGGGCAGAGAAGTTATGAGTATAGCCATTGTGTGAGCAATAAGATTCAAAATCTTGATTTTCAAACTCACGACCATGATCACTTCTCAGGGTCTTTATCTTGAGTCCACTAAGATTTTCTACAGACTTGGAGTATTTAACAAAGTAAGAACAAGCTTCACTTTTGTGAGCTAGAAAATATACCCAAGTATATCTAGAAAAGTCATCTACAAGAACATAAACATAGTGCTTCCCATTTAAACTAGAAACTCTTGATGGTCCAAACAAATCCATGTGAACCAATTCAAGTGGTTGAGAAGTTGAAACTTCTTTCTTTGATTTAAAAGAAACTTTGTGTTGTTTTCCCTTTTGACAGGGGTTACACACTCTATCATTTGGGAATTCTAACTTAGGTAGGTCTCTAACTAGGTTTTTCCTAGAAAGTTTTCTAAGTGAGTGAATGTTGCAATGTCCTAATCTTCTGTGCCATAGCCAAGATTCTTTATGAAAAGCATTCAAACAATTAATATTCTGCTTAGCTAAAGAATTCAGATTAACAGCATAAACATTTTCATTTCTTAAGGCAGAAAATACCAAAACATTCTTAGAATCAAAAACTTTGCAAGAATCATTTTCAAATTTAACATGAAAACCATCATCACATAACTGAGAAATACTTAATAAATTGTATTTAAGGCCATCAACAAATAAAACTTTAGAAATCAAAATTGAATCAGTGTTACCAATCTGGCCTAGGCCGATGATTTTCCCTTTTGAGTTATCACCAAAGGTGACAAAGCCTCCATCAACTTTTATTAAACTCTTGAAACAAGAGAAGTCTCCTGACATATGTCTTGAACATCCACTGTCCAAATACCATGTCTCTTTACAGGAGCTCTTTAAGCAAGTTCCCTACAAAACAGATTTAGATGGGAGATGATTTTGGTACCCAGATCTTCTTGGGTCCAGACAGGTTAGCCAATAACACTTTAGGTACCCATATCTGTCTAATGGATCTCATATAATTTGTAGAATTGACATGCTTTGAAAGATAAACTTTATTAGATCCATAGCTATGTATATAACTGGTTGAAGCATATGAAGTTCCAGAATTACCTTCATTCTGTCCAGATTTAGAAATGAATCTAGTTTTAGCAATTTTCCTTTGTCCAGGTTGGTATCCTATACCAGTAGTATATTTAGGTGCTACTTGCTTTCCTAGCATCTGTGTTAGAGTATTCTTGCCATTGGTGAACTTCTCTAAGTCTTTTCTAAGTTTCTCATTTGACAGTTTCAGTTCTGTATTTTCTTTTAACAGTTGAGCATTTTTCTCTTTTTCAATAGTAAGTTCGGTTTTAACTGTAGTGGTGAGAGCATGCTGTTTCTTTAATGACTTGTATTTATCCTTAAGTTCATTACATGTCTCTTCCAGCATATCACAGTATTCAAACAGTTCAGATTTAGACATGTTATCACCTTCAGAATCATCTCCAGAATAATATGACTTTGAAGCAGGAGTTTCAGCAGTTACCTCAGAAGTGTTTGCCATAAAGCACATGTTGGCTCGATTCCTTTCAGAGTCTGAAGATTCAGCTTCACTTGTGCTGTCTTCTGAAGCACTCCAAGTAGCCTTCATAGCTTTCTTAAACTTATTGTCCTTATATTCATATTTCTTTTTATATTTCATCTTTGGACAGTCGGCTTTAATGTGTCCTTTTCTCTTGCACTCATAGCAGACAACATCATCTGACTTGTCATTCTTCTTCCAGTCCCTTTTCCATTTGCCTTGGTGATCATACTTACCCTTATAATTTGTTTTTCTGAAGAACTTCTTTTTCCTATAAAATTTCTTAAATCTTCTGGCAATGTGAGCCATCTCAGCATCACTGTCAGAATCACTTCCACTGTCTTCACAGCTTGAACTTTCAACTACAGCTTGAAGCTTTTCCTTGTCCTTATTCTTTGAGGTTGAGGATTTGAAAGCAACAGACTTTCTTGCAGGTTCATTGTCTTCCTCTTTGTTCACTTTAAGCTCTTCTTCATACATCATCAGCTTGCCAATTAGTTCCTTGACAGGTAGAGCTGCTATGTCACAGGATTCTCTGATTGAGACAGACGTGCCTCTCCATCTATCAGGTAGACATCTCAGAATTCTCATAATTTGTTCCTTTGATGAGACATCATTTCCCAGTGAGATCATTGTATTGACAATTTCGTTGAACCTGAGATACATGTCAGAAATGGGTTCGTCAGGCTTCATTTTAAAATTATCATACTTGATAGTATAAGTGTTCAATCTCATTTCTTTAACATTAGTTGTTCCTTCATGAGAAACAGCTAAGGTATCCCAAATTTCATATGCAGTTTTACATGCAGAAATTCTATTAAACTCTTCATCTCCTAGAGCACAGTATAAGGCATTCATAGCTTTACAGTTGTTATTGTAGGCAGTCTTTGTAGGTTCATCCCAAGTAGATCTAGCAGTAGTAGGAATTTTGTATTCTGATTCAATAGCAGTCCAAATATCAAAACCTATGCTTTCTAGATGGATTTTCATTTTCAGTTTCCACTGAGCATAATTAGTTCCATTGAAGAAAGGTGGCCGGTTAGTAGCAGCACCCTCAAGTCTATTGTCCATGATGAGAAAATTTTAAAGAGATAAAAATTTAGAAATAACAGAAATTTTAAGAACTTTAAAATACAACTAAAATCACAGTTCAAAATCAGAGTACTTTTAGAAAGTATTTTCAACCTCTGATACCAAGTGTTGGTCGGAGTGGTTTACTCAAGAGGGGGGTGAATTGAGTACCAATTAAAATTTCTATATTTAAAAGCAGTGTCTTGAAGACCCCCAAATAAAATAATAAATTAAACTGTAGTGAATTTATATTAATGTAGAGATTCTGTTAGGTTCTCAAGGGATTGATTAATTCCCAGTTAATCAACACAGGAGTGTGTGATTATCTTTTGAAACTAACTTACTAATCTACACTTAACATAAACACTTGCTAATTTAATTATCAAAGTAACTTTAAAAACAGTATTGGTTTTAAAGTGATTAGCAGCGGAATAAAACTTTGAAATAGATGGCACAACAATGTAACCAAGAGGTTCAGTCTCAAGCCGAGACTTAGTCCTCTCAAAAGTTTATATAAAAAATGATCCACACCCTGGATCGGGGTTCAACAGTTTACAACTGTCCAGGTCCAAGACCTCTACCACTGTTCTTCGTGGGAAACAGTACAACAGCAACCAGCTGTCCAGGTCACACACGACCTCTACCACAGTTCTTCGTGGGAAAGAAAGAATGAAAGAGTTTTGTAAGGATTTACAGATCCTTCAGTTTGAGTACAGGAGACAGTGTATGTGTTAGATATAGCAGATAACACACACTGCTCGAAATGAATGGTAATAAATCACAGAACAAGAGATGTAGAGTTTAGAGATGGTTCTGTTGATTTCAGTATAGCACTGGACTCCTTTGGATTCGATTAGAAGTGAGTCTGAGTCCTCTTCTTGTTTCTGTTGAAAAACAGAGTGTCGTATGCTCCAGGTTCACAGGTGGTGAGAATGTAGTCGATGAAGTTCTTCTTGTAAGCACAGAACACTCCTCGAGTATGCTTGATTTTCTGTGAGCTTCTCTGTGTTCCTCTTGTGCTTGTGTCGCTTTTGGTATAATGGATGCACCGCACTTTTCTGGTTCACTTCTTGTTTTCTTCACACGTTCGCGTTCGCATCTCCTATCTTTCTGGTATGTAGTCTTCTCGTATTTATCTCCCATCAGGGGACAGAAAAGATTTCTTTTCAGCAGGTACGAGGTACGGGTTCCTGACATCCGACAACCTTTATCAGATATTTGACAAATCATTAAAATGTATGATATGACCGTTAGATAGATTAAATATAGGAAATAAAGAAATTCAAACAGTGAGTTGAGTGATCGGTAGGTAATCAGCATCGGTAGCTTGAACATCGGTAGCTTGAACATCGGTAGCTTGAAGTCATTAGTTGCTTTGACTCTATCGGTGGCTCTATGCGTCGGTTGGTACATGCATCGGTAGCTCCATGCGTCGGTAGGTACATGCATCGGTAGCTCCATGCGTCGGTAGGTACATGCATCGGTAGCTCCATGCGTCGGTAGGTACATGCATCGGTAGCTCCATGCGTCGGTAGGTACATGCATCGGTAGCTCCATGCGTCGGTAGGTACATGCATCGGTAGCTCCATGCGTCGGTGGCTGCGAGTCTATCGGTAGCTTCGTCCATCGGTGACTTATTCCATCGGTAGCTATTTTTACTTACACCGGTAGCTCTACGTTTGTATCGGTAGCTGTATTTATAAGTACATCGGTAACTCTGTGTTAAGTCTATCGGTAGCTGTCTGTCGGTAGACTAAGTCTATCGGTAGACTGGTTACCGGTAGCTCTTTATCAGTAGCTATAGGCAGATTACTTATCTGTTTTAGGCAGAACACATCCGATTGTGTTTGAATCAATTTAGAACTTGTATGAACATGGATAAATGATGATTAACATATTCCAAAGACTATTTAAAAAAGATGTTATTGGATTGATCACAGATTGGAAAGAATTAAAGTATAGATCAACAATACTTAACAATATCAAAGAGGATGAAGACATAATTGGGATTTTCAACACAAATAAATACATGATTGAGATTATCAAAACAGGTGAGGTCAACATACTCGATGGTGGAAAAACTAGTAGAAACCCTATAGAGAAAATCCTACAGAGAGGATACTTGTAAATACCTTCACAAATAATGTTTAAATTAGTTTTCATGTCAAATTCTCAAAAAGCAAATTTTGAAAGTGACTTGTGGCTTCGTTTTTTTAATAATGTTAAAAAATGTTTTATGAAAAACTCTTTTTATGATTTTGCTTATATTTTCCTCTTTATATCCAAAAGATCTATCTCCTTTGGATTTATGATTCATGAAATACCCTCTAAATTCCCTATGAAATACCCCTTTTTGGGTGATTAAATTTTTTGTAACAATCAATCTAACTCTTGAGGTCATTTTATGTGATACCTTTTGGAATTGTTGTGAAACTCATTTTCTTTCCATGGGTTTTTCATTTATAAGATTGATTTTGAGTGGAAAACATGTGTATGGGTTATCATTATGTGACAGGTAGGCTCAGAATTATATAGCCCTCTAATGCATGATGAGTATGGAAGGTTGGGACATGATCCTTGATCCATTGCATGATGAGAGGCAGGGATGTGGCTCTCAGTCCACTATGTGATGGGAGGCAAAGACATGCTTCCTGGTCCACTATGTGATGGGAGTTGGGGAAGTAATTCTTGATCCACTATATGATGGGAGGAAGGGACATGATTCGGGATCCACTATGTGATGGGAGGCAGGGACGTAATTCTCAATCCACTATGTGATGGGATGTGGGACGTGATTCTGGATCCACTATGAGATGGGAGGCAGAGACGTGATTCCTAGTCCTCTATGTTATGGGAGGGGGGACATGATTCCTGATCCACTATGTGATGGGAGGCAGGGACATGATTCTTGATCCGCTATGTGATGGGGGGTAGGGATGTGATTCATGGTCCACTATGTTATAATTCCCTCTTATTATGCTCGTGCCACATTTCTATGTTATATGCTTGTGTTATGCTCTATGACTTGTGTTTATGGTCTCATGTTTCTGCTCTCTTATGTCAGGTATATGTTTGATCATTGGAAGATTACATGTCCTTATCTTATGCCTTGTGGACAGTTCTTGTTTCATGTTCCTTTTGTTATCACATGTCTCTCTCATGTTCGTATTTTATGATATGTTTTTACTCTAACCTTTTTATGACTTGTTGATATGTTTTTCTCTTATTGAGCATTTGAACTCACTTCTTTCTTATGTTTTTCATTCCCCAAGTTATGAAGGTGAGTATAACATAGGAGATATCTAGAAGGGGGTCTAGTATGGTGTGATTATGGAGAAATGTTTAGAATAATATTTTTATATAGCTAATCTCCAAAAACACTAAACTTTTGGGTTCTAGGGTTGTGCAATCATTTGTGAGGTGTAATGTATATATTCTTGAAATATATGTCCGTTTAGCTTTAGTAGTATCGCTTGGTATCAATGCCAAAAATTAATGTATTTATTTTTAGCACCAGATCCATGAGTGCAGGTCTCGAGAGCCTCAATAAATGTTTAAGAAAGTGAATGGGTAATGAAACAATTAAAAAACATGTTTTGTACGATGTGAGCATGTAAAGGTGTCACACCTTTAAGGGTGAGGACAGACCTGAATGATTGTTGGGTTGGGCCTATGGTATCAGACTGAGCATGATGAACAATTCAACCAACATGGTACAGTTGTCTAATTGGTTTGAAACATTTAAAAAAAAGGCATGCCTAGTGGTAACTGTGTTTTTTGCACTGACTCAGGTTCCAAATTTGAGTCCTCTCATATGCAAATATATGCATAGTGGTTATAACTGAAACATCCCCTCTTTGTAACTTAGAGTGTGTGTGTTTGAGGCATTTGGCACACCCACTTTATACCTCTAATGTTACAGATTTTCAGAAAAAATAGTAATGCTCTTTATCAACGTTAAAGAAACGCTTATAAAGGGCACACTTTTATCAACGCTAATAAAAATAAACTTCACTAACACTAAAAAAATGATGATAAAAGAACACCCTTTGACGATGCTTTTTTTACGATGATAAAAGTATCATTTATGAACGTTATTTTAACACTGATAATTTATAATATACATATATATTCATTATTATGTGTGTGTTTATAAATATTTATATATATGATTATATTTTGTAAAATATATAAACAAATATATAAATATATTCAAAAAAAATGCATATAAAATGTATATTAGTATAAAATTGGCTTCCCCTCTTCAATCAAACACCCGGTTGACATATGACCTTACTTGTCAAAGGATGGTTTTGACTTTGATCCATCACCCACAAGTGGCCAACAAAATTATGCCACCACCACAAACACTAACACCGATGGGTTAAGTCAATACGCTACCCTTTCATATTTTCTAAAGTTTTAGAATTGACCTTTAAGAAACTTTATAATAATTTCAACATTTTTTCCAATCCTTGATATAATCAAAATATTTGTCACGCCAGTTGTCTAATAGGAAAACCGGTTTTTTCATTATTCTAACAATATGAAAACCGGGTTTTTCTTTCTTTTTTTCAGAAAGGAAGCTGCGCACCGGTTTTTTCTTTCTTTTTAGCGTATTATTTTCTTTTTTCATTAAAAAAAATTATATTATACTATACATTTTATAAATTAAAGTGTTTTTAATCCATTATTTCACAATCCGTTTGACTTGCGGCTAAAGTGAGAATTTTTATCCACGCGTCTTGCTGTATTGACATTTGCAAAGCATCTAGTCAATTATGGATGCATATTATATTAATATATAGATCTATTGGCCCCTAATATATACAAGAATCCTATTCAAATCTAAGCTATTAGATGCGGTTTTCACCAGTTCTAATTTTTTTAATTTTTTTCAAAAACCAGTTATATTTTAATGTTGTTTATGCCAAAACTGTTCCTAAATTAATAAACCGCTACTAAAATATGACCGGTTTAAAAAAATAGAGGAGGTTTCGAACCCCCTTTAAATTATTTAAAGAAACAAAGTTCATAATATATATATTTATATATATTATGCAACCTCATTACATTATACAAACATATTATATAGATAAATATATTTATATAAATAAATTTTATGAATGTATTTAATCCTTTTTGTATTATATATTGTATATATAAATATATGTATACATAAATATATAATATATATTTATTTGTAGACAGTTGTATTTAATATATTATAAATTATAATATTAATATATTTAATATCATAAATTTATAATATAAATACATAAGTATATAATCTAAATATATAATATAATGTATTTAATAGATTCAACCCATAAAACCCTGTGTAATTTTTTTAATATAAAAACATATTTAATAATAATAATGGGTTATACAAAAACTTTTTTTTAACACGCAGGGGACAACACTCCCTTTTTTATTTAGTAAAGAAAGTCTTTTTTTAACTGGGTTGAGGTGTAACTTTTACATAACCCGAAGACCCAATGACTCAAGGTCCCCTTAAAATTTGATGGTCCAAAAGCCCTAAGAGCCACCCCAAAGGCTCATGACCATTTTTGACCTTATTGCACACTTGGCCCTCTGTTCCCTACCGCACAACACCAATAGTCGACTGTCCGACCTGCCCCTATTACCCGTGAGGTCCCGTCTTCACTCCAACCATCTGTCGTCCGCCGTTTGCGGCCCGTTGGCTGCACCCTGCAAAAGGTCGTTCCAATTTGCCACCAATCGCCGCCTAGTGAAGGCACATCATCCACTTGCATTGGCGTCCCGCCTGCACTTCGTTCGGTGAAGCGTCGTCCATTCGCATCAGCGTCTCTAATAATCTTATGCAAAAGAAATCTACAACTTGTGGCAAACGTGATTCGAACCCCATTGGGTGATGTAGTGTACAAGGGATTAACCAACCCACTAACCCCCTTCAATACAAAAGATACACACATTTGTAAGGGTTTGGGGGTTGAGGGGCAAGTCGTGGGGTTAAATCCACAGGTCTTCATGTTTATTGTGATTTTCTTTCTTGCGTCATGTTTCACGGTGACAAATGTAATCGACCTATTATAATGTGAATGATATAGTGTTTATATATTTTATATAACTGTATATAATATAAACATATTTATTTGTACATAAATATATAATATATTGTGTGTGTGTGTATGTGTATATATTTGAAAAGGTTGAAGGTCAAGTCCCCTTAAATTAAACACAAAAGAAAAACCTCTTGAAAATTGGGAGAAGAGGCGAACTCATAACATGACAAAGACATGAAGACCTAAAATAAACATCATCCAAAGGTCAAAAATGGTCCAGAGTCCATTGGGAAACAAAAATCAAGATAAGCAATAGAAAGTCTCACCCCCACACCCCCCGACCAGAAAATGCAACTGTGAAATTAGTCATAGAAAATGTGTTGCCCCCTGCCAAGAAGTCACACCATGCTGATCCAACACAGCGTGACAGAGCACTCCTCCCACTCAACAAATGTGAATGGATTATTGGATGATAGGTGTCACCACACCTATGTCTTTTTCGAGTCGTCCACCCGACAATGCATGTGAGAGACTCATTGCATTATCAACCTAATACAACACAAATCAAGACAAAAAACACACTGCTAGAACAAAATAGGGTGCACATCCGTCCAATGAGAACAAATGGCTAGATGATTGGTGTCAACACACCCATCTCTCTTTCAAGGCCACCCACCCAACGATACCTACAAGAAGCCACACCGCCATCCAAATGCAACGAAACAATCTATAATACTCACCAAGACATATGAAACACAATCAAACACCCAGTCTGCAAAACAAAGTGCAATCAATCTGAATCACGCCATAAGACGAAGCCTCAAAATCCACTGGAACCTCCTGGTTACCAACCAACAGACCACCGACGTCCCTGTACCGCGCAACAACAACCACACGAAGCCCTCCGCCACCACCATCAAGCTCGCCACATTATGCCTCACACGACCCTCGGTCAACGCCCAAGCGAACGCCGCCACCTAACCACCATCGAGAAGGGAAGCAAATCTGTTGCAACGCCGCCCGGGAAAGACATCAGAACACCAGCGTCCCAGACACGCACCCTCAGGCCACTCAACATCCACCTCCCTGATACCCGCACTGAAAAAACAAAGGCACCTGAATCTGAAACAGATCTAGAGACCACCGACATTGACTGCGGGCAACGCAACGAAGCCGTGTCTATAGGTCAGGGGTTGACGACCAACGTCGAAAGACATAACTAAAATGAGAGGCTTTTGTCTAAGTACCTATAACCACGTACCCAACCATCTCCATGTAGAAGTGCAGAAGAATAAAAAGAAAAGGCAGTAACATCCAGGGTAATAACCACGCATGTAACAATCCTCTATGGAATACAAAAGAGTGTGACAGTGCAATTTGAAAAGTAAAGGTGCAAAATACACACCCAACCAGAAAATATGTTCCAACCTGACAATAAATGGAAAAGTAAATGCTGAGAGATCCCAACTCAAGATATCAAAGCCCCGACCACCGTGCACGGTTAAATGCACCAGGGCATCCCTATGCTCCTTTGAAATCACCATCGACCTGCCCGTCATCTGCATAAGACAGGACACATGTGGCCAAAGCCCATACATAGGTGAGAATATACATACCCAGTAGGACGCTCTAAAAATTGGAGAGAGAGAAATATGAGACATGATAGAAGAAGATAACTCAACCCATTGCAAGAGAGAAATGAACATCCAACAATAGAGAGATATATACACTCATAAAAGAAACTCAGACGAGAGACAAAGAAGATCTCCATCTCACAGCCCAGCCTAGGATGATGAGTCTGCCAATAATTCCAAAGAGGTCCACTAATGATGCCCAACATCCCGCGTGTCTGTCTAAAAAAGTATCAATGTGGAGCCACACCTCGTCACCGTGTCACACAGTCGAGGAGACACAATCTCTAGGTAGAGGACCCATACTCTAGTACAATAGGTGGGTGCCACTCAAAAGGTAGAGGACCCATGCCTTGACTCTGCTGGAGGGTGTCATTCATTAGATAGAGGACCCATGCTATGACTTTGTAGGAGGGTGCCACTCAGTAGATAGAGGACCCATGGCCTCACTCCGCAAGAGGGTGTCACTCTCTGATGATCTTACCCGATCACTGCCGCTGTCGAGTGCTACCTAAGGAAGTGTCACACTCAGAACATCTCACATTGTATCTCAAAATCCACTATGAAGGTCACCATTGTGTTCTATGTGGACAAACACTCATGATAGGTTACTTATATGATAAAATCCGAGTCCAAACAAAGGATATACAAGAGGTAGAAGTTTCCTCAAAAAGGAATTACACGATGTGTAAGAGGGTCCACATGACGTGTGACCCCGCTCCTCTACATAGCCATGTCCTCTTCAGCACACGACTTGCTGACCATGTAGTACTACACGTCATGTAAGAATACTACACGACATGTCTCAGTCACTTGGGGTCAATCTGTGTTCTCCTAGCCATGCCAGTGTCCTTCGGGCTATGTCTGTGTATAATGGTCATGTGCCAGTATACGACGTGTTCCCCACCCTACACTATGTGTAGGGCCACATAGGCTCCTGGGCATGTACTCTTTATACACGCAGAGTTGGACAACTAGGGGTCACACGTCATGTGGGACCTCCACACGGTGTGTGATATTTTACTCCATCATGAAACCCTAGCTGTCGTAGAAACCGGACCACACAAAGTGTGTTCTTTGAACTACATGGCGTGTAGTTGGGGGTTTTCCAGAAATCTAGATCTATTACGTGGCTTTCAAATCCATCATTCTCGCCATCAAAACCGACCGATTCCACCTTGAATCTTGCCAAAACCAAGGATGATGACACCGACCGTCGATTTCCCAGCCTTCGGTTGTTGGAAATCAAGTTTTCAATCCTTCGCTCGAAGTCTGCACACACATCGTGTGTTTCTTTTTGACGCCAAAACACTTCCGGATCTCAGATCCATGAGAATCATCACCCATACCCCACAAAGAATTCTGATCCATCCTCATATCGTCAATCCATTCGTCAGATGAGAATCCACCATGAATTCAGGGGTTCGATGTCACACCCTGACCTTGAATATTCCTTTTTTTTTTTTTGGATTTAGATCTTCTAGATTGAGGTTTGGGTTGAGCCTCGATTTAAATTTTTGAATTTTGGAAGTTTCGAGGTGAGTTTTTAGCCTATACATAGTTTTCAAACGGTTTAGAGAAACCGTGCGCCCTTGCCCAAGTAATCGTGCGACCTGTCTTCACTACTAAAAAACTGGCCTTTAACCACGCTAGAAATGACCTTTATCAGCGCTAGAAAAGCACTGACTACACGAGTGAGGTTAAAATCCCTATTCTTTTATCAACACTGAAAAAGTGCTGATAAAATGGACCTTTATCAGCGCTTCTTTGAGCACTGATAAAGTAGAAATTTATCAACACTGTTAAAAGCACTGATAAAGTAGACCTTTATCAGTGCTGTTAAAATCACTGATAAATGTGGCCTCTATCAGTACTTTTAAAATCACTGATAAAGGGTCACACTGCAGTGTGCTGTTACAGCACACCGTAACACCAGAAACACACCAAACATCAACAAAAACAAGTCCCAATATAGGATTTAAATGAGATGAAATTTACAAAACAAACACAAGAAAAAAAAACTATATTATAGACATTTCAAATTTTGGTTCATACAATTACATGAATAAAAATTATTACATACATTCAAAAACATCAATGTTCCTTTATCTTTTAATCCTAACTCGACTCATGCTATTTCCAAACAAACCACCCTTGTTCGAGCAAAATAACACACCTATATAAGAAAATAATTCTTATGTTAGTATTAATATAAAGAAATAAATTAATAGAAAGTGTTAATTTTATTAAAATTAATGTTGATTTTAAATAAAATTATGCACTTGGAGTCATACCGGTCACACCATGCGTCGGATTGAGGTGCGATTGATTCCAACACGTCTCAAATGATTTTTGGATCATTGCACTAAAGTAACAAAACAATATGAATGTGTTTTCTCAATTTTGAATACATCAGTTGTCTTTTTTACTAAAATGTCATTTTAAACTAGAAACACATACTTTTGACTCATTCTGAACACATCGTGTATCATTTTTATGTGAAAGGGATTCCTAAACATCAAAAATTAATTATGAATCATTCTACTAAATTATCAATAAAATCCGAGTGTGTTTGATCGGTTTTCAGTGAGTGACACTTTTTGAACTAAAATATCGATTTTAAACTGATAACAGATACTTTGAGTCATATAGGGAACATCATGTGTCAGATTGAGGTGTGAATGATTCCTAGACATCAAAAATGACTTATGGATAGTTTTTGTAAAGTATCAAAATAATCAGAACGTGTTTTCTCAGTTTTGAGTAGGCAAGTTGTCCATTTTACTAAAATTGATGACAATTTTAAATAAAAAGATGCACTTTGAGTCATACCGGTCATACCGTGCATCAGATTGAGGTTCAGATGATTCCTACACATCCCAAATGACTTATGGATTATTTTACTAAAGTATTAAAACAATATTAATGTGTTTTTTTTGGTTTTGAGTACGTCACTTGTCTTCTTTACTAAAATGCCATTTTAAAATTAAAACATTCACTTTGACTCATATCGACCACATTGTGTATCGAATTGAGGTGTGACTAATTCTTATACATCAAAAATGACTTATGGATATTTTTTATAAAGTATTTAAACAATTTTAATGGGTTTTCTTGGTTTTTAGTAGGTCAGTTGGCCTTTTTACTAAAATTGATATCAATTTTAAATAAAAATACACACTTGAAGTTGTATCGATCACCCCGTGCATCAGATTGAGGTGTGGATGATTCATTCATGTCTGAAATCACTTATGGATTGTTTTCCTAAATTATAAAAAAATTGAATGTGTTTGTTCAGTTTTCAAGAGTTCAGTTTGGTTTTTTACTCAAATTGATGTCAATTTTAAATAAAGATGCACTTAGAGTCATATCAGTCACACCGTACATCAGATTGAGGTGTGACTGATTCCTACACATTCCAAACCACTTATGGATTGTTTTCCTAAAGTCTCAAAACAATATGAATGTGTTTTCTTGGTTTTTATTACGTCACTTGTCTTTTTTACTAAAATGTCATTTTAAACTTAAAATGCACACTTTGACTCATACAGATCACATCATGTATCAGTTTGACGTGAGACCAATTCCTACACATCACAAATGATTTATGAATAGATTCCTTAAATTATAAAGAAAACCCGAGTGCATTTTCTTGGTTTTTAGTGAGTGAAAAATATTAAAGTAAAATATTGATTTTAAACTGATAATGGAAACATTGAGTTAGTTTTCTTTTTTACTAAAATTAATGTCAATTTAAGATAAAAAGAATTAATTAGAGTCATATCGGTCACATCATGTATCGTATTGAGGTGTGGTTGATTCGTACACATCCCAAAGTCTCAAAAAAATCCTACTTGTCAATGTTACCATGATTTCCATTGACTTTCTTTGTTGAACTGCCAACACTGTATGAGCAGCTTCGAACAAACCACATCAACTCAAAAAAAATCCACCTGCATAAGAAAACAATTATTATGAGTAATACTAAAAAGAAATAAATTAAACATAAATATGAAATAATATATTAATTCTATGGACAATGATTTTTTTGTGAAAATATAAAGATTGCCTTTGTGAATGAGCAGTAGAGGCAACTTGAAGGAAAGTGATAAATTTCAACACTATAGGGGTGAAAGGTTTTGAGAGAGAAGAAGTATGTGGAAGTTTTAGAGCATAAAGGGATGAAAGATGGAAAAAACTTCCCAAATTGAACAAAATAATTCACCTGTATAAAAAAACAATTATTGTGTGAGTAATACTAAAAAGAAATAAATTAAACATAAATATGAAATAATAAAATTAATTCTACGAAAAATGATTTTACTATGCAAACATCAATATTACCTCTGTAATTGAGAAGAGGAGATGTTGTTTCTCTTCCTAAAAAGTAAGTGGAGGTAATTTTAAAGAAAGTGATACATGAACTACTATAGGGGTGAAAAGGTTTTAAGGGAGAAGAAGCATGAAAGTTTGAAAGAGGACCCCAACTCGAACAAAAGAATCTACCTGTATAAGAAAACAATTATTATGTGAGTAATACTAAAAGGAAATAAATTAAACATAAATATAAAACAATAAATTAATTATATGGAAAATGATTTTACTATGAAAACATCAAGATTACCTAAGTAATTGAGTAGAGGTGGCGTCATTTCTCTTCCTGCAAAGGCAGTGGAGGTAATTTAAAATAAAGTGATAAATGAACCACTGTAAGGGTGAAAAAATTTTAAGGGAGAAGAAGCATGAAAGTTAGAAAGAGCACCCAAAATCAAACAAAAGAATCCACTTGTATAAGAAAACAATTATTATGTGAGTAATACTACAAATAAATAAACATAAATATGAAACAATAAATTAATTCTACAGACAATGATTTTACTGTGAAAACATCAAGATCACCTCTATGATTGAGCAGAGGTGGCACCATTTCTCTTCCTAAAAAGGTAGTGGAGATAATTTGAAAGAAAGTTATAAATACACCACTATAGGGGTGAAAAGGTTTTAAGGGAGAAGAATCATGAAAGTTGGACAGAGCACCCCAACTCGAAAAAAATAATCCACCTATATAAGAAAACAATTATTATGTGAGTAATACTAAAAAATAAATAAATTAAACATAAATATGAAATAATACATTGATTCTATGGACAATGATTTTACTATACAAGCATCAAGATTACCTCTGTGATTGAGCATAGATATCATCGTTGCTCTTCCTGAAAAGGCATGGCACATGAACAAAAATCTTCTAAAATAAACAAACTTTGCAAGGAATAATGAAAATTAAATCAACATTTCATTACATATTTTGTTGGTAAAATGTAGAAATTATACCATAACATTACCTTTACATCTTTCCAAAGGGTTTCTTTGGTCCAAATATAAGCTAATAACAAAACTAAATATTCTCTGGGCACTTCATTACGGTTTAGAAGGCTATATGGATGTCAGGAAACCGTAAGACAATTAATGATATTGATATCTATTTGGATCCATTGATAAATGGATCCAAAAAAAATTGGATGTGCATCACTCACAAAGTTAATAACAAAACTAAGGATTCCATGTGTACTTCACTACTGTTGGTTAACTACTGCTTAACATAGCATCTGACCTAAACTTCCTATCTGGAATCCCTATGATGCTCTTATACCAAACACGCTCTCCACCATCTCTATCATATCACCATTAAATATTCACTTTTCCTTCTCTTGCTCACAATTTTATTCATTATTTAAACAAGTGGTAATATTTTTCCTTCATAGCATTTTATGATTCTCATGTTGCTTCTTGAATCATTTTTGTTTTCCAAAAAACCTTTACCCAATGAATTAGATTATTTTATAAAATTGTCTCTCTATGTTCAAGAATCTAATTAGTTTGATTCTATCTATGTATGGGATGAGAGCATCATGGGGACACCAAGTAGGATGTTCAGGCCAGATGCTATGGTAAACAGTAGTTAACCAACAACAGTGAAGTGCCAAAGAATCCTTAGTTTTTTTATTAGATTTGTGATTGATGCACAACCAATCATTGTTTTAGATCCATTGATTAATGGATCCAAATAGAAATAAACATTCTTCCAACTATTCTAGACTAATTTTTCTTGAATAACAATAACACAAACACAAACAAAGGATTTTAGAAGGGTTGACTGCATGCTCTCTTACAAACTTGATGAACTCTTTAACTCCATATTCATATTTATTTGTCAAACGATTAGTGTGAATCCATTTTTAGTTCATATCCATCCTATTGGTTTCATAAAATATTAATTTTATACAACATATAAGTAAATACACATAAGATATTCATTATCAAAAGCAAAAGTTATAGACAATTCTAATATGGGAAACTCAACATTTGATTGTTTCAAAGAATTTCAGTATGTTGAAGAAAATGGGTAATTGAATTTAAAAAAGAATTACTCCACATCAAAAATTTCTTAAATCCACTTAATAAATGAAAATATAATATAGGTAATTAAGGAGTAATACAAAACTCAAATATTATAAATAAGAATAATAAACTCTCATTAAATCAACTAGAAGATATAAAAGTGTATTGGAACAAGTGATGTAGCGACCTAAGGAATTATTAAATTTAAAATTAATGGTATATCAATATTTGAAAACATCTCAAGACTCTTGGGATGTCATATCATCAAACTGAACCATCCCAAGGAAATCCAGGGTACTCTAATTGGATGTAAAATTAGCATTTACTAATGGATTACATGAATAGGAATTACATGAAACAAACAGAAAATTTTCTCATTATTTAATAAGAGAATAATGTTTGTAAATTGAAAAAGGTGATGTATGAATTGAAACAAGAACTAAGAGTTTGGTATTGAAGGTTAGATGAATTATTAAAGAAACTTTAATTTAAAAAATGAGGAATTGGCCACAATCATTACATAAAAAATAATTTTATGGATAGATTGAAAGTGTTCTTCAATGTGGATGACATAATATTTAGAGGTTAAAGAGATGAATGATGATAATAATTTCTACATTAACAATGACCAATATTTAAATGTTGATGATTAGTGAGTTGACATTTTCCTTCATTTATAGGTGACTCATGGAATTCATGAGATATTTATTTCCCAATCCATGTATGTGAGCAAAGTGTTTTATAGATTTCAAAAATAAGATTGAAAACCCATGTTGACACCCATTCAAAATTGAATAAAATTTTCAAATGTTGTGGGTGGAATGTCAATCTATATCATGATAGTGTCTAAGGTATATTCTTGATCCCCTTGGGCTAGAAATAATCACCAGGGCATGGAAAAAAACACAGTGGGAATAATTTGGCCCAAAAAATAAATAAAACTAGTAGAAAGAAAATTGAAATAAAAACTTCCATGATGAATACATACATTGGATTATCACACCAACCCAGATAAGTAGAAAAAAGAAGATATGAAGTAGTATAATATAAAATAAATCCCTTAACCTACCTTTAACTCCCTCACACACAAAATCCCCAGTTTCAATTTCTAAAATTTTACATGTACGGAATACATTGATAAAATATGTATGATAAATTTGGGTGATCAATTTAGGAAACTTAAACAAAATAAAACAACTAACTAAACTCTATGTGAATCCTTATGTCACCATCGAGTGCAGAAACAATAAACTCTCCATGAGCGATCAAGAGTTGAATCAAAATAAAAAACTGAGAAAATTGGAAGGCCTAACCTGCTAGTATACAATCACCAGACCACAAATAACGACATCGTTGAAGAAGAAATCAAAAACAAAACAAAAAATACACAAAGAAAATCAGAAGGACTACCTCATTAGGTTGAAGAAAATCTGAGACCCTCTTCAGAAACCCTAATTGCAATCGAACACCAGATGTCGGATGAGATTTTTGAGCAACTGGAGGCAGTCAAGTGGTGTGATTCGAGCTTCAATTCACCGAGGAGGAGCGCCAATAGTGGGTGGCTTTCACAGAAAGCTTATGATATCTCGACGGGTTCGCAAATGGTTAGGTTTTTTTAATTAGATCGAGACACTTTTATCAGCGCTTATTACCTAAGCATTGATAAAGGTAGGTCTTTATTAGTTCTAAAAATGCGTTGATAAAACCAAGATTTATCAGTGCTAAAATTATAACACTGATAAATTTTCATTTTATCAGTGCTTTGTTTAGTGCTGATAAAGCCTCATTTTTATCAGTGTGAAAAAGTGCTGATAAAGATGCTTTTATCAGCACTTATTACTTAAGCACTATTAAAGGATCTATAATTATAATTATAAATAATTTTTTTTAAATATTTATATATACTTAATAAATATATATAAATATAAATATAGTAAATATATTCATTTTTAAATATATTTATTATAATTTTATATTCATTTATTTATAATTATATAAATATTTAAAAAATAATAATATTTATATCATTATATATATTTATATAATTATACATATATATATTTAATATATATACATAAATATAAATATAGTAAACATATTCATTATTTAATTAAATTTATTATAAATTTAATAATTATTTAAATATATATAATTATTTATTTAAAATTATATGAATACTTTTTAAGAAATATTTATTTATTTATAATTGTAAATATATAATTGTATAAATATAATAAATATACATTTATAAATATTTTTTTACTAATATTTTTTTAACATTACTAATGAATATCTAATTTTAAGTGCATGAATATATGTTAAAAATGAGTAAAATTGAATAAATTAAGAATAAGTACACTTTAACAATATTGAAAAAATGGATAAGTTTTATGTGTGTGCATTTTATATAAAAATGCATTAATTATGTATATGTAAAATCAATGTAACATAGATTTAATCTATGTTAAATTGAAAAATCAAACGACATTCAATTATATGTCGAGTATTATACAGTTAGTCAATATTTTTAATTCATATTAATTTTTAATTATAAACCATTATTCAATAAATATATGATTATTTAATGTAAAGTGCATAAATATTTTCTAATATATAAATCATATTCATATACATTAATATATATCTATATATTTAATATATATAATTTAATAACATTAATTATCATAATTATCTAATTAATAAAATGTTTAATATTTAAAAATGTATAATAAATTTATTCATTTTTACCAATAATTACTTAATTAATAAAATTTGTAATATTTTTTTAATAAAATCATTTTTTATTTTTAATTTATTTAATTATTTTAATTTATTTATTCGGACCTTCATTATCACTAAAAAATCACTGATGAAATAAATATTTATCAACGCTAAAAATAAAGCGTCGATAAAGGGTCCCATTTATCAGCGCTAAAAATAATGTGCTAATAAATGTTACTCTTTATTAGCGCTAAAAATAAAGCATTGATAAAGGATAATCTTTATCAGTGCTAAAAATAAAGCACTGATAAAGGTAACCTTTATCAGCACAAAAAAAAATTACTGATAAAAGGTTAAATTTATCAGCACTTTCCTTAGCGTTGATAAATATTCCATTTATCAAAGTTTTTTTCTAGCACTGATAAATACCATCGCTGTTAAAGGCTAGTTTTGTAGTAGTGTTTGGGGTCTAGGGGTAAGGCACATGGGTTGTGCATGGTTTAGAAAACCGTGCAACAATCGTGCACGAAGTTCTGTCCATTTGGACAGTGGCTACTGTACGGTTTGCACACGATTTGGAAAACCATATGACCAAACCGTGTGAGCCACCTAGTTTCTTAAAATTTCAAAATTCCAAGTTTTTCCCTCCATGTTTTTAACCCTAAATTGGGTTTTCTTCCCCTCCTTTGACCTAGGCACACTAGGGGGTCCTCCAAGCTACCTCTCCCTTTCCCTCCTTCCATTTTTGAATCCCCTCGAAGGCTCTAAGGTAAGATTCCTTTGGTTTTTGGTTGATTTATCCTCCTCTCCCTTCTCTATTGAGATCTTGGTCTCTATTATTGGGGTTTCTCACTTGTATGAACCCTATGGGTTAGGGATTATGTGTAGCTATTTTTATTTGGTGTTAGGGTGTGTGGTTCATCTGTGGGGATTAATTCTTCCTTCCTTTGAAGTTTCATCACATCCACACTCCACGAGGTAGGTGTTTTCATCTGTTTCCTTTTTGATTCATTCCATTTAATGCTTGGGTATTTTTTAAATAATATATAAATTTGTTTCACATGATTTTGGTATGATTATTTAGATTAGTATGACATTTTTATATTGTAAAAAATTAGTGGAAGTGGTTTTAAAAAGGGTTTCTTAATTATGTTACATAGTTATGTGCACGAGGTGTTCATTAAAATGTCAATTGTTATTTTAAAATGAAATTGTTTTTTTGGGTAGTGTTTATCCTTGGTTATGTTATGATATCATTGTGGGATTATGAATTTGACATTGTGTGTGTGAATTGGTGATTTTTATGGCATGACTCAAACATGTGGTTTGTTGTGCTGGTTGGAAAACATGTGGTGTTTCTTTAAAAATGGTTTTGGGTAACTTCATGGATGCCTGTAGTGAACCATTGGATGCGGGAACATCCATGTGTGATCAAGATGCACACATTTATAGGCACACAAATGATAATGGTCTTAGATAAATTCATTCAATTTAAAAGCCCCAATTTCAAAACACTTACCCCTCCTTCTTATTTCTTCTCTTCAAACACTTGATGCTTTACAAATGGACCCTTGGTTATCAAATGACATGAAAAGTAGTTTAAACTATATTTGAAGTTATGTCCCATTTGGTACTTTTATAAATGGTTGGTTTCTAGATGATACAAAATCTTGGTTGACACCTTTAGATATTTTGTACATTTTCATCTTGGTTTGAAATAGTGTTGGAAGTGGAATTAGATTTAAAATGTAAAGGCCCGTTTGGCATTATGCATATGAAAATGGTATTTAATGCTATTTTTGAGATGGTTTGGAACCTTTTTGTGAAATATTGGAATTTATTGTATTGAATTCATGGTTATATTGTTTTGGAAAAGGATTGTGGTTTTGAAAGTACAAATGCCTGATTGGCATTTATGGATGTTTTGAGAAATGGTTTAAATGATAATGTGATGTGATGACCCTGTTGGCACTTGTAAATGGATTTTTGTGAGATGGGAAACCCTATGGAGGATTTATCTATATGGGTTATCGCATGGGTGGTGTTAGTGTTTGGGGTAGGCAAGTGCGGTGGTAGAAAATAAGGTGAGTCACACGTGTGAGGGCCTCCTCCTTTCACCAAGTATCTTTACCATGGGCTCCCTAAGAGTATTTTAGAGGGTCGAGTGATGGTTTCTTGTTGACCCTGATTATATGGGATGATACCCACTTGAATTGATAGGGATTGGTGGGATGTGCCACTGGATTGGTCAGTTTAGGGTGGCTAGTTGGTTATAAACTATGGAGCCGCACCATATGTCAGTAGATGAGTTCGATCTGAGCACGTCCAAGGATCGCTCTAGAGAATTTTAGGAAATTACCATGGTTACTATCAATATTTTCTTTCTTACATTATATTTTAATTGGTTCCTTTTTTATATTGCTTGTTTATTTTATCATAGCTTGGTATAGTCTTGTTTGGATTTTGGTTTGGGATTTATTTTTGAAAATGGTAATCCTCTTTGAAACTAGTGATGTGGAATGTAGTGTTTTAAAAAGGAAAATCACTTTTTTTTATTCAAATGAGAAAAATATATTTTTTATATATGTATTTCTAAACTAGTTTTTATGGACTATTTTTGAGAAATGAAGTTTATGGATTTTGTGGTGGTTTCCTACTAAGCTGTTAAGATAATACCCTGCTTGTACCATTCGGTGTCAGTATACCCAAGCTATTTTACAGGTTCAGGTTCCTGGTTTGATTGCACTTTGTTGGATTAGGTTTTTTTGGTGGTTGGAGGTGACCAAGATGTTACATGAATATCTTGTTGGCATGGTCCGGTTTTAGTCATGTATTTATTTCATGTTTTGTTCAGCTGTTGTAACCGAATCAGTTTTGTATATTTATTCGAGATTCATTTATTATTGGTTCTTCTGTTTGTTTTATTTTGATCCCGGTTTATGGGAAAAAATTACTCCCCTTAGTGATTTATTTGATGCCTGACACTAGTTTCCAACCCATGGGGATCAGGAACGCCCTTCGGGCCATGTCTCAGACTGGGTCAGATGCTAGGTTGGATGGCAATCTGGCTTGGTTCATGAAAAAATGGTATCAGAGAAGGTTCTCATTATTTGGGGTGTCAGGTAATTGAATATTAGGATTATCGAGACTCGAGAGGTAGGTATGAGAAGAGTGTCGCAAACTCTTGCTCATTCCAACCCTTGAGTTACCAAGGGTAGTATGTGATTTGAGTCTTTTGTCTTTGTTTAGGATTGAGGGATGATGATGGAGGTGATCCAATGTCATGTTGTGATCTCACATGGATTAGTAACCCATGTGAAGTCCAATTGAATAGTTCAAGGTCCTTTGAGTTCCTATTTCTTACTTGGGGCATGGCCCACTACCATGTCGCCGAGTCATGCATGGCCACTAGTTCCTCATTCTGACGGTTTAGTATGAATTATGCCTTGTTTTAGTCTCATTTGATGTGAGTAATATTTTAAAATTAAAACCATTTTTAAAATGGGAATTATTTCTTTGAAATGGTTTCAGATTAGAAAAATGGGGTTTAAAGGGAATTGTTTTGGATTGAAAATTTGGTAAATTTTTGGGTCCTGATGAGGAAAAGAAATGTGTGACCCTTGGTACTCCTTATGAAATTTCACATATGTGTGGGTATGTGTGGAAACTATATGCCAACACACATGGATGGAAATGAATGAACACACATGATACAGTTTATATGATTCCATGGGTGTGTAATTGAAATCAAAGGCTTGGACTTGTTTTTCCAAAGCGATTTCAAAAGAGGAAAATGATTTTGGGAATTTAGTTTGGTGTGGGTTTTGGTATTTGGAAAGTTTCCTTGGAAGAAGGTGGTTTTGAAAATTGAAATGGGAAGGTAGTTTTTAAAAATAGGGTGTTTTTTTGTTTGTATGTGTTTGGATTGCGAGCTTGTTGTTTTGGATTGAGATTCCCTTTTTGGTTGAGCTCAGGTTGATGTTGATTTTGATTTGGTGTTCTTTGTGTTATTCAGAATATGCCACCTAGAAAGGTCTCTAAAATTTTTATTGAGTCATGCTCAGTTCCTAGTTATTCTCAGTTTTTGCCTATCCTTTATGGTTATTGAGGTCTGTTAAAGGCAGTGGAGTGGATTGAGGAAGTTGAGAGTGTCTTCAGATTTTTGGGAACTCTCAAAGATGTTAGAGTTCATGCTGTTTTGGGTTTGTTTGAGGGTCTATATTTGGATGAATGTGATATGTTTTCCCCACCTTTGATGAAAGTTGAGATGAAATGAGAAGTGTTTAATTCCATCTTTATCCAATGGTTTATACCTAATGTGGTGAATATGAAGAAGAGGGAAGAGCTCATGAGTATTCAGCAAGGCCAGTAGGCGATGAAGGCCTATGTTGACCGCATCAAGTAATTGGTTTCCTTTTCTTTATATGTGGTGTTGAAAGATCTATTGAAGGCTTATCTTTTCATTATAGGCCTTCATCCTAAGATCAAGGAGTGAGACCTGTCCTACAAGGATCTTTTTTTTGAGAAGTTGGTCGATGAAGAATTTTTAGCTGAGTTGGTTTTCAGAGCATAGGTAGTTGTCAATATGGTGTCTCTTATTTCTCATGAAGGTTCCCCATTTGGAGAGGCATGCTGGAGGAACTTATCATTGATGAGTCTCCTTTGTTGGTTCTGTTCTCCATGTAGGAAGCATTTCCTACAGAAGAGGTCTTGATCGGACAATGTTAGTGCCTGACTATGGGGGAAAAATGCTTTAGACACCCAGGCTCCAACTGTAGGCCTCAAAGTGAAGTTTTTCATGCAGTTAGGAATTATTGGAGTGTGTGGGAAACCATTTCCTAGCTCTTGTCTCCCATGTTGGGGTGGATACATTCAAATTTTCCTTGTTATAGTTTTGTCTACTTTTTTAAGTTCATCTTTCTATTGTAAGAGTATGAAGAACTTGTTCTTTCAAAGCCTGATTAGTTATGTTTATCTGAATGTGGACCTTAAAATGGCCATCCATTCATAAATTGGTTTTAGTTTTCAATCGTATTTGTTTGGAGATATTTGTTCTTATGAAATTGGTGGTTGTATCTTGTGTTCTAGTTCGTTGTTTGGCTCGAGTTCCTTTTGTGGGTTTATCTACTTACATTGGGAGTTTTAGATGGTAAGCAAAATTCTCAGTTCTAATGGTGTTTTTGAATTGTGATTTTGGTTCGTTGTTTGATTTGGATGTCTTTAATGGGTTCATACTTCTATAGAGGGTTTCCAGTTTGGGTTGGGAGTTCCTGATCCCAGATTTACAGGTTTCCTTATAGTGGGTTTCCCGTTTAGGTGTCGTTGTGTTGGGAGTTTAAAGGTTGACTGTGTTAGTTAATCTCTTATGGTGGGGAGAACCCTATCATGTTCTCCCCATGATCCTTGTTTTGTGACTTACTCTAGAGTCGGTAACATGTGACTTATAAAGTGTGAGGTCGCCCTGAGGTTCATAGTTTCTTTTGGTTTTTATCGGTCATGAAATCAAGTTTTGTTTATCTTTCGACTGGGTGATTTTTTGGGGGGTAGAAAGTGTCTATAGTGGAGAGAATTGTCACACCTTGACCTTGTATATTCCTTTATTTCATTATTTTCTTAGATTTGGATATTCTAGGTTGATCTTCAGGATTATCCCTGGTTAAAATTTTTGAATTTTGGAATTTTTAGGTGAGTTTTTGGCCAGTGCATGGTTTGCACACGATTTAGGGAAATCGTGCGCCCTTTCCCAGGTAACAGTGTGACCTATTTTGGGGTCCAGGGGTAAGGTGCATGGGTTTAAAATGGTTTATTAAACTATGTGTAAACTGTGCATTAGGTTCTATCCATTTTGATAGTGGATACCGAATGGTTTTCTCATGGTTTGGAAAACCGTGTGACCAATCCGTGAGAGCTGCCCAATTTCTTAAAATTTTAAAATTTCAACTTTTCCCCTATGTGTTTAACCATAAATTGGGGTTTCTTTCACTACTCCAACCTAGTAATGCCAGGGGGTCCTCCAATCTCCCCCTCCCTTTCCCTTCTTCCATTTTTGAAGCCCCTTGAAGGTTCCAAGGTAAGATTCCTTCGGTTTTTGGTCGATTTCTCCTTCCCCTCTCCCTTTTCTATTAAGATCTTAGTCTCTCTTGGTGGGTTTTATCTCTTGTACAAACCCTATGGGTTAGAGTTGATATATAGATCGTTTTATTTGGTTTTAGGGTGCATGGTTCATCTGTGGGGATTAATTATTCCTTTCCTTGAAGTTTTGTCGCATCCGCACTCTGTGAGGTAGGTGTTTCCATCAGTTTCCTTTCTGATTCATTCCATTTTATGCTTGGGAATTTTTTAAATAATATATAAATGTGTTTCATATGCTTATGGTATTATTTTTTGTCTTAGTATAGTGATTTTATGTTGGCAAATATTAGTGGAAGTGGTTTTAAAAAGGGTTACTTAATTATGTTACATAGTTATGTGCACAAGGTGTTCGTTAAAATGTCAATTGTTCTTTTAAAATTATTTTTTCTTGTTTTGGGTATTATTTAACCTTGGTTATGTTATAATAAAATTTTGGGATTATTAATTTGACATTTTTCGTGTTAATTAGTGATTTTTATGGCATGAATCATACATGTGGTTTGTTGTGTTGGTTGGAAAATATGTGGTGTTTCTTTAAAAATGGTTTTGGGTAACTTCATGGATGCTTATAGTGAACCATTGGATGTGGGAACATCCATGTGTGCTCAAGATACATAAATGGATGGGCACACAAATTATAATGGTCTTAAATAAATTCATTCAACTTGAAAACCCGGATCTCAAAACACTTATCCCTCCTTCTTTATCCCCTTCAAACTCTTGATGCTTTACAAATGGCCCCTTGGTTCTCAAATAAAATAAAAAGTGGTTTCAACTATATTTGAAGTTATAGACCATTTGGTACTATGAGAAATGGTTGGTTTCTAGATTATACAAAATACTGGTTGGAACCTTTAGATATTGTGTACATTTTCATCTTGGTTTGAAATGGTGTTAGAAGTGGAATTAGATTTAGAATGTAAAGGCCCGTTTGGCATTATGCATATGAAAATGGTGTTTAATGAAATTTCAGAAATTTTTTGGAACCTTTTTGTTAAATATTGGAATTGATATTATTGAAGGCTCAGTTGGCACTTTATATTGTTTTGGAAAAGGATTGTGGTTTTGAAAGTACAAGTACTCGATTGGAATTTACAAATATTTTGAGAAATGATTTAAATGATCAAGTGATGTAACAACCCCATTAGAACTTGTGAATGTCTTATTGTGAGACAGGAACCCATATGGTGGATTTCCCAATATGGGTTATCACATGGGTGGTATTGGTGTTTGGGGTAGATAAGTACGGTGGCGTTAGGTAAGGTGAGTCACACGTGTGAGAGCCACCTCCTTTCACCAAGTATCTTTACCATGGGTTTTCTAGGCATATTTTAGAGGGTCAAGTGAAGGTTTCTTGTTGACTCTGATTAGATAGGTTGATACCCCCATGACTTGATAGGGCTTGGTGGTATGTTCCACTGGATTGGTCAGTTTAGGGCGGCTAGTTGGTTATAGACTATGGAGCTTCACTATATGCCGATAGGTGAGTCCAATCTGAGTACGTTTAGGGACCACTCTAGGTAAGTTTAAGAAATTACCATGGTTACTTTATATATTTGTTTTATTGTATTATGTTGCACTTGGTTCCTTGTTTATACTACTTTTTTATTTCATCATATCTTGGTATAGTCTTGTTTGGATTTTTTTTTGGGATTTGGTTTTGAAAATGGTAATCCTCTTTAAAAACTAGTGATGTGGCGTGTAGTGTTTTTAAAAGGAAAAGCAGTGTTGTTTATTCAAATAAGAAAAACCTATTATATATATATATTTCCAAACTAGTGTTTATGAACTATTTTTGAGAAAATAAATGTATGAATTTCGTGGTGGTTGCCTACTAAGCTATTAAGCTCACACCCTACTTGTACCATTCAGTGTTAGTAGACCTAAGCTATTTTTTTCAGGTTTAGGTTCCTAGTTTGAGTGTTTGTTGTTGGAGTAGGTTGGTTTGGTGGTTGTAAGTGACTAAGAGGTCACATAGAGACCTTGTTGGTGTGGTATAGTTTTAGCTATGCATTTAGTTCCTATTTTTTTCATCTATTGTAATTGAATCAGTTTTGTATATTTATTAGAGATTTAGTTATTGTTAGTTCTTTCTTTTTTTTCAGTTTGTTTTATTTTGATCCTGGTTTTTTGGGAAAAAATTGATCCCTTTAGTGATTACTTTGATGCCCGACACTAGTTTCCATCTTTTGGGGATCAAGAACTCCCTTCCAGACATGTCTCAGATCAGTTTGGATGCTAGGTTAGATGTCACTCCTGCTTGGTTCGTGACATTATATCACACTCGAACCCGCCCAACAAAGTTTAATCATGACTCCATGGTCCAACGATAAAGAATACAAATAAAGGGTGAGATAAAAACATAAAAAACAAAATGAAAAAAATCATTTTCCAAGCGTTCTTGGCCAAAAAATATAAATTGGGGATAACTGGGGTGAGAAAAAATGCATAAAGGGAATAATAAATTGAATGAAAAATTTAAATCTGATATGAAGGTTCATGCAATGGATTTATGTAAATGTATATTAGGGAATAAATATTTGATCATGATCAATCTTTTAATCATAAGAAAGGGAACAAAAAATTACAAGTCCTACCTCAATTTGGATCGATTATTGGTAAATAACATAGTCACCAACAAAGTAGATGACTCGTTGCATTTGTTGCGCCACAATTCACCTGGACTCGAAAGTCAATCGTCGTCCGATCTTGATTTTCTAATGAAGAATGATGGAATCCACATCTCAATAGTCCTAGGGTTATGAGGCTAACCTTGAAGATTCACCATAACAACCTATAAATAGATGGAATTCAGTTTAGGTCATTTAATGAATGAATAAATTAATTCACTAAACATACCCGCCAACGACCGCTTAATCCCAACATCTGGTTCCAACCAACTTTAGGTCACACCAAGGATAAATCCCATGCTCATGATTCATTTTTGGTCACATATTTTTGTTTCAATACTCCATTTAGGAGATATTACACCATTTTTGAAAGACTATGCATGCATAATATAAAATATATTTAATATTTTTATAAAATTTATTATAGACACACCAGGCATCTGAATCATGCGCTATCTCGGAACCTGGCTCCAAAAATATCCCTTGATATATTTCAAATTCATACAAGGGAAAAAATAGTCTCTAAAGTATTTCATCATTCAATATTTTTATCCTTAAAAAGAAAAAAATAAGCAAAATGGCGGGGATACTAAGCCTGCATTTGGATCTCCGACTCCCAGGATCTCTCCAGCATGCTGTCATGCCGCCACAACACACGAACTAAATGAATGGTCCATTTACATAGTGAACTCTTCTGCTGGTCCTTAATTGCCACTGAGTAATCTGTGAAGGTGTATCAATCCTTATTGTACAATTCTACCTAGTCAATAATGTGTGTGATATCATACATGTATCTCCTCATCTGCAACACATAGAATACGTTATACACCTGCTTCAACAGTGAAGGTAAGGCGAGGTAGTAAGCAACCTCACCAACCCTCTAAAATATCTAAAATAGTACGATGAACCTTAGGGTTAGATTTCATCCCTAGTAGAATATCCATAATCCTCATCATGGGGAGACTCTCAGGAAAACATGGTATCCTACATGAATTCTAAGGGACTACAATGCCGATCTGTATAAGATTTACACCTGCTTTGAGTTGTCCTCATCTGCTCATGGATCACATATACCTTCTCCATTGTCTCCTATACCATCTCTTTCCTAACATGAGATGCCTCACCAATCTCAGTCTAGCATAAGGGTAACCTACAAGGTATTTTATATAGGGCCTTGAAATGTGTCATGCTGATAGTAGAGTGATAACTATTATTATAAGAAAACTCCACCAAGGGTAAGTGATCCTCCTAACTCTGAAAAAATTCTAATATGAAATCCCTTAACATATCCTCCAGAACCTAGATAGTGCACTCGGTCTGGCCATATATATGGGGGTGAAAGGCCGTACTCATCCTCATCTGGGCCCCGAATGTCTTCTATAGGCATCTCCACATCTGTGATGTGAATTGCACATCATGTTCAGATATAATCATCAAGGGAACCCCATGAAGGAGTATGATATCCCATATGTATAACTACCCCAAAATCTCCACCGAAATCCATTCCTTAATAGAATGGAAGTGCGTTGACTTCATAAGTCAGCCAACTATCACCCATATGAAATGACATCTCTCTATATGTGGAATCCCTATCACAAAGTCAATGTATATGATTTCCCATTTCTACTCCAGGGTCTCAAGATACTGTAAAAAACCTTCCAGAACCTGGTTCTCATCCTTCACCTACTGACATGTGAGCCGCCAAGAGATGAACTTGGCCACACTTCACCTCATACCAGACCACTTAAGCTACCGATGAAGGTCTCTATACATATTTCCCACACTGGGATGTACAACCAAATGAGAGGAATTAAAATCCCTCATCACCTCCTCCTTCATCGTGACCAGGACCACCATCCATCCCTAGAATAAGATGATATGATTCACTCCTTTTGAAAATCCATATAGTGAATCTCCTGAGGATATCTAGTTATCTAGGACCTCAGAGTCGATGTCTCCCAACTGAGCCTCCTTCACATGTTGAAGAAGCAGAGGATCCAACACCATCAAATGAAGAAAAACTGCACCCTCCTCCTCTAATAGGGTCAACTACAAGGAATATAACTGCTCAGATGCCTTCTTAACCAAGATATCCTTTGAATTACTTCTATGAGAATCTACCACCATGTTTCCCTTCCTAGGAGTATAGACTATCTCAATGTCATAGACTTGCAAAAAATCCAACCAGTGCCTCTGTCTTAGGTTCATGTCTCTCTATATGAAGACATACCCAAGACTTTGATGATCTAAGTAAAAAACAAAGTGATCTTCTAGAAGATATAGCCTCCACAAAATTAGAGTGAAGACTACCACAACTAACTCTAAATCATGAGTCATGTATTTATTCTCATGGTGTCTTGACTTCCTCGACTCATATGTGATCACTTACTACCTCTTCATCAACACATATCCGATCCCATATCAAAAGGCATCGAAATATACTATGTACTCCACACCCTCCTCTAATAATCTCAAAATAATAGCACTCTTAAGCCTCACCCTTAACTCCTCAAAGGCTCTCTAGAACTTATCAATCTAGGTATGTGGAGGACCTTTCCATATTAGGGTGGTCAAAGTGGCTATAATCCTGGAGAATTCTGCCACAAACCTCCTAAGTACGCTACCAAGACAAGAAAAATCTACACCTATGACATGTTCTTGGGTGGATCCTAAGAAATAAATGCATTTCTCTTCATTGGGTCCACATATAATCCATTCTCAGAGATGAAATTCCCCAGAAAGTGAAACTCATAGATCCATAACTGGCACTTTGAGAGATTACCATAAATATGGTGCTCCTAAAGCAAGTCTAGGACCATCCTCAAGTGATCTTCATACTCCTCCTATGACACAAAGTATATGAGTATATCATCAATTAATAATACAAAAAACCAGTCCAAGTATGGATGGAATATCCCATTCATCAAATCTATAAACACATCAGGGGAATTTGTCACACCTAAAGGCATCACCAAGAACTTATAGTATCCATAGAAACATTAGAATGTTATCTTTGGAATATCAGCATCTCTAACTCTCAACTAGTGGTAGCCAGACCTAAGATCAATCTTTGAGAACCATCTTGTGCATCGTAATTGATCAAATAGGTCATATATCCTTGAAAAGGGGTACTTGTTTTTTATCATGGTCGGTTTTAGGTGATAATAATCTACACAACTCCATAAGCCCCCATTTTCCTTTTTCACAAACAATAGAGCCACCCAAGGGGACACACTGGGTTTGATAAAACCCTTCTCTCAAAGGTCCTCCAACTACACCCTCATCTCCCAGAACTTGGTAGGGTCCATCCGATATGCTACAAAAGATACCAGAGTGGTACTAGGGTCCATGTTGATGTAAAACTAAATATCCTACCTCAGGGGAAGTCCTGGAATGTCCTTAGGGAAGACATCTATATAATCCTCCATGATTGAAGGAATCCAAATGACCAAGGAGCCCACTCCACCAAGGGATAAAATATCCAACTGATGGGTGATAGGTTCTGGATTCCAACTCACAAGTCCTATATGCTCTTCCATAGGATCTATATCACCCATAATGGAGATCCTCATCCCATCTGTCCGAAGTCATATGACTCATCTACAATGACAGTCGATCTGGGTTCAGACCATGGAAAATGAAACCATACCCAAAACAACATCATATGGACTCATTGTGATGACCAAGAGGACCCACAAGAAGCTCTCTACACCAAGGGATAACTTTCAATACTGTAATATAAACAATATCAAAGAAGCATTCTCTATAGGAACCTCAAGGAAAAGCTCCTGGGCTAAATTCTCGACTGGGATCTCCAGCTCTTTCACAAAGAGTAAAGAGATAAATGAATTACCAACACTTATATCTACTAGTACTAAATAAAGAGTATAATAAACACATATCATACCTCTAATCATCTCACGAGGTGCTAGGTCATATGCCTCCATAGCCTATAACTGCCTACAACCTCGAATGCCATCTCCCTAAGCCTGGCATGGGATGCCTAGTGGTGGTGGTGGAAGGAGCTCATAACATCATCCAACACCCAAAAATCCTCCTCCAGGATACCCACATGCTCCTCTTACAGTTTCACCTTCATGGAATCCACCCTAGCCATTCCTGGGAGAACCATAATCACGGTGCTACCTCTTCCATGGTGGTCCATCTACTATCTGTCTACCCTCCTCAACATGTCAGGTCAAGAAATCACATGCCATGTGACTTCACCTATCAGATGAATAACACTTCCCCTATCTAGGCTACCCTGGTCCTATAAATGGTCCCTGTGATGCATGAACACATGCCCAAGTATGTTCCTAATAATATCTCCTATGCTGAGGTCCTTCCGACTGGAACCTACTAGTCGGTACAGACGACTCGACCCTATAATTCCCACTACTATCTCCACTTGCATGGAGTACCTATGATAGGAATATCTCTATCACCGGTACCTGCTATAACACTACAAAATATGTGGTAATGCACAAGGCAACCACACTATAATGGATGTATATGTGGAGACCCTGCTCAAACTTCCACACCCAGAAGTAGCCATACCTAATCATTTTGAGGGAGTACTGTTTGAGGTCAGTGAACCTTGAATCATACTCAACAACCATCATCCCTCCCTACTATAGATCTAGAAGTTCTTAAATTGGAACTGAGCAGAGGAACAAGGGGTAATAATCATCATGAAAAAACTATTGGAATTCAGTCCATGAGAGTGTTGACACATCATGCATCTACGTGACTAGACTCCACTAGCATCCAATTTATATATAGAAAATACTGACTACCAATGTAATCTCCTAATCAATCAGTGTCCAGATAAGTCTTAAAACTTGGATCATCAACTCTAGAAAATCCCACACCACTTAAAGATCTGTCTCACTGAAAAACCTTAGCAGTATTTAGTGCTAGAACTCACAAAGTGCGCTAAGCCTATGTGCATCCCCAACAAACTCTTTTGGTATAATCCGATGCTCGATAGGTGGGAGTGCCGCTACTTGCCTACGTGGAAGAAAGATCCCACACGATGGAACCTAAAATGATACCTCATCACTCATCGTGTAACACCTCGAGCTTCCACGATATGCTTCTCTTTCAATAATGCAATAGCTTGCATTGTACGCAAGTTCAAGATTCTAACGCACCACGACCAATCAAAATAGCCATTATGAATAGTAATACCCAATTTTTGAAATTATATATATTTTATATTTTTAAATGGACTTCATTTGTGGATTCGGAATATCGAAATTAGCCTATATTGAATTTTTGGTATTTTTCTGAGAACTTCCAATTTTTATGAATAGTGAAAAATACTTAAAAACAACTTTTTTAATCAAAATAATTTATAGTGATAAATTATACTATTGGGTGATTTTAAAGTATAATTAGAATATATTTTTACCATTTTATCCAATGGTGGTCATTAGAATTAATTTCACTTTGAAATTGGACATAAACAATTGTCAATCTTTTGATATATATTGTTTCTTAAAAACACGCTATTTGTTGTGACAGCGGGAATTAATTATAAAATTAATTAATGAAACTTATATGTTTGGAATTTTGTAAAATAGAAATAATTTTTGAATTTGGAATATCAATTATAGCTTAGGGGGAAATTTTGACATTGTTTTGAAAAACTTCAATTTTTAATGAATAGTGAAACCACTAAGTAGTAGTTAAAAAACTGATTTTTCGTTTAAATGAAACATTACCACTTCTGTGATTTGATTTTCAAAAATCCGACATACATGGTTGTCATTAGGAAGTAAAATGTGGTTCAATGGGATTAAAATAATTTTTTGGAGAATAGTAACTTTTAAGTTTAATTAATTGCGATTAAAGGTAATTAGTGAAATATAAGGTAAAAATGACATTATAAAAATATGAAAAATACCTTTACACTTGTCCTACCCCTATTGGATGAGTCATGGACTACCAATAAAATCCATGGGTCAACTTGGGGACCCCATGGAGCCACTTTGGTAGGAAAATGACATTAAAAACTTTTTATTTAATGTTAAAATAAAAATGTCACAAACATGAGTCGTTTTACTAATTTTTTTTTAAATGGGGTTATACAAGTCATATTTTTTAATATAAATATTCATTATAAATCTAAAAATATTTCCTACATCATGATAAATTTTTATGATTTTTAGACAGTAAATAAATTATATTATTTATGACACCATGATGATGCAGCGATTACCTCATTAATTAATGATTTAAATAAAATAAAAAGATAATGTAAAATATATGACTTAAACTTGTCAAAAACCTATTGGATGAGTATATTTAGTACCCTTATCACCTTATCATTGAAATATATAAGTGTAGGACCTTTAAAATCCGAAACTCATTATATAATAAAGTAACATTTCATGACTTTCCAAGAGTGCCCCTCCTCTCCTCTTATAGAAGGCCCCCACCACTGCCACCTTACTCACACCTTCAAAGCCTTTTGGCTCAGCCAAACTCTGCCCAAATACTCTCTCAACTTCCCTATCTTACTCCTAGAAGCCTCACTTTGGGCATAATTCTTCTCAAGGAAGCCTTTGGCTCAAATAAAAAAAGAGTTACCCGATTTTAAGGTAATGTCTTCTCTTATGTTATTTTGTTTTATTTTGCTTCTCCAACCCCTTAAACTCTTTTCATTACTTTATTTTGTAACAAAAATAGTATCCTAAATATACTTGGATGTTTTTATGAGAAGGATTTTATTTACACTTACACACACTTTCGTCTAATGGTTAAAGAACATACTGTTTCTGTGGTTGGCAAATTTCTGCCTCACGAAACGATGATTGTTCAATCTTCTTTTAACACCTCTCATGGTGGCCATTATGATGACAATATTTTCATACATGATATATATTATGTTTATGTTTTCCTTATTCTTCTGTATTTTTCATTTATGGCACACCTTTATGATTTCCATTATGGGTAAACGCGATAATTTCATTTTAGGAAGTGCGGACTACCGCCCCCTCAAAGTGATTTGAATCGTTAATGCCATATGTGGGATGTATAAAGGATTGAATAAATGGTATTATACATTATATTATACTTTAATTATAGTATACCTTTATATAATTATAATTTTATTCCATTAAATATGAAATAGAAATGAAAGTAGCGTTCATGCGTACGTACGGCTTACCATCTCCATGAACGGTGCATTTCATTTCTTACCTCTAAATGTTACGTAACATTATGAATGCATTTATATACTGGATATATATGATATATATTATATCTACATCATGAATATAATTATGGATATAATGGATATTTTACCACATGAACAACTTGTAATTATAAGAAGTTTATTGTTGACTCAAGTACCAAAGATCGACAAAACGACCGTTATTAACTTAAATGACTACATAATTTTCGTAACATTGTAATAAGTGATATAAAAGGGATAATGAACTTGAAAAAGGTTCTTAAGAAAGTAGAGATTAACTCTAGTTTATTATTCAGGAGATGAAAGAATGGTCGAGTGAAGTCGGACACGAGGTAAGGGAATTTCTTAACCCAATTTCCATTCTTTGGGTTAATATCCTACTTTCAAATTATGTCATGATATTATTATGTACTATCTTGTATTTGTACTTTCTTTATGTGTAATTATATTAAATACACATAATAGATCTATTTTATTTTAAAAGTGATCTTGGTAAGGACTTCATCTCAATCTCCTTTCATTGAAGCATATTTGGTTTTATACACAACTTTCATTTATACAGTGTATAAACCCCTTTGACTTTTAATTTTATTCAAAAGGAATATTTTTATACGAAGCATTTTTACTAAACGACAAAAGGAATGTTTTTTCTTACGTATGCGACGACAACGACTTCTCCGCCGCCGTGACTATTATTTGAGTTTCGGCTTCCTCTATAAGCCATAACTTTTTTTAAAAAGAAAAATAAATACCATGTTTTACTTTTCTTTTATTTTGGTATTGAAAATGGTTTTTATAAAGTTTTTATTATATCAATGTTTTGTATTGATATCTTGTGATTGAAGTGTGGAAATCTTATGTTTCCTTTATGCATGTTTTATGTGATACAATTATGTTATGGTTTATGATATGTTTAAACCTGTTCATATGAGGAATGCATTGGACTTAATAAGTGATGGGTGGAGCCCGCTATAGCTCCTCGATGCATCGGCAGGTCTCATGAGACAAACGAGTGTCTTGGCACGAGGCCTTGACAAAATCTTATTTGTAGTCTTGGCATGAGGCCTTGGCTACGTGGTTATGATAGTCTGGCATTATGCATTCCATCATTATGAAAGTGGTTATTGATATTGCATGTGATTATTCGACCAGTAGAATATCCATGTGAAGAAGTAAATGGCATTATCTCATTTTACTTTTGCCATATTATGTTGAAGTTCAAGTTTAAAAGGCTTTTTCTTTAGTTATACATTGCCTTAAATGTTTATGTTTATTTATGAAAGCTTCCGCTATATTGTTATCCTTACTAAGCATCTGAGCTCACCCCTTTCAATGTTTTAATATTTTCCAGGATGTGAAGAAGTATTTTATGAATGACCTGTAGGGATAGTCAGAAGAGGATATGAGTGTGGAATATGGAGACTTTATTATTTTAGTTTTTCACTTTATGATGTAATGTAACATTTATGAATGTATCTAGTGTTTACAAGGCTACTAAACTAATCGGTCTTTCGAGACTTGATCTTTTGTGATCATGCCAATGTTACGCAATAATGCACCGACTCCGGGTAACTAGGGTTGGGGCGTTACAGTTGGTATTAGAGGCAGTTTAGTACTAACCTTGGAAGCTAGATTTATATAAACTCTGATTAGAGCACATAGCCCAAAGATAGACTTTGAGGATTAGTATAGAAGAACTTCCTAGAATTTTGGTATTATAGAGATTTTGTGAGTTTTTCGAGCAATACATCCCTGTCTGGATACGAGCAGGTAGAGGCGGATCTGGCACAGATGTACCTAGGGGTAAAACCCGAAAACACCGCTTTGAGCTAGACTCGAACGGGAACTGGTGTACGACAACGGGCCTTGCTGCACTCTTGGTTACGACACTCCCGGGGAATATGCTTAGGATAATTCTCATTTTTTTACAAACCATTATGAAGGGTTTGTGAGTATATACTTCCTCAAAGAAAACATTTTTTATGATTATTAATTATATCCATAAACCGTTCAATTTATATTAAGTATTTTACAAGTATGGAATTATGTATTTTAATTCATAAACTAATCTAGTTTATGCCATTGTTTAGAAATGGCGCCTAGTGGGACGAATGGAAACTGTATCAATGTACGCACTCTGTGTAGGGATTTCCCTCCTGCTCAAGATAATTATTGTGGATATGGAGATACAACGGGTGCTGATCAACTTATTACCATACTGGGACAACTCACCCAGGTTATGAATAATAACCTTACTCGTATGGAGCACCCTGATCCGCAACGTGGAGGATCAATGTTAGACCACTTCATGAGGCAAAAACCGCCAACATTTAATGGGGGTACAAATCCATTAGTAGCTGAGCAATGGATAAAATTCTTAGAGAAAATATTCCACGCCTTGGGGAGTAGCGAAAAGGAAAAGGTTGTCATGGCAGTCTACCACCTCACTAGAGATGCCGATCAATGGTGGTCGCTGATTCAAAACACAAAGGAAGATGAAGAAGTATCAAGTATGGAATGGAGTGAGTTTAAGGAAATTTTATTAGAAAAATACTTTCCACATGACCATCGAGCAGATATGGAAAGGCAATTTCTGAGTCTGAGACAAAAGGAGGATGAGAATGTCGCAAAGTAAGAGGCTAACTTTACAAGGTTAGCAAGACATGCAACAGATTATATACGTAACCCAAGAAGTAATATTGATCGTTTCTTTGATGGGTTAAAACTATTTCTCCGTCGAGCTTTTGTATCACAATCCTTCTCATCATACGAAGATATTGTCTCGTGTGCTATCAAGACAGAAAAGGAATTCTCTAAGTCTTATGACAACAAAGTAAAGCAAGAGAAGAAGAGAACAGTGGAACAAGAGAGAGATAAAGGGAAAAAGGGAAAGAAAGATTTTACATTATGTGATAATTGTGGGAAGAATCACCCCGGTGCTTTCCTAAAAGGAATGGGAGTTTGTTATAAATGTGGAGAAAAAGGTCACCAGGCTCGTGATTTCAAGGGAAAGAAAGAGGCTATCAATGTTGAATGCTACAATTGTAGGAAAATGGGGCATTATGAAAATGAATGTCCTAAGAGTCAGGGAAACTTACCTCAGAAAAGGCCAAGGGATCAAGGACAATCTTATGTTGTTACTACAGTTGAAGTGGAATAATTAATGTATTGGTGATTTTGGACTCAAGGATTATATTCTGGTTATAAGAATAATGCGATATATGTAAGGATTGTACTACAATACTTGTTGTTTTCATTAAGGATTTAATATGATGAAGGTAATCATATTTTTATTATGTGACAATAAAAGAAACTTTACTTTGTTTGGGGAATCTGATGTTACAATTGATTTTGGAATTTAGAGACCTTTTAGAGGAAGTATGGATAGAGGTATTTTGGATAACTATAAAGGTTGGAATGGATTAAGTTTAACCTTTTATAATATTGTTTAAGGTTAAAACATTTCTGAAGATTATTTTTGGAATATTATAATACTATAGTTTTAAGAAAAGGACAACCTGCAGGTCGGGGGATAACCCGTCGCGTCAGACAAAGCTGCAGGAATCGAACCCACAACCATAGTGCAACAGGCCTTTATTACCTACCACTAGCCTACAGGAAGTCCCTGGTTATTACAAAATAGTTTTCCTAATCTAAATGGTATGTGGAACCTTGTACGATTAGGATAAATATAATATTTTTGAGTTCTATTATCTTTTTGAGTGAAAGATGAGTTTGTGGTAGAAATTTGTTGAAGGTTGAAACACTACTTTTCAAGCATAAATATATATATACCTATCTCTTATTCTATGAATAAATTAATTCTTAAACTTTATTAAAGGGATATTAAAACAAAAAAATGTGTTATCCTAATACCTTATGTCTTGTTGAACTGATAATATTTTAAATCAACATATATTGAAGGCTTTAAGGCCCTCAATTTTACACTTGTTTGTGATTGATGACCTCAATCACTCCCTACAAATATTTACGTTTTTCCTCTAATTATATGTCTCTAATTTCCACCAATGTTCTCCTTATCGAGATCATAATTTGGTGGTGACTTTTTCATTTCCCTTTCCCTCTTATTAAGGCTAAATTTTATTAACCTTATTTCCGATGTGGGTTTTCCACAAAGGTATTTTCTATTTTCAACCTTTTATTTTCAAAGAAAAATTTCAAATTGCGAGGACACAATTTATTGAAGTAGGGGAGAATGTAACGCCCCGAGCTTCCACGATACGCTTCTCTTTCAATAATGCAATAGCTTGCATTGTACGCAAGTTCGAGATTCTAACGCACCGCGACCAATCAAAATAGCCATTATGAATAGTAATACCCACTTTTTGAAATTATATATATTTTATATTTCAAAATGGACTTCATTTGTGGATTTGGAATATCAAAATTAGCCTATATTGAATTTTTGGTATTTTTCTGAGAACTTCCAATTTTTATGAATAGTGAAAAATACTTAAAAACAACTTTTTTAATCAAAATAATTTATAGTGATAAATTATAATATTGAGTGATTTTAAAGTATAATTAGAATATATTTTTACCATTTTATCCAATGGTGGTCATTAAAATTAATTTCACTTTGAAATTGGACATAAAAAATTATCAATCTTTTGATATATATTGTTTCTTAAAAACACGCTATTTGTTGTGACAACGAGAATTAATTATAAAATTAATTAATGCAGCTTATATGTTTGGAATTTTTTAAAATAGACATCATTTTTGAATTCGGAATATCAATTATAGCTTAGGGTGAAAGTTTGGCATTGTTCTGAAAAACTTCAATTTTTGATGAATAGTGAAACCACTAAGTGGTAGTTAAAAAACTAATTTTTCGTTTAAATGAAACATTACCACTTCTGTGATTTGATTTTCAAAAATCCGACATACATGGTTGTCATCAGGAATTAAAATGTGGTTTAATGGGATTAAAATAATTTTTTTGGTGAATAGTAACTTTTAAGTTTAATTAATCACGATTAAAGGTAATTAGTAAAATATAAGGTAAAAATGATATTATAAAAATATGAAAATACCTTTACACTTGTCCTAAACCTATTGTATGAGTCATGTCCGACCAATAAAATCCATGGGTCAACTTGGGGACCCCATGGAGCCACTTTGGTAGGAAAATGACATTAAAAACTTTTTATTTAATGTTAAAATAAAAATGTCACAAACATGAGTTGTTTTACTAAAACAATTTTTAAATGGGGTTATACAAGTCATATTTTTTACTATAAATATTAATTATAAATATAAAAATATTTCCTACATCATGATAATTTTTTTATGATTTTTATACATTAAATAAATTACATTATTTATGACACCATGATGATGCAGCGATTACCTCATTAATTAACGATTTAAATAAAATAAAAAGATAATGTAAAATATATGACTTACACTTGTCAAAAACCTATTGGATGAGTATATTTAGAACCCTTATCAACTTATCCTCTAAATATATAAGTGTGGGACCTTTAAAATTCGAAACTCATTATATAATAAAGTAACATTTCATGACTTTCCAAGAGTGCCCCTCCTCTCCTCTTATAAAAGGCCTCACCACTGCCACCTTACTCACACCTTCAAAGCCTTTTGGATTAGCCAACCTCTGCCCAAATACTCTCTCAACTTCCCTCTCTTACTTCTAGAAGCCTCACTTTGGGCATAATTCTTCCCAAGGAAGCCTTTGGCTCAAATCAAAAAAGAGTTACCCGATTTTAAGGTAATGTCTTCTCTTATGTTATTTTGTTTTATTTTGCTTCTCCAACCACTTAAACTATTTTTATTACTTTATTTTGTAACAAAACCAGTATCCTCAATATACTTGGATGTTTTTATGAGAAGGATTTTATTTACACTTACACACACTTTCGTCTAATGGTTAAAGAACATACTGTTTCCGTGGTTGGCAAATTTCTGCCTCACGAAACGATGATTGTTCAATCTTCTTTTAACACCTCTCATGGTGGCCATTATGATGAAACTATTTTCATACATGATATATATTATGTTTATGTTTTCTTTATGCTTCTGTATTTTTCATTTATGTCACACCTTTATGATTTCCATTATGGGTAAACGCGATAATTTCATTTTAGGAAGTGCGGACTACCGCCCCCTCAAAGTGATTTGAATCGTTAATGCCATATGTGGGATGTATAAAGGATAGAGTAAATGGTATTATACATTATATTATAATTTAATTATAGTATACATTTATATAATTATAATTTCATTCCATTAAATATGAAATAGAAATGAAAGTAGCGTTCATGCGTACGTACGGCTTACCGTCTCCATGAACGGTGCATTTCATTTCTTACCTATAAATATTACGTAACATTATGAATGAATGTATATACTGGATATATATGATATATATGATATCTACATCATGAATATAATTCTGTATATAATGTATATTTTACCACATGAACAACTTGTAATTATAAGAAGTTTATTGTTGACTCAAGTACCAAAGATCGACAAAACAACCGTTATTAACTTAAATGACTACATAATTTTAGTAACATTGTAATAAGTGATATAAAAGGGATAATGAACTTGAAAAAGGTTCTTAAGAAAGTATATATTAACTCCAGTTTATTATTCAGGAGCTTAAAGAACGGTCGAGTGAAGTCGGACACGAGGTAAGGGAATTTCTTAACCCAATTTCCATTCTTTGGGTTAATCTCCTACTTTCAAATTATGTCATGATATTATTATGTCCTATCTTGTATTTGTACTTTCTTTATGTGTACTTATAGTAAATACAAATAATAGATCTATTTTATTTTAAAAGTGATCTTTGTAAGGACTTCATCTCAATCTCCTTTCATTGAAGCATATTTGGTTTTATACATAACTTTCATTTATACGGTGTATAAACCCCTTTGACTTTTACTTTTATTCAAAAGGAATCTTTTTATACAAAGAATTTTTACTAAACGACAAAAGGAATTTTTTTTCTTACGTATGCGACGACAATGACTTCTCCACCGCCGTGACTATTATTTGAGTTTCAGCTTCCTCTATAAGCCATAACTTTTTTTTAAAAGAAAAATAAATACCATGTTTTAATTTTCTTTTATTTTGGAATTGAAAATGGTTTTGATAAAGTTTTTATTATATCAATGTGTTGTATTAATATCTTGTGATTGACGTGTGTAAATCTTATGTTTCCTTTATGCATGTTTTATGTGATACAATTATGTTATGGTTTATGATATGTTTAAACCTGTTCATATGAGGAATGCATTGGACTTAATAAGTGACGAGTGGAGCCCGCTATAGCTCCTCAATGCATCGACAGTCTCATGAGACAAACTAGTGTCTTGGCACGAGGCCTTGACAAAATCTTATTTGTAGTCTTGGCACGAGGCCTTGGCTACGTGGTTATGATAGTATGGAATTATGCATTCCATAATTATGAAAGTGGTTATTGATATTGCATGTGATTATTTGACCAGTAGAATATCCATGTGAAGAAGTAAATGGAATTATCTCATTTTACTTTTGCCATATTATGTTGAAGTTCAAGTTTAAAAGGCTTTTGTTTTAGTTATACATTGCCTTAAATGTTTATGTTTATTTATGAAAGCTTCCGCTATATTGTTATCCTTACTGAGCATCTGAGCTCACCCCTTTCAATGTTTTAATATTTTCCAGGATGTGAAGAAGTATTTTATGAATGACCTGCATGGATAATCAGAAGAGGATATGAGTGTGGACTATGGAGACTTTATTATTGTAGTTTTTCACTTTATGATATAATGTAACATTTATGAATGTATCTAGTGTTTCTGAGGCTAATAAACTAATCGGTCTTTCGAGACTTGATCTTTTGTGATCATGCCAATGTTACACAATAATGCACCGACTCCGGGTAACTGGGGTCGGGGCATTACACATCGGATCTTCGTCATGATCATAAATTGGTAACTTGGATGGTTATCTTCATGGTGGAATCTTGATAATTTAATCAAGATGTACCATGGCTAGATAAACATATATATATATGGGGAGCTGACTCAAGAAATATAGTCAAAATACTCAATACTATATGATGCATTTAACAATGTTCCTTTCAAACAAAGTCTCAATATGCCAAGTCAAAAAACCAATGGTTAGGGTCCTGATGTATAGATATGTTAGACACTATAACAACACTAGGTTCCCTAGCCTAAAATCCACACTCGAGATACATTTAAACTATTACCACAAGTCCCAAACAAATCCTCAAAAGGGGAAAACTCCAAAAACAATCCCAAGGAATGAATCACCTATGATACCAATATGTCATGACCTAGCCCACTAGGGCCTGCCTGGATGGAAAAAGGCCGAGCCTCCACTACCCCAAGCCCATATCCATAGGCCAGGGGCTGGAAACCAGTGCTAAAATGTATAACTAAAATGGGAGGAATTTTCCTAAGTACTTGTACGCACACACCCAACCATCTCCATATAGAAGTGTATAGGAATAAAAATAAAATAAAATAACATAAAGATTAATAACCATATATGTAAAAATCCTATATGGAGTTAAAATAATGAGATAGTGCAATCTAAAATATAAAAGGAAAAAATACATGCCCAACCATAAAAGATTTCCAAACACGACAATAACTGTAAAGGTAAATTACAAGAGAAATAAACTCTAGATATCCAATAACCAACCATAATATATGGTTAATTACACTAGGGTATCCCTATAGTCCTCTGAAATTGCTGTCAACATGTATTTCATTTTCATAATACATAAAACATGCGGGAAAAGAACATACAGGGGTGAGTATATACATGTCCATTAGGATGGCCATAAACTGGAGGGGGAGTAATAAGATACATGATAGAAGTAGAAAACCCAACCCATAAAAAGAGAGAGATGAATATCCAAGAACAGTGATATATATATGCTCATAAAAGAAACCTAGATGAGAGAGAAATGATATCTCTATCTCAAAACCATCTCAGGATGGTGAGTCTACCGATATTTTTAAATAGGTATACTAACAATGCCCAAAATCTAGTGTATTTCTCTGAAGTATCCATGCCCTAACTTCAAAGAAGGGTTCCACTCTATGATGATCCTTCCCGATCATTACTGTCATCAAGAACCTCCTAAGGAAGGATCACACTCTAAACATATCACATAGTATCTCAAAGCCACTAAGAAGGAAACCATTGTGTTCTATATGGAAAACAATCAGTATAGGATAATAGTGGTAAAAAATCTGAGTCCAAACAAAGGAGATACAAGAGGTATAAGTTTCATAAAAAAGGAAGTACATGGAATGTAAGAGGGTCCACATAGTGTGTGGCCCCACTACTCTTCCTAGTTGTGTCCTCACTAGTAAATGACTCATTGGACATGTAGTACTACATGGAATATAAGAATATTAAACAGTGTGTCTTGGTAACCCGGGGCTGAGATGTGTTCTCCTGGCCATGCTCGTGTCCTTCAGGCCTTGTCTGTGTACATTGGTCATGTTCAAATACACAATGTGTGCCCCATCCTACACAGTGTGTCGTGCCACATGGGATCCTGGGTGTGTACTCCCTGTACATGTCAAGTTGGAAAACTAAGGTTCACACAATGTTTGGGACCTCCACATGGCATGTGATAGTTAACTCTATCACAACACCCTAGCCACCATCAAAATCAGACCACACAACATGTGTTCTTGAAACTACACAACATGTAGTCAGGTTTTTCCCAGAAATCTAGATCTATTATGTGGATTCAAAATCCATTTCTCCTACCACTGAAACCACCTAATTCCAACTTAAATCTCACTAAAAACAAGGATGATGATTTAGACCATTTATTCCCTAGCCTCTGATGGTCAGAAATCAAATTTTAGATCCTTTTCTCAAAGTTTTCATGAGCCCCACATGTTTTTCTTTACTGCCAAAATGTTCCCAAATACCGAATCCACAGAAATCATCACCCATATCCCACAAATCATTATGATCCATCCTCACATCATAAATCCATTCATTATATTTAAATCTTCCATGAATCCGGGGGTTCGATCATGCTTGAACCTACCTGAAAAAGTCAAATAACGATCTCATGGTCCCATGATGAATAACGAGAAGAATGGGTGGAAGAAATACAAAAAAAGGTGCACTAATAATTGGAAAAAATTTCTTGTCTCAATAATATATATTGGGGATAACTGGGGGTAGAAAAAAGACATAAAAAGAATAATAAATTGAATAAAAAATTTAAACCTCATACACTAGCTCATGCAAAGGATTTATGTAAATATAGACCAAGGAATAAAGTTTCAATCATTCTCAAAATTTAAATCATAAGGGAAGAAACAAAAAATTATGAGTCTTATCTTGATTTAGATAAATATTTTGTGAAGAATATAGTCTCCAATGAAGGAGATGACTTGTTGCATTCGTTGTGACTTGATTCACTTCGATCTAGAAGTTGGTCATCATTTTATCTTGATTTTCCAATAAAGAACGGTGAAATCCTCATCTCAATGATCCCAAGGTTATGCAGATAACCCTAAATATTTTCCATAACAATGTATAAATATAGGGAATTTATTTCAATTCATTTATTGAATTAATTAAATAAATTAATGAATTAATTCACTAAATATACCCATCAACAACTGTTTAATATGAATGTCCGATGCTGACCAACTTTAGGTCATACTTAGGGGAAATAAAACACTCCAAATTCATCTATTATATCATATTTTCGATTTGAGACTATGTTTAGGAGATATTCCATCATTTCTAAAAAACTATTTGTATGTGATATAAAATATATTTAATATTTTTATAAAATTAATTTCAAGTGTATCAGGCCTCAGAATTCATGTACCGTCTCAACACTTGGATCTGAAAACATTTCTTGATATATTATCAAATCCTTACAAGTAATAAAGGGTCTCTAAAACTAGGTTGTACAAAGAAATAAGGTGCCCATAGTTTTTTTTATAAAAAAATAGACTAATTTAGAGATGTTTCAAAAACTACCTCAAAAGACATTTTTTTTTAATTTTTTTTTTCATTTAACGTGGTTTTAATTAATTTTTTGATAAATTTTTTCAAAGGGGTTTAAACCCCTCTAAAATAACTACATATATATTTTTAAACCTTACCAGTGCTTACATAAAATTTCAAGTAATAAGTGTGGGAAATCACTTTAGTGATATTTTTTCACAACCAATGCTATAGGATTTAAAGAGGGTTTTAACCGTCTCTAAATGAAACAAATAACCCCTATAATCATATAGTTTTTTTTTGCAGTGGGTTGAGACTTTAGTTATTTATTATTTGATGGTGTGTATTCTCAAAGTTCCCAATTAAATCATTTAAATGTTTTATGATTAATTAAATTCTCAAAATTAATTGATTTTAAATAATTAGTAATTCCATGAACAAGGGTCATCTAGAGGAAAAATTTATGGTTCTCGTAAATGGGAATTCTGGTTAGAAAATATTTAGTCTCATATCATTAGGGATTAAGTTTAAATTTTTTGTTTTCTAGACCCCTACAATATCTCATTTATCAATAAATATCATATGAATGCTTAAACTATGTTCATTAGTGTGTTTCTTGATAGGAGGTTAATTTTAGAGAAACAAAGTGAGCATAAATGACCATTGAGATATGATTTCTAAGTTACTCACATTTGTTCCCATTTCTACATCATAATGTAATATTTAATTATATTTTAAGATTATAAGTGTATATGTGTATTGTTGGAGTTGGTGACCTAGAACCAATTACTTTGTACTTTATTCATTAATAAATACCTTATCACATCTTGATTGTTCTTCTGCATGACAATGCATGTGATAATGTCCTAAGGACAACTGTTGCATTAAAGGGTCATAGCGAATCCATGCTATGATGAGAACCCGGAAGTGCCATAACACAGTTCTTGAATATATGTTCTATGGCTGGATGATGCTGTTTGAGGGACACAAATAATACAGGCCATTAGGGTTGAGGAATCATAAAACTTTGAGGCACCTTCTCATGGTGTGCGCCCTTGGTAATATCCAGGAGGATATTATGAGAATGAGACCCGCTATTAGGAAATACACATTTCATAGTGTCATTGGATATTTCTATTTGCGGAGGTGTGTATTGGTCCTTAGACTTTAAGATTATTATTAATGGGTATTACAACTCGTGCACTTAGATGTATTGATGAAAACTGTGACGACACACTGTTCGCAGCGAGGTAGGATACGTTGGGTGCGTCACGAGCAATACTGCATTAATAGATAATACGAGAAAGGATTTGTCCCTTCTCTTCCATAACAGAAGTAGATATCTCAGGCCCTTTGATGGAATTGATATAGCATAAATAAATCCATGGACATGGTAAGGTATGGGCGAGTTCAATTCCGTAAAGTCAAAGAAAGAATAATCGAGCACATGGGTTGATGGCACAAGCATGCAACCCACTTGATTCGAGATATCGTGAAAAAGGGATTATATTACACGGTAAACGTTCGTAGGTGGTGACACGTCATTGCGGTGTTAACCTCTTTCTTTATGGGTGCCTTGGCATGTTGCTAGACGCTAACCTTGGACTTTAGGCAGGCTCCGCCTAATGCCACTGAGAAAGGGGCCTAGAAGGTCACACACTAAGTGTGTCCATGTATCTCAGTTAAATATTAATTTAACAAGTTAAATAAATATTATTCATGACTGTGGTTTAATAATTATTTAAGGATGCCTGATTTCATTTATTTTGACACTAGTTATTCGAGGGAATATATTGTGGACGAAATAATATATATTTATTAGTGAGTAATGCAGTTACATTTATTTAAGAAATAAATATCCATTACTCAAGGTCTAATAAATGTGGTGGAGGAAATAAAGGAAAATAGAAAATAAAAAGTACACGCTGTGTATATTAAATAAACATGCCGTGTAGTTTTATGGAAAAAGAGTACACATCGTGCATTAATGATTGCACGACGTGTATTTTTTCCAGTCGGGATTTTGAGGAAATAAAATCGTTTTATTAAATGATATTTATTATAATTAGCGTGGGCGCATGTCAAGGAATTAATAATTCGACATGGGGGTTTTCAATAAGAGTTAATGAAAGAAATAAAACGTGTAACGTGTTTATTAATTGTCATAACTCTGTAAACCTCAAACCCGATTATAAATATTCTCACAACCCCAACACTTTTCCAAATCATTGTGCACAACAATTATAGAGAATTCTTTCAAGGATGAAAGAACTCCTTCCTCCAAGAATGCTCTAAAGACCGAGATACCAAGGCGATCGAAGGCAGACATCGCAAGCGAAGGTTCTTCCGTGCTAGCACCCAGAGATCCCTTCGGCGACATCTGGAGATACGTGGCACATGTGTGGATCACCGCTAGAGGAATCCTACACTTGGATTCTACGACGCGACGATGGATCACACCGGATAGTGACCAGAGACATCAACAAAGAAATAATTCCACCAAGGTAATTCTTGTGAATTAATTAAATTAATTATAACCAACATATGATGATCCCATATCTATGGTTCCGGGATTCCCTCTTAAGTTTTTCGTTCTTTGTTCCATTCCTAAGATTTGGAGTTTTACATCATGAAGGATATCAGATTGAACATTGTTTAACGTTAAAATTAAAGTTGGGAAAACCCACCAACGCGCTTCCACTGCGCCTAGAACCTACAAGTGGTATTAGAGGTGGTCATATAGTTGATTATAATAATTTAGTTTTTCATTGGTGATTTATGCGTTTAATAATTTAGTTGTTTTAATTCAAGTTAATCATTCTTTAAATATGAATCTCGAGATCTGTTCCTCCTCTATTGTTTCTCGTTCACCATATAGAAATGACCCTTTCTTTAATTTTTGATTAAAATAAAATAGAGGATCTCATCCGGAGGATCCAAATGTTTCTGGACGTACAACACCATAATACACAGCGTGTATTCGGAAGTACACGCAGTGTAGTCTAGGTTCATGCATCGGACTGGTCTGCCAAATCAGGTCATGTATTGATCCTATATAATCATTTATGACACCGTGTGTTGACCAGGAATAGGTGGCACATGGTTTCTGGATTACAAGCCGTGTGGTCCAACAGAACATGACGTGTAGTCCCTTCGGGTTAGGGTTGGACCGTGTACCCTGTACACGGTTTGCCCGGCTAGAAACCGTGTAACACGGAAACTACACGGCATGTGTCCCACTAAACACACCGTGTACTCCAAAAATTTCTAAAGTTCATTAAAACGCTATGTCCCCGAGCATGTACTTCGGATGGACGGTGAAGAAAAGTACACGCCATGTAGTCGGAACTACACACCGTTTACTCACCTAAATTATGCAGATTTATTAAAATTTATTATTAAATTATACAAACCCTTGAGACGTGTACCATGGTGCATGCGTAAAGTTGAGGCACAACACATGATAGGTGTTATATATATATGTGTTTAATTTAACATCTGCATAATAAATGGGAATTTACCGGGTTTCCTCCAAGGTACAAGTTACGTACAAGGATAATTTTAAATGAATTTATTTTTTTAAAATTATGATGGATGAGAATCTCAAGGAAATTCAGAAAAGGATTTAAGATAAAAGGATTGATTAATTAAAGATAATTAATTTATTCAAGTGTGATTTATCTTAAGAAAGAATGATTAAATAATTTAATGCTAGTTTTATTTATGCGTAATATTGTTGCATGTATGGATGATCATGAGATAGACTGAGACCTTTGTATGTGAATGGTTTCTTTAATTTATTTATTCAAATTAAATTTGTTGGCCTGCGAGCCTTATTCTCATTAATATGTAAGGCCTGCGCGCCCAAGGATTATTTTATGTAAAACCCCCTTTTTACCCCTCACCTGCGTGTGAGATAAATGCATATGTAATGGATGGAGCTCTTAAGATATTGGAGGAGGCTCAAGTTAGGAGCCAAGGCGAAACCAATCCAAGGAGATACAAAGGTGGACAGGTGGAAAGATATAAACACGAACCCGAAAGGTTCAAGGTGTTTCTCCCCTAGGTCTTGGGTAAGTTTATCAACCTCTAGATAAACTAACCAATAGAACAAAGATCATGATCATGCCATTTATTTTATTTCTATCAGTTGCATGGTTTATTTTTTGTGGGTGTGTTGTCACGATCACAAAATTAATGAATTAAACAAGCATGCAAGATGGAACTAAAATAAAACCGTCTTATACGTAAATATTATCTTAGACATGGTTAATCACTTAAGTATATCCCACTTAATATTAACAAGCATGTAATAAAAGATAATAAATTGTAAATTTACCTATGAGGATAAAATCCCTCAAAGAAATATTAAGTTGGTATAGCCTTCTATAATCTTGGTTAGAATCGAACCATAGTTCAAAGTGCTTGACCAACCCTAGTTGGGGTGATTTCAATTATCGGGGAATTATAATTCAAGGTTTTGGGTTGACTTGACTTGGTTCACATCAAGGGTAGACTGCCACAGTAGGACTTGGTGTGACCAAGAGGCAAAGTTTGAGGAAATCCAAAATAAAAGGATTTCAGGATTGGGGAGTCCACTCAGCGGATCAAGGAGCTGCGAGTTAATGCAGTTGAAATTTGGAATACCTACCTAAAACCCTTCAAGTTTCTTGAACAACCCTATTTGGGGTAATGCGATGGGTAATATGGATCCTTGCCACTAGAATATTCAGGCAACAGAATATTCTGAAGTCAATAGTGAGGGCTATTGGATTTTAATAAAATAGTGGGAGACTAATAAGTATTAATTTATTTGTCTCAGTTTTTTAATAAAGTACTAAACCTTTGCTCATATTAAATTGTAGAAATGATAAGAAAATGACTTCAAACATATCATTGTGAACCATACTCAAGAAGAAAAACCTTCTCACCAGTACCAATTTCCAAGAGTGGAAGCGGCGTTTACGCGTCATCCATCACCATGAGAGAAAATTGTATGTGCTGAAAGAGCCTGTTCCTGTTCCGTCTAGATCGGAACTTCTGCCCTTAACTCACCAGGTAGATAAGGACATGGGGCGTGAAAAACCCGCATTCCTTATAGGGAATAAAAAAAGGAAGGACAAGGCAAAGGGGACAAATACTTATAAACGGTCTGAAGCCCCCGAGCACCGTCCCTCCAAGAAGGGGAAGATCTAGAGGCAGGTCAAGGAACGGGTTGCGGTGTGTTTTGCATGTGGCAAGCAAGGCCACTATAAGAGAAACTGCACCCAGAAGTGTCAGGATGCTAAATGTGCATTCGTTATCGAGTGTAATCTTTCTATTTCTACACATTGGGTATTAAATACAACTTGTGGGGCTCACATCTGTATTCAAATGCAGGAACCAAGTAGATTTAGAAATATTTCCAGAGGAGAGGTGGATCTTCGAGCTGCCAATGATGCAAGGCTAGCTTCGTTGGCTATTAGATTACCACCTCTCATTGCCGACTGGGATGATTTTGGTTTTACATAACTGTTATTATGTGCTTAGTGTTACCAAGAACATAATTTCTGTATCTTGTTTGGATATGGATGGATTTGTTTTCAAATTTGGAAATAAGGGTTGTCTCTTTTATAAGAACAATGTATGTTATGGTATTCCACATTTAAATAATGGTTTGTATGTATTAAATTACGAAAACCAAGTGTTGGTAATCGATAATGAAACAAACTCACATGACTCATACATCACCCAGTTGTGGCATCACCGTCTCGGTCATGTAAACAAGAAGCGATTGACAAATCTCTACCAAGATGGTTATTTAGACTCTACTAAGCTAAAACCACTTAATAGATGTCACACTTGTTTACAAGGAAAAATGACTAAGCCTCCTTTTGGTGGACAGGGTGAAAGGGCCACAGAGCTTCTAGTATTGGTACACACAGATGTGTGTAGACCATTTCCAGTAGAAGTTAGAGGTGGATATTCTTACTTCATTACTTTTACTGATGATTTGAGTAGATATGGATATGTCTACTTAATGAGGTATAAGTCAGAGTCCTTAGAGAAATTTAAGGAATTCAAGAATGAAGTGGAGAATCAGCTTGGTAAGAAGATAAAGAAACTTCGATTGGATCGAGGTGGAGAATATCTGAACCAAGAGTTCATTGATCTTCTATGGGAGTCTGGGATTATATCTCAGCTCACTCCTCCTTATACACCATAGTGGAACGGTGTTAGTGAAAGGAGGAACCACACCTTGTTGGACATGGTGAGGTCGATGATGAGTCATGCAGATCTTTCATTATCCTTTTGGGGGATATGCATTACAAACTACAGTATACACATTAAAACGAGTACCAACTAAGGTGGGAAATGGAATTCCATCCGATTTATGGAATGAAAGGAAACCCACTTTGTCGCACACACGTGTATGGGGATGCGAGGCGTTTGTTAAGGCCTTATAAGGAAACAAAATAGCACCCCGGGGCACAAGGTGTATCTTTATAGTATATCCCAAGGAAACGAAAGGATATTACCTATATAACCCTTCAGACAAGAAAGTGATTATCGCCAGACAATCCATCTTTCTTGAGAGGGATCACATCCTCAAGAATTATAGTGGGAGAAAGATTGAATTCGACGAAGTTGATGCTCAAGATAAACAGAAGTTGGTACAGGAACAAGTTCCACAGGTCCTCGTGGAAGAGGTTCCAGAAACACAAGTACTGCATAGAAGCTCAAGAGAGGTAAGGGAACCAGAGAGATTTGGTTTCATAGTCACCGAGGATAGTGAATCATTATTGTTGGAAAATGATGAACCTCTCTCCTACAAGGAAGAAGTAGAAAGCTCAGAAGCTGCAAGATGGCTAGAAGCTATGAATTCTGAGATAGATTTTATGTATCAGAACCATGTCTGGGTTCTGGTCGATGAGCCAGTTGATGTAAATCCTGTTGGATACAAATGGGTATTTAAGAGAAAATTGGACATGGAAGGTCAAGTTAGAACCTATAAAGCAAGGCTAGTGGCTAAAGGATTCAGACAGCGTCAAGGAATTGACTATGATGAAACCTTCTCTCCAGTTGCCATGTTTAAATCCATAAGAATCATACTTTCCATAACATCTTACCATGACTAAGAGATTTGGAAGATGGATGTCAAAATAGCTTTCCTTAATGGGAAATTTTAGGAAGATGTCTATATCACACAACCAGAAGGGTTTGTAACACCAGGTGAATCCAAACGGGTTTGCAAGTTGTAGAAATCCATTTATAGATTAAAGCAAGCATCCGAGTCATGGAACATTCGATTTGATAAATCCATAAAGGAATTTGGTTTCATTAAGAACGAATGTGAGCCCTGTGTTTATAAGCGGTTTAATGGGAATGCGATCATTATCCTAGTAGTATATGTTGACAATATATTTCTTATTGTAAATGATGTACCAGTCTTACAGTCAGTTAAGGACTGGTTGAACAAGTGTTTCTCCATAAAGAACTTGGGTGAAGTAGCCTACATTCTAGGGATAAAGATCATTCGTGATAGATCCAAGAGGCTGCTTGGACTAAGTCAGGGTACATACATTGACCAGATACTAAAGATATTTAGTATGGAACAATCCAAGAGGGGATTCGTTCCAGTGTCACATGACCTACATCTTTCTAAGAAAATGTGTCCACAGACACAACAGGAGAAAGATAGAATGAGTAAGATCCCATACGCTTCAGCTATAGGATCCATCATGTATTCAATGTTATGTACCAGGCGTCATGTTGCCTATGCACTAAGCATGGTAGGCAGATATCAAGTAGATCTAGGAGAACAGCATTGGACTGCTGTTAAGACTATCCTTAAGTATCTGAGAGGAACTAAGGATATGTTCCTAGTGTATGGAGGAGACAAGGATCTTGTTATCAGAGGGTATGCTAATGCTGGTTTTCAGACAGATCAGAACGATCTGAAGTTGCAATCTGGATATGTTTTCTGTCTCAATGGAGGAGCTGTGAGTTGGAAGAGTTCAAAGTAGCCAGTTTTTGCTGATTCTATAGCAGAATCCGAATATATAGCGGCTTCTGATGCAGCCAAGAAAGCCATCCAGATTTGGAACTTTGTCTAGGAGATTGATGTGGTACCTAGAAGTAAAGATCCTATCACTTTGTACTGTGATAATACTGTAGCTGTGGCTCTTGCAAAAGAACCAAGGTCACATCAACGGACAAAACACATACTCCGAAAGTATCACCTCTTGAGATATTTCTATCATACGGGTGAAGTTGAAGTGAGAAAAGTGTCCACGAAAGAGAAAGTGGTGGACCCCATGACTAAAGGCCTATCTCAGTAGAAGCATGAATATCATGTGAGAGCTAGCGGGTTAAAGGTTGTTAGCAGTTGGCTCTAGTCCAAGTGGGAGTCTGTTGGAGCTGGTGGCCTAGAACCAACTACTTTGTACTTTATTCATTAATAAATACCTTATCACATCTTGATTGCTCTTTTGCATGAAAATGCACGTGATAATGTCCTAAGGACATCTGTTGCATTAAAGGGTCATAGCGGATCCCTGCTATGATGAGAACCCGGAAGTGCCATAACACAGTTCTTGAATATATGTTCTATGGCCGGATGATGTTATTTGAGGGACACAAATAATACAGGTCATTAGGGGTGAGGTATCATAAAACTTTGAGGCACTATCTCATGGTGTGTGCCCTTGGTAATATCCAGGAGGATATTATGAGAACGAGACCCGCCAGTAGGAAATCCACATTTCATAGTGTCATTGGATGTTCCTATATGCGGACGTGTGTATTGGTCCTTAGACTTTAAGATTATTATTAATGGGTATTACAACTTGTGCACTTAGATGTATTGACTAAAACTGTGACGACACAATGTTCGCAGTGAGGTAGGATACGTTGGGAGTGTCACGAGTAATAATGCATTAATAGATAACGCGAGAAAGGATTTTTTCCTTCTGTTCCATAATGGAAGTAGATATCTCAGGCCCTTTTATGGAATTGATATAGCCTAAATAAATCCATGGACATGGTAAGGTATGGGCGAGTTCAATTCCAAAAAGTCAAAGAAAGAATAATCAAGCACATGGGTTGATAGCACTAGCATGCAACCCACTTGATTCGAGATATCATGAAAAATGGATTATATTACATGGTAAACATTTGTAGGAGGTGAAACGTCATTGCGGAGTTAACCTCTTTCTCTATGGGTGCCTTGGCGTGTTTCTAGACGCTAACCTTGGACTTTAGGTAGGCTCCACCTAATGACACTGAGAAAGGGGCCTAGAGGGTCACACACTAAGTGTGTCCATGTATCTCAGTTAAATATTAATTTAACAAGTTAAATAAATATTATTCCCCACTGTAGTTTAATAATTATTTAAGGATGCCTGATTGCATTTATTTCGATACTAGTTATTCGAGAGAATATATTGTGGATGAAATAATATATATTTATTAGTGAGTAATGAAGTTACATTTATTTAAGAAATAAATAGCCATTACTCAAGGTCTAATAAATGTGGTGGAAGAAATAAAGGAAAATGGAAAATAAAAATTACACGCCGTGTATATTAAATATACATGCCGTGTAGTTTTATGGAAAAAGAGTACACACCGTGTATTAATGATTACACAGTGTGTAGTTTTTCCAGTCTGGATTTTGAGGAAATAAAATTGTTTTATTAAATGATATTTATTATAATCAGCGTGGGCGCATGTCAAGGAATTAATAATTCGACATGGGGGTTTTCAATAAGATTTAATGAAATAAATAAAACACGTAACACGTTTATTTATTTTCATAACTCTGTAAACCTCAAACCTGATTATAAATATCCTCAAAACCCAAACACTTTTCCCAATCGTTGTGCACAACAATTCTGGAGAATTATTTCAAGGCCGAAAGAACTCCTTCCTCCAAGAACGCTCTCAAGACCGAGATACCAAGGCGATCGAAGGCGGACATCACAAGAAAGGTTCTTCCGTGCTAGCACCCAGAGATCCCTTCAGAAACATCTGGAGATACGTGGAACATGTGTGGATCACCACTAGAGGAATCCTACACTTGGATTCTACGATGTTATGAAGGATCACACCGGATCATGACCGGAGACATCAACGAAGAAATAATTCCACCAAAGTAATTCTTGTGAATTAATTAAATTAATTATAACCAACATATGATGATCCTATCTCTATGGTTCCAGGATTCCCTCTTAAGTTTTTCATTCTTCGTTTCATTTTGAAGATTTGGCGTTTTACATCGTGATGGATCTCGGATTGAACGTTGTTTAACTTTAAAATTAAAGTTGGGAAAACCCCCCAACGCGCTTCCGCTGCACCCAAAACCTACATGGGTTTGTGTGTGACCATGTGTAAAGTACAAGACTTGTAAAAAAAATAAAAATAAAAATAAAAAATAATAATATCAACCAATATGATGACTATCCATTCCATTAGGGATAAAAAAAAATACCAGGAAAAAAATCCCATGACATTCAAGGCAAAAAAAATATTAAACACTTTGACATAAACAACAATAGACAAAAACAAGAAATCAGGATCTATCTAATAATTTAGAAATAAAACCCCTAAGCATAGGGTGAAATATATAATTACAATAACATTTAATCAATAATAAACTACCAAGGAAATAAGTTAATGATCAAGAACCATAGAGAAATTAGTCCAATAGTCACCTCACCCCAGTTGTAGAGAAACAATTTCATTCGAAATCAATTGCCCAAAATCATTTGATCTTAAAAAACATCATAGTTGAACTCCTATCAATATTGATCAATAATTTGGGAATGTGTTGGTTTATACCTTTAGAAAACAACATTCATGAGACATCCCAAACCTGTACTCTTGGATCTAATGATAAAACCATATCATATAGACACCGACTTCAATACCAACTATAGTGACCCAAAATTAACCATCCATAATTACATGATCTTTAAGAATATTTCATCACTTACACACCTATGACCTTTTAGGTTTATATTTTTATATAATTAGAAAACTATTTACATAACATGTGATACCTACATGCCACTGTTGTTTTATATTTTATATTATTATAGTGTAATTTAATTTTTGTAAAGTTTTAGGATTGAAACATGGGATTTTATGATTTTTTTCCTATTTCATGGTCATTGTGAAAGGGTTAGAGGAAATCGTACAGACTGTATAGTGTATTATCTTTTTGGTTCATTTTGTTAGTGCACAATTTGACTGTATGAGTAGAGAATAGTTGGTTCTGAATAATATGAAATTCAATGGAAACCCTGCAAGTCCTTTTTGTCTTGGGGTGTTGGTGCATGATTTTCACATGATTAGAGTAAACCATGTGAGTGTTTGTGCAGTAGTGTTATAGTTTTTAGAAGTTGGTTTTTACATGGTTGGCATATGGTTTGGTAAACCATTTGAAGAAATTATGTGAGCATGTTGTGTTTTTCATGTTCTATTTGCATGGTTGGTGAATGGTTTACCAAACCATGTATCCTAACCATAAGCGCTAGAAAGTTTTATTAAAAATTGATTTTTTTATTTCCCTCCTTAGATTTTAGGGCATTTGTCCCTCCCTCTCCTCCTTACATGTTCAAATGATCCTTGGCATATGAAGTGAGCCCCTCCCCTTCCCTCTTCTTCAAATCATAGCTTTCCTCCTTCAATTACAAGTGGTTTCTCCAAGGTAAAACCCTCTATCCCATATTATATTCCTTTATTATACTCTTTTCTTCCATTATATTGGAAAAAAATCCTCTCCATTTCATGGAAGATCCATTCCATTTTTGTAGGCTAGGTTCCATTGGATCCAAAGTTCAAGTGGAACCTAGCCTAAGAAAATGGACTAGAGAATCCATGGAATGAAGAGGATAATTGGTGCATTTTCCTTAGGTTTCTCATTCTCCCATTAACCCTAGGGGATATTGGACTGATATTAGGGTGTGGTGTGGTTATAATTTAGGTATTTGGTTGATTATATCTTAGAAGGGTCATCTACTTTCTTGTTTGGGCCATTGTCATTGAAGGCAACTTTTTGTAGCTAGTTGTGAGGCGTGTTTACTTGGAATGAGATAGATATTTTTTATAAATTTCCTTTAAATGGAACTTTATAGAGTTATTTATGGTTTTTAATTCCTTTTTATTTAAATTAAATTTACATGAGATAGTTATTATTGAATTCATAAATGTTTTAGGGGTTGGACCGCCTAACATAAAGGTAATTAATTGTTTTCTAAGCATTCCAAAGTATTGTTTTGAATTAAAAGTGTTTTAAAAGATTCCTAAGAGGATTTATTTGAGTGAATTTGATGATTAAATAAATTTATCCTAATTTTGTTCTTTTAATGGGAAAATGTTAGGTTTTAAATGAATGTTTTGAATGTTGGGCGACATTGGGAACTTTTATAGGTTTTGAATGAAATGGATATTTAATATTCAATTGATTTTAAACATATTTGTTCATAGATTTGTATTTAAGATGATGTTTAAAATTATATATACAAATGTATTTCAAAAGAGTGTCTCCATGATTAAGTTTTCAAAATGGTAGAAAATAGATTATCACCCCGAGCCAGTTTTGAAACAAAGGCCCGAATGACACTTTGTAATGAGTCTTTAATGATGTACGTGTGACCCTCCATTGATCCCCGCATATTTTAACCATTTCTATAAATTTTTTTCTCTAAGGAGTGAGATTTTGTATATCATTTTTATATTAGTATGTGCTTATGCATGTGAAAAAGGGGTTGTTTCATGAGTGAGTGTTAGATGTGAGGTGTGAGATTTATTTATTGTGTTTTATTATTGACTATGTGATGATTATGATTTGATTGTTGGATCACCACCACTTTTAAATTTATGTTTCAAAACACTAGGAGCCATAGTGACATAAAAGTTTTGTATATGAAGAAAAGATAGAAACAAAAGAAAAAGAAGAATATGAACATAGACACAACAATTTACACGGTTAAAAAAAACTATGTCTATAGAGAGGAATAAAACTTAACTAATCTTGGAAGCAAAAATATAGGGAGATAATTATAGTTTCACACATAGAAACCCTATCTCAAATGATCTAATAAAGAAGATGATGCACTGTTCCACCAACCGCACAGTAAGTCCACTGTACTACAGTTTCACAACTACCCAAGTCCACAATGCTACAATGTCGGTGGATAGAAGTCCTTAGAGCTAATGTACCAATGTATCCAAAGTTTGAGATGCTATAATTACCTACTAAAATCCCTTGGTCAACTCTGATATAGTGCCATATTGAATTCCACAATGTTGTAGTGCTCTGTCAGTGTCACCGGGTAGAACCACTATAGTGATTCATCATTTATATATTTCCCAAAATTTAGGCTGGGGTCTTTGTCCCCTAGACCCCTGGAGAAAGAGTGCATTTCCCCCTATAATCCCTAACAACCTCACCACAGATATTGAACTATGGAGTTTCATTTTGGTGTACAGTTTTTTCCACTAACATTCATCCCTATTTCATCCAAATAGATTAGGCTACACTATTCCAAAAATTTCACAGGACTCTTAGGAGTTAGTTGATGACAAGGATAAGTGCAAGCCTTAGTATATATTGGGTACTGACTATAGAGTGTTCCTCGACTAGACATGATGAGTTTTAATGGGATGGATTGTGTGGCCCACAATGGCTTGTGTACTCCCAAGATGGATTATATATCTCAACTAGTTCCATAAGAATATCAAGATATTGAAAGATTCTTTTGTACAACCTAGGGTTTCAATCACTAGTTCAGGATTCTATTACCTAATTACTAGGAATTTTCCCATGACACCTTGCTCATATTGAGGATATATTAGAGGATCCCACATAATTCCTTGTTTTTATCCCCCATCCATTGAGTTTATTTCATGGAACTATCCATTTGGTTTCTTATTTTGTTATTATCTATTACTATGTTGGGGCCCATTTATTTTTGTTTCATTTCAGTTATGGTTTGGTTTGATCTCAAATCAATATGTACAATGATTTGGAAAGTGAAATTTTAAAAAAGAATGGGGTGTGTATTTTTGAAAAATAAGCTTGAAAAATGTTTTTGGAAAGAGGAAATGAATTTGAGATTATTTTCATGAATTTATTCAAGGATACTATTTCCATGAATTTAAAATGGTTTTAATAAAATGGTTTTGAATCCTTTATTGATTACTCTAAGAAGGGGGATGTTTTATAAAATTATCTTTGGCATGTTAATTGGTTTTGTTAAATTTTTAGGAGATAAACCTATTTCTTATTTACAATTAAAACTAGCATTATTGAAGTGGTTTTTTAAATTAAATGACACAAAATCTTTGAAGAAATCCCACTATTCATGTTTATCTCACACCCTAAATACATCATTAGGTGTATGAAACTTCCATGATTTCTTTCAGGCTCCCAAAAATAGATATTCTTCAAGATTTATGTTTGGGTTTGATCATTGATAGTTGGTTTTGAGGTGTGGTGAGTGGCCATGGGTTATGTGGAGATATATTATAGTGGTTTGGTTTTTTTGGTTTGTTTTGGGATGGTTATGTATCAGCATTATCAGCCTAGATATTTCTTTGGTTTATTTTTATATGTGATGATGATTACCGTTTTATGTTCAGTTATGGAATGATTATATTTATGATTGTTTTTAATTATTACTATTGTGTATTACTTTGTATGGTTGTTTCCTTTATTTTTGAAATGTTTATTTCATGTATGGGAATCCATTGTATGGATGAGTCATATCATATTATTTATAGTTTCTATTGCTGTTTTATATCATATATCAGGGGTGAAACCATTCCCAAGTGTTCATTCTTGATACCTAGACACTAGTTTCCAAAACATGGGGATCATGAACATCCCTTGGGCCTATTGAAGAATTGGGTTGGGTTACATGTTAGTTTAGTTTGGTATAATTTGATACAAATGGTATAAGAGCTATTTTTTCTCAAAGGCCTAGGATCTTGAGGATCCATATTATTATTTGGGATGATAGGTAATATGGAGATAGACATGTTGGGACTCTAGAGGTAGATGTAGGGAGAGTCCAAAAATTTATTTCCTTCCTTGAGCCTTGAGTTACTGTTGACAATCTAAATTTTAATTTTGTGTTTTTGTTTTTTTTCTGATAGTTTTTGATATATTTGATATGTGATGATAGTATTTTGGTACCCATTAAGTATACCAGTGATTTAGGGGTCTCCTTGAGTTTTTGGAGTGAAAATTAAGGAATAAAAAAGGTGCAAGCTCATCTCACACAGTGTGGAAAACCATGTGGAGCCCATGAAAATGGATCTATAACACATTATAGAGGCTTTTTCATGGTTGGTGCACATTTTTTCAACCGGTGTGGCCAAACTGTGCGTCATTCTTCTTTTCCCCATATTTTTTTTGTATCCCTTTGATTCTGAATTAACTCTAATGGTTCTCACTACTGGTGTGGGGTTAATTAGGGGATTTTTATAGTGAATTAATGTTATTGAATGGTGTTTTTATTTATGATTTATGCCTAAATATTTGGGAATTTTCTTTGGAAAGCTAGTTTGGTGTTTTATTAAAACTAATTTTGGATTGAAAAAGGAGATTTTAGGAGGTGATTTACTTATGAAAATAATATTTTGATGGAATGAAATAATTTTGGTTCCCATGAAATGTTTTAAAAATGATTATTCTTCCTTGTTAATTTTGGATTGGGGGATTCATTTGAATTAAAAAGTAAAATTTTGTAAAGTGTGGTGGTTTTGAAAAATAGGATCCATGGTTTATTACAAAATACTTTGGACTATCATGGGATGTTTTAAAAATGATATATTTTATTATAGAATTTGGGAAAAAGGTTTTTAGAATGTAATTATATTAAATTAAAATTACTTAAAAATGAAAGTGAATCTTTATAGAAATGTTTTAAACAAAAAAGATAATTTCATGAGAAGTTTTGTTTTTTTAATAGAACTCATGTAGACTTTTTAAAATAAAAGAGAACCTTTTGAGGTGCAAGTGATGTTTTTTAAATAAGTTTAATGTTCCAAAGAATGTGTGTGTTTTTTTGAAATGATTTTTTGGAATCTTTTTAAATTTAGTAATTAAAAAAAGAACATTATGTGGTTTTTATAATTAAAGAGAAACATTTCAAATTTTTTTTGACTTTTTAAATCATGTGTATCTATGAAAAATGAGTTTATTTTTAGGACCAAGCTGATAATTCTGACCATATTTAGGTATTTTATTTTTTTGTCAATAATGTTTTAGAAGAAAAAGAAGTTTAAGAAGAAAATAAATCACATCACTTTGTATTTGGTGAAAATCATACTTTCCATCATATTCAAGGAATTAGACTCCCAATTCTTAAAAAGGTTGATTATATTAGAGAAGAATCTTGCTAAAAGTAAATGGTCATTGGACTTTCCCTATGTTTGTTATGGAAGGAGTGATCATAATGGTAGAGAATCAGAGTCTGCATGACTATGTTTTAAATGTGATGATGATTTTATGATCTTAGATTTCTCATAAATCACAAGTATTCTATAAAACTTGTGATGAAATATTAATGAAAGAAAGGGAAAGCGAAAGAGATACTGGAAATCATATTATGGACAATCCTATTTAGGCTGAGTAGGAAAGAAAAAGATTGCTAGGAGAATAAGAAGTTACCAGAGGGATAGAAAGTTACCATAATTTCCATTGTATGTTAGACGATGCTAAAGCTGATATTCAAAATATTAAAAGTAATTAAGTAAGTCATGTTACATATGAAGTTTATGAAAGAATAAAGTTGGTGAAGCGGAAGTTTTCCAGTCTCAAGATCACCGTAATAAGTTTTTCGGATGAAAATTTGTTTAAACTTTGAAAAGGATGATCGTAATAAAGAAATGAGAGAAGTTACTGAATTAAAAGTTTCTAAATACCAATCCATCATATTTGGAATACCATCATATCCATCAAATGAAAAATTGTTTACATCAAGACTGATGGTAAAGGAATTAAAACTATTAAAAATGATTAAAAAATGTAATGACAAAGATAAATCAACAATGTAGTTAACCATTTATCATGTGTGACCTACATCATAATGAGACTAATTGTAATCAAAACTAGAATCAAAATTGAGTTTGGTAAGAGAATGAAGGAGATGGTTGGATGTGTTGTTAAAGAGAAAGCACAAAACTTAAAGGCTGGGAAGATTTGTGGAAAATGTGGGAAACTGAAGGTACTAGTTTTTAGTAAGAACAAAATCCAAAAGACACAAATCATTAGAGAATTATGTTTATGGGTAGTGTATTCATAAGATAAAGGAGAAAACTGATATGTTTTCAAATGATTTTATGAATTGGGTCAAGAGACATCATATCAGAGTTGATACCAATTTATCTTACTGGTCATAATGAAAAAATCGGGATAAGAAGGTAGAGCGTTGAAGTATTATTCACAGTGAAGAGGAGAGAAGGCAGAGCATTGTAGAATTTTGAGAGATAAGAAAAAGTTTTCATATTGATCTTTTTTGAATAAGTTTCATCAGATAAGAGTGAAAGGAGAAGAGACAAGTTTGCAACGTATTCAACTGATCATCGTATTCAATGGATTATCGTATTTATCTAACCATCATATTCTTCTTGTCATAGTATTTAGCTGATCATCATATCGTATTAGATAATCAGACTGGGAATATCATATTTGGTTTTATAGACTGATGAAGAAGGTGTTCAGAACTATATCAACTATATTCTAAAATAGATATATTTTTTGTATTGAGCAATCAGATTAGGAAGATCAAATTTGGAAAATTAGACTGGGAAATCAGACTGAGTTTTATATCATATTCTTTGAAGTTCTTACCAACTTCTAGATAAGAAAGTGAAGAATTTTTTTTCAAATAATAAATTAGTAGAAGTTGATAAAAAATCATAGGTAAAATGTGTTGTTATAAATTTTTTTTATTACATCATCCGTGATAGAGGGAGAACATGCACTATTGGATTGCTTTCATAGTGCTACATGAGTGAAAGGGAATATCCTACTAATTATATTCCACAAAAAAGTATTGTTTTCTAGTGAATTGTGTGGTATTGGATTATTTCCAAACTATAATAAGGACCTAACTATTATTATTGAATATAGAACCTTGTAAATTATTATGTTCTTGTGGATGTGTGTTTTTTTCCCTGTAAATAATGAAATCTTTAACAAGATTTGAAGGCTGTTTCATTTACAAGGAAACATAAAACAAAATATATCACTAATTCACCCCTCCCCCTCTCAAATATACAATTATCATGACTGGGCACTTTCAAATGGTATCATAGTGTAGGTTCCCTTCACTTATTCTTTTCTGAAGTTTTGAATAGAAGTTGACGAATAATCTGAATGGTGTGAACAGTAAAGGAATTCCGGTTTTTGATGGTAAAAATTATCATATCTAGAAAGATATAATGTTTCCTTATCTCATTTCTACTGGATATGATGTTCTTGAAGCTGAAACAAATGGGTTTCCTCCTATTAATGAAAAAGTTCCTCTTACATCTCTTGATAAGAAGAATATTAATAATGATGGAAGGGATAATAATTCTTTATTATCATCACTTTATGAAATTTAATTCATAATGGTGAAAGGATTTTCCATAGACAAAGGTATATGGGATAAATTTAAATAATATACAAACGTAATGTAAAAGTGAATAAGGAAAAATTACAATTCTAGATATTGAAGTCTGAAGATTTGAAAATGGGAGAGTATGAATCTATTAAGAAATTATTTACTAGGGTGAATGACATTGTTAACACTATAATATGTATTGGTGAAAATTTATAAGATTCTATAGTTGTGGAAAATATTTTACGAATCCTTCATGAAAAGTTTGATGCAAAATTTTTTTCATTAGAAGATCGATATCCTGAAAAATTATCTCTTGATGATTTTCATAACACTGTTATTACATATGAAATGAGAAGGGAGAAAGCTATAAAAATAAAAAAAAATTTGATAGAGAAATGTATTTCAAGAATTCTAAGAAATATAAGTCAAATAATATTTTTATTAAAGATAAATATGATAAAGTTGATTATGAAAACAAGATATGTGAAAATCTTGATGATATTTTATCCTTGTTTTCTAAAAATATGAAAATAGGTATAGAGAAATACAAAGGGAAAATTCCCTTGAAATGTTTTTAATGTGGATCCATTGGTAACTTTGCAACTAATATTCCTTAAATAAATAAATAATAAGATAGTGATGAATAAGAAATAAGACCAAGAAGGTCATGGAAGAAACAAGAAGATAAAGGAAAATTGTATTCCATAGGGAAATATAGAAAATTATTCAATTCCAAAAGAATAATATTCATATCTAAAGATAAAGAAGAAGAAGGTAGTGATAATGAATTTGAAAATTCTATTGAGTATGGTGTTGAGCATAATTTAATACAATAGTGAATTATGTAGAGTTCGAAAGAAGTTGTTATGAAGAAGAAGAAACTCAACTTGAATTTCATTTGAAATAATAGTTGAAATAATGTCTGATAAATATTAGAAGTTCTGAAAATAAAAACAACAAGTTGGAAAATGAATGTTCGTCAATAAGAAATCAAGATTTTTTTCCTGATGAGAAGGTTAATTTGGTAAAAGAAATTGATTATCTAAAGAAATCACTTAAAGAAGAAAAGAATCGCAATGAGTATTTGGAAGTGAAGTTGAAAGATAAAGAAGAAGTGTTAGAACTTGTTAAACAAAAACTTTCTAAATATGAATAGAGAAATACAAGTTTCAAAAACTTTATCTATTAAATTGGTGAAATATCTCGTAAGGATAAACTTGAGAAGGCTCAACAAAAGTTACCTTAGAACAATGAGAAGAAAATGGATTTTTTTTGAAAATAAGAAATATGGGAAAGTTATGTATGTGACCAAGACCAAAAAAGTTGGGAATTCATAAGTTTCAAAATACCCTGAGTTCGAAAATGTTTCTAAAAATTCTAGATCCAAAAAATATTCCTAATAATTCTGATTTTGATGAAGATGAAAAGATAAATAAGATTCTGATTGATAACATAAAGGTTGGTGGGTTAGATAAGAAAGATAAGAAGATTACTGAGAAACATATTTACAATTCTAATCGGTATAAAAATTTTAGAGGCAAATAATCTTTCTATGGATACTGTTGGAATTGTGGTGAATTCATACATACATAAAATATATATTGGTTCAAACAATAATATTACTATTATTTCACAGGTAATGAAAGGAAAAGTTTAAGGGGGAGTCAATATCCTCAAATAAAGAAGACAGAGAAGATTATTTTGAAGAAACCTGAGATGGTTGGAGTAAAGATTGAAAATAGGTTCCAACTATTGGAAACTATTTGTGAAATATGTGAACAACCTAGAAACCTTGAAAAATTATGTCTTGTTTTGTTGCCAGAATAAAAAATTTTTCTTAACAATTCTCATAAGCTATAAGTGAAGAAAGAAAAGGAAGAAGAAAAAATCCCTTTTTATTGAAACTGCTTTGAAATCTTAAAAGGGTAATGACCTTGGATTCTTGATAGTGTGTGTTCTTCTCATATTATAGGATATTTTATATTTTTGAATAATTTAAAAGATTTCAAATAAGGTATTTTGACATTCGGAAATGATGAATCATTAATAATCAAAGGTGTTGGATCGACTATCATCTGAAAATAAAAATTGAAATACAAGAAATATTTATATGTTGATGAGATAAAACATAACCTGAGGAGTGTTTCAAAATTGTGTGATGAAGGTAACAAAGTTAATTTCAGGAAAGATGGATTTGTTGTGAAAAGTGAGTATGGAAATATAGTTACAAGAGACCAACGTACAAAAGGAAATTTATTTTAATTTGGTGAAATCCAAAACTCTCGTTACTTGGGAATGGTTGAATAGAATCATTTGTGGTATAAAATTATGGTACACATGTGTTAGAGAAACATGAGAAATTTTTCTAAAATAAATAGTGTCTGATACATTCTTTATTTTCCAAGATAAATATATTTTTGTTGTACTATTTTTTAGAAAGGAAAGATTACAAATTTAGTGCATAATAACGTTGATATTTGTTCAAAACAACCCCTGGAACTTATCCATTCAGATATATATATGGGTCAATGAGAAAAAAATAAAACAATAGAAATAAGTATTTCATCACTTTAATTGATTATTTTACCCACATTACTTGTGTTATGTATATGAAACATAAGTCCGATGCTCTGATTTTTTTAAAGAGTTTTAGGAGTAAAGATGGGAAAGAATGTGAGTATTCAATAAAGAAGTTGATAAATCACAATGTTTGTGAATAAAAAAATTAATAATTTGGAATTCATCTTAAAAAAATAGAATTCTTCATGAGTATAGTTTCCCTTACACTCCTCAACAAAATGGGGTTTCTAAAAGGTTGAATAGAAGTTTGGTGGAAATAGGAAGAACTGTGTTACTTGAACATGGTATTTATCATTACTATTGGAGGAAATCCATGAGTACTACTGTTTATATTCAAAATAGATATTTCTATAGGTCCAGTTCAAATATGACTCCATATGAATTTTTTTATGTCAAAACTCCAAGTTTAAAAAATTTAAGAGTTTTCGGGAGTCCATGTATTATAAATAAGAAAGGTGGAAACTTGGAAAAGTTTGAACAAAAAGGTGAAGATGGAATTTTTCTTGTCTATGCTCCGAAATGAAGAGGATATAGATGTTTCAACAAAGAAACAAGAATAATTGTTGATTCTTGTGATGTGAAAGTTATTGAGAAGACCGAGGAATACAAAGAAACTCATGTAGACAAGGAAGTTGAGCATGATAAGGAAAACAATTCTGATAAAAATATAGACAATTGTAATCCTACTCAAGAATAATTGGACTCATCTATTTCTAGTGATGAGGAAGATACATGAAAATCTCATCCTAGGTTAAGGAAACAAGTAGAAGCTTAGAATATTATTGGTGATTAGCATTAAAAGGTTCAAACAATAAGAACAAAAAATGCTATTACACATACTTCCTTGTATTCAAAAGTCGATTTGAATAATGTTAATGAAGCTTTTGAGTATCCAGAATGGGTTCCAACCATGAATGAAGAGCTGGTTCAGATTGAAAATAATGATACATGGGAACTTGTTCCTAAACTAGAAAACAAATATGTCATTGGTATAAAGTGGGTTTTCTAGAATAAGCTGAATAAAGAAGGTGAAGTGATAAGAAAAAAAGAAAGATTTGTGTGCAAAGGTTACTCACAAATTGAAGGTGTGGATTTTGATGAAAAATTTTCTCCAGTGGTAAGGTTAGAAATAGTTAAAAGTTTTCTTTCTATTTCTACACAATGAAGTTACTAATTTTTTCAAATGGATGTAAAGTCCACATTTCTAAATGGGGATCTTAATGAGGAAGTTTACATTGAAAAACCTTGTGAATTTTTTGTTGGGAAATATGAAAGTTACATGTATAGATTAAAGAAGGACTTGTATGGTCTAAAAAAAGATCTAAGGGAATGGTATTCAAAATTGGATACTTACTTAAGGAATATGAGTTTCAAGAAAGGAATAATTGATAACAATTTTTACATCAAATAAAGTCAAGAGAATTTCCTCATCGTAATTGTTTATGTTGATGGAATTATCTTTGTTGGGAATGATGAAAGATATTGTGAAAGATTTTTTGAAGAAATGAAAAAGATTTTTGAGATGTACATTATGAGGGAAATAAAATACTTTCTTGGATTACAAATTTTAAAAAAGTAGAAACACATATTTCTTTCTCAAGAAATATATGATAAGGATCTTATTAAAAAGTTTGGAATGGAAAACTAAAAAACCTATCCCGAAAATGATTTCAATGGGAACAAAGTTTTCTAAAGATGGATAAGGGAAATAAGTTGATTAGAAAGAAATTCGAAAGCTAATTGGAAGTTTTTTGTATTTGACCGCATCAAGACCCAAAATTTTTTATAATATTACCTTATGTGCAATATTTCATATTTCTCCAAAATAATCACATTTAATTTCTAGAAAAATAACTCTTAGATACATTAATGGTACATTTTTTTTTGAAATTAGGTATGATAGTTCAAAATGTATTGATTTTTTTGGGTATTTAAATGTTTATTGGGAAAGAAATGTTTATAATAGAAGATCCAAATCTGGTGGAGTATTGTTTTGGGGAAATATTTGTGTTAGTTGGTATACAAAGAAACATAATTTATTAACTCTATGTACAACTAAAGCTGAGTATTTTTCTGCTACTAAATCAGATACCCAACTTATTGGATGAAAACTCAATTAGAAGACTTACTTATTGATGTGAAGTTACCCTTGATGTTGGGGTGTGATAATCAAAGTGAAATAAATATCACTAGGAATCTGGTTCAACATTATCATTCAAAACATATTGATATCAAATATCATTTCATAAAATAGCATGTGGAGAAGAATGAATTTAAACTAGATTATATTCCTACATCAGAAAAAGTTGCTGACATTTTCTCCAAACCTTTAACGAAGGAATCCTTTTATAAATTGAGGTTGAACATGGGTGTTCAAACTCTTTCTTATAAAGGTTGAGGTATAGGTTTCTATCCTATCTCTCATATTAACTTTGGATAGTATTTTCAAGTGGGATAATTGTTTTATTAATCTATCCTTTTTGAATGCATGTAAAAAGGGGGTGTTGTGGGCAAGCTGTGAATCCAATATTGTATGTGTGTAAAATATTATAACTATTTGTTGGAGTGGTTGTAGGAAACAAAATTTTTGTATTCCAGGAAAGAATAAATAATAAATAAATACTAAGTATGGAAGATGAAGAAGAGGAAGAAAGCTAAGGATGGTTTCATGATCACTACTTTTGGACAACATGGTTTTACGATCAATGATTCTTGTTTTCTATAATGAGTTAGCTAACATAGACTTATAATTTTTGATAAGTAATAAATTCCATGAGGATAAAAATTTTAGTGATTTATGAAACTTGGTTGACAAAAAAATACAAAGGGGGAGATTGTTAGGACCAAGCTGATAAGGGTGATCATATTCAGGTATTGTCTTTTGTTGTTAATGATGTTTTAGAAGAAAAGGAAGTTTACGAAGAAAAGAAATCAACTCAATTTGAATTTGGTGAAAATAGGAATTTCCATCATATTCAAGGAATCAAACTCACAATGCTTGAAAATGTTGATTATATTAAGGAAGAATATTTCTAACATTAAATGGTCATCAGACTTGCCTTGACTTTGGTATGGAAGGAGTGATCATAATGGTAGAGAATTGGAGTCTGTATATAAGTCCCCAGCCTTAAATATTACTTAATCCTAATTTAAGTCAATAATTTGACTTTATCTTACATTTAGGATCTTTTTGAGTTTATATATTTAAAAAATTATACCATAACTCATAAATAACAACTTAAATATTAAAAAGTATACACTTTTACTCACTATCCATTTTTTTCATAAAACAAAAAGGTTTAAAAATAAACATGGTTTCGTTTCTTGTTAAAACTTTATAACTTTTCCTTAATCCCATCCTTGAATCTATTATTCTTTAAATCATGTGAAAAATATTTCAAAACTTGGGATGAGAATAAAAATCGTAGTAAGGGATACACAAAGAAGAAAAACTATTAGTCTTGTGAAAACATGTAAACCATGAATACTTTATCATAAAGTAATACTTTTCACCTTTAAGAAGCAGTAAATACACTTCACCAAATATAAGATAACTGTATACCCTTTTTGTAATCAAAATATTACCTTAAAACCCATAGAAAGAAATATATAACATATAAAGATAACTTGGGACATAATCTTACTTAGTTGAAATAACCATACAGTCAACTTGCACACATATCACTCTTATAAATGGAATAAACATATGATATACTTCCATACCCAATGCATTAAAGGTTATAATGTAACCACCCATACTTAGTTTATCACAAAACCACTCATATTTAGTTTATCACATAACCACCTATCTTTGGTTTATCAAGTAACCACATTTCAAATGTCTAAGTACCATTACATAATCATAACACATAAAATATTAAAATTATCAACATTTCACTCATAAAATTTCATTTGCAATCACAAGAAATCATATAAAGATATTGGAATAGTCAATCCACATTAAAAACCATTTTCAATACCAAAACACTCAAAAAGGGAATAAGTGTTTTATTATCATTTTAAAAAACATAAAGGCTTATAGATTAATCCAAATATCAAATAATGGTTATGGTGAGAGAGAAGTCATTGTCACAACATATGTTAAAAAACATTCCTTTTTTCATTTTGTAAAGAAAGTAAAATGCTTCATATAAAAATATTCATTTTGAAAACCTTTAAAATATAGACATAAAATATCATTTATAATCCTTTTATAACTATATAAATAAATATGTTAATTAATATAATGAATAAAATATTTGATAATTAAATATTTAATTGTTTAAGGTGTCTCATACCAATTTAAACATTTAAATATTAATTTCCATGAATTAATACATCTACCAAAACTTTAATTAAAATTATTATAGGTAAAATATTGATATTAAATATCATAGAAGCTGTATATATACCTAATAAAATAATAAAGGTGCATATTATCAAGAAATACTTTAACGAAAGAAGATTGAGACGAAGTCCCTTACCTCGAGTCTGATTTGTTGCGTGTGTTATTTGTCTTACTGAATAATAAAATTAGGTTAATTTATACTTTATTTATAACCTTTTTCATGTTTATTATAACTTTTATATCACTTATTACCATGTTATAAAAATTACATAATTATTTAAGTTCATATCAGACATTTTGTCGATATTCGGTACTTGAGTCAAAAATGATCACGGTTTGATGTCACTAGTCCATGTGGTAATAAGTCATTAATATATAGAATATAAAACATGATATAAATATATTATGTATTCATTATATAATTATTTTAATAATCTTTGAATATAAACTAAAAACACCATTCATAGAGATAGTAGGTCGTACGTACGCATGGACGTTATTTTTGTTTTTCCTGTCATATTGGAAGAATGAAATTAAATGAAATGTATGTAAATATATATAATATAATTACATTATAATTAATATGTATATTATATAATATATTTTTACTAAAATAATCCTTAATAAATTCCATGTGATGTGTGAACAAATCACATCATTTTGAGGCGGCGACAACCCACACGTCCCCAAACGAAGTTATCGTATATCCACAATATAAAAAGCATGAAGATATGTTTAATATAAAATTTACAGAAAATTAAATAGTTTATAATATAAATATTAAAATATTATTTTACTAGAAAAATATTTTTAAGATAATCCATGAAGACAGTAAAGGGAAAAGAACAAAAACATTATTCAGGGAGGCGATTAATCAGCATAACTTGGACAACAATTTCGTTTCTTTGAATAAGAGGAGGCGAGAAATGGAATGGATATGATATATTAAAATTATAAACATAAAAATATATTGTAGAGTTATAATGCATTGATGGATGAAATAGGTGAGGAGAAAGTAGAAAAATAAAATAAATTATGAAAAGTACTTTGAGAAAATTACCTATGGAATATCCTCTCCTTGAAAGACCCTTGAGGACCTTGGATTATGTCTTTTGGTGAGACCATCAGAACTTGGATGTGGTAAGAGTTAAGAGGATAGGTTTTTATAGATATTTTATCATCTAAATGGATTTTTGTGTTGAAATAGGGAGGTTAGGGTAGTTAATTATACATGAGGAGAGGTGGGTTCAAGTGATTAATTTAATAATTATTTTATATTAAAAACTAACCATATAGAGGTGGCATTAAATTAAAAAAATTTGGATTGTAATTAATGTTTTATATGTTGTTTATGGTCTATCAACACCTCAAAAACCCTTTAAATGTTGTATTTTTTTTGTTATGTTAAGATTTTAACTTTTAACTTTAACCCTTATCAAAATTTTACTTTTACTACGGTAAATAATTTTTTTACCATGGTAATTTTTTTATATCTAAAAATGAAATTTAAATTAAAACCTAATTTGTAACTTATTATTACAAATATGGAATCCATTTTACCTAATTCAATTAAAAAAATTGGGAAAATTAGATTTAAAATTAATTCTACTGACAAAACTAAAAAGCGGGTTTTTTAAAGTGAAACGTTCAAAAGTTTGAAATGTTTTTATATCTAATATCAATTTTAAATTTATTAAAATGAAAAAATTGGATTAAATGATAAAACATTTATCTAAATATACTTTAAAATCTATTAAAATCATCCTATAACAATAGAAATAAATTATACAAAAAAACAATTTTGAATTAAAACATCGTATTTTCACTATTCATTAAAATATGAATTTTATCAGAAAAATAACAAAACTTTATCCAAAATAAATTTTTATGTCCGGATTAAAAATATGAATTTTATTTTTTCAAATATAACTTATTAATGTGTTAAAAAATATATTTAAAATGGGTTTTCCATCAAAAGGTGACAAAATTGCATTTTTTTTGAAAATACTTCTTTTATCCAAAAAATTGAATTTGTTCTTATATCATGTCTATAAAACATATAATATGAATTTTAAACATTAAATTAATCATTTTAAATGTAAATTTAATTAAAAAAATCCATAATTAGTGATTTCTTTATTTTATAAACTCACTTATTTTCATTTAAATAGTTTTTTTAGAAAAATACATCCTTTATATTCAAAGGGTTTTTATTTAATTTTCTAATTAATTTAGAAACCAATGAATCATTATATAAAAATTTTTAAACCATATTTTCATAATTTGGTTAATTATTTTCATTCCCACCATTCTAATGGCTATGTGATAACTATCATATTAAATAATAATATTAAGTTGTTCATTTAAGCTAAATGTGGCATATCATGCATGTTATCAAACATAGTGTTTCCTTTTAAAAAAACTCGAGATGTTACATTCTCCCCCCTTTTGGAAATTTCATCCTCGCAATTTTAATTTGGGTTCGGTAACTAAGGTATGACTTTTCAAAATACCTTTATTGCAATCCAACATCAAAAAAAAGATTAACAAAACTTCCACTTTAAAAGAAAGAAAGGAAAGTTTGAAGGTCAACTGATATAACACATAATAGTGTTCCATGTCTGGAAACATGGATATGGAAGAGAAAACTAATGATCATGTTCTGATGGAGAATAATATAAAATATTTTTAGAAAAAATTTAACAATCACAAAGCTATAAATTTGTGATGGGTTAAACGGTCTTTGAATTCATAGTAGGAAAAGTAAACTAAAAAAGTTCTGTTTTAAGATCATTTTTATAAAGTTGTGGAATTCATTTATGACACTAATTAAGAAAATAAGGAAACATAATTACTTACCATGTTGGGTTTCATCCTTTAATCAATTCCCACCACACAAATCTTCTTTTTCTCCAAACAATGAGTATTCAAGATGATTTTTTTCACGCCTGAAACACTAGAATAAACTTATAGAGAATCACATAATTCAAAAAATATTAACCATCTTTTCATAATGTTTTAAAACATTAACCAATGTTGAGTCAAAATGTGTTTTGACTTTCCCATCAATCATTTGTTTTAGAAATCACAAACCACACATATCGTAATCATATATATATATTTATCATGTGTGTTGTTTTACAATCATAATCACTCATATTGTCTTTATTATTTTTTTCATTCTTATCATAATCATGTATGTTGTTCACTAAAATTATTTTATATGATTTTTCACAATCATAACTAGATTATGTATTTCATTAGAATCAGAAATCAGATTCAGATTATATCTTACATCATAATCAGAAACCAAATTTAGATTATGTATTACATCGTAATCAGGAATCGTAACCAGACTATGTATAGATTCATAATTAGGATTCATAACCATTTTATATACTACATCAATTTCACATGAATTGTATCCACATGCATTATAATCACTTGTATCGTAACCAGGACATCGTAACCAGGTTAAGTATCGCATCATAATTAAGTATCATAACCAGGTTAAGTATTGCATCGTAATCATGAATAGTAACCGAATTAAGAATTTGCATCATAATCATGAATCGTAACTAGGTTATGAATCATAAAGAGGTTATATATCATACTCTTATTATGTATTGTATTCAAGCATCATAACCAGATTAAATATCAAGCATCATAACCATGTTAAGAATCGTAACCAGGTTATAAAGTGTAATGGTGATATGCTTTGTTTTCTTGATAAGCTTAGTAACCAATTTATGTATTGTATTTTTGTAATGCATTAAACTCTTATCATAACTTCAATACCAATTACATCTTACTCACACTCATTGTTTCATACTTTTGTACTTACTACTTTCTAACTAAAATGATGCTGTTGAGTTGGTTTTTTACCAAATAAAACGATGTTGTGTATTCTATTTGTTTTGACCATTGTAATGACAGGTGTCCAAGTCCCTCTGAGTTTTTCAGAGAAATATGACCATTGGAGGAAATATTACCATTGGAACTTGAAGCCTATAAATAAAAGGTCATTCGAACCAGAATATATAACTTTTTCTTCTATCAAATTCTAGAGAGAGATGTTGTGACTTATCTCTTGATTCATGTGAAAGCCTTGAAGATACAAGAAGTGAACAACTTGTTCCATGTTATTGTATTTATATAAGTTCTTTGTTTCTACTTTGTGCGACCAATCATTTTGATAACAATCGAGGGCTTCCGGTGATAGGAAGACATGCTGCCGATCATCGTATCGAGGTCTTTCAATTTCTTGAAAGACAGAGGTACTGATTACCTTATTAATCGAGGGATTTCAGGGATAGGAAGATAGTTATTCTGATCATAGTATCGAGGTATTTCCAAGGTGATGGTAATAAAAACATTTATCCCAGGTGAAAGGATACCCTATTCTTTGGGATAAAAAATTGTAATACTTTTACATTTCCCCTCCTATCTGTATTAGAAAGGGAATTGTATTGTTTCCTCTTTCTTTTCATATTCAATTCAATTGTAATTGTTTCAATTATGATTCATATTGTATTAAGATATTATATACTTTATATGGTAGAGTTATTAACATTTTTATTACTCTGATCATTGTATTTAATTCAAATAAAATTGTTTTACATTACTTGTAGTATTGCATCTTAGTATTTCCATCGAATCCAAGACCTATATGGTCTATTATATTGATTGTGAATTGTATTAGTTTAATATCTCTTAAACTAAGTCCTTTCTTAAGTGTTTAAATATATAGTTTTTTAAACTTACAATTCACCCCCTCTTGTATTGTGCCATCTAATATACATATACATCTATATTACGATCCAACAATTGGTATCAAAGGAGGATTCTTCTATTTTGTATTACTTGATTTATTTATTTTAACAATATAATTGTTTTTATTTTACAAACCTTTTATTTATAACTATTTACTACACTAATGTGTGGAGTGGAAAAGTATTGTTTTATAAGATGGAAGGAATGAAAACTGGTTCTATTGAAATATGAATCCAACAAGACCAGATATTTTTGATGGAAATGATTATGAATACTGGAGATATCAAATGAAGACTTTTTTTATTAATACTGGAGTAGAAAACTTTATCATGCTTACTAGAGGTTACAAAATCCCAAAAAAGGAAGTCAGTACCTTCACCAATCAAGAGAAAAAAGAATATCAATTAAACTACAAGGTACTCAATACTTTGTTGTGTTCCATGACTAGGAATATATATAGTCAGATATCATCATGTGAAGTAGCCAATTTTATCTAAAAGAAATTGGAAGTCACACATTTTAGTACATCCAAAATTATAAAAACAAGAAGAGCAATACTTTGAGAAGAATATCATGGGTTTATTTTTCCTTATGGACAACTAGTATGCAAGGTGAAACAAAGATTTATGAAAATATTCAATAGTATACACTCAATGGGTGAAAAGGGTCTTGATGATGTTTCACTTGTGTACAATATAATTGATATAATTCCTAATGAATGAGAATAAAAAAGGATAACTATTTATGAGAACATGAAAGTTACTCAAATTACTCTTGATGAGTTATTTGGAACTCTACTTCAACATGAGACAAGAATGAAAAGAGATTCTGATTTCAATAATGAGAAGAATGGTAATGGGAGTGTATCTTTTACTACTATATAAAAAGTTAAGACACCAGAAAGGATAACAAGACCCAAATCTTAGAAAGCTGTTGTCATATCAGAATCAAGTGATAGTGATCACTCAGAGAATGAGTTAGCCAATATTGATCGAAGGATGAACAATATTGTTGGAAAGAAATAATTTTAATACAAATTAAAAAATAAAGATAATAAGGACAAGTAAGACTCAAAAGTAACATGTTATGAATGTAAATGAGTAGGTCATATTAGACTAGATTGTCCTCGACTAAAAAGAAAATACAGAAAGGATAAACATTCTGAAAGAAATAATAAAAAGTATTACAAGTCAAAGACAAATAAAGTATTGAAGGAAAATGATACTTGGAGTGCAAGTGGTGGTGATTCATCAGACAAATCCTCAGAATACGAATCTTCTGGTCAATAGAATATAGGACTTATAGCCATACTAACTTTTGAGAATCATTGTTTCATGGTTAAGGTACACAATGCTGAATCACTTACAAATGTATCTTTAAATGCAAATTACCCTGATGAGAAACATTCTTACTCTTTGGATGAATAATTTTCCTCAATAGAGGAAATTTTACCTTCCTTTGAAGAAGTTTCAAAAATTTTCAAGTTACTTGAGAATGAAAATTCTAAACTCAAGAAAAATCTTAAGAAGGAAAATTCTAGAATATCTATTTTTATAAAAGAAGTGTCAGATATTTCAAAAGATCTTAATATGAAACTCTTGATTTCGAAAATATTTTAAAAAACCTTAAATAAGTAAGTTCTGATAAGGATAAAATTTCTAAGGAAGTTGAACAACTTGTTTTAAAGAAATGTTTTTGAAACTGAAAACCATTCTAAAACAACTTCTTGTGAGAATGACAATTCAGTCATTAGATTAAAATATGAAATCTTTTCTCTTAAAAAACTTTTATCAAAATGAAACTTGGGAGGAAAATAATTTGATAAAATGTATTCTATAATTCATCCTATTAGGAATAGTTCTGTAATTGGTTACACTTACTCACTGATTTTTAGTCACAACTATTTTGTTTCTCGAAGTGCCCCATTCTGTACTAAATGTCAATGCGGTGGACATTGGGAAAGAAATTTTTCTCTTAATATAACTCAATCATTAAGATTTCATAAAAAACATTTTTAAAAAAATGTGGATTCTTAAAATCCTTTTATCTAACATTTTCAGATCCAAACAAGTTTGGGTTTCGAAAAACTAATTGTTTCTTTTTCAGGAAAACAAGAAGTGTACCAACAACAAGAACATTTGGTACATGGATAGTGGTTGTTCTCAACACACGACTGGAAATAAAGATTTCTTTGAAAAGATTATTGAAATGAAAGGTGGAAGAGTGACATTTGGAGATAATGCTTAGGGAAAGATCTTTGGTATAGGTAATATTGTTATTTTAGGAAAAGTTTTAATTTCAAATGTTTTTTTGTCAAAGGTCTTAAGAAAAACATCAGCATAAGTCAATTATGTTATGAAGGATACCTTGTGAATTTTAGGAATGATAAATGTTTAGTTCACAATTCCAAGGATGAATTCATTATTTCTGCCCATAGGCATGAGAATGTATACACAATCAATATAGAAGACCTTAGGATCCAATAATTACCTTGATTAAGTGAAATAGAAGACCAATATTGGTTATGACATAGAAGGTTAGGACACTGTAACCTAAGTAACCTTTATAAACTCTCAAAGAAAAGAATTTTTAAGGATCTACCATATCTAAGGTATTATTATTCAAAAGTTTGAGGCCCTTGTTAATGTAGCAAGAAATATAAAACTAGCTTTAAATTAATCAATGAAGTTTCAACTTATAATGCATTATAGTTAGTGCACATGGATATCTTTAGTCCTACACAAACTGGAAGTATCAGAGGCAAGTGCTATGTATTTGTTTTAGTTGAAGACTACACTAGATTCACATGGTTATATTTTTTAGCAAAGAAATCTGAAGCCTTTTTCTATTTCAAAACTTTTAGATCCGGAGTTAAAAATGAGAAAAACCTACCATTGATAACTATACATAGTGATCATGGTAGAGAATTTCAAAATTCGGATTTTGAAACCTTTTGTAGTAAGAAAGGTATTACTCACAACTTTTCATCTCCAAGAACACCTCAGAAAAATGGTGTTGTTGAGAGAAGGAATTGTATTATTCAGGAAATTACAAGAACCATGTTGAGTGAATACTCAATTGCTAAGAATTTTTGGGTTGAAGCTGTTAGTACTACATTTTATACTATAAATCGTGTTTTAACTAGACCTTTTCTTAATAAAAATCCTTATGAATTATGGAATGGATGACAATCTAAAGTTTCTTACTTTAAATTGTTTAGTTTCAAAGTATTCATATTGAATACAAAAGAGAATTTACATAAATTTTCACCCAAATTCGATGAAGGAATCTTTTTTGGTTATTCCACAACTTCTAAGGCTTATAGAGTTTTTAATGAAAACTCTTGTACTATTGAAGAAACAATACATGTTAATTTTGATGAAACTGACCCCTTTGTTTTTAAACAATCCTTACCTACATCAACTGATGTATTTTCAAAAACTAATTATCAAACTTTGATTGAAAATTATCCCGATAAGGGGATACATAAGAAAATGTTTCTAAGACATTTACCCACAATATTTTCTTTCTTATATTGATGAACATGTTTTAAAAAACCCAAATTGATTATTTTTCAAGAATCATCCCAGTGAAAATATCATTGGTGATGTAAATCAACCTGTAAGGACCAGAAATTCCTTAAGAAATGAAATAGAACATCTTGATTTTATATCTAAATTTGAACCTAAAATTTCTAATGAGGCCTTAGGTGATGAAGATTGGATTAAAGAAATGTAAGATGAACTAAATTAATTTGAAAGGAATAAAGTCTGGACTTTGGTTGAAAGACCTAAAGAAACAATTGTAATTGGTGTAAAATGGGTTTTTATAAATAAGTTTGATGAAAATGGAGTTATCATAGGAAATAAAGCAATACTTGTTTATAAGGGATATAATCAACAAGAGGGAATAAACTATGAAGAAACTTATGCTCCAATATCTAGACTTGAATCTATTCAAATTATATTAGCCTTTTTAGCATACTTAAATTTAAAACTTTTTTCAAATGGATATAAAATGTGCTTTTCTCAATGGTTTTGTACAAGAAGAAGTTTTTGTAGAAAACCCCCCTAGTTTTATAGATTCAAAATATCCGGATCATGTTTTCAAACTTACCAAATCTTTGTATGATCTTAAACAATCCCCAAGAGCATGGTATGATAGACTCACAATATTTATTTTACAAAACAATTATAAAAAAGGTACTGCTGACCCAACCCTTTTTATAAAAATGGAAAACAAAAATGTTTTGATTTTCCAAATCTATGATGATGACATTATATTTGGTTCAAATCAGTAATCCTTAACTGATTCTTTTGCGAATCTAATGAAATCTGAGTTTGAAATGAGTATGATGGGTGAGTTAACATTGTTTTTAGGTTTTCAAATATCTCAAAAACCAGAAGGAACCTATATATCTCATCATATGTATATCAAATAATTATTCAAAAAGTATGGATATGACAACACTAAAAGTATTATCACTCCAATAGGTGCCTCAAATACACTTGATCTTAATGAATCTGGGAAACCAGTAGATCAAAAAAAAAATAAAGGTATGATAGGAAGCTTGTTATACTTGACAACTAGTCATCCAAACTTAATGTTTTCTGTATTCTTATGTGAAAGATACCAATATAATCCAAAAGAATCTCATTTAAAAGTAATGAAAATAATTTTTCACTACTTAAAGGAAACTATGGATTTAGGACTATTCTATTCTTCTAGAAATAATTTTGTTTTTAAAAGTTTTTCAGATGCTGACTTTAGTGGATGTAGAATGGATAGAAAGAGTATATCCATAACTTGTTATTTCTTAGTAGATTCTCTAGTTTCTTGGTCATGTATGAAACAAAACTCAATAGAACTTTACACTACTGAAGCTGAATATGTAGCAGTTGGAAGTTGTTGTGCTCAAGTGTTGTGGATGCAATACACACTCACTGACTATGCCATGAGTTTTTCCAAAACTCAAATACTATGTGACAATAATAGTTCCATTACTCTTAGTAAAAACCCTGCACACCACTCACATGAAAAACACATAGATATTAGGCATCAATTTCTTAGGGATCACACACACAAAAGAAGATATTATCTTTTAATTTATTGGAATGCAAGAACAACTTGCTGACATTTTCACAAAACCATCATCTTCTGATAGATTTGAATATATTAAACAGAAACTTGGAATGATCACTGTACAGTAATCATTCACATCTATTTCTTATTTAACCGATCTCCTTACATTCAGTTACTCCTTTTCAAAGGAGGAGTATTCATTTTATTTATTTATGTGTCTTATTTTATTGGTTTTACTCTTTAGATTTACAGTTAATCGGTTTCACTTTTTGTTTTACAGTTAATCGGTTTTACTTTTTGTTTTACAGTTAATAGGTCTTACTTTTTTTTACATTTAATCAGTTTCACTTTTTGTTTTTACAGTTTATCGATTTAATTTTTTTCACTATAATCGGTTTTACTCTTTAGTTTTTCACTGTATTCATGATTTTATCATTTTCAAGTTTTTATTAGTTTCATGATTATTAGTACTAGATTATACTATCGGTATCAAAATAATTTATTGGTACTAAAGTTATGGTATTGGATTATCTTACTAGTACCGGACTATCGATTTTGGTTCACTCTATCGGTATCAAGTAATCGGTACCAGCGTATCTGATTATATCGGTTTTAGAATTCTTATTGATTTAAAATTTTTATTATTGTTTGTACTATAAGAACAATATATAAAAACCAATACATCTATCTTAGTACTCTGAAAGGTATAATTTCTAAAGCCTTATTTTGGTTGTTTCAATAGTTGTTTCTCATTTCTTTCTTTTAATTCATAAATAGTTTCAGTCTAGATACGTTTTTATTTTAAGGAAAACCTCAAGATTATGAAATCATTCTTGACCATTGGATCTCTCAGATCTAATCTTGACTGTTAATTTATTTTTAAAAGAACCTATCCCACATCAAACTCATCTATTTGTCTCTCAAGATCAGTTGCTATATAAGTAGTCATCAAGGTTTGAAATCGGTTCATACCTCAGTTTTTATAATAAGAGATTTTCTCAGCTTTCGTAATCAAAAGGATATTTAGGGTGTGAGTTAGTATTTCATGACTGAGTCTACTACTTATTCTCCAAAATAAATAGAACCAAAATAATTTTCTTCTATGACCTTTTGGGGTGAAAGGTTAGTATCCTGAGACTTTTACGAGTCTTTTGATTTTCCCTTAAAAAGGATTATAAGTTTTCAAGGTTGGGAATTAATTTGTGTGGAAAGACTGGGTTCTGATCAAGATCATGTCTATCATGATGAGGTGTTACATTTTTATTAATTAGTATAAATAGACAAGGATCTTAAGATTTTTCTTATGTTGTATGATAATAAGTACACAACCTCCTCAAAATAAGAAGCTATGTTTCTAGGTGTTCCATTAGAGGGAGATGCATTATATCCTTCTCATAAGTTACTGAAAGATGATGGAATTTTTGATAGGACTAAATCTGAAGAAACACTTTTTAAGATTCATGATGATAAAAGAAAAATAAGTCATTTTAAGGAGATAATAGACTCATAGACCTCTGAACACAAGGGTTTTTGGTTCCAAGAAAGGGTGATAAGGAAAACTTAAAAGTTTCAGATGTGTATGTTCTTGAATATTTGGTGAACATGAGGAAGATTAACCTTATGGGATTTATATTCCAAACAATTAAGAAGCTCAAATTCGGTGGTATAAAATCATAGCTGATAATGTTTCCCACCATTATTAGTAAGTTTTTGAAAGAATGTTTGGGCTTGTGTAATATTGAAATCAAGTCAGATCCCACTTCTTTCAAGGATCCCTCAATCATTAAGGATACTATAAGGAGACTCAAGTTAAGATTCAATCCTGAATCTAAATTATTTGAAAAAGATCCGGATGCTGAGAAATAAAAGGAAGTTGTTGAAGGTAGTGATAAAATTTCTAGGCCATCAAAGTCTACTTAAAATAAAATAAAGGTAGTTAAGACTAAAAATCCAAAGCCTTTGAAGAAACAAAAGTCTATATTTGATGAAGTTGCTGCTGAATGGAGGAAGAAAAATCAAGAAAGGAAATAAGGGGATCCTCAATTTGGATTGGATCTGACTGAATATTTGACTTTAAAAGTAAGGTCTGATGAAAATTTTAAAGAAGAAGAGAGAAATACGAGATTGAAGAAGAGAAAGGCCAATACTATTGACGTTGATAGTATTCTCAAAATAGCTTAGCAACTAAAATCTAGAGTTGAAATAAGGGAACCATCTGGTAAAACTCAATCGGTTCTAGTAGGGAAAGGCAAGGAGAAACAAGTTTCTGATCAATCGGCTACACAATCTCTTGGAAAATGAACATGAAGAAGAGGAAGAAGAATAAGAAGAATAAGGCCAATAGGAACATGATTAAGAATAATAGGGATATAAGGAAATAAGAGTCCGAGAAAAAGAAGATACAAACAAGAGAATTCATACCGCAGAGTCATCAGAAGTACCATCTTTTGTTTATCCATCTCCGGATCCTCAACTATCCAAGAGAACATCTCAAAAGGTTTCCTCAAAGAAATTCATTAAGATTTTTGATAAAGAAGAGGAATAAGAAGAAGAGGAAGAATCTGATAAGAATCGGAACCATCCAGCTCAAGTGATCGGCACTGAGACTCATTTTAGTGATATTCCACAATTCACTGAGGACAAGGATTCTGAAAGGATAATCACTATGAAAGGGGTTCAATACATTGAAAAAGTCTTGAATAAATTGGAGACGCTGTTACCTTTTATTCCAAAAGTTGAATCCAGACTGGAAATTCTTTCCAATTCCCATAATGATAGAATAGATTCTGTTAAGGTTTTAATGGATAGGTTTCTATGTCTTGAAGCCGATTTTAATATTTTTAATGAACGTTCTACTAAGCACAATAAGGCTTGCAATAAAGTTGTGAAGTGGTCTTATAACATTGATGAAAGCCTAAATAATCATTTGGATAAGTAGGAAGAATTGGTACATCAGGTAAACAAACTCAAATATCTCTATCTAAAGTTCATTGATGATTAAAATGAATTTTTTTAACAATTTCAAAGACCCTTTACCTCAAAATAAGTAGCCTCAAAAGATCTTGAGAGTTTAAAGGAAAAGTTTGATGACAAAAGTAATGAGTTTTTTTACTCTCAAATAGAGTTTCTATCATAGAAAAATCATGTAAACTTAGGATGGATTATTTTAATAACTAGGAAGAAAGAATTAAAGATTAGGAAGCTACTAATCATCTTCATAAAGATCAACTTCATAAGTAAGAAAATATTATTGCTGAACAGGATGAGAAGCTGAAGGCTCAACAAGAATCTCTTGAAAATATCATGGAGGATAGAAAAGAGTTCAAGAAGATGAAACTTTCATTTTTTAATCTTTTGTAAAAGCAAAAGGGAAAATAATGATGGTTGAACTCTTGTTGTAATAAAATTTTGTTTAAAGTAACAATTATTGTTTCGTGATCTGTTTCTTTAACCTTTTGTAGAAAAATAAATCTTTCCCTTATTATTTTTGAAAATCAAAAAGGGGGAGAATGGTTATGAAAAGAGTTTTTTTGCCTTATTAAAAGGGAAAATTTAAGTAAAAGTAAATAGAATATGATCCCTTGTGATTTTTCTTAAACCAAGGGTGGAATTAGTCGTATTCACTATTACTTTCATAAGAGTTATTAAAATTAGGGGGAGATAAGTTCTTTATTGTTTGTTTTGTTTTGTGATTTCTAAAAAGGGGGGATATTGTTGAGTCAAAATGTGTTTTGACTTTCCCATCAATCATTTGTTTTGGAAATCAAAAACCACACATATTGTAATCACATATATTTTTATCATGTGTGTTGTTTTACAATCGCAATCACTCACATTGTCTTTATTATTTATTATATTCTTATCATAATAATGTATGTTGTTCAATCAAATTATTTTATATGATGTTTCACAATCATAACAAGATTATGTATTGCATTAGAATCAGAAATTGGATTCAGATTTTGTCTTACATCATAATCAGAAATCAAATCTAGATTAAGTCTTACATCATAATTAGGAATCGTAACCAGACTATGTATAACATTGTAATTATGATTCATAACCAGTTTATATACTAAATATATTTCACATGAATTATATCCACATGAATTGTAATCACTTGTATCATAACCAGGACATCGTAACCAGGTTAAGTACCACATCATAATTAAGTATCGTAACTAGGTTAAGTACTCCATGGTAATCATGAATAGTAACCAGATTAAGAATTTTTATCATAATCGTGAATCGTAACTAGGTTATGAATCATAACCAGGTTATATATCATACTCTTATTATATATTGTATTCAAGCATCATAACCAGATTAAATATAAATCATCATAACCATGTTAATAATCGTAACCAGGTTATAAAGTGTAATCATGATATGATTTGTTTTCTTGATAAGCTTAGTAACCTAGTTATCTATTGTATTTTTAATGCATTACACTCTTATCATAACTTCAACACTGATTAAATATTACTCACACTCATTGTTTCTTACTTTTTCACTTACTAATTTCTAACTAAAACAATTTTTTGGAGTTGGTTATTTACCAATTAAAATGATGTCGTGTATTCTGTTTGTTTTGACTATTGTAATGATAGGTGTCCAAGTCCCTCTAAGTTTTTCAGAGAAAGATGACCGTTGGAGGAAATATGGATGTTGGAACTTAAAGACTATAAATAAGAGGTAATTTGAACTAGAATACATAAAATTTTATTCTATCAAGTTTGAGAGAGAGATTCTGTGACTTCTCTCTTGCTTCATGCGAAATCCCTGAAGATACAAGAAGCGAATTTTTTTTCCATGTTCTTGTATTTATATAAGTGCTTTGTTTCTTCTTTGTGTGACCGATCATTGTGATAATGATTGAGGGTTTCCAGGGATAGGAATACATGCTTCCGGTCATCATATTGAGGGCTTTAAATTTCTTGGAAGACAGAGGTGCTGATAACCTTATTAATTGAGGGATTCCGGGGATAGGAAGATAGTTGTTCCGATCATCATATTGAGGGCTTACCAAGGTGGTGGTAAGACAAAAATTTATCCTAGGTGAAAGGATACCCTATTATTTGGGATAAAATAATTGTAATAATTTAACATTTCTACTGCTATCTGTATTAGAAAGGGAATTGTATTGTTTCCTCTTTCTTTTCATATTCAATTCAATTGTAATTGTTTCAATTATGATTCATATTGTATTAAGAGATTATATATTCTATATGGTAGAATCATTAACATTTGTATTACTCTGATCATTGTATTCAATTCAAATACAATTGTTTTACATTACTTGTAGTATTACGTCTTAGTATTTCCATCGGATCCAAGAACTATATGGTCTATTGTATTGATTGTGAATTGTATTATTTTAAGATCTCTTAAACTAAGTCCTTTATTAAGTGTTTAAATATATAGTTTTTTAAACTTACAATTCAAACCCCTCTTGTATTGTGCCATCTAATATACATATACATCTATATTATGATCCAACAACCAAAACCAAAAAGGTTAGGATAATATCAGATAATTCCCCCAAAATCATAAACCATTGTTTGATGAAAAACTGATTTTAATACCCAAAAATCAAAATTAATACCAAAAAATCAACATAGACCATTTGATAGGTAATTTTACTTAAAATTCCTCAAAACAATTCAAACTAATTTTGAAACCCAAAAGATTAAAAGGATTTTATAACATGGTCTTCCAAGAGAAATTTTAACATTTATCTCAAAATAACATCAATCACCATTAATTTCTCATACCAAAAATGTAATTTACAAAATCACTTATTCCATAAGTTAGGTTAATCATTTCCATAAATAACCCAAATCACCATAAGTACATAATCAAAACACATATTCTTCCAAAATAAAATTCCACCATTACTCCTCAAATAAAATCCCATAGTATTCTATTTTCCTTAGGCATATAGGGTTACCATAATTGTGAACTTCTTCCAAAATAACATTTATCACTTAATTATAAAATAATTTTCTAATTACAAGGATATCATTTTTATTAAAAATAAATTCCCAAAATCAACTTCTTCTTATTCCATCAACTAATTTAACTAAAAAGAAAAAGTCATACTAACTAGAGACTTCACGTAGGCTAGTGGTAGGTAATTCACCATTGTTACCCTTTGGTTGTGGGTTCGATTCTCGTGGCCTTCTCGGATGCGAAAGGTTGTCACCCATCCTATGGATTTTACTTTTTCTAAACTATAATATTATTATAACATTCCAAAAAATGAGATAAAATCCTAAAAAATAACCATAAAATATTTTAATCTCAAGGTTTATCTTATGCCTTTCATTTTTTATCTCAAAATTTAATGTACCATAATTACCTCAAAATCAAAGATCATATAAACCCTAAAGGTTATTCATAACTTTATAATTATTTCCACACAAGAAAAGATAATTATTACACAAATAACACTTTCACATAACAAAATTTAGGGTTACACATAGTAGAAAAAGTATTCTAAAGTAGTCCCATCATAAAAAGAGAATTAATACTTTTAAACATTTCATCATACATAGATCTAACATAACTCTTGAATCCCTTATATGTAGGCCTCTTAATAATTCATAATTATTTATGTTCCCTTCACCATAATTTTTCGTTTTATTCCTTAATACTTCTTTCTTACAAAAAAACATGAATCATGTCTTAAGTTTCAATAATTTCAAAACATGAGTCAAGAAATAATCCATACCTTTTATATGTCGTTTTTAGTTTTCTCATCTTAAATTAAGATGCCATTAGGTATTACTAAACGTATATTTGTATGGTCAGGATGATCCCATTCCTAAACCTTCTTTATAAGACATTTATTTTCATAATGACCATACTCTCCACATTTAAGACATTCATTTGATAACTCGGAAAGAACTTATTTCCCTTTTTTGGAGTAAAATGAACACTTAATTTTTCCTTGGTAAGTTATTGCTTTATAACCTTCATTACCACATCTATAACACCTTCCTATACCTTTAAAGAATTTTCCTAGGTGTTTCTTTCCCCATCCTTGACACACATGTTGATGAATATGCTTACCTTTATGATCATTATTACCTGAAATTCCTTAGGGATTTGTTTCTCTCATATATGATGCATCAGAAAAATCACTAAGGTTCAAGTGGTTTATCATAACTCCCAATAGTTGGTTTAGAATGACCATGAGAGTTATTATTGAATCTCCAATTGAATTTGGTTTCTTATTCAGATAACCACCACATTTTCCTTCACATCCATTATTACTTTGGTACCCATTGGATCAAGACATTTACTAAAACAAAAAAGGTCAGTGTGAGTATATTAATAAAATCATCATATACTAACTTATGAAGAAGATAAACACTAAGATATAATTATTCATGTTATCTAAAACTCATTCAGATTATATAAAATAACTATAACTATTTCTATTATGATAACCATTGTTGTTATATATAACTTGTAACTTATGATTCAATATCAACCTAACCTCTAAAGTTGTCTAAACCCCCATTTGATACCAACTATAAGGCCCCAACCTTAAATATTACTTAATCTTGAGTTAAGTCAATAATTTAACTTCATATCACATTGAGGATCTTTTCAAATTTAGATATTTAGAGAATTAAGACATAAATAATACATAAAAACTTAAATATTACAAAGTAGACACTTCTAATCACTATCCATTTTTTCATAAAACAAAAAAGTTTAAAAAGAAACATGTTTTTATTTTATATTTAAACTTCACAACTTTTCCTTGATCCCATCCTTGACTTTATTATTCATTAAATCCTATGAAAAACATTTCAAAACATGGGATGAAAATAAAAAGCTCAGTAAGGGATACAAAAATAAGGAAAAATTTTAGTCTAGTGAAAACATGTAAACCATGAATACTTTATCATAAAGTAATACTTTTCACCATCAAGAAGTAGTAAATACACTTAACTGAATATAATCTCATTGCTTACCTTTTTTTTAATAAAAATATTATCTTAAAACCCATAGAAATCAATATATAACATATAAAGGTAACGTGGTACAAAATATTACTTAGATGGAATAACCATATAGTCGGCTTCCACACATAACAATCTTACAAATGCAATACCCATACAACTGACATCCATACCCAATTCATTGGAGGTTATAAAGTAACCAACAATATTTGGTTTATTATTGAACAACCCATATTTAGTTTATCACATTACCACCCATATTTGGTTTATCACATAACCACTCATCAAATGTTCAAGTACTATTATATAATTATAACACATAAAAGATTTCAATTATCAACATTTCAATCATAAATTTTCATTTGAAATCACAAGAAATCATTTCAAGATATTGAAATAGTCAATCCAATATCAAAACTATTTTTAACACCAAAAAAAAGTGGAATAAGGGTTTTCTTATCCTTTTAAAAACATTAAGGATTATAGAGGAAGACAAATATCAAATAACAGTTATGGTGATGGAGAAGTCATTATCACCGCATACGTTAAAAAACATTCCTTTTGTCATTTTGTAAAGAAAGTAAAATGATTCATATAAAAAGGTTACTTTTGAAAAAATTTAAAATAAAGACATAAAATTTCATTTATAATCATTTATATCCATATAAATAAATATTTTAATTAATATCATGAAGAAAATATTAGATAATTAAATCTTTAAACATTCAAGGTGTCCCATACCACTTTGAACATTTAAATCTTAATCTCCATGAATTAATATATTTAACAAAACTTTAATTAAAATTATTAAACATAAAATATAGATATTAAATTTCATAGTGTATTCATATACACCTAATAAAAGAATAAAGGTTCATATTATCTAGAAATTCCTTAATGAAAGAAGATTGAGATGAAGTCACCTACCTCGAGTCTGATTCATCACGTGTGTTCTTTATCTTACTAAATAATAAAATTAGGTTAATTTATACTTTATTTAGAAATTTTTTATGTCTATTATTCCTTTTATATCAATTATTACCTTGTTAGAACAATTACACAATTATTTAAGTTCATATCAGATGTTTTGTTGATGCTCGGTACTTGAGTCGAAAATGAACAAGGTTTGATGTCACTAGTCCATGTGGTCATAATTCCATAATATCTAAAATATAAAACATGATATAAATATCTTATATATTAATTATATAATTATTTATAATAATCTTTTAATATAAACTAAAAACACCATTCATGGAGATGGTAGGCCAGACATACGCATGAACACAATTTTCATTTTTCCTGTCGTATTGGAAAAAAAATTAAATGAAATGTTTATAAATATATATAATATAATTAAAGTAGAATTAATATTTATTTTATATCATATATTGTTACTAAAACAATACTTAATACATTTTATGTGATGTGTGAACGAATCACATCATTTTTAGGAGGCTGTAGCCCACACGTCCCCAAACAAAGTTATCGTATAACCACAATATGGAAATAATGAAAGTATTTTTAATATAACATTTCAAAAATATTAAATAAGTTATAATATACATATTCAAATATTATTTAACTTGAAAAATTGTTTTAATACCATCCATGAAGGTGGTAAAGGAGAAAGAACAAAAACATTATTCAGAGAGGTGATTAAGTGGCATAACTTGGACACCACTTTCATTTCCTTGAATAAGAGAAGATAAAAAATGGAATGGATATGGTATATTCAATTAGAAACATAAAACTAAAGTATTTAAATGATTCTATAGTTATAATGAATTTATATATTAATTATTTTATGAGAAAGTATAAAATAAAATAAATTAAGAGAGGTGATTGAGAAAATTACCTCTTGAATATCCCCTCCTTGAAATACCCTTGAGGACATTGGATTTGGTCTTTTAGTGATACCAGATGCACTTGGACGTAGATAGAGTGAGTAGGATATGTTTGGGTAGATATTTTATGATCTAAAAGGATTTTTGGGTCGAAATGGGCAGGTGAGGGTTGTTATCTATACTTTAGGAGAGGTGGATTCAAGTGATTAATTTATTGATTATTTTATATTAAAAGCTAACCATATAGGGGTGGCATTAAATTACACTACTTTGGATTGTAATTAATTTTGTATAGGCTGGTTATGGTCGATCTACACCTCAAACACCCTTTAAATGTTGTATTTTTTAGGTATGTTGAGCTTTTAACTTTTAACTTCAACCCTTGTCAAAACTTTACTTTTAATACGATAAATAATTTTTTTACCATGGAATTTTTTTTATATATAAATATTAAATTGAACTTAAAACCTAATTTTAACTTTCTAATTAAAATTATGGAATAAATTTTACCTAATTAAGTTCAAAAAATTTGGAAAATTAGATTTAAAATTAATTCTGCAGACAAAACTAAAAAATAGGTTTTTTAAAGTGAAACATTCAAAAGATTGAAATGTTTTTATATCTAATATAAATTTTAAATTGATTAAAATGAAAAAAATTGGATAAAATGATAAAAAAATTATCTAAATATACTTTAAAACCTATTAAAATGATATTCTAACAATAAAAATAAATTAGACTAAAAAATAGTTTTGAATTAAAACACAATATTTTTCACTATTCATTAAAATATGAATTTTATCAGAAAAATACCAAAACTTTATCCAAACTAAATTTTTATGTCCCTATTACAAATAAAAAGTTTTTTTTTCAAATATAACTTATTAATTTGTCAAAAACTAGATTTAAAATGGGTTCTCCATCAAAAGGTGACAAAATTTCATTTTATTGAAAAATACTTCTTTTATCAGAAAAATTGAATTTATTCTTATATCATGTTTAAAAAACATATAAGATGAATTTTAACCATTAAATTGAAGATATTACATATACATTTCATTAATAAAATTTATAATTAGTGATTTTATTACTTTAAAAACTCACTTATTTTCATTTAAATAGTTTTATTAGAAAAACACATTCTTTATATTCAATTGGTTTTTATTTAATTTCCTAATTAATTTGGTAACCAATGAATCATTATATAAATATGTGTAAACCATATTTTCATAATTTAGTTAATTCTTTTCATTCCCACCATTCTAATGGCTATGTGATATCTATCATATTAAATAATAATATTAAGTTGTTCATTTAAGCTAAATGTGGCTCATCATGTATGCTATCGAACATAGTGTTTCCTTTTAAAAAACTCAGGATGTTACACTACATGAATATGATTTAAATGAGAAGATGCTTTAATGATCTTTTAGTTCCCATAAATAATAATTATTATATAAATATTTTTATGGAATCTTGATTAAAGAAAGGGGAAGTGAAAGAGATGCTTCCAATTGTATTTAGGAGAATCATATTTAGGATAGGTAGGAAAAAAAGATGTTTTTGAGAGAATAAGAAGTTATTAGAGTAATGGGAAGTTACCATACATTTCATTATAATTGATATGATGATATATCTGATCTTCAATGCATTCAAAATCATGAAGGAAGTTATGATACAAGTTGAAGTTTATCAAAGAAGAAAGTTGGTGAAGTCAAAGTTTTGCGGTCTCAAAATCATCGTAATAAGGTTTACAAATGTAGATTTGTTTAAAGGCTTAGAAGGATGATCGTAATGAATAAATGAGAGAAGTTACTAAATTCAAAGTTATTTAATACTAATCCATTGTATTCAATATACCATTGTATCCATAAAGTAAAATTTCTTACATCATGACTGATGATATAGGAATTGAAACTATTGAAGATGATTAAAAAATTAAATGAAAAAGACTGATCGACAATGCAGTCAACCATTTATCAGGTGTGACTTACATCATAATGAGATAGATAGTAATCAGAACTAGATTTAGACTTGAGTTTGGTAATATAATGAAGGAGATAGTTGGATGAGTTGTTAAAGATGATTATTTAAATTTGAAGGTTGGAAATATTTGTGGCAAATATGAGAAACTAAAGGTACTGGTTTTTAGTCAGACCAAAATCCAAAAGACATAAATCTTTAGAGAATGAAGTTGATGGGTATCATATTGAAAATATAAAGAAGAACACTAATTTTTTTTTCAAATTCTTTTATTATTTGGGTCAAGAACCATCATATTAGAGTTGATTCTGATTTATCTTGTTGATCATAATGAAAAAATCGGGATAAGAAGATTTTCTTTAATATAGCATAGAGAAACATAATAATATTGAGAAATAATATTGTAAAATTAGAATAGAGGTGTGAAAAAAATACGAAGGATATTTATTTCTTCAATATATATAACTAGATAGAGCTTCATAATGAATAAATCAGACTGAACAAATTGGAATCAAATTGGTGTTTGTAAAGAAATTATAAAGAAGAGATAAAGTTGTTAGAATATTCAATAATTATTAAGAAGAAACAAGAATATTTGAGAAGCGTGGACAAAGTCAAGATGCACCTGAAATTAAAGAAATCATGAAAATTTGGGGAATTTGGTTAGGCAAGAAAAATTTTAGGAATCCCACCCAAACCAATTTTGTGTAACCTATAAAAGGTAAAGAGTACATAGTAATTTTCTGATTAAAGTACTATTCATAATGAAGAGGATAAAAGGTGGAGTGCTGAAGAATTTAGAGAGAGAAGAATAAGTTTCCATATTGATATTTTTTGAATAATTTTCATCGAACAATAGTGAAAGGATAAGAGAGAAGATTGTAACGTATTTAGCTAACCATTGTATTCAGTGGATTATCATATTCAGCTTACTATTGTATTCTTCTTGTCATTGTATTCAGCTGGCCATCATATTGGGCTGGATAATCAGACTAGGACAATCGTATTTGGTTTTACAGACTAAGGAATAATGTTTTCAGAAAAGTATCAACCGTATTCTAATAGAGATATATATTTTCAGTATTGAGAAATTGAATTGGGAAGATCATATTGGGTGATCATACTAAGTTTCATATCAAAGTCCTTGAAGTTATTACCCATTTCTAGGTAAGAAAGTGAAAAATTATTTTTCAAAGAATACATTTGTGTAAGTTGATAATGAAGCATAGGTAACATGTGTTGTTATAAAAACTTTGTATCACGTCATTTTTTCTATAGGGAGAACACACTCTATTGGATAGTTTTCATAGTGCTACATGAGTGAAAGGTTATATCATACTCATTGTATTCCACACAAGAAGACTGTTTTCTAGTGTATTGTGTTGTATTGGATTATTTATAAACCATACCAATGATATAACTATTCTTATTTAATATTGAACCTTGTAAATTATTATGTTCCTATGGATGTGTGTTTGATTTTTTTTCACCATGAAATGATATCTTTAACTGGAGACGAAGGTTGTTTCTTTTGAAAGGAAATATACAAGGAAAGATATCACTGATTCACCCCCTCTCCCTCTTAGTGATGAAATTATTATGAATGGAAACTTTAATTTATCCTTATAAAAGGGGTTTGGTTAATTTTTTTGGATGTTTTCAAAATATGTTTTGTTGTATGTTTTACCCTGATGTATTTGTGTAATTAGATTTGTACCTTGGTGTGAATTGAGACTGTTTGGATTGGTTTATGAAACATGAATGGGTTAGATTCATACTTTGTGTTTCTTAGTTGTTCCTATGATAAAGGTATTGAGAGAATTTGGAAAGTTTATCTTCAAAAATGAGCTATTGGGTGAATCCTCTTGTTGCTACATGTAGGTATTTGGATATTGAATTCTCACAAACTCTGAATAGAGTGGTGGAACTAAAATATTATTTTCCTTAGGACATCTTGAGTCACCATCCTTACTTTTGTAGCTATCAGGGTCCTTTTGAGACAATAGAGTGGTTAGGTTGTGTTTAGAAATCCAATAATTTGAGTTACCTAGAGTAGTTTTTGGTGAATATTTGCTTTGGGATTTGTACCCATTGAGTTTAGAGAGGATTTTAGTTCTTAAGGTGATTTCTGTTGGACGTATTCTTGATTGTTATTGTGGTTCCTCTTTTGCGAGGTATTGATTATTGTAATTGTGTTTATGCTTTGGTGTTTGATCTTATCCCTTAAATATTGTGCATGATATTCTCATAATTGTTGATTTTTGATGGATAAAGCATGGATAATCCTTGGGTTTGTGTTTTGGGTGACTTAGATGAACTTGGAACCAGTTGATATTATACATTAGTTGTTGTTGGTTCAGATCTTTTTGGGTTTAGTAAGAGAGAGTGATCAGGGTATGAGGTCTGCTATCACCCCTTTCCATTCTATTTTTGACCCATGGTTATGGATTTTATAATTTTTTTTACTGAGGAATCTCTTTGGATGAGGTGTCCTTTACCTTATGATGATGCGATTTATTTGAGGTGACTTTCTTGGTGATCACTTGGATATAATTTAGGTTGTGATTTTTTGAAGTCATGAAGGTTTAGGGATGGTTGTTGTTTTATTTTGGGTTCTTAATGGTAGCTTGGTCTCCTTGGTGGTGTTTTTTCTCATATATATGTTCATCTCTTGTCTCACCATTTTAGAGGCATTTTGAATGGTGGGGAGACCTATGGAAGGAACCCATCTTCTTGGAGCTTTATGTTTGATGATTACTAGTTGGATTGTGCTTGGAGATGTTTTTTGATATTGAAGGAATGAATTTGTAGGGTTGGGAATTTTTGTGTTTATCTAGGTCTTTGTTCTCACTAGACCTTGGTAATACTTTTAAAACATCCCACATCTAATGTAGGTGCTGCAATTTTCAGTTTTACTTTGTTTCTACTTTTATCAATGACTTTATTGGGGTAGAAAGTGGCATGGTGGGGAGAATAGTGACATCCACATGTCACTGTTGTTTTATATTTTATATTATTTTTGGGCAATTTAATATTTTGGATGTCTTGGGCTTAAAAATTGGGATTTTATGAAACTTTTATTTCGTTCTAGGGTTAGTGTGCTTGGGTTAAAGGAAACAATGAAAACAGTCTTGTGTAAGAGATTTTCATTTCATTTTGTTAACACATGGTTTGTCTGCCTGGGTAGTGCATGGTTGGGTCTAAACCATGAGAAATCTGATGGAAATCATGTGATTCCTTGTTGGGTTGGGGTGTTAACACATGGATTTCCCACGATTAGGGGAAACCATGTGAGTGGTCATGCAGAAGTGCTACAATTTTTAGTAGTGTATTTTTCCACGGTTGGTGCATGGTTTGGAAAACCATGTAGCCAAACCACGCAAGCATTTTGTGCTTATCCAATTCTAGCCACACAATTGGCACACAATCTACCAAACAGTGCAGCCTAACCCTGTGAGCCACCTAGTTTTATTAATTCATAAGATTCCCTTATGTATCTCCTTTAATTTGAAGGCATTTTATCATCTCTCTCCTTACTCATTCGACCAATCCTTGGCATATGAAGGGAGATCCTCCTCTTCATTCTTCTTCAAATCACGACCTTATTCCTTCGATTCCAAGTGGTTTCTCTAAGGTAAACTCCTATTTCCTCTTTGTTCTTCCATTCTCCTTCCCTTTTATTCCATTTTACTCAGGTTCCTAATTATATCATGAACCCTAGGGGTTATTAGGCCATGATTAAGGTATGAGAGTAGTTCTAATTTAGGGATTTTCTTGATTAGGGATGGGGGGATTCTCCTTGCTTGTTTTGGCCTTCCCCATTGAAGGTGTTTTTTGTGGCTTGTTGTGAGGGGTTTTTATTGGAATAAGGTAAGTATTTTTGTGTATTTACTTTAAATGGCATGTCATAGAGTGTTTGATTATTTTAATGACTTTTTTCTAAAATTAAATTCATATGTGATAGTTATTGTGAAATTCATAAATGTGTTAAGGGTTGGACATTGGGTCTTGAAATGGAAAAAAGTGTGGTTTCCAAGGAATGTTTTAAATGTAAGGTAGAATTGAAGACTTTTCAAGGTTTTGAATAAAAAGAAAATTTATTATTAAATTGATTTTAAATCACTACAAAAAATGACTTATTACGAAGGACCTAGGGCCCATCACAAATAGTTTGTCGAAAGAGACTATTTGTGATGAGAATTTTGACTCATCGCAAATAGTTCATAAAAAAGAGGTATTTGCGACGGTCTGTCACAAATGCCTTTGGAGCATCGTGCGTGCGTTAGCGCGGGAAGAGTATTTGTGATGAGGACTAAACCCCCATAAAAAATAATATATTTTACCGTTACCTCAATTAATAACCAGTGAGCTATTTGAAACAGATCCTGTTGTAAATACTAATATTTGTGACGGATCGTCACAAATAATGTGTCAGTAAGATAGTATTTACGATAAGACCCATCACAAATACTATTTTTTTACTGCTACCTTAATTAATAAAGGCCTAACAATTTTCAATGGGAGATCTGTCACAAATAATCCCATTTTAAATGAGAAAACCTATATATACACCTCTCCATTTTTTTATTTCACTCTTCTCTCAACTCCCCTCTCATTATCTCCTCTCATATTTTTCTCTTTAATTTTTTTAAAGTTTTAGATTTCCCAGTTGGGCAATTTTCAAGGTTTGTATCCCATGAAAGATTCAGTTTAGTGGTATTTCTTCATTTTATTTTTTATTTAATTTGATTTATTTTTTATTCGTAATAATTATTAATAAATAATAATAATTAGAAATAATTAGTAAAAAATATTAATAAATAGTAATAAATTGTAATAAAGAGTAATAAACAGTACTAAATAGTAGTAATTAGTAATAATTAGTAATAACTAGCAATTAATAGTAGTAATTGTTAATAAATAGTATTAATTGTTAATAAATAGTATTAATTGTTACTAAATAGTAGTAATTAGTAATAAATAGTAGTAGTTGTTAATATTTAATTTTAATTGTTAATAAATAGTAGTAATTAGTATTAAATAGTAATAATAAGTAATAAATAATAATAATTGTTGATAAATAGTAGTAATTGTTAACAAATAATAGTAATTAGCAGTAATTAGTACTAATCAGTAGTAATCCATACTAATTAGTAGTAATTAGTACTAAATAGTACTAATTAGTACTAATTAGTAATAAATAGTACTAATTTGTACTAATTAGTAATAAGTAGTAATAAATAGTAAGAATTAGTAATAAATAGTAATAAATAGTAAAAAATAGTAATAAATAGTAAAAAATAGTAACGAATAACAACGAATAGTAATGAATAGTAATGAATAGTAATAAATAGTTCTAATTAGAAAAAATTAATGGTAATTATCTATAATTAGTAGTAATTAGTAAAAAATTATTATAAAATAATAAAAATTAGTAATAATAAGTGGTATTTAGGAGTAATTAGTAAAAATTAGAGGTAATTATTAAAAATTAGTGATAAATCAATATAATTATAAAAAAATTAGTGGTAATTAGTAAAAAATTATTATAAACTAATAAAAATTAGTAATAATAATTGGTATTTATAAATAATTAGTAATAATGCTATAATTGGTTATAATTAGCGGTAATTAGTAAAAATTAGCTGTAATTAATAAAAATATATATTAAACTAATAAAAATTAATAATAATAAGTGGAATTTAGCAGTAATTAGTAATAATTAGTGGAAATTAGTAATAAATAGTACCTCCCCCATGCACACGTATGACGCTATAATTCAAATATAATTTTTAAAAATACATTAATAATTTGAGAGGTTAATAATGAAAATTAATTAAAAATATGTTACAATTACAAATTTAGCTATAGATATTGGAGTAGTTGTATAATTTCCTCAAAAATCATTACAATAGTAATAAGAATAAACTATATATAAAATGGAATGAAAATCTATTAAGTATCATACATTTCAAATAAGAAGTAATAAAAAACATGGAAATAGAAAATAGAAATCATGAATATAATATAATAGAGATTGTTTTGATACCAAGGAAATATAACAATATGTTTAAAAAAGATGGTTTAATTAGAAAAAGGAAGGGTGAAAATTATAACAAATATCTGCTATTTTTAACAACATATGGGATGCTCTTTGAAAAAAATATCTGTTCATGCTTCCATGTCAGTAATAGCCTACCGGGAATGTTGTGTGACTTTTCTGCCGTAGACCAAAACTTCTATATATTGGTTGATAGTAATGTCAATCCCTATAATAATTAAAAATATCCAAGAAAAAAGAAAGAGGTAAATTTGTTAAGCGTACAGTATATACTCATTAGAAAGGAAAAATACCGAAGAAGAATTATTATGTTTACCAATTTTCATATGAGAACAACAAAGGAAATGTGTTTTAATAATAAAAACATTGTAAATAAAACTGAAAAATAAGTATTTTCTACTCCAATGACGTAATAAAAATAAAATACAATGAAGAAAAAAACATGTAGGTAAATAGATGAAATATTTGTTGTTGTAAGAAATCCAATTTCATTATTGCAACCGTCTCCTGAACATATAGCACTTTCATTTTACTATAACACAAGTGTAAAATGAATATTACAATAATGTGGTGTATGGTTTCTAATAAATTTAAATTAAAAAGGTAAAATTAGAACCTCTTATTGGTCAATGGTAATACTTGTGAAGATTCACTATGATGATGATCCTATATAATAAGGTTAAAAAGAATTTTTGTTATGAGAATTTTATATGGTTATTAATGAAATTTATAAAACTGCAATATATAGTTACCTGGAAAGCATACAACTCAATATCTTTTCTTTGACTAATTGCATGATAAGTACCCATAAATGAGTCATTATTGGTTTCCAAGTATTGTGTCATTATGTTGGAATACTCTCCCCATATATTGCAGTTAATTTGTAAGATTCTGTAAGAAAATACAGAAACATTGTTGTTAATTGTAATATTTCAATCAAATGAAGTTAGAAGAGAAGCTTACTAACCTATCGTCCTCTAAAAGAATTTAGTTCATTTGGTTGGTAGTCCCAATTATAGGGTATGAAAGATGAAGATGTCCAATAATTTCTATATAATTTTAAGATAAATTTAAAACCATTTGAAAAACATTAAAACATTATGAAGGAATTATCAACTGAAACAATAATATATGTTACAAGAAATGATCAAACTCAAGACTATGTAGTGGAACTTTTATTTGTGTTAAAAACATTCAGTAAACATGATTACAATTTATGTTAACCTGAAATCAAAAAACTGAGAAGAATCAATAAACTAAGATGATAGAATAATGGAAGGAAGTTACCATTTGATTTGAAAAAATGATGGAAGCAAAAAACTATTAAGAAAATAGAATATTTAAAATTTAATAGAAGAGATAAAATAAATAAATTTGTGATACAATTTTTTTTTCTATCGTAGATTGGATGACCCTACATACAATGCAGTATATGATTTTTAGGTAACAACTTCAACTAAACCACCACATTTCCATTGAAGCAGTCAAACAAATTTTGAACCTTAAAAAAATGAATAGATGAATAAATATCATCTTAATTAATGAAATAGTTGTTAGAATTTATGAAATGGAAGAACAAATCTATTTTAATGACATGAGAAAAAATCTTAAGCAAAAATAAATACTAAAAAATTAATGGAATAGATAAAATAACTAAATCTCTAATAATAATGTTTTTGTTTGTGTATATAATGATGAATGCTGATAATAATACAAAGGGCATATGAAATATTAAATAAAAACCATTACACATAAAAAAATAGCATTTCATAAATCATTAAAGCTATGGTAAAACTAAATGATCCCTTTATCCATTGAGATACCGTCATTGAAACATGATTTCGAATCATGTCAACCTGAATTGAAGATAACTGAGCATAATCAATGAACTAAGAGGATAGAATAATGGAAAAAAATAATCATTTGATTTGAAAAATTGGTGGAAGAAAATTACCATAAAGAAAATAGAAATATGAAAAATTTAATAGAAGAGATAAAATAACTAAATTTGTGATACAAATGTTTTTCTCTAATAGATTGCATAACCCTACATACAAAGCAGTCCAAGATTGTCATGTAACAACTTCAACTAAACCATCACTTTCCCTTTCAAACACATGTAATTAGATATGAACCAATCTCCTAACGAACAAAAAAATCAAAAAAGATCTGCTAACCAGTTGAGTAAAATATATGCGAACTAGTTGAGTTAAAGAATCACCAATGATGATGAAAAAGTACTTCGAAGTTCATTGAATGATTTGATTTCATCTGCAACCAGAATTTAGAATCACCTGAGTGTCCTTTTATGGTGATGAATTTGGTGTTGACCAAGCCCATATCTGGAATTGTTATCGGGGTTCTGTCCCTATGGAGAACACAAACCCACTTCATTTGAAGAGGAAGACCTTGAATCACACAACACCGTTTAAGTTCTCTGTTTCAACAGAGATCGATGAATATGCTTAAATAATTGAATCCCATGCACCGAAGAGGGGATCTGGAGACTGTCATTTGAGTCTTGATGATGATTTCCGAACCAAAACCTAGCATAAATATTAAATTGGATGAAAATTTCAACAAAAAAAGGGTTACCGTGTCCAGCCGTTACCAGATGTAGATTTCCTCGCCCTCTGATTTAGAGACACCAACACCCAAGTTTGTCAATGTACCCTGATTCGATGCCAACAGTAGATTCTTAAAGGGTATTTAAATCCATTATGAGTCATTTTTGCTCCTGTAGAATCAGAGGAGGCATAGGATCCAGATGCCGAGGAGCTGAAGGTGGAGGAGGTGGAGCTGGAGGTGGCGGAGCATGTGGTGGTGGAGCACTCAATGGTGGAGGTGGAGAAGCTTGAAGCGCTGAGTCTAGTTCGGGAGGTAGAGGGAGCCAACAACAGAGGCAAGAACCCCAGTTCTAGAGGAAGGAACCCGAGAGCAGTAGGAAGGAGGAATCGATTTTCACTGGTAACCCTAGGATTGGGAGAGGAAAATCATGACCAGGAAGGTGAGAGCGAATGGGAACAATGGTGGGTTGCGGTAATGTTTTGCTCGAATTCGATTTGCGATGGGTATTACGAGGCTTCGATTGAGAAGTGGAGGGTTAATTGGTAATTGGAAAGGTAAAATCGGTGATGTGGAACAGTGTGGAGATGAAACGTAATCAGAGGAACACCCAAGATTAGTATATATAGTAGATTAGTAGTAACTAGTAAAAAGTAGCTATAATTAGAAAAAATTAATGGTAATTAGTAAAAACTAATGGCAATTAGTAAAAAATATCAGTGATTAATATTAATTAGTGGTAATTAGTAAAAAATAGGCATAAATGAATATAATTATTAAAAATTAGCAGTTATTAGTAAAAAAAATATTATAAATAAATAAAAATTAGTACTAATAAGTGATAATTAGAAAAAATTAGTGATAATTAGAGGTAATTAATAATAATTAGTGGTAATTAGTAAAAATTAGTAGTACTAAATAAAAATTATCAGAAATTAGTAAAAATTAACGGTAATTAATAAAAAATAGAGGTAATTAGTATTAATTAGCGGTAATTAGTAAAAATTGATGATAAATCAATATAATTATTAAAAAATAGCATTATTAAAAAAATTATTTTAAAATAATAAAATTTAGTAATAATAAGTGGTGATTAGCAGTAATTAGTAATAATTAGTAGTAATTAGTTATAATTATTAGTAATTAGTAAAACAAATGTTATAAACTAATAAAAATTAGTAATAATTAGTAATAATTAATAAAAATTAGTATTAATTAGTAATAATTAGTAATAATTAGTAATGTTTAGTATTAATTGTTATAAAATAACAAAACAATTTACTGATTAGTGATACTCAGTAATAATTATTGGTAATTTGCAATAATTAGTGGTAATTAGTATAAATTATTATAAATTAGTGTATATTAGTATAAATTTTAAACAATTTACTATAAATCACTATGAAATAATATAAATTATTATAAATGACTAGAAATGTAAAAATGAAATGGGTTGTCAATTTTCAGGCCATGAGCAATAACAAATTTTTACAAACTTGGTTGACACAAATTAGTTATTTCTCATGGCCTAAAGATTAAAAATTATATTATTTACACCATTTTAGTAACTTATAATATATTTTATTAATTTATAGTAATTTATAATATTTTTTAATTAATTTATAAAAAATATGTTAAAATTAGCAGTAATTAGTAAGAAAACAAAGGTAAATAGATAAAATTTATAATATTTACAAGTCAATTATAATTTTTTTAATTTTATAATCTTTTTTGGATCATCTTTTTCTTAATTAATCATAAAAAATTAATTATTAATAAAAAAGTAATAAATAATAATAAATAGTAATAAATATTTATAAATAGTAATAATTAGTAATAGTTTTCATCCCATGAGAAATAAAAAATTTGTACATACATGGTTGACACAAATTAGTAATAACCAATTTACAACAACCACAATTTTTTTTTATAAATGGTTGATATAAATTAGTAATGATCAATTTATGCCAAGAATCTCTAAATCTATCATTAGGTCTCCATTACCAAAATAGATATGATGTGATGCGTTGATGGTAGTAGCAATAGAAGGAGGAGATACATCAACGACATGACATAATTGACTAAAATTAGTGTAAGGATAAATTTGGAAATGGATGGTGTCGATTGGTTTCATCACCTACTGATTGTGAAATCTATGATTTATACCTTTTATTAAATCATATAATTTACAATCTTTAGGTGATTAGAAATGACTAATCTATGCCAACCAAGTCCAAATTTGTCATTAGGTTGCTAGAACTGGGACAAACATGATGTGACATATTGATGACATCAACAACAGCAGTAGGAGGAGATACATCGATGACATGGCATGGTTGACATAAATTGGTGTAATGAAAATTTTTGACATGGTTGGAAAAAATTGGTTTCTTCACCTGAAAATTGTAAAATCTATGATTTAATTTTTTTTAGTAAATCATAGAATTTCTAATCTACGGGTGATTATAAATGACTAATTTTTTCCAAACATGTCCAAATTTTTCATTTGGTCACTAGAACCAGGGCATGCCATATGACAACCCCAACCTTTTATACATATCATTACATTATTTTAATCATATTTAAATATCATATTATAAGACAAGGATCATAAATTCTAGTGTCTTGGAAGACTGGGTACATAATTAAACATTATAAAAGAAACTTTTATTAAATATCCATATTGAACACCTAACTTCCATTGTGCTCATACATTTTCATAGGATAAAATAGGGATAAAATGAACAAACGGATGATCTAAAAGACTAGTAAGGGAATAAACATAAGAATAAATCTTAGCACATGGGTTAAAAGGCATAACCTAATGATATAAAAAGGCATGGTGCATGACTAAACATAAGGAATCATAACATATAAATCAAGGGATCATATAATTATGGAATCATAGTAATTTGGTAGAAACATAAAACATGAATTTAGCATGATTAAAGGATTATTTTACATATAGGAGCACGATTCAAGGCTAACTACGAAGACCGTTGCACATGGAGCATGAGTTAAGGCTAACCACCAAGACCGTTGCACATAAAGTCTCATGAGGATAAACTTTACCCAATGAATTGGAGATCTATTTGGGTGAAACCATTTTAACATGTTCATGAATATGTTTACTACATAATGAATCATACATAATCAATCATATATAAATATAAGGGTACCCATGGAAAGAAACGGGTATCATAATTATGTCATAAAGTGTAATAAATGGGCGTATCATACAAGTGTCCATGAAAGAAAGGAATCAAAAAATACATGGAAATTAATAAGGTAAAATAGGAATAAATCATGGCATGTGATGTCAAACTTAAGTGATAACATGTAAAAAGAGTATTTAAGAAATTCTAGCATTAAAACATTTTTGTGCGGTTTTAAGGAAAATACTAAAGAGAATTTAAAATAGAAAAAAGAATAATATTTTATATAAAACCAGAAGTGAACTAAGAAGGTTTTCATAACAAAAACACTAATTTTATAAATACAATGGTTTCTTAAAAGAGTTTATAGAGTGCACTTTAAATTGGGTAAGAATTCGGGAAGTTCCCTTAAAATGGGATTTCTTATCGGGAAGAATTGAGAAGGGAACCACTTAAAAATATTTATATCTCCAAAAGAGAATGATGAATGGATATTGATACATGATTTTGGAACATATAAATATAATTTATAATATTTTCATTAAAATAAAATATAACTTTTTTTGGGTAAAAATAAAGATATAGAAACCCGAAGGAATAATTGAGGTTGAGGTAGAATCCCTTACCGTAAGTCCGAAGGTGTTATTCGCTTGATATTAATGTCCGAAAAATCAAATTAGATTAATTAATTAATTTTTAATGAACTTATTTTACATTTAATTTATTTTAAATAATTTTTTAAGTTTATTCATGGTCTTTTTGATGAGTTATAGTGTTCAATTTTGTCATTAGAGGGTGCTCGTTTTCTTAATTTTCATGATTAATTATCTTGTATAAGAGTATGAAAGTTCATGTAAAATCAGAATGGTTTTCTAGAAGTGTAATTATATTATATTAATAAACTTACCGAAGATAAAATGGTTATATAATTCATTTTATTAAATTGTATGAGGATGAATCATTAGATAAAATTTTAATGATAATCACTTAGGTTATTTTTAGTGGTTTCTCTCACAACAAGCTTGTTTTGATTTATTATTTTACACCATGTGTGTATGATGATTACAGAACATTAAATAATATGAAATTAATATTTTAGGATGTATTTAAACCATAAAAATGGTTTAATTACCAACCACTAATATGATTAATGAAATTAAAAACCCGTCGTCCTTGAATGTGATAAATTAACAAATCTCAGGCGGTGTTTTTCATTTTTAGTATAAAAGGAGAAAAAAGGAGAGATGATAATGAATTATTCTATTAGCATAACAAAATTCCATTACATTTAAGGCAATGTAGTTATTACACCATTTGGATAAGGAGAGGGTTGGATAGAAAAGAATACAAAGGAACTTGATAATAAAATGAAAGAAAACAGAAGAAAATTTTACCTCTTGATTCCTTCCTCTTTAGAACCTCCTTAGGGGAGAGGTTTTGGTATTTTGATGAAACCAAGATATCATAGATGTGGGAAAGGGTCTTAGGGAGATATTTGAGTAGAATTTTGACAAGTAACGAGACTATATAGGTGTAAGGAGAAGAGGTGGTGATGTGTGGTTTTTATGGTGGAGGAGAGGAGGGTTTTCTCAATATTTTATTCATTATTTTATTATTTTTCTCAAGACAAGAAATAGTATTGATTCTTGTGAAATAAATAGTAATATGTTCATGTGATTTCTAAAAAATGGCCATTTACATCATCCATGACTCAAGTATGATGATAAATTCATTTATTTAGCATATTTCATAAATTATCAAATTTCACTCTTCATAAAAATTCAAGTATTTTAGAAAAATTAAAAAAATTAAGACAAACTATTTTTCAATTTGTAGAATCAAAAAATGAACTCCATTTTATGAAAATAATTTTCTAAATATGAGAAATTTAATTTTAAATTAAAACCATAATTTACTTGAAATTTATAAATTTTAAAATTAAAATTGATTTTATAACACTTTGGAAAATTAAATAAGGTGTAAAAAAATTATATTATAATCATAAGACATCAATTTAATAATTTATAAATAAATTTTATGAAAATAAATATTCTTTTAAATTATTAAATTAATCATAAAATTATAATTAAATATTTATGTCTTATAAAAAAATATCAACACTATGATATAATTATATCATATTATCACTTATAAGATGGATAATTTTTCTTTATACTTTCATTGGTAAGGTTACTTATTCAATTAGAAAATTTACTATTCATAAGAGTCATATTACTATTCATAAGGGTAATATTACTATTCATAAGGGTAAATTACTATTTACCAAAAATTATGTTGGTCCTATCGGACTCCAAACATCTTACTAATCACAACCGTGTATTTCAGATTTTTGAAATTCAAATCATAGAAGTGGAAAAATTATGTTTAAAGGTCATATATTATTTAGTAGTTTATTTAATCATGATGTGGCATTGTGTTTCCTAATGTGATTTTATGTGATTATACCATATAACATAATTATAAGAAGGGAATTACTTTGATAAAACATCAAATCATCATATTTTTCCCCGTTATGAAATTTCTCCCTCAAAATTTCATTTTACATTCTAAGCTGGAAACAGGTGTGGGTACTTTTCCTTCATCGCTTCCTCCAGTTACCATGTTGCCTCTTCGTACTTATGTGTTTCACCATAGAACTTTGAACAAGTGAGTATTCTTGTTACGTAGAACTTTATCTCTATGATCCAATATCTTCACTGGCTTCTCCTCATAAGAAAGATAATTCTACAAATGTACCACCTATGAAGACAGTACATGTAAAGGATCTGGTATGTATTTCCATAAGAGGGATACATGGAATACATAATATAATTTATACATGGTATGTGGAAGTGATAGTCTATAGGCCACACCTTTTACATGATCAAGGATATCGAAGGGGACGATGTACCAGGGACTTAGCTTTCCTTTATTCCCAAATATCATGACCTTCTTCCATGGAGATATGCACAAAAATACCATTTCTCCAACTTTGAACTTAAGGTATTGTTGATGATTATTTTCATAAATTTTCTATTGACTTTGGGATGCCTTGATGTGCTGATTATTGTTTTTCACCTTCTCCAACATTTCATAGACCATTTCAGGTCTTAGTAGCTTACGCTCACTAACTTCATCCCAGCATGCCAGTGTTCTGCGCCTTTCCCATAAAGGGATTCATATGGATCCATTTGGATACTGGAGTAGAAACTATTATTGTATGAGAATTTGAATAGTGGAAGATGTTGGTCCCATCCTCCTTTTATATCCATAGAATATGATCTCAACATGTCTTCTAGTGTATAAATAGTTCTCTCAGATTGGCCATTAGTTTGAGGATGATAGGCTATACTAAAGTCCAGTTTATTTCTTAGAGCATGTTGGAGACTTTTCCAAAACTTCAAGGTGAATCTCAGATATCTATGTAATAAAATAGATATTTGTACTCCATGAAGCCTTACCAACGTTTTGATATATATCAGTGTAATTTGATCCAAAGAGAAGTCCTCTCAAATTGTGATAAAGTGAGCTGTCTTTGTAACATGATCTATAATGACCCATATAACATTGTTTCCTCTAGATGTCCTTATAAGACCAAATAAAAATTCCATGGGGATGTTGTCCCAGTTCCATGTTTATATGGGTAGTGGTTTCATCATCCCCTTAGAATTTTTCCTTTTAGCCTTCACTTTCTGACATACCAGACACTTTGATGTATACTCAGCAATCTCTTTAGTCATATCGTCCCACCAATAATTCTCCTAGAGATGTGGATACATCTTTATGCTCCCTGGGTGAATAGAGAAGGTTGAGCTATGTGAATCATTCATAAGATCTTTCTTTATCCATAGATCATATGATACACATAATCATGACCCAAATCCTACAACTCCATCCTTGTCAATCTTGAACTTAAAGGATTTACCATTTTTGATAGCTTCCACCCTTTTCTGAATTTATACATAATTTCTTTGAGCATCCTTTATTTTCTCCACGAGGGATGGTTGAGAAATAATTTGAGAAAGGATTGATGATGTTCCTCCCTTAATGATTCTCATTAATATCCTCCAAAAATATAAGAAGATTGGATCCTTTTCAATTCTCATCATTGATAAAGATGCATGATCCTTTCTACTTAGAGCATCCACCACCTTATTTTCCTTACTAGGATGATAGTGGATTGATCGATCATAATACTTTATGAGATCTAACCATATTTACTAAAACATATTAATCTCTTTCTATGTGAATATATATTTGAGACTCTCTTGATTAGTATATATCTCACACTTCTCCCCATAGAGATAATGCCGCCATATTTTCAATGCAAAGATCACAACTGCCAACTCTAGATCATGCATGGGATAGTTTTACTCTTGGATTTTATCTACCTTGAGGCGTATGCTATTAGTTTATCATTTTGCATCATCACATATCCTAAGTCCTTCTTTGAAGAATCATTGTACACTACAAATATTTCTCCACTTATCGAGAGTGTGAGTACTAGCGCTGTGATAAAACTCATTTTGAGCTCCTTAAAGTTTTCTTCACAATCTTGGGTTTAGAAAAAATTCACTCCATTTTGTGTAAGATTGGTTATTGGGTTTGAAAATCATGATAAGTTCTTCACAAATAGTCGGTAATACCTAGATAGACCAAGAAATCTATGGATCTCTATTACATATGATGGCCTGATCTACTATTTGATTGCCTTTGTCTTAGAAGGGTCCACATATATTCCTTTTCTAACGACAACATTCCCCAAGAATGATACTTCCTCCATACAGAATTCACATTTACTACACTTTGTATAAATTTTCTCCCTTTGTAAAGTATTCAACACAGTATTCAAATTCTCCTCACATTCCACCTTTCTCTTAGAGTATATGAGAATATCATCGATAAAGACTACCACAAACTTGTCGAGGTAACCTCTAATGACTATATTTATTAAATATATGAAAATTTATATAGCATTAGTGAGTCCAAAGGGAATCAATATGAACTCATAGTGTCCATACCTTATTTGAAATGCAGTATTGGGAATATCTTCCTTCCTAACCTTTAATTGGTGATATCCTAACTGAAGGTCTACCTTAGAGATATAACTAGCCCCATGTAGCTGATCAAACAATTCATCTATCCAAGGTAGGGGATACTTGTTCTTTTTTGTGATTTTATTGAGATCATGATAATCAATGTATAGGTACATTGATTCATCCTTCTTCTTAATAAAGAGGATTGGTACACCCCATGGTGAAACACTTAGGCGTATAAAACCCTTATTCAGATTCTCCTGTAACTGCTTCTTTAGCTCTTGAAACTCAATGGTGGCCATTCTATAAGGTGTATTTAATATAGGTAGAGATCTAGGAATAAGATAAATTTAGAACTCAAACTCTCAGTAAAGTTGAAGACCAAGAAAATTTTCATGGAATAAATTAGTGTAATCCCTCAAAATAGGCATATCTTCGAGAAGTATCATCTCCTTTATCTCAATCATTTGAGTAAGATATGCTTTCTCATAAGGAAAAATTATCCACACATGATATGATGATTTTTAAGAAGATTCATATTCATCCTTACACTTTAATAGGATTGGAGGATGATCTGGTATGTGAAGAGTGATCTCCCTTTCCCGATAGTTGATGTTGGATTTATATAAAGATATCCAATCCATGCCCAAAATAGATTCAAACTCTACCAAAGGAAGTATGACAAGATTTTTTGGGAGGTTCATTCCACAAACATTAACTGGGGAGGAGTTGTGTACTTTGGATGTAATAATTTACCCATTATCTATTCTCATAGATAACTCAACCTACAAATTTTTCAGTGGTGTTCGAATAGTTCTACTCAACTTGCAAGATATGAAAGAATGCATAGAACCAGAATCAAATAGTACGTTTAATATTCTTGAATGAATAATCATCATACCTATCACCACATCATTTTCTAGATCTACATCAATAGTAGTGGTAACATAAGCCCTTCCTTGTTTCCTTGGAGGTTGTTGTTGATTACCTCCGAACACCACGGGTTTAGGGTAATTGTTCACATAATGCCCATGTTCCATGTAGTTGTAGCACTACACTACATGCTGATTTTTGATCTGAACCTTCCTTTATTCTTCCATATTAGTAGAATTTTTCATATCCCTTCAGTAGTTCTTAGCCAGATTACCCATTCTTCCACATTTGAAGCATTTCATGGTTCCCTTTAGACAGTTCCCGTGATGCTTATTCCCACAATTTTGACACATAGTATTTTCAGTCTTCTTTCCATCATGGGATTTATTTGATGATACACCCATATTAGAGTATATTTTCAACTTTTTTTTCACTGGTACCATGATACCATTGAGAGTCTTCGATCTTAATTTCAACTTTGAGGGAACAACATAATATCTCCTCATAACTATTGAAGTCACGAATCGTTAATACTTTTTGTATACTCAGCTTTAGTCTGCTAAAGAATCAATCCACCTTGCTTTCGATGTTCATGAAAAATCCAGAAGCGTATCTTACAAGCCTTGTAAAGTTTGCTTCATACTCCCCAATAGACTCATATACCTTATGATTAATCCCAAGGAACTCTATTAACATCCTAAGACAAAGGGTTCAGGGAAAATATTTATTGAATTTTTTTTCTTGAATTCCTACAAATCCATGGCATCAATTTCCTCCTTGGACTTTTTATTTTTGATCAGCCTCCACCACTGATCAGGTTCCCCATCAAAATGATAGAACTCCATCACAACATTTTATTCCTATGAGAATTGTAGGATAGAGAATATATTTTCAATGAAGTTAATACATTGTTTCATGAGGATGGGATCAAAAGATCCACTAAACATGGTAGGCCTTTTTCACATGAAATATTCAATGGGAACATACTCATTCCTTGGATATGGAGGTTATTCCACATTATTCAAGTTATTATTCACAGCTTGAGCTAGTTGAGCAAGCACTATCATAAAGTTTTGGGCACCCATTCCCATCATATTTGGTATATCATTAGGAAAATAACCACATTGCCTATCACATTGATTGTTGGCACATTTTCTTCTATTTAATGCCATTAACTAAGACAAGTAAAGTGAAATTAGGATCTTGAATAATTATCTAATAAGCATAAAAAGAAACTTTAAACATAAAAAGATAAACTATTAAAATAAAGTTATATCCTAACTAGTAATTATCTATGTTTAAATCTAGGCTATACTCGATCTGTTTCTTAACATATATTCTCATGGGCTCATTTTTTTGTTCCCTTAATAATGGTTCACAATAATCTTATAAATTTACCAAAGAATATCCCCCAAGAGTTTCATACTTGGTGTGAAGTAAGGCCCATTGTTGTGTACTAGGTTACCCTAAGTCAGGACTAGAATAACTTGACAGAGTTGTTACCTCTTAGTACATCTGAGCCAAAACCACATCCACTTGTAGTATCCAGATATAGATGTATTTTCTTGATAAACCACTTACTCTATACCAACTAAAATTTAGGGATTCTTTCTTATACTTAGTCTTATCCATAAGGTTCTTAATAAAGTGATATATTCATAATATCCAAAAATAACTAGACCATCCTCTAATACCAACTTTGGAAACCCCATCCTTTTATAAATATCATTACATGATTTTAAGAATATTTAAACATCAAATTGCAAGACAAGGATCGTAAAGTCTAGTGTCTTGGAAGACTAGGTACATAATTAAACATCATAAAAGAAACTTTTATTATATCTCCATATTAAGATAATAACTTCCATTATTATCATAAATCTACATAGGATAATGTGAGGATAACATAAACAAAGAGATGAGCTAAAATCCTAGTAAGGGAATAAACATAAGAATAAATCTTAGCACATGGGTTATAAGGCATAACATAATGATAAAAAAAGGCATCGTACATAACTAAACATAAGGATTAATAACATATAAATCATAAGATAATATAATAATGGAATCATAGTAATGTTACATCAATATAAAACTTGAATTTAGTATGATTCAAGTCTCATTTCACATATAAGAGCAGGGGTCAAGGCTAACTGCCAAGACTGTTGTATATATAGCATGAGTCAAGGTTAACCGCCAAGATTATTGCACATAACATCTAATGAGACTAAGCTTTACCTAATTAATTAGAGTGATATCTAGGCACAACCATCTTAAAATTTTCATAAATATGTTTTCCACATAATGAATCATACATAATCAATCATACATAAACATAAGGGTACCCATGGAAAGAAATTAGTATCATAATCATGTCATAAAGCATAATAAATGGGCATATCCTACAAGTGTCCATGAAAGAAAGGAATTAAAACATACATGGAAATTTATAAGGTAAATTATACACATATCAGGGTAATTTATGTAAAATTTAAGTGATAACATGCAAAAGGAGTATTTAATAAATTTTAGCAGTAAAACATTTTTGTGAGGTTTTAGGAAAATACAAAAAAAAATTTAAAATAGAAAAAGGAATAATCTTTTATATAAAACCAGAAGTGAATCAGGAAGGATTTAATAAAAAAATAATTATTTTATAAAGATAATGGTGGATTAAAATAGATGATATAGTGCACTTGATATTGGGTAAGAATTCAAGAAGTCCCCTTAAAATGATCTTCTTATCAAGAAGAATTTAGAAGGGAACCACTTAAAAATATGCATATACCTGAAAGATAATAATTAATGGATCTTGATAAATGAGTTTTGAACATATAAAAAACATTTATAATATGGAAATAAAAATAAAAAATAACTTCATTTTGGTAAAAATAAAGATAGAGCAACTCGAAGGAATAATGGAGGTTCAGGTAGAATCCCTTACCTTAAGTCCGAAGGTGTTCCTCACTTGATATTAATGTATTGGATAATAATATTAGAGTTATTAATTAATAATTATATAACATATTTTATATTTAATTTATTTATCATAATTTTATTAAGTTTATTTATGGACTTTTTTAAGAGTTATAGTGTTTAATTTTGTTGTTCAGGAGTGCTCGTTTTCTTAGTTTTCATGATCTATTCACTTGTATAAGAGTATGAAAGTTCAGGTAAAATCAGAATGGTTTTATAGAAGTGTAATTATATTATATTAATGAAATTATAGAATATAAAATGTTTTTATAATTCATTTGAATAAATGTGATGATGATGAATCATTAGATAAAATTTTAATGATAATCACTTGGGTTATTTTGAGAGGTTTCTCTCACAAGAAGCTTATTTTGATTTATTATTTTACATCATGTGTGTATGATGATTACATAATATTAAATAGGATTAAATACATATATTATGATATGTTTCAAACATAAAAATTCTTTCATGACCAGCCACGAAGATGATAAATGAAATTGAAAACCTGTCATCCTTGAATGTGATAAATTAACAAATTTCGGGGTAGTGTTTCTCATTTTTAGTATAAAAAGAGGGGAAAGGAGAGATGATGGTGAATTATTCCATCATCATAAAAAAATTCTAGTAAATTTAAGTTACTAGATTTATCACATGATTTGGATGAGGAGAGGTGAGGATAGAAAATAATACAAAGAAACTTGAAAAGAAAATGCAAGAAAAGGGAAGAGAGTTTTACCTCTTGATTCCTTCCTCTTGAGAACCTCTTTAGAGGAGAGTTTTGGGTATTTTGATGAGACTAAGATCTCTTAGAAATGGGATATATTCTTGGGGATATATTTGAGTAAAATTTGGACAAGGCACAAGTCTTTAGAGGTGTGAGGAGAAGAGGTGGTGATGGGTGGTTTTTATAGTAGAGGAGAGGAGGGTTTTCTCAATAATTTATTCATTATTTTATTATTTTTCTCAAGACAAGAAATAAAATTGATTATAGTAAAACAAACATTAATATGTGTATGTGAGTTAGAATAAATGTCCATTTATATCATCCATTACTCAAGAATGATGTATAAATATATTTATTTAGCATATATCGCAAAATATTAAATTTCACTATTCAACAAAAACTCAAGTATTTCAGAAAAATCCCAAAAAATTCAACCTAAATTTTTTTTGATGCGTAGAATCAAAAAATAAACTCCATTTTATAAATTTTTTTTATAAATATGAGTAATTTAATTTTTAATTAAAACCATAATTTACTTGAAAAATATAAATTTTAAAATTAAAACTACTTTTATAAAACTTTGAAAAATTAATTAAGGTCTTGAAAAATTATATTATAATCATAATACATCAAATAAATAATTTATGAATAAATTTTATGAAAATAAATTTTATTTTAAATTATTAAATTAATCATCAAATTTTAATTAAATATTTATGACTTATAAAAAAATACCAACACTATGATATAATTATATAATATTATCACTTATAAGATAGATAAATTTTATTATACTTTAATTGGTAAAGTTACATATTCAATTATCCAATTTACTATTCATAATGGTAACATTACTATTCATTAGGGTAACATTACAATTCGTAAGGGTAAGTTACCATTCAAAAAAAACTAAGTTTGTCTTATCGGACTCCAAGCATCTTACTGATCGCAACCGTGTATTTTAGATTTTCAAAATTCAAATCACAAAAGTGGAATAATTATGTTTAAATGACACATAGTATTTTGTAGTTCATTTAATAATGATGTTAAATTTTATTTCCTAATGTGATTTTATGTGATTATACTATATGACATAATCATAAGAAGGTAATTCCTTTGATAAAACATCGGGTCGTTACAGGACAGAAGTGATGCGTTGATGAAATCAATAGTAAGAAGTGGAGGAGGAGATGAAGTTTGACAGAGTTAAATCCTGGTTATAATCATATATAATATATATCTATATATAATAGTTGTTTTCAACTATTTTTTAATAGTCATTTTGTGTTTCAGATGGATTATGATCCATTTTTTGAGTTGTGGGAGGCTGATATACCTAGTGACGAGAATGGTGTTGCATCATCTGACCCTCAGACTACTGGCGGTTCAATGAAAACTCAGAGGGGTCGCGATATTGGAAGTTTGATGATTCATAACCCTATCTCTAAGTGATGTACACATCTTGACTTAGATCCACACATGTAGAGGTATTCTCAATTGGGAATTTTAGTTAGTTTTAATTAATTTATTTATATACTAATTGTTTGATTATTTGTAATCCTTTTTCACGTCTTTTCGCATATAATAATTTTACATAGAGAAGGAAGAGCTCTACTGACAGTAGTAGGATGAGATGCGTCGATGGTAGCAGTAGCAACACAAATAGACTATGAAGTATATGTGACGTTTGATTCATGGTTTAGGGATGAAGTTCCCTCCACCAGCTCCTCCAGCTCCTCCAGACGACCCTCCACCTTAGTGATTTAAATATTTTTTTTGATAAAAATTTGAATGTAACACTTTTTTGTAGTATTTTTATCAATCCATATATTAGCATTTCTATATAGTGTTTTTTTTATATTATTGTGAATTTTTTGTTTTTTATTATTTTTATTTTATTTTATTATTTATTTATTTATTTTATTATTTTTATTATTTATTCATTATTTTATTTTTCTTATTATTTTTTAATATTATTACTAATATCGTGTTTTTGATTATTTGATTATTTGATTATTTTATAATTTTAATTATATTTTTATTCATTTTATTCATTTTTATTATTTTATTATTATTATTATTATTTTATTAAATTTTATTAATATTATTTTTTTATTATTTTTTATTATTGTTTTAATTTTTTTTGCGACGGTCTGTCACAAATACTTATTTGCAACAGGCCCCTCCCAAAAGGGTTTTTTTAAAAAACTCAGCTAAACTATCTATGACGGTAAGATCTCCCATTAAAAATAGGGTTTTTTTGCAATGGTGCTTAAAAAAAAACCTATTTCTGATGTTTTTTTCTACAATGGGTTATTTATGACTGGACCCCATTACAAATGACCTTTTACAATGGGATACCATCACAAATAACCCATTGCGAATGCTTCAATTTCCATTAGTGATTGGGGATGTTCATAGATTGGATTCTAATATAATGTTTAAAATCATATTTCTAAATGTATTTCAAAAGTGTGTCTCTATGATTGAGTTTCTAAAATGGTAGGAAATGTCTTGAAATTCTGGGATGATTTTGAAAAATTTCTCAGTTGGAACTTTGTAATCAGTCTTGTAGGATGTACATGTGACCTTTAATTGAGCCCACATTTTTGAACCGATTCATATAGATTATGGTCCCCATGGGGGGATGTTATATATTATTTTTATATTTTTAATGATTATAAATGTGAAAAAGGGATTGTTTAATGTGAGGGTGATAGATTTGAGGCATGGGATTTATTTATTGTGTTTTATTATTGATCATGTGATGACCATTCCTTGATTTTTGGGTAAACCACACTTTAATATTTCATGAAAATCTTATGAGTTAGTAGTTTACCTAGATAATTCAAAGTATTTTTGTATGCTGTGTGTTGACTAGGAAGTGTTGCTCGGTTAGACATGATGAGTTCTAAGGGGATGGATTGTTTATCCCATAGAATATTATACACTCTTGGGATATATTATACAGATGAACAAGTTTTTTAGGGCTACTAGGACATTGAAATATTCTTTAGTGCTAGCCTAGGCTTCCAATCACCAGTTCAAGTCTATATTACTCAATTCCTACGGGGTTTCACATGATTCCTTTCTCCTATTAAGGATTATTAAGGGGATATTGTCTTATTTTTTGTTTGTATCCCCTATCTCTTTAGTTGATTTCATGGAACCGTCCCTTTGGTAGTTTATTTTTTTATTCTCTATTAGTATGTTGGCGCTTATTAATTTTCTGTTTCATTTTAGTTATGGTTTGGTTTTATTTAAAATCAAATTATAAAATGATTTCGAAATTTAAATTTTGAAAAGGAAAGCGGTGTGTAGTTTTATAAAAGAAGTCTGAGTTTTTGTTGAAAAGAGGGAAGGAATTTGACCTTGTATTCATTAATTTATTCAAAGATCATATTTCTATGAAATGAATATAATTTTAATAAAATGGTTTTGAATTCACCCTTTCTTACTATAATAATGGGGATATTTTATAAAATAATCTTTGATGTGTTACTTATTTTTGATAAAATTTTATAAGAAACACTTATTTTCTATTTATAATTCAAATAAAAATTAATGAAAATGATATTGAATCGAAATGGCACAAAATATTTGGTGAAATCCTAATGGTAATGTGTAGCTCACACCCTGTATACACCATTGAGTGTATACTGCTCCCTTGATTTCTTTTAGGAACCAAGGATTGGATCTTCTTTGGATTTTATGTATGGGTTGTACTGTTAATGGATAATGTTGAGGTGTAGTGAGTGAACATTTGTTATGTGGAGATGGATTATTATGGTTTGGGTTTATTATTGATTTGTTTTAGGATGGTTATGTATCAGCCTTGCCAACCTGGAAATTTTTTAATTTTATTTATATATGAGATGATGATTGCTATTTTATGTTCAGTTATGGAATTATTATATTTATGAGTGGTTTTTTATTGTATGTACATATTAATCTGTATGGATCTTTCCTTTATTTTGGAACTATTTGTTTCATGCAAGGGAATCTGATTTATAAATGGGTAATGCAGGATTCTTGGCAGTATCTATTATTGGTTTACATCATATATCAAGATTGAAACTATTCCCAAGTATACATTCTTGATACCCAATCATTAGTTTCTAGATATTGGGGACTGGTAATGCCCTTAGAGTATAGTGGAAAATCAGTTTGGGTGATGTGTCAGGTCATCCCAGACTGGCTTGATACATAACAAATTCCAAAATTTTCACTCACTATATATTTTCCCACAAGAATAGGTTATTTAACTTTATTATTACATATAGTACATCCATGAATCATTCATAGTACTCTTCTTGGTTCCCTAGAAAAAAATAATGAAATCAAAATGAGTGAGCTTAGATGCTTGATAAGGGTTAACATATAACATAAGTTGTCAAGGAATAAACAAGGCTCAGATAATAATACATGAATAAATAATAATAAAATAATGTCATATAACAAATAACATGGTCAAGAAATATATCCATGGATAAAATAGAAATATAAATAATCACATGGATGATAAATATTTATTTCATTACGATAGAATGCATAATGTGAGACATCTTAATCTTACCATCAAGGATATCCTTTTCTCTTGATTTTAAAGGTTGTTGGTATCAACACCTTCCTCTAGTTTAGTCCTATAATAACAACAGATTTCAATCAAGAATTCAGATAGATCCTTATAAAGACCTCTATTGAAATAATTACATGATTTTAACATGTTGTGATGAATTTAGAGAAATAAAGCTATTGGAACCTGAGATGGATAAGGAAATAGAGGATAAAGTTATAGTCATTCGTTAGAACATCAGGGAATCTTGGAGTAGACAGAAGGTTTATACTGATAAGCATCTACGAGATCTTGAATTCTATCTTATTTAGAAGTTTCTCCTATGAATTTCACTATAGAAAAAGGTTATGAGATTTAGAAAGAATGGAATGATGAGCCCTATGTATATTTGTCCCTTATAGATTCTTGATCGAGTTGAAACTATATTTTATCACTTGGAACTCCCACTAAATATATCTATAGTTCAGGACATGTTCTATGTATCTTTGTTGAGGAAGAACATACCTGATACATTGCATGTATTTTACCTAGAGGTTTCACCAATAGAGCATGATATTTCCTATGTAGAAAATCTAGTAGGAATCATGGATTATATATACAAGGTTCTACTAAACGAGACTACTCATCTAGTTAAATTTATATAGAGGAATCAAAAATTTAAAGAAGGTACATGGGCACCATAGGATCCGATGTAGTAGATAAATTATCATTTTCTTCTAAGAGTTATGTAATTTTGAGTGAAATTTTTATTTTAAGTTGTGTAGAATTTCACTCCACAAGATGTTATTTTTATTTCCTATGAAATATACCTAAGGTATCTAATAACCCTCTTTACACACAACCCAAAGTCTAAATCAAATGTAATAAAGTAAACTACTATAACCTAACCATTAAATTTATAGGTATGAATTTTAATAACCAAATTATGAAAAAAATTATAATTTTTTTAAATAATTTAAATTTATTTATTAATTCTTAATAAATAAATACTCAATTTTCTTTAACGTCATTTTATGTTTTAAAAACATGTTTCTTTCAAAAATGGTTTTTGTTGATTTTTTTATGCACAAACATTATAATTCATTTCTATAATTTTTATAAATTTTATTTTAGGATATTGGTATTATAATTTAAATTAAAATTTAAATATTATATTAGGGATAATAGTTATAAAATTTGAAAAACAATTATGTTTAAATGAATTGTGAAAAAATACGTAATTTTTTATAAAAAAATGAAATTTCATTTCAAATAATACTCTCATTATGATTTAATTTTTGATATAAAACAAATATAGATCTAATTTAATTATAAATAATATAATAAATTAAATATTAATCATAATTATACTTGATTTTGGTAAAGGATTATTTTTAGGCATAAAAGCACATTTTTCTAAAAACTGTTTCTATGCGAGAAATGTGTTTTGATATTAAGAAATTAAATTAACCACTATTTTTTAATGATTTTAATTAAATATAATTATATATATATATATATATATTAATATATATGGACATTCATTTTATGGTTTTTACAAGGCTATTAATGGAAGTAAATTCAGTTTTATGCTAAAATTGCATTTTTCCAAAATGCGTTTTCATTGCAAATTATAGGCTTATTTAAAATTAGATTCTACAACTTATATAAATTGAATATATTAAAATTTATTCCATATATTTTTTTTTCATAATTAAAATAATTTTATTACATCAACATATTTTTTTCACAGTGAATGATAAAAAAAATAAAATTTGGTTACCACGATTAAGGTTAAAAAGGTTTATCAAGGGTTAAACCAAAAGATAAAGGTAGGATTTCCTTACAAACATATCTAATTATTATAGTTTTATAAAATTTCAACCTATTATAATTCTAATTTTTAATCCTTGTTAATTGGACCCCCTTTACCGTAAAGGTGACCTTATATCATTGAAATGTTTTAAGAAATTGCTTGTGTGTCCTTGCCCCCACTTATAAAAGGAGATCTCTTCTCCTTCATTATTCATAGCATTTAAGCCTTATATATCAGAAAATACCGACTAAAATTAGTTTCTATAATCCTTACCTTTATTATAGATCTTCTTATATTCTCCTAAGAAAACTTCTTCAAGGCATAAGGTGTAACTGAAAAGAGGTATCTTTAAAAAGAGGTACCAATCTTAACCGAGATATTTCAATTTTATTTATTCTTAAACCATAAATAAAATTATTTTAACTATTATTTTTTATTAATAATTATACATGTACTAAGATTTTTTTATATAATTCCATAATGAATTTCTACCACTTATACATCAATTGGGAGATGAAATTATCGCTCATGCGTATGTGTGGAACACAGCCTCCACGTAGTAATATGGTTCATTTTTCACCACCATCATTCATAGTAGGTTATTATGTCATATTTAATGTATATATATTTTATATATGATATAATAATTTTTATATATTTTTGAATTATTATTTATATTTCATTCATTCCATCCATCAAAAAAATTGAAGTATCACTTTTGCATAACTACGGTCTATCGATTACACAAAGTTATGTAATTCATTTTTATCACCTATTTATATGAATGGTTATAAATATGTATATAATAAATATATATGATATTTATATCATGATAAAAATTTTATATATGAATTAACCATGAAAAAATTTCATGGAACATAATTGTCAAACCATAAATTATCTGAAAAATGAAGAAGTCAGCACCTAAAAAGAAGATAATAATGGGATAATTTTAATGAATGGATGATAATATGTTATCACTAAAAAATGTATGATATTATCGGTATTATTATAGTTCTAGAATATAATTATAATAAATTTTACATTTATCAGATTGGGACTTGGGGAATTTGTGAAGTAATATGGGCATAAGGTAAGGGTTTTATGTTACAGTCTCATTTTTACCAAGATTTATTATAATAAAATTTTATAATTGTGAAATTATATGGTATATCTCTCAAAAATCATATATATTTAAATATAAACTAGTGATTTCTGAATATTACATCTCAAAATATAAAATGAATGATTTAATGGGAAACCAACTTCATTTCACTCTTTGGTCGAAATTCTTTTCTTCCATATCCATATTTTCCTTTAAAATGTTGTCAAGAATTTTTTCAATGTTATAAAAATATTTAATAGAGAAATTTTTACCCATTTTATAATTTCTATAAAAAAATTAATGTAATAATAATATTATTTTCTAAATGAGGTACTTTTGACCTTTTTATAAAAAATGTGAAAGTATTTTTTAAACATACACCACATATGAGAATTTATCTAAAACCATGGGTAATATTTTCATCTAATATTCCTTTATAAATTTTCATGGTTACTTTAAATGAAAATTTATTCCTTAATATTTTTCAAATTTTTAGATTTTAACTATGTGATTTTAAAATGAAAAGGTTGTTTTCCCAATGAAATTTCCTAGTGATATTTTAATGGTTTTTTCATCTCTAGAAACATTATTTGATGTTTCTTATGATTTAATAGGGATATGATCCATTATTACCATATTTATACCTTATAGGGATGGTTTATGATTATGAAGATGTTATGTTTATGAAATTCATTTTATCTCCATGGGTTATGATATTATTATATGACAAATGCTTTATGAATTTGTGGAATACATATGTATATTTTTTATTATGTGACATGTGGGCCAGAAATTATATACCCTTATAATGTATTAGGTAAATATGGATATATTAAGATATAATAAGGACTTTAATGGGGAGTTATCCCAGTTCTTAAGGGTCTTTGTCTAATAATATAGTATTGGGAGTGAACCTTGACTAAAGATGTGATATAGTGGGGAGTGAACCCAATCCACTATTATCGTCTTAGAAATTTATCCTTGACTAAGGATTTTCTAGGCTTATGTGTATTCCAGATACTTATGAATTATTTGTAAGTTATTTTATCATGACACATGATTGATTATTGATGATTCCACAGTTTAATGTATTATGTATTTTGTTTGAAAAAACATTATTCAATTTTTCATGAAGAAATATATTATAGTGATTTGATATGATTATTATAAGTAATGATCGTGTTCTAATATCCTTATAACTATATTATGTTCACTCATGATCAATGGATGATACTGCTTATGTTTACTGAGCACCTGATCTCATCCTTTCTTATGTTTCCCTTCCCCGAGTTATATATAGTGGTTATTATTCAGATATGTATAATAAGTTTCATAGTTGTAAAAAACATAATTGGAAATGATATATATCATTTATTTACTAATTTCTTATATATACACATTTAAAAATACACTAAAATTTTACATTTATATCAGGTATTGTACTGATATATAATGAATATTCCACTAACAAGATATAATATTTATGTATGAAAATTATGGGTCACCATATCTTGGAGATGGGAACAAACATGGGGTTCGGGAATAGTGTTTAGAGTCTTTATTGGAGTCTATCATTTTGTATTTTTTCATTATATGGCTTTCATCATGACATTTAGTTTGTCATATAGTATGAAATGGAATTGTTTTATTACATTGACTTGGATTGTCTTTTTCCTGTTTATTTGCTACAACTGATTCATATTGATTTATTTATCATGTTCCAATTGTGTTTATTTTTATATAACATGTGTTATAGTCTCCCCAATATACATATCAGACCCTTTATGCTAGTCGGTAGGCATGGATTTATGGAGGGGCGCACTTGAGGTCACTTAATGACCTGGCTTGTTCCTGTGAGGGATAACATGGCCAATGACACTAAAAATGGTTATCACATAAACATAATAAAATTATAGTATAATTATGATATTGATGTAATTATTTAAATGTGGTTTGATAATATTTATAGTAGTTATAATATGAAATATAGGAAAAGAAATGTAAACGGAGTAACTGAGAATTTTACCTTACTCTATGGAAGATTTCCTTTATAAATTGAATTATGGATTTTAGAGGTGGTATTTTGAGAAGAAAAAGCGTATACGAATTGGATATTACTATTTGTGTAACACATTGATATTCTATGAAAAATATTTTTGAATAATTTTAATTCATTTGATAGCTTGCGTTACATGAAACACCGAGTTTAAACAAACCATGACAAGTTATTAATATTATTATTTAAATACGAATGTTATTACCAAGATATTAAACATGGTATAATGAATATTATTAACCATATTTTAACTATAAATTATAATTATTCAATATAAGGAAAACATATTTATAAAAAATACTTAATTTTTTTAGATTATTTAAATGTTTTAAAAATACTATTTTCTCAGAATAATGTTTTTTTATTTGTTTTTGTAAAGAGTAATAAAATTAATTTTTTACACTTTTATAAAATCAATTCTATAAAATAAAATTACTTTTTTGAATTCATCATGTCAAAATTATATTTGGGTTAATTTTTGGATATTTTTGAAATGATTAATTTGTCCATGAACAGTGAAAAAATACTAGTTTTTATTTAATCTTTATATTTAATTTAAATAATTTATATGATTAAATTTTATTTTAAAATTGGTTTTAAATTAAAAATAATTAAATTATATATAAATCTAAAAAATTTATTTCACTATAATCACTTTCATATCGAATATTTATATAAAAACATTTAAGATTTTGATCATTTTCTCTTCGGAAAACTGTTTTATTGTCGCGTATGTGGGTTTAATATTAAATTAAAATATTTCCACATATGTGAAAGGAGTTTATAAAAATAGATTCATATTTGGAATTTCCATTATATATACTTTGAAATAAGTTCAAATTAATTTTGGACCATAATGAATAGTAAAAGGCCACTTGTATCTTTTGGTATGTGAAAAATGTGGGTAAACCTTTATCTTTTGGTGAGTGGAACACTTGTATATATAATGGTCCAATTTGGATACTTTTGGCATATGAAAAATGTGGGTAAACCTTTATCTTTCCAAAAAAATTCAAGTGTGTCACTCACCAAAATTATAAAAGGCCACCCCTTATCCTCTCCTATTAACATTTCCAAAAACATTTGGTTTTTAAACTAACATCCCAAATATCTTCATTAATTTCATCCTATAATAATGAAAAACTTATTTTGGTCATAAATTCAACCTTGGAACACTTTTTGGTGCATACCTAAAAAGGTTATTCGAAGAAGATGTAACATTCTTCAATGAGCATTTTTATTTTATTTATTCATCATCATTATTAAATTATTATTGAAAAATTATGATATAATAATATAAATATCTTCAATATACTGATATGTATTTATGTTAATTTAATTACCTAGAACTATATCTACTTCCATAAAATGGGATAAGAAATCATCATTTGTGTGTACAGTGGACTACCACCTCACGACCTGATGTAATTGATTTTACATCACCACCTATAATGGATTAATATAATGATTTATTAGATGTTTATATATTATATTTATAAAATTATTATACTTCTTAAATTATTATATCACATTTACCTTCTTACTTTCCATTCTATGGGAATCTGATAATGTCTCTCATGTGTACAGAAGACTATCGCCTCGCGAAGCGATGTAATTCTTGCATGATTTACATGGAAGGTGATAAGTATGGATTTAATTAAAATATGAAATATATATGAAATAAAAATGATTCTGAATTTTTAATATATTATTTACCTTCCATTATTTTAATCTGTCATAAAAATGGAAACAACATTCATGTGTACGTACGAGCTACCGTCTCCAAGAACGGTGTATTTTACTTTCTATCTATGACTTTTATAGGTTACTCTAAATACATATTTATAGAATATATATGATATTTATATAATTTTTAACATTATTTTTATGATGGTACCATTATCAAAGTAATATGACAAAATAATGACACATCAAAACATACACAGAAACAAAGTAATCATTTTCTAAAATGTGAATTTAAATTAGAATTATTAATAAATAGGTCATAAAAGGTCATGATTAAATAATATATGTAATGATATATATAAATATTATTATATAATAGATTTTTAATAATTTTATATTTATTATATAGTATTTTATAATGTGAACAAAGGATTTTGAGACTTAAGGTAAGGGATTTTTGTCTCAATTTTCCTTATTTGAGATATATGTTAATTATATGCACCTATCTTCTTCTATGATGTCTATATACAGTGAATTTGACATGTAATATCTTGAATTATTTATTATCATGATGTTTTAAGATTTATTTAACATTATTATTTCATGGGGCATATGATTCAAAGTTACTAAAGTGGTAAGGGTTTTATGTTACAATCTCTTCATTTATCGAGGTTTCTCATGATTATCCCACCAATGATAAAATATTTTGATATATCTCTTAAGAAAATAATATACATGAATATACACTCATTATTTTTCTAAAATATATGTCATCACTTCATATTCCTCTCTTTATGTACTCAATATCTCAAAAACAATTATGAAAAATCTTCTTTATTTCTCTCTTTGTTCGAATGCCCTTTTTATTCTAAAACCATGTTTGATGAAAATTTTAAAAAATGTTTCCAAAAATTTCTAAATTATTTATTAAAGACATTTTTACCCATGTTTTAATTTTTATAAAATAATTTGAAATTAATCTTCTTTTTTATTTTCCAAACAAGGTCAGTTTATATTTTACTAATAAAGTGAAAGGAATCTTTATTTTTACATGTATATAATGAATGTAAATTGATTAATGTCAGGAAAATTATTTTATATAAAGATTCATTTATATTTTTTCAAGTTTATTTTAAAATAAAATTATTTTTACAATATTTTATTAATTTTTAATTTTAAAATATTTTTCGTCAATGGAAGGATATTTTCCACAAGAAACATTAGAAGTTATTTTTTCTTTTAAAATAATTATCCATCTAAGATGACATATTTTGATATTACTTATTCTATACTAGGGATATTATCCAAGGATAAAATTATTATTCTTTCTCTTAATGGTTTGTTTTTATAATTAAAATATGTTTATGAAGCCCATTTCTCTTCCACATGTTATACCATGATAAAATACTTATGAAACCATTTTCATTTTCCATGAGTTATACTATGATGAAATGGTGAAATGACTATAGAACCAATCTATTTTCTTCAGGTTATATTATAATGAAATGTTTATAAAACCCATTTCATTTCATGAGCTCTAATGTGATGGATGTTTTATGATCCTATAGTACACATATGTATGGTTTTTACTATGTTACGGGTAAAACCAATATATCCCTCCAAGGAATTAGGTAAATATTAATATCTCATGAGGTAAAAATGAGAGAAATGGTTAGTGAAAAAAGTTCAGTAAGGTATTTTTTCCACTATGATAGTCTTGGGAGGGAACCTTGACTACTATGATGGTTTGGAGAGTCAAAAAAATCCACAATGATAGTATTGGGAGTGAAACATGACTACTATGATGTTTTGGAGAGTGAACCCAATCCACTATGATAGTCATAGAAATGATCCTTGAACTACTACGGAAAATATTTTCTGTGTTTAGGTGTATGACACAAATATTTGTCTATTCTAAATTTGATGCTCTCATGGTTCTTATTCTTTGATTTTGTTTTGATTCACGTCTTATAAACTTCCAATATTTATTCTATGACTCAATTTTATGATCTATGATATGTAGGGTATGGTTTTTAAATTTTTTTTTCATTACCATACACTCAAGATATGTTGATATCTCTCTTTTACACTTTTACAAAGAATTTGATTTCACCATTTATTATGTTTTATTTCTCCAGGTTATCATGAAATGTATTATTTATTATATGTGTATGAAGGTTTCTAGTTATGAAGAATGTGGTGGGAGATGACGTACTTCACTTATGGACCACTTGTTTTTGTGTCCAAATTTATTAAGGAATTATGAACTTATTATCCTTAGGCATGTGTTTGTTTAATTTAATTAATATTTATCTAAAAATATGTAATATCTATATATTAAAAGTTCAGTTCTTTATAGTTGGTATTATAGGATAGGTTTAATAAACCTTTAAAAACCAGTATATGGATATCTTAGTGATAACTCTAATGATATGCCTAATAATAATTATAAGGATAATTCTAATGACGATTCAAAGTATATGAAAATGTCTAGTAATTTTGGGGAAGGAATGATCAAGTGTTTTCTAAGAAATTACATCCTTGTTTGGTCACTATATGTTGATGTCGCTTTGGAATAGAGGTACCTAGGGGTAAAACTTGGAAAAAGAAGAATTAAGTTGGATGAAATGTTCACCTCGTGTATAAAAACAAGTCTTGATTCACACCTGGTTTGACACTCATAGGGGATTTTATTTGTAAATTCACAAACACTTGACAAACCATCATGAGGGATTTAAATAGATGAAAATTATGAATTATTTGGGATAAATCTTGGGTTATATGGATTAAAAAAACTTCAATTATTTATACATCCTCTAAATTATTTTCATGATTACGTGGTTCCCCTCTATAAATACTATTTCTTATATTATGATTTTTTTAGTCAATGGAAAAAACCTAAAGGAATCAGGTTAATGCTAAGTATTCTAGACAACGCAATGATAATCCTCTTGAGAAACCAAATGTTATAAGATATGGAATTAGAAATATCATTTCTATGTTCATTCAAATTTTTCAATATATGAATCATGTTTAACATCCAAATGAGAAAATAAGGGAACAATGTTCTATTCATTATTTCATGAGTAATCACCTATGTTATTTCAATGGTTCTTTTGATCCTCTTACTCTTGAATAGTTGATAAGTACCACTAAATGTTTTTTATGTTCTCTTGTGTTCTGAAGATGAAAAATTCATTTTTGGTTGTCAATCATTTGGATGGAGAAGTATATCAATGGTAGAATCTCATCAAGAATACAAAGGAACATGATAAAATTGAATACTTAAAGTGGGATGAGTTAAATATACTATTTTTTAATAATTAGTTTCCTCATATCCTTCATACAAAAATGGGTAAGAAATTCCTTGAGCTGAAGTATATGGATGATGAATATGTTGGTGCATATAAGGAAAGTTTTACAAGACTTGTGAGGTACACTTTTCACAATTACTTCTAACCTGAATGGAAGGTCGATAAATTATTCATTAGCTTAAAATGAAGCCTCTTAATGGTGTTATCCATAAGAGACTTTAGTAAAAATGAAGAAATCATTCAATTTACGTTCAAGGGGTAATAATTATTATAGTTACCCATTAATCTCTTATTTTTTACAAGAAATGGAATATGGAGTTGAAAGGAAACTCTAAAAATCACGGAGAGAAGAGGATGAGGGTCCCATCATGATCGATGTGTATAAAGAAACATAGATGAAGTTTTCATAAGGGAAATAGTAATTTTTTTTTGTGTGGGTGTGAAGTTCATTCCAAAATAGATTTCAAAAGTGATTAGATGAGGTTATTTAATGATTAGAATAGAGAAAAATCTACAAAAAATTCACAACCCACTCACTAGTGCTTCAAATGAAAGGAGTATATGTGTTATACTAACTAGATCCCAAATATGAAGTTAAATGGTGATGATTGAAATAAAAAACCTCTTAATCTTAAGGACAAGGGGAAATCCCATGTGATCACTTTTTTTGAAGAGGTGTGAAATAGAGACATGGTGAAAGTTACACTTACCATCCACTCAAGAACTGTTAGTGTCTTATTTTACTCTTTATATTCCCTTTATTTCTTATCCAAATATTTTTTTTATACTTATCAAGATTCCAACCAGATGATTAGAAATAAAATTATTATTAAAAACCCCAAATAGTAGGATGATCATATCTTAATTATATGATTCCTCTATAGTTTTCTTTTGTGGGAACATGCTTCTTGCAAATCTTTTCACTATTACTAGGGTTGTATTTGATTTTATATTAGGAATGGATTGGATTTATCTACATAAATACCATATCAATTTTCAAGGATGGGAATTCACATTTGATATTCTAGACTAACCTATGATCATATATAAATCTAATGATAAATATAAACTTCTGATGGAGATTACATCCATTTAATGCTTATTGATTTCCATTCATAAGTGATGTTTATCTCAAAAGGTTTGGGGGAAAATTAACATCAATGATGTTGAAATTTGGGTGTTATTTATTGATGTATTTTTGGAGGGCTTTCTTAGTATTCCACTAAATATTGATGTTGAGTTTTCAATAAAACACATAACTGGTGCAACCCCACTTTCAAATACTCCCTATAGAATGTCCCCAATTGAGTTGTAAGAATTAAATATGAAACTCTAAAACTATGACAAGGGATTAATCTGAATATGTGTGTCACCTTAGGGTGAAAATATTCTTTTTATTAAAAAGGAATATAGATTATTGTGAATCTACATTGATTTTTAGGAGCTAAATAATATCATAATTAAGAAAAAGTGTCCTCTAGCCTGTATTGATGTCATATTTTATCACATATGTGGAGCTTAATACTCTTAAAAAACGAAAAATTGTTCTAGAAATAATAAATTGAGGTTCATGAAGGAGGATATTCCCTTGACAATAATATACACAAATTATGGACACTATGAATATATTGTGATGCCATTTGGTCTTACTAATTCCACAGGTATCTTCATAGATTTAATGAATACTGTCTTTAAATATTTCCTTGCTCAGTTTTGATAGTCTTTAAAGGTGATATTATAATATATTTGAATAATAAGATAGAGCATGAAGATTTCTTTAGAATCATACTAGACACTAAGGAAATAGAATCTATATAAAAAACATACAAATGTGAATTTTTCCTATAAAATGTTTCAATTTTAGGTCATATATTCAAAAGAGATGGTATATTGGTTGATCCATCAAAGATGGAGGCTAGTGAAGGTTGGAAAAACCAACCATAGTGAATGATATATTTCATTTTCTTGTCTTATATGGATATTATCGATAGTTTATGGAGAGTTTATCATGAATATCTAATTCAAATTCCATGTTAACTTGGAAGGAGCCAAGTTCCTCTAGATAGATAAATGTGAGGAAAACTTCAAGAAACTAAATAGAACACTAGTCATTAAACCTATGATTAAATTTCCCTGTAGTGGGGAAGTTTTTCTAATCAATAGTAATGAATCAAAGAAGTAATTGAGATGTGTTCTTATATAAAATGACATGTTTAGAGATTATGCCACCTAACAATTAATGGTTTATGAGAAAAATTTACCAACTAAACTTTTGGGGTTAGCTACGGATATATTTTCATTAAAGATATAGAGGCATTATATTTATGGAGAAAAGTGGGATATATATACCAATCGCAAAAATTTAAAAAAAAATATTCACACAGAAGGAGTTGAATATGTTTTAGAGAAGTGGTTTAGAGATAATTAAATATTATGACTTATCAATAAATTTACACCCTTGAAAAGTGAACAAGTTTTCTAATGCATTTAGTTGAAAGGATCGTGAAAACTTATCCACGATGAAGATAAAAAAATATACAATATTTATGGATTCTCAAAGGATGGATCTAGAAATAATGAATCAAGGGTGGAAATGTTAAGTTTCCCAATTGAATATTCAACCATATTTCCAAGTTAAGGTTAAAGAGGCACAGTAGGAAGATGTAGAGCGGCAAAAAATGGTTAGAAATTTTCCAGAGTTTAACATTGACCATGTTACAATAATAAGGTTTGTCAATCATATATGTGTTATATCCATAATAAATTTTAAGATGGTTTTTTTAGAAGAATATTATTGTACTTTATTCTCTATTCATCCTATAAGTATGAATATGTATATAGATATAAAATATTATTTTATATGGGATGACATAAATAGATATATCGATGATTTTGTATCTATTTATTTGTATGTTAGAAAGTTATGGTTGATAGGAAAAATTATAGGAGGATGTTACATCCATTACCCATACTATAATGTAAATAGGAAAACATCACCGTAGTGTTTGTCATCAGATTCCCAAAAACATCTAAAAGGAAAAATGCTACATGGTTTATAGTCGATCACCATTAAAATTAAGAACACCATATTACTATAAGAGAATATGAATCTCTATATCATCTGTCTAGGATATAAATTAATAAAGTTGTAAAGTTTCATGGTGTACCACATTTAATTGTGTCTGATCAAGATCTGAGGTTTATCTAAAAGTTATGGGGAAGTATTTGGAAATAAATTGATACATAGTTGTGTGTCCTCATTCCATACGATCCTCAAAAAAATTAATTCATATAGAACAATTAAAACCCAAGAGTATTCTTTTAGATCTTATTCTCCAAATTTTAATGGATGTTTGGATCAACACCTTCCTCTAGTTGATTTTTATTACAACAATACCTTCCACACATGAATTAAAATGGCTCCTTATGAAGCCCTCTCAGGAAATAAGTGTAGAGCTATAATAGAATGAAATGAAGATAGAGAAAGAAATATTTTGGTACATGAAATAGATAATTAAATGGAATATAAGCTTATACCCATTCAAAAACACATACGGACTACAAAAAGTCAACAAAAAAGTTATGATGACAATCGTCAACTTGATATAAAATTTGACGTTAGTGAAAAGGTGTTTCTAAGAATTTCACCATGGAAAAATATTATGAGATTTGGAAACAATGGAAAACTAATCTCTATGTATATCGGTCCATTTGAAATTATTGATTGTATCGGGATGGTATCCTATTAGTTAGAGCTTCCACCAAACCTCTCTTAAGTTCATCATCGATTCCATATATCTCTCCAAATGATGTACATACCAGATCCATAACATATACTAAAATCATATTTCATAACAATAGAGAAAGATATTTCTTATTAGGAAAAACTAGTTGAGATTCTAGATCATAGAGATAAAGTTGTGAAAAATAAGACTATTTATCTATTCATATTTTCAGCAAAACCACCTGTTTGAGAAAGCTATGCGGGAACTAGAGGATATGATGTGGTAGATGTATCCTTATATGTTTGTATCAAAGTGATGGAATTTTTATGGAGAAATTAATTTTATGGGGGTATAATGAAATACCTTTATATTTTAAGAAGTATTGTTTTGGAATAAATTACATTTCTTTGTTTGCTTATGTCACACACAACACAGAGTTTTAATAAAACATGAAAAACTATTAATATTATTAGTTAAATAAGACTACTATTACCTAGAAATTAAACATGGAATAATTAATAGGAATAAAATAATTTTAGATATTTTGTATAAATGTTTTATATAATGATAATATATTTACAAAAAATATCTAATTTTTGGTAAATTCATTATATGTTTCGAAAATACTATATTATAAAAATAGTGTTTTTTATTTCTTTAGTGAAAATAATAAAATTATTTTTTGAAACTTTTATAAAATTAATTTGATAAAAAAATATTCATTTTTGAAATCATCATGTAAAAATTATCTTATGGTGAATTTTAGGGTTTTTTTTTGAAAATATTAATTTTTTGATTAACAGTGAAAAATACTGGTTCTCATTGAAAATTATTTTTTTTATTTAAAGAATTTATAATTTTCATTTTTTAAAAAATGTGTTTTAAATTAAAATTAGTAAAATTATATATCAATTAATCCAAATTATGTCATTTTAATTATTTTTATTTTTAATTTTGATTTAAAAACACTTCAAACTTTTGAAAATTTTCTCTTTGGAAAATTTTTTTCTTGTCGCATCTATGGGTTTAATTTTAAATTAAAAGTTAACACTTATGTGAATGGAATTTGTAAAAATGGATTCTATATTTTGAATCAGAATAAATTATATTGTCTAATAAGTTTAACATAATTTTTTACCACATTTAATAATAAATAGATTAAAAGTTATTTACCATGGCTTAGGTAAAAATGGCTTTACATAAGGGTTAAACTAAAACGATATGAATAAAAAATGACACAGAACTTGTCAAACCACCATTTTATAGAACCTTTTATAACTTATAATTTATAATTGTCTATAATAGTCATTTTTTGACCTTTTATCATGCTAAAAATATGGGTACACCTTTTTCCATCCAAAAATTACAAGTGATCCACTCACCACACTTAGAAAAGACCACCACTTATCCTCTCCTCCTCACACTTAAAAACCCATTTTTATTGAAAAATAAATGACAAAATATTACTTAATTAAATCCTTTAATGATATTTTCCATATTAGATTCATAAATCTAACCTAGTAAGGCTTAGATTATAAACCCTAGGAGGTTACCCAAATAAGAGTTAACATTCTTCAACAAGATTTTTTATTTTATTTCTTCCAAAACATCCTTTAATTATTATTAATCCATGATGATATAATGAAATAATTATATTACATATAATTATATATATTTTTATTTTTAATTTAATTTCATACAACCATCCCCACTTCTATAAAATTTTATAAGAAATCATTATTTTTTTGTTAGGTGGACCATTGCCTCGTGAACTGATGTTATTCCTTTTCCATCACCACCACTCACAAATAGATATAGGGATGTATTAAATTTTTATATATGAAATCTATAATATTATTATACTTTTTGAATTATTATATCACAAATAACTTTTTAATTTTTATTCTGTGGGAATATGATAACGTCGCTCTTGTGTATTGTAGACTACCTTCATTCCTTGCGATTTAATTCTTTCATGATTTAAATGGGAGGTGATAAGGCGAGTTATAATAAAAATATTCGGTATATATATGAAGAGAATATGATTTTATAATTCTAATATATTATTTACATTTATTTATTTCAATACATTGTGAAAATGGAGACAATGTTCATGTGTACTACAACCTACTGTCTCAATGAACGATGTGTTTAGTTTTTTATCTCTAACTTTTATAGAATAATATAATTAAAAATATAATAAATATATATGATATTTATATCATGGTTAAAATTATGGATATTATAGAACCATGATAAATTTAAGCATACAAGAAAATAACAAATCAAAACAAACATGAAAACAAAGTAGTTATTTTCCAAAACGTGACTTTAACAGGAATTTGTTAATGAAAGGGTATTAAAAGTTTATAAGAATATCATACATGGTATTATATATATATTTTTCTATAATATATTTATAAAAAAACATAAATTTATTATAATTTTGTTTTTTATGTGTACAAATTAATTCAAGACTTAACGTAAGGTATTATTTTCTCAATTTTCCTTCTTTGAAATATATGTTATGTTATGCACCTATCTTATTTTATGGGGAATATATGTGGAACCTTTGACATGTAATATCACAAATTTATTTATTTGAAATATATTATATGACTCATTTAACATTATTATATTATGGGTCTTATGATTCAAATTTACCAAAGTGGTAAGGGTTTTATATTACAGTCTCATTGTTTATCATGATTTCTCATGATTGTGCTTCCAATGATGAAATATTATAATATATCTCTCAAAAAACTCATGTATTTTATTATCCTATGTTTATTTGAATATAATAAATTATTTCCCATTCATTTTTCTATATTTATTTACTCAAGAGTTTAAAATTATGTTTTTAAGAAAGATCGTCTTTGTTTCTCTCATTGGTCGAAATCACTTTTTCTTCTAAAACCTTGTTTTCTAAAAATATTTCCAACTTTTTTTACAATATAAAAATTATTTATTAAATAATTTTTTACCCATTTTATAATTTTTACAATTTTTTTTGAAATTAATATTCTTATTTTTCTCCAAATAATTCCCATTTAGATTTTACCCAAAATGTAAAAGGAATCTTTATTTTAACATGTATGGAAGGATTTGAAATTTCAAGAAATAAGAACCATTATTTTCATTTAAGATTCCTTTATAAGTTCCAGAGGTTTTTTTCAAATAAAATTACTTCCATAATATTTTAGAAATATTTAATTTTAAAAAATTTGAACTTCAATGAAAGGATATTTTCCTTAAGAAACGTTCCAATTGATTTTTCTTCCAAAATCATTTCTATATAAGATGAAATATTTTGATGTTACTTATGATTTAATGGGGATATGATCTAGGGAAATGATTCGTATTATTTTCCTAAATGATTTATTTTTATGATTAAAATATATTTATGGAACCTATTTCTCTTTCTTGGGTATTACCATAATAAAATGCTTATAAAACCCACTTTTTATGGGTTATTCTTTGATGAAATTATTAAATGATTATGAAACCAGTTACATTTTTATAAGTTATGTTATAATGAAATTTTCATAAAGCCCATTTAATTTCATGGGGTTTGATATTATTAAATCTTTATGATCTTTTGGAAGACATATATATTATTTTAATTATGTGATGGGTGGGACCTGTATCCCCCTCATATGTAATCGGTAAATATTGATATGTCATGAGATAAATATGAATGTAATTGGGAGTAAAACCAATTAAGTAAGAGAATTTATCCACTATGGTATTCTTTGGATTGAATATTAACTACTATGATGGTTTTGGTAGTGATCTCAACCCAATATTAAAGTCTAGGGAGTGATTTATTACTACTACGATGGTTTGCGGAGTGAACCAAATGAACTTTGATAGTCTTGGGAATAAACTACTAAGGAAATTATATTCTATGATTATGTATATGCCAAAAATCTATGTCTTGTTCACATATTATGCTCTAATGGTTGATGTTTTTTAATTAAATTATGATTCATGCCTTATAAACTTCCCATATTTATTCCATGACATAATTTTATGATCATTGATATGTAGGGTATGGTTTTGAAATATTATTCTCATGTTCTCATACCCATATGCTCGTGATTTGTGAATAACTCCCACATATTTCCTTACTGAGCATTTGATCTCACACATTATTATTTTTTCTTTCCTCAAGTTATGATGAAAGGTATTATATATGATATTTCTAAAAAGGGGTATAATTATGAAGAACATAGTGGGATATAACATAGCTCGCTTATGGACTATTAGTTTATAAGAACAAATTTCCAATGGAAATATACCTTTATGATCCCCAGGAATGTTTTTGTGTAATTTAATGAATATTATCCTAAAAATATGTAATATCTATATTTGAGAGGTTTGGGTATTTATCATTGGTGAGTTATTTGGGTAGTATTTTTTAAAATAAATGATTTGGGTGTGAGGATAAGTGGGTTTGTGATAACTCATTTTATAAGGGAGAGGAGTGTCATTTTTATAATAATATAAAAAGGAAAAGTCATTATTCAGAGGTCTAATAGATCTAACAATAGAAAAAAATTCTGGGTAAATGGGTTAGTTGATCAAACCTAAACCATATATTTACACACATTATTTTAATATGTCGTTATCTTTTCTCCCTCTTAAATTTTTTTACTTTTACCATTTTTTAATTTTTACCTTTGTAAAAAAATTACCTATGTAATTTAATTTTAATGACTTAAAATAAAATGAAGTTTATTACATAATTTAAGCTTATTGTTTCAAAATATAAAGTATATCTTTCAAAATAAATTTTATAAGGGTGATAAATATTAATCTTATTTTTAGATCACATAACCCATAAAGCTTATTTGAGGCGAGGTGTATTTAGTGCATAAAAATAATGTTTAAGATAAAATTATCAATTTGTTTTCACTACCATGACAATAATTAGTTTATTATTTCAAAAATAATATTAATACAGATTTTAAAGTTATCTAAAAACAATTTTCACTATGAGAAAATATAATTGAAAAACACTGAATTTTTTTTTATTAAAATAAATATAACTTATATTTCAAAATGATAAACATATGTTTTCAAAATTTAAAAACTATTTAATTAAATTAATAATTTTTATCCTTAAATATATTTTTTCTTGAATTTTGTTATAATTATTCAATATATTCCTAGTTTATAGTAATGTAATAAAGGCTATAATATTTGTAAAAGCGGTATTTTTTACTATTCTTCTAAAAAAATATTTTTAGAAAAATATCAAATATTCATCATAGATAATATTTACATGATAAATAAAAAAATGAATTCAATTTTTAAAATTTTAGTTCTTTAATTTAAAATTTTACCATTTAAAAGGAATTATAAAATTAATCAAAAACTTTTTTAATAGGAAAACGAATTTTCAAATATTAACTATTTTTATTCATACTTCCAATAAATTATTAATTAATATAGTGTAAATATTTTATTTATATAAAAAAGATATTAAACCATAATGTATTTAGACTCTTAAAATAAAAATATATATCATATATAAAATTTTAATTATTAGGAAAAATACATTTTTAATGATAAAGGGATCTTATTAGTTATTTAGCTATACTAACTGAATTTTATCAGTAAATTCATATTAAAAAAATCCCCTTATTATATATATATATATATAATAAATAGGTTACCTCTATTTTTACCTTCCAATTCATTGGATAATTTATAATAGTTATATTTGTATTAATAAAATCTCTCAAGATTTGTATTTGATTCTCTGTTTCATATGACATAAGCTATTCAAATTAAATTTTATTTAAAGAAAAATATATACTAAAATCTTGGGGTGTTAGATTCTCCCCCCTTAAATTAGTTGTGTCTGAAAAAATTTAATTATTATTCACTAATGAATAAAGATAAGGGATCCATAAGAAACATAAGATATATTTTCTACTGTGTTATCACCCTCACAATCTTAGACACTAGAAGACTCATCATTTCTTATAAAATAATAATGTATTGGTATTTTACTTTATCTACAAAAATATTAATTAATATTCTTCTATAGTTGGTTATAGGAGTTTATAGGTGTATAATTCTGAAAGATTCATTTTCATGATCTCATTCCCAATAAAATAATAAACAAAAAATGGTTGTAAAAAATTAAAGTAAATAATATTATGAATATGATAACTTAATATTAAAGTTTCCTCTCCAATGAAAAATTTATTTCAACCTTTGAGAAATTCATTTCTACTCTTCTATAATAGGATCAACCTATATATCTTTCAGTTTAACTTATGTTTTCCTTTGATATATTATTATTTTCTTCTCTAACCTAAACCTATTAAAATCCATCATAATGGTTCATAAAGATAATGTGATTAATGAAATTATATCCCATAGGAGTGTCAAAATAGGTGTTTAGCTAGGCCTTTTCACTATTCACCTAGTGATGATCGACTTAGCATCCAAATATCATTTTAGGGTTTTACCCCTAGGTAAATCTTCTTGAAAGCCTACATCTACTTTTTTTGTATCCATGTAGGGATTTCATTACTAAGAAGACACAAAATCTATAATTTAACAAAACATATAGAAATTATTTAATAGTTATACTTATCCCTAGGGTTTTTAATATTGTTTTCAAATCCTAACACCCAAAATATAATAAACTAATCCCCCAAAATAACTAAACCATGATCGATTACCTAAAAATGTACAATAATCCCACACTCACAAATCTAGTTATAAAAATACATTATTTACATACCATATTTGAATACAAAGTGATATTACCCATGACAAATTCACATATATTTTAATAATTTAATCATTAAATTTCACAATAATCACACAATCCCAAAAATGGAGGGTTTAGTGTCTTTGAGTATCAAATATATAACCACTTATTTTGTTATAATTTTGAACATTTATCTATAATAAAACCACACTATAATTCCTTCTAGGATTATAATAAGTCAAAAACATATTTAAATCCTAGGGAATGAAAATATAAGAAATGGGTGAGCACAAATGTGTAGTAAGGGAAAACTTATCAAAAAATCATCAAGGGTAAGATCATAAGAATATGAAAGAGCATGAGAATGAGAGAAATTCCTTTTTAAAAAGATCTTGGAAAATAAGAGTTTTCCATAAGACATGATAGAAGGATACGTAATCTCAAATGGACAAAAATATTCTATATCATAAGAGTTTCATATAATAAACATCATACAAAAATAATTACCTTAGAATAAAATGTAGAAATATAGATTAGGGATAAAATTATGAACATATATAACCACACAGAGATCATTATAAATGTTTTGAATCTAGATAATATTCATTGTTTTCATTCTCAATACTTTAAACATAGCCAATCTATATCATTTCATGCTCAATCTTATAAAAGTAGCTAATCTACACCATTTAAATTTTCAATATTGTGAATATATCTAATCTGAATCATTTATATGCTCAATCTTATTAAAATAGATAATATTCTTCATTTATACCTTCAAAATTGATAATGTAGCTCATATATATCATTTTCATGATCAATCTTATGAATATATCTAATTTTTATTGTTTCCATGGTCCATTCTATAAATGTATCTAATATAAATCATGTTCACGCTCAAAATATTAATCTTATAAGGAATAAAATATTGACCAATTAATTATAGGGATATATTGAACCTCGTATATATATCAACCTTGCATATGTAATAGAATTTAATTCAATAATTCAACTTTCAAACATCACTAAATTAACCAGTGAAAAAGGTATGGGTTTCATGAATAGATTCATAGAACATTTCATAATCAATCCAGATAAAAAAGGTGGATGGTATTAAATGAACATATCCCAATTTTAACACGATTAATTTCAAAGGATGTTCAAATATATGTAAAAAAAACTTTTAAAATTATTAGACAAATCACTTTAAAAAATAGAATGAAATACACCTCCTTTAAATTCTTGAAAAATCCTTAGTAATTATTTCTTTAAAAAAATCATCGATCAATATAAAACACTATAAATATTACCCTTAAAAATAAAAAAAATATCTATAATAAAAAACTATAAAATAAATATGTTTTCAAATACTTTCTTTTAGAAGACATAAACACACTAAAGACTAATTTAAAAACACAACCCTTTAAAATACCTTTTAAAATCAATAATTTAGGTTTAGAATAAATTGTTTACATTTCAAAAATATAAATATATTTTATTAAACTTTAAAAAACATTAATAATCATAATAATTTGGAATTTTTTTTCATAAATATAAGGTAATATTTTTAAATAAGAATTCTCTTAAAAGTTAAAACCCCATAAAATACTTTATGGAAAAATATTATCGAAGTTGTAAAATATGATTATTCGAATCACATTAAAATCCCATTTTCCAAAAAAGGTGAAGTGAAATTTTTTTATAAATAATATTCAATAAAAATTCCTTAAAAAAACATAAAGGTTTTTTATAGGAAATTTGTTTTGGAAAATAAATGTATAAACATGAATGGGAATTCCAATTTAATATTTTGAAAATACCTTCATTGAAATCCACATTTTAAAGAGAGCGGTAAATATTTAATTTGAAAATAGTTAACGAAAAATTTTAACGTTACTAGAAATAAAACATATTTGGGTTTCAAAACTAATAAATTAGAACATTACTGGGAAAATTTAATATAGATATGGAAGAGAAAAATCTCATTTGGATAGAATGAGAATTATTATTAACATTGTAAACATTAATTAAGATAGAAATTAATCAATATAATTCCCTATAAAATAAAGTGAAAATGAATTGTAAAATAATCCTGGAACATAATTAAAATATTTTGTAAAACCATAGTGAAATTGGAATCATTATGAATCAAGAAAAGATGTTGAGTCAAGAAAAACCATTACATCTTAAGAAACATTTTATCTAAAACACCTTGAAAGGGTGAGATTTAAACTGAACTTAAATTTCCATGATTAAAATAAAATTCAATATATTATATATCCAATATGATTTATAAAAAATATTTAAATGAAATAAGGTGTATAAAAATAAAACATGTCTTAAAGAAAGGAAATTGAGATAAAATCACTTACCTTTTATTCATGTTAAGTCAAATGCACTCTAACTTCCTATATAACAAAAAAAACTCACAATAAAATATTTTATAACCATGTTAATATATATTACATTATATACACTTAAATTTTAAATTTTTATTATACTAATTTTAGATGGTTATATTTTATTTTCGTCATCATATTTTTTAATTTTAATTGTTTCACCCATGCTTTGTAATATTTATTTAAATCTTAATTATTTGATACATAGTTAATAATTACTATATTATTTAATTTATATTAATATATTATTTATAATTAGTTATAGATTTAAATTTTAATTCCATGAGAGTTCTATTTTTGGTTCTTAGAGTTGAAATCGGCAGCGTGTTTGTTTTTGTAATTTATAATGAACAAATATTCTTATATTAATGATATGTTAAATACTAATTTAATATTTATATAAAAATAATTCAAATGTTGTTTTAACATTAATTTACAATAATATCATTAGTTGAGTTTTCATGGTAATATATGATAGAAATTTCAAGCATTGTTAATGTAAGTGGTTAAATGGGCAAAAACAAAAACATGCTAAAATAAATTGGTGAATATGGTTTAGAAATTGACTATTTTGAAATAATATAAATATTAAAAAATTAAAATGATATTATTGAGATTTTTTAAAAGTTATTAATCCTATATTAAGGTATTTTTATAAATAAAAAATTATATATTAAAAACAAAACGCATTTCTTAGTAAAAATGGTAGTTTGCACGTACAAATGGGAATTAATCACATTTTACATATAATGTAAAGAAGGTATGAATTGGTTTTTATTTTAATAATATTAATCATGTTATAAATATTATTTTTATTAATTAAATAACCCCTTTTAACAATCCATTTGTGTTAGTTATAAAAAAATTTATGTTGCTTATAGTGACGGTAGTCTGCACATAATATAAGCGACATTTTTTATTTTTGAATGGCTGGGAGGAAGTTATAAAATCGATATTATATAAGAATAATAAAATTATAATATAATTATTATAATGATATAATTATTTTTACATGGGTAGATTTTATTCTATGGAGGTAGAAGAATAAACAAAGGAAAAAAATGAAAAAGGATTAATTGAGAATTTTACCATACTCCTTGGAAGAGATCCTTATCTAATTATATTAAGGATATGATAGGTGGTATTTTGAGAATATAAAAACATGTAGAAATTATAAAGGATTTTTTGAGTTATTTTGAATGATTTTTGTTCAATCTAAGAGGCTTGGGTGTGCGAATAAGAGGGGTGGTGATGACTTCTTTTATAATAGGTATGAGTGAAAATTTTGTAATAATATAATAGGTAAAGTCACAATTAAAAGGTACAGTGGATCAAATAATGAAAAATAACATAGTGTTGAAGTATTAAGGTCTTTAATTACTAAACCATAAATTTTCACACAATTTTTCATGTATTCCCCTCTTTAAATTTTCACTTTTACCATTTTTTTTGTTTCTTTTTGTGTTAACTAATCTTTACCAATGTAATTTAATTTTATTCATAAAAAATAAAATGTATATTACTAAATAATATCAACCTAATGATTCTAAATAAGAAAAAAATTCAAATAAAATTTATAAGGGTGATAACAATTAATATTAATATTAGTGTATATAACGTGTAAAAATGTTTTTTTTGAAAAATTATTTTACTGAAAAATATATTTTTAAGTGTAAAAATAATTTTTAAGATAAAATTATCAATATGTTGATTAATATGAAATTAATTATATAGTATTATAAAATTATAATTATATATATTTACAATGAATCCAAAACCAAATTTCACCTTGAGAAAACTTAATTAAAAGAAACAAACTAAACAAATTATTAATATAAGTATTAATTTTGTTTCAATTGGTTAAAAATGGGCTTATAAATTCAAAATATTATTTATTTAAATGAATAATTTTTTACATAAATATAATTTATTCATGAAAAAACATTTATATGTTTTAAATTCATATTTAGTATATAGTAATGTCATAAAATACATGGTATTTGTAAAAGTGGTATTTTATAATATTCACTTAAAACTCAATATTTTTAAAACAAAACTCAAATGTTATTCTTAAGATAATATTGAAATTATAAATAAAAAAAATTAATTTTATTTTTTTACATTAGAATTCTATAATTTAGGAATTTAACTTCTAAATGGATATATAAAATATAATGATTTTTTTATTAGGAAGATATATTTTTTGATATTAACTATTATTATTATTATTAACATTCAATTAATAATTAAATTAGTGTTAATATGTTATTCATATAAATAACATGTTAAACCTTAATAAATTTAGTTTCTTAAAATAAAAATAAATAGTTCCTAACAAAGAATGTTTTATAAAAAATCATTTTTAAAAATAGAAGGATCATATTAGTTATTAATTTAAAATTTATCAATGATTTAGTATTAAAAATGAACATTATTTTTATTTATAAATATATTAGACAATTCATTTACCTTTATTTTTTAAAGACTTGTAAATTTTAAGGAAAATAATTTCTTAAATTCTTTGGAATTTTACGAGTCTGCAGTTTTTGACGGCGCCTGATTCCGAGGCCTGGTGTGCCCAGAATCAATTTCTAAAGTTTTGTTCGGGTACGTTCAGTAAACGTACGTGTGAGTTTTTCTATCTTTTGAACTGGTGCACATAATTGAAATCTGAGGACACTGATGAAGCCGCAACACCGGTATTCTCTTAATAGGACCCTTACCATAGTTTCGTTTTATACAGAGCAGAAGTTAATTTTGGGGTTTTATAATAAATTAAATAAAATTGATGTGACACAAAACTTTATTTAGTTGGTAGTTTTTATCTCCAAAGGGAGGTTGGTGGTGGGTCCCAACCCCACATAACCTCTCATGAGAGGATAATGTGTGGTGGGACCCACACGAACTCAAACACTTCACCTCCCCTCAACTTCCTTAAAACTACCCATTAACGCCCCTTAATTAATTTGACACCTCCCCTCATTAATTGGGACCCTCCAACTTCTCTAAGATTTGAATTTGAACCAATCCTAAGAATTAATTAAATGAGTTGCCTCATTTAATTAAACAAAACCATGTGTTGTTGTGCGAAAGGATTAATAGAGATCACCTCTATTTTCTTTGAGGGTTGGCATAATCCTTTGGAAAGGCTGGAGAGAGGAGAGATTCATTTTTCCAATGAAGAACCGCCGAAGAATGAGGAACTTCTCCTTCGAACTTCGGCCAAGCCAAAAGAGAAGGAGCCGCCCGCAAGGAACGCCGACAACGCGCCATCCTTAGCTCCTTATTCCCCGATGTTAACGAATTAACGCCGCTACCTCACGACTTCATTTACGAATGACAAACGAGGTAGGGGGTTATGATCAATTTTAGCTGAATAAAATTATGCCTTGTTCTTCATTAAATACCTTGGATTGTCTTTGACCTTTTGATATCGCCTAACGCGTAGGGCGTGGGCTGAACAAACACGCCCCGATGACCCACAGTTGGTTCGTGATTATTTTGGAAACAACAACCGGAGGTGGCGGCGACCGGAGGCGACAGTGACTCGAAGCGGCGACCACGCACCGAACGCGTAGAGGAAACCGCGACCCTCTTCCGTGGGCCTCTTGGAAAAACTGAACCGGCTGGCTGTAGCCGGCCGAGCTGGTGAACCGCGACACCCGCAAGTGCTGGGCGGAGGAGGTACGGCCCGCATCCGCGGGCCGCTTGCTGGACAAACCGGCTGGATACGACCGGACAGGAAGTAGACAGTAGCGACGACTGCTGTACTTGGATCCTACGTGGGTTGAGTAGCGATGAATATTATACTTGGATCCTACGTGGGTTCGATAGCGACGACTACGGTACTTGGATCCTACGTGGGTTCGGCAGTGACGACTACTGTACTTGGATCCTACGTGGGTTCAGCATTGACAACTACTGTACTTGGATCCTACGTGTGTTTGGCAGCGACGACTACTGTACTTGGATCCTACGTGGGTTCGGTAGCGATGACTACTATACTTGGATCCTACGTGGGTTCGGCAGAGACGACTACTGTTCTAGTATCCTGTGTGGGTCCGACAGTTTAGATGAATCAGTGACTACATCTGATCATCTCTATCACTATACAAGAGATGTATACCTATGTGAGATGAGTTTTAACTTTCAATCCTTATCATCGATGTGATTGTTTTTACTTTTTGTGTGGACTTGGTTGTGTTTGGGCTTGAGAGTTGGAGCCGAGCTGTGGTTGATAACTTAGGTATATGTACGGTCATATGCCTAAGTAGGGGTTATTGATACTTTGTAATTGTATCTTTCCTTTGTGTTTTTTCCTTCATGGATTTTGGAAGAGCTTTGGGGGTCTCGGGGACCCTACTGAGTATCGTTATAATCACCCCTGCACGGGCTATGCCTATACTACGTTGTGTTGGTTGCAGATGACTGACAACACTGATCGAGGTAGAGAGTTGTAGAGCTAGACGGTACCCAGATGTGGACCACTTGGCGAGACATACTCGGAGCTGACGGACGGACCTGGGAACTAAGGAGGCCATCTGTACCCACCCTTCAGGTGGGATTCCCAGAGGACGACTCAGTAGTTGCTGTTTTACTTTACTGCAGTTGTACCAGATTTTTTGTTGTACTGTACTTTACTGTTGGGATTGTATTTATGGCCCCCTTTCCTTTCATCACTATCTTTTTTATATAGTATTACTTAGTGTTTACTTTCAGTTGCGAGCTCTGTTGTATTTGTTTACTTTCTAAAGGAAATGCCTTCCCTTTTTATCGAGAATTACCCCTTTGGTGCTAGTCGCTAGCCCCTGGCCTATGGAAGGCGGGCTTGGGGTAGTCATGACATGAGCCCTGAGGACGGGTCGTGACAAATTGGTATCAGAGGACGTTGGTTCTACCACATAACCCAGGACTCTGATCATTCTTTTCTGTGAAGCAATATTGTTAAGAGTATTGTGTGTGGTTTTCAGTCCAGGGAGTCCAGTGTTGGTGTAGTGGCCGATGTATCCATACACCAGGACCCTGGAAATTGATTTCCCACTCAATGCAAGAAAACACTGATTGTGTGTGTGTTTCAAGAGTTTCCTTTGTGGTCTCTTTGAGTTATATCACCAGGTATAACTTTTTGACCGTGGCGCACCTATTCCTTATCAGGATGCTGCTGCATAGACAAACATCTAGGGTTTCTGAGAGAGTACATGATAACGGCCACCAAGAGACGAGGCTCTGGTTTAGGGCCCTCTTTCTATGTTGGCACCATCAGGTGGTGTACCAGCAGCACCACCACCCATAGGGTAGCAGATACCCCCAACCAAACTAGCAGACGGTACACGATGACTGAGCCTGTTGCACAAGTTCCAGTGACAGAGGCTGCCGAGGTTTCGAGGCGAGACAGATTCCTAGGCAACAAAGGACTGGATGGAGGCGATTACTGGAGTTTTTTTGCCTAGTTGAGACAATAGTAGAGAAGATGTTGATCTTAGCTACTAATCTTTTTCAGTGAGTGACCATGAGGATGGTCCTCATAGTGATAAAGTTTCGGTACTTGGACTGTTTTTCAAGATGGTACCTTCGGGAAGTGTTCCAACTATATCACTACTTGTTGGTCATCAAACACTACCAGCGGTGCTAGTAGAGGACACTTATAGTCTTAGTGCCTTACATCTGTTTCAGCACCATATATCCCTCAAGTTCTAAGGCGAGCCCGACCCACAGGCAGCTGAGGACTGTCTTAAGGAGGTGGTTGAGAGTATTTCTGGAGTTTATACAGCTTCGGTAGAATGACGTGTCGGTAGCTAAGTATTCATCTAGGCATAGCGATCTTTCCTAGTACTCGATGAATATGATATGATCAGTTCTTTAGAGCTCAGACCTTTGAGCAATGTGTGTTTAAGGATATCCAAGCCATCACTTTTTTCTCTATGCATTCCTACTTATGTTAGGGTGATAGAGAGAACCTTTATGGTTGAATGTTTATTGGCTGAGCGGATACAACTAGTGAATGTTAGCAGTTGGAAAGCATGAAACATGCATCAGTCTCAGAGACTTGGGCTTGTGAGATGTTTCAGGAAGATGAAGTGTTAAGGACAGATGAATCTGTAAAGTAGCAGACGTGGAAGCAGAGCTATGAGAGCAACATGAGGTGGTGAACATTTTGACATGTTACAACCACCCACCTTTGTAGTCCTCACTAGGCTCATGGAGCTGGGGGGTAGGGGAAGAGAGTAGCTACATGCAGTCAAGGAGTGTGACCCAAGAGCTCTAGGAATGATTCGAGGTTTGATCTGTGTATACTAATTGCTGCCGTATCAATAGACATAGATACAAATCATTCCTTCCATCCAAAAATCTTGTCCTAGACCTAGAGTTTCCGGTTAATCCATTGACTTGACCCTCACGTCTGGAGATACCTTTGGGAGGAGACTCGATAATCACACTTACGCCGACGGTGTGATCTGAACCTTGAGGTGAAAGTTTCGGTTGGAACCTCTTGGTGGCAGCGTCGAGGCCTTACAATGTTAGTTTGGGTATGGACTCGGCAACCACAGTTCATACACAGATTGACTGTATTAGGCAAAAGGTTGTGATTTATCTACAATGTTGGGATGGGATTTTCCTTGGTCGGAGGAAAGGAAAACCCAGGCATCACAAGATAGAATCATACATAAAAGGGTGCAGTTGATCACTCAGGAGTCGGCCAGACTTACCTTTGTTCCAGACTTCTCTAGATTTGTAGCACCACTATCAGTATTGACGAAGAAGGGACAACCCTTCGAGTGGTCAGAGAGATACCAACATATCTTTCAAGAGCTGAGGCAGATATTGACCAGTGCACCCATCTTCAGGATAATAGAGGAGGGTGTTGAGTACGTAGTTTATTGTGACGCATCAGGGACCGAACTCGGGTGTGTCCTGATGTAGGAGCGAGCGGTGATCGTGTATGGTTCACGGTAGTTGAGACAACACGAGTAGAACTATGCTACCCATGACCCGGAGTTAGCAGTAGTGGTATTCTCCTTGAATATGTGGCAGAACTATCTGATGGGAGAGTGTTTTACAGTCTATTCTGACCACAAGAGTCTCATGTACATCTTCTCATAGAAGGACATGATCCTGAGACAGTGGAGATAGCTTGAGTTCCTCCAGCACTATGACTTCGAGATAGTCTATAATCCTTGGAAGGGGAACGTTGTAGCAGATGCTCTCAACAGAAGATCAGGGATTCAGCTACTAGGAGAAGCGACAAAGCAGTTGTACGTGTTGTAGATATCCTTTCTAGATAGAGATGGAGTAGCCTTTCTGCAGTCTCTCATATTCACTCCTCCACTCCTTCAGTGAGTTAGGGAGGCACAACGTAGAGACGTTGACTGTGAGACACGACATGCTCAGATATCCTCAGGGTAGGCACCTGATGGGTTTTCTGAAGGTGGGGATCATGTCATCTTCTTCAGAGGATGTACCATGGTACCAATTACACTACAGTAGGAGGTGTTGAGGGAGTTCTAGACTTCCTCTCTAGCGGTACATCCAGGAGTGGCGAAGATGTATCAGGACCTCAGATGACCGCATTGGTGGCTGGGTATGAAGAAGGCGGTAGTAGAGTTTCTCTCACGATGCCTCACTTGTCAGCAAGTGAAGGCAGAGCACCAGGTTCCAAAAGGATTAGTTCATCCCTTAGAGGTCCCAGAGTGGAATTGGGACGGGATATCCATGGATTTCGTGATGGGGCTTCCACGTACATCCAGAGGACGCAACTCTATCTGGGTGATTGTCGACCGAATCACCAAGTCGGCCCACTTCCTACCGATTAGAGAGCAGGTCTTAGTAGAGATCTTGGGACACCTCTTCATACATGAGATCGTGCGACTTCATGGTGTGCCAACGATGATTGTATCCGACCGGGATGCTAGTTTCACTTCCTAGTTATGGAAGGAGTTGCAGGAGGATTTCGGGACGCAGCTTAACTTGAGCACCACCTTCCTTCCTCAGATGGATGGTCAGACTGAGAGGACCATTAAGACTCTCAAGGACATGCTCCGTGCATGTGTCCTTGACTTTGGTCATAGCTGGGAGGATCACTTACCCTTTGTGGAGTTTGCATACAACAACAGGTACAACTCTACCATTGGGATGACACCTTACGAGGCACTGTACGACTGACCTTGTAGATCACCTCTATGCTGGACTGACCCAGGGGAGTCAGAACTTGTAGGACCAGAGATGGTGCAGGCTACGATGGAGAAAGTTCTGATAATCCAGGAGTGGATTAAAGCTTCACAGAGTAGGCAGAAGTCCCATGCTGATAGGAGGCAGAGACCCCTAGAGTTCGAGGATGGAAATCACGTCTTCCTACAGGTCTCACCTCGATGAGGTTTACAGATATTTGGCCAAGGCAGAAAGTTATATTTGCGATTCATTGGACCGTTCCAGGTCCACAACAGGGTAGGTGAGGTAGATTACCGCTTGGCCCTTCCACCTCAGTTGCACCGGGTGCATGACTTCTTCCACGTATCTCAGATGAGGATATATGTGCATGACTCGTCCCACATCATCGACCATAGGGAGCTGGACATTGATGATGGGGTTACTTTCACAGAGGTCCCGGTGGAGATCGAAGATCGATAGGAGCAGGTCCTACGAGGACGTTCGATTCCTCTGGTGCGCATTTGCTGGCAGCACGAGAACCTCCAGGAGAGCACATGGGAGTGGGAGGCTCAGATGCATGCTCATTAACCTCTTTTGTTTTCCTAGTGTGTGTTGTAGATTTAAGGGGACGTAAAGCCCTGAGTTGGGGGTAATGTAAAGACCCATAAATTTCAAGGAATTTTTTTTCTTAAATTCTTTGGAATTTTATGAGTACGTAGTTTCTGACGACGCCTGATTCCGAGGCCCGGTGTGCCTGGAATCAATTTCTGAAGTTTTGTTTGGGTACGTTCAGTAAACGTACGTGCAAGTTTTTCTATCTTTTGAACTAGTGCTCATTATTGAAATCTGAGGACATTGATGAAGCCGTAGCACCGATATTCTCTTAAGAGTACCTTTACAGTAGTTGCGTTTTATACAGAGCGGAAGTTAATTTTGGGGTTTCATAATACATTAAATAAAATTGATGTGATACAAAATTTTATTTACTTGGTAGTTTTTATCTCCAAAGAGAGGTTGGTGGTGGGTCCCACCCCCACATAACCTCTCATGAGAGGATAATGTGTGGTGGGGCCCACACGAACTCAAACATTTCACCTCCCCTCAACTCCCTTAAAACTCCCCATTAACACCCCTTAATTAATTTGACACCTCCCCTCATTAATTGGGACTCTCCACCTTCTCTATGATTTGAATTTGAATCAATCCTAACAATTAATTAAATGAGTCACCTCATTTAATTAAACACAACCATGTGTTGTTGTGCGAAATGATTAATATAGATCACCTCTATTTTCTTTGAGGGTTGGCATAATCCTTTGGAAAGGCTGGAGAGAGGAGAGCTTCATTCTTCTAATGATGAAATGCCGAAGAATGAAGAACTTCTCCTTCGAACTTTGGCCAAGTTAAAAGAGAGGGAGCCGCCCGCAAGGAACGCCGACGACGCTTCATCCTCGACTCCTTCTTCCCTGACATCAACAAATTGACGCTACCACCCCGCGAATTCATCTACGAACGACAAATGAGGTAGGGGGTTATGATCAATTTTAATTGAATAAAACTGTGCCTCATTCTTCATTAAAAACCTTGGATTGTCTTCGGCCTTTTGATATCGCCTAACGCGGAGGGCGCAGGCCGAACGAACACAGCCCGATGACCCACCATTGGTTCGTGATTATTTTGGAAACGACGACCGGAGGCAGCGACGACCGGAGGTGATGAAGACCGGAAGGGGAGACAGCGCACTGGCCGCATGGAGGAAACTGCGGCCCTCTTCTGTGGGCTGCTTGGATGAACCGAAGCGGCTGGCCGTAGCCGGCCGGGCTGGTGAACCGCGACACCCGCAGGTGCCGCACGGAGGAGGTGCGGCCCGCATCTACGGGCCGCTTGCTGAACGAACTAGCCGGCTACGGTCAGACGAGCAGAAGACTGCGGCGCCTAATGGAACCACGTTGCAGAGGAACCGCGGCCCACGCTGGCCGGGCCGCTTCGGTGGGCGAATCGGCCGGCCGGGTTGAAGGAAGCGGCAGCACCCGAAGGTGCCGCATGGGAGGACAACGGCCCGCTGTTCGGGCCGCTCGCACCGGAGAAAACTGGCTGGCTTCATCTGGCTGGGCAGAAGAGGCGGCGCCGGTTGGCGCCGCCGTTACAGGAAACCGGGGGGCCGCACCCCCCACTCCTCTCGGCCAGCTGGCCAAGTCGCGGCCTGCCGCACAGGACAGGCTGTACGCGCAGGCTGGGCTACAACCGCTGGGATGGGCTACACCCCACCAGGTCGGGCCGACCCCCAGCCGGGTCGGACCCGCCAAACCGGGTCGGGACGACCCACCATCTCCCTGGGCTTGATGGGCCGGGCCCATTTCCCTTAAATGCGAATAACTTCTAGACCGTGTGTCCGATTGACGTTCCATCTGTGGCACTGAGATCCTCGTGAAGAGACAGTACTTTTGCGATACTCTAAGTGATTTTTGGACAACTTTATAAAATGACCAGGTTTGGAATGAGCATAATTCCAACCGGGCCCCTAGAATGGAAAAGCTAATAACTCTCAGATTGGGCATCCAATTGACGCGCCGTCTGTCGCATTGGGTTCCTTTTGATGAGACGGAACTACGAGATACATAAACTTAGGAATTCGTGATAGTTGATGTATCAAATCTTGGCTCGAGGAGCGGACCCTCCTGGAATCGAGCGTGCTATGTGCGGGAACCCTAGAGATGACCGCGATGACTACTGTACTTGGATCCTACATGGGTTCGGCAGTGACGACTACTGTACTTGGATCCTACGTGGATTCGGAAGCGACGAATACTGTACTTGGATCCTATGTGGGTTCCGCAGTGACGACTACTATACTTGGAACCTACGTGGGTTCGGCAGCGGAAACTACTGTACTTGGATCGTACGTGGGTTCGGTAGAGATGACCAATGTACGTGGATCCTACGTGGGTTTGGCAGTGGTGACTACTGTACTTGGATCCTACGTGGGTTCGACAGTGAAGACTACTGTACTTGGATCCTACATGGGTTCGACAGTGACAACTACTGTTCTAGTATCCTGTGTGGGTCCGACAATTTAGATGAATCAGTGATTACATCTGATCATTTCTATCGCTATACAAGAGATGTATACCTGTGTGAGTTGAGTCTTGACTTTCAATCATTATCATCGATGTGATTGTTTTTACTTTCAGTGTGGACTGAGTTGTCTTTGGGCTCGAGAGTTGGAGCCGGGATGTGGTTGATAAATTAGGTATATGTATGGGCATATATCTAATTCGGGTTTGTTGATACTTCGTAATTGTATTTTTCTTTTGTGGTTTTTCATTAGTGGATTCTGGGAGACCTTCAGGGGTCTCAGGGTCCCTACTGAGTATCGTTATACTCACCCCTGCACGGGCTATGCCCGCACTACGTTGTGTTGGTTACAAACAACGGACAACACTGATCGAGGTAGAGAGTTGTAGAGCTGGACGGTACCCAGAGGTGGACCACTTGGCGAGACATACTCGGAGCTTACAAACGGACTTGGGCACTGAGGAGGCCATCTGTACGCACCCTTTAGGTGGGATTCCCAGAGGACGACTCAATAGTTGCTGTTTTACTTTACTACAGTTGTACTAGCTTTTCAGTTGTACTGTAATTTACTGTTGGGCTTGTATTTTCGGCCCCCTTTCCTTTCAGCACTATATTTTGTATATAGTATTACTTAGTGTTTACTTTTAGTTGTGAGCTCTGTTGTATTTGTTTAATTTCTAAAGGAAATTCCTTCCCTTTTTATCAGGAATTACGCCTTTGGTGCTGGTCGCCAAACCCTGGCCTATGGAAGACGGGCTTGGGGTAGTCACAACACGGGCCCCAAGGACGGGTCGTGACATATTTATTCTCACCAATTAAATGGATACATTTTTATAGTAATAGTAATATTAATAAAATATGTAACAAATCATTTTGGGTTTAATGTTGTGTGTGAAAGAAGTTATTCAAGGTAGAATTTAATTATAGGAAAATATATTCTACACAATTAGGGCATTAAAAGTTACCCAGAACTTCCCTAAAAACTTGAAATATTTACTTAATAACATATTATAAAAATCTACCAATTAACTGACAACTTTACACAATCAAAATATATCATTTATTGATTAACCAAAAAAAGTTTGTGGTTTCTGCTACAATAACACTACCTCAAGGATAATCCATCTTCCATAGCTTCTCCTTCAAGTAAAACTAAATTTATACTTGAAAAGGATTCAAACTAATAACATAAAAAAATTCTATATTTACCAAGTCCAAATCCAAGGATTATCCACTATCCCTTTGTTAACTCACTTCATGAGGGGTCTTTAGTTTCAATTAAAAAACTTTGATTTTAATCAGTAAAATATTTTCAAATAGTTTTCCAAGAGGTTAAAACATTTATATATTTGGATACATTTTCACTTTATATAATTATATTGAATTTTTTTATACACTATTTTAAGAAACTTAAAATAACACCCAAGATAAAAAAATATAATAATTGGCTTCTTATAAATATGGGGGATCCTTGGAATAATCAGTTAGAGCCAAAGAATTTAATAATTTTTAGTTCAAGTATCATTAATGTCATCCATGAAACATGTTTTTTACTATTATAGTGGGTGTGTAAAATAAAAAGATCTTTTCTTATATTACCATTATAAAAATAAATTTTTATATACAAATCCCCACTTCCAGTCCATTTTTATAATGCCTTCATAACTTTTTTCCCTTTTATGTTTTTTAACTTATTTGAGTCTTTTTATTTATTTTATGGATAACCTATTTTTTTGACCAGGTATCTATTAATTATAAATTACAACTACATTTTATTCTAATATATCTTCTTTCTTATCTATTTAGTTATAGTATTTCCTTTCTTCAGGTATTGAACATCTAGTTCCTTTTCTATAAAATACTCAATCTACCCCTTTTGATAATAATAAAAATTAATTTTATCTAAACTAAATGTCATTATAATTAGTAGGATCTTTATTTTTTGAAGATTTGAAGACTAGTTCCTTTTTCTATTTTTCATTACTAGCCTTCATTTATCTTTAATTGAAGCCCATGTCATTTAAATTTTCTAATAAGTTCAATGATTTTTAGATTATTAGTATTTTTTATGCCTTCGATTAATTTTTTCTTTGTATAACATTAACTTTATAGAATTTTAAAATAAAATAAATAATTTTATTTTATTTTATCGATTTTACCAAGAGTTCATAACCTATTTACAGTAGTCAGAAGACTTTGATACATGTGAGTGACATATACATCCAGTATAAAGTTGAATCATTAGTATTTTTTCAAAGAATAATCTCTTAAATTTTAGTTTACAATATTTTTTAGTTCATAATGGATTTAACAGCTCATTTTTAGTTTTCCATAAAGATATATAACTATAAATTCTTTTTTATATAGTACAAGAGAGTATTTATTACATTGTATTTAACCTAATTTTTTTAGTTTCATTGATTCAAAACATAAAATGTGATTTCTTCTTATATCCTTTGTCATTTTGGAGCATTAGTGACTATTAAATTCTTATATTGATGATATATTTATCCATTTAGTCATTTTATTATTCATAATCCATTACATCATAGAATAAATGTATGTTATAATTATTTTATTTCAAAATTTCAATATTTTGGTAAATTATAATAATATCCTATATCTCAACACTTTAAATCAAGTGGTTTTTGAAAACTATTCAAGAGATAGTATTTTATAATAAAAAATTTCTTACTACAAAAATGTCAAGGGGTGAATATAAAAATTAAAAATTAAAGTATAAAAACCTCAAAATAATTCAAAGTATAAAATCTAATTTATAAGATACTTGGAGGATAAAATCCAAATAATTTGAATTCTAATTATGTACTCAAAAATAATTTTTCTCCAATTTTGATAGAAAAATAATTAATAAAAAATAGAGACTGAAATCTGATTTGGAAATCAAATATTATAATACACATTAAAAACTATTTGTATAAAAAATATCACAAAGATGAATATAAAAATATTCCAATAGTTCATATAAACTATATGAAATCTATTCGATGTGTCACTTCAACAACACGTGTTTTCCTAAAAATATTTTTACTCTCCACTTTTACTCTATACTGTTTGGACTCCCAAAATCTCACCTACATCCCTTCCCTCTCTCTCCTATCTCCAACTTTCCTATCTACTCTACATTTATTTAATCTACTTCCACTCATCACCTTCATGGAAACTAGCCTTAGCCTATGCATCCTCTCCTCACCATTTTTCAACCTCCATCAAACCATGTAATCATCTCCCTTTCCTCACCTCCCTTATGTTCTTTTTTCCTATCTTGAAACCATACAGAAAAATTGTCATCCATTTGTACCTACTTCCATCAACACGCAAATTTATTATTTGGTTTGTATCCATATACTACATCATACTATCATCACTTTAATTTTCCTTCCAATCATATTCATTAAAGAATACATTATGTACACACCTCTTTAACATCCTAAAGCTTTCATAATTGCATCAATTCTTCTTATTTTCACCATATCATATTTTGGAATCCCATTGATGATGAAATATATCATTGATTGAAGGTAATTTTGAGAATCAGAACCATTTGTTAAAGCTAACATCACATGTATGATTTATCTTTTTTTATTATTTAGTTAAAAATAATGAAAACCATACTCTATGGGTTCTCTTTATAAAATATATAATTTTATAAAAATTTTAACCCCTTAATTATAAGTCATCTATCTTTATTACACTCCTCATAATGTTTTCTATCAGGACATCTATAGATTATATATTCATTGATTCCATTTAACAATATAATCTCTACAGTGTGAATGAATTATAGATAAATAATAAAAAAAATATTTGGATCTCTATTTATTATATATTCAATATTTTTTCTATGGTATATGCCAACGAGTTTGGAGGATTTTATATTTGAAATATTCATATCAAAATAACTATAAAAATGGATTTGAATTTTTTCCTTACATAAACTCCATTTAAAAAAAATTAAATTATAGTCTCCTATTATAAACTTATTAAAACAGAATTATATTTATTTCCTTTAATGACATGAGTTATAATATATTGATAAATTCCATTTTATGTAGGTGTTTTTTATAGTGAATCAATCAGATATTTATTTTTTGTATTTATATTAAATACAATATAAAAAAAATTTATTATTCATTTTCCACTTAATATAATTTTTTCATGATGAAATACACTATATTAAGTAATGTTACTAGATTTATGTATGAATTATATTTAAAAATGGAAGGATATTACTAATTATATAAGGGTATAAGCATCCTAAATTGGACATATTTAATTTCAAAATCATGTTTCTCTAAATATTCCCAGGTACAAGAATTTAGAAATTACAAAGGTACACATCATTATCATGTTCCTTTAAAAGGGAATTGAACACTGTTAATAAGAAATCATTTTCATTTTTTTTCTTTATAATAAATTCATATTTTAGGTTTTAACTTCATTTATTCTATTAAAATCTATTACAAATCCTTTTTGGTCATGTTCTTTGGGTTTTTTTGGAAACAAAAATTGATATATTTGAAGCTAACTTCAACAATTAGTATTTAGATTACAATTACTTTTTTAATTTTTAATTTCACTAAATATCATATATTTACAACATTTGATATCAAAACTAAGTTTCACACCTTATCTAATTATTCAAAATATGTCTCAAATGAATTATAATTTCAAATAAACTTATAAGGAGATAAGATAAAGTCAACATCTATTATCGATAATTTTTTTTTTCACTTAATGACACTCAATACTCTTAATTTAATCTTTAGAAATTCCATTTTTACTACAATTATTTTTTTTGAAATGAGATTTAATTATTCATGATGATGTAATATTTTCATATTTTTCAAATTATGCATTTTAAAAGAGTTGAAAATTATTATTTACAACCTATTTTTATCTCACTAAAAACTCTTTCATGTTTACTAAAATATATAAATGAACATATACTTTACTCTTATATGTGATTTCAAAACAAAAATTAATAGTGGAAAAACTATTCAATTGATATTTTATAATACAAATCGGTTAGAATTATTTAGTTAAAATATAATTCTTCTCTTATTCTACTAATTATTAACTTCACAATCAATTCCTACTTTTTAAAGATGTTATTTTTTAATACACAAAACAAATTTCTCCAATAAGAATTATATCAACTTCTAATAATATCTCTCACCCCTTTACTATTCATATATTTTTTCCAATCATAAAACAGAGACAAAATTATAATTCATATAGAATCAAAGGGTGAGACAAATCATCGAAAGGGAGCACTTATTCAATTCTCCTAGACTTACTTGAGTTAAGGTTATATGTAGATAATAAAAGAATCAAACAATGACTGAATGACTCCTATAACACTTATAAAACTCTTGAAAACCATAAGAATATATGATTTTGATTCTATAAAACAACCTGAAATATAATAATTTTCTTTTGATTATTTTTCATAATCTCACAACACCATTAGAAATAAAAAAAATTCACAAGGGAGGGGATTTATAAAAGATATTGATACTATAATGTTGTGTTATATAGAACAAAAATTATAAAAAAAATGAAATTTTAAACCCTTCTTCTATAGTTTTAAGTGTAATATTTGAAACACAATTTGTATTACATTACTTTTTGTATTATTGTAACTCCATTTCCATTAGAATTAAATATTTTGTAACGAACCAACTTTTAATAAGGTCATTGATTCTTTTCTTTCGAATGTTTAGGTTTAAATTAGAATAAATTTATATTTATTTTTAATAAGTTTTGGAATTCATGATATTATCATTTAAAACCAAAACCACCACCATAACTTGCAACTGCATATAACAAACTATTAATATTCCCACTGACTGGTGTCTTAAAAATGTTTAATGAATTGTGGATCCTTATTATTACTTCAACTTGGGAGATTTTACTACCGGTATTCAATAGAATATATAGTTTCCACACACACACACACATATATATACATATATATATATATATACACACAAATCGTATATATGTATACATATATATATATATATCCATTCATAACATATATATGCTTGGTATTTATACTTGAAGAATACATATATATATATATGCATATATATATATATATTCTAATATGTTATTAAAATTCTATATATATATATAGATGTGTTCTTGTTTTATATATACAATATATATATATATAAGTGTGTGTGTGTGTGTGTGTGTATTTCTCCATCCTTGGGCCCAAAATTATATATTTTATGTATATTAAATGTAATTTATAAATACCATTTTGAATTCCTATCTAGTTTCGTTTATATGTTAATTTATTTTCTAATCCCTTTTTTATTTTTTACTAATTGAATCATACCGAAGAGACCCATGAATGTATCATTTTAAATTTTTTATTATTATATTTTATATTATATTTTTTTTCTTTCTATAACATTTTTCATGTACAAATTAGATGCGTCGATAATCTCATACATCATTTTTAGATTTTCAATGTTTCTATATTATAATCAGTATTTGATGGATGAAACATTTCTTATATTATTAGATTACTTTATGATCAAATTATACTATGATACATGAATTATTTTACTTTTTCAATATTTATTTTTGAAGGACCAATTTTTTTTATTAATAGTAATTCCTTTATTATATTTAACTCTCCTTTTAAATTTGGGAAGGTTTATATGAGGTATGTCATGACACCCTTTATTTTTATTCACACTTTCGAATTTAATCTTTTATTTCAAATATAATCTTTTATTTTAGTAGTCTATGTTCCAAAATAGTAATGCTTTCTAGAAATTGGGGGTGATGATTCTTTAGAAAACTTAATTATGTATATGCCTAGAGGAAGGGAGTTCTAGAAATCTCAAGATTTCATGTATTTACATTAATGGTTTAATAGTATTTATATGAAATTATATTTTTATTTTGTTCATGTATTAAATTTTATTTGATCCCTTTGTTACTATATTTTTATTAATTTTTTTGTGGATTGGATTAAATATTTATTTTTTTCTTTCACATTTGATGGTGATTTCTTTTCTAGGGATACTATTTTTCTTGTTAGAATTTCAAATTGTGTGTGCCAATCATTGTATTTAAAGTGTAAATTATTTTTCACTTTATAAATAGTTGAGAAAATGGTTTTTTCCATATAATAACATATTATTCATGATTCCTAGTATGTATTTTTTATCAAAATGTTTCACTTCGAGATAGTTCACAGGGGACACTATTTTTGGTTATATTTTATGAATAAATGAAACTACTAATATTTGGTTTCATGTATAAAAAATTAGATATAATTAATAATTTTATTAATAATTTTCATTATTCTTGATAAAAAAATAATTCCAAATTTTCTATTGATATTTTGAGATAATATAGGGTATGATGATTTTTTTTCAAAAAAATTGTATAATTTTATTTTTTTTCTTATGATTTAATATTTTTATTAATTTTATAAGTTTTAAATTTCTCATATTCATATTTTTATGGAAATTATTTAAGATAAAAATAGAGGTTAACTATTATTTAAATTTTATAATTTTTTTAAAAAATAACTTAAATATGTTTTGATATTTATTCTGATATATATATATATATTCTGATATTTTTTTTTTGAAGAAATATATATTATGATATATAAATATAGGTTATTTGTATATGTGTTTTATTTATGTTTTATTATATTTTATAAAATGTTGAATCATTATATATAGACACAATTTATGAAGCCCATGGTGATGTGACATACACACAAATCCTTTTTCGCTACCATTTTTTCTGAATTCCATTGATTTTTTTTCATAATTAGGATGTAAGAGAATTTATTTAGTTACATGTTATGCATTTAATATGATTTCAATATGTGTTTTGATTATTCACTAAAAATTTATTAAAATAATATTTTTTGTTCAGAGAAACATATAACAATGGGAAAATAAAGGGTTAAATTTTTTATATATTTTTGGAAAAATAATATTTAAAATGATAACATAACCATGTTCTGGTAATTCTTGAGTGCATTTTGAATTATAGTCAAAAAATTTCATTAATAATACTTATTGTTTTTAGGATGCATGGGTTACATATTATGGGGGTGAAATTATTATTCGTGGGTTATTTAAAGATATTATCCTAGTTGATTCGTGGGAAAACATTAAAAGATAATGATGTTATACAATACTATGCCTTTCATGGTTCAAATAAGATACTCTTTCATCTAATATTAATGAATTTATGTAGATGTGTTAAGATAATTATTTATTATCATTTTTATTTAGAATTTGAGATTCACCTCTACTTTCTATTTCACTAACAAGATAATTTATCATCTGGTAAATGAAAAATTGAAGATTTTATTAATATATGTATTTAAGTGGATGAAATTCCTACTCTAGAGAAAATTTTTGAGGTTTTATTTTTGGGTTTTAGATAATGGTTCTGTAAGATATTCTTTTAAACAGTTTTAAAAAATCCTTCATTGAAAGACTATAAAAATTATTGTTTTATTTATATGGTTATTGGATGTTTTCATATCATTTCAGAATATAAACCCATATCTCAAAAATTAGTTATTTTTATACTCTATGTCAAACTCCACACACCTTATCAAATGTCCTATAATTATCTATATTCAATTAATATATCCATATCAATATAAACATAGTTTCTACATTCATTTTGGAAAATTTATTTTATTTTTTCTTTTTAAATATATAGTTTACTATTATTTTCACCAGTTCCAAATATGTCTTATGAGTTTTCAAAAGGGAAAATATATATAAAAATAAAATAAATTTCAAAAAAATTAATAAGGATCATAATAAGGAATAATTAGTCCCATGTAAATCAATTATACTAGTATACACTTGCTCTTATAATAAATTTTTTTACGTAGTTGACCCAAAGAACAAGGTGGATCTTATTCATAGACCATTCCGGTCTCAACACAATGTACATTTAGTAACAACAAAAAAGATTAGTTCTTATAACATATTTTTCTTGGCCCAAAGGCCAAAGATAAAGTATTAGAAATAATCTAAAAATGAAAATAAATCCTATGTTTTTTGTCAAATTTTTACAAATGGGAGGATAAAGAATAAAGGTGAAAAAATGAATTAAAACATGAGATCAAAATATAAATACTTGCTCTGTAAAAATCACATTAAGTTATCATGAGTGTTTTGGTCTGAAAGACCTATTGGATTTATTCTCATATTGATAACTCCTTGATTTTTTTAAGATCATTCTTCCATCCTAGACCCTCCATGCCCAACACAAAATACCAATTTGGTTTCATCCTAAAATAAATTAGTGATAGTAGGAGTATGCCATCCAAGATTATAAATCTTCCAAAAAACCACACATTAATCAATATAGTTCTTGGTTTGTACACAAAATTAATCTTTTATATAATTATTACAATTTTAAACATTAGAATTTATGACCATTTTCATATTATGTTATGATATTCTCAGTATATAATGTTGAATACGTTATTATAATATCTTAGAAAATTTAATGTGGATCATCGGTGGTTGGATCATCTACCTTTATACCATCAATGTTATTTCAATAGTAATTTAGTATTTTGGAAGCATACATTCCAAATAATTGAATATATGTTTTTATAATATGTATTTTCAGATTGATCAGGAGAATAAATTAGATGGAAATTTTTATTAATAATGTATTTTCAGTCTATTGTTTCTATTACGTTTCAATACGTAATTTTGACACGTTGTATTCTTTTCTTACGGTAGATACATGATTTGAGTAGGTATCATCTTCACAAAAATAAAATTATTATCATTAATAATGATTCACACCATTCTATGTTTGGAAAAAAAAAGGATAGACATTGTTGGCACACTAATGAAAACTTATTTATAATTTTCTATAAACTAAAATCTTATTCACTGATAAAATTTTCAATATCATTCTTTATTATTGTGAAAAATTTGAAAAAAATTAAAATATATAAATAATAACTTTCATAATTTTTTTGATTTTTTATCTAATTAAAATAACAAATAAAACTCATTGATATATTTCCCAAACCCACAAAACATATATCACAATATCTAAAGTTAGTTAATGAAGTATAAAAACTATAAAAATATAAAAATAACAGTTAAAATGACTCACTAAATGAACCACCAAAACATGGTGGACTAGACCAAATTTTGGTCTACCTTGGTATACCCCATGACATGGTGAGTATAACCATGCCACAGTGTTATACATGGAAGCTTCCAATATTGTGTAATAATATATGGATCAACCTTCTTCTCTTAATCTAAGTTATCATGATATGTTGGTTATCATGTAATGATAATCTAGAGGAGTTCCAGTATCACAAAAAGTCATCTAAATGATAAAATATAATTTAAAATGATGATTTTTATGTTATAATGAGTATAAATTATTAAATGTTTATGAAATTTTTCATTTACTATCTAAAAGTTTTGGATTCCAAAAGGTATCATATTATGCATATATAAAGTAGTTCATAGTATACAGTTATTTTGTTATCTGAAGAGAATGAAACTCCTTGACTAAATTACTCTCTATCTCTAAATGCTCTCCTTACTTGAAACTAAAGGTTCATGATAATCATGGATCAAAACTAGTCATTTCAGAGAATCGAGAGATTCTCATGATCCATAGAATACTTTGGAGGGAGGAAACCACTGATTTCTCCTCAATGATCATTGTTAAAAATTTTCTTGAAGACTTGATTGATTGGTATAGGTTATTCCATTTTCTTTATTGTCTTACTATTAATTTCAATTATAAAAATTAATTCTTTATGTTTTTGGGTTTTGGTGTTTTTTTTCCAACACATTTATGATGATGGTCATTCCCCAAAACACACCAGTAGTGTTAGAGTTGTTTCTATTAAAGTCTATTTATATCTTTGGGTAAATTAAGAATGTTAGAATTGTAGTTTTCCAAAAACCACGATATAACCTATTTGAAATGGATTTTTAGGTTCTTGATTTTTCAAAAACACTGTATAGTGTTGTGAAAAAACATGAATAGTGATTCTAAATGTTATAACACCACATTAAAATGCCTGAAATTCTCAATATGGGTGACGTGATAATTTAATAGAAAAAATGACAATAAATTTATTCACTATGAAATGGTCTCAAAGTTTCTTCAACCTGGAATAAAGTTCTACTATGATAGACTATTCCATAGTTAATTCAAGTTTAACATTCTATTCTGATATTCTAAAGTCCTTCTCAAAACATAATAAGAGAAAATATATTTGTGATGGAATGATTTCGAAAAATAAAAAGCCAATAAAAATATGTTTCAATTATAACCCATTTTTAGATGAAATCTAATTAATTCCCAAAAAAGTGTTATAGAAATGAGCTTTGGGGACAAAATTAGTGTACGTCACAAAAGGTTTCGGAAAGATTCCCCATGTTATGACAACAAAACAAATTTATGATAGATTGAAAAATATCTATCGTTAAAAATAGGAATTGAAACAGATCTATAAAAATAACAATGTCTGTTGTTCTTTTAATAGATATAATTCATTGTAAAACATATTAATTACAATAGGTCTATCATAATTAGTATATTGATAAATTATTGCAAATAACTTTAGTTTTGACAACAAAAATCATAAAAGCAGAAAAATTACATATCATATTGACTATATGTGATAGATTTGTAGATCATCAAAAATACTCATCAAAATAATAAATTTCACCACAAATGTTCATTGTATTTAATTTTTCACCGACTACTTTTGAAAAACATATCTTCTTTAAAAAGATATTGCAAAAAACTCATTATAAATATAGTGTCAAAACCGTTCCCTCACTCACAAATTACTTCTCTCTCTCTCTATGTGTTTCTCTTGGTGATTTTAAAAAAAATAAGGATATAGATCAACTAATCGATATCAGAGTAGTAATATATTCTTTTCAATCAAGAGGTATTTATCTTAAATTTTATTTTATTTATTTCTTATTTTTTTATTAATAGATAATTAGTCAATAGTTTTTATTTTTTTAGTTTGAGGTAAATATGTTAATTTATTAGGTGTTTAATGTAAATGTATTCATAAAATATCATATTTAAAAAATTAAAATTTATTACTATTATTATATTGGTTATATGGTTGATAAATTTTAATATTCTTATATATTATTAAAATTTTTTTTATAAAAAAGGAAAATAGTTATTTATATTAAATAATAATAATTATTAAACTATGTAATTATAACAATTTATTAAAAATTAGTGTAACAAAATTATACAAATAAAAAAAAAGTAAAAACACGTTTTGAAATATAAATATTATTTTAAATTAATAACAAATTAAATGTAAGAAAAAACAAAAAACAAAATATAATATTTATATTTATAAAATAAATATAAAGTATAATAACTATTAAAGATTACTTGAAATTAATAAATTTGATTTAACTAAAAACTCAGTAATTATTATAGTTAAACTTCTACAAAAATATGAAATTATTTATATTTTATGAAAACAATGAAGATAATATTATTAATTTTTTTAAAATTAACTCAATATATTAAAATTTAAAAATTAATAATAATATTTTAGAAAATTATCTAAAAAATAATTTAAATTTATTTATATAATTGTAAATAATAATATAATTATTATAAAATTGATTAAAAATAATACATTAAAAATAAAATAATGAATAAATAATTATTTTTAAAAAGGAAAAGAACTAGTACATAAAGTATAATTGAAAGTAATTTATAATAAAGTAACAATAATTAGTTAAGTTATAAAGTCATTATTTTTAATTAGGAAAAAATATCTAAAATTAGAAAATAAAAAATAAAAAAATTACATGAATATATAATTAAATATAAATAGAATAAAAATAAAATTTCGTAAAAACTGGATAAATTATTTATATATATACAAAAAAATGAATAATTAACTATAAAATTAATTAAATTGAATAAAATATATTAAAAATAATAAGAAAATCAAAAATCAAAAAATAATAAAAATAATATTGTTAATACATTTATAAAGAAAATATATTATAAACTTTATAAAAAAATATAATAAAATTTTAAAATAATTAAAAAATGTAATTTAGAAAAATATTTTTATTAATTAAAAGAAAAATAAATTATTTATATTTTGATATAGAATAAAAAAATATTATAAAATTCACAGAAGAATAATTTTATATCAAAATTAAATAAAATTTAGGAAAACTTTTCCTTTTGGTTATTACAGAAGTTAATATTCTTGTTAGCATATTTTCATAACTCTATATAATTGACTTCCTTAAATGTCGATAACATAACCAAGTATATATTTATGCAATAATAATTACAAGACATCCAAAGATAAATATTGAAGTTTATTTGAAACCATTGATTAATAAGTTAAATTTATTATATAGTGATGGTGTAAATATATATGGTATTGTTGTATAATGGAATTATATAATAAAATCACCATTAATGTAGGAAATCAATGACTTTTCAGAATTTGATATTTAATCTCCATGAAGTATACACAGTCTTAGATCCTTTCTACACTTCATGGGTGATTTTAAATCATTTTGGTTGGTCAATAGAATAAAACATTATTTTTTTACTATCATTGGATATTTCTTTTAATCGATCATCCTTTCTAAAGGAATATAATAAATTTTAAAAATGGTAAAATTGAACTCGATGGTTATCCATCTGTGCTCTTGGTTATTCAAGTAAAATTTATCACCTCTTAATTATCTTGCATTACTTTTGGGTCAAATATAAACAAATAATAAATTAGAGGCTTTGAGAGAAATCATAATTGGATAAAAGTGAAGTATTTTTTTGTATTTACCATATTGGATTGATTTCCCAGTTCATCTCATGTTTTATATAATGAATATTGAGATAAACTATTTTGATAACATATTTTATATTGGGCTAGACATGTTAATTAAGACTAAAGATACTGTAAATGCATGGTGGATCTTTCCCAAATTTATAACTATCCTAAACATGAGCTATTAAAAAATGGCATATAATATAATTTAATTAAGACAAAAAAAATTATGCACTATATAAAAAAATTTATATATTATTATTTCATAGAACTGCATATTTGAGGTTATCATATGTCTATACATTTTTTTTATTTTTCTAAATGATCATATTATTGGGTTAAAAAATCATGATTTTCTTCTCATAATGGAATGGCTATTACATATTGGTCTTATAGGATTTTGGAATTCATCTAATTGGGATGTGTCAATCGGTATATCAATTTTTTTGAGAAATTTATATTTCTACATCAAACTATGATACATTGAATAATATGTAAGATTATTTTGGTGTAATTTTATATAAATTAGAAAAAATATTTCCTCCATTATTCTTATATTAAATATAAATATTTCTATTAAATTTACCTACTAAAGAAAAATTTGGTAGAATAATGTAGTTTCAATGGATGTACCCATTTGAGAGATGTATGGAAATTTTTAATAAGAAGGTGTGTAAAAATCGTGAGTTGAACTCGTTCTATTTTCAATCAAAAAAATTATTCAAAGTATAATTGAATGGGTCCTAATGAGAAAAATGGTAATAATGACATAGATAATATATTATCAGGTTTTAATTAATCAGGGGTTTATTTTGGTAATGGAAAAAATGATGGCTCTCATATGATGACTGACACAGATCCCAAACATTTTTTCTTCTCAGTTATGAAGAAAAATTTTAATTTATATAGTAAGTGGTTTTGTTAATAAATTTTGTACATTTTTTTAAAAAATAAATATTATTATTTATTATATAGTCTAAATTTTATTTCTTATACAGTCTATATTAATGACTATCATGCAAATTACCCTAACTACTCTTAAGAAACACCACCATCATGATTTTTTCTTATGATTTGAAAGACATGTAAGTGAATTTTTTTATAATCATAAATATTAAATGAATTTCTTAATTTATATAATAATAATAAATTTAATTTTTTAAGGTATCATGACATGAAAATAAAATTTATAGTCGATTATATTTATTGAGTATGACGCCCTACAAATTGATGAAATATTATAATGATTACATGGTTAATGGATTTCAATTTCACATAGAAATAGATGGAATATTGAAAAATTAAATAAACAGTGATGTTTTTTTAAATAGGAACACATCATAGAGAAATATAAATTTAACTTTATGGCATATATATTTAATAATTCAGTTACTATATCTAGTACAATGTTATGCAACAATATTTAAAAGACATTATTTTGGTCTAGATAGTGGGTTATGCATTCATCCACGTCATGGAATTATTGAAATTATGGGTAAAATTCATCTTGTAGAAAATGAACCATTTATTTTTCCATAATAATCACATCAATTTGACTATATAAATTATACTAATTTGATGAGATATTTAAGCCATTTGTGGAGTGTAACAAAAATAAAATATCATGAGCTTCAGTGAAAAAGAAAATGGATATGTGGAGTTGTAGAATATTGAAATTTCTCAAGCAACATCACATAATTCATCACCTACTCAAAGAGATATAGATATAAAATATGAAAATTTTCAATTATGGTTTGATGGTGTAGATAATGTGGATGATGAAACTATTAATGAATTTGAAATAACTAGAGAATATGAAAATTAAGAACTTATGAAAATTGATAATACTGGGTAATAAGACTAATATTACATTACTAGTAAATATAAAATCCAAATAAAGATTGAAGTATTACATTCTACATACAATCATGATGAGTTTATATTAATTATTTTGAAAATATTTATTATTTTTCAATATTTTCATTATAAATTTATGTTATTTTTATTTTATATTAGTTATATGTTTTAAATATATTAAGATTATTTTAATGAAATGATACATAACTTAACTAAGTATGAGCAATATTAGGATGGTACTTTTAGAAAAATACACTTTCAATTTTTTTTATTTTTTTATTTTATGTCAATTTTCAACTAATATTACGATATTATATGTTGCAGCATTTTTTTAAAATTGGTTAGATAAGATCAATTTCAAAATCTTGTTTTGATCAAATTGTATAACATAAAATGTTGGAAATTTTAATTACTGATGGTACATAAAAAATTGGTTATATATAACTGATGATACATGTACCTTTCAACATCATTTGTTAAACTAATTAAAATATTTTGTTATAATTTTTTTTTTCAAAATAATCTTTCTATAAAATATCATACCTTTAATAATATAATAATTTAAAACCAGAAATTTTTAGAAACTAAATAAAAAATATAAGATTTAATGCTTCCCCACTTATCCATACTTTTGGTTATGTACTATGAATTTATAAATCATTTCATGATATTCCTTTGATTCACAATTAAAAATCTTGTGGCATTTTGAACTATGGATGGTAGATCTCATGTGAAAGATAAAACATTTATATTATATTTAAAAGATATAGTTTTATCCAAAAAATAGTTAAAAAATCATATGATAAAAATTAATCCTCAAAATTACTAAAATAAGGATAGAGTAACACTTTAGAGTAATGGAAAGGTGAATTTAAAGTATATAAAGAAATAAAAAATCTACAGAAATGATGATTTCAAGAGAATTAATAATAGTAGTTAGTGATATATATTTTTAGGAAGGAAGAAAAAAGTCACAAGTACATGATGTAAAAAATATAATAATAAAAAATGCGAATCATAAAAAGTTTCATATGGGACTTTTCATATCATTTTTATAAAAAAATACAACATAATGTAAATTTTTAAGTTTGTTTTTCTACTCACAACAAAACTAACCACCCATGTCTTTTGATATTGGTTATTTTTAAACATCTATTATTAAATAATCAATTTCAAAATACTAATGTATTAAACTATTTTTCTACTAGTGTGAAACTACCATTTCATTATCATATGGTGTGGTCATTATAATATTTAAAAGGTATGGTTGTGGTTTTGTTCAATTGATGATTATAGATCCTATTCTTAAGTAGTGTATGAATCTTGGTTCTAATACTCATAAAAATAAGTAACTTTAAATATGAATTTTATTTAATTTATTTTTATTTATTTTAATTATAAATTATTTTACAATTTTTCCCTATTTTAATAATTATTTATATCTAGTTTTTGTCCATACTTGGGTTATTTTTTAGGAACTATTTTTCTTTTTCATGGGTTTCATAGGATCACATTACTTGAAATGTTTGACGTCGCATGTTCAGTCACAAGATGGAATATAATAACTAGTGTTTGTTATTTTTAATTAATTTATTTTATAATTTACTATATTAATAAATATTTACAAGGTTTGTGGTCTCCTATTTATGATAGCATGAGACCCTCAATTTGGGAAATATTAGATGTCTATATGCATGACTATTTTTGTTAATTTTTACACAATATTTAGAAGAGATCTATAAATATAAAATATGTGGTGGTCTTTAAATACTCTTTTACATGTATTCAACCCAAATATATCCCATCTATAGCATGTGATGAATTGTGAACTTACAAGATAGTAGATATATTTAAGAGGATATCATCTTCTAGTTAGAAACATTAGGGGATGTAGGTCTCCACACACATAGCCTGAAGTTTTACTTTTAGTATACATTATGAAAATTTAAAAAGTAACATTATTTATTAATTTATAAAGACCATTAATACTAAATTTATATAATAAATTGATATAGTTTGTGGTCAACCCTAATATTTCATGGTTTAATATATACATAATCATGTGCACTGGTCTTATTACTTCAAATACTATTTGAGAGATGCTGCAATAAATTATACTTAGTATTTATTTTTTTAGTTTTTAAAATTTATATGATTTTTTTACATTTTATATTTTTATTTATATGTTTTTTTAAGATATATGAGAAAGAGAATTGTTTCATGTAAGAGAGTCAATTAAATATACAGTACATGGATAATGAGGTTGTGTTCTAGTCATATTTTGAAAAAGAAGCTTCTCTACAGGCTATAATGAGTAGTATTAAAAAAGTTAGGCTGATGGGTATTGATTAAAAATCGATACTGCATTTTTATTTTGGTATTGAAGTGATTTAATAATTTTTATCTAAGTAATATTATATGGGATATTCACCCTTCACTTATTCTAATTGTGAGGTGAGTCCGAGATCTCAGAATGATACTATAAAGAGATTGTCCAGAGAGTGGAAAGAGTAGTGACGGTAGCAGGAGTAGTAATGTCAATAGCATGAGTGTATGATAAAGTATATGTAGAAACCTGAATACAGTTTAGAGAAGAATTTCCCTCCATTTAATGGTGTTTATACCCCACCCCATCAATGATAATAATATTTTGTTCTTTTTTATGAACATATTTTATGTTATTTGTGTTTTTAATTTATTCTTCATTGTTTTTAAAAAAATATTTTTTAATGAATTTTAATTTATTTTTTATTTATTTACTATTAATTATAATTGATTTAAAAATCTATCATAATTACAATTTACGATAGAATTATTAAACCCATTATAAACGATATTTTCTCTGGATTAAGAAGTCTATTATAAATATCTTTTCATGAAAGTATTTATGATAGACATTATTATCCATCATAAGTAAATTTTGTGATATATTAGAAAGATCATTGTAAATTATATGGTCCCTCATATTAATAGAGAAGATCCCTCTCAACTAATATTAATTTCAATCCAATTTTTATTTATGATCTATTTTAAATGTATTCTAGTCACAAATATTTTTTGTGATGTAAATCCATTGCATGTAACTTTTTGTGATAAAAATCCATTTCAAATAACCTGTAATAAATAAATAATTTTATAATAAAGAAACTTTACTCAATATGAACATAGAACCCAAAACTTGTAACACTATGAAACATTATTATAATTTTTTACTTTAAATTAAATTTAGTATTAAATATAATTCTTCACACACAACACCAAATAAAAACTAACCATGATAAATTTTAATAAGATAAAATATTATGTGTTTAATGTGACAATTGAAAATTCATTGAATTTTAGGGTATAAATTTAAGTAACCACATTTTTAAATATATGTATAAATAAATATAAATGGTAATGTTTAATATCAATTTTTTGATAAAACTAAATTAGTGTAGCTAAATAAATAATAAGAACATTTTATTCTTAAAAATATATTTTTCTAAAAACTTCATTTTTAAATACTATATATTATAATTTTATGAAACTAAATATATTAAAAATTAATGAAGATAAAATATATTTTGGACATTAATAATACATTATCAATAGTTAAATTTGTAATTAATATAAAATATGAATAATAGCAATTAATATTTAAAAATAATAATTTTCCTTTAAAAACAGTTTTTCATTATGTTTTATATTTCTATGTAAATGTTAAATAACTAAATTTTATAATTTTAATTTTAAAAAATTGACATCATTTTTGGATTTATAATAACCATATTTTATTTGGACTTATTCTTTTATTTTTATGAAAATATATATTTTTATGTAGATAGTGAAAAATAATATTTTTACAAATATCATTAATTATATTAAATCATTAAGACACAAGCATTGAATAAAAATTTATTAAACCTTTTTACTAATCAAATAATTATTTTTTAATTAATATTGAAAATTTAAAATAATCATTTTAATTTATAAATCTACGATTAACAATTTGTAACCAAATTAATATTTTTTATAAACTAGTTTTTATGTGTGATACATTAATTATTTTAAAATTAATTATCGTCACTTTCAAAAATCTTATATTATGAAATTATTTTCATACTTTTAGTCATAGTACCAAAATAATTTAGTAATATTTATTTTATTTTTAGTTATAAAAATAAGTTACCGGGGATAACGAGTTAATTTCGGTAAAAAGTTACTACTAAGGATAAAATTCCTAAAATCACTCAAACCTTGTCTAAAATAGTATTTGAGAGGATAGATCCAAAGTCATCACATCTATATTATTTTCCACTCTTGAAGCCTATTTACCTGAATAATATCTTTTTATTTTACATTATTACAAAAATTCTACTCCCTTCACTTATAAATGGAGACTTCCAACACCCATTTTAAATACACTATAAAATAGAATTACCCCTAAACTACATCAATTTTTTACTTTAAAATTATTAATATAACTAGTTCTTAATCCCCTTTTTATAAATAAAATCCTAAAATAATTCATTTTCATGATGTAATCCAATTAAAGGCTCAAACTCTCAACATGAGTAGCAATCACATATGATCTTTTTATTATTCTTCTTGTTTCTCCTAAAAATATATTTTATCCAATATAATATAATTAAATTATTGTTTTTAATATATTGAAATTTTATTATATTAATTTTAAAACCACTATCTACCCTACCCTCTTCCAAAGAAAAATGAGAACATCGTTTCGGTGTGTGAGAGGACTACCTCCCCTACAAAGAAAAATATTTCATTTTTTATAACTACCTAATGTGGAGTGCCATATGTGGATTGTTATAAAAGGGTATTAAATGAATAAATATGAAATTGAAAACATTTTTATGATTATACAAATATAATAATCTTTATAACTTTTTCATGTTATGTGGAAAATGAAAACGATGTATATGTTTATGTGCAGACTACTACCTCCATGAAACGATGTACTTCTTTTTTCATCATCACCCTATATGGATGGTTATATGAATGTAGTTAATGAATAAATATGATATTATTATGTAAAAAATGGTTCTATAAGGGATATTTTAATTTTTAATGTGTTATTAACATACCAATTTTTTAAAAAAAATTACCAAAACAAGATCATCAATGTTTCATATACAATAATCATGACTAAAATTATCATGTAATATAATTTGGCATTAATAAAAAAATTATAGATCATTTATTATGATAAATTTTAAAATATTTTAATTATGAAATTGTATCAATGGATGGGAATCAATATTAACCTTTAAAATCATGCTCAGACCAACCAAATCGATAACATTTTGTAATGTAAATAAACTATAATTAACTAATAAATATAAAATAATTGTATGTAATTAAAGATTATATAGAGTAATATTTTAGAATATGGTTATAAAATATTTCATTAATATGATTTTTTTATAATAATATAGGATAATTAAATTCTATATATATTGAGAGTTGAGATATGAGTTTCAACTGAAATTTCTTTTATTTGAGACATGTTTTGTATTATGAACCTATATTTGTTTACATGGTGTATATAATACCAATTTTAGGTATTATATAATTAATATATACTCATTCATTGAATTTCATGTTTCATTTAATTTTTTTTATTTCAAATGGGTTTTTGATCAACTTTTATAAAATTTGTAAGTTTTCCATTGGAATTTCCATTCATTGAGATAGTTCTTCATGTTGTGCACCTCTTATTATTTTATATGGTATAATTACTAAAATATTGGATTTTATTATAATTATTAATGTTTATTTCAAGGTATTTAATTGTCTTTTGATGAATCACTCAATATAATCCTTCTGATTCTAGTGTTACCAAAATTTTTAAGAGTTTTCTTGACTCAACTTATTTTCTTGAGTGAAAATTATTCCACATTGACTATGGTTATTTGTGATTATTTTTATTACATAATATAATGATATTGTATTTTATTTCTTCATATTCAAGGGAAATTAAATTATCATATCAATTAATTCTTCTTTGATTGATTTTGTTCTTAATAAAATTTTATGATGTTAATAATAATTCTCATTCTCTCCAAATAAGCTCTTTCTATTCCATATCCATGTACACTCCTCTCAAAAAACTATTTTACAAAATAATCCATTTTTAAAATAAAATTTATACTATAAATTGATATAATTTAGATATCATGTTATGTGGCACTATTTTTAAATGATATAAAACCCATTTTATTTCCCCAAGTTTTCAGGATATGGTTGATGTTTGAAATATTATCGAATCCATATGTATGTATGTCAATAGGAGGGGACCTATATCACTAAAACATTATTTAGTTATGGTTTTATATCACATGATATAAAAATGGGTTTTGATTTTTTATCCTTTATTAAAAAATGGTAGAAAATTTTTATTCTCGATTCACTAAAGGGTTGAGGGAGGTAGTGTCTAAGCCACCATGTAATGGGTTATCAGATTTTGATGCATGAAACACAATATAATGATTTACTATGATTATATTTATATGTTTGTTCCTTGTTGTGTTATTTTTTCCTGAGATTCCATGTTTTTATGTAATATGCATATGATTATTCTTTATGATTCATGTTTATTATCTTATACTCGAATTCCATATTATATGTTTATTAACTTGAGATATCTTGTCCTTTTATCTGGACTTACAGAAACTCTTTTTTCTATTTTCTTTTTAATAATACATTTATCCCATGATCATGTTTTCTCATTTATAATTATCTAACCCTTTATGACATATTGATGGGTGTTTACCTTACTGAGTGTTTGGTCTCAGCATTTCTTATGTTCTTTATTCCAAAGGTTATGAAGATGAGTATAACTTATGATAAGTCTATAAGGTATTCTATTATGGTTTTATTATAGAGAAATGTTCATAATTTATATAACAAAATTTTCATATGTGGTTGATCCTAAAACACACTAAACCTTACATTCTAGGGATTGATAGATTATTTGTGATATGTAATGATTAACTTATGGAAATAATGTAAAATAACGATATGTTGAGCTTTGTTCATCTATCCTGATATCATTTCTAGTTTTAAAGTATTTTTTTCCAACACTAGAACTGAGAGTGTGGGTCCAAGGTGCCTCAGTTGGTATCAAATCATTTCTAGTCATTTTGTGATTAGTTTAATTATTTTTAGAGATTAGGATGACTAAATATTAGTGATAACTCTAGGAATAAGTCTATGTATAAAATAATATCTTATTAATTTTTGAAAGATGACATTGTGGGGTTTACTATAAATAAATTACATACCTAGATAAAAAAATTGGATGCAGTCTCTGGAATAGATGCACCTCAAGGTAATATCCCTCAAAAGACTGTTTGGGTATTAAATCGATCTTTACCTAGTGAGGAACAAAGAGATATAAATGTACACTTGGTTTATCACTATTGGGGGATATGATTTGGTGATTTATATTCTCTTTATGAAACATTATGAAGTATTTGAATGGAATCTAAGGGTGTAACATATAACAAAATTTGTTAGAAAACCTAATAAGAAAACAAAAATACATTGAAGGAGTTATAGGTTTATTTAATTATATAATAGTTTTATGGGAATTATAATAGGTTCAAATGAAGTTTTCATTGGAAAATATATCTTAATATTGGATTTTCATATTCATATAATCATTTAATATGGTTTTAATAGATATTATCCTAACCATATTAGTTTTTGGAATTTGGTTTGAAATAGGATCCTGAAAATGATATTCTGAATGGTTTATCCCTATAAACTCCAATAACCAACTAAGGAAGAATATATTGTACAAATTTTCATTACAAATTAAAATATCAATATATTCCTATTATTTTGGAATGACTATTCTAATAATATCTTAGATTGTGAAGTTGATATCACAGTAAAAAATACATCATTATTTTCTTATAGATTCCTTAGTATCCAACATTAGTGAAGAATAATTAAAATTGCGAGGAAGTAATTTTTTAAGGAGGATAATGTAACACCTTAGTATTATATTAAATAATTTTATTTAATTAAATACTATGTTGAATATCTTCATTTACACACAACACTGAACTAAAACAAATCGTAATACATTTTACAAAGATAAAATTAAGTATTAAATGTGATAATTATGATATAGTCTTTTAATTAGTGGGTATAAATAGAAGTTATATAATTTTTAAATATAAATAAAAATAAAAATAAACTTTAATTTTTAATATAATTTCATTTGTAAAATTCAACTAGTGTAGCGAAATAATTAATAATAACATTTTATCCTTAAAATTTATTTTTATAAAAATTTCTTTTTTAGGATATATGTATTTTTATTTTAAGAACATAAATATATTATGTTTTAATGATAATATTATATATTTGATAATAATAGTTCATTATCACTAATATATAAATTTATTAATAAGAAATAAGAATAATAATAGTTAATATTTGGAAATAAATTGTATTTATTTATATTTTTTGTCGCCATATAAACTTTAGATTATGAAATTTTAGAATTTTTATTTTATGGAATGAATTTTGTTTTTTTATTTATCATTAAAATATAATCTTAATAAATTTTTTTCTAAAAAATTGATTTTTAGTTGAAAATTGAAAATTACCATCTTTACAAATATCATGGATTTTATAACATCATTAGGATAAAAGCATGAGTTAAAATTTAATTAAACCTTTTTCAAAACCAAATATGTATTTTATAAGTAAAATTATATATTTTAAATATTTTTTTTAATTTAAAAAATCCTGATTAACATTTTCAAAACTAATTAATATTTTTCTAAAAACTATTTATTATATATTACACATTAACTATTAAAATTAATTTTTATCACTTTTAAAAATTTAATATTATTAATTAGTTTCCCTCTTTGGTATACTAATACCAAAATTATATAATAATAGTGAATTTAATTTTTTTTATAAAAATAAGTTGTCGAAGGTAAAAAAAGACTTACCGTGGAAAAAGTTAATTTGGGTAAAAGGTTAAAACTATGGGGAAAATGAATAAAATAACAAAAAACCTATCTCAAAATGAGTTTTTGAGAGTAAAGTCTAGAATTAATCATCCCATATATATTATTTTCTACTTTTTGAGCCACTTTCCTTGAATAGTGACTTGTCATTTTATATTATTACCAAAATGCTCCTCTTTTCACTTATAAAAGGCGACTTCCACCACACCTTTTATATAAACTCTAAAATTAAAATTCCTAGTAAACTATAAATTTTTTAAATTCATATGATCACCATACCATCTTTGTTAACACCCTAATCTATATAAAATCCCTAAATCCTCTATTTCTAATGGGTACTCTAAGATAAGGTTTATACTCTCAATGTGAGTACCAATCACTTATTAACTATTTTTCTTCTCCAAATTTAACCTATAAATATATTTTACCCATTATAATTTAGTTAAATAGTTTTCATTAATATAATAACATTTTATTATGTTAATTTTATAACTATTAGCTATCTCTGCCCTTCTTTAGAGAAATGAGTCCATTATTTGTGCGTAGGTGTGGACTACCACCTCCAAAAAGCAATGTATTTAATTTTACATAGTAACCTTACATGGATGGTTCTAAAAATATATTGAATGAAAAACATTAAAGTTATAAAAAATTATTATTTTTTAAAGATAAACCATTTTATACCTTTCACTTGTTCAATGGAAAATGAAAACATCATTTGTTTTGTACGTGCAGACAACCCCCTCCAAGAAATGACACACCAATTTTTCATTACCATCCTACATGGAGGGTTATGAGAATTTAATTAATTAATAAACCTGATAATATTATGTAATTATTATTTTTTTGGTTCTTTAAGGTTTATATTAATATTTATTTTTTTATTAACATTCTAAATTCTATTCATCAGAAATTACTAAAACATGCCCGTGAGTGATTTTGTCTTCAAGAATCTTGACTACAACTATAATGGAATAGAATTAGTGATTTATTAATCATTATAAATCATATATTCCATTAAATTTAATAATATATTATTTATTAACTTTGTATATATACATGGTAATCAACATTGACATTTTAAAGCATGTGTGAAACAATCAAAATTGATAACATCTGGTAATGAAAATAATATATAACTAATAAATGTATAATAAATTATTATAATTTAAGAGTATATATGGAAATTTATATGAATGAGGGTATGGAATATTTTATTAATATTCTTTTTTTTCATTATTCATGAGGTTAAATAACTTATGTGAAATTCAAGAGTTAAGGTAAGGGTTTTATCTCAAACTTCTATTCTTTGAGAAATGTTTTGTATTATACACCTATTTTTGTTTATATTGTGTGTATACTACCCCTTTGTGGTATTGTATCATGAATAACACTTCATTCATTTTATTTAATTTTTAATTTAAAATTTTCTTTTTCAAATAGTTTTTCTATCAAATTTTATCAAGGTATTAATGTATTTCATCTCAATTTCCATTCATTGAAGAATGTTTTCATGACATGAACCTATTATTATTTTTTATAGTATACTTTTAAATAACCTCACATAAGTATCCTAGATCCAGTGATTACATTATTACATTTTTACTAGATATAAGCACTCATATACCAAAGGACCAAATTGTTTAGTAGTCTTCATAAACAAGATACATACCTAAATCTCGTAATAAATTTGAAGACATAAAATGAATCATAGTATTTTATTTAAGGATTAATATATAATATCAGTGAATATATATCATAATACACTTCCTGCATCCAAGGAAAAAGGAAAAAATAAATAGAGGTCTCATATACATAGTAAGGGTTACATATAATGGAAACTATCTTGAGTAAATAAAATATAATCAATATGGAAAGGTAAATAACAAGAAAATATTTTCATTTAATCAATAACTTGAGAATGAATAATAATATGGAATTATTAAATAATGATCAAATAATTCCATATAAATAATCAAATGAGGTTGAAACTTATCCATCGATATCATAACTATTCAAACAATCATTGGAAAGTAACAAAATATTTCATAATAATGGAATGAATAATTTCATACATCTAAAACATACCATTGATTCCTCATTCTAATACATCTAAAAATACCATAAAGGCCTCTTGATACGACGTCTATAAAAATGTTCAAGGGCTAAACCAAATACTTATTCTATTTTTTCTCACCATAACTACCTATGAACTTAGGGGCTTTGTAATTTTTCCACAATAATCACTTAATAAGTACAATTCATTCTTCATAGGAATAACCAATACAACTTTATAAATATTCCTTAAAATAAATAATTATATATATATATATATATTGTAAGAACTATAATAAAAAATTTCAATACTTTACCCTGTTAAAACTAATCATAAACAATCCAAATAAATATTAACGGATCATTAAAAATAAACCAAGTAGAGTATAAATAAAATAAATGGTTATTTTCATTTATGAATATAATTTCCATTTAAATATCATTAAAAACATTCTTAGGAAAAATTCCTTTTTAATTGGAAATCCCTTCACTAAAATCTATGTAAATATAAAATATCAGGGAAAAAATTTTAATTGAAAAGAAACAAGGAAAATTTTAAGGAATATTCAATGTGGTGGTTGATCATGATGGTGGGAAATTATATTCATGTCGTATATGTTACAATCATGATTACATTTACCTTTTTAAAAAATAGTCAAAAGTACCTCGGATGGAAGATGACAATAAGATTCCTTTTAAAACATTTTTAAAAAGTAAATCATGGGTAAAAAATTGTTTAAAAAATAATTATAAAATATTAAAAATATTATTTGAAAGATTTTAAGGAATATATTCTCATAGAAGAGAAATATTCTTAATCAACTAGAAAAACAAATTCGATTTTCCATTAAAATATTATTTTATAATCTTTTGTAATATAAGAGTAGAAAATTTAAGGAAAAATTTTAAATTGTATAAATAAATAGTGTATAATAAATTATATATACATATATATATTAATATATACATATAGAATAATTCCCCCAATATAGGATTTAATATAAACACTTATGAATATTGATGAGATTTTTGAAAAAAACACTTTTCTATTTGATAAATTTTGAATCATAAACCCCTTGAAAGGAATAAATTAAAATGAAACATTGAATATAGTTAATATGAATTTAATAATTATATATCATTTAAAAGTTTCAGTATATACACCACATGAAAGAAACAAGTGGTGAATATGGCATATGCCTCATGGAAACAAAATTGGGATAAAAAACGCTTACTTATGGTCTAAATTCCATTATATGTGTTATAAAATCATGTATAATAAAATAAAATTATTATAAATATATTATATAACCATAATAATATAGGTCAAATAATATATGATTTATTTATTACCTTTTATCACCCATTAATAAATAACTTTTTATTAAAATCATAGCTCTCAGTGATCCCCACTCCATTTTTCATGAATGTTTTAGTTTGGTGGTTTTGGTATTTATACATTGATAATGGTTCCATAAAATAATTTTTTTATAATTATATAAATTTAATATATATTAATTAAATCCATCCTTATTATCATCCATTTAATCATAAATGAAAAACAGACTGCATCGCTTCATGGAGGTGGTAGTTCACACATACGAACGTGCAATGTTATCATTGTCCAATTGATTGGAAGGTGGAAAGGTATATAAGATTTTATAATTCTAGAAGAATATTTATGTCATAAATATAATATGTATTCAATATTTAAATATTTATAAAATTCCATGTAAAGTGTTTAGGAACAATGAATTACACTGCTAAATGGAGATGGTAAGTCGTATATACGCATGAGGGATGTTTTTTCTTTTCCAACGATGGAAAAGATATGAAAAATGGTTTTATCATAAACTAAAAAAATATAATTATATTTATTATGTTTTAGTTATTATTTTATTATGATTACAATATATTCATAGGTTTTTTAATAAGAATTAAATTCATATGTATTGATTAACATGATTACCTATTATTTGAAAGACATCCATTAGATCTTCTCTTAAGGGGCCAAGGGTTGGTCTTTTAGAAATACCAACACCGCAATAACATAGAAAAAGTTATTTATAATAGTATATTGAATATTTTTTTTCAATATAATGAGCTATAGATGGTGTATATAAGAGTGTATTGGTGGTTCCCTTTTATAGTGAAAGAAATTGCGCACATTGAATTAATAAAAGGACATACATATAATAAATTAATTTTCATGTGAAAGTAGAAAATGTCTAAATATTTTATAAGATAATATAGGATATAGTTGAAATTCATTATAGCAATAACATTTGGATAGGTTTATTTGTTACTTTTAACCTTATCTTCATGTTTAACACCTTAATTCACATGTTTTATCCTTAACTGTGGTAACAACTTCTTCACTCTTAAAGGGTTATAATTTGATTATAAGGTGTAAATTAGATTATAAATGGACAAGGGATGAAATGTTTGACCATATATTATCCAAATTTATTTTTTAAATATATTTATAATTTTTAAAATAATTTATTAAAATATTATTTTCATAAAATATCATTAATTCCATTTTTGACACTATTCATTTAATTTGAATTTAAAGGCAACAAGACAACGACGTAATTAAAAAATAATTCTTTCGTAAAATCATAATACGTAATATTTATCTAAAAACCATTTTAACACAATAATTCATCCATTTTTTATTACATTTTATAATTTTTATATCATTTATTTAATTTTTATATTAATTAAATAAATATTATATCTATGTAGCATAAGAATATAGGGTAATTATTCAATCACTAAAAAATAAAAATAAATTACTATGATAAATAAAAATAATTTATATTTAAAATAAACATTTATAATGAAACATAATTTCTATTACACTTATGATAAACTATTAGAGATATCAAAGTCAAAAGAATAACATATTTTACTTTATCGTTACATAAATAAATATAATGGTCATAATAAAAAAAATAGCACCAAGTGGACATATATTTGATACATGGATAGAATATATAAACTACACCCATAAAATAGGATAAATCAAGGTTTTAGGTTTATTTTGATACCATAACTCATTATTTAAACCCTATTTTATAGATTTTACCCTTATTGAGGTGATAAAAAAATTACCATGATTACTATTCATAATGGAAAACAAATAAAAGGGTCCTGTTTACCATAATTGTAACTCTGGGTTCCAAATATGGAATTAATATTTCAATATTAAATTTCTAAAAGTAGTAAAAATAAATTTAACATAATATCAAAAAATTCAATGAAAAGTTGTTTTTCAGAAAAATGCTCATTTGAGTATAAAAATATTTTTATAGAAAATTAAAATATATAATTGATTACAATGAACGTAATTGAATTATTAATAACATAAGAGAACTAAGTTTTCTTATAAATAATTTCAAAACAAAATGTAAATTTGTAAATTCTTGAAAAAATATACTTTTCAATGAAAATCAGTATTTTTACTATTCATAGAAAAGTCAACCATTTCAGAAAATTCTCAAAAATAGAATCTAAGATACTTATTTAAATGATTATTTAAATTATTCATTTTATTTTTTAAAATAAATTTTTAAAAAGTTAAAAAATTTAAATATATTATTTCTTAGAAAAAACAATAAAATTAATTTTCAAGGAAGCATATTTTTAAAGCATAATATGAATATACAAAAAAAATGTTTCTTTCTTAATATTTAATCAATGAATTAGTATATGGTGATAAATTTATATATATTTCATAATGTGGTTATTCATTTTCATACCCTCCAATTCAATGTCTAGGTTTTAATGGTCATAAATAAATAATACAATTTTAATAATATGTCGCAGTATATTTAAACTCAATGTTGATTATAATGAAAGGTATCAATGAAATTAAATTTATTTAAAAAGAAATATATTATAAAATATTAAGGTATTAAATTCTACCCCATTAAATAAATTTTTCCCTCAAAATTGTATATCAGTCCTCAAATCTTTAACCTATATTGAAAAATCACATCGTACAGAGGGATAATAAAACACATTTTGAACACGAAATGTGGGAAACATAAAGGTTACCTCTCATATCACATGTTGGGTTCCCAGCTAAGGAGACCATTTTTGTGAAGTTAAAATATAGACATATAGGAGAAAACTAACATCTAATTACTAATATAGATTGATATAGAACATGGCCATGGGAAAGTTAATGACCACAAAACCCTAAATTAGTGATGGGTGAAAAGACCATCAATGCCTCTAAAATGAAGGTAAAAGGATAATTTTCTTATATAAATACCATTTTCCTAATTTCATGGGTTACTTTACCATCTTAACTATGATAATAAGAATATTTTCTTATTTTATAAGCATAATTTCATTCTTTAAACAATTTCCACCATAATATCATCTTTTCTCCAAATGATGAGAATTTAATATGAATTTTTCTATACCTAAATCACTAAATTAAACTTTTAATTGATCACATGATCCAAAAAATGATTACAATATATTCCTCTTACAACTAGTAATTTTCAAAAACCATAATGGTTAGAACAAGGTAACTGAATTCCAAAAATTAAAAATCTATCATATGAATAGATACGATATTAATCTTCATAGTCTCCATAGTAACACCCCAATTTAAAATTACATCATCTAATAAATAATTAACCCCAAAATTATTCAAAAAATCCCAACCAAGTTAAAATCCCAAAAAAATCATAATTATTTGATCACATATTCTTCTGAGATTAATTTTACATTTATCTCTAATTAACATTAGTCACTCATTAATTCATATACCCAAAAATATATATTCTCTCATCAGGTATTCTCTAAAACACTCTAATCATTTCTATGAATAACATTAATCACCATCAAATGGAAATAAAATTATATATTCTTCTATAAATTATCTCAATCTTTATTCCTCAAATTATTCTTACCATATCATATAATATTCCCAATGTATTTCAATTATTCCAAAATAGAAATCATCACATAGTCACTAAATCAATTTCAATCCCATGGTTATCTATATGAAAAATGTATATTATCAAAACCATTTGACAATTTTATCCCAATAAAACATAATTATCTCAACATCATTGATCATATTACCAATAAATTTAAACTAGTTCCCACAAAATATAAAATTAATACCCCTCAAATAAAATTTCCACTAAAAAATATACTAAACCAAATGTTTTAACTATAAAAAATATCTCTAACAATATTATTAATCATCCTAATATCTCTTCACACAAAATATAATAAGTTTAATCTATGTATTTAAACTTAATATCAACCTTAGACTTATTTTCCTATGACATTTTACTTTTATACTATATCATTATGACACATCATAAGTTTTTATAGGTTATATAATCTAATTGATCCTAATGGTTCATAAATAAAATGTGAATTAACCCAAGAATATCACCCAGGAGTGTAAAACGATGTCTTCAGTAAGGGAACACTCACTGTGCACTAGAATTATGGATATTATATACTCGGTTAACTATTTTTGGTGTTATTACCCCAAGATCATCTCTTCCAAAACAAAATCTACTTATCGTATTCATAAAGGGATGTATTTCTAGAAAAAAATTAATAATATATACCTTACAAAAACATTGGGATGTTATCCTATACTTAGAGTTATCCTCAAATTCATTCATAGATTTATATTCCATAATTTATGTTTTTCTAAATCTAGTTCTAAGGGTTTCTATAAAAACATACTTGGATACTGACCATAAATACCCTAAATATATTATAACAAAGTTGGTGGTTGCTTTTTAACTTTGGAATAGATATATGTGATTCCATCACAAAGTACTGAATGGTTTATTTATCATTGTAAACAAGACACATACTTTAGTCACACATTACATTTGAAAACATAAAACCTAAAATAGTATTTTCATTTATGATACCATTATTTATTCTAGCATATCCATGCATAACAATCAAATAATAGTTATTATAATCTTAGAAAATGAAAACAAATAAATGGTGAGCACAAATATTTAGTAAGTGTTAAATAAAATGAAATTTATCTTATTTAAATAAAAAATTTATATGTAAAGGTAAATAATTGAAAACACCTATCATTTTATCAATAACATGAGCATAAATAATAATATGTCATGAATAAATAATTATCAATTAATGTCATATAAATAAAAAATGATCTTGAAAATTATCCATGGATATCATAATTATTATAATAACAATATGGAAATAAATAATTGATTTTGTAATTTTGGAATTACTAATGATGGAAATTTCAAACCTACCATTGAGATCTCAGGCCAAGACATCTCAAAGTACCATCATGGCCTATTGATGAGACATTTAGATAAATTTTCAAGGAATAAGCCCCGTAACCAATATATTTTATCTCATGATACCAACTAATACATCAAGGGGATATATAAATCTAGTCACCACCTACCACATAATAATTACAAAGAAGTCATCCTATGAACAAACAACATTAATTAATTAATATCCTGAAAAAATTAATAATTTTCTATATTGGAAGAACTATAATGAAATTTTTTAATACTTTTCCCAATAAAAACTGATCATAAACCATCCTTTCTTAAAAGTATAAAAAATGAAAAATATTATAAAAAACATCATATTTTGAATGATTCATTTAAAATTTTAAAGGTTTATATAATGTTTTAAGTGATCATAATAGTAGAAAATTTTGTTCTTGTCATATACATTAACACAATGATTCCTTTTACATTTTCTTAAAATGGTAAAATGTACCTCATATGGAAAATAAATAGATTATTCCTTTTAAAATTTCTAAAAAGTAAAACACGTGAAAAAAGTTAATTGATAAATCATTTTATAATATTAAAAATATTATTTAAGACATTATAAGGAAAATATTTACATGAAAGATAATATTCCTATTCAAGTAGAAAAACAAAGTTGGTTTTCCTTGAAACCATTTTTTAGGTATCTTGAGTACTTACATAGTGAAAAATGAATGGAAAACTTTTGATTTAATGAAATAAACATAGGATAATAATATATATTGGTTTTAAGATATAAATATTAAATAATTCCCTTAGATAAGACTTTAACGTAAACAATCCCAAATAATGATGAGATTATGAAATAAACCATTACTGCTTTGGTAACTTTTTAATTATAACTCCCATAAAATTAATTAATTTGAATGAAACAATAAATATCACGATATATAGTTTATCATGATATATCATATATAAGTTTTGGTATATGAACCACATGAATGAAACAAGTGGTGAATATAGAATATGTCTTATAGGAACAAATTTAGACGACAAACCTTATCCCAAATCTAACTTCATTCACACGTGTTAAAAACATGTTTATAATAAAATTGTAATTATTATAAAAAATTATATAATTTTAATAATATATATCATTTCATATATGATTTATTTATTACCTTTTATCACCCATTTATTAATAATTCTTTATTAAAATCATTATTTTGGGGGATAACTACACTGTTTTTCATATATGTTTTAATTAAGTGGTTTTTGTCTTTGTTATTTGATCATGGTTAAATAATGTACATAATTTTAATCATGATATAAATATAATATATATTCATTAAATATCTCCTAATAAATATCTATATAAAGAATAAATGAAAAACGAATCACATTTCTTCATGGAGGTGGTAGTTCACATGAAAGCACAAGAGACGTTATCATTTTCCAATATATTAAAAGGTATATATGAAAATATAACTCCTAAATAATAGTTTGTTAATAAATATAATATATATTTAATATTTACATCTTTATAACTATCCATTTATTTTGGTGATGAAAAAGAAATTACACTGCTATGTAGAGATGGTAAGTTATACATACGTCCGAGAAATGTTTTCATTAATCATAGGATAGAAAATAGATGGAAAATATATATACCACAATCATAATAACATAAAATTATATTAAATATAATTTATATATTATTTTACTATGGGTACTAAATATTTTTATAAATTTAAAGAATAAATAATTCTGAAATAGTCAGAAAGCACGACTACCTCTTCTTGGAAAGTGATCATTTAAATATTTAATTTTGGGATATAAGGTTCACCTTTTAAGAATACAAGAACAACCAAAACTTGTATAAACATGTTTAAAATAGGTTTTCTCATAGTTTGGTCAAGAGAAAGTCTCTATGGGTTATATATAAGATATGAGTGGTGGTGCCTTTTTATAGTGAACGAAAGGACACATGAAATTAATAAAAATATTTAAATATAATAAATTCATTTTCATGTGAAAGTAGAACAATGTGGCCATATTTTTTAAGAAAATATAATATAGGGTATAAAAAAATTCAAAAAATTAAATTTGGCTAGGTTTTCTGGTATATTTAACATTTTATTTTGGTTTAAACCCTTTTTCAACCTATTTTAACCTAAACCATGGTAACAAATTTTTCACACTTAAAAGGATATAATTTTACATATACGATTAAAATTGGTTAAAAATAAAAAGGTGAAATTTAAATATAATTATTTAAAAATAATAATATGTAATATTTATCTAAAACATTCATGGAAAATAATAATTGATCAAATTTTTATTACGTTTAAATATTTTAAAAATCTTTTTTTAATATTTATATTAATTGAATAAATATTTTGTCCTTGGTGAATAAGCATTTATGGTAATTATTCAATCACTAAAAATTAAAAATAAATTATTAAGATTAATAAAAATAATTTAACTCTCAAATAAACATTTATAACCAAACATAACTTTTTTTACCCTTATAATAAAATATTATAAATATTAAAGTCAAGAGAGTGAAATTTTTTACTTTATCTTTTCCTAAATTAATATAAAGTTCATAATCAATGAAATATAAAATCAAGTGGCCATATATTTGATAATTTTAAGTAAATTTCCAAAATAAAACTACTAAATAGGATGAAGGCGAGTTTTGGTTGACTTTGAGACTTTATCTCATGGTTTTAACCATATTTTACCCATTCTACCAATACTGTAGTGATAAAATATTTACTAAAGTTACTATTAATAATGAGAAAAAATGAAATGGACATTTTTATAAAATTTTATAATACTTTTTTTAATATGGAATCTATTTTTCAATATTCAGTTTATGTAATTGGTATAAATTAATCTAAAATAAAAACCAAAAACACAATAAAAAGCAACATTTCAGTAAAATGTCATTTTAAGTAAAAATATTATACCAAATTCAACCAAAAAATTTTATTCCAATAAACATAATTGAATTATTAATTATATAATTGAACTAATTTTTTATTTATAATATTTTAAAACAAAATTTTCCCTTGTAAATTATTGAAACAAAAAATATAAAAAAATTTGGGTACAACTGCGAAAGCGGTACACACACAAGGAAGAAAATTACATGTAACTCGCAAGCCCGAGAACTTGACCCCGCGACCTTCTCCTCACCCCTCAAGCCCTTACCACCCCACCACCAACAGTGGGGCCTTGAAACAAAAAATATATTTTTCAATAAAAATATGTATTTTCACTATTCATCAAAACATCAATCGTTTCATGAAATTCTCAAAAATTGACACTAAGATTATTATTAAATGTTGATTTAAATAATGGATTTTATTTTTGAATTTTTTTTCTAAAAGTTTAATAAATTAAATATAATATTTTTTCAAAAAGGTAAATAAAACATTTTTTAAGGAAACATATTTTTGAAGCATAATATAGATTTACTAAAAATTAAACTTCTATTTTCTAAGAATTTGTCAATTCATTGGTATTCAGTGAGAGCCAAATATATATATTACATAATTTGGATTTTCCTATTCATACCCATCAATTCAACGACAAGGTTTTAAAAGTTATAATTAAATAATAATATTTTAATAGTTTATCATGGTTCGTTAAAACTTGGTGTTGCACATATTATAGTATTTAAATTAAATTAAATGTATTTAATGAGAAATATATTCTAAAATATCAGGGAGTTAGAGTATTGAACAAACCATTGATTTTATTTATTTTATTAATTTTTCTTTCATGGTATTTATAGGTCCTTTCATGAATCCCTCCGTCTAATTCTTTTCATTCAACTATTACTAAATTTATAATGGGTCTTATTAACTCAACTTTTTTCTTGAGTAGTAATTATTCCTCATTGATTATGGTTATTGAATATAATTTTATTATATCCTACGAAGATATTATATTTTCATTCCTCCTTCTATAAAATAAAAATTACATTTTCACAAAAATTACATCTTCTTTAACGTATTTGGTTCTTCATAAAATTTGATGGTGTTAATAATAATTTTCATCCTCTCCAAATAAGCTCTTTCTCTCCGTGTCAATGTTCACTCTTACAGAAAATATTATACTTTGTTATTTTTAAATTTAAATCTGTTTTATTTCTATTGATCTTAATATTTCACTTTATAATTTTTCAAATGAATGATTTATCAATATTTTTATGATGTGGTTTTCAATGAAAGTATTTTTTAAAATATTGAAAAGGCTTCTCATTTCTTAGTCACAGGTATTTTTTTCCCCAGCACATTTCTATCATAAAATGGTTTCTATAATTTTCAAAAATTTATTATTAATATTTCCTTCAAAATATTTTTAATTTTTTTTTCAAGTAAACTTCACAAAACCAGCATTCAAAAGTGTCCTATAACTTTATTTTTTATAAAAATGTTGATAATTTTTTATAAAAAATATTATAATTATTTTTCTTCCATTTTCCAATTTACCTCAAATATATCAATCACCATTAGAGTTATTTTTTATGAATTAACATATAAATTATTTTATGAAATAATCCTTTTGGGTGAATAATTTTTTTGGTATAAACTAATCTACTTTTTATATGAGTTTATGTGATACTATTTGGAAATGATATGAAACCCATTTTCTTTACATGGTTTTCTATGGTATATTGAACGATTGAAATATTATTTAAGATATATATATATATATGTATATTGGTGTGTGGGGTTATATATCTCCCACTAATTCATTGCTTAAGGTTTTAGATCTCATGAGAAAAAATGGCTATGAGTTTTGATACCTAAGTTACAAATAGTATGTGAATTGTGATGCCTGAGTCACTAATGGGTTCCAACAATTAATGCATAAGACACCATATAATGGTTCATAGAATTTTTATTCATGAACCACTATATAATTTTTTCTTATGATTATGCTTGTGAATTGGTTCTTTTGTATTTTATGTTTCCAGGACATGCCACATTTTTATACAATATGCCTTTTATTATGATCCATGAGTCATATTTATTACTTTACATTCTTATAAAATGGTGAATGTTTGTTATGTTGATATTACATTCCTTTTTATCCTAATTTTTTAATGATCTTAATATTCCATTTTCTTTTTAATACAATATTCCTCTTATTCTCACGTTTTTATATGCTTATGATCTATCCCTTGATGAAATTTGATGAGTTTTTTTCATACTAATCATTTGATATAAAACCTTTATCATGTTCTTGATTCCATAGCTTATAAAGGTGAATATAACTTATAATAAGTTTATAAGGTATTCTTGTGTGGATTTTCTATGGATAAATGTTTAAAACTGCTATAAAATACGTTACTTATGTAAAATATCCTCAAAGGAACTAAAACTTCTATTATTGTTATTATATAATTATTTTTTGAGAATAAATGTTTAAATTATAAAAATGTTATAAAATAAAGATATTTTGACCTTGTGTTATATCACTTAGTATAAAATATAGTTTTAAAGTATGTAATTTGAGCACCAGATCTTGGAGTGTAGGTCTCAGGATCCTCAGTTGTAATTCGAGTAGGATTTATAATTTCTAGGTATTAGTATAGGTATTCCTAGAGATCATGAGGAGAGAAAATTCACAATTATCACAGCAATAAGGCTAAATGAAGGAGAATATCCATAAACTTTCATAATGAATATATTGTGTGGTTCTCTATGAATGATATCCCAATATAGATACAAAAAAGAGGATGCAATCTCTGGAATAGATTCACTTCGGGGTAATAACTATGAAAACAATGGTTATGTATTAAATCAAATTTCACCGGATGAAAAATAAGGAGGAAAAACTAACACTAGGTTTAAAACTCATACAGGATATTCTTTTGTGATTTAGATACACTTTACAAACAATAATGAAGGATTTAAATATAATTTAATGATGAAATATATAACTAGTTTGGTTATAAAACCTAATAATCAAATGACAATGAGAAACCTAGGTTAAACTGAAGGAGTGATATGTTGATACAATTATATAATTGTTGAATTGAAAGTATCATCGGTTGAAATGAAGGTTTCACTTGAGAATATATCTTATGATTTAGTTATTATATACATGTGATAATTTAATCTAATTTTATTGAATATGATCATAAAAAATTTTTTTGTGGTATTTTTTGAGAAATAGTATCATAAAAATAAATTTATGAAAGGTTTGTCCCTATAAAATACTATAACGAGCTAAAGAATAATATTTTGAATTTTTTTCAATTAAATAAAAATCTAAATACCTTCCTATTATGTAGGAATATTTATTCTCATAATATCTAAGACTGTGAGGTTGATATCTCAGTAAAATAATAGATCATGAGTTTATTATGGAACCCTTTTCTTCTATCATTAGTGACAAATAATTAAAATTATGAGAAAGAAATGTATTTAAGGGGATAATGAAACACCAATGTATTTTTGTAATTATTTTTCTTGAATTAAATACAATTTTAAAAAAATTCTTTACTCACAACACTAAAAAATAATGAACCAAATATATTTTACTAAGAAATATTTATAAGTTTTAAATGGGTCCATTGTAATGTAGCTCTTATATTTATGGATATAAATGGAAGTAACAACATTTTAATATATATATATATATATAAAGGCTAGTTTTAATATCATTTCATTTATAAAATTCAATTAATGAGGAAGGCTCAGTCCTGGGAAAAGTGCCTAGTTCTCCAAAGATTTATTAAAGAAAAATAAAGTCCAGAGTACAAAGAAAGAAAAATATAAAATTCAATTACTATAACAAAATAACTAATAAGAACATATTATGTTTAAAAATGTATTTTCTTAAAATTTTAGTTTTCAGAAATAATTATATTTATTTTATGAAACTAAATATATTATGGTTTTATTATGATAGATTTTTTGACAATAATAATAGATTACCACAAATTCAATTAGTAATTAATTGAAAATAAGAATAAGAATAATTAATATTTTGAAGTAAAACAGTTTTTACCTATATTTTATGTTTCCTTGTAAATTCTAAAATATTAAAATTTATCATTTTAATTTAATATAATTAAATTAATTTCTTTATTAATTAATATAATAATATCTTAATATTATTTTTTTGTATTTTCTAAAAAATATTTATTTCTTTGTGAATAGTGAAAAATGTCGTTTTTACATATATTGTGACTTTTATAATATCATTATTATATAATCACAAATTAAAAATTTATGAAAACATTTTACAAACCAATCATTTAATTTATAAGTAAAAGTTTACATTTAAAATATTAAATTTAATTTAAAAGTCCATGACTAACATTTTGTAACATAATAAAAAAATTTCAAAAATTATTTTGTATGCATTATAAATTTATTATTTTAAAATTCATGTTTAAAAATTTTATAAATAAATATTTTATATATTTTAAAAAAAATTAATATTATTGCCTAAATTATATAATAAGTCTTAATTTTTTTTAGTTATAAAAACAAGTGTTTAAGGGTAAAAAAAAGTTATCATGGTAAAATTTATTTTAGATAAAAAGTTAAAACAAAGAAAAAGGCCTAAAATAACACAAATTGTGTCTCTAAATAAGTTTTTGAGTGTATAGTCTATCCATACTTATCCCCTATCCATTATTTTCCACCTTTAGAGTCACATTCCTCATAGTGACTTGCCCTTTTATATTATTACCAAAATACCATTCCTCTCACTTATAAAAGGAGGCTTCCACAACCCCGGTTAGGTACACTATAAAATTTTAATTCTACCTGATTCTCTACCATTTTTACATTCCCAAGATCTATATAGTAATTTTTTCTTCCACTTTATCAATGTAAAATCCACAAATCTTTAATTTCAAAGAGGTACTCCAAGAGAAGGTTCAAAACCACAATGTGAGTACTGATCACTTATTAACAAATTTTCTTCTCCATATTTTTTCTACCGAAATATTTTATACATAATAATTTAATTTATTTATTGTTATTAATATAATAATATTTTATTATTTAAATTTTATAACAATCATCTCTCCATCCATTTTTTTAAAATGATAACATCATTTATGTGTATGTGTGAACAACCACCTCCACAAAGCATTGAACTTTGAGTTTCATAACCTCTATATATTACTAGTTCTAGATGGGTGTTTAATTAATAAATAAACAGTTTATAAAAAATTATTATTAATAAAATATAATTCATTTTATACTTTTTTCCTATTATATAGAAAATGAAAACGTCACATGTGTGTACGTGCAGACTACGCCCTCCATGGAATGACGTACTTGTTTTTTCTTCACCACCAAACTTGGATGGTTACGATAATATAATTAATGAATAAATATTATATTATTATGTAAGTAATGTTTTTTATTTTTTTCTTTAAGGTTTATATTTATATTTAATTCATTATTAAAATACCTAATTTTGTTTCTAAAAAATTACAGAAACAAGCTTATCACAGATTCCTTATTCATGGATCTTGACTAAATTTGTCACGACCCGTCCTTGGTGCCCGTGCCATGACTACCCCAAGCCCGCCTTCCATAGGCCAGGGGCTGGCGACTAGCACCAAAGGCGTAAATCCTGATAAAAAGGGAATACATTTCCTTTAGAATGTAAACAAAAACAACATAGTTCACAACTGAAAGTAAACACTAAGTAATACTGTATACAAAAGATAGTGCTAAAAGGAAAGGGGGCCGGAAATAGAATCCCAACAGTAAAGTACAATACAACTGAAAAGCTAGTACAACTGCAGTAAAGTAAAACAACAACTACTGAGTCATCCTCCGGGAATCCCACCAGAAGGGTGGGTACAGATGGCCTCCTCAGTTCCTAGGTCCATCCGTCAGCTCCGAGTATGTCTCGCCAAGTGGTCCACCTTCGGGTACCGTCCATCTCAACAACTCTCTACCTCGATCAGTGCTGTCTGTCGTCTGCAACCAACACAACGTAGTGCGGGCATAGCCCGTGCAAGGGTGAGTATAACGATACTCAGTAAGGACCCCGAGACCCCCAAAGGTCTCACAGAATCCAAGAAGGAAAAACCAAAAAGGAAAGATACAATTACGAAGTATCAACAAAACCTACTTAGGTATATGCCCATACATATATCTAAGTTATCAACTACAGCCTGACTCCAACTCTCGATCCCGAACACAACCCAGTCCACACAAGAAGTAAAAACAATGACATCGATGATAATGATTGAAGTCAAGACTCAGCTTACATAGGTATATATCTCTTTTATAGCGATAGAGATAATCAGATGTAGTCACTGATTCATCTAAACTGTTAGACCCACACAGGATACTAGAATAGTAGTCGTCGCTGCTGAACCCAGGTAGGATTCAAGTATAGTAGTCGTCGCTGCAAAACCCATGTAAGATCCAAGTACAGTAGTCATCACTACCAAACCCACGTAGGATCCAAGTACAGTAGTCGTCACTGCCGAACCCACGTAGAATCCAAGTACAGTAGTCGTCGTAGCCAGCTCTAGGGTTCCCGCACACCGCACGCTCGATTCCAGGAGGGTCCGTTCCTCGAGCCAAGAGTTGATACATCAAATATAACTAATTCATGAGTTGATGTATCCCATAGTTCCGTCTCATCAAAAGGAACCCAACGTGACAGACAATGCAACAATCAAACGCCCGGTCTGAGAGTTATTGGCTTTTCTATTCGAGGGACCCGGTTGGAATTATGCTCATTCCAAACCCGACCATTTTTCAAAGTTGTCCAAAACTCACTTAGAGTATTGAAAAGGGACCATCTCATCATGAGGATCCTAGTTCTATAGAAGGCGCATCAATCGGACGCACGGTCTAGAAGTTATTCGCGTTTAAGCGAAACGGGCCCGGCCCGTCAAGCCTAGGGGGTTGGCGGGTCGGTTCGACTCGGTTTGGTGGGTCTGACCCGGCTGGGGGTCAGCCCGACCCGATGGGGTGCGGCCCAGCCCGGCGGCTGTAGCCCAGCCTGAGCATATGGCCTGGCCCACGTGAGGGCGGCCTGCCCTGCGCGGTAGGCGGCCCGGCCCGCGTGGTAGGCCGCGGCTCGGCCAGCTGGCCAAGTAGAGCGGGGGGGGGGGGGGGGGTTCTGTAATGGCGGCGCCACCTTTCCTACCTGACCGGATGAAGCCGACCAATTTTCTCCAGCATGAGAGGCCCGCACAGCGGGCCGCTGTCCTCCTACGCGGCACCTTCTGGTGCCACAGATTCTTGCAACCCGGCCGACAGGTGGCCTGCCGGTTTGCCCACTGAAGAGGTCTGCAGTTCCTCCGCCGCATGGCGCCATGAGGCACCGCGGTCTTCTACCCCACCGGCCGGTTCGTCCAGTAAGCTGCCTGCAGATGTGGGCCACACCTCCTCCGCATGGCCCCTACAGTTTCCGCGGTTCACCAGCCCGGCCGACTACGGCCGGCCGGTTCGATTCGTCCAACCGGCACATGGAAGCGGGCCGCGGTTTACTCCACATAGCCGGTGTGCGGTCGCCGCTTCCGGTCACCGTCACCTCTGGTCGCCGTCGCCTCCGGTCGCTGCCGCTTCCGGTTGTCATTGCCAAAATAATCACGAACCAACCGAGGGTCGTCGAGCCATGTTCGTTCGGCCCGCGCCCTCTGTGTTAGGAAATATCAAAAGGCCAAAGACAATCCAAGGTATTCAATGAAGAACGAGACAAAATTTTATTCAATTAAAATTGATCATAACCCCTACCTCTTTTGTCGTTCGTAGATGAAGTCGCGGGGTGGCGGCATAAATTCGTTGACGTCGGGGAAGAAGGAGCCGAGGATGGCGCGTTGTCGGTGTTCCTTGCAGGCGGCTCCTTCTCTTTTGGCTTGGCTGAAGTTCGAAGGAGAAGTTCGTCGTTCTTCAGCGGTTCTTCGTTGGAAGAATGAAGCTCTCCTCTCTCCAGCCTTTCCAAAGGATTATGCCTACCATAAAATAAAATAGAGGTGATCTCTATTAATCCTTTCGCACAACAACACATGGTTGTGTTTAATTAAATGAGGCGACTCATTTATTTAATTCTTAGGATTTGTTCAAATTCTAATCTTAGAGAAGGTGGAGGGTCCCAATTAATGAGGGGAGGTGTCAAATTAATTAAGGGGTGTTAATGGGGAGTTTTAAGGGAGTTGAGGGGAGGTGAATTGGTTGAGTTTTTGTGGTCCCCAACACACATTATCCTTTCATGAGAGCTTATGTGGGGGTGGGCCCCACCACCAACCTCCCTTTGGAGATAAAAACTACCAACTAAATAAAATTGTGTATCACATCAATATTATTTAATTTATTATAAAACCCCAAAATTAACTTCCGCTCTGTATAAAACAAAACTATGGTAAAGGTCCTCTTATGTGAATATTGGAGCTTCGGTTTAATCAGTGTCCTCATATTTCAATTCCGAGCACCGGTTCAAAAGATAGAAAAACCCACATGTACGTTTACTGAACGTACCCAAAAAAACTTCAGAAATTGATTCTGAGCACACCGGGCCTCGGAATCAGGCGCCGTCAGAAACTGCAGACTCGTAAAAATCGAAATAATTTAAGAAAAAAAATTTTCCTTGAAATTTCTGGGTCTTTATAAAAATTATAATAGAATGGACTTAGATATTTATAAATCATTATTAATCCTAAAAATTAGTACATTATATAATCTCTGAATTTTGAACTTGTTATTATCAAATGGTAATCAACTTTGACTTTTTAAAAAATGTACAAAACAATCAAAATCGATAACGTTTGATAATGAAAATAATCTATAAATAAAATTTAAATATATAATAAATAATTATAATTGAGGTGTATATAGGGATATTTATATCAATAAGGTTATGAAATATCTTATTCTTGTGGGAATTGTTATTATATAGTAGGATAAATAAATTTCATGAAATTTGGGAGCTAAGGTAATGGTTTCATCTCAAGTTTCCCTTCTTTGAGACCTATTTTATATTATAAAACAATTTTTGTTTTTATGGTTTATTTAATAAAAATTTAAGGTACTAAATCATGATTCAATATATATAAATGTTATTTAAATTTCGGTTTCAGGTTTCTTCTTTGAATGAAGTGTTGGATAAAATGTTATGAATGTTATAAGGTATTTCATCTCAATTTCCATTCATGGAGGAAAGATTTTTTATTATACACATATTATAATATTATATAGTGAATTTATGAAATAGTTTTTTTATTATTAATTTTTATTTAATTTGATTTAAAATTATTTTCATGAATCTCTCCTTCCAATCCTTTGGATTTAGGTGTTACTAAATTTAATAGGGTTTTCTTGACATAACTTGGTTTTCAGTTATAATTACTACTCTTTGACTAAGAAACTTCAAGATTATTTTTTATATCCCATAATGATATTATATTTTATTTCCTCCTTTAATTCTAGTGGAATTAAATTTTTTACATCATGTACTTATTTGATGGATTTAGTTGGAGTAACCCTGACTCCAATAACCCAAAGTTGGAGTATACATTATTAAATTGATACATGATATAAGGGATCACATCACCTAGGATCAATTAGTTTATTATACTTGTTAGAATATATATATACATGATTTCCATATTACATTATAAAATTAAAACATAACATGAAAATTTTCTTGTATCCCTGAAAATAATTTAAATATTCCTTCTTCTTATTATAGGTAAAGGAAAAAAAATAAAGTGTGAGGCCAGATACTTGGTAAAATTTTTATACAATGGAAGATATAAATTTTCTATAAGGTGTAAATTGTATGGTAAAGTGGTTAATCAATGCATATTATTTTTAATAAATAACTTTATCTTCAAAATATACACATAGAAAATATCAACATATAAATCGTATGGATAATAATAACTGAAATCTTATTAAATTAAATGGATAATTTTTGACTTCATGATATTGTACTCAAGGACTCATGGAAGAAAACTTATCCTTGCCATAATGTCCTTTTTCTAATACATTTAAATGAATGGGTATGTATACAACAAATACCTGAAAAATTTAGCCAACTATTTGTCTCATGAGAAATGTCTGTGCATCGAGGGGGTATCTATAATCAGGCCTTGTACATCATTTATATATGTATAATTCATTACCTCTATATTAAATTATAAATATAAAAAAATTCCTTATCGATCAATAAATATCTTTATTAAATAAAGAATACGAAACATTAATATTTCCCCAATAAATAAAATAACTCTATTAATAATATTCCATCAACTAACACTTGGTACTTAAAAATTATACAATTAATATAATTTCAAATTATTAGAAATTATTTTTAATATATCTGTGATAGTGAAAATACAAACATGAATGAAAAAAGATTGTGTCCAATGAAAAATCGAGATTGATATATAACATGATCACATGAAAGTAAACGATCCTAAAATGGGGTATAATCCATAAATTAGTAATGTAAGATAGAATACTATAAATTCATAAAAAATTATGGTTTTAAATAAAGGAAATTATATTAATGAATGGAATTGAAACGTAAAAAAACTTTATTTAGAAATATTGTAACATTTTTGTAAAAATAAAGGTATAAATAATTTCTAAAATCATCCTTCATCCATTTAGAAATAATTCCTTTTTATTTATAAAAAAATCCAGATAATAATTGAAAATTTTTTTCTTTAAAAACCCATAGAAAACTTTAGAGGAAGAAAATTATAAAATAATAGTCATAGAGGTGGTAAAAGTAGTTAATGTGATATTTTTTAAAAAGAACATTAATTAATTTTTAACCATTTAAAAGAGATACATTAGTAGTATAAAAATATATATACGAATTATATAAATGTAGAAAAGTATTTCCATAAAACAATTTAAATAATATGAATATGTAAGGTAATTATTCTTGACTGAAAAAGAGAAATAAATTTTGTTGTGTTTAAACACACTCTTTCATTATTTGAGTACCAAAGAGAGGAAAAATTGGATGAAAAAAATGTGAAACCAAAAATAAATAGAGGATAAGAAAATAAATGGGTTTTATGAAGATAAATTGAATATAATTCTTCAAATTTTAATTTACACATGAACAATCTTAAATAAGAGTGAGAGTGTAAAATAAACATTTTCAACTTTAATAACTTTAGAATCAAAACCACTTAAAAGAAAAAACATGAATTAAAACATTAAATACCATGAATAAATATTTATTCATGATATTATATGTTAGAGTAAAATTATATAAACCATATAAAATAAATTATGTTCATAATATAAAATGTGTCTCAGTAGAGTGGAATTGATACGAAAAACCCTTAACTTAGATTTCATCTTGGTTAAACATGTTATATACTCATAATTAATTAATTAAAATTTATTAATGATTTTATTTAGAAATTTTTTCATATATATTAAATTTTTATGGTCTTGTTATAATCATTTAGCATCCATTCATTTAATAGTTCATTTTTATGCTGACATCTTATAGTTTTTCAGTCAATTTCTCCAAAATTACTCTGTTATATTGACCATGGTTAAAAGTGTTATGAAATGGTTCCATTATATCTAAGATATTAACAATTTCATGAATATTATTATTATTCATTGTATAATTTTTTTGAACCAACCTTGTGAGGATCTAAAATAAAAACAAAATATATTTTTCTTGGAGATGGTAATCGGCATGTATGCATGATGACATATTTATTTTCCTAATGGTTAGAAAGGAAAGAATGTATATAATTATTTACCTCTTTAGAATAATATTTATCTCATAAATTTCATATATATTATTTAAATTTATCATTATGATAAGTTATTTATATCAAAAATGAAAAATATATCGCATCACTTTATGATGGTGGTTGTCCACATGTACACATGAGCTACATTATCATTTTCCAATGAATGGGAGGGTAAGAAGGTAAAAATATTTTATCTTTAGAAAATAATAATTATTTCACAAATATAATATATATTTATTCAATCCAAAATTATAACCATCTATATGAGATGGTGATAAAAAATGATACACATTGCTTTACGGAGGTGGTAGGTCACATGTATGCATGAACAAAATTTTCAATTTCCAATGATTAGAGAAAGGGTAAATAATTATTGTTCCAAAAACATAAAAAAATTAAGTATATTTGTTATAATGATTTAATTATATGAGGATGAATCTAATAAAATTTAAATAAGTAGAAGGAAAAATAGATTTAAAGGAGTCAGTTAAGATGATTACCACTTCTTTGGGAAACCTCTAATGAATTAAATATTAAGCCTTCCCGAAGTGTTATTTTTGAAAGAATAGAACCTATAGGATATGGATAAGGATTTTATGAATTTATTTTGGTGGTTATTTTTTTTATCTAAGCGGACTAATAATTTTGGATAAGTGAAGGGAGGAGGTTCACCTTTATAAGTTAGGTAGGTGGAAAACATATAGGTACATGAAAAATTATTATATAATATATGCCTCAATGAATTCATGTGGATAACAATTTAAAAACATATAAGATTATTATAGTGAGTTTTAAATAAAATATACCAATAATATTTAAATTTTTAAGCCTTACCCCTTTAATTTAATTCTTTTAATGAATTTTACCCTCAAATTTGGTAAAAATATTTAACAAACTATTAAACATTAAAAAAAGTTTAAATTATTATCTAATTAGAGCACATTACCCTAAGATAGACTTTGAGGATTAGTATAGAAGAACATCCTAGAATTTTGGTAATGTATAGATTTTGTATATTTTATAATCAAGACATCCCTATCTGGATACGAGCTGGTAGAGTCGGCTCTGGAATAGATGTACATAGGGGTGAAAAATCTGACTAGGAGTTTCGAGCTTGACCCAGGGTATCCTGGTACACAACAACGGGCCTTCCTGCACTCTTGGTTACGACACTCCCAAGGGATAAACTTAGGATAATTAACACTTTTTTTACAAGACATTATGAAGGATTTATGAGTATATACTTCCTCAAAGAAAACATTTTTATGATTATGGATTATATCCATAAACTGTTCAAATTATGTTAAGGGTTTTACAAGTTGAGATTTATGTATTGCGATTCATAAACTAATCTAGTGTATGCCATTGTTAAGAAATGGCACCTAGTGGAAGGAACTAAAACCATATCAACACACATAATCCATGTAGATATTTCCCTCCTACTCAAGATAATTATAGTGGAGTTGGTGATGCAACTGGTGCTGATCAGCTTATCACCATACTGGGACAACTCACTCAGGTTATGAATAATAACCTTACTCGTATGGAGCACCCTGATCCAAAATGTTGATGATCAATGTTAGACCGATTCATGATGAAACAACCACCAACATTCAATGGGACTAAAAATCCATTTGTAGCTGAGAAATGTATAAGTTTCTTAGAGAAAATATTTCATGCTTTGGGAAGTAGTGAAAGGGAAAAAGTTGTCATGGTAGTTTATCGCCTCACGGGAGATCTTGATCAATGGTGGTCATTAATTTAAAACACAAATGAGGATGAAGAAGTATAGAATATGGAATAGATGGATTTTAAAGAGATTTTCATAGAAAAATACTTTCCTCATGACCATCGAGTAGATATGGAAAGACAATTTCTGAGTCTGAGGCCAAAGGAAGATGAGAATGTCACAAAGTATGAGGCTAACTTTACAAGGTTAGCAAGGAATGCTGCAGATATACATAACCCAAGGAGTAAGATTTATTGATTATTTGATGGGTTAAAACCATTTCTTCGTTGAGCATTAGTCTCGCAATGCTTCTCATCATACGAATATATTGTCTCATGTACTATCAAGACAAAAAATGACTTCCTTAAGTCTTATGCCTTTAAAGAAAAGAAAGAGAAGAAGAGATCTACAAAACACTCTCGAAATGGAAATAAGGGGAATAATGGAAAAGTTGAATATCCATCCTATGGTAAATGTGGGAAGAAACACCCTGGTACTTTCTTAGAGGGAATGAGAGTCTGTTACAAGTGTGGTGAAAAAGGCCACCCAGCTTGTGATTGTAAGGGAAAGAAAGAGGCTATAAATGATACAATTGTAGAGAAATGGGGAATTATGAAAACAAATCTCCTAAGCACCAAGGAATCTTACCTTAGAAAATGACAAGGGAGAAAGGCCAAGCTTATGTGATCACTACTGTTGAGGTTGAAGCTCTAAAAGACATGGTGGCTAGTAATTTAATGGTTTCCTCAAGTTTTGTCAATGCTTTATTTAATTTTAGATCATCACATTGTTTCATATCTTCCATGTTTTCTAAGAAAATTAGATATTTCCAATTTTATTTAACAAGGGGGTTATCAATAAAAACTCATAATGGAAGTATCATTGCAAAAAAGTTTTTTGAATCTGTCCCTATTAGGGCATATAATTTTCTTTATCTGCTGATCTCATCATCATACCCATGATTGAATTTGATATAATGCTTGGTATGAATTGTATTTCAGACCATGATATGAAAATTTATTATAAGAATAATGAGGTTATAATTTTTAATGATGATTAGGAGTACCTTATCTTTAGAGTAGAAACATCACCACCCAATTCTTATCTAGATCCACCCCCAGTAGCTCTACTTAATTCAATTATTGGGGAGGAAGAGAATGAAATAACTATGGGTGAGGAAAATATTTTTTGAATAGAGGATATACATACTGTAAAAGAATATGTTGATGTGTTTCTAGAGGATTTACTTGGACATCCTCCAGAATGAGAAATTGAGTTTTCCATTGAGTTAATTTCTGGTTCAAGGCCCTATCGAAGACCCATTATATAATGGCCACTGTGGAATTAGTGGAACTAAAGAAACAACTAGAGGAATTGAGAAATAAAACATTTATTTTCCCTAGTGTTTCTCCATGGTAATCCCCTATTCTTTTTGTTAATAAGAAAGACAGATCAATGAGGTTCTGCATTGAATACAGGGAGATCAATTCTATAACAACAAAGAAAAAGTATCCCCTACCTTGAATTGATGATTTATTTGATCAAATTCAGGAAGATAAATATTTTTCAAAGATTTACCTTTGATCTGGATATCATCAGTTGTGTATGAAGAAGAAAGACATTCCATAGACAACATTTTGAACTACGTACGGGCATTATGAGTTTACAGTAATGCCTTTTGGACAGACTAATGCACCCTATGACTTCATGGATCTAATGAATAGAGTTTTGAAGGAATATCTTGATGAATTTGCAGTGGTTTTTATTAATGATATCTAGGTATTCTGAAAAAGCTACAAAGACCATGAATATCACTTACACACTATTCTAAAGACTCTTAGAAGAAATGAATTATATAGGAAGTTTAGTAAGTGTGAATTATGGCTTTAGGAGATTTCATTTCTTGGTCATATAGTCTTTAAGGATAGAATCTTTATTGATATTTCTAAGAAAAAAGAAATACAAGAATGGCCAGCACTCACGAGTATAACTGAGGTATGTAGTTTTATTGGTTTATTAGGTTATTATGCGTGCTTCGTCCAGAATTTTTCCCGATTGGAAAACCCATTAACCAAGCTCACATGTAAAGGGGTTAAATTTGTTTGGAAAAAAGAGTGTAAAGAATGTTTTGAAGAACTAATTATAAGATAAGTCAATGCTTCTATCTTGACTCTACCATCGAGGAATGATGGGTTTGTTATTTATAATGATGCTTAAAATAAAGGGTTTGGTTGTGTCTTTATGTAGAATGATATAGTTATTACCTATGCCTCGCGATAGCTAAAAATTAATGAACAAAAATACCCCACTCATGATATTGAGTTAGAAACTGTAATCTTTACGCTGAAGATTTGGATACACTGTCTCTATGGTGAAAAATGTGAGATTTATACTAATCACAAGATTTTGAAGTATATTTTATAACAAAAATAACTCAACATGAGGCAAAGGAGATGGCTTGAACTACTCAAGGATTGTGATTTCACCATACACTACCACCCAGGGAAGGCAAATAAGGTGGCAGATGCTTTGAACCGAAAGGATCATGGAGTTTTGAACAAGATGAGAGTTGAAAGGGATCCTATGTTCATGGATCTAGTAAAGATGGATATGGGAATAATCATAGAAGGTGAAACATCAATACTTTTCAAATGTTTTCTAAACAATATTTTCTAGAAAGGACCGAAAGTTCTCAAACTGGTGAGGAGGAGTTTCAAAAGAAAATTAAAGCTTTAAATGATGGTAGATTTATTGAATTCATATAAAGAGGATAAATTTTGAAATTTGGGAAGAGACTTTGTGTTCATGACATACCTGTTCTAGAAAGGGAATTGTTGGATGATGCTCATAGCTCCAATTTCTCTATACACCCTGGTAGCACTAAGATGTATAGAGATTTGAAAGAACATTTTTTGGTGGGACATCATGAAGAGAGATATTGATGATTATGTGTCAATATCTATGGTTTTTCAACTGGTTAACTCTAGAAGACAACATCTTGGAGGAGTCATGAAACCTCTTCCCATACCTAAGTGGAAATGGGATGATATTACGATGGAATTTTTCATGGGGATACAAAAGACTCCTAGAAGGAATGATGCAATATGGGTTATTGTTGATCGTATTACCAAGACATCTCATTTTATTGCTATAAGAGAAGATTTTCAGTTGAACGTCTGGAAAGACTATATATTAATGAAGTTGTAAAACCTCAGGGAGTACCCCTATCGATTTTTTCTGACAGTGATCCCTGTTTTACATCAAGATTCTAGAAAAGTATTTAGAAGGCCTTGGATAATGAACTTAGTTTGAGCACTACCTACCACCCTCAAACTGATGGACAATTAAAACGGACTATTAAAACATTAGAATACATGTTGATATCTTACTCACTTGACTTTCAAGGTATATGGGATCAATATTTACCTCTGGTAGAATTTTCCTATAACAATAGTTTCCATTAAAGTATTTAGATGGAACAAAATGAAGCGTTATATAGAAAGAGATGTCACACACCAATTTTTTGGGATGATGTTCATGAAAGAAAACTCATAGGCCTAGAATTTTATGAGAAAACAACAGAAAAGGGTAAGGTCATCCAAACCCACAGCAAAGCAGCTCAAAGTAGGCAAAAGAGTTGTGCTGATAACCAAAGGAAAGATTTAGAATTTTAAGTAAGAGATCATGTTTTCTTGAAGGTATCTCCATGGAAGGGTGTTATAAAATTTGGTAAAAAAGGAAAATTAAGTCCTAAGTACATCAGACCTTTTGAAATTCTAGAATGAATTGGATTTGTAGATTATCGTTTGGCAATACTGCCAAGTCTCTCCAAAGTTCATGATGTGTTCCAAGTGTCACTGTTGAGAAAATACAAGCCTGACCCAACGCATGTACTCACCATTGAAGAAATAGAACTGGAATGTGATTTTTCTTATTGTGAGGAGACTTTCAATATTCTTGATACTAGAAAACAAGTGCTGAGAAACCGGATGACTCATTTGGTAAAATTTATATGGGGAAACCATAAGATGGAACCAGCAATGTGGGAACCCGAGGAACATATGATGAAGAACCACCCAAATCTTTCTATGCTGTAATATTATAGAAATTTTAAGGATGAAATTATTTGAAGGAGGGAAGAATTTAATACCCCAAGCTTCCATGATACACTTCTCTTTGAATAATACAATAACATTCATTGTACACAACTTCGATATTCTAACACACCACATCTAATCAAACTAGTTGTTATGAATAGTAATACCAATTGTTTGAAATTTTATAATTTTTTTTTCAAAATGGACTGCCTTTTTGGATTTGGAATATTAAAATTATCTTAGGGTAAAATTTTGTTACTCTTACGAAAACTTCCAATTTTTGATGAATAGTGAAAAATACTAAATTTTAATTAATTTTTTTAATTGAAATAATTTTTATTGTTAAATTATACATTTGAATGGTTTTTAAGTATTGTTAGATTATATTTTTATCATTTAATATAATTTTGGTCATTGGATGTAATTTCACAGTTAAACTGGATATAAACAAGTGTGAATCTTATGATAGTTAATATTTCTAAAAAACACGCTTTTAATTTTGACAACAGAAATTAATTTTAATTTAATTTATTCCAATTATGTGTTTTAAATTTGAAAAAATGGATTCCATATTTGGAATTAGGAGGTCCATATTGTGTAAATAGTTAACTTTTATTATTATACATTGTGAATAATTACTTCGGTAAATATTTTATTTACCATGGTCAAAGGGGTAAATCAGGTAAATATGGGTAAAAAATAATATTATAATAATATTAAATTACCCTAACACGTGTCCTAACCCTATATAATGGTATATTTCCGACCATGGGCATCCTTGGGTCGATTTTGGGACCCCATAGAGCCACTTGAGAGTGATAATGACACTTTATATTAATTAATTTAAAGTAAAGACAAAAATGACATAAACATATATATTTTAGTAAAACAATTTTTACACTGGGTTATATAAGTTATCTCTTAGAATATAAATATTCATTTGAAATATAAAAATACTTCCTAAATTAGGGTGTATTTTTATAATTTTTAGACATCAAATAAATAATATTATTTATGACATAATAATGATGCAGTGTTTACCTTATTAATGAATGATTTAAATAAATGAGATTATAAAAATTAAAACAATATCAAAAACTTATAAAATTCATATTGGATGTTTTTATTTCTATCATGAGTTATCCTATATTCTACTTTTATGAGTTTTGGACCTTTATAAACCGAAAATCATTATATAATAGAATAATATTTTCAATCATTCCTAAAGAGCCCCTCCTCCCCCATATTAAAATCCCTCAATTATAACTCATTTATCACAACTTTAAAACCCCTTGGATCATCCAAAGTCTAACCAATTAGTCTCCCTACATACCTCTATTTCTCCTAGAATCCTTACCTTAGGTATAAGGCACTTCAAAGAATCCTTTTGGTTCAAAACAAAGGGAGTTACCCGATTTAATGGTAACATCTCCTCTTAAGTTCCTTTCATTTATTTTACTTCTTCAACCCCCTAAACTCTCTTTATTATTTTATATTATAAAAACACCATTATCTTCAATATACTAGGTTTTTTATGAGAAGTATCTAAACTACACTTAGAAACCTCTATCTAATGGGTATATAACCTAATATTTTCGTGGACGACGAACTATTGCCTCACGAAATGATGATTGTTCAATCTTCTACTACCACCTCTTATGGTGGCCATTATAATGGAAATGTAATTATATATTATATTTATGATATTTATTTTATCTATAAGATTCTTTAATTATTTTTTATATCATACCTTTATTCTTTTCAAGTTGTATATATACGATAATTTCATTTGAGGAAGTGCAGACTACCACCCCCTTAATGTGATATGACTTATTCATACCATACATGGAACGTATAAAGGATGGTGTTAATGAACATACGTACATATATATAATATTATATTTTACTATAATAATAATATACCTATGTATCATTTGGTTTTATTTTCTTATAAAACAAAAAAATGAAATGGAAGTATCTTTCATTCGTACGTACAGATTACCGTCTCCAAGAACGCGATGAGATTCATTCCCCATCGTAACCATTTAAGATTAATTTTAATTTGTTTATTAAAAATAATATTTAAGAAAATAATATCATTCTAGATATTAATCAAATACATCCTATCCATAAAAAACATGACTTACTAACAAAACATTAAAGGAAAATGAACTAGTTAATACCCGAAACAATGATACTAGTAAAATATTATTAACAAAGAAATATTATAAGATCATATATTATATCATATTTATGTATTTAGTTCTCGTATAATTTAATAACAATTATTTAACTATTATACAGGAGGTTAACATACCCTCAACCAAGGAAAATTACAAGGTAAGGGTAAATTTTACAATCTCTTTATTATCCAGGGTTGTTTATACGTGAGTATCTATTGGGACCTCTTTATCATCCACATATGTGTTTCTTAAAAATATATTTCAAAATATTTTTACTATTTACTAGACTATGGTTTAAATTCATTTATACCCTTGTTTTTTTAAAAAATGTTTTGAAAGGAATCTTTCTGTCGTTTTCCAAACAAGGTACATTATGACCTTTTCGACAAATTAAAGTAAGAATGTTTTTTAACTTATACGACGGGTGTGGATATTCTCCTCCATTATAAAACCTTCAAAGCTTACATTAAAATATAATAAAAATATTTTCAAAATATATGTTTTATTTCATAATTATGTGACTTTTAAATTATTTCAAATTTCTCTAAAATAATTTTGATTTCAACTATGTCAACATTATTTGATAGATTTTATACTTGTTTGAAGATGATTTATTATGATAAAATATTCCATATTTTATTGAAGGTTTTGTGGTATATTTGACTTTAAATATGTTAATTTTATTCCATTCATGGTTTATAGTTAATGTATTAACATTTCATATTCTAGTTTTAATACGAATGTTTATGTTATGTTTCAACCTTTTCATATGAGGAATGCATTGGACTTAGTAAGTGACGGGTGGTGCCCGCTATAGCTCCTTGATGCATCGGTAGGTCTCATGATACAAATTAGTGTCTTATAAAAAGTCCTTGAAAAAAATCTTATTTTTAGTCTTGGAACGAGGCCTTGACTATGTGGTTATGATGTACGGTATTAAGCATTCAATCATTACGAAATTGGTTATTGATATTGCATGTGATTATTTGACTAGTAGAATATCCATGTGAATAAGTAAATGGAATTATTTGATTTATATTTTCCATATTATACTTAATTTTATGTTTAAAAGGATTATGTTTCAGTATTATACATTGTGTTAAATGTTTATGATTATTTATGAAGTTTACACAATATTTTTATCCTTACTGAGCATCTGAGCTCACCCCTTTCAATGTTTTCTTTTTCCCAGGACGTGAAGAAGTATTTTATGGTTGACCTGTAGGGATAGGATAAGGGATATAAGTGTGTTCAAAGGGGATTTTTTTTGTTTTAATCTCATGATGAAATTTAAAATTATGTATGTATCCAGTACTTACAAGGCTCATAAACTAATCGGTGTTTTGAGATTTGATCCCTTGTGATCATGACAATGTTATATAATAATGCACCGACTCTGGGTAATTGGGGTTAAGGAATTACATATTGGTTGAGAGTATTTCTACCCATCCCCATATTATACTCAAAATAAATCTATTTGGATCTATTAGAAACCAAAATAATTTTATAATAAATTAATATTTCTACATTTTTCTTAAACTGCCCCTCACCTCTCTTATAAAAGGGAACCTCACTTTATTTTTAATTCAAAACTATGTTATTTGGATAAATATAATGATGATTATTGTGTATATAAATAATGAACATAACATGGTAATTTTTCTGTATGGTTATTATACCATCCAATTCCACACCATTTAATCATTAAGGAAGTGATATTATCGCGTGTGTGTACATACAACTTACCATCTCAACGACATGATGAGATTCATTTTCATGTTCACCGTTCAAAGATGATTATAAAAATATATATTATTAATAATTATGTAATATATGATATCATAATTTTACTGGGAATATATATATATATATATATATATATGTATATTTCATTCACTTACTTCCATTAAATATGATATGAAAATGGAAACAACGTCTATGCGTACGTACAACCTACCATATCCATGAATAGTGTATTACATTCTATATTTCTATATAATATATATATATATGATATATAAATCACGTTTTATATTTTGGAAGTAAGCCAATCATTATCTAAGTGATACGTTCAAGAATAACATGTTAAAACATGTACGATAAAGAAAGCGATTATTACCCAAAATGATAATTTAACAAGGAAATTAATAATAAATAGGTGGTATAAAGTCGTAAATGAATCATATATGATATCATAAATATAAATATGGTTTTTTATAATTTAATAATATACTATGGTAATTATACAGAAGTTTAAACGTACCCTCGACTAAATGAATGTATAAGGTAAGGGTTAATTCATCAATCTCATTATTATCTGAGATTGTTTATGTGTAAGTATTTACTTAGAAATATTTACCATCCATGTCCATTTTCACAAAAATGTCTTCAAAAGAAATATTTTATGGTTTTATGTAAGGTACTCTTTAACTAGATCATCATTTTAAATTTTTTAAAAATTTCTTTTCCTAAATATTTCTAATTAATGTCGATGTTTTAAAAATGACTTTAAGGATTTATTTATATAGACATGATTTTTTTAAAATGTTAATTCCTTTAAAAGGTTTAAAATTTGTATGGGAAACTTTTATTCAAAAATCTCTTTTAAATTTATTCATTTATAAATTGTGCGACTTTTAAATTATTTTAAGAAAAAGGGATATTTCTCTCAAAGAGTTTTACTGGTTATTTTCATCTATGTCAACAACCTTTATTAGATATTATTATTGATTGTGGTTTATTTATTATAAAATAATTTTCCATATTGTTTTGAATGAGTTATGATATGTTTGACTGTGGATGTGCTATTTTTATACCATTCGTGGTTTGTGGTTAAAGTATTAACATTTTTTATGCTAGTTTTAATACAAATGTCTATGTTATGTTTCACCTTTTTCATTTAAGGAATGCATTCGACTTAGTAAGTAATGAGTGGGTCCCGCTATAGCCCCTTTGTGCATTGGTTGGTCTCATGAGAAAAAATAGTGTCTTGGCACAAGTCCTTTAAAAATATTTTTAATTTTAGTCTTGGTACGAGTCCTTGACTATGTGGTTAGGATGTCTAAAATTATGCATTCTATCATTATGAGATTAGTTATTGATGTTACATGTGATTATTCGACTAGTAGAATGTCCATGTGAATAACTAAATGGAATTATTTGATTTATCTTTTCCATATTATTCTGAAGTTTTTTTAAAGGGCTTGTGTTTCAATTTTATACCTTGCCTTAAATGTTTATACTTATTTATGATAGTCTCCATTGTATTGTTATCCTTAATGAGCATCTGAGCTCACCCCTTTATTATGTTTTATTTTCCCAAGATTCCAAGAAGTGTTTTATGTTTGATATGCAGGGTTAATATAGGGGAATAATAGAATTATCAATTTATTTTATATGTTATAGTTTATGTTTTGAATTGTAATTTAAGGTTGATGAATGTAATATATTTTACAAGACTGCTAAACTGATCGGTCCTTCCAGAAATGATTCCTTATATCATGATAATGTATTAAAATAATTTACCTGCTCTGGGTAACTGGGGTCGGGACGTTACTGAGGACCTTGTGAGCCGTCAATTGTGGACCAATGTGGCCCCCACAAGAGGGAGTGTGAAAAAAATCTATGGATAGACTGTAACTCACTATCAGAAACACAATGCCTAAGGAATAGAAAACTACGTGTGAGAAAAAGGTATTGGTCAGCCCAAATGTACCAATGGGAATCATTTTTTAGAAGATCATCTTCATTTTTATTGAAATCAGAAGGAATGAAATATGTTACCATATAATTTAAAATTTCAACATACTATGGAACAAAATCTTTCATTTGATACAATTTCTCATTATGAAAAATTTCATTTATGGGAAGACATGGGGATGGGTCATTGATTGAGGATGGGAGGATCCTACTGATATTGTTTTCTACCCTATTATTTACACCTTTTTATCCCTACTTTATAGATTAGATTCTTATAGTAGGAGAATCTAGTGAACGAGACATGGTTTGGATTCTGGTTTCTTAAGAAGATACTAGAGGGTTGCATGGTTTGAGAACATAGTGACTTGTACCCTAAAACGTATAAACTAAATTTATCCAAGGAAAAAATAGCAAGGAATTATTTTTTATTTGTGGTGTAGTCTTCTTGGGTAGGTTCCAGTGTACATGAGGCATAAGCAATGACATATGGGGATTGATCAACCTGTTGTGATAAGACATCCCCAACTACATAGTTAGAGGAATCACACATGAGCTCAAATGGTAAATCCCACCAAGGTGGTTGGATTATCGGGGGTTATGTGAGAATCTATTTTAATTTATTAAAATAATTCTCATAATAATTATCAAAAAAATTATTTTACTTTTGGATCAATCAGGATAGGGGGAGTTAAATCTTACTAAATTCATGTATGAAATGACGATAAAATCCAACATGGCCTAATAATGATCACATATCCTGCAAATTTTTTGGGGAATAGTAGGGAATAAATGACATCCACTTTTTATTTACCTACTTTGATAACATCTCTAGAGATTGAATGTCCAAGTAATATATGTTTTATCACTAAGAAATTAAATTTAGCATAATTTAAAATGATATTCATTTCAATATAGTAATGTAGGATAGAACCAAGACAACTCAAACACTAATAAAAATATTATCCATATATAGTGAAATAATCCATGAATACTTCCATGCCATTCTATATGAAATTAGAAAAAATACTAACCATATATAACTAGAAATTACCTGGAGTGTTGCACAAACCAAATGGCATCATCTTATATGAAAATGTGCCAAAGGGGAAAGTTAAGGTTATTTTTTCTTGTTCCTTGGGGGCAATGTGGATCTAAAAGTATCCATAATACCCATAAATGAAATAGTAGTGGGACTTATTTACAATATTTTCAAGCATCTGATCCATGGTAAATGGTATTTCATAGTGTGTTGGTTTAGTTTATGAAATTGTATACATACACACTAACTATTATGCACGCAAGTTAGAACCAATACATATATCTCATTTTTTACTTAACGTAAATTAGTTTTTTTAGAAACTACCTACACTGGACTGGCCCATTGGATATAAAATATAGGTTAAATGATTCCAGTAGCCAATTAACTATTAATTAAAATCTACTAGTTTTGGTTTTAGTTGATGTTGTACATACCTCTCTGGATTAGCCTCATCATTTATCAATATATGATGTTTGAAAATTGATTGTATAATACCATGAATGTCAAAAATTTTCAATTACAATGCTTGATTATACTACCTAAAAAGTTCAATTAGTTTCAATTCATTCTATGGATGGAGTGAACTAGCAATGATGATGGGTAACTTGTTTACATTCTCAATATATGAATATTTCACATTTTTAGGGAGAGTTTCAAGTTCTATTCAAGGGTATTTAGATTTATGGGAGTGCATTTGAACATCATAGGTCACTGATCTCATCTAACTATTGAATGGTAACATCCTCAGATGAGAAATAATCTTTTACAAACTTAGCAGTATAATCAATGGTAATGGGATCTTCAATGTTCAAGAAATCATCATTTAACAGAAATGTTTGACATTTTTCTAAACTCGTACAACATTAAATGCCTAATTTATTTCCTAGACTATCTATCAATGATAAAAACTCAGAAAGAGGATTATGGGAAAGAATAAAAGTTTTTCTAGGGGAAGGGAGTACATCATTAGAATTAACTGAATGTAATGAATGTTTTTATGAAGGGTGTTGCATGCCATAAAGGAAGTTAAATTGGAAAATATCCCCACAAAACTCCATCGATAATGTAACATTGTTGAAATTAGTTATGGACTTTTAAGTTTTCATGAAAGGCCTTCCCAATATAATTTGGGTTTTTCCATTCCTTCAATCATCTTCCATTTTAATCACTTAAAAATCAGTATTAAAAAATTAAAATTTTTACCCTCATAAGTACATATTATAACACACTAGTGGGGTGCACAATACTCTAGTTTTCTAGTTGAATGACTACTCTAATGGGATTTAGTTCCCCTACTTACAATAAAGGGAAACTGGAGTGAGGAATTACATTTATAGAAGAACACAAATCAAGCATAGCATTGGAAAAGAAATACTACCCTATGGTGTATAGAATCGAGAATGTTCCCAGATCATTGAATTTGGTAGAAAGTGATGGCTCAATAAATTCTAACACATTCCTCCCTGATCTCACCGTTTCATCACGTTAAAATATCCTTTGATCTATACTCATATCCTTTATAAACATGGTGTATTGTGGAGTATTATTTACGACATCAGTCAAGGGAATGTTAATGTGCACTTTTCTTAATGTTTCCAAGATTTATTTATCAAGTTATGTGTCTTTTTTTGGTTGGGTGGACCCTTGGAGAAATGAAAGATTAATAGTTTGGCTAGGTGACTCATCAATAGACACACTCTTTCCTTTAAGAGTATTTTTATTTGGACAAGGTTTTTTCTTTTATTAGACCATTATCAATGGTTGGGATGGTGGTTTACTCCTGAGGGGATGACTCTAATAGATGGATTATTTGGATTTTAAGTTGTGTTCCACTCCTAAGGGTGATGAAACTGACATTTCCCTTATCCCTAGGTTTTACCAATGTTTGGTAGGATTGATTACCTAACACATGACTTTGGATTTCTCCCATCGAGCTGGTAAGTTGAAATAATTTGGTTTTTAGATATTCTATGATTTCATGGGTGGTTTATTAGAATTTGATATTATTTGAATCCATTTGTTTCATTATTACTCATAGGCTAGGCTCATGTTTTGGAGGGTATTGTTGGAAAGGCCTTTATAGTGGTTAATGATTTCTGGGTGGTGTTGGTGGATGACTACTCTACCCCAGTTGGTTCCATGGTTGATGAGGTTGGTTTGAATAGCCCTCTTTCCAATAGGATTAGTTTTCATTACATCCAGGGTTAGCTGGATAGTATGGTTCTCGACTAATGGGTTATTTATAGGGTTGACCTAAAAAACTTTCCTCACAACCCCTAGATGGTTCTCTAAGTTGAAGGAATTGGTCATAATAGTTGGTTTCAGGAGAATAGATACCACAATGGATGAGAGGAGAGGATTGGGATTTAACATTGGAAAGTGAAAGTTGTTGAATAAGGGTATGTACCAATTCAAACATCGTGTCCACATACTTCTTGAATTTAGTAATTTCACCTCATGGAAACCTAAAATGGGTACAATAGACCTTGAACCGATTTTTTGAGTGTTCTACACTATGTTCTCAATGAGGGACATTGAAATAATTGGGGGTTTTTAACTAGTGAACCACCAGTAATATATTCAATCATGTTTCGATCAATATGAATTAATCCTTCATAAAAATACTCTATTAAAAGTTGATCACTTATTTTGTAGTGTGGGAAAATTGAATAAATCCTTTTTAAATATTTCAAAGTATTCATGAAGTGTTTCCACTTTCAAATTCCTTATTCCAAAAATTTCATTCCTTATAGTTTTAGTTTGAGATAGTGGGAAGTATTTTTCATGGAAAAGACATTTCATGTCCGCCCAACCACTTATTGGGGAATTTATATAATATAACCGGTATTTTTTAGTGTCTTCTAATGAAAAAGGAAATTCCTTAAGATTTATCAATTATTAATCTACGTTAGTAGGTTTAAATTTTCAACACATTGTATGAAATTTTTTTAAGTTCTTATGTGGATATTCTCTTGCATGTCCATGGAATCTTGTTAATAAGTGAATTAAACTAGATTTGATTTCAAAATTAGGTGCTTCACCTTATATTTGATTGTTTTTGGGATGGATATCTATATTAAAAAGGTTATATAGTTTAATATATAGTTATTTTCATCCACATTATGAAATATTATTCTAGTTTTAATATGGGTTCTATATGAAAAGGTAGGATCTAGAGGACCTTCAATGTTTTGGGCATCCTCCTTTAAGGGGTTCTCTTATGTGTCTAAGTGTCGCTGATATAGGATCCTCTCTAGCTTAGGTTTGAAAGGTCATAAATATCATAGATTATAATTCTTCATGCAAACAACCTATGTAAGAATAATTTTTAAAATCAACTTAAAACATGAAGGAGGAAGAGAAGTGAACAAATTATTACAAAATACATAATGTTTTTATAAAAAATCAACACTGAAGACAAAAGCAATTCTAGGAAAAGGTGCCAAAAATTTGACCTCATTTTTGTGAAATGTAAAATTGATTATGATTTAAAGATTATTTATAGTATATTTCAGACCCTAGGTCATATGTCAAGGATATTTGGTGATTTATAATGTGAATTTTTAATTAAAATTACTAAAAGAGGGTTTTCATTTTGAATACATTTTAAAAAAATTAAATGAATTAATTTAAAGAGTTTAATATTTGATAAGAAAGTGTATTTTTGAAAAAAATATGATAATTATGTGATAATTTATAAGTTATTACTCCACTTGAAAAGTTCCCTGTTCTTAATTTATTCTTAGGTTCTAGTGTAATCATATGGTTGAGGGTTAACTAAGATCTTGGGTACCCTCAAACCTCTAAAACGATGCAAATAAGACTAAACCTTGACATGGAGATCATGTAGTAAAGTTCCAGCCCCTTATCATGATTTATAGTTTTTCAAGTAACATTTAAATATCAAATTTTTGGGAAATAATAGTATTATTTTGTTCACTAATTGGAACAACACAAGCCGCACACTTAAAATCACACATCGATAAATTATGAAATAAAAAGTGTTTCAATTAAATGAATAAAATAGAGTTAAGATACATATTATCGAATAATTTAAAACCAAAATATATGACAAATTAGTTTATAATTATTTTTCAGAATTTGTTATTCAATTGTGTATCACCCTCACAATGATCACACACCATTTATCCCACCATCGATGGGAGGTGGAAGCTCGGGTGGATATCCTTATCCATCCTTGATCCCCTATAAGGATAGGGGCATACAAAACTTATAGGATGAGGATAAGACTCCTATATAACTAAAAAATATCAGCACCATCCATATTTGTCCAAATTACCAAAGGGGTTCCCAAGGTTCCAATTTATAGGCAAATTGAAAGGTGGTTCTGAGCCCCCAGATTTTGAGAAACCACTTGGACTATGGTTTTGAGTGGGTAGAAAGTCTTATATCACTCTGGAGAAAACTAACAGGTTTTTACACAAATATTCACTATCTACACCTAAAATGTGTCTCCATTTGTAAAACTAAATCTAGAAATATGGGTGAAATAAAAAACATATCTTTTGACTTCAAGCATATTCGGTTCCATAGAAAGATCTGTTCGATTGGGACCCTTAATGAATGTATTGGACTTCTATATCTTCAAAATAGTTGTTTCCCAATAAAATTTGGATCATACCAAAATATTTCATCCCAATTAGATGCATGGATCATCTATAGTGTCCATTTTAGTCCACTAATGTTCTTGGAATCATGTTCAGTTTGGCACATTTTTATTTTAGTTTATCTTGGTCCTTCAAAAACATCTCCAACTTCAATGTAATCATCCAAACTAGTGAAATTACACATTTTAACGATAATTAAAAAAGAATTTAATTAAACATGAAGTTAAATTTATTATGAAAATTTTAATTTATGATACAAAATTAGTTTAACACAATGATGTAAGGGTGAAAATGAAGAGTGAATCGCTACACGATCAGGACTCGGGTTCTCCCCCGACCCGTAGTAGGTAACACATAGAAACCAATGCACATATTTGAAGATTTAATTTATAATCAATATTCATCAATAGGAAATAGAAATATTACATGCAAACAAGATTTCCCAAACATAACATCTTATCCAAACAAATATAGCATGAGGTACAAGGCAAATACATTCAATATAAGCACTAGGAAAAGAGAAATGGTACGATGAAAATATCACAAGGAACTAAGATAAAAGCTCAAAGTGTGAGGCACATAACCTAAAATATGTATCAATATTAATAAAATAGGCTACAATCATGTACTTATGACAATAATCCTAATCAATGACATAAGGAATAAGGCATTAGGCCCAATTCAATAAGCACGAATCATCAGGAATTTCCAAGGGGCCCAAATCATGGCTCAAAAATAATATTAATTCAATTAACATACTGATCAGGGCATTATTATAATGATGCATCATTTAAAAAATGAATAAATGAGGGGGACATACCAAGACCGCCTACCTTTATGTAGTATCACACCACTTATCAGTTTTCAAAGCATGAATTAAGCTTTAATAGAAGAAGTCAAAGAAATCATCTAACACCCTGAAAATAGTGAAACATTTGTCATAGATAAGTATTGAAATAGAGGATGGAAGAAAGGGGAATACATGGGATAGGAAGATAGATCTTATTGATATATTTCTAATGCTTCCATCGATAAGAGATTTAGAGTCTGATTGAGGGAGATAGCCAAAACCCTATGAAGAGGGGAGGAGGAAGCTCATGTGTGAGGGAGGAGGGCTACACCACTGACGTAGAAATGGAGAATAAGAGGTTTTGTTTAAACCATAATTAGGAGGAAATAATAATTTCACCTATATAGGTAAGGTCATGTGGTTTGGCCGCATGGTTGGACAAACCGTGCCCCAACCATGCGCTATGTTATGCTTCGAGGGGAACTTCTTACGGGCTAGGTGCACAGTGTTCCTTACTGTGCACAACGTGTGAAAAAACCGCTCTATCAAGAGAACCTATTATCATGAAAGACCATGTTCTTTGGATCACATGATTGAATACAAACTATGAATCCCCATTACCAAAATGTTTAAAACTACATAGTTATAGAAAATGTGCAAGCTAGGTAGCATGGTTTCTACTAACCATGAGGCCCAGTTTCTATCTTTAATTTTAACTGATCTAAGATTCAAATGAGCCTCAGATTACCATGATACCTCTTTGACTCCATTATTAAATATAAAATGGTTGAAACAAAGTAATTAAAACCAAAAACAAACTATTTTTACTTTTGGGAAAAGTCATGAAGTTACAACCTCCCCACCTTAAGATAGTTTTTCCTTGAGTTTCCCTTCTAAGGGTGGTAAAAATTCATTAGAGAAAATGTCTACAAAATGTGCATGTACATCAGTCTCTCACTTCTAAGTCTCATTCTATACATTTACTTTCTTCCATAGCAACTAGAATATAGGAACTGACCTATCTCAGAGATGCTTCATGCTCTGATCAATGTTACTTATTAGATGCTCCTCGGAGGATGAATCTTCATCCCGATCAATCTCCTTAGAGTGAAGTGAATGAGATTGGTTAAGATGATAATTTTTAAGCTACAATACATGGAAGAAATTAGAGATAACATAGTACCTATGATGTAATAGTAACTGATAGGCTACCGTATTGACTCTCTCCACCATCTCTAAGGTCCCAGTGTAATGAGGTGACAACTTCCCCTATCTACGAATTCATCTACAAATCAATCTAGGTGATACTTATATAAATTCATGATATCCCACCACAAAATCAATAGGTATATGGTGATGATCTTTATAAGATTTATGGCTAGACTAATTTATGTCCATTCCATTCTGAATCAGATAGACATGCTTTGAAGTATCCTGAATGAGATGAGACCCAATAGTGTTGTCTTGCCAACTTTTATCTGAAAAAAAGGTGAATATAACGACCAACCATAGAGGGTCTCATATGGATCCACCTAATTTTTTTATAAAATATTTTTTTGTAGGAAATATCCACAAGAGAAATATGATTTTCCCATGAACCTCTAAAATCAAGGACACATGCCCTAATAATATACTCTAACACTCATATCATCTGCTTGGACTACCCATTGGCCTAAGGGAGATATGTTTTACTCAATATCATTTGTGAACCTAATGCCTTTTTCAACCCTTGATTGAACTATGATGTGAACAGGAAATCTCAGTCTGAAAATATATTATAGAGGACACCAGGAAGGCACACAATATTTTGGATTTATAGCCTTCCAAGCTCATCAATAATAAAGGTTTCCTATATTGGAAAAAAGCAAACAACCTTCATCAACCTAACGAGAATAACCCATACTGCATCATTTCCATGATGGGATCTCAAAAATCATTCCACAAAGTCCATAGATACATTGTTCCATTTCCAATTAGGAATGCATAGAGGCTATAATATTACAAAATATTGATAGTTCTTTGTATTCACCTATAAATAGGTGGATCATTGAGTGAGGAAATCTAATATTTTTTCCTTTATACATGGCCACTAATACTAATAATGTGTACCTCAATACATATTGGTAATCCCAAGATGGACTTCCCAAATAGTGGAATGTGATACCCTCATCAAATCCTCCTATAAATAAAAAGGCACACATAAAAAAGACAAGAAATAGTATGGTTTCAATATCTTCAACAACCCAACTAAGAGGTGGGTTCTCTCCAATGATGTTCTACCTCAAAATAAGGCCCTTAGAATCAGACAGAAGTCTCATCTAGACTTGCTTCATAAGGGAGGATTTCATTGAAAGAGATGCTAAGATTGGTTTTTTATGTTGTTCCTATACCTCAATATACATCTGAAAAAAATATATTTATCAACTTTCACTCACTAATGGCCTCCATGATGTCTTTTCTATAAGTTTTTCAGATCATGGCATCAACTACAACATTTCCAATACTGATCATATAAGCAAGCTCAAAGTTGAACGATTACTGCTATTCCACCCATATGTGTTGCCACATATTTAGATCTTTATAAATGGAGATGTATTTGAGAATCTTGTTATCTACGTAAAAGACATATATCTCACCCAAAAATTAGTTCCACAAATAATTTAGAGCATGAACCATAGTTTCTAGATCAAGGTTGTTTGTAGGTTAATTTCACTCATGAGGCCTTGGTAGGTAGAACCTATACTCCATGACTCTATCACCATGCATTAGAGTTATACCAAGTATGATTCCTAAGGCATCACAATATACTGTACAACATCTTCCCGAATCTAGGATAATGATGATCTATGATAAAGTGAGTCTCTCCTTTCACTCTTGAAAATCTATCTCCCAAGCCTCAATCCAAACAAACATCACACATTTATTTTTCAATCCCATAAATGGATATTCCAAATATAAAAATTATCGGATGAAATTCATGTAATATCTAGATATCCACAAGAATATATGTATGTCGAACACATTCTTAGTCTGCTCATAGGAAACCACAGTGGTCACCTTCTCTAGGTCAATAGACAGACCTACCTAAAATATGATATGTCACAGTAAGTGAACCTTACTAATCCAAAAGTGAAATTTAATGAGATTCAGATATAGCTAGTTCTCTCTCAATATATTCATAATGATCTCAAGATGATTTTCATGGTTTTGTATTGTGTGCCAATACACTATGATGGCATCTATGAAGACTACCACAAATAAATTAAGATACGAGTGAAAAACCCAATTCATCAGAACCATAAAGACTTCTGGAATGTTTATAAAGTTGTGTGGCATGACGAGATACTCGTAAAATCCATAACTACTATAGAACATTGTACATTTTATATTTTATGTTCTCACTTTCCCCATATGGTATCCCAACATAAAATTAATCTTAGTTAAAATAGTTTCTCCTCAGAGCTGGTCAAAGTGGTCATCGATACAAGGCAGTGGATACCGTTTCTTCACCATAAGATGGTTCAGTCAGTATTAATACATGCATAATCTAAGGTTACCATCAGCTTTTTTGGTGAAAAGGATAGGTGAATCTCATGAAGATGTGATGGGTTGGATAAAAACATTAGCCTCTAGATATTCAAGCTGCTTCATGAGTTCTTGGAGCTCTATAGGTTCCATCCTATATAGAGTAATAGACATATGTGTTTCACCTAGAAAAAGATAAATGGTGAAATTGACCTCTCTTTTGGGAGTCAAGACATATAAATTTTCAATAAATACATCCCTAAAACCATCCAAAATAGGAGGGAATTATACTGCCTGGATTCCATGATCACTCATAAATAGAATGGATAGTTGGGCTGTCACTCTACCTAGCCTAGTATGCATGGGTCTGGATCAACTTTCCTAGATATCCCAATCATCCTTATGGATATATATTCTACCCCCGGGTGAGGTGAAAGATACTCAGTGGTGATAGAAATCCACATGGGCATGATAAAGAATAATACAGTCCAGATCGAGAATGATGTTGAAACTGGTAATCTCAAGGATGAAGAAACTCCAGAAGAAATGGAACCCACCTATTTCAAGGGGTTACTCCTAACACTAATGAATTACCTTTATTAATACCCCGAACAGAGTATTGAATGTCATGACACTATATAAATACTCAATTGAAAGGCATGGACTTTCCAGAGCTACATCAGATATAAAATATTGTGACGTACCTGTATCAAAACAGAAAAAACTAAAGTAGAGGCTACTAGAATTGTACCTATGACCATAAATTGCCTTGGAATATGATCCTCAGTCATTGGATGCACTAGATAAATATATCATCAATTGTATCTCTGAGATGCTTCTTGAATAGCAAGAGTAGATCCACTATGCTAACACCAAAGCTCTGAAGCCTGAATACCTCAGCCACGGTCACTACTACCTCAGCTAGATTGGATGGTAGAAGGCCACCAACCATTGTAATGTAGAATCCTAGATCCTATACCTGATAGAGGTGTCGGTATGGATCCCCTCTCACTAGATGATAGATGTAAAGACTGATAGAAGTGTTAAAAGTGACACATCCTACCAGAAGCTCGACACTCGATCAGGTTTCTCATACACTAGGATTTTTATGGACTAGAATACTAAACTAGTGAAACACTATATATATATATATCACTGGATGACACATGGATAGAACCACCCACACCTTCCCCAACAAAAATGAACCGCCCTAGCACACATTGCAAGCTTCCTGGAGATTTAATTCTGTAATTAGGTCTTGTTTCACTTTTTCTATAATGGTATTCAACTGAAGTTCATTCACATATGAGTATATGGTATACCTATGACCATCCTCAAAGAACCTCATAGGCTTAAACTTGTCACTAGTTAGAGATAGAGTGAAATGCTAAAGCTTTTTGAAGCGAGAAGAGTACTCAAGTATGGTTATAGAGCCCTGCAGAAGATATATAAACTCCCTAGAGTGGTCTTCTCTCAAATTATTCAGAAATAAGATATCATAGAAGTATTTTTGAAAGTATTCCTAGACCATACCCTGATGATTCTCATCTTGAGATATGATGTCCCACCAGCACTTGACAGAATCACATAACATGTATGAAGCGAGCTTAAACCTCTGCTCTAGAGGTTTCTCAAGATGGTCAAATATTGAAACCATGTCTTCTAACCATGACTCAACATCCTAATATCCTACATCCCCATAAAATATGGGAGGATTTTGCTACTGAAAATGTAGAGTTAACTCTACTATAGTAGGGGAAATCCATGGAACACACTAAATAAACTGCATGAACCAAATAAATCTGTCATTGAACTGAGCATTGGTTCCTAGTGGAAGATCAATGGGAGGTGATTTTGGTGGAATTATAAGAGGTATCATGGGTGGTTCAGGGCCCACCACCTCTAGAGTGTGCTCATTGTCACTCTCTTGGCATAATGAGGATGTTGCAGTGTTTTATCTCTACAATTGCTGAGTCCACACCTTAGATATGATTTATAACATATAGGAAAAGAATATAGCTGAAACAATAAAGAAAGTAAAGGTACAAGTATCATCTATAATTACATTACAATATCTATATCCTACTCCATAATCTAGGTCTGGGTGAGCAGAAAAGGTTACATAAAGATATCAAGGAGTCACAAGAGACATGACCTATAACCAATTGTTATGGTCGGGTCAGGTTCAACGTCTCACATTTCTCAAATAAAGTTACCATTTCAATTTAAAGGTGGTATTAATTTTACCTCATTTATGTATTTAAACTTCCTTCAAATGTTTGAATTAGGTGGATCACTGTTTACAATTTATAAGATCCCATACACCTTATAAATTGGAGGTTAGTGTCAACTTAATCATAACCATATCATGTTCAATCCCATGCAACCAATATTCCATGGATTAACATGATACAATTGGATACTCAATGTATCTTGTTTTACTTATGCAGGAAAACACTATTAGGATAAGGCAGGAAATTTCAGGGCCAATTTTATTTTCTCAATCCTACAAGGAAATTTGGAACACTTCTATATATAAAAAATAAAATCATTTCATGGAATAACTAACAAGGAACAATAGTAATAAAATGACGAAAAGAACTTCATGTTGATAAGTATATATGGAATGGTATAATTCATGAAATTTGAATCCTAGAGTGCCTAGTATAATGAATGCATTGATATTCCCTCTTATCATCATGATATGGTAAAATATATCCCATATTTGTAATAATTTTAACAATAAATTAACAACACAAATTGAGTGTGTCACCTAATTATGAAATCAAATAAACCATAACAATATAAGAAATAACATCATTTACCCACCCCAAGTAATTTGTGTTTCCCTTGTATGTGGCTAAGCTACTCCCAAGCACATGATCATTACCAAATTCCAAAATCTTAGTCTCCTGTCTAATTCCCAAACAATGAGACAAAAGGAAAAGAGAGGATATGATTGAAGGAACCCATAACACCATGAGAGGGGAGGGGTGAATTAGGGTTTCAACCTTTTCTTTTTAAAGTTTTGGATCTTGTTCCCACATTGGTAGGAATGCATTAAATATGTCAAATAAATTAAAACATGGAGATGACACAACACTTTTAATTGGTTCACCACAAAGGGCTACATCCAAGGAGAATACGCTAACAGTGTGTCGATTGTACCTAAATCCACTAATATTTACTAGTTTTAGGATTAAAATATTTGGTCACAATCACTCTCTAATAGGCACACTACCTTTAAAAAGATTCAGGGATATCTCACTGCATCCCTCAGATCACTTCCCTTGACTCCTCCTAACTCACTACCTTGAGAGAAGTCAAACTCAGTTTATCGACATGAAGGTCGCTTCAATAGATTTTCATTGAAGTATTTGTCTCTCTTCAGCATGAGACACTTCTTACATCGAAGTCTTGAATTAATGCACTTGAAAGCACTGAACCACAAAACCAGATATTCAGAACATGTATTCAGACTACACTAATAATTGTGTGCAACACTAACCCTATGCGGGCAAAATATGACTTTTTCATGAAAGATTTTATTTTTGTGTGGAAAATATTTCTTTAACTACACCCTTTACATGCAACTTTACCTTTTGTGTGCAACTTTTACTTTTGCGAAAAACATTATCTTTTCCGCACAATTTTAACTTTTCCGCACAACTTTAACTTTTCCAGGAAACTTCCTTTTTGCGCACCTTTTACGCACATCAGAACTCCAAAATTCTATAAGTCTTCAGAAATACCAAATGAGGGCATTAATCTTCTATTTATAGGTGTCGCTGGCTCCAATGCGTAAAACCCCTTGTTTCGCACAAAACCTCTCATCCTGCATGCAATACATTTCGCGTAAGAACCATTTTCCACGCACAACATTAGATTTTTTGCACAGTTCCTGCCTTTTCTATTTTTCAACGTTATGATCCCGAAACATGCCCTACGTTCAAGTTTACAAAATACCTAAAATTTTTCACAGAACTTTCTTTTCCAAACACACTTTTCTCCATTTTATGATTTTCAGGCCCAAAAATTTGGAAAACTCTGGAAAACAACACCACCTTCAATACTATTGTCTGCATGAACTGTATGGTCTCTTTTATAGAAAAAATTCTGAACATGCAATAAGGATTTACAAAAAAACACAAACCAAACTCCATTTCTTACATAGAACGGTCGTGGTTCAAACAATTTCCCCCTTTGGGTTTGTTGTCAATCACCAGATAAATTCAATAGAGCACTATCCATAAGCAAACCTGAAACATAAGAATAAACTTATCCAACACTCTAAGTCTACATGAGAAATGATCGATGTAGAAAACAAGAGGGGATGCATGAATTGGGATCCCGTGTTTTGGAATTCTTAAAGACATAACCCAAGCTATTCTCTTACTATGCCATATAAGCATTACATATCCTGAATATCTTCCTTCTTCTCCCAACACTGAATTATCATCATGTATTCCTTCTCCTCATAACACTGAATTATCATCGTATCATAGAAGCATTACAAATTCATTACATGTTCATTACATGTACATGTCCAAAATCCTGAATCATGTTCATTACATGTACATGTCCTGAATCATAAATCCTGAATTTATTTCTTTCTCCCCCATTGAAAATAAACCCAAATACTGATAAATGTTCATTAAATAGCTCAAAACACCCATGGATAGTATCTACCCCATAAAAATACATCACATCTACCAATAGATTAAAAATAGCTAACATAATTTGGGAGAGGGGAGGTTCATAACCTCCTTATGCACTGGTAGGTGGCTGAACACCAAGGTTCAAGAAATGTTTCTCTAACATAGCTGCTGACAGTTTCTCGGTCAGGATATCAGCCACTTACTCATTAGTTCCCATATGATCTATTTTAATCATTCCCTATTCAACTTTTTCCTTAATAAAGTGATATCTGATTTCAATATGTTTTGTATGAGAATGATGAACATGATTCTTCATAAGATCAGTTGTGATCTTGTTATCATAGTTAATCACCATTGGTTGTTTTAACTCATCACCAATATCTGTCAGTTGTTGCTTCATTCATAGTAGTTGAGTTCTTGCCTTTGTAGCAGATATATACTCAGCTTAAATAGTACTAAGTTAAGTACTTTCTTGTTTCTTGCTCAACCATCCAACACATTTCTGCCCAATATAGAATGCCCCACCATAGGTGGAATTTCTATCCACTACATCTCTAGCCTAGTCAGCATCAGAAAATGCTTGATAATTCACTGTCCCTTCCTACAGATATGTATAACCCATAATTATGAGTACCTTGAATGTACCTCATGATTCTTTTAACTGATGTCATATGTTCTTCCTTCGGATTACTCTGAAATCAGGATGCTAAAAAAGTTTCAAAGACAATATCGGGCCATTTTGCTATTAGGTATAGTAAACTTCCAATAATCTTCTTGTACATGGTGGGATCTATAGAGGTCACATCCTCATGATTTCCAAGTTCAGTTTCAACCACAATATGATTTGACATTGGTTTGGAGTCATGCATATAAATCTCTTCAGAAGCTCTCTTACATAATTTTCCTGAGAAATGAAAGTGTAATCCTTAATTTTGATTCACCCACATTTCCAAGAAATATGTGAGCTCCCCAATCATAGACATTTTAAATTCTGATTTCATGTGATTGGAAAATTCATCCACTGATTTATTCCTGCTGCCACAAAATATAATGTCATCAACATAAACTAGAACCATGAATTAATATTTTAGAGAATTATTCACATAGATATTTTTATCTAGTCCTCCTATTTTGAATTATAGATTCTTGAGATAGAAATCCAGCCCTAAATACCATCCTCATGATGCCTGATTCAAACCATAAAGAGCCTTATTTAGTTTAAAAACCTTTGTTTCATTAGTACCAATAAGAAAACCCACAGGTTGTTTGATGTAGACTTATTCTTTGAGAACATCATTCAAGAATAATGTCTTGACATCCATTTGATGTATTTTATATCCTCTTTGGATTTACATGGAAAGAAAAATCCTGATTAACTCTAGTCTAGACACTAGAGAAATTTTTTTTAACATCAACACCTTCAATCTATGAATATCCTTTACATACCAGTTGTGCCTTGTTTCTTATAACACTTCCATGCTCATAAAACTTGTTCTTGAAAATATACTTTGTACCAATCACATTGTGACATTTGGGTCTCTTGACTAGATTCCATGTTTGATTCTTGTCAATCTTATTGAACTCTTCATTCATGGAATTCACCCATGATTCATCCTTTACATGTTCTTTAAATAAGGATAGCTCCACAACTGGCAGAAATTCATATTGTGTGTTATTCCTCATTATCCTTATTTGTATGGGTGCAATCCAATCCCTGATAATGTTGGATTGGTCCATTTTTTCTCTTCGATTCCTACTTTGATATTCAAACCGCATTCTCTCCATCCATGGTTTCCTCTTCATATTATTCTTCTGAGTTAAGATCATGATGTGACTCTTGAGTTTTTTTAAACCTTCATGTATTTCTGTATTTTAATTTAATCCATGTTCACTTTATTCCTCATCAGCATATGAAATCCTTGAAGTATATTTGGTTTTCTCCTCAATGATCTTAACATCATTTCTTTTCAAAATCCTTCAGAAGAGATTTTTGAAACACTTGTAGGCATTTTTTGTTGATTTAGTATCCAAGGTAAATTCCTTTATCTACATTTTCACCGTATTTCCCTAGATTTCATTATTTGTTTCTGATGAAGCATTTATTTCCAAAAACATGAAATTACTTCAAAGAGGGCTTCCATTCATGACACAATTCATATGGTGTCTTCATATCACCCTTATAAAGCCTTGTTCGATTTTTAATATACACTGCACCTTGAATAGCCACTTTCCAGTAATGTTGTGGAATAAGAATCTCAATCAGCATAGTTCTTTACATATTGTTCACCTGTAGATTCTTACACTCAACAAATCCATTTTGATGTGGAGTTCTCACAACAACTACCTCATGTTGTATCCCATGCTTCTCATGGTAATTTTAAAATTCAATGGATGTGTATTCCCCTCCATTTTCAGATCAAATCACTTTGATTTTTCATTAAGTATCATTCTCAGCGATTCGCCAATATGTTTTCATATAGTCAAGCACTTTTCATTTCCTCTGTATAACCATTACACATGCCATTCTACTATAATCATCTATGAAAAGGACAAAGTACCTTTCTCCATGAGTTCTAGAAACGTTTATTGGGCCACATACATCTGTATGAATGAGATCAATAAGATGAGATGCCATTTTCTTCTTTGGACAATATGAACTGCATACCAGCTTCCCATGAATGCAAGAATTACAAGACTTTTCACGTTCACACTTCAGGTTGGGAATGTCTATGATAATCTTTTTTTTGATAATTTTTCCATGTCTTTTTTATTAATCTTCCCCAATATCCGATGCCACAAGTTATTTTCTTCCCCAATAGTCATGTAGAAAATGTTTTCTTTTCTGTCAAACTGATATAGGTTTCCTTTTGTTATGCATCCCTTCATAAGTGAATTTACTTTCTTTCACTTAATAGTGCATCCTTTCTGATTAAAAGTAACTATAAGTGATGAGTCACAGAGTTGAATCACTCTAAGGAGATTATGATGTAGTCCATCTACATAAATGTTTTCAGTTTTCTTTAGCTCTCCGTTAGCTAGTTCAGTACTTCTACGACTTTTAATTTTCAGAGCTCCATCATTACCAAACCGTACTGTTCCATCAAACCTCCTCTTAAAATCCATTATCAATCCTGCATTACCTATCATATGATATGAAAAACCTCTATCTAGAATCCAGGTGTTGTTGCTTTTTGTTACTTTGAGGGCTACCTCTTCATGGTTGGATTTCTCAATTTTCTTCTTTTCTTTCCATGAGACATTGGATTGAGTGTATAACACTGACGACCTTTCAATTCTATCTTTCATGTGAATGGGTTTTTCATAGTCTAAATATTCTTTTAAAGGAGAAAACCAGTTTATAAGAGAAAAATTGTCTTGTTGACGAGCTTTGACTTGTCTCGGACTCTAGTAGGAGGTGTCCATGTCCCTCCTCTACCTGTAATCAACGACCTTATGAATATTGCTAGAACAACGAAAACAATATCCATAGAAATTGTTTCTTCTAAAAGAATTAGGATATGAATTTGTTCTCCTTTGTAGTACTCCATTATATTCTCCATTCAAATAGCTTCTTGCCTCTTCGCAATAAAACATGGTATGTCCCAGATATCTACAGAACTGACACTTCATGAGAGGAAATATCTTCTAACTTTTATTTATCCTCATTCCTTATTTAGTGGGATAATAGTTTGAGTGCCTCTTATTTATGGAGGCTCAAGGATAGTCTTATGTTCTTCTTTCATATTGAATTGTAGGTTTCTTTTTCAGCACTTCAGGTGAATTTTCTACATGACACACTTTCAGCTTGCCTTTATTTTGGTCACATTTATTTACAGCATTTGACGATTCAGCCTCACAACTGATACCACTATTTTCCATGTAAGCGGGTCTTTGATCATTCAAAATATTTTCAACTCCATTAGATCCACGTTTTTCTCTCTCCAATAGCTCAACATCTGAGAACCTTCCAAACTTAATTTTCTTCCTTGATTCTTTTGAAATTGATTCACTGTCAAGTTTATTTCTAAGAGTAATAACTTCATCCTAAATACCCTCAACAGTTTTGAAAATTTATTCTAGTATGGAGGTGAGGTCATTGATGAACTTTTACTACTCTTTGATTCGCAACTTCATATCCACTACATCATCATTTCTTTCTAGGATTTTGGACTGTACTTTCAAAAATTATTCTAGTCGTTCAATTTCATCTTCGAACTGATCAACATATTCCTATGATTTTTATACAACTTATTTCCAATTATTGATACTCTAACATTTAATCTTAATCTTACTAACAACATACTAAATTTGCAACTTATGATTGGAACTAGTTGTCCACTGATTGTCTCTACCATTATCTTTTGATTTTTCAATAGTGGCCATCAAGAGATCATGATTTCCAGTTTTAAATTCTGGTTCTTCTTCTTCACAAAATTCATTATCATCATCTTCCTCTTCACAGAAAAAACACTTTTTCAGTACTTTATTTCTTGATTTGAAGTCTCCCTTTTTGAAAAAACTTTTCTGAATCTTCTCAATGTTTTCAGCTTCGCTATATTCATCATCGATCATTCTTAACCACTGAGAGACAATGTTCCCAACTTTTCCACTAAGAAAACAAGCTAGAGATAACTTCCCTTTTAACTTACCTTTCAATTTTATAACTTCTTGGATTTTATAGAAATAATTTATTTTTCTTAATCATATTCACCACTACTATATTTTGAAATTTTTAGTTTCTCTATAGATTTGAATGCCATTTCCTTCCTCACTTGAGTCATGGAATCTTCTGGTTTGACTCTCATTTCATATTCCACCAGGCTTCTCAGCATATCATACAGAGAAATATTGGAAAGATCTCTTTTCTCAAGGGTCGACACCTTTGCATTGTATAGGGGTGGAAGTCTTATCAAAATTTTATTTACAATGTCAATGTCTTTGATTTCTTCACTTAGACCCCGAATTTCTCCAACCACTTCAGTAATTCTATTGAAGGAGTCTTCATTCTCATCAGGATGCATATTCAGATCATCAAACCTATTATGCTGGACATGTAGTTTCTCCTGCTTCACTTTTCTATCTCATTCATAAATATTTTCAAGTTTATACTACATGGTATTTTTGGAGGTGAAACACATCCCCTTTAGATAGATCTGATCATAAATGGCTGCAGTGAGAGCATTCTGTGTTTTAGCATCTGCATCAATAATATTTATGTCTACATCAATCATATCCAGCCCTGTTGGATCAGTAACTTGTATACCCTGCACAGTGGAAAATTATACTTTCATTCCAAGGTATCTTAGATGAGATCTCATTTTTTTTCTTCCAAATATGAAAATTATTTCCATCAAAGAGGGGGACTCCCCTAACACTGGATGAATTTTTCATGATGGTATAAGACAAATAAAACACCAGAAACCTACCTATGATACCACTTGAAGGACCCTGGAACACCCTGAGAGGGGAGGGGTGAATCATGGTGTCAATTTTTTCTTTTTAAAGTTGTTGATATTGTTCCCACATTGGTAGGAACATGTTAAATCTTACAAACAAATGAAATCATGGAGATGACATAACACTTTTACTTGGTTCACCGCAAAGGGATACATCTATGGAGCATACACAAATAGTGTATTGGTCGTATCTAAATACACTAATCTTTACTAGTTTGAGGATTAGAAGATTTGGTCATAGTCACTCTGTTCCAAGCACACTGCCATTACAAAAGGTTCATGGATAGTTCACTGCATCCCTCGAATCACTTCCCTCGACTGCCCATAGCTCACTGCCTTGAGAGAATTCAAACACAACTTATTGACTTGAAGGTTGTTTCAATAGATTTTCATTGAAGTCTTTGTCTCTGTTCATCATGAGACACTTGTTGCATCGAAATCTTGAATTGAATCACTTGAAAGCACTGAACCACTGACAATTGCGTGCAATACCTACCCTGTGCATGCAAGATCAAACTTTTGCAAGAAAAATTTTATTTTTTCATGGAATATCTTTAACAAAACTACACCCTTTATGCACAACTTTATATTTTACACGAAACTTTTACTTTTTCATGCATCTTTATCTTTTCTGCGCAACTTTAACTTTTCTGCACAACTTCAACTTTTCTGTGAAACTTATTTTTCATGAAACTTTTACACACATCAGAAATCAAAAATTCTATAAGTCTTTGTCCATCAAGAATGATGGGGTTCACCTCTTATTTATAGGCTTTGCTACCCCCCACACGTAAAACCTACCATGTCACGCAAAACTACTCATTCTACACGCAATACTTTTCATGCAGGAATTGTTTTCCACGCACAACTTCAGATTTTTCATGCATCTCATGCCTTTTCTATTTTTTGACGTTATGATCCTAAAACATGACTTGTGATCAAGTTTCCAAAACACCTATAATTTTTCATGCAACATCTTTTTCCAAACACACTTTTCTCCATTTTCTAATTTTCAGTCCCAAACATTTGGCAAACAATAGAAAATGACACCACCTTCAGTAATGTTGTTTGCTTGAACTGTATTATCCCTTTTCTAGAAAACATTCTAAACATCCAATAAGGATTGAAAACAGACACAAACAAAACTCCATTTACTAAATAGAATAGTTGTGGTTCTAACAATGATACCGCTTTATAGTTTCCACCATATGTTACACTAGACATTTCCCCGATACGGTGGCTACAAGACCACAAGCATGCTTCCCAGGACTCCAGAGGTTGCTAACTAGTAGTGAGGTCCTAGGTTGTGTCTATGGGGATACTATTCCCTCATAGATCAGAGTGATCATGTTAGAAATAATAGATAATATATAACAGATTCATAAATAAGAAATTTACAGTAGCAGAAATAATTAAAATAAACCAAGCGATATAAGAAAACAAGTGGAATCCAAATAAATAATATTTTTCAATGATAATGATAATCAAGCTATACAAAAAAAGTTAGTACACTAGGAATATTGGATATAGGCATATAACACATTTTATAAAAAATTCCAAAAAGACTAGAAAAATATACAACAAGAATCTTGAGCATAAGCTCAGTATTCTACCCCTATACTTTATTCTAATTTTTTAAATCAATCAATCATCGGAAGTCACACACTTCCCTTTATAAATACATTCAATCATGAAGTATTTTAGGGTACCATAGGCAGGATAAGATGGGTGTGAGATACAGTCTCAGTTGGCCACCACCATCTGTGTCTAGATCAAACAATTTTGTGCAAAAAGTGAATGAATAATGTTTTGTAAATAATAAATTCATGGAAATAGGTAAGTAAATAAATAAACATTTCACCATGTGTTCTAAAATGGATGCTCAACCGATACCATCTGCATCATCCTAATATGAATTTCTGAACTAAGGAAAACCTATATAAGTGATTTGGTAATTACATAGGCCATCATAAATAAAGAAAACAAAGTAGGAAGTGCCCAAGCTTGTTCTTTTTCATTGTGGTCACATCCCCATGACATCATACAAGCATGCTCATAATTTAAATAAGAAAAATCAAGTGTGAAACAAGCCAACAAAATAATCGAATATAATAATGGAGACACAATCCTATCTAATGTGGTCTATAAGGAATCCCAATGGTCAATATAGGAATCTTCATTATAAATAATTCTACTAATTTCGTTCAAGGAATCCCTTGTATCACTCATGGCATTGTGAACTCTTAGTTAGTACTAAGTATCTTACATAGGGGACTGGTTATCACAAGAGTCATGGTGTATCCATAATTCCAATGATTCCATCTAACTTTTCTCTACTAGGGAACCAATTTCACTCAAGAGTATAAATAATTCACCTAGATATCCCTTACAAGGTAATCCAAATTATTTCTCTTGACACTTTAAGTGGGTCCAAACAGACACAACGAGTCCATCCATGGAGTCCTTAAAATGGGAGCCTTGTTCTCTATCAAACCATTTTAGGTAAGGCATAGAAACCAAGGCTCATATAAAAACATGGAATTTACAATGACATTTCATCAATAGGTAATGTAAATATCACATGCTAACAAGTTATCCCAATCATAACATCCAAGCCAAACAAATATTGCATGAGGCATAAGGAAAATACATTTAGCATGATCATGAGTACTAGAGGCATGGTATAAGAAAAATATCATAATAAACTAACCAACAATCTCAAATTTTATGGAATGTTACATGGAATATGTGTTAGGATTAAGAAAATATTCTATAAGAATGTATATATGGAAATAAGCATAAGAAATGACATAAGGCATAAGGCATGAGACCCAATTCAATAATTATGAGTCATTAGGCATTTTAAATGGGCACAACTCATGGTTCCCAATTCATCATAATTCAATTTATGGTTTTATGGAATTTAAGCAAAGTGAAACACACACACACACACATGGTTGTTAACACTTTAATGGATGGGAAATTTGTCTATTAAGGTGGTCACACCCAAATGTGTGGCCAATGACTAGTAGAACAACCCACGAATGGTTTTTCTAGTAAGGTAAGGTCACAAAAACATGTAAAACCATCAAAATTAATTATTTAAACCTCCTTGAGTGTTGTCGAAAGGATCCATCACATGAAAAAAAACAGGGAATAATTTATAAATCAATGAAACATGTGATAAATTCATAAACCACCTACCTTGATATAGTATCACTCCACTCATTTTTTTAGAATCTTGAATCAATCTAGAATTGAATAAATCGAAGAAATTGTCCAACACCCTAAAAATAGGGATAAATTGGTCACAACTAAATAGCTCAAAACATGTTGTAAGCCATGATAAATAGACGAGAGATGAACATAGAGATTGCTAAGCTCTTCCCAATGCGACTGATGGTGAGATATTTGGAGTCTTATTGAGGGAGATAGCCAAATCCCTATGAAGAGGGGTGGGGGAAGCTCATAGATGAGGGAGGAGGGATACACCACTGGAGAATAAAAGGAGAACAAGGTGTTTGATTAAAACCTTCATTAAGGGGAAAATAATAATTTTACTTATATAGGTAAGGGTGCAAGGTTGGGACTCACGATTGGACAAACCTAGCACCAACCGTGCATCATGTTCTGCTCTGATGGGAACCCCACGTGGGCTAAGAACATGGATTTCCTAACCAAGCACTACCTGTGAAAAACCGCTCCATCCCAAGAACCTGTAATTATGCATGTCTATGCAAATAGGATCTCATGATTGTAGAAAAACTGTGCAGACCCCAGTACCCCACTATTTTCAACCACACGGTTAGAGAAACCATGTGATATAGGCTGCATGGTTTCTATTAACCCTATGGCCTAGTCTATCTCTTTAATTTTTGGGTCTTCGGGCTCAGAATGAGTCCTTTATGCCCTTGAAACCTTCTTCACTCCCTTATGAAACCAAAAAAGGTTCAAAAGAAGAAATTAAAATGAAAAACAAATAGTTTTTACCTTGGTAACAATTTGGGTTGAAAAAATTGAAGCTAGGGTTTTAAATTCTTCCTGATTCCAAAATTTCAGCCTAAAAATTTATAGAATGTCACATCATAAAACAATTTGGGTAGTTATTCACCATAACTACCTCATATTATCATGTTTCCTCTTCTATCTCATTATTTCTCTAATGTATGTTTATTAGCTGAGTTATCCAATTCCGAAACACTTGTTTTCTAGTGTTGATAATATAGATAGGCTCTTTATAATAAGATAAATCAGGCACTAATTATATTTCTTTAGATGTGATCACTTGTGTTGGGTATAACATATACTTGTTCAATAACGAGACATGGAAAATATCATATAATAATTCATACAGTTTCATTTGAATGATTGATTTGAAACTATTATTATATAAAAATTACATCAATGTAAAATATAGATCCTATAAACCATAAAATTCATGTGTGCATGAACACAACATGACTTATAATGTTTTAATAGTCCTTTCAGACTGTCTATATATTTAAGGATGACATGAATTGATCATAGGTGGCCCAAATTCATGACCATTTTAAATAGTTTTCTCAATTTTTAACATAATCCATGATTCATGATTAGATATATTCGAAAGTGGTGCACCATGAAGTCTCACAAAATCATTTATATATAGTCAGGTGAGTTCCTCAAGAGGTAGATCCTCTTTTATAGCAATAAAATGTGATGACATGGTAAGGAAATTAACAATAAGAAATATAGAATCATTTCATTTCTGAATCATCAAAAATATAGTGAATTAGTCCATAATAATATCATCCAATTTTCACAGAGGAATAATGAAAGGTTTCATGAATCCATTAGGATGTTGTCTCTCACCCTTAACTTGTTGAAAAATCATGAATCTTGATATATAGTTATAAATTTCCTCCTTCATGTTATCCCACTAAAATTTTTCTCTTAAATAGTTATAAATATTGGGGTAACTAAGGTGTATAGGGAAATTTTAACTATGGTCTTCAATAAGAAATTATCTCTTTATATTAGGTATTGATGGAAGAAACTACCTATTTCTGAATTTCATCACATAATCTTCATAAAAAATTCTTCCAAATTACCATAATTCATGATATTAATTTTCATTTTTAAACTCATATCTTCAAGATGAGACCTTCTTTATTCTCCAATAAATACGGTTTGTAAATCATTTTTAAAAGGAGTTATGTTTTCCCTTCCGTAATGACTCACATGTCTAAATTTGTGGATTCCATGAATATAGGATCTTTTCTAATCCATATTTTAGTTAGAAACCTATGATATTTACTACTCAATGCATCACCCAACTTATTTTCCTTACCAATTTGATAGAGAATTTATAAATCATAATCCTTGAGTAGATATTTCTATATAAATTATCTCATGTTTAGATATTTTTGTGAAAATAAGTATTTTAATCTATTTTAATCTATATATGTATAGTTATAGTTTGTTTTCTATAAACAACTATTTTTACTTTCATCACATAAATATTAAATGTATTTAAATATTAAATATCTTATTACATATTTTTCTTTGTTCAGCACGACTATGATTTAATAATGTCTTAGCGTATTTGTCTCATTGACACGGTCATATCAGTTCCCCACTATGATGAGTAGCATGAAATGCTATAACAATATTCTTAAATATAGTTCTATGGTTGGATGACATACTATAATGGGACACATATTATAAATACTTTTAGGTGAGATTACTCATAATAATATGAGACTTCTTCTCATAATGTTCTCACATGGTAATCTCCAATACAGGAGGTTATGAGAACAGACCCGCCTGTAGGAATTCCTCATGTTTTGGTGTCATCAGATATTACTATCTATGAGCGTGTGTTATGGTCCATATATTTTAATATTGTCATTAATTTGTGTCATGACTCTCTCACTTTGATTTACTAACATAAATTGTCACTCCATATGTTAGTGGGAAGTAGGGTACGTTGGGTGTGTCACAAGTTACATGTTATTAATGGATAAGTCGAGGAAAGATTTTTACCTTCTATTTATGGAATTTTATATCTCTTCCCTTTTATTGAAATAGAATGGTCACCCTAAATTTCATGTCCATGGTGTAACGATGAGTTTATTTCAGGTAGTCAAATCAATATGTATCAAGAAAATAAGTTTATGACACTATCATGAATCCTACTTGATAAGATATTGAGACAAAAGGATTATATTACACAGTGAGTGTTCATATATGGATGTCATCATTTCAACATTAAGTTCTTTCTCTTGGGTTCCTAGACCCATTTCTAGATAGTACTCTTATACTTTAGGCAAGCCTACCTAATGTTAATGAAAAATATTCCTAGAGGGTCACACACTAAGTGTTTATTGTGGCCTTGATTAAATTGTATTTGAATTTAATTAATGGAATAAATATTATTCTCAAGACCATGGAATAATTTAATTCAAGTTAAAATGATCACATAAATTAAAAAAATATTTATTTATTTATTTTATTGACCATTTCATAAATATTTATTTATTATTTTCTAAATAAAATATTTATTTAAGAGAATAAATTATTTATTTATTTATTCGGGTGTTCAATAAATGGAAGTGGAGTTCATGTGGAGAAAGTCTAGTCTGGTGGTAAAATAATTATTTTCAAGATAGTAAATAATTATTTAACTATTTTCCATAAGGAAAAATAATAATAACTTTGTTATCATTATATGGAATGAGATTTCATTTATGATTCCATTTTGTCCAAGTTGGTGCACCATGAATAATGGTGTTGTTATAGTTATTATGTAGCATGCGCATTCTCTAAGGTTATGAATGTATGTAATTTCTTTTATGCAATTAAATATAGTAACTGAAACCCCATGTCATTAAATAGGCATTTACGTCTATTATATCATTACGTCTGGTGAACCGAATTGCCGGTGGTGAGAGAATTGTTGAGCCAAAACAATTTCTCTCTCGAATCCTCTCCTATACCCACTCAAGAATAAGAGATGTTATTCAAGAATGAATAATAGGTGATCAAGAACAACTAATTCAAGATACTCACTTTGCTGTGATAACACCTGGAGAAGGAGTGGGGTCGATCAGAGGACATCGGAACACATGTTGATCACCAGTAGAGGGATTCTAGTTTATATCCCCATAAGAGAAATGATACAATCCAGAAGGGTCATTCTGGATGATCAAAATCATCAAGGAAGAAAGTATTAAAGATCCAGGAATTTAATATTTTCAGAAATTATTTAAATTAATTATAAACATGATATGCAAGATCCTATATCTATGATCTGGCGCCCTTTTATTTATTGTCTTGATCTTTGATATTAATCCATGGATACTGGCATTTATCGTCGTATTGATCCCTTATTAGTCATTGATTATTGAAAAGTCAAAGTTGGGCTCTCCCAACCGCCACACTTCTGCTTTAGCTAGATCATTCATGTGGTATTAGAGGGAGGTTCATCATCATTAACAATTATTTAAATAATTCATTGATGATTTATGATTTAATAATTTAGTTTTTCAATTCAAGGTTAACCATTCTTGTAATATAGATTTCAAGATCTTCTCTCCCTCTTTCATTTCTCACAGATCTAATAGAAATAAATAATTTCTAGATTATAATTTAAGTGAGGAACTCATCAGGAGGCACCGACAATTTTTTCTAGGTGACACAAAAGTACACGCCATGTGTTCATACTTGCACAATGTGTTCTCTACCATACACACCATGTAATCTGGACTACACTCTGTGTAGTCATGTTAAGTGCATTAGAAGTAATTTGTAAATTACTCAAGCCATGTGCATTTATTACGCATGATGTAATTAATTTTACACCATGTGTTGACCGGGATAGATAGGCACATGCTTACCCAATTACACATTGTTTGGCCCACTGGATATGGCGTGTAGTCCCTTCAGGTCAGGGGCTAACCCGTGTATCCCATACACAAATTGAGCTGACTGGTAACCATGTAATGTAGAGACAACATGGAATGAATCCCACAGTACACGCTGTGTACTCAAAAATATCTTCAGTATGCCTCACATGTGGATTCCTTAGGCATGTACTTCAGGAAAGATGGCGAAGGTAGTAAATGCCCTGTAATTAGAACTATACACTGTGTAATTTACCAAATTAAACAAAGTTAACACTTTAATATATGTTTAATGTTCAGAACTACTTATCATGTAAAAAACATACAATATGTTATTACTCTATGCATTTAAGAATCATGTATACCATATGTTAGAAGAGTAAAATAGTAAAATAATATAATACATGTTGGGTAGATTTGAACAGGTATTCACCGGGTTACCTCCAAGGTACATTTATGTAAAAGGATGATAATCTCAAGGGAATTTAGAAAAGGAATTAAGATAAAAGGATTGATTAATTAAAGATAATAATTAATCGATTCGATCATGATTTATCTTGATGAGAATGATTAAATAATTGATTGCCATGTGGTTTTTTGTGGTTTTTTTATTTCTGAATTTTGAATGTGGTGTCTAGTGGATTAAGGGTACCTGGGTTTTGTGTGTACTAGTGGATCATATATGTTTCTCACTAACCTGAAAATTATTTCTTAAATAATATAAAAAATTTATTTGTGGTGACAGATGATCATGAGCTATAATTTCCTTTGTATGTGATTGGTTTAATTTAATTTATTTTTTAAATTAAAGTGTTGGCCTATGAGCCATCTCTCCTCATTAATATGTAGGGCATGTGTTTCCATAGTTTCTTTTATGTAAACCCCCCTTTTACCCCTCACCTATGTGTGAGGTAAAAATCATATGTAATGGATGGAGCTCCCAAGCTAGTGGAGGTGGTTCAAGATAGAGCTGAGAAGAAACCAATCCCAGGAGATACAAAGGTGGATATATGGAAATCTGTAAGCACAAACCCAAAAGGTTCTAGGTGTTTCTCCAAAAGTCCATGTTATTTTATCAAATGATAGATAAAATAACCATTATAAAATCTCATAATCATTCCCTTTACTTTATTTTATTTCTATCAGTTTCATGGTTTATCATTATGGATGTGTTGTCGTGATCACATAATTAATGAATTAAACAAGAATGAAAGAAGTAACTAAAATAAAATAGGATTATGTGTAAATATTTTCAAGACATGGTTAATAAATTAAGTAAGTTCCACATAATATTATCAAGCATGTGATAAAGATAATAATCAATTTACACATAAGACATAAAAATCCCTCAATAAAATATTAATTTAGACTAAGCCTTCTATTACTTGATTAAGGGGAAGGCTCAATAAAACTATGTGTTTGACCAAACCTTGTTTGGACACATACTTTTATAAAGGAAAACCTTATGAAATTTTCAGGTTTCCTTAACCATATTATATCAAGAGGAGTAACCCTTTCTAGACTTGGTTTCATATTGAAGGCAAGTGTTGAGGAAATCCAAGTCAGAATTTCTGGATTGGGGATTCCACTAAACGAATCAAGGAGCTGCAAGCACACAGTTGGAAAATACTTGCCTACATAATACCTCCATATAGAATTACCAACCCTTGTTGGGGTTATGATAAAGGGAATATGAATCATTTCCACTAGAATATCTAAGCAACTATACATTCTGAGTTCAATGGTGAGGTCCATTAGGACATGATAAAATAGTAGGAGGCTTAATAAAATTAACTTATTATTTCTCATAAAATTTAACCAAGAAAGTAATAATAATATTCTATTTTAATTATAGAATAAAATTACAAGATCACCACACTATCCCTACAATCAATTCTATATAAAGACAACATCCTCACCTACTGTAACTTCCAGGAATGGTTTATATTCCATTGGGTTGTTATATTCCATGAAATAAAGTCTTACATGATGGAATCTGCATTAAATGATCTACCTACCAAATAGGTGAGTGATGAGGATTTTATGCTCTATGAGAAACATATGAACAATTAAGTCAACATTCAATGTTTTATGCTTTCATCAATATCAATTGAACACATGAAGTCTCAAAAAAACATGGATGTGTATAGCATGATCGAGCACCTATGTGGTCTTTACCATAAGAGAGAAAGATAGTAAAGTTTTGAGATATCCAAGTCACTCTTTTAGAGTAAGCTTGGAGAGGGTTCCCCAGTTGGTCCTCACGTATTCAAGCTCATTGGATACATTGAGCTCCTAGAGGTTCTAGGGATAAACTCCCTAAAGAACTAGGTATCTATCCCATTCTCACATCACTCCCTCTAAGATTATATATTTTGTTTTATTAATTTCAATATTAATAACATTGAGAAGTCTCTATCTAATATTATTGTCCTCGTTCTCTAAGTGGAAAAAGATATGAAGTGCGACCATCCATCTATCCTTATGGTGAATAAGTGGAAAGTTAAGGCAAAGAGTTTTATGCCCAAAGCTTCTTCACGCCCTTCCAAGAAAATAAAGATCAAAGGGGTAGGGGGAAGGGAATAGGATATTGTTTGATTCACATGAGATAAGAAGGTCCACTAGAATAAAAGCTACACCCAGCCAATGGATCAAGTGGAAGCTTCGGGTGTATTTGTTATCGAGTGAAATTTATCTGTTTCTAAAAATTGGGTATTGGATATATCTTGTGGTGCTCACTTATGTATTCAAATATTGGAACAAAGTATATTCAGTAAAATTGACTGAGGGATTGTAGATATATGAGTATCCAATGGAGTTGGACTTTTTGATTTATTTGTTGGGGACTACCACCTCACGTTGATGACTAGGATGATCATAGTGTTAAAGGGTTGTTGTTATGTGCCCTATATGACCAAAAACATTATTTATGTATCCAGACTAGATACAGATGGATTTTTTTTTCATGTTCGGAAATGAATGTTGCTTATTTTACAAAGATAGAATTTGTTTTGGTAGGGAAAATTTATACAATGGTCTTTGCATGTTAGATTACACAAGCCAAGTACTTGAAATCGATAACAAAGATACTTCACATGACTTATACCACACCAAACTTTGGAATCACTGACTAGGTCATGTAAACAATAAATTCCTGAAAAAGTTACATCAAGTTGATATTTAGATTATTTCTAACTAAAACCACTTAGTGTATGTCAAGCGTGTTTACAAGGTAAAATGACCAAAGCCCAATTTAGTGTGAATGATAAAAGGGCCAAAGATATTTTTGAATTTGTTCATGCCAATGTGTGTAGACCATTTGTAGTTTAAGAAAGGGGTGGTTACTCATAATTCATAATTTTTTCTAATGATTTTAGTGTATATGGATATATCTACTTAATGAGGTATAAGTCAGATTTTTTTGATAAGTTCAAGGAATACAAGAATGAAGTTGAGAAATAGCTTGGTAAGAAGATTAAGAAAATCTGCTTAGACTGAGGTGGAGAATATATTAATCAAGACTTCATTGATTACTAATATGAATTTGTGATTTTATCCCAACTCACTCCTCTTTACATGCCTCATTGGAATGGTGTAAGAGAAAATAGGAACCACACCTCATTGGACATGGTGAGATCAATGATGAGTCATGAAAGTATTCTATTATCCTTTTGGGGATATGTGTTATAAACAGAAGCACACATACTAAACCAAATACAAACTAAATCGATAAATGGTATTCCGTACAAGCTTTGGAGTGGAAGAAAATCCATTTTATAAAATTCACAAGTGTGGGGTAGTGAAAAATTTGTTCAGGACTCTTCAGGTAACAAACTTTCACCTCAAGGTACAAGGTGTACCTTTATAGGATACCCTAAGGAAACAAGGGGATATTACATATATGACCCCTCAGAAAAAAAGGTTATAGTGGCAAGACACGCCATATTATTTGAGAGGGAGAACATCTCCAAAAGAGATAGTGGGAGTGAGATACACTTCGATGAAGTCGAGGCTCAAGGTATACAAGAGTTGGTATAGGATAAGATTCCACAAAGCCTCATGGAAGAAAGATCTGTTCCAGTGATTTAAGTACTACGTAGGAGTACAAGTGAGGTTAGAGAACCAGAATGGTATGTTTTTATAGTTACTGAGGATGGTGACTCATTATTAGTTAATAATGATGATCCTATAACCTAAAAGGAAGAATAAAGTGGCACAGATGTTACCAAGTGTCAAGATGCCATAAATTCTTAAATGGATTCCATGTACCAAAAACCAAGTCTGGATTTTGGTAGATCCTCTGGTTGATGTAAATATGGTTTGTTATAAATGGGTATTCAAGAGGAAACTGGACATAGAAGGACAATTCAGTACCTATAGGACATGACTAGTTGAAAAAACATTCAAACAGTGTCAAGGAATTGACTATGAAAAAACCTTTTCAATAGTTGTGATGCTAAAATCCATCAGAATTCTATTACCCAATGTTGCTTACCATGACTATGAGATTTAGAAAATGGATTTCAAAAAAGACTTCTTTAATGGGAACCTTTAAGAATATGTCTACATGACACAACCTGAAGGGTTTGCGACTCCAAATGATGCTAATAAGATATTCAAGTTGCAGAAATACATTTATGGATTAAATAAAGAGTCTATGTCATGGAACATTAATTTTGAGGAATCCATAACAGAATTTGGTTTTATAAAGAATGAATGTGAACCTTGTGTCTACACATGGTTTAGTTGGAGTGCAATTGTTTTCATGATAGTATATGTTGATGACATATTACTTATTAGAAACGAGATAACAGTCTTGCACTCTATTAAGGAATGATTAAATAAATGTTTCTCTAGGAAGGAAATAGTTGAGGCAGTATATATTCTTGGGATAAAGATCCATTGTGATAGATCCAAGAGATTGATGGTCATAAGTCAAAGTAAATGCATTAACAAGATACTGAAGAGATTCAGTATGGAACAATCCAAGAGGGGATTGTTTCCAGTATCACATAGAATTCATCTTTCCAAGAAAACATGTCTTATAATGCATGATGAAACAGAGATAATGGGAAGTACTCTATATGAATCAGTGATTGGGTAAGTCATGTATGTTGTGATATAAACTAGGCTATATTTTTCCTATGCATTAAGTGTGGTTGGAAGATACCAAGATGACCTAGGTGACCACTATTGGATGGAAGTCAGACTATCCTTAAGTATTTGAGGTATACTAAGGATATGTTTCTGGTTTATGGATGTTATGAAAAACTAGTCATTAGAGGATATGAAGATTCTAGTTTCAAGACTAATCAAGATGACATGAAGTCACATGCGGGATACATCTTCACTTTTAATAGAGGTGATGTGAGCTGAAAGAGCTAAAAGAAGAGTGTGGTCGCAGATTTTATAGCAGATTTTGAGTATATAGAAGCTTCTTAGGCAGCTAAAGAAGTAGTTTGGATGAGACACTTTGTCCAACATATGGATGTGGCACATAGAAGTAAATATCCCATCACACTCTATTGTGATAATACTATAGTGGTGGATCTCACAAAAGAGACAAGGTCACATTAGTAGACAAAGAAAATACTTCAGAAGTATCATCTCTTGTGGATTTTCTCAAATAATTGAAGTTATAGTGAGAAAATTTTCTATGGAAGACAACCTAGCAGAACCCTTGACGAAATCACTGACTCAGTACAAGCATAATCATCATGCGAGGTCTAGAAAACAGAATGTCATAGGTAGTTGGCTCTAGTCCAAGTGGGAGTTTGTTATAGTTGGTGTCCTAGAACCAACTATTTGTACTTTTATTGCATGAATATTTAATGTATTAAAATATTAAACATCTTATTTCATATTTTTCGTTGTTCTGGAAGACTTTGATGTAATAATGTCCATGAGTATTTGTCGCATTGACAAGGTCCTAGAAGATCCCCTCTATGATGAGAACCTTGAAGTGCAATGAAAATATTCTTAAATACTATACTATGGTTAGATGATATACTATTATGAGACACATAGTATACAGACCGTTAGGTGTTAGTACTCATAAGAAGATGAGACTTCTTCTCATAATGTTCAAACTTCGTAATCTCCAAGACATGAGGTTATGAGAATAGACCCGCCTATAATAATTATGAATGTTTTAGTGTCATCATATATTCTTAGATGTGAGCATGTGTAATGGTCCTTATACCATAATATTATCATTAATTCATGTCACAAATCATGCACATTGATTTACTGATGAAAACTGTCACACCATATGTTGGCGGGAAGTAGGGTACGTTGTGTGTGTCACAAGTAACATGTTATTAATGGATAAGTTGAGGAAGGATTTTTTCTCTTCCATTTATGGTAGTTGATATCTCATCCCTGTGATTGAAATATAACCATTGACCTAAATTCCATGGTCATGGTGTAACGATGAATTTATTTCATGTATTCTAAGAAATAAGTATCATAAAAATAGGTTGGTGACACTATCATAAAACTTTCTTGATGAGATTTTAAGGAAAAAAGATTATATTTAAAACTGTGTATTCTTATGTGGATGCTGTCATTGTGAATTTAAGTTCTTTCTCTTGGGTTCCTTAACTAATTGCTAAATAGTACTCTTGGAATTTATGCAAGACCACCTAATTCCAATGAGAAAAAATCCTAACGGTTCACACACTAAGTATTTCTTGTGGTCTTGATTAAATTCTATTTGAATTTAATAAATGTAATAAATATTATTCTCAAGACCATGGAATGATTTTATTCAAGTTAAAATTATTTCATAAATTAAATAAAATATATTTACTTATTTTATTGAAAATTTAATAAATATTTATTACTAGTTTGTAATTAAAACATTTATTTAAGATAATAAATTATTTATTTATTCATTCGGGTGTTCAATAATTGGAAATGGAGTTCAAGAGGACTAAGCACAGTCCAGTGGTAAGATAATTATTTTCAAGATAGTAAATAATTATTTAACTAGTTGTAATAAGACAAAATAATAATAACGTTGTTATTATTTTGTGGCACAATATTTCATTTATGATTTCGTTTTGTGCAAGTTGACGCACCAATAATAATGGTTTCGTTATTTTTATAATGTAGCATGGGATTTCTCTAAGGTTTTGAATGCATTTAATTGCGGTTACACAATTAAATATTGTAACTGAAAGCCAATGTAGTTAAATAGATAGGTATGCTTATTATTCCATTATGCCTCGTGAACCAAATTTCTAGTGGTGGGAGAATTGTTGAGAACAAACATTTTCTCTCTAAAATCTTCTAACCTCCCCTCTCAATCATGAGATACATTCTTCAAGACCAAATAATAGGCGATCAAGAATGACAAATCCACGACACTTGCTTCACCGAGCTATCACCAGGAGAACGAGTGGTGTCGATCGGAGGCCATCAAAACATGTGTGGATCAATGATAGATGGAATATAGTTTAGATCCTCACAAGCACAATGAGACAATATGGAAAGGTCATTCCAGATGATGAACATCATCAATGAAGAATGTACCAAAGATCTAGGTATTTAAATTCTTGAGAAATTATTTAAATTAATTAAAACCATGATGTGCAAGATCCTCTTTCTAGGATCTGGTGCCCAATTCTTCTTTTATCTAAATATTTGATCTTAATCCATGGATATTTCCATTTATCATCAGATTGATCACAGATTGGTCATCGATTATAGAAAAATGAAAATTTGGGCCCTCCCAACCACCATAGTTCCACTACGTTAGGATCCTTCATATCTCATATATTTTAATATTGAGATGGTGGCTCCACATCTTCAATGAAAATATTATGCCTACCAACTCAATATCATGGGTTGTATAATTCTATTAATCAATCTTTAATTTTCATGATGCATAAGTAAAAACAATGTCATTAAATACAAGGACACATTTGATTCATTTAATTTATGTATCACTATATCAAAAATATATCCCTTCACATTGGTATTGTCGGTATTAGTTTCATTATTCTACCCATATGAACCTAACCCCTTTATATGTCAACTTGGTGACTGGGCTAGCTAATTGAGAATTTTATGAGTAAAGAACTGATATTAACCTTCTAATATAAGGATACTACATACCTCATTTATTTTCTTTTGTCTCGGAAAATATTTTACCGCCTTTTTATTTAAAGGATAAATTGATATTTCATCCCTGAACACAATTTGTATAAGGGAAAAAACTTCATTAATCCAAAATTCACACATACTAAATTATATATATAAGTTCTTTACTCTCAGAGTTTCAAGAATAATTCTCAAATGTTTTTTATTATCTTCATATATTTTAGAGCATACCAAGATATCATCAATAAATACCCCAATAAAATTATCAATATAATATTTAATTACTTTTTTATAATATCTATAAAAACATAGAAATAATTAGTCAACCTAAAAATAATTATAGTAAACTCATAACGTTTATACCTTTTTTAAATTTAATTGTGGAATATATTCCTTTCTTACTCGATATTAATGATTCTAATAATGAATATCAATATTCAAAAAATATTAATCTTTTTTCTATTGAGAAAAAAAATCATCAATGTGATGAATATGATGATTTTTCTTTATAGTAGTCGAATTGATTTCCCTTTAATAGACATAAAAAATCACAGATCCATCCTTCTTCTTAACAAATTAATCAAGGACCCCAAAGGTAAACCACTATGGAGAATAAATCCCTAATTAAATTACTCCAACATTTTTTCATTAGTTTCACTAATTCCACTATGTCCATATTATAGGGATTCTTAGATACAGGTTTTCCATCAGGGATGTGTTAAATGTAAAAGTCAACTTCATGCTTGGGTGGATTTACAGGTAATTTTTAGGAAACACATTAATATATTCATGGATAATAGGAACATATTAGACCCTAAGGTATCATTTATTATTCATAGGTTGTGTATGCTCTTTTTCTCCCAAAAATTTATTTAAGGTGATCTAGTGGAGGTATATCTTGACAAGACTAAGATAATGAAGTATCCCTCTAAAGGAAATGTATTCCACATCAACTTCATAAATCATAATCTACTTCTATTTGAAATAAATTTTCCCATTATACCATGTAATATAATCTATACAAAGTATTATATCAAATTCAAAAGGAGTAATAATAACCAAGTTTACAAATAGCATATGTTTATGCATTATAATAGGGATTTTCAAACATATCTCGGATTTAGTAATATTTTCACTGGTTTCTTGATCGATAACTCCCTTATTAATGTGGTAGAGGATGATTTAATATTCTTCTAAAACATAGAAGATATAAAAGAGTATTAATTTGAATAATCAGATAAATAACTAGCTTACTTTGGGTTTACAAAGTATATGCCACCATATCATTTGGTGCTTTAAATTGAGATGTATTAATAAAATAATCATTGATTCCCCCATGGCATCTTATAGGGTCGGTTCCCTTGACAAAAAGGGAAATAGTTTGAATAATTCCTCATATATTTACAATTGAAGCACTTTAGAGTACCAGTTACATTCACTCCCTTGAATTCATGAGACATATGGACCTTATATCCAAACTTGTAACAAAATCAAATTCCCATTAAGGATTTAATCGGATGTTTATATATACAATTATCATGTAGGACCCCCTAGTTTCTGGTACTTGTCTGTTGATTTATGTATTTTTAGTATATAAAATGAATATGTTATGAATTAAAAGGTTTTTAGGAGCATTTTCATGTTTTTGAGGATTTTTTTTAGGTGCGTGATTTCAGCATGATTAGTAGAAACCATGAAAAAACTATAGTAACCTCTGAAAGGGAAAAAATGTCACTGGGTTGGAACATGGTTGGCACACAGTTTATCCAAACCACAAAGATTCTCTATTGAATCTATGCGAGCCTAGTATCATTTGAGACATTGGATAACACATGGTTGGCTCAAGGTTTCTATAACTGTCAGATCCAACCCAATGAGGGGTGGTTTAAGGTTCGAGCACCCATATGGGTTTTCCATGGTTTTCTAAACTGTGCAGCCCAACTATGCATATTAAAGGTTTCCCTCCATAAATAGTGGATATAATATAAATTATACCCTTAACCTCTCATTTTTACTTAATTTTACCATAACCCTAGCACCTTTATATGCAAAGGATGAGGAGACAATTCCTTTCGACATGGGAGTGATTTATTGGAGAATCTAATTTTGTTGGATTCCTTGATTCATTGATATTTGCTCATTTTTCATCATTTTTTAGATATTTTCTTCTATATTTTCTTGGAATCAAAGATCTTTTCCATTTTGGATAGGTCCATGTTTTTTAAGTCAATATTTATTGGATATGATTTTTGTATTGAAGGAAACAAGATATAAGGATGGATTTATATTATCTAAGTTTTTTTTGATGTTATCCTCACATTCTTCATTTTCATTAAATTTTGAGAGGTTGGTGTATTCTCTCTCAATTCTTCTTGATTAGAACTTGAAGGATTTATTTCAAATTGATTTAGTTTTATGGAATTATTTTTGAAATAATGGCTTAATTTGATAGAAATTATCATTTTAATTATGGTTTTAGAAATCATGAAAATTTGATTATGTTTTATAAATCCCATTTTTTATAATTTTAAAAATTTTGACTTTAAAATTATGGTTGGTTGATGCAATTAAAGTATTTGTTTAAATAATTATATTGAAATGGTTTGACACGATTTGGGAATAATGGTTAGTTTGAGTGGAATGGTATGGATAATGGTCTTGAAGAACCAACATCAGAGGGCCATAGTATAGACATGAAGTTCCACCATCAATGGTAAAACCAATCTTTTTTGTGTGTGTGTTGTGGATGTGTGTGGATATAGAATAGTATGTTCCATATAACTAATTGAGAAATGGTTAAAATACATTCTTGATATTTTCCTTGAAATATAATTGTGGTATTTTTTTGACTCTTACCTTGGATAAGATGATTTATTGTTTTTTATAAAAAATTTCATTTCTTAAACTATTTTATAAAATGTACTAACATGTCTTATCCTAGTGATTCTTCTTGATACCCTGGGATGGGTATTTGTCTTTGGATCTTGGAGAAGTTTCAGAGTTTCTAGTTGATGTCTTTGGTGTCTTTGGGTTTTATTTTGTTTGGATTATTTTGGTTTTGTCACTTTGATTCTTCTTGTTCTCTAATGCTATCTTTTGGTTTGGTATTATATGGGATTATATTTCTATACTCATGCATTATATAGAGTTTTAGTTTTCTACGATTATCTCAACTTGGTTGTTTTATATTTAAAGGTAAAATCATCCCCCAATGGTTTACGAATCCCATGGCATTTATTTTTAGCCTTTTCTATCTTGGGGATGTCACCTAAGGCTAGTAAAACCCATTGTCTCTTCCCAATATAATTCGTGAGTTGTGGGATATTAATAATGGTATTAGTTTGTTCGACCCTTGGGTATCAGTTGTGTTCAGTCCTTGATTTGGGTTGGTATCAAAGAGTAGGATCATCAAAATGTGGAATATAGGTAATAAAAGGGTTTAGATAAACTATTTATGTTGTACTTCAAGTCACCTGGGAGTTTGGTTACATAAGTGTTTTGAGACACTTCTAGGATTTTTCAACTCATTGCCATGGGTTTATTTGATGAGATTAGGATGACATGCATTGATTGTAATGACTACCCACTCGAAGTACATATTTCATTTTTAGTAATGATTTATGATTTGGTGGAATGGGGTGATTTTTGAAAATAGTTAAAAATGGTATGATTTTAAAAAATAGAGGAATTTTCAAAAATGGTTTGAGAGTGAAAATTATTGAATTTTGAAAATCCTTTTCGTGATATGTGTAATGTGAAAAATTTAAAATTTATGAGACTTAAGTTTCTATAGAGTGAGACTAAATGGATTTTGATTTTGGTTATAGAAAATGGAACTAGGAATGTGTTAGAGAAACCATATGGAAGAAGATATTGAGAATTTTGTTTCACCTAATCCATAGGTTAACCAACAGTTAGTATTGATTATTGACTAGGAATTTTAGGTTGTGCATAAAGTTAAGAGATGGGATGGACTAAGATGAGTGAATCGTTCATTTTAGTTTCAAACACAAAATCCACCCAACATTCAAGGTGATGTATGATTGGAAAAATAATAATTGAGTATAAATAGGATGAATAGAATTTTCAATTCCCATAGCACCCTAGTTGAGATAAAGTTGATGTTTTCAACATACATGATAAAAGATCTTTCATCCCAAATGTGGGATTTAGTAGTTCAAGCTAAATCGGACCAATTCATGACATGGGAGGATTTTGAAGAATTGTTTAACAAATAGATCTATCCTTATACATTATAGATTACAAGAATAGTGTACTTCTTCAATTTGAAGTAAGAAAACCTCATAGCGATAGAGTGTGTAGAAACATTTATGTATTTGGTATTCTTTTCACCTGAAGCTGTTGTAAGTGCATCATGGATGGAACAAATTTTTTAATCAGGGTTGTGGACTAAGATTCAATCGAATATTACCATCAGTTTTATATCATATTATATAGATATATTCAATATAGAAATAATGTCTAAAAGGTATATCTCAATAAATTTGGTTAGAAGAATCATTTTGATACCTGTGAGAATTATTGGGAACTCTAATTCTTTGAATAAGAGGAATATGGGAAACTATTTTCAAGATAGTGGTATAAATAAAAATTAGATGGAGGGATTAGTGAATCTTCCACCTAAACTAATGGGTAAACATGGTTGTTTTCAATGTGGTTCTCTCAATCACATAAATTGAGATTATAAAAACCTACTAGAGAATATAACAATTGCAACTAGATGAGACATCTTCAGCATTGTTTTCACAGTGCTCTATGTTTGAGTTCTAAGGACACATCTCATGCTTCTCAGGCATTGTATGTTTTAGTGTGATAAGTGTAGAAAAATATATCTCATTAGAAATTTTTTGAAAACCATGGTGATATTAGGAATACCATGAATCCTCAAGGAGTATAATCTCAACATGGTAATAAAGAGAAAAGTGAGTTTAGTAAGTAGTTTTATAGAGATGAGATAGTTATCATGGATGATCAATAGGGAACTTCTATGGTGAGTGTTATGATTCTTTTTAATTCTTCCCTTATTCATTCTTTTTTTATGTTGGTGGGTCCAATTATTTTATTTATTCTTATACTACTGATATTCTGGGTTTTCATGTTGAGATAATGACTTCTGTTTTAAAACTTCAATCCCCTCTTGGCCAAAGATAATGTTAAGCCTTTATGTGAAAATAATTCTCTATAACTATCTATAGGGATGAATTGATGTGGGACTAGTTTGTGCTTGATATGGATCTCAATGATTTAATCATAGGTATGGATTGATTGAAAATGTTCAAAGTTCACAATGAATTTTATACCTAAAGTGTTATTTTTACAACTATAGATGGTGTACATAATCTATTTAGAGGAGATAAAAATGTAAAGATAAGTGGGGTAGGATTATTGGCACCATCGGTTGGAACTATCTCATACTAGTTCTCAATTTTGACATTGGAATATGTGTATGATACCTAGAATAACACTTTTCCAACAAATTTTGATATGTTTTATGATGTTTTCTCCAATAATTTCTCTAGGTTACTACCCAAAAGAGAATTATAATTTATGATTGATCACTTACCTCAAACTAGTCCTATATCACTTCCATCTTATCTAATATCACCAATAGAATTAAGGTAATTGATGTTCTAGTTGGAAGAGTTGGAAATAAAATGGTTCATTTATCCTAGTACATCACTGTGGGTAGCACCATTTTTTGTGAAAAAAGATGATAAAAATATTAGGATTTTTTTGGACTATCATAAGCTTAATAAAATTATGATAAATAATTGGTACCCTCTCTCATAAATTGATGATCTATTTGAACAATTGAGAGGATCCTAGTTGATCTCTAAAATTTACTTTCATTTGAGATATCACTAACTACGGGTTTAGAAGGTGGATATTACAAATACACCTTTCTGAATTAGATGTAGAGATTACGAGTATATAGTTATGAATTTCTTAATTATGAATGAACTAGATATATTTATTTAATTGATTAATTTGATATTTTAAAGGTATAAATATTATTTTATGGTGGAGTTTTTGGATGAAATACTAATGTATTATAGGAAAATGTTTTAGGATTATCAACACTTAGAAATAGTGTTGGGTATCTTGTGGGATCATCATCTGTATTCCAAACATTCAAATTTTGATTTTTGGATAAAATAGGTAAATTTCAATTTCCATGTTATCTTTGAAAAATGTGTTTATTTGTATACATAAATGATATAGGCTGTGATCTCTTGGAAAAAACCAATGAATGGATATGAGATATGTAGTTTCCATGGGCATGATGGTTATTACCTAGGTTTTGTTCATGAATTTTCATGAATAGTTTCCCCAATGACATCTTTGATAATGAAAAATGTTCAATTACAGTGGTATGAAGAATGTTAGAAATATTTTCAAGAGATTAAATTTTACCTTAAATTTGCACCAATATTGATATTTCCATAATTAGGAAAAGGATATATATTGTATTTTGATGCTTTGGGATTTGGATTGGCGTGTGTTCTCATGAAGGGAGATCATGTTGTTTCTTATGGCTCATGAAAGTTATGGTTTCATGAGAATAACTACCCAACACATGATTTGGAATTAGAAATGGTGGTTTACGCATTGAAAACTTGGAATCATTACCTCTTTGGTGATAAATCATTGGTTTCTATGGATAATAAGAACTTGAAACACATAATCTCACAAATAGATTTCAATTAAATTCAAAGAATGTGGATAGAGTAACTTCAAATACTTGACTTTGAATTAAATTATGCACTGGGTAACGGTAAAACAATGGTGGATGCATTAAGTAGAAAATTGATGAAAGAGTCTTCTGATCAATGTTTTATAATGTTAATGATAGCTAACATGCACATGGAATGTGAAGGTTGGGTTAGTGTGGTGGTCTTTTTTCTGGTTTATTTTTCATCAAATTTAGTTTAGAAGGTTAAATATATATATAAATCTGCCTCTAAATTTGTTTCTATGAGGTCCAAAATCAATGATTCAGAGTATAGTAAGGGATGGAATATTGAAAGAATATTAGTTTTTTTTGGTTTTGAGATTAGATAGTTGTACCTTTGACTTATCAATAACAAAATTTTCATTCTTACCACCATTTGATATGGCTTGTTCATCCTGGAATAAAAAATATGTAGAAGGAACTAAAATAACAGTTTTGGTGGGTTGGAATGAAAAGTGCAGTGGAGGATTATGTTTTCATATTCCTCACCTGTCAGTAGGTTAAATAAGAGCACAAATGGATAGGGGTATTCTATATTAAATACTAATTTTCATGTGGAAATGAAGGTAGATAGCTATGTATTTTTAACATCTCTACCAAAAATATTTTGAAACCATGATTTCATATGCGTGATAGTGGATTGGATGAAAAATATGGCCCATTCTATCACTATTCTTGAATCCAATATAGTGGAATACTTTCCAAAAATCTATATTCAAATTTTTTAAAAGTGGCGTGGTGTACCATTTTTGATAGTATCATATCAAGAGTTGAGGTTTATATCTCGTTTTTTGGAAATCCTTATTTCAAGACATTGGGACTAAATTGACTATGATCATGATGTGTCATCCTCAAATTTATGGTAAATCTAAAAGGATTATACAAACATTGGAATACATACATAAGTCTTATGTAATGGATTTTGGTGTCTCTTAAGAAGAGCACATACGGTTAGTTCAATTATCGTATAACAACTTCTATTAGGCCTCAATAAATATGGACCATTTTTTAATAATTTTAAGGGAATCCTTGTGGATTTGCACTTTTTTGGGTGAAAAAATGTGATACGTCACTAGTTGGACTATGCCTTGTGAAAGATACGACGGAGAAGATTCATTTGATGAAAAATAGAATAGAGATGGCTAAGATTCATCATAAATTGTATGTGGATCTTCATTTGTGAACGTTTTCATTCCAGGTGAGTGCTCATGTGTTCTTCATAATCTCTCTAATACTTGGACATCATTGTTTTGGTAAATAGGGAATGTTATCTCCTCGATAAATAGGCCCTTTTGTGATACTTGAAAGGTCTGGTGAGGTGTCATATCGATTGGATTTTCCAACAAGGTTCAGTTTATTACATAATGTATTTTATTTATCTCAATTAAAGAAGTATCATCTTAATCCTAACCATTTGGTTAAATAGGATCACATTGACCAAGATCCAGATGCTACATTAGTTCATCTGAATGTCTAGATTTTGGATAGTCAAGAGAAAGTATTTCATGGGTAAAGCATTATTATAGTGTTGGTTTTATGGAAACGTGGTAAGATTTAAGAGGAGACATGGGAGCATGAAAAGTAATTTTTGAAAAAATATCCTGAACTCTTCCAATTTAGTGAGTGTTTTTTACTTTTTGAGGATAGAAAGAAAAATGGTGGGGTGAATGAACCACCCCCGGTTTTAGTTAATTGAACCTTTTTTTTTGTATTTTTATTATATAAATTGATTAGGTTATGTTTTGAGAGGGTCAAATGATCTCTTTAATGTTTTCTAGGATATTCTATAGGTACATATTTTGAGCATGGTTATTAGACACCATGAAACACCTCCAAGAAACAATTCAAGGGAAAATAGTGGTCACTGGCTAGAAGCTCGGTTGGAACATGATTTGGCCAAACTGTGTGGATAACTTAGAGAAACCATGCGATACTACTTTCATTTTAGATATTTTATAACTCATTGTTAGTATACGATTTTTATAAACATGTGAGCCAACCATGAAATGGGAGGATTGAAGTGGTATCACCCACATGGCTAGTGGATAGTTTTTCAAACTGTGGGGAATAACCATGCAGTGTACAGGTGACCCTCCTTAAATTTTTGACCTAATCCAAATTAGAACATTAACCTCTAATTTTTTCCCTAATTATTTCATAACCCTAACTCATTTTTCTTCAAGGGCTGGAGATTTAATTTCTTTCAATATCGATGTAATTCCTGTGTGAATCAAAGTGTGTTGGTGACTCAGATTCCTCAGTGAGTGCTTTTTTTCATCATGATCCTTTTATTCCTTCTCTTGGAAACATGGATAGATTATATTTGATATAGATCCATGTTATGTGATGTTAATATTTATGGGATTTGATTGTTTTGATTTGATTTAGTGAGATCTAAGGATGGATTTAGAATATATATGCCATGTTTTTGACGTTTTTATGTCGTTATTAATTTTCTCTAAAGTTTTAGAGGTAGGTATATTCTATCTAGACTCTTCTAGATTAGAACTTGAAGGATTGATTTCTATTTGATTTAATTTCTTGGAATTATTGTGAAAATTATGGTGTGATTTGATATAAATTTTAATCTAAATTATGGTTGTATAAATCATGGGAATTGGATGGATATTTGTAAAACCCTTTTTTTATAATTTTAAAAATGGTGATTTTAATATTACATTTGGTTAATATAAGTAAATTATTTTTTGAAATGATTTTAATGAAATGGGTTGATAGGATTTGGGAATAATGGTTGGGATTGAGTGGAATGTGGTGGATAATGACTGTGATGTACCACCATCAATGGGACGGAGAATGGATGTAAAGTTTAGTCGTCAATAGTAACATCAAGATTAGGTGTGTGTTTTGGATGTGTGAGTACATAGAATAGTATATTTCAAATAAAAATTTATAAATGGTTTAAAGAAATTTTTGTTGTTTTCCTTGAACAAAGATAGTGGTAGTTCTTTGTTACTTACTCTGGAAAAATAAATTTATAGTTTTGTTATAAACTGCTTTAACTACTTAAAATATTTTATAAAATATTATAAAAAGTTTTATCCTAATGACATGAGTTTGAATGTCATTGGGAAAATACAACTATGTTTTACACTCACCCCCTTCTTTGGAACTGTGGTGCCTTTGCAGATGTCATATATTGATATATAGGAAAAGGAAATGTATCCGGTTATTTACTAATTCTTATTTATAACTTGGTATTGTCATGTGTAATTATAGATTAGAGAATTTTGGGTGTTACTAGTTGGTGTCTTTGGTGTTTTTGGGTTTTGTCTTCTTTTGATTCTTTTGGTTATGTCACTTTGATTTTACTTATACTATAATATTATATTTTGGTTTGGTTTTGAATTGGTTTGTATTTTTATACACATGCATCATATATATGTTTGTTTGTTTATGGTTTTCTCATTTTGGTTGTTTTTTATTTAAATTGTAAATCATCCCCAAATGGTTTATAAATCTATTTTTTTATTTCCATGATTGGGTGTCTTGGGGATGTCACCTAAGGCTTAGAACATCCACTACCTCTTCTAAAGACAATGGGTGAGGGGCGAGATGTTACATATCACCTTATATAAATCCCATATTTCCTTTATTATTTTTTGATGCATTTATTTTTCCTTAGTTATTAGGTGAACTATTAATTTCTTGATTTCCCTTGAAAAAATAAGACTTATAAAATTAATTCTTTATCTTGGTAGAACATGATACTATATCATTATGTGATGAAAAATATTGGGAGAACATTGTTCTTCATAGGGTTGACTTATGCCAATCAAAAAATGGTATATTTTTATTTCCATATTAAATATATTGTTCATTTCATTCCTTTTTAATCTTGTAAATATAGACTCATATTCATAAAAATGTTCCCCTTACTTTTACTTCATGTTGAGGAACCTTCTCTTTATTATAGATCATTTCTCTTGAGGAAAGTATTTATATAATAATATCACTTTAAAAGTTCTTTATTCCATGATTTATATTTCATTATCTTATTTATTATTTTGGATCAATGACCACCATTGATCAACATATCCCTTTTATAAATAATATACTTCTAGAATAACCTATTCTCTTTAATTACTTCCCAAATCTATGAATATATTTTCAATGGACTTGATCTATTCCCCAGTTACCAATAGATTAGTAGTACCATTAAAGGACTGGTTATTCTATAGAAAAAAGTGATCTAATATATGGTAATTTTTATGTAGAAATTGGTTTATCTGTACAGGAATGTTTATTTTCCATAACCTGGTTCAGTTTCCCCAATATATCCATGATCTATTCATATCCAACTCCCATTGTATTGACTTTATCAAAAGGGAAATCTTAATATTGACTATGTTTGTTGATATAATTTCTCATTATTTTACTAGGAACCATATCTTAATAATAGAACACACATAATTATCTCATAATATCATGAGTATTAATTCATAACATAAAAATCCCTTAAATTTATTGATTATTCTAAGGGTTTATCTTATGCTACCTTTGTTCTTCTAAAATATAGTTCCTAAGGGTCCTAGTAAACTTTCTATGATACCAACTATAATAAACCTAACTATGGTAACCTAGAGATATTATTTACTTTATAAAATTGATAAAATATAAAAGGAATCAGATCACAAATGATCAATCAGTTTAGTAGTTCTGGGAGACTAGATACACACATGATTTCTATATTATAATGGAAAAATAAAATATACCATTGAAAATTTTCTTTGATCCTTGAAATTAATTTTAAGATTCCTTCTTTATATCATAGAGAAACGAAAAAATAAAGCTTAATCTCAGATTCTCAGTAAGAGTTACTCATAATTAATGTAATCATTAATAGATAAAGAAAAGACAATATGGTAGAGTAGATAATCATTTCATATTCCATTTAATCAATAACTTGAGCTTCAAAATATTTCCAAATAAAATATCAACATAACAATTAAAAAGATAATAATAATTTAATTCTTAACAATATAAATGTATAATATCATATTTGATGATCTTTTGATCAAGGCCTCAGGCCAATAAATTATGAACCTTACCATTAGGTCCTTGTTCCAAGATATTTCAATGAATGTGTATGTATACAACAAATAACCAACTAATTCGGTCAATATTAGTCTCATGATTCCTAAAAATGTATCAAGGGGATATCTATACATGGGTATCACATGTCACCTACATATTTCTAATACATTTCTCATATTTTGAATCAAAAATATAATACATAATCCAAATTTCTCATCAATCGATAAATATTTGTCTTGAATTAAGAATACCAAACATCATCATTTCCCCAGTAAATGAAATGACCAACTTAAATAGATTACTTCAACTAAATCCATCTAATTAAATTGTATACGGTTAAGAGAATATTTATATTAAAGAATTGAAACTAAATATATACATAATACTGAAAATATATACATAAATGGAAAAAATATAATGTCCACTGGATAATGGTGAATGATAGATAACATGTTCAAAATAAATGGAACAATCACAAAATAAGTTACAATCCACAAATCAGTAAAGTATGATATAATAAAATTAATTCATCAAAAAATGAAGGTTTAAAATAAAGAAAATATTTTTTATAAATTGGTGTGAAAAATTAAAAATAAATTTTATTAGTATAAATAATGTTATAAATCATTTAAAAAATTCATTTCAACCTTTTAGAAAATATGGAATTTTATTTATAAAAACTAAAAATTCACAAAAAATGGAAAATATTTTCTATGAAAAATAGTAGAAACTATAAATGAAAGGTAGATATGGAATAATATATATATAAGTGTGAAAATATGGTCACACCAAATATATTAAAAACTACATTATTTTCACATTTGTTCAAAACAATAAAAACTACTTATTAAAAAAAATACTTATTAATCATTATAAAGAAGAAAAATTTAGAATAAAAATATCATTACCAATTATTTAAAATTATATAAAATCTTCTATAAACAATTTCAAGTATTTGTACATGAAGTGAAAGACTCCCGACTGAAAAAGAGATAGATGTTCGGTTTTGTTTAAAAACATTATTCCAGTATTTGAGTGAAAAATACAGAAAAATATCAAATAAAAACAATGAAACCCATAAATAACCACTGTAGAATAAAATAAATTGGGCTTAAAAAGATAAATATTCTATAATTCAACCAATTCAATTTTAAACATAAATAATCTTGAATAAGAGTGGGATTATAAACCATTACATCTTTAATAAATTTTATTATCAAAACCCCTTAAAATATAACACTTGAATTGAAACTTTAAATACCATGAATACTGTTGAATCCCACATATAATATTTTAAAGTGGTATAAAATACACCATATAATATAAATTATCTGTGCTATATGAAATATATCTCAATTTAGTAGAATGGATACGTAAAAACCTTACCTTAGGTTATAGTTTAGTCAAACACGTTATATCCTATTAAATAATCAATTTAAATTTATAAAATATTTTATTGAAAACATTTTTTACCTATATTAAATTTTTTGAGGTCCTTTTATAACCGTTTTACATCCATTCATTGAATATTTATTAACCATCCATGCAAGATGATAATAGAAAACTAAATATATGTTTTTCATGGAGGTGGTAATCTACATGTACATAAGATAGAATTTTTATTACCCAAATTATTAGAAAAGAAAGATAATATATAATGATTAATATTTATATAATAAAATTTATGTCATAAATATAATATATATTAATTCAATCCATCATTATGATCTTCCATTTAGATCAAAAATGAAAAAATAATTAAATCACTTCATAGTGGTGGTAGTCCACGCGTACGCACGAGCGACATTATCATTTCCAACAGATGTGATGGTATGAAGGTGGATAATATTTTGTCTTTAAAAAATTATAATAACATCATAAATGAAATAAATATATTCATTAAATTATTCATTATGATTATCCATTTAATGAGGTGATGAAAAATGATACACGTCACTTCGTGGAGGTGGTAATTCACATATATGCACAAACAAGTTTTCATTTTCCATTGAAAAGAGAAAATGTATATAATAGTTTTTTAACGAACATAATAACATTAAAGTATATTAAAAATACAAATTTTATTATATTTTTATGGACAAAACAACTTTTAATGAGGTATAAGAATAAATAAATTTGAAGGTATCAGTTAAGACGATTACCTCTTAGTTAAGAAACATTATCTAGATTACACCTTAAGTCTTCTTGAAGTAGAATTTTGGGAATAAAAAAATTCTAAGACTTTTCTAAGTAAATTGGGAAGATATTTTGGTAGGTATTAGTTGATATGAGTATCTCAATAAGTGTGGATAAGTGAGGGGAGGAGGTTCCCTTTTATAGGTGTGGTTGGTGCCAATTTAGTAAATACTTACAAATTTATTATATTATGTATTTATTTCTCAAGTAAAGTGGATCCAAATAGAGATAGGTTAGAAAATGATAAGGTTAAGATCAAAATATAAACAAAAAATGACATTTAAGCAAGTATTTGGCATTATATTGAATTATTATACCTTTATTTTAACCATATAAACTCGTTTTACCCTTAACCATGATGAAAATATTTATCATGGTAATTATTCATTATGGAGAAAAATTAATTTGAAATTATTACATAAAATTAATTTTATAATTTAATATTATGGAATAAATTTTACATTATTCAATTTGAATAATTAATAATAATTACTTTTCATATAAGTCTGCGAAGTGCATCAAGAACCGTTTTCATAACAATTATTTTTTTAAGTTTAAAAATGATTTTATAGAAAACTAAATTACAATATTGATTTCCATAAAATTAATTAGATTATTTTAAATAAAAATTGAATTCTTTTTAAAACCTAACCAAATCTAAAATGAACCTTTTTGGTACTTTATTAAATGAGAAGAGAAAAAAATAGTTTTTATTTGAAGAAAAACAATACTTAGAATTCCAAAATGATAAAAATTGATTTACAAGTTCAACATTATATATATATATAACATATTAATTATTAAATATATATTTTGTCTAGATAAATGTTTCATAAAATTTTATGTTATTATTAAAACCAAATAAGGTTATAAAATGTTCAGTATTTGTAAAACTTGTATTTTTATTTATTCACTCAAAAATAAATTATTTCTAAAAAGTCAAAAAAATTCACATGAAAATAATTTTAACATGATGAATTCAAAAATAAAATTTGTTTCAACAAATTGAAAATATAAAATTTTGGGATTTTGGTTTTGATCACATTGTTGAATAAATCTATGTGTATTATGTTATAATTTCTTTTGAAAGAAATACAAACTAAAATTGAAGCTTGTGCGTTATATTGGTTACTCATAAAATTTTATGACATTAAGAATAATTAACATATTAAATAAATGAGATCTTTCTCTTCTATATCCATATTCACTCTTCCATATATTGTTCTCCTTTATTATTTTGAAATCCAAATATGTTGTATTTCAAATGATCTTAAAATTTCTCTTTACAATTTTTAAAATGAATGATTTAGAAATATTTTAATAATGTGGGATTCAATAAAGGAATTCATAGAAATGTTGAAAAGGTTTTTCCTTTCCCAATAATATTTTTTATTCATGACTTCATATTTACATAAAATACCTTTAAATATTTTTCAAGAACCTTTTATTTAAATATATTTCCAAATATTGTTTGAATCTTTTTTTTCGATTCAACTTTCCAAAAATAAACTTTTTTAAGTGAAAACTACCATTGATTTTTATTAAAAATTTTAATAATATTTTATGAATTTTTTTATGATATCACTTCTATTTAACTCTTTGACTCCAAAATATCTATCTCTTTTAGAGTAATATTTTATAAATCTCTCTCTAAATGGATTATGAAATAATCTTTTTGGGTGACTGAATTTTTGGTATTAGCTACTCTACACATGAGCCTCAGCCCAGTTGGTGAGGACTCTTTAAGTGCATCCATGAGACCTAGGTTCAAAAGAAGAAGGAGACATATTCCCAGTACTGTAGTACTACTGTAGTAGGTACTAAAATAGTGATGTGTAGGAACTGTAGAAGGTACTGTAGTAGTTACTGTAGGAGGTACTATTTGGTACTATAACAGCTAGAACTATTCATCTTGGGCCACTGGTTTGGGCACGGAGGCCTTAAGGCCATTGGGCCACCCAGGCCTTCAGGTCAGTAAGTATTTCAGGCCAACTTTAAGACCTTTATGACACCTCAAAGAATTCGGGCCACATAATCAGTGCAGTTACCCTAGAAAAACTACAAAAAAAAGGAGCAGCCCCAAAGGAGGATTCAGAGCAAGTGCACTCACCGGAGAAGAACCAAATTGATTTGAAAGAATGAGAGGGTATGAATAAACCATTGAGACTAGCCTGTTCTTGCACGGGAATCCTGGCCATACGTCCATGAGAAGGTGGAGAGCTACCATCAAGATGAAGATACTAGGGATGAGTAGTTCTTTTGTAGTTATAGTCTGGTTGAATTTCTGAAGACCTTTGGGTCATGTAACCTCTTAAGCCTACAGTCCATATAAACTCTAAGCCTACGGGTTTTTTAAGGGTTCCCCATTAGCCCTTGAAATAGGGGTTATCAAAAATTAATAAAAATGAAGTCCTTCGGTCCATTCAGGTATCAACTGCTCTAATTTTGATATCATGTTATGTGATGTCGTTTTGAAATTATATGAAACTCACTTTCTTTACTTGGTTTTTTATGATGTGATGAATGATTGATATCTTAAAGCACACATATGTATGTTTGTTGATGGTTGGGGTCCTATATATCCCTCTAATGTATTAGTTAATGTTTTGTATCTCATAAGCTATAAATTATTTGCAAGTTATGACACATGAATCCAAAATGGGTAGAGAGTTATAAGTCTTATGTCACTAATGGGTCACATGAAGTAATGCCTAAGAAACCATATAATGGGTTGTGACAGTCTAACCCAGGTCAACTAGACAGGTCTCCCAAATCATCCAATTATGGGGTGAGGTAAAACAAAGATAAAAAATAATTATTTAATATAAGTAAAACAATACATAAAACTAGAGTATAAAGCAGAAACAATAGAGAGATAAAACTAATTCAAGCATGAAAAACCATGAAGTATGACAAGACTAAACTAACAAGTATCCATGTGACCAACTGTTTCCTCTAAAAAACATCCCACTATGGAACATTGACATAAAGAAAAACAAATATGTTGTGGAATGCCCATCCCTTTATATGTGTCCTTCAAAACAAAGTTTATAGCCACCCAACGGAAGAAGTAGGGTGTGAGAAAAAATACTAGTAGGAAACCACCATAGAATCTATATAAGTTCTAATATTAATAATTCACTAGTTCTATATTTAATACAAAAAATATTTAAATATTTTTTATAAATAAATTTTTTTTAAAAAAATATCTCCAAAAAATCCTTGGGCTTTCCAAAAAATTCATATACTGTTTTCCAAAACTAGAAAAAATCGAGTCATATAATAAAGAAAGTAAACATACAAAACATATTACACAAGTAATACAACATCCATGAAATAATATATCATGTATTAAATAACTATTAACAACAATTCATCTTCTAGTCAGGATCTAGCCTATGGAAAAATACGTACTAGATAATCATGAGCCGAAAAGGCATAAGGTTGGATCCTACTAATATAGAGTCCTACCAACATCCATTGATATATAAGAGCTTACCTCCTAGTGGTGTCACACACACTAATTCTACCCATGTCTCTTTCCTAATTTACCTTAAGTTCCTACTCTGATTTTTTTCAATTTCGGATTTAAAAACCATGCTCATATTTTTATAAAACTATTTCAAAGCCAATAAAATCTTCTTCGGGGTTTTAAATCCATTTTCTTTCATAAATAAAGGCAATTTCATTTTCAAATAAAAAAATATATTTAAAATATGAACCCATTATTTTTTTCAATTTAAATACATGAAATTCCATTTCAAATCTCAATGAATCAATAAAAAAATAGGAAATTCAGGAAATTAGAATGCATGGATAGATCCACCTACCTCAAGGACATGAAAAACTAATCTGCCTTTCACAATAGGGATTAGAAACCACAAAATATACCTTTGGAAGACATGGAACAACAACAGAATAAAATGTATTGATAGATTATGCTCTAAAATCAAAAAATCATAACCAAATCAAAGACCTAACCCAAACATAAAAAAGAACCAGAAGGAACACTTGGTGTGAATCAATCCAACCACAATGGTGACCAATCACTGAATGAGGTGATATAGAGGGAAAAAAGTCACCCCAAATTGCCTAGGGTAAGAGATATGGCTGAAAAGAGGAGGCCCCAAAAAAGAATAAATCCTGGATCACATTTATGGAACCCTAAAATCATCATCTTGGGTAATTACATTGTGTGTAATACTTTACATGTCATTAAACCCTTTTGTTTTATGTTATGCTAAGAAACATGTTTCGTTTTTAATTAAATATAGATTTCTCACATTACATGAAATGAAACCCTTATATGTTTTATTATATTCTCATGATGTGTATTAAATTCATAGGATTTTTCCAACATCCATTATGAATAATTAAATCCCATTAAATATCATGTAACTACCCAAAAAATAGCATAAACAACGGGTTTATGCTAAAAATTACAACAAATTTCTAACTTTACTATTACATGTATCTTCCCAATTTCATGGTCAGAAATAATCTCCTAATAAAAAGGACACCAGTAGAATAAATTAGAACATACCTGATATAAAGGTAATAAGGAATTACAATATTCCCTCTATAAAATATTTGTTTCCCCCAAAAGTTCTCAATATCCAAGATCTACCAAAAGAGAAGGCCACTACTACCTCATCAACATATCTCTCTCCCACTTCTCATGGTGATATTTTTCGTACTTCCACACAACCAAGAATAGGGGGTCATTTTACGATGTTATACCTTATCCTGGATATCTATTATCTGAAATGGATTATCAACCAATGTGGTATCAGGATCTAGATCAACATCCTCCCATCTAATCACATTTCAAGGATGTGGTGTATACTTATCAACTAGAAAACATGAAACAAATCATTGATAAAATTCAAAATAGACATCAAGTCCAACTATTAGGACACCCTCCCAAGTCTCTCAATGATCTCAAAGGGTCCCACAAACCTCAATTTCATCTTACCTAGATTTCCCAACTGATTAAGTCCCAAGCGAGGTTAAACTTTGAGAAACAACTTGATCACAAACTACAAAAGCCGTTGGCTTAAAATGATGGTATTCATAAGATTTATAAAGATTTTGTGTCAGGATAAAATTCCTCTAGATCAAGTTCACAATATTCTTTGTTTCATAAAGAACACTTGGGCCATGAAAGGACCACTCTATCAACTCTGCCCAGCAAAAGAGATATCGACAAACCCACCCATATGAATCCTCAAAGTGTGAAATCCTAATATAATCATGATAAATATTACTGTAGGAAAACTCACCTAAAGGAAAATTTGTGTCCCAATATCCAATGAAATCATGAAAACAATCCTAAATCATATATTTAATAATTTGGATATCCCTCTCTATCTCTCCATCCATCTTTGGATGATAGTCTATTCTCAATTTCAACTTGGAACCCATTACCTCTAGAATGCCTTTCCAGAAACTTTATTTGAACATTGAGTCCTTATTAGAAACAACTGTGGAGGTAACCCCATTAATACTCACAATATATCAAACATATAATTCCCCTAGATATTCCACTTTCATTGTTTACTTTGTTGAAAAGATGTGCTAATTTAGTGAGTCTATCAATAATAAAAAAAATGCATCCTTTCCACAAGGATTCTGTTGCAAAACAATGATGAAATCCATGGAAATTTCATCCCACTTCCACAAAAAAAATAAAGTTTGTAGAAAACATATAGCTCTCTAGTGTTCTTCTTTAAATCTCTAACATGTGAGACACCACAATACAAAATCTTAAACTGACCATCTCATCCCCAGCCCCAAATACTGATGTCTCAAATTGTGGTACATCTTTATAGCCCCATGGTTCAAATATAAACATGACCAGTTTCCACTATCCAATAGCTCATGTCTCAGGGAAACTGTAACAACCAACCTTCTAAAAAAGCATAAATCTCCCCTAGGAAACTATGAACGCTCTCCTAAGGTCTCTCCCCCATTTAGTATTTCTTCTAAGTGTTTATTCATGGTTTTTTTCATCTACTCAAGTCGAAATCCCTCATCAAAATACGTTTCTACCTTTATCAAATCCAAGATCATATGTCCTCCAACCTCCTTCACTACCAAGATCATCTTAGTAAATAAACACATCAATTACCACTCTTTAATTGATTCTTTCACTAATTTGATTAGTACTCTTCTACTCAACTCAACGGTAGAAATTTTTTCTTCCTCAGGGGTATATATGATATCAAAATCAATGGTATGAAGATAATCAACCCAATGTTTATGTATCAAGTTCTTATCCCTATGATTGAAAACATACTTCATTCTTTTTTTATCAGAATATACTATAAATCATTCCCAAAAAATATAGTGATGCCAAGTCTTAAATTTATTCATGAAAACTACTAACTCAAGATCCTTGGCAGGTTAATTCTTATCACGAGGATGTAACAAGTGAGATCCATATTCCAAAACATGTTTCCCCTACATCATGACACATCCCAAACCCATACCTGATGCATTGTATAAAATATCATAACCCAAACCTGGTTCTGGAAGAATCAAAATTGGTGCTGAAGTGAAACTCACATTCAACTCCTAAAAATATCTCTAACATTTTTCACCCCACTCAAACATCAAACCCTTATGGGTCAAAGCTGTCATCAGAGATGCAAGCTTGGATAAGTCCCAATCAAAGTTCCTATAATAAACATCCAACCCTAAGAATATTTGGATCTCAAACATGTTTATAGAAAATTCCCAACATAAAAATTTCCATAAATTTTCAGGATCCACTGATAGACCCCTCTCAGATATCACATGGCATAGAAACTTCACCTCTCATATCCAAAACACTCAATTGGATAATTTATTATACATGTGATGTTCATTAAATGTTCAAAGATTGATATCTAAAGGGTCCATATGTTTCTACTCTGTATTAGATTACTCCAAGATATATTATATGAACAGAAAAAAGAGAGTCAAAGAACCGATTAAATATTTGGTTCATCAAAGCCATAAATATTGAAGGAGAGTTAATAAGTCTAAATAGCATAAACAGAAACTTGAAATTCCCATATTGACTCTGAAATGTTGTCTTGGGTATGTCCTCATATAGTAATCTCAACTTATCAAACCCCAACCGTAGTTCAATCTTAAAAAATCAATATTCCTCTCTAATATGAACAAACAAATCATCAATTCTAGTTAAATGATACTTGTTATTAATAGTTACATGATTAAACTTTTGATATTCAATAAAAAGCCTGATACTTTTTAATACCTTCTTATAAAATAGTATAGGTGAATCCTATATTGATAGGCTTGGAAGAATAAATCATTTAACCTCCAAGTCCCCAAGATAGACCCTAAGTTTCTTTAACTCAACAGGTTCAACTCAATAGGATGGCCAAAAAATGGGCATCGTTCTATGAAATAGATCAATTGTAAAGTTGACCTCTCTCTTTTGAAGTAAAAAATATCATTCATAAAGATATCTGGGTATAAACATATGTTATTATGTAGCTTAATTCCCAAGAAAGGGTCTACTGCATCAAGAAACTTTTCTGAAAACTCTCATAAGAATGTACTGGCATAAGTAATAATCGGTCCAGCCCTTCCTGATCTAGAGTCCCACTAACCCTGGGAAACATGAGTTACCCCATTGGAATGTAAGAATTGTACCCACTAGTGATAATAGTATATCTAGTCCTCAACACTGATCATCTGATCCATATCGATAATCAAGTTTAATATGTTAATATCAGGCACTATGAATTTTTAAACCACTTCAAAGTCAACTACCACCACCTGAAACAAGGAGAACATGAAATCTTGTCCAGACTTCTTTCCCAAGGTCATGGAATGATCCAACAAGAAAATCATAAGATCCAAAAAAATATCCAACACATCAACCAATTTCAAAGATATAAAAGAATGATAAACACATGTATTAAACAAAAACAGCACCATATAAGATAAAATAAACACTATACCTCTAACAATATATATAAATTATTCAAATTTATATGGAATACACTCTCCCACATAAATCCATCCAAACATGGCCACTTGGACATCCCTCTTTCCTTGAGAATGAGACCAACTACCCTTGAGAGCATCAACATGAACCTATTATCCCTTGGTGAATGTGGATCATTTATTACTAGCTCGGGTCATCGTGTCACAGAAAAATTTCAGGCATCCATCTCTCCCACAGATATAAAAAATCCTAGGATCCTCTTTATAATGAGGCCTGGTATGACCACACCTAAAAAACTAATATAAGATAACCTATTTTTCCCTTAAGAATCCCTTAAAACAGATTTTGAAGAAAACTAACCACTATTGTGCTTCCTTTTTTGACCATAAGACCCCCCTAACTAACTACTACACCAAGTGAAGTTTCACCCAAAACTATCCTTCCAGCAATATCTACCAAATAAAAAGTCACTATATCCACTAACTATTGAATGTTTAGATGGAAAAAATGAATAACTATTGACTGAATATTGTCCCTTAACCCCATCTCAATCCTTTGAGCCTTTAGGTAATCATTAGTGACAAGATTTGGTTCCAAAATCAACAACCAATCAAAACAAGTGGAGTGCTCCAGAATGGTATGCTCCCCTTGCTCCAAATTCAGAAACTCTTAACTCTTTTACATAAGTAATATATCATGATAAATGTTCTGGTTAAATATTTTCTTTAAAGAAACCCAGGAAAGACCTTTTTTGGACTTATATTTCACAATATCATCCCACCATATTCTTCTTGGACCCTTCTTCATATATGTGGATAAACTCAGTTGTGAATCTTCAAGGAACTTTAAAAACTTGAAGATCCTTTCAATACATCCAAGAAATTCCTCTGATTCTTGGGTCCTTATTTCACCTTGGACGACAAGTGGATATTTCTTGGAAAATTTTGATCCATGATCCATTACTCATATCGGGTTCACGTTATCCACTAACCCCATAGTCTGAATGTTATGGATTACTACTTCAACCAAAAAAGGGTCCACTGGATGATCTACCTACAAAACATTCCTCACTTCTTCCACACTAATATTTAGAAGTTCCATTCTTAGAGGAATTATGAGTTAAAATTAAGACAACAACCAATCGTTCTGGATAAAGTTCCAAAATAATTGAACCAACCTCTATAGTCCAAAATTTGGATTTAAAACAATAAGAATTTAAAGTAATTATAAATTCCTACAAAAAAACCTAACACCTTCTAAAATTAAAATTTCCATATAAATAAACTACTTACATAGTTTATCAAATGACCATATGCATAGAGTCCCTAAAATCAGTAGATAGGTCAATTTTAGTAGATTTCACATAAAATTCATTCAAATTAACTTGAATACTAAATATCAATCTTAGTAAAGGTTTTACAACCACCCATGGTATTTCATAATTAGTTATGGGAGTGAGTTGGTTAGGCCCCATGTCTTCACCTACTATCAGAATTCTAATGTTCCAAATCTTGTCTACCCAATACACAGAACCAACTTAGGTAATGCTGACACACATCAAGATGAGTAACTCCTTTAATACCAAATTGTAACAGAACAACCCTTGTAAAAAATATTGGTCTCCCAAGTCATCCCATTACAGTGTGAGATAAAACTAAGATAACAAATCTAGTCTTTAATATAAGAAAAAAAACATACAACCCGAGTACAAAGTGGAAACAAAATGAATATACAAATATGGTAAACATGCCAAACCAGGAAGTATGGAAATAATAGAGTAACAAGTCTCTATGTGACCAACCTTCACCTCCACCAAGTATCCCACAGTATAAAATCAACATAAATACAATAAATCTTACCACAAAATTCCCTTCCCTTTACCTGTTTCCAAAAAAACAAGGTCTAAACCCTCCTAAAGGAATCATTTTGGTGTGACAAATAGATCCTAGTAGGAAACCACCAAATAATCTTTACAATTTGAAATATCTATAATTCACAAGTTCCATCTTTATAAAAAAACTCTTTTACAATAATTTTTAGTATAAAACAATTTAATTTTTTTTTCAAACAATCCTGGGGTTTTCCAAATTTTTCATATCATGTTTTCTTAAACCAGAAACATGCCAATCATATAACAAATTAGGTAAACACACTAAATAAAAATACACATGTGATCCAATAGTTATGAAATAACTATCATGAAATAAAAATCTGGAAACAATAATTCACCTTTCAGATAGGATCTAACCTATGGTAAAACATGTACTAGACCCTCATAATCCAAAAATTCATAAGGTTGGATCCAAATAATATTGATTCCTTCCATAGTCTGTAGATACACAATAGGTTACCTCATAGTGGTATCAAACAAACTTAGGCTACCCATGTCTCTTTCCTGACGTACCCAAGGTTCCCATAGTGTAATTTTTGTCATTTACTATTTTGAAAACCATGTTTACATTTTTATAAAACCATTTTAAATCTAAGAAAATCTTTTTCAAGGTTTGAAAATAAATTTAATTTCTCAAATCAAGGAAATTCTATTTCCAAAGAAAAAATATCTTTAAAACATGATCCCATGTTTTTTCCCATCTCATCACATGAAATTCCATTTAAAATCACAAGGAATAAATAATAAAAATAGTCAATTAAAGAAATTATAATTATTTGATAGATCCACCTAACTCAAGGATGTAGAAAACCTATCCTCCTTTGACAACAGGGATTGGAAACCACAAGATTTTCCTTTAGAAGGAAAGGAAAGGAAATAGACTGAAAAGGATTGATATAAAATACTATCAAATCACACAAATGTATCCAAACCAAAGTTGTAACCAAAACCTAAGAAGAACTAAATGGAATACATACCTAGGAAAAAGGAATACAACCTCAATGGTAACCAATTAATGAACGAAGTGATCCAATGGGAAAGGAGTCACCACAAAATGCCTAGTGTAAGATCTTTATCCAAGAGGAGGAGGATATAAAAAATAATTAAGCCTCAAACACTCACACAACACCTCAAATGTAGAAACTTGGGAAATTACATAGTGTGTAATAATATACACATTGTGAAACTCTTTCATTTTAAGTTATAATAAAAACACATTTCCTTTTTAATTAAAACCCTATTTTTCATATTACACAACATGAAACCCTTACATGTCATGTACCATTATCACACTATGTATTCAATGCATGTGATCTTTCTAGTGGCCCTTAAAAATTGTAAAATCCAATTAAAAATCATGTAACTTCCCAGTGAATAGAAGAAATTGTAATATTATGATAAAAATTCCAAAAAATTTCTAACTTTGACATTACAAGTATCCTCCCAATTTTATGGTTAAAAATAATCACTCAATGAAAATTAATCCAAAAGAAAAAACTATAACATATTTAATAATAAGGTAATGGGGCATGACATGGGCTGAAGAATTTCTATGCATGAACCACAATATAATGTTTTTATATGATTATATTTCTTTCATTTTTCCTTGTTATGTTATGTTTTTATGACATTCCACATTTCTATATCACATGAAAATTATTTTACTCTCTGGATCATGTTAATTATCTCACACTCTTATTTCATGGGATATTTTTAACATGAGATTACATGTCATTTTCTCATAAAATATGGAAAATATAATTTTTCCATATAATTTTTAATAAAATATTTCTCTCGTACTTGTAACACCCCAGATTTCATAGTACATTATCTCATTAAAGTAGTTCAATAGTTTGTTCTACATGCAACATCGAGTTTGAGCGCACCACAACTTATTAAACTAACAGTTCAAAAAGTAGTTATGAATAGTATTAACTGTATTTTGAATCTTATATACTCTATATAATTTTAACATTTATATTATGTGTTTCAAAGACATAATATAAGAACAAATTCATTTTTTTCAGATAAAAAAAGTATTTTTCAAAAAAATGAAATGTTACCACATTTAAATGGGAAACCCTTTTTAAAACCAATATTTGAATCTTTTATATATTAAATTTGATTAAATTAAATTTTTCTTTAGAAGAGGTACATAAAAATTTAGTTTGGATAAATTTTCGGTACTTTTCTGATAACTTTCATATTTTGATGAATACTGAAAATTACTATGTTTTAATTAAAAACAACTTTTTAATCAAAATAATTTATAGTGATAAATTATGAATTTTAATGGTTTGAAAGTATAATTATATTATATTTTTATAATTTAATACAATTTTGGTCATTATAAGTATTTTTACATTTAAATTTGACATAAAGACATGTCAATCTTTTGATTGTTTTTACTTTTTAAAAAAACCTGCTTTTTGGTTTTGACAACGAGAATTAATTTTAAATTAATAAATGAAACTTATATGTTTTTAATTTGGTAAAATATAGTTTATTTTTAAATTTGGAATATAAAAATTATCTTAGGGTAAATTTTTGGTATTTTTATGAAAACTTTTAATTTTTAATAAATAATGAAAAACACTCCGTTATTGGTTAAAAACGAACTTTTATTTTAATAATTAGTTATTTTATTTTAATTTATCTTAGGTCAAAATAAATACATAATACCTATATATTTTCAACATAATTCATTAGATTCATTTTATAATAAAATTAAATGTATAAATTTTTATTGAACTTTTTACCATCTTTAACTCACTTTCTAGGAGCATTTGCAAATTTGTATAAAACTTAATTTTACCAGTTATTTGAGTTAAATTTAAAAAATATGAGAGACATAGTTAATATCAGTAAGTAAAATTTGGCTCAATAAGATGAAAATAATTTTTGGTGAATAGTAACTTTTGACATTTATTTACCATGGTTAAAAGTAAGTAGGGTAATTAAGGGTAAAAATGATATCATAATTACCCTAAAACATGTATTAATTATATTGGATAATTATAATTAGACCAAAAACAACATTAGGAATAAAATATGATCCTCTTTGGTCCACTTGGATTAGATTATGGCCTTTATTATTATTTTATTTAAAGAAGAGTTAAAAGAGTTAAATTCAAAGTTTAATAACTAAGACATTTTTAATATAGGGTTACACACTATATAAATTTGATTATAAATATTCATTAGAAATATAAAAATATTTCCTACATAATTTTATTTTATTTATAATTTTTAGACAAAAAATAATTTAATTTATTTATGACATAATGATGATCCAATAATTATCTTATTAATGAAATATTAAAATAATTGATATTATAAATATCCAAATAAATGTAAATTGAGAATTTTGATAAATTAAAATAATTTTATAGGTTAATATGACATGTTAGGGTTGGTTAAATAAATTTTATTCTAAGTGATAAAGTTATTATGAATTTTAAAAAAATCAAACACTAAATAGTGTCAAAATTAACATAATTGAGTTTTTAAAAACAATATTATATTATAAATTGATATAATAGTCCTAAAAATATAAGGTTCGGCCAAAAGACATATATAATAATATATATGACATTAATAAACCACTTGGGGTTCGATTATAATTTTATAGTAATTTTATTAACCATATAATATATAAATACAAAGAGACATGGTAAATGTCAAACTATTTAAATAAGAGTTAAATCTAAAATATAAGGTTAATATGACGGCCTAAACCTATATAAAACCTATTGGTTGAGATGTTTTCGACCCATAACCACCTTATAATTTAAATAATTCATTATAGAGCCATTATAAATCGAAAATTATTTTATTAGAAAATAATATTTCAAGTTTTTTCTAAAGTGACCCTCACCTCTCTTATAAATGTGCACTTCCAATTCTCTTAATTTCACACCACTAAAGCAATTTGCCTCACCAGACCCTACCCAAATATACTCCCAAAATTCCTCCCTTCATCCTAGAGGTCTTCCTTTGGTCATAAAGCCATCCTAAGGAGCCCTTTTGATCAAATCAAAAGGAAGAACCCGAAGAAGAGGTAAATATTTCATCACCTCTTTCAAGTTCTTTTCTTCTTCCACTTCCTCTCTATTTGTTGTTTCCATTAAAAAATAATAACTCCAGTATTTTCTATATAATTTGATGTTATTATAAAAATTATACAACCATATTCATTATTCTATCCATCCTATAAATGAAAAAGTCACCATATGTGCATACGTATGAATTACCATTTCCACTTTGTGGTGTAGTTAGTTATTCAAACACTTCATTATTTGGATGGGTATAATAATGAGTATAACGGATGTAAATAATAAATATAACATGTTAATAATTATGTATATATGATATAACATCCAATTACCTAGAATTTATCCATTAATATAATGACATTTTCACTCGTGCATACGTACGGATTACCATCTCCACGACGCGATGAGATTCATTTCCACGTTTTTCACGACCCGTCCCCTGGGGCCCATGCTGTGACTACCCCAAGCCCACCTTCCATAGGCCAGGGGCTGGCGACTAGCACTAGAAGGCGTATTCTTTAAAACTGGGAAGATATTTCCTTTATAACCTGTATATACACACACACAAAACCAATCACACAGCAAGATACAGTCACAAGTAAACTGTATAGTAAAAAGAGTGTGTATAGAAAAGAAAAAGAGGACAGAATACAATACCAACTGGAATGTACAAGAAAAATTAAAAGTACAAGTAAAATGAGATAGCTCCTATGAACTCCCACCAAGGATCCAACCTGAACGGTAGGTACAACTCTCGAACGGTCATCTCTGTGGTACACCTCATCTAAGGTCCACCTCCGAGCTACCTCCTGTCCTGGTACCCTCGTCCTCTGTCAGCGTTGTCTGTCATTTGCACCAAACACAACAAGGTACGGGAATATCTTGTGTAGGGGTGAGTATAACGATACTCATTAGGGACCCCAAGGCCATCGAAGGTCTCACAAAACCTACAAAGGATAAACCACAAAACATGAAAACATTTGACAACCCTACTTAGGTATATGCCCATATATATACCTAACTTATCAAGTAAACCCATCTCATCCATGAGGAAAACACAAGGCCCAACTAATTAGCTCAAAGCTCAACTGTTCCATGAAGGAAAGAATACCATGAAGGTAACACCACAAAGGTAAGTACCACAAAGGTAACCCCACATAGAATAATACCAAAAATGTATCACCACAAAGGAAAGTACCACACAGGTGTGCCACATAGAATAATGCCACCAAGGTATCACCACGAAGGAAAGTAACACACAGGTATGCCACATATAATAATACCACAAAGGTATCACCATGAAGGTAAGTACTACACAGGTACACCACACAAAATAATACCACAAAGGTATCAGCATCAAGGAAATTACCACACAGGCATGCCACACAGAAGAATAACACAAAGGTATTACCATAAAAGTAAAGGACTCAGGTCACACTAGGTATAACTTAAGTACAATAATAGAGATGTAACTATTGAATCATCTTACTCTGTTAAGAGGCAGACCCACATAGGATCCTAAATCATCATACCCACGTAGGATCCTAAATCATCAGACCCACATAGGATCCTAGTACATAATTAGACCCACACAGGATCCTAGTAAAGGAGACCCAAGTAGGATCCTAGAGTATTCCCATGTGGATTCCTAGAGCATACCCAAGTGAGACTCTCGAACATAGACACATGAAGGATCCAAAAGCATAGACCCACATAGGATCTCCTTCTCATGTTATATCCAGCTACGGGGTTCCCGCACTAAGTTTGATTAATTACGGGAGGATACGCTTATCAATCCATAGGTCGATACTCCAACTGCTACTAAGTCCCATGAAGAAGTATCCCAAAGGACCTCCATGTAATAGGGGTCTCAACCCAATAGAAGGTGCATCAATCGGACGCCCAGTCTATAAGTTATTGTCCTATTAGTCCTGAGGGCCCGATTGGATTCGTGTTCGATCCAGCCCAAACTTACCCAAATTTATCAAAAACCCAAGTGGGGTATACCAAAAGGGACGTATCGATATAAGGGTTTTGGAGGCATAGATGGTTCATCAAATGGAAACTCGTAGCTCATGATATTTTAGAAAGAACGAAAAGGGTCGAAGTTGGTCTGGGTCCAGCCGCCCTCCTCTTGCAGCGAGTCGGCCTCCCTCCTCTTGCCACAACGGTACAAGGCCACAACTCTTGTACGCTGAGCGGTGTGGATGCATGCCACCATCCCCTTTGTTCAGCCGACCGGAGTGCCGGCCGCCGCCCATGCTCCTCCCCGGCTGATGGGCCACAACTCTTCTCCGGCGGGGCAGTTGCACTGCCGCTGTCTTCGCATCCAGCCATGGTTCTGGCTGCTGCTTCTGAGTCCCACTAGTGCCAATCGCAGTCACTAGTCTCCATCGTCCTCCATCGCGAAGAACACATCAAAATCCTCAAAGGATTGTGGAGAGGTCGGATCATGTTCGTTTGGCCCACACCCTCCGCATTAGGGCGGTAGCAAGCGGCTCAATAATTCTTAAATCATGAAGAACGTAAAGAATAGGTAAGGGGGTATTAAAAAAAACCCTACCTTTAAGGTTCCGTAGGAGGAGGCGCGAGGAAGAAGATGAAGTCGTTGAAGAGCGTCAGCATTCGTCTCTCCCGCAAGGTGCTTCCATTTTGGGCTCGAGGTCGGTTACTAGTTCTTCATTGGAGTGAGTACTTTGTCAGAGAAGGATTCTTCATTGGAGAAGAATAGTTATTCTAAATTCTCTAAGTCTTTTCCAACCTTATCCAATGATTTTCCCCAACCCAATAAAAAGAATATCCAACTTATTAAATAATAGTTGTCCATTAATTATGATGAGGTTGGCATAATTAATTTAGAGGAAACCAAAAGTCACATATGTCATTAAAGAGGGAGTTCAAGGAGGTCGGGTGGTCCCCACCATTAAGAATTCAAATTTGGGGGTTTCCTAGATCAGGTGGTCCCTACCACTACACATAAAAATTGGGAGGTTTTAAAAATAAAATAAAATTTGCTCTTTATTTTATTTTTACTCTTTTAACTCTCCCACAAAATTCATGAAAACTAACTTTCACACTCGACCTACTGCGGTTAAGGTGAATGTCTCCTTAAGTGAATATCAGTGTTGTGAGTTCAATAGTACCCTCATATTTCAATTTTGAGCACCAGTTAAAAAGTTATATAATGCCACTCACGCGTTTACTAAAATTACCTGAAAAAAAAAGTTTGGAAAATTTTTTAACAGTAACTGTTGACCTATGCCGGCCAAGGTTAGGCTCTTCCTAAGTGAAAAACACCCCAACGAACCCAGCAGTACTATCAAATTTTCAATCCGAGTTACCGTTTAGATGTTATGAATTTTTAAATAAAATAATTGTCACTTAATTATTTTATTTACGGCCAAAAACTAAATTTCAATAGTGGCCAGCGCCGACCAACGTTAGTATCTGCCTAAAGAGAGTATACCCTCATGAGTTCAACGATGGTCACAGATTATCAATCTGAGTTACCATTTGTGATTTATAAGCATTAAAAAAATAAAATAATTTATTTAATTATTTTATTTACGATTATGTCATTTTTGGGATTTCTCACAGGAGGCCCACGATGACTAACCTTAAGTCGCGTCTAGGGTAAACTCGCCATCCTGAATGCAACAATGCCCTAAGATTTCTTATCCAAGCTAACGTTTAAGAGTTATTACACTTTTTCAGGAAAACTACTTACACACACTAATTAAAACTTAACAAAACTTTGATGGATCATTTAGGGCACTCCGTGCCTCAGAATCTCACGCCGTCATATTTTTCAGCCTCAAAATAATTCCATATAATTAAAAAAATTATGTTGAATTTATGAAACATTACATTCTCCCCACCTTAGGGATTTACATCCCCGAAAGCTACAACAAAGGAAAAATAATCAAAAAAGGTACTAAGAACGAATCTGAGCCTCCCGCTCTCATGTGCTCTCCTGCAGGTTCCCATGCTGCCTGCATACGTGCACTAGAGGTATCGACCACCCAAAAAGGACCATCTCCTATCAATCCTCAATCTCCACTGGAACCTCCAAAAGGGTCTCCCCATCCTCAATGTCCAGCTCACCGTGGTCGATGATGTGAGATGGGTCATGCACATATCTCGTCAGCTGGGATACATGGAAGACGTCATGCAACCGATGAAACTGAGGTGGAAGAGCTAAGCGGTAAGTCACCTCGCTAACTCTGCTGAGGAACTGAAAGGGTCTGATGAACCTCAGAGATAAATTTCCTCCCTGGACAAATCTCCGCAATCCTCATCGAGGTGAGACCCGTAGAAAGACGTGGTCACTATCCTCGAACTCCAGTAGTCTCTGTCTCCTGTCGGCATAAGACTTTTGCCAGATCTGTGAAGTCTTCATCCACTCTTGGATGATCTGAACCATCTCCGTGGTAGCCCGTATCATCTCTTGTCTCATGAGTGCTAACTCCCCTGGGTCAGTCCAGTACAAAGGCGATCCGCAAGGTCGGCCATACAAACCCTTGAATGGTGTCATCAAAATGGTGGAGTGATTGCTGTTGTTGTATGAAAACTCCACCAAGGGCAAGTGATCCTACAAGATTTGACCGAAGTCAGGGACGCAAGCACAGAGCATGTCCTCGAGGGTCTGAATGGTCCGCTCAGTCTGGCTATCCGTCTGAGGATGGAAGGCAGTTCCCAAACAAAGTTGCATCATGAAAGCCTCCTGAAACCCCTTCCATAGTAGGAAAGTGAAACGTGCAACACGATCGGAGACAAACATCAAGGGTACTTTATATAGCTACATAATCTCTTGCACATAGAGGCATCCTAATATCTCTACTAAACCCTGCTCTCTGATCAGTAGGAAGTGGGATGACATGGTGAGTCGGTCGACGATCACCCAGATTGAATCATGACCCCTGGATATACTTGGAATTCCTATTACTAAGTCCATGTATATCCTATCCCAATTCCACTCTAGGACCTCTAAAGCCTAAACTAAGCCTGCTGGAACCTGGTGCTCTGCCTTCACTTGCTGACAAGTGAGGCACCATGAGACAAACTCTACTTTTTCCTTCTTCATTCCCATACATCAGTGCTAATTTCGGAGGTCCTGGTACATCTTCGCCACTCCTAGATGTACCTCTAGGAAGAACGTATGGAACACCATCGACACTTCCTCGCGTATCACCATCGGTACCATAGTATGTCCTCTAAAGAGGATGACATGCTCCCCACCTTTAGAAAATCTATCTGGTGCCTATCCTGTGGATATCTGTGCACATGGAGCCTCACAGTCAGTGTTCCCACACTGCGCCTCCCTGACTCATGGAAGAAGTGGGGAAGTGACTGTAAGAGAATAAAGATAAGCTACTCCATCTCGATCCACATAGGATATCCATAAAGTGGCTAGCTGCTCTATCACCTCACTCAGCAACTGCAGGCCAGAACTCCTGTTGAGTGCATCTGCTGCCACGTTCCCCTTCCCATGAGTATAGACTATCTCAAAATAATAGTCTTGGAGGAACTCTATCCCCTCCCATTGGGAACTGAAAACTCAAAACCCCTACTACTAAAAGGGTAAGGTTGGCCGACTCAAGAGTGATCGGCTGCACCCCCCTATGCATGAGTTTATCCTATGATGCTTGGGTTTCCTTTTTCACCAGCTAAGGAAAACCTCATCCCAACATTTTAGTTAAACCACAACCTTTTTTCCTAATACTGTAAATATGATTATGAATTGTGGATGTACAGTCATACCCAAACTAATGTCGTAAGTATTCAATGCTACCACCAAGAGGTTCCAACCGAAACTCTCGCCTCAAGGGCCAAATTACACCGTTGGTGTAAGTGTGATTATCAAGTCTCCTCCAAAAGGTATCTTTAGATGTGAGGGTCAATTAAATGGTTTAATCGGAAACTCTAGGTCTTGGAAAAGATTCATGGAAGGAAAAAATGATTGGTACCTATGTCTATTGATATGGCAGCTAGTAGTAGACATAGACCGTACCTCAAATCATTCCTAGAGCCCTTGGGTCGTACTCCTTGACCACATGAAGCTACTCTCTTCCCCTGTCTTCCAACTCCCTAAGCCTAGAGGGGACCACAATGGGGGGTGTTTGTAGCATGTTGAAATGTACACCACCTCATACTGCTCCCCTGGCTCTGCTTCCATGTCTTCAACCCTATAGAATCATCTGTCCGTAATACTTCTTCTCCCCGAAACATTTATACATGCCCAAGTCTTTGAGACTGGTACCAGTTTCCTATTTTCCCACTACTAACATTCACTGGATGTATCCGCTCAGCCAAAGAACATTTGACCACAAAGGTACTCTCTAGCATCCCAACATAAGTAGGAATGCATAGAGGAATAGTGTTGGCTTGGATGTCCTTAAACACACTGCACTCGAAATTCTGAGCCCCAAAGAACTGATCATATCGTATTTATCGAGTACCAGGAATGATCGGTATGCCTTGATGAATACTCAGCTACCGACATGTCATCCTGCCGAAGCTATAGAAGCTCTAGAGAACTCTCATCCACCACCTCATGCCAGTCCTCATTCGCCTGTGAGTCGGGCTCACCTCAGAACCTGAGGGGTATCTGATGCTGAATCACGCGTAAGGCACTAAGCCTATATGTCTCCTCTACCAGTACTGCCGGTTGTAACTACTGGCCAATGGGAAATGATATAGCTGACACCCTACCCGAAGGTACTATCTCGGGTAATGGTCCACGTACCAAAGACTCATCACTATGCGGACCATCCTCATGGTCACTCACTAAAAAGACTAGTAGCTAAGATCACCATATGCTCTACTGGTGTCTCAACTAGGCAGAAAACTCTAGCAACCATCTCCATCGAGTCCTCAGCTTCATAAAAAATTGTCTCTCTTTGAAACCTACTAGAACTCGTGAAATGTGCTTAGTCGGTGTGCACCATCCGCCAGTGCGGCTGGTGGTAACTGCTACCCAATGGGTGCTGTTGCTGCTGGTACACCACATGAAGGTGCCAACATAGTAATAGGGCCCTGCACTAGAGCCTCATCGCTCGGTGGGTCATCATTGTATACTCTTTCAGGAATCATAGATGGTTGTATACACAGCGACATCCTGATAAAGAACAGGTATGCCACAACAACTAAGTTATACCTGGTGAGCTAACTCAAAGAAATAGAAAAGAAAACTTTTCAAAACACACGCAATAAGTGTTTTCATGTGCTGAGTCGAAAATCAAAATTCAGGGTCCTAGTGTATGGAATCAGCTCACACCAGGTATAACTTAGGTACGGTAATAGAGATTATTAGATGTAACTACTGAATCATCTTACTCTATTAAGAGGCAGACCCACGTAGGATCCTAAATCATCATAACCATGTAGAATCCTAAATCATCAGACCCACATAAAATCCTAGTACATCATCCTACCCACATAAGAACCTAGTACAATAGACCCACGTAGGATCCTAGAGTAGTCTCACATGGATTCCTAGAGCGGATCCAAGTGAGACTCTCGAACACAGACCCACGAAGGATCCCAAAGTACATACCCACATAGGATCCCTTTCTCATGTTACAACCAACTACAGGGTTCCCGCACTAAGTTTTCTAGATTCTAGGAGGATCCACTCCTCAAGCCACAGGTCGATAATCCAACTACCTCGAAGTACCATGAAGAGGTATCCCAAAAAACCACCACATAATAGGGGTATCAACGCAATAGACAGTGCGTCAATTGGATGCCATGTAGGTAAGTTATTGGCCTTTTAGTCTCAAGGGCCCGGTTGGATTCGTGTTCGATCCAACCCAGCCATACCCCAACTTTATCCAAACCCAAAGTGGGGTATACCAAAAGAGATATCTCGATCCAAGGTTTTTGGTGACGCAAATGGTTCGTCAAACAAACACACGTAGCTAAAGATATGGTCGAAAGAACGAAAAGGATCGAAGTTGGTCAGGGTCCGGTCCGACCCGAGTCTGGCACTGGGTCTAACCCTGCCCACTGGGTCCGGCCCAGCCCATCGGTGAGGCTTGGCCTGTAGTACGGCAGCCGGCCGGCGTAGCCCGCTCGGCACACAATGCGGCGGCCCACCACCGCTGGCCAGACAGCCAGCCCCCTCCTCCGCGCGGTGCGGTCGCGTGCCACGCCTTTTCTAGTGGCAGACAGCGATCCTTCCACCCTCCTCTTTCCATCGCGGCACAAGGCCGCAACTCTTGCATGCCAGGTGGTGTGGACATGTGCTACCGTCCCCTTCATGTAGCCGGTCAGAGTGACAGCTGCTACCCATGCTCCGCCGCGGCAGACGGGCCACAGCTCTTCTCCGGCGGTGCGGTTGTGCCGCCGCCGTCTTAGCGGCTGGCCATGGTGCCGGTCGCCGCTCCCGATTCCCACCAGTTCCGATCACCGTCACCGGTCTTTTACCTCCTCCATCGCGAAGAACACATCAAAAAAGTCAAAGGATTGCGGAGAGGTCGGGCCATGTTCTTTTGACCCGCACCCTCTGCGTTAGGGCGGTAGCAAGCGACTTAATAATTCTTGAATCATGAAGAACGTCAAGAACCAGTAAGGGGGTATTAAAAACAACAAACCCGACCTTGAAGGTTCCGTAGTAGAAGGCATGAAGAGGAAGATGATGTTGTTGAAGAGTGTCGGAGTTCATCACTCCCGCAAGGTGCTTCCGATCCTTGCTTGGGGTCGGTTCCTTGTTCTTCGTTGGAGAAAATTCTTCGTCGGGGAAGCATTATTCATTGGATAAGAAGATTTCTTCTAAATTCTCAAATTATTTTCCAACCCTCTCCAATGATTTTCCACAACCCAATAAAAATAATAACCAACTTATTAAATTATATTTGGTCATTAATTATGATGAGGTTGGCATAATTAATTTAGAGGAAACCAAAAGTCACCTCCATCATTAAAGAGGGAGTTCAAGGGGGTCGGGTGGTCCCCACCATTAAGAATTCAATTTGGGGGGTTTCCTAGCTTGGGTGGTCCCCACCACTACACATACAAATTGGGAGGTTTTGAAAATAAAATAAAAGTTGTTCTTTTTTATTTTGATTCATTTAACTCTCCCACGAAATTCACAAAAACTATCTTTCACCCTCAACCTACTATGGTGAAGGTGAAGGTCTCCTTAAGTGAATATCGGCACCGCGAGTTCAAAGGTGCCCTTGTATTTCAATTCTAAGTACCGGTTTAAAAGTTATATAATGCTTCTCATGCATTTACTGAATATACCTGAAAAAAAGATCGGAAAAATTATAATAGTCACCCTTGACCCACGTCGGTCGTGGTTGTGCTCTGCCTAAGTGAAACACGCCCCAACGAAACCAACTATACTATTATATTTTCAATTTGAGTTACCTTTTAGATGTTATGAATTTTACAATAAAATAAATGTCACTTCATTATTTTATTTACGGCCAAAAACTAACTTTCACTAGTGGCTCGTGCCAACCAATGTTAGTATCTTCCAAAAGAGAGTATACCCTCACGAGTTTAGCGGTGGTCTTGGATTTTTAATCCGAGTTACCATTTGTGAGTTATAAGCATTTTAAAAATAAAATAATTTATTTAATTATTTTATTTACGATTATTCCATTTTTTGGTTTTCTAACAGGAGGCCCGTGCCGACTAAACTTAAGTCGTTCCTAGGGTAAACCCACCATCCTGAATGCGATGGTGCCCTAAGATTTCTGATCTGAGTTACCATCTAAGAGTTATTCCAATTTTTCAGGAAAACTTCTTATGAGCACTAATTAAAACTTAACCAAACTTAGACGGTTCATTTCGGGCACTCCGGGCCTCAGAATCCTACGCCGTCAGATTTCGCGGTCTCAAAATAATTCCATATAATTAAAAAAAATTATACGAAATTTCTGGGACATTACAAACTTCATAATTCAACAACGATTATATATATATATATATAACATTAATAATTTTGTAATATATGAAATAATAATTCTACTGGATATATATATATATATATATACCTACATATATCTTTTTCACTTAGTTCTATTCAATATGATATGAAACCAGAAACTCTGTTTATACATACGTATGACCTACCGTCTCCATAAACGGTGTTTTCCATTTCATATATATATATATATTATAAATATTTATATTCTAAATATATATGATATTTAAATCATGTTTTATATTCTGGAGGTATTTAAATCCTAATATAAGTGATACAATAAAGAGTAACAAGTTAAAAAACGTACGATAAAGAAAGTGATTATTATCTGAAATGTTAATGTAACATGGAAATTATTATTAAATGGGTTTTATGAAGTCATAAATGAATTATGTATGATATCATAAATATTAATATGGTTCTAGTATAATTTAATAACATACTATGGTCCTTATACATGAGGTTAAACGTACCCTCGACTAAAGGAAAGTGCAAGGTAAGGGTTAATTCTTCAATCTCATTGTTATTAGAGATTTTTTATGTGTAATTTTTTACCAGGACATATTTATTATCCAAGTCCATGTTTCATTAAATATTTTTCAAAAGGATCTTTTTAAGGGACTCTTTAACTAATAAATCATTTTAAATGTTTTAAAGATTTATTATTCTAAACCTTTCTCATTAATGTCCATGTTTTCAAAATGATTTTAAGGATTCATTTATATAGACATGAATGTTTTAAAATGTTAATTCCTTTCAAAAGTTTCAAATTGGTATGGGAAACTTTGATTCCAAAATATCTTTTAAATGAATTCCTTAATAAATTGCGTGACTTTTAAAATTATTTCATGAAAAATAGATATTTCTCTCATGGGGTTTTACTGATCATTTTCAACTATGTCAACATCTTTTACTGGATGTTATTCTTGATCGAGGTTGATTTATTAAGATAAAAATATTCCATATTGTATTGAAGGGTTTTTAATATGTTTGACTATGGATGTGTTATTTTTATACCATTCATGGTTTATGGATAAAGTATTAACATTTCATATGATAGTTTTAATACCAATGTTTATGTTATGTTTAAACCTTTTCATATGAGGAATGCTTTGGACTTAGTAAGTGACTGGTAGAGCCCGCTATAGCTCCTTAATTCATCGGTAGGTCTCATGAGACAAACTAGTATCTTGTCACAAGGACTTGAAAAAATCTTATTTGTATTCTTGGAACAAGGCATTGACTATGTGGTTATGAAGTCTGGCATTATGCATTCCATCATTATGAAAGTGGCTATTGATATTGCTTGTGATTATTCGACAAGTAGAATATCCATGTGAGTAAGTAAATGGATTTATTTTATTGTATCTTTTCTATATTATACTGAAGTTTAAGTTTAAAAGGATTTTTTTAGTCTTATACATTGAATTAAATGTTTATGCTTATTTATGAAAGTTACCAGTATATTGTTATCCTTACTGAGCATCTGAGCTCACCCCTTTCTATGTTTTAATTTTCCTAGGATTCCAAGAAGTGTATTATGATTGATAATAAGGGTTAAGCTAAGGGATTAATGGCATTCTCAAAGGATCATTTATGTTGTGTTTTATTTTCTATTGTGTAATGTAACATTCGTGTATGTAATCTATTTTCCATGACTTCAAAACTGATTGGTCTTTTTGGACTTGATTCCTTGTAATCATGCTAATGTATTAAAATAATCTACCGACTCTGGGCTTCTGGGTCTGGGGCATTATAGTTGGTATCAGAGAAGTTTAGAAATAACCTTGGAAACTAGATTTAGATAAAATCTGATTAGAGCACATTACCCTAAGATAGACTTTGAGGATTAGTATAGAATAACTTCCTAGAATTTTTGGTAATGTAGAGATTTTGTGAGTTTTCCAAGCAATACATCCCTGTCAGGATACGAGTAGGTAGAGGTGGATATGGCACAGATGTACCTAGGGGTAAAACTCGAAAACACGACTTTGAGCTAGACTCGAACGAGAACTGGTGCACGACAACGGGCCTTGCTGCACTCTTGGTTACAACACTCCCAGGGGATATGCTTAAGATAATTCTCATTTAAATTACAAACCATTATAAAGGATTAATGAGTATATACTTTCTCAAAGAAAACATTTTTATGATTATGGATTATATCCATAAACTATTCCATTTATGTTAATTGTTTTACAAGTATGGAATTATGTATTGTGATTCATAAACTAATCTAGTGTATGCCATTTTTTAGAAATGGCGCCAAGTATATAGAATGAGACCTCCAACAATATGCATGATCCAAAGAGTAAGAAGGATCATATCTTTCATGGTATTAATCCAATATTTAGAAAGCAAATAGTCTCCCACGTATTATCATCATATGAAGAAATTGTATCATGTGTTAGTAAGATAAGTAAATAATTTTTTGAGTCCTATGGATTTGAAGGGAATCTAGAGAAAAAAATTATGGTAGAGAGAAAGATGGATAAAGGGAATAAGGGAAAGAAGGATTTTCCCATATGTGATAACTGTGGGAAGAATCACCTTGGTAAATGCTTGAAGGAAATGAGAGTTTGTTATAAGTGTGGGGAAAAAGGACACCAAGTACATGATTGTAAGGGTATTAAATAGGTTTTAAATGTACAATGATTCATCTTCAAGGAGGGAAACAATGCGAATCAATGTCCAAATCATTAGAGTATACCCAAAATGATGCTATTAGATAATAATCAAGTTATGATACTACCAAAGATGAAGAGGAATGATTAAGAGTTATTATGTTGTTATTAATGTATTGTGTCATTCGAATACTGTATTAATGATGTACATGTTATAAGAATTATAGAAAATATAAGGATTGTACTGCAGTACTATTTCATTAAAGACTTGAGATTGTGTGGAACCAAGAAAATTGACTCAACGACAGGTTATTTTTTTTGGAAAATATATGATTGAGAGAAAGATGAACCTTAATATGTTTTTGATACTGAGGTAGTGATTTTGGAATGAGATATGATTTATTTAGATAAATTATATTGGATATTATTGACTACCTTGAAAATGATTAATGATTCGTATATTCCATCATTGTTGGAGTTTAAAATTTTTTTGGATATAAGGAGTATATCCAGTATTCTATAAAGAATAAGGGAGAATGAACGTAATCAATATAGTTATATGATAATTCAAGGTTTTACCGTGTTTTAAAAGAATACATGATGAAGGTATTTACATGTCATTACGTGGCAAAAAGGATCTTCATTGTGTTTACCTTCCTTATAAATTTTGGATTGTGAGTTTGGACAGAAGTATTTTGGATAATTATAAAGATTTTAAGATATTATATTTGACATTGAATACTATTTTTAAGGTTAAATCATTTCTTGAGGTTATTTTTGGATTGTCATAAAAAGGGCAACCCGAAGGTTGGGCGACAACCTGTCACGTCCTGAAAGGCCGTGAGACTTGAACCCGCAACTGAAGGGCGACAAGGTTGGATCACATACCACTGGTATACGTGATATCTTGGTTTGTATTTTGTAGTTTTTTATAGTCAGATAAATGAATTATAAATTAATTATTTTTGGAACCCTATACGATTTGGATAAATAGAATATTTTTGAATTTCTATTATCTTTTATAGTGAAAGATGAGTTTGTGGTAGGAATTAGTTGAAGGATGAAACTATACTTGTCAAGTATATATATATATATTTCCTCTTATTCTATGAATAAATTAATTCTTAAACTTTAGGGAAGGGATCTTAAAACCAAAAATGTGTTATCCTAATACCATATGTTTTCTTGAACTGATGATATTTTACATCATCTTAGATTGATGGATTTGAGGCCCTCAATTTTACACTTATTTGTGATTGATGACCTCAATCGCTCCCTATAAATATTTACATTTTTCCTCCAATTATGTGTCTATAATTTCTACCAATGTTTTCCTAATCGAGATCATAATTTTGTGATGACTTTTTCATTTCCCTTTCCCTCTTATTATGAGTAAATTTTATTAAACCAATTTCCGATGTGGGTTTTCCACAAAGGTATTTTTTTTATTTTTAACCATTTATTTTTGAAGAACAATTTAAAATTTAGAGGATTCAATTTATTAAAGGAGGGGAGAATGTAATAACCCAAGATTTCATAGTACGTTATCTCATTAAATTAATTCAATATTTTGTGCTACATGTAACAATGAGTTCGAGCGCACCACAACTTATTAAATTAACCGTTAAAAAAGTGGTTATGAATATTATCAACTACATTTTGAATCTTATATAATCTATATAATTTTAACATCCATATTATGTGTTTCAAAGACATAATATAAGAACAAATTCATTTTTTTTCATATAAAATAAGTATTTAAAAAAAATTACCACCTTTTAATGGAGAACCCTTTTTAAAACCAATATTTGAAACTTTTATATATTCAATTTAATGAAATTAAATTTTTCTTTAGAATTGGGACATAAAAATTTATTTTGGGTAAATTTTTGGTACTTTTCTGATAACTTTCATATTATTATGAATAGTGAAAAAGCATATGTTTTAATTAAAAACAAATTTTTTAATCAAAATAATTTATAGTGATAAATTATGCATTTGAATGATTTTGAAGTATAATTAGATTATATTTTTATCATTTAATACAATGTTGGTCATTATAAGTAATTTCACATTTAAATTTGACATAAACAGAAGTCAATCTTTTGATAGTTTTTACTTTAAAGAAACCCGCCTTTTAGTTTTGACAACGAGAGTTAATTTTAAATTAATAAATGAAACTTCGATGTTTTGAATTTGGTAAAATAGAATTTATTTTTGAATTCATAATTTCAAAATTAGCTTAGGGTAAATTTTTGGAATTTTTCTGAAAACATTCCATTTTAGAGGAATAGTGAAAAAACAATGTGTTATTGGTTAAAACTGACTTTTTATTTAAATAATTAATTTTTTTTAATTTATTTTATGTAAAAATTTATACATAATACCTATAAATTTTCAAGGTAATTCATTGGATTCATTTTATAATAAAATTAGATGTATAAATGTTTATTGAACTTTTTACCGTCTTTTACCCACCTTCTTGAAGCATTTTCAAATTTGTATAAAACCTAATTTTACCACTTCTGTGAGTTGAATTTAAAAAATATGAGAGAAAAGGTTAATATCATTAAGTAAAATGTGGTTCAATAAGATGGAAATAATTTTTTTGTGAACAATAACTTTTGACTTTTATTTACCACGGTTAAAAGTAAATAGGGTAATTAAGGATAAAAATGATATCATAATTACCCTAACAAGTGTCCTAATTCTATTTGACAAATGTAATTCGACAAAAAAAACCTTAGTAATAAAATGTGATCCTCTTTGGTCCACTTAGATTATATTAGTACATTTATTATAATTTTATTTAAAGACGAGTTAAAAGAGTTAAATTCAACATTTAATAACTAAACCATTTTTAATATAAGGTTACACACAATATATATTAAACTATAAAAATTAATTATAAAGATAAACATATTTCCTATTTAATTGTATTTTATTTATAGTTTATAAACATTAAATAATTTAATTTATTTATTACACAATGATGATGTAGTAATTAACTTATTAATGAAATATTAAAATAATTGATATTATAAATATCCAAATAAAATTAAATTGAAAATTATTATGAATTGAACTTATTTTATATGTTAATATGACATGTTAGGGTCAGTTAAATAAATTTTATTCAAAGTGATAAAGTTTTTATGGATTTCAAAAAAATAAAATACTAAATAGTGTCAAAATTGACATAATTGTGTTTTTAAAACAAATATTATATTATATATTAATATAATAGTCTTAAAAATCCAAGGTTAGTCCAAAATACTTATATAATAATATATATGATATTAATTAACTACTTTGGGTTTTATTGTCATTTTATAGTAAGTTTATTAACCATATAATATAAAAATACAAAAAGATGTGGTAAATGCCAAATTATTTAACTAAGAATTAAATCTAAAAGATAAGGTTAATATGATGAACTAAACCGGTATAAAACCTATTGTTTGAGAGGTTTTTGACCCATCCCCACCTTATAATTTAAATAATTCATTTTTGAGCCATTAGCAACAAAAAAGTATTTTATTATAAAATAATATTTCACATTTTTCCTAAAGTGACCATCACCTCTCTTATAAAAGGGCACTTCCCCTTCTCTTAATTTCACACCTCCAAATCCGTTTGGCTCGGCCAAACCTTGCCCAAATATTCTCCCAACTTTCTTCTCTTAATCCTAGAGGCCTTCATTCGGTCATAAATCCAACATAATGATCCCTTTTGATCAAATCAAAAGTAAGAACCCGAAGAAGAGGTAAACATTTCATCACCTCTTTCAAGTTCTTTTCTTCTTCCACTTCCTCATTATTTTTTGTTTTCATTCTAAAATAATAAATCCTATATTTGCTATATAATTTTATGTTATTAAAAAAATTATGCAACCATATTCATTATTCTATCCATCCTATAAATGACAAAGTCACCATACGTGCGTATGTACGGATTACCATCTCCAGTTTGTGGTGTAGTTTGTTATTCAAACACTTCATTATTTGGATGGGTATAATAATTAGTATAGCTGTAAATAATAAATATAACATATTAATGATTTTGTATATATTATATATCATCCAATTAATTATGATTTCTCCATCAATATAATGATATTGTTGATCGTGCGTACATACGGATTACCGTCTCCACGATGCGATGAGATTCATTTCCACGTTCACCATTCAACGATGATTATAAAAGTATATATATCATTAATAAGTATGTAATATATGACATAATAATTTTGCTAGATATATATATATATATGTATTTATGTACTTACATATATCTTATTCACTTAGTTCTGTTCAATACGATATAAAAACAGAAACTACTTTTATGCGTACGTACGGCCTACCGTCTCCATAAACGGTGTTTTCAATTTAATATATATGTCTATTATACATATTTATATTCTAAATATATATGATATATAAATCAAATTTTATATTCTTTCTATATTTAAATCATGATCTAAGTGATACAATCAAGAGTAACAAGTTAAAATACATACGATAAAGAAAGCATTTATTACCCAAAATGTTAATTTAACATAAAAATTATTATTAAATGGGTAGTATAGTCATAAATGAATCATATATGATATCATAAATATTAATATGGTTCTGGTATAATTTAATAACATACTACGGTCTTTATATAAGAGCTTAAACGTACCCTCAACTAAAGGAAAGTGCAAGGTAAGTATTAATTCCTCATTCTCATTATTATCCAAGATTGTTTATGTGTAAGTTTTTACAGGAACATATTTATTATCCATGTCCATGTTTCATAAAAGAGTTTTCAAATGGATTATTTTTAAGGTACTCTTTAACTAATAAATCATTTTAAATTTTTTAAATATTTATTCTTCTAAACCTTTCTCATTAATGTCCGTGTTTTCAAAATGATTTTAAGGATTTATTTATGTGGACATGAATGTTTTAAAATGTTAATTCCTTTCAAAAGTTTCAAAGTGTTATGGGACACTTTGATTCAAAAATATCTTTTAAATGACTTCCTTTATAAATTTTATGACTTTTAAAATGATTTCATTAAAAAGAGATATTTATCTCAAAGAGTTTTACTGATCATTTTCATCTATGTAAAAATCCTTTACTGGATATTATTCTTGATCGAGGTTGATTTATTATGATAAAAATAATCTATGTTATATTTAAGGTTTTGTGATATTTTTGACTGTGTATGTGTTATTTTTATACCATTCATAGTTTTTGGAAAAAGTATTGACATTTTGTATGATAGTTTTAATACGAATGTTTATGTTATGTTTAAACATTTTAATATGAAGAATGCATTGGACTTAGTAAGTGACAGGTGGATCCCTCTATAGCTCCTCAATGCATTGGTAGGTCTCATGATATAAAATAGTGTATTGGCACAATGCCTTGACAAAATCTTATTTGTATTCTTCTAACAAGTCCTTTATTATGTGGTTATGAAGTCTGGAATTATGCATTCCATCATTATGAAAGTGGATATTGATATTGCATGTGATTATTAGACTAGTAGAATATCCATGTGAATAATTAAATGGAATTATTTTATTATATATTTTCCATATTATGCTTAAGTTTAAGTTTAAAAGGATTTTATTTTAGTCTTATACATTGCCTTAAATGTTTATGCTTATTTATGAAAGTTTATGCGATATTGTGATCCTTACTGAGCATCCGAGATCACCCATTACTATCTTTTAATTTTCCTAGGATTCCAAGAAGTGTATTATGATTGATAAGCAGGGTTAAACTAGGGGATTAATGGCGTTATCAAGGGATCATTTATGTTTTGTTTTATTTTCTAATTTGTAATGTAATGTTAATGTATGTAATCTATTTTCCATGACTGATAAACTGATCGATATTTCGGGACTTGATTCCTTGTAATCATGTCAATGTATTAAAATAAGTCACCGACTCTGGTCTTCTGGGGTTGGGGCGTTACAGTACTCATGTTTTCTAATATACTTATTATTTGACCCATGATGACACTTTGGTGACATTTTACCTTACTGGACATTTGTGAACACTAATTTCTTATGTTTTTCATTCATAAGGTTATGAAGATGAGTATAAATTATTGAAGGTATGGAAGGGAGTATTGTGTGGTTTGATTTTTTATAAATGTTTATAGGTACTATAAAATAACTTTCTTATATAGAAAGTCCTAAAAGACACAAAATTTTATATTCTTAGGAATTTGTGATTATTTGTAAAATATGATGTTTACCGTATGTATATGATTTAAAATAAAGATACGTAGATATTGGTTCATCTCTATTTGTATCAAATCTAGTTGTGAAGTCTGTTTTTTTAGCACTAGACTTGGGAGTGTGGGTCTGGGGAACCTCAAAATGGAATGGTTTAAGCCAATTGATAAACCTATACTGGGTACTAAAATTTTCATGTCTTGAGGAATTTTTTTAAGATCAAAATTTTTTCCTTACACCAAAGTGAATTCCATTTTTAGAATAATTTTCAATAAAATATAATTTATTAAAATTATCAAAAAACTTCATCCACACAAAATTTCTAGGATTTAAACCATATTAAAATCCATATGAAATATTTATTCATAGTTTAAAGTAAACATACATGGTCAAAATAAGGTAAATATAATTTTTTATACTGATTTATAATTTAATTTTAAATGTAAATATAAAATGTTTATATTAGTAATATTAATTTTGAAAAATATTTATTTTATATAAATGGTTATATAATTTATGAATTTTTTATTATTTGAAAATAAGATTATTCATTAATATCACATATTTCTAAAATATGAAAGTGTTTGTATTAAAATCATCTAAATTGAAATATTACACGTTCATATAGGATGAAATTAAAATTTTCATGTTTATTTGTGCTAAAATTATAAATTATTCATAATTTAGTTTTTAATAGTTCATTAATGTTTATATCATGGTTGAATATATTATTATTTATTTATTTATTTTATTCCCTTATTTATTATTCATAGATACAAATTATTTATGTTGGGAATAAATTTATATTTTAGTTTAAGGTATTAAAATACTTCCTCAAATTTACACACATCCATTTAAGGAGTAACATTTTAAGTAAAATAATTGGTTTAGTTTACTTCAACCATGACTTTATATTTCTCATAATTCATGTAAATAGTTACACATTAATATGGTTTGGATATATTTTTTGTTGTAAATAAAAGGGATTGTAAAATAAATCTTTAAAAAATCATACATGTATATGGAATACATGAGATAATATGGTGACAGGTAAATCCCCTTTAAAATACTAAGAATCAAATTCTTTGAAAAGAAGAAACTTTTCAACACTTGGTTATCCAACCTGGTAGTTTCCGACTAAAATTGGGTTCCCTTAGACTATATTTTGTATGAAGAGTGAGTAATTATGTGAATCTAAGAGTCAGATGCCTTTTTGAGCATTTAATTTAGGTGATACACAGTTGTTAAACCCTTAAGAATGATTCCTTAAAAATAGTGTTGTAATGGCCCAAACCTCTTCGGCCTATTCCTTTGTCAAAAAGAAGGTCACGAAGTGTTATACAGGGTAAAGTGGAATTTTCCCACACTTTCCAGAATTTTGAAACTACACGCCATGTACCCCCTTGCCGGGTATACCCCGTGTGGAAGTCTGTGTCCTTGCTGTGTGAAATAAATGGGTACACGCCGTGTATCCAATACTACACGCCGTGTAGTCTCTCCCCGCATATGCGTAGCCTTGTGTTGACCAATCAATGGTCGTGTGCCGTGTTGGAGCCATGTGAAATAAATGGGTACACTTTGTGTATCCAATACTACACGCCGTGTAGTCCCTCCCCGCGTACGCGTTACCTTCAAGCCGTGTGTTGACCAGTCAACGGTCGCGTTCTGCGTTGAAGGCCATGTTGGAAGCCGCATGGTGACCGTGTGAAAAGGTCGAGTACACACCATGTACCATAAAGTACACACCATGTACTTTTTGTTTTCTCGCATATAAAAGGAGGGGTCCCCTCCTCCTTTTCAACTCACCCCTCTCCTCCCCTTTCCTCTGAGCAGAGTTCTCCCAAGAGATTCGAAGGCTCTTTCTTCCATAACTTCTTCGTCTGAGCTCCGATTTACGATCCGTCAGCGGCTACAGGATCCTAACGATGAGACGAAACTTCCGAGATTGGATCTGTTGTCTTTCCTTCGGCCCTTACTTTCATACCTCCACCAGAGGAGGTTTTTCCGGGGCTCGACAGAAGTGACAGACGCCGAAGGAAATTTTCTAAAGTTGATCTGGGGGAGTGTTGTGATCAGAACCTGTTGAGGTAGGGATCTTAACTTCATCTATAAATTTTTTGTGCATCATGTAGGGTGGGTGTCCTCTGGTTTATGTGAAACACTTTTGAACTGGTTTAATGAAGATAATAACTGGCTTATATACGGGGTTGGGAAGTTGTGTTTTCTGTTACTTTACTTTTTATATCCTGTGATATTATGTTGTGAAATGAATAGGCTTACACCTACTAAAAATCATGTTCGTTGGGGGCCTTTTCTTGTGCAATTAAATGATTCCCTATCTTTCTAGACTGTTTATGGATGGAAATTTCATGGAATGTGAAATTTGGTTAATCACGTAAATTTGGATGATTAAAATATGGAACCCTTTTGCGATCACCCCGGTTGAACGAAAATGGAATAATGAACATATGGGTGTTGGCTTGGTTACGTGGTGTGTGAAAGGGGGGTGAATCCTGGGTTGTTATGATGAGAACGGGTAGAAGGGCGGTGGTAAATGATGTTAAAGGGGGCGATGATGTGGCACGGATCTTGTTTTGTGGCTTGTTGTGGATCAGGTGAGCAGTGAGGCTGCGGTTGGCTTGGTTGTGGGTTGGTGTGAATGCTATGTTGGTGATGGGCAGCAGGGCTGCGATAAATGGTATTAAAGGGATAATGATGTACGGGTTGTGGTGTGTTTTTTGGTGGTTGGCAGTGAGACTACAGGGATGGGCTTGAGGTGAACAAACAGTGGGTTGTGAATAATAAACAAACACTACTGGAAATCTGGGCTATAGCCACGGACCTATAGCCACGGTTTTATAGAACCGTGGGTATAGGTTTTATACATCCACGGTTTTTTCCTACCCGTGGCTATATCCCCTCGCCCAGTTTTTTTCTCCCCCATTCCGTCGGGCTCCATCCTCACCCTCACCCCCAAGCGTCGGGCTCCATCTCCTCGCCCTCGCCATTTCTCCTCCCCGCGGCCTCATCCTCGCCATGGCCTCCTCCTCCATGACGCATCAACGCCGCGCCATCCTCCTCGCCGACGCCCTCCTTGCCGCGCTCTCCTCGCCGACGCTATCCTCGCCGACGCCCTCCTTGCCGCGACCCTCCTCGCCGCGTCATCCTCCCCGTGCCCTCCTCGCAGGTGCCCTCCTCGCCGGCGCCTTCCTCGCCGTTCCCTCCTCGTCGAAGCCCTCGAGGTCGACACCCCCATCGCCCTCTATTTTTTTCTCTCCCGAGTGCTGGTTATCTGCATTTTTATGCCTCATTTTCACCTTCGATTTCTTTGATTTAGGTAAGCTTTACATGTTTTCCCCTTCTGTTTCATATCCGCTGAGGTTGATGTTTTGAATCCACTGGTAGAATCAGTGTGTATTTTCATTGAAGAGGATTATAGATGTTTCTACGTGGTCCATTACAAATCTTGGTATGATTTCTGCTCTATCTGCAAGTAACTTGGACACCTAAGTCAGGTCTGATGATGGTCTTCTTCTAAATGGATTGGAATGGTTTCATCCCAAGGGATCAATACTAGGAATGTGGGTATTAGTAGAATGTTGCTTTTGGTAGATGAGTTTGGATCTACATGTTTTCCTATAAAGGATGCAGGATTCACAGGACCTAGGTTGTCATATAAAAATGCATTTTGATCCGACCACGACCATCTAAGGAGCCCGGGGGAGAAAGTTGTTCCATCTGTTTCTAGTGCTGAATATGTACCAATATATTAAGAATTAAAATGAAATTGATAAATTCAATGGAGAAAAAGATTCCAATATATGAAGAATTAAAATGAGAGCCTTTCTCGGACAACAAGGCTGAATTGAATCCCTATATGGGCCCAATAAACCCATTACGACTGTTAATGAAATGTTCAGACCATTGTAGAATACTAAGATGTTACCCCTAATATACATATTAAGTCTCATAGAACCCTTTTACTTTACATAGGTGATGGGGTCCTTAGAGAAGTATATTATAAGTCTACCACTGTATAAATTTTCTAAAACATAAAAATTTATACATGACTGCTTCATTAGTAGGAATAACTTACTAGAATCATCATATGTTCACATTCAAAATAATGCATTGTACTTCAATAAAAACCTATTTAGAAGAGTTTAATAAAGTCAAATTATATTTAACCAATATTAATGTTTCTATAGATGATGAGGATCAGAAATTAATCCTCTTAATCCCCTTTAACAATAGCTACATCACACTAATTGAGACCATGATATATGGTCGAGATTCTTTAACTAAAGAAGATGTTAAATAATCTATTTGGTCTAAGGATTTGCATTCTAAACTTAAGATAAAAGGAGAGGTTGAGTGTTTTTCACAAGGGGAAGACCAAAAACTTAATGTAAAAAAGAAACTGTTCAATAGATACAAAAGTAAGAGTAATAAAGAACCCAAATCCAAAACTAGTTCCTTGGATAGAAAAGTCACATGTTTTCACTATGTTAAACCCATGCACATTAATCCCAAGTGTAGGAAACTCATGTGAGAGTTAGAACACAAAATAAGCCCTGTAATACTGCTTTTGTGGCACCCAAATCAGTTGAACATGGTACCACAATATCGATACAGGAACCTAAGCCCATGCAGGTTATGAATGTCTCTATAGAGAAAATGCACTACTGTACAGATCTGGAAAATATCATAAAACATCCCACAGATACTTCACAGGCCAGGTATAATTATTTCACAACCTATAAATAGTGAGCACTGTGCTATAAAATTTGGTAACTATTTCTAATTATAACTCTGTTTCTGATTGTTTTCTTGCAGAATATTGATTTTGATGATGATTAAGATGATTGATTATAATGTCGAAGAGAATGATGGTATGAAAATAATGTATACCATTGCTGTTACAGTTTTTGTAAATGAATTCTAATAACAATTGTTCACTAGATGATGCTGATCTTTACTTATTGCAGATGAGACGTTCTATGATTGATTGTACCCACCAGAGGTCTGTACATTGGATGATGCTGATCATTTTTTATTCTACCACAGAGGTTTCTTTTAGCTGTTTATACATACATTGTTAGGTTTTGTTTGATTGGGTGTGAATTTTGATTATTGTAGTTGAATTAATTAAAACAGAACAAGCTTTCTATTTTTAGTTTGTCTTTTCAATTGACAATATCATTGTATTTTTTAACAATAGTTCCATTTTTCTATATTAATGATGTCCAGCAGGGGTAAATATGCAGGGGGAGTCCAGTGTCCAGGGGGAGTCTAGTGTCCAGTAGGGGTAAATATGATTTGGGCATCCCAAGAACTAGTTTCCAGGGGGGAGTCCAGTGTCCAGCAGGGGTACAAGGGGGCTGGTAGGGGGTGGGGGGGAGAGTATGGGTCCAGTGTCCAGTAGGGGTCCAGTGTCCATCAGGGGTAAATATGCAGGGGGAGTCCAGTGTCCAGGGGGGAGGGAGGGGGGGCTGTCCAGCCTCGACACATTATTATCACTATCTATTAAAATCCAGTTTTAAGTAATCTTCGATTTTGATGATAATTTGTAGTCAGTTAGAGGAGGCCAAGCAGTTAGTTCACTTTTGGGATCCATCATTATGAAAGAACAAATCGTATTTAAATTCAGAATCTCTAAAGAAATTGATCTCTCTCTGATGGTCTCATTCATGCAAATTGATTGAGGATGTTATTATTGATTGGAGAGCTCCTTTGGAAGCACATGTTCGGTCTCCCCTCTTATATGTGTATGCAGAGGTAGGCAAATACATATATAAGTTCCCCCTTTATATACTCCTTCTGCTCAAACTATTGCACCGAATCCTTATTTTAAGCATTCCTTATTGGAATTTTGGCCCAATTAAATGCTATTTTTCGTTAGAGTTGGGTGGGTCTGGTCTGGGGAAGGTGTGCGGGCTCGTTTAGGGATGTAGGGGGAGGCTAGTGTGCAGGGGTGTAGTGCAGTGCAAAGAGAGAGGGAGGCCAGATCTGGTGTGAAGGGGGGAGAGGGACCAGTGCAGGGGTGCAGGGGGAGGCTGGCGTGCATGGGTGCTCTTATGATGGTGTCAGGGGTGCAGGGGTGCAGGGGGGGGGGCTGGCAGGGGGACAAGCAGGGGGAAGGGGGTGGGGGGGGGGGGGGTCTGTCCTGGGGGGTCTGGGTTTAGGGGGAGGGGTCTGTCCATGGGGGGTCTAGGGGGTCTAGGGGGGGGGGCTAGTGCTGGTGGGCTGGGGAGGGGGGACAGGTGCAGGTGGGTAGGGGTGGACTAGCAGGGGCAGGGGGGGCTGGCAGGGGGAAAAGCAGGGTGGTGGCAGGGGGCAGGGGGCAGGGGGGGGGCTGGCAGGGGGGGGGGGTGGCAGCCATGTCAAGGTAGTTATGGACCAACCTATTTGTAACATCATAGAAAATGATTTCAGCAGGTCCAGATATGTGGAATTTCACTGGTACTTATGCAGCCATGTCACAACACATGTATAAGCCATCAATCTACCCTTTTCGCTGATAAATGAATGTACAGAATTTTATCCTTTTTGTATCTTTTTACATCATGTTTTTCCATTTTCATTCATTTTCATTTATAATTTATGATACATGATCTGATTTTTTAACATATTTTTATCTACTTTTCATTATTATCTATCACAAAAGCTGTAATTTTAACATATTTTAACTAAAATTTGCATGGATGTGACTGATGTCAATATGAAAATTCAAGACAATCACTTCTCTGTTTCACTATTTTTGTAACAATAAAATGATACTCATGTACAGTTTTTTTTACATTTGTCATTTGTTCATTGCAATTCAACAACTTCTGGACTGATTTGTGGACTATAGTTGTAGCTTTGTAGGAGGAAAAACAGGGAAAGCACCTCTCTCCAGAAATATGTGCTATAGAAAAAATCAAGATCATCTTGGAACAAGTAAAGGAACTTTGAGAAGTAGGAACAATGGATGTAGCATAGCCACAACTAGGAAATGTGTAAAGGAACTTCCAGCACAAAATTGTTAATTAGTTCTCTATAATTTGCATTTCTATTGATTCAGGTAAATACTTCATCCTGTATAATTTATATATTTATTAACCCTGTCAAGATTTTTGTATCATCACTCTTAGTGACTTAGGTGAAATACTCAGTTCTCTATAATTTGAATCTCTATTGATTCAGGTAAATACTTATTCCTCTATAATTTCATAAACTTATTAACTCTGTCAAGAATTCTATATCATTTATCTCTATTGCGGTTTGTTGTGTTTTTTTGTTTCTATATTTTTCTTTCAAGTCATATTGAGTTATCTATGATCAATATATTCATCTTTGAGTTGTATTTATATTTGGAATAGGGTGAGCGTGTCAAGCTAATAGGATACAGTGTTTTCGGTATTAAAAAACTATATATTTTTCAATTAATTCCACTGCCTTATGACACTTCACTTTTTTTTTATTATTCTTCTCTTTTCTGGCCTGCATCAAATTCCAATTAATCTTTGAACACTAATACTTTGATTTTAGCAAAAAAATATATATTTCAGCATGTATTTTATTTATTGTCTTCATGGTTGAGAATTATGTTTTAGTGATCTGGAACTAATATCTTTAGGGGGCTTGGAGAGTATAAACTCATAGGCTGCACCTATGGATGAGGACTAGCAGGGGGCAGGGGGGGGGGGCTGGAAGGGGGGACTAGCAGGGGGAAGGGGGGGACTAGCAGGGTTAGTTTGGTTAGGGACCCATTAGTTATTTTATATCGATTATATTCATATCAGTGGGGTGGGGACAGTAGTGGGGTTAGTGGGGGTGTAGGTGGGGCAGGGGATAGGGTGGGTTTAGTGGGGTGGGGGTGCAGCGGGGTGGAGATAGTAGGGGTGGGGGGGGGGGGTAGTGGGGGTTAAAAAGGGGTGCAAGGGGGAGGGTGGGTGAAGGGGTGGGTGAAGGAGGGTTTCATGTTCAGTATTTGGTTCTAAGTCGCCAAATACTTCTTCAATAATAATCTCCCTTAAAAACTGAATGACATTTGGTAGGGTAGATTTAGAGTGATCTACAGCCACAACACTAAGTTACAAGAGCTGCAACATCTGAGTCTAGAACTGTCTTGTCCAATTATAAGCCTGATCCAGCCAAACCTCATGCCATGTACCATATTAAGTAACTGAAATGTGAACTGCATTCCATTGTTTGGATTTAGTGTTACACCAAGATTTGAGAGTCTGTTTGAGGTGTTTTAGTTTGAGGTTGTAAGTAAAGGCATTATTGGTATGAGATATTGAGGACTACAAGTTTTGGATGACATGATTTCATTCTTCATCAGAGAGCTTCACATTATTGAAGTGGAAGGGTAACCTAGGTTTCATGTCTTTGGAGGAAATGTTTACCAGGATAGGTTGATGATCAGAGTTCAGTCTGTGAAGAGTGATGCTAGAGATAGTGTCCTATTTATCTAGAGCCGGAACATTCGTAAAGGCTCTGTCCAATTTGGAAGCAACCACTTTATTGTGATGTCTTCTATACCAGGTGTATTTCGCACCAGTGAGATTAATTTCAATAAGATTGTTTCCCTTGATCGAGGCTTTAAATTCTCTCGTGGAGATAGAGGCGTGAGATGGGCCAATTTTTTCACTAGAATTAAGAATAGCATTAAAGTCTCCCATAAGAAACCAGGGGCATTCATGATAGTTCCTAAATAAGAGAAGTCATTCCAAAGAATTATTCATTCTTGGTATTTATTCTTAGCATAAACAAAGGAGTAGTAAATACGAGTACCATCAATAGTAAAGGTGCAAGTGAGAATCTGACCAGACAGGGGGGGTGTCCAGACAGGGGGGGTGTCCAGACAGGGGGGGGTGTCCAGACATGGGGGAGGGGACTGGTAGTCTACACATACCCATATCATCCTATTTGAAACTAAGTGGAAGATGTTGCCCCGTGGATGTCACTGGACCGGGCCAACACATTGTGGTCACGCTGCGGTCACGCCGCGGTCACGCCGTGGTCAAGCCGCGGTCATGCCGCGGTCACGCCGCGGTCACGCGACGGTCATGCCGCGGTCACGCCACGGTCACGCCGCGGTCACGCCGCAGTCACGCTGTGGTCACGCCGCGGTCACGCCGCGGTCACGCCGTGATTTGGCCCTGCTCCAGGACAACACCCTGCGGCGGTTACTCCTCCTTAGAGAAACATTGAATGTTTAGCTCTAATTTTTCGTATTTCCTCATTCCTAAACTATATCTCCTCTCAGCGCTGCCTCTCATCCATCTTTCCACAAAACGTGCATAGCAGGTGGTACAAAGGCTCAATTCAACTGAAAACATTGGTTTGAATTGTCTGGCATATTTTATTGTACATGTATCACATAATATTTGTTTGGTAATTCTTCTTTTTCCTCATCCTCTTCACATGTTGTCTGAACCAGATCATCCTCATCCTCTGCACATGTTGTCTGAACCGGATCAGCCTGTTGTGATGGAAATTCAATGTCTGATTTTGACTGAATTTCACACCAAACCAAGAGATAATAAATGAGTCAAACAATCAGACAAATGGTTTAGGTTCTTTTTCCTCTGCTCACTACACCTAGGACTCTAAAACTCTGGATGCCACCAGCACTGATATAAAAACCAGAAAACTCTCCACTAATCTAAACGTCATTCATACCACTGGTTGTCCTATAAAAAGTAGGAATCCTCATATTAGTCTAAAGTATCTTTAGGCTAAGGCACAAACAAAACACACTAACATTGATAAACAAGGTACCTTGACACTGGAACCTATAAAACATACAAAAGGAAGCACAACCTCTGTACAATACCCCACGCTAATGCAGGCACATTTTTAACCCATCGGGTAGAGGCCCCTTCCATTAGATCTAGACGCTATCAAGATGCAGAATATAGATGATTCAAAGGACCCAGGTACACCTACTCTTCATTCTATTAATTTAACTTTTGTTGGTTCTAAATCTGTAGATAATATGAACTATTATGAATAGCCTGTATCCCTGTTATCTAACCAAAATACCATTTCGTTGATGCTATATAACATGAACATTACAAACTCAATTAAGAATGCTTCAAGAAATGAACCAATAAAGAAGAACTCTATCATACCTAACAATGAAGAGGAACAGAACACTAACAATAATAATGGTCATGACATTAGAAGGTATTTTAGAAATAAAGGCTCTGAAGAAAAGGAAAAATGCAGTTCTAACTCCAAAACTAGGTTCACAAAAAGTTTCTTTTTTGGAATTTTTACAGTATTGCCAACTCTTTTTCAATAGGGAGGATTTATGGTTCCCACAACCGTTTGACTGAATTTCACACCAAACCAAGCCCTGCTAGTGACTATTTTTCGATGCACTATAAAAATCCCATGGCCAACCCACCAAAATCAAACCAGCTATTCCAGGGCCATTTCCACTCTCACTAAAAAATCCAAACTCAAGCCCTACTACAATTCCAAGCTCCGACTTCAATTTAGCCACTATGAACTCCTTCCCAGTCCCCCACCATTTTTCAATCCACCTAGGCAACCCATCCACAACTTGACCACCAATCAAGCCTACCAACCTCTCAACTTCTAAGCCACCAACCCCACATTTTCCACTAGGCATCCCACTTTAATACCATTCCAAACCTCACCCAATTCTAACCAATTAAACCATACCCCTTAACATTTGAAGCTCTCATCTAAATTCATGTTCGAACTCACTTATTTTAGGGGGTCAAGGTGGTGTCCAGGGGTAGGGGGACTAGCAGGGGACTGGCAGAGTGCAGGGGGGGACAGGCAGGGGGCAGGGGGCTGGTGGGGGGCAGGGGGCTGGGGGTTGGGGTTGGGTGGGAGGCAGGGGGCTGGGTGGGGGGGGGGGGGTTGGGGGGGCTGGGGTTGGGGGCTGGTGGGGGGGGGGGGCTGGTGGGGGGAAGGGGGCCAGGGGGGGCTGGTGGGGGGGAGAGGGATGTCCAGCAGGGGGAGGGGTGTCCAGGCAGGGGGCGGGGCTGTCCAGTAGGGGGCGGGCTGTCCGGCAGGGGGCGGGCTATCACGGGCTATCCGGCAGGGGGGAGGGGTGTCCGGCAGGGGGGAGGGCTGTCCAGCAGGGGGAGGGGATGTCCCGCAGGGGGGGAGGGGTGTCCAGCAGAGGGGAGGGCTGTCCAGCAGGGGGGAGGGGTGTCCAGCAGGGGGGAGGGGCTCTCCAGCAGGGGGGAGGGGCTGTCCAGCAGGGGGTGTTCAAGGGGGCTGTCCAAGGGGTTGCAAGGGGGTGCAAAAGGGCTGTCCAAAAACCTAATCCCATGCAGGTTATGAATGTCTATAGAGAAAATGCAGTGCTGTCCAGATCTGGAAATTATCATAAAACATCCCAGAGATACTTCACAAGCACCAGGTATAAATATTTCACCACCTATAGATAGTGAGCATGGTGCTATAAATTCTGGTAACTCTATTTCAAATCATAATTCCAATGTTTTGTTTAATGAAGTACTACATGAAATGCAAGCAGATTTTATCTGAGGATGAGCATGTGTGACCATGATTTCACCAAGCAGTTTGTTTAGTTGATAAAAAGTTTTTCTGGTAATGTTTTCCAATTTCAAATATGTTTTATTTTATTTCCATAAACATTTTATAGTTTATTCTGTTTTATTTTCCAGACTGATTATATGTATGTTTTCCTAGATTACTCATATATAGCTACTTCTGAATTTTGTTTCAAGTGTTTCCCAAGTCCTACTGTGGGGTGGTCCAACTAATAACCTGTAGTATGGGGCCAGTGTCCAGCAGGGGTCCAGTGTCCAGCAGGGGTAAATATGCAGGGGGAGTCCAGTGTCCAGGGGGGAGTCCAGTGTCCAATAGGGGTAAATATGATTTGGGAATCCCAAGAACTAGTTTCCAGGGGGGAGTCATGTGTCCAGCAGGGGTACAAGGGGGCTAGTAGGGGTGGGGGGGGGAGTATGGGTCCAGTGTCTAGCAGGGGTCCAGTGTCCAGCAGGGGTAAATATACAGGGGGCCTAGCAGGGGGCAAGGGGCCTAGCAGGGGGAAGGGGGCCTAGCAGGCTGCAGGGGGGCTGGAAGGGGGGGGGGGGCTGGCAGGGGGACAAGCAGAGGGCAGGGGGGGCTGGCAGGGGGACAAGCAGGTGGCAGGGGGGGGGGGGGGGGGCTGGCAGGGGGACAAGCAGGGGGCAGGGGGGGCTGGTAGGGGCAGGGGGGGCTGACAAGGGGACAAGCAGGGGGGTGGCAAGGGGGGCTGGCAGGGCAGGGGGGGTGGCAGGGGGGGACTAGCAGGGGGCAGGGGGGACTAGCAGGGGGTAAGGGGGACTAGCAGGGGGGTGTCAGGGGGCAGGGGGGACTGGAAGGGGGGTGGCAAGGGGGGACAAACAGGGGGGATGGGTGTACAGGCAGGGGGGAGGGATGTCCAGGCAGGGGGGACTGGTAGGGTGTAGGGGGGGACTAGCAGGGGGCAGGGGGGGCTGGCAGGGGGACAAGCAGGGGGCAGGGGGGGGGGGGGCTGGCAGGGGGACGAGCAGGGGGCAAGGGGGGGGGGCTGGCAGGGGAACAAGCAAGGGGGGTGCTGGCAGGGGGACAAGCAGGGGGCAGGGGGGACTGGCAGGGGGGGACTGGTAGGGGGTGGCAGTGGGGGACTGGCAGGGGGTGGTAGGGGGGACTAGCAGGGGGCAGGGGGGGGGACTAGCAGGGGGCAGGGGGGGGGGGGGGGGGGCTGGCAGGGGGACAAGCAGGGGGCAGGGGGGGGGGGGGGGGCTGGCAGGGGGACAAGCAGGGGGAAAGGGGGGGGGGGCTGGCAGGGGGCAGGGGGGGGGGCTGGCAGGGGAACAAGCAGGGGGGGTGCTGTTATGGGGACAAGCAGGGGGCAGGGGGTGGCAGTGGGGTACTGGTAGGGGGTGGCAGGGGGGGGGTGTCCAGGGTGTGTCCAGGGGGGTGTCCAGGGGGTATTGTTTTTTATGGATTTGGACACCCTATAGCCACGGTTTTAAACCGTGGCTATTGGTTTATTTCCACAGTTTTTAACCGTGGCTATAGACATAATGCCACGGTTTAAAACCGTGGCAATATATTCTATCCGGCCTTTAGTGTAGCCACGTTTGAAACCGTGGAAATAGATTTAAAGCCACGGTTTGGAACCGTGGCTATAGGTCTAGGCCTATAGCCACGCCAAACTTAGCCACAGTTCCTCAAACCGTGGCTATTACCTATAGCCACGGTTTGAGGGCCTATAGCCACGGTTCTAAACCGTGGCTATAGCCCGAATTTCCAGTAGTGAAAAGTGGAAGAGTTAATGAATGGTGGGGCGTGGTAATGAAACGAGAATAATAATCAATGGGGTTGGTTGGTTGTTAATAAGGGACCTTGTTGTGCTACTTTTGTTTTCCTAAATTGATTTGTGGATGGAAGGGATATGATTTTACGAACGTTTGATGTGGTTGGTTGTGGATAGTTTCTCAGTAGTTAAGGAACTAATAAACAATTCTGCTAAAACATGAAAACCTAAATGGGGTTGGGGTTATTGTTGTATGCATTCTTCGTGGTAGCAGTGCCGAGGAACGTGCTCAGTTTCTCTATTTAGAAGCCATAGGTTGGGCTGAGTGGTTGATATATATATATATATATCTGTATCTTTTGTGTTTTATCGCACCCCACCCATGTTGAGCACTTAGTGCCGAACACTCCCATTTCATGGGAGAGGGTGTTTTCCCCTTAGTTACTAGCTCCTTCCTGCTCCTTCTCCCCTAGGCTGTGATGGATTTAGGCGACCTTACACCTAAGACTCTTCGGGTAGGTTTCGATTGGGGTGGTTCTAGCCCAAGAATCTTCGGGCAGGTTTTACTGTTTCACAAGAATCTTCGGGATGAGGCCCAGATGTGTGCGGGCGGGATACGTGGTTGTGAGGGCCAGGTGTGTGCGGGCGGGATATGTGGTTTTGAGGCCCAGGTGTGTGCGGGTGGGATACGTGATTGTGAGGCCCAGGTGTGTGCGGGTGGGGAGAGTGTGGCAACGTCAGGACGTTCGCCATTAGGAAGAGCATCTAACTAAAGGGAAATGGTGCAGGGTACCCAATACTCTTGTTCTTATATACTACTACCTCTTGTGATTGTGTTTTTGGTGAGTGTGGCTGGTGAGGTTGGGTGGATAGAATTCCTTGCCAGGTTTCTTCTGTTGTTATCACGGGACATTAAGATGTCTCCCCACTTGTGCACGAGAGATTTAGGTTTCCCTACTGAGTATACTTGTATGCTCACCCTATGTTTACTTTCATGTTTCCAGGAGGACTACTAGGGCTATGCGGGACCCTACTAGTCGGACAGTTGGAGTTGTTGCAGTTGATGTAATCTTGTTTTCTTTTGGTATTGTACTTTGATCTTTCTTGTACTTGCACCTTGTTATAAAATTGTTTAAACATGCATGTGGGATTGGTTTGGTTTTATTTCTATACACTTGTTCTTTTCCTTTTTGGGTGGTTGACTTGTCCTATTTCCCAATCTTAAATAATAAAAATGTCAATGCCTCCCATATTTGTGAAAACTCATACCCTTGGTGCTAGTCGCCACCCTGAGGCCTACTAGAGGCGGGACTCGGGGGTCATTATCTCCCTTTCACCATTGCCAGCTCAGGAGGGGAATCTTTGGTGGGAGGGGTTCATGAAAGAATGGTATCAGAGGTGATGGTTGAGAGATAGGATGGAGTATGGAGTTAGGAACAATGAGGATTGCATGGGATGGTTGGGTAACAGTTTTAGTTAATCTTGGTGCATGACATAGTCCAGGGAAGACCGACTAGGACACAGGATTTTAGGGCCCCTCGTGATCTGATGCAAGGACTCTGAGCCTACCGAACGACCAAGTGAGACTACATTGATTGAAGGTTAGAGACCCTAGAGAAAGTACATGCATCATCATGATTGTGTTTTACTTTATTTGGGTGTTCTGGGAAAGAAATTGAAATAAAATGATAAAATGAAACCTTGAGAAATTTTCTTACTACTTGGGCTTAGGCGATCTTTGTTTACCGTACAACTATGGCACCTAGACGTCATCCCCGGGTGGCTCAGATGGCCGAGGCCCAGTAGATTCAGGCGGTCGATCAGTTGAGGATTGACCGAGATGAGGAAGATAGCCAGTGGCAGAAGACTCTCCATTATTTTCAGTGGTAGACCCTCAAGAAGTACGAGGGTAGTACTTCAGATACGGAGATAGAGGGGTGACTTGAAGAGCTAGGGATTGCTTTTACCTTGATCCGTGCTCTGAGGGAGTACTGGGTTACCCTAGCAGTCAGTCAGCTGAGAGGCACGACACGACAGTGGTGTACGCTCTACCTCGGAGAGAGGATAGAGGCAGAGGTTCCATGGGCTGAATTTGAGAAGGAATTCCGATAGGAATTCCTTTCTTCAATTATCAAGGTGGAGAAGCAGCAAGAGTTACTCTCCCTTCAGCAGGGGAGTATGTCATTACAAGAGTTGGGGATCAAGTTCAAGGATCTCCTGCGCTTTTCTCCAGATCTCTTTTCATATGAGGAGTCTCGGGCGAGACGTTTGGAGGATGAGCTTCACCCTTCGATCCAGTATGCTGTCATCCCCTTCACCCTTCCAACGTAATTGGCGGTACATAAGAAGGCAGAGGTTGTAGAGAGGATGCACTCGCTGGGAGGTGCACCACGAGAGGGGATCCAGCCGGGTTCGTCGAAGGGGAAGGCAGTCCACAGCAGGTCTCCTACGATGGGACCTTCCAGGTTCAGGCTAGTGGGGAGCAGGCCCCAACAGTTCCAGTTCAGATCTTCGGGTCCTCGTCCCTTTTTCACGAGCCCAGGACCGAAGTGTTTTTCTTGTGGAGGTTTCAGGCACGTTTAGAGTCGGTGCCTGACCCGAGCCTAGTACGGTGGAGGTGAACAGGTTCAGCGCCCACCTCATTAGCACCAGTTGCCAGCGAGGCCCTTCCAGCAGCAGCAGGACCATGCTCCTCCAAGGGAAGACCTTGCGGGAGGAGGCTAACCTTAGGGTGCTCCTCAGGGACCTCAACCAGGGAGTGGTCGGGGAGGTGGACGACATCAGAGAGGCAGATGAGCTGGGTGTGGACAGTTGCACGCAGCAGAGTTGACAGCTCCGGCAGGACCATAGGTGGTGCGAGGTATGATTTGTTTGTTCAGCACTCTTGTTTCTACTTTGTTCGATTCGGGAGCTTCGCACTCCTTTGTTGCACATGGTCTACTCCATGCTTTGGGACTAGACGTAGAGAGACTTTCCATACCACTGGTGCTGAGTACACCAGTTGGAGGCCAGACCAGTGTATCTTGTGTTTTCTGGGGATATGGGCTGACGTTGGGACCACATCGATCTAGTGGGGACCTTCTTTTGCTACATATGCAGCCATACGATGTCATCCTAGGCATCGACTGGTTGTTTTCTATTAGTTCTGTTATCGAATGCTTTCGAAGAAGGGTCGTGTTCTCCGACGTGGATGGGAAGCACGTATATTTTGTTGGCAAGAGGAGCTATCAGGTAGGAAGCCAGCATGTGGAGCCTCTCCTTTTCTTGTTAGGTGGGTTATCAATGGTTTCAGCTGATACAGAGATGATGGATGTCCCAGAGGTTGTTGGGGAGTTCCTCGATGTTTTTCCTAATGAGGTTGTGACTCTCCCCCCCCCCCCGACGTGACGTTGAGTTCGGGATAGACTTATAGCTTGGTGCCCGTCCGATTTCGATGGCCCCTTATTAGATGGCACCTTCGGAGTTGCGGGAGTTGCAGATTCAGATTGACGATCTGATGGAGAAGGGTTTTGTTCTACCCAACATTTCTCCATGGGGTGCTCCAGTTTTGTTCATGAAGAAGGCGGATGGTTGTCTCAGGCTATGCATAGACTACCGAAGGTTGAACCAGGTAACGACCAAGAACCGTTACCCCCTTCCAAGGATAGATGACCTCTTCGACCAATTGAGGGAAGCATGTAGGTTTTCTAAGATTGATCTATGATCTGGATATCATCAGCTGAGGGTAAAGGATAGTGACATCTCGAAGACGGCTTTCAGGTGAAGGTATGGGCACTTCGAGTTTTTAGTGATTCCGTTTGGAGTTACAAATGCACCAGCTGTGTTCATGGGACTTACGAACTTTGTATTCCGAGAGTTTTTGGACCGGTTCGTCATTGTGTTTATCGACGACATCCCGATCTACTCAAGATCAGAGTAGGAGCATGTTGAGCATCTCAGGGCAGTCTTGGAAGTCCTTCGACACCACCATCTTTATGGGAAATTGTCAAAGTGTAATTTCTTAATGTAAGAAGTAAACTTCCTTGGGCACGTGGTGTCTCAGCATGGAGTGTAATTGGACCCGTCAAAGGTGGAGGCAGTTGTTTCTTGGGTGGCAACCAAGAGCGTGGCGGAAGTTCATAGTTTCTTGGGGTTGGAAGGTTACTATCGGAGGTTCATTTCGAACTTCTCTCGAGTTGTTGCTGCATTAATAGCTTTGACTAGGAAGAACCAGGTCTTTCTATAGAGTGAGCAGTGCCAGAAGGATTTCAACTACGTGAAGGAGAAGTTGGTCAGTGCTCCTGTACTCAGGTTTCCAGAGGAAGGGTTGTTGTATGAGGTGTTTTGTGATGCTTCTGGCCTTGGTCTGGGGTGTGTACAGATGCAGAAGAAGGGAGTAATCTCTTATGGGTCTAGGCAGTGACTCCCTCACGAGCGTTACTATGCCACCCATGACCTAGAGCTTGCAGTAGTAGTGTTCTCACTGAAGTTGTGGCGAAATTACCTCTTTGGGGAGCGCTTTGTGGTCTTCTCAGATCACAAGAGCCTGTGTTATATCTTCTCCCAGCATGACCTGAACTTACGGCAGCGGAGATGGGTCGAGTTTCTCCAAGACTATGACTTCGAGATCTCTTACACTGATGGTAAGGGCAAAATTGTGGCTAATGCCCTGAGTAGGAAGTCTCATAAGGAAGTGGTTCGGGAATCCACTGATGCTTGGAAAGCGATGGGAGAGTTGGCTGCCTTGCACTTGGATGCAAGGGTAGAAGGTGTTAGAGACTGTTTGTTTCAAATGATGGTGTAGTCCTCCTTGTTGCAGCAGGTGGAATAATCTCAGTGGGGGGACTCTGAGGCGGAAGTGATGCGGGATCGTGTCGATTAGGGGAACGTTCCAGAAGGATGGTCAGAGGATAGCCGACATCAGATGCTTTTCCATGGAAGGTTGTTTGTCCCGGAGACAATGCGTGAGGGAGTTCTCCGTGAGTTCCATAGCTCAGCCTTGGTGGTACATCCAAGAATTTCAAAAATGTACCAAGGCCTGAGGGAATAGTTTTGATGGCTTGGGGTGAAACGGGCAGTGGCGGAGTTTGTGGCTAAATGCCTAGTGTGTCAGTAAGTGAAGGCTGAACACCATGTTCTCAGTGGTTTGTTGCATCCTTTAGATGTCCCCGAGTGGAAGTGGGATGACATATCAATGGACTTCCTCACAAGACTACCCAGAGATCAGGGTGGTTATGATGTTATCTGGGTAGTGGTGGATCGAATGACGAAATCAACTCACTTCTTATTAATTAAGAGTCAGGCCCGGTGAGTACCTTAGCACAAAGGTATGTAGATGAGGTTGTGCAGTTGCATGGAGTTCCAAAGACTATCATCTCAGATCTGGATACTTGGTTTACCTCACAAGTCTAGAGGGGTTACAACATGATTTTGGAACCCAGCTATGCCTTAGCAATGCCTTCCTCCCCCAGACCGATGGACAGACAGAGCGGACTATCCAGACGCTGTAGGATATGCTGCGAGCATGCATTCTGGATTTCGGAGGATCATGGGTACGAAACTTGCCTTTTGTAGAGTTTTCCTAGAACAACAGCTTCCACTCTACTATTGGCATGACGCCGTTTGAGTCTTTGTATGGAAGACCATGTCGTTCACCCATTTGCTGGGTAGAGGTTGGTGAGACAGGTTCTCTTGGGCTAGAGGTAGTGCAGAGCACCACAGTGAAAGTCCAGCTTGTATGTGAGAGGATGAAAGTGGCTCAGGACTGACAGAAGTCTTATACTGATCGTTGGAGGAGGTCCTTGAAGTTCAAGGTAGGAGGTCATGTGTTCTTGAAGGTTTCCCCTCGACGGGGGTAGCGGAGGTTTGGAAAAGGGATCAAGCTCTCACCTAGGTTCATCGGACCTTTTGAGGTGCTGAGGTGGGTCGGCGAGGTAGCATATCAGCTAGCCCTACCACATCAGTTGGAGAAGATTCATGACGTCTTCCACGTCTCCCAGCTTCGTCGGTACTTACATGACGACTCTCACGTTATCGACTGGGGAGAGTTAGATATGGGAGACGACGCTACCTTTGAGGAACGACCAGTCAGAATAGAGGATAGTAAAAAGAAGGTGCTCCATGGATGAACCATTCTGTTGGTTCGTTTGTTATGGAGGCATGGCGGCCACGAGGAGAGCACTTGGGAGTGGGAGACCCAGATGCACGCTCAGTACCCGGAGTTGTTTTGACTTGTGTTTTCCTTGTTCTACTGAGCTTTGTGTTGATGTTATACTCTGTACCTTAGATATATGTAACTCTTGGCCTGTCAGTTGTGAGACCTTTTGTTTCCTTGTTCACTGGTAATGTGTAACATGTCTGGATGTGTGGAGAAAGGGAAAAACCAGATCCTTAATTGAGACACATTAATGCGGATGCGATTAAACCCATACAGGCGAGCCAGTTCCGCCTAAAGCGGATAATATCCTGACATAGGAGAAGGAATTCCTAACACCTGTGATTAGGGTTGTTGGTTGGGTTCTTGTTATAACGATAAACCTAAGAGGTATCTTGTTGGGTTCCTCTGGTTTGGTTTTTGAATTCTCGGGGATGAGAATGTTTTAAGAGGTATCTGATGTAATGTCCCGGATCTCTCCGGCCCATTCCTTTGTCAAAACGTAGGTCACAAAGTGTTCTAGAGGGTAAAGTGGAATTTTCCCACACTTTCCAGAATTTTGAAACTGCACGCCGTGTAGTTTGAGTACACGCCGTGTACCCCCTTGCCAGGTATACCCCGTGTGGAAGGCCGTGTCCTTGCTGTGTGAAATAAATGGGTACACGCCGTGTATCCAATACTACACGCCGTGTAGTCTCTCCCTGCGTACGCGTAGCCATGTGTTGACTAGTCAATGACCATGTGCTGTGTTGGAGCCATGTGAAATAAATGGGTACACGCCATGTATCCAATACTACACGCCGTGTAGTCCCTCCCCGCTTACACGTTACCTTCAAGCCGTGTGTTGACCAGTCAACGGCCGCGTTCCGCGTTGAAGGCCGTGTTGGAAGTTGCGTGGTGACTGTGTGAAATGGCCGAGTACATCCCGTGTACCATAAAGTACGCGTCGCGTACTTTTGGTTTTCTTGCCTATAAAAGGAGGGGTCCCCTCCTCCTTTTCAACTCACCCCTCTCCTCCCCTTTCCTCTGAGCAGAGTTCTCCCAAGAGACTCGAAGGCTCTTTCTTCCATAACTTCTTCGTCCGAGCTCCGATTTACGATCCGTCAGCGGCCACGGGATCGTAACGACGAGGCGGAACTTCAAAGCTTGGATCCTTTGTCTTTTATTCGGCCCTTACTTTCCGAATTCCACCTGAGGAGGTTTTTCCAGGACTCGACAGAAGTGATGGACACCGAAGGACGTCTTCTAAAGTTGATTAGGGGGAGCGTTGTGATCAGAACCTGTTGAGGTAGGGATCTTACCTTCTTCTATCTAATTTTTGTGCATCATGCGGTGTGGGTGTCCTCTGGTTACATGAAACACTTTTGAACCGGTTTAATGAAGATAATAATTTTCTTATATATGGGGTTGGGAAGTTGTGATTTTTGTTACTTTACTTTTTATATCCTGTGATATTATGTTGCAAATTGAATAGGCTTATGCCTACTAAAAATCACGGTCGTTGGGGGCCTTTTCTTGTGCAATTAAATGATGCCCTATATTTCTAGACCGTTTATGGATGGAAATTTCATGGAATGTGGAATTTGGTTAATCATGTAAATTTGGATGATTAAAATATAGAACCCTTGTGTGATCACCCCGGTTAAACAAAAATGGAATAATGAACATGTGGGTGTTGGCTTGGTTACGTGGTGTGTGAAAGGGGGGTGAATCTTGGGTTGTTATGATGATAACGGGCAGAAAGGCTACGGTAAATGATGTTAAAGGGGGCGATGATGTGGCACGAACCTTGTTTTGTGGGTTGTTGTGGATCGAGTGAGCAGCGGGGCTGCGGTTGGCTTGGTTCTGGGTTGGTGTGAATGCTATGTTGGTGATCGGTAGCAGGGCTGCGATAAATGGTATTAAAGGGATAATGATGTATGAGTTGCGGTGTGTTTGTTGGTGGTTGGCAGCAGGGCCGTGGGGATGGGCTTTAGGTGAACAAACAGTGGGTTGTGAATAATAAACAAAAGTGGAAGAGTGAATGAATGGTGGGGCATGGTAATGAAACGAGAATAATAATCAATGGGGTTGGTTGGTTGTTAAGAAGGGACCTTGTTGTGCTTCTTCTGTTTTCCTAACTTGATTTGTGGATGGTAGGGATATTCTTTTACAAAAATTTGATGTGGTTGGTTGTGGATAGTTTCCCAGTAGTTAAGGAACTAATAACCAATTCTGCTAAAACATGAAAACCTAAATGGGGTTGGGGTTATTGTTGTATGCATGCTTTGTGGTAGCAGTGCTGAGGCAGATGCGCAGTTTCTCTGTTTAGAAGCCATAGGTTGGGCTGAGTGGTTGCTATATATATATATATATATATATATATATATATATCTGTATCTTTTGTGTTTTATCACACCCCACCCATTTTTGAGCACTTAGTGCCGAACACTCCCATTTCATGGGAGAAGGTGTTTTCCCCTTAGTTACTAGCTCCTTCCTTCTCCTTCTCTCCTAGGTTGTGATGGCTTGAGGTGACCTTACACCTAAGACTCTTTGGGTAGGTTTCGATTGGGGTGGTTCTAGCCCAAGATTCTTTGGGCAGGATTTACTGTTTCCCAAGAATCTTCGGGATGAGGCCCAGGTGTGTGCGGGAGGGATACGTGGTTGTGAGGACCAGGTGTGTGCGGGGCGGGATATGTGGTTGTGAGGACCAGGTTTGTGTGGTCAGGATACATGGTTGTGATGCCCAGGTGTGTGTGGGCAGGATACGTGGTTGTGAGGCCCAGGTGTGTGCGGGCGGGGAGAGTTTGGCAGCGTCAGGACGTTCGACATTAGAAAGAGTAGCTAACTAAAGGGAAATGGTGCGAGGTACCCAATACTCTTGTTCTTATATACTAATACCTGTTGTGATTGTGTTTTTGGTGAGTGTGGCTGGTGAGGTTGGGTGGATAGAATTCCATGCTAGGTTTCTTCTGTTGTTCTCACGGGACATTAGGATGTCTCCCCACTTGTGTACGAGAGCTTTAGGTTTCCCTACTGAGTATACTTGTATGCTCACCCTACATTTACATTCAGGTTTCCAGGAGGACTACCAGGGCTGTGTGGGACCCTACTAGTCGGACATTTGGAGTTGTTGTAGTTGTTGTACTCTTGTTTTATTTTGGTATTGTACTTTGAGCTTTCTTGTACTTACAACTTATTATAAAATTGTTTAAAAATGCATGTGGGATTGGTTTGGGTTTATTTCTATACACTTGTTCTTTTCATTGTTGGGTGGTTTACTTGTTCTATTTCCTAATCTTAAATAATAAAAAGGTTAATGCCTCCCATATTTATGAAAACTCACACCTTTGGTGCTAGTCACCACCTCGGGGCCTACTGGAGGTGGGACTCGGGGGTCATTATCTCCATTTCACCATTGCCAGCTCAGGAGGGGCATCTTTGGTGGGAGGGGGTCGTGAAAATTGTTGACATTATTCACATGATGTAATGGGTAATGGGTTGTCTTCATGACCATCCAAGAGTTATATTTGATATTATTTTCATGACGGATAACCTAAAAAACTATGTAGTTAGAGGAAAGCCAAAGTGGAATCATTAATTAGTGAAATATGGTTCTTAAAACTCTAAGATATATGATATAATTTTAAAATGGTCCATCATTTTAATGGGATAATGTTTAATAAAAATCATTTTTAAAGGAATGTAAGACACGATACTCATCTAATAAAATAAAAAAATTCTCAAAGGAATCATCATCATCAAACTTCACCTAGAAATAAATTTTAATAAATAAAATAAAAATAGAATTGTATTAATATATTGTCACTTGAACATGAGAAATTTTATCATAAAGGGAAAAAATTATGTGTTGGATAAACCACATCCTAAAGAAATTATTTCTGATGAAATCGTTCAACTGTATAAAATTTTCTATTTTAAACACAAAATGTTATCTCTTGATGTATCTACATTGATTATTCTCACTATAGATCTGACAAAATAGAATCAACATGAATCCATGGATAATTATGGAATGATTGATAATATAAAAGTTTATATCAAGAAAAAGTGACAAAACTATCATGGGTTGATCAAGAATACAAATTAAAAACTAAGAATAAATATATTATGGTCATGAAACACATGAAATATCAGGAATATTCACTCATTATCAGTGTTTACTATATTTGAGAGTGTTCACATAGTCATATTATTTTGCAGAGAATAGAAACCAATGGTTCTAGGATGTATAAATATTAATGAAAGTATAAAAGAAAGTCTCAAATAAAATTATAAATGGGGGAATAAGCCTGGATATTATCACAACCAATCACTCGATCATAATACCTAAAAATTTTATCACCCACTTTTTAAATCATAAAATAATCCTGAACTCAACCATTCACCCATCTTTTGTGTGTTTGGGTTTAAAATAGACATGTAATACCCATTTCATTCACTTCCTTCACCTTCCAAGTGATTAAAAAAATTTAATCACTCATTTACCAATATCACAACTGACAATTGTTTGATAATAAGGGAAGATTGAGGGGGTTTTGTGTTTAAAGAAAAAATAATAAAAATAAAATGAATAAAACAGACAAAAAAAATGATGAGCACCTATTGAATCCTACATTAAAACATCTCCTCAATGAAAAAAAATGATAAATTGGAACATCAATTTATTTTAATTCATGAGTGAAGATAGGGGAAGCCTTCTTGACTTGTCCACAAGTAGTCTTAGCTACCCATCATGGGGGGTTAAAATAAATAAATAAAATATAAATATAAACAACCCCCTTGAAATTTTATTCCTTTCCCTTTTATTATAATTAGGTCAAAGTTTTGGAATGGTTCTTGATGCTTAGATGATGGCCACATTTGAGTAAAATCTTGAGAATAAATAATGTTGATTTATTCATTTCTCTATTAAATTATCTCTTCTTATGTCTCTTAAAGATTTTCATCTCGGTAATTTGGATCATGAACTAGTAATTTAGTTATTTATTTAGGCATACTGAATAACTATTATTATTTATATTCTCATATTAATTTCCTCTATGTTTATTAAAAATGAATCCCATGGCCTCAGATAAATATTTGGAAATGTTCTTTTCTTTACATAAGCTATCATGATTCTTATATGAAAATTATAATGAGACTACTGTAAAAAAGAATTTAATCATGGAGTGTCAAATTTCATTACCACGCCCCATGATATCACCATCTCTATTTGAATCTTTATGTCACAAGTGTTCTTTTACATGATCGTGTGGTGGTGTGAATTTTCTAATCTAATTAAAAAACAAACCATCAGTAACCATTTCTGATATCTTCAAGTATAATAGGGAATGAAATATATTATAGAGGATGGTTGGGGGTATTATAAATAATACTTAATCTTTATAACAGACCACATTTGGTGTCTTTTCATGTCATAATAAAAGACAACCCCATACACATGTACAATCTCACAGTGTCAGTGGTGACTTTATGATTCATAGCTTCATATTAATGGATTTTTTATGTCACTAATTCGAAATTCTCATGTCACCTGTTAAGATGGGTATTTTTGAAAAATGATTCACACCCATAATTTCCACATTGTCTTGATGATAAGGTGATGTAACTAGAAGAACATTCTTATTCTTGATCATTATCACACATAACTACTTGTTAAGTTTGGATCTAATCTCACATAGTTATTTTCCCAAAACATATAATCTTATTAATATTCTTTTGAATATTATTTACTCTTATCTAGATCACTTATTCAATTCTATGGCAGATAGATTCTTCTTATATATCTTTTTTATTCTTTAAAAAATATTTCATAGCCTGTAAAAAATAAACATTAGTCTTACACAGGATAGTTTTTTTGTATTAAAATAGACTTGATTATTTATACATAGTCCTTGAATTCTAGAATTTAGTTTTACATAAGCTTTAAATTATCCACATTAATTTTATGTGATCATATTATCTTATATAATTAAAACTTCATCGTGGGTTGTGTATTTTTTTCCCACACAACGTGTAGATATTATTATTTACTCTTATGTTTCCGGAACGAATTCCACATTATTCACAAACATCTCTTGTAAATCCTTAAAATCTTATTTTAGGGAAGGATTATATCCATGAAATTTTAAAATGAATAAATTATTTTAAAACATAATAATTAATCCATTTTAAAATTATTTCTAAAATATATTAAAATATATGAAATATCTTATATATATTGAAATTTAGAGAAAAGATAAGTAAAAACATGATGATATCCTAATGGAAAAGTGACTATATATATATCAAGATCACTCCCCCACACTTGAACAATAACTTTTCCTCAAGTTTAAAATGGTACCATTTTTTCCAATGTTTTCATTTCTTGGTTCAATGAATATAAATAGAATAGAAATCAGTAGAATAAAAAAAATATCAAGTGGAACCATCATTGATCACACTATCTTAAGATCTTTCATCAAATAATCCTTTTCACAATTTTATAATACTTCTTATGTGATATTTTGATATACAATTTCCCCCTTATTCATTATAGTTCAAAATTACCAAAATTTATCCCTCCACATTTGAAAACTAGTAACATTTTGATTTTTTTCCAGACATTTTTATAAATAAAACTTATTGGTTAAGTGGTGATAACTAAGAACTAAACCATACCAACTAGTAGAAACATTCTATGTCTATTTGTTATTATCAAGCCATGTAGGTGGTGTCAAGGAAGTTAGCTCTTAAGACACTCTAAATATTATTGATGGCTATACTCATACACTATATTTCTTATTATCTTCAAAATATTTCTAGATCGATTATCACTAACACATTTTACTCTTGTTCATTTTAGATATTAAAATTTCATTTATGGAGGCCCCCTATGGTGTTAATTATTCTCAATGAGCATAACAAAAATTTGGGTTCAAACATTTAGTTTATTCATGTAAAGATTTTCATTCCACTAAAACCTTTTCCATTAACATATATTTTCCCAGTTCTAGAAATTTTTTCACATGGCTAAAAAATTATTTACATTTTTGTGAGGAGAGTGATAAGTTGATTCATGTTTTTATTTTTAGTTAAAAAAACCCAAACACATAAAAAAATAAAATCTTATAAAACTATTTACATCCAAACATGTACACTCGCCCACAATTATTATTAAAACTACCCTAAATGATTTATATCATGAAAATATCAATGAAAGGATACATAATATAGGAAGTTCAAAGACAATTATTAAGAAAGGAGACAACTTGATATAACTATTAATATATAATATGGATATGAGTCAACCACACTAGAGGCTCTTTCCAAACATACTAATTAATATTTTTCAGTCGATGACCATTCACCATGAAATTTATTTCTACCTATCCATTTTTAATATCAACTACACCATATAAAATCATGTTAGTGACAATGTATGGCTCAGTCCACTTGGAATAATGTTTATCCAACATGAGTATCAAACTTTATTAGAATAGTAACACTTTATATCTAACTTGGAAATCCTTCCGTTGAATGATTTTTTCATGTGAATATCTAGAACATTATTTTTATAGTAATAATTTTTCACAATCTTATCTCTTTATCTCTTATATCCATATTATTACAAACCTCTTATTCTCTCAAGAAATTGTTATCATCATGTTTAAATTCTTCAAAAAAATATTATTTACTCTAAAACTCAATAGGAAAGTGAAAATTTTTACCATAAACAATTTCATAAGTATATATAATGGGTGGGATTTAAAAAGTAGTTAATAATTCCCAAATAACATCTTATAACATCATAATCCAATCTTTTGTTTTGCGATTCACATCATTTTCAAAGATCATTTTCACTAATTGATTGGAAACCCCATCCTACCAATTTATTTGTGGATTGTAGGTAGTGGAAGTATGTGTTCTTATATTTGTATCTTCTCATGATTTATTCCATAATTTTGTTTCAGAAATGCATTCCATGATCACTAATGATCTCCCTAGGTACTCAAAATCTGCAAAAACAATATGTTATCTAAGAAATTCTATAATAACCAAAGAATCAGTATTTTTAGTATAATGAGCTTAAATATATTTATAAATATAATCTAGTACGGATATGTTGTAATTGAATCCAAAAGAGATAAAAAATGTTCCCATAAAATATACACCCCATAAACTGTATATTTCATAAAATTTGTAAGTTTGTTGGATAGTATTTTTCCTTTTTGAAATACTTTTAGTGAAAAAAAATATTCTAAAATGCTTTAAATAAGTCAAGGATATCTATTAAAATTATATGCCAATAAATTATTGCCCTTAATACCTTCCTAGTGGTTTGTTGAGGTTTAAAATGACCTATATAAGAAATTTTGTGATAAATATTGAGGAAAAAGGGTACCTCATCATCTAGAATTCACCTCAATACAACTTGATCAATATGGTACTCAATAAATAAGGATCCTCCTAAACATAAAAAATAGAGTCATAGTTCAATTTAAAAAATTTATTCTTGGTAAAGAATTATGGTACTTCTATAGTGACCAAGTATTTTACCATGTTCACTGACCATGGTTCCATACCAGTGATTTCATATAGTTTCTCAAAAGGGAATCAGTCATTAAAAGATATCCTTTTAGGAATGTAAAATTCATAAGTATGATAAAGTATTCACCTAGTATTTTTAACAATTTTCATCTATCCATTATTTTATTTAATCCCTACATTGAATTTTGGGAGGAATAGCTAATGAAAGCCACAAATTGTAAATTTTTTACCTGATTTTCAATAGAAATTAACCCCATGATTTATTTAAAACATGGTAAATTAATGTATATTTATTAATTTTGAAAATCTATTACTTAATTTATTAATATATTAAATCTATTGTTTTAATGATTCATTCTATATTTGGATTAATTGTGACTCAAAAAACGGATTTTGGGATTCATAGAATTAAAGGCTTTAAATTTTTATTTTTTATTGTTTGATTATGTTTTATTATTTATTGAACAAAGCGTGCTCTCAATTATATTTTTTATCCATGTGTTGAAGTGATGAAAATGGAAAAGGGCTAGTGAATATAACTTTTTCAATCATTTTTTAAGATATTTAGATCTTCAATATGACTTTTTAGACTCCCTATAAGATATTTTCCTCAACCACCCAAAGATGTACATGAATTTTCCTCAACCAGTATGAAATTTCAAGTCTATGCGTGAATTTTGAAATCTGGTATGAAATTTCCTGCATGTAAAATATTTCCAATAGGTATAAATTTTTTCCTTTATGTATTACTAATATGATATTTTCCTCATCTATCCAAAAATATGTATTAATTTCCCGATCAAACCATTAGTAATTTCAAGAATCAACTTACATTCCCCCACATGTTGGATATTTTTCTCCATGGCCAGCCCATATAAATTTTCCACCACCTATGATGGATTTTTTTCCATGTAATACTTTTTCCATTTCCATTTTTGGTCCATAGGGTCTAAAAATCTAAAATTCCAAATTTAAGTGTACTTCTAAAAAATCAAAGGAATGATTTCCTAGTTTTCTGAAATCAAGAAAACATGCTCCTGAGATTCCACATAGAACTCATCCAACCAAAGAAGAATGTGTTAATAATGAATCTAATCTGAGATGAGAATATTTGAGCATCCTAGTTGAATAATCTATACCCTCAATCTATTTCTATGGAATCTATTCAAGGTATGTGAGAAGGGAACTGAAAACCATGATTATTCTCAAAGTATCAAATTTGATGGGGGAAGAAGGATTATGTCTACTCATGTAGGGTGTGGAGATACTAAATCATACAATAAGATCCTAAGAATCCATATAAGAGGCCATTTTTCACTACTGAGTGGTAAAGTGACCCTTTATTTGTTGAGAGTTTTGCTATTATTATTTATTTTTATTTTTCCTATAATATTCAATTATGGAACACTAGGCCCCTAGTGGTCACTCAAAGGACAATATCCCCAACTATATTCATAAATTTGATTCTTATTTGTTAATTATATCATTATTAATTCTATAGAAGTGTCTGTGTTCCTATACATTAGTAGATTTCCATTATTGTATCAAATTGATTTATCCTTCTCTCATTTTTGGGTTTTCACACATATATATCATGAATCATCTTCATAACCTCTAGTGGTGAATATTGGGTTGATTTATAAGTTATAAGAGATATCTAATCACTCTAATAGGTAAATATATGGAGTTAAATGGTTATTTGTATCTCTATTAAATCTAAAATAGTTATATTGGGTTAATAAATTGAGGTTTCAACTTATTAGAAAGAGAGAAGGTGAGAAAATTGATTGATGAGTTAATACATAAATGAGATGATATGCATAGTTAGCAACTAGATTGTAAAAAACAAATTTCAAACTGTTTATTTATTATTTTTAGTCACACAACACATTCACTATTCTTTACACACATTGATCTTACACCACAAAAGTAAAACAAACTATAAAAACCCTCCTCTTTAGAGATAACCAGAGTACCCCTATTTCACTACATTCATATTGGTTCAAAATTGTTTGAGAAGATCCCCACAAAAATCTCATCATCAACTTAGTGTTGTTTTCAGGGAGACATACCAGTGTTTTTGTCTTTTGTCAATTTATTTTTACTCCATTTGAAATGTGCTTGATACATAACCAAGTCTAGTTCAGATCACATTTTGGTTTTTGTTCTAGAGTTTGAAATAACTTTACTTGAGTGAGTAAAAAACTTAAAAATCATTGAGGAAGTGGAGAGATATTTTGTCACAATTTCATTGAATCACTCTTTATCCTCTTAAACTTCTTGTACTAGAGCAACCATATGAAGTTAATAAATAGAAGAAAATTTGTATCATCAAAATAGGAAACTTAGAGAATTATATGAAACTAATAATAATAAAAATAAATGTCTATAATAATTAAACAATCAATATGATTTTGATATTATAATTTAAATAATTTTCTGTTACCTAAATTCAATAGTTTAGCATAAAAGGATTGAAATAGATATTTTTATGAATTTGGGGATGAATGTAATAGTTTCAAATCAAGAGAATCCCATGAGGATCAGATTACTTGAAATTAATTTTCCTTCTTAGAAGTAATATCCAAGGTGTGTTTGTATATCTTACAAACTAGAGAATTCACCACATGGGATGAGCTTCAAAAAATCTTCAATAAAAAATTCTCATATTCTTTATGGAGAAACCAATAGAGAAAGCAGATTTGTGGAATCAATTAAAAAAGTGGTGAATATATCAATGAGTTTAGTAGGTATTTTAGTGGATAATATCATTTTATCCATGTCAACCCTTTGAATACTATCATTGTATCGTTTTCTTTTACTAATGATTTATTTGAAATGAGATAAACTTATTAGATTAATTTTTTGGAGGAGCCCTAATTCCCAATCCACATATCGAAGTAAGATATTTGATAAATATGATATCATAAAACTCCTTATAATTTAGTATGAGATATATAAATAGAGAATTACATGAGGTAAGAGTTCCAAGTATAGTTTTTTTGAAACTAAATTTAACAAACTAACCAATATTGTGAGATAATTAGCATTGAACAATGTTTATGAAGCATCACCAGCCATGCCCCATTAAAAAATGACAGATTTAACGCACCTTGAAACATTTCACTACTGGTTCAACTCAAGTATAATAGATAGATAATTGTGAATACATTTACTATAGGTAGTACTGATAGCATCCAACCAAAAATAAAGGGTGTAAATAGTATTTAAACATTCAATATGGATCTGTAAACCAATATACTCAAAGGATACCTATCCCAAAGGCTTTCCAAACACCACCATTTTAGTGAAACAATTATAAAACTTCTACAAGATAAAAACAAGGACTTAACTATGATCTATCAATGCATGACCTACTGATATAGCTTGTAGAGTCTCAAAAAAACTAAAATTACACCATCTCAAATCATAAATTATAACTTAAAGAACCAAAATTTTAGTTTTTCAATATAATTTTTTTGTTATATAACTTAGTTAATCATGGAGCAGGTAAAATCCCAACAAAATTAATATCTAAAATTAAATGAATTGTTAGTTCTATATCTTTAAGAAGTATAAAGGTGGTGAAAAAAAATCAACAATTTCCACTAGGAATTGAATCATGAACTAGAAAACCTAAGAATATAAATAATCAATCCCTGTGGAGAAAACCAACCTCTCTTCCCTACAAGAAGGAAGCCACCTAAGAGAACCAATAATGAAACTTTATAATAATATGTTTTGGAAACATTTAACAAAATAAAATTAGTATATGTTAGGATTTCATTCATAAAATCCTAAGGTAACTAAAATTATTCAAGGTTATGTGTTCCTAGAAAAATAAACTATAAAGAGATGAAAAATCGAGTTCAGTTATAAATTTTTCAACTATAATAATCCCACAACTACCTAGAAAATTTCAAAACCTTGGTACCTTTACTATCCCTTACACCATAAAAGAGATAAATTTTAATAATGTATTATGTGATTTTAAATATTCAATTAATGTTATATATTATTTGGATTATTCTTCCCTATGGGTAAGAAAACTCAAGACAACCTGAGTGGTTGTGAAACTAGCCAACTGAACCACTACCTACTATGTATGTCTCCTAGATGATGTCTAGGTAAAAGTGAAAGGATTATTATTCATGGTTGACTTTTACAACTTAAACATGGAATAAGAATTATATATATCTCATTCACTCATCATTTTAGGTTATACCTTTCTTAAGACTCTTAATCCCATAATAAGTGTCCATGCTGCAATAATTTCAATGGATTTTAGAGAGAAAACTATTAACATTGACATTTTGGATTAAATGAAATATACCCAAGTTTAACAATATATTTTTATACTATCACTTTATTAAATTACTTATAGTTATAAGGAATAAATTTATTTGTTACATGAGAAAATAAAATTAATATAAGGCTTAGATTCACTTGATTTTTAAGAAAAAACTATTTTTGAAAATAATCAAAATTTATAATCTAGTTTGTATAGTGAATAGTTTAAGGAAATATATGAGAACTATTCTTATAAACTACTTAAATATTCTAATGACACTTATTTTTATATATTATACTTATAGGAATTGAAAATACTAAGTTGAACCCATTTTTTATGCATCCCCGGAATCAATAACTAACGTTTTAACCCTTAAATCATAAATATTCCTTTCTGAAAGAAAATGAAAAACTACTTGTTATAATTTTAAACAGTTTATAACCTAATCAAGAACTCCAATATCTGAACATTCTAAAACAAAATTCTAAGTTCATAGGCTGGATATTATGAGATATAGTTAGGATTATTCCTATAACATTTTTTCATTAAATTCTCCAAGAAAATGAGTGAAAACCTATGAGATTGCCCAAAAGAAGGATCAACCCAACTTTAATATAAGTTATAAAAAATTAAATTGAAATACGGTTAGGATTTGGAATTATTTACCAAATAGCTTCTCATTGCATGATATTCATATAAATTGTTCTCAGAAGGATTGGAATCAGTAATATGAAAAATGAAAATAACTATCTAGTCTCCACTAGGATTAAAAATATTTGGAGGGTCTGCAGTGATTATAAGAAATTGAACCACATTACGCATAAAGACCACTTACATAGCCCCTTTATTGATAGAATATTCGATATATTGGCTAGGAAGGTATAATATTCTTCCATTAATGGATTTAATAGGTATTTTTAAGTACCTATATCTCTAGAGGACTAAGAGAAATACATATTAACATATCTTTTTGGTTTGTTTTAAAAACAAAGGATTCTATTTTGATTATGTGATACACTAGGTACTTTTAAAAACTCTAGGGAAGACATCTTTTCAGACCTAATTGAAATCTACTTGGGGTATTTTATGATGAATTTACTCTATATGGGACATGATTTTAAACCTTCCTAAAAATCAAGAAATGGTTTCAAGTAAATGTATTGATTAGAATTTAGATTTAAGATTTAAAAAGTCATTTCATGGTGGGGAATGGTAATTTTTTGGGACAAATAATTTTTAATGATGTAATAGAAGTAGATAAAGCCAATATTGACATCATTTAAACTCAACCTTACCCCACCACTATGAAATACATTAAATAATTTTTAGGACATGATGGATTATATAAAAAGTTAATTATAGACTTTAGAAAAAATATTTTTCCTTTTACTAACCCAGACATGATATAAAATTACCTTTTTAATGAATCATGCATGATAGGTTTTGACAAGATCAATGAAATTCTGACCACAACCCCTATAATCTTTCCACCATCAAGGAATTAACACTTTGAAGCATTATGTGATACAACTAATTTGGACATGGTAGTTATATTAACCTAAATGACTAATCAACACTCACATCTGATAAATTACACTTCACAAACTCTATACAGAACCCAAGTTAACTAAAAAAATAGAGAAGGAGTTATTGGCTCATATTATTACGTTTTATAAAATTTTCACACATTTATTAGGAAGCAAGGTAGCCATTTATATAATCATGAAACCCTTAGATAATTGATAAATAAAGGTGATGTAATTATAATATTAGTGTGGTGGATTTTTCTTTTTCAGGGATTTAAATTAGAAATAAAAGATAAGAAGAACTATAAGAATTTTTTCATAGACCTTAAGAGCAAGAAACCGCACACTGATGAAGATGAAACCCTAAAAAGGACAACTCAAAATGATTTCTTTCTTCGTGAGAGGTTTTATTAACTCATCATGGTACCTATGTATCCTGACATTGTGAACCAATTAGTCGCATAAAAGCTAGCACCTCATATTCTAAAAACTAAACTCTTAAGTACAAATAAGAATCAAAATACTCTATTTGGGAGGATGTTTGTTTATAAAAGACTTATAGTGACTAAGTTATTAATATATGTATATCTAAGGAAGTGGTAATATATGTACTTATATATTTTTATAATTTTTTTTAACTTAAATAATAACTAGAAATGTTTTAGAGGATGATTTTTTTGGTTGATAATTTTTAAAGACTCATATAATTTTTTTTAAACATGTAAAAATTGTCTATTTACTGGAGAAATTTTCAAAATATAAGAAATTATCTAATAACCATTCATTTTCTACAAAATAATTTATGACTGAGGATTATATTTCATGTTCACATTTCCTTTTTCTTTTGTATTTTTCAATATTTGGTTAGTGTGGGTTGTGTATTCAATTGTATTGGAAGTACAAGTGACCTGGACTAATGATTCAAAATTTATTATTGTGTTTCTAAGATAGAATATTTTTTATGAGTTTGAAGTAACTTGAAAAATAATTAGTGATCAAGGAACACATTTCTAAAAAAAGAAAATGGAAGCCATCATAATTAAATATAGAGTATATCATAGGACCTCAACATCCTACCACACATGAAAAAATGGGCAAGTTGAGGTCTCCAAAATAGAAATAAAATGGATTTTTTCAAAAGATTGTGTATCCAAAACAGAAGGAATATTGAATGAAATTAGAGGATTCACTTGGATAATGTAAAACTAAATTCAAAAACACACCTAGGTATGTCCCCTTGTAGAATGATTTATGGGGAAATAAATTTGAAATCCTATTGAGTTGAAGCACAAATCCTACTAAGTTTTTAATAAGGCCAACCTATAATTAAGAATGGTTAGAGAACAAAGGATTATTTAAATGATAGAAATAGTGTAATTGAGGAGGGTATATTATGATAATTACTTATTGTAACAATATAAGTCCAAATATATCTATGATAGATTAATATAACGGAAATACTTCTTGAACTATAAAAAAAGTGTTTCTATTTTTCACTAGAATGAAGCTTATGTATATTAAACTTTATTTTAAGAATGGACAATTCATAGTGAATAATATCTTTACATTTGGTATAGTTGATATCAAATGAGCTGAATCATAGTATCTATTTGGATTAATTAGATAGTATTTAAAGAAATTTAAGAAAAAAATTTAAAGAATAAAATGGAGGAGTCCAAACTCTTCTTTATTTCTTATAAATAACAAAACTTGAGTTTTATAATACTTATATATTAAAATATATATTCATTTTTTATTCCATTCCATGAAAATTTCATGTTGTAATTAAATTGGAATTAATGACCAAGATAAGTGTGGGTAAGATGAAAAAAATAGGTTAGGATGTAAATATATTTTATTTTTTTATCTCTTTATTTTATAAAGCATAATGTAAAATAAAAATAATTAAAAGATTAGAAATATATTTTTATAATCTGTAAAAAATTGTAAGTTGTTTTCTTTTATTTTTATCTTCTTTTATTGTTTTTCAGACTATGAAAATTGAGATTTAGGTTTTCCATCCTAGTGGAAGAATAAATTAGAGATTTAAGAGATTCAGGGGTTAAAAAATTGGTAAACTTAGAATATAATTTATAGACTTTCACCATTATATCAATTTTTTTTAAACTAGGGAAATGAGAGTTGTAGAAAATAATAGTTTCAAAAGAATAATAATATAAAAAAAATTACTGGTAAACTTAAACATATGTAATTTGACCATGGTGATTGAGGAAAACCTCATAGATCCTCACTAAAATATATTTTCAATAATTCTTATGTACTTGATTAAAACAATGAGATGGGAACATATCTTGAAGTCTTAGAGATTAAAAAAAATCATATGTCTGTTTTTTAGTTATCAAATAAGAGTTAGGGTGACCTGAGACTCAGCTACCAAAGAATTACTTTTACAGCCTGACTGATAATATTTATCTCAAGGGATACCTTTTGTCTTGGTATAGTTTATTTCTAGGTCAATCTACACCCATCCAATAATTTATTTTCATATAAAATATTGGAAAAAAAATAAATAACTGTTAATTGAAGAATGGTATGAAAGGACGTGGGGAATTTTAAATTTGGATCAAGAAGGGTCAAAAGATATATATAAAAGTCGTTTAGTAAGTATTAAGTAATTTTAAAAAAATAACATTCAAAAAGGAGGCTTTTGTAAGAGGGAATTAACAACGTTAAACTTGTAAATATATTAATTCCACTGAAAATCGAATCTTTTGACACTCTTTAATCTAGAACTTTTACTTAAATGGAAGTAAGGTAGGTGAAATAAAATTATATAGGAGGCCTGATAATTTTATTGATAAATGAACTCTTGTTTTCTACTTTTATGATATGTGTTTTTGGAACTAGTAATGATAATATTTTTGGTAGAATGAATTCATTATATTGTCTATAAGTGAAATAGTTTAAGTATACACGAGTGATGAGATATAAAAATTGATTAAACTTAATTTTTTTCAATAAAAATTAACCCCATAATTTAATTAAATCTTGGGAAATTCATTCATATTGGTTTCCTATAAAAATCCATAACATAATTATTTAATGTCTTAGATATTGAGTCTTAATGGTTTATTAAATATTTGGATTCATTATGAATCTATACATTGATTTTTGGATTTTTTTCTTTAAGGAATTAAAGGCTCTTAATTTTTATTTTTTATGTTTTTTAAATTCATTTTGATATTTATTAAAAAATATCACCCTATGTTATTTTTTTAATGGGTTATAGGGATGAAAAAGGTAAGTCTCTTATGAATTTTCTAGTCATTATTTAAGATATTTCAATCCCTTGTATGAATTTTTGGACACCCCGTATGATATTTTCCTCAACCGCTAAGATCTTCATGTGACTTTTCATCATCTGGTATGACATTTACATTATTCTTACCACTGTTCAAAGATCATGTGAAACTTCCTCCATATAAAAAATAAAAATAAAAATATAAGATTCCCCTCATGGATAGCCCTTATGATATGTTCCTCAACCACCTAGAGTCATGTATTACTTTTCCAGTCAACCTGTAAGATATTTCAGGTTATGTATAAATCTTTCACCCATCATAGGATATTTTCCTCTATTTATAGACTTTATAGCTTCTCCACCACCAAGGAATATATTTCCACTACATAGGACCTTTTCCTTTTCCATTTTCATTCCATAGGGAATGAAAATATAAAATTTCTTATTTAAGTGAATTACAACCATATTAATGGAATACTTCTCTAGTTTTCCCAAATAAATTAAAGATAATTCCATTATTACATATAGAACACATCCAACTGAAGAAGAAGGTGTTGATCATGGATTTGATTCAATATAATAATTTTCATGACTCTTGGATAAATAATATGGACCCTCAAGTTATACATGTGGAAAAAAGAAATGGAATGTTAGTTGGGCACTAAAAACAAAGAAGATTCCATAAATTTGGTATTCAATCAGGTTAGAAGAAGAAGTTTATGGTACTCACATATGTTTTTAGATGATTACACATATAAAAATATATCATGTATCTATAAAAGAGGTATACTATGCACTATTTTTTGGGAGATTGACCTATGATCTATTGAGTGTATTGTAGCTCTTATTTTTTTCTCTTCTTTGTTGTAATATCCAATGATGTAATTGTAGTCCCTTAGTAGTGGATCCACAGAGAATCTAACCAACCCTATTAATGAATTTGGTTCTTCACTTTTAATTCCCTTTTTCTAATTTCTCCTAAAGTTTTTGAGTGCCTAGACAGTGTGATATTTCCATTTTTTCATGCATTTAAGTTCACCTTATCTCATTTACAGTTTTTCACACATATGTTACCTGGATCATTTTTACTAACTACAATAGTGATTATTGGGTGGACTCAATAGTGATTAGAGATATCAAATCACTCATTAAGGCAATGATAAGGATATTAGTGGTCATTAAAATCTTATACTCAAGATGAAATAACTAGGTGAAGGTAATCAGTTAAGGCTTCTATTTATTAGATAGAGTAGGAGAAAAACATTAATGATTATTTAATAGGTACATTAGGGGAAATCGAAGGTTAGGATACTAAATTTTAAAATAAATAATTTTAAACTCATTATTTATTATATATGATCACATAGAACATTCATTATTCATTAAACACATATAACTCAAAAAAAATATTAGAAACAACATTCTCTTTAGGTATTACCTATATCCCACTATTTTACTAAATTTTCATGGGTTCAAAAAAATTTAATAAGATTCCCAATATAGGATCATAATCAATATCATCCACCACACAAACCATGATTTTCATTCATCCTTCTTCAAGTTACTAAGTATTAGATGATCCAAAAAATAGTCACTTTATGTTTTGAACCTAGATTTTCATACATGGATATTAAATATTTCTAGATGAATATTTATAATGACTTGGGAGTTTCATACATGGATATTACATATTTTTAGATGAATATTCAATACATTACATGAACACATTCTTGAGGACTATAATATTTTAGTACCTTTGGAAACTTGCAACCCAATTTTCTTAAATCATGAAAGATCTACAATGACACCCATAAAGATCATAAACTTTAGTACTCTTTGCAAACAAACCCTATTTACAAGTTTCATCATAACATAGAGAAAAGAATAAATTTTAAATTGTGAACTTATAATATTATTAAGGGTAAATAATGGGGATACATAAGCATAACATGATCGTAAGGGTATAATAACATGAGTATGACATCTTAAACACATACCCAACATATCAAAGATAATAATCTTGAGCCATAGAATAAATACTGTCACTTCATAAGACATGAATAATAATGGAATCAAATAACATAATCCATGAGGGAATAACACTGTAATAAGACATAAATTTATTTCATACACATCATTTTATAACATGATGAACATGTGAAAATAGAAACAGGTTTACTCATTAACTTTATGACATAAAGTCATTCCCTTATATAAATTTATAGACATACAACTAGTTTCATGCATAAAATTATTGAAATGAAGGATAGTTCCACATATGAAACTATGATCATGTAATTAGTTTTATTCATTACATTGTGAACATGTAATTAGGTTCATGTATAACATATTTACTCATGATTTACCCATTTTGACTGATGCATTAGAGAGAAATACAGGTCCCACCCTTATTTTGTTATAATATGACCACAATCACAAAATAAAAACATACATATATGAACTTATGAAATAAAATGGGTTTCATGAACAATTCATCATAACATAACCTATGGAAAAAGAATCATGTTTCATAATCATTTCATCATTTCATCAAAGCATAACCCATGAAAAAATTAATGTGTTTAGTAAGAATATTATCAACATAAACATAAAAAATTAAAATAAAGAATAATAATGGAAACATTGGATCATATCCCTGCTGAAACATAAGTAACATCAATAGATGTCCTCTTAAATGGAAGATGATTCTGAAAGGTTACTTGGGAAATATCTTGAAGAAGATAGCCTTACCACTTTGAGAAAAACTTTTTAAACATAAATCATTTTTAAAATTCTTTTCTTTGAATATAAACATGAAAATTTATAAAGAAATATTCAAATTGAAAAATATTCATGATGGTGGGAAATTTAGTTCATGTCAAACATGCTAAAACAATGATTCCTTTTATATTTTGGGTAAAATTCAAATAGGCGTTGTTTTTTAAAATGGCATGAATATTCCTATAAAAAATTGCAAAATAAACTCAAGAATAGTTAAAAAATTATTTTAAAAATCATAGGATGAATATAAAAAAACAATTTTTAGAAAATATTGTTTTAAAAGAAAATAGTTTTCTGATTAAAGAGAGAGATAAAGTGAAATTTTATTAAAAACATTTCCCAATTATTTTAACTACCAATGAGTGGTAAAATAGCAATATTATTTTAAGTATCATTAATAATAATATTATAAGAAAATTCATGAGTTTTTGTAGATATATATTATAATAATTTATCAACAGAAATAAAATCATAAACAATCCTGATAAATGGTGTGATTTTAACAAAAAATCTATACCACTTAGTAAACTTAAAATGTTTTTCCCATGAAATATAGATATAAAAATGAATATTTAAATCCTCATAATTTCAATTATAATAATCATAAAATAAATTCATGGGTTTTATATACACTACATAATATAAATATGTGGTTAATATGGAATGTATCTCACAGAAGAATAAAGTGGGGCATAAATCTCTACCTTAAGTCTTGAATTCTCTTATACACATTTAAAACACATATATAATAAATTAAATTTTATTATATATATATATTATGTAATAATATTTATATATATCATACCATATGTTAATTAATTATTCTCTTTTGTTACACATTCATTAAAAAATTCTAGTTAAAGTCATGTTTTGGGTAAAAACTTTATTTTTCATATATGTTTTGATTTTTTATTTTCGGTCTTATAGATCATGGTTCAATTATCTATAGAATAAAAATAATATAATAATTATCATATTTATACATAAATTTAATATTAATCATGAAATTTTGTTTTGAGAAATGAAGTAAATTATGATTAAAGAGATGGTTGGTCATTTGTACACTTGAGTAATGTTTCCAGTTCTCAATGATAATTATGGAAATAATGTAAGAAATATTTTACTTATATATAATAATATTAATATCATAAATAACATATTATTTGAAAAGATTCAATAATTTATGAATAAAATTACCTTTATTTAAATATCTTCTGGATATAGAAAACACATTCACTTATTATTATTATTATTGGGTTTAAATTATCTTTAAGTATCATTACCATTGATAATATTTCCATTGAATAGTGATCAAACAACTGATATAATTATATGGTTTTAACAAATGCTTTCGACACTAAAAAAGGAGATGATGACCTCATCTAGTAGACTCGGTTCATACGAAGCTCATTTGTCGGAGGTCAGAAAGGAGGTAGCATCCGTGGGTTTCAATATTGACCAAGCCTAGGTTGAGCTTCAACATGTTAAACTTGAACAGAATCTCCTATGGGAGAAGTACAAGTTAATAAAGATTACCACCTGGGCAATGTTATCATAGTCTCCCTAAGAGCCTTTCACTATCAAAAACCATACCCATAGGACTTATGTGGATGTTATAAAGGGTTATGTAACAATTTATTCATTAATTAGTATGTAATCTCTTTTTATAAATAAAATTTGTATTCCATCAATTCCTTTTTGAGAATAGTCTTTCCAAAAAAATGATGAATTTGATAAATTGATTTTTCAGGTAATAATGGTACTTTTAAGAAATATATACATTATTATATTAAAAAAAGTTTTTTATTTATAATATTATAAAAACAATTCTTATAAATGATGATTATATCATTTTCTTATCTGTAAATGATTGGGTAATCAGTTTGATAAGAGTTAAATTTTTATACGATAAAACAGAAAGTGTATTTTTGAAAAAATTATTTTAAAGAATTAATGATTTTTGAAATAATTAATATTTTAATAAAATATGATTATCAAATTAATTTTATTAATAATAAATTATTATATAATCTTTATTAAGTAAAATTTTATTTTTTTAAGGTTTAAAAACTGTTTTTGTCAAACCCCGTCAATTTTCAACAAATATATATTTTCATTTTAAAAGATAAAATTTATATATTTTTAAAATTATTTAGATAAAATGAATATTATTTTTGGAATCAGGACATTTAAATAATCCGATTGTTAATTTTTTCATAATTTTCTGAGATAATCAAATTTTTGGGTAAAAAATAAAAAATATATAAATATATAGTGTGTTTTATGACATTATAATGACCCAATAGTGATGTAATAAATACCATTAAAGGTATCTCTAAACAAATATATGTTTTAACTATAAATTAATATGATTTTAGAATTATTTTACTTATTTTATAATTCCTTAGTGAATCCTCAAAAATGTATAATGTATTTTATAATTATAAATTCATTTCCTTGAGAGTGTGACTCACCTCCACAAAAGAAATCATAATATTTTAATATATTCATCCCTTTTTCTAAAAAAATAAAATTTTCCACTCCCCTTTTCCCAAAACTATGGGGAAAACCTTGTTTTGGTTTGTGGTTTGGAATATTTTTGTGTGTACTGTCTAAAACCTAAATAATAAAGAATCCCCCCTCCTTTCCTATATAAACCCACCCAATCACTCATTAATATTAACTAAAACATTTTTATGATCATACTCACTTTTTTATTAACTCCCTAGACTCCTCCCGAGGTTCTCCCAAGCTCCCAAGAATCCTCTCCCAAGCCTTTGGGAACACACAACCAAGTAAGGGTTCTTTCCTTTCTCATTTTTGTTCAAGTTTCTTTATATTATTATACCCTTTAATTTTTCAATTAAAAATGATGGGGTGTATTTTAGATCCTCCCCCATTATTCCCTTATTATTTTTTAATGATTATAGACATCTTCCACTCTCATTAATCCCTCCCATGTACACCTATTACCATGCCGAAATTCTGTAAGAGATTTCCTTCTCCTCGTTTCAATTCTATCATTTCTTTTATATTATGTATCTCAAATTTCATTCCATATATTGGGATATTATGATCCATGATACACTTACTTCCTATTTGATGTCTAAATGATGAGATACCTCTTTCTCTCTCATTAATCCATTTTATGAATCCCCATGTGATGTCATTATGCTACCAAAATTGCACTGTAATTTTCCATGCCAAAATCATCGTTTAGTGAATATCGTGTCCATTTATCCATCAAGTGTATTCAACTTTATGCACATATACTTATTGATTATAGACTTTAATATATTTATTACACATTCCTTTATTTCCAACTATCTCTTATGCTCCATTGATATGTCTATTTCCTAACATGTATTGTATTCTTCATGTTATGACTTATTTACTCCCTTACTTGGATTTATAGTTCACCTTTTTCTTATGTATGTCCTCAGGTTATCCCATTGAATGCTAAGTACTAAGTAATTTTGTTGTCATGTAAAATAAGTTTCGAATAAAGATGTTGTATTTTATGTCTTAAGTTGCCATTGATGTTTCTAATCCCTGAAGACACTAGACCTCTCAATCTTCTCGGTTGTTTTAAGTTCAAGATTATGTAATAAATTATGTCTAAATATGAAATAAATAGCAGGGTTATTATAGTTTGTATTAAAGGATAGGTTTACTTATTTTTGGGATTAGGATTAGAAAACCCTAGTGAAAGCCTTAGGGATAAGACAACGTATAAGAAAAGCATCCTTAAATTTTGGTGATTATAGAGTAATTGGTTTATCAAGAAAATAAATCCATGTCTGGATATGAACTAGTAGTGCTGGATCTGACACAGATGTATCTAGGGGTGAAACCTGAAAACACCACTTTTAGCTATACTTAAAGGGGAACTGGTGCATGATAATGGGACTTACTTCACTCTTGGTTCGATACTCCCAAGGGATATTCTTGGGTTAATTCATAAGCTTAGTATGAACCATTATTAAGGGAGAAATAAAAAAATCCCATAGGTATATATGTTATGAAATAGATCATGGATAACTTAGATTAAATCCTATAAAATCATAAGTTAAGAAAATAAATATAATTTATAAGTTATTATTTTTGTCATTGGATTCCCATTTATGTGTTTAATTGTTTAAAACATTTACCCCTAATTTTCCATTTATTCTAGAAAATGAACAATAATTGGAGGGCTCGAGCAGACAACCGATACAAAGATCAATGTGATGATAGTTATAATGAGATTCCCAATTCGATAGGAGTTGGAATAAAAAAAATTGTCACAATACACTCTCTGTTAACAAAAGTTCTGGAAAGAAACATGGGTCAAGAGGAACATCCAACCCCCCCTAACAAAGAAATAATACGTCATAGTTGAGAGCTTCATGAGGCAAAGGTCTCCTACTTTAAATGGATCATATGATCCCTCAGTTGTCAAATAATGGATCACCTCTATTTAGAAGATATTTTCCATCCTTTAGTGTTTCGAACAAGATAAGGTTCTTCTGGATTCTTATCATATGGAGGGTGAAGCTGATCAGTGGTGCACATTAATCAAAAATAAAAAACATGAGGAAGAGATCAAGGCAATGGGATAGAAGGATTTATAGAAACAAAATCGATATATATTTTCTCCATAACCTCCATCTTATTTTAGAAATATATTTCCTTGTACTAAAACAAAAGGACAATGAATCTGTTGAGGCATAAGTGGAAAACTTCACCAGACTCTCATGATACCCCTATGATTTTTTCATTACCCCTGAATGCACAGTTGAATGATTCTTTTGTGGGCTAAATGCAAGACTATAGAAATCATTAGAGATCTGTGACCACGATTGCTATGAGAAGATTGTCCAATGTTCCCTCAAAATCGATATGGAGATTTGTGAAATTCAGGTGTATCATGGGGATAAGAAGTGGAAAGTTGACTTTAATTCTGGTGGTCCGATGGATTAATCTAATGGTTCTAATAAATTATATCATCCCATTTTCAAAATGTACAGAAATAAATACCATATAAATTTCATGAAGGGGATGAGGAAATTCTTTATGTGTGGGAATGAAGGGCACCAAGCCAGCGATTTCCAATAAGAAACACCTGCTACTGCGACAAAGGAAATGAATGCCCTGTTCGATCCATAATAAATTATTCATTTCTACAACTGTGAATAACCAATTCACTTTCAGACCAGTTCCCTAAGTCAAGGGTATTCAGAGAAAAACAATAACATCCAAGGAAAAAAAGGTGATATTTTTCCATCACTACCCCTAAATTGAATCCCGACAATGAAGTGGTGAAAGATACACTAGATATTCATTCAAGAATAGATAACTTACTTTTTTATTCTGGTTTTACACATTCTTTTATATCTCAAAAGTTTAGTAGAACAATCCAAACACCACCACAAATCACGGATGTAGAGATTTCAGTGAGAATGGAGACTGGGGAAATTATTGCATCCCATGAATATAACTCCTCCCCTATCACAATTTTTAGATTGAACTTCCCGGAGAACCTCATTATACTTCCCTAAGTGTAATTGTATGATATTCTTGGCATGGATTGGCTTTTTCTATATAGAGCCAACAAAAAATGTCGTGAGAGGTAAATCACTCTCCATATGATGAATCAACCCCCTATTATATAAAAGTGAAAGGAGGAGGATTAATCTTCTTTAGCACCATCTTCTCTAGAATAGAAATTACTTATTTTTGAGCATGCATACCTTTCTCAAATTATTGAGTATAATGAAAGAACCATCCTCAAATACATGCCTATTGTGAGGGAATTTGCTGATGTGTTTCCCAATGAATTGTCTAGTATTCCTCCTAGAATATATGTTCAATTCTCAATTGATCTTATACCTAGGGAATTTCCAATATCCAAGACTCAATAAAAAATGGTTTTTGTAGAGATTGAGGATCTAAAGAAACAACTACATGAGAATCTGGATAAAGGGTTTATATTACCAAGTGCTTCACCATGGGGTGCACCAGTACTCTTCATCAAGATGAAGGATGGTTCAATACACCTTTGCATTGATTACAATGAGCTCAAAAAAATAATGATAAAGAAAAATTATGTTTTCCATGAATTGATGACTTTTTCGATCAGCTACATAGAGCCCAAAACTTCTCCAAGATGGATATATGGTTAGAATATTACCAAGGGTAAAAAAAGAGGTACTTTTCGTACAATGTACAAGCACTATGAATTCATAGTAATGCCTTTAAGACTCACTAATTTTATAGAAATATTCATCGAATTGATGAATAGAGTCTTTAGATATTACCTAAAAAAATTGGTAGTCTTTATAGATGATATTTTAATATACTCTAAAACCAAGTAGGAGCATGAGGATAATCTAAGAACTGTACTAGAGACCTTGTGAAAGGAGAATCTCTATGAAAAGTAAGGTTAATGTGAATTATTATTGAAGGAAGTCTCATTCTTAGGGAATTTCATCACAAGCAATGGAATATCTGTGGATCCTTCCAAAACAAAATCAATTGAGCGATGGTTGAGTCCAACATCTGTGACAAATATCCATAGCTTCCTAGGGTTAGTTGGATATTATCACTGATTTGTGAGAAATTTCTCATCATTATCAAACCCACTTACCAAGCTAACTTGAAATGGAGTCAAGTTTTCTTGGAAGGATGAATGTGAAGGAAGCTTCAAGGAGTTTAAGGAGATTCATACCACTACCCTTGTGCTCACACTACCCATAAGTGGGGATCCTTTCAAAATCATCAGCGATGCTTTGAAGAAGAGAATGGGCTGTGTGTTGATGTAGAATAAAAAAGTCATCGCCTATGCCTCAAGATAGTTTAAAATCATGAGAATGACTATTCCATGCATGATCTGGAGTTAGCAGTTGTGATCTTTGCGTTGAAAATATTATGGTATTATCTCTTTAGGTAAAAGTGTAAAATATATATGGATAAAATACTCTCAAATATATTTTCACACAAAAATAGATTAACATGAACTAACAAATATGGTTGGAGCTCAACAAGGATTACAAATTCTCAATCCGTTACCACACTGGGAAATCAAACAAGGTGGCAGATGCTCAAAGTATAAATGACCCAGTGATTCTCTCATTGATGAGAATTGAAAAGGATCCAATCTTATTATATTTGGTGAATATAAACATGGGAATCATAAAGAAGGGAATATCCTCAATCATTTTGGAAATGATTTCTCAACCATATCTTTTGGAATGGTTAAAGGATGCTAAAAAAATTGATGTTGGAATTCAGAAGAAAGTGGAAGCTATCAAAAAAGGAAAATCCTCAATGTTCAATGATAATGAAGAAGGAATTGTGATATTTGGGTCAAGACTATGTGTTTTATCAAATCTATAGTTAAATAAAGATATTTTGGATGATGCACATAGTTTGAATTTCCCCATTCATCGAAGAAACACATAGATGTATCGAGATCTATGTGAGTATTATTGGTCAGATAACATGAAGAAAGTGATTGTTGAGTATACATCAATGTACCTGGTATGTTAACATGTAAAGGATGATAGGTAGAATTATAATGGGATGATGTAACCATTACCCATACCAACATGGAAATGGGAAAACATCAATAAGGACTTTGTCACAAGACATACAAAAGAAATAATGTTATCTAGGTTGTTTTGGATCATCTTACAAAGATGGAACAATTCATTTCAATTTGAGATGATTTCTCAAAAGACCGCCTACCATGGATATACATCAGAGAGGTGGTAAGGATACATGGTGTAACACTATCTATTTTATTTGATCAAGATCCAAGATTCACCTCTATGTTTTATAAGTGTCTCTAACATGCTCTCAGTACTGATATGAAGTTCATTATGACTTATCATCCTCAAACTGATGTCCAATATAAGCGGACTATCTAAACACTTGAGAACATGTTGAGAGCATGCTCAATGGACTTGAAAGAAGGATGGGATCAATGTCTTCCTCTAGTTTAGTTCTCTTACAACAATAGTTTCAACTCAAGTATCCAAATATCTACTTATGAATACCTTTATGGGAAGAGGTGAAGAACATTGGACTATTAGGATGAAGTTGGGGAATGAAAACTCCTAGGTCCAAAAATGGTCTAAGAAATGATGGAGAAGGTTTAGATTATCCAGAAACCCATAAAAAATTCTCAGAGTTAAAAAAAGAGCTATACTGACAACCGTCAATGAAATATAGATTTTGATGTTGGAGATATGGTTTTCCTCCACATATCTCCATGTAAGAGAGTGATGAGTTTTGGGAAGAAATTAAAGCTTAGTCCAAGGTACATCAGCCCTTTTGAGATCATTGATCACATCAGATAAGTGTTCTATCGACTATAACACCCACCAAACTTCTCTCAAGTACATGATGTATTCCATGTATCACTCTTGAGGATGTACATTCTTGACCCATCACATGTACTCAATCCAAAGGTGGCACCATTGTAGAATTACCTCCCTTATGAAAAAAATCCATTAAATAGCTTATATCATAGAGAAATATTTCTAAAACATAAGATGATGCCTCTCATCAAGGTGTTTTGGTGAAAACAAAAGTTAAAATAAGTAATTTGTGAACCTAAGGAAGTGATGAGGTAGAGTTACCCTCATCTGTTTTCATGTGGGAAAAAGAAATGTAGAGTGTTAATTTTCTTAAGGGGGAAGGTTGTAAAGACTCAATCATTTATCAATAAAATTACCTTCCTTTTAATGTATTGTGGATATAGAAATCACATGCACTCTTTTTTTATTAATATTGTGTTTAAACAACCACTAAGTATCATAACCATTTAAAATATAGATATTGAATAGTGATCATAAAATTTATATAAATATAATTTTTTTTAAAATCCTTTCAACATAGACAAAGGAGATGATGGTCTCATCCAGTAGACTTGAGTCTTACTAAACTCATTTGTTGGAGGTTGAAAAGGAGGTAGTGCCACTAGGCTTCACTCTTAACCAAGACCTATATGATCTTCAACATACCAATCTTGAACGAAATCACCTATAAAATAATTTCAAGTTAACAGATATTACCACCTGAGCGATGTTATCTGAGCCACTCTAAGAGTCGGTCACCATCGCACACCCTACCCTTATGGATTATGCGGCTGTTATATAGGGTTTTGTAACAAGGTATTAATTATTTATTGTGTAATATATTTTTATAAATAAAAGTATTATTCTATTTATTCCATTATGAAAATATTCTTTCTTAAAAAAATAATGAATTTGATAAATTGGTTTTTCAGGTAAAAATGGTACTTTCTGAGAAATATATACATTATTTCATTAAAATAAGGATTTTATTTATAATATTATAAAAAAAATTCTTGTAAATGATTATTATATTAGTTCCTTATCTAAAAATGATTTTGTAATCAATTTGATAAGAGTTATATTTTTATACGATAAAACAGAAACTATATTTTAAAAGAATTTATTTTATTGAATTAATGAATTTTTTAAATAATTAATATTTTAATAAAATATTAATGTAAAATTACATTTATTAATAATAAATGAATATATAATTTTTTTAAAGTCAAATGTAATTTTTATTAAGGTTTCAAAATTGTTTTTCTCAAAACCAATCAATTTTCAAAAAATATCAGTTCTCATTTTAAATGTTAAAATTCAAATATTTAGAAAATTATTTACATAAAATGAATATTAATTTTGCAATCATGACATAGAAATTATCCAATGGTTAATTTTTCATAATTTTTTGAGATAGTATAATTTTTGGGTAACAATTAAATAATATATATATTTTTTAAAAGGTTGGGGCTGAAGCCTCAATTTATTATTTAAAGCAAAGTCCTCTTTAGAATGGGTAGAGGGATACCCATTACATAGACCAAAGGCCCAAGGAAAAGTGGACGGAATACTAGGCTTGAAAGCCCATTTGGCCCAAAGGACCCCACGGTAAACAATACTGCTACAGTACCCACACTACTACAGTCTCTCCGCCGCTGCTACAATACTGCTACAGTATCCGTAAATTTTCGCCTGCCCGAATTTGATCCTGGGTCTTTTGGATGCCAAGAAGGAGCCTGTACCACTAGGGTACATGCTCATTGTTAGTATATAAATATAGTGTGTTTTATGACATCATAATGACCCCATAGTGATTTGATAAATACCATAAAAGTAATCTTCGACCAAATCAACATTTTAAACTTTAAAATAATTTGATTTTATAGTTATTTTTCTTATTTTATAATGCCTTAGTGAATCCTCCAAAATGTATAATATATTTTATGATTTTAAATTCATTTCCTTGAGAGTGTGACTCACCACCATATAATAAATGCTAATATTTTAATAACTTAGTCACTTTTCCTAATAAATAAAATGTCTTCCACTCCATTTGGCTAGAAACCATGGATAAAAAGCATAGGTTTTTTTAAGTGCATGTTTATGTAATAAATAATTTCTAAATATGAAATAAAGATTGGGATAGTAATACTATTTATGTGAATATGATTATACATATCATCCATGTGGTGTGGTGGCAAGAAGATAGAGTTGCATTGCTTTGTGAAGGAGGTAGTCCACACATACCCAAATGATGTTATCATATTTCATTGAGGGAAAAGGAAAAAATGAAATTATATATTGTCCTTTTAGAATGATAAATATATCATTGATATCTTAATTATGTCATTAATATCACATATATTTATCCTTATTATCTTACATGTAAATTGTTAATGGAAATAAATCACATCTCTTCATGAGGAGGTAGTCTTCCATACACACGAATTACATTATCATATCCCTTATAGAATGAAAAGTAAAAAATTTATATAAGATATAAAGACACCAGAGGTATAATAATTTTATAAATATCATATATATATATATATATATATATACTTCATATCCATCATCATAACCAATCATGATAGGTGGTAAATGCGAAAATGAATAAAATCAATTTACATAGCGGTAATCTACCTTACACACAAATGATAGTTTCAAAACATAATTGATGGGAGTAGAGATGGTTTTAGGTCATTACCATAACATAAAAACATCTCATTATATGGAATATATTTATTTTATTATATCATCATGTTTAAATATGAATTTAGGTAGTTGGATGAAGAAATAAAATAAATACGCTAATTGAAGATCATTTCCCGTTCTTTAGGTATCTTCGTTAGGTTTGTACAAAAATTCTTCTTAGGTTGGATTTCTTCCCAAAATAAGGCTTACAGGATTACATGACGAAATTTTGGAAGTTATTTTGGAAGTAATTGGTTGATCCAAATTTTTTTAAGGTTTAAATAAGATAGGGTAGTGGTGTAAACTTTAATAATTAAGAGAATGGAACACTTGTAATGTTTTGAAAAAACTAAATCATACCATCATTTATAGAATGTAAAAATCCTAATAAAGAGACCATTATAGAACATAGAAGATATAAGTTGAACATATTTCCATAAAATGTGTGTTTAAAAAGTTATTAGGACATTTCAACCCTTATCTTCATAGTTTAACCCCTGATAAATCATTTTTTTACCTTAACCACGCTAATTAATTTTTACTATTTTTACTATTCATGTTGGTCAAAAATTAATTTGAAATAATTAAAAATTAAAAATTATTATTATTAACAAAAATTAATCCACTTTATTAAGTTCAATTTATATAATTTTATATTTAAAATTTAAAATTAATCCCACATAAGTGACGAGAAAGCATAGTTTTTTATGCAAAAATATTCAATTGTTTACAAATATTTTCTATAAAATTTCAATACTAAAATTATTCCAAAAACATAAATTGTATTAATTGGTATAAATTATACCTAATTTTTATTTAAAAATAATTTTAAATATAATTTAACATTATAAATAATTTAAAAGAAAAGGCAGTTTTAAATAAAAAATCAGTATTTTTTCACTATTTGTCAAAAAATTATCTTTTTATAAAATTATAAACAATTGACCCTAAGATAATTTTTATTTTATTATTTCAAAAATTATTTTGATATTGTCTAATTAATTTTATAAAATTGTTAAGAAATAATTTAAATTAAGTGCACAAAATGTAACAAAACTGCTTTTCAGAAGAAGAAAAAAACATAGTTGTTAAGCATAAAATTAGATTTATTTTTATTTATTATCTAGACAACACATAGGATGAATATTGAAAATTTGATTGAATATATAATATATAAATTTCATTAAAATAATTCACCAATTTTTCTTTGTTTAATTTATTGATGTAAAACTTATTTGTGCTCAGAAAAATAGTTTTCAGAAAAATAATTTCTTTATTTTAGAATCATTCTTATTTTTATTTATAATTAATTGTTCACCAAATAAATCATTATATATACATGTTTAAACTATATTTTCCATAATTTATTTAATATAATTCATACACACCATTATAACGGTTAGGTGATAACTATCATATTAAATAATAATATCTTAATAATATCCCATGTTTTGTTTAAACTCAGTGTGTTGTGTAACATAAGATAAACTTAGTGTTGTCTATAAATCATGCTATCTAAAAATATAAAATTTATTTGAAACAAATCATAAAATAATGTGATGTTACATTTTACCCACCTTAAAATGAATCTATCCCTAAGAATATATCACTTTGGTATCAAAAAATGAGGATATTTATACCTCATTACATCCTCATGTTCCCAAATATATTCTTCAAGCTATTGGTTTTTCCACCAAAAATTTGATCAAGTTATGGTTGTGTTCTATATCACTTTATATGTTTGATCTAGAATATCCACTAGTTTTTCCTTATAATAATTATCATGCTCAATCAGTATGACCTTTGATTCTAGTGCATGTGATGGGCCGTATATGTACTTCCCCATGAAAGATACATGGAATGTATCATGAACCTAAGAGAGGTTTATTAGAAACACAAAATTATAATATACTATCCTAATACGATCAAGTATTTTTAATGGGACTGATATACCAAGGGAATATATTTCCCTTCTTTCTTCCATTATAAATTAATAGAAAGACCTTATTACGAACTTAAAATTCTATATCACGTCCGTGATTATCATCATAATATTTTTATAAAATTTGTTCATTTATTACATATTATTTAATGGATCTAACCTGATATTTTATTTTATCATCATGCTTAGGTCCAAATAGCTTTCTTTCTGTAACTTAATTCTAGTAGATATAAAGGACATCATAATGATCCATCTAATTTCTCGAGTGAAAGTCATTATTGTAAGGAAACTCAAATAGAGGAAGATGTGATCCCAACCACCCTTGAATTCCATTGAAAAGGATCTCAGTATAACCACTTAGGTTTGAATTATTCTCTCTGACTGACCATTTATCTAATGATGATACGTTATGATGAAACACAACCCTATATCAAGATCTTTATAAAAACATACCAAAATAATGAGGTAAAGTTTAAATCCCAATAATATTAAATTTTAAAAATTACTCAATGTAACCTTAAAACTTCCTTAATTTATATTCATTAAATATTATATAGAGATAAATCTTCTATAATAGCGATGAAGGGTGTTGAATTTATAAAGTAATCGACTATAACTCACAATTACCTTAACATCAAGGGTAAGATAAACCCTGAAGTTTACTAGTTCCATTAATAATATTTCCAAAAAAAAGAGTAATAAAATTTTCACTAAAACTTATACATAACCAAATGTTTTTATTAAATAAATATCTCTTAAAATATCCTTATTCTTGATAAACTATCACCTCATGAAACCTCAAAATGGGTTTCAATGTATTTGAACTTATGATCGACCTTAAACTCATAAACCAAGGATGGTGTCCATAAATCTTAAGTTATTCATACAAGGATTCATATAAACTTCCAAAAGTTAAGTCACTATTTTACCTTATATAATCCCTTGTCTTATATAAAAACATTTTTATTGGAATCATGGGTTAAACCTTGTATTTATATAATATCAAATTTTATTTCATTATTATATAATCCATGTAGTGGGGCTAATCAAATGAAATTTTACCATAAGTGTTTCATAGGACTCATTCATATAAATTCATACATGAAATTTCCAACTTAGGAGGGGAGGGTAAGTATTCCCTTAATTATCATGATTCACTTCATCTATTATGATTGCATAATCTTTCCCTTTTTTATTTTTATTTAGAGGATGTTGTGGCTTATCATCCACAGTATCCCCTAGATTTTTGCATCGATTTTCATAATTCGCAGCCTCCTTACACTTGAAACACTAGAGTATGGGTGGTGCATTCATTTGAGATCTACCTATAATAATTTCATTTACTGGTCTATTTAGATCACTTCTATAATATTTTTCTTGATGGTTAGGCTTCCCATAATTTAAAAACCTTATTATTACTTTTATAAACTCACATAAATTTTTCTTCCCATGGTTTTCAAAATTAAGGGTTTTAAACTTTTTCTTTACTCCATGTGACTTATCATTGGAATTTCCATGGAACCATGTCTTACTTTTATTATCACAATAACTAAGAGGGTTTATAGCTTACATTTCAACTATTTGTTCACATAAAATGTTTTCTTCATAGAATCCAAATTCTTATATGGAAAATTCCCTTTAAATATTTGGTTTTAATCCACTCAATAATTAGTCAACCTTACTTTTAGAATAAATAATAATACCCAAAGAGTGCCTTGAGAGTCTTGTCAAATCTTCTTCTTACGTACCAAAAAATTTATCATCCTTCTTTTTAATATCAAGGAATTACTTCTCCATTTTTATATGAAGAATATGATAAAATAACTTATTGAAAAACAATATTTTAAACTCATCCCACCTCATAGAGTCAATTTATTCTCATTACCTCATATTATTAATAAGATTCCACCATTGATCCAACTCACCATCCAAGATGTAGCTAGAAGAAATGGATTTATATATCTAAATACTATAGAATAGAAATCATCTTTCAGTGTTACTGATCTATTTATCATCAACTATTGAATCAGTAGAACCATAGAATGAAAGTTGGTGTTTCCTTATAAAGGACTCAACCTAAAGTTTTTCCCTCCATTACTCATTTTTAATTTCAGCATGATTCATATCTTGAGAAAGTCATGTGAGAATATCAATGAAGTTTTTCATTTAAGACAAAATAAAATTTAGTTAATCAGTGGGAAAATCATTACATTGTCTATTTTATTCAGCATTTACATGATTCCCTTAGGTTAAAAGCATTGACTAAAACCAAAAAACATAGTGTAGGAAATAATAATGATAATGGACTACCACATAATCAGTAAAAATAACTTATAATATGATTAAATCATGACAACTTATTCAATATGTGATACATTAGGTTTATCCTAGATCATTCAAAATCATCATCTTTTTAAATACTTCATGATGGTTTATACATATTTTTTAAATTTCCAAAGTGTATCCCCTAGGAGTTTCAAACTAGGTTTGTATCAAGGATTGTTATTGTACACTATGAGATGATCAAGTCCAACTAAATATTCCCTTTTAATAGTTATTACCCCTAGGTACTTCTGTTCTTGATCCATCTCTACTTATAGTATCTAGATAGTGATTAAATTTATTGGAAACCACTTTCTCTCTCATTTACCAAAACTTCAGTATATTTTCCTGATATTTAAATCATCCAAAGACTTATCCTCAGTCATATCCCTATACATATCCTTAGAAATATTCACTTGGGTCTCAGAAATGTTTTCTCATCCTAGTTTACAAAGTTTAACTAAACCATTCCTCTAATAAAAACTAGTGCGACCCAGGATATTCACACATAGATATTACATCTTTTTATATGAATAATGAATACATTACAAAAACACATGCATGAGGAACATAATAGTTTAGTGCATTTTCAAACATATAACACAATCTTAATAACTCATTAAAGATATTAAATGACTCCCATAAGGATCTTCACCTTTAGTACTCTTCACACACACACCCTACTTAAATGTTTATTCATAACATTGGGAAATGAAACATAAGAAAGGGTGATATCAGATGCTCGGTAAGGGTAAATCAGAAAGATATATAATCATAAAATGAAAATAAGGGTATGAGAATATGATTATAACATTTCAAAACTACACCCTCCATATCAAAGATAATAATCTTGTGTCATGGAATAAAGATTTATAGATCATAAGACATAAATCATAAGGAACCCAATAAATGTGATCCATGAGAGAATAAAATTTGAATGAGATATATATTTGTGTAATACACATCATATTATAACATTTTGAACATGTGTAAATAGATTCATGCTTGCTAATAATGTTAAGGACCTAAAATTAGTACCTCTCATAAAATTACGGACTTGCAACTAGGTCCACACATAACATTATTGACAAGAAATACAAGTCCTTGGATAACACTGTGAACATTCAATCAGGTTCATACATAACATTATGAACATGTAAATAGGCTCATGCATAAAATTATTAATATGCAATTAGGTTCACACATAACAAATTTACTCATGAGTTACCAATGTTTACTTGATGCATTGGAGGGGTATATAGGTCCCAACCATATTTGGTTATAACGTAACCACCATCACATAATAAAAAACATACATATTTGTTCCATAATATTATAAAACATTCATCATATTAGAACCCATGAAATTAAATGGGTTTCAAAAAAATTTCATCACAACATCAACTATGAAAAAGTAACATGTCTCATAATTATTTCATCATTTCATCAAAGCATAACCCATGAAAACAGAAGTGGGTTACATAAGAATATTATCATCATAAACATAAACTATTTAGAATAATAATAATAATTTTATACGTCAATAATATCCCCATTTAAGTATATGTAAAATTAAAGGATTACATCTTAGATTGAAAATTATTTTGAAGGGTTTCTTGGGGAATATCTTGAGAAAGATATCCTACCCACTTTGAAAAACAATTTTTTTAAAAATAAAATATTTCAAAAAAAATTATTTGAAAATAACATTGAAATATTATAAAGTTAGATTCAAATAAAATAATTTTAATAATGGTGTAAAATTCCATTCACATCATACATGTTTATACAAATATTCATTTCACATTTTTTGGTAAAATAAAAATGATTACTATTTTATAAAATGACATAAATATTCCTTTAAACCCATTTTTTAAATGAAATTAAAACTGTTGGACTCCTCATGTATTAATCATGTTTTAATGATCACAAATCTCATTAATGATCAAAAATCTCATCAATGATCATAAATCTTATTCAACCTAGTTAAATCCTATAAAGTATATCCAATCATGTGTATTTACGTTTCAAATTCACTCATTCTTTATAATGGTTAAGCTCAATCCATTTCATGCATATTACTGTTTAAGTCTGAATACTGTTATTTGCTTAAGTACAAGACACCGTGAAGCTTGACGCCGTTAAGCCAGACACCGTGAATCAAGACACTGTGATCAAGACACCATGATCTTGACACCGTAATCAAGACACTGTGAAGCTTGACACCGTAAGCAAGACACTATGAATCTTAACACCGTAAGCAAGAGACTGTGAATCTTGACACCATAAGCCAGACACTGTGAATCCAGACACCGTGAATCCAGACACCGTGAAGCAAGACACTGTAAGCAAGACACCATGAGCAAGACACTATGAGAAAGAAACCATTAGAAAGACACCGTGAACATGACACTGTGACACTCAGACCATGACACTCAGACTGTGACACTCAGACGGTGAAGAAGTCACCGTTTTCATAACATACTGTGACACCGTTTCTTAAACTATTTTTTCGTCTTTCAATTTAATGTTTAACGGTCATATTTGATTTTTTTAATGCACTTACATAATTAATGATTCTTTGTATACATAGTACGAGGTACGAGGTACGAAGCACATGGAAGCTGTCGGCTAAAACACATGCATTCAAAGATAAAGAATAGAGAGTTCCCAACAACCACAGTGCATGATACTGAACAAAAAACAAGCTTATGAGCACGACCACGAAGAACAATTTGCAATATTTTCAAAGAAATAATTTTCACATGCATACAATCCGACTCTACTGAAGAACATATGAATTACACTAGAATCCAGAGAACACATTTACCTTATCAAAGTTCGTGAAGAACACAAGCTGGATTACAACACTCTATTTTCAAGACAAAAAACCAGAGAAGGACTCAGAAGCATTTCTGTTTAATCGAAGGAGTCCAGAGCTGCACTTCAAATCACTGGAGCATTCTAAACTCATGACTACTCTCTATTAGTGATTCTTTTACTTACTTTTGAGTAGTGTGTGTACTCTGTATATTCCACACACACACTAACTCATGTGCTAATGTGAAGGATTTATAAATCCTTACAACAAACTCTTTATACTCTTGTTTACCCATGATAACTATGGAAGAGGTCCCTGTGTGTCCTGGGTATTGTTTTTGACTACCCACAAAAACTGTGGAAGAGGTCCCTGTGTGGCTTGGATAGTCTGTGTACTGTTGTTAACCCCGATCCATGGTGTGGATCAAAGTTTATTTATATAAACTTTTTGGTGGAAGGTGATCACCAAGTGGAGTGGATTAGGTCTCGACTTGAGACTGAACCACTTGTTTAATATCCGTTTTTCTACTTAAATTTAGTATTCTCTGTTTTACAGCTTTATCGCATAACCCAGAAAACTCTAATTTCCTTTTGATAGTTAGTCTTGGAAAGAAGTTATAACTGATCTGTCTTAGTAAAATAACTTCAAAAGTAATAATAATTATACAAATTATGATTACTGAGAATTAATCAATCTTCTAAGAAGTTGGTTAAATAGTAAAACTCTTATAATAGTATAACCTTGATTAACTAGACTGTATATATTTTTGGGGAAACCATCTCTTTTAAAATAAAAATTTGTAATAGAAATTTTTATAATTAGTCAATTTAACCCTCCCATCTTGAGTAAACTACTCCGACTATTATTTGGTATCAAAGGCAGCTTTATTAGGACTCTGTGTAATCTTACTCAACTATGATTGTAGTTGTACTTTAAATATTAGTAAATTTATGTTAATTCTAAATTTATAGCTCTTTTAAAGTAATTTTTTAGTATGGATAATAGATTGGAAGGTGCTTCAACCAACATACCACCATTATTTAATGGAACCAATTATGCTCAATGGAAAATTAAAATGAAAATGCATCTAGAGAGTATGAGATTTGAAATTTGGTCATCCATTATAAATGAATACAAACTTCCTGTGACTGATAGAATTACATGGGATGAACCTACAAAACTTGGTTACAATAAAAATTTCAAATCCATGAATGATTTATACTGTTCCTTAGGAGATGATAAATTTAATAGGATTTCTGCTTGTAAAACTACCCATGAAATTTGGGATACCTTGTCTATCTCACATGAAGGCACATCTAGTGTAAAGGAAATGAGAATTAATACTTATGCTATAAAATATGATAATTTTAAAATGAAACATGATGATCCTATTTCTGACATGTATCTTAGGTTCAATGAGATTGTCGACACAATAATTTCTCTTGGAAGAGAAGTCACTGCCAAAGAATAGATCATGAGAATCCTTAGATGTCTACCTGACAGATGGAGGGGAAAATCTATCTCAATTATAGAATCGTGCGACATCAGCAAGCTACTTGTAAAATAAATCACTGGGAAACTGATGATGTATGTGGAAGAGCTGAAAGTCAACAAAGAATAAGAGGATGAACCAAAGAGGAAATCTATAGCATTCAAGACCACCTTCTCAAAGCACAAAGACAAAGGGAAACTGGAAGCTTCTATAGAAAGTTCCACCACTGAACAATCATCACCTAATAGTGATGAGGAGATGGATCAACTGGCCAGAAGATTCAAACAATTTTACAAAATGAAGAACTTTTTTAGAAATCCTAACTTCAAGGGAAAGTATGATCCAAAAGGAAACTAGAAAAAGGACTGAAAAAGAAGTGACAAAACTGATGAAATTGTATGCTATGAATGTAAGTGTAAAGAACATATAAAGGCTGACTATCCAAAGCTCAAGTATAAGAAGAAATATGAGGACAAGGACAATAAGTACAAAAAGGAAATAAAGGAAACCTGGATTGCCTCTGAGGATAGTTCAAGCGACTCAGAGACATCACATGGTGAACAGAATAACAAATCCAATATGTGTTTTATAAAAAACACTTCTGAGGTAACTCTAAACTCTTCTGTACATAATTCATACTATTAGGAAGAGGAAAGTGACTCTAAAAATATGACTAATGAAGAAATGTGTGAATACTATAACATGCTGGAAGAGACATGCAATGAATTAAAAGATAAATGTAAATCATTAAATAAAAATCATGCTCTCACTAAAAATGCTAAATCTGAACTTACTACGGAAAAGGAGAAAAATGCTCAACTGATTAAAGAAAAAATTAATTAAAAATGACTAATGAGGAATTAAAAAGTGACTTAAAAAGTTTACTAATGGGAAAAATACCCTTACCAAAATGCAAGGAAAACTAATTTCCCATAAATATAATACTGGCATTGGTTATCAACCTGGTAAAAGAAACCTTGGAAGAACAAATTTTTTTTCCAAATCTAGTACATATATTTTTGTTCCCAGTTTTGGAAACAACTCAACTAGCTAAATTCATGATACATACTCTACTGTTTCAAGTTTTTTTGGACCAAATATAATTTATTTTTCAAACACATTATATAATTCTTATAGGAAACCTATCAGAAAAATATGGGTTCCTAAAGCACTTATTACTAATGTGACTGGACCCAAACAAGTATGGGTACCAAAATATGTCTTTTCTTGATCATGTTATAGGAAATCTACTTAAAGAAATACTTCAAGAATCTATGGTACTTGGACAGTGGGTGTTCAAGGCACATGACAGGAGACTACTAATGCTTCAAGAACCTGATAAAAGTAGATGGAGGACATGTCACATTTGGTGACAACCCCAAAAGGAAAATCATTGTCTTAGGCCAGATTGGTAACTCTAATTCAATTTTAATTTCTAAAGTACTATTTTCTAATGGCATAAAATATAATCTTCTTCGTATCTCACAATTATGTGATGATGGATATCATGTTAAATTTGAAAATAATGTCTGTAATGTCTTTAATTCTAAAGATGAATTACTATTTTCTGCATCAAGGAATGAGAACGTTTATTCAGTTAATTTAGATTCTTTAGCCTCTCAAAATGCTTTATGCTTAAGTTTATTTCATAAAGAGTCTTGGTTCTAGAATAGGAGACTAGGAAACTATAATTTTCACTCCCGTATAAAGCTAACTAGAAAAGGCCTAGTTAAAGACTTACCCAAACTTGAGTTTGTAAATGACAAAGTGTGTAATCCTTGTCAAAAGGGAAAACAACACAAAATCTCTTTCAAATCAAAGAAAGAAGTTTCTACTTCTCAACCTCTCGAATTAGTTCACATGGGTTTCTTTGGACCATATGAAGTTTCTAGATTAAATGGGAAGCACTACATTTATGTTCTAGTAGATGATTTTTCTAGATATACCTGGACCTTCTTCATGGATCACAAAAGTGAAGCCTACTCTTATTTTACTAAGTATGCCAAGTCTGTAGAAAATATTAGTGGCCTTAAAATTAAATCTTTAAGAAGTGATCATGGCCGTGAGTTTGAAAATAAAGAGTTTGAATCCTTTTTCTCACAAAATGGTTATAAATACAATTTATCTACCCCTAGAACACATTAGCAAAATGGTGTTGTAGACAGAAGAAATAGAACCCTGCAAGAAATTTCTAGAACAATGCTTAGTGAATATGACCCACCTATTTACTTTTGGGATGAAGCTATTAGTACAACATGCTACATAATCAATAGAGTATTGATTAGACAAATTCTCAAAAATACCCCATATGAACTATGGAACAATAGGAAGCCTAAGGTAAATCACTTTAGAGTTTTTGGTTGCAAAGTATTTATTATCAACACTAAGGATAATCTTGACAAATTTTCATCCAAAAGTGATGAAGGAATTTTTCTATGTTACTCAATATTAAGAAAATATTATAGAGTATTCAATAAGAGAACTAAATGTGTGGAAGAATCTGTTCATATCAAGTTTTATGAAACAGATTCACATGAGCCTAGAACCATCCTATAAAATATAGAGGATGATGTATCAAGTCTGAACATCAACTAAAAATCCTCAAATTCTACTGTGAAAGAATCTGTGAAAACTTCCAATTCTGAAAATTCCCCTCAATCGAGTCATAATGAACCATAATTTGTTGATGAACCTGAAATCACTAGTCCCTATTTTTTCTAGAAATGTTAGAACCCCTAAAAATCATCCCTTAGATACTGTTGTAGGAGACTTAGAGAAAGGAACACAAACTAAAGATTATCTTAGAAATAATTTATAACATCAAGCCTTATTGTCACAACTTGAACCTAAAAACATTGATGATTCCATCAATGATGAATTTTGGGTAATGGCTATGTAAGAAGAACTTAATCAGTTTGAAAGAAATAAATTTTGGAAACTTGTTGAAAGACCCAAGGACACTTTCATCATAGGCACTAATTGGGTGTTTATAAACAAGGTAGATGAAGCTATAAATATAGTTTTGAACAAGGTTAGATTAGTTGCACAAGGATATATTCAGGAAGAAGGAATTGACTATGAGGATAACTTTTCACCAGTAGCCAGACTTGAAGCCATCAGAATCCTACTTGCTTATGCTGCACATCTGAATTTTAAACTATATCAAATGGATGTTAATAGTGAATTCTTAAATGGGTATATAGATAAGGATGTTTTTGTTGAACACCCCCTTGATTTACAAATCCTCATTTTCCCAATCATTTTTTCAAACTATCAAATGCTTTATATGGTTTAAAGCAACCTCCAAGAGCTTGGTATGACATACTAAGTACTTTTATTATTTCCAAATGTTTTACAAAAGGAATAGTTGATCCTACCCTCTTTATAAAACGAATTTTTAATGATGATTTCTTTGTTCAAATCTATGTAGATGATATTATTTTCGGATCTTCAAAAAATTCCTTATGTATTGATTTTTCTAAAATTGTGCAAAACAAATTTGAAATGAGTTTAATGGGTGAATTAAAATTCTTCCTTGGATTTCAAATCTTTCAAAATAATGATGGGATTGTTTTAACTCAAAATAAATACACTAGATATCTTTTAAAATAATTTGGATTGGATAGAACTAAAAGTAGTGACACTCCAATGAGTACCACCTGTATTTTGGATCTTGATGAAGATGGAAAATCTGTTGATCAAACCACTTATAGAGGAATGGTTGAAATTTTACTCTACTTAACTTCTAGTCATCCGGACATTATGTTTAGTGTGGGTATGTGTGCTCGTTTTCAAGAAAATCCTAAAGAATCTCATTTAAATGTTGTAAAGAGAATTTTCATATACCTTAAGCATACACCCAATCTAGGATTGTTCTATCATAAAGAACAATCATTTGAACTTGTTAGTTAATCTGATTCTAACTTCAGTGGTTGTAAGTTAGATAGAAAGAGCACCTCTGGGACATGTCACCTTTTAGGCAAGTCACTAGTATCAATGTGTAGTAAGAAACAAAATTATGTTGCATTATCTACTGCAGAAGCTGAATACATAGCTACTAGCAGTTGTTGTGCACAAAGTTTATGGATGAAACACACATTACTAGATTATGGATATCAATTCAGACATATACCAATAAATTGTGACAACACAAGTGCTATTAACATCTCAAAAAATCCTATTTCACATTCTAGGACAAAAAATATTAATGTAAGGCATCACTTTTTGAGAGATCATTATCAAAAAGGTGATATCACCTTGGAATTCATTGGTACTGAATATCAAATTGCTGATATATTCATCAAAACATTAAATTATGAGACAATAGACTACATCAAACATGATCTTGGCATGATAAATCTCAAATAGATATCTTATTTGTCTTACTGTTTAATATTTTACTGTGTTTTACTTTATTGTTTCATGATCACGGTTTCTTAGTTACTGTATCTCATGTTTATGGTCTCACCATTAGCACTTCGTAATAATGCTCTGAAATTTACTGTCTCACCGTAACATTCACTGAGAAGTTCATTCACTGTCTCACCGTGACAACCCTTCCCTGTCGCACTGTGACGACCGATCACTATCTCACCATGATGCTCACTCACTTTCTCACTGTGACGACTACTTACTATCTCACCGTGAAAATTATTTATGATTTTCTTTAAACCCATTTCGTGGTAATTATTATTTCACCTCTTCTAATTTCCCATGTTTTTATTTTTGTGATGTTTCACATTCCCAAATGATAAAACTAAGAGTTTCACTCGGTTCTTCACCCGGACTTTCTCCTACTCACTCATTTCGAACCCTTTCAACCTTGAAACCCCTTCCCTCTCTCTCTCTCTCTCTCGACTTTTGGTGAATTCCAAGAATGAAGCAACTGTCATCATCCAAACCTGAGAAGTGCAACTTGAAGAAAAATAAGATAGCACCCAAGATGACACCGAAAGGTCCTTTGAATCCAAACCTGGTAAATCGTAGTGTTGTTCCTGAGAAAGAAATTTTCCCTGAATGGATTTTGTCCAAAAAATCTCTAGTCCTGAAAGTATTAAAAGAACAAGGCTAGTTAGAATGGTTCTCAAGGGAAAATAGACCCATCTATCCGAGGTTAGTAGCTCATTTCTACCAGTATGCATAGTTTTCTTTTGACTCTGGTGAAATCTATGTTGTGAGGAGCTAGATTAATGGCCAAAGATTCTCCTTCTCATCGAGGTTATGGGCTGCATGCCTTAGGATACCTCATGAAGGAATTTATGATGATTATCAGAGAGAACCCCCACCTACAACTGATTTCTTTGACCTTGAAGATGATCAAAAACCCTAACTGGAAATGGCACCAAAATAAGGGCCATAACTTCTGAACTTGATGGGTAAACAAGGCTGTTGTTTAAGTTTCTTCAAAATCTGGTTAGTCCAATGAAAGGTGACTTTGATGTTTTAAAGTATTAAGATGTGTTCTTGATTCATCTTATGAATAATTGATACAAAATCAACCTGTGAAAATACATCATTCACCATATGTGTGAGTTGATCAAGGTTACATCCAAATCCACCCCTCTGTTCTACTCTCGGCTGATATCAGCCCTGATTTTTGCAAAAGGCGTAGTTGGACCTAATAAAGAAGTGATTATGGATTGTGAGTATTGTCTATCTAAATCCATCATTAGAGGAATGAAGATAAATTGAAACCCATGAAAAAAGGACTGGGTTGAATATAACGATAAGGTTTATGAGATGTTTTATCCTGTGGATTATCCATCAAGCCTGAAAGACATTTCTGATCCTGGTTTGGAACCAGATGAACTTGGTGAGTATTCAGAAGAAGAGGAAGAAGAAGTTGAAGTACCACATAGAAAAGAAGTTATTGTTGAAGAAGAAAGGACTATTGTTCCTTCTTTTGTTCTTAAAGAAGAACCTCCTTCCCCTAGAGTTGATGTTAATTTGGAAATCCAACATGAGGCTATAAAAGAATTAGGTGTGACAGAATATGAGCAGTAATCCATGGAAGAGCCTATTCTAGAAGAACTATTGGTTTTAGAAGAATCAAATCTAAAATAACTCCCTATTATGCAAGAAGCAGATTTGGAAGAAATCCCTAAATAACAACATGTTCCTGAAATAATACCCTCTGCTAAAGAGAGGATGGAGATAGCCTTTCAGTTGGCTAGGAAAGAAATGAATGAAGAATTAAGAGATCAAACTGTGGATTTAGACCAAGCTCCTGAGCCTCTAAATCCTGAAAAGGAAGCACCTATTGAGGGGGAGGAAACCCAAAATCTTGAGTCTGGTGAAGCCTCACATCCAACTAAGTCAATTCTTGTAGACACTCAGGGAAACTTTCCTAGTTTTTATGGTGTGAGCGAGTCTCAGCAGGTTACTGCAACCAGGATTGATCTCTCTTCCGTGTTTCTTTTGAAGTCAGTTTCTAACTTTGCCCCTAAGAAAGAACCAGAACCTGAATCTACCCCTGTACTCAATCAGCTCAAATCTCTGACCACAGCCGTCAAAGCTTCTAATACAGCTGTTCAATCCTCTACACCTGTCCTGGACAGTACTTTGCTCATATCTATAGTCAAAGAAGAGATTCAGAATGCTTTTAGTGGCTTTAATGTGGCTTATTTCTCTGAAGTTGTCAAGAATAGTGATAGATTTCTTGACCTTGGGCAAATTCATTCCAAGATTGAAAATGATGCTCACAGGAGATTTCTAAGAAAGTGGATTTCTATTTCAACTTAATATTCTCTAAGACTGATATGACCAACCACTTTAAATACCTTTTAGAGAATTTTAGAATTCCTCCTGTAACTCAGGACTTCAAAAACCAAGTCCAGAAGCTAACCATGTTTACCAGATTTTTGGGCATGTTCATAGAGAACAAAGATAACTTTGAAAAAGCTATGCAATATGGTGGAGAAATTATTGCAGACTTCATCAAACCTCTGAGACCGTATCTTCATGTCCAGAGTACTGCAATTGTTTCTCCAGCAGGTGATCCTATCAGACCTGGACTGCCTACATTTACCTCTACCTTAGCCTCCACTACCATGACTCTTGGACAAGATCAAGCCAGTTATTCTTGATCAGCACCTACCTCAATCTTCTACTGCTCCTACCTTAGGTCCCTCACTCTTTGAAGGTCTCCCTTTACCCTATCTATCTACCACATCTCTACCTTCTTCTACCTCAGCCACTGCCCCTGTGGCTTCTTCTTCTACTACTGATAAAGGCAAAGAGAATTCCAATCCCTGAAGAAGACCAGTGCTTACTCCTTTTTGATGAGGATGTCATTGATTTTTGTGTTTCTACTTTATGTTGTACTACACTCTGATTACATTTAATGACATGTGCTCTGTTTTCCCTATCTTATTTTAAATTTTTGATAATACAAAAAGGGGGAGAAGTTTATATATGTTATATTCTCAATAGTTTCATCTAATATACACTTTACCTGTGTATGATTTGTAATCATCAAAAGGGAGAGATTTTTGGACTCCTCGTGTATTAATCATGTTTTAATGATCACAAATATCTTTAATGATCACAAATATCATCAATGATCATAAATATTATTGAAACTAGTTAAATACTATAAATTATATCCAATCATGTGTATTTATGTTTCAAATTCACTAATGCTTTATAATGGTTAAGCTCAATCCATTTCATGCATATTACTATTTAAGTCTGAATACTGTTATTTTCCTAAGTACAAGACACCGTGAAGCTTGACACCGTGAAGCCAGACACCGTGAATCAAGACACCATGAGCAAGACACCGTGATCTTGACACCGTAGGAAAGACACTATGAAGCTTGACACCATAAGCAAGATACCATGAAGCTTGACACTGTAAGCCAGAATCCGTGAAGCTAGACACCGTGAAGCCAGACACCATGAAGAAAGACACCATGAGAAAGACATCGTGAGCAAGACACCGTGAGTAAGGTACCGTGAGCAAGACACTATGAACAATACACCATGACACTCAGACCGTGAAACTCAGACCGTGACAATCAGACTGTGAAGGAGACACCCTTTTCATAACATACTATGACACCGTTTCTTAAACTATTTTGTCGTCTTTTAATTTAATATTTAACAGTAGTATTTGATGTTTTTAATGCAATATCATAATAAATTATTCTTTGTAGACATAGTACGAGGTACGAGGTATGAAGAACATGGAAACTATCAGCTAAAACACATGCATTCGAAGATAAAGAGTAGAGAGTTCCCAACAACCACAACGCGTGATACTGAACGAAAAAAAAGCATGTGAGCATGACCATAAAGAACACTTTGTGAGATTTTCAAAGAAAGAATTTTCACATGCATACAATCCGACTCTACTGAAGAACATAAAAAGTATACTGGAATCCAGAGAATACCTTTACCTTATCAAAGCTCGTGAAGAACACAAGATGGATTACAACATTCTGTTTTTCAAGACAAAACCAGAGAAGGACTCAGAAGCATTTCTATTTAATCGAAGGAGTCTAGAGCTACACTTTAAATCACTATAGCATTTTAAACTCATATCTACTCTCTCTTAGTGATTATTCTAATTAATTTTGATTAGCGTGTGTACTCTATATATTCCACACACACTAACTCCTGTGCTAAACTAAAGTATTTCTAATTCCTTACACAAAACTCTTTATACTCTTATTTACCCATGAGAACTATGGAAGAGGTCCATGTGTGGCTTGGTTATTGTTTTTGACTACCCATGAAAACTGTGGAAGAGGTCCCTGTGTGGCATGGACAGTCTTTGTACTGTTCTTAACCACGATCCAGGGTGTGGATCAAAGTTTATTTATATAAACTTCTTGGTGGTAGGTGATCACCAAGTAGAGTGGATTAGGTCTCAGCTTGAGACTAATCCACTTGTTTAATATCTTCTATGCTATTTAAATTTAGTCTTCTCTATTTTATTGCTTTATCACATAATCCAGAAAACTCTAATTTCACTTTGATAGTTAATTTTGGAAAGAAGTTATAACTGATATGTCTTAAAATAATAACTTCAAAAGTAATAATAATTATACAAATTAAGATTACTGATAATTAATCAATCTTCGAAGAAGTTGTTTAAATAGTCAAACTCTTATAACAGTATAACCTTGATTAACAGGGTTGTATCTATTTTTGTGGAAACCATTGCTTTTAAAATAACAATTTATAATAGAAATTTTTATAGTTACTCAATTCACCCCTCCCCTCTTGAGTAAACTAATCCGACCAACAAAAACATATTTAAAAATTCATTTTAAAAATCTTAGGATAAGAGTAAAACATTTCTGAATATTTTTATTAGAAAACATGGTTTTGAAAGAAAAGGGATTCTTGACTAAAGAGAGTGATGAAGTCAGTTTCTTTACAAATATTATCAACTATTTTGAGTACCATGGAGTGGAAATATTGTTCTATTACTTTTAAATATCATGAATAACCATATTATAAGAAAATTCATGAGTTTCTTGTGAGATCAATCATTATATTTTATCATTATAAATGTAATCATAAATAATCCCGATAAATAATAAAATTTTAACAAGAAATATTTACCACATTGTAACTTTTAAATGTAAGCCACATGAATGAGAGATACTAAAATTTATATATAAATCATACTAGTCATAAAATAAATTCAGGTTCAGTATATACACCACAAAAAATAAATAGTTGGTGAATACAGAATGTGTCTCATGGAAGTATAAAATGAGACAAGAATCAATTACCTTAAGTATCCACTTACTTAGAACACATTAAAACCAATTGTATAATAAGTTTTATTTTATTAAAAATATATTAAACAATTATCACTATATATATCATACTATATATGATTTACTTATTCCCCTTTATTACATATTTATTAATAATTTCTTATATAAGTCTCGTTTTGTGTAACAATAGATTTTTTTCATATATGTTTTGATTTTTTATTTTTGGTCCTCTTGACCATGGTTAAATTATCTCAAAAATAATAATAATTACATAATTGTAATATTTATACATTAATTTAATACCAATAATGAATTATGGTTTTTAGAAATAAAATATGCTACGATCAAGGAGACAGATGGTTGTACGTACGCATGAGTAAATTTTCTTTTTCTCAATGATCATTATGGAAAAAAGGTAACTAATATTTTCTATTTATATAATGATAATAATATAATAAATAACATATTATTTCTTCTAAACTACTTATAAACATCATCCATGTGGTATGGTTATAAAAAGAGAGAGTTACATTGCTTCATGAAGGCTACAGTCCACCCATACATGAATGTTGTCATCATCTTTCGATGAGTGAAAAGATAAGAAATAAAATGATATATTATCCTTTAATAATTATAAATATGTAATTAATATCAAAATTATGTCTTTTATATCACATATATTTATCATTATTATATTATTGGTAAGTCATTAATGAAATTGAATCGCATCTCTTCGCAAGATAGTAGTTTGTCATACACACGAATTATATTATCCTATCCCATAAAGAATATAAAGTAAAAAATGTATATATATGATATAATAAATCCAAGGTATAAAAACGTTATAAATATCATATATATTATTTATATACATCATCATACACAACTGTGAGAGGTGTTAATTCAAAAAATGTCATCGGTTCGTGAGGTGGTCGTCTACTGTACACATGAATGATGATTTTGTAACCTATTTGATGGAAGTGGAGAAAGTTGCAGGTAATTACCTTAACATAAAAAAATATAATTATATATAATATACTAATTTTATTATATAATTATGTTTAAATAATAATTTAATGAGGTGGTGGAAGAAATAAAATAAAATTGCTCATTGAAGATCATTACCTCTTCTTTAGGTATCTTCCTTAGGTTTTCAACAAAATACCTCCTAGGAGAGATTTCTTCCAAAACTAAAGTAACTTGGATGATAGGATAGAAATTTGGAATTCATTTTAGCATTTATGTTTCAAAAAAAAATTTATTTATTCTGTGAATAAGATAATAGAGTGGGTGTCCTTTTATAAGTGAGGTGAGTGAAACACTTGTAAATTTTTCAGAAGATTTACTAAAACCTATGTTTTTATCATGAAAAAATCCTAAAAATGGTCCATTATAGAACCTATTATATATGAGTTCAAAATATTTTCCTAAAATGGGATTTGGGAATGTTTTTAGGTCATTTTTAACCCAGATATTCTTAGCTTAACCCACGGTAAATCAGTTTTTACCTTAACTTTGGAAATTAATTTTTACTATTTCACTATTAATTTTGGTTAAAAATCAATTTGACCTTATTATAAATTATAAATTATTATCATTCTATATATGGAATCCATTTTTAATATATTATATTTACATAAGTGGAAATTTTTAAATTAATATTAATCCTACATAAGCGACGAGAAAGTGGGTTTTTATGGGAAAATGTTCAAAAGTTTACAAAGTTTTTATATAAAAAATCAATAGAAAAATTATTAAAATGAAATAAATTTGATTAATTGATATAAAATTGAATTAATATTACTTCAAAAAAAATTTAAAATATAATTTAACGTTATAAATTATTTAAATGAAAAGGCAGCTTTCAAATAAAGTTTATTGTTTTTTTACTATTCCTCAAAAAAATAAAATTTTAAAAACTTTTAAAAACTTTACCCTAAGATAATTTTGGTATTATAATTTAAAAACTGATATTTATTTCATCAAATTAATTTTTTAAAAGTCTTAAAAATTGATTTAAAATAACTACACAAAATTAAACAAAGTTACTATTTAGAAAAAACAATTTTTAAGTGTAAAATTATATTTATTCTTATTTATTTTATATAAAACCAATAAGATGAATGTTCAAACAAATTATTGAATATATATATATATATATATTTAATTTAAAAAATTCACTAGAAGTGATTTTTTAATTTATTTAGGACAAATATATTTTTGCATAGAAAAATAGTTTTTCAAAAAAAGAATTTCTTTATTTTCAACTCGTTCTTATTTTAATTTCTAATTAATTTTTCACCAAAAAAAATTATCTTATAAACATGTGTAAACCATATTTTTTATAATTTATTTAATCTAATTAACACCCACCATTCCAAGAGGTAGGTTATAACTGTCATATTAAATTATAATATTTTAATAATATGTCACATTTCATTTAAACTCGGTGTTGTGTGTAACGTAAGTTAAACAAAATATTTCATGTAGTGAAAGATATCCAAAAAAATAACATAATTTGGAAAAAAAATTCATTAAATCTTAGGATGTTACAATATTCATTTAATTACATAAAAAATTATATGTATTATTAAGTTATAGTTCCTTTGAGACTTTGAAACATAAATAACGGGTTCATAAGAGTTTTACGTCATCTCCCACTTACATCCTTAGAACTAGAACCATTATTTGAAATATCACACATATCACCAATAATCATAACCTGGGTAAAAGAAACAAAATAAATCAGGAGCTCATATTCTCAATAAGTGTAAACAAGGGAAATACGTAAACACAAAGTGAGCATAATGTTACGAGATCATTAGTATAACATATGAAAATTAAACCCTACATATCAAAGATCAAAATTTTTAGTCATGAAAGAAATATGGGTAGTTAGTAAGACATAAATCCTAAGGAAATCAAACAACATCATAAATCATAGAATAAAATTGACATAATATGTTAAATTTTTTCAAACACATAAGAATATAAAACCTTATTCTAAGGCTACACACCATAAAATTCATAACACGTTAGGCTTAGGATAACCATCACTTGTACCTACTTCGGGCTAGGGATAAAATCCCTTGTACGTTCTTTTTGGGATTCAGATAATATCATGTTTACACTCTTAACTCATGGAACATTAATCATTACCCAATTAATTAGAGGGAGATATAGGTCCCACCTGCCATATAATCAATACATTTATCTACCACAAAATCATAAAATATTAATCATATCAGAACCCGATAAATGAAATGTGTTTCGTAAAGGATTAATCATATCATATCCCATGGTAAAAAATGGGATTCATAAAAATTTTCTCTCATAAAATAAAATATCGAGTGAAAGAATAAGAATTTTATCATTTAATTATATCCTGAGGAAATCATAATTAACATCAATGGATGTAATCCTAGATGGAAAATGATTTTGAAAAGACACTAGGAACATTTCTTATGTAAAATAACCTTTCCTTGAAAATAAATTTTTAAAACTAAAAATTCACAAAACATTATGGAAACAATTTCCTTTGAAAATAAAATTTTAAACTATTAAATAAACTATTAAAACATTGAGTGGTATATATGGTGAGAAATTTCATACAGGTTAAAATAAATATTCCTTTCACATTTTATATAAAATCCAAGTGGGCCTTATCCTAAAAAATGCACGAAGAATACTTCTGTAAAAAAAATTTAAAACTCAAAAAATGGTAAAAATGAATTTATAAAAATACTATAGGATCATTAAAATTTTGTTTAAAACATTTTTAGAATACATATACATAGAATAAAAAGTGTTTTCGACCGAATGAAGAAATAAATTTTATTTGTTTTAAAACGTTATTTTGTATCCTTGAGTACACAAAGGGATTAAAATTACTTAGAAAACATGTAATATAAATGAATAACCATAGGATAATAAAATTCATGATTTTATTGATAGATAGTTTATAATATTTCATATTTGCAATCATTAACATAAAAAAATCTGATAAACGATGGGATTATATCATAAAACCCTTACAACTTTGGTAACTTTGAATCATAAGACCCATAAAAGAATAATATTAAATGAAACTTAAAATATCAAGAGAATAAGTCAATTCATTATATTACATGTAAAATTGGATGTATATACACCTCATAAAAGAAGATAGGTGCATAACATAATGTATGTTTTAAAGAAGATAAATTGAGACAAAAATCTCATACCTTAAGTCATAACTTCTTTCACACACATTAAAAAATAATGTATAATAAATATATATTATTATAAAAATATTAAATAATTATACTTAGACATATAATAACATATATGATTCACTTATGATCTTTTATTATCTGTTTATTAATAATTCCAAGTTAAAATCATGTTTCGAGTAATAACAACTTTGTTTTTCATGTGTTTTTTGATTTTTTATTTCCAGTCCACTTTATTTGATCATGGTTCTATAATCTCCAAAATTTAACCAAGATATAAATAACATATATATTCTAGATATTTATTTATATTAATCCATAAAATTAATATATATAAAATGAAATACATTATTCATTGGGACTGTAGGCTATATATATGCATAAACGTTGTTTCCATTTCTTCAAAGAATGAAATAAAAGAAATGTAAAAAATATATTTTCTTTAGAAAATAATATTTATTTCATATATATCACATATATTTATTAAATATTCTTTAATTATATTCCATGAAGATCATTTGTGAAAAAAAATCACATCGCTTTGTTATGTGGTAGTTTATCGTACATAGGAAAGACGTTATCATATCCCCAAAGGAATTGATAGTAAGACGGTATATATGATATAATAATAATAAAATTGTAATTATAAAACAAATATCATATATATTCATTTAAAATATCCTTAATACCATCCATATAAAAAAATCGAAAACACATCACATTGGCTTGTTAGGCGGTAGTCCCATGTACACAAGGGTGACGTTTTTTATTTTCCAATGAGTTGGGATGTAAGAATTTATACATGGTATTATGATTACATAGGTATAATAATATCAAAAATATAATTTATATACATTAAATACATCATTATATCCAACTGTTAGATGTGGTAATGGAAAATGAATTACGTCAGTTCGTGAGGTAGTAGTCTGTCATACACACGAGTAACGATTTAGTTTCCAATTTAATGGAATAAGAGAAGGATATATGTTATGTAATTAACATAATAAAATATAATTAAATTTTATATAATATTTTTATTATATCATCATAATTTAATAATATTTCAAGGATTTAGAATAAGAAATAAAACAAAAACACATTGCTTAAAACTAACCTCTTCTTCAACTAATCTCTTTAGGTTTGAACTAAAGACATACTATATTGGATTTATGATCTCAAATATTAATATAGGACTTTGGGAGGGATTTATAGATAGATATTTTCTATTATTTTCCAAGAAAAATGCTTTTTCAAGTGTGACAATGAGTGGAGAGAGGTGTCCCTTTATAAGTGGTGAAGAGGACACACATTGAATGTTTTAAAATAATACAGTTCACCCACATTTTTCACATGCCAAAAAGCTCAAAATTTGTCCATTATAAAAAATTATAGGTTATAAGGTTGAAATATTCTCAATGGTTTTGTTTTTTAAAGGGTTTTAGGTCATTTTACCTCTTATATTTTGAGTTTTACCCTGAATAAACTCGTTTTAACATTATTGGTAGTAATTAATTTTTTCTATTTCAACAATTCATTTGACCCAAAATAAAAAATGACCTTATTATATAATATAAATTATTATGATTCTAAATATTTAATCCATTTTTCTAAAGTCTATTTATATTATTTTTAAAATTTAATTAAAATTAAACCCATTTACACGACAAGAAAGAGGTTTTCCAAAGAGAAAATGTTCAAAAGTTTAAAAAAAATTTATATAAAACTTAAATATAAAATTGATTCCGATTAAATGTATTGTATTAATAGATATATAATTTTATTAATTTTCTTTTTAAACCAAATTAAAATAAAATTTTGATTATAAATTCTTTGAATGAAAATGCAGTTTTTTAATAAAAACCAACATTTTTTACAATTAAAAAAAATTAATTTTTCAAAAAAGACTCAAAAAATAAATACAATATTATTTTCACATTATAATTTTAAAAATTAAGTTCATTATTTCAAATAAATTTTCTAAAATTGGAAAAAAAAATAATTTTAAAATTATTGCATAAAGTGAGACAAAACTACTTTTTAGAAAAATACACTTTTTAATCATAAAATTAGACCATTAATAGAAAAAAATAAGATGAATTTTAATCATTTTATTGAATATATAATACTTAAATTTATTTAAAATAATTCACCCAGAGTTATTTATCAAATTTATTTAAATGAAACATGTTTGTGCGCATTAAAATAGTTTTTCATAAAAATATTTACTTTATTTTTAAATGGTTTTAAATTTATATATAAATATAATTAGACCCTAAATAATTAATTTTATATACAAGTTTAAACCATATATTTTCATAATTTATTTAATCATATTCATACCCTCCATTTCATTATCTTGGTGATAACTATCATATTAGATAATAATAATTTAATAGTGTGTAATGTTTTGTTTATACATGATGTGGCATGTAACACAAGCTATCAAAGAATTTAAATATAATAAAAAATATATCTCATAAAATATCATAATGTTACATTATAACCCCTTAAGAAACAATTTTTCCCCGAGAAATTCTTTCACTTTTGTATTAACAATTGAAGAAACTTATGCCTCATTACATCCTCATGTTCTCACATATCTTCCTCGAGTTAGTTATTTATCTATAAAAAATTGACCATGTTAGTGGTATTATTTCATATAACTTTCTCTATATTATCCATAATTTCAATATTTTTATCCTTACAAGAAAAATCATGCTCCAATGGTATTACCTTTGAGTTCATCACATGTGTTGGATCAGTTATTTACTTCCACAGGAGAGATAAATTAAACACATCAAGGACTTGAGTGAGGTTTGGTGGAAGCTCTAAATAGTAAGATACCATCATGATATAATCATGAATTTCAAAGGGACTAATATACATAGGGTTTAGTTTTCCCTTATTTCATACTCATAGAATTTTTTAGAGACAAATTTTTTGTAACTTCAAATTCTGGATTACATAGTTGATTTTCAGTATAATATTTCTACTTACTTTATGTTATCCTTATGTGTTGTTGAATATATCTAACCTTCTCTTCCATTTCATTAGTAAACTTTCCTCTTGATAGCATTATTTATCCAACTTCATCTCATTTCAATAGAGTTTTTACACTTTCTCCCTTAAAGTAGTTTATAAAGAGCCAACTGAATACTTGAGTAAAAGTTATTGTTGTAAAAAAACATAACTAGATGAAGGTGTTGATCTTAACCACATTTGAAATCTAAATAACAAGATATTATCAAATCCTATAAGTTTTTAATTGTTCTATTATATTTTATATATGTTTAAGGACGAAACATAGTACTAAAACTGAACTTTATATGAAGAGATTATTGAATATTTCACTAGAACATTGAGGTAAATCTCGAATCCTAATCGGATATAAATTATTTTGGTGCTCCATGAAACCTTACCACTTTGTTAATTTATATCATGTGATTCTGATCCAAATAAAAATTTTATTTGATAGTAATGATGCGTGATAAATTTTTATGGTGGTTTACTTTAACCCATATAGAAATTTTTCCTTTATATGTTTTGGGGAGTCTAATGAAAAAATACTTGGTGTTGTTTTCTCATTTTCATTATGGTATAGATAATGGTTGGAGCATCCCCTTAACCATTTTTCTCTTAAATTGAACATGCATAAATACAAAACATAGAGATACATAATTAGAAATATTTTTCTTTACACAGTTCCATCAATAATATTATTTTACATAGACCAACACTAAGAGTTATACCCTTTTCTCCCTTTAGTTGTGGTTTCAAGCCCTATGGCCTTTCCGGATGTGATAGGTCATCACCCAACTTACAGGTTATCTCTTTTTATTCAAAACTATATTAAAATAGTTCCTATAACATTCCCAAATTTAAATAAACAATAATTATATAAACATAAAAGATAATATAAATCCTAAAAGTTTAAAATACCTTTAATCTTATGTATAGAAAATTTAAGGCATACCTCCTCAAATAACATTTTCACGAAAACATAACTAAAATGTTTTATTTTCATAAATGTTACACAATCATCCTCAATATTTACAAACTACAATAAAATAAAACCTAAAAAGGGATGTATAAGTATTTGAACTTATGATAAACCTTAAAATCATAAACCCATGATGGTATCTATAACTAATAAGTTAATATTACCTAGATGAATATATTCTTTCAAAAGATAATTCACCCTTTATTCCTTAAATAAGGTTTTATATCGTAGAAAAACATTTTTTATTGGAAGCATGGGTTTATCCTTACAATGATAGAATATACATTGTGAGTTCATTAATCCAAAATCCATTTAAAGGGAGACAACCAATGCTCATAGTCACATCAAGTTCCACTAATGGTTGAATAATGTGATTTTAATAGGGCTCCTTCATACAAAATCTAATATGAAATTCCCAAATGAGTAATAGAGGATATTTTTTCCCTAATTACCCAGATCTACCTCATCCATTGTGATTTCATAATACTTCCCTTTTTTCCATTATTTTCAAATATTTTTATGGCTTTTGATCTTCACTAGCCCTTATATTAGGTCCTTGATTCGTATAATTCACAAAATTCTAATACATGATACACTGGATTGTTGGTGGTGAATTATATAGAGATTCTTATCTATTTCTATTTTTAGATAACATCTTCTCATTAATTAATCATTTATCCACTATATGACCTTTCTTTTCATACTTAAAACATTTAGCAGTCCCCTTAAGCCAATTTACTCTATGTTTCCTTAAACATTTCAATCATGAAAGAAATATCCTCTTCTTCTCGCCATGATTTTTATAGTTCATATTGAGTTCTATGTTTCCTTTCTTATAAAAACCATGTGATCAATGGGCCATTCCAATATCTATTTCCACCTTGATAGCATAATAAAGAATTTATTCATAGCTACCAAAGTCCCTAATGGTTAACTCTCTTCAATGGATAGGTTTAAAGACACAAAATAATTGATAAACATTACTTTCCAGTTAAAAGATAATATAATAATCATTACTCAATAATCTTGTAAAATTTTTGACATAAGTACCAATAAGTTCATCATCCCTATTATTTAGGTCATGGAATTCCTTATCCGTTTTACAGAAAATAATATAAGGGAAGTACTTATTGAAAAATAATCTTATAATCTCATCCCTCTCTATATAGTTAACTTTATCTTATTGCCTCATGGTCTTCATAAGATTCCCCTATTAATCTATTTTTCCATCCAAAGTATAGATGGAAAAAATGAATTTTTCATTCTCCAAACACTGAATAATAGAAAATATCTTCTAAATGATGCTGATCCATTATTCAACAACTAGTGGATGAATAGATCCACTAAAAGAAGGTGGATGTTGCCTCATAAAGTATTCAATAGAACATTGTTCTATCCTTCGGTCATTCAGAAGATTAGCATTATTCATATCCTGAGGAATTTTTTTGAGAATAAAAACATTATTTTTCAGGATAACTACCATAATATTTGTCTACTTAGGAGGAAAATCATTTCACTATTTTTCATACTCAACATTAACCTGATTTCTTTGGGATTTAACCATTAATTAAAACTAAAATGCATAGTGTTAGCAACCTGAATCATAGTAGGAAACCACATAATCATTAAAATAAATTACAAGATGTCTAAATTTGAAAACCTTATTCTAAATATATGACACATTAGGTTTAACCTAGTTCACTTATGGTCATTATTAAAATCATTTATGATGGTTTGTAAATAGTTTGTGAATTTCAAAAACATATCCCATGGGAGTATCAAACTAGGTTTTTTGTATGGCCTATTATTGTATACTAGGTAATGCTTGAGTCATGCCTGACGTAACTTTTTCATAGTTATCACCCCTAGGTCCATCTCTTCTAGAACTGTGTCTACTTGTAGTAACTATAAATTGATGTAATTTCTCATAAACCACTCGATTTATCATTCACCAATATTCTATGATATTTTCTAACACTTATAATTATCCTAATACTTGTACTTAGACATATCCCAAGGGATATCACTGAATTATTCTCATCCAAATTTCCAAATATTGTCTAAACCTATCTTATAATACCAACTATAGATACCCTAGATTTTAATATATAAATATTACAACTTTTTAGATGAATATTTGCTACATTACAAAAACACGGGCCTAGGGATCATAAATTTATTATGCATTTTCAAACTCATAGACATTAAAAAATATTTTATAAGAGTTATAAATTATCTCCCACTCAGTTATTTATAATTATAACCCATATTATACATATCTCACATAATATATATCATCATAACTTGGGTAAAAGAAACATAATAAAGTGTGATATTAGATTCTCAACAAGGGTAAACTATGGAAATACATATATATAATGTGATAATAAGTGTATGTGAACAAGAGAATAACATATGAAAACTATACCATTTATATTTAAGATTAAAATCTTGATTCATGTCATTAAGATTATCATTTCGTAAGATATGAATCATGAAAAAAATAAAATAACATGAGCTATGAGAGAATAACATTGACATAAGACATAGAATTATAGAATATGCATAAAAATAAAAAAACCTTATGCCAAGGCTACCCACCAGGATATTCATAACATGTTAGGCTTGTGATAACCACACATGTACCTACTTTGGGCTTGTAATAACATCCAATGCACCTTATTTTTAGGCTTTGGATAACCTACTATGTACCCTCTAATATTATATAACATTAATCATTTCCGAATGAATTAGAGGGAGATATTGGTCCCACCACAAAATAATATATACATTTGTGTGTAGTAGGATCATAAAACATTCATCGTATCAGAACCCTTGAAATGAAATGGGTTTCATAAAAATTTCATCATATCAAAACTAGTTGTAAAGAAAGGGGTTTCATAAACATTTTTCCACCATAAACATAAAACATCCAAAGAAAACTAAAAATGGTATCACTGCATCATATTCCTAGTAAATAATAATTAACATCAAAGGATTTCATCTTATATGGAAAATTATTTTGAAAAAAAAACTAGGAACATTTCTTGAGAAAAATAAAATTTATTTGGAAATCACTTTCTAAAACAAAAATTTCATAATAAAATTTAGAAAAAACTTTTCAATAAAAACATACTTTGAAACTTATAAAGTAATATTCAAACCATTGAGTTGTCATGATGGCAGGAAATTTCATACACATTAAAAAAAATATTCCTTTCAGGTTTTTAGTAAAATCAAAATGATCCATGTTTTGAAAATGACATGAAGTTTCATTTTAAAACATTTTGTAAAAAAATAAAATAGTATAATAGAACTTAAAAAATACTATATGAATATTAATAGATTTTTTAAAATATTTTCAGAAAACATGGATAAAGAAGAAAAAAGGGGTTTCAACCAAAGAGAGAAATAAATTTGGTTTTTTTTAAAACATTATTTTAGAATCAGGAGTATAGTAAGAGAGTAAAATGAACAGAAAACATATATTCTCAAGAAATAACTTGAAGAAAATAAAATTAATGGGTTCTTTGATATATATTTTATAACACTCCAATGTTTGTATGAAATATTTTCTTTAAATAATATTAACTATTCAATGTATTAATTGCACATAATTATGAATTTAAAAAAACTTTTGATATGACCTTAGTATAAAATGACCATTCTACTATAGTCGTTAGGTTAACGAGAATAAATATAACTAACTAATGAAAATTTATTGTAAATGAAAAATATGAATCAATTATATTTTTGTATTTTTGTTAAGATATTTGAAATTAGTAAATTAAATTAATGAAATATATTTTTTATATATTTAATAAAATATTTTTTATATTCACCCAATAGATATTTTTTCATAGTGTATGAATAAACCCTTTTTTAAAAAAAATGGTTGTGGGCGATGCCTCATTTATTTTTAAAAGGGTAAGTTTCTGACTTTTAATGGAGAAACCCTTCAAAAATAATATTTTGACACATTAATAATTTTTATATGACAAAATAAACATGTTATTTGGAATTGGGATATAAACATTTACTTTGAATGAATTTTTCATATTCTCTTATAACTTTCAAGTTTTGATTTGTAGTAAAAAGTACACTAAATTTTAATTAAAAAAAACTTTTTTCATCAAAAAAAATTATATGGTTAAATTTTAATATTTAATGGTTTCAAATTATAAATATAATTTATTTTCATCATTAAATATAATTTTTCCATTATAATTAACTTTAAATTGAATTTAGATCTAAAAACATTTCAATATTTTGTAATATTTTAACTTTTAAAACTCATTCTCTCTTTCCAAAAATGGTATTAATTTAAATTAATTACTGCAAATTTTGTACTTTAAATTTTGAAAAAATTTATTTTATATTTGGAATCATTAAGTCTAAATTATTTAAATAGCTTACTTTTATTTTCTATCATTATAAATAGTTACTTCTGTAATTTTTTATTAATGCGGTAAAAGGGTAAATCGGGTAATTAAGAGGAAACATCATATTATGAAATTACCCTAAGACTTTTCCTAATATCATTGAATGAGTGGTTCTTGACCTAAACCATCCTTGGGTTGAAATACTGCCCTTTAGAACCAACATGAATTAGATTAGTACATTTAATTTATTTTATTTAAAGAAAAGTTAAATATATCTTACTAAAATTTTAATAACTATAACATTTTTAATATTAGATTATAAAGAAGATAAATTTAATTAAAAATAATCATTTTAAATATAAAATGTTTTTATTTATCATGATAATTTATTTTTAATTTTTAGGAAATAAATAATTACCTTAAAGACTTATACTTTAATGATAAGGAAATTATTTAATTGATGAGAAATAAATAAAATAATTAATATTAAAGTGATAATAACCATTAAAAGACCCAAAAACCTAATAAAAATTATTTTTCGAGTATATCGTGACCATAACCATCTAAGTGTGGAGTTATTGTCCATTTGGTGTCTTATATAAGAGATTACGACACTTATATTATTTTATTTAAAGTGATGATAAACTTGTCACATTCATGTTTTAATAATTATAACATTTTTAATGATGGATTGTATAGAATATATATTAAATTATAAGTATTATTCTAAAATCTAGAGTATTTAACTTTTTCATAGTATTTTATTTTTAATTTTTGTTCAAAAAATAATCATAATAAATAATTAAAAAACTATTCTAGTAATTATTTTATTAAGATAAATATCAAATAAATATTATTTAAAATATTAAAAAATTATATAATTTAGGATAATTAATATTTCCATTAATTTTTCTAAATGATATTGACCTATTAAGAATATAATAAATTATTTGGTTTGAAGTTAATTTGTTATATTAAGGTTTTTAAAAAAACAATGAATTGAATAGTGTCGAAATTGACACTATTGATTGTTTATCAAAATAATGTTTTATTAAATTATCTAAAAATCATAAAACTTTTTAAAAAAATATTTAATATTTAATATTTTGTCTAAAATGTTCTAAGGTATTTATTTTTGGTCTTATATACCTCAAATAAGAAAGAATTTCACCCTTTAAATATTGACATATTGGTACCAATTTTAAAAATTAAATATAATAACTAAGTGTTGATTAAAATGATGTGGTTTTAATTGGTAAAAAAACATGTTTAAAATTTATTAGTTTATGAGATTAAAACCCTATATCATCTCATAATTTAAATTGGTACATTATGAATGTTTTTAAACGGGGTTTTATTTTGTTATAAATTAATAATTTTGGAGATCCCAAAAGTGTCCCACACCTAAATTATAAAAGGGAACATCCTCATTCACTTCTTCACTTAACTTTTAGCCTTTAGTCTCATACATACCCTACCCATTTACTTTATCAACTTCTATATTTACATTCTAGAGGTTTTTTTCTTCCTCAAAGACCAGATCTAGTGCTTTAAGAGGAGATTTAGAGGGAGCATGTCGAATAAGAGGTAATCTCCTCCACTGATTTTTTCAATTTTATTTCTTCTTATACTTCCTCTTCATGATTTGTTTCATAATAAAGAACTAAATACGTCATCAATAATATACTGATATGTTTTTATTATTATAAAAAAACTATATTACATCTTTTATCCATCCTACGAACAATGAAATCACCACGTGTGAGTACGTATGACTTACAGTCACCACGTCGTGGTGTAATCTATTTTTTACCACCGCCTTTCATGGATGGGTATAATGACGGAAATAAAAAAATATGATTATTATAACATGATATTGATTCTTAAATATTATACACCATCCACTAAAATACTATTCAACAATTATGGGAATGATATCGTCGCTCGTTCGTACGTACGACCTACCGTCTCCACTATACGATGTGATTTTTTCTACATGACCATAATTAAAGAAATATTTTATAAATGAATAAAATGAATAAATATGGTATATATTATATTAATATAATTATAAGGATTATATAATTATAACCTAATAATAGGAACAAGAACTTATCTGACACAACATGCTTAATAAATTAAAGAAGTTAATACCCAATGGGAGAGTAATAATGTTACTGACAAATTAATGATAATATGATCATATATGATATCATAAAAATGAATATGAATCAAAAATAATTCAATGAAATTATTTAAATCATTATACATGAGGTTCAGATACATAAAAAGGAAATCATACCAAAGGTAAGGGATAGTTTTGCAATCTCATTATTATCCGATATTGTTTATACGTAAGTATTAACTATGGTATATTTATCACCCATGTATATGTTTCCTAATTGTGTTCTCCAAAATATTATTTATATTGTTATACCACTTTTAAGATTCAATTTTACCCATTGGTAAATTTTTATTAAATAGTATTAAAAGAATATTTTTTCATTTTCAATATGAGGTACTTTTTCACCTTTTCAACAAAAGTATGAGGATAATGGTTTTTTAACTGATACAGTGTTAACAGTTTTTTACGTTTTCCTAATGCCTTATTTCCATGAAGATTACTCTACATTATTTCCGGTTTATTTTCAAATAAAAAAAATCTTCTTTTAAAATTTCACATCATTTTGAGAAAAGAAAATATTTTTGAAGAAGAAAGTATTTTTTCCTCAATAATTAATTTCATGTGTTATATAAAAATAATTTTTCATATAAGATGGAATTATTTTAATAGGGATATGTTTCAAGTATAATATCCTTATTGTTCCTATGGGTTTATTGTGTTTATTATGTAATTCTATTTATTAAATTCATTTGTTTTATATGGATTATGTTATGGTGCATAAAAAACCGATTTTATTCCTTGGGATATGATGAATGATTTATCTTATTATAGAACACATAAGAATTATTTCATTATGAGATTGATGGGACACATATATCTATCTAATGCAGTAGGTAAAGATTTATATCTAATGAGATAGACATGAATGGAACAAAAAATTATCTTTTTTCAGTAGTACAAGTATGGAACGAGGATTGAACTCTACTTAATAATGGACTTTTTCCACTATGATGGTCTTGGTAATGATCATTGACTAATATAAAATTATTTTGTATGATTATTTATATGCCAAAAAAATTAATGTCTTATGTTATGACTTTTGGGATTAAGTTCATTTATTCTTATGAACTTTTGTGATTTATCTCATGGCATGATAACACTCTTTCATATATAGGATAATATTTTCAAATTATAGGTTCTTATGACTTATAATTATAATATGATTAAAATATCCTATGTTTACCCTTACAAGGCATCTGACCCCATCCCTTTATATGTTTCTTTTACCCAGTTCATGAATAAGGAAATTAATTAAGTTTTGTCAAAAATTGGTCTATTTATGAAGAAATAAGTTGGAGACAATGAAGATGTATTATGAACCAGTTGTTTATGTTTAACAGTTTCTAAAAATACTACACCTATATGATCCTGTCCTAGATTTGTTATATTTTTTAATGAATATTCTTCAATTTTGAATTAATATCAATGTTTGTAAAGTATGGGTCATTATATTTGGTATTAAAGGAAATGTGTCATTGACCTTTAGAAAATAGGATGTGAAAACATCAGTAAGAACCCAGAGGATATTTCGAAGTATATATTACAATCCTAGTGTTTTATAACTGATCATGAATAACCTAGGATAAAACATAAAGTGTCCTAAATTGAAATTTTATTCTTGATTATGTGGTTTCCCCATTATGTTTAAGGTTTCTCACACTATGCTTATTGGTTTTAGTCAATTGATGGAAACTGGAGGAACTGTGTTAATGCAATGATTCTCCTCTTAAGCAACCAAATTTTATGGGATATGGAATAAAAAATCTCATATCTATGCTCACACAAATTTTTCAAGATATGAATCATGTAGAACTTCTAAATAAGAAAAAGAGGGAACAACATTCTATTGATTCCTTCATGAGGTAGTGTCCACCTACTTTTTGCAGGTCTTATGATCTATTAGTGGCTGAAAAATGGATCAGTACGACTAAAATGATATTTTTAGTTCTCCAATGTTCAGAACATGGAAAATTCATCTTAGCAGACTATCTTTTGTAAGGTGAATCTGATCAATGGTGGAACCTCATCAAGAATACGAGAAAAATAGATGAAATTGAATCCATGGAATGGGATGAGTTCAAGAACATATTTTTTAATAAGTAATTTCCTCATTTTATTTAAAAAATATGGAGAAGGAAATCCTTGAACTTTAGTAAAAGGATTATGATTCTATTGCTACATACAAAGAAATTTTTACAAGGCTTACAAGGTATGCTTTTGAAATTGTTATCCAACCTCAGAGTAAAATTGATTTATTCTTCAGTGGAGTAAAACCAGGTATACGAAGGGAATTATCCATAAGATATTTCAATAACTATGTGGAAATTGTTCGATGTTCTCTCAATGTTGATTTGGAGATTGGAGTAACCCATCAGTCTTATGGGTTTGATAAGAATAAAAAAATGGAATTTAATGGAAAATAAAATGACCACAATGAAAATAAGATGATTTTTTCCTTATTCAAAAAGTGTGGAAATAAACATGGAGGAAATTGTCTTAAAGAGACTAGAAAATGTTTTCAATTTGGGAAATAAGGTCATCGGGCAGTTGAATACTGAAGTGATGATAAAAATATTTATAATGACGTGAATAAAGAAAATGATGCACATAATGCACCTCTTACACTGTAATGTTATAAGTGAAAGTAAATAGAGAATTATGCCAATCAATGCACTAATCCAAGGGTAATTGATGATTATCGACATCAAAAAAATCATAAGGACAAATACAAAGGTAAGTCACATGCGATCACAATCGATGATGTGGAGTATGATAATGAAGTGTTGAAAGGTACACTTACCATCCACTATAAAGTATGAAATGTTTTATTTTATTGTAGATCCTCCCACTCTTTTATTTCTGAAGAATTTTATAAGGGTATCTTCGTATTACTTAAATAATTAGATGTTGAGTTAGTTGTGAAAACTCTTAATGGCATTATGTTCACCTCAAAGGTTTATAATTATTCTATGGTTGAAGTTTGTGGGAAAGTGCTTCCTGAAAAAATTTAGATCCTTACTATAGTAGAATTTGATTTGATTATTGGAATTTATTTTCTTTCTCTATATAGATCCCATATCAATATCTATAGAAGGTAAATCACATTTCTTATTATAGATCAATATATGATCACCTATCGATGAAAGGATGAATATTACCTTCCAATAGACATTTCTTCCATATTAGGGGTCCTGATTCCTATAAATGATTGTTATATATCTCAAATGGTTAGAGGGAAACTAAAAATTCAGAATACATCTATTGTACTGGATTTTGAAGATGTCTTTCTGGATGAATTACTAGGTCTTCCACCAAATTGTGAAGTTTATTATTCAATAGAACTCATATCGAGTGCTATTACTATTTCAAAGACACCCTATAGAATGGTCCCAATTGAGTTGTAGGAATTGAAAAAGAAACTACAAGATAATTTTGACAAGTGATTCATATGTCCTAGTGCATTACCTTGGGATGCACCTATTTTGTTTGTTAAGAAGAAATATAGATCAATGAGACTCTGCATTGATAATTGATAACTTAACAAGATCACTATCAATAAAAAATATCATTTTCCCCACATTGATGAATTATTAGACCAACTATGAAGAGCAAAATATTATTCCAAGATTGATCTTCATTCATGATATCATAAATTAATGGTCAAAAAGGAGGATATACCAAAGGTGTTAGTCCATACAAGGCATGGACGCTGTGAAATTATATTGATACCTTTTGGTATTGATAATTCCCCCAATAACTTAATAGATCTAATGAATAATGTATTTAGAGACTATCTTGATCATTTTGTGGTACTTATTATAGATGATATTCTTGTTTATTCAAATTTCAAGGCAGAACATAAAGATCACTTTATAATTATACTGATGACACATAGAAATGGGAGGATTTATGAAAAAATTAACAAGTGTGAATTTTGGCTTCAGAAAGTTTCATTTTTTGGGTCACATAATCTCAAGATATGAGATATCTGTAGATCCAACAAAACAAAGAGGTTATTGAAATTTGGATGATACTGATAACGGTAACTGGGATCAAAAGTTTTCTTTCTTTGCATGAATATTATTGACATTTTGTGAAATATTTTTTATGACTATCTAATCCACTAACAAAGTTGACTTGTAAAGGATTCAAGTTCATGTGGATGGATAAATGTGAATGAAATTTCAAAGATCTAAAAATACGGTTAGCTAGTACACATGTGCTCACACTTATAGTTGAGAAAGGTTTGTAATCTATAGTGATTCAACCAAAAAGGGGATGGGTTTTCCTCTCATGAAAAATCATATGGTGATAACTTATTCCTCACAACAATTGAAAATACCTACGAAAATTACCCAACTCAAGATTTGTAGTTACATGTGGTAATATTTGAACTAAATATATTGAGGAATTTTATTTATGTTGAAATCTATGATATTTATACTGATTATAAAAGTTTAAAGTATATTTTCAAACAAAAGGAGATGAATATGTGTCAAATAAGATGTTTGGAGTTGATTAAATATTACAACTACTCAATACATTTCCACCTTGGGAAAGCAAACAAGGTTGAAGATGCATCGAGTCGAAAGGACCATGTTATCTTATCCATGATGAGGATCACAAAAGATCCAATATTTATGGATTTTCAAAGGATAGATCTTGAAATTTTAATGGAATGGGAGAAGTCAAATCTTTATCAAATGAATTTTTAACCATCTATACAGGTGAATATTAAGAAGATGTAGAAGGAAGATATAGAGCTACAAAATAAGGTGAGAAATTTTCATGAATTCAACCTTGATTATGATAGAAAAATATGGTTCATGAAATAGATTTTTATTCCTCTCATACAATAATTAAAGAAGGATCTATTGGATGAGGATCATAGTTCTTTATTTCCTATTCATCCTGGAAGAACAAAGATTTACAGGGACCTAAAATAGTATTTCTGGTGAGATGGAATGAAAAGAGATGTTGCTGAATATGTCTCTCAGTGCTTGGTTTCTCAAAAAGTTAAGTCTGAGAGACAGAAGTCTAAGAGGATGTTATAACCATTACCTCTACCATAATGTAAATTGGAAAACAACACTATGGACATTGTAATCAGACATTCCAAAAAAAAATAAAGGACATAATTCTATATGGTATATAGTTGATATATTTACAAAGTTGGATCACTTTATTACTATTAGAGAAGATTTCTCTCTTGATCAGCTTTCCAATATATACGTAAAAGAAGTGGTCAGATTTCATGGAGTTCCAATTTCTAATATATCTGATCAGTATTTGTGGTTTACTTTAATGTTTTGGAAAGGACTTCAACAAGTCTAGATACAGAGTTAAGTTTCATTGTTTCTTATCATCCTTAGATAGATGGTTAGTCTGATAGGATAATTCAAACTCTATATGACCTGTTGAGATCCTGCTCTATGGATTTTAAATTTGTTTGGGATCAACACCTACCTTTGGTTTATTTTCTTACAAAAATATCTCCCACTCATGTATTCATATGGATCCTTATGAATCCCTCTATAAAAAGAAGTTCTTAAATCCAAATTTCTGGGACAAATTAGGGTAAATAAAGCTATTAGGACATGATCTTATTGATGAAATGGATAAAAAGGTTATATCTATTCAACAACACATAAGAGCAGATTAGAGTCAAAAAAAAATCTATGCGGATAACTGATGAAAAGTTTTAGAGTTTTAATTGGGTGACAAGGTGTTTCTACAAATATCTCCATAGAAGAGAGTAATGATATTTGAAAATAAGGTCAAGTTGAGCCCTAGGTATATCGGTCCTTTTGAAATTCTATATCCTGTTGGGAAGGTAGATTACCAATTTATGTTTCCACCAAATCTCTCTCAAGTTCTTGATGTGTTCCATGTATCCCTCCTAATAAAGTGCATACCTGATCCTTTACGTGTACTGAATTCAAAAGTCGTACTGCTAGATCAAGATCTTTCTTATGAAGAGACATTGATAGAGATTATAGATCAATGTGAAAAAAGTTAAATGAAACGATATCACTCACTTGGTTAAAGTTTTATTGTAGAACCACCAATTTTAAGAAGCTATGCGAGAACTTGAGGATGTGACGAGATAGAGGTATCTTCATCTGTTTGTATCTAAGTGATGAATTTTGAGGGTGAAATTCAGTTTAAGGGGGTAGAATGTTAAACTCGGATGTTTTTTAAGAAATGTTTTCTTTAAATAATTTTAATTCTTCAATAGCTTGTGTTGCATGAAATCCCCAGTTTAAAAAAACTATGAGAAGCCCTAAGTATAAAATGTCCATTATAACATAGTTGTTAGGTTAGTGAAAAAAATATACCTCACTTTTGAAGTTGTATTATCAATGAAAAATATAAATAAATTTTATATTTGTATTTTTTGTTAAGTTATTTTCTATTAGTAAATGAATTTAAGGAAATATATTTTTTATATATTTAATACAATATTTTTTATATTCGTCCAATATATATTTTTTCATAGGGTATGAATAAACCCTATTTGATGTATAAAAACCTATATTTTTAAAAATAGTAATTTTTAGTATTTTAATAGAGAAAACCTTTAAAATTAAGATTTTGACATGTTAATAATTTTTATATGAAAACATAAACATGTTATTTAGATATGGGATATAAAAATGTCCTTCAGAAGAATTTTTGATATTTTCTAATAATATTCAAGTTTTGATGAATAGTAAAACTACACTAAATTTTAATTACTACCTTTTTATACAAAAATAATTTAAATAGTTAAATTATAACATTGAATTATTATAAAGTATAAAGAGAATATTTTTTTTATTCAATATAATTTATTTCATTTCCATTAATTTTACATTGAATTCAGATGTAAAAACATTTAAATATTTTAAAATGTTTTAACTTTTAAAACTCATTCTCTCTTACCAGCAACAAAACTAATTTTAAATTAATTACTGTAACTTATATGAATTAAATTTTAAAAAATTGATTCCCTATTTTCAATTAGTGAGTCCAAATTATGTAAATAGCTTACTTTTATTTTTGGGCTTTATGAATAGTAACTTTTGTAATTTTTTATTAATACAGTAAGTGTGTAAATCGAGTAATTAATGGTAAAAAACATTATGAAATTACACTAACACATTTCCTAAAATCATTAGAAGATTTTTTTTGAACTAAATCGTCTTTGGGTTGAAATGGTGTCTTTTGGAATCCACAGGGATGAGATTAGGACAATTAATTTAGTTTATTTAAAGTTAACTTAAGTATTCCTTACTCAAATTTTAATAAATATTTTATTTTTAATATAAGGCTATATGTAATATAAATTCAATTATAAAAACGAATTTTAAGTTTAAATCTTTCTTATTTATCATGATAATTTATTTTTTATTCTTGGGAAAAATTAATTAACTTAAAGACTTATACTTTAATGACAAAAAAATTAATTAATTAATGAGAAATCAATAAAATAATAATTATTGAAGTGATAATAACCATTAAAAACCCAAACATGTGAAAAACATTTTTTTTAGAGTATATATTGACCATTTCCATCTATGGGTTAGTTTATTGACAATTTGGAGCCTTATAGAATAGATTATGACACTTATATTATTTTATTTTAAGTGGTGATAAACTTATCACATTCATGTTTTAATAAGCATAACATTTCTAATGATTGATTATATAGAATATATATTGAATTATAAGTATTATTTAAAATTATTTAGGATTTATATTTTTGATAGTATTTAATTTTTAATTTTTATTCAAATAATAATCATTTTAAATAATTACCCAAAACTATTATAGTAATTATTTTATTTAGGAAAATATCAAATAAATATTATTAAAAATATTAAAATAAATCTAATTTAGTATAATTAATATGTCAAATGAATTTTATAGATGACCTTGAACACTTATGAATATAATAAAATAATTTTTTTGAAGTTAACTTGTTATCCTAATGTTTTTTAAAATCAATGAATTGAATACTGTCAAAATTAACACTATTGATTATTTACCGAAATGATTTTTTCCATTATTTAAAAAACATAAAACATTTAAAAAATATATAGAATAATTATTAAAAGTTCTAAAATTTTCTATTTTTTTATTTATGGTCAAATTGACATCAAATAACTAAATATTGTACTCTTTTAATATTGAAATATTTGTTACCATATCTAAAAATTAAATAGAATAACTAAATGTTAATTAAAATGATAAAGTTTAAATTGATAGAAAAACTTGTCTAAGATTTATTGGTTGATGAGATTATAACTACATCTCATCTCATGTTCAAAATTGGGACATTTTTTAGGGGTTTTATTTTATTACACATTAATATTTTTTGGAGATCCCAAAAGTGTCTCTCACCTCCGTTATTAAAGGGAACATCCTCCCTCACCTATTCGCTTAACTTTGAGCCTTTAATCCCATCCATACCCTAACCATTTACTTTCTCAACATAACTAGTCATATTATAGAGGTTCTGGTTTTCATTAAAGACCAACTCTAGTGCTTTAAGAAAACATTTAGAGGGATCATGTGGAAGAAGAGGTAATCTCCTCTACTGATTCATTCAAACTTCTTTCTTCTTCTACTTCATCTTCATGAGTTATTTCATTATAAATTAATAATTTCATTATAACTTATATAATGAGATTTTATTATGATAATGAAACAAACATATTCCATCTTCAATCCATTCTATGAAAGACGAAATCACCACACGTGGGTACGTACGGCTTACCGTCTCCACGTTGTGGTGTAATCTGTTTTTCACCACCACCTTACTTGGATGGGTATAATGATAGAAATAATAACTATATATGATTAATATAACACTATATTGATACTTAAATATTATACACCTTCCCATTCAACACCATTCAACAATTATTGGAATGATATCATCGCTCGTGCGTACATACGACATACCATCTCCACGATGCGATGCGATTCATTCAACAAGATCTTTATTAAATCATGATTACATAAATGAATAGAATGAATAAATATGATATATATTATATTTAAATAATTATATAAATTATATAACTTTAGCATAATAATAGGAATAATAACTTATCTGATAAAACTTACTTAAGAAAATAAAGAAGTTAGCACCCGATAGACGAGTAAAAATGTTACTAACAAACATATGATAATATGATCATATACATACAAAGGAAATTAGACCTAAGGTAAGGGATAATTTCGTAATCTCATTATTATTGAAGATTTTTTATAAGTAAATATTCACTGGGGTATATTTATCATCCATGTCCATGTTTATTAATTATTTATTCCAAAATATTATTTCTATTATTCTACCAATTTTTAGACTAAAATTTACCCATGGTAAATTTTTTTTAAAATTGTATGCAAGGATTATTTTTTCATTTTCGATACGAGATACTTTTTGACTTTTCCAGCAAAAGTATGAGGATAATATTTTTTAACTTATACGTCAGGAATTGATTTTTACATTTTCATAATTTCTTATTTCCAGGAAGCTTCCTCTATAATATTTCAAGTTTATTTTCAACTAAATTATTTTCTTTTAAAATTTTACATAATTTAGAGAAAAGAAAATGTTTTTAAAGAAGAATGGATATTTTCCTCAGGAATTAATTGCAAGTGTTATATCAAAATTATTTTCCATATAAGGTGAAATTATTTAATAGGGTTATATTATAAGTATAAAATATTTATTTTTCCAAAGGTTTGATTTTTTTTATAATGGAATGTTATTTATGAAATCCATTTGTTTTATAAGGATTATGTTATGGTGTTTAAAGAAACCATTTTATTTCATTGGGTTACGATGAATGATTTATGTTATCATGGAACACGTAAGAATGATTTCATTATGAGATGGTTGGGACCTATATATCCCTCCAATACATTGGGTAAATATTTATATCTCATGAGATATATATGGATAGAATGGGAAATGACCTTGGTTCAGTAGTATAGGTCCAGAACAAGGAGTGATCTCAGTTCTGTAATGGAATTTGGCCACTATGATGGTCTTCGCGATCAGCCTTGACTAATATGTAATTATTTTCAATCCTTATGTATATGCCAAAAAATTTCATGTCTTATGTTATGAATTTTGGTATTATGTTCATTTATTCTTATGAAATTTTATGATTTATCCCATGGAATGATATCATGATATTTTATATGTAGGATAATATTTTCAAATGTTATGTTGTTATGTATTATGATTATTATATGATTGATATCTCCCTTGTTTACTCTTGCGGAGCATCTGAGCTCACCCTTTCATATTTTTATTTTCCCTAGGTCAGGATGAAGGGTATTAGGTAAGATATGTCAAAAAGGGGTCTAGTTACGAAAAAATAAGTGGGAGATAATAAAGATGTTTTATGAACCATTTATTTATATTTCCCAGTTTCTAAATACATTGTACCTATACGGTCCTATAATAGATTTTATTTATTTTTTAATGAGTATGATTCAATTTTTAAATAATATCAATCTATTACAAATATGGATCATTATATAGTTCATAAATATTTCATCAATGGAAACATAAATATAAGGAATCCCAATAAACAATGGGATTGTAACATAAAACCCTTACCAATTTGGTAACTTTAAATCGTAAGCCCCAAAAAGTAATAAAATTAAATGAAACATATAATATCATTAAAATAAATAAATTTATGATATTACATTTCATAGTGGTTGTATATACACATCATAAAATAGGATAGGTGCATAAAATTATATATGTCCCAAAGAAGACAAATTGAGACAAAAATATCTTAGCTTAAGTCTCGACTTCCTTCATACATGTTTGAACCTCCATTATAATAAATATAAGTTTATTATAAACCTATTATATAACCATAATTATATATAACATACCATATATTATTTAATTATTACCTTTTATTACAAATTTATTAAAAATTCCATGTTAAAATCACATTTTATGTAATAACTGCTTTATTATTCATCAATGTTTTGATTTTTAATTTTTATTCCTCTTACATTAATCTTGGGTCCATAATATACAAAAAATTTATCATGATATAAATATAATATTTATTTATATTTATCCATAGAATTTAGATATAGAAATGAAATACACGCTTCATGAAGAGGTTATGTCATAAATATGCATGAATGTTACTTCAATTTAATAAACTAATGAAATAAAAGAAAGGTAAATAATATATTAAATTTAAATAATAATTTTTACTTCATAAATATCACATATATTCAATAAATGTTCCCTAATTACCATCCAATAAAATTTTGAATGAAAAATAAATCACATCGCTTCGTGAGGTGGTTTTTCGTCACACACATGAATGACGTTATTGTATCCCCAAATAAATAGAAAGTAAGAAGTTATATGTGATAAAATAATTATAGAATAATAATTCTGTTAGAAATATCTTATATATTCATTTAATCTATCCTTATTACCATCTAAGTAAAATAGAATTGGAAAAAACATCACAACGGTTTGTGAGGTGGTAGTATGATGTACACACGAGTGAAGTTATTATTTTCTAAAATATTGGGAGATAATAATTTATATGTGGTATTATAATTAAATATGCATAAAAATATCATAAATATAATATGTAATCATTAAATACATCATTATATTCATCTATGAGAGGTGGTGATGGAAAACAAATTACATCAGTTCGTGAGGTGGCAGTACATCGTACAGACAAGTGACAGTTTAATTTCCCATATATTGGAAGAGGATATGGATAAATGTTATGAAATTAACATAATAATATCTTAGTATTTTGTATATATATTTTTATTATATAATAATAATTTAAGGATATTTAATGTAGTTATAAAAATAATTAAACCAAAAAAGCATAGTTTAAAACATTACCTCTTCTTCAAACATCCATGATTGGTTAACATAAATCCTTCTTATATAGGCTTTATCATCTAAAAAAGTAATAAAGGATGTGATTATGGATTTAATTAATATATTTTTTAATACCTTTATAAAACAAATGGTTTTTTAAGTTTGAAGAGAATAGTATAGGTGGTGGCCTTTTATAAGTAGGGGAGAGGACACATAAAGAATATTTGAAAAGAATAAAGTGTGGATTTGTTTTTTACATTCCACAAAGCCCAAGAATAGGAAATTAATGAATATAAGAGGTTATAAAGTTTATATATTTCCATAAAATTGGTTTTTTACATGTTTTTATGTCATTTTAACCCTTATATGCTTAGTTCAACCCTCTGGAAATCATGTTTTATCCTTAACTGTGAAAATTAGTTTTTACTATTTTTACTATTAAAAAATTCAGATTGCCTTATTATATAATATAAATTATAATAATTAAAAATATTAAATTTACTTTTAAAATTTACATTTATATAAGTGGGAAATTTTAATTTAAAATTAAAACCACAGACGTGATGAGAAAGAAGTTTTACAAATAGAAGACGTTCAAAATTTCAAAAAATATATATATCAATGTTCAATATGAAATTGATTATAATGAACTAAATTTAATTAATAGATATATAATTTACCTAATTTAATTTTTAAAACCATATTAAAATAAAATTTACCTTGTAAATTTTTTGAATTAAAAGGCATGTTTTTAATAAAACCATATATTTTCACTATTCATAGAAAAATTCATCTTTTTAGAAAGTTCTAAAAAAAATCCAAGTTAATTTTGAAATCATGATTTAAAAAATGAATTTAGTCTTTTCAAATAAATTTTCTAAAATTTAAAAAAAAATATCATTCTAAATTAATTTCATATAATGTTAGAAAGATTCTTTTTAGAAAGATACAGGTTTTAATAGTAAAATTATATATATTTTTATCTCGTGATTAAAAAACAAATAATTTATATGTTAAAATTTTGATTGAATATATAATATATATTTCTTTAAAATCATTCATCAAAATTAATTTATTAAATTTAATGAGATAAATTTCATTTTATTACATTAAAATATTATTTTAGAAAAAGATTTCGTTTATTTTCAAATGGTTTTTAATTTAAATTTATTAATAATTTTTCAACAAATAATTAATTTTATATACATGTTTAATCCATATAATTTAATAATTCATTTAAACATATTCAAACTTGTCATTCCAGTGGCTAGGCAATAACTATAACATTAAATAATAATAACTTAGTAGTGTTTCATGTTTCATTAAGACACAATGTTGCATATAATGAAATATATCAATGAATTTAAATTTATTCAAGAAAAAATATTTCATAAAATCTCAGGGTGCTAAAAATTAATTTCCAGTAAATAATGATAGAATTTCTTAAGTGAAAAAACTTTGGAGAAAATAACTTTTTCTATAGTTGTATAGTTAAACTCTGTTGAGTCTATGGTTTTTAAACCATATGTTATCACATAAAGACACCCAACACTTTTCTGAGAAAAACTACTCTAACAGCTTAGTTATAATCATTAAAAATGAATTAAAAAGGAACATCCCAATATGGTGTCCTAATTATGGAGTCTATGGTTAATATTTTTTTAAGTTCATCAAATCTTTTATTTACAATGCATCAAAAACATAATCAATTTCCCTCTTTACCAGATTAATTAAGGGTAATAGAACTTTTCTAAAACCTATAAATAATCTCCTATAAAACCCTTCAGTACCCAAAAATGATCTCATATGTTTAATTTTAGTTGGGTGTGGTAAAGAATATATGGTATCAACCTTATTATTATCTACTCAATCATAGATTTAGAAATTATACAGCCTAAAAACTCCTTCCACTATAAAATGAAATTTTTTAAAAATCAGGACCAAAATATTTTAAATACATCATTTTAAAATATTATCCAAATTCTCAATAAAAAATTAAAATGATCCAATATAAATTTTAAAGTCACCAAGGAATAACTTTGGGAAACCTTGAATGATATGATAAATGATTCTTACCATGAAATGTTGAAATTTACTTGAGGTAGTTCACAAATAAAAAGGAAACCTCCACACAGGAAACATACTGTAAGAGCAAGAAAACATGGTTTTTTAATTATATTATATTGTAATTAGAACTAAGAAATAACCAAAAAACCCATAATAATGTAATAATAAATTTTCCCTACTAATATCTCTAAAATTTTCTTGAAAAAAATGAATTGTAAAGGAGTATTTCTGGGTTACATAGTTTATTTTATAACAGTATATACATACCCTCCAACTATTTTGAATTTCATTTAGAACATGTTCATTATTCTCATTCTCCACAATGGTAATTCCAAACTTATTTTAAACAATTTAAATGGTACTCACCCTTAGAATATTTGAAATAAGGAATATTACACCAAATTAGAAAAAAATTTCAGCCTATTTATTAACAGCTTCCAATAGTGTTGGATTAAGCCATCTTTAAGGTTGAATTTTTAGTTTTTGATTCATTATCAAGAAATATTTTATGTATGAAACCTATGGGGATTGATCTAGGTTTATCACTATGTTTTTATCAAATTTCCATATCATTTTGTTTCAAAATTTTCACTTATTATTTTTATTAGAGTGTTTACCTATAATTAAATATTATTATAGAAGAATTATCACCATCCATGTGATATATATATATATATATATATTTAAGGTTTAATGGTAATGGTTTTAATACCAGTTGGTTGATTTTTCCAATTACAGAATCAACCTTGTTTCACTCTGATTTCTAATATGTATAAGCAGGTTAGATGATTCGGTTCTCGAAACATCATTAATAAGATAATAAAAACCATAAAAAACATTAACCAAATCATCTAAAAAATGATCTACACACGTCCAATTTATTGTCCAAATCATTTTCAAAAAAATGTTTTACCCAAAGGTTTTAGTTTCATGAGAGATTCTTCTAAGTTCATAATCTTATTTTAAAGAATATTTTCCTCACAAAAGTAAGAATGGTTATAAATATAAGAATTAAAAACTAAGTGTTATTTTTAGGTAAATATCATAGAATCTATAATATTGTAATATATTTTATCCTAACTAAACTCCATGGAAAGTTTTCATTAATGGACATTGATTATTATTCATTTTGTTTTCTGGTATGGTCTCTCAAAAATTATTGGGGGATTTGTATTTCCTTTTTATTCCTCAATTTTCAGAATTTATAAATCTATAAGGAATAGAAACCCTTTCACTCTAACTATAACATCTTTTAAAACACCAGTAGTATAGTCAATATATTGATTTTCAAGGTTCATCGCTAAACATATTGGTAAAATTTGTTTAACATTTAAGGAAGAATAGATAGAGTGAGGTATAATATAGATTAACGAACCTAAGACACATAAGTAATTTATGAATTTAAACTTATATATAGAATAAGGTATAGTTAAGTTACCAGGATTTTTAAATTTCATAAGAAACTATGGGAAAATTAAAGAAAATACATTACTTCATAAACTTACCCTTTAATCACAATGAATCATTATCTTGTATATAAAAATAACTTTAAGTAATTTAATATACCCTAAGATTTTGTTTATTGGTTCATGTATATGGATATTAATTTTAAATTTTTTAAATATGTTAAACCCCCCGTTATATAAGGATTACTTGATGAATTTATTCAATGGAATAATTCTTGAAAGGAATGGTGTTGATAGTCAAGTGAGTTCTATGATCTTGGATTTACCTTTGACCTCTTTCATTGGTTTTGTATTCGTAATTATGTGCCCAAGTTGTTCCACATGATCTTATTTTTACTCAAGTTTTTGTTCACTTTTATATTCACTAAAATCTTCTCATTTTTTTGGACTCTCATTCCACTTCTCAAATAAATCTTACTAACACTTATTTTCAGGATAGGAATGGGTTGAGATAAGAGTTTATTTGACCCTTGGTTCCAATTTTTTCAATATTATAAAAACTTTTTCCAACTAATATTTAAATTTCTAAAGCTAATAAACATGAGTATTCAGTGTTTTGTATCAATTTCCTTGATAATAAACTATTTTTAATAGCAAGTCCTTCAGGGATGGATATTAGACAAACCATTGAGGTTGGTAACTTATTGATGGATGGGAATTTTTCCTCCCTTGGTAAAATATTTGTGGATTTTATATCTATTAGAAATGTTTCCATTATAAATATTGGTTACAAATTCATATTTCATAGTAGAATTCTCCTTGAATACTTGATTGTTCACTAATTTATGGAACTTTCTGCATTAGTACATGACATCACAGGTCACAATGTCTTGTAATTTATGGAAATAATAGGGGTATTTCTCTAATAAATTACATACTCTATATATTTGAGGAGTTGTGGGTTGTGACTCACCCAGTCACTTTATATCAATTTTTCAAAAAATTTAATTGAGTTCATTAAGTCAAATTTCAATTAAAAGACTGTAAGAATCTTTTTAATTATGAACATATCAATGTAGTAGATTTTTTTTCTTTGAATTGTTTTTTGTTTTGAATTTTTTTCTAAATCAATAATTTATCTCTGTTTGAAGACTTATCAATGATATATCCTCAAGAAGATGTATCCAAAAAAATTATCATTGTCCAATAACCCTTGGTATAAAAAAACCAAGAAATGATGTTTCCTTTTAATTTGATGTACCCAAATTGAAAAAAAATTATATAACATTTACCAATACTTATAGAGATTACTTCTAATATCATTCCTAATAATATATATTTATTTTCTCGATATTATACTCTTTGAATTGGGAAATAAATTTTGAAGGAATATCTTTTGAATCTCACCCAAAATTTTTACTTCTCCCAATTGTAAATTATACAACTCATCCTTAACTATACCTTAAAAGGAGAATCAAAATGATCTCCATATGATTTGAGAATCAACCACTCTACTTGGTTTAGAGTTTATCCAAACATTTCCAAACTATTTCAATTTATTTTTATGTTATTTTTCTACTAATACATTAAATTTTAGAAAAAATAGTTTAATTCGTGTTTTAATTAAAAGTACACTTGGTTATTTAGGGTTATAATTTTGTAATTTTGATAGTTAAATTTTGGTGAAAATAATTCCTAGAGAGTTTAATTAAATTATGATATATTAAATTTCATATTACCATACCTTAAATTATTTTTACAAGAATTATAATAATTTTATTAAGAATCTATTAATGAAGTATTAGAAAACTTCTATCCCAAGCACTCGTTGTTTATAAAATTACTTTATCATTCCATAAAATTTATCTCAACCTCTTAAAAAACCAAAAATTTGATCTGTAATTGATCATTTCATAGTGTGAAAACATTTAAAAATGTAAAACACAAAGAAGCGTAATGGAAAATCAAATGAATTTTTGATAATGTTACCATGTACTTAAGGAAACATCCATCTCTTTTTCAACAATATAAATTAAAACCTAATAATAAATGAAGTATGGTGATAAATATTAGGTTTAATTTGAAAGAGTAACTCATACTTATTGTTTTCTATATGTGGTAGGGTTCATGTGGTGATGTTATTTTTCTTGGAATAGAACCAAATGGATCTACTATGTGTGTGAATTAGAATAACTATAAAATATGGTTTAAAATTAAGTGAAAATAATATCCTAACCATGGGTATTTACCCAACCAATAACACTATTATAATTACTCTAAAGTTTACCACTCTCATTTTTCCTCATTAAATGATCAAGACCTAAACCATTCACTCTCCCTTAGAGTATTTGTCTTAAGAAGAGACCCGAAATGACCAATTCATGCACTGCATTCACCTTACCTAAGTGATCAAGAACCTTTAATAACTTCTTAACCAACACGAAAACTCTAAAATGTATGAGATGTGTAGAATATTAATAATTTTGGGTAAAAACAAAAATAAAATAGATAAAACTGAAGAAAATAGATAAAAAAAGGTGAACACCTACAACTTCATGCATTCAAAGAGTTCATCATGAGAACAAACAAAGATAAATTATAGAATCAATTCATTTTAATTCAAGAGTGGGGATAGGTTAAGTCTCTTTATCTTTTCCACAAATGGGATTAGATATCCATAATATGGGGTTCATGAAAAATACATAAGAAATCAAAAATATTCAACCCCCTTAACAGTGTCTTCCATTCCATTTTATAGGTACAAGGTGAATGTTCTCAAATTGTTCTCAATTCTTGGATTTTGTTCATGTGGAGGTGAAATATTGATATGAAAATAAATGTAATTATTAATTAGTAGATTAGTTTTTAACTTCTTATTATCCTTTGAGTAAATATATTATCTCTTTTGGATCAGTTTCCAAATAACTAGTTTATTATTATCTTTTTAGATTTAGTTTCTATGGGTTAAATTTAATATTATTTTATTTACAAGATGGAGTTCATGGATATCATAAGAATTAGTGATGAATCCCATGGCATCTTATAGACCGTTGTGAATATTCTTGACTTTCCTTAAGTTATCTTGATCCTTTCAATTAAATTCTAATAAGAGTGATATAAGAATTGATTTAACTATGTGTAGTGACATATCATTTCCAATGCCTAAGATATCACCATCTCTAATTGAATCACCATATTACATGTGTTATTTTCAATGATTTGATGGTGGGGATATTTTCCAAACTACTTGAAAAAACATAGAATCAAAAACCACTTATCATAGTTCCCTATATCGTAGTATATGACATATGTAATAAAGGATGGTTGGGGTTATTGTAAACAACAGTACATAATCTGTATAAATTATATTAGGAGACTTGGAATTTCATAAGTAGTAGTACCCCTAAACACATGATCATTCTCATAGAATCAGTGAAATAGAAACCTAGCCTTTATTACACATATTATTTCATGATTTTTAACATATATATCCATTAATACAAACCAATAATTTAAAATTGCTAATGTCTTTGGAAGACAAGGTATATAAAACATCAACATGAGAATAAATCATATTTATTTTAAACTTTTTAAAGAGAACATAAATCCTTTTGATCTCCTAAAACTACATGGGATAACCTAGGGGATACATAGGTAAGAGGGGTGAGATAAAATATCATTAATGGAATAAACATGAGAAACAAACATATTTTGTGATTCAAAGGTATAACATGATATCATAAAAGAGAAATATAATGAGTAATATCATAGTAGAATAACATAAATAACATGGTATCATAAAATCATGGAAACATAGGATATATAAAAGAAAAAAACATTAAAATAGAATAATTCAATGCTAAATGCCAAGAAAACATCACGTGGTGGACAGAGACCCATAGTGGATTAGGTTTACTCCGTAATCCCATACATAACTTATCATGAGACAAAATCATTACCCAATGCATTTTATTACTATCAAGGAACACCCATTATAACATGTTCATGATTATTTTTACTTAAAAAATTCCATCATAATGCATAAAGATATGAATTACCCATGGAAAGAAAATGGGTTGCATAATCATCCCTCATATCATAATCAAAATAGATTTCTTAAAAAAATTATTTCAAAAATGATTGTAAGTAATGTATTATCTCATTAAAGGAAGTGATAATAATAAACATATATATTTTAGAGAAATATGAACATAATTTTGAATCTTTACATAACATTAAAGAGAGATATAATGTGATATTGAGGGAGAATAGTTATAACCTGAAGAAAATGGAGGTTTAGAGAGATCTCTTGCCTCAAGCCCAACTCATCATGTATGTTTCTTATCTTTATAAATAATAAAACTATTTTAATTATTAAGAAATTTTTCATTTTTTTATTCCATTTTTTTATTTATAATCATTTCATATTTAGTTTCTTAATCAATTAATTTAATACTGAACATTTTGATGATGTTCAGCTCATGTGTCCAAAAAGTATTCAATAGGTTGATTGTGGTCAATGTGGTCATTATAAAATCATATAAAGAATAATAATAATGACATAAATATTATATTTATATATAAATTCTACATTTTAAATCAACCATGAAAAATAGTTATGAATAATATACTATGTTATAATCAAGGAGACGGGAGGTCGTACGTATGCATGAGTAAAGTTTCCATTTTTCAAAAATCAATATGTATATAAGGTAAGTATTATATTATATTTAAAAATTATAATTATAAAATAAATATAATACTAATCCTTCAAATATACATTTATATACCATTTAAGTGATGTTTTAATGAAAAATGAATCACATCATTTTTTGGAGGTGGTAATCCACATGTATGCATGAATGAAGTTATCATTTTCCAATGAATGAAATGGAAAGAAAATATATGATATATTAATTTTATATAATTATTAATATTTAAATAATATCATATATATATATATACATTAAATCCATTGTTATACCTATTCATTTGAGGTGGTAATGGAAAACAAATTACATCGGTTCACAAGGCGGTAGTCCTCCATACACACAAACAATGGTTTTGTTTCAGATTTGATGGAAGAGGAGATGGGTGTAGGTTAATACATTAACGTAATTAAATCTAAGTACATGGAATATTTTTTTGTTATTATTTCACCATGTTTGAAGAATATTTTAAAGATATGGAAGAAGAAATAAAATGAAAATATGTGGTTAAAAATTATACCTCTTCTTCGGACAAACTCTTAAGTTTATACCTAAATCATTCCTATAATGGTTTTTTGATAAAAAGGGAGTATAGGTAACTACGGTGATGTAGGTATGGTATTTGGGCCAGTATTGGATGGAAAAATGGATTTTTTAAGGGTGGATAAGAGAGGAGAGGGGTTTCCTTTTATAAGAATGGGAGAGCACACACATGGAATTTTTTAAAATAATAAAATATTGAAATGTATTATTCACACCAAATGGAAGAAAAAAGGTATCTTTATTTATACTAGATAATATATGGTATAAATATATCTATAAAAAATAAATTACAGAGCTTTTTAGGTAATTTTAACCCTTATCTTTTTAGTTTAACCACCCGGTAAACATGTTTAAACCTTAATGGTGGTAAGAGATTAATACTGTTTTTTCTATTAATTATGGAAAAAATTAATTTGACCATATTATATAATATTAGATATTATGATTCAAAATATTTAATTAATTGAATAAAATTAAATCCATATATGTTTCATAAATTAATTTAAAATGAATCCTGCAAAACGCAATGAAAACTGGTTGTTTAGGAAAATGAATTTTTCAAGAAATAGATGATCTTCTATTAACTCTATGACTATAAATAGTCATTATATTAATTTAAATTAATATAAATATAAATATAATATAAAAATTTCGTTTAAATATTTCCTTATTAGGGGTTTTTTTAATTAATAAAAATTTATAAACTTTATGCACTTAAAACCCATTTTCAGAAAATTGTGTTTTTGAGCATAAAAATATAATTATTCCAAATCATAAAAATTGATGATTAAAAATAAATTTATTAGATTATTCTAAGTAAAATGTTTTATATTATACTTTAATAATAAATCATTAATCTATTGTGAATTTTAAATTAATTTATTTAATGAAAATAAATGACATTATTTTAAAAAATGATTATTTTCACTATTCAATGAAAAATAAATCATTTCAAAAAAATACAAATTTCACACTAATTTAGTTTTGATATTTTGATTTATAGAATTATTTACACTTTATATAATGGATTTTCTATAACTTCTAGAAAGTAATTAAAATATTTTCTCAAAAAAATCAATAAAAATAACTTTTGAAGAAAATGTATTTTTTGAAGAATAAAACGACTTTAATAAAAATTGAGTTCACATTTTCTAAAAATTTATCAATAAATTTATATTTCATTAGACCATTATATATTTCTTAAAATAGTTAATACTATTAATTATAATTAATTTAATTTCTAGGTTATAATGGTCATATTTAACTAATATTTCATGGTTTTTGTAGTTTAGTGCTATGTTTCCTATACGATGTTGAAAATAGTTTTATTTTTAAAATATCAGGTTGTTACATTCCTCACCCTTAAGAAATTTCCCCCTTGATGTTTATTATTACATACTGAGATGAAAATATGTGAGATTACTTCTTCTTCATGACTTCCACTATTTCCTTGGTTGATTCTTCATATTTATGATTATGTCATTATACTTTGACTTAGTGAGTTGTCTTATTTCATATAACTTTATCTCTATGGTAAAAGATATTCATTGGATGATCCCCATAAGAGATATCATTTTTTAATGATTCCACCTCTTAATTCAGTATATGTGAAGTATCTGGTATGTACTTTCTAAAGATGGATGCATGGAATACATTATGTACTTGGGAAAGGGTTGGTGGGAGTACTAATTGATATACCACATCTATGATGAAATTAAGAATATCATTGGAGTTGATGTACCTAGGGCTTATATTTCTCTTATCCCAAAATCACATGACTCTCTTACATGGATATATATGGATAAAAACTTTATCCTTGACCTCAAACTCTACATCTCATCAATTATAATCATCATAGATTTTTGGTCGACTCTAAGAAACCCTGATGAATTCTAAAATATTCTTGATCTTATCTACAATTTCCTCAACCATTTCTAGTCCCAAAAACATTCATTCACTAACTTTATACCAACACATAGGTGTTATACATCTCTTATCATAAATGAATTTATAATTAGTCTTTTTGAATTCTTAAGTGAAAGTCGTTATTCTAAGATAACTCAACCAAAGGAATATTATGATATTATCATCCTTTTAAGTTCATCAATTATACTATAAACATGAATTATAGTGTCAAAATAGCACACTTATATTGTCTATCAGTTTGGGGTAATCCATAAAAATTTTCAACTCAGTATTTAGATCATGTTGGAGACTCTTTTAGAAATTATAGGTAAATCTCGGATCTCAATTAGATACAACTTATATTGGTGCTCTATAAAGCCTCAACACATCTATGATGTATATAATAGAAATTTTATTGAGTTATAAGTCATCTAAAATTGAAAATAAGTGAGAATTCTTGGTAAGATAATCCATTACAAAACATATGAAATTTTTTCCTCTTAATATCTTTATAATTTTAGTGACAAAGTTTATGGTGATGTTTTATAATTTCAATACAGGTATGGGTAATGGTTTCATCATAAACATAGAACTTTTTCATATTATTTTTTACTTTCTAAAATACTAGACACTTTGATGTGTATTCTATGATCTTTGTCTTTATATTTTCCCACAAATATTTCTATTTGATATCTTGATACATGTTTATGTTCTTTGTATAGATGAAGAAGGTAAATCTATAGTAATTATTAAAAATATATTTATTTATCTCAAACTTTTATGGTACACATAGTCATGATCAAAATATTAAAACTCCTTTATCAATTTTGAACTCTAAGGATTTCCATTTTCTGGTATCTTTCAATTTATTCTTAATTTACACAATATCTTTTTGATAATCCTTTATCTTCTCCATAGCGGATGGTTAAGAAATCATTTTTGAAATGAATAATGATGTTCTTTCCATTATGATTCCCATGTGCATCATTTTTTGGTAAAATAATATTGAATCCTACTCAATTCTCATCCTTGGTAAAGTTTTTGGATCATTTCTACTTAGATAATCTTCCACTTTGTCTACTTTCTTGGGACAATAATGGATTGAGTAGTCATAATCCTTGAACAACTCTAACTATTTTTATCAGTACATCTTAATATCTTTCTATGATAATTCATTTTTAAGTATCTTATTATCCATATATATTTCACACTTCTCCACATAGATATAATATCTCCATATTTTCAATACATAGAAAATTGTAGACAACTCCAGATTATGTTTTGGCTAGTTAATATCATAAACATTCAACTTTCTTGAGTGGTAGTATATCACTTTATCATACTTCATTAGTAAACATCCTAAACCATTCTTTGAAGAATCACTTTAAACCATAAAACTTTCCCACTTTAGGGAAGTATGAGTACTAGTGCAGTGATAATCCTCTTTTTCAATTCTTTAAATCTCTCTTCATATTCATTTTTCCAAAAAACCTTTAATCCCTTCTGAGTAAGATTTTTTAGAGGGTTTGAAAATTATGACTACTTTCTAAAAAATTATCAGTGACACTCAGTTAGTCCATGGAAACTATGGATCTCCATTATATATTTTTTTCTTAGAAAGTCCTCAATTTCATTTGTCATAGAAGGTTATAAAGATATATCTTTTCTGGGGATAACATGCCCCAATAATGATACTTCCTTCATCCATAAATCAGATTTACTTCACTTTTCATATAACTTCTCTTTTTTCAAAATCTTTTTCATGGTATTCAAATTACTTATATAATTCTACCTTCTTTTGAAGTATATAAAAATATCATCTATTAAGAACACAACAAATTTTTTTCAGTAATATCTAAAGAATCTATTCATTGAGTTCAAAAAGATTATTGGAGCATTAGTAAGTCCAAAAGGCATCACTGTGAACTCATAGTGTCCATACCATGTTCAAAACATAATTAATTGGTGATATCTTGATCATAGGTCCACCTTACAAAAATATTGGGACCGAAATAGTTGATAAAAAAAGTAATATATCTATGATAGGGATGAAGATGGTCGGAATCTCTCGCCAGCGACATGGCTAGAGGTGGTTTGATTTCCATCGACTCGTTTCTCAAGGTGGTGTGCAGCTCGAGGTGGCCACGTGGAACACATCTCGAGGTGGCGTGCGGCTCAGGGAGATGCATGGTTCGATTTAAGTTTGAATTTGGATTTGCTCCGCTGAATGTGGTTTTCTCTCTGAATTTTGGATGTTGTGAAATGTACCATGGGAACCGTCTACCCTCAAACCGGCCTACATAAAATCAAAAAAAAATGATTTGCAGTTAGTAATGATTTTTCAATATGAGTAGATATCCATCTATAATTTGGATTAAGAACTCAACCTCTCAGCTAAGAGGAAGACCATGAAACTCATCAGTTAATATAACAGTATAATTGCTCACAATGATCATGTCTTCAAGAAATATTCTCTATTTTGTAATAATAATTTGGGATATATATGATTTCTCATAAGGCAATAATATCCATTTTTGAATAGAATATTCTAGGGGAGATTCGTCCACCTCCTTACACTTTTATAGAATTAGAGGATTACTTAGGACATCAAGAGTGATATCCCTCTCTCAGCAGTTGAAGTTGTATTTATATTAATATATCCAATCCATGGCCAATATAACAAAAAAATATACTAAAGTAATTAATATCACATTTTAAAGAATATTCAATCCATAAACATTGATTGGGGAGGAGTTATAGACTTTGGATAGTACCATTACTCTATTTTCTATTCTCATGGATAACATTACTCCTATGTTTTGAGCTGGTTCTTAAATAGTTGTACTAATATTTATATATGTAAAATAATTTTAAGATCAATAATAAGAAATTATGTTTACTATTATTGAATTAATAACCATTATACATATTACCACATCATTTTCAGGATCCACCTCAGCATTAGTTATTGCATATTCCCTTACTTTCTCTCTGAGACATAGAGGTTGTTGACATTGATTTTCTCAGACAAGCATTGGATTAAGTAATTGTCTTCCATAATTATCAGGTTCCTTACTATTGAGACACTATACTACAGGTTGGGATTTTATTTGAAACTTATTTTCTTCTTTCTCGTTAATGGAATTTTTCATTTCCCTTCATCATAGATTTACATGATGCCCTTAATTTCTAAATTTGACAAATATCTGGGTCCCCTTCAAGAAATTTATAGGATTCTTCTTACCACACTTTCAAAAGGTGGTGTGTTGGATTTTCTTTCATCAATGAGATTTATCCATTGATCCTACTACTAAAAACTTAATTTTTTGCTTTTTATCTCTCAGCCCATGAGACAACTAAGAGTGTCCAAAATCTATATCGACATTGAGGGCACAATGAAAAATATATGTACAACTATGAAAGTTCTAAATGGCCAAATATTTCCATATACATTGATTTAATACACTATATAAGTATTAAAACTTATATTCAGTGTTGATGATGAAGATGAAGGTGTACCTTGTAAGCCTTGTGATGTTTTCCTCATATGTTCTGAATGTAACATTTTTATTTTACTTCATCCTAGGGAAATCCATCTCCAGTTTAATATAGATAGTTTATGTAATATATTTATTGAAATCTATTTTATTGAATTCTATTCATTACATGAAATCAATATCCTCTTTTAAATTTTTATTCTTGATCAGCATCCACCACTGATCTACTTCCCCCATCATAGGAAAAACAAACAGTAAAAATTTCTCATATTCTAAGAATTGAAGGATAAATACTATATTCAAAATGGAGTTAATACATTATTCTATTATGACTGGATTGGAATATCTAGTTAAGGTAGGAGTCATTTTTTAAATAAAATACTCAATTGTAATCTTCTCTTTCTTAGGAGAAGTAGGGTGTTCTATAAGATTCAATTTATTACTCATAACTTGAGATAGTTCGCTAGTAATTACATGAAGTTCATATATCCCACTCTTATATGTCAAGGAATATAATTGGGTAAATCATAACTTTTCCTATCACATTGGTTTTTGGGATGTTTTCTTTTATTTCCCACTACTAACTAAAAAAAAATATGAGAATACATTAACAAATAAACATAAAAAAGGGAAGCTTATAAATGTAGAAGGAATAACTTATGAATGATAATTATATACTCACTTATGAGTATCTGGGTTAAAATCTAGGTTATCTATGGTAAATTTTCTTATTAGGTTTTCTCAACTAACAATATCTTAAATTCCTTTACAATTTCTCAAGAGAGCCTTTGAATTTCCCTAGCACATCTCACTGACAGTATCAAACTAGTTGTGAAGTAAGGCCTCATTGTCACATTCTAGGTGATAATTGATTAAATTCCCATTATTCCATTTTCAAAGTCTTTACCCCTTGGTATAAATTTTCTAGAACCACATCCACTTTTAGTATCTATATAAGGATGTAATTTCTTGGAATCCACTTGATCTATACTTCCCCAATATTCCAGGATATTACCATATACTTAGAATTATTCCTATGATTTTCACTAAATTATTCCATTCATAATACCCACAAATAACTAAACCTTCATATGATAAAAACTATAGAGACCAAAGCCTTTTTTACACAAATTATTTCCTGATTTTTAATATATATATATATATATCCATTAATTCAAATAATGGATCGAAAAGGCTGAGTGTATTTGGAAGACTAGGTGTGTAAAAATTCAACATTAAAATAAAGAAACTTTATTATAATCTCTATAATGATCTACTAAATTAATTTTAGATCTTACAATTTAATGGGATAACTTATTGAATAATTATATAATAGGGTTGATCTAAAAATCCTAGTATGGGAATAAACATGATAATGAAACATAATGTGTGAGTCAAAGGTATAACATTATATCATAAAATAGAATGATTATGAGTAATAACATGGGATCATAAAATAAAGAACGTAGTAACATATGATCATGTAAACATGGGAAATGAGGTATAAACACAAAACATTGCATAAAAATAAGTCAAGGATAACTTCCAATACAATATCACTTGGTGGAGAGAGTCCTATAGTGGATTAGGTGTACTCCAGAATTCTATACATAATTTATAATGGAAATAAATCCTTACTCAATGAATTAGAGAAATATATGGGTAGACCCATAATAAAATGTTGAAGATTTTTTGTTCCAAAAAAATTCAAAAAATTATAAATCATATATATTATAATTACCCAAGGAAAAAAAATGGATTGCATAACATGGCCTCATATCATAATCAAAAGTGATTTATTAAGGAAGGTATTAAAGAAATGATCATAAAGAATGTACTTCCACATAAAATTAATGGGGAATTAGATAGATATATATTTTAGAGACAAATATATAAAATTTATAATCATTCCATGATATTAAAGATATAGTTAAAGTGAGTTAGAGATAAAATGGCCATTATCAGAAGAAAATGTGGTGTTATAGAGATCCCTTACCTGGAGCATGACACATCTCAAGCATTAATTTATCTTCTAGGATAATAAATTTTTGATAATTATTAAATTTATTAATATAAAATTTTAAGTTTATTATTAGTTTTATTTTGTTTATTATCATTTCATACTCAACTACTTAATCCATTAATTTCATATCGGATGTTTTTACGATATTAGGCTCATATTTTAAAAAATTGATTCTCAAGGTTTACTATCTGTAGTGAGGTCATTATTCCATAATCTACAGAATAATAATCATTATAGAATAATAATATTTTTACATCAATAATTCTTTTAAAATCACTCATGAAATATGGTTATGAATAATGAAATGTGTTACAATCGTGGAGACGATAGGTCAAACCAATGCATGAGTAAAGTTTTCATTTTTTAATGATCATTATGAAAAGAAGGTAAATATTATTTTATATTTCCATAATTATAATTATATAATAAAAATAATATTATTCCTATAAATAAGTTTTTATATATTATCAATGTGATGCGGTAATAAAAAAATGAATCGCATCGCTTCGTAAAGGTGGTAATCTACACGTACGCATGAAAGACGTTATCATTTTTTAATGATTGGAATGGTATGAAAATATATGGCATATTAATTTTATAGAAATAAAAATATGTTATTAATATCATATATATATATATATATATTAAATCCATAATTATATCCATCAGTGAGAGGCGCTGATGAAAAATGAATTACATCGGTTCATGAGGTGGTTGTATGTCGTTCACACGAACTACGATTTTGTTTAACATTTTATGGAAGAGGATATGGGTGTAGGTTATTACATTAACATAATAAAATATTATTATTTGGAATAAAATTGTTATATTATTTCATCAGGGTCTAATAATATTTTATGTATGTAGAATAATAAATAAAAGAAAAAAATTTGGTTAAGAGTTATACCTCTTCTTGAGAAAACCTCTTTTGGTTTATACCTAAATCCTTACTATAATGGTTTTCTGGTAAAACCAAGGACTATAGATTATGGGGAGGAATTTAGGAAACACATTTTTCTATGTATTTATTGAAAAAATGTGATTTTTATATGTGAATGGGAGAATATAGGGGTTCCTTTTATAAGTGGGTGAGAGGACACACATGCCATTTTTTAAAAGAATAAAATATATAAATGTCTTATTCATAAGAAATGTATCCAAAATGAACCATTAATGAATATTAAGAGATATAGGTTTTAAATATGTCTATCTAATATAAATTATAAAAATATATATATCATTTTAACCCTTATCTCAATAGTTTTACCACCCTTGAAACTCATTTTAACCTTAATCATGGTAACATATTTTTACTATTTTTACTATTCATTATGCCCAAAAATTAAGATGAACCTAATAAAATATATTAATTATTATGATTACACATATGGAATAAATTTTATCAAATTCAATTTCTAAAAATTCTAGAATTTAATTTAAAATTAATCCCACAAAACGTGACGAAAAGTGGTTTTTTCAGAAAATGAATTTTACAAGAAATATATAAACTTATATTAACTCTATGAAAATAAAAATAATTATATGAATTAAAATTCATATAAAAATATATAAAATATTTAAATATTTCTTTATTATAGTTTATTTTAATTAAATAAAATGGATAAACTTTATGCATTAAAAAATTGTTTTCATAAAACTATGTTTTTAAGCATAAAAATAAACTTATACCAAAATCATGAAAATTTAAGATTCAAATGAAATTAATTATATTATTATAAATAAAATTTTTTATATTTAAATTTATGTTAGGATAAAAAATATAACAAGTTTCTGAACTTCTTTGTTTAAAAAAGAGACATGACAGAATTTGTAAAATTGGAAATTTTAACTATTCACTGGGAAAAAATCATTTCATAAAAAAAACCTGTTTAAGTTAATTTTTATATTATGATTTGAAAAAATATTTTAATTTTATAAAATAAAATTTCCAAAAGTTCCCTAAATAAATTATAATATTTTCTCATAAAAATAAATAAATTTTTTTTTTGAAGAAAATGTATTTTTTTAAGAATAAAATGTATTTATTAAAAAAGGTGTGATTATTTACAAATAATTTATCAATAAATTTATATTTATTGGTACTTTTATATATATTACATAAATTAGTTAATATTTTTTATACCTTTCAATTTAATTTCTATGTTATAATGGTCAAATTTAAATAATATTTCATGGTTTTTTTATGCTCGGTGTTGTGTATCATTTATACTATCTAATATAGTTTTATTTTTAAAATATATGAGTGTTACAAGTGATTAATATCTAATTCGTAGATTCTAATTAAAGTTACTGTTTTTTCACTTCCTCTAAATTTTCTTATGTTCTACTATGATAGATAATCCTCAAAAATAATTCCCCTCTATAATTGTTTTTGTATCTTAAAGATAAGGTGTCATAATAAAACACATATTCTTCTTCCTTAGATTTAATTATACACAAATAATTGGGATGATGTGATTTAGTCTTACATAACTATTTTCCCAAAAAAAACATATACTCATACGCAGCTTCTTCTGAATTTTTGATTTACTCTTAGATAGATAAACTCTTCATTTATATATAAAAGGGGTTCTCCTTTTATAGTTTGTGGGTTCTTTGAAAAATTTTACATTACCAGGGAAAAATATACATTAGTATCATACAAGTTATTATTAAAAAACATATTATAGTTGTTTATTCGTGTATAGAACTTATATTCTCACATTTAATATTAAATTAGATTAATATTGTCCACTTTAATCTTATGTGATCCCTTACTCTTATGTAATAAAAACTCCACTATGGTATTCACATCCTAGACTCATGCAAGGTCATAAAATTACAATTTAATATTACACATCATGAATGAATTAAACTTTATTCATACTTATCACCTATAAATCATTAAATAGCCCATTTTTTTAATATTCTTATATCCAAGAATGTTTTACACGAATAAATTCTATTAAAAGTGAATTTAAGACAATTTTAAATCAATTATAAAATCAAGTAAAATATTGATAAAGTGGTTCTTATCCTATAATAAAGATAAATAAAAAGTACAAACACTACGAAATCCTAATGAAAATTAAAAAAAATGTAGCATAATCATCAAGAAATACAAAATAATAAGAATTCCATAAATCTATCTTTTTGTGTAAGATGGAAGAGGTTAATTCTATCTCTAATCATGTACTCAATATTATTGGGTACATAAATAACTTTGAGATACTATGGTCATCACCAAATCCTAATATGTCCATGAACATCATTCAACAATCACTTTTAGAAAGTTTCCAATGGTTCATTTTAAATTCAAATATGAATTAGTTCTAAAAAGTTTTCTTGATCTCCCCAAAATTTTGAGGTTTTTGGATTGGTACATGGGAGGTCCAAGATCAATTTCCAAGATAGTGGTATAAAAGGTAAATGGTAAATTTTTTAACTAAAATAATAAGAAGATTGGTTGTAAATAATAAACACCAACTTCTTCTATTGTAGAAAACATGTCCACCATAGAAGTAATTTCACAGAATACTTGAAGGGGTGTAGAAATTATATAGAAATACCATGTTAGGTATTAATGTTAGAGATTATAGTTCTTATATTTTGAAGGATATATGATATTTCTACATTATAAAATTGTTTTAAATGCTTACATTAGTTCAAAAACGGAGGTAGCTTGAAGGTTATAGATTAAAGGGTGCATTCAATTGATAGTGAAAGGGTCTTCTACGTCAAGGATTTAGATGTAGTGGATCACATTAAAGTTATATTGGATCACAATGGAAATTTTATGTTCTTATCATCTTGTTTTCATCTTATATGACAAGTGATTTAATTGTAAAAAATTATTATTTATCAATAAATGAGTTGGTTTTTTATAAACATGGTTATGAATGATCCAAATATATAACATATTATAATTGAAAAATGTTTATAGTGATTTTTATCTTGTATAAATGAGTTTATCTAATATAATTTTTAAAATGTGAGGGAATGAGTTCCTGCTACTCAATCTTGTCATTTTTTAATGAATAAAATCTTATTTTTTGGGATATTGTACCAAACACATGAAATAGAATATATGATATGGACATAATAGTTTATTTGTTAAAAATTCAAAAATAAGTGTTATTTAAAAATATAAAATGATTTTTTGTATATTATCAAGATATTATTGGAATAATAAACTTTATAACTGGATAATGAGAGTATATTTTAACATAGATAAGTTTAAATGTGAAAAATTAAAAATTAAACTATTTAAATTCAAATTAAATATCACTTATTATCATAAAATATTTTATGATGTGTTGGTAAAGATAAAATAATGTAAATAGTTACATTTAGTAACCAAAATTAACTCAAATAAATTTTGGAACAGAAATTTTCTGATATGTTTATGATGAATATATAAATTTTTATAAGTAAAAAATATAATTTATTAAAATTATAATGTTAGATGATGTGAAGTAAAGCAGACTGAATACTATGATCAAAGTTTTGACCATTAGGAATTTTATTCCTAATTCTTTTCAATATTAAAACTAGATTTATTCATAGATATTACTCACTAGAATATTTTAGTGGGGGTTTATTATATAGTCACATAGAGATGTGGTAGGAATCACATGATATGTAATGAGTTTGATAAGACCCAAAAATAGAAATGACCATAAGGCCACTCTAGTGGTCTATTATATAGGATATGATTATACAAGTGCATAAGTATAGTTTTTTTTGTATTCTTAAATAAGTTTAGGAATATATAATGTATCATGTTATAAAAAATATAGTATCCCCTTTATCATTCTTTCATGTTGGATGCATATATTACATGATGTTTAATCATAATTAACCTCACAAATTACAATTTTGTTTATCTCTAACTAATTTTCATTATAGATCATTACGGGTTGTGTTGAAATGTAAGGGTATGTGTATGATTTCATATAAAGATAATAAATATACTCATGAGGCACAAAATGAGTTTTTTGAATTAGATAACATGTTAAATACACCACAAGGAGTTTCATATACTATGTCTTTGGTATACTTGGGTTATATATTATAGATTGAATCCATGTACATGTGGTTGGAAAGATATTAATCGTGATAAACTTCATAATTTGATATCATTATTACATAATACTTGAGGCTTATCTAATCAGGGGTTGGTTAGGTATACTTTTGATCACGTCAACAGTGGATGCTTAACCATGAAGGTATTTTTCATCTCGTATGATGAGTATTACATATGGATCCCCAATTCAGATAAATTTAGGAAATGTATGGATATATATAGATAAGGTATATATGTTTTTATTATTTACTTAGGTAAGGTAAATGAGATTTGATCACTAGATTAGATGAATGAAATGTGAGAATTCATCAACTCTGTCAGTCTATACTCAGAGAAACAAAAATATATGATTATTCTACATGGGATTTACATACTTTGTTCCCGATATTAACTCATTTCCTTGGAAAAAGGGATTATATGATTATGTATAATTGTATATTATATAGTTTGAGAACATGGGTATAAATATATATGTGTTTGACAGAGATCATGCTAGATCTATTTATATCTTGAGTACCATTAACTCTTCTCTATAGGCCACTATTATCTTACCTTTATAAATTTAAGTATTCATAATTATTTCCATGCTAAACATTCATATGTCTAAAGGGACATTTTTTCCAAATTCACTCCATTATGTTGTTAGGTTGTTGGAGGTGTTGGGGGATGATATTTGTGTATAAGTGGTTTTGATCTGAAATTACAATTGGGGAAGTTATGGCATGAGTTTGAAGGATGTGGCATGGTGTAGTGTGGAGATTGACTCTTGTAGTATAGTGGTAGGCCCTGCGATTTGGAATCCAATGATGATTGATTTTGTCAGCATACCTCTTGAGGGGTACCTTCAATGTGGATGTGTTTCATTCCATAGTGCATCGGGGTATAGTTTCTTTGTCTTTGTTCATATGTAGGTGGATATAATGTGGTAATAGGTTGTATAGTGAATCCTTTGGGGATTAGGTTTTTCATCTCTACAGAATATAGGGTAGCTAAGACATGGTTCATGGGTTGCATTGTAACCCCCCCCCCCCCCGTTCTTTTGTAGGATCTGGGAAATATGCATGAGTATTTCATCATGGATTCTAGAGGGTGGGTTTGGATTCAAACCATTAATATGTGGTCTCTATTTTGGTTTCATATTTTAGGTAAAAACTATATGGGTTATGTTGTGATCAAGAATATTGAGTTGTGGCCCTATTAAATTAAAACTAGGAATAAATTCTTAAGTCTATTTAAAATAATCATACCTTCCCCTTCTCCTTCGAACCCTATGTGACGCATGATCCATTTTTAGATACATTGATACCCTTTTTTAGTCATTATCCCTTAGATTCTAAATATCATTCATTTTTTGTATGAAATTTTTTTCTTATTTATTTGGTTTTTCTCCCACTCATTCTCTCTCCCTATGTTATGGTTATCTATTTTTTTAGTTCTCATGGGGTTTTTATTATTTTATGATAGTATATAAATGGTGGGATTACTATATGGGTTTTAAGTTTCTTATGATAGTGTTGATCAGATATTTTCACCGATTATTCCATTTTTTCTTAGAAAATTTTGAAAGTATCATGATAAGGTATTTGTTACTTCTATTTAATTGTGTTTATTTTTGGGATTATCATTCTTTAATACATTGTCTAATGGTGTAATAAACCTAAATAATTAAATAACCATAATTAAAGAATTTAAAATTGATTAATAATGAATTAATTGGATGGGTGTTATTCATAATGATAAAGAAGAATAAAAAAAATCCATGGGATGGTTGGAATAAATGCTCAATGATCATTGGACGGAAATAAGGAATTTGAAATGGTAATTATAAATAAGATTAGGATATAATAAATTAAAATAATTAAACCAAAAATTGAAATGGGATTTAAGGAATGAAATGTAATTCCATATTGCTAAGTAGAAATGATTAATGGTTTTGAATCTTGAGGAATGTGTTATTTGATGAAATATAGTACCCCATGACTTATTGATAGTAGTCAGGTGACATGTGGTATGATAGATAAAGTTGTATCTAAGGATTGGTAGTTTCCCTTAGTTTGGTTGTGTTATATAATTTTTCTTGTGTTTTATGATCTCATAAGCTCTATCACCCAATCTAGGTAGGAAGTAAAGGCCCAAATGTTTTGGGTATGGGTTCTTACCTTAACATCCAAGTTGGTGAGGAAATGAATGGTTATATTCTCCATCATCCTCAACCTACCATTATAATTTCAATATCTTTAGGAATATCCAATCTATAATATATTTAGGTATAGGGTATGTGTATACATGGTTCACGATATCCCCTAGTTTTACGATTGATTTATGTGTCTAATTTAGTGGATTTTGGTTATATCATATACTTGTATCCTAGATATAGTGACTATAGTTTTCTATAGGTTTACTTTCATGGCATATAATGGGTTGAGTTATAATAAATAATGCATGGGTTGTGGAGGCCTTCAAACTCACTTCTTGGTTAAGGATGAGGTTGTGATAATGAAATTATGATGAGCTATATGGGATATTGGATGAGATGTCATAGTTTTTCATGAGGTATATAATGACTTATGTAAGGGATGTGAGAATAGTAAATTTAACATTGGGGTGTGTGAGCAAAAAACTAGTGGGGAAGTGTAACCGGGGTACCATTATTATGTATATTCTTTGATAAAATATACTTATTTCTATATGTTACTTGGTGAGGATAAGATATAATTTTATCAATTTTGGTAACAATTTGGTTTAATTTAATTATCAACTGTGATTTAGTATGCTTTTTCCACATTTTTACAAGAGGTTATAAGGAGTATCCTTTTGTGTTTACCTGTATTCTCACCCCATGTATATATAAACTATTTTCCATGTCTGTAGAAGTTTTTTAGAGATTTATTTGGGTGTCACTAGCTCCAATTGGTTATTCAAAATTCATAAAATTATATGGTCACCTTCTAGTATTAATTTTGGTATTTCTATTTGTTTTACTTTTATATGACATTGCATTCCTATATTGGGGTTGTTTTTTTATTTATGTTATGGTGTTAATTGAAGACCTCATCTTATCTCTTTTCCTAAAATTTATAATAAGAGAGTAAGGCCACTTATTTTTATGCATCTTATACCCTTAGTGTTATTCAGTAACCCATGTCCAAATAGAGGGGATATTCAGGGGTTATCCCCTATTTACTATTATATTAGCAGAGAACTAGTGCAGGGGGGTCTTGATAGAGTTATACTATAGTATATGGTCAAGAGATAGAATTTAGTTTTAACAAAGGCACTGGTGATGGTTTCATGTGTTAGTTGGGAAATAGTATTAGTTAGAATTAGTATATTATATAAATAAGGGAGACCGGCCTATACATGGAATTTTAGGGCCCCCTGTGATCTGACATAGGGACCTTCAAGTTTACTGAACATGCTAAACAATGTGATGATTCTTTCAGGGTAAATACTTATGCATTATGATTTTCTACATCTATGTTTAAATTAAGTATAAATTGGGAGTTAGGATTAATCATAATAAATTAACCTTAAATATTCCGAATTTCTACTTTAGGAGTTCTTACATCTTTTTCTTTTAAATGAATGGATCTAGGTCAACGTCTCTATTAGGTTCACACTAAATATGTTCATTAGGATGTGTCATTACATCACTATATAGTTGAGTTCAAAGACTATGAATATTAGAATATGAAACTCTGATAGTTTCAATTCTAGGATATATAAAAGTATGAGGGTTTTTTTTAGATTATTAAACTGATTATTGGTTGGTGTAGGTGGAGATCACCTTCAATTCTATATGTGCTCAGAATGAGAAATGGGCTTCATTGGTTGTAATAATGTTTCATAGGGTATCCTAGAAGTGGTATTTCTAATTCCCTAAAGATCATGAGGAGTTTACTATTATGTGGGAGATGTTTTGTGATTGGTTTTAGGTTGAGTTTCTTTATACGACCAGGAAGTCCTCTGGTCAAAAGGAGATTCTTACTCTTCTCTAGGAGAATTCCAGGGTGTGGGAGATCAATATCTTGTATAAGTACCTCTTTTATTATGATTTGTGCCTTTTACCCGAATTTTATGCTAGATAGATTCATTTATAGTAGGGTTTACATCAAAATATCGATCACCAGATCACCTAAATCATGTTACCAACATATCTTGAGGTGTTAGTGAGCACATATTTTGTGAGAGGGTGCTATAAAAAACTAAATTTTCATGGGAGGGGGTCACCAAGACTCTCCAAAGAGAATATCTATGGCTAGAGGCTCTCAATTTCTTGGTTAGTAAAAGATTCAAATAGTAGTGAGTTTATTCCATCCTTCTCCATTCTGTTTCATTGGGGACGATAGTTCTCATACCCCTATCAGTGAATCATGAGTCGTTTCTTATGCATATGGAGGTCATGTACATTAGAGAATTCAGTGCCTAACCTTCATCAGATGTTAGTGTGGAACTAGTGGATTTATTTAGTATTTTTTTATAGTATCCTCTGATACATCAACAACAGTAGGGAGCTTAAGATTTTGATATATAAATAAAGGAAAGGAAAGGTAAAAGATAACACTTTGATTCCCCTCCTCTTCAAGGATAGTAGGAATAGAATGTTTATAGAATATGATTACATTAGGGTTAGAGAGTTCATGGAGTATTTCATGGTCATAAACATACCTTATACATTCTAGTATTATTATATCTAAATTTCATGTGAGGCATTATCTAGTTATATTCTACTTGTCTATACTCCTTGTTTGATTCAGTAACTATGTACTCCTTTATTTCTCCCATCTAAGTCAATTATTTGGGACCTTAACTAGATAAGATTCCATTTACCATGGAATTTCCTATACCAATAGTATTATCTGGTAACTTTTTTAATGTGTTCATAGATTGTGAGTTAATGTTAGGATAGGATCGCTCTTGGGGATTTTTCCTATATTTATAGATATAGCCATATGACATTAACCTTAGAAAGAATTGACTATATACTAAGTAGTATATTGTGGATTATATCTAGATTTTAATCATATTATATGATAATAATGAAGATAAGGATATGTTTTTCATTAATAAAGACCCTCAGATAGGTTGGAGGCATGTTGAGTTCTTCTTTTCCTTGATGTCTTAGTTAATATTGAGTTCAGTTGAGGATTTCTAAGTGGAGTTCCCTGTGGTTTTAGAAGAATAACCTGATGCCTTTATGGAAGAATTTGTGATGATACAACCTTGATAATAGAAAATTTCTTAATATAGTTCCAACTAAGTGTTTCTATGATATTTATGTCTTCGTAGAGGATGACGCCTTCTGAGTTGTGAGAGCTACAGATTTAGATTGATTATTTTCAATGGAGAAGAGTCAATTGGTCTAATGGGTCATTTGGGATTTCTCTAATTTTATTTTTAAATAAGATTAATCTCATTCTAACTTTTTTTACTAATTATAATCACTTGAACTAAGAGATAATAGAGAATTCCTATCATCTCCCGTGAATTGATGATCTTTTCAATCTTCTAAAGATACCTAGCTAGATCTATAAGATTGATTTGTGGTCATTATATCATCACATGTGAGTGAAGTATGAAGATATCTAGAAGACTTAATTTATATGTTGTTATGGGAATTATGAGTTCATTTTAATATCATTCGGTGTTATGAATTATTTAAATGTGTTCATGGGATTGATGAATGCAGTGTTCTTTGAGTTTCTATACTGGTTGTGGTAGGTTTTATTAATGAAATACTTGTGTTTTCTGAGTCAAGTGAGGAACATATAGAGAACTTGTGAGCTATTTTGGGCATTCTTTAGGATCATCATCTATTTGAGAAGTTATTAAAGTGTGAGTTATAGGCGTTTTTGGTATATTTCTTGGTATATTTTATATCATTTAATGGTTTAACCATAGAGTTTCATGCCTGAATTCTCTCAAATAAAAACCCCTAGGATAACTTTGACTATAAAGGATCAAATGTTTGTGTAGACTAACCAGTGTCATCATAATTTTGAGAATTTTAAGGAGACGTTGTTTAGTACTCTTATTATTTGTTTTTACAAGGAGGGGTTGTGTTTGAGGTTTATTGAACCACTTTTTATCTTGTATTGGGTTGTGTTTTGATATATTAGAGGGTCGTTATCATTTATGGATCCTGAATATTTTAGCATAAAAAATTTAACTATTCCACCCATGATATTGATTTCATTTTGGTTGTGTTTTCTTTGAAATTGTAGTAGCATTACGTAATTGGTGTGTGATTTTTAGTCTTAAAAGTTCATAGGAACCTAAGGTATGTCGTCTAACAAAGTGATTTGAATTTTTTAGTAGAAATACTGGATGGAATCTTTATAGGATTATGATTTTTATATTTTTATACACTTAAAAAGGGAAATTTATGGTTGATTCAATGAATAAGAAGTCACGTGATGAGGTTATGCATGATTCTGGTGATTTTTAGTGGATGATGGAGGATATTTTTGTGATATAGCTTTATATTAGAGTAGTTTATGGTATAGTTTTTCTTTATCTGATGTTGGGGTCATCATCATTGGTGAAGTAGGTTGAGGAGTCCTTTCTGGAGGATTCTGAGGTGGATTTTTAGTGAGATTGATCTATTTGTTGTGATTCCCTTAAGGGATGGATGGAGGATGATCATAATTAGGGGTTGTTTTAGGGGAGTATCTTTGTTCCTTCCATGATGCATGACTTGGATCACTTGGAGTTCCATAGTTCACTCTTGGTAGTACATCCTTCTGTGGATAAGATTTATCATGCCTTATAATTCTAGTTTTGGTGGTTTGGAATGAGATGATTTATTGCAATGTTTGTCTCTCAATGTTTGGTTTTCCAAAGGGTAGTGGTTGAGCACCATGTTCCTGGTGGTTTACTTAAAACACTTAATTTTTTACAATATAAGTGGTAGGAAATATTGATAGAATTTTCAACTTGGTCACCTCAATCTCGGGGAGGCTATGATGATATCTAGTTGATTTCAGACCTCTTTCTTAAGATAGATTACTTCTTAATGGTTAAGGAGTAATGCTCAGTAAAGGTTTTTTTTAGGATGTATCAGGATGAGGTATTTATGATTCAAGGGGTTCTAAAGATGAACATATCTAATCGTGATCCTCATTTCACCCCCAAGGTATGGAGAGGTATCTAATTTACTTTTGGTGTCCAATTATGCCTTATCACTACTTATCATACAAATATAGGTGGATAGGAAGAGTGGACTATCTAGACTATAAAGTACATTTTTCACATGTGAATAATTGATTTTGTAGGATCATAGGGGAGAAATATACCCCTGGTAGATTTTTCTTACAATAAAAATTATCATTCCATTATTATTATGGATCTAATTTAAAAACTTTATGGTCAACCTTTCCAATCTCCATTGAGTCAGACTAGGGTTGGAAATTCCAAAATGTGATTTCTACAAAGCAAGATAGAGAAGACTTAGGTGATATACGAGTGAATGAAGGTATTTTGTGACCATTATAATTCCTATAATGATCATAGGGAGAGGCATGTGAACTTGATAATTGGATTTCAAGTGTTCTTGAATGTATCTCCTCATCATGGGAAGTGGTGATTTGGTCATGGGAATAATCTCTATCCCTAATTTTTTAGAGCTTTAGAGGATTTTGCACATGTTGGATTTATTGTGTATCAGATAGAGATTCACCCATAAATGAGATAGATTCATAACATCTTTCATATATTACACCTTCATAGGTACCTTTATGATGATTTCATGTCATAAACTGGGGAGAGCTAGGAAATGAATGATATTTGAATATATAGAAGCATTCTATTGGGATTTTGGATCATAATAAAAAGGTATTTCATGAGTTTGAAATTCATTTGGTTTGTGTCCTATAGTGGCATGGTGTATTAGAGGAGAAAAATTGGGAGTATGAGTTGTATATGTGTTCTCAATATCTTGATTTGTTAAATGTTTTATGTGTTTCTCCTATTAAGATGTAATGTTTAACTTTGGTTGGTTTATGAGTTGGTGGATGGTGTTACATGTTTATGAATTATAATCTTCTAGTGTTTCATTTGTATTCTATATTTAGAAATATCCTTGATAAGTATCTTTTGCACTGGTTATTTGGGTTTTTTTATTTCCTTCCTAGGTTTTGGTTTAAATTCTAGAGGATAATAATTTTTTAAGAGGCATCTAATGGAAGGGGATTGGTTTTTTCCAAGCCCTTCCATTAATTTTTGGGTTTTCAAAAGTTTTTTGAAGGTGTATGGAGGGTTAAAATACATTTTGATATAAAATTTTAGTCGAGGAGTTTATTGAGTGATCTTGTATGTTGTGGCATGACGTAATGTGGAGGTGGCCTCTTACAGTGTAGTGGTAAGTCTTGTAGCGTGAAGTCATGGGATAATGGTTTTAATAGACACACATTCTAATAGGTAGTTTTGGTATAGAGTTGAGATACATTATAGAGAATGGGGGTCAATTTTCCTTACCTCTATCAATCTATAAATTTTAGCATCTTGGGAATAAAAATAACTATGGAACCTCAGGGGATTGAGTTTAGAATCTCTATTGAATAGAGGTAGTTTAACCATGGTGCATGAGTTTTGTTCTAGGCCTCCCCTGGGTTAGTAGGATATAGGAAAGATACATGGTTATTGAAACAAGGATTCCTAAGGGTGGGTTTGGATTCAAACCCTTATGGTACAATCACTATTTATACACCATATTTTGGGTAAAACCCCTAGAGGTTTTAGTGTGTTCAAGAAGATTGTGTCATAGTGCTATAAAATTTTGACTGGGTATAAATTATTTAGTGCCTCTAAAGTCTTCGAATCTTCTCCCTTATTTTTCAAACCCTAAGTAACCTAAGGTCCTCTTTTAAAGACTTTATGCCCCATTTTATAATATTTATCCCATGGATTCTAGAGATCATTAGTTAGTGATATGAGGTGAGTGTATTCTCATATATTTGGTTCTAATCTCGGATGTTCTCTCTTTTCATGTTATGTTATCATATTTATTCAATTATCCTTGCGATTATATTATTTTATAATGAATAATCCATAGTGTTATTCCCATAATTGTAACACCCTATTACGTTGTATTAGTTTTTCTCCAAATGAGTAATTAATTTAATAAATTTCATCACATGTCACCAAACCTAAAAAAACAAATTAGTTATCAGTTTTAATATGTAAGTATATAATATGACATCCAAAAAAATTATAGAATTTACATGGTAGTATACAGGATCAAGAAAACCAAATTACAATGAAAAAATCAGAAGATAACATGAAACATATCACTCAATGACCTCAATTATCCCCTTTCAATATGAAATAATAAAACTAGCTTGACATAAAACAAGTAGATTATGTTTGGAATATTGAACATTGATAACTATAACTAAGAATACTAAGGGATAGTAAATGAAAGGAACATAAAAAATATAAAGGCTGAAGTGTGACTCTTTAGGATCATCCAAGAATAGTGTTTCTCTAAAGATGATCATATATAGAATGAAAATAAATAGAAAATAAATGAATCATTTTTCAAAAATGAAACCAAAAGATATGAGACACTAGTATTTAAAGAAAGAAATAGGTGGGAATATGACCATTTAAAAATGGTTGAAGTTCCATTAGTAGTTTTGGGAGTAAAAATGTTACCAATATTTTTGAATAAAAAGTAAAATAATTTAAAACATTCTTGAAAATACCACTTTAACCATTTTTCTATGATATTATTAAATAAGAAAATTTTATTAATGTTCTTATATTAAAAAATTATACTTGGTCCAAAATTTTGATACTAGAAATTTAGAGCCAATATAAATACAATAAAGTAATCATTAGTTTTGTATAAGAATAATGTAATTATTATTATCTAAAATGTAATGGGTTATAAAATAATAATTTAAGATATGTTTATAGTAGTATAACATTTACTAACAATACTTATATTGTTATACACATAATATTTAAATAAATATAATTAAAACAAATATGTCTAATGATAAGTAGAATAATAGTTTATAAACACATATTCCTATAGTAATAAACATTTTAAAAAAATGAAAATTATGAAACATTAACACAAATGAATTATAAGAAGTATATACTTATATAATATACTATTTATTATAAGACATGAAAATTAAAGTGAATGGATTATTAATTGAAAAATAAATGTAGTTTTTTATAAGTGTTGTAATATTTATATGATTATACATAAAATAAATAATTTACATTTAATATTTGAAAGTTAAAAAACTATTCATATTATTTAAAAACATATGGATGTGATGATGATTGTCTGATCACTTTAATCAATGTTTTTTAATCATTCTAAGTGATTATTGTTCAAATTTAAACACATTATTATCTTCCTCCCCTCAAAAATACAATAGACGAATGATGATAAATTTATTTCTACAAGTACAGATATAACTAGGGATGTGTAATGTAGGGAGTGATAGATTAAGGATTTTTAGAAGCCTAATGGGTCAATTAAATTGATTAGTTGGTCATTTTATCCAATACCACACACCTGTGATGCATATTACCGAGTATATATATACACACACAACACATCACAGTCTTCAACCTCCTGTAAGAAGCCATTATTTTTCCTCTTAAATGAAACTATAGGTTGCGATATGTCATCATCTTCCCCATTTCATACAACATTTTCACGGCCTTCAGTTGAATATATATATACTTATAAACACACTTGATTTCCAACAAGGCGTGGTACTTAAGTGTTGAAATATTACATTATGAATAGAGAAAATATTAAAAAAGTTTTGTATAGGTTTAGAAATCTATGTTGGGGATGAAACAATAGAAAACAAAACACTTTATTGTATAAGAGTCAACACACTATTATTTTTCCATCACCGAAATAGATTTTAACATATATTTATATATATATATATATAACATATATTGAAAACCACAGTGAGGGTGGCCTATATAAAGGGACCTTTCTTATTAAATATGGACCCCAAGAAGAATTTTTTAGATTCATCATTATATATGTATACTATTGTATTGTGTTTAAAGAGATAAATATGGTTCCTAGAAGTAAATATGGTAAAGAGTCCAAAAAAGAGATATTTTAGTGTAGTTTAATTAGAAATTAGGTAATGTAAAATAGTTTTTGAAATTTAAAATTCCATTTTAAATCAAAACTATAATTAATTTTAATTGAAATTATTTTTTTAAATATTTTATTTATAATTTAATGTGTAATGGAATAATATGTTTTATTAGAAATTATATTCTAATATTTTTCTATGAATTAGGTTTTAAAATCATTTTAAAAATTAGAATTAGTTTTAAAGTTATCATTTTATGTGAAATCATTTCCAAAATCACTATTTATTTTTTTCAAAACACTCTATGTAAGGGAAACCTCATTAAAAATTATAATCTTATATAATGTATTTTTTATTTAGTTGTTTGTTTCATTTTATGAGAGAGGATCTTAATTTAAAAAAAAATTGATTTCAAGTGTGTCTTAAGAAGTGTAAAATCACCATTCTAGGTGTAAATCTCATTTCATATTTATTATTTTATGTGTGTAATATTTTTAATAAAACATGATTATTCTTGAAGTAATTTTAACTTTATGGAATATCCTCTTTTATAGATACATGTTTTTTATTGATTATATGGCTTTGCATTATTTTATTCTGATTGTAATTCCATGTATACATGAAAATATTTTCTCAATGTAAAATTTTAATTTCATTGTCGTTAATTCTAAAATAAAATATACATAAGAATATGTGTGTGTGTGTGTGTAAATATATCCATGGTTATTTTTAAAAAATTTATTTTCTGATGGAAATATACAGTAAATAAAAAAATAAAAAACATCCAAGACATAAAATGTTTTCAAAAACTTGGTACATGGACTTTATAAACATTATGAGGTATGGAGAGTGAAACCAAATCTAAAGGGACTTCTTCTACTAAGTGACAGGTTGGCCCTATATAGTCTTCAATGTTCGAGGTTTCCCCATGGTTTTATTAACTTGTGAAGTGTATTCTAAAAAAAATCACTTGATTCTTATTAATAAGAAATAATTTTATATATTCCAATAGTTAATAATTTTTTATTTATAATAGATGTATTGGTTTTATTCAAGATTTAGTTATTAAGAAAAGTGGTTTATATATTTTAAAGTGATTTAAAAAAAAATTTCTTGAAATTTATTTTCTCTTTGAAAAATATTTATATAAATTTATGCGAAAATCAATTTTATGTTTAAACAATGTTTTATTTAAAAAAATATTTATTTAAAGAACTATTTTTTTTAAAAAAAAACTAATATTTCATAAACATGGATAATTTGATTTTAAATCCTATTACGGGTTCATTTACTCACCTGATTTTTTAAAATTATTTTCACAAGGATTTTATATGAGTAGGATTTACCCTAAATACATGTCTCAAATATACATATTTAATAATACAAGAGAATGAGTATAATTCATAGAATTTTTATTTTATAAAAATATACTTGATCGATATAGTTTTTTTAAAATTTCCTAATCCTTTGAAAATATTAGTATAAGACATTCTCAAAAATATAAGGGATATATGTTTTTCTGTGATGTTATATATTTTAATTAAAACATGTAAAATGTTTTTAACACTAAATCCAGTAGTGTGGGTCTTGCGTATCACAATATGGATTTTGAGTTCCTTTCAATATAGGTGATCGAAGATCTATATCTGTTATTCCATTATTACTTAGAAAATATTGAAATTCTTAGGGTCATGGATTCATTTCTTTTATCTTGTTTTGTATAGGAGATGGATTATCTTGATTTAAATTCTTAGGTAATGGTGGAATCAACCTAAATAAGATAATAACTATAATTATGGAATGTAAAATTTATTAATAATTAATTCAAGGTATGAGTGTTATTTATGTTGGAACTAATGAATAATGTTCTACAAGGGATGGTTAGAATTAATCCTCTATGAGCATTGGATGGGAATTCAGAATTTTAAATGAGAATACTATAGGAAAGTTAGCCTATAACCATGATCAAAACCCAAATGTGGCTATAGATTAGTGTATAAAGGGCCTACTTCCATAGTAAACATTCATCCATGGATATAGTCTTTCACAGAGAAATATATTTTCATGGGAGTATCATGGTAAATGGCCTATATCTAGACAGTAGCTATAGGTAACCTATTTCCATGATCATTCATGACTATGGAAATCGGTATGGATTCCATGGACCAATAGCCATGGTTTTTCAAGATTGTGGTGATAGGGGGTCTATAACCACAGGTAGGCTAGCTCATGGCTATAAGGTGTTGTGGTGAATTAATATTATTAATAATTTAATAAAAATAATGATGTTAATTTATAAATTTTCATACACATAAATATATGTGTGTGTGTGTGTTTCATATATATTTATAACATGTATGTTAATGGTTTTTATATGGTTCCATTATCTATAGAAATGAGATACAGGTTTGAAACCGAATTGTAACATATTTTCGGGACCCTATTTCTACAACCATATTGCTCATGGAAATATGGTTCCATTTGGAAGGAACCAATTGTAACAATCATGACCAAGGAAATAGGGTCCTATCACTGTAGTCAATTCTCATGGAAATAGCTAGTGTGCCCATGGTTATAGGCAAAGTGATAATTCCCCTGGGTTTCCCTGACCATGGCTATAACCTATATCCAGGATCAATGGGTCTATAGTCATGGGAATAGCCCTTGGCTATAAATAAATTTTATATTAGTGGAATTATAAAGTGGGATGTCTTGTATTGAAATTAAATGATTAAACTATAATTAGTAATTGGGTTTAATAAATGAATAGTAATTTCTAATTACTAAGTGAAAATGATTATTGATGTTTAATTTTGATTCTTGTGTGCTTATATAAAGTATGGTTTATTAGGCCTTAGTGGTGGAAGATGGATTACAAGTGGGATGATGGCTATAGTTTCATTTAAGGCTAGGTAGTTTCCTTAGTTTGGTTTTGTGATATACTTATTTTAACATTTTATGATCCCACACACTTCACCACCTGATTCGGGTGGGAATCTTATGCCCAAATTTTTTGGATATATATTCCCCCCTAAAATCTAGGTTGGTGAGGTAACATATGGATAACTTGTTCCTCTTACTTACTCTCCCTTTGGAGTTAAATGGTGTGTAGGTATATCTATGTTGTAATGGATTAAGGTATAGGTTATGTGTCTACATGTGTTTCTGATGGTTCTTAATTTTACTGTACATTTATGTGAGTGTTGTAGTGTCTTAAGTTTATAACATGTGATTATATTCCTACTATAGTGATTGTGACTTATTATAGGTGTAACTATATGGATTGTGGTGCATTTGTGTTATAATTCCTGATTCATGATATTTTGGGGTATGAGAGTGACAATCCAATATGGAAGTAGAAGTGGGGTACCTTTCTTATATATATTATTTGATATGGATATACTTATTTTTATGTTTAACTTAGTGAGGATAGGATATAGTTTTACCTATTTAGGTAATGAGTTGGTATCATTTGTTTATTCATTGTGATTCAGTATGCATCAACCACATTTTCATAAGAGGTTTTGGGGAGGATTTTACTGAGTATACTTATATGATCACCCCATTTATATATAATTTTTTTTTCTGGTCCATAGGATATGGTTGGTGATTGAACTAGGTTTTACATGATTTAAGTGGTTTTTTAGGAGCTTTTAGAATTCATAGTCACTTCCTAGACATTATTTTTGTATTTTTAGTTATTTTACTATTGTATGAAATTGTATTCATCTATTGGAATGAATTATTTTTTATGGAGTTTATTTGTGGGTCTTATATTATCTATTTACTTTAAATTTATAAATATATGATAATTCCTCTCATTTAAATTCATTTTATACCCTTGGGGCTAGTTAGTAGCCCATTATTTTAGAGTTAGGCTTCAGGGGTCATCCCCATCTTCACTACCAGCCTAGGAGGGGTACTAGTGGAATGAGGTTTTATACTATGGGGTCACACTTTGAGGTTTTATGAATGAGTATTAAGTTTATGAAACTTTGAAAGCTACCCCAAAAGTGTTTTAGAAGATATATGGAATGATTTATGGATATAATATCACACTTTGTTACATATGATGTAACATGTGGTGAATATTTATCATAGATTATCAAAAAAGAGTTTTGTAAATTTATAAATGATGTTTTGGATATGATTTCATAATTTATTACATATGATGTTAAATAAGGTGAAAATATTTTAATTTTATGAGGTTTTAGTGAAAGTTATATATTTTTGGAATTTTTCACAAAAGGAACCACCATGGAATGGTGGTTTAGACCACATCATGGTTCTCCTCAGGATATTCCATGGTGTGGTGAGTGTTTCCATACCATATTGGTGTACATGGATGTTTCATGTATTAAGTGATAATGAATTAGTATAATTACTTCTCCCACTCCAAGCTATCATGATCGATTGATTATTATTTCATATTAATCTAGAGGATTTTGAACATCTTAATCATTCATTTAATCATTAAACAAATAAATCAAAAATTATGGGATATAATTTACAAAGAGTTGTAACATATGAAATGGTTATGAAACATTTCATTCAATGGACTAAATTTCGGTAATACTAATGGTCTCCAATTATGGATATATAAATGGGACTATAGTATATGATTCTTACAGTATCAGAATTTTGTGAAACTCCCTTGAAAAATTACTCTCTAGATCCTGATTCTCTTTTATAGTTAAAACTGATGTTTTATAAAATCATGGATTTAGAGAGGTCCTTTCCAAGTGATAGGATATTACCATGACATGTGGATACCCTAAGATTTAGGATTTCATTGTTTTATCTTTAGTTATCATCATCAAAGACTTATTTGATTCTCAAATCAATTGGTAAGGTATATCATCTACTTCTTCATTTTAATATTCATTCCAAATGTAAAGGTAGATTTGGGATGTTTTTTGTTTTTAGTGTTGTTCTTACATTGTGTTTGGATGAGTTTATTTCCTCAAAACCTTTATATAACAATGTATAAAAACCATAACATCTTTTATGTTTTAAAATACAAAAATTTTATCAATTTAAATTCAAAAAAATATAAAAAACTCATGATATCATTATCTCAAAATAAAATTTATTTTTCAATGGATGTGGTGTTATAGTAAAAGATTATATGAGGTTGAATAGTGGAGGTTTAGTTTATTGAAGGTGGTTCATTTTAGTAGAGTAGTTAAGGTCAATTATAAGAGGTTAGATGGATAGACCAACCATTGTTCAAAGGGATTAAATCAACTGGGGGTGTATTAGTCAACCAACGAAAATAATCACTTAAGAGTTTTCAAATAAGATATCACCTTAAGTGATTATTATGATACATTATTTTTTAAAAATTTAACATAAACATATATGATTATTTTCTTAAATAATTTTCATATATTTTCATAACAATAATACCCTGCTTATTCATACTGAAGTTCCGATGAAATATTTGGGAATATAACTCAGTAGGGTCTCAAAAATAACCCTTAATATATGCCATCATGTGCACATGAATTAATGATCAAGATAAAAACAATAAATAAACTTGGTTGTGGGGTTGTCTCATGCTAACCAAACCACCATGACACTCGATGAGGTACACATTCACGTCAGGCCACTGTGTGCTACCCAAGCCACCACGATGCCTGGCCACACCTACTTCATCACTATAATATAATATAATTAATTATCTTATTCCACAAAATTTGATTCTCAAATCATACCCAAATACTTAGGGTAGGATGTCATTCAAACCCTAATCTACTACCGGAAGGTATGGGATATAGTCATGCATCCACATCTCACCCCACTACCTTATCACTCAAGGTAGGGCCCATCATTCATGTCTCATGTCACATCACAAAATGTACCTTCATAGGTGGTCTTTTACCATGACCCAATCCTAAAAAAGTAAGGTACATCATCCGCATCTAGAATCATACTAGGATCTAGCCCTTAATGAGTGATCCTCAACCCAAGTCACTCACAACAATGTCTTAATTCATGCACACTCGTATCCCATCACACCCATGGTGATCCCACTAGCCATCTCACTCATGGTGAGGCTATTACTTAGGATCCAATCCCCAAACATCATATATCAACTATCACAAGAACACTCATGTAGAATAATAAAGGCACATAACCCATCACACACCTCACCAAATGATCTCATGGAACAAGTCACTCAAGACTTATCCCCTCACCATGAATAGGTCTCACCTCACCCAATAGGTCATCCACTAGGTCCTATAGACCAATCATAGTCTATGTTCATCGATAACATCAAACACCCATCACCCATCGGTGAAAAAATTGCTTAAGGGATCATCCTGAACTAGGACCCACAACATGATCCAATATCACCAAAACCATAATTTCTCTTAGTCCCTCTACCTAGGGATCATCAAAAACCATCACACTCAACCTGGACCTATCTTCAATAGGTGGAGTCCAATCCCTATCTAAAACCCTCTTAATAACTCAATCCTAAGACTCAAATAAATCCCACAACCCTCAATTGGCTCTCACCATGCATCTCTTAAGGGAGATCCATCTACATGTAACCTAGAGGAAACCCCACTCAATCACATACACTAATTCTCAAAAGACTTATCCCACTCACCTCACACACCAATACTCTCCTCCTCCCCCTAGAGGGATATCCTAGTCACTCACAAGATATACAACCATCTCACTGATTATCACTCATCCCCAGGCACTTCAACCCTACCTATTATCCCTAGGATCCCAACACAGGATATCTCGAACCTCTATTCATACCTTGAGACCTTCCCAAAGCCTCACATCAAAAAAATTGTCACCTTACCCCTAGAGACATATCTATCAGGTGATCTAGATTTACCTAAGGTGATAAAGATCACTTAGTCTCATCCTGAGTGGTTCAATGCCACCCCATCACCTTTTCTAAGGGACCACTTGGTCTTTAATTTTTCTAGCCAAACCCATTTAGTTATTCAAGAATTATAATCCATGCATAAATAAGCATATGAAATTTTATTATATGGTTCAACAATATTGATACAAAAGTTAACCTCTCACTGAGCTCCGTCAAGCCTTGTCCAAGCCCACCGAGCCTCATCCATGCTCTCAGACACATATATCACTAAAAACATCACATGTAATTAGTTATAAACAATTATAATTAATTATTTAACTAATATTAAATATTAAACCTTGTCTATAAACTGATCAAGCATCTCTGATTCACTAAAATCCTTTCTGACAACATGGGATAAACCTTTCGAGACCTCCTCTGGCCATCTCACATGAAAATCGTATCATCATTTCCCAATTCTACCATTCCCTGGAATAATAATCCCTGAAACCCTATATTAATTCATCTAAATTATAATCTAATGAAATAATAAAAAATTAAGGATTTTAATAGAAGAATTCATTTGAAAAAATCCATCATAATGTACTATAACATATCCCCTATTAAGTGGGATTGAAGAAGGAGAAGGGAGGGGGAGAGCCAACCGAATGGCCTCTCCCTAATTCCCCAAACCACAAAAACCTTGAGGTCCACACACTCAAAAAAGATGGATTTTTTCCACTAAACAATCACTCATGAGTCATTTTCATCAAAAATAAGGGGTTTGTGACACAGAGAGGGATTCATAGTGTGAATTAGTTCTCCATAAGGGAGGTGGATCTGCCTCCTTCATTCATGGTGTAAATCCTTATGACCATATATATTCATAATAAAGAGCACACTGGGAAAAGGGACATCCCTCAGGTTCAAACTATTCACGATGTGACCCTTCCTAGATCACAACAAAAACTACTACAGGTAACTAAATTTCAGAGCCCAGGACACCAGACCCTGCTCCAATGCTCACTTGAGAACCTAGACAACTAACCGAGACTTATTACTCCTCTAAAAATATCTCCTTGAGATGTATCAATACTTAAATTCTATATGTAGATTTTAATTCATGGAATGACCACAGATCCTGGTCAAAAATTCAAAATTACTCCCAAAAGTCATGACCTAAAAATCCATGGGCATTACAAACTCCCTGTTATAAATCTTATCATCCCCTAGAAGCCTTAATTGTCCTTAATTCATCATGAATAACCTATCTTTGTCCTAAATTCACTTGTATAATGTCATTTTCTACTATAGAATTATAACGATCTTCCTCCATGCAACATCAAGCACCAAGAACATTACTCACCAAAATCCAAGCCATCCACTCACCACAAATTCAAACTCTAAGATTTCACTCACTACATCCATTTACCCTGAGTAACCATGGTGTCTTCAATAAATTCATCCCAAATAATATGGTGGCCACAACCATATGACTCCACTCATTAACATCAATACCAAGCCATGTTGTTCCAAAACATAGGAATCACTTATCAAAAACACTCTTCCAATAATCCAATACTATACCAACCATGTATTGAACAACACTTTTGATGTAGTTACCGCCTTACCACACCCAATTCCAAAGAATAATAGTAGTAGCTCCTCCTCTGGACAACTTTCAAAAAATATGCTTAGCCCCAAACACTGACTCATCACCACACCACTCGAATATAATACCTTAACACCCAATGTCAACAAAAGATCATCAAAATACACACAGAAAATTCTGAACTCAATTCTTGGTGTAATTCCATTATTGGTTCACCAACCACTACACCAGTTATCATTATGTCACCTTGAGCACTAACACACCTCTGATCAAACTCGCTCTCTAACCACACCAATTATACTCTAATCCCAATTCTAATACACTAACTCTATCCAAAACTAAATCTAAACATAAAATTTGGTATTTTCCAAGTAACCAGATCATATTATATCCTTACTCCCACTATAATCCCAGTACCACCTTGACTATCCACCAACTGGTCACATTTCAACCATGACCATTCTGACATGAGGGTCACTTTCCTATGTCCAATACAACACTTCCTTCCATAATACTATCATTATAATCACCCACCAAATTAAAACCTAATATTTATGGATCTGATTATGTACATTGCTGAATAATAGACTAAACATGACCAACTCACTCATACACATGTTCCAGCATGAAACACCAAACTCTTCTTATTCCTAGCTCACTGGGAATGAAGTCCTCTAAAAAAATGGTGCACTACCTAACCCATCTCTTACCTTAAAACATTCATAGAGAACTAACCCAAGGAGGTCCAAACTTTATGGCTCCCTGATAATTTATAGCAAGGCATCTACTCGAGTTAGCCATACCACGATACCTAGATCTATTTTCAATGACACTTCTTACTACCAATGGATTTATTCAAGCTCACTAAACCCCCAATACTTCATGTATATGAGTTCCTCACATCTTCACTATCATCACACCACTAATCAGATTAATCCAAAACCGATCAATTGTCAATAGACCTGCACATCACTCACTCACTGATCTTTAATATAACTGAGCACTATGCATACCCAATTCACATTAGTCCTCACATGCTGATACTTTCCTCAAAAGTCTCACCAATATTTCACTCTCATTAACTAAGGAAGAGTGATCCACTAAAACCCTATCATAGTTTCTCACCCATGTTGCTACTCAATCTCACCCAAACCTAATGAATTCATGCTCCTTTAAAACCCATTCAGATACCTTGACTCACATATTCATGATTCACACCTCATAAAACCTAAGATCATGTACCTAAACTTCTAACCATGCATCAAATTAATTTCATGCTCATACAATATCCCAAGTAATCTCACTCATTCCATGGATAATCACATAATCACCCACCACCCAAGCATCATTCTACAACCATGATTGTTCATCCACACTCCTATTATGCTACATGAAAGCGCATTTTGAGAGATATAGGGTTAAGCATCCAACTAATCCTTCTCTCTAAACCCAACCTTGATACCATGATCACCTCAAATGCTCTATAATGAAACCAAAATTCATTTATATACCTATCTTCAACCACCCGGTTTGGTTAAGTCAAATTACACCAACTCTCTATATGGGAAACCAACATATAGGTTATTGTTTAAACATTAAGTAATGAAACTAACATTCTCAAGGTAACTCATTCCCATCATCGGATCACCCATCATGCATAAGCCCACTATATGTAATTAACATGGAATTAATGTTATCACTATCTGAAAATGGATATTCATACACCCATTTATTATGGGACTGTATTACCATATCCAGAGAACCTCCAACTATAATATCCACATGAAATTACATTGAAAGGAAAGACACCACAGTTTAGTTGAGTATAATTTCACCAAAAAATTATATAGGAAAGTTGTTATTGACACTTTAAAAAATGAATATTTCATTAGAAAATAACCACAATCAAACACACATATTTCATATGATTACTATGTTCCTGATCAAGATTCATGAACAATTCCTCTTACCTCTATGGTTCAAGAGACAAACCATAGAAACAATCTCAAATACACGCATCATATTTAAATGTAACATCAAAAACCAAAATAGAAACCCCATGCCCCTAGAATCTAGTAAATCATAATGAAAAGTTGTTCTTGTTTCACTAATTTATGGTCGATCATAATGCTTGGAATATTTCTATACCATTTATCCACAATATCCTAAAATAGGAAAAAAATAAATCAACGATACCACTTGGTGATTCCATATTCCTATTCCACTCAAAAGTGTTCAAATTATGGTCACCACATGGAATCAAGTACAACTCCTCATACACAAGAATCTTTCAATTAGTGATAAGATCCTAATAATTTAAATGGATACACTATACCCTCGGTGAGATTCATAAAATAGTGTAAAATAACTAACAAATCATCACACACATCCTAATATTTTAATCAAATAAACACAATGTTATCTCAAATGAAATTCGTCATCCAAATAGAAAATCATACAAACATATCATAACACCTAGACCGAGATTCCCCTAAACTGATTTTATGGTCTAATGAGCCATATGGAATCAAGTCTGCCTTCTCACACATGTGAGGCTTCTGACTAACAATGAGGGACTATAATATTTATATGGGGGAAACTATGACCTTTTTATTGAGTAGCTATAAAAGTAGGAATAATAATCAATCACGTAAATATAGAAAAATAAATCTCACAAGACTATGGATCAAATAATGAAACATCAAAATTGTGGATCAAATAAAGAATTATCTCTCTATATGGAAAGGGAAGTCTCTTTCTATGGCTGGTAGTATTTTTCTAGTTAAACACACCATTTTCTCTAAGCTTGTACACTAATTTTTTATTTATAAATGGACCATTTCTCTTATCAAATGTATGAATGTATGCATTAAGAATTTTTTAGGGAGTGGCAGCATGCTGGAAAGAAAACTAGTCATAGGTCCATGGGTTTCTTACTACAAACCTATTGATAAGGGTGGTATGAGAATTAAAAATATCAGATTTTCCGATGATTCTTTCAATCTAAGGTTTCTTGGAATCTATTATACAGTGAATCAGTGGCTCTCAAATTTATAAGGGAAAGGTTTACTGAAAAATTGAAGAAAGGAAGAAATGCCTACATAGGATCTTAAATCTAGTCAACTATCAAAATATATTTTTGGAACATCACGTATCATTCACGATGGATCACGTACAAGGATTCTACTCTCAATTTATCACTTGATATGGGCACACCACTTAGCAACATGGTTTGTTTAAAAATTTCTTATCTACATACCAATGTCTCAATTCATGATTTTTTTGCCTCTCCCACTTTGGATTTAACTAATTACATGCACAACCAGTTGCATAATTATTTCTTTGCTCCACACAGGGATACTCTTATTTTAAAATTGTCCAAAAATTGAATTCTAAACTCCAAATGCTTTTATCACTTCCATATGAATTCAAATGATTATTTATCTTGGCTCAAGCACTTCAATAAACTTTGGATCATAGTATCTAGATTGAACCTTATCTATAAGATTCCTCACAATAAACTACCTACTAATGATTACATTCAAATTTGTGGCATTCCCTTTTTTTAGGTTTAGGTCTTGAAATCAACATAGGGAGGACATCTATCACCTATTCTTATCTTTTTTCATGGCCTCAGCACTCTAAAAGGTGCTCTAGGAACTTTTTTAGATACATATTCCTGCTATCCCAAATTTCCCAAACCTACTGCAGTTTTGTACAATAGTATAAGCATACCCTCAAGTCAAGAACCTATTCTTGGTTGATTTTTCTAAATGAATCTAGATAATATGGAGAAATCAGAATGAAATTCACCATAGACACAAGGATATACGTATGCAGGTGGTCTTTTTTGCCTCATCCTTATAGTAAAGTAAGACAATGATATTCAAACCAGTCGATGTTACAACTCGAAGCAGGAATAACTTATTCTCAAAAAAAATGGAATTTCATGTAACTATATGAAGCAATTTGTATTGATAGAAGTTTTCTGGAAGCCCCTCATTCTTGGATAGATCAAAATCCATATAGATAGAGATTCTAATGGAAACCCAGGTCTGGTTGGATGTCATTCTATTTTTAGGGATCACAATGATAAGATAATTGGTTGTTTCTTGGGAACTTGTGGGAACTCCTCATATTTAGAATCTGAATTACTTAGTGTAATTTTTTCTGTTAATTATTACATTATTAAATTCATGGATAACAATTTTTTAGAATGTGATTCTACCATGGTTGTTCAAGAAAATCGGAATAGAGTTATTCATTTATCTTGGAAACTCACTACTCTATGGATGCACTATCTCACAACCCTTTTGGAGTACGACTAAATTGTTAGACATGTGTTCCAAGAAGCAAACAAGGTGTAGGATGGGCTTGAGAACAATGTAATCAATAGAGATCTCATATGTATCAATGAGTTACTTCCTTCTTTGAATCCTCTTTATGAGAGAGATTGTAATAAAATACCTTCTTTTCATCTCTTGTAACTTTATTTGTTTTCAATAAATATACATTGGACTATTGGTCCAAGACACCTTCTAAAAAAAGTAAAACATCATATGTTATAGAAAATAATGGGTGTTCCACACAATACCAAGATCCCTCATGGTGAATAATATACAAGCAATAATAAAATTAATCAAAAATAAAAAACAACTATGAACTCAACCGAACTGGTCATGAGTCCTTCCTGGTCCCATCATTCATACTATACTCTAGAATACTAAGAAAAACATTGAGCAATGGACAATTTCTCTAAACCTATAGCCTTAAAATAGATAGTCTTTTTATCGAGTGCCCATATACCATGGAAATCCAAGTAGGGTATGAGTACAACTCAGTAGGTCACCACTAAAGACATTTTAAAAATAATTATTCCATAAAATTATTTCATGCAGATTTGTTATTAATAAAATATTACCACATTAATAGATAATTAGATGTGTAAATATAAACACAACCTCTAATCCCAATATCCGTGGTGACACCCAAGGTTAGAACTACCCACTTATTCTAGTGCCAAATATCTATGAATATGGTGATAGAACTCAAAATTGATATTGGTTCCAAGGTGTATAACTAAGGCAACCATAACTATGAAACACAATGGAACTCATGATGGATACACCAGGAATTACCTTCTTACTAAGATATCTAGAAACCATTGAGATCATCCATAACATTCTTCTCCTTACTATGAGATGAATACAAGGAATACAACCTTGGAATTATCTAAACTAAATATAAGGAACTATGTGTCTATGGAATTAAAAGTGTTGGGCTTGTCCGAAATAAAAGTTCACACCCATGGAATTCCATATCATTAATCATGCCAAATCTAGGGATCACATCCCACTACATTCCCAAGGATTACATAAGGGAATCCATGACATTTATCTGCGGAAATTAACTCATAATACATCACATGAATATAAGGACGACCCACTCTAAGGCATTCATAGTGATGAATCGGTGTGGATCCAAGGTAGCTCATTGAATTCATTAGATTTGGACATCCTTTAAACAAATAAGGCATCCTACCATGTAATTAAAGTAAGTCCCCTAACAAAATGCATGCACACTTAAGTCATTCTGCCAATTTCGAATTGAAAATTGAATCCAGAGGATGACACCCAAGGAATTCTATATATAATAATAATTTATACAAGAAAACTGAAATATTATTACTTATTTACCAAGAAATAATTTCCTATCAAAAAACATCATTATTAGAGTCCATTCCATTAATAAATTACACTTTTTATTTAATAAAAGCCTTATCCTTTCCTGTTGTTTGATTAAATAGGATTTCATTCACAAGCTATATAGGAAAGCACCTTATAGGTTTCTTATTGTAACTCTATTATCCAACACCATAATTTAAAATAACATTTTAAATACCAATTTAAAAACTATATTAAAAACATTCAACACCCATTTCATAACCATGGTCCACTATTTTACTTTATAACATGGTCATTAAATAATATCTTAATAATTTTAAAAAATATATTTCAATATAATTTATCATTTTTACAAATAAAAATTTTCATTTCTTAGAACCATATCAAAATTCAAATCTATTTCATAATACAATCCCCACAATACAATTGTTCAAATCCAAAGGTCCGACCAATTCCCAAAATATCGATGGTTGTTAAATTCCATTTCATGGACATCAATTATAATTATTGATTCTCATTTAACCTTTAGACTTAAAAAATCATTTCTCACCCCAAAACCATTCATGTTCAATATCCCAAATAAAGACATCCCTTATATAACTAAAATTTTCTATAATTTAAGGCATGTTAAAATAGACATTAAACCCAAGAAACTACAAACAACACTTAATTTTTAATATCAGGCCAATGTGTCCCAAGGTCAACATGGTTTCACAATTGTGTCACTTGATAAAAAACCAATAATTTTGGTTAGGCTTAGGGACCACCTACCATATTCTTAGACAATCCCACATTTCTAGTATCAGTTTCCACTTTTTCCTAAATCAATAAAATGATGGGAAATGAGAAAAAACCATAATATAGGTTATATTATACATAGTATTTGTTAGATCCTTAGACACTAAAATAGATGAATGAAGGAGAAAATATGACTTATATACTTACCTTAGGATCCTTGTTGCACTAAATGGAATCTCAGAAGACCATGGATCAGAGGAGATATCTTATGGAGGTGGTGGAGGAGGAAGGGTCATGCATGGAGGATACTAGATGAAAATTGGTGAAAAAAAAGTATCTTGGGTTATAAAATCAAATGGTAAAATGGGTAAACCCCACTTTTAAAGTGGTGCATGCTTTGGTCATATAGTTGGAATACCCATGGATCCACCATGAACACCTCACTATCCAGTACATACCATACTACATTATTAGTTTTCATAGTTTACCTAATCATGTGAAAAACCTATAAAATGCCTTTATAATTTTTTTGTAGATATCACATGGTTTTTAGGATCTTCAATAATGATTAAACAAACCTTGCCTCAATACATATTAGGTGTCACTGTTAGGGTGTATGGTTAACACTAACCATGGAACCCACAATGTTGTTCCCAAAACTAAAATTTCAAACCCTAAACCCTCAAGACACTCCCAGAGATTCTTCCTAAATCCAAAACACCACTTTTAGGAGGTATGAAGCTTCAGAACATCTTTTTGATTACTTTTTTAAAATCCATCCCCTCAACCAACACAAATTTCAAGTTTCTCCTCAAAATTTCAAGTACATGTTTGGACATATGCATTAAAAACACCCAATACTAACACTTATCTTCCTTAATAAATATTAGTCGTCATCCAACTACATCACCCAACCAACATAAGTTCTCAAATAAATTCCAAATGACCATGTTCCTCTCTAAAACTCTCAAAGTTTGGCCAAATAAAAGCTCCCAAAATCTAAGCATTATATTTATAACCATAAGTTGCTGCTGCTACTATTCAATTTCAAGACACTAATATGGAGTTTACCCAAGCTCATGAACCCAAGCAATGATAATTTTTCTTCCTAATTAATCATTTTTCTTATGGTACACCCCACAATAATATTTATCTCATGAAATCAATTCCCGATGAACGGTGCCTCCCACCGATAAAATTACTTACCAAAACATAATTCTTATTTTTTACCAATGCACTGAGTCCTTTTTTCAAATTCCACACTTGGTCATATATGAGAACACCTATATAATGATATTCCTTATTTCTATTTCAAAATTTTAAACCAAAAAGTGTTTTCCTCCACCATCCAAGAACAACCTGAACACATTGTCTTTTCCCCAAAAATCCCCAGATAACATCTAAATCATACCTTTTTTACCATCATAAAAATACTCGATGTAGCTCCCAATACACCACATCAAATTACCCATAAAAATATAGGTTAATAATCCTCCATTCAGCCCATACCTAAACACTATGATTCCACCATTGAACCACCATTAACTAATAAATAATAATTCCTTGATTACTGGAGGCACCCCATGCTAATCCTTGCACATTACAGTCTATCTTGACCCCCGATGTAATTCAATGGTTGATTAACCAACCACCCACACTACTTACAATGCTACTACCCAAGAACCAGTGTGATACTATACCGAACCAATCTTGGATAACACCATTCATCTTGATCCTAAAACAGATGCTTGGATTCCCACTAACATTGCATATAAATAAAACTTTGAAATTCCCATGGGAATCTAGACTATATCAGAATCACACATGCACTAGAATTTGGTACCATCTCGGCTGACCAAAGTTTAGTTCCACACAACAATAACCCTTATATCATAAGGATTACACACTCAAAGCCAAAATGACACTCCCCGCCATTGGATTTATCCTTATTGTTGTTCCATTGGGTCAAACCCCCAATCACCAACATTCATATCTTATCCATCACTACACAATGGTCAGGAATGGTCAAATAACTTACACCTGAGTGCCACACTAGATGTCAAATGTTGTCCAATCATGACTCATGGAATTCTATCCTTGGTACATGTTGAAATTCATCCTAAATGAGGGTCACATCCTCTAATGGATTATGGTGGTCTCCATACTATATATCTTTCCTTACACCACACCTCAAGTGATGAATCCAATGGTTCATTCCATGAATACATGTGTATTTCTCCTTCGGAACCACACCCACCATTCAATTAATGCCTACCTAGGATCAATTTCATTGATTGTCCATCTAATAGTACTCTAATAAAAAATGATGTTTCTTGACTCACCTAAGGGTATCTACCTTTGCAACCAACCATGAAAAAACTATGCATGTAATGTTTCCTTGAGCTCATTGGCTCTAGGTAACACATGGATGCTCGTTGATCCACAATTTGGTAGGCGCCTTACTTACAAGAACACACTGCATTAATCAATTAAAATAAAACATGTGAAAAATATGAACCAACGAATCACATAGACTAACTCATGCTCTCATGAGTCACGCCACATCTTGAATAGGATAACATGCCCTAACAACTAACCATGCTCATGCACAGGTTAGCATTTCTCAATCTGAATTAGCATCAACACTCCTCTTCAAAAATGGGATCTTTACTTATACCATGATCCAATACATGACTGCCCACAAAATAGAATCCTTCCAAAACTATAATAATATATCCCCACTCACAAAAAGATTATATAATCATATCCTAAGTTAAACAGGTCTAGAAACTCAATTTCTCCTTCTCTATACCCCCAACCATGATACCAATCACTGGAACCCCTAGTTCGTTTGTGTTTAAACCCATCCAAATCATCGCCTCATTTAAGTTATACACCCAATCACACCTCAAATAGAACAATACAATCCCCAAACATAATACCTTGATTCAAGATAAACAATAGGTATTTGGTCTCCTAATATCTAATTTCATCAAAAAATCAGGGGTCACACACCCTTCTACGACAAAATTACAAAACTCGACTCACCTACCATGAGTTGAGTTCTAGTAATTATAGGCTCTCACACCCAATAAATCAATATTCCACTCCTTTGGAATATCAATTTAAGTAACTAAAGGCATTATATATACATAAAAGTAATAATTATGATACCTTACATGTGTCATAGATATGAGTGTGACCACCCTTCCTCTCACATTTCATTTAAAACCTCTGAATCAATTACTGATCCTACCACCACATACCAAAATTACATCACCATCAGACAAGGTTAAGAATCTGAATGATCCTTTCCATTGAAATAGGTTGAGGAACAAGGTACCATCACTCAAGGTTCTTAACCATAACCAAATCGCCACTCATTGTCATCAAACATGCATAAATGACATATGAAAAATCACATACCCAAGACTTATATAATTAAATTAATTCATAAGAACAATCTAAAACTCTCACAGTTTACCCAAAAATATCTCTAGGAAAAGTCCCACTAAAACACTAAGTCACATAAGATGGGTCACTATGTCCTCCCACCTAGTCCATCAACCAAGGTCTCACTAAAGTCATAACCCATTGGATGACACTCACTCTTGTCTCATGGTCACATGAAATCCACCATTACAAGACACCAATCTAGGTCCCCCGCACAAAAAACAGAGTTCAAACAATCCTTCCCAATCTGAGATTAATATTAAGTACAAGTCATGATAGGACACTGCTACTCTTCACTACTTATCAAAGCCCCAAAAGTCACAGATCAAGCCAAAAATCCAATAAGAATTTTATTTACTATATAACATGGAACAAATTAAGAAAGGTCTTGTAAAATGGGATCTCTCTCTATCCCTAAACCATTATCAAGACTAATTCAACACTATATAACCAATTTACACAACCCCAAAAGGTTTTATCCGAACACGTATCTCTGAAAATCATAACCCAAGCACTCTTAGAAACCCCCAACAACCTATTTTCTAGGATAATCCATGTATAAAAGAGTTCTTATAGAAAAATCATGGGGTCCAAAAACATTTTACAAGGGATTAACCATTACTAAAAACTATAAAGGACACTTTAAATAGATATTTTATATTTATCTTCTACTAAAAACTCATACATAAAAACCTTCTAATTAAAAAGTTTTTAAAAACCACCATTTATAGGACTCGCATTTCAAACATTAATATTTTATAAATCCCACATTTTAAATTCCAAATACCCATAAGATTCATAATTAAACCTTTATAATTTCATGGTATTTATATTTATAAACTTTTCATGAGTTAATAATGTGAAAAATCTTCTAGTGTTTGGTTAAATAGAATTTCATTCACAGTCCATAAGGGAAATCATATTATAGTTTTCTTTCTAGATCTCAATTTAATCAAGAACATATTTTAAAAACCCATTTATATCTAACTTTACATCAGGGGATCATCCAAGGAATTTTCCATGTAATGTGACTCTATAGAGTTATATGGAAAAACACCATATATGGTATTGCAGGTACTTTAAATGACCAACCCCCTTTTTAATAATACATAATAATGATCTATAGTCAGATATTAAGCAAATAAAAATAATCAAAAGATTTTATAATCATGAAAATTATATAGTCTAAATCTAAATCATATCTATCTATCATGACGCATGTCACATGAATCCCTAAATTCCTGAAATGATACATGAATTCAACCACATTATGTTTTCATACTCGACCTAGAGTATAAAATCCATCAAATAATAACATCACAACCCATGTGACTCACTCAAGGTGAAAAAAAATATATCTATGACATGAAAAATCTAGGAATAATAAGTCTCATCCTTAGAAACCTAGGTTTTTCCCATACATGGGTTCGTGAGTAATAGATATAATATCATTATTATATTATGACACATCTTATTCTCATGTCTACTATACCTAAATCATAAGACAAAATAAATCATGCTCTAATACCTTTTGTAACACTCCAACCTGGATCCCACTAAACCAATACCCCAGTCTGATGAAACACAAGGCCATAAGAATGCATCCACATATTCTAGTGGCTTCTAACTAGTAGTGAGGGCCTATGAGGTTACCATGGGAAAACTATTCCCTCATTATAAAAGTATCTATAACAATACAATAATTCTCAATTATATAAATCAATCCAAATAAATATAGACGGAAAATAAGGAAAGTTACAATAGATAATTATAACATCACATGATATATAAAAAATGGGTATTCCACATAATACCAAGATACCTCATGGTGGATCATATATAACTAAGAATAATAATACCCACAAATAAATGGGAACTAAGAAATCAACCCAACAATTCTCAAGTATTTATTGATCCCATTTTTCATACTCAATTCAAGCATTACAAGTAAAACATTGAGAAATGGTCCCCTACCCTAAACTTATAACCTATAATCACATATTCTTCTACTTGATTACCCAAGTGTCATGGAAACCCAAGTAGGGTGTGAGTAAAAATCAGTAATCCACCACCAATTGTGTCCCAAAAATAACAACTCCATTAAACAAGTGTATTCAAATGTGATAATGATAATAGATTACCATATTACTATAATATTAAATACATAAATAAAAAACATGACCTCTAATATCATGCTCTATGGTGAACCCCAATGTTATACTTATCCACATCAACTAATGTCGGGTATCTCTGAATAAGGTAATGGAACTCACAGGTCATGTCAAATCTATTGTGTAACCAAGGAAACTATAGTCATGAAACAAAAGGGTATCCAAGGGGACTCCACTAATAATTCCCTTTTTACCAATTCATCAAAAAACTATGGATATCATTCATAATTATTTTTTATACCATTAGGTGAATATAATGTTTGAATTATTTAAACCAAATCTATGGAAATCATCTCCATGGATTTTTTGAGTGATAGGATTGACCAGAATCTAGGTCTAAACCCATGTAATTGCATCTTGTAAGATCAAGAAAGAACCAAGGATCTTATCTTGAAGAATTCATAAGGTTACCCAGAGGGAATCTACAACATTAATCTATGGAATTCAATACAAAAGACAACACCCAAATCTAAGGAGGAGCTACACCAGGGAATTCATGGTGATGAATCAGTTCACAATCCAAGGAATCTAATTAAATTTCTTATATTTGAACATCCTTGAAACCAATGAGGCATCCTATAATTTCATTCAAGTGATCCCCTTAACGGAACACATTCTCACTCAAGTCCCACCCATTTCATATCCAAAACTGAATCTCAGGTATGGCATTGAAAGCATCCCACACATATTAATCAATTACATAATAAAAACTCAAATATAATTCCTTATTTACTAAACACACATTTCCTATCAACAAATATCATTATTAGATCCCTTTTCAAAAATAAATTTCACTAGTTATTTCCTAAAAGTATTATAATTTTCCTAAGGATTATTTTAGTAGTATCTCATTCACAAAATATAAATAAAAATTCCATATCTGGTTCTTAATAAAAATAAATTTAAATAAAAAAATTAAGCATATTATTTCAACTCCCAAGTTAAAAATTATCCTAGAAACATTAAACTAAAATTTAATAACTATGGTTTACTATTTTAATTTATAAAAATGTAATTTCAAAATATCTTATTATTTTAAAAAAATCCAGTTCAACTTAATTCATCATTTTTTAGAATAAAAATTTATCTTCCCTTTGAACCACCTCAAAGGTCAAATCCATTTCACAAACCAACCCTTAAAATCTAATAGGTTAAATTCAAAGGTTCATTCCATTCTCAAATTATCGATGGTTGTGAAAATACCTTTCACAACCATATATTCTAATTGTAGATTATTATTTTACCCTTAGACATAGGCAACCATTATACACCCCAAGACCATTCATGGTCGATGTCCTAACTACAGTCATCCCTCATTGAAAAAATATTTTCTATAGTTCAATACATGTTAAAAAACAGTAAACTCAATAAACAAAAAACAAAACTTATTTTTTATGATTGGTCAAATGTGTGGAAAGGATAACATGGATTCATAATTACATCACATTGGAAAAATAACAAGACTATGGGTTAGAAAAAGGGATAACCAACCTTATGCTTAAATTATCTCACACGTCGAGTATCAACCATTGGTTTATCGTGAATCAGAAGAAAATGGAAAATCGTACAAACACTCTAAAAATAGAGTATATTAGACATAATAGAAAATAAGGCCTTATCAACCAAAGAAAGAAGTCAATTTTACCAGAAACCTTACCATAGGCTTTTGATCTCACTAAACAGAAACTCAAATGGCCATGTATTGAAGGAGATATCTTATGGAGGAGAAGGAGGAGGAAGGGTCGCGTGTGGGGGTTGCCTAAAATTGGTGAAAATGGGTTTCATAGTTTATATGATCATAATAAAAAAAAAATTAAAACCACATTTTTAAAGTGTCTTGTTGTTTGACATCATAGTTGACCAACCTCTACGCCAACTATGCAAACCTCATTATCTAAAAAATACCATTACACATGGTTAGTGTGCATGGTTTACCAAACCATTCCCAAACCATATTCAATGCGTCTATATATTTTATAAATATATCACATTTTACTAGGATCCAAAATAATATTTAAAAAAACCTTACACCTGTACATATTAGGCTATGTGTTTGGGGTTCATGGTTAGTACTAATTGTGCGCTAATTGTGTTCCCTAAGATGTTATCCTCAAAGCATATATTTAAAACCCTAAATCCCCAGGACACTCCCCAAGATTATTACCTAATCCAAAACACCTATTTTATTATACTCCAAGTTTTATAACTTCGTTAACATTACTAATTTAAAATATGTACCCTCAACTTAATAAAATTTTATGTTCCTTTTAAAAATTTAAAGTGCCTGTATAGAAATGAGCATTACACATGCATTGGTCACCCACTGGGATAAACCCATATACAAAAATAAAAAAATAAAAAAAAATAAAAACACAGACCCTATCACCATACTTATGAGACACTACACACAACATATCCAAAACCACCTAGCAGCTTCGACCCAATACCCTTCACAAATGTGTTGAACTAGAAAGAAACATAAGGTCTGCATGCGCACTGGAATTCCCATGAAAAGTTTGACAATATAAATTAGAATGTTTTTATTAAGAACCATTAATATACACATTTTATATGTGTATATTCATGGGTAATATAAATACCATAAATTAACATGCACTCTAGGTTTTCCAATGCTAATGAGGATGCCATAACACATGATGAGGTGCACATACCAGTTAAGACACCATGTTAGAAACAAGAGAGTACAATGCTAAACCATATATAATTATGTTCTATAATATAATACACCATAATTTACCATTTTAAAAATCTAGTATTTTAAAAATTAAACTATGTTCGATGGCGTATACGACACGCAACACAGAGAAAAAACAAAACCATAAAATATTATTATTTGAATATGATCATTATAGATTAGCTATTAAATTGGTGGGTATGAATTATGTTAACTAATTTATGAAATATATATAAAGGTATTTATCAATATAAATTAATTTATAAATTCATAGTAAATATTCACTCATTTTTTAGTAATACCATTTTATTCATCAAAAATATGTTTTCTTCGAAAAATATTTTTATTAAATTTTTTGATAAAATATTATAATTAATTTCAGAAACATTTAGAAATATAATTTTATAAAACTAACTTAATTTTTGAAATCATTATATCAAAATTTATTTAGGGTGAAATTTTTGGATTTTTCTGAAATAATTTATTTTTCAGTGAATAGTAAACATTACCGATTTTTCAAATATTGTCAATTATTTCCATTAAATAAAATAATTTTAAAAGTATTATTATTTTTTATAATTATTATTAAAGTTAAAAAAATAACCATGTTATTCATAATAATCTAATTAATTTTATAAGAATAATAAATTTGGAATATTTTGGTATACTTTTATTTTATGGTTAAAGATATTGTTTTCTTAACATTATTTTAAGTGCATATAGTTTATCCATTTTAATTAATTAAAATAAACCCTAATAATAAAATATTTAAATTAAATATATATATTATTTACCTACAAATATTAATTTAAATTCATATAATTATTATTGCTAGTCATAGAGTAAATATAAAATCATCAATTGCTTGAAAATTTCATTTTCATGTAGAACCGCTTTTCGTTACATGTTGTGGGTATAATTTTAAATTAAAATATTCCACTTATAAAAATTTAAACATTAAAAATATATTTCATATTTTGATTCAAAAAAATAAAAATATTTAATAAGGTCATCTTTATTTTTGTTCATAAAGAGTAGTAAAAAACTATAAAAAATCATCACTATGGTAAAAGGGTAAATCAGGTTAACATAGGTTAAAACTAAGTGATAACGTCCCCATTTTTCAACTTAAATATTATTGAATGAATTTGTTTCAACCCTTATCACCCTATTATTTATATTTATTTGTTTATGTTACACTTTCCTATGAAAGTGACCCATATAATGCTTTAGGTAAAGAAAATGACCAAATGGTTATTTTGAGAATAATAAATTTATTTTAATTATGGTAATTTATTTCTAATTTTTAGTAATTATATAATTACCTAAAATTCTTACAAAACACAAATATAATATTTATTTAATTAAAAAAGTAAATAAAATAAATGATTTAAAAATACTAAAATTAATATAATTTGAATGAATTATTATGTTCCCAAACATTTATAGGTAATTATAATATATTTTCAGTGTGTTAAAAAATATTTTTCAATTCTATATTATCCTTTTTTAAAGTCAAATTAAAATAATAGTTTCAAAATTAACTTTAATGATATTTGAAAATAAATAATGATTTAAAATTCTCAAAAAACAAAAATTTATAAAATTATATTTTATATGGTTTATAATATCATCCATGTTCCATTTATGGTTCTTTTAGCCTTTTATAGTAACTATCTTGACACCTAATTATGAAAAACATTAATACCGGGGTAATTGTCAAAAAGGATTAACACTGGTTAAAACAAAAAGATAAGGGTAAATACATAACCTAAACTTGTCCAATTTTTTTGGATGATATGATTTCGAATTAGTCTAATATTATATTTTAATATCAATAATTTGGATCCATTTGAATAAGAAAATTAATTCAAATTAATTTAATACTTTAATAAATTCTAATATTGATTGTCCCCTCTCTTATAAAAGGTCACCTCCTATCTTCTTTTCTTAACACTTAAAAAAACTTTTCATTTGACCAATACCTACCCAAATACCTTCCTTATAGCCCTAACCATGTACTATAGGCCTTTATTTGATTATAAAACACTCTTAGAAATGATTTTTTTTGTAAACCTAATGAGGTTGTCTGAAGAAGAGAAGGGTAAGGAATGTATGTGATGGGTCAGACTCAAGGTAAGGGACTTTCTTTAAAAAATCCACTTTTAAATTTTCCCTTACAAATAATTTTCTTACATGTATATGTTCTTATAAATTTTTCATGGAAATTAATATTTATTATTAAATGGATTCTAAAGGTCATTTTATACTATATTTTTCTCTCTTTTCAATTTTTTATAAAATTAATCTTTTTAATGTTTTATGTAAGGGAAACTTTAACTTAAACCTAATTTTAAATGTTTTAAATATCTACTTTCTAAATCATTCTCTTACATGTCCATATTATTAAAATAATTTTTTGGATGCATCTATATAAACATGAATGCATTATAAAGGGAATTTTATATCTCCTTTGACTTTATTTAAAAGGTTTTTAAAAAGAATGTTTTTGCATATTTTATATGAAACAATTTTATTTTCGTTAAAAATGAAAAATGAATATTCTTTTTTAATGTATATGGTGCCAAAATATTTTCCCATAGACATAACCATTATTTTATTTTTGGGTTCCTTTATATTTTTTCATGTTTTATTCCAAGAAAACTTATCTTTCTCATTATTTTCAAAATTTTAGTTTTTAAAATTGGGTTTTAAAAGAAAAGGATATATCAATATCTTGAAATGTTTTCCTATGGGTGAAAGTAATATTTTTAAAAATATAATATTTTTTATGTAATGATTATTTTATGGCTCTTGGATATTCTTTTTTATGTTGGGAGGTTCTGTCATAAACCAAGGACAGGTGGGTCTGTGATCTCCCTCCAATGCATTGGGTAAGATTTATGTAAGAACTTGACCATAAAGGTTATTAATTTTGTATCCCTGATGGTTATTCCATATGTATGAGTGATATAAAAATGATTCCTCAAGTTAACTATATGATTTATTTATTATTTCTATGGTTTTTATATAAATATTATGATTTCTCATAATAATATAATGTGCTTTTGTTTAGAAAAGAGTATTTTATACTTCTTATATTTGAAAAGTATAACTTTTTGAAAAAGTTTCATGAGATTTTAATGGTTTAAAATTAACCATTATAATTTTTTATTTTTCCTTGAATATTTTTTATGAAAATTTTTATGATAAACATTTTGTAGACAAACTGATTTCTTATGTAAGAAAATTTTTATTTTAAACCCAAAGTATATTTTGGAAAAGGGGGGAAATTTATAAGTATTAAAGGATTAATGGTTTCTTTCTTTATTAATATGTTATTTACTATTCTTTTTATTTTCATCAAACATTTTAAATTTTTTCACAAGGTTTAAGGATGAGAAATAATAAATAATTAGTCAAATTGAATTTCATGAAGACATTTCATGAAAAATAAACATGTTTCTTTTTAAAAAAAAAGTATGTTGTGGGAAAATGGATATTGATCAGAAGTGTCCACTTTGTAAAACATGGTTTTGTTATGCATGATTTATGACCTAATTGTATAAAGCTATAAATATTAACGTGAAGGACCCCAAAACACCCTAAGAGGGGAGGGTTGAATCAGTGTGTCAACTTTTTCTTTTTAAAGTTTTGGATCTTGTTACCACATTGGTAAGAACTTGTTAAATCTATCAAACAAATGAAAATAAGGAGATGAAATGTCACTTTTACTTGGTTCACCGCAAATGGCTATGTCTAAGGAGTATACGCCAACAGAGTGTTGGTCGTACCAAAATCTACTAATCTTCACTAGTTTATGGATTACAAGTTTCGATCACAATCACTATGTTCCAGGAACACTACCTTTACAAAGGTTCAGGGAAATCTCACTGTATCCCTCAGATCGCTTCTGTCAACTCCCCCTAGCTCACTTCCTTGAGAGAAGTCAAACTCAGTTTATCGACTTGAAGGTCTCTTCAATATATTTTCATTGAAGTCTTTGTCTATGTTCAGCATGAGACACTACATGCATCAAAGTCTTGGATTGATGCACTTGAAATCACTGATCAGACACACCAGATATTCAAAATCCTGTTAGAAGAAAAACACCACACTTGCACGCAATACCCTTACATGCATGCAAGATTTGAGAATTGTCATGAAAGATGACTTTCGAGAAACACTTAATTTCTGTGAAACCCTTATCTTTCATGCAACATCACCGAATGGTTCACTTTCTCTTTTCTGACTGAAGGGACACCTTGCGTGCAAGATTGAATTTCTTCTAATATTTCATGCACAAATCTTTCACGCAGCAGAGCAACCTGATTTTAGTTGAAAAAGTCTTAAATATAAATAGGGTGCAGCCTCCTATTTATAGGCCTTGGTGTCCCTATGTGCAAGATTCCAATTCGTCATTGTTAGTTCACATAAGTTTTATGCTGAGCACACAAAACCGATTTTCACGTCGCATTTGGTGTGTAACATCTCAGTTCTCAAAACCGCCCAGGGGTTCCCCATACCCGGTTGGGCACATAGACTCAAGCACATTTCCCCAAACGCCATAGGCTGTCAACTAGAAGGAAGGGACTTGGGTGTGATAGTAGGAAAACTATGCCCTCATTGGTAGAGTAATGTAGTGTAAAGAAACAGATAACAATAGATGAAGCAATAATAACAAGAAATAAGTAAACAATGGAAGACTAAAAGTAAGAAACAATTAAAGAACATATATTAATGATACACGGTACATATGTCTAGGAAAGAAGCCAAAAAATTCACAATGTTGGAATAAAGTACTAAACCCAAGTACAAGAAAAACAAGTAAACAACTCCTCCGCATCGCAAGCCTCAGCTTGGTCTCATGCTCTCCATCTCCAAAGCAGTCAAGTACCTGAAGTAGAAGGGCTCTTGACCTTATCTCTAACTGTAACAATATAATCTATTTGGGCCCAAAAGCACGACCCAAACAGGGTGTGAGACTAATCCCAGTAGGTAACCACCCAAAGATCTATGCCTAACAGTCAGTGAATATATATGGCAGGAAATATGCAAAAAGAAGCAGTAACAAGGAAGTACTCAAAAGTAAACAATCATATAGTTTCAATTGCTTTCATTTTCATATATCAAGTAAGAAACTAATCACAAATGGGTAACCCTATAAGATTTACTCACAGAATAACCCCTCTAGTTCAACCAAAACAAACACAAGGAACCCTCTAGGCAGTACTTGCAATCTAAGCCCTCTAGTTCAGCTATAGCAAAGACTCTCTAAGGAAGCACTCACCGTCAACTCCCCATGTGGTCTAGTATCGGTAACTATAGACACTTTGGGTAAGCACTCAACATCCAATTTCCCATGTAGTCTCGTAACAAGGAAACTATAGACACTCCTAGGTGGCCCAAATTCCATCCCCCTATGGTCTCGCAATGTAAATTAAACAGACACTCTGGAGAAGCCCTCAACATTCATTCCTCATATGGTCTACTACACGAGGTTCTCACGGCCCGGTGTAAGTAAATAATGTACAAAGATAAAAGTAAGCTAAAGAAAACCTCAAGAACTACTTGACTAAACATTATACAGTATATCATAGCATGTCAGATAAAACTAATCCATCCTATCAATAGTAGGCATGGAAAACAAAGCATCCTAACAAGAAAAGCTAAACCAAACGGTAAACATCAAGCATATATGGTAAAACATATCCATAGGAAGATAAATAACCATATTTTTAATCACATATCCTCTACCCAAGAACACATAGCATAGTAGGAATTAACAGTGATAAAACCATGAACACGCAATACCCCGAACAAGGGTATTGGGTACTTTTTCACATATAAATCAAATACTAACTACGGAAAGCCACAAACCATCTACCTCGGCATTTTACGGATGATATTTGTGAACCTCAAGCCTTTAATTTCCCAAGAACGTCATATATCTACAAAAACACTAAAAATGTTCAACTGAGGATATCTCACAAAAGGGGAGAAATAAAAAAACATGCTCTAAAAGAAGAAAGATCTCACCGTGGTGATTCCAATGCAATCAACGACGGTTGATTTGGAGAACAGATGGTGAGTTGGAGGATTAGAAAAGAATCTCCATCCATGAACACTTCTGGATGAGACAGACCTAGAAGAAGGGTGTTCTATCGATTAGATGTGACCCTGGTCCATTTAATGAAATAAAAAGAATGTAGATGGTTTGTCATTTAAAAGTATGTAGTGTGTACTTACCTTTACTGAGATCCACTTTGGGTGGTCTCAAGGTCACCCCATAAGGCCATGTTTTCACCCATTACATGGCTAGCACATAGCTACCTGTGGAAACTGAGTACACGGCGTGTACTCCTGAAATTTCCAAAATTTTCTATTTTTTTCAAAAACAACAAAAAAATAAAGAGATACCTGAAAATACGATTCAGGTTCTTAAAAAATTCCCCCCTTAAATAAATTCATCCCCAAATTTCCCTAGCAATGCGACATAGAATAATAATCCTTGAATAGCTCTGGCCACTGCAATCATACATCAGCCTACCTCCCCCAAGTCACATCCTGTACTCGCTCGACCTTCCATATCACTCGTACCAGAGGAACAGACCGGCCACAGAGAACCTTTGCACTACGATCAACAATCCAGATAGGATGCTCCTCAAATGATGTGTTCACCTCTAGATCAACCTCCTTGGGTTGAAATAAATTATATGGGTATGAGAAGTAACTCTATAGCTGATAAATGTGAAAGACTTCATGCATAGCCTAGTACATCTGAGGTAACTGCAACCGATAGTCAACCAACCTGACCCCTTCCAAAACCACGAACTGTTTGATGTACCTCAGTGAAAGCTTACTCTGTCTTTTAATCCTCCTGTGTCCCAACCTCGGTGTGATTGGTAGAAAAACCTGATCTCCAACCTTGAACTCCAGGGTTCATCTCTGTCGATCATCATAAGACTTCTGTTGTGACTGTGTAGTAGCCATCATCTTCTGAATCAACTCTATCTACTTTGTGGTCTCTTGGATGAGACGAGGTCCCAGCATAGGTGCCTCTCCTGCCTCCAGCCAACATCGGGGTGATCGGCATGGCCTACTGTAAAAAGCCTCTTAAGTTTCCATATGAATAGTTGATTGAAAACTATTATTGTAGGCAAACTCCATAAGAGGTATGTGTTTCTCCCAAGAACCTCCAAAATCCAGGATGCATGCTCGAAGCATGTCCTCAAGCACTTGAATCGTACGCTCATACTGGATATCTGTTTGGGGATAGTATGTTGTAATCGGAAGTACCTGTATACCCAACACCCTCTATAGTCCATACTAGACACGAGAAGTAAAATGTGTGTCCCTGTCTGAAACAATGCTGTGTGGAACCCCATGTAGACATACAATCTCTTGGATGTACATCCTTACTATCTCATCAACACTGAAGGTATCCTTGATCGGAAAGAAGTTTTAAACCTTCGTGAGTCTGTCAATGACAACCCATACTGCATCATTCCCTTAAGGTGACCTTGGTAAACCTATCATGAATTCCATCGCGACATCATTCCACTTCCACTCAGGAATGGGTAACTACTATTGATCGTTGATGCTCTACCTTCACCTTCTGATAGGTGGAACACCTAATGATAAACCCAGCAACATCTCTCTTCATACCTGGCCACCAATACTAATGGAGCAGATCTCGATACATCTTGGTGACACCAGGATGAACTGGCCAAATTGAGGAATGAAAGTCCCTCATCATCTCCTTGTGTATATCTGCTGACACCCACATGCACCCATGAAAACCCAAGATCTCATCCTCACTTATGGTCCATCCCGGAATAGGGTCCTTTCCTGACACACACTCTCATAAGACTAGGCCTTCGGAATATGATAGTTACCTCATTCGAACTTGATCAAGAAGAGTAGAGGTAATATCCATAGAAGAAAGAAATGTCTTCCCCTGTCTGTCATGCACCTCCAAATTCATCTTAGAGAATAGATCCATAAGCAACCACTCACTATTGTCCTTCAGAACTGCATGTATTTGAGTCTTCCTTCTCAACTCAACAGCTACTGCATTGCCTTTTCCAGCCGTGTAGGAAAGCTAAAAGTCAAAGGACTGAAGGTACTCAACCCACCTTCACTATCTTAGATTCAGATCACGCTGAGTGAAGATATACTTGAGAATTTTTTGGTCGGTGAAAACCAAAAAATTCCCTCCCAATAAGTAATGTCTCCAACAATGTAAGGCATGGAAAATAGCAGCCAACTTGAGATCGTGAGCTGGGTAATTCCTCTCATGTGGCCTCAACTACCAAGACTCGTACACAATGAATCCTTCTCCCTGCATAAGCACTGCTCCTATCCCAATACCTGATGCATCATAGTAAATTGTATAGATCTTTCCTGGATCTGTAAATACTAGTATCAGTGCTGAACTCAACCTCCCCTTTATCTCTTGAAAGGTGGACTCACAAGAATCTGACTATAAGTAATTTTCACCCTTCTTAGTCAAACCCGTCAGTGGTGCTAATAAGCATGAAAAGTTTTGGATGAAACATCTATAGTATCCAACTAGCCCTATAAAACTTTGTACCTCAAAGAATTTCTTCAGTTGTTCCTAGAAAACTAATACTCTCACTTTCTTTGGGTCTACTGATATGCCTATCTCTAAGATAACATGACCCCAGAAGTGAATTTGGTTTATCCAAATGTGGCATTTTGAGAACTTATCATATAACAGATGCACTCCCAGTGTACGCAGAACGATCTCAAGATGTGTGGCATGGTCATGTCGAGTGTGAGAGTATACCAATATATCACCATGAAGACTACCATGAAAGAATCCAAGTATGGATGGAACACTCAGTTCATCAGTGCCATGAAGAATGCAGGTGTGCTCATGAGATCGAACGGCATAACCACATACTCATATAAACCATACCTTCTCCATAAGGTTGTAAGAGGTATATCAGATGGTCTAACGCACAACTGATGGAAACCAGATATCAAGTCAATATTCGAGAAAACTCGGGCTCCTCGAAGCTGATCAAAGAGATAATTAATCCTCTTCAAGGGATACCAGTTATTGACCATCAACTTGTTCAATATCCAATATACTATGCAAATTTTGAGGGTTCTGTCCACCTTCTTCACAAACAATACTGGCGAACCCCAAGGAGAAGTACTGGGTCGGATAAAACCCTTTTCATGTAACTCCTCCAACTGATTCTTGAGCTCCTGTAACTCTAGTTTAGCCATCTTATAAGGAGGAATGGATAGTGGTTCCACTCCTGGAACAAGATCAATAGAGAATTCTACTTCTCGCTCTGGAGGAAAACTTGAAAATTCATCAGAAAAGACATCCCTGAAATGATCCACCACTACAGGAAAGTCCATCTGTGAAGTCCCTTAGTCATCCAGATATAGATTAGCAATCTAATTCATAACTCCTTTTATCCCACGATGGTCGGGTCTCGCTCTGCTCACCTAGACATCCCATTCACCTTTATTCAGAAACATATTGCCCTATCGTGATGTAAAACTCACCCTGCGGTGATAACAATCGACAATAGCCCGGAAGAAAACTAACCAATCCATTCCAAAGATTACATCATATCCTATCATCTCTAAGACATAGAGTTCCCAAAATAAGTGACACCCACTGACCTCAAGAGGGCACTCCATGTAATGATGTACACTAGTCATTTTTGTCCCCAAAAGAGTTTCTAATGTCAATATATCAGTAAAATAAAAGATACAGAGCATGAGGCTCTCCACAAGAGAAAAAGATATAAAGATATGGGAATACCCTGTATCGAAAAGAGCATTAGCTAAAACTGAGGCAACTATGATCGTACCTCGAACAGAAGAGGGTCAGGGATCCTGATCTTGCTGGGTTTTCTCCACTGTAAAATTCTAACCTGCACCGCGGCCCTGTGACCCTACCTGACCACCCTGAGTTGATCCACCATATTGTCACTGAAAGATTGCGGACTGGATACCAAATCCATGACCTCCACCTCAGCCTGAATGGCCGAAAGAACTTCAGTTCCCATACTAGTGAGAAACTGGTGGTGCTTGTTCTAAACGTAGAGTCATAGAAGAACCTCTTTCACCCACTGCTAGTAAAAATATATGACAGAAACAATGGAGATGACCCATATTTCCACAAGATCAAAACTCCAATGGGTATCTTGGGAAATATGGAATCTTATTCCACTCTTACCACACTGGTAGCACACCTCCTAGCCATCATAAGAAGTATCTCGCCTACTACGATCTCTATGTGTAGGATCTCTACGGCACTTCCTGCTTTCATTAAGAGGGTACCAACTCCGTATACTGAGCTGCCCTGGTTCAAAAATCCATAATACCTCAAATTTCACTTCGTGATCAGTGTCTGGTTGACTATAGAGGTGATGGAAGTCAACATGAAGATGTTCATCTGAGATCAGATGTCGTACCTGAGACCATCCTCAAACATCCTTACTAGAAATAACTCATCACCTCTTGGAATAGAAGTAAGGCACTGCAAATCTGTGAAGTGAGAAGATTACTCCATGACTGAGAGAGTACCCTGCTCCAGAATCATGAACTCTCGAGCTTGATTGACCCTCAAGGTCTCAGGGTAAAAGTAGTTATAGAAGGAAAGATAGAACTCATCACAAGCCATAACCTGCCGACTTCCCACTTGTGAGATCACATCCCACCATCTCTTGGTGGAATACTGAAGCATATAGGTAGAGATCTTTATCCTTCTCTCTATAGGTTTATCCATATGGTCAAATATAGAAATCATGGCCTCTAACCATGACTTTGTTGCCTGAAGTCGTCAGTCCCCTATGAAGGTGGGAGGATGCTGCTATTGGAAAACCCACGTCAATTCTTCCATCGATGGGGCAGTAGGCGGAGGTCCTCGGAAGGTCTGTATGAAGCTCATAAAGCCCTCTCGGAACTATGAATCATCACTTATGTCCAGAATGATGGTGGCTTCCATGACTAGAACTACATAAGGATCTACGGATAGTCCCTGATCAGTCATGTTCGGTGTCTAATCATTGCCCCGAATCTGGGGTACAACTGGAGCACTTCTTGGGGTCATGACTCTGCAGGGTCAAGCACAAACCTTATATTAGGATTATCAAGGAGTGAAACTTATATGAGTATTAATTGAGTAGGATAAAGAAAGAATTCAATTTTTTCAAAACATGGATACACAGTGTGTTCTCTTAAGCCTTCATATAGGCATGTACTTCTTCCAAAACTGGTCATGTAACACTCCACACACACATTTTGTTCTCCCAAGACACAATGTGTACTTGAATCGTGTTCCTCGGCCTGACTTACCTTACATGGATAAGACACACGGTTCTCCTAAAACAATACTACACGGCATGTTAGTTCCAAATAGAGAGTGTAAAAGATGAACTTCACTGACCTGTGTTGTTAGTCACATGGCTGATTACATGGCTCACACTACACAGCATGTTCCAGATAGACATAGCATGTACTTCCTAATTTTTCATCCACCTGTGTCGTTACTCACACGGTCAGATAAATAGTCTCTACAACACGGAGTATACAACCAGTACATGGCATGTTACCCTAAATGATTTTCTCAAACCTGTGTATCCGCCCACACAGCCAGTGACACGGTTAGAGACCACATGGAATGTACATAAGTACATGGGGTGTACTTAAGAAAAACAGTTTCTTTCCGAACAGAAGGACACACGGTGTGTACGCATCATTACACGCCTTGTTTTCTGGGTTTTTCTAGATAGTAAGCCTCATAAACTACTTTGGAACCCTAGAAAAACACTGAAAGAACATTAAAGTTCCAAATTCTGATTCGTAGGGCCCATACTTCCCATGCATCAAAGATGGGCATCTTATACTTGTCATATACAAGGAAAACATGGCAATGATCCGCCAAATTCCAATCCATGAGGGCCCATAACACCTCAAGAACTAAAGTTTGGAATTCATTCAAACTAAACCTTACAAAAATCAATACCCTTTCAAGAATAGGTATTATATCAAGGCATCTATCACAACAGCATGCACATCTAACACAACATCTATCACCACAACATGCAATCGGTAATGCACCCTAAATGGCATGGCAAGAATTCACGAAATGTGAATTGATTCATGAAATGGAATACCCTCATATCATTGGGTTGCAACAGAAATAGAACCTCAATGATATCAACGATAACAGAACAAAACTTGTGAATCACCTAACAGTGAATCAACTATAATAATTTAGAAACTATAAAAATTACAATAAACGTGGTAAATAAACTTTTCCCTATACATGAGTTAGCTACTCCCAGGAACAGATAATTACCAATTACCTATTTCATTCTATCCCTGCCTATAGGCTCCAAATAGTGAGTCAAGAAGAAAAGAAACCCTTTGATACCACTTTGTAACATCTCGGTTCCGGAAGCTGCCCAGGGGTGCCCCGTACTTGGTTGGTCACATGGCCTCAAGAGCATTTCCCCAAATGCAAGAGGCTGTCAACTAGCAGTGATGGACTAGGGTGTGATAGTGGGAAAACTATGCCCTCATTGGAAGAGTAATGTAGTGGAAGCAAATAGATAACAATAGTGAAATCAGTAATTACATGAAATAAGTAAAGAGTGGAATACTGAAAGAAAGAAAAAACTGGAGCACACATATAAATGATGCACGGTACATATGACTAGAAAAGCAGCCAAACAAGTCACAATGCTAGAATAAAGTACTAAAACAAATTACAATAAAATAAATTAAACAACTCCTCAACATCGCAAGAATTATCTTGGTTCTGCGCTCTATAGCTCTAAAGTAGTCAAGTACCTGAAGTAGAAGGGTGATTTCCATTATCTCTACCTGCAGCAATATAATTTTTTTGGGCCCAAAATCATGACTCAAATAGGGTGTAAGACTAATCCCAGTAGGCAACCACCCAAAGATTTGTTCCTAACAGTCGGTGAATATATATGGCCAAAAATATGAAAAAATAAGCTGTAACAAGGAAGAACTCAAAAGTAAAAAATCATACAGTTTCAATTGCATTCATTTTCATATATAAAGTAAGCAGCTAATCACAATTAGAGAACCCTCTCGAAATTACTCACAACCTGACCCCTTTGGTTCAACCAAAAAAAATAGGCAACCCCATAGGCAGTACTCGTAGACTAACCCCTTTGGTTCAGCTATAGCAAAGATTCTCTAAGGAAGAACTCATTATAAATTCTTCATGTAGTCTTGTATCGGTAACTATAGACACCAGGGGAAGCACTCAACGTCTGATTCCCCTTGTGGTCTCATAACTAGGAAACTAAAAACACTCTAAGGGACCACAAATTCCATCCCCCCTATGGTCTCACAACGTAATGTAAACAGACACTCTAGAGAAGCCCTCAACGTCCATTCTTCTTATGGTTTACTACACTAGGTTCTCACGGCCTTGTGTAAGTAAATTGTGCACAAAGATAAAAGGAAACTAAATTAAACCTCAAGAACTACTTGGCTAAACAGTCTATAGCATATCACAGCATGTTAGATAAAACCACTTCATCCTAACAATACTAGGCATGAAAAACAAAGAAATCTAACAGGCAAAGCTAGACCAAATGGTCAATATCAAGAAAATATGAGAAAACACATCCATATAAAGGTAAATAACCCTATTTGTAATAAAAATCCTCTACCCAAGCACACACAGCATAGCAGGCATTAACCGGGCTAAAACCATGAACACGCAATACCCTGAACAAGGGTATTGGGAATTTTTGTACATATCACTCAAAGTATAACTACAGAAAGGCACAAAACACCTACCTTGGCATTGTACGGACGATATACGTGAACCTCAGGCCTTGAATCTTCCTAGAACATCTTATATCTAAAAAAGTGCTAAAAAAGTTCAATTGAGGATATTTCATGAAAGGGGAGAAATCAGGAAATGAGGCTCTAGAAGAAGGAATAGCTCACTATGGTGATTCCAACGCAATCGAAGTCAGTTGATTCTGATAATGGATTGTGAGTTGGGGGATCAGATAAGAATCACTAGCCATGGATGCTCCTGGATGAGAAAAACCTAGAAGAAGGGTGTTCTGTCGATTAGACGCGACCCAAGTCCATTTAATGAAATAAAAAGAAAGTACACTGTGTGTCTTTTAAAAGTACATGGAATGTACTTTCATTTACTGAGATCCTCTTTAGGCGATCTCCAGGTCACCCCACACGGCCATGTGTTCGCCCATTACACGACTAGCACACGACTACCTGCGGCAGCCGAGTACATGGCATGTACTTATATGTACATGGCGTGTACTCCTGAAATTTCCATAATTTTCTATTTTTCTCAAAAAAAACCCAGAAAAGAAAGAGATACCTGAAAAGAAGATCTGAGTTCTTACAGGGAACCCAAACCATTTCACACAACATCATCTTCCACAGACTCCATAACTTTTCCATTTTTCAAGTTTTTGATCCTGAAACATGTCTTGCATTAAAGTTCCAAAAACACATTTAATCTTGCATGCAAAAACCAATATTTCATGCACACTTCAAATCTTTATTTCACATTCCTTTTCCAAAAACACGTTTCCCTATTTTTTTATTTTCAGCCCCAAAAATTTGGCAAACACTGGAGAACGACGCCACCTTCAATACTGCTTTCGAATCAAATTGTATGACCCCTTTCCATATAATCGCCTTGATCTACTTTGAAAGGGATGACAATAAAAAACACAAACCATGATCAACCCAAATTATATTGACAAAAAAATATAAACTAAACTCTTTTTTCAGAAAATAACATCCTTGGTTCCATCATAAATATCCTTGACTATGTATTAAAATTAATTCTTGACTAAAAACTCAATATTTTAACAATTTTATGGTCAGGTCCTTATAGTTTGTATCAGATCAAAGGTTTAGATAAATTTTGATTATTTTTTCCAATAGACTACTTAATAGGAGTTGAAGTTCATTTCTAGTTAAAAATTTATGTTAAAAAATATTTAAAAATTAAATCTTTCAATTTAATTAAAACACAAAATTAAATAAAATAGTAGATTTATATAAACTTATATTTCAAAAAGTCTCTCAACATTTTCATCAAAACTCAGTTAAAAAATAAGTTTAAAATTTATTTCAAGCTTTTAAAAAAATTACTCAAATCAAACATAGTATATAAATTAAAAATTAAATTGAAGTGTAAAAGTAATGTTTTCTCTTAAGTTTTTAAAAATAGATACTTGTTTTTCTTAAAATAGTGAAAACAAAACAAGAAACTATGCAATTGAATTAAATAATGGGTTCAGTATCAAGCCAAGACCTAACCTCTTTCACTTATAAATCACCCACTTCCAAGAATATTATTAAGGAATAAACTATTTCACTACCTATATCGAGTTTTACACAATAGTTTATAAGATTTCTTAGGCTACCCAAATCATTTTCCACAGTTCTATATGGGAGTAAATAATGGAAAAAACTTCACACAAGAAGTAAAAACTTCATAGACTCTTCCATACTTGTACATGGGAGTAAAAATGGAAATAATTTAAATATAGTGTTTTTAAATATATAGTTTAGTATCAGAACTTGTGTTTAAAAAAATAAATAGAGTAAAAAAACACGCCTTGATAGAATAAGATAAAATAGAAATATAAAATAATATAAATTAAGAATATTTAATGTAACTCAGATTGATTAGATTTTATTTTTCATTAATCCTTGGATCTATATTTGAAATGGATCAACTGAGTTTCTGTAAAAAAACAATAAGGATAACAGAGTAACATGTAATTCTTGGATATTCTGTTGTTATCAGTTGACACTAAGCTAGCCAAATAATATGGTAAGATAAGTTGTCCAGTTAGTAAATTGTTAAATGATTTTCACCACACATATACTTGAAAGGTTTATCTCAATTTATATCATTTTATAATCTATGATTATATAATGTAGGATAATAATTACATGAGCATAATACTCACACTGAGATATAGATATAGAAAGTATTAAATCCTCTACATAGTTATTTAAGATTAATCATTATTAAATCATTATACCCCTAACATGAATTGAATTCCTTAATCTATCCTTTGAAATAATTAAATTTAAATTTAATTCCAAATAGTTTATATAGAAAGAACATCTCGCGGTGGCATGATATTAGTGATAGAAGCGCTTGAGGTTATCTTATTGAACTGTTGGTAACAGTATCTTCACTTGGTTGTAACATCACTAAGTAAATGTAGTACTCAACAGTAATAAATCATGACAGTTGAATAACTTGGAGGAATTTTAACTTGGGGGTAGTGGTATCTCATAACGGTAGCTATTTGAACTAGTGGTAGCTCCTGGAGATTTCTAATTTCATCTCACAATATCTCGATACAACCAGTGGTAGGAAGTCATAACATGTTCAATACATATCCAATTTTATCATTTTTTCCGAAAAAAATAACTATTATATAACATGGAATATATTAGAAACACAATAAACATGATTTTGGATCATTAAAATAAAGAGGTTATGGACTAAGAGAAAATTTTCTCCATTTTTTATGATCACAAATCCTGGATATAATAACCATTAATAACCAAAATAACTTAATAGATGAATACAATATTCTTAATAGTTAAATAACTTGATCAATTATGAAAAATAATCTCCCCCCTTTAGGTATTATCAAAAAAATAAAATTAAATTAAAGGAAATAAATTAAAATAAAGATATAATATACCGAAAACTAAAGAGGGATTCTTGGCATTGAACATTAAGGTCAATAAAGTGCATCAAAAAGGCTAAATCAAAAAGAAAATACCAATAAAATCTTAATCGAAGTCTAAATAAGAATCCTCTATGTAGATAGAATTATAATCTATGGATTTGTTTCTTTTTCTAGTAATATGATGAAAAAAATTTGATGCAGAAGGAGGTGTAGGAGTCTTGAAAACTATAGAAGAAGAAATTGGCCTGAGATGCCTCACAGATTCAATAGGTATAAGTCCAAATGTACTGAAATCAATGAAATTAGTCTGAATAAGTTCTAAAGGGGGTATAAAGATTGATGTTATCATGGGAATTTATGGAGGTTCTATAATAGATATCCTGGATATGTAGATAAATGGCTCCATCAACTCTACAAATTGAGTAATAACCCCACCACCATACTCCATGGGTCTAAAGAAATATGTATTCTCTTTTATAAAAATATTGAACAAGGGTGATAAATTATTCAACTAATTTACTTCTTCTCTGATGGCCCTGGTTATAGGATAAATCCTCATATTCTTATCTAGGAACATAAAATAAGGGTTAAGTTCTTGTTTAGTGAAAATCTTAGATAGATAATACTTGATGGATTTAGTGATTGTTTCTCTATCATTTCTAAATTCATTTAATAATTCTCTAACTAGATTATAAGTATTTTTACCATGGGATCTTATATGATGAATAGAATTCTAATGATAGGTATAAGATTAATATAATACCTTTTTTCGTTGTTCTCTTACTATAGATCTGATGAAATCAACATCAATAGTGGTAGGAACAGAGATATGTGGAGCTCGAGAAGAAGAAGCTCCAAAAAGATAGACAAATATTTCACCCTCTATATAATAGATATGTCCCTTTATGTGAAACTAATTCTCATATTAGCTAAGTTTAAATGAATAACATTCATATTTTCCACTCACTTTTTGTTCTCCATTTCAAGATTTCCAATACTCATGAGGATATTAGGTTGGAAATGAGACACTCCCAAGAAAACTATTAAATAGGTGTCATCTTCACTGAGTTTATTATCTTTGAAGGAAAAAGACCTGATCATTTCACTAAGATCAAATACCAAAGCTATCTTAAAGGCTTTTAGGTTATCACTTGTTAGATAATTAGTAGGAGGAGGATGAGGAGTTAGAGTATTAAATAGGTGTCATCTTCATTGAGTTTATTTTTGAGGTATATTAATATTTTTTTGATAACATTAAAATGTGATTATTTTGAATTTAATTGAAAACATTCACATATTCACACACTACACATAATATCATGTTGGATAGCTATTAAATATAGTAAAATTCCAATCATACCTCTATAAGTGGTTTTATCAACTGGTTTTCAATTTTTATCAAGATCTAGTTTATAGCTTGTACTCATGGGAGTATCACTACAAGTGGTACTATCCAAAACAAAAAAAAATTAAAAGACCCTTTGTGTAATTAATTTAATTTAAAATAATTCCATCTTTGTTTTGAAAAAATTGAAAACCAAGGTAGAATTTTGACTCACCCATCATGCTCATTTCAAACTCATTTATGAATTATTTTCAAAAATTCAGTACACAAGAAGTTTTTGGATGATCCATAAATAATAGCATCAACATAGATTTTAAATAATACAACATATTTTGAAATTATTTTATTAAATAATGTCAGGTTGGGAATTCCATTTAAAAAAACTTTAGAAATGAAAAATTATTTGAGCCTATCATAAAAATCTCTAGGAGACTATTTTAAACTATAAAGTTATTTTGTTAATTTAAATATATGATTTGGAAAATGGGGGTTTTGAAATCTAGAGGGTTGTTATAAAAAATAATTCTCAATAATAAAACCATTTATAAATGCACTCTTGACAACTATTTGATATAATTTGACATCAAAATGTTCTATATAGGTAATAAACATTCTAATAACTTCATGTCTAGGTAATAGTACAAAGGTTTTCCCATATTCAATACCATACTCTTGAATATATATTTATGAAACTAGAATTTAATTATTTATAATTATTATACTTGACTCATATACCTTGTTCTTAAATACCCACTTTGTTCCAATGGTTATAAGGTCCCTGGGTCTTTCTATTAACTCCCAGACTTTGTTCCTTTCAAACTGATTTAATTCTTCTTTCATTTCCATTACCCAAAATTCATATTCTATTTATCTAGTGATGTTCTTAGGTTTGAGAGTGAAAATAAGTATGGATGTTCAACCTAGGTTCTAAAAGAAGATTTGTTTGAGTTCCTATATATATAACTCCTACAACCACAACTAAGGGACAGTCTCTAAAAAAATAGTTCTAGTGATTGAATTGTTTAATACTTCATTTTTTCTAGAGGTTATGGTTCAAATAGTTTAATTTTGGGTGATTTTTCTATAGGTTTTGTTGGTCAGAGTGGATACTCAAGAGGGGGGTGAATTGATTTAGAATTAAAATTTCTATTAAAAAATTTATTATTAAAATCCCTAATTCAAAACAGCTCAGTCAATTAAGGCAGTAGAGATATAAATGCTTAATTTCTCAACAAGTTTCTCTAAGGTTGATTATTCCTCAGTTGAATCAATGTAATCACTAATTCAACTTTTGAAACAGGTTTACTAAATTAACCATATATACACACTAACCAAAACTAACTATTAGAGTGAATGTAAAAACAGTTTTATGTCTTTGAAAAGTATGAGAAGTGGATAAAATAAAATAGATTATATGAGGATTAGCATAACAATATAAAAAATAGGTTCAGTCTCAAGCCAAGACCTAATCCTCGCCACTTGGTGATCACCTACCACCAAGTAGTTTGTATAAATAAACTTGATACATAACCTGTATCGGGGTTTACAAAAAATTTTACAAACACTATAGGTTCTACAACCTCTACCACAGTTCTACATGGGAAAACAAGAAACCAATCCACACAAGGATTCTTCCACAGTTATGCATGGGAAACAAGAGTTGAGATAGTTTTGAGTGGGAATTTTCAGTATCCCCCAGTTAAATCACAGGAGACATTGTGTGTGTAACAAACACACACTGCTCAGAAATGTAAAATAAGAACCATAGTAGGGACAGAGAAAATAATATGGAGTTTATAATGCTCTATGTGTTTTCAGATCAGCTCTAGACTTCTTGGAGTTGAGGAAACAAAGGTTTTGTTCATCTCTTCAAGTTACCTCTAGAAACAAAGTGTCGCAACTTTCAGGTACTAGCTTCCAGGTACTGAGATGTTCAACTTCTTGGTACAAGTGAGTTGATGAATCACATCATTGTAGCCTTGAGTATGTTCTTCAAGAATATATTTGTGAAGATTTTTTTATTTTTAGTATATTCCCTGGAGTTTTCTTCTTCCTGTTCTTCAGAAATGTATTTAACTTCTTGACATGCTACACCATCATTTCTCTTTTTTTTATCTGAGCTTATATATATATATATATATATATATATATATATATATATATATATCTTTCTTCCTCGTTCTTCTTCTTTCATATTTGAGGTCTGACAATAGGAGCAGGTATATCACGTGCAAACTTTCTCGTACCTCGTACTGTCAAGATATGGTCTCTTGATATGTCTACAATAAGCATTAATTAAGTCAGAAGCATTAAAGTTAGCACAATATGACCGTTGTGAATATATTAAGAAAATGGATAAAGTATATAATATGTTATCAGTAGACTGGTAACAATAGCCTATCAATTTTTAGCATCTTCAACAGTAAGCTTAATCAGCAGTAGGATTTCAATAGTAGATGTATCCAGTAGTACGCTTCGCCAATAGTAGACTTCACTAATAGTAGACTTCACTAATGGTAGACTTGTCCAATAGTAGACTTGTCCAACAGTAGACTTGTCCAACAGTAGACTTATCCAATGGTAGACTTATCCAATGGTAGACTTTTCCACTAATAGACTTATCCAATGGTAGACTTATCCAACGGTAGACTTATCGAATGGTAGACTTGTCCAACAGTAGACTTTTCCAACGGTACACTTATCCAATGGTAGACTTGTCCAACAGTAGACTTTTCCAACGTTATAATTTTCCAACGGTAGACTTATCCAATGGTAGACTTGTCCAATAGTAGAATTTTCCAATAGTAGACTTATCTAACAGTAGACTTGTCCAACTGTAGACTTATCTAACAATAGGATTTTCAATAGTGACCTTGTACATAAGACTTCAAGTGATAAGGTTCATCTGTAGGTTTTTCAATGGTGACCGTGACAGTGACCTAAAAAATGGTGACCTCTTACCAGTAACCTTCAACAGTAACATTTGCCTTAGAAATTTTTTTGCTGTAAACTGATTCAGTAAAGTCATGAGATTAAAATATATTGAAATAATTTTTCAAATAACTAACTCATTATAGAATTAACCATGATTTGGTATTTTCAAAATAAATGAGTCCAACATGTTTCAAATCATAATAACTAGGTTTGGAATTGATATTCATATTAGAAATGTAATGCTTGTGGTTTTCTATAAGGGTCGTAGGATCATTTGGATTTGTTTCATCAGATTTTACATGTACAGATTCTTCAACAATTTTGGTCATTTTACTGAATACCCAATATGATTTACTAGATATTGAATATCCAAGTAATTTTATTTCATCGCTTTTGGATTCAGACTTTCCTAAATTCTCTTTTTTATTGTGTAAGAAGACTTTACAGTTAAAAATTATAATGTAATTAACTTTTAGTTTTTTACCATTCTATAACTAATATGGGTTTTCTTTAAAAGTGGTCTAACTAGAAATATATTAATAATATATAATGCTCTATTCATAGTTTCTTACAAAAAATAAATATAATGGTTATACTCATTGATCATGGTCTTGGTAATCTTTTGAAGATTCGTGTATCTTATTTGTACAACACAATTCTGTTGTGGTGTCCTAAGAGAAGAAATATTATGACTATAGCCATATTGTGAGCATAGATATTTGAAGTCTTTATTTTCAAACTCATGTCCATGATGACTTCTTAATTTCATAATAAAAATTCTAATAAAATTTTCTCTGAACATTTCATATTTTAAAAAATAAGAACAAGCCTCACTTTTGTGATCGAAAAAGAATACCTAGGTGAATCTAGAAAAGTTATCTACTTGAACATAATCATTATTCTTTCCATTTAAGTTAGAAAATTCAATGGGTATAAATAATTCCATGTGAACTAACTCTAGGGGTTTAAGGGTAGAAACCTCTTTATTTGGTTTGAAGGATATTTTTTATTTCTTTACCTTTTTATAGGGATTCAACACTTTTTCTTTGGGAAATTATAATTTAGGTGATCCCTAACTAATAAATTTCTATTAATATTTCCAATTGAGTGAAGTTTGGAGTATCCTAGTCTCCTATGACAAATCCAAGACTCCTTATAGAATTCACTTAAACAAGAATTATTTTTGAGAAAATATTGAATTTAAATCAACAACATAAACATTATCATTATGCAAAGCAGTAAAAACTAAAACATTCTTAGAATCATAAATTTTATAATAATTATACTCAAAATTAACATGATAACCATCATCACATAACTATGAGATGATAATAATGTTATATTTTAATCCATTTATAAATAACAATTTATAAATTAAAACGGTACTAGAGTTATCAACTTTCCTATATCCAATTATTTTTCCTTTGACATGGTTGCCAAAAATAAAAGTTCCACCATCTACTTGATTAGGTTCTTAAAGATTGAGTATACCCTAGTCATGTTGTAACATTCTAGGTGAAAAAAGAATATGACATTTTCATATTTATTAATATATTTGAATTAAATATTAATTTTACTTTAAAGAGGATTATATGTTCGATGGCCTACCTGATACACAACAACGGGTTTCTTTGAAATCTTACATTGCACACAACGTTGAGTTATACCAAAAAAAAGAATATAATATTATTATTTTAAATGGTAGTTAATTCCTAGCCATTATAATGGCGGGAATGAAGAGAACTAACTACAAAATGATTATACATGTTTGTTAAATGTTTTTATATTTTTCCAATAAAATTTAGAGGCTTAAAATGTGAATGTATCTAATTTTAAGCATAGATAATCTAATATTCTTAAAAATGTTGATTTACCGCCTTTTGATGGCGAACCCTATTTAAATATTGTTTTTGTCACTTTTATATGTTCTATTTGAGAAAATAAAATTCTTCTTTAGAATCGAGCCACCACAATTTATTTTGGGAAATTTTTTTCTATTTTTCTAATAAAGATCATTTTTTTATGAATAATGAGAAATACTATATTTTAATTCAAAACTGCCTTTTAATCTAAATTATTTATATGGTTAGATTATTTTTTAATTGGTTTTAAAGTGTAATTAGATTATATTTTTACCATTTAATCCAATTTTTTTCATTGGAACTAATTTTACTATGAAATTGGACAAAGACAAGTGTCAATCTTTTGATAGTTATTATTTCTTAAAAACATGTTTTTTATTTTGACAACAGGAATGAATTTTAAATTATTTAATGAAACTTATATGTCTTGAATTTGGTAAAATAGAAATAATTTTTTAATTTAGAATATCAAACATATATTAGGCTGAATTTTTTGGTATTTTTCTAAAAACCTTCAATTTTTGATGAATAGTGAAAACACAAAGTAATATTTAAGAACTGACTTCTTCATTTAAATAAATTTTACTGCTTCTATGAATTGAATTTTAAAAATCTGACGTACATGGTTGTTATTAGTAATTAAAATGTGGTTCAATAAGATGAAAATAATTTTTGGTGAATAATAACTTTTCACTTTTATTTACCATGGTTAAAGGTAATTAGGGTAATTCAGTGTAAAAATAATATTATAATAATATTAAATTACCCTAACATGTGTCATAACCATATTGGTTGATACATTTTTGACCATGGGAAACCTTGGGTCGATTTTGGGACCCTATGGAGCCACTTAATAGTGATAATGACACTTTAGTTTAATTAATTTAAAGTAAAGAAAAAATGACATAAACATATATCTTGTAGTAAATAAATTTTTACATGGGGCTATATAAGTTATATATTAGACTATAAATATTCATTTGAAATATAAAAATATTTCCTATATCATGGTATTTTATTTATAATTTTTAAACATCAAATAAATAAAATTATTTATGACACAATGATGATGTGGTGATTACCATATTAACAAATGATTTAAATAAATGAGATTATAAAATTTAAAAACTATCCAAAAGCTGTCCAATTTATATTGGATGATTTTATTTCTAACAAGATCCATCTTATATTTAAATTAAATAAGTTTTGGACTTTTAGAACCCGAAAATCATTATATAATAAAATAATATTTTAAAACATTCCTAAAGTGACCCTCCTCTCCCTTATAAAAAGCCCTCAACTCTGACCCATTAATCACACCTATTAAGCCCTTTGGATTGTCCAAACTCTTCCCAAATAATCTCTCAATATCTCCCTCTTCCACCTAAAATCCTAACCTTAGGCATAAGGCGCTTCAAGAAATTATTTTGGTTCAAACCAAATGGAGTTACCTGATTTAAAGGTAACATCTTCTCTTAAGTTCTTTTCTTTTATTTTAATTTTCTAACCCCATAAAATATTTTTATTCCTTTATTTTATAAAAAAATAGTATTATAAATATACTAGGTTAATTTAATGGTAAGGATTCAAACTACACTTACACACACCTCTATCTAATGGGTAAAGAACATACTGTTTCGGTGGACGGTGAACTACTGCCTCACGAAATAATGACTATTCAATCTTCTCCTACCACCTCTTATGGTGGACATTAAGATTTAACTATATTTATATGTGATATATATTATATTTATATTGTCTCTATAATTCTGTATTTTTCATTTATATAATACCTTTGTGGTTTCAGTAATGGGTAAATGTGATAATTTCATTTGAGGAAGTGCAGACCACAGCCCCCTCAAAGTGATATGACTCGTTCATGCCATAAATGGAATGTATAAAGGATAAAGTTAATGAAATTATAGATGATATTATACTGGATTTATAATATAACTATTTATCATTATTTTTTCATTCCCTTAAATATGAAATAAAAATTAATGTACTGTTCATGCGTATGTATGGCTTACCGTCTCCATGAATGGTACATTTCATTTCTTATCTCCAAATGTTTTGTAATATTATAAATACATATATATACTATATATATATATATGATATACATTATATCTAATCATGAACATAATTCTGGATATAATGTACTTTTGACCACATGGACAACTTGTAAATATAAGATGTTCATTTTTGACTCAAGTACCAAATATCAAAAAAATGACCATTATTAACTTAAATGATTACATAATGTTTATTACATGGTAATTTGTGATATTAAAGGAATGATAAAATTTTAAAAGGTTATTAATCAAGTATAAATTAACTTTAGTTTATTATTCAGAATATTAAATAATGAACGAGTCAAGTCGGACACGAGGTAAGAGGTTTTCATATCACTTTTTATTCTCGTGAGATTCATGTTATATTTTCCACTATTTCCTTTTGTGTGGTGTACATACTGACCATGATTTTATTCTTTGTGTAATATAATTTAATTTATGGGTATTTACATCTTCATTTTATGATCTTTCCTTCATGGGGTGTATGTTTCTTAAGTTACCAAAACGGTAAGGGAACCCTTCACTGTACTCTATTAGTCAAAAACATCTTTTATGTCATGTCTTTTAATATACTTTTTCTTATGTTGTGATATGTTCTTTTATATCCTTATTTATGTAAATTTTATTTCCATGTGATGATAGACCCTTTCTCTCTCATCAACTCATTTTCTGAATTTTAAAGCGACGTTGTTAGGCTGTCAAATTTCTGTAAGAGAACTTATTAACCCAATTTCAAATTCTTTGGGTTAAACTTATACTTAATGATTATGTCATGATATGAATATGTTTGAATGTCCTATGATTGTTTTACAATTAATTTATACTTATATTGGGTGTATTATTATATTTCACACATAATTATGTCATCTATTTATCCATAATCTAAGGATATGATCTTTGCAATGGACTTTATCTCAATTTACATTCCATTGATACTAATTCATTGTTATACACCAATTCACTTTCATATGGTGTATATACTGCCATTTAAAATATTATATCATTAATCTTATTATACTCATGATATTATAATCTTTGATTAATTTTATTCCTCAAATATTTGTATTCGAGTGGCTCTCATTTGGTTAAGAACTCTTTAAATGAAATACCGTTTTAAATTTTTTAAAGATTTATTCTTATAAATCATTCTCATTAATGTCCATGTTTTAAAAATGGTTTTAAGGATTCATTTATATGGACTTGAATGTTTTGATATTAAAATTTATTTCAAAAGCTTCAAAGTGGTATGAGACACTTGAATTTTAAAATATCTTTATTAAATGTTTTAAATGGTTTTGAAAATGTTTTGATAAAGCATTGATTATATCAATATCATAAAATGATATATTTTTATTACAATATAGAAATGTTATATTTACTTTATTCTTGTTTTATGTGTAATTAATATGTTAAGGTTATTGGTAATTTTTCATGTATACAGGTGGTTCCATGATAAACCAAGGGCGGGTGAGCCCGAGATAGCTCTCCAATGCATTGGGCAATGTAACGGAGGTAAAAGATAAAGTTTATCCTAAAATATTTAGGGAATATGCTATGATGGGTGTTCCAAATGTATCTCCCTATGTAGCTGTGAAATCTATAATGTATGTTTGATATAGATGCCACAAGTTACCTTTATGATTGTTGATTACTATGTGTTATTCATAAATCTTATCATTTTATGAGGTACATTAAATATCTTATGTTATGTATGTATTGATGAACTAATGTTTTATTTCTCTGTTTTATAACCCTTACTGATCTTTTTATACTCATCCCAAGTTTTGAAATGTTTTTCACAGGACTTGAAGATAAATAGGGTCAAGGATGGGATCAAGGAAAAGTCATGTTGTCTAAAACAAGGAACTAGACATGACTCTTTTTTTCAAAAGTTTTTATTTTATGAAAAATAAATGAAATCTGAGTAGAAGTGTCTACTTTGTAATTTTTCAGATGTAATGTAATAGTTCTGGCCTAATTCTCTAAAATATAGACCTAAAAATATCCTAAATGTGAATTATTCATTTAATTCAAGATTATGTAATGTTTTAAGGCTCGGTCCTTATAGTTTGTATCAAATGTTGGTTTAGATAAATTTAGATGTTAGGGTGTTATTTAAGTATAAGTAACATAATAATAATGGTTAGCATATTATAAAGTGTCATAGTTATTTTTGATAAATTGAATGAGTTTAAGATAACATTAATAAGTCTATATTAGTATTTACCCTCCTCATAATATATTATATGATGATTTTACTGATATACTTACACTGACCTTTTTCATTTTAGTAAATGGTTGGATCTAGCAGGCTCCAAAGTAAAAGTGGATGTGAAGAAAACTATGATGGTTTTCTGAATGAGAAACTGAATGAAATGGGAGCTACAATGAGAAATCTTGTGGTTATTCTCAACCAAAAATTTGGTGTCATGATTGACCACCTAAACCTTGTTGATTTTTATAAGGCATCATATATGCGAGAAGAAAATCCCTACAGAAGTTCAGGTAATAATAATAAAGGTAAGTATATTCAAAAACCTATGTGCCAAGGATGTAGAAAGAAACACCTAGAAAAATGCTTCAAAGGGACAGAAAGATTCTATAGATGTGGAGATGAAGGTCATAAAGAAAGAACCTACCATGGAAAAATGAATCACCCAGTTGACTCTAGGAAATGGAAAGAAGTTCTTTCCGAGGGATCAATTGAAAGTTTTAAATGTGGTGTGCATGGTCATTATAAAAACAGATGTCCTACAAAGAAGGTTCGGGAATGGGATCACCAAGATCATACAAATATATTTTTACCAATACCAAATGTCATTAAAATTGAGGATGATAAAACTGACAATGACCAATGAAAGGTATGGATTATTTCTTAACTGATGTTTTGACATTATTGAATCATAGTATATGATTCATGATTTTGTTTGTGGGAAAGAATTATTTTAGAATAATTTGGAAAATAATGGTAAATGGATCATGAAGAATGTTGAGTGAGTAAGAAGTCAACATATAAGGGATTCAAGAGTTATGGTAGATTTTAGGATGATGAAATGCTTAAAAGTATTAAGGCTCTTTTGATGATGGGATTACTTTGGAAGAATTTTTCTACTATGTGTAACCCTGAAGATTGAAATATAAAAATTTTATTCAAGGAATAATTATCTTTTCTTTTGTGGATATAGTTATAAAGAATCATTTGGGTTTATATGATCCTTGAATTTGATCCAATTATAGGTTATTACTTTTGGGATGAAAATTCTAGGTATGAGATAACATTTGTGATTAAAATATGTTATGGTTATTTTTGAGGTATTTATCTCATTTTTGTGAATGCTATAAAATTATAAAATTTTTTAAAAAATGGACAACGCGCAGACCGTGTGATAACTCATTGCGTCAGACAAATCTGTGGGAATCGAACCCACAACCAAAGTGTGATTGGGATTTATTGCCTACCACTGGACTACGTGAAGTCCCTAGTTAGTATAACTTATTCTTTTTAGTTAAATGATTTCATTGATCAAGAATTATTTGATTTTGGATCTTATGTTTTATCAAATGTATATCCTTAGTATAAGAAAATGATTTGGGAATTAAGTGATAAAGTTTATTTTGGAAGACGTTATCTCTTTTTGGGAAAGTATATGCCAAAGGAAAATATAATGCTTTTGGATTTAAATTGATGAGTAATGGTGTAATTTTATTTTTTAAGAATCTATGTTTTTATTATAGAGATATTGCGATTTTGGTTATTTATGGAAATGATTAACCTATCATAGAGAATATGTGATTTGGTTAATTACACTTCAGTATGATAATTTAAGAGTAGCTGATGTTATTTGGAGATAAATGTTAAGATTTACTGTGGAAGACTGTGTGATCAAATCCTTATAAATTTTGGGTTTTAGACATAGTTTGGATTATTTTAGTAAATTTTAAGGACATCTGTGTATTGAATGGTCATTGTTTAGATTTGGGTATTGTTTATTAAATTTTAGAGATTAAGAGTAGTATTTCTTTTTTATAAAAGATTATCCTTTTGTAGATTATCTAATCTTGTACTAACCATTTTGGTTTTGGTAAATGTATAAAGATGGGAAATATATGGTTCATCTTTCTTGGATTATGTGATTCTATAGAAGTTAATTCTAGTGCTTCAGGTGTGACCAAGTCATCATCAACACTCATCATTTGGATAAAATATGAGTTTTTGGTAGAAACATACAAAAGGATGAAACTCTACTTTAAAAGTAAGTATATTTCCTTATGTCCTTAGTCAATATCAAAAATAAATTCTCTAAATTTATGAAATGGAACATAAAACAAAAACATTTTCTGTTAACCTTTCCTACTGGGGAATTAAATATCGTTTAACCCATAACCATTTTATGATTTTCAGGTGGTTAACTTTCTCCAAATCATGTTTTCTATCACTCTCTATCAGAAATTCACAATTAGTTTCTCCTTTATATCAATGTTTTCCTACATTTAATCCTAGTATGGGTTATCTCCAATGACCTTTTTACTTAACTTTATTTCTTTTAAAGGGATAGTTTTATTGACTCTTTTTTCAATGTAGGACTTTTAATGAATTTTCTGAGCCCAATTTTAAAGTTGTGAGGACGCAATTCCCAAAAGGGGGGAAGGATGTAGAATCCCAGGTGAATAAAGAATATCAAATTTTCATAGTTATTAATATTTTTTAATTAAATATTAATTTTACTTTAAATGGTATTTTATGTTTAATGGTGTACTCGACACACAACAACGGGTTTCTTTGAAATCTTACGTTGCACACAAAGTTGAGTTATACGAAAAAATAATAATATAATTTTATTATTTTAAATGGTAGTTAATGCCAAGACATTGTAACGGATACAATTAACAAAACCAACTACAAAATTATTATACATGTTTTTTAAATATTTTTGCATTTATCCAATAAAAGTTAGAGGCTTAAAATGTGAATTAATCTAATTTTAAGCATAAATATTATAATATTCTTTAAAAGGTCAATTTACGGACTTTTGATGGAGAACCCTTTTTAAATCTATTTTTTGTCACTTTTATATGATCTATTTAAAAAAATAAAATTTTTCTTTAGAATCAGGACATCAAAAATTAATTTGGGAAAAAATTTAGTATTTTTATTATAAAGATCATTTTTTATGAATAATGAAAAATACTATATTTTAATTCAAAACTTTGTTTTAATCTAATTTATTTATATGGTTAGATTATATTTTTAATTTGTTTTAAAGAGTAATTAGATTATATTTTTACCATTTAATCCAATGTTGGTCATTGTAAGTAATTTCACTTTGAAATTGGACTTAAACAAGTGTCAATCTTTTGATAGTTATTATTTCTTAAAAACACGCTTTTTGTTTTGACAACGGGAATTAATTTTAAATTAATTCATGTAACTTATATGTTTTTAATTTGGTAAAATAGACATAATTTTTCAATTTAGAATATCAAATATTTCTTAATCTGGATATTTGGTATTTTTCTTAAAACCTTTAATTTTTTATGAACAGTGAAAACACTAAGTAGTAGTTAAAAAATAGACATATTCATTTTAATGAAATTTTACCACTACTGGGAATTGAATTTCAAAAATCTGACATACATGATTGTTATCTGTAAGTAAAATGTGGTTTAATAAGAAGAAAATAATTTTTGGGGAATAGTAACTTTTGACTTTTATTTACCACAGTTAAAGGTAAATAGGGTAATTCAAGGTAAAAATAATATTATAATAATAATAAATTACTTTAACATGTGTCATAATCCTATTGGTTGATACATTTCAGACCCTGGGAATCCTTGGATTTATTTTGGGACCCCATTGATCCACTTAAGAGTGATAATGACACTTTATATTAAATAATTTAATATAAATACAAAAATGACATAAAAATATATCTTTTAGTAAATCAATTTTTACATGGGGTTATATAAGTTATCTTTTTGGATTTAAGTATTCATTTTAAAGATACGAATATTTCTTATATCATCATATTTTATTTATAACTTTTTTACATCAAATAAATAACATTATTTATGACGCAATGATGATTCCGTGATTACCTTTTTAATAAATGATTTTAATAAATTAAATTATAAATTATAAAAACTATCCAAAACCTGTCCAATTATTATTGGATGATTTTATTTCGAACAAGAGTTATCTTATATTTGAATTAAATAAGTTCTTGACCTTTAGAACCTGAAAATAATTATATAATAAAATAATATTTTCAAGCATTCCTAAAGACACCCTCCTCCCCCTTATAAAAATATCTCACCTCTAACCCATTACTCACACCTCTAAAGCCCATTGACTCATCCAAACTCTTCCCAAATAAGCTCTCAAGATCCTTCTCTTTCACATATAATCCTTATCTTAGGAAGAAGTCGCTTCAAAAATCCTTTTGGTTCAAACCAAATGGAGTTACCCGATTTAAAGGAAACGTCTTCTCTTAAGTTTTTTCTTTTATTTTACTTCTCCAACCATATAAACTATTTTTATTGCTTTATTTTATAAAAACACCAGTATCCTAAATATTCTAGGTTGTTTTTATGAGAATTATTTTATCTACACTTACAAAAACCTCCATCTAATGGGTAAAGAACATATTATTTCTGTGGATGAAAAACTACTGCCTCACGAAACGATGATTGTTCAATCTTCTCCTACCACCTATTAGAGTGGCCATTAAGATGTAACTGTATTTATATGTGATATATATTATATTTATATTGTATCTATACTTCTTTATTTTTCATTTATATCATACCTTTATGGTTTTCATAATGGGTAAATGCGATAATTTTATATGAAGAAGTGCGGACTACCGCCCCCTCAAAGTGATATAACTCATTCATGCCACACGTGGAACGTATAAAGGATAGAGTTAATGAAATTATATATGATATTATACTGGAATTATAATATACCTTTTATCATTAATTTTTCATTCTATTAAATACGAAATAGAAATGAAAGTAGTGTTCATGCGTACGTACGGCTTACAGTCTCCATGAACGGTGCATTTCTTTTCTTTTCTCCAAATGTTATGTAATATTATAAATACATATATACACTAGATATATATTATATATATTATATCTAAATCATGAATATAATTCTATATATAATGGAATTTTGACCACATGGACAACTTGTATATATAAGAAGTTCATTTTTGACTCGATTACCAAATATCGACAAAACGACCGTCATTAACTTAAATGATTACATAATGTTTATAACCTGGTAAAAAGTGATATAAAAGTAATAATAAAAATTAAAAATGTTATTAAACAATTATAAATTACCTTTAGTTTATTATTCATGAGATTAAAGAACAAACGATTCAAGTCGGACACGAGGTAAGGGATTTTCATCTCACTTTTGATTCTCATGAGATTCATGCTATATTTGCTACTATTTAATTTTGTGTGGTGTATGTACTTTCCATGATTGTATTATTTTTGTAATATAATTTAATTTATGGGTATTTAAATTTTCATTGTATGATCCTTCCTTCATAGGGTGTATGTTTCTTAAGTTACCAAATCGGTAAGGGAACCTCTCACCGTACTCTTTTAGTCAAATACTTCTTTTATGTCATGTCTTTTAACTTCCTTATTCTTATGTTGTGATATGTTCTTCTATATCCTTATTTCTGAAAATTTTATGTCCATGTGATGAGAGACCCTTTTCTCTCTCATCAACTCATTTTTTGAATTTTAAAGCGACGTCGTTAGGTTGTCAAATTTCTGTAAGAGAACTTCTTAACCCAATTTCAATTCTTTGAGGTAAACTTCTACTTATTGATTACGTCATGATATAAATATGTGTGGATGACCACTGATTTTTTTACACTTAATTTCCACTTATATTTTGTGAATTATTATTTTTCAAACATAATTATGTCATTGATTTTTTCTCAATCTAAAGATATGATCTTTCCATGGGACTTTATCTCATTTTACATTCCATTGAGACTTATTCCTTGTTATACACCAATTCACTTTTATATGGTGTATATACTATCCTTTGACATATTATATAATTAATCTCCTTATTCTCATGATATTTTAAGCTTTTATTACTATTATTCCTCAAATATTTGTATTCAAGTGTCTGTCATTTGGTTAGGAACTCTTCAACTAAAATATCATTTTAAATGTTTTAAAGATTTATTCTTCTAAATATTTCTTATTAATTTCCATGTTTTAAGAATGGTTTTAAGGATTTATTTATATAGACGTGAATTTTTTGAAATTAAAATTTCTTTCAGAAGATTCAAAGTGGCATGTGACACTTTGATTCAAAAATCTATTTATTAAATGTTTTAAATGGTTTTAAAAATGGTTTGGTAAAGCATTGATTATGTAAATATCTTGAAATGATATATTTTGATTGCATTGTGGAAATTTTATCTTTCTTTTATGCTTTTTTTATGTGTTATCAATATGTTATGGTTATTAGGCATCTTTCACGTATATGGGTGGTTCCATGATAAACCTAGGGCGGGTGAGCTTGAGATAGATCTCCAATGAATTGGGTAACGTGACGGAGTTAACCGTTAAAGTTTCTCCTAAGATATTTATGGAATATATAGTGATGGGTATTCCAAATGTAACTCCCTAGGTAGATGTGAAAGCTACAATGTAAGTTTGATATGGATTCCATAAGTTACCTTTATGATTTTTGATTACTATGTGTTATTCATAAATCTTATGATTTCATGAAGTATGTTAATGATCTTATTTTATGTATGTATTGATGAACTAATGTTTTCTTTCTTTGTTTTATAACCCTTACTGAGATTTTTATGCTCATCCCAAGTTTTTAAATGTTTTTAACTGGACTTAAAGATTAATAGGGTCAAGGATGGGATCAAGAAAAGGTCATGTTGTCTAAAATATAGAACTAGACATGAATCTTTATTTCAAGAGTTTTTATTTTATGAGAAAAATGAAAACTTAGTAGAAGTGTCTACTTTGTAATTTTTTAGATGTACTATAATAGTTATGGCCTAAATCTCTAAAACTCTAAACCTGAAAAGATCCTCTATGTGAAATATTCATTTAATTCAAGATTATATAATGTTTTAAGGCTAGATCCTTATATATGTATCTAGAGAATACAATGTCTAGATATCATAGGTTCTTCTTGGTAATCTTTAAGAAGTATTATTATTGAAAATTTAACCCAAAAATGGTTTTGGTACCCATATTTTATTAGGTCTAGAAATGTTAGCGATAAAAGACCTAAGAAGAAAATGATACTTATTCAGTTTTCTATAAATATATTTTAAAAATTTATAAATGAAAAAAAAAATTATGTCTATAAGAATAAGTGGCTTCAATATAAATATCATAACTTTAACTAGGAACCAATTTTCACTTATAGATTTTGCTTTTTCTGGGTTGATAACCAATTTTAGTGGGATATATAGGTGTCTATTTTCTAAAGAATCCTTGTGAGGTTTTCTCTACCCTTTCTAAATATTTTAAAATATTTCTTAATTTTATCATTGGAAATTTTAGGTTCATTATTGTTTTTTACTAATTGAGTATTCTTACCATTTTCGATAGAAAAGTAAGATTTAAAATGAGCAGGCATAGAATGATACTTCTTTAGACATTTATATTTATAATTCAACTCATTGAATGTTTCCTCCAGAATGATACAATACTCTAATAAATCATCATAACTCATTTTTTCTTCACTATTTTCATTTTCAAAAATATTTTAAATAGGAACAGGCGATTTGAAAATAGTATTTAGCACATCTAATATGTTTATCCCGAAACACATGTTAGAACTATAATTTTTTTCTTTTTTATGTGAATTAGAGTCACGTAAATTATCTTCTGAGGCACTCTGGGAGGATTTAATATTCTTTTTATAACATTTTCCTTTTTTCCTTATAATTTTTATTATATATCATATTAGTAAAATGATCATTGATGTTTTCATTTCATTTTCACTCATATTAGGTTATTTCGTTCGTGGAATCATACTTTTTCTACTCTTTAATCCCATTTACTTTATTTTCATACATAACTCTATAATTTTATTTCTTGAAGATTTTATTCTTATTATAGAACATTCTAAATCATCTGGATAAGTGATCCATTTCCTAATCACTATCAGTAGGTGATTCATCATCACTTGAACTTTCATCTTTGATTTTATCTTTTAGGTTTGATTCAGAAGTCTTGAAGGCTAATAACTTTATATTTAGTTCATATTAATCTTCTTTAATCACTTTTAGTTACTCCGAATACATAATAATTATTATAATAATATATTTTACCTATATTTTTCTAATATCACAAGATTCTATGATGAAAACAGAAGTTCATCTCCACTTATCAGGTATACATCTTAGAAGTCACATCACTTGATATTTATCCTATATTGTATTTACAATTTCATGCATTATGTTCACAATCTAATTAAAGTAGTGATACATATCATAAATTTTTTTGTTAAGTTTCATATTGAATGTATCATATTTAATGTTATAATAATTGAGAGGTTTTTTTAACATTAGAAATTATTTAATGAGAAATAACTAGCGTGTCCCATATTTATAAAGCATTAAAACAAGACAATATTATATTATATTCATATTATTTTAATGAATAGTATAATTAATTAATATATTTATAATTAAAATAATATGTGACCTTAGTGGAATTATACCATTAAACTCTTATAGCATTGGGTTTTTCATATTTTCCTCGATAACGGTCTAAATATCAATGACCAAACTCTATATATAGATTTTCATCTTGATATTAAATTTAAAATAATTAGTTCAATTAAAATAATGTGGTTGGTTAATAGACATTCCTTATTTACTATTATTATCTATAAATATAGAAATTTATATTCAATATAAATTTTTATCACTTTTGGTAAAACTACATCACAGTATAAAGTATTTTCAAAAATCTATGATACTAAATGTTGGTCCCAGTGGATAACTCAAGAGGGGCATGAATGTAGTTTCCAAATAAAAATTTCTATAAAAATAATTTAAAACTTAAATCACCCAATTTAATAAAAATTCTCAGTTAAATAAAATATTATAATTTCATAATTTCATCTTTCAAAAAGGTTCTTAATAGTTTGATCAAAACTTAGTTAAAATTTTAGTTTAAAAACTATTTCTAACTTTTGAAATAGATTTAATCAAATAAAACACAATATATAAAACAAAAATTAAATTAAACTCTAAAATTAATATTTTTATCCTATAGATATAAAAACATATACTAGTTTGTTTCGTAATAGTGTAAAAAAATAAGAAATCTCATAGTAGAATGAAATAAGTGGTTCATTCTCAAGACAGGACCTAATTCATTTAACTTAGAAATCAAACATTTGTTAAAAAATTTATTAAAGAACAAACTAATTCAAAACATGAATCATGTTTTAAATAGTATAGCATAAGGATTCCCAGTATACACAAAGCCTCTTCCATAGTTCTAAGTGAGAGTAAAGAATTAAAAAAACTATAAGAATGTATTTCATCCTTCAAAAAACCTTCCATAGTTCTAGATGGGATTGAAAATTAAAATAATTTAAAGAGATTGAATGTCACTCTCTAGTTAAATAAAGGATCCAGAGTTTACAAAAATAAATAGAGTAAAACAAAACACTACTCTAAAGAATAATCTAGATCAAAAAAAAGAATATAAAGTAAGAATTTTTTATGTAGTTTGGTTAAATCAAATTCAGTTGTGTATTAATTCTTGGATATATCTTTAAAAGGGCCCAACCAAACTTGTATATAATTTTTATGAAAATAGAGTGTCATGGAAGTTTTGGATAGTCTTTATTTCTTAGTAGGCACTAAACTATCCAAATAGTATGGTTAGATAAGTCGTTCAGTTAGCCAACTTGGTAATTTTTTTAACCATCATGTGCATGAGGGAATTATCTAAATTTATATAATTTTATATTGTCCAATTATCCATTATATAACAATGATAAAATGAGCATAATCCTCATACTAAGATATGGATCTATAATGTATGAATTTTTCTTTAAATACTTTGTATAGTTGTTTAACAATAATCACTATTAATTCCACACACCACTAACTTATATTGAATGACTTAATCTAGCCATTGGAATAATTAATTTTGAATTTAATTTCAAACTATTGTGGTAAAAGGAATATATGGAATTTGAAATATCTTAGCTATTGAAGCTCTTGACTGTAGCTTCTTAAACTGGTGGAAGTTATATCTTACTTAGGGATAGAATCACTAAGTGGTAGCATCACTCGGTGGTAGTAGATCATGATGGTAGAAGTACTTGTATCTAGATTCACATGGTGCTATAAGTATATCCTATTGGTAGTTGTATGAACTAGTGGTATATCATAGAGGTAGCTAAATAAAACTAATGGTAGCTTGATACAACTAGTGGTGGTAGTCGTAGTAGGTTTAAGACTTAGATAAATTTATCATTTTGGATATAAAAAATTTCACTATCATAAAACTTGAAACTTATTAAGAGAATAATAAACATCATTTGGGATCATTTAAATAAGGATGTCTTGGACTAAGCCAACATGGAGATTAAGATGTTTTTATGTGACTTTAACTTAAGAGTTTTGGATACCATAATGAGTTTCTAAGTATAAGGATGACCATAATTTTGAAGTAATAGAAACCACTTTCAAGGTTTTCAGTGATGGGATTTAAAATTAATGAATTCTATTTTTTGAAACATTTTATTGGGTTGGGGTATATGTAATTCTTCTTATTAACATGAATGATTATTTCAAGAATAATGCTATTACATTTTTGGGGATTTAATCATAATTATTTGAAATAACCAATGAGGTTAAATCATTCATTAATGTTGAAGTTATTTAGGTTATTTTTTAGGATTTGGAAGTGAAAATATTATAAAATTTCTATGGGTATTGACTTTACAAGGACCATTTTCATTTCAACATGTAATTATTTATTTCATGTTTCAATGATGTTCCTTTATAAAGATTAAAGATTGTTTTATCAATATAAAATCAAAAGAATATCACAAAACCTTTTTATCCCTCCCATATGATTTAATCATCACTATCATGGGAAAATATTGTTTAAATGATTTTGGATTTTTTTTTAAAATCAAACTCACCTGTAATAAATTATATTATATATCTAACACCTTTTCATTTCTACAAAATTTATATAGAACATAGAATATATTTTATTTTAATTAAATATATAAACTCTTACAACTCTATAAAAAATGGAAATAACACAAAGTAATTGATCTTTTATTTTCTAGAATTTTAGAATCATGCTAGAGGATAAATGGAATATCAAGAAAATACTCACGTCAGGATTTGATATTTTCATTATTTTTACATAATTAAAGTATGAAACATGTTGAGGTTTTTGTAGATGGATCATAAGAAAAAATTCATATCTTTAATTATAGTAAAGGTGTATTAAGGACTTAGATGATGAAGCATGCTTATAGGTTTTATAAGGAAGTTGAATGAAGTATTTTTTTTGTATTGAGTTTTCAAAATTATGATATAGTGGTATTTTATCAATGATATTCTGATATATTTTAAATATTATGGGAATAATGAAACACTTAAGTATTATTCTATAGTTGGTTTTTTATTTAAAATTTGGAATATATGTTAGATGTAATTGATATCTTTGAAAAGTGGCATAGAGAAAGGGTGATAATTTTTGGGAGACACATATTGAGTCTTAATAGATGTCTGAGGTGTATATAGAATTTAAGATCCAATTGTGTTTAATTAAAGTTTATTTAAGGAAGATTTCATTTACATTTTATGGAGTAAATATAGCATTTTATATTTCATGACAAATGATGATTACAAGTCATACAGTAAAAATGATGACTATGTCATAAATCCCCATAGATTTACCAATTTATAGATCTACAGCCCTTTTTGTCACTATTGAGTAACCCTTGAGGGTTTATTTATATATTTTGAGGATAAAATGGGGTTTTTGGATGATTTGAGGGGTTTCTAATTCAAAAATATCAATCATGTGGAGTGTAGTTTAGAAAAATATGTCGTAAGTTCTTTCCAATTGGGTAATAAGATCTTTTATATGTACACTCTATGTATAAGGTATATATTTCATGTACTGGTACTCAACTATGTAGTTTAATACATGGCCAGACATACCATGTAAAGGCACATGGTTGTGTAGATTACATGGCCAGACCCCATGTTGGTTACACATCGTTTACAAGTACATAGTTAGGCTAATATACATGGTGAGGCCATGTGATGTACATGAGAAGGTACCCCTTGTAGGGTACACACCATGTACCTAACTTACATTCCATGTATATGGATTTCACATGCCATTTTTGGATGAAGGACATTCCCAGGTGAGGCTTTGAGGGTACACATCATGTACTTGGGTATACACACTGTGTACTCCTCCCATGATACCTTTTTAGAGTTTTTTATATTTTTTTCCCCAGATTCATAATTGGACACATGTGTAGTCTATTTTTAGTATATTTTAATATAGATTGTAATGGTGAAACCCTTGAAGTGATTTGAATACTCTTAATAGGCATTTCAAGATTTAAACTAAACAGAAAGGTTCTTCCTCTAGTAATCAAATCCAGCTATATTTTAAGAGTGAGACCCTTTATCTAAGGTGCTCCATAAGCCATATCCCTAGACCATTGATTATTTATCCCTTCCCATGAGGAAAATTTTCTTTTTTGGTGTTTCCCTATGAGGCTAGTCATGAAAAAAGGATCCCATAAGGGATGCATTTACTTTATAATCTAACTTGGAGGCTCCCAAGTAGGATGCCTCTAACTTTGTACCATGTTATTAGAGTATTTTTTGAGGTATGCTTTTTATGTGTAATATTTATAAGGATCCCAGGTAGGATGCCTCTATTTAATTTTCATTTGAGGATCTAATCTCGGATTCATCCTTTTACCTTCTCTTCAAAGGATCATGAGTGGGATTCCTTCTCTTATGTTTGACCTCAGAGGATACCAAGAGGGATTCCTTTGTTTATATGTTGAGTTAGAGGATCTCAAGTAGGATTCCTCTCATGTGTATTAACTTAAAAGTCCCAATGGGTTCCTCAAAGTTTGACTAACCCTAAGTTAGTGCATTAGGGTTTTGGGTAGAGATGGTAGATGATGTCACCTAAGAACTCATGATGAACTTGTAAACCCATGTGTATATCAAATTAGTGGTCGGTTTAGGCATTCATCCACCCTCAATATTTTATTTATGCATTCACATGGTTACTATTGATAAAACTATTAATTTAATAGGTTCTTATTGGATTTGGGCCGATGATCCTAATGCAATGTGTCACATGACATGGATGCCCAAAGGTACTTCCTAGTATCTGTCTTCAGATACATATCGATGTATATGGATATCAAATTATGGAACTAACAATGTCTGATGTTATGGAAAAATGTATTGAGTTTTCTATGGATACACTTCGTGGACTCTAAGAGGAATCCCTGGTAAATGGCATTGTCGCATGGATAATGTAGATCTATATTATATAGGTTTTTCTATGGATTCACTTTCTGGACTCAAAGAGGACTCCTTGGTCAATGGACATGGTTCTTGCCATTTGTAAGCCTATATAATATAGATTTTTCTATGAATGATCTCCATGGACTTGAATAGGATTACATGGTCAATGACCCTAGGTTTAGGACCTCATAGGTATAATACATGATACACCCATCATAATCCATAATTAATGTAGTGAAACCTTTGTAGGATTGTATGTCGGTGTAGGGAATCTTTCATTATAGTGATTGTAGGTGAGTATGGGTGATATCAGAGCTAGGACAAGTATCCCCCTATGGTGATGTAGCTTTATTAGATAGATTTCTAGGTTTGGATGAAGTAGGTATTTTTAAATTTGGATCAGGGAACCAATTATTGACTAATATTACATATATTGAGTGGTATGACATCTTGCTCAATGCCCTTTTCACAAGATTTCCAGACGATCAGGATTACGCACCAAAGGATAGACTATGGTCAATTTATGTTATTCTTTTCACCTCACTCATATATATATACATACATATATATATATATATATTTGGTAATATATATATACACATATAAATATATATATATATAATGGATCATTTCCCAGTTGATTAGGATCATGGACCCAATGATTGACTTTGGTTTAAATTTATTTATTTTATTTATCATTTCCTGTTGTGTCTCGTCTAGGTTGAGAATATTTCATGAGCATGGACATATGAAATTATATTTATAGGTTCATCATTAGGTTGGCCTACAGAAATTATTTCTCACCCCTACACACACACCTCAATGTGTGTACAGAACTTATTTTATCTTTTTAGTTTGATCACAGATTTCATGATGGATAGGACTAAGGCCTGGGTTTTTATGATTGAGTGAAGCTGGTCTTTTGGATTCTTTGATTGGGCTAGAGAATCTTATTAGTGTCTTAGAGATGGGGTATGTGGTCATAATTGGAGTTATTTGTGGAGCCTTGTACTTTTATTCCAGTTTCTTTTTATACTATTATATATGTATTAAAACCAATGGGTGACTAGTGTTGTATGTTTGACATGGATATTTGGAATTTTATATAATCACATTTATTATTACAACATGCTTCTATTTCTATTTTTTTACTGCTTACAAACTCTATTTATTTACAACTTTGGATGGTAAATAGTTATTTATGCTAGTATTTACTATGATATAAGGGAATAGTCTTTCCATGGACCCACCTTAGGCCTTATCTTCTACTCATCATATTCTGGAATATATAGAGGTACACTTCAGGCCTTATGGTGAACCATCTTGGAGCACCATCTTCATGGAATATGATTCAGGACGTTACAAATTGGTATCAAAGGTTTTCATTTCCAATTATATTACTATTTGGGATATGGTAAACATGAATATTAAGAATCTATCATAACCTATAATGGATATTGAACTGGTACATCGAGAATACCTATTCTAGTAATAATTTCTAGTTTTCAGGGTTATGGTATTATTGTTCTTGATTTGTAATGTTACAATTGTATATGATTTTCTCTTTGAGAAACGCATATGTTGTGTGGATTTTATGATTTATTAGGGATCTATGGGTATATTTCTATTGGTGAGAGGACATTAATAGATTTATGACTCTTGTTCATAGGCTAGAGGCTAGTGATTGATTTAACTCTTGGTCAATAAAGGAAAGAGGTGTCCCATGCATAATATTTGGAACATTGATTCCACATGTTATAGTCCTGATGGTGTGTGATTTTACTGAAGAGTTGAAATCTGTAATTTTCATGGAAACCATTCTCATGAAGTAGTAACATGTGATGTTATGAGGTGATAACAAGGATAATCCTATAGTGGGGAGTATTAAATTAGCCGTGGTTAAACATCTTCATTGATGGAAGAGTTGTGAACACTTCAAGACTAGTCATTAGTCAGTCAAGATAGTATAGTTGTGTAGATTCTTGAGATGATAGGATGAATATTTTTTGACCACCAAGGCTTATCAGTGATGATAAATATTATGGTGTGTAGGTTTTAATGGCCTGTGTTTTTTCGGACTAGATATTTGAGCAAATATTTTAGTTTTTTCTTTCATATTCTTATAACGGGTAAAATAGACATTTCCCCATAGAATATGATATCAAAAAAAATTATAACCACTCCATTGGTCATGGAATAGGGTTCTATCCTAGGATATAAGTTTTTTTTAATTCAAAATCATTTGAATTTTTATTTAAAAATTAATATTTAATATAGTTAATTAAATATTAATTTATTCACATGTGTTCATTCAGCCATATATTCGAAACTGAGTTTTTGATTGAGATTTCATATCCACTGTTGATTTTATAATAGATTATTTTTACTAGGTGAGGCATAAAATCATATAGGGCGTTGGGTTTGGGGTCGATCCCTTTTTCTTTTTCTTTTCTTTTTATTCCATTTCTTTTTCTTCTTTTATTTTCTTCTCCTCCTGCTAGCTTTTCTTGTATGCTCTGTGGGATTCCCCTTCATGTGATTGGGAGGGGAAAGGGGATATATAGAGATATAGAAATAAGTAGCAGAAGGGAGGTGCTACCAAGGATCTCGAGAGGAGTTGGATCATCATACGGCAGGCGTGGACCATGTATACAAGCGAAGCTTTGGTGGAATATGCCCAAAGTTGGTTTTTTATGTTTTTTCAATAAATCCAAATATATTTTCTTTTTTCTGATATTATATCCCTTTTTTCACTGATAAATACTACTTTAAAGTTAATCTATATATTTTGGGTAGAAAATAGTGTTTTGGACTGATTTGAGGGGTTTCTTGTTTGGAAATCAGAATCATCAGCATGTTGTTCAGGATCACACACCATGTGTTCTTAGTATTTTTGGAAGATTATATTTCAGAATTACATGTCATGTATAGGGTATTAATGGTGTGTAATGGTATTTGGACATGCAATCATGTACATGTCCATACAACTCATGTAGTGGCACATGGACATGTAGAGGACATGACCAAACACTATGTGGACCTCTATTGAGGCCCTAATCTACTCAACTCTGCTCTGATGACTTGTTCCATCACTAACTTCCTGGTTGGTCTAGTTCAGTGGCCTACAAGGTGGTTTTAGGATGTGTTATTTGAGATTTTGATGGTTTCTAAGAGGCGTTTCTGGCATAGTATTATCACATTTGGGTCCTTATTAGTGATTTTACTTATAGTTTAGTCATTAAAGATGGATTTTTAGGTGTTGTTTGTTGTGGATCATTCTATTTTCTATTTGATCAATGAAGATGGTTCAATTTTTCATATGATTGATTTTTTGTAGTATGTTTTGGTTTACTCCAGTGTCTTTATTGATCTCACCAACAAGGTGATGATGTTGGTGGGGTTATTGGCATCTCGGGGCATAGATTGAAGACCAGATCTTATGGGTTGAGGAGTTGGCGTTGGTCTTAATTCATGCTCTAGTTTCATTTTTGAAATTTGAATTTTCACCTGCTAATGTCTTGAGTCAAGAGATGATGTGGTAAATGAATTGAACTTTTTTTGTAAATGGATAAATGAAAAATGGGATAGAATGATTTAAAGACTTTTTTATTTGAATTATGTGGTTTAGTTGACTTTTGTTTGGTGGATTTTATGTTGAATTTAATCTAGTCTAGTATGTTTTGTGAGGGTTTACACTTAACCTATAATAGTTTTTTTATAAATAAAATAAGTATGGATTTGGATGAGGGTACACATCTTGAACTTGGTGTTATGTCTAAGCTGATGATGAAGGCATTTTTTATTCAAGTGCTGGCTTTTGTTGTCAAGAAAACCATTGAATAAAGGAAGAAAGGAAATAACTTCACTTTTTTAGAAGATATTATATTGAGGATTGTTTTCTATAGAATCAGACTCATTGTGAAAGTCCATCATAATGATAAGATTCTTTTTTAAAGAAGTTATTCTGATTAGAGGCACCTAGGGTCTGACTATAAGAAAAAATATCTTGCTGGAATTAAATTTCATCATATTCAATTTGGAACTGATGTGGATGAATTGGATGTTTTAAATCAGAGTCTCTATGGCTATGATTAATTAAATGTGACGATGTTATACCAATTTTTATTTCATATATATCATAAGTTGATATGTGAACATGTGATGAAAGTATGGTGAAAGAAAGGGGGAGTGAAATAGGTGTTGCAGATTGAAAAAGTGGTGTTTATTGAAAGATATAGTGCTGATAGAAAATCTGGTACCAATTGAAGTGGTGGTACCAATTTCATAGATGGTTTCGATTTACTTCAGAATCTGATTATCTATAGAATAGGCCATAAAATTTTTCATACCCATAATTTTGGTACCCAAAATGATGATACCTAGAATGATTGTGCTCCTAATGATCATACCCAGGGTAATCATATCCAGACCAATCATATTAAAAAAATATCATACTCAGGTTGAAAAGAAAAGAAAAGAAAGTACCTATAATGAATGGAAAGTTATGATACTTTCCTATCTAAGTCTGGTGATGCTAAAGATGTTCTCAAATGATTTTAAAGTCATGAAGGAAGTCATGACATAAGAACAGGATTTTGAATTTTTTTTTAAGTGGGTTAAGATAAGAGAAGGAGATAATGAGATCAAAAATGTATTCACCCACTTCAAAAGGGTTGAATAACTTTGTAGGTTTCCAACTGAGTTAGGAGAATATGATTAGATGGAGTTTTTAAACTTAGGTGGGTTAAGAGAAAAAATTGAAGGATATTGTTGAATGAATTGTAAAGGGGGAGATATACATTAAAATGATAGATTTTAATTGAAATATGTTCTGGTAATCATATTTAGCAAATTGTAATGGTGTCCATTTCTTCATAAATTTTGTTCAATTGATATAGAGCTTTGTTTTAAAGAAATTGAATTCATAAAATTGGATTCATGTATTGAAATAAAACTCAACAATTGAAATCAGACTCAGCAATTGAAATCAGTCTGGTGATTCAAATAAAAGGATGAATAAGGAGATGAAGTTTGAAGAATAAACAAGAAGCTTTGAGAAGATTTCACGAAGTGAAAATGAATCCAGAGATTTCATAGGAAATTGAAATTTGGGTGAATTTTTGTGGGTGGGAAATAATTTTAGGATTCCCACAAAAGGTCTTAAGGGTCACCTATAAAAGGAGAAAATTACACTATACATTTCTAATGATGAATTATTTTTCATCATAGTAGAGAGAGAAGCTCTGAGTTATAGAAAGAAGAATAGGTTTTCCGTTTTGATCTTGTATTGAAGAAGTTTTGATGGAGGTGTAAAAATTGTATTCGTATGATCATCGTATCAGACGGGATTAATCAGTTTCAGGATTTTTTATATTGGGGTTCTTAGACTAAGGAAGAATTTTATTCTGAATTGAAGTGGTTTTGATTCATTTATATTGTATTCTATCGTAAAATTAGACTAAAAAAATTGTATGAGGAAGAATCGTACTCGGAGGAATCTAATTGGAAAATAGGACTGAGTTTTTACAAAAAAGTCTAGGAGGTTCTTACGTTTCTTTTGGGAAATAAATTTAATAATTTCATTTAAATTGAATACATTTTTTGAATTGAAAAGAATCATAGGTAACATGAGTTTTTACAAAAAAAATCCATATTTGTGCTAAGAGGGTGTACACACGGTTGTCGATTGATTTCAAAGTGATTCATAAGTGAAAGGGTATATCCTACTTGGTGTAATCCAAGGATTGATTTTTACTGGATTTTATGGTATTGGATCATTTACAAACCATACCAAGGACATAACTATTATTTTTAAATAGTGAACATTGTAATTACCTATGTTCTTGTGGATGTGTGTTAGGTTTATTTTTAGAGGATCATTACAATCTCTAATAGGAGGTGAAGGTTATTTCAAAAAAATAGAAACATAAAAGAAAATGAGTATCATCGATTCACCCCCTCCCCCTCTTAGTGATACAATCACTCTATTGGGAACTTTCAAGTGGTATCATAAGGTTGGTTCCCTTCTCTTATTCTTTGATAATAGAGAATTTGAATTGTGTGATCAGTAAAGTTATTTTGGTCTTTTATGAAAAGAATTAACATATCTAGAAAGATAAAATGTTTCTATATCTTATGTCTATCAGTTATGATGTTATTGAAGCTACAACAGTCGGGTTTCCACCCATTGATGATAAATTTACACTTACACCTGTTGACAAGAAACATCTTGAGAGTTATGGAAGGGTAAATAATTCTATATTGAGTATTATGATATTTCTTGGTGAAAAATTAGATGGACTTCTTATGGTTAAAAAGATCTTTATATTCCTACCCAAAAAATTCGATGAAAATTTTTCTTCATTGAAAGACAGAGATCCTAAGACATTTCTTATTGATGATTTTCATAACACCCTTATTACTTATGAATTTAGAAGAGATAAAGCTATGCATATCAAAACAAAATTTGATAGAGAAATGTCTTTCAAAGAATCAAGGAAAGAAAAATCAAAGAAGATTCTTATTGAAGAATAATATGGTAATTATGACTCTGAAAATGAGGTATATAAAAATCTCAATGATATTTATCCTTGTTTTCTAAAAAATTGAAAAGAGTTATAGGGAAATACAAAGGGAAACAACCTTTGAAATGTTTCAAATGTGAAAAAATGGGTCACTTTACTGCAAATTGTTCTCAAAGAATGAATAAAGAGGATAGTGATGATGAAGAAAGAAATCCATGAAGATCATAGAAGAAATAGAGAGATAGATAAATATTGAAATACATAAGGAAAGAAAATAAATTCTTCAAATACAAAGGAAGAAGTTTCTTATCTAAAGATGAATAATAATAAGGAAATGATGCTAAATATGGAAAATCAGTTTAGTATGATATTGAAAATACTTTAATTTCAATATTGAATGATGAAGAATTCAGAATTAGTAGTCTGGAAGAAGAATAAACTCAACTTGAAATATATTTAAAAGAATAATTGAAATAATTTCTGAGAACGATCAAAAGACTTGAAAATCAAAACAAAAATTTAGAAGATGAATGTTTTTAAATGATAAATAAATATTTTTTCTGATGAGAAAGAAAAACTGGTGAAATAGAATTTTAATTTGAATAAATCTCTTCAAGAAGAAAATAATTGTAATGAGAATCTAAAAGTGAAATTAAAAGAAAAAGATGATGAGTTAGAACTTGTCCAACAAAAAAAATTAAAACTAAACATAAAAGTACAAGTTTCCAAAACTCTATCATTGAATTTGGTGAATACTCTTGTAATGAGAAACCTGAGAAAGTTAAACAAAAGTCACCTTTAAAGGGTGAGAAGAAGAATGGAATTGTTTCTAAAAAAATATTACTGGGAAAGTTATGTATGTGGCCAAAGTGAAGAATTCATAAGTAAAAAAACATCCTGAGTCCGAAAAAAATTTATCTACATCCGAAAAAGTTTCAAAAACTCATGATTCTTTTAAGTCTAAAAAGATGAAGAAGACTATGATATAAAATGAAAAGAAGTTGGCTGAAAAATGTATTCATAATTCTGGTCAGTATGGAGGTTTTAGAGGCAAATATTCATTTTATAGATATTACTAGTATTGTGGGGGATTTAGACAAACAGAAACATTTTTTTATTCAACCAAAAACATTACTATGATTTTATATGTCATGAAAGGAAAGGATTGAGGGGGGTAAATCTCCCCAAACAAAGAAGGCTGAGGAAGTTGTTGTGAAGAAGTATGAAAAGAGTATAATGAAAATTGAAAATAGGTTCCAACCCTTGGAAACAATTTTTGAAATATGAGAATAACTTGGACACCATGAAAGAAGATGTTATGTTTTTTTACCAGCAAAACAAAAGATTCTTAACAATTCTCATAAGCTGGAAGTGAATAAAGAAAATAAATGAGAAAACACTCTTGTTGTTGAAACTGCATTGAAAATCACAAAAGGATAATGGCCTTTGATACTTGATATTGGGTGTTCTTCTCATATGATAGGATACTTGAAGCTATTGAAAAATGTAAAATATTTTAAATAAGGAACAATGAAATTTTTCAATGATGAATCTCTAAAAATCAAAGGTGTTGGTTCAACCACCATTGGAAAAAAAATGAAATCCAAGAAAACACCGTATGTTGATGGTCTGAAACACAATATGATAAGTGTTTCACAATTTTGTGATGAGGGTAAAAAATTTATCTTCAAGAAATATGGGTTTTTTTGAAGAGTGAAGAATGTGGTAATATTGTTACAAGGATCCAATGTACAAAAAGAAATTTGTTTCAAGTTCGTGATACACAAAACGCTTGTTACATGAGTATGGGGAAGAGAATGAATTTTGGCATAAAATGATGGGACACATGTGCAATAGAACCATGAGCAAGTTATCTAAAAGAGATAGTGTTTAAGTCATTACTGATTTCTCAAGAGGAAAATATTAGAGTTTCACTATATGCCAAAAAGGGAAGATTACAAATGTTGGGCATAAGAAAGTTGATATTTGTTCAAAACAACCCCTAGAGCTTATACATTCTGATTTATTTGGTCCAATGATAAAACAATCAACAATTTAAGATAAGTACTTCATTACCTTCATAAATGATTTTACTCGGATTAATTATATCATGTATATGAAACATAAATTAGATGCTTTTGAAATGTTTAAATGTTTCAGAAGGAAAGTAGAAAAGGAATGTGAGTATTTAGTAAAGAAGTTGAAAATAGATAATGGTGGTAAATATAGAAGTTAAAAGTTTGAATAATATCTTGAGAAGCATGGAATTCGGATTGAATATAGTTCTCCATACACTTCCTAACAAAATGGGGTTTTTAAAATAAAGAACATAAGCATGGTTAAAATTTGAAGAACCATGTTACTCGAACATGGACTTTCGCATTACTTTTGGAGGCAAGCCATGGGTACTACTTTTTATATTCAGAACCATTTTTTCTACAGGCCTCAATCAGGTATTACTCTATATGAATTGTTTTATATAAAAACTCTATGTTTTAAACACTTTAGAGTTTTTGGGAGTCCATGTATTGTAAAGAATAAAGGTGGGAACTATGGTAAGTTTGAGAAGAAAGGTGAAGATGGAATCTTTCTTGGATATGCTCTAGAAAGAAGAGGATACAGATGATTCAACAAAGAAAAAAATATAATTGTGGATTCAGTTGATGTAAAAGTGATTGAAAGCTATAATAAATATAAATATGCTCTCACATATAAGGAAATTGATAAATTTTAAGAAAACGATTCTACTAAGGATACATATAATTGTATTCTTACTTAAGAAGAAGAATCAGACTCATCTATTTCTAGTTATGAGGAAGATACTCAAAAATATAATCTTATATTGGGGAATAAAGTGGAAGCTCTTAATATAATTGGTGAAAAATATCAAAAGGATCACACCAGAAGAACAAAAAATTCTATTACACGGACTTCTCTATATTCAAACGTGGAACTTAATGATGTGAAAGTAGATTTTGAGCATCCGGAATGGGTTCAGGTCCTGAATGAAGAATTGGATCAGATTGAAAAGAACAATACATGGGAAATCTTACCCAATAATGAAAATAAAAACATCTTTGGCACAAGATTGGTTTTCTGGAATAAGATTAATAAAAAATTTAATGCTATAAAAAATAAATCAAGATTGGTTTTCAAAGGTTATTCACAGATTGAAGGAATTTATTTTGATTAAACCTTTGCTCCAATGGATAGATTGGAAAAAATTAGAATCTTTCTAACTATTACTTCACAACGAGCATACATGATCTTTCAAATGGGTGTTAAATCCACATTCCTGAATGGTGATCTTGAAGCGGAATTTTATATCGAACAACCTTGGGTATTTGTTGTTGGAAAATATAAAATATATATACATATATTTAAGAAAGCCTTGTATGGGCTAAAAAAATCTCCAAGATTATGGTATTTCAAATTGGATACTTAAGGAAAATTAATTTCAAGAAAGATATGATAGAAATCTTTATATCAAAGAAATTCAAGAGTATTCCCTCATTATAATTGTCTATGTTAATGATATTATATTTGTTGGGAATGATGAAAGTAGTTGTGAAAGATTTTTTAAAAAAATGAATAAGGTGTTTGAAATTTCCTTGTCGGGGGAAATAAAATACATTCTTGGGTTACAAATCATAAAAAAGAAGAAACACATCTTTCTTTCTCAAAAAAAGTATGAAAAATAACATCTCAAGAAGTTTGGCAAAGAAAACTCAAAACCTATTTCCACACCTATTTTAGTGGGAACCAAGTTGAAGAAAGATAGAGAAGGAAAAGAAGTTGATCAGAAAGAGTATCAAAAGTTGATTGAAATCCTATTGTATTTTACTACCTCAAGAACTGACATTGTTTATATTGTTATATAATATTCAAGATTTTAGAGTGCTCCAAAATAATCACATCTTATTGCTGGAAAAATAATTCTTATATACATAAAAAGCAAAAAAAAATTGGAATTAGGTATTTCATCTCAGATATTATTAATTTTTTTGGTTATTTAGATATATATTGGGCATGAAATTTTGATGATAGAAGATCCACATCTAGTGGAGTATTCTTTATGAGAAAGAATTTTGTTAGCTGGTATTCAAAGAAACATAATTTAGTAACTCTCAATATGGTTGAAGTTGAGTATATTGTTTCCACACAAGCTGCTACTCAACTCTTGTGGATGAAAACTCAATTAAAAGATCTACTTGTTGAATTGAAGTTACCCTTACTATTGGGTTTTGACAATCAAAGTATAATAAATCTCACCACAAATCCAGTTCAACATTCTTAATCAAAATATATTGATATCAAATATCATTTCATCAAAGAGCATGTGGAAAATATTGAATTGAATATTGAGTATGTTCCAACAGTGGAACAAGTGGATGACATTTTCACAAAATATTTTCCAAACAAATAATTCTCAAAATTAAGGTTTAAAATGGTTGTCCAACTTCTTTCTCATCAAGTCTGAGGTATGTGTTTTTGTCCTATCTCTCATATTACCTTTAAATTTTATTGTTAATGGGGATAATTGTTTTATTTCATAAATATATTTCATAAAATAGAGAGTTGTGAGTAAGCTATGAATTAAGCATTGTATTGTGAGTGAACTATTCTAACTTTTTGCTAGAGTGGTTATAGGAATGAAATTGTTTTGTATTCTTTGAAGGTTAAAGAATATTTGAGGAAGGAAGATAAAGATGCTTTCATAATCACTAATGTTGGATAGCATGGATTTGCTGTCAATGATTCATGTTTGCTTCAATGAGTTAACTCAAGAAGGCTTAGAATTATTGATAAGTAATTGATTGCTTTTGGATACAATGTTTAGTGATTTATGAAACTTGGTTGACAAAAAAATCCAAAGCGGTGATTGTTAGGACCATGATGATGATGAAGGTGTTTTGTATTCAAGTGTTGTCTTTAATTGTCAAGAAAGTCGTTCAAGAAAGGAAGAAAGGTAATCACTTCACTTTTTTTAGAAAATTCATTTTGAGGTCTGTTTTCTAAATAATAAAACTCACTTTTAAAGTCTATCATAATGAGAATAAGATTTTTTGAAGAAGTGGTTCTTTTCGAACACACCTTGAGTCCAACTGTAAGCAAAAATATCTTGTTGGAAGTAAATGTCATCAGATTCACTATGGAACCGATGTGAATGAAGTTAATGTTTTAAATTGGGGTCACTATGGATACAATTAAGTAAATGTGACAATGATATTCCAATTTATATTTCATATAAATCATATTTTGAATTGTGAACCTGTGATGAATGTGTGATGAAAGAAAGGGGGAGTGAAAGAGATGTTGCGGATTGAAAAGGTGGTGTTGATTGAAAGAGATGGTACTGATTGAAAAGGTGGTTCTAATTGAAGTGGTGGTGTCGATTTAAAAGGTTGTGTTAATTTACTGTAGCATCCAATTATCCATCGGACATTCTATAATATTTTTCGTACCTAGAATTTCCATACCTAGAATGATCGTACCCAAAATGATCGTACCAAAAATGATTGTACCCAGTATGATTGTATCCAGAATAATCGTATAAAGAAAAGATCATACTCATTTGAGAATAAAAGAAAGTAGCTAAAATGAATGGAAAGTTATGATACTTTCCAATCTAAGTCTAACAATGAAAATTTTGTTCTCAAATGATTTTAAAGTCATGAAGAAGGTCATTATAAATTCATAGGATTTTAAATGAATTTCTTTTAAGTGGGTCAAGAGAAAATAAGAAGAGAATGAGATCAACAATGTACTCAACCATTTCAAAAGGGTTTAATTACTTTGTAGGTTTCTAATTGGCTCAAGAGAAGAGAAGAATATAAAGTTTTGAATATCTAGTGGGTCAAGAGGAAAAAGAGAAAAATATTTCTGTATGAATTGTAAAGGGGGAGCTGTATATTTAAATGAAAGATTTTGATTCAAATCGGTTCTGATAATCTTATTCAGATAATTCTAATGGTATCCATTTCTTTATACATTTGTTTTAAATTGATATAGAGATTTGTTTTGAAGAAATTTGATTCCAAAAATTGGAATCATGTATTGAAATTGGACTCTGAAATTGAAATCAGACTCAGCAATTGAAATTAGTCTAGTGATTCAAATGAATGGCTGAAGAAGGAGATGATGTTTGAAGAATAATTGAGATGCTTCGAGAAGAGTTGATGATGTCAAAATTCATCCAGATATTTTAGGGGAAATTGAAATTTAGTTGAATTTTTGTGGGCAGGAAATAATTTTAAGATTCCCACTAAAGGTCTCAAGGGTCACCTATAAAAAAAAGTACATTTTACTTTTCTTATGATGAAGTATTGTTCATCATAGTTGAGAGAGAAGCTTTGAATTTTAGAGAGAAGAATAAGTTTTTTGTTTTAATATTTTATTGAAGAAGTTTTTAAATAGAAGTAAAAATTGTTTTCAACTAATCGTCATATCAGAATGGATTAATTAGTTTTGGGATTTTTTTATTGGGGTTCTCAGACTAAGGAAGAATTTTATTCTGAATTGAAGTTGTTCCAATTCATTTCTATTGTATTATATCATAAAATTGAACTGAAATAATTTTATTGGGGAGAATTGCACACTAAGGAATCAAAATAAGAAAATTGGACTGATTTTTCACAAAATAAAAAGTTCAATAGGTTCTTACCTTTATTCTAATTAATAAATTGAAGAATTTTATTTCAATTGAATACATTTTTTGAATTGAAAATAAGCACAGGTAACGTTAGTTATTACACAAATGTTGTTTTTTCCTATTTGTTTTAATAGGGTCATACGTGCTTGTGGATTGATTTCAAAGTGATTCATGAGTGAAAGGATATATCCTACTCATTGTAATATAAGGATCAATTTCTAGTGGATTTTATAGTATTGGATCATTTCCAAATCATACCAAGTATGTCTCTATTATTATTGAATAGTGAACCTTGTAATTACCTATGTTCCTATGGATGTGTGTTGGGGTTGTTTTCAGTATAGAATTGAAATCTATAATAAGAGGTGAATGTTGTTTTAATTAAAAATAAACATAAAAGAAAAATAGTGTCACAAATTCACTCCCTCCCTCTCAGTGATATAGTCACTCTTCTGGGCACTTTTACTCGGGTATACACGTCATGTACTCCTTGATAAACTTTTCAGAATTTTTCTTATTTTAAACCTCAAAGTTAGAATTTGAAAAATGAATAGTCAATTCTGAGTATCTTTCTATGAATATAGAGAGAGTGAACCACTTGAGTTTTTTTGGGGGATTTTAAGAGGTGTTTTGGTATTTTTACTAAATAGATAGGTTCTTCTCTTTTAATCTAATCTAGCTATCTTCTGAGAATGAGACCCTTGATTTGAGGTGGGTCATGAGATATATCCCTAGACAAGTGATTACATATCCCTTCACTTAAGGTGAAGTGTCGATTTGGGTGTTACCCTATGAGGCTAGTAATGACCAAGGATCCCATGAGGGATTATTTTACTTTATACTCTTCCCTAGTGGCTCTTGAGTAGGATGCCTCAACCTTTTTACCTTATTCTTAGAGGATTCCCTAATGGATGACTCTTTTGTGTAACATTTCTAAGGATACTGTGTAGTATTCCTCTATTTACATATAATTTGAGGATGCCTTATAGGATTCCTCCTTTTACCTTCTATGTTGAGGATCCCAAGTAGGATGCCTTCGCATATATTTGACCTCAGAGGATCCCATGAGATAATACTTCATTTATATATGGACTTAGAGGATCCCAAGTAAGATGTCACTCTTGTGTAACAACTTAAGGGACCCTAGTGAGTTCCCTAGTGTTTGACCGACCCTGAGATAGTGTATTGGGGGTTTGGGTGGAGATGGTAGCGAGTGTCACCTTAGAACCAATTTTAAACTTTTAATCCCAGGGGGTTGTGGCAGTACTGCTAGGTTTATGCATTCGGCCACTATCACTCTTTTCTTTATACATATACATGGTTACTGTTGACGTAGTTATGATGGCGATTCCAAGATTGAGGATGATGAGACTAACGTGATGCATCACATGACAGTGATGTCAAGAGATACTTCCTAGGATCTGGTTTTAGATCCTTATTGATATATATATATATATATATATATATATATGGATATCATGGTATGGAACTAAAAATGTCCAATGGTATGGAGTAATTTACTAAGTTTTCTAAGGATACACTCCATGGAATTGAAGAGTATAACTCAGTTAATGTCCATGGTTCATAACCCATGTAGTTCTACATTATATTGATTTTTCTATGGATGAGCTCTATAAAGTCAAAGAGGATTCCTTGGTCAATAACCTTGGTTCCTGGCCAATGTAGGTGTATATTATACTTAGTTTGATATAAATGATCTTCATAGACTCTAATAGTATACCTTGGTCAATGACACTGGTTCCTAGCCCCCATAGACCTGATACTTGATATACCCAACATAGGTCATAGTAGATGAAATATCATCTTTACATGATTTTCCATTAGTATATGAAATCCTTAATTATAGTGATTTGAGGTGAGTACGGGTGATCCCAAGGCTACGACATGTATCCCCCTATGTTGATGTAGCTTGATCAGAGACATTTCTAGAACTTGATAAAGTAGGTATTCTCTATCAGGATCAAAAACACAAGGATCGACTAATATTACATGGGTTGATTAGTAATACATACAACTCAATACCATTTTCATAGGATGTCCAAAAAATTGGGATTATTCACCCAAGGATCAACTGTGGTTGATTTAAGTTATTTTTTCACCTCACTCATATATATATATATATGGAAATATATATATAAATATAAATATATATAGATTCATGATGGAACATTTCCCAGTTGATCGGGATTACGGACCCAGGGATCAGCTATGGTTTCAATTTATTTATTTTATTTATCATTTCTAGTTATGTCATAGATAGCCTGATCATATTCCATGAGCATGAACTTATGAATATAGATTTATAGGTTCATCATTAGGGTGGCTTACAAAGATTTTTTATCACCCATGTACATGGAACTTTGTGTGTGAGCAGACCTTATGTCTACTTTTTAAGTTGATCACAGATTGCATGATGGATAGGGTTAAGGCCTAGGGTTTCCTAATCAATAAGAGCCACTCATGTGGACTCTTTTATTAGGCTAGAGTAGCTCAGTTGTGACTTGGAGGCCGAGTATGTGGTCTGACTCTAAGTTTATATTTAATCCTTAACATTTATTTCAGTTTCTTTTGTACTTTTATATATGTGATCAGTCTAGTGAGTGACCAGTGTTGTATGTTTGACATGGTTGTTCTTGATTTTAAATAATTTCATTTATTATTATATCATGATTATATTTATATTTATTTATTACTTCCATAATCATTTTATTTACTTATTTGGATGGTATCTAGTTATTTCCATTGATTTTACTCTGATATGCAGGAATAGTATTTTTATGGACATACCATAGACCCTCACTGCTAGTCATAAGACTTTAATATATGTCGAGATGTTCTAGAGGCCTTATATAAAATCAACTCAGATCACCATCTTATGGGCATCATGGTCAGGATTTTACATTAAGGAGGGGTAAGAACAAAGAAGAAGTTACGTTGAATGTCATGATGATTTTTCATGAAAACAAAATGTGTTTCTTTTTAAAAGTTTTATATTTTGGGAAAAATGGGTATTGATTAGAAGTGTTCACTTTTTAAAACACAGTTTTTCTATGTATGAGTTATGACTTAATCATATAGAACATTAAACTGTAAAGATCCTCGTGAATGTATTAAAAAGACTTCTTAATTAAAAGCTCAAGATTAGGTAATTTTTAAGGTTGGTTATAATGACCTAGGCTTTTCATACATAAATACTACACCTCAATAGATGAGTATTCAAAACATTGTTCCAAAAAATACACCAGAAGACCGTATAAATTTAGTATATTTTGAGAAAAAATACATAATCATCTTATTTAATGAAATATCTTCAACATCTCCCATAAATATATCCCCATTTAGTACTCTTCATATATATACCCTACATAAAATATTTCTTCATAACATGGGGAAAGAAAACAAAATAAAGGGTGAGATTAGATGCTCGGTAAGGGTAAAAAAGAAAGTTATCAATAATTAAATAAGCATAAATAAAATCATACATATGTGTTCTATAAGATCATAAAACATCTATAATATCATAACTGGTGAAAAGAAATAAATTTCATCAAATTGTAACCCATGAAAAACGGAATGGATTTCATCAACTTCTTGTCATCATAAACATACACCATCCAGAAAAAGAATACGAATGGTATCCTTGGATCATATCCCAAGTAAAAATTATGTACCATCAAAGGATGTAAACTTATATGGGAAAATATTTTTGAAATATCACTTGGAATAATTCTTAAGGTAAATAACTTTTCCATTTTAAAATCACTTCTCTTTTTAAAAAATATGTGCACTTATAAACAAAAACATATCTTTAAAAATAAACTTTTAAACTTTTAAAGGAAGATTAAATGAATTAAGGCCTTATGGTGGAATTAAAATATAATCATTCCATATAAGAAAAAGAACATTCCTTCCATATTTTTTTGGGAAAGTCACAAAGTACCTTACTTGGAAAACAAAAAAAAATCTATAAATTAAATAATTATAAGAGAATGGTAAAAAACATTTTGAAAATATTTTTAGAAAATATGTACATGGAATAGAAATATTCCTTAGAAGGTAATTAAACGTAATAAATATTGAATAATTATGGGATCATAAAATAAACCCTTACCTCAAGTTTCTTCTTTACACGTGCATGTTCACCCCTCCTCTTTAGAAAAACAAAACCTTTAGATCTACTCTAAAGAGATATAGGTTTGGTTTTGTGGGATGTAAAACACCTCTATAATTTGTATAGGTAAGTGTATAAGATAATTTGGCAGAGTATGGTTGATCAAGAAGGCTCAAAGTGGTGTAATGAAGTGATGGAGTATGTTTTGTTTTATAATTTAGGTGAGGGGAACTTTTGGAATTTCTTAAAAAAATAAACATAATATGACTATTATTGAGCCAAATACTTAAAACTACTTAGTAATTTGATCCTAGGGTATTATATGGTAAAAATATCATAAACCCACAAAATTTAGAAAGGTATAAATTTTATTTTAATCCTTATCTTTTAGTTTAAATCCTTAATTAACCTATTTTATCATTAATCATGGTAACATATTTTTTAGTCTTAAAAGGTCATAATTTTACATATAAGGTAAATATTGAATCATAAATGGATAATGGATGAAATTTTTTACCATATATTATCCAAATTTTCCTTATTTAATATTTTTATGATTCTTAAATAATTTAATAAAATATTACTTTAATAAAATATCATTATTGTCAATTATGAAACTAATCATTACTTTGACTTTAATAAAATCAAGAAAAATATTATAATTTGAACCAATTATTTTAATACATACCAAACATGTGGTGTATATAAAATTATCATATCACATTAATTATCTCAAATATTAATAATATTAATATTATTTATTATTTATTTTATTTTCCCTTAAATTGAATAATTAATGCATCAGCATTGTGTAAGTATTTAAGGTAAAAATTTAACTAATAAAAAATATAAATAAACACATAAGAATATAATTTCATTATCCAAAAATAATAATATTCATATTTATTCCTAACTAATTTTTTACCTATGTGAACACATAAATGATATTTAAAACTAAGAGAGTGACGTTTTTTCACTTCCTTTGGTTTAAATAATATATTAGTCATTTTTATAAAAAAGTGTGCATTAAACAACTAAAGTTTGAGAATAAGGTCTTTGGGGTCAAATTTACTTCATATAATAATAATTAAGATGAATAATTATGTCTTTATAACTTAGTTTTAACCTAGATTTACTTAATTTCCCCTTTACTAAGGTAATAAATATTACCAAGGTTACAATTCATTTTGACCAAAAATGAGAGGGGCCTATTTACCAAATTTGACCCACCTAATTATAAATATATAATCCATATTTTAGGATTCAATTTCTAGATGTGGTAGAACAAACTTGTAATATAAATGTGTAAAACAAAATGAAGAACGGTTTTTAGGAAAATGGGTTTTTAAGCATAAATCAGTACTTATGAAAAAATCATATATAATGATGATTAAAATGATATTAATTAAATTATATATAATTAAATCATACTTGTATTAGTTTTAGATCAAATTTAAATCATAATGATACATTATCTGAAAATAAAAATGAAAATTTTATAAAAATTAGTATTTTTTACTATTCATTGAAGAATCAAGCTTTTCAAGAAAATATTAAAATTTCACCCCAGAGATAATGTTGATATTTTAATTTAAAAAAAGAATTTAATTTTAACAAATATATTTTCAAAAAAATAAAAAACTAATTATAATATCTTCTCACAAAAAGCAAAAAAATACATTTTTGAAGAAAACATATTTTTTAAGAATAAAATTACTCTACAAAAAATTGAGTGATTAATTAATAAGTATTTATATTGAGTAGAGAATTTATATATAATTAATAAATTATTCAATCATATTAATTCCCTCCAATATAATAGAAAACTATAAACATTAAATAATAATATTTTGAATAGTATATCATGGTTTTCTTTAACCCACTGTTATGTGTAACGTAATCTATCGAAGAAGTTAAATATATTTGAAAAAAAATCATGAAATATTGGGATGTTAAATTCACCCCGCTTTAATAAGTGGTATCCATATAATTTTCTCTTGGTAATCGATGTTTTTTCCTTTGAAATTTTATTTTTTGGAAACTCACATCCTAACAAGGGTTAATAAAAATTTCTCTTGAAAAGAGACAAATGGAAGTATGATGGTCATCTAGGATTACACATAATAGGTTTATAAATAGAATAAAATTAGTAGGAATTAAATATATGCACATAGAAGAAATCTAATGTCTATAGATATTTTATCAAAATAAATTTAATGGTCATGATAAAGTAAACAATCAAAAAAATATAAACCACATATGTGGAAATGACCATTCATTTATTGGAATTTAAGATTATAGGGAAATATTTTGTTGGTTGTAAGATCCTTTTCCAAGATTTTTGGAATTACTTTACCATCTAGACTAAAAAAAAATGAAATATAATTACTTGATAAGTGTAATTTTATTATTTAATCAACTTTTATTACAACCTAATCCTTTTTTCCAAATGACGAATGTTAAAGATGAATTTTCCTAGCCTCAAGCACTAAGATTAACTATTAATGGATCACATGATCCAGAAAAAGATAACAATATACTCCTCCTGTATTTAGATATTAACTAAGACAAAAATGGTTAGAAAAAGTTATCCAATATATATAAATACATTAATTTCTAAAACATTAATAATAATGTCTAAGGATTAACTTAATCTAATCCATAAGTAGTTAATCATAAAAATCCTCTAAAATATATTTGACCAAAATCAAGATCAAAAGGAATTTAAATAAAGTCACTACTATTCCAAAATAAACTTAACATTAATCCCCAAATGTAGCTCTTAATGTCACATACCAAATATTTAAACACCTTGGTCATAAATTCCCTGGAAATATGATAATAAACTAAATTACCATAAAACCATAATGAAGACATGAATTCTTCCAAAAAATAACATTATCCTTTTCCATCAAATAAAAACCTAGACTATTTAATATATTCCTTAAATACAAAATTCAATAAACATTATCAAATATGACTTAAATTACATTTTCGCCAAATCACTGACCAATTTCAAGTTTACCAATACAATAAAAATGGTTTTAATCATCTATTTATCCCAATTAAACATTATTTTATTTATATTAGAAACATATAAAGGGTTATATTTCCCTAAATCATGTGCTTTATAAAGATATAATCTTTCCACTAAGTCAATTTTCTTGGTTATCGGTACCATTAAATATATAATTTCTATTCCTTAAATCAAAAAAAAAATTGACAAAAAATCTATTTATGTTTCATGATTCTTATAATATAGAATTTTATTCATAAAACAAATTTACAATATAATTCTCAAATACAAATACATATTCATTACAATCATTCCACTTATTAATCCATAAACTAAGAGTTTTCAACTTAATCATTAACATTTATTTCATATTATATTTAACTCATAATTTCTTTATCATCAAATAAAAAACCATTACTATTTCAAACTTATTAATCCTTTTCTTGAGATTTCCCCCTTGGGGAGTCTATTTTCATATTGTCGATACTTTTCACATTTAAAACATTTAAACATTGATAATACCTTTTTGAAACCATTATTTCCTTCCATTGTGTTAAACAAACCATTCAATTTTCCTTGGAAATTAATTCTTGTATATCCTTTTCTACACCCAAAACATCTTCCTGTTCCTTTGATTAATTATCCTCCATGATTCTTCCCACATTCCTAACATGATGAAAATTAAGATTTCTTTTCTCTATGGTCATAATGAAACTCATTTTTTCTCTTTTTAGGTGTGCCAGGAAATTCACCTAAGTTTATATTTTTTATCATACTATAATATTTATAAATAGGTATAATAATAAGGTTTCTCATTCCATATCCCATTTAATTTGGTTTCTCAAGAAGAAAAATAATTTTATTATCTATTACATTCACCATTAACTTGAATCATCCTGGTTCCAACCATTATCTAAAACCAAAATCATATTATGAGAAAACATTATCATAGTGGGAAATAGTATAATCATTTATTGCATGTATTAATCATGAAACCTTATTTTCAATCCATGAAGACTTGGGTTTAACCTAGGTCATCCATGATTATCATATATTCAAATCCATAATAATGGTTTATAAAAAAAATATTAACCCAAATAATATCCCAAGGGAGTATCAAACTAGGTGTGCATCAAGGCACATTGTCGTGCACCAAGTAATGATTAATTCTGTTTCAATGCACCCTTTTCAAGGTTATTACTCCTAGGTACAACTTTTCCAAACCCACATCCACTAATAATATCTAATAGGAATGTAATTTCTTAGAAAATAACATAATATCTTCCTTAACAACACTTTAGGATATTATTATATACTTAGACTTATCCCAAGGGTTTTTACCAATGTTTTCTAACCCTAATATCCAAAGGTTCACAAAAACTTTATCTGATACAAACTATAATGACTCGGGATTTTCATCCATAAATATTACATCTTAATAGATGAATATTCAACAAATAGTAAAAAAAACATGATTTAGGGTAACATAAGTCTATTGTATCTGGAGACTAGATACACAATATTCTTATCTCATGAAAGATCTTAAACATCTCCCATAAATATCTGCCCATTTAGTACTATTCATATACATACCACACATAAAACCTTTCTTCATAATCTGTGGAAATTAAACATAGAAAAGTGTGATCTTAGAAACTTAGTAAGGGTAAGAAAGGGATATGTCAATAATAATATAAGTATAACATGAGCATAAGGGAGGGATAACATGAATATAACATTTGAAATATACACCCTACGTATCATAGATTAAAATCTTGAGTTATTTAATAATGATCGGTAGTTCATAATACATGAATCATAAAAGAATAAAATAATATAATCCATGAAAGCATATCATTTACATAAGACATGTAATTATAGTGTAAACATAAACTTATAACTTTTTGAACATGTATAAATAGAAAAATGTTCACTTATTAAGTTAAGGACATGAAATCATGCCCACGTATAAACTTATTGACATGAATCTAAGTCCACGCATAATATTATGTTTATTAAATCCAGGTATACACATAAACTTATAGAAACGAAAGGAAATACCATTTATAATCTTATCAAAATGAAAACTAGATCCATAAATAAAATTTTGAACATGAAATCAAGTTCACTCATAACATATTTACCTCATGAGTTATCCATGTTTATCCAATGCATTGGAGGGGAATATAGATCCCACCTATCAAATAAATAAAATAATATAAACTTGTTCTACAATTTCATACATCATTCATCATCTCATAACTCATGAAAAGAAATTAATTTCATCCAAGTATAACCCATGAAAAAGGGAATGGTTTTCATCAATATAATGTCATCATAAATATAAACCATCTAGAAAAATAATAAGGATTGTATCCTTGGATCATATCCATAGTAAAACTTAAGTATCATCAACAGATGTTAACTTATATAGAAAAATGATATTGAAATATCACTTGTAATAATTGTTTATGTAATAAACTTTTCTATTTTAAAATCATTTATCTTTTTAAAAAAGGTTCACACCTATAAATGAAAACATTTTCTTTAAAAATAAACTTGTAAACGTATAAGGGAAACTTCAAAGATTTAAGGCATTATGACAGTGAGAAATATGCTCATTCTATATAAGTTAAAAAATATTCCTTCTTTATTTTTATCAAAAAAATAAAAAAGTACCTTGTTTTAAAAATGGAAAAAAATACCTTTAAAACCATTTAGTAACAAGTCAAAAATGGGTAATAATGACTTTAAACAATTTTAGGGGGAAAGTAAAAAACATTTAGAAAATAGATTTATAAAACATGGACATTGAAGTGAAATATTCCCCATTGGGGACTTAAGCATAAGAAATCCCTAAAAATGAAGATATTTTGAAATTAACCCTTACCTTAAGTTTCACTTTTCCTCATTCATGTTCAAACCTCCTCTTAATCAAAATGACTCCTTTAGTTCTCATCTAAAGAGCTATAAGGTTAGTCTTTTAGGAAGTTCAGAACCTCTAGAATGTTTCTTGGGAAGTGGATAAGAAATATTTCAATGTATTTTCGAGATATAAGGCTCGATGTAGTGTAATTAATTGATTTGGGAGGTTTCCATTTATCATTGAGATGAGGGGTACTTTATAAATTTCTTAATATATATACACACATATATATATAGTAAGACTATTATAGAGAAAAATAATTCTAAATGGTCATTAATAATAACCTAAGGTAGGATATGGTTTAAATATCATAAACCAATAAAATTTGGAAAGTTTTTGGTGCTATTTTAAGCCATATTTTTTGTTTAAACCCATAATTAACCTATTTTAACATTAACCTTGGTAACATATTTTTCACACTCAAAATGTTATAATTTTACATATAAGGTAAATATTGACTAATTAATGGATAAGGTATTATATTTATAACAATATATTACCCCATTTTTTCTTATTTAATATTTTTATTGTTTTTAAATAATTTAATAATATATTATTCTTATAAAACATCATTATTGTCAATATTGACACTATTGATTACTTTGAATTTAATAACATCAATAAAATACTTATAATGCAAAAAAAAATTATTTTAACACATCCCTAATATTTCATGATCATCTAGAAAATTTATGGGTCACCTTAACTATCTCAAATTATAATACTTTTAATATTTTTACTATCATTTATTAGATATTTCCATAAATTGAATAATTACTGCCTCAATGTTGTTTAAGTATTTAAGGTAATTGTTTAATTCATAATTTTTTTGAATAAATTAACATCTTGAAAATAATTTCATTAGAAAAAAAAATTAATATTAATTTTATTTCATAATTAATTCTTGTCCTTATGTGAACACATAAATGATATTTAAAACTAAGAGACTCACATTTTTTCACTTCCTTTGGTTTAAATAATATATAAGTCATTTTTAGGTACCAGTTTCCATTAAAAAAATAAAATTAGATCCTAAGTTTATAAGGGACTAATTTACTTTATCCAACAATAATTAAGATGAATAATTATGACATTATCACATATTTTTAACCTAGATTTACCTGATTTACCTTTTACCATGGTGATAGATTTTACCATGATTACTATTCATTTTGATAAAAATAAATGGGGACTATTTACCAAATTTTAACCTAATGATTCTAAATATAGAATCTATTTTTCCAGCTATAAATTTTATTAGTGGAAATTAATTTTAATATAAATGTGTAAAATGAACCAAAAAGTAGTTTTTAGTAAAATGTGTTTTTAAGAACCAAAATGTACTTATACCAAAATCTTGTATAATGATGATTAAAATAAATTTAACTATATTATATATAATTGAAAAATAATTATGTTAATTTGAGATAAAATTAAAATCACAATAATACTTTATATGAAAATAAAAATGACAGTTTTATAAAAATTGTTACTTTTCACTGATCACTAAAATATCACACTTTTCATAAAAATGTGAAAATTTTAGCCAAAGATAATTTTGATATGTTGTTACTAAAAATTAATTTTATTTTATAAAATATATTACCTAAAATTTCCAAAAATTTATTATATTATTTTCTCACAAAAATCAATAAAAATTCATTTTTGAAGAAAACATATTTTTGAAGAATAAAATGACATTACTAAACATTGATTGATTAATTACTAAGTATTTATATTGATTAGGGACTTTGTATATAATAAATAAAGTATTTGGTCCTATTAATACCTTACAATTTAATATCTTTATAAAAAATTAAATAATAATATTTTAAATAGTATATCATGGTTCTCTTAAACTCATAGTTGTGTGTAATGTAATCGAAGAAGTTGTATATATTTGAAAGAAAAATTTTATAAAATATCAGGATGTTACATTAACCCCCTTTAATAAATTGTATCTTTTTAATTTTTTCTCTGTAATAAATGGTTTTTTATTTTAAATTTTCATTATGGAAACCCACATCTAAACAAGGGTTAATAAAAACATACACTTGAAAAGAGAGAAAAAGAAGTATAATGGTCATCTAAGATTACACATACTAGGTTTTCAAATAGGAGAACATTAGTTCTAAATAAAGATATGGAAATGGAAGAAAATTAATATCCATATATCTTTGATCAAAATAAATTTAATAATCAAGTTAAAGTTAACAATCACCAAACTATAAACCACATATATTGAAATGAACATCAATTCATTGAAATTTAAGGTTACAATACAACTTTTTTTGTTCTTTAGATCCTTTTCCAAGAGTTTTGAAATTTATCTACCATCTAGATTAATAACATAAGGAACTATAATTAATTGATAAGTGTAAATTCATACCTAAATCAACTTCCACAAAAACCTCATCCCTTACTCCAAATAATGAATATTAAAGTTGAATTTTTCATGCCTCAGGCACTACGATTAACTTTTAACAGATCATATAATCCACAAAATGATAATAAGATACACCTATTAGTTTTATATATCAACCAAAACAAAATTGGTTAGAATAATTTATTAAATATGGATAAAAACTAATTTATAAAAAATACACAACAATCCCCAAGGATTAATTTAATCCAAACCATAAGAAATTAATCATAACACTCCTCCAAAATATTTTTGACCAAAATAAAGACCTAAAAATTTAGAAATATATTCCTTATTATTCCAAAATCAACTTAACATTTATCCCTAAAAGTATATCTTAATTTCACATACCTAAAATATGAACACCTTGGTCATATATTCTCCAGAAGCATGGTAATGCCATAAATTACCATAAAACGTTAATGAAAACAAGTGTGCTGCAAAAAATTTACATTATCCTCTTTTCCTTAAATAAAACCATATACTATTGAATATATTCCATAAATATAAAATTAAAATAACTTTATAAAATATTACTTAAATCAGAATGTCATTAAATCACTAACCAATTAAAATGTTTCCAATACTATACCATCAGTTTCCTTTATCACTTTATTATAACTAAAATTGTATATCTCCACATTGGATACATAGTAAGGTTATATTTTCCTAAATCATGTTTTTTACAAAAATATCATCTTTACAGTAAGTTTATTTTCTTGGTTATAGATACCATTAAATATATAAATTCAATTCTTTAAATAAAAATAACTAAGTAATAATCCATATATGTTTCATTATTCTTATAGTCTAAAATATTATTCATAAAATAGTTTTACAACATAATTTTTAAATATAAATACATAGTCATTTGAATCATTCCACATCTATCTTAATCCCTTAACCAAGATTGGGAATCTTATTCCTTAAAACTTCTTTCCTTTCATATTTCATTCTTATTCTCTTCATCATCAATGAAAATACATTAATCATTTAACCTTTCTAATTCATTTCTCAACATTTCCCCCTAGGAAATCAATTTTTATAATGCCTATACTTTCCATATTTAAAACATTAAAATGTCAATGATACCATATTAAAACCATTATTTCTATCCATTTTGTTAATAAAACCATTAAATGTTCCTTAGTAATTACTTTCTCTGTGTCCTTATTTTCCACAACCAAAACATATTTCAGTTCCTTTGATTAATTCTCCTCTATACTTCTTCTTACATTCTTTACATAATGAAAATTGAACTTTCTTTCCTCTATGATCATCATGAAACTCCATTTAAATCATGATAGGTGTGTTGTGAAAATCACCTAAGTTGATATTATTGATCATATTACAAGATTATTTATTAAGAATAATAATAAGGTTTCTCCTTCCAAGTCTAATTTCATTTGTTTTCTCAAGAGGAAAATCATTCCATTTTCCATCACATTCACCATTATCATAAATCCTCCCAGTTCAAACCATTATCTAAAACCAAAATTATAGTGTGAGAATAATCATAGTGGTAAATCTCATATTTATTTATAGTATGTATAAATCATGAAAGATTCATTTCAATATATGGTGTCTTAGGTTTAACCCATGTCATGCATGATTATAAACTATTGAAGTCGTTCATAATGGTTTGTAAATAAAATATGGATAACCCAAATCATACCCCACGGTAGTGTCAAACTAGGTGTACACTAAGATTCCCTTTCATACACTAGGCGAATATCACATCTAGCTCAATATAACATTTTGGGGTTATTACCCTTAGGTACAACTGTAACAAACCCACATCCACTTGTAATATCCCAACAGGGGTGTAATTTTTTGGAAAATCACATAATCTCTTACATACCAAAATATTAGGATTTTATATTATACTTATAATTATACACATGGTTTTCACCAAATTATTCTAACCCTAATCTCCAAATTTTCAGTAAACATTTCTATGATACCAACTATAATGACCCAGGATTTTCATGTATAAACGATACCTCTTAATAGATGAATATTCAATACATTGTAAAAAAACACATGCTCAAAGACCGTTTAAGTTTAGAGTCTTTGAAGACTAGATACATAATATTTGGATTTCATGAAATATCTTCAAAATATCCTATAAATAGCTCCCTATTTAGTACTCTTCATAGACATACCCTACATAAAACAATTCTTCATAACCTGGGGAAAGGAAACATAATAAAGGGTGAGCTTAGATTCTTAGTAAGGGTAAACAAGGGAGACATCAATAATCATATAAGTATAACATGAGAATAAGGGTGTGAGAACATGAAAATAACTTTTTAAATCTATAACCTATGTATCATAGATCATAATCTTAATTCTTGGAATAAATATTAACAGTTCATAAGACATGAATCATTAAAGAATAAAATAACACAGTCCATGAGATGATAGCAATGAAATAAGACATGGAATTGTGGAATTCCCTTAAACTTATAACATTGTGAACATATATTAATAGAAATAGGTTCACTCATTTAGTTAAAGGCATGAAATCAGGCCCTCGCATAAACTTATAGACATGAAACCAAGTTCACCCACAATCTTATATACATGAATTCAAAGATGACATATAAACTAATGGACATAAAATCTGGGTCCGCGCATAAACATAGGGAAATAAAAAAAAATTCCTTATATAAAATTGTGAACAAAAATTCAGGTTCACTCATAACATATTTACCTCATGAGTTATCCATCATTACCCAATACATTGGAGGGAGATATAGGTTGCACTAATCACATAAATAAAATCATATATACGTGTTCCATAAGATCATAAAAAGTTTCTTGTCTTAGAAGCCATGAAAATAAATGAATGTCATCAAAGTATAAATTGTGAAAAAGTAAAAAGGTTTCATCAAAATATTCTCATCATGAACATAAACCATATAGAAAAATAATAAGAATAGTATCCTTGGATAATATCCGCATCAAAAATTAAGTATCAAAAAATGATTTTAATGTAGAAAGGAAAATGATTTTGAAATATCATTTGGAATAATTCTTGAGGTAAATAAATTTTCTTTTTTAAAATCACTTATCTTTTTGAAAAACAATTACAGTTATAAATGAAATCATTTTATTTAAAAAAACATCTAAATTTGTAAAGGAATCTTCAATTCATTAAGGAATAATGACAATGGGAAAATTCGGTCATTCCATAGAAGTTAAAAAATAATTAATTCTATATTTTTCATAAAAATTAACAAAATAAATGGTTTTTAAAATGATAAAAAAATTATTTTCAAACTATTTAGTAAAAAGTCAAACATGGGTAAAAATGACTTTAAACAATTACAGGAGAATAGTAAAAACATTTTTAAAAAAAATTATAAAAAATTTAAATGGAAGATAAATATTACCCAGCTGGGGATTAAATATAAGAAATACAAAATAATGATGATCTATTTAAATAAACCCTTACCTCAAATTTTTTCTTTCCTCAATCACATTCAAACCTCCTCTTCTTTGAAATGATGATTTAGATCTCCTCTAAAGAGCTCTAAGGATGGTCTTTTGGGAAGATAAGGGCATATAAAATGTGGATAGGTAAGTATAGAAGATAATTTGGAATAGTGTGGTAAATCTAGAAGGATCAAAGTGGTGTAATGAAGTAAAGGAGGAGGTGTCCTTTAATAATAAAAGTAAGGGGAACTTTTGGAATTTCTTAATAAAATAAAATATAATAAGATGATTCTAGTGCCAAACATTTTCAAATAATAATTAATTAAAAACTATGGTAGTATATGGTTGAATTATAATGAAACAATAAAATTTTTATAGTTTTAAGTTCTATTTTAAATATTATCTTTTGGTTTAACCCCTTAACTAACCTATTTTAACTCTAACCGTGAAAACATATTTTTCACTCTTAAAAGGTAATAATTTTACTTATAAGGTAACTATTGAATCATAAATAAATAAGATTTGAAATTTTTACAACATATTATCCCCTTTTACTTATTTAATATTTTTATTATTTTTAAATAATTTAATAAAATATTATTTTAATAAAATATCTTTACTCTGAATTTTAACATTATTTATTACTTTGACTTTAATAACATCAAGAAAACACTTATGAATTAAAAACAATTATTTTAAAACATCTCAAAAATGTCATGATAATCTATAAAATTAATGTATCACTATAATTATCTCAAATTATAATACTATTTATATTTTTAATATCATTTTTTTTCATAAATTGATTAATTACTACATTAGCGATGTGTAAGTATTTAAGGAAATTTTTTATTCCTAAAATTTATAAATAGATTAACATATTGTATATAATTTAATTATGAAAAAAATTACTTTTAATATTCATTTATAACTAATCTTTTTCCAATTTGGACACATAAATGATATTTAAAACCAAGAGAGTGGTATTTTTTCACTTCCTTGGTTTAAATAATATACAAGTAATTTTGAAGGAAAAGAGTCCATTAAAAAGCTCCAATTATAGAATAATGTGATTAAGGTTTAATTTCATTAATATAATACAAATTAATATGAATACTTATGGTCTTATCACTTAGTTTTAACCTAGATTTTCCAGAATTACCCTTTACCGAGGTGACAAGTTTTAATGCGGTTACTATTCATTCTGGCTAAACATAAAAGAGGCATATTTACCAAAGTTGAACCAAATGATTTAAAATATGGAATCGATTTTTCAAGATTCAATTTATATAATAGTAATAAATTAATTTTAACATAAATGCATAAAAGGCAACGAAAAATAGTTTTTAGAAAAATGTGTTTTTATGAAAAAAAATGTACTTATACCAAAATCATGTATAATAATGACTAAAATGAATTTAATTAGATTATATAAAATTAAATAATACTTTTGTTACTTTTAGATAAAATTTAAATCATAATGATACTTTATATGAAAATAAAAATGAAAGTTTTATACAAATTTGTATTTTCACTATTCACATAAAAATAAACCTTTTTAGAAAAATACCAAAGTTTCACCCAAAGATAATTTTTATATGTTTACTTTAAAAATATATTTTATATTATAAAATTTATTTTTTAGAATTTAAAAAAATTACTTATAATATGTTTCTCATAGATAGCTATAAAAGTTTGTTTTTAATGAAAGTATATTTTTGCAGAATAAAATGATGTTGCTAAAAATTGAGTGATTAATTACTAAGTTTTTATATTGAGTTTCGAATTTTTATATAATTCATAAATTATTTAATCCTATTCACACCCTATAATTTTACTAATAGGTTATAACATTAAATAATAACATTTTAAATAGCATATAATGGTTTTCTTAAACTCACAGTTGCGTATAATGCAAACTATCAAAGAAGTAAAAAATATTTTGAAAGAAATTTTATAAAATCTCGGTGTGTTACATTGGGTCCTTATATTTGATATCAAGGAAAAGGTTTAGATAAATTTAGATATTATGATGTTTTCTTGTGAGTTTAATTTAAGATTTATGGATACCATCATGGGTTTCTATGTTTAAGTTTTAAAATAAGTTCAAAAGCTTAGAAATCCATTTTTAGGTTTTAAGTGATGGGAATTAATGGTAATTAATGATATTTTTTAGGGATATTTTATTAGGTTGAGGTATATGTAACCATTAGGTTTAACGTGAAAGATTATTTTAGAGGAATGTTGTCGCATTTTTTGGTCGTGTAAGTTTAATGGTATGTGAAAACCTACGATGTTAAAAAATTATTTAATGTTCAAGTTATTTAGGTTATTTTTTAGGAATTAAAGTATCAAATATTATATAATTTCTATGGGTACTAACTTAACAAGGACCATTTTTTTAACATGAAATAATTCACTTCATATATTAATAATGTTATGTAAATTAAATATCATTAATCAAGATGAAAGAAGAAGGATATCGCATAACCATCTTATCCATTCCATGTGAATTTACCAAAACTATTGTGGAAAAAGATTATTCAAATGATTTTAAAATATTTTTTAAAATAAAAATCACCTGTAAGAAACTATTTGATCTATCCAAAAAAATTTCATTTCTCTAAAATTTATATAGATCCTAGAATATCTTTTATTTTATTTGAAAATATCTTATATTCCAACTATCTTTAAAATGGAAATTCCATAGTGTACTTGGTCATTTATTTTCTAGAATTTAGGAATCATGCTAGTGGGTAAAGGGGATATCAAGGAAATCCTCGTGTCTTTATTTAAAGTGCGAATTATTTTATTTTTTTAATGTGTGAAACATGTTGGGGTCGATGTTGAGAAATCAAAAGGATATAATGCATATATTTAATTATAGAGATTAAGTATTAAGTAATAATACAATGAAGCATTGTTAAAGGTTTTAGAAGGAAGTTAAATGAAGGATGTGTTTATGTATTTACTTTTTAGGATTAGTATATAGTGGTATTTTATCAATGATATTTTAATATATTCTAAATATTTTTAGAATCATGAAATAACTAAGGATAATTATATAGTAGGTTTTGCATTTAAAATTTGGGAAATGTGTTACATTTAATTTATACCTTTGAAAATTGGCATAGAGAAAAGGTTATAAACTTGGGATACATTTAATGATTCTTAATATATTTTTGAGGTATATGTAACCATTAAGATTAATTTTTTTTAAATTAACGGTTATTTGAGGAAGAATGAGTTTACATTTTGTGGGTATAAGTTTAGAGGTGTTGAGAACCTTCAAGGATTAAATGATATTTGATATTGAGTTAATTATGAGTTATTAGAATTTGGGAACATATTTTTTATCATATTGAAAACCATGGGATTTAAAATTGATCTGGTTATTATCTGATTAATGTTATTTAGAAATAATATCGCTATAATATTTGGGAACATTATATGATATTATAGTATTTTATATGAGTAATCAAATTTGAAACATGTTTATGAGGTATATATAAATTTAATGTGGCTTTATGGTGATTCGTGTCATTTCGGGAAATGATTAGCATATATTAGAGATCATATAACTATGGAATATACATTTTTATAAGGAGGCTTTTAGAGTAATTGATGTTATTTAGTGAAAATGTAATGTTTATCTTGGGAGAAATTGTAACCAAAATAATTCTAATTTTTTGGTTTCAAACATGGTTGGTAATATTTGGTTTAGTTATTTATCAAATTATCTAAGTTAAACTTTTGGTGTTATTATTTAGGATTTAGATATTGATGTTGTATTTCATTATATTAAGGTTTATTTATTTTGGTTCATTTTTGTTAATATCTATTTATGTAAGTAATATCTTATGATCCTTTTTTGGAATTATGTGATCCTTTAGAAGTTGATTTTAGTGTTTCATGAATAAAAAAACATCTTGAATACTCATCGTTTGGTTCAAAAGATGAGATTGTGGTAGAAATTGATTATATGATGAAATTATACTTTTCAAGTTAGTATATTTTCTATAGGTTCTTAGTCTAGATGGTGTATAATTTCTCAACTTTAGTAAAATGATCTTGAAATGAAATTTTTTTCCTATTAACTTCATTCCTGATTGATCAATAATCTTTTTCACACCTCTTTGGTTTATAGTTTTGTGGTTGTCAAATTTCTTATGATCATTAAATTTCTTGTGATTAATCATATTTGTCTCTCTCCATCATTACATTGAGAATTATTCTTTTCTTCCATGTCTTTATTTTCACTTCCAAGACTTTTTCTCCTATTTAGAAACCTAGTTAATTGTTATTCTAGATGGCCTTCATATTCCCCTTTCTCATTTATCAAGAGAAACTTTTATTAACCATTTTTAAGATGTGGTATTTCATCAAAGGTATTTTAAAATATCAAATAATTCATTATCGATATCAATTTCAAATTGTGATGATGAAGTTTTTAAAGGGGGAGATTGTAACACCCTTGTATTTAAAAAATAAAACTATATTTGATTATGTATATGACACTCAACACTGAGCCTAAACAAACCATGAAATATTATTATTTAAATATAAACATTATAACCTAAGTATTAAATTGACAAGTATAAATAGTTTTAACTAATTTTTGATATTTATATGAAGTTATTACAAAATATAAATTTATTGATAAATTTTTATTAAATAATAAAAACAAATTCGTAAATTCATTTTATTCATCAAAATATGTTTTCTTCAAAAATAAATTTTTAATGATTTTTTGATAAAATATTATAATTAATTTATGGAAAATTTAAATATTTTATTTTATTAAATGAAAATAATTTTTGAAATTAACATATGGTGAAATTTTGGGATTTTTTTGAAATGATTGATTTTTCAATGACTAGTAAAAAACACTGATTTTTCAAATACTATCATTTATTTCCATTAAATAAATTAATTTAAAGTGTCATTATATTTTTTATTTTTTATGAAAGTGAAATATGAACCATATTATTTATAATAATCTAATTAATTTCATTTTAATAGTAAATTTTCATGATTTTGGAATAATTTTATTGTTATGGTTGAAAACATAACTTTTTGAAAACATTTTTTAAGTGCATATACTTTATCCATATTAATTAATTTAAAAAACCCCTAATATGGGAATATTTCAATTAAATTTATATATTATGTATATATTCATGTGAATTTAAATTCATATAATGATGATTACTAGTCGTAGAGTTAATATAAGATCATTTATTCCTGAAAAATGGATTTTCCTGACGAATCTCTTTTCATCGTGTTTTTTAGGTATAATTTTAAATTAAATTCTTCCAATTATAGAAATAGAATCTTAAAAAATGGACACCATATTTTTATTTTTAAAAATTATTGTTATTTAAAAATTTCAACTCAAATTTTTGTTATAAGGAATAGTAAACACGGTAAAAAAATCATCACCATGGTAAAAGGGTAAATCGAGTTAACTTAGGTTGAAACATAGTGATGAGGCCAACATTTTTCATTTTCAATCTTATTGTATTAATATATTTTTATCCTTATAAAATTATTCTTGATATTTATTTGTTTATGAGATATTTTTCCTTGAAAATGACCTATATTATATTTTAAGTTAAAAAAGACAGAATGTCACCTTCTTGCTTTTAAAAATATATATTATGGTTTCACAAAGGGACAAAAGAAAGTTATGAATGAATATTAATAGATATTTTTAGAATAATATAATTATTTTCTTAATATAAATTTATTTATAATTTTTAGTAATTATATAATTACCTTAAACTCTTACGCAACATCGACGCAATATGTGTATAATTAAAAGGAAAAAAATAAATGATTTTAAAAATATTAAAAGTAATATAATTATAATTAATTATTGTGTTCCAAAAAATAGATAAATATAACATATTTTTCATGTTTAAAAATTATTTATTTTAATTCTATAAGTTTCTAGATATTTCCAAATCTAAATTTAATGAATAGTGTCAAAATTGACATTAATGATATTTTATAATAAATAAAGTTTAATTAAATGATTTAAAATTAAAAAAAAATATTATATTTAGAAAATTAAATGTTATATTGTTGATAATATCACCCATGGACGATTTATTTGATATTTTTCCTTTTATAGTAACTATTTTGGCTTATAAAGAGTAAAAAACATGAATACCGAGGTAATTGTCAAAAAGGGTTAACACGGGTTAAAAAAAAGTTAAGGGTGAAAAAATCACCTAAATTTATAAGAAAAATGGATTGGAATATTTAGACTCACCATAATCTTATCTATTAATATTATGAATTTGGAACTATTTTAATATTAAAATTAATTAATATTAATTTAATACTTTAATAAATTCCAAGAGTTCCCCCCCCCCCCCCGCTTATAAAAGGGTACCTCTAATCCTATTTTATTTAAACATAAAAACCCTTTTGGTTGACCCAATACCTACCAAAATACCTTCTTTACATCCCTCCAAAATTATTAGAGGCATTGGTTTTATTTGAAATCTCTCCTAGGAATTCTTTTGATTTAAATCGACAGATGTTGTTTGGAGAAGAGGAAGATAAGGAATGTACATAACGAGTCTGACTTGAGGTTAGGGAATTTCTTTTAAAGATCCTATTTTTATATTTCTATTCCAAATACTTTTCTTAAATTTTTATGTTCTTATAAATGGTTCAATAAAATTATTATTTAACCTTAAATTGATGTTAATGGTCCTTTTTACCATATTTTACTTTCTTTACAATGTTTAAGAAAATGATTTTTTTTAAGGTTTTGCATAAGGGAAACTTTAACCTAAACAAAATTTTAAATGTTTTAAATGTTTATTTTATAAATTATTCTCTTCTATTTCCATATTCTAAAAATTATTTTAAGGATTCATAGATATATATAGACATTACAAAATTATAAATGAAATTTTATGACACTTTTCACGTTCTTTCAATGTTTTTCAAAAGAATCTTTTTAAATATTTTTTATGGAACATTTTGAATTTTTTTATAAAAGAAAAATTGATGTTCTATTTTAACATATACAATGTTGATGAATTTTTTATCTTCCACAAAAATTATTTTATTTTGTTCTTCCATTATGATTTTCCAAGTTTTATTCAAAAAAAACCCTCTATACCTTTATTTTAGGAATTTTATTTTTAAAAATTATGTTTTAAAGGAAAGTGATATATCAATATCTAAAAATTATTTATCATGGGTGAAAAGAATATTTTAAAAACTCCAATAACAAATAATAATTCAAGTTTAATCTCATTAATATTTTTCATTAAAATAAAATGTTTTTCTTTTTAAAAAATTTATATTGTGGGATAAATTGATACTGATCAAAGGTTTTCACATTGTAAAACATGGTTTTATTATATATGAGTTATGAACTAATTCACTAAAACTCTAAATTGTAAATATCCTTGGGTTTGTAAGAAAAATAGTTCTTCACTAAAAACTCAAGATTATGTAATGTTTAAGTTCAGGTCTTTATAGTTGGTATATGGGCAAAGGTTTAGGTAAATTTAAATATTGTAATTTTTTTATGTGAGGTTAACTTAAGAATTATAGATATCATCATGGGTTTCTAATATTAAATTTCACCATATATTAAAAGGTAAATAATCACCTTTTTAGGTTTGAAGTGATTTGATTTTAAGTTAATTAATGATATTTTTTGAGACATTTTATTGGGTAGAGTTATATATAACCATTATATTTTACATGAAGGATTGTTTGAGAATAATTTTGTTACATTTTTAGGGATGTAAGAGAAAAGGTATGAGATATCCTTTTAGGTTAAAATATTCATTAATTTTGAAGTCATTTAGGTTATGTTTTAGGATTTCAAGGTTAATGTATTAAATAATTCTATGGGTATTAAATTTACAAGTACAATTTTCATTTTAACAATTAATAATTAATTTAATTCTTTAATAATTATATTTTATAAAGATTAAAGATATTTTATCAATATGAAAGAAAAGGTATTTCACATAAAATTATTATCCCTTCCATAATATTTAATCATTATTACCATGTAAAAATCTTGTTTAAATGATTTTGAAATATTTTCAAAAATCCAAATCACTTGCAATAAACTATTTGTTCTATTTGACACCTTTTCATTTATAAAAAAATTATAGATAAAGGAATCTATTTTATTTGATTTCAAAATCTCAACTCTTTAAACTATATTGAAAATATAAATACCCCAAATGAATTGAAATTTTATTTTCTATATGTTGGGCACCATGCTAAAGGGTAAAGTGAATATCAAGGAAATCCTGATGTCAAGATTTAAGGTTTGAATTATTTTATTATGTTTACTGTATGAAACATGTTGGGGTTGAGGTTGATTAATCATAATGAAATAATTTATACTTTAATCATAATAATTAAATATTAAGTAATAAGATTATTAAGCATAGCTAAAGGTTTTAGAAATAAGTTGAGTGAAGGATGTGTTTATGTATTGAGTTTTCATAATTATGATATAGTGGTATTTTGTCAATGATATTATAATATATTATAAATATTATGAGAATCATGATACACCTAAAAATTATGCTATAGTAGGTTTTTAATTCAAAATTTTGAAGATATGTTATAGGTAATTTATACCTTTGAAAAGTGGAATAGCGAAAAGTTGATAATTGTTTGGAGACATTTATTTAGTCTTAATGGATGTTTGAGGTGTATATTACCATTAATATTAACTTGTGTTTAATTAAAGTTTATTTGGGGAAGAACAAATTTATATTTTATGGAAATTAGTTTAAAGGTATTGAGAATATTTAGGTTTAATATTATCTCTGATATTGATGTAATTATGTGTTATTACAATTTAAGAACATTTTTTTTATCGAATAGATAACCATGGGATTGAAAAGTGATTTGGTGATTATGTGATTAAAGTTATTTCAAAATAATTTCACTATAATTTTAGAAACATTATATGATATTATGGTATTTTATTTGAGTAATCAATGTTGAATAATATTTTAGAGGTATATATGATTTTAATGTGTCTTTATATGGATTCAAGTCATTAATGGAAATTATTAAAATGTGTTAGAGATTATATAATTGTGGAATATTTATTATTGTTATGATAATTTAAGAGTAATTTATGTTAATTAGAGATAAATTTTAAATTTATATTGGGAAAAAAATTAACCGGAATCCCACTGATTTTTGGGTTTCAAACTTGGTCAGGAATATTTGGGTTAGTTATGTATCAAATGTTATAAGTTGAAATGTGGATGTTATGGTTGAGAATTTGGGTATTAATGTTGTGTTTAATCATATAATGGGTTATTAATTTTGGAAATTATCTTAAATTATATTAATAATTTTGGTTTTGGTTAATATCTAAATATAGGAGAAATAGATTTTGATCATTTTTTGGAATAATGTGATCCATTATAAGTTTATTTTAGTTATTTGAAGATAAAAATTTCAACTTGAATATTCATAATTTGGATAAAAAGATGCTATTTTGGTATAAATTGATTAAAGGATGAAATTATACTTTTCAAGTAAATATATTTTCCTCATTTTCTTATTTAAATGGTAAAGAATTTATCAACTCAAGGAAAAATAACTTGAAATGAAAATGTTATCTTATTACCTTCATTTTTGATGAATCAATTGTATTTTTAAAACTCTTTGGTTTATGGTTTTATGTTTATTAACATTATCATGACCATTCAATTTTTTTATCAATGATCATTATCACTCTCCAACAAAATTTTGGTCGTTAATATTTTCTTCCATGTACATATTTTCACTTACCACTAATGTTCTCCTATTTGGAAACCTATTTATTTGTTATTCTAGATGACCTTTATAATTACCTTTATCTATTATAAATAGGAAATATAATTAACCATTTTTAAAATGTTTGATTTTATGAAATGTATTTTCAAATGTCAAACCTTTGATTACTTATATCAATTTTAAATTTTTAGGATTAAATTTATTAAAGGGGAAGAATGTAACACCCTAAAATGTTAAAAATAAAACTATATTTGATGGAGTATATAACATATAACACTAAGCCTAAATGAGTAATGAAATGTTATTATTTAAATATGACTACTATAATGTGGCTGTTAAATTGGCAGGTATGAATGGGATTAACTACTTTATGAAATATATATAAAGATCATACTCAATATAAATGTATTGATAAATTCTTAGTAAATAATAACTTTATTTCTAGTAATGAAGTTTTATTCATAAAGAATATGTTTTATTTAAAAATGATTTTTATTTGTTTTTGTGAGAAAATTTTATAATTAATTTATGGAACTATTAGATATTTTATTTTATAAAATGAATATTATCTTTAAATTTAGCATATCAAAATTAACATAGGGTGAAATTTTGGGATTTCTCTAATGTCACTCCCCCCTCCCTCCAAAGATACCATAATGAAGGAAGATAGATAATGAACCCTGAGTCCCACCACCAATAGGCACCGGTAGAATACTAGCACTAAGGGTATAAAAATATCATATATGAGAGGTATTATCCTATACAAATAAAACTATATTGGGAGACAAGATAAAAAATCACCAAACAACTCCAACAGATAATATAAATGTAAACCCAAAACCACCCCACAATTCCTCAACATAAATAAACCAATAAAAATAAAAGTATCTAATATGAAGTACTAAAAGAAAAACCTGATACCAGTGAATCAAAATAATCTCTAAAAAAATATATAAAGGTCCATATCAGTCCTAAAATTCCTTATAGAAATCTGGAAAATAGTTTATGTACATCTGGTAAACATACAAGTATACTCAGTTGGATCATACCCAAGGTCTCAAGTGTACATTTGAAAAGAAAATTCTAATGAACTAGTGAACAAATAGTAGAACCAATAAGAACCTATGTAGGTAAACTAACCAAACATATCCTCATAATGGTTCACTCACCAACACATATATCCAATAAAGTAACATAGCATCGAGATCACAAAAAAATAAGGCACCCCACTATTTATTCCCACTGATTTGTAAATCTCATGCCTCAACGTCGAACATAGTGTGATATCATTCCATCCATATATATAACATCACATTACATCCATCCCTGATGAATTTTAGGACATATTTGTACCTACCCCACCATCACAAGGTATATACTTCGGTGCTATTAACAGAATTCGTCACTTCGCTCTCACTCAAAGACACCAAGACCATCACAACGCATCTCATCACTTTACTACGGTAGTAGGGAATCATGAAAAAGAAGGAAATAAACCTCATACCCTCTTGTTACCATAAATGACCACCATCATATATTACATAACATCATTGCCTCATCATATCACATCCCGCTAACATACACCTAGGGCATCACACAATATTCTGCGCAAGGACACCTGAACCATCATATCACATCTTTCTTGGAAACAACTATTCCATTACTATTGTTAAATAAAGAATGATGAAGAGGGTATATATATCCATCCATGTCACCACTATCCTAGATTTTGGGCAAAATAGATAGAACCCAAAACCTCTGAGTGTTGGTAAGGTTATCCACCTTGGGTGGGCACGTATAGAAATAAAATAAAATACATGATATTTATATAGAATACAATACCCAACCTATTGGTTCACATAAATTGCACAATTGCACACCACATCACTATCATAATACCACACATCAATTTCCACAACCCCTTCCAATACTATATAAAATGCACCACACCCTCACCACACATAGGCACACATATTCCCACTTTCAATATCATGTTTCGCCACATTCATTTACACAACACATTCCCTTGCTATTCAATTAAAATAATCCATTCACCACAAAATGATTCCATCCCATTATTATTCACTCATAAAACAATTCATTTTTTAATTTATTCATTTAATTCATTGTTATACTTTATTCCATGGATAACTGGGAAACTTACACAGCCACACCACATAAAAACTGGCCCAACTCACATCAACATTCATCATCGCACCACACTAGTGAAACAATGTCACCACAAAAAACACCCATCACAACCATAACATAACCACAACCACATCACAATATAACTACTATTCATCATATACATTGTGCATCACAGCCACTGTGCACCATATCGTATACCACAACCTCATCATACAACGTCGCTACATGGCACAACACTAGCACACATCATCATCGTCGCACACATACCCATGTCACATCCATGTTAACCAACCACTGTATCATATCCCCAACATATCACATATCCAAGATTGTTACATCCACAACCTCACAATAGCCTAAATCACTTAGGGAAACACAAAAAAGAAACCTCACACAATAGCAACACATCCCATCTTTCATAATTTATTAAAGGGATTTTACTTCATTAATTATTTACTTAGAATAGTTATTATCACACAAACCATATTTCCATGTGAAGATAATTTATTATCAAAATATAAATTCCAATCCTTTTATTCAAGGTGTGATAAAAAATAATACAACAGGGGTCTCACAACATATCAACTACAGTGCAAACAAGGCTCCCAATAGCTGTCACGCTAGTGCAGAAAATGTTTTTTACGTCGGTTATTTTTCATTTTTTACGTAGGTTTTTAGCCGACGTTAATACGGACGATGTTATAAATAACGTTTTTTACATCGGTTATTTAAATATCTACATAAAAACATAACATCACGGTGTTTATCACATTTGTTAATTAATAACCGACGTGAAAAAACTGGGGGGGGTTTGTAACGTCGGTTATTATATAACCTCCATGATAAACCAGGGGGGTTTATCACGTCGGTTATATAATAACCGATGTCATAAACCTGAGCGGGGGAGTTTATCACGTCGTTTATTAACTAACCGACCTGATAAACTCCTGGGAGATGATTTATCATGTCGGTTATTATATAACCAACATGATAAACCAGTCCGGGGGGAGTTTATCACGTCGGTTAATAAATAACCGACGTGATAAACCATTTCCCAGGTCTTTTATCACATCGGTTATTAAATAACCGACGTGATAAACCATGCCACAGGTATTTATCACGTCGGTTATTAAAAAACCGACGTTATAAACCCTTCCCGATTTTTTTATCACGTCGGTTATAAAATAACCGATATGGAAGACAAATTTTTTTTAAAAAAAATCGAATACAGTTTTCTGCTCTCCCCTAGATTCAACCAGAAACCAAATCAAGAATTCGTACCACAAAAACAGAAGGAGATCAAAAAAATAACTAAAGAAAATTTAATCATTTACATTGATAACAGATAAAACGTAACCCACTTGACAGCCCCCACCCTCATGTATACCCCCTAGACAGCCCTCCCCCACCCCATTGGAGCCCCCACCACACCCCTGGACTACCCCCGGAACCCCTGGACAGCCCCAAACACCCCTCGACAACCCCCACCCTCCTAAAAAGCACCCCCTCACCCCACTTGACATCCCCCACCCCATTGGATCCCCCACCACACCTCTGGACTGCCCCCCGACCCCCTGCACAGCCCCAAACACCCCTCGACAACCCCCCCCCACCCTCCTGAACAACACCCCCTCACCCCACTTGACAGCACCCATCACACCCCTGGATAGCTCCAAACACCCTGCGACACCCCCCCCCCCCCCCACCCTCATGTATACACCCCCACATCCTAGACAGCCCTCCCCCACCCCATTGGAGCCCCCACCACACCCCTGGATTGCCCCCTGAACCCCTGGACAGCCCCAAACACCCTTGGACACCCCCCCTCCCACCCTCATGTATACCCCCCCACCCCCTGTACAGCACTTCCACACCCCTGGACAGCCCTCCCACACCCCTGGACAGCCCTCCCACCCCCCCCCCAGACTGCCCCCCCACCCCACCGGACAGCCCTCCCAGACCCCTAGACACCCCCCAACCACACTGAACACCCCCCACACCCTTGGAACCCCTCCCCCCCAGACCAGAATCCATACCAGAAAAACCATCATAAGTAGACCAAAACAAGAAGTAGAGAAAAATTAAACATTCACATATATAACATACAAAACTTACACTGTCAACATAAAAAAAACTAAATCCAACCTAAACGACTACCAAATACACAATTACAACGACAATATTCAAAATTAGATTTTACATTACAAACAACTAAAATTCAATCAAACCTGTAAAATAATTTGACCACTCCACTTGTAAGTGTTTTATATCTTCATCATTATAGGGTTGTGGGTCATCAAAAAGCTATAAATGAAAAGGATAGTAGTTAACATGTATAATGAATAAATCAAATTGAAATATTATGGAAAAGTTTAAGAGGAAATCTTACTAGGTCAAAATCCACAACTGTCCTAGTTGTTATTATTTCATACATAAATCTTAACATATAATATCCGCATTTGATGATGCCTTGTTGTTCAGGACAATTCTATTTGAATGAGTGTAAATTAAATATATTATTTTTATGTAATAAATCATAAAGTACAAATTATAAATGGATATTTACCTTTACATTTACATATTTGATCTTTTCACTCCTTTTCTTTGTGTTTTTTCGAAAGTAGGACCATGCCCTGTTATAAAATAATACGAATGGGGTAAATTTAAAATTCTTTATAATATATAACACTATTGAGAAATTGAAACTTACTTTTCCAATATATTCTTAAAACTTTCCCGTACATCATCATGGATAGAGCATATCCAATAAAGTGCTTTCTCCCTTGGGAAAAAACCCCTAACATCTAATGATCACTGATAAAAGTAAATTTAACGTTAGTGGTTTTTTATGTTAAAAGATAATTAACTCTTTGAGACAGATGTGTTTCATACCTCTCACAAAAAGGCAGCATCCAACATTTTGTGACTATGTTCTTTTCAAGTCTTTCAGCAATATAAAGCATTCTTTGTTCCTCATCCAATGCACATGCTTCAGGGGAAATCAATTGCAGGTCCATGAATCCATTTACATCTGTCATCTCATTCTTCTCACAAATTTTATAAAGATACCTAATACAAAACAGACATAAGTATACATTTTTAATAAATATAACGCAGGGAAAAGGTGTTAAGACTTACATGGAAAAAAAATTCACCACATTGATGCCCAACTTATCTCCAATAACAAGCTCCATGATATCAGTTTTCATAATCCCCACACTTATTTCACATCCACAAACATGAGCTTCCATTGAAAACTCATAATGACCTGCCAACAAATTTGAATATCTTGAAAATCTGTCAAGACTACTTGAATCTGTATCTGATGTCATAGCCATTTGTCTTTGTTGTTGTCTATACAGTATTTCTTTACCTTTGAAGTCTTCCTGTAAAAATAAATTGAAAAATATATTAGTTTTAAAATGATAAAACAACTTTAATAAATAAAATAAAATAAAATATATAACATTCATACCTCTATGGTAATGAGTCAAAGAAGTCTGGATGGCCAAATTAAAAAATGGCTGATACTATGTCCAACTGTCGCCACCTCATCTGTAGGTAATGGTACCCGAGATGATCTATCTATAATATCCTATACAGTGACCCTCTGATTCTCTACCTATAATTGTTGATGATGAATTGTATCTCCTATACAATATACTAACCCATATGCTACTATATGATGTAGAGAATCATCAACATACAACTCGCAATAAGTAGGAAGTTGCGGCGGAGGAGTAGGATAAAAAATGGGGTCCGCAGGATGAGGTGGGGGGTGGGATCTACTGGCGGAGGTGGAGGATAAATAATGGGGTCTGCATGGGGAGGTGGAGGAGTGGGAGCTGCAGTCTGAAATTGTCTTTGCATGTCTGCAAACATAGACTGCACCGACGCTCTAATCTTGTCCTCCATCATCGCATTAATATTATGAACTTCAGCCTCCAAGGATTCTATTTTTTTTATAAACCCCCTCAATGTTAGAAGTTGAATAATGTGGAAACACTTTTCTTACCAATACACCTACCGGATATCCTCTTACCCAACAAGGATGTTCGAGTTTTCCCAATGCTACAGATAAAATATCTTCCCTCATAGTAGATGTAAATGTCCCATGGGAACTCTGCACCTCAAGAGAGTCCTGTATTAATTAATTGAACATTTTTTTAATGATTGAAATTATATGAAGAAAATAGTTTACTTAAATAAATAAAATAGATATCTTACAATCCTCTAAGCTACGATTCTCAATTCTTCCGAAAGATATTTCCCTTTTTTCCCTTCCGATCTCTCTTCTATTTTTCATGTCTAGATGGAGGGGATGGAGGGACCACCTTTCCAGAGCTTGAAGACTCATCTCTTAGTTGTTGAAATTTTTCCGCCATCATTTGTTCTTCCAAAAATGCATACCCTCCCCGAGATAAACTATCAGGGTATACATTTTTAGATTAGATCTCCTAATGAGCTTTCCTTGTTTGTTGTAAATTAAGAATAAGAAATCATTAACAAAACATTAATAAGATCATTTATATAAGAAATCTTATAAAAGTTTACATTGCCCTTACCAAAAATGACTCTTTTCTTCTACTTTCAAAAAACAGTCTCCATGTGTCTTCATCTATAAAAGGATATATACGACATGGATTTTCATGACTCCTATGACCATAAATGAAATCAAATGAGAGGGTTGATTTAAAATCCCTCCATATCCTGGCAGCCAACGATAAGCATTTCTTTCTGACTCCTCCAGTGTCAGGAATATCAAATGTCATCTGATAAATAATAGGTTAAACATATTATATATAATATAAACATTTAAATAATAGTCAAACAATAGAAAAATATCTTACCAAAATTTTCTCCCACAATTGAGAGATTATCTCTTTATCCACACTTCTCCAGTCATCAAACAGAATTCTTACTCTTCTCTTAGCCTGAGTTGCTACAAAACTCTTAAAATCTTTTGCATTTGGACCTCTAGGAATATCATCATCATCAAACTCAACGACTATCCTCTGATCATGCGTACGGGCAAGTGATAATTTTGGTAAACGTGTGCACCCACGTTTACCAAACTTTGAACTCTTTGTCGTAATAGGAGCATGTGAATGTTCCTCTCCATAGGTATGACCAATATGCTCATCTCTGGAATCATGTGGTTGATCAACTGAATGATCTGTCATTATCCTTCAAATCAAAAAAAACAAACATTAGATCACAAATATACAAATTCAAATATTTTAATACTACTGTAATCAGAAAATAGAAAAGTGTACTAAGTTACATAATAGTAAACATTGGTAATATGGTAAGCATGTTAAAAAATGGTATAGATGGTCAAGATGTTCAAGATGGTAAACATGGTAAACATGGTTAACCTGGTAAACATGGTAAAGTAATTTTCACTAAACAAAAATAAAAGATATATAATTTATGTAATGGTAAACATGATAAGGTAAACTAAACAAACTTAAAACAAAACAAAAAACTTATACTTATTTTGTTTTAAAACATGTTTTAATAAATAAAAAACTTACAATATCAAACATTTATGAAAAAAATAAATGTAAACAAGAAATAAACATATGTTACCTATAATTTTAGGAATGTACAAATGGATTGTTTTCCCAAATTCTTTTGTCGTGATCGTTCCTTATGGAACAAACCATGTCTTAAACATGCTCATTATTATGTTCTGTTAATATTTCCATGGAAGTAGGGATCTCACATAAATCAGCATCTTCATCAAGTTCATCCTCACCAATATATTTTTTTCCCTTGTAAAACAATACCCCACTGCATATCTGATTGATCTATTACATAGAAACTTTGTTTTTCATGTGTAGCCATTATAAAATAATCAGATGTGTCTTCCAATCTATTCAGATTAACAAGTGTCATTCCAAATTCATCATGTCGGACACTGTTGTTACCGATAAACCATTTACAGTTAAAAATGGGAACTTTAATTTTAAAGTAATCAACCTCTAATGTGTCTTCAATCACTCCATAATATGCACTTGATATAGAAATTGGGTTTTTTTCCTTAGCACTCGAAAAATGCATTGCTTCTACAAACACCAATACACCACTATTCTGAACTACACATCTGTTGTCTTGAGATTTCCTATGAAATCTATAGCCATTAATGTCATAATTGGACCATGTTATCACATTTAAACATGGACCACCCACTATCCATTTTAATTTCTCTGATACATCTGATCTACCAAGAAAAGTCTTTTTAATCCATGACAAAAAAATTTTGTTGTCCTCATTCAAAATCCACATTTCTTTCTTCTTTGGATGACATTGTTTCAACTCATTAATACTCAATGTGATATATGGTTGAGCATCAGCTATGTTATTCAAGATGTATGATTCTAACTTCTTCATATGTTCAGCTAACAATGATTTGACTTTCAAGCCATGAATCCCCTTTCCTTCATTATTAACTCGTTCATAGCGATATGGAGGAAAACCTATGTGTTGCACTACAGCCAAGTAGCTCGTACAAAACTCTTCTACCTCCTCAGAAATATACTTTTCAATAATGGAGGCTTCAGGTTGATGTGGATTTTTAACATACCCCTTTAATATTTTCATATACCTTTCAAAAGGATACATCCAAAGAAGATATACAGGTCCACAAATCTTTATTTCTCGAACCAGATGAATCATTAAATGCACCATTATATCAAAAAAAGTTGGAGGAAAATACATTTCCAATTGAAAAAGTATAAAAATTTCATCCTTTTCCAAAATTTTCAAAGCATTCACATCAATCGCCTTGTTACAAATTGAATTGAAAAAATAATACAACTTCATTATAGTCTTTCTGACACAAATGGAAAATATTCCATGCAATGCAACTGGTAGAATTCTTTGCATCATGACGTGACAATCATGTGATTTCAAACCTATCAACTTCAAGTCCTTCAATGAGACAAAAAATTTTACGTTTGAAGAATAACCTTGAGGACCTTTGATATCATGAAGACACTGACAAAATCTAATTTTCTCCCTCTTCGATAATGTATGACAATATAGGGGAAGAAATGTCCTTCTTTCTTTAGGAGTGGGAGCTAACTCCAAACGTATTCCCATTGATAGTAAGTCTAATCTTGCATTCAACTCATCTTTTGTCTTTCCTTTTATATCTAACAATGTTCCAATCAAACAATCACAGATATTCTTCTCCATGTGCATGACATCAATATTATGTTTAACTTTATGATACCTCCAATATGTTATCTCAAAAAATATTGACCTTTTCTTCCAAATATGTCTATCATTACCAGATTTCTGTGTCTTTCCCAATGTCACATTAAGTTTTTTCACCCTCTCAAAATACAGATCAGGGGATAAAGTTTTTGGAGTAGTATCAAATTCTTGTGAGCCATTGAATGCCTTTTTTGTCTTCTATAAGGGTGATCCATAGGCAAAAACTTTCGATGACCCATGTACACTTTTTTCCTCCCATGATGCAATTGACAATACGGCGTCTGTTGTTCGCAAATTAGACATGCTTTATACCCATTAACACTGTATCCAGTCAAATTTCCATACGCTGGGAAGTCATTTATAGTGAACAGAATCACTTCATGAAGTTGAAAATATTCCATTTTATAAGAATCATACACCCTAATACCATCATCCCATAACAGTTTCAAATCATCAATCAATGGTGAAAAGAAAACATCAATATCATTGCTGGTTTGCTTTGGACCAGAGATCAATATACTCAACATGAAATATTTGCGCTTCATACAAACTTTAGGAGAGAGGTTGTAAATTACCAATAAAATAGGCCATGAACTATGTGTGCTACTGAGGGTTTGGTATGGATTCATTCCATTTGTGCACAACCCTAGCCTTAGATTTCTAATTTCATTTCCAAATGTATAATACTGCGCACCAATTTTCTTTCATTGTGGACAATCAGCTGGATGACGTATTTTTCCATCACATACCCGCTCATCAGCATGTCATCTTAACCATTTTGCATCATGTGAATTAGCAAATAAATGTTTGAAACGATGAATTATAAGAAGATACCAAAATACCTTTGAAGGGAGCTTTGTAATATCTACATCAGCCTGTGATTTCTCTTTCACCTTATACCGTGATGTCATACATTTAGGCCACTCTGACAGAAAATCATATTCCTTCCTATATATAATGCAGTCATTCGGACAGGCATGTATTTTATTTTATCCCAATCCCATCAGGCATAATATTTTCTTAGCCTTGTATTGTGAATCTGGAAGATCGTTATCTTTTGGAAGAATGTCTTTCATCAATTGTAGCAGCTCTGTAAAACTTCTTTCACTTCATCCATGTTTCGTATTTAGGTTAATCAATCTTAACACCGCCGAAAAAATCCTAAAATCTGTACAACCAGGATATAATGGTTTTTCAGCATCACCATATAGACACACAACTGTCGGTTCTATCTCAATTTGTTCTGCTACAATATCGCGAATCATTTCTTCAATTCCATCGGAGTTACCATCTTGAAAATCATCATCATCAGTGACATTCCATCCAATTTCACCATACCAAATCCAAGTTTTGTAACTCGGATTAAAACCATGAAAAATTATATAATCTTATATCTCTATACTTTTCAACTTCTTCATATTCAAACATTTCAGGCATGGACAGAAAAAAATGTCACTACTTGGAACATTTCGTTTAGAAAATTCCAAAAATTCATCAACACCTTCCTCATATTCATTACTCATTTGATGTGCCATAATCCAACTTCGACTCATTATTACCTATAACAAATATCAAAAATATATATTTTTTTAAGATAAGACAAATATATGTTTATATGAAAAAAATCATAATTTGAATGTAAAAAAAATTGAAATATAAAACAAATCTATGCGTATTTAAAAAAATATGCTTGAATATTATTTTCAAAATAAAATATAGTTAGATATAAGAGTTTTAAAATTCATTGAATCAAAGAACACCATGGCCCCTCTAGACAGCACCCCCCCCCCACCCCTGCTAGACACCACCCCCCCCCCCACCCCCTACCCCCTTGGACACCCCCTGGACACCCCCTAACCCTCTAGACAGCCCCCCTCAGCCCCCGAACAACCCCCAAAACCCTCTAGATAGGCCCCCACCCCCTTGGAAAGCCTCCCACACCAACCCACCCCCTTGGACACCCCCCTGGACACCCCCCAACCCTCTGGACAGCCCCCCACCCCCCCCCCCCCCCCGAACAACCCCCCAAACAATGGTTTACATATAAAAACTAGGCATGGTGAACAAATAAAAACACATGAATTTAATATATACTTCAGCATGAAATAGATGTAATTAAATATTATTAAATATGGCTACTTAAATGATCGTATGATAATTAAAAATAACCAATGATATTCAATTAGTCAAATGATCACAAGTTTTCTCGAAAACTAATATCATAATGAGGTAATGGATAATTCTAGAAATATTAAACATATTTTCAAGGCCTTGTCCAAGGCCTCAAAAAATACTAGGGTAAGCCCTCAGTAGAACCCATTTTTATTTGGAACCATGAGACATAGCGATGCATCGAAGGGCCATAGAGGTCAACATCCATTACATTATATGTCTAATAGATTCTCATATAAAAGAGGATAAACATAAGCAACAACAACACATGAAATATCATTTCTGAATTCGTACATTTAATCAATAACCATTCTATGTAGTAATATAGGTGAATGAGATCATTAGTTGTCAATGACAACAAAAATTACCATCAATGTCGGGCATTAGAGAAACAAAAACAAACTAAATAGAAGTAGTTGAGGCTTACGTGAATATTGCGAGTCGATATAATAGATCTGGGGATGATAAATAAGTGATGATAGAAAAAAGAGGTAAGAGGGTTCTAAATGGAAGAATATTACCTAGTTTAATCACAAAAATCTCAAAACATAAATATAGACTATCTGGGAAAAAAACAAACGAAATAAATTCGTAGAAGGCTTACTTGAGTGTTGCGAGTTGAGATGATAGATCTGAGGAGACTAAAGATGATAAACGATGAAGGCAAAACGAGTTTAACGCAGCGAGATCGATGAGCCTATTAGGGTTTACCACTCGAGAGAGATGATTCATCCGACTGTCAATCGAAAAATCATAAATGACAATCCACGGGGCTTGTTAATTTTTTAAATGTTTTATAACGTCAGTTATTTAATAACTGACATTATAAACTATTTTTTTTAGACTTATAACGTCAGTTATTATAATAACCAATGTTATAAATATATCAGATATGGCTATTTTATGTCGGTTATTTTATAACCGACATAAAAATATCCACGTGTTGCTTTTTTACGTCGGTTATAGAATAACCGACGTAAAAAATACATCATAAATCACAGTTTTTTACGTCATTTAATGTATAACTGACGTAAAAAAATTCTGTGGGTTGTTTTGTTACATCGGTTATCAAATAATTGACATAAAAAAGTCCTCAAAAGAATCATTTTTTACATCGGTTATCAAATAACCGACGTAAAGAACACCGCGCTTTGGTTTTTTACATCGGTTAATTTATAACCAACGTAAAAAACAAACACGCGTGATTTGTAATGTTGGTTATTAAAATAACCGACATTAAAAATTTACTCACCGCATTTTTTATGTCAATTATAAAATAACCGACATAAAAAACCACGTTTCACAAATTATCACGTCGGTTATATATAACCGACGTAAAAAATGGTGACATAAATAACGTTTTCTGCACTGATCATTTTCTATATTGGAAAAAATCACGAATAATATCATTAAAAATATTATCAAAGTAGTAAAATAATGTGACCTCTTCCAATCCAATCAATTTTAGTTATTCCAATTAATTATCTTTATCATTATGACCGTTTCTATCCATCCAAATAAAAAAAACCATGAAATCCCTACATGTATCACATACAAAGGGAAAGAATAAGGATCCCTTACCTGAAGAATATTTTCCGACTCACTACACGTCATGAGGTGAATAAGAAATAACATAGAAACCATATACACATGAAAAATCCTTGAATCACCCTAAATTTCACTAAAGGGTTACCAAAAATGTATCCCAACAAACACCCAAATCAAAACATCTCTACTACAGCTATTCTTTGAGGAATAACACATGGGAAACAATGAAAAAGGGTGAATAACTCTATAGTGATCTGGGATTCTCATAGAAATTTACTACATATTTTTATATGAATATTCAATATGTTACACAAACACTCACCTGGTAACCATAATAGTTTAGTTTCTTTGGATACTAGGTATACAGTCTTCTAATTTCTTGAAAGAGCTTCAAAAACACCCATAAAGATCTTCCCCTATTATACCCTTCATAAAAATACCCTATTTAAAACCTCTATTTATAACCTGGAGAAAGTGAACATACGAAAGGGTGAAATCAGATGCTCAGTACGGGTAAAAATGGGAGATATGTAATCATAACATGAACAAAAGGGTATGAGAATATGAGCATAAAAATTTTGAAACATACCCTGCATATCAAAGATAATAATATTGAGTCATTGTATAAATTTTTTAAGTTCAAAAGATTTTAATCATAGGGGAATCAATGAACATGTGCCAAGAGATCATAACATTGGCATAAGACATAGATTTTTAGCATACACATAAACATATAGAATCATTTCTAAAGTAGTCAAGCCTCACTACCAAGGATATCATAGTGGAATGGGTTCACTCCCCAAACCGTCATAGTAGTAAAGGTTCACTCTAAAGACTATCATAGTGAAAAGTTACTTGTAGAACTAGGTACACTTCCCATTCTAGTATTTTCTATCTCATGAGATATAAATCTTTACCTAATGAATTGAAGGGAGATATAGATTCTACCCATCACATAATGAAAATTATATGTATGTGTTCCACAATATTATAAAACATTCATCATATCATAACACATGAAATAAAATGGGTTTCATTAAAATTTCATTATATCATATCCAATGGAAAAAAAAAACAGGTCTCATAATCATTTGATCATTTCATCATACCATAACTTGTGAAAATAAACAGGTTTCATAAGAATTTAATCATGGTATAACTTGTGGAAGAGAAATTGGTTTCATAAAAATATTTTCATCAAAAACCTAAAACATTGAGAGAAATAATAAGAATGGTATCCTTGGATCATATCCCCAATAAATCATAAGTAACATCAAAAGATTCCATCTTAGATGGAAAATGATTTTGAAATATCACTTGGAACATTTATTGATGAAAATAACTTTTCTTTGAGAATAACTTTTTCAAACTAAAAAATCATAAAAAAATTGGAGATCATTTCATTTTAAAATTAACTTTGAAAATTATAAATGAACTGAAAAATCATTTAAAATATTTCTTGAGGAAAATATCCTTTCTTGTTAGAAAAATTATCTTTAAAACATAAAACATTTTCAAAATCCTTTTCTTTTAAAATAACCTTGAAAAAATAAAAGAAAATAATTGTCATGAAGGTGGTATATTTTATTAATGTCATATATGTTAAAACATATATTCCTTTCACATTTTCAATAAAATAAAAATAAATTTTTTTTTCAAAATGGCATTAAGATTCCTTTCAGTACATTTTGTACAAAATTATAACATGAGTAAATTTTTTTTAAAAAAATCATTTAGAAAATATTAAAAACATTTTAGAAAAAAAATAGAAAACATAGTTTTGTATGAAAAAAATGTTTATCTGAAGAGATAAATATTGATGATTTTTCTTAAAAACATTATTTTAAAATATTGTATACATAAAGAGAGTAAAATGAATGGAAAACATGTATTATCCACAAATAATGATAAGAGAAGAAAAATAATGTGTTTCTTGATAGATAGATCATAAGATTTCATCAATGAAGCATAATCATGAGCAATCCTGATAAGCATTGAGATTTTAACATAAAACCCTTTACACTTTAGTAACTTTGAATCATAATCCCTATGAAAGGAAAACATTAAATGAAAATTAAAAAACCATGAGAATAAATAATTTTTAACATTCTGCCCCTTACCCACTATCTTAGGAAGAGGTGGAGGGTGTTACTAGCCTTAAGTGACATCCCTAAGACACGAATGGCTGGTAATAAATTTCAAGGTCCTCATAACATTTGGAGGATGATTTTTCCTTTAATGATAAAATCACCAAACCAATATATTCTTAAATAGCCAAACCTTAGAATGATGCATGAGTTAAAATAAAACTAAAAATAACCAAAAAAATAACCATATCAGAGTATAAGAGGAAACCAAAACCAAAAAAAAACTCAAAGACACTCAAGACATCAACTTTGGAACTCCCAACCTGTTCCAAGATCCAACTAAACAATTCATGATCGTTGTATCAGGATGCATCACTAAATAACTAAGATATCTTGCCTTTACCTATAACTTGATATATGAAATATGAAAACACATGGAAATACCCAAGAAGGGGTGATTTTAAACTCAATAAAATTTCTCTAATGACTTCTAAAATCATGCTACTAAGAAAAAACTTATTACCACATTTATAAAAAATATTTTTACACAATTAAAATTAGTATACATAAAAATAAAATATTGTTTCAAACCAAAACATTTTTCTAAACCAAATAGTTTTTCATGGAAATTAATAAAATAAGCCTTTAAACCCATTCTCGCATCCATTTGGCATACCAATTACACACATCCACACATCTACACATGCCTTCCCATGTGATAGTTCTATAATCATGAGTAGTATCTCATCGATCTACCAAGTCATCATAAGGTAACCAATCCCATGTTCCATTACACCATTATCACCAAGAACCGAGTCATATTTCGAAAAGGCCTTGTAAAGTTCCACATGAACACACACCAATATCTAAGCCAAAACCCATTCCAATCCATTACACATAAAATCATTCTTACTTTAAAAAAATTAAACATCCATTTTCAATGAATCAAAACAAATCCAAAATTTTAAAAATTCCACTTTAAAATTATAATCAAACAGTATTTCCACAAATCCATCCAATTTCCATCATTTCCCAAACCATCACTATAGTGGTTTTATATAAATAATCACACATAAATTTGACAATAAATTCAAGAAAAAACTTTCATTAAAAACTAATCCTTCAAGTTCTAATCAAGGGTAATCAATAGAGAATCCACCAACCTTAGAAACATTGGAAAAAACAAATAACGGAACAATGATTCTATAGATCCAATTAGGAATCACCTTTTCTTACCTATATCCAACAAAAAACATCACAATTACCATTATAAAAAATGGGTATATCAATAATGGATTAGATTTAAGGTTTTAGTGAAGAGAAGGAGAAGATATCAATGAAGAATGGCCAGGAATGAGAACTTACCAATGAATCTGGACCTACAACACACTTTGATTCACCTTCAGATCTCTCCTAGAAAAATGGAAAATGTATCTCACACCATGGGACAAAAAAAATTTCCTGTTATGGGATAATTAAATGAAAACCAAGTCTTAAAGGATCTAATTATAATTAGATCCACAAATTTCATAGGTCTAACTATATATCGCATGGTTAGGTTGCATTGTTTGAAAAACTATGAACCAACTAGGTGGTTGATACTATCTCAATCCAATGACCCGCAAGGTTGGATCACATGGTTAGACAAACTATGGGCTAACCGTGCATTTTAGACTATCCAAAATGATAATAGGCTCACATGGTTTATCCATATCATCCATAGGATTTGGAAAAATCATGCTCCAACCATGTGCCTTCCCATTTCCCACTATTTTCCCTTACACTGATTCTTAGAGGTGTTTTATGGTTTCTACTAAGAATTCTCAAACCATTCACCTTCATAAAATCCTTTAACAAGTGTTAAACCCTCGCAGAACCTCCTAAAAATTAACTCAATCATAATATAACCTTGAAATACATAAATAAATGTTTATGTACCTAAAAAGGTGGGGTTATATTCACCCCAAAATTGCTATTTCTATCATTGGAAAGTCGAAAACCAGATTTTTATTGAAATATTTTCTACCATTGGTTTAACATTACCTTTTCAAGCTCCCATGTTTCTCCTAAATCAGACCATATTATTATAAAATTTACACTAGACTGATGTTTTTCCCACACAATACTTTCTCTTTAATATCCACAATACATACCAAAACATAAACCAACATAGAATTTGGCTCTAGGTCCATGTGATCCCATCGAATCACATAGTCGTGATTAAGTTAACACTTCTTCAACTAATATACATAAAACACATTGTGCACTAAACTAAACCTTCAAATAATATCTAATCAATATACCACATCATCAACTCATTCATGTATCTCAAAAGGGCCTATGTATCGAGGAGATAACTTTACCTGCTTACAAAAACGATGATGTCCAAGCCTTAAAGAAATTCTGAAGAACTTTTAATCACTTGCCTCAAACAAAAATGGTTATCGATGACGATCCACGTATAATTTCTAAAAACTCTAAGCCATCTCTATCCTCTTTCTAAACATCTGAATATTTTCTATTGTCTTTTTCACAAGGTTTGGTCCATCTAATGAAGTATCACCTATTTCCACCATGAAAAAGATTCTCATACAATGCTTCAAAAATATTCATATGTATCAAGGCTTAATAACTGTTATTGTCAGATAACTCCACCAATGGTTTGTGCTTCTATAGTAAACCAAGAAAATCCAATACATAATTCCTAAGAATTTCTTTCATTGTTTAGATCATCTCATAAAATTATCCATCCATTTTAGGATGGTATTTCATGATTATATTCAATTGTGTCCCAAGGTATTTCTATATGGATTTCAAAAAATGAGATATAAACTTGGGTTCTCGGTTAGATAAAATGGAGATTAGAGCACCATGCCTCTTTACAACTTCTTGAAAATAGTTTCTAAGCATAAAATTGGATTTATTCTTATATCTTGTCTAGAAAACACATAATATTGATGTTAAATAGTTGATTGAATATATACTATATAAATTTCATTAAAATCATTCACCAAAATTGGTTTGCTTAATTTATTGAGGTAAAATACATTTATTTTCATAAAAATAGTTTTTTTGAAAAAAAAAGTTCATTTATTTTCATTTTTAATTAAATGTCCAGAAAATAAATTTCTTTTATATACATTTGTGAACCATATATTTTTATAATTTAGTTAATATAATTTATACCCTTTATTCTAATGTCTAGATGATATCTATTATATAATAACATTTTAATAATTTGTCACATTTTGTTTAAAATTAGTGTTGTTTGTAATAAAATATAAACTCATTGTTACATTTAATGAAAAATATCAAAAAGGTTAAATTAAATTAAAAAATATATTTCAAAAAATATTTGGGTGTTACATTCTTCCCCCCTTAAAATTAATTTCTCCCCTAAAATTTATATTAATAATCAAAGGTTTAACATTTGAAAATTTCTTCACAAAAACCAACACTATAAAAAGGGTTAGTAAAACATCTTATTGAAGAAGAGAAAGGGATGTGTGAAATTCATCAGTAATAACACATAATAGGTTTCAAAATAGGATAACATAGGTGGAAGTGAAGATATGTACCTGGAATAAAAATATAAATAATTTTATAGAGTGATAGAGGTCATTAATCACAAAAAATTGGGCGATCCAAATAAGGTTAGCGATCAGAAAACCATAAACCAAAGAGGCATGAAAATGTAATTGATGTCATAAAAAATGATTTTAGGAGGAAAAATTTTTATTTTAAGATACTTTTCCAAATTTTGGGGAATTTATTTTTCATATATACTGATAACATATGAAAATGTACTTACATGATATATTTTTATTACATAGGAAAAAGTTCATCCTTTTTTTGTGCCATGATCAATTTAAACTTCTTATATTACTCTATGGTATATTTTTTTTCTCGTATAGAGAACTAAATAAAATATATAAAATAATGATAAGTCATTCCTTCTATATTTAGTTAAAAAGGTTAACACTCGTTATCAAATATGGGTAAATATTTATATGGTGAAGTAATATGTTAATCTCTTAAACCACATCCAAAGTTAAACATAAACCATTTCACAAATGGTTAACCTTATAACCATTCAAAAATTCAAAATTCAAAAATAAGGTCACTAAATTTACCAAACTCAATATTAATCCTCCAAATATCTATAAGAATATCTTAATGGTCACATACTATGTGAATACCTTAGTCAAATATTCTCCTGAAGCTTGGTAATAACTAGGATTACCATAAAACCTCAATGAAAACATGCATGCTTCCTCGTTCATTGAATAAAACCATAGATTATTAAACATATTCCATAGATCCAATAATGTTGTAAACTCCATTAATGATAACATAAACAAAATTTTTAGAAAATCCTTTATCGGTTCTAAGGTTACCAATACTATCCAATTTACTTTATCTATATCAATCATCTCTTTATATAAACTAAACACCATTTTCTCACACTTAAGAATGTATTAAGGGTTATATTCTATTAATCATTTATTTTCTATAAAATATTACCTTTCTATTAAAACACTTTTCTAAGTCATTAGTTTTATTCAACATATTCTTGCATATCCTTAACAAAAAATTTAAACTGAATACTCCATATATATATCTAATGATTCATATAAAAAAATAAATTATAATGCATAATCACTTCAATAATACAACATCATTATCAAAACATTGACTAAGCATCGACAGATTATTCCTTAACACTTATTTTCTTTCATATGTAATTTTCATTCTCTTCATCATCAGCAATATAACCATTAATCATACAACCTTATTGATTCTATTCCTAATATTTCCCCTTAAGACATAGATTTTCATAATTCGCATGCATTTCACATTTATTATATTCAATATTTAATGATACTATAGAGATAACATGATTATCATCCATTTCATTAACCAATATTTTCATTTTTCTTTTAAAGTTACTTTTTTGGTGTCATTCTTTTCCACACCTAAAACATCTTATCTTCCCTATGAGACATTCCCTTGAGATATTTTTTATACATTATTGACATATAGGAAACTGAATATTCTTTGCTCCATGATCCCCACTACATGAACTCTCATCAAACCCTATCCTTCTCTTCTTTGGTGAGTCTAATATTTTTCTAAGGTGAACATTATTAATCATGTTTAGTGATAACTAATTTATCATAATCACAATAACTTTCACTTGGGTCATCATCCCATTTGGCAGATCATCTTCAATTTTTTCATCAAATTCAATGTTAACCTAGTTACTTAGGTTCCCTCCATTAACTAAAACCAAAAACATACTGTGATCAATGCTAATAATAATGGGAAACCAAATAATCATGAAAATCACTTATAAGACGTATAAATCATGACACCTTATTTTTAAGCTATGACACCTTAGGTTTATCCTAGGTTATTCATAATCATTATATATTTAAATCATTCATAATGGTTCAAAATATTTTTTTAAATTTCCAAAGCATACCCCCCATGAGTTTCAAACCAAGTGTGCATCAAGACCCATTGTCATGAACTATGTAACTATCAATTCCTGATCAATGTGACCTTTTTGGAGTTATTACCCCTAGGTAATTCTATGCCAAATCCATATCCACATGTATTATTCTTGTAAGGATGTAATATTTTTTAAATAAATCCCTTTATCCTTCGCCAAAATTTTTATTCATTTTTTATACTTTGACTCATCCTTAGAATTATCCTTAGATGTATCCCTAGACATGTCCTTAGAAGTTTCCCTAAGGATATCTCTAAATATTTCTCATCCATGTTTCCAATGGTTAACTAAACCTTTTATATGATACCATATATAGTTACCCATTCTTCTTATACATATATATTATTTATTTTTAGAATAATATTCAATACATTACACAAACACATTCTTGGGGAACATAATAGTACATATATTTTACAGACTAGGTACACTATCCTCTAATTTAGTGAAATATATTCAATATATCCCATAAATATATTTCCATTTATTACTCTCCACAAATATAACCTACTTAAAACCATTCTTCATAACCAATAAAAAAGAAACATAAGAAATGGTGAGCTCATATGCTCAGTAAGGGTAAACAATAGAGATACGTAAGCATAACATGAACATAAGGGTATGAGAACATGAGAAATACATTTGAAATCCATATATTTCATATAAAAGATCATAATATAGAGTCATTGACTAAATATTATAAGTTGATAAGTCATGAATCATAAGTTAATTAAAGAATATTATCCAAGAGATAATAATATCAAAATGATACATAGATTTTTGGCATACACATAAGCATATAAACTCATTTCCATAGTAGTTAAGGATTATTAAAAAGGTTATCATAGTGGAATGGGTTCACTCTCCAAACTATCCAAGTAGTCAAGGTTCACTCCTAAGACCATTGTAGCTAACAAATTCCCTTACACAATCTAGTTCACTCCCCATTCATGCCTTGTTTATCTCATAAAATATAAATATTTACTTATTGCATTGAAGGGAGATATAGATTTCACCCATCACATAACAAAAAACATATATATGTTTTCTATAAGATTGTAAAACATTAATCATATTATAAATCATGAAATGAAAAATGTTTTATAAACATTTCATCATATCATAACCTATAGAAAAGTGATGGGTTTCATAATCATTTCATATTTTCATCATAACATAACCTCTAAAAAGAAGTAGGTTTAATAATAATTTTATCATGGTATAACCCATGGAAGATAAATGAGTTTCACATTCATATTTTCACCATAAAAATAATTCATTCAGATAAATAATAAGAACATTATCCTTGGATCATATCCCTAGTAAAGCATAAGTAACATCAAATGATGTCATCTTAGATGGAAAATGATTTCAAAAGATTACTTGGAACATTTACTGAGGAAAATAAATTTTCTTTGAAATCCATTTTTAAAACCAAAAATTCATAAACATTTTGAAAATACTTTCTTCTAAAATAAACTTTTAAACTTATAAATTGATATTTAAAGTTAATTTAAAACATTTCTTGAGGAAAATATCCTTTCCACTTTGAAAAAAAAATTTAAAACATAAAACATTTTCAAAATCCTTTTCTTTTAAAATAAACATGAAAATTTATAGTTTACATGTAAAATAAAATAATGGTCATGACGGTGGGAAATTTGGTTCATGTCGTACATGTTAAAACAAATATTCCTTTCACATTTACATTCTCTTCTTGAGGTATCCTTCTTAGGTTTGCACCAAAAGAATTTATAGGTTGTATTTATTACAATATTAATGATTCTAAGATGTGAGGAGGGATGTTTTAAAGTTATTTGATTAGGTATTGGACAAAATAAATGGGTTTTATGGTGTGAATAGGAGAGGATAGGGGTGGTCTTTCATAAGTGAGGTGGGTGGCACACTTGTAAAGTTTCAAAAGAAAAAAGTCTTCCCATGTTTTTCACATGCCATAAGAATCTAAAAACGATTAATCTCAAAAATTATATATTATAGGGTCTTCATATGTCTATAAAATATATTTTATACAATTATTTAGTTCATTTTAACTATTATATTTTCAAATTAACTCCCTAGTAAACCCATTTTTACCTTAACAGAGATAAATAATTTTTACTATTTTTACTATTCATTTTGGTCACAAATTCAGTTGAAATTATTAGATAATATAAATTATTGTGATTAAAAAATATATTCCATTTTTACAAGCCTCATTCACATAATTGGAAAATTTTAATTTTAAATTAATACCATAGACATGATGAGAAATCATGTTTTTCAATGAAAAACATGTTCAAAAGTTTTCAAAGTTTATATATCAAAATTAAAAATTAAAATGATTACAATAGCCTAAATTGGATTAATATATATATATATATATAATTGAACTAATTTTAATTTAAAACCAATTTTAAATATAATTTAAATTTATAAATAATTTAAATGAAACGGGATTTTTCAATTAAAATTCAGTATTTTTCACTATTCATCAAAAATTTAATCTTTTCTAAAAATTCACAGAAATTTAACTTAAGATAATTTTGAAATTAATATTTCAAAAATAATATTTATTTTTCAAATAAATTTTATAAAATTATCCCAAATTATTTTTGGAGTGAAAAAGGTAACAAAACTTCATTTTAGAAAAAAACAGTTTCTAAGCGTAAAATTAAATTTATTCTTATATATTGTCTAGAAAATACATAAGATGAATTTAAAATAGTTTATTAAATTTTTAATATATACATTGTATTAAAATAAATAACCCAAAGAATTCTATTTAATTTATTGAGGTAAAACACATTTTTTTTATAAAAATAGTTTTCCATAAAAAAAAATTCCTTTATTTTCATTTTTAATTAAATGTTCACAAAATAATTAATTTTATATAACTTTTTAGACCATAAATTTTGATAATTTAGTTAATCATGTTCATACTCTTCATTCCAATGGCTAGTCTATATCTATCATATAATAATATTTTAATAATATATCGTGTTTTTTAACTCATTATTGTGTGTAATGCAAGATAAATTCAATATTACGTGTAATGAAAAATATCAAAAAGATAAAATTAATTTGAAAAAATATATTTCACAAAATCTCACAGTGTTACAAACTCACCACTGTTCACCAAAGAGTAACCACTAGAACCTAAGGATCAAGGTCAGGAAGATGGGCTAGAAGGTCTCTCAAAAGCACATCAGTTTCACCATAAAAAAAGAGAAAGGATGATCGAATGAGAAGAGAATCGACCGAACAAAAATTCTATACAGGTTGTAAGTCACCTGATTTACACCATAAATCTCATATTTATGGAATAATTTCCATGGGTGATATTGATTATAAGTCATAAATCATTCTTTATGGTGTGAATTTTAAACTTTGTAAATTCCACTGATTTTCATGGTGCCTTAGCCTGAATAAACTTACATCGTAAATCCCAACATTATTATATAAACCAATTTTTAGCTTATCCCCTCAAAAAAATCCATAAATCCACTCTCCATACAAGATCTAAACCACTAACTTATGTCGTATACCCCTCTTTTATGGTGTAAAAATTTTATTGTAGTTATATTGTAGTTCCAACCTCCATCGATCCTCCTCGAGCCTTCTATGAACACCTATGAATTCCTAAATCAACAAAGTAATAGGCCAAGAAGTCACATAACATTACATTATATACCTAACAAATTAATCTCATACTCAAGAATCAAAATCAAGATTTAAGAAATAGTTGGGTATGAATAACCACCCTGTGAGATACCTCTCAAGGTTCTTATTAATCCTTAACACTGCTATAGGATAAACTCTCCAAACTGAAATGCCAAAAAAATATCTCACACAACCACATCACCAAATCCCATTGAGCGCAAAACCACACATCTAATCCTATCCACAAACCCCCCACATTTCTACATAACCATATTAACCTCCACACAGCCTAAACAACCCACATCCACAACTAACACACAACAGTACCCTTAGCACACAAATTAGGGAATTACATATTCCAGGTCAATATTTTATCCCCTTTGGGTGGCACTAACTCACCCACATGGTTTTAATCATGTAAATGTATAATACATCTTGATTAAGAATCAGGATTTTCCTTTTTCATATGTCAAGAGAATTATCATGCATTATAACATCAAGTAAAAACACATCTCATAAAATAGAAATATCCAAACATCACATCATCCAGGAAAAACCAAACAAGGAGAAGAAAAACTCAAAAAAGCTCCAGGTACTAGGAATGCATTGGAATTTCTATCTCCTAATTACCCTCCTCTATTCCACAATTCCTCTAAATAATGTGAACCAATAAAATGGTTCATCTATAAAAAACATTCTCTCAACAATCTTGGATCACTACTGGTCACTCCATGAACATCACATCATCCTCAATATTTAACTCTCCCCAGTCAATGATATAGAATTCATCATAATAATAATGATGAAGTTGATACATGTGGAATACATCATGGATCCTCTATATCTGTCTTGGAAACACAAACTGATACTCCACCTTACCAACTCACTCCAACACCTCAAAGGAATAAAAAACTAGGTTTAGATCTTACTCTCCTTACCAAACTTATGCTTCCCTTATCGAGGGGAGACTCTAAAGAATGCATGGTCTCTAAACTCAAACTCTACGGACCTCTTCCTATGATCATCATAGTCCTTGTGATGGTTTTAAATCACCCCCAACCTCTCTCAGACCAACAGGATATTCTCAATCATACACTGCATCACATCAAGACCAAGAACTGATGACTTCCCAACCTCTATCTAGCATAATAGGGAATGACACAGTCATACAAACAATCCTAAAATGGCTCTATGAAAATGGATAAGTAATATATTTTTTTGTTTGAAAACTAAACCTAAGGTAATTTCATTACACAATATCCACCAAATTCCAAGATAAAATTCCACAATATACCCTCCTGCTTCTGGATAGTCCACTTCATTGTTTCATCCATTTGAGGGTGGAAATCAGTGCTAACGCACAACTGGGATCAAAAACATACCGCAATCCCCTCAAAACCCATGAGGTAAAATGAGGATCCCAATATGATATTATAGTCCTTAGTAACCCATGAATCCTAACCACATTATACACATAACTCCTCGATAAGACATTCATGTAACTTGAATCGTAGATCACCAGAAAATGAGGTGACTTTGTCAGTCAGTCTTCTATCAAACAAACTTTATCACTACCACCCTTATCCTGAGGTAGCCTGATGATGATTTACATTGATATTTCCTCCCATTTACACTCATTAACATCTAATTAATATAACAACCCTCCTAGAAAATGGTTCTCCACTTTCACCTATTAGAAAATCAAACACCTCACCACAAACTCTTCCACTGGCCATTTTATCCCCGACCAATGAAGATAACTCCTTAAAACATGATACATATTGGTCACACTAGGATGTACTGATAAATTTGATCTATGAAACTCATGTATATATCCCTTTCATATTTATTATAGAAAAAAACAGCCTCCCATGAAACAAAATATGGTTCATACTATCCCTACAGAGCATCACCATGGATAACATAGTCACGCATCACTTCCACATCTAATTCCTCCCACTATAAATCATCATCCTACTACATTAAGGATGAATCCATATTCATCTGATAATGAAAAACTCATCTAATTCTCTCTCCAATGTTAAGATTCAATGCCTTAAGATCCACCATCTCTTTCCAAACATCATCTGACTCTCGAACCACATCTCTTCAAGAATTTCAATGCAACACATCAGAAACAACATTCCCCATCCCTAGGGTAGAATAAATCTCAAAACTATAATCATGAATAAAATACATCCACCTCTGTTGTATTAAATTGAAATCCTAATAAGATAAAACATATTCCAGGATATTGTGGTGCATAAAAACCACAAAGCACTCACAAATGAGGTAATGTCACCGAAACATCATTGAAAACACAACTACCACCAACTCAAGATCAGGGGTGGAATACTTACACTCATAGGGAAATAACTTCATAGACCCATAAGAGATTACCACCATCTTCTACATCAACACGCATCTCAAGCCAATAAGGGATGTGACACAAAACACCTCAAATGTCACCCCTTCCTCTACCAACCGGAGCACTATATCACTAATCAATTTCCTCTTCAGGTAGTCAAATTCCACCTGACACTAATTAATCCAGATACAAGTATGGTCTTTCCAATTCAGAGTTATCAATGGGCCCATAATCCATTATAAATCAAACATGAACCACTAGTAATATCCTTCAAGATTGAGGAATCTATGAACCACTACCACATTCTTAGGTGTTACCCAAGAAACAAATACCTTGACCTTAAATGGGTCCATAGTCACACCCTTCTGAGACATTAGGTTTGCAATGCCTTGATATTTTATGAGATAGATTTTTTTTAGTTTATTTGATATATTGTGGTGTATGCTACACCAAGATTAGCTTGTTCTATACGCAACACAGTATTATCTTACAGTATATGAAACACTATTCTTGGCTTGTGTTACACAGAATTTCAAGTTCTTTTGATAGAATTCACTTCCCCCAACACGGAATATATATTTTGTTAAATGTATAAAACAACTATGTTTGGAATATGTTATACACAACAACAAATGAATCATTCACTAAATTAAACACTTACTTGGCTTACATTACACGCAAGAGCAACCTTCTTCAATAGATTGTGTTATACGCAATATCGAGTTTCACTAAACAATGATATATTATAAAAATATTATTATTTAATGGGATATAAACTAGCCATTATGAATATTATTAATCATATTTTTAACTTTATATATCATTAATATTCATCTTATGTATTTTCTAGAACATGATATAAGAATAAATTCAATTTTTCGGATAAAAGAAGTATTTTTTTTAAATGCAGTTTTGTCGCCTTTTGATGGCACACCAATTTTAAATCTAGTTTTTAACACTTTTATATATTATATTTGAAAAAATAAAAATTTTATTTGGAATTGGGACATAAAAATTTATTTTGGTTTCATTTTTTGGTATTTTTCTAATAAAATTCATATTTTAATGAATAGTGAAAAATAATGCATTTTAATTCAAAACTGCCTTTTCAACTAATTTATTTTTATAGTTATATTATATTTTTAATTGTTTTTAAAGTTTAATTGGATTATTTTTTTACCATTTAAAACAATTTTCTTCATTGGAAGTAATTTCACATTTAAATTGGTTATAAACACATGTCAATCTTTTGATAGTTTTTACTTCTTAAAAATCTGCTTTCGGGTTTTGACATCGGGAATTAATTTTAAATTAATTACTGAAGCTTTTTAGTTTTTAATTTTTAAAAATGGATTAAATATTTTAAATAATTTGTTCCAAATTATATTAATAGGTTACTTTTATTTTTTGGATATTATGAATAGCAAATATGGAAATTTTTATTTAACATGGTTAAAAGTAAATCGGGTAATTTAGGGTAACAAACAATATGATAAAGATGATAAAATTACCCTAACACCTACAAAAATACTATTTGATGAATTAAATTCTACCAATATCACCTAAGTGTTAGAATTTATTCATTTAATTGAATTTGTTTCTATGAAAGGGGTGTAATTATAATTAAAAAAAGAAAGTGACAACATGTCACTCTTATATATCTTATAAATATAATAATTTTAATATAGTGATAAACTTGATAAAACATTGAAAATAATTAGTATCTAGAAATATAATGAAATTATCTACATCATGTTATTTTATTTATAATTTTTTAGATAATTAATAATTACCATTAATGTGACACAATAGTAATGTATATATGATTTTATTAATAGAAATATCAAATAACTGGTTTTAAAAATATTAAAAGAAATATAAAATGAACTAATTAATATGATCCACAAATTTTATAGGTGAATATTACATGTTAGTACTGTATTAAATATTATTTTTAGAATTTATCTTCTATGGATTTTATTTAAAGTCAAAAAAATGAAGTGTCAAAATTGAAACTATTGATATTTTATCAAAATAACATAATATTAAATTATTTAAAAATCAAAAAAAATATTTAAAAATTAAAAAGTGAAAATTATAAGTTCTAAAGTGTCATAAATTATCCTATTATGTAAAATTTACAACACATAAGTAAATATTTATAACCATTTAATATTTAGAATATTACTACCATGAAAAAAATTAAATAGATTAAATAAGAATAAATCAAAATGATAAGATTTAAAATAAAATATAAATATCTATAAATTTTATTTTTTGAAAATATTTCGACCCATAATCATCTTATCTTATAAATAAATGAGTTTTCGATCATTATAAACCGAAAATAAATTTATAATAAATTAATATTTCAAGACTTTTCTAAAGTGTCCCTCCTCCCTCTTATAAAAGGACACCACATCAACTCACTTACTCACACATTTAAAGACCTATGGATCATAAAATATCTACTCAAATAAGCTCCCTATATCCCTCCCTTACTTCTAGAGGCCACACTTTGGGAATAAATCCATCTTAAGGAGTCTTTTTGTGCAAATCAAAAGGTGATACTCAAAAACGAGGTAATTGTTTTATCACCTCTTTCAAAATTCTTTTCTTCTTCTACTTAATCTTATTATATTTTTTCCATATTAAAATAATAAATATAGTATATTATATATTATGATATGTAATTATAATTATGGAAAAACCTTATACCTCCTTTTATCCATCCTACGGATAACAATATCACCACATGTGTGTACGTACGGCTTACTGTCTCCACACCGTGGTGTAATCTGTTATTCAACAATATTTTAATTGGATGGGTATAATGATGAGTATAATGGATTTAAATAATGAATATAACATGATAATTATTATTTAAAATTAATATACCATCTAATTCCATACTATTTAACCATTAAGTGAATGATATCGTCGCTCATGCGTACATACGACTTATCGTCTCCACGACGCGATAAGATTCATTCTCCACATTAACCATTCTAGAATGATTATAAAGTATATATAATAAATAAGCATGAAATATATGACATAATAATTTTATTGGATTTATTTATATATATATATATCATTTACTTGCTTCCATTCAATTCTTGATCCCATTCAATTCAACAAGAAAATGGAAATAGCATTCATGTGTACATACAGTCTACCGTCTCCATGAATGGTGTATTCCATTTAATTTATCTATCTATAATATATATTTACATACTTAATATTTATGATATATAAATAATTTTTTAAATTCTCTATGTAATTAAATCATGATCTAAGTAATAAGATCGAGAATAACAACTCAAAACACGTACGATAAATAAAACGATAGTTACCCAAAATGTTGCCTTAACATTGAATTGATAAATAAACAGTTAATATAAAGTCATAAGTGAATCATATATGATATCATAAATATTATTTTGGTTCTTTTACAAGTTAATAATATGTTTAAACCCATTATATATATATATTGGATAGATATAGAAGAAATCGGATCTAAGGTAAGGGATAATTTTGCAATCTTGTTTTTATCCAAGATTATTTGTACGTAAGCATTTACTGGGGATATATTTATCATCCATGTCCATGTTTTCTAAATTTGTTTTCATAAAGTGTTTACTATTATTTATGTATTTCTAAATTCATTTTTACCCATTTTTTACTTTTATTACATGGTATAGAAGGAATCTTTATTTTGTTTACCATACAAGGTACTTTTTGAATTTTCCAGCAAAAGTATGAGGAGAATGTTTTTTTAACTTATACAGAATGAATGGATTTTTACACCTTATTTCCATGAAGTTTCCTCTATATTATTTCATGTTTATTTTAAACTATATTATTTTCTTTTAAATTTTTGTGTCATTTTGAAAAAAATGTTTTTGAAGAAGAAAGGATATTTTCCTCAAGAATTAAGTTCAAGTATTTTATCAAAATTATTTTCCATCTAATATGACACTCTTAAATGGGGTTTTGTTTATATCCTTATTATTAATATGATTTTATTTTTTTGATGATGGAATGATATTTTATATGGATTATGTTATGCTGGAATGATGTTTAAGAAACACATTTTATCTCTTGGGTTATGCTATAATGAATGATTTATGTTTTTGTGGCACATGTAAGAATGATTTCATTATGAGATAGGTGGGACCTATATCTCCCTAAAATGCATTGGGTATAGATTTATATCTTATGAGATAGACATGAGTGGAACATAATGTAAATATAGTTTAGTAATATAGGGATGGATCTGCTAGAAAATTCGGTTCAGGAATACATAACTGGAACAACAAGTAAACCCGGTTTAGTAGTGGACTTTGTCCACTATGATGGTATTGGAAGAAATTCCATTTCTACTATGAAAATAATATTATGTTCTTATTTTTTTCCCATAATTCCATGATTTATTTCAATTCTATTTTTTTATGGTTAATGTTCTTTTATGATCTATGCCTTACATACTACCAAGATTTATTTCATGACTCATGATTTTGATATTTAAACTTTACGTTCATGTTTTTACATTATTATGTTTATGTTTGTTTTATATTCTCAATGTTTACCCTTAATGAGAATTTTAGCTCACCATTTTTATGTTTTATTTTCCCCAGGATATAAAGAAAGGTTTTAGGTAGGAAAACAAATGGGAAAGATTTTTATGGGAGATGTTGAATATATTTCACCAAGATAGAAGATTATGTTCTATGTTTCACCAAGATTATGTTTTATTTTCACCAAGCTTGGGTCGTTAGAGTTGGTATCAGAGTGAAGGTTTAGTTAACCTTTGGAAATTAGGATGCGAAAACATTACTAAGATCCCTAGAGATATTTCTAAGGTATGTCTAGGGATGTCCCTAAGGGTAATTCTAACTATAGGTTACAATCCTAGAATTATGGTAACGATCATGAATATCCAAGGATTAAACCTAAGATGTTAGAGATTAAAAGTACTCCCCCTTGATTATATTGTTTTCCTAGTATGATTTTTACATCTCGCACTATTATTTTTGGGTTTTAGATGATGGGTAAAACCCAAAGGAACCACATTAATTCTGGATGCGTTGGGAAATGAAATGATTATCCTCCTGAATAACCAAATTTTATGGGATCTTTAATAAAGAATCTTGTTTCTATGACTGCAAATCCTATTAGGATTCCAAACGAACAAAGGTGGGAACAACATTCTCTTGAATCTTTCTTAAGAAAACATCCACCTTATTTTAGTGGAACGACCAATCCACTAGTTGCTAAGAAATGGATTTGTACCATTGAAAATATATTTTTCATTCTCTGTTGTTCATAACGTGTAAAGGTTAAGTTGGGAACTTATTTCTTGGAAGGTAAAGCAAATCTACGGTGGAACTTTATCAGGAATACGAAGCAACAAGATAAAATTCAATCCATGGATTCGGATGAGTTAAATAACATATTTTTTAGTGTGTAAATTTCTCATATTCTGTGTACAGAAAGGGAGATTGCAGTTTCTAATCTATCTCATGGTTATGATAAGAAAAAAAAGATATAATTCAAAGAAAACTATAAAAATTATGGGGAAAAGAAGATTATATTTTCTTTATGCTCAAAGTGTGGAAGGAAACATGGAGGAAATTGTCTTAAGGGGATATATAAATGTTTTTAAGTTTGGTAAATAAGATCGATAAGCATTTTACTGCCAAAGTAATGGGAATAAATATAAATCAACAAAGAGTGCACCTCCCAAAAATTAGGGTTACAAGTGCAAGGAAATGGGGCATTATGTTAACTAATTCCCTAATCCAAGGGTTATAGATGATTATCGGAATCAACAACCTCTTAAGTCCAAAGAAAAAAGTAAAATCACAAGAGATCACTATTGGATATGTTGAGTGTGACAATGACATAGTAAAATGATTAAGTGTTTATGTAATGTGATTCAAAAATAGTGTTGTAGAATCTCTTTTATAGTATTATGAAATATTGAATTGGTCCATTGTGGTTTTCAATAAGTATATTGTATCGGTAACCCTGAAAATTGATTGAAATATTTTTGGAAAGAACATGATATGTGCATAATGAAGGGATAGGGAGATAATGAGATGTTTAATAGTATTAATGACCTCGTGAATGATATAAAGACAAAGTGATATCATGGTTTGAGTATATGTAATTGTTGGTATGTGGATAGAATAAATTTTGACAGAATGCATGTTTTCACTAAGGTCTTACTATAATTCAAGTTATTATCATGTTTCAACAGAAAATATGATTAATATATTCACATGTTTGGAATGTGACAATCATGAACTACCTTATGAGATATGAGAGATAAATGTTAAGTTAATTTAGTTCACCTCTTTCTAGAGTTTTATATTTTCAATTTTTGGAAGGGTTATAATGTTATCCATTTATGGATATTATAAGTTATATTCTGATTGAATTTTGTTAGATTAATGTATAATATCATTATAAGTGGACTTATATTTATTTGATCAACTGTCATAACCTTTTTGTTAAGATAGATAGAATGACCTATCATTATATCACATGATCTACTGACACTTCAAGAACGATAAATTCAACTTTATTTCTTTAAATAAAAGATGAAGTGGAAATTTTTCAAGGCATGAACAACGGTGAGATTGTACCAAAATCAAGTAAGTATTTATTGTCATGAAAAATTATTCAACTTTACATAAAGGATCTTGAAAACCAAAAATGTTATCTTATTACCTTCTTATCTGATGAATCAGATGGTTCCATAAATCATTTTAGATTTATAAATTTCTGGTTGTTAACTTTCTCCAAACATTGTTCTCTATCACTATCCATCATAACTTAATGGTTATATTTTTCTTCCATATCCATGTCTTTACTTCCCACCTACGTTCTCCTATGTGGAAACCCAGTGATGGGTTACTTTGGGTAACAATTATGTTTCTAACTTTCCATTTTAAAATGAGGTTTTAGTACTCCTTTTTACGATATGGGTTTCTATCGAAGAAACTTTGAAGTAATACAACTTTTATAACCCCAACTAATTTCAAGGGAGAAATTCATTTTAAGGGGGGTATAATGTAACACCCTAAGAGTTTATGAGATGGATTCTTTTTAATTTCTTCAATGTCTTGTGTTGTATGCTAAAACAATATTATCTTTTAATATACGCAACACTATATTAGTTTTTAGTATACACAACATTGTTTTTGGCTTGTGTTGCAGATAATTTCAAGTTATTTTCATAGAATTAATTTCACCCAACACTGAGTATATATTTTAGTCAATGTATAAAAGAACTATGTTTGGATTATGTTATACACAACACCGAAGGAATCCTTCACTAAATTCAACACTGACTTAGCTTACATTACCCACAAAATCAACATTCTTTGATACCTTACGTTGTACGAAATATCGTGTTTCACTAAACTATGATATATTATTAAAATATTTTTATTTAATGAGATATAAACTAGCCATTATGAATAGTATTAACCACATTTTGAATTTTATATAATATTAAATTTCATATTATGTATTTTCTAGAACATGATATAATAATAAATTCAATTTTTTGGATAAAAGAAGTATTTTTCAAAAAATGCAATTTTGTCTCCTTTTGATGGCGCACCAGTTTTAAATCTAGTTTTTAACACTTTTATAAATCCTATTTAAAAAAATAAAAGTCTTATTTGGAAATAGGACATAAAAATTTACATTGGTTGAATTTTTGTTATTTTTCTGATAAAATTAATATTTTAATGAATAGTGAAAAATGTAGTATTTTAATTCAAAACTACCTTTTCATCTAATTTATTTTTATAGTTATATTATCTTTTTAATTGGGTTTAAAGTGTTATTAGATTATATTTTTATCATTTAATCCAATTTTGGTTATTTTAAGTAATTTAACATTTAAATTGGATATAAACACATGTCAATCTTTTGATAGTTTTTACTTCTTAAAAACCCGCTTTCTGGTTTTGACAACCGGAATTAATTTTAAATTAATTTCTACAACTTTTGTGTTTTGAATTTTGAAAATTTGATTTCATATTTTAAATCAGTGGCTCAAAATTATGTTAATAGGTTACTTTTATTTTTTTGGATATTATGAATAGTAATTACGGTAATTTTTATTTACCAAAGTTAAAGGTAAATCTAGTAAATTAGGGTAACAAACAATATGATAAAGATAATAAAATTACCCTAACACCTACAATAATAGAATTTTATGAATTAAATTCGACTAATATCACCTAAGGGTAGAAATTTATACATTTCACTGACTTTTTCCCATGAAAGTGATGTTATTATAATTAAAACAAAAGAACGTGACAACATGTCACTCTCATATATCTTATAAGTATAATAATTTTAATATAGTGATAAACTTGATAAAACTTCAAAAATAAATAGTCTCCAGAAATATAATGAAATTATCTAAATCATGTAAATTTATTTATAATTTTTAGAGAATATATAATTATCATTAATGTGACACAATAGTGATGTAGAAAATATTTTATTAATAGAAATATCAAATAAATGGTTTTGAAAATATTAAAATAAATATAATATAAACTAATTAATGTAATACATGAATTTTATAGGTTAATATACCATGTTAAGAGTGTATTAAATATTTTTATTCGAATTTATCTTCTATATGGATTTCATTTAACATCTAATAAATGAATAGTGTCAAAATTGACACTGTTGATATTTTATAAAAATAACATATTATTAAATTATATAAAAATCTCAAAAATATATAAAAATTACAAAGTAAAAATTATAAGGTCTAAAATTTCGTAAATTATCCAATTATGGATAATTTACAACACATATGTAAATATTTATAATTATTTAATATTTAGAATATTATTACCACAAATAAAATTAAATATATTAAATAAGGATAAATCAAAATGATATGGTTTAAAATAAAATAAAACATATCTAAATTTTATTTTTTGAGTTTATTTAGACCCATAATCATCTTATCTCATAAATAAATGAGTTTGGGACCATTAAAAATTAAAAATTAATGTATAATAAATTAACATTTCAAGACTTTCCTAAAGAGCCCCTCCTCCCTCTTATAAAAGATCACCACCTCTACTCACTTAATCACACCTTTCAAGCCCTATGGATCATCCAAAATCTTCTCAAATAATCACCCAACATCCCTCCCTTACTCATAGAGGGAACCCTTTTGGAACAAATCCATCTTAAGGAGGCCTTTTGTGAAAATCAAAAGGTGATACTCGAAAACGAGGTAGTTGTTTTATCACCTCTTTCAAAATTCTTTTCTTCTTATACTTTCTCTTCTTAGGTTTTTTCCATATTAAAGTAAAAAATGTAGTATATTATACATTCTGATATGTTACTATAGTTATGGTACAACCTTATGCCTCTTTTTATCCATCCTACAAATAACAATATCACCATGTGTGCGTAAGTACGGCTTACCGTCGCCATGTCGTGGTGTAATCTGTTATTCAACAATAACTTAATTAGATGGGTATAATTACGAGTATAATTGATGTAAATAATGTACATAACATGATAATTATTATATATAATTAATATACCATCAAATTCCATACTATTTAACCATTAAGTGAATGATATTGTCGCTCGTGCATATGTACGGCTTACCGTCTACACGACGCGATGAGATTCATTCTCCACGTTAACCATTCAAGAATGATTATAAAGTATATATAATAAATAAGCATGAAATATATGACATAAAAATTATACTGGATTTATGTATATATATATTCCATTTACTTTCTTTCATTCAATTCTTTCCTCCATTCAATTCAATAAGGAAATGGAAAAAGCGTTCATGTGTACATACGGCCTACCATCTCCATAAATAGTGTATTCCATTTCATTTATCTATATATTATATATATTTATATACGAAATATTTATGATATATAAATCATTTTTTACATTATTGATGTAATTAAATCACAATCTGAGTAATAAAATCAAGAATAACAGGTCAAAACACGTACGATAAATAAAATTATTATTACCCAAAACATTTATTTAACATGGAATTGATAAATAAACGGGTAATATAAAGTAATAAAATATGATATATGATATCATAAATATTATTATGGTTCTATTACAAGTTAATAATATGTTTAAACCCACTATACAGGAGTTTCAGACACATACAAAAGAAATCAGACCTAAGGTATGGGATAATTTTGAAATCTCATTTTTATCTGAGATTGTTTATATATAAGTATTTACTGGGGATATATTTATCATCCATATACATGTTTTCTAAAAAATCATAAAAATTTTATTATTATTATATGTATGTTTGAATTCATTTTTATCCATTTTTTACATTTACTATATGGTTGGAAGGAATCTTTCTTTTTTTCATCATATGAGGTACTTTTTAACTTTTCCAGAAAACGTATGAGGAGAATGTTTTTTTAACTTATATAGTATAAACATATTTTAATTCCATATTTCCATGAATCTTAAACTACATAATTTCATTTTTATTTTCAACTAAATTATTTTCTTTTAAGATTTCATGGCATTTTGAGAAATGAAAACATTTTTTAAGAAGAAATGATATTTCCCTCAAGAATTAAGTTCAAGTGTTTTATCAAAATTATTTTCCATCTAAGATGACACTCTTAAATGGGTTATGTTAAAATCCCTATTATTACTGTGAATTTATTATTTTAATGATGGAATAATATTTTATATGGATTATGTTATAATGGAATGATGTTTAAGAACCCCATTTTATCTCTTAGGTTATACTATGATAAATGATATATGTTTTTATGTAATATGTAAGAATGATTTAATTATGAGATGGGTGGGACCTATATATCCATCCAATTCATTAGGTAAAGATTTATATCTCATGAGATAGACATTATTGGGGCGTCAAGTAAATACACTTCAGTAATACATGGCTGGAATGACAAGTAAATCTGGTTTAGTAATACATGGCTGGAATGGAAAGTAAACATGGTTCAGTAATGGAATTTGTCCACTATAATGGTCTTGGAAGAAATGTACTGGCTACTATGGAAATAATATTATGTGATTATTTTTTTCCACAATTCCATGTTTTATTCCAATGCTGTTTTATCATGGTTAATGTTCCTTTATGATCTATGCCTTACATACTACCAAGATTTATTTCATGACTCGTGATTTTGATATTTAAACTTTACGTTCATGTTTTTACATTCTTATGTTTATGGTTTGTTTTATGTTCTCAATGTTTAACCTTATTGATAATTTGAGCTCACCCTTTTTATGTTTTCTTTTCCCCAGAATATAAATAAAGGTTTCAGGTATGAAAAAAAAGAGAAAGAACTTTATGAGAGATGTTTAAGATCCTTCACCAAGATAGAAGATTATGTTCCAAGTTTCCAAAGTCAATAAACTAATATGGTCTTTGGGTGTATATTTATGTAATGTATTAAGTATTCTAAACAAGAAATGTAATGTCTATGTACGTGAATCTTGGGTCGTTATAAGGTTCTTAAGGAAATGCACCTATCATGTACAAAACATGCTCTTGAACAACTTTCTATAGAACTAGTGGAATTGAAGAACTTGTAAGACAACTATGAGATGATCATAATTATCCTCCTTTAACTTTTATTATATTAAGATTTCATCGATGAACATGACTATGAACTGGTCCAATAATTTATAGAACACATAGTTCATGAGCCATATGAACACAACTGGTGCATTCATGACACCAAACAACATCACCACAAACTTAATGTGACTATACCTATATCTAAAAGAATTATTCAGGATATCAACCTCCTTCACCCTCAACTAATGATATATTGATCTCAGAAAACCAACTAGCTACCCTCAACTGGTCAAAAAGATCATTGATCCTCATAATAGGGTAACGATTCTTGATTGTCTTCTGATTCAAACTCTAGTAGTCTATACACACATCAGAAAACCATCCACCTTATTGTTTAATAACACTAAACCACCCCATGGAAACACACTAGGATGGATGAAACCCTTTTACATTAGATTATCTATATGAATCCTAATCTCCCACAACACATGAGGTTTCATCGAATAAGGATCAATCGATATCGAAGAATAAATGGGTTGTAAAACTATCCCTGACTCAATATCACATCAAGAGGGTAGCATCAAAACCTCCTTAGGAAAAATATCAAGAAAATATTTGACAACCATGGGAGACTAATCTATCCCATCATCCATTAATTTTATATACAACTAAACTATCAATGAAATAAGGGGATTTTCATGTCTACTTCCCACCTGAAAACTCTACTCACCAATGAAAAATTCACTCTAACCATCCACATCCATGAATAAAAATATCCTTTTTAATTTTTCAATAACATCATGCACGTAATAAAAATTGTTTATTTCAAGAATTACATTTTATGGTTTCATCTGTATCAAGAAAAGATCCCCATTGGACTGATGTGTCCCCATCGTCAGTCTACACCATATCACACATCAAACAAGTTGGTATAGCCTCTAAATAGAGTATTAAACACTATGGGAACAAAAAACCTCTCAATAACTATTCATAAATTATGGATTAGATTGGGTGAAAAAAGGAGTGTTATGATCCTAAATCAAACAAAGGATAAACAACGGTTGGTAGCAAGATGATCATACCTAGAATGATCTCTTGTCCCTCTAGAACTACCACCTTCACTACATGTGATTGGACATGCTTGGATCCTATACCTATCTATTGATTTACACCACTATGGTCATTCTTAGTTTTAGGTCCATGAAGATGAGGAAAATCCTAAGGTTTTTCTTTGATCATCCCATCTCCTCTGAGTGGAGCTAATCATGTTATCCAAATACTGAAATGGTCTCACTAGAATATATTGCTAAGGATGACACTAAATATGTACACCTACACTATTATATACTCAAAAAACCATGGGGAACCAATCCTTATGATTACCATTACCCCCACAAGAGAATAAAACTAGCCCAATGCCTCCAAGAAAAGCATAAAAACTACTAAAGACAAAATTTTGTAATGGATCCTAATGAGGTCGGCTACCTGCTAATTGGAAAATTGAATGACTTGGTACCCAAAAATTACCACTAACCACTCTAATCCTTGAGGAACCCTATTGGTTCCCCTCTCATGGTAAACCTCTTCACGAGTGCACTCAATCGCCTCCACCTTCTTTTGAACCTCCAAATATGTTAGAAAATTTAAAGGAGTAATTTCATAATGGATTGAATTACGGAGAGCCTCCTCAAGATTCCTAACATGGAACTCTCATCCAAAAAAATATCAGGGGTGAAATAAAAAAGGTCATTGAAATTGATTACTAGCTCCTACATAGACATACGCCCCTACTAAAGAGAGAGTATCTCCCACCTCTTTAAGTCATTCATGGTCAGTAAAAGGAACTCTTCCCATAACTCTTTCTAAAAGTTGACCCATAAAACATCTTCTACCTTATACTCACCAAGATATAGCATCCACCACTAACATGTATCTCCCCACATCTGACTGAATTCCAATGGACATAGTAATTTGTCAGGTCCTGGATCAAATTTAAGGCAATATTGAGCTCCTCCAACCATCTCTTTATATCTATATTGAAAATGCTTCCCTCATACTTTCCCAAACTATGTCACTAAAAGGCACACAAATCATGTTATCATGTCTCATAATCCTTTTTCAAGTTAGCATTTTTATGATCAACTGGATCATCCTACAGAACCTCAAATGCCTAAAGCACTCATGAATGATAACCAAGATCCATTTCTGAAAATCTGGGAGAAAATATTAATCCTGGTAGAATTTAATTTTATTAAAATTTTATTTAATTAATTCATTTTAATTTTCTAATTAAAATAAGAACATAAAAAATCATGATGCATGTACCTTTCCAAGGTATCTTCTCTAAAAACAGTTCCATCTCAATTTTTCATTAAATAAGCTTAGAGTATGTGCACCAAATCATGGGGGGCCAAAAATACCATGTCATAACTGGTATATCTAGCCTATGTCACACACAAAGACCAATTGGCATTGTTTCCCTACCAAACCACACAATACCTCACAATACCTAACTCTTCATCCAATCTCTTAACCAAATCCTCTAATACCACTCTGATACAACCTCCTCCCTCTAAAGATACCACATTGAAGGAAGAGATATAATGACCCATGAGTTTTGCCTCCAGTAGGCCCCGGGTTGGTGACTAGCATAGTGGGTATAAAAATCTCACATATGGGAGGAATTACCCTTTATAAATAAAGAAGGATTAGTCGATGGGATAAATAACTGCTAAACAACACCATTGGATAATAGAAAAGTAAACCCAAAACCACCCCCAAAATGAATGGATAAAAATAAAACAACATAAATAAAAGTCTCTAATATAAAATTCCAAAAGACAATTCTTATAGAAGAAACTCAATAGCAGCTCCAACTCAATCTAGCAATGTCCAGGTCAATCCCCTAAGTCCTCCTAAAAACCTAAAAAATAGTTTATATACATAGTTAAAGCATAAAAATATAATCAGTAGTATCATAACTAAGTGTATATGTAAAAATTTCATTCTAATACTCCAGTGAAAAAATAGCAGAATCAACAAGAACCTATACAAGACAACTAACCAAGCCCAACCACACCATGGATTGCTCATAAAATCATGCATGCAATACAGTAATATAGCATTGAGATCACAAAAAAATAATGCACCCTTCTATTTATTCCCTACTAATCTTCTACTCTTACACCCCAACATTGAACGTCTTGTGCTCCCTGTTGGGACCAAGTTGGCTGGAGATGGTTTTTGGATGATGGAAGTATTTGTTTGAAAATAGGTTGGTATTCTATTTTAATTTTGAGAAATCACCTTAATTTGTAATTTTTTGTGATTGGATGAAGGAATATCATAATCAAAATATTAGATTCATATTTATTAATAAAGTATATTAATTGATGTTTTCTATTTTGAAGTTTTTTCTGGGTATATTTGATTTTGGAATCATATTTCCATAATGGAGTTTTTTAAAATGATGTGGAAAGATATACCATATTCAAAATTTCATAAGAGATGTTCAACATACAAAATCTAATGATTTTATGTTGATATCAATGTTCTAAACATTAGGAAGAGTTAATTATACAAGGTGTTCATGAAAGAAAATAGAAATGAATTTTTCTTGTGTTTCTATGAATTTTAAGTTTTCCAAGTGTATATCAGTGGATCAAGGTGAACTGAATGCATGTGATGTTTAAATATTGTTAGTTTGAATATGTTTAAGTCAAATGTTTTGTAAAAGTGTTGATAGACTAATCCATCAGATGGGCTGATCCATCAGACAAACTGATCCATCAAATGAACCATCAGCTATTATGTTTTATAAAGAATCCATTTTTTATACTATCACATCAGAATAGTTGTACCACTAATCCATTAGATGAGTGTTTGGAACTGATAAGGAATCAGATGCAGAGTTCCATCATAGGTATAACATCAGACTACCCAAATTTTTTTGGAAGGTCCAAATTTGTTGTCTGAGAATGGGTAGATTTGTTAAAACTGATCAATCAGGTGATCTCTATAGACTGATCCATCATATGAGCTTCAGAGACTAATCCATCGGATGTGCCTCAAATACTGATCAACTGAACGAAATGAAACAATGTATTCAACCATTTTCTTTTAGATCGAAGCATCAAAATTCATCGGATAATATTTGACACTAATAAGTCATCAAACATAGTTACATTGGTCCGAGGTGAAATTGAACAAATGAAAAAAGTGGCTGAAAAGGTAAAACATAATAAAGTTGATATTAAACTATTGTTTTAGGGTTCTGATGTCTTTATAGGTTGTAATGATTTTTATTTCAAAATAGTTTCATTTGGTTTGGAGCATCAAAGTGAGAAGTCTATTTTGTGATTTATTTTTAATTAAATAAATAGAACTAACATTTCAAACATGCTTTGGAATGAGATGTTTTAGATTATAATTTTTTATACTAAGAAGTTATAAAGTTCATATTCATATGAGGTTTAGAATTAAAAAGTTCTGAAGAATTCAAGAATATTTGAGAAGAATCCAAAAGAGTTGAGAATCATTTAAAAATGGTCAAATAAATTTGAATTTCCAAATTAATTTTTTGATCAATAAAATCATTTTTGGGTTCCCACCTTTTTCTGTTTCCGATTTACCTATTTAAAGGGGCGAAAGTAAAAAAGTAAATTGAAATTGTTTACATGTGAAAAAGGTGAAGCACTAGAGTTTCTTCAAGATATAATTTATAGAGTAATGTTTTTCTACAAAAGAAGTGATCAGAGAAGTGATAGTCAATAGTTAGAAGATTGAAACAAGCAATCGGATTGACAGATTTAGGAAAAAGAAAAAAGAAGATCATACTTGTTTTTAGAAAAGAGAATCAAACTTGTTTCTGGACTGAAGAATCAGATAAAGTAATAAGATTGAGCGATCACACTAATTTTTGTAATAATTCCAAATAATGTTTTCCTACATACTTTTGTTTATGGAAGTAAATAATTGTTTTTATTGAAGAATTACAAAAGTTGAAGTTGTTGAAGCAGTATAGTGACATGTTCTGAACCAATTGATGAAGGTTTCTAAACTTGTTGCACATCTTATTTACATATTTTATGCTATAATAATTACATGAATTTTTTTATTGATCATATTTCTACACAAGTGTAATGGAATTTCCTATTTGTTGTATCTACACAAAAGGATTGTTTTCTAGTTTCTCATCTCACTTTTACTTCTATGATACATATGCCACATTCACCACTTATTCCTTTGTGTGGTGTATATACTACCACTTTTTATATGTTATATAATGAATCTATTTCTCTTCATGGTATTTAAAGTTTCATTTGAAGTTATTTCTTTCATGGAGCCTATGATTCAAAAGTTACCAAAGTGGTAAGGGTTTATTTCATCATCTCATCATTATTTGGGATTTTTTTTTGTTTAAGTCTCCCTTGGGGGAATTATTTTGTACTTATATCATAAAAAAATTCTATTTACTTATCCAATGGTAATTAATGAACTTTTTAAGTAATATTACCATTTTTCAACTCTTTGGTACTTAAAATGATTGAAAAAATATTTTTAATAAAATTTTACTTCATTTCTCTATTTGGTTAGAAAAATATTTCATCCTAAACTGTGTTTTATGAAAAAAAATTAAAAATTTTTTTAACATTATCAAAATGATTTATTAAACAAATTTTACCCATGTTTAACTTTTTATAAAAAAAATTAAAAGAATATTCATGTTGTTTTCCAAATAAGGCTTGTTTGGGTTTCACTAAAAATATGAAAAGAATATTTGTTTTAATATATATGGAATGTATGGAATTTCATCCATCATGACCACTCAATGTTTTAAATATTTCTTTATAAGTTTGAAAAAAAATCAATGAATATTATTTTCAAATTATTTTTTTAAATTTTAGTTTTAAAAATATTTCCAAAGTAAAAAAGGGTATTTTTTCAAGAATGTTTTTAATGATATTTTTATGGTATTTCTATTTATAAATGACATCAACCCTTTATTTTACTTATAATCCATTATGGATATGTTGTAGTGATACCAGCATTATCATTTATATGGATGTTTTACAATCAGTTTGACCAAGGAAAGTTTTAATATTCTCTTTCTTGATTAATTTTTATAATCATTAACTTTTCTTTGAAATATTCACTTTCTTGACATCATTGGACATTATATCACTACAACATAAATCACCTATAGAATTAGTCTTTTAGCAATGGTTTATTAAAAATCGCCGCTAAACCCCCCATTTTTTTACAGCGGTGACACACCCCCACCCCACCCAACCCCAACCCCCCTTCTCCCCCCAACCCTCTCAACGACATCTTCTCCCCCCAAATCGAACCCTAGATCGGCTCCCCCTTGTACCACTAGTGACCTCACCACCCATAAGCGCGCACCGCCGCCCATCAGCATGCCTCACCTCCCATCGCCACTGACCCACTGAAGCCCTAGCTCGCCTCCGAGGCATGGTTTCAAAATTTCTAATTATACATGAAAATAATTTGAAAATTCTTTTAATAATTTCATATCATACTCATCACCAGCACTCATCAAACAAGACATATGTGTTGATTCAAGAAAAGAATAATTAGGATTGTGAATTGGATTACACCCATGATTTTAAATTAAAATTTGATGTTTTAGTATATTAGGATGTTTATAAAGTATACAATTTTAATATATTTTAATCATTTTTCCTCCCATTGTAATTTACTTTTAAAATTAAATCCAACCCCTCACATTAAAGATTATTTTATAGGAGTAAGTGGATGTTTGTGTGTTCTATTCAACAATGGAGAGATAAATTTTATTTTATAATTTTTTTATATTTTCTATAATTATGTTTTGATCTATGAGTGCATGAAATGATCAAGAGTTAAGAAAACATTTATCTTTTTAGAGAGATAATTTATAACTTAGAGACGGTTGTGTATGGAGTGAAAACCAAAAATAATGTGGAAAACCGCACCAATAATGCTTGAGATACATTATATGGGCACCCAATGTGAGAAAGGAAGTGGTAAAATTTCACATCAATGAGTGGTAAACATAATGATTCGAGTTGTGTCTCGATAGGCATCCCTATGGTGACTATGCACTTAACTAAAATGATCATGGACTATGTTGAGCGGGAATTCCAAAGAACTGGTGGTGGATGGTCAATCAAAATAGTTTAAAAAATGCGATGATTTATGTTTGTTAGAATTATTATCATTCACTATATGTTTTTACCACTTCCAGTGGAGCTAACTTCCTATTTTTCAACTTAGATCAGGTGATCTATCATCATAATTGACCATCTATTACACATTCAAACATTCTCACTTTTCCACCCTATAATATTTGTTTTAACTCTTAATAAATTACACTTATAATTTTGTCCAATCCCAATAGAGATGACCTGGTACATACAAGTATTCTACTGCATAGAATAGAGGGAGTGTTTATTCCACCACTACAAATGATACATGTATTATATAAATAAATGATAAAACACATTCTCTATTCCATTAAAAATAATATTAAGTTGAATTATAATGGTAATTAGTAAACTTAAAACATTCATTTATCATAGTATATATGATAATTAAAAAGTATATAATCATACACATTTTAGTGTTTTATGATAATAAATGGTTATTATAAACACAATATCATCCCTCATGAACTTGAAAATTGTTTATAACATGATATAAAAATGATAACATAAAAATAATATAATATTCTAAATCTTGGGATGTCAAAATAATCATGGATGACTAATATAGTAGTTGATGGCCTTAAAATAGGGTGTGAAAAGTAGTTTGGACTTGTTGGTTTTGAAAAGAGTGTTGCGGAACCCTATGTGATTGTTTGCAAGGTGGGGTTGGGAATCAGGGTTCTTTACAAATTTATTTTTTAATTACTTTAAATATTTAACCCTCACCAGTCATTAAATATTATTCTTGTGTGAGCCAGATCATGATTAAACTAGCACTTTTTTTTCATTTACATTGAATTTCAAAAACAAATATGGACCTTAATTCATAGAAAAACATAAGGTTTTATTTACTTGTTTCACATGCACTAGGTTTCATCTAAATGGAACAAACATGATGAAGTTTCAATATAAAAAATTCCTTATCAAATAATTTTTCTATTAGATATAAATATTTTAGTTGTGGCCACTACATTCTAAGGAACACTTCCTTTATAATTATTTGGTTTTTAATCAATGTTCACCCAAGTGAAACTCCCTTTGCTTCATTCTACACACACTACTTAAAAGAAAAAATTGGTTTATACAATTTTATTTCTCTTCAATATTAGTATAGAAAGATAAATTTTTGTACTTATTTAATCCCAGGTTTTATGTGGTGTCGATCTCGATGTTTTTGTGCACTTCTTCTTCAAGGCCAGATGATATCTTCTTCTTGATGAGAAAGTCGATTAATTTAACTCTACATAATGAAAACAACAACAATATAAAACTCCATATAAAGAATAATTATATCAATATAATTATCTTATTATGATCTATTTTAATCACAATTAACTAGATTAAACATTGTAACTCTATAAACAATAAAAATTTATCCTCAAACACCTCATTATGAAACTTAAAAGTTGGTTGAATCTTAATTCTTTATTTTTAATCTTGATTATTGTGGTATGTTCATCCATTTATAGGTTCCCATTATGGTTTAGATTCATGTGGTTTCAATAATGGTCACTATGATCAGGATATTAATTTACCTCTCAATTGTAGAAGATTGTGTAGCATGCTTTTTTCATTATTTTTTCTAAGCAGTACTTTTCATCCTTGGATAGAAGATCAGATTGAGAAAATGATCCAAATTCTAATGGATGTATTTAAGATGTTTATTCTTGATTTTATAGGTTCTTGGGTGAGTCATTTCCCTTTGTTTGAGTTTTACTATGATAATAACTATTGATTAACCATTGGTAAAACTCAATTTAAAGAATCGTATGAGTGTTCTTACATATCTATATTGTGTTGGAATGAGGTTAGAGAGTTAATTAATCTTAGAAAAAAAATTGTAAAGATAATGATAAAGAAGGTGTAGTTGTTTTATGAGCGAATAAAATATGCTCAAGACCATCATGTGATGGACCTGGGTATAGAGTTGATTAAGTGAGTTGGGTTTGAACCATTGAATAGTAATTCATTTCTCTTTTTATGATTTCTTGCAAAATAAACCTAACTTACCTATTAAAGTGGGAAACATCACTGCTTAACTCACACACTATGGAAACAAATTAGAAAAAGGCAATTGATATATAAGTTTCACCACCCAAATTGATAATTTAACCCTTGGCATGATCCATAATCACCTAAGCCTATATAATCCACTAGAATCACCATGATGGATGAAATGAGAAGGGTATATCTTTAACTTGTATTATAACATTAACAACAATTTCATCACCCAAAATATCTCATTAGTGTCTTCACTACCATGCCGAGACAGTCCACACTAGGACCAAGAGAAACAAAGAAGACAACCCAACCTATATATTTCAAAGAAGACATGGATTTTTCATATCCTTGTTATTACACATATACTTACCCACCAATGGGTCAAATATACATTGTATACTTACCTATATACTTAAATAAAGTTCCACTTTAAGGTAAGATTTTGTTTCAATTTCATATTCCTAACTTCTATTAAATTATTATATGATTTATCAAGCCTTTACCTTAGTGATATAAAAGTTATGTAATCATTAGTTTGTCCATCTATTTTGGTGGAGCACGACATACAAAAAACTACAAGGATGGGATCCTTATTCTTGTATTCTTTTATGGATCTTTTTAATTTACATGCTTTAGTTTTCTAGTTGCTAATTTACCATATGTATTTATATAATAAAACCTTATGTAACATATTTATATATATTCTCAACTAGTATATATGAATCTCTTTCCCTATTTAATAGTAACAATGTGTTTTAATTTTTTTTAATATTGTGTAGGCACATTGTGATATACATGGATAAAATTTGGATCACATTACTGAGGAACACACCTCAGTATGTTAAGGTTTTGAAAGAGTTTTTAGATTTTTCAATTTTCAAATGATATGTTGAAGGGAGAATAAGATGTCCATGTTCTAAATGTAAATTTAGAAGATGGTTGAAGAGAGATGAAGTTTATGAACATTTAATACTAAATCAATTCCCTAATCAATATTTTTGTTGGATTGGGAATGAATAATCGAACGTTACAGATAGGTTGAGCACTAATATTAATCCACAGAATGATCTCCCAACTTTATCGACAATGGAAAATGAAATGAAAAACCTTATAAATGATGCATCAGGCACTATAAGACACCACTATAAACATCAAAACATAACAGAACAGCCAGATGAGGGTGCTACAAATTGCAATGTGACAAGTGATGTTTTTGACACTATAACACAACCAGATCAAGATTTCAACATATCATTGGATCCTTCTCTTGATTCTGTGGATACAAATGTAAGAGAAAACTTCATTGAGGAAAATATGTTTCATGATTTAGTGGACGATGGAAATATAGAGTTGTATAGTGGATGTTTGAAATATTCAAACCTTTATTTTATGCTGAAGTTGTACCGTATAAAATGTCTATGTGGAATTACAAATAAGGAAATGTCCATGATATTGGAATTGTTGTGTGATGCATTTCCTAAAACAAAAATCCCTGAGTCTTTTTATGATATTAAAAAAGTTGTTAATAGGCTTGGTTTGAATTATACAAAAATGCATGCGTGTCCCAATGATTGTATGCTTTATTGGAAAGAGGATTTAAGTAGACAGAATTGCAAAAAAATGTTCTTCTTCTAGATGGTAGTCAATGGGTGATGTTGGAAGTCTGAATCAACATACTTTCATGAAGAAGAAGAATAAGAAATAGAACACACCTACAAAGGTTTTGCGTTACTTTCCTTTAAATCCTCGATTGCAAAGATTATTCATGTCATCAAACACCATCGAACACATTAAGTGGCATTCTGTAGATAATAACAATGATGGGTTAATGATATATCCATGAGATTCACAATTGTGGAAGACATTTGATTCATTACATCTAGATTTCTCAACTGATCCTATGAATGTTTGATTGGTATTGGTTGCCAATGGATTCAACCCATTTGGGACTTTGAGTGCCAGTTATATCATTTGGAAAGTTGTTTTGATCCCTTACAATATGCCCCCATGGATGTGTATGCAACAAACATATTTTATCATTTCGATGATTATTCGTGGAAAAAACTTCCTTGAAATGATATTGATGTATAATTGCAGCCTTTGATTGAAGAATTACAGGATTTATGGAGCAACGGTGCTGATACATTATATGATTCTTCTAAAATAATGTTCAAAATGCATGCGGCTTTAATGTGGATCATTAGTGACTTCTCTGGGCTTGGAAATTTATCTAGTTGGAACATTTACACGGGTTTGTATTGTACTATTTGTAACTTTGATTTTGATCCCAAACGGCTACCTCACAGTATAAAATGGTGCTTCTTGTGCCATCAAATATTTCTCGATGCATCTCATAGATTTCAGCTGAACAGATCAAAATTTAACAGTTTCATTGATCTTAGACCACCTCCAAAGTTGTTAACTAGTTATGAAATATTGACACAACTTGAAAATGTTGAAAAATAATTTTGGAAGGTTCATCATTTTAATGATAGTGGGAAATGGGTTTGAAGAGCATTGTCAAGTGAAATCAGAATGCAACAATGTAAGAAAAAAGTATATTTTTTAAACTTTAGTATTGGGAATTTAATTTGTTGTGGCATAATTTTGATGTGATGCATATTGATAATAATGTATATGATAATTTTATTTTCACATTTCTTAATGAGCATGGAAATTCATAGGATCATCTCAATTCTTGAAAATACTTACAAGTAATGAATATAAAATGTGATCCCGAGCTAGATGAAGATGAAAAGTATGCGCTGGCAATTTTTGCAATGAAAAATATAGATAAAGATAAATTCATTCGATTTTTAAAGAATGTGAAGGTATATGATGGGTATTAAATTAAAATCTTGAGGTGTGTTGACTTGAAGAATCATAAGTTACATGGATTAAAAAGTCATGATTCACATATTTTGTTAAAATAGTTACTACCATTGGCATTGCGTACATTATTACCTGAAAAACTGACTGCTGTTGTACTCCAATTCTGCACATTTTTTAGACAACTATGTGTGAAATCTCTATATCCATTTCATCTTGACAACCTGCAGGAGAGGTTTTTATTGACCCTTTGTGCGATGGAGATGATCTTTCCTCCATTTTTTTACTGTCATGATGTATTTAACTATGCATTTGGTTGAGGAAGCTAAATTAGGAGGTCTCGTTCATTATCGATGGATGTATCCAATTGAGAGGTACTTTATTTATATGTTTTTCAGTTAATTAAACAATTTTTTGAACTTAATTAAATGCATAATTATGTTTATTTTATTTCACTGATATCTTGGGCATTTGAAATCATACGTGAGAAATAAAGCTCAACAAGAAGGCTCTATTACTGAAGGCTATTTGGATGAGTATTATCTTACCTTTTGTTCTAGATACTTGGATGATATTGACACAAGATTTAATCGAGTTGGATGTGTTGATGACACATTTACTCAATCTCAAATACATTAGAAATCAAAAATATTTCTTGTTATTGGTCGATCAGTTGGGAGGACCTCAAATGTGATACTGAAAGAATTAAAATTATTACAGGCACATAGATATGTGCTGCTGAATAGTGAAATTGTAGATCCATTTATTGAAGAGTTTAGGATACAAACAAAGAGATGAATGAGAGGATGAACACTAAATGAGAAAGATATAATGAAAGTTGTTAATAAAGATCTTGTAGAATGGTTTACACAACATGTATGTTCATAAATATTGCAATTAATATGAATATTAGTTCGAAACATATATTATTTAAATCTAATAAAGTGTATTTTTTTTTTAGATCATGAATACTAATACTCGAGAAAAGTTGTCAGAAGATTTTAAGTTTCTTTCTCTATGTCCTCTAAAACAAGTTAGAAAGTTTGACACTTACAATGTGAATGGCTTTAGATTTTGTATAGTCGATCGAGAAAGGGGTTTGAAAACAAATAATAGTGGTATATTTACATTTGATGAAGTAGGATACTATGGAAAACTGACTGATATTATTGAATTAAAATACCACAGGAATTATTTAGTTGTTTTATTCAAATGCAATTGGGTCGATATTATCAGAGGTGTTAAAAGAGATTCCTTTCAATTTACTTCTGTGAACTTCTCTAACTTGATGGATGTTGGTGATCGTGAACTTCATGATCCATATATCTTATCATCGCAAGAAAAAATGGTATATTATGTATATGATGTTTTGTATGAAGGTTGGAGTGTAGTTTCTCATGTAATATAAAGATATTTGTATGATATGGGTGATGAAGTGGAAGATTTGACCTCTGAAATCGAATCTCATCAACAACAAGAAGTAAAATTATTTTCCCATCATGATATTGAAAATATTAGTCTATCTAGGATGAATGAAGTGGATGAAGTAATGGACTAGGAAACTGACATGATTGAAGGGTAAAATGATTGTATGTACAATCATTTATTCATTTAGCAACCACTTATTTTGTTTGTGCATCCATTCATGATCATTGTTATGTATATTTTTTTTGTTAGTATTGGGCATCTATTATCATTTTTAAATTTTTTTCTGCATATTTTTTTTTGAAATATATGTTCTGAACCTAATTTTATTTGATTAAATGACAGGAATTCCAAGGAGGAAGCGATACACTGTTACATCCACTACTGCAATGGATGATGATCCATTTGTCACCCTCCCTACTTCATCTGAGCCACCAGCTGCTTGCCCCCCTGCACCATCTCTCACACCCTCTGTGAGTGTCCCTTTAGAAGCTAAGTCATTGACTCCCCCTTTAGCAACCTTAGTAGTGGGGCGGCGGCGCTCCACTTCTAGTTCATCATGGTCATACTGGAGAGTCGCTGTTATAGGTACAAATTTTAATATAAATAAGTTTATTGCACTTTTTTTATACAAATTGTTTGTTCATTAATGTGTTTAAAATGAATTTCTGTATACAGATATTTTTCAACATTACAGTTGCTTATGTGATAGCACAAAAGTGGATGTTGAAAAATCTTGTTAAGAAATGGAAAGACTTCAAATAGAGATTGTGGAGCGATGTCAACGATACTTAGTTGACCGTCCAACAAATATATGAGAAGCTACCCATTGGGCTACTCAAAGAAAAATGGAAAGTTTTTGTTCACATACATCATGATGAGAAGAATATGGTATTTAAATATATATTATTATATTAACCTCATTTTAGGTTTATACATGTATATGAAGAGGAGATGGAATTGAATACATTACTATTAAATTTGATTTTATTTATTTCAGGATCTCTCAAGAAAGAATGAATCAAGTCGGTCTAAGCAAGTTATCCCTCACACTACGGGGTCAAAAAGCTTTTCTAAAAGTCGGTCGACTCTGGTAATATTTTGATTAATTTAAATATTTATAAGACAATATTATCTGTTTAATATATTAAACTTTTGATTTATCGTTGTTTAATGCAGTCACAGATTTTAGGGCACGAAGAATCTTGAACTGAAGTGTGGTTGGATGTTCACAAAAAATCTGATGGAAGTTTTGTTAATGAGGATGCCAAAGAAGTTGGGGTATAAACTCATTTTTTCATTACAATAACTTATTATCAGTTTTAACTATATTAATATATATTGATATTTGATTTATAGGTAAAAATTAAAGAAATATTGGATTCCAATACTGGGAAATCCTACTCAGTCTCCCAGGACGACCCGGTTGTTAAAGTCCTTGGGAATGAGCATCCTAGTAGAGTACACAGGATGGGTTTGGGACCCATACCATTTGAGGTCTTTGGTAGGCCATCAGGGATTGTAGCTACATCTACTCTTGTTTGTAGTCAGTCCATACCTGGAGATTCTCAGAGAGAGATTGTTTCCCTACGAAACACAGTTCAAAACTAGGGGGATCAGATATTCTCTTTGTAGAAAGTGTTGATTGATATATGTCAGTAGATGAGAAGATATCCCCCTGGTGGTATTGCATTGACTGGTGGTGAGCAGGTAAATCAAAAAAAATCAAAATAATTTAGTTTGAAAGCTTTTATTGGTTTTAAGTTTGAATATAAATATGAGACACTATTTAATTTTCAATATAATGTTCTTACAGGTGGTAGCAGGAAGTGGAGATGGAGGTGGAGAGGGTGACGATATCTATTCATCATCAGACAATGATTAGTATTATTATTGATATGTGGAAAAATATTGACAATCAGTTTGTATATGTATCATGTGCGGCACATAGTTTCCTCCATACATTTTCAGGACCTAACATTTTCTTGATTTCTCATGTTTCCTTTTATGTATTTTATTGATTTCTGATGTTTCCTTTTATGTCTTGATTTCTCGAGTGTGGTATACACCATATATATCGACTCTTTATTGTGATGATTCATTTTTATGATTCATTTTTCCTAAATTCGTTTTTTCATTATAATAACGTATCCTACATTTTCTAACCCAATGCATTTACCACTACATTTCCATTTCTAAGAAGTACTTCTTAGTAATGATCTTGTATCAATCCATAGGGATGAGAATGTGTGTCTCGCTAACATGTTTAAGATATATCACCCTTTAGTGTGGCATAATCCTAGTATCCAAAATTTTAAAAAATAGTTTTAATCCATAGATACTGATACGAGATTAGGGGAGATTTTGTTACACTATTTGAAATGGGGTTTTCCCACCATTTCCAAAGTGGCCTCTAAGAACAATCAAGAAGTGTGAATGATAGTGTCCATTATCTCAGAAGGCATGACATTATGATGGGAAACTCCCAGTAGATTCTGTAGAACCCCCTGCCCTAGAAAAATGTTAAATGGACTACATGATCAGTTACTTACCATTCATAACATCAACTACCATATCACAAATAATTTATTATAAGAATCTATATTCCTTGGTATAATATATCAACCCCCTTCACGATAAACTCTTCCCTTTGAAGGAATGTTCCTGATCACTTCTATTATATTACGCACATCAAAATAACTAGGATGCATAATGGGATTTACAATATATTAGGAGCCAGATTCCATTCCTTCTAAGGAAACCACACAAAAGACTCCTATTCCAAAGAAATCACATGAGTGAAACAAATATGATACTTGAACCTGATATGTCACTCTTAAAAAATTAGGAAACCTTATCCATGGGATATATGATTTTACCTTTTTTCTATCTTTAGTGTCAATTATAATAATTTCACATGGAATAACCCAAGTGAGAGATGATTTTACCTAATTCCTATGTTATGTTTCATTTATAATAATTCCACATGGAACCCCAACAGAAATTAATCCTAAGAAAATATTACCACATCATTATTCCCATGATAAAGGTTATACCACCAACATACTACACCCCACATCTTTTGAGTAACTAAGGAATAAATAAATAACCACCCAATCATGTTCCTAAAGGACTGTAGGAGGGTTTAAATTTATCAACACATATATAGAATAGAAATCTAAATAGTTACTATATATATAGTAGTAATATATATAGTTTATATATATTTCATCCACCTATATTTTCAAGGTATGTGAAGATGTATGTATCCATATACTCATAATAATACTGATGAATAGACCATGGCATAACTCAGACATTCCTAACAAGTCTAACGATCCTATGTGCTCATGTAATTGGGTACATGCCCTATATCCCAATAGAGTGAGAGATGCCATAAAACAATACAAGGGATATTGAGTGTGCCATCGGGTCAAAATTCTAGTCATGGAATGTGGTGAGTAAATCACAATACTTATATAGTAACATTTTTGTGATACACCATGCTCAACACCTGATGTAAGGAATTGTGATATCTCCTTGCTCAACAATCTCATGCCATCGTACCACGACCTCTATAAAAGAATATATTAAATATAACTAACAAGGGGAATTACCTCAAATCCATCTCTTCTATCTACACCATATACATAATAAAGGCATAATCATTTGTGTCATAATAGATAAGGAATAACCTCTTATTCATGTCTTTATCCATGTCCAATTCCCATTTAAAATATTACAGTTCATATGAAGAATTTTATAAAGTATAAATCAAGAGCATGAAATTACAATTACTTGGGGTCATTCCATTTAAAATTAATTGATTTATTTTAAGAAATGAAACCCATCATTAATTATCCATTTCAAATTATCATTTACATTAAACTCATTCAATTCATTAAAACATGGGAAACCCATATATAATCTCAATGGAGTTGCTTAGATGGTGACATGTTAATCTAGGAAATTTTACACTTTAAAAATTCCAACTATAAGTGGTCCAAACACCTAAGTTATGCCTTGGGTTCTATCAAATAATCATGTATAAAGGGATGTTACATTCTTAAAAATTTTCAAAAGATATATGGGAGTACCAACATTTGAAAAAAAAACATATTGTCCCATTTCACCTAGATCACCCAATGGGTGACCATATAAGTTACACACAACACGTGAACATCCAATAAAGGATAAACTAGTACATATGAGTTTGCAATGGTCAATTTTAAATACATAAATTCACCACTACATTTTATTGGATACTAGGATTATTCCATTTGATATGTTTATTTGCATTCCTTTACTCACTGAACTATGCATTTAGTTGTGCTTAGTTAAGCATCTCTTTTCATATTGACTGTAGTATGTATTCTGTTGGTGTTTTGGTATTCTTGGAATGGTTTTTTTTAGGGCACTGGTATAGGGGCTCCAAAAACTGGTTCTATTTTTTTCTAAATATGCTCTTTAGCAGCAGTTTTAACCACCGCTAACTATAATAGGTACATTTAGCGGCGGTTTTAACCACCGCTAAATGTTGATATTTTTTTCTATTAGCGTCGGTTTTAACCACTGTTACCATCTTAAATTTAGCGGCAGTTTTAACCACCTCTATAGCGGCCAATCTTCTACTCATTTTCATGGTGGTTATATTGTTTTTCACGGCAGTTTGTCACGGTAGGGCATTACTTTTTTTAGTGGTGGTTTTAACAGCCGCGAAAAACAATATAACTGCCGATAAAATGCACCAACTATGATGGTTCCCATAAACTGCTACTAAGCCGCTTTAACCATGAAAGATAGTTTCCCAAAATGAAATTTAGTGGCGGTTTTCAAAAACCACTGCAGAAGCATATGGGGGCGGTTTAAACCGCCTCCATGGCCAAAAAAATGCCACGAAATTACAATTTTATTGTAGTAAATTTCCTTTAAATATCAATTTTTTTTATCATGGATATACTTATTACTTAAACCATATATAATTTATACATATGGTGTTTTAATTTGGATGTTACATGATTGTCTGGGGAAATTATTGAAGATCTGTATTCCTTTCTCGATGCAAAAAAAAATTGATGAGCTATATTTTTCATGAATTAAATCAATTATTTGATATATGAGGAATTATTTGGACATGAAACGATGGGTGGGGCCCAGTTATAGATATCTTTTTGATGAAATAGTAGTCTCGTGATATTAATTAGTTGGTAGCCTTATTTCAATGGGTTTTTTGGTGTATATCTACCCATAGAATTAAACTATCTTTTGAAAGGTATTTCTAGAAGAGGTATCATGTTACCTAAGATCATGACATCCAATAATTAAGTATTTAATTAATTAAGAATTCAATTATTATTATTATCCATCATATTTTCTCATTGATATTATCTATTAATTTATTTATTTCTCATTTTATTAATTAAATGGAATGTGTATTCAATTACTTACATTGCATATTTATTCATCCTTATCTATTTATGATATTCAAGTTATTTAAATGGCATGTGTGTTCTATTGTTTAAATTTACATGTTGATTATTGTTATTGATTCAAGATAGCTTCCACTATAATTAATATTTACTGAGAATTTGATCTCACCCTTGTTTTTTTCATTCCCAAAAATCTAGGAAGTATACTATAAATGTTATGATAAGATATTCTTGAGAGAATAATGATATTCTCAAAAAAATAATTATGTTCTAATTTTTGTTTCCAAATGTAATATGGGAATCATGTATGTATCTAGTTTAACAATACTAATAAACTATTTGATGCTTTGGTATGTGATTCCTTGTATCTTATGATAATTTAATAAAGTACACACCGACTACGGGCTATTGGGGTCAGGGTCATTACAATTCCCAAGATATGGTTTTACATCAACTACACTAGTGCGCACCACATCACCACCACCACACCACACATCAACCCTAAAAAAACTTACACCACTATATGAAACACACCACACCACCCCCACACACAACCACACATATTCTCACTTTCAATAACAAGTTTCACCAGTTTTATTTACACAACCCATTCTTTAAACATTAAATTCATCTAAGCCATTTACCACACAATGATTTCAGCTCATTCTTATTCACTCATTAATCCATTCATTTATTCATTTAATCTAACATCCTAATTTATTCCATGGTTAACCAATAAACTAACACAACTGTTCCACATAACAACTGGCCCAACTCACATCAACAATCATCAGTGTTCCACACCATCCAAACTATTTCACCGCAACAACCACACATCACAACCACCACTCAAACTCAACCACAATTCACCACAACTACTACATATCACATCCACTACACATCACAACCACTATGCACCACATCATATACCACAACCTCATCGCACAACTCTGGCACATGGAACAACACTGCCACACATCATCACTATCACACTACTTCTCATGTTGCATTCATGCTAACCAACCACTACATCACAGCCTCAACACATCACATAGCCCATTAGGTCACCTCCACCACCTCAAAACAACCCAAAACATGGAAGGAAACACACAAAAATCATCCACACACAACAAAAATACTTCCTATATTCCAAAATTTAATCAAGGGATTTTATTTCATTACTTATTTATTTAGCAAGGGTATTATCACACAAACAAGATTTATATGGGAAACCTGCTTTTTAGAAAAATATACATTCTTATCCTTTTATTCAGGGTGAAATCAAAAAATAACACAACAAGGGTCCCACAATATATCAACTATAATGAAAACAAGGCTCCCAAGATCCATTATTTTCAGTATTGGCAACAAGAATGCATAATATCATGAGTTATATCATCATAGTAGTAAAATAATGTGATTTCTCCCCATACCCATCAATTTCAATTATTCCAATTAATTAATGTCCCTAACTATCTACCCAAATGGAAACAAAACCAAGAAATCCCCACACGTAGTATTTATAAAGGTAGATAATGAGGATCCACTACCTTAAGAAGCTTTTTTGACTCACTATGTATAGCAACCCTGACCTTTTTTACACATCAGTACATGATTTTAAGAATAATTAATCATCAAATTACAATACAAGGATCATAAATTCTAGTGTATTTGATATTAGGTATATAATTAAACATCATAATTCCAAAATAAGAACATATTTTATTTAATATTCATAAAGATCTTCTAACTTCCTTTGATCCCTTACATCTTCATAGGATAACCTAGGGATAACATGAACAAAGGGATGAGATAAAAATTATGGTAAGGTAATAAACATTAAAATAAGGCTTAGAACATGGGTTATAAGGAAAAACATAAATATATATAAAGGTATGGAACATGATTAAACATAAGGAATCATAACATATAAGACATGAGATCAAATAATCATGGAATCATAGTAATGTGGCAGAAATATAAAACATGACTTTATCATGAGTCAATAATCATTTCACATAGTGGATCATGAGTCAAGGATCATTTCAAATAGAGGAGCACGAGTCAAGGCTAACCACCAAGACTGTTTCACATTGAGCACGAGTCAAGGCTAACCACCAAGACCATTGCACATAAAATCTCATGAAACTAAACATACCCAATGAATTGAAGTTATATCTATAAAAACCCATCATAAAACATTAATGAATATTCTTTCCACATAAAAAAATCATACATAAGTAATCAAACATAAACATAAGGGTTACACATGGAAAGAATTGGGTATCATAATCATATAAAAAAACATAATAAATGGGTGTATCATAAAAGTGTCCTTGAAAGAAATAAATTAAATCATACATGCACATTCATAAAGTAATATAGAAGTATATCATGATAATTTATGTCAATCTAAAGTAAAAATAGTGTTTAATAAACTTTAGAAATAAACCAGTTTAGTACGGATTAAGGGGAAACATTCAAGATTCTTTTAAATGGAAAATGCATAATTATATGTATAAAACCAAAATTTAACCAATGTATTTTTTCATGATAATATGAGTTATTTTATAAAAAATAAATGTGTTTTAGAACATATTATGGAGAAAACATTAAAATGAGTATAAATTTTGTAGGTTCCCTAAAATTGGGCTAACTTATCGGGAAGAATTGAGTGGGGAACCTTTTAAAAACATGTATATCCCCAGAAATAGAGATTAATGGATCCTGATACATTATTTTGGAACATATAAAAATCATTTATAATATGTAAATAAAAATAAAATATAATTTCATTTGGGTAAAAAAAGAGTGAGTAACTTGAAGGAAAAATGGAAGTTTGGGTAGAATCTCTTACCTTATGTCTGAAACGATTATGCACTTGATCTTAATGTCATGAATAAAAAAAATTAGATTCATTAACTAATTATTAAAAAATAATTTATACATTTATTCATTTATTCAATTTATTATAACTTTATTAAGTTCATTTATGGCCTTTTTGATGGGTTAAGAGATTCAATTTCATCATTTGGGAGTGTTGATTTCCTTGGTTTTCATGATTGGTTTACTTGTATATGTGTAGAGAAAATCATGTAGAATGATAATAGTTGTCCAAAACTAAACTTATATTTAATTAATGAACTTATATAATATTAAAATTTCATTTTTATGAATTGAGGATTATTCATTAGATAAATCATTAATGATAATCGTTTATATTGATTTATCATTTTTTTATCACAACGAACTTATTTTTTTTATAAATTAATATCATGTGTAAAAAAATGATTCTAGGACATTAAATAAGATATAATATATATATTATAATCTGTTTCAACCATAAAAAAATTTTCATGACTATCCTTGAAGACGGTATTAAAATATGAAGGCACATCGCCCACAAATGTGGTAAATCGGCACCTCACGAATGATGTTTTCATTCTTAAAGTAAAAGAGAGATGAGAAGAGATTTGATGAAAAATTATTCCATAAACATGATAAAATTATAGTATATGTAAGATACTGTATTTTTCATGCTATTTGTATGAGGGGGTGTGAGGAGAGAAAAATAAAAGAAAGGAACTTGAAAAAGAAATTGAAATAAGATAGAAGAGGGTTTTACCTCTTGGTTCTTTCTTCTTGAGAACCTCCTTAGGGGACTGGTATTGGTTTTCTCTAAGACCAAAATATCTTGGTCATAGGGAATGGAATTGGGAGGATATTTGAGAATAATTTTGACAAGGCTAAAGTCTTGAGAGGTGTGAGGAGAAGATATGGTGAGGGGTGGTATTTATAGTGGGGGATGAGGGTGTTTTTTGAATATTTTAATCATTATTTTATTATTTTGATCAAGATAAGAAATGGTTTTGATTATTGAGAATAAATAAATTAACTTGAGAATTTGAGTTTGATATAATGGTCTTATATCATCACTACATCACTTATGACTCCACAATTCAAGTATTTAGCATTTATCGTAAATTGTTGTACTTTACTATTCACCAAAAATTCAAGTATTTCAGAAAAATCCCAAAAATTCATCATAACTATTTTTTGAAATATAGAATTCATAAATAAAATCCATTTTATGAAAATAATTTTCTAAATATGAGAAATTTAATTTTTAATTAAATTCATCATTTATTTGGAAAATAGAAATTTATAAAATTAAAACTGCTTTTCTAACACATTGAAAATTTAATTAAAGTCTCTTAAAATTATCTCATAATCATAAGACATATTAATTTATGAATAAATTTTATGAAAATAAATTTTCTTTTAAATTATTAAATTAATCAAAAAATGTAATTAAATATTTATAAACTATAAAATTACTAATACTTAATTAATAATTTTTAAAACTCTTATTTACTTATACTATGATATAATTATATCATATTACCATTTATAAGAAGATTAGATTTTATTTATACTCTCATAGGTGAGGTTACTATTTTATTATCTTGTTTACTATTGATAAGGGTCAAATTACTATTCTAAAGGTCAACTTACTATTTCATCATTATAGGTTCCTTAACTTCTTAAAATACATCTTATTTCATTAATTATTCATTTATAAGGTTTATATTTTGTTCTATATGTGATTTAATGTAATTTATAATATATGACATAATTATAAAAAGGGAATTTTCATTGATAAAACTTTGGGTTATTACATTCTTCCTCCTTTATGAAATTTTTCCCATGAAATTTCGTATTACACACTAAGATGAAAACAACTGTGGGTACTTCAATTTCATCGCTTGCTATGGTTCCCATGTTGCCTCTTCGTACTTATAGTTTCGCCAAAGTACATTGAACAGGTGATTGATCTTGTTGTGTAGAACTTTATCTCTATGATCCAAGATCTTCACTAGCTACTCCTCATAATAATGATCATTCTCCAAATGTACCACCTATGAAGTCAATACATGTGAAGGATCCGGTATGTACTTCCTTAAGAGGGATACGTGTAATACATCATGTACTTGAGACATGGTTGGTGGAAGTGTTAGTTGATACGCCACAACTTTGACATGATCATGGATCTCGAAGGGGCCGATGTACCTAGGACTGAGCTTCCCTTTCTTCCCAAATCTCATAATCCTATTCCAAGGAGATACGCTGAGGAATATCATGTCTCTAACCTTAAAATCCATGTATTGTCAATGATTTTATGAATAAATCTTATGTCGAATTTGGGCTGCCTTGATGTGCTACTAAATGGTTTTCACCTTCTCCACCATTTCCTCGACCATATCATGTCCTAGTAGATTACATTCACCAACTTCGTCCTAGCATACCAGTGTTCTGCACCTTTTCACATAAATGGATTCATATGGAGCCATTTATATGCTCAAGTGGAAACTATTGTTGTAAAAGAATTTGACCATTGGAAGATGTTGGTCTCATTCTTCTTTAAATTCTATATAACATGCTTTCAATATTTCTTCTAGTGTCTAAATAGTCCAACAATATTGGATATCATTTTGAGGATGATAGGTTGTACTAAAGTTCAATTCAGTGCTCAGATCATGTTGGTGACTTTTCCAGAACTTGGAAGTGAATCCCAAATATTGATTAGATACAATAGATAGTGGTACTCTATAAACCCTTACAACTTCATTTATGTATATACATGAAGGTTGATCTAGTGAGAAGTCCTCTCGAATTATGATAATGTGATCTGTCTTTGTAAGATGATCCACAATAACCCATATAGCATTGTTTTCTCTATATGTATTTGTAAGTCCAGTGAAAAAATAAATGGTGACGTTTTCTCATTTCCATGTTGCTATGGGTAATGGTTTCATCATCCATTTAGACTTTTTCCTTTCATCCTTTACTTTCTGACATAACATGCACTTTGATGTACATTTAGCGATCTTCTTTTTCAAATTATCTCACCAAAAGTTCTCTTGGAGATCTCAATGCATCTATGTGCTCCCTAGGTGAATAGAGAAGGTTCATCTATGTGCATCATTTAAAATATCTTTTTTTATCTCTGTATTGGATGGTACACATAATTGTGACTCAAATCTTACAACTCCATTCTCATCAATCTTGAACTTGGAGGATTTCCCAGTCCTGATAGATTCCACCCTTTTCTGAATTTCCACATCATTTCTTTGAGCATCCTTTATTTTATCCACAAGGGATGGTTGATCAATTATTTGAGAAAGGGTTGATTATGTTCCTCCCTTAATGATTCCCATGTCCATCCTTTATAAGTATAGAAAGATTGGATTCTTCTCAATTTTCATCATTCACAAGGATGCAGGATCCTTTCTAATTAGAGTGTCTTCCACCATATTTTCCTTACCATGATAGTAGTGGATTGAGAAGTCATAATCTCTAATGAGCTCTAACCATATTCACTTGTGAATATTAATCTCATTATATGTGAATATATATTTAAGACTCTTGCAATTAGTATGTATCTCATACTTCTCCCCAAGAGATAATGTCGCCATATTTTCAATGCAAAGATCACAATTTTCAACTCCAGATCATGCGTAGGATAGTTTTGCTCATGAATTTTCATCTACCATGAGGTGTAGGTCATCACTCTATCATTTTTCATCAATACACAGCCTAATCCTTTCTTTGAATCATCTTTGTATACCAGAAATATTTCTAAACTTGTCGGGAGTGTGATTATTGGCGCAGTGATAAGCCTCTTTATGAGCTCCTTAAAGCATTCCTCACATTCTTGAGTCTAGAAAAACTTCACTCCCTTCTGTGTCACCTTGGTTATTGGGTTTAAAAATTGTGATAATTTCTTGAAAAATAATCAGTATTACCCAACTAGACTAATAAATTTGCAGATCTCTGTTACAGATATTGGTCTGGGCCACTCTTCGATTGCCTTTTTCTTGGAAGGGTCCTCAAATATCACTTTGATGGTGATAATGTGACCCAAGAATGATACTTCCTCTATCCAGAACTCACATTTACTGTAATTTTCATATATTTTCTCCCTTTTCAAATTCTTTAGCATAGTATTCAAATTCTCCTCATGTTCTTCCTTACTCTTGGAGTATATTAGAATACCATCAATAAAGACTACCACAAATTTTGTGATGTAATCACTAAAGAATCTATTCATTAAATCCATGAAAATTGTTGGAGAATTAGTGAGTCTATATGGAATCACTATGAACTCATAGTATCCGTACCTTGTTTGAAAGGAATTCTTGGGAATATATTTCTTCCTCACCTTTAATTGGAGATATCATGACCAAAGGTCAACCTTAGATAAATAACTAGCACCATGTAGCTGATCGAACAAGTAATATATCTAAAGAAGTGGATACTTGTTCTTTATCGTGATTTTTTTCAGCTCACAATAATCGATGCAGAGACGCATGGATCCATCCTTATTCTTGATGAAGATTACCGGTACACTCCATGGTGAAGCACTCAGGCATATAAAACACTTGTCTATATTCTCTTGTAACTACTTATTTAGTTCTTATAGCTCAATGGTGGACATTCTGTAAGGTGTATTTTATATAGGAAGAGATATAAGAATAATTTCAATTGATAACTCAAATTCTCATTCAAGAGGAAGACAAAGAAACTCTTTAGGGAATACATCAATGTAATCCCTCATGATGGTCATATCTTTGAGCATGATCATCTCCTTTGTCTCAATCATTTGACCAATATATTCTTTATCATAAGGTAGTAATATCCACACTTGATACAATGATTCTTCAGGATATTCATATTCCTCTTTACACTTGTAAATAATTGAAGGATACTTTGGGATGTGAAGAGTGATCTCCAATTCCCAAACTGATGTTATATTTGTATAAATATAGTCAATCTATACCCAAAATAGCCTCAAACTCTACCGAAGGTAGTATAACAAGATTTATTGGGAGGTTCAGTCCATAATCATTAACTAGAGAGGAGTTGTGTAATTTGGATGCAATAATTTCCCAATTATATATTCTCATATATAACTCAAAAATTAATGTTTTTGGTGGTGTTTTAATAGTTGAACTAAACTTGAAAGACATAAAATAATGCATAGAACTATAATAAAATAGTACTTTCTCTATTCTTTAATGAATAACCAGCATACCTATCACCACATCATTGTCCGGCTCCACATCAACAGTAGTGATATCATAAGATATTACTTTTTTCCTTTTAGTTTATTGTTTATTTCCTCTGATAACCCTTATCTTAGGGAATTGGTTCTCAAAATTCCCATGTTCCTTGTAGTTGAAACAATTCACTACTGGCTGAGAATTGATATGAACCTTCCTTTATTCTTCCACATTAGTTGGATTATTCATATCCCTTTGGTAGTTCTTAGCTAGATTCCACATTATTCTACATTTGAATAATTTCCTGGTTCCCTTTAGAAACTTTCTAGGATGCTTCTTCCCAAAATTTTGGCATGTGGGATATTCAGTCATTTTTTCATCATGGGGTTTATTTGCTGATGCACCCATATTAGACTCCATTTTCCTCTTTTTTTCACCAGGCCCATGATACCATTGAGAGTCTCATATCTTCATTTAAACCTTAAGGGAACAATATACAATCTCCTCATAACTTTCAAAGTATTGAATTTCCAATACTTTTTGTAGACTCATCTTTAGTCCACTAAAGAAGTGATCCACCATGGTTTCGGTGTTCATGAAAAATCCATAAGCATATCTTGAAATCCTTGTAAATTTTCTTTATATGCTCTAATAGACTCATATTTATTCTTCTTAAGCCTGAGGAACTATCTTTCTATCTTGAGATGGATGTTTCGGGGAAAATATTTATTTAAAAACATTTTCTTGAATTCCTCCCAATCCATGGAATCAATTTCCTCCTTGGACTTTGTATTTTTGATCTGTTTCCAAAACTGATCAACTTCCCCATCAAAACGATTGACCTCTAGCACAAATTTCTATTCTTCTGAGTACTAGAGGATAGAGAATATCTTTCTAATAGAGTTAATCTACTATTCTGTGAGGAGGGGATCAGAAGATTGACTAAACATGGGAGGCCTTTTCCACATGAAGGATTTTAGGGAAACTTTCTCTTTCCTTGGATAAGTAGGGTGTTCCATGTGATTCAAGTTATTATTCATAACTTGATCCAGTTGAGAAAGTATTTTCATGAAGATTTGAGCACCCATTTCCATCATATTTGGCATATCATTAGGGAAATAATCACATTTCATATCACATTGATTATTGTAAAATGTTCTTCTATTTCCCATCATTAACTAAGAAAAATAAAGTTTAATTAGGGGGGCCTTCAATACTTATCTAATAAGAATAAAAAGGAAACTTTTAACATAAAAGGATAAACTCTTAAATGAAAAGTATATCTAAACTTTTGATTCCCTATGTTTAAATATAGGTTATCCATGATCATTTTCCTAAAATATATTCTTTAGATCATTTTATTTGTTCCCTTAATAATGTTTTGTAATGATCTTATGAACTTACCAAAGAATATCCCTTGGGATTGTCAAAAAAGGTGTGTAGTAAGCCCTGTTGTCATGTACCAGGTTACCCTGATTCAGTCTCAAAACACATTATCGGAGTTTTCACTCCTTGGTACATCTATTTCAGAACCATCTCCACTTGTAGTATCCAGGTATGGATGTTTTTCATGATAAAAAACTTACTCTATACTTACCAAAATTTTGGTATGTTTTATTAGACTTAGTCATATCCCTAAGGTTCTTACTAAAGTGTTCTTTTCCTAGTACCCAAAAATAAATAAACTTTTCCTATGATACCAACTATAGTGACCTTAACCTTTATCACATATCATTACATGATTTTAAGCATAATCAATCATCAAATTACAAGATAAGGATCATAAAGCCTAGTTTATTGGAGGTTAGGTACATAATTAAACATCATAATTCTAAAATAATAAAATATTTTTATTTAATATTAATAAATAGATCCTAACTTCCTTTTATCTCTTACATCTGTATATGATAACCTAGGGATAACATGAACAATGGGATGAGCTAAAAATCTCAGTAAGGGAATAAACATTAAAATAAATCTTAGCACATGGGTTAGAAATAAAAACATTAATATATATATATATATATATATAATGTCATCAAACATGATTAAACATAAGGAATCATAAAATATAGAAGATGTGATCATATAATAAAGGAATCATATTAATTTGGTAGCAACATAAAACATTAATTTAGCACGAGTTAAGGCTCGTTGCACATAGGGGAGAACGAGTCCAGACTTGTTTCACGTAAAAGAGAACGAGTCGAGGATAACCACCAAGATCGTTTCACATAAAATATCATGAGAATAAACATTACCCAATGCATTAGAGAACTATCTAGTCACACCCATCATAAAATGTTCATTAATTTTCTTTCCATAAAAATGATCATACATAAGTAATCAAACATAAACATAAGGGTTACCCATGGAATGAATTGGGTATCATAATCATGTCCAAAGCATAATAAATGGGAGTATCATAAAAGTTTCAATGAAAGAAAGGAATTAAATAAAACATGGACCTTAATAAAGTAATATAGGAATATATCATGATAAGTGATGTCAAGATGAAGTGAAAAGAGTGTTTAGGAAACTTTTAAAATAAAACATTTTAGTATGGTTTAAGGGAAAACTTTCGAGATTTTTTAAAATGGAAAAGACACAATTGTTTGTATAAAAGAAGAATTGAGAAAAGGTAGTTTTTTAGTATAAAATTAGTGATTTTATAAAAAAATAATGGTGTCTTAAAATAGATTATGGAGCATACTTGAAAATGGGTAAGAATTTGAGAGGTTCCCTTAAATCGGGATTACTTATCGAGAAGAATTGAATACGGAACCTTTTTTAAACATGTATAACCCCAGGAAGAAGGATGGATGTATATTGATACATGATTTTGGAACATATAAACATAATTTAGAATATATACATAAAAATAAAATAGAATTTATTTTGTTAAAAAAAAGAGGAGTAACCTGAAGGAATAATGGAAGTTCAGTAGAATTCCTTACCTAATGTCAAAAAAGATTCTGCACTTGATCTTAGTGTCCTGAATAATAAAATTAGATTCATTAATTAATAATTAAATAGAATTTATACATTTATTTTATTTATTATAACTTTATGGAGTTCATTTATATCCTTTTTTATGGGTTAATATATTCAATTTCATCGTTTGGGAGCATTGATTTACTTGGTTTTCATGGTCGGTTTACTTGTATATGTATAGGCAAAATCACGTAAAATGAGGATATCTATACAGAACTGAACTTATATGTTACTAAAAAACATATATAATATTAAAATATCATTTTTACCATAATTGAGGATGATTCATTATATAAATCATTAATGGTAATCGTTTATATTGATTTAGCATTTTTTATCACAACGAACTCATTTGGTTTTATAAATTAATATCACGTGTAAAAAATGATTCCAAGACATTAAATAATATATAATAAATATATTATTTTATTTTTCAACCATAAAAAATGTTTTCATGTCCATCCTTTAATATATTATTGAAATATAAAAGAACATCTCCCATGAAGGTGGTAAATCGGCACCTCACAAATGATGTTTTCATTCTTAAAGTAAAATAGAGAGGAGAAGAGATTTAATAAATAATTATTCCATAAACATGATAAAAGTAAATTATATGTAAGATAATAGTGTTTTAATTCTATTTTTATGATTTTAGGTGAGGATAAAAAAAGAAAATAAAGGAACTTGAAAATAAATTGAAAGAAAACAGAGAAAGGTTTTACCTCTTGATTCCTTCTTCTTGAGAACCTCCTTAGGGGATTGATTGGTTTTGGTATTTTGATAAGACAAAAAACTCTTGGTAATGGTTAAGGGGATTGGGATGATATTTGAACATAATTTTAACAAGGCTTAACACTTTATAGGTGTGAGGATAAGAGGTGGTGAGGGTGGTATTTATAGAAAAGGATGAGGGTGTTTTTTGAATATTTTAATCATTATTTTATTATTTTTCTCACGACAAGAAATAGTGTTGATTATTGAGAGTAAATACATTAAATTTATCATGTGAGTTCAATATAATGGGCTTGCATTAGCACTATATCACCTATGACTCCATAATTCAAGTATTTAGTATTTATTTTAAATTATCATATTTTACTATTCACCAAAAATTTAAGTATTTCAGAAAAATACCAAATATTTACCCTAACCATTTTTTAACTTTTAGAATTAAAAAATTAAATCCATTTTATGAAAATAATTACCTAAATATGATAAATTTAATTTTTAATTAAAATCATCATTTATTTGGAAAATATAAATTTTAAAAATTAAAATTGCTTTTCTAACACTTTGAAAAATTAATTAAGGTCTCATAAAATTATCTCATAATCATAAGAAATATTAATTTATGAATACATTTTATGAAAGTAAATTTTTTTAAATTATTAATTTAATCAAAAAAAATTAATTAAATATTTATGACCTATAAATTTACCAACACTTAATTAATAATTTATAAAATTATTTTTTACTTATACTATGATATAATTATATCATATTACCATTTATAAGATTATTAAATTTTATTCATAATTTAATATGTGAGGTTACTATTCTATTTTCCGGTTTACTATTTATAAGGGTCACATTACTATTTCAAAGGTCAAGTTACTATTTCATTGTTATAGGTTCCTTAAATTCTTGAAATGCTTCTTATTTCATTCATTCTTAATTTAAAGATTCTATATTGTGTTATATATGTGATTTTATGTGATTTATACTATATTAAATAATTATAATAAGAGAATTTTTATTGATAAAACTTTGGTTCGTTACACTACAAACCACGGGGTGAAGAAGAAACGACACATAAACCACAACCGCACACAAAATCCCTGGATCACCCTAAATATCACCAAATGGTTATAAAACATGCTTCCCAACACATAACAAGATCAAAACATCACCACCACAATGATTCTTTAGGTAATAATGTAAGGGAAATAATAGGAAAGGGAGAAAAACTCACCATCGATCACTAATGAGAAACCACTAGAATCAATGGATCGAGGCAAGGAAAGATGGGTTGGAAGGTCTCCCGAAAAGTGCCTAGGTTTCACCATAAAATAATAGGAGGTATGATCTAATTACAAGATAATATTCCGAAAAAAATTATATGGAGGTTGTAAGTTGCTTGATTTGTGCCCTAAATCACATATTTATGGCGTAAATTCCATGGTCTGCATGGATTATAAGTCATAAATCCATCTTTATGGCGTGAATTCCAAGCTTTGGAAAAAAATTCAATTTTTATCGAACCTTATCTAGAATAAAAATATGACATATATCCCCTCCTTATGGTATAAACCCATTTCACACCCATCCCCTTGCCGAACACAAGCTGTAAACCTACTGTCCATACAAGTTGTAAACCATGAACTTATGCCATAAACCCCTCTTTGTGGTTTAAAAAGCCTATTCAAGTTCTCATGTAGCCCCAACCTATAACAAACCTCATATATCCTCCTATAAACACATCTAACTACCCAAAATTGTAAAGTAACAGGCTGGGAAGGCACAAACTGTTACATCTGAAATGACGGATTTTTCAGTGAATAGAAAAATTACTGATTTTTCAAATACTGTCATTTATTTCTATTAAATCAAGTAATTTAAAAGTATTATAATATTTTAAATATGGTATTAAATTTAAAAATAAACCATTTTATTTATAATAATCTAATTAATTTCATTTGAATCAGAAATTTTCATGATTTTGGTGTATGTTTATTTTTATGGTTAAAAACGCATTTTTCTGAAAATTATTTGTAAGTGTATAAATTTTATCCATTTTAATTAATTAAAATAACCCCTAATGATGAAATATTTAAATTAAATGTATATATTATGTAACTATTCATATTAATTTAAAATCATATAATTATTTTTTTTCAATCATAGAGTTAATATAAGCTCATCTATTGCTTGAAAAAATTCATTTTTCTGAAGAACCAATTTTCATCACATTTTGTGGGTGTAATTTTAAATTAAATTATCCCACTTATAGAAATTGAATCTTCAAAAATAGATTCCATGTTTGGATTATAAAAATTTTAACTTTATTTTTTGTCATAAAGAATAGTAAAAAAGTATCACCGCGGTAAAAGGGTAAATCAGTTTAACTTAGATTAAAACTAAGTGATAAGGATACCATTTTTCATCTTCAACATTATTGGATTTATTTATTCTGAACATTATCACCTTATTATTTATATTTATTTTATTATGGGACATGATTCCATGAAATTGGCCAATATGATATTTTAAGTAAAGAAAAAGACAAAATGTCACCCTCTTGCTTTTAAATATATCTTATGTGTTTATAAAGGGACAAAAGAAAGTTGTGAATATTGATATTTATTTTTATAATAATTGAATTATTTTCATGATGGTAATTTATTTATATGTTTTAGTAATTATATAATTACATTAAATTATTCTGCAATGCCGATGTAGTATGTATTCAATTAAAAGGAAAATGAAATAAATGATTTTAAAAATATTAAAAATAATATAATTTAAATAAATTATTGTGTTCTACTAATTTTTTAGATAATTATACTATATTTTGGGTATTTGAAAATAACATATTCTAATTCCATCATTGTATTTATGTTTTTAAAGCCAATTTAATTAAATAGTGTCAAAATTAATATTAATGATATTTTATAATAAAAAATGTTTTATTAGATGATTTAAAATTTAAAAAATAGTATCTTAAATAAAGTAAATTGGATATGGTTTATAATATCAAAAATGGTATATTTATGGTCTATTTTTACTTTTATATTAACTACCTTGACCCCTAAAGAGTAAAAAACATTAATATCGGGGTAATTGTCAGAAAGGGTTAACATAGGTTAAAATAAAAAGATAAGGATGAAAAAATCACCTAAACATGTACATTTTTTATTGAATGGGATGATTTCAAATTAACCTCATATTAAATTCAAATATAATCAATTTGGATCCATTTTTATATTGAAATTAATTTATATTAATTTAATACTTTAATAAATTCCAAGAGTGCAATTCCCTCTCTTATAAAAGGGCACCTCCTCTCTTCTTTTCTTCACACTTAAAAAACTTTTTGGTTCATTAAATCCCTATCCAAATCCCTTATTTACATACCTAATCATTTACTAGAGAATATGTTTGAATATAAAACCCTCATATTAAGGATTTTGGTGTAAACCTAAAGAGGTTGTTTGAAGAAGAAGAATATGCAGAATGTACATGACGAGTTAGACTTGAGGTCAGGGACTTTCTTTTAAAAATCCTCTTATAAAATTTCCCCTAAAAATAATTTTCCTCCATTTCCATGTTCTTCTAAAATTTTCAATAAAATTGTTATTTATGGTTGAATTGATGCTAATGGTCATTTTTACCATATTTTACTTTCTTTATAATTTTTTAAAAATGAATATTTTTAAGGTTTTACGTAAGGGACACATTAACATAAAACATGTTTTAAATGTTTTAAATATTTATTTTATAAATCCTTCTCTTCTATTTACATATTCTTAAAAAAATTATGGATTCATCTATATGGACATTAATGAATTATAAAGGTTATTTTACGTCTTTTTTTACTTTATTTCAAAGTTTTTCAAAATGAATCTTTTTAATTAATTTATATGAAACCTTTTGAATTTCCCTATAAATGAGAAAAGGAATGTTCTGTTTTAACATATATTATATGAATGTATTTTCCGACCACAAAAACTATTATTTGATATTTGGATTCCTTTATAAGTTTCCATGTATTCTTTAAATAAAACCCCCTCTTTCCCTTTGTTTTTGGAATTTTAGTTTTGAAAATTGGATTTTAAAGGAAAGGTATATATTAATTTCTGGAAATTTTTTCTTATAGAAGCAATGAATATTTTGAAAACTATAATATTTTATGTTTTAATATTATTTTTTATTTCTTGGGAATTTTCTATGATGGTGGTTTATTCCCTTATAAACCAAGTATGAGTGGGTCTATGATAGCCCTCCAATGCATTGGGTATGATTTATTTTAGAAGTTAATCATGAAGGTTATTCTATTTGTAACTGTGAAGGTTATTTCATATGTAAGAGAGATATGAAAAAGATTTCTCAATTTATCAAAATGATTTATTTATTCTTTCTATGTTTTTTATGTAAATATTACAATTTTTCAAGGTAAACTAAAGAGATTATGTTTATAAGAAAATTATTTTTTACTTCTTATGGGTGAAAAGTATAACTTTTTGAAAAAAAATCATGATATTTTCATTATTGTAAAGAAAAATTTATGGGTTTTATTTTTCCTTTAAGATTTCTTATGAAATGTTTTTTTAGAATCTTTAGGCAGAGAATTTTATTTCTTTTATAAGACCACATTTATTTTTAAACAAAATTTTAGTTTCAAAAAGGAAAAAATATAATTATTCATGGACCAATGGTTTATTTCCTTCTTTTTATGTACCTTACTGATATTTTGGTTCTCATCTCACATTTTAAATTTCTTTCATAGGGTTTACAGATGGATAATAGTAAAGAATAAGTCATGTTTAAAGTCAAGAATATTTTTCATTAAAATAAAACGTACTTATTTTTAAAAGTTTTATATTGTAGGAAAAATGGATACTTATTAGAAGTGTCCACTTTGTAAAATATGGTTTTTCTATGTATGATTTATGACCTAATTCTATAAAATTATAAACCTTAAATATGCTTGGGTATGTAATAAAATTAATTCTTTACTAAAAACTAAATATTTTTTAATTAATAAGTTTTGGTCCTTATATTCATTCCACTAAACTCGATGCCCATCTCGTACCTGGAGACTCAGGATATGGAATCATTCAAACCTCAACCTGCTACCCAAAGGGACGGAACATGGTCATATGTCCATATCTTGACCCACTATCTTATCACTCACAGAAGGTTTCATCATCCATTTCTTGCATCACATCACAACATATCCCCTCACGGTTGTCCCACTACCATAACCCAAGCCACTCAGAAAAAGGTACATCATTTGTGTCCTGCATCGTACCATAACCCGGCCCATCATGGGAAGTACTTAACCCAAGACACTCATAGAAATGTCCTAATTCATGCACATTGGGATCCCATATCACCCATAGATATCTTTTAATCCATATCATACTTGGTGAGGTCAGACCTTAGGATCTATTCCCCTACAAAAAACAATCACTTATCACAAGCACAATCACACGCAAGTAGTACAAGTTAGGCATGTATCCCATCACACAACTCGCCAGCTAATCTTAGGGTCTTAGTCACTTGAGACCTACCTCCTTATCATGAAAAAGTATCACATATCCCATTAGTTAATCCACTATATTCTCTATATATGTCATGGTATCTTCTTGTCTATATCGTCCCTCACCCATTGGTGACTGATCTTCCTAAAGAATTATCTCAAACTAGGCCCCATGAACTGAGCCAGACTCACATAAAACCCCCATCACTTTTGGTCCCTCTATAAAAATACCATAACAATCCATCATGTTCTACCTAACCCTAGCCTCGATAGGTAGGGTCTAATTCCCATATAAAACCACCTTGGTGTCCCAATGACAATACCTAAAAAACTTTTGCATCAATCATTTAGGTCTCGTCAGAGATCTCCTAAGGGAGGTCCCTTGGCCCCCACCTGGAGGAAACCCCTCTTCGTGAAATACGGTAAGTCCCATATGACTTATCTAACTCACCTCACATTATTAGACTCTCCACCTCCCTTATAAGGTAGTCCTTAGTCACTCACGGAGAATATAATCATCTCATCCATCATCACTCGGCCCCAGGACCTTCATGCATGTCTACTAGAACTAGGATCCCAACCTAGGCTATCCCTATAGTGACCCATACTTTGTATACATAAATATTACATCTTATAAGATGAATATTCGATACATAACATTATGATACATGCCATAATTTTAACGGTTTAGTGTGTTTGGAAACTTAAATACATAAAAACTAGTTTATAAAAGATCTACATAATCTCCCACTTAGTTCTTCATAAATAGAACCCTTCTTAGACACATCATACTTAGAACTTTTTTTCATATCCCAGGAAAAATAAAACATAGCAAGGGGTGAGTTTAGATACATAGTAAGGGTAAACAAGGAATATATCAATGGTCATTTAAATATAACATATTTAAAAAAACATGTTCATAAATTATATGAAAATATGATTTGAACTTTTGAAAGTCATACCTAGCAATTCTTAGGTTATAAACATGAGTCATGTCATAAATCATGATGGTTCATAAGATGTGAATAATAAAGGGATCAAAGAATATGAGTCATGAGAACATAACATTGGCATAAGATCATGTTATAAAATAGTGTAATAATCTGTGGAATAATCATAATCATAGAAATATTATATCAAGGTTACCCACCAAGACATTCATAACATGTTAGGCTTGGGATAACCACCCATGTACCAACTACTAGGTTTGAATAACCTCTCGTGCGTCCTCTTTCGAGCTTGGTATATCCTTCTGTGTACCTTTTAATCTCATAGAAAATTTATCATTACCTAATGCATTGAAGGGATATATAATTTCGATTCCACCCATCACATAATATAAATCCATTCATATTTATTCTACAAGATCATAAAAACATTCATCATAACTTAACCCATTGAAAAATTAAAGGGTTTCATCATAAACCATCTAGAGAAAGAATAAAGATGGTATCATTCAATCATATCCCTAGTAAATCTTGAGTTACATAAAAGTATGTTATCATATATGAAAATTTTTATTAAAAGATCGTTGGAACATTTCTTGAGGGAAATACCCTTTTTACTTTGAAACCGCTTATTTAAAATATAAAAAAATCTCAAATATTAAGGAAAAAAATTATTTAAAAATAAATTTGGAAACTTTTAAATAAATCTTCAAATTTTTTTTGGTCATTATAGTGGGGGGTCTCATTAATTTCGTGTATGTTAAAACAAATATTCCTTTCACATTTTTGAAAAAGGTCAAAAAACCTCATTCAAAAAACAATAATAATATTCCTTTTAAACCATTTTGTAAAAAATAAAACATGGTTAAAAATGACTTTAAAAAATCATAGTAGAATATTAAAAACATTATTTAATACATTTTCAGAAAATATGGACATAAAAGAAAAAATGATTTTCGACTAAAGAGAGAAATAAAGTCATTTTTCCTAAAAATATATTATTTCAGAATCTTGAGTACTTGAAGAGAGGAAAATGAAAGGAAAACATATATTCTTAAGAAATAACTAGAGGAGAATAAAATTAAATCAATTTATTAGGAAAGTATCATATAATTTCCTTTAATGGAAATTCAAGCTAAACAATCCTAATTAAAATGAGTTTGAAACATAAATTCATTACCGCTTTAGTAACTTTTGAACCATAAGAACCATAAAAGAATAACTTAAAATTAAAATTTAAATATCATGATCATAATAATATCCATGATATAAAATGTAAATAAGGTATGTATATACACATCATAAAGTAATATAGGTGTTTCGCGTAACATATGTCCCAGAGAATACAATACGATAAACCCTTACCTCAAGTTTGACTTTCTTTTAAAGTGGTCTAAACACCAGTATAATAAATTTAAATTTAGTATAAATATATAATTAAACAATTTAAATACTTATAATATCAAATATGGTCCATTTATAACATTTCAACACCCATTTATTAATAATTCCTTATTAAAATCATTGTTTATGAGTGGTAAATGCTTAGTTTTTCATGAGAATATCAGTTCGGTAGTTTTAGCCCTTATACTTTGAACAGGTTTCCATAATATATATAATTTTAATCATGATATGAATATAATATATATTTATTATTTATATATTTATATTCATCCATAAGTGGTAGAGATATAAAAATTAATTACACTATTCATAGAGACGATAGGTTGTATGTATGCATGAACGTTATTTTTACTTTTAGAAGGATGGAATGGAAAAAATTTAAATAAAAATTAACCATTAAATAATAATTATTTTATCATATATATTATATATATTCATTAAATCTATCATTATTACCATCCATGTAAAAAATAAATGAAAAACGGGTCGCATCGCTTCGTGGAGGTGGTAGTCCACATGTATGCACGAGCAACATTATCGTTTTCCAATGGGTTAAAAGGTAAGAAGGTATATATGATATTATAATTATATAACAATAATTATTTCATAAATATCATATATATTCATTATTTCAATCTTTATATCCATACAAATAAAATGGTGATGAAAAATGAATTTCAGCACTGCATGGAGATGGTAAGTCGTACGTTCACACGAGTGATGTTATCATTTTTTATAAGATGAAAAAGAGATGGAAAATGGATGTCCCATAATAATAGTAAAATAATAGTATATTTATGGTATTTTAGTTATTATTTTTATATGATTACAAAATTTTTATATAAATTAGAAGATGAAATAAATTTGAAATAGTCAGTAATGATAATTACCTCTTCCTCGGTGGACTTCATTTAGATCCCTTATTAAGGACCCTTGGAATGGTATTTTAATAAAAAAAGAACCTATAATTAGTGGATAGCTAATTTTATAAGATAATTAGTCATGGTTTGGTTAAGATGGTTGGATCAAATGGTTTTAGGAAGAGAGGATAAGAGGTGCCCTTTTATGAGTGGGGTGAGGGGCACTCTTAGAATTACTTAAAGTATTAAATTAATATAAATAAATATTAAGATTAGTGTAACGCCCCAACCCCAGCTACCCAGAGTCGGTGCATTACTTCGTAACATTGGCATGATCACAAAAGATCAAGTCTCAAAAGACTGATTAGTTTAGTAGCCTTGGAAACACTAGATACATTCATAAATGTTACATTACATCATAAAGTGAAAAACTACAATAACAAAGTCTCCACAGTCCACACTCATATCCTCTTCTGACTATCCCTGCAGGTCATTCATAAAATACTTCTTCACATCCTGGAAAATATTAAAACATTGAAAGGGGTGAGCTCATATGCTCAGTAAGGATAAAAATATAGCGGAAGCTTTCATAAATAAACATAAACATTTATGGCAATGTATAACTAAAACAAAAGCCTTTTAAACTTGAACTTCAACATAATATGGAAAAAGTAAAATGAGATAATGCCATTTACTTATTCACATGTATATTCTACTGGTTGAATAATCACATGCAGTATCAATAACCACTTTCATAATGATGGAATGCATAATGCCAGACTATCATAACCACGTAGTCAAGGCCTCGTTCCAAGACCACAAATAAGATTTTGTCAAGGCCTCGTGCCAAGACAATAGTTTGTCTCATTAGACCTACCGATGCATCGAGGAGCAGTAGCGGGCTCCACCCGTCACTTATTAAGTCTAATGCATTCCTCATATGAATAGCTTTAAACATATCATTAACCATAACATGCATAAAGGAAACATAAAATTTCCACATTTCAATCACAAGATATCAATACAACACATTGATATAATAAAAACACTTTCAAAACCATTTTTAATACCAAAATAAAAGAAAGTTAAAACTTTGTATTTATTTTTCATTAAAAAAAGTGATGGCTTGTAGAGGAAGCCGAAACTCAAATAATGGTCACGGTGGTGGAGAAGTAATTGTCGCCGCATATGTATGGAAAGAAAAAAATTCCTTTTTTGTCGTTTAGTAAAACAATTCGTATAAAAAATATTCCTTTTGAATAAACGTAAAAGTCAAAGGGGTTTATACACCGTATAAAAGAAAGTTGTGTATGAAACCAAATATGCCTCAATGAAAGGAGATTGAGACGAAGTCCTTAAAAAGATCATTTTTAAAATTACATAGATCTATTATGTGTATTCACTATATTTACACATAAAGAAAGTATAAATACAAGATAGGACATAATAATATCATGACATAATTTGAAAGTAGGAGATTAACCCAAAGAATGGAAATTGGGTTAAGAAGTTCCTTTACCTTGCGTCCTGTCTTGACTCGACCGTTCTTTAACCTCCTGAATAATAAACTAGAGTTAATTTATAATTGCTTAAGAACCTTTTTCATGTTTTTATTCATTTTATATCACTTATTACCATGTTATGAAAATTATGTAACTATTTAAGTTAATAACGGTCGTTTTGTCGATCTTTGGTACTTGAGTCAAAAATAAACTTCTTATAATTACAAGTTGTTCATGTGGTGAAATATCCATTATATCCAGAATTATATTCATGATGTAGATATCATATATATCATATATTTCCAGTATATACATTCATTTATAATATTACGTAACAATTAGAGGTAAGAAATGAAATGCACCGTTCATGGAGATGGTAAGCCGTACGTAGGCATGAACGCTACTTTCATTTATATTTTGTATTTAATGGAATGAAATCATAATGATATAAATGTATAATATAATTCCAGTATAACATAGTGTATAATACCATTCACTCCATCCTTTATACATCCCACATATGGTATTAACGATTCAAATCACTTTGAGGGGGCGGTAGTCCGCACTTCCTAAAATGAAAATATCGCGTTTACCCATAATGGAAACCATAAAGGTATGCCATAAATGAAAAATACAGAACCTTAAGTAAAACATAAACATATTATATATCATATATATAAATATAGTGACATCTTAATGGCCACCTTTGAAGGTGTTATATGAGTGTTGAAAAATCATCGTTTCGTGAGGCAGAAATTCGCCATCCACAGAAACAGTATGTTCTTTAACCATTAGATGTAGGTGTGTGTAAATGTAGCTTGAATAATTATTATAAAAACATCCTAGTATATTGAGTATACTGTTGTTGTTACAAATAAAAAGAGTTTAGGGGGTTGGAGAAGAAAAATAAAACAAAATAACATAAGAGAAGACATTACCTTAAAATCGGGTAACTCTTTTGATTTGAGCCAAAGGATTATTTGGGAAGGATTATGCCCAAAGTGAGTCTTCTAGGAGTAAGGGAGGGAAGTTGGGGTATTTTTTGGGCAGAGGTTGGCCGATCCAAATGGTTTGAAAGTGTGAATAAGGTGGGAGTGGTGGGGGCCTTTTATAAGTGGAGAGGAGGGGCACCTTTAGAAAGTAATGAAATTTTATTTTATTATACAATGCTTTTCGGATTTTAAAGGTCCCACACTTGTATAATTCTATGATAAGGTGATAAGGGTTCGAAATATACTCATCCAATAGGTTTTTGACATGTTTAAGCCCTGTATTTTACATTATCGTTTCATTTTATTTAAATCATTAATTAATGAGGTAATCGTTGCATCATCATGGTGTCATAAATAATTTAATTTATTTAATGTCTAAAAATTATAAAAAAAATATAATGATGTAGGAAAGATTTTAATCTTTCTAATGAATATTTATAGTCAAAAATATGACTTGTATAACCCCATTTAAAAATTGTTTTAATAAAACAACTTATGTTTGTGACATTTATATTTTAACTTTAAATAAAAGTTATTTATGTCATTTTCCAACCAAAGTGGCTCCATGGGGTCCGCAAGTTGACCCATGGATTGTCTTGGTCGTACATGACTCATCCAATAGGGGTAGAACAAGTTTCAAGGTCATTTCATATTTTTATAATATCATTTTTACCTTAAATTTCACTAATTACCTTTAATCGCGATTAATTAAACTTAAAAGTTACTATTCACCAAAAAATTATTTTAATCCCATTGAACCAAATTTTACTTCCTAATGACAACCATGTATGTCGGATTTTTGAAAATCAAATCACAGAAGTGGTAATGTTTCATTTAAACGAAAAATCAGTTTTTTAACTACCACTTAGTGGTTTCACTATTCATCAAAAATTGAAGTTTTTCAGAACAATGCCAAAATTTCACCCTAAGATATAATTGATATTCCGAATTCAAAAATGATTTATATTTTACAAAATTCCTAAAATATAAGTTTCATTAATTAATTTCATAATTAATTCCCATTGTCACAAAAAATAGCTTGTTTTTAAGAAACAATATATATCAAAAGATTGACAATTGTTTATGTCCAATTTCAAAGTGAAATTAATTCTAATGAAAACCATTGGATAAAATGGTAAAAATATATTTTAATTATACTTTAAAACCACTAAATAGTATAATTTATCACTATAAATAATTTTGATTAAAAAAGTTGTTTTTAAGTATTTTTCACTATTCATAAAAAATTGGAAGTTCTCAGAAAATTACAAAAAATTCAACTTTGGATAATTTCGATATTACGAAAAAATGAAGTCCATTTTGAAATAGAAAATTTCTATAATTTTAAAAAGTGGGTATTACTATTCATAACGGCTACTTTGATTAGTCGCGGTGTGTTAGAACTCGAAGTTGCGTACAATGCAAGCTATTGCATTATTGAATGAGAAGCGTATCGTGGAAGCTCAGGGTGTTACATTCTCCCCTCCTTCAATAAATTGCGTCCTCGCAATTTGAAATTTTTCTTTGAAAATAAAAAGTTGAAAATAGAAAATACCTTTGTGGAAAACCCACATCGGAAATAAGGTTAATAAAAATATAACATTAAAAGAAATAAAGAGAAGTACAAAGGTCACTCGAGATAGCCCATACTAGGATTATATGTAAATATGGATATGGAGGAGAAACAAACCATCAAGGTCTGATGGAGAGTTGTAGAAATCAGGATTAGGAGAAAGTTAACCACAAGAAAATCACAAACTTGTGATTGGTTAAACGATCATTGAATCTCCAGTTGGAAAAGTTAACCGACAAAGTTTTTGTTTTAAGTTAACTTTGATAAAGTTGAGGAGTTTATTTAGGAGATTTACTAAGAATGTAAGGGAATATACATACTTGTCATGTAGACTTTCATAAAAAAAATTACCGCAAAACCATCTTTCACTCTAAAAGGTAATATAACTCAAAAATATTCTATTTATCCTAATTGTATAAGGTTCCAAATACTAACACATACTATTTAGATTAGTAAAACTATTTTGTAATAACTAGGGACTTCCTGTAGGCTAGTGGTAGGTAATAAAGGCATGTCCCACTATGGTTGTGGATTTGATTCCTGCATCTTTGTCCGACGCGACGGGTTATGCCCCACCCTGCAGGTTGTCCTTTTCCTAAAACTATAGTATTATAATATTCCAAAAATAATCTTCATAAATGTTTTAACCTTAAACAATACTACCCAAAGTTCAACTTAATCCATTCCAACCTTTATAGTTATCCAAAATACCTCTGTCCAGACTTTCTCTAAAAGGTCTCTAAATTCCAAAATCAATTGTAACATCAGATTCCCCAAACAAAGTAATGTTTCTCTTATTGTCACATACTAAAAATATGATTTCCTTAATCATATTAAAACCTTAATGATAACAATAAGTACTGCAGTACAATCCTTATATATATCTGTTGACGCTCCTTTCGTCACAGAATCTAAAGATCGGAAAAGGGGAATATCTGAGCTCAATGTGATTCATCCTTTGAAGAAACATCAAAAATCGACAAAGGGATGAACAAGGAGAACATTACCCATAGGCCGCGCAAGTTCCCTCATGGTCGCGCAAGTACACTTGCGCGCCGCCTAGTGGTCGTGCAAGTACTTGCGCGACACCTTATGGTCGTGCAAGTGACTTGCGCGACCTAAGTGATAACCGCCCGGTAACCGCACGGTAACCGCCCAGGGTCTTCTTTTGCCTATAAATAGACCCTGTGGGCCCCCCATTCGGGAGGATCTTTTTCCAGAAACTCGGATCAAAGCTCCCGACGCCCAAGTCTCTTCTCAAAGCTTCCAGAACACTTCTAAGGTAATTTCTTACCTAGAATGGAAGATCTAAAGGGAAGAAGGAAGGCCTAAGTGTTGAAACTTATCAAACACTTGCGCGCCGACTTAATTCCTTTAATATAACTTGCGCGTCCCCCTTATGGAAGAACCTCAAGAGGATGGGAAAGGGTTTAATAAAGAGTCGCTCAAGTAATTCAACTCTGGTTGAAAATCGCGCAAGTATCCCTTATGTCGCGCAAGTATACTTGCGCGACCAATACTTGCGCGCCGCCGCAGGACTTGCGCGACCTTCACTACTTGCGCGCCCCTATCTTTTTGGGTGCCCATCTTGCCCTTTTTCACCCCTCTTAAGCCATTTCACCCTTCCTATTCAAGATTCAGTCTTCAAGATACTCTTCAAAGCCATTTATGGCATGATTTCTTGATTTGACATCCTTATCTGAAAGGAATTATGTGAAATATCTCTCAAAACCTAGTGATTTAAACATCTTTATGTCACCAAAGATTGAGAGTTCATTCATTCAACCTCATCCTTTAAGATGAGAGAATCCTAACCTGGGTTTCCTTTTCAGGAATAATCCCCAGTTATAAAACCTTTAAACTTGGGCATCTTCCTTAAGAATAAGCCCCAATCAAAGTCCTTTAAACTTGGGCATCCTCCTCAAGAGTAAGCCCCAAACCTTAATCCCTAACCTGGGTCTCCTTTTCAGGAATAAGACTCAGTCATAACCTTGGGCTTCCTTTTCAGGAGTAATCCCCAAGTCCCCTAACCTAGGCTTCCTTCTCAGGAATAAGTCCTAGTCATAAATCTTGGGAATCTTTCTTAAGAGTAAGCCACAAGTCTCTTAAAATTTCTCTTAACCAGTCATAAATTTCCTTTGATTTGGGTTTCCTTTTCAGGAATAAAACCCAATCATAAGTCCCCTCCTAACTTGGGCATCCTCCTTAGGAGTAAGCCCCAAGATTAGAGTATTCAAATCTCCATGAAGCACATATAACTTTGTGGACCCTGTTCATGGATTTTCTTCCTAAAAGTAAATCCTAAACCTTCGCCTATCTGGGAAGTCATCTATACATAAGCCCCAAAACAAATTCTTATGATTGCATCTTTTATGGCACAATTGTCTAAATTTTACCAATACCTCTTGTTTCTCACACCGAGCATGACTCACGTGAGCTTAGAGTGTAAAAGTAATTATGACATTCATCTTTGAGCCATCAATCATAAAACATCATATCCCATTCCTCGAACTACGTGGGTTCTGATTCCTTTTTTCAAAACAAAGGATACGTAGGTAGCCCATTCATGGGTTCGATCCCAACATTGAAATAATCTCTGTCCTTCTGAATGACGATAAACTTCAAGTGCCCCACTGAGTGGCTTTAAAACCAGCCTGGTCATCAAAATGACCAAGAGACTTTTATATAAATGTTTTGAAGGATACCATTGACCAAGAATCTCTAAACAAATATAGATGATTCTATATTGATGAAGAACCTCGAATACATATAAAAGATTCTCTAAATTTCTTGCATATTTAATCATTGATTGTTAAAACTAAAGGAAAGCTCATTTTATACTTGGTAATGTAATAAGAATTCACGAACTTAACTTAAATCTATAAATAGAGTCCCGGAGTAGACAATAATTCCCCTCAAAAAGGTGTGATGAGTCCGACCTCCCATCCTCTCGACCAATGCAAATTCCTAAGCCTTATTAGCCCACAAGCTAATGAGCACCTGCCTTTGGAAAGTAGGTCCAAACAGATGTGGAATCATTGGATGTTTCCGGTTCTACGAACAAACCCGTTAGAAACCGATCGGAACGTTTGAATCTCCCGTCCAGGAGGTCATCCCCGGATTCCGCGCGAAACAAAAAATGGTGAACCCGACGTGAATCCTTAACCAAGTTAAAGTGATATTCTTCTTAGATGTTAGGCCCCTTGGGCCAACAAGGCAATCATTGACATATGATCATCCAAAAGATGCAGTAGCCGGATGCATCTTGATTATGTCTGTTATATGGAACAGGCACTCTTTTTTCAAGATCTTCTACAAAAAATGGTTTTCCTTAAATTCACCCCTGTGAATACTGCTGCTAAGAACACCTCTACTGTGAGGTCTGCTGCCGTGAAAACCAATGCTGCTACTCCTGCTGGAACGTCATCCGCTCTGAGGATGACATCACCAACTCAGCGTCTTCAACGCTGTGTTTCAAATGCACTGGTTAAGGAGTACCGTCGTAACGGTACTATCCCAACTCTGGAGGCCGCTCGTCAAGCCCTCCAAATTAACAATTCTACCTGGTCGTCCGGACAACGGCGACCAGCAATCAAGAAGCAGGCGGTGCTGACTACCGTCTCCAACCGTTTCGGGTCGTTATCCCCGGAACGCAATTTCCATTCACTCCCTTATTCTGAGGAAGTGAATGAGCAGGTCCCGCAGGACCTTAATTCAAAGAGACAGGAGTCCTTCTCAAGGGCTCCCATCAACAATCGCCGCCAGACTCGTGCGGTAGTGCACCCTCAACATGATGAGGGTACCGGCTCCAGGCATTCAGCTCAGGTTCCTCGAACCCGAGCAGGCAAGATGAATCACCAGAGACGGAATCCGGTTAATAATAGGCAGGTTGTCATCCCTGCCATCTCCGGAGAAGTCCACCAACCTAACTTGGTGGCAAACAACGAGCAGGCACACACACCTGCCCGTTTTAATCCCGCTGTCCAGCAGACTCGTCTGGCAGCATCAAGCCGATCCCGCCAGGCAATTCCGGCGGAGTACCATAGGCAGGAACATACACCTGCTTATACATCAGCAGTTAGTCAGCAGGCTCGTCTGACTACATATGATGGATCTCGTCAACAACGTTTGGCGAAGTGTAATCAGCAGGCACATACACCTGCTAATACTAATCAAGCCTACCAACAGTCTCGTTTGGTAGCGCACGGAGAAGTCAGTCGGAAAGCCCCGACGACAAACAGGAGGCAGACTAAACTCTCTGCCTCCACACTTGAGTACTGTCAGAATTCACTGACAGGAAAAGGAGGACAGGAGCAGGCACATACACCTACTCCAAGCCCGGAATGGACGTATATCCCTGTTCCGGCGGCTGAAGTCACCAAGCATATTTTATCAATGGTGAAAGAGCAGAAGCAAATTCCTACTCATATTCTGGATGCTTGCCAGGATATCATAACATCTTCAGCATCATCTCAGGGACAGACACATAAATCTATCCCTAGCAGTGGAGTGACACATCAACAATTCACTCCGGAACAGACACACACATCTGTTCCAGTCCAAGAGGGTTGTGGGGCCTACTCCCCCATATCATATGGACAACCAAGTCAGGCACATACATCTGATTTGAGCGATGATCGTCAGCCTAACCTGACCATCTTTCCTGATCAGGCACATACACCTGCTCAGAGCAATCACTTTCGTCATCAAGTGATTTCTAAAGCGAGTAAGAAGGCATCTAAGAAAAAGATCCGCCCAGCACAGTCAGGAGATCAAAGGCCAATCTGTAACAAGGCCTTGCTCGATGCTGGAGTTCTTGAAGCCCTCAGACATTTATCTGTCGGAATTCAAGATTCTACTCCCTCAGTTCCCAATAACAGGAACATTAATCCCGAAGGTCTTCAACAGACACTTCCTCATGAAGACTTGCTTCATGAAAATTCGGTCAATCTTGAAGTTTCTTCTTCAGATGAGAACCACAGGAACCCTCTGTGTGGTCAGAAGACCAAGGAGCAAGAGATATCATCTTTTGCTGTAACCCATCATGAAGGTCCTCCTCATGGTGATGAACTTCGCTGCGAAAGTCCTCTCCGCAGTAGTGATTCACATTGTCTCGAAAATTCTTCAGAAGGCAATGTAGTGACGAGAAAGCCCTCCTATCTCGAGGCACTTGCAAACGTAAAACCAGTCATGTCTGAAGTTTTACTATCGGCAGGTGAAACTCTTTCTCCATCAGAAGATAGCTTGGGGTTCAAGTTATTCTCCGAACCTTCCCTAGGTCATTCATCTTCCAGCATGAATAGTGATTCCTCTACCAATCTTGTTGAATCCGATGAAGCAACAAGGAAACACCAACTCTGGTCCAAACAGGTAGAAGAATCTTCATTTAATGATAAAGAGGAAATGCTGAACATGAGGAAAAAACTGGCAAAAGGTGAAGTACCAGTCATGTTTTGGCCTTTGGCTGATTCACAGTATGACATTCCAAAGATGTTGACGGATGATGGAATCCATGATATTTGTCTTAACATATGGAAAACTCTTTGTCAATTAAAGAATAAGGTATTATCTTACGATGAATATGAAAATCATCTTAAGATAATAGAAGGGTTACAATGCCAGATTGATTTGGCATCTCTATCAGTCTCTCGGTATCCGAAGGCTGAAAAGCAACAGAGAACCCTTCAACGTTCATGCCTTGGCGCGCTGAGAAAATTGCGTCAGTTAATTTCCAATGCTCCATCTAATGTTCATATCAGAGGATGGGGTATTCACGGAGCACTACATTTCACAGTGCTTTCCGGTCAGCAAAGCCCGCCGAAAATGGTCTCATGCAATGTTATTGCCCATGGCCGGCCACAGTCAATGGGCTTTGTTCATAATCAAAATCTTGCTCGAGATCAAGCTTCAACTAGTTCCTCTCAAAATCAAGTATATAGAGAACAGGTTGTTGAATTGCTCCTACATCAAGCAGGCGAGAATATTGCGCAAGCCTCTCGTCTGGAGCAAACACGTCATCAAATGACAGAAGTTTCGGAAATCATCCAACGGTCTGTTGAACCAGGTGATAAAAGTGGATACAGGTTAATGCATCCAGCTAATTTCCGAACTAAGATCCGCAAGATCAAAAGAGATTTCAAGAAGATCTCAGACATAGCATGTCAAGAGACACCCCAGCTTGCCAGACTGGGGACTTCTCTAACCCAACCCTCAGAATCAACGAATGGGATTCGAGGAGTTGAGCAGAAGCAACAGGAACACCCCCAGTCCACCGGACTGGGGACTTTTTCAAATCTTCAATCCCTCCCTCAGAGAAAGTCAGTATTCTCTCGATTAGGAAATAAGCCTCAAGAGGAACGAAGAGCCAAGATGTCAGGAGATTCTCTCCAAGTGACGGTTCACAAAGAAATTCCTGAGGGGTCAAGTCAACGGAATGCCATGTCTTATCATGGACATAAAAGGAGACAATATCATAGAAATGCTGATAGAAAGGATTTCATGAAATATGCATCCATTAATGTCATCACTGCCGTTGCTGCTGATTCACCAGATGAGGCTCAATCAGAGGGATCAGATGAAGAGGTTCCTGCTCAAGAAGTTGCGCACACAGACCTAAATGAAGAAGGTGTGCGCACACGTAATCAAAGGCTTACCCAAAATTTGGGTATTCCTTCAAGTAACCCACTTCCCCCTCTCCGAAAAGGATCCAATAAGGGGAAAGGAAAGAATCAGGTTACTTCTCACCCTTCCTCTGAAGGAGGTCAATCGCTCTCATTAGAGCAAAGGCTTGCACAACAGGAGGAAGAAATGAAAGAATTAAGAAGGTTGAATGCAGAACTACTTCAGAGTAGTCTTCTTCTTAAGAATGCTGAAGTCCGACAGCCGAAGGAATTTGTTGTAACTACTGAGATGGATCAGGAATATCCTCCTTTATCAGTACACCCACAGAGGTCTAATCCTACGGGTCAAACGCAACAACGGTTGGCAGCACTACCATTAGTTGCAGCACCAACCTCCACGGCTGTCCAAGCTCCATTCATTGCACCTACCCAAAACCAAGTTCAACCTGACGTTTCTCAAAAGTTAATAACTACTATTGAGTCATTAACAGCTCGGTTAGAAACTATGGAAGGGAAACGGGCGCAAGTTCAACCTGAAAAGAAAGTTTACCCTGAATGGGTAGATTCAATTTCTCCTCCATCCAGTTTTGGAAACCCTATTTTCCCTACTTTCAATGGATCAGGCGACCCTGAACAACATTTGACGCATTACGTGTCTTGTTGTGATCCTATGATGGGAACTCCAGAACAACAAGAAGCAGTGAAACTCAGATGCTTCGTGCGAACCTTGCAAGGACCAGCTTTTGTCTGGTATACAAGCTTGAAATCCCGGTCAGTCATCGGATGGGAGGATCTTCGTCAAAAATTCCTTCTTCAGTTCAGCTCAACTTTGCCAAAAACGACAGTTTTCGATCTTACAAACTGCAAGCAAAGGGAGAATGAAAGAGTCTCTGATTTCATTGCTCGTTGGAAGGGATTAACGTATTCCTTGAGTTTATCACTCCCTCAGGAGGAATTATTGCCAATCTGTGTGGCAAATTTGCGTGACGAATTACGCACGCCATTGATCCCTGTGAAATACACAGGAGGGTTTCGAGACCTTACTTCAATCGCTCAACAGATTGAAGATTCCCTTATGCAGGCTAAGGTTAAATCTCGTGTAATTCCATCAGCTCCAGGAAGAAGAATGGGTAAAGCAGAAACTGCTACAGTTATGCTTAAACAGGCACCTGTACCTATTTCTACTTCAAAACCTTCATCTTCTCGAAGGGCTCCACCTCCTGAACGCCAACAACAAAGGCTGTTTCGTCCAAATGATCAAAAAGATCAACGACGAAAACAATTTGAGGATATGAAGAGTAAAACATACTCTTTCCGAAGTGAGCAAGTTCCTGGTTACTTCATTTCAGCTTTGGAAAATAATTTGGTTCAATTACCAGTGCCGAAGAGACCAAACAAGGAAGGAGATGAAGACCGTCCCAATTATTGTCCCTTTCATCAAATGTTGGGACATCCCATCCAGGAGTGTTTTGTCTTTAAAGACCTCCTACAAAAGATGGTTGACTTGGGACAAGTCAAATTGAAGGGTTCTTCAGCTCATGTAGCGTGTATTACCGCTACAGATCCAGAGGAAGGAGGCGAGTGGCAGGAAGTCAAAAGCAAAACTGCGAAAAAATATGATGATTGGATGGTCAGAAAGACAATCAATCGGACCCATTCCATTTTGCGAACACAATTGAAGAAGCCAATTGTGTCTCCTACAAAAGCTGCAGTGAAGCCTCCATCAAAGGACAAATCCTCAAAAGGGCAGCGTAATTCAAAGAAGAAAGAGGAATCAGAAGAAGATGAGTATGCATCAAAGCCTAAATTGTCTTTGACTCTGGCAGATTTCATGCCATCTACTTCAAAGTCACGGGCACCGTCCCACCAAACGGCACAGCCTAAACAGGCCAACCAGGCAGAGTCTTTATCAGACGAAGAATTGATCTTTGGTTCTGTTAATATGATTCAATTAACAGATTCATATTCCAGTCTTGATGAGCCTGAATTCCCTGTATCAAATAAAGGAACCCGAGGAAGTTCTAGAGGTTCAGGATATAGGGGAAGACGTGGATCTTTCCGAAGCCACTACTCTAATTCTACCCCTGCTAGCACTGTATATGCAGCAGAAACTCGTGGTAGAGCCCTTCAGCGAGCTCAAAATGAACAAGCAAGTTCTTCTGCTAATGGCCAACTCAGCTTCGGCACAATTATTTTGGAAGACCGATTAAAAGTTCCATCTTCTTTATCTCAGCAAGCAAATGGATCTAATCAGTCTAATTTTCCAAAACCTAAGATGTTGCCAACTTCAATACAAGATGCATCAGCTTCCAAAGCATCTGCTTCCAAGATACCTGCTAAACCACATATTCCTATTGGGAAACGCAGGCCTCTAGATCAAAAGTATGATATATTGAAACACTTGGCCCAAGTACCAGCCAAATTATCAATTTTGGATGCTTTGAATCTATCAAGAGATCTTCGGGAAGCACTCATCGAAGCTTTGTCAAGTCCTCAAGAGTTTGAAGCTGAGATTGCTGCAGCTGAAATTTATCACATAGAGAATAATCCTGCAGAATGCCATGCAGTGATATCTTTTACTGATAAAGATGAGGATGATGTTGTGCATGGGCACATAAAACCTTTGTACTTATCTGGAAAAGTCAATGGTATAGATGTTCGAAGAGCTTTCATTGACAATGGTTCAGGAGTCAACCTCATGCCCATTCGCACACTTCGTCGATTGGGCCTCACAGAATCTGATTTATCTCCTTCTACCATGATGTTGCAAGGATATGATAAAAATGAACAAGAACCACTGGGAGAAGTTACGCTCAGAACTCAGTTTGGAGATCTTGTTTCCAATTCAGATTTCATGATTGTTGATCAAGACTCAGCTTTCAATATCTTGCTTGGAAGACCTTGGTTACATCAGCATGCAGCTATTCCGTCATCATACCATCAATGTCTCAAATACTGTTTCGATGGTCAAGTTGGAACATTATATGGTGATAAGGCCCCGTTCAAAACATGTGAGTCTCAATACATTGAGGCGGAATTTTATCACATGAAGGGAAGAGAAAAATCTACAATGAAGGAAATTACCAAAGTTAATGCTCCATATGGTTTGGAAAAAATTCCAATAAATCCATTTTCACATGTGAGTACAGATTATGTGTTACCTATCAGTCAAATTGACAAAATAGGCCCAAATCAAAATACTCTTATGGAAAGATCCATAATGTCAATTACGGCAATCGAGCCAGACAACATGGGAGAAATTGGTAACTTACCAAGCAATGATGAAAGCATAAGTGGTGACGTTTTCATTTCGTCTGCTGAAATCCAACAAGTCTATACTTCGCTAATCAGGCCAGAAGAAGTTATAGCAACACCAGAGGTGAATGTTGATGTCGATTCTCAATCCATCATCTCCTCTTTATTTCCCAAAGAAGACCCTTGTTCATCAATAGGGACGGAAATGGAAGCTTCTTCTTCAAAATGTGAAAATTTTTACATCTCTTATGATCATGAGAATTTTATTTTTTCATCTACTTTGCAAGTAGAAACGGAAGATATAACACATGATGAAGAGGAAGAGGAAGATCTTAGAGATGCTCCTCCAGCATTTGAAGAGGGTATCTCTACCACTGTGGATGAACTCAGAGAAGTAAATCTGGGTACAGAGAAAGATCCACGCCCCACTTTAATTAGTGCGGCCATGACCCTTGAAGAACAAGAGATGTATATTTCTTTTCTAAAGCAAAATAAAGATATCTTTGCTTGGAATTATACAGAGATGCCTGGCCTTGATCCTGATGTTTCCACCCATCATTTGGGTTTGCCAAAAGAACATCGAGGATTCAAGCAAGCCGCGAGAAGAACACACCCAACCTATGCTTCCAAAATCGAGGCTGAAGTGGATAAGCTTATCAAAGCTAACTTCGTCAGAGAAGTTCAATATCCCAAGTGGTTGGCTAATATTGTCCCAGTAAAGAAAAAGAACGGACAAATTAGGGTTTGCATCGATTTCAGAGATCTTAATCGGTATTGTCCCAAAGATGATTTTCCAGTTCCGATTACAGAACTCTTAATTGATGCGACGGCTGGCTATGAAGTACTTTCTTTCATGGATGGATATTCTGGATATAATCAGATCCGAATGGCCCCAGAAGATGAGGAATATACAGCCTTCAGAGCTCCTCAAGGTGTGTTTTGTTACCGGGTGATGCCCTTTGGTTTAAAGAATGCAGGTGCAACATATCAACGCGCCATGCATCGTATCTTCAAACCTTTTCTAGGGAAATTTGTTGAATGCTATGTAGATGATTTGGTGGTTAAATCCAAACAACGTTTTGATCACTTGGCTGATTTGGAAATCATATTCCACAAGCTTCGACAACATAATTTGAAGATGAACCCCTTAAAATGTGCTTTTGGGGTAACCTCAGGAAAATTCCTCGGCTTTGTTGTACGCCATCGTGGTATTGAAGTCGATCCTGAGAAGACCAAATCAATCCTTGGTATGTCACCTCCTCAGAATTTGAAAGAATTAAGAGGACTTCAAGGACACTTAGCCTATATTCGGCGTTTCATCGCCAATTTGGCAGGCAAAAGTTTACCTTTTACCAAATTATTGAAGAAAGGAGTCACTTACCAGTGGACTAAAGAATGTCAAGAAGCATTTGATGTTCTCAAGAAATACCTCTTAAGTCCACCAGTACTCATGCCACCTGTTGAGGGTAGACCTCTTATCCTCTATGTGACAGCTTTAGAGCGATCATTGGGTGCCTTTCTCGCTCAAAAGAATGATACTGGGAATGAAAATAGTCTCTACTATCTCAGTAGAACTATGCTTGAAGCAGAAACCCGGTATTCGAGTATTGAAAAATGCTGCCTAGCATTAATCTTTGCAGTTCAGAAACTGAGACACTACCTGCAACATCACGAGGTCCAATTGGTATCTCGTAATAATCCACTCAAATTCATCCTTAGTCGTCCAATGCTTACAGGACGTCTGGCAAGGTGGGCGGTTATTCTACAGCAGTTCGACATTCAATATGTGTCTCAAAAGGCAATTAAGGGCCAAGATCTGGCTGATTTCCTGGCTGAACACCCTTCAGTGGAAGACACATATTCAGATATCGAACTCCCTGATGAGGAAGTTTTTTCTATTCAAGAGAATCCTCAAACATGGGAAATGTATTTTGATGGTGCTTCTAGGAGTCCAACAGGGAAGAAAATGGAAAATCCTAAATTCAACAAAGTTGGTTTAGGAATTGTGCTCATTTCTCCAGATAAGGCAGTGTTACCTTATTCCTTTTTGTTGTGGGAAGGTGGTACCAATAATGAAGCTGAATACCAAGCTCTCATTGCAGGCTTGGAGTTAGCGCTTCAAGCACAAGTGAATCACTTAAAGGTAAAAGGTGATTCAGACCTGGTAATCAAACAAGTCAATGGGGATTATGCCATCAGAAAAGAAGAATTAATCCCTTTGTATGATTACGTCAGAGAGTTAATGTCGGAATTCCCTTCAGAACCGACATTTTCTTATGTCCCAAGATCACAAAATGCTCAAGCTGATGCACTGGCTAATATAGCCACAGCTTTAGCAGATCCGAATCGGGACGAGACAACCATCGGTATTGCCCACCGTCGTGCAATTTCACCTTATGTTCAAGTCAGAACAGAGGAAATTAATGAAATTAGTCCCATTCCTGAACCATATGGTCATACTACAGGATGGATGTCACCTATCAGGGAATACCTTCAAAATGGAACACTTCCACCTGATAGAGCCAAGAGAGAACAAATTCGGCGACGTGTGGTCAATTTTACTCTTTATGATGGTCCAAACCACCTCGAGAAAATTCTCTACAAACGTGGTTTTGATGGAGTTCTATTCAGATGTATTGATGGTGAAGAGACAATGGCTGTCATAAAAGAAGTGCATGCAGGAGTCTGTGGTGCCCACCAGTCTGGACATAGATTGTCTGATCAAATTCGAAGACTTGGATACTTCTGGCCTTCAATGATACAAGATTGTGTTAATTTCACAAAGAAGTGTCATTCATGCCAAGTATATGCCAATTTCATTCATCAACCTCCAGAGTTGCTTCATACAGCTAAATACTCATGGCCATTTTCCACATGGGGAATGGATGTGGTGGGACCTTACCCTTCAGCTACGGCCAAGCAGTTTAAGTACATTCTTACTGCTACTGATTTCTTTTCCAAATGGGCAGAGGCAGTACCTCTCAAAGAAGTCAGTTCTAAATGCATTGTTAGCTTCATCAAGTCTAACATCATTACTAGATTTGGTGTCCCTCATACCATATTGACAGACAACGGCACCAACTTCTGCTCTTCTGAGGTAAAGAGATTGTATCAAGAATACAACATTAAGTCCAACCATTCATCTCGATATCATGTAGCGGCTAATGGCCAGATAGAGGCCTTCAACAAGACTCTTTCAAATATACTACAAAAGATGGTGGATAAAGATAAGAGGTCATGGCCTGATAAACTCTATCATGCTTTATGGGCTTATCGGACTACCACTCGCAATGCAACGCGGTCTACTCCATATTCATTGGTATATGGAACAGAAGCAGTCTTGCCAATTGAAGTCCAATTGCCCTCACTCAGAATAGCCATTTGTGATCAGTTATCAACAGATGAGCAATCCCAAAAGCGGTTGAATGAATTGGAACAGTTAGATGAGAAAAGATTGTGCACTTTGCACCACTTGGAAATCTATCAGAATCGAATAGCACGAGCTTTTAACAAAAAAGTTCGTCTTCGTTCATTCATTCAGGGAGAATTGGTATTGGTTCTCAGAACACCAATGATACCAGGAAAGAAGCCTCCCAAGCTTGAACCAAAATGGGAAGGACCTTATTCAGTACATAAGGTCTACTCCAATGGAGCGTATTCTCTGATTTCAATGGATGGAGAACACATCACGACTCCAACTAATGCCAGATTTCTGAAGAAGTATTTTGTATAAACACAAAATATTGTTCACAGAACTAAGACTCTTACATTTGGTTCATACAGCAATGGTCCAGTATGACCTTAAACTACAACTACGTCCAGCATGACGATAAACTGTATGGTCCGTGCATATGACCTTAAACTATTCGCACTTATGTCCCTGCAACATGACACTAAACTGTGCAGCACCAATAGTCCTAACTGCAAGACTTTAAACTGCATAGTCCCTGATTTTGTCCTACATGACAATAAACCGTATAGAAGTTCTTTTATTTTGTCCGAGATGACATTAAACTATATTTTGTCCTAGCGACATGACATTAAACTGTGTGGCACTTTCATCGTCCAGCATGACGTTAAACTGTGTTAAGTCCCTTATTGTCCTACATGACACTAAACTGTATTCTGTCCAAGATGACATTAAACTATATTGTGTCCTAGCAACATGACATTAAACTGTGTGGCACTTCCAATGTCCAGCATGACGATAAACTGTAAAAAGATCAGAACTGATATCCTCATATTGATTCACCTTAGTCTTAGCTACATGACTTTAAACTGTACAGCATCAGTTCGTCCTTGCTATATGACGCTAAAACTATACAGCAATGGTCCAGTATGACTTTAAACTGCAACTTCGTCCCACACGACATTAAACTGTGAAAAAGTTCCATAAACAGTCCAGCATGACCTTAAAACTGCATCATTCCTGGTCCATGTATACGACCATAAACTATTTGCAAATATGTCCAGCAAGACGTTAAACTGTGACGTCCTAACTACATGACGCTAAACTGTATAAAAGTCCCTCACGTCCGGAAAGACATTAAACTATATAATCATCAAAAGTCCAGCATGACATTAAAACTGCACAATCCCCCTTTCGTCCAATATGACGTTAAACTATATTGTCCCCTTCGTCTTAACTACATGACGCTAAACTGTACAGAAAATCCCTTTTTTTATGTCCTACATGACATTAAACTGTACATCGTTAAGGTTTTTATTACCTCTTGTTTCTCACACCGAGTATGACTCACGTGAGCTTAGAGCGAACATCAACCATAACACTCCCTTTGGGCCACTAACCATGTGTAAGTCCCAACAACATTTTTTTTAGATCATTGTCCACAAAAACAACTTGATCATTAATTCATTCTTTAATTGAACTACACAGACTTTGATCCTTGCCCTCCAGGCTGGGTATGTAGGCAACCTCCCAAAGGTTCAAGCCCAAAAACAATCTCTTCACATTGGTTCACCACAATCTCATATGATGATGATTTGTGAAACCACCCTTGGAATCAATATCTTTACATTGATTCACTTTCGTCCTTGTTATATGACGTTAAACTATACAACACTTTTGTCCAGTACGACAATAAACTACAATATTCTTTGATTTCCTCATTTGAGAAGGAACCATTATTAAACATTGATTCTTTTTCAATCATGGTTTTCATTTTCAAAAAGACTACGTACATACATGGTAATGCCTAAACTTTTTATCTTAGGTTAAAACCATCATTGCACTAAAGTCCCTTTTCACCCTTCACATGTACGAACCAAATTTGTACAAAGGGTAGTTTCTAGAACTACGTGGACTTGATTCCCATCTTTATGGGATACGTAGGAACATTCGAGTGTCCCTCGAATCCAGTCCCAAGTCTTTTGGGCCTAACCCCAAATTTCACTTTCAGTCCCTTGGCTGAAAAGTCCTCATGAAAACACACACTGTGTATTCATTATTATGGTCCAAATTCTATGACCCTAAACTAAGATCACTCATCCTTTCGTCCTGCACGACGTTAAACTGCATTTCAAGAACTACGTATGGCTTGATTCTCATTCTTATGAGATACGTAGTGAAGTCCAAAATTTCAATTCAGGACCCAGCCACAACATGATTATGGTTTTCATTGACCTATGTATCTCTATATACATTGGAAAATACCCATCTTTATGTATTATAATCCTAACCTTAAATATTTTCAGATCTTCATAACCCTTTTCATGACTTATGGTCACAAAAATGTCAAACTTCTGAGAATTCTTTTGCCTAACTATGCAGCACGTGCCCATAGGTGGCCTTGCATAAACAGTCCACATAACAGACTTGTCAGCCAAGAGATGCTATTTATTTGACCATGCAGCCAATGCCCATAGGTGGCCCTGCATGTTTTCAACCCCCTAACGGGTTTGTTAAATAATAGTAACTTCATTCTTGGGAAGAATGCCTCTTTTGTCCTTATTTGTCTTAAACGACAGTATGTAGGGATCCGCAAAAATAGCCATCCTTAACGTATTTGTCCCATATCCTTTTTCATGATCTGAAATTATTCAAGTCTATGGTTTATTCTTCTTCCCTACGTTTGGGTCAGACCTTCGTAGGAGTGATATTCATCCAGTTCTTCGATATTCTTGTTTGAAAATATCTTCTCCATATTCAAGTACCTCTTTCCATACAACAAACTCTATGCTTTAGAAAATTTGAATCTCCATAAACTTTCACTGGCTTTTAGCACTAGGAAAGTAAATTTCTGAGAGTTCTTTTGCCTAACTATGCAGCACGTGCCCATAGGTGGCCTTGCATAAACAGTCCACATAACAGACTTGTCAGCCAAAAGATGCTATTTTATTTGACTATGCAGCCAATGCCCATAGGTGGCCCTGCATATTTCAACCCCCTAACGGGTTTTGTTAAATAATAGTAACTTCATTCTTGGAAACTACTTCTTCTAATGCTATTTAGCTCTTTTTCATATCATTCCTCAGATTCAAATATTCTTAAGTCATAGTTTACATATTTTCTCTCATACTTGAGTATGGTAATTTGTTTTCAGATAAATTATCAAGGAATTGAATCCATTTTAATCCATTTTTCGGTCAAAGCTATTTCGACCTTAAACATTAGCCCCTTTATGTCCGGCGTGCATGACTTTAAACTGCCCACACAAAAGACAAAGGAACTTTGAATAAAATTCAAGTTCCAGCACACTTGCGTGCTGCCTTCTGTGCCCTGAAGACTTGCGCGCCCCCTTTTCCTTTGAATGAATTCAATTTCCTCAGAGTCAAATCCTCATTTCTTTCCGGATCCAACTCTGAGGGGGGACTTTTGTTGACGCTCCTTTCGTCACAGAATCTAAAGATCGGAAAAGGGGAAAATCTGAGCTCAATGTGATTCATCCTTTGAAGAAACATCAAAAATCGACAAAGGGATGAACAAGGAGAACATTACCCATAGGCCGCGCAAGTTCCCTCATGGTCGCGCAAGTACACTTGCGCGCCGCCTAGTGGTCGTGCAAGTACTTGCGCGACACCTTATGGTCGTGCAAGTGACTTGCGCGACCTAAGTGATAACCGCCCGGTAACCGCACGGTAACCGCCCAGGGTCTTCTTTTGCCTATAAATAGACCCTGTGGGCCCCCCATTCGGGAGGATCTTTTTCCAGAAACTCGGATCAAAGCTCCCGACGCCCAAGTCTCTTCTCAAAGCTTCCAGAACACTTCTAAGGTAATTTCTTACCTAGAATGGAAGATCTAAAGGGAAGAAGGAAGGCCTAAGTGTTGAAACTTATCAAACACTTGCGCGCCGACTTAATTCCTTTAATATAACTTGCGCGTCCCCCTTCTGGAAGAACCTCAAGAGGATGGGAAAGGGTTTAATAAAGAGTCGCTCAAGTAATTCAACTCTGGTTGAAAATCGCGCAAGTATCCCTTATGTCGCGCAAGTATACTTGCGCGACCAATACTTGCGCGCCGCCGCAGGACTTGTGCGACCTTCACTACTTGCGCGCCCCTATCTTTTTGGGTGCCCATCTTGCCCTTTTTCACCCCTCTTAAGCCATTTCACCCTTCCTATTCAAGATTCAGTCTTCAAGATACTCTTCAAAGCCATTTATGGCATGATTTCTTGATTTGACATCCTTATCTGAAAGGAATTATGTGAAATATCTCTCAAAACCTAGTGATTTAAACATCTTTATGTCACCAAAGATTGAGAGTTCATTCATTCAACCTCATCCTTTAAGATGAGAGAATCCTAACCTGGGTTTCCTTTTCAGGAATAATCCCCAGTTATAAAACCTTTAAACTTGGGCATCTTCCTTAAGAATAAGCCCCAATCAAAGTCCTTTAAACTTGGGCATCCTCCTCAAGAGTAAGCCCCAAACCTTAATCCCTAACCTGGGTCTCCTTTTCAGGAATAAGACTCAGTCATAACCTTGGGCTTCCTTTTCAGGAGTAAGCCCCAAGTCCCCTAACCTAGGCTTCCTTCTCAGGAATAAGTCCTAGTCATAAATCTTGGGCATCTTTCTTAAGAGTAAGCCACAAGTCTCTTAAAATTTCTCTTAACCAGTCATAAATTTCCTTTGATTTGGGTTTCCTTTTCAGGAATAAAACCCAATCATAAGTCCCCTCCTAACTTGGGCATCCTCCTTAGGAGTAAGCCCCAAGATTAGAGTATTCAAATCTCCATGAAGCACATATAACTTTGTGGACCCTGTTCATGGATTTTCTTCCTAAAAGTAAATCCTAAACCTTCGCCTATCTGGGCAGTCATCTATACATAATCCCCAAAACAAATTCTTATGATTGCATCTTTTATGGCACAATTGTCTAAATTTTACCAATACCTCTTGTTTCTCACACCGAGCATGACTCACGTGAGCTTAGAGTGTAAAAGTAATTATGACATTCATCTTTGAGCCATCAATCATAAAACATCATATCCCATTCCTCGAACTACGTGGGTTCTGATTCCTTTTTTCAAAACAAAGGATACGTAGGTAGCCCATTCATGGGTTCGATCCCAACATTGAAATAATCTCTGTCCTTCTGAATGACGATAAACTTCAAGTGCCCCACTGAGTGGCTTTAAAACCAGCCTGGTCATCAAAATGACCAAGAGACTTTTATATAAATGTTTTGAAGGATACCATTGACCAAGAATCTCTAAACAAATATAGATGATTCTATATTGATGAAGAACCTCGAATACATATAAAAGATTCTCTAAATTTCTTGCATATTTAATCATTGATTGTTAAAACTAAAGGAAAGCTCATTTTATACTTGGTAATGTAATAAGAATTCACGAACTTAACTTAAATCTATAAAGAGAGTCCCGGAGTAGACAATAATTCCCCTCAAAAAGGTGTGATGAGTCCGACCTCCCATCCTCTCGACCAATGCAAATTCCTAAGCCTTATTAGCCCACAAGCTAATGAGCGCCTGCCTTTGGAAAGTAGGTCCAAACAGATGTGGAATCATTGGATGTTTCCGGTTCTACGAACAAACCCGTTAGAAACCGATCGGAACGTTTGAATCTCCCGTCCAGGAGGTCATCCCCGGATTCCGCGCGAAACAATATCACATTATTTTTATAACCAGAATATAATCCATGAGCCCAAAAGCACCAATACATTAATTATTCCGCTTCAACTGTAGTAATAGCATAAGATTGGCCTTGATCCCTTGGCCTTTTCTGAGGTAAGTTTCCCTGACGCTTAGGACATTCATTTGCATAATTCCCCATTTCCCTACAATTGTAGCTTTCAACATTGATAGCCTCTTTCTTTCCCTTGCAATCACGTGCCTGGTGACCTTTTTCTCCACATTTGTAACAAACTCCCATTCCTTTCAGGCAAGTACTGGGGTGATTCTTCCCACAATTATTGCATAATGGAAAATCCTTCTTTCCCTTTTTCCATTTATCCATTTCTTGTTCCACCGTTCTCCTCTTCTCTTGCTTTACTTTGTTGTCATAAGACTTAGAGAATTCCTTTTCTGTCTTAATAGCACACGAGACAATATCTTCGTATGTTGAGAAAGATTGTGATACTAAAGCTTGACGGAGAAATGGTTTTAACCCATCAAATAAACGATCAATATTACTTCTTGGGTTACGTATATAATCTGCAGCATGCCTTGATAACCTTGTAAAGTTAGCCTCATAGTTTGCGACATTCTCATCCTCCTTTTGTCTCAGACTCAGAAATTGCCTTTCCATATCTGCTCGATGGTCATGTGGAAAGTATTTTTCTAAGAAAAGATCTTTGAACTCTCTCCATTCCATACTTGATACTTCTTCATCTTCCTTTGTATTTTGAATCAATGACCATCATTGATCGGCATCTCCAGTGAGGCGGTAGACTACCATGACAACCTTCTCCCTTTCACTACTCCCCAAGGCGTGGAATATTTTCTCTAAGGAGTTAATCCATTGATCAGCTACTAATGGATTTTTACCCCCATTAAATGTTGGCGGTTGTTTCCTCATGAACCGGTCTAACATTGATCCTCCACGTTGCGGATCAGGGTGCTCCATACGAGTAAGGTTATTATTCATAACCTGAGTGAGTTGTTCCAGTATGGTAATAAGTTGATCAGCACCATTTGTATCTCCAGATCCACAATAATTATCTTGAGCAGGAGGGCAATCCCTACATGGAGTGCATGCATTGATACGGTTTCCATTCCTTCCACTAGGCACCATTTCTAAACAATGGCATAAACTAGATTAGTTTATGAATCAAAATACATAATTCCATACTTGTAAAACACTTAACACTAATTGAACTATTTATGGATATAATCCATAATCATAAAAAAGTTTTTCTTTGAGGAAGTATATACTCATAACCCTTCATAGTGGTTTGTAAAGAAAATGAGAATTATCCTAAGCATATCCCCCGGGAGTGTCGTAACCAAGAGTGCATCAAGGCCTGTTGTCATGCACCAGTTCTCGTTCGAGTCTAGCTCAAAGCGGTGTTTTCAGGTTTTACCCCTAGGTACATCTGTGCCAGAGCTGCCTCTACCTGCTCGTATCCAGACAGGGTTGTATTGCTCGGAAAACTTGCAAAATCTCTACAACAACAAAATTTTAGGAAGTTCTTCTATACTAATCCTCAAAGTCTACCTTTGGGATATGTGCTCTAATCAGAGTTTATCTAAATCTAGCTTCCAAGGTTAGTACTAAACTGCCTCTGATACCAACTGTAACGCCCCAACCCCAGCTACCTAGAGTCGGTGCATTACTTCATAACATTGGCATGATCACAAAAGATCAAGTCTCGAAAGACCGATTAGTTTAGTAGCCTTGGAAACAGTAGATACATTCATAAATGTTACATTACATCATAAAGTGAAAAACTAAAATAAAAAAGTCTCCATAGTCCACACTCATATCCTCTTCTGACTATCCCTGCAGGTCATTCATAAAATACATCTTCACATCCTGGAAAATATTAAAACATTGAAAGGGGTGAGCTCAGATGCTCAGTAAGGATAACAATATAGCAGAAGCTTTCATAAATAAACATAAACATTTATGGCAATGTATAACTAAAACAAAAGCCTTTTAAACTTGAACTTCAACATAATATGGCAAAAGTAAAATTAGATAATGTCATTTACTTATTCACATGGATATTCTACTGGTTGAATAATCACATGCAATATCAATAACCACTTTCATAATGATGGAATGCATAATGCCAGACTATCATAACCACGTAGTCAAGGCCTTGTTCCAAGACCACAAATAAGATTTTGTCAAGGCCTCATGCCAAGACACTAGTTTGTCTCATGAGACCTATCGATGCATCGAGGAGCTGTAGCGGGCTCCACCTGTCACTTATTAATTCCAATGCATTCCTCATATGAATAGGTTTAAACACATCATAAACCATAACATGCATAAAGGAAACATAAAATTTCCACATTTCAATCACAAGATATCAATACAACACATTGATATAATAAAAACACTTTCAAAACCATTTTCAATACCAAAATAAAAGAAAGTTAAAACTTTGTATTTATTTTTCATTAAAAAAAAGTGATGGCTTGTAGAGGAAGCCGAAACTCAAATAATGGTCATGGCGGCGGAAAAGTCATTTTCGCCGCATATGTACGGAAAGAAAAACATCCCCTTTTTGTCATTTAGTAAAACAGTTCGTATAAAAAAAGATTCCTTTTGAATAAATGTAAAAGTCAAAGGGGTTTATACACCGTATAAAAGAAAGTTGTGTATAAAACCAAATATGCCTCAATGAAAGGAGATTGAGACGAAGTCCTTAAAAAGATAATTTTTAAAATAACATAGATCTATTATGTGTATTCACTATATGTACACATAAATAAAGTATAAATACAAGATAGGACATAATAATATCATGACATAATTTGAAAGTAAGAGATTAACCCAAAGAATGGAAATTGGGTTAAGAAGTTCCCTTACCTTGTGTCTTGTCTTGACTCGACCGTTAATTAACCTACTGAATAATAAACTAGAGTTAATTTATAATTGCTTAAGAACCTTTTTCAAGTTTTTATTCCTTTTATATCACTTATTACCATGTTATGAACATTATGTAACTATTTAAGTTAATAACGGTCGTTTTGTCGATCTTTGGTACTTGAGTCAAAAATAAACTTATTATAATTAAAAGTTGTTCATGTGGTGAAATATCCATTATATACAGATTTATATTCATGATGTAGATATCATATATATCATATATTTCCAGTATATACATTCATTTATAATATTACGTAACATTTAGAGGTAAGAAATGAAATGCACCGTTCATGGAGACGGTAAGCCGTACGTACGCATGAACGCTACTTTCATTTCTATTTAATATTTAATGGAATGAAATCATAATGATATAAATGTATAATATAATTCCAGTATAATATAGTGTATAATACCATTCACTCCATCCTTTATACATTCCACATATGGTATTACCGATTCAAATCACTTTGAGGGAGCGGTAGTCCGCACTTCCTAAAATGAAAATATCGCGTTTACCCATAATGGAAACCATAAAGGTATGCCATAAATGAAAGATACATAACCTTAAGTAAAACATAAACATATTATATATCATATATATAAATATAGTGACATCTTAATGTCCACCTTTGAAGGTGTTATATGAGTGTTGAACAATCATCGTTTCGTGAGGCAGAAATTCGTCATCCACAGAAACAGTATGTTCTTTAACCATTAGATGTAGGTGTGTGTAAGTGTAGCTCAAATCCCTCTTATAAAAACATCCTAGTATATTGAGTATACTGTTGTTGTTACAAATAAAAAGAGTTTAGGGGGTTGGATAAGAAAAATAAAACAAAATAACATAAGAGAAGACATTACCTTAAAATCGGGTAACTCTTTTGATTTGAGCCAAAGGCTTATTTGGGAAGGATTATTCCCAAAGTGATGCTTCTAGGAGTAAGGGAGGGAAGTTGGGGGAGTTTTTGGGTAGAGTTTGGCTGAGCCAAATGGTTTTAAAGTGTGAATAAGGTGGGAGTGGTGGGGGCCTTTTATAAGTGGAGAGGAGGGGCACTTTTGGAAAGTAATGAAATGTTATTTTATTATACAATGCTTTTCAGATTATAAAGGTCCCACACTTGTATAATTCGAGGCTAAGGTGATAAGGGTTATAAATATACTCATCCAATAGCTTTTTGACATGTGTAAGCCTTGTATTTTACATTATCTTTTCATTTTATTTAAATCATTAATTAATGAGGTAATCGCTGCATCATCATGGTGTCATAAATAATTTAATTTATTTAATGTATAAAAATTATAAAACAAATATCATGATGTAGGAAATCTTTTTATATTTCTAATGAATATTTATAGTCAAAAATATGACTTGTATAACCCCATTTAAAAATTGTTTTAGTAAAACAACTTATGTTTGTGACATTTTTATTTTAACTTTAAATAAAAGTTATTTATGTCATTTTCCAACCAAAGTGGCTCCATGGGGTCCCCAAGTTGACCCATGGATTTTCTTGGTCTGCCATGACTCATCCAATAGGGGTAGAATAAGTGTCAAGGTCATTTCATGTTTTTATAATATCATTTTTACCTTAAATTTCACTAATTACCTTTAATTGCGATTAATTAAACTTAAAAGTTACTATTCACCAAAAAATTATTTTAATCCCATTGAACCACATTTTACTTCCTAATGGCAACCATATATGTTAGATTTTTGAAAATCAAATCACAGAAGTGGTAATGTTTCATTTAAACGAAAAATCAGTTTTTTAACTACCACTTAGTGGTTTCACTATTCATCAAAAATTGAAGTTTTTCAGAACAATGCCAAAATTTCACCCTAAGATATAATTGATATTCCGAATTCAAAAATGATTTATATTTTACAAAATTCCTAACATATAAGTTTCATTAATTAATTTAATAATTAATTCCCGTTGTCACAACAAATAGCGTGTTTTTAAGAAATAATATATATCAAAAGATTGACAATTGTTTATGTCCAATTTCAAAGTGAAATTAATTCTAATGAACACCATTGGATAGAATGGTAAAAATATATTTTAATTATACTTTAAAACCACTAAATAGTATAATTTATGACTATAAATTATTTTGATTAAAAAAGTTGTTTTTAAGTATTTTTCACTATTCATAAAAAATTGGAAGTTCTCAGAAAATTACAAAAAAATCAACTTTGGATAATTTCGATATTACGAAAAAATGAAGTCCATTTTGAAATAGAAAATTTCTATAATTTTAAAAAGTGGGTATTACTATTCATAATGGCTACTTTGATTAGTCGCGGTGTGTTAGAACTCGAAGTTGCGTACAATGCAAGCTATTACATTATTGAATGAGAAGTGTATCATAGAAGCTCGGGGTGTTACATTCTCCCCTCCTTCAATAAATTGCGTCCTCGCAATTTGAAATTTTTCTTTGAAAATAAATGGTTGAAAATGGAAAATACCTTTGTGGAAAACCCACATCGGAAATAAGGTTAATAAAAATATAACATTAAAAGAAATAAAGAGAAGTACAAAGGTCACTCGAGATAGCCCATACTATGATTATATGTAAATATGGATATGGAGGAGAAACAAACCATCAAGGTCTGATGGAGAGTTGTAGAAATCAGGATTAGGAGAAAGTTAACCACAAGAAAATCACAAACTTGTGATTGGTTAAACGATCATTGAATCCCCAGTTGGAAAAGTTAACCGACAACGTTTTTGTTTTAAGTTAACTTTGATAAAGTTGAGGAGTTTATTTAGGAGATTTACTAAGAATGTAAGGGAATATACATACTTGTTATGTAGACTTTCATAAAAAAATCTACCACAAACCCATCTTTCACTCTAAAAGGTAATAGAACTCAAAAATATTCTATTTATCCTAATTGTATAAGGTTCCAAATATTAACACATACCATTTAGATTAGTAAAACTGTTTTGTAATTACTAGGGACTTCCTGTAGGCTAATGGTAGGTAATAAAGGGTTGTCGCACTATGGTTGTGGATTTGATTCCTGCAGCTTTGTCCGATGCGACGGGTTATGCCCCACCCTGCAGGTTGTCCTTTTCCTAAAACTATAGTATTATAATATTCCAAAAATAATATTCATAAATGTTTTAACCTTAAACAATACTATCCAAAGTTCAACTTAATCCATTACAACCTTTATAGTTATCCAAAATACCTCTATCCAGACTTTCTCTAAAAGGTCTCTAAATTCTAAAATCAATTGTAACATCAGATTCCCCAAAAAAAGTAATGTTTCTCTTATTGTCACATACTAAAAATATGATTTCCTTCATCATATTAAAACCTTAATGATAACAAAAAGTACTACAGTACAATCCTTATATATATCACATTATTTTTATAACCAGAATATAATCCGTGAGTCCAAAAGCACCAATACATTAATTATTCCGCTTCAACTGTAGTAACAGCATAAGATTGGCCTTGATCCCTTTTCCTTGTCTGAGGTAAGTTTCCCTGACGCTTAGGACATTCATTTGCATAATGCCCCATATCCCTACAATTGTAGCATTCAACATTGATAGTCTCTTTCTTTCCCTTGAAATCACGTGTCTGGTGACCTTTTTCTCCACATTTGTAACAAACTCCCATTCCTTTCAAGCAAATACCGGGGTGATTCTTCCCACAATTATCGCATAATGGAAAATCCTTCTTTCCCTTTTTCCCTTTATCCATTTTTTGTTCCACCGTTCTCTTCTTCTCTTGCTTTACTTTGTTGTCATAAGACTTAGAGAATTCCTTTTCTGTCTTGATAGCACACGAGACAATATCTTCGTATGTTGAGAAAGATTGTGATACTAAAGCTCGACGGAGAAATGGTTTTAACCCATCAAAGAAACGATCAATCTTACTTCTTGGGTTACATATATAATCTGCAGCATGCCTTGATAACCTTGTAAAGTTAGCCTTATAGTTTGCGACATTCTCATCCTCCTTTTGTCTTAGACTCAGAAATTGCCTTTCCATATCTGCTCAATGGTCATGTGGAAAGTATTTTTCTAATAAAAGATCTTTGAACTCTCTCCATTCCATACTTGATACTTCTTCATCTTCCTTTGTATTTTGAATCAATGACCATCATTGATCGGCATCTCCAGTGAGGCGGTAGACTTCCATGAAAACCTTCTCCCTTTCACTACTCCCCAAGGCGTGGAATATTTTCTCTAAGGAGTTTATCCATTGCTTAGATACTAATGGATTTTTACCCCCATTAAATGTTAGCGATTTTTTCCTCATGAAGCGGTCTAACATTGATCCTCCACGTTGCGGATCAGGGTGCTCCATACGAGTAAGGTTATTATTCATAACCTGAGTGAGTTGTCCCAGTATGGTAATAAGTTGATCAGCACCAATTGTATCTCCAGATCCATAATAATTATCTTGAGCAGGAGGGAAATCCCTACATGGAGTGCATGCATTGATACGGTTTCCATTCCTTCCACTAGGCACCATTTCTAAACAATGGCATAAACTAGTTTATTTTATGAATCAAAATACATAATTCCATACTTGTAAAACACTTAACACTAATTGAACTATTTATAGATATAATCCATAGTCATAAAAAAGTTGTTCTTTGAGGAAGTATATACTCATAACCCTTCATAATGGTTTGTAAATAAAATGAGAATTATCCTAAGCATATCCCCCGAGAGTGTCGTAACCAAGAGTGCAGCAAGGCCTGTTGTCGTGCACCAGTTTCCGTTCGAGTATAGCTCAAAGCGGTGTTTTCGGGTTTTACTGTAACACCCGATACTTTTATGTTATATAAATTATCAAAGGAATCTTTTTCTACACAACACTTGCTTGACTTGCTTTACACGCAATCGCGACCTTCCTCGATAGCTTGCGTCGTACGCAATACCGAGTTTCACTAAACAACAATATGCTATTAAAACTAGCCGTTGTGAATAGTAATAACCACTTTTTGAAATTTTATAAATTTTATTTTTCAAAATGGACTTCATTTTTGGACTCAGAATATCGAAATTAGCCTAGGGTGAAATTTTGGTATTTTTCTGAAAACTTTCAATTTTTGGTGAATAGTGAAACCACTAAGTGGTAGGTTAAAAAACTGAATTTTGCATAAAACTTAATTTTACCGCTTCTGTGAATGGAATTTCAAAAATCCGAGAGACACGGTTAATATCAAGGACTAAAATGTGGTTCAATGAGATGAAAATAATTTTTTGGTGAATAGTAACTTTTTACTATTTTTACCGCGGTTAATAGTAAATAGGGTAACTAAGGGTAAATATGATATTAATATTACCCTAACACATGTCCTAATTCTATTGGACAAGTGTAATTCGACCAAAAACAAACTTAGGAAGAAAATATGACCATTTAGGCCCACTTGGATTAGATTAGGACATTTATTATTAATTTATTTAAAGAAGGGTTAAAATAGTTAAAATCAAAGTTTAATAAGTAAATCATTTTTAATATGGGGTTATACATAAGATAAATTCGATTGTAAATATTCCTTAGAAAGCTAAAAAGATTTCATACATGATGGTATTTTATTTGTAATTTTTAGACATCAAATAATGTAATTTATATATGACACAAAGATGATGCAGTAATTATCTTATTAATGAAATATTGACATAATTGATGTTATAAACACCAAAATAAATGTAATTTGAGACTTTTTATGAATTCCACTAATTTTCTAGGTTACTATGATATATTAGTATTGATTTAATCAACTTGGTTTGAACATATAATTCTGTTATGACTTTCACAAAAATCATATATCAAATAGTGTCAAAATTGACACAAAATAGTTTTTAAATCAAATATTATATTATTAATTGTTATTGTTTTCCTAAAAATCTAAGGTTCGGCCAAATGACTTAGATAAGGATATATATATTAATAATAAACAATTTGGGGTTCGTTTGGCATGTTATAGTAAGTGTATTAACCATATAGTGAAAGAAAACAAAAAGACATGGTAAAAGTTAAATTATTTAACTTAGAGTTAAATCTAATTGATAAGGTTAATATAATACCCTAAACTTGTCTAAATCCTATTGGTTGATAGGATTTCGACTCATCCCCACTTTATCTTCGAAATAAGACCCTTTGGAACCATTATAAACCGATTTTGACTTTAATATAAAATAATATTTTGAGATATTCCTAAGGTGCCCCTCTCCTCCCTTATAAAAGGGCACCTCCTCCCCCTCCTCCTCACACCAAATTGAGCACTCAAGCTCGGCCAACCCCTGCCATTTTCTCCTCTCCACTTCCCTAGAATAATCCTAGAGGTCCTGGTCTTCTCCAAAGACCAATCTTAGTTCCTTAAGTGGAGGATTCAAATAAGCGTTCCAAAGAAGAGGTAATATCCATTACCGATCTTTTCAATTTCTTTCTTCTTCAACTTCTTCTTCTTTAGTTGTTTCATGATAAAGTAATAACATCAGTATTACTTACATACTGATATGTTATTATAAATATGAAACAACCCTAATTCACCTTCTATCCATCCTACGGAAAAATGAAATCACCACGCGTGCGTACGTACGGAATACCGTCTCCACGCCGTGGTGTAATCTATTTTCCACCATCACCTTACAAGGATGGGTATAATGGTGTAATGAGTAACTACATATGATTATTATGAAGTAATATTGATACTGAAATAATATATATATACTCCAATACAATTCCACGATCATAGGAACGATATCATCACTCGTGCGTACGTACGGAATACCGTCTCCACGATGTGATGCGACTCGTTCTACATGATCTTCATTTCATAATGATTATATAAATGAATTGAATAAATGAATATGGTATATACTACACTAATACCATTCTGGAAATGAATTATCTATAACCTGAAGATAAGAATAAGAATTTATTCGACAAAACATGCATAAGAACAAAAAGTTATAAAGACCCGAGTAACAAGTAACAATGAAATATTACTAACAAGAAGCTAATAATATGACCATATATGATATCATATAAATATGTATGATTCTGGAATAAGTCAATAACATTATTTAAACCATTATACAGGAGCTTCGGACACGTACAAAGCTAATCGGACCTAAGGTAAGGGAAAATACCACAATCTCATTTTTATTCGAGATTGTTTATTCGTAAGTATTTACTGGGGTGTATTTTATCATCCACATCCATGTTCCCTCAATATGTAATATTGTTTCCATCCACTTGCAATAGTTTAAATCCAATTTTACTCTTAGGTGAGTTTTTAGTAAAGAATATGAAAGGAATCTTTTGTCGTTTTTCCGTACGAGGTACTTTTTGACTTTTCCGACAAAAGTACGAAGAATGTTTTTTTTAACTTATACGGCATGAATGGATTTTTAAAACATTATTTCCAAGAAGCTTCCTTTACAAGTTTTCAAGTTTATTTTTAATCAACTTCTTTTAGTTTAAAGTTATATGACATGTTAAGAAAAGAAAAATGTTTTTGAAGTAGAAAGGATATTTTCCTCAAGAATAAAGTTCAAGTGTTTTATCAAAATTATTTTTCATCTAAGATAATAAAGGGTTATATTTTTATCCCTATTATTACATTGATTTGATCATGTTGTGATGGAATTATTTTTATGAATTCCTTTATCTTATATGAATTGATTTATGATGTCATGATGTTTCAAGAATCCCATTTTTGTTACATGTGTTATGCGATGATGTATGTTTTATGATTATGTGGCACACATAAGAAAGGATTCATTATAAGATGGGTGGGACCTATATCTCCCTCCAATGCATTGGGTAAAGATTTTATATCTCATGAGATAGACATGGCTGGAACGGAAGGTTATTTCGGTTCAGTGATACAGGACTGAAACGAGGAGTGAACTCGGTTCAGAAAGGGACTTTGTCCACTAAGATAGTCTTGGCAATGAGTCATGACTAACAAGAAATGATTTTCCATGATTATGTGTGCATGCCACAAAGTTTCAAGTTTTGTGTTATGATTTTGGGGATCTCATTTTCACTTCTATGATTTATTCCATGTTAAGATATTATGATCTCTTTTGCAGGTTTTGATTTTCAAAAAGATATGATATGATTTTTATTTCCTTTATTTGCCCTTGCTGAGCATTTGAGCTCACCCTTTTATGTTTTCTTTTCCCCAGGTCAGGAAGATGGATATTAAGTAGAATATGCTAAAAGGGACCCTAGATATGATGAAATAAATGGGAGACACTGTAGAAGATTTATGAACCAGTTGTTTATGTTTCCCAGTTTCTAAAGACATTATACCTATACGGTCCTTTGTGGTTTTGTCATATGTTGTAATAAGTGTGCTTCAATTTTGAAGTATTAACAATGTATGTAAAGTATGGGTCGTTATAGTTGGTATCAGATGCAAAGGAGGTAGGAATGTATCCGATCCTTGGGAACTCTCACATGTGAGCGTTGGACGAAGCATGGCTCTCCGCCCAAGGGCTTCATGAGGAAATGGCTGCCACTGGGGATGGTGGTGTGTCCCGCCCAGGGGGTGTAGCCGCCCATGGAGTGCCCTGATAGGTATCAATTATAGTCCACTGGAAGTAATTCCAGACCGTTATAGTTGGTATCAGAGGAAAGGTATAGTCAACCTTTGGAAACTAGGATGTGAAAGCCTTAGTAAGAACCCTAAGGATAAGTCTAAGCATAGAACACAATCTTAGTGTTTTAGAAATGGCCTTGAATAACCTAGGATAAGACCATAAGCATGAAAATTTTATTCTTGAATTATGTGGTTTCCTATTATAATTAGTGTTGCTCACACTATTCTTCTTGGTTTTAGTCAATGGCTGGAACCCGAAGGAACCGTGTTAATGAGGAATGCGATGGGCAATGCAATGATTGTCCCCCTGAGCAACCAAACGATATGGGAGCTGGAATGCAAAATCTTTTAGCCATGCTCACACAACTTTCTCAAGCTATGAATCATGCAGGATTTCCAAACGAGCAAAGGAGGGAGCAACATTCTGTTGAATCCTTCATGAGGCAGCGTCCACCTTCTTTCAGCGGGTCTACTGATCCATTAGTTGCTGAACAATGGATTAGTACTACTGAAAAGATATTTTCAGTTCTTCAATGTTCTGAGCATGATAAAGTCATCCTAGCAGTGTATCGTTTGGAAGGAGATGCTGATCAATGGTGGAATCTTGTTAAGAATACGAGGCAAAGGGATGAAATTGAGTCTATGGAATGGGACGAGTTCAAGAACTTATTTTTCAATAAGTACTTCCCTCATATTCTCCGAACAAAGATGGAGAAAGAGTTTCTTGAACTGAAGCAAAGGGATGATGAATCTGTTAGTACCTATGAAGCAAATTTTACAAGACTTGCAAGGTACGCTTCTGGTATTATTATCCAACCTGAGAGTAAGATCGATCGATTCTTTAGTGGCTTAAAACCAAGTCTTCGAAGGGCGTTATCCATAAGGGACTTCAATAGCTACGAGGAAATCGTTCGATGTGCTCTCAAAGTCGAGATGGAGATTGGAGTAACCCATCAGTCACATGGGTTTGATAAGAAGAGGAAGATGGAATTCAAAGGAAACTCTAAAGAGAACACTGAAAAGAAGATGAACTTTCCATTATGCTCAAAGTGTGGAAAGAAACATGGAGGGAGTTGTCTTAAAGGGACAAGTAAATGTTTTAAATGTGGAAAGGAAGGTCATCGGGCATTTGAATGCCGTGATAATGGGAAGAAGATGTCTAATGATGCAAACAAAGGAAGGGATACACAGAATGAACCTACTACACTTCAATGTTTCAAGTGCAAGGAGATGGGGCATTATGCCAATCAATGCCCAAATCCAAGGGTTGATGATGATGGTCGACGTCAACAAAATCTTAAGGCTAAAGACAAAGGAAAGTCACATGCAATTTCTATCAGCGATGTGGAGTACGATAACGATGTGGTGAAAGGTACACTTACCATCCACTCTAAAGTAGCAAATGTTTTATTTGATTCTGGATCCACCCAATCTTTTATTTCTGAAGACTTTTCTAAGGGTATCACCGTATTACCTCAACAATTAGATGTTGAGTTAGCCGTGACAACACCTAATGGCACATCAATCGCATCAAAAGTTTATAATTCTTCTCCGATCGAAGTTTGTGGGAAAGTGCTTCCTGCAAATCTTGTGATCCTTCCTTTAGTGGAATTTGATGTGATTCTTGGCATGGATTGGCTTTCTCTACATGGAGCTCATATCAATTGCCAAAGAAGGGAAGTCACATTTCATATTCCAGATCAATCTACGATCGTATACCAATGCAAGGATGAACATAACCTTCCAGTGGAAATTTCTTCCATATTATGGGTATTGATTCCACTAAATGAAGGTTATTTATCTCAAATGGTTGGTGAGAAACTCAAGATTAAGAATATGCCCATTGTACGGGAGTTTGATGATGTCTTTCCGGAGGAATTTCCGGGTCTTCCACCAAATCGTGAAGTTGAGTTTTCAATAGAACTCGTACCGGGTGCTTTGCCTATTTCAAAGACACCTTATAGAATGGCCCCAATTGAGTTGCAGGAATTGAAGAAGCAACTCCAAGAGAATCTTGATAAGGGATTCATATGCCCTAGTGCGTCACCTTGGGGAGCACCTGTTCTATTTGTTAAGAAGAAAGATGGATCAATGAGACTCTGCATTGATTATCGAGAACTTAACAAGATCACTATCAAGAAAAAATATCCTCTCCCACGCATTGATGACTTATTTGACCAACTACGCGGAGCTCAATACTTTTCCAAGATTGATCTTCGTTCAGGGTATCATCAATTAAGGGTCAAAAGGGAGGATATACCAAAGACGGCTTTCCGTACAAGGTATGGACACTATGAATTTATAGTGATGCCATTTGGTCTTACTAATGCCCCTGCTATCTTCATGGATCTAATGAATAGAGTCTTTAGAGACTATCTTGATCAATTTGTGGTAGTCTTTATAGACGATATTCTTGTCTATTCAAAGAGCAAGGAAGAACATGAAGATCACTTGAGAATTATATTGAAGACCCTGAGAAAGGAGAAGCTTTATGCCAAATTTACCAAGTGTGAATTTTGGCTTCAAAAAGTTGCATTTTTGGGTCATATAATCTCAAAAGAGGGGATATCTTTGGATCCATCAAAAACAGAGGTTATCGAAAGATGGTCGAGACCAACAACAGTAACTGAGATCCGAAGTTTTCTTGGTTTGGCTGGATATTATCGACGTTTTGTAAAAGATTTTTCACGATTATCTAATCCACTCACCAAGTTGACTCGGAAAGGAGTTAAGTTTGTCTGGACAGAGGAATGTGAAGAGAATTTCAAGGAGTTGAAAAGAAGGTTATCCAGTGCACCTGTGCTCACACTGCCTTGTAGTGGAGAAAGGTTTGTGATCTACAGTGATGCATCCAAGAAGGGATTGGGGTGTGTTCTTATGCAAAATGATATGGTGATAGCTTATGCCTCACGACAGTTGAAAATCCATGAGCAAAATTACCCAACACATGATTTGGAGTTGGCTGCGGTAATCTTTGCATTAAAGATTTGGAGGCATTACCTTTATGGTGAAAGGTGTGATATTTATACTGATCATAAAAGTTTAAAGTATATTTTCACACAAAAGGAGTTGAATATGCGTCAAAGAAGATGGTTGGAGCTGATTAAGGATTATGACTGCTCAATCCATTACCACCCTGGGAAAGCAAACAAGGTGGCAGATGCATTAAGTCGACAAGACCATGCTAGTTTATCCATGATGAGGATCACAAAAGATCCAATATTTATGGATTTACAAAGGATGGATCTTGGAATTATAATGGAAGGGGAAAAATCTTATCTTTCTCAAATGAATGTTCAACCATCTATACATGTGAAGATTAAAGAGGCACAGAAAGAAGATGTCGAGTTACAAAAGAAGGTGAGAAATGTTCCTGAATTCAACCTTGATTGTGATGGGATAATAAAGTTCAGGAATCGGGTTTGTGTTCCTCCCATCCCCGAATTAAAGAATGAGCTGCTGGATGAGGCTCATAGTTCTTCATTCTCTATTCATCCTGGAAGCACGAAGATGTATAGGGACCTGAAAGAGTACTTCTGGTGGGATGGCATGAAAAGAGATGTTGCTGAATTTGTCTCTCGATGCTTGATTTGTCAACAAGTTAAAGCTGAGAGACAGAAGTCTAAGGGGATGTTACAACCACTACCCATACCCGAATGGAAATGGGAAAACATCACTATGGACTTTGTCACAGGACTTCCTAAAACATCCAAAGGCAATAATGCTATTTGGGTCATAGTTGATCGTCTTACAAAGTCTGCACACTTCATTCCTATTAGAGAGGATTTCTCTCTAGATCAGCTTGCCAGGATATATGTAAAGGAAGTGGTAAGATTGCATGGAGTACCACTTTCTATTATATCTGATCGGGATCCGAGATTTACCTCGAAGTTCTGGCGAAGTCTTCAGCATACTCTGGATATAGAGTTGAGTTTCAGCACTGCTTATCATCCCCAGACAGACGGTCAATCTGAGAGAACAATTCAAACCCTAGAAGATATGTTGAGAGCTTGCTCTATGGATTTCAAAGGAGGTTGGGATCAACACCTACCTTTGGTGGAATTTTCTTATAATAATAGCTTTCACTCCAGTATTCAGATGGCTCCTTATGAAGCTCTCTATGGAAAGAAATGCAGGACTCCAACTTGCTGGGATGAAGTTGGGGAAAGAAAGCTATTAGGACCTGATCTCGTTGATGAAATGGCAGAAAAGGTCAGATCTATTCAACAACACATAAGAGCAGCTCAGAGTCGACAGAAAAGCTATGCCGACAACCGAAGAAAAGACCTAGAGTTTGAAGTGGGTGATAAAGTGTTCTTACGAATATCTCCCTGGAAGAGGGTTATGAGATTTGGAAAGAAGGGGAAGTTGAGCCCTAGATATATCGGTCCTTTTGAAATACTGGATCGTGTTGGGAAGGTAGCTTACCGATTGGCGCTTCCACCGAATCTCTCTCAAGTTCACGATGTGTTCCATGTATCTCTCCTGAGAAAGTACATACCAGATCCTTCACATGTACTCAGCTCAGAAGTTGTACCGCTGGAGCAAGATCTTTCTTATGAGGAACAGCCGATAGAGATTCTGGATCGTAGCGAAAAAGTCCTACGAAACAAGACCACTCGCTTGGTGAAAGTTTTATGGAGGAACCACCAACTTGAAGAAGCTACATGGGAGCTTGAGGATATGATGAGGGAGAAGTATCCTCATCTGTTTGTTACAAAGTGACGAATTTCGAGGGCGAAATTCTTTTTAAGGGGGGTAGAATGTAACACCCGAGACTTTTATGTTATATAAATTATCAAAGGAATATTTTTCTACACAACACTTGCTTGACTTGCTTTACACGCAATCGCGACCTTCCTCGATAGCTTGCGTCGTACGCAATACCGAGTTTCACTAAACAACAATATGCTATTAAAACTAGCCGTTGTGAATAGTAATAACCACTTTTTGAAATTTTATAAATTTTATTTTTCAAAATGGACTTCATTTTTGGACTCAGAATATCGAAATTAGCCTAGGGTGAAATTTTGGTATTTTTCTGAAAACTTTCAATTTTTGATGAATAGTGAAACCACTAAGTGGTAGGTTAAAAAACTGAATTTTGCATAAAACTTAATTTTACCGCTTCTGTGAATGGAATTTCAAAAATCCGAGAGACACGGTTAATATCAAGGACTAAAATGTGGTTCAATGAGATGAAAATATTTTTTTGGTGAATAGTAACTTTTTACTATTTTTACCGCGGTTAATAGTAAATAGGGTAACTAAGGGTAAATATGATATTAATATTACCCTAACACATGTCCTAATTCTATTGGACAAGTGTAATTCGACCAAAAACAAACTTAGGAATAAAATATGACCATTTAGGCCCACTTGGATTAGATTAGGACATTTATTATTAATTTATTTAAAGAAGGGTTAAAATAGTTAAAATCAAAGTTTAATAAGTAAATCATTTTTAATATGGGGTTATACATAAGATAAATTCGATTGTAAATATTAATTAGAAATCTAAAAAGATTTCCTACATGATGGTATTTTATTTGTAATTTTTAGACATCAAATAATGTAATTTATATATGACACAAAGATGATGCAGTAATTATCTTATTAATGAAATATTGACATAATTGATGTTATAAACACCAAAATAAATGTAATTTGAGACTTTTTATGAATTCCACTAATTTTCTAGGTTACTATGATATATTAGTGTTGATTTAATCAACTTGGTTCGAACATATAATTCTGTTATGACTTTCACAAAAATCATATATCAAATAGTGTCAAAATTGACACAAAATAGTTTTTAAATCAAATATTATATTATTAATTGTTATTGTTTTCCTAAAAATCTAAGGTTCGGCCAAATGACTTAGATAAGGATATATATATTAATAATAAACAATTTGGGGTTCGTTTGGCATGTTATAGTAAGTTTATTAACCATATAGTGAAAGAAAACAAAAAGACATGGTAAAAGTTAAATTATTTAACTTAGAGTTAAATCTAATTGATAAGGTTAATATAATACCCTAAACTTGTCTAAATCCTATTGGTTGATAGGATTTCGACCCATCCCCACTTTATCTTCGAAATAAGACCCTTTGGAACCATTATAAACCGATTTTGACTTTAATATAAAATAATATTTTGAGATATTCCTAAGGTGCCTCTCTCCTCCCTTATAAAAGGGCACCTCCTCCCCCTCCTCCTCACACCAAATTGAGCACTCAAGCTCGGCCAACCCCTGCCATTTTCTCCTCTACAATTCCCTAGAATAATCCTAGAGGTCCTGGTCTTCTCCAAAGACCAATCTTAGTTCCTTAAGTGGAGGATTCAAAGAAGCGTTCCAAAGAAGAGGTAATATCCATTACCGATCTTTTCAATTTCTTTCTTCTTCAACTTCTTCTTCTTTAGTTGTTTCATGATAAAGTAATAACATTAGTATTACTTACATACTGATATGTTATTATAAATATGAAACAAACCTAATTCACCTTCTATCCATCCTACGGAAAAATGAAATCACCACGCGTGCGTACGTACGGAATACCGTCTCCACGCCGTGGTGTAATCTATTTTCCACCATCACCTTACAAGGATGGGTATAATGGTGTAATGAGTAACTACATATGATTATTATGAAGTAATATTGATACTGAAATAATATATATATACTCCAATACAATTCCACGATCATAGGAACGATATCATCACTCGTGCGTACGTACGGAATACCGTCTCCACGATGTGATGCGACTCGTTCTACATGATCTTCATTTCATAATGATTATATAAATGAATTGAATAAATGAATATGGTATATAATACACTAATACCATTCTGGAAATGAATTATCTATAACCTGAAGATAAGAATAAGAATTTATTCGACAAAACACGCATAAGAACAAAAAGTTATAAAGACCCGAGTAACAAGTAACAATGAAATATTACTAACAAGAAGCTAATAATATGACCATATATGATATCATATAAATATGTATGATTCTGGAATAAGTCAATAACATTATTTAAACCATTATACAGGAGCTTCGGACACGTACAAAGCTAATCGGACCTAAGGTAAGGGAAAATACCACAATCTCATTTTTATTCGAGATTGTTTATTCGTAAGTATTTACTGGGGTGTATTTTATCATCCACATCCATGTTCCCTCAATATGTAATATTGTTTCCATCCACTTGCAATAGTTTAAATCCAATTTTACCCTTAGGTGAGTTTTTAGTAAAGAATATGAAAGGAATCTTTTGTCGTTTTTCCGTACGAGGTACTTTTTGACTTTTCCGACAAAAGTACGAAGAATGTTTTTTTTAACTTATACGGCATGAATGGATTTTTAAAACATTATTTCCAAGAAGCTTCCTTTACAAGTTTTCAAGTTTATTTTTAATCAACTTCTTTTAGTTTAAAGTTATATGACATGTTAAGAAAAGAAAAATGTTTTTGAAGTAGAAAGGATATTTTCCTCAAGAATAAAGTTCAAGTGTTTTATCAAAATTATTTTTCATCTAAGATAATAAAGGGTTATATTTTTATCCCTATTATTACATTGATTTGATCATGTTGTGATGGAATTATTTTTATGAATTCCTTTATCTTATATGAATTTATTTATGATGTCATGATGTTTCAAGAATCCCATTTTTGTTACATGTGTTATGCGATGATGTATGTTTTATGATTATGTGGCACACATAAGAAAGGATTCATTATAAGATGGGTGGGACCTATATCTCCCTCCAATGCATTGGGTAAAGATTTTATATCTCATGATATAGACATGGCTGGAACGGAAGGTTATTTCGGTTCAGTGATACAGGACTGAAACGAGGAGTGAACTCGGTTCAGAAAGGGACTTTGTCCACTAAGATAGTCTTGGAAATGAGTCATGACTAACAAGAAATGATTTTCCATGATTATGTGTGCATGCCACAAAGTTTCAAGTTTTGTGTTATGATTTTGGGGATCTCATTTTCACTTCTATGATTTATTCCATGTTAAGATATTATGATCTCTTTTGCAGGTTTTGATTTTCAAAAAGATATGATATGATTTTTATTTCCTTTATTTGCCCTTGCTGAGCATTTGAGCTCACCCTTTTATGTTTTCTTTTCCCCAGGTCAGGAAGATGGATATTAAGTAGAATATGATAAAAGGGACCCTAGATATGATGAAATAAATGGGAGACACTGTAGAAGATTTATGAACCAGTTGTTTATGTTTCCCAGTTTCTAAAGACACTATACCTATACGGTCCTTTGTGGTTTTGTCATATGTTGTAATAAGTGTGCTTCAATTTTGAAGTATTAACAATGTATGTAAAGTATGGGTCGTTATATTTACCCCTAGTTACATCTCTGCTAGAGCCGCCTCTACCTGCTTATATCCATACAGGGTTGTATTGCTCGGAAAACTCACAAAATCTCTACAACAAAAAAATTCTAGGAAGTTCTTCTATACTAATCCTCAAAGTCTACCTTTGGGCTATGTGCTCTAATCAGAGTTTATCTAAATCTAGCTTCCAAAGTTAGTACTAAACTGCCTCTGATACCAACTGTAACGCCTCGACCCCAGCTACCTAGAGTCGGTGCATTACTTCGTAACATTGGCATGATCACAAAAGATCAAGTCTCAAAAGACCGATTAGTTTAGTAGCCTTGGAAACACTAGATACATTCATAAATGTTACATTACATCATAAAGTGAAAAACTAAAATAAAAAAGTCTCCATAGTCCACACTCATATCCTCTTCTGACTATCCATGCAGGTCATTCATAAAATACATCTTCACATCCTATAAAATATTAAAACATTGAAAGGGGTGAGCTCAGATGCTCAGTAAGGATAACAATATAGCGGAAGCTTTCATAAATAAACATAAACATTTATGGCAATGTATAACTAAAACATAAGCCTTTTAAACTTGAACTTCAACATAATATGGCAAAAGTAAAATGAGATAATTCCATTTACTTATTCACATGGATATTCTACTGGTCGAATAATCACATGCAATATCAATAACCACTTTCATAATGATGGAATGCATAATGCCAGACTATCATAACCACGTAGTCAAGGCCTCGTGCCAAGACCACAAATAAGATTTTGTCAAGGCCTCGTGCCAAGACACTAGTTTGTCTCATGAGACCTACCGATGCATCGAAGAGCCGTAGCGGGCTCCACCCGTCACTTATTAAGTCCAATGCATTCCTCATATGAATAGGTTTAAACATATCATAAACCATAACATGCATAAAGGAAACATAAAATTTACACATTTCAATCACAAGATATCAATACAACACATTGATATAATAAAAACACTTTCAAAACCATTTTCAATACCAAAATAAAAGAAAGTTAAAACTTTGTATTTATTTTTCATTAAAAAAATTGATGGCTTGTAGAGGAAGCTGAAACTCAAATAATGGTCACGGCGGTGGAGAAGTCGTTGTCGCCGCATATGTACGGAAAGAAAAACATTCCCTTTTTTTCATTTAGTAAAACACTTCGTATAAAAAAGATTCCTTTTGAATAAACGTAAAAGTCAAAGGGGTTTATACATCGTATAAAAGAAAGTTGTGTATAAAACCAAATATGCCTCAATGAAAGGAGATTGAGACGAAGTCCTTAAAAATATCATTTTTAAAATAACATAGATCTATTATGTGTATTCACTATATGTACACATAAAGAAAGTATAAATACAAGATAGGACATAATAATATCATGACATAATTTGAAAGTAGGAGATTAACCCAAATAATGGAAATTGGGTTAAGAAGTTCCCTTACCTTGCGTCCTGTCTTGACTCGACCATTCTTTAACCTCCTAAATAATAAACTAGATTTAATTTATAATTGCTTAAGAACCTTTTTCAAGTTTTTTATTCCTTTTATATCACTTATTACCATGTTATTAACATTATGTAACTATTTAAGTTAATAACGGTCGTTTTGTCGATCTTTGGTACTTGAGTCAAAAATAAACTTCTTATAATTACAAGTTGTTCATGTGGTGAAATATCCATTATATCCAGAATTATATTCATGATTTAGATGTCATATATATCATATATTTTCAGTATATACATTCATTTATAATATTACGTAACATTTAGAGGTAATAAATGAAATGCACCGTTCATGGAGACGGTAAGCCGTACGTACGCATGAACGCTACTTTTATTTCTATTTCGTATTTAATGGAATGAAATCATAATGATATAAATGTATAATATAATTCCAGTATAATATATTGTATAATACCATTCACTCCATCCTTTATACATCCCACATATGGTATTAACGATTCAAATCACTTTGAGGGGGCGGTAGTCCGCATTTTCTAAAATGAAAATATCGTGTTTACCCATAATGGAAACCATAAAGGTATGCCATAAATGAGAAATACAGAACCTTAAGTAAAACATAAACATATTATATATCATATATATAAATATAGTGACATCTTAATGTCCACATTTGAAGGTGTTATATGAGTGTTGAACAATCATCGTTTCGTGAGGCAGAAATTCGCCATCCACAGAAACAGTATGTTCTTTAACCATTAGATGTAGGTGTGTGTAAGTGTAGATAGAATCCTTCTTATAACAAAATCCTAGTATATTGAGGATACTGGTGTTTTTATAAATAAAAAGAGTTTAGGGGGTTGGAGAAGAAAAATAAAACAAAATAACATAAGGGAAGACATTACCTTAAAATCGGGTAACTCTTTTGATTTGAGCCAAAGGCTTCTTTGGGAATGATTATGCCCAAAGTGAGGATTCTAGGAGTAAGGGAGGGAAGTTGGGGGAGTATTTGGGTAGAGTTTTTCTGAGCCAAATGGTTTGAAAGTGTGAATAAGGTGGGAGTGGAGGGGGCCTTTTATAAGTGGAGAGGAGGGCCACTTTTGGAAAGTAATGAAATGTTATTTTATTATACAATGCTTTTCAGATTCTAAAGGTCCCACACTTGTATAATTAGAGGCTAAGGTGATAAGGGTTATAAATCCACTCATACAATAGTTTTTTGACATGTGTAAGCCTTGTATTTTACATTATCTTTTCATTTTATTTATATCGTTAATTAATGAGGTAATCGCTGCATCATCATGGTGTCATAAATAATTTAATTTATTTAATGTCTAAAAATTATAAAAAAAATATAATGATGTAGGAAATCTTTTTATATTTCTAATTAATATTTATAGTCAAAAATATGACTTGTTAAACCCATTTAAAAATTGTTTTAGTAAAACAACTTATGTTTGTGACATTTTTATTTTAACTTTAAATAAAAGTTATTTATGTCATTTTCCAACAAAAGTGGCTCCATGGGGTCCCCAAGTTGACCCATGGATTGTCTTGGTCGGCCATGACTCATCCAATAGGGGTATAACAAGTGTCAAGGTCATTTCATATTTTTATAATATCATTTTTATCTTAAATTTCACTAATTACCTTTAATCGCGATTAATTAAACTTAAAAGTTATTATTCACCAAAAAATTATTTTAATCCCATTGAACCACATTTTACTTCCTAATGACAACCATGTATGTCGGATTTTTAAAAATCAAATCACAGAAGTGGTAATGTTTCATTTAAACGAAAAATCAGTTTTTTAACTACCACTTAGTGGTTTCACTATTCATCAAAAATTGAAGTTTTTCAGAACAATGCCAAAATTTCACCCTAAGCTATAATTGATATTCCGAATTCAAAAATGATTTCTATTTTAAAAAATTCCAAACATATAAGTTGCATTAATTAATTTCATAATTAATTCCTGCTGTCACAACAAATAGCGTGTTTTTAAGAAACAATATATATCAAAAGATTGACAATTGTTTATATCCAATTTCAAAGTGAAATTAATTCTAATGAACACCATTGGATAAAATGGTAAAAATATATTCTAATTATACTTTAAAACCACTCAATAGTATAATTTATCACTATAAATTATTTTGATTAAAAAAGTTGTTTTTAAGTATTTTTCACTATTCATAAAAAATTGGAAGTTCTCAGAAAATTACAAAAAATTCAACTTTGGATAATTTTGATATTACGAATACAAAAATGAAGTCCATTTTGAAATATAAAATTTCTATAATTTTAAAAAGTGGGTATTACTATTCATAACGGCTACTTTGATTAGTCTCGGTGTGTTAGAACTCGAAGTTGCGTACAATGCAAGCTATTGCATTATTGAATGAGAAGCGTATCGTGGAAGCTCGGGGTGTTACAATTAGTGTGGCTCTAAAGTAATATATTTTTAATATAAGGTTATTATGAGTCTAAATATTATCATCCAATATAATTTGGACAGTTTTAGGTGATGTTTTTACCCTTATCTTTTTATTTTAACCCATGTTACCTCATTTGAAAATTACAACAAAATCAATGTTTTTTACTCTTTAAGGGTAAATAATATTACAATAAAAATATATGTTGTAACATCCCGGCCTGGCTCACCATCGATCCGGTGGCCGGACCGGTGGTTCACATGGCCTCAAGCACGTCTCCCCGTACACTAGAGGCTGTCGACTAGCAACGAGGGTCTTGGGAGGTGATAGTGGGGAGACTATACCCTCTTATCAGAGTTGCACAGCGGTATTATCAGAGTGAAACACAAAAGTAGCAGAAGAAGTAACAGATAAACAATGAAAAAAAACAGTGGAAGATAAATAGTGATCATTTTTATAAAAGGGTGGCCCAAGCCAATTGTCACAATATAGGGATGATGATACAGATATGGAAAGCAGCAAACAATACAGCATGCTTTCAATACAATACAAAAGAAATGAAGAAAAGACAGCAAATCCTGACGGGCGGTCTCCTGAGAATTCCAATCTCCCACTTGTTCCTTTGCTTCTAACTCCTCAGGTTCAACAACGCAGCAACCAACCTAGGTCCTACAAACAAGAAGTTCTACTTGAGTACCTCGGTGCAATGGCGGCCCGAGTAGGGTGTGAGATATAAATCTCAATAGGCCAGCACCACCGGTGTCTAACCCAATCCAGACAGTGTAGTAGTAATTAAAGCAGTAAGCAGGTATAGCAAGATTCGATAAACAGAACAATAAAGAACAACAACACCCATCCTGGTTTCCCCAGAGGAAACATGACGGTTATACCAGCTTCAGCTCGTTGCTGGTAAATTAACCTGATCATGTCACCATATATATATATATATATATACATATTACACTGGATAGGACCAGGACAGAACTCACGGATGTCCTTAACCCAGGAGAAGTGCTCTCGATCCTACTCCTGGGCCAACCTTGGGGAAGCTCTCATGGTCTATCCCCGGCCCGAAGTCGTGTCAAAGGGGAGCTCTCACGGTCTACCCCTAGCCCGAAGCTGTGTCATTTAATTAGGGTAGCTCTCACAGTCTGCCCCTAGCCCGAAGCCATGTCAAAGGGGAGATCTCATGGTCTACCCCTGGCCCAAAGCTGTGTCATTTAATTAGGGGAGATCTCACGGTCTTCCCCTAGCCTGAAGCCGTGTTAAAGGGGATCTCTCACGGTCTCCCCCTGGCCTAAAGCTGTATCATTTAATTAGGGGAGCTCTCACGGTTTGCCCCTAGCTCGAAGCCATGTCAAAGGGGAGCTCTCACGGTCTACCCATGGCCCGAAGCTGTATCATTTAATTAGCATGGGTTATAAGTCATACACTTCTTATAACATTCATATAAATAAAACATGGTATTTCCATCTCGTAATATCACATAATCACCTCATTTTTCATATTCATCATATTGATATAAGGTACTTGAGACAACCCGCTCATGTACGGTATTGGCTAACCCCCAATTCATTCTTTATACCTTTCATTTTCATTTCAAAGACATATAAGGATTTACAAAGCATCAGAGGTGATAAGGACTACTCCTAGGTAAGTCCCACTCACTAGACCCATTCCATTAACATAAGTCGTGCTTATTCCATTATCCTAAGTCATGGTCTTACCACCCTAATCCATTTCATTCAAGTTTAACCAAATCATCAAAAGATTACCACTGTTAAGATTTAACTATTTAGTACAATTCAAAGTAAATATGACAGCATCAATTATCACCAAATCATAACAAGAATCCAGCAGGAAAGCATTAGAATCTACTTCTTACTTTTATCTTGAAGACATCACACCTCTGATCAAGGGGTTTTATTATTAATTCGTTAGTTTAATGACCAAGAAACCATTTTATATTATTCCTGCAATTCACACTGTTTTCACAGAAGCACTTATCCAAGACTAACTTGCATAATTAAAATACCAAAACAATGCAGTATTAAACTCTTTAAAATCTTCACTTTAAATTAAAGGGCAAGTAGAGGGACCCTACCTCAAGGTGGATCCATTCATCCACTCCGGCTCTTGGTTCTTTCTAACTAAAGCTACTATTGTCGCTCCCCCACAAGGCATATGTGATTTCACATATGTATAAGGACACCTAGCCTCTATGCACATGCTCCGCATGGCCATGAGTGTGCGCAAGAGGATCCTTACACATATGCTTATACACATAGGCCTGTCTCTTCTCACCTGTGTAGGCACTTTTTACATATTCAATGGTTACAACTAGCCCTGTACATGTATATTCGCTATCATGGACAAATATACGCACGCCGAGGGAACCCACGTACATATAAATACGTACCTATGCCTACGCAGGTGAGTCGCCTAAGCTCCGGCAAAGAGAAACCATTCCAACAGCCTACCACACAAGGAAAAACACACTATGAGCCTTAAAAAAACTAAAGACATTAAATTAGAGGATGTACAAACCATAAAAGGGCAGGACCCTTACCTCAGAATCAACCTGGCAGACCGAAACAACCACAATCCTCTACGCCCTTGGCGGCGGACATCGAATCTCACCCAAAAGAGTCCCAATGGACCCTTCACATCAACCTAGAGTAAGAGAAACTAGGCATAGCACGAAATCAAAATCCCACCCTAACCCTAAGGTTCGGCCGAACGAAAAATAGGGCAAATAGGAGCCCTAAAATCGGCTAATAAGGAGAGGGAAGAAGAGGATAAGTCTTACCGTGATGATCTGGAGAAAAACCCTCAAGAAATCAGAGAAGAAAACGAAGGAGGAGGGAGCCGAGGGGAGCTCTGTGCGTCGCGGCTCCAAGGGGAAGGGCTCGCGTGGGTTTTTGCCGAGAGGAAGGGGAGGGAGTGTTAGTTGTAGGTTTTTATTTTTATTTAATTTTCTTTTATTATAATTTTTAATCAAAACCTAAAACATACCCGAGCGCACAGTTTGACCTGCATGGTTTTCCAAACCGTCTGCAAACCGTGCGGAGTCTTCTACCTCCAAGAGATCTCTCGCAGGGGCTAGGCGCACGGTTTGGGGAAACCGTGCGCAGCCCGTGCGCACGCCACTTCCTCCCTTAATAAGGATGCACGTTTTCGGCCGCATGGTTTTCCAAACCGTGTGCTAACCGTGCGCCCTCTGCAGCACTTTAAAAACAAGGGTCTAGCGCTTCTGAAACCCCTCGAGCCACCCGAGAAAATTAATGGGCATTCGCCCATGTCCAAAAACATTAAAAATAAGGGTTCACACCTTCAGAACCTCGTTCTGAATCCTGATCCTAAAAATGACCGGTTCAGTAATTGAAAAAGTTCAATTTCCCCCACTTTTTAACCCGGTTCAAAATGTGGGTCATTACAACCTTCCCACCATAGAACTTCTCCTCCCCGAGAAGCCATTGGGTACAACACACACCTCACTCGACCTACATGGGTCGTGAAGTTTCGTTCAAACGGTTGTGTTACGTCTTTGAACATCCCACACACCAATGCTCATCCACTTAAGCACACGGCACTTAAGCCATCAACACTCGAGCCAATGCTCGTTTTCCCACCGAACCAACACGAAAGATCTTACTTGAGCCCATCACACAAGATACATGATCACATTGTCGTCTTGCCAAGCAACCAAACAAAGGCACTTCCCACCTTAGATTTTTCACATTAAATGGCCAAGACTCAAACCACAGCTCCACCTTTTGAACTGTATTTCAAAAGCACGCTCTAAGCGTTCCAACGATGCACCTAGCGTGATTTTGAAACGATCAAACAATCGATTTCCCCATCGACCTCTAAACCCAAGTTGAAAAGAGTCAAGCCACTCCGGATGACTATTCAAGAAGACGCACGGCTTAGACGGTCGGCATTTTATAAGCTGGACAGCGATGCCTTCACCCAAGGCATCTCACACTTACCATGAGAATGTTCACCGAAGCTCATACCCAACTCCTGGTGACGTCTGTAAGATCAAACCATGAGAGAAACCACGCATCCCACACGAAACACCAAAGGAGAACAACCAGACGAGATCAACATCCTTTTAACATTAGCGCAGCCTAAGACCGATGCTCACTTAGTGCATCCAGGACAGAAACAAGATAGGGGAAATGTTCATCACATAACAGAGTACACTAAGAGGATTGAAATGGATTCCAGTTATTTATAACCAAAAACTGGAAGGAAGAATAGTAGAACCAATCCTGGTCGACTTTAGAGAAGGAACTCGGCTTCACCCGCTGACACACCAAGATTTCTAAATCGATCACAATGCCTTTCTCCCATACAAGGAATTATGTGATCGCTCACGATTTTCCACCAAAGTCCTCCACGACCAACGGTGTTTCTCAAAAGGGGTTGCATACCCCGCCAACCAGATCAAAGTCGTGCTGTCGAGCAAACATCAACGTATAACAACACCTGCAAGCCTCAAAAGGCATCCAAACAAACCCGACCATTCCCAAATGGTCCTTCTTGACATGTTCCTTCTACTCGGAAGAACACACTTTACTCAACTGGAACGACACTTCCCACCTTAGAAGGGTCGGCATCATCGAAATGAGAAAGACAATCTGCTCATAAGTAGATTCGTTTATAATTAACTAAACGGACGTGCGTCGCTCCTCCGAGCCATGATCACCACGTCAAATGTACAAGGAATCCAAAGCAACAAGACCGGAATGTCAACCACCCGAGTCTTCCGAAAATAATCCCGAGCATTGGGACAACTTGATTCTCAAACACTCGGGTCACTCCACCACAGAGATGACCCATTACCGTACACAACAGCGCAAGAGATACATCCAAACATCGTACTGTCCCATACGACCATTCTCTTGGACGATGACATGTCAAGTCATCCATTACTGCGCAAAAAGAAAGGGTCAAACGACCAACAAGGCGACCGACCATGCCCAAGGCATGTCCAACCAACTGATACAGAGGATTACCCGATGATCAATCCCTTAACAAGATCAAAAGAAGCATGACCACCCATCCAACCAAGGGTTTCATTAGAACTAGAAGTCCTGCACGGGACAACGGTACCCGAACAGTACCAAAATTCAGAAAGATCATCGAACAAGCCAAGCACATAAGCTCCAAGGGTGCTACCTACCACAGCTATCCCCTCACGAAAAACAAGCGTCGACCCAAGCACTTGGTCACGCCCAAAAAAAGTCATCGGGATCAAAGCCTAACATTTAACATCATTGCTAAAAGAAAATAGCCTACGGAAAACACTTAAGGTTTCGTTCCAAGGCACTCACAAGAAAGACTTAACCTACCCACACATGGGGTCTCAATAGAGGACACCACTATAGGTTCATTTTTCCAAGCCCTTTATATTTATTCACATTTATTCTTGTAATCACTTTAGAGATTCAAATAAAAACTTCAAGTAACCTTTAAAAACCAAAAATCACCAGTCACTTGATTTTTAACAAACAAATCAAAGCAAAACAGGCAAGTTTCAACAAACTTCCTTTTAACCATTAAAAATTATCAGACATTCCGTCTTTTCTAGGCAATTTATCTTAATAAATTCCTTTTTAAACCATTAAGGAGACCTTCGAGGGTCCCAACAAGCCAAAACACACCAATTCATAACCAAACATCCTTTACACACATAAGCATTTCACAAAGCACACTTTCATCACATTCATTATGAGTTGCTAGTCCCCAACTCACGAAGCACCCATACACTCCATGGGTTGAAAATTGGCTCCCATCAGACAAAACAAAACACATTTCAGAAATAAACACGCTCAAAGCAATCATCCAGTCATACGGGTGGCCACCTACCAATCTGTAAAGCGCCCATACACTTTATAGTTTGGAATTTGGCTCCCTTTAATCAAGATCAATTCCATTTTACAATTAAAAATTTAGCAGCCCTTTTTCGGAAAACCAATTACACAGGTTATCATTTCCCAGCTATAAGGCGCCCATACACCTTACAACTGAAAATTGGCTCTTGTCATAACCGCAATCACTTAATTTTGCAAAAGCAACCAATTTCCTTTTTGATCAAAAGCAACATGTTATCATAAGCAGTAACACTAAACATGCTATATCACAGAACCATAGACTAACTACCACGGTACCTATCACAACAGTAGGAATTACTAATGCATCCTAGATGGAATGGCATGTGATTTCTAACAATGTGCCTATATGATGCATAAGGTGTCATACCCTCATACCATCGGGTTGCAACAGAAATAGAACCCAAAATTGCATCAACAGTATCAACAGAAAACATGTGTGTTACCCCACGGTGAAATCAAATCAACCGTAACAATCAAAATCATTAAAATAATACTTGCATTCGAGGAAATTTGGATTTTCCCTGTGCACGGGGTGGCCAATCCCGGACATAGATCATTACCAAATTCCAATTCCTTCGTATCCCTGTCTAATGTTGCTAAATAGTAAAAAAATAAGAAGAGAAAACTCCTCTGATACCACTTTGTAACGTCCCGGCCCAGCTCACCATTGACCCGGTGGCCAGACCGGTGGGTCACATGGCCTCAAGCGCGTCTCCCCGTACGCCAGAGGCTGCCAACTAGAAGTGAGGGTCTCGGGAGGTGATAGTGGGGATACTATACCCTCTTATCAGAGTTGGACAACCATATTATCAGAGTGAAATACAAAAGTAGTGGAAGTAGTGATAGATAAAAAATGAACAAACAACAACAGAAGATAAAAAGGGATCATTTTTATAAAAGGGTGGCCCAAGCCAATTGTCACAATACAGGGATGATGATACGGATATGGAAAGTAGTAAACAATACAACATGCCTTCAATACAATACAAAAGAAACAAAGAAAAGACAGCAAAGCCCAATGGGCGATCTCCTGAGCATCCCAAGCCCCCGCTTTTTCCTTTTCTTCTAACTCCTCAGGTTCAACAATGAAGCAACCAACCTAGGTCCTGCAAACAAGAAGGTCTACTCAGGTACCCCAGTGCAATGGCGGCCCAAGTAGGGTGTGAGATATAAATCTCAGTAGGCCGGCACCACCGGTGTCTAACCCAATCCAGGCAGTGTAGTATTAATTAAAGCAGTAAGAAGGTATAGCAGGATTTGATAAACATAAAAATAAAGAACAACAACACATGTCCCGGTTACCCCAGAGGAAACCTGACGGCTATACCAGCTTCAGCTCGTTGCCGGTAAAGTAACCTGATCATGTCACCATATACATATATATATATATATATATATATATATATACATATTACGTTGGGTAGTACCAGGATAGAACTCACGGACGTCCTTAACCCAGGAGAAGCGCTCTCGATCCTACTCCCGGCCCAACCTTGGAGAATCTCTCACGGTATGTCCCCGGCCCGAAGCTGTGTCAAAGGGGAGCTCTCATGGTCTACCCCTGGCCCAAAGCTGTATCATTTACTTAGGGTATCTCTCACGGTCTTCCCCTAGCCCGAATCCATGTCAAAGGGGAGCTCTCATGGTCTACCCCTAGCCCGAAGCTGTGTCATTTAATTAGGGGATCTCTCACGGTCTTCCCCTAGCCCAAATCCATGTCAAAGGGGAGATCTCACGGTCTACCCCTGGCCCGAAGTTGTATCATTTAATTAGGGGAGCTCTCACAGTCTGCCCCTAGCCCGAAGTCGTGTCAAAGGGGAGCTCTCACAGTCTACCCCTGGCCCAAATCTGTATCATTTAATTAGCATGGGTTATAAGGCATACACTTCTTATAACAATCATATAAATAAAACATGGTATTTCCATCTCAAAATATCACATAATCACCTCATTTTTCATATTCATCATATTGATATAAGGTACTTGAGACAACCCGCTCATGTACGGTATTGGATAACCCCCAATTCATTCTTTATACCTTTCATTTTCATTTCAAAGACATATAAGGATTTACAAAGCATCAGAGGTGCTAAGGACTACTCCTAGGTAAGTCCAACTCACTAGACCCATTCCATTAACATAAGTCATGCTTATTACATTATCCTAAGGCATGGTCTTACCACCCTAATCCATTTCATTAAAGTTTAACCAAATCATCAAAATATTACCACTGTTATGATTTAACCATTTAGTACAATTCAAAGTAAATATGAGAGCATCAATTATCACCAAGCATAACAAGAATCCAGCAGGCAAGAATAAGAATCTACTTCCTACTTTTATCTTGAAGACAGCGCACCTCTGATCGAGGTGTTTTATTATTAAATCATTAGTTTAATGACCAAGCAACCATTTTATCTTATTCCTGCAATTCACACTATTTTCACAGAAGCACTTATCCAAGACTAACTTGCATAATTAAAATACCAAAACAATGCAGTATTAAACCCTTTAAAAGCTTCACTTTAAATTTAAGGGTAAGGAGAGGGACCCTACCTCAAGGTGGATCCATCCGTCCACTCCAGCTCTTGGAACTTTCTAACAAAAGCTACTGATGTCGCTCCCCCACGAGGAATATGTGATTTCACATATGTATAAGGACACCTAGCCTCTATGCACATGCTCTACATGGCCATAAGCGTGCGCAAGAGGACTCATACACATATGCTTATACACATAGGCCTGTCTTCACTCACCTGCGCAGGCACTTTTTATATATGCAATGGGGACAACTAGCCCCATACATGTATATTCGCTGCCATGGACAAATATTCCCACGCTGGGGGAACCCACATATATATAAATACGTACCTATGCCTATGCAGGTGAGTTGCCTAAGCTCCGGAAAAGTGAAACCATTCCAACAGCCTAACGCAGAAGGCAAAACACACTACGGTCCTTAAAACAACTAAAGACATTAAATTAGAGGATGCGCAAACCATAAACGGGCAGTACCCTTACCTCAAAATCAACCTGACGGACCGAAACAACCACAATACGCTACTCCCTTGGCGGCGGACATCGAATCTCACCCAAAGGAGTCCCAACGGACCCTTCGCATTAACCTAGAGCAAGAGAAAATAGGAATAGCACGAAATCAAAATCCCACCCTAACCCTAGGGTTTAGCCGAATGAAAAATAGGGCAAAGAGGAGCCCTAAAATCGGCCAAGAAGGAGAGGGAAGGAGAGGAGAATTCTTACCGCGGCGATCCGGAGAAGAACCCTCAAGAAATCGGAGAAGAAAACGAAGGAGGAGGGAGCCGAGGGGAGCTCCGTGCGTCGCGGCTCCAAGGGGAAGTGCCCGCGTGGGTTCTGGCCGAGAAGAAGTGGAGGGAGTATTAGTTGTAGGTTTTTATTTTATTTTATTTTATTTTATTTTAATTTTTAATCAAAAACCTAAAACATACCTGAGCGCACGGTTTGACCCGCACGGTTTTCCAAACCGTGCGTAAACCGTGAGGAGTCTTCTACCTCCAATAGATCTCTCGCATGTGCTAGGCGCATGGTTTGGGGAAACCGTGCGCTTCCCGTGCGCATGCCACTGCCTCCCTTAATAAGGCTGCATGGTTTGGGCCGCATGGTTTGGGCCGCACGGTTTTCCAAACCGTGCGCCCTCTACAACACTTTAAAAACAAGGTTCTGGAACTTCCGAAACCCCTCGGGCCACCTAAAAAACTTAACGGGCATTCGCCCATGTCCAAAAGCATTAAAAATAAGGGTCCACACCTTCAGAACCTCGTTCTGAAGCCTGATCCTAAAAACGACCGGTTCAGTAATTGAAAAAGTTCAATTTCCCCCGCTTTTTAACCCGGTTCAAAATGCAGGTCATTACTTATGTAACCCATAAGTGGTACATGGTTAATATTTTAAATACTATTTCATTCACTTTTCCAAATATAGGTTTTTTATGAATTTTGAATCATTTAATAGAATATTGTTTATTATAAAATATCACTAATGTCATTTTTGGAAATACATGAAATATTATAATATAATATGTGTCTAACTCATGTAAAATTGTTCCAAAATGAAATATATTTAAATATAAATAATATATGGTCATGATATAATTACTTAACTAAATTTTTATAGGTTTTGATATCATTTCAGACCTTATATTTTGGATTAACTCATTGGTTAACCAATTTTAACCTTAACTATGATGATGAGTTTTTCAATATTAAAAGGTTATAATTTTACTTATAATGTGACAATTGAATTAGAAATGAAAATTTTGTGATATTTTAGACCATTTATAATCCTAATTTTTCTCTTTCAATATTTTGATGATTTTAAATAACATACAATCCTATTAATGTCATTTTAAGAACTGTACACATAATTTGACTTTGAAAACAACATGATAGAAATAGAATTCATATCCAAACATTTAAAGTGTATCTAATATGTTATATTTATCACTAATATTCATTAGAAACTTTAAATCACCCAAAAAATATTACTTTTAGTTTTTTTAAAATTACTTATTGGGTTTTTTACTGTTTGCACAAGCACTAATTTAGCATTGCATATGCATTTAAGGTAAATATTTCATCACTGAAAATAAAAAATAAATAAACATGATAAAAAAATAATTTATATTTAGAATTAATATTTATAACTGAATATAAGTTTCTATTATCATTGTCACAAAATTTTATAGATATTCAAAGCAAGAGAGTGACATTTTGAATTTATATTTACTTAAAATAATATATGTCTTTTTCAAAGAAAAATGGTAAAAAATTACTATAAATTTGAATCTTGGATATATATGGTCAAAAACCTCTCATACAATAGATTAAATTCAAGTTTTGAGGTTATTTTTAGTCTTTATCATATATTTTTTTAACCTTAATTACCTGATTTACCCTTACTGAGGTGACAATATTTACTAAGGTAACTATTGATAATGACCAAAAATAAATGAAAAATATTTTATAAATTTTAACCTCTTAATTCAAAATATGGAACCCATTTTTCAAGATTCAATTTTTATAATTGGTAGAAATTGATTATAATTTCCACACATAAAATGAAATAAAAAAAACGTTTTTGAAGAAAATGTATTTTTGAAGCATAAAATGACTTCACTAAAAATTGAGTGCTTATTTATTAATAATAATTTAATACATTTATATTAAGTAGGGATACTCTACATATATTTTATAATGAAGTTATTTATATTCATACTTTCCAATTTCAATGCCTAGGTCACATTTAAATAATTATATTTTTATAATATATCTCAATTTGCATAAAACTTAGTGTTGTGTGTTAAGAAATCTATTGAGCTTATTATTATTTTAAAATAAATTTTCATGGTGTTATAATACCGCACTGGAATTCATACGCTGAGATCTACCAAATGCCTCGCTTCAACCTAATCGTCACCTTCACCCCCTTGAAGACATATCTGTCAGGCGATCCTGATTTACCTTAGGTGTTAAAGAGAACTTGGTCCCATTCTATGAGGCTCAATGTCACCCTGTCACCTCACCTAAGGTCCCTCTTGGTCACTAGTCATTAAACCTGAACCCATACATTTATGCAGTCAGGCACACCCATGCATAAACAAACATCTGAAATTGTATTATAGGGGTCACCTACCTCAATACCTAAGTTAGCCCCTCGCTAATCTCTATCAATCCTTTTCCAATCCCATCAAGTCTCGTTCATACTATCAGGTACCTATATACACCAAAAATTATGAAAAATTAATTATAAACAATTATAATTAATTATTCCACTTCAATTAAATAGGCAATCTAACCTTTAAACTCGTCCTGCATCACTGCTTCCCCGAAACTTCTTCTAGTGGCATGAAATCAACCTTTGGGGACCTCCTATAACCAATACACATGAAAGTCTCATCATCCTCACCCAATTAAACCATTCTCTGATGAAATCAACACTAATACCCTTGATAAATTCATGTAATTCAATGGCTAATGAACAAAAACCAAAATGAAAGGATGGGGTGGATGAATACACTTGGAATCACCATCAGAATGCCCCAAAACCCATCCACTCTTAAGGGTCAAACAAGGAGAATGTACATTGAAAAAAAACTAGAAATTAGATATGTTTTTAGGAAATTTTTATAAAAAAGTGGCTAAATTTTAATTCATCTAATTTATCCAAGTTTTAAAATGCCACAAATTTTGAATTTGGCTATATTTTAAAACATGGCTAAATTAGCTACGTTTTAAAATGCCACATTTTAAAATGCTGCTAATTTATCTTTATTTATAAATGTGGCTAATTTAACCGTGTTTATAAACATTGCTAATTTATCCATGTTTCAAAATATATATAATTTAGCCATGTTTTAAAACATGGCTAATTTTTAATTAACAATGTTTTTTTAATACAAACAACATTTATTTTAACTATGTTTTAAATGTAGATAGATTAAATAAGAACTTAAAGGCTATTATATGTGTATATATTTATAGAAATAATACATTACATTATTAAAATGTTATTCATATAGAATTAACATATATATATATACACATACACATATACATGCATATATATACACAGATACATACATATAAACACACACACACAGGCAGGTTATTACATAATTACAATTAATTAAATATAACTAAATAAAAGATCATTGATTATAATTGATTAAATATGTGAATATATATGTAATATTAAAAATTAAAAATTATATATGTACATAAATTTATAAATATATTTATAATAATTTATACATATATATACACATATAAAAATATATTAATATATGTGTGTGTGTGTTTGTATTAATTTTTAATAATTTATATATATATGTTAAATTACACATATGGAAAATAATATTTAAAATATAAAATTATAAATAAATAATTAATTAATTATATAAATGATTATTATTATAACACACACACACACATACATACATACATGCATGCAAATATATATATATATTGATTTATATATTAATCTATATATTAATATATAAATTTATAAGTATATTTATCATGATATATATATACATATTAATAATATTACACATGTAATTGTTTTATGTTACAATAAATAATGTTATTTATATAAAATTGATATACACATACATACATGTAAATATACAAACAGAAAAGTTAAAACATAATTATAATAATTTAATAATAATTGGATAATGGATTATTCATATATATATAAGTATATTTATATAAAATTATATATATTTAGGTTAATTTACATATTTATATATATATAATATAGTATATATTAATTTATATATTAATATGAAACCTAAATATTAATATTAACACATGAGAACATGTATATACATATAAAATTCCAAAAGTAGTTTTAAAAAATTACTACCGTAAATTTATATCAAAATTTTATAAAAAATACCAATGTTTTTGGAAAACATTGCAAATAAATAACTAATTTACACATGTTTACAAAAAAAACATAGGTTAATGGTATGTTTATAAATTATCTTATTTGTGACATTTATAAACATGGATAATTTAGTGATATTTATAAATGTGACTAATTTATAGATGTTTATAAACATCACTAATTTAGCAACAAGTCTTTTTATGGTATTTTTATGAAATGTGGGTAAATGAATTAGCCATGAATACAAATGCAGCTAAACATAAAACAAAAATGCTATTAAATATAATTCTTCTTGTAGTGAGAGGTAGAGAGCCTATAGAATGGCCCCTCCCTAATGCCACAAACACCCTAAAACCCAAGGCACCATGAACCTAAAAAATGAGTTTTCCCCTACTAAAAAAATATACTCAAGAGTTTTTTGTGGTGGGAAAAAGGGATTCATGACATGAACTATAGTGACCCTATCCTTTTACATGTAAAATTACATGATTTTAAGGATAATTATACATCAGAATACAAGCCAAGGATCATGAATTCTAGTGTCTTGGAAGATTAGGTACATAAAACTTAAAACATGGGACTAAAAAAAACTTCTTTATTTAATCTTCATTAAGAGATACTAACTTAATTTAAGCCATTAAATCTGCATAGGGTACCCTGGGGATCACATGAACGAAGGGATGAGCTAAAAGCTTAGTAAGGGAGAAAATCCTAAGAATAAGGCTTTAGCGCATGGGTTAGAGATCATGACATAATGATATAAAATGGCATATAGAATCATAAAATATAAACATGGGATCATATAAACATTGAATAATAGAAATACATCAGCAAAATAAATCAGGACTTTAGCACAAGTCAAGGATCATTGCACATAGAGGATCACAAATCGAGGTTAACCACCAAGACTGTTGCACATGGTAGTACAAGTCAAGGCAAACTGCCAAGACCATTCCAAATAACATATCAAGAGACTCAACTTTACCCAATGCATTGGATATATATCTAGGTGCACCCATATTAACATGTTTATGAATATGTTTTCCACATTGATAATCATACATAATAAATCATACATAAACATAAGGGTGCCCATGGAAAGAAATGGGTATCATAATCATGTCATAAAGCATAATGAATGGATGTATCATACAAGTGCCCATGAAAGAAAGGAATTAAAACATACATGGAGATATATAAGCTAAAATAATCATATATCATGGTAAGTGATGTCAAAGATAATCTAAAACATGTAAGAAGAGTATTTAAGAAATTTTTTTCATTAAAACATTTTAGTGCGGTTTTAAGGAAAATACTAATGAGAATTTAAAATAAAAAAGAGAATAATCTTTTATATAAAACCAGAATTGATCCAAGGAGGTTTTTATAATAAAAACATATGTTTTATAAAAAAATTGTGGCTTAAAACATATGGTATAGTGCACTTGAAATTGGGTACGAATTCAGAAAGTTCCCTTAAAATGGGTTTTCTTATCAGGAAGTATTGAGGAGGGAATCACTTAAAAGCATGTATATACCCGAAAGAGAATAGATAATGGATTTTGATAAATGAGTTTATACATATAAACATAAATTATAATATGTACATAAACATAATATATTATTTCATTTGGTTAAAAAGAGAGTAAGAATAAACTGGAGGAATAATGGATGTTCGGGCAGAATCCCTTACGGAATATCAACATGGTACCAGGTGTACTTATGAGGGATTAATGAGAGAGAAAAGGGCTTATATTATTTTATACATCATGAGTGAAGTATGGGAGATGTTAGAAATCAACTCTATCATTATGAAATACACATAAAAGTACATAACATAGAAGATATTCTTGAATAAAAGTCAGAAAGAGAGGATCCCTTACCTTAAGCATGATGGTGTTCTTTGCTTGATCTTAATGACCTGAATAATAAAATTAGGTTAATTAATTAATAATTAAATAACATTCACTGAATTTTATTGATTTATTATAACCTTAATAATTTCATTCATGTTCTTTTTGATGAGCTAAGAGTTTCAATTTCATTGTTTGGGAGTATTTTCTTCCTTGGTTTTAATGATCGGTTCACTTATTTTCATGTTCAGATAAACATGTAGGATGAAAATGGTTGTCTCGAATTTAAGTTATATGAAATTAGTGAACATAAAAAATATTATATGGTTATAAAATTTATTTGGTTATCTGGATTAAAGTATAACTATTATATAAAACATTAATGATAAATTATTGGATTAATTTGGTGATTTTTCTCACAATTAACTTGTTTTGTATCATTATGTTACATAATTTGTGAAAAAGGATTCTAGAAAATCGCATAAGATAAAATACATATTTTATAGTCTGGTTCATCCATTAAAATGGTTTCATGATAAAAATTGAATATGGTAATAGAAATTTATAACATGTCTTCCTTGAATGTGATAAATTAACACATCTCGGACGGTGTTTCCATTTATCTTATAAAAAAGAAGGGGAAAGGAGAGATGATAATGAAATATCTCATTAGAATAACAAAATTATAGTACATTTAGGTTACTGGATTTGTCATACCATTTGGATGAATATAGGTTAGTAAATAAAAGAGAACAAATGAACATGAAAAGAAAATGAAAGGAAAGAAAAGAGAAATTTACCTCTTGATTTAATCTTCCTTGAGAGTCTCTTAAGGGGATAGGATTTAGTCTTTTGAGGAGACCAAGGTCTGCTGGAAATGGGGGAGGATCTTGGGGAGAGATTTTGGAATAATTTAGGGAAGGAAAAAGGCTTTCGGGGATTGAAGAGAAGAGGGGAGTGTGGGAGGTTTTTATAGTGGAGGGGAGGAGGGTTTTCTTAATATTTTAATCATTATTTTATTATTTTTTTCATAAGAAAAGCAATAGTAATAATTCTTGTGGAAAAAAAATTAATATTTGAATGTTATTTTTAACCAATGGTCATTTACATCATCCATTACTCAAGCATGTTGTAGGAATTCAGGTTTTAGCATTTATTGTGAATTATCGTATTTTACTATTCATCAAAAATTCAAGTATTTTAGAAAAAACCCAAAAAATCACCCTAAACATTTTTCATCATTTAGAATCCAAAAATGAGATCCATTTTTTAAAAATAATTTTTTCAATATGATTAATTTAATTTTTAATTAAAATCATAATTTACTTGGAAAATACGGATTTTAAAACTATAACTGATTTTATAATGCTTTCAAAAATTACATAAGGTATTTTAAAATTATCTTAAAACCAGAAGATATAAAAATTTTAATTTATGAACACCTTTTAGGAAAATATATTTTCTTTTAAATTAATTAATTAACTAAAATTAATTATTTATGACTTACAAAAATACCAATACTTTTACTATGGTCATATTATCACTTATATGGTACCAAAATTTAATTTATACAAGGGTGAGGTTAATATTATTTTGGATGATGTACTATTCATAATGGACATGTTACTATTCATAAGGGTAGGTTACTATTCACCAAAAATAATTTTGTCTTATCAGACTCCAAACATCTTACTGATCACAACTGTGTATGTCAGTTTTTTGAAATTCAAATCAGAGAAGTGATAATATTATGTTTCAAGGTCACATAGTACTTAGTAGTTCATTGTGTTGTGATATCATGTGATTATATGACATAATTATAAGAATTTAATTTCCATTGATAAAACATTGGGTCATTAAATTATTCCCCCTTATGAAATTTCACCCTTGAAATTTCGCCCTTGAAATTTCATTTAACATTTTAAGCCAAAAACAGGTGCTGGTAATTTTCCTTCATTTCCTCCTCCATTTCCCATGTTGCCTCTTCGTACTTATGGTTCTTCCACACTACTTTAACCAGGTGATTAGTCTTGTTACGTAGAACTTTATCTCTACAATCCAAGATCTTCATCGGCTTCTCCTTGTAAGAAATATTATTCTCCAATTATACCACCTCTGAAGAGAGTACATGTGAAGGGTTTTGTATGTACTTCCTTAAGAGGGATACATGGAAGACATCATGTACTTTAGACATAGTAGGTGGAAGTGCCAGTTGATAGGACACATCCCCAAAATGATCAAGAATCTCAAAGGGGTTGATGTACCTAGGACTTAACTTTTCTTTCTTCCCAAACCTCATGACCTTCTTCCATGAAGATATGTGTAGAAATGTCATGTCTCCAAATTTGAACTCAAGATCTCGTCGAAGATTTTCTACATAACTCTTTTATTGACTTTCGGCTACCTTGATGTGCTACTGAATGGTTTTCACCTTCTCTTTCATTTCCTCGACCATTTCAGGTTCTAGCATCTTATGCTCACTGACTTCATCCCAACATGTCGATGTTCTGCACCTTTTCCCATAAAGAGATTATTATGGTTCCATTCAGATGCTCGAGTATAAAATATTATTGTAGGAGAATTTGACCAGTGGAAGATGTTGGTCTCATCCTTCTTTAAAGTCAATAGAACATTCTCTTAACATATATTCTAGTATCTAAATGGTTCACACAGATTGACCATCAGTTTGAGGATTATAGGTTGTACTGAAGTTCAGTTTAGTGTTTAGAGCATGTTGGAGACTTTTCCATAACTTCGAGGTGAATCTTGGATCTCTATCGAATACAATAGATAGTGGTACTCCATGCATCCTTACCACCTATTTGATATATATCCATTAAATTTGATCCAATGAGATGTCCTATCAAATTGTGATAAAGTGAGATATCTTTATAAGATGATCCACAATGAACCATATAGAATTTTTTCTTCTGGATGTCCTTGGAAGTCCATTGAAAAAGTCCATGGTGATTTTCTCCCACTTCCATGTTGGAATAGGTAGTGGTTGCATCATCCCCTTATACTTATGTCTTTCATCTTTCACTTGTTGATATAATAGACACTTTGATTTATATTCAACAATATTCTTCTTTATATTATCCCACCAAAAGTTCTCTCAGAGATCTCGATAAATCTTTGTGCTCCCTGGGTGGATAGAGAAGGTTGAGCTATGTGTTTCATTCAGAAGTTACATATTTATCTCTGGATCGTATGGTACACATAATCATGACCCAAATATTACAAATCCTTCCTCATCAATCATAAACTCAAAGAATTTACCATTTCTAATGGATTCCACACTTTTCTGAATTTCCATATATTTTCTTTGAGAATCCTTTATTTTTTTCCTAAGGGATGGTTTAGCAATCATTTGAGAAAGGATTGATGATGTTCCTCCCTTAATTATTTCCATGTCCATCCTCTATAAATCTAAGAAGATTGTATCCTTTTAAATTCTCATCATTGATAAAGATGCATGATCCTTTCTACTTAGAGCATCTTACACCTTGTTTGCCTTGCCAGGATGGTAGTGGATTGAGAAATCATAATCCTTAATGAGATCTAACCATATTCAATGGCGCATATTAAGCTCTTTTTGAGTGGATATATGTTTGAGACTCTTATGATCAATATATATCTCACACTTCTCCCCATAGAGATAATTTCACCACATTTTTAATGTAAAGATCACAGTTTCCAACTCCAGATCATGCGTGGGATAGTTTTATCATGGATTTTCAGATGCCTTGAGGTGTAGGCTATCACTTTATTATTTTTCATCAGTACACTACCTGATCCTTTCTTTGAAGCATCACTATACACCACAAAGAGTTATACACTTGTTGGGAGTGTGAATATTGGTGCGGTGATAAGCCTCTTTTTCAATTCATTAAAGCAGTCTTCACATTCTTGAGTCCAGAAAAACTTCACTCCTTTCCATTTTAGCTAGGTCATTGGGTTTGAAAATCATGAAAAGTTCATCAAAAATCATCAATAATACCAAAATATACCTAGAAAGATATGGATCTCCATTAAAAATGTTGGCATAGGCCGCTCTTCAATTTCCTTTGTCATAGAAGGGTCCACAAATATCCCTTTTCTGGTGATAACATGCCCCAAGAATGATACTTCCTCCATACATAACACACATTTACTGTACTTTTCATACATATTCTCCATTCGCAGAGTATTTTACATAGTATTCAAATGCTCCTCGTGTTTATCCTTACTCTTGGAGTATACCAGAATATTATCAATAAAGACTACCAAAAAATTTAGAGGAAATCTCTAAAGACTCTATTCATTAAATCCATAAAAATTACTAGGGCATTAGTGAGTCTTAAGGTCATAACTATGAGATCATAGTGTTCATACCTTGTTCGAATGGTATTCTTGGGAATATCTTCCTTCCTCACCTTTAATTGGTGATATCCCTACCGAAGGTCTACCTTAGAGAAATAACTAGCCCCACGAAGTTGATTGAATAAGTCATATATCCATGGCATGGGTTACGTGTTCTTTATCGTGATTGTATTGAGCTCGTGATAATCAATGAAGAGGCGCATTGATCCATAATTCTTCTTGATGAAGAGGACTGGTGCACCCCATGGTGAAGCACTCAAGCATATAAAACCCTTCTCCAGATTCTCTTGTAACTGCTTCTTCAGCTCTTCCAGGTCTACAGTGTCCATTCTATAAGGTATCTTTGATATAGGTAGAGATCCAGGAATAAGTTCAATTGAGAACTCAACCTCTCAATCAGGAGGAAGACCATGAAACTCTTCAGGGAATATATCAGTGGAATCCATCATGATGGGAATTTATTCAAGCATGATTCTGTCATTGGTATCAATAATTTGAGATATACATGCTTGATCATAAGGAATTAATATCCACACTTGAGACAATGATTATAAAAGATATTCATGTTCCTTCTTACACCTGTAATGAATTGGAGGATGCTTCAGGATGTGAAAAGTGATCTTCCTTTCCCAATAGTTGATGTTTTCTTTGTATAAAGATTACAAATACATGCCCAAGATAACATTAAACTCCACTAAAGGAAGTATGAAAATATTTTTTTGGAGGTTCGGTCAACAAACATTTACTAGGGAGGAGTTATAAACCTTTGACACAATAATTTTCTCATTTTTTGTTCTCATAGATAACATATCCTCTAAATTTTGAGGTGATATTTGAATAGTTCTACTAAACTTGAAAGATATGAAAGAATGCATAGAACCAAAATCAAATAGTGTGTTCTCTATTCTTAAATAAATAACTAGAATACCTATCACCACATCATTGTTCAGTTCTATCTCAGTAGTAGTGATAGAATAAGCCCTTCCTTGTTGCCTTGGAGGTTGTTTTTTATTTCCTCTGACAACCCTTGGCTTAGGAAAATTGTTTTCACAATGACCATGTTCCTTGTAGTTTTAACACTACACCACTGGCTGAGCATTTATCTAAATATTCCTTTCTTCTTCCACATTAGCAAGATTCTTCATATCCCATCGATAGTTTTTAGCCAGATGTCCCATATTTCCACATTTGAAACAATTCCTGGTTCCCTTTAGACAGTTCCCAAGATGCTTCTTCCCAAAAATTTTACACATGGGATGGTTGACCTTCTTTCCATTATGGACTTTATTTTCTAAACTGCCCACATTAGATTCCATTTTCCTCTTTTTGTCATTGGGCCCATAATACCACTAAGATTCTCTGATATCCATTTCAACCTTGAGGGAACAACGGACAATCTACTCATAGTTGTCGAAGTCTCTAATCACCAATGCTTTTTGTAGACTCAACTTTAGTCCACTAAATAAGTGATCCCCCTTGATTTTGTTGTTTATGAAAAAGACATATTTGTACCTTTCAAGATTTGTAAAGTTTGATTCATACACCTTGATTGACTCATCATCTTCTTAAATCTGAAGAACTCTCTTTCCATCTTGAGACAGAGGGTTTAGGGAAAATATTTATTGAAAAACATTCTCTTGAATTCCTACAAATCCATGGTGAAATGTCTGGATCAATTGTGATCACTGAGAGGGGAGGGGTGAATCAGTGATAACTTTTTTTTTAAGAATTGTTCCCTTTGAATGATCAATTCAACCTCTGTGGCTGGTTAAGGCCTAGATCTACTCTTTTGGTGATGCAGTGATAATGAAAGCACAAAACACAGAGATTTACAAGGTTCGGTATAAAGAACTACTCATTTCCGTGTTGGTTACACTCCCCAACACGGATTCTTCACTATACCAAAATATGTTCACGCGGTAATTGGTTATACCCCCCAATTACAAGTTGGTTAAACCCCCCAACTTCACTGCATCTTATTCTTCACAACTTCACTTCTCTTCTTCGAATGTGTTGTTAAATTCTTCAAGTAGCTTCAACAGACTCCAAGACAACTTGTTGGTCTTGCTCACCAATATTGTTTATTCAACATGTATGCATGTACATACATGAAATTCTTCCTTCTTCACTTATGCACACAACCTCACAACCCAAATTATTGGGTGTGGCATTCCTCATTTGCACACACACTCACAAGGTGTGTGGCCTTCACTTCACCCGAACACACTTCAAAGGAGGGCACGCAAGTGTGCAGCCTTCTCCTGTATTCTACCGCACAGGGTGATTGGGTGAAACAGGCACGCAGGGTGCGGGAGCAGTGGGCGCGCAGGGTGGCGGCAGCTCCTTCTTCTGTGCAAGTGGCACGATAGCTTCCTCCTACCGCACAAGTTTGCGGGCACAGAGGGCGCGCAGGTGTCGCGCGGCTCGGCCTCTTCCTTCCATGCAAAGGGAGCATGCAGGGTGGCCCTGTCCTCCTTCTTTCGCGCAGGGGTTGCGTGAATGGTTCCCTCAGAGCCTCGAGTGGATCCAGACTTTACTGTCGCGCTCGGGCGCAATAATTATTCCTTCACATTGCACGGAGCTTCGTGGGACCTCTTCTCAAGCGATCAACAACCTCTTCACGGTTTGGGATCCTTCTTTTATATGTGAGGAGTGCATTCAAAATCCGTGAATCAAACATGAATATCAGGCTTTGAATGCTCGAGATCTTCGGCTTCAAAATTTGGCACGCGGAATAAAAGATACGCTTAAATATCGGTTGTTTCCTTTTCAACGGCTGACTTATTAATTATTGCATGATCCTCACGTGAATTTTTTTAAGAACGCATGCGTATTATTTCCCCGAAGGCTTCGAGCATTCTTTCGTTGCCTCGCAACTCCGTTTTCTTCGGCCACGTTCGAATTTTTTATCTCGTTGCATGCATGAGACTTTTAATGCATGCATGTGTTCGTGATGAGGAGATGAACACAATGGAGGTCCTATCTTCATCAGAGGCGGTCGGGAGCTCCATCTCCCTTGCTCGGGTTGCTCTGGTTCGCGGGAGGCATCGCGGGATGTCCCTCAGCCGGTAGGAGGTTGAAGACAACCCCTACTCCATTGGATACGCGTTTAATGAACGCGGACGGACATGATTATATCATGGCACGGCGGATGAGATGAATGGGTGTGATTACACACGGATCAGATGGACGGCGCAGATCAGCTCCACGTTATTAAAAAGTCATCCCACATCAAAACAAGCTGTGGTTTTCTTGCGTTTTAACAAACAACTCGCACCACCCTTACACCAGATTACTCCTCTCCCCCCTCTGGTGCCACCCCGCACCGGTTCTCCTGTGGGCGTGCTTAAGCACCCACTCTGCCTCTTGTCCTCGGGCGCGCCATTGGCGCCCATGATGCACGGGATTCACCACCGCATGGCTCGGGCTTATACACGGCCCGGCCTCATTGGCCTGGCCCATGAGGTTTCCCCATGGGTGTGGTGACCTCGTTCCCACATGTGCCTTGGGTTGAGGCCCTAGGGTTGGCCCAATGGTTGGATTTCTTTTTAGTACTTGGTTTGAACCAAGTAAGAACAAGTAATATAACCAACCAATATTCCTCTCCTCTTCATCTTCTTAAGAACTCCATATATCTTCTTCAACATATCTTCTCCTTCTTCTATTAGGAGATGGAATTCCCAAGAATCTTCATCAACTATTAATCACAAATCACTTGATCTTCAATGTACTTCTTTGATCCAATCATAGATGAGGTTGGATCATCTTTCAATTTCCTCATGCATTAAGAGTAAAGCATGGACTTCATTAAATGTTGTGACATCGTATTCCATTGATACAAGGTCTTTGAAGTAAAGATCAGTTCTCTAATCATCTGATTTAATGATGCTTCAATCATCATTATTCAAGATTCATCATTCTTCAGTTGGCACACATTGACAGGTTATTGACAAAAAATTCAATCACTTGGGCACAACAATCTCCCCCTTTGTATTTGGTTTTCAATACTCCTAAGAACACTTTGAGAATGTCACAATGTGTGTGATAATGATTTCTCCCCCTTATTGGCCAACAAATGCAAAGGGATTAATGGTAAGTCATACCCAAAATGCATAACCGCTTGACCCTGCACAACTTCAACAACCAATTCTCCCCCTCAAGGGATGCACTCATCTCCTTCAATTCCCTGCACGTTAGTACAAAAAAATATAAATTTAGGGAATAAGGAGGGTCCTTTTTCTTCCTCAAGTGAGAGGAGAAGTCTGAACATGAAGTTTCATCCTTAGCTCAACAAATCTTTCCATAGGCATAGCTTTGGTGAAAATATCTGCCACCTGTTCTTGAGTAGAAACGTAGTCTAGCTTGATGTCTCCACTGGCGACCCTTTCTTTGATGAAATGATATTTTATATCAATGTGCTTGGATCTGAAGTGTTGTATAGGATTTTTAGACAATCCAATCGCACTTTGATTATCACATAAGATCCTCAATGGTTTTTCAATTTTAATTCTCAAATCTGCTAGCTGCACCTGCATCCAAATCATTTGTGTACATGCATGTGTAGCTACCACATATTCTGCTTTGGTTGTGCTCAATGTTACAGAATTTTGTTTCTTGTTGTACTAACTAACACATCCTTCTCCCAGAAAGAAGGTTCCACCAGATGTGGATCTTCTATCAGTACAATCACCATCCCAATCAGCATCTGTGAATCCCAACAAATTTATGTTTGTACCGTGTTTGTATAAGAGCCCATAGTTGAGGGTTCCTTTCACATATCTCAAAATTATTTTAGCTACTGATAAGTGAGATTATTTTGGGTCACTTTGAAATCTGGCACACAAATTCACTGCATATGTTATATCTGGCCTTGAAGTTGTGAGATAAAGGAGACTGCCAATAATTCTCCTGAACTCTTTCTGATCAACATTGTTGCCTTCTTCATCCTTTCATAACTTGGTTTCAACAGAAATGGGTGTTGAGACCTCCTTTGCATTCTCCATTCCAAACATTTTCACTAAGTCCCTTGCATACTTTTCTTGTGAAAGAAATATGGAGTTTTGTCTTTGTTCCACCTAAAATCCTAGAAAATATGTCATTTGACCAAGCATGGACATTTCAAAGGTTCTCTTCATCTGCTCAACAAATTCTTCATATAGTCCTTCCTTGTCACCATCAAAAATAATATCATACACATAGATAATGACTATGAGAGTACCAGTGGCCATTTCTCGGACATAGAGATTACTGTCAACTGTTCCTTTGACAAACTTCATGTTCTTGATACAACCATCCAATTTTGGAGTACCAGGCTCTAGGGGCCTACTTCAATCCATACAAATATTTTCTAAATCTTCATACCATACTACCATATTTTTCCAGCATGAATCCCTCTGGTTGTTCTATATACACCTCTTCTTCAAGATCGCCATTTAGGAATGAAGATTTCGCATCCATCTGATAGACCTTGTACTGCTTATGTGCTGCAACTGCTAAGAACATTCTGATAGTTTCCAGTCTTGCAACTGGTGCAAAGGTTTCTTCAAAGTCGATTCCTTCTATTTGTGAATACCCTTTGCATACGAGTCTGGACTTATTTCTGGAAACTTCCCCCTTTTCATTGAGTTTGTTTCTGAAAACCCACTTTCTCCCAATAACATTTTTATTTTTGGGCCTTGGTACAAGATCCCAAGTGGAGTTCTTTTCAATTTGATTGAGTTCCTCATGAATAGCTTGTATCCATTCCTCATGTTCAACTGCTTCATCCACTTTATGAGGTTCAACTTGAGAATCTAGTGCAATCTGATCTTCTAATCTTAATCTTCTTCTGGTTCTTACTGAGGATTGTGGGTCACCAAGGAAATTTTTTATGTTGACATGTTTCTTCAATTTTTTGTATCTCCTTATTCTATTTTCATTACCTTCCTCTTCATCACTGGTGTGTTCATAGTTGATCTCACCAGCAGTTGGTATTGGATCAGTTAATTCTTAATTATTCTGTTCCAAGGTTGTGTCATTCTTTGAGTCATCATTATATACAGTGTCTAGTTTGGTGTTGTTTTCAATTATTCTGACATCACTATAGTCAATCATTTTTTTCAACCTCTTATTCCAGTATCTATAGCCTTTTCCATCAGGTAGGTAACCCATGAAGATTTCTTCTTCTGCTCTTTCCTCAAATTTTCCTAGATTAATGTTTTTAATCTTGATGATGCAAGGACTGCCAAAGACTCTGAAGTATTTAACAGTTGGTTTTCTGTTAAACCACATTTCATAGGATGTTGTTTGTGTTTATGGTCTTAGGATACATCTATTTTGTATGTGTATGGTTGTGAATACCGCTTCTCTCCAGAAAAACTTAGAAATATTGTGTTCAGTTAACATAGTCCTCCCCATTTCGACTATGTTTCGATTATTTCTTTCAACCACTCCATTCTGTTGTGGAGTATATGGTGTACTGTATTGATGCTTGATTCCATTCTTGACCAGATAGATTTCAAAATTATCACAAGTTTATTCTTTTCCATTGTCTTATCTCACTTTCTTGATGCAGAGTACTAGTTCTTTCTCAGCCTACCTTCTGAAATTTTTGAACATTGTGATTGCTTCTGACTTGTGTTTCATGAACATGATGTTAGTCATCCGAGTGTAATCATCAATGAAGGTTATAAAATAGTGATCTCATATTGTAGACTTATGTCTCATCGGTCCACATATGTCTGTATGGATGAGTTCAAGAGGCCTAGTAGACATGATATCTACTCCTTTGTGTGAACTATGGGTCAGTTTTCCCTTCTGACATGTGTCACGAATTTCATCTCTTTCTCTCCTTAATTTAGGCAGATCTCGTAAAATATTATACTTCAGAATTTTACTCATACTCCTTTGACCAAGATGGCCAAGTCTTCTGTGCCAGAGGTTGTTTTCATCTTTAGAACTAAGATAACAAGAATTGATGGGCTCACCAATTTGAAATAGATTTCTGGTGGTTCTTCTTCCTTGAGTGATGATTTTTCCATCCTTTGAGCTCTTGATGATGCATGAATCCTTCTTGAACAACACCTCATGTCCATCATCACATAATTGGATTACACTCAGCAGGTTGTGCTTTAATCCTTCAACAAATAACACATCATTGGATTTTAGATTTTTTGTTTCAATCATTGCCTTTCCAACTCCCTTGATTTTCAGAGAACAATCATTTCCAAAAATCACGGTTCCTCCATCATGACTTTCTATGTTGCTAAGAATTTTTGTATCACCAGTCATGTGTGATGAGCATCCACTATAAAGAATCCATGACTTGATTTTACTGTTGGATTTTAGAGCAACTTCAGCAAAGCATGTGATTTCTTCATTGGGTTCCTAAATGCCTTTTCCTTTCATGTCTTTAACTCTTTGTTCAGGAATAACAGTTATATATTTATCATCTCTATGACCTTTTTGGTCACATCTTTCACAAGCTTCACCCAGGCAGTCATATTTGTTCTGAATTGGAAGTTTTGATGATTTCTGTAATACACTCTTGGTTTCAAGATATCTCCCCCTTGACTCATGCCTCATATTTGGAAGAGACATGTTATACCAACATGCATAGGCTTTGTGTACAAACACTCCACAACACCAGCAGTAGCCTCTAAACCTTGACCTTATCCACTGATAGAAGTCATGTTGTAATTTTTTGTCCAAGATTTGAGTAGTTCTTCCTGAGGATTTCCTTTCTTCCATTGAAGATTATTTTTCACAAGTTTTTGTATTCCCTGTTTGTCTCAATTTTATCTTTGAACCTGCATTGTTAGAGATAATAGATGTATTTTTAGATTTACTTAGTGGTGAGTTAACCTGCCTCAGAGCACCAATATGAGATGATTCTTCCTTGACCTCAACAGCCTTGTTAAAGTCTTCTCTCATCTTTGTCAAGATATTCTGTGCTTCAATCCACTTGGACTGTGTCACTGATTGCTCTTCTTCTTTGAGGTGAAGTTTCTCTTCAAGATCTTTTTCTATCTTGTCCAGCTCAGCTATCTTTAGTTTGTGTCTCTTGATTTCATTAATGTACAGTGTCTCTTTCTTCATACATTCTTCCAACTCCTCAGTCATCCTTTTGGTTTCCTTTTGAAATAGTTTCTTCTCTTTCTTGGGTTTATTGTTTTGATCAAGGAAAGCATCTAATTCATCTTTCAACATGTGTTTAATCTCTATTTGTTCACTTTAATCATCGTCACTACTGCAGGTGTCGAACCCTTTTTCCACATGAGCCATAAAATTCGTTTCTTCTTCTGATTGACTGGCTGATGTGGAGTCTGATTCTTCCTCTTTGCTCACATAGCTTCTTCTTTCACCTGGAATGACCCTTTTCTTTCTTACACCAAATCTGATTCCTTATCTTGGGTTTCTACTCCATTTCTTCTTTTGTGATTTTTCTTCTTTAATTTCTGGGGCACTAAATCTCTTCTTGGGACAGTTAACAGCAAAGTGTCTGATGTTATTGCAATTGGAACACCTCGGTGGTAATTTCCCTTTTCCCTTGAATTTATCTTTTCCAAACCTTTTTGATAAAAGAGAAATAATTTTGTTGAAATCTTTATCCTTTTCATCATTGTCAGATTCACTTGATTATAAGACTTCATCATCTCTTATCTTGAGTTGTCTCATGGCCTCAAAAGTCATCTAATCTTTGATCTTCTTCTTGAAAACTGGGATCTTCCTCATTTAATATGCAATAATAATTTTGTGTATTTCATCAAGAGAGAGATCATCTCTTTCCTCTAATGTTGAGACTTTGGGGTTAAACCTGTCAGGAAAGTTTCTCATTAGTTTTTTAACAATAGTCGAGTCCTCCAACTTTTCTCCAAAGCCCCAAATGTTACTGACAATTTCATTGACTCTTGTAAAATAATCATCAATATTTTCTTCTTCTCCCATCTTGATATCTTCAAACTTGCTTCTCCAAATTTGTAATTTGGCTTCCTTGACTTTCATGTTGCCTTTATAACTACTTTCCAATTTGTCCCAAATTTATTTAGCATTCTTGAGTCCCATGAATTTTGTATATACCTTTTCTGAGAGTGACATAAGGATGGCATTTTGAGCTTTACCATCAACTTCCATATTTCTTTTCTCCACAAGTGTCATAGCAACCTCATTAGTAAGAGGAGGGAATACAAATAAGGTTAAATCTCTAACTTCAAGGCCGAGAGATAGAAGGTAGGGTAACATCTGATTCTTCCAGCTGTGGTAATTCTTGCCATCGAATGTAGGAACACCCCTACTATTAACAGAATTCAGATTGTCCATCTTCTCAGAAGTAGATCCTAACAGAGGGAACCTCACTCTGATACCAATTGAAATGCCTGGATCAGTTGTGATCACTGAGAGGGGAGGGGTGAATCAGTGATAACTTTTTCTTTTTAAGAATTGTTCCCTTTGAATGATCAATTCAACCTCTGTGGTTGGTTAAGGACTAGATCTACTCTTTTGGTGATGCAGTGATAATGAAAGCACAAAACACAGAGATTTAAAAGGTTCGGTACAAAGACCTACTCCTTGCCATGCTTGTTACACTCCCCAACACGGATTCTTCACTATACCAAAAGATGTTCACACGGTAATTGGTTATACCCCCCAATTACAAGTTGGTTAAACCCCCCAACTTTACTACATCTTATTCTTCACAACTTCACTTATCTTCTTCAAATGTGTTGTTCAATTCTTCAAGTAGCTTCAACAGAATCCAGGAGAACTTGTTGGTCTTGCTCACCAATATTTTTTATTCAACATGTATGCATGTACATACATGCAATTCTTCCTTCTTCACTTATGCACACACCCTCACAACCCAAATGATTGGGTGTGGACTTCCTCATTTGCACACACACTCACAAGGTGTGTGGCCTTCACTTCACCCAAACACACTTCAAAGGAGGGCGCGCAAGTGTACGCCCTTCTCCTGTCTTCTACCACACAGGGTGCTTGGGTGAAATAGGCGCGCAAGGTGTGGGAGCAGCGGGCACATAGGGTGGCGACAACTCCTTCTTCCGTGCAAGTGGCACGACAGCTTCCTCCTACTGCACAATTTTGCGAGCACAGAGGGCGCGTAGGTGTCGCGTGGCTCGGCCTCTTCCTGCCGCGCAAAGGGAGCACGCAGGGTGGCCCTGTCCTCCTTATTTCACGCAGGGGTTGCAAAAACGGTTCCCTCGGAGCCTAGGGTGGCTCCGGACTTTACTGTCGCGCTCGGGGACGAGAATTATTCTTTCGCGTTGCACGGAGCTTTGCAGGACCTCTTCTCAAGCGACCAGCAACCTCTTCACAGTTTGGGCTCCTTATTTTATAGGTGAGGAGTGCGTTCAAAATCCGTGAATCAAACATGAATATCGAGCTTTGAATGCCCGAGATATTTGGCTTCAAAATTTGGAATGCGGGATAAAAGATATGCTTAAATCTAGGTTGTTTCCTTTTCAACGGCTGACTTATTCATTATAGCATGATCCTCATGTGCATTCGTTTAAGAACGCATGTGTATTATTTCCCCGAAGGCTTCGAGCATTCTGTCGTTGCCTCGCCACTCTGTTTGCTTCAGCCACGTTCGAATTTTTTATCTCATTGAATGCATGAGACTTTTAATGCATGCATGTGTTCGTAATGAGGAGACGAACACAATGGAGGTCATATCTTCATCAAAGGCGGTCGGGAGCTCCATCCCCCTTGTTCGGGTGGCTCTGGTTCGCGGGAGGCGTTGCGGGATGTCCCTCAGCCGGCAGGAGGTTGAATACAACCCCTACGCCATTAGATCCATGTTTAATGAATGCAGACAGCCACGATTATATTGTGGCATAGTGGATGATATGAATGGGCGTGATTACACACGGATCGGATGGATGGCGCAGATCGGCTCCGCTTTATTAAAAATTCTTCCCACATCGAAACGAGCTGCAGTTTTCTCACAGTTTAACAAACAACTCGCACCTCCCTTACACCAGATTACTCCTCTTGCCCCTCTGGTGCCTCCCCGCACCGGTTCTCCTGCGGGCGAGCTTAAGCGCCCACCCTGCCTCTTGTCCTCGGGCGCGCCATTGGCGCCCACGCTGCGCGGGATTCACCACCACGTGGCTCGGGCTTATACATGGCCTGGCCTCACTGGGCTGGCCCATGAGGTTTCCCCATGGGTGTGGTGACCTCAGTCCCACATTTGCCTTAGGTTGAGGCCCTAAGGTTGGCCTAATGGTTGGTTTTCTTTTTAGTACTTGGTTTGAACCAAGTAAGAACAAGTAATATAACCAACCAATCTTCCTCTCCTCTTCATCTTCTTAAAAACTCCATATATCTTCTTCAACATCTCTTATTCTTCTTCTATTAGGAGATGTAATTCCCAAGAATCTTTATCAACTATTAATCACAAATCACTTGATCTTCAATGTACTTCTTTGATCCAATCATAGATGAGGTTGGATCATCTTTCAATTTCCTCATACATTAAGAGTAAAGCATGGACTTCATTAAATGTTGTGACATTGTATTCCATTGATACAAGGTCTTTGAACTAAAGATCATTTCTCCAATCATCTGATTTAATGATGCTTCAATCATCATTCTTTAAGCTTCATCATTCTTCAATTGGCACACATTGACAGGTTATTGACAACAAATGCAATCACTTAGGCACAATAATGGAATCAATTTCCTATTAGGGATTCATATTCTTAATTAGAGTCCACCACTAATCATCTTCCCCATCAAAATTATAGACCTCCAGTACGAATTTATCTTCTTCTAAGCATTTTAGGATAGAGAATATCTTTTCAATAGAGTTAATCCATTGTTCTATCGGGAGAGGATCTAAAGATCCACTAAACATGGGAGTCCTTTCTTATATAAGGGATTAAATGGAAACTTTATCTTTCCTTGGAGGAGGTGGGTGTTCCACATAAATCAAGTTATTATTCATAACTTGAGCTAGCTAAGAAAGTACTATCATGATGTTTTGATCACCCATTCCTATCATATCAAGTATATCATTAGGAAAATCTTCACATTCCCTATCACATTTATTTTTGAACATGTTATTATATTTCTCTCCATTAACTAATAAAAATAACATACAATTAGAGGTCTTGAATACTTAGCTATTTAGAATAAAAAGAAAACTTTGAACATAAGAGGATAAACTTGTAAAAGATAAGTATATCCTAACTTTTGATTCCCTGTGTTTTAATATAGGTTATCCTTGATCTATTTCATAACTTATATTCTTATGGGATCTTTTTTATTCCCTTAATAATGTTTTGTACTAAGCTCATGAATTTACCAAAGCATTTCCCCTTAGAGTGTCAAACCAAGAGTTCATCAATGCCTTTTGTCATGCACTAGTTCTCATTAAAGTATAGATCAAAGTAGTGTTTTTTGGTTTTACCCCTAGATACATATATTCCAGATCCACCTCTACCTATTGGTATCCATACATGGATGTCTTTTCTTGATAAACCACTTACTCTATACTTACCAAAATATAGGGATGTTTTCTTATACTTAGTCTCATCCTTAAGGTTATTACTAAATTTATCTATTCCTAATATCAAAAAATAACTATACCATCATCTTATACCAACTATAGAGACCCTATCCTTTTAAACATAATATTAAATTATTTTAAGCATAATTATACATTAGAATACAAGCCAAGAATCATGAAGTCTAGTGTCTTGGAAGACTAGGTACATAAAACTTAAAACATGGGACTAAATTAACAATTCATTATTTAATCTTCATAAAGAGATCCTAACTTCTTTTGATCTCTTACATCTGTATAGGGTACCATGGGGATCACATTAATGAAGGGATGAGCTAAAATCCTAGCAAGGGAAAAACATAAGAATAAGGATTTAGCACAAGGGTTAGAGATCATGACATAATGATATAAAATGGCAGATAGAATCATAACATATAAACATGGGATCATATAAACATTTAATAACATAAATGTGGTAGCAACATAAATAATGAATTTAGCATGAGTTAAGACTTGTTTCAAATAGAGGAGCACAAGTCAAGGTTAACCACCAAGACTGTTTCACATGGTAGCACAAGCCAAGGCTAACCGCCATGACCGTTGCACATAACGTCTCATGGGACTCAACTTTATCTAATTCATTGGATCACTATATAGGAACACCCATATTAACATGTTCATAATTATGTTTTCCACATTGGGAATCATACATAATCAATCATACATAAACATAAGGGTACCCATGGAAAGAAATAGGTATCATAGTCATGTCATAAAGCATAATGAATGGGTGTATCATACAAGTGTCCATGAAAGAAAGGAATTAAAACATAAATGGAAATGAAAAAGGTAAAATAATCATATATCATGGTAAGTGATTTAAAACAAAATCAACAACATTTAGGAAGATTATTTAAGAAATTTTAGCATTAAAACATTTTAGTGCAATTTTAAGGAAAATAATAACGAGCATTTAAAATAGAAAAGGGAATAATAATTTTATAAAACCAGAAGTAATCCAATAAGGTTTTAATAATAAAAACATTGGTTTTATAAAAACAATATTGGATTAAAACATATGGTATAGTGCACTTGAAATTGGGTACGAAATCATAAATTTCTTTTAAAACGGGTTTTCTTATCAAGAAGTATTGAGGAGGGAATCACTTAAAATCATGTATATCCTCAAAAGAGAATGGCTGATGGATATTGATAAATGAGTATGGACATATAAATAGTAATTATAATATTTACATAAATAAAATATAAAATTTAATTTGGGTAAAAAGAGAGTAAGAATAACTCGAAGGAATAATGGAGGTTCAGGTAGAATCTCTTACGAAATATCTGCACAGTAATGGGTGTACTTAGGAGGGAATAATGAGAAAAAAAGGGGTTTATATTCTTTTATAAATCATGAGTTAAGTATGGGGGAAGTGATAAATCATACCCCATCATTAGTAACTACACATAAAAGGACATAACATAGAGAAGATTCTTAAATAAAAGTGAGAAAGAGAGGATCTCTTACCTTAAGCTCAATGGTGTTCTTCACTTGATCTTAATGATCTGAATAATCAAATTAGGTTCATTAATTAATAATTAAAGAACCTCCACTACATGTTATTGATTTAATATAACCTTATTAATTTTATTCATGTTCTTTTTTATGAGTTAAGAGGTTCAATTTCATTGTTTTGGAGCATTTGCTTCCATGGTTTTAATGATCGGTTCACTTATATTCATGTTCGAATAAATATATAGGATGAAAATGGTTGTCCAGAATTGGAGTTATATGACATTAGTGAACATATATAATATTACATGGTTACAAAATTAATTTGTTTATTTTTAGTGAAGTTGAATCATTATATAAAACATTAATGATAAATTCTTGGATTAATTCAGCGAGTTTGCTCACAATTAACTTGTTTTGTATCATTATTTTACATCATGTGTGAAAAAGGATTCCAGAACATCACATAAGATAAAATAAATGTTTAATAGTCTGGTTCAACCATAAAAATGATTTCATTACTAGAATTAAATATGGTAATATAAATTGATAAACCGTCTTCCTTGAATGTGATAAATTAACACATCTCGGACGGTGTTTTCGTTTCTTTCGTAAAAAAGAAGGGGAAAAGAGAGATGATAATGAATTATACCATTATAATAGAAACATTTTAGTACATTTATGGTACTAGAGTTTTCATACCATTTGGATGAGGATATTTTAGGAAATAAAAGATAACAAAGGAACATGAAAGGAAAATAAAAGGAAAGAAAAGAGGAATTTACCTCTTGATTTAATCTTCTTTGAGAGCCTCTTAAGGGTATAGGATTTGGTATTTTGAGGAGACCAATGGATTCTGGATGTGGGGGAGGATCTTGGGGAGATATTTGGGAAGAATTTAGGGAAGCCACAAGGCTTGAGAGGAGTGAAGAGAAGAGGGGAGTGTGGTGGTTTTTATAGTGGAGGGGTGGAGGGTTTTCTTAATATTTTAATCATTAGTTTATTATTTTTTCATAAGAAAATAAATATTAATGATTATTGTGACCAAAAACATTAATATGTTCATGTTAGTTTTAACCAATGGCCATTTACATCATCCATGACTCAAGCATGATGCAGAAATTTAGGTTTTAGCATTTATTGTGAATTATCATATTTTACTATTCATAAAAAATTCATGTAATTTAGAAAAAAACCCAAAAAATTAAACTAACCATTTTTTTATTTGTAGAATCCAAATATGAGATCCATTTTTTAAAAATAATTTTCTAAATATGATTAATTTAGTTTTTAATTAAAATCATAATTTACTTAAAAAATACAGATTTTAAAACTACAACTAATTTTATAATGCTTTCAAAAATTACATAAGGTCTTATAAAATTATCTTAAAACCATAAGACATAATATTTTTAATTTATGAACAACTTTTAAGAAAATATGTTTTATTTTAAATTAATTAATTAATTGTAATTAATTATTTATGATTTACAAAAATACCAGTACTTTTACTATGGTCATATTATCACTAATAAGTTGCCTAAATTTAATTTATACATTCAAGGGTGAGGTTACTATTATTTTGGATGATGTACTATCCGTAAGGATCATGTTACTATTCATAAGGGTAGGTTACTACTCACCAAAAATTAAGTTTGTCTTATCGGACTTCAAACATCTTACTAATCGCAACTGTGTATGTAAAATTTTCAAAATTCAAATCAAAGAAGTGACAATATTATGTTTAAAGGTAATATAGTACTTAGTAGTTCATTATGTTGTGATTTCATGTGATTATATGACATAATTATTAGAAGGTAATTTCAATTGATAAAACATTGGGTCGTTACATGAACAACATCATTTCCTGATAAATTCGTTGTGTGAATAGGGGTTCTTGGCATGAATTAATTCTCTGCAAGGGACGTGGCTCTACCTCCCTCATTCACGGCATGAATCCTCATGACTAACTCCATTCACACCACGAAGCACATGAGATAAAGGGACATCCCTCAACCTATAACCATTCAAGACACGATCCCTCTTGGGTCATGGAATGACCTGCTACAGGTTGCTAAATTTTTGTAACGGAGCCACCCATCCCTGCTCTGACACTCACTTGAGCACCCAAACCACTAACTAGGCCTTGTTCCTCATCTAAAAACATCTCCTTGATATGTCCCAATTCCCGGATTCCAAATTTGAATCCCAAATCAAGGTATGACCCCTTTTTTAGGTCAAAATTTTAAACTTCCTCCAAAATGTAATTACCCAAAAATATGCAGAGTGTTACAGCTTATGAAATTGATTTAGTCTTATATATATTAATTCTTCAATTCTATGGAAAATGTATTCTTCATATATATATTGTGGATTCTCTAAAAAATCTTTCATTTCTAGTGAAAAATATACATTACTCTTATACAAGTTGGTCTTCAGAATTGATGTAGATTTATTTATTAATACATATCCTTTGAATTGTAACATTTAATCTTACATGTGATTCACATTCTCCACTTTTATCTTATGTGATCCCATGATATTATGTAAGAAAAAACTCCATCGTGGGTTTCACATTATACTTTCATGAAAGGTGAGAATATTTTCATTTACTCTTACACAACATGAAGGAATTGCACTTTATTTATACACAACACCTATAAATCATTCAAACCCTATTTTTAGTATAGTCATATATCTGATAATGTTTAACATGAATAAATTCCAATAAAACACAATAGTTAAGGAGTTTTGAAATTAATTCTAGAACCGAATAAAATATAAGAAATGTGGTATTTATTCTGGAATTAAGAGAAAATAGAAGTAAAAACACTATGAAATATTAAGGAAAAAATAAAAAAATGAGGTATGGTCAGCAAGAAAGACAAGAAAGATGCCAAATGTATAAATCTATCTTTCTATTTAATATGGAATAAGGTACATCTATCTCTGCTCATTTAATCAAAATGATTGGGTATGTAAATGACTTTAAGAGCCTAGGGTCACCACTTAGGCTTGATCTGACCATGAACATCATTTTATAGTCACTTCTAGAAAATTTCAGACAATTTATTGTGAATTATAATATGAATGAGTTCAATAAAATCTTATATGATTTCCTCAATATTTTGAGGATTTTTGGGAAGGGAATGGGAGGTCTAAGATCAAGAACTATGATAATAGTACAAAAAGAAAATAGTAAAAGTTTTGATAAGAGGGAGGAGAAGAAGAGGTTGTAAAGATCCTATGCCAACTTCTTCCATTGTAGAAAACATTATCACCGGAGAAGGGATTTCCCATAATACCTGAAGGGGTAAAAGAAACTCTATGGAGAGTCCACATTAGGTATTAATGCTACAAATTTTAATTCTTCTATTTTTAAGGGTATATTATACCAACTATAAATTATACAAGTGTTTTAAATTTTCATAGGATTTCAAAGATGGAGGATGATAGAAGGTTTGTGATTAAAGTGAGAAATCAAGTGAGAGAGAAAGGGATTGGTACATCGAGGATTTGGATGCATTAGATCACTTTAATTCTCTATTTGATCAAAATAGAAATTTTGTTTTCTTATAATTTTGTTTTCCTCTATATGATAAGAGATATAATTGTAAAAAAATATTTATTATCAATAAATGAGATGATTTTTTTCATACACATGGTTCTCAGTGATCCAAATATATAAAAAATTTGAAAATGAGTGAAGGTTAATAAGATATTTTTCTAGGATAAAGGATTTTATCCAATACATTCGTTAAGATATGAGGGTAATAGTTCTCACCACTCAATAGTGGCATGTTTTAAATAATGAAATATTTTTTTTCGTAATATTTTTCCAAACACATAGAATTTTGTATATGACATGGATAGAATAATTTATTTGTTAAATATTCCCACTAAAGGAAATAAGTGATTTTTCTTGCGTAGGATTGGGTTTTTGTATCTTAGCATGATATTCTTAGTATAATATAATTTCTAAGAGGCTAGTGGGAGAATGTTTGGACTTAGATATGTTCAAATGTGACAAATAAAATATTAAACTAGTTAAATTCAAATTAAATGTCGCTTTTTATCCTAAAAGTGTTTATAATGTGTTGGGAAAGTTAAAATAATGTAAATAGTTAGATTTAGTTATCAAAATGACATCAAAGAAAAGTTTGAATGGAAATGTTCCTATATGATTATGATGAACTTAGAAAGAGTTCAAAGTAAACATCATAATTTATTAACATTATAACATTGGATGTTATGAAGTTAAAGAGTTTGAATACTATATTCAAGGATTTGATCATTAGGAATATGATCCCTAAGTCACGCCATTATTAAAAATAGCTTTCTTCATATATATTTCTCACTAAAAGAGTTTAATGGTAGGGTTTTATCATATGGTCACATAGAGTTGTGGTGGGAATTACATAGTGATGTAATGAGTTTAACAAGATCCAAAAAGTTCAGCGAACATAAGGTCTCTCTGGTGGACTATCATATGGGATATGAATAGATGATTTCTTATGTATAGTTTTATTAGTATTATTAATGAAGTTTAAGAATATAAAATGTATCATGTTATATAAAAGGTAATCTCTACTTTATCATTATTTCACATTAGCTTCATGAGTTTCATGAAGTTTTATGATAATCAACTGCTAAAAGTTTGGATTTGAGTTATCTCTAACTGATGTTCATTATGGAGTATTATAGGTTGTGTTGAAATGTAAAGGTTGGTGTGGGATTTTGTATAGAGATAAGAAAAATACTCATGAGTCACAAAACGATTTTTTTGCACCGAATAACCTGCCAAATATACCACATGGAATGTCATACACTATGTCTTTGGTATACTATGAGTGCATGTTTCATATTGAATCCTCATACATGAGGTTGGAAAGATACTTAACATTAGAACCTCCATACTTTGATACCATTATTACACAAGCCTTAAGGCTTAGATTATCAGGATTGGTTAGGTATATTGATGATCATGTCATCAGTTAAGGATTAACCAAGAAGGGATTTTCCCTATCATTTGATGAGTACAACATATGGGACCTCAATTGAGATAGACTAAGTGAATGCATGGTCAAACTTAGATAATGTACATGTGATGTGTTTATTTAGTTGGGTTAGGGGCATGTGATGTGATCATCCTCTTAGATGAACGGCATGTGATGTATTCATTAACTTGTCCAATCTATACTCAGAGAACTAAGAATGTATGAGTATGTTGTACGATATTGACATACTTTATGTCCCATGATCACTCGATGTCTTGGGAAAAAAGATTATATGATTATGAATGTTTTTATATGATAAAACTAGTGGAAATGGGTATGAAAATACGTGTGTTTGATATAGATCATGCAAGATCCTTTTATAGCTTGAGTAACAATGATGCTTTGCTAGAGGTCACTCTTTGCTTACATTTAATGATTTAATAGTTCATAATTACTGTCGAAGCTATAAAGGCATGTGGGGTTACACTTTTTTGTAATGTGAATGAGGATTAATCTTATGAAACTTTAAGTGATACCCTAAAAGTGTTTTGGAGGATATCCATAAGAATTTTGGGATGTATTTTCACAATTTGTTACGTATGACGTAACATGTGGCAAAAAATTTTGATAGCTTATGAAAAAATATTTTTAGAAATATCCAAAAGTAGTTTTAGTTATGATTTTATAAGTCGTTACATATGATGTGACATAAGGTGAAAATGTATATGAGGCTTTAGTGTAAGTGTGAGAGTGTTGGAATTGTGCAATAATGGAACTCCCATGACATGGTGGTTTAGACGTCATCGTGGTCTGCCCTGGGATACATCATGGCACAGTGAGTGTCCCCACGTTGTAGTGATGTACACGGAAATTTCATTTATTATGCATGAATTGACTTTCTTCTCCTACTCCAAGCTATTATAATTGGTAGATTATCATGTGATGACAATCTAGAGGATTTGTTACGTCCAAATGTTAAACAAATAAATTACAATGATTAGTTGTAAGTCACAAAGTGTTGTAACTTATGAAATGTTTATGAAATATTTCATTTAATAGCCAAAAGTTTTTGGAACCCTAAAGGTATCTTACGATGGTTATATAAATGATATCATAATATGTGATTTGTGTAATACCCACTCCTCGACCAAATTACTCTTTAGCTCTTGATTATCTTTAGCCTTTAAACTCAAGGTTCTAGTAAATTGTGTAGATGAGATGCTTAATATGGGAAAAACATAAAATAAAAAAAAGTGCATGGGAAGATTGGGGCAAACCAAAGAGAGTAAAAGGGTGTCCGGATTAGAATGGCAGACATATTTCCTCTTTCCCACTCCTACAACTCCAATTCCCGCACGCAATCTCACCAGAAACAGACATAGATGGGAAGCAGAGAGGAAGGGGGAGTGGACTTTGCAGTCCACTGTCAACTTTTACTCTGAATTGCAGCCCTCTGTCAACTTTTACTTTCTCTCTCTCAATTATTCCCATCATTCTTCCTCTATTTATCATCCCTTCTTCTCCAGCTTCAACCTTCAAAAACCCCTTCTTCCTCCTGGATCGCTGACACTTTCCCTCTCAACAACAGATAAAGGCGTCGCCTTTGATTCCACTCTCCCCGCTTCCGCCGCCAGTTTGGGAGTCCAGATTATGGCTTCCGACGGCGCGATGACTTGGGCCGCCGCCGACTCCAAGACCACCTTCGTCCAGGCCGACCCCTCCACCTTCCGCGCCGTCGTTCAGCGCCTCACCGGCCCCGACGACCCCTCCGCCCAGAGGCTCCCCGTCTCCACGCATCCCGCCCGCCACTCCGCCGCCAAACACCACCCCTCGCCGCCTTTCAAGCTCCACGAGCGGAGGCCGGGCGGCGGCTTAATAGGGAGACTCGACGTCGGGCCCGTTGCCGCCTGCGGTGGCGGCGCCGGCGGGGCGGTTTCGCCGGCGACCCCCTACGGGTGGATTCGCGCGGTGGCGCCGTCGCCGGTGTCGCCGCTGGATTTGTTCAGCCCCCAGCCGGCGTCGTGCGCGGAGGAGGAGGAGCGGAGGGCGATCGCGGAGAAGGGTTTTTATTGTCTGCATCGCGGGACACAGTCCCAAACCCCCGAGTTGTTGCCTCTCTTCCCCCTCACCTCCCCCTCCGCCGGCGGCGCCGCTTCTTCTTCCTCCTCCTGATGTCTGATCAAAAAGCTGTATCAGGGAAGACCAACTCTTTAATTGTTATTAAAAAATTGTAATGAAAAGGGTTTTGGGAATGAAGAGTCATCCTAATTATCATATTCATATTTAATATTTTATTCATGAAATCTCATATAATCTTTACTTTAAAAAACACTGGGTAGAAAAAACAAGTCAATCCTAAATAATTGAATTTCAGGTCATGCACTATCATTAAATATCTTATCAAAAAAACTCATTGAAAAAAACCCCATATAAATAGAAAACGAGTACAACATTCCTAACACCCCTAGTAAAGTCACCAATAGATTTAGATTTTTTAAGTCTGCACATCCTAATTTTAAAAATCAATTTATCTCGTAAGACATTATTTGTCGGATATCAATCTTACTATTCTTTTGATCACCATAAGTGGAAAATAAATTTTTGATGAGATATGTTTTGTTATATTTCCATTAATATACCCACTTTTTAATTATGTTATACAAGCAGCAATATCTTCATGTAATATGTTGAGAATGTCATTATTCAAATCTAATCCACAATTACTTATAAACTGATGAATAATCAATCTCACCTAAACGCATTCTCAACTTATTTCATGAATTGCAATAAATTTAGCATGATTGGAGGAAGTCGTAGAAATGACTTGTTTTATATAACGTCATGAATGGTAGTTCCGCCATAAGTAAATAAATATCTAGTTTGAGATTTTATTTTATGTGGACATGAAAAGCATCCAGTGTAAAGTCTCGGATTTTCCCAGTTTTATTTTTAGAAAATTTCTGGAAAAAATTTGAAATCAGACGTTGAGACGCGCGTGCGATTCCGAGACCTGGTATGCTCGGAATGGTTCAACAAAAAATGTTAAAGTTTTAATAGCGTGTGTGAGTGGTTTTCCTGAAAAAGTGGAATAACTCTTAAACGGGTGTCCGGATCAGAAATCCGATGACACCGTTGCATTCAGGATGACGAGTTTACCCTAGGCGCGACTTGATTTTAGTCGGCGCGACTCTTTAGTGATAAAACCTGAAAATGACGTAACCGTAAATAAAATAATTAAATAAAATTATTTTATTTTAAAATCTTAATAACTCATTAACGGTTGCTCGAATTGGAAATCTGAGACCACCATTGAGTTCGTAATGTAGCATTTTTCTTAGGTGGAGCCTAACATCGATCGACGCGAGTCGATTGTGAAAGTTAATTTTTGAACGTTTTAAAGAAAAATAAAATAAACTTAAAAAAAGTTTATTTTATTTCTGTCTAAACGTTTCATAGCACCACAACGACGCTTCGATGTAGCGACAAGTTAGCTCGTTTCGTTTCTTAAATGAAACAGTGTGGCGACGCTGTAATGCTGCAACGAGCTGATACATTTTCTTTTCTCCATAATTAAACAAGAATTCAGGGTTAATGAATAACCCTAGAATTCCCTGGAAACTCTGGAGAAAGGCGTTGGTGGTTCCCCCCAGTTGGTGAACGAAAAACGATGACGAACGCCAACGGATCACGGATCACGGATCGAGGATCGATGAACGATGACGACGCAACTCTGTTCTTCACCAATGACAGATCTAAACCTCGAGGTATGAGGTTTATTTCCAAGTGATTTTTCTCAATTCTTGTTTCCCAACGACGAATACGGACCAACTTACAAACAAGTTGATCCGCGAGTCGATCGTTCATGCAGGATGGGTTATCTACTACAGGGTTTTGAAAGGTTAAAAATCGGTGTTTATCCTGTTGTTCCTTTCCCTTTTTTCTAACATGACGAATGAAGATCAAAACAAACAAGGTCGACGTTTGTCCCTCGTGTGTTCTTGGTGCATTTCCAATCCCTGTCTTTGCGTTCTTCCCCAACAGACCCATGTGGTCGCGTCGATCATTGCTGGGAGGTTCTGAACGTGACCAGACCCCCCATAGTGACGACAAAACCATCTTGAGCCCATGACATTGATGGCGACGCCAAGAGGTTTGCAGCGATGTTCCCAGTTCGAAGAACGGACCACCACGACAACAGTGGCGGCCCGCAGAAGAGGGAGCCATCGTCGGCGCATGGTGGTGCAGCTGTAAGGGTTGGTGTCCTCAGAACCAACTGTTTTGTACTTTGATTACATGAATGTTCACTTATTATATATTGTTCATTATTCTGCATGACTATAATATAATAATGTCCTATAATATTTGTTGCATTAATAAGGTCATAGCAGATCCCCGCTATGATGAGAACCTTGAAATGCTATAACAATATTCTTAAATAAAGTTTTGCGGTTGGATGACATACTATGATAGGACACATATTATACAAACCGTCATGTGCGAGTACTCGTAAGAAGACGAGACCCTCTCTCATGGAGTTCGCACTTGGTAATCTTCAAGATGAGAGATTATGAGAACAGACCCGCCAATAGCAATTCTGCATGTCTTGGTGTCATCGGACATTGCTATCTACGAGTGTGTGTCATGGTCCTTAGACTGGAAGATTATCATTAACTCATGTCATGACTCACGCACTTAGATTTACTGATGAAAACCGTCACGCAGACAGTTGGCGGGAAGTAGGGTACGTTGGGTGCGTCACGAGTGACATGTTGTTAATGAATAAGTCGAGGAAGGATTTGTCCCTTCCATTTATGGAAGTTGATATCTCGGCCCTTTGATTGAAATAGAGTTGTCACATTAAATTCTATGACCATGGTGTGAACGCCGAGTTTATTTCAGGTAGTCAAAGAACGATGAATCAAACATATAGGTTTATGACACTGCCATGAAACCTGCTTGATGAGATATCGAGACAAATGGATTAAATTACACAGTAAGCATTCGTATGAGCTGATACGTCAATGCGGCGTCAACTTCTTTCTCTTGGGTGCCTTGACCCGTTGCTAGACAGTAATCTTGGACTTTAGGCAAGCCCGCCTAATGCCAACGAGAAAGAGGCCTAGAGGGTCACACACTAAGTGTATCCAAGTATCTCAAGTTGAATAAAGATTATTCCCGTACGTGGTTTAATAATTATTAAAGGAAGCCTAAGTTGTTTTAAATGATGGAGGAAAAATAAAATAAAACAAGTACACACCGTATATTATTAAATTTACACGCCGTGTAGTTTTATTTTGGAAAGGAAATTAATAAATGAAAACAAGATATACACGCCGTGTACATTTAATGTATACGCTGTGTAGTTTTCAATGAAAAACAAGTACACACCATGTATTTATTATTACACGCCGTGTAGTTTTTCCAGTTGAGATTTTGAGGATATAATATCGTTTTATTAAATGATATTTATTATAATCAGCGTGAAAGCATGTCAAGGAATTAATTATTCGACATGAGGGTTTTCAATAAGAGTTAATGAAATAAATGAAACGCGTAACGCGTTTATTTATTATCATAACTCTACAACCTCAAACTCGATTATAAATATCCTCACAACCCCAACTCTTTTCATATACACAAGAGAATCGTTGTGCACAACATCTTTGGAGAATTCTTTCAAGGCCGAAAGAACCCCTTCCTCCAAGAACGCTCTCAAGACCGAGAGAGATCCTCTTCCATCAGATCAAGACGATCTAAGGCGGACAACGCAAGCAAATGATTCTCCACGCTAGCACCCGGAGAATCCTTTGGCGACGTCCAGAGATACGAGGTACACGTGTGGATCACCGCTAGAGGGAGTCTACACTTGGATTCTGTGACGCAACGACGAATCGCATCAACAACGTGATCAAGAACATCAACGAAGAAAGAACACCCAAAAGGTATTTCTTTATAATTAATTAAATTAATTATAATCAACCTGTAACGATCCTTATTTGTGGTTTCAGGACAAACCATCTTCTTTGTCTCTTTCTGTGATTCGATCCTTAGAGACTGGCGTTTATCGTCGTATTGATCCCAGATTGATCATTGCTAATGACAAAAAGCCAAGTGGGCACATCCAAGCACGCGCTTCCGCTGCGCCCGAAACCTTCAATTGGTATCAGAGCGAGGTTACAACGTTGATTATAGTTATTTAATTTTCGTTGATAATTTACGCATTTATATTTGATTCAATTCAAAATATATCGTTCTATTAATCTGAATAAACGAGATCTATTCTTCCTCCTTCGTTTCTCGATTCATATCACATAAACAACCTTTTAATTTTAATTTTGATTAAAATAAAAATGAGGAATTCATCCGGAGGAGTCACTCTTTCTGTCTGTACAACACAGGATTACACGATGTGTAATTAAAACTACACGCCGTGTACTTAGGTTCAATGAACCGACACTGTTCTGCCAAACCACGCCGTGTGAATTGATTATGCCTAAGTATTAATCACGCCGTGTTGACTAGAATTGAACGACGCGTGGGAACCGGAATACACGGCGTGTATGTTGGAACAACTCGCCGTGTAGTCCGATCCGATCCAGGTGAAACCGTGTACAAGGAGAAGCCGTGTTCCGCGTACATGGGATTGCCAAGCCGGTTACCGCGTAACAAGGAAGTACACGCCATGTATGATTCATCTACATGTTGTGTACTCTAAAATTTCCAAAGTAGAGAAAACACGCCAAAGCCCCGGCGTGTACTTTGGAATCAAGGTGAAAAGAAATACACGCCATGTAAATATAAACTACACGCCGTGTACTTTCCAGAAATGGAATTTCACCAGGTTTCCTCTAATGTACAAAGACCCGTACAAGGAATATGGATGAGAAGAATCTCAAGGAAATTCAGAAAGGAATTTAAGATAAAGAATTGATTAATTATAAGATCATAATTAATTGAATTCGAGCGCGACTTATCTTAAATTAAAGAGCGATTAAAAGAATTTGAATTCTAAATATGCGTAAATGTCGTTGCATGCTATGGATGATCATGAGGTAGACCAAAGACCCTTTGTATGTGTATGGTTTCATTTAAATTTATTTAATTTAAATTTGTTGGCCTGCGAGCCTTCTTCCAATAAAATGTAGGGTCTGCGTGCCCATGGTTTCTTTAATGTAAACCCATGCAATGAAGGATCTCCCAAGCCAGAGGAGACGGTTCAAATCCAGAAGCCGAGGCGAAACCGACGCAAGATGATACAAAGGTGGACAGGTGGGAGCTGCAAAACACGAACCAAAAGGTTCAAGGTGTTTTCCCTAGGTCAGGGTTAGCTTATCAAAACTGCTAGATAAGCTAACCAATAGAAGCTCATGATCATGCCATCTTATTTTATTTCTGTCTGATTTCATGGTTTATTTATTATGTATGTGTTGTCGCGATCACATAATTAATAAAATGAAGAAGCATGCAAAGATAGAATAAAATAAAAACCGGACTATGCGTAAACATTATCATAACATGGTTAATCACTTAAGCAAGCATCACTTAATATTAACGAACATGTGATAATGTGAAACTACGCATAAAGGAATAAAATCCCTCAATACCATATTAAGTCAGACCAAGCCTTCTGTTACCTGATTAAGGGCAAGACTCAATAAAACTATGTGTTTGACCAACCCTTGTTGGGACACTTACTTTTATAAAGGAAGCCCTTATGAAAGGTTTCGGGTTGACTTAACCATATTACATCAAGAGAAGTAGCCCTTTCTAGACTTGGTGTAATATTGGAGGCAAGAGTTGAGGAAATCCAAGTCAGGATTTCAGGATTGGGGAGTCCACTCAACAGATCAAAGAACTGTAAGCTCACAGTTAGCAAAGACCTGCCTACCTAAATACCTTCAAATAGATTGAACAACCCTTGTTGGGGTTATGCGAAGGGAAATATGGATCCTTGCTACTAGAATGTCAAAGCAACTAGACATTCCGAGTTCAATGGTGAGGGCCATTGGGACTTGATAAAATAGTGGGAGAATTAATTTTTTTATTATTTCTCATAAAAATGTAATCAAGAAAGTACTAATAAATCTGTTCTTTTAAATTGTAGAATCAAGATGACAAACTCATAAACCACTTTTTCTCTGCGATCAATTCTGGATAAAGACAACATCCTCACCGGCAGTAACTTTCAGGAATGGTTTAGGCGCCTTCGGGTTATCCTACTCCATGAACGAAAGTTTTACGTGCTGGAGTCCTCACTTCCTGATTCCCCTGCCCTAGGGGCGAGTGATGAAGATTTCCTAGTCTATGATCAACATTTGAACGATGCACTCAACGTTCAATGTTTGATGTTATCATCAATGTCTAGTGAGCTCATGAAGTCTCATGAAGACATGGATGCCTATAACATGATCGAGCATCTCCGTGGTCTATACCAGGAGAGAGCAAGACAGGAAAGGTTTGAGATCTCCAAGGCTCTATTTCAGAGCAAGCTTGGAGAGGGTGCCCCAGCTGAGCATCATGTAGTCAAGATCATTGGCTACATTGAGCGCTTGGAGGTTCTAGGGTTTAAACTCCCCGAAGAACTGGGTACCGATCTCATTCTTGCATCACTCCCCCAGAGCTTCTCAAACTTTGTTGTGAACTTCAATATGAACAACATTGAGAAGTCTTTGTCTGATCTTCTCATCCTCATTCGCCAAGTGGACACTGACATGAAGCGTGAAAAGCCTTCTATCCTCATGGTGAATAAAAGGAAAGGGAAGGCGAAGATCTTTAAGCCCAAAGCTTCTTCAAGGCCTTCCAAGAAAAGGAACATCAAAGGGGAGGCAAAGGAACAAGATGCTGTTTGTTTTGCATGTGGCAAGAAGGGCCACTGGAAGAAAAACTGCACCCAGCCAAGGAAGCAAGGGGAAGCTTCAGGTGCATTTTTTATCAAATGAAATCTATCAGTTTCTACTAATTGGGTATTAGATACTTCTTGTGGTGCTCACATCTGTATCCAAATACAAGAACCAAGTAAATTCAGGAAGATTGATCGAGGGGAGGTAGATCTACGAGCAGCCAACGGAGCCAGACTCACTGCTGTAGCTGTCGGAGACTACCACCTCACATTGCCTACTAGAATGGTCTTGGTTTTTAAAGGTTGTTATTATGTGCCTTCTGTTACTAAAAACATTATTTCAGTATCTAGATTAGATACTAATGGATTCATCTTCATGTTTGGAAGTGTATGTTGCTATTTTTATAAAGATATCATTTGTTTTGGTAGGGAACATTTATATAATGGCCTTTATGTGTTAGACTACACAAACCAAGGAATGGCAATCGATGACAAAGTTAATTCACATGACTCATACCACACTCAACTTTGGCATCACCGGCTAGGTCATGTCAATGAGAAACGTTTGACAAAATTACATCAAGATGGGTATTTAGATTCTTTCGAACTAAAACCACTTGGTGTATGTCATGCGTGTCTACAAGGCAAAATGACCAAAGCCCCATTTAGTGGGAAAGGTGAAAGAGCTAAAGAGCTTCTAGAATTAGTTCACACAGATGTGTGTGGGACATTTCTAGTTGAGGAAAGGGGTGAGTTCTCATACTTCATAACTTTTACTGATGATTTTAGTAGATATGGATATATCTACTTAATGAGGTATAAGTCAGATTCTTTTGATCGGTTCAAAGAATACAAGAATGAAGTTGAGAACCAGCTTGGTAAGAATATTAAGAAACTCCACTCAGAAATAGGAGGAGAATATCTTAATCAGGACTTCATTGATTTATTACAGGAGTTTGGGATTCTATCTCAACTCACTCCTCCTTACACGCCACAGTGGAATGGTGTAAGTGAAAGGAGGAACCGCACCTTGTTGGACATGGTGAGATCAATGACGAGTCATGCGAGTCTTCCATTATCCTTTTGGGGATATTCATTACAAACAAAAGCACACATACTAAACCAAGTACCAACTAAATCGATAAATGGTATTCCATACGAGTTATGGAGTGGACGCAAAGCCATGTTATCGAATTTACATGTGTGGGGTAGCGAAGCATTTGTTAAGTCCTCTTCAGGTAACAAACTCGCGCCCCGAGGTACAAAGTGTATCTTTATAGGATATCCCAAGGAAACAAGGGGATATTACCTATACAACCCCTCAGAAAAAAAGGTTACAGTGGCAAGACACGCCATATTCCTTGAGAGGGAGCACATCTCCAAAAGAGATAGTGGGAGCGAGATAGACTTCGATGAAGTCGAGGCTCAAGATACACATGAGTTGGTACAAGAACAGATTCCATAAAGCCCTGTGGAATAAAAATCTGTTCCAGAGACATGAGAACTGTGTAGGAGCACAAGAGAGGTGAGAGAACCAGAACGATATGGTTTTCTTGTCACCGAGGATGGTGACTCATTATTGGTTGACAATGATGATCCTCTTACCTACAAGGAAGTAGTTGAAGGCACAGACGTTGCCAAGTGACAAGAATCCATGAATTCTGAAATGGATTCCATGTACCAAAACCAAGTCTGGATTTTGGTAGATCCTCCAGTTGATGTAAATCCTATTGGTAATAAATGGGTATTCAAGAAGAAACTGGACATGGAGGGGCAAGTCAGCACCTACAAGGCAAAAATGGTTGCAAAAGGTTTTAGACAACGTCAAGAAATTGACTATGATAAAACCTTTTCACCGGTTGCGATGTTGAAATCCATTAGAATCCTATTGTCCATTTCTGCTTACCATGACTATGAAATTTGGCAAATGGATGTCAAAACATCTTTCCTTAACGGGAACCTCCAGGAAGATGTCTACATGACACAACCTAAAGGGTTTGTGACTCCAAAGGATGCCAACAAGGTATGCAAGTTACATAAATCCATTTATGGATTAAAGCAAGCATCAAGATCATGGAACATTCGTTTTGATGAAGCTATAACGGAATTTGGATTTGTTAAGAACGAATGTGAGCCTTGTGTCTACAAGAGGTTTAGTGGGAGTGCAGTTGTTTTCCTAATAGTATATGTTGATGACATATTACTAATTGGAAACGAAGTACCTGTCTTACAGTCAGTTAAGGCAATGTTTCATAAATGATTCTCCATGAAAGACTTGGGCGAGGCGACATATATTCTTGGGATCAAGATCCATCGTGATAGATCCAAGAGAATGCTGGGCCTGAGTCAAAGTACATACATTGACAAGATACTGAAGAGATTCAGTATGGAACAATCCAGGAGGGGATTGTTGCCAGTGTCACATGGCATTCATCTTTCCAAGAAAATGTGTCCTCAGACACATGAGGAAAGAAAGAAAATTGAAAGGATCCCTTACGCATCCGCGATTAGGCCAGTCATGTATGCTATATTATGTACGAGGCTCGATGTTTCTTATGCATTAAGTGCGGTAGGCAGATATCAAGCTGATCCAGGAGACCGCCATTGGATGGCAGTCAAGACTATCCTTAAGTATCTGAGGCGTACTAAGGATATGTTCTTGGTTTATGGAGAAGATGAGGAACTAGTCATTAGAGGACATGTAGATGCTAGTTTCCAGACTGATCAAGATGAAATGAAGTCACAGACTGGATACATCTTCAGTTTGAATGGAGGTGCAGTGAGCTGGAAGAGCTCAAAGCAAAGTGTGGTGGAAAATTCTACAGCAGAGTCTGAGTATATCGTAGCTTCTGAGGCAGCTAAAGAAGCAGTATGGATGCGAAGATTCGTCCAAGAGCTGGATGTAGTATAGAGTAGTAAAGATCCTATCACACTCTATTGCGATAATACTGTAGCGGTGGCACTTGAAAAAGAGCCAAGGTCACATCAGCGGACAAAGCACATACTTCGAAAGTATCATCTCTTGAGGGATTTTTCTCAGAGAGGTGAAGTTGCAGTGAGCAGTATTTCCACGGAAGACAATGTGGCGGACCCATTGACTAAAGCCTTGACTCAGCAGAAACATGATCATCATGTGAGGTCTAGCGGACTGAAAGTCGTAGGCAGTTGGTTCTAGTCCAAGTGGGAGTTTGTAAGGGTTTGTGTCCTCAGAACCAACTGTTTTGTACTTTGATTACATGAATGTTCACTTATTATATATTGTTCATTGTTCTGCATGACGATAATATAATAATGTCCTGGAATATTTGTTGCATTAATAAGGTCATAGCAGATCACCACTATAATGAGAACCTTGGAATTCTATAACAATATTCTTAAATAAAGTTCTGCAGTTGGATGACATACTATGATAGAACACATAGTATACAGATCGCCATGTGTGAGTACTCGTAAGAAGACGAGACTCTCTCTCATGGAGTTCGCACTTGGTAATCTCCAAGATGAGATATTATGAGAACAGACCCGCCAATAGAAATTCTTCATGTCTTGGTGTCATCGGACATTGCTATCTACGAGTGTGTGTAATGGTCCTTAGACTGGAAGATTATCATTAACTCATGTCATGACTCACACACTTAGATTTACTGATGAAAACCATCACGCAGACAGTTGGCGGGAAGTAGGGTACATTGGGTGCATCACAAGTGACATGTTGTTAATGAATAAGTCGAGGAAGGATTTGTCCCTTCTATTTATGGAAGTTGATATCTCATCCCTTTGATTGAAATAGAACTGTCGCATTAAATTCCATGGCCATGGTGTGAATGATGAGTTTATTTCAGGTAGTCAAAGAACGACGGATCAAGCATATAGGTTTATGACACTTCCATGAAACCTTATTGATGAGATATCGAGACAAAGGGATTAAATTACACAGTAAGCATTCGTATGAGGTGATATGTCAATGCGGCGTCAACTTCTTTCTCTTGGGTGCCTTGACCAGTTGCTAGACAGTAATCTTGGACTTTAGGCAAGACCGCCTAATGCCAATGAGAAAGAGGCCTAGAGGGTCACACACTAAGTGTATCCAAGTATCTCAAGTTGAATAAAGATTATTCCGGTATGTGGTTTAATAATTATTCAAGGAAGCCTAAGTTGTTTTAAATGATGGAGGAAAAATAAAATAAAAAAAGTACACGTCGTATATTATTAAATGTACGCGTCGTGTAGTTTTATTTTGGAAAGGAAATGAATAAATGAAAACAAGATATACACGCCATGTATATTTAATGTACACACCGTGTAGTTTTCAATGAAAAACAAGTACACGCCGTGTATTTATTATTACACGCTGTGTAGTTTTTCCAGTCGGGATTTTGAGGATATAATATCGTTTTATTAAATGATATTTATTATAATCAGCGTGAGCGCATGTTAAGGAATTAATTATTCGACATGGGGGTTTTCAATAAGAGTTAATGAAATAAATTAAACACGTAACGCATTTATTTATTGTCATAACTCTACAACCTCAAACTCGATTATAAATATCCTCACAACCCCAACTCTTTTCATATACACAAGAGAATCGTTGTGCACAACATCTCTGGAGGATTCTTTCAAGGCCGAAAGAACCTATTCCTCCAAGAACGCTCTCAAGACTGAGAGAGATCCTCTTCCATTGGATCAAGATGATCTAAGGCGGACAACGCAAGAAAAGGCTTCTCCACGCTAGCACCCGGAGAATCCTTTGGCGACGTACAGAGATACGAGGTACACGTGTGGATCACCGCTAGAGGGAGTCTACACTTGGCTTCTACAATGCAACAATGGATCACATCGACAACGTGATCAAGAAAATCAATGAAGAAAGAACACCCAAAAGGTATTTATTTATAATTAATTAAATTAATTATAATCAACCTGTAACGATCCTTGATTGTGGTTCCGGGACAAACCATCTTCTTTGTCTCTTTTTGTGATTCGATCCGTGGAGACTGGAATTTATTGTTATATTGATCCCAGATTGATCATTTCTAATGAAAAAAAGCCAAGTGGACACATCCACCCACATGCTTTCACTGCGCCCGGAACCTTCAGCAGCCACATGGCAGGAGGAACCCGTGACACAGCGGCCGCAGGGCGACAGATAATGTCGTCGACTTGATGGCCAGTGGTGGCCTCGACCGGACGTGGTAGGAGGCCATGTTACACGGGAGAGGGCCACGATCCAGCTGGACCACAACAGGACCCGACGCCGGACCGGGACGACAGTGGGTCAGGTCAGGCGGGGTCTGGGTTGGGTCAGTCTGATCGGGTCAGATAGGACCCAGATCCAACCAATCCCTTTTTACTTCAATGGCCATAACTTTTAAACCGTAAGTCCGTTTGACGAACCGTTTACTGCATTGGGACCCTCACAACGAGGCGGTACTTTTGGGATACTCTACATGACCTTTCATTAATGTTAGCGTATGACCTATTGGCTCGAGGAGTAGGTGTTCCTGGAATGAACGCTCTAAGAGTTGAATCTCGTGACTGGTTGTGGTAAAGATGCAAAGTTGGTATCATGTAAAGATGCAAAGTTGGTCTCCTATGAAGACGCGGAGTATGTCTCATGCGAAGATACAGAGTGAGTCCCCTGTATAGAGTGTATGCCTCATTGGATTTGAATATGACTGGAGTTTCTTAAGTATTTTCATGCTATAGACATTTACCTATGTGAGCAGACTCTAGTGACTCTATTGGTTGTCATATCAAGACTCCTTGTCTTAGAGAGACCAGATGTCCTAGGGAAACTTTGTGACGTACTGAGACCATGTGTTTTCTCAGATACTTTTGGTAGACTAGTTTTACGTGCTTACTATCAGATAGCTCGAGGAGTGAGACCTCTCGGATCGATCATGTTACGAGCGGGACCATATAACTGAAACTGGATGAGACCTTGACTCTTGGAATCCTTTACAAGTATACCTGAAAGTTCTATTATATTTTTTGTTGATACATACAAATGTTGAGCTGACTGTATCTTCTTAGTGGTGTTTCCTTTGTGGTTTTTTACTTTGTATTTCGGGGTTCCCTACTGAGTATTGTTTTACTCACCCCTGCATGGGCTTTGCCTGCATGTGTCATGTCTTGTGTAGACGATTGACAATTTGAAAAAATCCTTGGTGGACCGAGGCTAGGTGGTGCTTAGAGTGAACCAAAAAACGAGGTGTGATTCTGCGGCTTCAGATAGCTCTTTTTGTACCTACCCTTCAGGTAGGGTTTTCTGTAGTGGAGTTCTTGAGACTTGTACTTGTACTTTTACTTTTTGTTAGGCTTGTATTTTGGCCCTGTTTCCCTTCAGTTTTCTACCTTCGTACCTTGTGTTTGTTTACTTAGTGTTTTCACTTTTCAGTATCTGTGCCTTGGAGTTGTGTGTGTGTGTATAGGTACTTAGGAAAATGCCTCCCATTTGTTTGAGAAATGCCTTGTGGTGTAGTCTATCAATTTATCATATTTTATTAGTACACAACCTAATCCATTCTTTGAAGCATCACTATATACCACAGATAGTTTCCCACTTATCAGTAGTGTGAGTATTGGTGTAGTGATAAGCCTATTTATGAGCTCCTTAAATATTTCCTCACATTCTTGTTTCCAGAAAAACTTTACTCAATTATGAGTTAGCTTGGTAATAGGGTTTGATAATAATGAGAAATTTTTCACAAATCAGAGATAATACCCAGCTAACCCAAGGAAACTACAGATATCTATCATAGATGTTTTCCTCATCCACCCTTCAATTGATTCCATCTTTGAAGGGTCCACAGATACCCCATTGCTTGTGATGAAATTCTCCAAGAAAGATACTTCCTTCAACTAGAACTCACATTTTTTATACTTTGCATAAATATTCTCCTTTTGCAAGGTCTTTAGTACAATGCTCAGATTCTCCTCATGCTCCTCCTTGGTTTTGAAGTATATTAGAATATCATTTATAAAGACTACCACAAATTTGTTGAGTTAATCTCTAAAGACTTTATTCATCAAGTCCATAAAGATTTTTGGAGCATTAGTGAGTCCGAATGACATCACTATAAACTAATAGTGCTCATACTAGGTACAAAAAGTGGTTTTGGGGATATCTTCCTTCTTCACCCATACTTGATAATATCCTGACTAAAGATCCACCTTAGAGAAGTATTGTGCTCCACATAACTGATCAAAAAAGTAATCAATCCAAGTCATAAGATACTTATTTCTTTACCGTGATATTATTGATCTCACGATAATCAATGCAAAGGCACGTAGACCCATCATTCTTCATGATGAAGAGGACCAGTGCACCTCACGGTAAATCACTTTGGTGTATGAAAACTTTATCCATATTCTCCTATATTTATTTCTTAAGCTACTCAAGTTCCACAACAACTATTCTATATGGAGTCTTAGATAATGAAAAAACTGAAGGTATAATCTTGATTGAAAATTCAACATCTCAGCTAGGAGGAAGACCATACAATTCCTCAGAAACACATCAGTGTATTCTCTTATAATAGGCATGTCTTCTAGGATGATTATTTCCTTATAATCAATCATTTGATCTAGATACACTTTCTCATAGAGAATTAATATCCATGATTGAGATGATAGTGTTAAAGAAGATTCATTTTCTTCCTTACACTTATATAGAATTGGGGGTTGACTCGCCATACAAAGAGCGATTTCCTTCTCATGGAAATTTATGTTGGCTCTATATAGGGAAAACCAATACATGTATAGAATTGCATAAAATTACACTAAAGGATGTATTATAAGGTTCACTAGGAAGTTCAACCCACAAATTGTGACAGGGGAGGAGTTATATACATGAGATATAATAATTGATCCATTTTTTCATTTTCACCAACATCTCTACTTCCATTATTTGTGGTGGTGTTTGAATAGTTATATTATGATATGAAGGAATGTGTAGAATCAAAATCAAAAAGTACATTGGCTATTATTTAATGAATAACTATCATACCTATCACTAATTCATTGTCAGGATCCACTTCGGCGATTGTGATGTCAAAATCTTTCCCTTGATTCCTTGGATGTTTTTGGTTGTCTCTGAAAACCCTTGGCTTAGGGCATTGGTTTGAAAATTTCCCTAGTTTCTTGTAATTGATGAAATGAACAATGATTTGAGGGTTAACTAGAGTATTTCTTTCCTCTATCGCATTAGTGGGTTTCTCCTGTCGGAAATTGTTAGCTAGGTTCCCTTACTTCCCACACCTAAAACATTTCTTCATCCTCCCTAGCCACTTTCCAATGTGCATCTTCCCACACATTTTACAAGTAGGATGATGAAATATCTTGGAACCGTTATATTTCTCTATCATACTACCAGAATTAAAATCCACTTTCCATTTATTTTCCCCGTGATACCCTTGTAATTTTCTAATCTCCATTCCAATTTTTAGGGCACATCAAAAAATTTCCTCATAGTTATCAAATTCATGGATTGCTAGGGATTTTTATAGACTATGTTTTAGCCTACCTAAGAAGTGTTTAACCTTATATTCTGGGGTAACGATAATACTGGAGGAATATCGTGCAAGTATTATTACATTTTCCTCATACTCCCTAATAGATTCACCACCTTTTTACTTGAGGGTGATGAAATCCTTTTCCATTTTAAGTCAGATAGTGCAAGAAAAATATTTATCAAAAAACATTTTCCATAATTCCTTCCACTCCATTGATTTGATCTCTTCCTCAGGATTTGTATTATTGATCAATTTCCATAACTGAAAAACTTCTCCCTCCATATAATAAAAAACTAGAAGAACCATCTCTTGTTCAGAACATTGAAGGATGAAGAATATGTTCTCAATGGAGTTTATCTATTGTTCCATGATTAAGGGATCAGATGATCCATTGAAATTAGGTGGCCTTTATCGCATGAAGCTCTCGATTGCGGCTTGTTATATCTTGGGGGGGAGGGTTTGGGTGATCCTCTTGATCCAAGTTTCTATTCAGAACCTGAGTAAGAAGAGAGAGTATCATCATAAAGTTCGTGATTCTTACTCCCATTGGGTTGGGTATCTTTTTGGGGTAGTCATCACATTTCCCATCACATCAATCGTTTATCCAGTTCCTCCTATTTCTGGCCATTGTTGAGGATAAATAAAAAATTAAGGATGATTATTTTTAAACTATTAAACACATAAATGGGAATCCAATGACATTAAAGGGATAACTTATAAATTACATTTATTTTTCTAACTTATGAATTTCTAGGCTTCAATCTATGTTATCCACAATCTATTTCCTAACATATATTCTTATGGGATTTTTTTGTTCCCTTAATAATGGATCGTAATGAGGTTATGAATTTACCAAATAATATCCCCTAGGAGTGTCAAACCAGGTGCATAATAAGGCATGTTTTCATGTACCATGTTACCCAGAGTTAGGCTCAAAACACCTTGTCTGAGTTGTTACTCCTAGGTAAATCTGTGCCAGAACCATGTCCACTTGTAGTATCTAGATAGAGATTTATTTTCTTGATAAGCCACTTAATCTATACTAACCAAAGTTTAGGGGTATTCTATTATACTTAGTCTTATCCCTAAGGCTTTCTCTAGAGGCTTCTAATCCTAATCCCAAAAATAATTAAACTTTTCATCTAATACCAATTATAACAACCGTGATCTTTATTTCACATTTATAATTGATTTATTAAATAAGACTACACTTAATACAACCCAGATGATCAAGAATTATAGTGTCTTTTGGAATTAGGTATATTACATAATAACATAAAATAGGTAATACAACATCTTTATTGAAAACTTCTTTAACATGCTCAAAATACTCCTTCTAACTTAAAACTGCATGGGATAACCTGGAGACATACATAAGAAATGAGTGATCTATAAATCCCAGTAAGGGATTAAACATGGAATAAGTGGTACATGTTAGACAATATGCATATAAATGAGGAATAAAAGGAACATGAATAATAAGGCATGATGTATCATGATAATCATAACATGGGAAATGTGACAACAACTTAAAACACTGAATCATAAATATAGGTCAAGGATAAACCCTCCAAGACATCATGGTGAAAAATTCCCATAAAGGAATCATGTTCACTCCCTTTAATAATGTGACGTATCATTATACTAAACATTACCCAATGTATTAAATCATTATCTGGGTTCACCCATCATATTCATTTCATTTTTATGCTTAAGTGTGCCACATAGATCATACAACATGGATTCATTCATCATCATAATTTATTCCAAGATCAAGGAATATTGAATGTATACATGTAATTCCCTAATAAATATATATATTTGCATAAAGCTGAATACCTTTTATAGAAAAATGGGTATGGTATTCACTACACAATTGTTTTGGCATGAAAAAATCATGGTTAAATTTCAATAGCATAACAACGTTACTGAAAAATTTATAAAAGGGATTGATGAGAGAGAAAACGTTATCTAATAATTTGGACATAAATTGGAAAGTAAAGGGGATATAGAATAAAATATCCCATAATAATGAAATGAATATAAAATACATAAGGTAAATAAGATACTTGAATAAATAGGAGAAAGGAAAAGTTCCCTTACAAAATTTTGGCTTGGAAATGGGTGTACATAAAAGTTCATGGGAGGAATAATGAGAGTGAAAATAGTGTTATAATAATTTATAAATTATATTTAAATTAAGAAGAATATGTAATAAAATATACCGACAAAATAAAATTGAATTTAATAGACATAACATAAAAAGAGTTCTTGAATGGAAATGATAAGGGAGAAACCCCTTACGGATTTTTGGTATAGTAACGACTTAGGTGAAGGTAAAAATGATAGAGAATAAATTAAAACCTATTAAAATAACATCCGTTGGATATTAGGGTATGTTTATAAATAAATTTCATCATAAACAATTGAAATTAAGTAGAAAAATTCCAAAGAAGGTTCTTGAATTGAAAGAAGGAGAGGAAGGTGAGGATCCCTTACTTGAGTGTGTGACTCCAAAATATTGGGAGGGGATTCTTGAGGGCTTGGGGGAGACTTTATAGGAATATAGAGAGTTTATGGAAGAGTATAATCTTGATAAAAACATTTTTAGCTAATAAAAATGGGATCGTGGTTGGGTATATAGGAAAAGAGAAGGATTTCTTTGTTATTTAGGTTTTGGACTCTATATAATAAAATATCCAAAACCAAAAACCATCCCATGGTATTTTACAATTATTTCTAAAAAAATAGGATGGTTATAATTATTTTACAAGTAAAAGGTCCAAACTTATAAAAATAATGCCCTTGCTTAAGTGGAGGTGTGTCATACTCTTAAAGAAATAATTTTAAAACCTTAGAATATATTATAAGTTTTGGAGGATTCATAATGGATTTAAAAAATAAATAAAATAAAATCAAAATCACATTATTCTAAAATTAAAATATATATTTGGTTGTGTTTCCCATTTATAGTAATTATTACATTACTTTTGGGTCATTATGATGTCATAATACACAAAGTATATCTATACGATATTTAATTTTTACCCGGGAAATCTAATGTCTCAGAAAATTATGAAAAATTCACCATTGGATAATTTCAATGTTCTAATTTAAAAAATAATATTAATTTTGTCTAAATAATTTTATAAATATGTGATTTTTTTACTTTTAAAATAAAGTCAACATTTATTAAGAAATTCTGGTTTTTTTGACAATAACATTTTTCAAACCTTTATAAAAAATTACACTTGACTTCATAAAAACAATATGATCATTTATATTTGATAAAAAATATTTAATAATAATATTTTATTTAAATATTATTTATTTATAAAATTCATTAATTCAAAAATTTATTAATTGAATTTTAATATTAACCACAAATATTATTTGTGATTTATTGAATCAAAAATAAAAATCATTTATAAAGTAAAAATAATAGGATCAAAATAAATTCATTATTCCATAAAAAATAATATAAAAACTCATAATGCTAGGGTCTTGATATATATCCCTTTAATACACCAGTAAATTCCTTAAGAGTAAGGTGTGTGATGGTGGTACTTTCATGGGGTGGTTCAGCAAACATGGTTTTGGCTTTGATCTTGATGAGCTTGAACTTTTCCCATATACAGTTTCACTCATGATTAAGTTATTGGATCTTAGATTGGGATTGGTCAAGGGTAAATACCATAAATTCTATCTCCCTCAGAAGCTTTGATAAATGAGCTTCATAGGGTATTTTCCCATTAGCTGAGGCCATCACTTTGTCTGTGTCAATTGGATTTGTTAAAACGCTATATTTATACTAATCACGTGATCACTATTCAACGAATACATTATCAACAGTAAGATACTTAATAGTCTTTTAAATTAAATAGGATATAATAAAACCAAATAGGTACATGTGTTTTCTATAACCGTATTACATAATATGTTATTTAAATAAATCAAAAGGAATTTTTTTATTTATAACAATTCAAGTTGTTATAGCCCAACATTGTCTTTCCAAAGTCTTTCATTTCAGATTCTTTCTTTGAATATTCCACTACCTTAGAAAGATAATCAATAGTCCTAATAATATTTAAATCATCAACATATACTATAATGACCACAAATTCATATATAGTACTCTTAACGAAGACACAAGGGAAAATTGAATAATTTTTACGACCTTCTTTCATCAAATATTCACTCAGATGGTTATACCAAATATGTATTGACTGCTTTAATCCATACACGGATTTACTTAATTAAACTAAATTAATATCTTTAGATCCAAAATATTTTTCTAGCATTGTGAATCCTTTTGGGGTTTCATGTAAACACCATTATCAATATTACTATAAAAGTATGCAATCACAACATCCATCAAGCGTAATTCAAGTTTCTCATGGATATTTAACTTCATGAAATACTGCAAGATTATGAAATCCATTACAAGAGATTATGTTTCATCATAATCATTCTCAGTACTTTGTGAGAATCCATGAGCCAAAAATATGAAGTGACCCTCTAAGACCGCCTATAGCAGGCCTTAAGTTGGTGACTAGCAATAAGGGTATAACTCACTCAAATGGAAGGAATTACCTTAAATATAATGAACATGATCAAGATATAAGATAAACATCCACCAAAAAACTACATTAAATAATACAAAAGAACCAAAAACCCATAATGCATGCCAAGTAATACAATAACAGTCTCCAAAATGAAACAGTACCAAGGGAGATCCTAAAGCAATAACTCAAAAATGACTCCAACCTCCAAGATAGTAGTGTAAAATACCTAGATTTTAAAAGGAAACACTATGTAAAATAGCATAAAAGATACTCTACATTGAGCTTAAAAAAGTAACTAAATATTATTATCATGTGCTCGTTATAACCTTGTTGTTAGAATGGTGGGTGTAATGATCCAAAATCCTATCAATGAAATTTTCCCTCTTATAATTATTTCATATAGTATAAATCACATAAAAAAACTTAGAGATCACAAGAAATAAACTATAAATTAAGAATGAATTAATTAATAGGTATTTATAGAAGTTAAAGAACCTATACCGATGAAATAGTAACTTTCCCTTAATAATAGTATGAATATTATGAATAGTAAACCAAAAAAATGATTAGTAACATCACCCATGAAAGTATAAATAAAATTTATACATATTATAAATTAAAGTATGATATAATTATATTATAGTATAATTAAATAAACATTTTAAAAATTATTTATTAAGAGTTGGTATTTTTGTAAGTCATAAATATTGAATTACAATTTTATAATTAATAAAACGATTTAAAAGAAAATTTAATTTCATAAAATTTATTTATAAATTAATATTTTGTTTTATTATTATTTTAATACAATTTTATGATACCTTAGTTAATTTTTCAAAGTGTTATAAAACCAATTATAATTTTAAAATCTGTATTTTTCGAGTAAATGATGATTTTAATTAAAAATTAAATTTCTCATATTTAGAAACTTATTTTTATAAAATGGAGTTCATTTTTTAATTCTATATCTCAAAAAAAAATTAGGCTGAATTTTTGGGATTTTTTAAAATACTTGATTTTTTTGTGAATAGTAAAATACGGTAATTTACAGTATAAATACATTATAAGTTAAATACACTCTTCATTGAGTCATCGATGATGTAAGAACCATAATCTCAAACATACCTCCATTATTTTAATATATTTGGTGATAATTCTCAAAACATTAATAGTTTACATATAAACAATAAACTAATGAATAAAATAATGAGAAAACACCCCTCTCCTCCACTATAAATACCACCCCCACCACCTCTTCTCCTCACACCTTCCAAGCTTGGATCCTTGTCAAATTTCTATCCTGTATTATTCTAAAGCACCACCCCCATGTCCATGAAACTTGTTTCTCAAAAAATACCAAAACCAATCCCCTTAATGAGGTTCTCAAGGAAGAGAATTCAAGAGGTAAAAATCTTCTTTATTTACTTTTATTTTCTTTTCAATTTCTTTTATTTTATTATCCCTCCCTAACCTCCACTTTACAAAGAGACATGATAAATACAGTATAATTTATATATTGGAATTTTATTATTTTAATGTAATATCCATCATAAAATTCCTTTCTCTTTTTATTTTATTCTATAAATGAAAACATCATATGTGATGTGTCAATTTACCGGTATCATGGACGATGCATTTTCATTTTCCATTAACGCCTTCATGGATGGTCATAAAACCATTTTTATAGTTAAAAAAATTATAATATATTTATTATAGGATATTTAAAGTTCTCAAACTATTATATACACATGAAGTTAATTAATAAAACAAAACTTTCTTGTGATGATCAAAAAACCACCAAAATAATCTAAACAATTATCACCAACGTCTTATCTAACGATTCATCCTCACCCAAAAAATAAAAAGGACTTATATAACCATTTAATATTATATATTTTAATTAATAACATATAAATTTAGTTCTATATATCTATTCCAATTTTACATGAACTTCCATACTCATATACAAGTAAACTGATCATGAAAACCAAGGAAACAAACACTCCTGAATGATAAAACTATATCTTATAACTTATCAAAAATACCATAAATAAACTTAATAAAATTATAATAAATAAAATACATGTATAAAATCTTATTAATTAAATTATTAATGAATATAATTTCATTATTCAAGACTTTAAGGTCAAGTGTAGAACACTTTCAGACATAAGGCCAGAGTTTCTTCCCGAACCTCCATTTTCCATTCGGGTTATGCTTTCTCTCTATTTAACCATATTTAATTATTCATTATTATTTATATTATTATTTTAAATTATTTATATATGTTCCAAAATATTATATTCATATTAGTTAATCATTATTTTAAGGGAAAATACATGTTTTACAAGGTTCCCTTCTCAATTCTTTCTGATAAACAAAATCGATTAAAGGGAACTTCCCTATTTCTTACCCATTTTCAAGTACCATCCATAATCTATTTTGAGGCACCATTATTTTTAAAAAATCACTAATTTTTTGAATTAAAAACTATATTTATTATTTAATATTTTTATACAAACAATTATGATAAATAAAAATGATTTTTCCGAAAGAACTCTTCTTTGAAAAGTAAAAATGATATTTCTCTCAAGAATTCCTTGATGATTTTATTAGATTATTTTCATATATTTTAACACCATTTGTTGAATCTTATGCTTAATTGGGAATAATATATTATGACTATTATCTATTATAGTTTATTAAATGGTTTATGATCAGTTTGACTATGGATGTGCTATCTTGATACCATTCACCATATTACTCAGAATGATTATTAATTATGTTTATAGATTAAGAAAAGTTACTTACATTTAATATGTATATGTTGTTTATGTTTAACCCCATTCATATGAGGAATTCATTGGACTTAGTAAGTGATGTTTGAGGCTCGCTCTATTCCCTCGATTCATTAGTAGGTCTCATGATACAAAATAGAAATGTATTTTAGCTGAGGCCTTAAACATTTATTTTTAGGTGTATTGGTTAAGGACTCAATGGTATGTTTATTATGTCTGTCATATTCATTCCACAATTATGATTCTTAATTGATTATCCATGTTAATATTTGAATATTATAATATCCATGGTTAAGTTTCATTATCATGTGATTATTTTTATGGCATTATTTATTTAGCTTTTATTCTTGCCATATTATGCTAATGTTTATGTTCTAATGTCATGTGTTATTACTCATTCACCATACCTTATTATTTATATTATATCCCACTGTATCACTTACCCGTACTAAAAATATGATTTCACCCCTTTCTTATGTTTTATTTTTCCCTAAGATGAGAATATGTATATTATAAATGATTTGTAGAGATAATCTAGGAGGTATGGATGTTACCAATGAAGTTGCTATGTCATTTTTTATTTCAAGTTGTAATATAAAACATATGTTTGTATCTGGTTTTCCAAAACTACTAAACTATTCAGTCATTCAAGATGTGACTTCATTGTTAATCATACCAATGTAATAAAGTAAGGCATTGACTTCGAGCAACTAGGGCCAGAGTCTTTATAGTTGGTATCAGAGGAGGTTTAGTAGAGAACTTGAAAACTGGATTTAGAAAACATTAACTGGGGAACAAAACCCTAAGATAGACTTTGATTATAAACATAGAAGAACATTCAAGAATTTTGGTGAAGTAGATATTATGTGAGTATTACTCGTAATACATCTCTTCATGGATATTATAAGTAAATGTGGTTCTGGCATAGATATACATAGGGGTAAAAACTCCAAAAAAGTGTCCTGGGCCTAACTCAGGGTAACCTAGTACAAAACAATGAGCCTTACCGTACACCTGGTTTGACACTCCTAAGGGATATTCTTAAGATAATTTATATTTTCTTTAAAATCGTTATGAAGGATTTAAAAGTAAACATGTACCCAAATAAACCATGTTTATGATTATGAGATTAACTATTCATAAATTTTAAATTTATGTTAAGTGTTTTTCTAGTTTGAAAATTATGCATTATGATCCATAACCTAATTTAGTGTATTCCATTATTTATAAATTATGCCTAGTGGAATGAATGGAAATTGTATCAATGTGTATATCCCATGTAGGGATTTCCCTCTTATGAAAGATAATGATGTTGTTACTGGAACTATCACTGGTGCTGAGCAACTTATAACTATACTGGAATAGATAACTCAAGTTATCAACAATAACCTTACCCATATAGACCATCCTAATCCAAAATGTATAGGAGCAATGTTAGAGCGCTTTATTCAATAAAAACCTCTACCATTCAATGGGACTACAAACCAATTTGTAGCAGAGAGGTAGATAAGTTCCTTAAATAAGATATTTCTCACTTTGGGAAGTAATGAAAGGGATAAGGTTATCATAGAAGTTTATCATCTCTCAAGAGATTCTGATTAATGGTGGTCGCTAATTCAAAACACAAATAAGGAGGAAGAAATTAAAAATATAGAATGAAAATATTTTAAGGAAATTTTCCTAGAAAAATATTTCCCTTGCGAACAAAGAGTAGATATGGAAAGACAATTCTTGAGTCTGAAATATAAAGAGGATGAAAAAATTATGAAGTATGAATCCAATTTCACAATGTTATCAATACATTCTTTAGATTACATACATAATCCAAGGAGAAATAATGATTGATTATTTGATGGTATAAAACCATTCATCAAAAGGGAATTGGTCTTCCAAAACTTCTCATCATATGAAGATACAGTATCATGTGATATCAATAAAGAGAAAGAATTATCTAATTCCTATGACTTTAAAGGAAAATAAGAGAAGAAGAGGGTGTAAGAAGAAATAATGGATAATGGGAAGAATAAAAAAGGATTTTCCAACATGTGATACTTCTGGAAAGAAACATCCTCGTGCCTGCTTAAAAGGAAAAGGAGTCTATTACAAGTGTAGAGAAAAAGGCCACCAAACCCATGATTTCAAGGGAAAGAAAGAAGATACCAATGTTCAATGCTAAAATTTTAGGGATACGATACACTATGAAAATGATTTTCCTAAGTGTCAAGGAAAATTTCCCTAGAAAAGGGCAAGGGAGCAAGGCCAAGCTTAGGAGATCACAACTACAGAGGTTGAAGTTCCTAATGATGTGGTGGAAGGTACTTTAATCATTTCTTCAAACTTAGCCAATGCTTTATTTAATTCTTCATCATCTCATTCTTTTATATATTCCCAATTTTCTAAGAAAATTAGAAATTTCCCTTTTTATTTAATAAAGTAGTTTTCAATAAAAACTTTTAAGGGAAGTATCATTACAACAAAGATATATCGGTCAATCCACTTTATGAAACATAAACGTGCTTTAGTTTAAAACCTTATCATCATTCCTACGGCTTATTTTGATATAATACTTAGTATGTAATGACTTTAAAAATATGATTTGAAAATTTATTTCAATAAGAAAGAAGTTACAATTTGCAAGGAAGATTCAAAATTCCTTATCTTTAGAGTAGAAACTTTGTCATCTGGTTCTCATCCAGATCCACCTCTATTAGATCTTCTAAATAAAATTATTGGGGATGAAGAGAAAAAAATATTCTATAGATGAGGAAAGAAATTTTTAAATTGAGGATTTACCTATTTTACAAGAATACATTGACGTATTTCCATAGGATTTACCTGGACATCCCCTTGAGCGAGAAATTGAGTTTTCTATCTATTTAATCCCTAACACAATACTAATATCAAAGACTCCTTATAGAATGGCCACTGTGGAATTAGTAGAGCTAAAGAAAGAACTAGAGGAGTTTAGTAATAATGGATTTATTCATCCTAGTGTTTATCTATAGGGATCCCATATTCTCTTTATCAAGAATAAATATGGATCCATGAGGCTGTACATTGTCTATAGAGAAATCAATGCTATTATAATAAATAACAAGTATCCATTTCCTCACATTAATGATTTATTTGATCCACTTATAAGATCCCAATATTCTTTGAATATTTACCTTCGATCTGGATATCATCAATTTCTTGTGAGGAAAGAAGATATTCTAAAGATATCATTTCAAACCAAGTATGGACATTACGAGTTTACAGTAATGCCTTTTGGACTAACTAATGCACCCTTTATTTTCATGGATCTAATGAACAAAGTGTTCAAGGAATATCTTGATTATTTTGTTGTGGTATTTATTGATGATGTATTAATATATTCTAAAATCTATGAGGACCATGAGAATCACTTGCGGGTTGTTCTGGAGGCTGTTCGAAGAAAAGAGTTATATGGTAAGTTTAGAAAGTGTGAATTATGGCTTCAAATAGTTTATTTTCTTAGCCATATTGTCTCTAAGGATGGAATATCAGTTAATCCTATGAAGAAAAAGGTGATTCATGAATTACCTACCCTAATGAACATAACTGAGGTACATAGTTTTATTGGTTTAGCAAGTTATTATCGTCATTTCGTTCAGAACTTTTCCCGATTAGCTAACCCATTAACCAAGCATAATTGTAAAGGGGTTAAGTTTGTTTGAAAAAAGTAACATGAAGAAAGGTTTAAATAATTGAATAATATATTAGTGAATTCTCCTATCCTGAATCTACCATCAGGAAATGGTGGGTTTTTTATTTATAGTGATGAATAAAAGAAAGGAATTGGTTGTGTCCTTATGTAGAATGATAGAGTTTTTGTCTATGCATCAAGGAAATTAAAAACACATGAAAAAACTATCCAATGCATGATATTGAGTTAGAAGCTGTAATATTTTCTTTGAAAATATGAATACATTATCTCTATGGTGAAATATGTGAGATATATACAAATCATAAGAGTTTGAAATATATATTTTCATAGAAATAACTCAACATGAGGAAAAGGTGATGAATAAAGCTACTTAAGGATTATTATTCTTCAATAAACTACCACCTAGGGAAGGTGAATAAGGTTGCATATGTATTGGGTAGGAAGGATCATAGAGTTTTGAAAAAAATAAGGATTGACAAGGATCCTCTGTACATGGATCTAGAAAAGATGGATATGGAAATTATTAGGGAAGGTGAAAAAGAATTAATTTTTAATTGGTTTCCTAAAAAAATTTATTTTAAAGGATTAAAAATTTCTCAGTATGATGATGAGAATATTTAAAAGAAAATTAAAGCTATGAATGATGGGAACTTGGAGGACTTCATGTATGAAGATGTAATTCTAAAATTTGGGAGGAGATTATGTGTTCCCTCTATACCCGAGCTAAAAAGGGAGTTATTGGATGATTCCCATAGCTCAAATTTTTCTATACACCATTGTAGCACTAATATGTATAGAGATTTGAAGGAACATTTTTGGTGGGATAATAATAAGCCCATAATTGAGGATTATGTATTAATATGTTTAGTTTTTCAATAAGTGAAGGCTGAAAGACAACATCCAAGAGGATCCATGTAACCTATGACTATTTATACATGGAAATGTGATGCCATTAATATGTATCTTTTCACTTTATTACCATATAATCTAAGAAATAATGATGAAATATGGGAAATGTTTGACCGACTTACCAAATATACACATTTCCTTGCTATAAGGGAAGATTTTCCACTAGAGCACCTTGCACGACTCTATATTAATAAAGTTGTAAGACTTCATGGATCACCTATTTCAATTGTTTCTAATCGTGAACCATGATTTACATAGAAATTCTGGAAAAGTCTTCAGAAATATTTGGATAGTGAGCTTTATTTGAGTAATGCTTATCACCCTCAAACTGATGGATAGTTTGAAAGGATCATTCAAACACTATAAGACATGTTGATATCATGCTCACTTAACTTTCAAGGTATGTGGGATTAGTATTTATCATTGATAGAGTTTTCCTATAATAATAGTTGCCATTCAAATATTCAAATGGAACCATATGAAGCATTTTATGGAAAGAGATTTTGTGAACTAACTTTTTGGGATGAAGTTGGTGAAAGGAAGCTTGTAGGCCCTGAGATTGTGGAGGAAACAATAGAAAAGGTAAATACTATTCAAACCCACATCAAAGCAGCTCAAATTAGAAAAAATAGCTATGCAAATAATTGAAGGAGGGATTTGAAATTTCAAGTGGGAGATCACATTTTATAAAAAGTATCTTCATGGAAGGGTGTTATAAGATTTGGAAAGAAATGAAAACTAAGACCTAGGTACATTGGTCCTTTTGAAATCCTAGAGAGAGTTAGAGTTGTGGATCATTATTTGAAGATGTCGCCTAGTATTTATAAAGTACAAAATTTGTTCCACATAACTTTTTTAAGTAAGTACATGCCATACCCAACACATGTCCTCACTTATGAAGAAATAGATTTGGAACCTGATTTATCTTACTGTGAAGAGTCTATCCGGATTCTGGACACTAAAGAAAAAGTGTTGAAGAATTGGATGACTCAGATGGTAAAGATAATTTGTAAAAATCATAAAATTGAAGAGGCGACATGGGAACTATAGGAATTTATGATGAAGAACTACCCAAATATTTTTATTAGGTGACATTTTGGAAATTTCGAAGACCAAATTTTTATAGGAGGGGATAATGTAATTACCCAGAATTATATCAATGAAATTTAACTTATTATAATTATTTCATATAGGATAAATCATATAAAATAACTAAACGATCATAATAAAAAATCTATAAATGAATAATGAATGAATTAAGAGGTATTTCTAGAAGTTAAGAAACATATACTGATGAAATAATAACTTTCCTTAGGAATAGTAATATGACCCTTGAGAATAGTAAACTGGGAAAATGAATAGAAACCTCACCCATAAAAGTATAAATAAATTTAGACATCTTATAAATGAAAGTAGGATATAATTATATCATAGTATAATTAAATATTTTTTTTAAAAATTATTGATTAAGAGTTGGTATTTTTGTAATTCATAAATATTTAATTAAATTTTATAATTAATAAAATGATTTAAAGGAAAATTTATTTTCATAAAATTTACTTATAAATTAATATTTTTTTGTATTATGATTTTATGATAATTTTATTAGACCTTATTTAATTTTTAAAAGTGTTATAAAATCAGTTATAATTTTAAATTCTGTATTTTTCAAGTAAATGAAGATTTTATTTAAAAATTAAATTTCTAATATTTAGAAAATTTATTTCATGAATTGGAGTTAATTTTTAAATTATACACGTTGAAAAATGTTTAGGGTAATTTGTTTTGGATTTTTTCTGGAATACTTGATTTTTTGGTAAATAGTAAAATACGGTAATTTGCAGTATAAATACATTATAAGTTAAATACACTATTACTTGAGTCATAAATGATTTAAGAACAATAATATTGAAAATAACTTCATTATTTTAATATATTTGTTGATAATTATTAAACTATTTATATTCTTGATGAAAAATAATAAACTAGTGAATAAAATAATGAGAAAACGCCCCTCTCCTCCACTATAAATACCACCACTCACCACCTCTTCTACTCACTCCTTCCAAGATTCTAGCCTTGTAAAATTTCTGCCCAATCATCTTCCCAAGCCCCACCCCCACGTTTTATAGATTTTGGTCTCTACAAAATACCAAAACTAATCCCTTTAAGGAGGTTCTCAAGGAAGATAATTCAAAAGGTAAAAATCCTCTTTCTTTTCTTTTATTTTCTTTTCAATTTCTTTTATTTTATTATCCTTCCCTCAACTCCCCTATCCAAAGATACATGATAAATACATTATAATTTATAGACTATAATTATATCATGTTAATAGAAGATCTATCATCAAACACATTTCTCTCTATCTTTTATTCTAAAAAAGAAAACATTTCCCGTGGTGTGTCAATTTATCAACCTCATGGCCAATGCATTTTCATTTTCCATTAACGCCTTCAAGGCTAGTAAAAACACCATTTTTATAGTTAAAAAATTTATAATACATGTATTAAAATCTATTTAACTTTATGTAACTATTATATACACATGATGTTAATTAACCAAACAAATCTAGTTTGTAATGATCGACAAACCGCCAAAATAATATAAATGATTATCACTAATGTCTTATCTAATGATTCATCCTCACCCAAAAAATAAAAATGAATTATATAATCATTTAATATTATTGATGTTAATTAATAACATATAACTTTAGTTTTTGATATTTATTCTTATTTTACATGAACTTCTATACTCATGTACAAGTAAACTGAGCATGAAAACCAAGGAAACAAACACTCTCAAATGATAAAATTGTATATTATTACGCATAAAAAAGACCATAAATAAACTTAATAAAATTATAATAAATAAAATAAATGTATAAAAGGGTTTTAATTAAATTATAAATGAATCTAATTTCATTATTCAGGACATTAATGTCAATTGAATAACACTTTTAGACATAAGGTAAGGGCTTCTTCCTGAACCTCCATTTTCCATTCGGGTTATGATTTCTCTCTATTTACCCCAATTTAATTATTAATTATTTTTATATTATTCTTATAAATTATGTGTATATGTTCCAAAATCATATATTCAGACCAGTTAGACTTTATTTTAAGGGTAAATACATATTTTACAAGGTTCCCTTCTCAATTATTTCTGATAGATAAACCCGATTAAAGGAAACTTCCCGATTTATTACCCATTTTCAAGTACCATCCATAATATATTTTGAGACACAATTGTTTTTATAAAATAAATAATTTTTTATGAAAAACTATATTTTCTTATTACTGGTTTTATACAAATAAATATGATAAATAAAAATGATCTTTCCAAAATAACTCTTCTTTGCAAAGTAAAAAAGGGCATTTCTCTCAAAAATTTCTTGATGATTTTATTAGAGTATTTTCATCTATTTCAACACCCTTTGTTAAATATTATTATTTATTGGGAATAATATCTTATTATTATCTTATAACATATTTTATTAAATGTTTTATGATCATTTTGACTGTGTATGTGCTATCATGATACCATTCGCCATACTACTCAGAATGATTGTTGATTATGTTTACGAATTGGGGAAAATTAGTTACATTTCATATGTATATATTTTTTATGTTTAACCCCATTCATATTAGGAATGAATTATAATTAGTAAGTGAAGGGTGAGGCCTTCTATAACCCCTCGATGTATCGGTAGGTCTCATGAGACAAAACAAAAATGGATTTTGGCAGTGGCCTTAACCATTTATTTTCAAGTGTCTTAGCTGAGGCATTGATGATATGTTTATAATGTATGACATATTCATTCCCTAATTATTATTATTAACTGATTATCCATGTGAATATTCAACTAGTATAATATCCATGGTTAAGTTTCACTCTCATGTGGTTATTTTTATGGCATTATTTATTCAGATTTTATTCTTGCCATATTACACTCAAGTTTATACTCTAATGGAATGCGTTATTAGTCAATTACCATGAATTATTGTATATTTTAGATTCCTTTGTATTAATTAACCTTACTGAGCATCCAACCTCACCCCTTTATTATGTTTTATTTTCCCAATGATGCGAAGATATATATTACGAATTTCTTACAAAGATAATCTAGGAGTTATGGATGTTACCAATAAAGTTGCTATGTTGTTTTTACTTTCGAGTTGTAATGTAAAACTTATGTTTATATCTGGTTTTCCAAAACCACTTAACTATTTGGTCCTTTGGGATGTGACTTCCTTTTTAATTATACCAATGTAATAAAGTAAGGCACTGGCTCTGGGAAACTGGGGTTAGGGTATTTATAGTGTGTATGGATATAATTAACTTAATTATGAAAATATGGTTTACACATGTTTATAATATTAATTCATTGGTTTAAAATTAATTAAAAATAAAAATAAAGACCAATCAAATATAAATTATGTGTTTTTATGAATAAATATTTTTATGTTCCAAAATAATTTTTTTAATAAATTAAATTAATTACTATTATTATAATGACCTAGAATTCTATCAATAAAATTTCCCTTATTATTTATATTTAATATAGTATAGATCACATAAAATCAGTTATATACCATAATAAAAACTTTATAAATGAAGAATGAATGAAATTAGAGGAATTTCTAGAAGTTAAGGAACCTATAATGATGAAATAGTAACTTGACATTAGGAATAATAATATGACCCTTATGAACAGCAAACCGACCAAATGAATAGAAACATAAATCATGAAAGTATAAATAAAATTTAGGAATCTTATAAAAAAAATTATAATATAATTATATCATAGTGTATGAAAATGAATATTTTAAAAATTATTAATTAAGTGCTGGTATTTTTGTAATTCAAAAATATTTAATTAAAATTTTATAATAAATAAAATAATTTAAAATAAAATTTATTTTTATAAAATTTATTCATAAATTAACATTTTTATGTCTTATGATTTTAGGATAATTTTATGAGACCTTAGTTAATTTTTGAAAGTGTTATAAAATCATTTATAAATTTAAAATATGTATTTTTTTGAGTAAATTATGGTTTTAATTTAAAATTAAATTTATCATTTTTATAAAATTATTTTCATAAAATGGAGTCTATTTTTTAATTCTACACTTAAAAAAATTTGGGTGAATTTTTGGGATTTTTCAAAAATACCTGAATTTTTGGTGAATAGTAAAATACGACAATTTATGGTATAAATACATTATAAGTTAAATGAACTATTCCTTGAGTCATGAATGATGTAAGAACCATAATCTCGAACTTAACTTATTTAATTTAATATATTTTATGATAATTCTCAAACTATTCATAGTCTTGAGCCAAAATAATAAACAAATGAATTAAATATTCAAAAATCACCCCTGCCCTCCACTATAAATACCACCCCTCACCACCACTTCTTCTTAAACCTATAAGACTTAATGCTTGTCAAATTTATGCCCAATAGCCTCCCCTATCCTATCCCTCATTTCCAGGAGCTCTTGGTCTTAATAAAAGACAAAAAAGAATCCCCTTAAGGAGGTTCTCAAGGAGGAGTATTCAAGATGTAAAATCCTCTCCCTTTTCCTTTTAATTTCATTTCAAGTTTTTTTATTTTAGTATTATCTCCTCACCTCCTCCATATAGATGATAATGATAAATATAGTATCATCTATATAATGGAATGATATCATGTTATTGGAATATTCTTAATCAAACTCATTCATCTCTCTCATTTATTTTAAAAATGAAATTATCGTCCGTGTGGTGTCGATTTACAACCTTTACGGACAATAGATTTTTGTTCTAAAAATGTATCCTTCAAGGATGGTAATGAAACCATTTTTATGGTTAAAATAGAATATAATATATGTATTACAATATATTTTATTTTCTGTAAGTAACAGATTTTCATAATACTAAATGATAAAACAAAATGAGTTCGTTATGAACAATAAGAACTCTAATAATCTAAATGATTATCACTAAATGTCTTATCCAATGATTCATCCTCATACTATAAAAACAAATGATATATATAACCATTTAAACTTATGGATGTTCATTAATAACATATAATTATAATTATGGATAATTATACCCATTCAACATGAACCTCTATACTCATAGATAAGTATACCGATCGTGAAAACCAAGGAATCGAATGCTTCAGAGCAATAAAATTGTATATTATAACTCATAAAAAAGGATATAAATTAACTTAATAAAATTATAATAAATAAAATAAATGTTTATATTTTTTTTAATTAATTAATTATTGGATTTAATTTTATTATCTAGGATTTTAAGATCAAGTGCAGAACACATTCGTACATAAGGTAAGAGATTCTACCCGAACCTTCATTTTTTCTTTTGGGTTATTCTTTCACTATATTTACCCCCAATGTAATAATTATTTATTTTTCTGTAATTCTTATATATTTTATGTATATATTACAAACTCATATATCCAAATTAGTGTATCTTTTTATGGGTAATACTTATTTTTATATGGCCCCCTTTTCAATTCTTCCTGATACGCAATCCCGATTTAAGGGAACGAATCAAATTCTTACCTATTTTTAAGTGAACTATATAATATATTTTAACACACCATTATTTTTCTAAAATAAATCATTTTATTATGGAAAAAATATCTTAGCTCACTTCTGGTTTTATACAAATACTTTTCTAAAATAACTATTCTTTTCCAAATAAAAGAGTATTTCTATCAAGAATTTTTCGATGATTTTATAAGAGTATTTTCAACTATTTAAACACCCTTATTTATTCTTATGTTTAATTGGGATTAATAATTAATGATAGAATCTAAAATATTTTATTGAATGGTTTATGATTATTCTGACTATGAATGTACTATCTTGATACCATTCACCAGATTACTTTGAATGGTTAGTGATTATGTTTACTGATTGAGAAAAGTTATTTACATTCCATATGTTAGTTTCAATATGAATGTATATGTTGATTATGGTTACCCCCTTTTATATTAAAAATTCATTAGACATAGTTAGTGTCATGTGGGCCTACTATAGCCCCTCGGTGTATCAGCAGGTCTCATGAGACAAACTAGTTTGGGTATGGGCTAACGTCTTACCTGATTATGTATGGTGTCTTAGATGATACCTAGACAATATGTTTATGATGTACCTCATTATGATTTTATCATTATGAGATTAATATTTGATATTCGATAAAATTATTTGACTAGTAGAATATCCATGGTTAAGTTTCATTATTCGATGATCATTAATATGTCTTTATTTAATAATTTTTTATTCTTTCCATATTATTCTCAAGTTTTTGTTTTAATAGCAAGTGTTTTTAGTTATCTACCTTACCTAATGGTTTATTTTTATCTTCCACTAAATTATTAGAATTATTGAGCAATAGAGATCACCCCTTTCTTATGTTTATTTTCCCCAAGATGCCAAGATGAATTTTATGAATGAGATGAAAAGATAAAATAGAATAATAATAGTGTCTCAAATGAGTTTATATGATGTATTTCATTTCAAGTTATAATGTAGAACTTATGTATGTATCTGATTATATAAAGTTACTAAACTATTCAGTCCTTCAAGATACATCTTCCTTGTTTATATTCTAATGTAATAAACTAAGGAACCGACTCTTGACTACTAGGTTTGGGGTCCTTATAGTTGGTATTAAAGGAATTTTAGTAGAAACCTTGGAAAAAAGATTTAGAAAACATATATTAGGGAATATAGACCTAATATAGAATTTGAGGATATAAATAGAATAACATCCTAGAATTTTGGTAAGGTAGAGATTATGTGGAACTTCTTAGAAATACATCCCTGTATGGATACTACAAGTGGATGTGGTTTCGTAACAGATGTACCCAGGGGTGATAACTTTGACAAGGTGTCCTGGCCCTAACTCGGGGTAACCTGGTACATGACAACAAGACTTAATATGCACCTAGTTTGAAACTCCTGGGGGGTATTCTTAGGATAAGTCACATTTTATTTACAAACCATTATTAAGGATTTAAAAGTAAATACGTCCCCGAAGAAACCATGTTTATGTTTATGAGAATAACTATGCATAGAATTCCAATGTATGTTAAGTGTTTTTCTAGTTTGAGATTATAAATTACAATTCATAATCTAATCTAGTGTATGCCATTATTTATAAATGGTGCCTAGTGGAAGGAAGGAAAACTGTATCAATGTACATATCCCATGAAGGTATTTTCCTCCTATATAAGATAACGATGCCGGTATTAGTGCTGCGATTGGTGTTTAACAACTTATAACTATATTGGGATAACTGACTCACGATATGAACAATAACCTTACCCATATGGAGCATCCTGAAACACAATGTGGAGGAGAAATGTTATACTACTTTATGTGAAAACATCCTCTATCATTCAATGTAACTAAAACCCCATTTGAAGCAGAGCAGTGGATAAATTACTTAGATAAGATATTTCTCTCTTTGGAAAGTAACGAAAGTTATCATGAAAGTTTATTGTCTATTGGGAGACGTGGATCAATGGTGGTCACTAATTCAAAACACAAAGGAGGAGTAATAAATTAAAAATATAAAATGGAGGGATTTTAAGTAATTTTTTTTGGAAAAATATTTTCCTCATGAGTAGCAGGCGGATATGGAGAAGAAATTATTAAGTCTAAGATATAAAGAATATGAAGATGTTGAAAATTACAAATCCAACTTTACAAGGTTATAAAGGCATGTTGCAGACTACATAAATAATCCAAGGAGTAATATTGATCGATTATTTCATGGTTTAAAACCATTACTCTAAAGGGAACTAGTCTCCCAAAATTTCTCATCATATGAAGATATAGTCTCATGTGATATCAAGATATAAAAATAATTATATAAGCCATATGACTTAAAAGTAAATCAAGAGAAGAAGAGAGCTACTGAACACTCTAAAAAAGAAAATATAGAAATGGGGAAGAAAGAAAGAGTTAACTTTCCACCATGTAGTAATTGTGGTAAGAAACACCCTAGTACTTGTTTGAAGGGAATGAGAGTCTGTTACAAGTGTTGAGAAAAAGGCCATCTAGCTCGTGATTGCAAGGGAAAGAAATAATCTACCAATGTTCAATTCTATAATTATAAATAGATGGAACATTATTCACATGAATGTCCTAGAAATCAAGGAAAATTTCCCCAAAGAAGGCCAAGGGATCAAGGCTAAGATTATATGGCCACAACTATTGAGGTTGATGTTTCTAATGATGTGGTGGTATGTAATTTAATCATTTACTCAAACTTAGACAACAATTTAGTTGATTCTAGATCATCACATTATTTTATATCTTCCTAGTTTTCCAAAAAAATTAGACATTTCCAATTTGATTTAATAAAAGATTTGTCATTCAAAACTCCTAAGGGAAGTATCATTGTAAAAAATATGTGTCAATCAGTCCCCTTTATGACACAAAAACATGCTTTAGTTGTTGAACTTATCATCATACATATTATTTACTTTTATATAATTCTTGTTATGGATTTTATTTCAAATTATTATGTGAAAATATATTTCAAGAAGAAGGAAGTTACAATTTTTGAGAATGATGTAGAGTCCCTTATCTTTAGAGTAGAAACCTCACCATCTGATTCTTATTTATATCCACCCCCAATAGCGCTTCTGAATGTAAATATTGGGGAGGAAGAGAAAATAATATCTATGGGTGAGGAAATAAATCTTCAAATTTATAATGTACCTATTGTGTAAAAATACATTGATTTATTTCAAGAGGATTTACCTGGACATCCTCCAGAGTGGGAAATTGAGTTTTCTATGGATTTAATTCCGGATGCAAGGCTTATATCATATCAAATAATCCTTATAGAAAGTCCATAGTGGAATTATTGTATTTTAAGAAACAACTTGAGGAATTGAGTTATAAAGGATTTATTCACCATAGTGTTTATCCATGGGGAGTCCATGTTCTCTTTGTCAAGAAGAAAGATGGATCCATGAGGCTATGTATTGACTATAGGGAATTCAATGATATTACGATAAAGAACAAGTATCTTATTCATCGCATTGATGATTTATTTGATCAAATTCATAGATCATAATATTTTTTGAAGATTTACCTTTGATATTGATATCATCGGTTGTGTGAGAAGAAGAAAGATATTCAAAAGACAACATTTTGAACCAGGTATGGGCAATACAAGTTTACAATGATGCCTTTTGGATTGACTAATACACCCTCCGTTTTCACATATCTAAGGAATATAATTTTAAATGAATATCTTGATAAATTTATTGATGATATCTTGGTATACTAAAAAATCTATGAAGATCATGAGAATAACTTGCACATTATTTTGAAGAATCTTAGAAGAAATTAGTTATATGGGAAGTTTAGTAAGAATGAATTATGGATTCAAATAGTTTATTTTCTTGGCCATATTATCTCTAAAGATGGAATCTTAGTTGATCCAGTGAAAAAAGGTGGTTCTGAAATTTCCTAAACCAACAAACATAACTGAGGTACATAGTTTTATTAGTTTATCAGGTTATTATCGGCATCTCGTTCATAACTTCTCCTAATTAGCTAACCTGTTAACCAAGATTACTCATAAAGGGGTTAAGTTCATACTAAAAAAATAATTTGAATATTTTTTTGAATAATTAAATATTAAATTGGTGAATGCTTCGATCTTAACTCTACCATCGGGAAATAGTGGGTTTGTTATTTATAGTGATGCATAAAATAAATAACTTGGTTATTTCCTTATACAGAATGAAAGAGTTATTTCTTATGTATAAAGGTAGTTAAAAACTCACGAACATAACTATCTAACTCATGATCTAGGGTTAACAACTATAATATTTTATATGAAGAACATAAGAAAAAGGTGATGGCTCAAACTACTCAAGGATTATGATTGTTTAATACACTACCACCCAAGGAAGGAAAATAAGGTATTAAATGCTTTGAGTAGGAAGGATCATGGAGTTATGAAAAAAATAAGGATCGACAAAGATCCTGTGTATATAGATATAGAAAATATGGATATAGGAATTATCAAGGAAGGTGAAACATCATCACTTTTTAAACTATTTTACCAACCATCTTTATTGGAAATAATTAAAAGTTCTCAGTGTTATAATGAGAATATTTAAAAGATAATTAAAGTTGTGAATGATGGGAAGTTTCTAAAATTCGCTTATGAGGATGGAATTATGAAATTTTTGAGGAGGATATGTGTTCCATCTATACCTGTGAAAAAATAGAGTTGTTGGATGATGTCCATAGATCTAATTTCTTTATACACCCTGGTAGCACTATGATGTATATAGATCTGAAGAAACATTTCTGGTGGGATAATATGAAGTGAGAAATTAATGATTATTTATCAAGATGCTTAGTCTATCAATAGGTGAATGCTGAAAGACAACATCCTAGAGGTTTCATGAAACCCATGCCTATTCCTACATGAAAATGGGATAACATCAATATGTTTTTTTTAACTGGACTACCAGAAACCCCAAGAAATAATGATGCAATATGGGTGATTGTTGATCGACTTATGAAATCTACACATTTCTTCGCTATAAAGGAGGATTTTCCACTGGAGAGCCTTGCACAACTCTATATTAATGAATTTTTAAGACTTCATAGAGCACCTATCACAATTCTGTATGATCATGATCCATGATCTATATCAAAATTTTGGAAGAGTCTTCTAAAATCATTGGATACTGATCTTAATTTGAGCACAACTTATCACCCTCAAACTGATGGGAAATTAGAAATAATTATCCAAAATTTAGAAGACATATTGATATCATTATCACTTGACTTTCAAGGTATGTGGGACTAGTATTTACCTTCGGGATAGTTTTACTACAATAATAATTTCTATTTTAATATTCAAATGGAACCATACAAAGTATTGTATGGAAAGAGATGTCATACACCAACTTGTTGGGATAAAGTTGGTGAAAGGAAACTTATGGTCCTAGAGCTTGTGGAGGAAAAAACAACGAAGATAAAGACTATTAAAACCCATATCAAAGCATCTAAAAGCAGAAAAAAGAGCTATACTGATAATTGAAGGAAGGATTTGGAATTTCAAGAAGGAGATCACAATTTCTTGAATGTATCTCCATGGAAGGGTGTTATAAGATTTTGGAAGAAAGGAAAACTGAGCCTCAGGTACATTAGTACTTTTGAAATTTTGGAGATAATTGGAGTTATTGATTATTGTTTGGAAATTCCGCCTAGCCTTTATAAGGTAAGCAATGTGTTCCATATCTCCTTATTAAGGAAATACATTCCCGACCCAGCACATGTACTCACTTATGAAGGAATAGAATTGAAACCTGACTTATCTTTCCATGACGAGACTATCTGGATGATGGATACTAAAGAATATGTGTTGAGGAATAAAACAACTCATATGGTAAAGGTACTTTGGAAAAATCATAAAATTGAAGAGGTTAAATGGGATCCTGAGGAACTTATGATGAAGAACTACCCAAATCTTTTTATGATTTGACATTTTGAAAATTTCAAGGATGAAATTTTTATAGGTGGGGAGAATGTAATGACCCAGAATTATATCAATGAGATTTCCCTTATTATTTTTATTTCATATAGTACAGATTATATAAAATCACTTATAGAACACAATAAAAACTTTATAAATGAAGAATGAATGAAATAAGAGATATTTCTAGAAGTTAAGGAACATATACCGATTAAAATAGTAACTTGATCTTAGAAATTGTAATATGACCCTTATGAATAGTAAACCGACAAATGAATAGTAAACTAACCCAAGAAAGTATAAATAAAATTCAGTCATCTTATAAATGAAATTATGATATAATTATATCATAGTTTAAGTAAATGAATATTTTAAAAATTATTAATCAAGTGTTGGTATTTTTGTAAGTCATAAATATTTAATTAAAAATTTATAATTAATCAAATGATTTAAAAGAATATTTATCTTCATAAAATGTATTCATAAATTAAAATTCTGATGTCTTATTATTTTAGGATAATTTTATGAGACCTTAGTTAATTTTTGAAAGTGTTATAAAATCAGTTATAAATTTAAAATCTGTATTTTTTGAGTAAATGATGGTTTTAATGAAAAAAATAAATTTCTAATATTTATAAAATTATTTTCATAAAATGGAATTCATTTTTAAATTCTACACATCGAAAAATTTCTTGGGCAATTTTTTTTGAATCTTTCTAAAATATATGATTTTTTGGTGAATAGTAAAATACGGTAATTTACGGTATAAATGCATTATAAGTTAAATAAACCATTCCTTGAGTCATGAATCATGTAAGAACCATAATCTCAAAACTACATTAATTATTTTAATATATATGATTATAATGATCAAACTATTCATAGTATTGAGCCAAAATAATAAACAAATGAATTAAATATTTAAAAAACACCCCTCTTCTCCACTATAAATACCACCTCTCACCACCACTTCTCCTCACACTTATAAGCCTTGAAGCTTGTCACATTTCTGACCAAAAATATTCCCAAGCCTCTCCCTCACATCCAGGATCTCTTGGTCTTAACAAATGACCAAAACCAATCCCTTTAAGGAGGTTCTCAAGGAGGAGTATTCAACAGGAAAAATCCTCTTCACTTTCCTTTTAATTTTATTTCAAGTTATTTTATTTTATTATTATCTACTCACCTAATATATGAAAATTAGTATTATAAATCTATTATCATATATATACTATAATTATATCATGTTAATGTAATATAATTCATCAAAATCTTTTCTCTCTCTATTTTATTTTAAAAACAAAATCATCGTCCGTGGACGAAGAATTTCGTTCTTCAATTTATCCTTCAAGGCTGGTAATGAAACCGTTTTTATGGTTAAAAAAGAATATAATATATTTATTTAACCCTTTTTATGTTCTTGAAGTAACATATTTACATAATAATAAAAGATAAAACAAAATGAGTTCGTTATGAACAATAACCGCTGTAATAATATAATCAATTATCCCTAAATGCATCATATAATGATTCATCTTCATAATATATAACTAAATGATATATATAACCATTTAAACTTTTTTATTTTAATTAATAACATATAATTCCAATTCCAGAGAATTATACCCATTCTACATGAACCTCCATACTCATATACAAGTATATCGATCGTGAAAACCAAGGAAACAAATGCTCCTGAGTAATAAAATTGTATCTTATAACTCATCAAAAGGCTATAAATTAACTTAATAAAATTATAATAAATCAAATAAATTTATATAAGGTTATTAATTAATCAATTAATGGATTTAATTTGGTTATTCAGGATATTAAGGTCAAGTGAAGAACACATTCAGACATAAGGTAAGGGATTCTACCCGAACCTTCATTTTTTCCTTCAGGTTATTCTTTCACTATCTTTACCTTAATGTAATGATTATTTATTTTTTTATAATTCTTATATATTCTTTTTTATATTTTCCAAACTCATATATATATATTATTTCATCTTTTTTATGGGTAATACATGTTTTTACAAGGTTCTCTTTTCAATTCTTCATGATACGCAAGCCCGATTTAAGGGAACGAATCAAATTCTTACCTATTTTCAAGTGCACTCTATAATATGTTTTGAGACACCATTATTTTTATAAAATTAATCATTCTATTATGTAAAAAATATCTTAGTTAACTTATGGTTTTATACAAATACTTTTCCAAAATAACTCTTCTTTTCGAAGTAAAAGAGTATTTCTCTAAATAATTCCTCGATGATTTTATAAGAGTATTTTGAAATATTTCAACACCCTTATTGATTCTTATGTTTAATTGAGATTAATATTTTATGATATATTCTACCATATTTTATTGAATGGTTTATGATTAGTTTTATTGTGGATGTTCTATCTTGATACCATTCACCATATTACTTCGAATGGTTAGTGATTATGTTTACTAATTGGGGAAAGTTATTTATATTTCATATGTTAGTTTCAATATGAATGTTTATGTTGAATATATTTCACATATTTTATATGATAAATTCATTATAATTACACTACTGAAAATTTCACCTATCCCAATGGTTTCAAACCATTGGGATAACTGCTGAAACTGTTGGGATAGACTATCCCAATGGTTTTAGGAACCATTGGTATGCTAGGCGTTGAAGTATCTCTATACCAATAGTTTCAAGAGAACCATTGGCATAGGTGGTCTAAAATTAATCTATACCAATGGTTTAAGTAAAACCATTGGTATATATTTGTACTGATGGTTCAATAATTGTTGGTATACAAACCATCCAACATATAGAAACCGTTGAAATATATATATACCAACGGCTTTTGAACCGTTGGTATATATGCAGTATGTATTCTATCCTAATGGTTTCAATGAAACCATTGGGATATATGTTGTCTAGAATTAATACCAATGGTTCTATGAACTGTTGGCATATGGTGTCCGACATTTGAATACCAACGGTTCTGTGAACCATTGGCATATGTTGTTCAGGATATTGAATACCAATAGTTTTGTGAACTGCTGGCATATGTTGTCCAGGATATTGAATAACAACGGTTTTGTGAACCATTGGTATATCCTATACTCCCCAGAAAACATCAAAGATGGGCAGAGGACATGGGCAGAGGACATAAACCAAACCTGTAAACCCACTTCGAGCAGTAAACCTACACCTCTAAACCTGTAAAACCTACACCTCTAAACTTGTAAAACTTTCACCTCTAAACTTGTAAAACCTGCACCTCTAAACCTGTAAACCTGCACCTCTAATGGTCTTACAAAGAACACTTTACATCCAAATCACACTTTACACTTGTAAAAATGCACCTGTAACTGCAAACCTTCACCTCTAATAGTCTTACAAAGAACCTATAAACCTGCACCATCATGCACCTCATATAGAAGTAGCTTCACATGATGAGTGGGAAAAGTCACTAGGTTTTTTCCATCTTGTTTTAGACTATTCAAGTTCTAAAAATGTTTAAGAATATGCTGGAGATCTTAGAGATGTTCAGGGTGGTTTTACCTTGGTAGAGGATGAGGTATCATGTAAGGGGGATCCCTCCTCTGGTTCCAAATTTTCTGGACTATCATATCCAGACTCATATGGAGATAGTGATGGTGATAACCATAGAAGTACAACAGAGCATGGTGGACCTACTGTATCATTTGGAGTTCAGACATATCCTAAGGGATCCTTAGTTAAGCAGATTGACCAAGTAGGTGAGCTTCAGGATTTTCCCTTAGATGTACCTACCAAATCATAACCCATAGAGGCTGCTTTACCTAGTGTTGATAGAGTTATTTTTCCACTACCTTCAGATTTGGTATCCATAGTATATTTATAATATTTCAAAGAAAGACTTATTTTAGATTTAAGTGGAATTTTTAGTTATTAGGAACCTCCTGTCACTTATCTTAGTAAAGCTTATGCTAGACACCTTTTTGAGATGGTTGTATGTCATATTCATCCCATGATGAGTTTTCATATTCAGGAAGTTATGATTTAAAATCGAAGGTTGGACAGTGAGATAGAAACCATTTGAACTGTTATGGAGGAAATGAGGACCTCCTTTGTTTCCATTTAGTATTCCCTATGGAAGAGATTGGATAATGTTCTTATTGTTGCATCTATATCTAGTGCTCCACCTCCCTCATCTTTAGTTGATGCTGATTCATTCTATTCTATAGTCAAAGAGTATCTCTAATTTGTTATAGGTGATGTACATTCATCTCATCAAGATTAATTGAGGTAGATTCTATATAATGGGTTTTCAAGGAATATTTTTACCATTTGATAGTGATGACAACTCTACTCAAGTTATTCATATATGAGAAGAAAGATTTATTTAGTAGTATGAAGAGAAGAGGAAACATTATTATAGACTTCAATCTTATGAATCCTTTCCTATATGTATTCAATACTCTAGTGGATTCTCCAGAGGTTATTTCCATGACATCCTTCACCTCTGATTCTTCTTCCAACCCTCTACCTCCTTAATTCTAGCCTTTCGGTATGTCTTCAGTTGAAGCTATCTGGAATCTCCAACCTATTATGATCCAAAAACTTCCTACCTCTACATTTATACCTTCAGCCTCTACCTTAGTTACTCTTTCTTATGGAAAGAAAAAGTACCCTACTGATCAAACCACCTAGGATGAGAGTGATTTGAATTATCCATAGTCTTTTATAGCGATTTTTTTTGTATATATGTCTTTTTTCCTCAATGGAATTTATCTCTTATTATTAATCTCTTTCCTTTTTGTATTTACTATTTCTAGTTTTTTTATAATCCCAAAATGGGAAGAACAGTAATGGAATTTACCTATGACACCAACCTTATCCTATAATATGTTATCTTTTATCCCATAATTATTTTTATGTTATTATTTGATAAAAAATTCTTTATATGGATTTTATCCTTTGATATTGTACTTATTTGGATGCAATTTAAGTAATTCTGTTTTTCGATTTGATACCATACCTTTGATACCAGATCAATTTCAAAAACTTTTGTCTTATTCCTAGTTGTGTTTTATAAATCTCAAATTATCTTTTTGAAAATTTGAATAGACAGTTACTCTTTAAAATTTTCAATTTATGCCTAATTGTGTTTTACACATGGTTTATAAAATTCTCTGATTAATGATCATCAAAAAGGGGAAGATTGTTGGAACCTACTTATTTTAATTCTCACAAATCAAGTTTCCTATGATTCTAATGAACCTAGTGTTTTATAAAGAATAGTAGTTTGAGTATTGAAAAGATCCACTATTAGTTCAAACTGTGCCACCGCTTGATCTTTCCACCATCAGGAATTTGCTACCACTATCTATGTTCCATCATTGGGATTACCTACCACTAGTGTGTTCTACTACTAGAGTGTGCTTCCACCAGAGCATGCTACCACCAAAATATGCTACCACTAGGATTAACAACCACTGAACGTACCACTGCCAGGTTCATGCCACTATGACATCCCGTCTTTTTATAACATAACTTTCATTTCATTACACGGAACTGAGGATCGTTAAGGTTTAGTGTCTTGGAAACAAGGAACATAATACATGAAAACAACATAAAACATTCTTATTAAACACTTGAAAGGCTTATCCTTAAGTTCATCCTAGGTTCATTACTACATCTCATAACCTGAGGACATACATCAAAAGAAAGGGTGAGTAGAAGGCCCAGTAAGGGAAACAAGAGAAACATTTTACATGTGAACTTGAGATACTTCAATAAGGACATGAAAAGAACTTTAAGGCATGAGAATGAAATCATGAGATACATCATAATAAAAATAATATTTTTCATAACTTGAAGATATGGCTGAAACATTTAATATTGACAATCGTTTCGTTTCACCAAGGTCCATCCCCAAGGTGTCGTTAAAAATTACCAAGGTTATTCACCAAGGCGTCGTTAAAATGGTCATCTCTAGAGATTAAGTCTTTACCCAATGCATTGGAGAAATATCAGGGCGCACCCTTAAATTTGCCTTTATTATCATGTGAGACACATATATCATCATAAATAATTTCATAAACAACCCATATAGCATAAAAGAAATGGGTTTCATTTCATAATCATAACGTTTTAAAAACTGCTTTAAAGACATGATCTTTATGTCACTTTAAACCCACAGAAAGGGAAAACAGGTCTCATGTATGTAAATACGAGAATTTAAAATAGAAAATTTTGATATATATGTGAATACCCTTGTAGAAATAAGAGCTTTGAGTATTTAATTTATAACATAAAATAATTTTGAGAAAAGAGAAAGGCATTTTGAGACGAAAATTCTACAGTATAACAGCTATGTTTCGGGGTTTTAGAAAACATTGAAAAGAGAGGGGACAGGGGTCAAACAATCATAATTGACCCATAAAACAGTAGAGGGAAAGAATAAGAAGGATATATGGACATGGTGATGAAATTTAAAGGACATACCATTTGAAATGAAAAACATGGAAGGAAGACAAAAATTAGATTTCTCTTATGAAAATTCGGCAGCCTAACAACGTCACTTAAACTTCAACAAAAATGAATTGAAAAGATAAAATAGGGTCTCTCATCATATTATCATAAGAGATAAGTATGATAGATATATAGATAATACCCCAACATAATAAAAAGGAACTTGAAAGATTTGACATGAAAATCGAACTTGAAAAATGAGAAGGGTGAAAGAATCACTTAAAAATTTGGCAGCCTAACGACGTCACTTAAACTTTCATAAAACGAAATGATGAGAGTAAGAGGGGATATCTCATCATATAAACATGAAAAGGAAAGTAATAGGAATATAAAAGAACATCCTCTCACATAATAACATGGAGCATAAAAGGAATGACATAAAAGAGATTACATGAAAAGAAAGAGAGAGGTCAGATCCCTTACCTTAAAACGTGACTCTTGAAACTCAAAGTTTGGACCTTGAGGGCTTGAGGGCACCTTGGGAGGACTCATTGGGAGGTAAGTAGAGCAGAACTTCGTTGAGAATGGTTTTTGAGTCGAAAGGATGAGAGGAGGGCTTGATATTTATAAGGAAAGTGAGGGGACAAGACATTAATGGCCAAGGGACACCTCACAAGTGCTTTTCTCAAACCCATGTGCTCTCTCATGATACTTTCCATAAAGTTAGGCCACATGGGGACCCAAAAACAATAATTCATCACCCTTGGCCGGCCAACCCTTAAAATATCTCATGACATCACCATGACACAGTTATGATGTCATTAAACATACCGAAACCCTAAAACTGCATTTTTACTATTCACTGAAAAATTCATCTTTCTCAGAAAAATCCCAAAATTTCACCTTAACCAAATATCGATGTTCTAATTACATTTATGAACTCCATCTTATAAAAATAATTTTCTAAATATTTTTAATTTAATTTTTAAATAAAACACTATTCATCGGGAATTCGTTTTTTTCAGAAAAATCTCCAAAAATTACCATAACATAATATCGATGCTCTGAGTTCAAAAATAAAGTTCTTTTTATAAAAATAATTTTCTAATAATTTTTAATTAAATTTTTAATTAAAAAACACTATTCACCCTAAAAAAACTAATACTTGACTAATAATTTATGAAACCGTTATTTACCCATTTTATTGAATCACATTACTTAATCAAGGTGTCTAAATTATATTAAAACTTTCTTTGAGTGAAATTACTAATCCATTTGGTCACATTACTAATCCTAAGCATAAAATCACTATTCATAATTTACTATTCATCAAAAATTGAGTTGATCTTATTAGACTCCAAATTCCTTACTGAACACTTTTGTAGAAGACCATTTTTTGAAAATCATTACACATCATTAATTATTTAGGGTATACATAAATATTTTAAAATATCCCTTTTTCAAAAATTCATCAATAAAATATATCCTAAAATTATCCGGACAAAAGAAATTCCACAAACATCACTGAATGAAGAGATCTCAATTTATTCACCCGAAAGGATTACACAAGGAAGCTAGGGTCTCGTCACATAGCCCCTTATAACACCGACATAAGACCTAAGTGTAAGGTGTGCTATGGTGAGAGAATCTGAGGGAGGCTCAGATAACATTGCCCTAGTAGTAATCTCTACTAACTTGAACTTCTCCCGTAGGCGTTTCCGTTCAAGCTTGACACGCTGGAGTTCGGCTTGGGCTTGGTCCAAAGCGAAGCCCACAAATGCTACCTCCTTCCCAAGATCTGATAAGTGGGCTTCATAAGGTTCGAGTCTACTGGATGAAGCCATCGACTCCTCTTTCTACATTAACCATTAACATCTTATTAAATCATTAAGAGTATGTTAATATACTACTCAAAAAGATTGGGTCGTTACATTCTTCCCCCCTTAAGAAATTTCATCCTCGAAATTTATACTTGAGGCCTAGTTGAAAAGGTGAGGGTACTTTTGCTTCATTGTTCCCTCAGGATCCCAAGTCACTTCTTCATATTTATGATTCCTCCACAACACTTTCACAAGGTGGGTAATCTTGTTTCGTAGAACCTTGTCTCTATGGTCCAAGATCTCCACTGGCTGCTTCTCATAAGAGAGGTCATGTTCCAGTTGTACCACTTCTGGGTTCAGTACATGCGAAGGGTCGGGTATGTACTTCCTCAAGAGAGATACATGGAAGATATTATGAACTTTAGCTAGGTTCGGTGGAAGTGCTAGACGATAGGACACTGCTCCTATGCGATCAAGGATTTCATAGGGGCCAATGTACCTTGGGCTGAGCTTCCCTTTATTACCAAACCGCATGACTCTCTTCCATGGAGAGATTCGAAGGAAGACTTTTTCACCAACACCAAACTCCAAGTCCCTTCGACGATTGTCAGCATAGCTCTTCTGACGACTCTGAGCAGCCTTTATGTGTTGTTGGATGGCATGAACCTGTTCCGTCATCTCTTGCACGAGATCAGGCCCAAGAAGATTCCTCTCACCAGTTTCATCCCAACAAGTAGGAGTTCTACACCGCTTTCCATACAGAGCTTCATAGGGTGCCATCTGAATACTCGCATGGAAGCTGTTGTTATAGGAGAACTCCACTAATGGGAGGTGTTGATCCCATCCAGATTTAAATTCCATTGAGCATAATCTCAACATGTCTTCGAGTGTCTGAATAGTCCTTTCAGATTGGCCATCGGTTTGAGGATGATAGGCCGTACTAAAATTCAATTCAGTATTCAGAGCATGTTGAAGACTTCTCCAGAATTTTGATGTGAATCTTGGATCACGATCAGACACGATGGATAGTGGTACCCCATGTAGCCTTACCACTTCCTTCACGTATATCTTGGCAAGCTGATCCAGAGAGAAATCTTCCCGAATAGAGATAAAATGGGATATCTTGGTGAGACGGTCCATAATAACCCATATCGCATTGTTTCCTTTGGATATTTTTGGGAGACCAGTTACAAAGTCCATAGTGATATTATCCCACTTCCATACTGGTATGGGTAGTGGTTGTAATACCACCTTAGGAAGTTGTCTTTCTACCTTTACTTGCTGACACACCAGGCACCTTGTAGTGTAATCAGCAATCTCCCTCTTCATGTTATCCCACCAATAATGATCACGAAGGTCTCTATACATCATAGTGGTTCTCAGATGTATAGAAAAAGTAGAGCTATGAGCTTCATCCATCAGTTCTTTCTTTATCTCCGGAATAGATGGGACACATAGTCTTGTACGAAATTTCAATACACCTTCTTGATCAATATTGAAGTTAGGGAACTTCCCATCCTTTACAGCCTCAAACTTCTCCTGCAGAAAAGGATCTTCTTTTTGAGCCTTCTTGATCTTCTCTAGTAATGAAGGTTGATAAATCATTTGGGATAGGGTTGATGATGTCCCTTTCCTTATAATTCCCATGTCTAGTTTTACTAGATCTTTAATCAAGGGATATCCTAGGATCCTCATTGTTGCCAGAACAACAGGGTCTTTCCTTCTTAATGCATCTACGACCTTGTTTGCTCTTCCAGGGTGATAATGAATTGAACAATCATAGTCTTTAATAAGCTCCAACCATCTCCTTTGTCTCATGTTCAATTCTTTCTGTGTGAAAATATACTTTAGACTTTGGTGGTCAGTGCATATATCACATTTCTCCCCATAAAGATAGTGCCTCCATATCTTTAGATCAAAAACGACTGCCGCCAGCTCTAGATCATGCGTAGGATAATTCTGCTCATGAATCTTCAACTGTCGAGATGCATAAGAAAATACCTTGTCATTTTGCATGAGGACGCACCCAAGCCCTTTCAGAGATTCATCTCTAAAAATAACGAATCCTTCTCCGATAGAGGGTAGTGTTAACACAGGTGCAGTAACCAATCTCTTCTTCAGCTCTTGGAAACTTTCCTCGCATTCCTTTGTCTAGATGAACTTAACCCCTTTTCGAGTCAACTTGGTTAGTGTATTAGAAAGCCGTGAAAAGTTTTTCACAAACCTCCTATAATATCCCGCTAAACCAAGGGAACTACAAATCTCAGTTACTGTTGTGGGTTGAGGCCACTCCTCCACAACCATTGTCTTTGCAGGGTCAACCGAGATTCCTTCATTGGTTACGATGTGCCCCAAGAAAGCCACTTGTTGTAACCAAAACTCACACTTGCTGAACTTTCCAAAGAGCCTCTCATTCTGCAGAGTTTTCAAAATAACCCTTAGATGATCTTCATGCTCCTCATGAATTTTTGAATATATCAAAATATTATCAATAAAAACTACCACAAAGTTATCAAGGTAGTCCTTAAAGACTCTATTCATCAAATCCATGAAAATAGTAGGAGCATTAGTAAAGCCGAAAGGCATAACAGTAAACTCATAATGCCCATATCTTGATCGGAAGGCAGTCTTTGAAATATCTTCCTTCTTCACCCTCAGTTGATGATAACCAGATCGAAGGTCAATCTTGGAGAAGAATTGAGCCCCACGAAGTTGGTCAAATAAATCATCAATTCTTGGAAGAGGATATCTGTTCTTCACTGTGATCCCGTTCAGTTCTCTATAATCAATGCATAGCCGCATTGATCCATCCTTCTTCTTCACAAAGAGAACTGGTGCTCCCCAAGGAGACACACTCGGTCGGATAAACCCCTTCTCCAACAAGTCTTGGAGTTGTTTCTTTAACTCTTCTATCTCCACATTTGCCATTCTATACGGAGTCTTTGATATCGGTTGAGACCCAGGTACGAGTTCAATGGAGAACTCTACCTCTCTTTCTGGGGGAGGTCCAGGTAACTCCTCAGGAAATACATCCATGTATTCCTGAACAATCGAAACATCTTCTATTTGTATGCTCCCTTTTCCTTCTTCATCATCACCGATTAACTCCATAAAGAAAGCTATAGGAGGTGCTTCTAGATAGGGGTCAGTTTGGGATATCTCTCCTCGGAAGATAACTGTAGGTCGTTCATTCAAGACTATTGAGATTTCCTTACTTCTGCATTTGATCTTAGCATTATACTTTGAGAGCCAGTCCATCCCTAGTATAATGTCAAATTCCATCATGGGAATGACTACTAGATTTTCGATAATATTGTTCTCACTAAAGTAAACACTAGAGTCTCTAAACACTGTTGATGCAAGGATAATCCCACTTGGAGTCTTGACCGACAACTCTACCTCAAGAAGTTCAGGGATTGATTCTATATTACTTGAAAACTTGGAGGAAATAAAGGAATGCGTAGAACCAGAATCAAATAAAGTACTTGCTAGTTTTTAGAGGACAAAAAGAGTACCTTCTACCACATCGTTCGGAACTTCAACTTCAGTTGTTGTGATAGCGAAAGCACGACCTTGCTCCCTTGGCCTCTGATAAGGTTGATGGTGATTCCCCTCCACCGCCCTCAGATTTGGACATTGATTAGAAAAGTGCCCAAGCTAACCATACTTGAAGCATGTGACTTCGGGTAGGTCCAGAACCATCTTTCCTCTGTCGTTAGTATTGGGAAGCTGAGGCTTCACCTCACTATGACAATTCCGAGAAATATGGACTCCTCTTCCACACTTGTAGCACTTTCCACTTCCGTTCAAGCAGTTCCCCAGATGATTCTTCCCACATTTATTGCATGTGGTAAGTTGCATTTGCTTTCCACCTCTTCCCTGATCAAAAGACTTCCCTAAACTGGTCTCCAACGATCTCTTCTTTTCATTTGATTTATGAGACAACTGTGTCTCACCAAACTCTAGCTCGACTTTCATAGCACTTCGAACTATTTCTTCATAGCTATCATAGTCCCTATTGGCTAGATTCTTCCACAGATGAGGTCTTAGTCCACCAAAGAATATATCAACCTTCCCATTAGGGTCCATGACAAAGCTTGAGGTATAACGGGAAAGCCTTGTGAAGTTCATCTCATAGATTTCGACAGATTCGTTCTCCTTCTGCTTCAGCTCGAGAAACTCTTTCTCCATTCTCGTTCTCATGGAACGAGGGAAATACTTGTTAAAGAATATTCCCTGGAATTATTCCCACTCCATAGATTCCACCTCTCCTCGTGGCTTCGTGTTTTTGATCAGTGACCACCACTGATCAGCTTCTCCCTCTAGGCGGTAAACAGCAAGGGTGACTTTTTCTTGTTCCGAACAATGAAGCACAGAAAAGATCTTTTCAATGGATCTTATCCATTGTTCCGAAACCAATGGGTCAGTAGATCCACTGAATTTTGGTGGTCATTGACGCATAAAGGACTCAACAGAAAGTTTCTCCCTTCGTGGTGAGATCGGCCTCTCAGCTTGATTCAAGTTATTACTCATAACTTGATTCAGTTGGTTCATCATTCGCATGAATGTTTCCATTCCGGCTTCCATCGGAGGTCCGTCAGCACATGGTGCATTGTGGTCACCATCTGCACGGTTCCTCCTATTGCCCGCCATTTTATAAAAGAATAAATCCTTAGTGAGAAACTTATTTCATTTATGAATCTTTTAACTAAGACTTCATGCTTAGACAATTACACTTCTCTATAATTCCTTCATAATGATTCATAAAAATCTTGTGATTAACCAAACATATCCCCCGGGAGTGTCGTAACCAAGAGTGCAGCAAGGCCCGTTATCGTGCACCAGTTCCCGTTCGAGTCTAGCTCAAAGCGATGTTTTTGGGTTTTACCCCTATGTACATCTGTGCCAGAGCCGCCTCTACCTGCTCGTATCTAGACAGGGATGTATTGTTTGATAAACCACTTACTCAATACTTACCAAAATAACAGGAAGTTTTCCTATATTTAAACTTTTCTATAGGGTTATTCCAAAAGTTTTTATATCCTAATCTCCACAAATAACTAAACCATCCTTTGATACCAACTATGAAATCCTGTCTTTTTATAACATAACTTTCATTTCATTACACGAAACTGAGGATCGTTAAGGTTTAGTGTCTTGGAAACAAGGAACATAATACATGAAAACAACATAAAAAATTCTTCTTAAACACTTGAAAGGCCTCTCCTTAAGTTCATCCTAGGTTCATTACTGCATCTCATAACCTGGGGACATACATCAAAAGAAAGGGTGAGCAGAAGGCCCAGTAAGGGAAACAAGAGAAACATTTTACATGTGAACTTGAGATACTTCAATAAGGACATGAAAAGAACTTTAAGGCACGAGAAATAAATCATGAGATACATCATAATAAAAATAACATTTTTCATAACTTGAAGATGTGGCTGAAACATTTAATATTGAAAATCGTTTCGTTTCACCAAGGTCCATCCCCAAGGTGTCGTTAAAAATTACCAAGGTTATTCACCAAGGCATCGTTAAAATGGCCATCTCTAAAGATTAAGTCTTTACCCAATGCATTGGAGCGCTATCAGGGAGAACCCTTAAATTTTCCTTTATTATCATGTGAGACACATATATCATCATCAATCATTTCATAAACAACCCATATAGCATAAAATAAATGGGTTTAATTTCATAATCATAACGTTTTAAAAACTGCTTTAAAGACATGATCTTTATGTCACTTTAAACCCACGGAAAGGGAAAGAGGGTATCATGTATGTAAATCCCAGAATTTAAAATAGAAAATTTTGATATATATGTGAATACCCTTGTAGAAATAAGAGCTTTGAGTATTCACTTTATAACATAAAATAATTTTGAGAAAAGAGAGAGGCATTTTGAGACGAAAATTCTGCAGCATAACGACTATGTTTCGGGGTTTTAGAAAATATTGAAAAGAGAGGGGACATGGGTCGAAAAATCATAATTGACCCATAAAATAGTAGAGGGACAGAATAAGAAGGATATATGGACATGGTGATGCAATTTCAAGGACATACCATTTGAAATGAAAAACATGGAAGGAAGACAAAAATTAGATTTCTCTTATGAAAATTCGGCAGCCTAACGACGTCACTTAAACTTCAACAAAAATGAATTGAAAAGATAAAATAGGGTCACTCATCACATGATAATAAGATATCAGTATGATAGATATAGAGATAATACCCCAACATAATAAAAAGTAACTTGAAAGATTTGACATGAAAATCAAACTTGGAAAATGAGAAGGGTGAAAGAATCACTTAAAAATTCGGCAGCCTAACGGCGTCACTTAAACTTTCATAAAACGAAATGATGAGAGTAAGAGGGGATATATCATCATATAAACATGAAAATGGAAGTAAGAGTAATATAAAATAACATCCTCTCACATAATAACATGGAGTATAAAAGGAATGACATAAAAGAGATTACATGAAAAGAAAGAGAGAGGTTGGATCCCTTACCTTAAAACGTGACTCTTGAAACTCAAAGTTTTGGACCTTGAGGGCTTGGGGGCACCTTGGGAGGACTCCTTGGGATGTAAGGAGACCAGAAATTCATTGAGAATGGTTTTTGAGTCAAAAAGATGAGAGGAGGGCTTGGTATTTATAGGGAAAGTGAGGGGACAAGGCATTAATGGCCAAGGGACACCTCACAAGTGATTTTCTCAAACCCATGTGCTCTCTCATGATACTTTCCATAAAGTTAGGCCACATGGGGCCCCCAAAACAATAATTCACCACCCTTGGCCGGAAAAACCTTAAAATATCTCATGACATCATCATGACACAGTTATGATGTCATTAAACATACCGAAACCCTAAAACTGCATTTTTACTATTCACTGAAAAATTCATCTTTCTCAGAAAAATCCCAAAATTTCACCTTAACCAAATATCGATGTTCTAATTACATTTATGAAATCCATTTTATAAAAATAATTTTCTAAATATTTTTAATTTAATTTTTAAATAAAAACACTATTCATCGAGAATTCATTTTTTTCAGAAAAATCCCCAAAAATTACCATAACATAATATCGATGCTCTGAGTTCAAAAATAAAGTTCTTTTTATAAAAATAATTTTCTAATAATTTTTAATTAAATTTTTAATTTAAAAACACTATTCACCCAAAAAAACTGATACTTGACTAATAATTTATGAAACTGTTATTTACCCATTTTATTGAATCACATTACTTAATCAAGGTGTCTAAATTATATTAAAACTTTCTTTGAGTGAAATTACTAATCCATTTGGTCACATTACTAATCCTAAGCGTAAAATCACTATTCATAATTTACTATTCATCAAAAATTAAGTTGATCTTATTAGACTCCAAATTCCTTACTGAACACTTTTGTAGAAGACCATTTTTTGAAAATCATTACACATCATTAATTATTTAGGGTTTACATAAATATTTTAAAATATCCCTTTTTCAAAAATTCATCAATAAAATATATCCTAAAATTATCCGGACAAAAGAAATTCCACAAACATCACTAAAGGAAGATATCTCAATTTATTCACCCGAAAGGATTACACAAGGAAGCTAGGGTCTCGTCACATAGCCCCTTATAACACCGGCATAAGACCTAAGTGTAAGGTGTGCTATGGTGAGAGAATCTAAGGGAGGCTCAGATAACATTGCCCTAGTAGTAATCTCTACTAACTTGAACTTCTCCCGTAGGCGTTTCCGTTCAAGCTTGACACGCTGGAGTTCGGCTTGGGCTTGGTCCAAAGCGAAGCCCATGGATGTTACCTCCTTCCCAAGCTCTGATAAGTGGGCTTCATAAGGTTCGAGTCTACTGGATGAAGCCATCGACTCCTCTTTCTGCATTAACCATTAACATCTTATTAAATCATTAAGAGTATGTTAATATACTACTCAAAAATATTGGGTCGTTACAGCCACTGTAAGACATTCTATCACCAGGATCATGCTAAAACTAGACATTCCACCACCAAGATCGTGCTACCTTTAGATGAGCTACCTCCAGGGGTGAAACCATCTATTTTCTATTGTTGATATTTTCTACCATCATATTTGATTCACCAACATCTTTTTCCACCATTATTGTTCTTGATTTGAATTAAATACTTCCAATGGATATTTTATGGGAGTTAATGCAGAGGGATTAATTAATGATTATCCCTAACCCTTTGGATAGTTGCATTGAATAAAATTTTAGATTCAGTATGAGGATCCAATAAAATCTTGATGATTATCCTTTAATGGGTGCATGCAGTTTTATATTTATTTCAGAGGATCTCCCTCATGCACACGTGGTTAGAAGGTGGAGAGTGTAGAATGATGAAAGTGATCCTCACATGAGATATTACACACTGATACATTTGACTGTGGAAGGGTGGAGTACATTGAAGATCAATATCCTTTCATATGAATAGAAAATATATCTTCACGATACTCTGTTTTTCTCTAACTTCTAAAGAAACTATTTGAGATCCTCACCAAGCCAAACCCAAGGACTCTCAATCATCCAAAGCACTGTAAAATGAGACACTGCCTTTTCCATATCTTCTTACTTTCTATATCTATTGTTTTCTTTTAATTTTGACTATTATGTTGGTTACTCTATTTATTAAAACACTGAATCCCATGCCTGAATAGGATAATACTCAATATTATCTTTTATTTCATATTATTTTTATACCAATTGAAACTATGGAAGAGGTCCATGTGTGGCATGTGTTGTTTTTTCTTTGGTGTTTCTTTTTAATAATACTAAATGGAAGATTGGTTGTATGTGTTTTTGTTGTTTCAGTAAGGGGTAAAGGGAAGAGAAATTATTTCATCCCAAAGTGGGAATAAAATTTTCCAAGGGGAGAATGATTTTTTGTTCCCAATTGATTCAAAAAGAATAAGAAATCATATCCTAGGGGGAATTATTAAGTTTAGAAGAAGTCTAAGCTAGGGGGATACTATTAGAAGAATGTAAGGGGAGAAATTTTTTCTAAACATTTATTGTATATCTCAAGGAAGATAAAATTTTACAGAAGTTATAGAGATTTTTCTAATTTATTTAATTTAATTTAAATTTACTTATTTGTTACTTTTCATTCTATTTTTTATGATTATCAAAAAGTATAAGACTATTGAGTGCCTATCGGAATTAGAATCAGATTTATTTGGTTGGAAACAACATTTGGCATGAAATTCAAGGGATAAAAGATGTAATTTATAGACATGACAGTCTTCTTTAAATTAGAATGGGTCACTGAAAAAACTTGCACCTTTGATTATGAATAGATGATCATTGATCTTCAATGCATGCTGCCCCCTTCCTTTAAATCATATGAGACCAACACCTCATGTGTGAGGGTTAAGTCTTTATATTCATTTGAAATACAATAATGGTAAGCTTCTGTCTTCAAAGGCTACCTGGATCTATTCACTGGAAAAACTCTTCCCATGTTCACCCTCTTTTTCTTACCTTATTTCTACTTTGAAACAAATATATCAATATAGCCCAGGTCTGTCCTTCCCTTATTCTTTATTGAAGAACTAGATGTTGCAATGTTGTGTAGGTATCTACCCTTATCATAACTGACTCATGCAATATATACATTTGCTATCCATTTTCATGCACAACTATTAATGGTGTGGATCACACTAGGCTTTTATAATATTCTCTTTCTTCTCAAAGTATTCATGTGAAAGAACATGTTTTTGAATTCAAATAAATATACTAAATAAGACTCCAATATATTTGGTCACATTCACTGTAGTTTTCCATTAACTTCTTTATGTTTTGAATCATCATCCATTGAAAACTATTAACTATCCATCCACATAGTCTGCAAATATATTCTTTTAAATCCACCACTTAAAATATCTGAATATCTTTCGAGAATATCTCCATTTTAATTCTATAAATTGTCCATAACTTTGGCAAGCTTTTAAACCTCCAAATGAATATCCATGGCATAAAAAAACCATTCAAACTTTCCTTTTAAAATCCCAAACCTCATGACATAGAAAATCATTTTTGAATTGTGTTTCCAAACAAAATGCCTTTGACCTTCACACCAAGGCATGAAAAAACACTTCTTTATGAAATATGACCTTCAAAATGTCGGACACCATGACCACTTGTCCATTTTTCTCAACTACAAAATCCTGATACACCAAAACACCCAAATTTCCAAAAATGATCTCAGAAATTACATAGGGATCTCTCCAGCATCTTTCTATACTTCGCTATACACAGGTCCACCACGTTGAGCATAATTCCTTTAGTGAGTGTCCCTACTATAATTATTTTCATTAGAACATGAGAGAAATGTTTCAATATGAATATTCAAAAGAGGAGGCACTAAATCATATGAATTGGTGGTGGTAAGATGAATCTTATAGTGATAGATGTTAAACAATGACACCATAAGTGTTTTTAGATATATGGGATCAGGTAAACACCCAGAGGGGTGGCCAAGATGCTAGGAAAACACCCCAAATGGAGTTTTCCATAAGATAAGGTCACAATGGGCATGATGGAACAAATCAACTATTTAATATTCTATAACAAGAGATCTTCAGAAGGTTGTAGTGAATGACACAATCATGCAACATCTAAATGGAAACAAAATGACCAAAAAGAATCATACACCCTACACAAACCATTTACAAATTCATTCACTTCACCTAAACATGGAAATTTCATTTATAAAATTCAAAGGGTGAAAAGGAAAGTTTCATGGTCAAGGCATATGCCTACTTGGGAAATGTCATTTTAGCTAAATGGTTATGATGATCCAATTTATATTATTCAAAGAAAACAAAAACTAACTATCCAAAAAACAAACACCAATAAGAGACATATGAAAAACTCTAACCAAATCTAAACATGATACAAATAAATATCACTAATATTTGGTTTAGAAGACAGCGCACCTCCATTGGAGGGGTTTTATTATAAAATAATGACATTGCTTTACCACACAATTCATTTAATTATATTTAACATTTATTCTAAAAATCATTCAGTACAAATCAAATGCAATAAATTAACCAACAAGATCAACATAACTATCACTATGAGTTTTTGCAGATCGGGCACCTCCGTTGGAGGAGTTTTATTATAAAACATGACTCTATTTATCAAATAAAACAATTATATTAAAGAAAAATTATTCAAGATATGAAATTCAATATAATTAAGAATAATTAAGAAAGAATCTAAATTCAATTTAAGGTATTCTTGAATTAAAGAGGCTAGGAGAGGGACCCTACCTCAAGGTGGAACCAAGCCATCCACTTCAGCTCTTGGAGCTTTCTAACTAAAAGCTTCTTCTCCCCTACTAGGTATACGCACCTTCACACACATGTAAGGACACCTAGCCCCTATGCACACACCCGCATGGCCATGATCATGTGCAAGGGGATCCTTGCACATATTCTTATATGAATATACCAGTCTACACTCACCAGCATATGCATTTTTATATATATACATGAGCACACCTAGCCCCATACGTGCATAATCACTACCATGGTTGATTATACATGTAACGGGGGAACCCACATACATATAATTACTTACCTATGCACATGTAGGCGATTCACCCTTGACTTGGTGACTCGAAACCAATGAGTAGGGATCAACGCACTACACAAAGTATATTAGGAACCTTAAAACACATGAAGGACACTACATGACCAGTGAGAAACCAACCAATAACATTAAATCCTTACCTTGATTGGTAGCGAAGAACCAAATCCACCTAAAACAACATGAAACGATCCAAATCCCAATCAAAAACATAATATGGAGTCAAAAACACTGAAAGCCCCAAATATATGAGGTGTGAGACAAGTAGTAACTATAGAATCTTACCTTGGATCAAAGATGGAGGACTAAAACAATCTGAACCCCTTCTGGACCCCTTCACAGAATATAACTACCCTATGTCCATAGAAAGTAGTAAAATACCTAAGTAGACAATGTGATAAAGAAAAGAAAATAAAAACTAAACTAAAACATACATGTCTCATGTGACTATACACATCACTGCCCAACATATAAGAACTACAATGCCCCATGGGTCAAATCATGTTTCTAAAGGAAAGGGGGAAACATATCAATGTTTCAAAATGATACTATCAAATATTACATTCCTATTAATTAACAATTACAATTACTATTAATGTTATATATTAAATTTGGATTGAGTTTTAACTTAGTTTGTGTTTGTTCGATACAAGTTTGTTTGGGACATTTCCATTATATTTAGTTTGTCTTGTTTTTTTATATTATCTTGGACAATTTCATTCATTTGGATTCTAGTCGATCATGGAATTAATAATAATCAATCATTCCATATTAATAATTATATCCATTGATTCCATAACTAAAGGAAAAAATACATATAAATTAATGATATCATATAAGAAAAATCATCAGAGGGGAATCTAAAACCTTTCTCTCTCCTTTTTCCTAGAGGCATGGCAATTTAAATCACACAATGCATGAAATAAATAAAATGATTTATCATGTACACAATATAGTTCTAAATAATATAATTAGTGAAATATTTTCAAATAAAACACTATACAACGATGAATCAATATTAATTATACCTCTCACTATTTTTGGACCCACATCATTTATCATTGTATTATCATATACCATGTGATGAAATTTCATTCCTAATTCATGTGGATAGAACTTAAAAATTCATCCCCAATATTGTTTTAAAGACATTGAGTTGGTGAAATCCATGTGACTTGACCTTTTTTCATCTTTAAACCTTCATGATATTCTTACTGGATGTTAAATGATTTGGCCTGTAAGTTCGGAGGACTTCACGAGACCTAACTAATAGACAATGGGGTTGTTGCATAATTTTGGTAAACTGTATGTGGAAATTATAAGATATTAATAGAGATCCCATAGGGATTCAAAAGAATTATGTGGCATGTCTGAGGGGTGTCATGAGACTTTATAGAAATGTTTGGGGGACATCGCCTAATCCAAATGTCATGTCCAGGGAGGGTCGCATGATTTGGGTGACATGTCTCGGTGCTTTCACATTATCTAGGTGAGTCATGTGATGTTTATGAGGATCAATATATATGTTCTTTTCATAAGTATCATGTCTTTTAATCTTTATTCCATATTTTATTACATATATTCCTTAGATTTTTCTAGTATTATCTTGTTAAGGATTGAAATGATTCATCAGATATTCAGGACCTCCTTCACATGACCTTGATGTCACACCAGAAGTCCTTCACAATATATCATGTTATCACATGAAGTGCCTATGCATGCCTCATGACCCCTTAGGTTGTTCCCTATATTTTAACTATTGAGTAATCATTGTGATCACGAGATTGGTCACTAAGAGAAATCTACAACGTATGTGATCAGTTGTGGATTCCTGAATTCTCAAGTGCATAGATTCTTTTTTTTTGTGATAAGGGGGAGGGATATAGATGCCTCACAACCATATTTATACACCACCTTTTGTATTGTGTATCTCATAGATTTAGGATGGATTCAATGTAGGGAATTGTTGTTATGCGTTTCGAATGATCCAACAATGGTTTATTCATGGGGTTTCACATAATGATCAATGACTACAAGAACCTTCCACCTATACCCCAATTATTATACTTTGGACAAACAATAGTGTATTGAATAACTGTACTATTATCTTCTAGGTTTTATAGGATCTACTTGATCGATCACATGATCACTTCACTATTATAAATATCTAGTGACCATGTCAAGGTAATGCGATTGTGAGTCTTATAGAGGGCCATGTGGTCACAAGATGTCCTTGGGTTATGCAGTCCCTGAGATCTCCATGATCCAGGTGATTCATGTGTCCTATATGTGATCATGAATCCTCTTATGATTCATGTGATGCACATGAGACTGAGAAAGTTATGAATTTCTCTTTATGTTCTTTTCACTTGTCCTACACACGCTTCTTACTTTTATGTAGATGGATTTCAGATCTCATCATAGTTATTTTTCCATAGCTAACCAGAGGGACATGATTGATAGGAACCTTAATGATGAAACTCAATATCTCGTGCGCTATAATAATGAGGTTCTAAAAATTATTCTCCCATATAAACTCTAGAACTATCCTTTATCACACCGGCTTCCCTTGTATAGATTTGGCCAATTGGATGACATTGCCATCCCTTCTTCTGACTACAACAAAAAATCTTATAGGGTGTTAACTTCCTATGATTGTATTTAGAAAATGGTTTACAAGGATGGATAGCTAGTTATAGTAGGGCACCAAGGGTTGTAGAATATGCTATAGAACTCCCCTCTAGGTCTATAAGACTATGATTTCACACACCAATCCATCAATCAAAGCTACTCGAGCATATTAGTCTATTCTTTAAACAAAATGGATGATGAATGGAGCTAAAAATTGGATTTATAACGTATTGGAATATTTTCTGATTAATGAGAATGGATATTATTAGTTAGGTAAAGCTGATTACATTTTTTCGACCAACTACACGCTATCCATATTTATGAACCAGTATGGGTTTCCTAGTATATAATATACTACAAGTCTGATATTCCAATAGAACTGATTATCCATTGGTTCCTTGGAACCAACTCATTCTATTTGTCCCATAATGAAGTTGGAATTAGCCTCCTGGATGTTTATTGAATAGGCAGGATACCCACCCTTGGGGAAATGTGAGACAAATTTCTTCCGGTCATGGATGTCTAGGATAACCCCTCACAGACTCTAGTTTTGGTGAGGGATATGCTAAATATCATGAAAGAAAAGTTAAGAAATGAGATTTATATATGATCACTCATCTCTTTTAAAGATTAGATCAATATTTTACTCTATCACAGTAGAGCTTGGCCGACCGCTATACACCCTCACAGGTTCGCTTCCCAGAGGGTCCATAATAATGTCAGTTCATATTAGGAAATCATAGAAGTAGGATAATACACCACATGGGGTTATTGGGTGAGGATATAAATATATCTGATCTATAGTATCAATGGTTTCATGGAAATGTTTTTGAATGGGTGGTTTTTTCTAGTAGTGGATAAACGTATAGGAATCTGAGTTGGCACTTTGGTAATAGCAGCTTGAGTGATAGAGATTCAGACTCTTAATATAGTCATACTGACCCTTATAGTCCTCTTCCATATATTAATCCATATTCAATAGGGAAATATCCCTTATAGACTCAGTGGTCCTTTATAATTTTTATTTGGATGGATAGGGTATCACCTCCATTGATACAGTTATCAAAACACCACCATAATCACTGGTGCCTTGTTTCACCCCAAAATACTATACATATCTTGATTGGATCACACACCATTAGGCCCTGATATGGTTGTTGATATGGTGATATGATCTGATCGCTTCTATTTCACACATTATCTTTCACTGATCAGGCTAATTATTGAAAATGGATACGACTCTCTTATTGAAAGGACATGTAATTTATCACTTCAAGATGGAGTTCTAATCAATTTAGTTTCATTACATTTGGTTCATATCAGTTTGGTTTAGTTCAATTTAGTTAATTTTGGTTGTATTTGTATAGGTTTTAATTCATTATATTTGGTCCAATTTGATACATCATTTGTGGGTTTGTATGGTTCCACTTTATTTAGTTCAACTAATTTTGGGTTTACTCTTCATAATCTTATTTGGTTTAGTTTCCTATGGTTCATCTTGGTTTTTTATGTTTGATGTCATCCTAATTGAGGCAGGTCACTGATTATGTATTATTCCTTTTGATACAACATGATATGATTTTTTTATATCTGTTTAGTTTTAATTTATTTTTTCAGTATAGGATAATTTAATTTATTGTAGATTCATTTAAGAATATTCAGTTTTACTATTTATAGGTTAATACAATTAAGATTATTTTGATTTTCCCTACTCATATTATGTCATATTTCATTCAATTCAGTTTGAATGAGTTCATGTTGGTTTCATTTAAATTGGTTTGTTTCATCCTCAACAATGTGTGGCATTGAATCATTTATTGAGAATCTAGAATGGGTCACTCATACATTAAACATCCATGAAACATCAAATAAATAGAAGTGAAAAAGATAAATAACCTAAATGAGATTAATATAATTAAAATCAATTCAAAATTATATTAAGATTCAATAAAAGTAGAACCAAACATAAACTAGGTCATGTTAGACAAATATAATAGCACATAACAAATTAGAAAAAAAAAATCAATTATACCCATATATCCATTGTACAATATCATGTGTCTCAGCATATCTCCACTCACCCATCAATAAACAAACATGAGATGATTATACTAAAGGATGAATCTTGAACGTATAACATAATATAAGCTATAAACACACACAAATAGATATGAATGATGTAAAGTAGTCATATTCATGAAATTCATACCTAATATAGAGTTTTCATAGACACATAAATCACTACAAGCACCAAATTAAATTGGTCCAAACAAAGAGATAATAATAAACCAACCTCAAATAGTGGCAGATGAACCCATACTATCCAAACTACTTTTCCTTTGGCATCGGATTCCAAAACACACTCGAAGCGACCTGAGAGAACCATGATACCCCTAGAAACAAGGATTAAAGTTATAATCAAGAAACCTCAAAACCGCTAGGGTTCAAATGAATGAAATCGGGCAACCAGAGAGAGGAAAAGTCTAAGAAATTGAAGAATTAAAGAAGATGAATTCTTACCTGTAAGTACTGATCAAGAACCCTCAAGAAATTTGGGAGAAATGGTGTAGGGGAGGGAGCCGAGAGAGGGGGACATCATGCATGGTGTTAGGCCATGGGGGATCTCACGCGTGACTAGAGAGGGAGATGAGGGACATCGTCAGAGGAGAGGGAGATGATAGAGGGAGCTGAGAGGGGAGATGGGATGTCTTCAGGAGAGGGAGCTGAGAGGGGAGCGGGGAATATCACCTAAGGAGAGGGAGCCGGGAGCCGATAGGGGAGGGGGACGTCATCATTTAAGAGGGATTCGAGAGGGGAGGGTTGAATGTTTCTGGAGGAGAGGGAGCTGAGAGGGGATGGGGGCCAGGAGTCAGAGGTGAATGCCGAGAGGTTGAGGAGGTCGAGGTCAGGGAGGGGAGGAGAGGTCCAGGAGGCTGAGGTCAGGGAGGGTTCACATGGGGGGATGAAAAATCAATAGGGAGCCCGATAAAATTTTGAAATAAGGTAATGTATACCGACGGATTTAGAAAAACCGTAGAAATAAACTACAATTTATCACTTATCCCAATGGTTCTTATAAACTATGGGAATTCATGCGTTGGTATAAACCCATTTTCCACTAGTGTTAGTAAGTGTCAGTTGGGCCCTGCTATAGTCCCTCAGTGCATCTATAGGTTTTACGAGACAAACTAGTTTGTGTATGGGCTAACATCTTACCCAATTATGTATGGTGTCTTGGCCAAGGCCCTAACAGTATGTTTATGATGCCCTGTATCATGCATTTCCTCATTATGAGATTAGTATTTTACATTCCATGTGATTATTCAACTAGTAGAAGATCCATAGTTATGTTTCATTCTTCTATGATCATTTATATGGATTTATTTAATCAGTTTTTATTCCTACCATATTACGATCAAGTTATTGTTTTCATAGAAATTGTTTTTAGTTATCCACATTTTCTAATGATTTATTTTTATCCTTCACTAAATTCTTACCATTACTGAGCATCATAGCTCAACCCTTTTTTATGTTTATTTTCCTTAGGATTCCAAGATGAATTTTATGAATGACATGCAAAGATAAACTAGAAAAATAAGAGTGCCCAACATTATTCTATATGATGTATTTAATTTCAAGCTATAATGATGAAATTATGTATTTATTTGGTTTTACAAAGCTACTAAACTATTCAGTCTTTCAGAATGCGTCTTCCTTGTTTATATGCTTATGTAATAAAGTAAGACACCGACTCCGGGCTATTAGGGTAAGGGTCCTAAAAATTATTGAATGATATTAATGAAATATATATATATATATATATATATATATTATATTCAATCAAATATTTTTACATTCATACAATAGATTTTATAGGCTTAAGATAAGAATAAATCAAATTTTAAGCATAAAAAGCCTTTTTTAAAGACAAATTTTCCGCCTTTTAATGTCTCACTTATTTTAAAACTAAATTCTGATACTTTTATAAATTTTATTTGAAAAAATAAACTTATTTTTTAAAATCTTAATATAAAAATTTATTTCGGGTGAATTTTTAGTATTTTTTTGAGAATTTTCATGTTTTGATGACTAGTGAAAAATACTAGATTTTAATTGAAAACAACTTTTTCGACTAAATAATTTTTAGTGTTAAATTATATTTTTAACTGGTTTTAAAGTATAATTAGATAAATTTTATAATAATTAATACAATTTAGGTCATTTTAATCAATTTTATATTGAAATTAGATATAAAAATTTTGTAAAATTTTGAACATTTTTACTTTAAAAACTCGTTTTCTCACCCCACCTATGGGATTATTTTTAAATTAACTTTAGTCACTTATGTGTTTTAAATTTTAAAAATTGGATTTCATATTTGGAATCATAATTTCCAAATTTAGTAAATAATACCCTCTATTTTTGGCTAATATGAATAATAACTTTAGTAATTTTTGTTACCATAGTGAAGGGTAAATTGGGTAATTGAAGGTAAAAATAATATTATAAATATTATCAAATGACCCTAAAACTTGTTCTAATTTTATCATATGAGTATATTTTATCCATTTTCATTAAAATATTGGTTATGTGACTATTTATGGACTTTTTTATGATATTATAACCTTTATAATATTTTATTCAAAGAAGAGTTAAACTTGTCATACACTTATTTTTAACAAGTGAAATATTTTTAATATGGGGTTATCTAGGGATATGTTAAACTAGAAATAGTAATTTGAATGATAAAATATTTATCATAATTATGGTTATTTATTTTTAATTTTTAGGGAATAAATAATTAATTAAAGGTTTTCACAATGATGATGTAGTAATTGTTTAATTAATAGAAATATCAAATAAATGATATTAAAAATACTAAAATAAATTTAATTTTATATAATTAATGACATAAACAAATTTTATAGAATAACTCAATATATTATGGATTTATTAAAATAGTTGGTTTTAATATATCTTATTTTTATGATATTTTAAAAAATTAAGTAATGAATAGTGTCAAAATTGACATTAATGATATTTTAAAATAAATAATATTTTATTAAATGGCATAAAATTTATAAAAAATATAAAATTTGGACAACTAATTGGGTTAATATTTAAAATTTCATCAATGATTCATTTATGGTTCTTTTTCTATTTTATAGCAACTTATTAAGATTCAAATAGTAAAAACATATGTTATCACAATAAGAGTTAAAGAGGTTAAATAAGGGTAAAAAATTACAAGGATTAAAAAATAGTCAAAACTTGTATAATTTTAATTGTATGAATTTATTTCGACCCATTATCATATTATATTTAAAATAAATCAGTTTGGATCCATTTTAAATATAAAATTAATTTATATTAATTTAATATTTTGAGAAATGCCAAGAGTGCCCCTCCCCTCTCTCATAAAAGGGAACCTCTTATTATTTTTTCTTCACGCTTAAAAAACTTTTTGGTTCATAAAATAATTTCCAAAATACCTTCCTAGAATTAATATCCATATTCTATAGCACTTATTTTAAGTATAACACCATCCTTAGTGGTCTTAAGGTGTTAATCAGCAGGGAATTTCTAAAGAAGTGGTATCATTTTTAGTTAATTGTTTTTATTTTGTTTCTTTTTCCACCTAAAAAAATATTATTAAACTATGATGAAATAATAAATATAGTATCATAAATATAATTATATGTTATTATGTTAATATCATCACCTTAATCCATCTTCAATTCCATCAAATGGGAAAAAAGTTATCGTTCGTGTGTATGACGGACTACTGCCTCACGAACCGATATAATTCATTTTCCATGTCCGGTTAGAGAGGACTTGGTAGGTGCATCCAAGAGACCTGAGATCAAATCTGGGCGGAGGATCATTTTCGGGGGGTACTGTAGTATCCACTACTTGGTACTGTAGTAGCATAAACTATTCATCCATCTGGGCCTTTGGGCCACCGGTTTGGGCCTTGGGTCCTGTAAGGATTTCTGGCCTCCCAAGGCCTTCGGGCTAGTTTATTCTCAAGGCATTTGGGCTACCTTAAGGCCTTAGGGCCACCCCAAAGCCTTCGGGCCACATGAAATGTCGATATACCAGTCAGACTACAAGGGACAAGGATTCATAGGAGGATTCAGGGAAGACACATTCACTAGAGAAAAGCTAACCAGAATTGGAAGAATGAGAGGGTATGGCTTTGCCATCGGTACCAGGCCTGTGTAGCGTTGCATAGGACAGCTAGCCGACTAGCCTTGCGAAGGTGGAGTGCTGATATCATGACATATGCTGGGGTGGATCAGTTCCAAGTTGTCTTGTCTAGGTGATTCCCTCTGAGACCTATGGGTCATGTAATTGTCTCTAATCCTTCAGGCCTTGTAAGGGTTCCACCGCACCCCTTGAAAGGTGGATTATCAAAATAATAAAAAGAATGAAGGCCTTCGGGCCATTCCGACCATGTCCGTCTCTCAAGACTAATTATCATGATGTAATTAATGTTTATATATTATATTAATGAAATATTTATCATTATTAAAATATAATATTTCATTTTAGTTCTTACCTTTCCATGCATAGAACAAATGATAACGTTGTTCATGCGTACATGTGAATTATCACCTCCATGAAGTGATGTGATTCATTTTTTATCACCACATCAAATGGATGATATATATAAGTATATTTAAATTATTAATATTAAATTAATTATATTATTATCATTATTTAATGATAAAAGGATACTTACCTCATTTACATAATGATTACTGAAAACTGAAAACGTTACTCATGAGTACGTATGACCTAGTATCTCCAAGATTTTAACATAGTTCATTTTTCATAAACACAATTAATGGATTGATTTAAAAGTATAATTGATGTATAGTAATGATTATTATTTCTTGAATATTATTCCAGAGATGATTGAATAATGTACACTTTGATCATAGTTAACCGACCGAAGTCATTTTGAACTTATGAACCAAATATCATAAAAATTTCAGATGTGAACTTAAATAATGAAGTAATTGTTATAATATGATTAATAGTTATATAAAAGGAATAATAAACATTAAAATTTTTCTAAATAATTTAAATAATTTAAATAATTTTATTATTCAAGAATATAAATATTGTACATGTTGAGTTAGAATCAAGGTAAGGGACTTCGTCTCAACCTCCTTTCATCGAGACATATTTTGATGTTATACACCCACCTTATTTTATGAGGTGTATATATAGAAAATTTGACATATCATATCATTAATTTACTTATTATCATGTTATTTAATGTTTTTTAAATGTTATTATTTTATGGGGATTATGATTCAAATGTTTCAAAGTGGTATGTAACACTTTGATTTAAAAATACATTTTTTTAAATGTTTAATGTTTTAAATTCAAAATATTTTCCTTCATTCTTAATATTATTTTACATATTTATTTATATGGATATAAAAGTATTATAAATGAAATTTTATGTCCATTTTATATTTGGATTCCTTTATAATCATTTATATTTTTTAAAATAAACCCCTTTCTTATTTTTGGGGTATTTTGTTATTGAAAATGGGTTTTGAAAATGGATTGATTATTTCTCTAACATGCAATTTTTTCTAATGGGTGCAAATGAAATTTTAAGAGTGATATATTTAAAATTAAAAGATTTTATTTTTTATGATTATATAATGGTACTTGAACATTTGAAGGGTGGTTATGTGATAAACTAATGGTGGGTGGTTCCATGATAAACCAAGGATGGGTGGTTACGTTATGACCTCACATGCTTTGAGTATAAAATTTGACTGTATTGTTATTCCATTTTTTAAGAGTGACATGTATGTGAGTCGACCACATGGTTATTTCATTTGAGTATAATTATATCCCAAGGTACCTACATATATCTTATATTCTTGATTATGAGTTTTTATAAAAATAAATTGATTTTTAAAAGGTAAGATAATGATATTTTTGAAAAGATGATTCCTTTTTCGGGGGAAAAGGATTTTTTTTAAGAAAACATTTTTATGGGTTTTTTATTGAACTAACAATTTACTTTGTTTTATATTCCTTACTGAGATTTTGTGCTCATCCTAAGTTTTAAAATGTTTTTCAAAGGATTTAAGGGGTAATAGAGACAAGGATGAGATCAAAGGGATAATTGTAAATATTGTTTATAAAGAGAAACCATGTCTAATTTTAAATATTTTTTTATGAAAAAATAGATACTATATAAAAGTATCCACTTTTAATTTATGAGTTTAATTTGAAATATTTTTACCTAATTATCAAAAACTCTAAACTAAAAGGACCCTCAAATGTTAATTCTAGTTAAAAAACACTAAACTATGTAAATTTTAAGTCCAGGTCCTTAAATTTAGTATCAAAGTATGGTTTAGAAAACTTTAAAGGTTAGAATAGTGTTAATAGAATTCCCTTAGAATATTTTACTTTATGTTTAAGTTGAAATGATGGATAATTTTAAGATTACCTTATTACTTCATCTAAATTAGGTTTGTTTATAATGGTTTTCTATAAATAAAATAAGGAAGATATAGTGGGATCACAATTAGAGGAAAATATCCTTCCAAATCAGCATCTCAAGATAGTTGGAATTAAAATAGAATAGTTTTTCTTATAGTAATGTATCATTTTACACAATTTATAAATTGTGGTGGTATCCATTCTTGAGAAGAACCTGATGTACCTTGAAGAAACATGTCTATAGTGGAGCATTTTATTAGACAACATCCCCTATCATTTAGAGGATCATATGACCCCGTACTAGCTAAAGGATGGATTAAATCCATATAAAATATAGTTTATGTCATGGGTTTTTCATATCACTGAAATTTAACTCTTAAAATTTATAATTTTTAAGGTGAATTCAACCAGTGATGGTTAATGATTAAGAATATCAGAGAAAGTGAAGAAATTGATGCCTTGGAATGGGATGAATTTAATAATATTTTTCTTGAGAAATATTTTCCTAAGGATATTAGACATAGGAAGAAAAAAATTTCTTGGAATTGAGACAAAAAGAGGAAGATTCGGTGGATGCATACAAATAAAACCTCACATGCTTGGCAAGGTACATCCCAAATTTTATCTGGGATCTTGATAGTAAGATAAATCAGTTTTACTCAAGATTGAAGCCAATATATAAAATGTAATTGCCTTCCCATGAGTTAAAAATATATTAGAAACATGTTTGATGTTCCAAGAAGGTAGAAATGGAGTTTTTTGATGATTATGTGTCCCATGAAAATAAGAAAAATAAGAGGTCTAGTTAGAAGTCAATGGGAAAGAATTTATCAAAGAAGTTTGAAGGAAAAAAAACAAAATTACCATATTGTGAGAAGTGTGGTAAAAAAAATATTAGAGAATGTATTTAAAAGTCTATAAAGTGATTTTTATGTGGTAGGTTTGGTTATATGAATCATGACTGTATAGGAGATGATCATGAATGAAAAGAAAATCCAATAGTAATATGTTTTAGTTGTAATGATTTAAGACATTATGCTAACGTGTGTTAGAAGTTTCCTACTAAGGGTGGAAATCATCATGACCAGAAACAAAAAGTGTGGGAAAATCTTTTTTTAATGATATTTATGTTTATATATCTGGTGAAGTAATGGAAGTTACAGGGAGTTCAATATTTTTGAAAGGTTATCCCTATGTTCAAGGTTTTAGACACTCCTTCTAAGGTTTTCAATTATGCGATCATAAAGTGATTAAGGAATTTTTGGGAGATGTTTAGTTGGGTTTATGTTTATGTAAGGATTTAGTTTAATGATAAGAATGACTTTATTTTTTTACATGAGTTTTAAGGTATTAATAACCTCTAGAATTTATATGATCTTTGATGATTAAGGTTATTTTTAGGGATGTACATCAAAATTCTTAGAATTTTGTAAGGATGAAACTATGCTTATAAAATAAAAACATATCAAGTAAGTATATTTAATTATATTATTAGGAAATGAAAGAGTTATTCAACTTTAGGAAAATTATTTTGAGCCAAAAATGTTATTCATTTAACTTTATTATAGGGAAATCAATATACTTTTAATCCATCATAGATTTACAGTTTTTCGATGGTTCACTGTCACAAGACCATGTTCTCTATCAACATACACCGGAACTTTATAGTTAGTTTTATCTTCCATTTAAATATTTTCATATTTGTAATACTAGTATTTGTTTTCTTAGGAGACCTATATACTTCCATTTGTTTCTTTTAAATTATAGGTTTCATTAATCCTTTTTACTAGGTGGTCTTTCAAGAAAGGTATTTTTAAAATTAAAACATATAGTTATCGATCACAATTTAAAATTTAGAGGGAGAAATTTATTAAAGTGGTGGAAAATGTAACATAAAAACGTTTTAAAAGGAAACACGATGTTAGATAGCATACAAGATACATTATATTGAGCTTAAACAAACAACGAAATATTGTTATTATGTTCCCATTATAACCTATTTTATAAAATTGTGGGTATGAATATAATTAAATTAATTATGAAAATATTATTTACACATGTTTATAAAATTAATTCATTAGTTATCAATTAATTAGAATTTAAAATAATGACCAATTGAATATAAAAGATCTATGTTTATGAATAAATATTTTTAAGTTCCCAAAAATATTTTTTTAATAAATTAAATTAATTACAATTATTGAATAATATTAATGAAATATACATATTATATATTAAATAAAATATTTTTAAATTTATCCAATATATTTTATCGGTATAAGATAAGAATAAATCAAAATTTATGCATAAAAAACTATATTTTTCTAATGACAGTTTTGTAGCCTTTTGATAGCGCACTTGTTTTAAAGCTAAATTTTGATACTTTTATAAAATTTATTTGAAAAAATAAACTTATTTTTTGAAATATTAATATCAAAATTTAATTTGTTTGAATTTTTAGTACTTGTATGAGAAGTTTCATGTTTTGATGAATAATAAAAAATAATGGATTTTAATTTGAAAACAACTTTTTTGACTAAATAATTTACTGTTAAATTATATTTTTAATTAGTTTTAAAGTATAATTAGATAAATTTTATATAATTTAATATAATTTAGTTCATTGGAATCAATTTTATATTGAAATTGGATATAAAAACTATGTGAACTTTTGAATGCTTTCACTTTAAAAACCCATTTTCTCACCCCATCTATGAGATTAATATTAAATTAATTTACTCACAAATATGTTTTGAATTTTTAAAAATGGATTCCATATTTTGAATTATAAGGTTAAAATTTATTAAATATTTTCCTTTTATTTTTTTTTCCAATACTAATAGTAACTTCAGTAATTTTTGTTACCACGATTAAGGGTAAATCTGGTAATTAAGGGTAAAATTAATATTATAAATACTAGAAAATGACCCTAAGAGTTTCCTAAATTTTATTGTTGGATTATTTTTAATCCTTATTATTTATAATATTTTTTATTTTACCATTTATGTTCTTTTGGATGATATTATGACGTTTATAATATTTTATTCATAGAAGAGTCAAACTTGTCATACACTAGTTTTTAACAAGTGAAATATTTTAATATGGGGTTATGTAGGGGATATGTTTGAATATAAATAGTATTTTGAAATATAAAATATTTATCTTCATCATGGAATTTTTTTTAATATTTATGGAATAAATAATAACCTTAAATTCTTGCATAATGATGATGCAACAATTGTTTAATTAATATAAATATCTAATAAATGATATTAAAAATATTAAAATAAAAATAAATTTAGATAATTAATGTCATAATTTTTTTAATATATTACCTTGAAATATTAAAAACGTATTAAAACATTTTTTTCTAATATATATTGTTTTTATGGTATTTTTAAAAAGTCAAGTAATGAATAGTGTCAAAATTAACATTAATGATATTTTAAAATAAATTATAATTTATTAAATGATATAAAATTAATAAAATCATTAAATTCATTCAAATAATAGGGATAAGGTTTTAAGTGTCATTAATTATTCATTATTTTCATTTTATATTAAATATATTAACCTTCAATGATTAAAAATATATGTTGTCATGGTAAGATTTAAAGAGGTTAAATAAGGGCTAAAACAAAAAGACAAGGATTAAAAAATAGTTAAATTTTTTCTAATTTTCATTGGATGAATTTATTTAGACCAATAATTATCATATATTTTAAATAAATTATTTAATATCCATTTATAATATAAAATTAATTTATATGAATTTAATATTTGGGAAATTCCATGAGTACCCCTCCCCTCTCTCATAAAAGGGTACCTCTTCTTCTCTTTTATTCAGACTTAAAAAAACTATTTGGTTATAAGAATATATACCCAAATACATTTCTATAATTTTTACCCACATTCTATATATCTTATTTTAATAATAACAACAACCTTAGTGGTCTTAAGGTGTTAAGAAATGAAGGATTTCTAAAGAAGTGGTATAGTTTTTAATTAAGTGTTTTTATTTTGTTTCATCTTCTACCTCCTTTAAATATTAATCAACCATAATTAAATAATAAATAAAATATCATAAATATAATTATATATTATTATATTATTATAATCACCTAAATCTATCTTCACTTCCATCAAATGGGAAAAAAGTTATTGTTCGTGTGTACGGCGGACTACCGGTTCACGAACCGATATAATTCATTTTCCATGACCGTCTCTCAAGACTAGTTATAATTAAGGAATTAATGTTTATATATGATATTAAATACATATTTATAATTAATAAAATATAATATATCATTTTTATTCTTATCTATGCATGCAAAAAAAATGATAACGTTGTTTGTGCATATATGTGAATTATCACATCTACGAAGCGATGCGATTCATTTTTCATCACCACATCATATGAATGATATATATAAGTATATTTAAATTATTAATTTTATATTAATTATATTATTATTATTATTTATATATAAAATTACACTTAACTTCTTTCCATAATGATTATTGAAAAATGGAAACGTTACTAATGCGCACGTATGACCTAACATTTCCATGATTATAATATAATTAATTTTTCATGACCATAATTAATGTATGTATTTAAAAGTATAATATTTGTATGATAAGAATTATTATGTCATGAATATTATTCTTTATATGATGGAATAATGTACACTTTGACTATAGTCAACCAACTAAAGTCATTTTGGACTTATGAACAAAATATCATCCAAATGTTAGATGTGAACTTAAATAATGAAGTAATTTTTATAAAATACTAATTAGTGATATAAAAGGAATAATAAACATGAATGGTTTTCTCAAGAAATTAAATAATTAATATAATTTTATTATTTTGGAATATAAAGATCTTACGTGATGATTCAGACTCAAGGTAAGGGACTTCATCTCAATCTCTTTTCATTGATGCATATTTTGAGGTTATTCACCCAACTTTTTTTATGAGGTGTATATACATCCCATTTGAAATATCATATAACTAATCTATTTATTATAATTTTACTTAATGTTTTTTTTAAATTTTATTCCTTCACAGGGATTATGTTTCATATGTTAAAAAGTAGTATAAGACACATTGATTTAAAAAAATATTTTTAAATTTTGAAAGATTTAAATTCAAAATATTTCCCTTCATTATTGATATTATTTTACACAATTATTTATATGGATATAAAATTATTATAAAGGAAATTTTATGTCTATTTGATATTTGGATTACTCTATAATCTTTCATGTTTTTTAAAATAAACCCCTCTTTTCCTTTTATAGGTATTTTGCTATTGAAAATGGGTTTTAAAAATGGGTTGATTATTTATATAACATGAAAGGTTTTATTATGAGTGAAAATAAAATTTTAAGAGTGAAATTTTTAAAATTGAAAGATTTTATGTTTTATGATTATATAATGGTACTTGGAAATTTGACAGGTGGTTACGTGATAAACCAAAGATAGGGTGTTCTGTGATAAACCAAGGATAGGTGGTTACATTATAACCTCTAATGCATTGGGTATGGAAGTTGACTATATGATTATTCCATTTGTAAGAGTAACATGTATGAAAGTTGATGGCATGGTTATTCCATTTGAGTATAATTATGTCCCAAGTTACCTACTTATATATTACACGCTTTCTTGTGAGTTTTTATAAAAATCACTTGATTTTCAAAAGTTAATATAATGAAAATTTTGAAAATATGATTTCTTTTTTGGGGTAAAAAGGTGTGTTTTAAAGAAAATGTTTTTATGAATTTTTCGCTAGACTAACAGTTTCCTTAATTTTATGTCCCTTACTGTGATTTTGTTCTCAACCTAAGTTGTAATTTTTTTTTCATAGGATATAAGGGGGAATAGAGACAAGGATGAGATCAAGGGGATAATTGTGAATATTTTTCATAAAGATAAACCATGTTTAATTTTAATGATTTTGGTTTTATGAAAAAAATGGATACTGTATAGAAGTGTACAATTTTAATGTATGGGTTTAATTTTTTATATTTTTTCCTAATAATCTAAAAATATAAACTAAAAAGATCCTTAAATGTTAATTATAGTTCAAAAACACTAGAATATGTAATGTTTAAGGCAAGTTCATTACAAGTAGTGTCTAACTCGATCGCCAAAACCCTCTTGACACTAAAAAATAGGGGAGAAATGATGGTTTTTTTAAATCACTTCTAAAGTTGGTGTCCACATCCAACTTGTGTTGGTTTCACAAATTTAGTGGTAGTTTTTTTGGATTTGATGGGAAATGTTTTTTAGTGGTGGTTATTTTCTTTTTAGTGATTGTTTAAACCATCACTAATTTTTTTTGATCATATATAGCGGTGGTTTAAACCGCCTCTATATAGTACTGTTAAAAAAATAAAAGTTGCAAAAACTATAGCCCCAAAAAATTAAAAAATACTATTATTAAATTATAAGCATTTAAAAAATTATAAAATCAGAGTATGGTTCATCCAAACATTGTACTTCTATCCATATCAAATTAAATAGTTTTAGATATAAGCAGAAATGAAACAGGGCATACTATAATCTATACATATCTAACTTGAAAAAATGTAAATATCAAGAGACATGAAAAAAAGGTAGATAAACCAAATAAAAGAAAAAATTTATTACAAATATTTAGTCTTTCATTTAAATGAAAACCCATTTGAAAAAAATAAGGAGAAAACTAAACCACAAAAAAGGAAAAACACTAAAAAGAAACTAAAGTTTTAAAACAAGGAAAACATGACATAAGTAAAGAAATAATGTTAAAATATACAAGTAAAATAATGGATTTCATATACTAATTAAGAAATATCAATGATAAATTAATGGAAATGATCAAAGTAAGAGTATATTCTATATAATGAAAATCATGGAAAAGTATCATAACAATACAAATAAAGTAACAAAAGAAATAATCAACACTAAAAAATAATAAATAGAGGTAAAATTTTATATATCATGGGAAATAAAATAGGTTCTAGTGAGATAATCCAAGATATACTCACGTGGAAGCATCTTATGACCTATTGATGAAGTTCCTAACAAATAACCTCCTCACTTCTCAAACCTAGCCTCACTAGGTCACACTCCCCATAGCCCAAGCTTATAATTAATAATAGGATACTAGTAAAAGTCTCATCATGACTATCATAACAACTATTTCTTGATCCACAACTTAGATACCCTGGGTTTCTATGAAAATAACCAATGGAAGTGAGGAAAGATATCATAGTTCATATCATGATACCCATAAAACACATTAAATCATATTCCCTAACCCACCTACAATATCCCTTTGATAAGAATACCATTTTAATTTTATATAATCATCAAATAGTAATGAATTTCATTTCACAATATTCAAAAATCATAAAATAATAATATAATGGGGATCAAACCAAGAGTGTAACTTATAATCTGAAATCCTTTGGTACAAGGTGTTGAATTGGACTCTAGTTTTGACCAAAATTTTAAAAATTTAGTAACCTTTTTTAGAAAACAATTTTTAAATAAAAAATTTATTAGAAATATAATTTAAATAAAATAAATTAATTAAAATTGACACAATATGTCCAATATATCTTATATAGGAACATGAAATCATAAAAACAGACCAAATGAAATGAAAAAAATCAATATTTTGGTAACACATAAACATAAAAAAGAAATACATTGGGGTTTTATAACAGTGAAACTCCAAAAAAATAACTTAAATCATTGAAAAATCCTTAAATACACAAAATATATTATTTAGAATCATTTAAAAATCAAAAAGAAAATTGAAACATCACTTTGATTAAAAATTATTAAAAAAGAGCCTCTTAGTTATTTTATTGAACATATATACTATACACAAAATTGTTATACATGTGTAAAACATAGAAACTAATAGAAAACCCATTTATGTCAATCTTGATAAACATCAGTATAATGTAAAACTATTTTATGTAATCAATATTGAAATATATAAGTTGATATTGAATAAAAGGTGAGTTTTAGAAAAATAAAGCATCCGCGAAATGTCAAATAAAAAAGTTGAATAAAAAAACCAACCTCAAAGTGATAGAATCAACCAACCTTTGATGTGGAACACTATATTAGTTCTATAACAAGGATTTATCAACCCTAAACATAAAAAATATCAAGATAAAATGAACCCTAGATAAGATATATACCACCATGGTCACTAAGGGTTGAGAAAGGAGAAGAACGAAAGCAGAAAAAGTGAGAAGTAAAATGAATTTAAAACCAATAAAAGTTTAGTTACACATAAACATCACCAACTAAATAGTTAAAACTCATCATTACCTGATGAAATAAGATTGATACCATCTCTGTATCTATCTCCACTCCCTACTACCAGCATCGATATGAAAATTTTCTTGAAAATCAAAGAGTGATATATATTTAAATTTAAAGTTAAAACTAATAAATGTTTGTGTACAAAATGATTATGAAGTTTTGTGATTTACCTGTTCACTCAATCCATCCACCAACATAATATCACTGGGTATAAATCCAGTCATCTTCTGATATAAATCAAATAATTTTCTTTGCATAGAAATGACCTTTGCATCCTGTATTTGTATATGAGCCCCGTGTTGCTGGACTGTGCTCCCATATTTTTGAATTGCTCTTTGCATTGAAATAAACTTCTTATGATCATCTCAGGTAGGGAGTAACTACAACCAGAAGTATATGTGGATGAAATTCATGGTGACCTTCCAAGGACATCAGATGATACTAGTCCCAAACCCATCCCGCACACACGATCAAGATGCTCCTTCCCACGGACATGACAAACTGGAACATCTTGGGATACTGAGAAGGACTATGCGGGACTGACATATTATAGTTATTTTATTTTTACATATAAATTAAATACTAGTAATATTTAAAGAAATAAATTTTAACAAAGCAAAAACTAAAAATAAGTTATTACAATTAAAAAGGAATTCATACCACAACTTCTTTGGATGGATCATTCATGTAACTCCCATCAGATTTTATATGTACATCCAACCAAATTTTTGTTTGATATATGTGGTGCCCTAAATTATTTGACTCCATTAAATAAATATAAATAAATAATTTAATATACTAAATAGATAATTTCATCCTATAAATATTTAAACTAATGAAAATATTACCATAATTGATATGTTTCTTGAAAAACTATTTGAATCAGCAGTGTGAGGGATGATTTATTTAGCTTGACATGATACATTTTTTCTTGAAACATACTTAAATAAATATTAATTAATTTAATAGTAATGTATTAAATTCCATCTACTTATAAAATTCATGTATATATGTAAAATTAGATTTATATAATAATATATTTTTCAATACAATGTGATTATCATGGGTTTGGATATCAACACACACCTTCCAATACTCTCTAGGTACCCCTTCTCGTACCATATCATATTATTGTTGAGTGGTCAATGATGTATCATTGAATTCATTCCATAACCACCATTTAAAATTTTTCTATTTTTTACCCAAAATTTTCAATGTCTACTTTCATACAATATGATCTACAATGATAAAGTGTAATAATATCTATACAAAGAGATTCATTTTTAAAATATTTGAATTTAATTAACTAGTGAAATTCAAATGATCTATAATGTATTAAAATTAATGTTATATAAGAATGAAATACTTCATTCTTGCAAGATTGAGGCATATGCCTCCAATCATAATATGTAATAGAAAGAGTAACTGGAACATCCACCTACTGACCTAGAATATAACCAAATAATTCCACAACATCATCTATGGGGAACCCATAACAATCAAATGGGACCGCTATATTTAATTTGTTCATATTTTAGACATCAGAACTGTTAATATTTGTCTCAGTAGTAACATTGTTTCCATATTTTATTAAAAAATAGTTATTAGTATAAAAAAGTGCAATAAATTTATTCAAATTATTATTTTTACCCATAAACATCACCCTATAACATCTTCAGGATGAAATAAGAGTAACCACTTTTTCTCTTACTATGGAGTCTCCACATACTAAACCAACTGAATTTGGAGGCAATTTTCTTGATGATGATGGGATAGAGATGGAGTGTGTTCCAGATGCTAACAATAGGGAGATAGATGGTGTGCCAGACACTGATAGGGGAAAATGGACGGTATCCCAAATGTTGTAGGGAAATAGCCTGATGGATCATTAGGTTTCTTTGTGGTCAAGGAAACATCAACTAGGAGTTGATTGGGATTGGTGAAATGCTTATTCCTTGACATTCCTATCATTTTAAAAAATAAAAATAACTTAAGAACATTTATTTCAAAAAATTCATGAAGAAAAATACATTTAGAAATTATAACATATACACAGTTCTAACAAACAAAATATACATTGGTATAATAATGAATGTCTACACATACAAACAAATATATCATTTAATTTTTCAAAATTAAAAAACTCATGATTAAAAATAAATTTAAATATGATAACATATCCACATTACTATAAACGAAAAACTTATAACATATGTAGTTGATAAGTTAATGGATGACTACACATAAAATCATTTTTTCCTTTAATCATGTCATTATCCTACTCCATTATTACTTTATCTACTTTTATCCACCATTGTTAGACTAATATTTTTAATATAATTATGTTCAAATAATTATCTTTATTGCTATTGATTAGATTTAATAACAGAGGATAAATATTCCACTTCACCACCCATATCATACAATTCTTTCTTTTTTACGTGGATTTAGAGTTATAAAACATCTCTAGCTATAGGGGGTGTCGCATAAAACTTCACTAAAATTGCTAGTGGTAGAGAACCTCTTACCATCTTGGTTATCCTACCTAATAACCATAGGTTTCTCATAAGTTTTAACAAAAAATAAAAACTGATAATAAAATTATTTCATTAAGCAGTATATAAATCTATAGGTTTCCCATATGGACTCTGTCTTAGTATAATTTGGTAAGAAGATGATATACTAATTTATTATTTTAACTATATTGAACTTTACATTAGTCTAAAAAGTATATAATATTTTATTTATATGTTATTATATATTATTAATAGTTTTAAAAATGAAAAATAATTTGATTTCATGGTTATTTTTATTACATTTTTTTAAAGTGCTTTTCAATGATATTTTCCCATGTATACAAGGAAATGTATATTTATACATAAATTAATGCGTTCATGGTATGGTGTTATTCAAACCTTACTATGATATTATACTAATTCACTAGACATATTCCCTTGTGTTTATCATGGTTTTTGATTGGGAATATTTATATTCCATATTTTACGTATATTTAAGAGTAACTATAAGGGAACTAAATAGAATTCCTACCATTGCATTTTAGGATTGATTATCAATATAGCCTCATGACATTTAGATAATAAGACACACAGACACACACATACATATTGGTATATAAATACAATGGTTTTATTTACTTTTAAATTTTTATAGGCATTTTAATAAAAAACCCAAAACATGTAATAAATTTAATTATCTTTTACAATCAAATTTGATTTAGGGTATTTCATTTTTACATTATTTAATTGGAATTTTATTTCCAAGGACTATTATTTTCTATTTTTACATATATATATCTCATAATATATTCAATTTATATGTTTTGTATAATTATATATTTTGAATTAGATAGGAAAATTAACCAATATATTTACTATAATTAACCTTGGTACTTATATTTAATCTTTGATGATCGATGTACATGCCTATGATATTTTAACATATTTATCAGGATCATTGAAAAATCCATGTAGTGGGAAATGGAAAATAAATATTAATGAATTATTTATCGTGTATTTTATTGATAATATTAGTAAATAGAGTATTTTGGTATAGAATAAATTGATTATGATTTTTTTGTTTACCATCATAGTAAAATTATATACATAATTACTTTGAGTGCTCTTGAGAGTAATAAGTTCTCCTTCATGATAATGAGTAATGTAAAAGAACAAAAATAACTCAAATTAAAGAATATTATAACAAATGTGGTCACATATCATATGTATATATTTAATTGATATCATATCCAAATTTTTTTCATATAGTTTGACATTGTGGGGTAAAACAAGATTTTTACGAATATAGTACTAGTTTTATTCTTTGAATTAAAACCAATTTATAAAACACATGAATGAAAGGTATTTTAAATAAAAGAAAAATATTTAAAACACCTATCTAGAACCAAGATGATGATGAGAAACCCCTATATACATAGAGAGGAGGGTCCTTAGAGGTGATCACACACCCTAAAAATTGAAACCATAAAATTATTTGGGGCCTATGGGATGAGAGCTGGTGTGAGAGGGTGAGAGGAGAGGGATGGATTTATTTAGGGGTTAAGGGGTAACAATGAGGAGGAGCAGTGGTAGAGAGACAAGGGGGAAGGGGCGGCGGTGAGGGTTTGGGGAAGAGGGGGGGTCAACAGCTCATACTGAGGATCAGGGGAGGGGGAGGACAGTGAGGGACCAGACTCAAGGGAGAAAGGGGAGAAAGGGGGGATAATGATGTCGAATCATGGGAGAAGAGGGGCCTCTGATGAGGGATTAGTCTTAGGGGAGAAGGGGGGGGGGGTTGTAGCTCAGGATTGGGATTGAGGGGCTCAGTCTCAGGGGGAGAAGGGAAAGAGTTTGTGTGTTGGGGGGGGGGGATTGGGGGCATAAGTAATTTTTTTGAAGAAATAGGAAATATTTAGTGATTTTTTTCAGAAACCGCCACTAAAGTTTTTCAATTCTTTTAGAAGTGGTTTCTTAAACCACTACTAAAAAACTCCCATTGAATGTTGAATTTGGTGTAGTGTGAAAATCTGAAAAATAGTTTATATATACATAGGGTTAGAACAACATATATACTCAGTAGGATCATACCCAATGCCTCTCATGGAAATGTGAAAAGAGAATATTGTGCACCGATGAATAAATTGTAGAACTATCATGCACCTAAATAGGTCAACTAACCACCCAAGTCTCATAAAGGCTCATTCACAAAATAATGCATCAAAGGTAGTAAAATAATATAAATAGAACATATATAAAGGTTTTACACATCCACTTATCTATTTATTTACCACTATCACACCCCCAAAATCAAACATCTAGTGATCTCATACCTTCTATGTATATCGGCCATCACGTATCAAGATGTATCTAATGTAGGTCGGGTTATAACCCTACATACCCCAGCCTCCTATAGGGTCCATCATCTTCTGCTAGCATCAGTCAATATATGCACATCACTTTCTACTACCATATCATTATCCATACCATCACACATTCAACTTCATACCAAACCAATTTCAATAAGGTATCATGAACATAAAGTACATAAACCTAGTACCATCCTCTTACCATGAATTCCTCCCCCACATATCAGATGCTCTCATCGCCAGGAATTTTCACTAACTATGCCATCATCAGTCGGTACTCACCACCAATTGGGTATCACCGCCATATACTACTGCTGAAGGGAGAGTTAGGAAGAGGGGGTAATCAACTATCTATTCCTTCACTATCCTAGATGTTGGGGAAAACACCCCCCAAAACATTTGGGTGTTGTTATGTTGTACTCGATGCGTGTGGGGTGCATATAAAAGTAACATAAAAATATAAGAATATATAGACAACACACAATACATAACCTTAGAGTTCACATCAAATAACACTAGAATATCCCATATCACTACCCCATCACCCAATGACATACTCTACCAATTTTTCCACTACTATAAGAAACTTCACCACATAAATCATCCACACACACAACCCACAATTCCTCTTTCTATTTAAAATTTAACAAATTTCTAGATTCACCTACTAACCAACCAAGTTCCATTTATTGATCCATTTAATAATTTATTTTACAAACCAATATGGATATAACCCAATTTTATTCCCAATAATTTATCAATATTCAATTCATAACTAAATTACCACTTATCAAACTTTCATCACAATCCATTTTCATTTCATCATTATTAATTGTTTCCCATTACTACTCAATAATTATAATGACATGCCACAATACAATAGACCAAATGGATTGAAACAAAAAAAATTCATCCCATGATTATACAATTTCACAACACATCCATCACAAAAAATCATCAACTAACCACTACTAACCATCCCTTAACAAATACCATTCCAAACCACCCAAAACCCCATTTATCGTCACATTCCTCACCTGAACCAGTCACCACCATCACAAAAAAAACCCCACAATATCCCCAAAAGAACAAAAAAAACATACCAGTGTGAAAAAGCATCATATTTCCAACTCACACAAATCATGAAAAATCAAATTAAACTTTTGAGAGGTCTTACATATCATTTCATCAATTCTAGCATTGGTTTTTTAAAATATATTCTGGTTTTTACACAGTTAGTTCATTATCCATATAAAAGTGTTTAAACTTTTATGAATAGTTAGTTTAGGAAAATCAATCAAAACAAGGGTTCACAATTCACCACAAAATCACACATGGAATAAAAAAAATAATTAAAAAAATACAACAACATAAAGTCTTAAGGAAAGACCAAACAATAATAACAAGAAAACAGAAAAACACATGTGACACATCTCCCTTCCCTTCAATTAAAATTAATATAATTAATTATCTTGTTAATTGAATAAGTAATATCCACCTAAATGAAATCAAAGGCATGATAATCACAAATATTCACAAAATAAAGAAATAAAAAGGATCTCCTACCTTAAAGGAATCCTTCTATATCACTAAATGAAGATAAAGAGAAGATGAGACACCCAAATGAATGCTACCACACCCTAAAAAACATAAATAAAAATGGATAATATAAAAATATACCCAAATAATCACCTAAAACAACCACTCCCGTAATTATAGTCTTCTTCAAATAGATAAAGATAAGGAAAACAAGAGATTAAAGAAGAGGGACTCACCTTAGATCAACAAGAACCAAACCCTTGAAGATGGGGATCAATGTAACTAAAAGGGGGTGAAAGAACTCACATGGATGCACCTAGGTCTCGGAAGTGTTAGGATAAAATCATAAGAGCTAAGAGTTTATAAGGGAGTTCCCAATTTATACCTAACAAATACATTAAAACATCATGCTGTAACATCCCTCTCTATATAGTAGCCCTTAGGATTTTACCCGATACTATAGTGAAACATAGAGAGATATGCTGAAAGTTCCCCTCATTCCAACCTCCTATGAAATCTATGAAACATATCTCATCCAAATTCTATCTATATAGGGTATAATATCTTGATATTTTAAAAGAACACTATGTTTTATAACATATACAATACGCAAAAATGAGCTCAAATGAACTATGAATTATTATTATTATTTAAATATTATAATTAAAACCTAGCAATTAAATTATTGAGTATGAATGATATTAACCAAATTATGATATATATATAAATATCCTACTCATCAAAAATGTATTGATTAATTCTTAGTAAATAATCACTTGGTTCTTTAGTAAAGTCAATTTATGCTTAAAAAATATGTTTTCTTCAAAAATAGATTTTATTGCTTTTTGTGAGTGAATATTATAATTAATTTATTTAAATTATATAAATTTTATTTTATAAAAATGATATCATTTTTAAATCATCATATCAAAATTAGCTTAGGGTGAAAATTTTGGATTTTTTTGAAAAGGTTTATTTTCCAGTGAATAGTGAAAATACCAATTTTTATAAAATTACCATTTATTTTCATTAAATAAAGTAATTTAAAAATAGAAAAAATAAATCTCCTTTAATTATAAATAATAAAATTAATTACATAGGATTCATAGTTATACCTGATTTTGGTATAAGTTCATTTTTATGCTTAAAAACACATTTTTTTTCTTCTAAAAGCCGCTTTTCATTGTATTTTTCATTTTTATGTTAAATTAATTTACATCACTTATTGAAATTAAATCCTAGAAAATGGATCAAATATTTTAACCTAGTAGGCTCAAATATATTTAATAGTTTTTTTGGTCTTTGTTAATAGTAAATGTGGTAAATATTTGTTATATCAGAAGGGTAAAATGGGTTAATTAGGGATAAAACTAATGTGATAAGAATTCAAATTGATTCAAAAACTTACCGTAATTTAATTGTATGAGTTTAATTCATCCATAATCATTAAAAATTAAAAAATATGACCTTTTATTTCCATTTATCTTTGATTTTTATCATTATAATATTAAAGTAAAAGATAAACTCAAAAATGTCACATTCTTACTTTTAATATTTATAATATTTTTTTACAAACTCATATTTAGTTATAAATGATTATTTTAAAGATTAATGATTTTTTTATCATGTTATTTTTTTAGTTTTTAGTGATGAAATAATTACTCTAACTACTTATGCAACGCTGGCATAGTTTATGAACATACAATTAAAAAATCAAGTAAATGATTTTAAAAACTCTAAAATTAATATTGTTTGGGTGATTTAAAGCGTCCCAAAAAATTTCAATATAAATATAACATATTATATATGTTTGAAAGTTTTATATTTGAATTCCATTTATACCATTTTATTTTCAAAGTCAAATTATGTGAATAGTTTTTAAAATTTCATTAATATAATTTTATGTTAAATATATTTTATTAAATTATTTAAAAAAAATAAAAATATTTAAAGGAAAATTAAGATGACAAATGGTTGAAAATGTCATACCTATTCCATTAATGAGAAAATTTTAAACTTATAAGTAAAATAATACTCCTTTAATAATGAAAAATTCATTACTATAGATCAAGTTAAAATCAGTTAACCAATGAGTTAAACCAAAAGATAAAGTTTTGTTGGTTAGAGTGAGTAACTCAAGAGGGGGTGAATTGTGTTCCCAATAAAATTTTCTCTTAAAACAAGTTTAAATAAAATCCCCCAATTAAAAATAAAATGGACCAGTTAATAAAAAGTGTTGTTTAATATATTTTTTATCTTTTAAAAGATTTATCGAAGCTTGATTACTAATCAGCTAAAACTAAATGAAAATTTATTTTAACTTTTGACATAAATATACTCAATAAAATAACTACATAAATACTAGTTTATATTAACTATCAAAGTAGTGATATTTTTTATAGTTAAAAAAACCAATTTAATTATTTGAAATGAAATAAAACAAAAACACAGTAGAATAAAAACAAGAGGTTCAATCTCAAGATGAGACTTAATCTCCTTCAGTAGGTAATCACCCACTTCCAAAAAGATTATATAAATATAATCTTGATCCACATCATGGATCAGGTAAATAGACAACAACTAAATAGATATCCAGGCCATTGAGGGACCTCTTCCACAATAACCATGGGAAGGAAACAAACACAAGACACACAAGAACCTATTCCACAAACACTGTGGTTATACAGATGAAAATACAGTGAAAAAGATATATTGTATCTTCCAGTTATAGTGCATGAGACAATGTGTGTCGATAAAGAAGACAAACAAAAAACTACTAAAAAATAAATACAATAAATATGAAGAGAAATTATAAAGATGTAGATAATATAGTTTTTCTCAGTATGATATTCTCTAGAAGCTTGAGTCTCCTCAGATGTATCTTGGGGAATAGATCGATTCATTTATCTAAAAATAATTTTAAAATAGAGCATCAAAATCTCTCTTGTTTTGAATATATTAAAAGATTTGTATATTCTATAAAATCTACTTTATCATAGTCAAAATGTAGATATAAATCATACATGTAATATATTTAGGAATGATACTTATTTTATTTAACAATAATATGTTTTCTTTAGACTATAAATCTTTCACTCTATCGAGATCTTACACAAAACTATGTTTTTAGCATGCATGAGCATCCAATTTTAAGAATAATCATTCAGATATACTGACTTACTCATAACGAACTCCTAACACAACCTTTATTATTCCCTATAATAGTTACTAATATAATCATTAAAATAATACTCTACATTAACTTCAATAATATAGCCATTGGGATAATTTAATTTAAATGTCCCAAAATAGCGACAGTGGCTTAAGTCTAGTAGAAATTGAACTCTGGTGGTGATTAATCCTAATGGTGACTCAATCTAATAGTGAGTCAGACCAACAATGAGTCATGTCTGGTGGTGAGACATTCTTGGTGGTGAATCAACTTCAATGGTGAGTCTTTTCTGTCGGTGTCTCATCTTCAACAATGAGTTTTTTTTTGTGGTGACTCATCTTCAATGATGAGTCTTTTATGGAAGTGACTCAACTCTAGTGATGATTATTTTGTGGTGGTGAGTTATTTCTAATGATGAATCATCTTCAATGGTGACTCAAGTCTAGCGGTAGGTCTTTTCAACACTTGTAAAATATTTTTTCAAAATTATTTATATTATAAAATGATAACATAAAGCATAAAAACAATTAAAAAAATTAACATGATTTGTGATTATTAAAACAATTAGGTTTGAACAAAATCCTTTATTTTGATGATAATAAAACATGGAATTTTATAATCCATTTATGAACTAAATTTTGACATAAAATGGATAGATTTGAAAAAGGCATTAACTCTTCTTAACACTTTAAAAATTTATTGTGTTTGATCATAAATTTAAAACTTTAAAATAGAAAATAAAAAAATTAATATGGTATAATTTAAATAAAATTAATATGTTATCAAAGATATTAAATAAAAAATGAGATCAAATATATGTCAAATGTATGGTATGAGAAAATAACATAATAATAAAATTAAATAACCATGAGTAGTGAATATGGTATCAAAGGAATAAATTAAATACTTATGGTATCAAGGAATAACGTAAATGAAAAAAAGCTCATAATTAGTTATTTCAAACAAATTCCAAATTGATTCTCCCCCTTTTGGGATTATCAAAAAGTGAAGTAAAGAATCATTAAATGGAAAATATACAAAAGTTGAATAATAAGAGTCATTCCATTAAGGAATAAAGTAATTTTATTACATTCAAAAATAGATACAAGAAGTCATACAAAAGTCCCTATAAAAAACAAAGCCTAATTTCAATGATTCTTAGCCTGGGTACTAGGAACAATAGGTTCTTTTCCATTTCCAGAGGTAGAGGGAACAATGGTTAAGGCTACGGTAGCTGTTGTTGGGGTTGTAGGGCCTACAGGGAGAGAGGAGGGATCATAGATGATAATAGGATAGTGATACTGGATAACTTCTCTAAAAGTCATGATGAAAGAACAAAACCAAACTGGTAAAGGAGTATTTTGATCCCAAGTTATATCATGTCTAAAAAATTATTGACTAGTGGCTAGAGGAGTGAGATGAGTAGTCACTGGAATGACATCCTGAGCTACTACTTCTATTCTAGACACATGGAGAAAATGATTCTTCATATTGATGAACTTCATGATGAAATTACCTCCCCGCTACATGGAACTGAAAAATTCATTTTTTCCTCCATGAAGAACATAATCACTGGATTCATCACCTTTAACTGATTAACTTTATCTTTGAAGGATTGAGTAACCAGAGGCATCTGAAGGTTTTTTACAAGAAACTTGAAGTGCAATTTGGGCTCATTATTAGTGTATATCTAGAAAAGATAATACTTTATTTCATTTATGATGGTTTATTTGTCATTTATAAGACCATTCATACATTCCTTGACCATATTATAAACATAATCATGGTTATTCCTAAAACTACTCAAAATTTCTTAAGGGATATCAAGAACATCTGTTGAAATAACTTGAAGATTTTATCTAAAAAATGATTTGATCAACTCAATATCCAAGAAATGTGGGTGAACACTTAAAGTAGAATATATGGAAGATATATTATCTATCCTCTCTAACAAAACATTTAGAGAATCAAAAAAAGAAGATCTCATCTCCTCTATTATAGTTCTGAAGGACTCCAACTCATTATCTAACCTTCTGTTCTCTATATCCACTTCCTAAATATGGTGAAACATATTGGGATGAATATGGTGTATCACATGATCAAATAAATATATAACATCTCTCTCATTGAGATTTGTGACCAAAGGAGGTTTATTCCTCAAAATCCTATCAAATTCAGAAATAAGTCTTTCCTTGAAAGACACTAGGTAATCTCATAAAATAACATCAACATGAACTTGGGAAACTATAGGAAAAAGTGAAAATAACCTCTCATAAGTAGCCTATGCTAGCTCATATTTGGTAGGAATATATAAATGAAACCTCTTAAGTACTCCTAAAATATCTATATGGTCAACTATGGATCCCTTAGGATTTAACTCCATTTGAACCGGGGCTTCCGGTCTACCATTCTTTGGTGGGAAACTCTTATCATCATTAGAATTAGAATCAGAATAATCTAAGCTAAGTATTACATATCCTAGATACCTATTCCATTCATTAAGAGATGAAACACATACTCTGTTAGAAGATAAAATAATAGGATGAACATATTCACCATTGACATGATTTATATCTATAGGGTCAACTCTATGGCTCACAAAACTAAGAGTTTCCTCCACCTCAATATATTCTCTCAACAAATCTCTAAATTCTTCATCAACATCTCAAACAAGGCTTGGTATTTCCTCAAACCTAGAAGACCGAGATACAAATTGAGAAGAGACATGTGCCTGAGGAATCTTATGATCATTCGGCCTATCATGGTCATAACCATCATTACAACTATCTTCATCAATATTTTCATCATCTTTTCCATATCCTTTACTTCTATCATCATCTTATTCTTTTTAATCTCCCTCATATTTATATTTCTCATTATCACCAATTTCACTAATTTCATCACTTTATTCATCACCATTTTTATTACCTTTACCACTTCCATTTTAATCTCCATATTTATTAATTTCAGTGACATCCACAACTTCTTTAGAAGACTTAGAAGAATAACTCTTATATTTTTTTTATCCTGATTATTTCATCTCCTATTATTCACTTCCTTAATATATAAGAGTTTATTTTATATGAAGAAATCTAGGAGGGATAGCTAGAAAAAATGTGACATCTGGGATCTTAGGAAGGTCAGGATCACTACCTTCCTCAACTGAGAATTCCCCCTCTTCTACAGCTTCTCCTTGATCTTCATCGGAATAAAAAACTACCTAATCTGGATCCAAGTCAAGATCAACAAGTTCATTCAGTCAATTAGGGTGATCAATAGGATTGAAATCTACATAAAATTTATCAACATCATCAAACCATTTCTTATCCATGGGTTCTAATTAATTTTCATTCTCTTACAAATTAATTTGGTCAGAAAAAACCTCCATAGTTCACTTCAGTTTCTTCTTCCTCATCAACCAAACCTTTGGCCTCAATCATGGTCAAAATGAACATAGGATAAATCAAAGATTTTGACTTGGAATAAATTTTGAACATTTACATAATATGAACCACCAAATACTTACATAGGTTTATTTTTATCCACTTTTCATAATGTATAACAGATATAAATCCTGATATTGCATTGTACTGAAATCTATTTTTTTGGGGAACAACATGTACTGAATGAACATGAAAATAAAATGACACTCGTTATCCAAATAGATTTTAGTTTTTCTCCCTAAGGTTCAATATCTAGTTAGATTAGACAAAGAATCCTCATATTTCAAAGAATCTCTATCACTTGGAATTGATCCCTAATAATCATTCAAGACTCATTCATGAGGAACTTTAAGACATATAGCCCATCGAATTGAGCAGAACACAACCTTCTATCCATCTATCCTACTTTGAACCTAGTATTTATCTTCCCCAAAACAAAACTCAAATTTTTTATAAAATTGATGCACTAACCTCGAATAAAACAACCACTCATTATTCGAGAACCACTCTACCCATCCCTGGTATTCAATAAATTTAATCACCAATGAATTTATTAATAGAAACCACTAAACATTTACTTCCTTATCAGGTACCATTGTTTTATTCGAAAGTTGTAGGTTTCATGGATCGACAACAGATTTGATAAAATATCCTTTTTTTCTTCTTTGAAGTATGTGACTCATCAGGAGATGATATAGTATCCTGCTTCACTCTAACCATTTTTATAGAGTTGGAAAGATCAAGAGAGGTAAAGGGAAGGAAATAGGTCAGGGGAGAAAGGGTTGTAGAGTTGGTTTGAAGATCACAGTACATGAGAGTGTGCGTTGAAATTTGACGAAGGGTTTAATTTATATCATATAGGGATATGAAAATTGAAAATAGAGATAATATATTTAAATTAAAAAGAAATAATTAAGTAACCAAGAAATAAAAAATTAGTAACAATGACTTCATCCCAACAGTAGGTCATCCAAAAATGGGTAATCCAATGGTGGGTTATCCAGCGGTGGGTAATTTCCAACAGTTGGTAAATTCTAATAGTGGAAAATTTACACTGATGGGCACCTAGAATTTATGTATACTAAGAATTTATCATTCTTAATTCATGTTTGATTTAGTTTAATCTATCATAATTCAATGTACTAGTGAAATTATCAGCAGGCTGATGTGTTGTTCCAATGTATTTAAGAATTATATCACCCTTTTGAAAATGGTCTCTCAAAAAGTGATGTCTTACATAAATATTTTTTTTTCTAGAGTGAGATACCACATTTTTAGAGATTTTTATAGCACTCATGTTGTCAAAATTTTTAGGTACATGTATGAATTATTATCCATAGTCTAGTAGAGTGTGCTTCATCCACAAAATTTGAGCACAACAACTACCTGTAACTATTTACTCACTTTAAACAGTAGAAAATGCAACAATTTTTTTCTAATAACACCAATAAACTAGAGACTTTAACAAATGATGACATGTTCCATAGGTGATTTTTCTAACTAATATTCATTCACAAATATCCACATCTGAATAACTTACTAAGTCAAATTCTTTTCCCATAGGATAGAAAAATTATGATTTGGTTGTATATTTTAGGCATTTAAAAATTATTTTAACAATATGTAAATGTGACTCTTTTGAATTTTTTTGAAAATGAAAACACATACACACACTAGAAATAATTTTAGGTCGACTCGCAGTTAATTAGAGAATACTTTCAATCATACCTTTAAATTGGTTTGATCCACTGGATTCCTATCTTCATTAAGATTCAACTTACATGTGGTACTCATAAGAGTGTCATTACTTTTAGTGCTATCAAAACCAAGACATTTTTAAAGGTATTTTGTGTATTTACTTTGATTTAAAAATAATTACTTCTTTATTTTGAAAAATATGAAATCCAAGAAAGAGTTTTAGTTCACCCATTAAACTCATTTCAAATTCATTTTTCATTATCTTTCAAAAATTATTACAAAAATAATTTTTATAAGATCCAAATATAATATCATCTACATAGATTTAAACAACTAAAAAATCTTATGAAATTATTTTTATAAAAAGTTTAGGATCTGCTATACCTTTTGAAAATACTTTATAAATTAGAAATGAGATGAGCCTATCATACCGATCTTTTGGATCTTGTTTTAAACCATATAAATCCTTTGTTAGTTTGAAAACATGATTTGAAAAATTAGGATTTTGAAAACCATAGGGTTGTTTAATAAAAACATGATCAACTATATAACCATTCAAGAATGTACTTTTTTATATACATTTGATATAGTATGAAATCCAAATGGGCTATATTAGAAATAAGTATTCTTATGAATTCAAGTCTGGATATAGGTGAAAAGTTTTTCTCATAGTCTATACCATCTTCTTGACTATACCCTTATACAACTAGTCTAGCATTGTTTCTTACTATAGTGCTAGATTCATCAAACTTGTTTTTAAATACCAATTTAGTGCTAATAGTTAAGGATTATTTATATCTAACCAAAATTTATAAAAATTTATTTCTTTAAAATTTATTAAGCTATTCTTTCCTAGAAATTATCCATAATTCATCATTAATTTCATCAGTGATGTTTTTAGGTTCAAGATATGATAAAAATTATTGCTGTTCAAACTGGTTCCTTAGTGAATCTCTAGTCTGTGTACCTCTATATAGTTCTACTAGAAAAAAATATAGAGGATGGTATTTAAGAGTCATAACACATCTAGAAAAAGAAGGTCTAGTCACCTAATGATCTTCTGTAGGTTCATGTTCGGGTTGAGAAAGTTCTTTAGAACTAGATGATTTTTTTCATGTCTTACAGCTGTGTCAATAGGTTTGGAATTGATGTATATAGTTGAAAATTCATCCTCAAGGTTTTTTAAAGGGTTTTTTGGTTCATGTGGATCTATATCATCAAACTTTACATTAATAAACTCTTTAATAGTTTTGGTTATTTCTTTAAACACTTTATAGAATTTATTAGTAATCGAATAAATAAGAAAAATTCCTTTATTTCTCTAGGAAGAAAAATCATCAAGATTATCCTTTGTTTTAAGAATAAAGACTTTGAAACAAAAAAATCTAAAGTAATTAACATTAGTATTTCTAATATTCCAAAGTTCATAGGGGGTTTTCTTGAAAAGAGGTCTAATTAAGACCCTATTAATTATATTGCATGTTGTGTTCATAACCTCTTTCCAAAAGGAAACAGATAGGTCATATTCATTTAACATTGTCCAAGCTATCTCTTGAAGTGTTCTATTTCTTCTTTATACAACCCCATTTCTTTGGGGTGGTTCTAAGAGTAGGGAAGTTATGGTTATATCCATTTTTTGATAAAAAAATATTCAAAGTCTTCATTTTAAAAATCAAGGCCATGATCACTTATTATGGTATTAATCCTAAGTATACTTATATTTTCTATATATTTTTTCATACTTAGTGAAGTGAGTGAATTATTAACTTTTGTGAGCTAAAAATAATACACATGTATACCTATAAAAGTCATATACAAGTACATATAAATAGTGATTCCCATTTAAACTATAATCTCTAGATGGTTCAAACAAGTCCATGTGAACCAATTCTAGGGGTTAAGAAGTTGAAACTTATATCATTGATTTGAAAGATATTTTGTGTTTTTTCCCTTTCTGATAGGGGTTACAAACTTTATCATTTGGGAATTAGAGTTTAGGTAAATCCATAAATAACCATTTCCTAGTAATATTTCTAAGTGAATAAATATTGCAATGTCCTAGTCTCCCATTCCAAATCAAATATTCCTTACGAAAGGAACTTAGACAAGAAATGTTTTGAGAAAGTAAAGAATCTAGATCAACAATATAAATTTTTTCATTTCTCAAATAAGTAAATACAAAATCATTTTTAGAATCAAATAAATTACAATAATTATTTTAAAACTTTATATAAAAACCATAGTTAAATAGTAGTGAGATTCTTCTGATTTGTCCAAGACCGATGATTTTACCTTTAGTATAGTCACCAAAGGTGAAATTTACCCCATAAAAATCTATTAAATTATTGAATCTTGATTAATATATAGTAATATGTTTTGAAAAGATACTATCCAAGTACCATATACTTTTACTGGAGGTCTTCAAGCAGGTTGCCTTAAAAATAAGTTTATAATAAAAAGGATTTTGGTACCCAAATCTTCTTGGGTACCAAAATGTCAGTAATTAGAGATTTATGAACACATATTTTTTTAATTGGTTTTATATAATCATATTTTAAAATCTTGGAAATATTTTTTTTAGGTCCACTAGAATAAAAACTAGGACCGGGGTTTTTAGAACTAGATTTAGGGACAAAACTAGTTTTGATAATCCTCCTCTATACAGGTTGATAAACTAGAGTAGTAACATACTTAGGTGCTATTTTTTTTCCTAGTATTTGAGTGATAGTTTCTCTTCCATTAGTTAATCTATATAATTCTTTATTTAACTAATCATTATTCAATTTATATTCAATATTTTTTTTCAGTAATTGATTATTCTTCTCTTTTTCAATAGTAAGATCAAATTTAACAATAGAAGATAAAGCATTATATTTATTAAAGATTTTATACTTATCTTTAAGTTAATTAAAATTATTATCTTTCATGGTATAATATTTAATAGTTTCTTCATATTTCATATTTTCATCATTATGTTTATTTCTAGAATGATTTGAATTATGTATAGGAGAGACAGTTGGTACCTGAGATATGTTTTTCATGAAGCACATATTTTCTATGTCAGGATTTGTTTCATGAGTCAAGTTTGAGTCATTGGAACTATTATCAAATACACTCTAGGTGTCTTTCATTGATTCATTATACTTTTTATCCATATCATCATACTTGTTTTTGTATTTTAACTTGGGATAGTCAGCCTTAAGATGTCTTTTTCTCTTAAATTTATAATAAGTAATCTCATTTGAATTATTATCTCTTTTCCAATATTTTTTACCATTCCCTATACTATCATATTTTCTATTATAGATCAGTTTACTAAAGAATTTATTCTTCTTATATAATTTATTGAAACTTCTAGTCAGATGGTCCATATCCTCACCACTTTCGACTGGTGATTCCTCATCACCAGAGCTTTCTGCTTTTAATTTCGCTTTCTGTTTTGATATAGTAGTCTTAAAGGCTACAAATTTACTTTTAAGATCATCTTACTATTATTGATTAAATTTTAGCTATTCCTCATACATAATTAAATTTACAATAATTTTCTTGATAGGTAGATTACTGATATGACAATATTCTCTTATTAATATTGAGGTCCCTCCCTATGTTTTTGGAAGAAATATCAATAGTCGCATCATTTGATCTTTTTATGTAACTGGATTTCCCAAAGAGTACATTACATTCACTATCTCATTGAACCTGAGATACATATTAGAATTAAGATCATCGAGTTTCATATTAAATGAATCATATTTAATTGTATAAGTATTTAATATTATTTCATTGCAATTAGTTTTTCTTTCACAAGAAATAACTAATTTATCCCAAATTTCATATATAGTTTTACTATAGGATATTATCTTAAACTCTTCATCTACTAAAGAATATTAGAGGAAATTCATAGCTTTGAAATTATTATTATAGGAAATTTTAGTAGCATCATCCCATGTATTTCTAGTAGTCTTAGATAATTCATATTTATATTCAATATTAGACCATATTTCGAAGCCCATGCTTTCAATGTGTATTTTAATCTTTATTTTCCATTGATCATAGTTATTTACATTAAATAAATGTGGAATATTTGTAGAATAAAATTCTTCTCTATTTTATATTTAAATAAATAAATCTATAATTGATAGAAATTTAAAATCTTTAAAACACAACTAAAATCAGAGTTGAAAAGATTTTAAAAAACTTTTAATACCAAATGTTGGTGAGAGTGAGTAACTCAAGAGGGGGGTGAATTGAGTTCCCAATAAAAAAATTATATTAAAACAAGTTTAAATAAAATCCCACAATTAAAAATAAAATTTCCCAGTTAATCAAAAGAGTAGATTAATATAATTTTGATCTTTGATTACTTATCAGTTAAACCTAAATGGAAATTTATTTTAAATTTTGAAATCAATTTACCCAATTAAATAATTAAATAAACTCCGGTAAGATTAACTATCAAAGTAGTGTTTTTTTTACAATTTAAAACAGATTTAGTTTAATGATTTGAAATGAAAAAAAAAAACAGAAAAAAAACAAGTGGTCCAGTCTAAATTAAATACCTAATCCCTTTTATTTGGTAATCACCCACTTCCAAGTAGATTATATAAATATAATCTTGATCCGCAACCTGGATTCGGTAAATAGACAATAGCTAACTAGTTATCGTGGCCACGTAGGGACATATTACCCAATAAATGTGAAAAAAATAAAGACCACATATGTTCCTATTCCATAAAAACTATGGCTATAAATATTAAAATATAGAGAATAATATGTCTTGTATCTTCTAGTTATAGTGCAAGAGAAAGTGTGTGTCAATAAGCAAGATAAACAACACACTACTTAAAAATAAATACAATAAATAGAAAGAGAAAGTATAAATATGTAGAGAATATATAATTTCATTGTCTAATGTTCTCTAGAATATTGAGTCTCCTTGGATGTATCTTGGAGAGGAACTCAAGCCATTTCTATGAAAATCATACTAAAATAGAGCATCATAAGCTCTCTTTTTTTGAAAGTATGATATGATCTGTATATTCTGTAAGATCCACTCTATCATTATTTATATATAGGTATAAATGATGTGTGTAATATATTGTGTAATAATCCTTCCTGTATTCAATAAGAATATGTTTTCTGTAGACCAGCACGCTTTCACTCTATTGAGCTATTATACAACACTATCTTTTCAACATGCTGAAGCATCTTCTTTTAAGAATAATCAATTGAATCTACTGATTCCTCGTACAGAACTCCTGACATAGCCATTAATGTTCCCTAAAATAGTTAAGAATATAATCAATAAGATAATACTTTGCATTAAATTAAATAATATATCCATTGGGATCATTTAATTTAAATGTACCAGAATAATGATGGTGGCTCAAGTCTAGATGCAAGTGAACTCTGGCGGTGACTCATCCTGACGGTGACTCAATATGATGGTGAGTCTGGACAATGGTGAGTCATTTATTATGGTGAGACATTTCTGGTAGTGAATGAACTTCAATGGTGAGTCTTTTCTATTGACGACTCATCTTCAAAGGTGATTCTTTTTTGTCGACGACTCATCTTCAATGTTGACCCTTTTCTGGAAGTGACTCAACTCCAATGGTGAGTCTTTTGTGGCGGTGAGTTATTCATGATGGCGTATCATCTTCAACGGTGACTCAATTCTGTTGGTTGTTCTTTTAAACACTTATCCAATATTCTATCATAATTATTTATATTATATAATGCTAACATAAAGCATAAAAACTATTAAAAACATAATTAACATGATTTGTGATTATTAAAACAAGAAAGTGATAATAGGTTTAAAATAAAATATAAACCTATAAAAATTTGATTGTATGATTATATTAAGACCCCATCCTCATTATATTAAATTTCATGTCATTTTAGAACTATTTGGAAAGAGTTAGACAAATATTATTTTACAATATTTTATGTATTTTAAAATATGACATTAATGATATTTTATAATAAAAAATATTTAATTGAATGATTTAAAGTTCATAAAAATCATATCTTTATCCAAGTGAATGGGATATGGTTGAAAATATCAACCATGGTCCATTTATGGGTCACTTTTCCTCTTATAGTTACTTTCAAGACCCCTAAAGAGTAAAAAACATTGATATCACAGTAATTGAAAAGTGTTACCAAGGGGTTAATACTAAGAGATAGGTATATAAACATAACCCTTTTTTTGAAATTTTATTGTATGAGAGTATTTAGAATTATCCACATATTATATTTGAATTACATCATTTTGGAGAATTTTTTTATGAAAATTAATTTATATTAATTTAATACTGTATGCAATTCTTTGAGTTCCCATACCCTCACTTATAAAAGGGAACCCCTATCATCTTCTCTCCACACTTCAAGAACCATTTTCTCTGGCCAATACCTACCCAAATACATTCCTAAAATCTATTCCCATGTTATAGAGGTCTTATTTTGGACAGAATACCAACCTTAGAGGGGTTAAGGTGAAAAGAAAAGGAGATTGACTGAAGAAAAAGAGTTAAAACACTAAACATGCTAGAATTTAGCAACAAATTTTTAGCGATGTTTTTTTAAAAATATCGCTAATTTAGTGATGTTTTTATCCACGTTTTATAATGTTACAAGTTTTAAATTTAGTGACATTTCTTGAAAAATATCTCAAATTAGCGATGTTTCCTGGAAACGTCTCTAAATCAGTGACGTTTTTAGGAAACATCGCTATATATATATATATATATATATTTATTTATATATCCCATTTCACCGCATTGATGTAAATATATATTTGGATATATATTAGTATATATAAATACAGACATAAATATATATAAACACACACACACACACTCACATATAGACACACACACAAAAACACACACACATATAAATAAATAAATATATATATATAGACACACACACACATTTTTTATATATAAAAACACATACATATTTTAAATTTAGTCATGTTTTTAACAAAAAATGGTTATTTTAGTGACATTTTTTCCAGTGTTTTAAAACACGATTAATTATATATATGTATATGTATATTTATAATTATAATTATATATATTTATACATACACATATATATTTACACACACATAAACACACACACACACAAACATTTATAAACACACACACATATTTATAAACATATATATATATAAATAAATAAAAATATATATATATATACAAAATATAAGCATACATATATATATATATATAATATAAACACACACACACACACATATATATTTATATAAACATACGATATATATAAAATATAAACATACATATATATAAACATAAACTATAAATACAAATATATATATATATATATATATATATATAATATAAAGTTATATATAAAATATAAACATATATATAAAATATAAACACACACACACACACCCAAATATATATATATATATATATATAAAATTTAAAATATGAACATATATGTAAAATATAAATAAATAAATAAATAAATGTATAATATAAACATATATATAAAATATAAACATATATAAAATATAAAATATAAACATACACACACATATATATATATAATATAAACACACACAAATATATATATATATATATATATATAATATAAAATATAAACACACACACACATACGTATATATATATATATATATTAATATATGTATATTAATAAGTAAAATTATATATATATATATATACATATATACAATATTATTTTTTTAGATACTAATATATATATACCACAAAACAATTATATATCCAAAATTGGCATAGATGAGTTGGTCCGGTATTTTAGTGTGATGCTGAAGGTGTTGGATTCAAATTCTGGTTGAGGTTGATTTTTATCTTGGGTTCTGTTAGCGCATGGAGGTAGGCTAGAGCATACAGGCATACATGGGTGGAACTCGTCACACAAGGTGTGAGCTTTGGTTTCGTAATACTCTACTACTTGTAATAAATAACACACACACACACACACACACAGAGATATATATTAATCTATGCGCGCACACACACATATATACATATACATATATACATATATATACATATACATATACATATACATATACATATACATATACATATACATATACATATACATATATATATTATTTTTTTAATAAATAATATATATATAGATATTATACAGACACAAATACACACACACACAAACATTTATATTTATATATATAAACATACACATACACATAAAAATATATTTATATATAAAAAACACATACATTTTAAATTTAGCCATGTTTTTAAGAAAACATTGCTATTTTAGTGACATTTTAACTAGTGTTTTAAAATATGTCTAAATATATATATAATTATAATTCTATTAATTTACATATATAAAAAAAATACGATCATACTTACAAATATGTATATATATCAATTTTAAAAAATATAAAAATACATTAACATATATTTAAATATCATAATATACAAGACATATATATAAACATACACACACATATATACTTATATATATATATACACAGACACAGACACATATATAAATAAATAAACACACACACACACATAAATAAACACCGATATATATATATAATATATATACTCATTATTTTTTTAATAAATAATAAATATATACAAAAATATATATATACACAAATATATATATATATATATATATATTTATATATTAGTTTTTTAATACCTAAATATATTAATATATGTATAAATATAAGGTAGTATATTTTTATAAATAAAACTTTTGTAGGTTAGTTGGTTAGGGTGTTGTGTTATTAGGCGGCATGTCTAGGGTTTGGATCCCATGGGGGTCGTAGGGTTAACAAGGATAAAAAATGGGGGCATGCGCCTGAGGGGAGTTGGGGTTGAGGGTTTGCGCTTCAAGGAGGCAGGGGGGGTAGCGTGTTAGAGAGGGGGAGGGGGCTCATCAGGTAGGTAGGTGTTATTTTAAAAACAATTATGTATTTTTAAAAAAATTCATTTATCGACATTTTTAGAAACTTTGATCAATGAGATTTCTCTAATTAGAAACGTTTATTAACATCACTAAAAAAATATGAACTAAAAAAAAATCACTTTTTACTCATTTATCAATGTTTTTCAAAAACATCGATAAATAAATTATAAATATTTTAAAACATCACTAATAAAAAAATGATACTAATCTATTTTTTTTGTACGGAGGGCATATATGACAAGTCTGGACTTGAGGTAAGTTATTTAGTCTTAGTTTACCTTTATTAATAATTTTTTTAATGTTATTGAAATAATTTACTTTATATGGTGTTATAATATCCTTTTACATGTTATATCATGAATCCTTTATACTTCATTGTATTTTAAGTTAAAATTTAAATTACTTTATTCAAATAGATTTGACTTGAAAGTTACCAAGTGGTAAGGGGTTTCTTGACTCAATTTCCATTCATTAAGTTATAAATTTACATCATTAACTTTGTTATACCATGATTTTGTATGAATTGATATCTAATTTATTTTAGAAAATTTTTAAACTTGTTTTATGTGGATTTAAATATTTTCACATAATCAATTAATGGATTAATTATCACATCAAAAGTTATGATCATTACAAGGGTTTTCTTTGTCTCAATCTCATTTTTCTAAGACACAATTCATGTCATGCACTATGATTTACTTTTATAGTGAACTCATTACCTTATGAATTAATTATGACATATTACTTCATGTAATTCATGGTATTTACATATCCATATCATATTCTTTATTTTAATGAGTTTTTACTTTGATAGTTACCAAATCAATAAAGTATTTATATTACAATCTCATTATTTTCATGATTTTTCATGTTCTTTGTTTCTTTGTGAAAATCACATGATATTATTTACTTGAACTAAATAAATTTTATTCTCCTCTAATTATGAGTGTGGTTTAAATATTTAATTTTTGTTTCCTCCCTTATGATTAAAGAAACATCAAGAAAGTTGTTAGTAAGTGATACTGATCTTGTATCTTCTTTTAGATTAGAAATATTTCTTTTCCAAATCAATTTTTTCTAAAATGTTTTCAAGAATTAAATTTTCTAAACATAAATGATTTCTTAAATTTATTTACATGTTCTTTGAAGTTATTTTAAAATATTTTAAAATTAAATTCATTAATGTTTTCCATATGGATAACTTTTGACTCTCTTTACAAAAGATTGAAAAGAACGTTTATTTTTAACGTTTACTACATGAATGAATTTTCTTCCATTATAAAAATTATTTACTTTAATGATTACTTTATACGTTTCCAAGTTTCTTTTCAAATAAAATTATTTTCACAATATTTTTTGATTTTTTAGTTTTTAAAGTGACTTTGAAAGTAAAAAGTATATTTTCCTCAAGAATGGTTTTAATGATCTTTTAATGGTATTTCTATTCACCAACGACAACAACCCATGATGTTAATTACATGTAATTTGGGATATTTTGTAATGATACCATCATAATTCATTCTTTGGATGGATTTTTATTATTTCAAAGAGATTTTCATGAAACCTGTTTCTTTTCCACAGGTTAATCAAGGTATGGAAGGAATAATGGTTGTTTCTATGAGTTTTATGATGAAATAAAAATTCAATATACTTTATTCATATTATGGTTCTTGTAAATTTTTTATGATAATGGATGGTTTCGTTATAAACCGATGATGGGTGGTTCTGTTTTAAACCAAGGATGGGTGGTTCCGTTATAAACCAAGTACGAGTGGTTACATTATAAACCATAAACAGGTGGATATATTATATCCCTCTAATGCATTGGGTAATGATTATGTTATCTGGAGAATTACGTTGGAATTTGAGCATTTTTGGTTATTCCACTTGTAATGGGTCTGTTAAGATAATGTTCTAAGATACCAATACATTTTTTTATTCTTTCTATGTGTTTTTAATGGATCATTTGATCGTAATTAATATTAAATAGATCATAATTATTTATTTTTATAACTCTTTACTTTGATAAAGATTTATTTCATGTCACATGTTTTATGATCTAGGTTTTGATGGGTATTAATTATCTTATGTTTTGATCACTCACTTTGATTATGTCACCATACCCTTATGCTCATCTTATGCTCAATGACGACATTCAATTGTTTATGATTATGTTTACCCTTACCGAGTGTTTGAGCTAATACTTCCTATGTTTTTTATTTCCCCAGGTTGTGAATTTTTTTAAGTCTCTTATTCTGAAGAATATTACTAGATGTTAATAAATGAGTAAGAAATGACATATATTTTTATGAACTAGTTGTTTATGAATCAATGTTTTTATGTAATAGTTTTCCATATTTACCTAAAACTCTAAGCCTAAAATATTCTTGGGTATGAAAATGATCTTGTATTTCTTTTTAATTCTTATTGTTTTGGATGACTAAAATTGGGTCACATTTATCAATATTAAGCCAAAAATATAAAGATTATGTTTTTAAAATTAGATCCAGAAGTATGGATTTGGGGCTGTCATAGTTGGTATCTGAGGAAGGGTTGAGATAAATTTTGATATTAAGATGTTTTCATGTGATGTTAACTTAAGAGTTATAGGTACAATCATGGTTTTATAAGGTTAAGGTTTATCAAAAGTTTAATAGCATAGACACCCCATTTCATGCGATGAGAATTATTTGGGAGACATTTATTGAGTTTTTATAGATGTTTGAGTTATATTTAACCCTTAAGTTTATTATGTAAAAATGTTATTTGAGAAAGAATGGCTTTAAATTTTGTTGAAATCAGTTTAAAGGTATTGATAACCTTTAGGGTTTATATTATCTTTGATGTTGAGGTAATTTTGGGCCATTACAATTTGGGAACATATGTTTTATCGTATAGAGAACCATGTGATTGAAAAGTGATTTGGTGATTAAGTGATTAATTTAATTTTGGAATAAGTTCACTATTATGGGAAACTTATATGATTAAGGTAAATTGAAATATTTTTGGATAAGATGATATTTTATTTGAGGAATAAGGTTTAATTATCTTTTATAAGCATATATTTTTTAATATGGATTTATAGTGATTTATGTTATTTATTAAAATGATTAGCATATATTAAAGATTATATGAATAAGGCATATACATTTTTGGTATGATGTTTCAAGAGTGATTTCTATTATTCAGAGATAATTGTTAAATTTATCTTCGAAGAATATGTGATTAAATCATTCCAATATTTTGGTATTAATATTAGTCAGAAATATTTTAAATAATTTAAGGATAATTATTTATGGAATGATTTAGTTTGAACTTTGGGCATTACTTTTTAATTGTAGAGATTAATGTATTATTTATTTATAATAAGGTTTATACATTTTGGGAATTATCTTACCTTATGATAAATATTTTATTTTTTGTATATCTCTAAAGACATGAGGAATAATTATTCATATTTTTTTTGGATTATGTGATCTGATAGAGGCTGATTTGAGTGCTTTAGATTTGAAAAAAATTCATCTTGAATACCCATATTTTATAGAAAAAGATGAGATTGTGGTGGAAATTTATTAAAGAATGAAATTATACTTTTTAAGTAAGTATATTTTCTTATGTTATTATTATATATGGTAAAATAATTCCATAAATCTAGGAAAAATATCTTAAAACAAAAATACTATCTTATTTCCTTCATTTTTGATAAATTGATGGCATTTTTTACACCTCATTGATTTGATATTTTTTGGTTATTAAATTTCTCATGATCATTCAATTTATTTTGATCAATGTTCTCTATCACTCTCCATAATTATTCAGAAATTAATTTTCCTTTATTTTGATATTTTTTCTTCCCACTAATATTATCCAATTTGGAAACCAAGTTTGTGTTATTTCGAATGACCATATTTCCCTTTTTATCTTCTTAAAATGAAGTTTTCTTAACCCTTATTATGACGTGGGTTTTCAAAAAAGGTATTTTAAAATGTCATACATTTTATTACCAAGATCAAGTTAAAATTTTAAGGATAAAATTTATTAAATGGGGGGGGGGTATGTAATATCATGATATTTTAAAACAACACTATGTGGGATAGAGTATACAACATGCAACAACGAGCTTAAACAAACCATGAAATATTATTATTTAAATGTTATAATTATAACCTAGACATTGAATTAGTGGGTTTGAATAATATTACCCACATTATAAAATATATACAAATATCATACTCAATATAAATTTATTGATTAATACTTAGTAAATAAGCACTCAATTTTCTAGTAAAGTAATTTTCTAATTCAAAAATATGTTTTCTTCAAAAATGATTTTTATTTCCTTTTTTGAGAAAATATTATAATTCATTTATGTAATTTTTAGAAATTATATTTGATAAAAATTACATAATTTTTTAAATCAACATATCAAAATTTTCTTAGGGTGAAATGATAATATTTTTTTGAAAAGATTTATTTTTCACTGAATATTTCTAAAATCTAATTTTTGTAAAACTATCATTTATTTTAATTTTAAAAATTAATTTAAAAATATTAATATAATTATAGTTTAATTATAAATAATAAAATTAATTATATATAAGTCATCATTATACCTTATTTTGGTATAAGTTCATTTTTATGCTTAAAAATTATTTTTTTTTTCTAAAAACTGTTTTTCATTAAATTTTGTATTTTTATCTTAAATTAATTTCTACAACTTATAGAAATAGAATTCTGAAAAAATATTAAATATTTGGAATCATTAGGTCCAAATTTTATTAACAATCCATTTTTATTTTTTTCATTATGAATGGTAACCATGGTAAATATTTATCACACCAGTAAGGATAAAATGGGTTAATTAGAGTTAAAACTAATGTGATAATACTTAAAATTAATTTAAACAATTTTATTAATTTAATTTTCTGATTATATTTACTCAATAATCATAAAAAATAAAAAATATGACATTTTTTCCCATTTATCTTTGATTCTAAACTTTATAATATTTAAGAAAATGATAAAGTATAAAATTTCACTTTTTTGATTTTAATATCTATAATACTTTATGATAGATATAAAAAACTTATTTTTAGTTATAAATAGTTATTTTAATTATTAATGAATATTTTTTATCTTTTTAATTTGATTTTAATTTATATTGTTGAAATAATTACCTTAAATTCTTATGCAACACCGACAGAGTGCTTGTGCAAGCAGTAGAAAAATCAAGTAAATGATTTTAAAAACTCTAAAATTAATATTTATTGGGTGATTTAAAGTATTTGAAGAATTTTAAATATAAATATAACATATTATAGATGTTTTAAAGTTTTATATTGAAATTCCAATTCTTTCATATTATTTTGAAAGTCTAATTATTTGAATAGTTCTTAAAATGAAATTAATAGTATTTTATGTAAAATAAATTTTTAAATTATTTAAAAATAATAAAAATATTTAAAGAAGATAATTAGGATGATAAATGATCAAAAATTTAATATATTTCCATTTATTAACCTTTTTTTCACTTTATAATTAAAATTATAACCCTTTAATATTGAAAAATTCATTACCACTATTAAGGTTAAAATTAATCAAAAAGGGGTTAAATGAAAAGATAAGGTTTAAAATGATGTCTAAACCTATCATATTTTTATTTGATGACTATATTTATACCATATCTCTTTATATTATAATTAATTTTATTTTGGAGCTCTTTGGAATGAGTTAGACACATATTATTTTATAATATTTAATGTATTTTCAAAAATCACATTAATGATATTTTATAATAAAAAATATTTTATTAAATGATTTAAAATACAAAAAATAATATATTAGGAAAATTGAATGGTAAATGGTTTATAATATCTTCCATGTTCCATTTATGGGTCAATTTTTTTTATATTAACTTTTTTGAACCCTAAGGAGTAAAAAACAATGATTTCACAATAATTATCAAAATGGTTATCAGGGGTTAAAACTAAGAGATAAAAATAAAAATATTACTAAAACTAGTAAAATTTTTATTGGTTGTGATTATTTTTACTCATAATAATCTTATGCTTGAATTATATAATTTTTATTCACTTTTCTATGAAAATAAATTTATATTAATTTAATACTTTAAGTAATTCCTAGAGTGCTCCTCCCCTCACTTATAAAAGGGAACCCACTTTATACTCCTATAAACACTTTAAGAACCAGTTGGCTTAGCCAAGGCCTACCAAATCCCCTTCCAAAAATCCATACCAATGTTATAGAGGTCTTAGTTTGGTAATAATACAAAACTTATTGGGATTAAGGTGCAAAGCGAAGGAGGTCGTTTGAAGAAGAGGAGTTAAAAGACATACATAACAAGTCTGGAATCAAGGTAAGATATTTCATCTTAATTCCCCTTTACCGAGGCATGTATTAATGTTATAAAAACAATTTATTTTATATGTTTTATATAATACACTTTTATATGTTATGTCATGAATCCTTAAAACTTTATGGTATTTTATGTTACAATTCAAATTAATTTATTTAAAGCGATTTGGATTGAAAGTTACCAAGTGGTAAGAGGTTTCTTAACTCAATTCTCATTCACTGTGTTATCATTATACTTTATTAATTTTGTTATAAAATTATTAGGTGTGAATTTATTTGTAAATTGTTTCATTATATATTTACACTTATTTTATGTTGATTTATACATGTTCACATAATAACTTCAGGGATTAATTATCACTTCAAAAGTTTTGGTCTTTTGCAAGGGTTTTCTTTAGATTAATTACATTTTCCTAAGACATGATTCAAGTCATGCACCATGATTTACTTGTATGGTGTACTTACTACCTCATTAATGAATTATGAAATATTACATCATATAATTCATGGTATTTATAGATCCATATCATATTGAATTTTTATATTGAATGTTACCAAAGAGGTAAAGGATTTATGTTATAATCTCATTTTTTAGAATTTTTTTATGTTCAAGGTTCCTTTAAGGAATTATTATATTATTATTTTATTAAAACACATTTATTTTCTTATCCTCCAATTATGAATATGTTTTAAAAATTTAATTTCTATTTCCTCCTTTATATATTAAAGAAACATAAAAAAAGTTTTTAGTAAGTGATACTGATCTTGTATCTTCTTTAAAATTAGAAATCATTATTTTTAAAATATATGTTTTATAATTTTTTTCAATAATTTTCTTTTTGAAACATAATTTATTTTTTAATTAATTTTACATGATCTTTTACCCTTTTTAGAAGGTTTTATAATGAAATTTTATAACTTTTCCACATGGATCACTTTTTAATCCCTCTACAAAAGTTTGAAAATAATTTTTATTTTTAACATTTAATACATAAAATGAATTTTCAATATCATTAATGTTATTCAATTTTAATAGTAAATTATAAGTTTCCATGTTTATTTTGAATGAAAATTATTTTCACAATATTTTGTGAATTTTTATATTTTAAATTTATTTTCCAAGTGGATAGGGTATTTCCATCAAGAATGTTTTTAATGATATTTTAATGGTATTTATATTAAATAATGAAAAATACTTGATTATACTTACTCTCTATTGGGGATATGTTGTAATTATACCATCCCAATTTTTTATCTGGATTAATTATGATTATTTAAAATATATTTTCACAAAACCCATTTCTTTTCCATGTGTTAATAAAAGTATGAAAAGAATAATGGTTGTTTCTATGAATTTTCTGATGAAATGAAATATGTATATACTTTATTCATGTTACGGTTCTGTTAAATTATTTATGATAATGGGAAGTTCCATTAAAAACTAAGGATGTGTGGTTCCATTATTAACCAAGGATGAGTGATTTCGTTATAAAACAAGGATGGGTGGCTATATTATAAACCAATGATGGGTATATATGTTATAAAACTCCAATGAATTGGGTAATGATTATTTTATCTGTACAGTTATGTTGGAAGATGACCATAATAGTTATTACAATTTTAAGTATTCTTGTAAGGGTTATATGAAGATAATGATCTAAGATATCAACATGTTTTATTTATGCTTGCTTTGAGTTTTTAATGGTTCCTTTGATCAAGATTTATATTAAATAGATCATTATTATTTATTATAAGGAATATTACCTTTGATAAATATGTATACCATGTCACATTTTTTATGATCTAGGTTTTGATTGGTATTAATTCTCTTATGTTATTATCATGCAATTTTATTATATCATCATAACCTTATGATCATCTTATGATCAGTGATGGTATTCAATTGTTAATGATCATGTTTACCATTACTGAGTGTTTGAGATCACCCTTCCAATGTTTTCCATTTTCCTAGTTTGTGAAGAAATATTTTATATTATTACTTTGAATTTTAATATATGTGAATAACTTAGTGGGATATGAAAAATATTTTTATGAAGCTATTATTTATGTATCCAAGTTGTTATGAAATATTTTTTCCTAATTATATAAAACTATAAACCTAAAAGGTCCTTGGGTATGTAAGTTATCAAGTATTTATTTTTTATGCTCTAAGTTTTGGATGGATAAAATTGGGCCATGTTTATCACTATAAATCCAAAAATACAAAGATTATATTTTAAGAACGAGATTTGGGAGTAAGGGTTCAAGGGTGTTACATGGGGTAAGGCTATGATGCAACCATTCAACTATACAACATACACCCCCAACACTCTATAAATAACAAAAACCCAAAACCCAAACATTGATACTGTAATCCGAGGTATTACAACTCAAGATATCCATCATCAATCCCACTACTGTAACACCCCAGGTAAATAAAGAATATGACATTTCACATTTATCCATATTTGTGAATAAAATATTAATAAAACTTTAAAGGGGACGCTATGCTCGATGGCGTACCCAATACGCAACAATGAGTTTCTTGGGAATCTTACGTTGCACTCTAATAATAAAATAATATTATTTTTAAATTGTAGTTAACGCCTAGCTGTTGTAATGGTGAGAATGAACAGAAATAACTAAAAAATTATTATATATGTTTATCAAATATTTTTACTTTTTACAATAAATGTTAGAGGATTAAAAATGCGAATGAATCCAATTTTAAGCGTAAACATTCTAATATTGTTTAAAAGGTCGATTAACCGCCTTTTGATGACGAACCTCTTTTAAATCCACTTTTTGACAATTTTATGTGTTATATTTGACAAAATAAAATTCTTATTTAGAATCGGGACATAAAAATTTACTTTGTGTAAATTTTTGGTATTTTTCCGATAAAGTTCATTTTTTAATGAATAGTGAAAAATGTTGTATTTTAATTCAAAACCTCTTTTTAATCTAATTTATTTATATTATTAGATTATCTTTTGAATTGGTTTTTAAGTGAAATTAGAATCTATTTTTACCATTTAATCCAATGGTGGTCATTGGAATCAATTTCACTTTGAAATTGGACTTAAACTGGTGTCAATCTTTTGATACTTATTGTTTCATAAAAACACGTTATTTGTCATGACGGTGGGAATTAATTATTAAATTATTTAATGTAACTTATATGTTTTGAATTTTGTAAAATAGACATCATTTTTGAATTCGTAATATCAAATATATCTTAGGGTGAATTTTTGGTATTTTTCTGGAAAACTTCAATTTTTGATGAATAGTGAAACCACTAAGTGGTACTTAAAAAACTGATTTTTCGTTTAAATGAAAATTTACCACCTCTATGTTTTGAATTTAAAAAATACGACATACATTATTGTCATTAAGAAGTAAAATGTGGTTCAATGGGATTAAAATAATTTTTTTTGGTGAATAGTAACTTTTAAGTTTTAATCGTGATTAGAAGTAATTAATGTAGTTTAAGGTAAAAATAATGTTTTAATAATATGAAATGACCTAGAAATATGTCCTACCCTCATTGGATGAGTCATGGAAAACCAAGAAAATCCATGGGTCAACTTGGGGACCCCATGGAGCCACTTTGGTTGGAAAATGACATTAATACCTTTTTATTTAAAGTTAAAATTAGAATGTCACAAACATGTGTTGTTTCACTAAAACAATTTTTATATGGGGTTATACAAGTTATATTTTGGACTATAAATATTAATTAGAAATCTAAAAATATTTACTACATCATGATATTTTTTTATAATTTTTATATATTAAATAAATTAATTTATTTATGACACCGTGATGATGCAGTGATTACCTCATAAATGAACGATTTAAATAAAATGAGAAGATAGGGAGAAATCTAAGTCTTAAACTTGTCAAAAACCTATTTAATGGGTGGATTTAGAAACCTTATCACCTTATCCTCGAAATATATCCTTTTGGAACCTTTTAAATCCTAAAATAAATTTATAATAAAGTAATATTTAATAACTTTCCAAGAGTGCCCCTCCTCTCCTCTTATAAAAGGCCCCCACCTCTACCACCTTACACACACCTCTCAAGCCTTTGTCTCAGAAAAAACCTGCAAATTTCATCTCTACACATACCTATATTCATCATTGAAGCCTGACTTTTGACAGAATCCTTTCCAAGGAAGCCTTTGAGCTGAAATCAAAGAGAGTCAGCCGATTTAAAGGTAGTGTTTTCTCTTGTGTTCTTATGTTTTATTTTGCTTCTCCAACCCTCTAAACTCTTTTTATTCCTTTATTTTGTAACAAAAACAGTGTCATAAATATATTAGGATGTTTTTATAATAAGTATTCGAGCTACACTTACACACACCTACATCTAATGTTTAAAGAACATACTATTTCTGTGGATGACGAATTTCTGCCTCATGAAACGATGATTGTTCAAAACTCATATAACACATTCAAAGGTGTCCATTAAGATGTCACTATATTTATATATGATATATAATATGTTTATGTTTTACTTAATCTTCTGTATTTTTCATTTATGTCATACCTTTATGGTTTCCATTATGGGTAAACGCGATATCTTCATTTTAGGAAGTGCGGACTACCGCCCCCTCAAAGTGATTTGATTCGTTAATTCCATATTTGGAACATATAAAGGATGGAATTAATGGTATTACATATGATATCCTACTGTAATTATAATATACCTTTATATAATTAATATTTAATTCCATTGAATACAAAAAAAAAGAAATGAAAGTAGCGTTCATGCGTACGTACGGCTTACCGTCTCCATGAACGGTACATTTCATTTCTTATCTCCAAATGTTATGTACTATTATAAGTACATATATATAATGGATATATATGTAATATATTACATCTAAATTATGGATATAATTCTGTAATTATAATATATATATCTCTCATTTTTTTTAATTCCATTAATATGACAAAAAAATGAAAGTAGCGTTCATGCGTACGTACGACCTACCGTCTCCATGAACGGTGCTTTTAAATTTTTATCTCAAAATGATATGTAATAGTATAAAATGAATTTATACTGGATATATATGATATTTAAAACATCAATACTATTCTGGATATGATGTACCTATAACTACATGGAAAATTCTTTTCCAACAAGTTCGATTTTTACTCATGTACCGAACATCGACAAAAATGTCTGATATGAACTCACTTTATTAACCAATTATTATAACATTATAATATTTGATTTTAACTGAATAATAATCTTTAAATTATGTCCTTAAGAAATTATAAATTGACCAAATTTTATTATTCAGGAGATTAAAGAACGATCGAGTCATGTCAGACACGAGGTAAGGGATTCTACCCTTCTCTTTCTTTTTAAGTACACTCTTTTATGTCATTACTTTTAAGCTCATATTTCTTATGATTGGGATGTTCGATTAAATTACTCCTACTGTACTTTTTATTTTCATATTATGAGAGACCCTATTTTCTCTCATAAATCCATTTTGGAAGTTTTGAGTGGCAGTGTTAGGCTGCCGAATTTTCGTAAGAGATCTAACCTCTTTCTTTCTTTTTAAGTACTCCCCTTTAAGTCACTTCTTTTAAGCTCATATTTTTTATGATGGGGGATGTCCATTTATATTCCTATTTCTGTAAATTTTATTGTAATATGATGAGATACCCTATTTTATCTCATCAACCCATTTTTTGAAGTTTTAAGTGGCGCCGTTAGGCTGCTGAGTTTTCGTAAGGGATTTTTCATCTCACTTTTAGTCCCGTGAGATTTATGATACATTTGACACCATTTAATTTGAGTGGTGTATGTACTTCCAATTATTATACTCTTTGTGTAATATAATTTCATTTATGGGTATTTACATATTCATTGTATGACCCTTCTTCAATGCGGTGTACGTTTCAAAAGTTACCCAAGTCGGTAAGGGAACCTTTCACCCTCTGCTTTTTAAAAGACTTATTTTGTTATGTCTTTTAATTCACATAATATTATGTTGGGATATGTTCTTCGATATCATTATTTATGTAAATTTTATGTCCAAGTGATGAGATACCCTTTTTATCTCTCATCAACTCTTTTTCTGAATTTTGAAGTGACGCCGTTAGGCTGTCGAAGTTTTGCAAGGGAACTTCTTAACCCAATTTTGATTATTTGGGATAAACTTGTACTCCTTGAATATGTCGTTCTATGAATATGTGTGAATTTCCTCTGATTGTTTTACACTTAATATCCACTTATATTTGGTGTATTCATTTGTCACACATAATTATGTAATTGATTTATCCTTAATCCAAGGATACCATCTTTGTAAGGGACATCATCTCAATCTCCTTTCATTGAGGTATATTTTGTTTTAGACACAAATTTCTTTTATACGGTGTATAAACCCCTTTGAATTTTCATTTATTCAAAAGGAATCTTTTTTATACGAAGCATTTTACTAAACTACAAAAAGGAATGTTTTTCTTGTCGTACGTATGCGGCGACAACGACTTCTCCACCACCGTGACCATTATTTGAGTTTCGGCTTCCTCTACAAGACATAACTTTTTTTGAATGAAAAATAAATACCATGTTTTACTTTTCTTTTATTTTGGTATTGAAAATGGTTTTCATAATGTTTTTTATATCAACGTGTTGTATTGATATCTTGTGATTGAAATGTGGAAATGTTATGTTTCCTTTATGCATGAATTATGTGGTACGATTATGTTATGATTCTTGGGCATTGTTATGAAGACGGGTGGTTCCATGATAAACTAAGGGAGGGTGAGCCCTATATAGCTCTCCAATTCATTGGGTAACGCGAAGTAGTTAAACATTAAGGTTTCTCTGAAGAGATTTAGGGAATATACTATGATGGGTATTCCAAACGTAACCCAGAGGGTTACCCCCTACGTAAGAATGTTATGAATGCCTCAAGTTACCTTTATGCATTATGATTTATATGATTTATTCATGATTTTATGAGGTATGTTAAAATTCTTATGTTTTATGAGTAAAGTATGATTTCATACATGGACTAATGTTTTCTTTTGATACTTTTATATCCCTTACTGAGCTTTTTATGCTCATCCCAATTTTTTGAAATGTTTTTCACTAGTCAAGGGAAAGGTGCATGATACAATGATAGTGTCAAGGAAGTGTCAAGAAATAATCCATGTTTTATTTTAAATATGTTTCCGTTGATGGAAAAAAGAGAATACTATCTTTTATGTAACCACTTTGTTTAAATGTGGAATGTAATTCATGATTTATGATCTAATTCTCTAAAAATCTAAACCTTAAAAGATCATCAATGTGAATTATTCATTTAATTCAATATTAAGTAAGGTTTAAGGCTGGGGCCTTATAGTTGGTATCAGAGGTCGGTTTAGATAACTTTAGAGGTTAGGGTATTCTCTATGCATAAGTGACATTACCATAATGGTTAGGATTTCAGAAATAGTCCTAGTTTTAGATAAAGTGAATGAGTAAGTATATCTTAGTTTTTATCTTACTCATTAGTACATGATGGTTTTGTTGATATACTCACACTGAAATTTGTGTTTTTAGTGAATGGATGGATCTAGCAGGCACCAAAGTGACAATAGGTTTGAAGGAAACTGTGGTGGTTCTCTGATTAAGAGACTGGATGAAATAGAGGATTCAATGAGGATACTCATGGTTGTTCTATACCAACTATCAAGGATTCATGATCAACCACTTATACCTTGGTATGTTCTATAATGCATCATGTATGAGATGACCAATCGATGTGGAAGTTCAGGTACTAATTATAAAGGTAACCATTAGGGTTTATATGATCCTTACTTTTGAGGTAATTATGGGTTATTATATATTATGATGGAAAATGAAAGGCATGACATAAAAATTATGTTAAAATATGTTATGATTATTTTTGAAGATTTTATCTCGTTTTGGGGAATATTTTAAGAATTATATAGTTTTGGAAAAAGGACAACACGCAGACTGTGTGACAACCCGTCGCGTCGGACAAAGCTGTGGGAATCGAACCCACAATCAAAGTGAGACTGGTATTTATCGCCTACCACTGGACTACGTGAAGTCCCTGGTTAGTATGACTAATTATTTTTTACTTAGATGATTTAAGGAATCAAGATTAAGTTTATTTTGGATTATCTATGGAAATGATTAACCTATCATCGAGGATATGTGATTAGGTTAATTACTTTTCAATATGAGAATTTAAGAGCAACTGATGTTATTTGGAGATAAAAGTTAAATTGTACCTTGGAAGACTATGTGATTAAATCCTTCAAATATTTGGGTTTCAATCTTAGTTTGGTTTACTTTGAAGAATTTTATGGACAATTGTTTATCGAATGGTATTCGTTGAACTTTGGGGTTTTTTGGACAAATTTTGGAGATTAAAAATAGATTTTCTTTTTATAAAGGATTATACTTTTGTGGATTATCTGATCTCATACTAACAATTTTGGTTTTTGATTTTTTATAAAGACATGGGGAGTATATAGTTCTCTTTTTTTTGGATTAGGTGATTCTCTAGAAGTTGATTATAGCTCTCTTAATGTAAACAAGTCTTCCTAAATACTCATTATTTGGGGAAAGTATGAGTTTGTGTAAGAAATATAGTAAAAGTTGAAAGTCAACATGACAAGTAAGTATGTTTCCTTAAGATCAAAAATAAATTCCTCAATGAAAAGTAACTTAAAAAAAAATGTTGTCTATTAACTTTTCCTACGGTGGAATCAAATACCTTTTAACCCACCACATTTTGTAATCTTCTTATGGTTAACTTTCTCCTAGACATGTTTACTATCACTCTCCCTCAGAACATGACCCTTTGTTTTTTCCTCCATATCCATGTTTTCTTACATGGAATCCTAGTATGGGTTAACTCGGGTGACCTTTGTACTACTCTTTATTTATTTTAAAGTGATTGTTTTACCGACTCTTGTTCCGATGTGGGAATTTCAATGAAGTTTCCAAGCCCAATTTTAAAATTGCGAGGATGCAATTCCCAAAAGGGGGGAAGGATGTAACACCCCAGGTAAATAAAGAATATGAAATTTCACATTTATCCATATTTGTGAATAAAATATTAATAAAACTTTAAAGGGGACTCTATGCTCGATGCCGTACCCAATACGCAACAACGAGTTTCTAGGAATCTTACATTGCACTCTAATAATTAAATAATATTATTTTAAATTGTAGTTAACGCCTAGCCGTTGTAATGACAGGAATGAACAGAACTAACTACAAAATTATTATATATGTTTGTCAAATATTTTTACTTTTTACAATAAATGTTAGAGGATTAAAAATGCGAATGAATCCAATTTTAAGCGTAAACATTCTAATATTCTTTAATAGGTCGATTAACCGCCTTTTGATGACGAACCTCTTTTAAATCCACTTTTTGAAAATTTTATGTGTTATATTTGACAAAATAAAATTCTTCTTTAGAATCTGGACATCAAAATTTACTTTGTGTAAATTTTTGGTATTTTTCCGATAAAGTTCATTTTTTAATGAATAGTGAAAAATGTTGTATTTTAATTCAAAACCTATTTTTAATATAATTTATTGATATGATTAGATTATATTTTGAATTGGGTTTAAAGTGAAATTAGATTATATTTTTACCATTTAATCCAATAGTGGTCGTTGGAATTAATTTCATCTTGAAATTGGACTTAAACTAGTGTCAATCTTTTGATACTTATTGTTTCATAAAAACACGGTATTTGCTCCGACAGCGGGAATTAATTATTAAATTAATTAATATAACTTATATGTTTTTAATTTTGTAAAGTAGACATCATTTTTGAATTCATAATATCAAATATATCTTAGGGTGAATTTTTGGTATTTTTCTGGAAAACTTCAATTTTTGATGAATAGTGAAACCACTAAGTGGTACTTAAAAAAATGATTTTTCATTTAAATGAAAATTTACCACCTCTCTGTTTTGAATTTCAAAAATCTGACATACATGGTTGTAATTAAGAAGTAAAATGTGGTTCAATGGGATTAAAATAATTTTTTTGGTGAGTAGTAACTTTTAAGTTTTAATCGCGGTTAGAGGTAATTAGTGTAGTTTAAGGTAAAAATAATGTTTTAATAATATTAAATGGCACATGTTCTACCATCATTGGATGAGTCATGGCCGACCAAGACAATCCATTTATCAACTTGGGGACCCCATGGAGCCACTTTGGTTGGAAAATGACATTAATACCTTTTTATTTAAAGTTTAAATTAAAATGTCACAAACATGTGTTGTTTTACTAAAACAATTTTTTGATGGGGTTATACAAGTCATATTTTTGACTATAAATATTCATTATAAATATAAAAAGATTTCATACATCATGATGTTTTTTTTATAGTTTTTATATATTAAATAAATTAATTTATTTATGACACCGTGATGATGTAGTGATTACCTCATAAATGAACGATTTAAATAAAATGAGAAGATAGGGTGAAATCTAAGTCTTAAACTTGTAACAAACCTATTGGATGGGTGGATTTGGAAACCTTATCACCTTATACTCTAAATATATCCTTTTGGGACCTTTTAAATCTGAAAATCATTTTATAATAAAGTAATATTTTATAACTTTCCAAGAGTGCCCCTCCTCTCCTCTTATAAAAGGCCCCCACCTCTACCACCTTACACACACCTCTCAAGCCTTTGGCTCGGCAAAAACCTTCCTATTTCATCTCTCCACACCCCTCTTTTCATCATTGAAGCCTCACTTTGGGCATAATCCTTTCCAAGGAATCCTTTCATCACAAATCAAAGAGAGTTACCCGATTTAAAGGTAGTGTTTTCTCTTGTGTTCTTATGTTTTATTTTGCTTCTCCAACCCTCTAAACTCTTTTTATTCCTTTATTTTGTAACAAAAACAGTATCATAAATATACTAGGATGTTTTTATAAGAAGTATTAGAGCTAAAATTACACACACCTACATCTAATGGTTAAAGAACATATTGTTTCTCTGGATGGAGAATTTCTGCCTCACGAAACGATGATTGTTCCACACTCATATAACACCTTCAAAGGTGGCCATTAAGATGTAACTATATTTATATATGATATATGATATGTTTATGTTTTACTTAATATTTTTCATTTTTCATTTATGGCATACCTTTATGGTTTCCATTATGGGTAAAGGCGATATCTGCATTTTAGGAAGTGCGGACTACCGCCCCCTCAAAGTGATTTGATTCGTTAATGCCATATGTGGGACGTATAAAGGATGGAATTAATGGTATTACATATGATATCCTACTGGAATTATAATATACCTTTATATAATTATTATTTAATTCCATTTAATACAAAAAAAAAGAAAAGAAATGAAAGTAGCGTTCATGCGTATGTACGACTTACCGTCTCCATGAACAATACATTTCATTTATTATCTCCAAATGTTATGTACTATTATAAGTACATATATATAATGGATATATATGTAATATATTACATCTAAATGATGGATATAATTCTGTAATTATAATATATATATCTCTCATTTTGTTTTAATTCCATTAATATAACAAAAAAATGAAAGTAGCGTTCATCCGTACGTTCGGCCTACCGTCTCCATGAACGGTGCTTTTAATTTTTTATCTTCAAATGCTATAGAATAGTATAAAATGAATCAATACTGGATATATATGATATTTAAAACATCAATACTATTCTGGATATGATGTACCTATAACTACATGGAAAATTCTTTTCCAACAACTTCAATTTTTACTCATGTATCGAACATCGACAAAAACGTCTGATATGAACTCACTTTATTAACCAATTATTATAACATTATAATATGTGATATTAACTGAATAATAATCTTTAAATTAGGTCCTTAATTAATTATAAATTTACCCAATTTTATTATTCAGGAGATTAAAGAACGATCGAGTCATGTCGGACTCGAGATATGGGATTCTACCCCTCTCTTTCTTTTTAAGTACACTCTTTTATGTTATTCCTTTTAAGCTCACCTTTCTTATGATTGGGATGTTCTTTTTATTAGTCCAACAGTAATTTTTATGTTCATATTATGAGAGAACCTATTTTCTCTCATCAATCAATTTTGGAAGTTTTGAGTGCCGCCGTTAGGCTGCCGAATTTTCATAAGAGATCTAACATCTCTCTTTCTTTTTAATTACTCTCCTTTATGTCACTTCTTTTAAGATCATCTTTGTTATGATGGGGGATGTTATTTTATATTAATCTTGCTTTAAATTTTATTTTAATATGATGAGAGACCCTGTTTGATCTCATCAACCCATTTTTGGAAGTTTTAAGTGGCACCGTTAGGCTGCCGAGTTTTCGTAAGGGATTTTTCATCTCACTTTTAGTCCCGTGATATTTATGCTACATTTTCCACCATTTACTTTGAGTGGTGTATGTAATTCCCATTATTATACTATTTGGGTAATATAATTTTATTTATGGGTATTTAAATATTCATTGTATGACCCTTCTTCAATGGGGTGTACGTTTCGAAAGTTACCCAAGTCGGTAAGGGGACCTTTCACCCTCCTCTTTTTAAAAGACTTCTTTTGTTATGTATTTTAATTCACATACTATTATGTTGGTATATGTTCTTATATATCCTTATTTATGTAAATTTTATGTTCAAGTGATGAGATACCCTTTTTATCTCTCATCAACTCTTTTTCTGAATTTTGAAGTGACGCCGTTAGGCTGTCGAATTTTTGCAAGGGAACTTCTTAACCCAATTTTGATTCATTGGGATAAACTTTTACTCCATGAATATGTCATTCTATGAATATGTGTGAATGTCCTCTGATTGTTTTACACTTAATATCACTTATATTTGGTGTATTCATTTGTCACACATAATTATGTAATTGATTTATCCTTAATCCACAGATACCATCTTTGTAAGGGACATCGTCTCAATCTCCTTTCATTGAGACATATTTTGTTTTATACACAAATTTATTTTATAAGGTGTATAAACTCCTTTGACTTTTTGTTTATTCAAAATGAATATTTTTTATATGATTCATTTTACTAAACTATAAAAAGGAATGTTTTTCTTGTCGTACGTATGCGGCGACAACGACTTCTCCACCGTAGTGACCATTATTTGAGTTTCGTCTTCCTCTACAAGCCATAACTTTTTTTGAATGAAAAATAAATACCATGTTATACTTTTCATTTATTTTGGTATTGAAAATGGTTTTCATAATGTTTTTTATATCAATGTGTTGTATTGATATCTTGTGATTGAAATGTGGAAATGTTATGTTTCCTTTATGCATGTATTATGTGGCACGATTATGTTATGGTTCTTGGGAATTGTTATGAAGACGGGTGGTTCCGTGATAAACTAAGGGTGGGTGAGCCCGATATAGCTCTCCAATGCATTGGGTAACGCGAAGGAGTTAAATGTTAAGGTTTCTCCGAATAGATTTTGGGAATATACTATGATGGGTATTCCAAACGTAACCAAGAGGGTTACTCCCAACGTAAGAATGTTATGAATGCCTCGAGTTACCTTTATGCATTATGATTTCTATGATTTATTCATGATTTGACGAGGTATGTTAAAATGCTTATGTTTTATGAGTAAAGTATGATTTCATACATGGACTAATGTTTTCTTTTCATACTTTTATATCCCTTACTGAGCTTTTTATCCTCATCCCAAGTTTTTGAAATGTTTTTCACAGGTCAAGGGAAAGGTGCATGATATGATGATAGTGTCAAGGAAGTTTCAAGAAAGAATCCATGTTTTGTTTTAAATATGTTTCCGTTGATGGAAAAAAAAACTAATAATATCTTTTATGTAACCACTTTGTTTAAATGTGGAATGTAATTCTTGATTTATGATCTAATTCTCTAAAACTCTAAACCTGAAAAGATCCTCAATGTGAATTATTCATTTAATTCAATATTAAGTGAGGTTTAAGGCTGGGGCCTTATAACTACACTACAACATCATACCATGTCAAAACACCATTTGGATCAACAAAACCATTAGAACAGACCTATATAGGTCTCTATGTCATAGCTCACCCACACAATATGGCCATTCACTATTTTAAGAGTATCCAAAATCCATAATCTCAAGTCTTCTATGCTTCAAGACCCTGAACATGCATTAAGGGAATCCACTATTCCACAACTTAAAAATCCATGCCACAATCTCCTCTTCTAACTAGAAAGTTATCCTTACTCTACCAGTCCCACCTCAATCACCTCAAGACATCCCCAAACACATCCTTCACTAGAAACCACACAAATTAATGGGATAGAACATCTAGGTCATTAAATTATATATGTCTCAAATGATTCTCATCACTGAGAATCAAAACTAATCCTAGAAAAGAATGAATATGGGATTGTTTAAACCAAAATTCCATGAGATAACTCTCAAGGATCTCATTAAATAAAAAACAAAACCACCAATTGAAACATAAATTGTAATGTGGAAAGAATATATTTCATAAAACATTAGTCAAAAATCCATTATTACACCCCCAAAGTAAAACACAATCAAAACAAGAAAAAATGAAACAAAGTTCAAAATAAATCTCAGTACTGAGCACACATTTGTGTCTCGTGATCCCAAATACTCTCCTTTAAACCGTTATTCCTCTATAGCACATGAAATAGGGGAATAAATCTCCCCCATAATAATTTCTTTTATCGATCATGGATCTTAACCAGACACTACAAAAATTTCACGCCATCTTTAATATCTGACTCTCCCCAGCCTTGAGAGTCATTGTGAAAATACCAATAAAGATAGGATTTATGGAAAACATTGTGGATTTTTACAACTATAGTGTAAGTTCCAACTAATACTCCACCACACCGATGTGCTCTAAAACTTTTAAGGGTAAAATTAAATAGGGAGAAGGATTAATCCCTTAACCAAACCCAGGTTTCCATCATTGATAGTAAAACCTAAAAAAACATGGTTTCCAAACTAAAACTCTAGAGGTCTTCACTTATGTTAATTGTAGGCCTTTTGGAGGTCCTATGACACATTCATACACTCTCGAAACATCTATATCTTCTCTATCATACTTTTTACAATATCAGGACCAAGGAATTCTAACTCCCCAACCACAATCCAAAAAAATAGAGATAGGTACGACCCTCTATACAACACTTTGAACAAATACGTGATGATGAATCCGTGATAGATATTTTTGTAGCTAAAATCAAACAAGTTTTGGTGTTTCACCTAAGATCCACCAAAATAAAACACACAAGATCATAATATATGTTCCAATGTTTGGATGGTTTTCTCTATCCTCCCCTCCTTTTGGGGATGAAAAGTAGTGTTAAGGTGTAGTTGGGATCCAAAATCATTCCTTACTACCATCTATACTTACAAGGTGAATAGGGGATCCCGATCATGTATGATGGTTCTTGGTACCTCGTGGAGCCTCACAACTTCATCCACATACCATATTTCCAAAACATCAATGACACTCAACTCCCAAATTTCTAGAAAATGGGATAAACTCATCAGTCAGTCTATGATCACCAAAACAAAATCATATCTTACCTTCCACAGAGTTAAACCAATGAATAAATACATTGATATTTTATCCCATTTCCTATCAGGGATATCCAAAGGCTACAATAACCCTATAGGGACACACTTCTCTACTTTTACACATTGGAAGACAAAACATCATGCCACAAACCCCGCTACCGACTACTTCATCCAAGGGAACAAATGTTGTCTCTTAAATCCATGATATATCTTTGGAACAACTAGATGCACCACTAAGGGTGAAAAGTGAAACTCATGAAGAACTCCATCACACATGGACAATAGAACATAAGACCACCCTTGAAAAAATATATTATTCTAGCCATTCTTTGACCACCTTCTTTGAATCATTACCATGACCCACATAGTCTCTCATAACTATGCTTTTTCAAGGATGATTCCACTATCATCCGACACAAAAAACTTTTAACATCATCCTCATATGTTCTAAGATGAAAGGATTATAGCTCCCCTATTTTCCTCTACATACCCTCATACTCTCAAATTTTATATCCCCAAAACTTCCTACTTAGCGGGTCTACCAAAACATCCCCCTTCCCTGGGGTATAGAAGATCTCAAAATTATAATTGTAAAATCCTTAATTATTAATGATAATAAGACCCTCTTTACTAATAATTTATGAGTTTTTATGTGAAAAATGTAAATTTTCAATAGAAATAACCTTATAAATTATTTCTTTTGAGGTGAGTTCATGTAAGGGTAAAATCCCCATTAACACTTTGGAATATTATATGGAATATTTTTGGGTCTAGGTGCTAAGTCAGTATGAGATTCTGAGGCCTGAAAAACCTAGGTATTTATATAATAAAAATTATAAATATATTAGATTATGTGCATGTGATTTTTTGAAAAAAATGAAATATATACCAATTGGTGTCTTTAATTAGAAATTTTAGGTTGTCATTAGGTATGGAATGTGTTATTTAACCTATAAGTGATATAACATTTGTGTGCGTTGTGTTTTTGGTCAAATCACATGTCGGGGTAATTTATTTAATATTTTTATTTTAATTTTTTTTCCAAAATATCAGAATATCTCCCAAGTGAAAATTTAAAATGGAAAATCTAAGATTTCCTTGAGGTCTAGAATATGGGTTTTAACCTAGGTTCAATATAACCTTTGTGTGCATCAGGTGTTTGGTAACATTTCACACGAGGGTAATTTATTTTACCCTTTTTTATATTATAATTAATTTAATTATTAAATTCGTTTTTATTGTCTATATTCTTCATGCATGCTTGAAAGAACCATTTTTTCACATGAAACTTATCCAAAATCTTAAATTTTAATGTATTTTGACCTGTAAAATTAAATAACACATTAAATGGGAGAAATTAAAGTCCCTACAATGAACTTTTAGTCCAATATTTCATTAAATTTGGTGTTCATAAATTTGGATGTGTATGATTTTGGGGCTTATTCAAATATAAAAATACTTCATTCTTCCTGGTTGTATCTACCCGTTGAGTTTGAGAGAACAAAAATCATCATTTCACATGTTTGGTAAAGTCATCAATCCAACCCTGAGTCTATGTTTCTTGGTTTAGGCATATAGATTCATCTAGTTTCTTCATGTGTGCTGCACCTAGGTAGAGAAAGATTGATTAGTTAGTTTTTTTTAAAATTTATAATTTAATTTAATTATTTAATTATTTTATTCTTTTTATCCTCTTGTAAATTATGAAAGATGGTTGAATTTAAATAAAAGAATATAACCTAAATTATCTAGGATAATAATTTTTATCAAATAAAAATCTTTTAAAAAAATTATCAAAAGATAATTTTTGAATTAAAAAAGGATAATTTATGAAACATTATCATAATATGATTATAAGAGGATAATTTGTAAGAAAAAAATTATTAGAAGATATTTATAAAATTTATCCAAGTATATTTATAAGGAAGTTGTAAAATAGAAAAAATATCAAATTATTAAAGGATAATTTATGCTGAATTTTTTAAAGGATGATTTTGATTTATAAAAGGATAATTCATAAGAAATTATCAAGATATAATTATTAAAGGTTAATTTATAATAAAATTTCAAAATATAATTTTAAAAGGATAATTTATAAGAAATTATCAAAAGATAATTATTCTTGAGGGAAATATTACTAACACATGTGTTGATATAAAATGATAATTCAGAAATTATCCAAGAGATAGAAAGTATAATCTCTTGTGGTATTTTATTTCTTTTTGAAATAAAATAGCTGGTTTTTTCTAAGAGCCTTTGATGAACCTCAATCATTGATGTGTTAATTATTACAACAATAAGTTCTGTGAGGAGGTGTTCTTAACTACTGAGGTTTCCATTACATATTTTTAACCACATAGGGTGGTTTATCATTTCCATTGCCATTAAAGTTCTCAAGGTAAGAAGTTACTTACCTCTTGGGCTCTCATTACACCCATTTACTTGTTATAATCTATGTGTATGAATAATTGATAATTATGCATGACTTATAATCACATGTGGGTGTGTGTAGCCTATGAGACTTCTATGTTGTTATTTCCATGAAAGCTTCTAGATAGATTGATTCCATATTGATGTTTGATTCACATATCGATGTATGATGTTATTGTATATTCTCATGATGTTATTCTATTCTTTATAACATGCTATATATTGTCATGCATTTCCATTATAGGATTTCTATGTCGTATGAATGACGAGTGACCATCATGGTATGATTATCCCTTAGAGGGGGAGTGCACATTATGTTCAATGATGATGAGAGTGGATAATGATAGACTAGTGACCTGGCCTATACTCAATGCCTTGTGGGTTTCGAGTAGATGTATGATATATAATGCCTATTGGATTTCAATCATTACTCAATTACTTATTAATTTTGAGTGTTACTTGATTCCTTGTGGATTTTTAGTAGGATACTCACTTGATGCCTCGTGGATTCTAAGTGACTCAAAAATATCCTTTAGGCTTGTTTTGGAAAACTTCTGACACATTTTTATTCTTTCTAGCATGTAGAAGAAGTATGTATAGTCATGGGTTTGTAGAAGATTGGTTAGTACACGATCAATTAGTTTTGGATTGTATGTTATTATTCTTATGAAACATTTATTATATTCATGGAATACACTTATTTTACTTGGAAACACTTGTTTATGGATTTATTGATGGTTCCCTATTGACTCTTTTACCCACAAAATACTTGGGTATTTTAGCACGCTTATAGATTTCATGTTTAGAGATACGACAAAGGGTAAGGTCCCTATGATGGATAACTGAGAAGAGGAGTGTAGAGTTGGAAGTGGGGTGGGATGGGCACCGTGGGACTCACTTTTTATTTTATTTATTTATCATCTAGTTATACACTAGATAGGCTTGTTACTTTGGGAGCTATTTATTATTTTATGGATTGTATGCCATCCTCTTAGTTTCTATATTGGTACTTTGATTATTTATCATACTGTTAATTTCTTATTTATTACTTATCCCATGAAATGATACCTAGGGTATAATATCCCTACTTAAGGACCTAGACCCTCACTTCTCATTATAATCCTCTTGAATACGGGGAGGTGTGCATAACGTCATGTGAACTTCTGGATAAAACATGATGGTTTGGGTTAGGATGTTACAAAATGATATAAGATCACTAGGACTCACTAACTTGTTTCTTATATTATCCTTGATTTGGTACTGGTTAGATAGGATATAGGACATTTGAAAATTAGGTAGGGGAACTATTTTAGTATTTGACTAACACTTTTTACTGGACCTTTGATTTTCTACAAAGTGGGAGAAATTATGATATATTTTTACTATTGATTAAATTCACCTTAGAGGATGCACATGATGTTGATATATGATTTATGATAATTAATGTGCATTCATGCATCATGAATGGGAACATAGGTTTACATTCTATATATATACTATTATTTTGCCGTATAGTTGTTCTTTGATTAAATGTCTTAATTTTTGATATCTTTTCATGATAGTTTTTCTTTTTGTGATATATCTATGATGACATACTATTATGATATATCTTTATTGTAATTAATTAGTTGAATTGAGCCTACTTTTGTGTTAGTATATATATGATGACTATGAATAACATTCAAGGATGGAGAATAGGGTTAGTTCTAGGAAGGGTAAACCTTAGGTTAAGAGAAAACTACTAGGATAGCCTTGTGTGATCCCATAGACTAATTAGGTATATCCTATCAACTCTATTTTTACAAAGTGTTCCCATTTTATTACAGAAGATGTATCCTCAACTTAGTCTTATGGGATTACTTGGGAAGTAGGCCAGAATACTCCCACAAGGGAGGAGGTTTTTGAATTACCAATGGACATATAGTAGAATTCATTTGAGAATGCTTCTAAACCTAATATACTGTTTAGGTATTAAGGTCGCTTCAACCAGAATTTTATCACATAATTCCTTTAATAGGAATTGAAGTTCAAAACTATGGTCAATTATTCCCTAAATTCATCTCCAATATTATTCATCCTTCCAAGGAACTGGAGGCCCTCGGGATACTAAGGGATGGGTTGAAATCATTTTTGGAATCTTTGAACTATTATAGAAACTAAAATATTGGAAAGTTAAGCTGATATTGACCTCATTTTAGGTGCACATCCCATTTCTATACCACCATATCATATGGTGACAACCAAGATTAAGGATATCAAAGTTCATCTAGATGACTTGGAGCATAAAGACTTCATCAGACCGAGTACTTCATTTTGAGTTTCACCTATGCTGTTCACCAAGAAGGTGGGTGACAATCTTCAAATTTTCATCAATTAATGGAAGTTGAAATGGGTGATGGTGAATAATTTATACCATTTTACCCTAATCGATTTAGTTATGGGGATCTTGGTTGTTCTCCAAGATTGATCTTTGATCAGGCTATCGTTAGTTGTGAGTTATAGAGAAGGATATTTTTAAGATGGAGTTTTAGAGTTAGTATGAGTTATATGATTTCTTGGTGATTTTGTTTAGACTTACGAACATTCCAAAAGTTTTCATGGATGTTATTAATATGATATTCCAACCAAATTTGGACTCTTTCATCATGGTTTTCTTTGATAAAATCCTCATATATGTAGGTTCCGGGTGCAGCGGAAGCGCGTTGGTGGGGTTTCCCAACTTTAATTTTAACGTTAAGAAACGTTCAATCTGAGATCCGTCACGATTTAAAACGCCTAATCTTCGGAATAGAACGAAGAATGAAAAACTTAAGAGGGAATCCCAGAACCATAGAGATTGGATCATCATATGTTGGTTATAATTAATTTAATTAATTCACAAAAATTACCTTGGTGGAATTCTTTCTTCGTTGATGTCTCCGGTCACGATCCTGTGATCCATCATTGCATCATAGAATCCAAGTGCAGGATTCTTCTAGTAGTGATCCACACGCGTTCCATGTATCTCTGGACGTCGCCGAATGGATCTCCAGGTGCTAGTGCGGAAGAACCTTCGCTTACGATGTCCGCCTTTGATCGCCTTGGTCTCCCGGTCTTGAGAGCGTTCTTGGAGGAAGGAGTTCTTTAGGTCTTGAAAGAATTCTCCAGAATTGTTGTGCACAACGATTGGTAAGAAAAGTTTTGTTGTTGTGAGGATATTTATAATCGGGTTTGAGGTTATAGAGTTATGAAAATAAATAAACGCGTTACGCATTTTATTTATTTCATTAACTCTTATTGAAACCACCATGTCGAATTATTAATTCCTTGACATGAGCCCACACTGATTACAATTAATATCATTTAATAAAATAATATTATATCCTCAAAATACCGCCTGGAAAAACTACACACCATGTAATCATTAATACACGGCGTGTACTTGTTTTCATAAAACTACACGGCGTGTACTTGTTTTAATAAAACTACACGGCGTGTATATTAAATATACATGGTGTGTACTTTTATTTTCCACTTTTCTTTATCTCCTCCTCCACATTTATTAGACCTTGAGTAATGGCTATTTATTTCTTAACTAAATGTAACTGCATTACTCACTAATAAATATATTATTTCGCCCGCAATGTATTCTCTCGAATAACTAGTGTCTAAATAAATACGATTAGGCATACTTAAATAATTATTAAACCACAGTCGGGAATAATCTTTATTTAACTAGTTAAATTAATATTTAACTGAGATACATGGACACACTTAGTGTGTCACCCTCTATGCCTCTTTCTCAGTGGCATTAGGCGTAGCTTGCCTAAAGTCCAAGGTTAGCGTCTAGAAACATGCCAAGGAAACCATAGAGAAAGAAGTTAATTCCGCAATGATGTGTCACCTCATACGAACGTTTACCATGTAATATAATCCATTTGTCTCAATATCTATAATCAAGCAAGTTGCATGCTAGTGCCATCAACCCATGTGCTCAATTATTCTTTATTTGACTTACCAGAATTGAACTCGCCCATACCTTAACATGGCCATGGATTTATTTAGGCTATATCAATTCCATCAAAGGGCCTAAGATATCTACTTACATTATGGAATGGAAGGAAAAAATCCTTTCTTGCATTATCTATTAATGCAGTATTACTCGTGACGAACCCAATGTATCCTACCTCACTGCGAACAGTGTGACGTCACAGTTTTCGTCAATACATCTAAGTGCGCGAGTTGTAATACCCATTAAAAATAATCTTAAAGTCTAAGGACCAATACACATGTCCACAGATAGGAACATCCAATGACACTATGAAATGTGGATTTCCTACTGGCGGGTCTCGTTCTCATAATATCCTCCTGGATATTACCAAGGGAGCACACCAAGAGAAGGTGCCTCAAAGTTTTATGAGTCCTCACCCCTAATGGTCTGTATTATTTGTGTCCCTCAAATAATACCATCCGTCCATAGAACATATATTCAAGAATAGTGTTATGGAACTTCCGGGTTCTCATCATAGCTGGGATCCGCTATGACCCATTAATGCAACAGCTGTCCTTAGGACATTATCACATGCATTGTCACACAGAGGAAAAATCAAGATGTGATAAGTATTTTATTAATGAATAAAGTACAAAGTAGTTGGTTCTAGGCCACCAACTCCAACAATATATTCACCGAAACTAGAGAATCATGGAAAACACCTAGAGATAGCCTTGAGTATGATTCGAGCATATCAGCTTTATGACAATAAGTCAAAGTGTGATTTTTGGATATATGAGGTGAATTTAATAGGATGTGTAGTATTTGAGATGAGTAAATATATAGACCCAAAGAAATTATATGTAGTCATATCCTTGACACATCTCTAAAATGAGTTCAAAATTAGGATCTTTTTGGGTTTAATAGGGTATTACCAACAATTTATCAATAACTTCATCTGACTATTAGCACCCATGACTACAATGATGAAGAAAGTAAAAAAGTTACAGTGGATGGGATAGTGTGAAGAGGTTTTTATTGATTTTTATAGTATAGGTACTACAACTCTTGTACTCATACTACCCGATCCAAGGATCAGATATGCCATATAACATGATGCATCAGGTGCTGGTTTGGGAGCAGTACTAATGTAACAGGAACATGAAGTAGCTTATGGTCGATGTTAGCTAAAACTCCATGAGTCGAACTAGACTACTCATAAATTAGAGCTGGTAGCTGTGGTCCACGATCTGAAGTGTTGGAGACACTATCTCCTCAGTGAGAGATTTTATATTTACACAAACCACAAGAGACTTCAATATATCATCACATAGCAGGACCTAAATCTAAGATAGAGGTGCTAGGTTGAGTATTTATAGATATTTATTTTTTAAATAGATTATGCATTAGAAAAAGGTAACTTCATTACATACTGTATTATCCATAATACAAAGGCAGAGAACTAGCTTAGTGAGAGGCCTTTAGAAGATTAGTGGAACTTGATGAGCTTATTAGATGATTAGTAGATGGAATCTTATTAAGATTTTGGATTTATGACATGTTCCCATTTAGTGATAACATCATTACTTGTAGGCCAAGTGAATTATGGATAGAAGTTAGACCCATAGTGTGCTGTTATGTGGGAATGGTTTACTGGAGACGACCAAATACCTGGGTGGAATTTGGAAATGATGATGTGATCATGGTACATGGGAGAGTATTTATCTTTTATTAAACCATAGAAGAGATAATGAGAGATTACTATACCTCTAAATGGGAATTATATCCTGGTGAAACTAAAATTTATCATGAATTTAGACATTATTTACTGTGTCTAGGGTTGAAAAGTGACATTGATAGTTTCATTTCCCAATGCCTTACGTGTCAGAGGGTGAAGGTTTAACACTAGTGACTTGGTGATTTTCTACATCCACTTTCTATACCCATGTAGAAGTAATAGGATATCACAGTAGTGTTTTTTAAGTGGTTACCTAGGTTATTGAGGAGTCATGATGCAATCTGGGTGATTATCGACCAACTAACAAAGTCTAATCACTACTTACCAATTAAAGAGACTCACTTAGTGGAGGATCTGAGAAAGATATATGTCCACGAGATCATAATCTTACATAGAGTTCCCTTGATCATTTTACTAGATAGAGAAAAAAATTTACCTCTCTTTTGGTATGGATTATAGAAATCCCCAGGGACTTAGTTGATATTGAGAACAACATACCACTCCAAGACAGATAGAAAATCCAGTCTGGTGATAAGTATATTGGAGGGTATGCTTTGAGATTTCATTATAGACTTTAGAAGATCATTATATGATCATATATCCTTGGATTATTTCAATTAAAACAATAGTCATAAAGATTCTATTCAGATGGCCCCTTATGGTGCTCTTTATAGGAGGCCATTTCAATCACCTATTTATTGGAATGAGGTAGGCAAGGAAGCAGTTTTGGGGGCCAATTTGGTTTATGAGAAATATGAGATATTTTATTTGATTTAGAATATGTTTATGAATTATATAATTAGGGATAAATCATATGTCAACTGTAGGAGGAGACAATTTGTAGTTCACTGTGGGAGACTAGGTTTTCATAAATGTGACTCTTCAGTTAGGCCACTGATGCCTGAGAGAGAAAGACAAGCTATCACCATGGTTTTTTGGACCTTTCATGATCACCAAATAGATTGGGTTAGTGTCATACCATTTGGAACTTTCTCCACATCATCGAGGTATACACAACATGTTTCATGTGTCTCATCACTAGAGGTAGGTACCTAGTCTTGTGCATGTCATCGACTATTAGGACATTGGGCTAGATCTCGAAACATATTTTAAGGAGCATTTTATGCAGATTATAGAATATATTAAGGTCTTATGAGGGTAGATAGTATCACTTGTTTGGATTTAGTGGTAGTATGGAAATATCCAAGAGGATACATGGAATAACTATTATGATGTTCGAGCTTAGTGAACTGAGTTGTTCAAGAAAGACTGCTATAGTTAATTTTTGGGGATGAGAAGGAAATTAAGGGGGAGAATTATAATATCCTCAATTCTTAATGATAATAAGACCCTAATTTTTAATAACTTATTAGTGTTTGTTATGTGAAAAATGAAAAATTTCAACAAAAATAACCTTATAAATGATTTTACATAAGGTTAAAAACCCTATTAACACTTTGAAATATTCTAAGAAATATTTTTAGGATTAGGGACTGAGTCAGAGTGAGATTTGGAGACCTTTAGTACCTTGATATTGATATAATAAAAATATTAAATATATTATATTACATGATCTCAATTAATTTGAAATAATAGAATATCTCCCAAATGATGTCTTGGATGGTAAATTTGAGACCACTTTTAGGTCTAGAATGTGGGATTTACCCTAGGGGTGATATAAAATGTGTTCACTTCTGGTGTTTGATAAAATCATACATGAGGGTATTTTATTTAATATTTTTATTATATTTTCTTCCAAAATAACGGAATATCTATCAAATGGTGTTTCATATAGAAAATCTGAGACCTCTATTAGGTATATAATATGATTTTTACCCTAGGTGTTATATAACTTTTGTGCACATCCGGTGTTTGGTAATATCTCACATGAAGATAATTTATTTTACAGATTTTTTATAATATTATTAATTAATTTATTAAATTTCTTTTTTTTGACCATCTTATCCATGAATACCTACAAAACACAATTTTCATTTGTGGTTTATCGAAAATCTTGTATTTGAATGTGTTTTGACCCGAAACATTAATAAAAAAATTAAATAGGTGAAACTAAAGTCTCCATAATGAATTTTTGGTTCGATCTCGTATTAAATAGAGTGTTATTAAATTGGGCCTGCTTACATATTTATTTATTTTGAAAATAGTTGAATCCTTCATTATTCTTGGTTGTATCTATCCATCAAGTCTGAGAGACAATATATATTTCTTGCACATATTTAGAGAAGTCACTGATCCAACCCTGGGTCCCTGTTTCCCGGTTCAGGTGTGTGACTTCCTTTGGTTTCTTCCTGTGCACCTCACCTGAGAGGAAGAAGATATGTTAGTTTATTTTTTTATTTAATTAGTTATTTATTTTATTATTTTTACCTCATGTTAATTATAGAAAATAATTGAAATTAAAAAAAATACATAACCTAAATTATGTAGGATAATTATTTTTATCAAAGGATAATCTTCTAAAATAATTTTCAGAGGATAATTTCTAAATTAAAAATGAATAAGTTATGAAAAAATTATTATAAGATGATTATGGAAGGGAAATTTTTAAGGAAAAAATTATTAGAAGATAATTATACAATTTTACAAGGATAATTATAAGGAATTTATCACGTGGTAAAGATATTAAATTATCAAAGGATAATTTATGTAAAAAATTTAGAAGGATAAATTTTGATTTATAAAATGAAAATTTATCATAAATTGTCAATAGATAATTATAAAAAGAAAATTTATAATACAATATCAAAAAATAATGATAAAAGGACAATTTTCAAGAAATTATCAAAAGATAATTATTCTTGAGGGAAAGATTTATAACACATGTATTGGCATAAAATGATAATTTAAAAATTATCTATGAGAGATAAAGTATCATACATGTGATATTTAATTTATTTTTGAAATTAAATTACTGGATTTAGTTCCAAGAGAATTTGAAAAACCTCAATCATTGATGTGTCAAACCTACGATAATAAGTCCCTGAAGGAGGTGTTCTTGACTATTGAGATTTCCATTCTAGATTTCAAACCACATATAATGGTTTATCCTTTACATTGACATTAATGACTTTAAGTTAGTAAGTTCCTTACCTCTTAGGATCTTATTACACGTTTTTCCTTGTTATAATCTATGTGTATGCATAATTGATAATCATACTTGACTTGTGATCACTTGTGTGTGTGTAGCTATTGAGACCTATATGATTTTACTTCCATGTGAAATACTAGATAAGTTGATTATATATTGATGTTTTATTCACATGTCAGTGTATGATGCTATTGTATATTATAATGAAATAATTCTATAATGGTTATCATTCTATATATTGTCAAGTATTTATTTGTAAAATTTTTACACTATATGCGCAACATTTGACCATCATAGTATGATTATCCCTTAAAGGAAGAGTTATCATAGTGTGAAATGATGATGATGGTGGAGCATGATAGCCTAGTGACCTGGTATATACTCTATGACTTGTTCATTCTGAGTTGATGGATGATACTTGATGCCATTTGGATTTTGAGTCGGTTACTAATACTTGATGTCCTGTTGATTTTGAGTATTACTCGATGCATTGTGGATTTTGAGTAGGATACTCACTTGTAATGTCTTGACCCAGGTTCCACACACCGGTTCCCCGAGACTGACCTCTACGTGACCTCAAGCACACCTCCCCATATGCTAGAGGATGCCGACTAGCATTGAGGGTCTAATATCAATCATTGGGTGACAATAACATCTTTTATTAGAGTAATACAAAAATGGAAAATAAGAAACTATAACTGAATAACATAAAACCATAACCTGAAAGAACCAGTGTCACAAGATGGAAAAAACTGGAAATATAACATTAAAAATAATCATAAAATATTCCATAGAGATGTACACGAAAAGTGTCTAAAATGATGCAACCCAAAATAAAGACACTGAAGACTTCCCTAATTGGGTCTAAAATCACGTCTGATTCCCTCATCCATGATCCATCCCCAATCCATCATCTAACACTTAGAATTTCCCCTTTCCTTGTCCAGAAAACACAATGTTTATTAGGGTAACAATCAGGTAGCCTGAGTAGGATGTTAGTACAACTCAGTATGCCACCACCAATGTAGAGACCCGAAGCTTGACGTACATGGAAATTACATTACTTTTGTAGAATAATTAGTACATTACAAAAAACACACACACAAGGACCGTAATACACTACAAAAAAAAACTGGGTTTAGCGGCGGTTTTGTGGCGGCGGTTCACAAAACCGCCGCTAAACATTTTCGGTGAAGGTTTCACGGAGGTTTTTAATAAACCGCCGCGAAACCCAAATTTTTTTAAAACACCATGACCCTTTCCCCTACCCCGACCGCGTTCCCAAACCCTCGTCTTCGATCCCCCCCATCCTCGGCGATCGCTGCGCCCCCCGCACCCTCCGGCGACCCCCGCACCCCCCGCACTCCCCGCGCCCTCCGGCGAAACCCGCACCCCCCGGTGCCCCCCTCAACCACCGGTGACCCCCGCACCCCCCGCACCCCCTGTGCCATCCGGCGACCCCGACACCCCCCATGCCCCCCGTGGCCTCTGGTGACCCTCGCACCCCCCGGCGCCCCCCGCGACCCATTTCGACTTTGGTAATTTTTAGTTCTTCCTTGATTCTTTGATTGCTTCTCATAAACGACGGATAAGTCATGCATAGTAATTGTGGATTATTTATTTTTGTGGTTTATATATTTCTCCTACATTTATTCATGTATTTATTACTAAAATTCATGCATAGTAATTGATACCTCAACCTTGTTCAGTGTGTTATTTGATTATAGTTATTCTAATTATTTTATGTCTTCTTGCTTGGTATCCAACATAGGTTTGATTGTTGAATTTTTATTTAAAATTTTATCTCTAAATAATTCATTTGGAAAAAGAGAGGAGCCCATTAGAAGTTCCTAAATTATGTAGCTAATATTTTTGGATATTTATATCTTTGGAAATTGGTCATTATAGTGATGAAATATTTCATTGTAATTTTTAGTATAGACTAGTTATCACATTTTAAAGCATATATTTATTGTTATTAGAAAAGAGAGAAATTCTCTCCATCTTATGATAAATCATATGTTATTCTAGGTTAATAAGATTATAATTCCAATTGATCAAGATATGGTTATTGGAAAATGGGGACTACTATATCTCTAGTGGTATGGATGGATCTCAGGTTAGCTAATGGTGTTTCAAGTGTTGTTTTCCTCCTGCAATTAATAAGTTTCAGGATGTTTTTTTTGAGGACTTTATAAGGTTACCTCTAGATATGGAGGTGGAGTTTATGATTGAATTAGTACAAGGTATCAATACTATCACAATATCCCATTACTATATATCTCTATGGGATATTAGATAGATAAATATTTAGTTGGGAGATCTTTAATCCAATGGATTTATTAATCTGAGTGTGTCTACATAGGGTTATCCATTTATTTTTACCAATATTGCAAGAGTGAGTTATTGATTTTATATTATCTATTATAAATTAAATCATGTTACTCTTAATAATTGGTATCCTTTTCTATGAATTTATGATTTATTCAATCAGTTTAGAGGTTCTTTATGGATTTTGAAGATTGTTCATCGATTAGGTTATCAGCGGTTAAAGGTTTGAGATAAAGGTGTGTCCAAGATACAATTTCAAACACTATATAGTAATTTTGTGTTTTTGGTAATTCTATTTAGGGTAATGGAGAAACCATATGTATTTATAACTTTGACAAACCATTTTTTATCCTTTTTTTTATCATTCAGGACTATATTTATCAATGATATATCGGTATGATCATGATCCTATGAGGAGCATGAAGAATATTTGGTTATGTTCTTAGACACATTGAGATATCATCATTTATATGCCAATATATTGAAATGTTATTTCTATAATAAATAGGTGACATTTTTTGGTCGTGAGTTCTCTAAATCTAGGATATTAGGGGATATTGAGAAAGTAGAATCTATAATTTCTTAATAGATTCATACTAATATTGTTGAGATTCATATTTTCATTGGTCATGTGGTTTCTTATTCTTGAATTATCTTGGAGTTTTCTCACATATTCATTAAAAATATAGTATTTACTTGGAATGGAGTGAATTTTTAGTGGGATGATAAATAAAAAGATTCATTTTATGAGCTAAAAAATATATTGACATCTACACCTATTCTTATTTGACCAAAGCCAAGGATGCATTATAAGTTCAATAATGAGGCCTCCAATGTGATGTTAAGATTTATGTTGATATGGAGGAATGAGTTTTAGTAAATGGGTCTTGAAACACTACTGGAAAAGTAGGCTATACCAACAGTTTATAACTGTTGTTATAGGCTGTAAAACCGTTGGTATAGGGTATACCAACGGTTTTCCAAACCATTGGCCAGTAAGGCGTGGGGAAAGCCCTTTACCAACGGTTTCATTTAAACCGTTGGTATAGGTTCTGAGAAATCTGGAAAACAATTTACCAACGGTTCAGAACCGTTGGTATAAGTTTTTACAGATTTCTGGAAAACAATTTACCAACGGTTCAAAACCGTTGGTATAAGTTTTTCCAGATATCTGGAAAACAATTTACCAACGGTTCAGAACCGTTGGTATAAAGATTTTTCCAGATTTCTGGAAAAAGCTTTACCAACGGTTCAAAACCGTTGGTAAAGAGTTTCCCAAAACTACTGCACAACAGCACCCAGAAGCCCCCCCAGAAGCTGCACCTGCATAAAAAAACAGTGCACAACAGCCCTCAGTATACCCTCCACTATACACCTTCATAAAAAATATCACAAAAGCCACATACAAACTTCAAACAGTATAAAAAACACCTAAAATAGCCCAAAAAAACACATGACAACAATCATCCGGTGGTAATTCACCTCACCCATCAAATTCTAATAGGCAGAATAGTTTGATAAATATCTATTAGAGTTGAATAAGACATTCAAATTGACTCAAATCCCATTTTTTTTGTGATACTAGGTTTGGGTATGTAATGATTTGTGATGAATTTTGCATTGAACTTGTATTGTTTATAATATATGGTGAAAAGTTATTTTCTTAGGAGTCTCGTCACTTATGACCCCATGAGTGAAACTACCAAACTCATGAAAAAGAGTCGTTGATGAGTGTAAATTTCAGTTGTATTCACTTAAAATGATTTCCTTTTGAAATAAAAGAGAGACATTGAGTGGTGTCTTCCACACCACGCCTCGTATTGAGGCGGAGTTGACTCGTATACATCACAAATGACCCATGGATACATGTCCTAAAGTATCAACAGTATCCGAATGCCTTTGGTCTATTTTCCGTATGTCAGTTGTTATTTTAACTTAAACTGTTTTCCATTTCAAAGAAAAGTGAAACACTTTGAGTGGTACCGGCCACACCGCGCCTCGGATTGAGGCAGGGTTGACTCGTACACGTCACAAATGACCCATGGATCATTGTCCTAAAGTTTCAATAGAATCCGAAAGCGTTTGGTCGGTTTTCCGTATGTCGTTTTTTTACTTAAAAGGGCATCCATTTTAAACAAAAGAAAGACACTTTGAGTGGTGTCGGCCACACCGCGCCTCGGATTGAGGCGGGGTTGACTCGTACACGTCACAAATGACCAATGTATACATGTCTTAAATTATCAATAGTATCCGAATGTGTTTGGTTAGTTTTCCGTATGTGGTTTTTTTACTTAAAAGCGCATCCATTTAAAAAAAAAGAAAGACACTTTGAGTGGTCCCAGCCACACCGGCCCTCGGATTGAGGCGGGGTTGACTCGTACACGTCACATATGACCCATGGATACATGTCCTAAAGTATCAATAGTATCTGAATGCCTTTGGTCCGTTTTCCATATGTCATTTGTTGTTTTAACTTAAACCGTTGTCCATTTCAAAGAAAAGTGACAAACTTTGAGTGGTCCCAGCCACACCGGCCCTCGGATTGAGGCGGGGTTGACTCGTACACATCACATATGACCCATGGATCTTTTTCCTAAAGTTTCAACAGAATCCGAATGCGTTTGGTCGGTTTTCCGTATGCAAGTTGTTGTTTTCACTTAAAATCCTGTCCATTTCAAATAAAAGTTAGACACTTTGAGTGGTGTCGGCCACACCGCACCTCGGATTGAGGTGGGGTTGAGTCGTACACGTCAAAAATGACCCATAAATCATTTTCTTAAAGTTTCAATAGAATCCGAAAGTATTTGGTCAATTTTACGTATGTCGTTTATTTTACTTAAAAGCGCATCCATTTTTAAAAAAAGAAAGACACTTTGAGTGGTACCGGCCACACCAGCCCTTGGATTGAGGCGAGGTTGACTCGTACACATCAAATATGACCCATGAATCGTTTTCCTATAGTTTCAACAGAATCTAAATGCGTTTGGTTGGTTTTCGGTATGTCAGTTGTTGTTTTAACTTAAACTGGTGTTCATTTCAAAGAAAAGTTAGACACTTTGAGTGGTACCGGTCACACTGCGCCTCGGATTGAGGCGGGGTTGACTCCTACACGTCACATATGACCCATGGATCATTTCCCTAAAGTTTCAACAGAATCCGAATGCGTTTGGTCGGTTTTCCCTATGTCAGTTTTTATTTTAACTTAAATTGTTGTCCATTTCAAAGAAAAGTTAGACACTTTGAGTGGTGCCGGCCACACCGCAACTCAGATTGAGGCGGGGTTGACTCATACACGTCACAAATGACCCATAGATCGTTTTCCTAAAGTTTCAATAGAATCCGAATGCGTTTGGTTGGTTATCCATATGTGGTTTTTTTTACTTAAAAGCGCATCCTTTTTAAACAAAAGAAAGACACTTTGAGTGATACCGGCCACACTAGCCCTCGGATTGAGGAGGGGTTGACTCCTACATGACACAAATGACCCATGGATACATGTACTAAAGTATCAATAGTATCCGAATGCCTTTGGTCCGTTTACCGTATGTCAGTTGTTGTTTTAACTTAAAAAGTTGTCCATTTCAAAGAAAAGTGACACACATTGAGTGGTCCCGGCCACACTGGCCCTCTTATTGAGAAGGGGTTGACTCTTAAACATCACATATGACCCATGGATACATGTCCTAAAGTATAAACAGTATCCTAATTCCTTTGGTCCATTTTTCGTATGTCAGTTGTTGTTTTAACTTAAACTGTTGTCCATTTCAAAGAAAAGTGACACACTTTGAGTGGTCCCGACTACACCGGCCCTCAGATTGAGTCAGGGTTGACTCGTACACATCACATATGACCCATGGATCGTTGTCCTAATGTTTCAACAGAATCCAAATGCGTTTGGTTGGTTTTCCGTATGTCAGTTGTTGTTTTAACTTAAACCGTTGTCCATTTCAAAGAAAAGTGACAAACTTTGAGTGGTCCTGGCCACACCGGCCCTCAGATTGAGGTGGGGATGACTCTTACACATCAAAAATTACCCATGTATCGTTTTTCTATAGTTTCAATAGAATCCGAATGCATTTGGTCGGTTTTCCATATGTCAGTTGATGTTTTAACTTAAACTGTTGTCCGTGTTAAAGAAAAGTTAGACACTTTGAGTGGTGTCGGCCACACCGCGCCTCGGATTGAGGCGGGGTTGACTCGTACACGTCACAAATGACCTATGGATACATGTCCTAAAGTATCAACAATATCCGAGTGCATTTGGTCAGTTTTTCGTATGTGGTGTTTTTACTTAAAAGCGCATCCATTTTAAACAAAAGAAAGACACTTTGAGTGGTCCCAGCCACACCGGCCCTCGGATTGAGGCGGGGTTGACTCGTACACGTCACATATGACCCATGGAAACATTTCCTAAAGTATCAACAGTATCCGAATGTCTTTGGTCAGTTTTCCGTATGCCAGTTGTTGTTTTCACTTAAAATCATGTCCATTTCAAATAAAAGTTAGACACTTTGAGTGGTGCCGGCCACACCGCTCCTCGGATTGAGGCGGGGTTGACTCCTACACGCCACAAATGACCCATGGATACATGTCCTAAAGTATCAACAATATCTGAATGTGTTTGGTCTGTTTTCCGTATGTGTTTTTTTACTTAAAAGCGCATCCATTTTAAACAAAAGAAAGACACTTTGAGTGGTACCGACCACACCGGACCTCGGATTGAGGCGGGGTTGACTTGTACACGTCAAATATGACCCATGGATCATTGTCCTATAGTTTAAACAGAATACAAATGTGTTTGGTCTGTATTCCGTATGCCATTTTTTGTTTTCACTTAAAATCCTGTCCATTTCAAATAAATGTTAGTGGTGCCGACCACTACTTCAAAGCACATTTTCCATATAATCTTCCACATTCATAAACATGAAATACATGGCTAACTAAGAAATCTAAGTAAAAAAAATAGAAAAATGAGCATCACAGTACCAAGGAATACTAAAGGTCTATGTATTAGACTAATCATACAATAAGAATCAAGTGCAAAAAACAGAATCTGAATGCAACGTCCCTATGAAGGAGAGGAAAACCCAAAAGTGGAAAACCATGTTAAAAAATAAAGAGTTATACAGAATTCAAAAATGTAATGGATCAATCTGCCTCTGATCACCATCACCATCACTAATATCATCATCAACCTCATCCTCGCCGCCATCTCTGTCCTCATCGTCGTCCTCATCCTCGGCATCATCCTCGCCCTCGACCCCATCCTCGCCCTCGGCCCCATCCTCGCCCTCGTCCACATCCTCATCCTCTCCCTCTTCCTCTTCAGCATCCTCGTCATCACCAGGAACATCATCATCTCGATCTCCACTAGAGCTGCTGCCTGGTGCATTGGATGATTCACCCATCGACGACATAAATGTCTGACAAGCCGCACTAGCCTCTGGTGGAAGTGATGAAGATAAAGCTCTCATCAGTTTCATAAATTCTCTGTCTCTTGTTTGAACTTGTACTTCTAACTCTGTGACCCTTTTATCAGACTGTATTACAAGCTCCTTGACCTGTTCCAACTCAATGGTACTAGAATGGATACCTAGAGACGACCAATACCTCTTCGGGACTATATTCTTATCAGGTCGGCAGCGTACTCGACCAGAGTGCTCATCTCCCAAAACCTGATATAAATGATCGTGTGGCCCAAAATTGTCAAGCTCCTGGGCATCAAGAGCCTCTAAAGCAGCCTGAAAAAAATATTAATAGATTATTAAATTTCAAATTAGATATTAAACTTTGAAATAAAAAAATTAAAACTTACAATCTTCTCTTGGGTCGGTTCATTTACCGCAGTTCCATCTTTTTTTCTTCTACTCGAGCAAAACAATTTTGATCGAGGGATACGTCCTTCAATTTTCATTTTGTGCTTCTGCAATGACATTGAAACAATATAAAGTGAAAGTATAATCATATATTCATTATTCAATAAATCACATAATTTAAGTAGGATCCAATAAAAAGGGAAAGTCCTAAAGAAAAATTATAAACAACTATATCGTACCTGCTGCCTCTCATGATCTGAAATTGTTGTGTGCCCCAAAGTGTGGAGGTATTTCTTTGAATCAATGTTTTTTTGTTTTTTTCAGAAGTTTCCTAAATAATGATTAATAATTAATAATATTATATTAATGCAAAATATGAAAACTCTCATTTAAATAACTCAAATGAGATTAATACCTTAAATTTGGCAGTCGCCCAATGGGTAATCATTTGGAGATATTTCTCTATCGGGAAGTCATCCACGATAGGTAATGTCTCTAACTCCGTTCCCACTCTATCACACCAGCCAACATACAGATCATGCTTATAAGCTCTCCAAATCTCTCCTAGCTCTTTTAAACGCGCTGATTGTGAACCTTCGCCATCAGGGAAGTTAAACCGAAGCTAAAACAAAATTGATTAGTTAATTTAAATACAATAATATACTACATTAAATCCAATAGATTTTTTACCCATATTTGTGCCCACGGGTTATCCTTGACTTCGGGTGGCAGATGTCTCCAAGAGAGAGGGCTGACCAGAATGATATCGGAGTATTTGGCTAGCGTCGCCAAAAAACCCCGACATTGCTGCCCAGATTTCTCAATCATTTGTCCATCAACATTGTATTCTACCATAAACTGTGTCTAGCGGTTCCATACCGCATGCAAGCGAGTACACCCCCTCCCCCGCCTCCTATCTGTAGATGAATCTGTTATTAAAGAAAAATAATATCAATACAAGTTATAATAAAAATAAATTTTGGTATAAAAATTTGATAGAGTTATATAAATATACCTGTGGTAGTCGGATCAATGGGTGCAGAAGCTGAAGGAATATTCTGTACAGGTGGAGTGTCCCTCAGTGTATGCTCCTCATCCACATACTGTGTCGCAGCAAGAGTCGAAGAAGGTGGAATATAATAACCTGGAGATAATGAACCAGAAGCAAAAGATGATGGCATAGACGTCTGGTCATCTAGTAGTGTAAACATCGGAGGTCTAAATATCTCATATGTCCCTGATGACACGCCAGGATCAAAATAGGGCGTAGAAGATACGTCTGTGGTAGTAGATCGTCTAACTCTCGCCCCACGAGCCCTCGTACCACCAACCTCTCTACTGGGAGCAATATCAGGCTCCTCGTCAGATATCTGTCGTCTAGGGCATGGATCCTGAAAAAAAGTTTGACAGAAAAGTAAAGACATGATATTATAAGTTATTGAAATATTTATATTTGAAATAAAATACTCACAACAGGGATGAGTGGAGGAACACCCATCTATACCATGCGATGATTATTATCTATCATCTTTTTCCGCCGCCTCTCTTCAATGGGTGTCATTTCCTGCAATGAAAACAAATATGGAAGTAATTAGAAACAGATAACTAATGTGTAACCCAAAAAACAAAATATAGAAAAACCATTATGATAAAAAGAACATAATGAAACAGAAGATTTATGGTGTTATGAAGGTAAGTACTAGGATACACACTCTGAATGATGTAGGTGAAACATGTAGGTGAGAAAACGACTGTATGATTCTATATATTTCCCACCACAACTTCGGGTTCACAATCAACTCTGACAATTGAGCTGTTGGGGTCATCATAAGTAATAAACTGATGGCTTCCAATTGCAGTAGGGATAGTGTCAACTTCATCATCACCATCATCAAAAATATGTCTGGGATTTACTTCAACAATTACACCAAATTTAGGATGACGATGATCTTTGACATAAAAAACTTGTTTCACCATTGATGCCAATACATATGGTTCATCGGTGGAAAGAGTGCGAGTCATGTCAATAACTCGAAATCCACAATCATCAATAAATGTGCCTTTCCTCGTCATTGAATCAAACCATTGACATTTCATCATCGTGACTCAACCATGCGAGTAATAATCCAAAATTATTATTTTCTCCACGACACCATAACAAGAAACATTTTCAGAACGAGGTCTAGTGTCCGATGAACTGGCATAACAATCTGTTGTGGCAGTTAGCATAACACCATTATGCTATGTTCTCATGTTTCTTGCTTGTTCAGTGATAACAAATTTGTATCCATTGATCACAAGTGATTTACAAGCACGAACAATGGTATTAGGACCAAAAGCCAAAGCTCTTATTTTCTCAGAAACAGAGTCTGTAGGCAAACTCGATACCTGAAATATAAACAAATAGTAAACTTAATTAAATATTATTTTTATTTAGTTATTACAGAAATATTTTTACCTTCAATTTCAACCAAGCAGAAAACCCTTTGCTATGCAAAGTCTCCTTCTTTCTCAAAGATAAAGAACGATGCTTTCTATATATCAATTCTTTATGTTCCCTGTAGATAAAAATAATAATAGTTTAACAAATATTTAAAATTACAAGAGATAAAATAATAGTTACATGTACAATTAACTTACTTTATATACTCATCGAACAAATCACAATTGAACAACACTGTGTGATGTGCCATCTCTCACTCTTCAAGGCTTAATGTTGTCAATGTATATGATCCCGGAATTCCTCCTGTCTGAGGAAGTGATGGAAAAGTGGGTTCAATTTTCCCATACTGTTCTTCTTCATTTCTCATTTGTCTGTTTATTCTCGTAGTATGATCAGACAAATACATTGAGCAGAAATCCATAAATTCTTGAGCCAAGTAACCGTTCACAATAGAACCTTCGGGATAATTCCTGTTCCGAACATATGATTTCAATGTGCACATTTTTCTTTCAGTTAGATACATCCAATGGAAAGCAACGGGTCCTCCAAGAAGTATTTCAGTCGGAAGATGGACAGTCAGATGCAACATGCATGTAAAAAATGATGGGGGGAATATTTTCTCTAACTCACACAAAATTAATGGTGTCTCTGCCAACAATTTTTTCACTAGGGATTTGGACAACCTCTTAGCACAAAGATCTCTAAACAAATAGCACAACCGAATAACTGAGACTCTAACATTATTGGACAAGAGATAATGGATTGCTATTGGAATCAACTCATGCAAAAGGACGTGATAATCATGAGTCTTCAAAGATTTCAACTTCAACTCTTTTCTATTGACCCATTTTGATATATTGCTTGAATAGCCATCAGGAACTTTAATAGTCTCTAGCACTTCCAGAAATTGATTTTTTTTAGCAGGAGTCATCATAGAAGAAGCACATGGAACTTGCCATTTATTTTCACTGATACAGACAGGATGCAATTCTGGTCTGATCCCCCAATCTTCCAAGTCGCGCCAAGATCGTAAATCATCTTTTGTCTTCCCCTTAACATTTAGAAGAATCGAAAGCAACATTTCACATATATTTTTTTCAATGTGCATTACGTCTAAGCAATGACGTAACAAGTTGGTTGACCAATATGACAACTCAAAGAATATACTCTTCTTCTTCCAATTGTAACAGGTATCATTGGAAACATTTTTCCTCTTTCTAGATTTCATTACACTCTTACCAAATGAATAACTGAAATATTTCAATTCATTAAGCACATCAGTTCCAGACATACGCTGAGGTGGATCGTCATTCTCCATGGTATTTTCAGTCTTCCCGATCGAGTATTCTTCATACAAACAAGACATGCCAATTTTCCTTTTGTGCTCCATCCAAACATCATTGCATAAGCAGGAAAATCATTGATAGTCCACATAAGTGCAGCACGCATCTGAAATATGTCTTTCGAACATGCATCGTATGTGGGCACACCCACATCCCAAAGAAGTTTCAACTCTTTTATTAAAGGTTTCATGTATACATCAATATCATTGCTGGGATCAGAAGGGCCAGATATCAGTATACTCAAGAAAGTGTAAGGCTTTTTCATACACAACCAAGGGGGAATGTTATAAATGTGTATGAAAACCAGCCATGTGATGTGTGAAATAAGCATCTACCCAAATGGATTAAAACTGTCACATGAAAGACCCAGTCTCACATTACGCACGTCGGCTGCAAATTCAGGATATCGATCATCAAATCTCTGCCATGCAAATCCATCTGCAGGGTGAACCAACTCTTCATTATTCTTTTTTCTCTCGGTGTTATGCCATCGCATTTTTACGGATATTTCATCAGACATGAAAAGGTTCTGTAATCTGGGGATCAATGGAAAGTGCCACATTACTTTTTGTGGCACACGAGATGGTGTTCCATCATCTTTTGGCTTCCATCAGGAGGTTTCACATTTTATACAATCATTTCTTTCAGTAGTTTCCTCCCAAAATAAGCTACAATCATTCGGGAAAGCATGATTTTTTTTTGAGAATCCAAGTTCATCAACCAACTTCCATGCCATATAGTGGTTTGAGGGAATATCTGCATCATCTGGAATTAATTCCTTCAAGAAGGTAAGAATATAATCAATTACAGTATTTGAAATCCCATACATAGTTTTCCCATGAAACAATCAGATTAAAAATTCCAACTTTTTCATTTTATCACATTGCCGATATACTGGAGTCGTCGCAGCATCATTCAATTTTTTCACCCTATCAACATCATCATTTTCATTGGACGCATCATGTGTGCTTGTATTGAAATCTTGTTGGCTGGACATCCTTTCCTTCTCATGATGTCGAATAAATGGAAACCGATCATATATCAAACTCTCCAATTCAGTCCTATCATTTGGATCATCAACATTTTGAGATTCCATTTTCTCTCCATTGTGATACCACACATAATAGTTTGTTTGGAAACCATATTTGGTTATATGATAGCTAACTGCTTCACGGCTCAACCAAGGTCTTCCAACACAATTAAAACATGGGAAGTGTATTTGACCACTCTATGAAGCCTTGTCAAATGCAAAATCTAGAAAGCTGTTCAAATTATTTTGAAAATCGGTTGAAATCTGATCAGTTTCGTACATCCAACTTCTATCCATTCTGTAAAAAAATCGCAATAAGTCATTTCCAAGAAATTCAATAATATTAAAGTTTAATCAAAAAAATATTTACGTAAATGACAATTGTTTACTCTATATAGAAGCATAACTGACACATTACTCTATATGAGAATCATATTAAGAAATAGAACAAAATATAGTGTATATAAGAAAATAAGATACAAAATTTCTAATGCCTATATTCACGGATTGACCAGTAAGATATTGGAAGTGGATCAAGGAATACATAATCCTTAAGGGTCTTGTTGGGAGTATATGAGTTTTATACTTTAACTTCTCCAAGTAGATCAGGATGAGGAGTAGGATGAGGATCATGGGAGTGGCGGGACTGTCCAAGGGGGGTGTGGCGTGTCCAGGGGGGTTCGGGGTGTCTAGGGAGCGGTGGGGCCGTCCGGGGGGTCGGAGGTGTCCAGGGGGTGGGGGGCTATCTAGGGGGGTCGGGGTGTCCAGGTGGGCGGGCTATCCGTGGGGGTGGTCAGGTTGTCCAAGGGGGTCGGGGTGTATAAGTATATTTATATGAAAAGATTACCCCCACAATAATCATGCAGCCCAGTCATTCGTCTAAACCCCTAGAACACATAAAAGAAGCTAGTATGAACATTTACTAAAATATTTAACACCATACGATTCAAAATACAATCTAAATATAGTTTGAGAGGATATAATGGTGTGTGTGAAAAAATGATATTAAATCAATTTAAATGAATATGGAACAAATGAGGGTTTATAATACACTAAGAGTACCTCAAACAATCCAAAACCACTATAGCACCACCCCCTTGGATAGCCCGCCCCACCCCCCTCGACACCCCTTCTCTTTATGGACATCCCCCACCCCCTTGGATAGCCCTCCCACCCCACTGGACACCCCTACCCCCCGTGGCCAGCCCACCCACCCCCCCTGGACAGCCCGCCCACCCCTTCTTGACAGCCCGACCACCCCCGTGGACAGCCCGTCCACCCTTGTGGACAGCCCGCCCACCCCTGTACCCCCCTGGACACCCCGTACCCCACCTAGGATAGCCCAGCCCACCCTCCCGAACAGCCCACACCCCCTCCCCTGCAACCCCACCACCACCACCCAGACATACCAACCCCCCTGGACACCCCACACACCCCTCCCCCACCAGGACACCCCACCCAGACCCCCAGGATAGCCCACACCCCCTGGACAGCCCCGCCCACCCCCGTGGACAGCTTTTCCCACCCTCGTGGACAGCCCCACCCACCCCTGTGGACAACCCACCCACCCCCGTGGACACCCCCTACCCCCCTAGACAGCCCAACCACCCCCGTGGACAGCCCACCCACCCCCCTTGACACCCCTTCTCCCTATGGACAGCCCCCACCCCCTTGGATAGCCCTCCCACCCCCCTGGACACCCCTACCCCCTGTGGCCAGCCCCCCCCCCCCCCCCCCCGGACAGCCCGCCCACCCCTCCTTGACAGCCCGACCACCCCCGTGGACAGCCCCTCCACCCTTGTGGACAGCCCGCCCACCCCCGTACCCCCCTGGACACCCCGTACCCCCCCGGGATAGCCCCTCCCACCCTCCCAAACAACCCACACCCCCTCCCCTGCAACCCCACCACCACCACCTAGACATACCAACCCCCCTGGACACCCCACACACCCCTCCCCCACCAGGACACCCCACCCAGACCCCCAGGATAGCCTACACCCCCTGGACAGCCCCGCCCACCCCCGTGGACAGCCTTTCCCACCCCCGTGGACAGCCCCGCCCACCCTCGTGGACAACCCACCCACCCCCGTGGACGCCCCTACCCCTAGACAACCCAACCACCCCCGTGGATAGCCCACCCAACCCCCTCGACACCCCTTCTCCCTATGGACAGCCCCCACCCACTTGGATAGCCCGCCCACCCCCCTGGACACCCCTACCCCCTGTGGCCAGCCCACCCACCCCCCCTGGACGGCCCGCCCACCCCTCCTTGACAGCCCGACCACCCCCGTGGACAGCCCGTCCACCCTTGTGGATAGCCCGCCCACCCCCGTACCCCCCTGGACATCCCATACCCCCCTGGATAGCCTCGCCCACCCTCCCAAACAGCCCACACCCCCCTTCCCTGCAACCCCACCACCACCACCTAGACATACCACCCCACCTGGACACCCCACACACCCCTCCCCAACCAGGACACCCCACCCAGACCCCCAGGACAGCCCACACCCCCTGGACAGCCCCGCCCACCCCCGTGGACACCCCCTACCCCTAGACAGCCCACCAACCCCCGTGTACAGCCCACCCACCCCCCTCGACACCCCTTCTCCCTATGGACAGCCCCCACCCCCTTGGATAGCCCGCCCACCCCCCTGGACACCCCTACCCCCCGTGGCCAGCCCACCCACCCCCCCTGGACAGCCCGCCCACCCCTCCTTGACAGCCCGACCACCCCTGTGGATAGCCCGTCCACCCTTGTGGACAGCCCGCCCACCCCCGTACCCCCCTGGACACCCCGTACCCCCCTGGATAGCCCCACCCACCCTCCCAAACAGCCCACACCCCCCTCCCCTACAACCCCACCACCACCACCTAGACATACCGCCCCCCCTGGACACCCCACACACCCCTCCCCCACCAGGACACCCCACCAAGACCCCCAGGATAGCCCACACCCCTAGACAGCCCTGCCCACCCCCATGGACAGCCTTTCCCACCCCCGTGGACAGCCCCGCCCACCCCCGTGGACAACCCACCCACCCCCGTGGACACCCCCTAACCCCACAATCCATTATCCAAAACATATCAAATTGGTTTGAACACAATCCATAATTCCCACAATCCATTATCCAAAACATGTAAACGCTCACGATAGCCTCCCCCAACTCTGATTTACATGTTTTGAAAACTCTCCTTCCAAAAATAGAATATAAAAACATTAAAGAAGTCTTCAAAAACACAAACAATATCCTATTTAGATATTAATTTCAATAATCAAGTAAACCACCAACACCTGGAAAAAATATATTCATTAAAACAACTACAACAATATGGTTGAGATCAAATTTTACATATTCGTATGGGGGTGTACCTGTTGGGATGGGGGGTGCTGGTGTTCGGATTCGCGAGAGCAGTGGAGTCGGATGGGGTTCGCGAGAGCAGCGGAGCGAATAGATTAGGGCTCTGTCCGAATGGGGAGAGGAGATCGCGATCTGGAATTTGGGGAAAACCTTTGCCAACGGTTTATAAAAACTGTTGGCAAAGGCACACATTTCCCAACGGTTCCAGTGAACCATTGGGAAAGGGTCCACCAAAATTCCCTTTTCCAACGGTTTAATTAAACCGTTGGCAAAGGCTCACTATACCAACGGTTTAAGTAAACCGTTGGTATACTACCGTTGGGAAAAGACCAAATTCCAGTAGCGAAACTTATAATAAATGATAACAATTATCCAACTCATGATATTGAGTTAGTCATGGTTATGCATTCCCTCCAATGTTTATGAAATTAGTTATTCAATGATAATTTTGTGGCATTTACAAATAAAAAAACATGTAGTAAATATTTTATCATAGGGATAAAAATTTATGATAGAGGATATGGGATGAATATATTTAGTCATTTTATTTGGATTTTAATTATACTCCAAGAAAGTGAAATTTCATTATTGATGCTCTAAGTATAAATTATCAAGTGCATGTAGTTTGTACGTCGAAAGATGAATGTAAATTTATATTACTTTTCTCAGAGATTCATCATGATGTAGTTAATTATAAAGGTCATGTCATTATTGAAACCTTGACCATCACTTTATCTTTATTTATTTATTTAAAGAAGGTATGATTCCATATTATGTGTATTGGGTTTTCCATGAATGGTTTTATAGTATGGATTTCAAACCTAGGTATATGCTTAGTGAGAATTATCTATTGTATTTTCATGGGTGTAATTTTTTTATTGACCCCGACACCCCCCACGCCCCTCGTGGCCTCCAACGACCCCCACACCCCCCGACGCCCCCCGCGACCCCTTTCGACTTTGGTAATTTTTAGTTCTTCCTTGATTCTTTGATTGATTCTCATAAACGACGGATAATTCATGCATAGTAATTGTGGATTATTTATTTTTGTGGTTTATATATTTCTCCTACATTTATTCATGTATTCATTACTAAAAGTGAGAATATCCATCCACAATTTGAGTAATTTCTTGGAATTTATATTGAGCAGTTGGTTCCTTTGGGATATCACTTAATATTATTTACAACTCAACTCTTTCCAAGAATATAGATATGTTCAATAGATTAAATCCCATCCTATAGACCAATTTCAATTCCAGTGGTTTATTTTACAAAAATCCATGTGACTTCTCTCCCTTGTAAATTTGGTCCATAATGACATGTCTTATCATGGATAATGAATTAATTAGGTGCTTCATGTTCTGTAAACATATCCCATTGGAAACCATAAAAAATAGTTGGGTAGATAGTGTTATGATAAGTGTGTAACCCGATATTCTTATTTCTCCTCAATGAGGTGTTTACGCTGTCTCTTATGGAACGGACTTGTTCGGTTGGTCTAAAGTGGTAAATGTGATCAATGAACCATATTTATTATGTTATGCATACTTTATGATCAATGGTTCATCTTTATTATATTATGTTTCTGTAATCTTACACTATCGTATATTTTGTGTAGGCACATTGTGATATACATGGATAAAAGCTGGATCACATTACCGAGGAACACACCTCAATATGTTAAGGGTTTGAATGAGTTTTTAGATTTTGCAATTTCTAATCGATCCGTTGAAGGGAGAATAAGATGTCCATGTCCTAAATGTAAATTTAGAACACGGTTGAAGAGAGATGAAGTTTATGAACATTTAATACTGAAGCAATTCCCTGATCAATATTTGTGTTGGATTTGGCATAGAGAATCAAACAATACAGAAAGATTGAGGACTGATGTTAATCCACAGAATGAGGTCCCAAGTTTGTCGCCAATGGAAAATGAAATGCAGAACCTCATAAATGATGCATTTGGCACTGCAAGACACCACTATGAGCATCAAAACATATCAGAACAACCAGAAGAGGGTGATACAAATTACAACGTGACAAGTGATGTTTTTGAGACTGTAACACAAGCATATCAAGATTGTAACATATCATTGGATACTCCTCTTGATTCTGTGGAGCCAAATGTAAGGGAAAACTTCAGTGAGGAAAATGCGTTTCATGATTTATTTGACGATGGAAATCAAGAGTTGTATAGTGGGTGTTTGAAATATTCAAAGCTTTCATTTCTGCTGAAGTTGTACCATATCAAATGTCTACGTGTAATTACAAATAAGGAAATGTCCATGTTATTGGAATTGATTCGTGATGCATTTCCTGAAGCAAAAATCCCAGAATCGTTTTATGAGATGAAAAAAGTTGTAAACAATCTTGGTCTGAATTATATAAAAATACATGCGTGTCCCAATGATTGTATGCTTTACTGGGGAGAGGATTCAAGTATACAGAATTGTAAGAAATGTTCTTCTTCTAGATGGCAGTCAAAAGGTGATGTTGGAAGTATGACTGAACATAATTTCATGGAGAAGAAGAAAAGGAACACACCTGCAAAAGTTTTGCGTTACTTTCCTTTGAATCCTCAATTGCAAAGATTATTCAGGTCATCAAAAATCGCCGAACACATGAAGTTGCATTATGTAGATAATAACAATGATGGGTTAATGAGACATCCACGAGATTCCCAATCATGGAAGACATTTGATTTATTACATCTAGATTTCTCAGCTGATCCTAGGAATGTTCGATTGGGATCGGCTGCCGATTGATTCAACCCATTTGGGACTTTGAGTACGAGTTATAGCATTTGGCCAGTTGTTTTGATCCCTTATAATCTGCCTCCGTGGATGTGTATGCAACAAACATCTTTTATCATTTCGATGATTATTCCTGGAAAAAAAATGCCTGGAAATGATATTGATGTATACCTGCAGCCTTTGATTGAAGAATTGCAGGAGTTATGGAGCAACAGTGTTGAGACATTTGATGTTTCTTCTAAAACAATGTTCAAAATGCATGCTGCTTTAATGTGGACCATTAGTGACTTCTCTGGGCTTGGGAATTTATCTGGTTGGAACACTTATACGGGTTTGGATTGTCCTATTTGTAACTTTGAATTTGATCCCAAACGGCTACCTCACAGTAGAAAATGGTGCTTCTTGTGCCATCGAAGATTTCTTGATGCATCTCATAGATTTCAGCTGAACAAATCAAAATTTAATGGTTCCATTGATCGTAGACCACCTCCAAAGTTGTTAACCAGTTCTGAAATATTGACATAGCTTGAAAATGTTAAAACAGAATTTGGGAAGGTTCATCATTTGACTGATAGCGGAAAACGAGTGCGAAGTGCATCGTCAAGTGAAATCAGAATGCAACAATGGAAGAAAAAAAGTATATTCTTCAAACTTCCGTATTTGGAATTTAATTCTTTGTGCCACAATATTGATGTGATGCATATTGAGAAGAATTTATGTGATAATTTGATTTTCACATTACTTAATGAGCATGGAAAGTCGAAGGATCATCTCAATGCTCGCAAAGACTTACAAGTAATGAACATAAAACGTGATATCTGGCTAGATGAGAATGAAAAGTATGCTCCTGCCATTTTTTCAATGAAAAATAGGGATAAAGATGCATTCCTTCGAATTTTAAAGAATGTGAAGGTATCTGATGGGTATTTGAGTAACATCTCTAGGTGTGTTGATTTGAAGAATCGTAAGTTATATGGATTGAAAAGTCACGATTCACATGTTTTGTTACAACAGTTACTACCATTGGCATTGCGTTCATTATTACCTGAAAAATTTACTACTGTTGTACTGCAATTCTACACATTTTTCAGGCAATTATGTGAGAAAACTCTATATCCTTTACAGCTTGACAACCTACAGGAGAGGTCTGTATTGACCCTTTGTGCAATGGAGATGATCTTTCCTCCCTCGTTTTTTACTGTCATGATGCATTTAACTGTGCATTTGGTTGATGAAGCTAAATTAGGAGGCCCCATTCATTATCGATGGATGTATCCAATTGATAGGTATTTTATTTATATGTTTCTAGTTAAGTAAACAATATTTGGAATTTAAATAAATGCATAATATTATTATTATTTTTCACAGATATCTTGGGCATTTGAAAGCATACGTGAGAAATAAAGCTCAACCAGAAGGCTCTATTGATGAAGGCTATTTGGCCGAGGAGTGTCTCACATTTTGTTCCAGATATTTGGATGATATTGAGACAAGATTTAATCAAGTTGGACGTGTTGAAAACACATCAACTCAATCTCAAATGCATCAGAAATCAAAAATATTTCCTACTATTGGCCGATCAGTTGGGAGGACCTCATACGCGACACTGACAGAATTGGAGTTATTACAGGCACATAGATATGTGATACTGAATAGTGAAATTTCAGATCCATTTATTGAAGAGTTGAGGATACAAACAAAGAGACGAATGAGAGGCCGAAAACGAAATTAAAAAGATATAATGAAAGCTGTGAATAAAGAGCTGGTAGAATGGTTTGCACGACATGTAAGTTTATAAATATTGCAATAAATACAAATATTAGTTTGACACATAAAATTTGCAAATATATTAAATTATATTTTTATTTTTCAGATCATGAATACTGATACTCGAGCAGACTTGTCATAATATTTGAAGTTTCTTGCTAGAGGTCCTATAAAACAAGTTAGAAAGTTCGACGCTTATAATGTGAATGGTTTTAGATTTCGTACAGTCGATCGAGAAATGGGTTTGAAAACACAGAATAGTGGTATATTTACATTTTCTGAAGTGGAATACTATGGAAAGTTGCATGATATTATTGAATTAAACTACCACGGGCATTTTTCTGTTATTTTATTCAAATGAAAATGGGTCGTTATTATCAGAGGTGTTAAAAGAGATTCCTTGCAATTTACTTCTGTAAACTTCTCTCTCTTGATGGATGTTGGTGATCCTGAACTGCATGATCCATATATCTTAGCATCACATACAAAAATGGTATATTATGTGAATGATGTTGTGGATGAAGGGTGGAGTGTAGTTACTCACGTAATACAAAGATATTTGTATGATATGGGTGATGAAGTGGAAGATTTGACCTCTGCAATTGAATTTCATCATCAACAGGAAGCATAATTATTTGTCCATCATGATATTGAAAATATTAGTCTAGCAAGGATGAATGAAGTGGATGAAGCAATGGAGAAGGAAAACGACATGATTGAAGGGGAAAATGATTGTATGTACAATTATTTATTCATTCAGCAACCACTTGTTTCATTTCTGTAGTCATTCATTATCATTGTTATATATATTTTGTTTGTTAGTACTGGGAATCTATTATCATTTTTAATTTTTTTTCTGCATAAATTTTTTGAAATATATATTCTGAACTTAATTTTATTTGATTAAATGATAGGAATGCCAAGGAAGAAGCGGTACACCATTTCATCTACTTCTGTGACAGATAACGATCCGTCTGTCCCCACGGCATCTGAGGCAGCAGCTGCCTACATCCCTGCATCATCTCCCCCTGCACCATCTCTGACACCGTCAATGGATGTCTCATTAGAGGATGAGTCATCGCCTCCCCCTACAGGAGCCTCAGCAGTTGGGAAGTGACACGCCCCTTCCAGTTCATCATGGACATTCTGGAGGGTCACACTCATAGGTACAAATTTTAATTAAATTAATTTATTTAATTTTGTTTATAGTAATTGTTTGCTAATTGAAGATGAAAAAAATGCAACTGTGGAAAAACACTTAAAAAGTTCTGATATTTGGAACATGAATGGCGAGAAAATAGTGGTGCCATTTGATTCTTATGGGGTCCCGACGGATGACGCCGCAGGTTTACTTGGTCAGATTATAGGTCAGCTGGCAGCGGAGCCCATTTCCCTGCCTATTTCATATGATGATTGGAGGCATATGCCTCCAAACTGGAAAAATGAAGTTTTTGATTCTCAGATAAAGGTAATTTTATTACTTTATGGTTTAATTGAATGTAATGTTACTAATATATTCAAAATGAATTTTTGTATACAGATGTTCTTCCACTTTACCATTGCTGATGTGGTAGCACGGAAGTGGACATTGAAAAATCTTGGAAAAAAATGGAAAGATTTCAAATGGAGGTTGTGGTGTGATGCCAATGATACTTCATGGACCGTGCAGCAGATATATGAGAAGCTACCCAGTGGGGTACCGAAAGAACAATTGAAAGTTTTTGTCGATATCCATCGTGATGAGAAACAGATGGTATTGAAATATATATTATTATATTATCCTCATTTTACATTTATACATGTACATGAAGAAGAGATAGACATTGAATACATTACTGTTAAATTGAATTTTATTTATTTCAGGATCTTTCAAGACAGAATGCATCAAACCGGGCAAAACAAGTCATCCCACACACTGCGGGCTCAAAAAGCTTTTTTAGAAGCCGAATGTCATTGGTAATCTTTTATTTAGTTTAAATATTTATAAGACAATATTATCTATTTAACATATTTAATTGTTGATTTATCTTTTTTTAATGCAGTCATAGAGTTTAGGGCATGGAGCATCCCAAACAGAACTGTGGCTGGATGTTCATAAAAAAACAGATGGAAGTTTTGTTAATGAACCTGCCAGAGAAGTTGGGGTATGAAGTCAATTATTTATTATAATAACTTATTATCAGTTTTTACTGTGTTAATATATATTGATTTTTGATTTATAGGTAAAAATTAAAGAAATATGGGATGTCAATCATGAGCAATCCTACTCAGTCTCCCAGGATGACCCGGTTGGTAAAGTCCTTGGGAAGGAGCATCCTAGTAGAGTGTGCGGGATGGGTTTTGGACCCGTACCATCTGAGGTCTTTGGCAGGCCATCAGGGATTTCGGCTACATCTACTCTTGGTTATAGTCATTTCATACCTGAAGATACTCAGAGGGATATGTCTTCTCTACAAAACACAGTTCACCAGCAGGGGGATCAGATATCTGCTTTGCAGAAAGAGTTGCTTGAAATACGTCAGCATATGAGCAGATATGCCCCCGGTGGTAGTGCATTTGCTAGTGGTGAGCAGGTAAATCACAAAAAAATCAAAATCATTTAGTTTGCACACTTTTATTGGTTTTAAGTTTAATTATAAATATGCAACAATATTTAATTTTCAATATAATGTTCTTATAGGTGGAAGCAGGTAGTGGAGATGAAGGTGGAGAGGGTAACGATGCAGCATCCGATGATGAGTAGTAGTGTTGTTGATGTGTTGAACAAGTATGAGAACGGTTGGTTTGTATATGTAACATGTATATGGCACATAGTTGCCACCAAACATTTCCATGTCCTAACATTTTTTTGATTTATCATGTTTCCTTCTATGCATTTTATTTATTTATGATGTTTCATTTTATGTCTTGATTTCTCGAGTGTGGTATACATCATTCCATTTAGGCCTGTGTTTGAATTGGTACCACATCCAATGAGAATACCATATATGTAACCCATATTCATACCATTTCTACTATATAGCAGCATTCGGGTAGCCCCATTGTGTAAGCTCGATTCATACCATAACTGATTCATAGAAGTACATAGGCAGTCCAACTGTGTAAGTCCCATTCATATCATTGTTGCTCCATAGCAGCACCTGGGTATCCTAGCTGTGTAAGCCCAATTCATACCATCACTATCAAGGCCCAATGATCCACAACACATTACACAGGCATGAAGAAATTCCCACCTAACAGGCTAATCTTAGACTATACAACCAACATACCAATTATGCTGATAAAGAACTCACGCTCTTACTGACATGGAAAGAGTGTATCTTGGAATCCTCCCACAATACCTAAATTTAACCGTTATCAGTATAACATGAATCTAAGCATGTATACACTCTATTAAAACACCTAATATGCATCATTACAATAACATCCAAATAATCATAGTTTAACTTAACTTATCCCCCAAATAACCATGTCAATTATTCATATTAGTCTTAACAAAACACAAGCACTACCCATGCTTTTACATTCACAATACCAAATACAATGATATTACTAACTGAATACCAAACCACAATCCACCTATATTCCATCACTATAGAACAAAGTATCTAAACTTACTTTCATTTTTTTAATGAACTCATAGACCTAGGATAAGTCCTCTCTTGGATTACATACATACAAGAAAACCCTCATCAGGTGGAAATGAGAATCACTATTTCACTTGATTAGAACACTCCAATCACCAATATCCCAAGATACATCTCAATATTACTAGTCTCTCTCAACCCTAGTTCACATGTCACATCCTATATAGGATACAACTCATGGAGAAGCATCTATGAACCCATCTCAAATATCACGAGGAAAATCATAGGCCAATATACCCACTCGAGGGTTCTCATGCATATCACAAATCCCATACCCAATCTAACTATGAAATCTAGGTTACTAATCCTAACTAGAAATCGACACACCATACTTCCCCTAAAGGATAAAGATCACATACATGCACATATATATTAATGACATTATCTTATGATAATAATTATTGTGAAAAATCAATATCATTTGGTTTGGTTAAGTATAATTCCACCAATAAGGTATTTAGGAAAACATTAGATAAGTTGTTGAAATTTTAAAAAACTCAAACCTATTTTCTTTAATGAAGTCAATAACAACTATATCATGATGCATCCCATCCAACCTGCAACATGATGACCATCTTGGGATGTATACATGAAACTCTTATCTCATATCCAATGACATAACTCAAATCCTCAATAGGAATCATGTATAACCTACAAGATCATAAACCATACTCTCTCAAGCACCATGCACGGTTAGCGTGTTGTCCAACCTAAAGCACACGCCAATTCACAAGTTACCCATTTTCTATAGTAGGAATTAACAACCAACCCAAAACACACAACAAACCATACCATAACATACATTCTATAACTACTCAAACGTCCATCTTTGGAACAAATTCTATACCCATATAAACATAATTTGTTCTATCCCATAACACAAATCCATTGTTAAAAAACCCAACCCATATCACAGTCCACCCATGGATGTTATATCGGCCAACTTAGATCATAACCAATTACATATCATTACACATCACCATGGTTAGCATGATGACATAAATTGTATCAAAATTCATAACCATTTATTATATAGAGTATTAGTATCCATATAATATAAATCAACCCTTCTTAAAACACATAATAAATTAAAGAAACTAAAAACACATATACATCTTGGGGGTCACATGGATTGGTTACTCACCAAATTGTGATACATACCTTTCCTTAGGTTGGACTCCATAACATACAAAATTTTCTCATATCCTATTTTTCAATGAATACTACCATGTTATTTGTTTGTATGGTGTCTCCTGTTCAATATTCTGGTTTGATTTGTTTTTCAGGGAAGTGGTGTGGTAGGAGCAGAAATTTTTTTTTTCCAGGTCAACATTTCGCGGCGGTTTAAACCGCCGCTAATGCCTTACTGGTCAGCATTTAGCGTTGGTTTTAACCACCGCTAATTCCTTATTGGTCAGTATTTAGCGGCGGTTATAACCGTCGCTAAATGTATTATGTTTAAATTTAGTGGCGGTTTTCACCCCCGCGACATAGGCGCATCAAACGCTAGAATATAGCGGCGGTTAAAACCGCCGCGAAAAAAAAAGTATCATCTACTTATAAAACCACCACGAAATGGACAGAAACCGTCGTGAAAAGAGGCATCTACGACGCTTTTCTTAAACCGCCTCAAAATAGTAAAAACCGCCGCTAATAGATTGCCGATGCCCAATTTCGCGGCAGTTTTTGTAAACCGCCGCCAAACCCTATAGCGGCGGTTTAAACCGCCGCCAAATGAAAAAAAACTGCCGCTAGGGGCCGGTTTTGTTATAGTGATAGTTTAGTGTCTTTGGAAACTAGGAATATAATCTTCTAATCGTGGTGAAAGATCTTCAACATCTCCCATAAAGATCTTCCTTTTTTTTACCTAAAACCTTTATTTATATCCTGGGGAAAAGAAAACATAAAAGGGTGAGCTCAAATGCTTAGTAAGGGTAAAAAAAAGAAATATCAATCACATCATATTCATAAGAACATAACTTTTGGAAATCTTAACCTGCAAAAGAGATCATAATTTCATAACATGGAATAAATAGTAGTAGTGAAATGTAATCCCAATACTCATAACTTAAAACATAAAACTTTGTGGCATACACACATAATCATAGATAATCATTTCTTATTAGTCAAGACTCATTTCCAAGACTATCTTAGTGGACAAAGTCCATTTCTGAACCGAGTTCACTCCTCGTTTCAGTCCTGTTTCACTGAACCGGTATAACCTACTGTTCCAGCCATGTCTATGTCATGAGATATAAAATCTTTACCCAATGAATTTTAGGGAGATATAGGTCCCACCCATCTTATAATGATACCATTCTAATGTGTGCCACAAAATCATAAACCATACATCATAGCATAACCCATGTAATAAAAATGGGAATCTTAAACATCATGAAATCATAAAACAATTCATATAGGAGAAAGGAATTCATAAAAATATTTCCATCACAACATAATCAAATTCATGTAATAACAGGGATAGAAACAGAACCCTTTATTATCTTAGATGGAAAATAATTTTGATAAAACACTTGAACTCCATTCTTGAGGAAAATATCCTTTCTACTTCAAAAACACTTTTCCTTTCTTAACATGTCATACATTTCTAAACTAAAAGAAGTTGATTAAAAATAAACTTGAAAACTTGTAAAGGAATATTCTTGGAAATAATTTTTTAAAAATCCATTCATGTCGTATAATTTAAAAAAAACATTCTTGGTACTTTTGTCGGAAAAGTCAAAAAGTACCCCGTACGAAAAACGACAAAAGATTCCTTTAATATCCTTTACTAAAAACTCACCGAAGGGTAAAATTGGATTTAAAAAATTTTAGGTGGAAGGAAATAATATTACATATTGAGGAAACATGGATGTGGATGATAAAATACACCCCAGTAAATACTAAAGTATAAACAATCTCGGATAAAAATGGGATTGTGATATTTCCCTTACCTTAGGTCCGATTTGCTTCGTATGTGTCAAAACCTCCTGTATAATGATTTAAATAATGTCATTGACTTATTCCAGAATCATACTCATTGTTATGATATCATATATGGTTCACTTATGGCTTTATATTACCCATTCTTTTGTAAATCCCATGTTAAAGTGCGTTTTGGGTAAAATCGTTTCATTTGTCGTCCGTGTTTTGACTTGTAATAATTCATATGATTACTTAGATCATGATTACTTAATTCCAGAATATAAAAACATTATTTATATATAATATATATTCATAATATATATATATATATATATATATAATAGATCAGTAAATGGAAAGAAATACACCGTTCATGGAGACGGTAGACCGTACGTACGCATGAACGCTGTTTTCTTTTCCTTATTGAGTTGAATGGAACTAAGTAGATGACATAAATATATATACACATAAATAAAGAATCATTATTATGTCATATATTTCATTATTACTTATTATATATACTTTATAATCATTCATGAATGGTTAACGTGGAGAATGAATCTCATCGCGTCGTGGAGACGGTAGTCCGTACGTACGCACGAGCGATGATATCGTTCTCATGATCGTGGAATTGTATTGTAGTGTATGTATACTATTTCAGAATCAATATCACTTTACAATAATCATATATAGTTATTATGTGCACCATTATACCCATCCAAGTAAGGTGGTGGTGGAAAATAGATTACACCACGACGTGGAGATGGTATTCCGTACGTACGCACGTGCGGTGATTTCATTTTCCGTAGGATGGATAAATGGTAAAATAAGGTTGTTTCATAATTATAATAACATATCAGTATATAAGTGATACTGATGTTATTACTTCATAATTAAACAACCTAATAATAATAAGTGTAAGAAGAAATAAAGATGAAAGAATCGGTAACGGACATTACCTCTTCTTTGAAGCGCCTCTTTGAGTCTTCCTCTTAGAGAACTAAAATTGGTCTTTTAAGAAGACCAGGACCTCTAGTATGTTTCTAGGGAATTGGAGAAGAGAATTTGGTAGGTGTTGGATGAGCTTGAAGGCTCAAAGTGGTGTGAGGAAGAGAGGGAAGAGGTTCCCTTTTGTAAGGGAGGAGAGGGGCACCTTTGGAATAACTAAAACTATTATTTTATTATAAAGTCAAATTCGATTTTAAATAGCTCCAAATTGATTAATTTAGAATATAAGGTGGGGATGGGTCGAAATACTCTCATCCAATATAATTTATACAAGTTTAATTTCCTATTTTAACCTTATCATTTAGATTTAACATTAAGTAAAATAATTTTACTTTTACCGTGTCTTCTTGTGTTCTTATACTATAAGGTTAATAAACTTATTATAAGAAGACAAACAAACCCCAAGTTATTTATTATTAATATATATAACCTTATCTAAGTCATTGTGCCTAACCTTAGATTTTTAGGAATAAAATAACAATTAATAATATAATATTTTTTTTAAAAACTATTTTATGTCAATTTTGACACTATTTTGTAATTATTTTTGTGAAAATCATAACAGAATGATTAGTTCGAAAAAAGTTAATTAAATCAATAATAACATGTCATATTAACCTAGAAAATTATTTTATTTCATAAAAAGTCCGAAATTACATTTATTTGGGTATTTATAACATCAATTATGTCAACATTTCATTAATAAGATAATTACTGCATCATCTTTGTGTCATAAATAAATTAAATTATTTAATGTCTAAAAATTACAAATAAAATACCATTATGTATTAAATCTTTTTTCTTTCTAGTTAATATTTATAGTCGAATTTAGCTTATGTATAACCCTATATTAAAAATGATTTACTTATTAAACTTTGATTTTAACTATTTTAACCCTTCTTTAAATAAATTAATAATAAATGTCCTAATCTAATCCAAGTGGGCCTAAATGGTCATATTTTATTCCTAAGGTTGTTTTTGGTCGAATTACAATTATCCAATATAATTAGGACATGTGTTAGAGTAATAATAATATCATTTTTACCCTTAATTACCCTTTTTACTTTTAACCGTGGTAAAAAAAGTAAAAAGTTACTATTCACCGAAAATTATTTTCATCTCATTGAACCACATTTTACTTACTGACATTAATCGTGTCTCTCAGATTTTTGAAATTCCACTCACAGAAGCGGTAAAATTAAGTTTTATGAAAAATTTATTTTTTTTAACTACCACTTAGTGGCTTCACTATTAATCAAAAAATGAAAGTTTCCAGAAAAATACCAAAAATCAGGCCTAAGCTATATTTGATATTATGAATTCAAAAATTATTTCTATTTTACCAAATTCAAAACATATCAGTTTCATTACTTAATTTAAAAATTAAATCCCGTCGTCAAAACAAATAGCGTGTTTTTAAGAGATAATAAATATCAAAAGATTGACACTTGCTTATGTATGGTTTAAATGTGAAATTACATTCAATGACCAAAATTGTATTAAATTGTAAAAATATATTCTAAATATATTTTAAAACCACTCAAATTAATAATTTATCACTATTAATTATTTCGATTGAAAAAGTTGTTTTTAATTACAATTTAGTAAATTTCACTATTCATAAAAATATGAAAGTTATCCGAAAAGTACCAAAATTTCTCCATAAGCTAATTTTGATATTCCGAATCCAAAAATGAAGTCCATTTTGAAAAATAAAATTTAAAAAAGTGGTTATTACTATTCATAACAGCTTGTTTTAATAATATTTTAATAGCATATCGTTGTTTAGTGAAACTCGGTATTGCGTACTACACACGCTATCGAGGAAGGTCGCGATTGCGTGTAATGCAAGGCAAGTCAAGGATTCCTGTTGTGAAAGCTCCTTTTGGTGTAGCGTATAACACAAGACATTAATGAAATTAAAAAAATATTTTTCATAAAATCTCGGGCTGTTATATTCTACCCCCCTTAAAATGAATTTCGCCCTCGAAATTTTTCGGGGTTGTAAATGGTTTACTACTCGAAAGTTTCTTTAATAGAAACCCACATCGTAAAAAGGAATACCAAAAATTGGCTTTAAAAACTAAAGTATGAAACGTAACAGTTACCAAAATAAAGTAATCACTGGGTTTCCACATAGGTGAAAATATGGATATGGAAGAGAAATCTAACCATCATGTTCTGATAGAGAGTGGTAGAGAACATGGATATGGAAAATACAAAAATCACAAAGCCATAAATTTGTGATGGTTTAAGGTACCATCTGAATCATCAGATATAAGATCACTAGGACAACATTTTTGGTTTTCAAGATCATTTCCCTAAAGTTGATGAAATTGGAATTAGAAGAAATACTTTCGTGATTTTGGTATAGTCTCACCGTTGGTCGTTCTTTGGAAAATTTCCACTTTATCTCTTAAATAAATGAAGTAGAATTTGTCATTCGTGATGTGTTAGTAGATCATGTGATAGAATGATGGGTCATTCCATCTGTCTTAAACAAAAGGTTAGAAAAGTTATAAAAAAATACATAAGTCCATCTATAGTGAGATTAATCATATATGGTTCCTAAAATGGACTTATACTTCATATATCATACTGCTTAATATAATAAAACTAGTTTATACTAAACAGGGACTTCCTGTAGGCCAGTGGTAGGCGATAAAGGCTAGTCGCACTTCAGTTGTGGGTTCGATTCCCATAGCCTTGTCCGACGCGATGGGTTGTCGCTCGTCCTGCAGGTTGTCCTTTTTCTAAAACTATATTACAATAACATCCCATCAATGATATCGAAAAAAAACTTATATCCTTAATACTAACTTATGTCCAACATAATCAATTCCAATTTTTAGGCTTATCTAAAATACTTTGGTCCAAGATCATAGTATAAAGAAAATGATTACTTGTAATGTCACATAACAATTACGTGAATGCCATCATTTATCCCCCATTTATCATAAGATATATCTTGTTAGTAAAATTACAAACATGTGAATACCTTAATCATGTATTCTCTTGAAGAATGAATACCCATTAATTGAACCATAGTGAAAACATGAATGCAGTTAAAAGTTAACACTTTCCACATACCAAAATCCTCAAAATTCTATATACTCAAACCATGACATCACTTAGTCCTTATATCAATCATGAGCTCATGAATACTATCAAATGTTTCATTTTCACTTTTTCCCTTCATTATGCACATATCATCTTTTTTTCCAAAAATATCTCAATCACTTTCCATGGTTACCGGTACCATAAAATTATTGAAAACCACAATAGACCAATACATAAATATTCCAATATTCCACGATACTATATACAACAATATTTTGGAATCCCATTAGATAAACACTTAATCATTCCACCACATTGTTCTCATATTCAACATCGCCAATGGTGATCGCATGTGACTTCCCTTTGTCCCTTGCCTTAAGTGGTTTCTCATGTCGATCATCATTAACCCTTGGATTTGGGCATTGATTAGCATAATGCCCCATTTCATTGCACTTGAAGCATTGAAGTGTTGTTGGTGCGTTCTCTGTAGTCTTTTCTTTATTCACCTCATTAGAAACCCTTTTTCCATTACTTCGACACTCAGCTGCTCGATGACCTTCTTTTCCACACTTAAAACATTTTCTAGTCCCTTTAAGACAATCTCCACCATTCTTCTTTCTACACTTTGAGCATAAAGAAACATTCATATTCTTTTCACCATTATTCTGATATTTCTCCTTGAACTCCATCTTTCGTTTCTTGTCAAAACTATGAGATGGATAAGTAACAAAAACTTCCATTTCTACCTTGATAGCACACCGCACAATTTCTTCATAGCTACTGAAGTCTCTTATAGCTAATTCCCTTCGAAGATTTGGTTTTAAGCCACTGAAGAATCGATCAACTTTACTTTCAGGTTGGATGATAAATCCAGATGCATACCTTGCAAGCCTGGTAAAATTCGCTTCATATATACCAACAGATTCTTCATCCTTTTGCTTTAGTTTAAGAAAATACTTATCCATCTTTGTCTGAAGAATACGAGGGAAGTACTTATTGAAAAATAAGTTCTTGAACTCGTCCCATTCCATGGACTCAATTTCATCTCTTGGCCTCATATTCTTGATAAGATTCCACCATTGATCAGCTTCACCTTCCAAATGATATACTGCTAAGATGACTTTATCATGTTCAGAACATTGAAGAACTGAAAATATCTTTTCAGTAGTACTGATCCATTGTTCAGCAACAAGTGGATCAGAAGACCCACTGAAAGAAGGTGGACGTTGCCTCATGAAGGACTCAATAAAATATTGTTCCCTTCTATGCTCATTTGGAAGTCCAGAATGATTCATAGCCTATGTAAGTATATCAATAAGATTTTTCACTCCATCTCCCATAACACTTGTTTGTTCAGGAGGACAATCATTACATTTTCCATTTCATTGACCAACACGGTTCCTTTGGGTTCCAGCCATCGTCTAAAACCCAAAAAAGAATAGTGTGAGAGGCAAAAATCATGCTAGGGAAAACAACATAGTAAAGGGGGAGTACCCTCAATATATAACATCTTAGGTTAAATTCTAAGACAGTTACCATAGTTCTAGGACTATATTTTATATGTATACTTATCCCTAGGGACATCCCTAAACATACCGTAGAAACATCTTTAGGGATTTCACTATCGTTTTCGCATCCTAGTTTCCAAAGTTTGACTAAACCTTTCCTCTGATACCAACTGTAGAGACCTGAAGCTTGACATACATGGACATTACATTACTTTTGCGGAATACTTAGTACATTACAAAAACACACACACAAGGACCGTAATAGTTTAGTGTCTTTGGAAACTCGGAATATAATCTTCTAATCGTGGTGAAAGATCTTCAAAATCTCCCATAAAGATCTTCCTTTTTTTACCTAAAACCTTTCTTTATATCCTAGGGAAAATAAAACATAAAAAGGTAAGCTCAAATGCTCAGTAAGGGTAAACAAAAGAAATATCAGTCACATAATATTCATAAGAACATAACTTTTGGAAATCTTAACCTGCAAAAGAGATCATAATTTCATAACATGGAATAAATCATAGCAGTGAAATGTAATCCCAATAATCATAACTTAAAACATAAAACTTTGTGGAATACACAGATAATCATAGATAATCATTTCTTATTATTCAAGACTCATTTCCAAGACTATCTTAGTGGACAAAGTCCATTTCTGAACCGAGTTCACTCCTCCTTTCAGTCCTGTTTCACTGAACCAGTATAACCTACCGTTCTAGCCATGTCTATCTCATGATATATAAAATCTTTACCCAATGCATTGGAGGGAGATATAGGTCCCACCCATCTCATAATGATACCATTCTTATGTGTGCCACAAAATCATAAACCATACATTATAGCATAACCCATGCAATAAAAATGGGAATCTTAAACATCATGCCATCATAAAACAATTCATATAGGATAAATGAATTCATAAAAATATTTCCATCACAACATAATCAAATCCATGTAATAATAGGGATAGAAACAGAACCCTTTATTATCTTAAATGGAAAATAATTTTGATAAAACACTTGAACTCCATTCTTGAGGAAAATATCTTTTCTACTTTAAAAACACTTTTCCTTTCATAACATGTCATACAATTATAAACAAATAAAATTTGATTAAAAATAAACTTGAAAACTTGTAAAGGAAGATTCTTGGAAATAATGTTTTAAAAATCCATTCATGTCGTATAAGTTAAAAAAAACATTCTTCGTACTTTTGTCGGAAAAGTCAAAAAGTACCTCGTACGAAAAATGACAAAAGATTCCTTTCATATCCTTTACTAAAAACTCACCGAAGGGTAAAATTGGATTTAAATAATTGTAGGTGGATGGAAATAATATTACATATTGAGGAAACATGGATGTGGATGATAAAATACACCCCAGTAAATACTAAAGTATAAACAATCTCGGATAAAAATGAGATTGTGATATTTCCCTTACCTTAGGTTTGATTTGCTTCATATGTGTCCAAACCTCCTATATAATGATTTAAATAATGTCATTGACTTATTACAGAATCATACTAATTTTTATGATATCATATATGGTTCACTTATGGCTTTATATTACCCATTCTTTGGTAAATTCCATGTTAAAGAGCATTTTGGGTAAAATCGTTTCATTTGTCGTCCGTGTTTTGACTTGTAATTATTCATATGATTACTTAGATCATTATTACTTAATTCCAGAATATAAAACATTATTTATATATAATATATATTCAGAATATATATATATATATATAATATCAGTAAATGGAAAGAAATACACCGTTCATGGAGACGGTAGACCGTACGTACGCATGAACGCTGTTTTCTTTTCCTTATTGAGTTGAATAGAACTAAGTAGATGAAATACATATATATAAAAATAAATCCAGAATCATTATTATGTCATATATTTAATTATTACTTATTATATATACTTTATAATCATTCATGAATGGTTAACGTGGAGAATGAATCTCATCGCGTTGTGGAGACGGTAGTCCGTACGTACGCACGAGCGATGATATCGTTCTCATGATCGTGGAATTGTATTGGAGTGTATTTATACTATTTCAGAATCAATATCACTTTACAATAATCATATATAGTTAATATGTACACCATTATACTCATCCAAGTAAGGTGGTGGTGGAAAATAGATTACACCACGGCGTGGAGACGGTATTTCGTACGTACGCACGCGCGATGATTTTGTTTTCTGTAGGATGGATAGATGGTGAAATAAGGTTGTTTCATAATTATAATAACATATCATTATATGAGTGATACTGATGTTATTACTTCATAATGAAACAACCTAATAAGAAGAATTGGAAGAAGAAATAAAGATGAAAGAATCTGTAACAGACATTACCTCTTCTTTGAAGCGCCTCTTTGAGTCTTCCTCTTAGGGCACTAAAATTGGTCTTTGAATAAGAAAATGACCTCTAGGATGTTTCTAGGGAAGTGTAGAAGAGAATTTGGCAGGGTTTGTCTGAGCTTGAAGGCTCAAAGTGGTGTGAGGAAGAGAGAGAGGAGGTTCCATTTTATAAGGGAGGAGAGGGGCACCTTTGGAATAACTAAAACTATTATTTTATTATAAAGTCAAATTCTGTTTTAAATAGCTCCAAATTGATTAATTTCGAAGATAAGGTGGGGATGGGTCTAAATCCTCTCATCCAATATAATTTAGACAAGTTTAAGTTCCTATTTTAACCTTATCATTTAGATTTAACATTAAGTAAAATAATTTTACTTTTACCGTGTCTTCTTGTGTTCTTATACTATAAGGTTAATAAACTTACTATAAGAAGCCAAACGAACCCCAAGTTATTTATTATTAATATATATAACCTTATCTAAGTCATTTGGACGAACCTTAGATTTTTAGGAATAAAATAACAATTAATAATATAATATTTGTTTTAAAAACTATTTTATGTCAATTTTGACACTATTTTGTAATTATTTTTGTGAAAATCATAACAGAATTATTAGTTCTAAAAAAGTTAATTAAATCCATAATAACATGTCATATTAACCTATAAAATTAGTTTATTTCATAAAAAGTCTGAAATTACATTTATTTGGGTATTTATAACATCAATTATGTCAATATTTCATTAATAAGATAATTACTGCATCATCTTTGTGTCATAAATAAATTAAATTATTTAATGTCAAAAAATTACAAATAAAATACCATTATGTAGTAAATCTTTTTTTCTTTCTAATTACTATTTATAGTCGAATTTATCTTATGTATAACCCTATATTAAAAATTATTTACTTATTAAACTTTGATTTTAACTATTTTAACCCGTCTTTAAATAAATTAATAATAAATGTCCTAATCTAATACAAGTGGTCTTAAATGGTCATATTTTATTCATAAGGTTGTTTTTGGTAGAATTACACTTATCCAATAGAATTATTACATGTGTTAGGGTAATAATAATATCATTTTTACCCTTAATTACCCAATTTACTTTTAACCGTGGTAAAAAAAAGTAAAAAGTTACTATTTACCAAAAATTATTTTCATCTCATTGAACCACATTTTACTTACTGACATTAATTTTGTGTCTCGGATTTTTGAAATTCCACTCACAGAAGCGGTAAAATTAAGTTTTATGAAAAATTCATTTTTTTAACTACCACTTAGTGGTTTCACTATTCATCAAAAAATGAAAGTTTCCAAAAAAATACCAAAAATTAGGCCTAAGCTATATTTGATATTATGAATTCAAAAATGATGTCTATTTTACCAAATTCAAAACATATCAGTTGCATTAATTAATTTAAAAATTAAATCCCGTCGTCAAAACAAATAGCGTGTTTTTAAGAGATAATAACTATCAAAAGATTGACACTTGTTTATGTCTGGTTTAAATGTGAAATTACATTCAATGACCAACATTGTATTAAATTGTAAAAATATATTATAAATATATTTTAAAACCACTCAAATTAATAATTTATCACTATTAATTATTTCGATTGAAAAAGTTGTTTTTAATTACAATTTAGTAAATTTCACTATTCATCAAAATATGAAAGTTATCCGAAAAGTACCAAAATTTCTCCCTAAGCTAATTTTGATATTATGAATCCAAAAATGAAGTCCATTTTGAAAACTAAAATTTTAATAAGTGGTTATTACTATTCATAATGGCTAGTTTTAAAAATATTTTAATAGCATATCGTTGTTTATTGAAACTCGGTATTGCGTACTACACACGCTATCGAGGAAGGTCGCAATTGCGTGTAATGCAAGGCAAGTCAAGGATGCGTGTTGTGCAAGCTCATTTTGCTGTAGCGTATAACACAAGACATTAATGAAATTAAAAAGAATATTTTTCATAAAATCTCGGGCTGTTACAACCAAAGGTTCCTAAAAAAATATGTAGTCAATAAAAGTGTGTGCACTTGTATAATTAAATAATTATAATGCATAAGTAAATAGTTATCAGATTATCAATTATTATTTATTTGACCACATAAACCCCCAGTTTCCTAGGGACATCTGCATCTCATTACCTACTTTGACCCATGTCAGATTCTGAACCATAGTTACCATTAATTATCACAATTTATATATGATAAAATACATAAAACATGTAAATCAGTTTGGCATGAGTAATGTGCAAATATAGCTCTAACCTCATGGGTCTAATGTGAGAGAGACTAAATGAAGTAAAATATCTTTCTCGGTAAAGGGGAAAAATTCTCATAGTATTTTACCTGACCTAACTCCAAGTGCTCTCATGGTCCCTTGGAAATAAAAATGGAAGCAATCACGATCTTCCTCCCTAAAGGATCTCACAATATTTTAGAAATGAAAAAAATAATCACTCATGATTTTCCTCCCCAAAGTCTCTCACAGTCCTTTAGAAATCCCTTGCTAACACCCTAGTTAACCATTTGCTACTCCTTTCCAATATACCCACAACCAAGTTACACACAACCAATATCCATTTCCCAAATAAGTCCACTGATTAATTCAACAATTAATTATTCATTCCCATTTACATTAATTATTTAATCACATCAATTTAATTTATTAATTCAACAATTAACTAATCATCCCAATTCTATTAACTAACCCAACAATTAATTAATCAAATAAATTTCATTAATTAATTCAACAATTAATTAATCACCACAATTCCATTAATTAACCCAACGGTTAATTAATCACATCAATCCCTTTAATTAATTCAACAATTAATTAATAAAACCCAAAAAAAAACAATATTCCATAATTAATTTAATAATTAATTATTCCAATTAAAAATTCAACATTCAATAATTAATTAAATAATTAGTTATTTCTAATTTACAATTCAATATTCCGATAATTATCCTGACAATTATTTATCCCTAATTCCACAATTCAATTATTCAATCAAATCCCCAATTCCTCAATTAATTATTTGACCACATTAATTAATTAAATTATAAATTCCAATTACCAAAATAACCCTATTAATTCAAAAATAAAATAAACATATTTTATATCAAAATATGATATTTTCATAATAAACCATTTATCTCAATTCATCGACGAACAATCACCCAATGGAAATCCACAAAAATTAAGCAGAGTAACGACATAGAACGAGATCTGAACCTATAACCAAAATCTAGATTAAAAAAAATAAAGAACTTTTAAATATAAATCTAGATCTAAAATACTAGATCTAGATAAAAAAACTAGGTACTGATCTAAAAAAATAGAGAATAAATTCCATTAAAAAATAGAGAATAAAAGAAGATGAATGAGAAAGCAATCGGGAGATGATTCACTTATTAGGAGGGGTGCAGATCTTCGACGCGGGCTTCGAATCATGATTGTAATCCCTATGAGAGGCTTTGGAATTTAGAGAAAAAAATTATGGGTCGAGATAGGGTGTTTTAGGGTATTATATGGGGGTTTATGATTTTTTTAATAATTTTAAATGGATTAAAATCCTGTATGCACAATTTACTACTCGGAGAACACGATTTACCATAACTGTGTGCCTTAACATATGCCTCTTATAGGGGTGTACAATTTCTCATTTTAGGGTGTAAATTTTGAAAAACTGTGCACCAACCGTACAAAACCCTTATGTCAAGGGTTTCATGGTTTACTGGGCTAGGGTGAACAATTAGGGAAAGCTATGCGCCAATCATGAACTACGCTCTATCTTCCATTTTTCTCAAATTTATAACCAGACACACCCCAAGGTAAAACCCAAATGAAAAGTACTAAAAATAAGAAAAAATTGTACCTATTAATGAGCTCAAGACAACTCTATAAAAGGTTGGGATCTTACAATATCCCTACGTTATAATAGTTCATCCTCAAGCCGTACTCCCAAGCATCTCTAAGATTTCGAGTAAAAAAGATCAAGCCACTAGGCTTGTATCTCTACTTCCCTTTCCCATGTTTCCTCCTACACACACCCTTGTTTCCATAATACATTAAATATCAATATGGTCCTTCCCTGCAACACTTTATCACTATGATCCAACACACATATCAGATGCTCCTCAAAGGACACATCTATCCCAATCTCAACATCATCCAATTTGACACATATAAGTTTCTAGGTGATACATCCAAAGTTGTGATACATGGAAAAAATCGTACATAAAATTGTATTTCCCTGGAAGATCAATTGTTACTCCACCAACCCTATTCTCTATACAACCCCAAATGGTCCAATGAACCTAGGTTCCAACTTTCCCTGTCTCCATATCCTGTGGTGACCCAATCTAGGCAACTTCCAAAAGAATAATCAATAACCCTCTATAAAATCCAAGGGTCATTAACATCTATCAACATATTACTTCTATCTACTCTGATTATTATCCATATATTTCCAAATCATTTGAACCTATTCTAATGCCTCCTGCATGAGTCTTTGTCCTAAAATTTTTGACACACATACCTCCATCCATCATATAGAAGATATTCATGGCCTACCATAAAGTTACTCATATTTTTTGATCTTTATTGTTTCTTGATAACTGTCATTATAGGAAAAATCCACCAAAACTAGGTTCTTATCCCAATATCCCCTAAAATCTAGGACACATACTTGCAAAATATCCTCAAGAACCTGTATAGTATGATTAGAATTTCCATAAGTTTTTTGGTGGAAATTAATACTCAATAAAACCATCGTACCAAGAACCTTCTATAATCCCTGCCAGAAGTGCGAAGTAAAGCATGATTCATGGTCTAAAACTATAGTCCATGGAATCCTGTAAAGATGGAATATCTCCCAAACATATAAATATCCTGGCTGATCTACTAGGAAAGTCTTCTGTATGGGCAAGAAATGAACTACCTTCATCATTTCATCCATAATAACCTAAATAGAATCATTCTTCTGAGTAATCCTTGGGAGACCCAAAAAAAAGTCCTTGGTCACATATTCCCACTTACATTTTGAAATGGGATATAAATATAATAAAACAATAGGTCAATGATGCTCTGCCTTCACCTTATTATAAGTGTAACATCATGTCATGAACCCTACTATCTTATTCATTATCCTTGGCCACCAAAAATATCATTGTAGGTCATGATACATTTTGGTCACACCTGGATGTACTGACCCCTTAAAGTAATGAAATGACCACATCAAATCCTCTCATATTCTTGTAATAACAATAACCTAGTTCCTAAAATAGATGATATCATCTTCATGTATTCTCCAATATGAAGGTGAATCCCCACCTTTAAATATTTCCCTCATGGTCAAGCACTTTGGATCCTCATAATTTTTGTCTCTTACTCGGCTCCAATGTATAGAATCCACTAAAACTGATATGAGAGTCTTGTAGTTATTACTCTCCTGAACACCACACGTATCTCATCTAGTAGAGTCACCATTTTCCACACAACACTAGACTCCTAAATCACATGAGTCTGATTTTTCCTACTCAAAATTTCATCCACACTATTTCCTTTACTGGGCATATATGCTAGTTCAAAATAAAATGACTGCATATACTAAACCTACCTCTGATTCCATATATTATAATCTCATTGGGAGAATATATAATTTATGATCTTATGATCAGTATACATAGTAAACTTATTTCCCAATAGATAATGCCACCATCACTTCAAATCGTAAATAATTTCTGATAACTTGAGGTTGTGCGTAGGGTAGTTCTATTCACGTGGACTTAAATTTTGAAAACCATACACCATAAATAGATCTCCCTGTATCAACATAGCTCTGATTCCGATCCCATAAGCATCAAAATACACTATATACTGTTCACCTAAATCGGGTAGGATCAAGATTGGTGCTGATGTCAAATGCTTCTTCAACTCTTGGAATGCCTTCTCGTATGCTTCTAACCCTTCAAACTTTATACCTTTTTTGTTCAATACCATAATCAGTGCATCCAATTAGAAAAATTTCTAGATGTACCTCTAATATTATACAACTAAACCCAGAAATCTTTGGGTATCAAAAACATTTTTGGTATTCTCCCAAGAAACCACTCCCTATAATTTATCTAGGTCTACAGAGACACCTTCCTCGAAGATGATGTGACCTAATAAGCTTACTTGATCAATCCAAAACTAAAACATAGATAGATTGGAAAATTATATATGATCACTTATTACACTCAGTGTGATTTATAGGTGTTGGGCATGATCATCATGAGTCTTGGAGTACAACAAGATATCATCCAAAAATAGCACTACTGTCACATACATAGCTTATTTTAAATGCCTTTTTTATTTTAATTTCCTTAAATGCTTTGTTTTGGGGGTTTCCAAAGGTTTTATGGAGAATAGATGAGTTTTCATGAATTGGGCCAAACCGTGAGCCCAATTCCAGATTTAAAAATAAATTTTGTTTCTTTTATAACTTATTCTTTTTTTAATATTTTTCACTCATTACAACTCCTAAATGTCCTCCCCTGATATATTAACACCAAAATTAAAATTTGGAGCCTTTGGAAATCCATAACCAAGGTGTATATGGGTTTTTATTTTATGGATTGGGCCCGCCCGAAAGCCCAATTCCAGTTTTAAAAATACAATTTGATTGATTAATAACTTATTCATTTTTAAGGATTTTTTGGTGATTCCAAGCCTAAAACTCGTCCCTTGAACCCAGTAGCGCACCCAAGCTCTCTCGTCCCTCTTTGGAGCTCTTATACATCGCGATTGAGAGATAAACTTATTAGGGTTTCTAAAATCGGGTAGATTTGAAGAGGTAAATTCATTCCTACATAACTCCTTCTATTCTTACTATTTTCCCCCATTCCAATTAATACATGACCTTATAATTCTTTTTCTAATATCCATTAAATTTTTATCTGTTTTAAAATTCATATTATGGTCTATTTTGGGTCGTTTTATTCAGGATTTTTTTAGGTAAGTGTTTCCTTCTTGGTTTCTTCCTTTTCCCTTAGGGTTTCCTCTCTCTTTCATTATGTTATAAAATTTCTAGAAGTTAGGGTTTGATCCTAGGGTTTAATTTGGTGTATTTTTGGTCAAATATTGTGATCTAGGTCTGAATTTATCTTCCTTGTGGTGCGGCAGTTGTGCGGTTGACGTTTTGAACAAAGTTTTGAGGGATTTGACACTTCCAGTAGGTGATTCCGTGTGTAATAATTTCTAGATGATTTAGTTTTCTTGATTTACTTATTATGAATTCCCATAATATTCTGTGTGTGGTGAAATTTTTTTTATGTTGGATTTGGTTAAGCATTTATTTTTATAGTTTCATTTTAGCTTAAAATTTGGTGTTTTTCATGTGTAAACCTTTGGGTATTGTTTGGGATTGTTTTATAACATATGAATTTGGTTCAGTAAATCTTGTCTGGGATGAAAATTCTGATTTGGTGGGGTATTGGTGTGACACTAGGTCTTAAAGAGTTTTTTAAGGGTTTATGGTGTAAAAAATTATTGTACTTCTTGAAAGTGATTTTGAAAACGTGTGCGTTTCATGTGGATCTTTTGTGCTATTGTTTGAGGTGTTTGTATAACAGATGGGGGTTGTTTAATTAATGTTTTTGGGGCTTCCAATTATATTTTGAATATGTATTGGTGTGATTTTGTCCTTGAAATATGGGTTTGAAATGGTTTCTATTTGAAAATCTTTGGTACACTATTTAGAATTGTTTTATGAAGGTTTTGAGTAGTTTAATGATTTATGTAAGAGGTGAAACCATATTGGAAAACTGTTTTGGATTGTTTATACTTTAAAATGATCCATTTTAAATGTGAATAGTTCTGTTATGTGATGTTTATCATATTTTTAGGGACTTTATAAAATTGTTAAAGGATGTGCTGGATTGTGAAAGTTATGAAAAAAGTGTTGTGGGCTATTTTGGTGTGAGTTTGATTTCAAAATGCATTTGAATGAAAAGTGGAATTTGTGACTTATGTGATGTACATGGGGCTGTTTGGTGAATGTGTGATGTGGAAGTGTTATCTACATGTTAAAACTATATTTCTTGGCTTGTTGAACATGTTTGAGCATAAAGGGAAAACCCGGGTATCTATGTGGGTGGACGTGTACTAGTATTCTAGTGAATCCCTGGGGTTTGGCCTCAGTTTCACTTAGCAAGATTGACTCTTACAACTATAACTAAACTATGATGATGATTATTGGGGACCACTAAGTTATGGGTATGTTCCCTACTAGTGGATCGTGCACGAGAATGGATATTTGGGATGGTTACTATCACTGAGATACGAGGTACCTGGAACCCACAGCTAGCTAGTGCCTAGGGGTTATTTCCTATTGCTTGTGCTCATTAGTTACTTTATACTTAACATAGGCATATGGTACATTTGGATGGAAAATTCAGTATATTTGGTGTTTATTTTAAAAGTGTTAACCCGTTAAAATAGCCCACTTGAAAACCGTTTTTATTCAAAGTTGAATCTTTTAGAAATTGTAACTAGCTTTTCATGTTTTTGAAAACTTGCATGCTTTTGGTCTTTAAATGTTTATCACATGGAATATATTAGTGGTGGTATCCTAGTGGGCTTTCTCTCACACCCTACTTACACCTTTGGGTGTAAGTAGACTTTCTTATTTTATGTCACAGGATTGGGTACAGGTTCTATGCCTTTGGTTTGGGTTTTTAGCGGTCCATCGTGATACAGTGTCGTGGAGATGGATTGAGGGCGGTGCCTCTTTCCATGTGGAGGTTCATGGGCTATATTTTATTGGATTTGTACCTTTGTAATGGTGTTCAAACATTGTTTAATATTGTGTAATTCAGTTATGAATTTTTATTAAAAGATGTTTTGGTTTGAAAAATCCATATTTTATTTCTTGGATTAATTTGTTGTTTTAAGTATAAAAAAATTTGGGTAAATCATTTCCAATTATCATTTTATGATACCCGAGAACTTGTTACAATCCGTGGGGATCGGGAACGCCCTTCGGGCCTTGGCACGGGCCGGGTTTGGTGTTGGTTTGATGGTGACCAGATCTGGTTCGTGATAAAATGGTATCAGAGGAGGTTCGCTCTCTTTGGATCATGTTATTTAGGGAAGAGTCGGGATAGTATGGAGATCAGATTGTAGGGAATTGGTATTCTAGTTATGGGTAGTGTGCCGGATCACCACACCTCATGGTAGGAGTCAAGTGTCCAGGGGAAGTTGGGACCTTTTAGAGTCCTTTGGTTTTCTTGGTTTAACAATGATTAGGGGAAATGAAAAGAGAGTTGGGTTAATGGTCTCAGTAAGCTCGCAGGGCCTGGAAAGCCATGTGGAGCTGGGAATATTCCCTAGAACACTCTCCGTGATAGTGAAGTGATTGGAATATGGCCGCCAACCATATGTCCAAGTCACCCACTGAAACTAGTTTTCTCTCGCACTGTCTTGTGTTCTTTAGTTTTGAAATCTTGGAACTTTGGTTTTAAACTGACTTGGTTTTAAGAAGTGTAAAGTTTTTGTGAAATGATTTTCAAATAAATATGGAATGTTTTGATTTATGAAATGGTGGAACTGAATTTTCAGAATTGTTTTGAAATGGAAAATAGTATGCTTACACCTCTTTTGAAAGCCAGAACCATATTGAAGTTGGTTTTCAAAAGTGTTTCCAATATAGTTTTCTAAATGATTAAAGGGTGTTTTAATGGGATGAGATGTTTTGAAATTGATGTGAATAACTTGAAAGTGAGTTCTTTTTTAAATGTATGTGTCCTTATGAAAAGTTTTGTAAGATGTGAATTGGGATTTTGATCTCATTGTTAGCAGTTTTAAGAAAAAGGTTGGGTTGGTTGACCATTTTGTTTTTGAAAAGTGGAAGGAATTTTTGTTTTACCCTTTGGTATTTCCATGAGTGAACACATGCATGGGGTTATATGGGATGATGTACCAGCTTGGTTGGGTCATTGGGTTCTCTCATTGGATAAGGTACGCCCCCATTAAGGGTTAATGCACAACTGAAGTGAAACCCGTATTGTTTCTCCATTGGAAAATCCTCTAGTTGATCAATATAAGGAATATTTTATAGATCATTTTTGATTGAGTCTACAACCATTCATTTAGTTGATTTTTGGATCCTCTTGTAGTGGGATAGTGCTTGTGGAAGGTTGACAGAGGACTTAGTTTCTTAAGTTTCATGATTCATCAAAGGTGGAAGTGTTCTTTGGTTGTTAGTGTAGATGAGTGTCATGATGGTGTCTAAGAGGGACTCTGGGTTCTTCATAGTTTCCTTGAAGAAAGAGTTATTATTAAACCACCAATTTTGAGATTTTGGTCATGCTAGGATATTGTGTCCACTTTTTGGACTTGTCTGTTGTTTAGGGACTTGAAATATAGTCATGTTCCATGTATTGTTTCTATCAGTCACAAGGGTCATGTTCGGTGATGCATTGTGATGTTGTGTGCTCTTTTGACCATAAAGGTGAAGGTCACACAATCCTATAAGGTTCTATGTTATGTTGGGAGTATGTCTCCCTTGTAAAAAAACATCAAATCCTCTATCTTATAGGAATGTGTTTATACGTGTCTTTCCATTCTGTTGTTTCTCACCCAAAGAAACAAGGTGCGATGTGTGTGCTTATTTTGATCCCTTGTTTCAGTGAAATGTCTGGTTTTGGTAAAGTGATTTATGGAGTGTGTTATGTCTTGATGAATCCATCAGGGTATACGGTGTTGTTGTTTATGGCATCTAATAAAGAATATCCATATAGGGGTTTCCAAAACCAAACTGCGAGGCCGAAGATGCTTTAATATTTTGAGCTCCAGCCATAGGTCCCGGAGAGAAGATGGTGCGAAGTCAGGGGAAACCCCAGTGTCGTTTAAACCCTTGTACGATGTCCTATCCTCAGTATGAAAGATAGGAAGAGTTTAAACCTATGGTGTCATCATATTTCTTCGGTTGTTCCCATTTGGTGGAAATAGGTGGAGGGTCTTGTACCCATGTCATCACACAATGTTATTCCCTCCCCCTTTGGTTTCCATTGAGTCTTTGGAGAATGGTTGGAAATTTGGCTAGACAAGTTGAGCACACAGTTTTCACATGGTTAGTTCTAAACATGAACAAAAAAAATAACCATACAGATATAAGGATCCACATAGTTATCTCACAGTTTCTCAAACTGTGCAGACTAACCGTATGACCGTCCCAACTCCTTAATTTTGGGGTCTTTTCATGTCAACTCATGCCGGTCGGTTAAGATGGTTGGTTCTTGTGGTGGGAAGACCCACCATGGGTATCATGCATATTATTTTGTAAATTTATAATGGATGTATACCCCTTGTACTAGGTAGTCTGTTTGGGCCTCCCCCTATTAGTGTCTTGATTCTGTATCGGGAAAAAAAATTAAGTTGTATCTTATGGTGGGGAGCCCATCTGTGTCTCTTCATATGAGTAACTCATATTTTTCCATGGTCTTTTCTGGGAAGTAGGTATTATCATTCAGATATATCTAACTACCTATATTTTTCTTGGGTAAACATTGATATTGGAGAGTTCCCAATGGTTTAGTTATAGTAGGGTATGTGTAAACGTGTTCGATTTTGTTGTTTATTTAGGTAAATTGGTTGAGTATTGTTCAGATTGTGTTTGAGGAGTATTCATTTGGGATAAATCCTAAATGTACTTTATTGTTTTAGGAAAGTGGTTTATGTTAGGTTTTTGAGAGTATTCATTCTTTCATTGATCACTGGAGGTGTTTTGGCCTTTGGGGGAGAAACCTGGCAAGGGAGTACCTCTTGATTTCTTAGTTGGGTTTGGTTGTTTCTTTGGCCTTACTGTGATTTTCCGGGGCAAAAAGTTTTCATGGAGGGGAGAATTGTCACATACATAGATTATTTTAAATGATTTTTTATTTTAATTTCCGTAAATACTTTGTTTTGGGGGTTTCCTAAAGGTTTTATGGAGAATAGATGAGTTTTCATGAATTGGGCCAAACTGTGAGTCCAATTCCAGATTTAAAAATAATTTTTTTTTCTTTTATAACTTATTATTTTTTTAATATTTTTCACTCATTACAACTCCTAAATGTCCTCCCCTGATATATTAACACCACAATTAAAATTTGGATCCTTTGGAAATCCATAACCAAGGTGTATATGGGTTTTTATTTTATACATTGGGCCTGCCCGAAAGCCCAATTATAGTTTTAAAAATAAAATTTGATTGATTAATAACTTATTCATTTTTAAGGATTTTCTGGTGATTCCAAGCCTCAAACTCGCCCCATGAACCCAGTAGTGCGCCCGAGCTCTCTCTCCCCTCTTTGGAGCTCTTATACATCGCGATTGAGAGCTAAACTTTTTAGGGTTTCTAAAATTGGGCAGATTTGAAGAGGTAAATTCATTCCTTCATAACTCCTTCTATTATTACTCTTTGTCCCCGATTACAATTCTTACATGACATTATCATTCTTGTTCGAATATCCATTAAATTTTTATCTGTTTTAAAATTCAGATTATGGTCTATTTTGGGTCGTTTTCTTCAGTATTGTTTTGGGTAAGTGATCCCTTCTTGGTTTCTTCTTTTTCCCTTAGGGTTTCCTCTCTCTTTCATTATGTTATAAAATTTCCAAAAGTTAGGGTTTGATCCTAGGGATTTATTTGGTGTATTTTTGGTCAAATATTGTGATCTAGGTCTGAATTTATCTTCCTTGTGGTGCGGCGGTTGTGCAGTTGACGTTTCGAACAAAGTTTTGAGGGATTTGACACTTCCTATAGATGATTCTGTGTGTAATCATTTCTAGATGATTTAGTTTGATTGATTTACTTATTATGCATTCTCATAATATTCTGTGTGTGTTGAAATTTTTTTTATGTTGGATTTGGTTAAGTGTTTATTTTTATAGTTTCATTTTAGCTTAAAATTTGGTGTTTTTCATGTGTAACCCTTTGGGTATTGTTTGGGATTGTTTTATAACATATGAATTTGGTTTAATAAATCTTTTTTTGGATGAAAATTCTGATTTGGTGGGGTATTGGTGTGCCACTAGGTCTTAAAGAGTTTTTTAAGGGTTTAAGGTGTAAAACATTATTGTACTTCTTGAAAGTGATTTTGAAAACGTGTGCGTTTCATGTGGATTTTTTGTGCTATTGTTTGAGGTGTTTGTATAACACGTGGGGGTTGTTTAATAAATGTTTTTGGGGATTCAAATTCTGTTTTTAATATGTATTGGTGTGATTTTGTCTTTGAAATATGGTTTTGAAATGGTTTCTATTTGGAAAGCTTTGGTACACTATTTAGAATTGTTTTATTAAAGTTTTGAGTGGTTTAATGATTTATGTAAGAGGTGAAACCATATTGGAAAACTGTTTTGGATTGTTATACTTTCAAATGAGCCATTTTAAATGTGAATAGTTCTGTTATGTGATGTTTATCAGATTTTTAGGTACTTTATAAAATTGTTAAAGGATGTGTTGGATTGTGAAAGTTATGAAAAAAGTGTTGTGGGCTATTTTGGTGTGAGTTTGATTTCAAAATGAATTTGAATAAAAAGTGGAATTTGTGACTTATGTGATGTACATGGGGATGTTTGGTTAATGTGTGATGTGGAAGTGTTATCTACATGTGAAAACTATATTTCTTGGCTTGTTGAACATGTTTGAGCACAAAGGGAAAATCCGGGTATCTAGGTTGTTGGATGTGTACTAGTATGCTAGTGAATCCGTGGGGTTTGGCCTCAGTTTCACTTAGCAAGATTGACGCTTACAACTCTAACTAAACTATGATTATGATGATTTGGGACCACTAGGTTTTGGGTATGTTCCCTACTAGTGGATCGTGCATGAGAATGGATATTTGTGATGGTTACTCTCAACGAGATACGAGGTACCTGGGACCCACAGCTAGCTAGTGCCTAGGGGTTATTTCCTATTGCTTGTGCTCATTAGTTACTTTATACTTACCATCGGCATATGGTACATTTGGCTGGAAAATTCAGTAGCTTTGGTGTTTATTTTAAAAGTGTTAACCTGTTAAAATATCCCACTTGAAAACTGTTTTTATTCAAAGTTGCATCTTTTAGAAATTGTAACTAGCTTTTCATGTTTTTTAAAACTTGCATGCTTTTCGTCTTTAAATGTTTATCACATGGAATCTCTTAGTGGTGGTATCCTATTGGGATTTCTCTCACACCCTACTTACACCTTTTGGTGTAAGTATCCTTGCTTATTTTATGTCACAGGATTGGGTACAGGTTTTATGCCTTTGGTTTGGGTTTTTAGCGGTCCATCGTCATATAGTGGCGTGGAGATGGCTTGAGGGCGGTGCCTCTTTCCATGTGGAGGTTCACGGGCTGTCTTTTCTTGGGTTTGTACCTTTGTAATGGTGTTCAAACATTGTTTAATATTGTGTAATTCAGTTCTGAATTTTTATTAAAAGATGTTTTGGATTTAAAAATCCAGATTTTATGTCTTGGATTCATTTGTTGTTTTAAGTATAAAATATTTGGGTAAATCGTTCCCAATTATCATTTTATGATACCCGGGCACTTGTGCCAACCCGTGGGGATCGGGAACGCCCTTAGGGCCTTGGCACGGGGCGGGTTTGGTGCTGGTTTGATGGTGACCAGATCTGGTTCGTGACAACTACAGACTGATCTAGATACAGATGGAAGATCATGTTCATCAAGGCCATAAACAATACTGGTGCATTCATCAACCCAAACGAAATTACGAAAAACTCATAAAGGTCACACATAATTTTTAAAGTAGTGCTTGGTATATCATAAGTTTTAACACACATATGACGATAACTTGTTCTCAAGTCAATCTTGGAAAATACAAAAGCTCCCCTCAATCGGTCAAAAAGATCATTGATACATGGAATTGGATACAGGTTCTTCACAGTCATCCAATTCAAATTTTTGTAATCAACACATAAGCGGAAAATATCATTATCCTTCTTAGAAAAAAACAATAGTGAACACTAAGGCGATGTACTCAGTCGGATAAACCCTTTATCCTCCAAATCCTATAGTTGAGTCTTGAGATCTTGAATCTCTGTTGATTCCATTTTGTAAGGTGGGATAGAAACTAGCTCATCACTCGACATGAGATGGATCGTAAATTCCACATCTCTCACAGGTAGAAACCATGAGAAGTGTTTAGGAAATATATCCTAAAACCTTTCCACTATGGTTGGAAATAAATCCTTATTTATTCCTCTATCATATAGAAATAGACTAGAAACTTGGGTTGTGAGATCTCCTAGTCCCTGATTAATTATCCTTGCTTGGAAATCATGGATATCCAACTATCCATGGTGACTTTACTTTCCACCCTTAGGGGACATAAAAATATGTATACTCCAATAACAATCAATATGATCTCAGTATGCTACTAACCAGTCCATACCCAAAATTAGGTGAAAGCTTAACATGTCAAGAATATGGAGATCCCATAAAAAAAATTCCCCAACCTTAAGATATAATACATTTCATAAGAAGATGTCACTGGACAGTACTCCAAATGGTGTATCTATCGCCAACAACTCACTTATAAAATTCACCACCAGGTTTAAATCATTTATAGGTTGTGAAAAAAGAGAATGATAAGAAATGGTATCAAATAAGGAACTAACTAATGTAGAAGCTATTAGAATAGTACCTCTCACTATTTATGGTCTAACCTCACTATACACAAGTGTATGCTGAATGGAATGTAACTATCCTACCCCTCTTCCCTATAATGCAGTCTAACTCCGCTAATATATGCTAATATACTAATAAAGTCGCTCTTTCCTAGAAGCACCATATCCACTATCTCTACCACCTCATCTAGTATAACTCTAATTTCCAGAATGATATGGTGCAGAAGACCCACTTACCACACTCTGGTTATGTCTATCTCTTCCATAACTAACTATCTTCCATGGTTTTCTACAGAAAATTTGTAGATGATCATATTTTCATAGCCTCGACACTCTACTGGTGTTTGTGGATAATGTTTCCGAAATTGTCTCGAACCCCCATACTCATGAAAAAACACTTGAGTAAGATACCATGTAACATATCCATCTGTTTGGCCACTCTGATTCCCATTTCTTGGGATAAAGTTCATATAATGATGCTTTCTACTCTCAGAATACGTACCTTTTGACTGTCCAGTAGGAACCACCTACCCTCCACTGGAAGCCTCATTCAGGTTACCCCCAGATATGAGATCTTGATTCACCACCTCGGGAAACTTATTCATTTTTGAAGATATATACTTGGGACTTAATTTTACACTTTAGTGTGTCTAGAAACCACTTTTCCAAAGTAGACTCATCACCTACCAACATTGGAACAAAGCCTTCAAAACCTGTAAAGAATCCTTCATAGTCCATTATGGACATACTCCCCTGAGTCAACCTCATGAACTTAGCTTCTCTCTCTTATCTCAATGTGTCTGGATTAAAGTGATCCAAGAACTTCTCTTGAAATTACTTCTATTCCATAGATTCCATTTATCCATACTAAGTATAGATGTCCCACCAACATTTATCCTAACCACATAAAATATAGGGAGCCAATTTGACTCTCTTCTTAGCATGAGTCTCTAAGTGGTCAAGTATAGTTTGGATAGACTCGATCTAGAACTCACCTCCCTTGGGTCCACCCTCTAGTAAAATAAAGAGGGTGATGAAACTAGAACTCCCTTGTTATATTATATATTCTTTTCACAACCCTCCCCAAGTATCTTTCTATAATTTTCATTAAGTGAGTGAATTTATCTCAAAACTACTCCCCTACATCCTCAATCAGAACTATCGGTGACTCAGGTTCCACTACCGGGGGATCACCTCCATCCACATCCTCCTGTCTCCTATCAAAAAGTGTCGTCATATAGGCATATATATATAATTCCACACAAATTTCATAAGAATCATAAAAAAAATTTATCACATTTATATGAGAGGAAAACCACAATAGGTCACAAAGATTCTTTTCCCCAAACCTCTTCATGCGGTAAAAAATGAGGTGCTATCACTACCCTTAACCATCCTACACCCAGGTCTTGGTTAAAAAGGGTAAAAACATTCTCATTATTCAAATTACACTAGAAACCGTTTTATTTTCATCTTTCATCATTTTACCACTTTGAATTTCTTATTAATCACCATTTTTAATTAAATTTCACAAGGTAAAATAGTCAAAGTTCAAAAACATACCCAAAAATTATTTTCCTATCCATTCCTTAAATGATGCATGTCACAAAATAATTATGAGTGCCTAGAATGATGCATGCATAATTAAATATCAGGCCATAAAAGTCCCTGAGTCATAAGTAAAAAAAATCTCAAAAAATATATAAAACAATTATCACATCACACAACAAGTGTGTCACCCAAGGTGAAATAATATCCTACTATAACTACACACATCAATAATAGAAAGCACACCCTTGGTACTTGGGTTTTCTTCTATACATGGGTTTGTAACTCCCATGCATGATCTCATGACCAAGGCATATATCTTCTTAGTATTCTATCTACCTTTCCCAAAATAGTAAGACTAAAGAAAACGAAAAGAAAACCCGGATCTGATACCACATTGTAACGTCCCGACCTGGGTTCCACACTCTGATACCCTAAGATGGTCCGCTACATGACCTCAAGCATGCCTTACCATACACCAGAGGCTACTGACTAATAGTGAGGGTCTAATATTGATCAATGGGTGACTATACCCTCTTTTATCATAGTGATACACCATCAGAAAATAATAAACATTATCTGAATTACACATAACCATAACATAAAACAACCAGTATCACAAGATGACCAAAACTAGAAATATAACATCAAAACTAAAGCATGAAATATTCCATGCCAATGTTTGTTACAAGTGTCTAAAATGATGCAACCCAAACTAAAGACACTGATGACTCCCACAAAAGGGTCTCTAATCATGCCCGGTTCCATCATCCATGATCCAACCCAATCATCCATCTAACATAGGGCCCTTTCCATTTTCCTATCCAAAAAACACAAAGTCTATCTGGGTACCGACCAAGCATCCCAAGTAGGGTGTGAGTATAACTATGTAGGCCACCACCAACAGTGTCTAAAATAATATCCAGTCAATAATAGTGTATTCAATTTTATAAAGAAATAAGTAAAATTTATAATTATACAATTTTCACATTATCAATTATTCTTTATTTGACCACATAAACCCTTGGGTTCTTAAGGACACATGAACCTCAATACCCACTTCAGACCATTCCAAAGTCTCAACCATTGTTACCATTCATTAATTCAATTTACATATGATAAAATATTTAAAACACACAAATCAGTTCATCATGAGTAATGTGCAAAAAAGGCTATAACCTCAAGGCTCTAATGTGAGAGAGACTAAAAAAAGAAAAATATATTTCTATAAAAGGGGGAAATATCTCACAGTCTTTTCCCTGGCCCAAATCAATGAGTTTTTATAGTCCATTGGAAATAAAAATGGAATATATCATGGTCTTCCTCCCTGAAGGATCTCATGGTCCTTTGAAAATAAAAATAGAATCTCTCAATGTCTTCTTCCCTAAAGGCTCTCACAGTCCTTTGGCAATCCCCTAATCACACCCAGTTTAACCCATGTGATACTCCATGATAACATACTCACAACCAAGTGACTTATAACCAATAGCCATTTCAAAAACCATTCCATTGATTTATTCAAAAATTAATTAATCATACCCATTTCCATTAATTAATCCAACAATTAATTAATCACATCAATTTCATTAATTAATTAAATAATTAATTAATCACCCAAATTCAATTAACTAACCCAATGATTAATTAATCGAATAAATCTCATTAATTAATTAAAAATAAATAATTAATCACTCTGATTACATTAATTAACCCAATGATTAATTAATCATATCAATCACTTTAATTAATTCAACAAGTAATTAATAAAATCCAATAATCTCATTATTTCATAATTAATTTAAGAATTAATTATTCTAATTCACAATTAAATATTAAATAATTAATTCAAAAATTAATTAATCTTAATTCACAATTAAATATTTTGATAATTATCCCAAAAATCAATTATCCCTAATTCCACAATTCAGTTATTCAATCAAATACCCAATACATTAATTAATTAATTGACTACATTAATTAATTCAATTATGAATTCCAATTGCTAAATGAAGCCTAGAAATTCTATTATCACAAACATTTAATTGATATCAGTACTATGGGATTTGAATAATAGACCATCTACCTCAATTCATCAATGAAAAATAACCCAATGTAAATCTCTAAAAATTTAGTGGAGTAAAGGTGTAGAAAGAGATCCAGCTCTATAACCTAAATTAAGATTAAACAAATCATGATCTCTTAAATATAGATCTAGACCTACAATAATAGATATAGATCCAAAAGACTAGGTATATATCAAACCAAAATAGATAATAACTTCCCTTAAATAAAGAATTAAGAAAGGAGGAGTAATGAGAATGCAATCGAAAAAGGATTCACTTACCAAGAGGGGTGTAGATCTTTGATCTAGGATTTGAATCAAGAAAAATGGAGGTTGTAATGGATTTTAATCCCTCTATTAGGCTCTATAATTGATATAAAATCATTATGGTTCACGATAGGGTGTTCGAGGGTATTAGATGGGGGTTCAAGAAATTTTTAATAAATTTCGAGGGATTAAAATCTTGTACACATAGTTTACTTCATAGGGCGCATGGTTTCCCCTAACTCTGCACCTTAAACATGAAAATCTTATTGGGGGTGAATGGTTTCTCTTTTTAGGGAACACAATTTTAAAAACCATGCACCAATTGTGAAAAAAACCTTCCATCCAGGGTTGCACAATTTTCTAGGCTAGGGAACACAGTTAGGTAAAACCGTGTGCCAATTGTAAACTGCCCTCAATCTTCAATTTTTCTCAAATTTTCACCTAAACACACCTCAAGGTAAAACCCAAATAAAAATTACTCAAAATTAGACAAAATAGTACCTATTAATTATCCTAATAACACTCCAAAAAATGTTTGGATATTACATCACTTGATTCCTTCTGGATTCTAAGTGACTCACCAACAACCTTAAGGATGGTTCTAAAATTTTCTGACACATTGTTATTCTTTTTTTCATAGATCTGAAGTTGGTATAGCCAAGGGTTTGTGAAATATTGGTTATAAAATTACTACTTAACTTTTTATTGTATGTTATTATTCTTATTATGAATTTATTATATTCATGTCATACACTTATTGTACTTGATCACACTTGGTTAATGATGCATTGGTGGTGTCCTAACAAGGCTTATACTCACACCCTACATGGGAATTTCAGTGTGCTTATATATTTTATGAATAGATATCTGAATAAGGTAAAGTGACATGTGGTGACAACTAAGTAGAGGAGCATGGAGCTGGTAACAGGCAGGCATAAATAGTGGATGACCCACTGTTTTATTTATTTCTTTATATACTACTTATACACTGGAAAAACTTGCCACTTTAGGAGAAATTTATTATTGTATGAATTGTATGCCATCATTTACATTTATTCATTTATACTCTTATTATTTATTATATTTTTTATAATATTGTTGATTTTTTATTTATTACTCATCCCATGACATGATACCAAGGGTATAGTCTCCCCACTGATGGACCTAGATGCTTGTTGCTCATCGGGAACCTCTTTTTTACGGGTAGGTGCAAATGAGGTCATGTGACTTTCTAGATCGCACCTAGTGGTTCAAGTTTGTATGTTCAATAATCTTAAAGAAACTCTATCCTCCACTATTGTAATGACTTGAAATTCTATACCTTGTAAAATTGATGTTATGATCGATAACTTGCATTATACGCTACACCCAATGTAAACAAACCACCACACGTTAGAAGAAATTTTTTAATAAAAAAATAATAAACACTAATATGGTAAACCATGAAAATATATTAACTTTAGAATATAAATAATTAATATGAGTTAATATTTAAAAACTTATTTTCAATAAAAGTAGTTTTTTTATATTATGTATTTTATTCTACAAAATAAATTTAAAAATTATAGAATTTAAATTTGACAAAATAAAATTCATATTTTAATTCCTTATATCAAAATTTTCTTAGTAATAATTTTTTAGTATTTTTGAAAAGGTTTATTTTTAGTCGAAAGATACGTTTTTTGTGAAAAATAGAAATTTTATGATTTTATCATTATATAAGCACATCCTAAAAGATTAAAAAACCTCAAAAGTAATAAAACATGTATTTAATGAATAAATGTATGCATTTTAAAATATTATTATAACTTATAAATTCTATTTCTAACATTTTTTGGACTAAATTAAAATATTACATTAATAAAAACTACTTTCAAACATTTCTTCTAATTAAATGTTTTGATGGTAAAATTAAGTTGTGGATTGAATTTAAAACCTCCTAAATTTTAGTTAATTTATAAAAAATGAATTTATGTGATTAAAATCAGTATAAATTACAATTGTATCTTATATATAAATTTAAATATGAAAAACATTATTTTTCTAAAAACCATTTTTATGTGACTATGTGTGTTTATTTTAAAATTAAATTGTCAAACATTTTAAAATTTTATTTGATAAAATGATTTTTAATTCTTAAATTATAAATTTAATATTATGTGATAATATAAATTTAAATTTTCATCATTAAAATTAATTCCTAAGGTTACAAATTAATTACCAAGGTAAGAATAAATTAGAGTAAAAGTTAAAAAGTTATTATAAAAAACCTAAAAACAATCTAGGTTGTATCAAAAATGATTTTATGAGGATAATATAAATAAACACACACTTAAACTACAATTTAATACATTTTTGGATCCATTTAACTTTTAATATTAACCTTATATTATTAAAACCGCAATGATTACTTCCAAAATTACCATTCCCTTTACTTATAAAAGGTTAACACCCCTACCACTTCAAGTCTCAAATATCTTTCAAATTTCTTATCAAAATACCAAAAAATTAATAGTACTATAAACATATCTAACTTTAATAATCTTCTTTTCACCTTTATTTTGATTAAGGCCTTCATTTCCTAGGAGTTTTCTAATAGAAAAATCAAGCTTCCAATGTGAGTTCTGCTTTCAGCTACTCATTTATTTTACTAAAATACTTACTAATTAATTTAAAAAATTATTAATATAGTGAAATATGTATAATTATTATACCTAAATATCATTATATGATTTTAAAAACAATTATTCACACCCTTCAATCTTCTAATAAAATAAAATAACATTTATCAAGCGTACGTGACAACTAGCATTTCCAAAAAGAGTTATTGTTTGGTTTTCATCACTACCAATGAAGAATGGTACAAGGGATGAATTTTATGAATATATATTCTTTAAATTTCACAAAGAAAGTTCTTAAATGATCATTTTTCTTATACCATCATTATTTCCATTCATTGTTAAATAGGATCATTAATTTTGCATACAGCGGACTATCGTCTCGACGAATGATGAATTTCATTTTCCATCACCACCCATCATTGCTGTTTCCAAAAATGGATTTAATGAAGGTATATTATTTTTATTAAATGTTTAATATTATTTATATGAAACGTTATCGTTATCAAAATACACACCCTTACTCATTAAATAATTATAACATGATACCATTTGAGTCAATTTAACCACCTATGTAAATGATGTTATAATGATTTTGTCATAAATGATTGAGGGATGAAATATAATGGAAATTTCATGTAATAATTATATATTTAATACTTTTAATGATTCTATAAAGTTTAAAATATTTATTAATATATGACCTTTTCATCATTAAACACTTTGAAACTAGTTCATTGTGATTTACATTTTTACAAGCCGTATTCATTTCTTCCACCTAATGAAAATGATAATTAAGTAATAAATGATAGAAATTATTATTATATATTTAATTATCTTATAATAATTAACTAGAAACCACTTAGTGAGAATAAATCCCATCTTTTTGAATTTTTTACGAAACAAACAATAAAATGTTCTAACACACGATTATGAACACAAACTATCATTGGTTAATAAATTTGTAATATATTGTTGTAAAATAATAATAAAATGGGTATTATGTTTTTATTAATTTTATGTTATATATTATTAGGATAGTTATGTTCATTATATAGGAGGTTAGAGCACATTTCTAGTAAGTTGAAATAAAGGTAAGGGTTTTTTTCGTCTTAAACTCCTCTCTTTGAGACAAATTTTGTCTTATTCATCTAGTTTATTTTATATAGTGTATATACTAAATAATTGAGATTTTAAATCACAAAATTCAATTTATTCATGGTAATTTATTTTCTATTTAAATATATCCCTTTTTAAGAGGTTTTTAGCTAAAAGATCCTCTAATCATAAGGGTTTCTTGTCTCAAATTTTCACTCATTGAGACATATATCTTATTATAAACCATGTTTTATTTGAAATGTTTTATCTTCTACAACTTTAATATTTTAAATCAATATTATCTCATTATTCATGGTATTTAATTTTCTATATAAAATTATATCCTTCAAGGGGATTTGATCTAATTTTTTTGAATTTGTAAGGATTTTCAATTCCTTAATTCCAATTCTTTAAGACATGTTATGGGTTATAGACCATGTTTTATTTTTATGGTGTTCTATTGATTTACTATTAAATGAATTTTATATACTTTATTTCCTTTTAACTATTAGTATATACTAATCCAAATCAAGTTATTTTCCTTAAATTTATTTTGAATCAAGTGTTACCCCAGTCGCAAGTGCTTTTTGTAACTCAATTTTCATTCTATGAGTTATGATCATTATATTGAACTTATTTTATATATGTTATATAAATTTTACATTTGATTTTATTTTTTGTTATTATCTCATTATTCACACATATACTGTAAAACCATTTTCAAATATTTCATGCTTCATGGAGTATGTTTTTTTCAATGGATATTAATATCTCAAATCTATTTTCTTTGAGTTATAAAGTTTTATTCCAAAAATTATTCTTCTAATGAATTTTATTTGTGAATAAACTCTTCTCCATTAATTTTATTGAACCACATTCACCGAGATTCCATAAATCATTTTATTAGGAAAATTATTGAATCAACCATATATCCTTTATCTATACAATGTAAATACCATATTCCCTATTATCTTGATTGAATGGTATTTACCTAAGATGTTACTGAATATATTTGGATACCCATTTATTTTCCATGGGTATATAATTTTATAATTATTTATGGAATTATTATTGACTTCCTTATATGATTTCATTTTAAATGGATATGTAACCCAGTTTATTCCCACGAATTCTTTATGATGCGATGATGAATTATTATTTTAGAACACATATGTATGGATGATGATAGGTGGGGTATTATATCACCCTTAAATGGATTTTTAAGGTCTATATAACATAATATAGGTAATAGTGAGAATATTTTAGTTCCTTGTAATTGTGGGAACTAATGGTGTGGCTTCTGAAAGTAATGTTCATTATACTAATGTTTGTGTAATATTTATAAGGTATTATAATGTTACGCTCTTATAGATCATGTTTATTGGATAATGTTACAAAATATTTTGATTTATAAATTTTACATAATTTCAGGATTTATTACCTATGATTTTTTGGGTATAAATATATTATGTATCCTAATATACCCCTATTCTCTTCTTATTCTCACTTATGATATTTTATTTTTATCACCTATGTTTATCCTTACTGTGCATATGATCTCACCCATTTTTATGTTTACTTTTACCCAAGTTACATAAGATAAATATTAAAGGGTATCTTATTTGAAAATTTTTAGAATATATTGATGACTAAGAATGTAACATCCCAACCCAGGTTCCACACACTGGTGCTCGGAGCCGGTCAATCACATGACCTCAGGCGCACCTCCTTGTATACCAGAGGCTTCCAACTAGCAGTGAAGGTCAATATCGATCATAGAGATATTATACCATCTTTATAAAAGTATCACAAGAGTGGAAATAAATAAGAATAACCAATAACCAATTAAACCATAATCACATGATAACCAAAATAGGAAATAAAATATCCAAAACTAAGTAGATATGTCATGCCAATATGTGTCAAGTTTCAATATGAAAAACCAAAAAATATACTCAAAACTCCAAATTGGGTCCTAAACCACATATGGTTCCCTCATCCATGATCCATACTGACTCATCCATCTAATATATGTAATTTTCCCTTAACATTTCATGCAACCATGAAATCTATTTAAGTACCGATCAGGCAGCCTGGGTAGAGTGTGAGTAAAACTCAGTAGGCCACCACCAAAAGTGTCTAAACCAATATCTAATAAAAACAATGTATAAAGTTTTATAAATAATAAATAGAAAAAATAAAGTAAAAAATTCAAATTTATTCAATTACTATTTATTTGACCACATAAACTCTCAATTCCCATATTAATTTCATTTTTACCATTCATTTTTTAAGTTCACATATGAATGCCACTATTATCATTCATCCTTTTAAGTCACACATAAATTCCATTGTTACCATTAATAATTTCAAGTCACATATGAATTCCATTCTTACCATTCATCATTTCCAGTCACACATACATTATATTTTTACCATTCATCTTTTCAATTTACACATAAATTCCTTTGTTACCATTCATCATTTCAATTCACAGATGAATTCCACTATTACCATTCATCATTTCAAGTCACACATGAATTTCATTGGTACCATTCATAATTTCAAGAAACATATGAATGCCATTGTTACCATTCATCATTTCAAGTCACACATGAATTCTATTCTTACCATTCATCATTTAATTTATTAATTCACAAATTAATTATTCACATCTATCAAATTAATTAATTTAACAATTAATTACCTTATTCTCATTAATTAATTCAAAAATTAATTAATTACATTAGTCCCATTTTTTAATTCAACAATTAATTAGTCACCTCAACCCTATTAATTAATTCAACAATTAATTAACCATCTCAATCAATTTCATAATCATTATAATATACAATAATTAATTCAACTGTTAATTATTCTAATTCAACAATTTCAATATAAAATAATCAATTCTATAATTAACTATTCATTTTCAATAATCTCAATCCTCCCATGATTAACTCAATAATTAATTATTTCAAATAAATAAATTCCATGATCCCAAACCATTCCCATTAATTAATTCAGTAATTAATTAATCACATTCAACAATCTCAATAACTCCAAAAATAATTCAATAATTAATTATTCAAATTCCCAATCCCAATACTCCCAATTACATAATCCCCGTAATTAATTAATTCTATATATTAATTAATTCAATCTAAGAAAATAAATTGATAATATTCTAATAGTAATTCCACAATTACATAAAATCAATTGAAATCAATTTTTTGGGATTTGAAAAATATACTACCCACCTCAAGAATGAATATAAACACTCACCAATGGAAATCCATAAATTTTAGTGAAACAATGATGAAGAAATAGATCTTGATTAAATTCCTAGATCCTAGATTTAAATGAATCAAGATCTAAATAACCAAGATCAAGATCTAGATCCAATAGAGGATAAGCGTCCCTATTTTATTTGGGAAGAAGAGATGGAGAGAGAGATCTAAATAGGAAGAAATCACAAACCCATGTGGGGCAGATCTTCAATCTAGTATTCGAATCATGAAGAATGGAGGTTATAAGCCTTCAGAATTTGTCTGGGAGCCTCCAATATTGAGGGAAAACATTAAGGGTCAAGTGGGGGTCAATTTGAGGTTAATTTTGGGGTTATGATATTTTTAAAACTAATTTTTGGATTAATTAATACTACATCCATGGTTTTCCAAACTATGTGCCTCTTCTGTGGGAGGGGTGGGTGTAAAATTTCTTATAATAGGCCACATAGTTTGAAAAATTGTGTGCTAGCTATGAAAACCCTCTCTGTCTAGGGTTGCAAAGTTTGTTTTCCCATGGGGCATGGTTTGGGCAAACCATGCACCAATTGTTCACTTGACCTCCTCTTTCCAAAATTTCCAATTTTTACCCAAACACACCCTAAGGTAAAACCGAAACAAAAATGTACTCAAAACTAGAAAAACGAGTGCCTAAAAAATCCAAAGATTTCTATAGAAAAGGTTGGGATCTTACAATCTCACCACCTTATTACAGATCATTCTCAACCTATACTCCCAAGCATCTCTACGATTATGACTCAAAATGATCAGACCAATAAGCCTGCATATCCACTTATCTCTCCCATGTTTCCTCTTGAACATGGTCATATTAAAACAATATATGAACTTTCAATACTGTAATTCCCCACAACACTTTGTCACTATGATCCAACACACATATCAGATCCTATTTAAAGAAAAAATCTATATGAAGCTCAACACTATCCTTATCGATCACACAATAAGGGTAGAGATGATACCGCTAATGTTGCAACACATGAAAAATTCCATGCATAGCACTATATTTCTATGGAAGATGTAACATCTTGAACCCGGACAGCCACCTGAACAGTGCCAAACGGGTTGGGTGTTACTACATTAGGAACACCTCCCCGAACGCCAAAGGCTGCCGACTAGCAACGAGGGTCTATTAGGTATAGTGGGGAGGATATACCCTCTCAGAGGATCATAATAAGGGTACTGGTCCATGTATAAAAATAAAGATGCAGGGGAATAAAAGACAGACTCAAACCAGACCCGCATAGAGGAAGCACATTCAATATAGATAAATAGAGGAAGTAGTAAATATAACAACAACAGCAGAAATAAACACAACAACATTCTGATAACATGTAACTACTACAGAACAGTGAAACATGCATCCAAAAAAGGGCATACACAACTGAATATAAAAAGGGTGCCAATGGCTAACCAACAGTAGCTACAAAAGTAAGCATGCTGATACAGAAAAGAAAAACAAAACAAAGTAAACCCTAGCGAGGCATGACCTTAAGGTCTAAAACATCTCCATGCAACAACTAATGCAGCCCAGCTCCTAAAGTTTGCCTCTTTCCTGCACGTAAATTCATAAAGTCTGCATGCGTCCCGAAGGGCCCGTGCAGAGTGTGAGACAAATCTCAGTAGGATACCACCCAACGGTGCGTACCAAATATATGTGTTTAAGCAGTCATGCATTTATAAAGAAAGCAGTGAAAAATACAATGCAAAAATAAACACAAACCCCATTGGTGATCAACAGCCACCATGGAGTGTCACCTGCTTCGGCCAACACCAGAATCTCTGCTGTGTCACCCGACACCATGTGCCACCTGACAGCTCATGTCTCAAGTACCGACGTCCCAAAGGCACTTCCAAGGATAGTAACCCGGAACCTTGTGCCTCCTGACACCTCATGCCTCAAGTACCGATGTCCCGAAGGCACGCCCAAGAATAGTAACCCGACACCATGTGCCTCATGACGCCTCATGTCTGAAGTACCGACATCCCGAAGGCACACCCAAGAATAATCTGGAGGAACAGTGATGTCTACCCTCAAATCACGATGAGCCTCAGCCCCCAAACCGATAGTCTCAATGCTATCCCCTGAAGGCTCCTCACCTCTCATGTGGCTTTCTACAGCAAGCACCCCTGACCAAAATACCTAACCAAAACTATTGGGGCCTCTACCCACACGAGTGGTCAAACCAACCTCACCACAGAGTATCTCTATGTGCACACTATTGAAAGTCCCAGGTGAGCGGTAATCACCAAAATAGTACCTAAGCCACCAACTCATCTGCCACCTCGTGTCCCTGCGACCATGCCTCTCAAGTCTGATGGCATCACTATCCTAGTAACCTGGGCCATGCCCAACCTGGAAGTTGTACTGCCTCAAGCCGACGTCTATGATGCCCAATCCCGTGGTCAAAACCACCAAAATTAACCTGGGCCAAGCCCAACCTATGATCAGCATCACTCAAAAGTAACCGGGCCAAGCCCAACACAACCCAAGGGGTCCAGTAGATGCAATTCAGCAATTGCATATATAACATATTTAAACAGAAAACATAACCAGGCAAAACAAACTAAACAGTTGAATTACACTATGCAAGGTTCTGTCCCATACCAGCGCTGAGGTCTTAAATGCCTCTAGCAATCATATCAGGCTTTAATAAATTAAACTAATAGTTTAACACATTAGTATTTCAATTAAAACCATTCTTGCATTCCCTGGCCAAAATGCCCCAATGAGCAACGACCCCTCACCCAGCCCCACTCACAAAAACTGGTAACATGGCATACCCAAAGGCATCCCATAGGTCCAATAAGAAATTCAATATGAAACAACAGATAAAACGGGTCCCACTCAAATACCCGAAAATGACCTGAATGCCGTGTCACCAAAAAAAAAACAAAAACACAAAATGAGGTATGTACTACCTACCTGAGACTCGTATGATGCTACTCCACCAGTAACAACCGCCAATTCGGTCTAAAACACGGAAAATCTACAAAATATTAAAAACCTCTCAAACCCCTATAACTCATTCTAGAATGAAAATCAAACAAAACGGCCCAAGAGGAATTGAGGCCTTACCAAGGGGGTTCCAACGCATCAATCGGAGTTTGAATCTGACTTCGGACAGATGATTGGGAGAAGGAAAGAGATCCGGACGACTTGGTTCACAAAATAGGTGTCAAAAATGGAGGTTATACCTCAATACGAGGCTACTTCCCATTTTAACGCAAAAAAAAAAAAACTACACGACGTGTATTTCATGACTACACGCCGTGTATATATCATTTAACTATTCATTTGGCGGCTGGGATTCCGCCGAACTGCCGACATGAGTACATGGCGTGTACCTATGGGTACACGGTGTGTATAGGGTTTTCCCTTCTCTTCCTTGACAACATACCCACACTCCATGTATATCCCGCATACACAGCTAGACTACACAGCATGTCCAAGGGGAACACGGCGTGTACCTGGTTCTACCCGGCCAACAGGCCTACATGCCATGTATGGCCACCACACGGTCGGGTGTACACGACATGTTTAAAACTAAACGATGTGTAGGAAGAAATTTCTACATGTTCATCACACGGCATGTACTTAGCGAGAACACGACCGAAACTCGCTTAACATATACATGGATTGTACTTAATGTACACGGCGTGTAGTCTGGAAATTTCCAGAAACTTCCCATTTTCTCCATTTTCCTCAGGAACCAGTCAAAAATTCAAACATGGTCGGGATTTTGACCCGTTCTAAAAACCCAGGTTCTTACAATATCCCCACCTTAACATAGCTCGTCCCTGAGCTATCAGATGAAACCCGGAGATGGAATCGTACATAACATCCCGATCAAAGCAACCCAGACTCCCCGATTTCAAAGGTCCCGGAGAAATTTCTTCAAGGGGGACCCCCACCTTAGGAATCACCTAACTTGGTCTCAACCCGAAAAAACTAAAAGCAAACAACATTTACTAACCTTTTTTCCTGGATGCATAGTCCTCCCGTGACTCATCATCACCCCTGCACCCCATTGGCGCTCCTGTGTCGTTCCTGACACCCAACGTATCCTACACCGCATCGGTGTCCGCCTCTACGAGGTCCTGGTGCCTAGCACCTCAAGTAACCCACATCTGTGATGCCCCAATGTCCATGACACCTCAAGTAACCCACATTCTTGATGCCCTGATTCTACGCATCTCATACATATATATAATATATGACGCACCTGATATGGTTGTAATCCCATTGACTACAATCTAGTTAGTCCACATAGATCCTGTGCACCACGTGCACTAAAAACAGACATGCCTCTACAAGTCATGCCAAAAAGAAAACATGGAGATCATGACCACACCGCGGTGTACCCCTAACCATCATCGACTCACCAGCCTACTCAGCCTCTGGAAGCTCCACAGCGTGCACCTGGCCTGAAATACAGCTGCCTGATGCCTGAACTCCCTACAGTGCTACTCCAGTCACCGGCCACGAACCCCTCAGTAGGGTCCCGCTGTCTCTATCACGTCCTCCGTGTATAGATAAACCCCAGATACCCTCTCCTGGTACTGAACCTGAACCAACTCCAGATGCTACAGTCTGTCCCGGTCCCTGCATGCCGACTATCTGAGAAGGATTCCTACAAAACCTCTCCAGATGTCCGTCCTGTCCACATGCCCGACACTCCTTTGGAGGCCTATCGCACTGAGCCCGAACATGTCCTGGCTGTCCACACTGAAAGAAAATCACCGAAGAACTACCACGAGGTGGTCTAGCTGAATCCCTGGCCTGACTGCCCTATTGGAACTCATCCCGTCCTCACTTCCTGCTATCCAAACCATCACAAAAATCTATCATCCGGACCAAGCAAGATTTCTCTCTCTCGTTGCACTCAGCTATGAGCGCCTGATTCACCACCTCAGAGAAGGAAACCAACCGGAAGATGTTATCTTGGACCCGAATGGCGTGTCGTAATCCATCCTCGAAGCGCCTCACCCTAGCTGCATCATCGCTCACCATACCAAGTACAAAGCAAGAAAACTCTGTGAAAGTAGATGCGTAGTCCATGACAGACATGTCTCCCTGCTGAAGACTCAAGAACTCCCGATCTCTCTCTACTCTCAGTTTCTCTGGGTAAAAGTGCTCAAAGAACCTGTCCTCGAAGTCCTTCCAAGCCAGTCCCTCGTGTCTAGGAGCCTGAACCTGTACGTCCCACCAACACTTCTCCGGTCCCCTCAACATGTACATCGCTAGCTTGACCCTCTTCCATGGAGGCATCTCGAGCTGCTCAAAGATCATCTTCATACTCTCGATCTAGTTCTCATCCGCCTGCGGACCACCCTCACCTTGAAAAAGAGGCGGGTGCTATGACTGGAACTCCCACGTCAGATAAGCCATTGAATGCTCTGTACCCTGCGCACCTCTATCAATCCCCTGCAAGACACATACCAATCTAGATCGAAGCTGCTTGTCAAGCCATGGTCCGAACGCTGTCAAACCTGACTACTGCCCAGCCTGCACTGGATCCTGGACCTGCTCCTATCCCTGAGCCTGTACCTTCGGTTCATGCTCCGCCTGTATGGAATCCTAAGCCTGATCCTGCGGCACTGTATCCTCTTTTTCCTGATGCTCCATCGAGTCATGAAGGAGTAACCTGCTGAATACCATAAATGGTCAAACAACCCATATATATATATATATATAACAATATATTCTACGCAGACAAGGAAAGCAGTAAAAGGCAATGTGCAATAACTACCCTTACTCCCCCTTACCGCAACCCACGCCCCACGACATCCCGGTCTCATGGCCTCCTTACACCCCCTCAACAGAGCCAAGTATAAAAATTACCTCGGTGCATGCCCGTCCTGACAACTCACGTTGCCTCAAACTGACGACCGAGTTGCCCAATCATGACAGTTACACTTCCTCAGTCATAGTACCTGCCAGCTCTCATAAGAGCTAGACCCAAATATCTTGTAGCATGAAATTCTACAAAATATAGAGCATGACATACACATTGTCACAACTAGAAATTCTATCATGAATTTCACCAATTCACATTTCAAATCATATAAAGCATGGTAATTGAATTTTCCTTTACATGGAATTATCAATTCACAAAGAATACGTACAATTATGAAATTGAAATACCCTAAAATGTTCCTATCAAAAGCCAAGACACCAAGACATGCCATACTGGGCCAAGGTCCAATTCTCCCTTACCGCACTGGGTCAAGGGTCACATATCACAATCAATAACATCACACATCAAGTGAGAAATCGAGGTGGAAATAATATAAACTGTAATCTGAGAAAAAGTAAACCGGGAATTCCCACCCATGGAAACTTGGTCCATCCCTCATACCTGGGGCTGCAGGCACCCAAGCACATGCTAGAAACCCAGTCCCAGTAAAAACATATCTCTAATATACTATATCCCAAATAGTAAAACTAATAGAAAGATACGAGAAGCCTCAAAATCATTAGTAGCTAGTAAAACGGTGCTACTAAATCCCTATCAAGAACTCCTCTGATACCACTTTGTAACGTCCCGGACCCAGCCAGCCAATCGAACAGTGCCAAACGGGTCAGGTGTTACTACCTTAGGCACATCTCCCCAAACTCCAAAGGCTTCCGACTAGCAGCGAGGGTCTGTTAGGTATAGTGGGGAGGCTATACCCTCTCAGAGGATCATAATAAGGGTACTGGTCCGTGTATAAAAATAAATATGCAGTGGAATAAAAGACAGACTCGAACCAAACCTGCAGAGCGGAAGCACATTCAATATAGATAAACAACGGAAGCAGTAAATAAAACAACAACAACGGAAATAAACACAACAACATACCGATAACATGTAACAACTACATAATAGTGAAACATGCATCCAAAACAGGTCATACGAAACTGAATATAAAAAGGGCACCAATGGCTAATAAACAGTAGCTACAACAAGTAAGCATGCCGATACAGAAAATAAAAACAAAACAAAGTAAACCCCAGCTAGACATGACCTCATGGTCCATACCATCTCCAGGCAATAACTAACGTAACCCAGCTCCTAAAGCTGGCCTCTTTCCTGCACGTAAATCTATAAAGTCTGCACGCGTCCCGAAGGGCTCGTGCTGGGTGTGAGACACATCTCAGTAGGATAACACCCAACAGTGCGTACCAAATATATGTGTTTAAGAAGTCATGTATTTCTAAGGATAGAAGTAAACAGTACAATGTACAAATAAACACAAACCCCACTGGTGCTCGACAGCCACCATGGAGTGTCACCTGCTTTCGCCAATGCCAGAATCTCTGCTATGTAACCCGGCTCCATGTGCCACCTGACAGCTCATGTCTCATGTACCGACGTCCTGAAGGCATGTCCAAGGATAGTAACTCAACACCTTGTGCCTCCTGACACGTCGTGCCTCAATTACCAAAGTCCTGAAGGCACGCCCAAGAATAGTAACCCGGCACCATGTGCCTCCTGACACCTCGTGTCTCAAGTACCAACGTCCTGAAGGCACGCCCAAGAATAACCCGGGGGAATAGCGATGTCTGCCCTCAAATCAAAGAAAGCCTCATCCCCCAACCCGATAGTCTCAATGATATCCCCTAAAGGCTCCTTACATCCCACGTGGCTTTCTATGGCAAGCAACCCCAACCAAAATACCTAACCGCAACTACAGGGGCCTCTACCCACACAAGTGGTCAAAACCACCTCATCATGGAGTATCTCTATATGAACACTACTCAAAATACCAGGTGAGCGGTAATCACCGAAGTAGTACCTAAGACCCCAACTCATCTGACACCACATGTCCCTGCGACCATGCCACTCAAGTATGATGGCATCACCATCCTAGTAACCCGAGCCATGCCCAACCTGATAGTTGTACTGCCTCAAGCTGATATCCATGATGCCCAATCCCGTGGTCAAAACCACCCAAAGTAACCTGGTCCAAGTCCAACCTGTGATCAGCATCACTCAAAAGTAACCGGGCCAAGCCCAACACAACCCAAGGGGTCCAGAAGATGCAATTCAACAATTGAATATATAAAATATTTAAATAGAAAACATAACTAGGAAAAGCAAACTAAACAGTTGAATTTCACTATGCAAGGTGCTGTCCCATACCAGTACTGAGGTCTTAAATGCCACTAGCAATCATATCAGTATTTCATAAATTAAACTAAAAATTTAACACATTAATATTTCAATTAAAACCATTCTGGCATTACCCAGCCAAAATTCCCTGACGATCAACGACCCCTCACCCGGCCCCGCTCACGCAAACTTGTAATAGGGCATACCCAAAGGCATCCCATAAGTCCAACAAACAATTCAATATGAAATAGAAGAAAAAATGGGTCCCGATCAAAATACCCGAAAATGCGCTGAAGGCCGAATCACCCAAAAACCCACGAAAACACAAAATGAGGTATGCACCACCTACCAAAGACTCGTACGATGCTACTCCTCTGGTAACAACTTCCAATTCAGTATAAAATGCGGTAAATTTATAAAAGATTCAAAACCGCTCAAACCCCTATAACTCGTTCTAGAATGAAAATCAAACAAAATGGTCCAAGAGTAATCGATGCCTTATCGAGGGGGTTCCAACGCATCAATCAGAGTTCGAATCCGACTTTGGACGGACAATCAGGAGAAGGAAAGAGATCCGGCCGGCTTGGTTCACAAAACCGGTGTAAAAAATGGAGGTTCTGCCTCAATACGAGGCTACTGCCTATTTTAACGCACAAAAAGAAACTACATGGCGTGTATTTCATGACTACATGCCGTGTATATATCATTTAACTGTTCATTTGGTGGTTGGGACTCCGTCGACCTGTCGACATGAGTACACGGCGTGTACCTATGGGTACACGACGTGTACAGGGTTTTCCCTTCTCTTCCTCGCCAATATACCCACACGCCATGTATATCCCGCATACACGGCTAGACTACACGTCATGTCCCAGAGGAACACGACGTGTACCTAGTTCTACCCGGCCAATAGGCCTACACGCCATGTATGGCCACCACACGGTCAGGTGTACACAGTGTGTTTAAAACTACACGCTGTGTAGGAAGAAATTTCTACACGGTCATCAAACGACATGTACTTGGCGAGCACACGACCGACACTCGCTTAACATATACACGGTGTATAATTAATTTACACGGTGTGTACTTAATGTACATGGCGTGTAGTCTAGAAATTTCCAAAAAACTTATCATTTTCTCCAGTTTCCTCAGGAACCAGTCAAAAATTCAAACAGGGTCGAGATTTTGACCCGTTCTAAAAACCCAGGTTCTTACATAAGATCCAATCGGTATGAAACCGGTCCAATTCTCTCCAGAACCTCAAACAGTCTAATGAACTTGGGTTCCTAGTTTTCCTATCTTCATATACTATGGTGTCCCAATATTGGAGACACCTTAAGTAATACATGATCACCCTATGTAAACTCTAGGGGTCTTCGATGTCTGTCAACATATGAATTATTTCTACTTTGAGACCTATCCATATACTTTCAAATAAACTAAACCTCCACCGACATCTCATACATGAGAGTCCATCCCAATAGCTTAGACTCACCTACACCCATCCAGCATAGAGGGGATCTGTATTTACTACAATAAATATCCTCATATGATTCCATATGAATAGTTTCTTAATAAAAATATTTATTTTCAAACTTCACCAAAGCTAGGTGCTTCTCCTAAGACCCACTAAAGTCAAGGATACATTCCCATAGCATGTCCTCAAGTACTTGAATAGTATATTTTGACTTTCCATCTATATATGGGTGGAAGTTTTACTCAATATGACCTGTGTACCAAGTTCCTTCTATAGTCTCTACTAGAAGAACAAAGTAAAACACGAGTTACAGTCAGAAAATATAATCTGTGTCACCCCATGTAGATGGACTATCTATCTAACATACAAATCTATCAACTTCTCCACTAAGAAAGTATCATGTATTGGTAATAAATTCACTATGTTCGTCAGTCGATCCTTAATAACCCAAATAGTGTCATTATTTCTTGGTGACCTCGGGAAACACACAACAAAATCCATAGTCACATCATCCCACTTCTATTTTGAATGGGAAATGGATATAGCAAAATTCCAAGACATTGATGATTAGCCTTCACTTACGGACAGGTATAGTATCTTACCATGAACCTTGATATCTCCATTTTTATGCTAGGACATGAAAAATATCATCATAGGTCATGGTATATTTTGGTCACACCTAGATGTACCACCCGCATATAGTCCTAAAACTCATGGATCAAATCCTCCCATAAGATCATAATCACAACAACCCAATTCCTGTCATAGATGATATCATACTCATATATCATCTAGTATGAAGGTGTCTACCCACCTTAAAGGCTTTACCTTAAGGATAAACAATATGGATCCTCATACTACTTGTCTCTGATCTAACTTAAAATATTACACTCCACTTAAATTAATAGGAGAGTCATCTTCTCTTAACTCTCTGGAACCACAACATGCATATCAGCCAGTAAATTCATCATCTTCCACTCAGTACAAGACTCTTGAAGTTCCTGAGTCTGAGTTTTCCTACTTGAATAATCAGCCACACTATTTCCTTTCTATGGTGTATATGACATCTCAAAATTGAATGAATATATATTCTACCCATCTCATCTACCAGAGATTAAAATATTACTGTGAAAATATATACATTAATATCTTGTGATCTATATACAAGTAAATTTTTTTCCCAATAAATAATGCTATCAACTCTTCAAGGAATAAACCACTACAGTTAAATCAAGGTCATGTGTTGGATAATTCTGTTCCTGTGGACTCAAATTCTAAGACTCATACACCCCAAATCGATCTCCCTATATCAAAACTACTCAAATACCGATCCAAGAAGTGTCAAAAATCATCATATACTTCTCACATAGCTCGGGTTAGATCAAGATTGGTTCTGATGTCAAGAACTTCTTCAACTTATGAAATTCTCTCTCACATGCTTCCATCCATTAAATCTTTATCCACTTATTGTTTATAATTTAATGTGGTGCTTCCAAACTAGGAAAGTCCTAGATAAACCTACAATAATATATATCTAACCCTAAAATCTACGGATATAAAAAAGGTTCTTAGGATTCTCCTATGATATGACTACCTACAACTTATTTGGGTCCACTGACACAACTTACTTTGAGATGATGTAATCTAAGAAGTGTACTCGATCAATCTAAAACTGACACTTCGACAACTTGGCATATAGATGATGCTCTCTCAGTGTGCTCAGGATGATTTCAATATGTTAGGAATGATCATATTGAGTCTTGGAGTACACCAAGTTTTCATCCATGAACACAACCAAAAACTGATCCATGCTTGGATGAAATATTCTTTTCTTCAAATCTGTAAAAACTAAAGGTGTGTTTTAAACCCAAACAACATTAATAAAGAACACATATAGGCCATAACTACTTCTAAAAGTAGTCCTCTATTTATCAGAAGTTATAAATCTCAACTGATGATACCTTGATCTCAATTCAATATTTAAAAATACACAAGCTTCCTTCAATTGGTCAAAGAGATCATCGATTCACGAAATAAGATATCGGTTCATCATAGTCATTCAATTCAACTTCTAGTAATTGACACACAAGTTAAAAATACCCTCCACCTTCTTAAAAAACAATACTAGAGAACCCCAAGGTGACACACTCAAATTAATAAACCCCTTATCCATCAACTCTTAAAGTAGAGTCTTGAGGTATTGAATCTCTTGGAGTTCCATTCTTTATGGTAGAATAAAAACCAACTCAGTGCCTGATATGAGCTCCATGATAAATTCCACATATCTCTTAGGTGGAATCCATGAGTAATATTCAGGAAACACATCCTAAAACCTGTACACTACGGGTGAAAAGACATTCTTATTTACACCTCTATCATCCAGTAATATACTAAAAACATGGATGTTAATCTCCCCTAGCTGTTGATGAACTATCCCTACACTGACTACGTAGATATCCGACTCCCCATTATGTATGTAGTTGTCACCCTTAGGTGATCTAAGAATCACCCTCCAATGGTAACAATCTATGTAAAATAAATATTCTAAGGACCCAAGCTTGACGTACATGGACATTGCATTACTTTTGTAGAATAATTAATACCTGACACAAACATATTCCCAAAGACCGTATTCATTTAGTGTCTTTGGAAACCTAGAACATAATCTTTTAACTTGGTGAAAGATCTTCAAAAAATCCCATTAAGATATTCTCCCTTAGTTTTCTTAGCTAAAACCTCTCTTTATATCATGGGAAAAAGAAAACATAAAAAGGTGATCTCAAATGCTTCTTAATGGTAAACATGAAGAACATCAAACAAAACATAAACATAAGAATGTAAAAACCTTAACATAAATTTTAAATATCAAAATAGTGAGTTGTAAAATAAATCATGGCAGTATGTAAGGAAAAAATAATAAAGGAACATTAACCATGATAAAATAGCATTGGAATAAAACATGGAATTGTGGAATATAAATAATCACAGAATATGATTTCTATAGTAGCCAAGACATTGTTTCCAAGAACATCATAGTAGACAAAGTCCCTTACTAAACCGGGTTTACGTGCCGTTCTAGCCATGTATTACTGAACGTAATTTACTTTTCATTCTAGTCATGTCTATCTCATGAGATATAAATCTTTACCCAATTAAATAGAGGGAGATATAGGTCCTACCCATCTCATATTGAAATATTTCTTACATGTTCCACAAAAACACAAATCATTCATCATAGAATAACCCATTAAATAAAATGAGTTTCTTAAACATCATTCTATCATAACATAATGCATATAAAATAAATGGATTTCATGAAAATAATTCCATCATAAAAACATTCAAATCAAAGTAATAACAGGTATAAAAACATAACCCTATGTTATCTTAGATGGAAAATAATTTTGATAAAACACTTGAACTTAATTCGTGAAGAAAATAAACTTGTATTATTCAAAATAATTTTATTTTCTCAAAATTCTATACAATTAAGAAAAATAATTTAGTTGAAAATAAACTAGAACACATGTAGATGAAGATTCATGAAAATAAGACATTATGAAAATGTAAAAATCCATTCATGTCGTATAAGTTAAAAACAACATTCTTATCATACTTTTGCTGGAAAAGTCAAAAAGTACCTCGTATGGTAAAAAAAATAATTATTCCTTCCATACATTTTATTAAAAGTCTAAAATGGGTAAAAAATAATTTAAACATTCATATAAGAATTGTACAAAATTTAATAAAACATTTTTAGAAAACAAGGACAAGTATGATAAGTATATCCCCAGTAAATACTTATGTATAAACAATCTCAGATAGAAATGAGAATGTAAAATTTTCTCTCACATTAGATCTAATATGCTTCCTAGGTTTCCAAAACTCCTGTATAATTATTTATATAATGTTATTAAATTATTAAAATATCATGGTTATCATATATGGTCATATTCTCCTTCGTTTGTTTCTAACAATTCATTGTTACTTCTTAGTTGTATTTTAACATATCTATGATTCTTAAGTCATATTTATATTATTATAAAATTATACTAACATAATAAATAGAATATTTATTCATTATATATATTTATATAATAATTCTTGATAGGTTATCATGTAGAATGTATCACATCGCATCGTGAAGATGGTAGGCCGTACACACGCACGAGGGATGATATAGTTCCCATAAGCATTGAATGGTATTGAAGTTGATGGTGTATAGTATCTCAAAATGAATATCATTTTATATTAATAATGTTTATATTTATTAATTCCATCATTATACCCATCCCTATAAGGTGTTGATGAAAACAGATTACACCACAACATGAAGACGGTAAACCATACGTACGCCCGCGTGGTGATTTAATTTTTCATAGGATGGGTAGAAGGTGAACTATGGTTGTTTGATAAACATAATAAACTCTAATTACATAATTAATACTGGGGTTATTAATTTATGATGAAACAATTCATGAGGTGGATGTAGAAGAATATTTTTTTTTGAAAAATTGGTAAATGATATTACCTCTTCTTCGACGTGTCTCCTATAAATCTCCACTTAGTGCACTAGATTTGTTCATTGAAGAAGAATAATAACACTAGAATGTTTCTAGGGAAGTTGATAAAGGAAATTTTCAGGGTATGTTCGAGCTTGAAGGCTCAAAATTAAGTTAAGAGTTGAGAGAGGAAGTGCCCTTATATAATTTAGGTGAGGGGCACTTTTAGAAATCTCAAAAATATTAATTTATAATAAAATCAAACCCCTCTAAAAAACCACCATAATGTCCCAATTTAGAATATGAGAAGATATAGGGTTGTAATATCTTCAATAAATAAAATTTATACAAGTTTCTATGTCCATTGAAACCTTATATTTTTAATTTAACACTTAGTTATTCTATTTCATTTTAACCAGGGTATCAAATATTTCAGTATTAACAGGGTAAAATATTTACTTATATGATGTAAATTAGATCATAAAATAAATAATTTGGAAATTTTTTGACCATATAATAATTTTTATATATTTTTAAAAATGTTTTATTATTTTTAAATAATTTAGTAAAAAACTTTTGATAAATAATCAATATTGTCAATTTTGACACTATTCAATTTATTAGTTTTTTTAAAATATTAAGATGACATGTTAACATAGAAAAAATTATTTTATAATATTCCTAATAGGTAAAGGGTATCTATAAAATTAATTGAAAATATTAATTATCCCAAAATATATTTATTTTAATATTTTTAATAACATATATTTGATATCTCCATTAATAAAATAATAACTACAATGATTTTGGGTAATTATTTAATATACTTAGTTATTGAGTAAAAATTAAAAATAAAATACTATAATTAATATAAATTTAATATATTTCATGAGAATATATTTTTTCAAATTGATGTACTATAAATTCAAACATTAAAATTTTTATACTTATTAAAGTATGAATGTGGAAACTTTAACATTACTTTAAATAAAATAATATATAGGTCATAATCTATTATATAAGGCTCCGAATGGTCACTATCTTGACCTATGGATGATTATGGTCGAAATATACTTGACCAATAATATTTGGTTTTGTTTTTTGGACATTTTTATGGTTATTGGGATTTTAATAAATTTTGTTTACTGATTTCTCATCAATTAATTAATTTTTACATCATCAAAGAATAAGACTTTAAGGTAATTATTTATTTTATAAAAATTAAAAAGAAATTACGATGTTTTATATAATTATTTTATATTTCATATAATATTTATTTTAGAATATATCACCTAGTTATACCTATATTAAAATTATTATACTTATAAGAAATGTGAGTTTGACATTTTGTTACTTTCATTGGTTTTATTAACATCTATGTCATCTTCATTGTCATGTGGACATTAAATTACTTTGTTTTGAACAAAATATGTTAAGGGTATAATTTTATAATGGGATTTGGGTAGGTTTTAGTATAACTTTATTTTCCTTATCATATTACTAGTTACCCTAATTTACCTGATTTACCTTTAACTATGGTAAATAAAAATTACCGTAGTTACTATTCATAATATCCAAAAAATAAAAGTTACATATTAAAATAATTTGGAACCATTGATTCCAAATATGAAATCTATTTTTAATAATTTAAAACATATAATTTTTAGAAATTAAGTTAAAATTAATTCTTGTTGTCAAAACCAAAAAACAGGTTTTTTAAAAGTGAGAACTCATTAAAAGATTATCATGTGTTTATCTCCAATTAAAATGTTAAATTAATTACAATGACCAAAATTGTTTTAAATTATATAAAAATAATTTAATTACACTCTAAAACGAATTAAAAATATAATATAACTATATAAATAAATTAGATAAAAAGGTAGTTTTGAATTAAAATGCATTATTTTTTCAATATTCATCAAAATTTGAATTTCATCAGAAAAATACCAAATTTCAAACAAGTTAAAATTTTATGTCTCACTTCTAAAGAAAACATTTATTTTTTCAAATATAATATATAAAAGTTCTAAAAACTATATTTAAAATTGGTGCACTATCAAAAGGCGACAAAACTGTATTTTTTGAAAAATACTTCTTTTATCTAAAAAATTGAATTTTTTCTTATATAATGTTTTAGAAAATACATAATATTAATGTTAATTTTATATAAAATTAAAAAATTTGGTTAATACTATTCATAATGGGTAGTTTATATCCCATTAATTAAAAACATTTTAATAATATATCAATGTATAGTGAAACTCGGAATTATGTACAACCCAAGCTATCGAGGAAGCTCACTCTTAAGTGTAATATATGCCAAGTCATTGTTGCATTCATTTCAAGATTAATTTGTTTTTTCTTATAACATAATCCAATCATAGCTATTTTTATACATTGAAAAAAATCTATACATGAAATGAATTCTATCAAATGAACTTGAAATTGTGTGTATCACAAGCTAAGTATAGTGTTGCGTATACTGCAAGATAATTCGGTGTTGTGTATAGAAAAAGATAATATTGGTGTATCATACAACACAAGACATCAAATAAATTAACAAAAATATATCTCATAAAATCTCAGGGTGTAATATTATACCTCTCTTAAAATGAATTTCACCCTCGAAATTCGTCAGGGTTATAAATGGTTTTTTACTTGAAAGTTTCTTTCATGGAAACCCACATCGTAAAAATGAATACTAAAACTTCATTTTTAAAAGGAATGTTAGAAAAATATTGGTTACCCAAAGTTACTTATAACTAGGTATCCACATAAGGTAGTTTTTTTATCACATTCCAAACATGTGAATACCTTAATCATTTATTCTCTTAAAACATGATAATTACCATATAACCTTAGTGAAAACATGCAGTCTGTCAAAATTAAATCTTTCCATAGACCAAAAATACCAAAAATTATATATAATCAAACCATGATATCACTTTGTCCTTATATCAGTCATGAGGTCATTAATACTATCAAACATCTCATTATCTCCTTGTACCTTCATTATGTTCATATCATGTGCTTTCCAAAAATATATAAATAAATTTTCATGGTTACTGATACTATTCACTATATACTTTCAAATACTTAAGAAAAAATAATAGTGTAACAATCCTTAGATGTTTATTTATTCCATAGTACCATATAATTACTTATACAACATTATTCATGATAAACATGCAATCATTCCACTATATTCTTAAATAGTTGAACGAGCTTCATCATTTTATTTCTTAATAATTATTTCATATGATATATCATTTTTAGTCTATTCATCATCATCAGATTAAATAAGACCCATATGACCATGCTGATTCTCCTCATGAGATTTTCCCTTGGGGCATCGATTTTTATAATGCCCGTACATTCCACATTTAAAACATTTAACCATTGTTGATGTATTATAAATACCATTATCCTTGTCCATTGTGTTAAATGAACCTTTTAAATTGAAATTAATGGATTTGTGTCCTTATTTTACACACCCAAAGCATCTTCCAATTCCTTTGAAACATTCTCCTTGATGCCTCCTCCCACATGATTTACCTAAGGAAAATTGAACTTTCTTTCCTCTATGATCACCCTAAAACTCCATATTTCTCTTATTATCTAGGTTAGGAAACTCACCAATGTTTAGATTATTGATCATATTATGAGATTGCTGATTAGGAATAAAAATGATGTTTCTCCTTCCAACTCCCATTTAATTTGGGTTCTCATGAATAATATCATTCCATTTTCCATCTTATTCTCCATTAACATGAATCCTCTGGTTTCTATCCATTTTCTAAAACCTGAAAAGAATAGTGTGAGAGGAAAAAATAATACTAGGAAAACAACATAATCAATGGAAAGTAATTTCAATCTCTAAAATATTAGGTTTAATCCTAGGTTATTCACGATCATTACCATAATTCTAGGACTGTACCCTATAGTTAGACTTTCCCTTTGGGACATCCCTTGACATATATTAGAAATATCTCCTGGGATCTTACTAATATTTTCACATCATAGTTTCCAAAGGTTAACTAAACCTTCCCTCTGATACCAACTCTAACAAACCAAGATTGAAATACATGAAAATTACATTACTTTCACAGAATACTTAATACATGACACAAACATATGCCCAAAGACCATATTAGTTTAGTGTCTTTGGAAACTTGGAACATAATCTTCTAACTTGGTGAAAGATATTCAATATCTCTCATAAAGATCTTCCCTTTTAGTTTTCCTATATAAAACCTTCATTTATATCCTGGGGAAAAGAAAACAAAAAAAGGTGAGCTCAAATGCTCTATAATGGTAAACATGAAGAACATAAAAAAAACATAAACATAAGAATGTAAAAATATGAACATAAATTTTGAATATCAAAATCGTGAGTTGTGAAATAAATCATGGTAGTACGTAAGGAATATATCATAAAAGAACATTAACCTTGATAAAATAGCATTGGTATAAAACATGGAATTGTGGAAAATAAATAAGCACATAATATGATTTCCACAGTAGTCGAGATATTGGTGCCAAGACCATCATTGTGGACAAAGTCTATTACTGAACCGGGTTTACTTACGGTTCCAGACATATGTTACTGAACCAGGTTTACTTTCCATTCTAGTAATGTCTATATCATGAGATATAAATGTTTACCCATTAAATTAAAAGGTTATATATGTCCCACCCATCTTATAGTGAAATCATTACTATATGTGCCACAAAAACATAAATCATTCATCATTGCATAGCCCATGAAATTAAAAGGGTTTCTTAAACATCATTCCATCATAACATAATCCATATAAAATAAATATATTATATAAAAATAATTCAATAATATATAGAATAAAATCAAAGTAATAATAGGTATAGAAACATAACCCTATGTCATATTATATGGAAAACAATTTTGATAAAACACTTGAACTTAACACCTGAGGAAAATATCCATTCTTCTTAAAAAACATTTTTTTCTAAAAATGACATGAAATTTTAAAATAAAAGAATATAGTTAAAAATACTCTTGAAAAAGTGTAGAGGAATATTAATGGAAATAAGGCATTAGGAAAATGTAAAAATCTGTTCATGCAGTATAAGTTAAACAACATTCTTCTCACACTTTTGCCGAAAAAGTCAAAAAGTACCATGTATGGTAAAAAAAATAAAGATTACTTCCATACCATGTATTAAAAGTCAAACATGGGTAAAAATGACTTTAAAAATTCATAGAAGAGTAGTAAACAATTTATTAAAATATTTTTGGAAAACATGGATATGGATGATAAGTATATATGTAGTAAATACTTATGTATTAAAAATCGCAGAAAGAAATAAGATTGAAAAATTATCCCTTAACATAGGTTTGATATGATTCTTATGTGTCAGAATCTCCAATATAATTATTTAGATAATTTATTAACTTATTCTAGCATCATGTTCATCATATATGGTCATATTCTATATTTTTTATAACTATTCATTGTTACTTGTTATTTAGGTTTTAATTTATTTATGATCGTAGGGATATTTTGTCGAATAAGTTTTGGTTATCCTTATTAGGTCATATTTATATCATTATAAAATGATATTAAAAAAATAAATTCCATATTTATTCATTCTGTACATTTATATAATCATGATTGAGTGGTTATCATGTAGAACAAATCACATCACATCATGGAGACGGCATGCCATACGTACGCACGAGCGACGATATTGTTCCCATAATTGTCGAATGATATTTAATTTTATGGTGTATAGTATCTAAAAATAAATATAATTTTATATTAATCATTTTTATATTTATTAATTTCAACATTATACCCATTCATGTAAGGCTGTGGTGAAAACAGATTACAACACGATGCAAAGACGGTAAGCCGTACGTACAGACGCATGGTGATTTCATTTCTCAAAAGATGGGTAGAAGGTGGAATGTGGTTGTTTCCTAAACATAATTACATATAAAAATATAATTAACACTATATTTATTACTTTATAATGAAACGGCTCATGCGGTGGAAGTATAAGAAGAAAGAAGTTTGAAAGAATCGGTAAATGATATTACATTTTCTTCGACATGCCTCCTCTAAATATCCACTTAGTGCACTAGATTTGGTCTTTTAAAAGAAACATAACTCTATAATGTTTATAGGGAATTTGATAATGAAACTTTTTAGGGTATGGTCGAGATTTAAGGCTCAAAATGAAGTGGTGAATTGAGGGAGGAAGTGCCCTTTTATAATTGAGGTGAGGGGCACTTTTAGAAACCTCAAGAATATTAACTTATAATAAAATCAAACCCCACTAAAAAACCTAAAAAATGTACCAATTTAAAATATGATATGATATAGGGTTTTAATATCATGAACCAATACATTTTAGACAAGTTTCTTTGTCCATTCAATCCTTATCGTTTCAATTTAACACTTAGTTATTCTATTTCATTTTAACTAAAGTAACAAATATTTCAATATTAAAAGGTTAAAATACTTAATTATTTGATGTAAATTAGATAATAAATAAATAATTTAGAATTGCTTTGACCTTATAATATTTATTATATATTTTTAAAAAATGTTTTATTATTTTTAAATAATTTATCAAAACACTATTTTGATAAATAATCAATAGTGTCAATTTTGACACTAATCAATTTATTGATTTTAACAAATATTAATATGACTAGTTAACTTCTAAAAAACTATTTTATTAGATATATAATAGGTCATGTGTATATATAAAATTTAGTTAACGTATTAATTACCACTAAATATATTTATTATAATATTTTTAATAACATTTATTTGATATCTCAATTAATAAAATAATTACTACAATGATTTTGGGTAATTATTTAATATAATTAGTTGTTGGGTAAAAATTAAAAATAAAATACTATAATGGAGATAAATTTATTATATTTCATGAGAATATATGTATTCTAATTTAACCACTATAAAATCAAACATTAAAAATGTTATACTTATTAAAGTATGAATGTGACAACTTTAACATTACTTTAAATAAAATAATATAAAGGTCATAATCTATTCTATAAGGCTTAAAATGGTCACTATATTGACCTATGGATGATTATGGTCGATATATACTCGACCAATAAGATTTTTTCAGGTGTTTGGACACTTTTATGGTTATTATTATTTTAATAAAAATTGTTTTATTGATTTTTCATCAATTAATTAATTTTTACGTTATCAAAGAATAAGACTTTAAGATAATTATTTATTTCCAAAAAATTAAAAATAAATTACCATGATTTAGATAATTATTTTATATTTCCATGCAATATTTATTTTAGAATATATCATTGGGTTATACCTATATTAAAATTATTAAACTTATAAGAAATGTGAGTTTGATGTTTTGTCACTTTCTTTGGTTTTATTAATATCTATGTCATTTTTATTATCAATTGGATGTTAAATTAATATTTTTATGACTAAATACGTTAAGGGTATAATTTTATAACTGTATTTGGAATGTTTTAGGATAATTTTGTTGTTTTTATTGTATCATTTGTTACCCCAATTTACCCCTTTTACCTTTAAATGTGGTAAATAAAAATTACAGTAGTTACTATTCATAATATCCTAAAAATACAATTAACCTATTAACATAATTTATACCCACTGATTCCAAATATGGAATCCATTTTTCATAATAAAAAACACAAAATTGGGAGAACTTAATTTAAAATTAATACCCGTTGTTAAAACCAAAAAGCAGGTTTTTAAGAAATAAAAACTTATCAAAAGATTGTCATGTGTTTATCTCCAATTTAAATGTGAAATTACATTAAATGATTAATATTGGATTAAATGATAAAAAAAATACATTTATACCTTAAAAATAATTAAAAATATAATCTAACTATATAAAAAAATTAGACAAAAAGGTAGTTTTGAATTAAAATGCATTATTTTTTCACTATTCATGAAAATGTGAATTTAATCAGAAAAATTACAAAATTTCAACCAAGTTAAATTTTTATGTCCCATTTCTAAAGAAGAAATTTATTTTTTCAAATAGAATATATAAAAGTGCTAAAAACTAGATTTAAAATTGGTACTCCATCAAAAGGCAGCAAAACTGCATTTTTTGAAAAATTCTTTTTTTATCCAAAAATTTGAATTTTTTCTTATGTAATGTTCTAGAAAATACATAAGATGAATTTCAATGATATATAAGATTAAAAATTTGGTTAATAATATTCATAATGGGTAGTTTATGTCCCATTAAATAAAAATATTTTAATAATACATCATTGTTTAGTGAAACTCAGTATTACGTACAACGCAAGCTATCGAGGAAGGTCTCTTTTGCGTGTAATGCAAGGCAAGTAAGTGTTGAGTTTAGTTAAAAATTAATTTGGGGTTGTATATAACATAATCCAAACATAGTTCTTTTATACATTGAACAAAATCTATACTCATTATTGCGTGAAAATAATTCTATCAAATGAATTTGAAATTATGTGTAACACAAGCCAAATATGGTGTTGTATATACTGCAAGCTAATATGATGTTGCGTATAACACAAGATAATATTGGTGTAGCGTACAAAAAAATACATCAAAGAAATTAATAATAATATATCACATAAAATCTCAGGGTGTTACAGATATGTTACTAACCAGTCCCCACCCAAAATAAGGCCGATGAATGACATATCAGGATGTAAAGATACCATATAAAATGATACCCCCCAACTCCAAGAGGGAACCTTTTTCATAAACAATTGTCTCTCGATCTTACTCCCAAAGGCATATGTATCATCTACATTATAGTCATGAACTTAACCACCAAGATCAAACCATAAAAAAGTTATGTATAAATAAAGGAATAAGAGGCACCAATATCAAATAAGGCACTAGATAATATATAATATACATGAATAGTACCTCTCACTATTGATGGTTCAACCTCACTATCCACAAGTGCAGGCTGAATGGAGTGTATTTGTCCTACCCCTATTCCTTGTGATGTAGTCTGAGTCCCCTGAGATTCACCAATCTAATGATATAGACGATCATTCCCATAAGCTCCAAATCCTTTGCCTCTACCACCATGTCCAGTGGAACTCTAGCTATCAAAATGATATAGTGCAGAAGATCCCCTTCCTGAACTCTGGAAGTCTCTAGATCCTATATCACTACCCATATATCATGGGTTTCTATATAACCTCTATAGATAACCCATCCTTCCATAAGATCGACGCTCTACCAGTGGTCGAGGAAAATTTCTTAGATAGTGTCCTGACCTACTACACTGATGACATATAACTCTAGAAAGGTATTATGTAACTAACCCCCTGTCAGGCCACTCAACTTTCCAATTCCATGACTAAAATTCTCATAATGATGCTTCCTTCTATAAAAATATATACATATTGATCATCCCATAACAACCATATATCCTATATTTCAATCCTCCTTTAGGTTCCCCTCATTTATGAGATCGTGATTCACAAACTGAACAAATTTCTTTAACCTAAAGCAGTTAACTTGGGACTTAATCTCACATTTAAGTCCATCTTTGAAATGCCTCACCGTAGTTTTCTCTTCCCCAAATAGTGCTGGAGAAAATCATTGAAAGTATATAAAACTTCAAACATAATCCATCACAGACATATTCCTGTAATTCAACCTCATGAACTTATCTTCTCTCTCTTACCTCAATGTCTCTTGATAAAAGTGAACCAAGAACTTATCCAAATATTCCTTACAAGTCTTCCTGTATACTTGAAGTCTCTAGGCCTGAACATCCCACTAGTCATTTTTTGTTCTTCGTAACATAAATGAGGATAAATTGACTATCTTATTAGTAGGATTCTCTATGTGGACAAGTATAGTCTAGATATAATCAACACAGAACCAGTCTACCTCAGGTCCAACCTCTCTAGTAAAAGTCCGAGGGTGCTATAATTGAAAATATATTATCATATCAGACATTCTTTTCACAACACACCCTAGGTCTCTTTCTATGAATTTCATAAACCTAGCAAAATTATCTTGTAAATTCTCTCAAACCCCCCCAACCATCACTATTAATGCCTCATGTCACACTACTAGAGAAACATCTCCGCCATGTACTCTTGTAATCATATCATTAAGAATCATCATGGATTCATATATCTAAATTTCCAAACACATTATTTAGCACACTTAAAAAAAGGTTACTCATTTAAATAAAATTAAAATTACTATAAGTCACAATAAGTATTTTCTCTAAACCCTCACCACACAGTCAAAACCAATGTACTATCACTACCTTTAACCAACCAACCTATAAGTTATTGTTAGAAAAGAGAAAAATTATTATCATTATTCAAGTTCCACATTATACACCCATTTATTCACATTCTGTATCATTTTTCAATTCAATTTCGCAATCAAGTAAAAACAGTTCATGTTCAATAACTTACCCAAAACCTATTTTTCCCATGAATGTCTAAAATGATTCTTTTAAAAAAATAATTTTGAGTGATTAGAATGATGAATTCTCACAAAACACTCATGACTTTAAACTCCATGTGTCCAATCTCATTAATCCCATAAACATGTATCACACAACACAAAAAGTGAATCACTTCAGGTGAAATAACATCAAAGATAACAATAGAAACCAATAACAAAAATCCCACCATGGGTACTTGGATTTTACCCATGTACAAGGGGTAGCTACTTCCATGGAAAAGATCTTAACCCAAACCCAACTAATCTGAATCTCATGTATACCTTTTCCAAATAGTAAGAAAAAATAAAATAAAAGAAAACCTACCATCTGATACCACTTTGTAATGTCCCGACTCGGATTCCACACACTGGTGCTCTGAGCCGGTCAGTCACATGAACTTAGGCATGAATCCGCTAAGGAAAGAGTATTTAGACTAGCAGCGAGGGTCAATATAGATCATGGGGAGACTATAAACTCTTTATAAAATTATAACAAGAGTGAAAATAAATAAGAACAATCAATGGCCAACCAAACCTGAATCACATGATAACCAAAAAAAGAAGTACAATATCCAAAACTAAATAGTAGATATGTTATGAAAATATGTGTCAATTTTCTATATGAAAAAAAACACTCACAACTCCCAAGTAGGTCCCAAACCACGTCTGATTCCCTTATCCATGATCTGTACCGACACAACTATCTTACATATGGACTTTCCCTTAACATTTCCTACAACCATGAAATCTATTCGGGTACCGATCAAGAAGCCTGAGTAGGGTGAGAGTACAACTCAGTAGGCCACCATAAAAAACATCTAAAATAATATTTATTCCAAACACTATATGTAGTTGTATAAAGAATAAATAAAATAAATAAAGTAAACAATTCAGATTTATTAAATTACTCTGTTAAATCACATAAACTCTCAATTCCTATATGAATTTTATTTTTACCATTAATCATTTCATTTCACAGATGAATACTACTTTTTTCATTAATTATTTCAAGTCACACATAAATTCCATTGTTACCATTCGACATTTCAAGTCACAATGAATGCCATTGTTATTATTCATCATTTCAAGTCACACATTAATTCCACTATTTCCATTCATCTTTTCATGTCACACATGAATAACATTATTACCATTCATCATTTCAAGTCACACATGAGTACCATTTTTACCATTCATCATTTCAAGTCACACATGAATTCCATTGTTACCATTCATCATCTCAAGTCACACATGAAAGGAATTTTTACCATTAATCATTTCAAGTAACACATGAATTCTATTGTTAATATTCATCATTTAATTAATTAATTATACAATTCATTATTCACATCTATCAAATTAATTAATTCAAAAATGAATTAATCACCTCGCTTATATTAATTAATTCAACAATTAATTAATTACAGAAGTTCATTAATTAATTCAAAAATTAATTAATCACATAAACCCTATTAATTAATTGAAAAATTAATTAACCATCTCAATCAATTTCATAATAATCATAATATCCAATAATTAATTCAAACATTAATTATTCCAATTCAACATTTTCAATATAGTAATAGTTAACTCAACAATTAATTATTCATTTTCAATAATCGCAATCTCACCATAATTAAATCAACAATTAATTATTTTAAATCAATCAACTTCATAATATAAACCATTCCAATTAATTAATTTAATAATTAATTAATCAAGTTCAACAATATTAATAACTCCATAATTAATTCAACAATTAATTATTCCAATTGAAAATCCCAATATTCCCAATTTCCCAATTCCATCAATTAATTAATTCTCCAAATCAATTAATTCAATCCAAAATACTCAAATTCTAATAATCAAATAGTAATTCAAAAATTTCATACACGTAATTGAAATCAATTCACTAGAATTTTAACAATAGACCACCTAACTCAAGATTGATGATAAATGCTCGCCAACATAAATCCACAAATTTTAGTAGAACAACGATGTATAAAGATATCCTGATCTAATTCCTAGATCCATGATTTAAATGAATCATGATATAAAAAATATGGTTTTAGATCTATATTGAATAATAGATAAACATCCATCTTTTATATTAGAAGAGAAGCAAGATAGGGAGAGAGATTTAAATAGGAAGAAACCATATACTTAGGTGGTTCAAATCTTAAATATGGGATTTGAATATTGAATAAAAGAGGTCATAAGCCTTCAAAATTCACATGGGAGCCCCCAAAATATAGGGAAAAAATTATGGGTCGAGTGGGGATTTATTTGGGGTTAATTTGGTGGTTTTGGTATTTTAAAAACTAGTTTTGGATTAATTAAAACTATGCACATGGTTTTCTGGGATGAGCATCTCGTTTTTCCAAATAGCACGCCTTAACCGTGCACCTCTTCTGAAGGCGGGGGGGGGGGGGGGGGGGGGGTGCATAGTTTCTTCTAATAGGGAACGAGGTTTCACAAAATGTGCACTATCAATAAAAACCCTCTATGTCTAGGGTTACATTATTTTCTGGTCTAGGGCACATGGTTTGGGAAAACCATGCGCCAGCCGTGCAATTTCCCTCCTCCTTCCAAAATTTCCAATTTTATCCCAAACACACCCCGAGGTAAAACCCAAAAAAATGTAATAAAAATAGGCAAAAGAGTTTCTAAAAATAGGCCTAATATTTCTCCAGAAAAGGTCGAGATCGTACAATCTCCACACCTTATTACAACTCATCTTGGTGCTGTACTCCCAAGCATCTCTAAGATTCTGAATAAAAAAGACCAGGACAAAGATCTTGTATATCTGATTCTCTCTCCTATATTTCTTCTTGAACATAGTCATGTTTCCACAATACATGAACTATCAGCACAATATTTCCTTGCAAAACTCTCACTGTGATCCAATACACATATCAAATGATCTTCAAAGGGTGAATCTATCATAAGCTCAACATCATCCACATCAATCACATGAGAGGGGTCGAGGTGACACCGCAACATGAAAAATGACATGCATAACACTATATTTCTGTAGAATAGCCAACTAGGTTTCCACCGACCCAATTCTCTCCATAACCTCAAATGGTCCAATGAACCTTGGAACCAGCTTTCCCTATCTTTGTATCATGTGATGACCCAATCTAGGTGACACATGAAATAATACACGATCATCCTATATAAAATCTAGGGTTTGTCAATGTATGTCTTCATATGACTTATATCTACTACGAGTTGTAGCCATACACTTTGAAATCAACTAAACCTACTCCGAAGTCTCTAGTATGAGACTCGGTGCCATCAACTCAGACTCACCAACTTCTATCCATCATAGAGGTGATCTTATATAGCCTACAATAATATCCTCATATGGTGCCATCTATAAATTTTTCTGATAACTGTTGTTATAGGTGAACTCCACCAAAGCTAAGAGATTTTCCTAATACCCTCCGAAGTAATGGGCACATGCTTGTAACATTTATACAAGCACATGAATAGTATGTTCTGACTGACCATCAGTTTGTGGGTGGAAATCTATACTCAAATTTGACCTGTGTACTATGCACCTTCTGTAAGCCCTGATTGAAGTGAAAATTAAAATGCGAGTCATGGTCTGAAACTATAGTTTGTGGCACCAAATGCCTATAGACCATCTCCCAAATATATAACTCTCCCAACTACTCCACTAAGAATGTCTCCTGCATTGGTAATAAATGCACTACCCTCATCATTTGGTCCACAATAACCCAAATAACATCATTCTTCTGAGGCATCCTCTGGAGACCCACCAAAAAATCTATAGTAACATCATACCACATCTATTCAGGAATGGGTAATGGCTATAGAGAACCTCGAGGTCATTGATTCTTGGCCTTTACCTTCTAAAAGGTGTAAAACTGTGTCACAAACCCTACCGTCTCCTTTTTCGTGCCTGACCACCAAAACTATCATCATAGGTCATGGTACATTTTGGTCACACCTAGATTTACCACCCACATCGAGGCATGAAACTTGTCTATCAATTCCTCTTGTATGATTATAGGCAAAAAAACAAGATTTCTAACATATATGATCTCATCCTCATCTATCATCCGGTGTGAAGGTGTATCCCCACCTTCAAGGATTTCCCTAAATTTTAAAAGCATTGGATCCTAATATTTACTATCTTTGATCCAACTCAAGAGCGTAGACACCACTAAAACTGATATGAGATTCACCTTCTCTTAACTCTCCTGAACCACAACATGCATCTCATCCCATAAAGTAACCATCTTCCACTCAATGATAGACTTATGAAGTTCATGAGTATGAGTTTTCCTACTTAGTTCTTCATCTACACTATTTCCTTTCCTTGGAGTATATGATAGCTCTAAATTGAATGACTCAATATAATCAACCCATCTATACTATTGGAGATTAAAATATCGTTGTGAAAAGATATACTTTAAACTCTTATGATCTGTATACACATTTTTTTCTTCCAATAGATAATGACACCAACACTTCAAGTCATAAACCACTACAGCTAAATGGAGGTCATGTGTAGGGTAGTTCCATTAAAGTTACCTCAAGTTTTAAGATCCATACACCACAAATCGATCTCCTTGCATCAACACTGCTCTAAGACCGATCCTGGAAGCATAAAAAAACACTATATACTCCTCACCTGGATTAGGTAAGATAAATATTGGTGCCAATGTCAATCAATTATTCAACTAATACAAGTCATTATCACATTATTCCATCCATTCAAACTTTATCACCTTCTTGGATAAGCCTAAAGTTGGTGCCACCAATCGAGAAAAGTTCTATATGAACCTCCAATAATATCCAACTAACCCTAAAAATATATGAATATCATGTTGTTGGGATGCTACCAGGATACATCTACCTACACCTTATCTAGGTCCACTGAAACACATTCCTATGAGATGATGTGACCCAATAAGTATACCCAATCAATCCAAAACTGACAATTATATATCTTTATCTATAGATGATTCTCTCTCAGTATACTCAGGACAATGTTAAGATAATGGGAATGATCGTCTTGAGTCTTGAAGTACACCAAGATTTCATCCATGAACACAACAACAAAATGATCTAGGTATGGATGTAAAATTATGTTAATCAAATCCATAAACACTGTAGGTGAATTGGCCAACCCAAATGACATTATGATGAATTCATATAGGCCATACCTTCTTCTAAAAGTAGTCCTCAGTATATATGAAGTTTGAACTCTCAATTGATGATACCTTAATCTCAATTTCATCATATAAAATTCCCAAGTTTTACTCAACTAGTCAAAGAGATCATTGATTCATGGAAGAGGATATCAGTTCTTCATATTAATTTGATTCAACTTCCAGTAATCGATACACAAATGAAAAATACCATTAGACTTCTTGGAAATTAAAAATAGTGAACCCCAAGGAAATGTACTTGGATGGATAAGCCCCATATCCATCAACTCTTCTAGACAATTCTTGAGCTCTTGAAGATATTTTGGTTCCATTCTATAAGGTGAAATAAAAACTAACTCAGCACCCGACATGAGATCTATAGTATATTACACATCTCTCTTTGGTGGAATCTATGATAAGTCTTCAGAAAAAACATCCTAAAACCTATCCACTATTTTTGGAAATAAATCATTCTTTAGAACGCAATAATCTATAAATAATATAGAAACCTTAGTAGTAACCTCCCCCAGTTTCTACTAAAATGGTCCCACACAGATCGCCTGGATATCTCACTCCCCATAGTGTATGTAGTTTTCACCCTTAGGCAATGTAAAAATCATCCTCCTATGGTAAAAATCTATGTGGTCTCATTATTCTACTAAACAGTCGATACCCAAAATTAGTTCAAATCTTGACATATCAATGTTGTAAATATCCCATAGAAAACGATTCTCCCCAACCTTGAGAGAACACCATTTTCATAAATAAATGTCTCTCGATCATACTCCCAAAGGTTTATCTATCGTCAAAAACCCACTCGTGAACTCCACCGCTAGGCTCATATAATTCACAATTTGTGTTGAAATAAAGGAAGTAGAGGCACTAGTATCAAATAAGACACTAGATAATGTAGAAGCTAAAAGAATAGTACCTCTCACTATCAATGGTCCAACCTCTCTATCCCCAAGTGTAGGATGGATGAAATGTAACTATCCCACCCCTCTTCTCTATGATACTGTCTGATTCCCATGAGATGCACAACTATACATATACACGATCTCTTTCAAATAAGATCTGTGAACAACACCTATACCACTATGGCCAATAGAACTCCAACTTCTATACTGTTACAATAAAGAAGATCCCCTTCTCAAACTCTTTCCCTATCTCCCTCCTCTACCACTACCTGTGTATCACAAGTTCTTGAAGAACCTCTTTAGATGGACCATCATGTTGTAAGATCAGAACTCTACCTGTGGTTAGGGACAATGTCTAAGATAGTGTCTTGACCTACCACACTAGTGAAAGATAAATCTAGCAAAGACCTATGCAATCAACCCCCCTGTCTGGAAACTACAGTTTCAACTTCCCTGAATAACATTCTCATAACGACGCTTCCTACTCTGAGAATACGTACCTCTTAAGTGTCTAGTAGCAACCCTTTGTCATACATTGGAATACTCTTTTAGGTTCCCCTCTTCTATGAGATCTTGACCCACCACCTCATAAACTTTTTTAACTGAAATTGGTAAACTTGGGACTTAATATCACATTTAATTTTATCTGGGAAATGCATCAACATGGATGTATCATACCCTTCCATTGTAAGAGAAAATCTCTAAAAGTATATAAAATATCCAACATAGTCCATCATAGACATATTCCCTTAAGTCAACCTCAAGAACTCAACTACTCTTTCCCTCCTCAGCATATTTAGATAAAATTTCTCTAAGAACTTCTCTAAAAGCTACTTCTCAGTCATCCCATATACCATCCATGTACGGGGATGAACATACCACCAACACTTTTCTAATCCTTAAAAAGTTTAAGAGGCCAACTTGAAACTATTCTCAGTAGTATTCTGTAAGTTCTCATGTATAGTTTGGATAGAATCAACCCATAAATCCACTCCCTCTTGTCTAACCTCTTGAGTAAAAGTTAGAGGGTCCTATAATTGAAACTCCCCAATCACATGAGAATTGATTTTCACAACCCACCCTAGGTCTTTTTCCATGAATTGTATAATCAGAACAAAGTTCTCTTATAACTTCTTTCTAACCTCCTCACCCGACACTATTAGTGCCTCAGGATCCACTACTAGAGAAACATATCCATCCATGTACTCTTGTATTCCTCTCAAAAATGATCTTCATGGATGAAAAAATATACAATTCCAAACACATTACTTAGGAAGAATAACACAAATTTAACATATTTACATAAGAGTAAAATTAAAATATGGCCCTACAAGTCTTTTCTTTAAAACCATGCCGCACAATCAAAATCATGTCGCTATCACTACCCTTAACCATCCTACCTATAGAATATGGTTAGAAAAGGGCAAAATCATTCTCATTATTCAAGTTTCACTTTAGACACCCATTTAGTCCCATTATGTATAATTTTTTAGTTCAATTGCACAAGAATGGAAAAACAGTTCAAGTTCAATAACTTACCGAAAAATGATTTTCCCATGTATGCCTAAATGATGCATATTAAAAAATAATCATGAGTGCCAGAAATTATCCATTCTTACAAAAATATCATGACTTTCCAGGACATGAGTCCAATCTCAAAAATCTCATAAACAATTGTCACACCACACAATAAGTGCATCACTCGAGGTGAAACAACATCAACTATAAAAATACAAATCAATAACAATAATACTACCATGGGTACCTAGTTTTTACCCTCATAAATGGGTTAAATACTCCCATACACAAGATCTTAACCAAGGCCCGACTCATACTATTCTAATGTATACTTTTCCAAAATAGCAATATAGAAGAAAATAAAAGAAAACCCACCCTCTAATACCACTTTGTAATGTACCAACCCAGGTTCCACACATCAGTTACTTGATCTGGTCAGTCACATGACCTCATGCATGCATACCCATTTTCCAGAGGCTTCTTACTAGTAGCGAGGGTCAGTATAGATTATGGGGAGACTATAAACTCTTTATCAAAGTATCAAAAAAATATAAATAAATAAGAATAAACAATAACCAAGTAAACCAGAATCACATGATAACAAAACATGAAGTACAATATCCAAAACTTAATAGTAGATATGTCATTCCAATATATGTCAATTTTCAATATGAAAAACCAAAAAACATTGAAAACTCCCGAGAAGGTCCCGAACCACGTTCTGTTCCCTCCTACATGCTTCATACCAAATCAACCATCTATCATAGGGTATTTTCCCTTAACCTATCATGAAACCATGAAATATACTCGGGTACTAATATGGAAGCCTGAGTAGGGTGTCATTATAACTCAGTTGGCCACCACCAAAAACATTTAAAACAATATATAGTCACAATTTGTACGCAGTTTTAGAAATAATAAATAAAATAAATACAGTAAACAATTTTAAAGTATTTAATTACTCTTTATTTAACTACATAAAATCTAAATTAAAATATGGATGTCATTTTTACCATTCATCATTTAAATTAACATATAAATATCACTATTATCATTCAACATTTCAATACACACATGAATTTTATTATTACCATTCATCATTTCAAGTCAGACATGATTTAAATTGTTACCATTCATCATTTGAAGTCACACATGAATCCCATTGTTACCATTCATCATTTAAATTCACAAATGAATACCATTGTTACCATTAATCATTTAAAGTCACACATGAATACCATTTTTACCATTCATAATTTCAAGTCACAAATAAATTCTATGTTTACCATTCATTATTTAATGTCACACATGAATTCCATTGTTACCATTCGTCATTTCAAGTCACACATGAATTCCATTGTCACTATTAATCATTTCATTAATTAATTTTACAATTAATTATTCAAACCTATCACATTAATTAATTCAATAATAAATTAATAACATCATTCCCATTAAATAATTCAATAATTAATTAATCACATCATTTATATTATTTAATTCAACATTTAATTAACCACATCAACCCTATTAATTAATTCAAGAATTAATTAAACATATCAATAAATTTCATAATCATCACAATCTCCAATAATTAATTCAACCATCACTTATTCTAGTTCAATAATTTCAATATAACAAAAATTAATTAAAAAATTAATTATTCAATTTAAATAATACCAATATTTCCATAATTAACTAACAATTAATTTTTTCAAATCAATCAACTTCATATTCCCAACAATTACCATTAATTAATTCAATAATTAATTAATAAAGTTCAAAAAAATCAATAACTCCATAATTAATTCAACAATTAATTATTCTAATTCACAGTCCTAATATTCCCAATTTCCCAATTCCCTCAAATAATTAATTCTACAAAATAATTAATTTAATCTTAGAAACATAATTTATAATCATATAATAACAATTGTACAACTAAAAAATTGTAATTGAAATCAAGGCTTTAGTATTTTAACAATAGAACATGTACCTCATGATTGACGATAAACACTCACCATTGAAAATCCCCAACTTTTGGAAGAATAATGATGAATAATGAGATCTCAATTCAATTCCTAGATATAAGATTTAAAAAAATCAAGATATAAAAAACCAAGTTTTATATCTAGATCCAACAATGGATAAACACCCCTCTTTTAACTGGGTATAGGACTGGGAGAGTAAGATATCTAAATTGGAAGAAACCACATACTTGGGTTGTGTAGATCTTCAATCCAGGCTTCAAATTACGAAGATAAGGGGTCATAAGCCTTAAAAATTTGTTCGGGAACCTAAAAAATTGATAGAAAATGTTAGGGGCTGAGTGGGGTTTGAGTTGGGGTTGATTGGGGGGGGGAGTTGGATATTTTAAAAAACTAATTTTTGGATTAATTTAAACCATGCACATAGTTTACTGGGGATGGGTGTATGATTTTCCAAATCATGCACCTTAACTGTGTGCCTCTTCCCGGGGGGGGGGGAGTATGATTTCTTCTAATAGGGAATAAAATTTTAAAAACTATTTACCAAATGTAAAAACCCTATTTTTAAAGGGTTTTCCAGTTTTCTGGGCTAGGGTGCACGGTTTGGGAAAACTGTGCACCAACCCTTCACTTTCCCTCTCCCCTCCAAAATTTTCAATTTTCACCCAAACACACCCCAAGGTAAAACCCAAAAAAAATGTACTCAAAACTAGAAAAAATAGAACCTGAAAAAGCCCGATACTTCTCCAAAAAACGTCATGATCTTATAAATAATTGTTTTATAGTGGAAAAAATGTCCATTAGTTGTAAAATACATGAGTTTTTTAGTTAATTTTTTGTCTAAATTATACAAAACTATAAAACTAAAAGTTTTTGGGAATTAATTTCAATTAAATAATTACTTTATTTCATTTAATTTTTATGGTCATGTTTATGTACTACTATATTTAGTATTAGATTAGAGGTTAGATAACTTTGGAGATTATGATGTTACCAGTTGAGGAAAATTTAAGAGTTAAAAATGTCATCAAGGGTTGATAAATTAAAGTTGATTATAATTATAAAGGTATAAATAACCCTTTATATCAATTGAGGTAATATTTAGGGAATTAGGATAAGGTAAATTTAGTAAAAACCCTAGGGATAAGTCTAAGTATAAGATAACATATTGAAAATTTTATAAATTAAATACTGTTTAGTTTTTCTAGAAATAAAATCATTTTCTAGATAATAATAGTGTATATAGGATCTATCACATATGTACCTAGGGGTAATAACCTTGAAAACATCATATTGGGTATTAAATCAATCATCACATAGTGCCTAACAAGGAGGCCTAACTACACACCTACTTTAACAATCCATAGTGACATACTTTAGTTAATAAAATTCTCTTTACGAACCATTATGAAGGATTTATTTACAAATTAAATTAATGGATTAGGTTAAGAAATACAAGATAACTTAACTTAAAGAAAAGTATATTGAACTGAGTGTATCAAAGGATGGAAATAAAGTGTAATTTGAGAAGATATATTAGGATAGAGTTTTCATATTCATGTGATCTTTTACTATCATTTTATTAATAACTATTTTGGATTTAGTATTTTCTTGAAATATGATCATGAAAATGAAGTTGAAAAAGGCATTTATCTAGAAACCACTATGTCTTATAACCTAATAAGTTAGCATACTTAAATGTTTGATAGTCTTAGTATATTCCTATCATGATATAAAAGGAGAGTATTCTATTATTACACGAGTTAGTGAGGATGATATATTAATAAAAAATAATTATTGGTATGCTTGAAATTTCATTAGTGAGTGACATTTATTAATGATATTATGATATATTATAGAATTTAGGAGAATTATGTGAAACATCAAAGGATTTTTCTATAATAATTGTTTCTTTAAAATATTTGAAACATATATTAAACGGTAAAAATAACCTTGAAAAATGATTTTATATCAAGGTTAAATTTTGGGGATAACTATTGGAGAACACATGATTGAGGTATGGAAAACTATTAGGTTAAATGTCTAATTGAGGATGATGTAATAAAGGGTTGAATAATTTTGATTAAAGTAATTTATATTGTATTTATATTCTTGTAATTAAATATTTATTTCATTAAGAAGTGATCCATAATATTTTTGATAAAGGTTATCCATTTTTTTGGGATTATATATATATATATATTTATTAGTTTGTGAATTTATAAACTAGTGATTAAAATATTTAAGGGTTAACAATATAGATAATTTTCGGAAGAATATATATTATCACTATGGTTTAATGTTTTTAATTTTTAAATGGTTTTGGAAAAGGTTAATGGATAATATATGATTAGTGTATATACATACTTCAATATATGATTTCATTAATGAATAATGTTGTTTGGAGAAACATAAGTAGCTTGATATAGCCTAAGAGAGTAGGTATATATCATATTATAAGTCGTACCACAAATGATGAATAATTTAATAATACCTTCACAAAAATTCTTAAATAATTAATAAATAAAATTTTGAGGATGAATTTTTTTAAGGGGGAGAATGCAATAAACCGAAATTCTAAACCTCATAAAACTAATGTTATGTTTGATAATTTTTATTACATGATAAACCTAATATAATAAAACCACAAAATGTTAGAATAAAACTATTAATAAATATATAATAAACACTAATATGGTAAACCATTAAAATATATTACCTTTTGATGATAAATAATTATTATGAGTCAATACTAAAAGAAGTTATTTTCATTAAAACCAATTTTCAATATATTATGTATTTTATTCTAAAAAAATTTAAAAATTATATAATTAAAATTTGATAAAATAACATTAATTTTTTATTTACTCACCTAAACATTTACCTAGGTTTTTTTAGTTTTTCTCAAAAGGTTGGTTTTAGACAAAAAAATAGTTTTTACAGAAATTATAATTTCTATGATTTTATCATTATGTAAGCATATATTAGAGATTTAAAAACCTCTTAAGAAATAAAATATATATTTAAGTAATAAAATTATTCATGTCTAAATATTTTATGAACTTATAAATCCCATGTTCATCATTTTTATAAATAATAAAAATGTTACCTTAATAAAAATTATTTTATGTATTTTTTTTATATTAAGTGTTTTGATAGTAAATTTCATTTTTTGATTTCATTGAATGCCTAATAACTTTTATTTTATTTATAATAAATATATTTTAGTTATTATAATAAGTAATAAGGATAATTTTATATTATATGTGAATCTAAAGCTAAAAAAATTTATTTAAAAAAAACCATTGTTACACGATTAAGTGTGTTTATTGTAAAATTAAATTTTCACACATTTCATAATTTAAATTGATAAATAGTTTTATAAATTTAAAATCATAAGGTCAAATGATTTAATATGGTAAATTTCAATTTTGGTCATTAAAATTAATTACTTGGGTTAAAAATTAATTGTCATGATATGAACAAATTAGGGTAAACGTGAAAAAGTTAAAACAAATCATAAAAACACTCTAGGTTGTTTAAAAAAAAGTGAATGACAAGGACACACACACACACACGATTAACCTCCACTTTTCTACATTTTTGAGCCATTTAATTTTGAATAGTAACTTTACATTATGGAAAATTGAATGGTTACATCCACAACTACCCTTCGCTTTACTTATTAAAGGGTAACACTACCATAATTTCAAGACTCACCTATTATTTGAATTTAATCTTGATAATATTCCAAATTAATCCGACCATAACCCTATAAAATTTTCATAATGTTATGTTCAACTTTATTTTTCTTAAGGACATCATTTCTAAGTAGTTTTCTAAAAGAAAACTCAAGTTTCCAACATAATTATAACTTTCACTCACTATTTTCTTTTACTATACTCCTTCAGAAATTATATCCAAACTGGTTAATATAGTTAAATTAGTATTATTAGTAAAAATAAAATTTTATTATATTATTTGAAAAATATTATTCACTCCTTTCCATCCATTAAAAAAACATCGATTATGAGTACGTGCGGACTACCACCTCTATGAAGTGATGTTTTTTATTTTGTATCACTACACTGATGAAGTGACATTGTTTATTTTTATTCACCAACTCCTTATGTTTTTATCAAGTATGGATTTAAAGAATAAATATTTTTTTATATCACAAATAGAATTATAAAATGATCATTTTTCATATAATATATTTTCATTCATTCATTGATAAATAAGATCATCAATCACACGTATAATGGACTACCGCATCCATAAATGTTAAATTTACTCTGTCATCACCACTCATTAGTGATGGTTCATATAATTGATTTAATTCAGATATATTATTTTTATGACATATTTAATATTATTTATATGTAACATTTAATTTTGTTTATATTTTACATTATAATTATTTAAATATATCCCCTTAATCGTTAAATCATTGTAACATGTTACCTTTTGAGTCAATTTAACCGTTTATATAAAAAATGTTATAATTATTATGTCATTAATGATTATGGGATGTCATATAATGGTAATATCATGTAATAATAATATATTTTAGTCATGTAAATAATTTTTTAAAAGTGTTGTTAACATTTAAAATATTTATTAATATATCACTTTTTGATCGTTAAACACATTGAAACTAGTTCATCACGATTTCTATTTTCACAATACATATTCATGTATTATACTTTATGGAAAATAGAATTAATTAATCATTAGAAAAATTATTATTCTATCTTTAATTATCTTGGAATTATTAACTTGAAACCACCTAGTGAGAGTTGATCCAGTCTTCATGAAGTTTGTGTGAGAAAAACATCTGAAAGTTATAACACATGATAATGAAAAAACTATCATCGGTTAATATATTTGTAAAATATGGTTATAGAATAATAATTAAAATATAATTATTTTTATATTAATTTTATGAGATAATTTATCAAAATAATTTTTTTTATTATATATAAGGATAGAGAATATTTTGGTAAATCAAAAATAAAGGTAAATGGTTTTTTCATCTTAAATACCTCTATTTAATACATGTTTTCACTATAATCCTAATTAATTTTAAGTGGTGTATATGATTATTAACTTAGATTTTATATCATTAAATAAAATTTATTCATGGTAATTTATGTTTTAGTTAAATTACTCTCTCTTTCAAGAGTTTTGTGTTAAATTCTTCTCAAATCATAAGGGCTTATTATCTCATTTTTTCACTTTTTATAACTTATTTCTTATTATAAACCATGTTTTGTTTGTAATAATATATATATTACTATATTTTATATAATTATTTTATAATTATTCATGGTGTTTAATGTTCTATTTTAAATTTTATACTTCAGGGGGTTTTATTATGAGAGTTGTTAAAGGCGTATGGGTTTTCTTGGTCGCAATTCTAATTATTTGAGACATGTTACATGTTATACACAATGTTTCCTTCATATGGTGTTATATTAATTTTATATCCAATTAATATTATATACATCATTTCCTTGTAACTATTTTTATATACTTATCCAAATAAATAACATTTCTTAAAATGAATTTTGACTAAAGTTTTACACCAGTCCTTTGAGTTTTTGGTAACTCAATTTTTAATCATTGAGTCATGCTTGTTCTCTTGAACTTATTTCATATATTTCGGGTAATGTTTTAAATTTTATTGTATTGTGTAGTATTATCTTATTTTTTAAATGTTTACCACATAAACCCATTATCAAAAATTTCATGTTTGATGGAATATGTTGCCCACAAGGGATATTGATAGCTCAAATATTCCATATTTGAGTTATAAAGTTTTATGTTGACATTTATTCTTTTAATTAATTTCTTTTGTGAATAAATTATTTTAACTTCCTTTTATTGAAGTGTGTTCACCTATATTCCAAACATCCTTTGGTTGGAGAAATTATTAATGTAACCATTCACCCATTATCTATACAGTGTAAATACTATATGATCTATTATCTTAGTTTAATGGTATTTACCTAGAAAGTTACTAAATATATTTGGATACCTATTTATTTTCCATAAGTTTATCATGAAATAATTATTTATGGAATTATGAAAGTTTTCCTTATAAAATTCCATTTTAAAGTGACTTGAAACTTATTTTATTTACATTGGTTCTTTATGATATGATGATGACCGATTGTTTTGGAATACATATATATAGATGATGATGGGTGGGGTCCTATATCACCTTTCAATGGATTATTTTAATTTTTATATCTCATAAGTTAGGTAATCATTAGTACATTTTAGTTTCTCATAATCATGGGAACTGATAATGTGGTTCTTGAAATTAATGTTCCCTATACTATTTTGTGTTCCATATTTCTAAGGTATCCTGATGTTATTCTCTCATGGATCATGTTTATTAGATACTGTTTCCACACCCTTTTGATTTATGACTTTTTTACTTGTTTCATGATTTATTAACTATGATTTTTTTAGTATAAATTTTTTATGTATCCTAATCATTTCCATATTCTCATATTATGATCACTTATGATATTTTATTTTTATCATATATGTTTACCTTATTGAGTATATGAGCTGACCTATTTTTATGTTTCTTTCCCCCAGGTTATGTAAGATGTGTCTGGAATGGTATCTTTTGTGAATAATTTTTGGGAGATGTTTAATAATAAGTAGTTTTTTATATAGTGGAAAAAATGTTCATTAGATTTAAGAGAAAAGAGTTTTTTCTCATAAATTATTTGTCTTAATTATCTAAAACTTGAAACCTAAAAGGTCTTGGGAATTTATTTAAATGAAATATTTTCTTTATGTCATGAAATCTGGATGGTCAAATTTGTGGGATACTATTTCCACTAACATAGATTTAGATCATGTTGAGTGAAAACATACCTCATACTCTTATGGTCTATGAAGTCCATAAAGCACTAACCGATGAGTTAATATCTTCACAAATTCAAGAAAAACACTATTTTTACAAAATTCAAATAATGGGTGTAATAGTTATTCTCATGGGGATGAAACTTAATGGAATTTTAAGAGTTGACTACCCTATAATACATAATGAAATACCCCAATCCCTTATGGGATGTGTCACAAAAGACCCCGTATATCACCCCTTATTAGGCAACCTTGAGTAATTGACCATAATCTTCTATAGTTAGTTGAACACTTCCTAAAACTAATGTTTACAAATGAAGGACATATCCTTTCGAGATATAGTCATTAACATGGATTCAATTTCGGAAAATTCAGACACAAACCTCTGATAATAGCCTATAAGACCAAGGTGAATGTGAACATCTGACACATTCTTGGGTGATTCCTAAGAAGAAACTACCACAATATTTGAAATATCCATGGAAACACCCTACTAAGACACAACTTGTTCACGGATATGAACCTCACACATCCAAAACATGCACTTTAATGATTTTTTATAGAGTTGATGGTGTCAAATAACCTATATGGTATCTCTGAGGTGATCAACATGTGTCTCCTATAGCTTTGAGTATATGAGGAATTCATTAATGAACACAACCATGAATTTTTCTCAAAACTCATAGAACATAGGGATCATTCATCCCATGAGCGTGTATGGTGTTTCCATGAAACATAATGACATAACTATCATCCCAACGTTCCCATACATTCATAAAATGACAGTCTTTGGGATATCCTCCTCCACCATCTTTTGGTGATATCCGAAAAAAATTGATCTTTGAAAACTAATTAGATCCCTTTAATTGGTCAAAAATATCATTTATCCTCAGGATAGGGTAATTGTTCTTAACCATCACTTGATTAAACCTTTAGTAGTCTACGTACATGCTCATACTACCTTACACCTTCTTGGATAATAACATTGGATTACCCTAAGGAGATACACTGAGCTGAATGAATCACTTCTCTAATAGATCATCAATCATCAACATCAACTACTATAAATTTATAAGTGATATATGATAAGGGTGCATACAAATTATAGATGCACCCATCTGTAACTCTATCTCAAACTCAACATCATGTCGAGGGTGTTGGGTAAAAAATTTATCCAAAAAGACATCAAGAAGCTCCTCTATAACTATAAGAACCTCTTCCACCTGATCCTCCACCAATAACTTCTCTAACTTAGATAGAATAGGATCTCCATTCATTCCACCCATACAAAAACTCTTATTTCCAAAAAACACATACCATTGGGCTTCTATATCAGATAATGTGAATCTTCTCTAAAATAAATAAATTACTACATGTATAGATTACAACACATCCATGATAAGGATGAAAACGTATGGATATATTTGTAATATTAAAACAACCACCATTGACTAATTCTTCCCTATCATTAGTCTACACCCCTGACCCACATTAAACAACATATATTGACCTCTAAATGGAATGAATAAAATTACAGTCTGTAGAAGCCTCTCCACGTCTAGTCATAAGGCATAAACTAGCGTGGTTGCAAAAAAGGTGTATAAATCTCCATTATCAGAAACTAAGTTAAATGATAAATTTATTATACCTCAAAAAAACTTTGGACCCTATGGAATCAGTGCATCCAAATCACGCATCATTTCTTGACCAACTCATATACCTCAATACCAATGAATATTATGATCATGCTCCAGTTGAGGTCCCTGAGGGAGAGGGATATCATAAGGATAGACTTTACCATCTCTATCAACCCTTGGAGGGGTATAAGTGTACTGACCTAGATTGAAAACAAACTATAACACTACATTATTTTATATGTATTTCCTTTGAAATAACAGTTGAATTATTCGGTAGCTTTCCTTGCATGAAACCTCGAGTCTATATGAACCACCATATAATTAACCATTTAAACATTGAAATTAAATTGGATAATATGAATAATAATAATAATTTTATGAAAAATATTTATAAATATTTTTATTAATGAAAATTTATTTATTAATTCGTAATATATAATTACTCAATTTTCACTAAAGTAATTTTACACTTCAAAAACATGTTTTCTTAAAAAATAGTTTTTATAGAATTTTAGCATGACAAATTTATAATTAATTTATATGATTTTAGGGAATTTTATTTTATGAAATTAATATCATTTTTAAAATAATTATTTCAATTTTATCTAAGGGTAAAGTTTTAAGATTTTTTTTTAAAAAAGTAATTTTTAGTGAAGTGAAAAATATCGATTTTTGTAAAATTTGTATTTTATTTTCATGTTAATACCCCATTATGTTTTGAATCTGATGTTAAATTAAAATATTTCTAATTTAATTATAAAAAAACTAATTAAATACATAGTTATTATCGTTATAGATGATTTTATTATAAGTTAATTTTTAGGTGTAAAAAAACATTTAAAAAAAATTGCTTTTATACATGAAATGTGTTTTTATCTTAAGAAATTAATTTAATATATATTTATTTTGTTAATTAAATTATTATATTATGTATTCAATATAATATTTTAAAATTTATTTTATGGTTTTTAATCGGCATGGAATGAAAATAATTTATGTATCATGTTTAAAAAATTATTTTCTGAAAATGGGTTTTTGTTATAGTTTGCATGTTTAATTACTGTTACATTATGCCAATTATAAAAATTGAATCTAGTAAAATGGGTTCCATATTTTGAATCATCATGATTAATATAATATAATATGCTTAAGTTAATTTTTTCTCATAGTGAATAGTAAAAACAATAACTTTATTTAACCACGATTATGGTTGAAACGAGTTTACTGGGAGGGGAGGGGATTAAACCATAATATATGGGTATAATTTTCACTCAAACCTATATAATTATCATTTTTTAGTATATCTCAAACTTATATAAGCTACTATAAAATCCATGGACATTTGGACCCAATTTTTTTTTAAAAGTGACCTTAAATCATTGATATATTTTGATAAATTCCTTGAGTGTCACTGTCATCAGTTATAAAAGAGAATATATTATCCTCCATTATTCACACCATTTAAGCCTTATAACCATGGTAATAACTACTCAAAATCCTTCATATAATCCTTACCTTCATCACATAGCTTATTTTCATCTCCTAATATGTCACGACTCGCCCTAGTGGGGCCCGCACTATGACTCCCCAAGCCTACCTCCAATAGGCTAGGGGATAATGACTAGAACCCAACAGGAATATCACTAATGTGGGAGGCATTACCTATATACCTAGACACACACACACAAACACACATCTCCAAGACCGAAAAATGATAAAATTTAAAAACCACTAGGTAAACAATTCATGCACAACACTATATCCCACAACCATATTATGAAGGAAAGTAAAGTAAGCCGGGCCGGAATACACAACCACCAAAAAGAGTCTATAACCATAAGTCCAACCGATAAGAAAAAGGTACCAAGAATGCCTTATGGAAGCCGCAAGAACACACATCGGTCTATCTGGTCTCACCAAACACCGTTTGGTCCTGGTCCACCTAGGACTCGGTCAAAAGGTCGATCATCTACACAAGAAACAACACATGCGAGAAAACCCATGCAGGGGTGAGTATAATAATACTTAGTAGGACACTCCGAATCCATAGAGAAATACAAAAAAGGAAAGTACAGTCAGTTCTAAACCTGTATATGTCTACAGTACATATAATACGAAATATCTAGAAATAATCAACCAAGACACACTGTCTCGAGGTAAGTCACAACCACTGTATTCCAGCACTAGGAATCCAGATCAAAGATTCCACGAAGCACTCATCCGAGAGAACACACTCCTGAGTCTGATAGCACTGATGACGTCCATCCAAGTGGTACTGCTCATCAGGAACCACCATGAGAAGGATATTCTAATAGTCTGAAGAGAATATGATATAATAGATGAGTATCACAACTGGGGACATGGGGTGAAACAAAAAACTAAATGTGGATTATCCCAATAAGTAGAGGATCAATTCCTGCATAGTATTGGTAATGTCGATACTAAGGACACCACTTAAGACAAAAATAAATTAATAGAGGATCCTACTTCAGGCTTCTCAGGGGATTCCAACCACTCTCTCCAGGAATTCCTACTAAAGGGATCACAATACTAGGAGTAGGAAATAATTCATACCAACCTTCATGGAAATGATAAATGGAATGAACCTAAGAAAAATTTATCGAAGATACAGAGGAAAAGAGAATCAAGCCATGTAGAAAGGGCTGAACAACATATAATAGGGCCACACATCATGTCCCTTGACCTTGGGTAGTTCGCGTGTATAATGGACCATGTCATTCAAAACAGTGTCTTGTAAAAGATGAGTACATGGCGTGTAGTAAGGGTTATAGGCCTTGTCCTTCAATCTGAGGTTCACCCTTGTACTAGTACATGACATCGACCTATGTATCCATTCCCATGTACCAGTATACGAGGTAGTCTATGTAATTAGTTCAGGCCATGTCATGTGGGAGAGTACATGTAGTATAGGAAACCCATATAATCTACCCCGTGTCTGTGTATTGTCCGAAGTACACATTGAGTTCATCAGAAAGGGAAAACACACTGTGTAGTCAGGGACTACATGTTGTGTGGATCAGTTTTTCCTAAAAAACCTTATTCTTCATCTCGCTCACATCATCGATCCTCATAATTCTATTTAGATGCCCAGTTATCCTAGAAACTCTTAATCAAAGATCATTTCTCCATCGCAACACCAAATTGATGGGTTTCAGGCCTTCAATAGGCTTAGAAATCTGATTTCATTCATCCCCATGAAACTCGTTCGAAGGACAGATTCCCCTGAATCAATTTGACCCATCTGCCACCATCACTGTTATAACTATATTGCATCACACTGAGTCCATATCTACAACCTCTAATTGTTATTCTAGGAACTGAAACACAATTATCAATCCATTAGTCAGGTGTCAAACCATGAACCAAGGGTCGCCCATGATGATTAAGGAATATGGAGAAAAAGAACAAGGAACAATCATGAGGAATGAAACTCAACTGTTGTTTATTCTGAACTAGATCCATTCCCATAAGAAAGATAAAAAAAATAAAAATCAATCTTCATAAGAATTATCACCCATAAAACCCCGCATAATTATCCCACCCCACAAATATAATCGATATGTGGGATAATCTATTCATGGATTAGGCCGCATTCATTGAAGGAATCATGAAATATGAAAATTAAATTGAAATAATTCATTCTACCTATATTTGGATCACTCACTGATGAAGAATTGTCACTACATCATTGTTGTTGATGGGATCTATCAAGATCGATGTTCTTCAATCACTAATTCAAAGTTCCATCATCTCTCGCTTGATAGAATTCTATAAATATATCTATCTGGGGACTCTAGAGGATTCAAGGGTTATTAGACTGACCCTGGATCTCTAAAAAATTGTTTATTTTAGAAAACCATGTTGTTTCATTGTTTCATTGATGAAATGAAATAAATTTTCTTAAATTTTATTTATTCATTTAAGTGATCATGATGAATTTTCACAAATAACCCACACCAACTAATGTTAAGTCCTGCCTAGGGTAAAGTCACTATTCTAAACACAACAGTTCCCTCATATTTCTGATCTAGGGACCCATTTAGAAGTTATTCCACTTTTTATAGAAATTATGTGGGTGTTCTATTTAATATTTTAATATTTTTCAAGCATTTATTATAAGCACACTGTTCCTTGGAAATGCACACTGTCTCAGTGCCTGGTCTCAAAATCAATCCATATAATATTTAAAAATAATACATGGAAAATATGATTCATTAAATTCTCCCCAAATTGGGGATTTACATCCCCAGAAATCCAAAACAAATGATACTAAAAAAGATGAGAATAATGAGCATGAATTCAAGACTCCAACTCCCAAGTGATCTACTAGAGATTTATATGCTACTACCAGACACACAATAAGGGAATCAATCACCCATAATGTATCCCCTCATGACAATCCTCAATCTTTTTTGGGTACTAATCAAAATTCACTCCATCCTTGATGTCCAGCTCCCCCCGGTCGATGATGTGAGATGGGCCATGCATGTACCTCCTCAACTATGACACGTAAAAGACATAATTTACCCGGTCTAGCTGAAGAGGTAAAGACAAGAAGTAATCCACCTCGCCAACTCTACGTAGTATCTGACAAGGTCTGATAAACCTCAGAGATAACTAATCGCCCTGACCAAATCTCTATAATCCATGTTGTGGTGAAACTTCAAGAAACACATGGTATCCATCATAAAATTCCAATTTCCTCCATCGCCTATCAACATAAGATTTCTAGTGGCTCTATGAAGTATTCATCTGCTCCTATATGATCTGTATCTTATCCTTAGTAGATTGAACCAACTTTGGGCCCATTAGTACTAACTATCATAGGTTAGTCCAAAAAAGATGAGACCTATATGGTTATCCGTACAAAGGATCGAATGGTGCCATACCGATGGTTGAATGGTAGCTGTTGTCGTACACAAACGCCACCAAGGGTAGGTGATCCTCTCAAATATGGTTTATGTCTAATATGAAATCTCTCAACATATCCTCTCGAACCTAAATGGTCCACTCTATCTGGTTGTCAGTTTGTATGTGAGATGGTGTGCTCAAACATAACTGGGTCCCAAACTCCTCCTACAATCCCTTCCACAACTGGGATGTTAGAAAAGCATCACGATATGAAACTATTGTTGATGGGACTCCATGGAGGTTAACTATATTTTGATCATAGAGGCTTCCCAATATCTCTACCGCACTCTAATATCAGATAGACAAGAATTAGTAAGATTTGGTGAGTCGGTCAATGATCAACTAGAGGGAATCGAATCCCCTGGATGTACATGGTAAACCCACCACTATGTCCAATTATATCTCATCACACTTCCATTCTGGTGTTAGGATGGTATGCACGAGTATTATATACTCTATAATACCAAATGAAGGATCGAATACAAGAGGGGGTGAATTGTATACTTTAAAAATTCTTAAGGAATTTTTACATAACCAAAATTCACAACACCTCTAAGTTCTAATAACTTGCTTGATTCTAGAAATGTGATTCCGGAAATGAAACTTAACAAAAGTTTACACCAAATAAGATTCTACCTTAAAGCATATAGAATCCTATAAAATCATATTACAAGTTTAAGGAAGTATATAAAAGTTATAATTTCCTCAACAACTAAAATACACAGCAGAAAACAACATAGTAACACTACAATTAACAAGTAGAAACTATTTTAACCCAAAGAGGAGGGTATCCAAAAACCCTAGATAAGAGGTCCCTTGATTTATACTTTCAAGTAAGTCTGTCTTACCCAAAACCAAGTAATCCATCAATCCGAAGATCAGTATCTGTCTTACTATCCCCACAAGCCCTTGATTTGTAAGGAAATAGGCACCTCTAACTTCACAACCCGAAGTCTCTGATTTTATGGAAATAAAACCTTTTCACTAAGAAAATCTACACGAAGAAAAGTTTGAATGAGTAGTTGAAAACTTTATGCACGAATCCTGAGAGTTTATAAGAGTCTCTCTCTCTAGAAATCACTTCAACATCACTTTTTCAAAAGTCTCGAAAAAGTTTTTGTATATATCGAGCTCTTTCAAATGAGATCCTATTTATCGGCATAACTACAACGGTCGGATCCCTCATCCAACATTCATATTCTTCCTAGAATTTCAGAGGGACCTGTACATGTGTCACTCAAAAAATGGCTAGTTTATAACTGAAAGCATGACATCGTTTTTGAACAAAATGAGTGTAAGTATAACCAAAAACTGATATTCAGAATGAAGGTAAATGAATGTTCAGAGTCTAAGTAAAAACTGAATTTGGAGTCTATAGTACAAGGATATTCGGATTCTATTTTGTAGGAATTAAGAACCTGAATTATGTAGAATTCCGGACTCCGAATTTCAAGGAAATTCGGAGTCTGGATTCACAATAATTCAAAACCTGAACTTACAATGTTCGGAGTCAGAGTTCATGAGAATTTGGAGTCAGAACTCATAAGAGTTCAGAGTCTATTTTTAGATAACTCAGAGTTAGAACTTAGAGAAGTTTGTAACCAGAATTTGTAATCAGAATTCGGAGTCAGAACTTAGAAGATTTGGTATTTGGAATTCGTAATCATAATTCATAGTAAAACTTTACATAAGTTTGTAATCAGAATTCGGAGTTGATCTTCATGAGAGTTCATAACCAGAATTCGGATTTGAACTTCATGAGAGTTCGTATCCAGAATTCGGAGTCTTAAACAGAATGAGTCAAATCTAAGTTTTATATGATTCTGAGGTTTTGTTCTTAATCTGAATTTTACAGTTAGAAAAATTATGATATAAGAAATGAAAACATGGTAAAGATAAATTTCCTTGGGGAAGGAAATTCTCCTTAGGGAAGTAAAACAAGGGGTAAAAAATAGATTTTCCTTGAGATAAGGAGTTTGTGATTTTCAAAATAAGAGAAATGGTAATGTCATAAGAAAGCCTTAATGACTTAACAATCTCCCCCTTGAATGAAGGAATGGAAAAGTCATAAAGAAAACCTTATTGACTCAAAAATCTCCCCCTTTTTGGAAATCACAAACATCCTTACGAAATAGAATATAAGGACTTAGAATAAATTTCTATACTTTGAAATTAAAGCTTATCTCCCTTTGTTTATGGACAATGGTGAATACGACTAACTCCCCCTTAGGCTTTGAAACACTAAGGATCATATTCTATATTTCTAAAATGAGAATTGTCATTTTAATGTGGAAATATTCATAATGAGAACTCCCCCTTTGATAAACTCCCCCTTACTTAGGGATATTTCTTCTTTACTTAGAAATATTTTTCCTTCTCCCTCTAAGAATTATTTTTCTTTCTCCCCCTTTGGGATTTTCACAAAGATCTTGAGGGAATGAAAAAAATAACATTGTACCTGAAATATTAGTATAGACATCCAAACAAAACAAGCATATATAATTTCATTAAGATTGAAAGTATTAGTACAAAGAAAAACAACTACAACAAAAGATCAGAGTGAGATTTATTTTGTTTCTTTTTTCTTGGGCATTAGCATCTTCACAATGGTATTTAGATTTTTTAGCTCTTTGTGATCCACCTCTTCTTGCTTTTCTAATTCATTGATCCTCTCTTCCTAAGCCTTCATGGCCTCTTCCTAAGCCTTCAAAAAATTGTCTTGTTTCATAAGATTTTCTTCCATCTCGCTCCGCATATCCTTCTCTGTTTTCAAGCTTTGAACAATATAACTCAGCTTCCCATTCATATCCTTAACATCTTGAATCCGAACATTCTTCTCAAGATTTATATTTTTATCAAAGCTATCTGAAAGATTCTTGATTTTGGTATCTTCGGTACCAAAGGCTTGCTTGACATCTTCTTGAAACTGATCAAGCTCTTCCAAGTATTCAACAATTTTCTTAGACCATTTGGTCATTTTCTTATAGGAATTCCTGTGGGCTTCATAATTGATCAGAAAATTCTTGTGATCAGCCTCTATCTTAACACATCTATCCATCACCATGGATACAAAGTCTTTTTTCTAATTCATACTGTGCTGAAGCATATGAAATCTGGTTTCTATTTCTAGAAAAATCGGAATGGTATCCACCAGCTTCTTCAGGGACTGAACCACAAAATCATGTCTCAAGGATGATGACTCTGAATTAGAAAATCTACTTGGAGAGGTTTATTCCTCCAACTCTACCAGATTCCTCTTAGAGGTTCCTCCAACTTGTTTCTTTCTCAAAATATCTTTCGTTGGGGTATCAACAACGACTTTCTTACCATTATCTTTTTTTGAAACTGCTTCCTCATCAGGAGATTCATGATGACTTCTGGATAGCTGTACAATATTATCTTCATCAATCTTATCTTTCTCAACACCAACCTCAACATCTTTAGCAAGAACGAAGTCATGATTATGACTCTATTTTTCTGAAAATTTATTCACTTCCTCTTCTTCACCTTTTTCATCAGCTCTCAGAGTAGCAATTTTTTAGGATTCGGCTTGAGAATTCCAGATCAACAACTTTTCAGATGGGGTTCATTTATCTTGATATTCTTCAACTTGCTTAATCACATCATCAGAATCAAAAATGTTCTCATCTCTTTGTAATTATTCTGTAGATTTCTTCTCAACTTCCTTCTCTTGTGGATTTTCCGGAATCCTCTTACCCGAAGTCTCAGGAAATTGGTCTACAAGGAAGGTTTTCGGCACTACAATTTGTTCGGATGTGACTTTAGCAGCTTTCGAAAGATATTGGACAATCTATACCTCTGACATCTTCTTCATAAAATTCTTTTACTTATCTTGTTTTTCTAGCTCTTCAGCAGCTTTTTCTTTTAAGGCCTTAGCCTCGGCAGGATCCAAAACGAACTGAGGCTCCCCTGCTTTTCTATTCTTTTATCCTACCTCCATTTTGATGCAACTTCATCAGGACACGCCTTTTGCTTTTTTGGGTTTAGGAAGTGCGGATTGGGGTTCTTTGGATTTAGGCGTTTTGTATTCTACTTCCACTTCCTTAAGTTTCATATTCTTTCCTACTTTCTTTGAAGGTTTAGCTTCTTCAACATTCTTCGAAATAACTTCTGCCTCCTCCAATAGATGATCACATAATTCCCATGACTCCTTAGAGAAGACAACATTCATTATCTTCAAGGTGTCATCACTGACCAACATCACTTTGCAATTCCTTGGCTTGGAACTGCAGGATCTTGAAAGATTCTAGACACCAAAATATCAGCTTGGAAAGTAAAGATGGATACATGATAATCCAAGCTCCTAGATTACCATTCTTGATTTTATCATTTGTAATGAAGATGCGCTTCATGAGTTTGAGCTTTCTTAGGTTTACCAAAAAGTCCATGATATACATTTCACTTTTCTTTAGGGTGTCCTTGTCACCCTTCCTCGGTACAATGAGACCTTGAACCCATAATTGCAGAATCCGATTGTTTGTTAAAAGATGAGAAATCTTTACTGTCTTAACATCTTTGAGCCCAATGCATTACATAGATTTTTCCTTAACAAAACTTCCTTGAACCTCTGGTAGCTTGTGAGAGCAAAATTCTGCCTCCCCTTCGTTTGACAGCCCCACCAAGCTTGTAGCCTTGGTGTAAGAAGGCTTGTATGTATTTCCATAACTCTTAAAGGAAAACTTTTCCCTATCATCTTCCAGGAAGAAGAAAACTGATTCATATAATTCTATATGTAAATCCAGATAGACAACATCCTGAGCTCCTATCTTTGAAATAGATATACTCTCCCATCCATTAAGCATGATATTCTTTGCGATAATAGAATCAAACTTATTTAAAAAGTTTGGATGGAAAAACCTTTCTCTGTATATCTGTCACTCTGAAATTGGCTTGACTGTCGAAATTTCCTGAGAAGAAACTTCTGCAGACATTCAGATTGGAGCACTTCTGAAGAATTCAGAATGGGCTTTTGTAGAGGAGGAAAGCTTCGAGATGCAAGAGCTTGATAACCGATGTGGGACAATCGCCGGGGGTCCCCTTTTTATAGGCGATGAAGCGACGGTTGAACTTCCCATTTGAATCCAATGGTTGAGAATTATTCAGATATGATTTGACGGTTGAAATTATATCCGCAAGGAAAAATTTGGTTGAATCCGATCTTTTGAGGTTTTGAAAAACATTCGGATTTAAGGAAACTTTAATCCGAGAATTTAAAAAAAATACTTACAACAAGTAAAATGTAATTACGAAAAACTCAAGAAAGAATCATACCTTTCATATTTTTAGGAATATTGTTCATATTGAGGAACATTCTTCTAGAAGAACTTTGGAAACAAAAAAAAAAAAATTAAATACGAAAAGGAAACTTCGCTACGAAAATTTCCAAAACCAAAAATTTCTATTACGAAAATTTCAAATCCGAAAATTTCCATAACGAAAATTTCTGATACGAAAATGTCCATTACGAAAATTTTTAGGTCCAAGGATTTTCATTACGAAAACTTCAGGTCCGAAGATTTTTATTACGAAAACATTATGCCTGAAGATTTTCATTACAAAAACTGCAGGTCTGAAAAGTTTTACTACGGAAATTTCAAGTACGAAAAACTTGAAAGACTTTATTACAAAAAATATGAAAAACATCATTAAGAAAAACATAAAAAAACATCATTGCAAAAATAATCATTATGAAAAACATAAAAAACATTATTACAAAAATCATAAAAAATATACAATCAAATGTACTACCCCTATAAAAAAGGAGTTTATTATTGTAAGGAGATTTATTTCAACAAGAAGTTAATCAAGAAGGATTACCTTACGATTATAATTCCTAACTTCTGTTTAATGTATTCAAATATATCACAGGGTAAATATTTTTTGAAAATATTAGCAAGTTGATCTTCCGTTCCGATGAATTGAAGAATGATATCTCTTTTAAGTGTGTGATCCCTAAGAAAGTTATTCCTAATATCTATGTGCTTTGCACGAGAGTGATGTGAATGGTATTTAATAAGGGAAATGAAACTTGTGTTATCAGACAAAATTGGTGTTTTGGTGAAATTCATGCCATAGTCTGTGAGTGTGTGTTGCATCCACAAAACTTGATCAAAACAACTTCCAGCTGCTACATATTGAGCTTCAGCAGTGGAAAGTGCTACTGAGTGTTTCTTCTTGGAAGACCAAGAAACTAATGAATCTATTAAGAAATGACAAGTTCTGGATGTACTCTTTATATCCATTCTACATCCACCAAAGTCAGCATCTGAAAAACTTTTTAGAATAAAATCATTTCTAGAAGTATAAAATATTTCTAAATCCATGGTTCCCTTTAAGTAGGGAAAAATTATTTTCACTGCCTTTAAATGAGATTCCTTAGGATTGGACTGATATCTTGCACATAATTATACTAAAAACATTAAGTCTGGATGACTGGCTATCAAGTAAGGTAGAATTCTTATCATACATCTAAAAGATGTTTGATCTACTGGTTTTCCAGCTTTATCAAGATCAAGTGTGTTTGAGGTACCAATGGGAGTACTTATAGTCTTAGTTTTTTAATATACATATTTTTTAATAAGATCTTTAATATACATATGTTGAGATATATAGATTCTTTCTGGTTTTTGAAAATTTGAAAACCAAGGAAAAATGTTAACTCACCCATCGTACTCATTTCAAACTCAGATTTCATTAAATCCACAAAGGAATCAGGTAAAGATTGCTGAGTTGAACCAAATATAATGTCATCAACATAAATTTGAACAATCAAAACATTTTTCTTATCATTATTTATAAAAAGGGATGGATCTGCATTTTCCTTAACATTGTTATTTTGAAGAAAGAATCTTGTAAGTCTATTATACCATGCTCGAGGGACTTGTTTAAGTCCATAAAGAGATTTGGTATGTCTAAAAACATGATCATGATGTTTTGTGTCTTCAAATCCCGGAGGTTGTTCAACAAAAACTTCCTCTTGAACATATCTGTTAAGAAATGCACATTTCACATCCATTTGGAAAAGTTTGAAATTGAAGAATGGTACAAAGGGAAGTAAAATATTAATAGATTCAAGTCTATCTACTGGAGCATAGGTTTCTTCATAGTCCATCCCTTCTTATTGATTATAGCCCTTAGGAACTAATCTAGATTTATTTATTACAGTGACTCCATTTTCATCACACTTATTTCTGAAGACCCATTTTACTCCAATAACAGAAGTTTCCTTAGGTCTTTCAACCAAGGTCCAGAGTTTATTCCTTTCGAATTCATTTAGTTCATCTTTAATGTCTTTTATCCAATCATCATCACCTAAAGCTTCATCAGTGCTTTTTGGTTCTAATTGGGAAAGGAATGCTAGATGTTCTACTTCATTATTTAAGGAACTTCTAGTCCTTACAGGTTGATTCACATCACCAATGATGCTATCACTAGGATGATTCTTTAGAAACGACTGATTAGGGTTTTGTAAAGCCTTTTCATCAACATAGGGTAGAAAATCTTCCGGGGTAAATGTTTCCGAAGTATCTTCTTTAACATTATCCTTATCAGAAGGATCTTCTATCAAATGTTGATAGTCAGTTTTTGAAAATACATACGAGGATGTAGGTTGGTGTCATTTAAAAACAAAGGTATCAGTTTCATAAAATTTAACATGTACTATCACTTCAACAGTACTTGTGTTTTTTTGAAAACTCTATATGCCTTAGAACTTTTGGAGTAGCCTAAGAAAATTCCTTCATCATATTTTGGTGATAATTTATGTAGATTATCTTTAGTATTCATAATGAATATTTTGCAACCAAAAACCTTAAATTAGTAATGTCTAGGTTTTCTACCATTCCATAACTCATAAGGAGTTTTATTAAGAAAAAGGTCTAATCAAAACACGATATATAGTATAGAAAGCAGTACTTACAGCTTCATCCAAAAAATGTTTGGCTACAGAATACTCATTCCACATGGTTCTGATTATCTCTTGAAGAATTATATTTATTCTTTTGAAAACACCATTTTTTTGAGGTATTATGGATGCTGAGAAGTTATGAGTAATGCCTTTTTCTACTACAAAAAGTTTCAAAATCATAATTTTGAAATTCTCCTCTATGGTCACTATGAATAGTTATCAATGGAAGGTTTTTCTCATTTTTAACTTGGGCTCTAAAACTTTTGAAATAAGAAAAAGCTTCAGACTTCTTTGCTAAAAAATAGACCGAAGTAAATCTAGTGTAATCATCAACCAAGACAAATACATAATACTTTCCCCCAATGCTTCCAGTTTGTATAGGACTAAAAAGATCCATTTGAAATAACTGTAATGCATCAATTGTTGATACTTAAATAACTGATTTAAAACATGATTTATGTTGCTTTCCATATTGACAAGGGTCACAAACTTTAGAAGAATCAAATCTAAGCTCCGGTAGATCCTTAACTAGTACTTTGTTAGAAAGTTTGCATAATTTCATAATGTTACAGTGTCCTAGCCTTCTATTACACAACCAAGAATGATCTTCCATTGCACTAAGGCAAGGTAAGTCTTGGCTCCTAAGGTCTTATATGTTTAGTGTGTACAAATTCTATTTCCTATTGGAAAAAATAATAAATTATTCCTTGGAATTGTGTACTAAGCACTTATCATTTCTAAAATTCACAAGGTAACCTTCATCACATAATTGAGTTATGCTGATGAGGTTATGCTTAAGACCCTTAACAAATAAAACATTTGAAATCAAAGTTTTTCCAAGAAGAATGATGTTACCTATACCAAAAATTTCTCCCTAATCATTATCTCTGAAAGTTAATTTTCCTCCTTTCATCTTGATAATCTTTTCAAAATAGTTTTTGTTACCAGTCATTTTCCGGGAACATCCACTATCCATGTACCATGTGTTGCTGTTGGTACCATCTTTACCTTACTAAAAATAAGAAAGTTAGACTTTTAGAATCCAAACTTTGTTGGATCTAGAATTGTTAGACAACAAAATTTTGGGTATCTACATTTGTTTAGAAAAATAAGCTTTATGAAACCTAAGAGATTGAACCTTATTCAAAGATCAATTTTTCTTCTAATGCCCACGACCTTGACATTTAGTGAAAAAAGGGGCTCTAAAAGGGACATAATAGTTGTTTTTGAAAACTGGTTTTTAGTGAGTATAACCTACTACAGTAGTGTCTCCTTGAGGTTTAATTTGAGAATACATCTTGTCAAAATTTTCCTTCCCATAGGTAAAGTTTGCAAGAATATTTTTAAGAGAAAATATTTCGGATTTCAGTATGATGACTAAATTTCTATCCTCAAGAATAATTTCATTAGAATTAGATTTTTCCTCAAAAACTTTTATCTTTGAAATAGTATTCTTAAGATCTTTAGAAAGTTTTTCCTTATCATAATTTGCTTTATCAAGGTCTTTAGAAATTTTTTCTAAAATCTCATCTTTATCTTCAAGATCTCTAGAATGATCTGAAACCTCTTTTGTAAGAATTTCTTCCCTAGTATTTACCATGTCTAATTTCTTATAAATTTTACAATTTCTTGCTTCAAGTAACTTGGAAAATATAGATACTTCTTTATATAAAGGTATTTCTTCATTTTCTAAAGATGAAGTATCTTCATTAGAAGTACCATTTTCGGAATAGTAATTCTTATCAAGAGATAAATTTGTTAAAGCCTCAGCAGAGCGTACCTTGGCCATAAGACATGTATTAGGGAAAGAAGTAGTAGCAATGAATCCCATATTCTTTTGTGCTGATGAATCATATTTAGAAAATTCACTTTCTGAAGAGTCTCCACATCTAGCACTCCATGTATCATTAGCTTTAAGACTTTTCTTGTGCTTTGATCTATAGAATTTCTTCTTGTTCCTTTCTAAATTCCTTTCCTTCTTATCCTTCTTTTTCGACAAGGGACAATCAGATCTGATGTGACCTGTTCTTATACATTCATAACAAGTAACTTCTCCATCTTTCTTATCTCTATAGTCTTTCTTCTTGTACTTATTCTGATGATTCTTCTGAGCTACAATCATATTCATTCTTCAAGAAGGATTTGCTAACTCATTCTCATACTTTTATGTATCACTAGATTTTGAATGAATAATGACTTTCTTTGAATTTGATCTAGTTACTATTTTTGGGGTATTGACTTTTATATGTTTAGAAGTGGTTGTAAAAGCAACTCCTCCATTCCCATTCTTCTTCTTGACATTTTCAGCATCTATCTTCATTCTAGTTTCATGCTGAAGAATATTTCCAAACAACTCATCTAAGGAAATCTGAGTGACTTTCCAATTTTCATCAATAGCTATCCTCTTGGACTCCCATTCAATTGGCATGATATCTATGATCTTATCAATAAGCGACTCATCATCCAAACCTTTTTCTCCCACAGATTGTAAGCTATTCACTATAGTCATTACCTTTTTCTATACTTTACTTACAGGTTCTCCATAAGGAAAGTTAAAACTATGATATTCGTCTCTCAACATAACTCTTCTTGTCTCTATGACATTAGATGTACCAAAATGTGTGACTTCAAGTTTCTTCCAGATACTTTTTTCAACTTCACATGATGATATTTGACTATAGATGTTCCTAGTCATGGAACATAACAAAGTATTTCTGACTCTGAAGTTTGCTTGATATTCTGATTTCTCCTGATTCGTAAAGGTTATCAACTCCTTATCTGGAATCTTATAATCTCCAGTCAACAAAAGATAGTTATCAACTCCAGTATTGATAAAAAAATTCTTCATCTGATCTATCCATTACTCATAATCATTTCCATCAAAAAGAGGAGGTCTGGTAGGATTTTGGTTATCAATATAAACAATATTTAAACCTTCCATCCATAAGAAACTCTTTGGCACACAAACTTGTTAGTAGAAGGAGTTTGTAAGTAAGATAAAATATCCTAAGCAAGGAACAAGATATTATATCTCTAAGAAAAAATGAATCTGAAAAATAATATGAATATGAAAAAATATGAGTCCTAAAAATATGAATCCAAAAAATATGAATCCGGAAGTTCAATTTAGAGAATTTCCTTCTAAATCTAACTGTGAGATTAATTCAGATTAAACCAATCCTTTAATACCAATTGTTGAGTTGGTACAGGATATGTGGTTTCCAACCTCTGATACCAATTTTTAGGATGGTATGTATGAGTATTATATACTCTATAATACCAAATGAAGGATCTAATACAAGAGTGGGGGGGGGGGGGGGTGAATTTTATACTTAAAAATTGTCAAGGAATTTTTGAATAACCAAAATTCACAACACCTCTAAGTTCTAATAACTTTCTTGATTCCAGAAAAGTGATTCCGGAAATGAAAATTTACAAAAGTTTACACCAACTAAGATTCTACCTTAAAGCGTATAGAATCCTATAAAATCAGAGTACAAGTTTAAGGATGTATATAAAAGTTATACTTTACTCAAAAACTAAAATACACAGTGGAAAACAAAGTAGTAACACTAAAAGTAACAAGTAGAAACTCTTTTAACCCAAAGAGGAGGGTATCCAACAACCCTTGATAAGAGGTCCCTTGATTTATAATTTCAAGAAAGTCTGTCTTACCCAAACCCAGGTAAGCCCTCAATCTGAAGATCGGTATTTGTCTTGATATTCCCACAAGCCCTCAATTTGTAATAAAATCAGAACCTCTGACTTCACAACCCAAAGTATCTGATTTTAAGGAAATAGAAACTCTGCACTAATAAAATATGCACGAAGAAAAGTTTGAACGACCAGTTCAAAACTTTCTGCACGAAGCCTGAGAGTTTATAAGAGTCTCTCTCTCTATAAATTACTTCAAAATCACTTTGTCAAAAGTCTTGAAAAAGTTGTTGTATATATCAATCTCATTAAAATGAGATCCTATTTATAGGCACTACTGCAATGGTCGGATCCCTCCTCAAACGGTCATATTCTTCCTTGAATTTCGGAGGGACCTGTACACGTGTCACCCAAACAATGGTTAGTTGATAACTAAAAGCACGACATCATTTTAGAAAAAAACGAGTGTAAGTATAACAAAAAATGAATATTTGTAATGAAGGTAAATGAAAGTTCAGAATCTAAGTAAAAACTGAATTCAGAGTCTATAGTAAAAGGATATTCAGATTCTATTTTGTAGGAATTCAGAGTCTAGATTCACAAGAATTTGGAACCTGAAATTACAAAGTTCGGAGTCAGAGTTCATGAGAATTTGGAGTCAGAACTCCTAAGAGTTTGGAGTCTGAATTTAAAGAACTCAGATTCATAACTTAGAGAAGTTCGTAACCAGAATTCATAATCGGAATTCAGAGTCAGAACATAGAAGAGTTTGTATCTGGAATTCATAATCAGAATTCATAGTTGAACTTTACATAAGTTTGTTATCAGAATTCAAAGTCCATCTTCATGAGATTTCATAACCGAAATTCGGAGTTGAACTTCATGAGAGTTCGTATCCAGAATTCAGAGTCTTAAAAAGAATGCCTAATATCTAAGTTTTTTATGATCTTGAGGTTTTGTTCTTAATCATAATTTTACACTTAGAAAAATTATTATATAATCAATGAAAACATGGTAAGGATAAATTTCCTTGGGGGAGAAAATTTTTCTTAGGGAAGTAAAACAAGGGGTAAAAAATAGATTTTCCTTGAGATATTGAGTTAGTGATTTTCAAAACAAGAGAAATAGTAAATTCATAAGGAAACCTTAATGACTTAACAATATCCCCATTGAATGAAGGAATGGAAAATTCATAAGGAAAACCTTATTGAATCAAAATCTGGCACCTCAAGGGGTTGAGCTAAACCTGCTAGAACCTAGTGTTCAGCCTTCACGTTCTGACAATTAAGACATCAAGAGATAAACTCTACAACTCCTTTCTTCATCCCTGGCCCCCAAAAATGACATCAGGGGTCTTGGTATATCTTTTCCACACCTGGATGTTCCACCAAAGGGGATGTATGAAACTCTCTCAAAACTCCTCCCACAATGTCATTGGTACTACTGTGCATCCTATAAAAAAAACGACATGCTCCCCACCTTTTAAATATCCATTAAGAGCATTACCTATGGATATCTGAGCATGTAGGGTCTCACAGTCAGTATCCCAAGCTGTTCCTCCCTGACACGCTGTAAGAGTGAAGGGGAAACAATCATCAACTGGAGGCAAGCTTCTCTACCCCATCCATTAAGGATAAATGCAATGGGGAAAAAAATCGGATGCATCGTTTCGCAACTATAAACTATATCTTCTACTAAGATCATCTACCACCACGTTCCACTTCCCAAGAGTATAGAAAATCACAAAGTCATATTCCTAGAGGAACTCTAGCCATAACCTATGTCTCTAATTAACATCCTTATAAGAGAAGATATAAATGAGACTCTTATAATTGAAGTAGATGATAAACCACTCTCCCATTAGTTTGTGTCACCACATCTTAAAAGTGGAGACTACCGTTGCTAACTCAAGATCACGGGTCACACAATTCTACTCATGTGGTCTTAATTGGTAAAAAATATAGGCAATCACCAATTTATTCTGCATCAGGACCCAACCAACCCCAATTCTTGATGAATAGTAAAACACTACATACTCAAAACCCTCATATAAAAATCCCAAGATCAGAACACTCATCAAAATATACCTCAACAGCTGAAAATCCTAATGGCACTTCTCTATCTAGACAAAGGCTTCCCTTTTTGAGTCAAAGATGTCATAGGTGTTTATATACTAGATAAATCATATATAAATATATGATAATATACTACTAACCCAAGGATGTTTTTCACATCCATCACATTCTTGGGTCGAACCCATGCTAACACTGCTTTAATGTTGGCCGAGTCCACTACCACTCCATCCTATGAGACAACATGCCTTAGAAAGAGGACTGCCTAAATATAGAACTGTCTTTTTGAAAGATTTCTGTAAATTTGGTGCTCTAGAACTACTTCTAGAACTATCTTAATGTGTCTTGTGTGCTCCTCCTCAGACGCCGAGTGCACAAGGATATCGTCAATGAAGACTACCACAGGATGGTTTAAGTAAGGATGAAAGATTTGGTTCTTGATTCCCATGAACACTACTGGGGAGTTTTTCCTACCAAAGGGAATAAAAAATTACTCATAATGACTACAAAAACATATAAAGTCCATCTTCGATATATCCTCATCCCGTACTCATATCTGGTGATAACTTGATCGAAGATAAATCTTAGAGAACCACCACCCCCTTTAAAGTGATCAAAGAAGACATTGATCCTCATTAGTGGATACTTTTTCATCACTATCACCTAGTCCATGAACCGGTAGTCAACACATAGCCTCAATCCCTCGTCTTCCTTTTTGGAAAATAACTAGGGCCACCCATGGCGAAACAATAGGTCTGACAAAGCCCTTCCTCTATAAGTCCTCCAACTGCACCCTCAGCTTGCAAAGCTCTGTGGGATCCATCTGATATGATGGTATAGATATTTGTGTCATCATGGGATGTAAATTAATGAAAAAGTATATCTCCCAATGGGGTGGTAAACCTGGAACATCTTCAAGAAATCTGTTCTCATACTCTGTCATTACTATAGGAAACTAGAAACTCATAACTTCCACTACACTGAGGTTCAAGCTACCCAATTGATGAGTAATCAGATGAAAACTCATATTAATGAGTCCATACTATGATTCTTGGGATTTTTTTTCAACAAAAAAGGAAACCTTCATTCCATCATTGCGGACACACCACAACCTTCATCTAAAACAATCAATCTGGGCATGGAATGTAAATAACCAATCTATACCAAGAATGACATGGTAAGGGATTAACATTACCCCAAAAAGGTTCTAACCAAAACTATAATCTACAAGGGACATGTCACATTGTCAGCATAGATGTGGGATCACTGATTCTTCTTCAGTAGGAATCTCCAAGCATAAGGGTCGAGTCAACGGTTCAACCAGAATCTCTATGTCTCATACAATATATTTGGAAAGAAAGGAATGGCTAGATAATATATATATCAATATAGAATCTAAAGTATAAAAGATAGATATTGTACATAGAATCATTCCCAGATCCCCTATGTCATAAAACTCGACCGCATATAGCTGTCGTTGCCCTTTTCCTATAGCTCCTTGAGCCTGGTGCAGAACACCTGGGAGTGGTGGTGGTGACAATTCAAAATGTATACCACCTCCAAAACCCCTCCCATATCCTCTACCACATCCTTATACCTATAGAAATTCCTTCTCTTACTGTTTTCTCTGCATCGATGGTCTATCCACAGTCTCCCTATTAATAGTATGAACGGTTGAAAAATCTAGAATGATATTTCCCCACTAGTCACATTAATATAACCTTCTCTCTCTAGGCTTACTGGACCCACCCCGTGATCCCTGAACTAAAAATCTTGTATCCTAGAACCTCCTTCTGAAACATCCCCTACATCCAAGTCCCTAATACTAACTTCAACTCCCTACCACTAATTTCTTTTCTCCTACTTGTCCACTAATGACTATCATCAGTTGTATCTACTTGGACAAGAATATTTCAATCAGAAAATCCCTCTCAAGCTCCCCAGCATAGGTAAGACTGTACATAGGGACAATGATAGCTTAGATGTATCTACATAGAACTCATTCGAAGGTCTATTCCCTAAAGTACTGATCTAAAACCATATCCATAGAGTACCTTAAAAGGTTGGTGAAAATCGATGAATAATCCGCTATTGTCATACTGCCCGGTTGGAGCTGAAGGAGCTCCTAGATTTACACAACTGTCATCATAACTGGTGATAAATCCTATATAAAGAGGTTATTGAACTCTATCCATGAAAGAGTCACCTCGTCATAAGTCCATATAGTCAAAATCCACCATCATCTCACCAAGCTGTGTAGTAGACTGGCTGCTAGGATTAACATACGATATGCTGGTGTCCTGACTATATGGAAAAATCTAGTCACCACCTCAAGATAGTCCTCAACCGCCTATGGGTTGGGATCACCTCATAACCTAAGGGGTCTTTGGCATTGAAACTCAGGAATCATGCTCAGCCTATACTCCTCATCTGTCAGTACTACCAGCACCACTTGATACTCTACAGGTGATGGTATGGCTGGTGCAACACTTGTAGGAAACACCTAAGGAACTAGTCCTAATATCGAATCCTCATTACTAAGGGGGTCATCCTCATGATCAGGATAATAAACCCAAGATGGTATTTAGTGTGGAGGAATCCTAAAACAAACACGTTTTACCATGATCAATGAGTATATCTGGAGAGCTGACTCAAGAAGGATATGGAAACCACAAATCATTCCTATATGATGCATGTACCCTTATTTTCTATGAAACGAGTTTTCTCATGTACTGATTCAAAAAATGGGTTATTATAGTCCTGATTTATTTATACGTCACCCTTCGTACCAACATAAGAGTCCCTAGCCTGAAATCCAAACTCAAAACACTTAACACTGTTGCCCTAAACCAATCTCACAGATTCCCGATCCTAAAGTAGAACCTACTACACTCTGATACCACTCTCTCATGACCCTTACTATTGGGGCCCAAGCTACGACTCCCCAAGACCACCTTCAATAGGCCTGGGGTTGACGACAAGTACCGAGTAAGCATATCACTAAAATAGAAGTCATTTCCTATGTACCTGGACACACACACACATCTCCAAGCCCAGAAATGATGAAATGTAAAAACCACTAAGTAAACAAAGCATGTATACCACTATATCCCAAAAACAGTGTATGATAGAAAATAAGGTAAAGTAAATATGGATATAATACAAGCCGACCAAAAAGAATCTGTAACCACAATTTTAACCTATTATAAAAATGTACTGGGAATGCTATATAGAAGCTCCAGGAACACACCTTGGTCTGTCTGGTCTTACCAAACACCATCTGGTTCTGGTCCGCCTAGGACTCCATTAAAAGGCCGATTATTTTCAAAATACATGACATGTGTGGGAATATTTTGTGTAGGGGTGAGTATAAAAATACTCAGTAGGACACCCCAAAACCAAAAATGAATACAAAAAAAAAGTAAATTCAGGTCTGCATAAGTATATGTCTATAGTATATATAACAATAAATATCTAGATATACTCAACCCACACACACATTCTAGAGGTAAGTTACAACAATTGTATACCAGCACTAAGAATTCAGCTCAAAGATTCCACAATGCACTCATATGTGAGAACACACTTCTAATTTCGATAGCACTGACGACGTCTATCCGAGAGGTACTTCTCATCGAGAACCATCATGAGAAGGATATGTTGATAGTTTGAAGATAATACAATACAAAATATAAGGATCACAGCTGGGGAAATGAGGTGATACCAACAAATAAATCTGGATTAACCTTCTAAGTAGAGGATCAACGCCCGCATAGTGTTGGTCATGTCGACACTAAAAAGTCAACTTATGGAACAAATGAATGAATAGAGTATCCTTCTCCTGGCCTTTGTGGGGATTCCAACCACTCTATCCAAGAAGCCCTGTCAAAGGGATCTTAGTCATTGGATTAGGAAATGATTTATACCAAAATTTAGGGAAATGATAAAGAAAACTTAATCATGAAAAACTTGCCCAAGATACAGAGGATAAGAGAATTAGGCCATATAGAAAGGTGTACACAATGTGTAGTAGGGTCAAACGCTATGCCCCTTGACCCTGGGCTCTTCCCATGTATAATGAATCAGGTCATTCCAAACCATGTCATGTAGGATATGGTTACCCAACACATAGTAAGGGTTACATTCCGTTTCCTTCCATTAGGGGTATGCCTGTGTACTTTGGCTATGTGCTAGTACATGAAATATGACTGAGTATCCTTGCCTATGTACCAGTACATGGGGTAGTCTATGTAATCAGTTCAGGCCATTCCTTTTGGGGGAGTACACATTGTGTTAGAAACTCGGGTACTCCACCCCGTGTCAGTGTACTATGTGAAGTACATGCCGAGTTCATCAAAAAGGGGACACACACACTGTGTAGTTAGGGACTACAAACCATGTGGATCAAGTTTTTATAGAAACCTTTCTTATTCCCCCCACTCACACCTTCGATCCTCTGAATTCTATTCGGATGCTCAGTTCACCTCAAAAATCTAGATCTAAGATCATTTCTCCATTGAAACACCAAATCGATAGGTTTCATGCCTTAAATTGGATCGAAAATACAATTTAATTCATCCCCATAAAACTTTCCCAAAGTATTGGGGATTAATAATCACTTTGAGCTATCCAATTCCATCACCTTCTCACCTCTATAACATTGTACCGATTCTAGATCTATAACCTCAGACCGTTGATCTAAGAACCTCACAATCAACGATCGTTCTGTCAGTTGAGTGTCGAACCACAAAATAGGGGTCATAATAGATGAATGAGAAATAGGGAGAAAATAATAAGGAATAATCCCGAGGAATAAACCTAAACCATTGTTCATTTCAGCCTTGATTCATTCTAATAATAATGATAAACTGATCAAAGAAAAAATATTCACAATAATTATCACCAATCAAACCCCACATAATAATACCATCCTGCAAATATGATCGATAAATAGGTTAATATGTCCATGGATTAGTCTGTATTAATCATAGGAATAGAAAATTTAGAAAAGTGAATCAAAATAACACATCCTACTTAGATTCTGATCACTCATTGACGAAGAATGATTGTTGTGTCGTCATCGTCGGTGAGATTCGTCAAGATCGGAATTTGTTAATCACCGATTAAAATATCTATCATCGCTAACATGAGATAATTATCCAGATATCTATCTCTAGGATCTCATCAGGATTATAGGGTTATGATAATATCCTTGGATATCTGACAAAGAATTTATTTAAAAAAAACCTATTGTTGTATTGATGAAATAAAATAAATTTTCTTAAATTTATTTTATTCATTTAAACGCCCATGACAACTTTCTACAAACGACCTGATCCAACCAATGTTAGGTCATACCTAGGGTAAAGGAACTATTCTGAATTCAAAGGTTCTCTATTATTTCTTATTAGGGCTCCCATCTAGGAGTTATTAAACTTTATCAAGAAAACCGTAAGCGTGTTCTATTTAATATTTTTCAAGCATTTGTTCTGAGCACACCGGGCCTCAAAAATTTATGTCGTCTCAGCACTTGGTCAAGAAATATATCCATATAATATTTAAAAATAATACATATAAAATATGAGTAATTACATAAAAAATCCTTTAATTCTTAAAAATTATTCAAAAAGAAGTATCTCAAAGAACAACTATAGATCTTAACAAAGCTCCTTCAATTTTATTTCTTTTATACATCCTATTAACATTTTTTATTCATTAAAGCATGATGAATCTAGTATGATAAATATAATGATATGTTATTATTATTATTTTATAGTCATTTATATGCTCTTCTCAATCTAATGGGGGATGAAAGTATTGCTTGTTCATACATGTGGACTGCCCCCTCCACATAGCGATGCAACTCATATTCCACTACCATAATTCATGGTTTGATATTATGATATATTTAATGTTTATATATGGTATATATGTTATAATAATTAGTTTTGAATTATGAATTGATATTTACCTTTATTTTTTTTCCATGTATTAGAAAATGGAAACACCACTCATGCCTATATATGGACTACCATATCCATCTAGTGATGTAATTCATTTTTCATCAACACCTTATACGAACAGTGATAAATATGTCTAAAATGTATATATATGAAATTTGTATCATTATTAACATTATATAGATTAATTACAATGATCAATGTTTAAGGGGCATAACCTCCAAATAAAAACAAACATGAAAAATGAACCAATTAACACCCAAAATGATGATGATAACGAAAGAATCTTAATGAACGAGTGATTAGATTTTATAAGTAAACCATGTATGGTATTATAGGATTTATTATGGTTATTATATATCAATATAATAAATTTTAATTTTATATATATGAGGTTAGAGCTCTTTTGAAGCAGTGCATACTTGAGATAAGAGTTTTATGTTTTGAAATCATTTTATCAAGATTTTTTTGCTTAAATTTTCTGAGGATAATACTATAAAATATATCTATAAAAAAAATTATGTATTTTATTATACTATATTTATTTTATTATATTTAATTTTTTACTTTCATTTTTCTTCTTAAAGTATTCAAGAGACCAAAAAAATATTTTTAAGGAAAATTGACCTTGTTTTTCCCTTCCGGTTGAGAATATTTTCTTTTATGTTCATATATTTCTTTAAAATGTTTTCAAGGTTGTTTTTAATATTATTTAAAGATAATTTAAATTAATTTTTTACTATATTTTACTTTACTTATTATTTTTTAAAATGAACTTTATTATCATTTTCCAAATGTGGTTTTTTTAATTTTTTACTAAAAATGTGAAAGTAATTTTTATTTTAACATACACTGCAAAAAAATATTTCCCCATCATCATGAATATTATTTTATTTAAATAATAATTTAAATGTTTAATTTTTTATTTTTAAATAATATGTTTCCCATAATATTTTGAAAAGCTTTAGATTTTAAAATAGTGTTTTCAAATATAAGGGTATTATCTTCAAGAAATGTTATCATGATATTTTAAAGGCATTTTCATCTAAAAAAACATCCTTCAATGCTTCTTATAATTTATTTAGGGTATAATCAAATTTTAAAATCTATATTATTTTTATTTATGGTTTATGATTATGATTATGAAATGTTTATGAAACCTATATCCTTTCCAAAGGGTATAACATGATGATATATGATTGTTTTATGATCTAGTGGGCCACATATGTATATTTTTAATTAAGTGTTTGGTGGTTCCATTATAAACCAAGTATGGGTTGTTATGTTATAAAACAAGGTTGAGTGGGTTAGTCATACCCCTTCAATTCATTATGTAAAGAAGGATATATCATGATATAATAAGGAATTGAATGGGGAGTGGACCTAGTTCAGTAAAGAACTTTTTTCAATCAGATAGTCGTGAGAATGAAATATGACTAAGAAAATGATGGAATGTGGGATGAACCCAATCCACTATGGTTGTATTATAAGTGAGACTTAACTAATGAAATTATTTTATATACTTATTTTAATGACCCAAATTTATGTCTTATGCTTATGATATTTTTTCATATCTCATGATTTGTTATTAATTACTCTACACTCTTATGTATCATGTATTTAGAATGATAAAAAATTATTCCATGTTTCATGATTATGATATATGAATTTATGGGTATGATTTTATAATTTTTATCCCAGGTTATCATACCATTATTATTATGTTATTCTTAGTTTTTATAATTTATTAGGATCTTTTATGTTTAACTTTACTGAGCATATGAGATCACTCTTTCCTATGTTTCCCTTCCACTGGTTATATAGAAAGTTTTTAAGTATGTTATGTTTAAGAAGTTTCCTAGTTGTGAATAATTAAATGAGAAGTTATTTAGATATTTTATGTACTAGTTGTTTACAAATCCCAGTTTCCAAATACAATAAACCTATATAGTTCTTAGGAATGTATTATTATGAAATGTATTGAATATTAATCTAAAATGATGTAATATTTAGTTATGAATATTGTGGGTTAAAATTGTTGTTGTCAAAGGCATGGTATAATAACTTTTGGAAACTAGGATGATGAAACTTTAGTTTGAACCCTTATGAGGAGACTACGTATAGTAGAGCATCCTATGTTATAGTAAAGAAAGGAGTGTGGTTTACCTAAGAAAATACACCCCTATCTAGATACTACCAATGTATGTGGTTTTTGAAATTGATGTTTATAGGGGTAATAACTCCAAAAAGAGTTATTCAAGTATATCTTGACCATCATTCTAGTGCACAGTGAATGGGCCCTTACCACACACTTGGTTTGACACTCTCACAGGATATGATTAGGTTAGTTCATATTTTATTTAAGATACATTATGAATGATTTGAATAGATGATGACCATGTATGAAGTAGGTTAAACCTAAGGCTTAATATATTTAAAATAATGTGCCTTTATTTAGACATCCTATGAATGATTTTCATGATTCGTCACTATGATTAACATTTCTTGATGGTCATACTAACCATTTTTTTAGTAAGGAATTGAAGACAAAATGAATATGTTGAGGTGGTGATAGGTAAACTCAAATATTGAAGTATATTATTTAAGTTTAGTCTTGTAAATTATTATATATCATGAAAGGTATCAAGTAATGTTAATTCATATTCTCAATGATTAGATATTGAATTAGTAGTAAAAATAATAATGGTATAATGATTGCATCTCAAGTCTATGAACCTTCCCCAATTGAAATTTGTTTGAATATGATCTCTGAAAATATTTTTATTCTTCCTCTAGTTGAATTTGATGTGATTTTGGAAATGGATTGTGTTTCATTATATAAATAACATATCTTTTTCCAAGGAAGTGAAGTAATATTTGATATTCCAAACCAACCCATCATTGTCTATCAGTGCGAGGATAAATATAAACTTTTAATGGAAATTAAACTTGTTTCTTGGGTTTGGATTTATATTAAAATAGGTTATTTGTATCATATGGTTGGGGAGAAACTCAACCTTGAAGATATATTTATTCTATTGGATTTTGTTGATGTATTTCTCGAAGACTTACCTAGTCTTCCTTCAAATTGTGTAGTCAATTTTCCTTTGAACTCATAATTGGTTCCAGATTTACTTAAAAGAATCTTCATAGAATGCACTCAATTTAGTTGTTGGAATTAAAGAAGAAACTCCAAAAAAAAATATTGATAAGGGATTCATTTAACCAACTGCATCACCTTAGGGTAAAACTATTAATTTTATTCATAAAAATTATGGATTAATGAAACTCTACATTGATTATCATGAACATAAAAATCATTACAATCATGAATAATTATCCTTTTTTTTCATGTATTTTTGATTTTTTTAATCAATTATGAGGAGATAAATACTTTTCCAATATTGATATACAATCTGGATACTATCAGTTGAGGGTAAAAAGTGAATAAAAACCCTATATAACATTTTGATCAAGCTATGAACACTATGAATTTATAGTCATTCTATTTGGTATTACTAAATCCACCAGTTTATTCATTGATTTAATTAATAGAGGTTTTATATATTTTCTTGATTAATTCATGGTAGTCTTTATAAAAGATATTATTATATATTGAAATAGACTAGAATAAATTGTATATCTCTTGAGGAATTTAAAGAAGTCCCTAAGAAAAGAGAAATTGTATGAAATATTTTCCATTTGTGAATTTTAGATATTTAAATTTTCATTTTTTGGGTCATATAATCTCAAGAGATGGTATATTTATAGATCTATCAAAGGTGTAAGTTATTGAAATTGTTTGCTAGACCAACCACTATGACTAAAATTCATCATTTTCATGGATTATTATGATATTATTAATGGTTTTTAAGGATTTATCATGGATATATAATCCACTTACCAAGTTAATTTGTAAGTTAGTTCATTTAATTTGGACTACTGAGTGTGAATATAATTTCAAGGATTCAGAATAATGGTTGGTTAGTGTAACTATGCTCACCCTACCTTTCAAGGGACACGTGTTTGTGATTTAAAATGATGTATCAAAGAAATGTATTATATGTGTTATCTTGTAGAATTATTTGGTGATAGAGTATTCCTCATTCCAATTTAAGGATCATTAAAAAAATTACCCAACTCACAATTTGGAGTTTTCAGTATTAATATTTACAATAAATATATAGTGGAATTATATATATGTAGAAAGGTGTGAAATATATACTGATAGTAAAAGTTTAAAGTATATATATTCACCAAAGAATATTTGAATATGAAATAAATAAAATGGTTGGATTTTATTAAATATTATGACTACTCTATACACTACCACCTCGAGAAATAATATAAGATGGCTGATGCTTTGAGTCGAAAATATTATAAAATATCCAATAATAATGCATTTTATAAGGATGAACCTTCAAATCTTGAAGGGTATAAACATTATGTTTCTCAAATGAGTTTCCAACCATTTATACATGTAAATATTAATGAGGTTAAAAAGGAGTATGTGGAGCTATAAAAGAAGGTGAAAAATGTTCATAAGTTTGAACTTGATTATAATATAATGATAAGGTTCATGAAGTGAGTATGTGTCTCATCAATTCTAAACCTAAAGAAGGAACTATTAGAAGAATAAAATAGATCATCATTATATATTTATCATGAAAGTGATAAGATATATAAATATTTGATAGAGTATTTATAGAAAGACAATATAAAGAGAGATATTTCGGAGTCTCTATTTAAATGTTTGGTATGTTATCAAGTCAAGGTCAAGGGAAAAGAGTATAATTGGATGTTACAAGAATTACCCATACTATAATGGAAATGGGAAAACATCACCATTGATTTCATTGCCGGATTCCCCAAAAAAATATAAAGGACATAATGTTATTTGGGTTGTATTTGATCACCCAACAAATTTATCAAGATTCATTACCATCATAGAAGATTTATATTTGGATAATATTTATAGGATATACATTAAGTATGTGGTAAGGTTACATGGGGTGCCATACTCTATTATATCTAATTTGGATCTGAGTTTTACCTCTATGTTTCAGATGAGACTTTAGTAAGATATACATTCAGAGTTATATTTTAATTCTTCTTATCATACCTATATATATGGTTAGTATAAAAGGTGAATTCAAACGTTAGAGGATATGTTGAAATATCATTCCATATATTTCAAAGGTTGTTGGGATCAAAACGTTCCTCTAGTCAAGTTTTCTTACAACAATAACTTTCACTCGATCATTAAAATGGATCTTATTTTTTAATATTTTGAATGAAATGTATAAATTATATATTAAATATAATATTCTAACATCCATTTTATGGTTTTTAAGTTGAAATTAATGCAAGTAAATTATGTTTTATGACTAAAAGTTCATTTTTCAAAAATGAGTTTTCATTATTGTTTACGCGTTTAATTAAAATAAAATTTTGTCACTTATAAAAATTGAATTTGGTAAAATAGATTTCATTTTTTTCATCCTCATAATTAAATTAATTTAATAGTGATTACTTAATTTTGGGTCATAATAAATAGTGAAAACTGTAAAATTTTGATGCAATGGTTAGGGTTAAAATGAGTTTACCAGGGAGAGGGGGGGGGAGGGGGTTAAACCATGAGATAAAGGTAAGATTTATAGCCACACCTATAAAATTATTTTTGTTTTAAATGTTTTAAAACTTCAAATCCTTGTCTATTTTTATGCACTTTTCCACATAATTGATCTTAAATCATTGAAATATTTTATGTAATTCCACATGTGTCCCTCCCCTCCCTTATAAAAGAGCACTTATTCACCTCACTTATCCACACCACTTTATGATTCCAGATTGTGAAATAGATGATAAAAATACTCTATATAATCCTTAAATTCATTCTAAATCTTTTTTTCTTCTCTTAAGATAAATCCTTCAAGGCTTAAAGAGTAAGCCGAAGGAGGTATATCAAAAAATAGGTATAAATATTAACCACACTCTTTAAATTTTATTTCTTTATATAATTACTAATTTTTTTTATATTCATAAAAAAATAATGAATAAATTATAATAAATATACTTATATTTTATTATGACTATTTCACAAAAATTTACCACCTCTTCTCAATCCAACGAGAGATGAAATAATCACTCATGCGTATGTGGGGACTACCGCTTCTATGTAGCGGTACAACTTACTTTTCAAAATCATAATTCATGCTTAGTTATTATGATCAATTTAGTATTGATATATTATATTTAATTTATAATAATGATTCTATAAATAAGAATTTATATTTATCTTTATTTCATTACATCCATCGAAAAATGGAAACATCACTCATGCATATGTATGGACTATCATCTCCACATAGTGATATAATTCATTTTTCATCCCCGCTTTATATTAATAGTTATAAGTATATATGAATATAATTAATATATAAGAAATTTAGGTCATTATAAACATTTTAGAGATGAATAAACGATGATCTATGTGGAAGGACCATAACTTCTAAACTAAAACATACATGAAAAATGAAGTAGTCAACACCCAAAATAGTGATGATAATGAAAGATTGTCAATTAAAAAGTGATACGATGTTACAAGTATAAAACCGGTATTATAGGTATTATTATGTTTATATTATATAAATATAATAGATTTTAATTTATTATTTAGGAGTTTAGAATGCTTATTAAGCAATAAAAACTTTTGGTAAGAGTTTTATGATACAATCTAATTTTTTCTAGGATTATTTATGCATAAATGTTCGAATGATGAAATTTTATTATCTATATCTCTGAAGTATTTTTTATTTTATTATACTATTTATATTTTTATATATTTCATTTTTCCTTTCATTTTACTACCTTGAAGTACTCGTGATTTCAAAATAATGTTTTTTAGAAAAATTGATATTGTTTTTCCCTTTAGCCTTGAATATTTTATTCCATGTCTATATTTTTCATTAAAATATTTTCAAGAAAGTTTTTAATATTCTAAAAAGATTATTTAAAACCATTTTTTACTATATTTTACTTTCCTTACCATGGTGTAAAAGTAACTTCTTATTGTTTTCTAAATGTGTCACTTTTGGCATTTTATCAAAAAATTTAAATGAATTATTATTTTAACATACACCACTTGAAATAATTTTCCCACCATTTGGAATACTCTTTTATTTAAAGACTAATTTATAATATTCCTTTGTTCTTTTTAAATAAAATATTTTCCTTAACTTTATTGAAACATTTAGTTTTTGAAGAAGTGTTTTTAAATAAAAATGGAATTTACCTCGAGAAATGTTATAGAGATATTTTAAATTAATTTTCATCTATAACAACAACCTTTGACATTTCTTATGATTTAATGAGGATAAAATTCAATGTTACCGTCTTTATTATTTCTCATAATGTTTTATTATTATAAATATGAAATTTTTATGAATCCCATATCCTTTCCATGGGTTATAAAATCATTATATTATGGACGTTTTATGATATTGTGGAACACATATGTGTGGTCTTCATTATGTTATGAGTGGTTCAATTATAAACCAAGGAAACGTGGTTAAGTTATAAACCTAGATCGAGTGGGTATATTATATCCCACCAATTAATTAGGCAAAGAAGGATATCTCATGAGATAATAAGGGCATGAATGGGTAGTGAACCTAGTTCATTAAAGGAATTTTTATAATAAGATATTCTTGGGAGTGAAACTTTAATAAGGAAATCATGGAATGGGGATTGAACCCAATCCACTATGATAGTCTTAGAAGTGATCCTTTTCTAATAAAGTTATTTTCTAGGCTTATGTGCATGAAAAAAACATATGTTTTATGCTTAGGATATTTTTTATTGGGTTTTAATTGATTATTGATGATTCCAAAAATGCATGTATTATTTATTTGAATTGATAAAACTTTATGTTATATTTCTTGATTATGATATATGAATTTATGGGTATGATTTTATAATGTTTATCTCATGTTATCATACCCTTATTCTTATCTTATACTCACTTAGGATTATTTATTAATATCTATTATATTTACGATTACTGAGAATATGATCAAACCCTTTATTATATTTCCATTCCCCAATTTATAGAGAACGGTTTTAAGCTTTCTATGTCTAAAAATGGTGCTAGTTATGAAGAATTAAATGAGAAATGATTTAGATTTTTTATGTACCATTTATTTTTATATCCATGTTTTTAATGAAACTAAACCACTACGGTACTCATGTGTGTATTATTGTGAGATGTATTGAATATTAATATAAAATGATGTAATATATTTGTATGAAAATTACGGTTCTATATAAAAACACAGATGTTCCCTATTGATGATATGACATCAGGGGATTATATTGAAAATTTAACTAAAAAGGGGCCTAACTAACCATGTCATACTAATATCCCTAGGTGGTTAGGCACTGAGAATTATGGTGACCATAACTTACATATGCATAACACACTAATTGGGAGATCTTGATAGATGTTTTGGAATTTTTGATTCAACAGTACTATGAAAAATATTATTAAGTTAGTTACCTTATCACTCAGAACCTTATCTTTATTCTCATGAACCCCCATATAAAGATCTATCACTTAAATCTCTACTGACCTCCTTCCCAAGATACCCTCTATGAGTGAGTCTTCTTGATCAATTATTCGTTCTTATAAACCTACAAGTATCTTGGAAGTATAAGGGGGTGACTTTGTATCTGGTCATTAGATATAATCCCTCCTCAAGATTCCACTCTCAAGAATCCTCATAGAAAAAAGTTAAGATTGAAATGAAATAGTTCCTTGAACCTAATATCAAACTCTCACATTATCATGTTACCTTTTACAAAGGTAGAGAAACTCTTGTCTATTTTCCACCTTTATTGTATATGAAAATAACTCTAAATGAATATCCCTTTGGAAAACATCTTAGGAAACAGAAACTACCACTCACTCTCTAAGATATAGTTCCCACCACTAGCATAGAAACCCCTCCAATATGAATAAATTCCAATAGAAACAAAATTCTCAACTCATAACCAAATCCATCTGAGGTTGATCCCAATATCATCTAGCTAGTATTCCATCTCCTAATAGGAAACACTCCCCAATTAATTCACTAAACTATGGAACTATAAAGAGTACAATGTATTCAACCACAACTCATCCTCCTTAGTTGGATCGATCCTTCGACGAATGACTGGATTTACTCACTAAAGATCTTCTTCATAATCTACACCCAGACATTGAACAAAATATGTTTTTGAAAGGAAATCATAATAAAAACACTAAAACAGGTATCATGGAATTTATTTCTGGGAAATAGTGGGGGGGGGGGAGGGGTGAAAGATCATGTGCTCGGTTATTCTAGGGTTTTTCAAAAACATCTTCCCCTCCTAACATCTCCATTTCAGTTCCTCCTATAGGCATGATTTTCTTATAGATTTGGAGCTTCCAGATTTCGGGTCCTTTATCATGCATCACTTCAATGAGGTGTGATTTCAGAATGTTGTATTCTACCCATGGTTTCAGCATCTACTTCTGAGAGCGTTGTTGGTGAAACCTCTTTCACTGGTCATCCTCATTGGATGACATGTCACCTGCAGGTCAAGATGCTTCGACTCGCCTCTAGTGTTTTACTCACTTTCGACTCGACTTAAGGGCTCTATTGATGAATCATCCACCATTTCTCATTCCCATACTCTAGTTCCTCTTCAAGTCTCTACTCTCTAGTTTCACCCCAGTTGATGTTTCTCCAACATAAAATAAACCCTAGTGGTTGATCAATCTAATGGGGTTCTATTTTGGTTTGGTGGAATCGATTGTGGTATCTTGGAGGTCCCATGGATCCTCATTAAAGAGCTCTATCAATGAATCCCTCACCATTGGTCATCCTCCTTTGAAGGTTCTTATGGTTTCTAGAAAGCCCATTACTAGTGGCACTATGTTGTAGTGGAATTCATAGATGGGTGGGTTTCATTGGAATTGGAACATTGTTGGATCGTCACCGAAAACTACTAGGGCCAGTGCACATATGAGTATGGAGAACATAGGAACGTGTGGTGTTGGCAGGGGTTTTCTCTACACCAGTACACTTATCGATTACCCTATAGTTTGTTACATGGTGTTTTTGGTTTACTTTTGCGATTATCATATGGTTTTTCATATCCTTTGTATACTCTATTATTTAATCAATATCTTTCATTCATGACCCCATTTTGGTCACCTTTTACATATTCTATGACATTTTGGATCGTGTTGGTGGCTTCAGTGAAGATAGATCTTCTAGGGTTCTCTTTTGTCTCTTTGGTGTTATTCTAAGTGGATCAGAGTTCCTGTGGTTCCTCATTTAGAATCTATATTGATGAACCCATCTCCACCATTCATCCTCCTTAGAAGGTTCATGGGTTTTTTGGATAGCCCGTTTCTAGCGACATAATGTTAGTGTGGAAGTTCGTAGCGGTCTCTAGTGACTCATTTGTGGCTAAGTTTATTTCAGTACATTGGTGGTGCAATGTGTTATGTTTCCAGAGGGAAAGGTATGTGACATGGTACATGGAATGGATGATATTCATCATATGATCATTATTCTGTGCATGTACTGGTCCCGAGGCCAAAGGGAATCTTGAGACATTGATGTCAGATCTCCATGTGAGCCTAATGTCCCATCATTAGAGGACCCCTAACTATCTTAGCTTGTTTTCATCAGTTCATTTATTACTTTACTTTAAAGTGATTTTATTTGAAAAATTAAAAAATAGTTTGTTTGTGGTGTTAGTATGTAAGTTGTTTAGATTCATTTATTTAAGTTCATTTCAATTTCTCAATATAAACCCTTTCAACCACAAGCACATAAAATAATAATACATCTACCTCTACTAGGTCTCTACCCTAAAAGAATCATCAATTCACATGGAACACTTGAAAAATATTACGGTACAGGCATTAAATCACAATGTCCCTAAAATACTATGTCCTTGATGGTCTTCCTTAATTAAATAATAATTTAATCTCAATTGATATAGTTCCCCTATCAACCTATGAAAGCATCATAAGTTTCTAACCTCAAGATCCTTCCTAAATTTCTACAATCACCTTTAATACCACTCTATTGTGACCCACCTCTACTTGTACCCCATCTTGGGCTGCTAGTTAAGAGAAGTAAGACCCCCCAAATACCAACTCCAATAGGACCCATGTTGGAGACTATCACCAAGGGTATAAATCACTCAAATAGGAGGCACTCCCCTTTACATAATAAAAAGGGTTAATAGATAAGATAAAAAATCACCAAATAACTCCATAAAATAGTACAAAACAAACAGTAACCCATAATTCATATCAATAAATACAATAAATTTCTCCATAATGAAATAGTTCCAAGGGAGATCCTAAAGTTATAAGTGACTGCAACCTCCAAGCTAGTAGTTACCAACTTGGTCATCAAAACCCTCATAGATACCTAAAAAACAATTTATATATACATAAATTAGTAATTACATGTATACATAGTAGGATAATACCCAAATTCTATCATGAAAATTTGAAAAGAGCATAGAAATGAACCAATGAATATTAACTGAACTAACACATACTTAAATGGCTTAACTAACCACCCCAATCTCACCTATTCCCACTCACCAAATAATGGATCCATGGTTGTAAAATAATATGAAGAGAACATTGATAAAGGTGATCTACATCGACTTCCCCACTAAGTTTCCACTCTCACACACCAACACTAAATACCCTATTATCATATTCCTTCCATATATAATGGTCATCATTTATCAGGCCCTATTTGATGTGGGTTGGGTCATTACCCTACCTACCCTTACCTCTTGTAGGGTTCAACATCCTATACTATTATCAATCAATATAGGAATATCAATTTCCACTACCATATCATCATTCTTACCATCACACATATGAACAAAACTTCAAACTAATACAATAGAGTATCATGGTCACAAAAGAAATCAACCTTATACCCTCCACCTACCGATAATGACCACCACCACATATCACATCCTCTCATCACAAGGAATCTCCATCAAATATGTGGTCATTGGTTGGTACTTTTCATCAATTGGGTACTACGACCATATACTACTAATAAAGAGAGAGTGGGGAAGTGGGGATAATTATCCATATGTTCCCTCAACATCATATATGTTAGGGAAAACACCCCAAAAAAAATTTGTGTACACAATAATCAATGCATGTGGGGTTTATTTAGAAGTATCAAGAAAATAGTATCCTATATAGAAAAAAACCAGACCTAATGTTTTACATCCAATGACACTAGAATATACCACACCAATACCATATCTCCCCTTGATATACACCACCAAATTATTTAATCACTAAACATAAATTCACCACATAAATCAGCCACACACATAACCCATAAATCATATTTCTATTTACAATCCAACCATTATTCAGATTTACAATTTTATAAACCAAGATCCAGTTATTAATCCATTTAGTCACATATTTTTAAAATCACTATATCCATCACCAAATTTTTTCCCATTTAGTAATCATAATTCAATTCATAAATCAATTACCACTTATCGAATTCCCATCCCTAATAATTTCCATTTTATCATTATTAATGGAATCCCTTTACTACTAAGAAAAAATAACCACACGCCACAACATAATATCCCAACTATCTTGTAAAAACCACTATAGAATCCCATAATAAACCACTTTCAAAATCAATCCATTATATTAAAACAATCAACCAACAACTTCTGACTATCCCTTAATATATCCCACGACAAATCACTCACAACCCTATTTCCCACCACATTCTGCACCTAAACTGGCTACCACAATCACCATAAAAACCCCACATGATCTCCAAAATCACAATAATGATAAAAAACACACCATAAGGGGCACATAAACATATTTACAACTCAAACAAATCATAACAAATCAAATTTATATTTTTAGTAGACTTACATATATTTTCATTAATTATAGCATGGGTATTTTAAAAAATAATTTAGATTCCCACATAACCATTTAATTATCCATATATAAGTACTTAACAATTTATGAATAGTGAGTTTAGAAAAATCAATGATATGAGGTGTTCACAATTCATCAGTAACATGAAACATGAAATAGAAGAAAATATTGATAAGTGTAGAAACATAAAGTCTAAAGGAAAGGCTAAACAATGATAGTAATAAAATAGAAAAACACATGTAGGAACATCCCCATTCCCTTAAACTAAAATTTATTCAATTAATTATCTTGTTAAGTCAATCATTTATATCCACCCAAAGGAAATGAAAATCATGTCAATGAAACATATGTACAAAATAATTAGGGAATAAGGATCCCTTACCTTAAAGGAAGCTTTTCATATCATTGTGAGAAGAATAGGAAAAGAAGAGACACCCAAAAGACTAGAACCACACTAAAAAACCATTAGAAACCTAAAACACAAAATACCTTATCAATATATGTCCGTAATATCACTCATACTAACCAATAAGATAATAATAAAAATATATCAATAGACAAAGGGAAGGAAAACTGTAGAGGAAAGAAGAGGGATCCTCATTAGATATCCAAGAACTAATCCCTTGAAGACAAGGATCAAAGTCATTGAGGTGGAGGTTAGGGACCTCCTAAGGGTTCACTTATTTTCACCCATGAGTTGGGAGAAGATTCAAAAGAATAAATAGTTTTTAAGGGGGTTCCTAATTTATACCTAATAGATAAATTAAATGACCACAAAGTAATATCCCACACCACACCATTAACATTATGCTTTCACTTGATACTACGACACAATACAAAGAGATATAATACATGAAACCCTTAGTACAACCTTCTCTAAAATCCATAGTGCATATCCTGACAAGATATTATATAGGTTAAGGCTATGGTGTAACCAATACATCACACTGCAACCACCCCCAAAACGAAATTGACACCACAACCCCATAACCAAAACATCTACATATCAATCATAGTGACTATTTGATAAAATTTATATCTTAAAACCCACTGTACTGCAACATTAGGATATATAAAACCCCCCTTGATTAATAAAAACTCTAGAACTAACCTTTTTGGGTGTCCACGTCATTTTTCACCCCCACACCATGGGCATTATAGAGTTGGTTGATCCACTATAACCCATCAACTAAATCCTTCTATACTGAAATACCCATTTTATACCAAAAATAACTTCGCTATACCGAAGTCTATAACTCCACATTATAACCTCCCCTTATAACTGGAAGCTCATATTGAGTGGATATTTAAACCAAGTTATTTTTTGAACATTACAAATATTTATTTATTTTTATCATTATAATTCTTAATAATTTGAATTATATAAATTATGATAAATTATGATCATATAATAATATTTATTTTCTTAAAATGTTTTTAGTTTTTAGTATTTATAGATCATAATGTGTACTAAAAGTATCATGAAGTTTTACTATGATAAATAAGTCATTTTAGACCCTCTAATATCATTTTACTTATTCTAGAACTAAAATTTGAAAAATTCCAGAAATTGATATTTTTACAAAGTTTGTAATCTATCGTGTCACCTAACCATATGAACAAAGCGTACCTACCATTTGGGAAGTCAACTAACTGTGACACCTCATCATTTAACCTAAATTCATAAAAAAATGCACCTACTATATGGGAGTCAACTGACCATGTTACCTGACCGTATCACTTGACCACATAAACAAAATTTACCTATCATATGAGATTCAATTGACTATGTCAACCTACCATGGAACCTCCCCTAAGTGAAATTATATTTTATTTATTGACTATAACTTTGGTTAAAAAACTAAAAATTAAGTGATTGTTATTGATTTCTAAAGATAAATAACTTATCTACATTTCATTAGAAGAAATGAAAATCTCAATTGATATATATATATAAATATAGAAATTATATTTAATTCACTGCATGTTTTCTGTTAGAATTATGTAGTTTTACGAAATAGTATTCCTACTGTATTTGGATGATAAAATGGGAAATAGAATTCATATTAAAGTGATTCTTGATTATATATAAAGATATTTAATTTATATGAATATAATTAAACCACATATAAAAATGATTATATTGTTTTAAAGATATTATTTAAGTTTGAAACTTTATAAGTTATGTAGTCTTCAAAATATCTAGACTCACCTATATGAAATCAGGTACATGTATTTTATTATATTCATTTGGGTACATAGATTCTCTTGGGAAAAATGAGTTTTACATTAAATTGTGTTGGAATGTGAACTATTTGACTTTCATAATTTATGGGAGTTCTCCAAGATACTTTAATATTAATTAAAATTATTCATTATAACGATATTAATTATACTAATCTGTTATGAATTTTCAGCATGAATTTAATTTTACAGACTATTGAAGTGATCCACATGATTATAGATTTAATTAAAATTCATTAAAATATTAATCCATGTGATGTTTCTAGAATTGGAATTTATGATGGATATTTGTAGAATTTTTAGTTGAGAATATAGTCATTTATATTTAGGTGGATAAATAAGATGAAATCATATTGTAAAGAAAATAGATGTGAATCTAATTTTATTTTATGTGATGAATAGTTTAAAACTATGTTGTATAGATTCATTATTTATTTTATTGCTCTAGTATACTACTAGATGATTGAGGTTCACTCATTCAATATCTTGAAGGTCTGGAGCACTTTTTGATTTATTCGATAGCTTCTTCATAAAAAAAACATTCATCGGGAAAAACTCTTTTATTATTTTATTGTACTATAATATTCTGTGCCATATTTTCTCACTTAGTGCATCTTGAACAGGGTTATACTACCCTAAAAAAGGTATGTTTGGGTTTGGTTTATCCCCTTAGAAGTCTGGGTTTAGTTTATCCCCTTAGAAGACCAGGTTACAGTTAACCTATAAAATGGAAGAGGAAATGACTACTCCTGTAAGAGTCAGAGTTTAGTCAGTCCCCTTAGAAGACTGGGAACCTCTTGAACTTTAACATAGAATAGGTTAATACTAATCCTATGAAATTATAGGTTGGTTCTGTACCTATACAATACTGATCTTGGTTTTCCCGGTAAAATACTACATTCCGTATAAACATAAAAAAATAGGTTAGGATTTAATTTATAAAATTATAGGCTGGGTGTTATCCTATAAAAGGTTGGGTTATTTGTATGACCCTATAAAAGGAAATTGAATTATTTTTTGCCTTTAGGTGTGAATAATGATGATTTAAAGAGTTTTCAATCTCCTTCAGAAGTGATTTACTATAGTGGGTTACATACACTGGTTTGATGTGTGAATATTAGATATAGGATCCTTTAGATCTGAACTACTATAAAAACATCTTGTGTTCATCTTTTAATTTTTATATTTTCGTTTCTCTCTAATTTATTTTATTTATGTGGTTGAATTTTTAATCTTTGAACTGATCACTTTTCGCTCATATTTTTATAATCTGGCTAATTTTTAAATAAAAAAAATTCCTCCACCCCTTGTCCCTTCCCTTAAAATCTATGGGACATAAAAATTGGTATAAGAGGATGATTTTATATAGATAAGTTTAATTATAAATTTTTTTGGATTCCTAACAACCGGTATCAGAGTAGTACACTTTGCAGATAAATTAGTTTTTCACTTTACTTAATACCTCATAATTGATATCGAAGGTTGGATCATTTAAGATATATTATACTTCATTTTTATTATATTAATTATATTAAATTTCTTTCCTAGTACTTAATAAGACTAAAGAAAATATTTTTTCATTGATGGAGGATTTGATGAATAAAAGTTCTTTGAATCTGATATTTCCACCACATTTCAGAGTAAGTATCTACACTCAGTGGAAGATACTAATGAAAGCTTATTTAAAGAGCATTGATATTATATTTTGGGATATTGTGATTAAATATTACAATTCACAAAAATTGATCCAATTGATTTTAAAAGATTAGATATTGTTAAATATTATCATATTTATAAGGTCATGAATAATGTTTAATATTTTTTATTGGAAATATTTTTTACAAAATTTGTTATTGCAACCATGCTTATGAAATCTTCAAATAGTTTGAGAAAACTCCATTTGGATAAGGATATTCATTGAAATATTTATTTTATAATTATATAAATTATAGACACATGAAAAAGGAATTTCCAACCATGAAAATGGAAAACATCATTTTACTAAAGGAGATGTCACTAAAGGTAAATAACGTTTGAATTTATATTGTTCTAATATTATTTTTTATGGTTGAAGGAAGTGATGACATATTATATCCATTTGTACAAAGCTCAAAAATCCAATTATGGTCAAGAATAATGAAAATAAATCTATGACTACATGGAGTGATTTTGAAATATCATGAATCTTGGATGAAATTCCAAAAAAATTTAGTATTGTTTCATTTGTTGAATTGTATTCCGAGGTAACATTTTCACCTAGACATTCTAATTCAAGTGATATTGGTTTATATACTAGAAAATATGGAAATATTCACGTGAAAATTATAACTAATGATAATTATTTTATATCCAATTCTTATGCGTCCATAAATTATATAAATTATGAGCCATGTATTGAAGATCTAAAGGAAATTTTGATTCATATGAAGATAAAATAAAATAAACGACTTTTATACACGTCTCTTAAAGAAAAATATATATTGGTTCCTAAAAAAGGATTTATCTCTTAAATTAATAAATATTGATTCTAAAATGTTGAAGCTTAAAAATAAAAATGATAGGATTAAATATTTTCATTCCAATAATAATGAAGATCAATAAGGGATATTTAATTAATTGTTTCATAATATGTCTAAATTTGAGGATCAATATATGAAACCCAGAAGTGAAAATGTAAGGCATAGAAAACATATTATTCCTCACATGAAATACTTATAATGAATTGGAATTTTTTCAAAAAGAAAATGAAAGAATGAAGTATGAATTAGAATAAGTTTTAAGTGAAAATATTTGTTTGAAAATTAAAATTTATACTAAATGTTCTTTAAGTGTAAATTTTGGAAGTACTTTATTTCAATAAATTTAATGATAAAAGGAATGGTTTATTTGTGATTCTTTTTTTTCTAATTATGTTTAGAAATAATTTTTCTAGAGGAAAGTTAGTAGGAATTTATTCAGTTAATTGTTTTTAAATATGGTTCTTATGGTCATTATGCTTATTATTTTCCTTTTAAGTTTATTTAATCTTTTCATCATAAAAGTAATTTTATGTCTAAATCTGATTTCAAGGTCAAACTATTGAAACCATTTACTTCTTATGTGCCTAAAGGTATGTATTCTCATTTTATTGATATTAATACATTCATTGTACCCAATTCATGCGAAATTAAACTATTATTTATGCCCACATAATGTGTATTTTTTGATTATTATGTTATTCATACATAGATTAATAGTTTCATTTTTGGCATGAGGACATGATCATTATAAGATTTATTATTTCATTTTGGGTAAGCCTGAATACTGTATATCATTTTGGGATGCTACCATGTAATTCAATATTTATCTTTAATTATTATTGGTGAACATTGGTATTATTATGTTTATTTGTTGAAATAATATTAATTTATTTTTAATATCATTATATGGCCAATAAATTTGTTATTTTAGTTGTTAATTCTGATTTACTTGTACTATATTTTCATTTGGTTTTTCTCAAAATTCTTTGATTACATTAATACATGTTTCGTGGATCCTTGTGACATTAAAGTGTGTTTTTGGAGATGTTTTCACTGTTGGAATTAATATTTTAATCATTATATTTTGATATTGTTGTTTTGAAAGTATAGAATTAATTTAGGGGGTGTAATTCCTGTTCTTAATTATGAATTAATATTGCACACTAAAGTTATTGAAACCTATTATACAAAAGTTGTATATGTGTAGGTTTCAAAACATTAAATCTATATATTTTATTAAAATTTTAAAATATGCTTGAACTACTCTTATTTTTCTTGAAATAAGGAAGAAAAAAATTAAATATGATCTTTTAATTTTAAATTAAAATCGTTTTAACTGATACTTTTATATAGTGCATCAATTAACGGGGAGATAACCATATTTCAATTCTAGATTTTTTCCCTTGAAAATTAGGTTTATTTAGCTACAATAAGTTTGTAAATAATTTTTATGATGAAAATTTTTTGTTTTATCCTTTAGAATAATTTTTATTATATTATAATTATTGAGATTATTTTTTAATATTTAATTAAAAATAATTTTGAGTATGTTTATATGATGAATTTTTTATTTTATATTGAAATTTGTAAAACATGGAATGAATTTTTCAGATTACTTTTACTCATTTTGAATACATATTTTTTTACTATATTCATTTTTTAAGAATTATAATATATAATAGATAATTTTAAATAAACTTCTAAACATTTAGTTAGCATAAATGGGTATTTTTATAAAGTTTCTCATTGAATTTCAAACACAACTTTTGAAATTCTGCTTGTTGAACAACAAATTCTTGATATGTGTTTTGAAAAAGGATATAATTTTAGTGGATCCTTGTTCTATGTTTTTAAATATGAATATTTAATAAATTTATAAAATATACTATGCTTTTAATTTGTTCTTTTATATAAAGGGAATTAATATTTTATGTTTTACTTCTAAAGAGATAATTATTATACTATAAATTTATCTTTTTGATAATTTCAAAAATGTTGATATTATAACAACCCAGATTTTTATTTCAAACTTAAACATAATTTATTATATAAAATATTCAATTGATTAAACATATAAGATCTAGAGTTATAGTGTATTTATGTATTAGGAACATTAAATAAAAACTTCAAACATGAAATACACATCTTTTTTGAAAACTTATTTTACATGACAACACACATTCCTCCGTACTTAGCATTGCATGGGATAAACTAAGGACATGAATAATAAAAGGGTGAGATATAAATCCCAATAAGGGAGTAAACAAGTCATAACATGAAGAATATAGTGCATGTTAGGAAATAGGCATATCGATAGAGCATAAGAGAAAAATGAACATAAAGGCATGATATAGCATGATTATCATGTTATGGAAATGTGGCATCAACATTTAACATGATATTAGAAAGAGCTAAGTCTAATTGCACATGGAGAATGAGTAAACCCTAATTACACTTGAATTAGCATTATTAAAATCTAATTACACATGATGTATCATGATACTAATATTTACCCAATGCATTGGAGATCTATCAGGGCGCACCCATCTTAATTATTCAATTTCATGCATAAGTGTGCCACATGGATTATATAACATGGATTCATTAAACATAATTATTTATTACACTACATATGAATGTGGTATTAATACATAAAAATATATAATCAATAAGTAATTGTTTAGAGAGGTGAATACCCTTTATAGAGAAACAGACATGGTATTCACTACATAATGACTTTGGCTTGGAAAATTGCGGTGCAATTTCGGCAACATAACAACGTGACATAAGAATTAATAAAAATGGTTGATGAGAGAGAAAGGGGTGTATAATAATATTTACATAAAATTTAAAGTAATGGGATCATATATATACATTTCACAACATATGTAATGGAATTTAGATTCATTGTACATAAGAATTTCTTGAATGTAAATGAGGAGAGAGAAAACCCTTATGGGAATTTGGCATGGTAAGATGTGTACTTGAGAGGAATTAATGAGGGATAAAGAGGTATATCATCATTCAAAAATAATGAGGGAATTATAGGGGTGGTGATAAATCACACCCCAACATTTTTAATTGAAAATTCAAGGGCATAGAATTATAAAGAAACTTGGAAAAAAATGAGAGAGAAAGAAATCCCTTACTTGGAAGTGTGATCCCAAAGGCTTGGGAGGGGCTTGAAGGAGGATTATTGGGAGCTTCAGGAAACTTGGAAGGATTTTAGGGAGATTATGGAAGAGTATCGATGTTATACAAGTGGTTTTTAGTTAAGATAAGTGGGATATTGGGTGGGTTTATATATGAAAAGGGAAGGAATTATTTATTATTTAGATTTTGGACACTACACATTAAACTAATCAAAACCACAAACAAACCCATGGTATTTTACAAAGGGGAGTGGAAAAAATTATTTTATAAGACCAATGTATAAAATTATTAAAATTATTGGCTTTCTTATGTGGAGGTGAGTCATACTCTCAAGGAAATCATTTTATAAAGTTAAAATGCTTTATAAGTCTTGGAGGGTCCACTAGGGCACTATAAAATTAATCAAAAAAATATAAAATCAAATTTTTTTAATTTAAAACATATTTTTTCTGAAAATAACTTTTATAGTATTTTATTATATCACTATTGGGTCATTATGATGTCATAAAACACATTATATATTTTAACGGTATTTAATTTTTACCTAAAAATTAGACTGTTTTGGAATATTATGAAAAATTAACCATTAGATAATTTAGATGTCCTGATTCCAAAAATAATATTCATTTTATCTAAATAATTTTATAAATATGTCAATTTTTACTTTTAAAATAAAAACCAAAATTTATTGAAATTTCATGGGTTTTGACAAAAATAGATTTCAAACCTTAATACAAATTATAATTGTATTTATAAAAATTATAAGATAATTTATATTTAATAAAGAGTTATTTGGTAATAATATTTTATTAAAATATTATTTAATTCAAAAACCCATTAATTCATCAAAATTTATTTTTTAACTGAATATTAACTAAAAATACTATTTGTTATTTAAAAAGTATTTACAAAGTAACAATAATAAAATGAATGTATATTCATTATACAAAAATAATGCACATAATAATAGTGATAAAGTCTTTTTAAATAACCCATTATAACACCAACATATGTCCTAAGGGTAAGGTGTGTGATGGTGACAAACTCTTGGGGTGTCTTGGATGACATCACTCGGGTGGTAATCTCTATCAACTTCAACTTATCCCCTACGTGGTTCCGTTCAAGCTTAAAATGTTGAAGCTTGGATTGGGCTTGGTCAAGAGAGAAGCCTAGTGATGAAACCTCCTTTCCGAGCACTAAAAAATGGGCTTCGTACAGAGAAATTATACTGGATGAGGCAATCGATTCCCTTGTTTCTGTAAATTGGATTTGTTAAAGCCATGTATTTATTCTAATCATGTGATCAATATTCAAAAACTATATTAGCAATGGTAACAATTATTAATTTTATTTTGAAATCCAAAAATTAAAACCATGTAAGTGCATATTTTATGTAACCATTTTACATAATAATACATTTAATTAGATCAAGAGGAATTTTATTTAATAAAAGTTTGGGTCGTTACAATATTTCCTCCTTAAGAAATTTCACCCTAAAAATATTCTTTTCCTTGAATAAAATAGATGAGGGTAACTCTACTTCATAACTTACTCTGATTCCCATGTCACTTCTTCAAACATATCATTTCACCACAACACCTTGATGAGGGGAATTTTTTTTATTTCGTAGAACTTTTTTCTCTCTGATCTAAAATCTTCACCGGATCATCTTCATAGGAGACGTTATTCTCGAATGGTACAACCTCTGGATTGAGTACATATGACGGGTCTGGTATGTATTTCCTCAAGAGTGATACATGGAATACATCATGTACTTGATTTAGGTTCGGTGGGAGTGCTAGTCAATAAACCACTGCTCCAATGCTATCAAGGATCTCAAAAGGGCCGATATACCTTGGAATATGCTTTATATTCTTAACAAATATCATAACTCTCTTCCACGGTGATATGCAAAGGAATACCATGTCTCCAACATCAAACTCTAGTTCTCATCGTCGATTATCGGTATAACTATTTTTTTGACTCTGAGAAGATTTAATGTGTTGCAAGATGGTCTTAACCTTCTCCACTATTTCTTCGACCATTTCTAGACCTAGGAGTTTTTTCTCCCTAACTTCATCCCAACATGTTGGTGTTCTGCACATCTTACCATAAAGGGATTCATAAGGATCCATTTGGATGCTTGAGTGGAAAATGTTATTGTAAGAGAACTCAACCAGAGGAAGATATTGATCCCACCCTCCTTTGAAGTCCATTGATCATGCTCTCAATATGTATTTAAGTGTTTGGATAGCCCACTCAGATTATCCATCAGTTTGATGATGATAAGCCATACTAAAGTTCAGCTTATTATTCCGAGTGTGTTGGAGACTCTTCCAGAATAAAAAGGAGAATCTTGGATCTCGATCAGGTACAATCAATAGTGGTAATCTATGCAGCCTTACCACTTCTCTAATTTACATCTGTTCCAGTTGATCCAATGAAAATTCCTATGGAATTGCAATGAAATATTCAGTCTTTGTAATATGATCCATAAAAACTCAGATAGTACTGTTTCCTTTGGATATATTCAGATGTTTGGTGAAAAATTCCTTGGAAATGATCTATAATTTCCATGCTTGTATTGGTAATGGTTGTATCATCCCCTTCAACTTCTTTCTCTCAGACTTCACTTTCTGACATACCCGACAATTTGATTTATACTCACCAATATCCTTCTTTATGTTGTCCTACTAATATTGCTCTCAAATATCTCAATACATCTTTGTGTTTCCTGGGGAACAAAGAAATTTGAACTATGCGCATCATCCAAAAGTTATATCATTAACTCCAGACTTGATGGAACACATATTATTGACCCAAATATCACAATTCCTTATTCATTAACATTTAAATCCTAGGATTTCCCTTTTCTGATAGTTTTCACTTTCCTCTAAATTCCCATATCATCCTTTTGAGAATACTTTAACCTTTCTAAAAGAGAAGGTTGAGCAATAATTTGTGAATGTATTGATGATTTCGCTAAATCTTTAAAGAAAATATTACTATAGGAAACTCTAGATCATGTGTTGGATAGTTTTTCTCATGAAATTAAAATTTCTTTGAAGAATAGGCAATGAATTTTCATTTTTCATCCACACACAGCCCATACCCTTCTTCAAAGCATCACTAAATACCAAAAAAAATTCTCCACTTGTGGGTAGTGTGAGCATGGGCACAATGATCAACCTCCATTTCAACTCATTGAAGCTATCCTCACATTCATCTCTCCAAAAAAACTTTACTCCCTTACGATTTATATTGTTAATAGGGTTGTAAAATCATTAGAACTTTCTTACAAATCGATGATAATATGCAGCTGTAAAGACCCGTAAAATTCAAGGGAAATTTTTTTTTTCTTAATTTTCTTTAGAATTTCACAAGAGCGCGGTTTCAGACGGCACCTGATTCCGAGGCCCGGAGTGCCCGGAATTATTTTCCGAAGTTTGGGCTCGGGTACGTTCAGTGAACGAACGAGCGGGAATTCCTAACTTTTGATCCGGTGCTCGGAATTGAAATCCGAGGGCACCGATGAACTCGCAGCGCCGATATTCGCTTAATGAGACCTTTTCGGGAGTTGCGTTTGTTGCGGGTTGAAAGTTACGTTTTGGGGTTTTTCAGTTAAGTTAAATAAAATTTGTGTAATACAAATTTTATTTTAACTTATTTAAAAACCTATCAAAGGTGGTTGGAAGTGGGACCCACACCCACTTAACCTCCCTTGGAAGGATTAAGTGTGGTGGGGCCCACACGAACCCCCTTTTCTTTTCAAATTCTCTCAACATACTTAACCCCCCTCTTTTATGACTTAAGTTACTTAATTTAATTTTGGGGAGTTAAACTCTTTTGAATTTCAAACATTTGAAATTCTTTTGAGTTATGTGTTAATAAAATAAGATGCAATCTTATTTGTTTAAGGGTTGTTGTTTATTCCCTTGAAAACTTTTTGAGAGCTCCTCTTCATCTTCAAGCTCTGACGAAGAACGAAGATCTCTCAAACTCCGACGAAGAACGACGCCTCTCTTCTTCGTCCTCGGTGTCAACAAGAGGGAACGCCGCATCCTCCTCGGGCCTTCTTCGTCGGCAAACGAAGATCCGCCATCAACGTGTCTTTTCGGGCATAACTCTTCGCCAACGGATTTGACGAACGTCAACCACGACACCCGACCTTCGCGACGCCGTCTTCCGCGGAGCCTAGCCGAACCTTTGAATCTTAAACCCGAGGTAGGGGTTTTTGTTTTCATTTTGGTTTCCTTACTCCTTTTCTTGATCATGAATGATAAGTATAACGTGTGGCTTATTTATTTAAGTTTCGTTTTTATTTCTTTAACGTGAGGGGGGCCGGACCGCACGAACACGGCCGAATCCCCCCTCCATCGTTCATGTTTGTTTATGCTGGTGGAAACAAGTAGCGTGGTGCCGTCGCACCACGCGGATGAACGTTCATTTATTTTGCGCAACACCGTCGCGCTTCGCCGAGGAGAGTCTTCAAGAACGCGACGCTGTCGCGCCGCGTTGGAAGGATTCATGGCACGACGAAAAGGGCGCGGTGCCGTCGCACCGCGCCGGACGACGAACGCCGCGGCCGGTTCCGGGCCGCGGCAGGACGAGAAGACCGCGGCCGGTTCCGGGCCGCGGCGGGACGAAGAGACCGCGGCCGGTTCCGGGCCGCGGCGGAAGATAAGACCGGCGGCCGGGCCGCCGGCGTCGGAAGCCGAAGAAGGGGACCGGAAATTCCGGTCCCGTTTGATAAAACCGGCCGGCCAGCTGGCCGGCCGGAAGGCTTAAAACCGGGGAATTTAATTCCCCGGCCAACCTTGAAAACCCCCCTCTTTAAGAGGGGGGGGGGGGGCGTTTCTTCAAAGGGAGGGGGCCGGCTGCCCCCTCGGTTCCTCCAGCAGGCCCCCCACGTGGGGGGGGCTTCTTAAAAAACAAAGGGGCACGGCCCCTTTGTGCCGCGCAGCACACAAAAGCCGCGGGGCTGAGCCCCCGCGTGCGCCGCCAGCGCGGCCCGCCGCCGCCGCCAGCGCGGCCCGCCGCCGCCGCCGCGGCCCGCCGCGCCGCCGCCCGCCGCCTCCGCGCGCCGCCGCCGGCCACCGCGCCGCCGCCGTCCGCCGCCGCCGGCCGCCCAGGGGGGGGTCGGGCCGGGTCGGCCCGGACCCGGACCCCCCCGTTTCGAACCTGATTTGGTTTTTGGCTCATAACTTGAGCCTCGGACCTCCGAATGACGAACCGTCTGCGGCAACGCGATCCTTGGATCGAGACGGTCGTTTCGGTATATCGCACTCAAGGTTTCGGGTTACTTTGAGTTCGGCCGGGTTGGTTCGTTCACGAAACCAACCGGGCCTTCGGAGCGGAAACGCTCATATCTTGAGCTACGGACTTCCGATTGACGCGCCGTCAGTCGCGTTGTGTTCCTCTTAGTGAGACGGATCTTTTGGCATACTCCGCCCGAGGTTTGGACGCAGGTGGAGTACGGTCGGGTTGGTTTTGCCTTAAAAACCAACCGGGCCCCGGGGACGAAAATGCCTATAACTCTCAGACCGGGCGTCCGATCGACGCGCCGTCTGTTGCGTTGAGTTCCAGTTGACGATACGGAACTTTTGGATACATCAACTCTGGTCTTTGTGACAGTTGATATATCAGCCTCTCGGCTCGTGGAGCGGACCCTCCGTACGAGCTTGCTGTGTGCGGGAACCCTAGTGCTGGCTGCGACTGTTCTACTGCTACGACTGCTACTGTGACTGCGACGACGACAGTACAGAGATCCTGTGTGGATTTGACGACGACAGTACAGAGATCCTGTGTGGATTTGACGACGACAGTACAGAGATCCTGTGTGGATTTGACGACGACAGTACAGAGATCCTGTGTGGATTTGACGACGACAGTACAGAGATCCTGTGTGGATTTGACGACGGCAGTACAGAGATCCTGTGTGGATTTGACGACGACAGTACAGAGATCCTGTGTGGATTTGACGACGACAGTACAGAGATCCTGTGTGGATTCGACGACGACGACTACAGCACTCAGCGATCCTACGTGGATCAGTGCTACAGGTTCTGTGTGAGCCCGATCCTGTGTGGGTCCTTGCGCTCAGCGGTTCTGTGTGAGCCAGCGCCTACAGGTTCTGTGTGAGCCCGATCCTGTGTGGGTCTTCTGCGGGGGTTAGTTACCTATCGATCCTTCGTGGGTCCGACGACTTAGATGGATCAGTGATCATCTTTATCGTCCTTGAAGAAGTATACCTGTGTGAGCTGAAACCTGTTGTTTTCCTGTGTGGATTGTGTTGTGCAATCCTGTGTGGATTATATTTTGCTTTCCTATGTGGAATACGTATACTTTCCTGCGTGGACTGAGTTGTACTTGGGCTCGGAGGTTGGAGCGTATTTGAATTGATGACTTAGGTATATGTATGGGCATATACCTAAGCAGTGTCGGTTGTTACTTCGTGATTGTACTTTTCTTCGTGGTTTATCCTTTGTGGATTTGAGAGACCTTCAGGGGTCTCGGGGTCCCTACTGAGTAGCTTATACTCACCCCTGCACGGGCTTTGCCCGCACTTCGTTGTGTTGGTTGCAGACGACAGACAGCGTTGACCTTAGCTGAGGCTTGCAGAGCGGGACGGTACCCGGAGGTGGACCACTGGGCGGGACGTGCTCGGAGCGGACGGCGGGACCCGTGGAGCAGAGGAGCTATCTGTACCCACCCTTCAGGTGGGATTTCCAGTGGACAGCTCGGAGTAGCGGCTTTACTTTTCAGTTGCTGTTTTTCCCTTTCGAGTTGTACTTTACTTTCAGTTTGGGTTTGTATTCTGGCCCATTTACTTTTCCGCACTTTCAGTCGTACTCTGCTTGTTTAGTGTTTACTTCCGCTTGTTTACTCTGTGGTGTGTGTTTTCAAAGGCAATGCCTTCCCTTTTTACCGGGATTTGCGCCTTGGTGCTAGTCGCCAGCCCCTGGCCTATGGAAGGCGGGCTTGGGGTAGTCACGGCACGGACCCCGAGGGCGGGTCGTGACAAATTGGTATCAGAGGTGGTCGGTTCTACCGCGAACTCTGATCTTTTCTATGTGAAGCAATAATGTTTAGCGTATTGAGTGTGGTTATCAGTCCAGGGAGTCCAGTGTTGGTGCGGCGGCCGACGTATCCGTACACCAGGACCCTGACTTCTGATTTCTGACTTAATGCACGAAAACATTGATTGCGTGTGTGTTTCAAGTTTTCTTTGTGATTACTTGTGTCAGCTCACCGGGTATACTGATCTGCTTTATGAAAGTCTCAAGTTTTCCTTGTGATTACTTGTGCCAGCTCACCAGGTATACTGTTCTAACCGTGGCGCACCTGTTTCCTTCTCAGGATGGCCCCACGACGGCAGCCAGCTAGGGTTCCGAGAGTCGAGCGAGACGACAGCCCACCGAGCGACGAGGCTTCGGTGCAGGGCCCTTTGTCAGCAGTGGCACCGGCAATAGCTTTACCCGCCGATCCCCCGATGCTTCCAGCAGCAGCCGCTGACGATGCACGTCGCCTCAGCGCACTGCATGAGTTTCAGCGCCAGCGACCGCCCAGGTTTCGCGGGGAGACGGATCCCCAGGCAGCAGAGGACTGGCTGGAGGCAGTGGTTCGAGTGTTTAGGCTAGTGAGGACACCAGCAGACCTCATGGTGATCCTCGCTGCGAGCCTACTACACGCAGCAGCAGGACGATGGTGGAGCTTGATGCTCCAGGTGCACGATGGGGCATCTCTTCTTTGGACGGACTTTGAGAGCATCTTCCGCTCTGAGTTCGTCCCGGCCACCCTCCGAGCGGTGCGCATCCAGGAGCTTCTACAGCTGCGGCAGGGCAGCATGACGGTCGCCCAGTACTCGGCGAGATTTACCGATCTCTCGCGCTACTCGACCGACATGGTACGGGACCCATTCTTCCGGGCCCGGACCTTCGAGCAGGGTTTGAGACACGAGATCAGGGCATCGCTGATCTCCCTCAGCATACCGACTCAGACAGGAGTACTGGAGCGGGCCCTTCTGATCGAGAGCTTCCTTGCTGAGTCTACACCAGCACAGAGACCCACCGCAGGACGGCACGTGGCAGAGTCATCTGCAGCTGGCAGTCGGCGAATGACTCAGGGGTCCAGACAGACCAGACCTCAGGGCACTGGCTCAGCAGTGCAGGGCACACAACGCGGAGCCAGTCTTTCGAGTGGAAGACAGTGCTATGCATGCGGCGGGCGAGGCCACATGGCTCGTGACTGCCCGACCCGCCATGCGGAGGAGCAGCAGACGGTTGAGGAACCACCTAGGCAGAGGCAGAGGTTCGACCGTGGCGGTCCGCAGGGAGGAGGCGGACGAGGCAGAGGAGCTGGACGAGCAGCTGGTGGTGGCCGACGCTTTGAGGCTCTACCACCACCACCACCAGGAGGTCCACCCCGACCGCAGGGGAGAGCTCAGCTTCAGGCAGCCGAGGCCTTCGATCATGGAGCCCTGGGAGCCGATGGACAGGAGCAGAACTAGTGGATACATCCTTTGTACTTCTGGTTCCTTGTTGCTTTTGTGTAGCGTCTTGTTTTACGAGCTGCATTAATAAAAGACGCATACCTTGTGATGTTTTCGTTCCTGTCCTCTATCGTAATGTTACTAAGAGGTTCCAGTTTTGGCTGTTGACTTGACCCTCACTTGTGAGACATCTACTGGAGGAGACCCAGTTACCACACACTGATGCCGACAGTGTGACTCAACCCTTGGAGGCGAGAGTAACGGTTGAATCTCTTAGTAGTAGCGTCGAGGCCTTACGACGTCATCCTTAGTATGGATTAGTATCATCCATGTTAGGATTGACTGTTTTAGGCGAAGAATGTGGTTCATCCAGGGGATGAGACTAGATTTCTCTTTTCGGCAAAAGAGAAATCTTGCAGCTCTAGTGGGACTTGAGATGGTCCAGGTCATCCAGGGGCGGATGAGTACAGCTCAGAGCCAGCAGAAGCCTTATGCTGACAGGAGGCGGAGGCCACTGGAGTTCGAGGATGGCGACCACGTCTTCTTGCGGGTCTCACCTCGACGTGGTATTCGAAGTTTTGGCCAAGGCGGCAAGTTATCTCCGCGCTTCATCAGACCCTTCCAGGTCCTCAGCAAGGTTGGCGAGGTGGCTTATCGCCTGGCTCCACCACCTCAGTTGCACCGGGTGCACGACATCTTCCACGTATTCCAGCTGAGGAGCTTGACGTTGACGATGGGGCGACTTCTACGGAGGTCCCAGTGGAGATAGAGGATCGACAGGAGCGGGTCCTGCGTGGGCGATCGATTCCTCTTGTGCGCATCAGATGGCAGCACGGGAATCTCCAGGAGAGCACATGGGAGCGGGAGGCTCAGATGCGTGCTCAGTCCCCTCTTTTGTTTCCCTAGTTTTTGTTGTATCTTTACGGGGACGTAAAGCCCTGAGGTGGGAGTAATGTAAAGACCCGTAAAATTCAAGGGAATTTTTTTTTTCTTAATTTTCTTTAGAATTTCACAAGAGCGCGGTTTCAGACGGCACCTGATTCCGAGGCCCGGAGTGCCCGGAATTATTTTCCGAAGTTTGGGCTCGGGTACGTTCAGTGAACGAACGAGCGGGAATTCCTAACTTTTGATCCGGTGCTCGGAATTGAAATCCGAGGGCACCGATGAACTCGCAGCGCCGATATTCGCTTAATGAGACCTTTTCGGGAGTTGCGTTTGTTGCGGGTTGAAAGTTACGTTTTGGGGTTTTTCAGTTAAGTTAAATAAAATTTGTGTAATACAAATTTTATTTTAACTTATTTAAAAACCTATCAAAGGTGGTTGGAAGTGGGACCCACACCCACTTAACCTCCCTTGGAAGGATTAAGTGTGGTGGGGCCCACACGAACCCCCTTTTCTTTTCAAATTCTCTCAACATACTTAACCCCCCTCTTTTATGACTTAAGTTACTTAATTTAATTTTGGGGAGTTAAACTCTTTTGAATTTCAAACATTTGAAATTCTTTTGAGTTATGTGTTAATAAAATAAGATGCAATCTTATTTGTTTAAGGGTTGTTGTTTATTCCCTTGAAAACTTTTTGAGAGCTCCTCTTCATCTTCAAGCTCTGACGAAGAACGAAGATCTCTCAAACTCCGACGAAGAATGACGCCTCTCTTCTTCGTCCTCGGTGTCAACAAGAGGGAACGCCGCATCCTCCTCGGGCCTTCTTCGTCGGAAAACGAAGATCTGCCATCAACGTGTCTTTTCGGGCATAACTCTTCGTCAACGGATTTGACGAACGTCAACCACGACACCCGACCTTCGCGACGCCGTCTTCCGCGGAGCGTAGCCGAACCTTTGAATCTTAAACCCGAGGTAGGGGTTTTTGTTTTCATTTTGGTTTCCTTACTCCTTTTCTTGATCATGAATGATAAGTATAACGTGTGGCTTATTTATTTAAGTTTCGTTTTTATTTCTTTAACGTGAGGGGGGCCGGACCGCACGAACACGGCCGAATCCCCCCTCCATCGTTCATGTTTGTTTATGCTGGTGGAAACAAGTAGCGTGGTGCCGTCGCACCACGCGGATGAACGTTCATTTATTTTGCGCAAAACCGTCGCGCTTCGCCGAGGAGAGTCTTCAAGAACGCGACGCTGTCGCGCCGCGTTGGAAGGATTCATGGCACGGCGAAAAGGGCGCGGTGCCGTCGCACCGCGCCGGACGACGAACGCCGCGGCCGGTTCCGGGCCGCGGCGGGACGAGAAGACCGCGGCCGGTTCCGGGCCGCGGCGGGACGAAGAGACCGCGGCCGGTTCCGGGCCGCGGCGGAAGATAAGACCGGCGGCCGGGCCGCCGGCGTCGGAAGCCGAAGAAGGGGACCGGAAATTCCGGTCCCGTTTGATAAAACCGGCCGACCAGCTGGCCGGCCGGAAGGCTTAAAACCGGGGAATTTAATTCCCCGGCCAACCTTGAAAACCCCCCTCTTTAAGAGGGGGGGGGGGGGGGGGCGTTTTTTCAAAGGGAGGGGGCCGGCTGCCCCCTCGGTTCCTCCAGCAGGCCCCCCACGTGGGGGGGGCTTCTTAAAAAACAAAGGGGCACGGCCCCTTTGTGCCGCGCAGCACACAAAAGCCGCGGGGCTGAGCCCCCGCGTGCGCCGCCAGCGCGGCCCGCCGCCGCCGCCAGCGCGGCCCGCCGCCGCCGCCGCGGCCCGCCGCGCCGCCGCCCGCCGCCGCCGCGCGCCGCCGCCGGCCACCGCGCCGCCGCCGTCCGCCGCCACCGGCCGCCGCCGTCCGCCGCCGCCGGCCGCCCAGGGGGGGGTCGGGCCGGGTCGGCCCGGACCCGGACCCCCCCGTTTCGAACCTGATTTGGTTTTTGGCTCATAACTTGAGCCTCGGACCTCCGAATGACGAACCGTCTGCGGCAACGCGATCCTTGGATCGAGACGGTCGTTTCGGTATATCGCACTCAAGGTTTCGGGTTACTTTGAGTTCGGCCGGGTTGGTTCGTTCACGAAACCAACCGGGCCTTCGGAGCGGAAACGCTCATATCTTGAGCTACGGACTTCCGATTGACGCGCCGTCAGTCGCGTTGTGTTCCTCTTAGTGAGACGGATCTTTTGGCATACTCCGCCCGAGGTTTGGACGCAGGTGGAGTACGGTCGGGTTGGTTTTGCCTTAAAAACCAACCGGGCCCCGGGGACGAAAATGCCTATAACTCTCAGACCGGGCGTCCGATCGACGCGCCGTCTGTTGCGTTGAGTTCCAGTTGACGATACGGAACTTTTGGATACATCAACTCTGGTCTTTGTGACAGTTGATATATCAGCCTCTCGGCTCGTGGAGCGGACCCTCCGTACGAGCTTGCTGTGTGCGGGAACCCTAGTGCTGGCTGCGACTGTTCTACTGCTACGACTGCTACTGTGACTGCGACGACGACAGTACAGAGATCCTGTGTGGATTTGACGACGACAGTACAGAGATCCTGTGTGGATTTGACGACGACAGTACAAAGATCCTGTGTGGATTTGACGACGACAGTACAGAGATCCTGTGTGGATTTGACGACGACAGTACAGAGATCCTGTGTGGATTTGACGACGGCAGTACAGAGATCCTGTGTGGATTTGACGACGACAGTACAGAGATCCTGTGTGGATTTGATGACGACAGTACAGAGATCCTGTGTGGATTCGACGACGACGACTACAGCACTCAGCGATCCTACGTGGATCAGTGCTACAGGTTCTGTGTGAGCCCGATCCTGTGTGGGTCCTTGCGCTCAGCGGTTCTGTGTGAGCCAGCGCCTACAGGTTCTGTGTGAGCCCGATCCTGTGTGGGTCTTCTGCGGGGGTTAGTTACCTATCGATCCTTCGTGGGTCCGACGACTTAGATGGATCAGTGATCATCTTTATCGTCCTTGAAGAAGTATACCTGTGTGAGCTGAAACCTGTTGTTTTCCTGTGTGGATTGTGTTGTGCAATCCTGTGTGGATTATATTTTGCTTTCCTATGTGGAATACGTATACTTTCCTGCGTGGACTGAGTTGTACTTGGGCTCGGAGGTTGGAGCGTATTTGAATTGATGACTTAGGTATATGTATGGGCATATACCTAAGCAGTGTCGGTTGTTACTTCGTGATTGTACTTTTCTTCGTGGTTTATCCTTTGTGGATTTGAGAGACCTTCAGGGGTCTCGGGGTCCCTACTGAGTAGCTTATACTCACCCCTGCACGGGCTTTGCCCGCACTTCGTTGTGTTGGTTGCAGACGACGGACAGCGTTGACCTTAGCTGAGGCTTGCAGAGCGGGACGGTACCCGGAGGTGGACCACTGGGCGGGACGTGCTCGGAGCGGACGGCGGGACCCGTGGAGCAGAGGATCTATCTGTACCCACCCTTCAGGTGGGATTTCCAGTGGACAGCTCGGAGTAGCGGCTTTACTTTTCAGTTGCTATTTTTCCCTTTCGAGTTGTACTTTACTTTCAGTTTGGGTTTGTATTCTGGCCCATTTACTTTTCCGCACTTTCAGTCGTACTCTGCTTGTTTAGTGTTTACTTCCGCTTGTTTACTCTGTGGTGTGTGTTTTCAAAGGCAATGCCTTCCCTTTTTACCGGGATTTGCGCCTTGGTGCTAGTCGCCAGCCCCTGGCCTATGGAAGGCGGGCTTGGGGTAGTCACGGCACGGACCCCGAGGGCGGGTCGTGACAGCAGCAAACCCTAGGAAGCTATAGATATTCATTACCGATGTTGGCCTCGACCATCCCTCAATTGCAGCTATCTCGGAGGGATCCAAAGATATCCCATTTCTTGTGATGATATAACCCACGAATGAGACCTCCATCAACTAGAACTTACACTTTCTATACTTTTCATAGATATTCTCCTTTCATAAGGTCTCTAGTATAGTTATAAGATTCTCCTCATGCTCCTACTTAGTTTTGCAGTATATTATAATATCGTCTATAAATAACACCACAAATTTGTCAAGGTTATCTCTAAAGACTCTATTTATAAAGTACATGAAGATTGATAGAGCATTAGTGATTCTGAAAGGCATTACTATGAATTCATAGTAACCGTATCTTGTACGAGAAGCAGTCTTGGGGATATCCTCTTTCTTCACCCTTACTTGGTAATATCCTGAACACAAATCCACCTTGGAGAAGTATTTTTATCCATGTAGTTGATCGAAAAGTCATCATTTTGTGACATAGGATACTTGTTCTTTATCACGATTTTGTTGAGCTCATGATGATCAATGCAAAGGCACATTGACCCATCCTTCTTCTTGACGATGAGGACTAGTGCACCGCATGGTGAAACACTTGCGCGTATTAACACTTTATCCAGATTCTCCTGTAGTTGTTTCTTTATCACCTCAAGCTCCAAAAAAACCATTTTATATAGAGTCTTGGATATTGGAAACACCCCAGGTATAATATCAATTGAGAATTCAACATCTCTTCTATGAGGAAGAACAGACTATTCATTGGGAAACACTTCAGCGAATTCTCTCACAATAGGAATGTTTTCAAGGATGGTTGCTTCTTTATACTCAAACATCTGAGCAAGATACAGATTATCATAAGGAAGTAATATCCATGCCTGAGATGATGGTGCTAAAGAAGATTCATCCTACTCCTTTCCCTTGTAAAGAATCGGGGGTTCTCCATATGAAGAGTGAATTTCCTCTGAAGGGAATTTATATTGCCTCTATATAATGAAAGCCAATCCATGCCAAGAATTGCATAAAATTCCACCAGAGGGAGTATGATGAGGTTTTTGGGGAAGTTAAATCCAAAAATTATGACATGAGAGGTATTATAATCATGGAATGCAATGATTTCCCCATTTTCCGTTCCCACCGACATCTTTACTTCCATGATTTTTGGTGGTGTTGGGATTGTTTTACTAAACTTTTAGGATATAAAAGAATATTTTGAACCAGAATAAAAAAGTACATTCACTATTATTGAATTAATAGCTAGCGTATTTGTCACCACTTCATTTTCGGGGTCCACTTCGGTAGTAGTGATGGAAAATCTCTCCCTTGCTACCTTGGAGGTTGTTGGTTGCCTCTGAAATCCCTTGGCTTAAGGAAATGGTCTAGAAAGTTCCCTATTTCTTTGTAGTTGAGTTAATGAACAACGAATTGAGGGTTTAACAGAGTATTCCTCTCTTATATCACAGCTGCTGTTTTTTCTTGTCAGCAATTAATGGCCAGGTTTCCTTCTCTTCCAATCATAAATCATTTCCTCATACCCTTCAGGTAATTTCTGGGGTGCTTCTTTCTTCACCTTTGGCAAGTGGGGTGCTAGATTTTCTTAGCACCATTGGATTTATATATAATTCCACTAGAATTAAAGTCCACCTTACACTTCTTATCTCCATGATACCCCTGAAATTCATAGATATATATTTCGACCTTCAAGGAACATTAGACATTTTTTTCATATCTGTCAAAGTCACAGATCACTAGGGATTTCTATAGGCTAGGTTTTAGCCCAACAAAGAATTCGTCAAACTTTCATTTGGGGGTAACAAAAAAAAAGGAAAATCATGCAAGCCTTTTGAAGTTTTACTCGTACGCTCTGATGGATTTGTCATCTTTTTTCTTGAGGTAAAGGAAGTCCCTTTCCATCTTAATTCGGATGGTTCAAGGAAAATATATATTGATTTTTTTTTCAGAATTCCTTCCATTCCAAAACCACAATCTCCTCCTCATGCTTCATATTTTTGTTCAGTGTCCACCATTGATCGACTTCACCATCCATATGATAATAATGGAAAAGTATATTCTCTTTTTTAGAACATTGATGGATGGAGAATATCTTCTCAATGTATTTGGTCCATTTTTTGGTGATCGAGGGATCAAATGATCTATTAAAAGTAGGAGGCATTTGTCTCATGAATATCTCAATTACGGCTTCTTATTTCTTGGGGGGGGGGGGGGGGGGGTTGAACGTTCCTCTTGACCCATTTTTCTAATCAAAAATTGAGTTAACTGAGAGGGTATCATGAAAAATTTTGTGATTCATGCTCCCATCAGATTGAGAATATCATTAGAACAATCATCACCTTGATCTTCACATCGTTTTATAGCCTAAGTCCTCCTATTACTACCCATTGGATGGAATAAACAGAATTTTAGTAGTAACACATAAAGGGGAATCCAATGAAAAAAAGGATAAATTATAAATTACGTTTATTTCCTTAACTTATGGATTTATAGGCTTTAATCTATGTTATCCATGATCTACTTCCCAACATATATTCTTAGGGTAATTTTTTTATTCCATTAATAATATTTCATACTATGATTATGAATTTACCAAATCATATCCCCTGAGAGTGTCGTAACCAAGAGTGCAGCAAGACTTGTTATCGTGCACCCGTTCCCATTCGAGTCTAGGTCAAAACGGTGTTTTCTGATTTTACACCTAGATACATCTATGCCAGAGCCACCTCTACTTATTCGTATATAGACAAGGATTTATTTTCTTAAAAAACCAATTACTCTATACTCACCAAAATTTAGGGATGTTTTTATTATACTTAGTCTTATCCCCAAGTCATTCACTGGGATTTTCAAATCCTAATCCCAAAAATAACTAAACCTATACTGTGATACCAACTATAAAAACCATGCTCTTTATTTCACACTTAAACATATTTTATTAAATAAAATATTCACTTGATAAAACAGATAATATCGAGATGTATAGTGTTTTTGGGGCTTAGGAACATTACATAAAAACTTAAAACATGAAATACACATCTTTATTGAAAAATTCTTTTACGTGACCACACACATTCCTTCGTACTTAGCATTGCATGAGATAATATGTGGAAATTCATAAGAAAATGGTGAGATATAAAGCCTAGTAAGGGAGTAAACAAGACATAACATGAAGAATACAGTACATGTTATGAAATAGGCATATCAATAGAGCATAAGAGAAATATGAACATAAAGGCATGATATAGCATAATTATCATAACATAGAAATGTGTCATAAACATTTAACATGATATTAGCATGAGCCAAGGCTCATTGCACATAAAGGATGATTAAAACCTCATTGAACTTGAATTATCATGAGTAAAACCTCATTTCACTTGACTTATCATGATACTAATATTTACCCAATGCATTAGAGCACTATCATGGGGAACCCTTCTTAATCATTTCATTTCATGCATAAGTGTGCCACATGGATCATATAATTTAGATTCTTCAAACATGATAATTTATTCTATGATAAAGGAATGTTGAATTAATACATGAAACTATATAATCAATAAGTAAATTTTTATAAAGGTGAATACCCTTGATAGAGAAATGATCATGGTATTCACTACACAAGGAATTTCGCTTGGAAAATCATGGTGCAATTTCAGCAGTATATCAACGTGACATAAGAATTCATAAAAATGGTTGATGAGAGATAAATGAGTGTATCATAATATGTACATGAAATTTAATTTAAGAGGATCATATAGATAAATGTCCCAACATATGTAATGGAATTTGGATTCATAATACAAAATAATTTTTTGAATGTAAATGATGAGAGAGAAATCCCTTACAGAATTTTGGCATGGTAACAGGTTTACATGAGAGGAATTAATGAGAGATAAAGGGATATTTCATCATTAAAACATAAGGAGGGAAGTATAGGGGAGGTGATAAATCATACCCTAATGTTTATAATTAAAAATACAGGGGTATAGCAACATAAAGAAACTTTGAAAAAAATGAGATAGGAAGAAATCCCTTACTTGGAAGTGTGATCCCAAAGACTTGGGAGGGGCTTGATAGAGGATTATTGGAAGCTTGGGGTGACTTAGGAGGATTTTAGAGAGAGTATGTAAGAGTAGGGATGTTCTCCAATGGTTTTTAGTGAAGATAAGTGGGATTTTGAGTGAGTTTATATTGGAAAAGATCGAAAATTCTGTATTATTTTGGTTATGGACACTACACATTAAACTAATCAAAAAAACAAACAAACCAACCCATGGTTTTTTTCCAAAGGGGAGTGGAAAACATTATTTTATAAGGCCAATGTCTAAAATTATTAAAATATTATTCTTTCTTATGTGGAGGTGAGTCACACTCTCAATGAAATCGTTTTAAAAATTTAAAATTTTTTATAAGTCTTGGAGGGTCCACTAAGGCACCATAAAATTAATCAAACAAATCTAAAATCACATTTCTTTAAAGCTAATATATATATTTTCAGAACGTACAATTTATAATATTTTATTATATCACTATTGTTTCATTATGATGTCATCAAACACATTCTATATTTAAATGATATTTGATTTTTACCCAAAAATTTGTTCTGTTTTAGAAAATTATGAAAAATTTACCATTAGATAATATAGAAGTCTGGATTCCTAAAATAATATTTATTTTATCTAAATAATTTTCTAAATATGTGAATTTTTAATTTTAAAATAAAAAACGATATTTATAAAAAATTCTTGGGTTTTGATAAAAAAAACTTTCAAACCTTAATAAAAATTACAATTGTATTCAAAAAATTATATGATCTTTTATATTTAATAAAATTTAATTACATAATAATATTTTATTAATATATTATTTAATTAAAAAATCCATTAATTCATCAAAATATATCTCTTAATTGATTGTTGACTAAAAATACTATTTGTACTTTAAAAAATATTTACAAAGTAACAATAATAAAATAAATGTATATTCATTATACAAAAGTAATTCACATAATCATAGTTCTAGGGTATTTTTAAATAACCCCTTATAACACCCACATATGACCTAAGGGTAAGGTGTTTGATGGTGACAGACTCATTGGGTGGCCTGGATAACATTGCTCGAGTGGTAATCTCTATCAACTTCTAATTATCCCGTAGGTGGTTCTATTCAAGCTTAATGTGTTGAAGCTCAACTTGAGCTTGATCAAGATCGATGCCTAGTGAAACCACCTCCTTTATGAGATCTGATAAATGGGCTTCGTATGAAGCAATTCTACTGGATGAGGCCTTCGCTTCCTTTGTCTGAGTAAATTGGATATGTTAAAGCCATATAGTTATACAAATCATGTGATCACTGTTCAATGCCTATATCAGCAATGGTAAAAATTCTTAAAGATATTTTCAATTCCAAAAACATAAAAACAAGGGACCGCATATTTCATATAACCATTATACATAATAATACACTTAATTAGATCAAGATAAATTTTCATTAATAAAATTTTGGGTCATTATAGATATGTTTTTGAAATTATACCTTGTTTTGTAATTATCAAAAATGAGGACAATGTTGATTAGATCCATGAACCACTTTATGTTTTTATAATTACAAATATTTTGTATTTCTATTAAAATTATTAATAATTTTAATCATGTAAAGTATTCTTAATCATGACCATATCATAATATTTATTTTATTAAAATATTTATTTTATTTTTTTAGTTTATTACATTTACTAACAGTTTAATCAAAATTTCAATTGATAAATAAGTCATTTGAGACCTTATAATACTATTTTACTTATTTGGATCTAAAATTTGGTAATTTTTTGAAATAAAAAATTGGAAAAGTTTAAAACCTACCATACGTGAGTCACCTAAGCATGTTACCTGACCACATGAAAAACATTTACCTACAATATGGTAAGTCTGCTACCCATGTCACCTGACCAAATGTAAAAAATTTACCTATTTTATGGGATTCAACTGAACATGTCACCTGATCGCATGAAAAAACTTTACCTACTATATGGGAGTTAACTAACTATGTCAACCTACTATGGAACCTACCGTGAGTGAATTTATCTTCTTTTTTTACTATAACTTGCGATATAAAACTTGAAATTAATTAAAACTTTTTGAGTTGGAAATATAGAAAATTTATCTACATATAATTAGAAGAAATGGAAATTTGAATTGATCTATATAAATACATAATTTATATTGAAGTCACCAAATGTTTTTTGTTAGAATTTTAGAGTTTCATAGAATAATATTCATACTGTATTTTGATGATAAATTGAGACATATAAGTATTATTAAGGTGATTATTGATTCTATGGAAATATAATGAATTTATCTAAATATAATTAAACTATAGGTACAACTAATTCTACTATTTTGAAGGTGTGTATTAATTCTGAAACTTTATAAGTTAAGTTTTCTAAAAATTTCCAGAATCACCTATGTGAAATCAGGTACTTGTGTTTAATTTTGTTGATTTGAATACATAAATTCACTTGAAAACACTCTAAATAAATATTCTATATGAAACCCATACATGGATTTTCATATGTGAATTTTTTATTTTCTATAGGATATTGTGAAGTCTAGAAGTATACTGAATTTTAGGTAACATTTAATTTTAACATTTTCTTCACATTTATTATAAATATAATAAATGTTTTATTTGTTCAATAATTAATTATTAATTATTTCTAATCCATGAAATATTTTCTTAATATGTTCTTATCCCATGGTTTTAAATATGACATCGATTTCTTGGGAAAATGTGAGTTCTTCAATAATTGTTGTTGGAATGTGAACTATTTGTACTGAATGATTTATCAGTGTTTTCCAAGGAACTTCAATATTAGAAATAATTAATTTTAGAACTATAATAGTTATAATAACTTGTTATAACATTTTATTATGAATTTAATGTTACAGATTATCAAATCAATCCATGTGAGTATGAATGGAAAGCACATTCATTAAAAGATGCCTACATGGGAAGTTTTTATCATTGGAATTTATGAAGGAGATTCATGGAATTCTTAGCGGAGAATATTTATATTGATATTTTGGTGGATAAATTGGATGAAATATTGTTGTGAATATAACATATGTGACTCTTTTTTTTCTTTTACGTGTTGTATAATTTGAAAATGATTCTTGAAGATTAATTGTTCATATGCTTGCTGAAGTACACTACTAGATGTTTGAGATTCACTATTTCAACATCTTAAAGATTTAGAGAACTACTTAATTCATTCTAAATATTATTCATATACAATAATTTACTTGGTTAAACTATTTTATTCTTTCATTTTACTATAACTGTCCAAGATATATTGTCACTATTAGTGCATCTTGTACGGGGTTATACTACCGTAAAAAAAGAAACACTTTACTTTGGTCAATCCCCTTATATTATAAAAATGACATTTTTGATGTCACGATAGAGAATATAAGTTCCCAGTGATTACTTTTGGTGTGAATAATTCACCCACTATGTTTATGTATTTGATGAATTGTATCTTTCATCCATACATGGATTGATTTGTGGGTTTATTCATTGATGAAATAGTTGTTTACTCTAAATTATAGGTGGAGAAAATAGTGAATATGAGGATGGTCTTAAGCATAATTCAAGAGAAACATATTTTGGTTATGATCTTAAAGTTATATTTATAGATCTATAAGGTTCACTTTTTTGGAGCATGTCATTTCTAATTATAGATTAGCTTTGGACCTGGAAAATATTGATTCATTGCTTTCTTGAGATCCTCCCAAGAGCATGTTAGAGGCGTAGAGTTTTCTTAGCTTGGATGGGGTTCTAAAGGAGGTTTGTGGTGGAATTATTCAGGATTTCATCCCCTTTAACCACCCGATAATAGAAGAGGAAACTATTTACCTCGATCATGCAGTGTTAGAATGCCCTCGATTAGTTTAGGATGAAGTTGACCAACTATCCTATATTGAGACTACCAAATGAGTGTGTGTAGTACGTAGTGTATTATGACACCTCTAGAGATAGGATCAACTAAATGTTGATGATGAGGTTGGAATTGATTATATATAGGTCGTGGATGTTGATTCCCCATAATAATAACTACACAACTCATGACCTAGAGTTAGTAGTATTAGTCTTTTCTCTGAAGATGCAGAGGTAATATCTTCTAGGAGAGAAGTTTTTTGTTTAATTAGACCATCAGAGTCTCAGGTGCATCTTCACATAGTTAAATATGATCCTAATAATGAGTATCTATTTGTACTTTCTGTATGAATATTATTTTGAGATAGTCTATACTCATAGAGGGGACATATGGTCTAATATGACCATTGTAGGAAGTTCCTTTATCATTTGGTGGATGAGGCATTTGTATAATAGGATTATTTAGAGCTTACCCTAGTAGAGGAGATTGGGGAATATTATCATCAGTCGATGGTGTTGAATCCTAAACTTATGTAATGTGTGAGAGGGTACAAGTTGGGATATATTTACTATGAGGTTCTTTATGATCAGATATCTTTTGCATATTCACTAGATTGATTTTCTAAAGGTGGGGAACATATTATACATTTCCATGTAAAAATGGTCGACTCTTGTCATGATGTGAGAGGAGGTGATGAAGGACTTTTACACTTCTTCTTTGGATATACATCTCAGAGTGGTAAATATTTAAATAGACCTTAAGTGATAGTTTTGGGGGGCTAGAATGAGGTAGAATGTGGTCACGTTCATCTCTCTGTGTCTCACATGTTAGTAGGTGGAGGCTAACAACAAGGTTCAAATAGGCCTGAAAAAGCCTCTTTAGATCACTAATTGGAAATAGGATTTCATATCCATAGACTTTTGGATAGGTATTATGCGTACAATGAGAGAAGAAGATGATATCTTTGTTATTATAAATCTACTCAATAAGTCAGAACAATTCATTTACATTAGGAATTAGAGTTTGGGGGATAATATGGGATAGTTATACATGTGAAAGGTCATTCACATCCATGGGTTACCCTCAAAGATTACTTCCGTACATGATTTATGGTTCATACCACTATTTTTGAGAGACCAATAGTAGCATTAAATACCCAGTTGAGGTTGAGTATGATGTTCCACCCCTAGAATGATTGGAATACTGAGTGTAAAATCCTAGTGTTAGAGGAGATTCTAAGAGATTGTGTTTCAGAAATCATCTGAAGTGTGTAGGATAACTTTCCTTTGGTAGAGTTATCTTGTAATAAAAGATATCAATATATGATTGGTATGACACCATTTGAGGAATTGAATGGGATATCTTGTTGGTCACCCTTATATTTAACCAATATTAGAGATACATCTCTTATTAGGAAATAGATGATGCAGGTGATGGCGGAGATGGTCTCAGTGATCCATGATTTGATGAGAATAGCCAAAAGTTGATAGAAATCATATATATATTAACATTGTAGTCCCTTGTATATTGAGTATAGAGATAATTTTTTTCATAGATTATCCCCATGAAGATGATTGCAAAAGTTTTTATAGAGAGGAAAGCTATCCCTGAGATTAATCAAGCCATTATAGATCTTACAGAGGGTTGGTGAGGTTTCTTACTATCTAGCCCTACCCACATAATTAGATCAGGCACATGTCACCTTCCATGTGTCGTGGATGAGAAGATACATGCATGATCCTATAAAGATAATATATTGGTGTGAGTTGAAAATTATAGTTGGATCCAACTTCATAGAGAAATCAATGGTTATTGAGTATCTATAGGAGAGGATCTTAAGATTATGGACCATTTTGATGGTTTTCTTTCTCTTGAAGTACAGGAGTATAGAGGAGAGATCCTGAGAACATGATAGATAAATAATTGATCAATATCCCCACTTTTTTTTTCATATTATGTTTTTTGAGGATGATAATCCTTGAAGGGGGGAGTAATGTAGTGACCTTGTTTTCTTCCTTGTAATACTTTGAAATATATTAAGAAATATTTTTGAGTCTGATCATTGAGACAACATGGTATTTTTTGGCCTGATGAGTCAAAAATTGATATTATAAAAATATTAATTGTATTAATATCACACATGCATAGTTTTTCATAAAATATAGAATATATCCCAAATTAGGTCTCCTATTGTAAATATGATACCATAGTTGATTGTAAAATGTTTTGTTTACCCTAAGCATGACCTAATGTTGTTCGACGATGGATGTTTGGATATAGAATCCATTGGTAGGTGTGTTAAGTTAATTAATTTGTTTTTTTAATGAACCAAACTTAAAACTAACTCTATAAAATTTTCATTATAGTTATTTTCTAAGGGTTATACACATGAATATTTCTATATATGATAGGATGAGAAGGCTGTTCTTTATTAATGGATTGACATCAGACAATGAAAAATGATCAAATTGAGGTGGATCTATAAGAAGAAAACAAGGTGAGTCTTATTCATGACTGGATAATGTTTTATTCACTAAAAATTGATCCATAATTTAGGTAGGAGTCATCAATTTTGGTTTCTTCAATTGATTAAATGTTTGATCATGTATTTTACCCACTACTGTTGATCTATAGTTTACATGATCTTTCACATGAGACCTATTGTACACTGCATTTTTAATGCAATAATCTTATCCATGGTTCAAATGTTATCACCCCTATAAATAATTTATTATTATCATTTTAAAATAACTATTGGAAAATTATAAATTTACTTTGTTTATGTTCTTCATCCCCCTCTGTTCTTTGTGTTCTTTACCATAGGCCTATAGGGTAATAGTTTTACTTTTTTGGGGAAGGTTTGATAATGATCAAACCCTTGGATTCATAGAATTTGTTCATACAATCTATGGAATTTAAAATTGAGGATTGATTAGTTTGTATCATAGGTTCCTTGCAATTCCCCCATAGATCTGGTATCTATAGTAGTGATAAGATCAAGAAGAAGATGACAAGAGATGAATCAGGTGGCTTGAGTTCTTTGTTAAAATGAACAAAATCTTTTTTCCAACTACTAGAGGTTGGTAAATGATGACCAGAGGAAACCCCCAACAATTTTTGGTGTTCAAATGGTATAAATCATGGTGGATAGGCTATATATAGATAACTTCATGTAGAAAATGAGTTTTTGTGGAAAATATGACTACACGATGTGTCGTCTAAGAACACATTCTGCATAGTCCCACCCAACTACAATAGGTAGGGTTTTAGGGAAGATAAAGATCACATGTTGTGTGGCTAGGACCACATGCTATGTAACCATCCCTAGGTGGATAAACTGTGTTCCAGTTGCACATGGATAAGACCCTATATGGGATGGGAGACCATATTATCAGGGAGAATATGGATAGGGGCCAGTACCTTGGCATGACCATGTATTTGGTAAAGTACACAGGCACTGCCTGTGGAACATCGACACAACTAGGAGCACATATGAATTACCCATGACATCGATACATGAAATGTGGCCCCTCACACGCCATGTATAATTAAATGTAATTTTATCCTTGTCCATATAAGAATATGAATAGGTAGTTGAGCGGGACCACATGATGTGTGGACCCCATACACACCATGTACCCCTATAAGAAACTTTAACCATGAATATATACTTTAATGGAATTATATTTTGGCCATTTTTATCCTATCTTGAGTAGTTTTCCACAAAGAATATGATGATATCCTTTTTATTGTATTTAAATATATGAAATGGAATGTTCTAATCATGAAACTTCTTTAGGTGATTTTTAACAATGATAATGATCGAGAAGGATCATTAGTGAAAGAGGTTGTGGTTGGAAAACCTCCTTTCATACTAGGGTGTGGGTACCCATATTACTTACACTAGTTGAATTGATCCCCCTATAGTATAAGGGCGCATGTCCTCTATCCACTTATTGAAACCCCATTAATGCACAAGGGAGCAGGTCCTCTATAGACATTTACTATGTTTCACCCCCTGAAACACTAGGGTGTAGTTACTTTATCGAAATCTACTGAGTGGGTCCACCATGACACACTAGGGTATGGGTCCTATAATGATATATGATGATTCAAATCCCCTAACGCACTAGGTAGTGGATTCTATATCTATCTACTAAGTGGAATCACAGAGTCACACTAGGGAATGAGTCCTTTTACAATATCTATGGATTTCCACCCACATGATTCACTAGGGAAAGAGTCATCTATCTATCTACAAAGTGGAATACCATGATCTAACTAGGGAATGAGTCTTATACCAATCTATTGAGTGGAATCCCCCTATCATACTAGGGTTCAGTTCCTCTATTATATATTTTACCCCCTCCGGCTATAGAGTAGTGGTGAGGTGTGGGTCCCACTCTTGACTTCTTTAGACAGAAACATGAAATGTTGTGCATTGATGAAGGACCTTTAGGGTTTAAAGAATACTCATCATCCTAGGATTGGTTGTGAGATAGAGATCCCCTTTCTCTCTTGTGTGGGTTTCTCTATGAGAATATATTATTAGGTTTTTTACCTCTATTTTGGGATTGATGTGGATACTTAAATCATGTATTATATTTCTCCACCTTCAGTTTTCAGAGTTTTTAATGGGTATGTATATAATCACCCCTATACGGGATTTTCCAATATGTGTTGTTCCTTATAAAGATGATGAATAGATAAATGATGATTTTGGTGGAACATAGGGTTACTGGGGTGTATAGACCGTGCACGGTGGTCGGTCTTGGAGCTAAAAAATAAGGATCTATTATATTTCCTTTTTCTATTTGTTATTATTTTTGTAACTAATTTCTGATTGGTTTTTTATTTTTACATTTTACACTTTGGTTTTATTCTGTCTTATTTTGATGTTTTCCCTAGAGGTTGTTTCATGGATGGTTTTACTCAAGATGTTACAACCCTTTTTATTTTTCCTCGACACTGTTTCGTGGATATTGTTGGGTGAATGCATATCGGTACACTAGGAAGTGGTCTCCCATTTATATTATTCCTTCTCAACACTTTTTTCTAGACTATGGACTATTAAAAGTGGGATTGGGGTTGTGGATGACCGATATTCTACCAGTAAACCAGACCCTAATGGTTCGAGTCATTAAAAAATGTTTTAGTTTACTATAATTCCTTCATTTTATTTCACCATGGTTGAAAATTTTGGTTTATTTGTAACATTACTCAAGGTGGATTAATTTTACCATATATCCTATCATGAATTATTTCCAAAAACACAGGGGATCTAGTCCTGATTTTTGATGATGATAGTCATATAATTAATTTTCCATGAGAATAAATAGTGTGTGAAATATAATTTTGTGTAAGAACCCTTTTATCAACCAGTGCATGACCATGAGAACCTCAAATCATTTTCCTCATCATTATTAACCCTATACAACCCAAATGATCATTCTATAAAATAAATGTTTCATGGTTAGTAAACATGTATTTTACTATATTTGGTTTGATTGGAAAAATATTAACACTGTATATCTAGAAGAAAGTATGTGAAGATTCTCTTGAATCACCTCATGCTCTTTATTAATGATTTTTATATAGAGGTATCCAAAACATCCATCTATAGTCTCAATGTGATATTTGTTTTTATAGATATATTTAAATCATAATAATTTCCAATAAAAATTTAGAAAAACAAATAATTATTTATTGTAACATGTGTACCACCATGTAGGTATTTATTTTTTATCTTTTGAAGTATTCAATAAATTTCACATTATCACTTAATGTACATAGATGAGAAATTCCCATTTTAACATTGATAAATTTTTTTTCATATTTTAAAAAAATATGAATTGTGGTGCTGTCAAATAGAAAAAAATTTCTTCTTGGAGATTAATCCTAATTGAGTGTTTCATAAAATCTATTTATATTAAAATGAAAACAAGACATGCATATAATAAATTAAATAAAATTCAATGAAACAAAACTTTCAATATTCTTTAAACAACATTATGAATTCAAAAGTAAATCTCCATCATAAGAATTTACATATCATCAATATGTTTGATACCTTTAAGGTAGTTAGAAACATTGCAGTGTGATACTTTTTGATAAAATTATCATGATCTAAGGAGCATAAAATTGGAGAAATTAGGAGGATGACGGTGTTATTAGATGGATAACTCACTCTCATCCTCTAGGGTTTTCCCTCATACTATACTTTTTTATCTCCTCTACCTCTTCCCTCCCATTTAGATATTCTCTTATGATGTATTGTTCCCCTTCTTTTCACTGTTTCCTTCATATCATTCTGAGGAACTATTTAATTTTCTCCTTGTTTTCTTGTCATACCAGATCTTGCTAATTTTCACTCGTTCCCTATTTGGTGGTCATTACCCACAGTTTTATGACCTTTGACCACTGTTTGTACTTCTCTTATCGGCATAATATTTCGGATAAAACCACGTTATATTTTTCCACAAAGAATATTTTATGGTTTTGGTTTTCAGTTGTGGCTTTTCCTGGAATATTTTACTCACCGGATCGTTTGGCCTTCTCTGCTCAATCTATCCATGCCATTGTGTTGGAACCCATATTGGGTCAATATGAAAGAATTTATGGAAGCTTTCGATGGACTGAGGGATTCATTCATTATTGGGGGTTCATTACAGCTTGTGTCATCCTTAGATTTGGTTGTTGTTCGAATCGTTCAGTCTAATCACGATTTGGTGTTTTCTCTTCATGGATATTTTACTTCTGTTTGTTGGATTTATCGATGATACTTCAATCACATAGTGCTTATTTTATAGCTATATGGTCTATATCTTTCTTCTGATGTTTTTGAAGAAAGTGGCACACAATTTAGCTAAAGGTCACCTATACCTAGTTATCTATACCCCCTCCAAACTCCACTCTTTCCTTTCATTCCTTCTTTCCAAGATAGGTTGGCCCAGTGAGTTAGTTCTTGGTGAGGTCTTAGGATGGTGTTGTTGGTGGAATTTTCATGAGAAGCGACCTGGATTTCTGTGTTCCTTTTATTCTTGGTTTGGTGAATCTAGTCTTTACTCTCACAATCGGTTTCAGTCTTCTCATTCAATGCTCACTGTTGGTGATCTATGATGGAAGGGGTGTTCCGTTGCTGGTTTTTTTGATATAAACATTGATGGTGGTTTTCATGAACATGTTTAAAATTGGTTCATGAATCCTTTTAGTGATTTCATTGATGTTTCAAAGTTCTTCGATGGCGATAGTGTTGAGATGATGACGATGATGACTTGTATGTAGGTTGAAATACTATATTTTATTATCATTTTTTGACTGAATGAATCTATTAGTGCTAATGTGTTGTAAAATATATTGAACACTGATTGAAAAAATAATTAAGTTCAAAGTCATTATGAAATATAAATCAAAGGAAAAGCAAGGATGTGTGAAATGCGACGTAAAATGTTCAGGATGTCGATGAAGAATGGAAAGTATGTCAATAATAATAGAATATAATGTAATTAATAAAGAACACAATATAAAGAGTCATATTTTTTCACACCATTATATTATTTTCATATATTTAGGATATACACAACAATACATCAATGGTGTAGATCAATCAAAAATTTTCAAGTCTAACCTAATAGTTGGAAACCAAGATTTGCATGTGATGAGTTGGAAAAATGAAAGGTTTTTTTTGGGAACAAGGTGTATCCATAATTATTACATTCATATTAAGTATTTCATAATATTTCTAAATGACATTACAATTATAAAAAAATTATTTATTTTGAGTTTGGTTTATATGATATTTATAAGTAAATTTTAAATCATAAATGTTTGACTATATTTCATTAAATAAATTACAATTATAAAATATATTTACATAATTTTTTAACATGTTTATTTTTTATATAAATAAAATTTAAATAATTAAATGTATAAATGGGTAATTAAAAGGTTTATGATAGTTAAATAGGCTGTTGAAAATATAACAAGGTAGGGTTAGAGTAGTGAATTTTAAAAAACACCAGGGTTATGATTTTGTAAAAAGAAATATGCCAAGGTTCGGGTTCCCTAAATCTCATGGGTACCCAACTGGTTTCCATACCTAGTTTAAATATATATATTTTTTATTTTCATTAATATTTTAATAATTTATTTTAAAAACAATTTTTATGAACCTTGAATATAAATAAGTAAATTGTATCATACTAAGGTAGAGAGTCATTATTTTATTAATAATTTATATAATACAAATAAAAATAAAATTCTAAAATTTACAGTAAGTTTTTTTTAAAAAAATATAAATTCACTAGCAATAAAATATTATTTGGAAATCATCAAAGCTCTTTTGGTGGTAAGGGTGACTACTTTTGGTGGTCAAATTTCAGTGGTTCATAAATAATAAATTATTACTAAGTATCCCAGTTTCAATTTTTTAAATTACCCATTTGAATATAAGGGATACCATGAACGAGTGATGATATGAGAGACTAATAATGGAAGTGATGATGAGTGGTAGTGATGTTAAGTGGGAGAAATTGGCAGCCCACAGAGGCGATTAACACTGCTGTAGGTGTGGGAGACAAATAAATAATTTAGGTAACAAAAAAAATAGAGATAGAGAAACTGATGAATAATAAGAGTGGGGGAAGAAACATTCAATTCTATAGTAAGAGTGTTGATGGTAACTTTGAGATATTTAAGAATCCTTCATGAAGAAACTTGAAAAAGTTCAAGTTGAGTTGATCTCAATAAATACATGATCAATATAACATTGATCTTATATGTATAAAATAATTTCTTTAACAGTCATCATTCTACCCAATGATGTGGTGTTTAGGTGACATTCCTTTTGAAGGCATTCTATGAGTTGTTTTAGAAAAAATGCATTCATGAGTTTGGGATGTTATCATGTTTTATTCATTGAAACCATGTTCCTAGAAGAGTGGGAAGCTATTTTGATTTTAGTGGATATGCACAAGAATGAAAGGAATGGAGTTCTGGTATAGATGAAGGGTGATGACTATGCCACATTGTCCTTTAGTTATATTTATATAGAAATAAATTTATCTTAAGTGAGAAGGAATCATCCAGTTGGATCTACATTTTTTTGGGATGACCCAATAGAAGGAGGAGTTAGTTATATATATAGGATAGTTTCATTGGTTTTATATGAGTTGATAAGTACTATGAAAAATCTAGGATGGATGCATCACAAAGATTCATTTAAGGAGTCAACTATACCTTGAGGAACATCTTGGTAAAATTAAATTCTGTATTGGTTTGGGAGTTAATTTCCCTCACTCTTTAAAATAATGGTTCACACTATAGGGTTTGGTGAAATAAATATGACCACAATGTATTAGGAGAAAACATTCCATTATGGTAACAAACCGCCACTATTTGGAACCCCTCCTAGGCATACAGTGAATAATGTAGTTACCCCTAAGGCTTTCCTCTAGCTGGCTCTAGGTTGTTGACTAATAATGAAGGTATAAAACATGAAAATGGTATCCATTACCATCATCTACCACAAGAATATGTAAAAATAGAAATAAAAACTAGATACTAAAATAAATAAAATATCCAAAAAATGCATGAAATTTTATAAAAGTATAATCCAAAGATATGAGAACTAATTAAATTTATATATAGTGAAAACCATAGATCAGATAATTAAGCTAGAACAATCCAACCTGATCTAAAAACACACCCTAGAAAATTGAAAAATATTTTTATATATATGGGTTATCATAAAATGTATACTCATTAGGATCATACTCAATACATATCATGTATATGTGGAAGAATAAAACTAATCCTTCAGTAAATAAATAGTAGAAACAACTAGAACCTAATTGGTCAACTACCACCCACCCTCATGAAGTCCCACTCACCAAATATCTCATCCATGACTAAAATTTTAAGAACCTATTTCCTCTTCTTGAGTTATGGGTATCTTCTTTTCCTTTTACTTAAGTGTTTTTGATAAATTAAGGAAAATGGGAAAAAATATCAAATTTTATGGGTACACGCCGTGTAGTTTTCCACACATCGTGTACTTTGGCCGTGTGGGATGAGTACACAGGGCGTGTAGGCCGGTCGGTGATGAATGGTGTAAAAACTGACTACACACCATGTACTTTGTATTTGAAAACTGTGTAATAAGTCGGCAGGTGAACAGTAAGGTGGTGGAGGCATCCACCAGTATAGCGACAGTACTCACCGTGTAATCGGAAATACACACCGTGTACTCATGTCGACAGATGAACAATGCCACTGTAGAAATAATCCGCCAGAGGAGTAGTTAAAAAAATGGAAAGTACACGCAGTGTACTTGAGAGTAAACGCCGTGTAGTTTGTTTTTTTGCTTAAAATGGGAAATAGCCTCCTCATTCGGTAGAGGAGGCTTTGAGTTTGTTTTGAAGTTGGGAGAGGAGGACAGAGTTTCGGAGATCTCCCAACCACACACCGAGAATCCGATTACGCTTCCGTCGATCGCGTTGGGATCGTACGGGTAAACCCTTCCCTATCTTTGCACCATTCTTACCAATTCTTCCTCTAAGGGAAGTTATTTAAATTTGAACGAGAATTATTTTATCCTAGATCTATGTCATTCTTGGATGATTCAGAAAGCATCATTCACGTATGCCGACCAGAGATGATCGAGGTAGGTGGTCTGGTGTTTTTTTTTCAACCGTTGAGTTGAAATTGTGTACCATTGTGCTATGAACCCATGTTTGGGGTGTCGTATGGCTATGGCCTTTCCTGAAAGATATATAGATTTGCATAGAAAATCTGTTGATAAACTAAATTGCTACTTGGGTCACTGCTTGGATCTAGGACCACCCCACGGGTGCATTCCTCTATTTATCCATTTGTCTAGGATACCTGTGGGTATAACGTGAATTTTAGAATGCTCTGAAATTTCCTTGAGAATAATTGGATATGAATTCTTGCTTATGTGTTGGGCTCGACCCAGTTACCTATATATCCAGAGGGCAGTGTTCATTTAGCCTGTGGGAAAATTTTCTCATGCCCGTGGGCAGTAGTTTCTGTGCCTGTGAGCAGTAGTTTCTATTATTATAGGTGAAACCTCATACGCCTATGGTAAATATTCATTATGCCTATGGGAAGACACCTGTGGGTTTCAATTCTATTTACTTGAGGGTAAGGATTTTGTAGTTCTATGGACAAAGTTTACTTTGTGTATTCACCATGGTGATTTTCATATGTTATACCTGCCCAGTTAAAGCACATGTCTGGAATGGTTAAATGAATATTAAAATGACAATATAACTGGTAGAGTTAGTTAATTTTGAGTACTTCTTAGTTTTTTTCATTTACTATTGCACACTGCTGTTGCACATTTTCACTGACAGTTGGGCACGAGCCTTTGGTGGGTACCTACTGGGATTTATTTCTCATACCCTATTTGGGTCATGTCTTTAGCCCAAACAGACTATATTATTGCAGGTGTCGAGAGGGGAAAGTGTCTCTATATAGGTACATGATTTTAGTGGAGGAGCAGGAGAGTATGAGACCGAGCTTAGGCTTGCGATGCTGCTGCATTCTATTTACTCTTCCTTGTTTTGTTTGGCTGTACCTTGTACTCTGAGTTTCATTGTATTATGTTGTAGTATATCCTATTATGGTTGTTTCATTGAATAGTGACATGCTCTATATTTATATATATGACTGCTGGTTCTATTTTACTTTAGTTTTCCATTTTAGTTGTATATTGTTTACTGAATCTGCTGTTGTATGTTATCTTTTCCGCTACGCTATACTTTAAAAAATGAGGGAATAGTTTCCCCACTATCAGACTTGGGACCTCACTGCTAGTCGGCAACCTCTGGAATTTGGGGAAATGCGCTTGAGGTCATGTGACCAACCAGGTTCGGGGCACCCGTTGAGTGGCTTCCAGATCCGAGACGTTACAAAGTGGTATCAGAGGGTGTTCTTTTCTTTTACATACTGTTTGGAGACTTATTCAAGGATAAGACGAGCATGGTATTTGGTAATAAGCTATGCCCAATAGTAGCTAACCCATGTACAGGGAAAATCCAATTTACCTCATGTTGCAATTTTAATGATTTTCCACTTTTATAGTTGATTTGATTTTCACCGTTGTGTAACACACTTGTAGTGTGATGTTTATATTTTATACATGGGTTAATTTAGTTGCAACCCGATGAGATGAGGGTATGCCATCTCATTTATCATTTAGGCACATGCTAGAAATCAGATGTCATGCATTCTTTCCATGTCATGTAGGTGCATTAGATATTACATGTTGTTGTGATAGTTGTTGTTCTAGAAAAGCATACTGTTGTGATAGATGCTTTCATAAATACCTGCTATTTGATAGGGTATTGTTGTGTGAGGTTGTTGATCAAAATGAATTCCAAACTTTGGATTTTGAGGAGTATGGTCCCTCAATGACCGGAATTTGGTGAATCATTGACGAGTTTAATTTCTTATAACATGTTTAGGATGCCAAACTTTGATTTGCGGGGAGTATGGGCCCTCATAGATCAGAATTTAGCACTTAGGTGATTGTTCCATGTTTTTTTTCTAGGTTTCGGAGTTCTTTCTGACACTTACTGTCTGGAAAACCTAGCAGCATGCCGTGTAGTTTTATGGACACACGCCGTGTGTTCTTCTATTCGGGAAGAAATTAAAACTTTTTAAGTACACGTCATGTACCCTCAGTACATGCTGTGTAGTCTCTTTCTGTGTCATAGGCCATGTGGGTGGGGACACGGAGTAGGGAATGGCTGGAGGGAACATGCCGTGTACCAGTTGTACATGTTGTGTTGTGTTGAACCAGTGTCTGCCCATGTAACTAACAACACAGACGAAGGAAACCTTAAGAGATACATGTCACGTCCACCTTGAACATGCCATGTAGTATGACCCAAGTACCTGGCTGTGTTGCGAACAACACGGGTTGGTGTTGTCTTTCCAAGAGCACACCATGTTCGCCAGAAACATGTCATGTAGTGTTAGCCATGTATTTGGCCGTTTAGTGAGTAACATGGGTCGGTCTGGGGCTTCTTTGAACACGTCGTGTCTTTTTAGAACTTGCCGTGTAGTGAGACCTGGATACACATGCCGTGTGACGAACAACACGGGCCGGTAAAATCCTGTCAAGTACACGCCGTGTGCCTCTGGGACACGTTGGGTATTTTTGTTCTATAAGATCCGTGTGGCTTTTCCATGTAGAAGAACTTGGGCAGGGAAGGAGGATTCAAGAACACATCATGTATTCAAAAGACACGCCGTGTGTTTAGGGTGTTACACAACCCATTTTAGCTGGAGTACATGCCCATGTGGATGGCCTGTGAGAACACGCCGTGTAGTATTTATACATTCCATGTAGTCAATTTTTTGAATCTTTAATGCTTTCTTTCTCCAGTTCCGTTCTTGGTCTCCTTGTTTTCATTCTTCGATAAATCTTGATCTGAGGTGTGCGTTTGACCTTGTAGAGTCATGCCGCCGAGACGACCCTGAGTTGTTCACCAAGAGAGCGACAACGATTATACTTATAAGAAGGTAGTCCATGGGATACCAGTGGATCCTCTAGCAGTGCCAGATGCAGCACCATCCATTATACTGGACACAGGGGCGGATGTGCAGTTCCGTGAAGGCTTGATGTGGTTCATCAAAAACTTATAGGGAGCACCGCAGGCAGCCACATCTATGGCAGATCTGATCCATATTTTCCAGCAGTAGCATCCACCAACATTTTCAAAGGATAGCAGACCACAAGCTATGGAGTCATGAATGGATTCAATGTAGACGATATTCGAGCATTTGATGACACCTCCGGGGATGAGGGTCAATCTTTCTACATACATGCTGCGTGATTCCACCAAGAGGTGGTGGGATGTTACCACCCAAGCTGAGCATCACCGAGACATGGCATGGAAATATTTTCAGGTATATTTCTATGACTTCTTCTTCTCGGAGACACTGATGGAATATCGATCTCAAGAGTTCATGAATCTGCAGCAGGGCACCATGTCAGTGATGAATTATTCTGCGCGCTTCACCGAGATTCATCATTTTCACCCGTTCTGGTGGGTGATGAGGCGTTGAGGGCTAGAAATTTTGAGTATTGTCTTCGATGTGACATCCGAGTGCTGGTGAACATTTTAGGTTGCCTACCGTGCATGCTATTGTGACACAGGTACTGATTACTGAGCAGAGCCTACAGGAAGCTAGTGGTGTGGGCCAGGGTGGTTCAACAACAGTTTTTTGTTACTATTTCTACCGGTAATAGGAAGAGATAGATGTAATTCTCTCACAGTGGCAATACTATCCAGAAGAATACCTCTGGTGGCCAGGTTATGTGCTACGAGTGTGATAGAGAGGGGCACAAGAGACCTCAATCTCCATGTGACCCAGTGGAGTACCGAGCTTGCGGCAGGATGGGTCATCTGCAACGTTTTTTAGGGAGTTTCCACTAGTGGCTAGTGAGAGGGGTTCTATGCAGACTCTGTGTACAGGAGCAGGACCAACATCTTTTTACCAGTCAGGGAATTGGAACATGTCAGGATGTTCAGGTTGAGGTGGTGGTCATGGCTGTGGTTTCCATACACCAAGATCTCAGAGACAGGAGGGCGGGACAACTCAGGGTAGCCCGGCTATGTCGTATGGCCACGGTGCTAGGAAGGCATATGCAGTGCAACAGACCCAACATGAGCAATATCCCAGACCTTCCAAAGTCAGAGGTACTACTCTAGTAGCTTCTATTTTATCTTATGTACTTTTCGATATGGGTGCTACACATAGCTTTATATCTCTGCCTGTTGTGGAGGGACTTGGGCTCTGTGTTTCTTCTTCTTATGATGTTATAATGCTAGAAACTTCGTTGGAGAATAGAACGGCTGGTGTGCGTCAGTGTAGGGAGTGCCCTCTAGAGGTTGGTGGCTATCACTTTCTATGGAACCTCTATGTCTTAGAGATGATAAACTATGACATCATTCTTAGAATGGACTGGCTGTTACCTTTTCAAGCCTTTGTAGATTTCTACCGTCACAGGGTGAGTTTCATGTCACCATAGGATGGAGAGTTTCTATACAAGGGAGAATGGGATGTTCAAGAAAGCCGAGCTGGACCCGAGCATCGTGGGCAAGGTGGTGTGACATCCCAGATTGAGAGATTATATCTGGATGATCATGGGACTTGTCATAAATATTTCCCTCCAGTAGCTGATCATTTTAGGGACATCTTCCCAGAAGACTTTTCAGGTCTTCCTCCAAAGCGAGAGATAGATTTCTCTATTGAGATTGTCCCAGGAGCGACACTGGTGTCCATTCCTCCTTATAGGATGGCTACACCTGAGTTGCATGAGCTCAAGAGGAAGTTTTAGGAGTGATAGGAAAAGGGTTTCATCTAAACCAGTACTTCTTCTTGGGGTTCGCCGATCCTTTTTGTGAAGAAGGCAGACGGTACCCTTAGAATCTATGTGGATTATTGGAAGTTGAACCAGTTGACGGTCAAGAACCGGTATCCCTGACCAAGGATTTTAGATCTTTTTGATCAACTTTGGGGAGCACGAGTGTTCTCAAAAACTGACATGAGATCAGGATATCATCAGTTACGCATTAGACCATCAGACATATCGCTTACATATTTTTGGAGAAGATATGATCTATACAAGTACTTGGTTATGCCGTTTGGACTCACGAATACGCCATCAGTTTTCATGGCTCTGATGAATCATGTGTTCCACACTTATCTGGATTCTTTTGTGGTTGTTTTTGTGGAAGATATCTTGGTGTACTCTCACACTCGACATGACCATGAAATCCATCTTGATATCATTTTGAGTACACTAATAGAGAATCATTTATATGCTAATCTATCAAAGTGACACTTATGGATGGACCGAATTCACTTACTGGGTCATATTATCTCAGAGGCAGGATTTTCAGTAGACCCAGAGAATGTGAGAGTAGTAGTTTCTTGGGAGCATCCTAAGAACATGTTTGAGATATAGAGTTTCTTTGGGCTGGCTGGTTACTACATGCATTTTATACAGGACTTCTCTCACTTAGAAGTGCTGTTGACGGGTTTGACTAAGAAGGGTGTGAAGTTCGTTTGGTCAGAATCTTGTGAGACAGTCTTTCAGGAGATGAAGGGTAGGTTGACATCAGCACCAATCCTGATACTTCCAGAGCAAGGTAAGAGCTATACAGTTTACTGTGATGCATCAGGTATTGGGCTAGGTGCAGTGTTGATGCAGGGAGATCGAGTTTTTGCGTACGGGTCTCAGCAGTTGAGGCCAAATGAGAGGAATTACCCGAAGCATGACCTAGAGTTGGCTGCAGTTGTTTATGAGTTGTGATTTTGGAGACATTATATCTTGGGAGAGAATGTTTTGGTTTTCATCGACCACAAAATTCTCAAATACATCTTTACTTAGCGTGACTTAAACCTCAGACAACGAAGGTAGGTCGAATACCTTCATTACTTTGACTTATAGCTTGTATATACAACTGGTAAGGGTAATACAATAGCTGATGCACTGAGTAGGAAGACTCAGACACAGGCAGTGCAGGAGGCTAGTGGTGAGTGGAATCTTATGGATTTATTCTCTGAGATGAATTTGGAGGGGCACAATAGCCAGTGGAAAGTCTATCTTTCATCCTTATCTGTGACTTCTACCCTCCTAGATAGAGTGAGGATGAGACAACTATCGGATTCGGAAAGCGTAGTTCTATTGGAGTTGGTGGCAAGTGAGGACCCTTCTCCTGGTTGGATGACAGGTGATGACGAGGTACTGTGTATCCATGGATGAGTGTGGGTTCGAGGGGATATATGCGAGGAGATGATGCAGAAGTTTCATGCTTCATCTTGGGTAGTACATCCCAGAGTTACCAAAATGTACCGTGACTTGAGACATCAGTATTGGTGGTCGGGTATGAAATGAAAAGTAGTTGGTTTTGTTACAAGATGTTTCACCTGTCAGCAGGTGAAGGTGGAGCATCAGAGGCTAGCAGGACTGTTATAGAAATTACCCATTCTGAAGTGGAAGTGGGATGATGTCGTGATGGATTTTGTGACCGGGTTGCTGAGGTCACCTCGAGGCAGTGATGCCACGTGAGTTGTTGTGGACATACTTACAAAGGTATCTCACTTTTTTGATCAAGGAGACATACAGTGTTGACGAGCTCGGAAAGTTGTATATCTGATAGCTAGTATGCCTTCATGGGGTCACTCGTTCTATCGTTTCAGATAAGGAATCCTGCTTTATGTCTAGTTTCTACAGGGTTTTCAGAGGGCACTGGGTACACAGGTGTTTCTGAGCACAGCTTACCACCCTCAGACTGATGGCCAGTCAGAGCGTACGATTAGGTGCTTGAAGACATGCTGCGTGCATGCGTCTTGGACTTTGGGGGATCTTGGGAGAATCAAATACCTCTGTTCTATTTTTCCTACAATAACATTTTTAAGCAACTATAGAGATGACACCTTAATAGGATTTATATGGTAGACAATGCTGATCACCTTTGTTCTGGTTGGAGGCAGGTGAGACAACTTTACTGGGACTACGTCTCGTGCCGGAGACTTCTGAGCAGGTCCTGTTGATTCAGAAGCGGATGGCTACTGTATAGTCTTATCAGAAATCTTATGCTGATCGTCACAAACAACCCTTGAAGTTCATGGTTGGGGATCATGTCTTCTTGTGTGTTTCTATGAGGTTGGTACACAGTCGGATCAAGAGATAGGGAAAACTTTCGCCGAGGTATGTGGGGCCGTTTGAGATTCTAGAGAGAGTTGGGCCAGTTGCCTATCGGTTGCAGTTACCACAGAGGTACCAGGCCATGCACGAAGTCTTACATATATATCAGATGATCCGTTATCATTCATACCCATCTCACGTTTTTCAGCCCGAGGAGGTTGAGCTACAGGTCGATGCATCCTTTTAGGAGCATCTGATTCGTATTGTTGATAGGAGCACAAAGTTCTCTAAGGCCGGCCATTTCCTCTCGTATGGGTGCTATGGCAGCATGAACAAGTGTAGGACGAAACCTATGAGTCGGAGACCGATGTACATGCTCAATGGAAAGAGTTTTTTCTGAGCATTGTCTTTTCCACCATTGGGAGAGAAATTCGGGGACAAATTGCTTTAAGGGGGATGTTTAAAAGAACCCGATTTTTCTTCTTGAGGTATGAGTTTCTTCTTTTCCTTTTATTTAATTATTTTTGATAAAATAAAGAAAATGGGAAAAAAATCTCAAATTGTATGGGTAAACACCGTGTAATTTTCCACATTCCGTGTACTTTGGCCGCGTGGGATGAGTACATATGGCGTGTAGGCTGGTCGGTGATGAATGGGGTAAAAACTGACTACACGCTGTGTACTTTGTATTTACACGTCGTGTAATCAGTCGGCAGGTGAACAGTAAGGTGGTGGAGGCAGCCGCCAGCGGAGCGATAGTACACGCTGTGTAATCGGGAATAAACACTGTGTACTCATGTCGACAGATGAACAGTGCTGCGGTGGAAAGAAGCCGTCAGAGGAACAGTTAAAAAAATGGTAAGTACACGCCATGTACTTGAGAGTACAGGCCGTGTAGTTTGTTCTCTTTGCTTAAAATGTGAAGTTGCCTCCTCATTCGGAAGAGGAGGCTTTGAGTTCGTTTTGAAGCCGGGAGAGGAGGCCGGAGCTTCGGAGATCTCCTAACCACACACTAGGAATCCAATTCCACTTCTATTGATCACGTTAGGACCGTACGAGAAAGACCTTCCCTCTCATTGCACTATTCTTACCAATTATTAATCTAATGGAAGTTATTTACATTTGAAAGAGAATTAGTTTATCCTAGATCTACATTATTCTTGGATGATTCAGGAAGCATCGTTCACATATACCTATTAGAGACGATCAATGTAGGTGGTCTGGTGTTTTTTTCCAACTGTTGAGCTAAAATTGTGTACCATTGTGCTACGAACCCATGTTTGGGGTGTAGTATGGCTATGGACTTTGTTGAAATATATCTAAAATTTTATAGATAATATATTGATAAATTATAACTACTGATTGAGGTCACTACTTGGATCCAGTACCACCCCGCAGGTACGTTCTTCTATTTAGCTGTTTGTCCAGGTTACCTATGAGTATACCGTGAATTTTAGCATGTTTCAAAATTTCCTTGAGAGGAATTGGATATGATTTCTGGATTATGTGTTGGGCTCAGCCCGGTTACCTTTATTGCCTGAGGACAGTGTTCATTTAGTCTGTGGGCAACTTTTCTCATACCTGTGGGCAGTAGTTTCTGTGCCTGTGGTCAGTAGTTTCTCTGCCTGTGGATGACAACTCGTACGCCTATGGGAAATATTCATTATGACAGTGGGTTTTGATTCGGATTACTTGAGGGTAAGGATTTTTCATGTCTATAGACAACGTTTACTTTGTGTATTCACCATTGTGATTTCATATGTTATACCTACCAAGTTAAAGCACAGTCTTGGCCTAGTTAAATGAATATTAAAATGGAAATATAACTGGAAGAGTTAGTTACTTTTGAGTACTGCTTAGTTTATTGCATTACTTCTACACACTGTTGTTGCACATTTTTACTGACAGTTGGTCATGAGCCTTTGGTCGATGCATACTGGGATTTATTTCTCACACCCTGTTTGGGTCATGTCTTCAGCCCAAACAGACTATATTGTTACAAGTGTCGATAGTGGCGAGAGTCCCTATACAGGTACATGATTGTAGCAGAGGAGTAGGAGAGTATGGGACAGAGATTAGGATTGCGATGCTACTGAGTTCTGTTTACTCTTCTTTGTTTTGTTTGGCTGTACATTGTATTTTGAGTTGAATTGTATTGTGTTTCAGTATATTCTATTCTGGCTATTTCATAGAATAGTGACATGCTGCATCTTTATATATATGGCGGCCGGTTCTCTTTTACTTTAGTTTTCCATTTTAGTTGTATATTGTTTACTGCTTCTGATGTTGTATGTTATCTTTTCCACTGCACTACACTTTAAAAAATGAGGGCATAGTTTCCCCATTATCAGACATAGGCCCTCGCTGCTAGTCGGCAGCCTCTAGTGTTTGGGGAAATGCGCTTGAGGTCATGTGACCAACCAGGTTCTGGGCACGCGTTGAGTGGCTTCCAGATCCGGGACGTTACAAAAAATAATATTGAAAAATATAAGAAAACGTTATCCCAAAAGTACTTTCCCACTAGTTTTTCACTCTCATGCCCTAATGTCAAACATCCCATGCTTCTATCCCATTCGTATCATTGCAACTAAAAGGGCTGAGTAAGAATTGCATTTTTTTCTAAATGAGTCTATAAGTTTTTTATGGACCCAAAATTTTATAAATAAAATTTCTTTTTGAATGAATAAATTACTTATTAATAAATGTAGTTATATAAAACACATGCACTACATTTCATTTTGTTATTTTGGACCATTATAAAATATGGCCATAATTGTTTCTTCAGGATTAAAATACCATTAAGAATCATAACCATTGATAATATTTCTATTATACAATGATCATTATGATTATAATATATTTTATCTTATGATAAAGTCTAATTGAAATATACTGAAGAAGTGATTGCATAAACTATCATGATCATACATGTGAATCCCATTTAATAGAGCTTATGAAGGAGATAAAATCAATAGAATTTTCCCTTGATCAATCCCAATATGAGATTAAACAACTAAAACTTGAGAGAAACCGTTTATAGGATATGTTCATGCCTATCAATATGATGACCCCAACCATATTTACCGAGAAACCCCAAGAATGTACCACCATCACACACTTTACAGATTGGGCGTACACTGGTGTAATAAGGTGTTATGTATCTAGAGCCTCATAATATGAATTTGTATATTTTATTTTTAATATAATATTGATTATATTTGTCCCTTCTCATTATTACTTCACATATATATGATTAAATAAATGAGTTTTCTAAAAATTATATTTTGATTTGAAGAAACTAAAATGATATGTTTAGGAACCACATAATTTCAATTAAAACGATTTTCTTGATAAATTCAAGAATTTTTGAAATAAATTTCATTTTCATGAAATATTATTATTAAATATTATTTATTTTAACATAAATTAATGAATTATAATGTAATATTTATGAGGATCTAAAAATGGTTTGTGTTATAAAAACTAGTATTTTAAAGTAATTAAGGATTTTTTAATTGTGAAAATTATAATATTTTAAAAAATGTTTTGGAAAAAATATTATTTTTTAAATAATAACATTATTGTTATTAGATATTTTATTTTTTTTAATTTTCCGAAGCATTCAAATTATTGGTGAAAAATTAAATACGGTAAAAATATATGGTATGTATTCTAACATCATAATAGTAAAAAATTGATGTAATAAATTATATAAAGGATATAAATTTTCAAAATTATATTTCCCCATTAAAATAATTTGATTTTTAACTTCTTTGATAAATTTTACAAGCCTTTTAGTGAATTCTAAAAAACCTATATTATATTTTAAGGTTCTAAAATCAATTCTTTATGAACATGACTCAATTTCAAATCATTAATGGAATTATTTTAATGATTTAAGTTCATATAATAATAAAATATTAAAAAAAAATTAAATTTAATGAAAAAATGGGCAAAAACCATGGTAAGGTTTCTAGTTTTTTTATTTTATCACTTAGAGTCCAAAACAAATGTTAAAATTTTAATAAAGAGTTACCATCTCTTTTTTTGTAAATACACACCCAAACTAACATTTATATTCACTAAAAACCCATTCAGTATGAAGTTATTCTTCTTATAAATCTTTAGATCCATAATAATTTGTTATGAAGATCTTCAGAATCTTCTTACAAGGTTTTAAAAGAACCCTCTCAATGTAAAGGATTTTATCCTCTTTTTTTATTCAAGTACTTTATTTATACCAATCGTTTAGATTTAAAATTTATCACGTTTTAATGTATTTTTAAACATCCATTTACTACTGTTATGATGATAAAGTAATGATATTCCTCCTTTCACTCTCATTAAACCCTTTATGGAACCTTTATGTACACCTGTGATGGTACTGAAATTATCCAGTGATTTTTCATGCCAAAATTTTGGGTTGTGAATACCCATACCCATTTATACTAAATGGTATTCAATTATATGTACCTATGTTTAATTGATTAGGTAATTCCATGTATCTAACCCACACTCCCTAATCACATGATTAAAATTAATAAAATATGTTCTTATGTTGTATGATATATGTGGAAAAAATGGGTGTACATAACATGAATGTGATGGGAATTCTTATAATTATATAGATCTTCAATGTATTTGGTAATATTTATATCTCATGATATACCATTTATGGTTTCTTCTAGGTTATCCTATGTACACTATTTTATGATGTCTCAGTGGTTATCCTTGATTTATGTTTATGATATCATGTTTTATGTTGCTTTCCCATTCATATCTGTCCTTGATGGCATCATATTATATCATGATTTGATGTTCATGTTTATTATTATCACACTTTTATAAAATTTTGATATTCCTCTTGACTCAATTTTATTAATTTCACCATGTTATGCTTTGATTATTCTCTTACCAGGATTTTTAGCTCATCCCTTTCTAATGTACTCTCCCAAGTTTTCCTATGGAATTTCATAAGATCAATGGAATATAAGGGAATGTTAATAAATTTTTAGATAATATTTTCATATCCCTGTTTCAATTTAATATGATATGTATCTAATTACACAAATACACAAGTCCTCTCGTTGTTTTAGGATTTTATTATGTGAATCATTATGTAATAATTTATGAAAGAAAGTATATAAAAGTTATGAGTTGTCATTATTAGTATCAAATATTGGTCTTGTTATTTTTTGGGATTATGATTATAAAACCTTTTTCAAATCCTTATGTATAACACTAAACATAGGATAAAATTCATAAATTTTGGGAAATTGTAGATCGAGTTGTTTTTAAGAAAAAAATCTCTGCCTGGATACTAAAAGTCGATGTCACTCTAGAATAGTTATACCAAGGAGTAATAAATCTAAAAAGGAAAAATTGTGTGTTGAATAGATCATCAATTGGTTCAAGATTATTAATCCCTTTTTCACACATTGTTTGACACACTTTGGGGGTATGCTTTGGTAAATTCACAATATATTTATGAACCATAATAAAAGAACAAAATTCATATGAACTTTAAGGTTTTCAAATAGACAATGGATAACATAGATTGAATCCTAGAATTTCATATGATAAGAAAAATATTTTATTTTTTATTTTTCCGTTAAAGATTCATGGTTTCCCTTTCTAGTGTATAATAGTTTAAAAATTTCCATCCCTAATTTTCTCTTTATTTTAGTCAAAGGATGAAAATAAAAAGAACCATGTCAATAACCAATGTGAAGAGAAATGTGATGACTGAAAAAATGATATTCCCAACCCAATTTTATTAGTATTTTATAGCCTAATGAAAATAATAACCCTATTATGTAATAATTTGATATTTTATGATATATTTATTTTTAAATAAATTTAATCTCTTTAGTGATTGCAATTCACACAACCCTGAGTCTAAATGAACCGTAATATAGTATACCATTATAACATATTTATTTAATTATAGGGTATGAATATGACCAACTAATTTATGAAAATTATTATTTCTCATATGTTTAAAATAAATTTATTGTCTATCAATTGATTATAAATGAAAAATTCAAATAATTTGAAGGAAGAAGAAATGTTTTTCTAAAAATCTATTTTAATGCGCACAATGATTTTTTTGTTTATATATTAAATTAATCACTATTTTTAAATTATTTTAGTGAAATTTATTTACTATATATTTAATAATTTTTTTTATCATTCATCTTATATTTTTTCAAGGCAAGGGATAATAATAAATCTATTTTAATTCTTAAAAAATGTATTTTTTCAAAAAACAAGTTTTGTTTCCCTCTGAACTATTATTTTAAAATTATTTTCTAGAACTTATATATATATATTAAATTTTATAAAATGGATTCTGTATTTGGAAGCATGTGGTTTAAATTTGGTAAATCGGTTCCTTTTATTTTTTGTGATTAAGAATAGTAACCATGGTAAAATTTATTACCTCAATAAAGTGTAAATCAGGTTAATATAGGTTAAATATAAGTGTTAAGGTCACCTTTATTCATAAAAAATAATATTGGATTAATTTTATTCTAAAATCATCTTCTTATGCCCTAAATTTAGTTTTTTTTGGGAAAATTTTCCATGAAAATGATAAATATAAAATTTAAAGAAAAGAAAAATACAAAATGTCACTCTCTTACTTTTAAATATACCTTATGTGTTCACATAGAGAAAAAAGATTGTTGTGAATGAATATATATTTTTATTTTGATAAAAATATAATTACTTTAATGATGATAATTTATTTATAATTTCTTGGGATCATATAATTACCTTAAAATCTTATACCATGCGGACACCGTAGTTATTCAATTAATGTAAAAATAAAATAAAGGATATTAAAATATTAAAAGTACTTAAAATTGGTTTATTTAATGTAAAAAATTTTTTTTAGATAAATATATCACATTAAATATATTTAAAATGTTTTTATATGAATTAAACTTTTTCTTGATGTATTTGAAATCAAATTAAATGATTTTTTTCAAAAATAATAATAATGATAGTTTATTAAAATAATATTATCTAAATTTATTAGAAAATCATTAAAGTCCTAAAATAGTATATGTTAGTTAATATATTGTCTAAAATATCACCCCCTTTCCATTTATGAGCCAATGTTTTCCTAATAATTACAATTATAACCCCTTATGAGTGAAAAAGACTTTTTCATGGTTAAGGTTAAAGTAGGTTAATTATGGGGTTAAACCAAAAGATAAAGTTTAAAATATCATTAAAACAATAAATTTTTTATTGTTTTATAATATTTAATCCATATGAAACCTTATATTTCAATATATTTCCATTTTAAGCATTTTGGTTTAGAATGAATTAGTTATATTTTAATCTTTTTAATAATTCCAACTGTCTTTTGCCTCTCTTATAAAAGGGAACACATTTATCTCAATTATATGCACCGTTTTAATAACCCTATATCAACCAAGGCATAACCATTTACATTTTAAACATAATTATTCATATTATAGAGTTTTCTATATCTTCAAAAATATAAATTCTAGGTTCTATAAGAAAAGATCTAAAGGTGTTATGCAGAAGAATAAGCAATGATCTTACCCGACCTTGTTCAGTTTCCTTTTTATTTCACCTCCTATAAATACATGGTATTTATCATAAAATAATAAATTAAATATAAAAAATATAATTAATTATTATTGTGATTATGAGACTATAATTATCCATTGTATTTTCCATCAAATGGAAAGTGAAAGTATCGCACGTGCATACATATGGCATACCGTCTTCACATTGAGAAATAATTCATTTTCCACAACGATATTTAATGTATGGTTATTATTATGAGTTTAATTTTTATATATTATAATAATGAAATAATTATAATTATGAAATTATTTTATCACATCTACCTTCATACGTTTCGATCTATTGGAAAGTAATAACGTTGCTTGTGCGTACATATGGACTACCATCTCAATGAAGCAAAGTTATTTATTTTTTATTCCCATTTACATGAATGGTAATAAAGATAGAATTAATTTATTTAAATTATTTATATTATATAATAACGATTCTTAAATTTTTATTTTTTTACCTTTCCTTCATTCCATTCGTTGAAAAGTGAAAATAATGTTCATCCGTAGATATGACCATACCATCTCCATGAATTGTGTAATTGGATTTTATATCTCAATATTTTATGGATTAGTATAAATAATAATAATAAATATATATGATATTTATATTATGGTTTAAATTATTTATATTACTGATCTATGATAAAACTAAAAGGATTAAAACTACTAAACCAAAACATACATGAAAATCAATGAATTTTTTTTTCTAGAATAATAATTTTAACATAACATTATTAATTAAAATGTTATAAGATATTATAATTAAATAATATATTGTATGATATATATATAAGTATGATTATGGAATATATTTATAATAAATATATATTTATTATACTTGAGTTTCAGACATATACAAAGGAAGTTGATCCTGAGTTAGGTGTTTATTTCAAAATCTCATTAGTATTCCGGATTATTTATGTTTATGAATCTAATGGGGGAATTATTTGATATTGAAATTATTAAATTTTCTTATAATATATTTATTTCTATAAGTTAAAATTTTTAATTTCAATTTCCTCTCTTTAAATAATTAGTACACTAAAATAATTTTATTTAGGGAAAACCGACACTGTTTTTTACTCAGTCGGAAAATTTTCTATTCTACATCCATATTTTCCATAAAATTTATAAAATATTGTTTTTAAAATTACCCAAGGATTTATTAAAGAAATTTTTACCCATGTTTTAGTTTTTTATAAAATTTTTTATAAATAATATTCTTGTCCTTTTCCAAATAATATACTTTTTGACCTTTTAACAAAAGTTTGAAGGGAATTTTTTTTAACTTATACAACAGGAATGACATTTTCTTGAGATCATGACCAATAATTTTATTGAATATTACATTAGAAATTTACAATGTTATTTTAAAATAAAATGTTTTCTGTAATATTTTTAATTTATTTAGATTTTAAATAAGTTTTTTCAAAGTTAAAAATTGTATTTTTCCAAAGAAATTCTCTAGTGAGATTTTGAAAATATTTTAATTTATATCAACATCCATTATTGAATCTTATTGTTTAATAAATTAATAATACTATGATACTATACACCATATTTCTCAGGATGGTTTATGATTATATTGATTAGAGAAATTATTGATATTCCATATGCTAGTTATTTCAATGTGAACAATTATTAAATTTTAAGGAATATTGATATAGTTTTGTTGTTTATACATATGATGAATGCATTATAATTAATAAGTGATGGGTGGGAAATATAATTACATATTCCCTAAATGAATTATTCAGTCTCATGAGACAAAATAAATTGGGTATTTGTCCATGGAATTTATCATTTATATAAATATCTTGGAATGAAGCCTTGATGATATTTATATATGTATTAGAACAATGATTTGATGATAAGTTTCAGATGTCCATAATATGCATTATATCATTATGAAATTAGTTATTGATGTGCATGAATTATTTACATAGGGTTTATAACTATGTATAAGTTTCAAACTCATGTGATTATATATATGGATATTTGATCATCATTTATTTCTACCATATTATTCAATCTATAGTTAGCTTTCGCTATATGCATTCCCTTACAAAGAATCTGATATCACCTATTTATTGTGTTTTATTTACCTAGGATGACATGAAATGTTTTATTATTAATATGAAGGGATTTTATATAGGGAATAAATATTATTCCAAAAAAATTCTATATTTTATTTTATGTTTTCAAATTTAAAATAAGGTTTAATTATGTATCTAGTTTAACAGGACTACTAAACTATTCAGTCTTTTGGGATAAGATTAATTTTATTAAGTACCAATTTAATAAAGTAAACACTAGCTTTGGTCTATGAGGTTTGGGGTCTTTATATTTGGTATCAATGTAAGTTTAGTAGGGACCTTAGGAACTATATTTTTGAAAACATAGATTATAGAAATTAACCCTATGACATTCCTTGAAAATATATCAGAAGAAACCAAGCCAATGATTTTGAGATTAGTTGTACATAAATATAAAAATTTATGTTTAGTTTTTTATTATTTTTGAAATTATAAATTATGATTCATAAAGTTATTATATAATCTAGTGTGTACCATTTTTTAGAAATGTAACCTAATAAAAGGAATGGAACAATATCAATGCATATAATCTATATAGGGATTTACCTCCTTGGTAAGATAATGAAGCTGGAGATGCATCTGTAGTTTGAGTTGAACAAATTATAACTATATTAGGGTAGTTGAATCAGTTTATGAACAAAAATCTTTCTCATTTGGAATATCCTAATGAAACAAAATGTGGTGTAACAATGTTAAATCAGTTCATGCATTAATAACCTCTATCATTAAATGGGAATAAAACTCCATTTTTAAATAAACAATGGAAAAGTTTCTTCGATAATATATTTCTCTCTTTGGGATGTAATGAAAGGGAAAAATTTTTATGGGTAGTTTATCATTTTACTGGGGATTTAGATCAATGGTGGTCATTGGTTTAAAACACTAAGGATGAGGAGGAAATAGAAAGGATATAATATAAGTATTTTAAAGAAATTTTCTTAGATGGATATTTTTTTGTGAACAATAAGAAGATATGGATCTTAAATTCTTGATTCTAATACAAAATGAAGAGGAAAATGTTTCTAAGTGTGAAGCTAAATTTAGAATATTATAAAGAAATTTTTTAAACAATGGATCAAATTTAAAATATAATATTTTCCATTTATTTGATAATTTAAAGAAAATCCTTCATAGGGAACTAGTCTCCCAAATATTCTCATATTATGAGGATAAAATATCATATTCAATCAAGATTGAGAAATAATTCTCCAAGTATTGTGGATTTACAGGAAATAAATAGAAGAATAGTATTTCAAATAAAAAAATGGTTAAAGGTAAGAGGATAAATTATAATTTTAAAAAATGTAATACTTGTGTAAGGAAACACATTGGTACATTCCTAAAAGGAAAATAATTTTTCTTTTTTGAATATGGATAAATAGACTATCATCCTCATCAATTCAAGGATAAGAGAGAAACCATAAAAGTGTAGTTCTTTAACAAGAAGGTTATGGGGAGATTTTCTAATCAATTCCCCAAACATCCAGGTAACTTACCATAAAAGAGGACAAGGGGATAAGGTAAAGCTTATGAAATTACTATAGCTGATGTGATTGTTCCTAGTGATGTGGTGAAAGGTACACTTATCATCCAATCTATAATTGATATTTTTTTTATTTGATTCTGGTTTTACCAAATATTTTATTTATGAATAAATTTATAAGGGTATTTTATTACCACCTTAATGATTAGATATTGAGTTGTTGGTAAAAACTCATAATTGTTGGATGAACACATCTCAATTCTATGACTCCTACCTTATAGAAGTTTGTGTGATGAGTGTTCATGTGAATATTATTATTCTTCTTCTAGTTGAATTTGATGAAATTTTGGGTATTGATTAGATTTCCTAGTATATATCCCATATCAATTATTGAGAAAGGGAAGTTATATTTAATATTCCAAAAAAACCTTGAAGCATATATTAGTGTGAGCAGTAACTGCAATATAAAATAGAAAATACATCCGTTATATAGATTTTTACCTATTCTTGTGGGGTATTTATCTCACATTTTTGGGGAGAAAATCAACATTGAATATGTTCTAATTGTTCAATAATGTGCTGATGTGTTTCATGAGGACTTTCTTTGACTTCCTCTAAATCATGCAGTCTAGTTTTCATAGAATTCGTACCTATTTCTATGACTATTTAAAAGAATTCATATATAATTGACCCAATTTACTTGTAGGAATTGAAGAAGAAACTCTATGAGAATCTAGTTAAGGGATTCATTCAGCTAATTGATTCTACATGGGGTGAACCTTTTATTTTTATTAAGAAGAAAGTTGTGTCAATGTGTCTTTTCATTGATTATCAGTTCTATAATAAATTTCTATTAAGAACAAGTATCCTCTAATCCATATTGATAATTTGTTTGATATATTATGAGGAGCTCTATATTTTAAAAGGTTGGTCTTAAATATGAATATCATAAACTATAGAACAAGAAAGAGGATATACCCAAGACAACCTTGTTTAAGAAGTATGGTCCTTATGAATTCATAGAAATTCCATTTGGACTTACCAATGATCCTACTACATTTTTAAATTTAATGAATAAAGACTTTAGAGATTACCTTGGTGAGTTTGTGGTAGTATTTCTAGACATTATTCTTATATATTAAATGAGCATGGAAGAGAAATCCTAATATTTGAGAATTCTTTTAAAGACCTAGATTAATAAAAAGTTTTATTTTAAATTTAACAAGTGTGAATTTTTACTTGAAAAAGTTTTATTCATGGGTCATATATTATCAAATGAGGGTACATCAGTAGGTATTTAAAATATGGAAGTTATTGAGTAATGGTTCATACCTATCACAATAATTGAAATCCTTATTTATAATAGATTGGTTGGAAACTATTGATTCTTTGTGAGAGATTTCTCATTACTATCTAATCCACTCACCTATATGAATCAAAAGGGGTTTAAGTTCTTATAGATAGATGTATACGAAGATATTTTCAAAGAATTAAAGAAAATGTTGTTTATAATTATTATGATTACACTATAAAATGGATAAGGGTTTCTAATATATAGTGATTCATAAAATAAAATATTGGGATGTATCCTAGTGCATAATCATATGGTGATACCCAATATCTCAAACTAACTGAAGGCTCGTGAACAAAATTTCCCTACTCGTCATTTGGATATAGATGTGGTATTTTTTTTCATTAAAAATATGGAGGAATTTTCTTTATGAAAAAATGTATGATATATGTTTTGATTATAAAAGTTTCAAGTATATATTCACATAGAAAAAGTTGAATATACTCTAGAGAATATGGTTCGAGCTGATTACAGATTATTATTTATCAATACATTACCACCCTAGGAAAATAAAAAATTATAATATTCACTAAGTTGAAAGGATCATACTATCATATAAATTATGAGGATCATAAAAGACCTAATATTTTTGGATTTTCAAAGGATAGATATTGAAATATTAATGGAAGGGGAGAGATATTATCTTTCTCAAATGAGTGTTCAACCATCTATTCATATAAGGATTAAAGAGGTGCTGAAGGAAGATGTTAAACTATTTTAGAAGTTTGGAAATGTTTCTAAGTTCAACCTTGATTTAGAGGGAATGATAACTTTCAATAATCATGTAAGTGTTTTTCCTATACTATATTTGAAGAAGGAACAGTTGGATGTGGCTCACAATTTACCATTCTCTATTCATAGTATAAGTACGAATATGTATAGAGATCTAAAATAGTATTCATGGAGGGACATATTGAAGAGATATATAGTAAGGTATGTATATCAGTACTTGGTATGTTAGAAAGTTAAGGTTGATAGACATAATTCTAAGGAAATATTAGAACAATTACCCATATTGGAATGGAAATGGGAAAAAATCGCCATAGTTTTATGGTATTTATCATATAATAATATCTCAATCATGATAAATATTATAAAATTTTACTATGATTATGATATAACAATTATAAAACATATTTTCCATCAAATGGAAAGTGAAAGTATCACTCATGGGTACATGTGACCTACCATCTCCACATAGCGATAGCTTTTATTTTCAGCACTATATTTTATGTCGGGTAATTATGAAGGGTTAAACATTTATATATGATATCTAATACATAATAATACTTTTTTAATTATAATATCACATCTATATTCTTACCTTACAATTCTTTGGAAAACAATAACCTTGCTCTTGCATACGTGTAGACTACCACCTCTACGAAGTGATGTGATTGGTTTTTTATTTACATTTTACGTGGATTGTAATAAGTTTATATGTAATTAATAATAATGATATGCATGATATAATATTTATTCTATAAATTTTAATTATTATTTAACTTTATTTTTTTCTGTGTAAAAAAGTAAAAACTATGTTCATGTGTACATAAGACCTACCATCTCCATGAATGATATAATTATTTTTTCCAACCTCTATATTTTATGGATTATTATAATAAATATATAATGAATATATAGGATATATATATATATACTTAATATTTTTGAGATGATGGAACCATAAAAAAAAGAAAAATTACCGAAACTTCCAAACCATAACATACATGAAAAACCAAGTAGTTATTTCCCAAAATAACGATTTCAATAAAGAATTACTAAAAAACATGATAAAGGTTTATAAGTAAATCATATATGGTATTATATATTTTATTATGGTTTTGGAAGTGATTTATAATTAATATTTATTTATTATATAAGAGTTTTAGACACATAAAAAGGAATTCAAACCTGAAGTAATAGATTATTTTACAATCTCATCAGTATTTGAGAATATTTAGGTTTTAGCCTCAGATGGGGTAATTATTTACTCTTAATATCTTAAAACCAATATATTTTTTTCTTATATAATTATTTATATAAATTAAAATTATTCCTTTTAATTTCTTCTCTTTGAGTACTTGTGCTACCAAAATATTTTTTGAAGGAAAACTGACCTTATTTTCTACTTGGTGGTGAATATTTCTATTCCATGTCCATATTTTCCTCAAAATGTATTAAATAAATTTTTTAATATTATACAATGAATTATTAAATACATTTTATCCATTTTTTACTTTATTAAAAATGCTTTGAAATAAAAATTCTTGTTGTTTTTAAAATGAAGTACATTTTGAACTTTTTAAAAAACATGGAAGGAATGTTTTTTCAACTTTTAAAACATGAGAAAAATTTACCACCATCATGAACAATAATTTATTTTAATATTACTAAATGATTTAAAAATTTATCTTTAATTTTTTCCTTAATATTTGGGAAATTGTTAGATTTTATATATGTGTTTTCAAGGTGAATAAGTGTATTTCCCTCAAGAGATTTTCCAATTAGTTTTTGAAAGTATTTTCATATATCAACATACTTTAATTAATCTTATTCTCTACTAAGGTTTTAATATTATGATAATGTTCAACATATTTATATGGATGGTTTATGATTATATTGACTAGGAAAAGTATTTATATTACATATTCTAGTTTTTATAATATAAAGAGTTATTTATTTTTAAAACATGTTGATTATGTTATGTTGTTTGTACATATTATTAATGCATTGGACTTATTAATTTATGGGAGAAAAATTGAATTATATATCCCATAGATTCACTTGTATGTCTCATGAGATAAAATATATTTGGTATTTGTTGAAGGCCTTACCTATTTATATAAATTCCTTAGCATAAGGCCTTGAAATTATTGTTAGAATTCTTGGAACAATTCCTCGATGGTAAGTTTCATATGCCCTACATTATGAATTGTATCATTATAAAATCAGTTATTAATGTCGATAAATTTATTTTAATAGATTTTTTATCCATGTAGAAGTTTAAAACTCATCTGTTTATTTATATGAATATTTTATCACCATTTATTGCTACTATATTATTAATTCCTTATTTTTCTTTGAGTTTATTCATTCCGTTGATGATTATCAAAGATTACCCCTTTTTTATGCTTCATTTCCATATGATGCGTGGAAACGTTTTATGATTGATATTCATTGATATTATAGAGGGAATAAATTTAACCATAAATAATATATGATATTTTATTATATGTTTTCAAATGTAATTTAGGAATCGAGTATGTATGTCACGAACCAGCCCGGGTCGACCCTGAACCGGTCACCCGAGCCGGTCCGCGGCAAGTCCCGAGGGGCGTTCCCGATCCCCCCGGGATGGCAACTAGTGCCGGTCTTCAAAATTAAGCAGGTGGGAATGATTTGAGCCCAAAAAAAATAAATAGAACAGAACAAATAAACACTAACAACGGAAAAGAAATAAAAAGCCACAAGACCACGTACCTCCGTGTGACCTCTCAGGTCACCGCCCAACTAGAGAGCAACCTCGCTCCAACACTGAGCGACTCAAAACAGAAGACCTGAGAAAGGGAAGACCTGCAACTGAAATGATAATATAGGCATGAGCATTAAAAATGCCCAGTAGGTAAGCCAAGGTAAACCACTGAATCCAAATGTTTCCTTTCCCAAGCGATCCGTTGACACAGGTTTGAAAAATACAATTATAAAAATAGATTTTTCACATTTAAAAATAAACAACACGTTTTCCCCCATTTGAAAAACCAACACACACTATAAATCACTTTCAAAACCATTTCATGTTTTTATAAACAAAACCAAATACAGATAATACTACGACTGTGCTAGAAAGGAACAGGTAAACAGTATAGGTTGAAAGCAAACCAGTGAAACATGAAGTAAACAAACAATGCATGATACAAGTAGTGGAAAAAGGACACAAGTAACTATATGAGCTGTAAAGAAGAACTTCAAGTGAACAATCAACGAAGAAAGTAATCATGGGTGATCCTAAACATCCCTAGAAAACCCCTGGACGTACTCGGGTTCAGACTACCTGCCGGCGTGGTACTCCATAGTCAATAACCAACTGGCCGCCCTAATAGCCAACCAGTGGCACATCCCACCTGGCCTGTCCACAACTCCAGGGGGTACTCACCCGTCTAATCAGGGTTAGCAAGCAACCGTCACTCGATAATCTACAAGAATCCCAAGAACCCATGGTGGTTTTTGTAACACTGTGTAAGTGGGAGACCCTCGCACGCGTGACTCATCTCACCGCACTTGCCAACCCCTTACACGGACATCGCTACACGACAACCCTCGAAGGGCAGTCCCCCTGTAGAGATGCCCGCACAAGTACGTATATATATATATATACGTGTATAATCACTTCACATTTAATAAAGTGCCAATCGGGCCTTCACGTCATTTAATTATCAAAACCACTTTATAAAAATACCTGAAGTCACCAAGCGAGCACTTTGTTTTTTTTACAAAAATCAAATTACTTTACACGAACATTTCACAATATCTTTTTCAAAAACTCAAGAGCTGCTTTTGTATTAAAAGAAAGGCCAAACAGGTATATTTTCGTAGATTTCTTTTTAAACAAGTTCGATGTGTCTCATAAAGGGGTGAAAACATTTTGAAACCAAGAACCATTTAGAAAAGTCGAGATTTCGGGAAAATAAAAATAAATAAAAATAAATGGTAACAATTTCAAACACCATCTTCATTTGAGGGCACATCCATGTGTGCACCTGGTGCACCCATGGATGTGTCAACATCCAATGGTGCGTCAAAACTGCAAAGGGGCACGACAACACTTACAAATGATACTAAATTTCATAAGACTAACTAGCACAGGATAATACGATCCAAGAATGACACTTTCTTTACAAAAAGGAAACACCGCTCAAGACAACCAATGATAACATAAGAGAACATAAGCATTTAGTTCCACGTTAGCTGGCAACGCCTAAACAGGTGCACTATATAAACAATAAAAAAGTGCAAGACAATATCTAGTGCACAACTACCTTGGCATAAAATATAATTGCTTCAAACTTAACTTTCGAATAAAAAACTATAGATTTTTAAAACACCAAAATAAGCCACGCAAGGATATCATAAACACGCGAATCATGGAATAAAATTTATTTAAAATAATTCTAGCATCAGCAGAGTACCTCGGAAAGGAAACAGTTGAGTTCGCCTACCTTTAACGAGGAGCAGACGTGACGAAACTCCAATGAACGTAGGACAAACCCCTGCGGACTAACTGCGTATACTGAACAGTGGAAAAAGATACATGTCACTCAACCCGCGACAGGAAAGGATTAATTAAAATTAAATAAAAACACCAATATGGAATAAAGGAAAAATAAACAAATGAATAAATTAATTAATTAATTTATAGACAAATAAGAAAGTAAATAAATATATAAATAAAAATAAATAAATAAATAAATAACTAATTAACAAAATACTTAAATGAACAAATAATTAAATAAATAAATAAATAAATAAATACATAAATGAATAAATAAGTAAATAAGTAAATAAATAATTAACAAATACTTAAAGTAATAAATAAATAAAGAACAAAATAAATAAATGAATAAATAATTAACAAATACTTAAATGAACAAATAAATAAATAATTAAATGAATAAATAAACTAATTAATTAATAAACAACTACTTAAATGAATAGAATAAATAAAAAGAATAAATGAATAAAATAATACTTAAATCAATAAATAAATAAAATAAAATTAGATCATACCGGAGGTAGTGAAGGGGAGGGAGGCTGGGACAGCCGATAGGCACGACTGCGGGAGAAGGGGGCGGCGGTGGTCGGCAGGGATGAGGCGGGGACCGGTGGACTCACGGTGCGGTGGATGAAAATAGGGGCGGGAATACAGAAAGGGGAGCAGGCGAGACGTCGGGCGAAGGGGAAACGGGGAGACGGGAGAGCAGGGAGGGGCGTGGCCAGGAGTGTTGCGTGGGGTTGGCGCAAGTCGGAGGAGAGGAGACGCAGGGATACAAGATGGTGAGGCTGGTCGGGACTGCTGCTGGGTGCGGTGGTGGACGGAAGGGGAAGGCGGAGGCCGTGGGTCGCGCGGAGGGGCTGGCGACACCGGGACGGGGAGCGCCGGACGAGGCTGGTGCAGGGGAGCTGGGACGGAGAGAGGGAGAGCAGGAGGGCGGCGCGGCGTCGGTGACGGGGTGCTGGGGTGAGCAGGAGCCGGCGAGGCGGAGGGTGGCCGGGACGGCGACGCGGCAGGAAGAAAGGAGGCCGCGCGGGCGGCGCTGGGCGCAGGAGAAGGGAAGGGGAGGGGAAACTGCGCGGGGGAGAGAGATAGAGAAGGGGGGAGAGGGGTGAGGCGGCGCGGGTGGGGTAGGATTAGGGTTAGGCTTATAATATATATATATATATAATAATAATAATAATAATAATAATAATAATAAAATGTATAATAATAATAAAACATTTTAATAATTATAAATAATAAATTAGTTAATTCAAATAATAATTATTTTGATCAAATATTTAAAATAATAATTATAAAATAATTTAAAGATGCTACACACATATATATATATTTATACATATATAGATCTATATATATACATACATTATTATACATATATATATATATAAACATATATACAATAATAATAACACAAATACAAAGGTATTAATAATAAAATACCAACATAAAAATTATAATGTTTAAAACACCGGGTGAACACACTGTCACCCGGGCTGAACGCACGGTCACCGCTAATGATGCGGTGACCGCGCACCGGCGCGAAACCACCAATCGCAATTAATCTTCGAAAAATTTAAACCGGGACCAGGAAAGGAGAAAAATTACAGACATCCGCAGTCGGGGTGTGACAATTCTCCCCACCACAGACACATTCTGCCCCCAGAAAGTCACCAGGCCAAAAGTCGTCAGATTCAGGTCTATGTCCAGACGGAACTAAAGGAACCGAAGAAAACTGAGAATCTCGGGATGACCTTTCTCTACACAGGTCACACCCGACCGGTTCAAGTGAATACTGAAGTCAGAGGTTGAGGGGAGAACGTGAAGGGGTTCTCCCCACCACAAGAGCTCAACTTGTGCAGGAAAGTTGACCATCTAAATAGAAAACCCTAGGAAAAGGGAGGGGGGGTCGACGCGGGAACTCCCAACCTGTTTAAACCAACTCTTATAGCACGAGTGAAAAACAACACCTTCGTCGAAACGTTGAACCCGCGACTAGAGTTAACAACCTTCAACACCAAGGAAAACCCATAGAAAAACATTTAACCAACATCAAATTGGAGACATGATCCACCGAAGTCCACAAAACATAACCACATCTTAAACATAACTAAAACGAGGTCAACCCACACGAGAGTCAAACACACTTTTAAGGACACACGATTTAGAATATCACCTCCACACGACAAGTCTGCTTAGATCATCATAGAGCAAATCCATCATAACTTTATGGAAAAACCACGCATTTACAACGCTGTTGAAACTTCAATAGCAGGGAAACAAAAATAAAAAGGGTTTTTAGTTATCCCATCATCAATACGGAAAACAGAACCTGGGCCAAGGCTTCACAACCCTGGGAACTCCTGACTGTGCGCGAGCTTCACCCCGAGACTTGTGGCTGGGGCTCTGATGGCTGAAGCATCTTCTGCCTCACAGTCAGGTACTGACATCCTCCCATCACGACGTCCTCTTCAAGCGACGCTTCCTGCAAAACTTCTCCAGATGACCCAGACAGCCGCATCGATGACACGTCTTCGGAGGGTTGCGACAAGATGGCTTTAAATTCCCGAAACGACCACACTGATAGCACACCACTGAACAATCTGTTGAACTGGAAGTTGGGACCAAAGGGAATAACTCCTTAGGAACAGGTATCTCTAGCGCCATTTCCTCACCAGAGGGGGAACTCTTACGAACAACAACAGAGGACGCTGAAGTACTAACCACCAGCACACCGGAAACCAACTCAGCCAAGAATGCTTCCTCCACCAGCTTCTCGAAACAAAGGTCTTTAGAAGGGAGGACTCGCTCCTTGATCTCTGGACGAAGACCCCCAGTGAAAAGAGAGGCCTTCATGAGCTCATGCGACGCTACCTGTGGAGAAAAGGAAAACAGTTCCTTGAAATGCTCAACATATTCCTTCACCATCCGTTGGCCTTGTTGAATATGCACAAGCTCTCTCTTTTTCTCCGACTTCACTTCCTCAGGTACAAACCATTGGATGAAAACTGTTTTAAATACCTCCCATGTCATTTCAAATTGAGTTGATGATGGGGTAACCATCATCCACTGGTCCAGAGCTGGACCCTCAAACAACTCCATAATTGCACGAACCTTAACATTATCGAAAGTTCCCAACATTCTAAAGACACGCTCCACTTCCTCGAGCCATTTCACTGCCTCTAACGGACCCTGATCACCATGGAGAATAGGCAGAGTCTGAGGAGGACCAAAATCTGGGCATGACCTATCAGAATCCTTAGGGACCTTTCTGGGCGGAATTTCCTGAGCGACATATAAAACACAAGGCCAAAACCAACATCAAATCGAAGCAACATCAATAAAAGCGCCTTCATCAAAAACAGTCAGCACAAGGACCAATCAAATACAACACAACCCAAAATAAAATCTCCTCTTTAAAATTCCCTTTTCATTTTTGATTTCAAAACCACCCTTTTTCAAGATCACTTTCCAAAACCAATCCACTTTCAAACCAAAAACTTTGCAAAACCGTTTCCCCTTTAAAACCAATTTAGAAAACAAGGTCAAGACATTAATTTCAAATACACACCCAGGTAATCTCATGAACCATTGCACATGTCTTTATCCACATTCCATTCATACTTACACCAACATGCACTTTTCATGCATTCTCACACATGTGCAAACGCTCATAAGGAGGACCTGGGGTTTCATCCCGAACCATTCTTAACCAATTCAAAGCAAACAACAGATTTCCAAATCAAGAGATTTCAGTTTCTAAAACCCATTTCATACATTCAAAGTCTTTTAAAAGAAACCAGTACAATTCTTCAAAAACTTTTTTTTTCATTTCCAACAACGCACTCACACAAACCAAAACGAAAGCATCAACCAAATTTGCATCAACCACTGAAGTGAGGGACTAGTAGTCACGCTCAACCTGGCGACATGGTAGTGAGCCATGTCTCGAGTCAGCATCGACCACTAGGAGGAATTCAAACCGTGTACTCAGACTCCACATGGGTCACTACTCCATGTGAAATCACGACGTAACGTCGGCTTGCCTCCATTGTCATCTCTCAATCCAAGACAAACCAGAAAAGACAAGGACACAATTCCCGAACTACCCCTAGTAACTCGAGGATCAGTGCGAGCAAGAGTTCGCGATGCTCTTCCCGTACCTACCCCCCGAGTTCCGACAGTCCTAATCTCCTTCTACCAGACAACCCAAAATAACAAGAACCTCCCTCTGATACCATTTTGTCACGAACCAGCCCGGGTCGACCCTGAACTGGTCACCCGAGACGGTCTGCGGCAAGTCCCGAGGGGCGTTCCCGATCCCCCCGGGATGGCAACTAGTGTCGGGCATCAAAATTAAGCAGGTGGGAACAATTTGAGCCCAAAAAAAGTAAATAGAACAGAACAAATAAACACCAACAACGGAAAAGAAATAAAAAGCCACATGACCACGTACCTCCGTGTGACCTCTCAGGTCACCACCCAACTAGAGAGCAACCTCGCTCCAACACTGAGTGACTCAAAACAGAAGACTTGAGCAAGGGAAGACCTGCAACTGAAATGATAATATAGGCGTGAGCATTAAAAATGCCCAGTAGGTATGCCAAGGTAAACCACTGAATCCAAATGTTTCCTTTCCCAAGCGATCCGTTGACACAGGTTTGAAAAATACAATTATAAAAATAGTTTTTTCACATTTAAAAATAAACAACACGTTTTCCCCCATTTGAAAAACCAACGCACACTATAAATCACTTTCAAAACCATTTCATGTTTTTATAAACAAAACCAAATACAGATAATACTACGACTGTGCTAAAAAGGAACAGGTAAACAGTACAGGCTGAAAGCAAACCAGTGAAATAGGAAGTAAACAAACAATGCATGATGCAAGTAGTGGAAAAAGGACACAAGTAACAATATGAGCTGTAAAGAAGAACTGCAAGTAAACAATCAAGGAATCAAGTAACCATGGGTGATCCTAAACATCCCTAGAAAACCCCTGGACGTACTCGGGTTCAGACTACCTTCCGGCGTGGTACTCCATAGTCAATAACCAACTGGCCGCCCTAATAGCCAACCAGTGGCACATCCCACCTGGCCTGTCCACAACTCCAGGGGGTACTAACCCATATAATCAGGGTTAGAAAGCAACAGTCACTCGATAATCTAAAAGACGCCCAGGAACCCATGGTGGTTTTTGTAACACTGTGTAAGTGGGAGACCCTCGCACGCGTGACTCATCTCACCGCACTTGCCAACCCCTTACACGGACATCGCTACACGACAACCCTCGAAGGGAAGTCCCCCTGTAGAGATGCACGCACAAGTATGTATATATATATATATACGTGTATAATCACTTCACATTTAATAAAGTGCCAATCGGGCCTTCACGTCATTTAATTATCAAAACCACTTTATAAAAATACCTGAAGTCGCCAAGCGAGCACTTTGTTTTTTTTACAAAAATCAAATGACTTTACACGAACATTTCACAATATCTTTTTCAAAAACTCAAGCGCTGATTTTGTATTAAAAGAAAGGCCAAACGGGTATATTTTTGTAGATTTCTTTTTAAACAAGTTCGATGTGTCTCATAAAGGGGCGAAAACATTTTGAAACTAAGAACCATTTAGAAAAGTCGAGATTTCGGGAAAATAAAAATAAATAAAAATAAATGGTAACAATTTCAAACACCATCTTCATTTGAGGGCACATCCATGTGTTCACCTGGTGCACCCATGGATGTGTCAACATCCAATGGTGTGTCAAACCTGTAAAGGGGCACGACAACACTTCCAAATGATACTAAATTTCATAAGACTAACCAGCAAAGGATAATACGATCCAAGAATGACTATTTCTTTACAAAAAGGAAACACCGCTCAAGACAAACAATGATAACATAAGAGAACATAAGCATTTAGTTCCACGTTAGCTGGAAACGCCTAAACAGGTGCACTATATAAACAATAAAAAAGTGCAAGACAATATCTAGTGCACAACTACCTTGGCATAAAATATAATTGCTTCAAACTTAACTTTCGAATAAAAAACTATAGATTTTTAAAACACCAAAATAAGCCGCACAAGGATATCATAAACACGCGAATCATGGAATAAAATTTATTTAAAATAATTCTAGCATCAGCAGAGTACCTCGGAAAGGAAATAGTTGAGTTCGCCTACCTTTAATGAGGAGCGGACGTGACGAAACTCCAACGAACGTAGGACAAACCCCTGCGGACTAACTGCGTATGCTGAACAACGGAAAAAGATACATGTCACTCAACCCGCGATAGGAAAGGATTAATTCAAATTAAATAAAAACACCAAGATGGAATAAAGGAAAAATAAACAAATGAATAAATTAATTAATTAATTTATAAACAAATAAGAAAGTAAATAAATATATAAATAAAAATAAAATAAAAAAATAAATAACTAATTAACAAAATACTTAAATGAACAAATAATTAAATAAATAAATAAATAAATAAATACATAAATGAATAAATAAGTAAATAAGTAAATAAATAATTAACAAATACTTAAAGTAATAAATAAATAAAGAACAAAATAAATAAATGAATAAATAATTAACAAATACTTAAATGAACAAATAAATAAATAATTAAATGAATAAATAAACTAATTAATTAATAAACAACTACTTAAATGAATAGAATAAATAAAAAGAATAAATGAATAAAATAATACTTAAATAAATAAATAAAAAAAATAAAATTAGATCATACCGGAGGTAGTGAAGGGGAGGGAGGCTGGGATAGCCGATAGGCACGGCGGCGGGAGAAGGGGGTGGCGGTGGTCGGCTGGGATGAGGCAGGGACCGGTGGACTCACGGTGCGGTGGATGAAAATAGGGGCGGGAATACGGAAAGGGGAGCAGGCGAGACGTCGGGCGAAGGGGAAATGGGGAGACGGGAGAGCAGGGAGGGGCGTGGACGGGCGTGGTGCGCGGGGTTGGCGCACGTCAGAGGAGAGGAGACGCGGGGATGCAGGACGGTGAGGCTGGTCGGGACTGCTGCTGGGTGCGGTGGTGGACGGAAGGGGAAGGCGGAGGCCGGGGGTCGCGCGGAGGGGCTGGCGACACCGGGACGGGGAGCGCCGGACGAGGCCGGTGCAGGGGAGCTGGGACGGAGAGAGGGAGAGCAGGAGGGCGGCGCGGCGTCGGTGACGGGGTGCTGGGGTGAGCAGGAGCCGGCGAGGCGGAGGGTGGCCGGGACGGCAACGCGGCAGAAAGAAAGGAGGCCGCGCGGGCGGCGCTGGGTGCAGGAGAAGGGAAAGGGAGGGGAAACTGCGCGGGGGAGAGAGATAGAGAAGGGGGGAGAGGGGTGAGGCGGCGCGGGTGGGGTAGGATTAGGGTTAGGCTTATAATATATATATATATATATATAATAATAATAAAATGTATAATAATAATAAAACCTTTTAATAATTATAAATAATAAATTAGTTAATTCAAATAATAATTATTTTGATCAAATATTTAAAATAATAATTATAAAATAATTTAAAGATGCTACACACATATATATATATATTTATACATATATAGATATATATATATACATACATTATTATACATATATATATATATAAACATATATAAACATATATACAATAATAATAACACAAATACAAAGGTATTAATAATAAAATACCAACATAAAAATTATAATGTTTAAAACACCGGGTGAACACACTGTCACCTGGGCTGAACGCACGGTCACCGCTAACGATGCGGTGACCACGCACCGGCGCGAAACCACCAATCGCAATTAATCATCGAAAAATTTAAACCGGGACCAAGAAAGGAGAAAAATTACAGACATCCGCAGTCGGGGTGTTACAATGTATATAGTTTACCAAGACAAATAAACTATTCGGTCCATTTGGATTAAATTTATTATATTTAGTACCAATGTAATAAATTAACCAACAAATATGAGCTTATAGGGTTGGGGTATTTAAAAATTAACTAATTTTTTAAATAAAAAATTGAATCAGGGGAAAAATCCACATCCCCATAAAAATGATAAATCTATAATTCAATATATTATGTGACAAAGGCCTCAAATATTCATTAGGTCTTATGAATCCTTAATCATGGAATAATGGTTTATATATATTGAAAAGATATTATCTGTAATTTAATTCTCTAAACAAAAGAAGTCCATGCTAGTTGTTTATAGTATAGAGGGAGAAACTTATAAATGGTGGATGTTGATAAATAATACAAAGCCTGAGGAACAGTTTGAAGTGATAGAGTATAAATAATTAATTTAAATGTTCTTTTGATGAATATTTTCCTCACACTCTCTATATTAAAATGGGTATAGAGTTCCTTGGACTCAAAAAATGGGAGGAATAATCCCTCAGGGTTTACAAGGAAAAATTCACAATACTTTCACAATATGCCTTAAAATTTCTCATTGATGTTAAAATTAAAGACGACCACTTATTCAGTGGGTTAATGATGAATCTATGAAAATATTTGGAAATTTGATACTTTGATATCTATGGAAAAAGTTTCTAATGTGACCTCAAATTAGAAATATAGATTAAAAAATTTCAAGGGTATCCTGGGTATTCATATAGGAATAGAAGAATAGATTTTATTTATGGTATATTGATGGATAAGTATCTTATTGGTAATAAAGTTCAACATCCCCCTTATAAAAAGTATGGGAAGAAGAATATCAAAAATTCCCTAAATTAGACAAGGAAATGCTTTAGGTGTGGTAAGGAGGAACACTTATCTTGAAAATGCCAATAGGAGAAACACACAAATGTTATGGAAGAAAGGAATTATCCTATATACCATCAACCTATACTCAAATTATATAACTATAAATAAAAAGAAAACTATATTGGCTAATGCACTATGACATGGATAAAAAAATATAACCATCAGAAAAAATCCAAGGCCTAGAGAGAAAGGGTAATAATTTTCTATCCAAACTTCTATGGTGGATCCAAATAATGAAGTGGTGAGAGGTATGATAGTTATTCATTAAATCATAATGAATATATTATTTCATTATGGTTTTTTTCATTATTTCATATCATTCATGTTTAGTATAATTATATAAACACCACCTCAAAAAATGGAAGTCGAGATATCGATGAAAATAATAAATTGGGAAATTATTTCTTCCCAAGTATATAAACTATCCACTATCAATATTTATGGGTTGAATTTTCCATAAACCTTGAGATACCCTTTAGAGAAATTCTATGCTATTCTTGGTATGAATTATCTTTCCTTATATAAGGCCAACATAAATTTTTTGGTGAAGGAATTCACCCTCCATATTATGAATCAACCTCCCATTCTATATAAGTGTCAGGTAGAGGATGAATCCAAATTTTAATCATCATATCAATAATTAACATTATTTCTTTATGAGAAAAATTATATAGATCAAATGATGTAGACTAAGGAAAAGACTATCCTTGATGAAATTACCATTGTAAGAGAATATTTTTTTTAAAGGTTGGGGTCGAAGCCTCAATTTATTATTTAAAGCAAATACCTCTATATACTCGGTAGAGGGTGAACCATTACATAGCCCGAAGGCCCAAGGACAAGTGGTCTGAATTCAAGGCTTGAAAGCCCATTTTTTGGCCCAATGGACCCCTCGGTGAATAGTACCGCTACAGTACCCACGCTACTATAGTACCTGCTACAGTATCACAACCGCTACAGTACCTGCTACAGTCCCTCCACTGATACAGTGTCGTCACTGCTACAGTTCCTCCACTGCTATAGTGCACTACTATAGTTCCTTGCTTCAGTACCAGAAATTCACCCCTGCCCAGATTTGATCATGGGTCTTTTGGATGCCAACCAAGATCTTGTACCACTAGGGTACAGGCTCGTTGGCACCATTGTAAGAGAATATGTTGATGTGTTTATTGAAGTAATGTCTAGTATTCCTCCTTGATAATTTCTTGAGTTCTCAGTTGAACTTATCCTCATAGATGTAGAAATATCCAAGACTCTATATAGAATTCCCATTGTTTAACTTGAAGAAATAATTATAAGAGAATCTAGACAAAGGGTTTATACACCCAAGTGCTTCACCGTGGTGTGTGCTGATCCTGTTTCTCAAGAATAAGGATCTATCAATACACCTCTATTTAATTATTATGAGCTCCAAAAGATAGAGATAAAGAACAAGTATCATCTACCATATATTTACAACTTTTTTATCAGATATTTGGAGCCCAATATTTATCTAAGGTGGATATTTATCTAGGATATTATCAAGTAAAGGCGAAGAAGGAGGATCACACCAAGTTTACTTTTCATATAAGGTATGAACACTATGAGTTCATAATGATGACATTTAAACTCACTAATCCTATATATATATTCATAGATATATTGAATATAGTATTCTGTGATTATGATGAATTTTTTTAGTAGTATTTATAGAAGATATTATTATATGCTATAAAATCAAGGAGTAATAGGAAGAGTCTGTGAATGCTATCCTGAATACCTTGTGGAAGGAATTTTTATATGTGAAGTATAATAAATGTATGTTTTGTATGGATCAAGAAATTTTTTTGGAGAATGTTATCACAAAAAAGTGATATCTATGCATCCTTTTAAGGTAGTTTAAATTGAAGGATGGCTCAACCAGAATTTATGATGAAGGTTTGTAGTTGTTTTTATTTGCTGGGTACTATCATTGTTTTGTGAGAAACCTCTCATGATTTACTAGTGCGCTAAACAAGATAAATCAAAATGGAGTGAAGTTTTTTTATAATGGTGAATATGAAGAGATATTTTAAGTGTTAATTAAGAGGTTAGTCACTGCACCTACACTCATATTACTGACTAGTTTGGAATAACTTGTAATATATAATGATGAGTCAAAAATATTATTGGGCTATGTACTCATGAAAAGTAAAAATGTTCTGGCATATGCCTCCTTAAAATTAAATATTCATGAGCATAATTACCCAAACCATGATTTAGAATTTTCTATAATGAACTTTTTTATTTAAAATTTGGTGAAATTATCTCCATAGGGAGATGTGTAACATATACATGGATAATAAAACCATCTAGTATATATTCTCAAAAATGATCTCAATATGCCCCAAAAAAGCTAGTTATATTTGATCGAGTATTATGATTGATCATTATATTATCATACTGGGAATGAGAAAAAGGTGGAAGATTCTCTAAGTAGAATGGATCTCACTATCCATAAAGTGCATTTAATGGGATATAGTCTTATTGGACATGAAAACCATAGACATGGGAATCATAAAATGAAAATAATTTTCCATGATAAAATAATTTGCCAACCATAATTTTTTAATAGGATGAAGGAGGCCTATAAAGATGACGAGGATCTACAAATAAAGGTAGTGAATATTATAGAGTTAAACTTTCCTGAAGATAGAGTTATAAGGTTTGAAACCCAGATATGTTTCAGATAAAAACCATAACTGAAGAGGGAACTTCTGGATGACATGTATAGCTCATCTTGCTATATTCATCCATGAACCACTAAGATCTATAGACATATATAGTAAAACATATAGTGGGAAAATATGAAGATGGACATTGAATAATTTACATCTCAATTATTATTTTTCCAAAAATTCAAGGTTGAAATATAAAAGTCTAAGTGTATGGTGGAACAATTACCCATACCAACATGGAAATGAAAAAACATAACCATGGGTTTAATCTCAATGCTCTCTATGACATATAAAGGAAATATAACATTTTGTGTGGTAGTTGATTTCCTTAGAATTTCAGTGTATTTCATTACTATCAAGGAAATATTATCTCATAACCAAATCACTAGCATATATATAATAGAAGTGGTAAGACTACATGGAGTATCACTCCACACTATATCTGATCAAGATATGATGTTTACCTTGAGGTTTTGAATAAGAATTTACTAACATTGGATAATAATAATAGTTTAAGTATTGGTTATCACCTTTAGACTGATGGTCAGTCTAAGAGAATAATTCAAACTTTAGAGGATATACTAATAACTTCCTCAATGTATTTCCTTAGATCTTGGGATTCGTAACATCCCTCTAAAGGAGTTTTGATACAACATATTTTTTCACACAAGATTTAAAATGAAACCTTATGAGGATATGTATAAGAATTAGTGTTGGAATTCAACATGATGAGATGCTTTTTGGAGAGTGGAAGCTGATATAACATCATTTTATCCAAGAGATGATAGAGAAAGGTCAAACCATTATGTGTTATATAAAATCTATATAAATTAAACATAAATTATTTTCAAACAATCAACAAAGAGATCTATAGTTTGAGGTCTAAGATAAAGCATTCCTTCATACATCACTATAGAATAAAGTCATAAGGCTTGGGAAGATGGAAAAAACTATCCCTAGTAAATTGACCCCATTGATATCCTTGATCTCAGAAGAGTTATATCCTATCAAATAGAACTACCAACTGAACTATATCAATTACGTGATGTGTTACTTGATTCTATCTTAAGGAAGTACATACCAAACCCCCTACATGTACTGAATCCATAGTTTATTACCTTTGAGAATGATCTCTCATATGAGGAGTAACTAGTGAAGATGATAGATCATATAAGAAACGTTCTTAGAAACAACGAAACTCACCCGGTCAAAGTATCATATAAGAACCATAAGTTTTAGAAGATAACATGGTAATTGGATGAGGTAATGAAATAGAAGTTCCCTGATATGTTTTATTGTATGAAATAAAATTTCAAGGGTAAAATTTATAAAGGGGGGATAATATATTGACCCAATTTTTTTTAAAATAAAATTATCTTTTAAATGAATAAATTTATTCATAATAAATGTAATTTTAGAAAATACCTGCAATAAATTTCATTTTGTTATTCTAAACCATTATAAATTGTAACGCCCCGACCCCAGCTACCCAGATTCAGTGCATTACTTCATAACATTTGCATGATCACAAAAGATCAAGTCTCGAAAGACCGATTAGTTTAGTAGCCTTGAAAACACTAGATACATTCATAAATGTTACATTACATCATAAAGTGAAAAACTAAAATAACAAAGTCTCCATAGTCCACACTCATATCCTCTTCTGACTATCCCTACAGGTCATTCATACAATACTTCTTCACATCATGGAAAATATTAAAACATTGAAATGGGTGAGCTCAGATGCTCAGTAAGGATAACAATATTGCAGAAGCTTTTGTAAATAAACATTAACATTTAAGGCAATGTATAACTAAAAAAAAAGCCTTTTTAAACTTTAACTTCAGCATAATATGGAAAATATAAAATAAATAATGCCATTTACTTACTCACATGGATATTCTACTAGTCAAATAATCACATGCAATATCAATAACCACTTTCATAATGATGGAATGCATAAATCCAGACTATCCTAACCACGCAGTCAAGGCCTCATGCCAAGACCACAAATAAGATTTTGTCAAGGCCTCGTTCCAAGACACTAGTTTGTCTCATGAGACCTTCCGATGCATGGAGGAGCTATAGCGGGATCCACCCGTCACTTATTAAGTCCAATGCATTCCTCATATGAACAGGTTTAAACATATCATAAACCATAACATAATCGTATCACATAAAACATGCATAAAGGAAACATAACATTTCCACATTTAAATCACAAGATATCAATACGACACATTGATATACTAAAAACTCTTTCAAAACCATTTTCAATACCAAAATAGAAGAAAGTTAAAACATGGAATTTATTTTTCATTTAAAAAAAATGTTATGGCTTGTAGAGGAAGCCGAAACCCAAATAATGGCCATGGCAGCGGAGAAGTCATTGTCGCCGCATACGTACATCAAGAAAAACATTCCTTTTTGTCCTTTAGTAAAACACTTTGTATAAAAATATTCCTTTTGAATAAACGTAAAAGTCAAAGGGGTTTATACATAGTATAACGGAAAGTTGTGTATAAAACCAAATATGCCTTAATGAAAGGAGATTGAAATGAAGTCCTTACAAAGATCATTTTTAAAATAAAAAAGATCTATTATGTGTATTCACTATAAGTACACATAAATAAAGTAAAAATACAAGATATGACATAATAATATCATGACATAATTTTAAAGTAGGAGATTAACCCAAAGAATGGAAATTGGGTTAAGAAATTACCTTACCTTGCGTCCTGTCTTGACTCGACCGTTCTTTACCCTCCAGAATAATAAAATAGAGTTAATTTATAATTGCTTAAGAAACATTTTGAAGTTTTTTATTCCTTTTATATCACTTATTACCATGTTATGAACATTATGTATTTATTTAAGTTAATAACGATCATTTTGTAGATCTTTGGTACTTGAGTCAAAAATAAACTTCTTATAATTACAAGTTGTTCATGTGGTGAAATATCCATTATATCCAGAATTATATTCATGATATAGATATCATATATCTATTATATATCCAGTATATACATGTATTTATAATATTCCATAACGTTTAGGGGTAAGAAATGAAATGCACCATTCATGGAGACGGTAAGCTGTACGTACGCATGAACGCTACTTTCATTTCTATTTCGTATTTAATGAAATAATAATGATATAAAGGTATATTATAATTCCAGTATAATATCATATATAATATCATTTACTCCATCCTTTATACATCCCACATATGGAATTAATGATTCAAATCACTTTGAGGGGGCGGTAGTCCGCACTTCCTAAAATGAAATTATCGCGTTTACCCATAATGGAAATCATAAAGTATGCCACAAATGAAAAATACAGAACCTTAAGTAAAACATAAAAATATTATATATCATATATAAATAGAGTGACATCTTAATGGCCACCTTGGAAGGTGTTATATGAGTGTTGAACAATCATCGTTTCATGAGGCAGAAATTCACCATCCACAGAAACAGTATGTTCTTTAACCATTAGATGTAGGTATGTGTAAGTGTAGCTATAATAATTATTATAACAACATCCTAGTATATTTAGGATACTGGTGTTGTTACAAAATAAATTAATAAAAAGAGTTTAGGGGGTGGATAAGAAAAATAAAACAAAATAACATAAGAGAAGACATTACCTTAAAATTGGGTAACTCTTTTGATTTGAGCCAAAGGATTCCTTGCGAAGAATTATGACCAAAGTGAGGCTTCTAGGAGTAAGGGAGGGAAGTTGGGAGAGTATTTGGGCAGAGTTTGGCCGAGAAAAAAGGCTTTAAAGTGTGAATGAGGTGGTTGAGGTGGGGGCCTTTTATAAGAGAAGAGGAGGGGCACTCTTGGAAAGATTGAAATGTTACTTTATTATGAAATGATTTTTCGGATTCTAAAGGTCCCTCACTTATATATTTAGAGGATAAGGTGATAATGATTCGAAATCTAACCCTCCAATTGGTTTTTGACAAGTGTAAGTCTTAGATTTTATATTATCTTTTCATTTTATTTAAATCGTTAATTAATGAGGTAATCGCTGCATCATCATGGTGTCATAAATAATTTAATTTATTTAATGTCTAATAATTACAAAAAAAAATATGATGATGTAGTAAATTTTTTTATCTTTCTAATGGAAATTTATATTCAAAAATATGACTTGTATAACGCCATTTAAAAATTGTTTTAGTAAAACAACTTATGTTTGTGACATTTTTATTTTAACTTTAAATAAAAGTTATTTATGTCATTTTCCTACCAAAGTGGCTCCATGGGGTCCCCAAGTTGACCAATGTATTTTCTTGGTCGTCCATGACTCCTCCAATAGAGGTAGGACAAGTGTAAAGGTCATTTCATATTTTTATAATACCATTTTACCTTAAATTCCACTAATTACCTTTAATCGCGATTAATTAAACTTAAAAGTTACTATTCACCAAAAAATTATTTTAATCCCATTGAACAACATTTTACATAATAATTACAACCATGTATGTCAGATTTTTGAAAATCAAATCACAGAAGTGGTAATGTTTAATTCAAACAAAAAATCAGTTTGTTAACTACCACTTAGTGGTTTCACTATTCATCAAAAATTGAAGTTTTTCAGAATAATGCCAAAATTTCACCCTAAGATATAATTGATATTCCAAATCCAAAAATGATGTCTATTTTAATAAATTCCAAACATATAATTTGAATTAATTAATTTTATAATTAATTCCCACTGTCACAACAAATAGCGTGTTTTTAAGACACAATATATCTCAAAAGATTGACAATTGTTTATGTCCAATTTCATAGTGAAATTAATTCTGATGAAAACCATTGGATAAAATGGTAAAAATATATTATAATTATAGTTTAAAACCACTAAATATTATAATTTATCACTATAAATTATTTTGATTAAAAAAGTTGTTTTTAAGTATTTTTCACTATTCATAGAAAATTGGAAGTTCTCAGAAAATTACAAAAAATTCAATTTAGGATAATTTCGATATTACGAATACAAAAATGAAGTCTATTTTGAAATATAAAATTTCTATAATTTTAAAAAGTGGGTATTACTATTCATAACGGCTACTTTGATTGGTTGTGGTGTGTGTTAGAACTCGAAGTTGCGTACAATGCAAGATATTGCATTATTGAATGAGAAGCGTATCATAGAATCTAGGGGTGTTACATTCTCCCCTCCTTCAATAAATTGAGTCCTCGCGATTTTAAATTTTTTTTGAAAATAAAAGGTTGAAAATATAAAATACCTTTGTAGAAAACCCACATCAGAAATAAGGTTAATAAAAATATAACTTTAAAAGAAAGAAAGATAAGTACAAAGGTCACCCGAGATATCCCATACTAGGATTCTATGAAAATATCGATATGGAAGAAAAACAAACCATCAAGGTCTGATGGTGAGTTTTAGAAAACTGGATTAGGAGAAAGTTAACAATAAGAAAATCACAAACTTGTGATTGGTTAAACGGTCATTGAATCCCCAATTGGAAAAGTTAACCGATAACGTTTTTGTTTTAAGTTAACTTTTATAAAGTTGAGGAATTTATTTAGGAGATTTACTAAGAACGTAAGGGAATATACATACTTGTCATTTAGACTTTCATTCTTTAATTTTTTTTACCACAAACCCATATTTCACTCTAAAAGGTAATAGAACTCAAAAATATTCTATTTATCCTAATTGTATAAGGTTCCAAATATTAACACATACCATTTAGATTAGTAAAACTATTTTGTAATAACCAGGGACTTCCTGTAGGCTAGTGGTAGGTAATAAAGGCCTATCGTACTATGGTTGTGGGTTCGATTCCTGCAGCTTTGTCCGACGTGACGGGTTATGCCCCACCCTGCAGGTTGTCCTTTTCCTAAAAATATAGTATTATAATATTCCAAAAATAATCTTCAGAAATGTTTTAACCTTAAACAATACTATTCAAAGTTCAACTTAATCCATCCCAACCTTTATAGTTATCCAAAATACCTCTGTCCAAAATTTCTCTAAAAGGTCTCTTAATTCCAACATCAATTTATCAGATTCCACAAACAAAGTAAAGTTTCTCTTATTGTCACATACTAAAAATATTATTACCTTCATCATATTAAAACCTTACTAAAACTACAAGTACTGTAGTACAATCCTTATATATATATCACATTATTCTAATAACCAGAATATAATCCATGAGTCCAAAAGCACCAATACATTAATTATTCCGCTTCAAATGTAGTCACAGCATAAGATTGGCCTTGATCCCTTGGCCTTTTCTGAGGTAAGTTTCCCTGATGCTTAGGACATTCATTTGCATAATGACCCATTTCTCTACAATTGTAGCATTCAACATTGATAGGCTCATTTTTTCCCTTTCAATCACGCGCCTGGTGACCTTTTTCTCCACATTTATAACAAACTCCCATTCCTTTTAGGCATGTACCAGGGTGATTCTTCCCACAATTATCACATAATGGAAAAATACTTCTTTCCCTTTTTCCCTTTATCTGTCTCTTGTTCCACAGCTCTCTTCTTCTCTTGCTTTACTTTATTGTCATAAGATTTAGAGAATTCCTTTTCTGTCTTGATAGCACATGAGACAATGTCTTCATACGACGAGAAGGTTTGTGAGACTAATGATCGACGAAGAAATGGTTTTAACCCATCAAAGAAACAATCAATCTTACTTTTTGGGTTACGTATATAATCTGCTGCATGCCTCGCTAACCTTGTAAAGTTAGCCTCATATTTGCGACATTCTCATCCTCCTTTTTTCTCAGACTCAGAAATTACCTTTCCATATCTGCTCGATGGTCATGTGGAAAGTATTTTTCTAAGAAAAGATATTTGAACTCCCTCCATTCCATATTTTATACTTCATCATCTTCCTTTTTGTTTTGAATCAATGACCACCATTGATCGGCATCTCCAGTGAGGCGGTAGACTGCCATGATAACCTTTTCCCTTTCACTACTCCCCAAGGCGTGGAATATTTTTTCTGAGGAATTTATCCATTGCTCAGTTACTAATGGATTTTTACCCCCATTAAATGTTGGCGGTTTTTGCCTCATGAAGTGGTCTAACATTGATCCTCCACGTTGCGGATCAGGGTACTCCATACGAGTAAGGTTATTATTCATAACCTGAGTGAGTTGTCCCTGAATGGTAATAAGTTGATCAACACCAGTTGTATCTCAAGATCCATAATAATTATCTTGAGAAGGAGGGAAATCCCTAGACGGAGTGCGTGCATTGATACAGTTTCCATTCCTTCCACTTGGAGCCATTTCTAAACAATGACATAAACTAGATTAGTTTATGAATCAAAATACATAATTCCATAATTGTAAAACACTTAACACTAATTGAATTATTTATGGATATAATCCATAATCATAAAAATGTTTATTTTGAGGAAGTATATACTCATAACCCTTCATAGTGGTTTGTAATGAAAATGAGAATTATCCTAAGCATATCCCCCAGGAGTGTCGTAACCAAGAGTGCAGCAAGGCCCGTTGTCGTGCACCAGTTCCCGTTTGAGTCTAGCTCAAAGCGGTGTTTTCAGGTTTTACCCCTAGGTACATCTGTGCTAGAGCCACCTCTAACTGCTCGTATCTAGACAGGGATGTATTGCTTGGAAAACTCACAAAATCTCTATAATACCAAAATTCTAAGAAGTTCTTCTATACTAATCCTTAAAGTCTATCTTCCAGATAGTGCTCTAATCAGAGTTTATCTAAATCTAGCTTCCAAGGTTAGTACTAAATTACCTCTGATACCAACTGTAACGCCCCGACCCCAGCTACCCAGAGTCGGTGCATTACTTCGTAACATTGGCATGATCACAAAAGATCAAGTCTCAAAAGACCGATTAATTTAGTAGCCTTGAAAACACTAGATACATTCATAAATGTTACATTACATAATAAAGTGAAAAACTACAATAACAAAGTCTCCATAGTCCACACTCATATCCCCTTCTAACTATCCCTGCAGGTCATTCATACAATACTTCTTCACACCCTGGAAAATATTAAAACATTTAAAGGGGTGAGCTCAGATGCTCAGTAAGGATAACAATATTGCTAAAGCTTTCATAAATAAACATTAACATTTAAGGCAATGTATAACTAAAACAAAAGACTTTTTAAACTTTAACTTCAAGATAATATGCCAAAAACAAATTAAATAATGCCATTTACTTACTCACATGGATATTCTACTAGTCAAATAATCACATGCAATATCAATAAACACTTTCATAATGATAGAATGCATAATGCCAGACTATCATAACCACGTAGTCAAGGCCTCATGCCAAGAACACAAATAAGATTTTGTCAAGGCCTCGGTCCAAGACACTAGTTTGTCTCATGAGACCTGCCGATGCATCGAGGAGCTATAGAGGGCTCCACCCGTCACTTATTAAGTCCAATGCATTCCCCATATGAACAGGTTTAAACATATCATAAACCATAACATAATCGTATCACATAAAACATGCATAAAGGAAACATAAAATTTCCAAATTTCAATCACAAGATATCAATACAACACATTGATATACTAAAAATGCTTTCAAAACCATTTTCAATACCAAAATAGATGAAAGTTAAAACATGGAATTTATTTTTCATTTTAAAAAAAAGTTATGGCTTGTAGAGGAAGCCGAAACCCAAATAATGGCCATGGCGGCGGAGAAGTCATTGTCTCCGCATACGTACAACAAGAAAACCATTCCTTTTTTTCGTTTAGTAAAACACTTCGTATAAAAATATTATTTTGAATAAACGTAAAAGTCAAAGGGGTTTATACACCGTATAAAGGAAAGTTGTGTATAAAACCAAATATGCCTTAATGAAAGGAGATTGAGACGAAGTCCTTACAAAGATCATTTTTAAAATAAAATAGATCTATTATGTGTATTCACTATAAGTACACATAAATAAAGTAAAAATACAAGATATGACATAATAATATTATGACATAATTTGAAAGTAGGAGATTAACCCAAAGAATGGAAATTGGGTTAAGAAATCCCCTTACCTTGCGTCCTGTCTTGACTCGACCATTCTTTAACCTCCTGAATAATAAACTAGAGTTAATTTATAATTTCTTAAGAACCATTTTCAAGTTTTTTACTCCTTTTATATCACTTATAACCATGTTATGAACATTATGTATTTATTTAAGTTAATAACGATCGATTTGTAGATCTTTGGTACTTGAGTCAAAAATAAACATCTTATAATTACAAGTTGTTCATGTGGTGAAATATCCATTATATCCAGAATTATATTCATGATATAGATATAATATATCTCATATATATCCATTATATACATTCATTTATAATATTCCATAATGTTTAGAGGTAAGAAATGAAATGCACCGTTCATGGAGACGGTAAGCCGTACGTACGCATGAACGCTAATTTCATTTATATTTAGTATTTAATGAAATCATAATTATATAAAGGTATATTATAATTCCAGTATAATATCATATATAATATCTTTTACTCCATCCTTTATACATCCCACATATGGCATTAACGATTCAAATCACTTTGAGGGGGTGGTAGTCCGCACTTCCTAAAATGAAATTATCGCATTTACCCATAATGGAAATCATAAAGTATGCCAAAAATGAAAAATACAAAACCTTAAGTAAAACATAAAAATATTATATATCATATATAAATATAGTGACATCTTAATGGCCACATTTTAAGGTGTTATATGAGTGTTGAACAATCATCGTTTCGTGAGGAAGAAATTCGCCATCCACATAAACAGTATGTTCTTTAACCATTAGATGTAGGTATGTGTAAGTGTAGCTTGAATACTTCTTATAAAAACATCCTAGTATATTTAGGACAATTTTTTTGTTACAAAATAAATTAATAAAAAGAGTCTAGGGGGTTGGATAAGCAAAATAAAACAAAATAACATAAGAGAAAACACTACCTTAAAATTGGGAAACTCTTTTGATTTGAGCCAAAAGCTTCCTTGGGAAGAATTCTGCCCAAAGTGAGGCTCCTAAAAGTAAGGTAAGGACGTTGGGAGAGTATTTGGTCAGAGTTTTTCTGAGCAAAAAGGCTTGAAAGTGTGAATGAGGTGGTAGAGGTGGGGTCCTTTTATAAGAGAAGAGGAGGGGCACTCTTGGAAAGATTGAAATGTTACTTTATTATGAAATTCTTTTTCTGATTATAAAGGTCCCAAACTTATATATTTCTAGGATAAGGTGATAGGAGTTCTAAATATACCCCTCCAATTGGGCTTTGACAAGTGTAAGTCTTTGATTTTATATTATCTTTTCATTTTATTTAAATCGTTAATTAATGAGGTAATCGCTGCATCACCATGGTGTCATTAATAATTTAATTTATTTAATGTCTAATAATTATAAAAAAAATATAATTATGTAGGAAATCTTTCTATCTTTCTAATTAATATTTATAGTAAAAAATATGACTTGTATAATGCCATTTAAAAATTGTTTTAGTAACACAACTTATGTTTGTGGCATTTTTATTTTAACTTTAAATAAAAGTTATTTATGTCATTTTCCAACCAATGTGGCTCCATGGGGTCCCCACGTTGACCCATGTATTTTCTTGGTCGGAAATTACTCCTCCAATAGAGGTAGGACAAGTGTAAAGGTCATTTCATATTTTTATAATACCATTTTTACCTTAAATTCCACTAATTACCTTTAATCGCGATTAATTAAACTTAAAAGTTACTATTCACCAAAAAATTATTTTAATCCCATTGAACCAAATTTTACTTAATATTTACAACCATGTATGTCAGATTTTTGAAAATCAAATCACAGAAGTGGTAATGTTTCATTTAAATGAAAAATCAGTTTTTTAACTACCACTTAGTGGTTTCACTATTCATCAAAAATTGAAGTTTTTCAGAACAATGCCAAAATTTCACCCTAAGATATAATTGATATTCCAAATCCAAAAATGTTGTCTATTTTACAAAATTCCAAAAATATAAGTTTCATTAATTAATTTTATAATTAATTTCCACTGTCACAACAAATAGCGTGTTTTTAAGAAACAATATATATCAAAAGATTGACAATTGTTTATGTCCAATTTCAAAGTGAAATTAATTCTAATGAACACCATTGGATAAAATGGTAAAAATATATTCTAATTATAGTTTAAAACCACTCAATAGTATAATTTATCACTATAAATTATTTTTATTAAAAAATTTGTTTTTAAGTATTTTTCACTATTCATAGAAAATTGGAAGTTCTCAGAAAATTACAAAAAAATCAACATAGGATAATTTCGATATTTTGAATAAAAAAATGAAGACCATTTTGAAATATAAAATTTCTATAATTTTAAAAAGTGGGTATTACTATTCATAACAGCTACTTTGATTGGTTGTGGTGTGTGTTAGAACTCGAAGTTAAATACAATGCAAGCTATTGCATTATTGAATGAGAAGCGTATCATAGAAGTTCGTGGTGTTACATAAATTATAGCAATAAATTTTCTCTTGGTATTAAAATAACATTAACAATATTAACTATCAATAATATATCCATTCTACAATGAACATTAAGATTAGTATATATTATTTGTTTTGATAATGTCTAGTTGACATAGATGAAAGAAGTGATATCCTTAACTAATATTATTATACCATATGAAGCCAATTTATCAAATATTTTAAGGAAGATGGAATAAACAGGATTTTCCTTGACTAATCTCAAGAAAATATTCAAAAATCGTACTAATAAAAAACCATTTTTGAGAAAAGTTCTATATTATTGAGATTGGAACAAAATAAATGTTCACTAATCCACCATAAGAAAGTACCACAATAAAAAACCTTTCCCTTAGGGTGTATATTGGTGTAATAAAGGAATATTTATCTAAACCCCTATAGTATGAATTTTTGTATTTCCTTTTTAATAAAATAATAATTATATTAATAATTTTTCCATTAACAATTCATATATATATATGATTAAATAATATGTATGATAAAAATTATATTTTGATATAAAGAAACTAAAATTTTCTATTTAGGAAATATATAGTTTCAAATAAAACACTATTTTGGATAAGTTATATATTTTTTGAAATAAAATATTCTTTCATGAAATATTCTTATTAAATAATATTTATTTAAATATAAATGATAATATAATTTTATGAAGTCTAATGTAATTTTTAGAAGGGTCAAAAAGTTGTCAGTGTCATAAAAACTCATATTTTATAGTAAATAAGAATTTTTATTTATAAGTATTGATTATCATATTTTGAAAAAAATTATGGTAAAATAAAAATTTTCATTGAAATAAACATGTTTAGATTATCCAACTTTTAATTTTCCAAAATTTTCTAAGACAATTGAATTTTTAGGTAATAATTAAATATAATATAAATATACGGTACATATTACGACATCATAATAACTCAAAAGTGATTTAATAAATTATATAAAGGAAATTAATAATCAAAAATAAATTTACGTTTAAAAAAATACATTTTTAAAGTTTTTTTTATTAAATTTTCAATCCTATTAATGAATCATCTTTAACAAATATTATATTTTAATGTTTTAAAATCAATTATTTATGAATCTAACTCACTTACACATCATGAATGGTATTATTTTAATTATTTAGGTTATAAGATTAATAAAATATTGAAAACCAATCCTCTTTGGTATAAATAATGGTAAAAAACCATAATAATGGTTGTGGTTTTGATTATCTTATCGCTTAGATTCCAAAACCTATGTTTTGAAATTAATAAAGAACCCCCTCACATTTTCGATAAATACCCATAAAAACACCCCTTCTTCTTCACAAAAAGACATTTGAGAATAAAGTTACTATACCTCTATCAATTCTTTCCAACGTATCCATAATATCTTACAAATATCATCCAAAGCATTTAGAACTACTCTCCCTAGGTAAGGGATTTTCTCCCCTTATTTTTTATTCAAGTACTTTATTTGTATTAAGACATTTAAATTACAATATCTTATTTTGTAATGTGTTTATACACATTTATTTTTGTTCCTTATGATTCACAAGTAATTATAGCCCACCTTTCACTCTGATTAAACCCTTCCTTGAAACTTCACGTACACCCCTTATGCTACCAAAATTATCCTATGATTTTACGAACCAATTTTTTTGTTGTTGTGAATATCAATCCCCATTTCCACTCAAGTGTATTCACCTATATGTACATATCCTTCACTGATTAGGGAATTAATTAATTTAACCCATAATCCTTAATAATTGGTTTAAAATTGTTGAAATACATTCTTATGTTGTATGATCTATGTGGTACACAAACGCATGTACATAATATGAATGTGAAAGGTGGGCCTAGAATTATATATCCCTTCAATGCACTATGAAATGATTTTATCTCATGAGATACCATGTGTAGTTCATGGGTGATTATCATAATCACACTATGTTATGATGTCTCAGTGGTTAGCCTTGAATTATGCTTATGCTTATGCTGTCTTGTTTTATGTTGTTACCACATTCCTATAGTTCCTTGATATAATCATATTATATCATGATTTAGAGTTCACAATTAGGATTATCACCCTTTTTTACACCTTGATACACCTCTTGACACACATGTTTTACTTTCATCAAGTTATGTTTTTATTATCCCTTTATCAAGCCTTATATCTCACCCCTTTCTTATGTACATCCTTAGGTTTTACCATGAAATTTTAGCAGATCAATGGATTTTTTGTTATTTTATGGACTTTTTAAATAATGGTATCATTTCCTTACTTAATGTTATTATGATATGAATATAATTACTAAAATACACTAGGCTTATAGATCTTTTGGGATTGTATTATGTGAATATTTATATAATAGGTCATGAAATAAGGTGTATAAAAGATATGGTCTACCATATGTCTGGATATTAAGGAGAAATATTGAAGATATCTAGTAAAGAAGTTCATTAAAAAGTGGTATTTTTTATGAATATTCTACTAATCTTTAATCATATCACAAGTCATGGAACATTTTATAAATCAATTTATGGACGTTGTAAAGTATTATGAGTGATTCTAGAAGGCCTAATGTGATTTTATGTTAGAATTATTACATACTTATGGGTAAATTATAAATTAAAATACCTATGTAAAGGTAAGAAAAAAATTCCATGAAGCTTCCTAAAGGTATTGTAAAAATTATGATGCTATGTAAAGGTACCAAGGACAATTGTGAATCCTTGTAAAGGTAATGAGGAATATTAGGAACCAAAGAAATTAAAAGTCACAATGTGTAAAGATTATATATGAGTTGAACTAACTAAATATATATTTAATGGTGAGTCCAACCCTCTTTCATTCTCATAAAGGTAATGGTGGATCTTCGATGGCTATGTAAAGGTGAAATCACACCGTGTAATGTTAATCGAAGAAAAATATGGCTACAAAATGGTAAAAAATGAGAGATGTAAAGGTCATATATAAAATATGTTGGCTACATAGAGGTAAGACTATGCCACACCAAGGTTATCCAAAGGTCTGTTGAGTTGTTATTGGTCAACCCATGGTTTCTAGAGTTATGTGAAATTTATATTAAAATACATGAAATAAATGAAATGGATACCACACTATATAAATAGTTATTATAATGCATTATGCTTTGAAATGAACAATACCATGCTATTATGAATTATGTATGGCCATTTTTGTGATATTTTTAGAATATAGGTATATCTATCAGAAATGATGAGATGAACTATGTAGTAAAGATTTCAATGGTGTCTTGAATGGAGAAGAAGGATTGATTAGAAAAATGGTATAGACCACATAATTTTATATAGTTATTGAAAATTTTTATAAGAACATGATTCTGAAATATAGTGACCCATTCTAAACATGCCTTAATTTTACAACATTTACAAAAGATAAACCTTACATTTGGAAAATAATCACACAATCCCAATAACGATCATTTTAGTGTCATTGAGGACTAGCTATATAAGACACTAATTTTTCAACCTTTATGAATACTTATCCATAATTGAGTCACTCTAGACTCCCTCCAATACTTATTATATGTTATAATCATCTTTATAACTTGGGGAAAAGGAAACATAAAAATCATGTGTGCTTAGATTCCCAGTAAGGGTAAACATAAGAAATAATAATTGAATATCATAACTGAAAATAATATGAGAATATTGATATGATCAAGATACAAAAGAAAATTCATACCCAAAAAAAAAATATCATAAATCATGGAATATGACTTATTATAGATAATAAATTAATCAAAATAGTGTAGAAGCATGATTAATAAAACGTGATCTATAAAGCTTTATTAAGGCACTAGAATAAGCATAAAACTGTGAAACATATTTCAAATTTGGAAAAAATATTACTCTAAGGAAAATTATTTTAATGATACACACTATCAATTACCTTGCTTTTGAGAAAGTAAAATTTACTCATGTATAATTATATTTATGAGATATAAAATTTAAACAAATTCATTGGAGCGTGTTATATGACCCTACTTATAATCATCCATACCTATGAGTGAAAATTAAAATCAATCACTTATCCCATCATAAATAACCAATGAAAATAAAATGGGTTTCATGAAACATTATAAATGAAAATCATTCACTTTTATAGCATATAGAGTCTATGGATCGAAAATTGTTTTTATTTAACAGATCTTAAAGATCCTGTGGAATGAAAATGGTTTTCATGTGGATTCAAATGAGGAAATCATTAATAATTCCATCAATAATGATAACATGATAAACCCATTGAACATAAATGGGTATCCAATAACATCAAGTAAACATATAAGTAAATACCATTAAACCAAGATAAAAAATCCTATGGTATTTACACTATATAAATAGAGGGAATATGGTTAAGCCAATAATTTAACCAAAATCAATTGATTTAGAAATAATAAACTTTTATGATCTTTCAAAAAAAATTATGTGGAAATATTTTATAAATAATTGAGAATAAGGTTTTATTTTATAAAATAGTTTAATCTTAGATAGTAATTCTCATAGAAAATAAACATGATGGAAACAATTAGGCATTCATAAGGAAAACATTAAAAATTGATTCTTTTTTATTGTTCTTATAAAATAACCTGTCACAAACCGACCTGGGTCAACCCTGAACCGGTCACCCATGCCAGTCCGCGGCATGTCCCGAAGTGCATTCTCTATCCCCACAAGCTGACAACTAGTTCTGAGCATCAAAACATACACGTGAGAATGATTTAATCCCAAAATAAATAACTAGGATAAAATAAATCAATGAATAAAAACTGAACAACGTAGATAACCACTAATAGTGGAAAGAAGATCAACTGCACATACCTCCCTGTGACCTTCTAGGATCCCACCCAACTAAATACCAACCATGTTCCAATAATGGGATACTAAGCCAAGATAGACTGAGAAATGGAAACCTACAACTAAAATGATTGAATTGGCATGAGCAATGACATGATCAGTAGTGATGCCAAGAATAAACCATTGAATCAAAATATTCCCTTTCCCAAAAGAGTTCAAGAACAGTAGTTTGAAAATACATTTACAAAGTAGGTTTTTTTAATTTAAATCAAACAACATCATTTTCCCAATTTTTAAAATCCAAATCATTCTAAAAATCATTTCCAAAACCAATCCCCTATTTATAAACAAAAACAAAAAAGAAGCAATACAACGGCTTTGCTAAACACAAATAAATAAACCATACATGTTGGAAATAAACTAACATGTATAGAAGAAAATAAAAAATCAATATAATAATAATAACCATGGGTGATCCTAAACATCCCTAGAACACCCCTGGACAAACTTGGTTCAGAACCACCTGCCAACGTATGGGGAAGCCTGTAAGTTAATAACCAACTAACTACCCTAACCTAACCTCACTAGAGGCATAACCCACCAAGCGTAACAGAAATTCCAGGGGGTACCAACCCATTAAATCAGGGTTGATCAAAAACTATCCCTAGACCCTTGAAAAGATGACCAGGAACCCATGGTGGAAGTTATAATGTTGTGTAAGTAGGAGGCCCTCACACGCATGACTCACCTTACCTATCTTCACCACACTTTCCTACCCCAAACATGGACAATATATATGATAAACCATAATGGGATATATCCCTATAGAGGTTCCACATTAATATATACATTCTTATATCACATATTCACAACATGTCATCGAATGTTCCAATTAGGCCGTCATGCCATACTACATCAAAATAATTTCAATAAACATTTTAAATTTCTGATCGAATACTCGATTTTACAAAAATAAATTCTTTTCTATAATAAATACAAATAGACCTTTAGTTCACAAAATTCAACCAATTAACAAAAACATTTAGAAACTTATTTATAAACAAAAAAACATAATCTTTATACTAAAGTGGCCAAATGGGCCTTTAAACCAAGATTTCACCAAAGTGAATTTTTAAAACCAAGTCAAAATACAAAAAGTATACAAAAGTTCCAAACATGATTTCAAATTACTTACAAAACAACTCTATTTTTCAAACTCCAAAAGGGCCTTAGCTTCCAACCACTAATCAAAGCATGTTTGAAGGAAAACGTAGAAAACCATAAGGAACACATGTGGAACCCCATTTAAACACAAATAACACCATTTCTCCCATTTTAGGAAAAAACAAGAAACTTTATAAAACATGTAAAATGAGGCATTTTTTCTATTTTCATAACAAAACCATTTTTTTTAAATCGACCAGTAGTTTTCAAATAACCCCAACCCAATTTCAAAAAACTCAAAATGATGCAACTTCAGGTTTAGAAATCATTGAACTTACCAAAACAAAATACTAACTATACTATATAAATTTCCATATCCTACACGTAAAACCTAGAAAAAAACCAACCATTTTAATGAAACATTATCAATGTGAAAACACCATAATGAATTAACTATATACATGAAGCAGGCACAAAAACGGTTTAAAAATTATAAAAACAAAATATGACATTAAATCAAATGAAATGGGTGCATCAATACAAGGGAATATTAAAAAATGACTTGAAATGTCATTTTTAACAAACTATACAAACTATAAAAAACTATAAAAAGCTATTGAAAATTACTATTATAGTGTGTTTCATATTTAAAATATTATTAAAACAACATTTTACATTTATTGAACACAATTTTTCATTAGGAACATATAAGAATAACCATGAAAGCACTTAAAAACTATTTTTACCAAAATCAACTAACTTGAATACAATATATCAAACTAACTAAGTGTGTTACAAAGGTACGAGTCAGGTAAAAAATTTAATTAAAAACACTCAAGAATTAAATGGACTTAATTGGAAAGTAATACACATATTTTCCTACCTCAATGGAGTGTGACCACATCGTCATTTTTTCAGAAGGAAGGACTGAGCTTTGTGTTCCCTTCACACACCCTAAAAACTAATAGAAATGTACAAATAAAAACCCATGATTTAGGTTTGTCCAACTAATGGAAAAACCTCAAAACAAACAGGAATACAAAAAACCGGAGGGGTGGGGGATAACAGTGAGGGAATCACGGCTGGTAGTAGGTTGCCGGATAGAGAAGGGAGTACCAGGAAGTGGAGGTCCGGACGAGGGGTTGCGGATGCCCAAGGGAGAAGAGGAGAGGGGGCTCGTGTGCTAAGATAAAGGTAGAGGGAGCACCAGAAGATGGTGCACCACAAGGAGGTAGGGTGGAGTAGTGAGGGGAGGCTGGCTAGAGCAGGGTGGAGGAGCAAGGGGAGGATGGCCGGAGCAGGCTGGCTGGAGGCACAAATGAGGGGTTTGGGTGTGCAATACGCAGGGGGGGAAGGGGGGGGGGGGGGGGGTGGGGTGCAGGATTAAGTTTCCTTCTCCATTTTTATAATAATATTATTAATAATAATGTCGATAATAATAATATAATAATGATAATAATACCAATACTACAATAATAACAATTATAATACATATTATAATAATTTTTCATAAAAACCAAAACAAAAATAACAAAAATAATAATATCAATAATACAACAATAGTACTTTTTGTAACGCCCCGACCCTAGCTACCCAGAGTCGGTACATTACTTCGTAACATTGGCATGATCACAAAAGATCCAGTCTCGAAAGACCGATTAGTTTAGTAGCCTTGGAAACACTAGATACATTCATAAATGTTACATTATATCACAAAGTGAAAAACTATAATAACATAGTCTCCATAGTCCACACTCATATCCTCTTCTGACTATCCCTGCAGGTCATTCATAAAATACTTCTTCACATCCTGGAAAAAATTAAAACATTGAAAGGGGTGATCTCAGATGCTCAGTAAGGATAACAATATTGCGGAAGCATTCATAAATAAACATAAAAATTTAAGGCAATGTATAACTAAATCAAAGGCCTTTTAAACTTGAACATCAACATAATATGGAAAAAGTAAAATGAGATAATTCCATTCACTTCTTCACATGGATATTCTACTGGTCGAATAATCACATGCAATATCAATAACCACTTTCATAATGATGGAATGCATAATGCCAGACTATCATAACCACGTAGTCAAGGCCTCGTGCCAAGACCACAAATAAGATTTTGTCAAGGCCTTGTGCCAAGACACTAGTTTGTCTCATGAGACCTGCCGATGCATCGAGGAGCTATAGCGGGCTCCACCCGTCACTTATTAAGTCCAATGCATTCCTCATATGAATAGGTTTAAACATATCATAAACCATAACATAATTGTATCACATAAAACATGCATAAAGGAAACATAACATTTCCACATTTCAATCACAAGATATCAATACAACACATTGATATAATAAAAACGTTTTCAAAACCATTTTCAAAACCAAAATAAAAGAAAGTTAAAACTTTGCATTTATTTTTCATTAAAAAAAAGTGATGGCTTGTAGAGGAAGCCGAAACTCAAATAATGGTCACGGCGGCGGAGAAGTCGTTGTCGCCACATAAGTACGGAAATAAAAACATTCCCTTTTTGTCATTTAGTAAAACGCTTCGTATAAAAAAGATTCCTTTTGTATAAAAGTAAAAGTCAAAGGAGTTTATACACCATATAAAAGAAAGTTGTGTATAAAACGAAATATGCCTCAATGAAAGGAGATTGAGACAGAGTCCCTTAAAAAGATCATTTTTAAAATAAAATAGATCTATTATGTGTATTCACTATAAGTACACATAAAGAAAGTACAAATACAAGATAGTACATAATAATATCATGACATAATTTGAAAGTAGGAGAATAACCCAAAGAATGGAAATTGGGTTAAGAAATTCCCTTACCTTGTGTCTGACTTGACTCAACCGTTCTTTAACCTCCTGAATAATAAACTAGAGTTAATATATACCTTATTAAGAACCATTTTCAATTTCATTATCCTTATTATATCACTTATTACAATGATATGAACATTATGTAATTATTTAAGTTAATAACGGTTGTTTTGTCGATCTTTGGTACTTGAGTCAACAATAAACTTCTTATAATTACAAGTTGTTTATGTGGTAGAATATCCATTATCTCCAGAATTATATTCATGATTTAGATGTCATATATATCTTATATATCCAGTATATACATTCATTTATAATATTACGTAACATTTAGAGGTAAGAAATGAAATGCACCGTTCATGGAGACGGTAAGCCGTACGTACGCATGAACGCTACTTTCATTTCAATTTAATATATAATGGAAAAAAATCATAATGATATAAATGTATAATATAATTCCAGTATAATATAGTTTATAGTACCATTTACTCCATCCTTTATACATCCCACATATGGCATTAACGATTCAAATCACTTTGAGGGGGCGGTAGTCCGCACTTCCTAAAATGAAATTATCGCGTTTTACATATAATGGAAATCATAAAGTATGCCATAAATGATAAATACAGAAGCATAAGTAAAACATAAACATATTATATATCATATATAAAAATAGTGACATCTTAATGGCCACCTTTGAAGGTGTTATATGAGTGTTGAACAATCATCGTTTCGTGAGGCAGAAATTCGCCATCCACAGAAACCGTATGTTCTGTAACCATTAGATGTAGGTGTGTGTAATTGTAGCTCGAATCCTTCTTATAACAACATCCTAGTATATTGAGTATACTGGTGTTGTTACAAAAGAAATGAATAAAAAGAGTTTAGGGGGTTGGAGAAGAAAAATAAAACAAAACAACATTAGAGAAGACATTACCTCAAAATCGGGTAACTCTTTTTGATTTGAGCCAAAGGCTTCCTTGGGAAGAGTTCTGCCCAAAGTGAGGATTCTAGGAGTAAGAGGGGGGAGTTGGGAGAGTATTTGGGAAGAGTTTGGCCGAGCCAAATGGCTTGAAAGTGTAAATGAGGTGGGAGAGGTGGGGGCCTTTTATAAGTGGAGAGGAGGGGCACTTTTGGAAAGATTGAAATGTTACATTATTTCACAATGCTTTTCGGATTTTAAAGGTCCCAAACTTATGTAATTCGAGGATAAGGTGATAAGGGTTCGAAATCTCCTCATCCAATTGGCTTTGGACAAGTGTAAGCATTGGATTTTGCATTATCTTCCCATTTTATTTAAATCGTTAAATAATGAGGTCATCGCCGCATCATAATGATGTCATAAATAATTTAATTTATTTAATGTCTAAAAATTATAAAAAAAATACTATGATGTATGAAATATTTTTATCTTTCTAATGAATATATATAATCAAAATTTGGACTTGTGTAACCCCAATAAAAAACTGTTTTAGTAAGACAACTCATGTTTGTGTCAATTTAATTCTAACATTAAATATATATATATTAATGTCATTTTCCAACTAAAGTGGCTCCATGGGGTCCCCAAGTTGACCCATGGGTTGTCTTGGTCGGCCATGACTCATCCAATAGAAGTATTACAAGTGTCAATCTCATATCATATTATTAAAACATTGTTTTTACCTTAAACTACACTAATTACCTCCAATCGCGATTAAGAACTTAAAAGTTACTATTCACCAAAAAATTATTTTAATCTCATTGAACCACATTTTACTTCTTAATGAAAATCATGTATGTCTGATTTTTGAAAATCAAATCACAGAAGTGGTAATATTTCATTTAAACGAAAAATCAGTTATTTAACTACCACTTAGTGGTTTCACTATTCATCAAAAATTGAAGTTTTTCAGAACAATGCCAAAATTTCACCCTAAGCTATAATTGGTTTTCCGAATTCAAAAATGATGTCTATTTTAAAAAATTCCAATCATATAAGTTGCATTAATTAATTTTATAATTAATTCCCGCTGTCACAACAAATAGCGTGTTTTTAAGAAACAATTTATATCAAAAGATTGACAATTGTTTATGTCCAATTTTAATGTTAAATTAATTCTAATGACCACCATTGGATAAAATAGTAAAAATATATAATAATTATACTTTAAAACAACTAAATAGTATAATTTATCACTATAAATTATTTTGATTAAAAAAAGTTGTTTTTAAGTATTTTTCACAATTCATAAAAATTAGAAGTTCTCAGAAAAATACCAAAAATTCAACATAGGCTAATTTCGATATTACGAATACAAAAATGAAGTCCATTTTGAAATATAAAATTTCTATAATTTTAAAAAGTGGTTATTACTATTCATAACGACTACTTTGATTAGTCGCGGTGTTTTAGAACTCGAAATTGCGTACAATGCAAGCTATTGCATTATTGAATGAGAAGCGTATCGTGGAAGCTCGGGGTGTTACATTCTCCCCTCCTTAAATAAATTGCGTCCTCGCAATTTGATATTTTTCTTTGAAAATAAAAGGTTGAAAAGATAAAATACCTTTGAGGAAAACCCACATCAGAAATATGGTTAATAAATATATAACATTAAAAGAAAGCAAGATAATTACAAAGGTCACCCGATATAGCCCATTCTAGGATTATATGAAAATATGGATATGGAAGAAAAACAAACCATCAAGGTCTGATGGAGAGTTATAGAAAACAAGATTAGGAGAAAATTTAACCACAAGAAAATCACAAACTTGTGATTGGTTAAACGGTCATTGAATCCTTAGTTGGAAAAGTTAACCGACAACATTTTTTTTAAGTTACCTTTTATAATGTTGAGGAATTTATTTAGGAGATTTACTAAGAACGTAAGGAAATATACATACTTGTTATGTATACTTTCATTCGTTAATAAATTTTTACCACAAACCCAACTTTTACTCCAAATGGTAACAGAACTCAAAAATATTATATTTATCCTAATTGTATAAGGTTCCAAATGTTAACACATACCATTTAGATTAGTAAAATTATTTTGTAATAACCAGGGACTTCCTGTAGGCTAGTGGTAGGAAATAAAGGCTTGTCGCACTATGGTTGTGGGTTCGATTCCTGCAGCTTTGTCCGACGCGACGGGTTATGCCCCACCCTGCAGGTTGTCCTTTTCCTAAAAATATAGTACTATACTATTCCAAAAATAATCTTCATAAATGTTTTAACCTTAAACAATACTATCCAAAGTTCAACTTAATCCATTCCAACCTTTATAGTTATCCAAAATACCTTCGTCCAGACTTTCTCTAAAAGGTATCTAAATTCCAAAATCAATTGTAACATCAGATTCCCCAAACAAAGAAAAGTTTCTATTATTGTCACATACTAAAAATATGATTACCTTAATCATATTAAAACCTTACTGAAATCAACAAGTACTGCAGTACAATCCATATATATATATCACATTATTCTTATAACTAGAATATAATCCTTGAGTCCAAAAGCACCAATACATTAATTATTCCGCTTCAACTGTAGTCACAGCATAAGATTGGCCTTGATCCCTTGGCCTTTTTTGAGGTAATTTTCCCTGACGCTTAGGACATTCATTTGCGTAATGCCCCATTTCCCTACAATTGTAGCATTCAACTTTGATAGCCTCTTTCTTTCCCTTGCAATCACGAGCCTGGTGACCTTTTTCTCCACATTTATAACAAACTCCCATTCCTTTTAGGCAAGAACCAGGGTGATTCTTCGCACAATTATCACATAATGGAAAATCCTTTTTTCCCTTTTTCCCTTTATCTATCTCTTGTTCCACCGTTCTCTTCTTCTCTTTCTTTACTTTGTTGTCATAAGACTTAGAGAATTCCTTTTCTGTCTTGATAGCACACGAGACAATATCTTCGTATGATGAGAAGGATTGTGATACTAAAGCTCGACGGAGAAATGGTTTTAACCCATAAAATAAATGATCAATCTTACTCCTTGGGTTACGTATATAATCGGAAACATGCCTCGCTAACCTTGTAAAGTTAGCCTCATACTTTGCGACATTCTCATCCTCCTTCTGCCTCAAACTCGGAAATTGCCTTTCCATATCTGCTCGATGGTCACGAGGAAAGTATTTTTCTAAGAAAAGATCTTTGAACTCCCTCCATTCCATGTTTGATACGTCATCATCTTCCTTTGTGTTTTGAATCAGCGACCACCACTGATCGGCATCTCCCGTGAGGCGGTAAACTGCCATGACAACCTTCTCCCTTTCACTACTCCCCAAGGCATGGAATATTTTCCCTAAGGAATTTATCCATTGCTCAGCTAATATAGGATTTGTACTCCCATTTAAGGTTGGTGGTTGTTGCCTCATGAAACGGTCTAGCATTGATCCTCCACGTTGCGGATCAGGGTGCTCCATACGAGTAAGGTTATTATTCATAACCTGAGTGAGTTGTCCCAGTACGGTGAGAAGCTGATCAGCACCAGTTGTATCACTAGCTCCACCATAATTATCTTGAGCAGGAGGGCAATCCCTACATGGAGTGCGTGCATTGATACGGTTTCGATTCCTTCCACTAGGCGCCATTTCTAAATAATGGCATAAACTAGATTAGTTCATGAATCAAAATACATAATTCCATACTTGTAAAACACTTAACATAAATTGAACTAATTATGGATATAATCCATATTTATAAAAAGAAATGTTTCCTTTGAGGAAGTATATACTCATAACCATTCATAGTGGTTTGTAAAGAAAATGAGAATTATCCTAAGCATATCCCCCGGGAGTGTCGTAACCAAGAGTACAGCAAGGCCCGTTGTCGTGCACCAGTTCCCGTTCGAGTCTAGCTCAAAGTGGTGGTTTCGGGTTTTACCCCTAGGTACATCTGTGCCAGAGCCGCCTCTACCTGCTCGTATCCAGACAGGGATGTATTTCTCGGAAAACTCACAAAATCTCTACAATAACAAAATTCTAGGAAGTTCTTCTATACTAATCCTCAAAGTCTATCTTTGGGCTATGTGCTCTAATCAGAGTTTATCTAAATCTAGCTTCCAAGGTGAGTACTAAACTGCCTCTGATACCAACTGTAACGCCCCGACCCTAGCTACCCAGAGTCGGTGCATTACTTCGTAACATTGGCATGATCACAAAAGATCAAGTTTCGAAAGACCGATTAGTTTAGTAGCCTTGGAAACACTAGATACATTCATAAATGTTACATTACATCACAAAGTGAAAAACTATAATAACATAGTCTCCATAGTCCACACTCATATCCTCTTCTGACTATCCCTGCAGGTCATTCATAAAATACTTCTTCACATCCTGGAAAATATTAAAACATTGAAAGGGGTGAGATCAGATGCTCAGTAAGGATAACAATATTGCGGAAGCATTCATAAATAAACATAAAAATTTAAGGCAATGTATAACTAAAACAAAAGCCTTTTAAACTTGAAAATCAACATAATATGGCAAAAGTAAAATGAGATAATGCCATTCACTTCTTCACATGGATATTCTACTGGTCGAATAATCACATGCAATATCAATAACCACTTTCATAATGATGGAATGCATAATGCCAGACTATCATAACCACGTAGTCAAGGCCTCGTGCCAAGACCACAAATAAGATTTTGTCAAGGCCTTGTGCCAAGACACTAGTTTGTCTCATGAGACCCGCCGATGCATCGAGGAGCTATAGCGGGCTCCACCCGTCACTTATTAAGTCCAATGCATTCCTCATATGAATAGGTTTAAACATATCATAAACCATAACATAATCGTATCACATAAAACATGCATAAAGTAAACATAACATTTCCACATTTCAATCACAAGATATCAATACAACACATTGATATAATAAAAACATTTTCAAAACCATTTTCAAAACCAAAATAAAAGAAAGTTAAAACTTTTTATTTATTTTTCATTAAAAAAAAGTGATGGCTTGTAGAGGAAGCCGAAACTCAAATAATGGTCACGGTGGCGGAGAAGTCGTTGTCGCCGCATAAGTACGGAAATAAAAACATTCCCTTTTTGTCGTTTAGTAAAACGCTTCGTATAAAAAAGATTCATTTTGTATAAAAGTAAAAGTCAAAGGAGTTTATACACCATATAAAAGAAAGTTGTGTATAAAACGAAATATGCCTCAATGAAAGGAGATTGAGATGAAGTCCCTTACAAAGATCATTTTTAAAATAAAATAGATCTATTATGTGTATTCACTATAAGTACACATAAAGAAAGTACAAATACAAGATAGTATATAATAATATCATGACATAATTTGAAAGTAGGAGAATAACCCAAAGAATGGAAATTGGGTTAAGAAATTCCCTTACCTCGTGTCTGACTTGACTCAACCGTTCTTTAACCTCCTGAATAATAAACTAGAGTTAATATATACCTTATTAAGAACAATTTTCAATTTCATTATCCTTATTATATCACTTATTACAATGATATGAACATTATGTAATTATTTAAGTTAATAACGGTTGTTTTGTCGATCTTTGGTACTTGAGTCAACAATAAACTTCTTATAATTGCAAGTTGTTTATGTGGTAGAATATACATTATCTCCAGAATTATATTCATGATTTAGATGTCATATATATCTTATATATCCATTATATACATTCATTTATAATATTACGTAACATTTAGAGGTAAGAAATGAAATGCACCGTTCATGGAGACGGTAAGCCGTACGTACGCATGAACGCTACTTTCATTTCAATTTAATATTTAATGGAACAAAATCATAATGATATAAATGTATAATATAATTCCAGTATAATATAGTTTATATTACCATTTACTCCATCCTTTATACATCCCACATATGGCATTAACGATTCAAATCACTTTGAGGGGGCGGTAGTCCGCACTTCCTAAAATGAAATTATCGCGTTTTACCCATAATGGAAATCATAAATTATGCCATAAATGATAAATAAAGAAGCATAAGTAAAACATAAACATATTATATATCATATATAAAAATAGTGACATCTTAATGGCCACCTTTGAAGGTGTTATATGAGTGTTGAACAATCATCGTTTCGTGAGGCAGAAATTCGCCATCCACAGAAACCGTATGTTCTTTAACCATTAGATGTAGGTGTGTGTAAGTGTAGCTTGAATCCTTCTTATAACAACTTCCTAGTATATTGAGGATACTGGTGTTGTTACAAAAGAAATGAATAAAAAGAGTTTAGGGGGTTGGAGAAGAAAAATAAAACAAAACAACATTAGAGAAGACATTACCTCAAAATCGGGTAACTCTTTTTGATTTGAGCCAAAGGCTTCCTTGGGAAGAGTTCTGACCAAAGTGAGGCTTCTAAGAGTGATAGGGGGGAGTTGGGAGAGTATTTGGGCAGAGGTTGTCCGAGCCAAATGGCTTGAAAGTGTAAATGAGGTGGGAGAGGTGGGGGCCTTTTATAAGTGGAGAGGAGGGGCACTTTTGGAAAGATTGAAATGCTACATTATTTCACAATGATTTTCGGATTCTAAAGGTCCCACACTTATGTAATTCGAGGATAAGGTGATAAGGGTTCTAAATCTCCTCATCCAATTGGATTTGGACAAGTGTAAGCCTTGGATTTTTCATTATCTTCCCATTTTATTTAAATCGTTAAATAATGAGGTCATCGCCGCATCATAATGATGTCATAAATAATTTAATTTATTTAATGTCTAAAAATTATAAAAAAAAATACTATGATGTAGGAAATATTTTTAGCTTTCTAATGAATATTTATAATCAAAATAGGGACTTGTGTAACCCCACTAAAAAACTATTTTAGTAAGACAACTCATGTTTGTGTCAATTTAATTCTAACATTAAATATATATATATTAATGTCATTTTCCAACTAAAGTGGCTCCATGGGGTCCCCAAGTTGACCCATGGGTTGTCTTGGTCGGCCATGACTCATCTAATAGAAGTAGGACAAGTGTCAATCTCATATCATATTATTAAAACATTTTTTTTACCTTAAACTACACTAATTACCTCTAATCGCGATTAAGAACATAAAAGTTACTATTCACCAAAAAATTATTTTAATCTCATTGAACCACATTTTACTTCTTAATGAAAATCATGTATGTCGTATTTTTGAAAATCAAATCACAGAAGTGGTAATATTTCATTTAAACGAAAAATCAGTTATTTAACTACCACTTAGTGGTTTCACTATTCATCAAAAATTGAAGTTTTTCAGAACAATGCCAAAATTTCACCCTAAGCTATAATTGGTATTCCGAATTCAAAAATGATGTCTATTTTACAAAATTCCAATCATATAAGTTGCATTAATTAATTTTATAATTAATTCCCGCTGTCACAACAAATAGCGTGTTTTTAAGAAACAATTTATATCAAAAGATTGACAATTGTTTATGTCCAATTTTAATGTTAAATTAATTCTAATGACCACCATTGGATAAAATAGTAAAAATATATTCTAATTATACTTTAAAACAACTAAATAGTATAATTTATCACTATAAATTATTTTGATTAAAAAAAGTTGTTTTTAAGTATTTTTCACAATTCATAAAAATTAGAAGTTCTCAGAAAAATACCAAAAATTCAACATAGGCTAATTTCGATATTACGAATACAAAAATGAAGTCCATTTTGAAATATAAAATTTCTATAATTTTAAAAAGTGGTTATTACTATTCATAACGACTACTTTGATTAGTCGCGGTGTTTTAGAACTCGAAATTGCGTACAATGCAAGCTATTGCATTATTGAATGAGAAGCGTATCGTGGAAGCTCGAGGGTGTTACACTTTTAATAATAATAATAATAACATTAATATCATTTTTTTCATTTATTTAATAATATTGATATTAATAAAAAATTTAAAAATCATACTATTAATATCACATTATAAATAATAGTATTACAAAAATTTAATAATAATAATAGTATTATTATACAAATAATAATAATAATAATAAGGTATAAACATTTATAAAATTTATTTATTTTAAGATTTGGGTAGTCGTGCATTCACCTGGGCCGACTCCACGGTTACCGCTAACCATGCGGTGCCTTTGCACCGACCTGAAACTCCAAAAAAATGACAATACTCAAAAATTTTAAACCATCACTCAACTAGAGCCTCAATGAGATTAACCAAATAAAATAAATAGTGAAATAAAAATAAATTTAAAATTCAAGGTGTGACATGAACAATTTGTAAAATGTTAACCTTTTTAATTTTTTTTAAATAAGATCAAGTAGTAGAAAATGACCTCAATACATTTTTGATATATAGATAAGTAAATTTTTAAAATAATCCAATGAATTAGTTCACAGAAAAAGGAGGGTACTTACTAGAAAGATGAGATGATGACATCACTTACAATAAATAGTTCAGGTAAAATACGAGTCTAAGAGAAATGAAATATATAGGGTATATTTTAAACCCCATGAGTATACAATGAAAATTATTAGTAATTTTATAAAGAAAAAAAATTCCCTGGATTAATTATCTTTCAAATATTTTTTTTGAAAGTAATATTGGTACTGAAACCCTTATGGTTTGATTAATATTTTGATAAAAACCACTTTCAAGTTGAGATTATTTTGAATCGATGGTCATTTAAAGAAATTGAATGAAATGGATCTTAAAATCCATTGAATATTTCTCCACTTATTCTAATTCACTCTATGAAATCTAATCACTCTAAACTCTTAGTTTTTTTATTACATATTTTCGATGTTGATTGTGGGTAATCATGATTATTTTGAAATAGTTTTTAATAATGGTGGTGTTATTGATTCATTTCCCAAAGTTAATAATTCCAAGTTAATTAAATTAAATATTATTTATGGATTTTAATTAGTTATGATGTTTAAATTTCCTTTCATGAATACATTTTATCCATTCTAAATGATGAAATCAATAATGGTCATTTTTTAGTGATTTTTTACCTACAAAGTGTGATTTCTTAATTAATTAGTTAAATATTTAAATATCTTTTAAAAGAAAAAAATAAAATCATTATTTACATTTTTATATCATATTATGACATTAATTAAGTTTTTATAATCATCCATGACTTAATTTCACATCATTGTTCGGGTTGGTGATTAAACTGACTTAAACATGAACAAACTATTATTAATGGGTCATTAGGAGGTTATTTTGTTGATGTATCATTATAACAGTAGGATAATGATATAATATTTTATTTATTTGGGTGATATATTTGATTATAAATAATTTTTAAGAATATTTAATCGATATTAAAATATTAAATAATTTGAATTAATGATTTTCCTCTTAGTATGCTTGATTAAAATGATTGAATTAATGATAATCGTTTGTTGATCATATAATTAATGGGTTCTCTAATTTTTCATAGAAGAAAAATAATAAAATAATAAAAATAATATTTATAAATTTAACCTGTTCTCATGAAAATCCATGTAAAGGGGCGATAAAAAGAATAGAGGAAATCAACCATCCCATGGACGCAATAGCCCACACATATGCATGGTTAGAGATTTCATTTTATATAGAAATAGATAAATGAATGATATATTTTATCATTTTAGAATATGAAATTTTATATTTATATATCATAATTTTTTTTAATTCAAAAATATGACTATCCATGTAAGGTGGTTAACAAAAATGAAACATAATGTTTTGTGGAGTCAGTAGTGTGAACACACTCAAATGCCATTTTTCCCTTTTCTTAGGGAAAAAGGGAAGGTTGGTTAAAGATTATAAAACAATTATAATAAAATAAAAGAATAATAAGGAGGAAAATGTTTTAATTTTTAAATATTGAAAATAAAATTTATAAATAATGAATTCACGTAAGGAAAAAGGGAAGAGGAAGAAACATATATAAATATAAACCTCACAACTTGAGTTGTCTCCATTGAGAATGGGGTAAAACTTTAGAGTGTTGGTATTTTAAGAAGATAGTAACCTTATTAATGGATATATGAGTGTTTATAATAGTTTTCATAAGATTTTACGATTAAATAATGAGATTTTTTCGGTGAGGGGAAGCGAGGATGGTATAACCCCTTTTATAAGTGAAATAGAGTGACAATCTTGTAAATACCCAAAGATTTTTAATAATTCGAAGTCATCTCAAGGAAAATGGATCCAAAATTGATAAATAATAAATAAGAGAATATAATAGGTTTATAAAACCTCAATAATTTAATTAACAAATATTTTTGTAATATTTTTACCTTTACCTCTTAGGTTATTCATTTTTACCATTTTGGTTTTTACAACGGTAACTAGTTTTTACCAAGGAAAATTTTCATTTATGTAGAAATATATAATGGAAATTATTATATAATTTGGATATAATGATTCCAAAATTTAAATCCATTTTTTTCTCAATTTTTTAAATTTATCAAAATTAATTTTAAAATATTAAATGTATAATGCATTAAAAGTAATTTTTTTAAAATAAAAATAAAATTATAAAATTTAAAATATGGGTTTATAAATTAAAACTAACATTTTTAGAATTTTAAAATCACAAATAAATTAAATATTTGGTCTTATAGAAAGGTATCATGATTTTATAACTAATACTTATATACTAATAATTTCATAAAAGTCATGTTATTTTTAAAAATGGTATCTCACACTATTTACCTAAAAATATTTTTTTTAAAAAACATATAAAAAAATTAATCATAGGTTAATATTTCTATGATAAATAAAAAAATATTTTTTTAATCTTATTCATGTTATAAAATTATAACATTTATTTTTTAATTAAATATACAAATTATATAAAAAAACTTCTTTAATTGAAAAATGATGTTTTTAAACATTAAATGTTTTTAATATTTTTAATTTATAAATAAAATATATGAATATGTTAGGTTATATATAATATAATTTAAATTTTTTTCAATTCTATCTATTAGGATAAATATACAATACTTAATAAAATATTTGTTTGAGAAAATATTACTTTTATACTAAATACGATTTAACAAATGCAATAATAATTAATTATTTATATTCTAAAATTAAAATTTACTAGTCCGTTGATTTAAAAAAAAATTTGAAAATTATATATACATTAATTGATATTTGAATAATAAAAATATTAATATTTATACATAAAGTATAAATATATATATTTATAATATTGTGCTATCCATTTTTTATTTCATTTTTATTTATCTTTTTTTGAGATTACTACTAAATAATACATGAATTCAGAATTTCTATGGTATATATAACCAAAAACTATATTTTCAATGATGATATTTTTAATGGATAGATTTCATTTCTATATATAATCTTACTAAATAATTCATTCATTCCACTCTTACTTTGTATGGAACAATTATTATTTCATATTATAGATTCTGTATATTACTTTCTACATTCATGGTGATTTTCTTTATAATAGGTTCTGTTTTTCTATTGAATATCCTCATAGTTAAATATTATCTTGGAGATATCCTAGTTGTGTAAATTTTATTTTTTTATATCTATTTCCCCTATTGATATATTCAATTTCAATGGATGAATTTCATCCATGGTTAGTAATAATCCATGGTGTGTGGTAATTATTTTTATATGTTTTTATAGTAATTTCCCACTTCTGAATGACTAAAGTGTCTTTAGTCTAGTTTATATCTTGTAAAAAATATTTCTTAAACATGTTTAAATACTTTTGAATGAATAAAGAAACCTCACATAAATTTATAAAAATTATTAATAATAATAACAACAAAAATAATAATGGATCTTAAATCATGGAGTGATACATTCTCCCCTATTAAATAAATTACATCATCTCAATTTTAATTATCATATACCAATAGAAATATCTAAGGGAATCCAAATTATAGTGATTAATTGAGATAAAATATCTAGAGTTATATCAAACTTTGAAACATGGGAGTCATATTCCCTTCCTCAAAATAGGTTTATCCATAATATTGAGTTTCTCGTCAAACATTTGGTCGAAGATTTTATTGCTATTTGGTATCAAGTTATAGAATATATAATCAATTTTTATAGTGTATTTGTTATATTGAATTTATATAATATCATTGTTCAATATAAAATGTGTACTAATTATTGTATAATTTTTTTTCATTAAGTTGAGGTAACCAATAAATCACTAAAACTACATTAAATTTATTTAAAAGAAGTATAATAAGATTTTAAAAGGGAAAATTATAATAAGATTAAACTTGAAATATAATAATTATAACAATATAAGGTTTATTAAATAATTAAATCTTTATGTTGTTGATTTAATGATCTGATAAATATCATTATATTTACTAGAGTTTCTAGAATGAAATTTCAATAACAAATCTAAAAATTAGGATTGGAGGGAATGTGTACCTTAAATATCATCTTCTACTTTAGGAGTAGTCTTGCATATGAATTTCTATTATTCTCTTAGTCATAGAGATTGGAAATTCTTGTAATATTGGTTAGTCCTTTGATTTTAGTGTTGGATTAGATAATTCCCTTGTTCCCCACACATACAAAATTGAATTATTAATGGTACCTTATGATAAAATCTATTTCTATCAATCATGATTACTGAAATCTTATTTTTTATACAATAATTTAATGAAAAATGAATGCCTCTTCCACATGTAAAGAATCTTACTACCCTCTTTAGGAAATCCCCTTAGTGTTTCTTTCCACATTTTGACATATAAGAAATTGATCATTCATTCCCTCATCATCTTCTCCACTTGATCATTCACGATACTGCATATTTCTCTTTTTTGGAGTCATTAGTAATTACAAAATATTCACACAGTTTATCATATTTCATGATAGTTTGTTTAAAATAATCATAAGGAATATCATTCCAAATATAATTCTATTTGGTGTTCATTGAGGTAATCTCTTCATTGTCCCTCACACCGTGGTTTTTTCTTGTTCACCTCATTATAAAACTAAAAGGGTTGAAATGAGTGTCAAAAAATTAACAATATAAGAGAATTATCATAATCCTAAGATGAATTTAAAACTTAAAATTCCTTGTTCTTTTATATTATCACACCGGAATATAGTTCCTTTAGATCAAACTATATTGATCTTAGTTTGACCTAGATTTCTTTATGTTGAGTTATATTATAATTCACAACCTAACCCCAAAAATTAACTAGTAAATAAATCCTACATAGTGTTTCATAAAAAGAATATGATCAATCTAAAAATATACCTAGGGAGTGTCAAACAATGTGTGAAGTTAGGCCTCTTTGACATACTCCATGTGATGATTTTGTTAATTAACAACACACACTTTAAACATTTATTACCTATAGGAACACATTTTCTAGTTATTCCACCCACTTATAGTATCTAGACATGAATTCATTTCTATGGAAACCATCTACTAAAGAATTTTCCAATATTTTAGTATATTATCCAACACCATGTCTATTTTATTATAATTATATATAGGTTTTTCACTAAATTTTTCACATCCTAATCCCAAGAATAAATAAACTAATCCAAAAAATAACAAAACCCTACTCTTCTACCAACTATAGTGTCTTAGGATAGACATGAATTTATTTTACAACATTTCCATAAGTTAAACATTACATCTGACAAATAATCACATAATCTCTAGAATAGAAGGTAGTGTATTTGAGGACTAGCTATATAAGAAACTTATTTTACAATCCTTATGAACATTTCTCCATAATTGAGCTACACTATACTCCCTCATATACTTCTTATTCAATATATTTATTTGTGCATGTTATTATATTTTTTTTATTATTTATAGTATTTTTTGATTAATTTGGTTACAACTCCACTCATGACTTAAGTTTTTTAATATCATATTGTGCTTTAAATGTTTAGTTTTTTATATTATGTTTAGTTTAATTGATTTTTATCTAATATTTATTTTTTTAATTTGGAAAAAATATATTTCATATTTTTAATCTTGTTCTAAATGATATATATATTTCACTCATATATATATATATATTGTATGGGTATCCATGTTTAAATATAATTATATATAATATATACTCATATATATATAGTGTTTTTTTGAACATATTCATATAATATGTGATTTTTTTCTATTTTAGTAGTGTAAAATATCATCTTACTCACTCTAGATTCCATATTCACAAACACTAGCTTTGATCGTGTTCATTCCATCTTCCCCAATGCATAGTGTACATCCCATATTTTTCATATGTACATGGTTGATCATCTTCCTCAATCCACGGCTATAGCAGTGTTCCCATTAAATGATAATGAAACAATAAATTTATGTATGGATGCATCACCATAGTTCAGAAAAGCTCAAGTATATCCCCATCTATCCTTTTATAGTAGCACATCGAAGGAACCTTCATCATCTCATTCTAGATCCTCCATGGATTTAATGCTTCATGACATCACCCACTTCTTTATTATTCATGTGCTACTCAAGATTCATGTGTATGTATCCCTCTAAAAAATAGTACCACCTCAGTAGAGGGTTCCCCAATTTAGTAATGTATGCACAAGGCCAGTTTAATAGTATCTCAATCATCTCATTTTAATGGTAGAAGAGTGAAGAATAAGAAATATTCCTTCATCCATAGGTAGCGGGTCTTCAATAGTGATGATAACACTAATAATGTCCCATGTTCTAATGATTTTCAATGGTTTGATGTTACCATTCCCGTTACTCTCCTATTTTAGTGGTAGAATAAACAATTAAGATATCACTTGGTAGTGGTAGATCCTCTTCACAAGAGTGGCGGTAGTAACCTCTCCTTTAGAGGTATCTTTGTTTCATTAGAATTTACACCAGCTGACCTATTTTTCGATCAATGGTAGAAAAAAATGGTAGATAATCCCCTCTCTATAATTCGATGGTAGAAGTAGAAGACACTTTCTATTAGTAGTTTATTTTTACAACTATTTATTTTCATCCTCTAGTTAAAATCTACAACTGCCAGTTATAAATTATGCTACTTCCAGTTTCTTTAGTTTTTTTTCACCATTTCCAAATTTCCATTATTTTCATGAAAATATTTTCACACTATATTTTTGATATATTTCATTGTTTTAATTATCAAAACTTTGTTTTAATTATTTTTATTATTTTATTAGTTTTACAAATAAATTTAATCATGCATTATCTATGAAACTTGGTTTGAATATTTTAAACAAGTTTCAAATACTATTTTATTTTATTCTTTTGATTTTGTTGAATCATACAACTTTAGTTATTCATATTTTATAATTATTTATTATTTATTATAATATATTTTTTAATTGTTTCTAAATTATTTATTAATATGGTTAAATGATTTGATTGTGTTTTTAATATATTAAATTAATGTTGAAGTGTTTTTTATATTCTATGATTCCAATATTTTTATTTATAGTCAATATTATTTCAATTTTCATGAAGATCATTGAATGAATATTCTAGAATTAGTTTGAATTATTAATTTAATATATTTTTTGGATCATATAAAATTATTGAAAAATTATATTTAGATTAGTTTAGATTCCTCAATATTTTTTGGGTAATCTATATTTATCTCCATGAGATTTATAGTTGATAATATTTTTATTACTTTGAATTACTATAATGTCTTTATTGAGTTTGTAGTCTAAATAGATTTATATTTAATGTAATCAATGTTTTCTTGATCCAAATATGATTACATGTGACAATACTCATTTTACTAAGAGTAATTCAAAGCAGTATTACTATGAGAACTTTGAATTTATCATGTGTTCAACTATGTTCATCATTTGTGATAAAATTTCAGGGGTGGAACAAATCAACTTTGAATTCATTCACCTTTTGGTGTTGATATACACCTTTTTTAGAATACCTAGAATACAATTTCTACATCATTCAAAAGGGACTTAAAATATTTTCATTAACATAAAACATTATGCTTCTATCCAGTTGTGTTATTTATTCTATAATTTCTAGTCTAGGTATAGTTCTTCACTTAAATCATTTCTCACATATGTTATAGTACCACTAAAAGGTATTCATCTAATGATTCTTACCTAATGAAAAACCAGTACACTTAGGTTAATGATACTCTTAGAAAATCCATGGTTATGCCTACATCCATAAAAGGTTGTGTGTTTTCTAGTTTATGGATTCACCTCACAATTTCTAAGATTGGGATTCATTCCACTCTAAAATTATGGGTTTATATTTCTCCCATTGAAAATTTCCCTCTCTACTTTATGGTGGGTTTCATACTCCATCGATTAGGTTGTGAAGGGTGTACTTGGTTGAATATATAAAAACACTATAAAATTATACATTCTCCCTATTTTTTTATTTAACAATACTTTATAGAATAATTTTAATATCATTGAAATTTTTGAAAAAAGACTATTTACCTTTCATATTGACCATTAGCCATTTACTTTCCAACCCAAAACTTGGTATCAGAGGTGAAACTTTTTAAGTATTACTTAACTCTATTTTTATTTTTCTCAATACCAACCATTAGTATCTAAGGAATAAACTTTTATTAATCTTTTTTTCTATTGAATTTTTATTTATACTATCAATTCGTGTTACTGGTTATCCTTAAAAGGACTATTTTAGGTTTGTTTATATTTTTTTGATTATTTAATATCACTTGTATCTTAGTCTATAAAAAGACTAAGGCGAGATCTTTTTAATAGATGGAATGTTAGGAGATTGAATTCTTTAATCCATTAAGGCCACCTCATTTCAATGGAAGTGATTATGGGTATTGGAAAGATCTAGTGGAGATATTTTTGATAAACATAGTTATTGAAAATTAGTTTATCAAGGATAAAAACTATAATATAACTAAAGTTTATCTTGATATTTTAACTAGAAATTATGATACAAAGTATATATTCTTTTAATTTAAAATTCACAAATTAAAATTATTTTTATCTTTGTAGAAGTTTGTATTATTATAAAAATTCTTGAAAAAATGGTCATCAATTTTGGAGGACTTAAAAAATAAATCATCAAGGAACTGAAAAATTTCTGAGGATATAGCTTGGAACTCATAAGGATGAATTTCAAGAATTTATAATGATTGACCATTAAAGTGTAAATGATATGTTCTACATATTTAAAAGTATTTTCAATAACATGGTTACACTTGGTGAAATAATGAACAATTACGTATTGATCAAGAGGATACTTAAATCATAACAAAAGAAGTTTAATTTAAAGAAACTAGTTATTTAAGAATGAAAATATTTTACAAAACCCTTTCTAGATAAGCTGATTTGATCTCTATTACAATACAATATTGAATTGAAGAAAAATGATCTTAATTATTCTAAAAATGGAATTAGAGTTTCTGTTAAACCTAAATATGTTTATTCTAAATATTATGGAGATTATTTATATTTTAATGTATCTAAGAAGGATTATTATCTAAATAAATTTGTTAAATTCATTTAATGGTACATAAATAAAATTTATTTTACCAAAAAAGATGAAGGAAAAAGAAAGATATACATGAATCATTTCAAAATAAGAGGTATGAAATGTACATACACTCTTATTTGTTATGAATGTAGAAAACATGGCCATAACAAATATGAGTGTAAAAAGTTGAAACATGAAGGTAATAATGATAACTATAAGAAGGAAACAAAACATTACTATCATTTTGGTTGAGTTGCACTGATGAATCAGACCCTAGTGAAGAATCAAAAAGTGATAAAGAGACTTGTAACCTTTCACTAATGATAAAGTATCCTCAAGTAATTGATCCATTTTATTATATGTTTAAACCTACAAATATATTTTTGGTGTATATATCATGTAACTTCAGTAATACTTCTAATTTTAATTTCGAATGAAATGACGTCAAGCACTATTCAAGGTGAAGAGAAATATGATAATATAGAATCTATAATGTATCCAAATAGGGATAAGTCTTATTTTTTGTTATAATAATTAGATTCCAATTTTATTCTATAATTATTTTGATAAGGGTTATACATGGAAGGTTTCAAAATTTATATGTTTGAAATGTCAGTTGTACGGACATCATTCCCTGAATTTTCTGTTTAGTTCCTTTAATCTCTTGGTATTACGAGAGTTTCAACCCCCACAAATTTACCTTCTCATATACCTTACAATAAATGTTCTAAATATTGTTATATATCTAAAAATTATGTTAATAAACCAATTAGACCTAATATACCATGGTTACCAAAGCATTTTTGTGTTTGATTTTTATAGGACTGCACAACGTGTGTTTAATCAAATGGCAGGAAAAACATATTCAATAGAGAAAGTATTTTAAATTTTATATTATATAAAAATTTTATAGTGACAAATCCTTTTGAAATAAATCATAAATTTATGGGGTAACGCTTATAACCTTATAACTAACTTTCTATTTGAAGGGGATCATTATATTTATTTATTTATTATTATTTAATCTTCTTAAGAGTTTTATCATGTAATTTTTAGGGGGAGTCTATAATTTGTTCTTAAAAATTTTTATGTACTTAAAGTAAAACTGTGTATTTTTATTCAGTCTAGTAATATAAATTTATATAGAATTAATTGTTACCTTTTTGTTTATTTACAAAAAGGGGGAGAAAAAAATGTTTTTTAATTTTTATGTTTGGTTTTGTAATCAAACAAAAAGGGGGATATTGTTTGTGCACGTGCTTATGTTTTATATGACTACATAGAGTATTGTTTGATTACATTTTTTAAAACTCCTCTCATTATTTAAGTAGTTTAATTTTATCTTGTTCTTTAAATGTGTTGTTTTTTATATCATTTTTATTTTAATTATTTTTTTCTTTAATAAGAGTTATTCCAAATGTTATATACATTTCAGTCTTAGAAACACACACACACACACATTTTATGTTTATATTTGTATAAATATGTTTATATATAATATATATTCATATATATATAATGTGTTTTTTGAATATATTCATATATTATGTGGATTGATTTATTTTTTTATGAGTGTATCGTATCATCGTCATAGCTTGGGATTTCCTATTCACAAACACCATCTTCGACCATACTCATGACATCTCCCTCCATGAGCTGTGTACATCCCCTATTTATCATATTCTTATAGAGTATTATCTTCTCCTCTCAACAGATGCATCAATATGTCCTTCAAGTGATCATGCGACACAGACATCACACATGGTTTCATCATCAAAGTGAATGAAAACTTGATCATCTCCCTGAATCTCCTTCCACAACAACACACTAACAACACCTTTATCTGCCTAGTCCAGCTTCTCCATAACAGTACATAATGACTTTAAAAACTCCTTTATTCTTCATGTAACTATCAAGACTCATGTGTAGGTATCTGTATAACCCACAACACAACCATATTAGTGGGTTACCCTATTCATTATTACATGAACAATGCTATTTTAATGCTAGATTAATCCTCTCCCTAGAATGGTAGTAGAGTGATGATGGTAGTACCATCCTTCTTCTAGTGGTACCAGGTCCTCAAGTGTGATGGTAGCATTGGTCATCTCCCATGTTCTAATAGTAACATAGGGTGTGATGGTACTGTTAGGACCAAAAAGGGCCTAGATACCCTGAGAGGGGGGGGGGGGGGGGGTGTATCAAGGTATGGATATTATTTTCCAAATTTTCCCTACCCCACTTGATCTTGACCTCTTTATTATAAGGTTATATTTGTTGAATTTATGTTTTAATGTTTATCTTATTCTATCCTTCTTTATCTAGAGATAATGCTTTGAATGAAATGAAGATAATTAAGAAGGAAGACACAAAGATTTTTACTTTGTTCACCCTCATTGGGCTACATCCAAGGAGCATACAATGATGATGTGCCAATGTAACAAATCCAATAAAGCTCACTGCCAATTTACATGGTTTGTTTCAGATCAATTCTATGCCCAAGCTCACTGCCTTTACAATGTTTAGGGTTAGCTCACTACTTTCCCAAGGGTCACTCTCTATTTCTCTCTCTCTGAATCACTACTGGTAGAAAGGATAACCTTCTTTCATATTCCTTTCCTCACTACTCTAAAAAGGATCCAATAACAGTTTATGGACTTATAGGTCAGTTCATTATAACTAATGAAATATTAATCCTTTAAAATTTATAGATGCTCTATTGATGTCCGAATTTCACCCACCAATGAATCTCACTTTGCATTGGGTGTACCGGGAAATTCCAATTTTTATGTGCAACCTTCACTGGGACTTGTGCTTAATTCCATTATTTTGTGAAAAATACAATTTTCTCACATCACTTATCTTATGTGAAAACACTTATTTTACATGAAACATCCATATTTTACGCACATCCTTTGGTTTACACGCAACCAATTCTTTTACATGAAAACTTTTCGTTTACGAGAAACTCCCTTGCGTACTCTAATATCGCACACCAGAGATTAGATACTCTCTAAATCTTGAGATGATATGAATGGGGGGTTCACTTCATATTTATAGGCAAAATCATCCCTACGTGAAAAAACCTCCTTGAGTGCATAATTATCTTCAAGCACAGAAAACACATCTTCCGCCTAACACTGTATTTCATGAACTGCTCCAATATTTCGTGCACCTCATGCCTTCACCAATTTTTGAGCTTCTGATCTCAAAAAACCTCTTGAAAAAAGGTTCATTCTTCTATTTCATGAAAAAATTTAATATTTAATGCACCTTACTTTGAAAAAAACAAATCTCTCTATTTTTTTTATTTTCAGGCCCAAAAATTTGGAAAACACTAGAAAATAGCACCCCCTTGAATATGCTCTTTTTGTACCACCTCCAGATCATCCATTCCTTTATCGCGGTTCTTCTATCAATCATCGATTGTCAACAACATCCCTTGAACCCAAAAAATCACCATGGATTCCCCCTTTTTCAAACGTAGAAACTCACATTGCCAACAAATAAAACATCAAAGCCTGCTTTTTCAATAAACATAACCAACCCAAAAATGATTCAATGATTGTTTTAGGGATTTTACCAATAATCTCACCATTTGGGTTTGTTGAAAACTATTTCATAATATGATACAATGTTAATGATTTATCCACCATTCAACTTTTTCGATTCTTATGGCAATCAAGGATTCACTCACCACATACTCTAAGTCAACATGAGAAATGCTCATTGTGAGAAATAAGAGTAAATAAAAATTTTAATCAACGAATCACTTCATTTCAAACACCAATTTTTGATACCATACGGATACCAATTTATGATTGTTGGAATACTTCTGACACCATTCCAACACCACTCTTCTACTTTTATCACAATTCTCATCTCCCATGATATCTATTCTTTGATCAATCATTTCTATCATCATCATATTTAAAACTCCCCCTGTCTTATTTCAAATTCAACTCCCCTTCATCTTTTAATTCCTCTTCATCATTCAACTACCCCTATATCACTGCTCCACCAATCATATTCTCCCCATATCTTTCATGTTTTCTCAAATATCCACAATGTATCCCCCTTGAACAATCACTATTTTCTCGCCCTTTTTCAAAAAACCCAAAGGTCACTCCTTTGCGATCTGTAATTATATGGGCACATACTCCAACTTCACAATTCTTGCTCAACCATCTCCTTGATAAAATTATAATTTATCTCAATGTGATTTGTTCGTGAGTTATGGATGTGATTTTTTCTAAAATTTATAGCACTTGAGTTGTCAAACTGAATTCCGATCGGAGACTTCACTTCAACTCCCGTATCATTAAGCTGTTGCAACATCCACAATAGTTGTATGTATTCTTGAGTGGATAAAATATACTTATCCTCTATAGTACTTAATGAAATGTAGTATTTATTCTTTATTATCCAAGGAATACACAATCCCCTAAGATAGAATGCACCTCCTGATGTTGATTTCCTTTGATCCACAAAAGCAGCCCAATCTGCATCAGTATATCCCAATAACTCTGACTGAGATCTTTCATTATATAAAGCCAAAATACACCATTACCTTGATATAACAAAGTATTATTTTCACTAAAATCATGTGGATTTCCTTGGGATTTCTTTTATATATTTCTTATTAGCATGTGAAGAATACATTGTTAGGCCTTTTTGTGTTCAAGTACAGTTAACTTCCGATATTTTTTCTATAGTTTTTGATTATTAACCATTTTTCCTTCATCATCCTTTGGTAGTTTCATCTTTGATGCAACTTTAGTCTTCATCACCTTGGAATATTCCATTTCAAATATTCTCAAAACCTCATTAGCATTTTTGTATTGAGAAATAAAAGTTTCATTCCTTCCTTTTGTCACCTGTAAAACAAGGAAAAATGTCAGCTCTGCAATAATTGACATTTCAAACTCACTTTTCATGAATTCTGAAAACTATCTGCACTAAGCTTCATCTAATCCAAAAAATATTATGTCATAGACATAAACCAACACCATCATCATTTGATTACTATGATTATTGAAATAGAGATTGTAATTAACTCCACAATGCTGGAAATCAAAATTCTTCAAATACTGATCAAGCCTTGACTACCATGCTCTTGGTGCTTGTTTTAGCCCATATAATGCATTATTTAGCCGAAAAACCTTGCTCGCATCCTCATGAATGAGAAAACCTTCTGGATGCTTGATATACACATCTTCTTCCAGAACCCCATTCAAAAATTTTAACTTGACATCCATCTGGAATACTTTAAACTTCATTTGCCCTACAATGGACAAGAATAATATGATTGTTTATAGCCTTTACACTGGTGAAACTGTCTCATCAACATATATAACCTATATCTAAGAGTATCCTTTTTACACTATTTGTTCTTTGTTTTGAATCACTGTGCCATATTCATTCATCTTGTTGCGATAAACCCATTTAGTTCTGACGACATTATTATCTTCTATCCTCGAAATAATCTCCCATGATTGATTCTTCTCAACTTGGTCAAGCTATTCATTCATATCTTGAACCTAACTCTAGTCACCAGTTCCTTATTAAAAACTTTTAGGCTATACCTATGATAAGTATCATGATTTCTATAGAGTTCCCATCATCCTCATCTGCAATGGCACCATCTTATCCCCCAATCGATCTTCTTAATGTCAGAAAAAACAAACATTCATCCTTTCAATACCATTGAGGACTTGGATATGATCAGGAGATATAATTCTACCCTTTTATGCACCACTCTTCCTGTTATTGAGCCCACTATTGAGACCCAAAAACATTCTCCTTCTCCTACATCATTTCTTCATCATGTTACCCTTAGCAATAAGCCATACACAAAACCTCTAAGCTTACTGAGTTGGAACTCGGTGTGGGAAACAAGAGATAGAGTTAAAAAAACCATCAAAAACAAATTTCACTCAATTAGACCCTTTCATCTTCAAGTATAATAACTGATTTGAATTAGTTGACATTCTGGTTCACATAAAATCACTACTTGGAATCTTTTTATTCCAATTCCCCTTGGATTGTATCCCCCCAAAATGATGAAACACTTGAAAATCATTTAGTATCATTTAAACACATTGGGATAGGGGATATTCTGGAATCCTCAAGATGAGGATTGTGGTTGATCCTAATGGGTCAACTCTTTGATTATTTCTTGTAGAGAATCAGAATAATTACTCACTTCTTCTAGCTTCCTAGACAACTTCAACTGCTCTGGCCATATAACTATGTATTCATTACCCACATGCTGAGCCTTTTTATGATATATACATTTTTCGGGCCTGACCTATCTCACCATTTGGGGTTTAAACCCACTAGTACACATTTCCTTCTTTGATGTTCCACCAAAATTCCATTTCACATGATTCCTTCTCTAAGTAGGAATATATCAACTTGACATCTTCCCTTGCTTTTTCCACCATTACATGGATCTTCCTCTTTCCTCCACTTTTCGATGTGGCACACGACATGAGAATTTACCAATACATTCTTTATTCATTTTTCTTTTATCAGTTGTTTGAATCTTGCCACCCTTTCTTGTTAGTGTTGAATTTTCCACTAATTTAACATTATTCTTCCTCACAAATAGAGTAGATCTCCCCTTAATCTTCCAGTTTTCTTCACATTCTCTCCAAGAGAGCTGTTGCGAGTATGGTAGAGGAGGTGATTGATACTACATTAGTTCAAATAATAGTTATTTTCCTTAGTTTATAAGTATATTGTTAAACTTTCCACATTTTCTTTTTGTGTATAATTTCTTATTATGCACCACTAGAGTCGAGAATCACCTTTCAAGTCCCTTTTCCTTTTTTGCTTTCTTCTTACTGCAATGTCTTTCCAAATTCCCATAATCAGAACATACAATACATTTTTCATCAAATTCATACCTCATTTCATTATTTATCATCCAATATGTTGATGTATCTTGAGTTATTTTTCTGATATTGAGCTCTGAAGCATCCTAACACATGATCATAGTGTGTCCAAATCTTAAACAGTAATAACATCTGATGAATGATTTATTCTAAGAGGTGTTCCTTTTAGACTTTTCATGATTCTTATTCTTATTCTCAGATTTAGAAAAATTTCTATCTTCATAGCATGAAATTTAATCTTAAGCCTCTGAACAAAATCTTGATGTATGACCATGAATCCCACATAAATAGAACATGCTATTATTACTTCATGTAGTTGCTTTTTAGGTATATCTCTAGTACCTATAATGTTTTTCTTATCTCTGTAACTCTTCAATGATCACTTCCCATTTTTCATAAGAAAGTATCATCATATCCAATTTCAGAATTCCCCATACTTTGTGGTCTTTGAGATAAGAAATTATGTTCTTGCTTCTCCTCAGAAATACCATACTTTATTTTAATTTTATTATCACTTGCCTAAGGATAATAAAATAGTAAGTTCAGTGCATCCTTTAACTTAGGATTTACTTTGTCATTTGATTTCTCAATTTCTTTCTTAACTGATTCTATCTCTGCCTCCAGTTTTTGAATCTTGTTATCTCTTGATTCAAGTTGGTAATTGAGATCTCTTCTAGGATTCCTTCTACTACTCATCTCATATTTCAATTCTCAAGTGATCTTATCTACCATATCACTTTGCTCTTTTATTTTAATTTTTTATTGAGGAATATAATTATAGATGGATTCTTTCTCTTGTTGTAGAATTTGATTCTTCTGAAGTATTTCAGATAGCTATGTACCAAGATCTTCACTTTTTTATTTTAGAATATGAATTTCATTTGAGTTCATATTCTTTCCCTTCACATTTGCTTTGATATTTTCTCTCTTTATAGACAACTTTTGTAGTTCTTCAACTTGAGAATAATTCTTCTCCCTCAGATCAGTGTCCATATCAATAATCCTTTGATTTAATCATCTTAACTTATTAACCTCAATTTCCATTGCTTAGATCTAGATATCTTTATATTTAATCTCTTCCTCTTACTTCTGATCCAATTCTTTTGTTTCATGGAAAAATTCCACTTTTCTCCTTCTGGGAGTTTCTTTATCACTTGCAGTTCGAAAATCACTTGGAATATTAGGTTCTTCACTCATTCCTTCTACATAATTAAATGAATAAGTATTTTCAGTGTATGATTAATCCAAACCATTATTATGTTCACTAATTTATTCTTTCAAATGAATCACACTCTTTCCATTGACACTTCCACACTGGGAAATTTCATAGGACTTCTGCTTCTTCTTTGAAGTTTTTACCTTTTTCATGACGCACAAAGATAAGAGTAGACTGAATATTTAACTTGAGTAATCGACTGAACCAAGTCAGAGAAAAAAAATCTGATAAAAAAACCTTCGCTATGAAACAAATTGTTAGGACTAAAAGGGGCCAAGATACCCTGTGAGGGGTGAATCAGAATATGGATATTCTTTTCCATATTATCCCTACCCCACTAGATCTTTAAATATTTATTATAAGGGTCACTTTTTTTGAATTTATGTTTTATTTTTTATCTTATTATTTCCTTCTTTAACTAGTTATAATGCTTTTAATGAAATATATAGAATCAAGTAGGTAGACACATATATTTTTACATGGTTCACCCTCACTAGGCTACGTCCATGGAGCATACCATGATGACGTGGTGATGTACCAAATCCACTAAAGTTCACTGCCAATTTACAATGTTCAGGATAGATCACTTCTATGCCTTGGATCACTGCCTTGACAATGTTTAGGGTTAGCTCACTACTTTCCCAATGGTCCCTCGATATTTCTCTCTCTAGATCACGCTCGGTAGAAAGGATCACTTTCTTCATCTTCCTTTGATCACTTCTCTAGAAAGGATCCACTCAAAATTTTTGGACTTTTAGGTCCATTAATTATAACTAATTAAATATGCATCATTATCTTTTGATAGATGCTTTATTGATGTCCAAATTTTCCCTACAGATGAATCTCACTTTGCACAGGGTGTACTGGGAAATTCCAATTTTTATGCACAACCTTCACTAGTCCTTTCGTGTAATTCCATTCTTTTGCGTGACATACACTTTTTTCACAACACCTATCTTATGCCCAAACAATTCTTTTACATGCAACCACCTTATTTTACGTGAGTCCTTTTCATTACGTGAAAACACTTTATTTACACACAACATCCATCTTTTTCGTGTATACTTTGGTTTACATGAAAACAATTATTTTATGCACAAACTTGTCGTTTACGCGCAACTCCCTTGCGTACTTCAATTTTTTGTGCCAAAGCTCAGATACTCTTTATGTCTTGTGATTCTACGAATGATGGATTGACTTCATATTTATAGTCAAAATTGACCCTGCGTGAAAAACCCTTCTTGAGTGCATAATCCTCTGCGATAACGGAAAACACATCTTTCACGTGACATCGTATTTTGTGCACTACTCCAATCTTTCACACACCTCACACCTTCTCCAATTTTTGAGCTTCTGATCTTGAAACTCCTCTTTGGTGAAAACTCCAATCCTATATTTCGCGCCACATTTAATTTTTTCTTTTTTGTATCACCTCTAGATCAACCATTCTTTTTTCGAGGTTCTTCTATCAATCATGGATTATCAAGAACATCTGTTGAACATGAAAAATCACTATGGATGCCCCCTTTGACAAAAAATTTAACTTATAAACCCACCTTTCCAATAAATGAAACATTGAAGCCCACTTGTTCAACAAACACAACCAACCCAAAAAATGATTCAATGATGCCTTGAGGGATTTTTTACCAAGTGGTACCATATATAGTTTCTCCCTTGAGTGCATAGTATCATATAAATTTATAGCATAACATGGTAATGGTAACACCTCCTCACATCAATGGAAGTAGAAACCACTTTTATAGCGGTAGCTCTATTTCAACAGAAATGAAACTGGTTCCCCTGTTTGTTGTTCAATAATAGAATAAACAACATTAGATCCTCTATTTTTTTATCAACAATAGTGGTTGAAGACTCTTTCTAAAACAAATTAATTTATAAAACTGGAAGACTTTTTCCACTAGTTAAAATCTGCTACCACTTATTATAAATTCTATGACCTCCAGGTTCTTTTGTTTTCTTCTACCATTACAAAATTTTATTTATTTTCTACAAATTATTTTCATTATATTTTTTTGTTATATATAATTTTTTTAATTACTGTAAGTTTTTTTAATTTTTTTAGTATTATAGTTATTTTATAATTTATTTTTAATCATGTAAATCTATTAAATTTGTTTTGAAATATTTTATACAAGTGTAGATATTATTTTAATTTAGTCTTCATGTTTTGTAGAATCATATATTTTATGTTCTTCATATTTTTGATATATTCATTATTGATGATATTCCATATTTTAATTATTTCTAAATTATTTATTAATTTGGTTAAATTATTTCAATGTGTTTTTAATATATAAAATTCTTGTTAAAAGTGTTTCTATATTTTTTACATTTTGATATTTTTATTTATAGTCAATCTCATTGTGATTTTAATGAAAATAATTGACATAATATTTTAGAATTAGTTTTAACTATTTATTCATTATATGTTTTGGTTCATTTAAAATTTTTCAAAATTGTATTTAAATTAGTTTTAATTCCTTGATATTTTTGATCAGTCTATAATTATCTCTATGAGATTAATGGTTTAATATGTTTTTATTAATTTTAATTGTTATAAAGATTTAGTCAAGTGTTTATCCCAAAAAGATTTCTATTTAAGGAACTTGATGGTTTCTTGGAATGACCATGATTACATATGACAATACTCATTTGAATTAATGAAATTTACATCACTCACACTCTAAGAAAATTCAAGAAATCCTATACTCAATTATTTTCCACATTTGTGAAGAACTATCAGGTAAGGAAAAAATCATCTTTAACTTCATCCAACCTATTGAGTTTATCTGTACCTTTTTTGGAATGAATGGAGTACAAAACCTACATCTTTCGAATGGTTATGAATTTATAATTTCATTAAGAATAGTCATTCAGATTTTATCTGGTTGTATTGTCAATTCCATCTTTTATATTATGGGTAGAGGTTTTTACTTAAATAAAATTTCACACATGTTTTACTACCTCAAAAAAAGTTGTTATTGTCATGATTAACTGACTAAATTTTTTTACACTTAGGTTGGTGCCACTGTCTGTAAGAAATCCCAAGTTATGTCCCTCCCATAAAAGGAAGTGTATTGTTTGGTTTGGGGATACTCCTAAAAAAGTCCTGTAATTTTTCATGAGTGCAATTTAGTTTCTCATAATAATGGGCATTGGTGGGGTGGATCATGAAAGTAATGTTAAATAAACTAATGTTTGTTCTAAATTTGAAATATTTATCATGGTTTTAAGATTATTTTCATGATTGTGTTAATCTCCCATGGATCATGTTTGTTGAATCATTTTTTCATAATATTTTTATTCAATTATTTGGTTATTCCATGTATTATTCAAGGATTTATGATATTTTAATTATTTGAAATAAATTTTCTTATGTATCAAGATTGTATCCAAATCCCAATATAATTATCACTTAAGATATTTGATTGTTATTTCTTATGTTTACCATTTCTGAGATCTGATCTCACTCATTTACAATTTTTTTATTTCATCGAGTTAAAAATATGAATATTGTCGGGTAATAAAGGTAATTGAATATTGACTAGAGGTGTGTTGAATATGAATTTATCAAAATATCAAATCTGTTAAAAATTAGTGATGAATCATTAGAAAATAAAAACAATAGAGAGAACATATAATTTTTTAGTGGTTTAGCCCAATATCAATAGTCCAATCTACACACCTCAACTGATTTAGTATGACACATACTATAAAAGAGATAGAGGGATTCATGCTGTTTTAAAAATGTGGTTTTAGATTTATCCAATTGTAAAAGTATATCACTATCTATTTTTTAGTGGATTCCAAACTACATCAGTTGAGGTGTGAAGAGTAAACTATTTTAATTAAACTGAACCACTAAAAAATTATATGTTCTATATATTGATTTTATTTTCCAATGATTCATCACTTATTTTTAATAGATTTGATATCTTGATAAATTTCTATTCAACATGCCTCTAGACCATATTAAATTACCATTCTAACCCAACAATATTCATATTTATAACTTGAGGAAATGAAAACATAAGAAATGAGTAATCTCAGATCTCAGTAATTATAAATATAAAAACTAACAATCAAATATCTTAAGTGATCATAATATTGGAATTTTGGTTTAACCATGATACATAATAAAATTTGTTCCAAATAATTAATAGATCATAAATCATTGAATAATACTTTTCATAATGAAGTAATTTAATAAAAATAGTATGAAAACATGACTCAAAAAAAAAATCCATGAGAGATTAACAAAAACATGAAAATAATCATAAAACCATGAAAACTATTTCAAATTTGAAACAAAAATTAGTGTAATTAAAATTACATTCATGATCCACACCACCAATTCCAATTATTTTGAGAAACTATATTTTACTCATGAAAACTTATCCCATGTTATATAAAATTTAAACCAATGCATTAAAGGATGATATAAGACCACACATGTTATCATCCATACTTATGAGTTCCACTAAAAATCAATCACTTATCACATTATAAATAACCCAAATAAAAAAAAATGATATTTATAAATATATAACGATGAAAATCAGTAACTTATATATCATATGGAACCCATGGAATGAAAATGATTTTCTTTGAATGCATCTCAAAGAACCCATGTAAATAAATTAGTGTAATTTGTTTTTATATAAGTAAATAATTAATAATTCCATTAATAATCATAACATGATAAGCCCATTGAAAATAAATTGGTAAACAAAAAAATAATGTAAATTTATTGGTAAATATTTTTCAATCAAGATAATAATTTATAATATATTTACCCTATTTAGAAAACAGGCATAGAGTAAAGTAAAAAATATCCCCACATTAATCCCTTTGAAAATAAGAAACATTGATACATTTAAAAAACATTTATACAGAAATTTTTATAAATAAATAAATATAAGATTTTATGTTAAATAAAATTAAATATATTAAAATAATTATCATTAAAAATGACAAAGATTAAAAAATGAGGTGTTCATAAGGAAAAAATTAAAAATATAGTCTTTTTACAGTTTGAAGAAAATGGAACATATGAAAAACATTAAAAATTCCATTAGTTATTTTGAAGATAATAAAGTAGTATAAAATGAAAAAGATAAATAATTTAATTAAATATAAGGAAATTTTGAAAAGAATCCATTGAATTTGTACAAATAAAAAGGTGTTCTCGATTAGAAATAAGATACAATATTTTTTTACTTATAAGAAATAATTTGGGTAAAATATGAGTTAAGGGGAAATGAAATTACATGGGGACATCTAAAACCAATTGTTTATAAAAAATAGACGATGATAGGTTTTATGAAGAATTAAAATTCCATAGATGAATTATATTTTAAAAATATTTTTTATTTGAAAATAAAATTAGAAACAAAACCCATATATTTCAAGTAACATTATGATCAAAACAACTTTCAAGTTGCTTAACTTTTTAATCGAAGGATATTTAATGAAAATAAATTATATGGATCTTAAAAACCCATTAATATGGTATAATAAATCTCTTATATATTAATCACTCCATATTAATATTATTATGAATCACAAAAATAAATTTGTCTCAAAAAAATTAAATTTGAGATAAAGATCCTCGTTCCTTGTTTCCCCATATAGTCAAATGCACTCTAATATAATACTTAAAAAACATAAATATCATAATAAAATATTTCCATACCACTTTAATATACATAAAATTCTATAAACATCATTTATAATAATTATTTATATTTAATTTAATCAGTTATTACTTATTTTTGATGTCACGTGTTAGTAATCATGATCATTTTGAATTATATTCATAATAAAAGTGTTGTTGTTTTATCCTATCACGAACTAAATAATTAAAATTTAATTAAATTTAATATAATTTATGAATTATAATTATTTACTATTTTTTAATTTTATTTCGTGTGTACTTTATTCTTTATCATAGGAGATGAAATCGACATCAGACATTTTTGGGTGATTTTTAACCTATCAAGGCTATTTTATTAGTTAATGAGAAAAATATCAATTTACCTTTTCCAAAACTAGAATTTTTTTATTTAAATATTTATATCATATTAACTAGTAAATATGTTTTAATTATCATCCATGATATAATTTCATAGCATTATTCAGTTAGGTGGTAAATCGACCCTAACATGAACATACCATGCTTAATTGATGATTATGAGGTGATTTAGTTGTAGTATGATTACACAAGTATTTAATTATATTATTTAGTTTTCATTGGTGTGATATATCATAATTATAAACTTTTTGAAATAAATTTTAATATATATTTAATTATTATGTAAATTTAATTAAATATTTTCCCTTTAGTGATCTTGTTAAAAAAATGAATTAATGATAAATGTATTTTGGTCATATAATTAATTGGTTATACAATTTTTTATACTCCAAAATTATTGATATCATAAAGAAAATATTTATACATTAAATTATTTCTCATTACCATCCATTTATGGAACTAATGAAAATGAAAAAAAAATCAATCATCCCAGGGAGGTGGTTGTGCACACATACACATGGGACAATTTCATTTTCCACAGACTTGGTGAAATGAATAATAAATTTTTTAGTTTAAGAATAAAAAATATGTTATATATATATTATAATTATTTATTAAATTAAAAATTATAACTATCCATGGGAGGAACGAAAATGAAACCTGATGTTTTTTAGAGGCAATAGTCTGCACACACACAAATGTTGCTTTCAATTTTCATAGGAAAAATGAATGATTATTAAGGATTGAACCATAATTGAAATAAAATCCAGATATATTAATTATAATTATTTAATATTTTTTATAGTGTAAAAATAATTTTTACAAATAAAAAATTCACATAAGAAAAAAGGATAGAGGAAGAAGTGGTTAAAAATATACACCTCGCTACTTGTTTTATCTCGTTTGTGAAGGAAGTTAAACATTTAAAGGAGGATATTTTTTTAAGTATATAACCTCATTAAGGTATATAAAAATGTTTATAGGAGGTTTGGATATATTTTATACTGAAATAAGGTTTTATTGTTTGTGTGAGGGGATGTGAGGAGAGAAGGGACCTTTTTATATGTGAAAAAGAGTGATAATTTTTTAAATACCCAAAACTTTTCATTAATAGTAAAAAATATCAAAAAAATGAATAAAAAATTTATAGATAATAGATAATAGAATATATAAGGTTTATGAATAGATTAAAAAGTCAATTAAAACATTTTCTAACATGTTTGGTCCTTTACCTCTTGGGTTACTTATTTTTACCATTTTGGATTTTACTATGGTTACTATTTTTTAACTGGATAATTTATTCATTATGTATAAAAATAAAAAAAATTATTATACAATTTGTAAATAATTTTTTAAAACTTAATATAATTTTTTATTCAAATTTTAAAGGTTATAAAAACTAATTTTAAAATAAAAAATGTACAATGTATTAAAAACAATTATTTTTGCTAAATATAACTTATATTCTTAAATTTCAAATATGGGTTTATAAATTTTAAAAATTGTAGTTTATATTATGAATTAATTTAAAATATACATATTTGAACTTAGAAAACCAATTCATAAATTAAGAATTCAAACTTATATATGGATATTCTTATACAATTCCAGTAATTTGTAAAAATGGTATTTTACACTATTCACCTAAAAATAAACATTTTTAGAAAAGTATAAAAAATTAATATTATGTGTATATTACATGATAAACCCAAATATTATGTTATATTTTTCTAATTATGATTATAAAATTCATAAATTTATTTTTTAAATAAGAAAAAAATATAAAGAAAAAATTATTTTATTAAAAACTTGACATTTTTAAACATTATGTGTTCTTAATATTAACTATTTATAATTTTAAATATTTTAATATATTATTTAATTTATTAATATTTTTTAAAAGTGTTAAATTTAATCTATTTGTATAAAATATAAAATTCTAATAAAATGGTTCTTTAAAAAAGTATTAATTTTATAATATATATATTTTAAAAAATACTATTAAAATTATTTATTTATATTTTAAAATTTAATTTTTATAATATAGTGATATTAAATTATTTATTTAAATTTTATATATACATCATATAATATTTTAATAATAATAATTTTAATCTTTATACACAATATATATAAATATATATTTACAATATTTTATTATCATATTTTTATTCTATTATGTGTTATATTAATTATTGTTTATTACTTAAAAATACATGGCTTTACCATAACTATTGTATATATGACATATGAACATCTTTTCAAAGAATGTATTTGAAAGGAATATATCTATAATTTCTCTATTTTATTCTTATATATAAAATTAATAAATATTTCACTCATTCCACTCTCACTTCACAAGGTATAATTATTATTTCATATTATAGATTTTTCATAATGCTTTCTCCTTCCATGTTTATTTTCCATCATTATATGTTTTGTTTGGATATTGGTGATCCTCAGGGTTGAAGATGGTCCAAGACATTTCATACTCATGAATTTTTAATATTTTTCAATAAATTTTTCTTTTTTGATATAAATACTTTTAATGGATATATTTCATCTATAGTGAGTAACAATCCATATTGTGAAGAACTTAGTTTTATGTGTGTCAGGAACCAGTTCGAGTATCCTGGTAGCCTGATAACTGATATGACCCTGACATAGCCTGAAGGGCGCTCCTGATCCCCCTGGGTTGGCAATTATCACTTGGCATCATACACCATGCAAGTGGGAATGAATTTTCCCCAAAACATATCAGAAGAAAGGCATGCAAATCAAGATTCATATAAAATAAACTCCCATGGGCGTAAATTACTAGAGTACAACCAGACATAAAAATCCCAAAGTACTATAACCATAGAACCAAATAGAAAAAAACATCCTAAGTCCCTGAGGACACAATTCACCAAGACCAAGGTTCAATAGCTGGATCCTCATCCAAGAGATCCTTTCCCCTTGCTCAAACCTAGAAAATGAAATTCTAAAAATACCTAAAGAAAAAAGTAAGGTGTGAGCCTAAGCCCAATAGGATACCACCAAAGATTCCACAATAGATTACAAATATAGATTATCCAAGGAAAGTATTTCAATTTTCAAAATAAATGGGTTAGAAAATTTAAAATAATATTTAAAAAACTATCTAAAAATTTTCAAAATGGTGGAAAATACTTTTAAAGAATAGAATTTACTTTACAAGAGAAGGAATTTTTCTAAATATATGAGAAAAATAGTTACATAAAATAGTTTATATAAAATTAACAGACATGTAAAGTAGTTCAGAAGAATTGGAATATATTTATTTATCAAATTTAAAGAACAAGCGAGTAAAATGGTCATCTACCAAAAGGTATGATTGTATTTTTGGCTATAGGACACCCCACTATTTAAGTGAAATAAAAAATATATGTGAACACATATCCCCCTAAAACTGGACAGAGGTGACTCATCACCCTCCCTTTCGAGATATAACCCACTGCATGCATGATTTTGAACATTGTAATAGTGTAGAGTGTGTCTAAATAACACAACAAATACCTAAGGATTGTATGTGATCTTACACAATCAGTGATGGGTAGTTTATTTTAAGGCTTATGAAAATATAGTTAAATCCCATTCTTCTAATGCCAATTTTCCATTTAAAAACAAAATAGGTTTTATTCTAAAACATGTCTTTTTTACAAGACAAAACCACTGGGTTTCTATCAAATCATTTTAATCCATTTTCACAAGATTGAAATCCATTCAAAAACTATTCCATCATTTCACAATTCACTTACACAATTAAATTAAAAATTTTAGTTGAAATCATTTCCATAAAATTCACAATTTAAATTCAAGAATTCTAATCAACCAATTTCCCTAAACACTCCCTAATTCAATGGAATTGGGGGTTTTCCAATGTCTCATAAAAAACAATTTCAAATCTCCCAATTCAATAGAATTGGGTTTTATCAAATAAATTGGAAGAAAGTTTGATTAATTGAACTTAAATTAGAAATTGAAATAAATCAAACAATACGAAGTTAATAAATTTGGATAATTTAGACAGAACCACCTACCTCTTCCCAAAACTCTACCCCCACAATGAAACCCATTAATGATAATGAAGGTGAAAAAGACCTCAAAAAACAACCTATAAACAATATACAACATCACAAAGAATAGATCCATCACCATCAAGATAATCTATCAGAATCCCAAAAATAGGAGAAATAGAGAAACAAAAATAACGAGGGAGAACACTTTCCCAGAAATCACATCGCAAACATAAAGATGATCCAAAGACAAACGAAAGGATTCAAAAGGGCTGGATAAGTTTAGGATCGCATGGGAAATGACATAAGATGAAGAAGTCATTGAGTCAATAAGGTTTGCTTATTAATTTTACATTCCTCTATGTTTTGAAAATCACAAACACTCTATCTTAATGAAAATCAAATTTTCCCTATGCTTTATCTTAATAAGGAAAATTTTCCTACCTCCAGGAAATTTTATCCTTACCTATGTTTTCATTGTTCATTTTAAGGTTACTAAATCTAAATATTTTATTTATAAAGGGTAAAATTAAGTTTCATATATAAAACCACATAATCCTATAAGTCCTTAGTTTTAGAGTGCCTTGTTTTTAGGTTATGATTTAGGGTTCTGAATTCTCTAAAATTCAGACTCTAAATTCTCTAAAATTCTGACTCCGATTTCAATAAAATTCATACTCAGAATTATTTGAAATATAGACTCTGAATTATCTACAATTCATACTCCGAATTCTATGAAATTCAGACTCCAAATTCTCTAAAATTCAAATTCTGAATTCTCTGAAATTCAGACTTTGAATTCTATGAAATTCAGACTCCAAATTCTCTGAAATATAGACTCTAAATTCTCTGAAATTTAGACTCTGAATTCAGTGAAATTCAGACTCCGAATTCCTTAGAATTAAGACTCCGAATTTCTCATAATTCAGACTCTGAATTCCTCATAATTCTGACTCTGAATTTATCAGAATTTTGAATCTGAATTCCTCAAAATTCAGACTAAGAGTTCCTCAAAATTCTGACTCCAAATTCCTCAAAAATCTGACTCCGAATTCCTCAAAATTCTGATTCCGAATTCTTAATAATTCAGACTCATAATTCCTAATAATTCATATTCGGAATTAATTAGAATTCATGTTAAAAAATATATAGACTTCTGGTTCCGTATTATTTGGAAAAAAGAATCCAAATATCCATGATTTATAGTCTTTAAATTATTATTTGCATAGAATTTGAACTTTTAGTTTTCCTAGACTCTGAAAAATAGTTTTGTTTAAGCAACCTTATTTTTCTTATAAATGTTATAGTTATGCAACAATGTATTACTTCTTTTTTATAATTAACCATTTTTTGAGTGAAACATATACAATTCCCTCTAAAATAGAAGGAAAATTATGACATTTGGAGGGAGCCGACTGTTGGAGAAATGTCTCTAAATAAGATCTCATTTGAATGAGATCATTACTGATCCATCACTCTAGAGATTTCATGTTGCTGAAGTGATTTATAGAGGGAGAGACTACCATGCCTTGTTCATACTGAAAATCTTGTTTAGATTTCTTTGTACGACTCCAATTATTTCTGTGAACAATCAAGGACTTCTGGGGATAGGAAGGCAGAGGTGCCGACTGCCTTTATTTTCATGGACTTCTGAGGATTGGAAGACATAGGTTTCAACTACCTTAATGTTTGAGGGCTTACGAGGATTTCAAGATAGATTCTGATATTCATATTGAGGGCCTACCCAGGTGTGGGTAAGATAAAAATTCTTGAAAGTATAAATCTAGATACCTTTTTCTAAGGTTGTTGGATACCCTTCTCTCTGGGTTAAAAGATTTCATACTGGAAACTTGTTTTTGTTTCAAGTTTATTTCCATGGTTTTTTGATAAAGGAAGAAATTATAACCTTCTTATACTTTCTTTTTTATTTGTATACTATGATAAGTAAGATTCTATACACTTTAAGGTAGAATATTTTCCTTGTAAACATCTCTTAAGTTTCATTTCTAGAATTATATTTCCAGAACCTAGAAAGTTTGTAGAACTAAAAGAGGTCTTTTGAATTAACTTGTTTAACTTTGTTAAACATAGTTTTCCTTAAGGTTAAAAAAGAATGATTTTAAACATACAATTCACCACATCTTGTAATTGAGCTTCTAAATTCATATTTCGATCCTACAGTTAGTATCAGAGGAGGTATCTGAAATACTTATGTTCACATATAATTTTTCTTGCTCAAGTTTTAATTGTTCCACAAATTTTACTTAGAATTTTTATCTGTTTCTACAAACTTTTTTAATTAACAAGTTTTTGGAGAAATATATTTTCATTTATATGGCAGGAATGAATTTCAGGGATTGACAAAAAAAATCTTACTAGACCACCTATATTTGATGGGAATGATTATGAATATTGGAGAGATCATATGAAAACTTTTGTTATTAATACTGGAGTGCAATACTTCATTATTCATACTAGATATTACAATATTCTTGATAAGGAAGTCAGAACTTTTACTAATCAAGAAAAGTCAGAATATCAACTAAACTACAACGTAAAAAAATACTTTGTTGTGTTCCCTGGCCAGGAATATATATAGTCACATTTCTTCTTGTGAAGCTAGAAATTTTATTTGGATGAAATTGGATGTTACTTATTTTGGTACATCCAATGTTATATAAACTATAAGAGCTATGTTTAAAGCAGAATATCATGGATTTATATTCCCTTATAGAGAACCAGTGTGCAAGGTACAAAAAAGGTTTAGGACTATTGTTAACATTTTACAATCAATGGGTGAGAAAGGTTTAGATGAAGAGGAATTTGTGGAAAAGATTATAGATATCAAGCCTAATGAGTGGGAATCTAAGTGAACAACTATTCATGAGAATAAAAAAGATTATCAAATTACTCTTGATGAGATTTTTGGAACTCTTTTCAACATGAGACATGATCGAAAAGAGATGATGATATGAATAAGATAAATAATGGAAATGGAAGTGTTGTCTTTACTACTACAAAATCCAAGACTCTTGAAAGGATTACAAGATCCAAGTCAAAGAAAGTCACTATTTTATCTGAATCAAGTGAAAGTGAAAATTATTAGAATGAGCTATCTAATCTTTCTCGGAAGATGAATAAGATAGTTGGAAAGAAAGACTTTTAGTATAGGTTTAAGAATATAGAAAGGAAGGACAAGAAAAAATCAGAACTCACTTGTTATGAATGAAAAAGAGAAGGAAATATAAGGCCAGATTGTCCTATGCTTATGAAAAAATATAGAAAGGAAAATAATTCAAATAGAAATAGAAATAGGAACTACAAAGCTAAAGCTGAGAATGTTTTGAAAGCTAATGACACATGGGGTGCCAGTGGTAGAGATTCTTCTGATGAATCCTCAGAGTATGAATCTTCTGGTCATAAGAAACCTGGTCTAATTTCCAAGCCACCGATAGAAAATCATTTTCTAATGGACAAGGTAAAAATTGATGAATCCATAACTAATATATCGCTAAATTCAAATTATAGTGATAATAAATATTGGTAACCTTCGAATGAAGAATCCTCTTCTGATGAAGATAATACTTTATCTACTAATAATGAATTTTGTAGGTTTTTTAAGTTTCTAGAGAATGAAAATTATAAACTCAAAAAAAAAACTTGTTAATAAAAATTCTAGAATTTTTATTCTTACTAAAGATGTATCAGATATTTCTAAATATCTTGATAAGAAAATTTATGATTTTGAAAGTATTTCCAAAAACCATGAGGATGTTAATTCTAAGAAGGATATACTTTATAAGGATTATGAAAATATAATTTCTAAGAAAAATATTTTAGATACTAACTATAGTGATAAGACTAATGTTTTTGAGGATATAAATGTAGTTATTAGACTGATGTCAAAAATATTTTCCTTGAGGAAGTGTTTGTAAAACTTTTCCTTAGGTAAGGGAAACTTTGATAAGATGTATTCCAAAATTTGACCTCTAAAGAAAAATTTTGGATTTGGTTATACTCATTCTAAAAGAGTTTTTATTAATAACAATTTTTTACCCAAAGTGGTATATTCTTCACTAAATTTTAGTGTGGTGAACATTGGGAAAAAATTGTTCTTTAAACAAAAATCAGTCTTTAGGTTTTTATAAAGCTAATTTTCTAAGAAAATGTGGATACCTAAAATTTTAATTTCTGAAGATTCTGGATCCAAGAAATCTTGGGTTCTAAAAGTCTAACACCCTTATTTTCTAGAAAATAAATAAATTAACAACATCAATACATAGTACATGGATTGTGTATGTTCTTGTAAAATGACTGGTCACAAATTTTTTTTTGAAAAGTTTATCAAGACGAAAGGATGAAAAATTAACTTTCAGAGATAATGCTCAGGGAGAAATTATTGGTATAGGTAACATTATTATTCTTGGAAAAAACATTGATTTCAAATGTTTTATTTGTTAAAGTTCTTAAGCACAAAATTATTAGCATAAGTCAATTATGTGATGAAGGTTTCCTTGTGAATTTTAGGAATAATAAGTACTTAGTACACAATTACAACTAAGAGTTTATTCTTTTTTCCCATAGGAAAGAGAATGTATACACACTGAACTTAAAAGAACTTAGGTGCTAAGACCTACATTTCCTTAGTACAATGGAAGACCAATATTGGTTAGGGCATAGAAGGTTAGAACACTGCAAACTTAGAAACTTATGTAAATTCTCTAAGAAAAGACTTTTTAATGATCTATCAGAGCTTAGATATGATTCTTCAAAAGTTTGTGATCCTTATTAATATGGAAAGAAACATAAATCAATATTTAATTCAGTCAGTGAAGTCTCAAATTCTAATGCATTACAGTTGGTACATATGGATATTTTTGGTTCAACACAAACTAGAAGCATTAGAAGAAAATATTATGTATTTCTCCTAGTTGATTATTACACAACATTTACACGAGTCAATTTTCTTGAAAATAAATCTAAATATTTTACTTATTTTAAAATCTTTATATCCCAAGTTAAAAATGAGAAAAACCATCCATTGATAAATAATAATATTGATCATGGAGGAGAATTTTAAAATTCTGAATTTGAATTGTTTTTTAGTAGAAAAGGTATTAATCATAACTTCTCACCACCATGAACCCCTCAACAAAATGGTGTTGTTGGAAGACGAAATCAAATTCTTTAAGAGATATCAATAACCATGTTGAGTGAGTATTCTATAGACAAACATTTTTGGGATGTAGCTGTAAGTACTAATTTTTATACTATAAATTGAGTTTGGATTATACCTTTTCTTAATAAAACCCCCTATGAGTTATGGAATGGTAGAAAATCTAGACTTTCCTACTTCAAGTAATTTGGATTCAAAGTATTCATTCTGAATACTAAATATAATTTACAAAAATTCGCACCCAAATATGATGAAGGAATTTTCGTAGAAAACTCCATAACTTCTAAGGATTATATAGTTTTTATAAAAAACGTGTACTATTGAAGAAACAATACATGTTAATTTTGATGAAAGTAATCCTTTTGTTTTTAAACGCCCTCAACCTACATCTATGGATGTGTTTTAAAAAACTGATTATCAACCCTTGATAGAACATCCTTCTGATAAAGAAAATGTTCAAGAAAATGTTTCTAAAACATTTACCCCAAAATATTTCCTACCATATATTGATGTACAAGTTGTACAAAACCCAAATCAGTTGTTTCTTAAGAATCATCACAGTGATAGTATCGTTGGTGACAAAAATAAACCTGTAAGGACTAGAAGTTCCTTAAGAAATAATGTAGAAAATCTAGCATTCCTTTCTCAATTAGAACCAAAACTCATTGATGAAGCTTCAGGTGATGATTATTGGAAAAAACCATGTAAGGTGAGCTAAATGAATTCGAAATGTATACTGTCTGGACCTTGGTTGAAAGACCTAAGGAAACTTCTATTATTGGAAAAAAATGGGCCTTTATAAATAAGTGTGATGAAAATGGTATCATAGTAAGAAATAAATCAAGATTAGTTGCTAAAGGATATAATCAACAAGAATTAATAGACTATGAATAAACCTATGCTTTAGTAGCTAGACATGAATCTATCCATATTCTACTTTCCTTTGCATCATTCTTTAACTTTAAACTTTTTCAAATGTATGTTAAATTTGCCTTCCTTAATGGATATGTTCAAGAGGAAGTTTTTGTTGAACAACCTCTTGGTTTTGAAGATAAAAAACATCTTGAACATGTTTTCAAACTTACCAAAGCATTATATAGACTTAAACAAGAAACTAAAACCTGGTATGATAGACTTAAAAGATTTTTGTTATAAAAAAATTACATTAAGCTAAATGATGATCCAACCCTTTTAATAAATAAATATTAAAAAATGTTTTGATTTTTCAAATTTATGTTGATGAGTTTATATTTTGTTCAACTCAGCAATATTTAACCAATTTGTTTGCGAATCTAATGAAATATGAGTTCAAAATGAGTATTATAGGTGAGTTAACATTTTTCCTTGGATTTCAAATTTCTCAAAAACCATAAGGAATTTATATATCTCAAAATAATTATATTAAAGATCTTCTTAAAAATTATAGATATGACAACACTAAGAGTATAAGTACTCTCATTGGTACCTCAAATTCACTTGATCTTAATGAAGCTAGAAAATGAGTGGATCAAAAATCATTTAGAGGTATAATAGGAAGCTGAAAAATGAGGTATAATGTAGCACTTTCCATAGAATATGGTTTGAGTTTTACCAAAACACAAATATTGTGTGATAATACTAGTTCCATTACCTTAATTAAAAAAACCTGCAGATCACCCTCATGAAATACAGATAGATATCAGGTATCTCTTTCTTAGGGATCACACACAAAAATGAGATATCATTCTTCAATTTATCAGAACGCAAGATCAGCTTGCTGATATTTTCACAAAATCATTTCCCTCTGATAGATTTGAATACATTAAACAAAATTTAGGAATGATAACCGTATGGTAATTGTCCATATTAACATTTTTTGAAACATATCCCCTTACAATAAGAAACTTATTTTCATAGGGGGAGTACATTTTCTTGTTAATCAAAATTTTTGTAATAAAAAATTTCATAGACAAATTATTTTCCATAATCTAAATTTTCATTATGTTTTTTTACAAAAGGTTTTTACAGAATCTAAAGTTCTTCAAGACAAATCTACCTCATTAAAAATAATTATCCTAGAAATCCAGAAGGTAATATTTTTCTCTTAAATTTTTATAATCATTATTTTACAAGTTGGTATTTTTATCTTGTGTAAGAAACTCTTTTAGATTCATTTTTTCTTAAATCTGAATGTTTATTTGAAAAACCTCAAAAGATCGTAATCTACCAAATATCTTCTTTGGAATTAATCATAACCATCAGACTTGATCAAGAATTTATTCAACCATTAGATCAATGAATGACGTTGAACCATCATTTCAAATCCCTATATAAGGACCCCCCAATGTTTGTCCCACATTGATTTTCAATCCTTGGAGTGTGGAAGCTCTGCCCCTACACTTAATTCCGTTCTGAATCTTTAAGAGTTCCTCAGTTCCAAATGTCTGTAGAAGCCTCTCCTCAGAAAGATATGTCTTCATTAATGGAAATCTCTGAGTGGAAGATTTATAGAGAAAGGTTGGTCAATCAGAAATTATATGCTAAGTATGACTCTATTATTTCAAAGAATATCAAGTTGGATGGATGGAAGAGTCTATTTATATCAAAACCGAATGTGCAAGATCCGGTCTATCTGGAGTTTTTGATTGAATTTTACTAGTTAGAATGTTTCTTCAATGAAGGAGGGAGAGAAATGTTTTCTTTCAAGAACTATGAGAAAAGCTTTTCCCTTTCCTACAGAAAGGCATCAAGTTTGATTGGAATTCCTTATAAGGGTGAAGTAGAATTCTATAATCACAAATTACCCAATGTATCAGGATCTTTTGCTAAGTAGAAGGCTCTATCGTTTCTTGGTTTGAAAGGTGTGAAGACACTGAATATTGGTCATCTATCTACAAAGTTCTAGATTCCTGAATTGTGGGTTCAAGGTTTTATCATTCTAAGAAAATGAGATAAGGATTACCTAATGAAAAGTGAAATCTATAATATATATTTCTTAGTGAACCTTAAGAAGATAAACCTGGTGAAGTATATCTTCATTATGATTGAGAACCTTAAGAATGGAAATTTTATGTCTCAAATTATCATGTATCTGGATATACTCTCGAAAATTATAGTTCTTTGTCTCGAGACATTCAAAATTCCTTGTAGTTATAATCCAAGGAATTTTAAAGTAATGTTATTGAGTGATGATACTCTAAGAAGGATGAAGGTTGGATTTAATAGTTAATCCTGAGATTTATATGACTTGTATGAAGGCCAAATTGAATTTCATTTAAAGAAACTAGAAGTGGATGAAACATCCAAAAATTGTGGAAGGAAGAAGAAGGCAAAGGAACCAGAAGAGAAAGGAGAAACTCCTACGGCTAAGGAAAACGAATATGCACCTTCGAAGAAAAAAAAGAAAAAGTCTTACCCAGATGATGTAGTGGATAAGTGGAGAGAATTAATGAAGAAAAAAAAATAAAGGGGAGCCTATTTTTGGCATGGATCTTGTTAGGAAAAATCCTTGAAGTTGAAGGCTTTCGAGAATCTTGAGAAACAAGAAAAAAAGAAGCAAAGAAAGAAGTTGTTTGAAGACGATATAGTACAATACATTCTCAAAGATGCTGAGAAAGGCTCTAAACGATACTCGGTACAAAAATTGTTTTTAAAAGAATCACTCTCTGTGACTATAAGAAAGAAGTTAGTGATTCTAAAACCAGAACAACAAGAAGAAATACTTAAAGAGGAAGAAGAGGAAGAAGAAGAAGAAGAAGAAAAAAGAACTAGTGATATAGAAGAATTGATAAGGCAAGTAGAGGATTATCATGAGAATGAGAGTCCTTCTAAGAAACTTTCAATATGATCTTCTGAAGCAGATTCTACAAAACATGATACACCATGAAAAGAATATAAGGTCCAGGAAGAGGTGAATAAGATTTATGAAGAAGAAATAAACAATCATGATTTTATTCAACCAGAGGATGTTGTGGTAGATGCCGAGAAATAAATCCCGAGAAATATAAGATTGTTTAGCTATCAGATAGTGAGCTTGAATCTCCCAAATCACAAGAAATCATTTTGAGAGCTGATAAGGGAAAGAAGGTTTTGGTGGATACACATAGTAAATCTGTGGTGAAAAAGAAAGAAGTTGGTGCTTCATCGAAGAGAGAATATGAAGAGATTGAAAAACAATCCACACCAACCAAACACTTTGATTCAAAATCGTCCACGCTTGGACATGATTTTAAGGTATAGTATTTGAAAAATTTGGTTGATACCATTCCCTTATTACTGAGTATATATTCAAGATTCTAGTTTCTTCAACATTTGTTCAATCATAAATCAGATTCACATTCAATTCTTATGGATAAAATTTTCAGACTCGTGGAAGATTTCAAATCTTTTCTAATTGTTTATGAGGATCATAAAAGATCATGCAAGAAGATTACAATATGGTCAGGGAAGTCAGTCGAAGAGAACATAGTCTTTTACGAATTTAAAGATAATGTGAATGATAATTTTGACACCAAAAATAGAAAGCTTAATGACCTTACTAATAGTTTTGAAAAAAATATGACACTCGAACTAACAAACCAAAATCAAGAAGTCAAGGACTTGAATGAAAATATTATTTTTGTGCCTATGAATTGGAAGAGAGGAATTTAAGAAAATATTGTTAAGCAAGAAGAAGTCTTGAAGGATTAGGAAGAATTTCTTAAGGCTCAGGAAAAAAAAATTAAAGACTTGGAAAAGAAAAGAGATGATCAGGATCAACTACTGAATATTTTTTAAGAATATCAGAAGTATATTAAGAAGCCGAAAACCATTATGAAGAAGTTTATGTTGAAGGAGAAAGAAAGATAATTCTCCAAAATCTTAACTTTTGTTGTATTTTATTCTTTGTACAAATTATTTCAAACTTAATCGAATATTGTTTGTTCTTCATATATTTGTTTGTTTAGTACTAATTTTTGTGGTACTATTGTTTTTCTATTCTCTGTATTCCTTTTTGAAAATCACAAATGGGGAGAAAGGAATGATAAAAAGAAATATAAGCAAAGAAGAAATTTCCTTAAGTAAGGGGGAGTTCATCTATGGGATGTTCTTATCAAAGAATATTTTTGTATGCAAGATAATGCAAAATCTCATTCTGGAAATCAGGAATAAAATCCTTAGAGATTTCAAAACCTAAGGGGAGTTAGTCGTATTCACTATTTTTCATATTTATAGGGGATAAGTTTTATTTTATGTTTATAAAGAAATACCCTATGTCCTTATACTCTTTTTCTTAAGGATTTTTGTGATTTCCAAAAAGGGGGAGATTATTGAGTCAATAAGGATTCCTTATGAATTTTCCATTCTTATGTGTTTTACAAATCTCAAAAACTCTATCTTAAGGGAAATAATATATTACATAAGATTTATCTTAATAAGGAAAAATTTCCTTCCCCAAGGAAATTTTATACTTACCTATTTTTTCATTTTTTATTTTATAGTTTCTAAATTTAACCTTTTTTATTTATAAAGGTTGAAATTCGATTTCATATCTAAAACCTCAAAATTTTATAAATCCTTAGTTTTAGAGTATTCTATTTTCAGGTTCTGATTTAAGGTTCCAAACTCTCTGAAATTCAGTTTCCAAATTCTCTAAAATTCAAACTCTTAATTATCTAAAATTCAGACTCCGAATTCTTTAAAATTCAGACACCGAATTCTCTGAAATTCAAACTCTAAATTCTTTGAAATTCAGACTCTGAATTCTTGGAAATTAAAACTCCAATTTCTATGAAATTCAGACTCCAAATTATCTAAAATTCGGACTTCTAATTCCTAATAATTTAGACTCAGAATTCCTTAGAATTCAGACTCTAAATTCCTCATAATCGAGACATTGAATTCCTCATAATTTAGATTCTAAATTCATCAGAATTCTGACACTAAATTTTTCATAATTCTGAATACGAATTCCTCATAATTCGGACTCCGAATTCCTAATAATTCATATTCCTAATTCATTAGAATTCAGATTCTGATATCTATAGATTTCAGGATTCAAATTATTTGTAAAATAGAATCAAAATATCCATGATTTATGGTCTCCGAATTATTATTTGATTAGACTCCGAACTTTTATTTTTTCCAAGACTCTGAAAAACTGTTTTGGTTAAGAAACATTATTTTTCTTATACTTGTTATAGTTATGAAACGATGTCATACATTCTATTTCTAAATAACTATTGTTTGAGTGAAATGTGTACAGGCCACTCCATAATTCAAGGAAAAATATGACCATTAGAGGAGGGAGTCGACAATTGGATAAATGCCTATAAATAGTATCTCATTTGAATGATCTCATTACTGATCCATCACTCAAGAGATTTCAAGCTGCTGAAGTGATTTCTAGTGAGAGAGACTCTCATGCCTTGTGCGTACTGAACATATTATTTAGATTGCTTTGTGAGACTCTGATTGTTGCAGTTAACAATCGAGGACTTTCGGGGATTGAAAGATAGTGGTTCCCACTATCTCAAAGTTAGAGGACTTTGGAGGATAGGAAGACATAGGTTCCGACTACCTTAAAGTTAGAGGTCTTGTGGGGATAGCAAGACAGATTCTGATATTTCTATCGAGGGTTTACCCTGGTGGGGGTAAGACTGTCTTTCCTGAATGTATAAATCCAGGGACCTTTATCCAAGGTTTTTGGATACCCTTCTCTTTGTGTTAAAAGATTTCATACTTGTAATTTGTTTTTGTTTCAGGTTTTTTCCACTGTTTTTTGATAAAGGAAAAATGTATAACCTTATTATACTTTTTTTGTTCATTTGTATACTATGATAAGTAAGATTCTATATGCTTTAAGTTAGAATCCTTTCCTTGTAAACCTTTCTTCAGTTTTATTTCTGGAATCATATTTCTGGAACCTAGAATGTTTTTAAAACTAAAAGTGGTCTTGTGAATTTACTTTGTTTAACTTTATTAAACATTGTTTTCTTTAAGGTTAAAAATTAATGTTTTTAAAATTACAATTCACCCCCTCATTTAAGTAAGAATCTACATTCATATTTCGATCCTATAGAAGTTGAGTTTGCAGTGGAGGGAAAATAAATAACAAGCTGCACAAGTTGTTTAAAAAAAATGCAATCAGGGTTGTACACAATGTGTAATCCCAATACACATTGTGAACCATTAAATTTTCATAAACACCGTAAAACACGTAGCCTTGACTTAAATTACAATTCTCTAAATTAAAAATTGACCATTAAATCCTTTATGATGTGAAATGGATAATCAATACATGTACCCATCAGAACATGAATCTGTTCAAATATTTTATCAGGACCATTACATGATGTGTAAGCTTGTTACACGACATAAAATCCCTTAGTAGACTATAGAAAAATTCTGATAAAGGTGAGAATACAAAAAACCATAGGCTTCACCATTATAGTAATCCTCACAATCTATTATCAACCCCTACCCAATTAATGAAATTAAAAAACTATGACATGATTCAAGGCGTACCTATCAAAATAGTAACGAGATGTTAGAACCTCCTCACCATAAGAAATTTCTATCCCCAAGAATTATATAAAGAAGCTTCCACGATAAAAAGATGAGGCCACATCTCTATCATAAGTGCCTCAAGTTCCCAAATCTTGTGATTATCAAAAACATTATTCCATAGCACCCAAACCAAAGCTATTATCCTCCCACAAATTACCCTGGACTTAGAATCAACTATCATGACTGAACGCTCTGTCAAAGATAAATCAGTTTCTATCTCAAGATAACTCATAATCAAAATGTGAGATAGATTTGAGAAATACTTTTTCACTTGTGATACATGGAATATATTATGTATCATCTTCAACTATGGTGGAAGTGGTAAATGGAAAGAAGCTTTTTTTACCAGCTCAACAACCTCAAAAGGTCCCATAAAACGAGGAGCAAGCTTTCATTGCCTCAAAATCCCTTGATGAACCGACTTAGGTGAAAGCTTCAAGAACACATGGTCACATACTAAAAACTATAAAGTTGTATGATGTCACTCAACATAAGACTTATATTGGCTATGTTCTATCACCAATCTCTGATGAATTAGCTGAATCTTTACTATCGTCTCTTATACCAAGCTTGGTCCAACCAAGGAACTTTCACCAACCTATGTGTAACATCCCAGGTAAATAAAGAATATGAAATTTTCATATTTATTAATATTTATGAATTAAATATTAATTTTAAATGGGATTCCAAGTTCCATGGTGTACCATATACGCAACAACGGGAGTCTTTGAAATCTTACGTTACACATAACGTTAAGTTATACCGAAAGATAATATAAAAATATTTTTATTTTAAATGTTTGTTAATGCATAACCATTGTATTAGAGGGAATGAATAAAACTAACTAAAATATGATTATACATGTTTTTTAACATGTTTTTACATTTATCTTTAAACTATTAGAATCTTAAAATGCGAATGAATCAAATTTTAAGCATAAACACTCTAATATTCTTAAATGGTTGATTTACCACCTTTTGATGGTGAACCATATTTAAATATAGTTTTTGTAACTTTTATATATTCAATTTTACAAAATAATATTCTTATTTATAATTGGGACATACAAATTTACTTTGGATGAAATTTTGGTATTTTTCTGACAATGTTCATTTTTTAATGAAATAGTGAAAAATACTGTATTTTAATTCAAAACTATCTTTCAATATAATTTACTTATTTGGTTAAATTAAAATTCTAATTGATTTTAAAGTGTAATTAGATTATATTTTTATCATTTAATCCAATTTTGGTAATTTTATGTAATTTTACATTGAAATTGGACATAAATAAGTGTCAATATTTTGATAGTTACTATTTCTTAAAAACTTGTATTTTGTTTTGACAACAAGAATTAATTTTAAATTAATTTCTGCCACTTATGTGTTTTGAATTTGAAAAAAATTGATTTTATATTGGGAATCCGGAGTTCTAAATTGTGTAAATAGGTAACCTTTATTTTTATACATTATGAATATTTAGTTCGGTAAATATTATATTTACCACGGTTAAAGGGTAAATCTCGTAAATAAGGGTAAAAAAAATATTATTATAATATTATTAAATATCCCTAACATGTGTCATAATCTTATTTGTTGATATATTTATGACCATTGGCATCCTTAGGTAGATTTTGGGACTCCAAGGAGCCACATAAGTGTGACAATGACACTTTATATTAATTAATTTAAAGTAATGACAAAAATGACATAAACATGTATGTTTTAGTAAATAAATTCTTACATGGGTTTATATAAGTTATCTCTTTAACTATAAATCTCAATTTGAAATCTAAAAATATTTTCAACATCATGGTATTTTTTAAAAACTTTTAGACATCAAATAAATAAAATTATTTATGACACAATAATGATGCAGTGTTTACATCGTTAACGAATAATTTAAATAAATAAGATTATAATAATTAAAAAAATATGAAAAACCTGTCCAATTATTACTGGATGATTTTATTTCGAACAAGAGTCATCATATCTTAGACTTTAATAAGTTTTGGACCTTTAGAAACTGAAAATCATTATATTATAAAATAATATTTTAAAACGTTCCTAAAGAGCCCCTCCTCTCCCTTATAAAATCTCTCACCTCTAACCCAATACTCAGACCACTAAATCCCCTTGGATAGTAAGAAATCTACCCAAATAATCTCTCAAAATCTCTCTCTTACACCTAGAAACCATACCTTATGAATAAGTCACTTCAAGAAATCCGTTTGGTTCAAACTAAAGAGAGTTACCCGATTTAATGTTAACATATTCTCTTGAGATATTTTATTTTATTTTACTTATCTAACCCCTAACCTCCCTTTATTTATTTCTTTTATAACAAAAATAGTATCTTAAATATACTAGGATATTTTTATGAAATGTATTCTAACTACACATACACACACCTTCATCTAATGGGTAAAGAACATACTATTTCTGTCGACGGCGAACTGTTGCCTTAGGAAACGATGATTGTTCAATATTCCCCTACCACATCTTATGGTGGCCATTATGATGGAACTATATTTATATAAGATATATATTATATTTATGTTTTCTCTATAATTTTTTATTTTTCATTTGTAACATATCTTTATGGTTTCCATAATGGGTAAACATGATAATTTTATTTGAGGATGTGCGGACTACCACCCCCTCAAAATGATACGACTTGTTCATGACATATGTGGATCATATAAAGGATGGAGATAGTGAAATTATATATATTATATTATACTGGAATTATAATATACCTATGTATCATTATGTTTTCATTCCATTAAATATGAAATAGAAATGAAAGTAGAGTTAATGCGTACGTACGACTTACCGTCTCTATGAATGGTGAATTTCGTTTCTTAGCTCCAAATATTACGTACTATTATAAATAGATATATATATATATTAGATATATATGATATATATGATATTTAAATCATTAATATAATTATGGATATAATGTATCTTTGACCACATGAACATCATGTATTTATAAGAAGTTCAATTATAACTCAAGTACCAAATATCGACAAAACGACCATTATTAACTTAAATGATTACATAATGTTTATAAAATGGTAATAAGTGACATAAAAGGAATAATAAACTTGAAAAATGTTATTAATAATTTATAAATTAACTTTAGTTTATTATTTAAGAGATTAAAGAATGAATGGGTCAAGTCAGACACGAGGTAAGAGACTTTGTCTCAATATCCTTTCATTGAGACATATTTTGATTTATACAAAACATTATTTTATATGGTGTATAAACCCCTTTTAACTTTAATTTTATTAAAAATTAATCTTTTCTCTATGAAGCTTTTTACTAAATGACAAAAATAATGTTTCTTTTTAAAGTACACCATGATAATGACCATTCCGCCACCGTGAGCATTATTTGATATTTCGCTTCCTCTACAAGATTTAGTGTTTTTAAAAGGAGAATAAATACCATATAATATTTTTACGTATTTTGGTATTGAAAACGGTTTTGAGAATGTTTTTATTATGTCTATATATTGAAATTTTATGTTGTGATTTCAACATGTAAATGTTATCTTTTATTTATGCTTGTTCATGTGTTATGATTATGTTATGGTTCTTAGGCATTGTTTACGCATACATGTGGTTCCATGATAAAACTATGGCATGTGATCCCGAGATAGCTCTCCAATGCATTGGGTAACATGATGGAGGTAAACTTGAATGTGTTTCCTAAGAGAATCAAGGAATATAATGTGATGGGTATTCCAAATGTAACTCCCTACGTAGTTGTGAAAGCCACAACATAAGTATGTTATGGATTCCAAAAGTTACCTTTAGGACTTGGGATTACTATGTGTCATTCATAAATCTTATGATTTCATGAGGTATATTAAATATCTTATGTTATGTATGTATTAACGAACTAATGTTTTCATTCATTGTTTTATGAACCTTACTGATCTTTTTATGCTCATCCCATGTTTTGAAATATTTTTTACAGGAGTTAAAGATGGATAGAGTCATTGATGGGATCATAGAAAAGTCATGCTGTCTATGACATGGAACTAGACATGACTCTTTTTTAAGAGTTATTATTTTATGAAAAAATGGAAACTTAGTAGAAGTGTCTACTTTGTAATTTTTGATATGTAATGTAAAAGTTATGGACTAATTATCTAAAACTATAAACCTGAAAAGATACTCAATGTCAATTATTAATTTAATTCAAAATTATGTAATGTTCTAAGTCTGGGTCTTTATAGTTGGCATCAGAGGACAGTTTAGAAAATTTTAGGAGTTATAATATTTTTAAATTAATGTCCATAAATTAATTTATGGTAATATTGAAATGATATAACATTTTCAGATTACCATGTTGCTTTGCCTAAAATATTTTTGTGTTCAAAATGGTTTTCCTTAGAGGAAATAGGGACGCTATGATGGGACGACATCAGGAGGAAGACAACCTTCCAAATCAGAAACCTAGGATAGTTGGAATTAGAACTGAATAGTTTGTTACAGTAATGGAACAATTGAATCAGGATATAAATATTCGTGGCAATATATGCATGAGATCAGCTAGATAAACCACATAGGAACATGTTAGTAGTGAATAATTTCATGAGGTAACATCCCCCATCATTCAAAGGATCATCTGAACCAGTGCTAGAAGAAGGGTGGTTCAAATCACTGGATTTTTTTTGATGTCATGGGGTGTTCAGAAAAGAAAAAGGTTTGTCTCTCTATTTACCGTTTTGAAGGTGAAGCCGATCAGTGGTGGTTGATGGTGAAAAATATTAGGTATAGTGAGGATATTGATGCCCTTGATTGGGATGAAATTAAAGGTATGTTTCTTGAGAAATATTTTCCTAAGGTGGTTAGTCTTAGGATGGAAAAACAATTCCTAGAATTGAGGTAGGAGGATGACTTAGTGGCTTCTTATGAAGCCAAATTCACTCGACTGGAAAGGTATGCTCTAAAATTCATAGGATATCTTGATAGTATAATCAACCATTTTTATTTCGTATTAAAGCCAAAGTATTGAAGGGATTTATCTTCTCGTGAGATTAAAAGGTATGAAATTCTTGTTTGATGTGTGGAAAATGTGGAAATGGAGTTTGTCGATAATCAGGTGTTCTTTGAAAAACAACAGAATAAGAGGTCGAGGTGGTAGACGAAAGGGACGAACTCATCAAAATAGTCTTATGGTAAGAAACATAAGTTTATAGTTTGTGAAAATTGTGGTAAAAAGCAAGTTGGGGAATGTATTTTGAATTCTGGTAAGTGATAATGATGTGGTAAAATGAGATATAAGGCTCATAATTGCACAAAAAAAGATCAGGGTAATGGTAAGAAAATATCTAATTTACAGTCAGTAATTTTTTTTAAGTGAAAGGAAATGGGTCATTATGAAAATGAGTGTCTAATGAAGAACTCAAATAAAATAAAGAAGCCATACTACAAGTAGAAAGGGGTGGTGAGATCCTTTGTATCTACTTCAGAAGATGTTGGGCCATCAAATGATGGAGTATCAAGTACACTATTTGTTTTTTCATATTATGGAAATGTGATGTTTGATTCAGGGTCTACACATTCCTTCATTTAAGAGAAGTTTTCTATTAAATTAGGAATTCCATATCAAGATATGAATCCTGAAATTAGGGTAAAAACACCTGGAGAAAATGTTGAGATAAAAAGAAATTATAAGAACCTTCATATCCTCGTGTGCAGAAAGAATATACCTTAAAACCTTATTGTTTTTCCTCTAGTAGAGTTTGATGTTATTTTTGGTATGGATTGAATTTCTATTTATCATGCTAAGATTGACTGCAGAGCTAAAGATGTTTCTTTTTAGAAATATTTTTAGTTTGTGTTCAAGAATTAAATCTTACTTTTGAAACATATTAGGAAGCTAAGAAACTAGTAAAAGATGGAAATGAATGTTACCTTGAACATATTGTTGAAAATAAAGGAATATTTCAAATTAATGGTGTTATAGAGATAAATGAGTAATTTGATGTTTTTTCTGATGAGTTTTCTAGTATTATACCTGATAGAGAAGTTGAATTACTTTTGACTTAGTTTATAATACTAATCCAATTTGAAAACCCCATTATCGAATGGCTCAAATTGAACTTTTGGAGTTAAAGAAGTAATTGGAGGAGTTATTAGATAAAAAATTCATTCGACCTAGCACATCACAATGGGGTGCTTATGTATTGTTTTTTAAAAAGAAATATGGTTTAATGAGACTTTTCATTGATTATAGTGCATCAAATAACATCACTGTTAAGAATAAGTATCATTTTTCTCATATCAAAGATTTGTTTGATGAGATCCAGGGAGCTCAGTATTTTTCAAAGATTGACTTGAGGTTGGGGTATAGTCAGTTGAAAGTAAAGGAATCAGACATTCTGAAGACCAAATTTCTTACTAGATATGGCCATTATGAATTTGTGTTTATGCCTTTTGGATTAACCAATACACCTACTGTATTCATGGATCTTATGAATATAATTTTCTGTGAGTTCTTGGATAAGTTTGTGGTTGTGTTCATTAATGATATTTTTGTTTATTTCAAAAGTAAATAGGAACATGAAAGTCATTTAAGCGTTGTCTTTTAAATCTTAAAAGAAAAGAAATTTTATATAAAATTCAACAAGTGTGTGTTTTGGTTACAAGAAATTTCATTCCTTGGTCACATTGTTTCAAAAAATGGCATAACTGTTCATCTTGCTAAAACAAAATTTGTTGAAGAAAGGCCAAGACCCACAAATATAACCAAGATTTTTAGTTTTCATGGTTTATAAGGTTATTAATAATGATTTTTTGAGATTTTTTCACAGTTATCTAGTCCAATGTCTAAGTTAACTCGAAAAGGTGATAAGTTCATCTGGAAAAAAGAACGTGATGTTTGTTTTCAGAAGTTGAAAAAAGGATTGGTGAATGATCCTATATTGGAATTACCTTACAAAATGGTGAGTTTTTTATCTATAGTGAGGATTCGTTGGAAGGACACAGTTTTTTCCTAATGCAGAATGATCAGGTAGTTGTTTATGATTCATGTCAGTTGAAACCACATGAGTTAAGTTACCCTAAAAATGATTTGAAATCAGTTTCTATTTTTTTTTCTTTAAAAATGTTGTGGAAATATTTGTATGGAGTAAAATATGAAATATATACTGACCCCAAAAGTTTAAATTACATATTCACTCAGAAAGATTTAAACATGATACATAAGAGATGACTATAATTAATCAAGGATTATGATTTCACAATTCATTACCATCTGGGAAAAACAAATAAAGTGGATGATGATTTGAGTCAAAAGTAATGATTCATTAACATTGTTTTGTTAGGAATAATATCCTTTGATTAAATACATGATTAACTTTGGAATAAAAGTTGTTGGTGGAGGAAATTCCTCTATTTTGTTTCAGGTGTCAGTTAAATCATCTCTATTAGAATGAATTAAGCAAACACAGAATAAATATAGTGAGTTAAAGAGAAAGGTAGAGTTGGTTCATATGGATACGTTTCTTGAATTTAACCTTGACAATGATTGTGTTTTGATATTTTAAAAGATATTATGCATTCCTTGTGACTCACAGTTGAAAATGGAGTTATTATGTGTAGCTCATAGTTCTTTATTTTCATTTCATCATGGCAGTACTAAGATGAATAGAGATCTTCAGAATTATTACTTGTGGGATAGAATGATAAGAGATATTTCTGATTTTACTGTGAAGTGTTTGAATTTTTAGTAGGTTAATGTAGAGTAGAAATTACCGAAAGGGATGCTTAAGTCTTTACCGGTTCCATAGTGGAAATGAGAAAATATATCCATGGACTTAATTTTAGGATTACCAAAGACATCTTGAGGTAATAATGTAATATGGTTTATTGTTGTTCGATTGACTAAATCTTCTCATTTCCTTCATATTAGAGATACTTTGTCTCAAGATCAACATTCTTGATTGTATGTTACAGAGATAGTCAGGTTTCATAGAGTTCCCCTCTCCATTGTACCTGATCATGATCCCAGGTTAACTTCTAACTTTTGGAAAGTCTTTCAGAAGTTTTTGGGTACTGAATTAAATTTTAGTATAGCTTTTCATCCTCAATCAGATGTGCATTCAGAACGAACAATTCAGACCTTAGAGGATATTTTATGTGCGTTCTCAATGGATTACCTGGGAAGTTGGGACCAACATCGTTCTTTGGTTGAATTTTCATATAATAACAAATTTCATTCCTGTATATAGATGGATCAATTTGAGGAATTATATGGGAGGTAGTGTCAAACTCTAGATTTTTGGGTTGAAGTAGGTGAAAGGAAGTTGATGGGACAAAAATTGGAAGAAGAGATAACAGAAAAGGATTAATTGATTTAGAAACACATGAGAACAACTCAGATCAGGCAGAAATGTTAGGCAGATAACCAGAGGAAATATCATTCATTTTAGGTAGGTGAGCATGTTTTTCTCAACTTTTCTCAATGGAAAAGTGGGATGAATTTTGGTAATAAGGGAAAGTTGAGTCTGTGGTTCATTGGACCTTATGAAATCATAGAGAAAGTTGGATTAGTTTCCTATAGATTGGATTTACATCCACATTTGTTCTAGGTACACAATGTTATTAGTGTTTCAATGTTGAGAAAGTATATTTTGGATCCATCTCATGTTTTGAGACCAAAGGTATTTCAGTTGGAAGATAATCAATCTTATGAGGAACAACCAGTCCATATTCTTGACCAAAGAGAGAAAGTGTTGCAGAATAAGGTTATTCGTCAGTTAAAGGTTTTGTGAAGAAAATATATGGCTGAAGAGGCAATATGGGAATCTGAAAATGAAATGAGGGATAAATACCCCCACTTATTTGATATGTGAATAAAAATTGAAAGGACACAATTTCCAAAAGGGGGAAGGATGTAACCTCTAAGGTAAATAAAGAATATGAAATTTTCATATTTATTAATATTTATAAATTAAATATTAATTTTACTTAACAGGATACCAAGTTCGATGGCGTATTCTATACGCAACAATAAGTTTCTTTGAAATCTTATGTTACACACAATGTTAAGTTATACCAAAAAATAATATAATAAAATAATTATTTTAAATGGTAGTTAATGAATAGTTATTGAATTGGAGGGAATGAGTAGGAATAACTAAAATATGACTATACGTGTTTGTTAAAATGTTTCTACATTAATCTAATAAAAGTTAGTAAATTAAAATTTGAATGAATCCAATTTTTAGCATAAACACTCTAATATTCTTTAAAAGGTCGATTTACCACCTTTTCATGGAGAACCCTTTTTAAATCAAGTTTTTTTTTCACTTTTATATGTTCTACATGACAAAATAATATTCTTATTTATAATTGGGACATCAAAATTTACTTTGGATGAAATTTTGGTATTATTCTGATAATGTTCATTTTTTTAATGAAATAATGAAAAATACTGTATTTTAATTCCAAACTACCTTTTAATCTAATTTATTTATATGGTTAGATTATATTTTTAATTTATTTTAAAGTTTAATAAGATTATATTTTTACAATTTAATACAATTTTTGTCATTGAATGTAATTTCACTTTGGAATTGGACATAAATAAGTGTTAATCTTATGATAGTTATTATTTCTTAAAAACATGCTTTTTGTTTTGACAACAGGAATTAATTTTAAATTAATTTCTCCCACTTTTGTGTTTTGAATTTTGAAAAATGGATTCAATATTTTAAATAATGATGTAAAAATTGTGTAAATATGTATCTTTTATTTTTATACATTATGAATATTTACTTCGGTAAATATTTTATTTACCATGGTTAAAGGGTAAATATGGTAAATAAGGGTAAACCAATATTATTAAAATAATATTAATTACTCTAAAATGTGTAATAATCCGGTTTATTGATACATTTTTGACCATTTCCATCATTGGGTTGATTTTTGGACCCCATAGAGCCACTTAAGAGTGAAAATGACACTTTATATTAATTAATTTAAAGTAGTGAAAAAAATGACATAAACATATATCTTTTAGTAAATCAATTCTTACCTGGGATTATATAAGTTATCTCTTCGACTATAGATATTAATTTGATATATAAATATATTTCTTACATCATGGTATTTTTTTATTATTTTTAGACATTATATAAATAAAATTTTTTGTGATACAATAATGATGTAGTGTTTAACACATTAATGGATGATTTGAATAAATAAGATTATAAAAATTTAAATAATATCCAAAACCTATACAATTATTATTGGATGATATTATTTAGAACAATAGTCATATTATATTTTAATTTAATAAGTTTTGTACCTTTAGAACTCCAAAATCATTATATAAAAAAATAATATTTTTCTAAGTTTTCTAAAGAGACCCTCCTCCCCCTTATAAAAAGCTCCCACCTCTGACCCAATACTCACACCTCTATAGCCACTTTGATCATCCGAACTCTATCAAAATAAGTTCTCAAGATTCCTATATTTTACCTAGAAGACTTACCTTAGTCAGAAGGGACATCAAGAAATCCTTTTGGTTCAAACCAAAGAGAGTTGCCCAATTTAAAGGTAACATCTTCTTTTGAGTTCTTTTATTTTATTTTAATTCTATAACCCCATAAACTCTATTTATTAATTTATTTTATAAAAAAACCATTATATTCAATAAAATAGATGTTTTTATGAGAAGTATTCTAAATAAACTTACACACACCTCCATCTAATGGGTAAAGGACATACTGTTTCTGTGGACGACGAACTACTCCCTCACGGAATGATGATTGTTCAATCTTCTCCTACCACCTATAATGGGGGCCATTATGATGAAAATATATTTATATGAGATATAAATTATATTTATATTTTCCCTATACTTGTTTATTTTTGATTTATAGCATAATTTTATGGTTTCCATAATGGGTAAAGGCGATAATTTCATTTGAGGAAGTGTGGGCTACCACACCCTCCAAGTGATATAACTCATTCATGCCATATGCAGAATGTATAAAGGATGGAGTTACTAAATATATATATATATGATATTATAATAGAATTATAATATACCTATGTATAATTAGGTTTTCATTTCATTAAATATCAAATATAAATGAAAGTAGACTTCATGCGTACGTACGACTTACCGTCTCTATGAATGGTGAATTTCATTTCTTACCTATAAATGTTATGTACTATTATAAATACATATATATACTCTATATATATGATATATATTAAATATAAATCATGAATATCATTCTGGAGATAATGTACCTTTTACCACATGAACAACTTGTAATTATAAGAAGTTCATTTTTGACTCAAGTACCAAATATCAACAAAATGACCATCATTTACTTAAATGATTACATAATGTTTATAACATTTTAATAAGTTATACAAAAGGAATAATAAAATTTAAAAAGGTTCTTAATCAAGTATAAATTAACTTTAGTTTATTATTCAGGTGATTAAAGAATGAACAGGTCAGGTTAGAAATGAGGTAAGGGACTTTGTCTCAATCTTCTTTCATTGAAGCATATTTTGATTTATACACGACTTTCTTTTATACGATGTATAAACCCCTTTGAATTTTAATTTTATTCAAAAGTGATCTTTTCTCTATGAAGAATTTTACTAAATGACCAAAATAATGTTTCTTTTTAACATACGTGATGACAACAACCTTTCCGCCGCCATGAGCATTATTTGATATTTGGATTCCTCTACAAGCTGTAGTGTTTTTAAAAGGAAAATAAATACCATATACTATTTCTATATATTTTGGTATTGAAAACAGTTTTGAAAATTATTGATTATATCTATATATTTAAATTCTATATTGTGATTTCAATGTGTAAATGTTATCTTTTATTTATGATTCTTCATGTGTTATCATTATGTTATGGTTCTCAGACATTGTTTACGCATACGAGTGGTTACATGATAAACCTAGGGCGAGTGAGCCCGAGATAGCTCTCCAATGCATTGGGTAACAAGATGGAGGTAAACATGAAAGTTTCTCATAAGATATTTAGGCAATATAGTGTGATGGGTATTCCAAATGTAACTCCTGACATAGTTGTGAATGCTACAACGTAAGTATGTTTTGGATTCCACAAGTTACCTTTATGATTTGTGATTACTATGTGTTATTCATAAATCTTATGATATCATGAGGTATGATAAAGAGCTTATGTTATGTATGTATTGATTAAATAATGTTTTATTTCTTTTTTTTATAACCGTTACCGATCTTTTTATGCTCATCTCAAATTATGAAATATTTTTCACAGGACTTAAAGATAAATAGGGTCAAGGATGGGATCAAGGAAAAGTCATGCTGTTTAAAACATGGAATTAGACATGAATATTTTTTTAAAAGTTTTTATTTTATAAAAAATGTAAACTGAGTAGAAGAGTCTACCTTGTAATTTTGGAGATGTAATGTTATAGTTATGGTCTAATTCTATAAAACTATAAACCTGAAAAGATCCTCAATGTGAATTATTCATTTAATTCAAGCTTATATAATGTTTTAAGGCTGGGTCCTTATACTCTTAAAAAAATAACAAATATTTACAAGGCTGACTATACGAGTCCTAAAAGGTTCAATTCTAACCATGAATAGTAACTATTGTTATTAGAAAACTCAACCATCCCCAAGTGATCATCCCAAGACTGGATTAAGTTGAGATCACAGACACAAAGAATATCCTCAAGAATCTTTATATCTCTTTATGTTTTACCATCTGACAACAGATGGTATCCCATTCTAAAACAATCATGAGATCCATGTGACACCTGAGTACCTCTCCAAAAGTGATATGTAAACCAAGGATCACTATCAGAGAATAGAGTAGATGGAACTCTGTGAAAATGGACAATCTCTTTCACATAGAAATTCCTTAACTCCTCAACTTTGGCTGTATCTAAAATTGGTATAAAGTGATCCAACTTGATAAGATTTTCAATCACAACCCAATTCACATTCTTATTTATATTTTTAAAAGGCAACCCAACCACAAAGCCCATAGAGATTTCATCCCACTTCCAAGTTGGTAGTGGAAGTGGTTGATGAAAAGACGAATGTTTCTAGTGCTTTAATTTTACTTTTCAGCAGGTATAGTAAGGTAAAACAAACTCATAAATGAAAAATCTCATTCCAAGCCACCAAAACTTCCTCCACATGTCATAGAACATCTTAGTGGTTCTTGGGTGCACAACCTATTGGGAATTATAGAAATCCACACAATTTCATGTTGGTTTGATAGAATTCATTTCACAAAACATTGAGTATAGATTTTGTTTAATGTATAAAAGAACTATGTTTGGATTATGTTATACAAAAAACCAAAGTAATCTAGTTCTAAATGCAACACTACCTTGGATTGAATTATACACAAGAGCAACCTTTCCCGATAGCTTGCGTTGTACACAATACCTAGTTTCACTAAAAAACGATATATTATTAAAATAATTTTATTTAATGGAATATAAACTACCCAATATGAATATTATTAACCAAAATATTAATTTTATATAAAATTAAAAATCATCTTATGTATTTTCTAGGAAATTGTATAATAAAAAATCAATTTTTTTGGACAAAAGAAGTATTTTTCAAAAAATATAGTTTTACCGACTTTTGATGGCCCAATATTTTTAAATATATATTTTTGAAATTTAATATATTATATATGGGAAAATAAATAGCTTCTTTAAAATAAAGACATATAAATTTAACTTGGTTGAAATATTGGTATCTTTATGATGAAATTCATATTTTGATGAATAGTGAAAAATAATGCATTTTAATTCAAAACTACCTTTTCATCTAATTTAATTATATAGTTAGATTATCTTTTTAATTAGTTTTAATGAGTAATTGGATTATGTTTCTATCATTTAATCCAATTTTGTTCATGATAAGTAATTTCACATTTAAATTGGTGAGAAACACATGACAATCTTTTGATATGTTTTTACTTCTTAAAAACCTGCTTTTTGGTTTTGACAACAGGAATTAATTTTCCATTAATTTCTCCCAATTATGTTTTCTGAATTATGATAAATGGGTTCCATATTTGGAATAAGTGGGTCCAAATTAGGTTAATAGTTTACTTTTATTTTTTGGATAATATGAATATTAACTACTGTATTTTTTGTTTACCAAAGTTAAAGTTAAATTGAGTAAATTAGGGTAAATAATAATATAATAAGGACAATAAAATTATCCTAAAACCTGAAAAAATCCCATTATAAAATTATATCCATAAAATATTTGGTTATAAACATATTAATTTAATTTCCACTTGTCAAAAAATGACATAGGTATTAATAAAACCAATGAAGGTGACAAAATATCAAACTGATATTTCATATAAGTTTAATAATTTTAATATAGGTATAACCAGGTTATATCTAAAAATAATAATTCATGTAAATATAAAAAAACTATCTTCATCCCGTTAATTTATTTTTAATTTTTTGGAAATAAATAATTACCTTAATGACTTTATCTTTGATGTTGTAAAAAAAATTAATTGATGAGAAATCCATGGAATAATTTTTATTAAATTCATAATAACCAAAAAATGTCCAAAAACATGAAAAAAACTTATTGGTCAAGTATATATAGACCATAATCATTCATAGGTCAAGATAGTGACCATTTAGATCCTTATAGAATAGATTATGACCTAATATTATTTTATTTAAAATAATGTTAAAATTATCACATTCATAATTTAATAAGTATAAAATTTTTAATGTTGGATTTTATAGTAGATAAATTCAACTAAATATATTCACATTAAATATATTAAATTTATATTCATTATATTATTTTATTTTTAATTTTAACTCTAAAGATAAGTATATTAAATAATTACCCAAAATCATTACAGTAATTATCTTATTAATAGAGATATCAAATAAATTATATAAAAAATATAAATTAAACATATTTCGGGATAATTAATATGTAAAATTAATTTTCTAGATACCATTGAACTGTTATAAACATAATAAATTAGTTTTTAAAAGGTTAACTTGTAATCTTAATATTTTTAAAATTCAATAAATTGAATAGTGTCCAAATTGACACTATTGATTTTTTATCAAAATGGTGTTTTATTAAAGTATTTGATAATAATTAAACATTTTTAAAAAATATAGAATAATTATTATATGATCCAAAATGTTATAAATTATTTATTTAGGATCTTATTTACATCAAATAATTTAATATTTTACCCTTTTAATATTGAAATATTTGTTACCCTAGATAAAATTAAATAGAATAACTAAGTGTTAAATTAAAAAGATAAGGTTTTAATGGACATATAAACATGTATAAAATTATTATTTGATGAGATTACAACCCTATCAAATCTCAAATTTTAAATTGTGGAATTTTTTTGGTTTTTTAGTGGGGTTTTATTTTATTGTAAAGTAATATTTTTACGGTTTCCAAAAGTGCCCCTCACCTCAATTATAAAAGGGAACTTCCTCCCTCAACTCTTCACTTCATTTTGATTCTTGAAGATAGACCATATCCTACCAATTTACCTTATCAAGTTTCCTAGAAACATTATATAGGTCGTTTTCTTCTTCAATGACCAAATATAGTGCACTAAGTGGAGATTTAGAGGAGGCACGTTGAAGAAGAGGAGGTTCAGACACATATGAAACATATCAGACCTAAGGTAAAGGATAATTTTTTAATCTCATTTCTATCCAAGCTTTTTTATACTTAATTATTTAATGGGGATATAATTATATTCCATGTATGTATTTTATAATTTTTTTAATAAATTGTTTAATATTCTTCTATGAATGTTTAAAGTCATTTTTACCGATTTTGACTTTTACTACATGGTATGGAAGGAATATTTATTTTGTTTACCATATGAGGTTCTTTTTAAATTTTCTAGAAAAATTACAAGAATAATGTTTTTATAAATTATTTAGCATGAATTCATTTTTACATTTTAATAATTCATTATTTCCATGAAGATTCCTCTACACATTTCTAGTGTATTTTCAACTATATTATTTTCTTTTAAAATTGCACAATATTTTGAGAGAAGAAAACATTTTTGAAAAAGAAATGATATTTTCCTTAGGAATAAGTTCAAGTGTTTTATCAAAATTATTTTCCATCTAATATGACATATGGTTATGTTTCTATCCCTATTATTACTTTTATTTGATTGTGTTTATGATGTAATTATTTTTATGAAATCCATTTATATTATATAGATTATGTTATTATGGAATGATCTTTAAGAAACCCATTTTATTTCATGGGTTATGTTATGATGAATGATTTATGTTTTTGTGGAACACATATGTATGATTTCACTATGTGATGGATGAGACCTATATCTCTCTCTAATGCATTGGGTAAAGATTTATTTCTCATCAGATAGACATGAATGGAACAAAAAGTAAATCTGGATCAGTAATACAAGGATAGAATGACAAGTAAACCCATTTCAGAAATGTAATTTGTCTACTATGATGGTATCTGAAAGAATTCCATGGATACTATTGAAATCATATTATGTGCTTATTTTTTCCCCAAAATTCCATGTTTTATTCCAATACTATTTTATCATGGTTAATTTTGCTTTATGATCTATGCCTTATATACAACCATTATTTATTTCATGGCTCAATATTTTGATATTCAAAATTTATATTCATGTTTTTACATTCTTTTTTTAACTTTTATTTGATTTTCTGTATGTTTACCCATACTGAGCATTCGATCTCACCCTTTTTATGTTTTCTTTTCCCCAAGATATATAGAAAGGTTTTAGGTTGGGTAACTAAAGAGGAAGATCTTTATAGGATATGTTGAAGATCTTTCACCAAGTTAGAATATTATGTTCCAAGTTTCCAAAGACACAAAAATAATATGGTCTTTGGGAATATGTTTGTATCATGTATTAAGTATTCTGTAAAAGTAATGTAATTTTCATGTATATCAAGATTGGGTCATTAGATTTTTTCTGCTAATGACACAACGAAGTGATTGCGATAGAATAAAACACCCTCTTTGGAGAACAACCATTGGGAAACTGTTTCCCTAATATAAAAAGAGTCTTTAATGCTAAAAATATAATCATCAAGCTCCTGATCATGAAGAATCATCTCAAGAAGAGAAGATTTCAATTAAACATTGGCAAAAGGAACTTCATCCCTTTCTCACGAACACCAATATGGAATTGTGAAAAAAGGTCCATCAAATGCCAGTCCTCCAAAGATTCTTTCATAGATTGGGTTGAATGTTTCCTTTTTAATGTATTTGCAACAACATTCTCCTTCCCCAAAGTATAAGAGATTTCAAATTTGAACAACTTCAGGCACTCCACCCAACTCCTTTGGTGAATATTCAAATCTTTTTAGGAGAATATACAACTCAAGATTCTGTGGTTTGAATACACCATAAACCTTTTTCCAAAAAGTTAGTTCCACCAACTCTTAAGCACATGCATCATCACTGCATGTTGAAGGTCATGGGTAGGATAATTTATCTCATGCGACCTAAGATGACGAGATCCCTAAGCAACTACACGGTCACCTTGCATAAGAACTCATCCCAAGACTGAACCCAATGCATCACAAAATACCAAATATCCCTTATCAGCCTCTAGAATATTCAACACCAACATAGAAGTCAAAATTCATTATAGATTAACAAAATAATTATGACACTTATCATCCTATGAAAACGTCACCCCTTCCGATTCAGAGTATTCGTCAGAGAATCCAACTTCAATAAGTCCTTCAAGAACCTAAAGTAGTATCCAACTATGCCCAAGAAGATCCGAATTTTGAAGACATTTCATGGTTTCTCACAAGTCATACAACCTTCTCCTTTTCCAGATAAACTTATATTCCCTATTCAGACACCACATGTCTCAAGAATTCCACTTCCTAAATCTATAAATCACACTTTGAAAGATTGGTATAAAGTCTATGTCCTCTTAGTAGACTCAGAACTGTTCTCAGATGACGTGCATGGTCATACTTAGATTTAGAGTTAACAATTATGTCTTCCATAAGGACCTACACAATGGTATGTAGATATTCATGGAAAATCCTATTCATAAAATCCGTGAAAAATATAGAAGCATTTTTCAGACCAAAGTGCATAACAAAGTACTCATAATGGTTGTACCTGCTCAAAAAGGTAGTTTTATAAATGTCAGATTGTTTTATTGTCAACTAATTATAACCAAACCAAATGTTGATCTTTGAAAACAACCTCACACCTTTCAACTGATAAAAAAAATCATCAATTCATGGAAATAGATAAATTTTCATTACCATAACTCTATTGAGATTTCGGTAATCAACACATAAGTGAAGAGAACAAATATCCTTCTAAGAAAAGAGAATTAACACCACCCAACGTGACACACTTGAGTATATAAATCCTTTCTCAAGAAGATCACCCAAATGGGACTTTATCTCTTTCATTTCAGCTAGTTCCATGCGATAAGAGGGAATTGAGATTAGTTTAGTACTGGGAATTATGTCAAAAGAAAACTCAACCTCTATCACTAGTGGAAGACTAGAGAAATCCAAAGGATAGATGTTGAGAAACTCAACGATGACTGGAGGGATACCACCAATCATTGAATCCTACTCTAGATAAAAAAATTGATATCAATTTTCCCAGTTATGGATAAGAAGGTCCATATATGCTCGATCTTGGGTCCCAATCTCCTTGAAAGTCCAGAGTCACACCACTGGGTGTAGTAATGTAGGCTTATCAATGATGGAAATAAATCCAGAATTTATTGGAAATAATCCAATCCATACTAAAAACGGCGTTAAGATATTTCATGTCGAGAGCTATAAACTTCTAAGAAAAATTGACATCTGATAGAGAAATGGAATAAGAAGGAATACAAATACACTTCTCTATTTTTTTACCATGGGGTGTAGTAATATCAATTTTACAAGATGAAATTTGTATAGGAAGATTAATAATATTAACGATACAGGTTGAAATAAATGAATGATATGCACCAGTATCAATAAGAGCATACACTAATGATGATGATATAGTAATGGTACCAATCACAGTTGCTGGACCTATTTCTACTTCCTTTGGAGATTCTTATACTATGTGAAGTAGGTTTTTGGTATATGCCTATTGTTGTAACCCCTTTATACATGAGAAATCTGATTTCCCCATAGTTTTATGAAGGAGATTATGATCAAGTTCCCCTATGTGAAGTAGAGAAGTGATGGTAGAATCTCTGTAAGTGCCCTGAACATCTACCGGATCTATAGTTCTTGGGTGCCTTAGTGAAAATCCACTTAGAATTTCCTAGCTTGGTGCACTGATGGAAAATCAAAGAACTTATTCCTAAATATATAAGAGGTATGGATTGAACCTACTATTAGGAACTGATGCGATAATCATCACACTTCTATTTTCCTTTGAAGGAACTAACATTTCCATTGATAGGAAAAGAAACTCTTGATAACCTTGACTTCCCAGTTTATTCCATCTCAAACATCATCACCCTATCCAATACATCAACATAAGTTAGAAAATTCAGCAATAAAACTTGAGAATATATATCTAATCAAATCCCCAAATCAAATTGTTGATTATTAATTATCTTATTAGATACAATATCAGGAGAAAAATGCACCAAATCACGAAATTATTTGAATAATTATTCACGGTTCTATCAGCCTGCTCATAATTAAAAAAACTCCACAACCTTATCCAACACCATTAACTCGGGATATAACTAGTTGGTGAACAAAACCTTGATGTATTTCCACTATAATACCTCTGGTTTCCCAACCACCACTATCGAATCCCATCATCTCTTGACCGGTCCTTCCATCATGATGTTGGAACACTTCACCCTGATCATGTCTAGAGTCTCCAAGAACTCAAATAAACATTCAAACTTACCCAACCATTCCTCAACATGTTGAGACTACATGGATCCTTTTAAAACTAGTGGATTCTGGTGAAGTAACACTTGAGAACAATTTCAAAGAAAACCCCCTTGAGGATCCACAACTAGATCCTGAATGGAGTCTAAAGGTGGTGCCTACCTAGAGCTTAGACTGTATGCATGATTACCTCAACTAGATTTGGGTCAACTTGAGGAGTCACTTGCTGTGGTTCAGTATAATCTTTCTCCTAGAATTGATTTTCATTGATTCTCAGAGGCATCATGCTATATAATAGTAGCAGGTAAAAGGAATACATTATACGAACACTCAAACTGAGTAAGAAGAGAAATTATTCTCAAAAGAAGGAATAAATAGTATTTAGATTTAACTATATCCAAATATCAATACGGAAAACACTATAACTAATCAACAAGATATATTTCCTTAATTACCCCTGTATAGGATCCTCTAATACAAATTTGTCACAAACAAGTGTGGGTTCCCCTGTAACCCGATAACTGATCCAACCCTGAAATACACCGAAGGGAGTTCCCAATCCCCATGGGATGGTTACTATCACCTTGAGTCACACACCCTGAATGTTGGAATGAATTTTCCACAAAACATATTCGAAGCAAGAAAAGGAAGTCAATATGCATATAAAAGAAACACTACTTGGAGTAAAGTACCAGAATATAACAAGTAATTGAAATACCAATGCACTATAACCCAAGTACCAAATAGAAAAAAATATCCCATGTACATAAGTACACAACTCACCACGACCGTTGTTAAATAGTTGTATACTCCTCTAATTGATCCTTTCCCCTTGCTCTAACCTGAAAGAAGAAAGTCTACAAACGCCTGAAGGAAAAAGTTGGGTGTGACCCTAAGTCCAATAGGAAACCTACAATTATTCTATAAGAGTTTCCAAATATATATTATCCAAATAAATAATTGAAAATTTTAAAATAAATAGGTTTAGAAATTTAAAATCATATTTAAAAAAGACATGTTATACTGTTTCGAAATGATGGAATATATTTTAAAAGCACATAATTTACTTTACAAGAGATGGAATGTTTTAAAAACAATGGATTAAATAAAATAGTTACATAAAATAGTTTATTTAAAATCAGAAGGAATGTAAACTATTTCAAAAGAATTTCCACAAATTTATATCTCAAATATAAATAACCAGTGAGAAACATAGTCATCTTCCAATAATTACTAATGTATTTTTTCTTATAGGACTCCAGACTCTCTAAGTGATCTCAGTAATTTGTGTCCACACACGTCACCATGACACTGACCAGAGGTGACTCATTAGTCTCATATTAGGGATGTGACCTACTAGATGTATGTTTTAGAAAGTTGTAATTGTGTAGATTGTGTCTAAATACTCATCCACTAACTAATGATTTAATGTTCTCTTACTAAATCTATTATTGGAAATATATTTTAAGGTAACTTAAAAAACAATTAAATCCCATTATTCCATTTTAATTCCAATTTCCCCTAAAAAGGGTTTTATTAAAAAACATATCTTTTCTTAAGATAAAACCACTGGGTTTCTATCAAATCATTTTCATCCTTTTACACAAGTTTTAAATCCATTAAAAACCAATTGAATCATTTAAAAATTAATTTCCAAAATTTAAATTCAACAATTTAATTCAACCAATTTCTATAAACACACCCCAATTCAATGGAATTGGAGATTTTCTAGTGTCTCATTCCATAACCATTTAAAATATCCCAATTCAATGTAATTGGGTTTTATCAAATCAATTAAATAAATGTTTTTTCAATTGAACATAAATCATAAATTAAAACAAATCATGCAATATAGAGATAATAAATTTAGATAATCAGGATGGAACCACCAGACTCTTCCCGAAACTCAACACTCATAGTGACACACATCAATGAGAATGAAGGTGAATAAGAACTCGAAATCCAACCAAGAAACAAGATCAAACATCACAGGGCATAGATACATCACTATCAAGATGATCTATCAAAATCCCAAAAGAGAAGAAAGATAGAAACACAAATAATGTGGGAGAACACTTAACCAGAAAGCACACTACAAGAATAACGATGAACCAAATACAAAAGAAAGGATTCAGAAGGGCTAGACAGGTTTGAGATCACTTTTGGAATGACTTATGTCAACGAAGTTGAGTCTGGAGCATAGGGAAAAGAAATAATTAGCCACACTTCTTGTTTAAAAAAATGCAATCGGGGTATTACATGAAGTGTAATCCAAATACACATCATTAACCTATTATTTGTTTAACCATAAAAAATGTTTCTCCTTGACTTAAATTATAATGCTCCAAATTTGAAACCTAATAATTAAATCCTTCATGACCTGAAATTTATAATCCCAATGTGTACCCATCAAAACATTAATTCATTCATGACTTTCAGAAGGATAATTCACTATGAGTAATCCTATTACACAATTTTAAACCACTCTACTTCCTATAGAAAAGTATGTTTAATGTTGAGAATCCAAAAAATATCTAACTTCACAATTATAGGAATCCCCCCAATTCATTCTCAACCCTACCCAATCAATGGAAGGGAAAAATTATGACACAATTTAAGGCGTACCTATCAAAATGGTAACACGTTGTCACAATGTGATATTGGTGTAATGTGCCACATGTGAATGAATAAATTATCTTTAGTTTGGCTTATATACTATAGGAATCATTTATTAATCATGTTATAGTCCTTTTTAAAGTGTAGATATTTTTTTTGAAAGTATAGACACAAATAACAACAACAACAACAACAACAACAACAATAATAATAATAATAATGAAATAGATTAGGCTCTTACCAATTTTTAATTATTAAAAGAAATTCCATTTCAAATGGGTTGAGAGGGAACCCATTATATGGCCCATAGGCCTATAGAAACATAGGCCTATAAAATACATGGCTCAATGGAATAAGGGTGCCTCGATGTCTTAGTGGGAATGATAGATCAATACATGGCACATATTCCCTTGAACCATAGGTCCTTCCTTGGCCTTGGCCCACACCATATCCTACCCACCCTACACTCACTTATTACCATACCACATAAGGCAATCACAAAACCCTATATATCCCTCTCCCTCATCCACTTGTTCCCAAACCACTAAAGTCCATCATCTGTATCACCCATGCTGCATCTTTCTGATGTTCCCACAAGTGGCTAGCCCACCTATGTCATCCTTTTTAACACCCTCATGTGCCCACACCACCAAAGCATGCCTCCAACCCGCGTGTATCACCCCCACCATCACACCAATGTGCTTAAATCTACCATTTTGGAGTCATGATGAAAGTATCCCACCCTCATGCGCTTTCACAGGGGGAAGAAAGGCCCCCATTTATGGGTGGAGTTGTGGGTTGTTGATGGGAATCAAACCCCAACTATAGAGGATGCAAATGAGAACCTTAACCAACCAGGATGGGGCACATGAACACAAAAAAACAAAAAAAAACACCACCACCACCACCACCACTAACAATAGTAAAAATAATAAGAGTAATAATAATAATAGTAATAATAAAAACAACAGCAACAAAAACTATTAATACCCGGGTCGTTATATTTATGTCCAGTAGGGTATGCTTCACATCACAGAATATGTCACGATTTCTTCATGATGCATGAACTTATGGATTGAGAATTTATTGAAGGTACTAGGGCACACAATAGAATCTGGTGGACCAAGAATTATAAAATTTTCATCACTGGAGCGATGCAACATTGTCATATCTTATGATCCAAGCACCAGTAGAGGCCCAAGAATCTCATGTGAATTTAATAATAACAAAACTAAATTAAATTGAAATGTACCTTGTTTGATTCGATAGTGCATTCGACTGTAGATTTTATTCGACAATTGTTTCTTAAAGGATACAAATCCAAACCCCTCAAGATCATCCACACAAACATCAAGAATCTCTTTAAATGTCAATCAACAAATTATTAGTGATATCATAGAGCTTCAATGATTCCTTGAATGTCATGATAATCACCTCGACTCCATTCCTATGCTCCACAAATACGTCCTTAGATCAATTTATTTAATGTAATCTTTCTCTCTTGAGGATGTGGGAGGAGGATATAGGTTCTCTCAATAAATTAGAAAAATAATTCCCCTACACACCAGAAATGAGCTACTCATATACTTATATAGTGGATGTGAAAAATTCCCAATTATGGTTCCTGACCCCTATATATATTTCACCAACTAAAATAAGAAAGGAATAAATAATTATGATAAACAAACTACATAATTTATCTTATTAAACTTTTTCACATAATTTTAATATATATATATATATATTAAATATATTACATGTTAAACCTGAGACATTAACTTTACTCTTAATTCCTGATAATACTTAATGAACCAATAATATTCAATATAATAATAATTCATATAATATTATTCAATGTATTTACTTAAAAACTTGTAAATAACCTTCTTAAATAAATTCAACACAATTATTCTATAATCGCATAATAAAAGATTTATTTATTTATTGATGATCAATAAATCTTGGAAGACCCTCATACCTCATGGTGGGCCCACCATGTCCTATATATCTATTCATTCGAATATGAAAAAATCTAGAAAATTCTATTTTTTTGTTACCATCTTGGACATTATCTCACTAGTAGTGAATAATATTCAAAGACCAAGATTGGAATCTAATAACCCATCTTGGCCCTTAAATAGATAAGGTTTAGTCATAGCAATAATAACTAACCTACATACACAAACTGTGTAATATAATTTCTTTGTCATATGATATCTCAATAAAGAAGGATGCACACACGTGTCATAATACTTTTTCATTCATTATAATTTATTGATCTAATTGGAAAAACTTACATTTGACAACAGGGGCCATGGATTTAATAAAGGTACTACTATCCCGATCAACTAGGCCTGCGATATCTCTTCCTTAACTCATAAGTGAAAATTTTTATCATGATCATTCAACCAATGTCATACCACTAATGATGCTCCCAATATAGACTACCTCTCCAAGAATCCATTTCCATTTTTTTCGCCTTTTATAAAAGTTCATGATCACATGGAACTCATTGATAATAATCTCAAGTCAAGAGATCAATACACATTTCCATAGATAATAACTACCAATGACACCCAAAACATGTATTGTTCCTTTTTGTGGGACTTTTCTCATGATATCACTACAAGAGATCACCAAATGAAAAATTCATGAGAAAAATTTTCAATGATTATGATCCCAAATATTTGATAGTCTAACAACATCTATGTATAGACTGTAAGATGTATCTATACTATATGAGATATAATTAAGATTAATGATATTGTATCTTGAGGTTCTAATTATAGCCTCAGATCTAATAAAACCTTTTTATATGAAAATTCATCTATGTAAATTACCATAAAATTGTAGAATCTGAAATTTAAACACTTAAATGGCATATTTACACCGTGTCTATCTCATTGTACACATGGAATGAAATCAAAAGTACTATTAAATTTGGGTCTAGGGAACCATGTTTTACAATAATCCCACTTGTACTAGATCCAACTTTCTAACCAACCTCGTTATCTATCACATGATACAGATCATGTTTCTGCTAAGTCACGAATTTAGTTACTCAGACTACCACATTTACAATACATGGATATTCTGTTATGTGCAACCTCAACTCATTGAGTAAGATTCTCAAGAGATGGTATCCCCAAGTATATTAATTTTTTTCACTATCAAAACCGGGCATCTTGACCAATAATAGTAAATAATTATCATGATGAAAATACTTTTCTTACTAGGTGTGATTTAAAGAACTGGAGCAAAGTGTTTCGTGTAATTACTGCTTCTTAGCTACCCCATAATTTGCAATGTACTTGGTATTTTTAGGTATGGATAACAATGGATTTTATAATCTTGTCTCACTCAACATGTTAGTCTAACTATGATATTATATCACATTTATCTAAGGAAATGAGTTTGTGTCCCATAAAAACTAGTATCCTTCTACTCCACATACCTGGTATATATCCTTTGTACTTCATTATGTGCAGTTGGATAGTTATGATTTCTTCCCTCACAGTTCTCTTGAATATGACGGATATTTTCCAACTATATTGTATATGTTGGAAATATCATGTTTTGTTCATATCATGGCATACTTGAGTGATCTATATCTAAAGTATACTAAATTTCAACTCACCACATTAATCTCCTCCCTTGTACTGTACATGCCATCTTGGATAGATTTATGACATCAAAAATTGGTAAAAATATTACCGGGAATTGTTCTATCATATATTTTTTCAATACCATGTCACTATATGTAGGATTGACTAGGTCCAAAAAACCATTAAATATACTTTATTATATCCTATTCTCTAGATCTTAGGTTTCTACTTTAATTAAATCAATGGAATATGTCTTTTATTCTATTATTAATTAATTGTATGATAAGAAGATTATTTATATATATTACCAAACATATTATAATTGGAAGATAATAGCATTACCCCTAACCAATAGTAGACACATAGTATTGATTCATTCCAAATGAATGTTCTAAGATCTTATTTCTTACTTTAATTATAAACTAGATTTTAGTAACTTGCATACCTATTAGTATTCTATGATGTCACCATCCCTTTCTGGTTGCATCATATAGATACCTTACATGATTGGTGGTTTTGAAATCTTATGCTCAATAATATAATCCTTAAAATTAAGCAATGACAAGTAAAATTCTATTGGATTTAGGAAAAATGACTTAGTATAACCAATCTTGCCTTATTGGTACCACACTTGTACTATATGTGTGTCATATCAATTGAATAACAACCATAGTATTCAAAATAATTGTCCCCATTACACTTTGATATATGGAATCCATTATTTAATTTTAATTGTTCTTGTCAATATTAGATAATTTCTATATACTACCTACTTGTAAGAATTATTATTCTCAATGAGTAATATATCACCATCTATGGTGAATATACAACCATCACTATAGTTTTAACCTTATAACACAGTACGTGTCTCTCAAATATTTCTCTTCCATGATCCTTGTGGAACTCATTCCTATGCCAATTATTTGTGTATCTCTTGAATGGACTACATTCAAGTCGATCTTTCTCCCACTATGTCAAATAGATATGAGAACATTTTATAAAAATAAATTCCAACACTTGACTATAACTATTCTATGATAGGGATTTAAATAATGACCATTGTAAACTTTATGATATTAAATGAGATACACAATGTGTTTTTCTTGATGCATGTTCATTTATATTTTTAATAAACTATTTTTATCCGAAGAAGAATATTCTTATGAAATAATGAATTTATATAATACTAAAACTCATATGCTATCCATTATTCATTATAGTTGACATATGGTTATTGGATGATACCATTATGTTTTTTGTATGTATTGAAAAATAGAAGTATCTATAATGAAATAGTTTTAACGTTGATTATCCTTCACTTACATCATGACTCCTATGTGTATATAAAAATTTTCATTTAGGGATTGATTCATGTTAAATTCTGTTAATAAATTTTTAAATATAAGGATCATCATCAATCCTCTTTATTTTCATCAATTTCATGATGTGGATAAGGTAAATGTATTTAGGAATTACACCATGATACATTATATGAATCGATAAGTTCCTGGTCAAGATATTGATAGACATACAAGCCCAAAAAAGTTGTAGATATTGACCATAAATATATTGATCTTCATTTTTATCATTCCTCTAGAAATCTTAAAAGAATATAATGAGGTATATTTTACACTACCTTACACTTCGAATAGGTCACACTATCTAGCTAAACTAATTCTAAAATATTTTTGGATTAACATAGTATTTAAATATTTCTTTATTGAAAACTGAGTACAAACTATGTCAATAATACATATGATCTATAAATCCAAAGAGTCTATAATCACACTAGGAACATCCTTGAAAACTACTTAGTTTTTCTTGAAAAAGTATTATCTTACCACAATTGGGTATAAGTATTACATTTTATTTTCATCAGGTACTACCAGTGATTACTAAACTATTAGTTGAGTATGAAACACCATAAATAAAAATCATTCATAAAATTGAAAGAATATATCCATTTGACTAAATGAAATGTGAGGTAAATGTTTTGGTAACACTCAATAGAAGTACAACTAGAATAGTTAAACTTGAAAATTTGTTGTTGCGTGCTTCTCACTGATGAATTTGGAACCACCATATTTTGATTATTTGAGAACAAACCATAACTTTTTGTAAAATTTATATGATTACTTGGTTACTAAAATTTTATACGCATATTTGAAAAACATATTGTATTTAATACCCAATTATAAAAGAAATATTACATATAATGATGAATATTCATTGAAGAAGAAGAAATTACTTTCTTCTTTAATTCTGTTCATGATGTCTACACATCCATATATTTATTTCATGAAATAATGATATCATTATTAAATAGCCACCATATGCATCATAAATGAGTCTCTTGTAATCCTTTTCACATCCTTTCTTCATGAGGTGTCTTAAAAAGTACTGGGGACAATAACACTTTTAATATTTGATGATTTAGTACTATGAAAAATCACATTTAAAACTTGTTGGAAACTTGTTCTAGACATGACATTTTCTTTGTCCAATGGTTATCACAATGTACTTGATATATTTCCAGTAATTCTATAAAAAATAAATCTAATAGATTATTACATTAATATTGATTAATGGCTAGAAAATATTGATAGATTAAATTAGAAAATGTCTCACACTATTTTATCAAACTCCAAAAAACCTCTGTACTATAATTGAAATTCCTTGATACTTAAGTATTCTAGTGAAAAAATCCTTTAACTTCCCCTTATATTCTAATAGATTTAGTTATGAAAATACTCATAGAGTTTATGGGAGGTGTTTAACAGACCAACCACATTTAATCACAACTACTTGATCTGTTGAGTGAAGTACCATCTTATAAAATCATAAATATGATTTAATTAATGCTCAAATATAAATTTTCAGTAATCAATATTTGAAAACTTATTTTCTAAAACTTTATTTAGGTTATCCAATAACTGTAATAAAAACTCTCCGATAGTTAGAGGTACCCTCAACTTTGGCGAACGAGCCCCCATACAACTGGTTTTGTTCAAATTCAAAAGATAGAAGGTGTTTGAAACTTATTATTTCTATGAGGGCTTTATTTTTTTTTCAATGAATTGAATCTATTTCTATCAATATGTTCATACTATATTATCACACTCACAAATGAAAAATTCATTACATCTTTATGTTTTTTATCTATTTTTTATTTTATGTGTTCTTATAGTAAATAATGACACAAATAAAATAATAAACATTTCATAAAATAAATAAATTAGCTAACTGAAATTAAGAATCTAATATTGGTCAATCCATTTAAACTAAATAAATCGACCATGAATTAGGGGAATAATACCTGAGTCGAAGTTTGTCTCCAATTTCTGCTCATCCCCTGCTCCATTGTGTCCACATCTCATATGAGGTAAAGAATCATCTTTGCATGGTCCACATCTCATCTGAATGTCACCTCAACTTGATGGGGTCCACAAATTATAGCATCATCATAAAAGGTATAATAATTATTGCACACAATTTAGGGGATCTTATAAGCGCAAAATACAATTGATAAATTAGATGTGTATGACCTTATACATAATGAATTAAAAAATAATGATGTTCATACCATCTTAAATTAACTACTTGTTACAAAACTCACACACAATAATATATAATTAAATGAAATTAACCAGACATACATGGGTTTGGTCAATTCATCAAGACTAGTTAGTATGTAAAGTAATTGTGTGATAAAATTAAATTGCAATAAATGTAAAGTTGATAGCACAAATATAAATTATATAAATTAAACAATTAAAATATATTATATTCTTTGGTCCCAAAATTAATTTATTTTTAAATTCCAAAAAAATAAATTAATAAATTAATTTAATTTAACACCAAAATAAAATTAATAATTTTAAATAATAAAATTATTATTATTTTGAAATCATTAAATAAACTTTTTATTAAATGAAATTATCTCAGGTCTCAAAATCATGTTCAAACCCATTTCTTGTCAGGCTGAACTTGTGTAGGCCCATTTTTGGAAGGATATAACCCACTCAAGGTCTTTGCAGGTCCTGAAAATCTTATTCAGGTTGGATCCATGTTAGGGAAGACCCGTTTTGACTCATTTCAGTTGAGTCCAAACCCATTTTGATTCAATTAAAAAAAACTGATGGAATTAATGGAAGAAGAAGGGATAGAAATATAGTCATTAGGTTGGTTATGCTAGATGAGGTAGGGTGAAATAACATATAAGTGAAGTGGATATAGGGTTATGCTGGTCGAGGTGTGCGTAGTTGGGACCACCCTAGTGAGGGGTTTGACACTAGTGGATGGTGGAAGATAGGACCAGATCCATGGGAACTAGGAAGGCTGAATGGTGGTGGTGGGATGTCGGGAGTAGGTACTTGTGGTGGTGGTTAGAAATTTATGGTGAAGCACAAGAAGATATTGGTCAAGAAAGGAATAAGGAATGGAAGTATGGTAGTTCGGCAGGTGGGACCTCATGGGAGGGAGTGAATCAGAGGGATGATCTGTATAAGGAGGTGTTGGTCTGGCCATGAGAGATGAGGCTGCACCTGGTGTCTAGGTGGTGGTTGCACTGGTTTCCACAATTAGTAGAGGAGTGAGGGATGCATGATCATATTCTAGGTGTAGTATCACTCGTTCCAGACGAAGGGAAGAGGCAGCTGAATTACCTTCAAATGGATTCTTTTGTGGGAAGTATCCTTATTTTAATATTATTATTGGTTTTTCTTCCAAAAAAATAAAATTGAATATGACATATGCACTTTTTTTATATTTTTTTTACATATAGTGGAACTAAATTGAATATGATATATTAACTTTTTCTATTTCAATTATCCCAGGAGAATCAAGTCTCTACATTTTGTGAAAAACATCCATGGGAAGGAATCCCTTACTAGGAAAAAGTGTCCTGACCAGTGTGGTTCCAGTTATCGTATTCTGATCAGAACATGGTCAGAAATTAATATTTCATCTTTACTTTCCAAAAAATTATAACATTAACAAATATGTAAATATTTTTCTTTAATTTTAAACTACAACATCTGTTTTTCAATCCGTACAAAAAAACTTCAGATTACCATAACTTGGTCATTCAGAATGGGATTGATGCATGATCTATTATATTGGGAATGATTTGAATCTCTCTACATAGTTTAATGAAAATAAGTATTTTTTTGACTCAAAACATTCAGAAGATTTCTTTGATTCCAATTAAAGTTACCCAGGTGTGTAGTGGAAGCCATTTGGCCAGGAATTTTAAAATTTTCATCATTTGAGTGATGAAACTTCATTGTCTCTGGTTATCTAAGCCACAATACAGGTCTTAGTATATCATGTGAATTGAGCAAGCACGAAAATAAATTAAACAAACATGTGCATTGTTTGATTTGGTAGAATTTTTGACTTCATCTTGTCATTGGTGATCATTGTTTGAAGGTTCTAAAGCTACTACCCTCTAGATAATCAACCCATGATTTAAGAATATATGAAAACATCAATCATCAAATTACTAGTTCTCGCACATAGCTCTGATGATCCCTTAAAAGTTGCGATGATCACCTCATCTTATTTCCTATGATCCTTGAATACATAATTGGATCAATTGTCTGAACAATTTCTTTCTCTCTTAAGGAAGCATGATGAGGAGAGAAGATCTCTCAATCCATTTGAAAATGAATTCCATTGGACACCATAAATGAGCTTCTCATCTACTTATATAGTGCATGTGAAAAATACATTGTTAGGGTTCCCGTCCCCCATATATCTATCACCCCATACATAATTAAGGAATAAATAATTATGATAAACAGAATGTATCAATTATTTTATTTATATTTTATCATATAATTTTAAAATATATATTAAATATAATATTTGATAAAACCAAGTCATTTACTCGAATCATAATTCCCGCTAATATTAAATGAACCTTGAAAATGGAATATAATATTTGTTCATATAATATTATTCCATGTATTTACTTAAACACATTTAAATAAGTTTCTTAAATAAATTCCACTCAATTATTCTATACTCGAATAATAATGGATTTATTTATTTTTCAGTGATCAAAAAATCATGGAAAACCCTAGGACTCCATGGTGGGTACCACGATGTCTTATATACATATTCATTGGAATATGGAAGAATAATGAAAGCGCTATTGTGCGTGACCCTCTAGGTTCTGAACTCAATAGTTGTGAATAGTGTTCACTAATCATTGGAATAATCTAGAAATCCATCTTGGACCCTAAATAGATAAAGATTAGTCACCACAGTGACAGCCAACCATCAAACACATATTGTGTAATATGATATCGTTGTCGTATGATATCTTAATAGAGCACAATACACACTTGTTTTATCATCCTTTTTATTGATTTATTATTTTTTTCATCTAACTAGATGGAATTACCTTCGATTACCATGACCATGGATTTAATGAAGGTACTTCCATCCTGATCAACTAGGCTTGAGATATCTCTTCCCTAACTTATAAGTGACAAATTCTATTTTAATCATTCTACCATCCTTATTCCATTAATGAAACACCCAACAAAAACTAGCTGACCAAAATTAATTTTCATGGTTTTATCCTTGCATCAAAGTACATTATAAAATGACATACATTGATAATGATATCAAGTTAAGAGACTAATACAAATTTATGTTGATAAGAACTACCAATGATACCTGAAACATGTAGGGTTCCAATTAGCAGGTTTGTCCCTATGATCTCACCACTAGAGATCACCAAGTGTGAAAATTAGGATAATAGGTCTCAATACTTATGATCCCCCAGCACCTGATAGTCTATCATCAACTTCATCTAGTTAGTATGATGTATATAGAACATATGACTTATATTTATGATTAATGGCATAATATCTATATGCTCTCATTATAGCATGGGATCTTCTATAACCATTAGATTGGAAAATTAATTAGTGGAAATTACCATCCAATACTAGATGCAGAAATTTCAAAAATATAATGGTAAGTTTACATCAAGCATATATCACTGTACACATGTTATGGTAATCAAAAGTACTATTTATTTTGTGTCTAGGGAAACCAGTTTTACAACATTTATATGAATTTAAAACCATGATATAAGGGGATAATATGAATATGTGATAATTCAAATATAATTTGGATTTAAATGTCCATGTTTACAAGAGATATTATTAAAAATAACATCAGTTTTAAATAATTTTAAATGAACCGATTTGTAAAACATCAAAAGTTCATAATGATTGAAAAAATATTAATGATATATCCTGAATATTTATCATCATAGGAGATAAAGAAAATTGTTTTGAGATCCTTTGATTTTGTTATAATACTTGAAATAACTTCACCATATGAAATAGAATAATACAATAATCCATGGTGTCAAGTAAAAAAGATAGTGAGACAAAACATGAGATCCATTCAAAGAGGAAGAGATGTTTTGTGCACCCAAGGATTTGATGTACTGAGGTAGAACTATAGCAATCAATATGTGGGTATATTTTCAAAAACAAAATAATTTTTCCAAGTATTTGTTGAATATGTAAAATAACTATACACAAGTAAACTTGATCTTGTATACTTATGGAGAAAGATCATACTAGTTGGTGAAAAAGGTACTAGGTGATGATGGGGATATTTCTACTTGTGGATAAATTTGAATGTATGGATTATTAGGGTGTCTAACAAATCCTATAGGATGTAAGCCAATTGGGGAATATAATAAATCAGGGAATAATAGTTTGTGGATCATGTATATAACTATACATGATCAAAGGATCAACTACTAGTGTGTATAATGAGTAAATGGAAAAGAAATTTTATTGGAGAGTATATCCAATCACAATCCAATGGGACTTAGGAGATACTTTAATTGATAATAAGACTATAATAGGGAAACACTTGTTTATGGTTTCTAATTGATTATGACAAGGAGTAAGCCTTTATACAAAACCTAGTAAAAATTATTTGCTTCTCTTTCCATATATTTACTACACATGTGTTAAGGATTATATATTAAATATGAGAGGATTGATGCTTTTACTGGCCTCAATGGTTGAGTATAGAAGAAAATAATTCATAAATTAGTATACCATTGATTCACCCCCAATGGTCCCTAACTAGTCTTTGGGATCTAGAAGAACCGTATGGACATGTCACATAATGAGGCTCATCTGATGAGGGTCAAACCATAGACCCACCCATCTATACCTCCCATAGGGTCCAAAATCATATAATATAATTATTCCAAAAAATCACATCACCACTGATGTGGGTCAAAACACAACCCTACCTTTACAAACTTCCCTTAGGGTCTATCATCTTGTGATGGTATCAGTCCTCAATGAAAACTAAATAACTACATCCCAACTATACATAACTATACAAAATATTAAGGTATTGTGAACATGAAGAAAATAAATATTATTCCCCCTCCTAAAATGAACAACCCCAACTATATATGTCATGCAATTATCCTAAAACCATAAAACCATGCCACATTTTAAAGGGACAGTAGGTTAGAGGATGTAGTCAACCATCCATACCCTCACCAACCTATTTTTTTGGTGGAAACACCCAAAAAACAAAATATTTGGGAATTATTAATGTTATCCAACTTGGATTTGGTACATAAATAAATAAAAAGAAAAATTCATCATATATATAGCCACAAAAAATACCAACCTAATGGGTTCATATAAATACAACACAATCACAACCCAAAACTGTCACCACACAACGCCACCACATCCAAATATAACACCACAAACCAGCCTAATTCACATAAAAAATGACTTCAACAAGAAATCACGTTCTACCATTTATCTATGACATTTATTCATTTGTATATTTAACATTTACCTCTCAATTTACATTCATAATACTATTCAAATAAATATTTAAATATGAACCATATTAAACCTTTAAACATATTTATTCTAAATTATTTACCCATTAATTTTAATAATTCTATCTTCTAATTACTTGAATTTTTTATTCTATTTTAGCTACACCCACTAATAGATATACATCAAAAATATTTTTATATTGCTATTGAAAACCTACATAATCATTCCCATATCAAAAAAATACTCACCACATAAAACCTATGCATCAAATTCCCATAGGAACCACATCATCTGACCACCATTGACCTACCACCAAAAAAATAGACATCAATTTTTCCCATTCAAACCAACCAGAAAACCATCACACAAATTCATCCCATGAAAACCAAACCACTTCCTCATTACATAATCCACACAAAAACCTAACCCATTATTTCCTTGATACCCAACACACACCAATACCAGTAACCGATTCAATCCCATAATTGACTACAACCTTAGCAAACAACCACCCTATAATAACCATAAAATAAAACTACAAAAACAAGAATCATCACAAGACACATCAAAGTTTTTAACAAAAATTAGTTTAGAAAGTCTGAAAATGTATATTATCAATTTGTTTTATCATGAAAATTATTTCATTATTATGTTTTAATTATTAAACCTTTATGAAGGATGTATCCATAATTAAATCAATGAAAGGTTCCATAAATCACAATTAAATTTTTTTTTGAAAAAAACAAAGAAAAAGAATAAATTTCAAAGAAATTTCATATAAAATAGATAATTAGATGTGAGGAAAAAATTCCCATCAATTTCATTATGTGAAGTTCATTATTAAAATCTATACTATCCAAAAAATAAGAGTAAAATTATGACAGTACCAAAATTTACACATATAATAAGAGATTTGCTAAATCCCTTTCCATATCCAAAGCTTCACAATACATTATGAAAGAGGAAGAGATGAAGAAAAGAACATAACCACATAAGGGAACCCTAAAATAACATTAAAAAATAAAATTACTCATTAAAACTAAATCATAACACCCACCAATTCAATCCCACACTACTATTGGGAACTTCAAAGGAAATAATAGGGAGAAACCCAAAGGGGTAGAGAAGGAACTCAAGTCATATTTCTAAAAAAAACCTCTAGAATATCAGTATCAAAGATTTAAAAGTGGGGCTTAATGGTCTCCATATATCATACCCAAGATCACCCATGTGTTGAGATAATAAAAGGAAATAAAAAGGGCTTTAAAGGGGTCTTTTAATTTATACCCAATCTAGAAAATGACGACCACAATGCATGATGTATAAGCCATGATGCACTACAGTCAAACTGAATGAAACCATTTTGCAATGTAAATGTAAAAAATATAATCCTATAAGTCAAACCATCCTCTGAAGATCATGTTGAAATTCTATTTTACAAAATATTTGGTCAATGAAATGATCTGATTAACCTAAGGAAGGACCATGACACAAGGCTCACTACCACACCATAACACCTAAATTTCTATCCCAATCCACAATGAAACTAAGGAACTATGGTTAAAAAACTACCAAAACTAAAGAACTACAAAATTTTACCACTCTAATGTCCACACTTCATCCATAAAGACCATGTACTAGTCCTTATATATATATATTCCATTTTTTCATTTAGTTCTAGATGAAAACCATAATAAATGCATAGTTCCACACCAAAAGGGTCTCTAAAATAGTATAACTCTCTCATTATAACCTTCATGTCACCATAATTTAGTTAAGGGAATACATCATAACTCGAACTCCTCCACCTTACCCCAAAAGGCCACTTCAATACTCTGTGTCATTACTTAAATCCATTTTCTACATTAGAGGAAAATTGTTGTGGCACTAATAAAACCATACTAATCACCATACCACAACCAAAGAAACCACACCATAGCTAGTCTTTTAGATTGACCCTCTATGGAGTATGGAAAACTATTTTGTCAGAGATATATCCCCCACCTAATATTTCAGTTCTCTACCTAAGTAAAACCTCAATTTGACATCTCCAACACTCAAAAATTCAATGTAACATTGATTGAATCACATAATTTCATAAGTTCAGAAATATATTTCATTTATGATTTATCCCTTAAAGGCTCACGATTTCCATTTAACATGTTTAATATTTTTAAAATTCCCATCCCTAATTTTCCCTTTATTTTAGTCAAAGGATGTAAATAAAAATAACTATGTCAATAACTAGTGTGATGAGAAATGTGTTGAGTGAACAAATGAGAGGCCCAACCCAATGATATTAGTATTTTATAACCTAATGAAAATACCAACCCAACTATGTAATAATTTGATATTTTTATGATATATTTCTTTTTAAATAAATTTAATCTCTTCGATATCTTATGATACATGCAACCCTCAGTCTAAATGAACCGTGATATATTATACCATTATAACCTAGTCATTAAATTATAGGGTATTAATATGACCAAATAATTTATGAAAATTATTATTTTTTCATTTGTTTAAAATAAATCCCCTAGTTATGAATTGAATATAAATAAAAAATACAAAAAATTTTAAAGAAAAAGAAATGTTTTTCTGAAAATATATTTTAATGCGCATAATTTTTTTAACTTTATAAATTAAATTAATTAATATTTTTTAATTATTTTAATGAAATTTATTTATTATATATTCAATAATTTTTTTAACATTCATCATATATTTTTTCAAGCATGAGATAAGAATAAATCCATTTGAATTTTTAAAAAATGTATTTTTTTTCTAAAAACCAGTTTTGTTTATTTTTGAACAATTATTTCAAAAATAATTTTTACAACTTATATGTATTAAATTTGATAAAATTGATTCCATATTTGAAAAAATGTGATTTAAATTTGGTAAATAGGTCTCTTTTTTCCATTAAGAATAGAAACTATGGAAAAATTTATCACCCCAATAAAGTGTAAATCAAGTTAATCTAGAATGAAAATAAGTGTTAAGGTAACCTTTATTCATAAAAATTAATATTTAATTAATTTTATTCTAACCACATCACCTTATGACCTTAATTTAGTTTTTATGAGACAATTTTCTATGAAAATGATAGATATAATATTTAAAGCAAAGAAAAATACAAAATGTCGCTCTCTTACTTATAAATATATCTCATGTGTTCACATAGGTACAAAAGAATGTGGTGAATGAATATATATTTATATTTTGATAAAAACAAAATCATATTAATGATGGTAATTTATTTATAATTTTTAGGTATCATATAATAACCTTAAAATCTTATGCAACACTAACACCATATTTATTAAATTAATGTAAAAACAAAATAAAAGATTTAAAATTATTAAAAGAAATTAAAATTGGGTTATTTATTTTAAAAAAATTATTTTTTAGATAAATGTATCACAATAAGTACATTTAAATGGTTTATTTCTGAATTGAAAATTTTTCTTGATGTATTTTAAGTCAAATTAAATGAGTTGTTTCAAAAATAATGATAATGGTATTTTATAAAAATAATATTCTATAAAATTATTAAAAAATCATTGAAATCCTAAAATAGGATAAGTGGGTAAATATATGGTATAAAATATCATCTTTTTCCCATTTATGATCCAATTTTCACCTAATAAGTAAAATTATAACCTCTTAAGAGTGAAAAAGACGTTATCATGGTTAAGGTTAAAATAGGTTTACTATGGCTTTGAACCAAAATACAAGGTTTAAAATACCATTAAACCTATAATTTTTTAATTTTTTTATAATATTTATAACACATGAAACCTTATATTTTAATATATTTCCATTTTAATGAATTTTTTTAGAATGAGTTAGTTATATTTTAATCTTTTTAATAATTTCATCTGTGTCTTTTCCCTTTCTAATAAAAGGGAGCACAATTATCTCAATTATATACACCATTTTTAAAACCCTGTATCAACCAAGACACACACATATAACTTTTAAATGTACTTATTCATGTTATATAGGTTACGATATCCTCAAAAATAATAATTTTAGGTTTTATAAGAAAAGATCTAAAGTTGGTATCTTGAAGAATAAGTAATCATCTTACCCGACCTTGTTCAATTTCCTTTTTATTTTACGTCCTATAAATACATGGTATTTATCATAAAATAATAAATTAAATATAAAAAATATAATTAATTATTATTTTATTTATGAGACTATAATTATCCATCGTATTTTCCACCAAATGTAATGTGAAAGTATCGCGCGTGCATACATACACCTTACCGTCTCCACATAGAGATACAATTAATTTTTCACCATAATATTTAATGTATGGTTATTATTATGAGATTAATGTTTATATACTATAATAATGAAATAATTATAATTATGAAATTTTAATATCACATGTAACTTCATACCTTCCAATATGTTGGAAAATAATAACATTGCTCATGCGTGCATGTGGGGTACGACCTCAATGCATCTAAGTGATTTATTTTTTATTCCCATTTACTTGGATGGTAGTAAGGAGAGAGTTAATTAATTTAAATTATCTATATCATATAACAATGACTCTTAAATGGTGAATTATTATTTACCATTATTTCATTCCATTCGTTGGAAGGTGAAAAAAATGTTCATGTGTACCTAAGACCATACCATCTCCATGAACATTGTAATTTGTTTTTATATATCAATATTTTATGGATTAGTATAAAAAATATATAAAAAATATATATGATATTTATATTATGGTTTAAATTCTTTATATTATTGAACCATGATAAAAGTAAAAGAACCGAAACCACCAAACCGAAACATACATGAAAATCGAAGCAATTCTTATCTAGAATAATGATTTTAACAAAAAATTGTTAATAAAAGGTGATAAGATATTATACTTGAATAATATATGGTATGATATATATGATTATGGTTCTATAATATATTTATAAGAAATATATATTTATTATACCTGATTTTCAGACACATACAAAGGAAGTCGAACCTGAGTTCGGGGTTTATTTCAAAATCTCATCAGTATTAAAAATTATTTATGTTTATGACTCTAATGAGGGAATTATATGATATAAAACCTAATATATTTTCTGAAAATATATTTATTTATATAAATTAAATTTTTTAATTTCAGTTTACTCTCTCTAAGTAATCAATATACTAAAATAAGGTTTTAAGGGAAAACCAACATTGTTTTTATACTCGGTTAGAAAATTTTCTATTCAGTGTCCATATTTTCCTTAAATTTTTTAAAAGAATGTTTTTAAAACTACTTAGTGATTTATTAAAGAATTTTTCCCATATTTTAATTTTTATAAAGTGGTTTTGAAAGAATAATCTTGTCTTTTTCCAAACAATATTCGTTTTTAACTTTTAATAAAAGTGTGAAGGGAATGTTTTTTAAATTATACAGTATGAATGGAATTCCTTGCTATCACGACCACTAATTTTGTCAATGATTAATTTAGAAGTTTACAAGAATATTTTAAAATAAAATGTTTTGTGTAATATTTTGGAAATGTTTAGATTTGAAATAGGTGTTTTCAAAGTTAAAAATTGAAATTTCTCAAAGAAATTCTCTAGAGAGCTTTTGAATTTATTTTAATTTATATAAAAATCCATTATTAAATCATATTATTTAATAAAATAATAATATTATGATACTATACACCATAATTCTCTGGAAGGTTTATGGTTATTTTTATTGAAGAAAGTATTGATATTCCATATGCAAGTCATTTCAATGTGAACAATTATTAATTTTTAAGGAATATTGGTCAAGTTATGTTGTTTATATGTATGATAAATGCATTGTAACTATTGAGTTATGGGTGGGTAATATAATTACATATCCCCTAAATTAATTTTTAGGTATAATGAGACTAAAATAACTGTGTATTTCTCCATGGAATTACTCATTTATGTAAATATCTTCAAATGAATCCTTGAAGATATTTTTCGTTTTATTAAAACAAGGATTTGATGATAAGTTTTAGATGTCCATAATTCTGCATTATATAATTATGAAATTAGTTATTGATGTGCGTGAATTATTTAAATAGTTTTTATATCCATGTATAAGTTTCAAACTCATTTGATTATTTATATTTCTATTTGATCATCATTTATTTATACGATATTATTCAAGCTATATTTAGCTTCCACTATATGCATTCCCTTAATGAGAATATGATCTCTGCTATTTATTATTTTTCATTTACCCATGATGCGATGAAATGTTTTATTATTGATATGAAAGGATATTCTATACGGAATAATGATTATTCCAAATAAAATACTATATTTTATTTTATGTTTTAAAATTTAATATGGTGTTCAATTATGTATCTAGTTTAAAAAGACTAATATACTATTCAGTCTTTTGAGATAAGATTAATTGTATTAAGTACCAATGTAATAATGTAAACACTGGCTCTAGGATATGAGGATTGGTGTCTTTATAGTTGGTTTCAAATTAAGTATAGTAGGGACATTAGAAACTATATTTATGAAAACCTAGATTAGGGAAGTTAACCCTCTGACATAATTATACAATATATCACAAGAAACCAAGCCAATAATTTTGAGATTATTTGTACAAAAATCTTCAAATTTATGTTTAGGGTTTTACAATATTTGATATTATACATTATGATTCATAATGTTATAATCTATTCTAGTGTGTACCATTTTTATAAATGGATCCTAATAAAAGGAATGGAATAATATCAATGCATATAAACCGTATAAGGATTTCAATCCTTGGTAAGATAAAAAAGTTAAAGATGGATCTACAGCTAGAGTCTAAAAAATTATAACTATATTGGGGTAGTTAACCCAGTTTATGAAAAATAACTTTTCTCATTTGGAATATCATGCTGATCCAGAATTAAATGTAACAATGTTAGATCACTTCATAGATCAACAACCTATATCATTAAATGGGAATACAAATCCATTTTTTAATTAGAAATGGATAAGTTTCTTTGAGAATATATTTCTCAAAATGGGAAGTAATTAAAGGGATAAATTTTTACTTATAGTTTATAATTTCTCTTGGGATTTAGATCAATGGAGACATTGATTCAAAATTCTAAAAATGAGAAGGAAATAAAAATGATATAATATGAGTATTTTAATGATCTTTTTGGGATGGATATTTTAATTATGAACAACAAGAAGATATAGAGAGGAAATTATTGAGTCTAATACAAAAGGAAGATTAAAATGATTCTAAATATCGAACAAACTATACAACAATAGAAAGGAAAGTTGTAAACAATGGATAAAATTTAATGTGTAATATTTACCATTTATTTGATAATTTAAAACAAATCCTTCATAAGGAACTAGTCTTCCATATACTATAATCTTATAAGGATAAAATATCATGTTCTATCAAGATAGAGAAATAATTCTTTGAGTATTTTTTATTTAAAGGAAATAAAGAGAAGAAGTGTATGTCAAATAAAAAAATGGTTAACGATAAGAGGATAAATGAGAATTTTACAAAATTTGATACTTTTGGAAAGAAACAGATTGGTACATTACTAAAAATAAAAGTAGTTTTCTACTTTGAATATATAGAAATAGGCCATCATTCCCATCAATTAAAGGGTAAGAGAGTAGCCATAAATGTTAAGTGATTTAACTATAAGGTTATGGGGAAATTTTCTAATTAATTCCCCAAACATCAAGTTAACCTAGCATAAAATAGGACAATGGGAGAAGGAAATGCTTATAAAATAACTAAAACTGATGTGGAAGTTCCTAGTGATGTGGTGAAAGGTACACTTATCGTCCACTCTATAATTTATAATTTTTTATTTGATTCTGGTTTTAGCCAATCTTTTGTTTCTGAATAAATTTATAAGGGTATTGTATTACCACCTTAATGATTAGATATTGATTTTGTGGTGAAAAATCATAATGGTAGGATGAACAAATCTCAATTCTATTACTACTGTCTCATATAAGTTTATGGGATGAGTGTTCATGTGAATCTTGTAATTATTATTCTAGTTGAATTTGATGAAATTTTGGGTATGCAATAGATCTCCTAGTATAGATCCTATATCAATTATTAAGAAAAGGAATTTATATTTTATATTCCAAATAAACCTTGAAGAATCCATTAGTTTGAGGAGTAACCTTAATATGAAATGTAAAATACTTCGATCATATGGATTTTCACCTATTAATATGAGGTATTTATCTCAAATTTTTGGGGAGAAACTCAATATTGAAGATGCACTTATTTTTCAAGAATATACTAATGTGTTTCTTGATTAATTTCTTTGTCTTACTATAAATCAAGAAGATTAGTTTTCAATATAACTCATACCTTGTGCTATGCCTATTTCAAATAATTCATATATAGTTAACCAAATTTACTTGTATGAATTGAAGAAGAAACTCTATGAGAATTTAGGTGAGGGATTCATTCAGCTTTGTAATTTTCCAGGGGTGAAAATTTTCTTTTTATTAAGTAGAGAGTTGTGTCAATGTGTCTTTTCATTTATTATCAGTTCCATAAAAAATTCCCATTAAGAACAAGTATCCTCTACTCCATATTAATGATTTGTTTTATCTATTATGAGGATATCTGTATTTTCAAAGATTGGTCTTCAATCTGAATATCATAAACTATGGATCAAGAAGGAGGATATACCAAAGACGACCTTGTTTGTGAAGTATGGTCATTATGAATTCATTATAATTCCATTTGGACTTACCAATGATACTACTATATTTACAGATTTAATGAATAGATAATTTATAGATTTACTTAGTTAGTTTGTGGAGGTATTTCTAGACACTATTCATATATATTAAATGATCATGGAAGAGAATGTATAATATTTGAGAATTGTGCTAAAGTCCTAGAGTAAGGAAAGGATTTATTTTAAATTTAAAAAGTGTGAATTTTTTCTTCAAAAAGTGTCATTCTTTAGTCATATATTCTCATATGAGGGTATACGAGTAGGTCTTTAAAATATGGAAGTTATTGACTAATAGTTCATACTTATCACAATAACTAAATACTTTGTTATCTTAGATTGGTTTAATACTATCGATTCTCTGTGATATATTTATCATTACTATCTAATCCCATCACCAAGATGAATCAAAAGGGGTTTATGTTCTTGTGGACAGTTGTATGTGAAGATATTTTCTAAGAATTAAAGAAAAGGTTGGTTATCATTATCATTCTTACACTATACTTCAATGGATATGGGTTTCTAATGTATAGTGATGTATTAAAGAAAATATTGGGATGCCTGCTCATGAATAATCATATTGTGATACACTATAACTCAAACTAAATGAAGGTAAATGGAAAAAATTATCATACTCATGATTTGGTTATTGATAAAATAATTTTTTCATTAAAAATATGGAGGCATTATCTTTATTGACAATGGTGTGATATATATACTGATTATAAATGTTTCAAGTATATATTCAGATAGAAAGAGTTGAATATGATGTAGAGAAGATGGTTAGATATGATTTAAGATTGTTACTTCACAATACATTAGTACCCTAGGAAATTAAAAAAAGTGGAATATTCTCTATGTTTAAAAGATCATACTACAAAATCACCGCTGATGATCCTAAAAGATCAAATATTTTTGGATTTTCGAAGGATAGATCTTGAAATATTAATGGAAGGGGAGATATATTATCTTTGTAAAATGAGTGTCTAACCATCTATTCATATAATGATTAAACAGTTGTTGAAGGAATATTTGGAACTGATGAACATGTTTTGAAATTTTCCTAAGTTCATCCTTTATTATGATGGAATGATAAGTTTCAACAATCATGTATGTGTTTTTCCAATACCATATTTGAAGGAGTAGTTGAATATGGCTCGCAGTTTACCATATTATACTCATCCTAGATGTACAAATATGTATAGAGATATAAAATATTTTTCATGGTGTGACATAATTAAGAGATATATTGTAGAGTATGTATCTCAGTTCTTCATATGTTTGGAATTTAAGGTTGATAAACACAATTATAAGGAAATATTAGAACCATTACTCATATTGGAATTAAAATTGGAAAACATCACCATAGTTTTATGGTATTTATTATATAATGATATCTTCAGTATGATAAAAATCATAAATTTTTATTAATATTATGAAATAACAATTATCCAACATATTTTCCACTAAACTAAAAGTGAATGTATCACTCATGGGTAGGTATGACCCACCAGCTCCACGTAGTGATGCAATTTGTTTTCTAGCACAAAATTTTATGTAGGGTAATTTTGAATGGTTTAGTGTTTATATATGATACCTAAGAAATAATTATACTTTTTTATTTATAATATCACATATATATATATATATATTCTTACCTTAAAATTAATTGGAAAACAATAATGTCGCTCTTCCATACGTGTGGACTACCACCTCTACGAAGTGATGTGATTTGTTTTTTATTTACAGTTTACATGGATGGTAATAAGTATATATGTAATTAATATGAATTATAGGCATGATATAATATTTATTATATAAATATCAAATATTATTTACCTTTATTTTTTTCTATCTGTTAAAAAGTGAAAACGATGTTCATGTGTACATAAGACCTGCCATCTCCACGAATGATGTAATTTATTTTCCAATCTCTATATTTTATGGATTAATATATATTTATATATATATAAAATGAATATATATTATATACATATATAATTTTTAAGATTTTTGATATTATGGAACCAAGATAAAATCAAAATTACCAAAACTTAAAAACCATAACATACATGAAAAACGAAGTAGTTATTACCCAAAATAATGATTTAAACAAAGAATTTTTAAAAAACACTTGATAAAGGTTTATAAGTAAATAATATATGATATTATATATATTATTATAGTTTTTAAAAGGATTTATAAATTTTATTTATTTATTATATTGGAGTTTTAGACATATACAATTGAATTCAAACCTGAGGTAAGAGTTTATTTCACAGTCTCATCAATATTTGGGATTATTTATGTTTAAGCCTTAGATGGGGAAAATATTTACTATTAACATATTAAAACCAATATAATTTATTCTTCTGTGATTATTTATATAAATTACAAGTTTTCCTTTCAATTTCCTCTCTTTAAGTACTTGTGATACCAAAATATGTTTTAAGGAAAACTGACCTTGTTTTTATACTCAGTCAATAATATTTCTCTTCCATGTTCATATTTTCCTCAAAATGTCTAAAATAAATTTTTTAATATCAACCAATGAATTATTAAGTACATATTTATAATTTTTAACTTTTTTAAAAATGGTTTGAAATGAAATTTTTGTCATTTTTAAAATAAAGTACTTTTTGAACTTTTTAAAAAGAATGAAAGGAATGTCTTTTTAACTTATAAAACATGAGAAGAAGCTACGACCATCATGAACACTAATTTATTAGAATATTGCTTAAAAAATTTACAAATTTCTCTTTAAATAATTTTTTCATTAACATTTTGGAAATTGTTAGATTTTATATATGTTCTTTCAAAGTGAATAATTGTATTTCCCTAAATAAAATTTCCAATGACTTTTTGAAAGTATTTTAATATATGTCAACTTAATTTAATGAATATTTTTCTCTACTAAGGTTATAATATTATGATACCATCCAATGTATTTCTATTAATGGTTTATGATTATCGTGACTATGAAAAGTATTTATATTACGTATTCTCATTCTTCTAATATAAAGAGTTATTGATTTTTAAGACATGTTGATTAAGTTATGTTCTTTATACATATTATTATCGCATTGTACATATTAATTTATGGGTAGGAAGTTTAATTATATATCCCCTAGATTTAATTTTAGGTCTCATGAGATAAAATATATTGGGTATTTGGTCAAGGCCTTACCTACTAATATAGATGTCATAGCACAATACCTTGATAGTATTGTTAGAAGTCCTAGAACAAGGCATCAATGGTTAGTTTTAGATATCCAACATTATTAATTGTATCATTATAAAATCAGTTTTTGATGTCCATAAATTAATTTTAATAGTTTTTATATCCATGTATAAGTTTAAAAATCATCTATTTATTTACATGATTTTTTATAACAATTTATTTCTCCCTTGTTATTAATTAATTATTCTTATTTTTCTAGATTACTTCCCTTGATTATTATCTAATATTACCCCTTTTTTATGTTTCATTACTATATGATTCAAGGAAACATATTATGACTGATATTCATGGATATTATAGAGGGAATAAATGCGACCATAAATAAAATATGATATTTTATTTTATGTTTTCAAATGTAATTTGGGAATATAGTATGTTTACAGTTTACAACAAAAACTAAACTATTAAGTCCTTTTGGATGAAATTTCTTATATTTAGTACCAATTTAATAATTAACTAATAGATATGAGCTACTGGGGTTGGAGAATTTACAATTTAACTAATTTTTTTAATAGAAAGTTGAATCAGGGCTAAGAACCACATCCCCCTAAAAAAGAGGAAGCTATAATTCAAAACATTATGGGACAAAGGCCTCCAAAATTCAATGAATATTATGATTTATTAATCATGAAATAATGGTCTAAATATATTGAAAAGATATTATCTATACTTTAATTATCTGATCAAGAGAAGGCCATGCTAATTGTTTATAGTATAGAGGTAGAAACTTATAAATCATGGATGTTAATCAAGAATACTAAGCCTAAGAAAAAGATAAAAGTTATGAAGTGTAAAGAATTATGAAAAAGTTATTTTGATTAATATTTTACTCACCATATCTATATTTAAATGGGGATTGGAGTTCCTTGGACTCAAAAAATGGGAGTAATAATCCATCAAGGAGTAAAAGGAATAATTCAAAAGACTTTTACAATATGCCATCGACTTTGTCATTGATGTTAAAAGTAAATATGACCACTTATTCATTGTGTTAATGAAGAATCAATGAAAATATTTAGAAAGTTGAGAGTTTTATATCTATTAAGAAATATTTTGATGTAACCTCAAATTATAAATATAGATTAAAAAATATCAAGGGTATCTTGGGTATTAATATAGGAATGGGAGAATATATTTTAATTATGGTTGATTGATGGAGAAATCTCATAGTGGTAAGAAAGTTTAACATCCCCCTTATTAAATTTATGGGAAGAATAATCTCAAAAATTTCCTAAATTGGACCAAGAAATGATTTAGGTGTGCTGAGGAGGAACACTTATCTAGAAAATGACAATGCGAGAAATCCACCGGTGTTATGGAAGAAAGGAATTATTCTATCAAACATCAACCTATTGTCCAATTATATAACTATAAGGAGAAATGAAACTATATGAAATAATTCACTATGACCTGGGTAAAAAAAAGATAACCATAAAAAAACTCCAAGGCTTAGAGTGAAAGGATGAGAATTTTCTTTCAAAACATCCAAGGTTGATCCTGATAATCATGTGGTGACAGGTATGTTAGTTATTAATTAATCATAATGAACATATTATTTGATTATTGTTTTTTTGTTATTTCATATCATTAATGTTTATTATAACTATATAAACACCCCCTCAAAAAATGGAAGCTGAGATATCGATGAAAATAAGATATTGGGAAATTATTTCTTCCTATGTATATAAACTCTCCACTATCAATATTTATGGGTGTAATTTTCCATATACCTCGAGATAACCCTTAGAGAAATTCTATGCGATTTTGGGTATGTATTGTCTTTCCTTGTATAGGGCCAACATAAATATTTGGGAGAAGGAATTTACCCTCCATATTAGAAAATGACCTATCATTCTATATAAGTGTAAGGTGGAGGATGAATCTAAATTTTAATCATCATATAAATAATTAATATTATTTCTTTATGATAATATATATATATATATATATATCAAATAATGTAGACTAAGGAAAAGACCATCCTTGATGAAATTTCTATTGTAAGATAATATGTTGATGTGTTTGTTGAATTTTTTTAGTATTCCTCTTTCCCAATATGTTGAGTTCTCAATTGAAATTAACCCCATAGATTTTTAAATATACAAGACTCTATATAGAATTGCGCATATTTAATTTGAAGAAGTAATTATAAGAGAATCCAAATGATGGGTTTATACACCCAAGTGCTTCACTATAGTGTGTACTAATCCAGTTTCTCAAGAAGAATGATGTATCAATAAACCTCTTATTTAATTATTATGAGCTCCAAAATATCAAGATAAATAACAAGTATCCTATACTATAGATTTATGACTTTTTTGATCTTCTACTTGGAGCCCAATATTTCTCTAAGGTGGATATTTGTCTCGAATATTATCAAGTAAATGAAAAGAAAGAGGATCTTGAGAAGTCTACTTTTCATATAAGGTATTAACACTATGAGTTCATAATGATTAAATTTTTACTCACCAAACTTATTTATATCTTCATAGAATTAATAAATATAGTATTCTGGTATTACAATGAATTTTTTTGGTAGTATTTTTTAAATATATTTTTATATACTATAAATGCAAGGAGGAAAAGGAAGAGTATGTGAATTTTATACTTAAGACCTTGTGGAAGGAATTTTTATATGTGAAATATAATAAATGTGTGTTTTTTATGGATCAACTAAATTTATTGGGGAATGTTATAACAAAAATCAGATATCTATTGATCCTTTTAAGACAGTTTCAATTGAAGGATGTCACAAACCAGCATTTTTTATGAAGGTTTGTAGTTGTTTTTATTAGCTGGGTACTATCATTAGTTTGTGAGAATAATCTCATTATTTACTAGTCCTCTAACCAAGATAAATCAAAGTCGAATGATGTTTTCTTAGAATGGAGAATATAAGGAGATATTTTATGGGTTAATTAAGAGGATAATCACTATATCTACAATCATATTATTAACTAGTTTTGAATGATTTGTATTATATAATGATGAGTCCAAAAATAGTATTAGACTATGTACTCATGAAAAATGAAAATGTTCTAGCATATTCCTCTTTAAAATTAAAGATTCATGATCGTAATTACCCAAACCATGATCTAGAATTGGCTACAGCGATCTTTAGGTTTATGATTTGGTGAAATTATTTCTATGGGGAGAAGTGTCACATATACAAGGATAATAAAATCATATAGTATATATTCTCAAAACATGATCTCAATATGCCCCGAAAAAGGTGGTTAGATTTGATCAAGGATTATGATTGATCATTGTATTATCATACCGGGAAGGAGAATAAGGTGGAAGATTCTCTAAGTAGAATGGAACCAAAAACCCTATATATGAAGAGGATTGAATAGGATATAGTCTTATTGGGAATGAAAAGAATATACATGGGTATCATAAAATGAAAATCATTTTTCCTTGATCAAATATTTTCCCAACAATACATTCTTAAGAGGATGAAGGAGGCCTAAATATATGATTAAGATATAAAAATAAAGGTAGGGAGTATTATAGACTTAAAGTTTCCTAAATAAAGAGTTATAAGGTTTGGAACCTAGATATGTTTCCCTTAAGAACATAACTAAAGAGGGAACTTCTGGATGATGTTGGGAGCTCATCCTTCTATATTCATCCAAGAACCAATAAGATCTATAGATATATATAGTAAAACATATGGTGTGATAATATGAATATAGAAAATTGAATAGTATACATCTTAACTATTATTATGAAAAAAATTCAATGTTGAAATATATTCTAAGTGTATGGGGGACCCTTTACCCATACCAATATGGAATTGAATAAACATAACCATGGATTTCATCTTAGTGATACCTAGGATATATAAATGAAATAGAACTTTTTGGGTGGTAGTTGATTGCCGTAAAATGTTTGTGTATTTAATTACTATCAATAAAATATTTATCTCATGACCAACTCATTTACATATATATAAGAGATGTGGTAAGACTACATGGAGTATCACTCCCGACTAAATATGATCGAGATATGAGGTTTAACTTGAGGGTCTAAATAAGAGTTTACCAACATTGGATACAAATAAGTGTTTAAGTATTTCTTATCACCTTTATACTAACAGTCAGTCTAAGAGAAAAATTCATACTTTAGAAGATATACTAAGAACTTATTTAATGTATTTTCTTAGATCTTCAGATTAGTAACTTCCCTCTAATGGAGTTTTGATATATAAATTTTTTCCTCTCAAGATTCAAAATGTAACCTTATGAGGCTATGTATATGAAGAAGAATTGGAATTCAACATGATGAGGTGATCTTGGAGAGTGGAATCTGATATAAGTTGATCTTATCCAAGAGATGTTAGAGAAAGGTCAAACCATTATGTGTTTTATGATATATATATAAATTTAATATAAATTATTTCCAAACAATCATAAAAGAGACCTAGAGTTTGAGGTATAAGATAAGACATTCCTTTATATATCACTATGGAATAAAGTCATGAGGCTTGGGAAGATGGGAAAACTTATCCCTAGATAAATTGATGCCATTGGTATCCTTGATCTCATAAGCGTTATGTCTTATGAAATTGAACTCCCAACTAAACTTTATCATGTACGTGATGTGTTCCATGATTTTCTATTGAAGACGTATATACCAAACCCACTACATGTATTTAATCCACCATTTATTACCTTATAGAATAATCTCTCATATGAGGAGTAACGAGTGGAGATCATAGATCATAAAGGAAATGTTATTAAAAATAAGGCAACTCACCTAGTCAAAGTATCATGGAAGAACCATAAGTTTGAGAAGTAAGAATGGTAATTGGATTAGGAAATGAAATAGAAGTACCCTTATATGTTTTATTGTATGAAATGAAATCTCGAGGGTGAAATTTCTTAATGTGGAATAGTGTATTGAACCAAATTTTTCTAAATAAAAATTTCCTTTTGAATGATTAAATTCATTCTTAAGAAACATAGTTATAGAAAAGACATGCATGAAATTTAATTTTTTTATTCTAGAACATTATAAATTATGGCGATAATTTTTCTATTGGAATTAAAATACCATTAACCATCTTGACCATCGATAATATATCCATTTTATAATTACCACTAAGATTAGTTTATATTATGGGTTTTGATAATGTCCACTTCGCATAGATGGAATAAGTGATGTCCTTAACCAATATGATCATACCCTATGAATCCAATTTATCAGATATTCTAAGGAATATACAATAAAATGAATTTTTCCTTGACCAATCTCGAGGAAATATTCAAAAATTGAACATAAGAAAAACAAATTTTGAGAAAAGTTCAATATTATTGAAATTATAAGAAAATAAATGTTTTCTAAACCACCCTAAGAAAGTACCACAATCATAAACCAATCCCTTTTGGTCTACACTGGTGTAAAAAGGGATATGTATCTAAACCCTTATAGTTTGAATTTTTATATTTTATTTTTAATAATATAGTGACTATATTTATTCCTTTTTAATGAATAATTCATATATATATATATATGATTAATTAATATGTATGATAAAAATTATATTTTTATATGAAGAAACTAAAATTTTATTTTGGAGAAATATATAGTTTTAAGTAAAACACTATTTCTGATAAATTCAATATTTTTTGAAATAAATTACATTTTTATGATATATTCTTATTAATTTTTTTTATTTAAATATAAATGATAATATAATTTAATGAAGTCAAATGTAATTTTTAGAAGGGTCATAAAGGTGTTAGTTTCGTAAAAAATAATATTTTTTAGTAAATAGGTATTTTTATTTATAAGTATTAATTATCATATTTTGAAAGATATTTTGGTAAAATAAATATTTTTTTGAAATAAACATGTTTAAAATATCTAATTTTTAATTTTTCAAAATTTTCATAGACAATTGAATTTTTAGGTAAAAATTTAATACAATATATTTATACGATACATATTATGACATCATAATAACCCAAAAGTGATTTAATAAATTCTATAATTGACATAAATAATCAAAAATATATCTACCCTTTAAAATAATATATTTTTAAATCTTTTTGATTAATTTTTCAATAATATTAATGAGTCCTACAACACTAATATTATATTTTAAGGTTCTAAAATCAATTCTTTATGAACCTAACTCACTTCCACACCGTGAATGGTTTTATTTTAATGATTTCAGTTATTATCCTAATGAAATATTGAAAACCAATCATATATGGTAGAAATAATGGTAAAAAACCATGATAATGGTAGTGGTTTTGTTTATTTTATCGCTTAGAGTCCAATGTATCCCAAATCTCTTAAAACTCTCATCCCAAGCATTTAGAAATACCCTTCCTTGGTAAGGGATTCTCTCCCCTTCATTTTTATTCAAGTACTTTCTTTTTATTAATCCCATTAAATTCCAATATTTCATTTTTTAATGTGTTTATACTCATTTATTGTTTGTCCTTATGATTCACAAGTAATTATAGACCACATTTAACTCTCATTAAACCCTTCCTTGAACCTTCATATACACCTGTTATGCTACCAAAATTGTCCTATTATTTTCTAAACTGATTTATTTGTTGTTGTGAATACAGATATCCATTTCCAATCAATTTTATTCACCTAGATGTACATATCCGTTATTGATTACATGCTTACTTGTTTTAACCCACAATATTTAATAATTGTTTTAAAATGGTTGAAATATGTTCTTATGTTGTATGATCTATGTGGTACAGAAATTCATGTACAAAATATGAATGTGACAGGTGGTCCTAGAATTATATATCCCTCCAATGAACTAAGAAATGTTTTAATCTCATGAGATACCATGTGTAGTTCATGGGTGATTATCATAATCACACTATGTTATGTTGTCTTAGTGGTTATACTTGAATTATGATTATTCTATCATGTTTTATATTGTATCCACATTCCTATAATGCCTTGACATCATCATATTATATCATCATTTAGAGTTCACATTTATGATTGTCACCCTTTTATGTCAAGTTGATGTGCCTCTTGACACACATGTTTTACTTTCATCAAGTTATGATTTGATTATTCCCTTATCAGGCCCTATAGCTCACCCCTTTTTTAGGTACATCCCAAGGTTATACCATGCAATTTTAGAAGATCAATGGAATATAATTTCGTGTTATGGTGTTTTTAAATAATGGTTTCATATACCTATTTCATGTTATTCTGATATGAATCTAATTACTAAAATACATTAGGCTTATCGATCTTTTGGGATTTTATTATGTGAATATTTATTTAATAATTCATGAAATAAAGGGTATAAAATACATGTACTAACATATGTTTGGTGTCTAAGGTGAAATCTTGAAGATATCTAGTAAAGGTTTTCATGTAAAAGTGGAATTTTTTATATCTATTTCACCAATATTCAATCATATCACATGTCATGGATCATTTTATACAACATTTGATGGAAGTTGTAAAGTATTATGAGTGATTGTAGGAGGACTAATGTGTTTTTAAGATGGAATTATTCCATACATATAGGAAAGTTATAAATTACAATACCTATGTAAAGGTAAGAAAAATATTCCATGAAGCTTCGTAAAGGTATTGTGAAAATTATGATTGTATGTAAAGGTACCAAGGAAAATTGTGAATCCATGTAAAGGTAATGAGGAAAATTAGGCACCACAAAAATCAAAAATCACAATTTGTAAAAATCATATATGAGTTTAACTAACTAAATATCTATTTTATGGTGAGTCCAAGAATCTTTCGTTCACATAAAGGTAACAATGGATCTTTGAGGTCTATGTAAATGTGAAATCACACCATCTAAAGTCAATACAAGAACCACTTGGATACATAATGTTGAAAAACCAGAGATGTAAAGGTCATATATAAAATATATTTTCTATATAGAGGCAAGCCTATGCAACACAAAGGTTATTTAAAGGTCCATCGAGTAGAATATAGGTCAACCCATGGTTTCTAGAGTTATATAATTTTTTTATTGAAATACATGAAATAAATGAAATGGATAATACACAATATAAATAGTTATTATAAAACATTAAGCTTTTAATTAAACAATACCATACTGTAATGAATTATGTATGACCATTTTGGTGATATTTTTAGAATGTTGATCTATCTATGAGAAATTATGAGATGAGCTATGCTGTGGATATTCCCATGGTGTCTTAAATGTGAGAATAAGGGTTGAGAAGAAAAATGGAGTAGACCACTTAATTTTAAAAAATTTGATGACCATTTTTAGAAGAACATGATTCTGGAATATAATGACCCTTTTTAAACATGCCATAATTTTACAACTTTTACGAAAGGTAAACCTTACATTTTGAAAATAATCAAACAATCCCAAGATTAATAATTTTAGTGTCTTTGTGGACTAGCTAAATAAGACACTTATTTTTCAACCCTAATGAATATTTATCCATAATCGAGACACTATAGACTTCCTCAAATACTTCATATATGTTATAATCAACTTCATAAATTCTGGAAATGGAAACATAAAAAACTTGTAAGCTTAGATTCCTAGTACGGGTAAACATAAGAAATAATAATTGAATATCATAAGTGAAAATAAGATGAGAATATGGATATGATCCAGAAACAAAAGAAAATTCATACCCAACAAATATTAGATAAAGAATCATGGAATATGACTTAGTACAAATAATATATTAATTAAAATAGTGTAGAAACATGAGTAAGAAGACATGATCCATAGAGCTTAATTAAGTTACTAGAATAAGCATAAAACTGTGAAACATCATTCAGCTTTGGAAAAACTATTAGTCAAGGGAAAATTAATTTAATGATCCACACTATCAGTTACCATGATTTTTAGAAACTAAAATTTACTCATGAATAATTATATTTATGAGATTTAAAATTTAAAAAAATGCATTGGAGTATGATATAGGACCCAACTTATAGTCATCCATACTTACAAGTGCCACTTGAAATTAAAATTTATCGTGTCATAAAGAACCCATGAAAAAATAATGGGTTTCATGAAACATTATAAATTATAATCATTCACTTTTATAGGATATAGAATCCATGAAATGAAAATGGTTTTCATTTATCGTATCTTAAAGAACCTGTGGATAGAAAATGGGTTTCAAGTAGATTCACATGAGGAAGTCATTAATAATTCCATAAAAAATGATAAAATCATAAACACATGGTACATTAAGGGGTATAGAATGACACAAAGTAACCATATAAGTAAATACCATTGAATCAATATAATAAATCATATAGTATTTACATTTTATAGATATAGGGAATATAGTTAAGTCAATAATTTCACCAAATCAGTTTATTTTTCAATAAGAAACATCCACGATCTTTTAATTTTTTTTATTTGGATAAATTTTATAAATAATAGAGAATAATATTTTATTTTATAAAATTATTTAATCATAGATAGTAAGTATCATTGAAAATGACCATGATGAAAAACATGAGGAATTCACATGGAAAACATTAAAAATTGATTATTTTTTGTTACTTTAGGAAAATGACCTATCCCAAACCAACCCAGGTTGACCCTGAACTGGTCACCCAAGCTAGTTCGTGACATGGAAGACAGGGCGTTCTCTATCCCCGGATGTTGGAAACTACTTCCGAGCATCAAAACATAACTAGGGGAATGATTTAAGCCCAAAATAGATAACTATGATAAAATAAACAAATGAATAAAAACTGAACAACGTAGATAACCACTAACAATGGAAAGAAGATCAAATACACATATCTTCATGTGACCTTCTAGGTACCCATCCAAATAAAGACCAACCTTGATCTAATAATGAAAAACTAAGCCAAGATAACCTGAGAAAAAGGAACCTACAACTGAAATGATAAAATAGGCATGATTAATGAAATTCTTAGTAGGGATGCCATGAATAAACCACTAAATCCAAAATTTATCCTTCCAAAAAAATTCCAAGAACACTAGTTTGAAAATATAGTTACAAAGTAGGGTTTATTAATTTAAATCAACCAAAATCATTTTTAAAATTTTTAAAATCCAAATCATGTGACAAATCATTTCCTAAACCAATCCCCCTTTTATAAAGAAAAACTAAGAAGAAGCAATACCAAGCTGTACTAAAAAAAATAGTACAAGTTGGAAATAAAATAATAGGTATAGAAGAATGTAAACAAGCAATATAATAATAATAATCGTGGGTGATCGTAAAAATCCCTAGAATACCCCTAAAAGTACCCAGTTCGATACCAACTATCAACATATGGTGAAGCCCGTAAGTCAATAACCAACTATTTTCCCTAACCTATCCTCACTAGTAGAACCACCCACTAGGCCTACTATAAAATACAGAGGGTACCAACCCATCTAATCTGTTTTGATCCGAAACCATCACTCGACCCTTTAAAAGATGCCCAAGAACCCATGATGGTAGTAGTAATGTTGTGTAACTTAGAGGCCCCTGCATGCATGACTAACTTTACCTACAGTCACTGCACTTTCCTACCCCAAACATGGGCAATCTATATAATAAACCATAAGGTTATATCCACCCTATATAGGTGACACATAAATATATACATACTTATATCACAAATTCACAACATATCATCGAAGGTTCCAATCAGGCATCACACCAAACTAACATCAAAATCATTTCAGTAAACATTTTAAATTTCTGACTAGATACTCAATTTTACCCAAATAAATTGTTTTCTATAATAAATAAAAATGAACCTTTAGTTCCAAACATTCAAACACTTAAGAAAATCAATTAGAAACCAATTTATAAATAAAAAATCATGATATTTATACTAATGTGGCCAAATGGGCCTTTAAACCAAGTTTTCACCAAAGTGAATTTTTAAAACCAAGTCAAAACACAAAGATTATACGAAAGTGATAAACATGATTTCAAACTACTTACAAAACAACCCACTTTTACAAACCCAAAACATGCCATAGCTTCTAACCACTCAAGAAAGAATGTTTCAAGGCCAACCAGGAAAACCATAAGGAAAACATGTGGAACCAAATTTAGACACAAGTAACACCACTTCCCCCCATTTTAGAAAAAAAGAAACTTTATATTACATGTAAAACAATCACTTTTTTATATTTTCATTCAAAAACCACTTCCATTTTTAAATAGACCAATAGTTTTCAAATAAACCCATCCCAATTTCATAAAACTCACATTGATGCAACTTTGGGTTTATAAATCATTGACCTTACCAGAACAACACACACCCCATGAATTATAAATCTCCACATCCTACACATAAAAATGAGAACATAAACTAAACATTTTAATGAAACATTTTCAATGGGAAAACACCATAATGAATTAACTACATATATTATTCAGGCACCAAAAAGTTTAAAAATTATCTAAACAAAATTTGACATTAAATCAAACGTAATGGGTGTATCAATACATGGGAATATTCTAAGAATAATTTGAACAATTTTTTTAACATATTATAAAAACTGGATAACACTATAAAAAACTATTGAATAGTATTACGAAGGTGCGTGTCAGGTTTAAAATATTATCAAAACAAAATTTTACATCCAATGAACACATTTTTTCTTTAATCAAATATAAGAGTAACTAAAAAAATTCTTCAAAACAATTTTTAGAAAAATCAACTGACTTGAAAACACTATATAAAATTAACTAATTATGTTATGTATGAATGATTCAATTCAATGATTTAATGAAAAAAAATAAATAATTAAAAAGAATTAATCAGAATGGTAAATGTGGATTCGCCTACCTCAATGGCCTGCAACCATGTTGCCACTTCAGTGGAAGGAAGGACCGGGCTTTGCGTTCCCTTTACTCACCTTAAAAACTAAGAGAAATACACAGATAAAAACCCCATGATTATGGGTTGGCAAACTCAAAGAAAAACTACCAAAAAAACAGAATAAAAAAAACCGGAGGGGTGAGGGATACCAGTAAGGGGAATCACGACTGGTCATAGGCTACCATATAGAGAAGGGCATGCTAGGAAGTGGAGGTCTGGCCGAGGGGTAGTTATTGCACAAGGGAGTAAGGGGGAGGGGGTTTGTGTGCTGGGCTAGAGAGAGAGAGGGAGAACCAGGAGATAGTTCACCACAAGGAGGTAGGGTGGAGCAGTGATGAGATGCTAACTAGAGTGGGGTGAAGCAGCAAGGGGAGGATGGATGGAGCAGGCTAGCCAGAGGCAGAGAAGGTGTCTAGGTGTGAATCCCACTGGGTAGGGGTGCACGATTAGGTTTCATTCCTCCATTTTTTAATAAAAATAATTATTATTATAACAATGTTAATAATAATAATAATATAATATTAATAATTATACCAATACTAGAATAACGAAAATTATAATAAATATTATAATCATTTTTCATAAAGACAACAACAACAATGAGAATAAAAACAACAACAACAATAATAATATCAACAATACAATAATATAAATTCTAATAATAATAATAATAATAATCACATGATTTTCATTTTTTTCATTTCTTTAACAATAATAATATGAATAACAAATTTAAAAAAATACTATTAATATCACTTTAGAAATAATAGTATTAAAACAATTTAATAATACTAATAATATTATTATCCATAAAATAATAATAATATTATTATTAATGAATAAAAATTTATAAAATTTATTTATTTTAAGATTTGGGTAGTCATACAGTCACCTAGGCCGACTATATGGTTACCACTAACTATGCGGTGCCTGTGCACCGACCCAAAACTCATCAAAAATAACAAACCTCAAAAATTTTAAACCATATCTCAACCTGAGCATTGATGGGAACAACCAAAGCTAAGAAATAATGAAATAAAAATAAATTTAAAATTCGGGGTCTGACACAAACGATTTGTAAAATGTTAACCTTTTTTAAAATATTTAAATAAGATCAAGTAGTATAAAATGACCACAATACATTTTTTATGTATAGATAAGGAAATTTTCAAAATCATCCAATTAATTAGTTCATGGAAAAAGAAGTTTATTTACAAGAAATGAGAGATGAGGTCTTTATGAGTCAAACAAAACACTTTAGGTAAAATATGATTCTAGGTTAAATGAAATATATAAGGTACATTTAAAACCCCATGCCTATATAATGAGAATTATTAGTAATTTTATCAAGAATAAAAATTCCCTAGATTAATTACCTTTCAAATAAAATATTTTTTTTAAAGTATTATTAGTAATGAAACCCTTATGGTTTGATTAATATTTTGATCAAAACCTCTTTTAAGTTTAGAATCTTTTGAATCGATCGTCATTTAAAGAAATTTAATGATATGGATCGTCAAACCCCATTAATATTTCTCCACTTATTATAATTTAATAATTGAACTCTAAGCACTCTATATTATTTCATTATTTATTATATATTTTCAATGTTGACTATGGGTAATCATGATCATTTTGATGTAGTTTTGTAATAGTGGTGTTGTTATTGATTCTTTTCCCAAAGATAATCATTCCAAGTTATTTAAGTTAATATTACAGATGTATTATAATTATTTATAATCTTTATATTTAATTTCATGAGTACCTTTTCTCTATTCTAGATGATGAAATAAATAATGATCATTTTCAATTGGATTTTTAACCTACAAATGGTGATTTCTTAATTAATGAGTTAAGAATATCTATATCTTTTACCAGACCAAAAAAAATTATTATTTACATATTTATATCATATTATACCATTAATTAATCTTTCATGATCATCCATGACATAATTTCAGAACATTTATTAGGTAGGTGATCAAAGTGACCTAAACATGAACATTTAATGCTAGATGGGTCATTAAGAGGTGATTTAGTTGAAATATCATTACAGAAGAAGCATAATGATACAATTTTGTGTTTATTTGTGTGTTATTTTTGAATTATAATTTTTTTTAAGAATAAGTAATGGATATTAAAATGTTACGTAATTTGAATTAATGACTTTCTTCTTAGTACACCTGTTTTAAATGATTGAATTAATGATAATTGTTTGTTGATCATATCATTAATGGGTTCTCTAATTTTAAGTAACAAAAACATAATGATTTAATATAAACCATATATATATCAATTAAACCCATTCACATTGAAATCCTTGTACGGTGGTGGAAAAAAGAAAAGTGGAAATCAACCATCCCATGGACACAACAGTCTATACACATGTATGTTTGGCGATTTCATTTTCTATAGTAAGAGATAAATTAATGATATATTTGATAATTTTATATTATAAAATATGATATTTATATATCATACAAATTTTTTAAATTCAAAACTATGATTATCCATTTAAGGTGGTTAATTAAAATGAAACATAATGTTTTGTGGAGGTAGTAGTGTAAAGATATTGAAATGTCGTTTTCACTTTCCTTTGGGAAAAAGGTATGGGTGGTAAAATATTTTAACACCATTATAATAAAATAAAATAAAAATAATAATTACAATTTATTAAAATATTAAATATTGAAAATAAATTCTAGAAATAATGAATTTCCATAAGAAAAAAGGGAAGATGAAGAATCACATAGAAATATATACATCACTAGTTGAGTTGTCTTATTTGTGAAGGGGGTAAAACCATAGAATGTTGGTATTTTAAGACGAAAATAACCACATTAATCAATATATGAGTGTTAATAAAAGTATTTGGAAGATTTTGGGATCAAATAATGGGCTTTTTAAATGAGGGGAAGTGAGGATAGTAGAGCCCCTTTTATAAGTGAAATAGAGTGGCAATCTTGTAAATACCCAAATATTTTCAATAATTGAAAGTAATCTCAAGGAAAATGGATCCGAAATTGAGAAATAACAAATATAAAAATATAATAGGTTTTTAAAACCTCAATAATTCAATGAACACATATTTTTGTTATAATTTTTCCTTTACCTATTATGTTAGTCATTTTTACCATTTTGCTTTTTCCCATGATAACTAGTTTTTACTAAGGTAATTTTTACATTATGCCCAAATATATATTGTAAATTATTATATAATATGGATATAATGATTCAAAATTTTAAATAATTTTTTTACTCAATTATATAAATTTACAATAATAAATTTTATATATTAAATGTATAATGTATTAAAAACAATTTTCTAAAAATATAATGAAAATTATAAAATTTCAAATATGGGTTTATAAATTAAAACCAACATGTTTAAAATTATAAAATTACATATAAATTAATTATTTGGTCTTATAAAAAGGTATCTTGAATTTATAATTCATACTTATATACTAATAATTTCATAAAAGTGATGTTATTTTTAAAAATGGTATGTGGAACTATTTACCTAAAAATAATTTGTTTAAAAACCTATAAAAAATTAATCATTGATTAAAATTTCTTTGAAATTTAAAAATAATAATTTGTATCTATCTTATTTATATTTTAAAATTTTAAAATTTATTTTTTAAATAAAAATACAAATTATAAAGAAAAACGGCTTTTATTGAAAAATGAATTTTTTAAACATTAATTGTTTTTAATATTTTCAATTTATAAATACTTTTTGTTCATATGTCATGTTATATATAATAATATTTTAAAAAACTTCAATTTAATTTATAAGTATAAAATATACAATACTTAATAATTTTTTTTGAAAAAGTATTATTTTTATACTAAATACGATTTAACAAATGCTATTAAAATTAATTATTTATATTCTAAAATTTAATTTTACTACTCTATTGATTTTAAAAAAATTATTGAAAAATTTATATATACATTAATTTATATTTAAATAAATAAAATATTAATATTTATTAATAAAATATAATTATATATATTTATTATATTGTGTTATCTAATTTTTATTTCATTGTGAGTTATATTATGTTAAGATTACTACTTATTAATAAATGACATTAGTATATCTATGGGATATATGACCAACAACCATATTTTCAATGATGATATTTATAATGGATAGATTTAATTTCTATATATTGACTTACTAAATCATTCATTCATTCCACTATCACTTTGTAAGGAACAAAAATTATTTCATATTATAGATTATGTATATTTATTTCTCCTTTTATGGTGATTTTCTTCGTAATAGGTTCTGTTTGTCAATTAGAGATCCTCATAGTTAAATATTATCTTGGAGATATCCTTGTTGTGTATATTTTTTTTATATATGTTACAACTTACTGATATATTTAATTTCAATTGATGCATTTGATCTATGGTTAGTAATAATACATAGTGTGTGGTAATTATTTTTATGTGTTTTTCTTGTAATTTCCCACTTATGAATGAATAAAGTGTCTTTCGTTTAGTTTATATCTTTTAGGGAATATTTCTTAATCATGTATAAATATTTTTTAGAGAATATAAAAACATCACTTAAATTTATAAAAACTAATAATAATAATAAAAACAAAAATAATAATGTATCTTAAATCATGGAGTGATAAATTCTCCCCTATTAAATAAATTACATCATCTCAATTTTAAGTATCACATACCAATAAAAATTTATATGGGAATATAAATTATAGAGATTATATTTGATATAATTTCTGGAGTTATATCAAACATTAAAACATGGAAGTCATATGCCCTTCATCAAAATAGGCTTATTTATAATATTGAGTTTTTCATCAAACATTTGGTCCAAGATTTTACCATTATTTGGTATCAATTTAGAGAATATATAATTGTTTTTCTATATGGTTTTTGATATTATTCATTTATAAAATATCAATGGTCAATATGAATTGTGTTTTTCTTACTATAGATGTTTTTTCCATTATGTGGAGGGAACCGATCAATCACTAAAATTGCATTAAATTTATCTAAAGGAAGGATAATAAGATTTTAAAAAGTAACATTACAATAAGATTCAACTTGAAATATAATAATCATACCACTACATGATTTCTTAAATAATCAAATATTTGTGGTGTTCATTTAATGATATATGAAATATTATTATATAAACTAGAGTTTTTAGAATAAAATTAAAATAATAAATCTACAAATTAGGATTTGAGGCTATGTGTAACATAAATATCTTGTTCCACTTCCGGAGCAGTCCTTGCATATGAATTCCATTGTCCTCTTAGTCATAGAGATTGGTAATTTTTATAATATTGGATAGTCCTTGTATTTGAGTATTGAATTAGATAATTCCCATGTTCCCCACACATAAGACATGGAATTATTAATGGCACCTTATGATGAAATATATTTCTACAATCATGCTTACTGAAATCATAATTTTTATACAATTATTTAATGAAAAATGAATTCCTTTTCTATATGTAAAGAATCTTATTATCCTTTTGATGCAATCCCCTTAATTCTTATTTCAACATTTTGACTTATGGGAAATTGAACATTCATTCCATCATCATATTTCCCACTTGATCATTCATTATACTCCATATTTCTATTTTTTAGAGTCTTTAAGAATTAAAATATGTTCACATGGTTTATCATATTTCATGATAGTCAGTTTGGAATAATCATAAGGAATATCATTACAAATGTCATTCTGGTGGGTGTTCATTGAGGAAATCTCTACGTTGTCCCTCACACTATGGTTCCTTCTAGTTCACATCATTATAAAACTAAAAGGGTTTATATGAGCATCAAAACATTAACAATATAGGGGAATTATCATAATCATTAGATGAATTTGAAATTTAAATTCCTTGTTCTTTTATATTATTACACTGGCCTATAGTTCCATTAGTTCAAAATATATAGATCTCAGTCTAAAATAGATTTATTTATGTTGAGTTATATTATAATTCACAACCTAAACCCTCAAAGTAACTAGTTTATAAATCCTACATTGTGGCTCATAAATAGCATATGATTATAGAAGAATGTCCCCAGAGAGTATAAAATGATGGGTGAAGTTAGGCCTCTTTAACATATGCCATGTGATGATTTTGTTAAAAACCTACACAAAAGTTTAATATTTATTACCCCTAGAAACATATTTTCTAGTCATTTTATCCACTTATATTATCTAGATCGGGATTTATTGCTATGGAAACATTCTACTCAAGAATTTTCCAATATTTTAGGATATCATCAAACACCAAGATAATTTCATTATAATTATCTATAGGGTTTTCACTAAATTTCTCACATCATAATCCCAAGAATAAATAAACAAATCCAAAAAAATAACAAATCCATACCCTGATAACAACTATAGAAACTTAGGATAGATATTACTTTATTTTACAACATTTCCATAAGTTAAACATTTCTTCTAACAAATAATCACCAAATCTCTAGAATAGAAGGTAGTGTATTTGAGGACTAGCTATATAAGAAACTTATTTTAAAATCCTTATGAACATTTCTCCAGAATTGAGCTATTATATACTCCCTCATATATTTATTATCCATTATATTTGTATGTGCATGATATTATATATTTTTTGAATATATTGAGTATTTTTTGATTAATTTGTTTACAACTCCTCTCATGATTTAAGTTATTTAATATCACATTGTGCTTTAAATGATTAGTTTTTTATATATTTTTTAGATTAATTGTTGTGATGTCTATTTTAATAATTATTTTATTTGGAAAAAATATTTTTTATATTTTTAGTCTTATTCCACATGATATATATATTTCACTATTAAACAAATATATATATATATAGTATGGTTATCACTATTTAAATATAATTATATATAATATATACTCATATATATATATATAGTGTTTTGTGAACATATTCATATAATATGTGGATTTCTTTTTCAATTTTAGTAGTGTACCATATCATCTTCCGAACTCAAGATTCCATATTCACAAACAAAAGCTTTGATCTTATACATTCCATCTTCCCCAATGCATAGTGTACATGCTATATTTTTTATTTTTATACGGTGGATCATTATCTTATCTCTATAGATGTAGCAGTGTGCCCTTTATGTGATAATGGAACAATTAATTCTTTCATGGGTGAATCTTCTTAGTGCATAAAACCTCAACTATCTCCACATCTATCCTTTTATAGTAGCACATTTGTGGAACCATCATCATCTCAGTCTAGATACTCCATGGATGTACTGCTTCATGACATCACCGACTTCTTTATTTTTCATGTTCTGCTCAAGCTTCATGTTTATTACTCCCTCCAAAAATAGTGTAACCTTAGTTAAGGGATCTACATTTATTAATGTATAAACAATTATAGTTCAATAGTATGTCAATCCTCTCTCTAGAATGGTAGATGAATGAAGAAGATAAAATAGTCCTTCATCCATAGGAAGTAGGACCTCGATAGCAATGCCAACACTAATCATCTCCCATATTCTAGTGATAGTAAATGGTTTGATGTTACCATACCTAGTAGCTCCATTATTTGAGTGGTAGAAAAAACTGTGATGATACCTATTGGTAGTGGTAGATCCTTCTTAGAGGAGAGGTGGTAGTAACCTCTCTTTTAGAGGTATCTTTTTTCATTAGAATCTGCACCAGTTCCCCTTTATTCTCTAAATGGTAGCAAAAATGGTATCTAATCCCTTCTTTATACTTAAATGGTAGCATTAAAAGACACTTTCTACCACTATTTAAATTTTGCGACTATTTATTTACATCCTCTAGTTAAAATCTACAACCGCCAGTTATAAATTATGCAACTTACTATTTCTTTAGTTTTTTTCCACCATTCCTAAATTTCCATTATTTCCATGAAAAAATTTTGACACAATATTCTTGTTACATTTCATTGTTTAAATTATTAAATGTTTTTTTTAATTAGTTTTATTATTCTATTATTTTTATAATTAAATTTAATTATGTATTATCTATGAAAATTGTTTTTTAAATATTTTAAACATGTTTTAAATTATATTTTTTTAGTATTTAGGTTTTTTTGAATCATACAACTTTTATTCTTTATATTTTTTAATTATTAATTATTAATTATATTATATTTTTTAATTATTTCTAAAATATTTATTAATATGGTTAAATTATTTCACTATGTTTTTAATATATTAAATTATTGTTAATGTGTTATTTATATTCTTTGAATTCAAATATTTTTATTTATAGTCAATATGATTTCAATTTCCATGAAGATCATTGAATGAATACTCTAGAATTAGTTTGAAATATTTATTTAATTTATTTTTTGGCTCATATAAAATTATTGAATCCTTGTATTTAAATTAGTTTAATTTTTTCGATATTTTTGGGTAATCTATTTTTTTCTCCATGAGATTTATAGTTGATACTATTTTTATTACTTTTAATTGATCTGTTGTTTTTATTTAGTTTGTATACCAAATATATTTCTATTTAATGAAATCAATGTTTTCTTGAACAAAATATGTTTACATGTGACAATACTCATTTGACTTGAAGTAATTCAAAGAAGACTTACTCTGAGAACTTGTAATTTTTCATGTGTTAAAATATTTTCATTATTTGTGATAAAATATCATGGGAGGATAAAATTATCTTCTACTTCATTCACCTTATGTTGTTTATCTACACCTTTTTTGGAATACATAGACTACATTGTCTACATCATTAAAAAGGGCCTTTATCAACATTTTCATTAATATTAAACTTTCTTCTTCTATCGAGTTTTGTTAGTTATTTTATCATATCTAGTCTGGGTATAGTTCGTCACTTAAATAATTTCTCACACAGGTTATACTACCTCTATGAGGTATTTGTCTAGTGATTCTTACCTAACCAAAATCTTGTAAACTTAGGCTGATGTTACTCCTTATATAAAATCCATGGTTATGCCTACACCAATAAAAGGTTTTGTGTGGTCTGGTTAGGGTATGAACCACACAATGTTCTAGATTAGGATTTATGTCATAGTAAAATTATGGGATTAGATTTCTCCCATTGAAAAATTATCTCTCTATTTTTTAATGGGTTTCATACTCCATCGATTAGGGTGCGAAGAGTGGACTGGGTTGATTAGAAAAAACCACTATAAAATTATATATTCTTTTTTATATTTTACAACTCTTTATAGATTAATTTTAATATCTTTGATATTTTTGAAAAAGGACTATTTATCTCCCATATATACTATTATCCATTTCCTTTCCAACCCAACACTTGGTGTCCTAGGTGAAACTTCTTAAGTATTACTTAACTCTATTATTATTTTTCTCAATACCAACCATTAGTATATAAGGAATAAAATTTTAGTAATATTTTGTTCTATTGAATTTTTATTTATACCATCAATTGGTGTTATTGGTTATCCATAAAAAGACTATTTTAGATTTGTTTATATCTTATTTATTGTTTTATATAACATGTATTTTAGATCATAAAAGACAAAGGTGTGATATTAATCATATATGGAATGTCAGGAGATTGAATTCTTTAATCCATTAAGACCACTTGATTTCAATGGAAGTGATTATGGGTATTTTAATGATCTAATGGAGGTATTTTTGATAAAAATAGGTATTGAATATTAGTTTATCATGGATAAAATCTATAATATAACAAATGTTTATGTTTATATTTTAACTGGAAATAATGATACAAAATATATTTTTAAACAAAAATTCATGAATTAACATTATTTCTCTCTTTGTAGGAGTTTGTATTGTTATAAAACTTCTTGTAAAAATGATTCTAAAATTTGGAGGAATTAAAAATTCAATCATCAAGGAACTGAAAAATTGCATTTGACATATCTTGGAATTAATAAGGATGAATATTTGGAATTTATAATGACTGATAATTAAAGTTTAAATGAGATGTTTAACAGATTCAAAAATATTTCCAATAAAAAAGGTCACACATTGTAGAATAATGCAAAATTAATTACTGAGAAAAATGATACTTTAGTCCCAACCAAAGAAGTGGAATTTAAATAAAGTAGTTATTTAAGATTGAAAATACTTAACGAAACCCTTTATAGATGATCTTATTTGATATATATTACAATATAATCATTAAGTAAATAAAAATTTTCTTAATTTTTCTAAAAATGGAATTGGTGTTGCTCTTAAACCTAAAAATGTTTTTTTTCTAAATCTTATAGTGATTCCTTATATTTTACTATATCTAAGAAGGATTATTATCTAAATAAAGTTGTTAAATGCATTCAATGATAAATAGATTAAATTCATTTTACCAAAATATTATGAAGGAATAAGAAAGAGATACAAGAATAATTTCAAAAGAAGAGGTATGAAAGGTTAATCTGCTATTATTTTTTATTAATATATTAAACTTGGAAATACGAAATATTAGTGTATAAATCTGAAAAATTAAGGGAATAAAGAGAACTAAAAGAATGAAATGAAATATGAATATCATTTAGGTTGAGTTTCACTGATGAATCAGACCCTATTAAAGAATCAGGAAGTGATAAAGAGACTTGTATCCTTTCACTAATGAGAAAATATCCTCAAGTAATAGATCCCTTTGATGATATTTTATAACTTACTGGAATATGTTTTATGGATGTATCATGTGTGTTCAGTAATAATTTTAATTTTGATTTTGATTTTTAATTTTCCTATAGTTATGATTATGATAAATCTAAAGTTAAGAAATTAAGTGAATTTTGTGGTGAATTTCAATAAGAAATTAAAAATATTGCTAAAAATTATGAAAATTTAACTAAGGACTATAATATGGTTTCTAATGTAAGGAAAAATATTATTTTAGAAATTGAAAAGTTAGAAATATCTATTATTTAGTTTAGTAAAGAATATGAGAAAATGAGGATTATGCAGAATAATATTTCAAATCTTGAAAAGAAAAATCATATTTTGAGAAATAATAATTCATCCATAAAAGATAAAATCTATGATGATATAGAGATTGTTCAGAACAATAATGTTATTATGAAAAAGGAAGTGGTCAATTTGAAAAAATGATATCTTCTATTGTTCAAGGTAAAGAGAAATATAATAATATAGAATCTATAATCTTACCAAATAGAGATCATTTTGATTATAATAATAATAAATAGATTCCAATGATATAAAAGAATTATTTTTGTAAGGGTTATACATGGATGGTTTCAAAATTTATAATTTTTAAATGTTAATCATTGGGACATTATGCCATGGATGTCCTATTTAGTTCCTTAAATGTCTTGGTATTACTAGAGTTTCAACCTATAAGAATTTATCTTTTCATATACCTTACAACAAATGTTTTAAATATTATTAAATATCTATATATTATGTTAATAAACCAATTAAAACTAATATAAAATGTGTACTGAATAATTTTTGTGTTTTATTTTTATAGGACTACACAACATGTTTGTAATCCAGTGGAAGAAACAAAATTATTCAATAGAAAAATTATTTTAATTTTTATATTCTCTAACAATTTTATAGTGATGTATCCTTCTGAAATAAATCATAAATTTATAGGGTAACACTTACAACGTTATAAATTTCTTTATCTTTCAAGGGGGCTTTATATTTATTTATTTATTACTATATAATCATCTCATGAATTTTATCATGAAATTTTTTTAGGGGGATTCTATAATTTGACCAGAAATATTTTTATATATTTAAAGTAAAATATGTGGATTATTAGTCCGTTTAGCAATATAAATTTAAATAGAATTAATAATTCCCTTTTTTTAATTACAAAAATGGGGAGAAAAAAATGTTTCTCATTTTTATATTTGGTTTTGTAGTCAAACAAAAAGGGGGAGAATATTTCTGCACATTCTTATTTTTTATATGACTATAAAGATTATTGTTTGATTACATTGTTTAAAACACCTCTCATTCTTTAAGTAGTTTAATTTTATATTTTTATTTAAATGTGTAGTTCTTTACATCATGTTTATTTTAATTTTTTTCTTTAATATGAGTTATTCTAAATGTTATATATATTTATGTCTTAAACAAACACACACACACACATATATATTTCATGTGTATATTTGTTTAATTATGTTTATGTATAATATATAGTCAAATATATAAAGTGTTTTTTTAATATATTCATATATTATGTGGATTGTTTTTATTTTTATATGAGTGTATATTATCGTCCTTATAGTTTTGGATTTCATATTCACAAAATCCATCTTCGACCATGCTCACGCCATCTCCCTCCATGAAGAGTGAACATCACCTATTTATCATATGATTATAGATGATTATCTTCTCCTCTTTGTGGACGCAACAATAAGGACCTCAAGTGATCATGTGACCTAAAATTCACACATGGATTCATCATCATAGTAATGAAAACTTGAGCATCTCCTTGACTCCCCTTCAACATCAACACACCGACAACAACGTTCTCATCCTAGTTCAAATCTTGCATAACACTACATAATGACTTTAAAAAGTCCTTTATTCTTCAAGTTACTATCATTCCTCATGTGTAGGTCTCTGTATAAGCCACAAAAAAACCATAGTATTGTGTTACCCTATTCATTATTTCAGGAACAATGCTATTTTAATGGTAGCTCAATCCTCTCCCCAGAATAGTAGAAAAGTGATAATGGTAGTACAATCCTTCTTCTAGCGATACCAGGTCCTCAGGTGCTATGGTAGAATTTTTCATCTCCCATGTTAGAAAAGTAGAACATGGTTTTATGGTACCATATACAGTGTCTCTTTTGTTTTCAAAATATCATAGAAATTTATGGCATCACAGAGAAATTGTAACACCTTTTCATAGTTGTGGTGGTAGAAACCTCTTTTATAGAAGTATATCTATTTCAACAGAAATGAAACCAGGTCCCCTAATTGTTGTTTAATAAAAGAAGACAAAAAAATAAGATCCACTATTTCTGTATCAAAATTAGTGGTAGAGGACTATATCAACCATAATTTAATTTATAAAACTACTAGCCTTTGTCCCCTAGCAAAAATCTGCTACCACATATTATAAATTCTAAATCTTAAAGGTTATTTTGTTTTATATTACCTTTCTAAAATTTCAATTATTTTCTTAAAATTATTTTCCTTCCATTTTTTATATTTAAATGTTTTAATTACTGGAAGTTTGTTTTAATTAGTTTCACAATTATAGTTATTATATAATTTATTTTTCTATCATGTATCATCTATGAAAATTATTTTAAAAGATTTTATTAATGTTTAGATATTATTTTAATTTATTCTTCATGTTTTGTAGAATCATAAATCATTTGTTTTGTGTATTTTTTATATATTCATTATTGATTATATTACCTATTTAAATTATTTTAAATTTTTTATTAATAAGGTTAAATTATTTAAATGTGTTTTTAATATATTAAATTCTTGTTATAATTGTTTTTTATATTTTATATATTTTGGTATTTTTATTTATAGTCTATTTCAATATGATTTTCAAGAAAATAATAAACATACTATTCTTGAATTAGTTTTAACTATTTATTCAATATATGTTTTCAGTCATTTAAACTTATTCAAACATTGTATTTAAATTAGTTTTAATTCCTTGATAATTTTTTTGGGTAATCTGTCATTATCTATGTGAGATTAATAGTTGAATATGATTTTATTAATTTTAATTGTTCCAATGATTTAGTCAGGTGTTTATCCCAAATAGATTTCTATTTATGGAAATTGATGGTTTCTTGGAATCTCTATGATTACATACGAAAATACTCATTTGAATTAATTAAATTTAAATCACTCTTACTCAAAGAAATTTAAAGAAATCATTTTCTCATCAGTTTCCAACATTTGTGAAGAACTATCAGGTAATGAAAAAAATCATATTTAACTCCAATAAACTTGTGGAGTTTATCGATACCTTTTTTGTAATTCCTAGAGTACACGACCTATATCTTTCAAAAGGTTATGAATCAATAATTTCATCAGCAATAATCATTCTGAATCAATCCGGTTGTATTGTCTATTCTATCTTTTATAATATTGGTAGAGGTTTTTACTTAAATCATTTCTAACACAAGTTTTACTACCTTTAAATTATGTTCTTATTGTCATGATTACTTTACTAAAAATCGATACACTTAGGTTGGGGCCACTGCTTATAGAAAATCCTGAGTAATCTCTCCTCCCACAAAAGGCTGTGTATTGTTAGTGTTTGGACTTCTCCCCATAAAGTCTTATAAGTTTTCATGAGTTCAATTTATTTTCTAGTAATCAAGGGAATTGGTTGTGTGGATCATGAACATAGCGTTAAATATACTAATGTTTTTTCAAATTTGAAATATTTTTCATGGTTTTATGATTATTTTCATTATTGTGTTAATCTCTCAGGGATCATGTTTGTTGGCTCATTTTTTGTACTATTTTTATTAAATTAATTTTTATTCCATCTATTATTCAATGATTTATGATCCTTACATTATTTGGAATAAATTATATTATGTATCTTGATTGTAACCAAATTCCCATGTTATGTTCAACTAAGATATTTGATTGTTATTTCTTATATTTACCATTAACGAGATCCGAGTTCTCTCATTTCCTATGTTTTCATTTACTTGATTTATAAATATTAATATTTTTGGGTCTGAAAGGTAATTGAATACTTTCTAGAGGTCTATTGAATATAAATTTATAAAAATATCAAATCTTATAAAAATAAGTGTTGAATCATTGGAAAATAAAAACAATAGAGAGAATATGGAATTTTTTATTCGTTTATTCTAATCGAAATAGTCTAATCTACACACCTCTACTGATGTAATCTGACTCCCACTATAAAATAGATAGATAGATTTATATTTTTGTAAAAATTTCGGTTTAGAAATATGTAGTTGTAAAAGTATCTTTCTATCTCTTTTATTGTGGGTTCCAAACTACACCAGTTGAGGTGTGAAGAGTGGAGTATTTTGATCAAACTAAACCACTAAAAACTTATATGTTCTCTCTATTGTTTTTTATTTTCCAATTATCCATACCTTATTTTTAATAGATTTGATATTTTGATAAATTTTTCTTCAATACACCTCTAGACCATATTTAATTTCCTTTGTGACCCAACAATATTCATATTTATAACTCAAGAAAATGAATACATAAGAGATGAGTTTTCTGAGATCTCAGTAATTGTAAAAATAAGAAATAACAATCAAATATCTTAAGTGATCATAAGATGGAAAATTAGTGAAAATAAAGATACATAAGAAAATGTATTCCAAATAATGAAATGATTATAAATCATTGAATTATACCTAGCATAGAAAAATAATTGAATAAAAACAATACAAAAACCTAAGTCAACAAACATAATCCATGATAGCTTAACACAATCATGAAAATAATCATAAACCCATGAAACAAATTTCAAATTTCCAACAAACATTAGTATATTTAACATTACATTCATGATCCACACAACTAATGCCCATGCTTACGAGACACTAAATTGTACTCATGAAAACGTATCCCATGTGATATAAAATTTAAACCGGTGCATTGGAGGGTGATATGATACCCCATATGTTATCATCCATACTTATGAGTGCCACTTTAAATCAATCAATTATCACTTCATAAATGAACCATATAAATGAAATGATATTTATAAAATATAAAAATTAAAATCATTTACTTCTATAGAATACGGAACCCATGGATGAAAAATGAGATTCTTTCAATGCATCTCAAAGAACCCATGTAAATAAAATTATTTTCCTATGTTTTCAAATAAGTAAATCATTAATAATTCCCTCAATAATCATAACATGATAAACCAATTGAAAATAAAATGAAAAAAAATGAAATAATGTAAATTTATTTGTAAATATTTTTTATCAAGATAATAATGTATAAGATATTTATAATATTTAGAAAATAGGGAAATATTTAAGTAAAAAATATCACCAAATCAATTCCTCTTAAAATAAGAAACATAAATACATTTTGGAAAAAACTTTATATTGAATTTTTTTATAAATAAATATCAATAAGATTTTATTTTTTAAAAAATTAAATGTATTAAAGTAATTATCATTAAAAATGACTATGATATAAAATTGAGGTTTTGACATGATAAAAATTACAAATACAGTCTTTTCATAGTTTGACGAAAATGAAACAAATGAAAAAAATAAAAAATTTCATTAGTTTTTTTGAAGATGATAAAGTAGTATAAAATGACCTCAATAAATAATTGAGGTAAATATAATAAAATTTTAAAAAAAATCCAATGAATTAGTATATAGAAAAATGGTTTCTCGATTAGAAATAAGATACAAGGTAAGTTTTAATTATAAAAAATAATTTGGGTAAAATATGAGTTAAGGTGAGATTAAATAACATTGGGAAATATAGAACTAAATGAGTATAAAAAATAAATGATGATAGGTTTATGAAGAATACAAATTTTCTAGATGAATTATATTTCAAAGACATTATTTATTTGAAAATACTTTTAGAAACAAAATCCATATATTTTGATTTACATTATTGTCTAAACTAATACCAACTTGGTTATCTTTTTAATCGAAAGCTATTTAATGAAAACTAATGATATAGATATTAAAAATCCATTAATATGGTAAAATAATTCTCTCATATATTAATCACTCTATATTTATCATAATATGGATCATAAAAATAAAAGTGTCTTAAGAAATTAAATTTGAGATAAAGAACCATTTTCCTTATTTCCCCATATAGTCCAATGCACTCTAATATATTACTTCAAAAACATAAATATCTTAATCACATATTTCCATAAAATTTTAATATACATAAAATTTTACAAACTTCATTTATAACTATTCTTTATATTTATTTTAAACAATTATTACTTATTTTTTATGTCAGGTGTATGTAATCTTGATTATTTTAGACTATTTTCATAATAAAAGTGTTTTTGTTTTATCTTCTCAAAAACTAAATAATTAAAATTTCATTAAATTTAATATAATTTATGAATTTTAAGTATTTATGATTTTTAAATTTTATTTCATGTGTACTTTATTCTTTATCATAGAATATGAAATCGATAGATGACATATTTTGGGTGATTTTTAACTTATAAAGGGTGTTTTATTAATTAATGAGAAATTTATAAGTTTACCTTTTCCAAAACCAAAAAAAAATTATTTATATAGTAATATCATATTAACTGGTAATTAAGTTTTAATTTTCATCTATGATATAATTTCACAGCATTGTTTAGGTAGGTTGTCAAATCGACCCTAACATCAACATACCATGCTTAATGGATGGTTTTGAGGTGATTTAGTTGCAGTATGATTACACGAGTATATAATGATATTATTTAGTGTTTATTAGTGTGATATATCATAATTATAAACTTTTGAAAATAATAGTTAATGTATATGAAAATATTATGTAAATTTAATTAAATATTTTCCCTTTAGTGATCTTGTTTTAAAGAAAATGATTTCATGATAATCATTTTATGATCATATCATTAACAGGTTATCCATTTTTTCATATTAAAAAATTAATGATATAAAAAATAAAATATTTATACATTAAATCCGTTCTCATTACCATCCATGTAAGGAAATAATGAAAATTAAAACAAAAATCAATCATCCCAGGGAGGTGGTTGTGCACACATACACATGGTTGACAATTTCATTTTCCATAGAACGAGGGAAATGAACAATATATTTTTTAATTTATTAATATAAAATATTTCATATATATCATACTTATTTATTAAATTAAAAAGTATAACTATCCATGTGTAGTAGTCAAGGAAAATGTAACATGATGTTTTATGGAGGTAATAGTTCACACACATAAATATTGTTTTCAATTATCATAGTGAAAATTGGAATGGTTGTTAAATATTAAACCATAAATAAAATAAAGTCCAGATAAATTAATTATTATTATATAATAATTTTTATATTGTGAAAATAATTTTTAGAAATAATAAATTCATATAAGGAAAAAGGATAGAGAAATAAGTGGTTAAAAATATACACCTCACAACTTGTTTTATCACCTTTAAGAAGGAATTTAAACCTACAAAAAGGATATTTTTAGAATTATATAACCTTATTAAGGTACATATAAAGGTTTATAGGAGGTTTGGATATATTTTGGACTAAAATAATGTGTTTTTTGTGTGAGTGGAAGTGAGGATAGAAGGACCCTTTTTATATCTGAAATGGAGTGAAATTTTTTTAAATACCCAAAACATTTCATTGATGGAAAAAATATAAAAAAAATGAATAATTTTTTTAAAATTAATAGATAATAGAATATATAAGGTCTATTAATAGATTAAACAATTAATTAAAACATTTTTTAACACGTTTGGTCCTTTACCTCTTAGGTTACTTATTTTTACCATTTGGGTTTTTACCTTGGTAACTATTTTTTACCCAAATAATTTATTATATATGTATAAAAATAAACTAAAAATTATTATTTAATTTGGAAATATTTGTTAAAAAATTAAAATAACTTTTTATTCGTTCTTTAAAAGTTATAAAAAGTAATGTTAAAATACTTAATGTATAATTATTAAAAACAATTGTTTTTAAAAAATATAAAATAAATCCCAAAATTTAAAATATGGGTTTATAAATTTAAACACATATATTTAATATTATGAATTAACTTATAAAATAAATATTTGGACTTATAAAATAGCTTAATATATTACAAATTTATACTTATATATGAATATTCTCATAAAATTCCTCTGATTTGTAAAAACGGTATTTTACACTATTCACCAAAAAATAAACCTTTTTAGAAAAGTATCAAAAATTAATATTAGGAGTATATTACATGATAGAACCAAATATCATTTTATATTTATTTGATTATGATTATAAAATTGATAAATTTATTTTCTAAATAAAAATAAAAAATATTGAAAACATGACATTTTTAAACATTATGCGTTCTTAATATTAAATATTCATAATTTTGAATATTTTAATATATTATTTAATTAATTATAAAATTTTGAAAGTGTTAAATATAATATATTATATAAAATATTAAATTCTAACAAAATGGTTCATTAAAAACAATATTACTTTTATAATAAATACATTATTACAAATACCATTAATATCATTTATTTGTATTCTAAAATTTAATTTTTATACTCTATTGATATTAAAATATTTATTTGAATTCTATATATGCATCATATAATTTTTAAATAATAATATTTTTAATCTTCATACATAATATATATATATTTATAATAATTTATTATAATACTTTTATTCCATTATGTGTTATATTGTTTAAAATTTATTACTTAAAAAATATGGCTTTAACATAACTATTGTATATACGAAAAACTACCACCTGTTCAAAGACTACATTTGAAAGGAATATATCTTTAATTTTCATATTTCATTCTTATATATAGAATCACTAAATATTTCACTCAATTCACTCTCAATTAGTAGGGTATAATTATTATTTCATATTATAGATTTTTCATAAGGATTTATCCTTCCATGGTTATTTTTCTAATTATAGGGTTTGTTTGGATAGTGGGGATCCTCATTGTTGAAGATGGTCCAAGATATTTTATACTCATGAATTTTTTATATTTTTCAATAAATAGTTCTTTATTTATATAAACACTTTTAATGGATGTATTTCATCCATTACGAGTAACAATCCATAATGTGAAGCACTTAGTTTTATGTACGTCACGAACCAGACCAAGTACCCTGGTAACTCGATAACTGATCTGATACTGACATAGCTTGAAGGGAATTCCCGATCCCCATAGGTTGGAGATTATCACCTTGAATCATACTCCATGCATGTGGGAAATTTTTTTCCATAAAACATAGCAGAATCAAGGCACACAAGTCAATATGCATATAAAAGAAACTCCCGTGGGAGTAAAGTACTGGAGTACAACCAGGAATAAAAATCCCAAATTACTACAACCCAAGCACTAAATGGAAAAGAAAATAGCCGATGTCTCTAAGGAATCAACTCACTTAGACCAAGGTTCAATAGCTGGATCCTCCACTAACGGATCCTTTCCTCTTGCTTGAACCTGGAATAAGAAAGTCTACAAACACCCAAAGGAAAAAGTAGGGTGTGGGCCTAATCCCAATAGAATTACAAAAAATATTCCATAAAATATTCCAAATATATATTATCTAAATAAAAGTTTTCAATTTTCATAATAAATAGGTTTTGAAATTTAAAATAACATTTAAAAAACTATCTAAAAAGTTTTAAAATGGTGGAAAATAATTTTAAAGGACATACTTTACTTTACAAGAGATATAATGTTTCTAAAATTATGGCTTAATGTTTTTTACATAAAAAAGTTTATGTAAAATAAAAATTCATGTAAATTAGTTCAAAATAATTGTCATATATTTATATATCAAATTTAAATAACAAGTGAGAAACATGGCCATCTACAAAAAGTTATGATAGTATTTCTAGCTATAGGAATCCACACTCTCTACGTGAACTCAGAAATATAAGTGAAAACTTGTCCTCCTAACACTGGATAGAGTTGACTCATCACCCTCCCATTGCAGATGTGACCCACCACATTCTTGTTTGAGAACATTATAATAGTCTAGAGTGTGTTCAAATAAATCACCAACTACCTATGGCTTGTATGTGCTCTTATACAATGAATTATAGATAATTTATTTTTAGACTTATAAAAATAAAATTAAATCCCATTCTTCCATTTCAATTCCAATTTTGCATTTATATCCAAAAATGGTTTTATTCTAACATAGGAATTTTTTTTCAAGATAAAACCATTGGGTTTTTATCAAGTCATTTTAATCCATTTTCAAAAGATTGAAATCCTTTCAAAAAAAATTGCATCATTTCACAATTCAATTTCACAATTAAATTAAACTATTTAATTAAAATAATTTCAATAAAATACACCATTTAAATTCATCAATTTTAGTCAACCAATTTCTATAAACATTTCCCGATTCAATGGAATTGGGGGTTTTCCAAAGTCTCACGCAAAAACCATTTCAAATCTGCGAATTCAATGGAATTGGGTTTTATAAAATATATTGAAAACAATTTTGAGTAATTGAACATAAATTAGAAATTTAAATAAATCAAACAATACAAATTTAATCAATTTGGATAAGTAGGATAGTACCACCAACCTTTTTGCCGAAACTCAATACTCACAACGACTCCCATCAATGAGAACGAAGGTGAAGAAGACCTCAAAACCAGACCTAGAAACAATATCCAACATCACAAGGAATAAATCCATCACCATTAATACTATTTTCCAAAATCCCAAAAGAGTAGAAAGAGAGAAACATAAAGAATGAGGGATAACACTTATCCAGAAGTCACACCGTAATCATAACGATGATCCAAATCCAAATGAAAGGATTTAGATGGGTTGGATAAGTTTTAGATCACATGGGGAATGAATTTAGATGAGGAATTTGAGTCTGGATTAGGGGAAAAAGAAATCAAAAGCTTCACTACCTATTTTAAAAAATGTAATCAGGGTATTACACGATGTGTAATCCCAATACACATTATGAACTATTTAATTTTCATAAACACTGAAAAACACATAGCGTCAAGTTAAATTCCAGATCTATAAATTAGAAATTGATCATTAAATCCTTCATGATGGGAAATTGATAATCAATACATGTACCCATCACAACATGAATCCATTCAAAACTTTTATTTGTACTATTACATGATGTGTAGGCATGTTACATGACATGAAATCCCTCAGTAGCCTAAAGAAAAATCCGGTTAAAGGTGAGAATGAAAAAAACCTTAGGCTTCACCATTTTAGGAACCATACCAATACATTATCAACCCCTAACCAATCAATTGAAGTGCAACACCCCAAGCTTCTATGGTATGTTTCCCTTTGAATAATGCAATAGCTTGCGTTGTATGTAACTTATAATTTTAACACACCATGACCAATCAAACTAGCTGTTAAGAATAGTAATACCCACTTTTTAAAATTTTATAAATTTTATTTTTCAAAATGGACTTAATTTATGGATTTGGAATATCAAAATTAGCTTAGGGTGAATTTTCAGTATTTTTCTGAAAACTTTCAATCTTTGATGAATAGTTAAAAAACAACGTTATTGTTTAAAACCGACTTTTTATTTAAATAATTAGTTTCTTTTATTTAATTTCATATTAGGTAAAAATATATACATAATACCTATATATTTTTAACATAATTCATTGGAGTAATTTTATAATAACCTTATATATATATAATTTTATTGAAATTTTTACCGTATATTATCCACCTTCTAAGCGCATTTGCAGATTTGCGTAAAATGTTTTTTTACTACTTCTGTGAATTGAATTTAAAAAATCCAAGAGATACAGTTGACATCAATAAGTAAAATGTGGTTCAATAAGATGAAAATAATTTTTGGTGAGTAGTAACTTTTGACTTTTATTTACAACGGTTAAAAGTAAATAGGGAAATTAAAGGGAAAAATGATATTATAATTACCCTAACACATGTATTAATTCTACTGGATAAGTGTATTTCGTAAAAAATAAACCTTAGTAATAAAATATGATTCTTTGGGTCCACTTGGATTGGATTAGGAAATTTATTATTATTTTATTTAAAGAAGAGTTAAAAATGTTAAATTAAAAGATTAATAAATAACACATTTTTAATATAGGGTTATACATAAGATAAATTTAACTATAAATATTCATTATAAAGATAAAAATATTTTGTACATAATGGTATTTTATTAATAATTTTTAGACATTAAATAATTAAATTTATTCATGATTTAATGATGATGCGGTAATTACGTTATTAATGAAAGATTAAAATAATTGATATTATAAATATCCAAATAAATGTAAATTGAGACTTATGATGAATTATAATAATTTTATAGATTAATATGAAATTATAGGTTTTATTAAATAATTTTTTATCAAAGTGATAAAGTTTGTTTTTGACTTTCACGAAAACAAAATACCAAATATTGTCAAAATTGACATAAATGAGTTTCTAAAAGAAATAATATATTATTAATTGATATAATATTATAAAAAATATAAGTTTCGGCCAAAATAATTAGATAAAGTTATATATATTAATAATGAACCACTTGGGGTTTTTTTGGATTTTTATAGTAATGTTATTAACCATTTATTATAAAAATACAAGAATACATGGTAAAAGTTAAACTATTTAACTTAGAGTTAAATCTAAAAGATAAGGTTCATATGGTGACCTAAACCTATCTAAAACCTGTTATTTGAGAGGTTTTAACCTATCCCCACCTTATCCTCAAAATAAATTTTTTTGGATCCATCATAAACCAAATATGATTGTATAATACAATAATATTTCTAGCTTTCCATAAAGTGTTCCTCACGTCTCTATTAAAAGGGCACTTTACCTTATCTCAAAATCACACCTCCAAAGCCATTTGGCTCAACCAAAACTACTCAAATATCCTCCCAAATACCCTCAATTGTACGTATAATCATTAATTTGATCAAAAAGCCAACCTACATAGCCCTTTTGATGAACTCAAAGGGAAACACCCAAAGATAAGGTAATAATTTCACTAACTCTTTCAAAGTTATTTTCTTCATCCACTTCATCTTTCTTTGTTGTTTACATACCAAAATAACAAATCCAGTCCCTGATACATACTGTGATGTTATTATAAATATGATACAACTGTATTCATTGTTCTATCCATCCAATGAATGACAAGTCACCATACATGTGTATGTACGACATACCGACTCCACGTCGTGGTGTAGTTTTTTATTCAACACTTAATTATTTGTATGGGTATAATAATGAGTATAAATGATGTAAAAAATAAATGTAATATGTTAATAATCTTGTATATATGATATTACATCCAATTAAAAATTATTTCACCATTAATAGAATGCTATTGTATCTCGTGCGTACGTACGGAATACCGTCTCCACGAATGCGATGAAATTCATTCCCCATCATAACCATTCAAGAAAAATTTTCATTTTATGATTAAAAATAATGTTTAAGAACTTAATATCATCTGGATATGAATCAAATACATAATATCCATAATAAACATGTCTTACATTTCAAAACATATAAAGGAAAACAAATCAGTTAACACCCGAAACAATGATACTACTGAAATATTATTAACAAAGAAAAATTAGAAGATCTCATATTATATCATATTTATGTGTTTGGTTATTATATAATTTAATTAAAATGATTTAACTATTATATATTAAATTATCATAACCTCTATAAAGGAAAATTACAAGGTAAGGGTTAATTTTACAGTCTCTTCATTTTATGAGGTTGTTTATACGTGAGTATCTACTAAGACCTCTTTATCATCCACGTCTATGTTTCTCAAAAATGTATTTCAAAACATTTTTACTATTTACTAGACTATGGGTTAAATTAATTTATACCCTTGTTTGAATTTTTGTAAAATTTTTATAAAGGAATCTTTTCGTCATTTTCCCAATAGGGTCCTTTACGACATTTTCAACAAAGTTAAGGAAAGAATGTTTTTTTGACTTATACAGCGAGTGCGGCTATTTTAAACCATTATAACACCTTCTAAGATTATCTTACAAGCTATTATAATACTTTCAAAATAAATGTTTTATTTTAAAATTATAAAACTTTTAAATGGTTTCAAAATAGAAAGATATATTTCTCTCAAATAGTTTTGATTTCATCTATTTCATCATACTTTGTTAGATTTTATAGTTTTTTGAAGTTGATTTATTATGATACAATAATCTATTTTATATTGAAGGTTTTGTGATATTTTTATCTTAGGATTTTTTATTTTTATACTATTTATGGTTTATGGTTAAAGTGTTAACATTTCATATGCTATTTTTAATACGAATGTTTATGTTATTTTTCAACCTTTTTATATGAGGAATGCATTAGACTTAGTAAGTGATGGGTGGAGCCTAATATAGCTCCTCAATGTGTTGATATGTATCATGAGACAAACTAGTATCTTGGAACAAGGACTCTGAAAAATTTTATTTGTAGTCTTGGTACGAGGCCTTGACTTTGTGCTTATGAAGTCTGATATTATGCATTTCATCATTATGAAATTAGATATTGAAACTACATGTGATTATTCGAATATTATAATATCCATGTGAATAAGTAAATGGAATTATTTTGATCTATATGTTTCATATTATGGTGAATTTTATGTTTTAAAAGGCTTTTGTTTTAGTGTTATACATTGCCTTAAATGTTTATTCTTATTTATGAAAGTTTCCACTATTTTGTTATCCTTACTAAGCATCTGATCTCACCACTTTATATGTTTTATTTTTCCCAAGATGTGATGATTTATTTTATGGTTGACCTGCAAGGATAGGCTAAGGGATATAAGTGTGTTCAAATGGGACAAAATGTTGTTTTTTTATTTCATGATGTAATGTAAAACTGATGTATTTTTCTAGTAATTTCAAGGGTACTAAACTAATCTGTGTTTCGAGACTATATATCTTGTGATCATGAAAATGTTATGTAATAATGAAACAACTCTGGGTAACTATGGTCGGGGAATTACATTTGGTATCATAGGAAGTTTAGTACAAACATTCGAAGCTAGATTTAGAAAAACTCTGATCAGATAACATTACCCTCTTATATACTTTGAGGATTAGTGTAGAATACCTTTCTAGAATTTTGTTAATGTAGATATTTTGTGAGTTTTACAAGAAACATATCCCTGTATGGATAGAATAAGGTAGAGGCAACTCTGGAACAGATATACCTAGGTGTGAAAACTACAACGAGGAGTTTTGGGCTTGACCCGGGGTATCCTGGTACATGACAACATGCCCTGTTGCACTCTTGGTTACGACACTCTTGGAGGATATTCTTAGGATAATTAAAATTTTCATTACAAAACATTATGAATGATTTATGAGTATATACCTCCTCAAAGAAAACATTTTTATGATTATGGATTATGTCCATAAACTATTCAATTTTTGTTAAGTGTTTTACAAGTTTGGAATTATGTATTGCGATTCATAAACTAATTTACTGTATGCCATTTTTTATAAATTGTGATTAGTAGAAGGAATGGAAACCGTATCAACAAACATAATCTATATAGGGGTTTCCCTTTTACTCAAGATAATTATAGTGGAGATGGTGATGCAACTGGTGCTGATTAGATTATCACTATACTAGAACAACTCACTCAGGTAATAAATAATAACCTTACCCGTATGGAGAACCCCGATTCACAATATAGAGGATCAATGTTAGAATTATTCATGAGTCAACAACCACTAACATTCAATGGGACAACAAATCCATTTGTATCTGAGCAATGGATAAGTTTCTTAGAGAAAATATTTAATGCTTTGGGGAGTAGCGAAAGGGTAAAAGTTTTCATGGAAGTTTTTCAGCTCACGGTAGACCCAGATCAATGGTGTCCATTAATTAAAAAAACAAAGAAAGATGAAGAAGTATAAAATATGGAATGGAAGAATTTTAGTGATATTTTCTTAGAAAAATACTTTCCTCGTGACCATCGAGTGGATATGGAATGACAATTTCTATGTTTAAGGAAAAAGGAGGAGGAGAATGTCACAAAGTATGAGGCTATATTTACAAGGAAAGAAAGGAATGCAGTGGATTATATACATAACCCATGGAATAATATTGATCTATTATTTGACGGGTTAAAACTATTTCTTTATCGAGCATTATTCTCACAATCATTTTCCTCATATGAAGATACTGTCTCCGATGCTGTCAAGATAGAAAGGTAATTCTCTATGTCTTATGACTTTAAAGCAATGAAAGAGAATAAGATATCTGCTAAAAACTCTAGAAATGGAAATAAGTGGAACATGAGAAAAGTTAAATTTCCATCATACGGTAAATGTGGGAAGAAACACCCCGGTACTTGCCTTAAGGGAATGAGATCCTATTACAAGTGTGGTGAAAAAGGCCACCAAGATCGTGATTTCAAAGGAAAGAAAGGGACTGCCAATGTTGAATGATACAATTGTAGAGAAATTAGGAAATATAAAAATGAATGTCCTAAGCGCCAAGAAATCTTACCTCAGAAAAGGCCATGAGATAAAGGCCAAGCTTATGCGATCCCTATTGTTGAGGTTGAAGCTCCGAATGATGTGGTTGCAGGAAATTTAATAATTTCCTCAAATTTATCCAATGAATTATTTGATTTTAGATCATCACATTGTTTCTTATCTTCCCAATTTTCTAAGAAAATTAGGCATTTCCAATTTGATTTCACAAGGGAGTTTTCAGTCAAAACTCCTATGGGGAGTATCATTGCAACAAATTTTTGTGAATCATTTCCCATTAGGGAATATAAATGTTCTTTATCTGATGATATCATCATCATACACATGATTTAATTTGATATTATCCTCAGTGTAAATTGGATTTCAGACCATGATGAGAAATTCTATTGTAAGAATAAGGAGGTTACAATTTTTGATGATGATAAGGAGTACATTATATTTTGAGAAGAAATGTCACCACCTGATTCTTATCTAGATCAACCCTCAATAGCTCAACTAAATTCAATTATTGGAAAGTAAGAGAGTGAAATAACTATGGGTGAGGAAAAGAATGTTCAAATAGTGGATATACCTATTCTGAAAGAATATGTTAATGTGTTTCTAGAGGATTCACCCAAACATCCTCTAGAATGACAAATTGAGTTTTCCATTGATTTAATTCATGGTTCAAGTCCACTATCGAAGACCCCATATAGAATGGACACTTTAGAATTAGTGGAATTAAGTAAACAACTACAGGAGTTGAGTAATAATGGATTTATATTCCCCAGTGTTTCTCCATGGGGATCCCCTGTTATTTTTGTAAACAAGAAAGATGGATCTTTGAGGTTGTGCATTGACTACATGGAGATCGATGCTATAAAAATAAATAATAGGTATCTGATACCTCGCATTACTGATTTATTCAATCAACTTCATGGAGCACAATATTTTTCAAATATTGGCCTTTGATCTGGATATCATCAGTTGTGTGTGAAGAAGGAAGACATTCCAAAAATATCATTTCAAAGTAGGTACGTGCATTACAAGTTTTCAGTAATGCCTTTTGGACAGACTAACACACCCTCTGTTTTCATGGATCTAATGAATATGGATTTCAGGGAATACCTTGATGAATTTTTAGTGGTATTTATTGATGATATATTGGTTTAATCCAAAAGTTATGAAGATCATGAAAATCACTAACACAATATTATGAAAACCCTCATAAGAAATGAACTATATGGGAAGTTTAGCAAGTGTGAATTCAAGTTTCATGAAATTTCTATTCTTGTCCATATTGTCTCTATGGATGGAATCTCTTTTGATCCTTCTAAGACAAGAGCAATACAAGAATGACCAGCACCGATGAGTATAACTAATGCATGTAGTATTGTTGGTTTAGTAGGTTATTATTGATGTTTCATCCATAATTTTCACTGATTGTGTAACCCATTAACTAAGCTCACATGTAAAGGGGTTAAATTTGTTTGGAAAAAAGAGTGTAAAGAATTTTTTAAAGAATAGAAGAAAATATTAGTCAATGATTCTATCTTGAATCTACCTTTAGGGAATGATGGATTTGTTATTTATAATGATTCTTCGAAAAAAGGACTTGGTTATGTCCTTATGCAAAATGATAGTGTTATTTTCTATGCATCATGAAAGCTAAAGATTCATGAACAAAACCATCCCACTCATGATCTTGAGTTAGCAGTTGTAATATTTTCTTTGAATATTTGGATACACAATCTCTATGGCTAAAAATGTGAGATATATACCGATCAGAAGATATTGAAGTATATTTTCTCGTAGAAAGAACAAAAAATTAGGAAAAGTCAATGTATTGAACTACTCAGGGATTGTTATCGTACAATACACTACCACTAGGGGAAGGAAAATAAGGTAGTAGATGATTTGCATAGAAAGGATCAAGGAGGATTGAACAATATGAGAGTTGAAAGGGATCCTATGTTCAAGGAACTAGTAAATATGGACATGGGAATAATCATGAAAGGTGAAACATCAATAATTTTTCAAATGGTTTCTAAATCATCTTTATTGTAAGGGGTAAAAAGTTCTCCAACTGGTGATGAGGAGTTTCAAAAGAAAATTAATGATGTGAACAATGTGAGATTGATTAACTTCATATATGAAGATGAGATTTGGGAATTTGGGAAGAGTATTTGTGTTCCTAACATAACAGATCTAAAAAGGGAATTGTTGGAGGATACTCACAGCTCCAATTTCTCTATACACTCTGGTAGCACTATGATGTATAGAGATTTGAAGGATCATTTTTTGTGGGACAACATGAAGGGAGATATTTCTGATTATGTGTCAAGATGTATGGTTTGTCAACAAGTGAAAGCTGGAAGACAACATCCTATAAGAGTCACACAACCTCTTCCCATACCAGAGTGTAAATGGGAAGATATTACGATGGTCTTTGTCATGGGACTACCAAGGACTCATAGAATTAATGTTGCAATATGGGTTATTGTTGATCGTCATACCATGTCAGCACATTTTCATTCTATAAGAGAAGATTTACCACTTGAATGTCTAGAAATAATATTTATTAATGAAGTTGTAAGACTTCATGATGTACCCCTATCAATGGTTCTTGATCACGATCCCTGTTTTACATCAAGATTTTGGAAAAGTCTTCAGAAGGCCTTGGATACTGAACTTTGTTTGAGCACTTCTTACCACCCTCAAACTGATGGACTATCAAAATAGACTATTAAAATCTTAGAAGACATGTTGAGATCTTCCTCTCATGACATTCACGTAATGTGGGACAAATATTTACCTTTAGTAAAATTTTCCTATAATAATAGCTTCCATTCAAGTATTTATACGGCACTATATAATGTTTTATATGGAAAGAGATGTCACACACTAACTTGTTGGGATGATGTTGGTGGAAGAAAACTCATAGGCCCAGATCTTGTTGAGTAAACAATGAAAAAGACCAAGGTTATCCAAACCCACATCGAAACAGCTCAAAGTAGCCAAAAGATCTATGCTGATAACCGAAGGAAGGATTTGAAATTTCAAGTAGGAGATTATTTTTTCTTGAAGGTATCTCTATGGAAGGGTGATATAAGTTTTATTAAGAAGGTTAAATTAAGTCTTAGGTACATCAGGCCTTTCAAAATTATTGAACGAATGGGAGTTATAGCTTATCATTTGGTAATGCCACCAAGTCTCTCCAAATTTCATGATGTGTTCCATATATCACTGTTGAGAAAATACATACCTAACCTAATGCATGTACTCAACTATATAGAAATAAAACTAGAACTTGACCTATCTTATTTCAAAGAGCCTATTAGAATTCTTGATACCAGAGAACATGTGTTGAGAAACCGGATGACTCGTCTGGTGAAAATTCTATAGTGAAATTACAAGATGGAAGAGGCAACGTGTGAACTTGAGGAACTTATGATAATGAACCACCTGAATTTTTTTATGCAGTAATAATATAGAAATTTCCAGGACCAAATTATTTTATGGAGGGAAGAATGTAACACACCAAGCTTCTATGGTACGTTTCCCTTTGAATAATGCAATATCTTGCCTTGTACGCAATTTAGAGTTTTAACACACCACGACCAATCAAACTAGCCAACATGAAGAGTAATACCCACTTATTTAAATTTGATAAATTTTATTTTTCAAGATGGAATTCTATTTTGGATTCAGAATATCAAAATTGGTTTAGGGTGAATTTTTGGTATTTTTCGGAAAACTTTCAATTTTTGATGAATACTAAAAAGCACTGCATTATTTTTTAAAACTGAATTTTAATTTAAATAATTAGTTATTTTATTTAAATTTATATTAGGTAAAAATAGAAACATAATACTTATATATGTTTAATGTAATTCATTGTATTCATTTTATAATAATATTAGATATATAAAACTTTATTGAACTTTTTACCATCTTTACCCTCCTTTTAGGTGCATTTGAAAATTAGCATAAAAAGTAATTTTACCACTTCTGTAAATTGAATTAAAAAAACCAAGAGACACGGTTGACATTAGTAATTAAAATGTGGTTCAATAAGATGAACATAATTTTTTTGGAAATTGTAAATTTTGACTTTTATTTACCATGATTAAAAGTAAATAAGGTAATTAAAGATAAAAAATGGTATTAGAATTACCCTAACACATGTCCTAAATCTATTGGATAAGTTTAGTTAGACGAAAATCAACCTTGGGAATAAAATATGAACCTCTAGGACCACTTGGATTAAATTATGACATTTTTTTTATTTTATTTAAAGAAGAGTTAAAAGTGATAAAATCAAAGTTTAATAACTAAATCATTCTTAATATAGGGTTATACATAATTAAATTCTACTATAAATATTCAATAGAAAGATAAAAATATTTCTTACATAATAGTATTTTATTTATATTCTTTATACATTAAATTATTAAATTTATTTATGATACAACAATTATGCAAACATTACTTTACTAAAAAATAAAATACCAAATAGTTTCAAAATTGACATAAATGAGTTTCTAAAATAAATACTATATTATTAATTTATATGATATTCGTAAAAATATTAGGGTCATCCATAGGACATAAATAATGTTAGATATATCAATAATGATCCACTTAGGGTATTTTGGGATTTTATAGTAGGTTTATTAACCGTTTATTATAATAATACCAGAATACATGGTAAAAGTTAAACTATTTAACTAAGAGTTAAATATAAAAGATAAGATTAATATGGTGACCTAAACCTGTATAAAACCTATTGGTTGAGAGGTTTTATACCTATCCCAATCTTATACTGGAAATAAATCATTTTAGAGCCATTATAAAATGAATATGATTCTACAATAAAATAACATTTCAAGCTTTTCCTAAAGTGACCCTCACCTCTCTTATAAAAGGGTACTTCCCCTTATCTCAAAATCACACCTCAAAAGCCATTTTTATCGGAAAAACCCTACTCAAATATCCTCCCCTATACCCGCACATAGACCTAGATGTCTTACTTTGATCATAAATCCATACTAAGGGGTCCTTTTGATCAACTCAAAATGAAACACCTGAAGAAGAGGTAATAATTTCACCACCTCTTCCGATGTTCTTTTCTTCTTCCACTTCCACTTTATTTGATGTTTCCATAAAAAAATAATTACTACAGTAACTTATACATACTATTATGTTATTATAAATATGTTAAAACCATATTTTTTATTCTATCCATCCTATGAATGACGAGTCACCACACGTGCATACGTACAACTTTCCATCTCCACGTCATGGTGTAGTTTGTTATTCAACACTTAATTATTTGGATGGGAATAATAATTTGTATAACTGATGTAAATAATAAATATAACATGTTAATGATTATTTATATGTGATATATCATCCAATTATATATTATTTCACCATCAATATAATGATATTTTCGCTCGAGCATACGTACGGATTACCATCTCCACGAACGCGATGAAATTAATTCCCCATCATAACCATTCAAGAATAATTTTCATTTTATGTTTAAAAATAATGTTTATGAACTTAATATCATTATGGATATAAATCAAATACATATTATCCATAAAAAAGAAGGCTTACATAACCAAACATGTAAAGGAAAACTAATCAGTTAACACCCGAAATAATGATACCACTGAAATATTGTTAACAAATCAATATTAGAAGATCATATATGATATCATATTTATGTATTTGGTTCTTGTATAATTTCATAATCATCATTTAAATATTATATATGAGATTAACAACCCTATATCAAGGAAAAGTAAAAGGTAAGGGTTAATTCTACAATCTCTTCATTATTCAAGGTTGTTTATACGTGAGTATCTACTAGGACCATTTTATCATCCACATATGTGTTTCTTAAAAATGTATTTCAAAATATTTTTATTATTTAATAGAATATGGGTTAAATTAATTTATACTCTTGTTTTAATTATTATAAAATGTTTATAAAGGAATCTTTCTGTTGTTTTCCAAATAGGTTCCTTTATGACCTTTTTGACAAAATTTAGGAGAGAATGTTTTTTAACTTATATGGAGAGTGTGGCTATTTTATGCCGTTATAACACCTTTTAATCTTCCCATACAAGATTATAATATTATTTTTAAAATAAATTTTTTCTTTTAAGATTACAGTACTTTTAAAATATTTCAAAATAGAAAGAGATATTTCTCTCAAATATTTTTGATTTTATCTATGTCAACATACTTTGTAGGATTTTACACTTGTTTAATGTTGATTTATTATGAATGAATCTTCCATATTGTATTAAAGGTTTTTTGATATGTTTGACTATAGATGTGTTATTTTTATACCATTCATGGTTTATTGATAAATTATTAATATCCCATATTCTATTTTTAAAACAAATGTTTATGTTCTATTTAATCCTTTTCATATGAGGAATGCGTTAGACTTAATAGGTGATGAGTGAAGTCCACTATATCTCCTCGATGCATCGGTAGGTCTCATGATACAAACTAGTTTATTGTAACAAGGACTTGACAAAATTTTATTTGTAGTCTTTCCACAAGGCCATGAATATGTGGTTATGATGTCTGACATTATGCATTACATCATTATGAAATTGTCTATTGATATTACATGTGATTATTTGACTAGTAAAATATCATTGTGAATAAGTAAATGGAATTATTTTGTTTTATATTTTCCATATTATGCTAAAATTTAAGTTCAAAAAGGCTTTTGTTTTTGTATTATACATTGCCTTAAATTTTTATTCTTATTTATGAATGTTTCCACTATATTTTTACCTTACTGGGCATCTGAGCTCACCTATTTATATGTTTTATTTTTCCTAGTATGTGAAGAAGTATTTTATGGTTGACCTGGTGGGGTAGGATAGGGGATATTAGTGTGTTAAAAGGTGAAAAAATGGTGTTTTTGTTTTTATTTCATGTTGTAATGTAAAACTTATGTATGTATCTAGTACTTCCAAGGATACTAAACTAATTGGTATTTCGAGACTTGATCTCTTGTGATCATGCCAATGTTATGTAATAATGCACTAACTCTGGGTAATTAGGGTCAGGGTGTTACAGAAAGGGAAAAACTATGACACTATTTCAGGTGTACCTATCAAAATGGTAATCGGTTGTTACAACCTCCCTACCATAAGAATTTTCTGTCCCTAGATATCCTATGAAGAAGGTTCCATGACAAAAATATGAGGCCACTTCTCTATCATAAGTTCCTCAAGTTCCGAAATATATTATTTCTAGAACCATTCTTCCATAGCACACAAACCAAAGCTATCATCCTCCCATGAAGTTCCTTGGCCTCAAAATCAACTATAATGACTGGTCGCTCAGTCGAAGATAAATCAAGTTCCATCTCAAGATCAATCCTACCCAAAATATGAGATGGATCCATGAGATACTTTCGCAACTATGATAAATGGAATACATTATGCATCTTCTTCATCTATGGTGGATGTGATAAATGGCAAGAATATTTCACTATTATCTCAACAACCTCAAAAGGTCCCACAAAACAAGGAGCAAGCTTCCATTTCCTCAAAATCCCTCGATGCCCCAACTAGAGTGAAAACATCAAGAATACATTGCCACCTACTAAAAACATCAAAGGTTTGTGGTGTCTATCAAAATAAGAATTATATCTGCTCTATGCTGGAAAAACCCTTTATTGAATTTACTGAATCTTTACTATAGTCTATTGCACCTAGGTTGGTCCAACCAAGGAAGATTTACCAACCTCTGACCAACATAGTGGAGATTTATAAAGCCAGCCAAACAAGGGAAAAAAAGGTTCCATTATAACCATGAATGGTAAGAATTTTTATAAGAGAACTCAACAATACCCAATGGATCATCCCAAGAACCGATGAGGTCGAGAATAGATACGTGAAGAATATCCTCAAGAATATGTATAGCTATTTAGGTTTTACCATTTGACAACAGCTGGTAGGCCATGCTAAAAAGAACGCGAGATCCCAGAACCAACTGAAGGCCTCTCTAAACGCGATATGTAAACCAAGGATCCCTATTAGAGAATATAGAAGATGGAACTCCGTGAAAATAGACAATAGATTTAATAAAGAGATTCCCCAAAACCTCAACTTTAGATATATCTCAAATGGGTTTTAAGTGAGTTGACATGATCAACTTTTCGAACATAACCCAAGTCACATTATTCATTCTCAGGGTACGAGGAAACCCAACCATAAAGTCCATAGAGATTTCATCCCACTTCCAAGTAGGTAATAGAAGTGGTTGAAGAAAACCCAAATGTCTATGGTTCCCTACTTTCACTTGTTGGAACTTTTGTAATGTGAATAAAACTCAACAATTCCCAATCTCATACAGTGCCACCATTAATTCTTCTATGTGTCATAGCACATCTTATTGGTTCCTGGGGGTACAACCCATCAGGAATTATGAAAATTCCCCCATTACAGTCTTTCTTTGCAACACCCCAAGATTTTATGTTATATATTGTTATTAATTTCATTGACAACTTGTGATTTAAAATACACCAAGATTAGTTTGCACTATATGCAACATCGTATTAGCTTGCTGTATACACAACACTATACTGGGCTTGTGTTACACACAATTTAAAGTTCATTTGATAAAATTCATTTCAGACAACATTGGGTATATAATTTGTTCAATGTATAAAAGAAATATGTTGGGATTATGTTATATCAAACACCAAAGTAATATTTATCTAAATGTAACACTAACTTGGCATACATTACATGCAAGAGTTACCTTCCTCAAAAGATTGCATTGTACGCAATTCTGAGTTTCACTAAACAATGATATATTATTAAAATGTTTTAATTAAATGGGATATAAACTAAAAATTATGTTTAGTATCAAACAAATTTCAAATTTTATATAACATTATAATTCATATAATGTATTTTCTAAGACATTATATAAGAAAAAATTCTTATTTTTTGGATAAAAAAAGTTTTTTTCAAAAAATACAATTTTACTGCCTTTTGATGGCCCAACAATTTTAAATCTTATTTTTAGAACTTTTTTATATTCTATATGAAAAAATTAAATATATTATTATGAATAATGAAATAAAAATTTAAATTGGTTGAAAACTTGGTATTTTTCTAATGAAATTTTTATTACGATGAATAATGAAAAAATAATGCATTTACATTCAAATCATCATTTTCATCTAATTTATTTAAATAGTTAGATTATCTTTTTAATTAGTTTTAAAGTTCAATTGGATTATGTTTTTATAATTTAATTAAATTTTGGTCATTGTAAGTAATTTCACTTTTAAATTGGAGATAAACACATGATATTATTTTTATAAGTTTTTTACTTCTCAAAACCCCACATTTGGGTTTAGACAAAAGGAATTAATTTTAAATTAAGTTATGCTAATTATGTGTCCTGAATTTTGAAAAATGGATTCTATATATGGAATCCATTGGTACAAATTATGTTAATAGGTTGCTTATATTTTTTTTGGTGTTATGAAAAGTAACTACGGTAAGTTTTGTTTACCAGAGTTAAAGGTAAATAAAGAAAATTAGGGTAACTAATAATATGATACAAACAATAAAATTATCAAAAAAACTAAAAAAATACCATTATAAAATTATAACCTAAACATATTTGGATCTAAACATATTACTTTATTGTCAACTTGACAAATAAAATGACATAGATATTAATAAAACCAATGAAAGTGACAAAATGTCAAACTCACATTTCTTATAAGTTTAATAATTTTATTATCAGTAAAATCAGGTGATATATTAAAAAATAAATAGTTCCTAGAAATATAAAAGAATTATCTACGTTATGGTAATTAATTTTTATTTTGTAGGAAATAAATATTTACCTTAAAAACTTGTTCTTTTATGATGTAAAAATTAATTAACTGATGAGAAATCAATGAAATAATTTTTATTAAAATTCTAATGACTATAAAAAAGTCCAACCACGTGAAGAAATATTATTTTTAGAGTATATATCGACCATAATCATCCATATGTCACGACAGTTACCATTTAGAGCCTTATAGAATAGATTATTACCTTTATATTATTATATTTAAAGTAACGTTAAAGTTATAACATTCATACTTAGATAAGTATATCATTTTAATGATTCATTTTATAAGAGATAAATTATACTAAATATATTATCATGAAAGAAATTAAATTTATCTTCATTATAGAATTTTATTTTTAATTTTTACTCAACAAATAAGTATATGAAATAATTACCCAAAATCATTGTTGTAATTATTTTATTAATAGAGATATCAAATAAATGTTATTAAAAATATTAAAATTAATATATTTTGGGATAATTAAAATATTAAATGAATTTTCTATATACCCTTTACCTGTTATGGATAAAATCAAATAGTTGGTTCAAAGTTAACTTATCATCTTAATATTTTTAAAAATCAATAAATTAAAAAGTGTCAAAATTGACACTATTGATTGTTTATCAAAATAGTGTTTTATTAAATTATTTAAAAATAATAAATCATTTTTAAAAAATATAGAGTAATTATTAAATTTTCAAAATATTTCTAAATAATTTATTTAGGATATAATTTACATCAAATAAATAAATATTTTACCCTTTTAATATTGAAATATTCGTTATCCTAGTTAAAATGAAATTTAATAACTAAGTGTTAAAGTGAAAAGATGAGGTTTCAATAAAAATAGAAACTTGTCTAAAATATATTGGTTGATGGGATTACAACCCTATATTATATCATATTCTAAATTGGGACATTTTTGAGGTTTTTTGTGGGATTTTATTTTGTTATAAATTAATATTTTTGAAATTTCCAAAAGTGCCCCTCACCTAAATTATAAAAGGGTAATTTATCCCTCAACTATTAACTTCATTTTGACCTTTAAGAATGACCATACCCTATCCATTTACCTTATTAACTTAACTAGAAACATTCTAGTTGTTTTTTCTTCTTCAATGACCAACTCTAGTGCACTAAGTGGGGATTTAGAGTAGGCATGTCGAAGAACATGCGGTTCAGACACATATAAAGCATATCAGGCCTAAGGTAAGTGATAATTTTGTAATATCATTTATATTCATGATTCTCTATATGTAAGAATTTAATGGGGATATAATTATCATCAATTTATTTGTTTTCTCTTTTTAATAAATTGTTTATTATTCTTCGATGAAGATTTGAAGTCATTTTTACCCATTTTGACTTTTACTACATGGTATGGAAGGAATATTTATTTTTTTAACATCTGAGGTACTTTTTGAATTTTCTTAGAAAAAGTAAGAGAAGAAAGTTTTTCAACTTATATAGAATGGAATGTTCTTTACATCTTCATAACAACTTGATTCCATGAATATTCATTTAAAAATTTTCAGGCGCATTTTTAACTAAATTGTTTTCTTTTAAAATTGAACGACATTTTGAGAAATCAAAACATTTTTTAAGAAGAAAGGATCTTTTGATCAGGAATTAAGTTCCAGTGTTTTATCAAAATTATTTTCAATATAAAATGAAATATGGTTATGTTTCTATACCTTTTATTTATTTAATTTTATTGTTTTTATGATTAAATTAATTTTATGAAATCCATCTATTTTATATGGATTATGTTATGATGGAATGATGTTGAAGAAACCCATTTTATTTAAAATGTTATGCTATGATGAAAGAGTTATGTTTTTGTGGAACATGTAAGTATGATTTCACTATGTGATGGGTGGGACATATATATCTCTCAAATGAATTGGGTAAATATTTATATCTCACAAGATAGGCATGATTGGAAGAACAAGTAAATCTAGTTCAATAATACATGGCTGAAACAAAAAGTAAAAAAGGTTCAGTAATGGGATTTTCCCACTATGATGGTCTTTGAAACAATGCACTGGATACTATAAAAATCATATTATGTGCTTATTTGTTTTCCACAATTCCATTTTTTATTCCAATGCTATTTTATCATGGTTAATGTTCATTTAGGATCTATGCCTTATGTACTGCTATGATTTATTTCTTGAATCATGATTTTGATATTCAGAATTTAGGTTCATGTTTTTAAATTCTTATGTTTTTGTGTTGTTTGATGTTATTCATGTTTACCCTTACTAATCATCCGATCTCACCCTTTTTATGTTTTATTTTACCCATGATATAAAGAAAGGTTTTAGGTAGTAAAACTAAAGGGGAATATCTTTATGGGTGATGTTAAAGATCATTCTCCAAGTTAAAATATTATGTTCCATGTTTCCAAAGACACTTAACTAATATGGTATTTGAGAAGATTTTTTTTCATGTATTAAGTATTATGTGAATGTAATGTAATTTTCATGTACTTCTTGCTTCGGTCAATAGATTCTAGACACTAATGTAACAACAAATCTATTTCGATAGAATAGAACACCCTCTTTGGAGATCGACCATTGAGAAACTGTCTCCCCATGATAAAGAGAGTCTCTAATGCAAAAAAACTCACCATCAAGATCTTGATCATGAAGAATCATCTCAAGAAGAGCATATTTCAATTGAAAAATGGCTAAATAAACTTCATCCCCTTCCTTATGAACTTCAATATGCAACTGCAAAAAAAGATCCATCAGACGCCACTCCTCACAAGATTCTTTCATAGCTTGGGTTGAACATTTCTTTATCAATGTATCTGAAATTACATTCTATTTTCCCGAAGTATAGGCGATTCCAAATTTTAACGACTTTAGGCACTCCACCCAACACCTTTGGAAAAGAATCAAATATTTTTGGGAGAATATATAACTCAGTATTTTTTGGGTTGAATACATCGTAAACCTTTTTAAACAATGTTAGTGCCACCAAATATTAAGCACATGCATCACCATTTCAATTTGAAGGTCATGGGTAGTATAATCCATCTCATGTGGCCTAAGATGACAAGATACATAAGTAACTACATGATCACATTGTATAAGAACACGTCCCAAGACTGAACTCGATGCATCACAAAAGACCCCATATCCCTTCCTGAACTCTGGAAGAGTCAACAACAACATAGTAGTCAAAATTCATTACATTTCAACAAAAGAATTATGACATTTATCATCCCATGAAAGCTTCACCTCTTCCGAGTTAGTGTAGTCATCATAGAATCCGTCATTGATAAGTCCTTCTAGAACCTAAGGTAGTATCCAACTAGTCCCCAGAAGCTCCGAATTTTTATGAAATTTCATGGTTTATCCCAAGTCATACAACCTTATACTTTTCAAGATCAACTTATATACCCTTTTCAGACACCAGATGCCCCAATAATTTCAATTCCAGAATCCAGAAATAACACTTTGAATGCTTGTAATAAATTCAATGGTTTCTTAGTATACTTAGACAAGTTCTCAGATGACGCACACGATCATACTTAGATTTATAGTTAACAAGGATTTCAACCGTAATGAATTCCACAAATGTATCCAGACATTTATAGAAAAACCTACCCATAAAATTCATGAAAACTACAAGATCATTTTTCTGACCAAAGGGTATAACAAGGTACTCATAATTTCCATTCATTCTCCATATGGTAGTTTTATAAATGTAATATTCTTTTATTCCCAACTAATAATAACAAAACTGAATTTCAATATTTGAAAACCACCTCACACATTTTAACTGATCAAAAAAATCATCAGTGTGTGGAATCAAATACATTTTATTTACCATAAATCTATTTAGATTTTAGTAATCAACACATCAGTGAATAGAACCATAATTATTAAAAGAAAATAGAATCAACACCTCCAAACATGACACACTCGATCATATAAATCCTTTCTTAATAATATCACCCAACCAAGACTTCATCTCATTCTGTTCAGCTAATGCCATGCTATAAGAGGGGATTGAAATTTGTTGAGTACTAATAATTATGTCTATATAAAACTGAACCTCTCTCTCTGGGGGTAGACTAGGGGAATCCAAAGGCAACACATCGAGAAACTCAATGATGACTGGAGGGATACCACCACTCATTGAATCCCACTCCAGATCAAAATAAAACAATGATCTCACTTTTCCCAATTCTGGATAAGAGGGTCCAGATCTACTGGACCTTGGGTCCCAATCTCATTTAATGTAAAGAGACACACCATCGGGTGTTAAAAAGTTGGCTCGTTGAAGATGATAGTCAATATGTGATTTATATTCAATAACACAATCCATACTGAAAATAACGTCTGGTGATTTGATGTCGAGAACTAGAAAATTCCATGTAATCATGACATATGATAGAGAAAAGGCACAAAAAGAAATATGTAGACCCTTCTCTTTCTTCTTACAAAGGGATGTAGTAAAATACATTTCACAAGGTAAAATTTTAATAGGAAGATTAATCATATTAATGACATGGGTTGAATTAAATGAATGAGATGAACCAGTATCAAAAAGAGCATTCATTAATGATGATGATATTTTAATGGAACCTCTCACAGTTGTTGTACTTGTGCCTACTTCCTCTAGAGATTCTTCCACTATGTGAAGTATCTTTTTTCTAGATTCCTGTGGATGAAAACCCTTTATAGATGAAGCATCTTAGTGCCCCATAGTTTTTGGAGGAGTTGATGAATATATTCCTCTGCTTGGAGTATAAATGTGATGGTAGAATCTCTGTAAGTTCCCTGAACATCTACATGATCTACAATTAATGGGTTCCTTAGTGAAAACCCTCTTAGATTTGTTTGGATTAGCACACTGATAGAAAATCAAATAACTTCTTTCTGGAGCTATAGAAGGTTTGGATTGACCCTAGTATCGGGAAATGATGCGAGAATCATCACACTTATGTTTTTCATTGAAGGAACGAACACTACAACTGGGAGGAAAAAAGATCCCAATAATCCTAAATTCCCATCTTGGTCCATCTCAACCGTCATAACCCTATCAAATGCATCAGCATAAGTTGGAAGCATTAGCATGAAAACCAGAGAATAAATATCTGATTGAATCCCCAACTCAAATCGTTGAGCATTTATTATCTTATTAGCTAAAATCTCATGAGAAAATTTTACAGATTCAACAAAATGATTTGAATAATTAGACACAATTCTATCATCCTGGTCAAGCATAAAAAAATTCACAACATTATGCAACACAATTTAGTCTAGATAGAACCAGTTGGTGAACAAAACCTTGATTTATTAACATTATAATACCTATTGTTTCCCTACCATAACCATCATAGCCCACCATCTCCTGATTGATCCTTCTAGCATGAAGGTGACACACTTCACCTTGATCACATTGGGTGTCTCTAATAACATAAGTAGACATTCAAACATACCCAACCATTCCTCAATACGTTGAGAGTATATGGAGCCTTTGAAAACTAGTGAATTATGCTGATGGAAATATTAAGAAAAATTTCAAAGAACACCCCCTGAGGATCAACAACTGGAGCCTGAATGGGGACTAGAGGTGGTTCCTATCCCAAAGCTTATATTTTATGCATGATTACCTCAACCGGATTTGGGTCAACTTTAGGATTTACTTACTGCAGTTTAGTAGTAGCTTCCTCCAAGATCTGATTTTTATTCCTTCTCAAAGGCATGGTGCTACATAATAGTAGTCGCTAAAAGGAATACACTAGATTAACAATAAAACTAAGTAACAAGATAAATTATTCTCAAAATAAATAACAAATAGTATTTTTATTTCACTATATCCAAATATCAGTACAGATAATACTAGAACTAAACCACATGACATATTTACCTAACTTCCACTGGAAACTTATGCTTCAATGCTATGAGGGATGGTCAAGGACTCAATTAGAACTACCTCCTATGTCCCAATTTTCTTTGAAAAGGCATACTGACTTCAAGAAAAAAGCTTCATAGGCTCCTCTAATACAAATTTGTCACGAACAAGCCTGGGTACATTGGTAACCTGATAACAAATCTGACCCTGAAATATACCTAAGTGAGTTACTAATCTCAATGGGTTGGTGACTAGCACCTGGAATCATACAACATGCATGTGGGAATGAATTTTCCACAAAACATAGTAGAAGAAAGTCAAGAAAGTCAATATGTATATAAAAGAAACCCCACTAGGAGTAAAGTACCAGAATATAAAAAGGTCTAAAAATACCAATGCACTAATCACCCTGTACCAAATAGAATAAAAAACAACCCATGTACCTAAGGAAACAACTCACCATGACCAAGGTTCAATAGTTGGATCCTCCTCTAAGAGATCCTTTCCCCTGGCTCTATCCTGGAAGAAGAATGTCTATAAACACCTGAAGGAAAAAGTAGGGTGTGAGCCTTATCCCAGTAGGATATCTCCAATGATTCCATAATAGTTTCCAAATATTAATTATCCCAATATTGGTTTTCAAAATTCTAAATAAATAGGTTTGGAAATTTGAAAGAATATTTTAAAAAAATATGCTATACAGTTTCAATTTGATGGAAAAAATACTTTTAAAGAATAGGATTTACTTTACAAGAGATGGAATGATTATAAAATAATGGATTAGATAAAATAGATACATAAAACAGTTTATGTAAAATCAGAAGGCATGTAATCTATTTCAAAATAATTGACGTAAATTTATATCTCAAATATAAATAATAATTGAGAAACATGGTCATCTACCCAAAAATACTATAGTATTTTCGGCTATAGGACTCCAGAATCTCTAAGTAAACTCATCAATATGTGTCCACACACATCCCCATAAATCCAGCTAGAGGTGAGTCATCAACCTCTTACCAGTGATGTGACATGCCAGATATATGTTTTAGAATGTTGTAATTGCGTAGATTATTCCCAAATAAGTCACAAACTAACTAATTCTTGCATGTTCTCTTACTCAATGAATGATTATAAATTTATTTTAAGGCTACATAAATTACAATTAATTCTCATTCTTCAATTTTAATTCTAATTTTCCAGAAAAAGGGTTCTTTAAAAAAAATTCCTTTCTCCAAGATAAATCCACTATATTTCTATCAAATCATTTTAATCATTTTTTGACAAGGTTAAAATCCATTCAAAATAAATAGCACCATTTTTTAAATAATTTCCACAATTAAATTCAACATTTTAATTGAAATCATTTCCATCAAATACACAATTCAAATTCAACAATTCAAATCAATGAATTTCTATAAACATACCCAATTAAATGGAATTGGGGGTGTTCTAGAGTCTCATACCATAACCATTTCAAATATCATAATTCACAAGAATTGGGTTTTATTAAATCAATGAAATTAAGGTTTGTGAAATTTAACTTAAATCATCAATTGAAATAAATCATGAAATACAAAGTTAATCAATTTGGCTAATCAAGATGGAACCACCTACCTCTTACCGAAACTCAACACTTGCATGACACCCATCAATGAGAATGAAGGTGAATAAGAACTTGAAATCCAACAAAGAAACAAGATCCATCATTATAGGGCATAGATCCATCACTATCAAGATGATCTATCAAAATACCAAAAGTGAATAAAGATAGAAACACAAAAGGTGTGGGAGAACAATTAATCGGAAATAAAACCACAAGAATAATGATGATCCAAAGCCAAATAAAATGATTCATAAGGAATGAAAATGTTTGAGATCACTTGGGGAATGAATTAGTTCGAGGAAGTTGAGTCTGGAGCCGATGGAAAATAAATAACCACCCGCACTGCTTATTTAAAAAAACAAAATCAAGGTATTACATAAAGTGTAATTCCAATACACATCGTGAACATGTAATTTTTTTAACCATTGAAAAATGTGTCTCATTTCCTTAAATTCCAATGATCCAAAGTAAAAACTAACCATTAAATCCTTCATGACATGAAATGGCTAATCTCAATGTTTTTCCATCACATCATGAAGTTGTTCAAGACTTTTAGCTGGACCATTAAATAATTAGTAAGCCTATTACATGACATTAAATCACTCGAATGCCTGTAGAAAAAGATGGTAATGGTGAGAATACAAAAAATCTTTAACTTCACCACTATAGGAATCCTCCAAATCCATTCTCAACAATACCCAGTCAATGAAATGAAAAAATTTTGACACAATTTAAGGCGTACCTGTCAAAATGGTAACACACTGTTATAATGTAATTTTGCTGAAATGTACCACCTATGAATGAATAAAGTGTCTTTTGATTGGTTCATATATTACAGGGAACATTTTTCAGTCATGTTTTAGTCCTTTTTAAGAATTAATTTGTTTAAGTATAGACCTAAATAATAATAATAATAATAATAATAATAATAATAATAATAATAATAATAATAATAATAATGAAATAGGATGGGATCTAGAAAATTTTTAATTAAGGAAAGATACTCCTTTTCAAATTGGTTGAGAGGGAACCCATTATATGGAATATAGGTCCATAGGAACATAGGCCTATGAAATACATGGCTCAAAGAAATAAGGGTGCCTCAAAGTCTAAATGGGAATGAAAGCCCAATACATGGCCAATATTTCCTTGAACCATATGTCCGTCCTTGGATCTATACCTCACCATATCCTCTCCACCCTACACTCACTTATGACCATACCATATAAGGCCATCACAAAACCCTATGTCTTCCTTTCCCCGATCCACTTGTTCCCACACCACCCAAGTCCATCATATGTATCACCCCTACTACATCTTTATTGATGTTCCCACAAGAGTCTAACCTACATATGTCACCATTTTTGTCATCCTCATGCACCCACACCACCAAAGGATGACTCTAGCCTACATGTATCACCCAAAACATCACCCCAATGCACTAACATCCACCATTTTGGAGTCATTATGAATTTACCCCTCCCTTATATTCTTTCACAGGGAAAGAAATTCCCCCCATTGATGGGAGGAGTTGTAGGTAGGGGCTGGGAATCAAACCCCAACTGCAGAGGATGCACATGAGAACCCTAACCAACCAGGATGTGGCTCATGCACACCACAAAAAAAGAAAAAAAACAAAAAAACAGTAATAAAAGTATTAATAATAAGAACAAAAAAAATATTAATACCAGGGGTGTTACATGGATGTATAATAGGGTACGCTCCACATCATAGAATATGTCGTGATTGCTGCATAACACATGAACATGTGGATTTGCAATTTATTGAAGGTACCAGGCCACAAAACAGAAGGCGGTAGGCCAATAATTATAAAATTTTCATCATTGGATAGATGTAACTTTGTCATCTCTAGTGATCCGAGCACTAGTACTGGTCCAATGAGATCGGGTGAATTTAATAATAACAAAAAAAATTAAATATACATGCAACTTGTTTGATTCGACATCACATTTGTCTGTAGCTTGAGGTCGGCGATCATTTCTTTAAGGATACAAATCCAAACACCTCTAGATCACACACACACTTCAAGAATCTATGTAAATGTCAATCAACAAATTCTTAGTGATATATTAGAGGTCTGTTAATTCCTTCAATTTCCTGATAATAATCTCAACTAAATTATTATGATTCAAAAATATGTCCTTGGATCAATTTATTTAATTGTAACTTTCTCTCTCAAGGATGTGGGAGGAGGAGAGAGGTTCTCTCAATCAATAGGAAATTAATTCCCCTACACACCAGAAATGAGCTACTCATATACTTATATATTTGATATGAAACATAACTAATTAGGGTTCCTGACCCCTATATATCTGTCCCCAACAAAAATAATAAATGAATAAGTAATTATGATTAACTAACTACATCATTTAGGTTATTATATTTTTTAACATAATTTTAATATATATATATATATATTAAACATATTACATGATAAACACGAGTCATTAACTTGAATCTTAATTCCTACTAATATTTAACTAACCATTAATTCTAAATATTATAAGATTTCATATAATTTTATTCCATGTATTTATCTAAACATTTGTAAATAATTTTCTTAAATAAATTCAACTCAATTATTTTGTATTCGTATAATAATGGATTTATTTATTTATCGACAATCAATAAATTTTGAAAAACCATCATAACTCATGGTGGTCCCACTATGTCCTCTAAATCTATTCATTCAAATAGGTAAAAATCTAGAAAAGCCTATTTTGTGTGACCCTCTTGGCCCTTATCGCACTAGTAGTGAATAATATTCACAAAGCAAGAGTGGAATCTAGAAACCAATCATTCCCCTTAAAGAGATAAGTAGTAGTCATATAAACTATAACCAACCTATGCACACATACTATGTAATATATTTTCTTTATCATATTATATCTGAATAAAGTAGGATGCACACTTTTGTCTTTATCTTTTTTCTTTCATTATTATTTATTGATCTAACTGGACAAACTTACCTTCTATAACCATGTCCATGGATTTAATAAAGTTACTACTATCCCAATAAAATAAGCCCAAGATATCTCTTCCTCAACAAAGAAGTGATAAATGTTATCTTGATCATTCAACTAATGTCATACCACTAATGATGCTCCCAATACAGACTACCTCTCCAGGAATTCCTAGTCACAGTTTTCTCCTTATATAAAATTTCATGATCAAATGGAAATAATTGATAATTATATCAATTCAAGAGACCAAAAAACATTTCCATATATAAGAACTACCAATGACACCCAAAACATGTATTTTTCTTATTGGTGGTCCTTTTATCATGATCTCACTACTAGAGATCACCAAATGAAAACTTCCTACGAAAAACTTTCAATGACTATGGTCCCCCAACACCTCATAGTATCACAACATCTACGTATAGCCTGTATGATGTATCTAGACCTTATGATATATAATTAAGATAAATTAAAATGTATCTTGAGGTCCTAATTATAGAATAAGGTCCACTATAACTTTTTGACATGACAATTCATCTGTGGACATTACCATAAAATAGGAGAAGAAAAAAATTTAAACACATAAATGGTATGTTTACATCATGGATATCTCAATATACACATGGAATGCAATCAAAAGTACTATTCATGTTGGTTCTAGGGAACCCAGTTTTACAACAATCCCACTTTTACTAGATCCAACTTTCTAACCAACCTTGTTATCACTCACATGATAAAGATCATGTTTATGCTAACTCCCAACTTTAGTTACTGGGTCTACCACATTTCCACTGTATGACTATTATCTTATGTGCGACCACAAATCATTGTGTAAAATTTTCAAGAGATGGTATCCCCAAGTATATCCCTTTTTTCCATTATCAAAACTGGGCATCATGGATAATACTAGTAAATAATTATCACAATGACAAAAATTTACTTACTAGGTGTGATTCCAAGAACATGAACAAAGTGTTTCATGTAATTACTACTTCTTAGCTACCCTATAAGTGGAAACGTACTTGGTATTTTTAGGTATGGATACCATTATTTTTTGATCTTGTCTCTCTCAACATTTTAGTCTAACTGCGATATTATATCACATTTATCTAAGGAAACAAGTTTGTGTCCTATAAAAACTAGTATCCTTCTACTCCACATACCTCGTATATGTCCTTTGTACTTCTTTAAGTGTAATTGGATAGTTATAATTTCTTCCCTCATAGTTCTATTGGATATGATGGATATTTTACAACTATACTGTATATGTTGGAAAAATAATGTTTTTTACATTTCATGTCATACATGAGTGTTCCATCTCTAAAGTATACTAAATATCAACTAACCAGATTAATTTCCTCCCATGTACTGTATATGTCATCTTGGATAGATTTATGCCATAAACATTGGTAAAAACTCTATCTAGAATTTTTCTAGCATATATTTTTTTAATAGCATGTCACTATATGTTAGATTTAGTAGGTCCAAGAAACAATTAGATCTACATAAATAGATTCTATTGCCTAGGACTCAGGTTTATAATTTAATTCAATCAATAGAATATATCTTTTATTATATTATTAACTAATTTAATGACCAGTATATGTTTTCCATATATTACCAAACATATTATAATTAGAATACAATAGTGTTCCCACTAACCTCTAATCTACATGTAGCATCTACTCATTCTAAATGAATGTTCTGAGATATTATTTCTTACTTTAATTATAATTTGGATTTCAGTAACTTGCATCCCTATTAGTATTCTATGTTGTCACCATCCCTTTTTGGATTTGTTATATAGAAACCTTACATGATTGGTGGGTTTGACATCTTATTCTCAATAATATGATCATATAAATTAAGGAATGACAAGTAATATTCTAATGGATTTTGAAAAAATGACTTAGTACAACCAATAATGCCTTATTGGTATTGTGATTGTACAATCTGTGTGTCGTATGACATGAATAACCATTACAGTATTCAAAATAATATGCCCCATTACACTTTGATACATGGAATCCATTATTTAATTTTAATTGTTCTTGTCAATCTTATCTAATGTATATATACAACCTACTTGTAGGAATTATTATTCTAAATGAGTAATTTATCACCATCCATGGTGAATATACAACCATCACTATGGCTTTAATATTTCTACACTGTAAGTGTCTCTTGAACCTTTCTCTTCCAGGATCCTTGTGGAACTCATTCCAATGACAATTATTTGTGTATCTCATGCATCGAATCGATCCAAGTCGATATTTCTCCAACTATGAAAAATAGAGATGTGAAACCGTTTATAAAAATTTATTCCAACACTTGACTGTAACTATTATATGATAGGGATTTAAATAATAACCATTGTAAACTTTATGATATTAACTGAGATACACATTGTGTTTTTCTTGATGCAAGTTCATTTATATTCTTAACCGACTCTTTTTATCTAAACACAATGTTTTAATGAAATAATGAATTTATATCATACTAAAACTCATACAATATACATTTATCATTACAGTTCACATATGGTTATTGGATTACACCATTATTTTTTCTGCATGTATTAAAAAATAGAAGTATCCATAATGCATTAGTTTTAACATTGATGCTCCTTTCAAATACATCATGACTCTGATGTGTATAAGGAAATTTTCATTTAAGAATTTATCCATGATAAATTTTACTAATCAATGTTAACATAATAGACTCGTCATCAAACATCCTTATTTTCATCAATTCCATGATTTGGATAAGGTAAGTGCATCTAGGAATTACACCACACAACATTATATTAATCAATAAGTGCATGGTCAAGATATTGATAGATATACCAGCTCAAAGAAAAATGTAGATTTTGACCATAAAAATATTGATCATAATTTTTCTCATTCCTTAATAAAGATTAAAGGAATATAATGAGGTATATTTACCACTAGCTTACTCATGGAATAGGGAACACTCTCTAGTTAAAATAATTCTGAAAGATTTTTGTCTTGCATTAGTTTTTAATGCTTTATTTATTGAAAAATAAGTACATAAGTATGTCGATAATATTTATGGTCTTTGAATCCAAAGATTCGATAAGATGACAAGGAACATCCTTGAAAAGTACTTAGTTTTTATTAAAAAAGTATTATCTTACCACAATTGGGTATAAGAATTACATTTTATTTTGATCAGGTACGACCCATGATTACTAAACTATTAGTTGAGTATGACACACTGTAAACACCATTCAATAATTAACTTTAAATAAAGTATGCTTATGTCTAAATTACATATGAGATAACTATTTTCATAATACTCAATAAAATTTCAACTAGAATAGTTAAACATGGAAATTTAATGTTGTGTGCTTCTCACTGATGACTTAAAAACCACCATGTTTATATTATTGGAGAAAAAACCATACATTTTTGTAATATTTATATGATTAATTGGTTACTATATTTTCATAGACATTTTTTAAAGACATATTTCATTCAATACCCAATTACAACATAAATATTACATATAGTGATGAATATTCATTTAAGAAGAAAATATTACTTGCTTCTTTAATTCTATTCATGACATATAAACTTAAATATATTTATTTCACAAAATTATGATAACATTTTGAAATAACCATCATATGCTTCATACAAAAGTATCATGTAATAATTTTTTCACCCTTTCTTCCTGAGGTGGCTTAACAAGTATTGGGGACAATAAAACTTTTAATTTATGATGTTGTAGTACTTTGAAAAAGCACCTTTACAACTTGTTGGAAACTTGTTCTAGATAGGAAATTTACTTTGTCCAATAGTTATCATAGTTTACTTGTGATATTAATTATCATTCTAAAATAATAAATCTAAAAAATTGGTACTTTAATATTGATTAATTATTAGACACTATTGATTAATTAAATTACCAAACGTCTCCCACTATTTTATGAAATTATAGAAAAATAGTGTACTAGAATATATATACTCTTTTACTTGATTATTATAGTGGAAAGGATCCTTTAACTTCCCTTTATTGTCTACAAGATTTGGTTTTGACAATACTCCAAAAGTTCAAGGTAGGTGTTTGATAAACCAACCACATTAACTCACGACTCCTTGATCTGTTGAGTGATGTACCATCTTCTAAAATCATAAATATTATTTTCTCAATGCTCAAATATAAAATTCTATTAAGTATATTTTAAAAACTTACTTTCTAAAACTTTAGTTAAGTCATCACATAACATTCATAAGAACTCTCCGGTTGTTTGAGGTGCCCTCAATTATGGAAAACGAGCCCCTATACAGCTGGTTTTGTTCAAATTCAAAAGATTGAAGGTGTTTGAAACTTACTATTTCTATGAGTCTTTATTTTTTTTAAAATTAATTGAATCCATTTCTAACAATCTATTCATACTATATTATCACACTCAAAACAGAACTTTTATTACATCTTTATGAGTTTTATATGTTTATTATTTTATGTGTTCTCATAGTAAATAATGACACACATAAAATAATAAACATAGCATAAAAGAAATAAATTTGATAACTGATCATGATAATCTAACTTTGGTAGATCCATTTAAACTATATAGATCAACAATGACCTAGGGCAATCATACATGAGTCTAAGTTTGTCTTTAGGTGCGGCTCATACCCTGCTCTAGTGTGTCCACATCTCGTCTGTTGTGAAGACTCATTTTAGCATTGTCCATGTCTCATATGAATGTTTCCTCGACTTGACAGGGCCCACATATTATAGAATCATCATAAAATGTACAAGAATACTCAAAGAAAAATGAGGGGATCTTAGAATCACAATATAAAGTTGATAAATTTGATGTGCATGACCTTATACATAATGAATTAAAAAATGACGATGTGCAGACCATCTTTAATTAACTACTTATTGCATACATCACATAGAATAATATATAATTAAATTAAATTAACCAGACATACATGTGTTTGGTTAATTTATCAAGACTAGTTAGTATGTAATGTAATTGTGTTATAAAATTCATTTTCAATAAATTTAAATTTGTTAGCACAAATATAAATTATTTGAATTAAAAAATTAAAAAAGATTATTTTATTTGGTCCACAAATTTATTTAATTTTAAAATCTAAAAAAATAAATTAATAAATTAATTTAATTTAACACCAAAATCAAATTAATAATTTTAAATAATAAAATTATTATCATTTTGAAAGTAATAAATTAAATTTTGTTTAAATGAAATTAACTCATGCCTCCAAATCATGCTCATACCCATTTCAGGTTGGGCGGAACCCATGTAGTCCCATTCTTGGTAAGATAGAACCTGCCCAAGGCCTTTTTAGGTCCTGAAATTACTATTCATGGTGGTTCTAGGTCAGGGAAGACCCGTTTTAACTCATATTAGGTAAGTAAAGATCTGTTTTGATTCATTCTGAAAAAACTGAGTGAATCTATGGATGGAGAAGGGAGAGAAATTTGGTTACTAAGTTGGTCATTCCAAATGAGGTGGGGTGAAATAACATATAGGTGAAGTGGTTTTAGGGGTATGCTGACTGAGGTGTGTGTAGTTGGGATCACTATAGTGAGGGGTTTGAAACTCGTAGACAGTGGAAGATGGGACCAGATCCATGGGAAGTAGGAAGGCCAAATGGAGGTGGCGGGATGCTGGGAGTAGCTCCACATGGTTGTAGTTAGCCATCGATGTTGTAGAGCATGAAGGGATTGTAAATAAAGGGAATGAAGATTGATAATATGGTAGTTCGACAGGTGGGACATCGTGGGAGTGAGTGAATTATAGGGATTATCTCTGGAAAGAGGTGTCGATCTGGCCGTGATAGAGGAGGATGCACCTGGTGTCTAGGCGGTAGTTCCACTAGTGTCCACAAGTAGCATAGGAGTGAGGGATGCATGATCATATTCAAGGTGTAGTAGAACTCCTTCCAAATGAAGGGAAGAGGTAGCTCAATTTCCTTCAAATGGATTCTTTCATGGAGAGCATCCCTTTTTTTTTAAATATTATTATTGGTTTTTCTTCCAACAGAATAAATTTGAATATGACAGATGAACTTTTGTAATGTTTTTCCTTACATTGGTACCAAATTGAATATGACATATGCCCTTTTTCTATTTCAAGGCTTATAGGAGAATCAAGTTTCCACATTTTTTTCAAATCATCTAAGGGAAGAAATCCATCGTGAAGAAAAAGTGTCCCGACCAGTGTGTTATGGGTTATCATATTCTGATCAGAACATGGTATGAAATTAAAATTTCATCTATACTTTCCAAAAAATTATAACAAAAGTAATTATATAAATAAACTTCTTTATTTTTAAACTGCAACATCAAATTTTCAATCCATAAATAAACATCCGATTACCATAACTTGTTCATCTGAAATTGTATTGATGCACAGTCTATTCTATTGGGATTGATTTGAACCTCTCAACATAATTTAATGAAAATTACTATTTTTACTCAAAAAATTAACACTATCCCATTGATACTAATTAAATTTACAAAGGTGTGTACCAAAATCTAGTGGACTAGGAATTTTAAAAATTTCATCATTGGAGTGATGTAACTTCATCGTCTTCGTTGATCTAAGCCATGATAGAGGTCTTATTATATCATGTAAATTTAATAAGAAGAAAAATTAATTAAACATACATGTACCTTGTTTTATTTGGAAGCATGTTCAACGAAAGCTTATCATTAGTGATCGTTGCATGAAGGATCTGAAGCAAAACCCCTATAGATAATCCACCCATGATTTAAGAATATATGAAAACATCACTCATTAAATAACTAGTTCTAGCACAGATCTATGATGATTCCTTCAAAGTTGTGATGATCACCTCACCCCCTTTCCTATGATCATCGAATAAATACTTGGATCAATTGCTTGAACAATATCGTTCTCTCTTATGGATGTAGGATTGGGATAGAATATCTCTCAATCCATTTGAAAATGAATTCCATTGCACACTAGAAATTAGCTTCACATCTACTTATATAGTTTATGTAAAAAATACACAGTTAGGGTTCCCAAACCCCATATATATATCATCCACTTAAATAATCAAGGAATAAATAATTATGATAAACTGACTATATCATCTATTTTATTTACATATTATCACATAATTATAAAATATATATTAAATATATTACATAATAAAACCGAGTCATTAACTCGACTCATAATTCCTGCTAAAATTAAATAATCCCTAAATATGGAATATAATATTCGTTCATATAATATTACACTATGTATTTACTTAAACACATTGGAATAATTTTATTAAATAAATTAAACTCAATTATTCTATAATCAAATAATAATGGATTTATTTATTTTTCGATGATAAAAAAATCTTGGACAACCCTCAGACTCCTTGGTGGGTCCCACCATGTCCTATATACCTATTCATCAAAATAGGGCATAATCTTGAAAGCACTATTGTGTGTGAACCTCTAGGTCCTTATCTCGAAAGTAGTGAATAATATTCACAAAACAAGAGCATAATCTTGCAACCCATCTTGGACCCTAAAGAGATAAGGATTAGTCATAGAAATTGAAACCAACCTCCATACACATACTGTGTAATATTATATCTTTGTTTTATGATATCTCAATAGAGGAGGATACACACTTGTTTTATAATCCTTTTTTATTTACAATTTTTTTATCTAACCAAACATACCAACCATCGATTACCATGACCATGGATTTAATTAAGGTATTACCATCCTTATCAACTAGGCCTGATATATCACTTCCCCAACTTATAAGTGTTAAATTCTATCTTAATCACTCAAAAAACATCATACCATTAATGAAAAACCCAAAAAAACTACCTCACCATGAATTAACTGTCATGGTTTAACCTTGCATCAAAGTACATGATCAAATTGCATACATTGATAATGATCTTAAGTTACGAGACCAATACAAATGTCCATAGATAAGAACTACCAATGACACCTGAAATAAGTTGTGTTCTATTTTTTAGGTGTATACACATGATCTCACTAATAGAGATCACCAAGTGTGAACATCATGAGAATAAGTCTCAATAATTATGATCCCCAACACCTGATAGTCTAACATCAACTGCATCTAGTTAGTATGATTTATATAGAACATAAGACATATATTTATGATTAATGTCATAATATCTCTATGTTCTCATTATATCATGGGATCTTCTATAACCTTTTGATAAGAATATTAATTAGTTGAAATTACCATCCAATATTTGATGCAGAAATGTAAACACTACAATGGTAAGTTTACATCAAGCATATATCACCATACATATGTTATGGTAATCAAAATTACTCTTCATGTGGTGTCTTGGGAACCTAGTATTACAACATTTATATGAATTTAAAACCATGTTATCGGGAGAGATGAGGAATATGTGATAATTCAAATATAATTAAGAGTTAAAAATCCATGTTTACAATAGATATTATTAAAAATAATACCTATTTTAAATGATTTGAAATGAAATGATTTGTAAAAAATCATAAGTACTTAATTGATTGATAAACTATAAATGTTATATCATGAATATTTATCAGCATAAGAGATAAACAAAATTTTTTATGATCTTTTTTTGTTATAGTACATGAAATAATTTCACCTTATAAAGAATTATAATATAATACTCCATGGTATCATGTAATAAAGATAGTGAGACTAAAGATGAGATCCCATCAAAGAGGAATAAGTGTTTTGTGAACCCAAGAATTTTATTTACAAAGGAAGAACTATATCACTCAAGATCTGTGGATAGTTTCAAAACCAATATAATTTTTTCATGTATTTGTTGAATAAATCGAATTACTATACACATGTAAACTTAATCTTCTTACTTATGGAAGAATATAATACCGATTGGTAAAAAAGAGTCTATGTACGGATGGAGATATTTCTACCACTAGATAAATTTTAATTGATGACTTATTTGGGCATATAAAAATCCTAGAGAATATAAGGTAGTTGGGTAATATAATCAATCTGAGAATAATATTTGGTGGATCATGTGTATAACTAGACCTGACCGAAGGATAAACTACTAGGGTGTATAACCAGTTACTGGAAAAGAATTTTTATTGGGGTGTATAACCAATCACAATCCCATGGGACTTAGGAGATACATTAATTTATAATAAAATTATAATAGTGAAACCCCTAGTTAGGGTGTCTAACTAATTGCGACAAGGAGTAGTCTTTTATACCAAACCTAGTAAATTATTTTTGCCTCTCCTTACATATATTTATAACTCATGTGTTGAGGAAAAGATATTAAAGATGAAAGGATTAAGGCTTTTACTAGCCTAAAAGGTTGAAGTTAGAAGAAGATACTTCATAAATTAGAATACCATTGATTCACCCCAGTGGTACCTAACTAGTCTTTGAGATCTAGAACAACTATATTAACATGTAACATAAGGTGGCTCAAATGATGAGGGTCAAACCCCAAAACCACTTATGTAGAAATCTCATAGAGTCCAAAATCTTATACTAGAATTAATCCAAAAAATTACATCACTACTGATGTGGGTCAAACCACAACCCTACCTTTCCAATCTTCCGATAGGGTGTATCATCCTGTGATGGTATCCGTCCACAACCAATACTAAATAAATATATCCCAACTATACATAAAAATCCATAATATTAAGGTATTGTGAACATGAAGGACATAAACCTCATTCCCCCTCCTACAATGAACAACCCTCACTATACATTTCATATCGTTATCCGAAATCCATTAAATCATTCCATGTTTAGAAGGAAGAGTGAATTAGAGGAAGTATTAAACCATCCATACCATCACCAACCGAGATGTTTGAGGGAAACACCCAAAAAATAATTTATTTGGGCATTGATAAGGTTATCCAACTTAGATTGGGTTCATAAATAAATCAAATGAAAAATTCATCATATATATAGCCACAAAAATCCCATCCTATTGGGTTCATATTAATAAAACACAATCAAAATCCACAACCAAGACCACACTACCATCACTACACACCACCACCACTTCTAAATATAACACCACAAACCATCCCAATTTCACATACAGAAGAACCTCAATAATCAATCATGTTATACCATTTATTAATAACATTTATTCATTTGAATATTTAACATTTACCTATTAATTTACATTCATAATACTATTAAAATAAATACTTAAATATGAACTATATTAAACCTTTTCACATATTTATTATAAAAATTTTATTCATTAATTTCAATAATTATAACTTCTAATTACAAGAATGGTTTATTCTATTCTAGCTACACCCACTAACAAATTTACATCAGTTATCTATTTATATAGCTTTTAAAAAACTACAAAATCCTTCCCACATCATAAAAATTGTCACCACATCAACCCTATTCATAAAATTCCCATAGGCACCACATCATTTGACCACCATAGACCAACCAAAAAAAAACTAGACCACAATTGTTTCCATTCAAACCAACCAAAAAACCATCCCACAAATTCATCTCATGGAAACCAACCACTTCCTCATTGCATAATCCACAAAAAAACATAACCAGTTATTTACTTGATACCTAACATGAACCAATATCAGTAACCAATTCATTCCCATAATTTACCAAAACAATACCAAACAAACACCCCATAATAACCATAAAAGCATAACCACAAAAACAAGAATCATTACAACACACATTAAAGTTTTTAACAATAATCAGTTTATAATTTCTTGGAATGTTTATTATCAATTTTTTTATCGGGACAATTGATTCATTGTCATTATTAAATTGTTAAAAATTTATGAAGGTCGTATCCATAATGAAATCAATGAAAGGTTCCATAAATCACAATGAAAAAAATAATTTTTAATAATAGGAATAAAAATAATAAATTTTAAAGAAATGTCATCTAAAATAGATTATTAGATGTGGGAAAAAATTCCCATCAATTTCATTATGTACAGTTCATTATTAAAACTTATACCATCCACTAAATAATAGTAAAAGAATGATAATACCAAAATTTTCACATAAAATTTAATATTTGTTAAATTCATTTACATTGGTAAATCTTCACAATAAATTGCGAAAGAGGAAGAGATGATTTCAAGATCATAAACACCAAAGGGAACCCTCAAATAACTTTAAAAAAGACAATCACTCATCAAAACTAAATCATAACATGCACCAATTCAAACCCACACTACTATTAGGGACTTCAAAGGAAATAACAGGGATAAACCTAGAGGGATAGAGAATGAATTCAACTCATATTGTAAAAAAAATCTCTAGATGCTGAGCATAAAAGCTTTGGAAGTGGGTCTTAAATGTCTCCCAATATCATACCCAAGATCACCCAAGTGTCAAGATAATCAATGGTAATAAAAATGTTTTCTAAGGGGTCTTTCATTTTATACCCAATCTAGAAAATGAATACCATAATGCATGATTTATAAGCCATGAAGCACTACAATCAGACAGAATAAAACCCACTACAATGTAATGGAAAAAAAATATAATCCTCACATTCAAACCATACTCTAAAGTTCATATTGAAAATACATTCAAAATAACATTTTGTCAATAAAAATATCTGGTTAACCCAAGGAATGACCATGATATAAGGCTCAATACCACACCATAATAGCTAAATTCAAATCCCAATGCACAACGAATCTAAGGACACATGGTGAAAAAACTCCCAAAACTATAGAAATACACAATTTGGCCACTCTAAAGTCCACACTTCATCCATAAAGACCATGTAATAGTCCTTACATATCTTATTTTTTGATTTAGGTGTAGAAACAAACCATAGAAAATACATATCTCTACACCAAATAGGTCTCTAAAAAAGTACAACTCTCTCTTGATGACCTTTACATCACTAATATCTAGTTAAGGGACAAAATACTAACTCAAACTCCTCTACTTTATCCCAAAGGATCACTTTAATACTCGTTTTTATTACATAAATCCCCTTTATACATTAGAGGAAAATGGTTATGGTATTAAGAAAACCATCCTAATCACCATACTACAACCAAATAAACCACACCATAACTAGTCCTTCAGATCGACCCTTTATGAAGTATGAAAAACAATCATGTCATAGAACTATCCCCCACCTAAAATTTAAGCTTAAACTCTTCACTACCTTCCTAAGACCACCCATTTACATCTTCAAAACTCAAAAAATGTAATGTAAGAGAAAAAATGTGTTTATAAAATTACATTAAATACATCTAAATTTATTCTCATCCCTAAGAATCCAAACCAAAACTAGAGGAAATAAATATACACTAACAATCGAGTGCTCCCTAGAAGATACCTTTCAAACAGTATGAACCCATCAACCAAGCATAATAAAAAGTGAAATATGAAATTTTAATTAAATTACCTCCAATACAATTAGTACATTATGAAGTACATAATGATTCAAACAACTCAAGATATTGTAATTTCATCTACACCTCATATTATATTGCAATTTACTCTCTGACACTATGAATCCAAAAAACTCAAACCAAGGGATTATATCACTATTGAATCACTATCTCTTAGAGACCCTATAACTCAAATAGATACTACATGAATGTAACACCATCCTTAATTAGAAAATTTCCACAACTAATTAAATGGGAGTTATCATAAAGATGTTGATGATGTTGTGACACATAAAAGAAATCTTGGAAAAAATCCATATATAGAGGAAGCAATAACCAATATGCCACATCACAAACATGATATAACACCTAAAAAAGGATTTTGAATCAAGGAGGGTACTTAATTCCTAATCCAAACCTCTTATATCCCTAGTGAGGTAAATCCATAGAGAAAACATGGTCCCTACATCAAACTATAGTGTTCTTCACCTTTGATTATCATTATACTTTTTATGGTACCATTCCACATTCATCCACTCCAAAAACGGTTCTATTCCACCTTAATCCACTCTTGAACCATTTTAATAATGTCTATAGTATCATACACTATGTCTAGTTTAAGGTATTCTAATGCTCCAACCTCTACAAGCAAAATAACGATCTATAAGGAATCATATTCAACTCTTTTAATGGAGATCAACCAATAGAGGAGTCGTATTTTTTTTCATAAAAAATGACCGAAGGATAAATGATTCACCCATGATCGACTAAAATACTAGACAAAGTATGACAAATATCCTATAATATTTGGTTTTCCACTTAGTATGCTCATTTATTTAAGGATAGAAATTAGTGCTGTGGAGAAACTGGTAGCTGAAATCATAATGAAATCCTCCCTAGACTTGTGAAACAAAAAAGATCCCTATCCTCATCAATATACTACTTTTATAGAACCTCCATAGTTTATGAATCTCTAATGGATAAGAATTAAGATGATTTTATCAAAAAATTTATGATCACCCAAATATAATCACACCAACTAGGGATTAGAGTAAAATTGTAAATAAATCTAGACATATGCCCTCCCATTTAAACTTGGTAATATCCAATGAATGAAACAAACCATCTAAGACATGATGGTTTTACTTGACGTACTCACATATTAGGAATCAAGACATAAAAAATTCTACTTTTTTCTTCATTCCTTATCACTGAAGTCGACCATTCAATAAATGAAACATCTTGGTCGAACTAGGATGTACTACCACTATTGATCTATGAAATTCATGGAGAAACTCATTATACACTGTCAATGAAACACAAAACCTCCATTGAAACATAATATGATTCTGTTCATCTTATGACCATCCTTACGAAGCATCACTATGTAGAATACAGTCTTGTATCAACTTTACATATGAGTATATCCACTGAGACTCGTCCACCCACTACATCAAGTAAAAACACACTATTATATGGAATGGGACACCACTACCATAATCCTCCTCTATATCCAAATGAATCACCACAATCTCCTCTATCATCTTCAAATAATCTTCAAACCCCCAAAAATTTAATCCTCAATAATTTCTACTTAGAAAATCGAAAACTACATTCCCCTTCCCTTGGGAATTGGATATCTAAATGTTATCATCTCAGATAAATTCCATCAAACTGTTTTATAACAAATTCAAATATCATTGAGAGAAAACATAACATAATATCTTGTGATATATGGAGTCCACAAAGTGCTCCCCAATTAGTTAATATACCCACACATTTTGGGAAAATTCAACAGCCAACAAGCGAATATCATGGGTGGTATAGTTATGGTCATGTGTACATAACTTATTATACACATAAGTGATCAATTTTCACTACATGATTTGGAAAAAACTCAACCCAAGGAAAGAATCATTATAGAGAATATAAAATATCAATCCCTCTTATGGTAGATGGAGAATAAGATCACTGATCAATCTCTCCTTTTTTTATTTGAAAGATTCTTAATACTAATTATTCCAGATGAAAGCATGGTACTTTTTGGATCACGATTGTCAATAGGGTTGTAACCCAAATGAAATATCATGAAAACCTCTGATAATAGCATACTATATTGAGGAAACTATGGACCTCCTATGAAAAAACCACATCAATCTTTAAAGGATCCACAACCAATCCATACGGTGAAGCCACATTCCCAAGGAATACCTCTCACATCTAAATAATTAACTTCGACAACTTCTTATAAAGATAGTGGTGTTAGAGGACCTACATGAAAACCCTAAGGTTATCAATATGGCCTAATACAATCACTCATAAGAGAACACCACATGATAACCCTTTTCATCATCAAACACAACTCTCCCCTAAAAGAAAAAAACAAAACCAAAAACACAACTTGTAGATTCCTAGAATAACATCATATGGTTTTATCTGAAGCTTAAAACATTTCCTATATAACTAATACCGACCCGTCATTAGCTCACAACCTTATCACATTTCAGGTAGACTCGTTTGACCTTCAATAGGCATAATCAACATCACTAGAACTAGAAGCCTCTCCACCTTGATTCCCAATGAATGAACTAAGGAGTGTGAAACAAATAAGTGTGATACTCCAAAATAAAAATAATAAAAAAAAAGTAGTATATAAATATATGGTACCTTAGATGATATATGGACCATTTAGATACTAGAAAATCCATAAAATGATGATTTTGTCACCCATATCTTCAATCTCATTGATGAAAACCAATTCCATAGCTACGATAAACCATTTATCCCTTAGGATGAAAGAAATAATTGTGGTATCCTATACTGTATACATCTCCTATCAGTGGAAACGTTTCACACTATCAATGCTTTTGATATAGACCTTGGTGAAACTGATACTGTTGGGGATGATAAGGGATCTGGCCTCCCAAACCATACTAATCCCCAATGATGATTGTGAATTGATATCACTAATGACAATATAATTTGTAAGAAAATTTAATGTGTTTATAGAAAATACTTTACCTAGAGAAACTAGAGGATGAGATCTACTGAGGCAGACCCCTAACCAGCCCCAACCTTAAGTGTCCTGAAATCTATAATCCACCACTATTATATTTACTCCTCAAGAAACTCTGATGGATCCATTCTTGTTATAACCCTAATGAATAATGTATCCTCTCAATTAACTCAAAATTATTCTACACATAAAAGTACATATGAAATGAAAATGGTGTGATTGAATATCATATAACTGAGCACAAAAATCCTCTAAATTTTTTGATCTCTAATACTTGTTCGAAAAAATATTAGGGGTGAAGAAAAATTGGTCTTTAAATTATATCCTGGGACCTTTACAATCTAGTTCCATCATTAAAGAGGGAGTATATCTTACCTCTCTATCACCCTCATCGTCAATGATAGAGAATTGATATGAAACTATGTACGATACCGACCCTGATATATGGTGTATGTCAGATTGAATATTTGGTTTATGGAATCTATTTGAGGAATAGGTAATGTTTATAGGGTTTGATAAGAGTTTAGGGAATGGAATAGAAGGTAAAGAGGATAATCTATGTTAGGATCATTATTGGAACAAAATTAGTAGTAACTGTTTTTCTTAACCATGTGGCCTACAAAAGTGGGAACTTAGTTAGTGTGGCTGTGCGGGGTTCCTCTGAAAGATCATATGTCTTAATCTCCTATTGGATAATAGAGAGCGTACGGCCACTACATGGTTTCTCAAACAATGTGGGTGGCCAGTGAAATTTTGAAGACTCGTTCCCTCTTGGATAGTGGAAGATGCATGATTGGCACATGGATTTTCCAACCGTGTGTCCAAACCTCGTGCTTATTAAAATGGGGATATTACCATTTTTACATCTTTTGATTAAATGTTAATTCCCCTATTTTTACTCTATTAGATCCCATTCATTTATGGTGATAAACCAACAACCACCTCCTTTTCGATGGGCATTTATTCATCAATTCTTAGGAATTTAAAGTGCTATTGGATGAAAATTGAGGCATTGTGTAGGTATTCAACACCATTTCCTTCTATTTTCTAGAAGAGGCTTAGTCGAGTGTTTTCTCACCTTTTAAATCCCTAAAACTCTTTTTTCCTTGTGGATTCTAGGTTTGGATGTTAAAGGTAGTTTTATCCTGTATTAAGAGTTATGTTTGGATGAACGGATTTCTACAAGCTTGATGTTTGTGGTATATAATATTTTACCTATATTATCATTGTTATATGGGTGTATATGGTCATGAAAATGTACTTATTTTCTTTTTTTATGCACTGGAATATGGAATATATTTTTGGCCTTATATTTTGGTGAGAAATCCCTCACGGATCTCATTTGGCCATTGATGACTTGATAATGGATCGAGGGATACCCATGGGGTAATTAAAATATTTGAAAATTGTGAAATAGATTGGTAAATATTGAGATAGGGTAATTATAATTTTCAATGGGTTGTGAATAGTACTTTGGTATGATGATATGGTTAGTGGGATAATTGGAATGTTTAAATACTAGCTTTTGAAAATGCCCAGGGGACTTTTAAATCTTTTAAATGCCATGTTTTGGATTTTGATCTAGTCATGGTTTTTAAAGAAGGATTGCTTTTGAAATTGGTTAATGTTTTAAAAGAAGGCATTGAACTCAATGTTATTTAAAAATTGGTTTTATCAACGGATTTCAAATGATGATTTAAAATGAGGTTGTGGATCTCATTTTTGTTCTAAATTCCCTGGGTGGTCTTTTGAATGGTTTTTTTGGAAATGGAGGCTCAATTCCTTGTTTGGATTTCATAGGAAGACTCATGTTTTAAAGGGTGTCTATGTAATGTTTCAAAAAGGGGTAGTAGTTATAACTGTTTTATGATGTGATGTTTTAAATGAAAATTCGGAATGATACAAAGGGATGTTCAAATTAACATCAAGGGTTAAAAAATTTATGAATTGTAATGTGGGTAATAATTATAATGATCAACGAACCATATCTTTGACATAAATTGGATCAGTGGGGAATTGGACATAGGATATACTCCCATGGGTCTGGCTAGAATTTTGTTCTAGGCCCCACCGTTGTAATGTATGAATAGAGTGTTGGACAATGGCTCCTCATCTTTCGATTGGGATAGAAAAATGCACCAGGTCACAACAATGTAATTCATGAATAGGATGTTGGGATAAGGCTCCTCATCTTGGGTCTGGATAGACTAAAACTCTAGGCCCCACTGGTGTATTTTATGGTTTTGGATGTCAGATAGAGGATCTAGTATCCCAAGTATGTATATGATATGGTTACCTAGACTGATTCTACAAATATCATGGTAATATTAAATTAATTAGTGACCCCCCTTATTACTAAATGTATTTAACCTTATTTATTTGATGGATTTGGTTCCCAACATGGCTGGACCTAGTTGGGTTTATTTTTTTTCAAGTTATAAATTAAAGGATTAAATGGTTAATTAATAATTGTATAAAAGTGAGAAATGAATATTTTATTTCAATATTTATATATTTCACCTTAATTTACTTACATAAACTACTGTACAGACTGGTTATTTCTTTAAAACCCACTTTTTTTGGCCTACTAAGTTGTACTCACACCCTGCTCGGGCCTCCATGGAACTTGGGTACCTAAAAAGACACTACTTATCATTTGGTACATGTTTAGGAGAGAAAACTAGTGTTTGGTTTGTGCATGGGATTATGTGCTAGGGCATGGTATATTAGAACCATATTGGAACTTGGGACCATGTTCGGCATATTTTATGTTTTTGGGTATTAGAGTCTTTTTTTATGACTTACCGACACATTCTGTATGCATTCAAAATATATATCATGCATCATTTGATTATTTTTGTCCCTTTACTTTGGTTATACTATTTTAATATTTCATTTGGTTGATATATCTATTTATATTATTTATATATTTGTTTTACTCTAATTATCGTGTATAGTCACCCCAAGGTACCTTAATAGACCTACATTTCTAGTTAGTAGCCTATGGCATACATGGAGGCTTTCATGGCGTTATGTGGTGACCTAGATTAGGGCACCAAGAATAGGTTTTATAGTGTAGTAAATTCTAAGAAGTGGTATGAAAGCATGTTATCATTTGTATAACTATTTTGGGCATGGTATAATATAGACTAGGATCTTATCGAGGGTTGGTAATGAGATCATTCAAGAGTTTCTGCAGCCCCAAACACAATATAAATCCCATGTTTTTAGGGGAGGGAACTAATTATTTTGTGCTTTTATATTAGTTTGATACTTCCACCTCAAGTTTCCCACATGGATGTGATGTTGATGGTTTATGAGGTTTATCTCTTAAACTAGTATGGAAAGAGAGGGTGTGTGGGTTCATGCATCATGATAGGAACAAAGGATCAATATGATATCCATATATTGACAGTGATTGATATTTCCCTAAGATTCATATACTGGTAGTGTACATTATGTTTGTGGTTTATGCCTACTAATATTTTTAGGAAATGTTTGTAATGAAAACATTTTGAAATGTGAATTTGACTAAAATTTGGGTTCTTTTGAAATGTGGGTTATTAAAATGTTTTTGGAAAGTGTAAATATTTGGGATTTAAAAATGGAAGGTTATGAAATGTTAATTATTAGGTTTTTAAATGATAATGTTAATTACAAAGGGGAAATGTAAATTTATGGACCCTTTATTGACATTGGCTATGAGTATCCCTATTTTTTTTATCATACCTTGTGTAAGTATGGTTTTGGGAAGTGAAAATTACATAGTTGAGACATTGGTTAGTGGTCATGAGGCCTTGTAGGGTTTTGATGTGTGGGTCAAGAAATATTATTATTATACCTTCAGTAGGGTTAAAACCTTATCATGTGAGATATTATCTAGTAATGTAGAGGTGTTACCCATTTTGGGTTGGGATAGTTTGGGATTTAATAGGGTTTTAAGAATGTATATCTTGGTTGTAAATCATTTGTGGTGGTTTTATTATTACAGGCATGGAACATAGAGTAAATGGTCACTTGGTGTATTTGACGTCTTGCATTTTTAAATAGTGGAAGGAGTGTCACTTGTTAGGGGAAATGTTTTATAAATTTGATACATACAGTTTATAATAAGAGCTAGTTTATTTTTTAAACATGGATCCAATTTAGTGATCTGGTACAGTTTGACCTTCGTGGATGACCTAGGAGAGGGGTGGAAAAGGATTTTAGTGATTTGGGTGCATATGAAACATGTTGATGTTTTGGATTTTTGATAGTGAAGTATGGAGAGTGATATCTACATTGGATTTGGCATAGATGGCTAAGTGGCATGGTTCATGGTTTTTGGAATGCGACTTGAGTTATGGTTCTTCATTGGTGTTTTTGAGTTGTTAAGGGTAGCTGTGAGTGAAGGTTTTCCCAGTGTTGTATGTTCATGTAGATGTGATGCATGGGTGAATGATTTGGAGGCGGAATAAATGAATTATAGGTGCAATCATTCTTTGGTAAAAAAGGCATTTTCATGCCTTGGTTTCTTTATAAGAGAAGCATTTGATAAATTGTGGTTGGTTTTAATGTTGACTTAGAAGGCTAGAATCATTCAAGTTATTAGTCCAATTGTTTTGGAAACGTTCAATGTGGGGATTAATGTTATCACTAGATGAATGTTTTGATATATATATGTGACATAATAGGGGATTGGGTGGTCATGTAGATGGGATTGTTTGTGTGAAAGGTTTAGTTTTTGTATAAGAACATTTATAATGCCTTGATTTTGATGGGGCTGGAAGACCAAGAGGCAAGGTTGGTAGTGTAAGTGGGTATTTAGGCCTATCTCTGGTGATTTACGACTAATGAAGTATAGATCTTGGATTATGGAGTAGTCTCAAGAAATTTTATGGCCTTGAAGATTTTGAAATGGCCCCGATGTTGGTAACATTTTATAAATGCAAGATGCTATTTGGGATGTGTGATAAAGAGGGTTAGAATAAGAACCAATAATTTTTAGTGATATCTAATAAGAATGTGCAAGTTATGTGGAGGGAGGGGGGCATTCAGTTTTTGGATCAGTGTGGTGGATCATTGTGGTTTTGTTCTGAATCACCAGCACCATGCTAGGAGAACTCAAGTGGTGTGACGATGGTAATTCCAAAGGGAATGTGGGACATGGATTCTTGGTAGAGATTCGTGAAGTAGGTGTGAGTTTTGGTTGATGAATCCCTCTCGAATGACGATTTTAAGGTGCTTTCTAGACATTTTGGGATGTGAATCTAGGACTTTCGATAGGTTAAGGTGTTCCCATATTTGGAGGTGGCCTTAGTAACAAATATGTTGTGGTGGTATTCTTCAAATTCATCTTGATATACTTTTAGATTCGAGATAATCATTCCCAATATCTTGACATCATGTCTGGTACACCGAGAGAGGATCATATATATAATGAGAAACTAAATGTTTTCTTCTAGTAGGATATAGGGATTATTAAATGTTTCACCCTTGTATTGGGTGAAAGGTGAGGCATGGAGGTAGGGATTGCTTAAGGAAAGTGGTGACGATGACACTCATAATGCTGGGAGTGACGTGTGAGTTGTTGGAGTGTGACCCCCCCATTTTAGATGCATTGATAATACCATGGGTCAAGCATGGGGGAATCATGATTCCAATGAGGAACCTGTGAGGTACACATTTGAATGCCTTGAGAAGGCCAGGTGGGCCTAAGGTGGGGTAGTTGATTGGGAATAGGGCTAGTATAAGGATCATGGTAGTTCTAAAAGAAATACAGTGTGTATATTTCAGGATGTATCGATGGGTTTTGGGTGTTTATGTATGATTCATATAGGGATGGTCCGACAAGGGTAAGAGGAAGGAATTAAAGTGGTGAGTGAAACCTTCCTTCAATTGATCCCTTGGAATGATAAATATTTTTCGCGAATGGATGTGACCATTGAGAAAAATAAAAGGTGTTTTCATTTTATGTATGTAGGGTGTGGGTGTGTTTATTCTAGGTGGTTTCAATGGTGATGATGAAATAGGTTGTTCTCATGGTTATTTTGGCCCACTGAGTTGGGAAATTCATTGGGTTTGTTTTGAAAGATTGATTTGAGGTTCTAGTGGTTTATTTTCAGATGGTAGATATGAAAACCACCAAATGTTAGTGGTTATGTGCCAATGTGTGTGGTGGGGAAGCACCATAGTGGGCTAGTGGTAGAATAAGTATGTGATTGGTGTTATGGGTTTTATGGGATCATGTATGTTTTATCATAGAGTTCAGTTTTCGAAAGGGGATCTTACTTTAGTTTGTTCGGTTGAGTGCCTAGAGATAAAGGTTCAGTTTTGTTTATGTTGTGGGTGATTGAGTGGGTAATGAGGATATTAGACCCAAAGTTGTCAAACAATGAATATTAAGGAATGTGGTTGATTTTTTTCATTCTTATGGGTTATTCTGAGCTTGGGTCACCATTTGAAATTTTAAAAGAAGTGGAAGTTGTCACCAATGATTTTGGCCATTATTTTCAGAGAGGATCATGCTTTTAGAGTGCCAATTGGATCTTTTTTAGTGGTATGATTATATGTATGAAATTTTATTTTGTCACCACAAAGGTATTGTTTCCTTGGATATCTTATCTTATTGTTGTTGATGATGTAGAGTTATATTTGATTTAACCTTTGAGGAGCATCGAGTTTTTTGTGCATCACAATAGTAAAAACCATTTAGGAAATTTTTTTCCTTTGTATGAGTGTGGTGAAATAATGTCCATGTTAAGGAGAAAATTGGGGGATGGATGTTGATAAGTGGGTATGGTGGTCTGACATTTTTTTTTGATGCATGGTGATTTTGGGGAATACAGCCCAAGGATGTGATGTTATAGGGTGGGGAGGCTGTAAGATCCAAAACCTAAGAAAAGATGTGACCCTGATTGATTTGTTTTTCTTAGAGATTGTGTCGGGGGAATATGAAATGCCTCGAAGGTGATCCAAGTGTTTTGGGTATATAATAGAAGGAAAAAGACCAATTTGTGTTGCGAGAATGGTTTGCGCACTATTGGTAGTAAACTTGAACCTTAAATGTGTGTCCTGTAGAAGGTGGTACACGGGTAGTGAAACTATACAGGGTAAATAAAAGAGATCATATGACTTGATCTCCCCTTGGAAAGTGGTGAGAACATGTAAACTAAACCATTTTTCTAACCCTGTTTGTGTTCATCCAAATCATGTAGTCAGGGTCCCTCTTGGATAGAGGGAGATGTACGGTTGGTCCATGGTTTGTCCAATTATGTTCCTTAAAAAATAAGGAAATTACAAATTTTCCCTCTTGAGATAGAGTGTTTCTTCCTCTATTTTTCAAACCATTCGACCAACTATATCTAGGGTGATAAACCAATCTCCCCCTCTACCTCAATGGGAATTTCTAATTTGATTATTAGGTTTTTAGAGTGTCATTTGGTTCTAATCAAAGCTCTGGGTAATCCATCAATTATGTTTCCATCTATTTTCTATAGGAGGTTTGGTTGAATGTTTTCTCTACTCATGAATCCCTAAAACTCTTATTTTTTAGTATATTCTTCGTTTGAATGTCAAAAATTTCTTTAGTATGGATCAAGGGTCATGTTTGGACAAGCGGTGGTCTATAGAGTTGAGGTAGGTGGTCTATAAGCCTTTTCCCACAGTCTCATTGTTTTTTGAGTGTATGTGGTTGTGATAATGTTCTTCCTTATAGAGTTTTTATATCGTTCACCAAGGATTTTATTTTTGGTCTTAAATTGTGGTATGTGACCCCTCAAGGACCCCGTTGGGTCCCTTGATGACTTGACACTATACCGAGAGCTACCCATCAGGTATGCCAAACCCTTGAAAAAAGTAAAATGAATTGGTAAATGTTGAGATAGGGTAATTATGAAATTAAATGGGTTAGGAATTGCAATTTGGTTCTCAGATATGATTAATGAGATAATTGGGATGCTTATATGCTAGGTTTTGGAAATGGACAAGGGGAATTTGAAATGGTTTAAATGTTGTGTCTTGGATTTTGATCTGGTTAATATTTTTAATGAAGAAAAAGAGATGTTCCGAAAGTGGGTAATGTTTTAAAATGAGGTGTTGAAGACATGATGGTTTAAAAAGGGGGTGTATCAATGGATTCAAAATGATGATTTGAAATGAGGGTGTGGATCTCTTTTTGGGAACAATTCAATTGTGGATATTTTAAATGTTTTTTTGGAAATAAAGGATAAGGCCTTGTTTGGATTTCAAAGGAATTCCCACGTTTTAAAGGGTGTATTTTATATGTTTTAAAAAAGTTTAATTGTTATTATTTATTAATTACATGATTTTTTTAACTGTAAATGAGGAATGAAATAAAACAATGTTTTTATTAACTTAAATATGTATATGAGTTATGGATTGGATTGTGGGTAAATATTATAATTACTAAAAAACAATGTCTCTAAGGTATATGGTATGAGTATCATATTAGAATGAGGCTCTACTTGCATGAGTTGGTCTTGAATTATGTTCTATACCATCTGATATAATGTATGAATATGATGTTGGACTCTTGATCCTCATATTGGTGTCAGGATAGACTGATGCTCTAGTTATCACCAATGTAATGTATGAATAAGATGCTGGACTGAGGTGCCTCATGTTTGGTTAGGCTCGACTAGTGATCTAGGACGCATTGATGTATTTAATGGTTTGGGATGTTGGACTATGGATCTTGGTTCCCAAGTATGAACATGATATGGTCAATAGGACCGATTCTCTAAGAATAATGGTTAAATTGAATTGATTAGTGATTCCCCCAAGTGAATAGAAGTATGTAACCCTGCTTATGCTATGGATTAGGATCACATTTTGGATAATGATGGTTGGGTTTTTTGGTTTTCATGTTGTTACTTAGAGGATAAAATGATTAATTAATAATTGTTTAATATTAGAGATGTTTCTTTTGTTTCTCTATTTATCTATTTCACCTTGATTTACCTTCACACACTATTTTGTACACTGGTTATTGATTTAGACACCATTGGTTGCAGCCTACTAAGTTGTAATCACATGTTTTTTAGGACACTAAGGAACTTGGGGAATCAAGTAAACACTACTTATCATCTAGAATAGGTTCAAGATAAGACCCTTGTGTTTTTTTTGCATGGACGTATGGGTTAGAGCATGTTATATTAGAAATATGTTGAGACTAGGGACCATGTCCATGATCTGTTTGTTTTTTCATATTAGAGTCTCTATTTTTATAACAACCTATCATGTTGTGTATACATTCAATTTTTATATCATCTATAACATTGGTATTTTTGGTCTTTTCCTCTAGTTTTACTATTTCATTATTTCATTTGTTTGATATATCTATTGATATTTTTTCTACTATAGTTTTACTTTGATGAGAAGGTATAGTAACCCCATAGTACCTTATTAGAGAAGTGCTACTAGTCAACAACCTTTGGTTCATAGGGTGGTGAATTTGATGCTATGTGCATACCACACATAGGGAATTGGTTACAGTGGATATGCGTTTAAGGATGTTACAAACTTACCATAGATCCTAAGAAACAACAACCACATTCCATTCACTGAGATATAATATCCATCACTACCATATTTCTCCACAAATTTGGCTAATATAAAATAGTACCAGATACTCTACCCTACATCAACTCAATATGAAGGAAATATAAACATCCTCTTACCAGAATTTTGTTTTTAGATTAGAGATTCTCCCTTAATACTTATCCAATCCCTAACACTAGAAATTATTGAGAGTCTTCCTCCATATCTCATTCTCCTCAACTAAGTCAACCCTCTTATGCTGAACAGGGTCATCCTGGTGAAACTTTCCAAACCAAACCATGCATAGAAGATAACAAATATTCATATTTTTATATTGAAATAAAAAATCATAGTCCTACTAGCGCAAAATTAACTTAGTGAATTTAATATCATTTAGATGATTTAATTACCTAAAATCAACCCCAATTAAAATAAAATTGAAAAAAATAATGACATATGTATCTTTTCAAGGCCACTAATATGTAAAAAGCCCCACTTCACATAGAATGTTAAGTGATCTTAATGTTCTTACATCAGATCACAAGGCCTCCTATATTCTTATTTCCAAGCTAGAATTTCTTTGTTATGGTATGGAATACTTTCAAAAAATACTATTTCCCTACCAACCTAAAAAAATATCACTAGTTAATAACTCTAGTATCTATCCTAACTATAAAAAAATCTATAGTACCACTTTTTCATGAGCCACCCCCACTAGGAACCACTACCAGGCCTGCAATGAATATGAGAGTGAACATCATGTCCTGCATCAAATATGCTCGGGGTTAGTGACTAAAATAAAGGGTATAAAACATGTAAAAAAAGTTGTTACCATCATATATAAAAGGAATACATAAATAAAATATCAAATCCCCAACATAGAATAAAATAAAACAAATATCTCATAAATTAATTCAATGTATTATAGGTACAGTCCAAAGATAAAATACTGAATAAAAATCCCATGCTAAAATTCCAACCATAGCTTGAAGCTATAAGATAAAACTATCCAAAAAAAATATGTTCACCTTCATACCTGAAAAACAACTTTACATATGGAGAAAATCTTAACATGTATACTCAAAAGAATCATACTCAATATATATTGTAAAAATATAGAAGAATTATACTAATGCTTCAGGTAATAAACAACAAAAACTACTGACAACTAAATGGTTAATTACCACATAAGAGATCCAAGGTCCACTTTCCAAATATCACAACCAATAGTAAAATAATATCAAATAATATAAAAATAATATACCAAACTACCACTAATCTACTATGTTATAACACTTACACCCTAATGATAATTTTTCTATTCTTATATCCATTTTATATCATCAGAAACATATCCATAGGTCACCCAATGATCCTCAAATTATGTGGGTCCTACCACAAACCTACCTTTTCCAACCTCTTAATCATCATATTCTTGTATGAGTTTAAATACTCACATAACTATTGATGTGTGTTAGAATGCCACACTACCTATACCAACCCCTAGTAGGGTCCAACATGACATGTTGGAAATGGTACTCAACCACAACCACCAAACTACGTCAAAATCATACATCATTATCCATAGTACTAAGGAATTATGTACATGGAGGATATACATTAAATTCCTTACTCCCACTATGAAATACATCCATTATACATGCGATGTCATCATCCAAAAACCATCACACCATGCCACATACAAAATAGAGAGTAGAAGAAAGGGAGAATTTAGATATGTATTACCTTACCAACCTAGATGTTTGGGGAAAATACCTGGAAAATTAATCATTTGAGCATAAAAAAAGTTACTTGAATTGGGATGGGTAGATAAAAAAATCACAAGAAAAATAAATCTTATATATAGCCACACACAACCCTACTTAATGGTTTGTACCAACACAACACCATCAAAACCCATAACCATCACCACACTACCATTTCCACACAATACCACCCTCCCAAATATAACACCACAAACCAACACACTTTCCAACACATAATAACTACAACAATAAATCATGGTCCATTATTTTTTTATTCCATTTTATAATTTCTATATTTAATATTACCAACCAATTTATATTCATTATGTAGTCAAACTCCCTATTTAAAGACAAACCATAATAAGAAATTACCCATATTTATTCCCAATTGTTTACTAATTCACTTCCATAATTCACAGTTCAAATTGTATCCATGGTTTATATAGTTATAATTGTAACCATTACCATATTTTTATTAATAATTTCACTTCACAACTACCAAGAAACTATATATTCATTCCCAAATCACAAAAAAAATCCACCACATCAACCCCATGCTTTATATCCCCTTATAATCCACATAAACTAAACACAATAAACTAGGTACCACAAAACCATGCCAAGACACATCCTATACCAACTAACTAGAAAACCAATATACAACACATTTGTTACTAAACAATAATAGCCTTACTCTACCATCTACACAAATTTCCAAACCTATCATAACCCCACTACCTAGCATGTTACAATAAACATAAATAATTCATTCCCACATAATTCCACAAAAAACAACACAATAGTCCCACAATAACCATACAAACATATCCATAAAAACGTGGTTAAAGAAAAAAAAATATTTTTAGAAAAAAGAACTTCCCTGTGACTAAGAATATTTATTATCAATTTATTTCGGCCACACAACCAATTAATTACTATATTTATGTATTTAACCATTTATAATATTTATAATAATCATTCAATCAAAACTATCTTCCATAAATAACAATAGATTTATGTTTGTCAAAAATAGTAGTAAAAAACCAAAATTACAATGCAATATCATTTAAAAAAGATAAAACATGTCGAACATCCCCTCCCAATCAATTTCATTCTATATAGCCTATTTTATTTATCAGTAAAATCCATACCATTGACCTAATATGTGTAAATCATGTTAATTTTATAATTTATAAATAAAAAAATGAGTTGTAGAATACTCTTCCACAACCTGATGTTTTTAATATGAAACATAAGAGGAAGTAATGATTTAAGACCACTTCCACATATGGAAACCCTCAATAAACAGAAACTACAAAAATTGATCAATAAAATCATAGTCTAACACTTTCTAAATTAAATAAGCACTACGAATAAGAACTCATAAAGAAATAATGAGAAGAAACTGAGCTGGGTAGAGAAGTAACTCACCTTTTACAACCCAAAATCAATCCTTAAAGGTTGAGGATCAATGACAAGGAAGAGGGTTTGAATGGTCCCCCAAAATTCTACCCAATATCTCTTAAGGGTTGATAGAATCAAAGTAATTAAGTAGTATTTCATAGGGTTATTCAAATTTATACCCAGGTAGGAAAACATAAGTCCATGATTCATAGGGTATTGGACATAATTCAACAAGAAAAAATCAATTAAAACCATGATGCAATGTTATGGGACATGATTAAAAGTTTTTTGTTAAACTGTAATCATATAGGCCAAACAAGTTTCTAAATATCATTTTAAAAATAAATTTTAATAAAAACCATTTAAAAAATTTATTTAATAAGCATAATAAAAGATGTGCATGCAGAGATCACTTATATTCCACAACACCTATACTTCTAACCAAAAATCTAATGAAACTAAGTAACCATGGAACAAAAACTCCAAAAATAACTAAATTATCAAATTCACCTACTCTAAACTCAACACTTCATCTATGAGGACCATTCAAATTTCATTATAATTCACCACATTCCCACTATATTCCATAGAAACACTCTAAAAAATTCAATGGTTTACTATTTAAGGGTCACTGGAATTGTATAACTCCTCAACAACAACCTTTACATCTCCATAAAAAAGTCATGGGACTATTCTGTAACTAAGAACACTCTTCTTTTCCCTAAAAACAAACCTTGATCCCCTATAGTGAATCTTAATGTCCCACAATACTATTATGACAAAAAATGGTAAATAAACCAAGCCATCCACCTTTAATACCTCCCCATATATGAACTAAAAATCCCCAAACTAGGACTCCAGACTAACCCTCTATAGTTTAAGTGAAGCCATCATGCTGTATAACTATCCCAAAGTAAGAATTTTATCTTGAAACCTTACATTCCTTACCCAAAACATCCCCAGACATCTCAAAAATAAAAAACACACAATGTTATAGGATAAAAAGGTTTTTAATATTAAAACAATATTCTAATAGTCAATGTTTTTAGGATTTTTTGGATATAGAGATTCAAATAATATCACCACATAATTCTGTTCCATACCATGATGGGTTTGGCTGTATAGGTTTGAAGGATTATAGGTTTCAGAAATATCAAACCAAAAACAATACAAACCATTTATATCACTATAATGACAGTAATATTTACATCAATATACCTCAATATATTTTCAATTTATCCTTCAATATAATTATTATTTGCGGGTCACACCACAACTATAGATATGACATTGAAAGATTTGTTTTTTAATTAAATAGGTAGTGACCTTATTGAAAACATGCATGTGATGAAAAGATGATATGTTTTGAGAGATAATATAAGTATTTGAAGATAAATTCAGTGGGAAATTGTGTATAAGAACAAGTGTGCACACCAAGTCCAATTTCAATAAGAACTTGAGGTATGTGAAACAAATATTTCTCAACCTTTTGATCCTCATTTCTCATCATGTAATTGAGACTTCTTGTAATGAAGTTAAGGCTTCATGTTCTTGAGAAGAGGAGACCATGTGGACTAACCTATCAATTGAATTAGTACTTGTTTATGGTGTCATATTTTGTTCCTATTTATAAACATATTTTTTGGTTTATCAAATTAATATCATTATCAATGTACTCTATTTGATCATGTACTTTTATAAAATATGAAAGCCATAAAATTTATCTTTGTGGTGATGTAGCATATATTGGGTGCATTATTTTGGGTTTGGAATTTGTTGAATGGTCTGATGTGATTTTTTTTCTTAAAGGAAGAAATATCTTGGTTCCAGTTGACTAGGATGGTAGTAATGTTATTAAATCAATAACTATAGTGATTGATGGTAATTATACCTGGTAAGGTCATGAATAAAGAATGAAATAATGGATGATCACTTGAATTTTTCATTTATCTTTATGAGATATTTTTATAAAAAGAGATTAAATTACATTGTACATTCGTATAAGAGGTTTCTGTTTCAATGAAAAAAACTTATCTTCTATGGGGCCTTAATGGGTTTCTAGACTCTACTTCTGGTCCTTACGTAGAACAAACTTCTATCATGATAAGGACCTAGAGGAATGAACACAAATATTATTTAAAAGAATGATCAATTCTCATGAATTGGAGTATAAGACATGGGGGGGGGGGATTATAGTGGGGACTATGATATATCTATGTTTAGTTGTTGATAAGAAATAAAAAAAATTAATTATTAGTATAGTATAAAATAATGAGGGCTGAATTTATTTAAAACAAATATTCACATGTTATTAAGTAGATATAAGAAAAGAATTTCGGAAATGAATATTATTATTCATGGTGCATTTTATATTTTATTGGAGAGATGAGTCAAGTTAGTGACCAAACCTTTAACAAATAAAGTATATTTTAATGTTAAAATTGACTGATAAAATAATCTCTATATTTATGTTAATTTTTAAGTGTTGTTGGTGATGTTTTTTGGATTATTGAAGAGGTTATTCATGTTTAGATTACGAACATGAAATTTCCATAACTTTAACATTCCTATATAAGTTGGGATAATCTCAAAATTTTAAGGACTATTTATCCAACTTTTTTGAAAGCCACCCACTCATCCTCCCATTTATAGAGGGATAAAGTGATGTATGGGAAACCTCAATCTAATGAAGACTTAAAAAATCAATGGAACAATGTTACCATGATCATAATGATGTCAAAAAATAAACCTATTTATTTTTTATAAAAGTTTAATTATGATGATATATAATTTAACATGATTCTGGAGTGCATTTGGATGATCTAGTGGGTTTTAGCTTCAGTTCCTTTGAGCAATGGTAACCAGTAGCAAGAGGACACATATTCGATCAATATTGAATGGGGTATAATATTGATTTTATATTTTTCGATATATAAATTATTTTTTAAGTGATATACATCATAATATGGTTATTTATAATAGCCCAATACATTTACACATATTATTACATGATTTTATGAATAACTAACCATAAAATACAGACCATTGATCATAAAGTCTAATGTATTTAGAATATTAGGTACATAAAACTACTAACATGGAAATAAATTAAAACATATTTATATTAATCATATATAATTATCTTTTAACTTAATTTGATCTATTTTATATTTATAAGATACCATGTGTAATACATATACAAAAGGGATGAGGTAAAAATACCATTAAGAGAATAAACATAGGAATAAAGAATAAAAAATGGTTTAAAAGGAAAAACATAATGACAAAAAAAGAATGGAAAATGAATTAAAATAAATAATCAAAACATGTAAAACATGAGATCATGTAATTGTGGGATTAAAGGAATATGGATACAATATACAACATGACAGAATCATGAGTCTAGGTTAACTACCAAAACCATTTCACATGGTGGATAAAGTTATATAAAGGAATCAAGTTTACTCCCTATCCCAAAATAATGTATCATGAGAATAAAAATTACCCAATGTTTGGGAGAAATATCTAGGAACACCCATAATAAAATTTTTATTCATATATGTTCCACATGAATAATCAAACATAAGGAATACACATAAGTGTTACCCATGGAATGAAATGTGTATCATAATAAGTTCATAAAGAATAACCAAACTATGTATCATGATGGTGTCCATGATAGAATGGATTTAAAACATACATGATAACTCATAAGATAAAATAGGTATAAATCATGATAAATTATCTTCAACTAACGAAAAAACCTGTAAAAAAAGTTATTATGAAACTCTAGAAATTAGCCACTTTAGTGCAGTTTAAGAGAAATATCATAGAGAATTTAAAATGGACAAAGAAATAATTATTTTTATAAAACTAGAAATGAAAAAGGTAGTTTTACATGATAAAAAATATTTTTGGGTTAAAATATATTATGGATTGTAGTTGAAAATAGGTATGAAAATGGGAAGTTAACTTTAATTGGAATTTCTTATCAGGTGGAATTGGAAAGGGTAACTTATAAAAAATGTATTTTCTCAAGAAATAAAGAAGCATTTAGATATTTAAATATTTATGGAACAAAAAAACAAAATTTTGGAGCATTAAATAAGAAAAAGTAAGAAATAAATTTGGGTAAATAGGTAGAAATCATTATACGAAGGAAAAAATCAGGGTTTAGAGAGAATATCTTACCTTATGTCGGAAAATGCACTTTACTTATACATAATGTGATGAATAATCAAATAAAAATAATTAATTAATTAGTAACCTCTAATAAATTTATTTTGTTATTATAATTTTATTGAGTCAATTTATGGTATTTTTTGTGAGTTATAAGATTCAAATTGGTTGATCTAGGAGTATCTGTTTTCTTGGTTTTCATGATCGGCTTTCTTATATATGAGAATTGTAGTTCATTTAAAATTAGAAAAATTTTATAGAAATAAAATTATATTTTATTATTTAAATGGTCTTATATATCCTTTTTTATATGGTATGATAATGATTCATTATATAAAACATTAATGGAGATGATTTAGTTTATTTTGGTGGTTTTTATGACCGTCACAAAATTATATCATTTTATTTGATATCATGTTTATATATTGGTTCAAAAAATTTATATGAATTGTAATATTTATAATAAAATTTTATTTATACATAATTATTTATTTATTAACACTCTTGAAGGTGGTAAGGGAAAATAAAAATGCATCATCCTTGATGGCGGTAAATTGACAAGTCACGAACAATCTTTTCTTTTTATGAAAAATTAGAGAGGAGAAGAGGTTTGATGATGGATATTATATTGAAACAATAAAATTAAATAAGATACTAGAGTTATAATGTCGCTTTTATAAGGTGTGTTGAGTATATCCTAAGAAGATAAAATAAATAGAAAAGAAATTAAAAGAAAATAAAAGATGATTTTACCTCCTGAATTTCGACTCTTTGAGAACCTCCCTGAGGTACTTAGGGTTGGTATTTTATTGATAACAAAAGATCCTAGATGAGGGGAAGGGGCTCGAGAAGATTACTGGGTAGAATTTAGAAAATATTAAAGGCTTGTATGGTGTGAAGAGAAGAGGTGGTGATGGGTGGTATTTATATGGGAGGAGAGGAGTGTTTCTTGATTATTATATTGATTATATTATTATTTAGGATAAAAAATATAAATAATATAAAAAAATGTCACTAGATATATTAAATAATTAAGGATATTGTGATATTATGGTTCTTATATCACACATACATCAATAATGACTAAAATATTTATGTATTTAGGTTATTTCGTAAATTATCATATTTCACTTTTCACCAAAAATTCAACAATTTGAGAAAAATACCAACATTTCACCAATTTTTTTTCAATTTGTAGAATTAAAAAATTGATTCGATTTTATGGAAATTATTTTCTAATTATGATAAATTTAATTTTTAATTAAAATCATCATTTATTCATAAAATATCGATGTTAAAATTATAACTGATTTTATAACACTTTGAAACATTAAATAAAATCTCATAAAATTATCTTTAAATAAAAATAAAAATATATATTATTTTATAAATCAATTTTATGAAAATAAATTTTATTTTAAAAAATTATTTTAATTATAAATTTTTTTAAAAAATATTTACCACTTACAAAAATACCAGCACTTATTTTATCAATTTTAGAATATTTATTTACTTTTTCCATGATATAAATATATTATATTTTAATTCATATGGTGCCTAAATATTATTTATACTTTAATAAGGGAGGTTACTATTATATTAGGTTGATTTCAATACCTAATAGTCAGAATAATATTCAAATGGTCAAGTTTGTATTCAATTATTATAGGTTTTTTAATTTTTGAAATATCTGTTATTTCATTAATTATTCATTTATAATGTTTGTATTATGTCATATATGTGATTTTTTATACCATTTATCATAATTATAATAAGTTAAATTTCATTGATAAATGTTAGGTCATTACATTTTTCCACCCTCATGAAAATTTTCCCTCAAAATTTTGTTTAACATACTTACGTGAAAATAGGTGGGGGTAATTCTCCTACATCGATTCCATAGGTTCCTGTGTTTCCACATCTTACTTATGGTTCTACCTTATCACTTTGACTAGGTGACTATTCTTTCTACATTTAAAATTTTCTCTACGGTCATAGAGCTTCACCAACTACTCCTCGCAAGAAAGATTATTTTCCAACTATACCACCTTTGAATTTAGTATATGTGATGGATCTGGTAAATACTTTTTCAAGTGGGATATGTGGAACACATAATGTACTTGAGACACGATTGGTATAAGTTCTAGTCAAAAGACCATATCTTAGACACCATCAAAAATCTCATAGGGGTTGATGTACCTGGGACTTAGCTTTACATTATTCTCAAATCAGATGATTCTATTCTATGAATATTTGTAGATGAATACCATGTATTTAAAAGTAAACTCTTCGTCCCATCTATGATTGTCTACATAGTTTTTATATCATCATTAGGTATTCTAGATATGTTTTTGAATGGGTTTTACCTTTTTACAAATTCTTCAACCATTTAGGTTCTAGCTACTTACATTCACAGAAGTTATCCCAGCATGTTAGTATTCTGCATATTTTCCCATTAAGGGCCTCATATGGATCGATTTGAATGATCGATTGAAGATAGTTATTTTAATAGAACTAGATAAGAGGTAGAGGTTTGTCCCATCCTGCATTTGGGTCTATAGAATATTATCTTCACATTTCTTCAATTATCTGTATAGTACACTTATATTTGCAATAAATTTGAGCATGATAAATCGCACTAAATTTCAGATCAGTGTTTAGCACATGTTGGAGACTTTTCTAGAATATAGAGGTGAATATTAGGGCTTGATTGGATACAATCAATAGTGGTACTCCATGTGATCATACTACTTATCTGATTTTTATCCGTGCAATTTGATCAAATGAGAAGGGCTCTCAAATTTAGACAAATTGATCTATCCTTATAATTGGATCCATAACATCCCATATAACATTATTTCTTCTAGATGTCTTTGAAAGTATTGTAACAAATTCCATTGTGATTTTTTCCCTTTTCCATTTTTGTATGTGTAATGGTTGCACCATCCCTTTATAATTTTTCCTTTTAGCCTTCCCTGGTTCACATACCAGGTACTTTTATATATGTTAAATGATATCATTATTCATATTTCCCCACTAATAGTGATATCTGAGATATCGATACATATTTGTGATTCATGGGTGAATAGATAATGTTGAGCTATGTGCATTATTTAGAAGACCTCTCTTTATCTATGGATTGAATGGTACACATATTCCTAACCCATTTATTATGAATCCTTCCTCATCAATTTTGATCTCTAAGGATTTATTATTCCATATAGCTTTAACCTTTTTTGAATTTCCTAATCATTTCTTAGATAATCCAGAACTTTATCTATAAGGGATAGTTGAGAAACCATTTGAGAAAGGATTGATGTTGTACCTTCTAAAATTATTCCCATTTACATCCATTTCAGGTCTAAGAAAATTGGATCCTTCTCAAATTTCATCATTGATAATATTTATAGATCTTTTCTATTTAAATAACTGACCACATTATTTTCATTACCATGATGGTAGTGGATTGGGATGTCATAATCCTTGATGACCTCAAACAATATTTTTTGGTGAATATTAATCTTTCTATGCATGAATATATATTTTAGTCAGTTATGATTTGTATATATCTCACAATTCTCCCCATAGAAGTAAGGCGTCTATATTTTCAACACAATGATCACATCTACCTACTCTAGATCATGTGTTAGATAGTTTTTCTTATGAATGTTCAAATTCCTTTATTTATAGTCTATAAATTTATTATTTTCCATTAGTACATATCCTAATCCTTTTTTTTAAATAATCATTGTATACCAAAAATAGTTCCCCACTTATTAGTAGTGTGAGTATGGGTGTCGTGATTAACCTCTTTTTTAACTCTTTGAAGCATTATTTACATTCAATGGTCCAGAAACATTTACTCCCTTCTAAGTTATCAAGGTTAATGGGTTTGAAAATCATGAAAATTTATTCAAAAATCATTGGTAACACCCATATAGACCAAGGAAAGTATGTATCTCCAATACATATGTTTAATTGGAACACACTTATATTTACTTTGTCTTGGAAGGGACCAAAAAACATTCCCTTTATAGTGATAACATGCCCCAATAATGATACTTACCTCATCTAAAACTCACATTTTTTATACATTTTATATAGTTTTCCCTCTACAATGTCTTTAGAACTGTATTCAAATTCTCTTGATGTTTTTCATTTCTCTTGAAGTATATCAGAAAATATTCTATAAAGACTACCAATTTTTTTAAAGATAATAAAAAACTCCACCAATTATGTCCATGAAATCTTTTAGAGAATTAGTGAGTCTGAATGGAATCACTATGAACTCATTGTGTCAATACCTTGTTTGAATGGTGGTCTTGAGAGTATCTTCTTTTATCACATTTAATTGAATATATCCTGACCGTAGGTACACCTTAATGAAATAATTAGACCCATTTAGTTGATCAAACAATTCATCTATCGATGGAAGGGGATAATTGTTATTTATTGTGATTTTTTGAGCTCACAACAATCAATGTAGAGGCACATTGATCCATCATTCTTCTTGATGAAGAGGACTGGCAGGCTTAATGGTGATGAAATCGGGCATATGAAATCCTTGAATAGATTTTCTTATAACCACATATTTTGTTACTCTAGCTCATTTGTGGAAATTATATAAGTTGTATTTGATATAGTAAGTGATCCACAAATAAGATCAATTGATAACTCAACCTCTCGGTCAGGAGGAAGACCAACCTATTTTTTAGGGAACACATCTATGTAGTCCCTCACATTGGGAATGTATTCGATCATGATTCTCTCCTTTATATAAATAATTTGACTAAGATATTATTTTTCATAAGGAATTAACATCAATAACTGAGACAATTTTTCTAAAAGATATTCATCATCCTCCTTACACTTTTAGAAAATTGGATGATGCCTCATGATATGAATAGTGATTTCACTTTCCCAAAAGCTGATGATGTATTTTCATTATTATATCCAATAAATCCCTAAAATAACATCAAACTCTACTAAAAGAATCTAAATATGATTTTAAATAATTAAATTTCCATAAATAATAACATATGATACAATAATCACAAAATATTTCCCTGATAAAGTCAATTAATATGGGATGGTGACTCAACATACTTTGAAAACATGAATGATTTGCAAATATGAAATGAATGGAAATAAAACAACCCAAACACAACTTTAGTTTAGAGGTTAATATTACTTCAAACATAATTATCCATCTTATAATAGGGGTTTCCTCATTCCCTTGGTCCACGCGATTGTTGGTTCTCATTATTCTTTTCAACCCTTAGAATTGGAAAATGACTTGGATAATGTCCATCTTCTCCACATTTATGATACAAAACCATATATGGTGTTGGGAATGTATTCTAATAACAATAATATATAAATCTTATTAACTTTTATTCACATAAATACCCTTGTTTTTTTACTAATGAAATTAATTTTAGTGAATTTCAAGAAATTAATATTCATTGAAAATTTTATTCTAGATTTGTAATTAAAGACATTGATCCAAAAGAAATATTTGATAATGTTTAGGAGTTAATTTTAAATTTATTATGAAAACACTTTCTGTACCACTATTTGGTAATTGTATCATACAGAATGAACTCTTCATTTGAAACCACACATTTGGAATTTATACCATACATCATTGGGATAGTATGGTTCAAGAACACTACGTTTGGACGGAACCTTACATTTGTAAAGAGGTAAAGTATGGTTCATGAACCCTACATTCAATTAAACAAATGTATGGTACATAAACCCTAATTTTGAATTAAATCCTATGATATAAAATCTACATTTCATGTTTTTTCATTTTTGAAGAAACTATACATTTTAATATTCAATTATGGAGTTTTAAATCTGTGATTTTATCTGGTATTTGTGCAATAGTATTGATATAAGTAAAGATCCATTTGAATCTTTTTTATGACCAATTAAAAAGACTCTTTGTGGTCATTTTAAATATTCTTATTCAACAGATTAAATAATTCATATTTTTATGGGAAGATAAATCTTTCTTGAATGATTTATATTTGAATAATTTCAAACTGTGAGGCGATTTGTGCAGATCTACTCAATTGAAAGAAAGATTTAAAATCTATAAATTTTGGTATATTATTTTTAAAATGAAGTGAAAAAATACAACTGAATATTCTTTTGAATATTTTTTCAATAAAGAAACACATAAAATATCAAGCCACTCTACTATTTTCTAAAGATGATGAAATTTGAAGATATACATATTTTCAACCTCATATTGTTGTGTTACTATGATTGTTAATTTATTGAAATTTATATTTATGATCATTCATAATTAGGATCTCTTGAAAGTAATCCTTACATGATGAAATTTATCATTTAATAAGAATATCCCTATTATATTATTTGATACTGCAATTGTGATCAATAACCCATCAATTCAAACAAATCAACATATATTGATTTTGTGGAGTTTTAACATCTCATACTCAGTTGTTTATTAACTATCTACTTTATTCAGTAATCTGTGGAAAATATTTTTCTATATAAGATAACTATAATTATCTATTTAAACTTATTGTAAAGATATAAATTGCATACACTCAGTTGTGGAGGTCTTATGAAAAGAAGACCATGTCTAGTGAAAATCACAAAGATCACAGAGGGTGCATTGGTGGAGTGGACAAGGGGATCTTTGTGCCATGAAAAAAATAGATGCATTCTTCTATATTATTTATTCTCCACTCAAATAACTTAAAAAATAGAACACTTCATATCTTCATAAATCACAAGGAAAGTTAAAATCAATGATCTTTTAGGATTATAAAAAATACAGAATTCACCCCATATTGTATATCTTTTAATTATTTTGAACTAACATATGGTTCCCTAGGTTTAATTTTATTTCCCTGTATATTTTTATCTAGACACTTCATTTCCCTTCAGCAATTATATTCTTTACGAACTTATTTTCCAAATTTTAAATATCTCTCAGCCCCCTTGAGATAGCTTCCGTGATGCTTCTTCCCTCATTTTGACATGAAGAAAACTGAGTATTATTTCCCTAACTATCTTTATTGACTGAGCTTCAATGATAAGACATACTTCAATTATTTTATATTATAGTAAACAAAATTATGTTATAATAATTAATTTTAATCTTTGATAACTGGTTAGGAATAAACACAAGATGTTTTACTCTATATTCAATCAGGTTAGGAATATCATTAGTGAAATCATTGTACTTCCTATCACATTTATTTTTGGCATGTAGTTTATTATTTCCATCAATTAAATAATAAAATAAAATTCAATTGGGGAGGGGGACTAAATACATATTTAATAACAATATTAAAAGGAACCTTTGAACATAGTAATGTAGACTTTTAAATTAAATATATATCATAACTTGTGATTTCCTATATTTCAATCTAGGTTATCCATTGTAAGAACCCTATTTTTCAATTAAGTTTATATAATTTAATATTCAGTATAATCATTTATTTTGGACATAATATGGAAAACCTAGTAAGTTAGATACTGTCTCAAGAGTGTGTGGGGATTTTTTGGAGCCCAGAACCCATCTTTTGGGGAAAATTGGACCTGTCACATGCTGAGAGTAAACCATGTGGGAAGGTTGAATTGTAATATCTTACAATGCAGATGGTATGGATTTTTGTGTAGAGTCATCCCTCATGGTTGGTTAACAGTTTTCATAACTGTGCATTCTAACTTTGTAGTATGCCCCTTTCTCCAAGTAAAAGTGCAGGGTTTGCTAATGGTTTGGTAAACCATGTTGACAAACCGAGTACATGCTAAATTTTTAGTAATTTTACATTTTTTCCCTTAATGATCTAATTAGACCATATTTAATACCTAATATCAATTCTAGTATAATTATACATATTTTCTCTCATTTTGGAGGTTTTTGAAGGCCTATTCTAGGGATCAAGATATCTCATTCATCTCAGATCCGTTCGAGTTTCCATTCATCTCGTTGGATGCGAAAAAGTAAGTACTCAAGTACAATTGATCCATTATTATTATATCTAAATATCTACCTAGTTATCATGTGTGTTCGTTTTTTTCCTTATTCTCAGAGCTACTATAATAAAATCCAAATTAGAGGCTGATACTTGAAGAGGAAAGTCATACAAGTCGATGGTGGGTGGTCTATAACTTATCCCTCAAGTTCATTGATTTTTGAATTATCCTGTGTGGCCTACCCATTTTATCGGGTGCCATTTATTGAATTTCTATTCCATTCTTATAATAATTAGAACCATATGGTTTTGGTTGCTCCAGATATGTTATTCATTGTCTGTGGTTACATGCATAACCCCAACCATCTCGTGTAGTATTTTTTTTATAATTTTCATTTTAGTGTTTTGACACGTTGAGTATATATTTGGGTGTGCCTTGGATTTACCTTTCTAAGGTTTATATTTTATTAATTAAATGTATTGATTTAAATTTTCAATTTGATAATGGAAATTACTATGTATGCTCACTAGTTGACCCACCTAAGGTAAGTTCTTTAATTGAAAATTATATGTGAAATCGATGTTGGGAAGCATACTAATATTGTTACTTAGCATTATTAAATATAAGAGGATGAAAGGTTTCATATCCATAAAACAACTTAATATGTTAATATAAGGTATCATTGTAAGCCTTGATTATTGAAAATGTCTTAAATAGATTAAATGAATAGTTTCAACTAACTTGACTTTATCAGAATAATGAAAGACAAGGCCTAAACCAAATTGACTTATTGATTAATTATGACTTGATTAAATAGTTGAATTAATAATTAACCTTGTCATACTAATGAAAGGCAATGGATTGAACCCTATGAATTATATATGACATATTTATCAAAATAGAAGTGGTCTAACTCAAGAGAACCTTGGATTCTTGAGGAAAATCCTTAAGCACTCAAGGATCCCATTTCGAATTCAAGGATATGAATTGCTTAGGTTGAGACCAAACTTGAAACCAATTTCTTTATATCCTTCGAATATCAGTATGACACTATAGGATCCATTCAATATTATTACACAATTCTTTAGATACACTCCTTGGATCCATCATTGAAAAAAAGTTTCATGGTTAAATCCCATCGCCCCCAGTCATTGCTTAGCAATATTTTACCTTATATGAACTCCTTAAACTCGGTTGGCATATTATTATGGAATGCATCAACCTTTGATCCTTGAATTATAATCTCATATCTAGCTAGGTTATAATTATTATTTAGTTGGTGACCTTTGAGGAATATATTTCCTTGGTTATTACCTTGGGACTTCATTATTAAATTTCATTATAGGTTTCCTTGTTACATCTTGAATCCTTCACTATTTATAACATATGAGTTATTTAAAAACTAGTAATAATCAAATAATAAATTGGTTACATGTTCAAACACCAGTAGAGGGATGAAGAATGTACTTGAGTATTTTGTTACATTGTACTATATTATAGTATATATTCATGATTTCATTTTGTTATATTTCTATTACACGAGTCATATGTTATAGATACCATTGGTGTTTCCCCATTGAGATTTATCTCATACCCTCTGTTGGAACCGTTTGGTACCTGTGACAGATTATATGAATGTAGGTTTTGATAAAGGGAGGCATATGACTTCGAACACTTGGTTTCTTACTATTTAGGATGGAGGATTGACAACAGATGACTGAGACATAGCTCATGATGATTGGGATTGTCATTTTATTTCATTTATACTTTCGGGGAACATGTTCTGCATGCTGTCTGGTATCCATGTTATCCAGTTATCCAGTGACATTACATATCATTATCAGTTATTCCAGATGATTCAGTTATTGTTACTGTTGTCTCTATTTTACGTTTTGAATTCAGTTTACTTATATTTCATCCTCTATTTACATATATTAATTTTTATAAACTATTCTAAACTCGGGTAATGAAAGAATAGTTTCCCCATAGATACACCCTAGGCCCCCGCTACTAGTCGACAACCTTTCGCATTTGGGGAGATGCGCTTGAGGCAATGTGGCCCACTGGGCTTGGGGAACCTATTAAGTGGAATCTGGGTTTGGGCGGTCACAAAGTGGTTTAAAAAAAGATTAATATCTATATTTAATATTTTTATACAAAATTCAAGAGATTATAAATTCTTGTAACTTGGTTATATGCCGTTCTTGGGTGTTGTGAACCCATGTTCGGGTAAGAGGTTGAGTTTCATAAATTATAACCCTTGTTCTATTTTTTTCCTATTATAGTTGAAATTATTTCACCATGGCGTTATGAACATGTTGTGTGGAATATTTGATTATTATTATGATTGAGATTCTATTTTATTATTGGATTGATGAGATGAGGGGAAGAATCATTGTTACATTCATAATATAGGCACCTAGAATTCACATGTCATGCAAATTGCCACACCGCATAGGTTCATTTCACTTCTTTGAATTTGTTGATATACCTGTGATTATTGAGTGATGTTGTGATATTTTTTTATGATAGTGTTACTCATGGTTTCTGTTGATTGATTTCATGTCTCAGTTCATGAGGTGTATGGGCCCTCATGTGTTCGGATTAGTAATTTTTTAGGTGGATCCATTATGCTATAAATAAATGGGTTTCGTTTTGATTTATATGATGTATGGTCATAGATTAAATGGGAATGGATATCCATTATAAAGTAAAACATGAATTATAAAATGAAATGGTTTCACATCAATATCCTGAGCTGTCATGTTTATGAATGGTAAAGGATTGAACCTGGTAATTAAATTTAAAATGAAATTAAACTTTTACTTTAATACATACCAGCAACTGACCATCTAAGCAGGTAGTTAGTGGATTATGCCTTGGGTAGTGAGATTTATTACATTCATCATTCACTAGTTATTATATCTATATGATTGTAGGTTTTTATGAGGTGTGTTCCTGGAATTGCAGACGAATGCCACCACGACATCCATGCATAGTATGCCAGGAAGGTGGCGACGATCATGATCCAGAAATGGTGGGTCCTGAGCCGCCAGTCTTACATCTAGGAGGTCCAATTGAGGTACCAAATAATTTTAATAATATCATAACTATAGCCCATGTTTGTGATATATTCCTACATTTGATGCATTCAATGCATGGTTCTCTAAGAGTTTCACCTACGATGGGTGATTTAACTCGTGAGTTCGAGTAGTAGCATCCTCTTACATTCTCTAGGGATTGGCAGTCCACAAGCTATTAAGTCTTGGATAGAGGCCACCCTATCTATATTTGGGCATTAGAAGACACCTCCAGAGACTATTTTTAATCTTTCTACTTACATACTTCAAGATTCGGCCAAATGCTGGTGGGATGGGATTATCTAGGCTGGTCGTCATTAGGGCATGTTATGAGTTGATTTACAGACTTCCTTATATGATCAGTTACTTAAACAGATTTTGAGATCTGATAGAGATAGAGAGTTTATGAATATTGAGTAGGGTTGTATGTTATTTATGTATTATTTAGTTTGTTTTCCTGAGTTACAACACTTTTCACCATTTCATGTTAGTGATGAGATATCACATGCTAGATGCTTCGAGGATGGGCTTGTGTATGCCATGCGTATGTAGGTGAAAGTATTTTGACTACCTATTTTTATGAAATATTCAATCATGATCTTATAATTGAGTGAAACCTATGGGATGAAATAGCACTGAGTATAGAGGGTCCATGATGCGGTAGACGAGTTGTTCTATTGGTGGAATGAAACTTTCCCTTGATATTTCTCTTCAAGGTAGTGACAACTAGAGTACCCATTTTGATAAATCCATGGAATTTCATCGTTGTGGATGATGGGTTATACTGAAGACTCAATGTTATAGAGACCCAATGGAGTGTTGGGCTTACAGCCTTATGGGGCATCTTCAATATTTTTTAGGACCATTCTACCAGCTACATGTTGAAAAGGATCCTCACCAACTCCATCTTCAGGAGTAGGTTATTTGGTGCCACATCAAGTGGGGAGTTGAAATAGCACTGGAAGGGTTGGTTGATGAGGAGGTCTTTGATGGGGTAGCCAGACCACTGATTACCAACAGTTCCAGGGGATCAATTATGATCATGGATGTCAAGTTATTGAACCGGGCCATTGATCTGACCAGTTGCATGCACTACAACCGATACTCAAGGATCAGGCTGTGGGACCATCTATAATAAGAGGTAATATTCTGGTGGATTCTACCATAGTATGTACACTATTTGATTTTGGTGATTCACACTCTTTAATTTCAGTATCTATCATGGATTTTCTCATATTGGTGATACAATATTACTATGGTGTAATGACGCTAGATAAACCGTTAAAGGTACAATTAGAGGGAAAATTCCAGTGTAGGGACTACGTCTTGAGGTCTGAAGTTACCCTTTATTATTAAAAATCTTCAATATCATGATTAAAGGCTTCAATTTAATTCTAAGGATGGATTGGATGGTTAAATATCATGGTTTTGTAGACTTCTATCTTTATAGGGTATCTTTTACATCATAAGAGGGTAGGATTTATCTACATATGGTTGAGTTGGATGTCCAGGCTAGTAGAGAAGGACCAGATCATGATAGGCTAGGTGGAGTGACTGCATAGATTGTATATCTCTTCATGGATGATCAAGGTTTACATCAAGCTGATTTCACTCTAGTACTGAATCCTTTCAGGGACATATTTCCCTATGATTTTCTAGCTTAACTTTTTAGAGAGAGGTAGAGTTTACGATTGAGCTTATTCTAGGAGAAGCTCCGATGTCCCTTCCTTGATACATAATGACACCTATAGAGCTTCATGATCTGAAAATATAGTTATAGGATTTATAGGAAATTTTTTTATATATCCCAATTCATTATCTTGGTGTTTTCACAGGCTTTTCACCAAGAAGGTGGATAGAATCTTACATCTATATGTGGATAACAGAAAGATAAAACATCTTACAGTCATGAACCAATATCCACTACCTCAAATATATGATATCTTTTACTATCCTTGAGTAGATATGGTATTATCTAAGATCAAATTAATGTTAGTATATAACCAAGTGAAAGTAAGGCCATCATAACTACTTTGTACAAATTTTCACATCATGTATGTTCAGTATGAGTACTTTGTTATGCCATTCATTCTTACAAATGTGTCCATATTTTTCAAGGCTCTGATGAATAAGATTTTCCATCCCAATCTCAATTCTCTTTTCGTGGTTCATATGGATGATATCTTGGTATATTTTCACACTCATAATGACCATTCCCATAATCTTGAGATCATATTGAGTAAATTGAGAGAGAATCATATTTATGCGAATATTGATAAGTTCAACTTATGGATTAAAAAATTTCACTTACTAGGTCATATTATCTCAGAATATGGTCAATCTATTTACCCTTAAAAGGTTAGTGCAATATTTATAGGGACAATCCCATGAACATGTTTGATATATAAAGTTTCTTTGGGATGGATGGATATTACAGATAGTTCATACATGACTTCTCACATTATTATTAACCTCTTTCTATACTTACAAAGAAAGGATGTTAATTTCATGTGGTCATAAGCGTGTGAGAAATCATTTTAGGAGATGAAAGGGAGGCTTGTCTTAGCACCTATTATGATTGTGCCAAATCCATGAAAAGTTTATATTGTCTTCTGTGATGCATCATGAATCATCCAAGAATAAGTTCTAATACAAGAGGAAAAAGTTGTTCCATATGTATCTTAGTAGTCGAGGTCTCACGAGAGAAACTACCCAATGCACGACCTTCAGATATGAATAGTTTCCAATGCCTTACGTTTCTGTATACATTATCTTTTGAGAAAGCACTTTGTGGTGTACACAGCCCACAAGAGACTCAATTATATCTTTTCATAGAATGAGTTAAACCATAGAAAACAAATATGGGTTGATTATCTATAATTCATTGTTTTTTATCTAACTTATATGCTAGGGAAGGGTAATGGGGTTGTAGATGCACTAAGTTGGAAAACTCAAGTATAGGCCTTACGGGAAGCTAGGGATGAAAGGAAATTAATGTCTCTCTTCTCTAATATGAATATGGAGTTTCATTATAGTGAAGAGTATTCTTGCCTCTCATCCTTGACAGTAACCTCTTCTCTCCTTGAGAAGGTGAAGGGTTGAAAATTTTTACATCCTGAGGTATTAGTTATCCCTGAAATTAGATTAGGAGATATTCTGCCTCTATATTGGTTTGTGGACAAAGATGAAATCCTGTATATTTATGGACGTGTCGAGGTTCCTACAAATATAGGAGACGAGTGGATGCATGAAAACTATACTTTTCAGTGGGTAGTTCATCTAAGTACCTATATGATTTATTGAGATATGTTACACTAGTAATGGTGGCCATGGATGAAATGTCAGATTATAAGATTTATTAATAGGTGTTCCACTTATGAAAAAGAGAAGGTGGAGCACCATAGATATGCAAGATTGTTACAACCTCTTCCAGTCCTTGAATGGAAATTGGAATATATTAATATGCATTTTCTGGTCCGCTTACCTAGGTCATCGAAGGGCAACGATTATGTGTAGGTAGTTATTGGCTGAATAACGAAAGTAGCATACATCATTCTTATTTGGGATACCATATATGTTGATAAGATGGGAAGACTAAATGTATGTGATATCATACGACTACACAGAGTCAAATGTATGATTTTTTTAGATAAGGACACTCATTTCATGTCATGATTTAGATAGGGATTACAGAAAGCTATGGGAACAAAGGTGATATAAGACTATCTTTTTACCCTCATACCTATGGAAATTCAGAACATATGATTGATGCACTAGAATATATGTTCTAAGCATGTTTCCTTGATTTTTGTGTTTCCTGGGAGAATCATATCTCTCTAATTGATTTTTCCTATAAAAATTGTTTCCAAGTGACAATTTATATGGATCTTTTTGAGGCCTTATATGGTCGTCCACACTATTCAACCCTATGTTAACTAACAACCAGGTGAGGTAGCCTTACTAGGTCATCATCTAATGCAAGAGAAAACAGATTTGGTTCAGCTGATCAGGAAGATTATGACTACTGCTAATTCTTGATATAACTCTTATGCTGATCACCATCAATGGCCTCTAGAGATTGAGGCCAGGGTTTGTGTTTTCCTTCGGATATCACTCGGGCTACGACATAGAAAAATATTGATGTATGGGAAGCTATCGATTAATTGAATAGGGTCATTTGAGATTCTAGAGTGAGTCAAGTCGGTATCCTATTAGTGTCTACTACCTCAGAGGTACCATTCCATGCATGATGTTTTCAATGTTTCACAGCTTCACTAATATAATGTTGAACTATCTCATACCTTTGATCTGGAGGAATTTGAGTAAGATTCTAATTCTACCTTTTATAAGTATTCCATTCGTGTTATTGACCAGATCAAGAAGGCTCTACGAGGCTGGTCTGTCCCTATGGTACATAGGCTATAACAGTATAGCCACATTCAGGATGAGACTTTAGAGAGGGGGGCCGACATACATTCCCAATGACTAGGGTTTTTTATAGATAGTGTTTCACCACCATATGAAGGTAAAATCATAGATGAGTTCTTTTAAGGGGGCAGCCTATAAGAACCGAGATTTTTACTCAGGTATGTATCCTTTTATTTTTGGTCTAATTCTTTATTTTGGACCTAATATGGATGAATAGTGACTTAAGGAAGGTCCCAAGGGTGTAATAAGATTATTTAGATCCAAAAAACTATATTTTGGAAAAAATTGGGCTTGTCGCATGGTTAGAGTAAAGTGAACGTGAAGGGAAAACAATTAGGTCTAACCCTGAAGATGGTCTGTATTTTTGGGCAGATTCATCTTGCATGGTTGGTGCATGATTTCTAAAACCATGTGACCAAAATATGTAGTATACCCATTTCTCTAGGTACATTTTCAAAGGTTTACACACAATTTAGAAAACCATGATGACAAACCATGAAAAGGCTGAATTTTGAGTAATTTTACATTTTCCCCGTAATGATCTAATTAAACCATCCTTCTTCTTTAATGTGAATTAAAACAGTATTTTCCTACATTTATCCCAGTTTATAGATTTTTGAAGGCCTAATAAAGGAATAAATAGGTATCCTTCATCTAGTATCATTTCAGGCTTCTTTTCATCATGTTTGATGCACAATGGTAAGTACTCAAGTCTGATTGAGCCATTATTTTTCTCTCTTACTCTCGACCTAGTTATCAAGGTGTGTGGGTTTCCCCCTTTTCTATGATCTACACCTATCAAAGACCAATCAAAGATCTATAATAGAGGAGGAGATACATACAAGAATATGTTGGGAGGCCTATCCCTTATCCCTTACGTTTTTTTATTTTGGAATTATCTTGTGGGGCCCACCGATTTCATCGGGCACCCTTTATCGAATTTGTATTCCATGTTTATAATCATTTGAAATGTATCGTTATGATCTTTCTAAATACATGATTAGTTTCTGGTGGTTATGCCCACAACTCCAACCATCCCACATAGGATGTTTTTCACTAATTGTCTTTTTAGTGTGTTGACAGTTTGAGACACCGTTCAGGTGTGCATTAGATTGACCTTTCTAAGTGTAAGATTTTATATATTAAATTTCTTAATTTAAATTGTGAATTTCCTAATTGAAAGTACCATATATGCTCACTAATTGACCCACCTAAGGTAAGTTATTCAATTGATAATTAAATGTTAAATGGAAGTTGGAAAATATATTAAGTATATGACTTGGACTTATTAAATATAATTAAATAATAGGTTTCATGTTCACAGTAGCCCTTACAATGTTAAAGGAAGGTAGAGGAGTGAACCTTGACTAATGAAAATTCCTTAATTGTATTAAATTAATGGTTGGATGCTACTTGGACTTTTCACACTAATGAGAGGCAAGGCTTGAACCAAATGGACTTATTGATTAATTACGAATTGATTAAATAGTTTCATTCTTAATTAGCATTGTCACACTGTTGAAAGGTAATGGATTGAACCTTATGAATTATATGTGAAATATTTTTCAAAATAGTATTGGCCTGACTTGGGAATACCTTGTATTCCCAATGGAATTTCTTATGCACTCGAAGACCCCATCCCAAATTCCAGGATATGACTTTCTTAGGATGAGAACCACCTAAAACTCGATATTTTTATATCCTTATATGATCTGTATGACACTATTGGATACCTTAAATATTATTACTGGATTCCTTGGATACACTACTTGGATCCATCATTGAAAATTAAGTGCCATTGCTCAATTTTAATTGTCCTAATCATTTATTAGCCATGTCTTACCTAGGATGAACTCCTTGGACTCGATAGGTGTCTTATTGTAGAATAACGTCGACTATGATCCTTGGATTAAAGTATTAACCCATGTATAGATACAATTTTTACATAGTTGGTGACCCTTGAGGTCTACATTTCTTTGATTATTACCTTAGAACTTCATTATTAAATATCATTACAAGTTTTCTTATTACATCATAGAACATTCACTATTTATAACATACTACCTATTCATAAACTGGTGAAAACACTAGATAATGGATTATGTTGGTACTTGGGTATTTTGTTACATTATACTGCTTTACTTTATATATGCATTCTTGAACACTTTTATATTTCCATTACATGGGTCAGATGTTATAGAAACTATTGGTGGTTTCCCACTGAGATTTATATCAAACCCTCTTCGTGTGTTGTTTGGTACTTATGGTAGATTATATTAATAAAGGTGTTGATATAGGTACACAGCTTCGAACACTTTATTTCTTACTTTTTAGGATGGATCATGATACTAGATGACCGAGTCAGAGCTCAGGATTCTTTGGATAGTATTTTTTTATACTTTTGTTGGAAATTTTGTGCATTCTTCCTTGTATCGATATTTTCTAGTTTTCTAGTGGCCTGAAATATCATCATTAGTTATACCCGTTTAGTCAATTATTGTTATTGTAGTCTCTATTTTACATTGTTCCTTCAGTTTACTTTTATTTCATCTGATATTTACCTTTGTTTATATTTATCTGATGTATTAAACTCTAGTAATGAGAGAATAGTCTCCCAATGGACACACCATAGTCCCTCACTGCTAGTTGGAAGCTTCTGGTAAATGGGGACATGCGCTTGAGGACATGTGGTCTACTGGGCTCAAGGCACCTATTAAGTGTCATATGGGTCTGGGATGCCACATCCATGGTGATAGAATTAACCATATGGTTATTACTAATGTTATCTGATCCTAATATCCAGATATAACTAGACTATCACGTGATTCCAACTATAATGAACATATCGTTTTACATATATTACTACATTATTATATGCATAATTAACCATATAATACAATTCTAGGATCGTAAAGTCTAGTGTCTTTGAAATATTATGTGTATAAAACTAAAATTATAGAAATAGAATAAAACATATTTATATTAATCATGCATAATTAGATCGTAAGTTCATTGAGACCATTCAACTTCATATGATAAATTGGTGAATACACATATGAATGGTCATATCTAAAAAGTCCAGTAAGAGAATAAACCTATTAATAAAGCATAACACATGGGTTAAAAGGCATAATATGATGACATAAAAAGGAATAGAACATGAATAAACATATGAAATCATAATATGTAAATCATGGGATCATGTAATCCAGGGATCAAAGGAATTTGGAATAAACATACAACATGACATAATCATGAGTCAAGGCCTACTTTGAAGGTCATTTTACAATGTAGACAAAGTCCCATAAAGGAATCAGGCGTACTCCCTATCCCAATATGATATCTCATGAGACTAAACATTTGGGAATTAATTGGAGATCTATTTGGGTGCACCTATCATAACATGTTCATTCATATATATTCCACATGAAGAATCAAGTCTACGGAAGAAACATAAGTGTTTCCAATGGAAATAAATGGGTAACATAATCAAGTCCTATGGAATTAAAAATGTGTGTATCATGATGGTGTCGATGATAATATGTATTTAAAACATAGATGATAATTTATATGGGAAAATAATTGTAGATAATTAGAGATTATTTTCAACTAATGAGAAAACATGTAAAAATAGAGTTTAAGAAACATTATAAATTACCCACTTTAGTGCGGTTTAAGGGAAAATATAAAAGAAACTTTTAAAAAGAAAATTTCTAATTTTTTGAATAAAAACAGAAATGAAAAATTATAGTTTTTCATGATAAAAAATACCGATTTTATAAAAATCATGGTAGCTTAAAATAAATTAAGTATTGTACTTTAAAATGGGTATGAAACTGGGATACTCCCTTTCACCGAGTTTTTTTATCAAGGAGAATTAGAAAAGGTACCATATAAAACATGTATTTACCCAAAATAGAAAGAATAATTTAGCTAAGTACATATATTTGGTACATAAACAAATCATTTATGAATAATACAGAATAATAATTAAGAATTATTGTTGGGTAATGAAAGGGAAAGCGTAACCTAAAAGAAGAATTGTGGTTTAGAGAGAATCCCTTACCCAATATCTGAAAGTGTTCTGCACTTGTACTTAATGTCATGTATAATAGAATTAAATTAATTAATTAATTAATTAAGAAATTATTATACATTTCTATTATAATTTTATTATGTTCATTTATGTTCATTTTCCTGAGTTATAATATTCAATTTCCCCATTCTGGGAGAGTTTTTTTCTTGGTTTTAATGATCAGTTCCCTTATATATAAGTATAGAAGTTCATGTGAAATAATAATAATTATCTAGAATTGAAATTATATGTTATTAATTATCTAAGATTATTTTAAATAGTCCTATATATATATTTTTATATGGTATGAGTATTATTCAATATATAATATGTTAATGAAAATTATTTAATTTAGTTTGGAGGTTTTTACCACCATGATGAACTTATATCATTTTACATAATATCATGTGTATATACTTGTTCCAAAAAGATATATGACTTATAATATGTATAGTAAAATATTATTTAATAATAATTATGGTTTTATCACCATAATTGAACTTGGTAATAGAATAGGAATACTCATCGTCCTCGATAGAGGTAAATAGATATATCACATATGATGGTTTAATTTTTAGAAAAAGAAATTGAGAAGATAAGAGGTTTGATGAAGGATAATAAATTAAAATAAATCCATTATATGTAATATTATGTAGTTATCATTTCACTTGGATATGAGGAGGTTTGTAGAGAATATTAATAGAAAAGAAATTGAAAATAATTGAGAACTAAACAAAATAGGATTTTACATCGTGAATTTCTTCTCCTTGAGAACCTCCACGAGACACTTGGGTTTGGATTTTTGTTGATATCTGAAGCTCTTATACATGGGGAAGAGTCTTAGGAATGTATTGGGTCTAATTTTTACAAGATTCAAGGATTTGATGGTGTGGGGAGAAGGATTAGTGAGCGATGATATTTATAGGGGTGGAGAGAGAGGTGTTTTTTGATCATTATATTCATTATTTTATTATTGGTTCAAGATTATCAAAAATAGTGAAACCTTAAATAAAAATATTAAAAAATTAAATATAGTTGTATATTTTGGTTCGTACATCATCCATACATCAATAATGTCTCTAACATTCGTGTATTTAGCTTATTTAATAAATTATCATATTTCATTACTCACTAGAAATTAAAATATTTCAAAAAATACAAAAAATTGACCATAAAAATAATTTTTATATTTATAATTAAATAATGTAGTGAATTTTATAAAAATAATTTTCTATATATGATACATATATTTTTTAATTAAAATCAATTTTTTTAAAAAATAACAATTTTAAAATTATTACTGAATTTAGGAATCATTGAAAAATTAATTAAAGTATCATAAAATTATATTAAAATCATAATAAAACAAAATATTATTTTATGAATCTATTTGTGGATATATATTTTCTTTTAAATCCTTATTTTTTTGTAAAATCGTATATAAATATTTATGAATTACAAAAAATACCAAAACATAATTTATCAATTTTAAAACATTTATTTACTTAGTCTATGATATAAAAATATTATATTTTAATTCACAAGATGCCTAAATTTTATTTATAATTCTATAAGATAGGTTACTATTCTACTGGCTATGTTACTATTCCTAATGGTTACATAACTATTCTAAAGGTCAAGTCACTATTCAATTGGTATAGGTTCCTAAATTTCTAGAAATACATATTATTTTGTTCATTATTAATTTATTAAGTTTTTATTGTGTTATCTATGTGATTGAATATAATTTTTACTATATAACATAACTATAAGAAGTGAAATTTTGTTAATAAAATATTGGGTTGTTACATTAGGGTTATTTGGAATCATTACTAATACAAGAATTCAAACATATAATTCTTTAAGAATATGTATATTTAATGATGATGAAATCCTTGATTTCGTTCAAAAAATTTAATAATGGAAAACATGATTAATAAGTCTATATTTAACAACCATATTTCATTATTCTTTATGGGGATGGTTCTTGAGTACAAAATCTAAAGAAAAATTTATATGGTACCGAACAAGTGCTTTGTGCGTGGAATTAAAAGTGAGGAAATCACTTAAAGAGAATGTAATTTAAAAAAATGATAAGTGGATTAAAATACATATATATCATGGTAGATGATCCAAACTCACATATAGTGATTTTTTATTGTCATGGTATTATTTTTTTCAGAAACAAAGGGTAAAACTATAAGAGTTTTTTCACCTAATAGAGGAAGCATTTTTAAAGGTTAAGGAATGGTTAGAGGGATTTATTATTGGGCCAAAAATTCAATAATAAATAATGATTTATCATTCTATCACAAGTAAATTATTCATATGAGTTACTTAAAAATTAAATAATTGGTTATTCAATAGAATTTAACACTCTTATCACACCCATTCCCATGTTTTACTTTGATAAAGAATAATGTTGTTTGGATCAAACATGGTTTTAAAGGATTATTCTCAACCCAATCTATTTTTTAACATAAATACTATATATTATATTTTATGTTACTCTTTTTCAATAATTTCATTGTAATCCAAAGAATTCATTTCTTATGGTAGTGAAATAGATTATGTGATACATTAAAGGAACTATTTTTTTGAATGAGATATGATAATGGTATATACATTTACATTTATCTTTATCTAGATGCATATTGTGAAAGATATTTTCAAGATACAAAGTCGAATTCTGGAGTTTCTTTATATATTTTAGAAATATTTGTTATGTTTCACCCCAGTGAGAAATATTATTTCACTCTTGACTCAATGAATTTTCTGAATATCGTTTTATAATAAGTCACAAAAGATATTTTGTGGATGAATTAATAACTTCAATGCCTGAGGGTTCATGTTTCATTATTATTAGTGATTGGGCATGAAATTTAAATTGTTAATAAATTTCTCAAATAATCTATTACACCATTCATGGTAAACATATTTTTTATATCATATACCACCTCCCCCATAATATGGTGGAGTGTAATGGGTTCTCATTAGAATATGTTTTAACGAAAGGAAAAATCATTATTGTCCCAAAAATAATCCTTTTAAGGATATGTTACATAAATAAAGAGTGGTGTTTGAAGTTCATTAGTTCCCAAAATACTTTTATATTTTCTATGTTATTTTCTATTTTCACCCCTTCTTCATTTAATGATAAAGGGTATAATAAAAAATTTTACCCTCTTACAAATGGGTAGAGTATCTAGTATATTTTTTCAATGATCATCATTGGGGATAAGATTTGATAAGTTTTCTAAATGAATGAAAAGGAATAAGGAGTTGGTTTATAATGTTTTTTGAATTTCTTATATGGACTAATTTTTACTTTACCATACAAATATAGTTGAAAAAATTAGAGTGACATTGTAGAGATTGAATAATCCCATATGATGTAAATTGAAAATGGGGGAGATGGGTGTATATAAATATAGACACGGTTAAAAAAATATTGATCTTACAGTACGGGATGATGTTCTCTTAGATTTATCTTTCAAATATATGGTGTGGTTTTTAGATGACCTTCACATTGGAGGAATGCTGTGAATTATTTCTTGAGATAATTAATTATTAATTTTAAGATGATTGCATGTTTCATTCATTGGAAACATTTCCATGGATGTGTTAGAATCTCATTCAAGTTGAGTCGATATTCACATGAATAAAAGGAATGATGATCTATTGTTGATGAAAATACATGACATGAAGGGAGGTTACCACATCACAACATCCTTGAGTTATTATTATATAAAAATAATTTTCTTATACCTAAGAAGGAATCATTCCATACAATCTATAGTGGCACCATATTGATACCGATATAATGAAGTGTTATTATTATTTATATTAGTGAGTCACTCAGTTAATATAATGTGAGAAGGACCATTCCCTAGATATAATAGCTATGCCACAATGGTTTATCTAAGGACTTGACTGTTCCATGTAGACTAGACAGAGAGAATTCTGTGTCACACAAGTTTGAGAGTCTTGTTTAATTATAGTAATAAACAATAGAACATTATATAGGGTGTTATAAAGAGAATAATGTTATGATATTATAATAGAAACAAAACTATTACAACTTGGGTAGAAAATGTTTGATGTTTTTTAGTTTTAGTTATTCAAGGAGTACTACATTACTGTGTATGTTCCACACTATGATTTGTTTTCTTTTAGATGTTTAGTGGATTTTTGGTTATAGAAATTTGGAATTATCATATCAAAATCCACTTTTGATACATTAAATCTAGTCCAATATACTTCAAGATTTTTGGTAGTTATCCTTCCATGTATTTTTGGCTCGGAGGGCCATGTGAAACCACATACATTGTGCCTCTTATGACTTAAAATAAGTAGAATACTTCATATTGATATGTGTGTATAATGAATATAGGTGAGGTTATATGAGATAAAAAAACATTTCCAAATTTGTTTGAAAAAATACTATGGAGAAGAATAAGGGTGCACACTAAGTCTTAATTCTAAAGACACTTGAGGTAGTTGAAGTAAATAATATTTAACTTCTAGAAAATTTTAATCCATATTGTAATTAGAGTCTAAGAAAATCCTTTTTCCCCTTTACTCATTCCAAAAATAATAAATTGGAACATTGGTAGTAGGGTTGAAACTATTGTACACTAAGGATTTAAAAAAAGATAATAAAGACGAGTTCACTTTGTAAAAAACCTTTTTTCCATGTGTGATCTTTCACTCTCTATCTGAAATCAGCACATAATTGTTATTGAGATATATTTCCCCAAAATAGAGATAAGGATTTAATTTTTGGGGAGTTTGTTTTTTCAAAAACCACTCGTCTACCCCCCTCTCAGTGGTGGTATAATCTTTCCTATTCCTCGTAAGAAAGGGTGAGTGAAGGCAGCAAGGCTTTGGGTGGTGAAAACACATGGGAGTTCCATGACTAGTTGGAGTGTGGGAATCCAAAGGTGAGTGGGAGTGAGAGAAGTTGTGGTAAATGGTTAATCAGGATAGGGGGTGTGTGAAGGTGACATGGGATGATCAATGATAGATATGAGACCTGAGGGTGGGTGATGCTGAGTGGTCAATGTAACAAAGGATACATGATGAGTGGGGAAATAGTAATCAGTGTGGGATTGTGCAAGGTTGAGGGGGATGATATTGATCCTGTGTGAGATAGAGGGAGGAACCAAGAGAGATGAGAGATATTTGGGATGGGTGAGAATAATAGGTACAAATATATACACCTAAAATTTCATTTAGTTTTCGTGGCCACATTTGGAAGTCTCTAGAGACCCTATTAGGTACTTCAAATAGAACTCAACCAATATTAATCTACATAAATGCTTATTTTATTTATGGAAATAACCATTTACACCGACCAATGACCAATTTTTTAAACTATATATATATATATATATATATATATATATATATATATAGTTACCCAATTTTAGAATCTGGAAAACCATATTTATCCAGTAGAGAAAAATCATCTGATAGATTCAAGTTATTTAAGTGATATTGGATATGTTTTCAATGAAATAAATATATTTTAAGGGATGATTTTTTATCTTTTATCATATAATTGATAATATTTTGTGTCACTATATTCTAGGAGATTACATGAATGTTAAATTTTGATATATAGGGGTAAGTATTTTTTGTCATGAAATTAAATATATATGCCGGAAGATTAATCCTAAATGAAAATATATGGAATAGTTTAACCACATTAGTATTCATGGAGTTTTTCTGAATTTCAACACATATAAGAGTAGCCATTTTTAATTATGGAAAACTATTTTATGATATGAATGAACAATTTTAAATGGGATTTCCTATATGTTTTCTTAGTTAAATTTAATTTTTAGCTACATTGGTTAAAAGTGTTTTTACATAACCCATGTGCGGATTGTTATGTGATTTTACATGGTTCGATGAGATTTTAGAATTATAATATTTTAGTTGAAATATGAAATGAAAAAAATGATTAGTTATGGTTATATCCTCATCAATGATCAATGATTTTTTTGGGTTTCAATATGACTATATACTCTTTGATTAAGATGTATTATACTAGATCATTACATGATCTATGTTACATAATAGATTAACTACCAGAAAATCATCCCCAAAATGTGTTTTTACAACCCTAAGGTGAGTTATTGATCATCGTATGCTGGAACATGTTTTAAAGTTATGTACCTGAATAATGGGAATAATTTACCTTTGTAATAAAAAATAAAATAAAAAAGACCATTATGAATAAACTGAGAAAATTTAAATTCATTAAAGTAACAAAAAACATGAAATCAAAATATTTAGATGAATTACAAATGAATAACAACAAATTATAAAAATAAATGAAATAATAAACCCAACTATCTTTCAGTGGATCACAATTACCATTTTAGTTCACCACCTACATAGTTCTAAATTTCTTTCCATGACTTAATACAAAAAATAGTATCATCAATCATACCTATAAAAACATTAAGAAAATAAAAGACCTCATACACATCAAGGAGTGTTTTTAAGTATTGAGTGTAAGTTAAAGGGGATTCCAACAATATTATATCCATTTTATTTTATACAAAAACCATAAATACTATTTTGAAAATAAATATAGAAAATTTCTTTATCATTATTGAGAGAATAAAGGAACTAAATCACGGCTTTATAACATTTATTTTCAAATGAAAAGAACTTACCAATTTTAAAGTCAATTCAAAATATGATATTACCTTTATTTCCCCATATAATTGAAAACGATTCACCAAAAAAATTAAAAACATTAGAGAGTTAATGATAATAAAAAATAAATAATCATTATTTCAAGTATCATTGAATAATGAGGGTATATGATAAATAAATAACCATAATTCACTTATATAATGAAATTTCCATCCACACTATATAGGTGTTTAAAAAAGAAATAAAATACTAAGAATCAATTTTCAAGAATTATGGGATTGCGAAATAGGATATCCTAACCCTCCCCCACCAGAACCCCTTCTAGTCTATTAATGAAGATTAGTATGACCTTCGAAGGCTTCTTCAAATATGCCACGAGTAAGCAACGAGAACCGAGGGTATACAAACACATATATGAGAGGATCATCGCACTTAAATCCTAATAATATAGTCAAAATCCTCTAATAAACTATATGTAACAAAAAATAAATCTAATATCCCACAATGAATGTATTGTCATAAAAAAATTAGGGTCTCCAAAATAAATACCTAGAATGAAAATACTATTGAACCATATCTATAAGCACCTATTAACACCTACAACCACAATGAGCTAGTAAATACCTGTCCATTCAACAACCACATTATATGGACCTATACCAACAGAATATATATAAACACATAAGGGATGAAATAAAATTATAATAAGTAGTATCCACCCAAAAATCACTCGGGAAAATATGGAAGAATAATATAGATGTCTTAGTGATTAGACACCAAAAAAACTCAATACCTATACCATGTAAACTAATTTACCCATCCTCACCATGGATCATTCAACCAAATACACATTTATATTGAGTAACAAAATATTCCTTAATATACATATATGAAAGTTACCTCGTATCCACTTCCACAATGAAATTGTCCATAATTACATAATGGATTACATTAAGGTACTTTCATACCATCCACATCCATATTTCCACATAACTATAACCACATATCACATATTCATAATCATATCCACAAACACATAATTATTACTACATTATCACATATCAACATATCACAACCACATCAATATGAATACATATTCTTGAAGGACATCAACCTAATGTGATATATCTTGAATGTACTCCCCATTTTTCACCCATATCTTTACCATACAACCTTAATACATAATAGATCATACTATGTATAGAAGATAGAGTAAGGAAGGGTGATTGGTTAACAATCTGAATCACCTCCATCATAGATGTCGGGGAAAACACCCAAAACCAAAAAACTCATGTGATCATTGGTTATGACATATAAAATACATGATCATCTAAATTACATGATTTATAGTAAATGTTATACTAAAATATATTCACATAATATTTTATTTTTATATTTTTAGAGAATTTGAAAAATTGTTCACTAACAAGACCCCTGTATTTTTTAACCATTGAACATTTTATACACTATATAATCGACTTCATTACGCATACAAAGTCTTATATATCCCTAAAAAATTATCCAAAAAAGATACCCTTCTAGACACATCATATGTATTAATTTTATTCAAAACCTAGGGAAATGGAAACATAATAAAGGATAACACTTAGACTCTAAATAAGGGGAAATCCTTTCAAAATTTATTATATGATAAACATTAAGTAGAACATGAAGTTGAAATAAATATCATATTAAAATATCATAACATATGGAAAAAACAGAAAAATTACATATTATCATGTATTTATACGAGAATTAACTTTTTCCATTCCCATATATCCTTATGATTTAGTGTTTTATAGATTTATGCTATAACCGTTATATAAAAAATCCATATATTACAAAGTGGAAACTTTTATTTAGTATCCATTTTCCGTCAAAATAAAAAATTTAAGATATAAAAAGGTTTATTTTCATGACACATCTTTAAAATTTTAATAATTACCTCATCCTTGTCCCTAATAATTCATAAAACCATATGAAAAACATTCTAAAACATGGTTTGAGTAAAAATATCTTAGTAAGGGATATAAAAACAAATAAATAAAACCATTAGTCTATGGATACTCATAAAAATATTCCTTTTTTAAAATAAAGTTTTGGATAAAAAAGAACATTTTATTACCCATGAAATAAACTTTTGATCGCAAATATTTTCATTAAGCATTTTATAATTAATCACAAATGAAAAATAATCTCATAATGTTTTCTTTAAAATCATGAATCATTTTTAAAAAGTTATTCATTTCACCCATAAGAAGTTGAATATTTAAACCTAAAATAATTATCATACCTTGGAAAATCAGAGTATTTTTCATAAAAATCATATCAAGAATAAATAAATAAGGTTGGTAACTAAGTGTATCATTTCTATATCACTCTTAAAATTAAATTTCTAAATGTAATAACCACTACGATCGAATTCTATTAGAAATGCATTAGAAGTATATAACAGGCCCACCCATATATGGTTTATAAACCCACCAATTATAAATGGTTTATAATATAAAAAATAATCATAAATAATTACCATGAACCATAACATAATCCTAAACTATAAATTTTGAAATTTTAATCATTAATCTCATAAAATATTATTTTCACCCGTACAAAAAACATATCTAGATTTTGTAATATCCATTCCATTTAAAATAATTTTGGAAAACATCTAAACAAAGGAAAAAATAGTTTTTATATGAATACAAATTAATGATTTTACAGGAATAAAAATATTATAAAGTTTTTATTGAAGTGATAAAATTATTTTTCACAATATACGTTTAAATAGAACATTCCTTTTGTCATTTTTAAAGAAATTAACAATTATATGAAAAGATTCTTTTTAAAAAGAATTTTAAGAAAGGGACATAAAATTTCATTTATAATTCATTATTTTCCATATAAATACATGTAAATAGTGTTTTAAAAATATGTAAAATTAGAGAGATATATGAAAATATTAAAAACATTTAGAATGAGGTTTTGAAAGTAAAGTGTTTCTTACCCTGATACTGGGTTGTCAAATATCTTAATTATTTTCATGAATAATAAACCTATGTTAATTATTTAAATTATTAAGAAATTTTTTAATTTTTATTATTAGTTTTATTTTATTAATCTCCTTTTAATATTAAATAACAAAATCAATTAGTTTCACATTGGGTGCTTTGATGATATTCATATCATATGTCCAAAATGGCATCGGTTGGTCAACTACAACAAAATAAGTAATTATTTCATAACAAATATAGTCAAAATCATGAAATAATTATCAATTTTATACATATATTAAACTTTTAATGCTAACAATAAAATATGATTAGGAAAAATGAAATATTTTACAATTATGGAGATGGTAAACCGTACGTACACACGCCTAACGATTCCATTTTTCAATGGTAATTATAAAAGGAAGTTAAATATTATATTATCTTTGAAAAATTAAAATCATATAATAAACAAAATTTTATTTCTTTAAATATACTCACATATACCATCCATGTGATATGGTTATGGAAAATGAATCACATCACTTTATGGAGGTTGCAGTGCACACATATGCATAAATATTATTATCATTTTTCCGCGAATGGAAAGTTAAGAAAATCGATGATATATTAATTTTGAATAATGAAAATTATATCATATATATATATATTAAATATATTAATATAACAATTCTTGATAGACGGTGATGGAAAATTAAATACATCTGTTCACGAGGTAGTAGTCTTCCGTACACACGAATGATAGTTTTGTTTCCAATTTTGATGTTATAGGAGAGGTATGTGAGTTATGAAAATAACATAATAAAATAAAAATATATGGTAAATACTAATGTTATTATATAACAAGGTATAATAATATTTTATGGAGGTGTAGTAAAAAATAAAACAAAAATACTCGGTTAAGAACTCTACCTCTTTTTTAGACAACCTTTTATGGTTTACTCCAAAATCCATCCTCGATTAATTTTTTATAGAAAGAAGGAATATATTATGTGTATAGGAATGTATTTAATGTAATTAGGTAGGTATTATCTAAAATAAAAGGTTTTTAAGTGTTATTAAAAGAAAATATGAGGTCTCCCTTTATATGGGAGGAGAGGGGCACTTTTAGAATTTCTTAAAATATTAAATTAATATAAATTAATTATCATATTGAAATAGATAAAAAATTATTTATTTAGAATATAATATTATTATTGGTCAAAACTAACTCATATAATAGGTGATGGTTTCACACTTATCATTTTGTTTCAAACTTTCATTAACCCTTTTGATGATTGTCATGAAACAAAGTTTTATTTACCCTTTAGGGGTCAATATAGTTACTATAAAAGGGAAAAGGAAACTAAATAGACAAGGTTGATATTTTAATCAATATACTAATACATTTTATCAAAATATTATTTTTTTGTGTATTAAATCATTTAATATAACATTATAAAATAACATTAATGTTAATTTTGGAACTATTCATTTAATTTGTCTTTTAAAACTATTAGAAATCAATGAGATAATAATATCATTAATTAAAACAAATATAATATTTCATTTTTATCTAAAAAATATTGTAACATGAAAAATAAATTAAATAATATTTTTTTGAGTTTTTAAAATAATTTTATTGATTTTATACTACATTCACCAGCACTTGTTAGAGTTATGTAAGAATTTAATATAATTATTTCATTAAAAAAATACAAATAAATCACCATGATAAAAAATAATTATTATTTAAAATAACCATTTATAACTAAAAATATCCTATATTTATCCCTATGTAAAAAATTTAGAGAAAATAAAACAAAGAGAATGATAACTTGGACTTTTCTATATAAAAAATAATGTAAAATTAAATATTATATACAAATGGAAGAGAGACCATATATTCAATATTAAGATGTTAATGGAAGATTTATACACATTTAGTAAAATTAAGGCTAGTTTTTGGTTCATTTTTGTGGACCTATAATATTATTTATAACCTAAATTACATGACTTACCCTTGTTGAGGTGATATAAATTTACTAAGGTTACTATTTATAATGAATGAAAAATTAAAGAAAAATACTTACCAAATGTAGACCCATTAATTCCAAAATTTTAATCCAATTTTCAAAATCGAATTACAAAATGTAGAAGAATGTTTTTTAGAAATAAAATGATAAAATATAATGAAAATTAGTTTTTTCAAGAAAAGACTTTTTTATGTATGAAAATGTTTTTATGTAAAATTTAATTATAAAATCCATTTTAAAGACCATAATTAGATTAATTTTAAAACAAATTTTCTAATATTTTTTTAAACTAATTTAAAATATAAATATAACTTTTAAATACCTTAAAAAGAAATTCAAATTTTAATAAAAATCTATATTTTTCACCATTCATTAAAAAATAAAACTTTTCATAAAATTTTCTAATAATCATCATAAATAAATTTTACATGATTATTTAAAAAACATAATTTAATTATTTAAATTTAAAATTACACTGTTCTAATATCAATATATTCAATAAATCCATATAAAACATAAAATCTCAATTTGGTTAGAAATAAAAAATTTTACCTTTTGACTATAAAATTACATAATATTTTTACAATGATTATAAATTTATAAAATAGAATTAATGAATATTAAAAAGAAATGAAAATTATTTATCTTGAAATTACCTAGGTTTTTACATTCTTACCCCCTTTTGAAATTGTGTCCTCACAATTTTATACACTTATTAAACAGGTGGGGATATCATTCCCTCATATAATTTTTAGATTCCCATGTTGGGTCTTCAATCATCTATGTTTTCCAAAAACCCTAACTTAAGGAATTACGTTTTTCCTGCAACAATTTCTCTATATTTTCATGAAAATGAATTTTCTATTTCTCACAATAAATTCTATTTCTAACTGAATTACTTTTGGGATCAAAACATTAGATGAATCAGATACATAATTTCTTGACATCAAAACATGAAAAAAATTGTGTACTTGGGATAAAATAAAAGCGGAAGACTCTCAATAGTAAATAGTCTAAATATATCATTTAGTTCAAATGGTTCAATTATATGTGGAAATATATTCCCTTTTTACCAAAATATATAACACTTTTCCATAGATGCACTTTAAGAAAAACATGATCAGCTACCTCCAAAGAAATATCATTCTTCCAATTATCTATATAAGTTTTCTAACTACTATGATACATCCTAATATATTAATGAATCACCTTCACCCTTACAACTATTTAATCAATCAATTGTGGTCCCATAAGTTTCCTTTATCTTAATTCATCCAAAAAATCTAGATCCCGATACAAATTTTCATATAATTCCTTAAAAGGTTCAATTTGTTTACTAGAATATCAATATATTATTATATGAAATCTAAACCATTGAATGTTATGGATTATAAATTCCATTCTAATCAATTGAAGAATTGAAAATCATATCTTTAAAGGTCAAAATAATTTTTTTGGATGATCCATCAAATTCATGATAAAAATATATACTTATATTTAATCTTATACCCAATAAATTATGAATTCCTTTCCAAAAGTAATAGTTGGACCTTGGTCATTATCAGATAAAATTGCGAAAGGAACGTCATGTAACATGACTATCTCTTTTATATATAGTAGTGAATATTGGTCTAAATACATAATATATGAAATTTTATGGAAATGTCCAAATTTAGTTAATCGATCAATAATAAATCAAATCATGATATTACCTTGATATGTATTTGGAAACCCTAAAAAAAATTTATAAAATTATTTTTCTATTTTCACTTGGGAAATTTAAATGGATGAATCATCCCATTTGGTAGTTGTCATCCTTCTTTAACCTATTTAAAACTAAATAATTTCATGGTTAGGATACCAATACCTATTTTCATTAAATCCTAATATTAATAATCTTGGTGATATATACACATTTTAGCTCATCTAGAGTGATCAAAAAATGGTTAACTATAAGCATTGTAAAAAAAATTATATCATTACCTTAGAATCAAAAGGGCTACAAAATATTTTTTCATGGCTAAAATCTTTTTTTATCAACATTAACTCTGACAACTTACCTTTCTTAAGAGATTATACCTTTTCTAGTAAAAACATATCCACTTTATTATCTCTCTTAATTATTTTCAAAAGGGATGATTTTGTTAACACTTGAAACAAAGGTGAATAAGTTTATGCATTCATAATTTCTATGCCAAAATTCATCAAATAATTATATAAAGGTTCATATTCCAAACAAAACCTGGTTAATGTTGTAATATTTTTCTAACTCAAAGCATCAATATTTTTTTTTATTTTTTAGGATGGTAATGAATCATGGATTTATAATCCTTAATTAGTTCTAGTCATATTCTCTACCTCTGTTCCAACTTTATTTGAATAAATATATACTTCAAAATATTATGATCAGTATGTATTTCAAAATTTAATCCATATAATTGATTCCTAATTTTTATAATGGGAAAAACTAGCTTCTAGTTTAAGGTATTGTGTAGGGTAATTTTCCTTTGGTGGTTTTAATTGACTTAATGTTTAACAAATTACCAGATCATTCTCTATCAGGAAGACCATTTCATTTAAATAAATCATCATTATAGAGGAAAACGTACTCATTTTTAGGGAAGATCCAAAACTATATCATTCAAAAAATATCTTTTCAATTCCAAGAAAAATTCATCACATTATTTTTTCTTGATGAATTTAATCAATTGTCCAGTTATCTTAGTCAATGTGAAAGATAATCTAGAAAATTTTTCATCAAACCACTACTAGTATCCTTATAATCCAAGTAATATATGAAGCATAATTAAATTTATAGGTATTTTACTTTCATATACCCCTTAATTTTAGTGATATCAACTATTATTCCATCTATATTTATTATGATACCTTTGGGATGATTTTTTTTGAAACCAAAAATGACATTTTATAAATTTTCTAAATGAATTTTTTGTTCAAGGTTTACCAAAAAAGTAATTATATGTTGTCCATGATCCTCATAAATATTTGAATAAACCAAGATATCCTTAATAGGAAAAACATAAAATTTATTCAAATATTTAGGGAAAATTATATTCATACGATTCATAAATATAGTTGAAAATTTCTTAAAACCAAAGGGCATAACCAAAAACTCTTAATTCTTGTTTGTATTATAAAATGATATTTTTTAAATTCCATCCACCTTCACCATATATTTATAGTACCCATATATTTGGTCAAATTTCAAAAAATATTGAGTGCCCATGAGCTGATAAAGATAGTATTCAATATAAGGAAAATGAAACATTTTCATAATAGTGATATTATTCAAGGTTTTATAATCAATGAATATTATTGCCGAACTTTAATTATTTTCAAAAAATAAAAATATCACCCCATGGTGAAGTGATTAGTTGAAATAACCATTTTTAAGAATCTACTGCTACTACCTTTTCAATTTCTAATATTTTACATGAATGATTTGATAAGGGGGTTTTAAAATGGGCCTAAAATAAACAACTGATTCAATAGTGAAATAAATTCCCAATTATGTATAATAACATGAAACTCATCCAGAAAATCATCCAGGTATTATTTTACTACAAGAACCTCATTAATCAGAACAATTCCCATATTTTTGAAAATATGTGTAAAACCAGATTCATTTATATATTTTAATAGTTTATCAGCTTATTGATAGGTTATCAAATACATTCATTAAATATTGTTTAAAAGATGAAAATAATTCTTAAAATAAACTTATTTAGATATATAATTTAGCTCAGCATGGTAAAAACAGAGCTAGTATATACCTAGAAGAAAATCAAACTCTACTAGGGTCAATAAAATATGATTCTTCAGTAATTTTTTTATAGATACAATAACATAATGATTCTTTTTATTTCATTTTACCTTAATAATATACCCCATGTGTTTGTAAAAAAAGTTATAGTAAGATTTCTTTAGGTGAAATTTGTAATTTACTAAATAAATTCTCAAAAATGAAAGAATGTATAGAAATATAATCAAATAAGACATTAACATAATATGAATAAATAAGAAAAGTACTTATTACCACTTTTGGTTGATGACTAAAGCTGTAATAAAGTAGTTGAAAATGATTTCAACACACCCTTATGCTTATAGTCTGACTTCATCCTAAAATTCATTTTCTTCTTTATAGATGTATCAATATAGTTACCCGTATCATTATATTTAAAACACCATACTGTCTTCTTATCAAAATTACTCTTACAACTATGAAAATATTATTATTTGTAGTTGCGATCCACATTCTAAAATTTTTCTAATTAGTAGAAATTCCTATCTTTTATAAGTCATTCATTAGTGTTATTTTTATTATAACTACCCCAAATTGATAAATTGATTTTCATACCATTAGGTTTCTTTGATACAATATTCATATTTTCCTACCACCTGGATCTCTTTTAATAATTGTTTTCATTAAACACTTGATGATCATAAAACAGCATTTCCACATTCTATTCACATCAAACAAATTTCTCATAAATTTTCAATTAATTGTAATATAACTCCCTTCTATATAATGGATTCAATCCCAAGTAAAAGAGATTATTTTTACTATGAATATCTTGGAAAATATTTAGGGAATACCATACCAAAAAGGTTTTGTTTTCTTCATATGAAGCTATCAAATCTACTTGATTCTTTATCAATTTCAAGAAATGTTTTTTTATCAAAATTATCATTGCCTTAGGAAAATATTCCTAAATTCATCCCATCATAAGGCATAAATATGTACCATTTCTCTAATATTCTTTACCCTTTAACACTATTGGTTCTCTTCTCCATCGAAATGATAAAGAGAAATACTTATGTTTTGATGATATGAATATCCAATGATATAAAATATCTTTTCAATTTATTAAATGAAAACATCATCTAGCACTATGTTAGAAATCCATTATAATATGGGGGTGTTGTCTCAAGAAATGATCTACTATCGACATGTACTAATGTGGTGCATATGGTTTCTATTTTTCATGGATACCTAACCATTTATAACTTGTTTCAGATGATATACCATTGAAATAGACTACTCATTTCCAATTTTAACCATTCTAGGTTATTTATTATGAATTATATTTTCCACTTGGTGCCTTTAGACTTCAGTAAATTGTTTTCCACACCAAAACAACCATTACGAATAGACATAGTTTGGATGAAGATATTCTTGAGTCAATAAGTTTTTCCTTATCACTTTTCCATTCCTTCATTAATGGGGGAGATTGTTAAGTCATTATGGTTTCTTTATGACTTTACCATTTTTCTTGTTTTGAAAATCACAAACTCCTTATCTCAAGGTAAATCTATTTTTACCCCTTGTTTTACTTACCTAAGGAAAACTTCCTTCCCCAACGAAATTTATCCTTACCATGTTTTCATTTCTTATATCATAATTTTTCTATGTGTAAAATTCAGATTGAAACCAAAACCTCAGAATGTCATAAATAATTAGATATGAAGCATTCTGTTTTAGGATCTGAAAAAGTATGAATTCAAAAAATTGATTCCGAAAAATATGAATCCGGAAGTTCAATTCTAATAATTCCCTTCTAAATCTAATCGTGAGATTAATTCAGATTTAACCAATCCTTCAATACCAATTGTTGAATTGGTACAAGATATGAGTTTTCCAGTATCTGATGCCGATTGTTAAGATGTTATATATTAGTATGATATACTCAATAATACCAAATGTAGGATCGAATACAAGAGGGGGGGGGGGTGAATTGTATACTTTAGAAATTCCATAAGGAAAGTTTTGTAACAAAAAGTCACAATACCTTTAAGTTATAATAACTTACTTTATTCTGGAAAAGTGATTCTGGAAATGAAACAGGTTACTAGAACTTAGAGGTTTTGTGAATTTTGGTTACAAAAAATTTCCTTAAGGAATTTTTAAAGTATACAATTCACCCCCATCTTGTATGTGATCCTACACTTGGTATTATTGAGTTTATCATAATCATACAAACCATCTTAATAGCTACATGGTAATATTCAAATTAAATAACATGATAACCAAAAATTAAATTCCATTAAGGATATATATATAGTTAATAATAACCTATATAATTATCAAACCATTCCTCCAATATCATATATGAGGACCCAACCTGAACATTACATATTATACTATCTTTAGATAATAATCCACCTTTTTTCAATCCAAAATATATTTAAGGTTTAGAGTTTTAGAGAGTTAGTTCATTACCCCTGCATAAAAATCGAAATATTAGAAAGTGGAAACTTCTATTTAATATCGAATTTTCTAACAGAACAAATATTTTAAAATTTTCCAGAAACATATTCATAATTTTTATGTTAACAACATTTTTATCCCAACGAATTATTAAAACCCAATTATTTTTTTAAATTTTTTTATTAGCACTAATATATCAGTAATAGACAAAAAAAGAAAAAAATAAAACAATTATTATATGGATAATATTAAAAATTATCCTTTTAAAAATACATTTTGGGCTCAAAATAGGCATTTTCTTACATAATAAATCAATTTCTCTATAAAAATAATTTCAAAAAAATTGTTCTTCAGAAACCATGAAATAAAAATAAAAATCATTATGGTGTATTTTTAATCTTAAAAAAATCATGAAAACTTTTTAAAAAAGATATACTTTTCTTCACTAAGAAGTAAAAAATACTTTTATTTAAACATAAAATCATTAGATTACCTGGATAAATAATAATATCTATGTACGATATCAAAAAACATAAATAAATCATGTAGCTAACATGAGGCATAATATATATATCACTCTTATAACCACTCATACAAATAAATAACCAATACAAGTGACTTCAATACCAAGTTCATTGGAGGGATATCAAAGACCCACCATTCTTTAGTTTATAATAGAACCACTAATATCGGTTTATAATATAACCACCGATCATCTTAAAAAATTACCAATCACTATAACATAATCACAAAACAAGAAAGATTTAATTTTTATCATTTCATTAATAAAATATTCTTTTTACCCATAAGAAAACATTATGGATATTAAATTATATATTCTATTTTAAACCCTTTTTATGAAAAGATAAATAGGGAGTTTCTTTTAAGAAACAATAAATATTGTAAAGGAATATGAATTTTAAGTAATGGTTACAGATGTGGGGAAATCATTTTCACATTATACTTTAAAATAGAACATTCCTTTATCTCTTTTGTATTGAAAGTCAACAATTTCTACATAATTATTCCTCCTATAAACTATTGAAAGAAATGGAAATAAAATTCTCTTTATAATTCATTATTTTCTATATAAATACATGTAAAAATGTTTTTGAGAAATATGTAAATGGAAGAGAAAGAAAATAAATCTTATTCATTTAAAATGAGGTTTGTAAAGTAATTTTTTTACCATGAGTCCGATTTTCCTAGTACTTTCTATATCATCTTAAATAATAACCTTATGTTAATTATTTAATTTATTAAGAAAAATATTCAATTTTATTATTCATTTTATTTTATTCATTACCATTTAATATTAAATTACATAATCAATTAGGATCATGTTTGACATTTTTACGATATTCAGCTCATATGTAGAAAATAACTTTGGTAAATTGATTATGGTCAAAGTGGTTATTAGTCTCTCATATTTTGAACAAAAATATTCATATAATTATCATTTTATATTTCAAAAATAATTTTGAAAACAATGATAAATTATGTTTACGATAAATGAACTACATTACAATCATGGAGAGGATAAGCCATATGTACACATGAGTAACATTTCCGATTTTCAATGATCATTATGGAACATTTCAGTATTATTTTTTCTTTATTGAATTATAATCATATCATAATATCATATTATTTTATTAAATATACCAATCTACATCGTTCATGTGATGTGGTGAGAAAAAATAGACCACATTACTTCATAGAGGCGGTGGTCCACATGTCAACACGAATGATATTATGAATTTTTTATTAATGAAAAGCTAATAAAATAAATGGTATGTTATTTCTTCAGAATGATAAATATATTATAAATATAAAAAATATAAATTAAATCCATCATTATAATCAGATATGGGAGATGTTTATTGTGATGATTCATGTCGTTATAGGTTGTGAAAATTTAAGGAATTTTGGACCATTTTTTTCTCTGGAGTGTTTAGAGAAAAATGTTAATTCTTTGTATAAGTCAATTTAAAAAAACATTGATGAGTAATTTCTAGGTCCTTAAATATGGTCTTTACCTAGGATATAAGTTTTGTGGAAATACGAGTCATTCAAATTTTCATTGAATTTTCAATATTTAATTATTAAAATATAAATTTATTCGGTTATCTTCATTAAGTGACAAGTTTTAAAAAAAGTGTTGGATTGAGAGTTTATCTATTTGGTTTATTCATGAATGAGTTTTTATTTCCTTGGGTAGGAATATCCTTGCATCAGGCACTGAGGCCAGGCTCAATCCCTTTTTCATTTCTTTTTTAGGATACTTTTTTCCCTTTTTCCTTTTTTTATTTCCCCCATTGGATTGATGGGTAAGACTTTATGGGATTAAATAGATAGGGTATTTTATTGAGAGTGGTAGAGGGAGAGAGAAGAGATAGAGAGGAGTATGTTCCACTTGGTGAGATCGTCCAGAGGTTGATTGAGGCTTGATGGGTCCGTAGTGTGGTTTCGGTGTGAATCTTCGATGATTTCCTCAATAAGGTTGAACTATTTTATATTTTCATCATAAATCCACATATTTTAATTTTTTTATGTTTAGAATCTTTTTATAGGGTTTCAAGGACCTAGTGTGGGTTGATCTATGGATTTTTGGGATAAATCAAGGGTTTCAGACAATTTTGATGGGTTTCCTTTCAAGAAAACCCATGTACACAACATGTGGTTAGGAGAAAGAATATTGTGTGTTATTTTTTTTCTATTTAGATGAGTTTTTGGGACTACACACCATGTACCAGTGGAACTCTCCATGTAGTGGAGACTCAAAGTGTGCCGATGGAAAATGAACTTATAGGATACATCACTAGAGCATGTGAAAGGCACACAACCAGTGGTCGTGAAATGTAATTGTCTAGGCCTCATGTGGAGGTGAATGGCTAGGTACATAGTGAGGACTATGTGTTGTCTAAAATATGTGTATTGGTAGTACACATCATATTTCCCAGTAGTGTATATGCATAGTAGGGCTGAGATACACAAGTAGGCACCCATGTGGAGTTCTATACAATGCACAGATAGGCACACATAATGTACTTTGTGAAAGTACATGGTGAGTAGCCTGAGGTACATGTATAAGGGGGACCTATTTTAATAGACATTGTGTACCCAATGTACATACTATATACTTTTTCCCAATTTATTATCTTTTTTATTTTTTTATCTTGATGTCGAAATAAGATTCGTGAGTACAACATTTTAATAATTTTTACACGTATATGAGGATGGAAGAATAATTTAAGCATTTTGAGGCAATCTAAATGGTTTTCTAGATTGTTAAAGTTTATTAAGAAGATTTACTTAAGGTTTAGTTTTAGAACCCTCATGGGGATTGTATTTTTTGCTATGAAGCTCTAGTAAGGGTTGTGAGAATGATGATTGGCCTCAACTGAGCATGCCATTATGATCTATGCGAAGTTATTTGGATGAATTTTGAAAGACATTATTGTATAGTAAATTTGAGGAGATATTGGTTTGTCACTGAAAGATGTGATAAAATTTTCAAGGATAGAGCATATGAGGTTTAGCTTGTATATCATATGATTAGAGCTATTTGATCCTTTGATTGGGTTGACAATTGGGAATGGTGGTTATCGCTGGGTGTAGTTCATATATTGAGATGATTCCAAGGGAATCTAAAGGATACCTAGTGGGTTTCTTACTAATCGAGTGATTAGTGGATTCCATAGTCAGCTGTTGGGAATTCCTATGTGGGATGACATTGTTTAGATTCCCTTGTGGGTGTGTTGGTACCAGTGGACATGTTGTTTGCTAGGAAGTCCATACAAGGTATTAATATATGTGGGATTTCGCAAATGGATTTTTTTACCATGGAATAATTTTAGAGGGACCTATATTTAAGGTGGTTTTGAGGACCGTTGTGAACTCCATGGTTAGTGTACTTTTCTCTTTTATATTCCATTTGGGAATGCTATTTATTGAGTATTATTTATAGTCTATTGAGGGATGTTTTACATGTTTCTGCATTGGTCTTGTCTTACGTTTTGGGATGATCAAGAGGAACCCATCATAGGGTGTCCTTATCATTATATGGATTTTTGTATTTTTATAATCATTAGACAAGTGTGGCCAGATAGCTTGTGTGTAGCAAGGAAGTCCCTAGTTAGATGTAACTTTGTTCTGTGAACTTGCAGTACATGGGGATAGAATTTTGGTTAGCCTTAAGGCATGTCATTGAGAGTATGTGGTGTATAATTTTTGGATGTTGAGATCTGGAGTGTTGAGAGAGAGCCTATGATAGTTTTACTAAGAGTGGATCGACATTTCTAGTTTTTTAGTATGGATGGTGGGTTCAAGGTTGGATCATTCCATGTTTAGTTGGACTTTTTCCATGAAGTTTGTTGAATTTTATTATAAAGAACTTGTTTTGATGAGAATACCCTTGAAAAATCTTGAATTTGACCAATGTTTTGATTTTGTCATATCATCCATTGTCTTTTTGTGGTTATATGGGATTAGAAAACTAATTAATTATCTAGATGAGTATATCCACCCTCTATTTGAGTGTGTGCCCTTTCTAGAGTGTATTCCAGCCAGAGAGATTCGGAGGAACTCAAAGAGTGGGTTTTATGTATGATGGATTTAGTTATGTTCTTAGGGCCATAAATTCTATGGTATCTAGGATTATGTTTTTAAAAGAAGTATTTTTGGGTCTATAGATGGTGCTCAATTCATTCTATATGACCTTTGATATTGATAGGTTCCTTAGTTGTGTTGATCTAGATGTTTATCTCACAAGTTGAAATCATTCTATTAGAGTACTAGAACTTGGTAGATACACTTTTTCTTATGGGCACCTATGGTAAAACCCTGGTCCACGATATTCTTGAATATTGAATTTATATATCTATGATTTCATTAATAGATATTTTGAAGGTGTCAGTTTTCATGTAGCCAGGATATCCACATTCATTAAAGCCTCTGGTGAGGGTTAGATTAGGGAAAGACTTACCTACGGTGTTAAATTAGAACTCAAAATTGAAAACTTTATTGTTTTTTTACCCCTTAATGCAATTGTTTATATATATTGTATATATTATTATTCTTCATCTAGGATGTTAATATCATGTGTTCATGCAGTTGTTTTGATAGAATAATATGGGTTCACCATTAGGGGTGGCTGACTATCAATTATTTCTCATCCCCTATACATGAATATCAGTGTGCGTGCAGAATTTATGTATGAATTATTTTTGGTGGAAAGGTTTCATGATGGATAGGTATGAGGCCCAATTCTTTCTAATCTAGTGGAGCCACTTGTGTTGAGCCTCATGATCAGGCTAGTGTAGCTCACACATCTTCAAGACTGGGTTTGAGGTTTGGATTAGTGTCAGTATAAAATATTTTTTTATTTTTTGAATTTTTTTTAAATGTGATCAGTCTATTGGGGGAACATTTTTTTTCCTTATTTGAGTATGTATGACTATATTCTACATTCCATTTATTATATAATTTCATTTTTTTAGTTTGTTTTTTATGTGAACTCTAATGTTTTTCCTTGTAAATGAGGGTGGTTATTTTCAGTTGACATTAATCTTTGAATAGAGGGTATATTCTCCCTAAGGTATATCTTAGACCCTCAATGCTAGTTTGAACACTCTAGCTTTTTGGGGTGGCACATTTGAGGTCTTATGGAAGTCTTGATCGGGTGACATGTCTAGTCAATTTAGGATGATTCATTAGAAAATGATATCGGTGCTATTTGGTTTTTTATTTATGTAATTGGTAAATAGATGTTCTTGGAATGAGTTTTAACATGTAATTAATATCATACTAGTTTCATGTTTACACTTTTGTTGATACGAAGATTTTGTTTCTACGGAATAAGAGCATTATTGTTGGATTTCATTTTTACTATTGTCTTATTTCACCTAGCTTGACACACATGGATTTATGGGTTTATGGTTTATAATGAGTTTTATATTTTGTTCCTGAGGAGGCTAATTTTGATGTATTAGTATAGTAATGTAGGATTCACATAACATATTACCATCATTGGTATTTTAATAATGATAGAGTTTCAGTTGTTTGAAGTGTTAGAATCTACTCATATGGTGGTTTTTCATGTAAGTACTTGGTAATATTCAGCTCAACTATTCTGCATGTATATATATATATATTTTATTATGATGACCGAACATGTCGATCTTATGAAGAGTTGTTTTTTGGTGATGTAGACACATTATCTTCATTTAGGGATGCATGTAGACCAGTGTGGGTTGGTAATGGGTTAAACGTTCCCTATTGGTGGCTTGATGATGGAAAATATTGCTCAGATATATTTGGATTTGGCTTGAGTCTCACTAAGATGGTGGCTCCCCTAAATTCCTAGATTCTTATTCTTTATAAGGGAGAAATTTTTTCCATGTATTTTTTGTTAGGTATTATTAGGGGGCCCATGTGCTTGCTATCAGTAATGGATTGGGTGGGTGTGGATGTTCATCCTTGGTGGGGTATTTGAGGTCTTGTATCATCTAGGTGCGGTAAGGCATGTATATTCCTAGTGTTTGATAAGTAGAGAACTTCAAGCGATCCCTATTTCATGGATGTATGGATATGTAAGGATTAGTTTGACCACCGGCCCTACTAATTTTTTGTTGTAACCTGGGTAGAATAATGGATTCATTGATCGATACTTGTGGATTTGGATTGACACATGAGTGGTGGGTGTTTTTTTAGTTGATCATTGATTAAGGGTGATGGGTAGATGTCGAATATGAGTGCCCAGGGTGCTATAGTTTTCTAGAGTTTACCATAATGAGGAGGATGGTAAGTTGATTTAGGCATATTAGGCATATTTAGAAGAGACCTAGCACATATGATAATGATTTAGTGTTATTTTTCAAGATTGGTTTAAGGGAATTTTTATGGTGGGTAGTGAACCATTGGATTTTGGAGGTCGCGAGGCTCATTAATGTGTTTTATTGAGAGTAAAGGATATGAGTTTTCTAATGGTTGTCAGACATGTGTAGTTTGGTCATGTTAATCCATTTAGTTTATTAATAAATGTATCAAGGGCCACATTGTTTTAAATTTAGATTGCTGAGTGATGATGCATATACTCTTATGGTGAAGAGAATCATATTTGTTGTTGTTAAAAATATATCATGTTTGAATAGAGTTGTGGGGGATATAAAACCAGTCATTTGGTGGTTAAAATATCATACTTGTTGAACAATAATGCTTCTTGAGGGAAAAAATCATTTGTGGTGTGGATTTTGTGATGATCTGTGTCCTCACGGTATGGGAAAATTAGAGGAAATTTTATCCTTTTTATTCTCTAGAGTGTTTCGTGGAAATGGTAATTTCTATTATAATATGATATATTATAATTTTTATGACCATTTTATTGGTCCTGGAAAAGGGTGTTTACCCTAGGAAAATACTTTGTTAAAAAAGTGAGATATTTAAATTTTCACACAATATTTAATATTTATTTAATATCATATTAATTTCTTAACATGTTTCTGTTTGGTGATATGGTTTTAAAAGTAGCATCTAATTGAGATTGTATCTTTAACATTGATTCAGTAGTAGGGTTTTTTTCCTAGGTGAGGTATAACATTGCGTCAAGTGCTATGGTTGAGTCTGATTCCATTTTCTTTTCATTTTCATTTTCATTTTTTACTTCTTTTTATCTTTCCCCCCTTTTCTTATTTTGTTTTACCATTGTATTTACAAGTACTACAATATGGGTTTCCCATATTGGGGTATTTGGATAAGAGTGTGAGAGTAAGGGAATAAATATGGGGAGGATGTGGCACCTCTTGAGGAACTCATCCATAGGTAAATCGAGGCTCGACGGGTGTGTGACACTATTCTGATAAGAATATTCAGTGGAATACATATATATGGTAGGCAATTATTTTTATTATTCCCTAAATACTTTTAGTTTATGTTTTATTAACTTTTAATGTCTTTAATGGGTTTTTTGGGACGCCATGTGAATCAATATGTGGGGTTTCCGGAAAAATCGGTGGTTTTTTTCCTTTTTGGAGATTTTCTATTTAGGAAAACTAAAGGTCAAAATGTGTGGTTCATTGAACACATTATGTGTGTTCTTATTATTAGGATAAGGTGATTCTTTTTCTACACATCGTTTATTAGGGGTACATTCCATGTAGTGGTGATTTTAGGTCTACCAAGGGCACATAGGTCTATGTAGGGTACACAGTTAGAATCCATGAAAGGTACACATCCAATGGAAGTGTACAATGATTTTATAGGCACTGTTTGTGAACGTATAACCACGTATATGGTGGGAGACCCCACTTGGGGTATATTATATATATGGTCGGCACACTCCGTGTATTTTGATGGTTTACACATCGAGTGGGGTTGAGGCACATGAGAAGGTCTCCATGTGGGGTAACACACCATGTACCAAAAGGAACACACCTTGTACTTTGGGAAAGTACATGTAAAGTGTCCTAAGGAAACAAAATTGGTTGGTCATTTAAGGGTACACTCTATGTATCCAAAGTGCATGATGTGTACCCTATGTACACGTCGTGTACCCAAGTACACACTGTGTACTTTTTTTCCTTGGCATATTTTCTCTATTTTCAACCTGGTGTTGGAATTCACATTTATGTTTTTCATTCAGAGTCATTTACCACATATATCATGATTATGGAATCCATTTTTAATTTAGTTGTTTTATAGATGGGGATTTATAAAGTGAGAGTACTATAGGAGTATTTCCTTATGTTTTGGTTTCGAAATACACCTCAGAATTGGCTAGTGAGTTTCGACGCTTGAGTGAGGGTTGTACACTTAGTGATTAGTCTAGATTGATCATTCCATGGATATATGTTTGAGGTTATTTTGATGGATTCCAAAAGATAGTATAAAACGTTATCTATAAGGATATCTGGGTTTATCCTACATGATGGGACCATTTTCTCAATGTTAGATCATATGAGGATTCAATTATGTTTCTGAGGATCAGGGCTTCCAAAGAATTTGGGTTGGGTTGATGTTATGTAATTATAGGTATGTTCGAGTGACATTGATATATTATGATGAGCCTGTGGGAATTTTGAAAATTCATTAATATAATGGTTACTAATTGAGTGATCAGTAGATTTTTTAATTAAATGTTGAGAATTTTCATGTCGCATAGAGTATTTTGGATGATATTTAGTAAAGGTGGGTGCCCATGGATGAGTTATTTTTTGGGACAATCAAATGATATTTTTTGGTGTGGGATTTTCCCTAAGGTTTGGATTATACTGAGTAACCATTTTTGTGGGTCACACATTTGAGTTTGATATGAAGACCTTTGTGAATTCTCTAGAATCCATCCTCTGATTTTGGATTTCCATTGAGAATGTCATTGATCCAGGATTAGTTATATAACATTGAGGGATGTTTGGGATATCTTGGTTCTCGGCATGAACTGTGCTTTTGGACAAGCTAGAGGAAACCCTCTTAGGGTTTCTTGATCTTAATGTGGATTTTGTGCCTTTTCATAATATTTTTTATGGGAATTTTTTGAGAGCTTGAGTGGATAAAGTGAGTCCCTAGTTAGATGTCTCTTTGTATCGTGACCTCGGGGACCATGGAGGTCCCAAATTTTGGTTGGCCTTGAGATGGGTTTTTGAGATCCTATGGTCGTTATTTGTTAGTGCTTGAGATCGTGGGTATTGATAGAGGCCATATAATCATCAACCCTGGTAGCCCATAGCCAATTTCTTACTTCATTACATTATAATAAGATATAAGGAATTACATCCCAAAGGACATAATAGTTTTGTAGTATTTGTAAACTAGATACCTAATTGTGTCTTGTATAACATTTGAAAACACAAATCAAGATATAATATTTTTTTTTCAATAATAAATTTATGCCATCTAGAATATCCAATCATATAAATCATAGAAAACTCCATGGATTCTTTTGGAAATGAATCAAAATAATGGTGAGATGAAATGCTCACTGAGGGTGAAGTATAACAGAAGAAGTCATAAATCAATAGGCATGATCAAAATGAAAAAGTAAATAGCTGAGCACACATTGCATTTAGAAAAATGGATATGGAATAATCAATATTTAAATTTAAATAAATGAAATTCCATTCCATTTAATCAATAAAATAATAATGAAATGAATCAATAGATAATAGCATAGAGAAAATATCATGGAAAATGATAACTAAATTCTAAATGAAAGAAATTATATATTATTAGACATCATTTCTTAAGAACGTGATACCCTTACAATCAATACCATTCACAAGACGGTTCAAAATAATGGTAAAATCCTATTTAATGATAGCTTAACTAATTTTCATCATGAGACCGGGTAATGCATTGAGGGGATATTTAATGTCATGAACCACCCCTCACTTAAGATACAAGTAATTCCCCATCTATTGAATAATCTATTTGATACAAGAATCAAAATAATTTATCTTAAAATATCTATATTGAGTTAAAGACATAGATATATCAATATTTCACCATTTAATTAAATAACTTTTAATTTAAAATGAATATATAAATTGGACATGATTTAAGAAAAAATAATATCCATGATCAACAATACAAATATTTTCACGAACCAACCTAGGCCGACCCAAAACTGGTCACCTGAGTCAGTCTGCGGCAAGGCCCAATGGGTATTCCTGATCCACACGGGCTGGAAACTAGTTACAGGAATCAAGACAAAAAAGTGGAAACTATTTGACCCATAAATGAAATACAAAAAAATTAAACAATTAAATAAATAGAAAACTGAAAAATATAGTATACCAATAATAATAGAAATAAGATAAACTGGATATACCTCCATGTGACCTTCAAGGTCACCACCTAATTCAGAACCAAGTTTCTATAAGAGTGATCTAGCACTAATGGAACCCAAAAAAGAGACGAAACATGAAACTGGAGAGATATAATAGGTATGAGAACCAAAATGATTAGTAGGGATGCCAAATAAAGACCAATGAGTCCAAAGGTTCCCATTCCCAAAATAGTCCAAAGATAGAAGTTTAAAATTCAATTATAAAAGTAGGTTTTATCATTTTAATAAAGAATATCATATTCCAATTTTTTTTAAAAAAAATTTACATCTGCTACAAATCATCTCTAAAACCAATTTCTATTTTTGAAGAAAACCCAATACAAGAAAGACCAAGACTATTCTAAAAAGGAAAAATTTGTACAATATAATCTATAAATAAACTATAACAACATAGAGTAAACACTAAATATAAATAATAACCTCAGACGATCCTAAAGATCCCTAGAAGACCCATGGATGCAGTCCGTTCAGAACCACTTACATGTTTATGGTGAAGATCCTAAGTTCAGAACCAACCATCTTCTTTAACATGGAATCACTTATGGAGCATCCCTGATAGCCTATCTACAACTACTGGAGGGTATTAACCCATCTAATTGGGGTTGGAAAGCAACTGTCACTCAATAAACAAAGAGAATCCTACAAACCTGTGGTGGTAATGATATTATGTAAGTAGGAGGCCCACACATGTGTGACTCACCATACCTTTCACCACCACACATTCCTTCCCCAAACACAGACACACTATACAATAAGTCATAAAATTTTATCCCCCTATAGATGTGCACCCTAAATGTATACATACATACTTGTATCACATATTAAAATCATTTCATCCAAAGTACCAATCCGGATGCGATAACTTGTAACCATTTAAGACATTTCAAAAAAAAAAAAAGTTTCCAAATGGGCACACACATTTATCCAATCTGAAATCCTTTAAAAATATTAACACAAGTACAACTATTGGATTGAATGTTCCAACCGGGCTTTTAGATTGACATAACCAAAAACTCTACTAAAACATCACAAAAACACTATTCTCTTATTTATGATGCCAAATGAGCCCTTATATTCCAAAGACACACCCAAACTCTTCAGGATTACTAAAGGGACATTACACTTTTCAAAACATACACCGAAGCATTCTTCAAGTCCAAATTGACCAAACCTTGAGAAACACATTGAAAACCAATTTTAAGAACCACATCATAGAAAACACCTCATTTAGAAAGGATTTTCCATTTATAAAACCAATATTTCACGAAAAAACCGACTTAAGGGATCACCTTAATTTGATGACATATCCATCTGTGAACCTAGTGCACCTATGAATGTGCCACCATCTAGTGACACACCAAAAACATGTGAAAAAATCAAAAACCAATTCCATAAAACACCCATTGCCTTTAAAACCATGTCCAACAACTACCTTATCTAGAAAACATAAAACTATCCCTTTAAAAACCATTAAACCCGTCCCAAAACATTTTAACAAATTTAACAAACCATACCATTTCAAAACCATATACTCTAGTGAAACTTTACAACAAAACAAACATTTCAAAAATAACATGAGAGCTACAAATTTCAAAAGAACCCCTAATTTCATTTAATGGAACCGTACTATTTAAAATGAACACCCTAGGTGCCAAAATCCTATTCTTTTCACTTGATGATCATTCAAAATTTAATTTTAATAAATTCAATCAACTGAAAAACACCATTTACATCTACCTACAGGTATAAAATACGTTTAAATAACATTTAAAAATTAATTAAAACATACAGGTTCTTATGGAGAGTTATAGAAAAGAGAAAATTGAAACCACAAACCTCAAATCAAGTGCAGACATGATAGAACCTCAAAAGAAGGAATAACAATGCCCCGTAGACCAGCCACACAACCTAAACAATGATAAAAATGAACAAACAAGAACCCAGATGATTAGGGTTATGCCAAGTTGATGGAAAACCCAAAAACAAATGGAATACATCAAACTGGAGGGGAGAGGGAAATCAGTGAAGTGGGATGCTAGCCAGAAGAGGGAGCCGAAGAAGGGTGGATGCGTTGTAAAGGGCCGGAGGAAAGGGATGGCTGGAGCACTAGAGTTTGGTGGGGGAAGGGGGGGTTCTAATGGGATGTTTCGTGCATGCACAATAGAGAAGTGACATCCCACACTATATAAGGTCAGAGTAGAGTGCATTAGAAGAAGGGGGTTGGGCCACTGAAATAGGAGAAGTAAGGGGAGGCCCCGATTGTGCGTATAGTGGGAGAGCCTGAGGGCATTGGACGATGCAAAGGGGAAGGGTGGGGTGGGGTGGGGGGCTTGAATAAGGCAAGGGTAATGCACTACATCAAGGAACCAGATTTTATTTTTTAAATAATAATAATAATAATAATAACAATAATCGTAATAATAACAACACTAATAATAATTATTATTATTATTATTATTATAATAATAAAAAGAAAAAGATAAATTTATTAATACTAATAATTATATAAATAAAATTAATATTATAAAGAATAACAATATTATTGTATTCATAATAATATATGAACATTATTTTTAATATTAATCACCCTTTTTAATTCATTATTTCATTTTTTATTTTATTTCCAAGATCAATTATATTACCCACTATTTTAATAATAATAATAATAACATCTTTATTATTATTAACAAAAAAAACCTCTTAATGTTTTGTCTCACCTTTCTCATTTTATCTTCATTTCATTTATTTATTCAAAATATTTGCAACAACACAACTCTCTTATAGCCATATGTGCAGTTGAGAAAACCACGCTCAAATCATGCCACTAGACACTGCCCACTACATGGCTGAGATTCAAACTTGTTGCATGATTTTATAAACCACAATCAAACCACACTGTATAACTTCAAATCACTAGGGAATCCATGTGGGAACCACGAACTTACCCCTAACCATGAAGGCTGACCGTACAATAGTGAAAAATAATCCAAAACTCAAAATAAAAATTAATGTAATTAAAATAGTAAATCAACTAGGTCGGGTGTAAAAATTCTCCCCACCACATAACTTTCTTCCCCCAGAATGTCACCAAGTTGAATGTTGGTCAAGAATTGAGTACATGCTTGATAGAACCAAAAGAACTAAGTAATTTCAGTGGTGACTATTTATTCACCCCCAAGTCACACCTGACCTATCTAGATGAAACTATAACCCAAGATAAGGAGAGAAAATGAGGGTATTCTCCCCAGCATAAACACTCAACTATTACTATATTATCAAAAACCGACACCACCACCACCAAAGAGGCTGGGAAACTCACAAAAATAAGTTTACCCAAATAGATAATACAAGAACAAAAACAAGAATCAATTATTCCATAGGTACTTATGTTTCCAAATAAACAGATCTTAACCATGATTATTCCATACAAGGTCCAAAGAAACATTTAAGAAAAACACACGATTTAGAAAAACACATCTATGGAAATCAGACTACATGTATTATAATAGAATGATTGCATCATAACATCATGACGATACAATGACCTTACAACAATGTCAAATAATTAACAGTAGAAAAAAATATTAAAAGACTTTAAATGTAACACTCCCAATAGAGAACACAAATCCCGTGATAAGGCTTCACAACCATAGAAACTCTTGACTGCGTGAGAGCTTCACCCTGAGACCTATGGTTGTGGCTCTGATGGCAGAATCATCTTATTCCTCACAGTCAAGAACTAGCATCCCCGAATCAAAATGTCTTATTCGGGTGACTCTTTCTACAAAACTTCTCTAGATGACCCAAATAGCGGAAACAATGGCACGTATTTAGTGTGATGTGAGATAAGTGGTTCGAGTGCCCGAACTGACCCCACTAGTATAACACATGAGGATGATCCTAGAAATGGAAACCAAATTCGAAAAAAGAAAATATTAAAAACTAGGTCCCTCTGGGACACCATTCTCTCAAATGGGAAACCTTTATGGGAAACGAGATACCCTAGGTTTCCAAATATATGCACTATGGAGACCAACTCTTCTAGAAACGCCTCATCCACCAGCTTCTCAAAATGATGGTCTATTGAAAAGAAGGCCCACTCTTTGATATCTGGACAAAGACCCTCGATAATGAGAGAAGTAGTTATCAAATCCTATGATTCTACCTCAAATTAAAACGAAAAAAATTTCCTTGAAATGGTCAACATATCCCTTCACTGTCTATTAGCCTTGTTGAATACGCATGATCTATTCCATTTTCTTCATATTTAACTCTTCAAGTATGAGCCACCAGATGAAGATGTATTTAAAGGCATCCCACATCATCTCAACTTTAATTTATAGAGAGGAAAATACCTCCAATTCGTCTTGAGATGGACCTTTTAACCGACCCAAAACGACACAAAATGTGATAGTTCCACGAGTTTCCAATACCCTGAAGACATGCTCGACCACGTCAAGACACTCTTCTACCTCAAATAGAGCCTAATAACTATGAAGAATAGACAATTTCCAAGAAGGTAAAAAAACTGGGCATTAATTATCAGAAACCTTGGGGACCTTTCTGGGTGGAATTTTCTGAACAACATATAAAATAGAAAGCCAAAACCAATATCATGAAGAAGAAACATGAATAAAGGTACATTCATCCAGAAAAATCCAAAAAAAGATAAAAGTATCCATGAAAATCACTTCCAAATCCACCCCATTATATTTAAATTTTATATACCACTTTAGAAATTTCAAAACATTTGAAAGAAATCATATTAAATTTCAAAACCACTTTAGAAAAACAAGGTCAAACCATTACTTTCAAATACAAACTCAAGAAATCCCATGAACCATTTCAAATGTGTTATTTCATTTTAATTCATGCATTCTCACATGATCATTCCAGACACATTCCCCCACATGTGAAAACATTCATAATGACCACCATGGGACGCACCAAGAAATTTAAAAGAGAGCATCTTCATTTCAAAATTTTTTCATTTAGAATAGTAAAACGAACATAAAAAATTTAAATCCATTTTATGAAAGCACTTTAATTCCCAAATCTATTATCTTTTTTAAATCCCATACATAGACAAGAACAAAACGAATCCCAACTTACACCAAACGACTGGGAGGAGTCAGTAGCGTCCATGCCCAACCTTGCGACATGGTTGTGATCCATGCCCCAAGTAGGAAATAAAACTAAGAGGAACTTTAACTAGGTACATGGACTCAACTTGGGTCACTTTTACATGTGGGGTCATAATGTGACATCAGATCACCTTTGTTTTCATACCTCAATCCATAATAAGAACAGAAGACCCGAATCCCGAACTACCATTGATAACATAATGATCAGTGTGAGAAAGAGTTTGCAACGATCTTCTTGCACCAACCTACTCCATTATGATAGTCCTAATCTCCATCTACCAGGAACCCCGAATGAAAATAGAATCCTTTAATACCATTTTTTCATGAACCAACCTAGTCGATCGTAAATCAGTCTCCCGAGCCGGTCTGCAGTAAGGCCCGAAGGGCGTTCCCAATCCCCACTGGCTAAAAACTAGTACCAAACATCAATACTAATAAGTGAAAATGATTCGGATCATAAATAATTAAAAAATAAATAAAAAATTATATAAATAAAAAACTAAACAATAAAAAAAACCACTAATTTCAGAAAGAAGATTGGCTACACATACCTCCATGTGAACTTCTAGGTTACCACCCAAATTAGAACCATGTTTTCTTCGAGTGTGATCCAGAACTAACAGAATTTAAACAAGAATAAAAACCTACAAATGGAAAGATATAATAGGAATGAGCACGAAAATTCTAAGTAGGGATTCCAAAGAAAAACCACTATGTCAAAAGGTACCCTCTCCCAAAATAGTCCAAAAACAGTAGTTTTCAATACAATTATAAAACTATGTTTTATAATTTTAACAATTAATATCATTTTCCCATTTAAAAAAATCCAACACCCACTACAAATAAAATACAAAACAAATTTCCATTTTATGAAGAAAAACCAAAACAAGATAGTCAGAGACTATGCTAAAAAGGAAACATATAAATAGTACAAGATGGAAATAAATCGGCACAATAGAAATTACACAAGTAGTATAAATAACAACCATAGTTGATCCTAAAAATCCCTAGATGACCCTTGGATTCACTCAGTTTGGAACCACCTACCAGGATATAGAGAATCTTTTATGTCCATAACCAATTACCTACCCCGACCTGGCCTCACAAGTGGCACATCACAACTAGAATATCTACAACTTTAGGAGGGTACTAACCTATCTAATCTGGTCTAATAAAAAACCACCACTCGATCAACTAAAAGAAACATGGGAACCTATGGTGGTAATAATAAAATTTAAGTAGGAGGCCATCACACGTGTGACTCACCATACCTTCCGCCACCACACCTACCTACCCAAAACATGAACACTCTACACGACAGCCTAAAATGGTTTATCCCCTATAAAGGTACCCCATAAATGTGTAAATACTTACTTGGATTATATATTCATATCATATCCTCAAATTTTCCACCCAGGCTGCTATAATATGTGTCCATTTAAATATTTTACAAAACAAAAAGGTTTCCAAATGGGAACAAACAAATATCCAATCCCAAATCCTATAAAAAGATTAACACAAGCACCAATTTTGGATAGAAAGTTATAAATTATACATTAGATTTACTTAACCTTAAATGTTACTAAAACATCTTAAACAAAGACGTTCTAATATTTATGAGTCCAAACATGCCCTTAAGTTTAAAACACACACCCAAACACTTCATGATTACCATAGGGGCCCTTAAAATTTTCAAAACTCACACCAAAGAATGCGTCAAGGCCAAATGGGGAAAAAACTATGAAACACATTGGAAGATATTTTTAGAAACCACATCATATACCAAACTTTATTTAAAATGTATGAACCATTTATAAAACCAATCTTTCAAGAAAACATTAAATTAGGGAATCACCTTCATTTGATGACATATCCATGCCTGCACCTAGTGAACCAATGGATGTTCCAACATCTAGTGACACACCAACAACCAATGGAACAATCAAAAACCATTTCCATAAAATACCCATTACCTTGAAGACCATTTCCAACCACCTACCTTATCTAGAAAACATAAAACTATCCCCTTAAGAACCATTAAACCCTACCTAGAACATTTTAACACATTTATCAAACCATACCATTTCAAAACCATATACCCTAGACCAAATTTACAACCAAACAAAAAAAATTCACAAATACATGAGGGAGAAACATTTCACAAGATCCCTTAAATTCACTTTAAGGGAACCTTAGAATTTAAAATGAACGCCTTAGGGACCAAAATCCTAGGCATTTTACATGAAGATCATTAAAAACATATTTTTAATAAATTAAATTAACAAGAAAAGATCATTTTCATCTACCTATTGGTATAATAGATGCGAAAATAACATTTCAAAATTATTTAAAACATAAAAGTGCCTATAGAGTGTTCCGGAAAAGAGAAAGTTGGAAATGTCAACCTCAAATCAAGTGAGGAAATGATAGAAGCTTAACGGAAGGAATAAAAATGACAGCTGGCCAAACAAACACCCTAAACAATGATAAAAACTCACAAACAAGAACGTAAATGATCACGGTTAGACCAAAAAGATGAAAAAAATGAATACTACCAACTATAGGGGAAAAGATAGTCAACGAAGTGGGATGATGGCTGGAAGAGGGCACCCGAGCAGGGCGAAGGCACTGTGTAGGGCCGAAGAGAATGGATGGCCAGAGAGCTGGAGTCCAGAAAGGGAGGGTGGAGAGATCTGCTAGGATGGTTCCTACAGGCACAAGAGAGCAGGGGCATCGCCCGCTGGAGCAGGGTACAAACGAATTAGGGGATGCTTCCACCAGAATAAGAGCAGCAAGGGGAGGCCCGGGTCGTGCACACCAAGGGATACCCATAGGGTGCTGGATGATGAAAAGGGGGTCAGAGGGGGGGGGTGGCTTGAATAGGGTTGGGGGAATGTGATAAATCATGGAACCCAATTAATAATAGTAATAATAGTAATAATATTATTATTAAAAAAAGAAAACAATCTAAATTTATTAATACAAGAAATAATTATAATAATAATAACATTTTCATAATAATATATGAATAATATTATTAATATTAAGAACCATTTTTTAATTAATTATTTCATTCATTATTTTTTTTGAGAACAATAATATTATGAACAATTTTAATGATAATAATAACATCTTTATTATTGTTACAAAAACATGCTCCTAATTTTTAACCTCACCTTTCTCATTTTATCTTAATTTCATTTAATCATTTAAAATACTTGAAACCGCACTGTCAGGCTATGGCCAGAGATGTGGTTGACAAAACAATGGTCAAACTGTTCCACTCGACACTACCCACTATAGGTATGAGCCACACGCTTGTCACACAGTTTTATAAACCATGCACAAGTATTTCACCATAACTCTGACTCACTCAGGAATCGGTGCGTGCACCACACAGTTTCCCCAAATCATGCGGGATAACCCTTCAATAGTTAAAAAGAATCCTAAACTCAAAATAATAATTAAAGTAATTAAAATAATAAATCAAACAGGTTTTTTGTGTGACAATTTTCCCCACCACATAACTTTCTACCCCAAGATATTTACCAAGTTGAATGTTGGTCAAGAATTGAGTCCATGCCCAACAAAACCAATAGAACTGAGAAAATTATGGGGTGACTATTTATCCCCCCAAGTCACAGATGACTGATCAAGAAGAAACTACACCCCAAAACAAGGGGAGAAAATGAGGGGGTTCTCCCCACTATAAGGACTCCACTTGCACTGATGTTTCAAAACCTGACAACACCACCACCACCATCGAGAATTAAGAACTCCCAACCCAAACTCATTCAATTTCCCTGCACTACCAAACCATACTACCAACGATTAATTAAAAAACCCACTATGAGGGAATATGAAAAACTAGGACACAAGGACAAGAGAACCAACAAAGACCATTATTTTTTTTCATACTAACTTAGAACACCCCCAACAAGTCTTGGAAACTCACAAAAAGAAGTATACACAAACAAAAAAATCCAAGCACAACTACATGCATCAATTCTTACACAGGTACTTACATCTCCAAAAAAACATATCTAAACCGCGATCAGTACATATAAGGGATAAACACACTTTTATGAATAAACAGATGATTTAGAAAACGAACTCCACACAAATAGAACAACGTTTATTATTATAGAACAAGTCCATCATAACTTCATGACAATAAAATTAACTTACAAAAATTTCAATACTATAATATGATAAAAAAAGAACAAAAATACTTTAAATGTTCTACTCCCAACACATAATAGAAAACCCAGACTAAGGGTTCACAACCCTAGCAACTTCTGCTTGTGCAAGAGCTTCACCCCAAGACCCATGGTTGGGGCTTCAATGAAAGAATAACCCCCTACCACAATGTTAGGTGCATGAATCCCCTGATAAAAAAATATTCTTCAATAGACACTTTCTAAAAAACTTCTCTAGATGACCCATATAGTCGCAATGATGGGAGGTCTTCAGAGTGACGTGGGATTACAACTTCGAGTGCCCGAACCGGACACAATGGTTCCACCCATGAGGATGATACAATGAACTAGAATCCACAATCAATAAATAAGATTTAAAAAAATAGGTCCATCTAGAACACCCTTCTCACTAGATGGGGAACCTTCACGACCAAGCGAATACACAAAATTTCCAACCATTTGTGCTCTGGTGTCCAACTTATCTAGGAACGCCTCATCCAATAACATCAAGAAATGATGAATATTAGAAGGGGGACCCAATCCCGGATCTCTATATGAATACCGCGATGAAGAGAAAAGTCTTAATCAAATCATGCAATGCTACCACTAGAGAAAAGGACACATGTTTCTTGAAATGGTCAACATATTCCTTCACTGTCCATTGGCCTTGTTGAATATGAATCATCTCTTCCATTTTATTTTTATTTACATCTTAAAATATGAACCATCATATGAAGACATATTTCAAGACATCCCATGTCATACAAACTTTCATTAATGGTATGGTGAACAAAACAAATTAATTCAAAGCGGGGCCCTCATACAGACCCAAACGACATGCACTTTGACACATTTGGGAGTTTCCAATACCCTAAAGATGCACTCAACTTCTACAAGGATCTCTGGTGCCACTAAAAGACCCTGATCACCATGAAGAATATGCAATGTATGAGAAGGACCAGAAACTGGGCATAATTTATCAGAAACCTTGGGGACATTTCTAGGAAGAATTTTTTGAGCAAAATATAGAACCAAAATCCAAAACCAAGTTCAATATGAAGAAACAAGAATACAAATACTTTCCTCCAGAAACAAACAAACAAATATAAAAATATACAATAACTTCACATTCAAAATCCACCACTTTTTATTTACATTTTAATCCCACTTCAGGGATTTTAAAACCATTTGAGAGAAATAATTTTCCATTTATAAACAACTTTAGAAAACAATGTCAAGCCATTAATGTCACATACACAGCCAAGAAATTTCATGAACCATTTCACATGTTGTAATCTGTTTTCATTCATACATGCCAGCACACACATTCCATACACATCCCCCACATGTGCAAACATTTATAAGGATCATCATGGGACACATAAAACCATTTAAAAGAGAGAATCTTCATTTCAAAACTATTTTCATTTAAAATTTTAAAACCCACTTTAAAAATATAAAACCATTTGAAGAAATCATATTCATTCCCAAAACCATTTTAATTTTTAAAATACCTCACACCAGCCAAAACAGAATGAAGCACAACTTACACCAAACACCTAAGAGGATGGACTAGCATTAATGCCCAACCTAATGACATGGTAATGAGCTGTATCCCACATAGTAAATAACACTAAGTGGAACATTAACTAAGAACATGAACTCAAAGTGGTTAACTAATCAATGTGGGATCAAAACATGACACAGTCTCTCATATGTTTTCATCCCTTAATCCAAAATAAGAACAAAACACTTAAATCCCGGACTACCCTTGGTAACTTGAGGATTATTGCGAGTAACTGTTCGAAATACTCTTTATACACCTACATCCCGGGTATAGGTAGTTATAATATCAATCTACCAAATAACCTAAATAACAATTTCTTCCTTTGTGACCATTTTCTCATAAGCCAACCTGGGTCAACCCTTAACTGGTCACTCAAGTCGGTCCGCGACAAGGCCCGAAGGGTATTCCCAATTCCCATGGACTAGAAACTAGTGTTGGGAATCAAGAATAATATGTGGTAATGATTAGGACAATAAATTATCAAAAAACCAAAAAATAATTTAATAAAAAAAAACTCAACAATATCAAAAACCACTAATAGCAGAATGAAGAAAAATAACACATACCTCCATGTGAACTTCTACATCACCACCTAACTCAAATCCATGTTCTCTCTAAGAGAGATCTAGTACTTACGGAACCTAAACAAGATACTAAACCTTCAACTGGAATGATATAATAGGTGTGAGCACCAAAATGCTCAGTATGGATTCCAAAGAAAAACCACTGAGTCTAAAGGCTCTGTTTCCCAAAATAGTCTAAAGGTAATTATTTGAAATAAAATTATAGAATTATGTTTTAAAATTTTAATAACCAATATTAATTTACCATTTAAAATAATCCAACACCATCTACAAATCATCTCCAAAACCAATTTCCATTTTATGATGAAAAACCTAAACAAGAATGACCAAGATTATAAAATAAAGTAAAAATATATTCAGTACAAGCTTGAAATTATTTGGCACAAAGAATCATAAACAAGCATTATAAAAAATAACAACGAGCGATTCTATATATCCCTAGAAGATCCATAGGCACAATCGGTTCAGAACCACCTGTTAGCATATGGTGAAGCTCCTATGTCCATAACCAGCTCACTTCCCTAACCTAGACTCACTGGTGGAAAATCCCTTCTGGACTCTCTATAATCCTAGGAGTGTACTAACCCATCTAATTTGGGATATCAATAAACAATCACTTGATCAACTAAAAGACACTCTGGAATCGGTGGTGGTAATAATACAGTGTAAGTAGCAGGCCCTCGCATATAAGACTCACCTTACCTTCCACCACTGCACTTGCCTACCACAAAAACGTACACTATATAAGGTAACCCATAAAGGGTTATCCCCCCTTAGAGGTTCCCCATAAATGTATACATACATACTTGTAACACATATTCACATCATATCATCAAAGGTAAAAACTAAGCCACTATAACATGAAACCATTTAAAACAATTTACAAAATAACAAGGTTTCCAAACGGGAACACACAATTATCCAATCCCAAATACATTAAAAATATTTACACAAGAACCATGTTTGGATTAAAAATGCCTATCTGGCCTTTATCTCGACATATCTGACACCATTACTAAAACATCAGACAAAACCCATTGTCATATTTATGAAGCCAATCATGCCCTTAAGTTTCAAACACAAACCCAAACTCTTCACGCTTACCACATGGGCCCTTATACTTTTCAAAACTGACACCAAAGAATATTTCAAGGACCAACAAGAAAAACCATGATAAAAACATTGAAAACATTATTTCGGAACAATATCATAGACCAAACCTCATTTAGAATGCGTAAACCATTAATAAAATCAATATTTCTAGAAAACACTAACTTATGGCATTACATTAATTTGATGAAATATCCATGTTTGCATCTAGTCCACCCATGGATGTGCCAACATCGAGTGACACACCAATAACTAATGAAAAACTCAATAAACCCTTCCATTAAACACTCATTGGCTAAAAAACAATGTCCAACCACCCCCCTTATCTGAAAAACATAAAAAAACCCACTTAAGAACAAGTAAACCCTCCCCAAAACATTTTAACCCATTTAACACACCATAAAATTTCATAACCATATACTCTAGAACAAAATTTACCACCAAAAAAACATTTCGACAATAATGTGAGAGCTAATCATTCCACAAGAACCCCTAATTTTTCTTTAATGTAACCCTACTATTTAAAATGAACCCCCTAGTTTCCAAAATCCATGTCATTTCACATGAAGATCATTAAAAACCTATTTTTGATAAATTCAATAAATATGGAATCACTGTTTTTATATACCTATGGGTATAATAGGGGCACAGATAACATTTCAAAATTAATTAAAACATGCAAGTGCCTATGGAGAGTTCTGAAAAAGAGTAAATTTATAACACCTACCTCAAATCAAGTGTATATGAGAATGAAAAACAATGAATGTAATAACAACACTACACAGACCAACCAAACACCCTAAAAAATGATAAAAATTCAAAAACAAGATCTTGATGAGTAAGGTTTGATCAACATGAAGTAAAACACAAAAAGAAAAAGAACAATGAAAACTGGTGGGGGGTATAGATGTTAATGAAGTTGGCCACTAGCCCGAAGATAGCACTAGAGTAGGGAGGAGGCACTGTGTAGGGATGGAGGGAAGGGCTGTCAGAGCCATGGAGTCTAGCGAGGGATGGTAGGGGGTATCCACTGGGCTAGTTTGTGTGTGCACAAGGAGGTCTGGGTTATGTGCGCAAAGGGAGACCTAAGGGGTGTTGGATGACACTAAAGGGAGGGGGTGGGGTGGCCACTTGAATGAGGTAAGGGGAATGCACTACATTAATAAACCCAATTAAGTTAAAAAAAATTTAAAAAATAAAACAAGATAAATTTATTAATAATAATAATATCATTAAAAATATTAATACTAGAAATAATATTAATAATAATATTATCATGATAATAATAAATGAACCTTATAATTAATATTAAGAACCTGTTTAACAAAATATTTTATTCCTTATTTTATTTCCAAGAACAATAATATCAATAAAAATTTTAATAATATAAATAATAACATCTTAATTATTATTACCAAAACATCCTTTAAATTTTTATCTCACCTTTATCATTTTATTTTCATTGAATTTATTCATTTAAAATACTAAAAACCACATAGTACACTTGCATCTAGATATGAGGTTGAGAAAACAACACTCATACCGTGCCACACGACACGAACCACTACACGACTGAGCTGAATTCTTGTCGCATGGTTTTATAAACCGTGCATAAGTTTCAAGCCATAACCTCAACTCAAAAAACCATTCCATGGGTTTTGGATAATACACATTAAAATATTCAAAACCACAAACCATACCATGATTTTTCCCTTGGTTTATAGAAAATGGTAGTAATATGAATTATTTTTAAAGGATAATGGCCTAATATATTAAAATATTTCCTTTTCATATGTGGAGGCGAGTCACACTTTCAAGGTAATGAATTTAAAATCATAAAAAATTGTATATGTTCTAGAGGATTCACTAAGGAATTATAAAATAAATCAAATAAAAAAAATTATAATTTTTTTAAAGGGAAACATATATACTTTTTTATATACATTTAATTTTATTTTATTACGTCACTGTCGGTTCATTATGATGTCATTAAACAAATTAAGTATTTATAAGCTATTTAATTTTTACCCAAAAATTGGACTGTCTCAGAAAATTAGGAAAAATTCATTATTGGATAATTATGACATCCGAATTCCAAAAATATATTTCATTTTATCCAAAAAATTCTATAAATATTTGATCTTTTAATTCTAAGATAAAAACCAATATTTATTGACATTTGACAAGTTTTTATAAAAACTATTTTCAAACATTATTAAAAATTACCATTTACTACATAAAAATCATACCATAATTTATATATAATAAAATTAATTTAATAATAAAATTTTATCAAAATATTATTTAATTGAAAAATCCACTAATTCATCAAAATATGGTCCTTAATTAAATTTGAATATTAACTAGAAATACTATTTATTCTTTCAAAATTATTTTTCAATGTAACAATAAACTAGTGAAGGTATATGCGTTATTCTATAAAAAATAATGAAACTAATAATAATGATACAGTCTTGTTATATATCCCTTTATTTATCCAGCATCCACCCTAAGAGTAAGGTGTGCGATGGTGGGACATTCAGTCAGTCGTTCAGTGAACATGGTTTGAACCATGATCTCGATGAGCTTGAACTTATCTCATAAATTTTTTTCTCATTCTTATGTTATTGGATATCATCTTAGACCTGGTCTAGGGAAAAACCCAAAAATTCTATCTCCCTTAGAATCTCTAATTAATGGGCTTCATATGGTACAAACCTACTACTTGAGGACATCACATCCTTTGTTTTTGTCAAAAGTATTTGTTAAAACCCTATATTTATACAAGTCATGTGATCACTATTCAATGACTATATTATCAGTGGTAAGAACACTTAATAGTCATTTAAATCAAATTGGATAAAACAAAACAAAATCAGTCCATTTGTTTTCTATATCCATAAGACAATTAATTAAAATAAATGGAATTTTATTCATAAATTTTTTGGTCGTTATAATGTATTACCACTCATATTGGAATTTTTATCCTTTTATATCATTTATAAATAAATGATAACAAAACTTATTTTACATTTAGCCTTGATTTTATAAATATAGGTAATAATAAAATTAAATTTTGTTATGATCTAACTTGTTTCATATAGTGATTAGATCACTTGACACCCTGAGAAGATATTTGAGTTATATTTTCTACATTAATATATCATGGTTTTGATCTAGGAATATAAAAAACAACATATAGATTATTAAAAAGATATTAGACAACTTAATTGTGATAAAATTTCTTTTGGTTCGTTGAATCTAGATGTTTTACGACATTTATTTCCTTATAAAGATCAAAAATTACTTTTATTATACCATCCTTTACTACTAAAGTGATGAAGATGACTAAAATTCATTATATTTATCATTTTATATTTCTTCTCATTTTAATTTTTTATTTCATTATATTTGTGTAATAATTTTATCCCTTTATAAAGTTTCTAGGTCTAGCATATGATATTCCCCATCAAAATAGTGTTTTTTATTCTGGTTATTTCGCTACCTAAAAGTAAGTCTAGGTTGTAAATTTAGAAAAAAGGTTACGACATAGACTATGTAAAGGACTCCTTTAAACATTATGGGTTGTGACACTAGGTTTTTATAAAAGGAAGAGTCTATAAAAGATTCAAAAAAATATAAAAGTGTGTTTCACTATGGTTTACAATCTTCTAACAGAGTAGAGATTTGTTTTTAGTGGACTAGTACATTTATCATTCAAATCACTATAAAATCTCTGTGTTCTTTTTAGTTATTTCCAGTGCACTTTATTACCCAAACATAGAACTCAAAAATAATGTCTTCAATTTATAAAACATAGACTACTTTTCCTTTATATTTTTAATTAAATATTCACACCCATGTAGTCATTATTTACATATATTATGATCCCACATTTGGTATCAGATGAAGTTGTTCCTTAAATAATGGTTAGTATATTGGATTATTTTAATCATTTTGGGTATATTTATTCTTTTTGTTTTTAACTCTATATTAACCTAATCATCCTAGACCAAATATTATATGGAATAAAAGTTTAGTTATATAAATATAAGGTGTTAATACTAATGATGGATTGACTCCCCAAAACCCCCATTCATTAATGGAAATGAATATGTTTACTGGAAATAAATAATCAAAGTCTAACTGAAATAGTTAAATGTGGATTAATGGAATATCATGGAGAATCCATATGAGCTAAAAAAATTTGATTAGAACACACTTATATATTATGGTATTGTAAAATATGTTTTAATCATAATGTTAAAAGTAATTTTTTGTTGTACTATATTTATAATTTTATATATTCATGTTTCATATTGTAAGATATCTGATGATATGTGGAGAATACTTCAAGTAAGTTACTATGGGACTGATAAGATTAAAATAACCAAGCTAGAAATGCTCCAGGTAGAATAAAAGGACATAAATATATGAAATTGAGTGACATTGATCAAGATGCAAAATTTTTTTACATGTACCAAAAATTTTATGAGTTCACATAGTGAAGTACCTTAAAACCCAACTCATGTGGAAAGGATAATGAGATATCTTACAAATATTTGGCATAAAATGAAGTTGACCATCGATGAAGATAATAATTTTAAGGAGTATACCTATGATGAACTAATAGAATATTTTATGTGGTATGAGTTAGGGTTGAAAACATTACTACACTACTATATATAAGGCCATTAGCGACCGCCATTGGCGGTCGCTAAAGGGCTTTAGCGGCCGCGCAGCGACCGCCAATTGCGGTCGCTGTTGCCTCGTCGCTAGAGGCCTTTAGCGACGGCCAATGGCGGTCGCTATTCTAAAAAAAAAAAATTTTTAAATTTTTTTTTATTGAATTGAATATAAATATATATATAATATATTTTAAATGTTTTAATATATATTTAATATATATATAATATCAAATCATTGTGCTATAATATATATATACTATTAAATACAATATTTTAAATACAAATCATTGTGCTATAAATATATATATATATATAATATTAAATACAATATTTTAAATATATATATATATATATACTATTAAATACAATATTTTAAATATATATATATATATAATATATATTTTAAATGTTTGAATATATATTTAATATATATTTAATATATATATAATATCAAATCATTGTACTATAATAATTTAAAAACTTCGATTCAAGAAATAATCTCATTTCAGGTCGTTCGGAGCACGTTTGCTCCGAATCGGACCGCCGCACGCCGTTTTGGTGTTTAACGGCGCCGGAAACGCGTTTCCGGCCGCCGCGGTCACACAGCATCTCCGAATGAGGTGCCGTCTGGCCGACCATTTCACAATTGACGCCCCGGATGTTGTCGTACGGTTTCGTGGCATTCGGAGGTCGTTCGGGTGGTTTTGACCCCCTAACGCGCCATTTCAGCGCGCGCCGCGCTGCTGAAAACGACACAATCGGGCGTGCCGCGCGCACCGCACGTCCGATGGTCGTGCGGCCTCCTCCTGCATCTCAGGAATAATATTCCTATCGTTCCCGTGCGGTTTCAGGTCGTTCGGAGCACGTTTGCTCCGAATCGGACCGCCGCACGCCGTTTTGGTGTTTAACGGCGCCGGAAACGCGTTTCCGGCCGCCGCGGTCACACGACACCTCCGAATGAGGTGCCGTCTGGCCGACCATTTCACAATTGACGCCCCGGATGTTGTCGTACGGTTTTGTGGCATTCGGAGGTCGTTCGGGTGGTTTTGACCCCCCCAACGCGCCATTTCAGCGCGCGCCGCGCTGCTGAAAACGACACAATCGGACGTGCCGCGCGCACCGCACGTCCGATGGTCGTGCGGCCTCCTCCTGCATCTCAGGAATAATATTCCTATCGTTCCCGTGCGGTTTCATGTCGTTCGGAGGACGTTTGCTCCGAATCGGACCGCCGCACGCCGTTTTGGTGTTTAACGGCGCCGGAAACGCGTTTCCGGCCGCCGCGGTCACACGGCACCTCCGAATGAGGTTCCGTCTGGCCGACCATTTCACAATTGACGCCCCGGATGTTTTCGTACGGTTTCGTGGAATTCGGAGGTCGTTCGGGTGGTTTTGACCCCCCAACGCGCCACTTCAGCGCGCGCCGCGCTGCTGAAAACGACACAATCGGACGTGCCGCGCGCACCGCACGTCCGATGGTCGTGCGGCCTCCTCCTGCATCTCAGGAATAAAATTTCTATCGTTCCCGTGCGGTTTCAGGTCGTTCGGAGCACGTTTGCTCCGAATCGGACCGCCGCACGCCGTTTTGGTGTTTAACGGCGCCAGAAACTCGTTTCCGGCCGCCGCGGTCACAGGGCACCTCCGAATGAGGTGCCGTCTGGCCGAGCATTTTACAATTGACGCCCCGGATGTTGTGGTACGGTTTCGTGGCATTCGGAGGTCGTTCGGGTGGTTTTGACCCCCCAACGCGCCATTTCAGCGCGCGCCGCGCTGCTGAAAATGACACAATCGGGCGTGCCGCGCACACCGCATGTCCGATGGTCGTGCGGCCTCCTCCTGCATCTCAGGAATAATATTCCTATCGTTCCCATGCGGTTTCAGGTCGTTCGGAGCACGTTTGCTCCGAATCGGACCGCTGCACGCCGTTTGGGTGTTTAACGGCGCCAGAAACGCGTTTCCGGCCGCCGCGGTCACACGGCACCTCCGAATGAGGTGCCGTCTGGCCAACCATTTCACAATTGACGCCCCGGATGTTGTCGTACGGTTTCGTGGTATTCGGAGGTCGTTCGGGTGGTTTTGACGCCCCAACGCGCCATTTCAGCGCGCGCCGCGCTGCTGAAAACGACACAATCGGGCGTGCCGCGCGCACCGCATGTCCGATGGTCGTGCGGCCTCCTCCTGCATCTCAGGAATAATATTCCTATCGTTCCCGTGCGGTTTCAGGTCGTTCGGAGCACGTTTGCTCCGAATCGGACCGTCGCACGCCGTTTTGGTGTTTAACGGCGCCGGAAACGCGTTTCTGGCCGCCGCGGTCACACGGCACCTCCGAATGAGGTGCCGTCTGGCCGACCATTTTACAATTGACGCCCCGGATGTTGTCGTACGGTTTCTTGGCATTAGGAGGTCGTTCGGGTGGTTTTGAACCCCCAACGCGCCATTTCAGTGCGCGCCGCGCTGCTGAAAACGACACAATCGGGCGTGCCGCGCGCACCGCACGTCCGATGGACGTGCGGCCTCCTCCTGCATCTCAGGAATAATATTCCTATCGTTCCCGTGCGGTTTCAGGTCGTTCGGAGCACGTTTTCTCTGTATCGGACCGCCGCACGCCGTTTTGGTGTTTAACGGCGCCGGAAACGCGTTTCCGGCCGCCACGGTCACACGGCACCTCCGAATGAGGTGCCTTCTGGCCGACCATTTCACAATTGACGCCCCGGATGCTGTCGTACGGTTTCGTGGCATTCGGAGGTCGTTCGGGTGGTTTTGACCCTCCAACGCGCCATTTCAGCGCGCGCCGCGCTGCTGAAAACGACACAATCGGGTGTGCCGCGCGCACCGCACGTCCGATGGACGTGCGGCCTCCTCCTGCATCTCAGGAATAATATTCCTATCGTTCCCGTGCAGTTTCAGGTCGTTCGGAGCACGTTTGCTCCGAATCGGACCGCCGCACGCCGTTTTGGTGTTTAACGGCGCCGGAAACGCGTTTCCGGCCGCCGCGGTCACACGGAACCTCCGAATGAGGTGCCGTCTGGCCGACCATTTCACAATTGACACCCCGGATGTTGTCGTACGGTTTCGTGGCATTCGGAGGTCGTTCGGGTGGTTTTGACCCCCCAACTCGCCATTTCAGCGCGCGCCGCGCTGCTGAAAACGACACAATCAGACGTGCCGCGCGCACCGCACGTCCGATGGACGTGCCGGCCTCCTCCTACATCTCAGGAATAATATTCCTATCGTTCCCGTGCGGTTTCAGGTCGTTCGGAGCACGTTTGCTCCGAATCGGACCGCCGCACGCCGTTTTGGTGTTTAACGGCGCCAGAAACGCGTTTCCGGCCACCGCGGTCACACGGTACCTCCGAATGAGGTGCCGTCTGGCCGACCATTTCACAATTGACGCCCCGGATGTTGTCGTACGGTTTCGTGGCATTCGGAGGTCGTTCGGGTGGTTTTGACCCCCCAACGCGCCATTTCAGCGCGCGCCGCGCTGCTGAAAACGACACAATCGGGCGTGCCGCGCGCACCGCACGTCCGATGGTCATGCGGCCTCCTCCTGCATCTCAGGAAGAATATTCCTATCGTTCCCGTGCGGTTTCAGGTCGTTCGGAGCACGTTTGCTCCGAATCGGACCGCCGCACGCCGTTTTGGTGTTTAACGGCGCCGGAAACGCGTTTCCGGCCGCCGCGGTCACACGGCACCTCCGAATGAGGAGCCGTCTTGCCGACCATTTTACAATTGACGCCCCGGATATTGTCGTACGGTTTTGTGGCATTCGGAGGTCGTTCAGGTGGTTTTGACCCCCCCAACGCGCCATTTCAGCGCGCGCCGCGCTGCTGAAAACGACACAATCGGACGTGCCGCGCGCACCGCACGTCCGATGGTCGTGCGGCCTCCTCCTGCATCTCAGGAATAATATTCCTATCGTTCCCGTGCGGTTTCAGGTCGTTCGGAGGAGGTTTGCTTCGAATCGGACCGCCGCACACCGTTTTGGTGTTTAACGGCGCCAGAAACGCGTTTCCGGCCGCCGCGGTCACACGGAACCTTCGAATGAGGTGCCGTCTGGCCGACCATTTCACAATTGACGCCCCGGATATTGTCGTACGGTTTCGTGGCATTCGGAGGTCGTTCGGGTGGTTTTGACCCCCCAACGCGCCATTTCAGCGCGCGCCGCGCTGCTGAAAACGACACAATCGGGCGTGCCGCGCGCACCGCACGTCCGATGGACGTGCGGCCTCCTCCTGCATCTCAGGAATAATATTCCTATCGTTCCCGTGCGGTTTCAGGTCGTTCAGAGCACGTTTGCTCCGAATCGGACCGCCGCACGCCGTTTTGGTGTTTAACGGCGCCGGAAACGCGTTTCCGGCCGCCGCGGTCACACGGCACCTCCGAATGAGGTGTCGTCTGGCCGACCATTTCACAATTGACGACCCGGATGTTGTCGTACGGTTTCGTGGCATTCGGAGGTCGTTCGGGTGGTTTGACCCCCCAACGCGCCATTTCAGCGCGCGCCGCGCTGCTGAAAACGACACAATCGGGCGTGCCGCGCGCACCGCACGTCCGATGGTCGTGCGTCCTCCTCCTGCATCTCCGGAATAATATTCCTATCGTTCCCGTGCGGTTTCAGGTCGTTCGGAGTACGTTTGCTCCGAATCGGACCGCCGCACGCCGTTTTGGTGTTTAACGGCGCCGGAAACGCGTTTCCGGCCGCCGTGGTCACACGACACCTCCGAATGAGGTGCCGTCTGGCCGACCATTTCACAATTGACGCCCCGGATGTTGTCGTACGGTTTCGTGGCATTCGGAGGTCGTTCGGGTGGTTTTGACCCCCCAACGCGCCATTTCAGCGCGCGCCGCGCTGCTGAAAACGACACAATCGGGCGTGCCGCGCGCACCGCACGTCCGATGGTCGTGCGGCCTCCTCCTGCATCTCAGGAATAATATTCCTATTGTTCCCGTGCGGTTTCAGGTCGTTCGGAGCACGTTTGCTCCGAATCGGACCGCCGCACGCCGTTTTGGTGTTTAACGGCGCCGGAAACGCGTTTCCGGCCGCCGCGGTCACACGGCACCTCCGAATGAGGTGCCGTCTGGCCGACCATTTCACAATTGACGCCCCGGATTTTGTCGTACGGTTTCGTGGCATTCGGAGGTCGTTCGGGTGGTTTTGACCCCCCAACGCGCCATTTCAGCGCGTGCCGCGCTGCTGAAAACGACACAATCGGACGTGCTGCGCGCACCGCACGTCCGATGGACGTGCGGCCTCCTCCTGCATCTCAGGAATAATATTACTATCGTTCCCGTGCGGTTTCAGGTCGTTCGGAGCACGTTTGCTCCGAATCAGACCGCCGCACGCCGTTTTGGTGTTTAACGGCGCCGGAAACGCGTTTCCGGCTGCCGCGGTCACACGGCACCTCCGAATGAGATGCCGTCTGGCCGACCATTTCACAATTGACGCCCCAGATGTTGTCGTACGGTTTCGTGGCATTCGGAGGTCGTTCGGGTGGTTTTGACCCCCCAACGCGCCATTTCAGCGCGCGCCGCACTGCTGAAAACGACACAATCGGGCGTGCCGCGCGCACCGCACGTCCGATGGACGTGCGGCCTCCTCCTGCATCTCAGGAATAATATTCCTATCGTTCCCGTGCGGTTTCAGGTCGTTCGGAGCACGTTTGCTCCGAATCGGACCGCCGCACGCCGTTTTGGTGTTTAACGGCGCCGGAAACGCGTTTCCGGCCGCCGCGGTCACACGGAACCTCCGAATGAGGTGCCGTCTGGCCGACCATTTCACAATTGACGCCCGGGATGTTGTCGTATGGTTTCGTGGCATTCAGAGGTCGTTCGGGTGGTTTTGACCCCCCAACGCGCCATTTCAGCGCGCGCCGCGCTGCTGAAAAGGACACAATCGGGGGTGCGGGGGGTGCGGGGGGGGGGGGGGGGGGTGCGGGGGGCTGAACGGGGGTGCGGGGGGTGCGGGGGGGGGGGGGGGGTGCGGGGGGCTGTACGGGGGTGGCGGGGGGCTGTACGGGTGTGGCGGGGGGCTGTAAAGGGGTTCGGGGGGCTGTACGGGGGTGCGGGGGGGGGGGGGGGGGGGGGGGCTGTACAGGGGTGCGGGGGGCTGTACGGGGGTGGCGGGGGGCTGTACGGGGGTTTGGGGGGCTGTACGGGGGTGCGGGGGGCAGTACGGGGGTGCGGGGGGGTTGTACGGGGGTGCGTGGGGTTGTACGGGGGTGCGGGGGGTTGTACGGGGGTGCGGGGGGCTCTCCGGGGGTGCGGGGGGCTGTACGGGGGTGCGGGGGGGGGGGGGGGGGGGGCTGTACGGGGGGTGGCGGGGGGCTGTACGGGGGTGCGGGGGGCTGTACTGGGGTGGCGGGGGGCTGTACGGGGGTTCGGGGGGCTGTAGGGGGGTTTGGGGGGCTGTACGGGGGTGCGGGGGGGGGGGGGGGGGGGCTGTACGGGGGTGCGGGGGGCTGTACGGGGGTGGCGGGGGGCTGTACGGGGGTTCGGGGGGCTGTACGGGGGTGCGGGGGGGGGGGGGGGGGGGGCTGTACGGGGGTGCGGGGGGCTGTAGGGGGGTGGCGGGGGCCTGTACGGGGGTGGCGGGGGGCAGTACGGGGGTGCGGGGGGTTGTACGGGGGTGTGGGGGGGCTGTACGGGGGTGCGGGGGGCTGTACAGGGGTGCGGGGGGGGGGGGGGGGGGGGGGCTGTACGGGGGTGGCGGGGGGCAGTACGGGGGTTCGGGGGGTTGTACGGGGGTGCGGGGGGCTGTACGGGGGTGCGGGGGGGCTGTACAGGGGTGCGGGGGGGCTGTACGGGGGTGCGGGGGGGCTGTACGGGGGTGCAGGGGTGGCTGTACGGGGGTGCGGGGGGCTGTACGTCGGTGCGGGGGGCTCTCCGGGGGTGCAAAGGTCATCCCATTGATTACAAAAGTGAAAAATAAAAGTGATAACATCTAATTAATACATATTTCTTTTATCGATACCATACAAAAATTTATAAAAAATATATTGGATAATACATAATCTATAATATCAGATTTATTGATCTGTTGGAATTAGTTAGACTTTTTCAAATGTAGAATCATTCAAGATTATCTGATCAAAAACTCAATATGTGTATAAAATATTTAAAAGACCACCATGGATGGTAATAATGCATTACTTAAATGAATAAATACAGTACATCAATGTCAACCCTACCAGTAAAAACAAAAAACATATCTCGTGAATATATGGTGCGTCACGCGTTGCCATCACTGTTACCTCCTTCTGGTGGGCCAGGTGCCTACAACAAATAAACATTATAAATATTTTAATAACAAAAATAATTTAAATTAAATAAATAAATACAGTATATACCTGCGTCGTATGATCCCCTGTACCATCAGCTCGACGCACATATTCCCGCAGTGCTCTAACCTCAGCTGTCAATTGTGCATTTGTCTCCTCGGAAGCGCGCAGCCGTGCCTCAAAATCTGACATCTGCTGTGTCATATGAGCAACAGCAGGACTGACAACCGCAGCGCGTGACACTACAGAACGAGGAATCCCTGCTCCATAGGTCAAACTATATCCATGCCCGTCCCGACCAATAATGCGATGAAAGATCTCATCCCGTCGCATGGGAAGCTGTCGCTGGTCCTCTGGCAGATGTTCTAACTCAGCTTCAAATTGATCCTGTGAAATATTTAAATATATATAAATATATATATGTTAATATAAAGATTTATGTAATTATTGGTAAGTACAGACACTTACTATCAATACTGCAACCTCTGGATCATTGCGATCACGAGTCCTTATCCACACCGACATTTTATCAGTTGCTGCACCTTGCCCTCGCAACTGTATATTAAAAGAATATAAACACAAAACCATATTAATTAATAAATTAAAAAGTGAATAATATATACCTCATGTCGGATCTGAGACACGTGACGAGTCCCGAGCCTGTGAGCTGGTCCCTGCAACGCTCGATTCTCCGAATGGCGTGTTGACACCTCCTACATTCAATTCATTCAAATTTCAAACAAATCACATATTCTTGAAAATATATATACAGAAAAATAATTAATATACAAACCGAAACACCCTCAGTAGACCAATATGCAACCAAGTCACGCCACTGAGCCGGGAGGACACCTCTCGGGACTTTTTCCAAAATGTCAGGGGCACCCACATTTGGTACCCAGTTGTCCCTCTTCACTTTGCCTTTATAATCTTTCCACAGCTTACGGCATTTGCTCATACACACGGGCCGAAACTCTTCAGGGCATACTTTCAAATTTTGCTATAATGAAAATAATCAAACATATTAGTATTATTTATAAATAGAAAATAAAGTAAAATTATTTTCTTACCTGAACCTCCCTCCATAGACGATCTAATGTGTCCTGAGGGATAGAAGCCCAATCACGCGTGATCAATGGAAATCGATGTGGGTCACGTATGATATGACCCAGCTGACGAATAAATGCCGGGGCATTCGGTCCCACGGGATGAAATACCTCATCAAATGAAACATCTATCGTCGTGTCGGAATTCCATGCTAATATGCCACGACCAGGGCCTCTCCTGCGAGAGGAAGAAGCAGCCGAGTCTGATCCTGTTGAAAACAATTTTATATATAAATTCACAAATGTTATATATATATATATATGTTAATTACATAAATAATATAGATAATGACTATCAAACATACCTCGACCCTGAGATGTAGATGCCTCAGATGGATGATGTGGATTTTCTGCCTCTTCCCCTGACATGTCTGCAATCATACAAAATATCAGTAATGAGTCCAAAGTGTTTAAAATATAAATTGGATTGTTCTTAATAAATCAAACTTGTACAACTGTTAATCAAAAAAAAAATGGATTGAATAATTAGTTGTGAATGAATTTTAAAAAATCAGAAAGTTAATCAACCTAAATATTTATGACTGAATTAACTTACAAAAGTGAGGATTAAAACTTATAAGGATTTATAAAATGATTAGATAATTTATGATATCCTAGGACATTCTACTGAATAGCGGGAAAACAATTATACCTTTCATTAAGCATGCAAATCGACCGTTTCTCCTTCAACAGCCGCTCTGACCCAATAAATATCGTCTTCACGTTGAACTACGGTATGTTGATCAAGTTGTTGGTAAACAAACGGAACAGTCTCGGGTTCATCTTCTTCAAATAAAAACACTCCTCGCCGAGACATTTTGACAACAACTTGCCAACTTGGATCCGAAGGCAAAGTAACGAAGAATACTTGTTCCGCTTGTGATGTCAAGATGAAAGGTTCATTCTCAACTCGTTCATTATTTCTGTATAACATGTAGTTAAAATTCACCAATGAAAACTGATATTGATCGACTTTACATCCACGCACTGGATCAACCCAATTACACTTTAACAATATGTACTTCAAACCGTGTGTGTATACAACTTCAATGATGTCTATCAATTGACCATAGTAATAACCAGAATCGACAAAGGGAAAACCGATTCCACTGTTTTGTGTTGCTCGTTTGTCGTCAACATCTTTAATGTGAAATCGAAAACCATTAGCATCAATAGCTTTATAACGACGAGCGGTTATAGATGGACCCTCAGCCAGTTGGATAAATACTTCAGGTAACGTTGGGTCCCCTAACTCCCTCAGCTTACGAACCTACATAATTTATAAAAATCAATACTGATATATGCAGAAAGAATTAGTTTAATACTTCACTCATAATGAAAATCAATTTATACATACATAATCCTTGAACCAATCATGAAATGCCGCATAATGAGATTGTTGAATTTGCAACTCAGTCGCACGATGCATCTCTTCTTTTATCTCATTAATGTGTTTCCTGCAAATGATTACGCGATGTTTAAAAGATCAACTTATGCAAAGAAAACATGTAAAAGTTATACAAGCACATTGATAAGATACTTACTGCATTAATGGTTCAACTGATGGAGTATTGAACAAGATATATCGATGTGCTTGTATCCACTCGATGTTGTCCATATCAAATGTGGTTCCTTCTCCAACTGGACCATCATGAATCCGAGAGGGCTTATCTAATTTTGTTTCAACATCCGTAAGATATTCTGCACAAAAGGTAGTACACTCGTCCATCAAATAACCATTGGCTATTGATGCCTCTGGACGAGCTCTGTTGCGTACAAATCTTTTCAATGTACTCAAATACCGTTCAATAGGATACATCCACGTGAATTGCACTGGACCAGCAGCCATTACTTCATCAGTTAGGTGCACTGTTAAGTGGACCATAACATCGAAAAATGAGGGGGGGAAAAGTTTCTCAAAGTGACAAAGCGTAAGTACAATTCGGTCCTGCAAACTTTTTAAATCACTCATTCGTTGATTTCTTAAACAAAGCTGTCTAAAAAAATTACTCATCTCAATCAAGGGCTGAACAACATTGGGGGATAAACAATCACAAATTGCGATTGGAATCAACTGCTGAAGTAATATGTGATTGTCATGACTTTTCAACCCTTGCAATGTCTTGCTCGTCAGATTCACACACTTTGAAATATTAGAAGAGTAACCATCAGGCACCTTGACCATCTTCAAAATGGAAAGAAATGTCTCTTTCTCCTCTGTAGTCATCGAATACTGTGTAGCAGGCATATATGCCTTGTTTCCCTCAGCTAACTGTAAATGCAACTGTTTCCTTAAACCCATTTCTTCCAAATCACGGCGTGCATTAACATGGTCCTTTGACTTTCCACTGACACCTAAAATGGTCCACAATATGTTATCACAAACATTTTTTTCAATGTGCATGACATCCAAATTATGCCTCAACATGTTAGTTTTCCAATACGGAAGACTATAAAAAATACTTTTCTTTTTCCAATTGTGACTGCGCTGCCTACCCGCAGCACGAATATTACGTACTGGAGGAGCCACCAAATCCTGAATTTCATATACCGTGCGGATGTTTTCTTCCTCAATCTGCGATAACATTTCGACTCCTGTCATGATCTTTGGTGCTGGGCTGAACTCTCTAGAACCATCAAATGCCACTCTGTCCTTTCTGAACCTGTGCTGGGGAGGGAGAAAACGCCTGTGACCCATGTATGCCCATTTTTTGGAATGTTTAAGCCATACAGATTTTTTCTCTTTATTGCAACAAGGGCAAGCAAATTCCCCTTTCGTACTCCAGCCTGATAAATTTGCATAAGCTGGGAAGTCATTGATTGTCCACAATAAAGCTGCATGCAGTTTGAACATTTCATTCGTTTCGCAGTCATAAGTCATCACACTATCGCCCCAAAATTCATTCAACTCATCAATCAATGGCTGAAGGTAAACATCAATCTTATCCCCCGGACTTTTAGGTCCATCAATAAGAGTGGAAAGTAATATAATTTTTTGCTTCATACAATGCCACGGAGGAAGATTATATGGAACCAACACCACGGGCCATGTGCTATGAGTTGCACCAACCATAGACTTGAATGGATTGAAACCATCTGCTGCCAATCCCAATCGGACATTACGAACATCTTTAGCAAAGTCGGGATGTCTCTTATCAAAATCCTTCCATGCATGAGAGTCTGCCGGGTGGGTTAACATGTCACTTTCATGAACTCTTTCTGCATGCCATCTCATTAAATTAGAAACTTTAGATGACATAAAAAATCTTTTCAACCTCGGTTTAAGGGGAAAGTAACGCATTTGCTTTACGGCAATCGGTTTCCCCTGTATCGCAATCTGACTTTGATGAGTCTTATTTCCCCTGTTCTCTTTCCACCTGGAAGCGCCACAAACCGTACAGATATCCAAATGAGCAGTTTCATTTCTAAACAACATACAGTTGTTTTCACATGCATCTATAGTCTCATATGTAAAACCTAAGTTCTCTGTCAACTTACGAGCATAGTAATACGACTCAGGAATCTTAGCGTCGACAGGTAGAACTTTTTTCAATAAAACCAAAAGCATGTCGAATGATGTGTCTGACCAATTGTTCAAAGTCTTCAAATGCAACAACTCCACGATGAACGACAGTTTATTGTAAGAAGTACATCCAGGATATAATTCTGTTTTCGCATTATCAAGTACTTCATAAAACCTCCTCGAATCACGATCTGCACCAGAGTGAAGATTTATCTCACCGGTCTCAAGATTCTGGATGTCAATGCCTTCAGGATCAAACCCACGTACCATTTCAGTAAGCATTTCATGCATTGGATCAGTCATCCTTGCATCAACATCCATCTGAGCTGCATCTGTATTTTGAAAACGAACATATTCTTCTCCATGACGAGTCCAACTCTTATAATTTTTCAGAAATCCATTAAAGAAAAGGTGCTCCCTCACAGTATCTCGTGTGAATTGATATCTGTTAGCACATTTTCTACATGGACAACTAATATAGTCACTTTCAAATCCTCTCGTGAAGTCAATAAACTGCATAATGCCATTGAAATATTCTCTAGACGTTCGATTTGGAAGATCAATCCAACTCTTATCCATAATAATATCTGTATAACAAACATTTTCACAATACTTATTACATTTACATTTTTCAAATCAACTATATTCAAAATAAATATTAACCATTTGTTTATGAACCATTGATAAAATAATAATGTAACTGAAAGCTCATGTTACCTGATTGAGCTACAAACCTGAAAGGGAGGGGAGCCGAAGGCGGTGCTGCGAGGGAGAGGAGGCAGCGAAGGGGAGCCGGAGCCAAAGGCGGTGCGGAAAGGGAGGGGACGGGCGGCGGCGGCGGCGGGGAGCTGGAGGAGAGGAGGCGGTGAGGGGACGGGGGACGGGCAGCGAGGGGGGGGGGTGTCCGGGGTCGGGGGGGGGGGGGGGGGGGGCTGTCCGAGGTGCGGGGAGGGGTGTTCGGGGTGTCGGGGGCCTATTAGGGGTGCGGGCAGGGGTGTTCGGGGTGCGGGGGTGTCCGGGGTGCGGGGGAGGGGGGGCTGTCTGGGGTGCAGGGGGGCTGTCGGGGGTGCGGGGTGGGGTGTCCGGGGTGCGGGGGGCCTGTCCGGGGTGCGGGGGGGCTGTCCGGGTTCGGAGGGGGGGTGTCCGAGTGCGGGGGGGGGGGGGGGGGGGGGGGGGGCTGTCCGGGGTGCGGGGGGGGCTGTCCGGGTTCAGAGGGGGGTGTCCGAGTGCAGGGGGGGGGGGGGGCTGTCCGGGGTGCGGGGAGGCGTCCGGGGTGCGGGGGGCGGTTCGGAGTGCGCGGGGGGGGGGGGGGGGGGGGCTGTCCGGGGTGCGGGGAGGCGTCCGGGGTGCGGGGGGCGGTCCGGAGTGCGCGTGGGGGTGCTGTCCGAGGTGCGGGGAGGCGTCCGGGGTGCGGGGGGTGGTCCGGAGTGCGCGCCGGGGGCTGTCCGGGGTGCGGGTGCCGTCCGGGGTGGGGGCGGCGGCCGGAGGCCCGAGGGCGGAGGGCGGCAGCCGGAGGGCGGATGGCAGGCGGCGGGGGAGGCCGGGCGGCAGGGGAGGGCGGGCGGCGGGGGAGGCCGGGCGGCGGGGGAGGCCGGGCGGCGGGGGAGGCCGGGCGGCGGGGGAGGCCGGGCGGCGGGGGAGGCCGGGCGGCGGGGGAGGGGAGGGCGGCGCGAGGGAGGGCGGCGAGGGAGGGTTAGGGCGAGGGAGATCGAGGGAGAGGGCGCGGGGGGGGGGGTGGGGGGGCAGAAACCCCCCGAAATTTTTTAGGCAGCTTAACGACCGCCATTGGCGGTCGCTAATGGTGAGCAATAGCGACCGCCAATGGCGGTCGCCCGAGTCTGGGGGGCTCCAATGCCCCCTTTTCTAGTAGTGCTAATGATGAGTTTATAAAGGGAAAAGGTATAACTTTTAAGTCTAATATTAATGAAATGTCTAACAATTATGAATATGAGTTATAGGAAAGTGACAATTATATGGATCACATTAGAAATACTTTTTTCGAGTTCATGAAAAAAATCGTGGTAAGAAAATGTTTAGATTAATGTAAAAAATGATTACATGAAAGGTATTTACAATAGTAGTAACGATATTTTACAATTAAACTATTATGAGTTTAGAAAGAAAGAAAAATTTAGAAAATAATTCTCTAAACTGAATCATACATAGAATGTAAAAGATAAAAGGATAAAAAAATAAAAAAATTTGGTGGTTGTGATTATTGGGATAGTTCAGATTATAGCAGTGATTCTAGAAGTGGAAAAGAGAAATAAAACCTTAATTTGATGGGTATAAAATGTGAGGTAAGTGATTCAATTTTAAATAAAATAAATTACTACTGTTAATGGTGATTATAATGGATTATCTAAATATAAAATTTAAATTGATTATGATTCATGTTTTGATTTTAATTCTATTAATTCCAATGTTAAAAAACAACATAAATAAATTTAGGAATTTAGGAATAATGGAGTTAAGAACATTGAAAGAAAAATATGATATGAAAATTAAAAATATGAATTTAGTTAAAGAAAATGTGAAACCAAAAATGGAATGTAATAAATTAAATACCTTTATTTCCTAGAAGTAATAACCTAAAAGAAATTATGATTCTTATATGTTTAAACTGGATTATGAAAATGACATACTTCAAAAATTTATTGTAATGAATAATAGGGATCAAGAAATAAAATTAAATTCTTTTATGGAATATTTAACTAACCTTGAGAATGATTGAGATAGACTTAATCATGGAAATATAAAATTAGGAAACACAGATTATTGATCCAATGTAAAAGTTTATACTAATTTAGAATCTATTCAAAAAGAGAATATGAATTAGAGAAATACTATTTTTAGTCTCGTGGAGAATTTATATTCATTTCATCACGGTGATTTATAATAGGATAAAATTATTTTATTGATGAAACTAAACAATATTAAGAAAGGTTTTGGTTATAAAATTTTATCTTCAAGTATATATAAGACCAAATTTATTAAAATATCCAAAAGAAGTATTTCTAGTATAACCTATTTTAAACATAGAATGAATGGGAATTATTCCAATGAGTGATCACTTTGATTTACAACATTATTTAGGCATACAAGAACCTTAATTACTAGAGATTTATTTTTTAAATACCCCAATAAAAAAATTCATGAAATCAATTTGGATTCCAAAATTTTTGTCTACTAATCCTGTTGGATCAAAGTTAGCATGGATATAAAAAACACTATGTTTGATCGATAAATTTTAGTAAATATACCTTAGATGTATCAAATACTTATGGTATCTAAAAAGTGGTTTGTACAAGAATATAATAGTCTATATTTTTAAATTTATATCTTTTAATTCATGTTTTTGTGGTCTAGTCACATTTTGAGACAAATCTAAATTAGTTATTATTAAATAATTATTATTTGATGATAGTTTAAAACATAATCTAATAACTATATCATTGTTTTTTATTATGTATTAAATTTACGTTTTTTAAATGTCAAATGTATAGTTTGGGAAAAGAAATCTATATTATTTTCTATAAATAGAAAAGATAATGTTAACATTGTTCTTTTTTCTGATCTATCCAAACAAAAGGTTAAGTGTTTGAATACTATAGAAACAGATGAAATTTTATGGAATGCGAGTCTTTTCCATGAAATCAATATATTTTTTCTCAAACTATCAAATAATGAACATGTTTTAAAACTTCTCAAGTTACATACAAGTACGTAATTATGGTGTGATTCCTGTTTAAGGTCAAGAAACACAAAGAATGGTTTAAATATATAAATGATTTTAATACTTCTAGATTATTATAAATATTACATATCAACGTTTTTGTATGTATAAAAGTAGTTAATTTTTGTTGAAAGAGGAAATTATATGTAATTGTACATGATTATAGTATATTTATCATGATTTATTTTTATCACATAAAAATAAAACATTAAATAAGTTCTGTCCATTCTATAAACTTATTCAGAACATAAAAAATACTTGAATTATAACTATGAAAAGTTATGCTGGTGATGAATTTTTTAATTTTTAATTTTATTTTTTTTTGAATAAAATGTTTATAAATATTATCATTCATCCCCTACGACACCACAAAAGAATCCAGTGTTATAAGGAATGAATAAATCTATATAAGATTTAGGTAGATTAATGTTTGTGGAATTAAATTGCCTATATATTTTTGAGAATCATCTCTAAATAAAGATTTGTATATTTTATATAGAGTATATATTAGTCCTTTTCTAAAATAAGAACCATTTGAAGTAATTAACGACTTTAGCCTAAAGATGGATTTTTTCAGGTATTTGGTTGCAAAAATTTTATCTAAAATACAAATGATAATTTTAAAAATTTTGATTCTAAAAGTTATGAAGGGATATTTTTAAGATATTACATTTCTAGAAAATCATATAGAGTTTTCAATAAGAAAACATTAGTTTTTTAAGAGTCATTACATGTTATTTTTAATGAAAATACCAATAACAAGATTAATTGAAATTTAAACAATGATGATGATGAATTTATGGAATTCAATTTTATCGAAGATTATGTCAAATGGAATGAGAATACATATATTTAGGGGATCATATCTCATCTCAAACTCATCTAAATGGGTGGATAATACTTACAGATCATCCAATTAAAAAATTATTTGGAAATGTATAATCTGGTATATAAACCAAAAAATTGGTTTTACTTTGCTATGAAAATAATTATTTTGTTACTTATTAGGTTCCTATTAATACTGATAATGGTATAATTGATTCAAATTTGATAAATTATATGCATGAAGAACAAAATAATGTTATAAGGAATAAACCATGGAACTTGGATTTCCTTCTAAAACATAAACAAATAAAAGGAACTGAATAGATTTTTCATAATTAATTTGATGAATATGGAATCCTACATTCAAATAAAGAAAGTCTTTTTTCTAAAGGGTTTTACCAGAAATATAAAACTTAATTTAATGAATAATTCCTCCTATTTAAGAAAATGGATTAAATTATAATATTTTCTGCCTTTTCTTGTTATCAAAACATCAAATTATTTAATTTATTGTAAAAAAGTTAAATTTCAAATGTAAGAATATCTTAGAATGATTTTTCCAAAAAAAACCTCTTGGAATATTATAAATTTATAAATCATGTTTTTACACATAATAAATCATTATATGACATAAATAAAGATCCCCAATGTTGGTACGAAATACTCACTCTATTTTTAATTGAAAATTATTTGGGTAAAATAAAGATTGATCCAACCTTGTTTATAAAGAGGAATTAAAATGATATATGAATTATATAGATTTATTTTTATTATATAATATTTGGTTTAAAAAATGATTCATTATGTAATTATTTCTCTAAACTAATGGTAAGTGAATTTTAGATGAGCTTAATGGGAGAAATAATTTTTTCTTTTTATTAAAAATTAATAAAAGAAGAGATATTATTTTATTAAACTAAGATATGTATACTAAGGTACTTATTAAATGTTTGCGTATTTATTCTAGTAAGATAGTTAAAACAAATTTGAGTTTAAATTAATAATTGGTCTTGGATGAATCTAGAAAGATAATTGATATTAAACTTTATAGAGGCACGACATGTAATTTATTGTATCTCCATATATATAGACTAGAAATAATTTGTTCTTTCTACTAATGTGATACATTTCATTCCCACCATATAGAAATACATCTTAAATTAATTATTTAAGTATTTAAAAATATTAAGGGAACTGTAGGATCCAATATAGTATATTCAAATCATAATTTTTTTGATTTATTTTCTTATGTATATTCTAATTTTAGAGGATGTAGGCTTGATTGAAAAAGAACAACAAGTATGTGTAATTTTATAGTTAGAATTTTAATTTCATGGAGTTATAATAAACAACCATTTGTATCATTGTCTATATTTGAGGTTGAATATTTTACTGTTTCTATATTTTGTTCAAAAATTATATGTTTAAAATAAAAATTATGAGATTTTAATATTTGTTTTTATAAAATTATAATATTTAATGATAATTATAGTGCTATTTGAATTTATAAATGTCCTTTACAATACTATAGAGTAAAATAAAGAGATGGTAGATTTAATTTTCCAAGGGATATATAAATTATGGTGATATTTGTTTAGAATTTTCTTCCAAATAATAAACAATTGGATACAAAATTCAGAAAGAGGTTATATTTTGTCAAATTTGAAAAAATAAAATTGGTACTAGGAATTCTAGAAGAATTGCACATTTTTTAGAATAATTTCTATTTTGATAAAACTTCTCTCTATTTTGATTACATGTGTAATGTATCTGAATGTTAATTTTTATCAAATAATTTTACTATATTAATTCTATGTAGTTTATACTGTTTAAGAGGAAAAATGTTTTAATGATATAACTTTTTAATTGACTTTTTTATGAATTTCAAAAGGGGGAAAATGTTTTTATAAGTTCAATAAATGATCTATTTTTTTAATTTTCTAAAGGTGTCATTTTTTAGTGTCTGAATATGTATATTAATTATCTAATAGTTTTTATAGATAAATTACAATTTCCTCACATTTATTAAATTGAAAATATTTTAAAAATAAGCACTTCTTATTTACATATATTAATTTCTGAATTGATTACTGATACTTTAGTAAAATTTTAATTCTACATTTTTTCTATGTTAACAATTTCATTAAACACATTAATAATACAATTTATATATTTTGTTTTACTAATTTATTTAATACTTTGTGGATTAGTTAAAAAATTATCTATTTATGGAAAGCCTGCATGGGACAGCCCTTCAACCACATAGGGGGCTGTTAGTCAACCCCATGGGAGATCAACCCATATAGACCATATAAAATGGTATACAGGGCATTTATAGGTCTATAATAGTATAATTATGGATGAGCATAGTGATCGCATGGTTTTATTTGGCTAGGAAAGGTACACTACACCCTATGGTGCTGTGCTTTGTAAGTGTTCAGAGTGAAAACCCTGGTGCTGAATTGAGCAATCATATAGAGTTATTGATTGATGGATTACTGTAATACAAGCCCATTGTTATATGTAATACTTATAAGCATGCAATCACTATTACTACTCTTTAAATTAATCTTACCTAAGCATTTCAATTGGATCAATTCCATTCGAGTCATTGGATGGATCATGCACATTGAATATTAAAAGAGGTTGTTGTCTTCTTCCTTCTGATTTTCATTCAAGATTTATATTTCATCCTATTTTTTTGTTTATAATCCCTGAAACTATTAATAGGACTCTATAAGAGCTCCCTTTTTACTTCACATTTCACCTTGACAAAGAATCTTGAGCTTCTATGTGAAGAGGTTGCAGTGGTGTGAACATCAACTGAGGATCCCTTAATTCATTCACATGATATAAGATCCACCATCATTTTTTTGATAGAATCTCCATTCAATGATATCACTTGTTCTTTAGTGTTGTGTTATCATGATTCAACAACCAACAAAAGTTTTTCCTAGACTATTTTGAATGGTAGAACACTAATCATTGATGGTAGCTTGCTACAATAAAAATACCTTTCAATGGACATTATTATAGTATTAATGGTTGATTTGTTACGTACTTCATGAAATCCCCACTTGATGGTCGCTCCTGTTGCCCTAGTAAACAATAGTAGCTTCACCAAATCCTTATAGTGGCAGCATCAGTCGACCATGTTCACCACTTCTCAGTTCTTCAAAATAGAAATTCCATGCACCAACATGATGGTAAATCACTTTTCCCTAATGATAGATCATATCCTTAATATTATCATTTTCTATAGTGGAAGAACCATTCATTTCATCTAACCATAACACATGTTGAGCACAACACATCTGCAATAGACAACAACAAGGATTTTTAAATAGGTTATCTACTTAATGATAGATATAATTGTAGATTTTAAGTGGTAGAAACATTATGATACTGCCAAGTATTCCCGAGTCTTCTATTAGTTCAACTCTTTTTTTTTCAAAAAATAGAATTATTATTTTTTAGCTATGATAATTGAAAAAAACATTTATGTATATTTTTTTATATTTTTCTAAAAATATAGTTACATGCTTTGTAAAATTATTTTGAGTATATTTAACGTTTATATAATACTCATGCAGTAAATTTAATATATTCTGTTACAATAATATAATTTTTTGAGTTTTTAGTTTATTAATAAAGAAAACATAATTTATATATTTTAACTGTTATATTAATATGAAAAATATATTTTTGTAATACCGATCATATTATAAGTATTTTTCATATTATTTCACGTATAAATAAAAGAGCATAAACATTATTTTATATTCAATGCAATGTTTTCCAAGTAAAATTAATGGTAAAATTATATTTTGGAATTCCCTAAATCATAGAATTTAGTGATTAGATCACTTGATGCCATGAGAGGGAATTTGAGTAAAATAAGCCATATTAATCCCCTAGATTTGTGATCAAGGGATATAAAAAAACTACATACAAATGATTTGAATGAACACTAATAAATTAATAGTGATATATTTTATTATTACTCATTGAATCAATAAGATATGAGATTCCAATTTCCTTGAAAATATATCAATGAATATTTTACTATACTATCCTCTATTTCTTAAGTTATCAAGATTTTAAAAAATAATCATATCCATAATATGGTCTTTCTATAGGTTTCTATTTGTATTTTTTTCTTCATGTCATATTTATTTATCTATTTGTAAAATTTTCAGGTGTATTTTTTGGTTTTACCCATCAAAAGAATGTGTTTTCTTTTTTATTCAATCATTTAATGGGAATTTTTGGTTGTGACTCCCATATAAAAATCAGGACATAAACTACGTCAAATACTCTATAAAAGTATGAGTTGTGCCTCTAGATTTTTGTAAAAGGTAGATTCTGAAATATGTTCTCACACCTCTAAAAGAGAGCTTCATTGTGGGATCCAATATTCATACATATTAGATTATGTTGAGTGGACTGGGATCTTGGTGATCTAATCCACTATAAAGACTAGGTCTTATTTTCAATTACTTTTGTTGGACATCATTACGAGAACTAAAAAATCACAATAATTTATTTAACTAATAAAAAAAATAAAATTTTCCTTAAAATTTTTAATTTACTATTCATCCCTATTCATTATTTCCATATATTAATATCCAACAAATATTAAAAAATTACTTGAATGTTATGTTGACTAAAAGGTTACGACTTTGGTATTTTTTGAATTGATATTCATTTCAAGAAAGAACATGTTATGGATCTTCAAAACCAATGAATTAAATAAATGTTTTGAATATAATTAATTAGGTACAAATCACATCATATTAAAGATATCATGGAATAAAATAATAGTTATTTCTTGTGAAATAACATTTAAAAAACCTTCACCTTTAAAATAAAATTTGAGACAAAATCCATCACCTGATTTACTAACTTAGTCAAATGCACAATAAAATCTTGTAAAAAATCCTAAATATAGAAATATTATGTCTTATAACCCTAATAATATATATTAAATTCTATATAACTAATTTATGATCATTTTTATGAATATATTAGTCAGTTATAACATAATTTTTTCCACAAGCTGTCAATAATTTTATAAGTTTCATGCATGATTTATGATGTCGATTTCGATAACCATTATTTGATACCAAGTTCATACACCCTGTAGAATTAATGGTACTAGAATATGTAAATTATATTTATTTATATATATATATATTAACTTATTTAATAAATATTTATTTTTGCATTTGCAAATAGATTCAGTTTCAGTTTATTTTGATAATTTGACTGTCCAAAGAAGATATTTTATTAGTAAGTTATATACATGATATAAAATTTTATGAAACATAATGAAATAATGATTTTAAATTTAAATTTGAATGATAATAGTTTTTTAGTTCCCATAGTCATCCATGATATAGTTTTATATCATCATTAATATTGGTGGTTACCCTAACCCAAACAATAACACCTTATAACACGATGGGTGAGTATTGTTATATAAGTGTATAATATCATAATAATTGATGAATAATGATATTATTTATATTTTTTCTGTTATTTAATCATATTAAAATATTTTATATTAAATAATAAATAATCTATATGAAAAATTATATATATTAGTTCATGGATGTGGTAGTCCATACAATGCACAATTAAATATTTTATTTCTGAAAAATTGGGATGGACTTGAATGTGGATTATAATTTGTATAATTATAGTCATAATTATATTACATATTTTATGTTTATTTTTTTTATCTATAAAACATGTATATATAGGTAGTGGAGAAAAATAGAAGACACCACTTCCTAAATATGGCAGTCCAAACAAACACACAATCAATGTTTTTTTATATGTGGGCTGGATGGAATAACTAATTGTTTGTTATTTTAATAAAATAATAATTTAGTATAATTATATTACTATGTTTAGGATAGGTTTGGAATTTAATTTTTAAGAATAATAGGTTATGTATTATGTAATACTCATGTGGGGGCCTTGAACTCTCTCTTGAATGTCTACATAGAAATAATGGGATTAAGATAACTTATAGTTACCATGGGATTTAAGAAGTTCAAGGGAATTATAGGAGAGTAAAAGTTTTTATGGTGTACTAGAAATTTCGAAGGAAATTTTGTAGCAACCAATTATTTTATAAGAACATAATGTTTGATTGCATATACAATATACAACATCGAGATTAAACAAACCAAGAAATGATATTATTTTACAATAGTTATAACATATCTGTTGATTTGTTTGGTATTGATAAGTAACAAAATTATGAATTATATATATATATATATCTTAATCGATAGAAATTTATTGATAAATTCATATTAAATCAGCACTCAATTTATTTAAAAGTTATTTAATTTTAAAAGATATTTATTCTTTATCAATTTTTTTTATAAATACTTTTGAATGAAATTTATAATTATTTTTTGAAAATATAAAAAATTATATTTTATTGAAAGTCATCATTTTTAATGATATTATTTCAAAATTATATTATCGTTAATTTTTTATATTTTATTTAAAAAGATTGATTTTCTAATGAATAATGAAAAATAATGATTTTTATTGAAAACTGTATTTTTGTTTCAATAATATACAAATCCCTTTTTTAAATTAAAATTAGATCTCTTATATTATTAGTAATCCAATTATTTTCAATGAAATTAATTTTATTTCTTATTTTTTATATAAAAATATTTTTATACATAAAATATATGTTTAAGAAACCAACTTTCAATGCATTTTTTTATGTTACATAAATTTCCACCACTTTAAGAAATTGAATCTTGAAAAATGAAATAAATTTTTTAATTAATATCTCGATTGTTTTTCAAATAGTTCCCTTTTATTATTAGAAATTAAGAATGGTAACCATACTTTTCATATTAACTTGGTAAATGTAAAAGTGGTCATTTATAATTGAAACAAATGTAATAATTTATCAAATTCATTCAATTTTTTTTAATTATATGATTCTATTCAATTTATAATCCTCCAAAATTTTTAAATATGTATTTTTTTCCAGTTAACAATTTTTATCTATAAAATATTTATGTAAAAGACAATGTAAAAAACAATACTTATCTTTCTATTAATTATAAGGATAGTAAAATTATGTTCAGTAATAAAATGTTATTTGAAATATTAATTATGTTTTTTATTATGTTATTTATTTATTTTTAGTAATAAGATAATTACCTTAAATTCTAACAAAACCTCGACACAATGTATATGCAAGTTGTATGAAAATCAAGTAAATAATTTTAAAAACTCTAAATTTAATATATTTTCTGTGTTTTAAAGCATCAGACTATTTTTTAAAAAATATATAAAATATTATGTATTTGTAAGATGTTTATATTTTAATTCCATTTCTATGATGTAATTTTCAATGTTAAAATATGTGAATAGTTTTTAAAATAAAATTAAAGGTTTTTATATGAAATATATTTTAAGAAAATATTTATAACTAATAAAAATAAAAATTTAGAAAATTAATATGAAAAATATATATAATTTTAACCCTTATCCATTTATGAGAATGTTTTTCCCATACAAATAAAATTATAATCCTATAATATTGAAATTTTCATTACAATAATTAAAGTAAAAATTGGTTAACAAAAGGGTTAAAATAAACATTATGGTTTAAAAAGATTCTTAAACAAATAAAAATTTAACTAGATGAATATATTATGAAAATATTTTCCTTATATTTTAGCATATTCCATTTTGGAACTATTTTACAAGAATTATGCATATATTATACTATAATATTTCATGTATTTTAAAAAATGACCTTAATTATATTTTTTAAAGATTAATATTTTACTTAATGATTTAAAATTTATTAAAATTATATAAACATCCATGTTAATGATATGTGTTTGAAAATATAATCTATTTAGCATTTATGGGTCATTTTTCCTTTTATATTAACATTCATGACCCATATATAGTAAAAAAGGTTGACATCATGGTAATTGTATAAATGGTTAACAAGAGGTTATAACTAAAAGATACGGGGGGAAAATTACTTAAACTAATATAATGTTTATTTTACTAGATTATTAAGACTCATTGTAATATTTTTTTCTATTTACATCAACTGGAATCCAGTTTCTATGAAAATTAATTTATATTAATATAATACTTTACGTAATTCTTGGAGTAACGATACCCTCACCTATAAAAGGGAACATCCTCTTTTCATAATTTACAATGCTTGAGCCTTTTATCTCAGCTATAAAAAGACCAAATTTATTTTTATATTACTTATACACACATCCTAGAACTTCTTTTCTTTAAGAAATACTATCCTTTCAATGTTTAATGATTAATCCAAAATAGGTTTCTTAGTTATGAGGTATAATTATTTAATGAGATTTTTTTAGTTTCTTTTCTTCTTCTACCTCCTCCAAATCCATGATATATATTATAAAAAAATTAATTAAGTCTTTTTAATATTATTAATTGTTATTATAAATATACATCAACCATTATCTACTTTCTTTTTAACATATAAAAAGTGAAAACCTCAATGTGCATATGTATGAATTACCATATCCACATAATTGTGTAATTTGTTTTTCATCACCACTTTACATGGATGATTATAATGATGGATTATATATATATATATATATTTCATTTTTGATATAATTATTATTTTTAAACATTAATATTTTTTACCATTTTTTCCATCCGCTGATAAGTGAAAACATACGTCGGGCCTACGTATAAATTACTATTTCAATGAAGTCTTGCAATTCATTTTTCATCATTGCTCTAAATGAATAGTTATAACATTATATATAATAGCTATATATGATTATCATGACATAATTATCAATATTATTATATTTAGACCATGATAAATTTATAATTGTTGGGACTAACGAACTGAAACATGAACGAAAAAAGCAATTTTCATCCAGAATAGTGATGTTAATAATTTTTTTTAAATGAGTGATAATAAGTAATAAGTAAATAATATATGGTATGGTATGTATGATTATTTTTATATAATAAAGTTACTATAAAGTTAAATTTATTATTTATGATATTTGAATGAATACAAATGAAGATGATAATTGAGGAAATGGATTTTTGTCTTACTTTTATTTCCATGTGGCACATGCTATATTCACCAATAGTTTCTTTTATGTCATGTATATAATTACAATAAATGTTTAATATTTTTATTTTCATGAAAATTATACGAATATAAATATCTAAAAAATATTATTTCATCAATGGGTATTATGATTAAAAAGTTACCAAGTTGTAAGGGTTTTATGTTTGAATCTCACTGTTTTTAGAATTATTTATGATCCAATTCTTAAAGATGAAATTTATGAATCTACCCCACCATAATCAACTTATGTTTCTTATAATATAGTAATTTATAGATATTACATGCTTCCCATTCATTTACCTCTATTTATGTACTCAATATAATGAATGGATCTTTTTACAGAACATCGAAATAATTTTACTATTCGATTCAGAATTGTTTTTTATATGTCATTGTTATGTTTAAATTGTTATAAATTTTTTTTGATTATTATAAAATTATTTTCGAATTAAATTTAACCCATTATTAACTTTATATTTTACTTTTGAAAATGAATAATCTTTTTTTTAAAATTTTAATAAAAACTTTTAGGGAATCTTTGTTTTAATATACACAACATAAAACAAATTTGCTTCATCATGACTGCTAAATGTTTTGAAACATACTTGAAGTATTTCCAATTTAATTTTTAAATAAAACATTATATTTAAAATTTTATAATTTTTTAAATTATATATATTTTTTTAAAGTGAAAATTTTATTTTCTCCTGAAATTTTCAAATGATGTTTTAATGGATGTTTTCCTCTATAATAACATCTTTGAAATCACTTATTCTCTATATCAGATATTATACAATAAAAACATTTAATTTATTTATTTTGGAGGCTTTTTATGATGATAATGTTAATATAATTCTATGAAGCCCATTTTATTACCAAAGGTTAATTGTGCTATGATGAAACATTCATGTAATCTATTTATTTTCTAGGAGTCATGCTATGATGAAGTGATGAAATTTTTAAGAAACCCATTTCCTTTACATGAGTTTTAATAGGATTATGTGATGAAGATTTTTTGATATTATGGAATAAATATGTAGGAATTTGATTATGTTATGATTGAGACCAGAAATATATATCCCTCTATTTGATTGGGTAAAGATGAATATATCATGAGATAATTAGGAATGGAATGGGGATTAAACCCAGTTATGTAAGGAATGTTGACCACTATGAATGTCTTGGGAGTGGACCTTTAATAAGAATATAATTGAATGTGGACTGAATCCAATCCACTATATTAGTATTGGTAGTTAATCTTTACCAATGAAATGATATAATATTATTATATATATGCTACATACTTATTTATTATGCCCACATTATGCTCTTATGTATCATGTTATTTGATTCCATTATGATTTATATCATATGAATATCCATGAGTTATTCCATGACTTGATATTATTATCTATGATATGCTAGGTATGGTTTTAAAATGTAGAAATAATTTTATCATTATATTATATTCATGTTATTTTTATGTGATCATTTATATCTCCCCTATTTACCATTATTGAGCATCTGAGCTGACCCTTTCTTATGTTTTCTTTCCACAGGTTATGAAGAACAGTTTTAAGAAGGGTATTTATAATAAAAATAATATGTGGGAATATATTTGTGGTGGTGATGTTTAATATCATTCATTAGATAATAATATTTTGTATCTATTCTCTAATGCCAATAATTATTTATGTTTCTATTGTGGATCCTCTTTTTATAACATAAATATTCATTTAGAATGATGTAATATATATGAATGAAAACATTGGGTTGGTATAATAGGTTTTAGATTAGGGTTTAGTAAATATATGGAGATTAGGAATAAATAAATATATTGAAAACCTAGGGATAAGTCAATGTATATGATACAATCTTATAGATTTTATAATATATAGGTTATGTGGTTTTATTAGATATACATCCTTGTCTAGAAAATAAAAGTGGATTTTGATTTTGAACAGATTTAACTCATGGTAATAACCTTAAAAATATTTGGTTGTGCGAATATCGACTATCATTTTCAAGCACAGTGAGTATGCCCTTACCGAGCACCTAGTTTGACAGTCTTGGGTGATACACATGGGTCAACTTGCAATTTACTTATAAAAAATTATGGAGGATATGAAGATTATCCAAAGGTACCATTTATAGTTCAATATTATATGTGTGGAGAGTATAGGGATTAGTCAAGGCAATGCCTAAATTTTAGGTTTAGTCATATTCAAAGGAAATAAATGTTCTAATCCAATTAATTAACTAAAAGTATTAAAATATTTTTTTTATTTGGATCCAATAATTAGTTTGAAGTCTTATATCACTGATATTTTGTTTGTAATAATCATAAAACTTATAATGAGTATTCCAATATAAATTTTTATATATTTTAATATCATATTTAGTGTGAAGGGATATTTTTTGGAGACACATGATTGAGGTAAAGATAACCCTTAATACTTTCTTGAGGCTAAGATTAAATTTTTTAGTTGGGAAAAAAAGATGATGAAGTAAATTATACAGTATAGATGACCTTATAATTGATTGGTTATTTGATAAAAATAGATTTATGTGATCTAGGGTTAAGTTTACATAAAATTTGAATCGATGGATTATATTGGAAGGTTTGTAATCATTTATGTTTTCATTAATTTTTTTTGTGGTTGTAATTTGAGGTGACATGAAAAATTTAATTGGTTGTATGAAGAATAATCTATTTTGGTTTAAATAACACTTCAGTTTAATATAATATTTGATTTTTAGTTAATTATACTCTATTAGATAGTGTGATATATATAATATTAATAATTGAAAAGTGATTTATTGATAATTCTATACATTCAAATATATTTGTTGTCAAAATGAGGTTCACCTTTCAGGTTAGTATCTAAATTTAATTTACAATATTTTTTTGTGTTTACATAATTATTTGATTATAAGGTTATTTATCATAGTGATTAATGATATTTTTTGATTTATTTTGTTGGGTTGAGGTATATATAGCCCTTATGTTTTACATTTCTTTTAATATGAATGATTATTTGTGAAGAATAAAGTAAAATTTATAGTTATTTAAGCTGAATGATATGAGATCACTTTAATTGTTAAAATATTCATTAATGTTTTAGTTATTGAGATGATTTAGGATGGTGGGTTATTTATTTATGGAAGTTATAAGTTTAACTTTTTGTGTTATTGAGGAAATTTTAGAGTAAAATCTACTATTTATTTACATGAATGTATATACATTTTTGATACTATCTTACCTTTTGCTTACAATTTTGGTTTCATTTAATGTTTAAATATAAGAAGACTAACTTTTTATCCTTTTTGGATTCTGTTATTTTTTATAAGTTGATGTATGCTATTCAGGAATGAAAAAAAATCCTCTTTAATAATGATGTTTTTTAGTAAATGTTGATATTATGGTGGAATTTGATTAATGGTTGAAATTGTACTTGTGAAGTATATTTCACTATTTTATTAGTGTAAATGGTTATTGAAATCCTAATTATAAGTTGATGTATGCTATTTATGAATTTTTATATATATCTTCATATTTCCTATTCTCTCTTTTCAATAGGAAGTGTTATTAATCCTTTTAATCATATCGGTTTTCAATAAAATAATTTTCAAATATAAAAGACCCGATTACCAAGAACATTTTCAAATTGTATGGAAACAATTTATTAAATAAGAGGGGATAATTTATCCCCCCAAATATTTTAAAATATTACAATATTTGATATCATTTAAAACATAAAACCCTAACCTTAAACAAACTATGAAATATTATTAATTTGTAACCATTATAACATATACCTTGAATAAATAGATATTAATACAATTAAAAAAATTAGGATATATATATATATATATATATATATATCATAATCAATAAAAATATATTGATAAATTCAGAGGAAATAATAATTATATTTTTTTAAATTCATTTTATTTTGCAAAATATGTTTTTATTTTAAAAATAGTTTCGATTGATTTTTTTGAAAAAATATTATAACTTTTTTTGAAAATTTTAAAAAAATTATTTGATAAAAATAATATCAATTTTTAAACTTGGTAATAAAAATTATTTTAAGGTCATTGTTTTTTAATTTTTTCTGAAAATATTGATTTTCTAGTTAATAGTGAAAAATACTAATTTTTGTTGAAAAAATTATTTTATTTTTAGAATTTGAAATCAATAATTTTATTTGATAGTGAATTTAATGTAACATTAATACTAATATTTAATTTTGTAATTTTTAATCAGTTTTATGTTGAATTTTTGTTTGAAACATTTTTATACAAAAATAACATTTTTCTAAAAACAAATTATTCATTATGTTTTGAATTTTATTCTTAAATTAATTATTTCTATTTCTAGAAATATATCCTAGAAAATTTAGTTCCATATTTTAAATCAGGGGTTCAAAATTTCTTAAATTAGTCTCTTTTATTTTTAATCATTATGAATGGTAAATATAATAATTTTTTATGACTAGATTAAAGGTAAAATAAGTTAATTAGTGTCAAAACTAATGTGATAAGATATAAAATTCATTAAAATAGTTTATTTTATTTCATTGGTTGCGTATATTCTATCCATAATATTTAAAACATCTAAAATATGTCATTTATTGTCATTTGAATTTGATTTTTTTACATTTATAATATTTAAGTAAAAGCTAATTTAAAAAATGTCACTATATTTCTTTTAATATCCCCAATATTTTGTGAGTTTGATAAAAATATTTATGTTCAGCTTTAATTTTTTTTGTAAGATAAATTATTCTTTATCTTGATAATTTATTTTTAATATTTAGTGAAGAAATAAATACCATAAATGCTAATGCAACGCAAACACAATTCTTGTACGAGAATAAATAAAATGGAATAAAATTAAAAAATAGTAAATATAAAATTATTTAGGAGAATTAAAGGGTCCTATGAATTTTAAATATAAATAAAATATATTAGAGATGTGTTGAAGGTTTATATTTGAATTTCATATCCATCAAGAAATTTTTAAAATCAAATTATTTGAAAATTTATTAAAATTATATTAAAAATATTTTTTTATATATTTAATTAATTTATTTAAAAATAATAAAAAATATTGAATGTATAAATTCAGGTTGAGAAGTTGTCTAAAATTTCATAAAATTCTGATTTATGATAAAATTTTCTAATTATATGTAAAATTATAGTAGTTTAATATTGAATAATTGATTAACACAATTAAAATTAATATTTGTTAACAAAGGGATTAAACCAAAATATAAGGTTTAAAATGATATATAAACTAGTAAAATATTTATTGGATAATTATATTAAGACTATATATTGTTAATAATAAGATGAATTTTATTGTAGAACCATTTGACACGGTTGAATGATATATTATATTATAATATTTCCTGTATTTCCAAAATTAAATTAATGATATTTGATAGTAAATAATTGTTTCTTAATTGATCTAATATTCATAAAAATCCTATATTGAGATAAGTTAATGAGATATAGGTAAAAATACTATATTTGGAAAATTTTATGAGATATGGGGGAAAATATCATCCATTTTCCTTTTATAGGATACTTTTCCTTTTGTTGTAACTTTATTTACCGCTAAAGAGAAAAAACATTGATATCACGGTAACTTCCAAAATGGTTAATAAGGTTTATAAAAATAGAAATAAGGGTAAAAACATAAAAAAACTTGATTAAATTTTATTACAAGAGAGGATTTAAACTCATACTAATCCTATTTTAAAATTAAATCAATATTGATCCATTTGTATCAAAAAATTGATTTATATTTTTATAATATTTTAAGTAATTCTAAGAGTTCCCCTCCACAAACCTATAAAAGGGTACCTTCTCTAATTGATTATTCAAAATGTTTTGTCCTAATAGATTATAAAATAGTTATCGTAATATCATATGATATTATTTCAATGCATCCTGATGTCATGGTATTTCCTAAATTACATCTATTAGTATTAAGGTATAAACCAAAAGAGGTATCTTAATAAAGAGGTAAAACAATTAACCAATTAATGGAAATATTATTTATTCTTATACCTATTGTAAATATATTTTATCAATTATGAAATAATTATTTCAGCAACTTTAATATAATTAATTTTTATTATAAACATAAAACTATCTTTAACCACTTGTTTCCATCCCATGAAAAATGAGAAAATCACTTGTGCGTACGTAATACTTACCATCTCCACATAGTAGTGTAATTTTTATTAATCACTACATTACTTGGAAGGTTATAATGATATATTTATTAAATATATATGATATTGTTTATGTTGTTATGTTTTTAAGAAGGTAAATTATTTTTTAACTTTGTCTCATACCATTAATTGAAATGTGGAAACATCACTCATATATATGTACAGATTACTGTCTCCACAATGAAATATAAATAATTTTTCATCACTTATTTATATGATAATTTATATAAGTATATGTAATTTTTACAAATGATACTCATGAAATTTTTAAAAATTTTATGATGATAGAACCAGGATAAAAATTTTCTAATGATGGAACCCATAATAACTTTTATTTTATTTTATGGGGATATAAATATAAATATAAGGTTATTTATTTACTAGAATTCATAATTCACAACTTACCAATTGGTATGGTTTTTAAGTCAGAATCTCAATGTTTACTGAGGTTGTTTATGATTATGTTTTGGGTGATGTAATTTAATGATGTTCCTTTCAATAATCCCATGAATTTTATTCTCCTATTATTAGTTCATGAGATTACATGTTTTATTTTTATTTAATTTTCTTTATTTACTTTTGGTATGAAATAACGTTTTATAGAAAATTGACCCTATCTTACTATTCGGTCAGGAATATTTTTCTTCAACTTCAATTTTTAAATTAAAATTTTTCAAAAAATATATTTGATTTATATAAAATGATTATTTAAATTAATTTTAAATTTTTTTTTACTTCAAATGAAAATGTTTCAAAGTAATCATCCAATCCATTAATAAATGTGGTATTTTTTACTTTTTACCAAATAATGTGAAAGGAATCTCTGTTTTAATGTACATGACATAAAAGGAATTTCCAACTTTAATGACCAATAAATTATTCAAAATATTATTTTCAATTTTCTTTATTATTAAAAAAAACGTTTTCCTTAGTATTTATGGAATTTTTATATTTTAAATAAATTTTTCCAAACGTAAAATATAATTTTCATCAAGAAATTATCGAGTGATATTTTAAATCTATTATCCATCTATGATATCATCCTTAATTTTAAATGTGATTTAATAACGATAGGAACCGATGACACAGTGCACATTATTTCATTGGAAAAATGATGATGGTGATGATTTGAGGGTACTTATATAGAACTTATTTATTTCATATGGGTTAATTAATTTATTTTTAAAATTTTATAAAACATTATTTTTTAACATGTTTTTTATGTTATGGTGAAACTTTTATGAAACCTCTTATTTTAACATGGGTTATCCTATGATGAAATGTAAAATGTTTATTAAACTCATTTCTTTTATATTGGGTGTTATATGATGATATGATGATTTTTTGTGGTTTTTTATCAAATATATTATCATTATGTGATGGATAGACCCATATTTATATATCCCTTTAATGCATTGGGTATAGATGGATATCTTCTAAGATAATAATAATTGAAATAGAGAGTGAACTCAGTACATTAAGGGAATTTTCCCACTATGATATCCTTGGTAGTGATCCTTGAATAAGTATCTAATGGAATGGGAAGTGAACCTCATCCACTTTGATAGTCTTTCCATAGATCTTTTACTAATGGAATTTATTTCTATGATTATGTGTCTGCCACAAACTTATGTTTTATACCCAAATTATGATCTTATGAATCATATTCATCAATTTAATTATAGTTCATGACATATGATTATCCAAGAGTTATTTCATGACATAATATTACGATCTATGAAATACTGGGTATAGTTATAAAATTTTAATACAATGTTATCATATGCTTATGCTCCTATTATAATTTAGTGACTATTCATATCTCCCTTATATACCCTTATTGAGAATCTGATCTCACTATTTCTTATTTTTAATTTCCAAGGTTATGATTAATGTATTTATGTTTGGTACACCTAATAATATTACCATGTTGGAATACATTTGTGGGAGATGTTGGAGATCTTTCATGAAATAGAAATACTCTTTATCCAATCCTCAAAGACACTAAAACATTATGATTCTGGAATGGATCACAATTTTATGTAATAAATATTCATTTAAAATAATTTAATATATATATTTAGGAAATGTATGGCTCGCTATAAAATTGTATAATCAAAAGGGTGGATGTGCTCCCCATTTATAAGTGAATAAAATAGAACTTTTGTGAACATCCAAAATCTTGAATAAAGTAATTACATTATTCCCAGGACAATGACTCTAAAAGTGATAAATAATGTATTTTGGAGTGAGATAAGGCTAAAATTACCTGTAAAAATAGTAGTTACACATGTTTTAAACATATATACAGTCATTTATCACTAAATTTTTCCACCTTTTAAATTTGGATTTTACCTTGGTATTCAGTTTTTAAACGACACAATTTAACTTTTATGAAAGTTATATGATAACCCATATTACCAAATTTTGGTGTTATAAACCAAAATTTAATCTTAATTATATATAATTAATTATCCAAATAATATAAAATAAAATTAATAATTAAACATTTTATATATAGAAAAAATATTTTTTGGGTTGAAAAACTATGTTTAAACAATTATGTGTTGTTAATATTATGTATAATTTATTTCTTATTAAGTGTGCATTAATATAAATATTTATATTTTTAAACATTAAATTAGTTTTATTATTTAAAATACATCAATTAAATTCATTAGATGTAAATTTCAAAGTATTAATAAATTAAATCTTGGAAAATAACAATTTCTCCATTATCATTATAATCAACAGAAATCATTATAATCATATTTTTATACCTAAAATTGAACCATGAAATATTATATAATATGAAAATTTTTGTATATAATAAAAAATACATTTTTTTATTTTAATTTCAACAAGTTATGACAATGTAATTTTTATATATGACAATTAAAATAGTTTATAGAGTAAAATATAACTCATGTTTCTAAAACATTAAACTAGGATTTTATGAATTTAAAATAGTTTTTTAAATAATTTATAGTCCCTATTAAATATATATTTTTGTATGAAAAATATTTCATTAACTTTCAGGTCATTCTTGTGTTAATATAATATCAAAAAATCTATAGTTTTCAGAAACATCAGTATTTTAATTATTCACTTAAAAAATAATTATTTTAGAAAATTTTTATAAAGGACCCCATTTTATTTTTATATGATGAATAAAAAAATGAAGTTCATTTTATGATGTTAAAATTATAAAAATTTTAAAATTATTTTTAACCGAAAATACAATATATATATATAAATATATATATAAATATATATATAAATAATATTTTTATTAAAAAAAATTCTTTTAAAACATTATGTGTTTCTAATACTATTTTTTTGCACATATGATTATTTAAAATATTTTTTTTACTAGTGGTTATATTATTATTGAATTTTTAAAAAAAAATACTCATATAATATTTCATTGATTATTTTAGTTTGATGTTGTGTGTGAAACAAGATATGAAAGATAACTTTAATTTAAAGTGTCCAATATATTTTCCAATTATATTAGTATTGTTTCCTTACTTGATTTGTGGTGAATTGAAAATATAAATCTATAAATAACTAACACCATTATCACTACAAAATAACATTAGAAAAACAACACTATTTTTATTTATAGAAGATTCACCATCTTTCATATATAATAATAACTTTAACATTATTCAATCGGATACAAATTTATTTCTCATTCCATATATATAATTCATTGACTACATATTAATTAATACAAACTTATTTATTAATGACATTAACATTTACAGACTATAAAACATATGATACATGAGATATATTTTTACCACTCTGATTCCATGCAACTACATTCCACCATTTTATTCTAAAATCAATTATGACTTTCTTTACTATGATTTTTTAATTATTAATTAAATTTGATAAATTCCAATATTCTTTTAACCCATAAATCTATTTTCACAATTAAGTAATTCAATGAATTAATTATTCACTTCACCCATATTTCTAGGTAGCTATGAAATGATCACATTAACATAAAAAAATTATTGAATAAATTACAAAATCTACAACAAAAATATCATATCGACCATAATAAATCTATAAAAACCACACTATCTCATGAAACTACTTGGTAAAAAATTCCACTACATCAATAACATCATCATTCCCTTCCAATTTAACCACATAAAACCTCCTCTATGAAAAAACTAGATATTTACCATTATTACCCACAATTAGAAATGTTATGGATATTATAACAATGTAAATTATATTAATCCCTATATAAAATACCATCAATTATCTATATTAAAATATGCTTCAATTTCTATTAAATAAACCGTTAATAATAAATAACACACAAAAATTATAGATATACATATCCAATTCCTTTATCATATTTTAATTAATATTTACTTAGGAATATGATTAAGCATTCTAATATTTGAAACCATAAGAATATGAAAATACCATTGTAATAAATTGACCTAAATAATAACACACAACCAATATCACTAAGATAATACTAATATCATGCATATCATATCACCCCATTATAAATTTATTTTTATTATCTTTACTATGTATATTCCATTAATTTACCCAAAGAAAAAAAATATGATAATTTAACAATTTATATTTAATATAAGATAATAGATCTTGAATACCCTACCTAAAATATCGATTTTACAATAATTGTATAATAATTTGGAAGAATAAATTATAAAGCACCACCCAACACACAAGGATTCCCTATAATATTATCTCACAACGATCAACCATCAAGACCTAGAACAAAAACTATAAAAAACAAAAATCAATCTTGTAAATTTTTAAGAGAAGGAATATTTCTAAATACGATATAAAATAGTGAAATAATACATTATATATTGGGAAATATAACTTGAGATGAAAAAATAGATCACCCATGAAAAGGAATATTCTTATGATTCACTTATGATGCAAAAAATCAAAAAAATAGATCCCTTGTTTTCCTAGAGTTAATGAGAGAATGGATAGAACCAAATAGGATAAACAGGGGGTCTGAATTCATATTAAAATTAATGTTTTGAAACATTGGAATGAGCCATGATAATTATACATGGGTCTGTGCTATTGTAGCATGGGGCTATAAAACATAATGGATGTTTTTTACATTTAATCTTCTCATTATAGACTTTATGATCAAAGTGTTACATGGGGTTATTTTAAATGGAATGTGGGTCATGAAATATATTAGTAATATACACTATTTAAGAGAGAGTTGAATGGGTTTTTTTCCAGTATAGAAAAGATCATGTAAAATAAACAGAAAATAAGTCATTCCCTTGTTAAAGAAATATCATTCTCGGACTTGAACCATACACATACCAAGATATAGTGAATATCACCATGTATGTTATGGAATAAAAAATCAAAAATAAACATTACACAACCAAGATAATTCTAATTCATTCCTCAAATACTTAATTAATTCAAAAAATACATGGAGAGGATCAACTAAAATATGGTCCTCTATATTAGATACCTCCCATATGATTCTCATCCATGAAAATCAAAAATCAAACCTAGAAAGGTATAAAACTGGACACCTTAAAAAAACCCCATGATATACCTATCCAAAATAAGTGTCAGAATGATCAAAAGTACAACGACCATATTAAAATAAAAAAATAAATCAGATTATCATAAAATAAATCGGATAATATACTTAAGAATCAATGCATTAAAATAATATATACTAAGAATAAATCTATGAATTAAACTATTATATAAAATCCTCCAAGAAACTTATTCCATTAAAATATATAGATTAAGGTAATTAAAAAACCATAAATAACTCTGTATTAGGTATAATTGATCTCAATTGAAAATTCTAGGAATATCGAGTCATTCTCAACATCAAACTCATTCCAATCAATGAAATGGTATTGATCTTGAAAATACTAAGGAATAAATGAAACATTAAAGAACATATAAATTTTTTACATCTATGGAATAAATATAACTGAAATTTTACCCCACTTATATTCTTTAAAATATTAATCAAATAAGAATAAATCTAAATTCCTTAACCAAACATATTCTATGATTTTCAGGATGAGAATTTATGGAAGAAATGAAAAAAACCTTGACATTGAGATATATCCTCCTCCAATATACCTAGGTTTTTGGATGGTATTGAGAAATATTTTTCAACTCAAGAATTACCTGAACACTTTTTTTATTTATCTATATCAAATGCAGTATTTGAATAATAAACAAACCAACCTCATCCAAACCTAATGAATATTTTTAAGGAAATCAATATAATTATTCAGAAAAATACTTATCAATGGATGAGTGAAAAATATATTTATATTAAAATTAACTAATGGAATATTGTTTCACCATAATCCCCAAAAATCATGAACCCATATATGGAAAATGTTCTATAGAATCGGTATAATACACTCTTTTTGACTATTCATATGCGGATGGATCACAATGATAAATCATAATCAAGATCGAAAAGTACACCAAAGATGATTCCACACATATTAAGTAAAACAAGGATTATAATCAAATATGATAAACCTTGAAAAAAATTAATTTTCTGAAAAACCATTATATAAATTGTCAAAAATACAAATCCTTGATTAACTCTATAATCATTAAAAAATTAGATGAATTCATCAAACAATCCATATTCACCCATATTGAATTCTATCATTCCTAATTTTGAGTAAAAATAGTAACTAAATCTATCATGATATTTTTCCTGCTTACACTGAGGAACACCCAATGAATAGGATATAAAATTATCAAAATGATGCTCGACCATCATCTTTTGACTATCTAAATACTAGGGAAAAAATTCAAACAAAATATTCTTCGTGCCCATTAACCAAAATTGACTCCTCAAATAAAAATACTTATTTTATATACTATAATCCTCTACCAAAGGAGAGCTATGAAATTCATGAATGATATGTCATGTAATTCTATAAGAACAAATATATTCCCTTGAAATGACATCCAATGTTGACCATACTTCGACCATCCCCAAAAGGCAGTTTCACAATGCAAAAGATCTCACCAAACCTATACCTCATGATCTTCCAACATAAACTCTTCCACTTACATTACCAAGGATGATGACACTATTATCTGATAGATGAACCATCTACCACCAAATTACTCCATAATAATATGTTAAGATTAAATATTCTCAATTATCCTCCACTCATCGTTTGACACTATAACAATATATACATGTGACTTACAACTTAGAACATGAACAACTATATTATTTTTCCCAATTTAATTGGTGATATCAATGACTCAATCTAATTAGAAACTCAATAAAACTTCAAATATATAGAATGAAAAACACTATAAAGGAAAATATATCCCAAAATCTTATGATATGTGAGGACAAAAATACACCATATGATAAGACAATGTCTATAAAACTTCAAGGAAAATAGAACCTATGCTTTCTTGAGATCATGGATGGCGTAGTTAAATTAATGTGGTCATAACTGATAATTTCCTTAAGATATCATGGCACTTTGATGTATTAGAATGAATATTAATCCATGTAAAGAATCTTAACATAATACTTTGAACCTGACTCCTTCCTATGGAAGTTAAAAAATAAGATAACCAACCAAATTATCATTCATATATTTAAATTCATCCAATCATTTTTATAACTAAATAAAGGTTGGTCCCATCTAATTAAATGTTTTCAAAGGTTTAATAATATGAGATAAATTGTTCATAAATATTATTAATATCTTATATGACTAAGGGAACCAAAAAAAATCTAAAAATTCTTGGGATCTACCTTAAAGAAACCACCTCAACATTTAAAGGGTCCACTACCCAACCTTGATAAGAAAAAACATTCTCATGAAATGAAAATATTATGTTTAAAATGGTTACATGGATAAATTTTTTTAGAGATTACATAAATGAAAGATTATTAAAATTATTCATTTATGTTTAAAAATACATTCCAATGAATTTGATTATATGAAGATTTTATCAATGAAGACTACCAGAAATTAATCCATTAATTAATGAAACACCAATTTCATTAGTCCCAATAATATAGTTGATGAATTCATAATTTAAAAGGAGTTATCATGAACTTAAAGTGTTCATAATGATATCATATTTTATTATTTTGGATATATTCATACTTCAACCTAATATAGTAGTATCCTAACTGAAAATAGATATTGGATAACAAATGATATCACTTGAACGATTCAAATAAATCACCAGTCATAGGTAGGGGATATTTATTCTTCATTATCACTTGATTCTACTGATGGTAGTAAATTCATAGCCATATAATTTTATCCCATTATTTGTGAAAAAACTAAATAAATCTAAGGTGATATACATGTCTTGATGAAACCCTTTTAAAATTCATCTCTAATTTGAATCCATAACTCCCACAACTCATAAAGAATTATTCTATATAGAAACATCAAAATCGAAAATACATCAGGCTCTAACCCTAAAAAAATGATAATGCATTTAGTGTGTATTATAACAACTCTTCTTAGAAAGAAATTAAGGCACTATTCCAAAACATTTATAAACCCAACTACTTTAACATAAATTCATCTAAAAATCAACTTATACAATTGGGAATTAAAAGTAATTACATATCTAAGATTCATCCCATGATGTTGATTGAAAATGAAGATAACATGATTTATATACACATTCTAGAAAACAAATCTCCACTAGATGAAATCAATAATTTTTAAAAGGTGGGGGAAATTCCCTTTTTATTGAATCATAAAAAAGTGCATGGAAGAACAAAAGTAGAAACATAAGTTCAAACAGTAGATCAAAACCTCTATCATGAGTTCCCAAGCTTTTTTCTAATATTTTCAGCGATCCTTTTTTGTCTTGCAAGGCCCCCGAATACAAATACACATTGAAAAAAATAATCCATACTATGGATAAAAATTTATAGTTATTTGCACATACATTATAAATATATAAATGAATGGTAATACCCCATCATCATCTCAAAATATGTTAACACATCATATAAGATATATTGAATTATAAAAGTGTAGTCAACACCAAAGGCACCTGAAGCCTCTATATCTTGATCCCCAACTACATAAAAAACAAGGTTTAATGAAAGTGTTGAAATACCCTTTATCAGAAAATCAATATAATAATATTAAAAAATATTACAATGGTACCTTGAATGATATTCAACCCATATAGAATTGGAAAATTTAAATAAATCATCTTCTAATACCCAATCCTTCAACACACTAACATTGATGATAATCCCCACAATGAACGTTATTTGTATAGTATACATGATTACACTATTTACACTACTCATAATTCTTAATAGTAAACTAATATCAAAGGTACACTTGAAGTGGGACAATATCTCAACATTAAAAACAAAAATAGAATATACAGTTTTGCTCGTAATGACCCAAAACATTATTAAAATTTCACAACATGAAATAGCTCTTGATAGAGTTCTAAGAAATGAAAACTCTTCATCAATGAGAAATTTATTAGGTACATACTAATCCATGACCAGAAAATAAAGTATCTGAATAACCAAGTTAACCCATACTTATATATTCCCTTCATGAAACTCTTATGACCTCCCTCTTAAGAAAAATCCATTTTTGATACAACTTTCTCTATTATATCATCCTTTTCCAACACCTAGAGCCACATCAACAATGTAAATATAGTGACATGAAACTGGATTTATATACACAATACCTCCTCAAAATGTAACACAAATGTTTCATTATAGTGAATCTGATTTTTTTTGTATTTTTCCTTTGAATATTGGTATTCATTTATCTGGATTTATCATAAGAGTTAGTGTGGTATATAGGTTTATTAGGATCATATAATTTATATATTTAAAATATTAGTATATTTATTTTCACACTCACACACACATAAATTTACTATTTCTGATTTTCCTATTTTTTGGAATTTAAAATGAGTAATTTGAGACTATGGATGATTCAAGAACATGTGATGTATCCCGACATGACCAAAGTTCTGTCGATGTTGGATGTTCCAAGGGAGGTGACCATTGGAATGTGTGTTTAACAAAATAAATAATTTATTTATTTTAAATAAATAACCTAATATAAATCCATATCTATAAATTATCTATTATGAAAAATCACAAAGTTTAGACATGTAACCCTCTGAGTATTAGATAGGAGGACCAACCCTCTTCATTAGCAGATTGGATTAGAGAATGAGAAGTTATTAGATCAAGGTGGATCAACACACATCAACCATAATAAGTGTTCTTAATCACTGTTGATTGTGTTCTTCACCAAAAATGAATCCTAAATCAAGGTATGGAATTCTATTTAAGGATATATAATATATGTTTACATGCATTGATTTAATTATCTACTTAATTGATCTGCAATCATTTTGTATTCACATGGGTCCATTTAATATTTTCTATTATTTTAGTAAATTTATTCTTTATGTGCCTTGATATCACCCTTATATATCCCATTTAGGTGATAATTGGCCAAGAATTATTATCCAATGAAGGATTTACATTAGTCTTCTATCTTTCTCCCCACTGTTCTTCACATTTTTCCATATTGACCCAAAATGTCACAATTTTTTATTTACGAAGTGGGATTAAGTGCGATAAAACCCCAAATTTTTTTAGCAATTGTATGAATGGAATAAGATATAGGGATTTTAGGATGGTTCATGATGTATTGTGAGTAATTATTCCTGGATTTGGGATATATACTAATTATGAGAAGTGTTATGGGATGTGCGGTATCTCACAGAAAAATTATAATATTTCAAATTCCGTCCATTAGATGACAGGAATCGACGGCAGGAAGTGTCACCCTTAAATTTTGAGTGGCTAGCGGTTAGATATTACAAATGTTATGGTGAGTTTGGATCCTCATAATGAAATTTAGTTTTCTATAGATAAATATACTACACAACATGTAATGTGAATATCATAAGTCGAGTAGACCCCTAGTTGCAATGAATAAGATTTCATGAAAAGATAAATATTACACACTGGGTGGACCTTACTACATATTGTGTGACCCTGTAATAGAATATTGGAGTAAACGATTTTCATAAAAATTCGTAAAAAATGGCCAAAAATATGGGAATTGGCAGAGTACATATGCTTGACCGTGTACTCATAAACACCCTAGATTCCCAGAAACAACCATGTACACGAGCATGAGATATTTTACATGGGAATAATCAGAAGATCATGGGTAGGGTCTAGGTGGATGAGACAATATGTGTAAAACTATAACACACCATGTAATGAGTCATTTATTACCATTATATGTCAATGGGAGAACACAAACAGGAAATTAGGTGAGGTGACACAACATATGTCCCCATGTACACACCACATACATATTTACTCACATATCTCATTCATTGGAACTTGTATTTGGGCCCATGAGTATCCTTTTCCAAGTGTTTATATATATAGAATATGATGGTTGCCTTAGTTAGGGAATATGATATATGATGTGTGGTATTTTGAGTGTGATGAATCTTCACGTGACACTTGATCACAATAGTTATCTGTGTGGGATCTTTTGGGTGATTCTAGTGTTAGTACTAGCCTGTTCCACTGGGGAACATGTTTCCCATAATATATAGATAGGAAGAGATAGTATTCCTCCATACTTTGGTGTGGTTCATCTATCTAAAGAGTATAACTTCCCCATTTTTGAGCTCTGATGGGGACCAGGTCATCCACATGAGTTGAGGAACCCTTAGTTTTATAGCGTAGTGATAAGGGGTTATCCCCTCTACATAGTTCTTGTGAGGTTTTTCATGATGCTGGGAATCAGAGATGGAATATTTGGGTTACATAATAAAACTTCAACTATGGATAGGCTTTTTGATGGGGATCATATTTCCTCCTCTAATGTGTTTCATTATGGGATATATGTTCTTGGGTTTCATTTCATTACTACTACGTATTGAGATGACCTATATTGTTTCTTTAAATTACTTTAGTTTGGAGTTTTGGTTAATCCTAATTTGTATGTACATACTCACTGATACATGGGATTTCCCCAATCAGGTCATGTCTTCTGTAGACTATTGGATGATCAATTTGGACATCAATGAGGGTTGATTATATGCTTGTGATGAGAGGGGTCCCATGAATCATGATTTATTGACCCATTATGATGAGATGGGTATGTTGATTGTAAAAGGAACATAATGGAAGAGGTATCCCCATGATCATAGATATCCTAGGCATGGTTTGGTAGGACCCTCTAGAGTTGGTACAAACCAAGGTGGAGGCATAGATCAAGAGGTGGGATCTTATATTTGAGGGTGAAACTAAGAGGTAGTTCGACCACTACCACCATCAAACATCCCACATCTGGATCAATGATTTAGTAGTCAAGGATGTGGGAAATTTTACTCTATGGAGGGCTATGACTAGGATACACACAAGATGATTCTAGGTATGATTTATGTCTTTTCAATTTTTCCATAGTACTATTATACATAGGTTGGAGTCATTAATTTATTTAATTATCCCTTGAGTGAGATATGGAGCCTCTATTTGATTGTTTAGTATTGAATCTACTGCTAAAGGTTTTTATCGTGAGTGATTATTTGATATCACTTGTATTCTGGCAGTGAGTGAGGATGCTCGGTGGAGATATGTTATCATGGTACATCTTGGTCGGCATGATAAAACATTACCACCATATCTTGGGGATGGAATGTTTGTCTATGGTTTGGGCCCATATTAACTAAGATTTCTGATGAGTTAGATGCTTTCAAATAGACAATACAGTATTCTCCATTGTGGTTGAGAGAGATCTCATGGTGAAGCGAGTGCATCATGTGGATAGGAATATGCAACCCAACACCCATTTATTTGGTGAGTTTAGACATTGGTGTAGTGGGATCTTAAGGTATCATGATTCCCTTAGTTATGGAGGAATTTATATATGTCCTCCATAAGGATGTTTTGGGACTACTTATTTGGTGGGAGATAGAATTATAGATTAAATTACTCCATGGGATTGAACCAATAATTTGTGAGGCATATTGGATAGAACCTATTGAGCTCTAGGTGATGACGGTGAATTTTGATAACCTTTGAGATAAGGGTTTAATTAGACCGAGTGTTTCCCCTTAAAAATATCCATTTTTCTTTGTGAAAATGATGGATGAGATCGTAAGGCTTTATGATGATTATCATCACCTAAACTAGGAAATGAGAATGAAAAAATACCCCTTTCCATGTATTTATGACATCTTTGACTAGTTTAGTGGATTTAGTTGGTTCTTTAAGAGAAATCTCAGATCTGACTACCACTAGATGAGTCTTAATGGGGTTGATTTTGCTAATAATTTTTTATAAAACTACAAATACCATGAGTTTTTATTAATACATTTAAGTGTGAAACATTTACTCTCTATGTTTATGTCCCTTATAAATAAGATATTCTATCCATATTTTTATTTTTTTAGTTTTCTTCATTTATTACATACTCAACTACTCTTCATCGGATGAAGACTATTTAAAGAATTTGGGGATGATCGTAGACTTACATCAGAAGTACTATCTTTATGGTAAAAGCATGAAGTTCCATTTTGTGATATAAGAGTTTTACTTTATTGTGAATGTAATATATGAGAATGGATTATTTGTGAAACTAATGAATATTTATGTAGTTATTTCTTGGGATCCAACCAAGATATTTTTAGAGGGGTATAGATTTCTTATCTTGGTACGACACTAAAGGAGGTTCATTATAAAATTATATTCGACAGAGGCCCCTTTGACAACTATAACATGGAAATGGTAGTTTTTTATGTTGAGTGTTCACTATTAGATATCCTTCATAGAGTTGGGTCTGAGGTAGACCAATTCTTTTGTGTTGAGGTTACCAAATGAGGGAATCAAGTACATAGTGTTTTGTGATGGATATTGAGATGGGATTAGTTTTTTGTTGATACATAGGTGGGAAGTGATATCTTATGGGTCAAGGAAGTTAATACCCTACAAAAATAAATATATGAATCATGAACTATAGTTGGAATTGGTAGTCTTTTATCTGAAGATGTGGAGGAACTATCTTCTGGGGGTGCTCTTTTTTGTACAGTCTGACCACCAGAGTCCAAGGTACATCTTTACTCATAGAGATATTATCATGAGATATAATCCATGTTTGGAGTTCTTATAGGTAAATGTCTTCTATATAGTATATATTATAATAAGGTAAATGCAGTGTATGATTCCTTTAGTAGGGATTATTTTTCTCTCTTAGAGGAGAGGCTTCTGAGTAGTTGGACTCAATACAGCTAACCCCATTAGAGGATGAGGGGGATGTTCTCCTTTAATCAATTGTGGAGACTCAAATACGTATTCAACATGTAATAGAGTTTTAGTTGTGAGTTATTGATTACGAGGTTCTCGATGACCTAATATCCTTAGTATATTTACATAATGGATTCATTGAATGAAAGGATCATTTTATCCTTTTCTAGGGACATATAGTGTTTCTGGTTGCATTATAAGAGGAGGTAATGAGGGAGTTTCCTATAATCCCCTCGGTTATACATCCATGTGTGGACAATATGTATAATACCATTATTCATAGTTTTTTGGGCCTTAATGAGGTTAATAATTAATGAGTTTGTCTCTATGTGTCTCACATGTCACCTGGTGAATGGATAAGAACATGGGTTTGATAGGTTTTACACAGGCTCTTGAGATATGAATGTGGAAATAGGATTACATATTCATTGAATTTTTTATAGGGATTACACATAAATCCAAAGGCTAGAATTCTTTCTATGTGATTATTGAACATCTTACGAAGTGGGAATAGTTCTGTGACATCACATATAAGAGTTCAGGGATGAGAGTATAGTGATTTTTTTTTCATGGGGGATCATTTTGATTCATGTGGAATTCTTGATGATCGTCATTGACTGTGATGATTAGTTTAAATCCCATTTGTAGAGAGGTCTACAAAAAAATTCTGAGACACAATTGCGGATGAGTACAATGTTTCAACATGATACAGATTTCAAGACAAAAAATATGATCTTGGGGTTGTGGGATATTCTAAGGGCTTATGTGATGGAGTTTTACTAGAGACAGTAGGATCACTTGACATTGGTAGAGTTGTTCTTTAATAACAACTATCAATCTAATATAGACATGAATCCTTTATAGGTCTTTTATACAAGACTCTATAGGTCACCCCTATGCTGGACTAAGACTAATGATACATCACTTTCTAAGAAAGTGATTATGGATCTGACGACGGAGAAGGATCATTTTATCTATGAGCATATGAGGAAAAATCAGATCAGACACAAATTTTATATAGATCAATATTGTATTCTCCTAGAGTTTTATAATGAGACCATATTTTATTTAGAATGTCCCCACAATGAGGGTTAGAAAGGTTTATCTGTGGAGGAAAGATTTTTTTTAAGGTTTATTAGGACATTTGAGGTTATAAGTGGAAAGGATGAGGTTTCCTACCACCTAGACTTATCCCCTAATTGAACTATGTTCATTATGTATTCCATGATTCATATTTGTTGAGATACATGTATAAAAAATCAAAATTTATTGATTGGACTGAGATAGAAATTTAGGATGGATCTACCTTTCGAGAATATATTGTAGAGATTAAGCTTTGTTAGGAGAGGATCTTGCATGGACATACATGTTAGAGTTGGTGGTATAGAACCAACTACTTTGTACTTCATTCATTAAATAAAAGCCTTATCACATCTTTATTGTTCTTCTGCATGGAATTTCATGTGATAATTTCCTAAGGACAGCTGTTGCATTAACGGGTCATAGAGGATCCCTGCTATGATAATAACCCGGAAGTGCCATAACACTGTTCTTGAATGAATGTTCTATGGATGAATGATATTATTTGAGGGACACAAATAATACAAGTCATTAGGGGTGAGGACTCATAAAACTTTGAGGAACCTTCTCATGGTGTGCGCACTTGGTAATATCCAGGAGGATATTATGAGAACGAGACCCGCCAGTAGGAAATCCACATTTCATAGTGTCATTAGATGTTCCTATTTGAGGATGTGTGTATTGGTCCTTAGACTTTAAGATTATTATTAATGGGTATTACAACTTGCGTACTTAAATGTATTGACAAAAACTGTGACGACACACTGTTCGCAGTGAGGTTGGATATGTTGGGTGTGTCACGAGTAATATCGCATTAATAGATAATGCGAGAAAGGATTTGTCTCTTCCGTTCCATAACTGAAGTAGATATCTCAGGCCCTTTGATGGAATTGATAGAGCCTAAATAAATCCATGGCCATGGTAAGGTATGGGCAAGTTCAATTCCGGGAAGTCAACGAAAGAATAATCAAGAACATGGGTTGATGTAACTATCATGCAACCCGCTTGATTGGAGATATCGAGACAAAGGGATTATATTACACGGTAAGTGTTCGTAGGAGGTGACACATCATTGCAGTGTTAACTTCTTTCTCTATGGGTGCCTTGGCGTGTTGCTAGACGCTAAACTTGGACTTTAGGCAGGCTCATCCTAATGCCACTGAGAAAAGAGGCCTAGAGGGTCACACACTAAGTGTGTCCATGTATCTCAGTTAATCTTAATTTAATAAGTTAAATAAATATTATTACTGACTGTGGTTTAATAATTATTTAAGGATGTCTGATCGCATTTATTTTGACACTAGTTATTCGAGAGAATATATTGTGGATGAAATAATATATTTATTAGTGAGTATTGCAGTTACATTTATTTAAGAAATAAATAGTCATTACTGAAGGTCTAATAAATGTGGTGGAGAAAAATGGAAAATAAAAGTACACGCCATGTATATTAAACATACACACCATGTAGTTTTATGGAAAACAAGTACACACCGTGTATTAATTATTACACGCTGTGTAGTTTTTCCAGTTGGGATTTTGCATATTTAATATTGTTTTATTAAATGATATTTATTATAATCAGCGTGGGTGCATGTCAAGGAAATAATAATTCGACATGGGGGTTTTCAATAATAGTTAATGAAATAAATAAAATGTGTAACACGTTTATTTGTTATCATAACTCTATTAACCTCAAACCCGATTATAAATATCCTCACAACCCCAAAATTTTGAAGAGCCATTGTTGTGCACAACGGATTTGGAAATACCCTCAAGACAAAGAGAGAATTCCCTTTCCACCAAGAATGCCCTCATGTTACGAGAGGAAAACCCTCCACCAAATCAAGGCAGTTGAAGGCGAACATCACAAGCGAAGGTTCTTCCGCAATAGCACCCGGAGATCCCTTCGGCGACGTCTGGAGATACGTTAAACACATGTGGATCACCGCTAGAGGAATCCTACACTTGAATTCTATGACGTACTGACGGATCACCGAATCGTGACTAGACACATCAATGAAGAAAGAATTCCAACGAGGAAATTCTTATGCATTAATTAAATTAATTATGATCAACATATGATGATCCTCCTCAAGGGTTTTAGGACACTTCTTTTCTTTTCGTTATTCGTTCTATTCTGAAGATTCGGTGTTTTATATCGGGGTGGATCTCGGATTGAACGTTGTTTAATGATAAAATTAAAGTTGGGAAAACCCACCAAACGCGCTTCTGCTGCTCTCGGAACCTACAAGTGGTATCAGAGGGGGTCATATCGTTGATTATAATTATTTAGTTTTTCTTTGGTAATTTACACATTTAATAATTTAGTTATTTCAATTCAATTTTAATTGTTCTGGAAATCTGAATATCGAGATCTATTCCTCCTCCCTCATTTCTCATTCACCTCACAGAAACAAATTTTTCTTTTAATTTTGATTAAAATAAAATAGAGGAACTCATCTGGGGGAGCCAAACGTTTCTGTCCATATAACACCAGAATACACGGCATGTATTCGGAAGTACACGCCGTGTAGTCTAGGTTCAATGCATTGACTGATCCACCAAATCAGGCCATGTATTGGATTCTTTCTAAGAATTTAAGACACTGTGTGTTGACCAGAAACAGGTGGCACATAGTTTCCAGAATACACGCTGTGTGGTTCAATGAACACGGTGTGTGGTCCCTTCGAGTTAGGGTTGGGTCATGTACTCCGTACACGGCCTGCCCGGCTAGAAACCGTGTAACGTGGAAACTACACGGCGTGTGTCCCACTATACACACCGTGTAATCCGAAAATTTCCGAAGTACATTAACACGACTTTTCCCCTGGCGTGTACTACAGATGAACGGTTATGAAAAGTACACGCCGTGTAGTTGGAACTACATGCGGTGTACTCACCCAAATTACGCAGATTTATTAAAATTTATTATTATAATATAAAAACCCTTGAGTTGTGTACCATGGTGTAGGCGTAAAGCTGAGGCACAACATGTGATAGGTGTTATATATATATGTGTTTAATTTAACATCTGCATAATAAATGGGAATTCACCAGGTTGCCTCCAAGGTACAAGTTACATACAAGGATAATTTTAAATGAATTCATTTGTTTAAAATTATGATGGATGAGAATCTCAAGGAAATACACAAAAGGTATTTAAGATAAAAGAATTGATTAATTAAAGATTATTAATTGATTCGAGCATGATTTATCTTAAACAAGAACGATTAGAGAATTGAATTCTAGTTTTATTTATGCGTAAATACCGTTGCATGTATGGATGATCATGAGCCAGACCGTGACCTTTGTATGTGAATGGTTTCTTTTAATTTATTTATTTAAATTAAATTTGTTGGCCTGCGATCCATCTCCTCATTAATATGTAGGGCATGCACACCCAGGGAATATTTATGTAAAAAACCCCTTTTACCCCACACCTGCGTGTGAGATAAATGCATATGTAATGGATGGAGCTCCCAAGCTAGTGGATGTGGCTCAAGTTAGGAGCCAAGGTGAAACCTATCCAAGGAGATACAAAGGTGGACATGTGGAAAGCTATAAAGACGAACCCTAAAGGTTCAAGGTGTTTATCCCCTAGGTATTGGGTAAGTTTATCAACCGCAAGATAATCTAACCAATAAAAAATTTCATGATCATACCATTTCTTTTATTTCTATGAGTTTCATGGTTTATTTATTGTGGGTGTGTTGTCACGATCACACAATTAATTAATTAAATGATCATGCAAGATGGAACTAAAATAAAATCGGCTTATACGTAAATATTATCTTAGACATGGTTAATCACTTAAGTATATCCCACTTAATATTAACAAGCTTGTAATCAAAGATAATAAAATGGAAATTTACGTATAAGGATAAAATCCCTCAAAATAAATTTTAAGTCGACATAGCCTTCCATAATCTTGGTTAGAATCGAACCATCATTCAAAGTTCTTGACCAACCCTAGTTGGGGTGCTTTCAATTATCGAGGAATTCCAATTCAAGGTTTTGGGTTCACTTGACTAGGTTCGCATCAAGGGTTGACTGCCACAGCAGGACATTGTGTGACCAAGAGGAAATGGTTGAGGAAATCCAAAAATGATTTCAGGATTGGAGAGTCTGTGCCAGCTGGGCCTCATGTAGTCAAGATTATTGGCTACATTGAACGCTTGGACATCTCAGGGATTAAATTTCCTGATGAGTTGTGTACAGATCTCATCCTATCATCACTTCCAAAGACCTTCTCTAGCTTCACCATCAACTATAACATGAGCGGTAATGAGAAAAGTCTATCGGAGCTTCTGACCTTGAATCACCAGGTAGATAAGGACATGGGGAGTAACAAACCCGCGGCCCTTATGGTGAACATGAAAAGGAAGGACAAGGAAAAGGGGCCAAAGACTTATAAACGGTCTGAAGCCCCCAAGCACCATCCCTCCAAGAAGGGGAAGATCCAGAGGCATGGAAAGGAATGGGAGGCATTGTGTTTTTCATGTGGCAAGTAGGGCCACTGGAAGAGGAACTGCACCCAGAAGTGTGGGGACGCTAAAAGTGCATTTGTTATGGAGTGAAATCTTTCTATTTCTACACATTGGGTATTAGATACAGCTTGTGGGGCTCGCATATGTATTCAAATGCAGGAACCAAATAGATTTAGAAAGATCTCCAGAGGAGAGGTGGATCTTCGAGATGCCAATGGCGTAAGGCTGACTGCGTTGGCTATTGGTTACTACCACCTCTCATTGCCGACTGGGACGAATTTGGTTTTACATAACTGTTATTATGTGCCTAGTGTTACCAAGAACATAATTTCTGTATCTTGTTTGGATATTGATGGATTTGTTTTCAAATTTGGAAATAAGGGTGGTCTCTTTTGTAAGAACAACGTATGTTATGGTATGGCACATTTAAATAATGGTTTTTATGTATTGAATTACGAAAACCAAGTGCTAGAAATCGATAATGAAACAAACTCACTAGACTCATACATCACCCAGTTATGGCATCACTGCCTTGGTCATGTGAACGAGAAGCGTTTGAAAAAGCTCTGCAAAGATGTCTATTTAGACTCTACTGAGCTAAATCCTCTTGAATGATGTCACGATTGTTTACAAGGAAAAATGACCAAGACGCCTTTTGGTGGATAAGGTGAAATTACCACAGAGCTTCTAGGATTGGTACACATGGATGTGTGTAGACCATTTCCAGTAGAAGCTAGAGGTGGATATTCTTACTTCATTACTTTTACTGATGATTTGAATAGATATGGCTATGTCTACTTAATGAGGTATATGTAAGAGTCCGTAAATAAATTTAAGGAATTCATGAATGAAGTAGAGAATCAGCTTGGTAAGAATATAAAGAAGCTTCGATCGGATCGGGGTGGAGAATATCTGAACCAAGAGGTCATCGATCTTCTACGAGAGTCTGAGATTCTATCTCAGCTCACTCCTCCTTATACACCACAGTTGAATGGTGTTATTGAAAGGAGTAACCAAACCTTCTTGGACATGGTGATGTTGATGATGAGTCATGCAGATCTTCCATTATCCTTTTGGGGATATGCATTACAAACTGCAACATACACATTAAACCGAGTACCAACTAAGGCGGAAAATGGAATTCCATCTGAGTTATGGAATGGAAGGGAACCCACTTTGTCGCACACATGTGTATGGGGATGCAAGGAATTTGTTAAGGCCTTCTTAGGAAACAAACTGGAACCCCGGGTAACGAAGTATATCTTTATAAAATATCCCAAGGAAACGAAAGGATATTACCTATATAACCCTCAAGAAAAGAAAGTGAATGTCTCCAGACAAGCCGTCTTTCTTGAGAGGGAACACATCCTCAAGACGGATAGTGGGAGTAAGATTGACTTTGACAAAGTTGATGCTTAATATACATAGGAGTTTGTACAGGAACAAGTTCCAGAGGTCCTCGTGGAAGAGGTTCCAGAAACACAAGTACTGCATAGGAGATCAAGAGAGGTAAGGGAACCAGAGAGATTTGCTTTCCTAGTCACCGAGGATGGTGAATCATTATTGTTGGACAATGATGAAACTCTCTCCTATAAGGAAGTAGTAGAAAGCTTAGAAGCTGCAAGATGGCTAGAAGCTATGAATTCTGAGATGGATTCCATGTATCAGAACCAAGTTTGGGTTCTGGTCTATGAGCCAGTTGATGTAAAGCCTGTTGGATGCAAATGGGTATTCAAAAGAAAGCTAGACATAGAAGGTCATGTTAGAACCTATAAAGAAAGGCTAGTGGCTAAAGAATTCCGACAGTGTCAAAGAATCGACTATGATGAAACCTTCTCGCTAGTTTCCATGTTTAAATCCATATGAATCATACTTTCCATAGAAGCTTACCATGACTATGATATTTTGCAGATGGATGTCAAAACAGCATTCCTTAATGGGAACCATCAAGAAGATGTCTATATGACACAACCAGAAGGGTTTTTGACACCAGGTGAAGCCAAACGGGTTTGTAACTGCAGAAATGCATTTATGGATTAAAGCAAGATTCCAGGTCATGGAACATTCGATTTGATGAATCCATAAAGGAATTTGGTTTCATTAAGAACGAATGTGAGCCATGTGTTTATAAGCGGTTTAATGGGAATGCGGTCGTCATCCTAGTGGTATATATTGATGAAATATTGCTTTTTGGAAATGACGTACCAGCCTTACAGTCAGTTAAGGACTAGTTGAACAAGTGTTTCACCATGAAGGACTTAGGAGAAGCAGCATACATTCTAGGGATCAAGATCATTTGTGATAGATCCAAGAGGCTGCTTGGACTAAGTCAGGGTACATACATTGACCAGATACTGAAGAGATTTAGAATTGAAAAATCTAAGAGGGGATCGGTTCCAGTGTCACATTGCTTACAACTTTCTAAGAGAATGTGTCCCCAGACACAACAGGAGAAAGATAGGATGTGCAAGATCCCATACACTTCGGCTATAGGATCCATCATGTATTCCATGTTATGTACCATGCTTGATGTTGCCTATGCAATGGAAGATATCAAGCAGATCCAGGAGAACAACATTGGACTGCTGTTAAGACTATCCTTAAGTATCTGAGAAGAACTATGGATATGTTCCTGGTGTATGGAGGAGATGAGGAGCTTGTCATCAGAGGGTATGCAGATGCTGGTTTTCAAACAGATCATAATGATCTGAAGTCTCAATCTAGATATGTTTTCTATCTCAATGGAAGAGCTATGAGATGGAAGAGTTCAAAGAATCCAGTTGTCGCCGATTCTGCAATGGAGTCCGAGTATATAGTAGCTTCTGAAGCAGCCAAGGAAGCCGTCTGGATTCAGAACTTTGTCCAGGAGCTTGATGTGGTGCCTAGCAGTAAATATCCCATTACATTGTATTGTGATAATACTGCAGTGGTGGCTCTTGCAAAAGAACCAAGGTCACATCAACGGACAAAGCACATACTCTGGAAGTATCACCTCTTGAGGGATTTCTATCAAAGGGGTGAAGTTACAGTGAGTAGAGTGTCCACGGAAGAGAACGTGGTGGACACCATGACTAAAGGCCTATCTCATCAGAAGTATGAATATCATGTGAGAGCTTACAGGTTAAAGGTTGTTAGCAGTTGTCTCTAGTCCAAGTGGGAGTCTATTGGATTTGGTGGTCTAGAACCAACTACTTTGTACTTTATTCATTAAATAAAAGGCTTATCACATCTTGATTGTTCTTCTGCGTGACATGTCATGTGATAATGTCCTAAAGAGAGATGTTGCATTAAAGGGTTGTAGTAGATCCCTACTATGATGAGAACCCGGAAGTGCCATAACACTGTTCTTGAATGTATATTCTCTGGCTGGATGATATTATTTGAGGGACACAAATAATACAGGTCATTAGGGGTGAGGACTCATAAAACTTTGAGGCACCTTCTCATGGTGTGCACCCTTGGTAAAATCCAGGAGGATATTATGAGAATGAGACCCGCCAGTAGGAAATTCACATTTCATAGTGTCATTGGATGTTCCTATCTGTGGATGTGTGTATTGGTCCTTAGACTTTAAGATTATTATTAATGGGTATTACAACTCGCACACTTAGATGTATTGACAAAAATTGTGACGAAACACTGTTCGCAGCGAGGTAGGATACGTTTGGTGCGTCACGAGTAATATCGCATTAATAGATAATGCGAGAAAGGATTTGTCCCTTCCGTTCCATAACAGAAGTAGATATCTCAGGCCTTTTGATGGAATTGATACAGCCTAAATAAATCCATGGCCATGGTAAGGTATGGGCAAGTTCAATTCTGGGAAGTCAATGAAATAATAATCAAGCACATGGGTTGATGGCACTAGCATGCAACCCGCTTGATTGGAGATATCGAGACAAAGGGATTATATTACACGGTATGTGTTCGTAGGTGGTGACACATCATTGCGGCGTTAACTTATTTCTCTATGGGTGCCTTGGCGTGTTGCTAGACGATAACCATGGACTTTAGCCATGCTCAGCCTAATGCCACTGAGAAAGAGTCCTAGAGGGTCACACACTAAGTGTGTCCATGTATCTCAGTTAAATATTAATTTAACAATTTAAATATATATTATTCCTGACTATGGTTTAATAATTATTTAAGGATGTCTGATCGCATTTGTTTTGACACTAGTTATTCAAGAGAATATATTGTGGATGAAATAATATATTTATTAGAGAGTAATACAGTTACATTTATTTATGAAATAAATAGTCATTACTCAAGGTCTAATAAATGTGGTGGAGAAAAATGGAAAATAAAAATACATGCCGTGTATATTAAATATACACGCCATGTAGTTTTATGCAAAACAAGTACACGCCGTGTATTGATTATTACACGCCGTGTAGTTTTTCCAGTTGGGATTTTGAGGATTTAATATTGTTTTATTAAATGATATTTATTATAATCATCGTGGGTGCATGTCAAGGAATTAATAATTCGACATGGGGGTTTTCAATAAGAGTTAATGAATTTAATAAAACGCGTAACGCGTTTATTTATTGTCATAACTCTATTAACCTCAAACCTGATTTTAAATATCCTCACAACCCCAATATTTTGAAGATCCATTGTTGTGCACAACAGATTTGGAAATAATCTCATGCCAAAGAGAGAATTCCCTTTCCACCAAGAACGCCCTCATGTTACGAGAGCAAGATCCTCCACTAGATTAAGGTGATCGAAGGCGGACATCGCAAGCGAAGGTTCTTCCGCGCTAGCACCCAGAGATCCCTTCGTCAACGTCCGGAGATACGTGACACACGTGTGGATCACCTCTAGAGGAATCCTACACAAGGATTATATGACGCAATGACGGATCACCGAATCGTGACCGGACACATCAACGAAGAAAGAATTCTAATGAGGCAATTCTTATGCATTAATTAAATTAATTGTGATCAACATATGATGATCCTCATCAAGGGTTCCAGGACTCTTCATTTCTTTTCATTCTTCGTTATATTCTAAATATTTGGAATTTTATATCGTCACAGATCTCGGATTGAACGTTGTTTAACGTTAAAATTAAAGTCGGGAAAACCCACTAAACGTGCTTCCACTGCGCCCAGAACCTACAATACAATCCAATTTCACCACATACTTTGGATGAATAAGATCATGAATGAGAGATCTCTAGATTGATAGAGTTAGATGTGAACTCTGTACCACAAACGTTTTTTATAGATCATGATTTTAGGGATAAAACTTGATGGAAGGTAGAATATAGACATTCGAGTTTTGATGGATTTTTCTATCTAATATTTCTATATATATATATGAATTTATTTTTAGAGTTGGTGTTGTGTTTTTTTATCTTGGTAATATGGAATTAATATAACAAAAATATTATTATATTTTTTTCATGTGTTCTCATCATTTCAGTGTTTATGGTTTTCCTATTTCTAGTTCATCAAATGAAAAATCTATGTCCATTGTTGATTCCAGAAAATGGGTTTACCCAAGGTGAGACCAAAGGATGGTCATCATCATAAATTCTGAAAGAGGTGAACTTTGGGGAGAGTGTTTAATGAAATAAATAAATAAATAATTGATTTTAATAAAATGACCTATTCTAAATCCCTATATATAAATTCCATGTTTTTTAAAATTGTTGGTTTTTTTCATAACCATGGTAGGATTTGAGAAGAGGACCAACGTTCTTCAGTAGAAGATCATATTTGAGAATGAAGAGAAATCAGATTGAGGTGGATCGAGAGGTAGTGACAACAATATATTTTTTCAATATTGTAGAATATGTTATTCACAAATGATCTATCCCTAATTGAGGTAAGGAATGTTATCTATTGAGGTTCATACAATATAATTCCATTAAAAGATGTAATTATCTACATAACTATTCTGTGATTTTTTGATATTTTCATGACCCCATTTAATAATTTGAATTTTTAAAATCAAATTATTCTCACAATTCCACGCTCTTTCCCTTGGATATCTCATTTATATGATCATTTTTAATGAAATGTTAAAAGATGGAGGATTAACCCTATGATTCTTGGTGGTAAAATGATGGATTTCATGGTGGTGAAGGTAGATAAAAATCTATATGAATAAATTGATTTTTCTATTAAAAAATTTACTTTATAATGTGTACTATGAATAACACATTCCAAAGAGTCCCCTAGCTATGTCAAATAGGGTTTTAGGTATAGATAAATATCAAACACTAGGTGAACCCAGCTACACACCATGTGACACTTTTACGGTCTCTCGACATGCACTCTGAGAGTACAAAGGCTCGCACAAGGCCACACAAACAAGAACAAATAGAGTTCATAGTCTCTTCTGGGCCCTCAAACAAGTCCATGATTCATAGACAAAAAAATGTAAATTGGAATGATTGGACATACACAATAATGATCAGAATAGAATTAGAGGGCTTTGGTAGTAGAGATATTCTGTATAAAACTATTACATGTTATGTAGTGAGATATAGATATCTAATCCATGTAAAGTGATGAATACGACTAGGAAATGAGGTGAGGTCACATGCTATGTGACCCCTTGTACATTCCATGTACTTATCCTATTAACTATTTTCTCTTGTACATCCCAATTTTGGATTCAAAATTTGGCATGTGAGTAGGCCATAATGAGTGTTTTCCCATGGAAAATATGATGGTGGTTATTGTTTTGGAATAAAAGAAAAAATGTGAGGTGTTTTGAGTGTGAAATTTCTCCAGGTGATGCTTGACAATGGTAGTGATTGGGTTTAGATCATTAGAGAGATACTAGAGGCAGTACTCCCCTATCTCACCCAAGTGTGGGCCCTAATTATGATTATATAAGTAGAATAATTACTCAGCCATTGTAGGGTGATATAACATTATCTTTGAAGTGGTACACCCTCATCCTTAATTTTAGGTGGGGAGTGGGTCCTCCCAAAATATTATGGTTCCCTTGGTTTTTGAGAATGATGATAAGGGACAGGCCCCTCCACATATATTCTTGCAAGGTTTTTCATGGTGTTGGGAATCTAAGATAGCCTCTTGGAGATGCAAGAAGTACAATAAACTATGTAAGGGCTATGAGACTGATATCCCCCGTCTCTCACTACTAGGTTTCTTTATGAGAATATATGTGGTGGATGTTTAGTTACTTATTTGTATGGGATGAGATAATCTTTTTTATGTCTTTATATTACATCCTTTTTGGTTTTTGGGTCATAATTCTTGGTATGTAAATAACAAACCCTACATTGGATTTTTCTCGACATGTCATGACTTGTGTAGATGATAGATAGATTGACAAAGACATCGATGGATCTCAATGGTACATGGGTGCATTGATAACATATGGTGGAACAAAATGGGGATTAGGTGTTTGGTTCTATTAGTTTTTATATTTTCTAGTTGTTGTAAGGTTGGGATTTTATATCAAGTTGAGCATGTATTTACCCCTTTTTATGATTTTTTTCAAACTGTTATAAATTGATGTATTCTCTAGTGTTTATTACATGAATTGTTTTAATAAATATGTTATAGGTTTTTAATCCTTTTTAAATTTTTATGGAGATTATTGTGTGTGTGTGTGTGTGTATCGATACATTTTGAAAACACATCCCATTTTACTTATTCCTTCTTAGAACATGTTTCTATCCCCAATATTATTAGAGGCATGCTTGGGGTTTTCACACTAGAACTTCCACTTGTCAGGAGGTACCTGATGGGCTGGTTTGTGACGTCCCTCATCTCGAGGAATGTTGAAATTATAAAAAATAATATCATGAAATAAAATTACAGACTCCTACACACTGGATCATAACAATTGTTGAGAAAGAAACTCCAATCACTAGAAAAAGTTTACATTTAATAGCGGAACTTGACATAAATTTATCATGAATTTTTTTCCTGATACCACTAAATCAATATGATCTTTAATAAAAAATATCCACCAATGATGAGAAGCTCATACCAACATGATAATGATCAATATGATCTAACGTTCCTTCTTTAAAAGATTCAAAATTAAAGTGATCCCTAGACCCTCCATTCATATCTTCTTCTCGTGATTATAAATATACCCATTATTCTTTATAAATTAATGATATTAAAATTCAATAAACATAATCCTATAAGTATAATCCACCCCAACATAAACTCTTTTTTGATATTCTAAAGAATCCCATTACACCTCGTCAACCAAAAACTTCTGAGGACACTAACCAAAATCCACATCTATAAGATCAATATGGAACTATAATACATGAAGTAACTAATTTGTTAATATAATATATTTAAATTCATTTTTAATCCTTAAATTTTATTAATTAAAACAATGATAAAATCAAGAATGATGAATATATGAAATAAAGGTCTCTACCATGTAACCAATATCAAATCAGTTAGTATTTTCAATAATATTATGTTGATATATCAAATCTCAATTGTCCCTAATGAATTTTTTCATATCCAATATCACATTCCCATATCATGTACTATGATTTATTGTTTCTATTTTCCAACCAAAAAATTGAAATCCTTAAATAGACCTATGTAAAAACTCTATCTAAACTCTAAAAAAAATATTTGATACCAATTTCTCATTACCCAAGCCCATAATTGTTTTGGGATGATAGTGATGATGATAATGACCCCTGAATCCAACCCTTAACAGGAAAAAGGTTTGAGTATAGCATTAGATGGTATGAAAACACCCATATGGGATATATTACCCACATAAATCCCACAAATATAGACTATAACCTACCAATCAAATACATCTAATGTAAACTAAAATCAAAGTCTTCTTATTTGAGTCATGTTTTGAATAATTATAGTCTCTAAAATAAATAACAATAATACAACTCCTTTAGAAACATCTCTAAGAAAACATGCCAACACCAATTACCATTATATGCTAGTAATGAAAAAACAATTTCCCCAAATCTCATACATACAAGTAAAAACAATATATATATATAGTTAAAAATATAATTATACCTAGTATGATCAAACACAAAACCTATCATAAAAATTTGGAAGAAGAATATTAATTCTAAAGTGGATAAAAATTGAAACCAAATTATTTCCTATAAATGGTTAACTAATTTCATAATCCTCACCATGGATAACTAAACCAAATATTAATTTAAGTAGTGTAAATATATATCTAAAAGGTTCCCCATATCCACTTCCCGATGAAACTTGTCACCCTGAGGCCCTGATGACTTCTGTCCTAGTGCTGCCATACCATATATATACACATATGAACATAACCATAACCACATATCAAATCTGCATAATCACAATTACACACACATAACCACACCCAAATTAACACATATTTACATATCATTTCCAAATTGTGATAAAGAAATAATTTATGATAGAGATCAACCTCACACCATCCTCATTCCATGTATGCCACCACTATGAACTATGTTATGAAGAGATAGGATATAATAAGGAATAACGGTTCATCCAAATCACCTCCATCTTAGATGTTGGGGAAATCCTTAAAACCAATAACATCTTTTGAGTGTTCTTCACATTACCACACCTAGGTGGTGGTGTGTGGGAAATAATAAAATAATAATGAATATATATATACATATATGTATGTATGTATGTGTATGAATACACAAAAATCTATGCTATGGTTCTTTTTCTTATCACTATAACTCGACATCCTCAATTAACATAATGGCATATCAACTTCATCTCCACCTATAACTACAACATGAACTAACACCATCCCCAAAACACGATAGCTGTATAATAACCATATGATTACTCATTGATGAATCTTCTTTACATATCGTATCTCACAATCACATTTATATTATTCATTTAACAACCACTTTATATTTCATTTCTCACATATCATCTATTTTCCAGATGTTAATTAATACCACATCATTGAATAAACAATTTAAAATTTACTATCTATAGTAAATATGTTACATCACAACCATTTTTTATAGTATAATTTTATATTACCAATTTCCATTATTTAATTCTCACAATAATTATGATTTTCATTACCCTGATTCATTTTTTTATTTCATCGATCTAATATAGTATACCAGTAACCCATCAAAGCCAATTTCACTTTCAAATAATTCATCCATTTATTTATTATTTTTTACCACATTACAATGAATATAAGACATGAACACATGAACTTATGAACATCCCTTTATACCAAACTAATCCAAACAATAAAACATCAGTTCCACCATATAACAATAATAACAAAAACACTATATCATTCCAACTAACGTATCATCAATTCCACCACTTAGGGACCATCATCATTTCTTTCTTCATCAACCACATCAAACCACTAAAACAAAAAATCATGAAAATACCATTCTCAACCAAAAAAACCATGACATGACTATTTAAACCATATAAACAATAGCAATAATTGTAGGATGAAAACATAAATTAATTTTAGAACCTATTCAAGGATTATGTTTTGTTCATTATCAATATAAAAAAAGTATAATGATTGTTGAACTGTTAATAATATATTACACAAGTTCCAAAGTTATTTGAAGGAGAATACATTGTCTACTAAAATTAATAATGAAGGTGATCCATCAATGGGTGTTTCTTTATAGGATTAAGTCTAAGGAAAATTCAAAATATCATGAAAATATTTTTTTCATAAAGAAATTTGGAGGCCACAAAAAAAATATGTCTTTATAATATCTCATGACGAAATAATTTGGTTGGATTGGAAAATTTGGTACATAGTTATAAATACATTTGGGGAGATAAAAAATTAGTCCGTCCATTTTCCAAATAATGACCCCTCAAACACATATATAGGACCAAAGGGGAAGAATACGTGGGATATGGACAACTTCGACTACCTGAATAGCAGTAGTAAGGATGATTAGTGCCTACAGGGAGTGCACAATCCGGATAGTATATTGATTAGATAGATCATAACACCCAAATTGTGCAAACGATGAACATAGAGAGTGCTTGTGGATCACAAAAGGCTCTGGTGTGGCATGTGTGGGAGATTGTGTGTATGAGTGTTGTAGTTGCCAAACCACATTGTCGGCTTGAGATGCTGATGGAATCAGAATGTATATTAAGTTGATCCATACAAAATAAATGACCTATGTTGGACGAGGGATGAATGTTAACTATTCACACATTAAAAAAATACACATATAAGTTGTGTTGTCTAATATTCAATGATCTGGAGATTCACAAGTTACTACATCTCTATCTTCAACCTCCATTCATTTGATCTCCCTTTGACTATTCTACTACACTGTAAAAATGTGTACCACACTATAAATCTAAATATATTTGTATTCCCACACCACAAAAGTTATCTACATCATAGAGAGTTCTAAATATATAGTGGATTTTTTGTTGAGAAAATCCTATCATACAATAGTGTACTACAGAACTTCATTCTTTTACATATAGTGTTTGAATTTAGTAGTGGTATTAAACTCAATCTACATTTTTCTATTATATAATGATTAAAATTAAACTTCAATAAGATATTCTATTTTTTATTGTCATAGAAATATTTTGGGTGTTGCCACAATGGTTTCCTTACCATAATCTCGAAGTATTCCTTTGATATAGTGGATGTCATTATACTACAATAAACTATTGAATAAAATAAATCCACCACAAATGATTAATCCACAATGAATTTAGTTGAAATCCATATTTTGTGGGGTTTTTTATGATTCCAAAGAGACAGACAGATGCACTATATATATTATATTTCAGTATGAGATTATATTCTCACATCCATATGAGTTAGAGTAGATGAGGGATGATGCCAGGTGAATGACATTTTTTTCAGTGTCTAGTAACATTGATATATATAGAGGAGATGTATATTAAAATATTTGATTTACAACCAAGAGATTCTGATCATTGAATGTGTTTTTAATAGAGAAATAAATGTTGACATGAAGTAAAAAATTTGGTGTATGTTTCTTTAAATATAGACTAAAAAACTGAAGGAACTAGATTTTCGATATTTACAGGTGTTGTAGATTGATTCAATTTAAGATATATAGATTTTTTTATTTCTCCATAAAACAGTTTATTATATGAAGATGTAAACAGATATGGTTGGAGAAAAGGATATATCTTTGGTTGTGAGAATATCGACTATCATTTTGGAGCACAGTGAGTATGCCCTTACCGAGCACCTGGTTTGACAGTCTTGGGTGATACACATGGGTTAACATGCATTTTCCTTATAAAAAATTAAGGAGGATATGAAGATCATCCTAAGGTACCATTTGTAGTTAAATTTTATAAGTGTGTAGAATAAGGGGATTATTCAAGAAAATGCCTAAATTTTAGGTTTATTCATATTTAAAGTAAATAAATGTTCTATTACAATTAATTAACTAAAAGTATTAAAGTATTTTTTATTGGGATTCAATAAGTATTTTGAAGTCTTATATCACTGATATTTTGGTTGTAATAATCATAAAACTTATAAGGAGTTTTCCAATATAAATGTTTATGTATTTTAATAACATATTTAGGTTGAAGGGATATTTTTGGGAGACACATGATTGAGGTAAAGATAACCCTTAATAATTTCTTGAGGCTGAGATTAAATTATTTAGTTGGGAAAAAGAGATGATGAAGTAAATTGTACATTATAGATGATCATATAATTGATTGGTTATTTGATAAAAAAGATATTTATGTGATATAGGGTTAAGTTTACCAAAACTTGGAATCTATGGATTATATTGGAAGGTTTGTAATCATTTATGTTTTTATTAATTTCTATATGGTTGGATTTTGAGGTGACGTGAAAAATTTAATAGGTTGTTTGAAGAATAATTTTTTGTGGTTTAAATAACCCTTTAGTTTAATATATTATTTGATATTTACTTAATTATAGTCCATTAGATAGTGTTATATATATAATATTAATAGTTGAAAATTGATTCATTGATAAGGCTATACATTCAAATATATTTTTTGTCAAGATGAGGTTCACCTTTCAGGTTAGTATCTAAATTTAATTCACAATAGTTTTTGGTGTTTACATAATTATTTGATTATATAGTGATTTATCATAGTGATTAATGATATTTTTTGAGTTATTTTGTTGGGTTGAGGTATATATAGCCCTTATGCTTAACATTTATTTTAATATGAATGATTATTTGTGAAGAAAACAGTTAAATTTATGGTTATTTCAGCTGAATGGTATGAGATCACTTTAATGGTTAAAATATTCATTAATGTTATTGTTATTGGGATGATTTAGGATGTTGGGTTATTTATTTATAGAAGTTATAAGTTTAACTTTTGGTGTTATTGTGGAAATTTTAGAGTAAATGTTTTTATTTCTTTACATGAATGTATATATATATTGGATACTATCTTACCTTGTGATTACAATTTTGGTTTCATTTAATGTTTAAATATAGGAGGACTAACTTTTTATCCTTTTTGGATTCTGTTATTTGATATAAGTTGATGTAAGTTATTCAGGAAAGAAAAATAACTCCTCTTTAATAATGATGCTTTTTAGTAAATGTTGATATTATGGTAGAAATTTATTAATGGTTGAAATTGTACTTGGGAAGTAAGTATATTTCACTATTTTATTAGTGTAAATGGTAATTGAAATCCTAAACTCTAGGAAAATGATCTAAAAATAATTTTTTTCTAATTAAATTAATTTCCAATGAATAGATTGCCTTTTCATACCTTATTAATTTATGGTTTCATGGTCATTAACATTCTTACGATCTTTAAATTTTTTATGATCAATTTTTTCTATCACTCTTTTTCATTATTTGGAAATTAATGTTTCCCCCCACGTTCATATTTTCAATTCCCAAAAATTGTTATCTTATTTTAAAACCTATTTATGCATTATTTTATATATATTCATATGTCTTATTGTCTCTTTTAAATAGGAAGTGTTATTAATCCTTTAAATGATGTCGGTTTTCAATAAAATAATTTTTAAATATAAAACACCCGATTACCAAGAACATTTTCAAATTGTGAGGAAACAATTTTCTTAATAGGAGAGGAGAATTTATCCCCCCAAATATTTTAAAATATTACAATGTTTGATATCTTCTAAAACATAAAATTGTAACCTTAAACGAACTATGAAATATTATTATTTTGTAACCGTTATAACATATCCCTTGAATATATATTTATTAATACAAGTAAAAAAATTAGGATATATATATATAAAGAGCATAATAAATAAAAATATATTGATAAATTTAGAGGAAATAATAATTATATTTTTTGTAAATTCATTTTATCTTTAAAAATATGTTTTTTTCAAATATAGTTTCGATTGATTTTTTTGAAAAAATATTATAACTTTTCTTGGAAATTTTAAAAAATTTATTTGATAAAAATAATTTCAATTTTTAAACTTGGTAATCAAAATTATCTAAGGGTCATTGTTTTTAATTTATTCTGAAAATATTGAATTTCTAGTTAATAGTGAAAAATACTAATTTTTGTTGAAAACATTATTTTATTTTTAGAATTTGAAACCAGTCATTTTATTTCTTAGTGCATTCAAAGTAACATTAATACTAATATTTAATTTTGTAATTTTTAATCAATTTTCTGTTGAATTTTTTGTAGAATCATTTTTATAAAAACAAACCATTTTTCTAAAAACTAATTATTCATTATTCTTTTCATTTTATTCTTAAATTAATGTTTTCTAGTTCTAGAAATTTATCCTGCAAAAAATAATTCCATATTTTAAATCAGGGGTTCAGATTTTTTTAAATTGGTATCTTTTATTTTTATTCATTATTAATAGTAACCATAATAAATTTTTTTGGCTGGATTATTGGTAAATTAAGTTAATTAGTTTTAAAACTAATTTAATAAGACATAAAATTCTTTATAACATTTTATTTTACTTCATTGGTTGGGTATATTCTATCCAAAATATTTAAAGCTTCTAAAATATGTTATTTATTATCATTTGAATTTGATTTTTTTAGATTTATAATATTTAAGTAAAAGTTAATTTAAAAAATGTCACTCTATTTTTTTTAATATTCACAATATTTTTTGAGTATGATAAAAATATTGATGTTCAGCTGTAATTTTTTTTGTTAGATAAATGTTTTTTTATCAAGATAATTTATTTTTAATTTTTAGTAAGGAAATAATTACCATAAAAGATAATGCAAAGAATACACAATTATTGTACAAGAAGAAATAAAATAGAATAAAACAAAAAAAATTAAATGTAACATTATTTGGGAGAATTAAAGGGTCCCGTAAATTTTAATTATAAATAAAATATATCAGAGATGTGTTAAATGTTTATATTTGAATTTCATTTCCATCAAGAAATTTTTAAAATCAAATTATTTAAAAATTTCTTAAAATTATATTAAAAATATTTAATTTTATATATATTTAATTAATTTATTTAAAAATAATAAAAAATATGGAATGTATAAATTCAGGTTGAGAAGTTGTCTAAAATTTCATAAAATTCCCATTTATGATAAAATTTTCAAATTTTATGTAAAATTATAGTAAATTAAAATTGATTAATTGATTAACACAATTAAAATTAATATTGGTTAACCAAGGGGTTAAACCAAATGATAAGGTTTAAAATTATATATAAACTAGTAAAAAGTTTATCGGATAATTATATTATGACTATATATTATTAATAATAAGATAAATTATATTTTGGAACCATTTTACATGGTTGAAATATATATTATAGTAAAATATTTCATGTATTTTGAAAATTAAATTAATGATATTTGATAATAAATAATATTTTGTTAATTGATTTAATATTCAATAAAATCCTATATTGAGATAAGTGAATGAGATATAGGTAAAAATACTATATTTGGAAAATTGTATGAGGTATGGGGGTAAATAAAATCCATGTTTTATTTATAATAAACTTTTCCTTTTGTAGTAACTTTCTTTACCCCTAAAGAGAAAAAATATTGATATCACGGTAACTTCCAAAATGGATAATAAGGTTTCTAAAAATAGGAATAAGGGTAAAAACATAAAAAAAATCGATTACATTTTATTACAAGGGAGGATTTGAACTCATACTAATCTTATTTTAAAATTAAATCAATTTGGATCCATTTGTATCACAAAATTGATTTATATTTTTATAATATTTTAAGTAATTCTAATAGTTCCCCTCCACACTCCTATAAAAGGGAACATTCCCTAATTTATTATTCAAAATGTTTTGTCCTAATATATTATAAAATATCTATCGTAATATCATATGATATTATTTCAGTGCATTCTGATGTCTTGGTCTTTCCTAAAGTACATCTGTTAGTCTTAAGGTATAACCAAAAGAGGTATCTTAATAAACAGGTAAAACAATTAACCAATTAATGACAAAATTATTTATTCTCATACCTATTATAAATATATTTTTTCAATTATGAAATAATTATTTCAGTACGTTTAATATAATTAATTTTTATTATAAACATAAAACTATCTTTAACCCCCTTGTTTCCATCCCATGAAAAATGAGAACATCACTTGTGCGTATATAAGAATTACCATCTCCACATAGTAGTGTAATTTTTATTAATCACCACATTACTTGGAAGGTTATAATGATATATTTATTAAATATATATGATATTGTTTATGTTATTATGGATTTATGAAGGTAAATTATTTTTTAACTTTGTCTCATACCATTAATTGAAATGTGGAAACATCACTCTTATATATGTATAGATTACTGTATCCATAAAGAAATGTAATTAATTTTTCATCACCAGTTTATATGATAATTTATATAAGTATATATAATTTTTACAAATGATACTCATGAAATTTTTAAAAATTTTATGATGATGGAACCAAGATAAAAATTTATAATGATGGAACCCATTATAACCGTTTTTTATTTTATGGGGATATAAATATAAATATAAGGTTATTTATTTACATGAATTTATAATTCACAAGTTACCAATTGGTATGGTTTTTAAGTCATAATCTCAATGTTTACTGATGTTCTTTATGATTAAGTTTTCGATGATGTAATTTAATGATCTACCTCTCAAAAATCCCATGAATTATATTATCCTATTATTATTTCATGATATTACATGTTTTATTTATTTAAATGTCTTTATTTCCTTTTGGTATGAAATATTTGTTTTATAGAAAATTCACTATATCTTACAATTCAGTCAGGAATAATTTTCTTCAACTTCAATGTTTAAATTAAAATGTTTTCAAAAAATATATTTGATTAATATAAAATGATTATTTAAATTCATTTTAAAAAATGTTTTACTTCAAATGAAAATGTTTCAATGAAATCATCCAATCCATTAATAAATGTGGTATTTTTTACTTTTTACCAAATAATGTGAAAGGAATCATTGTTTTAATGTACATGACATGAAAGGAATCTCCCACTTTAATGACCAATAAATTATTCAAAACATTATTTTCATGTTTCTCCTATTATTTTAAAATAAAACGTTTTCCTTAATATTTAGGGAATTTTTATATTTTAAATAAAATTTTTCAAACATAAAAAAGAATTTTCATCAAGAAATTATATCATGATATTTTAAATATATTCTTTATCTATGATATCATCCTTAAATTTAAATGTGATTTAATGAGGATATGAACCGACAACACAATGCACATTATTTCTTTGGAAAAATGATGATGGAGATGATTTGAGGGTACTTATATAGAACCTATTTATTTCATATGGGTTAATTAATTTATTATAAAACATTTATAAGACTTTATTCTTTAACATGAGTTTTTTATGTTATGGTGAAACTTTTATGAAACCTCTTATTTTTAAATGGGTTATCCTTTGATGAAATGTAAAATGTTTATGAGTCTCATTTATTTTACATGGGGTGTTATATAATGATATGATGATTTTTATGTTTTTTTATCAAATATATTTATGAATTTCATTATGTGATGGCTAGGCCCAGATTTATGTATCCCTTTAATGCATTGGGTATAGATGCATATTTCCTAAGATAATAATTATTGGAATATGCAGTTAACTTAGTAAATTAGGGGATTTTCCCTCTATTATATCCTTGGCAGTGAACCTTGAATAAGTATTTAATGTAATGGGAAGTGACCCTCATCCAATCTAATAGTCTTGGTAGTGAGATTTTACTAATGACATTTATTTCTAAGATTATGCGTCTCCGAAAAACTTATGTTTTATACCCAAATTATGATCTTATGAATCATATTCATCAATTTAATTATGTTTCATGACTTATAAATATCCAAGAGTTATTTCATGACATAATATTACGATCTATGACATACTGGGTATAGTTATAAAATGTTAATATAATGTTATCATATTCTTATGCTCCTGTTATAATATAGTGACTATTCATATCTCACTTGTTTACCCTTATTGAGAATCTGATCTCACAGTTTCTTATTTTTAATTTACCAAGGTTATGATGGATGTTTTTATGTTTGGTACACCTAATAATATTACCATGTTGGAATATAATTTTGGGAGATGTTGGAGATCTTTCATCGAATAGAAATACTATGCATCCAATCCTCAAAGACACCAAACCTTTATGGTTCTGGAATGGATCACAATTTTATGTAATAAATATGCATTTAAAATAATTTAATATATATATTTATGAAATGTATGGTTCAATATAAAATTGTATCATTGAAAGGGTGGATGTGCAACCCATTTATAAGTGAACAATATAAAACTTTTGTGAATAACCATTATCTTTAATATAGAAATTACATTATTCCCATTTCAATGACTCAAAAGTGATAAATAATGTATTTTAGAGCGAGATAAGGTCAAAATTACCTTTAAAAATAGTAGTTACACATGTTTTAAACATATATCCAGTCATTTATCACCAAATTTTTTCAGTTTTTCAATTTGGATTTTACCTTGGTATCTAGTTTTTAAATAACATAATATAACTTTTATTAAAATTATATGATAACCCATATTACCAAATTTTGGTGTTATAAACCAAAATTTAATATTAATTATATATAATTAAATATCCAAATAATATAATATAAAATTAATAATCAAACATTTCATATATAGGAAAACTATTTTTAGGATGAAAAACTATGTTCTAAAAATTATGTGCTATTAATATTATTTATAATTTATTTCTAATTAAGTGTGTATTAAAATAAATATTTATATTTTTAAACATTAAATTAGTTTTATAATTAAAAATACATCAATTAAATTCGTTAGATAGAAATTTCAATGAATTAATAAAATAAATCTTGGAAAATAACAATTTCGCCTTTATCATTATAATTAAAAAAATCTTTATAATCTTATTTGTATACCTAAAATCGAACCATTAATTATTAGATAATATGAAAAATTTTATATATAATAAAAAATCTATATTTTCATTTTTAATTTCAACAAGTAATGAAAATGTAATTTTTATATATGAAAATTAAAAGAGTTTGTAGAGTAAAATATAACTCATGTTTCTAAAACATTAAACTAGGATTTTATAAATTTAAAATAGTTTTTTAAATAATTTATATTCCTTTTTAAATATATATTTTTATATGAAAAATAATTCATTAACTTTCATTTCATTCTTATGTTAATATAATATCAAAAAAGTTATAGTTTTCAGAAAAATTAGTATTTTAATTATTCACTTAAAAAGTAATTATTTTAGAAAAATTTTATAAAGGATCCAATTTTATTTTTATATGATGAATTAAAAAATGAAGTTTATTTTATGATGTTAAAATTATCAAATTTTTAAAATTATTTTTAACCGAAAATACAATATATATATATGTAATATTTTTATTGAGAAATTTTCTTTTAAAACATTATGTGTTTCTAATACTATTTTTATGCACTTATAATTGATTAAAATATTTTTTTTACTAGTGGTTTTATTATTATTGAATTGTTTAAAAAAATACTCGTATAATATGTCATTTATTATTTTAGTTTTATGTTGTGTGTGAAACAAGATATGAAAGACAACTTTAATTTAAATTTTCCAATATATTTTCCAATTACATTATTAGTGTTTACTTACTTGATTTGTTGTGCATAAAAAATAAAAAAACTATAATGAACTGACTCCATCATCACTACAAAATAACATCAGAAAAACAACACTTTTTTTATTTATGGAAGATTCACCATATTTCATATATCATAATAACTTTCACATTATCCAATTGGATACAAATTCATTTCTCAATCATTATATATAATTTTTTGACCACATATTAATTAATACCAACTTATTCATCAATGACATTAACATTTACACACTATAAAACATATGATACTCGAGATATATTTTTACCACTCTGATACCATGAAACTATATTCCACCATTTTATTTCAAAATCAATTATGACTTTCTTTAATATGATTAATTAATTATTAATTTCATTGATAAATTCCAATATTATTTTAACCCATATATCTATTTTCAACATTAATTAATTCATTGAATTAATTATTCACTTCACCCATATTTCTAGGTACCTATGAAATGATCACATTAACTTAAAAAAATTATTGAATAAATAACAAAATCTACAACAAAAACATCATATCTAACATAATAAATCTATAAAAACCACACTATCTCATGAAACCACCTAGTAAAAAATTCCACTACTTCAACAACAACATCATTCCCTTCCAATTCAACCACATGAAACCACCTCCATGACAAAACTAAAAATTTACCATTATTACCCACAACTACTAGAAATGTTACAGATATTCTAACAATGTAAATAATATAAATCCATATATAAAATACCATAAATTATATATATCGACACATGATTCAATTTATATTAAATAACCTACTAATATTAAATAACACACAAAAATTATATATATATACACATTTCCAATTCCTTTACCATATTTTAACTAATTTTAACTTAGGAATATGATTAATAATTATAATATTATCAACAAAAATAATATGAAAACACCATTCTAATAAATCAACCTAAATAAATACACACAACCAATATCATGAAGATAATGCTAAGATCAGGCATATCATATCACCCCATTATAAATTTCTTTTTATTATTTTTACAAGGTAAATTCCATTCATTTACCCGAAGAAAAAAAATATGATAATTCAACAACTAACATTTAATATATGATGATAGATCTAGAATACCCTTCCTAAAATATGTATTTCACAATAAATACATAATAATTTGGATGAATCAATTACAAAGCACCACCTAACACATAAGGATTCCCTATAATATTACCTCACACCGATCACTCATCAAGACCTAGAACAAAAACTATATAAAACACAAATCACTCTTCTACATTTTTAAGAGAAGGAATAATTCTAAAGAAGATATAAAATAGTGAAATAATATATTATATATTTGGAAATATCAGTTTAGATAAAAAAAATAGATGACCCATGAAAAGGAATATTCTTATGATTCACATATGATGTAAAAGATCAAAAAAATAGATCCCTTGTTTTACTAGGGTTAATGAGAGAATGGATAGAACCAAATAGGATAAACAGTGGTTCTGAATTTATATTAAAATTAATGTTTTGAAACATTGGAACGAGCCATGATAATTATACATGGGTATGTTCTATTGTAGTAAGGGGCTATAAAACATAATGGATCTTGTTTACATTTAATCTTCTCATTATAGACTTTATTATCAAAGGGTTACATGGGGTTATTATAAATGGAACATGGGTCCTGAAAAATACTAGTACTATACACTATTTACGAGAGAATTGAATGGGTTTTTTCCGATATGGAAAAGATCATGTAAAATACACAGAAAATAAGTGATTCCCTTGTTAAAGAAATATCATTCTCGGGGTTGAACGATAGACCTACCAAGATATAGTAAATATCACTATGTATGTAATTGCATAAAAAAAACATTACACCACCAAGATAATTCTAATACATTCCTGAAATTCATAATTTCATCAAAAAATCAATGGATTGGATCAACTAAAATATGGACCTCTATATTAGATACCTCCCATATGATTCTCATCCCTGAGAATTAAAATAAAACCTAGAAAGGTATAAAACAAGACACCTTAATAAAAACCCCATGAGATACCTATCCAAAATAAGTGTCAGAATGATCAAAAGTACAAAAACTATATTAAAATAAAAAAATCAATCAGATCATCATAAAATAAAACTGATAATATACTTAACAATCAAGGCATTAAAAAATCTATATACTAAGAATTAATCTATGAATTACACTCTTATATAAAATCCTCCGAGAAACATATTCCATTAAAATACATAGATTAAGGTAATTAAAAAACCATAAATAACTTTGTATTAGGTATCCTTGATCTCAATTAAAAATTCTAGGAATATCGAATCATTCTCAACATCGAACTCATCCCAATCAATAAAATGGTATTGATCTTGAAAATAATAAGGAATAAATGAAACATTAAAGAAAATATAAATTTTTAACATATATGGAATAAATATAACTAAAATTTTACCCCACGTATATTCTTCAAAATCATAATCAAATAAGAATAAATCTAAAATCCTTAACCAAACATATTATATGTTTTTCAAGATGGGAATTTATGGAACACATGAATAAAACCTTGAAATTGAGATATATCCTCCTCTAATATACCTAGGTATTTGGATGGTATTGAGAAATATTTTTCAACTGAAGAATTACATGAACACTTTTTTTATTTCTCTATATCAATTGTAGTATTAGAATAATAAACAAACCAACCTCATCCAAACCTAATGAATATTTTTAAAGAAATTAATATAATTATTTAGAAAAATACATATCAATGGATGAGTGAAAAATATATTTATATGAAAATTAACTGATGGAATATTGTTTAACCACATACCCCAAAAATAATGAACCCATATATGGAAAATATTCTATAGAATCGATATAATTCACTCTGTTTGACTATTAATATGAGGATGGAACAAAATGCTAAATCATAATCAAGATCCAAAAGTACACCAAAGATGATTCCACACATATTTAGTAAAACAAGGATTATAATCAAATATGATCATCCTTGAAAAAAATTAATTTTCTCAAAAACCTTTAAATAAAATTTCAAAAATAGAATTATTTGATTAACTCTATAATCTTTAACAAATTAGATGAATTCATCCAACGATCCATATTCACCATATTGAATTATATCATCCCTAATTTTGAGTAAAAATAGTAATGAAATGTATCATGATATCCTCCCACTTACACTGAGGAACATCCAATGACTACCATATACAATTATCAAAATGATGCTCAACCATCATCTTTTGACTATCGAAATACTAGGGAAAAAATTCAAAAAAAATATTCTTCATGCCCATTAACCAAAACTGACTCCTCAAATAATAATACATATTTTATATACTATAATTTTCTACCAAAGGAGAGATATGAAATTCATGAATGATATATCATGTAATTCTATAAGAAATAATATATTCCCTTGAAATGACATCCAATGTTGATCATCCTTCGACCATCCCCAAAAAGAAGTTTCACAATGAAAAAGATCTCACCAAACCTCTTCCTCATGATCATCCAACATAAACTCTTCCAATTACATTACCATAGATGATGACACTATTATCTGATTGAGGAACCATCTACCACCAAATTACTCCATATTAATATGTTAAGATTAAATATTCTCCATCATCCTCCATTCATCGTTTGACACTATAAAAATATATACATGTGACTTACAACTTAGAACATAAACAACTATATTATCTTTCCCAATTTAATAAGAGATATTAATGTCTTAATATAATAAGAAACTCTATAAAACTTCATTTCTATAGATTCAAAAACATTATATAATATCTTATATGACTAAGGGAACTAATAAAAAGTTGGTCCCATCTAATTCAAAGTTTTCAAAGGTTTCATAATATGAGATAAATTGTGCATAAATATTATATAATAACTTATATGACTAAGGGAACTAAAAAAATATAAAAAAATATTGGGATCTACCTGAAAGAAACCACCTCAATCTTCAAAGGTTACACTACCCAACCTTGATAAGAAAAAATATTCCCATGAAATGCAAATCTTGTGTCTAAAATTTTTACATGGATAAATTGTTTTAGAGATTACATCACTGAATGATTATTTAAATGATTAATTTATCTTCAAAAATACATTCCAATGAATTTTATTATATAAAGATTTTCTCCATAAAGATTACCAGAAATTAATCCATTAATTAATGAAACACCAATTTCATTAGTCCAAATAATATAGTTGATGAATTAATGAAACTAAAAGTAGTTATCATGAACTTAAATTGTTCATAATGATATCATATTTTATTATTTTGGAAATCTTCCTACTTCAAACTAATATAGTAGTATCATAACTGAAAATAGATATTTGATAACCAACGATATTACTTAAATTATTCAAATAAATCACCAGTCATTGGTAGGGGATATTTATTCTTCATTATCACTTGATTCTACTGATGGTAGTAAATTCATAACCATATAGTTTTATCCCCATATTTCTGAAAAAACTAAATAAATCTAGGGTGATATACATGGCTTGATTAAACCCTTTTAAAATACATCTCTAATTTGAATCCATAACTCCCACAACTTATAAAGAATTATTCTATATGGAAATATCAAAATCTAAAAGACATCAGGCTCTTACTCTATAAAAAAAACTGGTAACACATTTGATGTGTATTTTAACATCACTTTTCAGAAATAAATAAAGGGACTCTTCCAAAACCTTTATAAACACCACTACTTTAACTTAAATTCATCTAAAAATAAACATATATAATTGAGAATTAAAAGTAAATACATATCTAAGATTCATCCCATGATGTTGATTGAAAATGAAGATAACATGATTTCTATACACATTCTAGAAAACAAATCTTGACTAGATTAAATCAATAATTTTTAAAAGGTGGGGGAAATTCCCTTTTTATTGAATCATAAAAAAGTGCATGGAAGAACAAAAGTAGAAACATCAATTCAAACAGTAGATCAAAACCTCTATCACGAGGTCCCAAGCTTTTTTCTAATCTTTTCAGCGATCCTTTTTTTGTCCTGCAGGGCCCCCCAAAACAAATACACATTGAAACAAATAATCTGTACTATGGATAAAAATTTATAGTTATTTCCACATAAATTATAAATATATAAATGAATGTTAATACCCCATAATCATATCAAAATATGTAAACACATCATATAAGATATATTGATTTCCAAAAGTGTAGTCAACACCAAAGGCACCAGAAGCCTCTCTATCTTGATCCCCAACTACATAAAAAGTAGGTGTAATAAAATTTTTCAAATACCCCTTATCAAAAAAATCAATATAACAATTTTAAAAAATATTACAATGGTACATTGAATGATATTGAGCCCATATAGAAATAGAAAATTTATAGAAATCATCTTTCAATACCTAATCCTTCAACACACTAACATTGATGATAACCACCACAATGAACATTCTTTGTTTAGTATACATAAGTACACTATTTACAATACTCATAATTCTTAATAGGAAACTAATATCAAAGGTAAACTTGATGTGGGATGCTATCTCAACATTAAAAACAAAAATAGTTTATATAGTTATGCTGTTAATGACCAAAACCATTATTGAAATATCACAACATGAAATATCTCTTGATAGAGTTCTAAGAAATGAAAACTCCAGATCAATGAGAAATTTAGTAGATAAATACTAATCCATGACCAGAAAATAAACTATCTGAATAACCAAGTTCACCCATACATATATATTCCCTTCATGAAACTCTTATGACCTCCCTCTCATGAAAAATCAATTTTGATAGAACTTTCTCTATTATATCATCCTTTTCCAACACCTCGAGACACATCAATAATGTAAATAGAGTGACATGAAACTGGATTTATATACACAATACCTCCTCAAAATGTGACACAAAGTTTCATTATAGTGAATCTAATTTTTTTTGGATTTGTCCTTTAAATATTTATATTCAGATATCTGGATTTATCATAAGAGTCAGTGTGATATTTAGGTTTATTAGGACCATATAATTAATAGATTAAAAATATTAGTATATTTATTTTCACACAACACACACACACACACACATCACTTTACTGTTTTTGATTATCCCTTTTTTTGGACTGTAAAATGAGAAATTTGAGACCATGGATGATTCTAGAACATGTCATTTATCCAGACATGACCAATGTTGTGTCAACATTGGATGAACCAAGGGAGGTGACCATTGGATGGTGTGTCTAATGAAATAAATAATTTATTTATTTTAAATAAATAACCTAATATAAATCCATATCTATAAATTCTCTATTATGAAAAATCACAATGGTTAGACATGTAACCCTCCGAGTATTAGATAAGAGGACCAACCTTCTTCACTAGCGGATTGTATTATAGAATGAGAAGTTGTTAGATCAAGGTGTATCAACACACATCAACCATAATAAGTGTCTTCATCATTGTTTATTGTGTTCTTCACCAAAAATCAATCTGAAATCAAGGTATGGAATTCTATTTAAGGACATATTACCTATTTTTACATGCATTGATTTAATTATCTAATTAATTGATCTGAAATCATTTTGTATTCACATAGATCCATTTCATATTTTCTATTATTTTTGTAAATTTTTTCTTTATATACCTTGCTATCACCCTTGGATATCCCGTTTATGTGATAATAGTCCAAGAATTCTTGTCCAATGAAGGATTTAGATTATTCTTCTATATTTCTCCCCACTGTTCTTCACATTTTTCTCTACTGACCCATAATGTCAGAATTTTTTTTTACGAAGTGGGATTAAGTGCGATAAAACCCCAAAATTTTTAAAAATTGTATGAAAGGAATATGAGATAGGTATTTATGGATGGGACATGATGTATTGTGAGTAATTAATCCTGGATTTCGGATCTAGACTGATTATGATAAGTGTTATAGGGTGTGCGGTATCTCTCAGAAAAATTATAGAATTTCAAATTCCGTCCATTAGAGGCCAGGAATCGACAAAAAGAAATGTTATCCTTAAATTTTGGGAGGCTAGAGGTTATATTTTACAAATGATATAGTGTGTTTAGATCCTCATAATTAAATTTAGTTTTTTTATAGAGAAATCAACTACAAAAAATGTACTGTGAATAACATAAGTCAGTTATATCCTTGGTTGCAATGAATAAAATTTTAGGAAAAGATAAATATTACACACTTGGTGGACCTTACTACACGTTATGTGACCCTATTCTAGAATATTGGAGTAAACTTTATGCATAAAAATGTAAAAAAAATGTCCATAAATATGGGAATTGACAGAGTACATAGGCTTGATTGTGTACTCATAAGCATCCTAGATTCCCAGAAACAACCATGTACACGAGCATAAGATAATGTACATGGGAATGATCAGCAGATCATGTGTAGGGTCTAGGTGGATGAGACAGTAAGTGTAAAACTATAACACACCATGTAATGAGACATTAATTACCATTATATGTCAATGGGAGAACACAAACAGGAAATTAGGTGAGGTCACACAACATATGTCCCCATGTACACACCACATACATATCCAAATAACTTTTTCCCCACATATCTCATTCATTAGAACTAGTATTTAGGCTCATGAGTATCCTTTTCCAAGTGTTTTTATATATAGAATATGATGGTTTCCTTAATTAAGGAATATGATATATGATTTGTGGTATTTTGAGTGTAATGAATCTTCACATGACACATGATCACAATAGTGATCTGGGTGGTATCTTCTGGGTTATGTTAGTATTAGTACTAGCCTGTTCCACTAGCGAACATGTTTCCCATACTATTTAGATATGATGAGATAGTATTCCACCATACTTGGGTGTGGTTCATCTATCTATTTCCCCGATCAAAATGTCTTATTCGGGTGACTCTTTCTACAAAACTTCTCTAGATGACCCAAACAGCGGAAACAATGGCACGTCTTTAGAGTGATGTGAGATAAGAGGTTCGAGTGCCCGAACTGACCCCACTAGTATAACACATGAGGATGATCCTAGAAATGGAAGCCAAAATCAAAAAAAAGAAAATATTAAAAAACTAGGTCCCTCTGGGACACCATTCTCTCAAATGGGGAACCTTTATGGGAAACAAGATACGCTAGATTTCCAAATATTTGCACTATGGAGACCAACTCTTCTAGCAACGCCTCATCCACCAGCTTCTCAAAATGATGGTCCATAGAAAAGAAGACCCACTCTTTGATATCTGGACAAAGACCCTCGATAATGATAGAAGTAGTTATCAAATCCTATGATGCTACCTCAAATAAAAACGAAAAAAATTTCCTTGAAATGGTCAACATATCCCTTCACTGTCTGTTGGCCTTGTTGAATATGCATGATCTCTTCCATTTTATTCATCTTTACCTATTCTGGTACGAGCCACCAGATGAATATGTATTTAAAGGCATCCCACATCATCTCAACTTTAATTTATAGAGAGGATAATACCTCCAATTCGTCTTGAGATGGACCTTTGAACCAACCCAAAACGGCACAAATTGTGATAGTTCCACGAGTTTCCAACACCCTGAAGACATGATCGACCACGTCAAGACACTCTTCTACCTCTAATATATCCAAATCACTATGAAGAATAGACAATGTCCAAGAAGGTAAAAAAACTAGGCATGAATTATCAGAAACCTTGGGGACCTTTCTGGGTGGAATTTTCTGAAAAACATATAAAATAGAAAGCCAAAATCAATATCATGACGAAGAAACATGAATAATGGTACATTCATCCAGAAACATCCAAAAAAACATAAAAATATCCAAGATTATCACTTCCAAATCCACGCCATCATATTTAAATTTTATCTACCACTTTATAAATTTCAAAACATTTGAAAGAAATCATATTCCATTTCAAAACCACTTTAGAAAAACAAGGTCAAACCATTAATTTCAAATAAAAACTCAAGCAATCCCATGAACCATTTCAAATGTGTTATTTCATTTCAATTCATGCATTCTAACATGGAAATTCCATACACATAGCCCCACATGTGAAAACATTCATAAGGACCACCATGGGACACACCAATACATTTAAAAGAGAGTATCTACATTTCAAAATTTTGTCATTTAAAATAGTAAAACCAACATCAAAAATTTAAATCAATTTTATGAAAGCACTTTAATTCCTAAATCCATTATCTTTTTTAAATCCCATACATAGACAAGAAAAAAACGAATCCCAACTTACACCAAACAACTCGGAGGAGGCACTAGCATCTATGACCAACCTTGCAACATGGTTGTGAGCCATGCCCCAAGTAGGAAATAAAACTAAGAGGAACTTTAACCAAGTACTTGGACTCAACTTGGGTAACTTTTACATGTGGGGTCATAATGTGACATCAGATCACCTTTGTTTTCATCCCTCAATCCATAACAATAACAAAAGACCCGAATCCCGAACTACCATTGATAACTGAATGATCAGTGTGAGAAAGAGTTTGCAACGATGTTCTTGCACCAACCTCCTCAGTTATGATAGTCCTAATCTCCATCTACCAGGCACCCCGAATAAAAACAGAATCCTTTAATACCGTTTTTTCATGAACCAACCCAGTCGACTATAAATCATTCTCCCGAGCCGGTCTCCAGTAAGGCCCAGAGGGCGTTCCTAATCCCCACTGGCTAAAAACTAGTAACAAACATCATTACTAATAAGTGAAAATGATTTGGATCATAAATGATTGAAAAATAAATAAAAAATTATATAAATAAAAAACTAAACAATAAAAAAACCACTAATATCATAAAGAATATTGGCTATACATACCTCCATGTGAACTTCTAGGTTACCACCCAAATTAGAACCATGTTTTCTTCGAGTGTGATCCAGAACTAACAGAATTTAAACAAGAATAAAAACCTACATATGGAAAGATATAATAGGCATGATCACCAAAATACCCAGTAGGGATTCCAAAGAAAAACCACTAATTCAAAAGGTACCCTCTCCCAAAATAGTCCAAAAACTGTAGTTTTCAATACAATTATAAAACTATGTTTTAACATTTTAAAAATCAATATCACTTTCCCATTTAAAAAAATCCAACACCCACTACAAATAAAATCCAAAACAAATTTCAATTTTATGAAGAAAAACCAAAACAAGATAGTCAGAGACTATGCTAAAAAGGAAACATATAAATAGAACAAGATGGAAATAAATCGACACAATATAAATTACACAAGTAGTATAAATAACAACCATAGGTGATCCTAATAATCCCTAGAAGACCCTTGGATTCACTCAGTTTGGAACCACCTACTAGGATACAGAGAATCTTTTATGTCCATAACCAACTACCTACCCCAACCTGGCCTCACAAGTGGCACATCACTAGTAGACTATCTACAACTTTAGGAGGGTACTAACCTATCTAATCAGGTATAATAAAAAACCATCACTCAATCATATAAAAGAAACAAGGGGACCTATGGTGGTAATAATACAATTTAAGTAGGAGGCCATCACACGTGTGACTCACCATACCTTCCGCCACCACACCTACCTACCCAATAAATGAACAATTTACACGACATCCTAAAATGGTTTATCCCCTATAAAGGTACCCCATAAATGTGTACATACTTACTTGGATTACATATTCAAATCATATCCTAAAATTTTCCACCCAGGCTGCTATAATATTTGACCATTTAAATATTTTTCAAAACAACAATGTTCCCAAATGGGAACAAAAAAATATCCAATCCCAAATCCTTTAAAAATATTAACACAAGCACCACTTTTGGATAGAAAGTTATAAATTATCCATTAGATTGACTTAACCTTAAATGTTACTAAAACATCATAAAAAATACGTTCTAATATTTATGAGTCCAAACATGCCCTTAAGTTTCAAACACACACCCAAACTCTTCATGATTACCAAAGGGGCCCTTAGAGTTTTTAAAACTCACACCAAAGAATGCGTCAAGGACAAATGGGGAAAAAACTATGAAACAAATTGGAAGATATTTTTATAAACCACATCATATACCAAACTTTTTTTAAAATGTATGAACCATTTATAAAACCAATCTCTCAAGAAAACATTAAATTAGGGAATCACCTTCATTTGATGACATATCCATGTGTGCACCTAGTGAAACCATCGACGTTCCAACATCTAGTGACACTCCAAAAACCAATGGAACACTCAAAAACCATTTCCATAAAATACCCATTACCTTGAAGACTATTTCCAACCACTTACCTAATCTAGAAAACATAAAACTATCCTTTTATGAACCATTAAACCATACCCAGAACAGTTTTACACATTTATCAAACCATACCATTTCAAAACCATATACCCTAGACCAAATTTAGCACCAAAAAAAAATCACAAATACATGAGGGAGAAACATTTCACAAGATCCCTTAAATTCACTTTAAAGGAACCTTAGAATTTAAAATGAACACCTTAGGGACCAAAATCCTAAGTATTTTACATGAAGATCATTAAAAACATATTTTTAATAAATTCAATCAACAAGAAAAGACCATTTTCATCTACCTATTGGTATAATAGATATGAAAATAACATTTCTAAATTATTTAAAACATAAAAGTTCCTATGGAGTGTTCCAGAAAAGAGAAAGTTGGAAATGTCAACCTCAAATCAAGTGAGGAAATGATAGATGCTTAACTGAAGGAATAAAAATGAAAGCTGACCAATCAAACACCCTAAACAATGATAAAAACTCACAAAAAAGAACCAAAATGATCACGGTTAGACCAAAAAGATGAAGAACAAAAAAAATGAATACTACCAAATAGAGGGGATAAGGTAGTCAATGAAGTGGGCTGCTGGCTGGAAGAGGCCACCGGAGCAGGGTGAAGGCTCTGTGTAGGGCCGGAGAGAATGGATGGCCAGAGAGATGGAGTCTATAAAGGGAGTGGGGAGAGATCTGCTAGGATGGTTCCTACAGGCACAAGAGAGCAGGGGCATCGCCCACTGGAGCAGGATGGAGCATGGTACACACGAATTAGGGGTGTTGCCACCAGAATAGGAGCAGCAAGGGGAGGCACGGGTCATGTACACCAAGGGATACCCACAGGGTGCTGGATGATGAAAAGGGGGTCGGAGGGGGGGGGGTGGCTTGAATAGGGTTGGGAGAATGTGCTAAATCAAGGAACCCAATTAATGATAGTAATAATATTATTATTAAAAAAAGAAAACAATCTAAATTTATTAATACTAGAAATAATTATAATAATAATAATAATATATTCATAATAATATATAAACAATATTATTAATATTAAGAACCAATTTTTAATTAATTATTACATTCTTTATTTTTTTTCGAGAACAATAATATTATGAACAATTTTAATGATAATAATAACATCTTTATTATTTTAACAAAAACATTATCCTAATTTTTAACCTCACCTTTCTCATTTTATCTTAATTTCATTTAATCATTTAAAATACTTGAAATAGCACTGTCAGGATATGTCTAGAGATGTGGTTGACAAAACAATGGTCAAATTGTGCCACTCGACACTACCCACTACAGGTCTGAGCCACACGCTTGTCACATAGTTTTATAAACCATGCACAAGTATTTCACCATAACTCTGACTCACTCAGGAATCCATGCGTGCAACACACAGTTTCCCCGAATCATATGGGACAACCCTTCAATAGTTAAAATGAATCCAAAACTCAATATAATAATTAAATTAATTAAAATAATAAATCAAACAGGTTTTTTGTGTGACAATTTTCCCCACCACATAACTTTCTACCCCCAGAAATTTAACAAGTTGAAAGTTGGTCAAGAATTGAGTCCATGCCCAACAGAACCAATAGAACTGAGAAATTTTTGGGGTGACTATTTATCCCCCAAGTCACAGATGACCGATCAAGAAGAAACTACACCTCAAAACAAGGGGAGAAAATGAGGCGGTTCTCCCCACTATAAGGACTCCACTTGCACTGATGTTTCAAAACCTAACACCACCACCACCACCATCGAGAATTAAGAACTCCCAACCCAAACTCATTCAAGTTCCCTACACTACCAAACCATACTTCCAAGGATTAATTAAAAAACCCACTATGAGGGAATATGAAAAACTAGGACAAAAGGACAAGAGAACCAACACATACCCTTCCTTTTTTTCATACTAACTTAGAACACCCCCAACGAGTCTTGGAAACTCACAAAAAGAAGTATAAGCAATCAAAAAAATCCAAGCACAACTACAAGCATCAATTCTTACACAGGTACATACATCTCGAAAAAAACATATCTAAACCGAGATCAGTACATATAAGGGATAAGCACACTTTTATGAATAAACAGATGATTTAGAAAACGACCTCCACACAAACAGAACAACGTTTATTATAATACAACGAGTCCATCATAACGTCATGACAATAAAATTAACTTACAAAAATTTCAATACTATAATATGATTAAAACAAGAACAAAAATACTTTAAATGTTCCACTCCCAACACATAATAGAAAACCCGGACTAAGGGTTCACAACCCTAGCAACTCCTACTTGTGCACGAGCTTCACCCCAAGACCCATGGTTGGGGCTTCAATGAAAGAATAACCCCCTAACACAATGTTAGGAGCATGAATCGCCTGATAAAAGAATCTTCTTCAAGAGACACTTTCTACAAAACATCTCTAGGTGACCCAGATAGTCGCAATGATGGGAGGTCTTCAGAGTGATGTGGGACTACAACTTCGAGTGCCCGAACCGGACACAATGGTTCCACCCATGAGGATGATCCAATGAACTAGAATCCACAATCAATAATTATGATTTAAAAAAATAGGTCCATCTAGAACACCCTTCTCACTAGATGGGGAACCTTCACAACCAAGTGGATACACAAAATTTCTAACCATTTGTGCTATGGAGTCCAACTTATCTCGGAACGCCTCATCCAACAACATCAAGAAATGATGAATCTTAGAAGGGAGGACCCAATCCCGGATCTCTACACGAATACCGCGATGAAGAGAAAAGTCTTAATCAAATAATGCAATGCTACCACTAGAGAAAAGGACACATGTTTCTTGAAATGGTCAACATATTCCTTCACTGTCCATTGGCCTTGTTGAATATGCATTAGCTCTTCCATTTTATTTTTCTTTACATATTCAAGTATGAACCATCATATGAAGACATATTTAAAGACATCCCATGTCATACAAACTTTCATTAATGGTAAGGTGAACAAATCCCATTCATTCAAAGCGGGCCCTCATACAGACCCAAACGACATGCACACTGACAAATTTGCAAGTTCCCAATACCCTGAAGATGCACTCAACATCTACAAGGATCTCTGGTGCCTCTAAAAGACCCTGATCACCATGATGAATATGGAATGTCTGAGAAGGACCAGAAACTGGGCATAACTTATCAGAAGCCTTGGGGACATTTATTTGAAGAATTTTTTGAGCAAAATATATAACCAAAATTCAAAACCAAGATCAAGATAAAGAAACAAGAATAAAAATACTTTCCTCCAGAAACAACCAAACAAATATAAAAATATCCACTAACTTCACATTCAAAATCCACCACTATTTATTTACATTTTAATCCCACTTCAGCGATTTTAAAACCATTTGAGAGAAATAATTTTCCATTTCTAAACAACTTTAGAAAAAAATGTCAATCCATTAATGTCACATACACAGCCAAGAAATTTCATGAACCATTTCACATGTTGTAATCTATTTTCATTCATACATGCCAACACACACATTCCATACACATACCCCCACATGTGCAAACATTTATAAGGATCATCATGGGCCACATAAAACCATTTAAAAGAGAGAATCTTCATTTCAAAACTATTTTCATTTTAAATTTTAAAACCCACTATAAAAATATAAAACCATTTTAAGAAATCATATTCATTCCCAAATCCATTTTCATTTTCAAAATACCTCACACCTGCCAAAAAAGAATGAAGTAAAACTTACACCAAACACCTAAGAGGATGGAATAACATCAATGCTCAACCCAATGACATGGTAATGAGATGTGTCCCACATAGTAAATAACACTAAGTGGAACCTGAACTAAGAACATGAACTCAATGTGGTTCACTAATCAATGTGGGATCAAAACGTGACACTGTCTCTCGTATGTTTTCATCCCTTAATGAAAAAAAAGAACAAAATACTTAAATCCCGGACTACCCTTGGTAACTTGAGGATTAGTGCGAGTAACTGTTCGAAATTCTCTTTATACACCTACATCCCGAGTATAGGTAGTCATAATATCAATCTACCAAATAACCTAAATAACAATTTCTTCCTTTGTGACCATTTTCTCATAAGCCAACCTGGGTCAACCCTTAACTGGTCACTCAAGTCGGTCCGTGACAAGGCCCGAAGGGTATTCCCAATTCCCATGGACTAGAAACTAGTGTTGGGAATCAAGACTAATATGTGGGAATGATTAGGACAATAAATTAACAAAAAATCAATAAATAATTTAATAAATAAAAAACTCAACAATATCAAAAACCACTAGTATCAGAATGAACGAAAATAACACATACCTCCATGTGAACTTCTATGTCACCACCTAACTCAAAACCATGTTCTCTCTAAGAGAGATCCAGTACTAACAGAACCTAAACAAGATACTAAATCTACAACTGGAATGATATAATAGGTGTGAACACCAAAATGCTCAGTATGGATTCCAAAGAAAAACCACTGAGTCTAAAGGTTCTGTTTCCCAAAATAGTCTAAAGGTAATTATTTGAAATACAATTATAAAATTAAGTTTTAAATTTTAATAACCAATATTAATTTACCATTTAAAAGAATCCAACACCATCTACAAATCATCTCCAAAACCAATTTCCATTTTATGATGAAAAACCAAAACAAGAATGACCAAGACTATACAATAAAGTAAAAATATATTCAGTACAAGCTAGATATTAATTGGCACAAAGAATCATAAACAAGCATTATAAAAAATAATAATGAGCGAATCTATACATCCCTAGAAGATCCATAGACACACTCGATTCAGAACCACCTGTCAGCATATGGTGAAGCTCCTAAGTCCATAACCAGCTCACTTCCCTAACCTAGACTCACTGGTGGAAAATCCCTTCTGGAATCTCTATAACCCTAGCAGTGTACTAACCCATCTAATTTGGGAAATCAAGAAACAATCAATTGATCCACTAAAATACACTCTGTAATCAGTGGTGTTAATAATAAAATGTAAGTAGGAGGACCTCGCATATAAGACTCACCTTACCTTCCACCACTGCACTTGCCTACCACAAACACGTACACTATATATGATAACCCATAAAGGGTTATCCCCCCTTAGAGGTTCCCCATAAATGTATACATACATACTTGTACCACATATTCACATCATATCATCAAAGGTAAAAACTAAGCCACTAAAACATGTAACCATTTAAAACAATTTACAAAATAACAAGGTTTCCAAATGGGCACACACAATTATCCAATCCCAAATCCTTTAAAAATATTTACACAAGAACCATGTTTGGATTAAAAATGCCTATCTGGCCTTTATCTTGACATATCCGACACCATTACTAAAACATTAGACAAAAACCATTGTTATATTTATGAATCCAATCATGCCCTTAAGTTTCAAACACAAACCCAAACTCTTCACACTTACCATAGGGGACCTTATACTTTTCAAAACTGACACCAAAGAATATTTTAAGGACCAAAAAGAAAAACCTTGAGAAAAACATTGAAAACCATTTTTAGGAACAATATCATAGACCAAACCTCATTTAGAATGCGTAAACCATTTATAAAACCAATATTTTAAGAAAACACTAACTTATGGCATTACATTCATTTGATGAAATATCCATGTTTTCTTATAGTCCACCCATGGATGTTCCAACATCTAGTGACACACCAAAAACTAATGAAAAACTCAAAAAACCATTCCATTAAACACGCATTGGCTTAAAAATAATGTCCAACCAACCCCTTATCTGAAAAACATAAAAAAACCCACTTAAGAACAATTAAACCCTCCCCAAAACATTTTAACCCATTTAAGACACCATAACATTTCAAAACCATATACTCAAGAACAAAATTTACCACCAAAAAACATTTCGACAATAACGTGAGAGCTAATCATTTCACAAGAACCCCTAATTTCACATTAATGGAACCCTACAATTTAAAATGAACCCCCTAGTTTCCAAAATCCATGTCATTTCACATGAAGATAATTAAAAACCTATTTTTGATAAATTCAATAAATAAGAAATCCCTATTTTCATATACCTATGGGTATAATAGGGGCAGAGATAACATTTCAAAATTAATTAAAACTTAAAAGTGCCTATGGAGAGTTCTGAAAAAGAGTAAATTTATAACACCTCCCTCAAATCAAGTGTGGATGAGAATGAAAATCAATGAATGGAATAAAAAATCTACACATACCAACCAAACACCCTAAAAAATGATAAAAATTCAAAAACAAGATCCCGATGAGTAAGGTTTGATCAATATGAAGTAAAACACAAAAAGAAATAGAACACTAAAAACTGGAGGGGGGATAGATATCAGTGAAGTTGGACACTACCCCGAAGATGGCACCAGAGTAGGGAGGAGGTAGTATGTAGGGATGGAGGGAAGGGCTGTTAGAGCCATGGAGTCTAGAGAGGGATGGTTGGGGGGTATCCACTGGGCTAGTTTGTGTGTGCACAAGGAGGTCTGGGTCATGTGCGCAAAGGGAGACCTAAGGGGTGTTGTATGACACTAAAGGGAGGGGTTGGGGTGGCCGCTTGAATGAGGTAAGGGGAATGCACTACATCAATAAACCCAATTAAGTTTAATTTTTTAAAAAAAAATAAAACAAGATAAATTTATTAATAATAATATTATTATTAAAAATATTAATACTAGAAATCACATTAATAATAATATTATCTTGATAATAATATATGATCCTTATAATTAATATTAAGAACCTTTTTTAACAAATTATTTTATACCTTATTTTATTTCCAAGAACAATAATATCAATAAAAATTTTAATAATATAAATAATAACATCTTCATTGCATTTATTCATTTAAAATACTACCAACCACATAGTTCACTTGCGTCCAGATATGAGGTTGAGAAAACAACACTCATACCGTGCCACATGACACTACCCACTACACGACTGAGCTGAATTCTTGTCGCATGGTTTTGTAAACCGTTCATAAGATTCATGCCATGACCTCAAATCAAAAAACCATTCCATGGGTTTTGGATAATACACATTAAAATATTCAAAACCACAAACCATACCATGATTTTTACCTTGGTTTATAGAAAAGGGTAGTAATATGAATTATTTTTAAAGGATAATGGCCTAATATATTAAAATATTTCCTTTTCATATGTGGAGGCGAGTCACACTTTCAAGGTAATGAATTTAAAATCCTAAAACATTGTATATGTTCTAGAGGATTCACTAAGGAATTATAAAGTAAATCAAATAAAAATATAATTATAATTTTTTTAAAAGGAAACATATATAATTTTTTATATACCTTTAATTTTATTTTATTACGTCACTATCGGGTCATTATGATGTCATTAAACAAATTAAGTATTTATAAGCTATTTAATTTTTACCCAAAAATTGGACTGTCTCAGAAAATGAGGAAAAATTCATTGTTGGATAATTCCAAAATCCTAATTCCAAAAATAAATTTCAATTTATCTAAAAAATTCTATAAATATTTGATATTTTAATTCTAAGATAAAAACCAATATTTATTGACAATTGATGAGTTTTTATAAAAATTATTTTCGAACATTAATAAAAATTACCATTTACTACATAGAAATTATACCATAATTTATTTATTATAAAATTAATTTAATAATAAATTTTTATCAAAATATTATTTAATTGAAGAAAACACTAATTAATCAAAATGTGGTCCTTAATTAAATTTGAATATTAACTAGAAATACTATTTATTATTTAATTTTTTTTCAAAGTGACAATAAATGAATGAAAGTATATGCGTTATTCTATAAAAAATAATGCAACTAATAATAATGATATGGTCTTGTTATAAATCCATTTATTTATCCAGCATACACCCTAAGAGTAAGGTGTGCGATGGTGGGACTTTCAGTCAGTTGTTCAGTGAACATGGTTTGAGCCATGATCTCGATGAGCTTGAACTTATCTCATAATTTTTTTCTTCTCATTCTTAAGTTATTGGATATCATCTTAGACCTGGTCTAGGGAAAAACCCAAAAATTCTATCTCCCTTAGAATCTCGAATTAATGGGCTTCATAGGGTATGAACCTACTACTTGAGGACATCACTTCCTTTGTTTTTGTCAAAAGTATTTTTTAAAACCCTATATTTATACAAGTCATGTGATCACTATTCAATGACTATATTATCAGTGGTAAGAACACTTAATAGTCATTTAAATCAAATTGGATAAAACAAAACAAAAGAAGTGCATGTGTTTTCTATATCCATAAGATATTTAATTAAAAGAAATGGAATTTTAATCATAAATTTTTTGGTCGTTATAATGTATTACCACTCATATTGGAATTTTTATCCTTTTATTTCATGTATAAATAAATGATAACGAAACTTATTTTACATTTTTCCTTGATTTTATAAATACACATAACAATAAAATTAAATTTTGTTATGATCTAACTTGTTTAATGTAGTGATTGGATCACTTGACACCTTGAGAAGATATTTGAGTTATATTTTCTACATTAATCTATCATGGTTTTGACTAGGAATATAAAAAACAACATATAGATTATTCAAAAGATATTAGACAACATAATTGTGATAAAATTTCTTTTGGTTCATTGAATCTAGATGTTTTATGACATTTATTTTCTTATAAAGATCAAAAATTACTTTTATTATACCATCATTTACTACTAAAGTGATGAAGATAATTAAAATTCATTATATTTATCATTTTATATTTCTTTTCATTTTAATTTTTATTTCATTATATTTGTGTAATAATTTTATCTCTTTATAAATTTTCTAGGTCTAGCATATGATATTACCCATCAAAATAATGTTTTTGATTTTTGTTATTTCACTACCTAAAAGTAAGTCTAGGTTGTAAATTTAGAAAAAAAGTTATGACATATACTAGGTAAAGGACTTCTGTAAACATTATGGGTTGTGACTCTAGGTTTTTATAAAAGGAAGAGTCTATAAAAGATTCAAAAAAATATAAAAGTGAGTTTCACTATGGTTTACAATCTTCTAATAGAGTAGAGATGGTTTTTTAGTGGACTAGTACATTTATTATTCAAATCACTATAAAATCTCTGTGTTCATTTTGGTTATTTCCACTGCACTTCATTACCCGAACATAGAACTCACAACAATGTCTTCAATTAACAAAACATAGACTATTTTTTCCTTTATATTTTTAATCGAATATTCACACCCATGTAGTCATTATTTATATGTATTATAATCCAACATTTTGTATCAGATGACGTTGTTCCTTAAATAATGGTTAGTATATAGGATTATTTTAATCATTTTGGGTATATTTATTCTTTTGGTTTTTAACTCTATACTAACCTAATCATCCTAGACCTAATATTATATGGAATAAATGTTTAGTTATATAAATAGAAGGTGTTAATACTAATGATGGATTGACTCTCCAAAACCCCTATTCATTAATGTAAGTGACTATGTTTACTAGAAATAAATAATCAAAGTCTAACTGAAATAGTTAAATGTGGATTAATGGAATATCATGGAGAATCCATATGAGCTAAATTTTTTTGATTAGAACACACTTATATATTATGGTATTGTAAAATATGTTTTAATCATAATGTTAAAAGTATATTTATAATTTTATATATTCATGTTTCATATTGTAAGATATCAGATGATATATGGAGAATACTTCAAGTAACATACTATGGGACTAACAAGATTAAAATATCCAAGCTAGAAATTGTCTAGGTAGAATAAAAGGACATAAATATATAAAATTGAGTGACATTGATCAAGATGTTAGATTTTTTTACATGTACCAAAAATTTTATGAGTTCTCTTAGTGAAGTACCTTAAAACCCAACTCAAGTGGAAAGGATAATGAGATATCTTACAAATATTTGGCATAAAATGATGTTGACCATCGATGAAGATAATAATTTTAAGGAGTATACCTATGATAAACTAATAGAATATTTTATGTGGTATGAGTTAGGGTTGAAAACATTACTGATGAGGAGTTTATAAAGGGAAAAGGTATAACTTTTAAGTCTAATATTAATGAAATGTCTAACAATTATTAATATGAGTTATAGGAATGTGCCAATTATATGGATCACATTAGAAATACTTTTTTCGAGTTCATGAAAAAAATCATGGTAAGAAAATATTTAGATTAATGTAAAAAATGATTACAAGAAAGGTATTTCCAATAGTAGTAAATATATTTTTCAACTAAACTATTATGAGTTTAGAAAGAAAAAAAATTTAGAAAATAATTCTCTAAACTAAATCATACATAGAATGTAAAAGATAAAAGGATAAAAAAATAAAAAAATTTGGAGGTTGGGATTATTGGGATATTTTAGATTATAGCAGTGATTCTAGAAGTGAAAAATAGAAATAAAACCTTAATTTGATGGGTATAAAATGTGAGGTAAGTGAATCACTTTTAAATAAAATAAATTACTAATATTAATGGTGATTATAATGGATTATCTAAAAATAAAATTTAAATTGATTATGATTCATGTTTTGATTTTAATTCTATTAATTCCAATGTTAAAAAACAACATAAATAAATTGAGGAATTGAGCAATAATGGAGTTAGGTACATTGAAAGAATAATATGATTTGAAAATTAAAAATATGAATTTAGTTAAAGAAAATGTGAAACCAAAAATGGAATGTAATAATTTGAATAACTTTATTTCCTAGAAGTAATAACCTAAAAGTAATTATGATTCTTATATGTTAAAACTAGAATATGAAAATTACATACTTCAAAAATTTATTGTAATGAATAATAGGGATCAAGAAATAAAATTAAATTCTTTTATGGAATATTTAACTGACCTTGAGAATGATTGAAATAGACTTAATCATGAATATATAAAATTAAGAAACACAGATTATTGATCCAATGTAAAAGTTTATACTAATTTAGAATCTATTAAAAAAGATAATATGAATTAGAGAAATACTGTTTTTAGTCTCATGGAGAATTTATATTCATTTCATGGTTTTGGTTATAAAATTTTATCTTCAAGTATAAATAAGACCAAATTTATTAAAATATCCAAAAGAATTATTTCTAGTATAACCTATTTTAAACGTAGAATGAATGGGAATTATTCCAATGAGTGATCACTGAGATATACAACATTATTTTGGAATACAAGAACCTTAATTACTAGAGAATTATTTTTTAAATACCCCAATAAAAAAAATTCATGAAATCAATTTGGATTCCAAAATTCTTGTCTACTAATCCTGTAGGATCAAAGTTAGCATGGATATAAAAAAACTATGTTTTATTTATTAATTTTAGTAAATATACCTTAGATGTATCAAATACTTATGGTATTTAAAAAGTGGTTTATACAAGAATATAGTAGTCTATATTTTTAAATTTATTTCTTTTAATTAATGTTATTGTGGTCTTGTCACATTTTGAGAAAAATGTAAATTAGTTATTATTAAATAATTATTATTTGATGATAGTTTAAAACATAATCTAATAACTATATCATTGTTTTTTATTATGTATTAAATTTAATTTTTTTAAATGACAAATGTATAGTTTGGGAAAAGAAATCTATATTATTTTCTATAAATAGAAAAGATAATATTTACATTGTTCTTTTTTCTCATATATACAAACAAAAGGTTAAGTGTATGAATACTATAGAAATAGATGAAATTTTATGGAATGTGAGTGTTTTCAACGAAATCATTATATTTTTTCTCAAAATTTCAAATAATGAACAAGTTTTAAAACTTCTCAAGTTACATACAAGTAAGTACTTCTGGTGTGATTCCTATTTAAGGTCAAGAATCACAAAGAATGGTTTAAATATATAAATGATTTTAATACTTCTAGATTATTATAAATATTACATATAAACGTTTTTGTATGTATAAAAGCAGTTAATTTTTGTAGAAAGAGGATATTATATGTAATTATACATGATTACAGTATATTTATCATGATTTATTCATATCACATAAACATAAGACTTTAAATAAGTTTTGTTCATTCTATAAACTTATTCAGAACATAAAAAATCCATGAATTATAACTATGAAAAGTTATGGCGGTGATGAATTTTTTAATTTTTAATTTGAAAATTTTTGTGAATAAAATGTTTATAAATATTATCATTCATCCCCTAGGACACCACAAAAGAATGCGGTGTTAGAAGGAAATAATAAATCTATATAAGATTTGGCTAGATCAATGTTTGTGGAATTAAATTGCCTATATATTTTTGGTAAGCATCTATAAATACAGATTTGTATATTTTATATAGAGTATATATTAGTCATTTTATAAAATAAGAACCATTTGAAGTAATTAACGACTTTAAGCCTAAAGCTGGATTTTTTCAGGTATTTGGTTGCAAACATTTTATCTAAAATAAAAAAGATAATTTTAAAAATTTTGATTCTAAAAGTCATGAAGGGATATTTTTAAGATATTACATTTCTAGAAAATCTTATAGAGTTTTCAATAGGAAAAGTTTAGTTTTTTAAGAGTCATTACATGTTATTTTTAAATAAAATACCAATAACAAGATTAATTGAAATTTAAACAATGATGATGATAAATTTATGGAATTCAATTTTAATGAAGATTATGTCAAATGGAATGAGAATACATCTATTTAGGGGATTATATCTCATCTAAAACTCATCTAAAAGGGTGTATAATACTTACAGATCGTCCAAATAAAAAATTATTTGGAAATGTATAATCTGGTATACAAACAAAAAAATTACTTTTACTTTTCTATGAAAATAATTATTTTGTTACTGATTAGGTTCCTATTAATATTGATAATGGTATAATTTATTCAAATTTGATAAATTATATGAACGAAGAACTAAATAATGTTATAAGTAATAAACCATCGAACTTGGTTTTCCTTCCAAAACATAAACAAATAAAAGGAACTGAATAGATTTTTCATAATTAATTTGATGAATATGGAATCCTACATTCAAATAAAGAATGGCTTTTTTCTAAAGGGTTTTACCAGGAAGATAGAATTTAATTTAATGAATAATTTCTCCCATTTCAAAAAATGGATTAAATTATAATATTTTCTACCTTTTCAAGTTATCAAAACATCAAATTATTTAACTGATTGTAAAAAAGTTAAATTTCAAATGTAAGAATATCTTAAAATGATTTTTCCAAACAAAGCCCTTGGAATATGATAAATTTATAAATCATGTTTTTACACATAATAAATAATTATATGACATAAATAAAAACCCCCAATATTGGTACGAAATACTCACTCTATTTTTAATTGAAAATTATTTGGGTAAAATAAAGAATGATCCAACCTTGTTTATAAAGAGGAATTAAAATGATATATGAATTATATAGATTTATTTTTATGATATAATATTTGGTTTAAAAAATTATTCATTATGTAATTATTTCTCTAAACTAATGGTAAGTGAATTTTAGATGAGCTTAATGGGAGAAATAAGTTTTTCTTTCTATTAAAAATTAATAAAATAAGAGATATTATTTTATTAAACTAAGATATGTATACTAAGGTACTTATTAAATGTTTGCGTATTGATTCTAGTAAGATAGTTAAAACACATATGAGTTTCAATTTATAATTGGTCTTGGATGAATCTAGAAAGATAATTGATATTAAACTTTATAGAGGCACGACATGTCATTTATTGTATCTCCATATATCTAGATCAGACATAATTTGTTCTTTCTACTAATGTGATACATTTCATTCCCACCATATAAAAATCCATCTTAAATTAATTATGTAAGTATTTAAATATATTAAGGGAACTGTAGGAACCAATATAGTATATTCAAATCATAATTTTTTTATTTATTTTCTTACGTAGATTCTAATTTTAGAGGATGTAGTCTTGATCGAAAAGAACAACATGTATGTGTAATTTTGTAGTTAGAATTTAAATTTCATGGAGTTATAATAAACAACCATTTGTATCATTATCTATATTTGAGGTTGAATATTTTACTATTTCTATATTTTGTTCAAAAATTATATATTTAAAATAAAAATGATGTGATTTTAATATTTGTTTTTATAAAATTATAATATTTAATGATAATTATAATGCTATTTGAATTTATAAATGTTCCTTACAATACTATAGAATAAAATAAATAGATGGTAGATTTAATTTCCCGATGGATATATAAATTATGGTGATATTTGTTTACAATTTTCATCCAAATAATAAACAATTGTATACAAAATTCAGAAAATGTTATATTTTGTCAAATTTGAAAAAATAAAGTTTGTACTAGGAATTCTAGAAGAATTGCACATTTTTTAGAATAATTTCTATTTTGATACAACTTCTCTTTATTTTTTTTACATGTGTACTGTATCTGAATGTTAATTTTTATCAAATAGTTTTACTATATTAATTCTATGTAGTTTATACTGTTTAAGAGGAAAAATGTTTTAATGATATAACTTTTAATTGACTTTTTTATGAATTACAAAAAGGGGAAAATGTTTTTATAAGTTCAATAAATGATCTATTTTTTTAATTTTCTAAAGGTGGAATTTTGTAGTGTCTGAATATGTATATTAATTATCTAATAGTTTTTATAGATAAATTACAATTTCCTCACATTTATTAAATTGAAAACATTTTAAAAATAAGAACTTCTTATTTAAATATATTAATTTCTGAATTGATTACTGATACTTTAGTAAAATTTTAATTCTACATTTTTTCTATATTAACCATTTCATCAAACACATTAATAATTCAATTTATATATTTTGTTTTACTAATTTATTTAATACTTTGTTGATTAGTTAAAAAATTATCTATTTATGGAAAGCCTGCATGGGATATCCCTTCAACCACATAGGGGGCTGTTAGTCAACCCCATGGGAGATCAACCCATATATACCATACACAATGGTATATGGGACATTTATAGGTCTATAATAGTATAATTATGGATGGGCATAGTGATCACATGGTTTTATTTGGCCAGGAAAGGTACACTACACCCTATGGTGGTGTGCTTTGCAAGTGTTCAGAGTGAAAACCCTGGTGCTGAATTGAGAAATCATATAGAGTTATTGATTGATGGATTACTGTAATACAAGCCTATTGTTCTATGTAATACTTATAAGCATGAAATCACTGTTACTACTTGTTAAATTAATCTTACCTAATCATTTCAATTGGATCAATTCCATTCGAGTCATTGGATGGATAATGCACATTGAATATTAAAAGAGGTTGTTGTCTTCTTCCTTCTGATGTTCATTCAAGATTTATATTTCATCATATTTTTTTGTTTATAATCCCTGAAACTATTAATTGGACTCTATAAGAGCTCCCTTTTTTACTTCACATTTCACCTTGACTAAGAATCTTGAGCTTCAATGTGAAGAGGTTGCAGTGGTGTAAAAATCAACTGAGGATCCCTAACTTCATTCACATGATATAAGATCCACCATCATTTTTTTGATAGAATCTCCATTCAATTATATCACATGTTCTTTAGTGTTGTGTTATCATGATTCAACAACCAAAAAAAGTTTTTCCTAGACTGTTTTGAATAGTAGATCACTGATCATTGATGGTAGCTTGCTACAATGGAAATACCTTTAAATGAACATTATTATAGTATTAATGGTTGATTTTTTACGTACTTCATGAAATACCCACTTGATGGTCGCTCCTGTTGCACTAGTAAACAATAGTAGCTTCACCAAATCCTTATAGTGGCAGTATCAATCGACCATGTTCACCACTTCTCAATTCTTTAAAATAGAAATTACATGCACCGACATGATGGTAAATCACTTTCCCTAATGATAGATCATATCCTTAATATTATCATTTTCTACAGTGGAAGAACCATTCGTTTCATCTAACCATAACACCTATTGAGCACAACACATCTGCAATAGACAACAACAAGGATTTTTAAATGGGTTATCTACTTAATGATACATATAATGGTAGATTTTAAGTGGTAGAAACATTATGATACTGCCAAGTATTCCCGAGTCTTCTGTTAGTTCAAATCTTTTTTTTCAAAAAATAGAATTATTATTTTTTAGCTATGATAATTGGAAAAAACATTTATGTATATTTTTTTTATACTTTTCTAAAAATATAGTTACATGATTTGTAAAATTATTTTGAGTATATTTAATGTTTATATAATACTCATGCAGTAAATTTAATATATTCTGTTACAATAATATAATTTTTGGAGTTTTTAGTTTATTAATAAAGAAAACATAATTTATATATTTTAACTTTTATATTAATATGAGAAATACATTTTTGTAATACCGATTATATTATAAGTTTTTTTCATATTATTTCATGTATAAATAAAAGAGCATAAGAATTATTTTATATTCAATGCAATGTTTTCCAAGTAAAATTAATGGTAAAATTATATTTTGGTATTCCCTAACTCATGGAATTCAGTGATTAGATCACTTGATGCCATGAGAGGGAATTTGAGTAAAATAAACCATATTAATCCCCTAGATTTGTGATCAAGGGATATAAATAAACTACATACAAATTATTTGAATGAACACTAATAAATTAATAGTGATATATTTTCTTATTACTCATTGAATCAATAAGCTATGAGATTCCAATTTCCTTGAAAATATATCAAAGAAAATTTTACTATACTATCCTCTATTTCTTAAGTTATCAAGATTTTAAAAAATAATCATATACATAATATGGTCTTTCTATAGGTTTCTATTTGTATTTTTTCTTCATGTCATATTTATTTATCTATTTGTAAAATTTGCAGGTATATTTTTTGGTTTTACCCATCAAAAGAATGTGTTTTTTTATTCAATCATTTAATGGGAATTTTTGGTTGTGACTCCCATATAAAAATCAGGACACAAACTACGTCAAATACTCTATAAAAGTATGAGTTGTGCCTCTAGATTTTTGTAAAAGGTAGATTCTGAAATGTGTTCTCACACCTCTAAAAGAGAGCTTCATTGTGTGTTCCAATATTCATACATAGTATATTATGTTGAGTGGACTCGGATCTTGGTGATTTGATCCACTATAAAGACTAGGTGTTATTTTCAATTACTTTTGTTGGACTCCATTACGAGAACTAAAAAAACGCAATAATTTATTTAATTAATAAAAAAATAAAATTTTCCTTAAAATTTGTAATTTACTATTCATCCCTATTCATTATTTCCATCTATTAATATCCAATAAATATTAAAAAATTAATTGAATATTATGTTGACTAAAAGGTTACGACATTGGTATTTTTTCAATTGAAATTCATTTCAAGAAAGAATAGGTTATGGATCTTCAAAACCAATGAATTAAATAAATGTTTTGAATAGTATTATGTAGGTAAAAATCACATCACATTAAAGATATCATGGTATAAAATAATAGTTATTTTTTGTGAAATTAAATTTAAAAAACCTTCACCTTAAGAATTAAATTTGAGACAAAATCCATCACCTGATTTACCAACTTAGTAAAATGCACAATAACATCTTGTAAAAACTCCTAAATATAATAATATTATGTCTTATAACCCTAATAATATATATTAAATTCTATATAACTAATTTATGATCATTTATTATGAATATATTAGTTAGTTATAACATATTTTTTCCATAAGCTGTCAATAATTTTATCAGTTTCATGCATGATTTATGATGTCAATTTCGATAACCATTATTTGATATAAAGTTCATACACCCTATAGAATTTATTTTACTAGAATAAGTAAATTATATTTATTTTTATATATATTAACTTATTGAATAAATTTTTAGTTTTTTTATTTTCAAATAGATTCAGTTTCAGTTTATTTTGATAATTTGACTGTCCAACGAAGATATTTTATTAGTAAGTTATATACATGATATAAAATCTTACGAAACATAATGAAATAATGATTTTAATTTTAAATTTGAATGATAATAGTTTTTTAGTTCCCATAGTCATCCATGATATAGTTTTATATCATCATTAATGTTGGTGGTTACCCTGACCCAAACAATAACATCTTATCACACGATGGCTGAGTATTGTTATATAAGTGTATAATAACATAATAATTGATCAATAATGATATTATTTATATTTTTTCTATTATTTAATCATATTAAAATAGTTTATATTAAATAATAAATAAACTATATGAAAAATTATATATACTACTTCATGGATGTGGTAGTCCATACAATGCACAATTAAATATTTTATTTCTGAAGAAATGATATGGGCTTGAATGTGGATTATAATTTGTATAATTATAGTCATAATTATATTACATATTTCATGTTTATTATTTTTTTCTATCTATAAAACATGTATATATAGGTAGTGGAGAAAAATAGAAGACACCACTTCCTAAATATGGTAGTACAGACAAACACACAATCAATGTTTTTTTATATGTGGTCGGTAAGGAATAACTAATTGTTTGTTATTTTAATAAAATAAAAATTTAGTATAATTATATTACTATGTTTAGGATAAGATTGGAATTTAATTTTTAAGAATAATAGGTTATGTATTATGTAATACTCATGTGGGGGCCATAAACTCTCTCTTGAATGTCCACTTGGAAATAATGGGATTAAGATAACTTATAGTTACTATGGGATTTAAGAAGTTCAGGGGAATTATAGGAGAGTAAAATTTTTTATGGTGTCCTCAAAATTTGGAAGGAAATTTTGTAACAACCAATTATTTTATAAGAACATATTGTTTGATTTCATATACAACATACAACATCGAGATTAAACAAACCAAAAATGATATTATTTTACAATAGTTATAACATATCCGTTGATTTTTTTGGTATTAATAAGTAATAAAATTTTGAATTATATATATATATCTTAATCGATAGAAATTTATTGATAAATTCTTATTAAATAAGCACTCAATTTTTTAATAGTTATTTAATATTAAAAAATATTTCTTCTTTATCAATAGTTTTTATAAATACTTTTGAATGAAAATTATAATTAATTTTTGAAAATATAAAAAATTATATTTTATTGAAAGTTATCATTTTTAATGATATTATTTCAAAATTATATTATGGTTATTTTTTATATTTTCTTTAAAAAGATTGATTTTATAATGAATAATGAAAAATAATGATTTTTATTGAAAACTGTATTTTTGTTTCAATAATATACAAATCCCTTTTTTTAAATTAAAATTAGTTCTATTATATTATTAGTAATCCAATTATTTTCAATGAAATTAATTTTATTTCTTATTTTTTATATAAAAACATTTTTATACATAAAATATATGTTTAAAAAAAAATTCAATGCTTTTTTTTGTGTTAAATAAATTTCCACCACTTTAAGAAATTGAATGTTGAAAAGTGAAATAAAAAATTTTAATTAGTATTTCGCTTTTTTTTTCAAATAGTTCCCTTTTATTATTAGAAACTTAGAATGGTAACCATACTTTTCATATTAACATGGTAAATGTAAAAGTGGTCAATTATAATTGAAACAAATGTGATAATTTATCAAATTCATTCAAATTTTTTTTAATTATATGATTCTATTCAATTTATAATCCTCCAAAATTTTAAAATATTTAATTTTTTCCAGTTAACAATTTTTATCCATAAAATATTTATGTAAAAGATAATGTAAAAACATTACTTATCTTTATATTAATTATAAGGATAGCAAATTATGTTCAGTAATAAAATTTAATTTGAAATATTAATGATGTTTTTATTAGGTTTTTTATTTATTTTTAGTAATAAGATAATTACCTTAAATTCTAATAAAACCTCGACACAATGTATATGCAAGTTGTATGAAAATCAATTAAATCATTTTAAATACTCTAAATTTAATATATTTTCATTGTTTTAAAGCATCACACTATTTTTAACAAATATATAAAATATTATATATTTGTAAGATGTGTATATTCTAATTCCATTTCTATGATGTCATTTTCAATGTTAAAATATTTGAATAGTTTTTAAAATGAAATTAATGGTTTTTATATGAAATATATTTTAATAAAATATTTTTAGCTAATAAAAATAATAAATGTAGAAAATTAATATGAAAAATATATATAATTTTAACCCTTATCCATTTATGAGCATGTTTTTCACTTACACATAAAATTATAATCCTATAATATTGAAATATTCATTACAATAATTAACGTAAAAATTGGTTAACAAAAGGGTTAAAATAACCATTATAGTTTAAAAGGATTTCTAGAGAAATAAAAATTTGACTGGATGAATATATTATGAAAATATTATCCTTATATTTTAGCATATGTCATTTTGGAACAATTTTACTAGAATTATGCATATATTATACTATAATATTTCATGTATTTTAAAAAATGACCTTAATTATATTTTTGAATGATTAATATTTTACTTAATGATTTAAAATTTATAAAACTTATATGACCATCCATGTTAATGATATGTGGTTGAAAATATAATCTATTTAGCATTTATGGGTCATTTTTCCTTTTATATTAAAATTCATGACCCCTATATAGTAAAAACTGTTGATATCATTGTAATTGTATAAATGGTTAACAAGAGGTTATAACTAAAAGATAAGGGGGGAAAATTACTTAAACTAATATAATGTTTAATTTACTAGATTATTAAGACTCGTTGTAATATTATTTTCTATTTACATCAATTGGAATCCATTTTCTATGAAAATTAATTTATGTTAATATAATACTTTACGTAATTCTAGGTGTAACCATACCCTCACCTATAAAAGGGAACATCCTCTTTTTATAATTTACAATGCTTGAGCCTTTTATCTCAATTAGTAAAAGACCAAATTTCTTTTTATATTACTTATACACACATCCTAGAACTTCTTTTATTTAAGAAATTCTATCCTTTCAATGTTTAATGATTAATCCAAAATAAGTTTCTTAGTTAAGATGTATAATTCTTTAATGAGATTTTTTAATTTATTTTCTTATTATAACTCCTCCAAATCCATGATATATATTATAAAAAAATTAATTAAGTCTTTTTAATATTATTAATTGTTATTATAAATATACATCAACCATTATCTACTTTCTTTTTAACATAAAAAAGTGAAAACCTCAATGTGCATGTGTACGAATTACCATATCCACATAATGGTGTAATTTTTTTTTCATCACCACTTTACATGGATGATTATATTTATGGATTATATATATATATATATTTCATTTTTGATATTGTTATTATTTTTAAACATTAATATTTTTTTACCATTTTTTTCCATCCGTTGATAAGTGAAAACATACGTCGGGCCTATGTATAAATTACTATTTCATTGAAGTGTTGCAATTTATTTTTCATAATTTCTCTAAATGAATAGTTATAACATTATATATAAGAGCTATATATGATTATCATGACATAATTATCAATATTATTATATTTAGACCATGATAAATTTATAATTGTTGGGACTAACGAACTGAAACATGAATGAAAAAAGAAATTTTCATCCAGAATAGTGATGTTAATAATTTTTTTTTAAAATGAGTGATAATAAGTAATAAGTAAATAATATATGGTATGGTATGTGTGATTATTTTTATATAATAAATTTACTATAAAGTTAAATTTATTATTTATGATATTTGAATGAATACAAATGAAGATGATAATTGAGGAAATGGATTTTTGTCTTACTTTTATTTCCATGAGGCACATTCTATATTCACCACTAGTTTCTTTTATGTCATGTATATAATTACAATAAATGTTTAATATTTTTATTTTCATGAAAATTATACGGATATAAATATCTAAAAAATATTATTTCTTCATTGGGTATTATGATTCAAAAGTTACCAAGTTGTAAGGTTTTTATGTTTGAATCTCACTATTTTTTAGAATTATTTATGATCCAATTCTTAATGATGAAATTTCTGAATCTACCCCTCCATAATCAACTTATGTTTCTTATAATATAGTCATTTATAGATATTACATGCTTCCCTTTCATTTCCCTCTATTTATGTACTCAATATAATGAATGGATCTTTTTACAGAACATCGAAATAATTTTACTATTTGATTCAGAATTGTTTTTTTATATGTCAATGTTTTGTTTAAATTGTTTTAAAATTTTGTTTTGATTATTATAAAATGATTTTCAATGTAATTTTAACCCATTATTAACATTATATTTTACTTTTGATAATGAATAATCTTTTTTTAAAATTTTAATAAAAACTTTTAGAGAATCTTTGCTTTAATATACACAACATAAATCAAATTAGCTTCATCATGACTGATAAATGATTTGAAACATCATTGAAGTATTTCCAATTTATTTTTTAAATAAAACATTCTATTTAAAATTTTATAATTTTTTAAATTATATATATTTTTTAATGTGAAAATTTTATTTTCTCCTGAAATTTTCAAATGATGTTTTAATGGAAGTTTTCCTCTATAATAACATCATTTAAATCACTTATTCTTTATATCAGATATTATATAATAAAAAAATTTAGTTTATTTATTTTGGAGGCTTTTTATGATGATGATGTTAATATAATTCTATGAAGCCCATTTCATTTCCAAAATTTAATTATGCTATGATGAAACATTCATGTAGTCTATTTATTTTCCAGGAGTCATGCTATGATTAAGTGATGAAATTTTTAAGAAACCTATTTCTTTTACATGGGTTTTAATAGGATTATGTGATGAAGATTTTTTGATATTAGGGAATAAATATGTAGGAATTTGATTATGTTATGGTTGAGACCAGAATTATATATCGCTCCATTTGATTGGGTAAAGATGAATATTTCATGAGATAAGTAGGAATGGAATGGGGATTAAACCCAGTTATATAAGGAATTTTGACCACTATGAATGTCTTGGGAGTGGACCTTTAATAAGAATATAATTGAATGTGGACTGAAACCAATCCACTATATTAGTATTGGCAGTTAATCTTTACCAATGTAATGATTTGAAATTATTATACATATGCTACATACTTATTTATTATGCCCACATTATGCTCTCATGTATCATGTTCTCTGATTCCAATATGATTTATATCATATGAATATCCATGAGTTATTCCATGACTTGTTATTATTATATATGATATGCTAGGTATAGTTTTAAAATCTAGATATCGTGTTATCAATATATTATTTTCATTAAATTATTATGTGATCAGTTATATCTCCCCTATTTACCATTATTGAGCATCTGAGCTGACCCTTTCTTATGTTTTCTTTCCATATGTTATGAAGAATAGTTTTAAGAAGGGTATTTATAATAAAAATAATATGTGGGAATATATTTGTTGGGGTGATGTTTAATATCATTCATTAAATAATAATTTTGTGTATCTATTCTCTAATGTCAATAATTCTTTATGTTTCTATTGTGGATCCTCTTTTTATGACATAAATATTCATTTATAATGATGTAATATATATGAATGAAAACATTGGGTTGGTATAATGGGTTTTAGATTAGGGTTTAGTAAATATATGGAGATTAGGAATAAATAAATATATAGAAAACCTAGGGATAATTCAATGTATATGATACAATCTTATAGATTTTGTAATATATAGGTTATGTGGTTTTCTTAGACATACATCCTTGTCTAGAAAATAAAAGTGGATTTTGATTTTGAACAGATTTATCTCATGGTAAGAACCTTAAAAAGATTTGGTTGTGTGAATATCGACTATCATTTTCGAGCACAGTGAGTATGCCCTTACCGAGCACCTAGTTTGACAGTCTTGGGTGATACACATGGGTTAACATTCATTTTACTTATAAAAAATTATGGAGGATATTAAGATCATCCTATGGTATCATTTATAGTTCAATGTTATATGTGTGTAGAATATGGGGATTATTCAAGGCAATGCCTAAATTTTAGGGTTAGTCATATTCAAAGGAAATAAATGTTCTATTCCAATTAATTAACTAAAAGTATTAAAGTATTTTTTATTTGGATCCAATAATTATTTTGAAGTCTTATATCACTGATATTTTGTTTGCAATAATCATAAAACTTATAATGAGTTTTCCGATATAAATGTTTATATATTTTAATAACATATTTAGTGTGAAGGGATAATTTTGGGAGACACATGATTGAGGTAAAGATAACCCTTAATACTTTCTTGAGGCTAAGATTAAATTATTTAGTTGGGAAAGAGAGATGATGAAGTAAATTGTACAGTATAGATGACCTTATAATTGAAGGGTTATTTGATAAAAATAGATTTATGTGATCTAGGGTTAAGTTTACATAAAATTTGAATCTATGGATTATATTGGAAGGTTTGTAATCATTTATTTTTTCATAAATTTTTTTGGTGGTTGTAATTTGAGGTGACGTGAAAAATTTAATAGGTTGTATGAAGAATAATCTATTGTGGATTAAATAACACTTCATTTTAATATAATATTTGATGTGTAGTTAATTATACTTTATTAGATAGTGTGATATATATAATATTAATAATTGAAAAGTGATTCATTGATAAAGCGATACATTCAAATATATATTTGTTGTCAAGATGAGGTTCACCTTTCAGGTTAGTATCTAAAATTAATTCACAATATTTTTTGGTGTTTACATAATTATTTGATTATAAGGTTATTTATCATAGTGATTAATGATATTTTTTGAGTTATTTTTTTGGGTTGAGGTATATATAGCCCTTATGTTTAACATTTATTTTAATATGAATGATTATTTGTGAAGAATACAACAAAATTTATGGTTATTTAAGCTGAATGGTATGAGATCACTTTAATTGTTTAAATATTCATTAATGTTTTAGTTATTGAGATGATTTAGGATGTTGGGTTATTTATTTATGGAAGTTATAAATTTAACTTTTGGTGTTATTGTGGAAATTTTAGAGTAAAATCTATTATTTATTTACATGAATGTATATACATTTTGGATACTATCTTACCTTCTGCTTACAATTTTGCTTTCATTTAATGTTTAAATATAAGAGGACTAACTTTTTGTCCTTTTTTGATTCTGTTATTTTTTATATGTTGATGTATGATATTCAGGAATGAAAAAAAATCCTCTTTAATGATGATGTTTTTTAGTAAATGTTGATATTATTGTTGAAATTTATTAATGTTTGAAATTGTACGTGTGAAGTAAGTATATTTCACTATTTTATTAGTGTAAATGGTAATTGAAATCCTAATCTCTAAGAAAAGGATTATGAAATATTTTTTTTCCAACTAATATAACTTCCAATGAATAGATGTCCTTTTCACACCTTATTGATTTATGGTTTAATGGTCATTAACATTCTTACAATCTTTTAATTTTTTATGATCATTGTTTTATTTTATTCTCTTTCATTATTTGGAAATTAATGTTTCCCCCCATGTTCATATTTTCAATTCCAAAAATTGTTATCTTATTTTAAAACCTATTTATGAATTATTATATATTTCTTTATATTTCCTATTCTCTCTTTTAAATAGGAAGTGTTTTTAATCCTTTTAATGATGCCGGTTTTCAATAAAATAATTTTCAAATATAAAACACCCGATTACGAAGAACATTTTCAAATTGTAAGGAAACAATTTATTAAATTGGAGAGGAGAATTTATACCCCCAAATATTTTAAAATATTACAATATTTGATATATTTTAAAACATAAAACTCTAACCTTAAACAAACTATGAAATATTATTAATTTGTAACCAATATAATATATACCTTGAATAAATAGATATTAATTCAATTAATAAAATTCAGATATATATATATATATATCATAATCAATAAAAATATATTGATAAATTTAGAGGAAATAATAATTATATTTTTTGTAAAATAATTTTATTTTGAAAAATTTGTTTTTTTTTTCAAAAATAGTTTCGATTGATTTTTTTGAAAAAATATTATAACTTTTTTTGAAAATTTTAAAAAATTTATTTGATAAAAATAATATCAATTTTTAAACTTGGTAATAATATTTATCTTAGGGTCATTGATTTTTAATTTTTTCTGAAAATATTGATTTTCTAATTAATAGTGAAAAATACTAATTTTTGTTGAAAAATTTATTTTATTTTAAGAATTTGAAATCAATCATTTTATTTTATAGTGAATTTAAAGTAAAATTAATACTAATATTTAATTTTTTAATTTTTAATCAGTTTTATGTTGAATTTTTTGTAGAACCATTTTTATACAAAAATAACATTTTTCTAAAAACTAATTATTCATTATGTTTTGAATTTTATTCTTAAATTAATGTTTTCTAGTTCTAGAAATATATCCTGGAAAATTTAGTTCCATATTTTAAATCAGGGGTTAAAAATTTGTTAAATTAGTCTCTTTTATTTTTATTCTTTATGAATAGTAAATATAATAATTTTTTATGAATAGATTAAAGGTAAAATAAGTTAATTAGTGTCAAAACTAATGTGATAAGATATAAAATTCATTAAAATAGTTACTTTTTTTCATTGGTTTGGTATATTCTATCCATAATATTTAAAACATCTAAAATATGTCATTTAATATCATTTGAATTTGATTTTTTTACATTTATAATATTTAAGTAAAAGTTAATTTAAAAAATGTCACTATATTTCTTTTAATATCCACAATATTTTGTGAGTGTGATAAAAATATTTATGTTCAGCTTTAATTTTTTTTGTAAGATAAATTATTTTTTATCTTGATAATTTATTTTTAATATTTAGTGAAGAAATAATTACCATAAATGCTAATGCAACGCAAACACAATTATTGTACGAGAAGAAATAAAATGGAATGAAATTAAAAAAAATAAATGTAACATTATTTGGGAGAATTAAAGGGTCATATGAATTTTAAATATAAATAAAATATATTAGAGATGTGTTGAAGGTTTATATTTGAATTTCATTTCCATCAAGAAATTTTTAAAATCAAATTATTTGAAAATTTATTAAAATTATATTAACAATATTTTATTTTATGTATATTTATTTAATTTATTTAAAAATAATCAAAAATATTGAATGTATAAATTCAGTTTGAGAAGTTGTCTAAAATTTCATAAAATTCCCATTTATGATAAAATTTTCTAATTATATGTAAAATTATAGTATTTTAATATTGAATAATTGATTAACACAATTAAAATTAATATTGGTTAACAAAGGGATTAAACCAAAATATATGTTTTAAAATGATATATAAACTAGTAAAATATTTATTTTATAATTATATTAAGACTATATATTTTTAATAATAAGATAAATTTTATTTTGGAACCATTTGACACGGTTGAATGATATATTATATTATCATATTTCATGTATTTCCAAAATTAAATTAATGATATTTGATAATAAATAATAGTTTGTTAATTGATCTAATATTCATAAAAATCCTATATTGAGATAACTGAATGAGATATAAGTAAAAATACTATATTTGGAAAGTTTTATGAGATATGGGGGAAAATATCAGACATGTTCTATTTATAGGAAACATTTCCTTTTGTTGTAACTTTATTTACTCCAAAATAGGAAAAACATTGACATCATTGTAACTTCCAAAATGATTAATAAGGTTTCTAAAAATAAAAATAAGGGTAAAAACATAAAAAAAAACTTGATTAAATTTTATTACAAGAGAGGATTTAAACTCATACTAATCCTATTTTAAAAATAAATCAATTTGGATCCATTTGTATCAAAAAATTGATTTATATTTTTATAATATTTTAAGTAATTCTAAGAGTTCCCCTCCACACACCTATAAAATTTTACCGTCCCTAATTCATTATTCAAAATGTTTTGTCCTAATAGATTATAAAATAGTTATAGTAATATCATATGATATTCATTCAATGCATCCTGATGTCATGGTATTTCCTAAAGTCAATCTATTAGTCTTAAGGTATAAACCAAAAGACATATCTTAATAAAGAGGTAAAACAATTAACCAATTAATGGAAATATTATTTATTCTTATACTTATTGTAAATAAATTTTATCAACTATGAAATAATTATTTCAACACCTTTAATATAATTAATTTTATTATAAACATAAAACTATCATTAACCACTTGTTTCCATCCCATGAAAAATGAGAACATCACTTGTGCGTACATAAGACTTACCATCTCCACATAGTAGTGTAATTTTTATTAATCACTACATTACTTGGAAGGTTATAATGATATATTTATTAAATATATATGATATTGTTTATGTTGTTATGTATTTAAGAAGGTAAATTATTTTTTAACTTTGTCTCATACCATTAATTGAAATGTGGAAACATCACTCCTATATATGTACAGATTACTGTCTCCACAAAGAAATATAAATAATTTTTCATCACCTGTTTATATGATAATTTATATAAGTATATGTAATTTTTACAAATGATACTCATGAAATTTTTAAAAATTTTATGATGATGGAACCAAGATAAAAATTTTATAATGATGGTACCCATAATAACCATTTTTTATTTTATGGGGATATAAATATAAATATAAGGTTATTTATTTACTAGAATTCATAATTCACAACATACCAAGTGGTATGTTTTTTAAGTCAGAATCCTAATATTTACTGAGATTGTTTATGATTAATTTTTTGATGATGTAATTTAATGTTGTTCCTTTCAAAAATCCCATGAATTTTATTCTCCTATTATTAGTTCATGATATTACATGTTTTATTTTTATTTAAATGTCTTTATTTCCTTTTGGTATGAAATAATGTTTTATAGAAAGTTGACCCTATCTAACTATTCGGTCAGGAATATTTTTCTTCAACTTCAATGTTTAAATTAAAATTTTTCAAAAAATATATTTGATTTATATAAAATGATTATTTAAATTAATTTTAATTTTTTTTACTTCAAATAAAAATGTTTCAATGTAATCATCCAATCCATTAATAAATGTAGTATTTTTTACTTTTTACCAAATAATGTGAAAGGAATCTTGGTTTAAATATACATGACATGAAAGGAATTTTCAACTTTAATGACCAATAAATTATTCAAATCATTATTTTCTATTTTATTCTATTATTTAAAAAAACGTTTTCCTTAATATTTAGGGAATTTTTATATTTTAAATAAATTTTTCCAAACGAAAAAGATAATTTTCATCAAGAAATTCTCTAGTGATATTTTAAATCTATTATTCATCTATGATATCATCCTTAATTTTAAATGTGATTTAATGAGGATATGAACTGATGACACAATGAACATTATTTCTTTGGAAAAATGATGATGGTGATGATTTGAGGGTACTTATATAGAAACTATTTATTTCATATGGGTTAATTAATTTATTTTTAAACTTTTATTAAACTTTATTCTTTAACATGATTTTTTTATGTTATGGTGAAACTTTTATGAAACCTTTTATTTTATCATGGGTTATCATATAAGGAATTGTAAAATGTTTATTAAACTCATTTATTTTATATTGGGTGTTATATGATGATATGATGATTTTTATGGGTTTTTATCAAATATATTATCCTTATGTGATGGATAGGCCCATATTTATATATCCCTTTAATGCATTGGGTATAGATGGATATCTCCTAAGATAATAATAATTGAAATAGAGAGTGAACTCAGTACATTAAGGGAATTTTCCCACTATGATATCCTTGGTATTGATCCTTGAATAAGTATCTAATGGAAGAGGAAGTGAACCTCATCCACATTGATAGTCTTTGAATAGAGCTTTTACTAATGAAATTTATTTCTATGATTATGTGTCTGCCACAAACTTATGTTTTATACCCAAATTATGATCTTATGAATCATATTCATCAATTTAATTATAGTTTATGACAGATGATTATCCAAGAGTTATTTCATGACATAATATTATGATCTATGACATACTGGGTATAGTTATAAAATGTTAATATAATGTTATCATATGCTTATGCTCCTGTTATAATTAAGTGACTATTCATATCTCCCTTATATACCCTTATTGAGAATCTGATCTCACATTTTATTAGTTTTAATTTCCAAGGTTATGATTAATGTATTTATGTTTGGTACACCTAATAATATTACTATGTTGGAATACATTTGTGGGAGATGTTGGAGATCTTTCATGAAATAGAAATACTATTTATCCAATCCTCAAAGACACTAAACCATTATGATTCTGGCATGGATCAAAATTTTATGTATTAAATATTCATTTAAAATAATTTAATATATATATTTAGGAAATGTATGGTTCGCTATAAAATTGTATAATTGAAAGGGTGGATGTGCTCCCCATTTATAAGTGAATAAAATAGAAATTTTGTGAATAACCAAAATCTTGAATAAAGTAATTACATTATTCCCAGGCCAATGATGCCAAAAGTGATAAATAATGTATTTTGGATTGAGATAAGGCTAAAATTACCTGTAAAAATAGTAGTTACACATGTTTTAAACATATATCCAGTCATTTATCACTAAAATTTTCCACCTTTTAAATTTGGATTTTACCTTGGTATTTAGTTTTTAAACGACACAATTTAACTTTTATGAAAATTATATGATAACCCATATTACCAAATTTTGGTGTTATAAACCAAAATTTAGTCTTAATTATATATAATTAAATATCCAAATAATATAAAATAAAATTAAGAATTAAACATTTTGTATATAGAAAAACTATTTTTTGGGTTGAAAAACTATGTTCTGACAATTATGTGTTGTAAATATTATTTATAATTTATTTCTTATTAAGTGAACATTAAAATAAATTTTTATATTTTTAATCATTAATTTAGTTTTATTATTTAAAATACATCAATTAAATTCATTAGATGTAAATTTCAAAGTATTAATAAAATAAATCATGGAAAATAACAATTTCCCCATTATCATTATAATCATCAGAAATCATTATAATCATATTTTTATACCTAAAATTGAACCATGAATTATTATATAATATGAAAATTTTTATATATAATAAAAAATACATTTTTTTTAATTTCAAAAAGTTATGAAAATGTAATTTTTATATATAACAATTAAAATAGTTTGTAGAGTAAAATATAACTCATGTTTCTAAAACATTAAACTAGGATTTTATAAATTTAAAATAGTTTTTTAAATAATTTATATTCCTTGTTAAATATATATATTTTTTATGAAAAATATTTCATTAACTTTCAGGTCATTCTTGTGTTAATATAATATCAAAAAAGTTAGAGTTTTTAGAAAAATTAGTATTTTAATTATTCACTTAAAAAATAATTATAATAGAAAAATTATATAAAAGACCCCATTTTATTTTTATATGATGAATAACAAAATGAAGTTCATTTTATGATGTTAAAATTATAAAAATTTTAAAATTATTTTTAAACTAAAATACAATATATATATATATATATATGAATATATATATAAATAATATTTTTATTAAAAAAATTTCTTTTCAATCATTATGTGTTTCTAATACTATTTTTTTTCACTTATGATTGTTTAAAATATATTTTTACTAGTGGTTATATTATTATTGAATATTTTTAAAAAATACTCATATAATATTTTATTTATTATTTTAGTTTGATGTTGTGTGTGAAACAAGATATGAAAGATAACTTTAATTTAAAGTGTCCAATATATTTTCCAATTACATTATTAGTGTTTCCTTAGTTGATTTGTGGTGCATTAAAAATAAAAAAATTATAAAGAACTAACACCATCATCACTACAAAATAACATCAGAAAAACAAAACTATTTTTATTTATAGAAGATTCACCATCTTTCATATATCATAATAACTTTCACATTATTCAATCGGATACAAATTTATTTCTCATTCCTTATATATCATTCATTGACTACATATTAATTAATACCAACTTATTTATTAATGACATTAACATTTACACACTATAAAAAAATGATACCGAGATATATTTTTACCACTCTAATTCCATGCAACTACATTCCACCATTTTATTGTAAAATCAATTATGAATTTCTTTAATATGATTTATTTATTATTAATTAAATTTGATAAATTCAAATATTATTTTAACCCATAAATCAATTTTCACAATTATGTAATTCAATGAATTAATTATTCACTTCACCCATATTTCTAGGTAGCTATGAAATGATCACATTAACTTAAAAAATTATTGAATAAATTACAAAATCTACCACAGAAATATATTATCTACCATAATAAGTCTATAAAAACCACACTATCTCATGAATCCACTTGGTAAAAAATTCCACTTCTTCAACAACATCATCATTCCCTTCCAATTTAACCACATGAAACCACCTCTATGAAAAAACTAGATATTTACCATTATTACCCTCAACAACTAGAAATGTTATGGATATTCTAATAATGTAAATTATATAAACCCGTATATAAAATACCATCAATTATCTATATCAAAACATGCTTCAATTTCTATTAAATAAATCATTAATAATAAATAACACACAAAAATTATAGTTATACATATCCAATTCCTTTATCATATTTTAACTAATATTAACTTAGGAATATGATTAAGAATTCTAATATTTGAAACAATAATAATATGAAAACACTATTCTAATAAATCAACCTAAATAATAACACACAACCAATATCACAAAGATAATACTAAGATCATGCATATCATATCGCCCCATTATAAATTTGTTTTTATTATCTTTACTAGGTATATTCCATTCATTTACCCAAAGAAAAAAAATATTATATTTAACAATTAATATTTAATGTAAGATAATAGATCTTGAATACCCTACCTAAAATATCGATTTCACAATAATTGTATAATAATTTGGAAGAATCAATTATAAAGCACCACCCAACACACACAAATTCCCTATAATATTATCTCACACCGATCAACCATCAAGACCTAGAAAAATAACTATAAAAAACATAAATCAATCTTCTACATTTTTTAGAGAAGGAATAATTATAAAGAAGATATAATTAGTGAAATAATATATTATATATTGGGAAACATCACTTGAGATCAAAAAACAGGTCACCCATGAAAAGGAATATTCTTATGATTCACTTATGATGCAAAAAATAAAAAAAAATAGATCCCTTGTTTCCTAGAGTTAATGAGAGAATGTATAGAACCAAATAGGATAAACAGGGGATCTGAATTCATATTAAAATTAATTTTTTGAAACATTGGAATGATCCATGATAATTATACATGGGTCTGTGCTATTGTAGCATGGGGCTATAAAACTTAATAGATGTTTTTTACATTTAATCTTCTCAATATAGACTTTATGATCAAAGTGTTACATGGGGTTATTTTAAATGGAATGTGGGTCATGAAATATAATAGTAATATAAACTATTTAATAGAGAGTTGAATGGGTTTTTTTCCATTATGGAAAAGTTCATGTAAAATAAATAGAAAATAAGTGATTCCCTTGTTAAAGAAATATCATTGTCGGGCTTGAACCATACACATACCAAGATATAGTGAATATCACAATGTATGTTATGGCAAAAAATAACCAAAAATAAACATTAAACCACCAAGATAATTCTAATTCATTCCTCAAATACATAATTACTTCAAAAAATCCATGGAGAGGATCAACTAAAATATGGTCCTCTATATTAGATACCTCCCATATGATTCTCATCCATGAAAATCAAAATGAAACCTAGAAAGGTATAAAACTGGACACCTTAATAAAAACCCCATGATATACCTATCCAAAATAAGTGTCATAATGATCAAAAGTACAACGACCAAATTAAAATAAAAAAATAAATCATATTATCATAAAATAAATCGGATAATTTACTTAAGAATCAACGCATTAAAAAAATATATACTAAGAATAAATCTATGAATTACACTTTTATATAAAATCATCCAAGAAACTTATTCCATTAAAATACATACCATAAATAACTCTGTATTAGTTATAATTGATCTCAATTGAAAATTCTAGGAATATCGAGTCATTCTCAACATCAAACTCATCCCAATCAATGAAATGGTATTGATCTTTAAAATACTAAGTAATAAATGAAACATTAAAGAAAATATAAATTTTTAACATCTATGGAATAAATATAACTGAAATTTTACCCCACATATATTCTTTTAAATCTTAATCAAATAAAAATAAATCTAAATTCCTTAACCAACCATATTCTATGATTTTCAGGATGAGAATTTATGGAAGACATGAAAAAAACCTTGAAATTGAGATATATCCTCCTCCAATATACCTAGGTTTTTGGATGGTATTGAGAAATATTTTTCAACTGATGAATTACCTGAACACTTTTTTTAATTATATATTTCAATTGTAGTATTTGAATAATAAACAAACCAACCTCATCCAAACCTAATGAATATTTTTAAGGAAATAATTATAATTATTCAGAAAAATACTTATCAATGGATGAGTGACAAATGTATTTATATTAAAATTAACTAATGGAATATTGTTTCACCATAAACCCCAAAAATCATGAACCCATATATGGAAAATGTTTTATAGAATCGGTATAATTCACTCTGTTTTACTATTCATATGCGGATGGAACACAATGCTAAATTGGAATCAAGATCGAAAAGTACACCAAAGATGATTTCGCACATATTTAGTAAAACAAGAATTATAATCAAATATGATAAACCTTGAAAAAAATTAATTTTCTCAAAAACCTTTATATAAATTGTCAAACATATAATTATTTGATTAACTCTATATTCTTTAAAAAATTAGATGAATTCATCAAACAATCCATATTCACCCATATTGAATTATATTATTCCTAATTTTGAGTAAAAATAGTAACTAAATCTATCATGATATCTTCCCGCTTCCACTGAGGAACATCCAATGACTACCATATAGAATTATCAAAATAATGCTCCACCATCATCTTTTGACTATCTAAATACTAGGGAAAAAATTCAAACAAAATATTCTTCGTGCCCATTAACCAAAATTGACTCCTCAAAATAAAAATACATATTTTATATACTATAATCCCCTACCAAAGGAGAGCTATGAAATTCATGAATGATATATCATGTAATTCTATAAGAACAAATATGTTCCCTTGAAATGACATCCAATGTTGACCATACTTCGACCATCCCCAAAAGGCAGTTTCACAATGCAAAAGATCTCACCAAACCTCTACCTCATGGTATTCCATCATAAACACTTCCACTTACATTACCAAGGATTATGACACTATTATCTGATAGATGAACCATCTACCACCAAATTACTCCATATTAATATGTTAAGATTAAATATTCTCCATTATCCTCCATTCATTGTTTGACACTATAATAATATATACACGTGACTTCCAACTTAGAACATGAACAACTATATTATTTTTCCAATTTAATTGGTTATATCAATGTCTTAATCTAATTATAAACTCAATAAAACTTCAAATCTATAGATTGAAAAACACTATGAATGAAAATATATCCCAAAATCTTATGATATGTGAGGAAAAAATACACCATATGATAAGACAATGTCCATACAACTTCAAGGAAAACAAAACCTATACTTTATTGAGATCAGGGCTAGCGTAGTTACATTAATGTGGTCATAACTGATAATTTTATTAAGATATCATGACACTTTGATGTATCAGAATGAATATTAATCCATGTAAAGAATCATAACATAATACTTTGAACCTGACTCCTTCCCAAGGATGTTAAAAAATAAGATAACCAACCAGATTATCATTCATATATTTAAATGCATCCTATCATTTTTATAACTAAATAAAGGTTGGTCCCATCTAATTCAATGTTTTAAAAGGTTTAATAATATGAGATAAATTGTTCATAAATATTATTAATATCTTACATGACTAAGGGAACCAAAAAAATCTAAAAAAATCTTGGGATATACATTAAAGAAACCACCTCAAACTTTAAAGGGTCCACTACCCAACCTTGATAAGAAAAAAAATTCCCATGAAATGAAAATATTGTTTCTAAAATGGTTACATGGATATTTTTTTAGAGATTTCATCATTGAAATATTATTAAAATGATTCATTTATGTTTAAAAATACAATCCAATGAATTTGATTATATGAAGATTTTATCCATGAAGACTACCAGAAATTAATCCATTATATAATGAAACACCAATTTCATTAGTCCCAATAATATAGTTGATGAATTTATGAATTTAAAAGGAGTTATCATGAACTTAAAGTGTTCATAATGATATCATATTTTATTATTTTGGATATATTCCTACTTCAACCTAATATAGTAGTATCCTAATTGAAAATATATATTTGATAACAAATGATATCACTTGAATGATTCAAATAAATCACTAGTCAGAGGTAGGGGATATTTATTCTTCATTATCACTTGATTCTACTGATGGTAGTAAATTCATAACCATATAATTTTATCCCATTATTTGTGAAAAAACTAAATAAATCTAAGGTGATATACATGTCTTGATGAAACCCTTTTAAAATACATCTCTAATTTGAATCCATAACTCCCACAACTCATAAAGAATTATTCTATATAGAAACAAAAAAAAATCCAAAAAGACATCAGGCTCTAACCCTAAAAAAATGGTAACGCATTTAGTGTGTATTATAACAACTCATTTTAGAAAGAAATTAAGGTACTCTTCTAAAAAATTTATAAACCCAACTACATTAGCTTAAATTCATCTAAAAATCAACTTATGTAATTGGGAATTTAAAGTAATTACATATCTAAGATTCATCCTATAATGTTGATTGAAAATGAAGATAACATGATTTCTATACACATTCTAGAAAACAAATGTCCACTAGATGAAATCAATAATTTTTAAAACGTGGGGGAAATTCCATTTTTATTGAATCATAAAAAAGTGCATAGAAGAACAAAAGTAGAAACATAAGTTTAAACTGTAGATGAAAACCTCTATCATGAGTTCCCAAGCTTTTTTCTAATCTTTTCAGCAATCATTTTTTTGTCTCGAAAGGCCCCACAATACAAATACACATTGAAAAAAATAATCCATACTATGGATAAAAATTTATAGTTATTTCCACATACATTATAAATATATAAATGAATGGTAATACCCCATAATCATCTCAAAATATGTAAACACATTATATAAGATATATTGAATTATAAAAGTGTAGTCAACACCAAAGGCACCTGAAGCCTCTATATCTTGATCCTCAACTACATAAAAAACAAGGTTTAATGAAAGTGTTGAAATACCCCTTATCAAAAAATCAATATAACAATATTAAAAAATATTACAATGGTACCTTGAATGATATTCAGCCCATATAGAATTGGAAAATTTAAAGAAATCATCTTCCAATACCCAATCCTTCAACACACTAACATTGATTATAACCCCCACAATGAACGTGATTTGTATAGTATATATGATTACACTATTTACACTAATCACAATTCTTAATATGAAACTAATATAAAAGGTACACTTGAAGTGGGAAAATATCTCAACATTAACAACAAAAATAGTTTATATAGTTTTGGTGGTAATGACCAAAAACATTATTGAAATATCACAATAAGAAATAGCTCTTGATAGAGTTCTAAGAAATGAAAACTCTTCATCAATGAAAAATTTATTAGATACATACTATTCCATGGCCAGAAAATAAACTATCTGAATAACCAAGTTAACCCATACATATATATCCCCTTCATGAAACTCTTATGACCTCCCTCTTAAGAAAAATCCGTTTTTGATACAACTTTCTCTATTATATCATCCTTTTCCAACACCTAGAGCCACATCAGAAATGTAAATAGAGTGACATGAAACTGGATTTATATACACAATACCTCCTCAAAATGTAACACAAATGTTTCATTATAGTGAATCTGTTTTTTTTGGATTTTTCCTTTGAATATTGGTATTCATATATCTGGATTTGTCATAAGAGTTAGTGTGATATATAGGTTTATTTGGATCATACAATTAATATATTAAAAATATTAGTATATTTATTTTCACACACAGATACACATCAATTTACTGTTTCTGATTTTCCTATTTTTTGGAATGTAAAATTAGTAATTTGAGACCATGGATGATTCAAAAACATGTTATGTATCCCGACATGACCAAAGTTCCTTCGATGTTGCATGTTCCAAGGGAGGTGACCATTGGAAGGTGTGTTTAAAAAAATAAATAATTTATTTATTTTAAATAAATAACCTAATAGAAATCGATATCTATAAATTATCTATTATGAAAAATCACAAAGTTTAGACATGTAACCCTCTGAGTATTAGATAGGAGGACCAACCTTCTTCATTAGCAGATTGGATTAGATAATGAGAAGTTATTAGATCAAATTTGATCAACACACATTAACCATAATATGTGTTCTTCATCATTGTTGATTGTGTTCTTCACCAAAAATCAATCCTAAATCAAGGTATGGAATTCTATATAAGGATATATAACCTATTTTTACATGCATTGATTTAATTATTTACTTAATTGATCTGCAATCATTTTGTATACACATGGGTCCATTTAATATTTTCTATTATTTTAGTAAATTTATTCTTTATATGCCTTGCTATCACCCTTAGATATCCCATTTATGTGATAATTGGCCAAGAATTAGTGTCCAATGAAGTATTTACATTAGTATTCTATATTTCTCCCCACTGTTCTTCACATTTTTCCCTATTGACCCATAATGTCACAATTTTTTATTTACAAAGTGGGATTAAGTGCGATAAAACCCCAAAATTTTTAGCAATTGTATGAATGGAATAATAGATAGGGATTTGTGGATGGGTCATGATGTATTGTGAGTAACTATTCCTGGATTTGGGATCTAGACTAATTATGAGAACTGTTATGGGATGTGCGGTATCTCACAGAAAAATTATAATATTTAAAATTCCATCCATTAGATTCCATGAATCGACAGCAGGAAGTGTCACCCTTAAATTTTTATTGGCTAGAGGTTAGATATTACAAATGATATGGTGTGTTTGGATCTGAATAATGAAATTTAGTTTTCTATAGAGAAATATACTACACAACATGTATTGTGAATATCATAAGTCGAGTAGAACCCTAGATGCAATGAATAAGATTTCAGGAAAAGTAAAATATTACACACTGGTTGGACCTTACTACATGTTGTGTGACCCTGTACTAGAATATTAAAGTAAACGATTTGCATAAAAATTCATAAAAAATGGCCAAAAATATGGGAATTGACAGAGTACATAGGCTTGACCGTGTACTCATAAACATCATAGATTCCCAGAAACAACCATGTACACGAGCATGAGATATTGTACATGGGAATAATCAGAAGATCATGGGTAGGGTCTATGTGGATGAGGCAATATGTGTAAAACTATAACACACCATGTAATGAGACATTAATTACCATTATATGTCAATGGGAGAACACAAACAGTAAATTAGGTGAGGTCACACAACATATGTCCCCATGTACACACCACATACATATCCAAATAACTTTTTCCTCACATATCTCATTCATTGGAACTTTTATTTGGGCCCATGAGTATCCTTTTCCAAGTGTTTTTATATATAGAATATGATGGTTGCCTTAATTGGGGAATATGATATATGATGTGTGGTATTTTGAGTGTGATGAATCTTCACGTGACAGTTGATCACAATAGTGATCTGTGTGGGATCTTCTGGGTGATGCTAGTGTTAGTACTAGCCTGATCTACTAGGGAACATTTTTCCCATAATATTTAGATAGTAAGAGATAGTATTCCTCCATACTTTGGTGTGGTTCATCTATCTAAAGAGTATAACTTCCCAATTTTTGAGCTCTGATGGGGACCAGGTCATCCACATGTGTTGAGGAACCTTTAGTTTTATAACGTAATGACAAGGGGTTATCCCCTCTACAAAGTTCTTGTAAGGTTTTGCATGATGCTGGGAATCAAAGATGGAATATTTGGGTTACATAATAAAACTTCAACTATGGATAGGCTTTTTGATGGGGATCCTCTTTCCTCCTCTAATGTGTTTCATTATGGGATATATGTGCTTGGGTTTCATTTCATTACTACTACGTATTGAGATGACCTATGTTGTTTCTTTAAATTACTTAATTTTGGAGTTTTGGTTAATCCTAATTTGTATGTATATACTCACTGATACATGGGATTTCCCCAATCAGGTCATGTCTTGTGTAGACTATTGGATGGTCAATTTGGACATCAACGAGGGTTGATTCTATGCTTGTGATGAGAGGGGTCCAATGAATCATGATTTATTGACCCATTATGATGAGATGGGTATGTTGATTATAAAAGAAACATAATGGAAGAGGTATCACCATGATCATGGATATCCCAGGCATGGTTTGGTAGGACCCGCTAGAGATGGTACAAACCAAGGTGGAGGCATAGATCAAGATGTGGGATCTTATATTTTAGGGTGAAACTAAGAGGCAGTTCGACCACCGCCACCATCAAACATCCCACATCATGATCAATGATTAGGTAGTCAAGGATGTGGGAAATTTTACTCTATGGAGGGCTATGACTAGGCTACACACAAGATGATTTTAGGTATGATTTATGTCTTTTCAATTTTTCCATAGTACTATTATACATAGGTTGGAGTCATTACTTTATTTTATGATCCCTTGTGTCAGATATGGAGACTCTAGTTGATTTTTTAGTATTTAATCTACTGCTAAAGGTTTTTATAGTGAGTGATTATTTGATATCACTTGTATTCCGGTAGTGAGAGAGGATGCTCAGTGGAGATATGTTATCATGGTATGTCTTGGTCGGCATGATAAAACATTATCACCATATCATGGGGATGGAATGTTTGTCTATGGTTCGGTTCCATATTAACTAATATTTTGATGAGTTAGATGCTTTAAAATAGACAATACAGTATTCTCCATTGCGGTTGAGAGAGATCTCATGGTGAAGCGAGTGCATCATGTGGATAGGAATATGAAACCCAACACCAATTTATTTGGTGAGTTTAGACATTGGTGTAGTGGGATCTTAAGGTATCATGATTCCCTTAGTTATGGAGGAATTTATATATGTCCTCCATAAGGATGTCTTGGGACTACTTATTTGGTGGGAGATAGAATTATAGATTAAATTACTCTATTGGATTGAACCAATAATTTCTGAGGCATATTGGATAGAAACTATTGAGATCTAGGAGATGAGGGTGAATTTTTATAACCTTTGAGATAAGGGTTTCATTAGACCGAGTGTTTCCCCCTAGAAATATCCAGTTTTCTTTGTGAAAATGGTGGATGAGATCTTAAGGCATTATGATGATTATCATCACCTAAACTAGGAAATGATAATGAAAAAATACCCCTTTCCATGGATTTATGACCTCTTTGACTAGTTGAGTGGCTTTAGTTGGTTCATTAAGAGAAATCTCAGATCTGACTACCACTAGGTGAGTCTTAATGGGGTGGTTTTTTCTAATAATTTTTTTATACAACTACAAATACCATGAGTTTTTATTAATACATTTTAGTGTGAAACGTTTACTCTCTATGTTTATTTCCCTTATAAATAAGATATTCTATCCATATTTTTAATTATTTTTAGTTTTCTTCATTTATTACATACTCAATTACTCTTCATCGGATGAAGACTATTTAAAGAATTTGGGGATAATCGTAGACTTACATTAGAAGTACTATCTTTATGGTAAAAGCATGAAGTTCCACTTTGTGATCTATGATTTTCACCTTATTGTGAATGTCATATATGAGAATGGATTATTTGTGAACCTAATGAATATTTATGTAGTCAATTCTCGGGATCCAACCAAGATATTTTTAGAGGGGTAGAGATTTTTTATCTTGGTATGACACTAAAGGAGGTTCATTATAAAATTATATTCGACTGAGGCCCCTTTGACCACTATAACATGGAAATGGTAGTTTTTTATGTTGAGAGATCACTATTAGATATCCTTCATAGAGTTGAGTCTGAGGCAGACCAATTCTTTTTTGTTGAGGTTACCAAATGAGGGAATCAAGTACATAGTGTTTCGTGATGGATATTGATATGGGATTAGTTTTTTGTTGATGCATAGGTGGGAAGTGATATCTTATGGGTCAAGGAAGTTGATACCCTAAGAGAATAAATATATGAATCATGAACTATAGTTGGAATTGGTAGTCTTTTATCTGAAGACATGGAGGAACTATCTTCTAGGGGTGCTCTTTTTTGTACAGTCTGACCACCAGAGTCCAAGGTACATCTTTACTCATAGAGATATTATCATGAGATATAATCCATGTTTGGATTTCTTATAGGTCAATGTATTCTAAATAGTATATATTATAATAAGGTAAATGCAGTGTATGATTCCTTTAGTAGGGATTATTTTTCTCTCTTAGAGGAGAGGCTTCTGAGTAGTTGGACTCAATATAGCTAACCCCATTAGAGGATGAGGGGGTTCTTCTCCTTTAATCAATTATGGAGAATCAAAAACTTATTCAACATGTAATAGAGTTTTAGTTGAGAGTTATTGATTATGAGGATCTCGATGACCTAATATCCGTAGTATATTTACATAATGAATTCATTGAATGCGAGGATCATTTTATCCCTTTCTAGGGACATATAGTGTTTCTGGTTTCATTATAAGAGGAGGTAATGAGGGAGTTTCCTATAATCCCCTCGGTTATACATCCATGTTTGGACAATATGTATAAGACCATTATTCGTAGTTTTTTTGGGCCTTAATGAGGTTAATAATTACTGAGTTTGTCTCTATGTGTCTCACGTGTCACCTGGTGAATGGATAAGAACATGGGTTTGATCGGTTTTACATAGCCTCTGGAGATCTGAATGTTGAAATAGGATTACATATTCATTGAATTTTTATAGGGATTACACATAAATCCAAAGGGTACAATTCTTTCTAGGTGATTATTGACCATTTTACGAAGTGGGAATAGTTCGGTGACATCACATATAAGAGTTCAGGGATAATAGTTTAGTGATTTTTTTTCATGGGGGATCATTTTGATTCATGTGGAATTCTTGATGATCGTCATTTCCTGTGATGATTAGTTTAAATCCCAGTTGTAGAGAGGTTTACAAAACAATTCCGATACACAGTTTCAGATGAGTACAATGTTTCAACGTGATACAAGTTTCAAGACATAAAATATGATCTTGGGGTTGTGGGATATTCTAAGGGCTTGTGTGATGGAGTTTAACAGAGATGGTAGGATCACTTGACATTGGTAGAGTTTTTCTTTAACAACAACTATCACTCTAATATAAACATGAAACCTTTATAGGTCTTTTATACAAGACTCTGTAGGTCACCCCTATGCTGGACTAAGACTGATGAGACATCTCTTTCTAAGAAAGTGATTATGGATGTGACGATGGAGAAGGATCATTTTATTTATGAGCATATGAGGACAACTCAGATCAGACACAAATTTTATATAGATCAATATTGAATTCTCCTAGAGTTTGATAATGAGACCATATTTTATTTAGAATGTCCCCACGATGAGGATTAGAAAGGTTTATCTAGGGAGGAATGATTTTTTAAGGTTTATCAGGCCATTTGAAGTTATAAGTGGAAATGATGAGGTTTCCTACCACCTAGACTTATCTCCTAATTGAACTAGGTTAATTATTTATTCCATGATTCATATTTTTTGAGATACATGTATAAAAAATCAAAATTTATTGATTGCACTGAGATAGAAATTTAGGATGGATCCACCTTTAGAGAATATATTGTAGAGATTAAGGTTTGTTTGGAGAGGATCTTGCATGGACATATATGTTGGAGTTGGTGGTCTAGAACCAACTACTTTGTACTTTATTCATTAAATAAAAGCCTTATAACATCATGATTGTTCTTCTGCATGAAATGTCATGTGATAATGTCCTAAGGAAAACTGTTGCATTAAAGGGTCGTAGCGGATCTCTGCTATGATAAGAACCCAGAAGTTCCATAACACTGTTCTTGAATGTATGTTCTATGGCCAGATGATATTATTTGTGGGACACAAACAATACAGGTCATTAGAGGTGGGGACTCATAAAACATTGAGGCACCTTCTCATGGTGTGCGTGCTTGGTAAATCCAGGAGGATATTATGAGAACGAGACCCGCTAGTAGGAAATCCACATTTCATAGTGTCATTGGATGTTCGTATCTACGAACATGTGTATTGGTCCTTAGACTTTAATATTATTATTAATGGGTATTACAACTCGCATAATTAAATGTATTGACAAAAACTGTGACGACACACTGTTCGCAGTGAGGTTAGATACGTTGGGTGCGTCACGAGTAATATCGCATTAATAGATAATGCGAGAAAGGATTTGTCCCATCCGTTCCACAACTGAAGTTAATATCTCAGTCCCATTGATGGAATTGATACAGCCTAAATAAATCCATGGCCACGGTAAGGTATGGGAAAGTTCAATTCCGGGAAGTAAAAGAAATAATAATCAAGCACATGGGTTGATGGAACTAGCATGCAACCCGCTTGATTGGAGATATCAAGACAAATGGATTATATTACACGGTAAGCATTCGTAGGAGGTGACACGTCATTGCGTTGTTAACTTCTTTCTCTATGGGTGCCTTTGCGTGTTTCTAGACGTTAACGTTGGACTTTAGGCAGGCTCATTCTAATGCCACTAAGAAAAGAGGCCTAGAGGGTCACACACTAAGTGTGTACATGTATCTCAGTTAAATATTAATTTAACAAGTTCAATAAATATTATTCCCGAATGTGGTTCAGTAATTATTTAAGGATGTCTGATCGTATTTATTTTGACACTAGTTATTGGAGAGAATATATTGTGGACAAAATAATATATTTATTAGAGAGTAATGCAGTTACATTTATTTAAGAAATAAATAGTCATTAATCAAGGTCTAATAAATGTGGTGGAGAAAAATGGAAAATAAAAGTACACTCCATGTATATTAAATATACACACCGTGTAGTTTTATGGAAAACAAGTACACGCTGTGTATTAATTATTACACGCTGTATAGTTTTTCCAGTTGGGATTTTGCAGATTTAATATTGTTTTATTAAATGATATTTATTATTATCAGCGTGGGCGCATGTCAAGGAATTAATAATTCGACATGGGGGTTTCCAATAAGAGTTAATGAAATAAATAAAACGCGTAACATGTTTATTTATTATCATAACTCTATTAACCTCAAACCCGATTATATATATCCTCGCAACCCGAACATTTTGAAGAGCCATTGTTGTGCACAAAGGAATTGGAAATACTCTTAAGACAAAGAGAGAATTCCTTTTCCACCAAGAACGCCCTCAAGTTACGAGAGAAAAATCCTCAACTGGATCAAGGAAGTTGAAGGAGGACATCGCAAGCGAAGGTTCTTCCGCGCTAGCACCCGGAGATCCCTTCGGCGACGTCCGGAGATACATGACACACATGTGGATCCCCGCTAGAGGAATCCTACACATGGATTCTACGACGCAATGACAGATCACTGAATCGTGACCAGACACATCAACGAAGAAATAATTTCAACGAGGAAATTCTTATGCATTAATTAAATTAATTATGATCAACATATGATGATACTCCTCAAGGGTTCCGGTACTCTTCTTTTATTTTTGTTCTTCGTTCTATTCCGAAGATTCGGCATTTTATATCGTGGCGGATCTCAGATTGAACATTGTTTAACGTTAAAATTAAAGTTGGGAAAACCCACCAAACGCGCATCCGCTGCGCTCGAAACCTACAAGTGGTATCAGAGGGGGTCATATCGTTGATTATAATTATTTATTATTTTTTTGGTAATTTACGCATTTAATAATTAATTATTTCAATTCAAGTTTAATCCTTCTGGAAATATGAATATCGAGATCTATTCCTCCTCCCTCATTTCTCATTCAACTCACCGAAACGAATTTTTCTTTTAATTTTGATTAAAATAAAATAGAGGAACTCATTCGGAGGAGCCAAACGTTTCTGGCGTGTATTCGGAAGTACACGTCGTGTAGTCTAGGTTCAATGCATTGACTGATCCGCCAAATCAGGCCGTGTATTGGATTCTTTCTAAGAATTTAAGACACCCTGTGTTGACCAGAAATAGGTGGCACACGGTTTCCGGAATACACGCCGTGTGGTCCAATGAACACGGCGTGTAGTCCCTTTGGGTTAGGGTTGGGTTGTGTACTCCCTACACGGCCTGCCCGGCTGGAAACCGTGTAACGCAGAAACTACACGACGTGTGTCCCATTGTTCACGCCGTGTACTGCGAAAATTTCCAAAGTACATTAACACACCCTGTCCCCGGGCGTGTACTTCGGATGAATGGTTATGAAAAGTACACGCCGTGTAGTCGAAACTACACGCTGTGTAATCACCCAAATTACGCAGATTTATTAAAATTTATTATTATATTATACAAACCCTTGAGTCTTGTACCAAGGTGCAAGAGTAAAGATGAGGCACAACATGTGATAGATGTTATATATATATGTGTTTAATTTAACATCTGCGTAATAAATGGGAATTCACCGGGTTGCCTCCAAGGTACAAGTTACATACAAGGATAATTTTAAATGAATTCATTTGTTTAAAATTATGATGGATGAGAATATCAAGGAAATTCAGAAAAGGGATTTAAGATAAAAGGATTGATTAATTAAAGATTATTAATTGATTCGAGCGTGATTTATCTTAAACAAGAACGATTAAAGAATTGAATGAATGTTTTATTTATGCGTAAATATTGTTGCATGTATGGATGATCCTGAGCTAGACCGATACCTTTGTATGTGAATGGTTTCTTTTAATTTATTTATTTAAATTAAATTTTTTGTCCTGCGAGCCATCTCCTCATTAATATGTAGGGCATGCGCGCCCAAGGAATATTTTATGTAAAAAACCCCTTTTACCCCTCACCTGCATGTGAGATAAATGAATATGTAATGGATGGAGCTCCCAAGATAGTGGAGGCAGCTCAAGTCAGGAGCCAAGGTGAAACCAATCCAAGGAGATACAAAGGTGGACAGGTGGAAAGCTGTAAACACGAACCCTAAAGGTTCAAGGTGCTTATCCCCTAGGTCTTGGGTAAGTTTATCAACCGCTAGATAAACTTACCAATAGAAAAGCTCATGATCATACCATTTATTTTATTTTTTTCAGTTGCATGGTTTATTTATTATGGGTGTGTTGTCACGATCACACAATTAATTAATTAAACGAGCATGCAAGATGGAACTAAAATAAAACCAGCTTATACGTAAATATTATCTTAGACATGGTTAATCACTTAAGTATACCCCACTCAATATTAACAAGCATATAATCAAAGACAATAAAATGGAAATTTATGTATGAGGATAAAATCCCTCAAAATAAATTTTATGTCGACAGAGCCTTCCATAATCTTGGTTAGAATCGAACCATAGTTCAAAGTGCTTGACCAACCCTAGTTGGGGTGCTTTAAATTATCGAGGAATTCTAATTCAAGGTTTTGGGTTAACATGACTTGGTTCGCATCAAGGGTTGACTGCCATAGCAGGACTTTGTGTGACCAAGAGGCAATGGTTTAGGAAAACCAAAAAGGATTTCAGGATTGGAGAGTCTGTGCCAGCTGGGCCTCATGTAGTCAAGCTTATTGGCTACATTGAATGCTTGGACAGCATAGGGATTAAATTCCGAGATGAGTTGCGTACAGATCTCATCCTATCATCACTGCCAAAGACCTTCTCTAGCTTCATTTTCAACTATAACATGAGCAGAAATGAGAAGATTCTATCGGAGCTTCTGACCTTGATTCACTAGGTAGATAAGGACATGGGGTGTAACAAAACCGCTGTCCTTATGGTGAAAAAGAAAAGGATGGAAAAGGAAAAGGGGGCAAAGACTTATAAACGGTCTGAAGCCCCCAAGCACCGTCCCTCCAAGAAGGGGAAGATCCAGAGGCAGGGCAAGGAATGGGAGGCAGTGTGTTTTGCATGTGGAAAGCAGGGCCACTGGAAGAGGAACTGCACCCAGAAGCGTGGGGATGCTAAAGGTGTGTTTGTTATCGAGTACAATCATTCTATTTATACACATTGGGTATTAGATACAGCTTGTGAGGCTCACATATGTATTCAAATGTAGGAACCAAGTTGATTTAGAAAGATCTCCAGAGGAGAGGTAGATCTTCGAGCTACCAATGGCGCAAGGCTGGCTGCATTGGCTATTGGCGACTACCACCTCTCATTGCCGACTGGGACGATTTTGGTTTTACATAACTGTTATTATGTTCCTAGTGTTACTAAGAATAGAATTTCTATATCTTGTTTGGATATGGATGGATTTGTTTTCAAATTTAGAAATAAGGGTTGTCTCTTTTATAAGAACATCGTATATTATGGTATGGCACATTTAAATAATGATTTTTATGTATTGAATTACGAAAACCAAGTGTTGGCAATAGATAACGAAACAAACTCACATTACTCATACGTCACCCTGTTATGGCATCATTGCCTTGGTCATGTGAATGAGAAGCGTTTGAAAAAGCTCTGCCAAGATGTCTATTTAGACTCTACTGAGCTAAAACCTCTTGATAGATGTCACGCTTGTTTACAAGAAAAAATGACCAAGCCGCCTTTTGGTGGAAAAGGTGAAAGGGCCACAGATCTTCTAGGATTGGTACACACAGATGTGTGTGGACCATTTCCAGTAGAAGCTAGAGGTGGATATTCTTACTTCATTACTTTTACTGATGATTTGAATAGATATGGATATGTCTACTTAATGAGATATAAGTCAGAGTCCTTAGAGAAATTTAAGGAATTCAAGAATGATGTAGAGAATCAGCTTGGTATGAAGATAAAGAAGCTTCGATCGGATCAAGTTGGAGAATATCTGAAAAAAGAGTTCATCAATCATCTACGGGAGTCTGGGATTCTATCTCAGCTCACTCCTCCTTATACACCACAGTTGAATGGTGTTAGTGAAAGGAGGAACCACACCTTGTTGGACATGGTGAGGTCGATGATGATTCATGTAGATATTCCATTATCCTTTTGGGGATATTCATTACAAACTGCAACATACACATTAAACCGAGTACCAACTAAGGCGGAAAATGGAATTCCATCCGAGTTATGGAATGGAAGGAAAACCACTTTGTTTCACACATGTGTATGGGGATGAGAGGCATTTGTTAAGGCCTTCTCAGGCAACAAACTAGCACCCCGGGGCACGAAGTGTATCTTTATAGGATATCCCAAGGAAACGAAAGGATATTACATATATAACCCTCAAGAAAAGAAAGTGAATGTTGCCAGACAAGCCATCTTTCTTGAGAGGGAACACATCCTCAAGAATGATAGTCGGAGTAAGATTGACTTTGACGAAGTTGATGCTTATGTTAAAAAGGAGTTGGTACAGGAACAAGTTCCACAGGTCCCCGTGGAAGAGGTTCCAGAAACACAAGTACTGCGTAGGAGATCAAGAGAGGTTAGGGAACCAGAGAGATTTGGATTCCTAGTCACCGAGGATGGTGAATCATTATTGTTGGACAATGATGAACATCTCTCCTACAAGGAAGCAGTAGAAAGATTAGAAGCTGAAAGATGGCTAGAAGCTATGAATTCTGAGATGGATTACATGTATCAGAACCATGTTTGGGTTCTGGTCGATGAGCCAGTTGATATAAAGCCTGTTGGATGCAAATGGGTATTCAAAAGAAAGCTAGATATGGAAGGTCATGTTAGCAGCTAGAAAGCAAGGCTAGTGGTTAAAGAATTCAGACAGTGACAAAGAATTGACTATGATGAAACCTTCTTGCCAGTTTCCATGTTTAAATCCATAAGAATCATTATTTCTATAACAGCTTAACATGACTACGATATTTGGTAGATGGATGTCAAAACAAAATTCCTTAACGGGAACCTTTAGGAAGATGTCTATATGACACAACCAGAAGGGTTTGTGACACCAGGTGAATCCAAATGGGTTTGCAAGTTGCAAAAATGCATTTATGGATTGGAGAAAGCATCCACGTCATGGAACATTTGATTTGATGAATCCATAAAAACATTTGGTTTCATTAAGAACGAATGTGAGCCATGTGTTTATAAGCAGTTTAATGGGAATGCGTTCGTCATCCTAGTGGTATATGATGATGACATATTGCTTATTGGAAACGACGTACCAGCCTTATAGTCAGTTAAGGACTGGTTGAACAAGTTTTTCTCCATGAAGGACTTAGGAGAAGCAGCCTACATTCTAGGGATCATGATCATTTGTGACAGATCCAAGAGGCTGCTTGGACTAAGTCAGGGTACATACATTGACCAGATACTAAAGAGATTTAGTATGGAAATATACAATAGGGGATTGGTTCCAATGTCACATATCTTATATCTTTCTAAGAAAATGTGTCCCTAGACACAACAGGATAAAGATAAGATGAGCAAGATCACATACGCTTCGGCTATAGGATCCATCATGTATGCCATGTTATATACCATGCTTGATGTTACCTATGTACTGGCAGATATCAAGAAGATCCAGGAGAACAACATTGGACTGCTGTTAAGACTATCCTTAAGTATCTGAGAAGAACTAAGGATATGTTCCTGGTGTATGGAGGAGACGCGGAGCTTGTCATCAGAGGGTATGAAAATGCTAGTTTTCAAACAGATCAGAATGATCTGAAGTTGCAATCTGGAAATGTTTTCTATCTCAATGGAGGAGCTATGAGCTAGAAGAGTTCAAAGAATCCAGTTGTCACCGATTCTACAGTAGAGTCCGAGTATATAGTAGCTTCTGATGTAGCCAAGGAAGCCGTCTGGATTCAGAACTTTGTCCAGGAGCTTGATTTGGTGCCTAGAAGTAAAGATCTTATTACATTGTATTGTGATAATACTACAGTGGTGGGTCTTTCAAAAGAACCAAGGTCACATCAACAGACAAAGCACATACTCCGGAAGTATCACCTCTTGAGGGATTTCTATCAAAGGGGTGAAGTTACAGTGAGTAGAGTGTCCAAGGAAGAGAACGTGGCGGTCCCCATGACTAAAGGCCTATCTCAGCAGAAGCATGAATATCAGGTGAGAGCATGCAGGTTAAAGGTTGTTAGCAGTTGGCTCTCGTCCAAGTGGGAGTCTGTTGGAGTTGGTGGTCTAGAACCAACTACTTTGTACTTTATTCATTAAATAAAAGGCTTATCACATCTTGATTGTTCTTCTGCGTGAAATTTCTTGTGATAATGTCCTATAAAAAGCTATTGCATTAAAGGGTCGTAGCGGATCCCTGCTATGATGAGAACCCGGAAGTGCCATAACACTATTCTTGAATGTAAGTTCTATGGCTGGATGATATTATTTGAGGGACAAAAATAATATAGGTCATTAGGGGTGAGGACTCATAAAAATTTGAGGCACCTTCTCATGGTGTGCACCCTTGGTAATATCCAGGAGGATATTATGATAATGAGACCCGCCAGTAGGAAATCCACATTTCATAGTGTCATTGGATGTTCCTATCTGCAGACGTGTGTATTGGTCCTTAGACTTTAATATTATTATTAATGGGTATTACAACTCGCCCACATAGATGTATTGACCAAAACTGTGACGACACACAATTCGCAGTGAGGTAGGATATGTTTGGTGCGTCACGAGTAATATCGCATTAATAGATAATACGAGAAAGGATTTTTCCCTTCCATTCCATAACGGAAGTAGATATCTCAGGCCCTTTGATGGAATTGATACAGCCTAAATAAATCCATGGCCATGGTAAGGTATGGGCAAGTTCAATTCCGGGAAGTCAATGAAATAATAATCAAGCACATGGGTTGATGGAACTAGCATGCAACCCGCTTGATTGGAGATATCGAGACAAATGGAATATATTACACGGTATGCGTTCGTAGGAGGTGACACGTCATTGCGGCGTTAACTTCTTTCTCTATGGGTTCCTTGGCGTGTTGCTAGATGCTAACCTTAGACTTTAGGCAGGCTCAGCCTAATGCCACTGAGAAAGAGGCCTAGAGGGTCACACACTAAGTGTGTCCATGTATATCATTTAAATATTAATTTATCAAGTCAAATAAATATTATTCCCGAATATGGTTTAATAATTATTTAAGGATGTATGATCGCATTTATTTGTGCACTAGTTATTCAAGAGAATATATTGTAGACGAAATAATATATTTATTAGAGAGTAATGCAGTTACATTTATTGATGAAATAAATAGTCATTACTCAAGGTCTAATAAATGTGGTGGAGAAAAATGGAAAATAAAAGTACATGCCATGTATATTAAATATACACGCCGTGTAGTTTTATGGAAAACAAGTACACGCCGTGTATTAATTATTACACGCCGTTTAGTTTTTCCAGTTGGGATTTTGAAGATTTAATATTGTTTTATTAAATGATATTTATTATAATCATCGTGGGAACATGTCAAGGAATTAATAATTCTACATGGGGGTTTTCAATAAGAGTTAATGAAATTAATAAAACGCGTAACACTTTTATTTATTGTCATAACTCTATTAACCTCAAACCCGATTATAAATATCCTCACAACCCCAACATTTTGAAGTGCCATTGTTGTGCACAACGGATTTGGAAATACTCTCAAGCCAAAGAGAGAATTCCCTTTCCACCAAGAACGCCCTCAAGTTACGAGAGGAAGATCCTCCACCAGATCAAGGCGGTCGAAGGCGGACATCGCAAGCGAAGGTTCTTCTGCGCTAGCACCCGGAGATCCCTTCGGCGATGTCCGGAGATATGTGACACACGTGTGGATCACCGCTAGAGGAATCCTACACTTGGATTCTATGAAGCAATGACGGATCACCGAATCGTGACCAGACACATCAACGAAGAAAGAATTCCAATGAGGTAATTCTTATGCATTCATTAAATTAATTATGATCAACATATGAGGATCCTCATCAAGGGTTCCGGGACTCTTCGTTTCTTTTCATTCTTCGTTCTTTTCCAAATATTAGGCATTTTATATCGTCACAGATCTCTGATTGAACGTTTTTAACGTTAAAATTAAAGTTGGTCAAACCCACTAAGCGTGCTTCCGTTGCGCCCGAAACCTACAATACAATCCAATTTCACCATGTACATTGGATGAATAATATCATGAATGGGAGATCTCGAGAGTGATAGAGTTAGATGTGAACTATGTACCATAACCTTTTTTATAGATCATGATTTTAGGGATAAAACTTGATGGAAGGTAGAATGTAGACATTCGAGTTTTGATAGTTTTTTCTATCTAATATTTCTATATATATATATATGAATTTATTATTAGAGTTGGTGTTATGTTTTTTTATCTTGGTAATATATAATTAATATAATAAAAATATTAATATATTTTTTTCATGTGTTCTCATCATTTTAGTGTTTATGGTTTTCCTATTTCTAGTTCATCAAATGAAAAATCTAAGTCCATTGTTGATTCCAGAAAATGGGTTTTACCCTAGGTGAGACCAAAGGTTTGTCATCATCATAAATTCTAAAAGTGGTGAACTTTGGGGAGAGTGTTTAATAAAATAAATAAATAAATAATTGATTTTAATAAAATGACCTATTCTAAATCCCTCTATATAAATTCCATGTTTTTTAAAATTGTTGGTTTTTTGCATAACCATGGTAGGAATTGAGAATAGGACCAACGTTCTTCAGTAGAAGATCATATTTGAGATTGAAGAGAAATCAGATCAAGGTGGATCGAGAGGTAGTGAACATAATAGATTTTTTCAATATTGTAGAATATTTTATTCACAAATGATCGATCCCTAATTGAGGTAAGGAATGTTATCTATTGAGGTTCACACAATATAATTCCATTAAAAGATGTAATTATCTACATAACTATAATGTGATTTTTTGATATTTTCATGACCCCTTTTAATAATTTGAATTTTTAAAATCAAATTATTCTCACAATTCCATGATCTTGCCCTTGGATATCTCATTTATATGATCATTTTCAATGTAATTTTAAAAGATGGAGGATTAACCCTTTGATTCTTGGTGGTAAAATGATGGATTTCATTGTGGTGAAGGTAGATAAAGATCTATATGAATAAATTGATTTTTATATGAAAACATTTACTTTATAGTGTGTACTATGATGAACACATTCCAAAGAGTCCCTTAGCTATGTCAAATAGGGTTTTAGGTGAAGATAAATATCAAACACTAAGTGAACCCAGATACACACCATGTGACACTATTATGGTGTCTCAACATGCACTCTGAGAGTACAAAGGCTCGCACAAGGCCACACAAACAAGAACAAATAGAGTTCACAGTATCTTCTGGGCACTCAAACATGTCCATGATTCATAGACAAAAAAATGTAATTTAGAATGATTGGACATAAACAATAATGATCAGAAGAGAATGATAGGACTTGGGTATCAGAGATATTCCGTATAAAACTAGTACATGTTATGTAGTGAGATATAGATATCTAATCCATGTAAAGTGATGAATACGACTAGGAAATGAGATGAGGTCACATAATATGTGACCACTTGTACATTCCATGTACTTATCCTATTAACTTTTTTCTCTTGTACATCCCAATTTTGGATTCAAAATTTTGAATGTGAGTAGGATATAATGAGTGTTTTCCCATGGAAAATATGATGGTGGTTATTGTTTTGGAATAAAAGACAAAATGTGAGGTGTTTTGAGTGTGAAATTTCTCTAGGTGATTCTTGACAATGGTAGTGATTGGGTTTAGATCATCAGAGAGATACTAGAGGCAGTACTCCCCTATCTCACCCAAGTGTGGGCCCCAATTATGATTATATAAGTAGAATAATTACTCCGCCATTTTAGGGTGATATAACACTATATTTGAAGTGGTACTCCCCCATCCTTAATTTTAGGTGGGGAGTGGGTCCTCCCCAAATATTATGGTTCCCTTGGTTTGTGAGAATGATGATAAGGGACGTGCCCCTCCACATATATTATTGCAAGGTTGTTCATGGTGTTGGGCATCTGAGATAGCCTCTTGGAGATGCAAGAAGTACAATAAACTATGTAAGGGCTATGAGATTTATATCCCATGTATCTCACTACTAGGTTTCTTTATGAGAATATATGTGGTGGATGTTTAGTTACTTATTTTTATGGGATGAGATAATATTTTTTATGAATTTATATTACATCCTTTTTGGTTATTGGGTCATAATTCTAGGTATGTATATAACAAACCATGCATTGGGTTTTTCTCGACATGTCATGACTTGTGTAGATGATAGATAGATTGACAAAGACATCGATGGATCTCAATGGTACATGGGTGCATTGATCACATATGGTGGAACACAATGTGGATTAGGTGTTAGGTTCTATTAGTTTTTATATTTTCTAGTTGTTGTAAGGTTGGGATTTTATATCAAGTTGAGTATGTATTTACCCCTTTTAATGATTTTTTTTTCAAACTGTTATACATTGATGTATTCTCTAGTGTTTATTATATGAATTATTTTAATAAATATGTTATAGGTTTTTAATCCTTTTTAAATTTTGATGGAGATTATTGTGTGTGTGTGTGTATCGATACATTTTGAAAACACATCCCACTTTACTTTTTCCTTCTCAGAACTTGTTTTTATCCCCAATATTATTAGAGGCATGCTTGGGGTTTTCACACTAGAACTTCCACTCGTTAGGAAGTACCGGATGGGTTGGGTTCTAACTTCCCTAATATCAAGGAAGGTTGAAATTATAAAAAATAATACCATGAAATCAAATTACAGACTCCTGCGCACTGGATCATACAAATTGTTGAGAAAGAAACTCCAATCACTAGAAAAATTTAACATTTAATAGCGGAACTTGACATAAATTTATCATGAATTTTTTTTCTGATACCACTAAATCATTATGATCTCTAAGCAAAAATATCCAACAATGATGAGAATCTCATACCAACATGATAATGACCAATATAATCCAACTGTCCTTCTTTAAAAGAATCAAAATTAAAGTGATCCCTAGACCCTCCATTCATATCATCTTCTCATGATTATAAATATACCCATTATTCATTATAAATTAATGATATTAAAATTCTATAAACATAATCCTATAAGTATAATCCACCCCAACATAAACTATTTTTTGATATTCTAAAGAATCCCATTACACCTCATCAACCAAAAACTTTTGAGGACACTAACCAAAATCCACATCTATTAGAACAATATGGAACTATAAGACACGAAGTAAATAATTTGATAAAATAATATATTTACATTCATTTTTACTCCTTAAATTTTATTAATGAAAACAACGATACAATCAAGAATGATTAATATATGAAATAAAGGTCTCTACCATGTAACCAATATCATATCAGTTAGTATTTTCAATAATATTATGTTGATATATCAAATCTCAATTGTCCCTAATGACTTTTTTCATATCTAATATCACATTCCCATATCATGTACTATGTTTTATTGTTTCTATTTTCCAACCAAAAAATTGAAATCCTCAAATGGACCTAAGTAAAAACTATATGTTAACTCTAAAAAAACCTTTGATACCAATTTCTCTTTACCCAAGACCATAATTATTCTGGGATGATAATGATGATGAGAATGACCCCTGAATCCTACCCTTAACAGGAAAAAGGTTTGAGTATAGCATTAGATGGTATGAAAACACCCATATGGGATACATTACCCTCATAAATCCCACAAATATAGACTATAACCTACCAATCAAATACATATAATGTAAACTAAAATCAAAGTCCTCTTATTTGAGTCATGTTTTGAATAATTACAGTCTCTAAAATAAATAACAATAATACAACTCATTTAGAAACATCTCTAAGAAAACATGCCAACACCAACAACCATTATATGCTAGTAATGAAAAAATCATTTCCCCAAATCTCATACATACATGTAAAAACAATATATATATATATATATAGTTAAAAATATAATTATACCTAGTATGATCAAACACAAAACCTATCATGAAAATTTGGAAGAAGAATATTAATTCTACAGTGGATAAAAATTGAAACCAAATTATTTCCTATAAAAGGCTAACTAATTTCGTAATCCTCACCATGGATAACTCAACCAAATATGAATTTAAGTAGTGTAAACATATATCTAAAAGGTTCCCCATATCCACTTCCCGATGAAACTTGTCACCCTGATGCCCCGATGACTTCTGTCCTAGTTCTCCTATACCATCTATATACACATATGAACATAACCATGGCCACATATCAAATCTGCATAATCACAAATACACACACATAACCACACCAAAATTAAAACATATTTACAGATCATTTGCTAATCGTGATAAAGAAATAATTTATGATAGAGATCAACCTCACACCATCCTCATTTCATGTATGCCACCACTATGAAATATGTTATGATGAGAGAGGATATAATAAGGAATAATGGTTCATCCAAATCACCTCCATCTTAGATGATGGGGAAAATACCTAAAACCAATAACATCTTATGACTGTTCTTCACATTACCACACCTAGGTGGTGGTGTGTGGTAAATAATAAAATAATTATGAATATATATATATATATGTATGTATGTATGTATGTGTATGAATACACAAAAATCTATGCTATGGTTCTTTTTCTTAACACTATAACTCGACATCCTCAATTAACATAATGGCATATCAACTTCATCTCCACCTATAACTACAACATGAACTTACACCATCCCCAATACACGATAGATGTATAATAACCATATGATTACTCATTGATGAATCTTCTTTACAGATCGTATCTCACAATCACATTTATATTATTCATTTAACAACCACTTTATATTTCATTTCTCACATATCATCTATTTTCCAGATGTTAATTAATACCACATCATTGAATAAACAATTTAAAATTTATTATCTATAGTAAATATGTTACATCACAACCATTTTTTTCTAGTATAATTTCATATTACCAATTTCCATTATTTAATTCTCACGATAATTATGATTTCCATTACCCTTAATCATTTTTTATGATTTCATCGATCTAATATAGTATACCAGTAACCCATCAAAGCCAATTTCACTTTCAAATAATTCAACCATTTATTTATTATTTTTTACCACATTACTATGAATATAAGACATTAACACATAAACTTATAATCATCCCTTTATACCAAACTAATCCAAACAATAAAACATCAGTTCCACCATATCACAATAATAACAACAACACTGTATCATTCCAACCAATGTATCATCAATTCCACCACTTAGAGACCATCATAATTTCTTTCTTCATCAACCACATCAAACTAGTAAAATAAAAACTCATGAAAATACCCATTCTAAACCAAAAAAACCATGACATGACTATTTAAACCATATAAACAATAACAATAATATTAGGATGAAAACACAAATTAATTTTAGAACCTATTCAAGGATTATGTTTTGTTCAATATCAATATAAAAAAAGTATAATGATTGTTGAACTGTTAATATTATATTACACAAGTTCCAAAGTTATTTGAAGGAGAATACATTTTCTACTAAAATTAATAATGAAGGTGATCCATCCATGGGTGTTTTTTTATAGGATTTAGTCTAAGGAAAATGTGAAATATCATGAAAATATTTTTTTTTAATAAATAAATTTGGAGGCCACAAAAAAATATGTATTTATAATATCTCATGAAGAAATAATTTCGTTGGATTGGAAAAATTGGTATATAGTTATAAATACATTTGGGGAGATAAAAAATTAGTCCGTCCATTTTCCAAATAATGACCCCTCAAACACATATGTAGGACCCAAGGGGAAGAACACGTGGGATATGGACAACTTGGACTACCTGAATAGCGGTAGTAAGGATGATTAGTGCCTATAGGGAGTGCACAATCCAGATAGCATGTTGATTAGATGGTTTATACCTCCCAAATGGTGCACACGAGGAACATAGAGAGTGCTTGTGGACCACAAAAGGCTTTTGTGTGGCATGTGTGGGAGATTGTGTGTATGAGTGTTGTAGTTGCCAAACCACATTGTCGGCTTGAGATGCTGATGGAATCGGAATGTATATTAAGTGAATCCATACAAAATAAATGACCTATGTTGGATGAGGGATGAATGTTAACTATTCACACATTACTAACATACACATATAAGTTGTGTTGTATAATATTCAATGATCTGGAGATCCACAAGCTACTACATATCTATCTTTAACCTCCATTCATTTGATCTCACTTTGACTATTCTACTACATAGTAAAAAAGTGTACCACACTATAATTCTAAATATATTTGGATTCCCACACCACAAAAATTATCTACATCATAGAGAGTTCGAAATATATAGTGGATTTCTTTTTGAGAAAAACCTATCATACAATAGTGTACTACAAAACTTTATTCTATTACATATAGTGTTCCAATTTAGTAGTGGTATTAAACTCAATCTACATTTTTCTATTCTATAATGCATAAAATTAAACTTCAATAAGATATTCTATTTTTTATTGTCATAGAATGTTTTTGGGTGTTGCACCATTGAATAATAGCTATGCCACAATGGTTTCCCTACCATAATCTCGATGTCTTTCTTTGATATAGTGGATGTCATTATACTACAATGAACTATTGAATAAAATGACTCCACCACAGATGATTAATCCACAATTCATTTAGTTGAAATCCATATTTTGTGGGGTTTTTTATGATTCCAAAGAGACAGACAGATGCACTATATATATTATATTTCAGTATGAGATTAGATTCTCACATCCATATGAGGCTAAGTAGATGAAGGATGAATTTAGGTAAATTCCATTATTCTCAGTGTCTAGTAACATTGATATATATATAGGAGATTTATATTCAAATATTTTATTTACAACCAAGATATTCTGATCGTTGAATGTGTTTTTAATAGAGCAATAAATGTGGACACGAAGTAAAAAATTCGGTGTATGTTTCTTTAAATATAGACTAAAAAACTGAAGGAACTAGATTTTCAATATTTACAGGTGTTGTAGATTGATTCAATTGAAGATATATAGATTTTTCTTATGTGTGCATAAAACAGTTTATTCTCTGAAGAAGTAAACAAAGATGGTTGAAGAAAAGGATATATATTTGGTTGTGTCAATATCGACTATCATTTTGGAGCACAGTGAGTATGCCCTTACCGAGCACCTGGTTTGAAATTCTTGGGTGATACACATGGGTTAACTTATATTTTCCTTATAAAAAATTATGGAGGATATGAAGATCATCCTAAGGTACCATTTATAGTTCAATGTTATATGTGTGGAGAATAGGGAGATTATTCAAGGCAATGCCTAAATTTTAGGGTTAGTCATATTTAAAGGAAATAAATGTTCTATTCCAATTAATTAACTAAAAGTATTAAAGTATTTTTTATTGGGATTTAATAAGTATTTTGAAGTCTTATGTCACTGATATTTTGGTTGTAATAATCATAAATCTTATAAGGAGTTTTCCAATATAAATGTTTATGTATTTTAATAACATATTTAGTTTGAAGGGATATTTTTGGGAGACACATGATTGAGGTAAAGATAACCCTTAATAATTTCTTGAGGCTGAGATTAAAATATTTAGTTGGGAAAAAGAGATTATGAAGTAAATTGTACATTCTAGATGACCATATAATTGATTGGTTATTTGATAAAAAATATATTTATGTGATCTAGGGTTAAGTTTAACAAAACATAGAATATATGGATTATATTGGAAGGTTTGTAATCATTTATATTTTTATTAATTTCTTTGTGGTTGGATTTTGAGGTGACGTGAAAAATTTAATAGGTTGTTTGAAGAATAATTTATTGTGGTTTAAATAACCCTTCAGTTTAATATATGATTTGATGTTTACTTAATTATAGTCTATTAGATAGTGTGATATATATAATATTAATAGTTGAAAAGTGATTCCTTGATAAGGCTATACATTCAAATATATTTGTTGTCAAGAAGAGGTTCACCTTTCAGGTTTGTATCTAATTTTAATTCAAAATAGTTTTTGGTGTTTACATAATTATTTGATTATATAGTGATTTATCATAGTGATTAATGATATTTTTTGAGTTATTTTGTTGGGTTGAGGTATATATAGACCTTCTGTTTAACATTTATTTTAATAAGAATGATTATTTGTGAAGAAAACAGTTAAATTTATGGTTATTTAAGATGAATGGTATGAGATCACTTTAATGGATAAAATATTCATTAATGTTTTAGTTATTGGGATGATTTAGGATGTTGGGTTATTTATTTATAGAAGTTATAAGTTTAACTTTTGGTGTTATTGTGGAAATTTTAGAGTAAAATTTATTATTTCTTTACATGAATGTATATACATTTTGGATACTATCTTACCTTGTGATTACAATTTTGGTTTCATTTATTGTTTAAATATAAAAGGACTAACTTTTTATCCTTTTTGGATTCTGTTATTTGTTATAAGTTGATGTAAGTTATTCAGAAATGGGAAATAACTCCTCTTTAATAATGATGTTTTTTAGTAAATGTTGATATTATGGTAGAAATTTATTAATGGTTGAAATTTTACTTGGGAAGTAAGTATATTTCACTATTTTATTAGTGTAAATGGTAATTGAAATCCTAAACTCTTGGGAAAGGATCTTAAAATAATTTTTTTCCAACTAAATTAATTTCCAATGAATAGATTGCCTTTTCACACCTTATTAATTTATGGTTTCATGGTCATTAACATTCTTACGATCTTTCAATTTTTTATGATCAATGTTTTCTGTCACTCTCTTTCATTATTTGGAAATTAATGTTTTCCCCCACGTTCATATTTTCAATTCCAAAAATTGTTATCTTATATTAAAACCTATTTATGCATTATTTTATATATATTCATATGTCTTATTCTCTCTTTTCAATAGGAAGTGTTATTAATCCTTTTAATGATTTCGGTTTTCAATAAAATAATTTTTAAATATAAAACACCCGATTACCAAGAACATTTTCAAATTGTGAGGAAACAATTTATTTAATAGAAGAGGATAATTTATCCCCCCAAATATTTTAAAATATTACAATGTCTGATATCTTCTAAAATATAAAACTCTAACCTTAAACGAACTATGAAATATTATTATTTTGTAACCGTTATAACATATCCATTGAATAGATAGATATTAATACAAGTAAAAAATTAGGATATATATATATATAAAGATCATAATAAATAAAAATATATTGATAAATTCAGAGGAAATAATAATTATATTTTTTGTAAATTCATTTTATTTTTCAAAATATTTTTTTTTAAATAGTTTCGATTGATTTTTTTGAAAAAATATTATAACTTTATTTTTGGAAATTATAAAAAATTTATTTGATAAAAATAATTTCAATTTTTAAAGTTGGTAATCAAAATTATCTTAGGGTCATTGTTTTTTAATTTTTTCTGAAAATATTGATTTTCTAGTTAATAGTGAAAAATACTAATTTTTGTTGAAAACAGTATTTTATTTTTAGAATTTAAAATCAGTCATTTTATTTTATAGTGCATTCAAAGTAACATTAATACTAATATTTAATTTTGTAATTTTTATTCAATTTTCTGTTGAATTTTTTGTAGAAACATTTTTATAAAAAAACCATTTTTCTAAAAACTAATTATTCATTATTCTTTTCATTTATTCTTAAATTAATGTTTTCTAGTTCTAGAAATTTATCCTTCAAAAATTAATTCCATATTTTAAATCAGGGGTTCAAAGTTTTTTAAATTGGTATCTTTTATTTTTATTCATTATGAATAGTAACCATAATAAATTTTTATGATTGGATTAAAGGAAAAATAAGTTAATTAGTTTTAAAACTAATTTAATAAGACATAAAATTCATTAAAACATTTTATTTTATTTCATTGGTTGGGTATATTCTATCCAAAATATTTAAAACTTCTAAAATATGTCATTTATTATCATTTGATTTTGATTTTTTTATATTTATAATATTTAAGTAAAAGTTAATTTAAAAAATGTCACTATATTTCTTTTAATATTCACAATATTTTGTGAGTGTGATAAAAATATTGATGTTAATCTGTAATTTATTTTGTTAGATAAATGATTTTTTATCAAGATAATTTATTTTTAATTTTTAGTAAAGAAATAATTACCATTAAAGCTAATGCAAAGAAAACACAATTATTGTACAAGAACAAATAAAATAGAATAAAACAAAAAAAACTAAATGTAACATTATTTGGGAGAATTAAAGGGTCCCATAAATTTTAATTATAAATACAATATATTAGATATGTGTTAAAGGTTTATATTTGAATTTCATTTCCATCAAGAAATTTTTAAAATCAAATTATTTAAAAATTTCATAAAATTATATTAAAAATATTTAATTTTATATATATTTAATTAATTTATTTAAAAATAATCAAAAATATGGAATCTATAAATTAAGGTTGAGAAGTTGTCTAAAATTTCATAAAATTCCCATTTATGATAAAATTTTCAACTTTTTTGTAAAATTATAGTAAATTAAAATTGAATAATTGATTAAAAAAATTAAAATTAATATTGGTTAACCAAGGGGTTAAACCAAGTGATAAGGTTTAAAATTATATATAAACTAGTAAAAATTTTATTGGATAATTATATTAAGACTATATATTCTTAATAATAAGATAAATTTTATTTGGAACCATTTTACATGGTTGAATGATATATTATAGTATAATATTTCATGTATTTTGAAAATTAAATTAATGATATTTGATAATAAATAATATTTTTTTAATTGATTTAATATTCAAAAAAATTCTATATTGAGATAAGTGAATGCGATATAGGTAAAAATACTATATTTGGAAAATTGTATGAGTTATGGGGGTAAATATAATCCATGTTTTATTTATAATAATCTTTTCCTTTTGTAGTAACTCTCTTTACCCCTAAAGAGAAAAAAATATTGATATCACGGTAACTTCCAAAATGGATAATAAAGTTTCTAAAAATAGAAATAAGGGTAAAAACATCAAAAAAACATGATTACATTTTATTACAATGGAGGATTTAAACTCATATTAATCCTATTTTAAAATTAAATCAATTTGGATCCATTTGTATTACAAAATTGATTTATATTTTTATAATATTTTAAGTAATTCTAAGAGTTCCCCTCCACACACCTATAAAAGGGAACATTCCCTAATTCATTATTCAAAATGTTTTGTCCTAATAGATTATAAAATATCTATCGTAATATCATATGATATTATTTCGATGCATTATGATGTCCTGGACTTTCCTAAAGTACATTTATTAGTCTTATGGTATAAACCAAAAGAGGTATCTTAATAAATAGGTAAAAAAATTAACTAATTAATGGAAATATTATTTATTCTTATACCTATTATAAATATATTTTTTCAATTATGAAATAATTATTTCAGTAAGTTTAATATAATTAATTTTTATTATAAACATAAAACTATCTTTAACCCCCTTGTTTCCATCCCATGAAAAATAAGAACATCACTTGTGTGTATATAGGACTTACCATCTCTACATAGTAGTGTAATTTTTATTGATCACCACTTTACTTGGAATGTTATAATGATATATTTATTAAATATATATGATATTGTTTATGTTATTATGGATTTATAAAGGTAAATTATTTTTTAACTTTTTCTCATACCATTAATTGAAATTTGGAAACATCACTCCTATATATGTACATATTACCGTATCCATAATGAAATGTAATTAATTGTTCATCACCAGTTTATATGATAATTGATATAAGTATATGTAATTTTTACAAATGATTCTCATCAAATTTTTAAAAAATTTATGATGATGGAACCAAGATAAAAATTTTATAATGATGGAACCCATTATAACTATTTTTTATTTTATGGGGATATAAATATAATTATAAGGTTATTTATTTACAAGAATATATAATTCACAAGTTACCAAGTGGTAAGGTTTTTAAGTCATAATCTCAATGTTTACTGATGTTGTTTATGATTAAGTTTCCGATGATGTAATTTAATGATCTGCCTCTCAAAAATCCCATGAATTATATTATCCTATTATTATTTCCTGATATTACATGTTTTATTTTTATTAAATGTCTTTATTTCCTTTTGGTATGAAATAATTTTTTTTATAGAAAATTCACTATATCTTACTATTTGGTCAGGAATAATTTTCTTCGACTACAATGTTTAAATTAAAATGTTTTCAAAAAATATATTTGATTAATATAAAATGATTATTTAAATTCATTTTAAAAAATGTTTTACTTCAAATGAATATGTTTCAAAGTAATCATCCAATCCATTAATAAATGTGGTATTTTTTACTTTTTACCAAATAATGTGAAAGGAATCGTTGTTTTAATGTACATGACATAAAAGGAATTTCCCACTTTAATGACCAATAAATTATTCAAAACATTATTTTCAAGTTTCTCCTATTATTTTAAAATAAAACGTTTCCCTTAATATTTAGGGAATTTTAATATATTAAATAAATTTTTTCAAACGTAAAAGAGAATTTTCATCAAGAAATTATATAGTGATATTTTAAATCTATTTTCATCTATGATATCATCCTTAAATTGAAATGTGATTTAATGAGGATATGAACCGATGCAACAATGTACATTATTTATTTGGAAAAATGATGATGGCGATGATTTGAGGGTACTTATTTAGAAACTATTTATTTCATATGGGTTAATTAATTAATTTTAAAATATTTATAAGACTTTGTTCTTTAACATGAGTTTTTTATGTTATGGTGAGACTTTTATGAAACCACTTATTTTTACATGGGTTATCCTTTGATGAAATGTAAAATGTTTATGAGTATCATTTATTTTATAGGGGGTGTTATATAATGATATGGCGATTTTTTATGTTTTTTTAACAAATATATTTATGAATTTCATTATATGATGGCTAGGCCCAGATTTATGTATCCCTTTAATGCATTGGGTATAGATGCATATCTCCTAAGATAATAATTATTGGAATAGGCAGTTAACTCAATACATTAGGGGAATTTTCCCTCTATTATATCCTTGGTAGTGAAACTTGAATAAGTATCTAATAGAATGGGAAGTGACCCTCATCCAATCTGATAGTCTTGGTAGTGAGCTTTTACTAATGGAATTTATTTCTAAGATTATGTGTCTGCTAAACACTTTTGTTTTATACCCAAATTATGATCTTATGAATCATATTCATCGATTTAATTATGGTTCATGACTTATGAATATCCATGAGTTATTTCATGACATAATATTACGATCTATGACATACTAGGTATAGTTATAAAATGTTAATATAATGTTATCATATTCTTATGCTCCTGTTATAATATAGTGACTATTCATATCTCCCTTATTTACCCTTATTGAGAATATGATCTCACAATTTCATATTTTTAATTTACCAAGGTTATGATGGATGTTTTTATGTTTGGTACACCTAATAATATTACCATGTTGGAATATATTTGTGGGAGATGTTGGAGATCTTTCATTAAATAGAAATACTATGCATCCAATACTCAAAGACACTAAACCTTTATGATTCTAGAATGGATCACAATTTTATGTAATAAATAATCATTTAAAATAATTTAATATATATATTTATGTAATGTATGGTTCAATATAAAATTGTATCATTGAAAGGGTGGATGTGCAACGCATTTATAAGTGATTAAAATAAAACTTTTGTGAATAACCATTATCTTTAGTATAGAAATTACATTATTCCCATTTCAATGACTCAAAAGTGATAAATAATGTATTTTAGATTGAGATAAGGTCAAAATTACCTGTAAAAATAGTAGTTACACATGTTTTAAACATATATCCAATCATTTGTCACTAATTTTTTTCAATTTTTCAATTTGGATTTTACCTTGTTATCTAGTTTTTAAATAACGTAATTTAACATTTATTAAAATTATATGATAACCCATATTACCAAATTTTGGTGTTATAAACCAAAATTTTATATTAATTATAAATAATTAAATATCCAAAAAATATAATATAAAATTAACAATCAAACATTTTATATATAGGAAAACTATTTTTTAGGTTGAAAAACTATGTTCTAAAAATTATGTGTTATTAATATTATTTATAATTTATTTCAAATTATGTGTGTATTAAAATAAATATTTATATTTTTAAACATTAAATTCATTTTATAATTTAAAATACATCAATTAAATTCATTAGACAGAAATTTCAATGAATTAATAAAATAAATCTTGGAAAATAACAATTTCCCCTTTATCATTATAATTAAAAAAAATCATTATAATCATATTTGTATACCTAAAATTGAACCATGAATTATTAGATAATATGGAAAATTTTATATATAATAAAAAATCTATTTTTTCATTTTTAATTTCAATAAGTTATGAAAATATAATTTTTATATAAGAAAATTAAAAGAGTTTGTAGAGTAAAATATAATCATGTTTCTAAAACATTAAACTAGGATTTTATAAATTTAAAATATTTTTTAAAAAAATTTATATTCCTTATTAAATATATATTTTTATATGAAAAATATTTCATTAACTTTCATTTCATTCTTGTGTTAATATATTATCAAAAAAGTTATAGTTTTCAGAAAAAATTGTATTTTAATTATTCACTTAAAAATTAATTATTTTAGAAAAATTTATAAAGGATCCAATTTTATTTTTATATGATGAACTAAAAAATGAAGTTGATTTTATGATGTTAAAATTATCAAATTTTTAAAATTATTTTTAATCGAAAATACAATATATATATATATATAATATTTTTATTGAGAAATTTTCTTATAAAACATTATGTGTTTCTAATACTATTTTTATGCACTTATAATTGATTAAAATATTTTTTTACTAGTGGTTTTATTATTATTGATTTTTTTAAAAAAATACTCGTATAATATTTCATTTATTATTTTAGTTTGATGTTGTGTATGAAACAAGATATGAAAGATAACTTTAATTTAATGTGTCCAATATATTTTCCAATTACATTATTAGTGTTTACTTACTTTATTTGTGGTGCATAAGAAATAAAAAAACTATAATGAACTGACTCCATCATCACTACAAAATAACATCAGAAAAACAACACTTTTTTTATTTATGGAAGATTCACCAAATTTCATATATCATAATAACTTTCACATTATCCAATTGGATAAAAATTTATTTCTCATTGATTATATATCATTTTTGACCACATATTAATTAATACCAACTTATTCATTAATGACATTAACATTTACACACTATAAAACATATGATACACGAGATATATTTTTACCACTCTGATACCATGCAACTACATTCCACCATTTTATTTCAAAATCAATTATGACTTTCTTTACTATGATTAATTAATTATTAATTTCATTGATAAATTCCAATATTATTTTAACCCAGATATCTATTTTCAAAGTTAATTAATTCATTGAATTAATTATTCACTTCACCCATATTTCTAGGTAGCTATTAAATGATCACATTAACTTAAAAAAATTATTGAATAAATAACAAAATCTACAACAAAAACATCATATATAACATAATAAATATATAAAAACCACACTATCTCATGAAACCACCTAGTAAAAAATTCCACTACTTCAACAACATCATCATTCCCTTCCAATTCAACCACATGAAACCACCTCCATGACAAAACTAGAAATTTACCATTATTATCCACAACTAGTAGAATTGTTACAGATATTCTAACAATGTAAATAAAATAAATCCCTATATAAAATACCATAAATTATATACATCGACACATGCTTCAATATATATTAAATAACCTACTAATAATAAATAACACACAAAAATTATATATATATATACATTTCAAATTCCTTTATCATATTTTAACTAATTTTAACTTAGGAATATGATTAAGAATTCTAATATTAGCAACAAAAATAATATGAAAACACCATTCTAATAAATCAACCTTAATACATACACAAAACCAATATCATGAAGATAATGCAAAGATCATGCATATCATATCACCCCATTATAAATTTCTTTTTATTGTTTTTACGAGGTAAATTCCATTCATTTACCCAAAGAAAAAAATATGACAATTCAACAGTTACAATTTAATATAAGATGATAGATCTAGAATACCCTACCTAAAATATGGATTTCACAATAAATACTTAATAATTTGGAAGAATCAATTACAAAGCACCACCCAACACACAAGGATTCCCTATAATATGACCTCACACCGATCAATCATCAAGACCTAGAACAAAAACTATAAAAACATAAATCACTCTTCTACATTTTTAATAGAAGGAATAATTCTAAAGAAGATATAAAATAGTGAAATAATATATTATATATGGGGAAATATCAGTTTAGATAAAAAAATATATGACCCATGAAAAGGAATATTCTTATGATTCACTTTTGATGTAAAAGATCAAAAAAATAGATCCCTTGTTTTCCTAGGGTTAATGAAAGAATGGATAGAACCAAATAGGATAAACATTGGTTCTGAATTTATATTAAAATTAATGTTTTGAAACATTGGAATGAGCCATGATAATTATACATGGGCCTGTGCTATTGTAGCATGGGGCTATAAAACTTAATGGATCTTTTTTACATTTAATCTTCTCATTATAGACTTTATTATCAAAGGTTCACATGGGGTTATTATAAATGGAACATGGGTCATGAAAAATACTAGTATTATACACTATTTATGAGAGAATTGAATGGGTTTTTTCCAATATGGAAAAGATCATGTAAAATACACAGAAAATAAGTGATGCCCTTGTTAAAGAAATCTCATTCTCGGGCTTGAACTATAGACATACCAAGATATAGTGAATATCACCATGTATGTTATTGCATAAAAAACCAAAAATAAACATTAAACCACCAAGATAATTCTAATACATTCCTGAAATACATAATTTCATCAAAAACTCAATAGAGAGGATCAACTAAAATATGGACCTCTATATTAGATACCTCCCATATGATTCTCATCCATGAGAATCAAAATAAAAACTAGAAGGGTATAAAACAAGACACCTTAATAAAAAAACCCATGAGATACCTATCCAAAATAAGTTTCAGAATGATCAAATGTACAACAACTATATTAAAATAAAAAAATCAATCAGATCATCATAAAATAAAACTGTTAATATACTTAAGAATCAAGACATTAAAAAATCTATATACTAAGAATTAATCTATGAATTACACTCTTATATAAAATCCTCCAAGAAACTTATTCCATTAAAATACATAGATTAAGGTAATTAAAAAACCATAAATAACTTTGTATTAGGTATCCTTGATCTCAATTAAAAATTCTAGGAATATCGAATCATTCTCTACATCGAACTCATCCCAATCAATAAAATGGTATTGATCATGAAAATACTAAGGAATAAATGAAACATTAAAGAAAATATAAAATTTTAACATCTATGGAATAAATATAACTGAAATTTTACCCCACGTATATTCTTCAAAATCTTAATCAAATAAGAATAAATCTAAATTCCTTAACCAAACATATTATATGTTTTTCAGGATGGGAATTTATGGAACACATGAATAAAACCTTGAAATTGAGATATATCCTCCTCTAATATACCTAGGTATTTGGATGGTATTGAGAAATATTTTTCAACTCAAGAATTACATGAACACTTTTTTTATTTCTCTATATCAATTGTAGTATTAGAATAATAAACAAACCAACCTCATCCAAACCTAATAAATATTTTTAAAGAAATCAATATAATTATTCAGAAAAATACATATTAATGGATGAGTGAAAAATATATTTATATGAAAATTAACTAATGGAATATTGTTTCACCATATAACCCAAAAATAATGAACCCATATATGGAAAATCTTCTATAGAATCGGTATAATTCACTCTGTTTGACTATTAATATGAGGATGGAACAAAATGCTAAATCATAATCAATATCCAAAAGTACACCAAATATGATTACACAGATATTAAGTAAAACAAGGATTATAATAAAATATGATCATCCTTGAAAAAAAATAATTTTCTCAAAAACCCTTATATAAAATTTCAAAAATAGAATTTTTGATTAACTCTATAATCTTTAAAAAATTAGATGAATTCATCAAATGATCCATATTCACCATATTGAATTATATCATACCTAAGTTTGGGAAAAAATACTAATGAAATGTATCATGATATCCTCCCACTTACACTAAGGAAAATCTAATGACTACCATATAGAATTATCAAAATGATGCTCGACCATCATCTTTTGACTATCTAAATACTAGGTAAAAAATTCAAACAAAATATTCTTCATGCCCATTAACCAAAACTAACTCCTAAAATAATAAAACATATTTTATGTACTATAATCCTCTACCAAAGGAGAGCTATGAAATTCATGAATGATATATCATGTAATTCTATAAGAAGTAATATATTCCCTTGAAATGACATCCAATGTTGATCATCCTTCGACCATCCCCAAAAAAAAGACTCACAATGAAAATGATCTCACCAAACCTCTTCCTCTTGATCTTCCAACATAAACTCTTCCAATTATATTACCATGGATGATGACACTATTATCTGATAGAGGAACCATCTACCACCAAATTAATCCATATTAATATGTTAAGATTAAATATTGTCCATCATCCTCCATTCATCGTTTGACACTATAACAATATATACATGTGACTTCCAACTTAGAACATAAACAACTATATTATCTTTCCCAATTTAATAGGAGATATCAATGTCTTAATCTAATAAGAAACTCTAAAAAAACTTCATTTCTATAGATTCAAAAACAATATATAATATCTTATATGACTAAGGGAAATAAAAAAAGTTGTTCCCATCTAATTCAATGTTTTCAAAGGTTTCATAATATGAGATAAATTGTGCATAAATATTATATAATAACTTATATGACTAAGGAAACTAAAAAAATCTAAAAAAATATTGCGATCTACCTGAAAGAAACCACCTCAATCTTCAAAGGTTACACTACCCAACCTTGATAAGAAAAAACATTCCCATGAAATGCAAATCTTGTGTCTAAAATGTTTATAGGGATAAATTTTTTTAGAGATTACATCACTGAAAGATTATTTAAATGATTAATTTATGTTCAAAAAGACATTCCAATGAATTTTATTATATAAATATTTTCTCCATAAAGATTACTAGAAATTAATCCATTAACTAATGAAACACCAATTTCATTAGACCCAATAATATAGTTGATGAATTCATGAAACTAAAAGGAGTAATCATGAACATAAATTGTTCATAATGATATCATATTTTATTATTTTGGAAATCTTCCTACTTCAAACTAATATATTAGTATCCTAACTGAAAATAGATATTTGATAACCAATGATATTACATGAATGATTCAAATAAATAACCAGTCATTGGTAGGGGATATTTAATCTTCATTATCACTTGATTCTACTAATGGTAGTAAATTCATAACCATATAGTTTTATCCCCTTATTTGTGAAAAAACTAAATAACTCTAAGGTGATATACATGGCTTGATTAAACCCTTTGAAACTAAATCTCTAATTTGAATCCATAACTCCCACAACTTATAAATAATTATTCTATATGGAAATATCAAAATCGAAAATACATCAGGCTCTTACTCTTCAAAAAAAATTAGTGACGCATTTGATGTGTGTTTTAACAACACTTTTCAGAAAGAAATAAAGGGAATCTTCCAAAACCTTTATAAACACCAATAATTTAACTTAAATTCATCTAAAAAACAACATATATAATTGCGAATTAAAAGTAATTACATATCTAAGATTCATCCCATGATGTTGATTGAAAATGAAGATAACATGATTTCTATACACATTCTAGAAAAAAAATCTTGACTAGATTAAATCAATAATTTTTAAAAGGTGGGGGAAATTCCCTTTTTATTGAATCATGAAAAAGTGCATGGAAGAATAAAAGTAGAAACATCAATTCAAATAGTATATCAAAACCTCTATCACGAGGTCCTAAGCTTTTTTTATAATCTTTTCAGTAATCCTTTTTTTGTCCTGCAGGGCCCCCCAATACAAATACACATCGAAACAAATAATCCGTACAATGGATAAAAATTTATAGTTATTTCCACATACATTATAAATATAAAAATGAATGTTAATACCCCATAATCATATCAAAATATGTAAACACATCATATAAGATATATTGAATTCCAAAAGTGTAGTCAACGCCAAAGGCACCTGAAGCCTATCTATCTTGATCCCCAACTAAATAAAAAAGTAGGTGTAATAAAAGTTTTCAAATTACCCTTATCAAAAAAATCAATATAAGAAATTTAAAAAATATTACAATGGTACATTGAATGATATTCATACCATATAACATTAGAAAATTTATAGAAATCATCTTCCAATACCCAATCCTTCAACACACAAACATTGATGATAACCACTACAATGAACGTGCTTTGTTTAGTATACATAAGTACACTATTTACACTCCTCATAAATCTTATTATGAAAATAATATCAAAGGTACACTTGAAGTGGGACGCTATCTCAACATTAAAGACAAAAATATTTTATATAGTTATGCTGTTAATGACCAAAACCATTATTGAAAGATCACAACATGAAATAGCTCTTGATAGAGTTCTAAGAAATGAAAACTCCAGATCAATGAAAAATTTAGTAGATACATACTAATCTATGTCCAGAAAATAAACTATCTGAATAACCAAGTTCACCCATACATATATATTCCCTTCATGAAACTCTTATGACCTCCCTCTCAAGAAAAATCCGTTTTGATAGAACTTTCTCTATTATATCATCCTTTTCAAACACCTCGAGCCACATCAATAATGTAAATAGAGTGACATGAAACTGGATTTATATACACAATACCTCCTCAAAATGTAACACAAGAGTCTCATTATAGTGAATCTAATTTTTTTTGGATTTTTCCTTTTAATATTTATATTTAGATATCTGGATTTATCATAAGAGTCAGTGTGATATTTAGGTTTATTAGGACCATATAATTAATATATTAAAAATATTAGTATATTTATTTTCACACACACACACACACCATTTTACCGTTATTGATTATCCCTTTTTGGACTGTAAAATGAGTAATTTGAGACCATGGATGATTCTAGAACATGTCATTTATCTAGACATGACCAAAGTTGTGTCAACGTTGGATGTTCCAAGGGAGGTGACCATTGGATGGTGTGTTTAATGAAATAAATAATTTATTTATTTTAAATAAATAACCTAATATAAATCCATATCTATAAATTCTCTATTATGAAAAATCACAATGGTTAGACATGTAACCCTCTGAGTATTAGATAAGAGGACCAACCTTCTTCATTAGCGGATTGTATTAGAGAATGAGAAGTTGTTAGATCAAGGTGTATCAACACACATCATCCATAATAAGTGTCTTCATCTTTGTTTATTGTGTTCTTCACCAAAAATCAATCTGAAATCAAGGTATGGAATTCTATTTAAGGACATATAACCTATTTTTTCATGCATTGATTTAATTATCTACTTAATTGATCTAAAATCATTTTGTATTCACACAGGTCCATTTCATATTTACTATTATTTTTGTAAATGTTTTTCTTTATATGCCTTCCTATCACCCTTGGATATCCCATTTATGTGATAATTGTCCAAGAATTCTTGTCCAATTAAGGATTTAAATTATTCTTCTATATTTCTCCCCACTGTTCTTCATATTTTTCACTATTGACCCATAATGTCACAATTTTTTATTTACGAAGTGGGATTAAGTGCGATAAAACTCCAAAATTTTTAACAATTGTATGAATGGAATATGAGATAGGGATTTATGGATGGGTCATGATGTATTGTGAGTAATTAATCCTGGATTTGGGATCTAGACTGATTATGATAAGTGTTATGGGATGTGCGGTATCTCACAGAAAAATTATAGAATTTTAAATTCCGTCCATTAGAGGCTAGGAATCGACGAAAAGAAGTGTGACCCTTAATTTTTGAGAGGCTATAGGTTAGATTTTACAAATGATATGGTGTTTTTGGATCCTCATAATTAAATTTAGTTTTTTATAGAGAAATATACTACAAAAAATGTACTGTTAATAACATAAGTCGGTTAGACCCCTGGTTGCAATGAATAAAATTTCAGGAAAAGATAAATATTACACACTTGGTGGACCTTACTACACGTTGTGTGACCCTGTTCTACAATATTGGAGTAAACATTATGCATAAAAATGTATAAAAAATGGCAATAAATATGGGAATTGACAGAGTACATAGACTTGATTGTGTACTCATAAACATCCTAGATTCCCAGAAACAACCATGTACACGAGCATAAGATAATGTACATGGGAATGATCAGCAGATCATGGGTAGGGTCTAGGTGGATGGGACAGTAAGTGTAAAACTATAACACACCATGTAATGAGACATTAATTACCATTATATGTCAATGGGAGAACACAAATAGGAAATTAGGTGAGGTCACACAACATATGTCCCCATGTACACACCACATACATATCCAAATAACTTTTTCCCCACATATCGCATTCATTAGAAATTGTATTTAGGCCCGTGAGTAGCATTTTCCAAGTGTTTTTATATATAGAATATGATGGTTTCCTTAATTAAGGAATGTGATATATGACGTGTGGTATTTTGAGTGTAATGAATCTTCACATGACACATGATCACAATAGTGATCTGGGTGGTATCTTCTGGGTGATGTTAGTGTTAGTACTAGCCCGTTCCATTAGCGAACATGTTTCCCATACTATTTAGATAGGATGAGATAGTATTCTACCATACTATTGGGTGTGGTTCATCTATCTAAAGAGTATAAAATCCCCATTTTTGAGCTCTACTGGGGACCATGTCATCCACATGATTTGAGGAACCCTCAGTTTTGTAGCGCAGTGGCAAGGGGTTATCCCATCTACATAGTTCTTGTGAGGTTTTTCATGATGCTGGGAATCCGACATGGAATATTTGGGTTACATAATAAAAATTCAACTATGGATAGGCTTTGTGATGTGGATCCTCTTTCCTTATCTACTGTGTTTCATTATGGGATAGATGTGCTTGGGTTTCATTTCATTATTACTATGTATTGAGATGACCTATGTTGTTTCTTTCAATTACTTTAGTTTGGAGTTTTGGTTAATCCTAATTTGTATGTTTATACACACCCATACATGGGATTTCCCCAATCATATCATGTCTTGTGTAGACTATTGGATGGTCAATTTGGACATCAGTGAGGGTTGATTCTATGCATGTGATGAGAGGGGTCCCATGAAACATGATTTATTGACCCATTATAATGAGATTGGTGTATTGATAGTAAAAGGACTATAATGGAAGAGGTATCACCATGATCATGGATATCCCAGGTATGGTTTGGTAGGACCCCCTAGAGTTGGTACAAACCAAGGAGGAGGCATAGATCAAGAGGTGGGATCTTATATTTGAGGGCGAAACTAAGAGATAGTTTGACCACCACCACCATCAAACATCCCACATTAGGACCACCGATTTTGTAGTCAAGGATGTGGGAAATTTCACTCTATGGAGGGCTATGACTAGGCTACACACAAGATGATTCAAGGAATGATTTATGTATTTTCAATTTTTTCCATAGTACTATTATACATAGGTTTGAGTCATTACTTTATTTCATTATCCCTTGTGTGAGATATGGAGCTTCCAGTTGATTCTTTAGTATTGAATCTACTGCTAAAGGTTTTTATTGTGAGTGATTATTTTATATGACTTGTATTCCGGTAGTGAGAGATGATGCTCAGTGGAGATATGTTCTCATTGTACAACTTGGTCGTCATGATAAAACATGATCACCATGTCTTGGGGATGGAATGTTTGTCTATGGTTTGGGCCCATATTAACTAAGATTTCTGATGAGTTAGATAATTTCAAATAGACAATACATTATTCTCCATTGTGGCTGAGAGAGATCTCATGGTGAAGCGAGTGCGTCATGTGGATAGGAATATGCAACCCATCTCCCATTTTTTTGGTGATTTTAGACAATTGTGTAGTGGGATCTTAAGGTATCATGATTCCTTTGTTTATGGAGGAATTTTTATATGTCTTCCATAAGGATGGTTTGGGACTATATATTTGGTGGGAGATATAATTATAAATTAACTTACTCCATGTGATTGAACCTATAATTTCTAAGGAATATTAGATAGAACATAATGATCTCTAGGAGATGAGGGTGCATTTTGATAACCTTTGAGATAAGGGTTTAATTAGACCCAGTGTTTCCCCCTAAGAATATATAGTTTTGTTTGTTAAAAAAGTGGATGAGATCTTAAGTCTTTATGATGATTATAATCACCTAAACAAGGAAATTATAATGACAAAATACCCCTTTCCATGTTCTTATGACCTCTTTGACAAGTTAAGTGGCTTGAGTTGGTTCTTTAAGAGAAATCTCAGATCTGACTACCACTAGGTGAGTCTTAATGGGGATGATATTCTTAATAATTTATTTATACAACTACAGATACTATGAGTTTGTATTAATACATTTTAGTGTGAAACATTTCCTCTCTATGTTTATGTTGCTTATAAATAATATATTCTATCCATATTTTTAATTATTTTTAGTTTTCTTCATTAATTACATACTCAATTACTCTTCATCAGAGGAGGACTATTTAAAGAATTTGGGTATGGTCGTAGACTTACATAAAAAGAACTAACTTTATTATAAAAGCATTAATTTCCATTTTGGTATCTATGAGTTTCACATTATTGTGAATTTCATCCCCGAGAATGGATTATTTGTGAACATAATGAATATTTATGTAGTCATTTGTTGGGATAAAACCAAGATCTTTTTAGAGGGGTGCGGATTTCTTATCTTGGTACGACACTAATGGAGGTTCTTTGTAAAATTATATTCGATATAAGCCCCTTTGACCACTATAACATAGAAGTGGTAGTTTTTTATTTAGAGTGATTAGTGTTAGATATCCTTCATAGAGTTAAGTCTGAGGCTGACCAATTCTTTTGTGTTTAGGTTACCAAATGAGGGAATCAAGTACATAGTGTTTTGCGATGACTATTGAGATGGGATTAGTTTTTTGTTGATGCATAGGTGGGAAGTGATATCTTATGGTTCAATTTATTTGATACCCTACAAGAATAAATATGTCAATCATGAACTATAGTTGGAAGTGGTAGTCTTTTATCTGAAGACGTGCGCAATCTATCTTCTAGGGGAGATCTTTTTTGTATAGTCTGACCACCATAGTCCTAGGTACATCTTTAGTCATAGCGATATTATCATGAGATATAATCCATGTTTGGAGTTCTTATAGTTCAATTTATTCTAGATAGTATATATTATAATAAGGTAAATGTAGTGTATGATTCCCTTAGTAGGGATTATTTTTCTCTCTTAGAGGAGAGGCTTCTGAGTAGTTGGACTCAATACAGCTAACCCCATTAGAGGCTATGGGGGATGTTCTCCTTTAAAAAATTGTTTAGACTCAAATACTTATTCAACATGTAATAGAGTTTATTTGGGAGTTATTGATTTTGAGGTTCTCAATGACCTAATATCCTTAGTATACTTACATAATGGATCAATGAATGAGAGGATCATTTTATCCTTTTCTAGGGACATATAGTGCTTCTGGTTGCGTTATGAGAGGAGGTAACGAGGGAGTTTCCCATAATCCCCTTGGTTATACAACCATGTGTGGAAAATATGTATAAATACCATTATTCAATGTTTTGATTCTCTTTAATGAGATTAATCATTAATGATTTTGTCTCTATGTGTCTCACATTTCACCTAGTGATTGGCTAAGAACATGGGTTTGATAGGTTTTACACAGCCTCTTGAGATCTTAAAGTGGAAATATGATTACATTTTCATTGAATTTTTGATAAGGATTCCACATAAATCCAAAGGCTACAATTCTATCTAGGTGATTATTGACCATATAACAAAGTGGGAATATTTCCATGAAATCAAATTTAAGGGTTTAGGGATAAGAGTTTAGTGATTTTTTTTAATGGGGGATCATTTTGATTCACGTGGAATTCTTGATGATCGTCATTGACTGTGATTATTAGTTTAAATACCAGTTGTGCAGAGGTCTACAAAACAATTTTGAGACACAGTTGTGGATGAGTACAATGTTTCAATGTGATACAGATTTAATGACCAAAAATGTGATCCTGGTGTTGTGGGATATTCTAAGGGTTTGTGTGATGGAGTTTTACCAGAGCTGGTAGGATCACTTGACATTGGTAGGGTATTCTTTTAACAACAACTATCAGTGTAATATAGACATGAAACCTTTATAGGTCTTTTATAGAAGACTCTATAGGTCACCCCTTTGCTGGACTAAGACTAATGATACATATCTTTCTAAGAAAGTGATTATGGATGTGACAATGGATAAGGTTCATGTTATCTATGAGCATATGAGGACAACTCAGATCATACACAAATTTTACATAGATCAATATTGTATTCTATTGGGGTTAGAATAATGAAACCATATTTTATTTAAAATGTCCCCATGCTGAGGATTAGAAAGGTTTATCTGGGGAGGAAAGCTTTTTTTAAGGTTTATCAGGCCATTTGATCTTATAAATAGGGATGATTAGGTTTCCTACTAGCTAGACTTATTCCCTTTTTGAACTAGGTTCATTATGTATTCTATGATTCATATTTTTTGAGATATATGTATAAAAAATAAAAATTTATTGATTAGACTGAGATAGAAATTTAGGATGGATCCACCGTTAGAGAATATGTTGTAGAGAATAAGGATTTTTAGGAGAGGATGATGCATTGAAATACAATCCAATTTCACCACGTACTTTGGATGAATAAGAGCATGAAAGAGAGATCTTAAGAGTGATAGAGTTATATGTGAACTCTGTACCCCATCCTTTTTTTATAGATCAGGATTTTAGGGATAAAACTTGATGGAAGGTAGAATGTAGACATTCGGGTCTTGATAGATTTTCTATCTAATATTTATATATATATATATATGAATTTATTTTTAGAGTTGTTGTGGTGTTTTTTTTCATGGTAAAATGGAATTAATATAATAAAAATATGAGTATTTTTTTTCATGTGTCCTCATCATTTCAGTGTTTATGGTTTTCCTATTTCTAGTTCATCAAATAAAAAATCTAAGTCCATTTTTGATTCCTAAACATTGGGGTTTACCCTAGGTGAGACCCAAGGTTGGTCGTCATCATAAATTCTGAAAGAGGTTACCTTTGGGGAGAGTGTTTATAAAATAAATAAATAAATAATTGATTTTAATAAAATGGCCTATTCTAAATCCCTCTCTATAAATTCCATGGTTTTAAAATTGTTGGTTTTGTTCGATAACCATGGTAGGATTTTAGAAGAGGACCATCGTTCATTAGTAGAAGATCATATTTGAGATTGAAGAGAAATCAGATCAAGGCAGATCGAGAGGTAGTGAACATAATAGGTTTTTTCAATATTGTAGAATATTTTATTTAGAAAAGATCGATCCATAATTAAGGTAGGGAATGTTATCTATTGAGGTTCAGACAATATTATTCCATTAAAATATGTAATTATCTACATAACTATTCTGTGATGTTTTGATATTTGCTTGAACCCATTTAATAATTTGAATTTCTAAAATCAAATTATTCTCACAATTCCTTGCTCTTACCCTTGGATATCTCATTTATATGATCATTTTCCATGAAATGTTATAAAATGGAGGATTAACCCTTTGATCTTGGTGATAAAATGATGGATTTCATGGTGGTGAAGGTAGATAAAGATCTATATGAATAAATTGATTTTTCTATGAAAAAATTTACTTGATAGTGTGTACTATGAAGAACACATTCCAAAGAGTCTTCGAACTATGTCAAATAGGGGTTTAGTTGAAGATAAATGTCAAACACTAGGTGGGCCCATCTACACACCATGTGACACTACGCTAGTCTCTCGACATGCACTCTGAGAGTACAAAGGTTCGCATAAGGCCATACAAATAGGAACAAATAGAGTTCACAGTCTCCTCTGGGCACTCAAAAACGTCCATGATTCATAGACAAAACAATGTAAACTGGAATGATAGGACATACACAATAATGATCAGAAGATAATGAGAGGGCTTGAGTGGCAAAGATATTCCATATAAAACTAGTACATATTATATAGTGAGATATAGATATCTAATACTTGTAAAGTGATGAAGACAACTAGGAAATGAGGTGATGTCACATGTTATGTGACCCCTTGTACATTCCATGTACTTATCCTATTAAATTTTTAATCTTGTACATCAAAATTCTGGATTCAAAATTTGGCATGTGAGTAGGCTATCATGAGTGTTTTCCCATGGAAAATATGTTGGTGGTTATTGTTGTGGAATAAAATGAAAAATGTGAGGTGTTTTGAGTGTGAAATTTCTTCAAGTGATGCTTGACAATGGTAGTGATTGGGTTTAGATCATCAGAGTGATACTAGATCTAGTACTCCCCTATCTCACCCAAGTGTGGGCCCCAATTATTCTTATATAAGTAGAATAATTACTTCACCATTGTAGGGTGAAATTACACTATCTGTGGAGTGGTACCCCCCATCCTTAATTTTAGGTAGGGAGTGGGACCTGCCCAAATATTATGGTTCCCTTGGTTTGTGATAATGATGATAAGGGATGAGCCCCTCCACATATATTCTTGTAAGGTTATTCATGATGTTGGGCATCTGAGATAGCGTCTTGGAGATACAGTAAGTATAATAAACTATGTAAGGGCTATGAGATTTATATCCCCTATCTCTCACTACTAGGTTTCTTTTTGAGAATATATGTGTTGGATGTTTAGTTACGTCATTGTATGGGATGATATAAGACTTTTTATGTCTTTATATTACATCCTTTTTGGTTTTTGGGTCATAATTCTGGGTATGTATATAACCAACCATGCATGGGATTTTTCTGGACATGTCATGACTTGTGTAGATGATTGATAGATTGATAAAGACATCGATGTATCTCAATGGTACATGGGTGCATCGATCACATATGGTGGAACATAATGTGGATTATGTGTTGGGTTCTATTAGGTTATATATTTTATAGTTGTTGTTAGTTTGGGATTTTATATCAAGATGAGCATGTATTTTCCCCTTTTTATGATTTTTATTCAAACTGTTACGCTTTGATGTATTATCTAGAGTTTATTACATGAATTATTTTAATAAATATGTTATAGGTTTTTAATAATTTTTAATTTTTCATAGAGATTATTGTGTGCATGTGTGTGTATAGATACATTTTTAAAGCACACCCCATTTTACTTATTCCTTCTCAGAACATGTTTCTATCCCCAAGACTATTAGAGGCATGCTTGGGGTTTTCACACCATAACTTCCACTAGTCAAGATGTACCTGTTGGGTTGGGTTGTGAATTCCCTCAAATCGAGGAAATGTTAAAATTATATAAAATAATTTCATGAAATCAAATTATAGACTCCTTCACATTGGATCATACCAATTGGAGAGAAAAAACTCCAATCAATAAAAAAATTAAATATTTAATCGCGGAACTTGACATAAATTTATCATGAAATATTTTTCTTGATATAACTAAATCATTATAATATCTAATAAAAAAGATCCTCCATTGATGAGACTGTAAAGACCCGTAAAATTCAAGGGAAATTGTTTCTTAATTTTCTTTAGAATTTTACAAGAGCGCGGTTTCTGACGGCACCAGATTCCGAGGCCCGGTGTGCCCGGAATCAACTTCCAAAGATTGGCTCGGGTACTTTCAGTGAACGAATGTGCGGATTTTTCTAAATTTTGAATCGGTGCCCAGAATCGAATTCCAATTGCACCGATCAACTCGCAGTACTGATATTCTCTTAAGGAGACCTTTTCCAAGGTTGCGTTTTATGCGGGAAGAATGTTAGTTTTGGGGGAAATTAGAAGAAGTTAAATAAATTGTGGAACACAATTTATTTTTTTTAACTTTGTTGGTTATTTTCTCCCATAGGGAGTTAGAGGTGGGACCCACATCCACATAACTTCCCTTAAACTCCCCAATAACTCCACTCAAATTAATTTTGACAACTTGTGTTATTCATTAAGATGAGTTATTGAATTTCAAACTTTTGAAATTCAAAGAGGTTAGAATGTGTGAATAAAATAAGGCTTAGACTTATTTTATTTTGGTTAGTATCTTTTGCCACCTTGAGAGGATTTTGAATCATTCTTCATCTTCTTCAACCTTGACGAAGAATGTGAAGAACACTTAGGCTCCGACGAAGAACGCCGTCACCATAGAAGAGAAAGACGTTTCGTCTCTTCTCTTCCTCACAACCGGTGTGTTTCCGAAGATCGACGACGCCGCTTCTTTCGATCTTCTTCCTGTGTCAACTAAAGGAGACACCGCTTCTTCCTAGGGCTTTCTCCGTCAGCTTACGAAGCTTCTCCAGTGACGTACCTCTTCGGACGCACCTTGACGTCAATGGAATCGACGTACGATTACCGCAACGCCCGACCTCCGCGACGCTTGTCTTCCGCGGCTTGTTGACGTGCTCCGCTCTTGATACCGAGGTAGGGGAATATTGTTATTTTATTAAATATTTTCTGTTCTTGATTCTAGCATGTCGAACTTCGTGTTTAATCAAATAAATGTTATCGTTTAACGAGAGGGGGCCGGACAGCAGAAACACGGCTTAACCCCCTCCTATGTTCATGTTTTTTCCCTTGCGGATGGAACGGGATTGCGTGGTGCAGTCGCACCACGCGGGAATCACATGGCAAGTATTGCACGGCACCATCACGCCGCGCTGTGGAAAGAAATTCAAGAACGCGACGCCGTCGCGTCGAAGGAAGTCGAAGGCGCCGCGGAGGAGGGACGCGGTGTCGTCGCACCGCACCGGACGACAAGGGCCGAGGCCGGTTCCGGGCCGCGGCGAAGCTTGATGACCGACGGCCAACCGGGCCGCCGTTATCGGAGCCGGAAGGGGACCGACCACTGCCGGTCCCGTTGAGAGGGAGCCGACCAGCCAGGTCGGCCCGGCCAGAAAGGAGAAATCCTGGGGAAATAAATTCCCCCGGCCAGCTCAACGGCCCCCCATAATGAGCGGGGGGGGGGGGGGGGGGTTACGCAAGGGTGGCAGGCGCCCCCCATTTTTTTCAATCAGCTCGGCCGAAGCCGAGCTGGCAGCGCGCTGGGGGCGCTTCCCCCAGCTGGACCGGCACCTGGCCGGTCTGACAGGCCGGGCCGGGCCAGGTCGACCCTGTCCGGGGCGGGTCGACCCGGTTCGGGCCGACCGGGGGGTCTCGGGCCGGGTCGGCCCGGGCCCGAAACCCCTGATACCGAACTGTTTAGGTTCAAATGCCCATAACTCGGGCTATGGACCTCCAAACGACGCGCCTTCAGTGGTGATGCGATCTTTGGATTGAGATGGTCGTTTAAGTATATCACACTCAAGGTTTCAGAATACTTTGAGTTCGGCCGGGTTGGTTCGTACTCGAAACCAACCGGGCCCTCTGAGCGGAAACGCTCATATCTTGAGCTATGAACGTCTGATTGACGTGCCGTCAGCTTTGTTGAGTTCCTCTTAGTGAGACAGATCTTTTTGGCATACTCCGCCCGAGGTTTGGACATAGGTGGAGTATGGTTGGGTTGGTTTTTCCTTAAAAACCAACTGAGCCCCTAGAACGAAAAGGCCAATAACTCTCAGACCGGGCGTCCAATTGACGCGCCGTCTGTTGCATTGAGTTCCTGTTGTAGATAAGGAACTTTTGGATACATCAACTCTGGACTATGTGATAGTTGATGTATCAGCCTCTCGGCTCATGGAGCGGACCCTCCCGAACGAGCTTGTTGTGTGCGGGAACCCTAGAGCTGGCTGCGACTGCTACTGCGACTGCTACTGTGACTGCGACGACGACTGTGCAGAGATCCTCAGTGGATTTGATGACGATGACTACAACACTCAGCGATCCTGTGTGGATCAGTTCTACCAATCTTGTGTGGGTCCGATCCTATGTGGGTCAGCGCTCAGCGGTCCTGTGTGAACGAGCGCCTACAGATCCTGTGTGGGTCCGATCCTGTGTGGGTCTTTGCGGGGGTTAGTACCTAACGATCCTTTGTGGTTCTGACGACTTAGATGGATCAGTGATCATCTCTATCGTATACGAAGATGTATACCTGTGTGAGCTGAATCCTGTTTACCTTCCTGTGTGGATTGTGTTGTGCTATCCTGTGTGGATTACGTTTTTCTTTCCTGTGTGGAATACGTATAATTTCCTGTGTGGACTGAGTTGTACTTGGGCTCGGAGGATGGAGCGTACTGGAATTGATGACTTAGGTATATGTATGGGCATATACCTAAGCAGTGTCGGTTGTTACATCGTGTTTGTATCTTTCCTTTGTGGTTTATCCTTTGTGGATTTTGGAAGACCTTCGGGGGTCTTGGGGTCCCTACTGAGTAGCTTATACTCACCCCTGGACGGGCTATGCCCGCACTACGTTATGTTGGTTGCAGACGACGGACAACGTTGATCGTGGTTGAGGCTTGCAGAGCAAGACGGTACTTGGAGGTGGACCACTGGGCGGGACGTGCTCGGAGCGGACGGCGGGACCCGAGGAGCAGTGGAGCTATCTGTACCCACCCTTCAGGTGGGATTTCCAGTGGACAGCTCGGTGTAGCGGCTTTACTTTACAGTTGATTTTTTCCCTTTCGAGTTGTACTTTATAGTTGGGCTTGTATTTCCGGCCCCTTTTACTTTTCCGCACATTCAGTTGTACACTGTTTTTACTTAGTGTTTACCTTTCCACTTGCTTACTCTGTGGTGCTTGTTTACTTCACAAAGGCAATGCCTTCCCTTTTTACCGGGATTTATGCCTTGGTGCTAGTCGCCAGCCCCTGGCCTATGGAAGGCGGGCATCGGGTAGTCACGACACGGGCCCCGAGAGTGGGTCATGACAAATTGGTATCAAAGGAGTTCGGTTCTACCGCGAACTCTGATATTTTCTATGTGAAGCAATAGTGTTTAGTGTATTGAGTGTGGATATCTGTCCAGGGAGTCCAGTGTTGGTGCGGCGGGTGACGTATCTGTACACCAGGACCCTGACTTCTGATTTCCGACTGAATGCACAAAAACATTGATTGCCTGTGTGTTTCAAAGTTTTCTTTGTGATTACTTTATATCATCTCCCCAGGTATATTGTTCTGACCATGGCGCACCTGTTTTCTTTTTCAGGATGGCCCCACGATGGCAGCCAGCTAGGGTTCCGAGAGTCGAGCGTGATGCCATCCCACCGAGCGACGATGCCTTGGTGCAGGGCCCTTTGTTAGCAGTGGCACCGGTGGTAGCACTACCCTCCGATCCACCGATACATCAAGCACCAGCCACTGACGATGCACGTCGTCTCAGCGCACTACATGAGTTTCAGTGCCAGCGACCACCCAGGTTTCGAGGGGAGATAGACCCCCAGGCAGCCGAGGACTGGCTGGAGGCAGTGGTATGAGTTTTCAGGCTAGTGAGGACACCAGCAGACCTCATGGTGATCCTCGCTGCGAGCCTACTCCATGAAGAAGCGGGCCGATGGTGTAGCTTGATGCTCTAGGTGCACGATGAGGCATCTCTACTTTGGACGGACTTTGAGATCCTCTTCCGCTCGGAGTTCTTCCCAGCCACCCTCCGTGCGGTTGGCATTCAGGAGCTTCTTCAGCTGCGGCAGGGCAGCATGACGGTCGCTCAGTACTCAGCGAGATTTACCGATCTCTCGCGCTACTCGACCGACATGGTACGGGACCCATTCTTCCGGGCCTGGACCTTCGAGCAGGAATTGAGACACGAGAACAGGGCATCACTGATCTCCCTCAGCATTCCGACTCAGATAAGAGTACTGGAGCGGGCCCTTTTGATCGAGAGTTCTCTTGCTGAGTCTACACCAGCACCGAGACCCACCGCAGGGCGGCACGTAGTAGATTCTTCTGCAGAAAGTAGTCGATGGATGACTCAGGGGTCCAGGAAGAACAGACCCTCAGGCAGACGACCTCAAGACACTGGATCAACTGTGCGGGGAACACAGCGCGGAGTCAGTCTTTCGAGAGGCAGACAGGGTTACTCGTGCGGCAGGCAGGGCCACATGGCTCGTGACTGCCCGACCCGTCGTGCCGAGGAGCAGTAGACGGTTGAGGAACCACCGAGACAGAGGCAGAGGGTCGACCGTGGCGGTCCGCAGGGAGGAGGCAGACGAGGTAGTGGAGCTGGCCGAGCAGCAGGTGGTGGGCGACGCGTTGAGGATCTACCACCACCACCACCACCAGCAAGAGGTCCTCCCCGACAACAGGGAGTCGGCGGGCAGAGACAGGCACAGCTCCAGACAGCAGAGGCCTACGACCACGACGCACCAGAGATGATTTGAGGTATTATCTGTGTCTATTACACCCTTGCTGTAGTTCTTATAGACACAGGAGCGAGTCACTCTTTCATAGACGTTGCCCTTATTCGGAGCTCGGAGATTCCGACAGAGCCGTTGGCTCGATCCATACGGCTAGAGACTTCTACGGGAGTAGACTCGATGATTACACACTAGTCCCGGTAGTGTGAGCTTACTCTAGGAGGCGAGAGCTTCGGCTGGGATCTTCTTGTAGCAGTGTCGAGGCCTTACGAAGTCATCTTTGGCATGGATTTGTTATCTACGGTCCATGCATAGATTGACTGTTTTAGGCGCAAGGTGCGATGTGTACGCACCGACAGAAGCAGGTTCACCTTCCCGGCGAGAAGGGATCCTTTGTAGCACAGGATGGACTTCTGTGGAGGAGAGGACATCCTATCACTCATCAGTTGGCTAGCCTCATCCTAGGAGCAGTTGACGTGCAGAGTCCTGGTTTTCCTGCAGTGGTGGATCAGTTTGCGGACGTTTTTTCCGACGACGTTCCAGGATTACCTCCTCGCAGGGAGGTAGACTTTTATATTGACATGTACCCCGGGACAGCCCTGATATCATCTCCAGCATATCGGATGGCCCCCGCTGAGCTTCAAGAGCTACGGGTATAGTTGGAGGACTTGTAGGGCAAGGGGTTTATCTGACCCAGTGTTTCACCCTGGGCTTACCCGATTTTGTTCGCCAAGAAGGCGGACAGGAGCTTGCGACTTTATGTTGACTATCGTCGCCTGAACCAGGTGACATTGAGGAACAAGTATCCGCTACCGAGGATTGATGAACTCTTTGATCTGCTCAAGGGAGCATGGTGGTTCTCAAAGATAGACCTCAGGTCAGGCTATCATCAGCTCAGAATTAGAGATGAGGACGTGTAAAAGACGGCCTTCAGATGTCAGTATGGCCACTATGAGTTCATGGTTATCCCTTTCGATGTAACCAATGCTCCAGCAGTGTTCATGGCCCTCATGAACAGGATCTTTCAGCCATACCTCGATCGATTTGTCATGGTCTTCATTGACGACATTCTGATTTACTCGAAGACTGAGGAGGAGCATGCCTACCACTTGCGGGTTGTACTAGACACACTCCAAGAGCACCAGCATTATGGTAAGCTCTCGAAGTGCCGGTTCGGGATACATGAGGTCCACTTCTTGGGGCACGTCATCTCTGAGGCGGGAGTTGCAGTGGATCCTGCGAAGATTGAGGTAGTGTTAGCTTGGGAGCCACCCAGGAGCGTGACGGAGGTGCGGAGTTTCTTGGGACTAGCTGGATACTACCGGAGATTCGTGCCAGACTTCTCTAGAGTTGCGGCAGCACTCTCAGCTTTAATGAATAAGGGGAAACCCTTCGTGTGGTCAGACATATGTCAGCAGAGCTTCCAGGAGCTTAGACAGAGATTGACCAGCGCACCTATCTTGAGGTTTCCTGAGGATAGAGTAGGGTACGTAGTATACTGCGATGCATCAGGGACCGGACTCGGATGTGTTCTGATTTAGGAGAGGGCATTGATCACCTATGGATCATGTCAGTTGAGGCCGCTTGAGCAGAACTACGCTACCCATGATCCGGAGTTAGCAGCAGTGGTCTTCGCTCTGAAGACATGGTGACACTATCTGATGGGCGAGTTCTTTACAGTATTTTCTAATCATCAGAGTCTTAGGTATATCTTCTCACAGAAGGACCTGAACCTGAGACAGTAGCGATGGCTCGAGTTCCTCCAGGACTATGACTTTGAGATAGTCTATACTCTTGGGAAGGGGAACGTAGTAGCCGATGCCCTCTGCAGGAGGACAGGCATTCAGCTACTTGAGGAGGTGATGGATCAGCTAGCCTATTTGCAGACATCTTTCATGGATAGATATGGAGCAACCTTCCTTCAGTCACTCACAGTCACTCCTCCACTTCTACAGCAGGTCAGAGAGGCACAGCGTGGGGATGCTAACTGTGAGACGCGGCATGCACAGATATCCTCAGGATAGGTACCTGATGGTTTCTCCTTTGGAGCAGAGCACGAAATCCTTTTTAGAGGACGTACCATGGTACCCGTTTCTTTACGGGAGGAGGTGTTGAGAGAGTTTCACACTTCTCCCTTGGAGGTACATCCTAGAGTGGAGAAGATGTACCAGGATCTCAGACGACAGCACTGGTGGCCAGGCATGAAGAAGGCTGTGGCAGAGTTCATTTCTCGATGCCTCACCTGCCAGCAGGTGAAGGCTGAGCACCAGGTACCAGCAGGCTTGGTACAACCCTTGGAGGTCCCAGAGTGGAAGTGGGACATGATATCTAAGGACTTCGTGACTGGACTTCCACACACTTCCAGAGGTCACGACTCCATCTGGGTGATTATCGACCGACTCACCAAGTCGTCTCACTTCTTACCCATCCGAGAGCAGGGCTCAGTGGAGAGATTAGGATGTCATTACATTCAGAAGATTGTACGGCTTCACGGTGTTCCATCATCTATCGTCTCCGATCGTGATGCTCGCTTTACTTCCCAACTTTGGAAGGGGTTGCAGGATGCGTTCGGGACGCAGCTACGTTTGAGCTCAGCCTTTCATCCTCAGTCAGATGGTCAGATGGAGAGGACCATTCATACTCTCAAGGACATGCTCCGTGTATGTGTCCTCAACTTTGGTCGTAGCTGGGAGGACCACCTACCCTTGGTGGAGGTTGCGTTCAACAACAGCTACCACTCCACCATCGGGATGGCACCGTACGAGGCATTGTACGATCGGCCTTGTAAATCTCCCTTGTGTTGGACAGACCCTGGGGAGTAAGCACTTGTGGGACCAGAGATGGTCTAGGCCATGACAGAGAAGGTCCAGGTCATCCAGGAGCGGATGAGCACAGCTCAGAGCCGGCAGAAGTCTTATGCTGACAGGAGGCGGAGGCCACTAGAGTTTGAGGATGGCGACCACATCTTCTTGCGGGTCTCACCTCGACATGTTATACAGATATTTGGACGAGGTGGAAAGTTGTCTCCATGCTTCATCGGACCATTCCAGGTCCTCAGCAGGATAGGCGAGGTGGATTATCGTCTGGCTCTACCACCTCAGTTGCACTGGGTGCACGACGTCTTCCACGTATCTTAGCTGAGGAGATACGTGCACGACCCGATGCACATCATTGACCATGGGGAGCTTGACGTTGACGATGGTGAGACTTTTACCGAGGTCCCGGTGGAGATCGAGGATCGATAGGAGCAGGTCCTACGTGGACGGTCGATTCCTCTGGTGCGCATCAGATGCAGCACGGGAACCTCCAGGAGAGCACTTAGGAGCGAGAGGCTCAGATGCGTGCTCAATACCCTCATTTGATTCCCTAGTTTTGATGTATCTTTATAGGGACGTAAAGCCCTGAGGTGGGAGTAATGTAAAGACCCGTAAAATTCAAGGGAAATTTTTTCTTAAATTTCTTTAGAATTTTACAAGAGCGCAGTTTCTTACGGCACCGGATTCCGAGGCCCAGTGTGCCCAGAATCAATTTCGGAAGCTTGGCTTGGGTACGTTTAGTGAACGAACGAGCTGGTTTTTCTAACTTTTGAACCGGTTCCCGGAATCGAATTCCAAGGGCACCAATGAACTCGCAGCATCGATATTCTCTTAAGGATACCTTTTCCGAGGTTGCATTTTACGCAGGAAGAAAGTTTGTTTTGGGGGAAATTAGAAGAAGTTAAATAAATTGTGGAACACAATTTATTTTTGTAACTTTTTTTGGTTATTTTCTCCCAAAGGGAGTTAGAGGTGGGACCCACATCCACATAACCTCCATTGAGAGGATTAAGTGTGGTGGGGCCCACACGAGCCCTAACTCTTCAACTTCCCTTAAACTCCACAATAACTCCACTCTAATTAATTTTGACAACTTGTGTTATTAATTAAGATGTGTTATTGAATTTCAAACTTTTGAAATTCAAAGAGGTTAGAATGTGTGAATAAAATATGGCTTAGACTTATTTTATTTTGGTTAGTATCTTTTTCCACCATGAGAGGATTGGGAATCATTCTTCATCTTCTTCAACCTTGACGAAGAACGCGAAGAACACTTTGGATCTGACGAAGAACACCATCACCATAGAAGAGAAAGAAGTGTCATCTCTTCTCTTCCTCGCAGCCGGTGTGTTTCCGAAGATCGACGATGCCGCTTCTTTCGATCTTCTTCCTGTGTCAACGAAAGGAGATGCCACTTCCTCCTCGGGCTTTCTCCGTCAGCTTACGAAGCTTCTCCAGCGACGTACCTCTTTAGATGCACCTCAACGTCATTGGAATCGACGTACGATTACCGCGATGCCTGACCTTCGCGACGCTTGTCTTCCGCGGCTTGTTGACGTGCTCCGCTCTTGAAACCGAGGTAGGGGAATATTGTTATTTTATTAAATCTTTTCCATTCTTGATTCTAGCATCTCGAACTTCATGTTTAATCGACTAAATGTTATCGTTTAACAAGAGGGGGACGGACCGCACAAACACGGCTTAACCCCCTCCTATGTTCATGTTTGTTCCCTTGCAGATGGAATGAGATGGAGTGGTGCCGTCGCACCACGCGGGAATAACATGGCAAGTATTGCACGACGCCGTCGCGCCGCACCGTGTAAAGAAATTCAACAACGCGACGTCGTCGCGTCGCGTCGAAGGAAGTCGAAGGCGCCGCCGCCGGAGCGGAGCCGCGGCGGAGGGACGCGGTGCCGTCGCACCGCGCCAGACGACAAGGGCCACGGCCGGTTCTGGGCCGCGGAGGAGATTGGTGACCGGCGGCCAGCCGGGCCGCCGATGTCGAAGCCGGAAGGGGACCGGCCACCGCCGGTCGCGTTGAGAGGGAGCCGGCCGACCAGGTTGGTCCGGCCGGAGAGGAGAAATCCGGGGGAATTAAATTCCCCCGGCCAGCTCAACGGCCCCCCATAATGAAGGGGGGGGGGCAGAATTATGCAAGGGGGCAGGCGCCCCCCATTTTTTTTCAATCAGCTCGGCCGAAGCTGAGCTGGCAGCGCGCTGGGCGCGCTGCCCCCTGCCGGACCGGCGGCTGGCCGGTCTGCCAGGACGGGCCACGTCGGGCCGGGCTGGGTTGACCATGTTCGGGGCGGGTCGACCTGGTTCGGGCCGACCGGGGGGTCTCGGGCCGGGTCGGCCCGGGCCCGAAACCCCCGATACCGAACTGTTTAGGTTCAAATGCACATAACATGGGCTACAGACCTCCAAACGACGCGCCGTTAGTGGAGATGAGATCTTTGGATCGAGACGGTTGTTTCGGTATATTGCACTCATGGTTTCAGAATACTTTGAGTTCGGCCGGGTTGGTTCGTACTCGAAACCAACCGGGCCCTCGGAGCGGAAATGCTCATATCTTTATCTATAGACGTCTGATTGACGTGCCGTCCATTTTGTTGAGTTCCTATTAGTTAGACGGATCTTTTGAAATACTCCGCCCATGGTTTGGACGCAGGTGGAGTACGGTCGGGTTGGTTTTGCCTTAAAAACCAACCGGGCCCCTGGAACGAAAAAGCCAATAACTCTCAAACTGGGCGTCTGATTGACGCTCCGTCTGTTGCGTTGAGTTCCTGTTGACGATACAGAACTTTTGGATACATCAACTCTGGACTATGTGACAGTTGATGTATCAGACTCTCGGCTCATGGAGCGGACCCTCCCGAACGAGCTTGCTGTGTGCGGGAACCCTAGAGCTGGCTGTGACTGCTATTACGACTGCTACTGTGACTGCGACGACGACTGTGCAGAGATCCTCAGTGGATTTGATGAGGACGACTACAACACTCAGCGATCCTGTGTGGATCAGTGCTACCAATCCTGTGTGGGTCTGATCCTGTGTGAGTCAACGCTCAGCGGTCCTATGTGAACCAGCGCCTACAGATCCTGTGTGGGTCCGATCCTATGTGGGTCTTTGTGGGGTTTAGTACCTATCGATCCTTTGTGGGTCCGACGACTTAGATGGATTAGTGATCATCTCTATCGTCTACGAAGATATATACCTGTGTGAGCTGAATCCTACTTACCTTCCTGTGTGGATTGTGCTGTGCTATCCACTGTGGATTACGTTTTTATTTCCTGTGTGGAATACATTTACTTTCCTGTGTGGACTGAGTTGTACTTGAGCTCTGAGGTTGGAGCGTACTGGAATTGATGACTTAGGTATATGTATGGGCATATACCTAAGAAGTGTCGGTTGTTAGTTCGTGTTTGTATCTTTCCTTTGTGGTTTATCCTTGTGGATTTTGGGAGTCCTTCGGGGGTCTCGGGGTCCCTACTGAGTAGCTTATACTCACACCTACACGGGCTATACCCGCACTACATTGTGTTGGTTTCAGACAACGGACAGTGTTGATCGTGGTTGAGGCTTGCAGAGCAGGATGGTACCTGGAGGTGGACCACTGGGCGGGACGTGCTCGGAGCGGACGGTGGGACCCGAGGAGCAGTGGATCTATCTGTACCCACCCTTCAGGTGGGATTTCTAGTGGACAGCTCGGTGTAGCGGCTTTACTTTACAGTTGTTGTTTTCCCTTTCGAGTTGTACTTTACAGTTGGGCTTGTATTTCCGGCCCCTTTAACTTTTCCGCACTTTCAGTTGTACACTGTTTTTACTTAGTGTTTACCTTTCCGCTTGCTTACTCTGTGGTGCTTGTTTACTTTACAGAGGCAATGCCTTCCCTTTTTACCGAGATTTACGCCTTGGTGCTAGTCGCCAGCCCCTGGCCTATGAAAGGCGGGCTTGGGGTAGTCACAGTATGGGCCACGAGGACAGGTCGTGACAGAGACGCTCATACCAACATGATAATGACCAATATAATCCTATTATCCTTCTTCAAAAGGATCAAAATTAAAGTGATCCCTAGCCCCTTCATTCATATCTTCTTCTCATGATTATAAAAATACCCATTATTCTTTATAAATTAATGATATTAAAATTCAAGAAACATCATCCTATAAGTATAATCCTCCCCAACATCAACTCTTTTTTAATATTCTAAAGAATCCAATTTCACCTCATCAACCAAAAACTTTAGAGGTCACTGATCATAATCCACATACATAAGAACAATATGGAACTATAAGACATGAAGTATATAATTTGTTCAAATAATATATTTACCTTCATTTTTACTCCTTAAATATTATTAATTAACAGAAAGATACAATCAAGCATGATGAATATATTAAATAAAGGTCTCTACCATGTAACAAAAATCATATCAGTTAGTATTTTTAATAATATTTATTTCATATATCAAATCTCAATTGTACCTAATGGCTTTTTCATATTCAGTATCACATTCCCATATCATAAACTATGTTTTATCATTGCAATTTCCCAACCAAAAAATTGTAATCTTAAAATGGTCCTAAGTAAAATCTCTATCTTAATTCTAAACAAAAGATTTGATACCAATTTTTCAATACCCAAGACCATAATTGTTTTGCGATGATAGTGATGATGAGAATGACCCCCGAATACTACCCTCAATAGGAAAAAGGTTTGAGTCTAGCATTAGATGGTATGAAAATACCCATATGGGATACATTACCCTCATAAATCCCACAAATATAGACTATAACCTACCAATCAAATACATCTAATATAAACTAAAAAAAAATCCTCTTATTTGAGTCATGTTTTGAATAATTATAATCTCTAAAATAAATAACAATAATACAACTCATTTAGAAACATCTCTAGGGAAACATTCCAACACCAAATACCATTATATGCAAGTAATGAAAAAATCATTTTCCCAAATCTCATACATAAATTTAAAATATATATATATATATATATGTAAGAATATAATTATACCTCGTAGGATGATACCCAAAACCTATCATGAAAATTTGGAAGAAGAATATTAATTCTACTGTGGATAAAAATTGAATCCAAATTATTTCTTATAAAAGGCTAACTAATTTCCTAATCCTCTCCATGGATAACTCAACCAATTATGAATTTAAGTAGTTTAAATATATATCTAAAAGGTTCCCCATATAAACTTCTCAATGAAACTAGTCACCCTGATGCCCTGATGACTTCTGTCCTAGTGCCCCCACACCCTGTATATCAACATATGAACATAACCATAACCACATATCAAATCTGCATAATCACAACTACACATACATAACCAAACCCAAGTTAACACATATATACATATCATTTCATACTCATGATAAAGAAATAATTTATGATAGAGATCAACCTCACACCATCCTCATTTCATGTATGCCACGACTATGTAATATTTTATGAAGAGAGAGGATATAAGAAGGAATAATGGTTCATCCAAATCACCTCCATCTAAGATGTTGGGAAAAATACCTAAAACTAATAACATCTTATGAGTGTTCTTCACATTACCACACCCAGGTGGTGGTGTGTGGGAAATAATAAAATAATAATGAATATATATATATGTTTGTATGTGTATGAACACACAAAAAATCTATCCTATAGTTCTTTTTCTTAACACTATTACTCGACATCCTCAATTAACATAATGGCATATCTACTTCATCTCCACCTATAACTACAACATGAACTAACACCATCCCCAAAACACAGTAGCTTTATAATAAAAAAATGATTGCTCAATGATGAATCTTCATTACATATCATATCTCACAATCACATTCATATTATTCATTTTACAACCACATTATATTTCATTTCTCACATATCATTTATTTTCTAGATGTTAATTAATACCAAATCATTGAATAAACATTTTAAAATTTACTATCTATAGTAAATATATTACATCGAAACCATTATTGGATAGTATAATTTAATATTACCAATTTCAATTATTTTATTCTCACATTAATTATTATTTCCATTACCCTGATTCATTTTTATTGATTTCATCGATCTAATAAAGTATGCCAATAACCCATCAAATCCAATTTCACATTCAAATAATTCATCCATTTATTTATTATTTTTTACCACATTACAATGAATATAAGACATTACCACATGACCTTATGAACATCCCTTTATACCAAACTAATCTGAACAATAAAACATCATTTCCACTATATCACAATAATAACAACTGCATTATACCATTCCAACCAACACATCATCAATTACACCACATAGAGACCATCATCATTTCTTTCTTCATCAACCACATCAAACCACTAAAACAAAAAATCATGAAAATACCCATTCTCAACCAAAAAAACCATTCCATGACTATTTAAACCATATAAACAATAACAATAATAGTAGGATGAAAACATAAATTAATTGTAGAACCTATGCAAAGATTATGTTTAATTTATTATCAATACAAAAAAGTATGATGATTGTTGAACTGTTCATAATATATTACACAATTTCCAAAGTAATTTGAAGGAGAATACATTATCTAATAAAATTAAGAATGAAGGTGATCCATCCAAGGGTGTTTCTTTATTGGGTTAAGTCTAAGAAAAATGAGAAATATCATGAAAATATTTTTATCATAATGAAGTTTGGAGGACACAAAAGAAATATGTCTTTATAATATCTCATGAAGAAATCATTTGGTTGGATTGGAGAATTTGGTACTTAGTTATAAATATGTTTTGGGAGATAAAAAACCAGTCCGACCATTTTTCAAATAATGACCCCCTCAAACACATATGTGGGACCCAAGGGGAAGAACACATGGGATATAGACTACTTGGAATACCTGAATAGCGGCAGTAAGGATGTTTAGTGTCTATAGGGAGCGCAAAATCCGTATATTATGTTGATCAGATGGTTCATAACACCCAAATGGCACACACGAGGAACATAGAGAGTGCTTGTGGACTACATAATGTTGTGGTGTGGCATGTGTGGGATATTGTGTGTATGAGTGTTGTAGTTGCCAGACCACATTGTCTGCTTGAGATGATGATGGTATCAGAATGTATATTAAGTGGATCCATACAAAATAAATGACTTTTGTTGGATGTGGGATGAAATTTAACTATTCACACATTAAAAACATACACATATAAGTTGCGTTGTCTAATATTCAATGATCTGGAGATCCACCAGCTACTACATCTCTATCTTCAACCTCCATTCATTTGATCTCTCTTTGACTATTCTACTACACCGTAAAAATGTGTTCCACACTATAATTCTAAATATATTTGGATTTCCACACCACAATAATTATCTACATCATAGAGAGTTCGAAATATATAGTGGAGTTTTTGTTGAGAAAATCATATCATATAGTAGGGTACTACAAAACTTCATTCTATTACATATAGTGTCTGAATTTAGTAGTGGTATTAAACTCAATCTCCATTTTTCTATTCTATAATGAAAAACATTAATCTTTAATAAGATATTCTATTTTTTATTGGTATAGAAAATTTTTGGTTGTTTCCCCATTGAATAATATCTATGCCACAATGGTTTCTTTACCATAATCTCGAAGCCTTTATTTTCTATAGTGGATTTCATTATACTAAAATGAACTATTGAATAAAATGACTCCATCACAGATGATTAATCCACAATGCATTTAGTTGAAATCCATATTTTTTGGGGTTTTTTATGCATCCAAAGAGACAGACAGATGCACTAGAAATATTATATTTCAGTATGAGATTAGATTCTCACATCTACATGAGGTCGAGTAGATGAAGGATGAATCTAGGTAAATGCCATTATTATCAGTGTCTAGTAACATTTATATATATAGAGGAAACCTATATTCAAATATTTTATTTACAACCAAGATATTCTCATCATTGAATGTGTTTTTAACAGAGCAATAAGTGTCGACATGAAGTAAAACATTTGGTGTATGTTTCTTCAAATATAGACTAAAAAACTGAAGGACCTAGATTTTTGATATTTACAGGTGTTGTAGATTAATTAAATTTAAGATATATTGAGGAATTTTTTATTTGTCCCTAAAAAAGGTTATTCTATTATGAAGTAAACAAAGATGGTAGTAGAAAAGGATATATATTTGGATCTCCTCTGAAGGTTCATGAATTCAATGTTAATTATACATCATTTTATCTTTGATATAAATGTTTTGAGTAGAATTAGAAATTTTTAAAAGGTAATTAACATCCGAATTTATTTTTAATAATAAAAGGGGAACTGTGTGCATGGGATAAAAACCAAAATAAACTGGGGACATAGTGACCATTAATAAAAGAGAATCTCATTAAAAAATTTGAGGTGTCCATTTATTTTTCTACATCAGTTAATATCTTGATATATCATGTGTTGAATAAGTAAAAGAGTTGGAAGGATTTAGGATAAAATGTAAACATATATTCCACCCAATCTCAGTGTTCATCACCCTTCTTTCAAACTTATCAATTAGAAATAGATCCTTTTTTACATTATGGTTTTCCTCTCTTCTGGCTCATATGAATCAACAAAATTTAGTTCAAAATGGTAATTCCATAATTAGAAGGAAATTTGTTTCATACATGGAGAGATATAATTTTAACTTATCACCTATATATTGGGATTTAATTATTCAATTCAGTTAAATATGGATTTACAGTTCCAAGATATACTTTAGCTTTGTCTTTTGTGGATTGGAAAATATTGAGAGTGATGGAAAAGTTATAAATGTGTTATTATATACTTTATCTACAAATGAGATGACTAAGTTTTGGGAATAATAACTACTAATTCTATTTGGAATGAAATCCATAGTATTTATGAATGAAATAAAAAGGTAAAATAATACAAGATTTAGATCAGTAGACAATAGTACAAATAAATGGTTAACAAGAAGTTATAACTAAAAGATAAGGGTGAAAAATCACTTAAACTCATATAATTTTTATTTTACTATATTTTTAAGACTCATTGTAATATTATTTTCTATTTATATCAATTGGAATTCATTTTCTATAAAAATTAATTTATATTAACATAATACATTACGTAATTCTCAGAGTACCCATACCCTCACCTATAAAAGGGAACATCTTATTTTTATAATTCACAATGCTTGATCATTTTATCTCTGCTAGTACAAGATGAAATTTATTTTTATATTCCTTATATACACATCCTATAACCTCTTTTCTTTAAAAAATTCTTTCCTTTCGATGTTTAATGATTAATCCGAAATAGGCTTCTCAATTAAGAGGTATAACTCTTTAATGAGATTTTTTAATTTATTTTCTTCTTCTACCTCTTCCAAATCCAGGATATATATTATAAAATAATGAATTAAGTATTTTTAATATTATTAATTGTTATTATAAATATACATAAACAATTATCTACTTTCTTTTTAACATATAAAAAGTGAAAACCTCAACGTGAATATGTACGAATTACCATATCCACATAATGGTATAGTTTGTTTTTCATCACAACTTCACATGGATGATTATAATGATGGATTATATATATATATATATAATTTTTTATATCATTATTGTTTTTAAACATTAATATTTTTGTACCATTTTTTACATCCGTTGATAAGTGCAAACAAATGCCAGTCATACGTATAAATTACCATTTCAATGAAGTGTTGCAATTCATTTTTCATCATTTATCTAAATGAATAGTTATAACATTATATATAACAGTTATATATGATTATCATGACATAATTATAAATATTATTATATTTAAACCATGATAAATTTATAATTATTGGGACTAATGAACTGAAACTTGAATGAAAAAAAGAAATTTTCATCCATAATAGTGATGTTAATAAAAAAATTTAATAAATGAGTGATAATAAGTAATAAGTAAATAATATATGGTTTGATATATATGATTATTTTTAAATAATAAATTTACTATAAATTTAAATTTATTATTTATGATATTTGAATGAATACAAAAGATGACTATACTTGAGGAAATGGATTTTCGTCTTTCTTTTATTTCCATGAGGCACATGCTATATTCACCACTTGTTTATTTTATGTGGTGTATATAATTACACTAAATGATTAATATTTTTATTATCACGAAAATTATACAGATATAAATATCTAAAAAATATTATTTCATTCAGGGGTATTATGATTCTAAAGTTACCAAGTCGTAAGTGTTTTATGTTTGAATCTCATTGTTTTTTAGAATTATTTATGATCGAGTTATTGATGATGAAATTTACGAATATACCCCTCCAGAATCGACTTATGTTTCTTATAATATAGTAATTTATAGATATTACACGTTTCCCTTTCATTTCCCTCTATTTATGTACTCAATATAATGAATGGATATTTTTACGGAACATCGAAATAAATTTACTATTAGATTAGGAATTGTTTTCCTATATGTCAATGTTATGTTTAAATTGTTTAATTTTTTTTATTATTATAAAATGATTTTCAAAGTAATTTTAACCCATGATTAAGTTTATATTTTATTTTTTAAAATGAATATTGTTTTCTTTAATTTTTAATAGAAACTTGTAAGGAATATTTGTTTTAACATACACAACATAAAACAAATTCACATTATCATGACTGCTAAATGCTTTGAAACATTCTTGAAGTATTTACAACTTAATTTTTAAATAAAAAATTCTATTTAAAATTTGGTAATTTTTTAAATTATATATTTTTTTAACGTGAAAATTGTATTTTCTCATGAAATTTTTAAATGATCTTTTAATGGATGTTTTCATCTATAGTAAGATATTTAAAATCAACTATTCTTTATATTAGATATTATACAATAAAAACATTCAATTTACTTATTTTGGAGGCTTTTTATGATGATGATATTAATATAATTCTATGAAGCCCATTTCATTCCCAAAATTTAATTATTCTATGTTGAAACATTTATGCAATCTATTTATTTTCCGGAGGTATGCTATGATGAAATGATGACATTTTTAGGAAACCCATTTCCTTTACATGGGTTTTAATAGGATTATATGATGATTATTTTTTGATATTATGTAATAAATATGTACGAAATTCATTATCTTATGGGTGAGACCATAATTATATATCCCTCCATTGGATTGGGTAAATATGAATATTTTATGAGATAATTAGGAATTGAATGTGGATTAAACTCAGTTTTGTAAGGAATTTTGAACACTATGAATGTCTTGGAAGTGGACCTTTACTAAGAATATAACTGAATATGGACTGAAACCAATCGACTATATTAGTATTGGTAGTTATTCTTTACAAATGAAATGATTTTATATTATTATATATATGCTACATAATTATTTGTTATTCCCACGTTATGCTCTTATGTATCATGTTCTTTGATTCTATTATGATTAATATCTTATGTATTTCAATGATTTATTCCATGACTTGATATTATAATCTATGATATGCTAGGTATGGTTTTAAAATTTAGATATCGTGTTATCATTATGTTATATTCATGTTATTATTATGTGATCATTTATATCTCCCCTCTTTACCATTATTGAGCATCTGAGCTCACCCTTTCTTATGTTTTCCTTCCACATGTTATGAAGAATGTTTTAAAGAAGGATATTTATAATAAAATTAATATGTGGGAATATATTTGTGGGGGTGATGTTTAATATAATTCATTAAATAATAATATTGTGTATCTATTCTCTAATGTCAATAATTCTTTATGTTTTTATTGTGGATCCACTTTTTATGACATAAATATTCATTTAGAATGATGTATATATATGAATGAATAAATTGGGTTGGTATAATAGGTTTTAGATTAGGGTTTAGGAAATATATGGAGATTAGGAATAAATAAATATATTGAAAATCTAGGGATAAGTCTATGTATATGATACAATCTTATAGATTTTTTAATATACAGGTTATGTGGTTTTCTTAGATATACATCCTTGTCTAGAAAATAAAAGTGGTTTTTGATTTTGAACAGATGTATCTCATGGTAATAACCTTAAAAAGATTTGGTTGTGTGAATATCGACTATAATTTTGGATCACAGTGAGTAAGCCCTTACAGAGCACCTAGTTTGAGAGTCTTGGGTGATACACATGGGTTAACTTGCATTTTCCTTATAAAAAATTATAGAGGATATGAAGATCATCCTAAGGTACCATTTATATTTCAATGTTATATGTGTGAAGAATATGACGATTATTTAAGGCAATACCTAAATTTTAGGGTTAGTCATATTCAAAGGAAATAAATGTTCTATTACAATTAATTAATTAAAAGTTTTAAAGTATTTTTTATTAGGATTAAATAATTATTTTGAAATCTTATATCACTGATATTTTGGTTCTAATAATCATAAATCATATAAGGAGTTTCCCAATATAAATGTTTATGTATCTTAATAACATACTTAGTGTGACGGGATATTTTTGGGAGACACATGATTGAGGTAAAGATAACCATTAATACTTTCATGAGGATGAGATTAAATTATTTAGTTTGGAAAAAGAGATGATGAAGTAAATTGTACAGTATAGATGACCTTATAATTGATTGTTTATTTGATAAAAAAGAGATTTATGTGATCTAGGGTTGAGTTTACCAAAAATTGAAATCTATGGATTATATTAGAAGGTTTTTAATCATTTATGTTTTCATTAATTGTTTTGTTTTTGGATTTTGAGGTGACGTGAAAAATTTAATAGGTTATTTGAAGAATAATCTATTATGGTTTAACTAACCCTTCAGTTTAATATATGATTTTATTTTTAGTTAATTATAATCTATTAGATAGTGTTATATATATAATATTAATAGTTGAAAAGTGATTTATTGATAAGGATATACATTCAAATATATTTATTGTCAAGATGAGGTTCACCTTTCAGGTCAGTATCTAAATTTAATTCACAATAGTTTTTGGTGTTTATATAATTATTTGATTATATAGTGATTTGTCATAGTGATTAATGATATTTTTTGAGTTATTTTTTGGGTTTAGGTATATATAGCCTTTATGTTTAACATTTATTTTAATATGAATGACTATTTGTGAAGAATACAGTTAAATTTATGGTTATTTATTCTGAATGGTATGAGACCACTTTAATGGTTAAAATATTAATTAATGTTTTAGTTATTGAGATGATTTAGGATGTTGGGTTTTTTATTTACGTAAGTTATAAGTTTAACTTTTGGTGTAATTGTGGAAATTTTTGATTAAAATGTATTATTTATTTACATGAATGTATATACATTTTGGATACTATCTTACCTTGTGCTTACAATTTTGGGTTCATTTAATATTTAAATATAGGAGGACTAACTTTTTATCCTTTTTGGATTATGTTTTTTGTTATAAGTTGATGTAAGTTATTCAGGAATGGAAAAAAACTCCTCTTTAATAATGATTTTTTAGTAAATGTTGATATTATGGTAGAAATTTATTAATGGTTGACATTGTACTTATAAAGTAATTATATTTCACTATTTTATTATTGTAAATGGTAATTGGAATCCTAAACTCTAGGAAAAGGATCTTGAAATAATTTTTTTTTCAAATTAAATTAATTTCTAATGAATAGATGCCCTTTTCACACCTTATTGATTTATGGTTTCATGGTCATTAAAATTCTTACGATCTTTCAATTTTTTATGATCAATGTTTTCTGTCACTCTCTTTCATTATTTGGAAATTAATGTTTCCCCCCACGTTCATATTATCAATTCCCAAAATTATTATCTTATTTTAAAACCTATTTATGCATTATTTTATATATCTTCATATTTCCTATTCTCTATTTTCAATAGGAAGTGTTATTAATCCTTTTAATGATGTCAGTTTTTAATAAAATAATTCTCAAATATAAAAAACCCGATTACCAAGAACATTTTCAAATTGCGAGGAAATAATTTATCAAATAGGAGAGGAGAATTTATCCCCCCAAATATTTTAAAATATTACAATGTTTGATATCTTCTAAAACATATAACTGTAACCTTAAATAAACTATGAAATATTATTATTTTGTAACCATGATAAAATATCCCTTGAATAGATAGATATTAATACAAGTAAAAAAATTAGGATATATATATACAAAGATCATAATCAATAAAAATATATTGATAAATTCAGTGGAAATAATATTAATATTTTTTGGAAATTTATTTTATTTTGCAAAGTATGTTTCTTTTTCAAAAATAGTTTCGATTGATTTTTTTGAAATAATATTATAACTTTTTTTGAAAATTTCAAAAAAATTATTTCATAAAAATAATTTCAATTTTTAAATTTGGTAATAAAAAATATCTTTCGGGTAATTGTTTTTAAATTTTTTTTGAAAATATTGATTTTCTAATTAATAGTGAAAAATACCAATTTTAGTGAAATCATTATTTTCTTTTAAGAATTTTTAATGAATCATTTTATTTTATAGTGAATCCAAAGTAACAATAATACTAATATTTAATTTTGTAAATTTTAATCAATTTTTTGTTGAATTCTTTGTAGAAAAATTTTTATACAAAAAAACCATTTTTCTAAAAACAAATTATTCATGTTTTTTTGAATTTTTTACATAAATTAATGTTTTCTAGTTCTAGAAATTTATTCAGGAAAAATTAATTACATATTTTAAATCTAGGGTTCAATGTTTGTTATATTGGTCTCTTTTATTTTTATTCATTATGAATAGTAACCATAACAATTTTTTATTACTAGATTAAAGGTAAAATAAGTTAATTAGTGTTAAAACTAATGTGATAAGACATAAAATTCATTAAAACATTTTATTTTATTTCATTGGTTGGGTATATTCCATCCATAATATTTAAAACTTCTAAAATATGTCATTTATTGTCATTTGAATTTGATTTTTTTACATTTATAATATTTAAGTAAACGTTAATTTAAAAAATTTCACTCTATTTCTATTAATATACACAATATTTTTTGATTTTGATAACAATATTTATGTTCAGCAGTAATTTTTTTTGTAAGATAAGAGATTTTTTATCATGATAATTTATTTTTAATTTTTAGTGATGAAATAATTACCATAAATGTTAATGAAACACAAACACAATTCTTGTACAAGAAGAAATAAAATGTAATAATTTTTTTTAAAAAAGTAAATGTAACATTATTTAGGAGAATTAATGGGTCCCATGAATTTTAAATTTAAATAAAATAGATTAGAGATGTGTTGAAGGTTTATATTTGAATTTCATTTCCATCAAGAAATTTTTAAAAACAAATTATTTAAAAATTTCTTAAAATTATATTATCAATATTTTATTTTATATATATTTAATTAATTTATTTAAAAATAATCAAAACTATTGAATGTATAAATTCGGTTTGAGAAGGTGTCTAAAATTTCATAAAATTCCTATTTATGATAAAATTTTCAACTTATATATAAAATTATAGTAATTTAATATTGAATAATTGATTAACACAATTAAAATTAATATTGGTTAAAAAAGTGGTTAAACCAAAATATAAGGTTTAAAATTATATATAAACTAGTAAAAATTTTATTGGATAATTAAATTAAGACTATATATTCTTAATAATAAGATAAATTTTATTTTGGAACCATTTTACACAGTTGAATGATATATTATATTATAATATTTCATGTATTTCTAAAATTAAATTAATTATAATTGATAATAAATAATATTTTTTAATTGTTTTAATATTCATAAAAATACTATTTTGAGATAAGTGAATGAGATATTGGTAAAAATAGTATATTTGGAAAATTTTATGAGATATGGGGAAAATATAATCCATGTTCTATTTATAAGGAACATTTCCATTTTTAGTAACTTTCTTTACCCCTAAAAAGAAAAAAACATTGATATCACGGTTATTCCAAAATGGTTAATAAGGTTTCTAAAAATAGAAACAAGAGTAAAATCATCAGAAAAAACTTGATTAAATTTTATTACAAGAGTGGATTTAAACTCAAACTAATCCTATTTCAAAATTAATTCAATTTGGATCCATTTGTATCACAAAATTGATTGATATTTTTATAATATTTTTAGTAATTCTAAGAGTTCCCCTCCACAAACATATAAAAGGTAACCTTCCCTAATTCATTATTCAAAATGTTTTGTCCTAATAGATTATAAATACCTATTGTAATATCATATGATATTATTTCAAGAAATCCTGATGTCCGGGTCTTTCCTAAAGTCCATCTATTAGTATTAAGGTATAAACCAAAAGAGTTATATTAATAAAGAGGTAAAACAATTAACCAATTAATGGAAATATTATTTATTCTTATAGCTATTATAAATATATTTTATCAATTATGAAATAATTATTTCAGTACCTTTAATATAATTAATTTTTATTATAAAAATAAAACTATATTTAACCCCCTTATTTCCATCCCATGAAAAATGAAAACATCACTTGTGCCTACATAAGACTTACAATCTCCACATAGTAGTGTAATTTTCATTAATCACCACACTACTTGGAAGGTTATAATGATATAATTATTAAATATATATGATATTGTTTATGTTATTATGGATTTATGAAGGTAAATTATTTTTTAACTTTCTCTCATATCATTAATTAAAATTTGTAAACATCACTCAAATATATGCACGGATTACCGTCTCTAAAAAGCAATGTAATTAATTTTTCATCTCCAGTTTATATGATAATTTATATAAGTATGTGTAATTTTTACGAATGATAATCATGAAATTTTTAAAAATTTTATGATGATGGAACCAAGAGAAATTTTTTATAATTATGGAACCCATAATAACCGTTTTTTATTTAATGCGTATATAAATATAAATATAAGTTTATTTATTTACTAGAATTTATAATTCACATGTTAACAAGTGGTAAGGATTTTAAGTCAGAATCTCAATTTTTACTGAGGTTGTTTATGATTAAGTTTCTGATGATGTAATTTAATGATCTACCTCTCAAAAGTCCCATGAATTTTATTCTCCTATTATTAGTTCATGAGATTAAATGTTTTATATTTATTTAAATATATTTATTTTCTTTTGGTATGAAATAATGTTTTATAGAAAACTGACTATATCTTACTATTCAGTCAGGAATAATTTTCTTCAAATTCAATGTTTAAATTAAAATGTTTTCAAAAAAATATATTTGATTAATATAAAATTATTATTTAAATTCATTTTAAAAAATGTTTTACTTCAAATGAAAATCTTTCAAAGTAATCATCCAATCCGTTTATAAATGTGTTATTTTTTACTTTTTACCAAATAATGTGAATGGAATCGTTGTTTTAATGTACATGACATAAAATGAATTTCCCACATTAATGACTAATAAATTATTCAAAACATTATTTTCAATTTTCATCTATTATTTTAAAATAAAACGTTTTCCTTAATATTAAGGGAATTTTTATATTTTAAATAAAAAAATTTCAAACGTAAAAGAGAATTTTCATCAAGAAATTCTCTTGTGATATTTTAAAACTATTCTTCATCTATGATATCATCCTTTATTTTAAATGTGATTTAATGAGGATATGAACCGATGGCATAATGAACATTATTTCTTTGGAAAAATGATGATGGTGATGATTTGAGGTTACATATATAGAACCAATTTATTTCATATGGGTTAATTAATTTATTTGAAAACATTTAAAATAATTTATTCTTTAACATGTGTTTTTTATTTTATGGTCAAACTTTTATGAAACCTCTTATTTTTACATGGGTTATCTTATGATGAAATGAAAAATGTTTATCAAACTCATTTCTTTTATATGGGGTGTTATATAATGATGTGATGATTTTTTATGGTTTTTTATCAAATATATTTATGAATTTCATTATGTGATTGCTTGGCCTAGAGTTATAAATCCCTTTAATGCATTGGTTATAGATGGATATCTCCTAAGATAATAATTACTGGAATAGAGAGTGAACTCAGTAAATTAAGGGAATTTTCCCACTATGATATCCTTGGTAGTGAAACTTGAATAAGTATCTAATCGAATGGGTAGTGAACTTCATCCACTCTGATAGTCTTGGAAGTGAGATTTTACTAAAGAAATTTATTTCTATGATTATGTGTCTGCCAAAAACATATGTTTTATACCCAAATTATTATCTTATGAATCATATTCCTCAATTTAATTATGGTTCATGACTTATGCATATCCAAGAGTTATTTCATGACATAACAGTACGATCTATGACATACTGGGTATAGTTGTAAAATTTTAATATAATGTTATCATATTCTTTTGCTCCTGTTATAATTTAGTGACTATTCATATCTCCCTTATTTACCCTTATTGAGAATCTGATCTCACTGTTTCTTATTTTTAATTTACCAAGGTTATGATGAATGTTTTTATGTTTGGTACACCTAATAATATTACCATGTTGGAATTTATTTGTGGTAGATGTTGGTGATATTTCATGAAATAGAAATACTATGCATCCAGTCCTCAAAGACACTAAACCATTATGATTCTGGAATAGATCACAATTTTATGTAATAAATATTCTTTTAAAATAATTTAATATATATATTTATGAAATGTATGGTTCACTAAAAATTGTATCATTGAAAGGGTGGATGTGCACCCCATTTATAAGTGTTTAGAATAGACCTTTTGTGAATAACCATTATATTTAATAAAGAAATTACATTATTCCTAGGACAATGACTCCAAAAGTGATAAATAATGTATTTTAGAGTGAGATAAGGTCAAAATTACTTTTAAAAATAGTTGTTACACATGTTTTAAACATATATCCAGTCATTTATCACTAAATTTTTTCACGTTTTCAATTTGGATTTTACCTTGGTATCTAGTTTTTAAACAACATAATTTAACTTTTATTAAAGTTATATGATACCCCATATTACCAAATTTTGCTGTTATAAACCAAAATTTAATGTTAATTATATATAATTAAATATCAAAATAATATAGAATAAAATTAATAATTAAACATTTTATATATAGGAAAACTATTTTTTTGGGTTGAAAAATTATGTTCTAACAATTATTTGTTGTTAATATTATTTATAATTTATTTCTAATTAAGTGCGTATTAAAAAAATTTATATTTTTAAACATTAAATTAGTTATATTATTTAAAATACATCAATTAAATTCATTAGATTGAAATTTCAAAGTATTAATAAAATAAATCTTGGAAAATAAAAATTTCCCCATTATCATTATAATTAACAAAAATCATTATAATCATATTTTTATACCTAAAATTGAACCAAGAATTATTATATAATATGAAAAATTTTATATATAATAAAAAATCCATTTTTTGTTTTTAATTTCAACAAGTTATGAAAATGTAATTTTTATATATGAAAATTAAAAGATTAAGTAGAGTAAAATATAACTCATGCTTCTAAAAAATTAAACTTGGATTTTAAAAATTTAAAATATTTTTTTAAATAATTTATATTCCTTATTCAATATATATTTTTATATGAAAAATATTTCATTAACTTTCATGTCATTCTTGTGTTAATATAATATCAAAAAGTTATAGTTTTCATAAAAATCAATATTTTAATTATTCACTTAAAATTAATTATTTGAGAAGAATTTTATAATGGCCCAAATTTTATTTTTATATGTTGAATTAAAAAATTAAGTTCATTTTATGATGTTAAAATTGTCAAATTTTTAAAATTATTTTTAACCAAACATACAATATATATATATAAATAATATTTTTATTGATAAATTTTATTTTAAAATATTATGTGTTTCTAATACTATTTTTATGCACTTATAATTTATTAAAATAATTTTTTACTTGTGGTTTTATTATTATTGAATATTTAAAAAAATACTCGTATAATATTTCATTTATTATTTTAGTTTTATGTTGTGTCTGAAACAAGATATGAAAGATAACTTTAATTTAAAGTGTCCAATATATTTTCCAATTACATTAATAGAGTTTCCTTACTTTATTTGTGGTGCATAAAAAATAAAAAAACTATAACGAACTGACATCATCATCACTACAAAATAACATCAGAAAAACAACCCTATTTTTATTTATTGAAGATTCACCATCTTTCATATATCATATAACTTTCACATTATTCAATTGGATAAAAATTTATTTATCATTCCTTATATATCATTCATTGACCACATACTAATTAATACCAACTTATTCATTAATGGCATTAACATTTACACACTATAAAACATATGATACACGAGATATATTTTTACCACTATGATACGATGTAACTACATTCCACCATTTTATTCTAAAATCAATTATGACTTTCTTTTCTATGATTCATTAATTATTAATTTTATTGATAAATTCCAATGTTCTTTTAACCCATAAATCTATTTTCACCATTAAGTAATTCATTGAATTAATTATTCACTTCACTCATATTTCTAGGTAGCTATGAAAATATCACATTAACATAAAAAAAATATTGAATAAATAACAAAATCTACAACAAAAACATCATATCGACCATAATAAATCTATAAAAACCACACTATCTCATGAAACCAACAGGTAATAAATTCCACTAATTCAACAACATCATCATTCCCTTCCAATTTAACCACATGAAACCACCTCCATGAAAAAACTAGAAATTTACCATTATTACCCACAACAACTAGAATTGTTATGGATATTCTAACAATGTAAATAATATAATTCCCTATATAAAATACCATCAATTATCTATATCGACACATGCTTCAATTTCTATTAAATAACCCATTAATAGTAAATAACACACAATAATTATAGGTATACATATCCAATTACTTTATCATATTTTAATTAATATTAACTTATGAATATGATTAAGCATTCTAATATTAGAAACAATAATAATTTGAAAAGACCATTATAATAAATCAACCTAAATAATTACACACAACCAATATCATAATGATAATACTAAGATCATGCATATCATGTCAACCCATTATAAATTTCATTTTATTATATTTACTAGGTAAATTCCATTCATTTTCCTAAGGAAAAATATGATAATTCAAAAATTAACATTTAATATAATATGATAGATCTTGAATACCCTACCTAAAATATGGATTTCACAATAAATTTATAATAATTCGGAAGAATCAATTATAAAGCACCACCCAAAACACAAAGATTCCCTATAATATTATCTCACACCGATCAACCATCAAGAACTTGAACAAAAACTATAAAAAACATAAATCACTCTTCTACATTTTTATGAGAAGGAATAATTCTAAAGAAGATATAAAATATTGAAATAATATATTATATATGGGGAAATATCACTTTAGGTCATAAAATATATCACACATGAAAAGGAATATTCTTACGATTCACTTATGATGTAAAATATCAAAAAATAGATCCCTTGTTTTCCTAGGGATAATGAGAGAATAGATAGAACAAAATAGGACAAACATGGGGTCTGACATTATATTAAAATTAATGTTTTGAAAAATTGGAATGAGCCATGAAAATTATACATGGGTCTGTGCTATTGTAGCATGGTTCTATAAAACTTAATGGATATTTCTTACATTTAATCTTCTCATTATAGAATTTATGACCAAAGAATTACATGGGGTTATTCTAAATGGAATGTGGGTCATGAAATATACAAGTACTATAAAATATTTATGGGAGAATTGAATGGGTTTTTTCCAATATGGAAAAGATCATATAAAATAAACAAAAAATTAGTGATGCCCTTTTAAAAGAAATCTCATTCTCGTGCTTAAACCATAGACATACCAAGATATAGTGAATATCACCATGTATGTTATGGCATAAAAAACCAAAAATAAACATTACACCACAAAGATAATTCTAATACATTTCTAAAATACTTAATTACTTCAAAAAATCAATGGAGAGTATTAACTAAAATATGGACCTCTATATTAGATACCTCCCATATGATTCTCATCCATGAGAATAAAAATTAAACCTAGAAAGTTATAAAACATGACACCTTAATAAAAACCCCATGAGATACTTATCCAAAATAAGTGTCAAGATTATCAAAAGTACAACGACCATATTAAAATAAAGAAAATAAATCAGATCATCATAAAATAAAACTGATAATATACTTAAGAATAAAGGCATTACGAAAATATATTTACTAAGAATTAGTCTATGAATTACACTCTTAAATAATATCCTCAAAGAATATTATTCCCTTAAAATAAATATATTAAGGTAATTAAAAAAACCATAAATAACATTGTATTAGGTATCCTTGGTTTCAATGGAAAATTATAGGAATATCGAATCATTATCAACATTGAACTCATCCCAATCAATGAAATGGTATGGATCTTGAAAATAATAAGTAATCAATGAAACATTAATGAAAATATAATTTTTTAATATCTATGGAATAAATATAACTGAAATTTTACCCCACTAATATTCTTCAAAATCTTACATAAATAATAATAAATCTATATTCCTTAACTAAACATATTCTATGTTTTTCAGGATGGGAATTCATGGAACACATGAAAAAACCTTGAAATTGAGATATATCCTCCTCCAATATACCTAGGTATTTGGATGATATTGAGAAATATTATTCAACTCAATAATTACCTGAACACTTTTTTTATTTCTCTATATAAATTGTTGTATTAGAATAATAAACAAACCAACCTCTTCAAAACCTAATGAATAATTTTAAGGAAATCAATACAATTATTCATAAAAATACATATCAAAGGATGAGTGACAAATATATTTATATGAAAATTAACTTATTGAATATTGTTTCACCATAAACCCCAAAAATCATGAACCCATATATGGATAATGTTCTATAGAATTAGTATAATTCACTCTGTTGGCTCTTCATATAAGGATGAAACACAATGCTAAATCAGAATTAAGATAAAAAAGTACACCAAAGATGATTCCCAACATATAAAGTAAAATAGGATTATTATAAAATATGATCATCCTTGAAAAAAATTAATTTTATCAAAAACATTTGTATAAATATTCAAAATTAGAATTCTTTGATTAACTCTATAATCTTTAAAAAATTAGATGAATTCATCAAACGATCCATATTCACCCATATTGAAATATATCATCCCTAATTTTTAGTAAAATTAGTAACAAAATATATCATGATATCCTCCCACATAAAATAATGAACATCCAATGACTACCATATAGAATTATAAAAATGATTCACGACCATCATCTTTTGACTATTTAAATACTATGGAAAAAATTCAAACAAAATATTCTTCATGCCCATTAACCAAAACTGACTCCTCAAATAAAAATACATATTTTATATACTATAATCCCTTACCAAAGGAGATCTATGAAATTTATGAATGATATATCATGTAACAATATAAGAACAAATATATTCACTAGAAAAGACATCCAATGTTGATCATCCTTTGACCATCCCCATAAAGAAGTTTCACAATGCAAAAGATCTCACCAAACCTCTACCTCATGATCTTCAAACATAAATTCTTCCACTTACATTACCAAGGATGATGAAACTATTATATGATAGAGGAACCATCTACCACCAAATTACTCCATAATAATATGTTAAGATTAAATATTCTTCATCATCCTCCATTCATCGTTTGACACTATAACAATATATACATGTGAATTAAAACTTAGAACATGAATAACTATATTATATTTCCCAATTTAATAGGAGATATCAATGTCTTAATCTAATAAGAAACTCTATAAAACATCATTTCTATATATTCAAAAACATTATGAAGGAAAATATATACCAAATTCTTATGATATGTGAAGACAAAAAAACACCATATGATAAGACAATGTCTATAAAACTTCAAAGAAAACAGAACTTATACTTTCATCAGATCATGGTTGGTGTAGTGTATCAGAATGAATATTAATCCATGTATTGAATCATAACATAATACTTTGAACCTGAATCCTTCCCATGGAAGATAAAAAATAATATTACCAACCAAATTAACATTCATATATTTAAATGCATCCTATCATTATTATAACTAAATAAAGGTTGGTCCCATCTAATTCAATGTTTTCAAAGGTTTCATAATATGAGCTAAATTGTGCATAAATTTTATATAATATCTTACATGACTAAGGGAACTAGAAAAAATCTAAAAAAATCTTGGGATCTACCTGAAAGAAACCACCTCAATCTTCAAAGGGTCCACTACCCAACCTTGATAAGAAAAAACATTCCCATGAAATGAAAATCTTATGTCAAAAATGTTTACATGGATAAATTTTTTTAGATATTACATCACTGAAGGATTATTAAAATGAATCATTTATGTTTAAAAAGGCATTCAAATTCATTTGATTATATAATAATTTTATCCATGAAGACTACGAAAAATTAATCCATCAATTAATGAAATTCCCATTTCATTAGTCCCAATAATATAGTTGATGATTTCATGAAACTAAAAACAATTATAACGAAATTAAAGTTTTCATAATGATATTATATTTTATTATTTTGGATATCTTCCTACCTCAACCTAATAGAGTAGTATCCTAACTGAAAATAGATATTTTATAACCAACGATATCACTTTAATGATTCAAATAAATCACCACTCATTGGTAGGGGATATTTATTCTTCATTATCACTTGATTCTACTGATGGTAGTAAATTTATAACCATATAATTTTATCCCCTTATTTGTGAAAAAACTAAATAAATCCATGGTGATATACATGGCTTGATTAAAAACATTCAAAATACATCTATAATTTGAATCCACAACTCCCACAACTCATAAAGAATTATTCTATATAGAAACATCAAAATTGAAAAGACATCAGGCTCTAACTCTACAAAAAAATCGGCAACGCATTTAGTGTGTATTTTAACAACTCTTTTTAGAAAGAAATAAAGGGAATCTTCCAAAACCTCTATAAACCCCACTAATTTAACTTAAATTCATCTATAAATCAACTTATATAAATGAGAATTAAAAGTAATTACATATATAAGATTCATCCCATGATGTTGATTGAAAATGAAGATTACATGGTTTCGATACACATTCTAGAAAACAAATCTCCACTAGATGAAATCAATAATTTCTAAAAGGTGGGGGAAATTCCCTTTTTATTGAATCATAAAAAAGTGCATGGAAGAACAAAAGTACAAACATCATTTCAAACAGTAGAGAAAAACCTCTATCATGATGTCCCAAGATTTTTTCTAATCTTTTCAATGATCCTTTTTTTGTCCTGCAAGGCCCCCCAATACAAATACACATTGAAAGAAATAATCCATACTATTGATAAAAATTTAGAGTCATTTCCACATATGTTAAAAATATATAAATGAATGGTAATAACCCATCATCATCTCAAAATATGTAAACACATCATATAAGATATATTGAATTGGAAAAGTGTAGTCAACACTAAAGGAACCTGAAGCCTCTCTATCTTGATCTCCAACTACATAAAAAAGTAGGTGTAATGAAAGTGTGCAAATACCCCTTATCAATAAATAAATATAAAAATATTAAGAATTATTACAATGGTACCTTTGAATGATATTCAGCCCATATAGCATTTGAAAATTTATTGAAATCATCTTCCAATACCCAATCCTTAAACACACTAACATTGATGATAACCACCACAATGAATTCTCTTTTTTTAGAATACATGATTTCACTATTTACACTACTCATAATTCTTTTTAGGAAACTAATATCAAAGGTACACTTGAGGTGGGACACTATCTCAACATTAAAAACGAAAATAGTTTATATAGTTATGATGTTAATGACCAAAAAAATTATTGAAATATCACAACATGAAATAGATCTTGATAGAGTTCTAAGAAATGAAAACTCCTGATCAATTGGATATTTATTAGATACATACTAGTCCATGGCCAGAAAATAAACTATCTGAATAACCGAGTTCAACCATATATATATATTCCCCTCATGAAACTCTTATGACCTCCCTATCAAGAAAAATCTTTTTTGATTGAACATTCTCTATTATATCATCCTTTTTCAACACCTAGAGCCACATAAACAATGTAAATAGGGTGACATGAAACTGGATTTATATACACAATACCTCCGCAAAATGTAACACAAATGTTTCATTATATTGAATCTGATTGTTTTTGGATTTGTCCTTTTAATATTTTTATTCATATATCTGGATTTATCATAAGAGTCAGTGTGATATTTAGTTTTATTAGGACCGTATAATTAATATATTAAAAATATTAGTATATTTATTTTCACACACAGACGCACATCATTTTACTGTTTCTTATTTTCCCATTTCATGGAATGTAAAATGAGTAATTTTAGACCATGGATGATTCTAGACCATGTTATTTATCCCGACATGACCAAAGTTGTGTCGACATTGGATGTTCCAAGGGAGGTGACCATTGGAAGGTGGGTTTAACAAAATAAATAATTTATTTATTATAACTAAAGAACCTAATATAAATCCATATCTATAAATTATCTATTATGAAAAATCAGAAAGGTTAGACATGTAACCCTATGAGTATTATATAGAAGGACCAACCTTCTTCATTAACAGATTGGATTAGATAATGAGAAGTTGTTAGATCCAGGTGGATCAACACACATCAACCATAATAAGTAATCTTCATCATTTTTGATTGTGTTCTTCACCAAAAATCAATCCTAAATCATGGTATGGAATTCTATTTAAGGATATATAATATATTTTTACATGAATTGATTTAATTATCTACATAATTGATCTACAATCATTTTTTTATTCACACAGGTCCATTTCATATTTTTTATTAATTTAGTAAATTTCTTCTTTATATGTCTTGCTATCACCCTTGAATATCCCATTTATGTGATAATTGGCAAAGAATTATTGTCCAATGAAGGATTTACATTAGTCTTATATATTTCTCCCCATTGTTCTTTACATTTTTCTCTATTGAATCATAACGTCACAATTTTTTATTTACGAAGTGGTATTAAGTGCGATAAAACCCCAAAATATTTATCAATTTTATGAATGGAATACGAGATAAGGATTTTTGGATGTTTCATGATGTATTGTGAGAAATTATTCATGTATTTGGTATCTAGTTTGATTATGAGAAGTGTTATGGGATGTGCGGTATCTCACAGACAAATTATAAATTTTCAAATTCCGTCCATTGGAGGCCATGAATCGACGATAGGAATTGTCACCCTTAAATTTTGAGAGGCTAGAGGTTAGATTTTACAAATGATATGGTGTGTTTGGATCCTCATAATGAAATGTAGTTTTATATAGATAAATGTACTACAAAACATGTACTGTAAATAACATAAGTCGGGTAGACCCCTGGTTGCAATGAATAAGATTTCAGGAAAAGATAAATATTACACACTGGGTGGACCTTACTACACGTTGTGTGACCCTGTGATAGAATATTGGAGTAAAAATTATGCATAAAAATGTATAAAAAATGGCCATAAATATGGGAATTGACAGAGTACATGGGCTTGACCGTGTAGTCATAAACATCTTGGATTCCCAGAAACAACCATATACATGAGCATGAGATAATGTACATGGGAATGATTATAAGATCAGGGGTAGGGTCTAGGTTGATGATACAATATGTGTTAAACTGTAAAACACCATGTAATGAGACATTAATTACCATTATAAGTCAATGGGAGAACACAAACAGGAAATTAGGTGAGGTCACACAACATATGACCCCATATACACACCACATACATATCCAAATAACTTTTTCCTCACATATAGCATTCATCGGAACTTGTATTTGGGACCATGAGTAGCCTTTTCCATGAGTTTTTATATATATAATATGATGGTTTCCTTAGTTGGGGAATATGATATATGATGTGTGGTATTTTGAGTGTGATGAATCTTCATGTCACACTTGATAACAATAGTGATCTGGGTGGGATTTTCTGAGTGATGTTAGTGTTAGTACAAGCCTGTTCCACTACGGAACATGTTTCCCATACTATTTAGATAGGATAAGATAGTATTCCTACATACTTGGGTGTGGTTCATCTATTTAAAGAGTAGAACTTCCCCGTTTTTCAGCTCCACTGGGCACCAGGTTATCCACATCTGTTTAGGAACCCTCAGTTTTGTAGCGCAGTGGCAAGGGGTTATCCCCTCTACATAGTTCTTGTGAGGTTTTTCATGATGCTGGGAATCAGAGATGGAATATTTGGGTTACATAATAAAACATGAACTATGGATAGGCTTTTTGATCTGGATCCTCTTTCCTTCTCTACTGTGTTTCGTTATGGGATATATGTGCTGGGGTTTCATTTTTTTATTACTGTGTATTGAGATGACCTATGTTGTTTCTTTCAATTAATTCAGTTTGGAGTTTTGGTCAATCCAAATTTTTATGTATATACTAACCCATACATGGGATTTCCCCAATCATGTCATGTCTTGTGTAGACTATTGGATGGTCAATTTGGACATTAGTGGGGGTTAATTCTATGCTTGTGATGAGAGGGGTCCAATGAAACATGATTTATGGACACATTTTGATGATATGGTTATGTTGATAGTAAAAGGACCATATAGGAAGAGGTAACACCATGATCATGGATATCCCAGGCATGGTTTCGTTGGACCCCCTAGAGTTGGTACACACCAAGGAGGAGGCATAAATCAAGAGGTGGGATCTTATATCTGAGGGTGAAACTAAGAGATAGTTCGACCACCGCCACCATCAAACATCCTACATCAGGATCAATTATTTGGTAGTCAAGGATGTGGGAAATTTCACTCTATGGAGGGATATGACTAGGCTACACACAAGATTATTCGAGGTATGATTTATGTCTTTTAAATTTTTTCCATAGTACTATTATACATATGTTTGAGTCATTACTTTATTTCATTATTCCTTTTGTGAGATATAGAGCTTCCGGTTGATTATTTAGTATTGAATCTACTGCTAAAGGTTTTTATAGTGAGTGATTATTTGATATCACTTGTATTCTGGCAGTGAGAAAGGATTCTCGATGGAGATATGTTCTCATGGTACAACTTGGTTGGCATGATAAAACATTATCACCATATCTTGGGGATGAAATGTTTTTCTATGGTTTGGGACCATATTAACTAAGATTTATGATGAGTTAGATGCTTTCAAATAGAAAATATAGTATTCTCTATTGTGGATGAGAGAGATCTCATGGTGAAGCGAGTGCGTCATGTGGATAGGAATATGCAACCCATCTCCCATTTTTTTGGTGAGTTTAGACATTGGTGTAGTGTGATTTAAATGTATCATGATTCCTTTGGTTATGGAGGAATTTATATATGTCTTCCAAAAGGATGTTTTGGGACTACTTATTTGGTGGGAGATAGAATTATACATTAACTAACTCCTTGGGATTGATCCAATAATTTCTGAGGAATATTGTATAGAACCTACTGAGCTATAGGAGATGAGGGTGAATTTTGATAACCATTGAGATAAGGGTTTCATTAGACCCAGTGTGTCCACCTAAGAATATCCAGTTTTGTTTGTGAAAATGGTGGATGAGATCTTAAAGCTTTATGATGATTATCATCACCTAAACATGGAAATAATAATGACAAAATACCCCTTTCCATGGATTTATGACCTCTTTGACTACTTGAGTGGCTTGAGTTAGTTTGTTAAGAGAAATCTCAAATCCGACTACCACTATGTGAGTCTTAATGGGGTGGATATTCGTTATAATTTTTTTTACAACTACAAATACTATGAGTTTTTATTAATACATTTTAGTGTGAAACATTTCCTCTCTATGTTTATGTCCTTTATAAATAAGATATTCTATCCATATTTGTAATTATTTTTAGTTTTCTTAATTGATTACATACTCAATTACTCTTCATCAGAGGAGTATTAATTAAAGAATTTGGGGATGGTCGTAGACTTACATCAGAAGCACTGCCTTTATGGTAAAAGCATGATGTTCCATCTTGGGATCTATGAGTTTCACTTTATATTGAATTTCATCTCTGATAATGGATTATTTGTGAACCTAATGAATATTTATGTAGTGATTTCTTGGGATCCAACCGAGATCTTTTTAGTGGGGTGGATATTTATTATCTTGGTATGACACTAAAGGAGGTTCATTGTAAAATTATATTCAATATAAGACCCTTTGACCACTATAACATGGAAATGGTAGTTGTTTAGGTTGAGTGTTCACTGCTAGATATCCTTCATAGAGTTGAGTCTGAGGCTGACCAATTATTTTGTGTTGAGGTTACCAAATGAGGGAATCAGGTACATAGTGTTTTGCGATGGATATTGATATGGTATTGGTTTTTTATTGATGGATATGTGGGATGTGATATCTTATGGTTCAAGGTATTTGATACCCTACAAGAATAAATATGTTAATCATGAACTATTGTTGGAATTGGTAGTCTTTTATCTAATGACGTGGACGAACTATCTTCTGGGGGAGCTCTTTTTTGTACAGTCTGACCACCATAGTCCTAGGTACATCTTTACTCATAGAGATATTATCATGAGATATAATCTATGTTTGGAGTTATTATAGGTCAATGTCTTCTAGATAGTATATATTATAATAGGGTAAATGTAGTGTATGATTCCCTTAGTAGGGATTATTTTTCATTCTTAGAGGAGAGGCTTCTGATCAGTTGGACTCAATACAGCTAACCCCATTAGTGGATAAGTGGGATGTTCTCCTTTAATCAATTGTGGAGACTCAAATACTTATTCAGCATGTAATAGAGTTTTACTTGGGAGTTATTGATTGTGAGGTTCTCGATGAACTATTATCCTTAGTATATTTACATAATGGATTCCCTGAATGAGAGGATCATTTTATCCTTTTCTAGGGACATATTGTGTTTCTAGTTCCGTTATGAGAGGAGGTAACGAGGGAGTTTCCCATAATCCTCTAGGTTATATATTCATGTGTGGACAATATTTATAAAGACTATTATTCATAGTTATTTTGGGCCTTAATGAGGTTAATAATTACTGATTTTTTCTCTATGTGCCTTACATGTCACCTGGTGAATGGCTAAGAAAATGGTTTTGATAGGTTTCACATAGCCTCTTGAGATCTGAATGTGGAAATAGGATTACATATTCATTGAATTTTTTATAGGGATTCCACATAAATCCAAAGGCTACAATTCTATCTAGGTTATTATTGACCATCATACAATGTGAGAATAGTTCCTTGACATCACATATAAGAGTTCAGGGATGATATTTTATTGATTTTTTTCATGGTGGATCATTTTGATTCATGTGGAATTCTTGATGATCGTCATTGAGTGTGATGATTAGTTTAAATCCTAGTTGTGGAGAGGTCTAAAAAACAATTTTGAGATATAGTTGTGGATGAGTACAATGTTTCAACGTGATATAGATTTCAAGACCAAAAATATGATCTTGGTGTTGTGGGATATTCTAAGGGATTGTGTGATGGAGTTTTACCAGAGATGGTAGGATAACATGACATTAGTAGAGTTTTCCTTTAACAACAACTATCAGTAAAATATAGACATGGAAACTTTATGGGTCTTTTATAGAAGACTCATTATGTCACCCCTATGCTGGACTAAGACTGATGAGACATCTCTTTCTAAGAATGTGATTATGGATGTGACGATGGAGAAGGTTCATGTTATCGATGAGCATATGAGGACAACTCATGTCAGACACAAATTTTACATAGATAAATATTGTATTCTCTTGGAGTTCCAATAATTAGACCATATTTTATTTAGAATTTCCCCATGGTGAGGATTAGAAAGGTTTATCTAGGGAGTAAAGATTTTTTTAAGGTTTATCAGGCCATTTGAGGTTATAAGTGGGGTTGATGAGGTTTTCAACCACCTAGACTTATCCCCTAATTGAACTATCTCCATTATGTATTCCATGATTCATATTTTTTGAGATACATGTATAAAAAATCAAAATTAATTTATTTGCCTGAGATAGAAATTTAGGATAGATCCACCTTTAGAGAATATATTTTAGATATTAAGGATTTTAAGGAGAGGATCTCTCAAGGACATACAATCCAATTTCACCATGTACATTGGATGAATAACATCATGAAAGAGAGATCTCGAGAGTGATAGAGTTAGATGTCAACTCAGTAACCCAAACTTTTTTATAGATCATGATTTTAGGGATAAAACATGATGGAAGGTAGAATATAGATATTCAGGTTTTGATGGATTTTTCTATCTAATATTTATATATATATATGATTTTTTTAGAGTTGGTGTGGTGTTTTTTTGTCTTGGTAATATGGAATTAATAAAATAAAAATATTAGTATATTTTTTTTCATGTGTTCTCATCATTTCAATGTTTAAGTTTTTCCTATTTCTAGTTCATCAAATGAAAAATCTAAGTCCATTGTTGATTCCAGAACATGGGGTTTACCCTAGGTGAGACCAAAGGTTGGTCGTCATCATAAATTCTGAAAGAGGTGACCTTTGGGTAGAGTGTTTAATAAAATAAATAAATAAATAATTGATTTTCATAAAATTGCCTATTCTAAAACCCTCTCTATATATTCCATGTTTTTTAAAATTGTTGGTTTTTTTGTATAACCATGGTAGAATTTGAGAAGAGGACCATCGTTCTTCAGTAGAAGATCATATTTGAGATTGAATAGAAATCAGATCAAGGCATATCGAGAGGTAGTGAACAAAATAGGGTTTTTCAATATTGTAGAATATGTTATTCACAAATGATCGATCCCTAATTATGGTAGGGAATGTTATCTATAGAGGTGTATACTATATTATTCCATTAAAATATGTAATTATCTACATAACTATTCTGTGATGTTTTGATATTTTCATGACCCAATTTAATAATTTTAATTTTTAAAATCAAATTATTCTCACAATTCCTTACTCTTACCCTTGGATATCTCATTTATATGGTCATTTTTCACGAAATTTTAAAAAATAGAGGATTACCCCTTTGATTCTTGCTGATAAAATGATGGATTTCATGGTGGTGAAGGTAGATAAAGATCGATATGAATAAATTGATTTTTCTATGAAACAATTTTCTTGATAGTGTGTACTATGAAGAAAACATTCCAAAGAGTCCCCGATCTATGTCAAATAGGGTTTTATGGGAAGATAAATATCAAACACTAGGTGAACCCAGCTACACACCATGTGACACTATGCTGGTCTCTCAACATGAACTCTGAGAGTACAATGGCTCGCACAAGGCCACACAAACAGGAACAAATAGAGTTCACAGTCTCTTCTGGGAACTCAAACACGTCCATGATTCATATACAAAACAATGTAAACTGGAATTATTGGACATACACAATAATGATCAGAAGAGAATGAGAGGGCTGGAGTGGCATAGATATTCCATATAAAACTAGTACATGTTATGCAGTGAGATATAGATATATAATCCATGTTAATTGATGCAGAAGACTAGGAAATGAGGTGATCTAACACGCTATGTGACCCCTTGTACATTCCATGTACTTATCCTATTAACTTCTTTCTCTTGTACATCCAAATTTTGGATTAAAATTTTCGCATATGAGTAGGCTATCATGAGTGTTTTCCCATGGAAAATATAATGGTGGTTATTGTTGTGGAATAAAAGACAAAATGTGAGGTGTTTTGAGTGTGAAATTTCTTCAGGCGATGCTTGACAATGGTAGTGATTGGGTTTAGATCATCAGAGTGATACTGAAGCCAGTACTCCCCTATATGACCCAAGTGTGGGCCCCAATTATGCTTATATAAGTAGAATAATTACTTCACCATTGTACGGTAAAATTACACTATTTATAGAGTGGTACTACCCCACCCTTAATTTTAGGTGGGGAGTGGGTCCCCCCCAAATATTATGGCTCCCTTGGTTAGTGAGAATGATGATAAGGGATGAGCCCCTCCACATATATTCTTGCAATGTTGTTCATGATGTTGGTCATCTGAGATACCCTCTTGGAGATGAAGGAAGTATAATAAACTATGTAAGGGCTATGAGATTGATATCCATTGTCTCTCACTACTAGGTTTTTTAAAGAATATATTTGGTGGATTTTTAGTTACTTCTTTGTATGGGATGAGATAAGATTTTTTATGTCTTTATATGACATCATTTTTGGTTTTTGTGTCATAATTCTGGGTATGTATATAACCAACCCTGCATGGGATTTTTTTGGACATGTCATGACTTGTGTAGATGATAGATAGATTGACAAAGACATCGATGGATCTCAATGTTACATGGGTGAATTGATCACATATGGTGGAATAAAATGTGGATTAGGTGTTGGGTTCTATTAGTTTTTCTATTTTCTAGTTGTTTTTAGGTTGGGATTTTATATCAAGTTGAGCATATATTTACCCCTTTTATGATTTTTTTCAAACTGTTATACTTTTATTATTCTCTAGAGTTTATTACAGGAATTATTTTAATAAATATGTTATAGGTTTTTAATACTTTTTAATTTTTCATTGATATTATTTTGTGTGTGTGTATCGATACATTTTGAAAACACATCCCATTTTACTTATTTATTCTTAGAACATGTTTCAATCCCCAAGACTATTAGAGGCATGCTTGGGGTTTTCACATTAGAACTTCCTATTTTTAGGAGGTACCTAATGGGTTTGGTTGTGACTCCCTCATCTTGAGAAAGGTTGAAATTATAAAAAATAATATGATGAAATCAAATTATAGACTCCTGTACACTGGATCATACCAATTGGAGAGAAAGAAACTCCAATCACTAAAATTTTTAACATTTAATAGTGGAACCTGACATAAATTTAACATGAAATTGTTTTCCTGATACAAGTAAATCAGTATGATCTCTACGAAAAAAGATCCACCACTGATGAAAAGATCATACCAACATGATAATGGCCAATATAATCCAACTGTCCTTCTTCGAAAGGATCAAAATTAAAGTGATCCCTAGCCACTCCATTCATATCTTCTTCTCATGATTATAAATACACCCATTATTCTTTATAACTTAATGATATTAAAATTCAAGAAACATCATCCTATAAGTATAATCCTCCCCAACATCCACTCCTTTTTTATATTCTAATGAATCCCATTTCACCTCAACAACCAAAAAATTTTGAGGACACTAACCAGAATCCACATATATAAGAACAATATGGAACTATAAGATATGAAGTATATAATTTGTTAAAATAATATATTTACCTTCATTTTTACTCCTTAAATTTTATTAATTAGAACAACGATACAATCAAGTATGATGAATATATGAAATAAAGGTCTCTACCATGTAACAAATATCATATCAGTTAGTATTTTTAATAATATTATGTTCATATATCAAATCTCAATTGTCCCTAATGACTTTTCTCATATCCTGTATCACATCCCCATAGTATGTACAATGTTTTATCGTTGCTATTTCCCAACCAAAAAATTGTAATCCTCAAGTGGTCGTAAGTAAAAACTCTATATTAACTCTAAAAAATGCTTTGATACCAATTTTTCTTTACCCAAGACCATAATTGTTTTGGGATGATTGTGATGATGAGAATTACCCCTTAATCCTACCCTTAACAGGAAAAAGGTTTGAGTCTAGCATTAGATGGTATGAAAACACCCATTTGGGATAAATTACCCTCATAAATCCCACAAATATAGACTATAACCTACTAATCGAATACATCTAATATAAACTAAAATCAAAATCCTCTTATTTGAGTCATGTTTTGAATAATTACAGTCTCTAAAATAAATAACAATAATATAACTCATTTAGAAACATCTCTAGGAAAACATGCCAACACCAACTACCATTATATACTAGTAATGAAAAAATAATTTTCCCAAATATCATACATACATGTAAAAACAATATATGTATATAGGTAAGAATATAATTATACCTAGTAGGATCATACCCAAAACCTATCGTGAAAATTTTGAAGAAGAATATTAATTCTACAGTGTATAAAAATTGAAACCAAATTATTTACTATAAAAGTTTAACTGATTTCATAATCCTCACCATGGATAACTCTTCCAAATATGAATTTAAGTAGTGTAAATATATATCTAAAAGGTTCCCCATATCCACTTCACGATGAAACTAGTCACCCTGAGGCCCTGATGACTTCTATCCTAGTCCTCCCATACCCTCTATATCGACATATGAACATAACCATAACCACATATCAAATCTGCATAATAAAAACTACACACACATAACCACACCCAAATTAACACATATTTACATATCATTTCCTACTCATGATTAAGAAAGAATTTATGATAGAGATCAACCTCACACCATCTTCATTTCATGTATGCCACCACTATGTATTATGTTATGAAGAGAGAGGATATACGAAGGAATAATGGTTCATCCAAATCACATCCATCTTAAATGTTGGGGAAAAGACCTAAAACCAATAACATCTTATGAGTGTTCTTCACATTACCACACCTACGTGGTGGTGTGTTGGAAATAATAAAATAATAATGAATATGTATATATATATATATGTATGAATACACAAAAATATATCATATGGTTCTTTTTATTAACTCTATTACTCGACATCCACAATTAACATAATAGAATATCTACTTCATCTCCACCTATAACTACAACATGAACTGACACCATCCCCAAAACATGATATCTGTATAATAAACATATGATTACTCATTGATGAATCTTTTTTACATATCATATCTCACAATCACATTCAAATTATTCATTTAACAACCACATTATATTTGATTTCTCACATATCATTTATTTTCTAGATGATAATTAATACCACATCATTGAATAAACATTTTAAAATTTACTATCTATAGTAAATATGTTACATCGCAACCATTTTTGGCTAGTATAATTTCATATTTCCAATTTCCATTATTTTATTCTCACATTAATTATGATTTCCATTACCCTGATTCATTTTTTATTGATTTCATCGATCTAATATAGTATAACGGTAACCCATCAAAGCCAATTTCACTTTCAAATAATTCATCCATTTATTTATTATTTTTTTCCACATTAATATGAATATAAGACATGGCAACATGAACTTATGAACATCCCTTTTTACCAAACTAATTCGAACAATAAAAAATTAGCTCCACCATATCACAATAATAACAACTGCACTATATCATTTCAACCAATGCATCATCAATTCCACCACTTAGAGACCATCATCATTTCTTTCTTCATCAACAACATCAAACCACAAAAACAAAAAATCATGAAAATACCCATTATCAACCAAAAAAACCATTCCATGACTATTTAAACCATATAAACAACAACAATCATAGGGGGATGAAAACATAAATTAATTGTAGAACCTATGAAAGGATTATGTTTTATTCATTATCAATACAAAAAAAGTATGATAATTGTTGAACTGTTCATAATATATTACACAAGTTCCAAAGTGATTTGAATGAGAATACATTGTCTACTAAAATTAAGAACGAAGGTGATCTATCCAAGGTTGTTTCTTTATTGAATTAAGTCTAAGAAAAAGGTGAAATATCATGAAAATATATTTTTCGTAAAGAAATTTGGAGGCCACAAAAAAATAGGTCTTTATAATATCTCATGAAGAAATCATTTGGTGGGATTGGAAAATTTGGTACATAGTTATAAATAAGTTTTGGGAGATAAAAAACCAGCCCGTCCATTTTTGAAATAATGACCCCCTCAAACACATATGTGGGACCCAAGGGGAAGAAAACGTGGGATATGGACAACTTGGACTACCTGAATAGCTGCAGTAAGGATTTTTAGTGCCTATAGAGAGTGCAAAATCTGTATAGTATGTTGATCAGATGGTTCATAACACCCAAATGGTTCACACAAGGAACACAGAGAGTGCTTGTGGACCACACAAGGCTGTGGTGTGGCATGTGTGGGCGATTGTGTGTATGAGTGTTGTAGTTGCCAAACCACATTGTCGGCCTGAGATGATGATGGAATCGGAATGTATATTAAGTGGTTACAGACAAAATAAATGACCTATGTTGTATGTGGGATGAAAGTTAACTATTCACACATTAAAAATATACACATATAAGTTGTGTTGTCTAAAATTCAATGATCTGGAGATCCACCAGCTACTATATCTCTATCTTCAACCTCCATTCATTTGATCTCCCTTTAAATATTCTACTACACCATAAAAATGTGTACCAAAATATAATTCTTAATATATTTGGATTCCCATACAACAGAAATTATCTACATCATGGAGAGTTCGAAATATACAGTGCAGTTTTTGTTGAGAAAATCCTATCATACAGTAGGGTACTACAAAAATTCATTCTATTACATATAGTGTTTGAATTTAGTAGTGGTATTAAACTCAATTTATATTTTTCTATTCTATAATGCATAACATTAAACTTTAATAATATATTCTATTTTTTATTGTTGTAGAAATTTTTTGGGTATTTCACCATTGATTAATATCTATGCCTCAATGGTTTCTTTACCATAATCCCGAAGTCTTTCGTTGCTATAGTGGATGTCATTATACTGAAATGAACTATTGAATAAAATAACTCCACCACAGATGATTAATCCATAATGCATTTAGTTGAAATCCATATTTTGTGGGGTTTTTTATGACTCCAAAGAGACAAAAAAATGAAATATAAATATTATATTTCAGTATGAGATTAGATTCTCACATCCACATGAGGCTGAGTAGATAAAGGATGAACGTCGGTAAATGCCATTATTCTTAGTGTATAGTAACATTGATATATATATATAGGAATCCTATATTCAAATATATCATTTACAACCAAGATATTTTGATCGTTGATTGTGTTTTTAACAGAGCAATAAATGTTGACACGAAGTAAAAAATTTGGTGTATGTTTCTTCAAATATAGACTAAAAAACTGAAGGTACTAGATTTTCGATATTTAAAGGTGTTGTAGATTGATTCAATTTAAGATATATAGATGATTTTTTTTATGTTTCCATAAAAATGTTTATTCTATGAAGAACAAAGTTGGTAGAAGAAAATGATATATATTTGGATATCCTCTGAAGGTTCATGAATTCAATGTTAATTATACATCATTTTTTCTTTTATATAAATGTTTTAAGTATAATTTGAAATTTTTAAAAGTTAATTAACTTCCCAAGTTATTTTTAATAATAAAAGGGGAAATGTGTGCATGGGAAAAAAACCAAAACAAACTAGGGACATAGTCACCCTTAATGAAGGAGAATCACATTTAAAAATTTGAGGTGTCCATTTATTTTTTAACATCAGTTAATATCTTGATATAACATGTGTCGAATAAGTATAAGAGTTGGAATGATTTAGGGTAAAAAGTAAACATATATTCCACCCAATCTCAGTGTTCATCACCCTTCTTGAAACCCTATCAATTGGAAATAGATCATTTTTACTTTATGGTTTTTGTAACAACATGATATTTTATAAAAAGTATTCTTTTTAATTTATTTGATGTCATGTGTTTTATTCCACAGAAATATTATCTTGTGCTATACACAACACCATATTAGCTTGCAGTATACACAACACTATTGTTAGATTGTGTTACACACAATTTCATGTTCATTTGATAATAGTCATTCTATGCCACATTGAGTGTGTGTATATATATATTCAATGTATAAATTAAATATGGTTGGATTATGTTATATGAAACAGAAAAGGAGTATTGCACAACATGCAACCCTAACATGGCTTTCATTACACGCAATCGCGACCTTCCTCGATAGCGTGTGTTGTACGCAATACCGGGTTTTACTAAACGACGATATATTTTTATAACATTATTATGAACTAGCAATTATGAATAGTATTAAATAACCTTTGAATTTTATAACATTATTATTCATCTTACACATTTTTAAGAACATGGTATAAGAACAAAATAAATTTTTCGCGTAAAATAAATTTTTTTCATAAAATGCAGTTCTGCTGCCTTTTGATGGCGCACCCACATTAAATCTAGTTTTTGACATGTTTATAAGTTCAATATGAAAAAATAAAATTCTTCTTTGGAATCAGGATATAAAATTTTACATTGGATAAATTTATGATATTTTTCTAATAACTTTCATATTTTAATGAATAGTAAAAACACGCTATATTTTAATTAAAAAAACTATTTTCATCCTAATAAATTATGTGGTTAAATTATAATATTGAATGGTTTTAAAGTATAAATAGAATATAATTTTACCAGTTAATATAATGTATATCATTAGTATTTATTTTACATTGAATTCGTAGGTTAAATCACTTCAATCTTTTGCAATGTTTTAATTAAAAACCCAATTTCATTCGACAATGGGATTAATTTTAATTTAATTTATGCAACTTCTATGTATTGAATTTGAAAAAACGGATTCCATATTTGGAATCCGTGGGTCCAAATTATATTAATAGGCTAATTTTTATTTTTGGGAATTATGAATAGTAACTACGGTAAATTTTATTTACCATAGTTAAAGGTAAATCTGGTAATTAAGGGTAAATATAATATTATAAAATTACCCTAAAACATGATAAAATTATATTTTATGGCTAAAGGTATACCCATATCACCTAATAGTTTGATTAGATTCATTTTATGGACTTTTGACCATGAAAATAATTTAATTATTATTAAAACCAAAGAAAGTGACAACATGTCACTCTCTTAAATATTATAAGTATAATAATTTTAATTTAGTGATAAACATCATAAAACTTCGAACATGAATAGTCTAAATAAATCTAATATAACTATATACATCATGATAATTTATTTAGAATTTTTAGGGATTAAATAATTGTCATTAATGGTGATACATTAATGATGCAGAAATTATTTATTAAGTGAAAAATCATTAATATGGTTTTTATTGAAATACTAATACCCATTAAAAGGCCGACAAACCTGACTGAAAATTATTTGTAGTGTATTTATACACATTAATCATCCAATGACCTAATATATAACCGTTTGGAGTCTTATAAAAGTGATTATGACACTTATATTATTTTATTTTAAATGATGCCAAAGTTGTCACCGTCATAATTTAATAAATATAACAATTTAAATATTGTTATTTTTAGATTCTAAATTCGAGTTAAATTATTATTGTGAAAGTTAATATATATTTATTCATCATAGGATTTTATTTTTAATTTTTATGCAACAAATATGTATATTAAATAATTATAAAAAAATGTTGTAGTAATTATTTTATTAAGAGAAGAACCAAATAAATGGTTTTACAAATAATAAAATAAATAATATATGAACTATTTAATGTTCTAAACTAATATTATTGATACATATGACCTTTTAGGAATCTATTAAATCTTTTATTTCGAACATATCTTTGGTATATATTTTATTTAAATTCAAATAAATGAATTGTGTCAAAAATGACACTATTGTTATTTTATAAAAATAATATATTATAAAATTGTTTAAAAATCACAGAAATATATAATAATTAAAAATTTAAATTTATATGGTCTAAAATGTTATAAAGTATTCAATTATGGACAATTCATAACATATAATTAATTATGTGTTATAATTTAAAATTTAGAATGTTATTACCACAAATAAAATTAAATTGATTAGGTAAGGATAAATCAAGTTGATAATGTTTAAAATAATTTACTAACATGTGTAAATTTTATTGGTTGATGAGATTACAACACTATCTCATATAATATTCAAATTTGAGTTATTTTTGGAGGTTTTTATGTGGGGTTAGATTTATTATAAATTAATATTTTTAAGATTTCCAAAGGTGCCCCTCCCCTCCCTTATAAAACTGCACCTTCTCCCTCTCTTCCTCACACAAATTTGATCCTTCAAACTTGGACAAACCCTGCCGAATTATCTTTTCCACTTCCCTAGAAACATCCTAGAGGTGTTGGTCTTCTTCAATGAACAATTGTAGTTCCCTAAGAGGAGGTCTCAAAAAGGCGCTTCAAAGAAGAGGTAATGTTCGTTACCGATTCTATCAACTTTATTTCTTCTTTCAATTATTCTTCTTTAGTTTTTTCATTATGAAGTAATATCATCAGTATCATTAATATACTGATATATTATTATAAGTATGAAACAACCCTATTTCACCATTTATCCATCCTACGGATAACGAAATCACCGCGCGTGCGTACGTACGGAATACCGTCTCCACGCCGTGGTGTAATCTATTTTCCACCACCACCTTACTTGGATGGGTATAATGTTGTAAATAATGAGTATATATTATTATTTTAATGTTATATTGATTCTTAAATATTATACATACACTTAAATACAATTCTACGATCATGGGAATGATATCATCGCTCGTGCGTTCGTACAGACTACCGTCTCCACGACGCGATGAGATCAATTCTCAATGATTAACCATTCATGAATGATTATAAAGTATATATAATAAGTAATAAGGAAATATATGACATAATAATGATACTTTATTTATGTATATATTTATGTATGTCATCTACTTAGTTCCATTCAATTCAATAAGGATATGAAAACAGCGTTCATGCGAACGTACGGCCTACCGTCTCTATGAACGGTGTATTTCATTCCATTTATAGATATATTATATATATGTATATTCTGAATATATATTATATATAAATCATGTTTTACTTTCTAGATCTAAGTAACCATGATCTAAGTAATCATATTTATAATTACAAGTTAAAACACGAACGACAAATGAAATGATTTTACCCAAAACGCTACTTTAACATTAATATACAAAAGAATGGGTAATATAAAGTCATAAGTGAACCATATATGATATCATAACCATGAATATGATTATGTAATAATTCAATGACATTATTTAAATCATTATATAGGAGGTTCGGATCCATATGAAGCATATCAGACCTAAGGTATGGGATAATTATTCCAATCTCATTCTTATCCGAGATTGTTTACTCGTAAGTATTTACTGGGGTTATGTTTATTATCCATGTACATATGCTATCAAAATGTTTTCATAAAATGATTACATTACTTAAATGTATGTTTAAGACATTTTTACCCCTTTCTTACTTTTACCACATTGTATGGAAGGAATCATTCTTTTGTTTACCATACGAGGTACTTTTGGACTTTCCCGACAAAAGTACTAGGAAATTGTTATTTTTTGACTTATACGGCGTGAACAGATTTTTACGGTTTCATAACGCCTCATTTTCCTGAAGCATCCTCTACAATATTTTATGATTATTTTCAACAAAATCCTTTCCTTTTAAAATTGAATGGAATTTTGTGAAAAGAAAATGATTTTGAAGAAGAAAGGATATTTTCATCAAGAATTCATTTCAAGTGTTTTATGAAAACCATTTTCCATCTAAGATGAAACTATTTCATATGTGTATGTTTCAAGTATAATGTCTCTATTATTTACATGCTTTCACTTTTCTTATGATGAAATATCCATTTTTTTATATGGATTATGTGATGATGATATGATGTTTATGAAACCCATTTTATTCTTTGGGTTATGATGAATGTTTTAAGTTTATGTTGTGGCACAAGTAAGAATGATTTCATTATAAGATGGGTGGGACCTATATCACCCTCCAATGCATTGGGTAAAGATTTATATCTCATGAGATAGACATGGCTGGAATAGTTAGTTAATCCGGTTCAATGTTACATGACTGAAACGAGGAGTGAACTCGATTCAGAAAGGGACTTTGACCACTAAGATTGTCATGGCAGTAATTCCTTGGCTACTATGGAAATAATTACATGTGCTTAATGGATTCCACAATTACATGCTTTATTCAAATTCTATTTTATCATGATGGATGATCCATTATGATCTATGCCTTATGTACTGCCAGGTTTTATGTCATTGCTCTAGATTTTGATGTTTAAATATTATGTTCATGTTTTTAAGTTCAAATGTATATGGTTTGTTTTATATTATCCATGCTTACCATTACTGAGCATTTTAGCTCACCCTTTTTATGATTCTTTTCCCCCAGGATTAAAAGAAAGGTTTTAGGTAAGGAAACAATAAGGGAAGGATCGTTGTGGGAGATGTTGAAGATCTTTCAACATGATTAGAAGTTTATATTCCAAGTTTCCAAAGACACTAAACTATTACGGTCCTTGTGTGTCTGTTTTTGTTATGTATTAGATATTCTGCAAAAGTAATGAAATTTTCCTGAACGTCAAGCTTCGTGTCTCTATAGTTGGTATCAGAGGAATGGTTTAGTCATCCTTTGGAAACTAGGATATGAAAACGTTAGTGAGATCCCTAGAGATATTTCTAATGTATGTCTAGGGATATCTCAAAGATAAGTATACGTATAATATATTGTCCTAGAAAAAAGGTAACGATCATAGAATTTAACATAAGATGTTAGATATTGAGGGTCCTCCCCCTTTACTTTGTTTTTTTCCCTAGAATGATTTTTGCCTCTCACACTATTATTTTTGGGTTTTAGAAAATGGCTGGATATAGGAAGATTCATGATAATGGAGGATATGACGGACAATGGAATGATATTGTTCATGAGAAACCAAATGAAACGGGATTTGGAAGTCCAAACATCGTTATTATGCCTAATCAGCAATCACATAATATGATCTCAACTTTGTTAAGTTTCCTGAATCAGAAAATAAGAGAATGATGGATTTTGATGATGATCATAGAGGAGAGAAAGTTGAATTTCCCTCATGTAAATAATGTGGGAAGTGGCATCGGGGATATTGTTTCAAAGTAACTGGAAGATGCTTTGGGTGTGGAAAAGAAGGACACAAAGCCAGTAAGTGCAAAGGAAAAGGTTCAGTTAACACCATGGCAGGGATAATGGTATTGCTACGACATCAACAATGATTAGATGTTTTAAATGTGGAATGTTTGGTAATTACGCAAACCAATCCCTTAAGGGAAAATCTCATGAAGAGAATCAGCATGGGCATACAGGTAGTATTTATGTGGATGATGATGAAGAGACTTCAAATGAAATATGAGATGAAATAAATGATGAATCTCAGCTAGTGGTTTAAGAAGTTAGTGGAATGATTGTATGTTTATAAAGAATAATGTATGGTACTATGGAATAAAGAATCATCTAAGGATTGTTACACTATTGTTTTTCCTAAAGTATATAAAAGTATATGTTGAATGGTACCGGTAACCATGGAAGGCTATTCAGATATTTTTGGAATGTAGATGATATGCGCATAATGAAGGGATAAAAGTATAATGAGATGTTTGATTGTATTCATGATCTCATGACTGATATAAGGACTAAGTGATATTATGGTTTGATTATATAGATTTTTTGGGATTTTGGTATGTGGAAAGAGTTACCTTTTGACAGTATTCATGTTTTCACTAAGGTTCTATGGTAATTTATGTTTCAAGAGAATATATGACTATGGTATTCATGTTTTATGAATGCAACTAATAAGATATATCTTATGATATATGTTGGATAAATTATTGTATTCACATTCATGGTAGATAACCTTTATAGTAATTGTTTTCTTTATACAATGAGATTGGACCGAAGTATTTTAGATAAGACTAAATATTGGAATGGATTATGTTGGACATTAGTTAGTATTGTTTAAGGATAGAATTTTTTTTCGATATTATTGATGTGATATTATAGTAATGTAGTTTTAGAAAAAGGACAACCTGCAGGACGGGCGACAACCCATCGTGTCAGACAAGGCTATGGAAATCGAACACACAACCGAAGTGCGACATGCCTTTATCGCCTACCACTGGCCTACAGGAAGTCCCTGGTCAGTAGAAACTAGTTTTATTTTATTATGCGGTATGATATATGAAGTATAAGTTCATTTTTGGAACCATATACGATTAATCTAACCATAAGATGGACTTATAAATTTTGCTAACCTTTTGTTTGAAATAGATTTAATGACCCATCATTCTATCACATGATCTGCTAACACTTCACTAATATAAAATTCAACTTCATTCCTTTAAGAGATGAAGTGGAAATTGTTCAAAGAACGAACAACAGTGAGATTGTTCCAAAATCAAGCAAGTATTTCTTCTAATTCAAATTCTTCATCTTTTGGGAAATGATCTTCAAAACCAAAAATGTTGTCCTAGTGCCCTTATATATGATGAATCATATGGTACCTTAGATCATCACAAATATATGGATTTTTGATTTTTCACTTTTTCATAGCCATGTTCTCTACCACTCTCCATCAGAACATGATGGTTAGATTTCTCTTCCATGTCCATATTTTCTCTTATGTTCTCCTACGTGGAAACCCAGTGATGAGTTAATTTGGATAACCGTTATGTTTCATACTTTAGTTATGAAAGTTATGTTTTTGTATTTCATTTTACTATGTGGGTTTTAATTAAGGAAACTTTCAAGTAGAAAACCATGCATAACCCTGACGAATTTCGAGGGTGAAATTCATTTTAAGGGGGGTAGAATGTAACAAACCGATATTTTATGATAAGTATTCTTTTTAATTTATTTAATTTCATGTTTTTTATGCTACAACAAGATTATCTTGTGCTATATGCAACACCCTATTAGCTTGTAGTATACGCAACACTATTCTTAGATTGGGTTACACACAATTTCAAGTTCGTTTGATAATAGTCATTCTACGCAACATTGAGTGTATATATATATATATATTAAATGTATAAATTAAATATGGTTATATTCTATTATATGAAATAAAAAAGGAGTCTTTCACAACACGCAACCCTAACTTGGCTTTCATTTCACACAATCGCGACCTTCCTCGATAGTGTGTGGTGTACGCAATACCGGGTTTTACTAAACAACGATATATTATTATAATATTATTATGAACTAGCCTTACTGAATAGTATTAACTAAAATTTTAATTTTATAACATTATTATTCATCTTACACATTTTCTAGAACATTGTATAAGAACAAAATAATTTTTTTGGGTAAAATAAGTATTTTTCAAAAAATGCAGTTTTGCCGCCTTTTGATGGCGCACCAACGTTAAATCTAGTTGTTGACATATTTATAAGTTGAATTTAAGATAATAAAATTCTTCTTTTGAATCAGGATATAAAATTTTACATTGGATAATGTTTTGATATTTTTCTGAAAACTTTCATATTTTAATGAATAGTAAAAACACGCTATATTATAATTAAAAACAACTTTTTTTCATCGTAATAACTTATGTGGATAAATTATAATATTGAATGGTTTTAAAGTATATATAGAATATTTTTTTACTATTTAATATAATGTTTGTCATTAGAATTGATTTTACATTGAATTCGTAGGTTAAATCAATTCAATCTTTTGCAATGTTTTAATCAAAAACCCGTTTTCATTCAACAACATGATTAATTTCAATTTAATTTCTACAAATTCTGTGTATTGAATTTGAAAAAATGGATTCCATATTTGGATTCAGTGGGTCCAAAGTATGTTAATAGGCTACTTTTTATTTTTGGGAATTATGAATAGTAACTACGTTAAATTTTATTTACCATAGTTAAAGGTAAATCGGGTAATTACGGGTAATAATACTATTATAAAATTACCCTAACACATGACAAAATTATATTGGATGGATAAAAGTATACCCATAACACCTAAGGGTTGGATTAGATTCATTTTATGGTCTTTTGACCATGAATATAATTTAATTACTATTAAAACCAAAGAAAGTGACAACATGTCACTCTCTTAAATCCTATAAATATAATAATTTAAATTTAGTGATAAACATCATAAAACTTATAACATAAATAGTCTCCAGAACTATAATAAAATTATCTAAATCATGATAATTTATTTAGAATTTTTAGGGATTAAATAATTGTCATTAATGGTGATACATTATTGATGGAGAAATTATTTATTAAGTGAAAAATCAGTAATATAGTTTTTATTGAAATTATAATACCCATTAAAAGGCCCAAAAACCTGAAAAAAACTTATTGGTAGTGTATATCTACATCGTAATCATCCAATTTCCTAATATATAACCGTTTGGAGTCTTATAATAGTGATTATGAAACTTATACTATTTTATTTTAAATGATGCCAATGTTGTCACCTTCATAATTTAATAAATATAACAATTTAAATATTGTTATTTTAAGATGATAAATTAGAGAAAAAGTATTATTGTGAAATTTAATAGATTTATCGTCATCATAGGATTTTATTTTTAATTTATATGCAACAAATAAGTATATTAAATAATTATAAAAAAATGTTGTTGTAATTATTTTATTAAGATAAAAACCAAAAAAATGGTATTAAAAATAATAAAATAAATATCATATGAAATATTTAATGTTCTAAAATACTTTTATAGATATATATGACCTTTTATGAACCTATTAAAGCTTTTATTTCGAACATATCTCTTGTATATAGTTTATTTAAATTCAAATAAATGAATAGTGTCAAAATTGACACTATTGTTATTTTATAAAAATAACATATTATAAAATTGTTTAAAAATCACAAAAATATATAAAAATTATAAATTTAAATTTATATAGTCTAAAAGGTTATAAAGTATCCAAATATGGACAATTCACAACAAATAAGTAATTATTTGTTATAATTTAAAATTTAGAATTTTATTGCCACAAATAAAATTAAATTGATTAAGTAAGGATAAATCAAGTTGATAATCTTTAAAATAATTTCCTAACATGTATAAATTTTATTGGTTGATGAGATTAAAACCATATCTCATCTAATATTTGAATATGTGTTATTTTTGGAGGTTTTTATTTGGGTTTAGATTTATTATAAATTAATATTTTTAAGATTTCCAAAGGTGCCCCTCCCCTCCCTTATAGAAGGGAACCTCCTCCCTCTCTTGGTCACACCAATTTGAGCCTTCAAACTCGGCCAAACCCTGAAAAATTATCTTCTCCAATTCCCTATAAACATCCTAGATGTCATGGTCTTCTTCAAAGACCAATTGTAGTGGCCTAAGAGGAGGTCTCAAAGAGGCGCTTCAAAGAAGAGGTAATGTTCGTTACCGATTTTTTCAACATTATTTCTTCTTCCACTTATTCTTATGTAGTTGATTCATTATTAAGTAATATCATCAGTATCACAAATATACTGATATGTTATTATAAGTATGAAAAAAACCTATTTGACCATTTAACCATCCTACAGAAAACGAAATCTCCTCGCGTGCGTACGTACGGAATACCGTCTCCACGCCGTGGTGTAATCTATTTTCCACCACCACCTAACATGGATGGGTATAATGGTGTAAATAATGACTATATACGATTATTGTAAAGTGATATTTATTCTTAAATATTATACATACACTTAAATACAATTCCACGATCATGGGAATGATATCATCGCTCGTGCGTACGTACGGACTACCGTCTCCACGATGCGATGAGACTCATTATCAATGATTAACCATTCATGAATGATTATAAAGTATATATCATAAGTAAACATGAAATATATGACATAATACTAATACTTGATTTATGTATATATATATATATGTCATCTACATAGTTCCATTCAATTCAATAAGGAAACGAAAACAACGTTCATGCTAATGTACGACCTACCGTCTCCATGAACGGTGTATTTCTTTCCATTTATCGATATATTATATATATGTATATTCTGAATATATTTTAAATATAAATCATTTTTTACATTCTGGATGCAAGTAACCATGATCTATGTAATCACATGAATAATTACAAGTTAAAACACGAATGACAAATGAAACGATTTTACCCAAAATGCTACTTTAACATTAATTTACAAAAGAATGGGTAATATAAAGTCATAAGTGAACCATATATGATATCATAATAGTGAATATGATTCTGTAATAAGTGAATGACATTATTTAAATCATTATACAGGAGTTTCGGATCCATATGATGCATATCTGACCTAAGGTAAGGGATAATTATTCCAATCTCATTCTTATCCGAGATTGTTTACTCATAAGTATTTACTGGGGGTTATGTTTATTATCCATGTCCATATGCTCTCAAAATGTTCTCATAAAATTTTTACATTACTTACATGTATGTTTAAGACATTTTTACCCTTTTCTTACTTTTACCACATTGTATGGAAGGAATGTTTCTTTTGTTTACCATATGAGGTACTTTTTGACTTTTCCGACAAAAGTACGAGGAAATTGTTATTTTTTTACTTATACAGTGTGAATGGATTTTTACGGTTTCATAAGGCCTCATTTTCAGGATGGTTCCTCTATAAGAATTTATGATTATTTTCAACAAAATCCTTTCCTTTTGAAATTCAATGGCATTTTGTGAAAAGAAAATTATTTTGAAGAAGAAAGGATATTTTCCTCAAGAATACATTTCAAGTGTTTTATCAAAACCATTTTCCATCTAAGATGGAATTATTTCATATGTTCATGTTTCAAGTATAATGTCTCTATGATTTAAATGCTTTCACTTTTCTTATGATGAAATATCCATTTGTTTTATATGGATTATTTTATGATGATTTGATGTTTTTGAAACCCTTTTTATTCTTTGGGTTATGATGAATGTTTTAAGTTTATGTTATGGAACAAGGAAGAATGATTTCTTTATGAGATGGGTGGGACCTATATATCCCTCCAATGTATTGGATAATGATTTATATCTCATGAGATAGACATGGCTAGAAAGGTATGTTAATCCAGTTCAGTGTTACATGACTGAAATGAGGAGTGAACTCGATTCAGAAAGGGACTTTGTCCACTAAGATGGTCATGGCAGTAATGCCTTGGCTACTATGGAAATCATTATGTGTGCTTAATGTATTCCAAAATTACATTCTTTATTACTATGCTATTTTATCATGATTTATGATCCATTATGATCTATGCCTTATGTACTGCCATGTTTTATGTCATTGCTCAATATTATGATGTTTAAATATCATGTTCATGTTTTTAAGTTCAAATGTATATGGTTTGTTTTATTTTCTCCATGCTTACCCTTACTGAGAATTTGAGCTCACCATTTTTATGTTTCTTTTCCCCCAAGATTAAAAAATGGTTTTAGGTAAGGAAACAAAAAGGGGGGGATCGTAATGGGAGATGTTGAAGATCTTTCAACATGATTAGAAGTTTATATTCCAAGTTTCCAAAGACACTAAACTATTACAGTCCTTGTGTGTATCTTTTTGTTATGTATTAGATATTCCTCAAAATTAATGTAATGTCCATGAACGTCAAGCTTCAGGTCTCTACAGTTGGTATCAGAGGAAAGGTTTAGTCAACCATTGGAAACTAGGATGTGAAAATGTTAGTGAGATCCCCATAGATATTTTTAAGGTCTGTCTAGGGATATCCCAAGGATAAGTATATGTATAGTATATAGTCCTAGAACTATGGTAAAGATTATAGAATATAACTTAAGATGTTAGATATTGAGGGTCCTCCCCCTTTAATATGTTGTTTTCCCTAGCATGATTTTTCTCTCTCACACTATTCTTTTTGGGTTTTAGAAAATGGCTGGAAACAGGAAGATTCATGATAATGGAGGATATGACAGACAATGGAATGATATTCTTCATGAGCAACCAAATGAAACGGGATTTTGAAGTCCAAACATTATTATTATGGCTAATCAGCAATCTCATATTATGATCTCAATTTTGGTAAGTCTCCCAAATCAGATAATAAGAGAAAGATGGAGTTTGATGATGATCATAGATGAAAGAAAGTTCAATTTCCCTCATGTAAATCATGTGGGATGAGGCATCAGAGAGATCGTTTAAAAGTAACTGGAAGATGATTTGGGAGTGGAAAAGAAGGACACAAAGCCAGTAAGTGCAAAGTAAAAGGTTCAGTTAACACCATGGACAGGGATAATGGTATTTCTACGACATCAAAAATGATTATATGTTTTAAATGTGGAATGTATGGGCATTATTTAAACCAATGCCCTAAGTGAAAATCTCATGAAGAGAATCAGCATGGTCATACGGGTAGTATTTATGTGGATGATGATGAAGAGACTAAAAATGAAATATGAGATGAAATAAATGATGAATCTCAGCTAGTGGTTTAAGAAGTTAGTGGAATGATTGTATGTTTATAAAGAATAATGTATGGTACTATGGAATAAAGAATCATCTAGGGATTGTTACACTACTTTTTTTCCTAGAGTATATGAATGTATCTGTTGAATGGTACCAGTAACCATGGAAGGTTATTCAGATATTTTTGGAAAGTAGATGATATGCGCATAATGAAGGGATAAAATAATAATGAGATGTTTGATTGTATTCGTTATCTCATGACTGATATAAGGACTAAGTGATATTATGGTTTGATTATATAGATTTTTTTGGATTTTGGTATGTGGAAAGAGTTACCTTTTGATAGTATTCATGTTTTCACTAAGGTTCTATAGTAATTTATGTTTCAAGAGAATATATGAATAAGGTATTCATGTGTTTGGAATGCAACCAATAATATATATCTTATGATATATGTGGGATAAATGCTTGTATTCACATTCATGGAAGATAACCTTTCTAGTAATTGTTTTCTTTATACAATGAGATTGGACCGAAGTATTTTAGATAATCCTAATGATTGGAATGGATTGTGTTGGACATAAGTTAGAATTTTTTAAGGATAGAACTTTTTTTCGATATTATTGATGTGATGTTATAGTAATTAGTTTTAGAAAAAGGACAACCTACAGGACGGGCGACAACCCATCGCGTCGGACAAGGCTATGGAAATCGAACACACAACCGAAGTGCGACATGCCTTTATCACCTACCACTGGCCTACAGGAAGTCCCTGGTTAGTATAAACTAGTTTTATTTTATTATGCAGTATGATATATGAAGTATAAGTTCATTTTTGGAACCATATACGATTAATCGAACCATAAGATGGACTTATAAATTTTTCTAACCTTTTGTTTGAAATAGATGGAATGACCCATCATTCTATCACATGATCTGATAACACTTCACGAATAAAAAATTCAACTTTATTCCTTTAAGAGATGAAGTGGAAATTGTTCAAAGAACGAACAACAATGAGATTGTTCCAAAATCAAGCAAGTATTTCTTCTAATTCAAATTCTTCATCTTTTGGGAAATGATCTTGAAAACCCAAAATGTTTTCCTAGTGCCCTTATATCCGATGAATCATATGGTACCTTAGATCATCAAAAATATATGGCTTTGTGATTCTTCGCTTTTTCATAGCAATTTTCTCTACAACTATCCATCAGAACACGATGGTTAGATTTCTCTTCCATATCCATATTTTCTCCTATGTTCTCCTACGTGGAAACCCAGTGATGAGTTAAATTGGGTAACCGTTATTTTTCATACGTTAGTTTTGAAAGTTATGTTTTGGTATTTCATTTTACGATGTGGGTTTTAATTAATGAGACTTTCAAGTAGAAAACCAAGCATAACCCTGACGAATTTCGTGGGAAAAATTCATTTTAAGGGGGTAGAATGTACCAACCCGATATTTTATGATAAGTATTCTTTTTAATTTATTTTATGTCATGTGTTTTATGCTACAACAAGATTATCTTGTGCTATACGCAACACCGTATTAGTTTTCAGTATATACAACACTATTCTTAGATTGTGTTACACACAATTTCAAGTTCGTTTGATAATAGTCATTCTACTCAACATTGAGTGTATATATATATATATATATATTCAATGTATAAATTAAATATGGCTGGATTCTATTATATGAAACAACAAAGGAGCCTTTCACAACACGCAACCCTATCTTGGCTTTTATTTCACGCAATCACGACCTTCCTCGATAGCGTGTGGTGTACGCAAAACCGGGTTTTACTAAACAACGATATATTATTATAATATTATTATGAAATAGCCTTTATGAATATTATTAAATAAAATTTGAATTTTATAACAATATTATTAATCTTACACATTTTCTAGAACATGGTATAAGAACAAAATAAATTTTTCGGGTAAAATAAGTATTTTTCAAAAAATACAGTTTTGCCGCCTTTTGATGGCGCACCAACATTAAATCTAGTTGTTGACATGTTTATAAGTTGAATTTAAGAAAATAAAATTCTTCTTTTGAATCAGGATATAAAATTTTACATTGGATAAAGTTTTGATATTTTTCTGATAACTTTCATATTTTAATGAATAGTAAAAACACGATATATTTTAATTAAAAACAACTTTTTTCATCGTAATAACTTATGTATATAAATTATAATATTGAATGGTTTTAAAGTATAAATATAATATATTTTTACCATTTAATATAATTTATGTCAATAGCATTGATTTTACATTGAATTCGTAGGCTAAATCAATTCAATCTTTTGCAATGTTTTAATCAAAAACCCGTTTGCATTCGACAATGGGATTAATTTGAATTTAATTTCTGCAACTTCTGTGTATTGAATTTGAAAAAATGGATTCCATATTTGGAATCAGTGGGTCCAAATTATGTTAATATGCTACTTTTTTTTTGGAAATTATGAATAGTAACTACGTTAAATTTTATTTACCATAGTTAAAGGTAAATCGGGTAATTACGGGTAAATATATTATTATAAAATTACCCTAACACATAAAAAAATTATATTCGATGGCTAAATTTATACCCATACCACCTAAGGGTTGGACTAGATTCATTGTATGGACTTTTGACCATGAATATAATTTAATTACTATTAAAACCAAAGAAAGTGACAACATGTAACTCTCTTAAATCCTATAAGTATAATAATTTTAATTTAGTGATAAACATCATAAAAATTCGAACATGAATAATCTCCAGAAATCTAATAAAATTATCTACATCATGATAATTTATTTAAAATTTTTAGGGATTATATAATTTTCATTAATGGTGACACATTAATGATGCAGAAATTATTTATTAAGTGAAAAATCAGTAATATAGTTTTTATTGAAATAATAATACCCATTAAAAGGCCCAAAAAACTGACCCAAACTTATTGGTAGTATATCTACACCGTAATCATCCAATTAATTAATATATAACCGTTTGGAGTCTTGTAAAAGTGATTATGACACTTATATTATTTTATTTTAAATGATGCCAAAGTTGTCACCTTCATAATTTAATAAATATAACAATTTAAATATTGTGATTTTAAGATGAAAAATTTGAGTAAAAGTATTATTGTGAAAGGTAATAGATTAATCTTCATCATAGGATTTTATTTTTAATTTATATGCAACAAATATGTATATTAAATAATTATACAAAAATGTTGTAGTAATTATTTTATTAAGAGAAAAACCAAAAAAATGGTTTTAAAAATAATAAAATAAATATTATATGAACTATTTAATGTTTTAAAATAATTTTCTAGATACATATGACCTTTTTTGAATCTATTAATGCTTTTATTTTGAACATATCTTCTGTATATATTTTATTTAAATTCAAATAAATGAATAGTGTCAAAATTGACAATGTTGTTATTTTATAAAAATAACATATTATAAAATTGTTTAAAAATCATAGAAATATATAAAAATTATAAATTTAAATTTATATGGTCTAAAAGTTTATAAAGTATCCAATTATGGACAATTCCCAACAAATAAGTAATTATTTATTATAATTTAAAATATAGAATGTTATGACCACAAATAAAATTAAATTGATTAAGTAAGGATAAATCAAGTTGATAATGTTTAATATAATTTCCTAACATGTCTAAATTTTATTGGTCGATGATATTAAAACCCTATCTCATATAATATTCGAATATGAGTTATTTTTGGAGGTTTTTAAGTGGGGTAAGATTTATAATAAATTAATATTCTTAAGATTTCCAATGGTGCCCCTCCCCTCCCTTATAAAAGGGAACCTCCTCCCTCTCTTGGTCACACCAATTTGAGCCTTCAAACTCGGCCAAACCATGAATAATTATCTTCTCTAATTCCCTATAAACATCCTAAATATCCTGGTATTCTTCAAAGACCAATTTTAGTGCCCTAAGAGGAGGTCTCAAAGAGGTGCTTCAAAGAAGAGGTAATGTTCGTTACCGATTCTTTCAACTTTATTTATTCTTCCAATTATTCTTATTTAGTTGATTAATTATTATGTAATAACATCAGTATCACTCATATACTGATATTTTATTATAATTATGAAACAACCCTATTTTACCATTTATCCATCCTACAGAAAATGAAATCACCTCGCGTGCGTACGTACGAAATACTGTCTCCACGCCGTGGTGTAATCTATTTTCCACCACCACATTACTTGGATGGGTATAATGGTGTAAATAATGACTATATATGATTATTGTAAATTGATATTTATTCTTAAATATTATAAATACACTTAAATACAATTCCACAATCATGGGAATGATATCATCGCTCGTGCGTACGTACGGACTACCATCTCCACGATGCGATGAGATTCATTCTCGATGATTAACCATTCATGAATTATTATAAAGTATATATCATAAGTAATCATGAAATATATGACATAATAATAATACTATATTTATGTATATATATATATGTATGTAATCTACTTAGTTCCATTCAATTCAATAAGGAAACGAAAACAGCATTCATGCTAACGTACGGCCTACCATTTCCATTAACTGTGTATTTCTTTCCATTAATCGATATATTATATATATGTATATTCTGAATATATATTATATATAATCATGTTTTACATTCTGGATGTAAGTAACCATGATCTATGTAATCACATGAATAATTACAAGTTAAAACACGAATGACAAATGAAACAATTTTACCCAAAACGTTACTTTAACATTAATTTACAAAAGAATGGGTAATATAAAGTCATAAGTGATCTATATATGATATCATAACAATGAATATGATTCTGTAATAAGTCAATGACATTATTTAAATCATTATACTGGAGTTTCTGATCTATACGAAGCATATCTGACCTAAGGTAAGGGATAATTATTCCAATCTCATTCTTATCTGAGATTGTTTACTCGTCAGTATTTACTGGGGGTTATTTTTATTATCCATGTCCATATGCTCTCAAAATGTTCTCATAAAATGTTTACATTACTTACATGTATGTTTAATACATTTTTACACTTTTCTTACTTTTACCACATCGTATGGAAGGAATTTTTCTTTTGTTTACTATACGAGGTACTTTTTGACTTTTCCGACAAAAGAACGAGGAAATTGTTATTTTTTTACTTATACGGCGTGAACAGATTTTTACGGTTTCATAACCCCTAATTTTTAGGAAGCTTCCTCTACAAGAATTTATGATTATTTTCAACAAAATCCTTTCCTTTTAAAATTTAATGGCATTTTTTGAAAAGAAAACGATTTTGAAGAAGAAAGGATATTTTCCTCAAGAACTCATTTCAAGTGTTTTATCAAAACCATTTTCCATCTAAGATGAAATTATTTCATATGTTTATGTTTCAAGTATAATGCCTCTATGATTTACATGCTTTCACTTTTCTTATGATGAAATATCCATTTGTTTTATATGGATTATTTGATGATGATATGATGTTTGTGAAACCCATTTTATTCTTTGGGTTATGATGAATGTTTTAAGTTTATGTTGTGGAACATGTTAGAATGATTTCATTATGAGATGGGTGGGACCTATATCTCCCTCAAATGCATTAGATAAAGATTTATATCTCATGAGATAGACATGGATGGAAAGGTATGTTAATCCAGTTCAGTGTTACATGACTGAAATGAGGAGTGAACTCGATTCAGAAAGGGACTTTTTCTACTAAGATGGTCATGGTAGTAATGCCTTGGCTACTATGGAAATAATTACGTGTGCTTAATAGATGCCAAAACTACATTCTTTATTACTATGCTATTTTATCATGATTGATGATCCATTATGATCTATGCCTTACGTACTGCCATGTTTTATGTCATTGCTCAATATTTTAATGTTTAAATATCATGTTCATGTTTTTAAGTTCAAATGTATATGGTTTTTTTATTTTCTCCATGCTTACCCTTACTGAGAACTTGAGCTCACCCTTTTTATGTTTCTTTTCCCACAAGATTAAAATAATGGTTTTAGGTATGGAAACAAAAAGGGGAGGATCATTATGGGAGATGTTGAAGATCTTTCAACATGATTAGAAGTTTATATTCCAAGTTTCCAAAGACACTAAACTATTACAGTCCTTATGTGTCTGTTTTTGTATTGTATTAGATATTCCGCAAAATAATGTAATGTCCATGAAGGTCAAGCTTCGGTTCTCTACAGTTGGTATCAGAGGAAAGGTTTAGTCAAACTTTGGAAACTAGGATTTAAAAATGTTAGTGATATCCCCAGAGATATTTCTATGGTATTTCTAGGGATATCCCAAGGATAAGTATACGTATAGGATATAGTTCTAGAACTAGGGTAAAGATCATAGAATATTACCTAAGATGTTAGATATGGAGGGTCCTCCCCCTTTACTATGTTGTTTTCCCTAGCATGATTTTTCCCTCACACACTATTCTTTTTGAGTTTTAGAAAATGGATGGAAACAGGAAGATTCATGATAACAGAGGATATGACAGACAATGGAATGATATACTTCATGAGGAACCAAATGAAATGGGATTTTGAAGTCCAAACATCGTTATTATGCCTAATCAGCAATCTCATAATATGATCTCAATTTTGGTAAGTCTCCCGAATCAGATAATAAGAGAAAGATGGAGTTTGATGATGATCATAGAGGAAAGAAAGTTCAATTTCTCTAATGTAAATCATGTGGGAAGAGGCATCAGGGAGATTGTTTCAAAGTAACTGGAAGATGCTTTGGGTGTGGAAAAGAAGGACACAAAACCAGTAAGTGCAAAGGAAAAGGTTCAGTTAACACCATGGACATGGATATTTGTATTGCTACGACATCAAAAATGATTAGATGTTTTAAATGTGGAATGTATGGGAATTATTCAAACCAACGCCCTAAGTGAAAATCTCATGAAGAGAATCAACATGGTCATATGGGCAGTATTTATGTGGATGATGATGAAGAGACTACAAATGAAATATGAGATGAAATAAATGATGAATCTCAGATAGTGGTTTAAGAAGTTAGTGGAATGATTGTATGTTTATAAAGAATAATGTATGGACTATGGAATAAAGAATCATCTAAGGATTGTTACACTATTGTTTTTCCTAAAGTATATGAAAGTATATGTTGAATGGTACTGGTAACCATGGAAGGTAATTCAGATAATTTTGGAAAGTAGATGATATGCGCATAATGAAGGGATAAAATGATAATGAGATTTCTGATTGTATTCATGATCTCATGACTCATATAAGGACTAAGTGATATTATGGTTTGATTATATAGATTTTTTGGGATTTTGGTATGTGGAAAGAGTTACCTTTTGACAGTATTCATGTTTTCACTAAGGTTCTATGGTAATTTATGTTTCAAGAGAATATATGACTAAGGTATTCATGGGTTTGGAATGCAACCAATAAGATATATCTTATGATATATGTGGGATAAATGCTTGTATTCACATTCATGGTAGAAAAACTTTCTAGTAATTGTTTTCTTTATACTATGAGATTGGACCAAAGTATTTTAGATAAGCCTAAAGATTGGAATGGATTATGTTGGACATAAGTTAGTATTCTTTAAGGATAGAACTTTTTTCAATATTATTGATGTGATGTTATAGTAATGTAGTTTTAGAAAAAGGAAAACCTGCAGGACGGGTGACAACCCATCTTGTCGGACAAGGCTGTGGAAATCGAACCCACAACCGAAGCGCGACAGGCCTTTATCGCCTACCACTGGCCTACAGGAAGTCCCTGGTTAGTAGAAACTAGTTTTATTTTATTATGCGGTATGATATATGAAGTATAAGTTCATTTTTGGAACCATATACGATTAATTTAACCATAAGATGGACTTATAACTTTTGGTAACCTTTTGTTTTAAATAGATAAGATGACCCATCATTCTATCACATGATCTGCTAACACTTCTTGAATGAAAAATTCTACTTTATTCCTTTAAGATATGAAGTGGAAATTGTTCAAAGAATGAACAACAGTGAGATTGTACCAAAATCAAGAAAGTATTTTTCTAATTCAAATTCTTCATCTTTTGGGAAATGATCTTGAAAACCAAAATTGTTGTTCTAGTGCCCTTATATCCGATGAATCATATGGTACCTTAGATCATCACAAATATATGGCTTTTTGATTTTTCACTTTTTCATAGCCATGTTCTCTACCACTCTCCATCCGAACATGATGGTTAGATTTCTCTTCCATATCCATCTTTTCTCCTATTATCTCTTATGTGGATACCCAATGATGAGTTAATTTGGGTAACCGTTATGTTTCATACTTTAGTTTTGAAAGTTATATTTTGGTATTTCATTTTACGATGTGGGTTTTAATTAAAGAAACTTTCAAGTAGAAAACCATGCATAACCCTGACGAATTTTGAGGGCGAAATTCATTTTAAGGGGGGTAGAGTGTAACAACCCTATATTTTATGATAAGTATTCTTTTTAATTTATTTTATGTCATGTGTTTTATTCTACAACAATATTATCTTGTGCTATACGCAACACCGTATTAGCTTGCAGTATACACAACACTATTCTTAGATTGTGTTACACACAATTTCAAGTTCGTTTGATAATAGTCATTCTACGCAACACTGAGTGTATATATATATATATTTAATGTATAAATTATATATGGTTGGATTCTATTATATGAAACAACAAATATGTCTTTCACAACACGCAACCCTAACTTGGCTTTCATTTCACGCAATCGCGACCTTCCTCGATAGCGTGTGGTGTACGCAATACTCGGTTTTACTAAACAACGATATATTATTATAATATTATTATGAACTAGCCTTTATGAATAGTATTAACTAAAATTTGAATTTTATAACATTATTATTCATCTTACACATTTTCTAGAACATAGTATAAGAACAAAATAAATGTTTCGGGTAAAATAAGTATTTTTCAAAAAATACAGTTTTGCCGCCTTTTGATGGTGCACCAACATTATATCTAGTTGTTGAAATGTTTATAAGTTTAATTTAAGAAAATAAAATTCTTATTTTGAATCAGGTTATAAAATTTTACATTGGATAATGTTTTGATATTTTTTTGATAACTTTCATATTTTAATGAATAGTAAAACACGCTATATTTTAATTTAAAACAACTTTTTTCATCGTAATAACTTATGTGGATAAATTATAATATTGAATGGTTTTAAAGTACAAATAGAATATATTTTTACCATTTAATATGATGTATGTCATTAGCATTTATTTTACATTGAATTCGTAGGTTAAATCAATTCAATCTTTTGCAATGTTTAAATCAAAAACCCGTTTTCATTCGACAACAGGATTAATTTAAATTTAATTTCTGCAACTTCTGTGTATTGAATTTGAAAAAATGGATTCCATATTTGAAATCAGTGGGTCCAAATTATTTTAATAGGCTACTTTTTATTTTTGGGAATTATGAATAGTAACTACGTTAAATTTTATTTACCATAGGTAAAGTTAAATCGGGTAATTACGGGTAAATATACTATTATAAAATTACCCTAACACATGAAAAAATTATATTGGATGGATAAACGTATACCCATACCACCTAAGGGTTGGATTAGATTAATTTTATGGTCTTTTGACCATGAATATAATTTAATTATTATTAAAACCAAAGAAAGTGACAACATGTAACTCTCTTAAATCTTATATGTATAATAATTTTAATTTAGTGATAAACATCACAAAACATCGAAAATGAATAGTTTCCAGAAATCTAATAAAATTATCTACATAATGATAATTTATTTAGAATTTTTAGGGATTAAATAAATGCCATTAATGGTGATACATTAATGATGTAGAAATTATTTATTAAGTGAAAAATCAGTAATATAGTTTTTATTGAAATAATAATACCCATTAAAAGGCCCACAAACCTGATAAAAACTTATTCTTAGTGTATAACTACACCGTAATAATCCAATTACCTAATATATTACCGTTTGGAGTCTTATAAAAGTGATTATGACACTTATATTATTTTATTTTAAATGATGCCAAAGTTGTCACCTTCATAATTTAATAAATATAAAAATTTAAATGTTGTTTTTTTAAGATGATAAATTAGAGTAAAAGTATTATTGTGAAATGTAATAGATTTATATTCATTATAGGAGTTTATTTTTAATTTATATGCAACAAATAATTATATTAAATAATTATACAAAAATGTTGTAGTAGTTATTTTATTAATAGAAAAACCAAAAAAGTGGTTTAAAAATAATAAAATAAATATTATATGAACTATTTAATATTCTCCAATAATTTTCTAGATACATATGACCTTTTATAAATTTATTAAATATTTTAGTTTGAACATATATTCTTTATATATTTTATTTAAATTCAAATAAATGAATAGTGTCAAAATTGACACTATTGTTATTTTATAAAAATAACATATTATTAAATTGTTTAAAAATCACAAAAATATATAAAAATTATAAAATTTAAATTTATATGGTCTAAAAGGTTATAAAGTATCCAATTATGGACAATTCACAACAAATAAGTAATTATTTGTTATAATTTAAAATTTAGAATGTTATTACCACAAATAAAATTAAATTGATTAAGTAAGGATAAATCAAGGTTATAATGTCTAAAATAATTTCCTAACATGTATAAATTTTAATGGTTGATAATATTAAAACCCTATATCTTCTAATATTCGAATATGAGTTAATTTTGGAGGTTTTTAAGTGGGGTTAGATTTATTATAAATTAATATTTTTAAGATTTCCAAAGGTGCCCCTCCCCTCCCTTATAAAAGGGAACCTCCTCCCTCTCTTGATCACACCAATTTGAGCCTTCAAACTCGGCCAAACCCTGAAAAATTATCTTCTCCAATTCCCTAGAAACATCCTAGATGTCCTGGTCTTCTTCCAAGACCAATTGTAGTGCCCTAAGAGGAGGTCTGAAAGAGGTGCTTCAAAGAAGAGGTAATGTTCGTTACCGATTCTTTCAACTTTATTTATTATTCCACTTCTTATTATTTAGTTTATTCATTATTAAGTAATAACATCAGTATCAATAATATACTGATATGTTATTATATGTATGAAACAACCCTATTTGACCATTTATCCATCCTACAGAAAACGAAATCACCTCGCGTGCGTACGTACGGAATACCGTCTCCACGCCGTGGTGTAGTCTATTTTCCACCACCACCTTACATGGATGGGTATAATGGTGTAAATAATGACTATATATGATAATTTAAAATTGATATTGATTCTTAAATATTATACATTCACTTAAATACAATTCCACGATCATGGGAATGATATCATCGCTCGTGCGTACGTACGGACTACCGTCTCCATGATGCGATGAGATTCAATCTCAATGATTAACCATTAATGAATGATTATAAAGTATATATCATAAGTAATAATGAAATATATGACATAATAATGATACTGGATTTATTTATATATATATATGTATATCATCTACTTAGTTCCATTCAATTCAATAAGGAAACGAAAACAAAGTTCATGCTAACATACGACCTACCGTCTATATGAACGGTGTATTTCATTCCATTTATCGATATATTATATATATGTATATTCTGAATATATATTATATATAAATTATGTTTTACATTCTGGATTTAAGTAACCATGATCTATGTAATCACATGAATAATTACAAGTTAAAACACGAATGACAAATGAAACGATTTTACCCAAAATGCTACTTTAACATTAATTTAAAAAAGAATGGGTAATATAAAGTCATAAGTGAACCATATTTGATATCATAACAATGAATATGATTATGTAATAAGTCAATGACATTATTTAACTCATTATACAGGAGTTTCGGATCCATACGAAGCATATCTAACCTAAGGTAAGGGATAATTATTCCAATATCATTCTTATCCGAGATTGTTTACTCGTAAGTATTGACTGGGGGTTTTATTTATTATCCATGTCCATATTCTCTCAAAATGTTCTCATAAAATTTTTAGATTTCTTCCATGTATGTTTAAGACATTTTTACCCTTTTCTTACTTTTACCACATCGTATGGAAGGAATGTTTCTTTTGTTTACCATACGAGGCACTTTTTGACTTTTCCGACAAAAGTACGAGGAAATTGTTATTTTTTTACTTATACAGCGTGAACGGATTTTTACAGTTTCATAACGCCTCATTTTCAGGAAGCTTCTTCTACATGAATTTATTATTATTTTCAACAAAATCCTTTCCTTTTAAAATTTAATGGAATTTTGTGAAAAGTAAATGATTTTGAAGAAGAACGAATATTTTCCTCAAGAATTCATTTCACGTGTTTTATCAAAACCATTTTCCATCTAAGATGAAATTATTTCATATGTTTATGCTTCATGTATAATGTCTCTATGATTTACATGCTTTCACTTTTCTTATGATGAAATATCCATTTGTTTTATAAGGATTATTTGATGATGATATGATGTTTATGAAAGCCATTTTATTCTTTGGGTTATGATGAATGTTTTAAGTTTATGTTGTGGAAAAAGTAAGCATGATTTCATTATGAGATGGGTGGGACCTCTATATCCCTCCAATGCATTGGATAAAGATTTATATCTCATGAGATAGACATGGCTGGAAAGTTATGTTAATCCGGTTCAGTGTTACATGACTGAAATGAGGAGTGAACTCTATTCAGAAACGGACTTTGTCCAATAAGATGGTCATGGAAGTAATGCATTGGCTACTATGGAAATCCTTACATGTGCTTAATGGATTCCAAAATTACATTCTTTATTCCTATTCTAATTTATCATGATTGATGATCCATTATGATCTATGCCTTATGTACTGCCATGTTTTATGCCATTGCTCTATATTTTGATGTTTAAATATCATGTTCATGTTTTAATGTTCAAATTTATATGGTTTGTTTTATTTTCTCCATGCTTACCCTTACTGAGAATATGAGCTCACCTTTTTTATGTTTCTTTTCCCCCATGATTAAAATAAAGGTTTTAGGTAAGGAAACAAAAAGGGGAGGATCGTTATGGGAGATGTTGAAGATCTTTCAACATAATTAGAAGTTTATATTCCATGTTTTCAAAGACACTAAACTATTACAGTCGTTGTGTGTCTGTTTTTGTTATGTATTAGATATTCTGAAAAAGTAATGTAACGTCCATGAATGTCAAGCTCCAGGTCTCTACAGTTGGTATCAGAGGAAAGGTTTAGTCAACCATTGGAAACTAGGATGTGAAAATGTTAGTGAGATCCCCAGAGGTATTTCTATGGTATGTCTAGGGATATCCCAAGGATAAGTATACATATAGGATATAGTCCTAGAACTACGGTAAAGATCATAGAATATAACCTAAGATGTTAGATATTGAGGGTCCTCTCCCTTTACTATGTTGTTTTTTCCCTAGCATGATTTTTCCCTCTCACACTATTCTTTTTGTGTTTTAGAAAATGGTTAGAAACAGGATGATTCACGATAATGGAGGATATGACAGACAATGGAATGATATTCTTCCTGAGTAACCAAATGAAATGGGATTTTGAAGTCCAAACATCGTTATTATGCCCAATCAGCAATCTCATAATGTGATCTCAATTTTGGTAAGTCTCCCGAATCAGATAATAAGAGAAAGATGTAGTTTGATGATGATAATAGAGGAAAGAAAGTTCAATTTCCCTCATTTAAATCATGTGGGAAGAGGCATCAGGGAGATTGTTTCAAAGTAACTAGAAGATGCTTTGGGTGTGGAAAAGAAGGACACAAAGCCAGTAAGTTCAAAGGAAAAGGTTTAGTTAACACCATGGACAAGGATAATGGTATTGCTACGACATCAAAAATGATTATATGTTTTAAATGTGGAATGTATGGGAATTATTAAACCGAATGCCCTAAGTGAAAATCTCATGAAGAGAATCAGCATGGTCATACAGGTAGTATTTATGTGGATGATGATGAAGAGACTACAAATGAAATATGAGATGAAATAAATGATGAAGCTCAGCTAGTGGTTTAAGAAGTTAGTGGAATGATTGTATGTTTATAAAGAATAATTTATGGTAATATGGAATAAAGAATCATCTAAGTATTGTTAGACTGTTGTTTTTCCTAAAGTATATGAAAGTATATGTTGAATGGTACCGGTAACCATGGAAGGTTATTCAGATATTTTTTGGAAAGTAGATGACATGTGCATAAATAAGGGATAAAAAGATAATGATATGTTTGATTGTATTCATGATCTCATGACTGATATAAGGACTAAGTGATATTATGGTTTGATTATATAGATTATTTGGGATTTTGGTATGTGGAAAGAGTTACCTTTTGACAGTATTCTTATTTTCACTAAGGTTCTATGGTAATTTATGTTTCAAGAGAGTATATGACTAGGGTATTCATGTGTTTTTAATGCAACCAATAAGATATATCTTATGATATATGTGGGATAAATTCTTGTATTTACATTCATGGTAGATAACCTTTCTTGTAATTGTTTTCTTTATACTATGATATTGGACCGAAGTATTTTAGATAAGCCAAAAGAATGGAATGGATTATGTTGGACATAAGTTAGTATTGTTTAAGGATATAACTTTTTTTCTATATTATTAATGTAATGTCATAGTAATGTAGTTTTAGAAAAAGGACAACCTATAGGACGGGCGACAACCCATCGCGTCGGACAAGGCTGTGGAAATCGAACCCACAACCGAAGTGCAACATGCCTTTATTGCCTACCACTGGCCTACAGGAAGTCCCTGGTTAGTAGAAACTAGTTTTATTTTATTATGCGGTATGATATATGAAGTATAAGTTCATTTTTGGAACCATATACGATTAATATAACCATAAGATGGACTTATAACTTTTGCTAACATTTTGTTTGAAATAGATGGAATGAACCATCATTTTATCACATGATCTTCTAACACTTCATGAATAAAAAATTCAACTTTATTCCTTTAAGAGATGAAGTGGAAATTTTTCAAAGAACGAACAACAGTGAGATTGTTCCAAAATCAAGCAAGTATTTCTTCTAATTCAAATTCTTCATCTTTTGGGAAATGATCTTGAAAACCAAAAATTTTGTCCTAGTGCCCTAATATCCGATGTATCATATGGTACCTTAGATCATCACAAATATATGGCTTTGTGATTTTTCGCTTTTTCATAGCCATGTTCTCTACCACTCTCCATCAGAACATGAAGGTTAGATTTCTCTTCCATAACCATATTTTATCCTATGTTATCCTACGTGCAAACCCAGTGATGAGTTTATTTGGGTAACCGTTATGTTTCATACTTTAGTTTTGAAAGTTATGTTTTGGTATTTCATTTTATGATGTGGGTTTTAATTAAAGAAACTTTCAAGTAGAAAACCATGCACAACACTGACGAATTTCGAGGGTGAAATTCATTTTAAGGGGGGTAGAATGTAACAACCCGATATTTTATAATAAGTATTGTTTTTAATTTATTTTATGTCATGTGTTTTATGCTACAACAAGATTATATTGTGCTATATGCAACACCGTATTAGCTTGCAGTATACGCAACACTATTCTGAGATTGTGTTACACACAATTTCAAGTTCGTTTGATAATAGTCATTCTACGTAACATTGAGAGTATATATATATATATATATTCAATGTATAAATTAAATATGGTTGGATTATATTATATGAAACAAAAAAGGAGTCTTTCACAACACGCAACCCTAACTTGGCTTTCATTTCACGCAATCGCGACCTTTCTCGATAGCGTGTGGTGTACGCAATACCGGGTTTTACTAAACAATGATATATTATTATAATATTATTATGAGATAGCCTTACTGAATAGTATTAACTAAAACTTGAATTTTATAACATTATTATTCATCTTACACATTTTCTAGAACATGGTATTAGAACAATATAAATTTTTCGGGTAAAAAAAGTATTTTTAAAAAAATGCAGTTTTGCCGCCTTTTGATGGCGCACCAACTTTAAATCTAGTTTTTGAAATGTTTATAAGTTGAATTTAAGAAAATAAAATTCTTCCTTTGAATCAGGATATAAAATTTTACATTGGATAATGTTTTGATATTTTTCTGATAACTTTCATATTTTAATGAATAGTAAAAACACGCTATATTTTAATTAAAAACAACTTTTTTCATCGTAATAACTTATGTGGATAAATTATAATATTGAATGGTTTTAAAGTATAATTAGAATATATTTTTACCATTTAATATAATTTATGTCATTAGCATTGATTTTACATTGAATTCGTAGGTTAAATCAATTCAATCTTTTGTAATGTTTTAATCAAAAACCCGTTTTCATTCGACAACGGGATTAATTTCAATTTAATTTCTGCAACTTCTGTGTATTGAATTTGAAAAACTTTATTCCATATTTGGAATCAGTGGGTCAAAATTATGTTAATAGGCTACTTTTTATTTTTGGGAATTATGAATAGTAACTACGTTAAATTTTATTTACCATAGTTAAAGGTAATTCGGGTACTTACGGGTAAATATACTATTATAAAATTACCCTAACACATGGAAAAATTATATTGGATGGATAAAAGTATACCCATACCACCTAAGGGTTGGATTAGATTCATTTTATGGACTTTTGACCATGAATATAATTTAATTACTACTAAAACCAAAGAAAGTGACAACATGTCACTCTCTTAAATCTTATAAGTACAATAATTTTAATTTAGTGATAAACATTATAAAACTTAGAAAATCAATAGTATCCAGAAATATAATAAAATTATCTACATCATTATAATTTATTTATAATTTTTAGGGATTAAATAATTGTCATTAATGGTGATACATTAATGATGCAGAAATTATTTATTAAGTGAAAAATCAGTAATATAGTTTTTATTGAAATAATAATACCTATTAAAAGGCCCAAAAACCTGAAAAAAACATATTTTTAGTGTATATCTACACCTTAATCTTCCAATTACCTAATATATAACCGTTTGGAGTCTTATAAAAGTGATTATGACACTTATATTATATTATTTTAAATGATGCCAAAGTTGTCACCTTCGTAATTTAATAAATCTAAAAATTTAAATATTGTGATTTTAAGATGATAAATTACAGTAATAGTATTATTGTTAAAGGTAATAGATTTATGTTTATCATAGGATTTTATTTTTAATTTATATGAAACAAATAAGTATATTAAATAATTATACAAAAATGTTGTAGTAATTATTTTATTAAGAGAAAAACCAAAAAAATGGTTTTAAAAATAATAAAATAAATATTATATGAACTATTTAATGTTCTCCAATAATTTTATAGATACATATGAACTTTTATTAATCTATTAAAGCTTTTAGTTTGAACATATCTTCTGTATATATTTTATTTAAATTCAAATAAATGAGTAGTGTCAAAATTGACACTATTGTTATTTTATAAAAATAACATATTATAAAATAGTTTAAAACTCACAAAAAAATATAAAAGTTATAAATTTAAATTTATATGGTCTAAAAGGTTATAAAGTATCCAATTATGGACAATTCACAACAAATAAGTAATTATTTTTTATAATTTAAAATTTAGAATGTTATTACCACAAATAAAATTAAATTGATTAAGTAAGGATAAATCAAGTTGATAATGTTAAAATAATTTTGTAACATGTATAAATTTTATTGGTTGATGATATTAAAACCCTATCTCATCTGATATTCGAATATGAGTTATTTTTTGAGGTTTTCAAGTGGGGTTAGATTTATTATAAATTAATATATTTAACATTACCAAAGGTGCCCCTCCCCTCCCTTATAAAAGGGCACCTCCTCCCTCTCTTGCTCACACCAATTTGAGCTTTCAAACTCGACCAAACCCTGAAAATTATCTTCTCCAAATCCCTAGAAACATACTATATGTCCTGGTTTTCTTCAAAGACCAATTGTAGTGCCCTAAGAGGAGGTCTCAAAGAGGCGCTTCAAAGAAGAGGTAATGTTCGTTACCGATTCTTTCAACTTTATTTCTTCTTCCACTTCTTCTTATTTAGTTTATTAATTATTAAGTAATAACATCAGTATCACTAATATAATAATATGTTATTATAATTATGAAACAACCCTATTTGACCATTTATCCGTCCTATAGAAAATGAAATCACCTCGCGTGCGTACGTACGGAATACCGTCTCCACGCTGTGGTGTAATCTATTTTCCACCACCACATTACTTGGATGGGTATAATGTTGTAAATAATTAATATATATGATTATTGTAAAGTGATATTGATTCTTAAATATTATACATACACTTAAATACAATTCCACGATCATGGGAATGATATCATCGCTCGTGCGTCCGTACGGACTACCGTGTCCACGATGCGATGAGATTAATTCTCAATGATTAACCATTCATGAGTGATTATAAAGTATATATCACAAGTAATCAAGAAATATATGAAATAATAATGATACTGGATTTATGTATATATATATGTATGTCATCTACTTATTTCCAATCAATTCAATAAGGAAACGAAAACTGCGTTCATGCTAACATACGACCTACCGTCTCTATGAACAGTGTATTTCTTTCCATTTATCGATATATTATATATATGTATATTCTGAATATATATTATATATAAATCATGTTTTACATTCTGGATTTAAGTAACCATGATCTATGTAATCACATGAATAATTACAAGTTAAAACACGAATGACAAATGAAACTATTTTACCCAAAACGCTACTTTACCATTAATTTACAAAAGAATGGGTAATATAAAGTCATAAGTGAACCATATATGATATCATAACAATGAATATGATTCTGTAATAAGTCAATGACATTATTTAAATCATTATACAGGAGGTTTAGATCCATACGAATCATATCTGACCTAAGGTAAGGGATAATTATTCCAATCTCATTCTTATCCGAGATTGTTTACTCGTAAGTATTTACTGGTGGTTATGTTTATTATCCATGTCTGTATGATCTCAAAATGTGTTCATAAAATGTTTACATTACTTAAATGTATGTTTAAGACATTTTTACCCTTTTCTTACTTTTACCACAGCGTATGGAAGGAATGTTTCTTTTGTTTACCATAGGAGGTACCTTTTGACTTTTCCAACAAAAGTACGAGGAAATTGTTATTTTTTTACCTATACGGTGTGAATGGATTTTTACGGTTTCATAACGACTCATTTTCAGGAATCATCCTCAAATAAAATTTATTATTATTTTCAACAAAATCCTTTCCTTTTAAAATTGAATGGCATTTTGTGAAAATTTAATGATTTTGAAGAAGAAAGGATATTTTCCTCAAGAATTCATTTCAAGTGTTTTATCAAATCCATTTTCCATCTAAGATGAAATTATTTCATATGTTTATGTTTCAAGTATAATTTATATATGATTTACATGATTTAACTTTTCTTATGATGAAATATCCATTTGTTTTATATGGATTATGTAATGATGATATGATGTTTATGAAACCCATTTTATTCTTTATGTTATGATGAATGTTTTATGTTTATGTTGTGGAACAAGTAAGAATGATTTCATTATGAGATGGGTGGGACCTATATCTCCCTCCAATGCAATGGATAAAGATTTATATCTCATGAGATTGACATGGATGGAAAGGTATGTTAATCCGGTTCAGTGTTACATGACTGAAATGAGGAGTGAACTCGATTCAGAAAGGGAATTTGTCCACTAAGATGGTCATAGAAGTAATGCCTTGGCTACTATGGAAATCATTACGTGTGCTTAATGGATGCCACAATTTCATTCTTTATTCCTATGCTATTTTATCATGATTGATGATCCATTATGATCTATGCCTTAAGTATTTCCATGTTTTATGTCATTGCTCAATATTTTGATGTTTAAATATCATGTTAATGTTTTTAAGTTCAAATGTGTATGGTTTGTTTTATTTTCTCCATGCTTACCATTACTGAGAATTTGAGCTCAACATTTTTATGTTTCTTTTCCCCCAAGATTAAAAAAAAGGTTCTAGGTAAGGAAACAAAAAGGTGAGGATCGTTATGGGAGATGTTGAAGATCTTTCAACATGATTAGAAGTTTATATTCCAAGTTTCCAAAGACAGTAAACTATTACAGTCCTTGTGTGTCTGTTTTTGTTATGTATTAGATATTCCGCAAAAGTAATGTAATGTACATGAACGTCAAGCTTCGGGTCTCTACAGTTGGTATCAGAGAAAAGGTTTAGTCACCCTTTGGAAACTAGGATGTGAAAATGTTAGGGAGATCCCCAGAGATATTTCTAAGGTATGTCTAGGGATATCCCAAGGATAAGTATACGTATAGGATATAGTCCTAGAACTATGGTAAATATCATAGAATATAACCTAAGATGATAGATATTGAGGGTCCTCCCCCTTTACTATGTTGTTTTCCCTAGCATGATTTTACCCTCTCACACTCTTCTTTTTGGTTTCTAGAAAATGGCTGGAAATAGGATGATTCACGATAATGGAGGATATGATAGACAATAGAATGATATTATTCATTAGCAACCAAATGAAACAGGATTTTGAAGTCCAAAAATCATTATTATGCCTAATCAGCAATCTCATAATATGATCTCAATTTTGGTAAGTCTCCTAAATCAGATAATAAGAGAAAGATTGAGTTTGATGATGATCATAGAGGAAAGAAAGTTCAATTTCCCTCATGTAAATCATGTGGGAAGAGGCATCAGGGAGATTGTTTCAATGTAACTGGAAGATGCTTTGGGTGTGGAAAAGAAGGACACAAATCCAGAAAGTGCAAAGGAAAAGGTTCATTTAACACCATGGATAGGGATAATGGTATTTCTATGATATCAAAAATGATTAGATGTGTAAAATGTGGAATGTATGGGAATTATTCAAACCAATGCCCTAAGTGAAAATCTCATGAAGAGAATCAGCATGGTCATACTGGTAGTATTTATGTGGATGATGATGAAGAGACTACAAATGAAATATGAGATGAAATAAATGATGAAGATCAGCTAGTGGTTTAAGAAGTTAGTGTAATAATTGTATGTTTATATAGAATAATGTATGGTACTATGGAATAAATAATCATCTAAGGATTGTTACACAATTTTTTTTCTAAAGTATATGAAAGTATATGTAGAATGGTACCGGTAACCATGGGAGGTTATTCATATATTTTTGGAAAGTAGATGATATTCGCATAATGAAGGGATAAAAAGATAATGAGATGTTTGATTGTATTCATGATCTCATGACTGATATAAGGACTAATTGATATTATGGTTTGATTATATAGATTTTTTGGGATTTTGCTATGCGGAAAGAGTTACCTTTTGACAGTATTCATGTTTTCACTAAGGTTCTATGGTAATTTATGTTTCAAGAGAATATATGACTTAGGTATTGATGTGTTTGGAATTCAACCAATAAGATATATCTTATGATATATGTGGGATAAATGCTTGTATTCACATTCTTGGTAGATAAGCTTTCTAGTAATTGTTTTCTTTATAATATGATCTTTTACCGATGTATTTTAGATAAGCCTAAAGATTGGAATGGATTATGTTGGACATAAGTTTGTATTTATTAAGGATAGAACTTTTTTTCGATATTATTGATGGGATGTTATAGTAATGTAGTTTTAGAAAAAAGACAACCTGCAGGACGGGTGACAACCCATCGCGTCAGACAGGGCTGTGGAAATTGAACCCACAACCGAAGTGCGGCAGGCCTTTATCACCTACCACTGGCCTACACGAAGTTCCTGATTAGTAAAAACTAGTTTTATTTTATTAAGCGGTATGATATAAGAAGTATAAGTTCATTTTTGGAACCATATATGATTAATCTAACCATATGATGGACTTATAACTTTTACTAAACTTTTGTTTGAAACAGATGGAATGGCCCATCATTCTATCACATGATCTTCTAACACTTCACGAATAACAAATTCAACTTCATTTCTGTAAGTGATGAAGTAGAAATTGTTCAAAGAACGAACAGGAGTGAGATTGTACCAAAATCAAGAAAGTATTTCATCTAATTCAAATTCTTCAACTTTTGGGAAATGATCTTGAAAACAAAAAAATGTTTTCCTAGTGCCATTATATCCGATGAATCATATGGTACCTTAGATCATCACAAATATATGGCTTTGTGATTGTTCGCTTTTTTATAGCCATGTTCTCTACCACTCTTCTTGAGAACATGATGGTTATATTTCTCTTCCATATCTATATTTTCACTTATGTTCTTCTACGTGGAAACCTAGTGATGAGTTAATTTGGGTAACCATTATGTTTCATACTTTAGTTTTGAAAGTTATGTTTTGGTATTTCATTTTATGATGTTGGTTTTTATTAAAGAAACTTTCAAGTAGAAAACCATACATAACCCCGACAAATTTCGAGGGCGAAATTCCTTTTAAGGGGGGTAGAATGTAACAACCCGATATTTTATGATAAGTATTCCTTTTAATTTATTTGATGTCATGTGTTTTTTTCTACAACAAGATTATCTGGTGGTATATGCAACACCGTATTATCTTGCAGTATACGCAACACTATTCTTAGATTGTGTTACACACAATTTCAAGTTTGTTTGATAATAGTCATTATACGCAAAATTGAGTGTATATATATATATATTCAATGTATAAATGAAATATGGTTGGATTCTGTTATATGAAAAACAAATAATTCTTTCACAACATGCAACCCTTACTTGGCTTTCATTACACGCAATCACGACCTTCCTCAATAGCGTGTGGTGTACGCAATACCGGGTTTTACTAAACAACGGTATATTATTATAATTTTATTATGAACTAGACGTTATGAATAGCATTAACTAAATTTTTAATTTTATAACATTAGTATTCATCGTACACATTTTCTAGAACATGGTATAAGATAAAAATTAATTTTCGGGTAAAATAAGTATTTTTAAAAAAATGCAGTTTTGCCGCCTTTTGATGGCGCACCAACTTTAAATCTAGTTGTTGACATGCCTATAAGTTCAATTTGACAAAATAAAATTCTTCTTTTGAATCAGGATATAAAATTTTACATTGGATAATGTTTTGATATTTTTCTGATAACTTTCATATTTTAATGAATAGTAAAAACACACTATATTTTAATTAAAAACAACTTTTTTCATCATAATAACTTATGTGGTTAAATTATAATATTGAATGGTCTTAAAGTATAAATAGAATATATTTTTACCATTTAATATAATTCATGTAATTAGCATTGATTTTAAATTTAATTCGTAGGTTAAATCAATTCAATCTTTTGCAATGTTTTAATCAAAAACCCGTTTTCATTCGACAATAGGATTAATTTTAATTTAATTTCTGCAACTTCTGTGTATTGAATTTGAAAAAATGGATTCCATATTTGGAATCAGTGGGTCCAAATTATGTTTATAGGCTACTTTTTATTTTTGGGAATTATGAATAGTAACTACTGTAAATTTTATTTACCATAGTTAATGGTAAATCTGGTAATTAAGGGTAAATATAATATTATAAAATTAACTTAACACATGAAAAAATTATATTGGATTCCTAAAGGTATACCCATATCACCTAAGGGTTGGATTAGATTCATTTTATGGACTTTTGAAAATGAAAAAAATTTAATTATTATAAAAACTAAAGAAAGTGACAACATGTAACTCTCTTAAATTTTATAAGTAGAATAATTTTAATTTAGTGATAAACATCATTGAACTTCAAAAATAAATATTCTCCAGAAATATAATAAAATTATCTACATCACGATAATTTATTTAGAATTTTTAGGGATTAAATAATTGTCATTAATGGTGATACATTAATGATGCAGAAATTATTTATTAAGTGAAAAATCAGTAATATAGTTTTTATTGAAGTATTAATAGCCATTAAAAGGCCCAAAAAACTGACCAAAACTTTTTGGTAGTGTATATCTACACCATAATCATCCAATGACCTAATATATAACCGTTTGGAGTCTTATAAAAGTGATTATGACACTTATATTATTTTATTTTAAATGAATTCAAAGTTGTCACCTTCATAATTTAATAAATATAACAATTTAAATATTGTGATTTTAAGATGATAAATTCGAGTAAAAGTATTATTCGGAAAGGTAATAGATTTATCTTAATTATATGATTTTATTTTTAATTTTTATTCTATAAATAAGTATATTAAATAATTATACAAAAATGTTGTATTAATTATTTTATTAAGAGAAAAACCAAATAAATGGTTTTTAAAATAATTAAATAAATAATATATGAACTATTTAATGTTCTGCACTAATTTTCTAGACACATATGACCTTTTATGAATCTATTAAAGCTTTTATTTTGAACATATCTTCTAAATATATTTTATTTAAATTCTAATAAATGAATAGTGTCAAAATTGACACTATTGTTATTTTATAAAAATAACATATTATAAAATTGTTTAAAAATCACAATAATATATAAAAATTATAAATATAAATTGAAATGGTATAAAATGTTATAAAGTATCCAATTATGGACAATTAACAACAAATAAGTAATTATTTGTTATAATTTAAAATTTTATAATGTTATTTCCACAAATAAAATTAAATTGATTAAGTAAAGATAAATCATGTTGATAATGTTTAAAATAATTTTCTAACATGTCTAAATTTTATTTGTTGAGGATATTAAAACCCTATATCATCTAATATTTTAATATGAGTTATTTTTGGAGGTTTTTAAGTGGGGTTAGATTTATTATAAATTAATAATTTTAAGTCTTCCAAAGGTGCCTCTCCCCTCCCTTATAAAAGGGCACCTCCGCCCTCTCTTCCTCACACCAATTTTAGCCTTAAAACTCGTCCAAACCATGAAATATTATTTTATCCACTTCCCTAGAAACATCCTAGAGGTCCTGGTATTTTTCAAAGACCAATTGTAGTTCCCTAAGAGGAGGACTCAAAGTGGCACTTCAAATAAGAGGTAATGTTTGTTACCGATTCTTTCAACTTTATTTCTTCTTCCATTTCTTCTTATTTAGTTGTTTAATTATTAAGCAATAACATCAGTATCACTCATATAATGATATGTTATTATACGTATGAAACAATCCTATTTAACCATTTATCCATCCTATAGAAAACGAAATCACCGCACATGCGTACGTACAGAATACTGTCTCCACGCCGTGGTGTAATCTATTTTCCACCACCACCTTACTTGGATGAGTATAATGGTGTAAATAATTACTATATATGATTATTGTAAAGTGATATTGATTATTAAATATTATACATAGACTTAAATAAAATTCCACGATCATGAGAATGATATCATCGCTCGTGCGTACGTATGAACTACCGTCTCCACAACGCAATGAGATTCATTCCCAATGATTAACCATTCATGAATGATTATAAATTATATATAATAAGTAATCATGAAATATATGAAATAATAATGATACTAGATTTATGTATATATATATGTATGTCATATACTTAGTTCCATTCAATTCAATAAGGAAACGAAAACATCGTTAATGCGTACGTACGACCTACCGTCTCTATGAACGGTGTATTTATTTCCATTTAACGATCTATTATATATATGTAAATTCTGAATATATATTATATATAAATCATATTTTACATTCTGGTTGTAAGTAACCATGATCTAAGTAATCATATGAATAATTACAAGTTAAAACACGAAGGACAAATGAAACGATTTTACCCAAAACGCTACTTTAACATTAATTTACAAAAGAATGGCTAATATAAAGTTATAAGTGAACCATATATGATATCATAATAATGAATATGATTCTTTAATAAGTCAATGACATTATTTAAATCATTATACAGGAGGTTCGGATCCATACGAAGAATATTAGACCTAAGGTAATGGATAATTTTCCAATCTCATTCTTATCCGAGATGGTTTACTCGTAAGTATTTACTGGGGTTTATGTTTATTATCCATGTCCATATGCTCTCAAAATGTTTTCATAAAATGTTTACATTACTTCCATGTTTGTTTAAGACATTTTTACACTTTTCTTACTTTTACCATATCGTATGGAAGAAATATTTCTTTTATTTACCATACGAGGTACTTTTTGACTTTTCCGACAAAAGTACGAGGAAATTTTTATTTTTTACTTATACGGTGTGAACAGATTTTTATGTTTTCATAAAGCCTCATTTTCATGATGCTTCCTCTACAATAATTTATGATTATTTTCAATAAATTCCTTTCTTTTAAAATTGAATGGAATTTTGTGAAAAGAAAATGATTTTGAAGAAGAAAGAATATTTTACTCAAGAATTCATTTCAAGAGTTTTATCAAAACCATATTCCATCTAAGATGAAATTATTTCATATGTGTATGTTTAAAGTATAATGTCTCTATGATTTACATTATTTAACTTTTATTATGATGAAATATACATTTGTTTTATATGGATTATGTAATGATGATATGATGTTTATGAAACCCGTTTTATTCTTTGGGTTATGATGAATGTTTTATGTTTATGTTGTGGTACAAGTAAGAATGATTTCATAATGAGATGGGTGGGACCTATATCTCCCTCCAATGCATTGGGTAAAGATTTATATCTCATGAGATAGACATGGATGGAATGGTAAGTTAATCCGGTTCAGTGTTACATGACTGACACGAGGAGTGAACTCGATTCAGAAAGGTACTTTGTCCACTAAGATGGTCATGGCATTAATTCCTTGGCTACAACGGAAATCATTACATGTGCTTAATGGATTCCACAATTAAATTATTTATTCCTATGCAATTTTATCATGATTGATGATCCATTATGATCTATGCCTTACGTACTACCATGTTTTATGTCATTGCTCAAGATTTTGATGTTTAAATATTATGTTCGTGTGTTTAAGTTCAAATGTATATGGTTTGTTTAATTTTCTCCATGCTTACCATTACTGAGCATTTGAGCTCACCCTTTTTATGTTTCTTTTCCCCCAGGATTAAAATAATGGTTTTAGGTAAGGAAACAAAAAGGGGAAGATCATTATGGGAGTTGTTGAAGATCTTTTAACATGATTAGAAGTTTATATTGGATGTTTCCAAATACACTAAACTATTACGGTCATTGTGTGTCTGTTTTTTTTGTGTATTAGATATTCCGCAAAAGTAATGTAATGTCCATGAACGTCAAGCTTTGGGTCTCTACGGTTTTCCTCTCTTCTGGCTCATATGAATCAACAAAATTTGGTTAAAAATGGTAATTCCACAATTAGATGGAAATTTGTTTCATACATGGAGATATAGAATTTTACCTTGTCATCTTTATATTGGTATTGATGTATTAAATTTAGTTAAATATGGATTTACAATTCCAAGATATACATTATCTTGGTCTTTTGTGGATTGGAAAATATTGAGATTGATGGAAAAGCTATAAATATGTAATTATCTACTTTATCTAAAAATGGGATGACAAAGTTATAGGTAGAATAACTACTAATTCTATTAGGAATAAAATCCATAGTCTTTATGAATGAAATAAAAAGATTAAATAATACAAGATTTAGATTATTATACAATAGTTCAAATATGTCTAATTTCAGGAAGATGAATTAGTTCATGAGTTCCCCACAAGGTTTATTATGACTCTTAGCACTATCATAGAATGTATTGAAATTATTGATGACTCAATAGCGGTAAATAAGATGATGATAATATTTCTTGATAAATTTGATATAAAAATTTATACATTTTAGGTAAGATATATAGATGAATTCCCTATTAATTATCTTCAAATGACACTCATAAACTATAAAATTATAAGCGGAGTATTATTGAATAGAAAATTTTAAAACAAAACACAGACCACAATAATAATTTCAAAAAAATTTATAATTGAATTGGAGAAGACCATTCCCAATAAATATGGTAATTTGGAAGATTTTATTTAAGTAATTTCACTAATGATAGTATTATTCACATGTGGTAGAGGTAAGTATTAAGGTAAAATTAGTTTAAAAGTATTTAATTATAGATAGATTGGTCACTTATTTACAAATTTCCCCAATATTGTCAAGGAATAAAGTGAAGGTAATGTAACCTTTACAATGGTAAGAAATAAGTGAGACTCCTTAAATATAAATAATTCAAATGGGATCAATATGATTTAAAAAAATGTTCATGATACATTTTCTATTATATGAATAGGGTGTTCATAGGAGTGATGAAATAAGTGATAATCAGGAAACATTCCCAGGGGACACACAAAGACTACCTATTGAATCTAAAGAAGAAAATAGTTCATCATATGATGATTTATTGTATTAAAGTGATTATGATATATAGTAAGGTGAGACTACAAAATAATACCCAATGTAATGGAAAATTAAAATGTGATTGACGGATATAGAAAGGATGAGAAAAATACAATACTCAGTTAAAATAATGTTCAAATTGGAAAAGTGAAAACCGAGTTGAGGAGGTAAATTTTATTACCTAAATTAAGAAGATGAATATTGAAATTGAGAAGAGGGGAAAATTGTTAATGAAAGTACTTAAAAGAATTTTATTGGTGATGATTATATGAATAAGATAGTGAAAATAATAAATAAAACTGATAAATTGAATGAAAAGGTGATGTGTGAATTTATTGAGTATATAAATTAAGCAGCAAAATGTTCTAAAAAATCGGTTATAGAGACTAATAACAATTAAATTTTTGATATTTATAATGAAAATATTATTTTCAATAAAACATATAATAAATCATTATTTCTAAAAGAGTTAAGAAAACGTAAAAATTACGAGTCAATCATAATGTACAGTGGAAAGGGATATTGCTCAAGGAATGAATAAGTAGGGTTCATAAAATCTGTCAAATACAATTTATTAAATTATAGATATTCCTCACAAGAAAATCTAATATGAAAAACACAATTGTGTGATAAAAATAGAGCGTAATAATAGATTTATCAACAATAATATTTCTTCTAAATAATAAGGTTTTATTGTAATTTCTATTATTGTGGGATGTTCGAACATAAGTCATAGAACATTTTACACAACATGAATCTACTAGACCTTATAAAGGACCATAAATCAAGGGGGAGAAAATATATTCAGATAACAAATCAAAAGAATCCTAAAATACATGAGTTGAAATTGTAATTGAGATTTTTTTTAAACTTGTTAAAAGTTTGTGGATTATTTGGTCAGTAAGGGCATACAGTAGATGCATATGTTTATATTGTACCTTCAATGTTTAATTTTTTTTAAAAAAAATCCTTGAAGAAACTTCATTATCTGATCAAACATCGATACTATAATATAGAAGTTTAATTTAATGCTTTTAGAACTAAAAAACATGAATTATGGATAGGGGTTGTTCATAAAACATGATTAGAGATATGACATTTTTTAACAATATTAATCAGAATGAAGGATGAGCTATGACATTTGGGAATGAAATATCTATAATAATATAAGTTTTTGGAACATCAAGTACTTGTAATAATCAAATTAGTTGGAAAAATGTCTTGTTTGTTATTATACTATAGCATAGCCAATTGAGTTTATCAAAACTCGGTGATTTAATAATATACCTTATCCTTAGTAAAAAAGGGTGATTATTCGATAGACTGAATTATGGAAAAATTATAACTTTGGGTTTGAGAACATCGGTACATTTATCTCAATTAAAGAAGTTAGGATAGATTTTTTACTCTTGAAAATAGCCAAAAAATAATTTATGGCACAAAAAAATTAGTCATCTCAGTCAAAATAATATGAGGAAATATTTTAGAGAAAAATATTTGAGGAATATACCTATTCTGAAATAAGATACCACCAATGTGATTAAAACAGTTAAAAAGGAAAAAATGGTGAATAATAATCCCAAAGTGGTTGGAATGAAATCTTAGTGGAGTGTTTAGGAATCCAAATCAAATGTTTGAAAACCTACAAAAATATTCAAAAGGTGGAGAGAAATATTTTATTAATTTGATATATTATTTCACAAGGATTATATATACCATTTTCATGACACTCAAGTCACATGCCTTGGAAAAGTTCCAAAGTTTCATAAGAATTTTAGAGAAGTAAAAGTTATTACCCTTAATGTGACCATGATCAGATAATGGCAGTGAGTGTTCCAATGGGAAGTTCACTGAATATCTTGAAAAACATGGTATCTGACATGAGTTTGGAGCTCCATAAAAACTTTATTTTAATTTAGTGGTTGTAAGTAATAAAATAAGTCTAGTTGATAGGTTCATAACTATGCTACTAGAGTAAGAAAATTATGATATTACTATTTTATGCCTATTTAAAAAGTTGGAATAATTAAAAATAGGTATCTCTTAACATAAAATTCAAATATTATTACTTATGATATGTGATTTTAGAAATATAAAAATCTTAGATAATTTGAGTGTTTAAGAAACAATGTTTGATATATTAGAAGGAAAAATTTGGAGGAAATTTTCATTAAAAAGACGACGATGTATTTTTTTCACGGTTATACACCAAATTAAATTTTTTTATATATGTTATGATAATAAATATGAGAGAATAGTTCACAGCGACGAACTCATTGTAATGAAAATGAGGAATAAAAAAATTCTATCACTATTGATAATGAGGATAATGATATCAATTTTGGGCAATTTAAGTAAATTAGAGAAATCACATTAATTCAAATTGATAATGTGGATTTAGGGTACTTTAGTGATAATATTGAAAATACAAAATTAAAAAGAGAAAAAACTAAGTTGAATAAGCATGTTGATATTGAGGATATTATTGGAGATTAAAATCAATGACTACAAACTATGAGAAGAATTATGTCAACCAACCAAACTATTTTATTATCAAATATTGAACCTCAAATGATTGGGGAATATTTTGATCAAAAGGAATGGGTTCAGGCTATGAATTGATAGATGGAGTAGATTGAGAAATATATTACTTGGTAACTTGTTCCTAGAACTAGACAAAATAATTAAATTAGGACAATGTGTGTTCTTATGAATAAGTTGGATGAAAAGGGATACCTTTCTCAAAATAACAAGAGAATATTTTGGCAATGGATAGACACAAATTGAAGGATTTTACTTTGATGAAGACCTTTATCCTATGTTTAGACACGTATCCAATTGGATAATCTTATCTATAAGTGCCCAGTAGAGTTTCAATGTGTTTTAAATTGTTTTTAAGTCAACATAATTTTTAATAATTGTGTATGTTTATGAAATTATTTTTACTATCAAGGAATAAATGTTTTATGAATAAATTTAGATATATATGAAGGGATGAATTAAAAGTCATTTTTTTGTGTGTTGATGTTTTTCTTAGTCCTAAAACTACCCAAGTGGGTGGTTATGTTTTTATCTCAGAAGAAAAATATATAAAGGAGTTGTTGATAAAGTTTTTCATGTAAATATTTATAGGTGTGTCTACTCATATTCATTTAAGAAAAAAATTGAGAAAGTATGATGTAGGAAAATCTTTTAATGAAAAATATTTTAGAATTATAATTGGAAGCCTAATGAAGATAATGATAAATTAGTAATAATATTGTATATTCTATCAATCTCTATTCCAGAAATTAATATAGTTCTAAAAAATAGCATTTACAATTAAAAAAATAGGATTTTGAGAAACATCTAAAATATATAAAATCATTGATTGATGTATAAGAATAAGTAAGAGAGAGATTTAAAGGGTTGTACATATGGTGACTAGGATGGAGGAACTGATGATAAAGAATACACATATAGTGTGGCCTTATTTATTTTATTAATTTTTGTATCATGTAAATAAAATGAATAAGGTTTATTTAATTTTAATTCAAATTAGTCTATGAAAGTTGACATGTCACAAGTAGCTAGTCAAATAATGTGGATGAAGGCACAACTGGATGTTTTGAATACTGAAGTAAAATATCCTCTAATCTTTTATTGTGAAAATAAAATTTCCATCAATTTATAAATTAATCCATTTTATAATTCTTGATCCAAAAAAATTCACAAAATGTATCATCTCATAAATGGGATGGTGGTGAAAGATATCTTAGAGTGAAACAAATCTTCCATTTAAGGAATGTATTGTTTATATCATCACTAAACTAATAACAAAAGAATATTTTGAGATATGAAAGTTGAAAATGGGTGTGAAAACCACTTCTCATTAATGCGGTATATTTTTGTGTGTTTTCTACTCTATTATTTCATGTTTAAAATTTTGTAGGAGATAATATATTCAAGGAATGAAAGGTTCCCCCTTTCTTTTTGAAAAACTACTCTAATGTGAACATAATGTGATACATGAAACATTTCCTCAAATTTTTCCTCTTCTGGTTGAGTATGAAGAAAAAAGATTATTGTTTTATCTAAATTATTTTAATTATATAATTGATGTTTGTATTGTTTAGTCTTAATTTATATATTATGATATACCACATAGAATTTGAATTGATCAATTATGTACTTATTTCTCCAAACAAGTAGTTTAATCTATTTTTATTTTTTCAAATAGATAGGGGTGATGGATGATTTATTGATAGATAATACAAAAGGGGATATTATAGAACCTATGTGAGGATGATTTTGATTTGGATTTCAATACCATAATAAGTATAATAATTGTTGATCCGAAGTTAATATGTTAGAAAAGTGAAAATGTAATTTCAAGAAGAATACATTATCTACTAAAATTAATAATGATGGTGATCTATCCACAGGTGTTTCTTTATTTGATAAAGTCTATGGAATTAGAGAAAGATATTTAAAATATTAATTTTGTAAAGTCCTTGAATCCACTTTCCCCAAGATGGTGGTTACTTAATTACATTGGCACTATATAAAAGAAATCATATCTCAAACGAATAAATTATTTCGTATTATTTGTAATCTAGATACATACTTGAATCCCAAATTTCATTTGAAAACATAAAATACAACAATGAATTTTCTTTTAGAAAACGATTTTTCTCTTTATCATATCTCATCATATTAATCATAAAAGGACTTCTTAGTATCATTGGGAAAATTATCATAAGAAATGCGTGAGATAAAATGATCAACAAGGGTATACATACCACATATGTTAAATATAGGCTTAATATTATGGAATGAATAATTTATGATCAAATAATCTGTATAAGTAACAATATAAGTTAGAAAAATTTCCATGGATATAATAACCAATAATGTAATAATATAGATATCAATATATTATTTCATAATATGGGAATTCATAATTACATGCATCTAAAACATAACCTCATGGCCTCAACCAAGACATATAAAAATAAAATATAGAAATTGTTCCCAGGAATCTGAAAATAAATGGGTATAGAGTCACCCCAAACTTAATATACTTATTCTCAAGAGACATACTTATTCATCTATGATATATAACTGGACCCTCATACCACTTACTAAGTCCAATTCATTCTTCGTTTTAATTTTAAAACACAACTAACATGCCTTAAAATTCAATAACTGTCTATATTGAATGAAATAGGGTTATATTTAAATGGTAGGGGTTCAATATTGATTAATTAAGTTCCATATTACATTTTTAGGGTTCTCTAGAGGTGTAGTTTCAGTTTTTCACCATTTTCCAGAAGTTTCTTCATGATAGGTTAGTGGTTCTGTGCCCTAAAAGTATAAGATAATTTGATTTGTTTCATTAATTAATTTGAACATGTTATATACTCTATTTTTGAGATGTTAAATAAGTTTTAGAATGATTTTGATTTTTTGTGTTATGGGAAAGAGTGTTTATAAAGGAAGTGGGATAGATCTTATGTTTTCATTATATAGGGTTTATTAAAAATGATTCTATGAATTTTTTTGAAATATATGAATTATATAAGAATGGTTAGTTGAGATGCGTGTTTGTTTAAAATTGTATCTTCTAGAAAATATATATTTCCGTCATGTTGGATTTGTTGTTCACTTTTATGTATAGATTATAAATTTTTTAAATGATGGAAAAACGTGTTTTAAAAATGAACTTAATGTATGCGTGGCTTTACCCAGGGGCTTGTCCCATGGCATTGGTGGGTTGTAATTGTGTTTTTTCATATGTTTCTAAAAAAGTGAAATTTATGAATTGTGTGAGTGATGGTAAATGTGTTTAATGTGGGGTTTTTGTGAGTGTAAAATAAAAATGGTTGGTTTTATGGAAAAATATGTGTTTCTTGAAATTATTTTCATTTTGTAGTGGTAGGGGTGATATGTGTGACAGGTGAACATAAACTCAAGCACAAGAAAATCCGAGTTATCTAGGTAGGAGGACAAGAACTAGTGCTCTAATGATACAAAAGGGGATTGTCTCATTTTCACTTTGTTGGATTGACATTTACAACACTACCCAAAACTATAATGATGGATAATCACCAATAGAACATTAGATGTTTCTCCTCTCTAGTGGATCATGCATGAGGACATTGATTGTTTTGGTTACTATACCACCTTTCATAGGGGTCTGAGGTTCTAGGGTCCCACTCCAGCTAGATCAACACTTGGGATTTACCCATAGTGCTCTACTATATATGATGGGGTGATATCTATAAGTATACGGTGGACCTCTCATCTTTATGTGTGTATGTCATTATAAACTCTAGTTTTCCTTTAAGTAAATCTATATAAAATGGTTTCCTTTGAATGTTTTCCTTTTTAAGTGTTTACCTGTAAATATACTTTTCTTAGTAATGTTTTTAAAATCCTCCCTTTAAATGAGAATATTAAATTATCTCATGAATGTTTTGGAATGAAATATATTATTTTTGGGGGCATCCTACTAGGTTTTGGATCACACCTTGAATTAACATATGGGTGTATATAGTCATTGTTTCGGGATTGTTCTAGGTAAAGGAAGGATATGTAGTGGCAACATATTGGGTTTCTAGTGGTGCTTTTTATGGATTATGGTGGTGGAGGCTTGAGTATGTTTCTATACTTGTTCCATATAGGGTTGGTGTTTTTGTTTCTGATTCCATTTTTTTATAGTTCTTTTTTTCTTTTGTTTTAGGGTGTAAACCTAAAATTTGGAAAATGTTAAAGGCTTCTTTGGATGTGATTCATAGTTTCTATTTCCTTTATTTTATTGGTTTTTCTATTCTTGTTTATTGTTATATATAAAATCATCCCATGTATTATTTACGATACCTGAGAACTTGTGAAATCCCATGGAGAACATGAATTCCTTTCGGGCCATGTCATGGACCGGGTCAACCACCAGATTTGGTGGTGACTCAATTTCGTTCATGAAAAAATGTTATCTGTGCTGGTCGGATTTTTAGGTCATGTTCCTTATGGAAGAGTTAGGGTAGACCAGAGTTAGGATTTTTAGAACATGAAATTCTGATTATAAGGTGGGTGCCTTGCTATCACACCTCGTTACATGACTAAAGTTACTTGGGGATGCCATTTTTCATTTAATTTATTTGATCCATTTGATTATTTCTTGTTTGGGAAATGAATTGGGAGTTGGGTCTATAGTCTTAATGAGCTCATAGGTCCTAGAAAACCATATCGATTTGGAGAAATTTTCCAAAAAGACTCTACGTGATGGTGGAGTTATTGATGTATGGCCACCAACCATATGTCCATGTCACCCACCGACATGAAGTTACTCTTGAATTATATTTTGTCTCCATGGGTTTTGAAAAATAATAAAAAAAATATTCTTTTGAAAAATTTAATAAATCAATATTTTAAAATGGAAATGGTTTTGAGTGAATGGGGTTTAGTTTATTAGGATCTTATTTTCATAACATAAACTTGTAGTTTATTTAAATCAATTGTTTTAAGAGCATGAATTATGAGATATCGGGTTTTGAAAAAAAAATTAAATGGGATTTGATAAACTATTGAAAAGTATTTTGAATGGAATGAAATGTTTTATTATTAATTTAGAGAGTATTAAAGTATGATTTATTTGAAATGTTTTTCTATTTGATGTTTATTTAATTTCTGGAATCTTTGTAAAATTATGGTGGGTTATTGAAACGGGAAAGTTGAGGATGTGTGTTGAATGCATGTTTCGAAAAATGAAAAGATATTTTCTATAAACCTATGAATTATCATGGGCCACCATGTGCATGGGTTATATGTTTAAAGTGAATTGGTTCCCTATTTGTCCTGAGAGTATGCATGTGTAAAACCCATGAGTCACTTTTGGTTAATGTATAAATATGAGACATGTTTTAATTATAAATTTTTTTTCTAAGAATAGATGCAGTGTTTTGATAATCAGTTATGGTGGTATAATTTTTTTTATTTTCATATTTTGTTACAGGGTGTTTTATGTATGAAAGCCCCTCTTGTCAAAAATATATCCTAGGCATGTGTTTCATTGGTATGTTGGTTCAAGGTGTTGGTTAGTGGTTTTTTTGAGAAGTGTTTTGGGAGACATTTTTTGTGGTTTCCATTTCAATTTTGGTTCTAGTTTATGGTATATTTTGGCCAATGGACTAGTTTTCATTGGAACACGGTTTTCCTTATAGGCTAGTGCATTACCCCATAAATAATTTAACCCATAATTGAAGCATAAACATGGGTGATTCTCTATTGGAAACTGTAGGACCCTGGGACACCCTGATAGGGGAGGGGTGAATCAGGGTGGTAAATTTTTCTTCTTAAAGTTGTGGATATTGTTCCAACGTTGGTAGGAACTACATAATCCTTTGTAATGGATATGATCAGAAATGAAAAATTCACATTCAAAGAGATAACACAACAATTTTTACTTGGTTCACCACTAAGGGATATGTCCAAGGAGCATACGCCGACGGGTTTTCGGTCATACCAAAATCCATTATGATTCACTAGCTCTAGATTACAAATGTTCGGGTACAGTCACTCTGTCCCAGGCTCACTGCCTTTACAAAATTTTAGGGATAGCTCAATGCGTCCCTCATGTCACTCCCATTGACTCCCCCTGGCTCACTGCCGTTGGTGAAGTCTCACTCAGTTTGTAGATGTGAAGGTCTCTTAAATGGATTTTCATTGAAGTCTTTGTCTCTTGTTCAGCTTGAGACCGTGCTTGCATCAGAGTCCTAAGTTGATGCTCATTTGTATTCAACCTTATACTTTAGTGCAATAACTGAATGCACTAAATCCTCTGGTCGTCGTTTTCCTGAATCACAACCACTGATGTGATTTCTTAATAAATAAAGCTCAGCTTACTCGGAGTTTGTCAGAATCAGTTCTCCATGTATGCATGAGATCGTGCATTTATCATTTATATTTCCTCTTTAATCTCACTTTGCAGAGAAAGTATCAGGCAATCTTTCAGCTCTTGTGCAGCTCCAGAAGGATGGGCGTGCTTCAACAATATCTACCTCTCCTTTTCAAGCCCAACGCACAAGTATCAATGCGGCACGCAAGTCCTCGGTGCACAAGTCTAAACTGGCACGCAAGTGACACTGAAGTAGTTGCGCGATGCTTCCTTCCCCAACTACAAACATGCGCGTCCCACTTCCATTCTCACCCAAACCGCCTTGGGTGCATAGCAAACAACTGGTGCACAACCTCTACTTGAACGACCCAACTACCACTAGCGCAACTCAATCACCTGCGCGACAAGAGCTCGAACAATCTCAAAGTATTGAACTCCGTGAGAAATGAGGAGGGGTGGTCCAGTATTTATAGGCAATTTGACCACCCTGCGCGACGGCGCGCAAGTTTTGGCGTGCAGGTCTCTTCCCCTGCTATTCACTTGCGCGACCAACTTCCAAACTTGCGCGAACCTCTTTCCTTTGACAAATTTTTATCTTATGATCTGGAAAAACCATAGGCGCACAAGTCGTCAAGCTTCTAAGGCATCGACGCGCAAGTCTCTTCCCAGCGCGTAAGTCACCTTCGCGACCTCACCAAAACTTGCGCGACCCTTATCCATTTGCCAAATTTTTATGTTCTGATCTTCAAAAAAATATGGCGCGCAAGTTTCCTATTCTCCAAGACCTCGGCGTGCAAGTCCCATTGAAAAATTTTTTTTTTCTTTATTTGTCGATTTTCAGGCCCAAAAATTTGCAAACACTGGGAAACGACACCACCTTGTATCTGATCTTTTTGTCCGCATCCAGATCATCCATTCCCTTGTCGATGTTTCTTGAATAAAACATGTATCATTATCTAAAGTCCTTGAACTTGACATGCCACCATGGAATCTCCTTTTGTCAACAAATTTGTATGTCGTTTTTTTGCTTTTTCAACAAGCACGATCACCTCAACATCACTTCTTCTTGGTGATCTGTATCCTTTAGAAACTCTTCTACTTTTATCACAAACTCCACTATTGTGATATATATTCTTTGAAGGAATAAATTGGGCATCATCATATTCTATGACAATATGATGTGCATGGCTATCTCCGAATTCCAATCCCCGCACGGCCATCGTAGAATTCCACTCATTTTCACATTTTCTTCTTCATCAACCATCATGATCTACTTCATGCAAACCACATTATTTAATTCGTCAAGAAGTCTCTTGCATGGTTCTCAAGCTATCATGAGTAATTGCATGGTCTTCATCAAAAATCAATGGGTCTCATGCAATAACGAGGACTTGCATGGTCTTCATCAAAACCCATGGTTCTCATGTAATACGGAGGAATTGCATGGTCTTCAACAAAAAACCCCATTCTTCGTTAATCGTCCTCAGATGGATTACACCTCACATTCTTTATTGATGTAAACAATGTATCACCTTTGACACATGTTCTTTGAACTTACGATCAGTACAACAATCGTCTGAATCATCATTCCTCCACTTCACCAGAGTACTTCTTGATCTCATTAATTCTGATCTTCATTGACAATTATTGACCAAAAATACAACCTTATAAACAAAGTGGTTCTAATAATCTCCCCATTTGTATTTTAAACAATGTATCACCTTTGACACATGTTCCTTGAACTTGTGATCAGTACAACAATCTTCTGAATTATCATTCTTCTATCATTCCTCCACTTCACCGGAGTACTTCTTGATCTAATTCATTTTGATCTTCATTGACAATTATTGACAACAAATACAACCTTATACACAAAGTGGATCCAAAAATCTCCCCCTTTGTATTTTAAACAATGTATCACCTTTGAAACATTTTCTTTGAACTTATGATCAGTACAACAATCGTCTGAATTATCATTCCTCCACTTCACCGGAGTACTTCATGATCTCATTAATTTTGAACTTCATTGAGAATTATTGACAACAAATAAAACCTTATAAAAAAAGTGGTTCCAACAATCCCCCCCTTTGTATTTTGTTGTCAATACCTTATACATCTTTTGAAATGAATTCGTCAATGTCAAAATGAGAATCATTTCTTAAATAATCATTTCTTTTCAAACGTTCATTTCACTTTCTCTCCCCCTAATTGACAAGAAATACAAAGTGCATTTTAGGGCGGGTATCAATCCATACATAAGAAATGTTTCATTAATCATTTCACTCTAAGTCTACTTGAGAAATAATCAACCTGAAACTCCTACACTCACATCAGCAAACAGATCAAAAACATTCAAGTGCAATCGGCAGGATAAGTGGCCCTGGGGAACCTCAATTCTTTTTATGTCACTGATCCATTCAGTCACTCCCCCTTTGTTGAATGATCTTTGATCTGAGTAAACAATGGATAGATATTGAGAAATGGAATAACTTCTCCATTGACATTTTCTTCAAGAAATTCACGGAGTACCTACATTTGAGTACAGCTGGAGTTGATATTGATTGAAACAATTATTTTGGAAGCTTTTTCATTTTTCTCCCCCTCAAGGGAAGCACTTCTCATCATCTTTATCAAGAGTTATCCTTCATCATCTTAGTCATTGAATATCAATTGACGAATCTACTAAGGATGAAAACTTCTTAAGCTTGGCTATCAAGAGTTGATAGAATTCACTACTTCTTAGGTTACCTCCCTGAGAGCATGTTTCACCTTCAATTCTCTACATTATTAGAAAAAATACAATACACAAATAAATAAGGGAATAAGGTGGTTCCTCCTTGCTTCATCAACAAGACCTGCATGGTTGAGGTTATTTTCTCAACCAAGTTCCTTTATTCACTCCAGTCTTCATGCCTGCAAATTTGAACATATGTTCTGACATCTGTTGGTGTGGCATGGAATTCTTCACATTCTCTTATACTTTGTGTTAAGAATTGTTCTGATTAACAGCCATCATGAATGATACATTCTTACTCCTCTTAAGGACTGCTTCTTGCTCTAGTATTAAGGTTAGGAAACCTTTTGCAATCTGACCAGATTTCTTGCATCTCTCACACAAAACTTCTTTTACAGGTGTGATTCTCTTGGTTTACAATCTCTCCTGCACTCTGTCTCCATCACATGAAAGTTTTCCTTCTCCGTTAGCACTATCCATTGCCTTTTCATATTAATGTTTCCTCATTCTTTTCAAATCTTCTAGACAGATGACCAATATATCATTTGGAATTTTTGTGGCAGGTATGGATCTTCCACATGGGTTCATCTGAGTTTCATCCCCCTTAGTCTTTCTTTTGGAAGAATGACCCTTCAATTTAATGGATCTAAAATCCTGGGTCTTCTTAGCTTCCCTACTTGAGATCTTATTGGGTTAATCCGTGTTCGCATTATTCTTCTGATTTCTTCCCAAGGAATATTATTCCTTCCTAGCTGGCTTGTGTGGTCTCCTGTTCTTATTAGCTCTGGATATCTGTTGACAAAGGCATGCACCATTTTTGTGACCACTGCCATTGCATACATCACAGATGTTATCAATAAATTTGTTTGCTGTAAATAGATTCTTCTGGACCTGCAGATGTTGCTTCTTCTTCTTTGTATTTCTTCCCTTTGATACATGCATTCTTTGTGCTTTCCATTAAAGGGATTGTACCAACAATATAGTGCACAATTCCCAAATCTGTTGCAGCACCACCATTGACCCACAAATCATTTCTTCTTTGTATCTTCTGCATGAGGTTGTTGGGCCTTATTCTTAATATTTTGTGCTCTATTTGAGGAACCAACTTCCTCATTTTTCTTCTCATCCACCCTAGCCATGGTGGAATGTTTCTTCTTCTCTTCTTTCCTCATCCATACTTGTTTAGAATTTTTCTTCCAACCTACAATGATTATAGGAACGTATTTAGAAACATGAGTACAAGATGGTTTGGATGGTACCTTTACTTTCTCATTTTCTTGTGATAGATCAATGAGTGAGGTCCCGATCTTCGTATCACATTTTATAGGTATTTCGACAATAGATTCCTCCAGCGAGGATTGTGTACCAGCAGCAACTGATTCTCGATGTGGATAATCATGTGTTGTCATAATCTTCTTGTCACATGTTGGAGGTATTTCTGCTTTAGATTCCTCTAACGAACATTGAGTACAAGAATCAATCATTTCATTCTTTTGTGAAGTCTCAATATGTGTAATCTCAATCTTGGTCAACTGGGCTTCCAATTTTTGACCCTCAATATTGAGGATGATCTTCTGATCTTCAATCAAGATCATCTTCTCTTCACAAGTCTTATTGAATCTTTCAACCTCATCTTCATACATCTTAACTTTGTTTTTTAACAAAGAGTCAAGTTCCCTGAATTTCATGGAAGTTTCTTCCAAAGAAAAACTCTTGACTTCATTTCTCTTCTTCAGCTGAGCTTTAAGTGCACGGATCTTTTCTTTTAGAGTCTTATTGAATTCCTCTTTTTCTTCAAATACATTCACTTGTTTGGTGAGATTCATACCTTCCATAACTTTTCCTTCCAACCCCTTTTCCATATTGTCTTCTTACCTTTCTAATTGAGTGATCTCAGCCTGCATAGATTGGAATAGGCTAAAAATAATAGCAACCCTTTCTTCAGGAATATCATGCAGATATGTTTTGAGTTTTTCCTGAAAGCCTGAATTAGAGATGTCATCCTTTCCTGTGGAAGAATTATGAGCCACCTGCTCGATACTTTCCAAGCCTGATTTTTATTCATTATTGGAATGGCATGGAGAGAAAGACACTGAATCTTCTTTGGATATGTGGGACTTCTTTTGCTGCTTTTTCTCTTTCTTTTTCCTATTTTTCATGGTCTTCCTAGATGTAGAATTCTGCTTAGAAATGACTGAATCTTCATCAAGACTTATCTTCATTGTTGACATTAGGAAGGAAACTCAAATCCTCTTCTAAATAGAATTATTGTAGAATATCCAACATACGTCAACCGTTTTCTTTGATACCACTTATAGGACTTCGGGACACCCGGAGAGGGGAGGGGTGAATCAGGGTGGAAACTTTTTCTTCTTAAAGTTGTGGATCTTGTTCCCACGTTGGTAGGAACTACATAAACTTGTATGATGGATATGATCAGCAATGACACATTCACATGCAAAGAGATAACACAACAATTTTTACTTGGTTCCCCACTAAGGGCTACGTCCAAGGAGAATACGCCGACAGGTTGTCGGTCTTACCAAAATCCACTATGCTTCACTAGCTGTAGATTACAACTGTTTCGGTATAGTCACTCTATCCCAGGAACACTGCCTTTACAAACGTTTAGGGATTTCTCACTACATCCCTCGGGTCACTCATGTTGACTCCCCCTGGCTTACTGCCGTAGGTGAAGTCCCACTAAGTTTATAGATGTCGAGGTCTCTTCAATAGATTTTCATTGAAGTCTTTGTCTCCTGTTTAGCATGAGACCTTTCTTGCATCAGATTCCTGAGTTGATGCTCCTTTTTATTCAACCTTATACTTTAGTGCAATAACTGAATGGACTAAATCCTCTGGTCGTCATTTTCCTGAATCACAACCACTGATGTGATTTCTTAATAAATGAAGTTAAGGTTACTCGGAATTTTTCAGAATCAGTTCTCCATGTATGCATGAGATCATGCATTTATCATTTAGATTTCCTCTTTAATATCACTTTGCACTGAAAGTATCATGCAATCTTTCAGCTCTCCTGTAGCTCCAGAAAGACGAGCGTGCTTGAACAATATCTGGCTCTCCTTTTCAAGCCCGGCGCGCAAGTCACAATACAGAGCGCAAGTCCTCGGCGCGTAAGTCTAAACTGGCGCGCAGGTGACACCGAAGCACCTGCGTGATGATTCCTTCCCCAACTACAAACTTGCGCATCCCACATCCATTCTCTCCCAAACTGCCTTGGGTGCGTAGCAAACAACAGGCGCACAAAATCTACTTGCGCGACCCAAATACCACTAGTGCGGCTCAATCAACTGCGCGACGAGAGCTGAAAAAGTCTCTAAGTCTTGAACTCCTTGAGAAATGAGGAGGGGTGGTCTAGTATTTATAGGCAATTTGACCACCCTGCACGACGACGTTCAAGTCAACCATCGACGCGCAAGTCTCGGCGCGTAGGTCTCTTCCCCTATTATTCACTTGTGCGACAAGCTTCCAAACTTGCGCCAACCTCTTTCCTTTTCCAAATTTTGATCTTCTGATCTGGAAAAACCATAGGCGTGCAAGTTATCAAGCTTCTAAGGCATCAGCGTGCAAGTCTCTTCCCGGCGCGTAAGTCACCTGCGCGACCTCACCAAAACATGCATGACCCTTAACCCTTTGCCATATTTTTACGATCTGTTCTTCAAAAACATATGGCGCACAAGTTTCCTATCCTCCTAGACCTCGGCGCACGAGTCCCTTTGCCAAAAACACTTTTCTTTATTTGTCGATTTTCAGGCCCAAAAATTTGGCAAACACTGGGAAACGGCGCCACCTTGTATCTGCTCTTTTTTTCCACCTCCAGATCATCCATTCCTTTGCCGATGTTTCTTGATTAAAACATGGATCATTATCCATAGTCCTTGAACTCAACATTCCACCATGGAATCTCCTTTTTTCAAAAAAAATTTATGTTGTTTTTTTTCTTTGTCAACAAGCACAATCACCTCACCATCACTTCTTCTTGGTAATCTGTATCCTTCAACAACTCTTCTCCTTTTATCACAAACTCCACTATTGTGATATGTATTCTTTGAAGGCATAGATTTGGCATCATCATCTTCTATGACAGTGTGATGCGCATGGCTATCTCATAATTCCAATCACAATACATCCATCTTAGAATTCCACTCATTTGAACATTGTCTTCTTCATCAACCGTCATGTTCTACTTCATGCAAACCATATTATTTAATTCGTCAAGAAGTATCATGCATGGTTCTCATGAAATCAAGAGTAATTGAATGGTCTTAATCAAAAATCCATGGGTATCATGCAATAATGAGGACTTTCATGGTCTTCATCAAAACCCATGGTTCTCATGCAATAAAGAGGAAATGCATGGTCTTCACCAAAAACCCCATTATTCGTTAATCATACTCAGATGGATTACACCTCACATTCTTCATTGATTTAAAAAATGTATCACATTTGACACATGTTCATTGAACTTATGATCAGTACAACAATCGTCTGAACCAGTATTCCTCCACTTCACTAGAGTACTTCTTGATCTCATTCATTTTGACCTTTATTGACAATTATTTACAACAAATAAAACCTTATACACAAAGTGTTTCCAAAAATCCCCCCCTTTGTATTTTAAACAATTTATCACCTTTGAAACATGTTCTTTGAAATTATGATCAGTACAACAATCATCTGAATTATCATTCCTCCACTTCACCGGAGTACTTCTTGATCTCATTCATTTTGATCTTCATTGAAAATTATTGACAAAAAATACAACCTTATACACAAAGTGGATCCAACAATACCCCCTTTGTATTTTGTTGTCAATAACTTATACATCTTCTGAAATGAATTCGTCAATGTCAAAATGAGAATATTTTCTTCAATCAACTTTTCTTTCCAAACGTTCATTTCACTTTCTCTCCCCCTTATTGACAAGAAATAAAAAGCGCATAGTAGGGAGGGTATCAATCCATACTTAAGCAATGTTTCATTAATCATTTCACTCTATGTCTACATGAGAAATTCCCGATGTAGAAAACAATAGGATTTGATTATGTCAACAAGGATGTCCATTATTCACAGATCATGATACCAACATGAGATGAGAACTCATATATTTTTCATTCAAGGGTTTACAACTTTTATTTCAGGTAGAAGAAAATCAAATGTGATAGGGAATAATCAACAGGAAACTCTTACACTCACATCAGAAAACAGATAAAAAACATTAAAGTGCAATTTGCAGGATAAGTGGCCTTGGGGCACTTCCATTCTTTTTATGTCACTGATCAATTCAGTTACTCTCCCTTTGTAGAATGATCTTTGATCTGAGTAACCAATGGATAGAGATTGAGAAATGGCATACCTTCTCCATTGAAAAGTTCTTAAATAAATTCACGGATTAACTACATTTGAGTCTAGCTGGAGTTGATATTGATTGAAATAGTGATTTTGGAAGCTTCTTCATTTTTCACCCCCTCAAGGGAAACACTTCTCATAATCTTCATCAAGAGTGATCCTTCACCATCTTAATCATTGAATATCAATTGAAGAATCTACTAAGGATGGAAACTTCTTTAGCTTGGCTATCAAGAGTTGACAGCATTCACTATTTCTCAGGTTCTCCCCCTGAGAGAATGTTTCACCTTCAATTCCCTGCATAATTAGCAAAAATAAAATACTCAAATGAATAAGGGAATAAGGTGGTTCCTACTTGCTTCATCAACAAGACCTTCCTGGTTGAGGTTCTTTTCACAACCAAGTTCCTTTGTTTACACCGGTCTTGATGCCTGCACATTTGAACATATATTCTGACATCTGTTGGTTGTGGGGAATTGTTCTACTTAATAGCCATCATGAATTGTTCATTCTTACTCCTCTTAAGGACTGCTTCTTGGTCTGGTATTAAGGTTAGGCAACCTTTTGCAATGTGACTAGGTTTCTTGCATCTCTCACACAAAACTTCTTTGAAAGGTATGATTCTCTTGGTTTTCAATCTCTCCTACACTCTGTCTTCATCATGTGAATGTTTTCCTTTTCCTTTAGCACTATACTTGGCCTTTTAGTCTTCAAGTTTCCTCATTCTTTTCAAATCCTCTGGTCAGATGACCAAAATGTCATTTGGAACTTTTGTGGAATGTTTGGATCTTCCACATGTGTTAATCTGAGTTTCATCCCACTTAGTTTCTCTTTTGGATAAATGGCCCTTCAATTTCATGGATCTAAAATCCTGGGTCTACTCAGCATCCCTACTTGAGATCTTCTTGGGGAAATGTTTGTTCGCATTATTCTTCTGATTTCTTCCCAAGGAATATTCTTCCTTCTTAGCTGGCTTGTGTGGTATTCTATTCTTATAAGCTCTGGATATCTGTTGACATAGGCATGCATCGTTTTTGCGACAACTTCCATTGCATACATCATAGATGTTCTCAAGAATTCCAAATCTGTTTACTGTAAACAGATGCTTCTGGACCTGCAGATGTTGCTTCTTCTTCTCTGGATTTCTTCCCTTTGATACATGCATTCTTTGTGCTTTTCCATTAAAGGGATTGTACCAAAAATCTAGTGCACAATTCACAAATCTGTTGCAGCACCAACATTGACCCAAAAATCTTTTATTCTTTGTATCTTCTGCATGAGGTTGTTGGGCCATATTATCAATATTTTGTGCTCTATTTGAGGAACCAACTTCCTCCTTTTTCTTATCATCCACCCTAGCCATGGTGAAAGGTTTATTCTTCTCATCTTTCCTCATCCATACTTGTTTAGAACTGTTCTTCCATCCTGCACTGATTATAGGAACGTATTTAGAAACATGAGTACAAGATGGTTTGGATGGTACCTTTACTTTCTCAGTTTCTTGTGATAGATCAATGAGTGAGGTCATGATTTTATTATCACAATTTAGAGGTCTTTCGACAATAAAATTCTCCAGTGAGAATTGAGTACCAGTAGCAACTGATTCTTGATGTGGATAATCAAGAGTTGTCATAATCTTATTGGCACATGTTGGAGGTATTTCAGCTTTAGATTCCTCCAACGAACATTGAGTACAAGAATCAGTCATTTCATTCTTTTGTGAAGTCTCAATATGTGTAATCTCAATCTTGGTCAACTAGGATTCCAATTTTTTACCCTCAATATTGAAGATGATCTTCTGATATCCAATAGTGGTCATATTCTATTCAAAAGTATTATTCAATCTTTCAACCTCATCTTCATGCATCTAAACTTTGTTTTGTAATGAAGAGTCATGTTCCCTGAATTTCATGGAAGTTTCTTCCAAACAAAAACTCTTGACGTCATTTCTCTTCTTCAGCTCAGCTTCAAGTGCATGTATCTTTTCTTTTAGAGTCTTATTGAGTTCCTGTTTTTCTTCAAAGACTTTTACCTCTTTGGTGAGCTACATACCTTCCATAACTTTTCTTTCAAACCCCTTTTCCATATTGTCTGCTTCCCTTTATAATCGAGTGATCTCAACCTGCATAGATTGGAATAGGCTACATATTATAGAAGCCATTTCTTTAGGAATATCATGCGGATATGTTTTGAGTTTTTCCTGAAAGCTTGAATTAGGGATGTCATCCTTTCCTCTAGAAGAATTCGGAGCCACCTGCTTAATACATTCGAAGCCTGATTTTTCTTCATTATTGGAATGGAATATAAAACAAGACACAGAATCTTATTTGGATATGTGGGACTTATTTTTCTACTTATTCTATTTATTTTTCCTATTTTTCATGGTCTTACTAGATGTAGACTTCTGCTCAGAAATGACTGAATATTCATCAAGACTGCTCTTCATTGTTGACTTTAGGAAAGAAACTCAAATCCTCTTCAAAATAGAATTTCTGTAGAATATCCAACATACGTCAACCATTCTCTCTGATACTACTTGTAGGACCCTGGGACACCCTGAGAGGGGAGGGGTGAATCAGGGTGGCAACTTTTTCTTCTTAAAGTTGTGGATCTTGTTCCCACATTGGTAGGAACTACATAAAAATGTATGATGGATATGATCAGCAATGAAACATTCACATGCAAATAGATAACACAACAATTTTTACTTGGTTCACCACTAAGGGCTACATCCAAGGAGCATACGCCGACAGGTTGTCGGTCGTACCAAAATCCACTATGCTTCACTAGATATAAATTACAAATGTTCAGGTACAATCACTCTATCCCAGGCTCACTACCTTTACAAAATTTTAGGGATAGCTCACTGCGTCCCTCAAGTCACTCCCATTGACTCCACCTGGCTCACTACCGTTGGTGAAGTCCCACTCAGTTTATAGACATGAAGGTCTCTTCAATAGATTTGCATTGAAGTCTTTGTCTCCTGTTCAGCATGAGACCTTTCTTGCATCAGAGTCTTGAGTTGATGCTCCTTGGTATTCGACCTTATACTTTAGTGCAATAACTGAATGTACTAAATCATCTTGTCGTCGTTTTCCTAAGTCACAACCACTAATGTGATTGATTAATAAATGAAGCTCAGCTTACTCGGCGTTTGTCAGAATCAGTTCTCCATGTATGCATGAGATCATGCATTTATCATTTAGATTTCCTCTTTAATCTCACTTTGCACCAAAAGTATCAGGCAATCATTCAGCTCTTGTGCAGCTCCAGAAAGATGTGCGTGCTTCAACAATATATGGCTCTCCTTTTCAAGCCCGGCACGTAAGTCTCAATACAGCGCACAAGTCCTCGGCACGCAAGTCTAAACTGGCACATAAGGGACACCGAAGCGCCTGCTCGACGCTTCCTTCCCCAACTACAAGCTTGCGCGTCCCACTTATTTTCCCTCCCAAACCGCCTTGGGCGCATAGCAAACAACCGGTGCGCAACCTCTACTTGCACGACCCAACAAACACTAGTACAGCTCAATCACCTGCGCGATGAGAGCTCGAAAAATCTCTATGTCTTGAAATCCGTGAGAAATGAGGAGGGGTTGTCCAATATTTATAGGCAATTTGACCACCCTGCATGACGGCGCGCAAGTCAACCATCGGCGCGCAAGTCTCGGCGTGCAGGTCTCTTCCCCTGCTATTCACTTGCGCGACCAACTTCCAAACTTGCGCGAACCTCTTTCCTTTGCCAAATTTTGATATCCTGATCTGGAAAAACCATAGGCGCACAAGTTATCAAGCTTCCAAGGCATCGGCGCGCAAGTCTCTTCCCGACGCGTAAGTCACCTGCGTGACCTCACCAAAACATGCGTGACCCTTATCCCTTTTCCATATTTTTATGATCTGATCGTCAAAAACATATGGCACGCAAGTTTCCTATCCTCCAAGACCTCGGCACGCAAGTCCCTTTTCCAAAAATACTTTTCTTTATTTGTCGATTTTCAGGCCCAAAAATTTGCTAACACTGGGAAACGACGCCACCTTGTATCTGCTCTTTTTGTCTGCCTCGAGATCATCCATTCCTTTGTCGATGTTTCTTGAATAAAACATGGATCGTCATCCACAGTCATTGAACTCAACATGCCACCATGGAATCTACTTTTGTCAAAAAAAAAATTATTTCGTTTGTTTGCTTTGTCAACAAGCACGATCACCTCAACATCACTTCTTCTTGGTGATCAGTATCCTTCATCAACTTTTCTGATTTTATCACAAAACTCCACAATTGTGATATGTATTATTTGAAGGCATATATATGGCATCATCATCTTCTATGACAATTTGATGTGCATGGCTATATCAGAATTCCAATCCACACACGGCCATATTAGAATTCCACTCATTTGCACATTGTCTTCTTCATCAACCGTCATGATCTACTTCATGCAAACCATATGATTTAATTCGTCAAGAAGTCTGTTGCATGGTTCTCATGCAATCATGTGTAATTGCATGGTCTTCATCAAACATCCATGGGACTCATGCAATAATGAGGACTTGCATGGTCTTCATCAAAACCCATGGTTCTCATGCAATAAGGAGGAATTGCATGGTCTTCATCCAAAAACCCCATTCTTTGTTATTCATCCTCAGATGGATTACACCTCACATTCTTCATTGATGTAAACAATGTATCACCATTGACACATGTTCTATGAATTTATGATCAGTACAACAATCGTCTGAATTATCATTCCTCCACTTCACCAGAGTACTTCTTGATATCATTCATTTTGATCTTCATTGGCAATTATTGACAACAAATACAACTTTATAAACAATGTGGTTCCAACAATCTCCCCCTTTGTATTTTAAACAATTTATCACCTTTGACACATGTTCATTGAACTTATGATCAGTACAACAATCGTCTGAATTATCATTTATCCACTTAACCTGAGTACTTCTTGATCTCATTCATTTTTATCTTCATTGACAATTATTGACAACAAATACAACCTTATACACAAAGTGGTTCCAACAAAAATTCCTTTAGTCGATTAATATACAGACTCTCTCCTCGAATTTCATATACATGACTTTCTCTATTTGGGTCGGTTAGTTGAGTCATCTCGTAGTGGGATAGAATATGTGACAGGAGTTGAAGGAAGATTCAGTTTATTTGAGTTTTTTGAGTCATCAAGTATGCATTTTGACACTATTATGTCTAAAGATCCTACCTAAAAGTGGTGATGGAAAATCCAGTGGAGAATGCAGAAAGTTTTCTGTGTTATTGGTTTTGACTACTATCTTAAAATGGTCTTTGTTCCTTTCTTCAATTTGATCATAAAAAGGGTTCTTGTTAGGCCACCAGTGTAGAAGAACTGGTTATAAGAGGGAATTATGGTTGTTTTTGGGAATCACTTGATATTTGGAACTCAATTTATGGTCGCACTCTTTATAATGAATCTATCAGTTTCAATGGTCTTGTTTTGTGGCACTTTTTGATGCCGTGTTTTTGCATTATTACAAATATGAAGGTCCTATAATCTTAATAAAACCTTTATTTTTACCTAAGTGAGTTTTCTATCAAAAAATTTTAAATTCCTCTATTTTATGGGAAGATCACATCTATGTGACCTTTTCCCCCCAACATCTCTCATTAAAAGTAATAAGGGGTGGTGCAAGTTCATCTTCTATACACTTGTATTATTGAGAGTCTTGTTTTTTGGGTAAGTTTATGTCAGGGTGTGCTACCACTATAGTTGTTGTCTAGGTTGTGGTATAGTTTATTGAGGCACTAAGAAAAAAAAGATTCGATTGGGGTTTTTTGGTTCCTGACTGTGTGGCATGAGATGCTTCAATCAACTGTGCTCTAGCCATAGGTTTCATAGTGAAGATGGCATATATCAAATGATGAAAAATGGTGAAATTTATTCTAGTCAAGTGTCCTTATTCTATATGGGAGGAAGAATCAGTTAAGTCTCCCTTATATATGTTTCATCCTATGTGGTTCTTTTTGGTGGAAAGAGGCATTGGGACCCTGTTCCCCCATATTTTAATACACTGAATGGAACAGTTTCTCGTTGGTTACAAGGAACCACGGTTGGTTTGTTTTCTTGAGACTTAGTGATTATACCCTTGTGCATGTAAAACTTCTTATGTTTTTTCATGTATAAATGGAATTGTAGGTCCTTTTCGATTCCAGTTTTGGTTGGGCTAATCTGAGGATAGTAATGCCTTTGGGATTGATGATCTGCGTAATGTATTCAATTTGGATTGCAGTTTCATTAATTTTTTACCTATGGGTTAGAGTTTAGGTTATGAGGGATGCTCCTGAGCTAACCCAAGTCAGGTTTAGTTCTTCAGTTTGTGCTAGTCGGGTAAGCTCGCAGGTCTGTTCTTATGGTGGGGAGACCCACCACGGCTTTCTCTAAAATTTACTGGGATTAAATTGATGTTTTTCAGTTCATTATACTTTGGAGTCCATCCAAGAATCCCTATGTTGGTGTCGTAGTTTTTTCTTTGTTGTTAGGTTGTTTCTTATGGTGGGTAATATGTTCGGGCCTCCCCATGTCAGTACATAAGTTTCGTTCTTGGTGTTGGCTTAGCGGTAGGTGGTCTTAATCAGATCCATCTAACATGAAGCTTATTATTTTTGTTGACATTGAGGTTGGAGAATTCCTAACTATTTCATTGGGTTAAGGTTGTGGGGGTGTTCCTTGAGTTATATTTTATCTTGTTTGTTTGTTTCAGACATGTGGTGTGGGTTCCTTCAAATGATGTATGAGGTTATTCAATTCGAGAAGTGGGATGGTGTGTTGTGGAAGGTTTATTTTCCTTTAATCGATCAAATAGAGGTGATTTCACTTTTGGGGGTGGGTGAAACATAGAAGGAAATACTTCAATTAATAAGGATCCAATTAAATAGTGGAGTTTTATTCCATCTTTTTTGTGGATTTACCGGGGAATATATCATTATGGTGGGGAAAAGTTTCACACCCAGGTTTATATGTTTACCTCTCTTCCGGTTCGGGTTTGGTTCTCAGCCATTTCTATAAAGAAAATAGGTGTGATAAGTTTAATATTTTGGTTTATTATTTACTTTTCCTCTTTATCTAGTCTCATTTTATGTGTTCCCCTTTGATTTTTGGAGAAATTTGTTAAAGATTTGGATAGGTAATTTATTGGGCACAATTGGTGCAAGGTTAAGAGTAATTGTGTGTCTCAGCCAAGGTAACCGTGCGATAGTTCCTAAGCAAGACTATAGTGACCTCACAACTACCACATAGTTAGTCAAACCATATGGCATGCACATACATTCGGTCCTCTCTATGGTAGAGATGGTATCATAGTCACCACAGGGTTTCTCAAACTATGTGGACAAAATTTGCAGCATGCCAATTCCTTGAAAAATTGGTTTAGGGTTTTTTTGTCATGATTTTTAAGACTCTCAAACCTCTATCTCAGTCCTATTGGTCTCTCCCACACTAGGGGACTCCTACCCTTCCATGGATCCCCTAGATCTTATTTCCCGTAGTTGTTTTATTTCAGATCCTTGAAGTAACCTCCGGGTAAGTCTTTCTCTCCCTATATTCTCCCTCTATTTTAGGGATTCAGTTCTCTTCCTTAGGGGTTTATTTTTTCTAATTGGTATGGGGTTTGAATAAGGATTAGATCTTGATGATAAGGGTTCAATATTGATTTCCTAACTTCGATATTTCATTTTTAGTGTCTTCTCATGGTGAGGTTGTGGGTTTTCACTATTTTATAGAAGGGTCTTCATGAGAGGTAGGTGGTTTCATGCCCTATAATTATTTTATAATTTTATTTTTTTTACAAATATATTTTAAAATGTTATATACAATACTTTTGTGGAGTAAAACATGAATTAGACATATTTGGAACGCTTTTGTGATGGAACCAAAATTTTATAAAAGAAGTGATCTAGATATTGTGTATGTTTTAAGTATGTTTTCATAAAAATAATTTTATGCCTTGTTTAAATGATATGAAATATGTATTCATGGGAACATGAGATGTGTGTGTATGGAAAATGGATATATAAAGGTATATATATCAATTTTTCATGTTCGCCTTACTGTGCACTTTTTATTATGAATTGTAAATTGTTTTAATTTTGGAAAATATTGTTTAAAAAATGGACTTAATGTTTTAGGGACTTTATAAAGTGGATTGGACCATGAAATTGGTTGCGGTAATTGTGTATTTTCTTATTTTTTTAAAAGGGAAGTTTATGAATTGTGTGAGTAATGGTAATTGTGTTTAATGTGGGGATTTAATGTGAGTAATATAAAATTGGTTGGTATTATAGAAAATGGTTGTTTCTTGAAATTCATGGCATTGAGTTGTCATAGTGGTGATATGTGTGACATGTGAACATCACATTGAGAACTATGGAATTCCAGTAATATATGAATATGGAATAGAATTAGTTACCTAGTGATATAGAAGTGTCTTTTATGAGTTTAACTTTGATGGATTGATGTTTAAAACACTATCCAAAACTATGATGATGGATCATCACCACTATGTTTTTGGATGTTTCTCCTCTCAAGTGGCTCATGCATGAGGATGCAGATGGTTGTGGTTACTATAGCACCATTCATCGAGGTAGGAAGTTTTAGGCTCCCACTAAAGCTAGATCAACCCTAGGGGATTTAAACATGGGGATTTACATTTTATTATTGGGTTCTATCCATCAGCATATGGTAAACATCTTATCTGCATGTGTGTGTGTCTTTATAATCCGGATTTTTTCCATTAAGAAAATGGTTATAAAATGATTTTCTTTGAATGTGTACCTTTTTATTGTGATTATAGGATAAAATGTTTTCCTTGGTATTGTTTTCAAATGCCTCTATTTAAATGAGAATGTTAAATTATATATTGAATTATTCGACAAGGAATCTATTCATTTCGGTGGAATCATATTGGTTTTAGGGTCACACCCTGCGTACACCTTTGGGTGTTTGTAGAACTTCTTCTATGTTTGTTCCAGGTGAAGGAAAGATGTGTAGTGGAGGAAGATTGTGTTTCGAGTGGTGATTTTTTTGGATCATCGTGGTGGATGTTTGACAATGTTTCTCCTCATGTTAGATGGAGGTTTGAGGGTGATGTTTTTGTTTCCCTTTTTGTTGTATTTTTTTGTTTTTTTATTTTAGGTTGAAAACCTAAAATTTGAAAAATCTTAAAGGACTATTTTGTTGTGATTCTCATGTTCAGTTATTTTTATTTTGTTTGTTTTTATATGTGTTTTTTATTATTTTTAGTTAATCGTTACCATGTATTGTTTATGATACATGGGAACCTGTGCCATCCCATGGGGATCAGGAATGCCCTTTAGGCCATGCCACAGACCTGGTTGGGTACTGTATCGGGTGGTGACCCAGCTTGGTTTGTGAAAATCATATTTACATATATATTATCATGTATGATTTACATATAACCATTTGTCAGTTTTTTATTAATAATTCTTTATTAAAATAACTAGTTAGGGTGATGGTTGATTTCTTTTTCAAGTATGTTTTGGATTTATTGTTTTAGTCCATGTACTTTTACGATGGTATCATTATCCCCATATTGTTAATAATTATATAAATATAATATATATTCATTATATATATATTTATAGTAATCCATAATATATATATATATATATAAAATGAATTAAATATTTCATGGAGATGGTAGGTCTTACGTAGGTAAGAATGTTGTTTTCGGTTTTTGAAAAAAGGAGAAAAGAATAGTAAATAATTATTCAACATTAAAGAATCATTATTATATCATATTTATCATATGTATTCATGAAATCTATCATCGATACTATACACATAATATATAAAATAAAATAAAAACACATCATTTTGTAGAGGTGGTTGTCCACATGTGCGCATGAGAGACGCTATCTTTTTCCAACACATTAGATGGTAAGAAGGTAGATATGATATTATATTTCAATTGGTATAGTTTTTTATAATTATAATATATAAATATTATACACATAATTAATCCAATCCTTAAAATATTTAAACTAAAAATGAATTGGATCGATATGTTGAGATGGTAAGCTATATGTACGCACTAGTGATACTTTCACTTCTTATATGATGGAAAATATGGTGGGTTTATAATCACAATAAAATATAAATATATTTATGGAAATTATGTTACCATTTTATGATACATACTATATATGTAGGGTTGTAAAAATTATAATTAAAAATAAATTGATCGGCTCAGGTGATTACTTTTTCTTTTGAAGAACTCATTTAGATCTTCTTTTAGGGATCCTAGGGTTGGTCTTTTTAAGAAAATGAATAATCCATAAAATTGATAAGAATATTTTTAAGAGAAATGATATTTCTTTGTTGGTATATATAAATCAAAGTGGTGTAAATAATTGAAATAGGGGGTGTCATTTTATAATTATGGTGATAGGATCTTTTGAAATTTCATAAAATACTAAATTAATAAAAATTAATTTTAACATTAAAATGAAAGGAATATTGATATTATTCTATTATAAGATGATTATGACTCCAAGTGAATCATAAAATAAATTTTTTATATGTTTTGGTTATGATTTCACTCTTATCAATTGTTTTTAACCCCCATTATCCCATATGAAAAATACTAAAATGGAAAATGTTTCAAAACATTAATTGTTAATAATGTAAAAATGAAATGAAAAAAGACTCATATATGAAACATGGTTGATTTTTAAAAACATATTACATTAATTTGGCCAAATATAAGTTTTTATGAATTTTAAATTATATAATAAAATTTTATTGATTATAAAATATCATTAATGTTATTTTAACACTATTCATTTAGTTTGACTTCAAATACATCAATATGAAATGAGAATTAGAATATAATTTTTCAAAAACAACTATAATTTGTCATATAGATATATAAAGGGTTTGGGACACACTGAATAAATCAAATTATATCACATTTAATATTTCTAAAATCATCTATTTAATTTTCCACTTAATAAAAGATATATCGTAGTAGTGTTACAAAAGAATTTAAAGTAATGATTAATTTATAAAAAGTTGTAAATAAACATTAATAAAGAAAATAGTTTTTTCAATCTCAAAATTTATATTTAGGTTTATTCATATCTTGATCTTTCCCTTTGTGAACACATAAGGGATATTTAAAACTGAGAGAATGACATTTTTAAACTATGTACATTTAATTTTATAAAGGTCATTTTCATGAAAAAGTTTCCAATAAACCAGTATATTTAATGCCTAATATTATAATTTAATTTATCCAATAATAACGAGGATGAAAATATTTGGTCTTATCACTTATGTTTAACAAATACTTCCCCAATTTACCCTTTAGACACATGATAAATTTTACAGCCATTATTATTCAGAAAGCCTACAAATAACCGAGACCTATTTATTAAATTAAGTCCTATGATTCAAAATATAGAGTATAGTTTATAAAATTAAATCTTTATTTGTTTTGTAAATTAGTATTAAAATAATTTTGAAATTTTTTAGGAAAATTGTTTTTTAGAAAAATATAGTTTTTTCAGAAAAATTTCTTTTTTTGTATAAAATTATTTTTACAACAAATTCAATAATAAAATTTATTCCAATGAAAATAATTCAATATTTATAATATAAAAAAACCAAATTTACTATGAACTCATTTAAATATAAAATTAATCCTTTTAAATTCTTGAAATAATGATAGAGTTTTCAAAAAAACTATTATTTTTCATTATTCAACAGAAAATAATTATTTTTAGAGAAATCCAAAATATTCACCATAATTTAATTTTTATAATGTTATATTATAAATTAAAAATATTTTATAAAATACATTTACTGTATTTATAATAATTAAATATAATATTTTCTGATAAAAATCATTTTTGAAGAAAACATATTTTAGAAGCATAAAACTACTTTACTAAAAAATGAGTACTTATTTGATAAGAATTAGTAAAAGTATTTTAATTGATTTATTAATATATATATATATATATATATCACAAGTAGGTTAATACTATTCATACTTGGCAATTCAACGATATGATTATAGGGGTCATATTTTGATAAAAATATTATCGAGTTCATTTAGACTCAATGTTGCGTGTTGTTTATGCCATCAAACATTGTGTTATTTTAAAATATCTTGGTGTTATATTCTTCACCCTTATATAAATTATTCCCCAATAATTTTATTTTAATTTGGTAATCATGATTTTGACATTTGAAAATATATTATTTTGGAAAACCAACATTGTAAAAAGGATTAATAAAACATCGCCAAAAAAAGAGGGAAAATAAAATATGAAGGTCATCCCAATTTTTTTTTAAAATATAATAACATTAATGGGAAGTGTAAATATGATATATAATAGAAACAAGCACCCAAGTATTAATAAAAAGTGATATAGAACATGGTCATGAGAAAAATAATCATCATAAAACAATAAAACCGTGTGGGTTAAAAGACCATTGATTTATATTTATGATAAGTAAATTGATAATGCTTTTATTAAAAATACCTTTGAAAAAATTCATTGAATTATTTGACATTAAAAACAAATATATTGAGAAAATAAACATACTATATTTCATTCAATGTCATAAAATAAATCTAATCCCTTGGTTGTGATTTGATCTATTTCCACTTCATTTTTATTCTAGAAAGTGGATATTCTAGGTGAAATTTTCTAGCCTGAATCAATTTCAGTGAATCATAAGATCCCTAATTAATTCTTTCGACTCTATGTATTTACCAAAACCAAAATAGTTATAATATTTTATAATACTATAATCTCTAAAAAATTAAAATTTGAACTCAATACATTCCATAAGTAGTTAACCTTAAATTATCTTCAAAAATATGATTAACCAAATCACTAAAAAGTTATAAGTAAGGTATCTCTATTTATAAAATCAACATAAAATTAGTTTCCAAAAAAAAATTATCTCTAAATATCACATGTAAACACAATGATCATGTTTTATCTTAATATATTCTAATATCATAAATCATCATAAAAACCTAGAAAAATCATGAATGATTCCATGAATAAACTCTAAAATTATCAAATATATCTTATAACTCTAAAAATATCATAAAATTCATCACTTCTTTCATCAAATCACTAATAATATTCAAGGTTACCAATAATATCCCACTTACTCTCTTAGTGTCAATATTATATTTATCCAAATTGAAATCAATATAAAGAACATATTAAGGGTTATCTTTCCCTTATTCATGCATTCTCTAAAAATATCCCATTATCACTAATCACTTTTCTTGGTTATTGAAACCATTAAATATATCCTTTCAAATCCTTAAATGAAAACCACTATTGTTTAATCCTTTTATGTTACATAATTCTTATAATCCAAATATCATTTATATTACACAATTTCATATATCTAAATACAAAAAACCTCAAAATTTTCAATTCAAATATTAAAATGGAAAAAGTCATTCATTGTCAAAGGAGTTAACTCTTAAATTAGAGAATTGAATCAGATAATTTACCTGTTCCCCAAAAATTAGTAATTGAACACCTAAAAATTATTTTCCCTCCGACTAAAATTTCTATAATGAAAACATTCTCCTTTTACTTTGAGACATTCCATGTGGTGTCTCTTTCAACATTATTGACATTAAGAAAATTGAGCCTTGTTTCCTAATGGCCTCCACTACCTAAGAACATTTGGAATTCTATCCTTCTCTTATTTGGTGATTATGAGAGTTTGTTAAGGTTAATGTTTTTAATCATATAAAATGGTAATTCATTAGGAATAATAAATATATATTTCACAATTGTCATTATTTCATTTGATTTATCATTTTCACTATACTGTCCATCATATTCATCATTAATATGGTTTATTCTAGTTCCATCCATCGACTAAAATCTTATTGGGAGTAGAAATAATTGTAGTGGGAAACCACATGATATCGATCTTAATAAAACATTAGTATATTATCTTAAAGTAAGTCTTATGTTTATGTTACCTTATCTATGTTTTCTTAAATACAATTACAAATATTTAAACTAAACATTCTCTGATACCAACTACCAGGATCCCAAATTCAATATCCCAAAATAAGTGGTCAATTTATGAACTTTTCATTAGATATATTTAATAAAATACCAATGGATTGAATAGTTTAATATTCCTCATAAATTAGATACATATATGAACACCATATTTCCTTTGAAAAAAATTACAATGTATAATTTTTTTGAGATTACCATTGTCACGATTATTATATCACATCATATAAATCCTAATAAACATCTTGGTGTCATGTCTATAAGAAATATAAGAAATTAATGAGATCAGATTCTTAGTAAGTGTTTGTATATAGTGGAAGTTAAATAGGGAATGTGTAATATGAAAATAATAAATGATGATCAAATAATTCCATATAAGTAATCAGATAAGATATAAAAATATCCATGGATCTGAAAAATAATAAAATAGTCACATTGAAATAAATATATAATTTCTTAATTACCGAATTTATAATGTTGAAAATATAAAACATAATGTTGATTACTTGACCTTGACATCTACAAATAACATCAAGAGAATGTTCTATGACATCTAAAAATAAATAGGTAAGTCCTCAACAAAAAAACAATCCCATTTGTCTCTTGAGACCTACCTATTTATAGAGGGGATGTATCGAGACACACTCATAATTTAATAAATCAAATTCATTATTCATATGAATAATAAAAAATAATTAAATTTCATTAAAAATCAATAACTACCTATATTGAACAAACTAGTCATAAAAAATATCAATAGTTTCCCAAGTAAAATTGACCATAAAATGTACAACTAAATATGGTGAGTTGAATCATTATATTAAATAATCATCATAATATTCAAAAAAAAAATTTGTTTTCAATGAATGAAATACTTTAAATATGTTATTGAAACATTTCCTAAAGAAAATATCCTTTCTACTTTAAATTTTTTTTTTCATTTTTGTTTATTTTCACAACAAATAAAAACATCACACATATTAAAGAATTTTTTTTAATAAAATATCATAAAATTATAAATAAACATTCAAAGAAAAAATAAGTTATTATTTCCATAAAATAGATTCATTCAGTATAATTTAAAAGAAATATTTTTTTTCAAACTGCTCTAAAAAGGTTAAAATGTATATTGTTTGGTAAATGGTTAGAAGATTATTTTTAAACCATTTTGAAAAAAATTAATAAATGGGTAAAAATTAATTTTAAAAACAATTGGATAATAGTAAAAAAATTAAAACATATTAGAAAATATGGATATAAAATGTAAATATTCTATAGTGGAAACTTAGATATAAATTTTCTTGTATAATGATGAGATTTTGAAATAAACCCTTACCACTTAAGTAACTTTTGAATAGTAAGCCCCGTGAAAGAAATACATTAATATAATGGTTTAAATTCCTTGAATATAATAATATTAAATATATATCATATCAAATGGGGTAGTATATATGCCAAAAAAAGAGACAAGTGGTGAATATGGAAAATGTCTCACGAAAGTAAAGTGAGATGAGATATCCATACCTCGGGTATGAATTTATACATATATGTTAAAAACTGTTGTAAAATTAATATATATTTATTCTAAATCTATTAAATAATAATATTCATATATTTCATAAAATATTTTATTCACTTATAACCATTTTTCACCGATTAGTTAATAATTATTTATAAAAATCATTTATTTGGGTGATAACTCCTTCGGTTTTCATATATTTTTCGGTTTGGTAATTTCAGTAAATTATATTTGATTATGTTATATAATATATATAAATTTAATAATGATATAAATATCATATGTATTAAATATATATGTATTTATAGTAATTCACAAAATATCTTGAAATTAAATGAATTACATCATTCAGGGAGACGATAGGTCGTACATACCAATGAACATAATTTTCACTTTTTGAATGATATAATTAAATAAATGAAAATTATAATTCCAATTTTAAGAATCAATATTATATCATATATTTTCATTAAATTTATAATCATTACAATCCCTGTAAAATAGAATTTAAAAATGAATCACAACATTTTGTGGATGTGGTAGTGCACAAATACACACGAGCAAGTTCATAGTTTTAAAACAGATTGGTTGTTAAGAAGTAAGATTTGATATCATAAATAAATAGGTATAATTATTTTATAAATATAATATATAAAAATTAAACTCATCATAGTCCTCATCCCTAATATTTGGTAACGAAAAATTAATTGAATCTCTATGTGGAGATGATAATTCATATAAACACATAGTCAATACTCTCACCTCTTATTTGATAAGAAATAGGGTGGATAGTGGTGGTCTCACAATCATGATAAAATTTAAATAAATTTATAATAATTATATTTGTATTTTATGATAAAAAAACCATTTTTTATTAGGTTAAATAAGACGTAAAAAAAGAATGTGATCCTTTAAACCGATTACCTCCTCTATAAAAACTCCATTGCATTTCCTCTTATGAATCCTAGGGTTGGTCTTATGAGGGTATGAAAAACATTACAACAAGTATAATGATATAGATATTATAAATTAACAATGATTGGTATATCTATATGGATCAATTTTTTGTAAATAATTGAGATTAGGGGAGTCCTTTTATAACCGAGGTAAGGTGATGTTTTATAATTTCTTATAATATTAAATTAATATAAATTAATTTTTTTTCAAAATGGGTAAAAATTGATAATATTATAATATTAGATGAGTATGAGTATAAATCCTCTAATAATATAAAAAATTGAGTAGTTTTTGATATCTTTTCACCCTTATCGTTTTGTTTTAACACCCCCTTAACACTTTTGACAATTACTGAAATACTAATGTTTTATACCATTTAGGTGTAAATAATATAGTTGGAAAATAGAAAAACTGATATATGGACAATGGTTGATAGATAAAATTAAAACCCATTTATTTTTCCCTATATAATATTTTTATAAAATTTATATCATTTTGTAGAATATTATTTATTATAAAATATCATCAAAGTCATTTTTAACACTATTCATTTACTTTGACATAAAATACATCAATAATAAGTGAAAATTCAATTATATTTCCTTATAAACTATGTAATATGTTATATATATCGATAAAATTCTTGGGACACATTAACCCAATCATGTTATATAACTTTAAATATTTTTTAAAATTATTTATTTTATTTTTATTTTAATTACCTAAATATTGAAACATTACTGAAAATGCATTAAAGGTAACTATATAATTTATACAAATAAGATATAAATTCATATTATAGAAAAAATAACTAAAATAAAAATATATATTTCTTTTCATTCGTTTCTATATTTTTTCCCAATGCAAATACATAATAGATATTTAAAACATAGAGATGAAAATTTTGTAACTTTCTTTTCTTTGAATATTATATGGATAATTTTAATGTAAACATGTCGATTAAATAAGTATATATTGATTATAATATTATAATTATATAATTATATTCATTCAATAATAATTTAGGAAACAAATATTTCTTATCAGTTATTTTTATCACAGTTTAACTTGATTGACGCTTTTATTAGGCGATAAATGTTTTTACGAGTACTATTCAAGGATCCTAAAAATAAAAGAAATCAATTTATCAATTTTTATTATATTTTCTCAAAATATATAAACCATTTTATCAAATTATATATCTTTTATTTTAAGAAATTAATTTCAATATTATAGTGAAATTGGCGATGAAAACCAATTTTGAGAAAAAACAGTTTTTCATAAAAATGTCTTTTTATTTATAAAAATGTGTTTATAAAAAATTAAATAATAAAACATATTCTGATGAACTTAATTGAAAATTATTAATATAAAATTAATAATATTACTATTAAATAATGTTAATATGAAATTTAACATGGTTAATTCTTGAATCAAAAAATTAGTTTTTGATAAAAATCAGTATTTTTAACTATTTATAGGTAAATTAATATTTTTTTAAAAAAATACAAAAAATTCACCATAATATAATTTTATTATAATGATTTAAAAATTCTATTATTTATATAAAATAAATTTATATAGGATCCAAAATATAATTATAATATTTTTTCAAAAATTCATTTTTGACGAAAACATATTTCTGATGCTTAAATTACTTTAATGAAAATTATGTAATGTTTTGATAAATATGAATCAATTAATTTTTATTTATTAGGTCGAATATATATATATATATATATATATATAATCTGTGTGTGTGTGTGTGTGTTTATTTAATTCATAATTCAGTTAATTTGATTCACACCCGTTTATTCAACAACATGGTTATAACGGTCCTATTTAAAAAACATTTGGGGGTTGTTTATGCTTACTATTTCATATTGTATACACTATTGAAAGTTATTTTCTTTTAAAATATTAGTATCTTAGTTTCTACCCACTTAAATAAGTTGTTCTCTCTTAATTTTAATTTGTTTTTGGTAATTAGTGGTTTGGAATTTTAAAACACCTTCATGAATGATGAAATATTAAAAATGGTATAGAAACATCCCATTAAAACATGGAAAATGATATCATATGGTTATAAAGATACTAGGGTTTTAAATAGGATAAAAATTGTTGGAACATAAAATATGATACAAAATATAAATGTAACGACCATGGATTTATCGTCAGTGATAAATAATATTTTATGTGAAATTTAACAATTAAAAAATTTTAAATATGTGATATGTTAAAAGACCATTGATATCTCTATAAGAAAATTAAATGGATAATTATTTTATTTCAAAGACATTTTCTTAATGTTGAAGGATTATTTTACTTTCCATATAAAACATAAGAGACATAAACTTACCTAATTTCTTTCAATATATTTTTCATAATCTAGTCCTTTAGTTGTGATTTAATATATTTCCAATCTATTTATTTATCTTAGAAATGGATATTCGAGATGAATTTTCATGAATGAAGCACATTTAAAGAATTATATGATCCATAATTCATTCCTTCATCCTTTAAATATTTACAAAAACCAAAATGTTTAGCAGAAGTTATCATAATTTAATATTATAAAAAATATTTAATATTCAACTTTATCCATTCCATAAATAGTTTACCATATGTGTGTCCTAAAATATTTCAAACCAAAACCCTATAAATTTAGATTGTAGGGAACTAAATTTCAAAAAAAAACTTAAAATTAGTTTCCACAAACAACATAAAGTATATATTTATATCACATGTAAACACCTTGATAACATTTTCTCTTAAAACATGGTTATAATTTGAATCAACATAAAACCATAGTGAAAAAATTCATGATTACAAGAATAAAATATTAAATTATCAAATATATCTTATAAATCTTAAAATATAGATAACATCATCATTTTATCCATTAAACCTCTAATAATTTTCAAGTTTAAAAATACTGTCCCATTCACCCCCTCATTGTCACTCTTCTATTTATCCCAATTAAAATAAATATGAGAATTATATTAAGGTTTATTATTCCCTTATCCATGTATGAAAAAAATTATAGCATTTCCACTAAATAAATTTTCTAGGTTATCAATACCATTAAACACATGTTTTCGAATTATCTATTTGAAACCAATATAGTTTGATCCTTGGATGTTTCATGATTCATATAAGTAAAATATCATTCATATAATATAATTTAACATATCCAAATATAAAAACCTGAAACCTTACACAATACCTATTGAAAAGTTATATGTTTTTATCTTTTTTAAGAGATAATAGTAGGATTAGGGTGTTGAATCAGATAATGTCCATGTTCCCCAAAAATAAGTTATAACCTTATTAGTAATTCATTGCTCTATAACCATAATTTCTAGAGAGAAAAAATATTCCCATTCCATTGTGAAATTCATTGAGGTTTTTCTTTCATCATTCCAGAGAAGAAGAATATTGAGCCTTCTTTCTTCCATTGTCTACACTGACCATTATCTTAGTAAACTCTATAATTATCTTATTTGGTGAGTATGATAATTGGATTAGGCGAATGTTTTTAATCACATGTCAGGATTATTTATTAGGAATAATCAAAATATCTAACATTCCATTCATCATCCTCTTTGGTTTCTCATATTCACTATATTTCCCATCACATCAAACATTAACATGGATCCTTGTGGTTACAATCTTCGAATAAAAGGATAGCATAAGAAACATTAATCATTATAGTAAAATAAAACCTAAAAAATAATCAAATAATCACATGAAAGTGAATATTTGATTTCTTAAGGATACTAGGAAGTGTATTTTGATTGATATGATGAGATACTTGATAAAAGTGAAAAGAAACCTAAAAATGGGGTGAGATATGTTTCTCATTATGGGTATACTCACAAAAGAAGATAAACAGAGCATGAATAATATTAAAATAATAAATGAAAATCAAATAATTCCATATAATTAATCACACGAGTTTTAAAATAATTAATTGATATAAAAATACTCAAATTATATCATGGAGATCAGTATAAGATTTAATAATGAGGGAACATATAACATTTGAGTCCACAAAAAACACATATGAAAATAACATTAATGAATTATTCCAAGGAATCTAATAATAAATGGGTAAGGCCTCTACCGAAAACCTATCAAGATTGTTTCATGAGACCTAACAATGCATTGAGGGTATATAGTCATAACATCATGTTATTAGTTTTTAGGTACTACTCAATCCTTATTTTCATTATTTCATAGTTGGGGTCTGACTTGGGTTGTTTCAGTTTATATTTGAAATTTTTTGGATTCTCTTTAGGTTGTGCATGATTGGAACACATTTTTCCAAAACCATGCACCCTCTAAGTGAAAAGTGTTAATCCATGTACTGTGGGGGGTTTTCATGGTTAGTGGATGGATTGCAAAAACATTCACCCATATAGTATAAAATGTGAGACCCTTGTATCAGGGTGTACATTTAAGGCACACAATTTTTCTAACCATGAGACCTTACCTAGCTATCCGTTCACACATTACATTTGTATTAAAAAAATTTATAAAAAAAAATCAAAAATCGTTGTTAAATCTTCCAATATACCCTAAAATTAGTTAGGATAGTTTCTTATGTGTTTTTGGCTCTCAAGAACAAATTTTGGCTCCTCCAAATTATGTCCATTGTAGATTGAATAATGGAAGACCTCATTCGATCTCCTCCAAGCAAGTGAATATCGTCTCGTGTGTTATATCCTGACCTCTATTTCTCTAATCTTTATAAGGTATAATAATTTCATGTTTTTGGTGTATCTTATATCCATTCAATTGAATATTTATTATATCTTTGATTTCATGATGTTTGTTTTCATCATTCTTTATTGGAAAATCCTTTTGCGAGTATGGTGCTTTGTGACTCTCTGATAAATGGTAGGTTGTTTATTTTTGTTAATCTATGTTATTAAACATTAATTTCATTGATTTTATTTAATCTTATTTTAATTGATTTTTGAAAACCTAATTTGATGAAAATTAAATTTGGAATTTTGAATTGGAATGATTTTAGGAAAACCCCATTTCCAATAGAATTGTAAAATGGGGCCTATTGTGAAATTGATGAAATATATGAATTAATTTGATAATGAATTTTATAAAATGGATTAAATTAAATTTATGATATCCTATGACTGATTTTGTATTGAAAGTCCATGAAATGAAGGAAAAAACATGTTTTGGTTTTTTTATTGTTTTAGAATATTGAAATGGATAATTGGGAAATAGAATTGTAAATGATGATAACATTTGAAATAAGATGATTTTATTATTATTGATTGATTTATTGAGAACATATAAGCCTAAGTATTCAGTGGCTTATTTGGAAATGTATGCTAGGATGATAATTTCCTAGGAACTAATTAAATATTGAAACACTTAAAAAATCTAGATAGGGAGATCATATCCCCGATGGGTTATTGATGAGTCCTATTTAACCTAAGCCTGAGGTGCATGCTACCATGTATTTATGTGATCAATGATAGGAGATGTGTGTGGATCCAATAACTATAAGCTATCATACCACAAGGAAGATGACCATGGTTCCTTTTTTTGATTATTTAAAGATAAATTTCATTTATTATGAAACTGTTTTATTTATGTCAGTTTATTTATATAAACCATTTTATATAAAAAAATTTCAAGACATTGTTGAGATGTTTTCTGTCATTCGAAAATTAAATCATGGTTTTTATAATTATGAAAATAGAAATATATTCTATATTTTATTAAAATTGAAAGCATTATTTGGTTTATTATTATTGAATATTTTTACAAAACACCTGATGATACCCTATTGGGATTTTTTAGCTGACACGCTAAATTTGTTCCTTAATGAATTTTTTGATTTCCATATATAAGGTTTAAGTGAAGGGAATTTACCATTTGGTGGTGGTGAAGGTTATTAATACTTTGGTCTTGGATTTATGCGTATTCCTAGAATGTGAATATTTCCATTGAGTATTTTGACGATGCAATATTTTGGTTTTTTCATATACTTTTTGGATTTATAGTACTTCTTCCCTGTGGATTTTGAGTATATTAACTTATTTATTTATGTTATACTTTTTTGTGGAAATTTCATTCATTATTTTATATTGTATGATAGTAGGTTATAGTCTCCAACTCATGTGGATTGGGAATAACATTCAGGAAATTCTAATTCCAGATTCTATTTCAGGGTACCAGGGTATCCAGGCAAGATTGTGACACATTGGTATTAGAGGAGTAGGTTAAGAATGTTTCCTTGTTGTCATTATTCAGTTAAGAGTATCTTTTTGGGACTTAAGAGTTATTAAAAATAAATTTTCTATCTATCCCTCATCATAAAGATCCTTAAGCCTCCATGGGTCAATTGGAAAATATGTGTTGAGAAATAATTGTTCTAGTTCTACTCTTTTACCTTATTATTATTTTGATAGGTTGAAATAAAAATCGATTTTTCTTATATGATGGGGCTAATTTTCTCAGTTCAATCTTTGGAGTTGTGGATATGAGTATGTTTTAATGAATTTAATGTTTTTTTGTTTTTTTTGTAGAATAATGTCTCTATGAAGAAATTTGAATAGGATTGAGAAGGTAGATGCTAGTGAGAAATAATGGGAAAATACATCCATGCACTAGAATCTTATCGAGATTATTGGGCATGCCATCTATGCTGTTAGACAAGAACTTTCCATCATTCATATTGAGGATCCAACTATGGAACCTCAAATAGATTAATCTTTCAATATTTATTTGGAGTTATTTCTCCATAATCCACCAGCATTCCATGATTGAAATGGTCCTCATGAAGATGATTATTAGTTGAGGAAGATAGATTTTTATTTGAGTTCTTTGAAACACGCGATTCGAAAAAAGTGAAATGTTCCACCTTCAAGATTGAAGGAACTAGTAGGAGATGATTGGAATGAATCATGTCAAAAAATAATTATGAGGGTTTATACTAGATGGACTTCATGATTATATTCACTAACCAATTTTATATAGGGTCTATGTTACTAGCTACAACTATAGAGTTTTTATAACTTGATAAAGCTCAAAAGTATATGACAGAGTATGAAATTAACTTTGTGAGTTTCTTCCTTTTGGAAATAATATTTTATTTAATGAGAAGATGAATACTCTAAGGTTCAAGATGGCCCTTTGATATGTTATTAATTTTAATGGTTTCTTGTTGAAGATTACTTCTAATTCTGAAATTCTATATAGGGATTTGATGGTTGAGGTAGACCTTGATGATATTTAACATTGATGGTAGTTAATTTTTTCCCCAGTGGTGATTATACAAGTTCATGTAATGGGAATAGAAATCATGATGAGTCTCATGGTGTATCTAAACAGTAGGGTTCTTTTAGACCTATTTAAATACCTATTAGAGGCCCCTTTAAATTCTTCCAATGGGAAAATCTTTGGAAATTGAAATGGTTCTTCACCATGGAACCTAAGATATACAGTTATTGTGGACTGTAACAGCCTGAGATTTTATGAAAAATATTCTTTTTATTTCACTAATGTCTTGTGTTGTAAGCTACACCAAAAGGATCTTGCACAACACGCATCCTTGACTTGCCTTGCATTACACGCAATCGCGACCTTCCTCGATAGCGTGTGTAGTACGCAATAACGAGTTTCACTAAACAGCGATATGCTATTAAAATGTTATTAAAACTAGCCGTTATGAATAGTAATAACCACTTTTTAAAATTCTGTAAATCTTATTTTTCAAAATGGACTTCATTTTTGGACTCAGAATATCGAAATTAGCCTAGGGTGAAATTTTGGTATTTTTCTGAAAACTTTCAATTTTTGATGAATAGTGAAACCACTAAGTGGTAGGTTAAAAACTGAATTTTGCATAAAACTTAATTTTACCGCTTCTGTGAATGGAATTTCAAAAATCTGACAGACACGGTTGATGTCAGTAAGTAAAATGTGGTTCAATGAGATAAAAATAATTTTTTGGTGAATAGTAACTTTTTACTATTTTTACCGCGGTTAATAGTAAATAGGGTAACTAAGGGTAAATATGATATTAATATTACCCTAACACATGTCCTAATTCTATTGGACAAGTGTAATTCGACCAAAAACAAACTTAGGAATAAAATATGACCATTTAGGCCCACTTGGATTAGATTAGGACATTTATTATTAATTTATTTAAAGAAGGGTTAAAATAGTTAAAATCAAAGTTTAATAAGTAAATAATTTTTAATATGGGGTTATACATAAGATAGATTCGATTGTAAATATTCATTAGAAAGATAAAAAGATGTACTACATGATGGTATTTTATTTGTAATTTTTAGACATCAAATAATTTAATTTATTTATGACACAATGATGATGCAGTAATTATCTTATTAATGAAATATTGACATAATTGATGTTATAAACACAAAAAGAAATATAATTTGAGACTTTTTATGAATTCCACTAATTTTCTAGGTTACTATGATATGTTAATGTTGATTTAATCAACTTTTTTCGAACATATAATTCTGTTATGACTTTCACATAAATCATATATCAAATAGTGTCAAAATTGACACAAAATAGTTTTTAAATCAAATATTATATTATTAATTGTTATTTTATTCCTAAAAATCTAAGGATCGGCCAAATGACTTATATAAGGATATATATCTTAATAATAAACAATTTGGGGTTCGTTTGGCATGTTATAGTAAGTGTATTAACCATATAGTGAAAGAAAACAAAAAGACACGGTAAAAGTTAAATTAATTAACTTAGAGTTAAATCTAATTGATAAGGTTAAAATAATACCCTAAACTTGTCTAAATCCTATTGGTTGATAGGATTTCGACCCATCCCCACTTTAGCTTCGAAATAAGACCCTTTGGAACCATTATAAACCGATTTTGACTTTAATATAAAATAATATTTTGAGATATTCCTAAGGTGCCCCTCTCCTCCCTTATAAAAGGGCACCTCCTCCCCCTCCTCCTCACACCAATTTGAGCACTCAAGCTCGTCCAACCCCTGCCATATTCTCCTCTACACTTCCCTAGAATAATCCTAGAGGTCCTGGTCTTCTTCAAAGACCAATCTTAGTTCCCTAAGTGGAGAATTCAAAGAGGCGTTCCAAAGAAGAGGTAATATCCATTACCGATCTTTTCAATTTCTTTCTTCTTCAACTTCTTCTTCTTTAGTTGTTTCATGATAAAGTAATAACATCAGTATTACTTACATACTGATATGTTATTATAAATATGAAACAACCCTAATTCACCTTCTATCCATCCTACGGAAAAATGAAATCACCGCGCGTGCGTACGTACGGAATACCGTCTCCACGCCGTGGTGTAATCTATTTTCCACCATCACCTTACAAGGATGGGTATAATGGTGTAATGAGTAACTATATATGATTATTATTAAGTAATATTGATACTGAAATAATATATATATACTCTAATACAATTCCATGATCATAGGAACGATATCATCACTCGTGCGTACGTACGGAATACCGTCTCCACGATGTGATGCGACTCGTTCTACATGATCTTCATTTCATAATGATTATATAAATGAATTGAATGAATGAATATGGTATATACTACATTAATACCATTCTGGAAATGAATTATCTATAACCTAAAGATAAGAATAAGAATTTATTCAACAAAACATGCATAAGAACAAAAAGTTATGAAGACCCGAGTAACAAGTAACAATGAAATATTACTAACAAGAAGCTAATAATATGACCATATATGATATCATATAAATATGTATGATTCTGGAATAAGTCAATAAAATTATTTAAACCATTATACAGGAGCTTCAGACACGAACAAAGCAAATCGGACCTAAGGTAAGGGAAATATCACAATCTCATTTTTATCCGAGATTGTTTATTCGTAAGTATTTACTGGGGTGTATTTTATCATCCACATCCATGTTTACTCAATATGTAATATTATTTCCATCCACCTAAAATTGTTTGAATCCATTTTTACCCTTCGGTGAGTTTTTAGTAATACGTATGAAAGGAATCTTTTGTCGTTTTTCGTACGAGGTACTTTTTGACTTTTCCGACAAAAGTATGAAGAATGTTTTTTTAACTTATATGGCACGAACAGATTTCTACTGTTTTATAAAGCCTTATTTTCATGAAGCTTCCTCTAAAAGATTTCATGACTATTTTCAATAAAATCTCTTTCTTTTAAAATTGCATGATGTTTTGTGAAAAGAAATTGATTTTGAAGAAGAAAGGATATTTTCCTCAAAAATTCAATTCAAGTGTTTTATCAAAATTATTTTCCATCTAAGATAATAAAGGGTTCTGTTTCTATCCATATTTTTACATTGATTTGACTATGTTGTGATGGAATTATGTTTATGAATTCCTTTATCTTATATGAATTGATTTATGATGTCATGATGTTTCAAGAATCCCATTTTTGTTACATGTGTTATGCGATGATGTATGTTTTATGATTATGTGGCACACATAAGAAAGGATTCATTATAAGATGGGTGGGACCTATATCTCCCTCCAATGAATTGGGTAATGATTTTATATCTGATGAGATAGACATGGCTGGAACGGAAGGTTATTTCGGTTCAGTGATACAGGACTGAAACGAGGAGTGAACTCGGTTCAGAAAGGGACTTTGTCCACTAAGATAGTCTTGGCAATGAGTCATGACTAACAAGAAATGATTTTCCATGATTATGTGTGCATGCCACAAAGTTTCAAGTTTTATGTTATGATTATGGGGATCTCATTTTCACTTCTATGATTTATCCCATGTTATGATATTATGAGCTCTTTTGCAGGTTTAGATTTCCAAAAGCTATGTTCTTATGTATATGATGTGATTGATATTTCTTTTGTTTACCCTTACTGAGCATTTGAGCTCACCCTTTTATGTTTTCTTTTCCCTAGGATATAAAGAATGGTTTTTAGGTAAAAAAAAGGGGAGATCTTTATGGGAGATATTGAAGATCTTTCACCACGATTAGAAGATTACGTTCCGAGTTTCCAAAGACACTAAACTATTACGATCCTTGTGTGTGTGTTTTTGTAATGTACTAAGTATTCCACAAAAGTAATGTAATGTCAATGTAAGTCAGGATATGGGTCTATACAGTTGGTATCAGAGGAAAGGTTTAGTCAACCTTTGGAAACTAGGATGCGAAAACGTTAGTGAGATCCCTAGAGATATTTCTAAGGTATGTCTAGGGATGTCTCTAAGGTTAAGTATACGTATAGGTTATAGTCCTAGAATTGCTCTAACGATCTTAGAATTTAACCTAAGATGTTAGATATCAAGGGTACTCCCCCTTTTACTATGTTGTTTTCCCTAGCATGATTTTTTCCTCTCACAAGATTCTTTTTGTGTTTTAGTTAATGGAGGGAACCAGAAGGAATTCGATTAACATTGTATCCAATGGACAAATTGGTGACTATGGGCAAAAAAAAATTGTTTAATTCCTAGAGAGAAAGATCATGTGATTATGCCATATCAGTAATCGCGATATTTGATTAACAAGGTGAAATTTAGTGGTATGCCTAATTCATCAAAGAAGAGGAAGATAAACTATTATGCATGTTCGCATGTTTTGGAGCATAAAGAAAGGAAGATTGAGATTTCTAAAGAAGGGAAGAAGAACCTTGAGGAATACCTCAAATGGAGAGACCGATGTTATCTATGTGGAGAAAAGGGTCATAGAGTGACAGACTGTTATGGAGTTCAATGTCTTATTTGTGGAGAACATGGGCATTACCCAACTCAATGCCCTAACCTAAAAAGTTACCTCTAAATCAAGGAAGGACTTCTTCCAGGACAATCATTGAAGTGGATGGACTGAAGTGTTTATGTATTGGTATTCAGGGATAATGTTGTTGAGGTACTTTTATGGTGTATTGAAATATTTATGTGTTGGTCTAATGTGGTATTCAAAGTGATTGAGATATTTTTTGGAAATAAGATGATATGCACATAATGAAGAGGAGAAAATTAAATGTTTAATAGTATTCATGAGCTCATGATTGATATAAGGACTAAGTGATATCATGGTTTGAGTATATAGAATTTTGAGGATTTTGGTATGTGGAAAGTGTTAACTTTTAACTGCACTCATGTTTTTACTAAGGTATTCAAGAGAATACACGATTAAAGACTTTGAATGTTTGGAATGTGACCAACAAGGCATATCTTATGATATGTGGGGATCAACGACAGTATTAAATCTCTAGTAATCATTGTCACTATATTATGAGAGTGGACTGCAGTATTATGTATAAGCCTAAAGATTAGACTGGATTATGTTGGACATAAGTTAGTATTGTTTAAGGATAGAAGATTTTCGATATTATTGATGGGATGTTATAGTAACGTAGTTTTAGAAAAAGGACAACCTGCAGGACGGGCGACAGCCCATCGCTTCGGACAAGGCTGTAGGAATCGAACCCACAACCGAAGTGCAACTGGCCTTTATCGCCTACCGCTGACCTACAGGAAGTCCCTGTTTAGTAGAAACTAGTGTTATTATATTAAGCAGTATGATATATGAAGTATAAGCCCATTTTAGGAACCATATATGATTAATCCCACTATAGATCGACTTATGTATATAAATTTTTCTAACCTTTTGAGACAGATGGAATGACCCGTCATTCTATCACATGATCTGCTAACACTACACGAATAACAAATTCAACTTCATTTATTTAAGAGATGAAGTGGAAATTGTTAAAGGCACGAACAACAGTGAGATTGTACCAAAATAAAGTAAGTATTTATTCTAATTCTAATTCTTCAACTTTAGGGAAACGATCTTGAAAACCAAAAATGTTGTCCTAGTGACCTTATACCTGATGAATCGGATGGCACCTTAGATCGTCACAAATTTATGGATTTTTGATTGTTGGATTTTCTATAGCCATGTTCTCTACCACTCTCCATCAGAACATGATGGTTAGATTTTTCTTCCATATCCATATTTTCACCTATGTGGAAACCCAGTGATTAGTTTATTTGGGTAACCATTACGTTTCATACTTTCATTTTTAAATATTGGTTTTGGTATTCCTTTTTACGATGTGGGTTTCTATTAAAGAAACTTTCGAATAGTAAACCATTTATAACCCCGACGAATTTCGAGGGCGAAATTCATTTTAAGGGGGGTAGAATGTAACAGCCCGAGATTTTATGAAAAATATTCTTTTTATTTCACTAATGTCTTGTGTTGTACGCTACACCAAAAGGAGCTTGCACAACATGCATCCTTGACTTGCCTTGCATTACACGCAATCACGACCTTCCTCGATAGCGTGTGTAGTACGCAATAACGAGTTTCACTAAACAGCGATATGCTATTAAAATGTTATTAAAACTAGCCGTTATGAATAGTAATAACCACTTTTTAAAATTCTGTAAATCTTATTTTTCACAATGGACTTCATTTTTGGACTCAGAATATCAAAATTAGCCTAGGGTGAAATTTTTGTATTTTTCTGAAAACTTTCAATTTTTGATGAATAGTGAAACCACTAAGTGGTAGGTTAAAAACAGAATTTTGCATAAAACTTAATTTTACCGCTTCTGTGAATGGAATTTCAAAAATCCGACAGAAACGGTTGATTTCAGTAAGTAAAATGTGGTTCAATGAGATAAAAATAATTTTTTGGTGAATAGTAACTTTTTACTATTTTTACCGCGGTTAATAGTAAATAGGGTAACTAAGGGTAAATATGATATTAATATTACCCTAACACATTTCCTAATTCTATTGGACAAGTGTAATTCGACCAAAAACAAACTTAGGAATAAAATATGACCATTTAGGCCCACTTGGATTAGATTAGGACATTTATTATTAATTTATTTAAAGAAGGGTTAAAATTGTTAAAATAAAAGTTTAATAAGTAAATCATTTTTAATATGGGGTTATACATAAGATAAATTCGATTGTAAATATTCATTAGAAAGATAAAACGATTTACTACATGATGGTATTTTATTTGTAATTTTTAGACATCAAATAATGTAATTTATTTATGATACAATGATGATGCAGTAATTATCTTATTAATGAAATATTGACATAATTGATGTTATAAACACAAAAATAAATATAATTTGAGACTTTTTATGAATTCCACTAATTTTCTAGGTTACTAAGATATATTAATGTTGATTTAATCAACTTGGTTCTAACATATAATTCTGTTATGACTTTCACAAAAATCATATATCAAATAGTGTCAAAATTGACACAAAATAGTTTTTAAATCAAATATTATATTATTAATTGTTATTTTATTCCTAAAAATCTAAGGTTCGGCCAAATGACTTAGATAAGGATATATATATTAATAATAAACAATTTGGGGTTCGTTTGGCATGTTATAGTAAGTGTATTAACCATATAGTTAAAGAAAACAAAAAGACACGGTAAAAGTTAAATTAATTAACTTAGAGTTAAATCTAATTGATAAGGTTAAAATAATACCCTAAACTTGTCTAAATCCTATTGGTTGATAGGATTTCGACCCATCCCCACTTTAGCTTCGAAATAAGACCCTTTGGAACCATTATAAACCGATTTTGACTTTAATATAAAATAATATTTTGAGATATTCCTAAGGTGCCCCTCTCCTCCCTTATAAAAGGGCACCTCCTCCCCCTCCTCCTCACACCAATTTGAGCCCTCAAGCTCGGCCAACCCCTGCCATTTTCTCCTCTCCACTTCCCTAGAATAATCCTAGAGGTCCTGGTCTTCTCTAAAGACCAATCTTAGTTCCCTAAGTGGAGAATTCAAAGAGGCGTTCCAAAGAAGAGGTAATATCCATTACCGATCTTTTCAATTTCTTTCTTCTTCAACTTCTTCTTCTTTAGTTGTTTCATGATAAAGTAATAACATCAGTATTACTTACATACTGATATGTTATTATAAATATGAAACAACCCTAATTCACCTTCTATCCATCCTACGGAAAAATGAAATCACCGCGCGTGCGTACGTACAGAATACCGTCTCCACGCCGTGGTGTAATCTATTTTCCACCATCACCTTACAAGGATGGGTATAATGGTTTAATGAGTAACTATATATGATTATTATTAAGTAATATTGATACTGAAATAATATATATATACTCCAATACAATTCCAAGATCATAGGAACGATATCATCACTCGTGCGTACGTACGGAATACCGTCTCCACGATGTGATGCGACTCGTTCTACATGATCTTCATTTCATAATGATTATATAAATGAATTGAATGAATGAATATGGTATATACTACACTAATACCATTCTGGAAATGAATTATCTATAACCTAAAGATAAGAATAAGAATTTATTCAAAAAAACATGCATAAGAACAAAAAGTTATAAAGACCCGAGTAACAAGTAACAATGAAATATTACTAACAAGAAGCTAATAATATGACCATATATGATATAATATCAATATATATGATTCTGGAATAAGTCAATAAAATTATTTAAACCATTATACAGGAGCTTCGGAGACGAACAAAGCAAATTGGGCCTAAGGTAAGGGAAATATCACAATCTCATTTTTATCCGAGATTGTTTATTCGTAAGTATTTACTGGGGTGTATTTTATCATCCACATCCATGTTTACTCAATATGTAATATTATTTCCATCCACCTAAAATTGTTTAAATCCATTTTTACCCTTCGGTGAGTTTTTAGTAATACGTATGAAAGGAATCTTTTGTCGTTTTTCGTACGAGGTACTTTTTGACTTTTCCGACAAAAGTATGAAGAATGTTTTTTTTAACTTATACGGCACGAACGAATTTCTACTGTTTTATAAAGCCTTATTTTCATGAAGCTTCCTCTAAAAGATTTCATGACTATTTTCAATAAAATCTCTTTCTTTTAAAATTTCATGATGTTTTGTGAAAAGAAATTGATTTTGAAGAAGAAAGGATATTTTCCTCAAGAATTCAATTCAAGTGTTTTATCAAAATTATTTTCCATCAAAGATAATAAAGGGTTCTGTTTCTATCCATATTTTTACATTTATTTGACTATGTTGTGATGTAATTATGTTTATGAATTCCTTTATCTTATATGAATTGATTTATGATGTCATGATGTTTCAAGAATCCCATTTTTGTTACATGTGTTATGCGATGATGTATGTTTTATGATTATGTGGTACACATAAGAAAGGATTCATTATAAGATGGGTGGGACCTATATCTCCCTCCAATGCATTGGGTAATGATTTTATATCTCACGAGATAGACATGGCTGGAACGGAAGGTTATTTCGGTTCAGTGATACAGGACTGAAACGAGGAGTGAACTCGGTTCAGAAAGGGACTTTATCCACTAAGATAGTCTTGGCAATGAGTCATGACTAACAAGAAATGATTTTCCATGATTATGTGTGCATGCCACAAAGTTTCAAGTTTTATGTTATGATTATGGGTATCTCATTTTCACTTCTATGATTTATCCCATGTTATGATATTATGAGCTCTTTTGGAGGTTTAGATTTCCAAAAGCTATGTTCTTATGTATATGATGTGATTGATATTTCTTTTGTTTACCCTTACTGAGAATTTGAGCTCACCCTTTTATGTTTTCTTTTCCCCAGGATATAAAGAAAGGTTTTTAGGTAAAAAAAGGTAAGATCTTTATGGGAGATATTGAAGATCTTTCACCACGATTAGAAGATTACGTTCCGAGTTTCCAAAGACACTAAACTATTACGATCCTTGTGTGTGTGTTTTTGTAATGTACTAAGTATTCCGAAAAAGTAATGTAATGTCAATGTAAGTCAGGATACGGGTCTCTACATGGACCCTCAGGTCACATGTAGAAATTATGTTATATCTTTTGTACCCTGCATAGTGGAGTGGGATCATCATCACCTAAAACTATTATAGTACATTTATTTGCTTCATGAAGAAAGAGATACTATCTCCACGAATATGTAATGAATATTTTTCATTTAGTGGAATAGTCTCTAGAATAATGTAATACATGTACATTTATTTTTAGAGGTACCATCACTATTTTTTTATATTTTGTGACATATTTATTTGATAATCGTGCATATCATTCTATTATATCAAGTCATATTGTGATCCTTCTAAATCAACCTATGAATATTTTTTCTTTTTTATGGATATTACAACACACATTGAAAAAACATAGGTGATAAACTTTATTTTACTTCTTGCGTTTTCTATTTTTCAGAATTTGAAATTACAGGAAATTTTCTTGTTCAGGACATAAAACCTATTAATGTCATTTTTTGAATGGATTGGATCATTTATAATATTGCAAGTATTGACTACTATTTTCAATAAGTATCCTTTTTTTACACATAATGAGTTGTTTGATATCTTTCATAGAGAGTGAGTCATTAGTTCTATTAGAGACATAACTACTAATATTGATTTCGGGAAAGTAATATTAGTGTTTTATTTTGATCCAGATATGGAACATTTTAATGATTATTACCTTCTATTTTTCATCATGTTTCATAATTTTACAACTTTTATTTTATTAGGGTTTCCACTTTTAATGGAGTTATAGTTTCTTGTTGATTTATTTTTTGGTACTAGGTCGATATCTATACCATCTTACTACAGGCCACATACATGAATTAAATAATAGAAGACTCAATTAAATGATATATTATAGAATATATTTATAAATATGAGTGTGTCACCTTTAGAGGAACCTATTATTTTGGATAAGAATAATGATGGAATTATTTTCATATGTTTTGATTTCTAAAAACTCAACTGAGTTATGGTAAATAACATGTAGCCATTTGAACAGATTAACGGTATTTTTAACTTGTTGAAAGGGTTGAGGTAGTTTTCAGAGATTGGTATTTGGTATGGTTATCCCCAATTGAGAATAAAAAAAATATTACCTTCATAAAATCATTTTTAGAGTATGTATGATCATTATAATCATATTTTCAAGCCATTTTCTAACCAATAATCATATTGTCTTTATGGATTAGAGGATAAGGTTATTCTATGAGTACCTTAATAAATTCATGGTGGTATTTTTATATGACATCATCGTTTAATCTATGTATGAGGTGGATCATGTGCATCATCTGAGTGAATTTATAGAATATTTTAGAAATTATTGAAAGTATGAATAGATATAAAAATGTGATTTCTAGATTCGAGAAGTAAATTTATTAGGATATGGGTTCTTGAAACATGGTATTTTAGTTGACCTGGATATGGTTAAATATATTATGACATGATATCAACTATGTACTGGTTTTTAGATTCAAATACTATTATGTTTAGTTGGGTGTTATCATTGATTCATAAATGATTTATTTAATTCATATAAACTAACAACTAGTATCACTTTGAAGGGGGTGATGTTTTCTTGGGATAAGAAATATTGGATTTATTTTATTTAGATGAAATGTGTTTTGAATTTTGGGATAGATTTGACTCTTCTATTGGATGGGTAGGGTTATATTTTTTTTGATGAAACATTAGGTTCAAGTTTGGGTTGTTTTATTATGTAGGCCGATCATTTTGTATCCTACAGAACTTGAATGTTTACGCTACATGAGAAGAATTCTATGACCCATGACATTGAACACATGGGTGTAATTCTTGTTCTTATGAGTTGGCCGCATTACATTTTCAGAAAATTTATTATCTTGTATTCCATAAAAAATAAAAAATTTATATATTGTCTATTAATTATTAGAATTTCGGGCAGTGGATTTTGATGGAGTACCTTCAATCCTTCGATTCATACCTCACCTATACCATGGGGGAAGGGAATATCAACTCAGATGATTTGAGAAGGAAACTTTTGAGCTAGGTCATCAAAGAATCATTACAAAATTGGAACATAATATATATTTTTAGAAATTTTTATATATGAGTTTGGAAAATGGAGGCCAATATTGGATTTTTTCATGTTCAGTTGGTCTTTTATCTTATCAAGATGATTATTAAATAATAACATATGGATGGTGGATTCTATAGCATTAAGAAATATCTATTTGGTGGGGGAATTTTTGATGAGTTTTCATTCCATATAAAGGGAATTCTCTGTTTTTAGGAATCCATTTTTATAGAGTTATCCATTAGAAATTTTTTGTTGGGGGGATGACATAATTCCTTATGGGTCGTGATCCAAAGAACTGAATGAATATTTAATGAAATGCAACAATATTTATGGTTTCCAAGTAATAGTTGAGACATTTTTAATTTTAGTTTTCATTAGTATACTTTCCAATACGACATTTTTGAGCATTACAATCCTTTGAGATTGCATCAATGACTTATTAGGCTGACAAAGAAGTGGGGTGATATCTCTATTTATTTGTTGGTAGGGTTTCCATGTACCAAGACAATGAAGAATGTGATATGGATTTGGATTGATTGGATGATGAAATAAGATCAAATTATACCCATTTTTGATACTAAAAATTTAAAAAAGTTAAAAAAACTATATGTAAAAGATATTTTTTTTCATAGTTTCACAGATACTATAGTATATGTTAAGGATCAAAATTTTACATCTCTCTTTTGGAGAGGCCTGCTGGAGGAAATTCCATCTTCGATTTTTTTGATTAAGGTATAACACTCGCATATAGCTGACCATAAATATAAGGATATATAGATTTTTGAGGATATGATTCGTACACATGTCCATGGATTTGGTGGATCTTGGTAGGATTATTCAGTATTGTTCGACTTCATTGATAAAAATATATACCAGTCTACGGTTAGAATATCTTTTTTAGGCCTTGTATAGATGACCTTATAAATCTCTATTGTTTTAGTGAGAGATCAATGACAGTTCCTTAGTTGGAATGAGATTGGCCCAGGAGACATAAAAAAAGATTCAGTTGATTCATTAGATAATGTTGATGGAATTGATCCTGTTTACATCTTATACTGATCATCATTATAGACCATTGGATTTTTAATTAGTGGCAATGTTTTTTTATGTTTTCACCTTGTTTTAGTCATCGACGTATTGGGAGGAAAAGTGTGATTTCTCTTCATTTTGTGGTACATTTTGAGGTTTTTGAGATTGTGGGGAAAGTATATGGATATTTAAAACTTACAAGATATTTTAAATTGATATATAATTTGATTCATGTATCCCAGTTATGAAAGTATCAATCTGATCCATCTCATGTTTTGAGATTGAGTGATCTTGATGTTGATTCTGATTTATCCGTCATTGAGTATATTGTATTTTTTTTTGACACTGATAAAAATGAAATTTTTTGGTAGATGAAACCTTTTTTCTATGTGAAATGATGGCACAATTTTTATTTTCACGATTATTGGGAGAGGGAGGCACTGGTGAGAGAGTAGTGGCCTCATTTCGTTGATATAGAAATGTCTTTCTAGGATTTTTAACTACTGGAAATATCTATGGTGGGGTTGTTGTAACATATGGTTACTAGTTTTTATTAATATCTCGACCCTTATATTGATTATTTGTTGGTTGGGGTTTATGTCAGGTTTTTTCTAGTGAAATTTGGAAAATTTGGTATAATATTTGACCTGTGCTTGCTTGGTGCACATTTTTCCCAAATTGTTCACCCTACCTGTTCAAACTGTTAAACCCTAGAATGTCAGAATTTTTAGGGTCAAAACACAATTTAAAAACTATTTTACCCACTTAGTATAAATCTTACACCCCGATATAGGGGTATATGGTTAGGGTTTATGATTTTTCTAACCATGCCAGCCCTCCCACCAAACAGTGGCGTGGGACTTTTTTATTTTTAAAAATTATAAAAAAAACACTGAAACTCATTTAAATCCCCCTTTAACCATAACTCAATCTAATCTGATTTCCTAGGTTTTATAGTATCTCGAAAACTATTAATGGATCATATAATTTGATTACTTGGTAGATCTAGGCATGGAGAACCTCATTTGATATCCTCTGGGTAACTGAATCTCCTCCCCTGTGTTATATCCTACTATATATTTCTCTCCTTTATAAAGTGTGTCAAATAATAATGTTGTTAATGGATCAAAACTACAATGGATAGAATATTTTTTCTAGGATTTTTACCTTTATCTTTATTTATTTTATTCTTTGTTGGAAAATCCCATTGTGGGTGTTGTTCATTGAAATTGCATGAGAAAATTTATACAGTTTTGTTTGAGTTTTTCCATGAATATAAACCTTTATTTTCGTGATTTTATTTAAAAAATTTCTAATTGATTTATGAAAAACCAATTTGATTCCAATTTTAATTGCAATGTATTTTGGGAAAAACCCAAAATTCCAATGGGATTGAAATTTGGAGCATATTTTTAAATTATTGGAATTTATGAATTTATTTTGGAATATATTTTATAAAATTTATTAAATTAAATTTATGATAACATATAAAATCTTTTGCAATGAAATGCATGAAATGATGAACATACAATATTTTGGTTTTGAAATTGATTTGGTATATTGTAATGGAAAATTTGGAAATTGAATTGTAAATTATGATTTGATTTGAAATGAGATTATTTGCCTATTATTGAATGGTTTATTGAGAACATGCGAGTCTTTATAGATAGTGGGTTATTTGGGAGAATAAAACTAAGATGATTATTCCCTATAAAAATATTGATGATGAAAAAATTAACAAAAATATAATTAGGAAAATATTATCCCTGATAGGATGTGGATGAGTCCAATTCATCTTGATCATGAGGGATGTGTTTATGGATATTAATTTGATTACTAAAATGAGATGCATGAGGATCCTTTAACTAGACGATATCAAACTACATGAAATATGACCGTGGTGCTTATTGTTATTATTTTGACATACATTACATTGATTATGAATCTTTTTTATTCATACCATTGGATATATATAAATGGTTTAACATAAAATCATTATTTATTCCATTCTACAAATTTTTTCCATTGTTATCAAATGAATACATGATTTGTTTTAAATGTGAATTTTTTCCATGACATATTTTACTACAATTTAAATAAATACATGATATATTATTGTGGAATGTGTTTATGGAATACTTGGTGAGACCATACTAGTTTTCTTAGCTCACAGACTACCTTTTCCTTTAAGAGTTTGTATATTTCGTTACACAAAGTTCAAGAAAAGTGAAAGATCCACTTGGAGATGGTAGAACTTCTTTATCCTTTTCACATGGAGTTTTGTATCATCTTGGGAATTTTTTTTAATTATAAAATGTACATTTATGATGTTATGTTTTTGGTGTTTGATATACCTCTTCGATTTTTGGTACTTTAACCCTATGGTGTTTTTATTATATGGACCTGTATCTTATCTTCTATTTTTCTATGAAATTTCATTTCATATTTTATATTGTCTGATTCAGGTGAATGTCTCCAACATGTGGGGATCAGGAACTGACCTTGGGCCATGTCAGTGTTGTCTTGTGTATAAGGTTACTCAGGTATCTTGATTAGTTTCTGAAAATAGTACACCCCTATCACCATATAATTTTTCAAATTCATTCCAATTATGAATAATACAACATAATTTAAATTATTTTACAATCAATTTATATAACACCCCAAGCTTCCGCCGAATGTTTCCCTTTGAATAATGAAATAGCTTGTGTTGTTTACAAATTTGAGAATCTAACACATCGCGACCAATCAAACCAGCCGTTATGAATAGTAATACTAATTTTTTTAAAATTTTATCAATTTTATCATTCAAAAGGGAATTCATTTTTGGGTTTGGAATATCAAATTTATCCTAGGATGACTTTTTGGTATTTTTCTGAAAACATTAATTTTTTATGAATAGTGAAAAATAATAAAATTTAATAAAAAAACATTTTTAATGAAAATAATTTATAGTGATAAATTATACTACTGATCGGTTTTTAAGTATAATTAGATTATATTTTTATTATTTAATCCAATATTGGTCATTGGATGTATTTTCACATTTAAACCGGACATAAGCAAGTGTCAATCTTTTGATAGTTATTATTTCTTAAAAACACGCTTTATGTTTTTACAATGAGAATTAATTTTATATTAATTTCCGCCACTTCTGTTTTTTGTATTTAGAAAAATGGATTCCATATTTGGTATTAGGAGGTCTAAATTGTGTAAATAGGTAACTTTAATTTTTAGACATTTGGAATATTTACTTCAGTAAATATTTGATTTACCATGGTTAAAGGGGTAAATCTAGTAAGTAAGGTTAAAAAATAATATTATAACAATATTAAATTACTTTAACACATGTCATAACCCTATTTTCGGATACATGTATGACCATGGGCATCCTTGGGTTGATTTTGGGACCCCATAGAGACACTTGGAAGTGATAATGACATTATTTATTAAATAATTTAATTTGTGACAAAAATAAAAAAAGGAAATATCTTTTAGTAATTTTTTTATATGAGGTTGTATAGTTGATCAATTTGAAAATAAATGGTAATTAGAAAGCTAAAAAAATTTCCTACCTCTGGATATTATATATATAATTTTTATACATAAAATAAATATATTTTTTTATGACACAATGATGATGCATGATTTTTCTTTATTAATGAAAGAATCAAATAAATAGTATTATAGATGTTAAAATAAATATAATTTGAGAGTTTTGATTCCATCCACGAATTCTACTGGTTAATTTGAGATGTTAATATTGATTAAATTAATTTTTTTAAGTAATAATTTTGTTATAAAATTAACAGAAACAAAATAGAAAATAGTGTCAAAATTGACATAAAAGAGTTTTTAAAAAAAATATTATATTATTAATTGATATTATATTCCTAATAATCTACGGTTCGGCCAAAGGTATTAAATAATATTATATATTTAATTAATGAACCACTTTAGGATCACATAGAAGTTTATAGTACGTTTATTAACTATATAATATATAAATACAAAGAGACATGGTAAATGTCAAACTAATTAACTAAGAGTTAAATCTGAAAGGTAAAGTTAATTTAGTGACCAAAACCTGTATAAAACCTATTGGATGAGTGGTTTTAGACCCATACCCACATTATACTTTATATAATTTATTTTAGAGCCATTATAATCAGAAAAATATTTTATTATAAAATAATATTTCTAGCTTTTCCTAAGGTTCCCCTCACCCCTCTTATAAAAGGGAACTTCCCATTCTCTCTAATTTACACATTCAAAGCCATTTGGATTGGCCAAAACCTACCCAATTGTCCTCTAAACTATCCTCCCTTCACCCTAGAGGCCTTCCTCTAGTCATAAAGCCAACCTAATGATCCATTTTGATCAAATAAAATGGAAGAACACGTTGAAGAGGTAAATATTTCATCACCTCTTTCAAGTTCCTTTCTTCTTCCACTTCATGTTTCATTGTTGTATCTATTCTAAAATGATAAATCTAGTATATTCTATATACTGTGATGTTATTATAAGTATGGTACAACCATATTCATTATTCTATCCATCCTTTTAATGACATGTCACCATACGTGCATATGAACGGATTACAGTCTCCACACCGTCATGTAATTTTTATTCAATACATTATTATTTGGATGGGCATAATAATTCTGTGTAATTGATGTAGATAATAAATAAAAAATTATAATTATTATTTATATATATGATATACCATCCAATTATATATTATTTAAATATCAAAAGAATGATATTGGCGCTCGTGTGTACGTACAGATTACTGTCTCCACGAACGCGATGAGATTCATTCCCCATCATACCCATTCAAAAATAATTTTTATTAGATGATTAAAAATAATGTTTAAAGGCATAGTATCATTGTCAATATTGATAAGATAATTCCTATCCATAACAAACATTACTGACATAACAAAGCATATAAAGAAAAAAAAATTAGTTAACACCCGAAACGACAATAATACTAAGATATTATTAACAAAGTAATGTTAAAAGAACATATATGATATCACATTATTGTATATGATTATTTTATAATTTAATAAAAATTATTTCACCATTATAGAGGATTTTAACCTACCCTAGACCAATGAAAAGTACAAGGTAAGGTTTAATTCTATAATCTCTTTATTTTCTGAGGTTGTTTTTATGTAAGTATCTACTGGGACCTCATTATCATCCACATCCATGTTTCTTAAAAATGTATTTCAAATTTTTTTTACTATTTACAAGACAAATAGTTAAATTAATTTATACCCTTATTTCAACTTATATGTTTTCAAAGGAATCATTCAATCGTTTTCCAAACAAGGTACTTTATCACCATTTTGACAAAATTAAGGTAAGAATGTTTTTTATCTTATACGGCGAGTGCAGTTATTCTCTGCCGTTATAACATCGTCAAAGATTCCCTTACAAGATTTTATGAATATTTTCAAAATAAATTTTTTCTTTTATAATTACGTAACTTTAAATGATTTTAACAAAAGAAAGAGATATTTCTCTCAAATAGTTTTGATTTCATCTATGTCAACATCCTTTGATGGATTTTGTACTTGTTTGAAGTCGATTCATTATGATACAAATCATCCATATTTTATTGAAGGTTTTGAGATATGTTTTACTGTGGATGTGTTATTTTTATACCATTCATGGTTTACAATTAAAGTATTGACATTTCCTATGGTAGTTTTAATACGAATTTTTACGCTATATTTCATCCATTTCATATGAGGAATGTATTGGACATAGTAAGTGATGGGTGGAGCCCCTATAGCTCCTCGATGCATCGGTAGGTCTAATAAGACACGTAGATGTGGAATTTCCCACGGCCTTTCCCAATTTTAAATATGGTTTTGGCTGAGGCCTTATTAATTTTTAGACGTCTTGGCTGAGGCCTTGAAAAAATGCTTCAGAATGTCCGACATTATACATTCCCTCATTATGAAAATAATATTGATGGTACATGTGGTCATTCGACTAGTATAATACCCATGATTATGTTTTATTATAGCATTATTAACTCAGCTCATATTCCTGGCATAAAAGTATTCATGTTTATTATTGGTAAAGTCATGTGGTTTCAATTATTCACCATGATTCATATTTATGTTATCTTTCCTTGTATTTCTTACCATTACTCAGTGTTTGAGCTCACCCCTATCGTATGTTTCATTTTCCCAGGATATGAAGAAGTTAGTTATTAGTTAATTTCAGGAATAATCATTGTGTCTTGGATGTTTCCAATGGAATTAATTCGTGTTGTATTTGTTATCATGTCGTAAAGATGAACTAATGTATGAATATTGTGTTCAATAATACTAAACTGATCGGTCATTCGGGGCATGATTTACTTGTGATCATTCCAATGATATGTAATAAGGCACCGACTCTGGGTAACTCGGTTCAGTGCATTACAATTGGTTTCAGAGGAAGTTTTGTACAAACCGTTGAAACTACATTTAGATAAAATCTGATTAGGGCACATAGACCTAAGATAGACTTTGAGGATTAGTATAGAAGATCTTCCCTAGAATTTTGGTATTGTATAGATTTTGGTAGTTTTCCAAGAAATACATCCCTAACTAGATATGAGCAGGTAGAGGCGGCTCTAGCATATATGTAACTAGAGGTAAAACCAAAAAACATCTCTTTGAGCTAGACTCAAACAGAAACTGGTGCACGAAAATGGGCCTTACTGCACTCTTGGTTAAGACACTCCCAGTGGATATTCATAGGATAATTCTAATTTTCTTTACAAACCATTATGAAGGGTTTATTAGTATATACATCCTCAAAGAAATTTTTTATGATTATGTATTATAACCATAAACAGTTCAATTTATGTTAAGTGTTTTACAAGTTTTGATTTATGTATTGCGATTCATTGAATCATCTAGTGTATGAAATTGTTTAGAAATGGCACCTAGTGGAAACAATGGAAACAATATCGAGTCACACACTCCATGTAGTTATTTATCTCTTGCTAAGGATAATTATAGTGGAGATGGTGATACAACTGGCACCGATCAGCTTATCACCATACTGGGACAACTCACACAGGTTGTGAATAACAACCTTACCTCTATGAAGCACCCTAATCCACAACTCGGAGGATCAATGTTAGACTGCCTCATGAGCCAACAACCAGCAACATTCAATGGGGGTACAAATCCATTATATGCTAAGCAATGGATAAATTACATAGAGAAAAAATTCCATGCCTTTGAGATTAACAAAAGGGAAAAAGTTATCATTGTGCTTTACCGCTTCACTGGAGATGCTAATAAATTGTGGTCATTAATTCCAAACAAAAATAAGGATGATGACGTATCAAATATGGAATGTAGGGAGTTTAAATAAATTTTCTTAGAAAAATATTTTCCTCATGACCATCGAGAAAATATGGAAAGATAATTTCTGAGACTGAGGAAAAATGAGGATGAGAATGTCGCAAAGTATGAAGCTATTTTTATAATGATAGAGAGGCATGCTGTAGATTATATGCATAACCCAAGAAGTAATATTGAACATTTATTTTATGGTTTACAACCTTTTATCCGTTGAGCATTAGTATCACAGTCCTTCTCATCATACGAAGATATTGTCTCATGTGCAATCAAGACAAAAAATGAATTCTCCAGGACTTATGACTTTAAATCAAAGTAAGAGAAGAAAATATTTACTAAACAGTTTGGGAAAGGAAATAAGGAAATAGGGTAGAAGGGAAGAATTTAATTTCCACCCTGTGATAGTTGTGGAAGGAAGCACCCTGGCGCCTGTCTAATAGAAAAAGGAGTATGCTAAAAATGTGGACATAAAGGCCGTCTCGGTGGTGACTATAAGGGAAAGAAAGATGATACCAATGTTCAATGATACAATTTTAGGTAGATGAGGCATTATGAAAATTAATGTCCTAATCATCCAGGAAACTTACCTCAGAAAAGGACAAGGGATCAAGGCCAAGCTTATGTGATCACTACTACTAAGGTTGAAGCCCCGAAAGACGTGGTGGAAGGTAATTTAATGGTTTCCTCAAGTTTATCCAATGATTTATTTGATTATAGATCATTGTATTGTTTCATATCTTCCCAGTTTCATATAAAAATTAGACATTTCCAATTTGATTTAATAAGGGAGTTATCAGTCAAAACTTTTAAGGGAAGTATCATTGCTACAATGTTTTGTGAATTAGTTCCCATTAGGGTATATAAATGTTCTTTATCTCCTGATCTCATCATCGTACCCAAACTTTAATTTTATATAATCTTTCGTATGGATTGGATTTCAGACCATGATGCAAAATTTTATTGTAAAAAGAATCAGTTTACTATTTTTGATGTCAATGATAAAGAACATCTTATCTTTAGTGCAGAATTGTCACCACCTAATTATTATCTAGATCCACCTCCAGTAGCTCAACTAAATTCTATTATTGGGGAGGAAGAGAATGAAATAACTGTGGGTGAGTAAAATAATTTTCAGATAGAGGATATACCTATTGGGAAAGAGTATGTTGATGTATTTCCAATGGATTTACTTGGACATCCTCCAGAACTAGAAATTGAGTTTTCTATTGATTTAATTCCTAGTTCATGACCCATATCAATGACCCCTTATAGAATGGCCACTGTGGAATTAGTGGAACTAAAGAAAAAACTAGAGGAATTGAGTAATAAGGGATTTATTCTCCCTAGTTTTTCAACATGGAGATCCCCTATCCTTTTTGTTAACAAGAAAGATGGATCTATGAGGTTGTGCATTGACTACAGAAAGATAAATTCTATAAAACTAAAGAAAAAGTGTCCTCAACCTCGTATTGATGATTTATTCGACCAACATAATAGAGCTCAATAATTTTCAAAGATTAAACGTCGATCTGGATATCATCAGTTGTGTGTAAAGAAGGAAGACATTCTGAAAACAACATTTCAAACCTGGTACTGGAATTACGAGTTTACAGCAATGCCTTTTCGATTGACTAATGCACCCTATGTCTTCATAGATCTAATGAATAGAGTTTTCAAGGAATATGTCGATGAATTTTTAGTGTTATCTATTGATGATATATTGGTATACTCCAAAAGATTTAAAGATCACTAAAATCACTTGTGCATTATTCTAAAGACTCATAGAAGTCATGAATTATATGGGAAGTTTAGCATGTGTGAATTTTGGCTTCTGGAGATTTATTTTCTTGGCCATATTGTCTATAAGGATGGAATCTCTGTTGACCCTTCTAAGTCAAAGGCAATCCATGAATGGATAGAACCGACAAGTATAACATAGGAAGATTGTTTTATCGGATTAGAAGGTTATTATCGTCATTTCATCCAGAATTTTTCCCGATTAGCTAACCCATTAACGAAACATACACGTAAAGGGGTTAAATTTGTTTGGACAAAAGAGTGTGAAGAATGTTTCAAAGAACTGAAGAAAATATTAGTCAATGCTCCCATCTATACTCTACCATCAGGGAATGATGAGTTTGTTATTTATAGTGATGCCTAAAAGAAAGGACTTGGTTGTGTCCTTATGCAGACTGATATAGTTATTTCCTATGCATCACAACAGCTGAAAATTAATGAGTAAAACTATCCTACTCATGATCTTGAGTTATCAGATGTAATCATTGATTTGAATATTTGGAGACACTATCTATATGGTGAAAAATGTGATATTTATACTGATCATAAGAGTTTTAAGTAAATTTTATCTTAAAAATAAGTCAACAAGAGGCAAACAAATGTCTTGAACTACTCAAGGATTATGATTACACGATACACTACCACCCAACGAAGGAAAATAAGGTGGTAGATTCCTTGAGCAGAAAGGATCATGGAGTTTTGAACAAGATGATAGTTTAAAGGGATCTTAATTTCAAGGATCTAGTAGAGATGGATATGGGAATAACCATGGAACATTAAATATCAATGATTCTTCAAATGGTAGCCAAACCGTCTTTAATAGAGATGAAAAAGAGTTCTTAGACTAATGATGAAGAGTTTCAAAAGTATATTAGAGCTGTGAATGATGGGACATTGAGTGACTTAGTGTTTGAAGATGGAATTTTGAAATTTGGGAAGATACTTTGTGTTATTGATATACCTAATCTAAAAAGGGAATTGTTAGAAGATGCTCATATCTCCAATTTCTCAATACACTAGGGGACCACCAAGATGTATAGAGATTTAAAGGAACATTTTTGGTGGGACAACATGAAGAGGGATATTTCTAATTTTTTGTCAAGATGTATGGTTTGTTAACAAGTAAAAGCTGGAAGGCAACAACCAGGAGGAGTCATGCAACCTCTTCCCATACCTGAGTGGAAATGTGATAATATTACGATGGACTTTTTCATGAGACTACCAAATACTTGTTGAAGGAATGATGCAATATGGGTCATTATTGATCGTCCTACCATGTTATCAAATTTTCTTACTATAAGAGAAGATTTACCACCTGAAGCTTTAGCAAGACTGTATATTAACGATGTTGTAAGACTTCATAGAGTAACCCTATCAATTGTTTCATATCGTGATCCACATTATACATCAAGATTATAGATAAGTCTTCTGAAATCCCTGCATACTGAACTTCATTTGCGGACTGTCTACCACCCTCAAACTGTTGGACAATCCGAACATACTATTAAAATGTTCGAAGACATGTTGAGATCATACTCACTTGACTTTCAAGGTATGTGGGATCAATATTTACCTCTGGTAAAATTTCCCTATAACAATAGCTTCCATTCAAGTATTCAGATGGAACCATATGAAGCATTATATGGAAAGAGATATCGCACACCAACCTATTGGGATGATGGAGGTGAAATAATACTCATAGGACCAGAACTTGTGAAGGAAATGATGGAAAAGTTGGAGGTAATCCAAACCCACATCAAAGTATCTCAACGTTAGAATATGATCTTTGCCGATAACTGAAGTAAGGATTTGAATGTTCAAGTAGGATACCATGTTTTCTTGAAGTTATCTCAATGGAAGAATGTTGTACGTTTCAGTAATAAGTGAAAATTAATTCCTAAGTACACCAGACCTTTTAAAATTCTAGAACGAATTGGGGGTGTAGCTTACCAGTTGGTAATGCGGCCAAGTCTCTTCAAAGTTCATGATGTGTTCCATGTATCATAGTTGAGAAAATACATTCATGACCCAACACATGTACTCACCTATGAGGAATTAGAGTTTGAACCCGATCTGTCTTATTACGAAGAGCTTGTCAAGGTTCTTGATACAAGTGAACCAGTACTGAGAAATCAGATGACTCATCTAGTAAAAGTTCTATGGAGAAACCATAAAATGGAAGAGGCTACGTGGGAACCTGATGAACTTATGAGGAATAACGACCCAAATCCTTTTATGCAGTAATATTTTAGAAATTTCAAGGATAAAATCATTTGAAGGAGGGGAGATTGTAACACCCAAAGCTTCTGTGGTACGTTTCCCTTTGAATAATGCAATAGCTTTCGTTGTACGTAACTTCGAGATTCTAACACATCGCGACCAATCAAACTAGATGTTATGAATAGTAATACCCACTTTTTAAAATTTTACAAATTTTATCTTTCAAATTTGACTTCATTTTTGGGTTCAAAATATCAAAATTATCATAGGGTGCATTTTTTATTTTTCTGAAAACATTCAGTTTTTGATGAATAGTGAAAAAAAAATAAATTTCAATAAAAACAATGTTTGTAATCAATGTAATTTATAGTGATATATTATAATATTGAGTGGTTTTTAAGTGTAATTATATTATATTTTTACCATTTAATCAAATGTTGGTCATTGGATGTAATTTTACTTTTAAACTAGACATATGCAAGTGTCAATATTTTGATAAATATTATTTCTTAAAAACACGCTTTTTGTTTTGACAACTGGAATTAATTTTAAATTACTTTCTGCCACTTCTGTGTTTAGAATTTATAAAAATGGATTCCATATTTGTAATCAATTGGTCCAAATTGTGTAAATATTTAACTTCTATTTTTAAAAACTAGGAATATTTACTTCAGTAAATATTTTATTTACCGTGGTTAAAGGGGTAAATCCAGTAAATAAGGTTATAAAACAATATTATAATAATTTAAATTAATATAACACATGTTATAACCCTATTAGATGATACATGTCCGACCATGGGCATCCTTGGGTTGATTTTGGGACCCAATGGAGCAACTTGGAAGTGATAATGACAATATATATTAAATAATTTAAAGTAGAGACAAAAATAACAAAAGAAAATATCTTTTAGTAAAAAACATATTATATGAGGATACATAATTGATATATTATATTAAAATAGTAATTAGAAATATAAAAATATTTCCTACCTCAGGATATTTTATTTATAATTTTTATACATAAAATAAATATATTTATTGATGACACATTGATGATGAAATATTTTCCTTATTAATGAAAGAATCAAATAAATGGTATTATAGATGTTAAAATAAATATAGTTTGAAAGTTTGGATGCCATACTCTAATTTTAGAGGTTAATGTGACATGTTAGAGTTGATAAAAATAATTTTTTTGAAGTAATAATTCTATTAGGAATTTTAAAAAAACAAAATATCAAATAATTTAAAAATTGACATAAAAGAGATTTAAAAACAAATATTATATTGTTAATTGATATTCTATTCATAAAAATCTCAGGTTTAGAAAAAGGTCTTAAATAATATTATATATGTAATTAATGAACTAGTTTGGGTTATCTTGGATGTTTATATTAATTTTATTAACCATATACTATAAAAATACAAAAAGACATGGTAAATATCAAACTAATTAGCTAAGAGTTAAATCTAAAAGATAAAGTTAATATAGTGACCCAAACCAGTCTAAAACCTATTAGTTGAGTTTTTTTTAACCAATACTCACCTTATCCTTTAAATAATTCATTTTGGATCCACTCAAAACCGAAAATGATTTTATTATGAAATAATATTTCTAGCTTTTCCTAAGGTTCCCCTCACCTCTCTAATAAAAGGGCACTTCCCATTCTCTCTAATTCAAAAATTCAAAGATATTTTTCTTGGCCAAAACCTAACCCAATATCCTATCAACTATCCTACCTTCATCATAGAGGCCTTAATTTAGTCTTAAATCAAACATTAGGATCCCTTTTTATCAAATCAAAAGGAAGAACCCGATGAAGAGGTAAATATTTCATCACCTTATTCAAGTTCTTTTCTTGTTCCACTTCCTCTTTCTTGGTTATTTACATTATAAAATATTAAATTCAGTATCTTCTATATAATTTTAATTAATTATAAACATCTTACAACCATATTCATTATTCTATCCATCATTTTAATGACATGTCACATAATGTGCGTACGTACGGCTTACCGTCTCCACGTCATGGTGTAATTGTTATTCATATATTATTATTTGGATAGGCATAATAATGATTTTTAATTGATTTAAATAATAAATATAACAAGATAATTATTATGTATATATGATATACCATCCAATTATATATTATTTTAATATCAAAAGAATGATATTGTCGCTCGTGCGTATTTACAGAATACCGTCTCCATGAACACGATGAGATTCATCCCCCATCATATACATTTAGAACTAATTTTCATTATATAATTAAAAGTAATATTTAAATACTTAATATAATTCTAAATATTAATAAGATTCATCCTATCCAAATCAAACATTACTTACGTGACAAAGAATATAAAGGAAAACGAATCAGTTAACACCAAAAACAACGATAATTCTATGATATTATTAACAAATCAATGTTAAAAGATCATATATGATATCATATTAATGTATAGAATTCATAAATATTTTAATAAAAATTATTTCACCATTATTCAGGAGTTTAACCTATGCCTGACAAAGGAAATTTATAAGGTAAGTGTTTATTCTTTGATCTCTTTATTATCTGAGGATGTTTTTATGTAAGTATCTTCTGTGACCTCTTTATCATCCACATCCATGTTTCTTAAATATTTATTTCAGAACATTTGTACTATTTACTAGACAATGAGTTAGAGTCATTTATACCATTATTTGAACTTATTTATTTTAAAATGAATCTTTCAGTCATTTTCCAAATAAGGTACTTTATGACCATTTTGAAAAAATTAAGGCCAGAATGTTTTTTAACTTATATAGTGGGTGTGGTTATTCTCCACCGTTATAACAACGTCAATGATTCCCTTACAATATTATAAGAATTTTTTCAAAATAAATGTTTTCTTTTATAATTATGTAACTTTAAATTAGTTAAAAAAAGAGATATTTCTCTAAAATAGTTTTGATTTCATCTATATCAACATCCATTGATAGATTTTATACTTTTTTGACATCGATTCATTATGATAAAAATCATCCATTTTGTATTGAAGGTTTTACAATATGTTTGAATATGGATGTTTTATTTTTATACCATTCATGGTTTATGGTTAATGTATTGAGATTTCATATGCTAGTTTTAATACGAATGTTTATGTTATATTTCAACCTTTTCATTTTAGGAATGTATTGGACTTAGTAAGTGATGGGTGGAGCCTGACATAGCTCCTAGAAGCATCAGTAGGTCTCATAAGACATGTAGACATAGAATTGTCTGAGGCCTTTACCAATTTGATATATAATTTTGGCTGCAGCCTTAATCATTTTTAGATGTCTTGGCTGAGGCCTTGACAAAATGTTTTAGAATTACTGACATTATACATTCCCTCATTATGAAAATAATATTGATGGTACATGTGGTCATTTGAATAGTAAAATACCCATGATTATGTTTTATTGTGGCATTATTTACTCAGCTCAAATTGCTGCCATAAAAGTATTCTTGTTTATTATTAGTAAAGGCATGTGGTTTCAATTATTCACCATGCTTAATATTTATGTTATCTTCCACTATATATCCAACACTTAATGAGCATTTGAGCTCAACCCTTTTGTATGTTTCATTTTCCAAGATATGGAGAAGTTAGTTATGAGTGACTTGCAAGAGTTATCTATGTGGATTTAATGTTTCCAATGGAATAAATTCATGTTGTATTTCTTTTTAAGTTGTAAAGTGGAACATAGGTATGAATCTTGTTTCCAATAATAATAAACCTATCGGTCTTTCGAGAAGTGATTTCCTTGTGATCAAGCCAATGTTATGTAATAATGCACTTACTCTGGGTAACTAGGGTCGGGGCGTTACAATGACTACCCATATTTAAATAACTAGTCATATGGAATATTAATTCTTTGGATAGTAAAACTAATAATAAAAAAACTTAATGATACATTATCAATATAATATTCAAGAAAGGATATTTAAATACATGAATATTTGTTAAATATATTACCATAATATATCTCAAGGAAAATACCAATTATACTTTGTAATTCATTTTTCATTTTTCTTTTTTTTCATATAAAAAATATATATACATATTAAAGAAACTATTTTATATAAAAATAACCTTATAAAATTATATATAAATATTCAAATAAAATATTAGTCATTATGAAAGTAAAAACTATTCATTATTATATTTTAAAAAAAAACATTCCATTCAAAAAATTGTAAAAAGTTTAAAAAGGACATCAATTGAAAATTGCTATGAAGATTATTTTTAACCTATTTTTAAAAAATATACATGTAGGTGAAAATTAGTAATTATATCATAGGATAATAATAATAACATTTTTAAAAAAATTCTTAAAAAACATGGATATGGAAGTGAAATATTCCTTAACTGAGACATAAACATATGCAATCCTGAATAATGATGAGATTATGAAATTAATCGTTTCTAATTTGGTATCATTTGAATCATAATCCCTTATAAAGAAATAAGTTCAATTAAAACATCAAATAATAGTAATATAAATATATTTATGAGAAAACATATATAATGGGCATTATATAGACCACAAAAAACAAATAACTGTTGAATATGACATATGTCTCTGAGAAGAGTGAGATGTGAAACCCTTACATCTTGTTTGAATTCCTTTATAAATGTATGAAAATACTATATAATAAATATATATATTTTAAATATATTATGTAACCATATTCATATACATCATACCATATTTTATTTATAATAACCTTTTATCACCCATTTGATAATATTTTTTTTATTAAAATCACTATTCTAAGTGATAACTTCTTTATTTTTCATGTATGTTTTGATTCGGTGGTTTCAGTCCCTATATTGTGATTATGATTACATCATATGAGGAAATAAAATAATTTTATAAATATAATATATATTAATTATATATATATTTATAGTAATCCATAATAGGTAGAGATAGAAAATGAATTATACCGTTCATGGGGACGACATGCTAAACGTACGCATGAGCGTTGTTTTCACATTTTGACGGATGGAAAAAATAAAGGTAAAGAAAAATTCACCTTTAATTAATTATTTTTATATAAAATAAATAATTTATATTCATAAAATCCATAATCATATTACTAAATGTAAATTTAAATCCAAAAATGAATCACATCATTTCATGGATGTGGTAGTGTATACGTATGCTAAAGCGACATTATCATTTCCCAATGGGTTGGTAGGTAATAATGTATATATTATATTATCATTATAGAGGTATAATGTTGTTATAAATATCATATAAAAAATTAAAAACCCTCATAATACTTATCCTAAAAATATGGTAATGAAAATAGAAATGTATCTCCACGTGGAGACGGTAAGTCATATGCACACACTTACAATAAATTCACTTACATTTTTTTGGGAAAGAGGGTAGCTGATGGTTAGTTAATAATAATGATAAAATTTAACTATATTTAGGATATATATGTTACAATTTTATGAAAAACTCCATACATTTATAGGATTTAGAAGAATAATTAACAAGAATGTGATTTATTAAAGAGGTTATATCTTCTTTGGATGAACTACTTTAGATATCCGCTTAAGGATCCAATGGTCTGAATTTTTAGAATAAAAGAAAATCTATTAAATGTATAAGTTTGTTTATAAGACAAATGGATAGGTTTTGGTAGAGATATATGTATCAAATTGGTGTGAAGAATTGAGAGAATGGTCATCGATTAATAATTGAGCTGTGGGACACTTTTTCAATTTCAAAAAATATTCAATTAATATAAATTCATTTTGATATCCAAAAAAATAAAAAATAATTTTTTGTAATATAATATGTGTATGTGTATATATAATCTCATAAAATAAAATTTTGACATGTGTTATGTATTTTTTAACCATTATCATTCAGTTTTAATCAATTCTAAACCATTTTGGGTATTGCAAAAATATTTATGTTTTCTAGACTTTAAGTGTTAATAGTTCACCTATAAAATGAAAACTTATCCCTAAATAGAAAATGAAAGGGTTTTTAAAACGATATCCCACTATGAATAATGAATATAATATTTTAAAAAAATTAATCATTTAATGAAAAATTATTTATTATAAAATATCATTTTTATCATTTTTAACACTATTCAACAAATTTGTTTTATCAAATACATCATGAAAAGAGAGAATTAGAATATAAAATTTTAAAACCTATTTAATATTTATTATAGATACATAAAATTCCTCTTACACATTAAGTCATTAAAATTATATCATATTTAATATATTCAAAATCATTAATGTTATTTTTTGATTAATTAAATAAATACTATAATAATATTGCAAAATCATTTATGGTAATTATATTGTTTTAAGAATAATAAATAAATCTATAATAATAAATTAATTTTATTAATATTAAAATATGTATTTTGGTTCATTCATTTATTATTTTACCTATATGGATATATAATAGATTTGTTAAAATTTATAGTGACATTCTATAACATTATTTTCATTAAATATTTTATGGATTATTTTCATGGATAAGAATCTATTAAAAATTATATTCAACACATAATATGAAATTTTTATAATTAAATTCATCTAATAACAATTATGATGAAAAATTATGGCATTATCACTTATTTGAAACATAGGTTAACCAGAATTACCCATCGCCGAGGTGATAAATTAATTCGCGGTTGCAATTAATGATGCTTAAAAATAAAAGAGTACTATTTACGAAATTTGTGTCTATTGATTCCAAATATGTAATTAATTTTATAAAATTAAATATCTTTAAATGGGAGAAAATGATTTTAAATTAGGTGCACAAAACACGATGAAAATCACTTTTAGAAAGATAACGTTTTTCAGAAAAATGCCTTTTATGTATCAAAGTGTTTTTATACCAATTTCAATCAAAAAATTGATTACAACGAACCTAATTGGACCATGATAATATTATGTAAATAATATTTATTTTAAACCAAATTTATATAAAATATAAGTTCACAAATTCAGGAAATAAAAATACAGTTTTTGAAAAAATTTAATATTTTAAATTATTCACTAGAAAATCAATATTTTAGGAATAAAAAATTTATCATAAAGTAATTAAAATACTTTTTAAAAAAAATGATATTAATTTTATATAATACAAATTATTTTTTTTATTTAAAGTAATTATAATATTTAAAAATCCATTTTGGAAGAAAAAATATTTTCAAAGCATAAAATAAAATTACTAAAAATTTACTACTAATTTAATAGGAATTAGTAATTGAATTTTCATTATGTAATATATATATATATATATATATTAATTTGGATAATGATATTCATACCTTCCAATTACTTGTATTGAATATATTATTCATATTTAAATAATAATATTTTGGGGCTCGTTTAGGATTGGTGTTTCATGTCATATATGATATTAAAAATAGTGTTCATTTAAAATCATTTGGTGGTACATATATTCATAAGTAAATTTTATGGCCATGTATAAAATATGGGATGCAATTATAATCTTTATTTGAGAAATATTTTGGCTATATTGTAATTCTGGTACATAGTAATTAATATGTGTTGGGAGAGAAACAATGGGCCAGACCTTGGCCAAATAAGGACCACCTCAACCATATTTGTGGGACTAAGGGTTAAACCACATTGGAGTGAGTCAACCCATCTAGCCCAAATGGTGGAATTATGGATGCAAAATACCCATAGGTATTGAATGACCCAACTGGTATGATGATAAGAAAACTTGAAGTATCCTCATGATGTACACAAGGCATGAAGAAGGTTATTATTGAATGAAAAAGTGTGTGGCATGGCATTGTGGGTGATTATGTGTGTGAGTGTTGTAGGTGACAAACCTTGGTACCCACTAGAGCTACAGATGGAACATGAATGAATATTATTCTCAGAAAAATAGAACCCAATGTCGAGGTGGTACACAAGATTCATGGTAACAAATAACAAGTTAAAAAATATATATAATATGGATCATTTGATCTGATGATACACTGACAACCATGTGTTTATGTTTAACATATGTACATATAAGATCCTAACAACTATTATCTAATGATGTTGTAATATATTCCTTCCCATAATATTATGGAAGTTTGGATGCCCAAATCACATCTCTGCTCGGAGTCCTAGTGGGTTTAGAATATAAATAGGTAAGTATTTCATCAAAATTCTATTTTGATGGAGGCTTTGTGACAACTTCATCCAATCCCATTTATGGTTCAAATTTTTTAGATACATGGAGACTATGCTACATCTTTCAATATATTAATGAATAATATTGAAACACAATAAGATATTATATAATTTTATGGTTATGAATATTTAATGGGAGTTTCACTATGGAATAATATCAGCACCGTAATGGTTTCCCTACCAAAATTTAGAAGAATAAGCCTCAACCGATGTAATTTCACAAAAATGTAAAGTGTAAGGAACAAAACAAAAGAAGAGTAAGACATGACATTGTTAGTTGGTGGTCATTTTTTGGACATCTTCTTATGTAACAGTGGAGTGAAACTACATCGTAAATCTTATATTCATGCATTAGATGAGACTCTACCATTCATGTGAGGCTGAGTATATTAATGGAGAACTATGTTAAGCCTTGATTCTCAGTTTCCAATGATATCACTATATAAGAATTAATATTTCATTAAAAACACTTCAGTTAGAAGCAAGATATTTTGGTCATTGAATAGTTCTTTAACGTAGAAGGAAATGTGGATTTGATGTGAAAAATTTGGAGTGTGGTTCTACAAACATAGAATAGAAAAATAGAAGAAACAAAAATTAGAAATATATAGTGGTTTTATAGTTTATTAATATAAATAGATATTTATGAAAAAGTTTATTTTATTTTTTAGATAGATATTGTCATGATCTGTCCCCCAGGGCCCATACTATGACTACCCCAAGCCCGCCTTCCATAGGCCAGGGGCTGGTGACTAGAATGAATGGCGTAAAATCCCTAAAATGGGAGGGAATTGCCTTTATAAACTAAAAACACACACAACGGAGTATGAGATGGAAGTAAAATACTATGTAAAGTTGTATACAAAAGAAGTACTGGAAGTAATAGGGGCCGAAAATACAAGCCGAATAGGAAAGTACAAGTACAACTGAAAAACAAGTACAACTGAAGAAAAGTAATGTAGCTACTGAGTCATCCTTTGGTGTTCCTACCTGAAGGGTCGGTACAGATGCCCTCCTTAGAACTCCTTGTCCAGAAGTCTTCTCTGTGTACTGACTCGTCATAATGTCCATCTCTGGGTACCATCAAGTCCTGCTACTCTGATCCTCAGTCTGCACTTTCCATCATCTACATCCAAAACAACAAGGTGCGGGAATAGCCTACGTAGGGGTGAGTATAATGACACTAAGTAGGGACCCTAAGACCCTCAAGGTCTCACAAAAACCAAAAAGGATAAGCCACAAGGTATGAAAATAATATATGACCCCACTTAGGTATATGCCCATACATATACCTAAGTTATCAAGTAATCCATCTCGTTCACAAGGAAACACAAGAGTTTCTGACTCAGCTCACACTTGTATAGAACTTATGTAGAGAGATAAAGATGATCAGATATAGCCACTAAATCATTAGATCTGTCGGACCAACACATGATCCAGGACCAGCTATTCTGTCGGACCAACACATGATCCAGGAACAGAAGACAGAGCTGTCGAACCAACACATGATTCAGGAATACTCGTCAGAGGTGTCAGACCAACCCATAATCCAAGACCAGCTATTCTGTCGAACCAACACATGATTCAGGAACAGTAGTCAGAACTGTGGGACCAACACATGTTATAGGAACCGTTATCAGTGCACAACCAGCCACAGGGTTTCCACAAATCACGCTTGATTCTGGGAGGTTCTGCATCTCAAGCCATGTGTCGACACTTAAAATGACACCAAGTCCCATGAAAAAGTATCTCAAATGTATGTCTCATCATAGAGGTCTCAACACAATAGACGACACGACAATCAAGTACCTTGTCTGTGAGTTATTATATTTTTAGTCCTGGGGGATCAGTTGGATTAATGTACGATCCAACCTGACCGTATCTCAATATTACCCCAAACTCCAGTGGGGTATAATCAAGGGACCGTCATTCTCCCAGAAAACTAGAACCGCTGATGGTTCCTCAATCGGTCATCCGGTGCCATGTTACGACCAAAGGAAGTAACAGGTTTAGTAATGGGCCTGAGACTGGTTCGACCCAGTCGGGCAGACTCGACCCATCCCATCCTGGGCCGACCTAGTCTATGTCAACCCCAATAGACCCGTTGGTTCTGACCGAGCCCGTTGGGCGGGTCAGCCTGTTAGGTTCCACCCAGTGTGTTGGGCCTAGCCCAGTAGACTGTGAGGGTCACTAGGCCCGGAGGCCGCCGCGTAGGAGGCTCGGCCCGAAGGTCGGGGCCGATTAGGCAGCACCAAAAGGGGTGCAGCTCGGTGATGAAGACCAGGAGTCTGGGTCGGTTTTGATAGTGATGTCGTGAGGGAGGTCGCGGGTTGGATTGGGAGGCCGGAGACCCGGAGGCCAGTGGGTAGGCCTGTGGGGTGCGGGAAGGCAGAGTGGGGCGCAATAGCGGGCAGGCATGCCACTGGGCGTGCAGGAAACACACGATAAGAATGGGACGATGTGCGCAGCATGCTAGGAGGCTTGTTGGGCACCTGTAGGCTGCGGGCCAGCGGCCTGGACGCCGAGCAGCATGCCGGTAGGCTGCGGGCAGGTGGCCTGGGTTCCAGGTAGTGCGCTGGGAGGCCGGCTGGGCACCCGGAGGCTGGTTGGGCACCTGGCAGCGCACCGGGATGCCGTGGGCAGGTGGCCTGGGCGTCGTGCAGCCCACGGGTTTGGCTGGGGCATACGAGGCTCCATGGGGGCGGTGCAGTTCACAGAGGCCATGGGTAGTGCAACATTGTCATTGTCGCCGCTGTCTCCTCGTCGTTGTTATGTTTCCTTAGCGGAGAAACATCACAAGATATCAAAAGAGGGAGTCGGGCCAGGTTAGTTTTCCGACACCCTCCGCATTTAGGGGTGATAACAAAGGCTCATCAAGAAAAGTAGATGGTCAAAAATTCACATGAAAGAATTCCTTTCCAATCATAGAATGAGATAGGAAAATGAATATCAACACGTAATAAACCCCTACCAGGATTGTCGAGCGTCGATGGTGAAGTCGTGGGAAGAAGACATAATCGTCATTCGTCGCGTCCGCCACACACTTCCAATTTCAGGTTCGCACGATGGTTATGAAAGTGGATACACATCATTAGGTATCCCGGGAAGAAGTCTAAGGAAGAAGTCTGTGGAAGATCATTTTCAGTGTTTTTCATTCTTCATTGGGAGAACATATTTTCTCCCAAGCTCTCTTCTAAAATCTCCCACCAAACAAGAATTTCCAAGCCAAAAATAATATAAGTTGTCTATTATTTTGTTGTAACAAAAATTTGAAATTGTAGAAATAAATTAAGATTATCCCCTTAATTAATTCACGGTGATGCTACAATTAATTAAGGGGGCATTTCAGGAGGCTCCCCTTAATTAAATCACAAACGTTGACGCAATTGATTAATGGGGAGGTGAAGAGGCTCCCCCTCATTAATGAGGGTAGTTGGGAGGTTTTCCTCTCCTCCCATTAATAGGGGGTTAAGCCCCATGAGGTCCCCACCTCATTTATCCTCACATTGGAGGTTGCGTTCGGGTGGGCCCCACCACCATAACCTCTTAGGAGAGGTTAAGGTTCGGTGGCCCCACCTCCAACCTCCATGGGGAGGTTTTAACCACAACACACCAAATGGCGGTACAAAATAAAATAATGTGTAGGGAAGTTTATTTTATTTTTATTTCTTCATGAAAATCCAAAAACTAACTTTAATTCCCGACTATCTGACGTCAAGGTGAAAGCCATCTTAAGAGAATACCGGTGCTACGAGTTCAATGGTACCCTAAGATTTCAATTCTGAGTACCGTTTCAAAATTTATAAAAACCCACTCATACCTTTACTAAATGTACCTAAAAAACATCAAAAATTGATTTCGGGTACACCAGACCTTGGAATCAAGCACCGTAAATGTTGGTGGACTCGTAAAAATCCCATGTATTAAAAAAAATTCCATAGTATTTACGGGTCTTTAATTTCTCCCCACCTTAGGGCTTTACATCCCCATAATCCACAACCTGAACTAAGGGATCAAATGGGGGTGTTGAGCACGCATATGAGCCTACCGCTCCATTGTGTTGTCCTTGAGGATTCTGTGCTGTCGGCGATGGTGCACTAGATGTATCGACCATCCACATAGGACCAACTCCTACAATGTCTCAAATGGTGATCTACAAGGTCACCGGTATAATGCCTCAAAGGGTGCCATCCCTATAGTAGAGAGATAGCTGTTGTTGTAGGCAGACACGACCAAAGGTAAGTGATCCTCCCAACTGTGACCAAAGTATAGGACACATGCAAATAGAATGTCTACGAGGGTCTGAATGGTTTTCTCAATCTGGCCATCTGTTTGAGGAAGGAAGGTGGTGCCCAGACGTAGCTGCGTCCTGAAAGCCTCATGAAACCCCTTCCATAGCCAAGAATTAAAGCATCTGTCACGATCAGAGACAATAGAAGAAGGTACTCCATGTAGTCACACAATATTCTGCATGTAGAGGCATCCCAAACTCTCTATTGAATTCTGATCTTGGAACGAAAGGAAGTGGACCGAGTTGGCGAGTCAGTTGACGATCACCCAAATCGAGTCGTGACCCATGGACGTACGTGGAGGACCCATCACTAAGTCCATGGTTATCCCATCCCACTTCCACTCTGGGACCTCTAAAGGCTGAACCAAGCCTATGGGTACCTGGTGCTCCGCCTTCACTTGCTAACAAGTAAGGCATCGAGAGACAAACTCTGCTACTACCTTCTTTATACATGGCCACCATTGTTGTCGTCTAAGGTCATGGTACATTTTCGCCACTCTTGGATGTACTGCTAAAGTGGATGTGTGGAACTCTCTCAACACTTCCTCCTGAAGTGAAATTGGTTCCATATTACGTCCTCTGAATGGGATTACATGCTCCCCGCCTTCAAAAAGTCCATCAGGTGCCAGCCCTGTGGATATATGAGCACGTCATGTCCTGCAGTCATCATCCCCATGCTGTGCCTCCCTAACTCGCTAAATAAGTGGAGGAGTGACTATAAGAGACTGATGGAAAGCTGCTCCATCTCAATCCACATAAAACTCATTAAAGCAGCCAGCTGCTCTGTCACCTCTCTTAATAGCTTTATACCAGATCGCTTTCTGATCACATCCTCTACAATGTTCTCTCTCATATAATTATAGATTATCTCAATGTCATAGTCTTGGAGGAACTCTTGCCAATGTCGTTTTCTCAGGATCAGGTCCTTCTAAGAGAATATATACCTGAGACTCTTGTGATCTGAGTATACAGTAAAACGTTTGCCCATAAGATAGTGTCTCCACATCTTCCAGGTGAAGACTACTACTTCTAACTCTAGGTCATGGGTAGCATAGTTTTTCACATGTTGTCTAAGCTTCAACGAACCATAAACGATCACTGCTCGCTCCTGCATCAGGACACACCCGAGTGCAGTCCCTGATGCGTCGCAGTAAACAACGTACCCTACGCCTTCCTCTAGAAGCCCCAAGATGGGGGCACTAGTCATCCACTTCTTCAGCTTCAGAAAGCTCTACTGGCATCTCTACGATGATACGAAGGGTTTCCCCTTCTTCATCAAGGTAGATAGTGGTGTTGTAACTCTGGAGAAGTTCGAAGCGAACCTCCTGTAGTCACAAGCCAAACCCAGGAAATTTGTACCTCCATCACACTCCTTGGTGGCTCCCAAGAATGTACTGCTTCAATCTTTGATAGAAACACTACAAATCTAGCCTCTGAGATGAAATTTCCCAGGATGTGAACCTCTTGAATCCAAAACTACCACTTCGAGAGATTACCATAGATTTGGTGCTCTCAGAGTGTGTCCAGTATTACCCACAAATGGTAGACATGATCCTCCACCGAAGATGAGTAGATCAGAATGTATTCAATGAAAACTACGACAAAGCGATCAAGGTATGGATGGAAGATCATATTCATGAGTTCAAAAAACACTTCTGTAGTGTTTTTTACATAGAAGGGCATAACCAAGAACTCGTAGTGGCCGTACCAACACATGAATGTCGTTTCTACACATCCTTGTCTCGAACTCATAGCTAGTGATAGCATGATCAGAGGTATATATTTGAGAACCATTGCAATCCCTTCATCTAATCAAAGAGGTATTCAATCATCGTGAGTGGGTACATGTTTTTCACGGTCACCTGTTTCAGGCAACAGTAGTCAACACAGAGCCTCAGGCTCCCGTTTGTTTTCTTGGTGAACAAAATCAGAGCTTCCCCGGGAGAAACACAGGGCCAGATGAATCCCTTACTTTGCAAGTTCTCTAGCTGTACCCTCAGCTCGAGAAACTCAGCGGGAGCCATTCGATATGCTAGTGTATATATCGGTTCCATCCTGGGGTTTAGGTCAATGTAGAAGTCCACCTATTTGCAAGGAGGTAGTCCTATAACAACGTTAGGGAAAACATATGCATAGTGGTCCACCACTACAGGATAACTCTGACTCTCGACATCAACTGCTCTGAGGGTAAGGCATTCCAACTGATGAGTGATCGACTACACCCTCATCCTGGTATATCCATCCTATGCTGCAAAGGCTCCTTTCTCTCTAGTGAAGGTGAACATGGTCCCATTCGGGGGGACACACCACAATTTGCGCCAAATACCGTTGATCATAGCATGGATTGTAGATAATAAGTCCATACCCATGATGACGTCGTAAGGCCTCGACACAGCTACGAGGAGATCCCAATCGAAGCTCAAAACTACTAGAGTAATCTCACACTGCCGACAGTAGTGCATAACCGTCTAGTTTGCTCTCATAGGAGTCTCTATCCATAAGGATTGAGCCAACAGATCCGTCAGAATCTCTGAGCTCCGAACGAGGTCAGTGTAAATGAAAGAGTGACTCACACCTATGTCTATAAGAGTTGTAGCTAAGGTTTATTAGAACCAAATCATACCTTGAATCATCTCCGGGGCACCTTGATCATAAGCCTCAGCTTCTTGGAGCTGAGCTCTCCCCTGTCTACCTGCTCCAAGCGGTAGGGGTGGACCTCCTGGTGGTGGTGGCTGTAACACATTGAATCATCGTCCACCACCGGCTGCGCGTGCAGCTCCTCTACCATGTCCATCTGCTCCCTAAAGTCTGCCTCAATCAAATCTCTCTCCTTGTCTGGGTAGTCCTTTGATCGTCTGATGATCGTCAGCACGACGGGTCAGATAGTCACGTGCCATGTAACCCTACCCGCCGCAAGAGTAACAATGCCTACTCCAGGAATGACTGGATCTATCTCGTGTGCCTCATACAACTGAACCCATATCCCGAGGTCATCCACCGGATGGTCTGGTCCACCTGGACCTCTGTGACATCTGTCTATAGCCAGCTGGAGAAGACTCTGCTGCATGTCGACTAGTGATGGGTCTCACTACCGGTGACTACTCAGTAAGTAAAGTCTCCACTAGGAGGGCCCTCTATAACACCCCCTCCTGCGTCGGGATGCTGGGGGAGATCATGGAACCTCTAATCTCTTTTCTGATCCCCTACTCAGAGGTCCAAGCCCTGAAAATGGGTCCTATACTATACCTGTAGAGTAGAGCAAAAGGTCAGTGAACCTCGCTGAGTATTGTGCCACCGTCATGCTACACTGCTGTAGATGCAGTGGCTCTTGTATCCGCACCACACACAGGGTGGCTGGGACAAACTCCAACCGAAACAGTCTCTCGATGTCTGTCAAAAGTAGTGTTGCCTCGTCATGCACATAGATCATCAGGCTCCACCATCTTCCTGATGTTTCCTAAAGGTGACTCGTGACAAGGATCAACATAAGGTCGGCTGGTGTCCCTACTAGTCTAGAGACTCTCACCACAGCCACCAGCCAATCCTCAGCTGCATGTGGTCCGTCTCACCCCTGAACCTGGGTGGCCTCTCATACTGGAACTCATGCAATGCGCTCATGTGACGTGCACTCTCTGTTGCTGGGGATGGAGGTATCGGTGGCCCAACAGGTAGTGGTACCGCTGATGCCTCCATTGTGATGGGGCCCTACACTGAAGCCTCGTTGCTCGGTGGGATGTCATCTCATACATCTCTTAGAACCCTGGATGGTTGTCTGTGTGGAGGAATCCTGAAAAGAAATAGGTACTCCATGATAAATATGTTATACCTGGTGAGATAAATCAAAGAGATAACAAAGAAAACTCTTGAAAACACACACACACCATCAGTGTTTTCATGCAATGATTCGGAAATCAGTAGTCAGGGTCCTGGTGTATGGATATGTCGGCCGCCACACCAACAATGGACTCCCGAAACTCAGAAACACACTCTGGTCCTTTAGCACTATTGCTTCACAGAAAAGAAAGATCAGAGTCCTATGTTCTGCGGTAGAACCTCCCTCTGATACCAATTGGTCATGACCCGTCCCCCGGGGCCCGTACTGTGACTACCCCAAGCCCGCCTTCCATAGGCCTAGGGTTGGAGAATAGCACCAAAGACATAAAATCCCTAAACTAGGAAGCTATTGCCTTTATAAACTGAAAAAACAGACAACAGAGTATGATATGGAAGTAAAACACTAAGTAAAGATGTATACAAACGAATTGATGGATGTAATAGGGGATGGAAAGAAAAGGCCAACAAGAAAGTACAAGTACAACTGAAAAAAGTAAAGAAACTACTGTGTCATCCTCCAGTGTTCCTACCGTAAGGGTAGGTATAGATGACCTCCTCAGTACTCCACGTCCGTCATTCTCCTCCGTGTTCCAACTCGTCATGAGGTCCACCTCTGGTTTCCATCCAGTCCTACCACTCTGATCCTCAGTCACCGTTGTCCATTCTCTGCATCCAACGTAATGAGGTGCGGGCATAGCCCGTGCATGGGTGAGTATAACGATACTTAGTAAGGACCCTATGACACTCAAGGTCTCACAAAAACCAACAAGGATAAACCAAAAGTTATGAAAATGACAGATAACCCCACTTAGGTATATTCCCATATATATAACTAAGTTATCAAGTAATCCATCTCATTCATGAGGAAACAAAAGAGATGCTGACTCAGCTAACATAGGTATAAATATTATGCAGAGAGATAGAGATGATCATATATAGCCACTAGATCATCAGAGCTGTCGGACCAACACATGATCCAGGACGAACTATTTTGTTGGACCAACACATGATCCCGGGACAAAAGTCAGAACTGTCGGACCAACACATGATCCAGGAATAGTTGTCAGAGCTGTCGGACCAACACATGATCCTATACCAACTATTTATTTGGACCAACGCTTGATCTAGGAGCAGAAGTTAGAACTGTCATTCCAACACATGATCGAGGAACAGTAGTCAGTGCATAGCCATCCACAGGGTTTGCACAAAGCATGCTTGATTCTGGAAGGGTCTTATCTTAAATCCAAGATTAGGAACATCAAATAACACCAAGTCCATCAAATAAGTATCTCAATGGTCCATCTCGTCATAGGTGTCTCAACGCAACAGATGAAGTGTCAATCAGACGTTCGGTCTGTGAGTTATTAGATTTTTAGTCTCGGGGGCCCGGTTGGATTCGTATACGATCCAACCTGACCGTATCTCAATATTACCCCGAAATATAGTGGGTTATACTCAAGGGACCATCATGATCCAAGAAAACCTGCACCGCTGACGGTTCTTCAAACGGTCGTCGGGTTCCAAGTTACAGCCAAAGGAAGTAACAGGGTTGGTAATGGGCCCGGGTCTAGCCAGACCTGGTCGGACTGACTCGGCCGAACCCAGTCTGAGCCGACCTGGTCTCCGTCAACCTGGATAGACCCATTAGGTATAACCTAGCCTATTCAGTGGGTCTTCCTATTAGGTTCAACCCGGTCCGTTGGGCCCGGCCCAGCGGACTACGAGGGTGGTTCGGCCCGGAAACCACTGCATAGGCGGCTCGGCCTAAAGGATGGGGCCACTTCGTCCAACACTATGAGGGGCGCGTATCAGCTACTCAGATTAGGAGTATGGGATGGTTCATCCAGAAACGCCTTGAGGGATTCCATGGGTCAGATTGGGAGGCCGGTGGGCAGGCCGGCGGGGCATGGGCAGGCCGCGTGCTAGTGCGGGCAGGGGGTGCGGGGCACAACAGTGAGCACGCAGGCTACGAGGTGAGCGGGAAGCGTGCGAGAGGCACATGAAGTCGAGGGTAGCGCACTGGGAGGCCAGATGGGCACCGGGCCATGCGCCAGGAGGCCGCGAGCAGGTGGTCGGGGTGCCGGTGAGCATGCTTGGAGGACGGCCTGGCACCGGGCAACGCGCCGGGAGGGCGCGGGCAGGCGGCCTAAGCGCCGGGCAGCGCGCCCGGAGGCCGGATGGGCACCGAGCACTACGCCGAGAGGCCGCGGGTTTCTAGCCAGGGCTCCAGGCAGTGTGCTGGGTGGCCGGCTTGGTGCCGGCAGCAAGCCAGTAGGCCGCGGGTTGGTGGCCTGCTCTTCGGGCGGGTCATAGGTTCGGCCGGGGCGCGCAGGGCACCATAGGGGTGGCGCGGTTCACGGAGGCTATGGGTAGCGCGGAATTGCCGTTTCCGCCCCCGTTGCCTCGTTTTTGTTACGTTTCCATGATGGAGAAACATCACAAGATATCACCGGAGGGAGTCAGGCCATGTTAGTTGGCCCGAACCCTCCGCGTTTAGGGGTGATAACAAAAGGCTCATCAAGGGAAGAATATGGTCAACAATTCACCTGCAACAATTCCATTCCAATCATTGAAAGAGATTGAAAAAAATACCAACACGTAATAAACCCCTACTTGGATTTTCAGGCATCCATGGTGAAGTCGTGGGAAGAAGACGTAGTCGTCGTTCGTTGTGTCCGCCGCACGTTTCCACTTCCGAGTTTGCACGACGGTTGTGGAAGTGGCTCCACGTCGGTAGGTATCCGGGAAAGATGTCTGAGGAAGAAGTCCATGGAAGATCATTGTCGACGTTCTTCATTCATTGTTATTCATTGGGAGAACTTCTTTTCTCCAAGTCTCTCCTATAAAAGCTCCCACCAAATGAGAATTTCTAAGCCAAATATAATATAAGTTGTCTTTTATTTTATTGGCACAAAAATTTCTAATTGGAGAAATAAATTAACATGCTCCCCTTAGTTAATTCACGGTGATGCCACTATAAATTAATAGGGGAGGTCAAGAGGCTCCCCTTAATTAAATCACATGCATTGGCGTAATTGATTAATGGAGAGGTCAAGAGGCTCCCCCTCATAAATGAGGGGTGTTGGGAGGTTTTATTCTCCTCCCATTAATAGGGGGTTAAGCCCTGTGAGGTCCCCACCTCATTTATCCTCACATGGGAGGTTGAGTTTGGTTGGGACCCACCACCATAACCTCTCAAGAGAGGTTATGGTGCGATGGCCCCACCTCCAACCTCCATGGAAGTGTTTTAACCACCACACACAAATTAAAAGCTCAAAATAAATTAATGCGTAGGGCACTTTATTTTATTATTAAATTTTTTTGAAATTCCAAAAACTAACTTTCAGTCTTGAGAACCTTCCATAGAGGTGAAATCCTTCTTAATAGAATACCAGCACTGCAAGTTCATTGATGCCCTCATATTTCAATTCCGAGTACTGGTTCAAAATTTATAAAAACCCGCTCATACGTTTACTAAATATACCCGAAAAAAGCTTCTGAAATTGACTCTGGGAACATTGGGCCTCAGAATTAATCGCCGTAAATTTTCACGGACTCGTAAAAATCCCATGTATTAGAAAAAAATATTTCCACTGGATTTCTGGGTCTTTATAGTTATTTTTTTGATGAAAAAGTTAGTGAAGTCCAAAACAAAGAAGATATCTTTGGATCACATATTGAGGCTCATGCATTTGATAGCCATTCTACATCACTTGTTTATTTATATAATTGTTTGAAATTGCAATGGGTCCAAAGTAATTCCCTATAACATGTTCTTATTAATAATAAAAGGGTATCTATTTTAAAGGGATAACAAAACAACACACCATGGTTGTAGTCATCCCTAAATGTGAAAACCATCATTTTTAAATTTTCCTTGTAAATTTATTTTTCCACATAAGATATTACATTGAGAGAATAGGTGTTAAATAAGAATGAGAGCTAATAGTATTTGTGAAACACATTGAGCACTAATTCATTCCCCCTATGAGTGATCATCATCCATCATGTGATTCCTTTATATAGCTATATCTCACGTCATTTAATTATAATTAAATAATCCACACATAATCAATAATACAAAACAATTCAATATTCCCATATTTACTTACGTTCCTATCATTAAATTAATATTAAATTTAAAATATGATTAATCATGAATGTATCGACAACAATAATAACATCACAAAAACGTGAAAACTAGTCAACCTAAGCATTAACATCCAACCAATTTTGTAAAAATATTAAAATTCTCTTGTGAATAACATCATCCATTTCAAACATTAATTAATTAATTTATTACCATTATTTGGTTAGTTAAATCCATTTTCCATGAAAAAATAATGATAATTAAATATTTAACACATAATATAAAGGATATATCTTGAAAAACTTACTTAAACCATGGATTCAACTATCAATAGTTAAGAATAAGAAAAACCAATGATAAAATTCCATTAAACCCATAATAATTACACTCAAAATTAATACATATCAAATGACCATCAATACAATAATAATTTGCCATGAAAAAATTCCACCTTATCAGATTTAATGAAAATAAAAAATAGAAGTGCAATCAAAGAGATAAGGAATGAATAGAGGATATTTGAAGACAAGGAACTTCAGATCAAGAAGAGATATCCCTTGAAAAGAAATAAGTATAAGATCCAACTTCACCATAAAAGATCACTAAAATAAGACTTTTAATTCCTAGGGTTTAATATTATATGGAATGAATAAAAAAATTGCATGAGGATGTAGGAATCCAATATAAAATATGAGTTTTGGTACTTTAGAACAGGCTGTATAAAGTTAGTATGGGGTTGTACGAATTCATCAAGGGTTCGTGGACCTTACCAGAATTTTCTTTTCACTCTATTCCATTAATACTTTATCCCAATAGAGTTTACGGATTTATTCAAAATGAAAGTTGTCAATGTAATATTATTATTATGTATACTCTTTTCAAAATAATTGTATGGGGTAATGAAACTTTGGCCCCAACCATTCTAAATATCTTAAAAACTAGTGATTACTATGATAATGTTCCTTTATTCCTCAACTTAAACATCATGAATATAATTGTATAGTGAATTTTATGATTTCCATTTTTCCTATGGATAAAAAAATAAACCTTAATCATTCCAAAATTCTTACAACCGCTTCCTTTATGCTCCAAACACTCCCAAAACACAAAATAGAGGATCGATGAAAATCTAGACCTTTACATAGGTATCTATGAAAAAAATTTAGCCATGTATCATAGAGTCATCCCGATAGTGACTTGATGTAAACCCATGAACATACAGCTGAATTATTATAAAATGGACTCATCGATAGAAAAATTACCTATAAATTATTATAATAAAAACCAGGGGAACTATATGCGTTTAGTATCACATGTGTATCACTCATCCATCAAGTTATCACTTAGATAAAAAAGTTTTCCCATGAATATTTCTAAATGTAAGTGAATAATAAATTCAATAAATTAAATAATTATATATTAATTCATTTTAAATAATTAAATAAATCACTTATCAAATTCCAAAACCCTCTAAATAAGTGAAAATTTTTATAATAATATTAATCCACCATCACCCTATAATACACCATTTAAAAAATTGATATCATGGAGCACTATGTCATTCGTATAGCAAAATCACATAAAATTCACTTTTTTCATACCAAACACACATTTAAACATTTAAAAAATCATTGATATCCAAAAATAATTTATATATAAACATAAATAAATCATCCCTAAAAAACAAGTTTAGTTATTTTGTAACAAATTCATAATATAAATTTATTCAAACACGTCACATGCATTAAAAGGAATGAGAATAATCTAGATATATTTTCCTAGAAAAGGAACCTTTGTATTTTTTTGATATTATCAAGTAAATCATGGAAACATCTGATAAAACATATCATAAATAATTAATATATACATTTTATATATTATAAATCAATTTTAATTGCTCAATAAATTTTTTAAAGGAAAATAGAATGGATATAACCACCTAGGAAAAGTAAACACAACTAACATGACTTCACCCAATGAGGTTATCATTGGGGTAGTAATGGAGTTTTTACTCCTAGAACATTAAAACCACCATGAATTTCCAAATATTTTACCTGAAATAGAAAAATACTCTATATTTTAAGAACCTTAGATGAGAAATTAAAGTAATAGAAAGATTATGAGGAAATGAAAAGAGATAAAACAGAAAAGAGAGTGCCTAACCATGTTATTACATTGTTAAATCAAAGAGAAATATCAATGTAACGATATTGGAGAAGGGATAAGAGAAAGATGTTCACTCTATGGGTAAGGCTCAAGATAAATAAGGGAAGTAGAGGGGACTCCCCTCTTTTATACCAATTAATGTAATAAAAAAAACAACAATAATAATAATTTTAATAATAATAATAATATGAAAAGATAATAATAATAATATAAACTTCTAAAAATATATGGAAAACTAAAAAATTTTATATAATAATAAAAATAATAGTAATCATACCCCCATATTTAAATTTCATATTCTAAACACAGAAAATATATGAAAATAATAATAAAAACATCAATTATATATAACAAATCCCTTATAAGTATATTTAATAAATATATGAATTAAAATATTTACAATCACAAATAATATATTTTATAATCACATAAAATCAAATATAAAATATTTATAATAATTCAAAAAAAGAACATAAATAATCTCAGGAAGTCAAAATATTATAAATAATTTTTTATGTTAACTGTTAAGAATGTATAGTCTCTATGCATTGCCTCCAGGAATATATATGAACCATTAATAGCTCAATAACTCTACAACTTGATAATAAATATACACTAAGACTACACACCTACCATATATCACCCATAATTCATAAATATTTAATAAAATATCACTATATTATTTCCAAATATACTATTAAATAATATATATACAATGTTTAAAAAATGGGGTACCACATATGTAGTTCCATGTGCTGGATAAACCACTGGGGGGGGGGTTGATTAGTGATATTTTTCTTTAAAAAGTCATTACATTTTAATTCAAACTCCAAAATATTTTTAGGTTTTAAATTGACTAAATAATTAATCATATTTCTCACCTCACATTCAATAAGGGAAAAAAGTTGTCAGCATAATTTATTTACATGTTTAGGTCTAAAAACCAACTCATTTCTATGTTGGTAATACCCCCAAATAAATAAAATACACTAAATTTAAAAATTTGAATAAATCTAAGGGTAGTATAGGGATATTTATATATATTACACTGTGTTACTTTTTATTTTTTCATCAAAATATATGATTCATTTTCACTTTAGGATTTTAGAATCCAATGGAAGATACTTTACATATTCAATGATGATCCAATAAAGGAAGATATTATTCATCTAATTTGTTTCTTCTACATGAAATGAAAAATATAATATTTATCCACCAATTAATATATTATTAGATATTCTTTAGACATCCTGAAGAATAATAAATAGTAAATAGTATAGATTAAAACTACTAGTCATAAACTCACTCATATCTAGATTGATCCATGTTCATTGTCTGAATACTCTACCACTATTGTTCCTTCTCCCAAGAAAGGTCTCCTGGATTTTTACCCTTCTCTTTCTTCTATAATAAATATTATTTGAATCTAAATGTTATTAGGATGTTATTAAGGTTTTAACAACTTTCTTTCATTATGTAATTCATTATACACACACAAAATATCATGTATATAAATATAAATAAATTATCAATATTTGAAACTAGTGTTTTCAATCATTATTAATTTGACCAGTGAATCTAAATTATTTTCCAACTAATTATGTCTATCAACTAATTTTTAATATCAGATAATTCATCCTCATTAAATACAATATTCATCAAAATACATGCAACTTGATATTTTTTTTCATTGAAGGATCAACTATATGTCATCATTAGACTAAAAAACATTCTCCCGCCACTTTTAAAGAACCTAAATGATGTATTTATTACATACTAAATTAAATAAATCATTTTAAATACCCAATGATCTTGGGTATTAATATAACAAGTGGTATCTGAGTGAAAATAATATAATACTTCACTCATTATCACTTGAAATTATCATCTTCATTCATGCAATTCTTAAGGCTTTACATGTATTCCTTTTACATACATACATCGATCCTATTTCATGGTAGTGCACTTGTTTTCTCATTTAATGTGACTGAACTCCTTCAAATTCATCCTCATAAAACAACCTTGTGCTTAATTAATATTCATATGGTTTTCCCATTTATGAATGCATAAAAATCATATACTCTTACAATGACCGCATGAATATCACAAAACCTCATGAAAAATATTCTTCATTAAAAATTATGAATACATGTTTTCCTAATAATCAAATGTCATCAATTTAAATATGTATTCTCACATAGACACCACATTTCTAATTGAAGATGAAATACTCAAATTTCATGGCTTGTCTCCCATTCATGTGTTGACTTGTGAATCCTGATGAATGAAATTTCTATGAACTTCATTCCTAACTGAATTTATATGTAATTCAAATTAAATATATATTTTGAAACCTCATAGAAGTTTATTTGAAGATTTGTGTTGTAGCATCATCACACATGGTAGTTGTGTGTCATAGAAAATGTTAGCTTAGTGTAACTCACAGAAGATCATACTATTACATAATATCCATATGTGGTCTTTATTTTCATATAATGTACAAGTTTTTTAGACCCCATGGAGGATTATTTATTACAAAATATATATCTTGTGGTCGATATTCACACTCATGGAAGCATGGATCTCATCCCAACCTCAACTTTTGACTGGGTTTATTTTTTGATCATTGAATACCACAATGGGAAGATAATAATTATGTGGATTGAATATTTGTTACTGCCCCATTTTTTATGAAATACCTATGTTTAGTAAACCCTAATATTAGGAGATGGAAGATGAAATATGTGATTGATAAAATAGAATTGATCAATTCAGTTTAATTGTTTTCTTTATTTGTGTATCATATTAATGGGAGAACAGTATGTACCCCTATGAGTCCGACAAATATTATAACTTATCATATCCTGTAATTAATAAATCATCACACTCTATTGAACCCTTAGTAATGGACCGAAGGTCGTTTATCTAATACACTACACACCCGACTCACTCCACCATTCCACCCGACACAGTGATTCCTCCCACTCCTGTTCACACTGTGTGTATATTGTGCATACCATGACATTATCTTAGGATCCACTATAAAACCTTTCACCTTGAATTATTAATGATGGTTAGAAGTCACATGGGTGAGTATAGCTCCAACAAGTTTGGTTGAGATGAATCTTGGATTTATAATGTATAGAAATTTTTTATTAAAATCACAAAAAAAAGTTATTAAATATTTCAAAAATACATAAGTCCATCTCAAATAATATTTCACTTTATCATATTTTCTCATGGTAGAATATCAATATTTTTTCTTGGCATTTAATTTGACACCATTAAAAAATTTACTCTACTTCTCAATATTCTCACTATCTTTACCCACAACAATTATTATAATTTTTTCATTGATACATACAATTTATTACTAAACACAATAAATAAATGAGTTGAAATATTAATAATGGTTCACAAATCATAAAATATTTCCTTTTCTATATAAAATTGAAATTTATGAATAATCCTTAAGAACATACATGAATGACATCTAATAACTTCATCATGAATCCATAACAATATGCTATGCATCACCATCACCATCAATATATGAATATTTAAACATTGAAAATGAAATAAAATAATTCTTGGGAACTTTAATCTCCTCTTTTAATTTTTTGGAAATACCATAATTCATTAATATCAATATGTTTTCCATTGATGGATTATTTCTCCCCATTATTGAAAAATATAAAATGGTTAATTTAAGGTCCATCCCAATGTTTAATCTACCTTTATAGGAACTCATATTATAATCCACTTATTTCATGTATAAATAAAAAACATTTTCCTCTTGATATATGGATGACAAAAAATGTTCTTCTTATCAATGAAAATTTAATTACTCTACTATAAATCTATATTTTATCTCCTAGTATATAAATCAAGAGATATATTATTAAGGTTGTCCATGTTGTCCATACAAATTCACCAAAAAGTGATATCATAATCATAAAACACATCATATGGGTACCTTATAATAGATTTATCAATAAAAGACATAATCCTTTAATCCGTTTATCAAATGTGTCAAAATAATTCAAGTGTTGATCATTAAATCCCTATTTGTTTAATATTTCTCATCAACCAACACCCCATGATAGTTTTGTTTAATAAAATATAAATATTGGGATGTATGTGTAATTTGATACCTCTTTATTTATGTTTTTAATGTGATCTAGAAATTCCACATCCACTGGAAGTTTCAAATATAGCATCAACTTCTCATGTTAGCTCCCCATAAAGGGATGTGATCTTTTCCTTCATCAGGAAGTCTTATTTTAAATAGTACTCCATGAAAAATATCATCTTCTATACTATTAAGTGTTTCTAGACCTAAAACATTTTTCTTTTAACTCCATCCATGTTATCATAATTAAATACCCAAAATATGGAATATGTAGTTACCTCTTAGTGTCTTAGAAACAAAATTCAAACTGAAAGGGTCATCTCAATTTGATCCATTTTTTTCTTCCAATCTCTGCAAGGTAATATTTAATTGGACTCTTCTTTCTATTCCATGCCTCATACACTAGATCGTTCTCTCTTCAACTTATTCTTTGCGTGGAATATGTTTTTACACCTCATCCCTCAACATATTAATTTTTTTAGTTATTTATAACTTTATATAAATTAACAATTCATCTTTCGAAATGACATTATTTACTTAAGGCTCAGTATTTTTTTTCGATTCCTCTTTCTTTTTATCAAGTGTCAATAGATTTATCCAAACAACTAGGCACTCTTTTATGAAATTATCTATCTTATTCAAACATTCACATGACATACCAAATTTTTTATTTTAAAATATCTTCCATTTTACTCCATAGGTAACATATCTTTTAATCATATCACTATTTTCTATGACTAATATCCTTCCATATACAATCTACCACATACTTATTAAAGATACAGAAATATATTTTGTGTTTGAAACCTTGTCAAAAATATTGTCATAGGAATCCTCCAATGAAGTTTTCCTTATATTCTCATCGGAACTCCCTCTTGGTTCATTTTACATTCCTAATAGAGTCATACTGAACTGGTAGGAATACACATTGTCTCCATTCATTCCAAAACACTAGTAAAACAATTCAAATATTGATTTTATAGATTGGTTCTATATATATTTATGTTTTTGTTACTAGTGTCTAATTTCAAATAATGCCATATTTTTCCTGAAGGAAGTAGTTCTCTTGGATCATATCTTCTTTAGTTTTATGTGGGCGATTTCTTCAAATATATCTTGGTATTCACCATATTAATTATGTTTTTTCACCACCATAATTAAATCACAGATTTATGTTTTTAATATATATATATATATATTTTCCTTGGTGTTTGTAGTATTGATTTTTTACAATTTTGAGAACACTATCCTCAGAGATTAATTAATCATTTTATGAGTAATCTATATTTGTTTAACTCATACATAATAATGAGACATATGGGCTGTGTACAACATTTTTCTGTAACCTTTGTATCAAATTTTTATTCAATATCAAATATGATTTTCCCTTTGTTTTCTATAAATAATTTTTGAATCATGATATCATCAACATAGACTACCATTTTTATATCTAACTCTTTATTCTTATTAGTTGCATTATTATTATTAATATCACCTTTTTCAATGTATGTCTTCTTAAAAATTTTCTGTATATATTTTTAATTCTTTTTTGAGCTATGTAATCTTCTGAAGATAGGATTGAAACTTCCTTATAAGTTATAATCATGCTCAATCCTCTCATTTCGATCATCATTACTATTATATTAATCAAATCCTTTTTCAACATGAGTAAAGAAGTTGGGATCATTATTTAATTAATAAATTTATTTGTCTTATTCCATACTACTCATTGAATTTTTTTCATTTTCTAATAAAAAGATTATTATTATTATTATATTTCATTCTTTCTGATCCTTCTCATAAAATTTTTATTTTAAAACCCACTTATTATTATTATTTTTGGAATATATCAATGTCCATAAAAATTCTTGAAACTTATAAATAAATTACATTTACCTTATAATTTTTTATTTTGACCCCCTTTTATAAAAGATACATGATTTTGTTGTTATATTCATAAAGATACTGATGATCTAATTTATTAAATTCAATATCCTATTATTTTTTTTACATTCCCTTTTCACATGTCTTAGGTAAAAAAATTTTACGTGGATTTTTTTGAAGACTAGACCCTTCTTTATTTCTTATGTTTTGTGGACATTTTAAAGTTCATCAATGGTCAAATATTACATATTGTTAAAAGCTAAAACTGTGGGATAAAATTTTTCTAGGAACTTTTTCATAAGTATCCTTATAATAATAGATAACTTTATCTTCTAAATAAATCATCAAAATTTTGTGACCATTTAATTTACCCTATTAAAAAAATAATCAAATTTCTCATCAATAGCAATTTTTTTCTTCTAAAATTTTTCCGTGATCCTTAAATTTAGTTCATTGAATTTGATATTTCCCCCATTATCACTTATCAATTTTTAGAAAATTTATATATACATCTAAATAACCAGGACCTTGGTATAGAATTTATTTGATATACACATTATGATGGAATTTTTTGCTTTTTTATTCATCACCATATTTCTATTTTTAGCATGACTCACCGATTTATATTCACAAATTTGTGGAAAAACAATAGTTATAGAAGTTATGACTTCTAGTATAAGTAATATGATGATTCATAATTTTCCTCTAACTATTGTAGTTTGTACCATTGAATTCTAGAACTCATTGACCATTCATTAAATTATGATTCTATATTTATTAAGTTGAAATATTCCTACATCTTTGGAGGGGACTTTGTTACTAATTCCACTTGTAGTACCCTGGGCCAGATAAACCACTCGGGAGGGGGGGGGGGTGGGTGGTGGGTTGGTGGCTGGGTGAATTAGTGGAATTTATTTTTTAAAAAATAATTACCTTTTAATTCATCCAATCAAAATTTTTAAGGTTATGGATCCACTTAATAATTTCTCACATCCCACAACATTTGTATAGTAAATAAATTAAAGATGTTATTACATAGTGTTTACAAGATTAATCCTAAAATAATTATACTTTATATGTTGGTTATACCCCCAAAATAAATTCTCTATTATCTTAAAAATTATTTATAGCCAAGGGAAACCCATTGCTATCAACGCGGATCTCAATGTGCTCCCTTCAAAAATTTCCTTTCAAAATAGAATCAACTATGTTCCCAAGATTATACAATCCACTTGAAGAGACATCGTTTATTTAATAATGTTCCCAAAAAGAATAGTCATTTCTATCTACATAGTTTATTCAAAACCACTTGGAAATGTGATCTTTCACTGTGATAATATGAATCGGAAAATCCTCACTTTTTCCTGCTTCAAGATCATAAATAATAACCAATTGTTCTTCAAACTTTTGGTCTCAAAAATCACATAGATCATAAATTATTCAATACATTCAGTTGAAAACATTAGTTGTAGTTCTTGTTATAAAAAAAGTTATTTTGGATTTATACCCTTAATTATTTGATAATAGATATTATTAGAATCTTAAAATTATTAGAATGTAATCAAGGCACAATTATCAATATTTTTTAACCATCATCAATATATAATGAAAAAAATATAATATATATAAATTTACAGTAATTTTCATTATTGGAAGTATTTTTTTTAACTAATTATTAATTTGGTAAATGATTGTTAATTAAATTTTTAGTAATTTTATATATTAATTCATGTTTAATATTAAATAGTTTCTCCTCAACGATTTCAGTGTGAATTATTATATTTGAATCATGATATAATTCAATTTATGTCTTGATGAAATTGCATCATCACACTTAATGAATATCTTATATGATTTTTAAAAAACCTCTACAATTAATGAATTGAATCCTCAATTAAATAACACATTTTAAATACACATTGATCCAAAGTATTAATATATCCCATGGTTTCCAAGCAAAAATAACATAATCCTTCACGGATCCTCATGTGAATTCATGATATTCATTCATAGAAAGCATGATGCCTCACATGACTTCCTTCATCATGAATACATTAAACCTGTTCCATGGATTTAGGTATAGATTCACACAATTTTCTTCATTTCATATGGATTAAATAAAATGAAATATAATATTTGATATAACCATGTTATAATTTTTTATTCATGAGATTTTATCAGCCATGCATGCATCAAACTCTTATATTCATGCATGGAATTTTTCAATGTTTCATAGAATCCTGAAAATATATTTTCATTGAAAAAAATTTATACTCATTTCCCCAATAATCACATGAATTCTCTTCAAATCTTGATTCTCACATGAACACAGTGTTTTAAAATGATGATGAAATACATAAATGCTGTAACATGTCTATCTTGCATGTATCAATAAATTTGTCATGATGAATGGAAGGTATATTCCATTAATTCATCATGGAAGGTCATTGCGATCCTCATATAATATCCAATCTAATACCTCATAAAACCTTCATGGACGCTTCGTGCTACTTCCCCATCACACAGGGAATGCCTATGTCACAGATGGGTTGTTATTACTATCTCTCACAGAATATTATCATATTATGAAATATCCTTTCACAATATTAATTTTCATGGAAGGTTTGAGATTTCAATCCCTTATAGAGGCTTATTAATCATATAATATCTATCTATAAATGATCCTCATACTCACAGAATCACATATCTGATCTCATCCTAAGAATTAGACATTGAATAATTTTTGATCTTTGGAGGTTGGATTCGCTTGATCCGGTGGACATGGATTGAATAATAATTACCAGATCATAGCTTACGAAATTCCAACACGTAGTAAACCCTAATTCTAAGTGGTAGAAGATGAGATAATTTATTTATTAGATAATTATGAACAATTTTATAAAACCTTAATTATTGTATGAATATATTTTTAAAGTAGGAATAATACAAGTTCATTAAAATAAAACATTCTTATGACTCCATAGCCCTCTTATTAGCAGACCATCATACCCCATCGATCCATTGACCATGGGACTAAGGTAATCTTTCATATACACTTCATAGAATACTCATGATTCTATTCCACCCTACATGGTGGATCATCCCTCTCATGTGTATTCTATGAGCATACTATACCTCCCACATAGTCTTTTAAGATCCACTATTCTTTCAGCTTCGTTGAGTAGGTCATGAGGGATATCTATCACACAGTTGACTATATCTCCCATTATTTTGGTTGAGCTGTCCACTTAGCTTTCTTCGTGTTGGATGTTTTTACTAAACACTTAACAAATGTGAAATTAAATATTTCAACATAAATTAATTCTATCTCTAATTAAGTTCAACCATATAAAATTTTCTTATGAAAAAATATTAACATTTTTTCATGGTCTTCAATTTATCTTCATGAAAACATTTCATAGACTTATCATTATTATTAATAAATTAGTTCCATAATTATTCTTCATCCTTATATATTAGTATATACAATTTGATACAAAATATGATAATAAATTATTTAAATATTAAAAATATACCAATAATCACAAAATATTTCCTTTTCCATAGAAGATATATTGGTAAAAATACCTCATGGTATCTTGTAGCGTTTTTAGGTCAATTGTTTTTATTGAAAAATTAGTTTGAAAAGATTTGTTGTGGAGTTATAGCATGATTAATGAAAATGTAGGTCGATATTAATTTGAGATAAATTAATGGATTCATTCTTAGGATATACAAAATTTTGTATAAAAGGGGACATAGTTTCTAGTGTTTTCAAATTGTTGGGGTCAAAAATTTGGAGGATTAATTAGACTTTTAAAAAGTTGGATTCCTCATAATAATATAGAAAATTTATTTATTTTATGATGGTTTTATTTTTCACAAATGTCAGGTGCATCATGAATATTCTACATTTCATGAATATGTGGAGGTCTACGAAAGATGGTTGATCACAAAGAAAATATGGTAATATATTATAATATGAGAATAGTTGTTAATGGGAAAATTTATATGATGTTTTGTGATGGGAGGGAGATTCATGAAAAAGAATTAATAGTTTCATGAAATGGACTTAGTGGGGTTGAAGGAATCATAAAATTGTAGAAATATCTATAAATAGGCCTCTAACCCCCCATAGTTGAAGAATCAATCTGGAATAAAAATCCAAAGGTTCAAAATTCAGGAAGGTGATTCACAAATGTTTCTTTGTATTAAGGTTTTCATAATATCATCTACATCACAAAGAATGTGTGTTCATAAAGACTATTTAGTCTTTATTTAAATAGGGATTTTCACAAATAGAGTGAGATTAGAGAAATAAGTGAGAATCATGAAGGAAATCTAAGATTTATGAATTCAGTTCACCTCATAATTGTTCTAGGAATTTATAAATTAGTGAGCTTCAAATAAAAATTTTGGTTTTTGGGATAAGATTGTTTCTGTTATGTATTGGGATGTTTCAGGAAGCTTAGAAAATGTTTTTCTCAAATGTAAATCTTACGTGAAGGAAAAGGAATTTCCCAATAATTCTGTGGTAAATTGGTATGCATAAAGTGAAAGAAATTGGAACAAAATGATAAAAAAATGAAGCATAAAAACAATTTATTCAAGTGATAGAAAGAATATTATTTCTAAGGAGTAGTGAATGCATTTTAGTTAAGAGAGCAGTGATCTTTGAAATTGTGATTAGTTGTGAAAAATGAGGGGAAAGGAGTCCATTCAGAACTTTGTAAAAGTGTTGTACTTTATTTTATTTGATACATAGGTACATTACCTTTGTTTTATCCTTGGATGTATCCTAGTATGGATTAACCGTGTAAAATTATTTTTTCTTATGTATCCTTTCAATTATTCTCATACATTTATATAGGAATGATAATGAACATTGTTTTGTTTAATGACAAAACTAGGCTTGAATGAGAAATTATTTTGATCTATCATACGATAAACCACCCCCTTCTTTGGGAATTTTTCCCTTTTTAGGATATAAAAATAGAATCTTGTCAATAAAACTAATGTAATCTCCAGGATTGAATATAAATAATTCTTCATCAATCCATAAAAATACTCCAAGAATAACCAAAACCTTCTCTATGGACATGTTTAACCACATACATCAAATGAAACACTATGCATTAATGATCTGAGTCATCCAAAGAGGGTGGGGGTAAATCAGGGTGTATTTAGTTTATGAATCTTATTAACTCTTTATTAACTCAACACAAAAATATAATTTCTAAACATTTAACTTATTGTTAATAAGTTGATATATTTATTATCTTTATTTATTATGATCTAGATGCTTCCATTACACCACTCACAAAAAAATGTATATTAATTAAATCAAATAGGGGAAAAATTTACGTTTATACAACAATGTGGCGATAATATTGGACATATAGACATATTAACAAAAATCACGCATTCATTCATTAAAACTTGATATTATAATTATAAATAACTATTTGAAGATAAATAGTCATGTTATTCATACTCAATAACAATCAAATAATAGAAGGAGTTGTGATGATAAGTTATGTCCAATGTGTGTACATGTTCATATAGAGATACATGGTTCCCAGATGGGAAATAATAGTGACATGTTATCTAGATTTATGAGTTGGGTATAATACATAGAATTATAAATATATTTTCACTTATATACTTTATGTGAATGTTTCAAATATATTTCTATTACATGAGGTTAATAAGTATCCATTTATGTGAAAATTTACACATTGTTACATTCATTTTTTCAACATGAATCATTGAATAATATGGGGAAATTGGATATGTTTCCAATCATGGGGTGGGATTTTCTTAAATGGGATATATTTTTTAATCTATTATGTCATTTATTTCATCTAGTACCTTGTTAGAGTACGAATGTGATTATTTATAGACATGATTAGTAGTGTGAAAATTGAGTTACTCATTTACTTAGATGAATGACATGTGATGTATTCATCAAGATGAATAACATGTTTTGTATTCATTACTCTAGGATATTATTTACAGGGAAAATCAAGAATACATGTATCATCTTATAGAAAATTGACATGTTTAATTTCTCAAAGATGTATATGATGTCACATATAAAGGGATTTTATGATTGTATATAATATACGAGAAATATATTGTAGAAAATTATATAGAGATATGTGTTTTTAACAATGATCATGTAAGATATGTTTGTTTCTTGATTTGTAATGATGGTTTTTGAGAGGTCTCTCTTTGGTTATGATTGTAAATTTCGAATTTATAATCATTTTCAATGAATATATCTCCCATTGAGTCTCATAAAAAGTTCCCAGATTAAGGATTTATTTTTTTAACAAGTAATTTATTTAAGTAAATTTAAAAAATATTTTTAGAGGATTCCTACAAGAATTTGAATTATGGTTTCACCTGTTATTATATATGATGAGACCTAAAATAAAATTTCGATAAGTTCTATAATAATGTAATTTAAATGAGTATATTCATAGATGTATTCCAAAAATCCTATTATTTATTATATAATATAAGTATTGTTTTATGGTATGTCATAACTATATACAAAGTCAAGAAATTAATTAATATCCAAAAATGTGAAATAAAGTAACTATATGAAAATAATATCCTATTTTGATTGATTTTTTTATGAGATAATGTATTACCTTTTTGGAATGTCATATTTTTCATATAGGTTATTAATGTTCAACCATTACTCTATTCATTAGTGTAATTATAATGTAGTTGAAATGTCTCTCAATGAATGTTTAAATGTAGAATATTTAGTTATTTTTTTGGATATGATTGAATCATGAATGTTACCTATGATATAACAAGATATTTATGAAGAGTGTTTGTGAAATGTTTGGTTTAACTCATCCCTTAATGTAATGATATATTTATAAACAAAATATATATTTAATGTTGTGATATAATTATATCATCATATTATATATTGGGATAGGAATGAAAAATATTAATATACATGGAGAGTTATACTCTAGTGGTGTCTATCACTGAGAGTGATATAGGAATATCATATGGTGAAATATTATTGTGATAAAAGATTCAATATACTATCATTACAATTCATCAACCCAAGAACCTGAAATGGACATCTTAATATAACTAGTTGATCATTATGGTATTTATAATACATCAAAATGAATATTCATGTTTTAATCCTTCAAGGAGTGTCTGTATAAAGTTTACAAAATACATTAAATGTGTTTCACTATTACGGGAATTTTTAATTTTTTATGGTATACCACTTGGATATTACAAGGAGATAATATTCAAGAGAGGATAATCCCATGGATAAGATATATATATATATATATATTATATTCAAGAATTACCAAACATGAAGCGCATTATTTTTATATTTTTCCATTATCATCAAGGTTTAAACCTGCCAGAGATAGAGGGTAAAATAACCTACCAAGAATCATTCTTTGTGATTCTCATAACTAGTTGATACATTCAATGGTGAGAGATTGTTACTTATCATTAAGGGATTTTCAAAAAATATTGTGATGATTCAATTATAATATATGGAATATTATTCATATTTCATTATTCGTTATTCTAAAATACTAATTCCATATCTAATGGATATGGTCTTTAAAAGTATTCCATTGTATTTGGGAATGTGTATGGTTATAAAAATCATTCAATAGAATTTAGTCAACTTTTATAAAGTTTAGAAGGATTTTTTTAATTTTATAAAAACATTAATTTCTTTGGAGAACCTATATATCATAGATAGTTGTATATTGATAACTTTATATGCGGAATTTGATGGAAATATGTTGAAGAATTGTGGATGTTGGTCATAGTATAATATTCAATGATATAATATTTTATTTTATATATATTTCTTGTTCATTCCTTATATTAATGAAATAACTAATCGTGGATATGATATGACATATCATATTCCATGATATAATATAGAATATGGATTTTCAGTGAAATATTACTAGCGATATAGAGATATGGACACAATTAATTCATAAAAAAATTCATAATAAAAAATTTTCTTATTTGGGGAAAATGTCCATTCCCTATATTATAGTGATCGATATGTGAAATCATCATATATAGTATAGTGTAACATCTTGTTACATTTATTCAGCTATTTTACTTCACATTACTTGTTTTCTAATTTAATTGGGTGCGTCATTGGATACCCATGGATAAATAACATTTAATAAAAAAATTAAGTAATGTTTGGGGATGTATGTTTGTTTGAATTAAAAGATTGAGATTATAAATGTGTTGATATATTTATTGGGTTCTCATGAAGTTTAGAAGAATCCGTAGGTGGTTTGTGTATTTATTTAGGAATCTGCATTTTTCGCTATCTGTGAGAAATTTACTCATCACAAAATTGGAGTACACAATTTATAATGATTCCTAAGATCATGTCCTGAGATAAGTACAAAACCTGAAAGAATACATGTCACATTATAGTTACATGTTGTGTAATGTTAAAAGAAGAGTTTTATTTAAAAGTATATGGGTTATTCATCATATGTGACCCTCGAGGATTACATAGCATGTAGATAGATTAGATTCCACGTATGTGTTGAAAACATTGATTCTACGGTTCTTATAGACTAATATGTTGATTCATTATTTCATAGATATATACTGTATCAACCTAGGTCTCTTATATAGTAATTTTTAGAGCCTCTGTTTGATCTATACTTATTCCTACAGTGGTTGATCACCTTTTTGATTGGGTTTTATCTTCCAAGTTTATTAATCCATTCAACTTATTAATTTCCTTTGTTAGTTGTAGAAACATTTCATTTATATATTGGTTTTTCGGATCAATGGTGATTCATCCTTTGTTTCTCTTAAAGATCCCTAGTTTGATCTTATTTAGGGGGCAATCCTTTTTCAATTGTGGTGTGACATGCATGCATTTTTCATGGTATGTGTAATATATTCTCCTCACTGACTCTTTTTGATTAATTGAATCAATTATTTAATGTGTAAATTTATTCTATGGACTATGTTTTAATTATTACACTCTTCTTGATAGTGGATCCCTTTGTGGTCATGTGAGATCCTGAGATTAAGGTAGGTAGTTCCATCTTCATCCTATGTTGGTGCACTTCATTGATCATGTTTTTATATAATTTTTTATTATATGAAATGGCATTATATGATTGATTTGTTTTGTGTTAGGAAACTAGGATTTTTTAAAATATGGGATTCTCCTTGTTTTGGTTAATTAAAAAGTGTTTTCGAAGCATTGTGAAATGTTATTCAAATCATGAAATGATGAAATGGTTTGATTAATAGGTTTTTGAAATTGGGAACTTGTGAATCTATATTTAAATTGGTGGATATTATTCTAATAGGTTTCATCCATTATAATGGGGTTTTCTCATGTGGCTCTACACTTCTCTCTAGGATCATTGTTCTAGGGACTTGTTATACCTGTTGGGGGGGTTAATTAAAATGAGTATTCTTATACTATATTAACTAAGTACATATGTCTAGTGTCTTGATGTGTACACTATTGTTTATGTTTGGTATGATTGCCCATGTTTTCCTAACCTAGTGTGATACATAGTGTTATGTTTACAGTGCTTTTGATTAAGGATTTATACCTTTTTATTGTAATTCTATGGATTTGATATGAAATGTTTTGAAAATATATATCTATTGTGTTATATGGAAATGAAATTTCTTTAAACTGATTTACCTGATTCTTTTGGAAATGTAGGAAGTGGAAAATTATATTTTTTTCAATGATTTTGATATAAAAATTGTTAAAATATTATAAAAACTTGTTTTCATTAAATTTGAGAATTCATGGATTATTATTCAAACACATGATATGGAACACCAATCTAGTAACCCACTAAGAATGTTATTTCACACCCTACATAACCCTTCACTAGTGTGTAGACCTAGTTATGTCATTAGATATAGGGGTAGGGAAGGTGGTGTAGTGAGGTAGTGAGTTTTTATTTCAACCTTGTTTTGGGTAGATAATAATGAGATGGTGGGAGTTTCCCACATTATCCCATTGAGCTGTTGGAGTAGCTATTCAGATTTTTAGTCGTTTTTAGTAAGACATTTTACTTGGAGACTGTTTACTAAATATTTATTTGTATATATTACATTATTTTTTTTTATTTTTTAGAACATATTTATACCTTCCACTATTTATTTGTTTTAAATATTTATATGAAATGTTGTTTCTTCAGTTTGGAAAAAATTTCCAACTTTGACTGTTGTTTGATTCCCAAGAACTAGTCTCCATATTCTAGGGTATAAGAAGGACACTCGGGTAGGTTTTAAATCAGGCCAGTTACTTGTTTTAGAGGGTATTTGGGACAAGTTTTTTACACATTTGTATCAACGGTGGTATGTTGCTAACATTCCTTATCTTGAGATGTTTGGTAGACTAAAGATAAGCTTTATGGTACATTAGAGGTATATTTCAGTGAGTTCCTAGAAAACTCTTTCTGTGACAAGACTCTAGTTTCCTTGGGATATTGGGATGTGATTCATATATTTTAAGTTCACGATGTTACTCTATATTTTATATGGTATTTCTAATTTGAAATATGTTTCTTCTATTTTTATCATTATTTTTCTTTCAGTGTATAGCAGTATGACTCAGATATGTGTTCTATGAGATTCTCCAGAGGGTGAATCTGATGCTCCTCATTGGAATCCATTGATGTATTAAATCTTTATTGAGGTAATAATGTTTAAATTTCTTACTGTCCAAAATAATATACCACAATATCATAATGTAGTTATTGAGGTACAAAAAAATGATATAGGAGAATGAGATTGATCATAGGATATCTTTCATTAGAAGCTACCATCTTTTATGGGAACAATGAAACAAAATGAGGAGGATGACTAACTTGAAAATTTTGATCAGATCTTTGAATTCCTCGTTACACCTCAGAGTATCAAAGTGAAGTACACGGTGTTTATACTTTAGGGTCCTGACAAGAGTTATTGGGATACCATTATACAAAAGGATAGGAATGTGGGATTGGAAAGGAAGGGTTTCAAGTATCTCATATTCCAGTAAACTTTTCCAGAGTTGTTGAGGATGGAAAATGCAGGAGAGTTACACTATTTATAGTAGATAGAGCATTCAGGGTTGTTGGAATGTAATAATTTTCCCAACTGGTTTGTTTTATTCAAGTGGTAGTGAATAAAGAATAGATGAAATCTTAGATGTACCATTAGAGGTTGTAACTAAATGTCATATCTTAAGGGTTTATGCGGAATTTGTTTCCCATATTGTGACAATATAGAGGTTCCCAATAGATGTGATGAATATGGAAAGAATAGGTGGATGTTTCTCCCATCTCTTTCAGCTAGTTTCATTTTTCGTGTAGTTATATAGAAGAAAACAGTGTCTCTAGATCATCACAAGACTGGTGGAGGAGGTTATTAGTTATAAGCCTCACATAAACCTTCTATTACAACTAAAAGTTTTTCTTTGACATGCTATATATGGAAATGGTGGGAACACCTCTTAATATTTTACTTCACTTGTGAAAATGTTTAATAAATGAAAGAATTATGGTTATCTACACTATTTCAATTAGGATATGTATACTCCTTGATATAGAAACAGATTGTCACATCCAAATGATACTATGGAAAGTATGATTTTTATAATAATAAATGGCTCCAATGAAAGACCTTATGGGTGAAGCACCTTTACATAGTAGATAAGTTTCAGGAGGAAGTTCCCATGGGTCCAATGACAATGATATGTGCCATCTTTATTTCTTCCTTTGTAGTAATTGGTTTATTCAAAACAGGGGCTTCAAACTCATTTATATCTAACCTTTTTGTTGATATTCTTAAATTTCTAATGGATCTTATGTCGTTTGTTATAGATTTTTTGACAAATCTTGAGAATAGGAAAGAATAGTGGTATCGATGTACTTCTTGTGAGCTATTGATCGATAATGCGGCGTTAGTCTAGGATTTTCTTCTTATTGTTCTAGATCTATTTGATGTCATCATTTGGATGGATTTTCAAGTTTCTTATACTGATAAGGTTGATTTTTATCATCAGTGTGACCCATTCCTTGTGGCTGATGGGAGATCACTAGTGTTTCAGGGAGAGTGATATTTGTGGTTCGGTCATGTCAGACCGACTCCTAATGCTCTCAAGAGTTTGTTTTCTTAAATATTAGATGTTCCTGGTGACATCTCTCTAATTTTGGAACTTCCCCTTTCTGTTCAAGAAATTAATGACATTTTACAACATGATTTCTATGGTATTCCTCCTTAGAGGGATGTAGAGTTCTCAAATGACCTGGTTACAACTACACAACGGATATCAATATCTTCTTATCATATGGAACCATAGGAGCTAAAATAACTAATGTCTCAATTGAATGGACTAAATGAAAAGGTTTCATTTTCCATATTACTTCACCTTGGGAAACCCTGGTTTTATTTACCATGAATTAAGATGGTTCAATCTAATTGAGTGTGTATTATCATATATTGAACAATAAACTGATTAAGAACAATTATCCTTTTCTGGTTGTGGATGATTTTTGTATCTCTTAAATGGAGAAAAGTGTTCTCTGTAGATTATAAATTTTTTCAGGTTTTCATCAGCTTAGAGTCTAAGAGTTTGATATATTGAAGATGTATTTACAGAGTTGGAATGAAAAATAAAAAAATCTTGTGATTCCATTTGGTATGAATAATTATCCTATAGTAGTTATGTATTTAATGAATCATAAATTCAATCTGTATCATTCTAGTTTTGTGGTTGTGTTCATTGATGATATTTTTTATTCAAGATCTTATAATGAGAGAGAGAACCATTTGAGTCTGGTTTTTGAAATTATCTACGGTAACTATTTTTATTAAATGCATTTGAATTACAATTTAAATATTCAATAAGTGAAGTTCTCAGGGCATGTGATTTTTGGTCATGGCTAATCCGTTGATCCTAAGAAGGTAAATGTAAATTTTTATGGGAATAAACACATATTTTAGTTGATATTTAGAGCTTCCTTGGTATTTCATGATAATTTCAACAGTTCATAATGGTTTTCCCTGTGTTGGTTACACATTGGATTAATCATATAGGGAAAGGGGTGGAATGGACTTGGGATGAAAATTGTTAGTCTTCTTTTGATGTGTTGAAATGACCTCTAACATCAGATCCTATTATAATATTAATAGGAACTAATACGGGGGTTATGGTTTTATGTGATGCTTTTGGGGATGGCTTGGGTTATGTGATTATGTAGGATTATTATGTGGTGGATTATAGTTCATGTCATATTCGAACAGATGAGAAGAATTACCCCAACTCCTGACATAAAGATTTATTAAATTATGCATGAAATTTATTATTGGTGGAATTATCTTTTTGATGAATGGATCATATTATTTTATAACCCTATGAGTTTAGGATATATATTTTCTCAAAAGGAAAGAAATCTTAGACTGTTGTATTGGGTGAATAATTTTAGACTTTTGATATTGACATCTCTTACACCTAGGGGAATGTGAATGTAGACCTAAACACCCTCAATAAGAATTTGTAATTTCAAGATATTTTATAATCAAAGGAGGAGTGGAACCTTATACAGATTTTTTGATTAGTTTCATTTAGATGCACATAAGGACGTTTTAGGGATTTTTACCAATTATTTATTATCATAATCACTTCATGATATTATTATATATATTTAGTAGTAGGATGTCAATTTTATCAAATATATAAAAACACTATATGTTCAATGACCGTTTATAGTTGGTCTCTCTCTTTTGTGGGAATTCTCAGTTGTAGGGATTGATTTTTCATTCCCACATCTATGAGGATATTAGTTTTTTTATTATCATAATTCATCATAGTCAATTCATTTGGGAACTAAGAATATGTATTAGGGCATGATATGAGAATTTTTTAGGCTAGGTATAATGTGTGATATTACTGATTATGTGTTACACTGTTATACCTATAAAAAATTTAAGGTATATCAGTTGAATCCTTATGGTTTTATATAGTCACTTCTAGTGCTAATTTGGAAATGGGATAAGTTATCCATGAATTTATTATTGGATTACCATAGAATCTATAAGTGAAGAATTCTATTTGGGTTGTGATTGATCAGTGAAAAATATAGCTCAATTAATTCCAACTTGTTCCACTGATGATGTTTAATATCTGGGTAAGATATATGTGCATAAAATATTGTGGTTACATGGTCTTCTTATACCATTATTTTAGAAATGGATTCTAGGTTAAATTTGAGATTCTGGAGGAGTATCTAAGAGGTAATGGGGTCTCAGGTCAGTATGAGTAAAACTTATCCTCGAAAGACAGACGGTCTGATGAGGCATGGTATTCATATAAAATGGATATCTTTTGTGCATGTGACTTGGATTTTTCGAATCATGGGAAAACCATATAGGGATGAATGAGTTTTCTTATAATAAAAATAATTAGTCTTCTATCATAATGGGACATTTATAGACTTTTTATGGTCACTAATGAAGATCCTCGTTTTTGGAAATAGGTTGGAATAACATATTTGGTGGGACCAAGTTTTATTTAGTGGATATATGTTATAATTTAGGATATACATTAGTGTCTAGTTATAGCTCAGGTTTAGAAGAAAGCTTATGTGGATCAACAGTTTCTTCCTTTGGAGTTTCCATAGGTGATTAGATTTTCATGAAACATTCTCCTCAGTAGGGTCATCAGAGGCATTGATACATGGTTATGTTGTCTCTGAGATATGTTAACCCATTTGAGTTCATTGAGAATGTGGGGATGATTACTTATCAGTTGGTATTTTTGGATCTTCTGTGTGGGATTCATGACCTTTTCTACATATGATAGGTTAAAAAATATTATCCAAAACATTCTCAGGTTTTGAGTTCAGTGGAGCTTGAGTTAGTGCCTTATGTTTCTGTTATTGAGTAGTTGGTGGAGATCATTAAATCTAAATTGATATTCTTTAATGGGATTTATAGTCAATTAGTCATAGTGTAATTGATGCATATATAATAATCTCATGATACTTGGTATATAGAGTCCTTAATGAGGGAGCAGTGGAGTCACCTATTTATATGACTTCTTTCTTTAATATGACTTTACATGGGAAACATTTATTATGGAGGCGAGTTTGTAATATCCATTTAAACACTATTAGGTATTTTAATTCTCTATATTATTTACCTCTTTAAATTGATGAATTTTTGTTCTCCCAGGATTGAGATTATTTTCAGATAAAAATGACCTAATGTTCTAGGTTGTAAGATTTCTTGAATTAATGGAGTCATGGTATAAATGTTTAAGTGTATTTGTATGTTTCTACATGATTTTTGATGATTCCCAATGTGGTTTGTGTTTTCATGTAAGAATATGTAGTTTTTTTATCTATAAATAATTTTTACATCATGTAATGGGAGTACACAATGTGTAATGGTTTTAATGCTGATGTTGTGAGTTGAGTACATAGAATGAATGAATACACTATGTGTTAGGGTAAAATGATGGGAAATGTTAAAAGATAATTTTTTATTATGAATGAAATGGGTTTCATTATATCTGATCCCAAGGATTGATTTCTGTGTAAATGGATTTAAAACCATGTAAGCATCGCAAATAGAGATTTTAGTGTGATGGTCAACTGGTATATTGAATCATTCATTCGCACCACTCTACCCTCATTGCCAAGGGATATTCTATGATTGTTTTTTGATCTCTTCTTCAGTCTGTTTTGATTCATTTATCAATTGATCACAATATTGGTTGGCTTGTATGTCTCATAGGGAGTAATGAATTTTTAACTTCATTGACATTGATAGTGGTAGAAACGTTTGATTGAGATATTGTTTTTTTGGATCCATGGTGATATTTTTTATGTATCACTTCTAGATATATTTAGAGATATTCTTCTCACATCATTACATTATTGGTTTTGGTCTTGAAGGTGTTAGTTATTCTATGTATGTGTAATATATCCACTTCTCCAACACTTTTTTCATAAATTTAATCAATTCTATGATGTGCAGAATGATTCTAGTGCTTCTATTTTTGTTTTTTCATTAATATTTTTTGTGAATCTATTTGTGGGAGTGTATGCCCACTGAGTTTGAGGAGGTTGATTTCATCTGTACTAAATGTTGGTGAAATTTATTTCTTCTATTTTTGATAAGTTATTTTATTAAAACAAATGGTATGTTATGATTGATTTGTGTGTGTGTGGAACTATGTTTCTATAAAAGGTAGGTTTCTAATGGTTTCAGTAAATTAAAAAGGTTTTTCGATGATTTGTGATATGTGATTAAAATAATTAAATGATGAATTTTTTTGATGAATTGGTTTGAAAAATAGGGCACATATGAATCCTTAGGTACTTTGGTAGAAGGTATAGTGATTGGTATTGTACACTATCTGTGGGTTTTCTCATGGGGATCTCCTCTACTCCCTACACCTTTTGTTTTAAGAAATTTTTAGAATTGTTGAGGGGTTCACTTGTTGGGGTGTTCCTATAATATTTAGTATCGATGCATATTTCTAGTGTCTTTATGTGTATGTTATTTTCTATATTCGGTATGAGTGTCCTAGCTTTACAGATCTTGTGTGATCCTTGGTATGATTTTACTTGTGCTTCTACTTTTGGCATGTACTATTTTGTTAATACTTCTATATACATCATATTATTTGTGATTCATGATTTGTGTTGACATTATATATCTTCTCTGATATATGGTTATTAAATCCCTAGAAATTGATTTAGCTTATTTATTTTTGAGAATGAGGAAACAAGAAAAATTAATTTCTTTTTTTGGATTTTGATATAAAAATTGTTAAACTACTAAATTTCTTTATAATCATTATATTGGAGGATTCTTTTATAATTATTCAGATACTTGAAACGTACCATAGGGGTGAGACCCCACTATGCCTATTAGTTACCACCCTACATAACTTTTATGTAGTGTGTAGACCTGGTTATGTCTTTTTAAGAAGGGTAATACATGGCACTACAATGTCGAGGTGGGGTTTTATGTTAGCTTGGTTTCAGATAGCTTGTTGTGAGATAGTGAGATATTTTTCATATTATCACATATAGCTAGTAGAGTCATTTTTTTAATTTTGTAGTCCTTTGAAGTTGGGCTTGTCACTGGGAGAATGTTTTCTACCTTTTTTTTGTTGTTTTACTTCTATTTTTCAATATATACTTTGGAATATATTTATATCTTCCAATATTTCTCTATGTTATATATATATATATATTCAGTTTTTCTGTTTTAGGATGGGAAAAATCATTCCCTCATATTATTTTTTCATTCCCATATGCATGTTTCCAGACCATGGGGATTAGAAATACTCTTTTGGTATATTGAATATTGAGTTGGGTACTACTTTTTGAGTGTATCTAGGCCAGCTTTAAAATAGATAGAGTGAAAGAAGATCCTTGAAATAGAGATATTACAACATGTTTTTGGCCTGTGATATAAGTATTCTTATATCACCAGAAATGATAAAAGTATGTTAGCACAATTGATATATAGTGTTTCAATATTTTAGTTTTTTCATTTATGAGAAAAAAATATAATTTATAAATTTTATATTAATTATGACTAAAATAATTTGATACATTTATATTACATTAAAAAGATCTCATAAATCATTTATAATTATTTATTTTCCAAAATTAATTATTAAAGGGATTTGAAATATTTATTAAAATTATTTTTAATATAAAGTGTTAATATTAAACTCCTTAAATATATATGGTTTATGATTTATGATTTGGATATACTGTGAATCTGTTAAATTTAGAAAATTATTTTCAAAAAATTATAAGTTATTAATAAATGAAAATATAATGTGTTTATATGATATTTATTAAACATTTTTAAATTGAAATAAGATATTATCATTAGAATAATTCATTTTAGAATTTTATTTTAACCATGTAAAATAATTTTGGTGGATAAGATCAAGGGTTTTAATAAACATATAAGATATTGTTTTCAAATATATTAAATTTGTTTACATTATAAAAATTATGAAATGATCTTAGAGAATAAAAATAAGGATGGTTCTAATTATGCTAAATCATATATTTTAAAATAAATGATTTCATAGTCATTCTATGTAGAAGTGAAGTGTAAAGATTTCATATTTTCTATAACAATTTAATGTATTTCTTATCATAAAATATTTACAGTTCATATTCTTTTATAAATGAGCTATAATTTATTTATATTTATATGTTAATGAAAATATCATCATATCTCATGTTTGAATTTATGATATATTAATTTGTTAATCCATTCCCTTATTCATGACTATGAATATTTTATGAAACAAATGATTTAATATTAAGTCTATTTTTTAAAACTATTTCTATTAAATTTCATACCAAGAGTTTATAGAGTTTAATTATAACATATAACATGTGATTTAATTTTTTCAACTAGGGATAGTGATTTGTTGGTTATAATTCAAAAGTGAATATTTAATTATAAATATTATTACATATTTTGAGTTAAAATTATATTTAAACATTGAATTAATGTTATGTATTTATTTATGGGTGTTGGGACATCAGATTTATCTTCCACTAGATTGGGGACTGCACTTTTTTTAAAAAAAATATAGGGAAGAATACTTATAATAGAATACATGATCTTGAGATAGATTTCAGTTTTATTAGTCCTAAATCTTTTATATGAATGGTTTTCATATTTTATTTTTAGGATATGCACATGTACATGTTTTAAATAAAACTATTAAAATTTTACTGTATATTTATAACAAATATGATTTATTATAAGAAAATTTAAATGTTATTGGGACTGGAATTGGTTCATGATCATGATAAATATAAATTAAATAAAACATTACCATATATAAATTTTTTTAAATAATGAAATTAAATATAAATTAGGTTTATATGTAATTACATAGAAAGATAAATTAAATCCTTTAAAAATACTAAGTATTTATTTCATTAAATAACTTTTCATTGACTTGGTCAATCAATATGGGTGAACCAAATAGGATAAGGTTCCCATGGACTATTTTATATTAGGGAAGTAAAAAATGGTTTACCCTAATATTATTATGTTCCTATATCTATCATTAAATTTTCAATAAAATAGGTTAGGTTTCTCTAATAAGATTATGTGAAAAGATTAATGGAAATGGAATCAACCCTTAAATGTGTTGGTGAAGTAAATTTTAAATAAATTGTAACACCCTGGGCTTTCTAAAATTTACAGAACATTTTGATTAATTTTCAATTTTTTCCCCCTAATATGGATTCCTAAAGGTACAAGGATCCTTTCAGGGAATTTGAGGCTTTATTGGTTCCCATAGCCATGATTTTTGGAGGAAACAGGTTGGTTACATGATTATTGTAAACAATGTAACACATTGTTAGTGTTTTTATTAAAACATTCTTGCAGATTTAGTGCAAAAAATCTGTCTACCCGGTCTTTCTAAATATTCATACAAGGCCAAAAAATAGTGAACATGTTTCTGACCATATTGAAGAGGTGTTTTTCATGAGTCACACATAGAGAGTTTAACCATGGGCCTAGCCCCTGTTGGGGGGGGGGGTCCTTAGGATAGTTCATGTCTCACGATTAGAACATGGTTTTCCTAATTGTGTGGTCGAACCATGAAACCCCCTTTTGATGGTGAAATTACATCTCCCCTCATTTATTAATAAATCAAAAATGGTTCTTTTCCTTTAATCTCCATTGAGCCCTCCCATATAAAGATCTTTTCCCATGCCTCAAGAAAGGATTTGATATCTCTTCTGCATCCAAAATCTGAATGAAGTGTCATATACCAAGTAATATCACTACAAATAAAATCATATATAAGATACATTATTTAATATATTTTATATCAATTTTTGGTGAGATCTTTATATGGGTTATTTTCTTCTTTTTTCAGGACATTTTTCTCAATCTCTATTTTCACTCATTCTTCTTCAAATCGGAATCTGAGACTATATGAGTGTTCCTATATTTCTGTAGTGCAGGATGTCGATACCTTTTCAATATGGTCTTATTTGTAATTAAATTATCATCATTGTGTTTATACCAAACCTTCCATATATTTCTCCTAAAATTAATCAATGTATCAAATAATATATTTGAAAATTAATTGTGATTCCAATGTAGCACCCTGTCTTGGTTATAGGATATTAACCTAAACCCAAAAAACCTCTTATATGGGGTTATTCATCTATGTAATCTAAGAACCACCCCTTTAGGTGTGTGATATTTCTACCCAATAGTGGAAGCTCTATATAAATTAAATTATTCAATGAATAGATCGAATAAGAATGTGGTATTGAAAAGGATATTAAATTGGATTTTCCATGTTATGGGTGATTGATTTTTGGTATAAACCCTATCATATCCCTTTAATTATATATTATTTTCTTGATATTTGAAATTTTGATATAGAACTCACAATTGATTAATTATATGGAGAAAGTTTAATTAACGGTATGGCACTGCTCTTGTTTATGACCTGGAACCGATGGGGAAGATTGTGGTATGGATCTTATGACCTCTACATGCACAAATAAATTCAAATGTTAATATACCTATGCTATGGGCACTGGCTTCTTATCCCATACAGTTCTACACTATTCTTAGTAACCTAGGATGAGTTCCTTGTCCTCACAGAGGTCTCATTGGGTTTTACACCATGGGACCTAGACCATGTAAATATGATACTTTATATATATATGGTTCCTATAAAAGCTCATAGTTAGAATTTAAACTATAAACTATTATATTTTGTATTCTTATTTCATCTTTAATAGTTTCACTAACACCTTGTTATAGTTTTATTCACAATATGGAGTTGTTTTAGACCCCATTTGTAGTAGCCTAATAAGAATATACCACACCTAGTTTGGGCTGTTGATTGGTCCCACGAATAGAATTTATGGATGTAGGTAGGTAAATGGGAATGTTTTCATTCATGGATTCATGAGTTTCATATTGCATAGATGATTGAGATTATGGTACTAACCATTGTATCTTTATGTTACTGAAGATATACCTTTTGACTCTTTTGTTTCTTTTGATAAAATATATTGTATCAGTTTCCTTCTACAATGTATGCTAGCCTTTTTTGTTTCTCTATTAAGTAATCATCAATTTTTATATGATGTTGATTTTGTATTTTTTATTATAATAATATTCATGATTTACTTCTACTACATGATATTACCTTATCAATTTTTCCTATATTTTTTCATTTTTTGTCAATGTTATTATTAACTAATCACAAGTTTATAGTATCCCTAGCATACTGTTATGGACCCTCATAACTAGTCTACAACCTCTGGCATATTAGGAGGTGTGATTGATCTAATGTAACAAATCAGGATTGGTTACTAATGATTTTACAACATCCGAGACATTACAAATTGGTAGTAGGGCATGTTTATTTTTCCCAATTTTTTTTACTTTTTTGGTTTGGAAGACAATAGACAAAGATGTGTTAAAATTGGGTAATTAACATATGAATGGGTGTAGCTAACCCACATAATGGGAAAATACATATTGCATGGAATGGGTTTGATGTTATAGATTGTGCTCGTTAATATTCTAATATTTTCAACATTGGATTATGTATATGGTTTGTGGTGTATATTAATATTATAATAGATTTTGTTTTATCCTATGTTAGATATGGAAAGGAACTACTGATCATGCATCATTATAGGCACCATATAAGATCAATATGTCATGAATTATTCCATTCCGTGTTGGTTTCATTTCTTGACTGCATGAAACATGACATATATTCCCTGAGTGATATATTTTTTGTGAAACAAACATTTTTATAGGAAAAAGGGATAATATTATTGGTTATTAAAATGTTATCATCAACCTAAATTTTATTTCTTTTATTCATTGATGGTGATACATTAACTATCTAATTATCAAATGATGGAGTTATATAAATGAGGTTACATAGATTGAATGCTATTTCATTTTAATACATGAATGTCATTGATAATTTAAATATTTCCTATACCTCTATAAATTGGGAATGATTATTAATCAAGTCAAGTAATCTTATATTACCTATTAAATTATGTTATGGAATATAATGTTTTGGATATAATTAGATAAATTAATAATTGTAATTTATAAAGAATGCACTTCTAAAAATTAATAATGACACTTCATTTAGTTGATCTGTGATATAAATGAAATTATTGATAAATAAAAATACACATATATTCATGGTTATGTGAGGTTGAAAATTGAAAATTAAAGGGTCTTACTCTATACCATGCAATTAACACACTATATACCTAGACAACAAACTAAAACAGAGATATTTACCTAGACTCGACTTTAGTAGTGGGTAATATAAGTCCTATATTATGATTATTTATGCTATAAAACACCACCTACAACTGTATTTAAGAGTAGGCAGAGTGGCGTGGCATACTTATAGGAATGCACATACCTATCATATTTTTCCAATCTATTATATTTTTTTATAAAATTATTTCTGAAGAGTGTGTTTGGAATTTATAGTGCTATTCTACCAAGGCATCCTCAAGTCGTGCCACAGGAGTGTAGTGGTGACCATGCTCTATATGTGGTGGGCCATGATCTACTAGTTTTACGCATAGTATTTCCACATATGGTACCTAATGCGATTCCTAATGCGGGTAATGATGCCTAGTTTTTAGATGGATTCTTATGACTTGTGTAGACTATGTAAAGATCCACGTGACCTACCACTTCAATGGAAGAGTTAATTAAAGAGTCTAAATAAAAACATCTACCTATATTTTTTTGGGGATAGTGTCCCCCTGGGATGTTGAGTTATAGATTGGGACAATTTTGACTATCTTCAAAAACAAGGAGATTCCACTAGAACAGAGGGACAAGATCACACCATATATTATGCATGGATCTTACAAACATTTGTGGTATATATTAAACAAGGAAGATCTTCATTGGAAGATCGTATTGAGGGATTTCTCATCTAGATTATATGACCACTTTTTCCTTATAACATTGAAGGATGAACGAGTTTAGGAGTTTATGAACCTAGATTATTTAACTATGTCTATGATTGATTATTCATCTTACATCACAGATATTCAGTTTTGTTACATATCTATAACACTAATGATCTATCCAGAGTGAGAAACTTTGAGGATGGGCCTAGAAATTCTATTAGATTCTAGGTGAATGTATATCAGTTGACTTCCATTTTTTAATTTTTTAAATCGGTTCTTAATACTAAAGATAACACAAGGAAAGATGAAACAGTAGATAAGAGTGGTTCATATTCTGGATCTAGAAGTGAAATATCTAGTTGTAGGAAGCATCACTTCGAGACCTCTCTTGAAATATGTACCCATCTGATTACACATGATGGTAGTTTTTTTAGTCTTTCACCAGTGTGGAAAGCTAGGGAATGTGAAACATCAGTGTGAGAGAGACCTAGTTGGTTCAGGATCCTAAAACATAATTATCCATTTTAAATGGATTTGATGAGTCTTTACTCTAGTAGATCATGATAGAGGATCTACACTGACTCTGTGTACTAGAGTGGTATTTGTAACTTCACGCCAGGCAGTCGAATGAGGGTTTATCATAGATATGGTATCTATACAAAAGTGATAAAACAAAAAATAGTGTGGGTATGTTGAATGTAGTCTGGTTGCATCTCAAGGCTATGAATCTATCTAGATTTATGCAGTGTTTCTGGTACTGGGGGAGTAGAGACACAAACCATATATAGTTTGAGGTACGATTTTTGTAGCATCTACCTTGGTATTATTCTATTTGATATAGGTTAATCCCACTCTATTATATCAATAGAGTTTATATAGAGTATTAAACTCAATATAGTGTGTTTTCATGGACCGATAAAATATATTGCTCTATTGGGTTTTCGATCAAAGATTGTTGGCTACTGTAAGGTGTGCCCCTAGAGAAAGGAAGATATCATTTTATATGGAACCTGTTCATCTATGAGAAGATATGTTTTGACATCATTACTAGGATTAATTAAAAAACACTTTTTTATTATTTTAATATAATAATATTTTTTTTTGATTGGTAACAAAAACATATTACACAAGACACAGGTTCAAAAAATCCATAACAAATATCAAAATTCAAAAACAAATTTACATCATCCAATGAAAAGATGATCCATGTGTACCACAAACATAAAAAGTTACATCCTATCCCCTTCCATCATCATCATGAGGCCTAACATTTACATTGACATATTTTCATCACTTTCATCACCATTCCACTAAAGTATCCTCGTAACATCACAACCTAAAACTCCAAAACAGCTTCGATGACCACCACAAACCACCAAAATCCATTGTCATTGACATTGGTAAACACCATAGTTGTCAAAAAAACACATAAAATAAATTAAATAACCAGGAATAAATCAACCTTTTCACTTTTAAAACACCACTGGGAGTCAATCCAGTAAAGAGACATCACTAGATAAGTATAAATATTTAAAACACTTTCCATAGTGCCTCCTCAAATTCTATTGGCCACTCGAAAAACTCCTCCCAAATATCCATTGGAACAAACACAGCAGACCAACATGAACAAAATGTTGGATTTTGAATCTTGGGAAGAGTTGAGAGTAATATGGGTAAAATAATTAGCAATTCTTTGATGGGAGACTAAAAAAAAGTCACAACATTTCAGACAAATAGATACTATAAGAAATAAATAACAATACAAATGTACAAAGAAACTATCACCAGATGAAGCTATCAACATCATTGATGAAAAATTAAAAAATACAACGAAAATAGAAAATGAAAATAGAAGTACCGAACAACTGGGAAATGTCTCAACTGTAAAGCATGAACGTGAACCCTTGCACATCCCAAACCATTATGATAAACAACCAGAAAAAAATGGTTTCTGGAATGGTGTTTCTGATTGACATAGTCACTGTAATTCATATTTGAAGTCCCAAAAACCAAATAACCATGCCCTAGGAAGGGAAAAACAAGGAGAAGGTCCCATCACAATCAAGTAAGTGAGTTAGAGATGCATATCGTTGGTGTAGATAATCCACCAAAATCGTAGAACTCGAGGAAGAACCAGAAAACAAGATGGAATGGTAGTAGATGTAGTGGAATGATAGAAGAAAGAAATGGAGGCTAAAAGGTATTTCTCCATCATGAGGGGGGAAGAAAAATGATGGGGGTACAGAGAATTATAGTCTTGGTGGTGTGCCATCCATTATTGATAGAGATTATATGGATTCTCACGTAACACATCTGGCCAATTTCCCTCCTATAGTAGATATTTTTAGGGTTGTATTCCCTGAAAAATTTTCTATATTACATTCTAAAAGAGATGTTTAGTTCTCTATTGAGATAGTTCATAGAGATGAAAAACTATCTATTCCACCTCATAGGCTGACCACTACTATATTGCAGTAGCTCAAGAGGTAGCTTGAGGAATTGGAGGCTAAATATTTTATACGTTCGAGTACTTTATCCATCGAGTTAAAAAATTATTTTTTCTAAGATGGTGGATGTGAACCTCTATATTTTCATGGATTAATAGAGACTTACCCAAATTTATATGAATAAATAGAATCCAACACCACATATAGATGTCCTCTTTGACTGGATCTAAGGAGATCTAATTTTTTTGAATTTTCATTTGAGATTTGGCTATCACCTGGTACGTTTCATACCTTTGGACATACAATGTACAACATTCAATAAAATATATGGATTTTATCATTATTTGGTTTTACATATAGGTATGATGAACACTCAAATATTGTTCATGGATTTGATGAATTGTGTTTTCCACCCGTATCTGGATTCAATTTTGGTAGTATATATGGATGTTATCTTACTGTATTCCTACACTCGACAGGAAAATTTAAAACATCATGAGACCATATTTAATAATCTAACAGAGAAAGTTATGTATTATAATATAACAAAATTTCACTTTGGGATTGAAAATATTCACTTACTGGGTCATATTATTTATATTTTGGGATTTTATACTGACCTAGATAAGGTGAGTGTTATTGTTTATGTAGAGAACCCAAGAATAGTTTTGACATAGAATGTTTCTTAGGACAAGATGGCTATTAAAAAAGATTTATTGATGAATTTTTACATATATAAGAACCTAATACAAACATGACTAAGAAGAGTTATATGTTTATCTAGTAAAAATCCCATAACATATACTTTTCGAAGCATAATGAGAGATTGAATTCAGTTCTGATCCAAAATATTCCAGAGATTGGTAGAAGCTATAAAGTCTACTAGGATGCATCATGAACTAGGTTAATAGTATGTATTTTTTAGGGAGATAAATATGTAGTGCATGTGTCTATATAGGTGGCGCCACATGATAAGAAATACCCACTAGACGATCTCAAAATAGTATCGATAGTTTACACCTTCTGTTATTAGAATAATTACTTATTAGGAGAGACATTTTCATGAATAATAACTGAAGATGCCTCAACTCTATCCCTTTATTAAAAATTACATAAATATTAGGTAGAGATTCTGTGTTGCATACCAACATTCATTTAACATTGAGGTTTCTTATATTCATGGTATGATAAATGATATATATGATTCCCCAAGTATGATAACTTATTTAGATGACGTTCAAGGGGCTAGTAGAAAGTGAGAGTTGATGGATCTATTTTTTGAGATGATCATAGTGGGCCAATAAATTCATGGGTAGACTATAAATTTTTCTTTGGTAGTGGAAAATTCACTTCAAGAGAGAGTAATGATGAGAAAACATTCCATCCTGAGGGATTAGTCTTAATATAGAGTGTTTTAGGTCATGTACCACTTCCAGAATGGATCATCGATGTGTATGAGGTTTTTTACATTCAAGGACGTGACTAGGTTACTATAGACATATTGGAGGAATTTATGAGAGAATATCATGATCCTACTTATTTGGTACACCATGAGATTAAAAAGATATATCGTGATCTACATCACCAGTAGAATAGGCCTCATATGAAAAAGAAGATAGATGGATTTGTTACTAGGTGTTCCACCGATCAACAAGTAAAGGAAGAACACCAACAACAATTAGGGATTCTACATATGTTACCCATTATTTAGTGAAAATGTGATGATTGATTTCGGGACTAGATAACTAAGATCCCCATGAGACCATGATACATTGTGGGTAATCATCGAAAGGCATAAGAATGTATCTCAACTTTTACCTATAAAGGAGGCATTTTCTATGGATGTGTTTAGTAGGATATATATCCAATAAAATATATGAATTTATGGAGTAACATTTATTATTTTTTCAGAAAGGGAAGCTACTTTCAGTACTTAGTTTTGAAAAAAGTTGTAGACGGAATTAGGTACATTGGTACTTTTGAGTATAACATACCACCATCAGAGCAACAGTCAGTCTGAGAACAAAATACAGGTATTGGATAAAATTATTAGAGCATGTGTTATTGATTTTGAAGGATAATAGGAGAAACATACACGTTTGTATGAATTATATTACAATAATATCTTTTATTTGATTATAAAAATGGATCCTTATGATTCCTTATATGGTTGGCCATTTTGATCACATCTGTTCTGGTAAGATGTAGGGGAGGAAGTGTTACTTCGGCCACATCTAATTCCAAATTATTCAGAGAATAATTTGATGATCATGTGATGAATCGATACAAAATTGTATAATAATATGTCACTTTATGATCATCTTTGTTGACCACTAGAGTTTTTTGGTTGGGGATATAATATTATTACATGTTTCAACTAGATTGGGACATCAACAGTTTAAGAAAAAAGGAAAGTTGTATCCTTAATTTAGTGGAACTTTTGTGTTATTGGATAGGTTTTTATTAATTTAATTTTTGATATACACACCTAAACTATATATATATATATGATATATGTGTTTCATGTTTCCCATTTACATTAATATTATTCATACTTGTCTTATTTTTCTTGACTAATGAGTTGGAACTTGATGTTTATGTGTCTTTTAAGGAGCACCCTTTTTGTATCTTGGTCAAGATCATAAAGTCTATATAAGGGAGGTTTATTCCATTGTAATAGGTGATATGGTATTATGGTCATCTATAGGAGGATATCTAGGAGAGATAAAAAGATGTACATTCACCGTGGCTTGATATTTCTTCATATGGTTTTATACCTCCTTGATAAGGGAAACTCGGGGATGAGTTTTCTTAAGTGGTGTAGGTGATACACCCTAGTTTATCTATAACACATGGACCCTTCTAATTAATGTTTAATTAATTTGGTTTTTTGAATATGGAAAAATAATGGGTTATGAAGTGTTTTGGGGGTGTCTGGGGATTTTTTACATCCTAAGGCCCCATGTTTTTCCAGAAATAAGAGTGCCACATAGTTTTTTTAAACCATCATTGATGCTCCAATTTACACTAGAGCAAAAATTTGTTTTTCAAACTATATAAACCAAGATGAATGAACATGAAAATTCTACTAATGTTGTTTCATTGGTGTGTTTTCAAGGATACACATATTTAGTATAACCATTAACTTAGACTAGTTGAGGGGTGACTTTGAACACAGATTTTATTTTGGTTAGTGCATGTATTGGCCTTCCGTGTATCCAAAACATGAAAACCCTTTTTAAAGGCTAAAATTCCATTTTACATCCCTTCTTAATAAATCTAATGACCCTTATTTTCATTCATTCTCCAGCAGAACCTTTTTTATGAAGTTCTCCTATCATTCCTCAACCTAGAATTTGATATCTCTTCTCCAGATGACATCCAAATTAAGTTCCAAATATCATGTTGGATTTATATAGTATGAGATTCAATATGTTATCTTCTTTTCTTGGTTTCTATGATCATTTGGTGTGTGATATTTATATAAGCTCTTTCCCCATATTTTTAGGTAATTTTTTATTTACCTATTTTCTCTCATTCTATACCAAATAAGAAGCCAATAATGGATGATTGTTACTTTAACTCCATAATTTAGTTGGTCAATATTTTTTTCCCTAAGGTGATTTCTCCTATTAAACTATAATAATTTTTCCTAACATCAGGACTTTTAGATATTGATCCAAAAAATTGATCAACGGATTAAATTAATTTTAAGAACCAAAAATGTGATGATCATATAACACCCTAACATAGCTGTAGGTTTTCATCCTTAATCCGAACCATCACTAAGGTGGGTTTGTTCATCTGCATATACTAGGAACCACCCCTTTTGGTGTTTGAGGATGATGTATGATTGTTAAAGCCTTTATTTAATTAAATGCGTTTTATCAAATATGAACATTATATTGAATGAAACATTGAAATTGATTATTCCTTTTTATGGATGATTGAATTTTAGTATGGAAACAAGCATATCCCTTGATTTTTTTGGACATTTTTTATGGAACCAAATTTTTAATAACGGCATGGAACAAATGTTGGTTAGAAGTATGGAACTAATGAGAGGGATTATGGTATGTAACATACAAACTCCATGTACACACATATCCCCATATATTATGATTACTCATCCATGGGACCTTAGTACCTCACCATTATAGGTCCACAATATTCAAATTTCCATTGGATGAGTTCTCTATCCTTATGCAGGTGGCCTTAGTTTTACACACTGAGACCAGGCTCATGTTGGTCTAATAATTTATTTGTTTTTGAGACATTATAATGTTCATATTTATTGATTCATCTATAAATTTTTATATGTGAAATTCATGTAACTACTAAACATATATTAAATGAACCTGTTTTCAATTTTATTTATAGGCTAGGATTGTTATAAACACCATTCGTGGTGGATTAATGAGAATATATCAAACCCTGTTTGGACCACTGATTGGTTCCTAGGAAGATAATATAGATATAGTTAGGGAAAAGGGAAAGAACCCTGTCGTTGATGATTTATTTGTTCATAGCATGGGATGAAGGGACTAAGAATTACATTGTGATGCTAATAGAGATACTTTTTTTCCTTTTGGTTCATTTGATTAAATTTTCTGAATGTGATTCCCATTTTTTATTTCTCCATTAAATACACATGATTTGTATATGATGTTGATTTTTGATTATTTCTTACTACTGTCTGGATGATTTACTTCAATTGATCTGTATTTTATTATTATACTACGGGTATTTATTCATTTATTACCCACACTATAGTACTATAATTCTGATGGCATTGTCTTCTCGCCATACCATCAAAGACCCTCAATACTAGTCAGTAGCCTCTTGCATATAGGGAGGAATTCTTGAAGAAATGTGACCAAACGGGTTCAGTTACTTATGAGTGAACCTTGTTCGAGAGATTAATTAGATTATCAAGAAGTTTAGTATGATATAATTGTAATGGGAATTTACCTAAATATCAATATAATGAGATAAATTCAAATTCATAAAAGTTCTGAACATTGAGTTCCCAATAAACCAAAGAAGAGGGTTTGGGAAATTTGGAAAAGTGTCTTTTAATATTAAATAGATTATTTATCATGTTAGAACAAATTAAAAATATTCCATTAAAACCAAAACAAGAAAACATATATGTAATTAAAATAAATAATTATGATCTAGATATCTTACTTGGTTTAAATAAATTAGATACATCCAACGAGAATAGAATGATGCTTTTTAATATAATAAAAATCCCCTGAAACGCTACTATGTGCATATAGTTTTAGGATTTGATATCATTTTTATAGACCACTGTCACATCATATCAATCCACTCACTAATATATAAAAATAAAATCAAAGATGAAAACATTTGATATTTGATTGAATAATAAATATATAATGAGTACGCTGAAGTAATGTGAGTGTTACATCTCAGATACATATCATCATGTTCTTTCTAATCTTTATTTCATAATTAGATCCCTCAACCCATCAGACCAATTCTATCCCTATCTCAATATTTTTCTATATTACCATTTATTCTATTTATCTTCATATCCTAATATCAATGATTATGATATCTTCATATAACCTAGATAATCTATTATTGTTTTATGCATCATAACCATTAAAAGGAAGACAAAATTCATGTATAATGGTTGAGTCATATCTCCCTTTGAATAATTATATTCTTCCATGTTTCCAAAATATTTAAATCTATACAAAATGAAAAATATCAAAATAAACAATATGTTATATTACTTATTATGTTTTATATTTAGTGAATAAATAATCTATATACCCTCACATGCTGATCCTCTATATCTAAAAAATAAAATTGGTTCCCTAAATTGAAAATTAACCAAAATTATTAAATATCATGTGTTGATATAAAATGTTATTTCATTACCTTAATATTCCAAAATAATAACATTTAAGCACAACATGTTTCTTATTGAGTGATGATGAACCAAATAAAAAAATCACTCTTGTTCAAAACCATTTTTGATCATGATGTGTTAGTTATCCCTTATTTTCCCAAAACTACATATTCATTATAATAATTTTTAAATAACGGGGTTTTTCATAATTTTTATTGACTTTTAGTATTCATACCTTTATAATTACCTTGAAATGTAGTTTGTTTCATTGAAATATAATATTTTACTCACCTAAAATTAAAATAATCACATATTAAAAATTCAGAATGATGCATTTTTTCATATGTCATCAAACCATTAACAAAATTACTCAATCAACTCCAAAACATCTATAACATCATCCAATAAATGAGTAGTCCCCAATGAAAATTCCCACCAATATTAAAAAATTCCATATTTTTTAATTATTACATATTTCACTAATTAAATACTATTTTTATAGAATAAAAAACACTATAATTATTTTAAAACATGCTCCACCATTTATTTAACAAATGTTTTAACATTTAATTTTTTTGAAATTTCTATTTTTTTCATATTTCTATGTTTTTTTCTGATGAAAATAAGATATAAAACACATTAAAATTAAAATTAAAATATAATATATAATATATTACTTCATGTTTAAATGACCGTACTCAATGTAGATAGGAATAATTATATAAGGATTTCTAATATTATCACTATTCACATTTGGTGTCTATACAATGTTTTTAAAAAGACTATACTCTCACTATTTCCATCATGATATTCATAATATTCCCCATGGATCATATATCCCCCTTTACACATGAATTTTTTACCAATATACATACAATTTTCAAGATAATTTATCCATCTTAAAACTATAGTACAATTATTTTACCTCTTTACATGTGATAGAATATTCCCTTCTTTGAAAATAAATATAATGGGTATATCTTATCTAATTCATTTTAAAGAAAAAATATTATTATTAAAAAACATTCTGGAGAGAGGATTTCATCACAAATAATAATAATTAATCAATGTTATTCCTTCTTGTTTTCCATCGAGTTGACTTAATACTTTCATCAACTCTATATTATTCTTGTAATCAAATATAAAATTATTCCTCATATAGTTTAAATTAATTTTCTCCAGTAATTGATACATAAGAATCATATTCTCTATGTAATCTGAAAAAATGTGAGATTTGGGAATTGTTTAAAAAAATCTCATTTCTTCTCTCGATAGACCTATTATGTATCTTTTTAATGTACTTAATGGATTTACTATTGGCTGAAGAACCTAGAAATATACCCCCACCCATTTCATCATGATATGTTTATTTATTGCATTATTTGTTCTAAATATAGTAAATTATTTTGAATATATTAATATTCTTTAGAGTTTTTTCTTTTTTTTTTGAAATATTTTCTATAAAATCACAGTCTATTTGTGATATATGAAATGCTAGTTTTTATAATATAAAAATATAATACCTAAAAAATATATACCTCAATAAAAATATCACATAGCCCTTATATACTTTCCATAAAGTAAAACTGCAGCATCCCACACATTGTGACCTCTCAACCACTTTTGACACCTCGCCCAATCATTTTTAAAATATGACATATGATATCCTCCTATAATTTTCATGTTAATTAACATCATTATAATACGAACCATGAACCAGGTGATGAAACCATCTAAGATAACACCTGATCTGACCCATGAAAAGGATAAAGAGGAGTTCCCGATCCACCTGGGATGGCGACTAGCACCATGAGTCAAATATATAATGATGTGAACTATTTAACCCAAATAAATCGTTAAAAAATATAGAACATATCATAAACCAAAAATAACTACACATTAATAAATATATAACTAAATACTGATAGAAAAAGTTCTGAAACAATCATAAAATATCCAATGAACTAAAATCCAACCCGACTAGATCTTTGTATGACATCTTGGTCACCACCATCAAATAAATAGCTCAATCAACATGAATACCTGAACCCAAACCCAAACCTACAAAACATATTGGGTCTACCAATTCTATGTGGCACATGTATTGTGTGATCATAAAACCTCTTAGTAGGTATTCACTAACGAATTCATACATTTCAGTTCGTGAATTAGTTTATAGGTTAAAATTTGAATGTAATTTTTAAAATATGGATTTTATCATTTTATATAACAAAGAACAAATTTCCTTTTCAAAATAGTATTCTATGTCAATGTACAATTTATAAAACCAAAACCCGAACGATAATCTAAAATAGTTGGTTAAAATGGAAATGAAAAATAAATGGAAATAGAAAAAGCGTGGAAAATTAGTAATACTAAAAAAACTAAAGTTCAGTTGAAATATATCAAAAAAATGTAGTTAGAAAATAATGGGAATTTTCTAAAAATATATAGAATAAATCCATAGATGCAAACTAGATGGAATTATCTTCTAGCATATGGCACAAATCTATAGACAATAACTAACTTTGATAAACTAAAATTGAATCACTAGGGACACATACCCCTTGATTCCTCAAGATATCCAGGGGTACTAGTCCATATTATCAAGACCTATAAGAAACTATCACTCAACCCTCTAGATGATTCCAACGAATCCTATGATGATTGTACATGGTGAATTAGGAGGTTTTCACACATGTGGCACTAACCAATAACCCATAGGCTTTACTATTCTTGCTAGGCCCAAACTTCAACAGCACCTATGAGATTAACATCACCTTAGAGTGAATACTGTAGATGTTTCCATCACAAAATTAACCTTCCAAAAGTTCAAAACTAGGTGTAAACATCACATAATTTTCAAGCCCACTTTAAAAAACACCCCATAGTACCTAGTAGGCCTTTGACCTAAATAACCAAAATACATTTACAAATTTATTTCCAAAACTGAGTTACAATCAAGAAAAATTCTTGAATGATTCCAAATGGGAAACTATATAGAAAAAATACATTTGAACCACATTTGAGCTCATTTGGAAGTCAAATAACCTTTTAAGAACCAATAAGTCATTAAATGAATCATTTGGAAAGGGGAGAGATATAGTAGAAAATAGGGAGGAGGGAAATAATTTTAGAAATAATAATTTTCATTATGAAATTTCATCTTCAATTTTGTTCATATCCATAAGTTCATTCATTTCAACTATAGATACACCCAAATGAAATGGAATCTCCTTCGAAAACTATAGGTGTAACACCCGAGACTTTTATAAGAAATAATTTGTTTTTATATAAATCATCAAATGAATATTTCACTACACACAAAACTAGCCTGGCTTGCTTTACACGCAATCGTGACCTTCCTTGATATCTTGCGTCGTACGTAATACCGAGTTTCACTAAACAACGATATGCTATTAAAATATTATTAAAACTAGCCATTTCGAATAGTAATAACCAATTTTTGTAATTTTTTAAATTTTATTTTTCAAAATGGACTTCATTTTTGGATTCGGAATATCGAAATTAGCCTAGGGTGAAATTTTTTTATTTTTCTGGAAACATTCGATTTTTTATAAATAGTGAAAACACTAGGTTACTATTTAAAAACCGAATTTTTATTTTAATAATAATTTATTTTATTTAAATTTATTTTAGGTCAAAATTGATACATAATGCCTATATAAGTTCAATGTAATTCATTGGAGTAATTTTTTAATATTATTAGATATATAAAAATTTTATTGAACTTTTCACCGTCTTTTACCCACCTCCTAAGAGAATTTGCAAATTTACATAAAACATAATTTTACCGCTTCTGTGAGTGAAATTTAAAAAATCCGAGAGACACAGTTGATGTTAGTATGTAAAATGTGGTTCAATGAGATGAAAATAATTTTTGGTGAATAGTAACTTTTTACTTTTATTTACCACGGTTAAAAGTAAATAGGGTAATTAAGAGTAAAGATAATATTATTATTACCATAAAACATGTCCTTATTATATTGGATAAGTGTAATTCGACCAAAAACAACCTTAGGAATAAAATATGACCATTTATACCCACTTGTATTAGATTATGACATTTATTATTAATTTATTTAAAGAAGGGTTAAAATAGTTAAAATCAAAATTTAATAAGTAAATAATTTTTAATATAGGGTTATACATAAGATAAATTAGACTATAAAAATTCATTAGAAAGATAAAAAGATTTCAAACATAATGGTATTTTATTTGTAATTTTTAGACATTAAATAATTTAGTTTATTTATGACACAAAGATGATGCAGTAATAATCTTATTAATGCAATATTGACATAATTGATGTTATAAATACCCAACTAAATGTAATTTGAGACTTTTATGAATTCCAATAAATTTATAGGTTAATATGACATGTTATTATTTATTAAATTAACTTTTTTCGAATTAATCATTCTGTTATGATTTTCACAAAATTCAATTACTAAATAGTGTCAAAACTGACATAAGATAGTTTTTAAAAAAATATTATATTATTAATTGTTATTTTATTCCTAAAAATATGTTGTTTGTACAAATGAGTTATATAATGTTATATATATTAATAATATACAACTTGGGGTTCTTTTTTCTTGTTATAGTATGTTTATTAGCCTTATAGTGTAAGAACACAAAAAGACACGGTAAAAGTAAAATTATTTAACTTAAACTTAAATCTAAATGATAAGGTTAAAATAGTAAACTAAACATGTCCAAATTATATTGTATGAGAGTATTTCGACACATCCCAACATTATCTTTTAAATAAATTAATTTGGATCTATTTAAAAACGAATATGGATTTATAATAAAATAATATTTTTATTTTTTCCAAAGGAGCCCTTCACCTCCCTTATAAAAGGGCACCTCCTCCCTCTCTTCCTCACTCCACTTTGATCCTTCACGATCGGCCAACCCCTAACAATTTCTCCTCTCCACTTCCCTAGAAACATCCTAGAGGTACTGGTTATCTTCAAAGGCCAATTTTAGTGCCCTAAAAGGAGGTCTCAAAGAAGCGCTTCAAAGAAGAGGTAATGTCTGTTACCGATTCTCTCAACATTATTTCTTCTTCCACTTCTTCTTCATTAGTTGTTTCATTATGAATTAATAACATCAGTATCACTCATATACTGATAGGCTACTATAAGTATGAAACAACTCTATTTCACCATCTATCCATCCTACAGAAAATGAAATCACCGCGCGTGCATACGTACAGAATACCGTCTCCACGCCGTGGTGTAATCTATTTTCCACCACCACCTTACTTGGATGGGTATAATGGTGTAATGAATTAATATATATTATTATTGTAAATTGATATTTATTTTGAAATAGTATAAATACACTCCAATACAATTCCACGATCATGGGAATGATATCATCGCTCGTGCGTACGTACAGAATACCGTCTCCACGATGTGATGCGACTCGTTCTACATGATTTTCATCGAATAATGATTACATTAATGAATTGAGTGAATAAATATGATATATATTACACTAATACCATTATGTAAATGAGGTATCTATAACCTAAAAATAATAATAATAATTTATTCGACAAAACACGCATAAGAACAAAACATAATAAGCACCCGAATAACAAGTAGCAATGAAATATTACTAATAATAAGCTAAGAATATGACCATATATGATATCATTACAATGATTATGATTATGGAATAAGTCAATGACATTTTTTAAATCATTATACAAGTGGTTCAGACACATACGAAACAAATCAGACCTAAGGTAAGGGAAAATATCGCAATCTCATTTTTATCCGAGATTGTTTATACATTGGTACTTATTGAGGTGTATTTAATCATCCAAATCCATGTTTCCTCAATATATAATATTATTTCCATCCACCTACAATTGTTTAAATCCAATTTTACCCTTCAATGAATTTTTATTAAAACATATGAAAGGAATATTTTGTCGTTTTTCGACTTTTCCGACAAAAGTACGAGAAGAATGTTTTTTTAACTTATACGACATGAATGGATTCATAAAAAAATTATTTCCTAGAAGATTCCTTTAAAAGTTTTCAAGTTTATTTTTAATCAACTTCTTTTATTTTTGAATTTTATGACATGTTAAGAAAGGAGAAGTGTTTTTGAAGTAGAAAAGATATTTTCCTCAAGAATGTAGTTCAAGTGTTTTATCAAAAAAAAATTCCATCTAAGATAATAAAGGGTTCTGTTTCTGTCCCTATTATTACATTGATTTGATTATGGTGTGATTGAATTATTTTTATAAATTCCTTTATCTTATATGAATTGTTTTATGATGTCACGATGTTTAAGAATCCCATTTTTATTACATGGGTTATGCTATGATGTATGGTTTATGATTTTGTAGAACACATAAGAATGGTATCATTATGAGATGGGTGGGACCTATATCTCCCTCCAATGCACTGGGTAAAGATTTTATTTCTCATGTGATAGACATGGCTGGAATGGAAGGTTAAACCGGTTCCGGGAAACAAGACTGAAACAAGCAGTGAACTCTGTTCGGAAATGGACTTTGTCCACTAAGATAGTATTGGCAATGAGTCTTGACTAATAAGAAATGATTCTCTATGATTATGTCTGTATGCCACAAAGTTTCATGTTTTATGTTATGATTATTGTGATTACATTTCACTGCCATGATTTATCCCATGTTATGAAATTATGATAACTTTTGCAGGGTAAGATTTCCAAAATGTTATGTTCTTATGAATATGATGTGATTGATATTTCTTTTGTTTACCCTTACTGAGAATTTGAGCTCACCCTTTTGTATATTTTATTCCCCAGGTCAGGAAGAAGGTTATTAAGTATAATATGGCAAAAGGGACTATAGATATGATGAAATAAATGGGAGATAGTGTAGACGCTTTATGAACCAGTTGTTTATGTCTCCCAGTTTCTAAAGACACTAAACCTATACGGTCCTTTCATTGTTTTGTTATATGTTGTAATAAGTGTACTTCAATTTTGAAGTACTAACAATGTATGTAAATTATGGGTCGTTATAGTTGGTATTATAGAAAATGAATAGTCAACCTTTAGAAACTAGGATGTAAAAGCCTTAGTAAGAACCCTAAGTATAAGTCTAAGCATAGAACAAAATATTATTGTTTTAGAAATGGCCATTAATAACCTATAATAAGACCATAAGTGTGATGTTTTATTCTTGATTATGTGGTTTTACTATTATAATTAGTGTTTCTCACACTATTCTTCTTGGTTTTAGTCAATGGATGGAACCTGAAAGAACCGTGTTAATGCGGAATGTGACGGGAAATGCAATGATTTTCCACCTGATCAACCAAATGTTATGGGAGTTGGAATGAAAAATCTTGTAGACATGCTCACACAACTTTCTCAAGCTATGAGTCATGCAGGACATCGAAACAAGCAAAGGAAGGAGAAACATTCTGTTGAATCCTTTATGAGACAACACCCACCTTCATTAAGTGGGTCTACTGGTCCATTAGTTGCTGAACAATGGATCAGTACTTATGAAAAGATATTTTCAGTTTTTTAATGTTCTGAACATGATAAAATCATCTTAGCAGTGTATCATTTGGAAGGTGATGCTGATCAATGGTGGAATCTTATCAAGAATACGAGGCCAAGAGATGAAATTGAGTCAATGGAATGGGATGAGTTCAAGAACTTATTTTTCAATAAGTACTTCCCTCGTATTCTCTAAACAAAGATGGAGAAGGAGTTTCTTGAACTAATGAAAAAGGATGATGAATCTGTTGGTACCTATGAAGAAAATTTTACAAGACATGCAAGGTACGCTTTTGGTATTATTATACAACCTTAGAGTAAGATCGATCGATTATTATTGGCATAAAACCAAGTCTTGGAAGGGTGTTAGCCATAAGGGACTTCAATAGCTACGAGGAAATCGTTCGATGTGCTCTCAAAGTTGAAATGGAAATTGGAGTAACCCATCAGTCATATGGGAATGATAGGAAGAGGAAAATGGAATTCAAAGGAAAATCTAAAGAGAAAACTGAAAAGAAGATGAGTTTTTCCTTTATGCTCAAAGTGTGGAAAGAAACATGGATAGATTTTTCTTAAATGGACAAGTAAATGTTTCAAATGTGGAAACGAAGGTCATCGGGCATTTGAATGCCACAACGATGGGAAGAAGATGTCTAGTGATACGAACAATGAAAAGGCTTCACAGAGTGCACCTCCTACACTTCAATGTTACATGTGCAAGAAAATGGGGCATTATGGTAATCAATGCCCTAATCCAAGGGTTATTGACGATGATCGACATCAACAAACTGTTAAGGATAAAGACAAAGGAAAGTCACATGTAATTTCTATCAGTGATGTGGAGTACGATAACGAAGTGGTGAAATGTACACTTACCATCCACTCTAATGTATAAAATGTTTTATTTGATTCTGGATCCACCCACTATTTTATTTCTGAAGAATTTTCTAAGGGTATCACCGTATTACCTCAGCAATTAGATTTTGAGTTAGCTGTGACAACCCCTAATGGCACAACATTTGCATCAAAAGTTTATAATTCTTCTCTGATTGAAGTTTGTGGGAAAGTGATTCCTACAAATCTTGTGATCCTTCCTATAGTGCAATTTGATGTGATTCTTGGCATGGATTGGATTTATCTATACGGAGCTCATATCAATTTCCAAATAAGGGAAGTCACATTTCATATTCCAGATCAATCTTTGATCGTCTATCGATGCAAGGATGAACATAATTTTCCAGGGGAAATTTCCTCCATCTTATGGGTATTGATTCCACTAAATGAAGGTTATTTATCTCAAATGGTTGGTGAGAAACTCACGATTAATAATATTCCCATTGTAAGAGAGTTTGATGATGTCTTTCCGGAGGAATTGTCGGGTCTTCCACCAAATCGTGAAGTTGAGTTTTCAATAGAACTTGTACCGGGTGCTTTACCTATTTCAAAGACACCTTATATAATTGCCCCAATTGAGTTGCAGGAATTGAAGAAGAAAATCCAAGAGAATCTTGATAAGGGATTCATATGACCTAGTGTGTCACCATGGGGAGCACCTGTTCTGTTTGTTAAGAAGAAATATGGATCAATGATAATCTGCATTGATTATCAAGAAGTTAACAAGATAAATATCAAGAACAAATATCTTCTCTCGTGCATTGATGACTAATTTTACCAACTATGCGGAGCTCAATAATTTTACAAGATTGATCTTCGTTCAGGGTATCATCAATTAAGGGTCAAAAGGGAGGATATAAAAAAGACGTCTTTCCATACAAGGTATGGACACTATGAATTTATAGTGATGTCGTTTGGTCTTACTAATTCCCCTGCTATCTTCATGGATCTGATGAATAGAGTCTTTAGAGACTATCTTGATCAGTTCTTGGTAGTCTTTATAGATGATATTCTTGTATATTCAAAGAGCAAGGAATAACATGAAGATCACTTGAGAATTATATTGAAGACCCTGAGAAAGGAGAAGATTTATGCCAAATTTACCAAGTGTGAATTTTGGCTTCAAAAAGTTTCAGTTTTGGGTCACATAATCTCAAAAGAGGGGATATATATGGATCCAGAAAAAACATAGGTTATTGAAAGATGGTCGAGACCAACAACAGTTACCGAGATCCGAAGTTTTCTTGGTTTGGATGGATATTATTGCGGTTTTTTGAAAGATTTATCCCGATTATCTAATCCACTCACCAAGTTGACTCGGAAAGGAGTTATGTTTGTTTGGATGGAGGAATGTGAAGGGAATTTCAAGAAGTTGAAAAGAAGGTTATCTAGTGCACCTGTAATCGCACTTCCTTGTAGTCGAGAAAGGTTTGTGATCTACAGTGATGCATCCAAGAAGGGATTGGGGTGTGTTCTAATGCAAAATGATATGGTGATAGCATATGCCTCATGACAGTTGAAAATACATGAGAAAAATTACCCAACTCATGATTTGGAGTTAGCTGTGGTAATCTTTGCATTAATGATTTGGAGGCATTATCTTTATGGAGAAAGGTGTGACATTTATACTAATCATAAAATTTTAAAGTATATTTTCACACAAAAGAAGATGAATATGCTCCAAAGAAGATGGTTGGAGCGGATTATGGATTACGACTGCTCAATCCATTACCACCCTGGGAAAGCAAACACGGTGGCAGATGCATTAAGTAAACAAGACCATACCAGTTTATCCATGATGGGGATCACAAAAGATCCAATAATTATGGATTTACACAGGATGGATCTTGGAATTATAATGGAAGGGGAAAAATATTATCATTCTCAAATTAATGTTCAACCATATATACATGTGAATATTAAAGAGGCACAGAAAGAAGATGTAGAGTTACAAAAGAAGGTGAGAAATGTTCCTGAATAAACCTTGATTGTGATGGGACAATAAAGTTTAGGAATCGGGTTTTTTTTCCTCCCATCCTCGAATTAAAGAAGGGGCTGCTGGATGATGCTCATAGTTCTTCATTCTTTATTCATCCTGGAAGTATGAAGATGTATAGGGACCTGAAAGAGTTCTTCTAGTGGGATGGCATGAAAAGAGATATTGCTGAATATGACTCTCGATGCTTGGTTTGTCAGAAAGTTAAAGATGAGAGACAGAAGTCTTAGGGGTTGTTACAACCATTACCCATACCTGAATGGAAATGGGAAAACATAACTATGGACTTTGTAACAGGACTTCCTAAAACATACAAAGGCAATAATGCTATCTGGGCCATAGTTGATCATCATACAAAGTCTACAGACTTCATTGCTTTTAGAGAGGATTTCTATCTTGATTAGCTTGCCATGATATATGTAAAGGAAGTGGTAAGATTACATGGAGTACCAATTTCTATTATATCTGATCGGGATCCGAGGTTTACCTCAATGTTTTGGCAAAGTCTTCAGCATACTCTGGATACAGAGTTGAGTTTCAGCACTACTTATCATCCTCAGACAGACAGTCAGTCTGAGTGGACAATTCAAACTCTAGAAGATATGTTGAGAGCTTGCTCTATGGATTTCAAAGGTGGTTGGGATCAACACCTACCTTTGGTGGAATATTCTCATAATAATATCTTTCAATTCAGTATTCAGCTGGCTCCTTATGAAGCTCTCTATGTAAAGAAATGCAGGACGCCAACTTGCTGGGATGAAGTTGGGGAAAGAAATCTATTAGGACTTGATCTTGTTGATGAGATGGCAGAAAAGGTCCGATCTATTCAACAACACATAAGAGCAGCTCAGAGTCGACAAAAAAGTTTTGCCGATAACCGAAGAAAAGACTTAGACTTTGAAGTGGGTGATAATGTTTTCTTATGAATATATCCTTGGAAGAGAGTAATAAGATTTAGAAAGAAGGGAAATCTGAGCCCTAGGTATATCGGTTCTTTCGAAATACTGGATCGTGTGGGAATGGTAGCTTACCAATTGGCGCTTCTACCGAATCTCTCTCAAGTTCACGATGTGTTCCATGTATCTCTCCTGAGAAAGTACATACTAGATCCTTCACATGTACTCAGCTCAGAAGTTGTACCGCTGGAAAAAGATCTTTCAGATGAAGAACAACCGATAGAGATTCTCGATCATAGTGAAAAAGTACCACAGAACAGGAACACTCGCTTGGTGAAAGATTTATGGAGGAACCACTAATTAGAAGAAGCTACATGGGAGCTCGAGGATATGATGAGGGAGAGGTATCCCCATCTGTTTGTTACAAGTGACGAATTTCGAGGGAGAAATTCATTTTAAGGGGGGTAGAATGTAACACAAGAGACTTTTATAAGAAATATTTTTTTTATATAAATCATCAATGGAATCTTTCACTACACACAACACTATCGTGTCTTTCTTTACATGCAATCATGACCTTCCTTGATAGCTTGCGTCGTACGCAATACCGAGTTTCAGTAAACAAATATATGCAATTAAAATATTATTAAAACTAGCCGTTATGAATACTAATAACCACTTTTTAAATTTTTGTAAATTTTATTTTTCAAAATGGACATCATTTTTGGATTCGGAAAATCTAAATTAGCATAGGGTGAAATTTTGTTATTTTTCTGGACACTTTCAATTTTTGATGAATAGTGAAAACACTGGGTTACTATTTAAAAACGAAATTTTTATTTAAATAATTATTTATTTTATTTAATTTTATTTGAGGTCAAAATTGATACATAGTACCTATATAACTTCAATGTAATTCATTGGGGAAATTTTATAATAATTTTAGATATATAAAAATTTTATTGAACTTTTCATCGTCTTTTACCCATCTCCTAGGAGAATTTGTAAATTTACATAAAACTTAATTTTACCGCTTCTGTGAGTGGAATTTCAGAAATCCGAGAGACGTGATTGATTTCAGTAAGTAAAATGTGGTTCAATGAGATGAAAATAATTTTTCTGAATAGTAACTTTTTACTTTTATTTACCACGGTTAAAAGTAAATAGGGTAATTAAGAGTAAAAATGATATTATTATTACATTAAAAAATGTCCTAATTCTATTTGATAAGTTTACTTCGACCAAAAACAACCTTAGGAATAAAATATGACCATTTGGGCCCACATGGATTAGATTAGGACATTTATTATTAATTTATTTAAAGAAGGTTTAAAATAGTTAAAATCAAAGTCTAATAAGTAAATAATTTTTAATGTAAGGTTATACATGAGATAAATTAGACTATAAATATTAATTAGAAATATAAAATGATTTCCTACATAATGGTATTTTATTTGTAATTTTTAGACATTAAATAATTTAATTTATTTATGACCCATAGATGATGCAGTAATAGTCTTATTAATGAAATATTGACATAATTGATGTTATAAATACCCAAATAAATGTTATTTGAGACATTTTATGAATTCCACTAATTTTATAGGTGAATATGACATGTTATTATTGATTTAATTAACTTTTTTAGAATTAATCATTCTATTATGATTTTCACAAAAATCAATTACTAAATAGTGTCAACATTGACATAAAATAGTTTTTAAAACAAATATTATATTATTAATTGTTATTTTATTCCTAAAAATCTAGGTTTCGGCCAAATGAGTTAGACAAGGTTATATATATTAATAATAAACATCTTGGGGTTTTTTTGACTTGTTATAGTATGTTTATTAACCTTATAGAGTAAGAACATAAAAAGACACGGTAAAAGTAAAATTATTTAACTTAAAGTTAAATCCAAATGACAAGGTTAAAATAGTAAACTAAACTTCTCCAAATTCTAATGGATTAGAGGATTTAGACCCATCCCCACCATATCTTCCAAATAAATAAATTTGGAGCTATTTAAAACCGAATATGGATTTATAATAAAATAATATTTTTAGTTTTTCCCAAGGAGCCCTTCTCCTCCCTTATAAAAGGGCACCTCCTCCGTCTCTTCCTCACACCACTTTGAGCCTTCATGCTCGGCCAACCCCTACCAATTTCACCTCTCCACTTCCCTAGAAACATCCTATAGGTCCTGGTCTTTTTCAAAGACCAATTTTAGTGCCCTAATAGGAGGTCTCAAAGAAGCGCTTCAAAGAAGAGGTAATGTCTATTACTGATTCTTTCAAATTTATTTCTTCTTCCACTTCTTATTCATTAGTTGTTTCATTATGAATTAATAACATCATTATCACTCATTTACTTATATGTTATTATAATTATGAAACAAACCTATTTCACCATATATCCATCCTACGAAAAACAAAATCACCGCGCGTGCGTACGTACGGAATACCGTCTCCACGCCGTGGTGTAATCTATTTTCCACCACCACCTTACTTGGATGGTTATAATGGTGTAAATAATGAATATATATGATTATTTTAAAGTGATATTTATTCTAAAATATTATTCATACACTCCAATACAATTCCACGATCATGGGAACGATATCATCGCTCGTGCGTACGTACGGAATACCGTCTCCACGATGTGATGCGACTCATTCTACATGATTTTCATTGCATAATGATTACATAAATGAATTGAGTTAATAAATATGATATATATTACAATAATACCATTCTGTAAATGAGTTATCTATAACCTAAAAATAATAATATGAATTTATTCGACAAAACACACATAAGAACAAAAAGTAATAAACACCCGAATAACATATAGCAATGAAATATTACTAATAATAAGCTAAGAATATGACCATATATGATATCATAACAATGAGTATGATTCTGGAATAAGTCAATGACATTATTTAAATAATTATACAGGAGGTTCATACACTTACGAAGTAAATCAGACATATGATAAGGGAAAATATCACAATCTCATTTTTATCCAAGATTGTTTATACTTTGGTATTTACTGGGGTGTATTTTATCATCCACATCCATGTTTCTTTAATATGTAATATTATTTCCATCCACCTACAATTGTTTAAATCCAATTTTACCCTTCGGTGAATTTTTAGTAAAAGATATGAAAGGAATATTTTGTCGTTTTTTGACTTTTCTGACAAAATTACGAGAAGAGTGTTTTTTTATCTTATTTGACATGAATGGATTCTTAAAACATTATTTCCAAGAAGCTTCCTTTAAAAGTTTTCCAGTTTATTTTTAATCAACTTATTTTAGTTTAGAATTGTATGAAATGTTTTGAAAGGAAAAGTGTTTTTGAAGTAGAAAAGATATTTTCCTCAAGAATGGATTTCAAGTGTTTTATCATTATTTTACATCTAAGATAATAAAGGGTTCTGTTTCTATCCCTATTATTAAATTGATTTGATTATGTTGTAATGGAATTATTTTTATGAATTCCTTTATCTTATATGAATTGTTTTATGATGTCACAATGTTTAAGAATCCCATTTTTATTACATGGGTTATGCTATGATGTATTGTTTATGATTTTGCAGGACACATAAGAATGGTATCATTATGAGATGGGTGGGACCTATATCTCCCTACGATGCATTGGGTAAAGATTTTATATCTCAGGAGATAGACATGGCTGGAACGAAAGGTTAAACCGGTTCAGTGAAACAAGACTGAAACAAGGAGTGAACTGAGTTCAAAAATGGACTTTGTCCACTAAGATAGTCTTAGCAATGAGTCTTGACTAATAAGAAATGATTCTATATGATTATGTGTGTATTCCACAAAGATTCATGTTTTATGTTATGATTATTGTGATTATATTTCACTGCCATGATTTATCTCATGTTATTAAATTATGATCTCTTTTGCAGGGTAAGATTTCCAAAATGTTATGTTCTTATGAATATGATGTGATTGATATTTCTTTTGTTTACCCTTACTAAGAATTTGAGCTCACCCTTTTGTATATTTTCTTTCCCCATGTCAGGAATAAGGTTATTAAGTATGATATGCCAAAAGAGACTATAGATATGATGAAATAAATAGGATACAATGTAGACGCTTTGAAAACTAGTTGTTTATGTTTCCCAGTTTCTAAAGACACTATACCTATACGGTCTTTTCATGGTTTTGTTATATGTTGTAATAATTGTACTTAAATTTTTAAGTACTAACAATGTATGTAAAGTATGGGTCGTTATAATAGGATTATCCAAAATCTAATTCAATGAATCACCACTTGCATTATACATCTATCACCAACTATTATAATTCACTATTACTCACAAAAAGACCCAATAAAAAAACCAAGCTAAAAAAAACATGGCTAAATATAGTCTCAAAATATCAAAAATCATTTCTAGTTATCAATTATCACATTATCAAAAACTTTTTAGAAATATATAGAGATAAAACTAAGAAGAACCCTTTGAAATACCATTTCTTTAACAGTTACAATATAAAACCACTAAAATAATAATAATAACACATCAAAATGATAAGAAACTAATTTTGAAAATAATTACCAATTCTAAATCATCAAATATCATGATTTAGAATATAAATGGATCGAAATAAATTACATAATGGAATGAGAATGCAATTAAACCCCATGAGAAGAATGAACTATGTATGAGGAACAATCCACAAACTCTAACTTCTAGGAAAGAGAAAAAAACATCATCCATATACACAAGGGGTTTTCAAAATAATAGAATCCACCATAAAGAAACCGAGAAACCAATAGGTGAAGATAATAATTGGATAAAATTGCCCAAAACAAAGAGATAATCACCATAGAACCTTAAAGGAGATTCAATAGATGAAAGAGAGAAATGGAGGTGGGTTTTTGGGAGCCCCATAGGCTATTTATGTTCATCTAAGGAGGATGAAACAAAAATTGGTTAAAATTAGGGATGGATAAAATAGGAAATATCAATCTTTTAATGAATCTAGGAAAGTCACATGGTTTGGCCGCACAATTTTCTAAATGGTGTTCCAATCGTGTTCTCCCTATAAGATATGGGGGAAAACTAAATTGAGACTTCATATAATTTTAGAAACCAAGTTCCAAAAATTTAATTTAGCTCTACCAATTTGCAAAGCCTCCCTACATGCTTTCCTCATGGTTTCCCCTTACCGTGCACAAGCCATGTGCCTTGTCCAAACACCACCAAAGAGCCACATTAATTTTCCTTGGACTGACATGATTTCTATAGAGACCCAAAGATTGACGTACATTGAAATTACAATACATTTGTGGAATACTTAGTACATAACAAAAACACACACACAAGGATCGTAATAGTCTAGTGTCTTTGGAAACTCAGAATATAATCTTCTAATCCTGGTGAAAGATCTTCAACATCTCCCATATAGATCTTCCACTTTTTTTATACCTAAAACCTTTATTTATATCCTGGGGAAAAGTAAACATAAAAGGGTGAGCTCAAATGCTCAGTAAGGGTAAACAAAAGAAATATCAATCACATCGTATACACAAGAACATAACTTTTGGAAATCTTAACCTGCAAAAGAGATCATAATTTCATAACATGGGATAAATCATAGTAGTGAAATGTAATCACAATAATCATAACTTAAAACATTAAACATTGTGGAATACACACATAATCATAGAGAATCATTTCTTTTTAGTCAAGACTCATTGCCAAGACTATCTTAGTGGACAAAGTCCCTTTCTGAACCGAGTCACCCTCGTTTCAGTCCTGTTTCACTGAACCGGTATAACCTACCATTCTATCCATGTCTATCTCATGAGATATAAAATCTTTACCCAATTCATTGGAGGGAGATATAGGTCCCACCCATCTCATAATGATACCATTCTTATGTGTGCCACAAAATCATAAACCATACATCATAGCATAACCCATGTAATAAAAATGGGATTCTTAAACAACATAATATCATAAAACAATTCATATAAGATAAAGGAATTCATAAAAATATTTCCATCACAACATAATAAAATCCATGTAATAATAGGGATAGAAACAGAACAATATATTATCTTAGATGGAAAATAATTTTGATAAAACCCATGAACTCCATTCTTGAGGAAAATATCTTTTCTGCTTCAAAAACATTTTTCCTTTCTTAACATGTCGTACAATTCAAAACTAAAAGAAGTTGATTAAAAATAAACATGAAAAATTTTAAAGAAAGCCTCTTGGAAATAATGTTTTAAAAGTCCACTCATGCCGTATAAGTTAAAAAAATATTCTTCTCGTACTTTTGTCGGAAAAGTCAAAAAGTACCTCGTACGAAAAACGATAAAAGATTCCTTTCATATCTTTTACTAAAAACTCACCAAAGGGTAAAATTGGATATAAACTATCGTATAAGGATATAAATATTACATGTTGAGGTATCATGGATGTGGATGATAAAATACACCCCAGTAAATACCAAAGTATAAACAATCTCGGATAAAAATGAGATTGTGATATTTCCCTTACCTTAGGTCCGACTTGCTTTGTAAGTGTCCTAACCTCCTGTATAATGATTTAAGTAATGTTATTGACTTATTCCAGAATCATATTCATTGTTATGATATCATATATGGTTCACTTATGACTTTATATTACCCGTTCTTTTGTAAATTCCATGTTAAAGAGCGTTTTGGGTAAAATTGTTTCATTTGTCGTCCGTGTTTTGACTTTTAATTATTCATATGATTAATTAGATCATGATTAATTAATTACAGAATATAAAACATGATTTATATATATATATTCAGAATATACATATATATTATAAATCAGTAAATGGAAATAAATACACCGTTCATGGAGACGGTAGACCGTTCGTACGCATGAACGCTGTTTTCGTTTCCTTATTGAGTTGAATGGAATTAATTAGATGACATACATATACATAAACATAAATCCAGTAGCTTTATAATGTAATATATTTCATTTTTATTGCTTATATATACTTTATAATCATTCTTAAATGGTTAACATGGAGAATGAATCTCATCGCGTCGTGGAGACGGTAGTTCGTATGTACGCACGAGCGATGATATCATTTCCATAATTATTGAATTGAATTGGAGTGGATGATAAAATATATCAGAATCATTATTATGTTATAATAACTATGTATAGTTATTTTTTACACCATAATACCCATCCATGTAAGGTGTTGGTGGAAAAGCAGATTACACCACGGCGGGGAGACGGTATTCCGTACGTACGCACGCGCGGTGATTTCCTTTTTCCGTAGGATGGATAGAAGGTTAATTAGAGTTGTTTCATATTTATAATAACATATCAGTATATGAGTGATACTGATGTTATTACTTCATAATGAAACAAACTTAGAAGAATAAGTGGAAGAAGAAATAAAGGTGAATGAATTGGTAACGGAAATTACCTCTTCTTTGAAGCGCCTCTTTGAGACCTCCTCTTAGGGTACCAAAATTGGTCTTTGAGGAAGACCAGAACCTCTAGGATGTTTCTAGGGAAGTGGAGAGGAGAATTTGACAGGGTTTGGCCGAGCTTGAAGGCTCAAAGTTGTGTGAGGAAGAGGGGGATGAGGTGCCCTTTTATAAGGGAGGAGAGGGGACGCTTTGGAATAACTAAAAATATTATTTTATTATAAAGTCAAGTTAGGTTTTAAATAGCTCCAAATTGATTTATTTAGATGAAAAGGTGGGTATGGGTCTAAATCCTCTCATCCAATAGAATTTAGACAAGTTTAGGTTCCTATTTTAACCTTATCATTTAGATTTAACATTAGGTTAAATAATTTTACTTTTACCGTGTCTTCTTGTGTTCTTATACTATAAGGTTAATAAACATACTATAAGAAGCCAAACGAACCCAAAATTGTTTATTATTAATATATATAACCTTATCTAAGCCATTTGGCAGAACCTCAGATTTTTAGGAATAAAATAACAATTAATAATATAATATGTTTTTTAAAAACTTTTTTATGTCAATTTTGACACTATTTAGTAAATGATTTTTGTAAAAATCATAACAGAATGATAAGTTCGAAAAAAGTTAATTAAATAAATACTAAAATGTCATATTAACCTAGAAAATTAGTTTAATTCATAACAAGTCTCAAATATTATTTATTTGGGTATTTATAACATCAATTATGTCAATATTTCATTAATAAGATAATTTCTGCATCATCGTTGTGTCATAAATAAATTATATTATTTAATGTCTAAAAATTACAAATAAAATACCCTTATATAGGAAATAATTTTATCTTTCTAATGAATATTTATATTCGAATTTATCTTATGTATAACCCCATATTAAAAATGATTTACTGATTAAAGTATGATTTTAACTATTTTAACCCTTCTTTAAATAAATTAATAATAAATGTCCTAATCTAATATAAGGGGGCCTAAATGGTCATATTTTATTCCTAAGGTTGTTTTTGGTCGAATTACACTTGTCCAATAGAATTAGGACATGTGTTAGGGTAATAATAATATCATTTTTACCCTTAATTACCCTATTTACTTTTAACCGTGGTAAAAAAAGTAAAAAGTTACTATTCACCAAAAATTATTTTCATCTCATTGAACCACATTTTAGTCCTTGATATTAACTGTGTTTCTCAGATTTTCGAAATTCCACTCACAGAAGCGGTAAAATTAAGTTTTATGAAAAATTCAGTTTTTTAACTACCATTTAGTGGTTTCACTATTCATCAAAAATTGAACGTTTTCAGAAAAATTCCAAAAATTAGATCTAAGCTATATTTGATATTTTGAATTCAAAAATGATGTCTATTTTATCAAATTCAAAAAATATCAGTTGCATTAATTAATTTAAAAATTAATTGCCGGCGTCAAAAAAAATAGTGTTCTTAAGAGATAATAACTATCAAAAGATAGACACTTGTTTGTGACTGGTTTAAATGTGAAATTAAATCCAATGACCAACATTGTATTAAATTGTAAAAATATATTCTAAATATACTTTAAAACCACTCAAATTAATAATTTATCACTATTAATTATTTTGATTAAAAAAGTTGTTTTAAATTATAATTTAGTATTTTTCACTATTCATCAGAATATGAAAGTTATCCGAAAAGTACCAAAATTTCACCTTAGGCTAAATTCGATACTCCGAATCCAAAAATGAAGTCCATTTTAAAAAATAAAAGTTACAAAATTTCAAAAAGTTTTTATTACTATTCATAACTGCTAGTTTTAATAGTATTTTAATAGCATATCGTTGTTTAGTGAAACTCGGTATTGCGTATTACACACGCTATCGAGGAAGGTCACGATTGCGTGTAATGCAAGGCAAGTAAAGCATGAATGTAGTGAAAGCTCCTTTTGGTGTAGCGTACAACACAAGACATTAATGAAATTAAAAAGAATATTTTTTTATAAAATCTCGGGCTGTTACATTCTACCTTCCTTAAAATGAATTTCGCCCTCGAAATTAATCGGGGTTATAAATGGTTTACTACTCGAAAGTTTCATTAATAGAAACCCACATCGTTAAAAGGAATACCAAAACTTGGATTTAAAAACTAAAGTATGAAATGTAACGATTACCCAAATAAACTAATCACTGGGTTTCCACATAGGTGAAAATATGGATATGGAAGAGAAATCTAACCATCATGTTATGATGGAGAGTGGTAGAGAACATGGCTATGGAAAATCCAGCAATCACAAAGCCATAAATTTGTGATTATCTAATGTACCATATGATTCATCAGATATAAGAGCACTAGGACACCATTTTTGGTTTTCAAGATCATTTACCTAAAGTTGATGAAATTAGAAGAAATACTTTCGTGATTTTGGTATAGTCTCACCGTTTGTCGTTCTTTGGACAATTTCCACTTCATCTCTTAAATAAATGAAGTTGAATTTGTCATTCGTGATGTGTTAGAAGATCATGTGATAGAATGATGGGTCATTCCACCCGTCTCAAACAAAAGGTTAGAAAAGTTATCAAAAAATACATAAGTCCATCTATAGGGAGATTAATCATATATAGTTCCTAAAATGGACTTATACATTATATATCATACTTCTTAATATAATTAAACTAGTTTATACTAAACAGGGACTTCCTGTAGGCCAGTGGTAGGCGATAAAGGCCAGTCGCACATCGGTTGTGGGTTCGATTCCCACAGCCTTGTCTGACGTGATGGGCTGTCGCTCGTTCTGCAGGTTTTCCTTTTTCTAAAACTATATTACTATAACATCCCATCAATTATTTCGAAAAAAAACTTTAATCCTTAAACAATACTAACTTATGTCCAACGTAGTCTATTCCAATCTTTAGTCTTATCCATAATACTGCTGTCTAATATCATATTATAGTGAAAATGATTACCAAAGAGTTCATATAACAAGCATGTTAATACCATCATTGGTCCCTGTATATCATGAGATATGTCTTTTTGGTCAAATTCAAAACATTAAAAGGCCTTAATCATGTATTCTCTTGAAAAATGAATACCCATTGAACCATAGTGAAAACATTAATGCAGTTAAAAGTTAACACATTCCATATACCAAAATCCTCAAAATTCTATATACTAAAACCATGATATCACTTAGTCCTTATATCAATCATGAGCTCATGAATACTGTCAAACATTTCATTTTCTCGTTATCCCTTAATTATGCGCATATCATCTACTTTCCAAAATATTTGAATCACTTTTCATGGTTACAGGTACCTTAAAATTATTGAAAACCATAATAGACCAATACATAAATATTTCAGTACACCATAAAAGTACCTCAACAACATTATTCTTGAATACGAATACATAAACACTTCAGTCCATCCAATTTAATGATTGTCCTGTAATAAGACCTTCCTTGATTTAGAAGTAACTTTTTAGGTCAGGGAATTGAATTGGGTAATGCCCATGTTCTCGACAAATAAGACATTGAACTAAATAACAATCTGTCACTCTATGACCCTTTTCTCCACACAGATAACATCGGTCCCTCCATTTGAGGTATTCCTCAAGGTTCTTCTTCCCATCTTTAGAAATATCAATCTTCCTTTCTTTATGCTCCTCAACATGCGAACATGCATAATAGTTTATCTTCCTCTTCTTTGATGAATTAGTCATACTACTAAATTTCACCTTGTTAATCATATATCGCGATGACTGATTCGGCATAATCACAATATCTTTATCTCTAGGCATTACACAATTTTTTTGCTCATAGTCACCAATTTGTCTATTGGATTCAATGTTAACCGAATTCCTTCTGGTTCCCTCTATTAACTAAAACACAAAAAGAATTTTGTGAGAGGCGAAATCATGCTAGGGAAGACAACATAGTAAAGGGGGAGCACCATCAATATCTAACATCTTAGGTTAAATTCTAATATTGTTACCGTAGTTATAGGACTATATCCTATACGTATACTTATACTTAGGGACATCCCTAGACATACCTTAGAAATATCTCGAGGGATCTCACTAACATTTTCGCATCCTAGTTTCCAAAGGTTTACTAAACCTTTCCTCTGATACCAACTGTAGAGAGTCAATGCTTGACATACATTGACATTACATTACATTTTAGGAATACTTAGTACATAAAAAAAACACACACACAAGGATCGTAATAGTTTAGTGTCTTTGGAAACTCGGAATATAATCTTCTAATCCTGGTGAAAGATCTTCAACATCTCCCATAAAGATCTTCCTCTTTTTTTTATACCTAAAACCATTATTATATCTTGGTGAAAAGTAAACATAAAAGGGTGATCTCAAATGCTCAGTAAGGGTAAACAAAAGAAATATCAATCACATCGTATACACAAGAACATAACTTTTGGAAATATTAACCTGCAAAAGAGATCATAATTTCATAACATGGTATAAATCATGGAAGTGAAATGTAATCACAATAATCATAACTTAAAACATTAAATTTTGTGGCATACACACATAATCATAGATAATCATTTCCTGTTAGTCAAGACTCATTGCCAGGACTATCTTAGTGGACAAAGTCCCTTTCTGAACTGAGTCACCCTCGTTTCAGTCCTGTTTCACTGAACCGGTATAACCTACCATTCCAGCCATGTCTATCTCATGAAATATAAAATCTTTACCCAATGCATTGGAGGGAGATATAGGTCCCACCCATCTCATAATGATACCATTCTTATGTGTGCCACAAAATCATAAACCATACATCATAGCATAACCCATGTAATAAAAATGGGATTCTTAAACAACATGACATCATAAAACAATTCATATAAGATAAAGGAATTCATAAAAATATTTCCATCACAACATAATCAAATCCACGTAATAATAGGGATAGAAAAAGAACTATATATTATCTTAGATGGAAAATAATTTTGATAAAACCCTTGAACTCCATTCTTGAGGAAAATATCCTTTATGCTTCAAAAACATTTTTCCTTTCTTAACATGTCGTAAAATTCAAAACTAAAAGAAGTTGATTAAAAATAAACATGAAAACTTTGAAAGGAAGCCTCTTGGAAATAATGTTTTAAAAATCCATTCATGCCGTATATGTTAAAAAAACATTCTTCTCGTACTTTTGTCGGAAAAGTCAAAAAGTACCTTGTACGAAAAACGACAAAAGATTCCTTTCATATCTTTTACTAAAAACTCACCAAAGGGTAAAATTTTATATAAACTATTGTAGAAGGATATAAATATTATATTTTGAGGTGACATGGATGTTGATGATAAAATACACCCCAGTAAATACCAAAGTATAAACAATCTCGGATAAAAATGAGATTGTGATATTTCCCTTACCTTAGGTCCGACTTGCTTTGTAAGTGTCTGAAACTCCTATATAATGATTTAAATAATGTTATTGACTTATTACAGAATCATATTCATTGTTATTATATCATATATGGTTCCCTTATGACTTTATATTACCCGTTCCTTTGTAAATTCAATGTTAAAGAGCGTTTTGGGTAAAATTGTTTCATTTGTCATCTGTGTTTTGACTTGTAATTATTCATATGATTACTTAGATCATGATTACTTAATTCCAGAATATAAAACATGATTTATATATATATATATTCAGAATATACATTATATAATAAATGAGTAAATGGAAAGAAATACACCGTTCATGGAGACGGTAGACCGTTCGTACGCATGAACGCTGTTTTCGTTTCCTCATTGAGTTGAATGGAGTTAAGTAGATGACATACATATATATACACATAAATACAGTAGCTTTATAATGTCATATATTTCATTATTATTGTTTATATATACTTTATAATCATTCTTAAATGGTTAACATGGAGAAAAAATCTCATCGCGTCGTGGAGACGGTAGTCCGTACGTACGCACGAGCGATGATATCATTTCAATAATTATTGAATTGAATTGGAGTGAATGATAAAATATATCAGAATCATTAATATGTTATAATAACTATGTATAGTTATTTTTTTACACCATAATACCCATCCATGTAAGGTGTTGGTGGAAAAGCAGATTACACCACGACGTGGAGACGGTATTCCGTACGTACGCACGCACGGTGATTTCCTTTTTCCGTAGGATGGATAGAACGTTAATTAGAGTTGTTTCATATTTATAATAACATATCAGTATAGTACTGATAATGATGTTATTACTTCATAATGAAACAACCTTAGAAGAAGAAGTGGAAGAAGAAATAAAGGTGAAAGAATTGGTAACAGAAATTACCTCTTCTTTGAAGCACCTCTTTGAGACCTCCTCTTAGGGTACCACAATTGGTCTTTGAGGAAGACCAGAACCTCTATGATGTTGAGAGGGAAGTGGAGAGGTGAACATGACAAGGTTTTTCCGAGCTTGAAGGCTAAAAGTTGTGTGAGGAAGAGAGGGAGGAGGTTCCCTTTTATAAGGGAGTAGAGGGGCACCTTTGGAATAACTAAAAATATTATTTTATTATAAAGTCATGTTAGGTTTTAAATAGCTCCAAATTTATTTATTTCGATGCTAAGGTGGGGATGGGTCGAAAACCACTCATCCAATAGAATTTAGACAAGTTTAGGTTCCTATTTTAACCTTATCATTTAGATTTAACATTATGTTAAATAATTTTACTTTTACCATGTCTTCTTGTGTTCTTATACTATAAGGTTAATAAACTTACTATAAGAAGCCAAAAGAACCCCAAATTGTTTATTATTAATATATATAACCTTATCTATGTCATTTGGCCGAACTTTAGATTTTTAGGAATAAAATAACAATTAATAATATAATATTTGTTTTAACAACTATTTTATGTCAATTTTGACACTATTTAGTAATTGATTTTTGTGATAATCATAAGAGAACGATAAGTTCGAAAAAAGTTAATTAAATCAATACTAACATGTCATATTAACCTATAAAATTAGTGTAATTCATAAAAAGTCTCAAATTATATTTATTTGGGTATTTATAACATCAATTATGTCAATATTTAATTAATAAGATAATTTCTGCATCATCGTTGTGTCATAAATAAATTAAATTATTTAATGTCTAAAAATCAAAAATAAAATACCATTATGTATTAAATCTTTTTATATTTCTAATGAATATTTATAGTAGAATTTATCTTATGTATAACCCCATATTAAAAATAATTTACTGATTAAAGTTTGATTTTAACTATTTCAACCCTTCTTTAAATAAATTAATAATAAATGTCCTAATATAATCTGAGTGGGCCTAAATGGTCATATTTTATTCCTAAGGTTTTTTTTGGTCTAATTACACTTGTCAAATAGAATTATGACATGTGTTAGGGTAATAATAATATCATTTTTACCCTTAATTACCCTATTTACTTTTAACCGTGGTAAAAAAAGTAAAAAGTTACTATTCACCAAAAATTATTTTCATCTCATTGAACCAAATTTTAGTCCTTGATATTAACCGTGTCTCGCGGATTTTCGAAATTCCACTCACAGAAGTGGTAAAATTATGTTTTATGAAAAAATTTGTTTTTTTAACTACCACTTAGTGGTTTCACTATTCATCAAAAATTGAAAGATTTCAGAAAAATACCAAAAATTATATCTAAGCTATATTTGATATTATGAATTCAAAAATGATGTCTATTTTATCAAATTCAAAACATATTAGTTGCATTAATTAATTTAAAAATTAATTTCCGTCGTCAAAACAAATAGCGTGTTCTTAAGAGATAATAACTATCAAAAGATAGACACTTGTTTATGACTGGTTTAAATGTGAAATTACATCCAATGAACAAAATTGTATTAAATTGTAAAAATATATTCTAAATATACTTTAAAACCACTAAAATTAATAATTTATCACTATTAATTATTTTGATTAAAAAATTTGTTTTTAATTATATTTTAGTAATTTTCACTATTCATCAGAATATGAAAGTTATCCGAAAAGTTCCAAAATTTCACCTTAGGCTAAATTTGATACTCCGAATACAAAAATGAAGTCCATTTTAAAAAATAAAATTTAAAAAATTTCAAAAAGTGGTTATTACTATTCATAACGGCTAGTTTTAATAATATTTTAATAGCATATCATTGTTTAGTGAAACTCGGTATTGCGTACTACACACACTATCGAGGAAGGTCGCGATTGCGTGTAATGCAAGGAAAGTCAAGGATGCGTGTTGTGAAATCTCATTTCGGTGTAGCGTACAACACAAGACATTAATGAAATTAAAAAGAATATTTTTTTATAAAATCTCGGGCTGTTACAATTTCTCTTGAACTTTGATCAAGCCATATCAAGAAATAATTTCAAGAATAAATTGAATTGTAAATTATTTCATCATTAACTAGCTGCAACGTTTACTATTATACCATGCACACAAACCATTCATAGGCTCAACACTCACCCAAATACTCCAAACCCAAATGTAATCATTGAAAAATCAACCCAAAACATAACGAAGATATAAAAAATAATTAAAGGAATAAAATAGGATAAAATCATTGGTTTTGTTGTGAAAATTCTCCCCACTACAAAGACATTCTTCCCCACGAATGACACCTAGCCAAATGAGAATAAAAACTCAAAACCGAAACAAAATGATAAAGAAAGAAATCATGAACATTAGTGTTACTCTATAACTCCCCCAGTCACACCCAAATAGCTCTATAGTAATAAAAAACCATAAATCCCATAGGAATGTAAGATAAATAAGGTTCTTCCTACCACTAGTACTTTTTAGCATAATGGCACCAATATGGGAACTCCTATCACAAACCAGAAACCCAACAGAAGAGGAAACCCATTGATATAACTCAACCCAAATGACAAACCAAACCATGATTCCTAGTTTCCACAAGATAGAATGATCTCTTAAATGAACACAACCATAAGCCAAAACCATTCCACAAAATGATAACCCCACAAATTTCTCAACAAAAAGTACAAGAACATTACTACAAGATAACTAGACCACCATGATTCTAATGAAAAATAATGAAATTATGAATATAAAGAAAACTATAGTAAAGACAATAAAAACATCTCTACTCTGAAAATATAAGAAAACTCTAGAACAATGTTTCCCACATCCTGTGTGATTATAAACTACGTGAAAATACTCACTCAGGGGCCTATGGTTGGAGCCCTAATGTCTTGAATAATTTTACTCCCAACTTCTCGGAGCTTACATTCTCTGACCTAAACTTCATCTTCTAGTTATTGTTCTTGAATAAGTTATTTGAGTGACCCAAATAGCCACATCAATGAAAATTATTTGGAGGATTAAAATATGAATTTTTTTTGTTATTAAACAGACCACACTAGATGCACATTGATGAAATCTAAAATTAAATAGAGTATAAAACTGATATAGGTCAATCTTCATGATTAAATTCCTCTTATAAACACTTCTCACAATATGGATACAATTTTTGAGAACCAAGATAAATACGATTTGCCACTTCCAGCAACTAAATTCCATGTATCAATTTAGACGGAAATGAATAATCCACTTTTTCACCATACATAACATCAGTATATTATAAAACTAGATCTCATATTTCTTCATGAAATCTCTAAATGAAGAGTTGTTCTTTTAGATGATTCTCTAATTCTATCTCAGGAGAAAATTATATTATACCTCTGAAGAGATCAATATAATCTTTCATTGTCTTCCAACATTAATGGACACCCAATAAATCTTCCAATTTATTCAACTTATCCTCAATAAGTATAAACTACTAGATAAAATAGGTGTTAAATAATTATCAAGAAATCATATTTTCAATGAAACTATGATGAAAACCTTCCACAAATCCGAACTCAGACATCTAAAATAACCCATAACAACATGAACTGTAATAGTTTATAGAGGTACTAACAACCAAAAGACACTTTTGAAATTATAATGCCACTCCACTGCATGAAAAATACATTTATCACCATTAATAATAGGAAACAACCATTGATCTTGATTTTGATATAATTTTTTATAATATGAAATAGCATTATATGATTGATTTGTTTTGTGCTATGAAACTAGGATTTTATAAAATATGGGATTATCCTTGTTTTGGTTTATTAAAAAGGGTTTTCAAAGCATTGTGAAATGTTATTAAAATCATGAAATGATGAAATGTTTTGATGAATAGGTTTTTGAAATTGGGAACTTGTGAATCTGTATTTACATTGGTGGATATTATACTAATAGGTCTCATCCACTATCATGGTGTTTTCACATGTGGCTCTACACTTCTCTCTAGGATTGGTGTTCTAGGGACTTGTTATACCTATTAGGGGGTTTACATAAAATGAGTATTCCTATACTCTATTAACTGAGTACATATGTCTAGTGTCTTGATGTGTACACTATTGTTTATGTTTGGTATGAGTGTCCATGATATCCTAACCTAGTGTGACACATAGTGTTATGTTAACAGTGCTTCTGATTATGGATTTATGCTTTTTTATTGTAATTCCATGGATTAGATATAATATGTTATGACAATATATATCCATTGTGATATATGTATATGAAATTATTTTAAACCGATTTACTTGATTCATTTGGAAATGTAGGATGTTAAAAATTATATTTTTTTCAATGATTTTGATATAAAAATTGTTAAAATATTATTAAAACTTATTTTCATTAATTTTGAGATTGCATGGATTATTATTCAAACACATGATATGGAACACCAATCTAGGAACCCACTAAGCATGTTATTTTACACCCTACATACCCCTTTAGTAGTGTGTAGACCTAGTTATGTCATTCGATATAGGGGTACGCAAGGTGGTGTACTGAGGTAGTGAGTTTTTCTTTCAACCTAGTTTTGGGTAGATAATGATGAGATGGTTGGAGTTTCCCATATTATCCCATTGAGCTGTTAGAGTATCTATTCATCTTTTTAGTTATTTTTAGTTAGAAATCTTACTTGGAGACTGTTTACTAAATATTTATTTGTATATATTACACAATTTCTTTTATTATTTGGAATATATTTATACCTTCCAATATTTATTTCTTTTAAATATTTATATGAAATGTTGTTTCATCAGTTTCGAAAAAATTTCCAACATTGATTGTTGTTTGATTCCCAAGAACAAGTCTCCATATTGTAGGGTATAGGAAGGCCACTCAGGTAGGTTTTAAATCAGGCCAGTTACTTGTTTTAGAGGGTATTTGGGACATGTTTGTTACAAATTTGTATCAACGGTGGTATGTTGCTAGCATTCTTTATCTTGAGATGTTTGGTAGACTAAAAATAAGATTTATGGTACATTAGAGGTATATTTCAGTGAGTTCCTAGAAAACTCTTTTTCTGATGAGACTCTCGTTTCCTTGGGATATTGGGATGTGTTTTATATATTTTAAGTTCACGATGTTACTCTAATTTTTATATGGTATTTCTAATTTGAAATATGTTTCTTCTATTTTTATCATTATTTTTCTTTCAGTGTATAGCAGTATGACTCAGATATGTGTTCTGTGAGATCCTCCAGATGGTGAATCTGATGCTCCTCATGGGAATCCATTGATGGATTAAAGCTTTATTGAGGTAATAATGTTTAAATTTATTACTGTTGAAAATACTATACTAGAAGATCATAATGTAGTTATTGAGGTAAAATCAAATGGTATAGGAGAATGAGATTGATCATAGGAGATCTTTCCTGAGAAGCTACCATTTTTTAAGGGTACAATGGAACCTAATGAGGATGAGGACTAAGTTGAAAATTTTGATCAGATCTTTGACTTCCTGGTTACACCTCAGAGTATCAAAGTGAAGTGCATGGTGTTTATACTTGAGGGTCCTAACAAGAGTTGTTGGGATACCATTATACAAAAGGATAGGCATGTGGGATTGGAATGAAAGGGTTTCAAGTATCTCATATTCCAATAGACTTTTCCAGAGTTGTTGAGGATGAGAAATTCAGGGGAGTTACACTATTTATAGTAGATAGAGAATTCAGGGTTGGTGTAAAGTAATCATTTTTCTGAACTGGTTTGTTTTACGGAAGTGGTAGTAAATAATGATCAGATGAAAGATTAGATGTACCTTTAGGGGTTGTATCTAAATGTCATATCTTAAGGGTTTATGCTGAATTTTTTTCCCATATTGTGACAATACAGTGGTTTCCAATGGATGTGATGAATATGGAAAGAATATGTGGATGTTTCTCCCATCTCTTTCAGCTAGATTCATCTTCAATGGAGTGATATAGAAGAAGACAGTGTCTCTAGATCATCCCAAGAATGGTGGAGGTGGTTATCAGTTATAGGACTCACTTAAACCTTCTATTACAACTAATATTGTTTCTCTGAGATGCTATATATGGAAATGGTGGGAACACCTGTTAATATTTTACTTCACTTGTGAAAACGTTTAATAATTGAAGGAATTCTGGTTATCTACACTATTTTTATTAGGATATATATAATCCTTGATATAGAAACGGATCGTCACATCCAAATGATACTATGGAAAAGTACGATTTTTATAATAATAAATGGCTCCAATGAAAGCCCTTATGGGTGAAGCACCTTCATGTAGTAGATAAGTTTCTAGCAGAAGTACCCATGGGTCCAACGACAATGAGATGTGCCATATTTATTTCATCCTTAGTAGTAATTGGTTTATTCAATACAGGTTCTTCACACTCATTTATATCTAACCTTTTTGTTGATATTCTTAAATTTCCTATGGATCTTATGTCGTTTGTTATAGATTTAGTGACAAATCATGGGAAGAGAAAAGTGTAGGTGTATCAATGTACTTCTTGTGAGATATTCATAGAGAATGCTGCGTTAGTCTAGGATTTTCTTCTTATTGATCTAGATCTATTTGATGTCATCATTTGGATGGATTTTCATGTTTCTTATACTGATAAGGTTTATTTTTATCATCAGTGTGACCCATTCCTTGTGGCTGATGGGAGATCACTAGTGTTTCAGGGAGAGTGATATTTGAGGTTTGGTCATGGCAGACCTTCTCTTAATGCTCTTAGAAGATTGTTTTCTTTAAAATTAGATGTTCCAGATGACATCGCTCCAATTTTGGAACTTCCTCTTTCCGTTCAAGAAATTAATGACATTTTCCAAGATGATTTCTATGGGATTCCTCCTTAGAGGGATGTAGAGTTCTCAAATGACCTGGTTACAACTACACAACAGATATCAATATCTTCTTATCATATGGAACCATAGGAGATAAAATAACTAATGTCTCAATTGAATGGCCTAAATGAAAAGTTTTCATTTTCCATATTACTTCACCTTGGGAAACCCTAGTTTTAATTACCATGAATTAAAATGGTTCAATCTAATTGAGTGTGTATTATCATATATTGAACAATAAAATTATTAAGAACAATTATCCTATTCTAGTTGTAGATGATTTTTGGATCTCTTAAATGGCGAAAATTTTTCTCTGTAGATTATAATTTTTTCAGGTTATCATCAGCTTAGAGTCTAAGAGTGTGATATATTGAAGATTTATTTATAGAGTTGGAATGGAAAATAAAAATATCTTGTGATTCCATTTGGAATGAATAATTATGCAATAGTAGTTATGGATTTAATGAATGAGAAATTCAATTGGTATCCTTCTAGTTTTGTGGTTTTGTTCATTGATGATATTTTTTTATTCAAGATCCTATAATGAGAAAAAGATCCATTTGAGTCTGGTTTTTGAAATTATATAGAGTAACTATTTTTATTAAAATCATCTGAATTACAATTTAAGTATTAAATAAGTGAAGTTCTCAGGGCATGTGATTTTTGGTCATAACTAATCTGTTGATCCTGAGAAGGTAAAGGTATATGTTTATGGGAATAAACACAGATTTTAGTTGATATTTAGAGCTTCCTTGGTATTTCATGATACTTTTGATAGTTCATAATGGTTTTCCCTATGTTGGTTACACAGTGGATTGCTCTTATATGGAAAGGGGTGGAATGGACTTGGGATGAAAATTGTTAGTCTTATTTTGATGTATTGAAATGATCTCTAAACTAATATGGGGGTTGTGGTTTTATGTGATGCTTTTGGGGATGGATTGGGTTATGTGATTATATAGGATTATTATGTAGTGGATTATAGTTCATATCATATTCGAACAGATAAGAAGAATTACCCCAACTCATGACATAATGATTTTTTAAATTATGCATGAAATTTAGTATTGGTGGAATTATCTTTTTGATGAATGGATAATATTATTTTATAAACCTATGAGTTTAGGATATATTTTTTTCAAAAGGAAAGAAATCTTAGACTGTTGTTTTGGGTGAATAATTTTAGACTTTTGATGTTGGAAAATCTTACACCTTGGGGAATGGGAATGTAGACCTAAACACCCTCAATAGGAATTTGTAATTTCAAGACATTTTATAATCACAGAGGAGTGGAACCTTATGCAGTTTTTTTGATTAGATTCATTTAGATGCTCAGAAGGATGTTTTAGGAATTTTTACCAATTTTTTATTATCATAATCACTTCTTGATATTATTCTATAGATTTAGTTGTAGGATGTCAATTTTATCAAATATATAAAAACACTATATGTTCAATGACCGTTTATAGTTGGTCTACCTCTTTAGAGGGAATTCTCAGTTGTAGGGATTGATTTTTCATCCCAACATCTATGAGGATCTTAGTTTTTTTATTATCATAATTCATCAAGGTCCATTCATTTGGGAACTAAGAATATGAATTAGGTCATGATATGAATTTTTTTTAGGCTAGGTATAATGTGTGATATTGCTGATTATTTGTTACACTGTTATACCTATAAAAAATTGAAGTTATATCATTTGAATCATTATGGTTTTATCTAGTCACTTCTAGTGCTAATTTGGAAATGGGATGAGTTATCCATGAATTTTTTAATGTATTACCATAGAATCAATAAGGGAGGAATTCTATTTCGGTTTTGATTGATCAGTTAAAAAATATAGCTCATTTAATTACAACTTGGTCCACCGATGAAGTTTAATATCTGGGTAAGATATATGTGCATAAAATTTTGTGGTTACATGGTCTTCTTATACCATTATTTTATAAATGGAATGTAGGTTAACTTTGAGATTCTGGAGGAGTATCCAAGAGGTAATGGGGTCTCAGGTCAGAAAGAGTAAAACTTATCCTCGAAAGACAGACGGTATGATGAGGCATGGTATTCATATAAAATAGGATATCTTTCGTGCGTGTGACTTGGATTTTTTGAATCATGTGAAAGCCATATAAGGATGAATGAGTTTTCTTATAATAAAAATAATTAGTCTTCTATCATAACGAGATATTTGTAGACTTTTTATGGTCACTAATGAAGATCCCCTTTTTTGGAAATAGGTTGGAATAACTTATTTGGTGGGACCAAGTTTGATTTAGAGGATATATGTTATAATTTAGGATATACATTAGTGTCTAGTTATAGCTCAGGTTTAGACGAAAGATTATGTGGATCAACGGTTTCATCCTTTGGAGTTTCCATAGGTGATTAGATTTTCATGAAACATTCTCCTCAGTAGGGTCATTAAAGGCATTGATAAATGGATATGTTGGCTTTGGGATATTTTAACCCATTTGAGTTCATTGAGAATATGGGGATGATTACTTATCAGTTGGTATTTTTGGAACTTCTGTGTGCGAGTCATGACCTTTTCTACATATGATAGGTTAAAAAATATTATCCAAAACATTCTCTGGTTTTGAGTTCAGAGGAGCTTGAGTTAGTGCCTTATGATTCTGTTATTGACTAGTTGGTGGAGATCATTGAATCTTAATTGATATTATTTAATGGGATTTATATTCAATTAGTCATAGTGTAATTGATGCATATATTAGAATCTCGTGAGACTTGGTATATAGAGTCTTTAATGAGGAAGAAGTGGCGTCACCTATTTATATGACTTCTTTCTTTAATATGACTTCACATGGAAAACATTTATTATGGAGTTGAGTTTGTAACATCCATTTACACACTATTAGGTATCTTAATTATCTATATTTTTTACCTCTTTAAATTGATGAATTTTTGTTCTCCCAGGATTGAGATTATTTACAGATAAAAATGACCTAATGTTCTAGGTTGTAAGATTTCTTGAATTAATGGAGTCCTGGTATAAATGTTTATGTGTATTTGTATGTTTATACCTGATTTTGGATGATTCCCAATGTGATTTTTGTTTTCATGTAAGAATATGTATTTTTTGTATCAATAATGAATTTACACATCATGTAATGGGAGTATACAATTTTTTAATGGTTTTAATGCTGAGGTTGTGAGTTGAGTTCATAGAATGAATGAATACACTCCGTGTTAGTGTTAAATGATGGGAATTGTTAAAAGATAATTTTTTATTAAGAAGGAAATGGGTTTCATTGTATCTGATGCCCAAGGACTGATTTCTGTGTAAAAGGATTAAAAATCATGTAAGTGTCACAAATAGAGATTTTAGTGTGATGGTCAACTGATATATTGAATCATTCATTCACACCACTCTACCCTCACATCCAAGGGATATTCTATCATAGTTTTTTTGATCTCTTGTTCAGTCTGTTTTGATTCATTTATCAATTGATCACTATTTTGGTTGGCTTGTATGTCTCACAGTGAGTAATGATTTTTTAACTTCATTGACATTGATAGTGGAAGAAACTTTTGATTGAGATATTGGTTTTTTTGATCCATAGTGATATTTTTTATGTATCACTTCTAGATATATTTAGAGATATTCTTCTCAGGTCATTACATTGTTGGTTGTGATCTTGAAGGTGTTAGTTATTCTATGTATGTGTAACATATCCACTTCTCCAACACTTTTTTCATAAAGTGGATCAATTATATGATGTGTAGATTGAATATAAGGCTTCTATTTTTGTTGTTTCATTAATACTTTTAGTGAATACATTTGTGGGAGTGCATGCCCACTGAGTTTGAGGAGGTTGATTTCATCTGTACTAAATGTTGGTGAAATTTATTTCTTCTATTTTTTGATAAGTTGTTTTATTAAAACAAATGGTATGTTATTTTTGATTTCAGTGTGTGTGGAACTATGTTTCTATAAAAGGTAGGTTTCCAATGGTTTCGGTAAATGAAAAATGGTTTTCAATGATTTGTGATATGGGATTCAATGAATTAAATGATTAAATTTTTCTGATGAACTGGTTTGAAAGATAGGGCACATATGAAGCCTTAGGAACTTTGGTGGAAGGTATTGTGATTGGTATTGTATGCTATCTGTGGGTTTTCTCATGGGGATCTCCTCTACTCCCTAAGGCTTTTGTTTTAAGAAATTGTTAGAATTGTTGAGGGGTTCACTTGTTGGGGTGTTCCTATAATATTTAGTATCGATGCATATTTCTAGTGTCATTATGCATATGTTATTTTCTATATTAGGTATGAGTGGCCTAGGTATACTGATCTTGTGTGATCCTTGGCGTGATTTTACTTGTGCTTCAACTTTTGGCATGTACTATTTTGTTAATACTTCTATATACATCATATTATTTGTGATGCATTATTTATGATGACATTATATATCTTCTCTGATATATGGTTATTAAATTCCTAGAAATTGATTTAGCTTCTTTATTTTTGAGAATGAGGAAACAAGATAAATTAATTTTTTTTCTGGATTTTGATATAAAAATTGTTAAACTACTAAATTTCCTTATTTTCATTATATTTCAGGATTCTTTTATAATTATTCAGATACTTGAAACGTAACATAGGGGTGGGACCCCACTATGCCTATTAGTTACCACCCTACATACCTTTTAGGTGTTGTGTAGACCTTGTTATGACTTTTTACGAAGGGTAATACAAGGCACTACAATGATGAGGTGACATTTTCTATTAGCTTGGTTTTAGATAGCTTGTTGTGAGATAGTGAGCGATTTTTCACATTATCACATATATCTATTGGAGTCATTTTTTTTAATTTTTTAGTCCTTTGTAGTTGGGCTTGTCACTAGGAGAATGTTTTCTACCTTTTTTTTGTTGTGTCACTTCTGTTTTTCCATATATACTTTGGAATATGTTTATATTTTCCAATATTTATCTATGTTATATATATATATATATTCCCTTTTTTGTTTTAGGATGGGAAAAATCATTCCTTCACATTATTTTTTTCATTCCCATATGCATGTTTCCAGACCATGGGGATTAGAAATACTCTTTTGGTATATTGAATATTGAGCTGGGTACTATTTTTTGAGTGTATCTAAGTCGGCTTTAAAACAGATAAAGTGAAATAAGATCCTTGAAATAGAGATATTACAACATGTGTTTGTCCAGTGATATAAGTTTTATTATATCACCAGCAATGATAAAAGTATGTTAGCACAATTGATATATAGTGATTCAATATTTTAGTTTTTTCATTTATGAGAAAAAATTATAATTTATAAATTTTATATTAATTATGACTAAAATAATTTCATACATTTATATTACATTACAAAGAGATCATTAATCATTTATAATTATGTATTTTCCAAAATTAATTATTAAATGGATTTGAAATATTTATTAAAATTATTTTAATATAAAGTGTTAATATAAAATTCTTTAAATATACATGGTTTTTGATTTATTATTTTGATATAATGTGAATCTATTAAATTTAGAAAATTATTTTAAAAAATTTATAAGTTATTAATAAATGAAAATATAGAGTATTTATATGATATTTATTAAACATTTGTAAATTGAAATATGATATTATCATATGAATAATTCATTTTAGAATTTTATTTTAACCATGTAAAATAATTTTGGTGGATAAGATCAAGGGTTTAAATAAACTTATAAGATATTGTTGTCAAATATATTAAATTTGTTTACATTAAAAAAATTATGAAATGATCGTAGAGAATAAAAATAAGGATGGTTCTAATTTTTATATATCATATATTTTAAAATAAAGGATTTCATAGTCATTCTATGTAGAAGTGAAGTGTAATGAGTTCATATTTTCTATAACAATTTAATGTATTTCTTATTATAAAATATTTACAGTTCATATTCTTTTATAAATGAACTATAATTTATTTATATTTATATGTTATTGAAAATATCATCATATCTCATGTTTGAATTTATGATATATTAATTTGTTAATCCATTCCCTTATTCATGATTAGGAATATTTTATAAAACGAATTATTTAATATTAAGTCTATTTTTTAAAACTATTTCTAATAAATTTCATACCAAGAATTTATAGACTTTAATTATAACATATAACATGTGATTTACTTTTTTCAACTAGGGAAAGTGATTTGTTGGTTATAATTAAAAAGTGCATATTTCATTATTAATATTATTACATATTTTGAGTTAAAATCATATTTAAACATTGAATTAATGTTATGTATTTATGTATGGGTGTTGGGACATCAGATTTATCTTCCACTAGATTGGGGACTGAACTTTCTTTAAAAAAATATAGGGTTGAATACTTATAATAGAATACACGATCTTGAAATAGATTTCAGTTTTATATGTCCTAAATCTATTATATGAAAGGTTTTCATATTTTATTTTTAGGATATTCACATGTACATGTTTTAAATAAAACTATTAAAATTTTACTGTATATTTATAACAAATATGATTTATTATAAGAATATTTAAATGTTATTGTGACTAGAATTGGTTCATGATCATGATAAATATAAATTAAATAAAACATTACCATGTATAAATATTTTTAAATAATGAAATTAAATATACATTAGGTTTATATGTAATTACATAGTAAGATAAATTAAATCCCTTAAAAATACTAAGTATTTATTTCCTGAAATAACTTTTCAGGGACTTGATCGATCAATATGGGTGACCCAAATAGGGTAAGGTTCCCATGGACTATTTTATAATAGGGAAGTAAAAAATTGTTTACCCTAATATAAATATGTTCCTATATCTAACATTAAATTTTCAATAAAATAGGTTAGGTTTCTCTATTAAGATTAAGTGCTAAGATTAATGGAAATGGAATCAACCCTTAAATGTGTTGGTGAAGTAAATTTTAAATAAATTGTAACACCCCGGGTTTTCTAAAATTTACAGAACATTTTAATTAATTTTCAATTAATTTGTTTTTCCCTAATATGGATTCCTAAAGGTAAAATGATCATTTTAGGGAATTTGATGCTTTATTGGTTCCCATAGCCATGATATTTGGAGGAAACAGGTGGGTTACACGATTAATGTAAACAATGTAACACATTCCTAGTGTTTTTATTAAACAATTATTGGAGATTTAGTGCAAAAAATATGTCTACCTGGACTTTCTAAATATTCATAAAAGGCAAAAAAATAGTGAACATGTTTCTGACCATATTGAAGAGGAGTTTTTCATGAGTCGCACATGGAGAGTTTAACCATGAACCTAGCCCATGTTGAGGGGAGACCTTTGGATAGTTCATGTCTCATGATTAGAACATGGTTTTCCTAATTGTGTGGTCGAACCATGAAACCCCCTTTTGATGGTGAAATTACATCTCCCCTCGTTTATTATTAAATAAAAAATGGTTCTTTTCCTTTAATCTCCATTGACCCCTCCCATATAAAGATCTTCTCCCATGCCTCAAGAATGGATTTGATATCTCTTCTCCATCCAAAATCTGAATGAAGTGTCATATACCATGTAAGATCACTATAAATAAAATCATAGTTAAGATACATTATTTAATATTTTTTATATCAATTTTTTGTGATATCTTTATATGGGCTATTTTCTGCTTTTTTCAGGACATTTTTACCAATCTCTATTTTCACTCATTCTTCTTCAAATCGGAAGCTGAGACTGGATGAGTGTTCCTATAATTCTATAGGGTATGATTTCCATACCTTTTCACTATGGTCTTATTTGTAATTAAATTATCATCATTGTGTCGTATACCAATTCTTCTATATATTTCTCCTAAAATTAATAAATGTATTATATTATATGTCTGAAAATTAAATGTGATTCCAAAGTAGCACCCTGTCTTGGTTATAGGCTATTAACCTAAACCCAAAAACCTCTTATATGGGGTTATTCATCTATGTAATCAAAGAACAACCCCATTAGGTGTGTGATATTTCTACCCAATAATGGAAGCTCTATATAAATTAAATTAGTCAATGAATGGGTCAAACAAGAATATGGTATTGAAAAGGATATTAAATTGGATTTTTCCATGTTATGGGTGATTGATTTTGGGTATAGACCCTATCATATCCCTTGAATTATATATTATTTTCTTCATTTTGGACATTTTGATATAGAACTCACAATTGATTAATGATATGGAGAAAGTTTAATTAACGGTATGGAACTGTTCTTGTTTACGATATGGAACCGATGGGGGTGATTGTGGCATGGATCTTATGACCTCTATATACACAAATAAATTCAAATGATAATATACCTACGCTATGGGCACTGGATTCTTATCCCATACAGTTCTACACTATTCTCAGTTACCTAGGATGAGTTCCTTGTCCTCACAGAGGCCTCATTGGGTTTACACCATGGGACCTAGCCCATGAAAGTATGATACATTATATATATATGGTTCTTATAAAAGATCATAGTTTGAAATTAAACAATAAACTATTATATTTTGTATTCTTATTTCATCTTTAATATTTTGAGTAACACCTTCTTATATTTTTATTCACAAGATGGAGTTGTTTTAGACCCCATTTGTAGTGGCCTAATAAGAATATACCACACCTAGTTTGGGCTACTAATTGGTCCCACAAATAGAATTTATGGATGTAGGTAGGTAAATGGGAATGTTTTCATTCATGGATTCTTGAGTTTCATATTTCATAGATGATTGAGATTATGGTACTAACCATTGGATCTTGATGTTACTGAAGATATAAATTTTGACACTTTTGTTTCTTTTAATAAAATATATTGTATCAGTGTCCTTCTACAATGCATTCTAGACTTTTTTATTTCTCTATTAAGTAATCATCAATTTTATATGATGCTGATTGTGAATTTTTTATTATTATAATATTCATGATTTACTTATACTACTTGATTTTACCTTATCAATTTTTCTTATATTTTTTCATTTATTGTCAATGTTATTATTAACTAATAACAAGTTTATAGTATCCCTAGAATACTATTATAGACCCTAACAACTAGTCTACAACCTCTGGCATATTAGGAGGTGTGCTTGATCCCATGTAATAAATCAGTATTGGTTACTAATGATTTTACAACATCCGAGACATTTCAAATTGGTAGCAGAGCATGTTTATTTTTCCAAATTTTTTTTAGTATTTTGGTTTGGAAGACAAGAGACAAAGATGTGTTAAAATTTGGTAATTAACATATGAATGGGTGTAGCTAACCCACATAATGGGAAAAATCCATATTTCATGGGATGGGTTTGATGTTATAGATTGTTCTCGTTAAGATTGTACTATTTTCAACATTGGATTATGTATATGGTTTGTGGTGTATATTATTATTATAATAGATTTTGTTTTATCCTATTTTAGATATGGAAATGAAAAACTGATCATGCATCATTATAGGCACCATATAAGATCAATATGTCATGAATTATTCCATTCTATGTTGGTTTCATTTCTTGACTGCATGAAACATGATATATATTCCCTGAGTGATATATTTGTTGTGAAACAAACATTTTTTTAGGAAAAAGGGATAATATAATTGGTTATTAAAATGTTATCATCAACCTAAATTTTATTTCTTTTATTCATTGATGGTGATACATTAACTATCTAATTATCAAATGATAGAGTTATATAACTGAGGTTACATAGATTGAATGTTATTTGATTTTAATACATGAATGTCATTTATAAATTAAATATTTCATGCACCTCTATAAATTTGGAATGATGATTCATCTAGTCAAGTAATCTTATATTACCTATTAAATTATGTTATGGAATATAATGGTTTGGATATAATTAGATGAATTACTAATTGTAATTTATAAATAATTCACTTCTAAAAATTAAGAATGACACTTCATTTAGCTGGTCTATGATATAAATGAAATTATTGAAAAATAAAAATACACATATATTCAAGGTTATGTGAGGATGAAAGTTGAAAATTAAAGGTTTTTCTCTATACCATGCAATTAACACACCATATACCTAGACCACAATCTAAAACAGAGATATTTACCTGGACTCGACTTTAGTAGTGGGTAATATGAGTCCTATCTTATGATTATTTATGATATAAAACTCCACCTACAACTGTATTTAAGAGTAGGAAGAGTGTCGTGGAATACTTATAGGAATGCACTTACCTATCCTATTTTTCCAATCTATTATATTTTTTTCTAAAATTATATCTGAAGAGTGTGTTTGGAATTTATAGAGTTATTCTACCAAGGCATCCTCGAGTCGTGCCACAGGAGTGTAGTGATGACCATGCTCTATATGTGGTGGGCCATGATCTACTAGTTTTACCCATAGTATTTCCACATATGGTACCTCATGCGATTCCTAATGTAGGTAATGATGCCTAGTTTTCAGATGGATTCTTATGCCTTGTGTAGACTATGTAAAGAACCACGTGACCTACCACTTCAATGGAAGAGTTAATTAAAGTTTTTAAATAACAACATCTACCTATATTTTTTCGGGTATAGTGTCCCCCTGGGATGTTGAGTTATAGATTGGGACAATTTTGACTATCTTCAAAAACTAGGAGATTCCACATGAACAGAGGGCCAAGATCACACCATATATTATGCATGGATCTTCCAAACATTTTTGGTATATATTAAACAAGTAAGATCTTCATTGGAAGATCGTATTGAGGGAATTATAATCTAGATTATATGAAACATCAATGTGAGAGAGACCTAGTTGAGTCATGATCCTAAAACATAATTGTCCCTTTAAAATGGTTTTGATGAGTCTTTACTCTAGTAGATCATGATAGAGGATCTACACCGACTCTGTGTACTAGAGTTGTATTTGTAACTTCACGCCAGGCAGTCGAACGAGGGGTTATCATAGACATGGTATCCATACAAAAGTGATAAAACAAAAAATAGTGTGGGTGTGTTGAAGGTAGTCTGGTTGAATCTCAAGGCTATGAATCTATCTAGATTTATGCAGTGTTTCTTGTACTGGGGGAGTAGAGACACAAACCATATATAGTTTGAGGTATGATTTTTGTAGCATCTACCTTGGTATTTTTTCTATTTGATATAGGTTAATACCACTCCATTATATCAATAGAGTCTATAGAGAGTATTAAACTCAATATAGTGTGTTTTCATGGAACGATAAAATATATTACTCTATTTGGTTTTCGATCAATGATTGTTGGCTAGTGTAAGGTGTGACCCTAGAGAAAGGAAGATATTATTTAATATGGAACCTCTTCATCTATGAGAAGATATGTTTTGACATCATTACTAGGATGAATGAAAACACACTTTTTTATTATTTTCAAATAATAATATTTTTTGTTGATTGGTAACCAAAATATATTACACAAGACACAGGTTTGAAAAATCCATAAAAAAGATCAAAATTGAAAAACAAATTTACATCATCCAATGAGACAATGATCCATGTGTACCACAAACATACAAAGTTACATCCTATCACTTTCTATAATCATCATGAGGCATAACATCGAAATTGACATATTTTCATCACTCTCATCACTATTCCACTAAGGTATCCTCGTAACATTACCACCGTAAAACTCCAAAACAGCTTCGATGACCACCAAAAACCACCACAATCCATTTCCATTGACATTAGTAAAAACTATAGTTGTCAAAAAAACACATAAAATAAATTCAATAACCAGGAATAAATCAACCTTTTCACTTTTAAAACTCCACCGGGAGTCAAACCAAAAAAGAGACATCACTAGATAAGTATAAATATTTAAAACACTTTCCACAGTTCCTCCTCAAATGCTATTGACCACTCGAAAAACACCTCCCAAATATCCATAGGAACAAGCACAGTAGACAAACATGAACAAAATGTTGGATTTTGAATGTTGGGAAGAGTTACGAGTAATATGGGTAAAATAATGAGCCATGCTTTGATGGGAGACTAAAAAAAGTCACAACATTTGAAACAAATAGATACTATAAGAAATAAATAACAATATAAATGTACAAAGAAACTCTCACCAGATAAAGCTATAATTATCATTGATGAAAAATAAAAAAATAACAGGAAAATAGAAAATGAAAATAGAAGTATAGAAGAACTAAAAAATGTCTCAACTGTAAAGCATGAACGTGAACCCTAGCACATCCCAAACCATTATGAAAAAATACCAGAAAAAATGGTGTCTAGAATGGTGGATCTGATTGACATAGTCACTGTAATTCATATTTGAAGTCCCCAAAACCAAATAATCAGGCCCTAGGAAGGGAAAAAACAAGGAGAAGTTCCCCTTACAATCAAGTAAGTGATTTGGATATCCATATCGTAGGTATAGATAATCCACCCAAATCGTAGAACTTGAGGAAGAACAAGAAAACAAGATGGAATGGTAGTATATGTAGTGGAATGATAGAAGAAAGAAATGGAGGCTAAAAGGAATTTCTCCATCGTGAAAGGGGAAGAAACCCTATGGGGGTCTAGAAAATTATAGGCCCGGTGGTGTGCCATCCCATATTGATAGAGATTATATGGATTCTCAGGGAACACATCTGGCCAATTTCCCTCCTATAGTAGATATTTGTGGGGATGTATTCACTAAAAATTTTCTATATTACATTCTGAAAGAGATGTTGAGTTCTCTATTGAGATAGTTCTTAGATATGCACAACTATCTATTCCTCCTTATAGGCTGACCACTACTATGTTGCAGTAGCTCAAGAGGTAGCTTGAGGAATTGGAGGCTAAAGATTTTATACGGTCGAGTACTTTATCCTTCGAGTTCAGAAATTATTTTTTCTAAGAAGGTGGATGTGAACCTCTATATTTTCATGGATTAATAGAGATTTACAAAAAATTTTATGAATAAATAGAATCAACCACCACACATAGATTTCATCTTTGACAGGATCTAAGGAGATCTAATTTTTTTGAATTTTCATTTGAGTTTAGGCTATCACCTGGTACGTTTCATTCCTTTGGACATACAATGTACAACATTCAAAAAAAAAATATAGATTTTATGATTATTTTTTTTATAGATAGGTTTGATTAACACACAATTATTTTTCATGTATTTGATGAATTGTGTTTTCCATCCGTATATGGATTCAATTTTGGTAGTATTGATGGATGTTATCTTAGTGTATTCCTACACTCGACAGGAATATTTAAAACATCTTGAGACCATATTTAATAATATAACAGAGAAAGAGATGTATTATAATATAATAAAATGTCACTTTGGGATTGAAAATATTCACTTACTAGGTCATATTATTTATATTTTGGGATTTTATACTGACCTAGATAAGGTGTGTGTTATTGTTTATGTAGACAACCCAAGAATATTTTTGACATAGAATGTTTCTTGGGGAAGTATGGCTATTAAATGAGATTTATTGATGAATTTTTACATATATAAGAACCTCTTATAAACATGACTAAGAAGAGTTAGATGTTTATCTAGTAAAAATCCCATAACATATACTTTTAGCAGCATAATGAGATATTGAATTCAATTCTTATCCAAATTCTTCCAGAGATGGCTATAAGCTATAAAGTCTACTAGGATGCATCATGAACTAGGTTAAGAGTATGTATTTTTTAGGGTGATCGATCTGTAGTGCTTGTGTCTCTTTAGTTGGGTCCACATGATAAGAAATACCCACTAGACGATCTCAAAATAGTATCGATAGATTACACCTTTTTTTATTAGAACAATTAATTATTTGGAGAGACTTTGTCGTGTATACTAACATAAGATGCCTCAAATATATACCTTTATTAAAAATAACATAAATATTAGGTAGGGATTCTGGGTTGCATACCAACAGTAATTTGAAATTGAGGTTTCTTATATTCATGGTAAGATACATTATATATATGATTCCCCATGTTTGATAACTTATTTAGATGAAGTTCAAGGGGCCAGTAGAAAGTGAGAGTTGATGGAACTATTTTTTGAGATGCTCGTAGTGGGAAAATAAAATCATGGGTAGACTATAAATTTAGCTTTGGTAGTGGCCAATTCACTTCAAGAGAGAGTAATGAGGAGAAAACATTCCATCCTGAGAGATTAGTTTTAATGGAGAGTGTTTTAGGTCATGTACCACTTCCAGAATGGATCATTGATGTGTATGAGGTTTTTTACATTCAAGGATGTGACTAGGTTACTATAGACATATTTATAGAATTTATGAGAGAATATCATGATTCTACTTGTTCGGTACACCATGATATTAAAAAGATGTATCGTGACTTACATCACCAGTAGTATAATCCTCATATGAAAAAGGAGATAGATGGATTTGTTACTAGGTGCTCCACCTATCAAAAAGTAAAGGAAGAACACCAACAACAATTAGGGATTCTACATATGTTACCCATTATTGAGTAGAAATGAGATGATTGATTTTGGGACAAGATTACTAAGATCCCCATGAGACAATGATACTTTGTGGGTAATCATCGAAAGTCACAAGAATGTATCTCAACTTTTACCTATAAAGGAGGCATTTTCTATGGATGTGTTTAGTAGGATCTATATCAAATAAAATATATGAATTTATGGAGTAACATGGACTATTTTTTTAGAGGGAAGATTGTTTCACTACTTAGTTTTGAAAACTGTTCTAGATGGAATTAGGTACATTGTTACTTTTGAGTATAACATACCACCATTAGAGCAACAATTAGTCCGAGAACAAAATATAGGTATTGGATGAAATTAATAGAGCATGTGTTATTGATTTTGAAGGATAATGGGAGAAACATACACCAATGTATGAATTATTTTACAATAATATCTTTCATTTGATTTTAAAAATGGATCCTTATGATTCCTTTATATGGTTGTCCATTTTGATCACATATGTTCTGGTTAGATGTAGGGGAGGATGTGTTACTTCGGCCACATATAATTCCAAATTATTCAGAGAATAATTTGATGATCATGATGTGAATCGATTCAACTTTGTATAATAATATGTCACATTATGATTATGTTTTTTGACCACAAGAGTTTTTTGGTTGGGGATATAATATTATTACATGTTTCAACTAGATTGGGGAATCAACAGTTTAAGAAAAAAGGTAAGATGTAACCATATTTTAGTGGAACTTTTGTGTTATTGGATAGGTTTTTATTAATTTAATTTTTGATATACAGACCTAAACTATATATAGATAAGATATATGTGTTTCAAATTTCCCACTTACATTAATATTATTCATACTTGTCTTATTTTTCTTGACTAATGAGTTGGAACTTGATGTTTATGTGTCTTTTAAGGAGCACCATTTTTGTGTCTTGGTCAAGATCATAAATTCTATATAAGGGATGTGTATTCATTTGTAATAGGTGATATGGTATTATGGTCATGTATAGGATGATATCTAGGAGAGATAAAAAGATTTATATTCACCGTGGCTTGAGATTTCTTCATATGGTGTTTTACCTCCTTGAGAAGGGAAACTCGGGGATGAGTTTTCTTAAGTGGTGGAGGGGATACACCCTATTTTATCAATAACACATAGACCCTTCTAATTAATGTTTAATTAATTTGGTTTTTTGAATATGGAAACATAATAGGTTATGAAGTGTTTTGGGGGTGTCTGGGGATTTTTTACATCCTAGGGCCCCATGTCTTTCTAGAAATAAGAGTGCCACAGAGTTTGTTTAAACCATGAGGGATGCTCCAATTTACACTAGAGAAATTTTTTTTTTCAAACTATATAGACCAAGATGAATGAACATGAAAATTCTACTGATGTAGTTTCATTGGTGTTTTTTCAAGGATTCACATATTTAGTAAAACCAATAACTTAGACTAGTTGAGGGGTGACTTTGAAGACATATTTTATTATGGTTAGTGCATGTATTGGCCTTCCTTATAACCAAACCATGAAAACCCTTTTTAAAGGTTAAAATTCCATTTTACATCCTTTCTTAATAAATCTAATGACCCTTATTTTCATTTATTCTCCAGAATAACCTTTTTTGTGAAGTTCTCTTATCATTCCTCAAGCTAGAATTTGATATCTCTTCTCTAGATGACATCTAAATTAAGTTCCAAATATCATGTTGGGTTTATATAGTATGAGATTCAATCTGTTATCTTATTTTCATGGTTTCTAAGATCATTTGGTGTGTCATATTTATCTAAGATATTTTCCCATAATTTTAGGGAATTTTTCTATTTACCTATTTTCTCTCATTATATACCAAATAAGAAGCCAATAATTGATGATTGTTACTTTAACTCCATAATTTAGTTGGTCAATATTTATTCCCTAAGGTAATTTCCCCTATTAAACTATAATAATTTTCACTCACATAAGGACTTTTAGATATTGCTCCAAAAAATTGATCAATGGATTAAATAAATTTTATGAACCAAAAATGTGATGACCATATAACACCCTCACTTAGATGTAGGTTTTCATCCTTAATCCGAACCATCACTAAGGTGGGTTTGTTCATCTGCATATACTAGGAACCACCCCTTTTGGTGTTTGAGTATGATGTATGATTGTTAAAGCCTTTATTTAATTAAATGAGTTTGATCAAATAAGAACATTGTATTGAATGAAATATGGACATTGATTATTTTTTATTACGGATGATTGAATTTTTGTATGGAAACAAACATATCCCTTGAATTTTATATTTTTTTTTTGATTTTTGGACATTTTTTATGGAACTGAATTTAAAATAATGGCATGAAACTAATGTTGGTTAGAAGTATGGAACTAATGAGGGGGATTATGGTATGTAACATACAAACTCCATATACACACATATCCCCATATATTAGGATTACTCATCCATGGGACCTTAGTACCTCACCATTATAGGTCCACAATATTCAAATTTCCATTGGATGAGTTCTCTAGCCTTATGAAGGTTGCCTTAGTTTTACACCTTGGGACCAGGATCATGTAGGTATGATAATTTATATGTTTTTGAGACATTATATTGTTTATATTTATTGATTCATCTATAAATTTTTTTATTTGACATTCATGTAACTATTAAACATATATTAAATGAACCTGGTTTCAATTTTATTTATAGGCTAGGCTTGTTATAAACACCATTCGTGTTGGATTAATGAGAATATATCAAACCTTGTTTGGACCACTGATTGGTTCCTAGGAACATGATATAGATATAGGTAGGGAAAATGGAAAGAACCCTGTTGTTGATGATTTATTTGTTCATAGCATGGGATAAAGGGACTATGAATTAAATTGTGATTCTAATAGAGATAATTTTTTTTCCTTTTGGTTGTTTTGATTAAATTTTCTGAATGTGATTCCCATTTTTATTGCTCCATGAAATACTCATGATTTTTTTTATGATGTTGATTTTGGATTATTTCTTACTATTATATGGATGATTTACTTCAATTGATCTGTATTTTATTATTATACTATGGGTATGTTTTTCATTTATTACCCATACTATAGTACTATAATTCTAATGGCATTGTCTTCCCACCATACCATCAGGGACCCTCAATACTAGTCAGTAGCCTCTTGCATATAGGGAGGAATTCTTGATGAAATGTAACCAAACGAGTTCATTTACTTATGAGTTAACCTTGTTCGAGAGATTAATTAAATTATCAAGATTTTTAGTATGATATAATTGTAATGGGAATTTACCTATATATCAATATAATGAGATAAATTCAAATTCAAAAAAGTTTTAAACATTGAGTTCCCAGTAAACCAAAGAAGAGGGTGTGGGAAATTTGGGCAAGTGTCTTTTAATATTAAAGAGATAATTTATCATGTTAGAACACATTAAAAATATTCCATTCAAAAAAAAACAAGAAAAAATATATGTAATTAAAATAAATAATGATGATCTGGATATCTTACTTGGTATAAATAAATTAGATACATCCAATGAGAATAGAATGTTTCTTTTTAATATAATAAAAATCCCCTGAAACGCTACTATGTGCATATAGTTTTAGGATTTGATATCATTTCTACAGACCACTATCACATCTTATCAATCCACTCACTAATATATAAAAATAAAGTCAAAGATGAAAGAATTTGATATTAGATTGAATAATAAATATATAATGAGTACGCTGAAGTAATGTTAGTGTTACATCTCAGATACATATCATCATGTTCTTTCTAATCTTTATTTCATAATTAGATCCCTCAACCCATCAGACCAATTCTATCTCTATCTCAATATTTTTCTATATTACCATTTATTCTATTTATCTTCATATCTTAATATCAATGATTAAGATATCTTCATATAACCTATATCATCTATTATTGTATTATGCATCATAAACATTAAAAGGAAGTCAAAACTCATGTATAATGGTTGAGTCGTATCTCCCATTGAATAACTATATTCTTCCATGTTTCCAAAATATTTAAATCTATAAAACATGAAAAATATAAAAATAAACAATATGTTATATTACTTATTATGTTTTGTATTTAGTGAATAAATAATCTATATACCCTCACATGTTCCTCCTTTATATCTAAAAAATCATATTGGTTCCATAAATTGAAAGTTAACCAAAATTATTCAATATCATGTGTTGAAATAAAATGTTATTTAATTACCTTAATATTCCAAAATAATAACATTTAAACACAACATGTTTCTTATCGAGTGATGATGAACCAAATAAAAAAATCACTCTTGTTCAAAACCATTTTTGATCATGATGTGTTAGTTATCCCTTATTTTCCCAAAACTACATCTTCATCATAATAATTTTTAAATATTGGGGTTGTTCATAATTTTTATTGACTTTTAGTATTGATACCTTTATACTTACCTAGAAATGTAGTGAGTTTCATTGAAATATAATATTTTACTCACCTAAAATTAAAATAATCACATAATAAAAATTTAAGAATGATGCATTTTTTCATATGTCCTCAAATCATTAACAAAATTACTGAATCAACTCCAAAACATCAATAACTTCATCCAATAATTGAGTAGTCCCCAATGAGAATTCACACCAATATTAAAAAATTCCATATTTTTTAATTATTTCATATTTCACTAATTAAATCCTATTTATATAGAACAAAAATCACTATCATTATTTTAAAACATGCTCCACCATTTATTTAACAAATGTTTTAACATTTAATTTTTTTTGTAAATTCTATTTTTTCATGTCTCTAATGTGTTTTTTCTGATGAAAATAAGATATAAAACACATTAAAATTAAAATTAAAATATAAAATATAATATATTACTTCATGTTTACATGACCGTACTCAATGTAGACAGAAATAATTATATAAGGATTTATAATATTATCACTATTCACATTTGGTGTCTATACAATGTTTTTTTAAAAGAATATACTCTAACTATTTCCATCATGATATTCATAATATTCCCCATGGATCATATATCCCCCTTTACACATGAATTTTGTACCAATATACATCCAATTTTCATGATAATTTATCCCTCCTAAAATTATAGTACAATTCTTCTACCTCTTTACATGTGATAGAATATTCCCTACATTGAAAACAAACATAATGGGTATATATTATCTAATTCATTTTAAAGAAAAACTATTATTAATAAAAAAACATTTTGGAGAGGGGATTTCATCACCAATAATAATAATTAATCAATTTTATTCCTTCTTATTTTCCTTCGAGTTGACTTAATACCTTCATCAACTCTATATTCTTCTTGTAATAAAATATAAAATTATTCCTCATATAGTTTAAATTTATTTTCTCCAGTAATTGATACATAAGAATCATATTCTCTATGTAATCTGAAAAAATGTGATATTTTGGAATTGTTTAAAAAAATCACATTTCTTCTCTCGATAGACCTATTATGTATCTTTTAAAAGAACATAAAGGATTTACTATTGGCTGAAGAACCTAGAAATATACCCCCACCCATTTCATCATGATATGTTTATTTTTTTTGCATTCTTTGTTCTAAATATAGTAAATTATTTTTAATATATTAATATTATTTAGTGTTTTTTTATTTTTTTGAAATATTTTCTACAAAATCACATTCTATTTATGATATATAAAATTCTAGTTTTTATAATATAAAAATATAATACTTAAAAAATATATACCTCAATAAAAAATTCACATAGCCCTTATATACTTTCCATAAAGTACAACTGCAGCATCCCACACATTATGACCTCTCAACCACTTTTGAAACCTCACCCAATCATTTTTAAAATATGACATATGATAACCTCGTATAATTTTCATGTTAATTAACATCATTATAATACGAACCATGAACCAGGTGATGAAACAATCTAAGCTAACACGTGATCCGACCCATGAAAAGGCTCAACAGGAGTTCTCGATCCACCTGGGATGGCGACTAGCACCATGAATCAAATATATAAGGATGTGAATGATTTAGCGCTAAAAAATAGTTAAAAAAATATAGAACATATCATAAACCAAAAATAACTACACATAAATTAATATATAACCAAATACTGATACCAAAAGTTCTGAAACAATCATAAAATACACAATGAACTAAAAACCAACCCGACTAGATCTTTGTATGACCTCTTGGTCACCGCCATCAAATAACTAGATCAGTCAACATGAATACCTAAACCCAAACCCAAACCTACAAAATATATTGGGTCTACCAATTCTATGTGGCACAAGTATTGTGTGATCCTAAAACCACTTAGTAGGTATGCACTAAATAATTCATACATTTCATTTTGTGAATTAGTTTATAGGTTAAAATTTGACAGTAATTTATAAAATATGGATTGTATCATTTTATATAACCAAGAACAAATTTCTTTTTCAAAATATTTTTCTATGTCAAAGTACAATTTATAAAACCAAAACCCGAACAATAATCTATAATAGTTGGTAAAAATGGAAATTATGAAATAAAGGGAAATAGAAAAAAGCGTGGAAAATTAGTAATACTAAAAAAACTAAAGTTCAGTTGAAATATATCAAAAAATTGAAGTTAGAAAATAATGGGAATTTCATAAAAATATATAGAATAAATCCATTGATGTAAACTGGTTGGAATTATCTTCTAGCATATCGAATAGCTCTATAGACAATAGCTGACTTGGATACACTAAAATTGAATCACTAGGGACACATACCCCTTGATTACTCAAGATATCCAGGGGTACTAGTCCATATAATCAATACCTATAAGAAACTATCACTCAACCCTCTAGATGATTTCAACGAATCCTATGATGATTGTACATGGAGAATTAGGAGGTTGTCACACATGTGGAACTAACCAATAACTCATAGACTTTACCATTCTTGCTAGGCCCAAACTTCAACACCACCTATGAGATTAACATCACCTTAGAGTGAATACTGTAGATGTTTCCATAAAAAAATTAACCTTCCAAATGTTCAAAACTAGGTGTAATCATCACATTATTTTGAAGCCCACTTTAAAAAAAACACCCTTAGTACCCAGTAGGCCTTTGACCTATATAATCCAAATACATTTACAAATTTATTTCCAAAACTGAGTTACAATCAAGAAAAATGCTTGAAATATTCGAAATGGGAAACTTTATATAGAAAATACATTTGAACCACATTTGAGCTCATTTGGAAGTAAAATAAACTTTTATGAACCAATGAGTTATTAAATGAATCATTTGGAAAGAGGAGAGATATAGAATAAAATAGGGAATAGGGAAAGAATTTTAGAAATCATAATTTTCATTATGAAATTTCATCTTCAATTTTGTGCTTATCTATAAGTTCATTCATTTCAACTATAGATACACCCAAATGCAATGGAATGTCCATCGAAAACGATAGGGGTAACACCCAAGAATTTTATAAGAAATATTTTATTTTTATATAAATCCTCAAAGGAATCTTTCACTACACACAACACTAGCTTGGCTTGCTTTACACGCAATCGTGACCTTCCTTGATAGCTTGCGTCGTATGCAATACTGAGTTTCACTAAACAACGATATGCTATTAAAATATTATTCAAACTAGCCGTTATGAATAGTAATAACCACTTTTTGAAATTTTGTAAATTTTATTTTTCAAAATGGACTTCATTTTTGGATTTGGAATATCGAAATTAGCCTAGGGTGAAATTTTGGTATTTTTCTAGAAACTTTCGATTTTTGATGAATACTGAAAACACTGGGTTACTATTTAAAAACTAACGTTTTATTTAAATAATTATTCATTTTATTTAAATTTATTTTACATAAAAATCGATACATAATACCTATATAAGTTCAATGCAATTAATTTGAGTAATTTTATAATAATCATAGATATATAAAAATTTTATTGAACTTTTCACCGTCTTCTACCCAACTCCTATGAGAATTTGAAAATTTACATAAAAAATTATTTTACCACTTCTATGAGTGAAATTTCAAAAATCCGAGAGACACGATTGATGTTAGTAAGTAAAATGTGGTTCAATGAGATGAAAATAATTTTTGGTGAATAGTAACTTTTTTAATTTTATTTCCCACTGTTAAAAGTAAATAGAGTAATTAAGAGTAAAAATGATATTATTATTACCCTAAAACATGTCCTAATTCTATTGGATAAGTAGAATTCCTACAAAAAAACCTTGGGAATAAAATATGACCATTTAGGCCCACTTGAATTAGATTAGGACATTTATTATTAATTTATTTAAAGAAGGGTTAAAATAGTTAAAATCAAAGTTTAATAAGTAAATAATTTTTAATATAGAGTTATACATGAGATAAATTAAACTATAAAAATTAATTAGAAAGTAAAAAAGATGTCCTACGTAATGGTATTTTATTTTTAATTTTTAGACATTAAATAATTTAATTTATTTATGACACAATGATGATGTAGTAATTATCTTATTAATGAATTATTGACATAATTAAAGTTATAAATAACCAAATAAATGTAATTTGAGACTTTTTATGAATTCCACGAATTTTATAGGTTAATATGACATGTTAGTATTTATTAAATTAACTTTTTTCGAATTAATCATTCTGTTATTATTTTCACAAAAATCAATTACTAAATAGTGCCAAAATGGACATAAAATAGTTTTTAAAACAAATATTATATTATTAATTTTTCTTTTAGTCCTAAAAATATAAGGATCGTCCAAATGAGTTAGATAAGGTTATATATATTAAAAATAAACAACTTGGGGTTTTTTGTCTTGTTATAGTAATTTTATTAACCATAAAGTGTAAGAACACAAAAAGACACAGTTAAAGTAAAATTATATAACTTAAAGTTAAATCTAAATGATAAGGTTAAAATAGTAAACTAAACTTGTCCAAATTCTATTGGATGAGATTATTTAGACCCATCCGCACCTTATCATCTAAATAAATCAATTTGGAGCTATTTAAAAACGAATATGGCTTTATAATAAAATAATATTTTTAGTTTTTTCGAAGGATCCCCTCTCCTCCCTTATAAAAGGGCACTTCCTCCCTCTCTTCCTCACACCACATTGAGCCTTCATGATCGGCCAACACCTTCCAATTTCTCCTCTCCACTTCCCTAGAAACATCTTAGAGGTCCTGGTCTTCTTCAAAGACCAATTTTAGTGCACTAACAGGAGGTCTCAAAGAAGGGCTTCAAAGAAGAGGTAATGTCTGTTACCGATTCTTTCAACATTATTTCTTCTTCCACTACTTATTCATTAGTTTTTTCATTATGAATTAATAACATCAGTATCACTCATATACTTATATGTTATTATAAGTATGAAACAACCCTGTTTCACCATCTATCCATCCTACGGAAAACGAAATCACCGCGTGTGCATACGTACAGAATACCGTCTCCACACCGTGGTGTAATCTATTTTCCACCACCACCTTACTTGGATGGGTATAATGGTGTAAAGAATGAATATATATGATTATTTTAATGTGATATTTATTCTTAAATAGTATACATACACTCCAATACAATTCCACGATCATGGGAACGATATCATCGCTCGTGCGTACGTACGGAATACCGTCTCCACGATGTGATGTGACTCGTTCTACAAGATTTTCATTCCATAATGATTACATAAATGAATTTAGTGAATAAATATGATATATATTGCACTAATACCATTCTTTAAATGAGTTATCTATAACCTAAAAAGAATAATAAGAATTTATTCGACAAAACACGCATAAGAACAAAAATTAATATACACCCGAATAACAAGTAGAAATGAAATATTACTAATAATAAGCTAAGAATATGACCATATATGATATCATAACAATGATTGTGATTCTGTAATAAGTCAATGACATTATTTAAATCATTATATAGGAGGTTCAGACACTTACGAAGCAAATCAGACCTAAGGTAAGGGAAAATACCACTATCCCATTTTTATCCGATATTGTTTATACTTTGGTATTTATTGGGGTGTATTTTATCATCCACATCCATGTTTCCTCAATATGTAATATTATTTCCATACACCTACAATTGTCTAAATCCAATTTTACCCTTCGGTGAATTTTTAGTAAAAGATGTGAAAGGAATCTTTTGTCGTTTTATGACTTTTCCGACAAAAGTACGAGAAGAATGTTTTTTAACTTATACAGCATGAATGGATTCTTAAAACATTATTTCCAAGAATATTCCTTTACAAGTTTTCATGTTTATTTTTAATCAACTTCTTTTAGTTTAGAATTGTATGACATTTTAAGAAAGGAAAAGTGTTTTTGAAGTAAAAAAGATATTTTCCACAAGAATGGAGTTCAAGTGTTTTATCAAAATTATTTTCCATCTAAGATAATAATGGGTTATGTTTCTATCGATATTATTAGATTTATTTGATTATGTTGTGATGGAATTATTTTATGAATTCCTTTATCTTATATTAATTTTTTTATGATGTCACGATGTTTATGAATCCCATTTTTATTACATGGGTTATGCTATGATATATGGTTTATGATTTTGTGGAACAATAAGAATGGTATCATTATGAGATGGGTGGGACCTATATCTCCCTTCAATGCATTGGGTAAAGATTTTATATCTCATGAGATAGACATGGCTAGAATGGCAGGTTAAACCGGTTCTGTGAAACAGGACTGAAACGAGGAGTGAACTCGGTTCAGAAATGGACTTTTCCAATAAGATAATCTTGGCAAAGAGTATTGACTAATAAGAAATGATTCTATATGATTATGTGTTTATGCCACAAAGCGTTATGTTTTATGTTATGATTATTGTGATTACATTTCACTTCCATGATTTATCTCATGTTATGAAATTATGATCTCTTACAGGGTAAGATTTCCAATATGTTATGTTCTTATGAATATGATGTGATTGATATTTATTTTGATTACCCTTACTGAGCATTTTAGCTCACCCTTTTGTATGTTTTCTTTCCCTAGGTCAGGAAGAAGGTTATTATGTAAGATATGCCAAAAGGGGCTATATATATGATGAAATAAATGGGAGACAATGTAGAACCTTTATGAACCAGTTGTTTATGTTTCCCAGTTTCTAAAGACACTATACCTATACGGTCCTTTCATGGTTTTGTTATATGTTTTAATTAGTGTAATTCAATTTTGAAGTACTAACAATGTATGTAACGTATGGGTCGTTATAGTTGGTATCAGAGGAAAGGTATAGTCAACCATTGGAAACTAGGATGTGAAAGCCTTAGTAAGAACCCTGAGGATAAGTTTAAGCATAGACACAATATTAGTGTTTTAGAAATGGCCATGAATAACCTATGATAAGAACTTAAGTGTGATGTTTTATTCTTGATTATGTGGTTTTCCAATTATAATTAGTGTTGCTCACACTATTCTTCTTGGTTTTATTCAATGGCTGGAACCCGAAGGAACCGAGTTAATGTGGAATGCGACGGACAATGCAATGATTGTCCCCATGAGCAACCAAACGTTACGGGAGCTGGAATGAAAAATATTGTACCCCTGATCACACAACTTTCTCAAGATATGAATCATGCAGGACTTCCAAACAAGCAAAGGAAGGAGCAACATTCTGTTGAATCCTTTATGAGACAGCGTCCACCTTCATTCAGCGGGTCTACTGGTCCATTAGTTTATGAACAACGGATCAGTACTACTGAAAAGATACTATTAGTTTTTCAATGTTCTAAACATGATAAAGTCATCTTACCAGTGTATCGTTTGGAAGAGGATTCTTATCAATGGTGGAATCTTATCAAGAATACGAGGCCAAGAGATGAAATTGAGTCCATGGAATGGGACGAGTTCAAGAAATTATTTTTCAATAAGTACAACCCTCGTATTATCTGATCAAAGATGGAGAAGGAGTTTCATGAACTAAAGAAAAAGGATGATGAATCTGTTGGTAACTATGAATCAAATTTTACAAGACATGCAAGGTACGCTTCTGGTATTATTATCCAACCTGTGGGTAAGATCGATTGATTCTTTAGTGGCTTAAAACCAAGTCTTCGAAGGGTGTTAGCCATAATGGACTTCATTAGCTATGGGGAAATCGTTCGATGTTCTCTCCAAGTTGAGATGGAAATTGGAGTAACCCATCAGTCATATGGGATTGATAAGAAGTGGAAAATGGAATTCAAAGGAAAATCTAAAGAGCAAACTGAAAAGAAGATGAGTTTTCCCTTATGCTCAAAGTGTGGAAAGAAACATGGAGGGAGTTGTCTTAAATGGACAAGTAAATGTTTCAAATGTGGAAAGGAAGGTCATCAGGCATTTCAATGCTGCAACGATGGGAAGAAGATGTCTAGTGATGTGAACAGTGAAAAGGTTACACAGAGTGCACCTTCTACACATCAATGTTACAAGTGAAAGAAAATGGGGAATTTTTCCAATCAATGCCCTAATCCAAGGGTTGTTGATGATGATCGACGTCAACAAACTCTTAAGGATAAATAAAAATGAAAGTCACATGAAATTTCTATCAGCGATGTGGAGTACAATAACCAAGTGGTGAAAGGTACACTTACCATCCACTCTAAAGTATAAAATGTTTTATTTGATTCTGGATCCACCCACTCTTTTATTTCTGAAGAATTTTCTAAGGGTATCACTGTATTATCTCAACAATTAGATGTTGAGTTAGCTGTGACAACCCCTAATGGAACAACAATTGCATCAAAAGTTTATAATTCTTCTCCGATTGAAGTTTGTGGGAAAGTGATTATTGCAAATCTTGTGATCCTTCCTATAGTGGAATTTGATGTGATTCTTATCATGGATTATGTTTATCTATATGGAGATCATATCAATTGCCAAATAAGGGAAGTCACATTTCTTATACTAGATCAATCTTTGATCATCTATCGATTCAAGGATAAACATAATCTTCCATTGTAAGTTTCTTCAATCTTATGGGTCTTGATTCCACTAAATGAAGGTTATTTATCTCAAATGGTTGGTGAGAAACTCATGATTAAGAATATGCCCATTGTAAGGGAGTTTGATGATGTCTTTACGGAGGAATTATCGGGTCTTCCACCAAATCATGAAGGTGAGTTTTCAATAGATCTCATACCAGGTGCTTTACCTATTTCAAAGACACCTTATATAATGGCCCCAATTGAGTTGCAGGAATTGAATAAGCAACTCCAAGAGAATCTTGATAAGGGATTCATATGCCCTAGTGCGTCACCTTGGGGAGCACCTATTCTGTTTGTTAAGATGAAAGATGGCTCAATGAGACTCTGTATTTATTATCTTGAACTTAACAAGATCACTATCGAGAACAAATATCCTCTCCTGCGCATTGATGACTAATTTGACCAACTACACGGAGCTCAATAATTTTCTAAGATTGATCTTCATTCAGGGTATCATCAATTAAGGGTCAAAAGGGAGGATATACCAAAGACGGCTTTCTGTACAAGGTATAGACACTATGAATTTATAGTGATGCCATTTGGTCTTACTAATGCACCTGCTATCTTAATGTATATGATGAATAGAGTCTTTAGAGACTATCTTGATCAGTTTGTGGTAGTCTTTATAGATGATATTCTTGTATATTCAAAGAGAAATGATTAACAAGAAGATCACTTGAAAATTATATTGAAGACCTTAATAAAGGAGAAGATTTATGCCAGATTTACTAAGTGTGAATGTTGGCTTCAAAAAGTTTCATTTTTTGGTCACATAATCTCAAAAGAGGGGATATCTGTGGATCCAGCAAAATCAAAGGTTATCGAAAGATGTTCGAGACTAACAACAGTAACCGAGATCCGATGTTTTCTTGGTTTGGCTGGATATTATCGACGTTTTGTGAAAGATTTATCACGATTATCTAATCCACTCACCAAGTTGACTCGGAAAGGAGTTATGTTTGTTTGGACAGAGGAATGTGAAGAGAATTTCAAGTTGTTGAAAAGAATATTATCCAGTGCACCTGTACTCGCACTTCCTTGTAGTGGAGAGAGGTTTGTGATCTAAAGTGATGCATCCAAGAAGGGATTGGGGTGTGTTCTCAGGAAAAATGATATTCTGATAGCTTATGCTTCATGACAGTTGAAAATCCATGAGAAAAATTACCCAACTCATGATTTGGAGTTAGATACGGTAATCTTTGCATTAAATATTTTGAGGCATTATCTTTATGGAGAAAGGTGTGACATATATACTGATCATAAAAGTTTAAAGTATATTTTCACACAAAAGGAGATGAATATGTTCCATAGAAGATGGTTGGAGCTGATTAAGGACTATGACTGCTCAATCCATTACCACCCTGGGAAAGGAAATAAGGTGGAAGATGCATTAAGTCAACAAGACCATGCCAGTTTAACCATGATGGGGATCACAAAAGATCCAATATTTATGGATTTACAAAGGATGGATCTTGGAATTATAATGGAAGGGGGAAAATATTATCATTATTAAATGAATGTTCAACCATCTATACATGTGAATATTAAAGAGGCACAAAAAGAAGATGTAGAGTTTCAAAAGAAGGTGAGAAATGTTCCTGAATTCAACCATGATTGTGATGGGATAATAATGTTCAAGAATCGTGTTTGTGTTCCTCCCATCCTCGAATTAAGGAAGGAGCTTCTGGATGAGGCTCATAGTTCTTCATTATCTATTTATCCGGGAAGCACGAAGATGTATAGGGACCTGAAAGAGTACTTCTGGTGGGATGACATGAAAAGACATGTTGCTGAATATGTCTCTCGATGATTGGTTTGTCAGCAAGTTAAAGCAGAGAGACAGAAGTCTAAGGGGATGTTACAACCATTACCCATACCCGAATAGAAATGGGAAAACATCACTATGGACATTGTCACAAGACATCCTAAAAAATCCAAAGGCAATAATGCTATCTGGGTCATAGTTGATCGTCTTACAAAGTCTGTACACTTCATTGCTATTAGAGAGGATTTCTCTCTGGATCATCTTTCCAGGATATATGTAAATGAAGTGGAAAGATTACATGGAGTACCACTTTCTATTATATCTGATCGGGATCCAAGGTTTACCTCAAAGTTCTGGCGAAGTCTTCAGCATACTCTGGATACAGAGTTGAGTTTCAGCACTACTAATCATCCTCAGACAGACGGTCAGTCTGAGAGGAAAATTCAAACTCTAGAAGATATGTTTAGAGATTTCTCTATGTATTTCAAAGGTGGTTGGGGTCAACACCTAACTTTGGTGGAATTTTCTTATAATAATAGATTTCACTACTGTATTCAGATGGCTCCTTATGATGCTCTCTATGGAAAGAAATGCAGGATGAAAACTTGCTGGGATGAAGTTGGGGAAAGAAAACTATTTGGACCTGATCTTGTTGATGAGATGGCAGAAAAGGTCTGATCTATTCAACAACACATACGAGAAGCTCAGAGTCAACAAAAAAGTTATGTCGACAACCATAGAAAAGACTTAGAGTTTGAAGTGGGTGATAAAGTGTTCTTATGAATATTTCCTTGGAAGAGAGATATGAGATTTGGAAAGAATGGAAAGTTGAGCCCTAGGTATATCGGTCCTTTTGAAATACTCGATCCTGATGGGAAGGTAGCTTACCGATTAGAGCTTCCACCGAATCTCTCTCAAGTTCACGATGTGTTCCATGTATCTCTCTTGAGAAAGTACATACCCAATCCTTCACATGTACTCAGCTCAGAAGTTGTACCACTGGAACAAGATCTTTCTTATGAAGAAAATCCGATATAGATTCTCGATCGTAGTGAAAAAGTCCTACGGAACAAGACCACTTGCTTTGTGAAAGTTTTATGGAGGAACCACAAATTAGAAGAAGCTACATGGGAGCTTGAGGATATTATGAGGGAGAGGTATCCTCATCTATTATTTAGAAGTGACGAATTTCAAGGGCGAAATTCATTTTAAGGGGGGTAGAATGTAACACCCGAGACTTTTATAAGAAATATGTTGTTTTTATATAAATAATCGAAGGAATCTTTCACTACACACAACACTAGCTTGGATTTCTTTACACGCAATCACGACCTTCTTTGATAGCTTGTGTCGTATGCAATACCGAGATTCACCAAACAACGATATGCTATTAAAATATTATTAAAACTAGCCGTTATGAATAGTAGTAACCACTTTTTGAATTTTTTTAAATTTTATTTTTCAAAATGGACTTCATTTTTGGATTTGGAATACCGAAATTATCCTAGGGAGAAATTTTGGTATTTTTCTAGAAACTTTCATTTTTTTATGAAAAGTGAAAACACTAGGTTACTATTTAATAACCGACTTTTTATTTAAATAACAATTTATTTTGTTTAAATTTATTTTAGGTTAAAATTGATATATAATACCTATATAAGTTCAATGTAATTCATTGGAGTAATTTTATAATAATTTTAGATATATAAAAATTTTATTTAACTTTTCAACGTCTTTTACCGACCTCCTAGAAGAATTTGCAAATTTACATAAAACATAATTTTACCGCTTCTGTGAGTGGAATTTCAAAAATCCGAGAGACACTGTTGATGTCAATAAGTAAAATGTGGTTCAATGAGATGAAAATAATTGTTGGTGTATAGTTACTTTTTACTTTTATTTACCACAGTTAAAAGTAAATAGGGTAATTAAGTGTAAAAATGATATTATTATTACCCTAACAGATGTCCTAATTCTATTTGATAAGTTTAATTCGACCAAAAACAACATTAAGAATAAAATATGACCATTTAGGCCCACTAGGATTAGATTAGGTCATTTATTATTAATGTATTTAAAGAAGTGTTAAAATAGTTAAAATCAAATTTTAATAAGTAAATAATTTTTAATATAGGGTTATACATGAGATAAGTTCAACTATAACTATTAATTAGAAAGATAAAAATATTTCCTACATAATGTTATTTTATTTTTAATTTTTAGACATTAAATAATTTAATTTATTTATGACCCAATGATGATGCAGTAATTATCTTATTAATGAAATATGGACATAATTGATGATATAAATACCCAAATAAATGGAATTTGAGACTTTTTAAGAATTACAATAATTTTATAGGTTAATATGGCATGTTATTATTTATTTAATTAACTATTTTTTGAAATAATCATTATGTTATGATTTTCACAAAAATCAATTACTAAATAGTGTAAACATTGACATAAAATTGTTTTTAAAACAAATATTACATTTTTAATTGTTATTTTATTCATAAAAATCTATGGATCGGCCAAATGAGTTAGATAAGGTTATATATATTAATAATAAACAACTTGGGGTTCGTTTGGCTTGTTATAGTAAGTTTATTAACCTTATAGTGTAAGAACAGAAAAAGACACGGTAAAAGTAACATTATTTAACATAAAGATAAATCTAAATGATAAGGTTAAAATAGTAAACTAAAATTGTCAAAATTCTATTGGATGAGAGTATTTCGACCCATACCCACCTTAGCTTCCAAATAAATAAATTTGGAGCTATTTAAAACCGAATATGGATTTATAATCAAATAATATTTTTAGTTTTTCCAAAGGTGCCCCTCTCCTCCCTTATAAAAGGGAACCTCCTCCCTCTCTTCCTCACACCACATTGAGCCTTCAAGATCGGCCAAACCCTGCCAATTTTTCCTCTCCACTTCCCTAGAAACATCCTAGAGGTCCTGGTATTCTTCAAAGACCAATTTTAGTGCCCTAAAAAGATGTCTCAAAGAAGTGCTTCAAAGAAGAGGTAATGTCCGTTACCGATTCTTTCAACATTATTTCTTCTTCCACTTCTTATTATTTAGTTGTTTCATTATGAATCAATAACATTAGTATCAACCATTTACTGACATGTTATTATAATTATCAAACAACCGTATTTCACCATCTATCCATCCTACAGAAAACAAAATCAACGCGCGTGCGTACGTACGGAATACCGTCTCCACGCCGTGGTGTAATCTATTTTCCACCACCACCTTTATTGGATGGGTATAATTGTGTAAATAATGAATATATATAATTATTTTAAAGTGATATTTATTCTGAAATAGTATACATACACTCCAATACAATTCCACGATCATGGGAACAATATCATCGCTCGTGCGTACGTACGGAATACTGTCTCCACGAAAGGATGCGACTCGTTATACATGATTTTAATTGCATAATGATTACATAAATGAATTGAGTGAATAAATAATATATATATTACAATAATACCATTTTGTAAATGGGGTATCTATAACCTAAAAAGAATAATAAGAATTTATTCGACCAAACATGCATAAGAACAAAAAGTAATAAACACCCGAATAACAAGTATCAATGAAATATTACTAATAATAAGCTAATAATATTACCATATATGATATCATTACAACAATTATGATTCTATAATAAGTCAATGACTTTATTTAAATCATTATACAAGAGGTTCAGAGACTTATGAAGCAAATCAGACCTATGGTAAGGGAAAATATCACAATCTCATTTTTATCCGAGATTGTTTATACTTTGGTTTAGTAGGGTGTATTTTATCATCCACATACATGTTTCCTCAATATGTAATATTGTTTCTATCCACCTAAAATTGTTGGAATCCAATTATACCCTTTGGTGAATTTTTATTAAAAGATATGAAAGGAATCTTTTTTCGTTTTTTGAATTTTCTGACAAAAGTACGAGAAGAATGTTTTTTTAACTTATACAGCATGAATGGATTCTTAAAACATTATTTCCAAGAAGCTTACTTTACATTTTTTCAAGTTTATTTTTAATCAACTTCTTTTTGTTTAGAATTGTATGACATGTTAAGAAAGGAAATGTGTTTTTGAAGTAGAAAAGATATTTTCCTCAAGAATGGAGTTCAAGTGTTTTATCAAAATTATTTTACATATAAGATATTAAAGGGTTCTGTTTCTATCCCTATTATTACATTTATTTGATTATGTTGTCATGGAATTATTTTTATTAATTCCTTTATCATATATGAATTGTTTTATGATGTCACGATGTTTTAGAATCCCATTTTTATTACATGGATTATGCTATGATGTATGGTTTATGATTTTGTGGCACAGATAAGAATGGTATCATTATGAGATGGCTGGGACCTATATCTCCCTCCAATGAATTGGGTAAAGATTTTATATCTCATGAGATAGAAATCGATAGAACGGCAGGTTAAACCGGTTCAGTGAAACAGGACTGAAACGAGGAGTGAACTCGGTTCAGAAATGGACTTTGTCCACTAAGATATTCTTGAAAATGAGTCTTGACTTATAAGAAATGATTCTATATGATTATGTGTGTATGCCACAAAGCTTCATGTTTTATGTTATGATTATTGTGATTATATTTCACTGCCATGATTTATCCCATGTTATGAAATTATGATCTCTTTTGTAGGGTAAGATTTCCAAAATGTTATGTTCTTATGAATATGACGTGATTGATATTTCTTTTGTTTACCCTTACTAAGCATTTGAGCTCACCCTTTTATATGTTTTCATTCCCCAGGTCAGGAAGAAGGTTATTAAGTAAGATATGCCAAAAGGGACTACAGATATGATGAAATAAATGGGAGACAATGTAAGTGCTTTATGAAGCAGTTGTTTATGTTTCCCAGTTTCTAAAGACACTATACCTGTACAGTCCTTTCATGGGATTGTTATATGTTGTAATAAGTGTACTTCAATTTTGAAGTAGTAACAATGTAAGTAATGTATGGGTCGTTATAATAGGAGTATCCAAAATCTAATTCAATGAATCACCAATTGCATTATACATGTATCAGCAACTAAAATAATTCACTATTACTCACAAAAATACTAAAATAAAAAACAAACCAAGCTACAAAAAAGAAGGCTAAATATAGTCTCAAAATATCAAAAATCATTTTTAGTTATCAATTATCATATTATCGAAATCTTTTTGGGAATATATAGAGATATAACTATGAATAACCCTTTGAAATACCATTTCTTTAACAGTTACAATATAAAACCACTATAAAAATAATAAGACCACATCAAAATGATAAGAAACGAATTTTGAAAATAATTAGCAATGCTAAATCATCAAATATCATGATTTAGTATATAAATGGATATAAATAAATTCCATAATGGAATGAGAATGCAATTAAACCCCATGAGAATAATGAACTATGTATGAGGAATAATCCACACAATCTTACTTCTAGGAAATAGAAAAAAATATCATCCATCTACACTAGGGGTTTTCCAAAAAAGAGAATCCACCATAAAGAAACCGAGAAACAAATAGGGGAAGATAATAATTGGACAAAATTGTCCAAAACAAAGAGATAATCACCATAGAACCTTAAATGAGCTTCAATAGATGAAGGAGTGAAATGGAGGTAGGTTTTTGGGATCCCCGTAGGCTATTTATGTTCATCTAAGGAGGATGAACCCAAAATTGTTTAAAAATAGGGATCAGAAAATAGGAAATATCAATCATTTAATAAATCTGGGAAAGTCACATGGTTTGGCCGCACAATTTTCTAAATGGTGTTCTAATAGTGTTCTCCCTATAAGATCTGGGAGAAAACTAAATTGAGTCTTCATATATTTTGAGAAACCAAGTTCCAAGAATTTAATTTAGCTCTATCAATTTACATAGCCTCCCTAAATTCTTTTCTCATGGTTTCCCCTTACCGTGCACAAGCCATGTGCCTTGTCCAAACACCACCAAAGAGCCACATTATTTTTCCTTAGACTAACACGATTTCTCTCGAACTTTCCTCAATCCATATCAGGAAATTTTTTCATGAATAAATTGAATTGTAAATTCTTTCATCATTAACTAGCTGCAAGGTTTACTATTAGTCCATGCCCACAAACCATTCATAGGCTCAACACTCACCCAAGTACTCAAAACCCAAATTTTATCATTGAAAAATCAACCCAAAACATAACGAAGATATAAAATATAATTAATGGAATAAAATAGGATAAAATCATTGGTTTTGTTGTAACAATTTTCCCCACCACAAAGACATTCTTCCCCATGAATGACACCTAGCCAAATGAGAATAAAAACTCAAAACCAAAACAAAATGATAATGAAAGAAATCATGAACATTAGTGTGACTCTATAACTCCCCCAGTCACACCCAAATAGCTCTACAGTAATAAAAAACCATAAATCCCATAGGAATGTAAGATAAATAAGGTTCTTCCTACCAATAGTACTTTTTAGCATAATGGCACCATTATGGGAACTCCTATCACAAACCAGAAACCCAAAAGAAGAGGAAACCCATTGATGTAACTCAACCCAAATGACAAACCAAACCATGATTCATAATTTCCACAAGATAGAATCATATATTAAATGAACACAACCATAAGCCAAAACCAATCCCCAAAAAGATAACCTCACATGTTTCTCAACACAAAGTACAAGAACATTACTACAAGATAACTAGATCACTGGGATTCTAATGAAAAAGAATGAAATTCTAAATATAAAGAAATATATAGTAAAGAAAATAAAAACATCTCTACACTGACAATATAAGAAAACTCTAGAATAATGTTTCCCACATCCCGTGTAATTATAAACAATGTGAAAATATTCAATCTGGGGCCTATGGTTGGAGCCCTAATGTCTAGAATAATTTTACTCCCAACTTCTCGGAGTTGACATACTCTGACATAAAATTCCTCTTCTAGTTATTGTTCTTGAATAAGTTATTTGAGTGACCCAAATAGCCACATCAATGAAAATTATTTGGAGGATTAAAATATAATTTTTTTTGTTTTTAAACAGACCACACCAGATGCACATTGATGAATTCTAAAATTAAACAGAATATACAACTGATATAGGGTGCTCTTCAGGATCACGTTCCTCTTATACACACTTCTCACTGTATGGATAAACTTTTTGAGAACCACGATAAATACTATTTTCCACTTCCAGCAACTAAAGTCCATATATCAATTCAGAAGGAAATGACTAATCCACTTTTTTACCAAACATAACATCACTATATTATAAAACTAGATCTCATATTTCTTCATGAAAACTTCAAATTAAGAGTTGTTCTTTTAGATGATTCGGTAATTCTATCCTAGGAGAAAATTAAATTAAACCTTTGAAGAGATCAATATAAGCCTTCATAGTCTTCCAACATTAACAAACACCCAATAAATCTTCCAATTTATTCAACTTATCCTCAATAAGTATGAACTAATAGATAAAATAGGTGTTAAATAATTATCAATAAATCCCATTTTCAATGAAACTAGGATGAAAACCTTCCACCAATCCGAAATCAGAAATTTAAAATAACCCATAACAACATGAACCGTAATAGTTTTTAGAGGTACTAACAACCAAAAGACACTTTTGAATTTATAATGCCACTCCACTGCATCAAAAATACATTTATCACCATTAATAATAGGAAAAAACCAAGATAGAGTCGACTCCAGCACTCTAATATGAGTGTGGGAAAGGATATCAACTGGAGGAGACTCACTGGAAGCTTTGGTGACCTTTCGGGGTGGCATAATCTACATATAAGAAATACATTGAATAGAAATAAACACTAAACAAAAATTCAACCTAAAGGAAATATCAAAACAAAGCTTCCAATACATAATCCAAACACCACATAAAAATACCAGAGACCATGTTTTTAAAAACAACCATTTTTATTCCAAAATATGAATCCATTACTAATTCCGAAGCCACTTCCCAAAAAAACCACAATCAATTTTGAATTCAAATTTAATCAAAAAACCCAATTTTTTTTAAAAACCAATCCCTATATAATTTATTTTTTAAAAAAAAAGTTCGAAAAAAAACATTTATATTAAAATTTTATGATAAAAAAATGGTTAAAAAACATAACTCACATTGAAACAAATAGATTAATGTAATAATGGACATGTATAACCTAGAAACTACCTATGCGATGACACTCACCTCATAGTGAGTTCCGTAGAGGTTCCCATCACAAAATTAACCATCAGAATGATTCAACTGATCTAGTAAATCCCACGAGTTTCAAGACAACTTTATAGAACCCCCTAACGTACCAACTTGGACTTAAACCATTCCAATTCAAATAAATTTCATAATTAATTTTGAAAACCAAAGTAAAAAATTAGAACATGATAAAAAGATAAAAAATGTGACACACATTAAGGAAAAAACATTTAAAAAAATGAGTTTATTTGGAAATTAAACAACTATTATAGAACCAATATTATTTCAGAAGAATTATTCGGGAAGGGGAGGGATAGAGGAGAAAATATAGAAACATTAATGAATTTTGGAAATAAAGATTCTCCTTTGAAAAAAAATCCTATTTTATGTGCCTACCAGTAGGTTCACTCCATGAACCTATGAATACACCAAAAAATAAGCTAACATAAATAATAAATATTTGTGTATCCAGAAACCAATTCAAAGAATCCATACTTACATCACACATGTAGAACCAACCAACACAAGTCACCATAAATCACACATATTCCTTAAATCTCAAACAATCCATGCATCCAAAACAAAACCAAGGCTAAAAAAACTCTACAAAAATAAAAATTCTTTTCTAAATATCAATTATCATTTGATCGATCAATTTTTTAGAATATACAGATAAAACCAATGAAAACCCTTTAAAGCCCATTTTATTTCAAATTTAAATCATTAAAATGCTAAAACAATTCACAAGAATATATTACAAGCATACAAAACACCATTATAAATTAATTAGAATTTATCAAACATATAGTGCTGTTATTTAGAAAGGAAATGGATGGAAAATCCTACCTCAATTTGATTTGAGTTCAATGGTACTAAAGGATAAGAAATAATGATGTCCAAAGAACAATCGACACACCCTATGATCCATGAAACACAAGCCGCACATCATCCCTCTACCATAGGGGTTGAACAAAATCTACATAACAATAATGAAACATAGAAACTATAAAAAGAGGAGAAGATATAAGGATCTAGCCTTAAACGTTACATAATATTTAATTAAATGAATAATTTACATTGAGGATATTTTCAGTTTTATAGTTTTAGAGAATTAGGACATAACTACTACATATCAAAATATTACAAAGTAAACACTTCTAATCAATTTCAATTTTTTTCCTAAAACATGAACTCTGGAAAAAAAGAGTCATGTATAGTTCCATGTTTAAGACAGCATGACATTTCCTTTATCCCATACTTGACCGTATTCCACATTATGTCATGTGAATTTTTTTTTCAAAAACATGGGATGAGCATAAAAAGATCAGTAAGGGATAAACAAAGAAGGAAAACTGTTATTTTTTTAAAAAAACAAGTAAATGATGAACTTTTTAACATATGTAATTATTTTTAGCTTTATGAAGTAGTAAATACTCTTCATTGAATAAAAGATCATTACTTACCCTTTTGTAACCAAAATATTACCATAAAACCCATATTAAGAACACATAACATATAAAGGTAACTTGGGACATAAACATAGATAAATGGACAAACCATATGGTCGACTTACACAAATATCACTAATGGGAGAGCCATACTGCCATCTTCCATACCCAATGCATTGGAGTTTATAACATAACCAGCCGTCTTGTTATTCACGATACCATCCGTCATTTTGTTTATCACGTAACCACACGTCAAATGTCCAAGTACTAATATAAAATCATAACACATACAAAAAATATAAAGGAAGGAAAACATTTCAACATTTAAATCACAATATACCACTTAAATATATTGGCATAACAAATCCATTTTCAAAACCATTTTCAAAACCATTTTCAATACCAAAAATACTTAAAAGAGTATAAGGTATTTATTTTCTTTTAAAAACATTACATCTTGTTGAGGAAGCCAAAGATCAAATAATACTCACGGCGGCAGAAAAGGTTATTGTCATCACTTACGTTAAAAAGGATCATTTTTTTGTCATTTAGTAAAATTATTTGTAGAAAAATATTCCCTTTGAATAGTAAAGGGTGTTTATACAATTTATAAAATAAAGACTTGTATTAAAACAAAATATGCATCAATGAAAGGAGTTTGAGATGAAGTCCATTACCTCGTGTCCGTCTTGACACGATCGTTCTTTAATATCCTGAATAATTAAGTAATGTTAATTTATACTTTCTTAAGAACCTTTTTCAATTTTATTATTACTTTTATATCACTTATTACCATGTTATACACTTTGTGTAATAAATTAAGTTAATAACGTTCGTTTTGTCAATATTTTGTACTTGAGTCTATAATGAACAACTTATAATTACAAGTTGTCCATGTGGTCAAAAGTCCATTATATCTAGAATGATATTTATTATTTAGATATCATATATATCGTATTTATCTATTATATACATGTATTTGTAATAGTTAATAACATTTGGAGGTAAGAAATGTAATGCACCATTCATGGAGATGGTAAGCCGTACGTATGCCTGAACGCTACTTTCATTTATATTTCTTATTTTTATGGAATTAAAGAATAATTATACATAGGTATTTTATAATTATAGTATAATTTAATATATAATATCATTAATTCCATCCTTTATACATCCCACATAAGGCATTAATGAATCAAATCACTTTGAGGGGGCGGTATTCCGCACTTCCTCAAATGAGATTATCGTATTTAACCATTATGGTAACCATATAGGCATGCAATAAATGGGATGTAAAGAAGCATAATGAAATAATAAACATAATATATATATCATATATAAATATAGTTCCCTCATAATGGCCACCATGGGAGGCGGTAAGATGTAATTGAACAATCATCGTTTCATGAGGCCTTAGTTTTCCATCCACAGACACATTACGTTCTTCATCCATTAGATGGAGGTGTGAGTATGTGTTGTTAGAATCCTTATCATAAAAACATCCTAGTGTATTGAGGATACTTGTGTTGTTACAAAATAAATGAATAAAAAGTGTTTAGGGGTTGGAGAAGTAAAATAAAAGAAAACAATTTAAGAGAAGTTGTTACCTTTAATTTGGGTAACTCCCTTTTGTTTGAACCAAAGGACTTCGTTAAGTGCCTTATGCCTAAGGTAAGGCTTCTAGGATGATGAGAGGAATGTTGGGAGCTTAATTGGGAAGAGTTTGGACGAGCCAAATGGCTTGATAGGTGTTTGTAATTGGTTAGAAGTGGTCTCTTTTTATAAGGGAGAGGAGGGGCTCTTTAGGAAGGTGTGAAAAATATTATTTTATTATATAATGATATTCGGTTTCAAATGGTATCAGAATAATTAAAGATGAAGATAAGATGACTCATGGTCGAAAGAAAATCATAAAATCAGAATTGGACAGGTTTTGGATTATATTTTAATACTTATAATCTTATTTATTTAAATTATTTATTAATGAGGTAAATACTGTATCATTATTATGTCATGAATAATTTATCTTATTCAATGTATAAAAATTATAAAAAAATAGTATCATGTATGAAATATATTTATATTTCCAATTAATATTTTTAGATAAAAATATAATTTATATAACTCTTTCAAAAAATTAATTTACTAAAAGATATTTGCTTTTGTTATATTTTCCTTTACCTTATGTTAATTAATCTAAATTGTCAATGTCACCTCAAAGTGGATCAAAGTGGTCCCAAAATCGACCCAAAGATGATCATGGTCGTAAATGACTCAAAAAATTATGTTTGGACAAGTGTTAAGGTAATTTTGAATCATTATAATATTCGTTTAACCTTGAATTACCCTATTTACCTTTAATCACGGTAAATAAAAGTCAAAAGATACTATTCACCAAAAATTATATTAATCTTATTGAACCACATTTTACTTCTTGATAACAAACATGTATATTGGATTTTTGAAATTCAATTCACAGAAGTGGTAAAATTTCATTAAAATGAAAAAGTCAGTTTTTTAACTACCATTAAGTGGTTTCACTATTCATAAAAAATTGATGTTTTTCAGAAAAATACCAACAATTCAGCCTAAGAATTATTTGATATTCCGAATTCAAAATTGATGTCTAGTTTTTAAAATTCAAAACATAGATGTGACATTAATTAATTTTAAAAAATAAATCCCGTTGTTAAAACAAATAGCGGGTTTTTGAGAAACAATAACTATCAAAAGATTGATACTTGTTTATGTCCAATTTCAAAGTAAAATTAATTCCAATGAAAAACATTATATTAAATGGTAAAAATATATTTTATTTTCAATTTAAAACCAACTAAATAGATAATATAACTATATAAAAAAATTAGATTAAAATGCACTTACGAATTAAAATGCATTATGTTTCACTATTCATTAAAAAATGAACTTTATTAGAAAATTACCAAAAAATTACCCAAAGTAAAATTTGATGTCCCAAATCTAAAAAATAATTTTTTTTGGTCAAATATAACATATAAAAATGAGAAAAACTATATTTAAAGAGGGTTTTCCCATTAAAAGGCGGTAAATGGGCCTTTTAATGTAAATTATGCTTAAAATTAGATTCATTCAAATTTTAAGCCTCTAACTTTTTTTTGGATAAATGTAAATACATTTAACAAACATGTATAATCATATTGTAGTTACTTTCCTTCATTTCTGCCAATACAAAGGATAAGAGTTAACTACCATTTAAAATAATAATAGTATATTATTAGTGTGCAACATAAGATTCCAAAGAAACCCGTTGTTGCGTATCGGGTATGCTATCGAACATAGAAACCCCATTAAAGTAAAATTAATTTTTAATTCACAAATATGAATAAATATGTAATATGCCTTATTCTTTATTTACCTGGGATGTTACATCCTTCCCCTTTTTTGGGAATTGAATCCTCGCAATTTTTATTCACTTATCAAAATAAGTGGGGGTATTAATCCCTCATAGAATTTTAAGTTTCCCACATTGCCTCTTCAACCATATGGGTTTTCCCCAAAACCATTACCTGGTGAATTACCTTATTCCGCAACACATTCTTTCTACGGTCAATAATATCGACTGGTTATTCCTCATAAGAGATATTCTCTTCCAACAGAACTACCTCTAGGCTCAAAATATTAGATGGATCTGGTATATACTTTCTCAACATCAAAACATGAAAAACATTGTGTACCTGGGATAAACATGGATGTAAAGCCACTTTCTATGCAGCTGATCCAAAATTATCCAGAATTTCATAGGGTCTAATGATCCTTGGAATCAACTTTTCCTTCTTACCAAAACACATCACACTTTTCCATGGAGGAACTTTGAGAAAGACATGATCACCTACTTCAAAAGAAATATCCTTCCTCTGGTTATATGCATAACGTTTCTATCTACTATGAGCTATTCTCATGTGCTTCTGAATCAACTAAACTTTCTCGGCCATCTCTTCTACCAATTCTGGCCCCATCAGCTTCCTTTCTCTTACGTCATCCCAGAATGCTGGAGTTCGACAATGCTTTCCATATAATGCCTCAAATGGAACCATCTATATACTGGAATGAAAACTATTATTATATAAAAATTCAACCAAAGAAAGTGGTTGGTCCCAAATTCCATGATAATTTATCGAGAAAAAACGTAACATATCCTCCACGGTCTTAATTGTTCGTTCTGATTTCCCATCTGATTGAGGATGAAAAGCTGTACTAAAATTTAATTCAGTACCCAAAGACTTCTAAATGTCATTCCAAAAGTTAGAAGTGAACATGAGATCACGATCAGATACAATAGAGAGGGTAACTCAATGCAGCCTGACTATATCTTTAACGTACAATCGAGCATGTTGATCTAAAGGCAAAGTATCTCTAATAGGAAGTAAATGAGCAGATTTAGTCTTTCGATCAACTATAACCCAGATTTCATTATTACCTCGAGATGTATTTGGTAATCCCACAATGAATTCCATGGATATATTTTCCCATTTCTACTCTCGCACTGGTAAAGGATGAATAATTCCTTTCAGTAATTGTCCCTCTACATTAACCTACTGACAAGGTAAACACTTCACAGTAAAATCAGCAATATCTCTTGTCATTCCATCCCACTAGTAATACTCTCGAAGATCTCTGTACATATTAGTAATGCAAGGATGAAATGAAAATGGAGAACTATGAGCTTCACATAACTACTCATTATTCAACTGTGAATCACAAGGCACACATAATCTTTTTCCAAAACTCAAAACACAGTCATTATCAATGTTAAAATTAGGCAACTAACCCTTCTGAACAAACAGAATCTTTTTCTGCAACTCACTGTCTTCCTTTTTCTCTTGCTTAATTCTATCTGATAGAGATGATTTCACTGACACCTAAAACAAAACAGAATAATTTCATGCAACAACAAATTCTATGCCAAAGTTCATCAAATCAACAACCAAAGGATCTCGTTCCAAATGTAACATGGTTAATGAAGTATTACTTTTTAGATTCACAGTATCAACCACTTTATTTTCTTTCCTTGGATGATAAAAGATCGTGCAATCATAATCCTTGATTAATTCCAACCATCTTCTCTATCTCATATTCAATTCTTTCTAAGTGAATATATATTTCAAACGTCTGTGATCAGTATTTATTTCACAGTTTACTCCATGCAAATGATGCCTCCAAATTTTTAAATCAAATACAACAGCAGCTAATTCCAAATCACGTGTTGGGTAATTTAACTCATGAGGTTTCAATTGACGTGAAGTATAAGAAATTACTTGATCATTCTACAAAAGGTTACATCCAAGTCCTTTCAACAAAGCATCACTGTAGATAACAAACTCACCATATCTGAAAGGTAGTGCCAAAACTGGAGCATAAAACAATCTTCTTTTCAATTCATGAAACCAATCATCACATTATTTTTTCCAAATGAACTTAACACCTTTTCGATTTCACTTAGTCATTGTACTAGATAACCATGTAAACTTTTCAACAAACCTCCAGTAATAACCTGAAAAACCAAGAAAACTGCGAATCTCAGTTATATTTTTCGGTCTAGGCCATTCTTAAATAACTTTTGTTTTATCAAGATTAAAAGTAATGCCAATTTTTAAAACAATGTGACCATGGAAAAAAAAATTTGTAAGAAAAAATCACACATTCTAAATTTCCCAAATAGTTTATTTTCTTTTAAGGTTTTCAATACAACCCTTAAATAACATTCATGTTCCTCCTAAATTTTAGAATAAACGAAAATATCACCAATATACACAACCACCATTTATCACCTGATTCAACTAAGCCATCACTGTAGTAAACTGCTCAATTCTGTTTCCGACCATCTCAGGTTGCTGAATCGGAAGGTCATTCTCCTCTGTATGCCTTCCCAGAAAAGCTGCTCTATTTCCTTTAAGAAAAATAATTCTTAACATAGACAAATCTTACAAGAAGCAACATGGTAATCTGTAAATGCTATATCATTTCAATATTAACATAAATTAATTTATGGACATTTATTTAACAATACCCTAACTCCTAAAGTTATCTAAACCAACCTTTGATACCAACTATAAGGACTCGTCATTAAACCTTACATAATATTGAATTAAATGAATAATTCACATTCAGGATCTTTTCAAGTTTAGAGTTTTAGAGAATTATGACATAACTATTACATCTCAAAATATTACAAAGTAGACACTACTACTGAATTTCCATTTGTTTCATAAAACAAGAACTCTTGAAAAAAAGAGTCATGTCTACTTCCATGTTTATGACAACAGGTATTTTCCTTGATCCCATCCTTGAACCTATTCAACATTATGTCATGTGAAAGAAATTTCAATAACATGGGATGAGCATAAAAAGACCAGTAAGGGATACACAAAGAAAGAAAACTGTTAGTTTCTCAAAACAACAAGTAAATGATGAATAATTTAACATAACTAATACTTTTCACCTTTTATGAAGTAGTAAATACTCTTCACGGAATAAATGATCATTACTTACCCTTTTTTACCCAAAATATTACCATGAAACCCATATTAAGAACACATAACAAATAAAGGTAACATGGGAAATAAACATACATAAATGGAATAACCATATGGATGAATTCCACACATATCAATAAAAGAATATCCATACGGTCAACTTCCATACCCAATGCATTGGAGGTTATAACAAAACCACCCATCCTGGTATTCATGGAACCACCCTTCATTTGGTTTAACATGTAACCACACGTCAAATGTATAAGTACCAATATAAAATCATAACACATACAACAAATATAAAGGAATGAAAAAATTTACGCATCTCAATAACAATATATCACTTAAATATATTGAAATAACTTATCTATTTTCAAAACCATTTTCAATACCAAAAATACTTAAATGATTATAAGGTATTTATTTTATTTTTAAAACATTACGGCTTGTTGAGAAAGCCAAATATCAAATAATACTCGCGGCGGTGGAAAAGGTCGGTGTCACCGCTTACGTTAAAAAGGAAAATTCATTTTGTTGTTTAGTAAAACGCTTTGTTTAAAAAGATTCCCCTTGAAAATTCAAGGTTGTTTATACAACGAATAAACGAAAGTCTTGTATTAAAACAAAATATGCATCAATGAAAGGAGATTGAGACGAAGTCCCTTACCTCGTGTCCGACTTGACTCGATCATTACTTAATCTCCTAAATAATAAACTTAATTTAATTTATAATTTCTTAAGAAAATTTTTCAAGTTTATTATTACCTTTATATCACTTATTACCATGTTATAAACATTGTGTAATCATTTATGTTTATAACGTTCATTTTGTCGATATTTGGTACTTGAGTCAATAATGAACACCTTATATTTACAAGTTGTCCATGTGGTCAATAGAAAATTATATCCAGAATTGTATTCATTATTTAGATATCATATATATCATATATATCCAGGATATACATGTATTTATAATAGTACATAACATTTGGAGGTAAGAAATGGAATGCACCGTTCACGGAGACGGTAAGCCGTACGTACGCATGAACGTTACTTTCATTTCTATTTATTATTTTTATGGAATTAAAGCATAATGATACATAGGTATATTATAATTACATTATAATATCATTTATAATATCATTATCTCCAGCCTTTATATATCCCACATAAGGCATTAACGAATCAAATCACTTTGAGGGGGTGGTAGTCCGCACATCCTCAAATGAGATTATCGTATTTACCCACTATGGAAAACATAAAGGTGTGCTATAAATTGGATGTACAGAAGCATAAGGAAATGATAAAAATAATATATATCATATAAAAATACATTTCCATCATAATGGCCACCATGAGAGGTGGTAAGATGTAATTGAACAATCATCGTTTCGTGAGGCCTTAGTTTTCAATCCACTGAAACATTATGTTCATCATCCATTAGATGGAGGTGTGTGTAAGTGTAGTTCGAATCCTTCTCATAAAAACATCCTAGTATATTGATGATATTGGTGTTGTTACAAAAGAAAATATTAAAAAGAGTTTAGCTGTTTGAGAAGTAAAATAAAAGAAAACAATTTAAGATAAACCGTTACCTTTAATTTGGGTAACTCGCTTTGGTTTGAACCAAAAGACTTCATGAAGAGCCTTCTGCCTAAGGTAAGGCTTCTAGGAAGAGGAGAGGGATGTTAGAGCTTAATTGGGTAGAGTGTGGACAATCCAAATGGCTTGAGAGATGTGTGTAATTGGATAGAAGTGGTCTCCTTTTATAAGGAAGAGGAGGGGCTCTTTATGAAAGTGTGAAAATATTATTTTATTATATAATGATATTTGGTTTCAAAAGGTCCAAAAATCATTAAAGATAAAGATATGATGACTCATGGTAGAAATAAAATCATCCAATCAGAATTGGACATGTTTTGGATAATATTTTAATCATTATAATCTTATTTATTTAAATTATTTATTAATGAGGTAAATACTGCATCATTATTGTGTCATGAATAAATAGATTTATTCAATGTCTAAAAATTATAAAAAAAATAATATCATGTATGAAATAGAATTTATATTCACAATAAATATTTATATACAAAATGCTAATTTATATAACCCCTTATAATAATTAATTTACTAAAAGATATCTGGTTTTGTCATATTTTCCTTTACCATAAGTTAATTAATCTAAATTTTTATTATCACTCCCAAGTAGACCAAAGGGGTCCCAAAATCGACCAAAAGATTATCATGGTCTTAAATGACTCAAAAAATAAGATTTGTACAAGTGTTAAGGTAATTTTGAATCATTTTAATATTCCTTTAACCTTGAATTACCCTATTTACCTTTAACAACGGTAAATAAAAGTCCAATGTTAATATTCATCAAAAATTATTTTCATTTATTGAACCACATTTTACTTATTTATAACACCATTTATGTCATATTTTTTAAATTCAATTCACAGAAGTGGTAAAATTTCATTAAAATGAAAAGGTCAGTTTTTTAACTACCACTAAGTGGTTTCAATATTAATCAAAAATTGAAGTTTTTCTAAAAAAATACAAAACATTTAGCCTAAGAATTATTTTATATTACGATGTCAAAATTGATGTCTATTTTTCAAACTTCAAAACATATAAGGGGGATTAATTAATTTAAAAATTAATACCCATTGTTAAAAAGAATAACGTGTTTTTAAGAAATAATAAATATAAAAAGATTGATACTTGTTTATGTCCAATTTCAAAGTGAAATTAATTCCAATTACCAAAATTTTATTAAATGGTAAAAATATATTTTAATTTCACTTTAAAACCAACTAAAAAGATAATCTATCCATATAAATAAATTAGATTAAAAGGCACTTTTGAATTAAAATGCAATATTTTTAACTATTCATTAAAAAAATGTACTTTATCAGAAAAATACCAAAAAATTACCCAAATTAAAATTTCATGTCCCAAATCTAAAGAAGAATTTTATTTGGTCAAATAGAATATATAAAAACGACCAAAACTATATTTAAATAGGGTTCTCCATTAAAAGGTGGAAAATCGGCCTTTTAATGTAAATTATGCTTAAAATTAGATTCATTAACATTTTAAGCCTCTAACGTTTTATTTGATAGATGTAAATACATTTAACAAACATGTATAATCATATTTTAGTTACTTTTGTTTATTCCCACCAATAAAACGACTAGGAGTTGACTACCATTTAAAATAATAAAATTATATTATTAGTGTGCAATGTAAGATTATAAAGAAACCAGTTGTTGCGTATTAGGTACGCTATCGAACATAGAAACCCCTTTAAAGTAATAATAATTTTTAATTCTCAAAAACTACTAAATATGAAATATGTCTTATTCTTTATTTGCCTGGAATGTTACAGAAGAAGGTGATAAAGTAAACAAAAACTAAGAGAAACTCACAGTAGAACCTTAGAGGAACTTAAAAGGAAGAGGGAGAGAAAGGGAAAAGGATTTTTGGGATCCCCTAGGGCACGTATACTGAGCCAAGTAGGATAATTTTTTTTCATAAAATGTGGGATAGTAAAAAATATGAATTTAAACTTTTAAATGAATCTGGGAACATCTCATCATTTTATCACACCCTTTTCCGAACTGTGAATTATCTATGTGAATCCTACTAGAGAAGTAGGAAAGTCACATGGGATGAACACACAGTTTTGGAAATCATGTGCCAACCATGAAATTTGGTTGAATCACATTTTTTATCTAGCCAGTATGCTTGATGCATCGTGTCCCCAAATTGTGCCCAAGCTATGTTCCTGAACCAGACACCATTCAAGAGTGACATTGTTTTTCCATGGACTCACACAATTTTTCTCAAACCCTACTCATGTCATACCAGTCAAACCATGCAAAAAAAAAACAATGAACTAAAAACACCCATATCCATAACTAGAAACAAGATTTACCCTTAATCCAGGCCCAAAAACACTGAACAGTGAAAAACTCACCCAAATATTCAATAACCAAAATTTCTCACAGGGAACATGACCCGAAACTCAACCAAAAGATCCAACATCAGGAAAAGAATTAAATAAATTGAAAATTGTTTTAAGTGTATAACAATGACACAAATAATACTTTACTTGAAATATCAAATCCATTCACACCTATTAGAATACAATATTTGAATACTATATAAATTTTACTTCTATACATTAATAATATTGAATACCACATATGATTCCTTTTTGTGATACAATTCCCAATGATTTGATCTCATAAAAAACATCAAGTCTATACTTCCAATCAACTTCCTATACTTATATTCCAAAATGATAAAATAAAAATTTAAAACTAAATAGATTTAAATAAATAATTATTCACACTTTCCACTTAATTATATTCCTCATCATCATAAATATATACTCATGTTAATATATAAACCCATAAGTGCAATATAATGATAAGCCTATATGATCACATAAATATGAGGATAATTATCCCAATCATCTACCTTATAGAGGATCTAATTCCATTATATATTTAATCCATTATTCCAAAAACCATTGTATTACCATAAGAATGATATTGTGTATTCAAAAATAAAATATTGTTATAATATTTACCTCATATTAATATATTCTTCCCCAAATCCAAAACTTCGTACGAAATTAAAATTATGATTACCTAACTTCTAACATGACTTGTTGAACATAATATTATTGTATAATGTGATTTCATAGAAAATAAGGTAATGAAACCATGGAATGTATCCTTCCTTATATTTATTAATCGAACCAGTAAAATACAATCATAATAATCAATGGTATATTATATATATAACACCCTATGTTCTTCATTATGATTATACGAATACCCTCAACAAAATCTAGTTTACCCCATTCCTAGAAAGAGTTAAATTTAAACTAAACAATTACATTGTTTCTGAATCCATTCCATATTCTAAAAGCTATGTCATATGAACACCTGGTAAACCTACATCATTTTTTAAACTAAAAAGAAACTATTTAAATAATATATTTTATGTAATGTACATGATATATTTTTCAAAAATATATCACTATATTTATGTAATATTGGCCTCCTCCAAAAATTCATTTTCTCTCCTCCGATTTCCTTCTCAAATATTACCAAAATTAAAAAAGAAGTATTAATGGAAAATATGAGTATACATATTGGATACCAATCTAACTATTTTCTTCCTAGAAAATCCAAAAAATATAATTTCAAAATGGATAAGAGATTATTGAAAACCAACCATCCAAAAAGATATCACTCAAATTTTTACTGTTTAAAAAATCTAATATATAATTTAAATTCATATTGGATCAATTACTTAATTTTATAAAGAATAAGGTTTAGCATGAATCTAGATATTTACTTGATTATCCACTAAATGAGGCTAATATTCATTGGTAATATATATAATATTCATGTTCTTTATTATTCATAAACACCATTTTAGTGCATTTTACACTTTGAACATCATTTCACATTATGATTGTAATACCTTCTTAAAATGCACTATTATGTGGTACATTTTTTAACATCATTTAAAGTACCAAATGATTAATCTTATTATACATATTTTAATTTGATAATTGATCTATACTCCAATATGAACATGTTTCATTCAGGGATCAATAGAGAATTCATGGAGGATGATGGAGATATTTGGCAATGAAAGGAAGCAATTCTGGAGAAGGCAGATTGGACACCAGCCCACTGATGATACTGTGGGGCCAAACATACAGGCCCAATTAATCCCAACATTCGATGGATGCTAGAAGACATGTATAGGAACAAATCCTTCTTCAGGAGTTAATGCTAATTCGGCCTCCATGGTGGTCATTTAGGCGGCCCAAGTTAGAGATACAATCCTGGGCCAGATTCTGCGGCCCAGAAAAACAGACCACTAATTTGATCATATCTCGGAATTCACAACTCACAAAGGACCCAAATTTTACAGGCAGTTATAAGACATCCGGAGCTCCATTTTCGTATTTTATGGCCCACCCTGATTCGGCCGTCTAGAAGGTCTTCCTGATGCGTCTGTTCGGTGAAGGAAAGCTGGATGCCACCTCGGGTCAAACGTGGAAAAGTCCAAATTCCACAAGCTTTCCACCACCTATAGCCTAGAAAAATTAATTAAGATGCTTTGTACTGTTGGTGGTTCGACCCAAGGCTCCCAAAATGACTATTTAAGGTAGTGGTGGTGAAGTAGTTGAGGATCTTGGATGCTTTGTTCAATTGTAATGTTATGCTGCATTTTTGTTGCCTCAATTTTGTTTTTCACATGTAAGTTGTTCAATTCACTTTAGTTTCTTAATAAAAGTTCTTATTCTACTCTTATTCTGTTGTTATTAATATCACTTTGATACCGTTGGATCAAGGTGTAAATTTATTCACACCAACCCTTGTGAAATTATTTACATAACGGTGGAGTGATCATTTTATTTTTGTTGTTTTCTTTACTTCTCCATTTCCTCCCTCATGAGTCTACTTTCCGCTTCCATTGAAACCATGGGATCAATGGAGGGATAACCCACTTATGGGTTGATCCAAGGGAGTATAAATGGGATGGATTGGATGTTATTTATCACCTAATTAATGTATAATCACTTCTTTAATTGAAATTTTTATTTGATGATTTTTAAACTTCAGCGTCCTTGTTGAATTTAAGGCCACACGCATCAAGTACTAATACGATCCTTTACCTTGAAGTGCTCAAAACTTTGATCCTTCAAGTGTATAGGTGATTAGTATTAGAGGGTGTAGGAATTAAACCAGCAAGTGATGATATTGTTTTATCTCCTTAAATAAACCCATCTCAAATTTAAGAAATTGAAATCATTAAAAAGAAAATACGTCCAATCCACCCCGAGCGATAACCTAGGATCAACTCATTCTTTTAAATTGAATCCACTTAAATCTATTATATGTCTTTAAAACCCATCCAAAATCAATCCAATTTGGCCACTTCATAGCCAAAAATCCATCCCTTAGGTTGTGTATCTTAGGTATCTTCTTAGGTCTATGTGGAATCGACAACCCAAGCTACACTACAAGGACCGTTCTACCCTTATTCTCTTGGGTAAATTTGGGCGTGAACAAAATTTTGGCGCCGTTTCCGGGGACCAAGTAAGTACCTTAGATCCAAAAAAAAAACCTTCTTTCCTCACCTCCATTCTTCTACTCTCACCCAAGATCTCTTATCTTGTCCCTTTCTCGCTTTTTTTTGGCGCATGTCGGCCTACACCCGCGATTTCTCAAACAGACTAGTTAGGGTGGAAAGTCCTAGGATAGGGGAGTCAAGTGCACCTAAGGGATTGTTTAAATCAGATTCAAATATTTTTGAAACCCCAAAGTCAGAACTTGAAACAAGTCCAATGGAGGGTCATCCTCAAAATGAAATTGTAAACCCTGGGGGGAATCAAATGGGAAACCAAAACCAAGAAGCTCCAAACTTAGGAAATGTAGTTGATCAAACCATGAACGACTACCTCACCCCAGCTTGGACCAATGCCCCCTCATGCATTAGACATAATTCCATAGGAGACACCAACTACATATTCAAAACCCATGTCCTAAACCACCTTCCAACCTTTCATGGGATGAAGTCAGAAATGCCATACCTTCATGTCAAAGAGTTCAACGACATTGATGAAACCATGTGTCCCCCACATCAACTAAAATCCGCTAAGATGAGGCTATTTCCTTTTTCATTAAAGTACCGAGCTAAAAATTGGCTAAACAACTTGAGACCTGCATCAATCCACTCTTGGGACTAACTGCAAAGATAATTCTACAAAAAATACTTCCCTCATCACAAAACAATTGCACTTAAAAAGAGCATCCAAAACTTTTTTGAAAAAGAGGGAGAGTCATTCTATGAAACATGGGAGAGGTTAAAAGACACCCTAAACATGGTTCCACACCATGGGTTTTCCATACCTGAACAAGTGAGAATTTTCTATGAAGGGTTGGGTCCAGGTAATAAACAATTCATTGACATGATGTGTAATGGAACTTTTAAAAACAAAGCCCCAAATGATGCTTACGAGTATCTGGAAAGTCTGGCTGAACAAAACCAAACTTGGGGAACTTCACCTTATTCTGAAAATCCACAAAGAACCACTGTAATTCATACACTTAGAGAAGAGGAAAGCCTTAGGGCTAAAATCGCAGCACTCTCTAGGAAGGTTGAAGAGATAGACCTTAGGAAAGTCCATGAAATCCAAAATGTAGACCTTGTTTGCACAATTTGTGACAAACATGACCATAAAACAGACAACTGCCCAACCATTCCATCCATCAAGGATATTCTTCTAGGAGGACCCCCAGCGGAAGTCAATGCCCTAAATTTTCAAAATCGCCAATACCAAAACACCTTCAATCCTAGGTACAATGACCACCCAGGCTTCCGATGGAAGGATAACCAACAACATAGCCAACCACAAGGGAAAAATCATTACCCTCAACAGAACTAACAAACCCATAACCAGTTCCAAACCCAACCTATCCAATACCAACAGCCATCAGTCCATTTTCAACAAACCATCCCACCTCCAAAATATCCCCCTGGGATAAACCAACCTACTCAAGCACCAACCCAAACTGTTCCACAAAGCCTACTAGAACAACTATGTAAACAAATGGAGAGGATGAACTCAGAAGTATCTTCCCAAAAAAAAGAACTTCAAACCATCAAAACAGGAAAGGCACCCATGCCTACTCAGGCGGTGCCATCCTCAACATCAAGGGGAGAGTCAAGTTGTGCTCAAACAACTCATGAACAACTAAAGGCTGTGACTATTTTAAGAAGTGGGAAATAAATTGAGAAACCTGAACAACTAATTCAGAACCCACCTGAAGATTCAAACTTGGATGAAAATTTAAATGAACCACAAGATCAAACTGATGAAACTGATAACAATATGAAAGAAAAAACTCTTCAACAAACAACCCCACAACCTGCACCATTTCCTCAACGCATGAGGGGGAAACCCAATCCTGAACTGAGTGAAACATTGAGAGAAATATTTTCACAAGTCAAGTTGAACATACCCCTTCTCGATGCAATCCAAACCATACCTTCCTACTCAAAGTACCTTAAGGACTTGTGCACTTTTAAAAGAAAATTTTCACATAAAAACCAAGTCCTTTTGGCTGCTAATGTGAGTACCACCATTCAAGGGACCATTCCTCCTAAGTTGAAAGACCTAGGTTTCCCTTACATCAATGTTGAACTAGGAGAGAGAAAAGTTTTCAAGGCCTTGTGTGACCTAGGTGCTAGTGTCAATCTCATCCCATATGCTGTGTACTGCCAGTTAGGCCTAGAAGAACTCCAACCCACATCTGTCACACTTCAACTTGCTGATCGTAGCATTAGGGTTCCAATGGGGATTTTAAAGGACGTTCTGGTAAAGGTTGAAAACTTCATCTACCCTGCTGATTTCATTGTCCTTGACAACCATCCAAACTTAGGAAATAAGGAACAAACCCCAATAATCCTTGGTCGTCCTTTCCTTGCAACAATCAACTCTGTTATCCGAGTCCGAAATGGGAACATGACCATCACCTTTGGGAACATGAGTGTAGACCTGAACATCTATAATGCAAGCTCACAAATAGGGGATGACGAGGATATTCATGAAGTAAACATGATAGGAAGCATTGATAATGAATCCATGGAACATCAAGGAATATTTGATGAATGTTTAAGTCAGAATGAGATTGATTTTCTTTTTTCATATGAAGGAAGTTTATCTCCTTGGCTTGAATCATTTTCAAATTTCTCTTATGATGAAGTCTTAGGTCCAACAATCAGTGAAACCTTTCAAGAAACCAATTTCATAGAGACCCCTCTAAATTCCTTCCCTAAATCTGATCAAGCCAATCTAGTAGCTGAAGCTTCTACATGTGAGGAATCAATCCTATCTGAACCTCTAAAAAAAGAAATTGATCTTGATCCAATGTCCCAATATTCTGCTGAAATTTTGAACCAACCTGATCTTGAATTGAAGGAACTTCCTGCTGCACTAAAGTATGCCTTCCTAGGGGAAAATCGAACACATCCTATTGTCATTTCTTCTTCTCTTGATGCCAATAATGAGAGGATGCTTCTAGATGTCCTTAGGAAGCATAAGAAATCCATTGGTTGGACCCTTTCTGATATTCTTGGGATTAGCCCACTTATCGGGACTCATAGGATTGTTCTGGAATCTGATTCAAAGCCATTTCGTCAACCACAACAGCGACTCAATCCTAATCTCATGGAGGTAGTAAGGAAGGAACTTCTGAAATTGTTGAAAGCTGGTATCATATATCCCATAGCTGAGAGTGAATGGGTGAGCCCAATCCATGTGGTTCCAAAAAAGGCTGGAATCACAGTGATAACCAATGAGGATGGAGAGATTTTTCCAACAAGGGTGAGTAGTGGATGGAGGGTCTGCATTGACTATAGGAAACGAAACTCATTCACTAAGAAGGACCATTTCCCCTTACCATTCATTGACCAAGTCCTTGAGAGAGTGGCAAGTCATGCCTTCTACTGTTTCTTAGATGGGTACTCGGGGTACAATCAAATTGAGGTCTCCCTAGAGGATCAAGGGAAGACTACATTCACATGTCCTTTCAGTACCTTTGCCTTCAAACGCATGCCCTTCAGGTTATGAAATTCCCCTGGAACCTTCCAGCGGTGCGTGATGGGAATCTTCTCAGACATGGTAGGGGATTTTCTTGAGGTCTTCATGGATGACTTCTCTGTGTTTGGGGATACTTTTGAGGGATGTCTGCAGAATGTGGAGAGAGTCTTGTCAAGATGTGAAGAAAAAAATCTGGTCCTAAACTGGGAAAAATGCCATTTCATGGTTAAAGAGGGACTTGTTCTAGGCCATCTGGTCTCGAGTAGGGGGATTGAAGTTGATAAAGCAAAGGTTAACATCATTCGTCACCTTCCATCACCCAAAACTGTCAAGGAAGTGGGGTCTTTCTTAGGACATGCTGGTTTCTATAGAAGATTCATCAAGGACTTTAGTTCAATATCCCATCCCCTTTGTGCTCTCTTAGTAAAGGATGCTACATTTGTTTGGACAGAAAGCTGTGAGGGTTCATTCTCAACCCTCAAATCCTCTCTCACCTCTCCTCCCATTATGAAATCTCCAAATTGGAACCTTCCTTTTGAACTTATGTGTGATTCCAGTGACTTTGCTGTTGGATCTGTGTTAGGACAACGTTGTGATAAAACTCCTTATGTCATTGCTTATGCAAGAAAATCATTAAATGATGCCCAAATCAACTACACCACCACTGAAAAGGAGTTACTTGATATTGTGTTTTCCTTAGTGAAGTTTAGGTCCTACCTCTTAGGATCACCCATCACTGTGTTCACTGACCATTCTGCACTAAAATACCTCTTCCAAAAACAAGATGCTAAGGCTATACTGATTAGGTGGTTCCTTCTCTTACAAGAATTTGACCTCACAATCAAGGATAAAAAGGGAGTTGAAAATGTTGTAGCTGATCACCTCTCTAGGATGGAATTCAAATACAACTCAAATCACCTCTCTGTGTCTGATTCGTTTCGTGATGAACACCTATACTCTGTGAGTGACTGCCCTTGGTATGCTGACATAGAAAATTTCTTAGTGATAGGATTCATTCCAAAATTTTTAGGGACTCAAGCTCGAAGGAAATTTTTTTCTGATGTTAGACACTATGTGTTTGATGATCCTTACCTCTATAAGTTCTGCCCTGACCAAGTCATTAGGAGGTGTGTTCCAGAATCTGAACAAGAGTCCATCCTTAAATTCTGTCACAATGAGGCATGTGGAGGTCACTTTTCCTCTAAGAAAACATCTGCTAAGATTCTTCAATGTGGTCTTTTCTGGCCCACCCTTTCAAGGGACTCCTACACATTTTGTCAAAGCTGTCCTAGGTGTCAACAAGTAGGGTCCATCACAAAAAGGAATCAAATGACACTCACTCATATCTTAGTGGTTGAAATCATTGACTGTTGGGGAATTGATTTCATGGGTCCCTTCCCAAACTCTCGGGGATACCTCTACATACTCTTAGCTGTTGATTATGTCTCAAAATGGGTTGAGTCCATTCCCACAAAATCCAATGATCATCAAACTGTGATTAGATTCCTAAAAGAAAACATATTCTCTAGATTTGGAATTCCTAGGGCTATCATAAGTGATCGTGGAACTCATTTTTGCAATCGTCCATTCTCATCACTCATGGAAAAATATGGAATTTCTCACAAAGTGTCCACTTCTTACCACCCACAGACCAATGGTCAAGCTGAGTTAGCCAATCGTGAAATTAAGCAAATTCTTGAAAAAACTGTCAACCCCTCTAGGAAAGATTGGTCTGAGAAACTCTTAGATGCTCATTGGGCCTATAGAACTGCATATAAAACCATTTTAGGAATGTCCCCATATAGGTTGGTTTATGGCAAAGTATGCCATTTGCCAGTGGAGATTGAACATAAGGCCTTTTGGGAAATTAAGAAAATGGATTATGACCTCTCATTGGACGGAACAAAAAGGAAATTAGATCTCAATGAACTGGAGGAACTAAGGATGGAGGCTTATGAAAATTCAAGGATCAATAAAGCTAGAGTTCATACCTACCAATCTAGGAATATCAAGGTCAAACATTTTGAACCGAGAAAACTTGTGCTCTTGTATAGTTCAAAACTTCATTTACATCTGGGAATGTTAAGGTCTAGATGGTCAGGACCTTTCATAGTGCATCATGTATTCCCCCATGGGGCAGTAGAGATTCAAGATCCCACAAGTGGTCACATTTTCAAGGTCAATGGTCAAAGGTTAAAAACATTCGTTGAATCATTCAATAAACAGAAAATAGATGTTGAGTTAATTGATCCAATATATGAACCAGGAAAAAATTGATAAATTTGGGATCTATGACAGGCTAACGACGTTAAACAAAGCACTACACGGGTGGCAAGCCATGGTTTTTATGTTTCTAATCTTTCTGAATCATCTTTATTTTTCAAATAAGATTACTTAATCATTTTTATATTTAAAAATAAAAAAATAGACTTTTGACATGTTCTTCTATTATGAGTATGGATGGGTACGAAAGAGGAGCACTATATTCATCCGTGTCACGTGGTGTGATCCTTGAGTAATACCTTACCCAGAAATTTAAAAAGAAGACAATGTATCATCAGTTTATTTTGTTTTTATTATTCAATGGGTTAAGAAAAAAAATATAATAATACAAAAAAAAAGTCCACGCCATAGGCCGTGGGGAAAACCCCGTCACAACCAGCGAAGCCGCAGGGACTCGAACCCGGGACCGAAGGGAGACAGGGGCGCGCGCTTACCACTGACCTGCGGCTTCTTGTGCTACCTTATTCTATAATTTTTATATATATTCTTATATTTTACTCCTTTATTATATAAATATATATATATATATATATATATTGTTTGTTTTTGTTTTTTTTGTTTGTTTTGTTTGTTTTGTTTTTTCCTTTTTCCACTAGGGAACTTTGCAGGCAACATGGATATCAAAGGAATAAATTCGAGCGGCAAGAACTTCAAACTTCAACCACCAGGTGACTTCATTCCATAATCCTCATTTTCAATTTCCTTTTTAAATTTTTATTCCCTACCTCTACTCCTTCTAATTTTTCATTTCTTCAAACACTGGGGACATTGTTGTTTTAAGTTGGGGGGGAGATAAAATCAAAAAAATGATTTTGTGTCAAAAACAAAAATTGAATGATTTGAAAAAAAAGTAAATGGAAGGAAAAATTCTTTTAACTTTGAACATGGTAATACACATTTCACACTTTGAAACTGAATATCAAATAATTTAGCATGCCCTGATTCTGATTTTAATCCTTGTATAATTTAATGAGCATAGATTTTGGAAAGTGTGGCTGTCCAATGTGATATTTCATCATTTATATTTTCATCCAAATAAAAAAAATGCCACAATGCACGTCCTCTAGACTGTGGGGTACTAATTTGAATTTTTGGGGTCCCATAATAAATAGCATAGGATGGTTTTATTTTTATGAATAATATGAGTATTCAAAAAAAATAAAATTATTTAAAAAAAAATTATTAAAAAATAAAAAATAAAAAATAAAAATAAAAATTTGCGTGTAGAGCAATGGATTGATAAAATGCGAGGCTTTCGGCACTTGGGGATCGTGACCCCAGAGTTGTCTAGCCCTGATTTTTTCAATCTATCTCTATTTATGGTAATATGACTTTGTTTTTGATTATGTTAACTCGAGATGATGCCCGAGTATGTGGGCTTCACTTGGTGCCCTAAGGCCTTTGAGTCTGAGAGTCATCGGCAAAGTCTTCTACATGGGTTAATTTGATTAATTGCAATCTCAATTACTATAGCAATATTGCAAAAAAAAATCAAAAAAAAAGAGGGATGAAGAATACTCATATTAGGATTAAATGTGATTCCACCTAGCGCTTCCATAATTTCCCCCTTGAATGAAAATGAACCCCCATATCTATTGTGATTCACAACACATCATTACACCTAATTGAGTTGGATGAAGAATGATGATGGATTTGACAAAGTAATGGGATTGGGATTGGGATCTGCTTATGAAAATATCTTGTATTAAAATATTTTGATGGGTTTCATGATTGTTTGGTATAAGGTTTTTTGGTGATCATTGTGTATTAAAATGTTTTTAGAAAAAGGAATTCGAATTTCATTTTTGATGAGATATATTTTGCTCGGGACTAGAAAAACTCAAGTTGGGGGTGTGATTGGCCACTAAATGAGGCTAATATTCATTGTTAATATATATAATATTCATGTTATTTATTATTCATAAACACCATTTTAGTGCATTTTACACTTTGAACATCATTTCACATTATGATTGTAATACCTTCTTAAAATGCACTATTATGTGGTACATTTTTGAACATCATTTAAAGTACCAAATGATTAATCTTATTATAAATATTTTAATTTGATAATTGATCAAAACTCCAATATGAACATGTTTCATTCAGGGATCAATGGAGAATTCATGGAGGATGATGGAGATATTTGGCAATGAAAGGAAGCAATTCTGGAGAAGGCATATTGGACACCAGCCCACTGATGAGACTGTGGGGCCCAACATTCAGGCCCCATTAATCCCAAATTTCGTGGGATGCTAGAAGACATGTATAGGAACAAATCACTATTCAGGATTTAATGCTAATTCGGCCTCCATGGTGGTCATTTAGGTGGCCCAAGTTAGAGATACAATCCTGGGCCAGATTCTGCGGCCCAGAAAAACAGCCCACTAATTTGATCATATCTCGGAATTCACAACTCAAAATGGGCCCAACTTTTACAGGAGGTTATAACACATCCCTAGCTCCATTGTCTTTTTCTATGGCCCACCCTGATTCGGCCGTCTAAAAGGTCTTCCAGACGCGTCTGTTCGGTGAAGGAAAGCTGGCTGCCACCTCGGGTCAAACGTGGAAAAGTCCAAATTTCACAAGCTTTCCACCACCTATAGCCTAGCAAAATTAATTAAGATTCTTTTTACTGTTGGTGGTTCGACCCAAGGCTCCCAAAATTCCTATTTAAGGCAGTGGTGGTGAAGGAGTTGAGGATATTGGATGCTTTGTTCAATTGTAATGTTATGCTGCATTTTTGTTGCCTCAATTTTGTCTTTCACATGTAAGTTGTTCAATTCACTTTAGTTTCTTAATAAAAGATCTTCTTCTACTCTTATTATGTTGTTCTTAATATCACTTTGATACCGTTGGATCAAGGTGTGAATTTATTCACACCAACCCTTGTGAAATTATTCACACAACGGTGGAGTGATCATTTTATTTTTGTTGTTTTCTTTACTTCTCCATTTCCTCTCTCATGAGTCTACTTTCCGCTTCCATTGAAACCATGGGATCAATGGAGGGATAACCCAATTATGGGTTGATCCAAGGGAGTATCCAGCGGCTGGATTGGATGTTATTTATCACCTAATTAATGTATAATCACTTCTTTAATTGGGATTTTTATTTGATGATTTTTAAACTTCATCATCCTTGTTGAATTTAAGGCCACACGCATCAACTACTAATACGATCCTTTACCTTGAAGTGCTCAAAACTTTGATCCTTCAAGTGTATAGGTGATTAGTATTAGAGGGTGTAGGAATTAAACCAACAAGTGACGATGTTGTTTTATCTTTTTAAATAAACCCATCTCAAATTTAAGAAATTGAAATCATTTAAAAGAAAATACGTCCAATCCACCCCGAGCGATAACCAAGGATCAACTCATTCTTTTAAATTGAATCCACTTAAATCTATTAGATGTCTTTAAAACCCATAAAAAATCAATCCAAGTTGGCCACTTAATAGACAAAAATCCATCCCTTAGGTTGTGTATCTTAGGTATCTTCTTAGGTCTCTGTGGAATCGACAACCCAAGCTACACTACAAGGACCGTTCTACCCTTCTTCTCTTGGGTAAATTTGGGTGTGAACCATTACTATTCATATATGAATCCCACAAACTTATACTTTCCAAACAATAGGAATTATTACATAGAACGTACACAAATGGAATGTCTCATACAAGAAGCACATTCTCTATAATAAAATTTAATTTCCATCAATCACCTAAAAAACACCACATACATACCAGTATCGAAGTCACCCTAATTGATTAGATGATAATAATCAAGAAGTTACTTATAAATTTTTGAAACATGTGAGAAATCATTAATACATTATAATAGGTTAGACCTAATATCTAATATGATACCTCATCAATATGTTTCAATAACCCCAAATGAAAAAACCGCTTGTATATTGCCTTTTAAATTACCCACATCAATGATTCCCATGTTGGGTTGAAACCATTAATCATATATGGTTATGTTCATTGAAATTCAATGGCATCCTCTTTGAATAAACATATCACTTATGATGGCCCTATGTTGTCTTTATCCACTCTAAAATAATTTATACACAATCTATCATATCTATAACCAAGTAAATCTTAATTATTTATATCTTTCTAACATTAGTTAAATATTGAGGTGATTAAAAAGCCTCCCATACAATTTGTCAAAAGGTTATATACCAATGCATGAGTGATAAATTTTATTATTTGAAAACATAAGTGGTGATATATTATTACACAAATATGATCCAAAATGTATCATGTAATATTTTAATACATTTTATAATATTTCAATATTATGATAATTTGTTATCTTTATTTAAAATAATATAATATTTCAGAACAGATTGTGAAAATTATACTCTGATATCCTCTATATATGTGTTGTGAAATGATGATCACTACCCAAAACCACCATCTTTATAACTTTATGATGATTTACTACCGCTTTCATGAAAATATTATCAAATATATCTTCTGTGATTGATTATACGATCGATAAGAACTGATTGTAATTTTTAAACTAATTAAGCATAAACCAAATGGAATCATTTCCATTCAACTAATATGGAAATTACTTTACAAAATACACAAATGTTATTTTCCATTTCCGTTGTTGATTATTCAAAAGTTTCACCAAGTAGGATGGATCTTGATGTTTAACCTCACATTTTGGAACATAAATTTTTTGAATTCAAATCTTTATAATTATAATTTCGTCATATGACTCAGAAAAATAAGCTTCTTCGGGGATTAATACACACCTTCTTTTCACGAATTCACAGATATAAGTGAGTTATAAAACAAATGAAAAATATTATCTCGCATGCCTCATGTAATATATGGATTCTCATGATTTTTTTGATATTCCCAATCCACCATCCATCCAGCAGTAGAATCAAAATTTAATATATGCTCTCTCTGTAAATTTCATTTGTGGTTCCTCATTTTAGGCTCTTCCAATTGATGAATAAGATATAGTAAATTATTATATAAAATATTCAACCTTTACTACTATGATCAATCAAATATAATTAAAAAACGATAAGTTTATCTATTATCTTTTATGTCATTTTTTGTTATCAAGAAATATCATCATATATACTCCTATTTAATGATCCATCAACCATATTAATTCTCCCCAAACTATAATAAATTTTAAAAATATATTCATGGAGGAACTCAATACATCACTTTTGATATATATTTAAATACATATATAATAGAGAAAAATATTTTTTATTTTTTATATATAATGTTTTTCAAAAATAGTTAATGTCTCCAAAATATCTAGTAAAATGTGACAATTACTAGCATAAGCTTATAGGTAACATAGTTTTCTTTATGGGGATGAAAATATCAGGACCCATATGATACTAATTTTCAGTCTCTAGAATTAACACATATACCAATACATGATGTGATGCATCTAAATATATTGTGAATATATTTCATTCTTTAGTGTTTAATAGAATAGGAGTATGAACCATTATCTCCTTTACATGCATAAATATGATTTAAATTTCAAATTATATACAAAATCATTATCATTCTTTGTTAAAGTAGATAAAGTGGATTAAATTTTATAAAATTCAACAAAACACTGATAATAATATATTAATGAAAGGAATATATAAACCTATAACACATTTTTCATTACCACCAAAATGAAATTGCCTCAATCTTTGATTGATGAATTGATAAAACCTTTTGATAAATAAGATGAAAAAAATATCTCACATCTATACTGATAATGAAATTCCATTTTATTATCTCAAATGTATCTAGGAAAACATACTAAATACCAAAAAACACACATTATCTAAAAATAAAATTATTTTATATCATGGCTACACTACCAATTGACTAAAAACTCTTACTATTACACCTTCTCTAGAGCCTTTATAAGAAATATATCTAGAACTACTATAGGAATTTATCCCGTACCACCTTAACCATATCCCATCATCACAAATAATCGATCCACCAATTTTAGAATACTCTATATCAAATATAACCACAAACTGTATCCAATTATCATCCTCTACATGAATCAACAAAAAAGAACACATCACCTCCTATAGAAAATAGTTGGTTTCATAATCTAAAATATACAAATAGTTCATTAACAATCAATTTTCATAAATGTATTTTAAATTATTCCACAATTTCTTACCAACACCTAGACTAATAATTTGATAAATCAACATATTACCCAACTAATCCTCCTATAAAACTAAATAAAAATATCTAGAAAGTGTAAAATTTATACCCCAGTAGAGGAAATACAAATTTCAAGGATTTTAAATTTTTTTACCCTAACCGCTTCATTAATATAATATAATTATAATTTTATTATAGTTTCTTAAAATGGTTTTTATGACCACTAGTAATCCTTAAAATAAATTTTACTCCTTTTTTGTAGTGGTTTTCAAAATTTTCCATTGAATTGTATAGTTTTATAGGTATTTTTGTAAAACCATTAGAAAATAAATCTATTAGTAGTGGTTTGAAAAAATATCAACTATTTTTCTGAAAAACCTAACCCCACTTCCTCAGTGTCCCCCATCCACAACCCCAATTAATCTCAAACTACCATCGTCCACTCCCCCTCATGATTGTATTCCATCATCACACTCACATTCACTCTATTCACCCTCCCATCTTCTTTCTATTTTATAATTCCACCATATATTATTTTATCTTATTTCTAAACCATTTTGATATTAAAAATTTATTTAATGTATTATTCATTGATTAGTCTCCCTTACCTCAAGTATTTTGACCAAATTAATTTAATTTAATTAATTGACCAAATTTTTTGTTAACGAAATAGGTTTTCATAACTATTTTTTATAAATTTATTATATCCATGATAGAGTGATTTAATCCCATATTATAGTTTTATGATTATTTGAGAATGTTAGTGAGTGTTTCTTTTATTGATTTTTTATTTGGTGGTAATATTTAAAATTATATAATCTATTGATTAACTATGAAATTATAACCCAGTTTATTTTTATGAATGATTTATGTATATGGATTATTTGATAATAAAATTTTGGATAAGGAACATTTTATATATAATAGTTATTATATTGAATTTATTATGTGGAAATGAATGTTTTTTATTTTGAAACATATTAAAAATCCTTCTATTTTAAGATTATAAGATGAGTTCAGTTGCTAATTATTTAATACATATTTCACGTTTTTAAGGAATTTTTTTGGAAAATTTTAATGAAAATTTATATAAGAATTATATATATATATATTTATATTTAATACGTTGAAATTTTGAAGTCCCAAATTGAATCGATAATTAATTATAAAAATATAATTATTTATTTAATTCATATATTTTTCCATCCATATTTTTTATATCATTAGAATTTTCTCCAAAAGTACTTCTTACATTGGTGGTGGTATAATCTAATTACAATAGCTTGAGAGTTTTATTATAATATAAAATTGAACATATCAACATAAATTTTATTAAAAATTTCAATATCAATTATAATTTCTAAATTTTAAATTTCATTTCAAAATGATTATATTTTTCTTCAATTTCAAATTTCATAAAAAATAACAACATTTAATTTCATTTTTTATTTTAGATTCATATTAAATTTTATTATATTTTTTTAAAAAAATAGGATATTCTTGGAATTTTAAATAAATTTATTCTTTTATTCTTGCATAATTATATATCAATATTATATATTATTTTTTAGGTAAAAATTACATATTTATAAATGTTAAATTACATTACCTTGAAATAGATATCATGTTCTGAAATCTTAATGGATATATTTTAATTTTGAAACATTAAAATAATTCATGGATGAAAGAATAAAATTTCAGTGTCATCATTATAAATTAAAAAGTTTTCTAAGTATGGGTAAAGTATTTGAGTGCAAGATAATGAAAAAAATTATTTCTCAAAATGTGTGTGGTATTTGACATGGTGAGTCAATTGCTATTAAAATATTGAGTAGTTTTATCCAAAATTAGAATAAATAATTTAATTCCTTGGTAGTAGAAAATGAAATTTAAAACATGTTAAATGATTATTTTAACATGGAATGGAAAAATCATCAATATTATAACACATAAAGTTATCTGTATTATAGAATATTCAATATTGACATGCTTACTAATGTTTTTATATGTATGTGAAAAACCGAGTGAGATTACATTATATTAATGGATGATTCTATGGAGAATAAATCAATAACACCAAAAATTATAATATATATTTTCCTTTAAATAAATAAAATATAGAATAACTTATATCATATGAAAAAATATAATAAAATAGACTAATATATATTTTACAATGTAATATAAACAATAATACATCATAGGAATAAAATGTAAAATATAAATATTAAAATTATTGGATGTTTAAAGCCTCATATAAATAAAAAGATAATTTTCTATATATATTCTTATTATTCTTTAATTTGATTTTTCATAATACTAATTAATTAATAAAACATAATTATTTGAAGATAAATATTTATTTTATGTTATTAAAATCAGTTATCATTAAAAGTATTGTTTTCAAAACAATTTTATTTTTTCTTTATATAATTCAAATTTATATTAATAAAATAAATTTTAAAAATAAATTTATTTTTATAAATTATTTTTTGAATGAATAATATAATATATTTTAACTCATTTAATTAGTATTTCATTTGAAATGTTATTAAGTGCACTTGATGTTTACCAAGTCATTTTGTTTAATCACAAAAAGTTTTAAAGATTTCATTTAAAAGTTAAATTCATAAATCATTGAATTTTAATTTGTTAAAAGAATTATTTTTTATAAATACCATAAATTTTTTACATCACTATCATATAGTTAAGATATAAAGTTTTAAGAAATGATTTCCTTGGATGAAAAATTCTTTCAAGAGTAAAATATTTAATCTAAAAATATTACGTAATGTTGTGAAATATTTAATTCAATTTTTGGAATTTAAATTATATTTTATCATAGTAAAAACTATTTTTGTTTCATTTCATTTATATTAGTGGAATGAAGATTCTATTCAATTTTAGATTTATTTAAATGTCAAATAACCCCCTTTATTTAATGATAGACCATCTAGTTTTGTGAGAACAATTAAAATTTCAAATTATTAAGCCCAAATGATAAAATAGACAATATCTTATCACTAAATATTTTCCTCTCTTATTGTATAAATACCCATAATTTCTATAGGAAACCCACTTCTTATTCACTTCTCAAATTCCCAGATCTTCATATTTCAACTCTTTAAAGCATCCTAAAAATTTTGGAACACCCCTAAAATATTAGGTGCATTCTTTTTTAGTTTCTTCTATCTGATCATGTGTATTTTATCCATTATTGTCTAATTGGTCTCTTAGGATGGATCGAGAGAGGTTTTAGTAGGAATGGTGCTGATTTTTAGTTATGATTGAACAAAAGAAGACCATTGGTTTGCGAACGAGTCACCTTGAACATTCTTGGGGGAATAAAAGAAGAGTAGTTTTATTTATAGACATACTAACTAGCCGAGGAGCCACCAGACCGCTGGTGAAAGTCTGCGGCTGTCCAATGAGAAATTGGATGTGATTTTCATTAAGGAAAACATTTTTACTTTCATAAAAATCCCTTATTCTACATGTCCCTAATTCTCCTCAATAGTCACTCAATTGGTATGTATGTATAAATCATCCTTTTTATGGTATTGGATACTTCATCCTCATCATATATTCTCTTCTTGAATTTTCATTCATTTCTGTAATTCTCATCCATTGATTTTAATTTTATCTTAGACCTAGATGATTCTTTATTCGTATATTTTTTTATAACTCATTCATGTCAAATTTTTGGATGCCCCTTTATATTTGGTCCATTATGATTGATTTGGGTGTTTGTTCTATAAATTGGAATTCATTATTCCTGTGGTTAGAATTCATTAAAATGTAATGAATTTTATATAGATATTTATAACTGGATTCACATGTGGGTGAAGATATAGCGTGAGAGAACATTTTTTTGGGTCCTGATTAACATATGGGTCAATGTATACCCCTATGGTATTTCTTTAATATGAATTTATTATCATGTCGGTGAATGTGTGGTCTATAATAATACTTCAATTTTTCCTAGTGTGATGACATGTGATTTTTGGTTAATTATAAATTTTCTGTTGAATGTGAGATAGTAGAGATAGAGATTAAATCTTTACAATTATTTTAATTCTATTTTTATATACTTAATAAGATGGTTGAGTTAGGGGACGATATTTGTAACCAATTTCAAATACAATTGTGGCTATAAATAAATGAATTAGTTAATTTTTTGGACGAATTATACTTCATTGTTTAGATTATCTGATAGGATTGATATGAAATATCTTATCGCTTGGTACTAAAATATGTATAACTGGAGTTCATGTAATCCAAATTGACATATGATGACCTGAATGATAGTGTGATTACATATAAAGTTTTTTTTATTATTTTACATACAGCTTCATATACAGATGATAAAATATTCTAATGACATATTGGTGTTTATTTTTTGGGTTTTATACTCCCAAAAAACATGAGAAACTTGGTGAAAATTTATAATTTATGGTTTGGGATCTAGTGACGGGAGTTGATTTATATTGGGTAGTTGAGTTCGAGGTGCAATGTGGACAAATGAAATATTTAGACATACTATGATTTCTTTTTCTATCATACCTCATTTATCTTTCTATATATATATATATATTTACTTTATTACTTTAATCCACCACATGTGGGGCTCCAATTCATTGGTTTTTAATCCTATATTGATTATATTTCATCCACATGTGCTATTTTCCATATTTCCTCCACTATATTGATTAGGAAGTTCTGGATTATGTAACTTATTTTTTATTTACACTAAATATGTTATTATTGAATGTCCAAAAATTAAGGCATAGTCTCCACCCATTTCCTCCTAGGCCCTCACCACTAGCCAGTAGCCTCAGGCATATGGGGAGGTGTATATAATGTCATACGAAAAAATGGCTTAGACAAGGTATTATTCAAGGGGTGCTATAAAGTGTTATTAAATGTTTTTTTTATTTTTTGTTTATATTTTTGGATTTCAAAAAATGATGATAGGATGGTTAGAGATCAAGTTAAAAAAATTATGATAGTTCTTGGATAATCCTCATACAAGGGACCTCTGAGTTATAAGGGAAGTGGGATTTCATTTTTTGGTTGAGTGATCAATGTTTTATGATTTTATATGGTTATTAATGTATAGATTAAATTTATGGTATTATTTCTTAAACAATTGATAATAGTGGGTGACTTCATCCATAATGTATTGGGACATATGTTTACATGCCATACCTTCATTTCCTATGATTGTTATAAAAATAAAATGTTCTAAATTATTTGGTTTATAACTTGTACTAATGTAAATAAACCCCGATGTTCTACTTAAGGACCCATGTTAATATTTTCTTGAGGAGATATATGATCATTTTGTTCCTTTGAATGTATATGGGTTTTTGGATAGTAATGTTTTAGTAGAAGTACTAGTAATCTAGAAATAGGAATTGATTTAGCATGGGGTATTTTTTTTTAAAATCAGTTCATTGTGGAGGAGAATAGTAGAGTGGACCGTTAATAATATATTTTTATTCATAATTTAAATTCAATCATATTATAAAATTATAAGTTACACCAGATCCTTAGGATGTGGATGAATGGAATGAGATCATTAAATGGATATTTAATCTTTTTGAGGATCTTGATGATTAGATGGTGATGTTAGATACCTATATGATTTAGCAATTAGCTAGGAGGTAGGAGGTAATATTGAATAAGGTGAAGATTAATGATGGTCTGAAACGAGTGGAATTAATTTATGTGATAACCAAATATGTTATAGTTTATTTTTTTAGTCAAAATTTAATATCTTTGAGAGCTCATGAAACACTATATTTTACAAAACATGGTTTAGTTATGCGTTTCACATTTAATTTAAAACTATATTATAATTTTTTTGGAAATGTAATTTGAAAATATAAAAATAATTTTTTAAATCATCATATCAAAACTATCATAGTGTTGGTATGTGTTTTTTTAAGATAAATTTTATTATGAATATTGAAAAATACTGAATTTTAATTTTGAACTGCATTTTTGATAAAATAAGTTACAATGATAAATTATATCTTGAATTTTTTGTATGTAAAATTAGTAAAATTATAAATAAATTAATCCAATTTTGTTCATTGTTATCAATTTTATATTGAATTTATGTATAAAAGCATTTTATACTTCTAAATATTTTCACTTTAAAAACCTGCTTTATTAGCACATCCGCGAGATTAATATTATATTAAAATTTTCCCCCAATATTATTTTAAATTGAAAAAATTATTTACATATTTGGAATCTTAATATTTTATAATATCTAAAAATTTCTGCATAATTATCCACCTAAATGAATAGCAATTGTGTTGAAAATTAATCACTACGTTTAAGGTAAAAATGGGTTTATCGGAGAGGGGAGATATACTAAAATGTTATGTGATCAAATACCCTATAAAATTGTATAAAAAATATTTCCTAGTAATTTTTATAAAATTAATCCAATAATATTCATGAATATTCCATTTGTAACATTTTTTAAAATGAAAAACAAGGGAACAACCAATTCTTTTCCTAAAATACCAAGTGTGTCCTCTCCCCCACTTATAAAAGGCCCGACTATCCTCTCTTATTCACACATTCAAACCATTTTTTTTAAAAAAAACTATTCCCAAATTATTTATCCTTATCATATAATCCTTATTTTGGGATGAAAAACAATCTATGCAGGATTTAGTGGAAAACAAATGAGGTTATCCAAAGAAGAAACAATGTTATTCTACGAGCATCTTTATTTTTCCTCTTTATCTATCTCAATAATTTTTTATTAAACCATAATGATATAATAAACTATGTATCTTACATATAATGGGATGTTTTCATAATACTTTCTTGACCTAAAACCATCCCCACATCCATTTAATGGGTTACTAAACCATCAATCATGTTAATGGAGTACAACTACCTCACGTACCGATATCATTCATTTTCTCCACTTACACATCTCAATGATGGTTATTATGATAGATATAAATAATATATAAAATATCTATTAAATATTTATACCTATAGAGTCATTATATCATATATAAAAAATTACATTCCAGTCCACACGAGACACGATGACGTCGCTTGTGTGTATGGTGAAATAGAACCTCACGAAGAGCTGTGATTTTTCTTTCACTAATAATATACATAGAAGACGATAAAAAATAATTTTAATTATTATTTGTGGTATAAAATAAATATTTAATATATTTTTTACATATTAAATCTTATTAAAATATAATATTTCATTTTTTACACCTATAGATGATAACATTATTTCTGTACCTGTGAACTACCTCCACGAAGGGATGTGAGTTTTTTTCATCACCATCCCAAATAAATTATATATATATATATATATATATATAATTTTACATATAGAAATAATTTGGTTTATATGATATTATGATAACTTTTAGATGTTATAATATGAATTAAACCATTTCTATAATGATGATATTAAAATGAAAAAAGGTAGTCTGACAAACGTACAACCTACTGTCTCTATGATTGTAATGTACATAATTTTCCACAAACAACATTCATGACTGAATTTAAAATTACAATTGATATATAAATATGATAATTATATATTTAATATTTTTGTATAAATGATAGACCTATAAAATATGTACAAGAACCAAATGTATCATGATGAAACACACAAGAGAAAATAAGGAAATTAACATCTGAACCAATGAAAATAATGAAATATTAATAAAGAGTGGGTTATAAGATTTCATAAATTCATTATTTAAGATATAATAAATATTAATATAGTTTTAGAATAAATTAATAACTTTTTTAAAACCATTATAAATGAATTTAAAGAACATTTAACCCAAAGGAAGTGTAAGGTAAAGGATTTCATATAAATATACATTCCATTAGTATTTATTTGTTTTTATGCACTCATTCACTTTGATGATGTGTATATAGTTTCCTTTTTATTTTTAATATCATGGTGAATTGATATTAAATTTATATTTTATATTTCACTAAGATATTTTTCATCTAATGGGATTTGACCTGAAAATTACCTAGTTGTAAATATTATTAAACAAACTCACTTTATTTTGTGATTATGATTTTATATTGAAAAAATAAATTTCTTATAATCCGTTTTCATTGGAATTTTAATTCATATTAATTATTCTTATTCCTTCATGATATATATAATTATTTTCTAAACTATAAACTATTTTTTATATGGTGTTTACTTAGAAATTTATTTTATTTACTAGGAAAATATTTATAAATCAATATCATTTACTCAATAAATATATATTATTATAAGATTTATTGATTCATTAATTAAATTGATTATATGATAAATAATGAATGATTTGGACCTATACACATGGTTGGGCCTTATTTAATGGTATCAAATTGATGCATCGATATTTTAATGATAAAAATAGGTTAACCAAATTAAAGAGGTATTAACCTATAGTTTTAACCATATTATGAAAGATATTGATGGTATAAGTATCATCTAGTTGAGACATGAGGTAAAATAGGAAATAATTTCCATTATTAAGAGTTCAGTTTTTATTATCCAGGATATTTCCACTATGATATTATATCTATATGCATTTAATTTTCATTTTTTTGTTTAAATGGAAGGAGTTTTCAGTTACATACCATTCCAAATTGATTATTCTTCATCTTTTCATACAGTAATATTACTAAAATGAAATTTGTGTTCAATTATTTACCTTTCCATGTTGATTAGGATTACTTATTTTGTACATATTCTATTGTACTTAACACTTACTGACTATTTGAGCTCACTTTTATTTTTTTCCTTTCCCTAGGTTATGATGATGAATCATTAAAATGAGTTTTAAAGGATTAAGTTAATTTATTTATTTCTTTGATTATGTTTTATTTTTTATTCCAAACGTAAAATGGGAATTTTGTGTGTAACTAGTTTTCCAAAAATAAAATACTAATCTGTCCTTCATGATTTGGCCCATTGAATCAGTTCCAATTTAATAAAGTAAGGAACTACCTATGGGTTAATGGGGCTAGGGTTATTAAAAAGATACTCTTATTTGATGAATAATTTATATATATTCTATGATTTGACCAATAATATGAATTTATTTAGTTTTAACATGGATTATTATCGATGGATATTTATGCCATTAATTTTAGGGCTTTACTACACTTTGAAAATTGAGTGGATGGAAAATGGGCCAAAATAAAATAGAAATTTTTAAATTGGGTTATGAACTGAGGTGTTGCACCATGGTAAGAACATTTAAATCACATATTTTCTATACATGATTCATTAGATGCTATAATTTAGAATCATATGTATGAAGATAAGGTAATAATAATTATTCCTATTTTTGGTGGAATAATGAGTGGTCTTCATAGTGGATTTATAGAATCCACCTCTAGTGGTTGGAAGATGAGAGATGACGAGACACCCAAGGGTGGTGATGAGTAACAAGAACAATGTATAGGGTTTTAATATCCATTTTTTTGTGGTGAGATATTATTTGGTGTTTCAATTACTTATACAGGCGACATCACTATATCTTCTCTACTGGTCTATCAATAGAGTTCCATTAATGTGGTAATATGGAGAACCTATATAGATTCATCTTGATGATAACATATAGATGGTCAGGTAGGGAATATGAGAATATATAGGGATCAATGAATTTTTCAATCGGGCCTCTAATGGATAGTTTGACTCCAATATGAAATCCATCCTATGGATCATGCTTTGAATATGATAAAAAGATATAGACAACATCAAATTTGGTGGCCTATGTGAGCTATGAATAGTTAGGGGAAATTCCATATTTATAATTCTATAAAGTTTTATAGTGTAGATTAGGTTACATATGATGTAGCATAGAGACCTTCAATGGTGATAGGTATAGTTATGATCAGTTATACTCTTTTTTATTTCCCTGTTTGATATATGATAATCTCATAATTTTATCTATTCTCAAGTCATTTATTGTTTATTTTTGGATGTAATGTTTTCATTGATATTTTTATCCACTAAAATTGTTGTTGGAAATATTTTTATTATATTTATAGATTCCCAGAGTGTCTTGTGGTTGTTTTAGGATACAAACATCAATGAAATTAATATTTTCTATAAATGAAAATATTTTATACCATCTTTTCCTTGGATTGTTTTATGGGTTTTTCAGCTAAATTTGAATATAGTCATAGGTGTGTATAATTTACCATTTTCATGGGAAAGGAGTTTGGTTTCAAAATGGAATGATATTTAGGGGAAATTATAATTATACTAGACCTTATTAATATTGACACCATTATAACACAAGTGTAAGGAAAAACTATTATTGTAGATGAGTTGACCATTCTATACACTCTTCTTTATTTTGTGGAATATTATCAAGATATATTATTTGTGTATTTATTATGAATAAATCATGAAATGTGAACTAAGTTTTATATTGAACTAGTTCATGGTAAAAAACATATATAAATTCCCTTAAATCATATGATTTCAGTCAATTTGACAGTGTTAATGATGAAACCTAAGGATTTAGAGCTAACGAAGTTAATTTTGATTAGCACTTCCCTTTAGGGTGCTTATGACCTATTCACTAAAAAAGAATATGTTATGATTATGTAATGTGTAGATTATCATGAGATGAATTAGTACATAAAAAAGAATAGTTATCCACTTTTATTGATTGATGAACCATTTTATTAGTTGATAGGATCTTTCAGGTCCCCCATGATTGGGTTATGATATGTCAATCATAAAATTTTGTTTAAGAATAATGTTGTTTTGAAAATAATATTTATAAGTGGGTATGGATTGTACAATTATCTCATCATGATGTTCAGGTTTTCAAAAGCACTGATAGTGTTGATGGATTTCATGAACAAGATTTCAAATTTCTACATAGATTCAACTTTCATTATTTAGGTTAATTATATCTCGATATACTCATAGGCATAAGAGTTATAGAAAAAACAAACATATATTTTTCTGAGTACACTTCAAAATTATCCACATTATATCTTGTTTCTTATCTATCAATTTTAAATCCAAGAGCTCTGTTATTCTTAAGAATTTGATCATCAAATAGGGAGTATTAGTCAATTTATAGGGGGTTAAATCAGTGATATCATGGAATTGAACTAAGAATGTGTTGATGATTTAAGGATTTTTGGGATTGGATGGAAAATATAGGTGGTTCTTTTAGTATTTCCATCATTTTTCGTAGTTATAACTCATTTAATGATGAAGGGATTCAATTTTGAGGGGATAAACCAATATAATGAAATTTTTATGGAATTCATTAATAGGTTGAAAACCAATCCTATATTGACAATTCCATACCTGTGGGTTGGATATAAATTATGTTGTGATTATTTATGAGTTTTCTTGGGGGTTTATTTGGTAAGAGTGATTGGTTTGTCTATCATGGGTCTCATCTATTATTGCCCCTTGAATGGAACTATTCTTCCCATGACCTATAGTTAACTACTGTGCTTCATGACTTAATGTGTTGGCATCATAGTCTCATCAATGAAAGGTTTTTCATTTAAATAGAAAATAATATTTTATGAAATATTTTATTCTAGTGAGACATAACATGACATTAGACGAATATCTTGCATAAGTTTTACATTGAGATGGTGTATACCCAAAGGGTTGGAAATGTGGTTGCAGATACTATTTTTAGAAATAAACATAAACTGGGAAATTTTTTCATCATAATAGATGTGGTAGGTGGTGAGAATCTTCTAAGATTGGATGATAGGTGTGTCTTAGAATCAAGAGTATGTAACCATTGATCCCATATTCATTCCCTCACCATTAGTGGATCGAGTGAATTAAAAAAATAATATAATTCATATTATCATTTGATGTAAATATTATTGATTGTAGTTGATCCCATTCCATGATAGTCCATGAATAAGAATGGCATATTTCAAATGTATGGAATATTTTTTCCCATGTTCGCAATGGAAGATTTGATGACATACTCTCACACCTCAAAATGAAATGTTTTACAAGGATCAACTAAATTTTATAATTAAATCAAGTTATGAATTTTTTGGATGGTAATAGAGTGGGATAATAAAAAATTTTCCCTCACAAACCTACCTTTCAAAGTATAATAGAAGAGAAATAACAGTTTGGTTGATCATTACATCCTCTAATGGTAACCATGTGTAAGAGGGATGGGTTGAAAATAAAATCCATAATGGGAATACCAAGGAATCCAAATATTTGAGACGTAGTGTTGGTTATGGTTGATTAGTTGATGAGAGACACACATTTATTAATTATTTGAGAGTACCAATTACTGGATTATTTGGGCATATTATAATTTTTTAAGATCATATAATTTCATGGTGTTTCTGTGTTTATCATTTCTGATCCGGATGCTTTCTTTAAAAAAATCAATTGAAAATTAATGAGGGTGATACAAATTCATTAAAATATTCCAATGTAACATGTTCTAGATTTTGGTGTAGCATAAGAAAACCATATTTATTTGGAATAATTTTCCTATAATAATAACATTTAGGCATTAATTATGATGGAATTGTTTGATAATATTTATGGTTTACCATTGAATTAACCACGGTGTTTTCATGATATGGGGGAGTTAGATCTAATTAGGTAGAGTTTAGTAACAGAAAATTTTGAGTAGGTGTATTTAATTCCAAATTAGTTGAGTACTGCATTGTTTAGACTGTGTTATAATTTTTGAAAAAGGATATGACCCTTAAAGTCAATAGCTTGAGATCATGAGTTCTTACAAATGTCCTTTTTTGGGGAATCTATGTCTATGGAAATAGGGGAAGCTATTTCTATAGTTTGTTGAACCATTCTATATATTGGAATGAATCAGGACAGTTACTTATCATTTGGATCTTACTACATGTCATAAAGGCATGCATGATGTATTTCACATTTCACAACATTGGAAATATAAACCAAATTTTATGGATGTTATTGATGGAGTGGATTTTAATCTAGAGGATGATGATTAAATAAAGGAATGTATGGTGTGGATTATATATTTGGGTGATAATGTGATAGCAGGGAAGACCATACCTCTTTCTTTTGTATTGTGGAAGTATAGACATATCCTGAACGAGACATGGGAATATTAGATGGATTTTTATGAATAGTTTCCCAAGTTGTTTAGAGGATACCCTTAATGATGAATATTGGGGATAAGAAGTTCATAGATAGGAAGTTTGTAATGACCCTCAAATATAAGGTGTGTAATTTTTTAGTGTTTCCTATCCAATAATGTGTATTCTTTTGTGGATCATCAAGGTCTAGGTTTTTATTGATTGTGGGGTTTAGAGGAATAGAGCTTCCACATAACTTTAATTCCACTAAAGGAGGCAACTAACTGAATGATGAGGCATAACCATTTATATAGTGGGGAAACCAATGGACTAACATCTTATCTAGATTTTATGACTAGTAACCAATATAATTACTCACCAGCGTGAGCCTGTGGCTTTACGGCGTGAACCTATATGAGATTTTTATAAAATGAAGATTTTTAATTTCACTAGATACCCATATTTTATTTTTCCATTCCTTCTCATTGACCCTAACATGGCTTGTATGAACATGGGGGGAACTATTTGGTGGTTTTGGATCCCTCATGTTAATCTCTTCTATTTTTATAATATTATTCTTTGAAGAAGTTACCTTTTGGTGATTCTTATATTATCATATATCTAGATGCACATTTATTTTTGTTTCTTCATGTGGAAAAACTATTGTGATGAATTTTGTCTTGATAATGGGAATTTTGTTCTTTAGGATCAATTCGAGTGTTTTTTTAGAATTTGAACTCTACTAAGATTATGGTTGGGTTTCATTTCCATGATAGTACTTTTATAGTAAATTTATTACTTGATTACCCTATGGGGGAATGTTGATCCTATGATAAATATATTGTGTCACCAGATTAGCTTATGGGTACATGTGTAAACCTATCAGAATTCTGTTGTCTGGCTTGATTACCATGTTAGTGAATCTTTAAATTGTGATAACAAAAATTTTTAACTAGTGTGATGATTTGTTTTTTTGGGTTGATTATATGGTGGGTATCAATCCTAATAGGGAATAGTCATAAAATATCTTATGATCATTGTTATAAATATATATAAATATCCATAATGAGATTTTTGAGTAATGGGATGATACGTGTTACATAGTTTTACAACTATTTTGGCTATCCGCGCATGTGGTGGTTGAGTTATTAGATTAATTGTGACACCATTATCAGATTATGTGACTATATGGATATGAAATATCTTCCAATATGGTTCCAAATATGTTAGGAAAAGTGATCATGGCAGCCCAATTAGAACACAATGAACCTATTGGTTGTTATATTAATTTTAAGTCTTTTCATATACCTTTTAATACACTTGATGAAATTATGATAAGAAATTATTGGTAGTGTCCTAGTGATTTTTATACATACCTTTCATAGGAATCACAATGTTCATATAGTCTTTATATTTAGGGATCTTATGACGGGAGCAGGCCCTATTCCAAAAAGTTGAGAATATAGGGAAGGGTTGTCCGAGGTGGTGTAGTGATAGACTACATGATAAATTATTATCATTTTTCATTTATATTTTCATATTTTTTTACTTTGGTACACTGATCCACCACATGTGTGGAACCTTTTCACTATATGTTACTCATGTATTACCTATTATTAATACATGGATATTTTTGTCTTTATTAATTATACTATATTGATATGGGTGTTATTGATTAAGTTATTTATTATTTCTTTCACTATATAGATGATTATTGAATGTCTACTAACGAGTGACTATTCTCCTAATGATTCCACCCATGCCATCATCATTATTCTACAACCTCTTCTAAATGTGGATATATATACGATGTCAAGTAGAACCTCTACTAGAACTAGGTAATTTGGGTTGGGGAGTTAAAACCACTTAGTATTTTGTATAGTTTCTTAACCTCAAGCCATAAAAACCTTTATAAAGGAGCAAATAGTATAGGAATAGTAAACCCAATTTTGTTTTCTTATTTTTCTTGTTATTATATCTTTATTACCAGTCAATTTTCATTTTAATAACTTTCTCATTTATCTCATTTATAAGTATATAAGATTTTAAGGTAATTTTGATACTTATAAAAATAGTTTAATAAATTTATTTTTAAAACTCTATCCCCCTTTCCTTTGACACATCCTTACAAATGTTCTGTTTCATCAACCTATGAAAATGCTTTCAATTATTTACTGGTCACATCATACATGGATGGTTAATTTAGATTTTTTAATATAAATATATTTAAATTAGTACAATATTATAGAAAATATTTTATAAAAAAATAAATTTAAAATAATAAAAATCATGAAATCATAACCAAATAAGATAATTTAAAATAAAGAAGGTTTTAAATCTGTTATTTGTTCTCAAAAAATATTTTTGTAATGATTATATATAATTACTAAAAAACTAATATAATTCGCTTATGGATTAATATTTCAATAATCATAACTTAATAACATAGGGGCACAAACACATCAATTTTTCGTCAATCCGATGACCGAATCACCCTATATAGTGATGAAAATCATCCCATGCTATACCTCATAGTTCCTATATGTTTCAGGACCATTTCACATCACATGTAACTTATATATATATTACCTGGAATATGCTATTTTATATCATGAACGATATTATTTAAAATTTAAACATACTAATATGTCTTTATAAATGGCATAAATAAACATAAAAATTACACCTTTCCCCATTGGGAAAAGGTACCAAGTCTCATCCCTTTCCAAACCATGCCGAGGCCACATATCATAACATATAACTATAACATTATAAATAATCCACTCTATGTGGAAATTAAACCAACTATAAAATGTGAAAAATAAAAAGGAAAATTCCCACCCTTTGCAACTAAGTGTCTCCCTTAGACACAGGGCTACAGGAACCCAAGCATGAGCTATGAATCTTGTTCCAAAAAAGTCAAAATCTACAGCCAACTATATCCAAAATAGTATGTCCAATAGAAAATTAAAAAACATTCTATATATCCTTATTAGAAAGTTGAACACTTTTACTAAATACATGTTAATAACTCTTCTAATTCAACTTGTTGAATCCCCAACCTGATTATCAACCGGAATAGAGCAATCAAACCAAGTTCCACTGGTCTTAGGATCACACCCCCCCTGAACGTGAAGTCATCCAACTAGCAGTGAGGGTGTATGAATAGATAGTGGGAAGGTTGTACCCTCAGGGGAACATATATAATAGTGGTTTGAGTATAAATATATCATTAAGTGGAAATTAAATACCCACAAAAATCAATCTAGACCCACCAATGGAGAAATCACAATCAATAATATAAAATAAAGGAAGTAGTATAACTACTACAATATAAATAGAGGAACATGAAAACGTACCACCTGTAGCACTAAAATAGAACATGCATATTAAAACATTTCAAACAAGTTAGCACATAGAAAATGGTCACCAATGGTAGACCAAAAATATCTATATATAGTTAATTTTGCTGAATAGAAGATAAACAAAAGGAAAGATCCAACTAGGAATGATCTCAAGGTCCTCTACCAACGTCCGTGACAGAAACTAGGATTTTACTTCGAAGCGTGAACCCTTACCTAAATGTAAATATGGAAAGTCAACATGTGTCTTGAAGGGATTGCATAAGGTGTATGGATATATCTCAGTATGATACCACCCATGTGTACATACTGAACACATATGTTTAAGAAGTTGTGTAAAATAAATAAATAAAAAACACCTCATGATATCAAATTAATCAAACAATCATGATTAGTCCTCAACAACCACCAATAATCATTCACATAAAATAAGCAACGCCATAATCCCTAAAAGTACAGATCCTTGGACCAAGGCCCAAGATATCCCATAGTGTGTTATGTCTAGGTGAACCCATAGGTTTCACCTTCAAATAAACAACATCTCACTATGTGCCTCATGAAACCTCATGTATTAGCATAATAACCGACATCCCAAAGGCAAGCCCAAATAGTGTAACTTTTCCCTCAGACCCCTACTAAAAAGTAGAGTCAAGCTCGACATAGAAATTCACTGGCACAATGATATCTTTCCTCAAATAGAATTTATAATTGGCCCCTGGAATGATGTTTGAAGGAATTCCAATATCCATCCTCAAATATATATCTAATCCCAATTTCCATAACATGGAAATCTTAAACCCCAATTGATATCCATTTTCTTATCATCCAAAGTCTCCCCACCTTCCTAGTGACATTATATGATAATCACCCAAACCAAAATCACCGAATCCACAACAACTGAGGTATTATACCCAAACGAGTGGTCAAACCATTATCATCATATAGTCAAAATATGTTCAGATGACCCAAAATGTTTTTTTCTACAATTTGGGGAGTTACTATCACCAAATAAAATATCTAAGCCACATCTACAGTAGCACCTCGTTCCCCTACAACAGCACCAATCATGTTCGATGGCAATTTCATCCCAATTTCATGGGCCATGCCCAACATGAAATCTATTCACCTTAAGGTAAACTCCATGATTCCTAATCAATGGTCAACACCATCAATTAAAATCCATGCTAAGCCCAACTGGTGATGTCATCACCCAAGTAACTTGTGCTGAGCTCATCCTAAAGATCACATCGCCTCAAATTCAAATGTTCAATTCCCCGAACCCCATGACATGATTTTCAGGACCCCTTAGATATCATCTCATTCTAATGAATCATTTGATATATATATATATAATCTAAATAAAATAAGTGTAACTAATCAAATTAAACAATAAATTCAATCTAATTTAATAGATCAAATAAATTTAAATAATTATTTCAATGTAATTTATTTGAAAAAAATCAATGATATAACAAAATTTAAAATAAAATCCAATTGAATCAAAGACACACCCTGGTCTAGCGACCCAAGGTGATCGACGACTTCTAACCTAGACTCACATCTATGGAACGAGCTAGGGCATTCCTAGAGGCATCCCACATGGACATATGTTCAATTTTATATGAATAAACAAGGTCTTTCATGATTTCCCAAATGCATGATAAAATTTGTGCCCACGAAAGAATCTGAAACCACATGGAAAGTGTTGTTCAGAGTAGTACACTCAAGAGGGGGGTGAACTTAGTTCCTTTAAATTTTTGTGTTAAAAAATATTATTTGAAATACACAAAAATTTTAATGTCAATTGACCGATTACCCAATATTAAATTTATAAGTGCATGACTATACAATTAATTTCTCAAAATAGTGATTAGTTCACAGTTATATCAATTTTATAATTAGTAAAACATTTGAAATTAATCTAATCAGTTTATACTGTTATAGACACGTGATAAGACTAACTATCAGTGTATAATTCAGTCTTATAAAATATGTGACCAAAGAGAGTGGAACTAAAAGTAAAAGAATAGTGGAAGTAAAACATGATATTTAGACTCAAATAAATACCTCATCCTCTCAACATAGTGATTACCTGCCATAAAACTATTTAAATAAATAAATAGTTTGATCCACAACTTGGATTGATGTTGAGAATAAAACCCAAGATGTCAATGTCACAAGACCTCTACCATTGTTCTTCATGGAAAAAACTACCAGGTCACAAAAGAAACTCTTCCACACTTATCCATGGGAGTAAAAAGGTAGTACGAAGGTATGAGTGAAAGGATATATTGCATCCTTCAGTTTGATATATGAGACAATGTGTTCTTTACAAACACATACACACATTATTCAAAAGTGTGTAAAAATGCACACAATAGAGAAAATAATTATAAGAAAATATTTAGAAGGATATCTATGTCCTAAGATGCATATATGGACGCTTTCGATGTTGCTAAAATGAGGTTCGAATCCTCTTCTGTTAGTTGACAAAAAAACAAAGTGTCGTATTGTAGCGTCCTAGTACACGTATGGTTTTGTAGGTATATTATTTTCCGTATTTCATATGTTGAAGTTTATTGGAAATGTGATGTATTTCTTGATTGAGATTTCCTCATGTTTCCTTCTTTTGTGATTGATTTCATAGTAGGGTGCAGAAAATTCATGGATTTTCTTCTTTATATCTCTCATATGGGAACACCAAACTCTACCTTGAATCTCTCATCAAAATTCATTGTATTCCTAAGGACCGACAAAGAACATGTTCTGTCCACGTGCATAGGTTTATCATACCTTTTACTCTCTATTAAAAGTCCTAAAAATGATCATGAAAAATGTCACTATCTTTAAATGACTCAAATATGAATGTTAGTAATAATTTTTATAAATTCAAATTTAAATAATCTGTTGGTGACTCCTCTGTTGGTGAGTTAGACTATCGATGATTCATCCAATCAGTGAGTTAGTCTATGTAACAGCCCGAGATTTTATAAAAAAATATTCTTTTTGATTTCATTAATGTCTTGTGTTGTACGCTACACCAAAAGGAGCTTTCACAACACACATCCTTGACTTGCCTTGCATTACACGCAATCGCGACCTTCCTCGATAGCGTGTGTAGTACGCAATACCGAGTTCCACTAAACAACGATATGCTAATAAAATATTATTAAAACTAGCCGTTATGAATAGTAATAACCACTTTTTAAAATTTTGAAAATTTTTAATTTTTAAAATGGACTTCATTTTTGGATTCGGAGTATCGAATTTAGCTTAAGGTGAAATTTTGGTACTTTTCGGATAACTTTCATATTATGATGAATAGTGAAAATTACTAAATTTTAATTAAAAATAACTTTTTTAATCGAAATAATTAATAGTGATAAATTGTTAATTTGAGTGGTTTTAAAGTATATTTAGAATATATTTTTACAATTTAATACAATTTTGGTCATTGGATGTAATTCTACATTTAAACCAGTTATAAACAAGTTTCAATCTTTTGATAGTTATTATCTCTTAAAAACACGCTATTTATTTTGACGACGGGAATTAATTTTTAAATTAGTTAATGCAACTGATATGTTTTGAATTTTGTAAAATAGACAACATTTTTGAGTTCATAATATCAAATATAGCTTAGGCCTAATTTTTGGTATTTTTCTGAAAACTTTCAATTTTTGATGAATAGTGAAACCACTAAGTGGTAGTTAAAAAAACTGAATTTTTCATAAAACGTAATTTTACCGCTTCTGTGAGTGGAATTTCGAAAATCCGAGAGACACAGTTAATATCAAGGACTAAAATGTGGTTCAATGAGATGAAAATAATTTTTGGTGAACAGTAAATTTTTACTTTTTTTTACCACGGTTAAAAGTAAATAGGGTAATTTAGGGTAAAAATGATATTATTATTACCTAACACATGTCCTAATTCTATTGGACAAGTGTAACTCGACCAAAAAAACCTTAGGAATAAAATATGACCATTTTGGCCCACTTGGATTAGATTAGGACATTTACTATTAATTTATTTAAAGAATGGTTAAAATAGTTAAAATCAAAATTTAATCAGTAAATCATTTTTAATATGGGGTTATACATAAGATAAATTCGACTATAAATATTCATTAGAACGCTAAAAAGATTTACTACATAAAGCTATTTTATTTTTATTTTTTAGACATTAAATAATTTAATTTATTTATGACACAAAGATGATGGAGAAATTATCTTATTAATGAAATATTGACAAAATTGATGTTATAAATACCCAAATAAATATAATTTGAAACTTTTTATGAATTAAAATAATTTTCTTGGTTAATATGACATGTAATTATGGATTTAATTAACATTTTTCGGACTTATCATTCTGTTAGGAATTTCAAAAAAATCAATTACTAAATAGTGTCAAAATTGACATAAAATAGTTTTTAAAACAAATATTATATTATTAACTGTTATTTTATTCCTAAAAATATAAGGTTTGGCAAAATGACATAGATAAGGATATATATATTAATTATAAACAACTTGGGGTTATTTTGGCATATTATAGTAAGTGTATTAACCATATAGTGTAAGAAAACAAAAAGTCACGGTAAAAGTTAAATTATTTAACTTAGAGTTAAATCTAATTGATAAGGATAAAATAATAACCTAAACTTGTCTAAATCCTATTGGTTGATAGTATTTAGACCAAACCCCACTTTACCTTCAAAATAAGACCCTTTGGAACCATTATAAACCGATTTTGACTTTAATATAAAATAATATTTTGAGATATTCCTAAGGTGCCCCTCTCCTCCCTTATAAAAGGGCACCTCCTCCCCCTACTCCTCACACCAATTTGAGCACTCAAGCTTGGCCAACCCCTACCAATTTTCCTTCTACACTTCCCTAGAATAATCCTAGAGGTCCTGGTCTTCTTCAAAGTCCAATCTTAGTTCCCTAAGTGGAGGATTCAAAGAGGCGTTTCAAAGAAGAGGTAATATCCATTACCGATCTTTTCAATTTCTTTCTTCTTCAACTTCTTCTTCTTTAGTTGTTTCATGATAAAGTAATAACATAAGTATTACTAACATAATGATATGTTAATATAAATATGAAACAACCCTAATTCACCTTCTATTTATCCTACTGAAAAATGAAATCACCGTGCGTGCGTGCGTACGGAATACCGTCTCCACGCCGTGGTGTAATATATTTTCCACCATCACCTTACAAGGATGGGTATAATGGTGTAATGAGTAACTATATATGATTATTATAAAGTTATATTGATACTTAAATAGTATTAATATACTCCAATACAATTCCATGATCATAGGAACGATATCATCACTCATGCGTACGTACAGAATATCGTTTCCACGATGTGATACGACTCGTTCTACATGATCATCATTACATAGTAATTATATAAATGAATTGAATGAATAAATATGATATATGTTACAATAATACCATTCTGGATATAAGGTATCTATATCCTTAAAATAAGAATAAGAATTTATTCGGCAAAACACGCATAAGAACAAAAGGCAATAAAGACCCGAGTAGCAAGTAACAATGAACTATTACTAATAAGAAGCTAAGAATATGACAATATATGATATAATATCAATATGTATGATTATGGAATAAGTCAATAACATTATTTAAACCATTATACAGGAGCTTTGGACACGTACAATGCAAATCAGACCTAAGGTATGAGAAATATCACAATCTCATTTTTATCCGAGATTGTTTATACTTTGGAATTTACTGGGGTGTATTTTATCATCCACATCCATGTTTCCTCAATATGTAATATTATTTCCATCAACCTACAATTGTTTAAATCATATTTTACCCTTTGGTGAGTTTTTAGTAAAATATATGAAAGGAATATTTTGTCGTTTTTCGTACGAGGTACTTTTTGACTTTTCTGACAAAAGTATGAAAAGAATGTTTTTTTAACTTATACGGCATGTATGGATTTTAAAACATTATTTCCAAGAAGCTTCCTTTACAAGTTTTCAAGTTAATTTTTAATCAACTTCTTTTAGTATGTTAAGAAAGGAAAATTATTTTTGAAGTAGAAAGGATATTTTTCTCAAGAATGATGTTCAAGTGTTTTATCAAAATTATTTTCCATCGAAGATAATAATGGGTTCTATTTTTATCCTTATAATTACATTGATTTGATTATGTTGTGATGGAAATATTTTTTATGAATTCCTTTATCTTATATGAATTGTTTTATGATGTCACGATGTTTAAGATTCCCATTTTTATTACATGGGTTATGCAATGATGTATGGTTTATGATTTTGTGGCACACATAAGAATGGTATCATTATGAGATGGTTGGGACCTATATCTCCCTCCAATGAATTGGGTAAAGATTTTATATCTCATGAGATAGACATGGCTGGAATGGTAGGTTATACCGGTTCAGTGAAACGGGACTGAAACGAGGGTGACTCGGTTCAGAAATGGACTTTGTCCACTAAGATAGTCTTGGCAATGTGTCTTGACTAATAAGATATGATTCTCTATGATTATGTGTGTATGCCACAAATTTTCATGTTTTATGTTATGATTATTGTGATTACATTTCACTGCCATGATTTATCCCATGTTATGAAATTATGATCTATTTTGCAATTTAAGATTTCCAAAAGTTATGTGCTTGTGTATACGATGAGATTTATATTTCTTTTGTTTACCCTTACTGAGAATTTGAGCACACCCTTTTATGTTTTATTTTCCCCAGGATATAAAGAAAGGTTTTAGGTAAAAAAAGGGAAGATATTTATGGGAGATATTGGAGATCTTTCACCACGATTAGAAGATTATGTTCCGAGTTTCCAAAGATACTAAACTATTATGATCCTTGTGTGTGTATTTTTTATTATGTACTAAGTATTCCGCAAAAGTAATGTAATGTATATGTACATCAAGATACGGGTCTCTACAGTTGGTATCAGAGGAAAGGTTTAGTCAAACTTTGGAAACTAGGATGTGAGAACGTTAGTGAGATCCCTATAGATATTTCTAAGGTATGTATAGGGATGCCCCTAAGGATAAGTATACGTATAGGATATAGTCTAAGAACTATGGTAATGATATTAGATTAAACCAAAGATGTTAGATATTTAAGTTACTCCCCCTTTATTATGATTTTTTCCTCTCACACTATTCTTTTTGGGTTTTAGTAAATGGCTGGAAACAAGATGATTCACGATAATGGAGGATATGATGGACAATGGAATGATATTCTTCATGAGCAACCAAATGAAATGGGATTTGGAAGTCCAAACATCATTATTATTCCGAATCAACAATCTCATAATATGATCAATAAAGTAAAATTTGGTAAGTTTCCTGACTCGGCTAATAAGAGAAAGATGGAGTTTCATGTTGATCATAGAGGAAAGAAAGTTCAATTTCCTCTATGTAAATAATGTGGGAAGTGGAATCAAGGAGAATGTTTCAAAGGAAGTGGAAGATGCTTTGGGTGTGGAAAAGAAGGACACAAAGCCAGTAAGTGCAATGGAAAAGTTTCAGTTAACACCATGGATGAGGTTAATGGTATTGCTACGACATCAACAATGGTTAAATGTTTTTAATGTGGAATGTACGGGCATTATGCAAACCAATGCCCTAAGGGAATGTCTCATGAAGAGAATCAGTATGGTCGTATGGGTAGTATTTTTGTTGATGATGATGAAGAGACTACAAATGATATGTGAGATGAAAGAATTGTTGAAGCTCGGTCAATGGTTTAAGAAGGTAGTGGAATGATTACATGTTTATCAAGTGTAATGTTGTACTATAGAATAAAAAGACATCTAGGGATTGTTACACTGTTGTCTTTCCTTATGTTTTGAAAGTTTATGATGAATGGTATGAGTAACAATGAAAGGTTATTCAGATATTTTTTGGAAAGTGGATGATATGCGCATAATGAAGTGATAAAGAGAAAATGAAATGTTTGACAGTATTCATGAGCTCAAGATTGATATAAATACTACGTGATATCATGGTTTGATTATAAAGAATTTTGAGGATTTTGGTTTGTGAAAAGTGTTAACGTTTAACTACATTCATGTTTTCACTAAGGTTCAATGGAATACATGATTAAGGCCTTCGAATGATTGGAATGTGACCAAAAAGATAGGAATGCAGTATTACGATATATGGGGATCAACGATGGTATTAAATCTCTGGTAATTGTTTTCACTATGTTATGAGAGTGGACCGAAGTATTTTAGATAAGCCTAAAGATTGGAATGGATTATGTTGGACATAAGTTAGTATTGCTTAAGGATAGACCTTTTTTTATATTATTGATGGGATGTTATAGTAATGTAGTTTTAGAAAAAGGACAACCTGCAGGACGGGCGACAACCCATCGCGTCGGACAAGGCTGTGGGAATCGAACCCACAACCGAAGTGCGACTGGCCTTTATCGCCTACCATTGGCCTACAGGAAGTCCCTGGTCAGTAGAAACTAGTTTTATTTTATTAAGCGGTATGATATATGAAGTATAAGTTCATTTTTGGAACCATATACAATTAACCATAAGATGGACTTATAACTTTTGCAAACCTTTTGTTTGAATGAGATGGAATGACCCATCATTATATCACATGATCTGCTAACACTTCACAAATAACAAATTCAACTTCATTTATATAAGAGATGAAGCGGAAATTGTTCAAGGCACGAACAACAGTGAGATTGTACCAAAATAAAGTAAGTCTTTAATCTAATTCAAATTCTTCAACTTTAGGGAAGTGATCTTGAAAACCAAAAATGTTTTCCTAGTGCTCTTATATCTGATTAATCAGATGGTGCCTTAGAGTGTCACAAATTTATGGATTTTTGATTGTTGGATTTTCCATAGCCATGTTCTCTACCACTCTCCATCAGAACATGATGGTTAGATTTCTCTTCCATATCCATATTTTCACCTATGTGGAAACCCAATGATTAGTTTATTTGGGTAACCGTTATGTTTCATACTTTTGTTTCTAAAGATTGGTTTTGGTATTCCTTTTTACGATGTGGGTTTCTATTAAAGAAACATTGGAGTAGTAAACCATTTATAACCCCGAAGAATTTCGAGGGCGAAATTCATTTTAAGGGGGGTAGAATGTAACAGCCCGAGATTTTATAAAAAAATATTCTTTTTAATTTCATCAATGTCTTGTGTTGTACGCTACACCAAAAGGAGCATTCACAACACGCATCCTTGACTTGCCTTGCATTACACACAATCGCGACCTTCCTCGATAGCATGTGTAGTACGCAATACCGAGTTTCACTAAACAACGATATGCTAATAAAATATTATTAAAACTAGCCATTATGAATAGTAATAACCACTTTTTAAAATTTTGAAAATATATATTTTTTAAAATGGACTTCATTTTTGGATTCGGAGTATCGAATTTAGCTTAAGGTGAAATTTTGGTACTTTTCGGATAACTTTCATATTATGATGAATAGTGAAAATTACTAAATTTTAATTAAAAATAACTTTTTTAATCGAAATAATTAATAGTGATAAATTGTTAATTTGAGTGGTTTTAAAGTATATTTAGAATATATTTTTACAATTTAATACAATTTTGGTCATTGGATGTAATTCTACATTTAAACCAGTTATAAACAAGTTTAAATCTTTTGATAGTTATTATCTCTTAAAAACACGCTATTTATTTTGACGACGGGAATTAATTTTTAAATTAGTTAATGCAACTGATATGTTTTGAATTTTTTAAAATAGACATCATTTTTGAGTTCATAATATCAAATATAGCTTAGGCCTAATTTTTGGTATTTTTCTGAAAACTTTCAATTTTTGATGAATAGTGAAACCACTAAGTGGTAGTTAAAAAAACTGAATTTTTCATAAAACGTAATTTTACCGCTTCTGTGAGTGGAATTTCGAAAATCCGAGAGACACAGTTAATATCAAGGACTAAAATGTGGTTCAATGAGATTAAAATAATTTTTGGTGAACAGTAACTTTTTTACTTTTTTTTACCACGGTTAAAAGTAAATAGGGTAATTTAGGGTAAAAATGATATTATTATTACCTAACACATGTCCTAATTCTATTGGACAAGTGTAATTCTACCAAAAAAACCTTAGGAATAAAATATGACCATTTTGGCCCACTTGGATTAGATTAGGACATTTACTATTAATTTATTTAAAGAATGGTTAAAATAGTTAAAATCAAAATTTAATCAGTAAATGATTTTTAATATGGGGTTATACATAAGATAAATTCGACTATAAATATTCATTAGAACGCTAAAAAGATTTACTACATAAAGCTATTTTATTTGTAATTTTTAGACATTAAATAATTTAATTTATTTATGACACAACGATGATGGAGAAATTATCTTATTAATGAAATATTGACAAAATTGATGTTATAAATACCCAAATAAATATAATTTGAAACTTTTTATGAATTAAAATAATTTTCTAGGTTAATATGACATGTTATTATGGATTTAATTAACATTTTTCGGACTTATCATTCTGTTAGGAATTTCAAAAAAATCAATTACTAAATAGTGTCAAAATTGACATAAAATAGTTTTTAAAACAAATATTATATTATTAACTGTTATTTTATTCCTAAAAATATAAGGTTTGGCCAAATGACATAGATAAGGATATATATATTAATTATAAACAACTTGGGGTTATTTTGGCATATTATAGTAAGTGTATTAACCATATAGTGTAAGAAAACAAAAAGTCACGGTAAAAGTTAAATTATTTAACTTAGAGTTAAATCTAATTGATAAGGATAAAATAATAACCTAAACTTGTCTAAATCCTATTGGTTGATAGTATTTAGACCAAACCCCACTTTACCTTCGAAATAAGACCCTTTGGAACCATTATAAACCGATTTTGACTTTAATATAAAATAATATTTTGAGATATTCCTAAGGTGCCCCTCTCCTCCCTTATAAAAGGGCACCTCCTCCCCCTACTCCTCACACCAATTTGAGCACTCAAGCTTGGGCAACCCCTACCAAAATCCCTTCTACACTTCCCTAGAATAATCCTAGAGGTCCTGGTCTTCTTCAAAGTCCAATCTTAGTTCCCTAAGTGGAGGATTCAAAGAGGCGTTTCAAAGAAGAGGTAATATCCATTACCGATCTTTTCAATTTCTTTCTTCTTCAACTTCTTCTTCTTTAGTTGTTTCATGATAAAGTAATAACATAAGTATTAATAACATAATGATATGTTAATATAAATATTAAACAACCCTAATTCACCTTCTATTTATCCTACTGAAAAATGAAATCACCGTGCGTGCGTGCGTACGGAATACCGTCTCCACGCCGTGGTGTAATATATTTTCCACCATCACCTTACAAGGATGGGTATAATGGTGTAATGAGTAACTATATATGATTATTATAAAGTTATATTGATACTTAAATAGTATTAATATACTCCAATACAATTCCATGATCATAGGAACGATATCATCACTCATGCGTACGTACAGAATATCGTTTCCACGATGTGATACGACTCGTTCTACATGATCATCATTACATAGTAATTATATAAATGAATAGAATGAATAAATATGATATATGTTACAATAATACCATTCTGGATATAAGGTATCTATATCCTTAAAATAAGAATAAGAATTTATTCGGCAAAACACGCATAAGAACAAAAGGCAATAAAGACCCGAGTAACAAGTAACAATGAACTATTACTAATAAGAAGCTAAGAATATGACAATATATGATATAATATCAATATGTATGATTATGGAATAAGTCAATAACATTATTTAAACCATTATACAGGAGCTTTGGACACGTACAATGCAAATCAGACCTAAGGTACGAGAAATATCACAATCTCATTTTTATCCGAGATTGTTTATACTTTGGAATTTACTGGGGTGTATTTTATCATCCACATCCATGTTTCCTCAATATGTAATATTATTTCCATCAACCTACAATTGTTTAAATCATATTTTACCCTTTGGTGAGTTTTTAGTAAAATATATGAAAGGAATATTTTGTCGTTTTTCGTACGAGGTACTTTTTGACTTTTCTGACAAAAGTACGAAAAGAATGTTTTTTTAACTTATACGGCATGTATGTATTTTAAAACATTATTTCCAAGAAGCTTCCTTTACAAGTTTTCAAGTTAATTTTTAATCAACTTCTTTTAGTATGTTAAGAAAGGAAAATTATTTTTTAAGTAGAAAGGATATTTTTCTCAAGAATGATGTTCAAGTGTTTTATCAAAATTATTTTCCATCGAAGATAATAATGGGTTCTATTTTTATCCTTATAATTACATTGATTTGATTATGTTGTGATGGAAATATTTCTTATGAATTCCTTTATCTTATATGAATTGTTTTATGATGTCACGATGTTTAAGATTCCCATTTTTATTACATGGGTTATGCAATGATGTATGGTTTATGATTTTGTGGCACACATAAGAATGGTATCATTATGAGATGGTTGGGACATATATCTCCCTCCAATGCATTGGGTAAAGATTTTATATCTCATGAGATAGACATGGTTGGAACGGTAGGTTATACCGGTTCAGTGAAACGGGACTGAAACGAGGGTGACTCGGTTCAGAAATGGACTTTGTCCACTAAGATAGTCTTGGCAATGTGTCTTGACTAATAAGATATGATTCTCTATGATTATGTGTGTATGCCACAAATTTTCATGTTTTATGTTATGATTATTGTGATTACATTTCAGTGCCATGATTTATCCCATGTTATGAAATTATGATCTATTTTGCAATTTAAGATTTCCAAAAGTTATGTGCTTGTGTATACGATGAGATTTATATTTCTTTTGTTTACCCTTACTGAGAATTTGAGCACACCCTTTTATGTTTTATTTTCCCCAGGATATAAAGAAAGGTTTTAGGTAAAAAAAGGGAAGATATTTATGGGAGATATTGGAGATCTTTCACCACGATTAGAAGATTATGTTCCGAGTTTCCAAAGATACTAAACTATTATGATCCTTGTGTGTGTATTTTTTAGTATGTACTAAGTATTCCGCAAAAGTAATGTAATGTATATGTACATCAAGATACGGGTCTCTACAGTTGGTATCAGAGGAAAGGTTTAGTCAAACTTTGGAAACTAGGATGTGAGAACGTTAGTGAGATCCCTATAGATATTTCTAAGGTATGTATAGGGATGCCCCTAAGGATAAGTATACGTATAGGATATAGTCTAAGAACTATGGTAACGATATTATATTAAACCAAAGATGTTAGATATTGAAGTTACTCCCCCTTTATTATGATTTTTTCCTCTCACACTATTCTTTTTGGGTTTTAGTAAATGGCTGGAAACAAGATGATTCACGATAATGGAGGATATGATGGACAATGGAATGATATTCTTCATGAGCAACCAAATGAAATGGGATTTGGAAGTCCAAACATCATTATTATGCCGAATCAACAATCTCATAATATGATCAATAAAGTAAAATTTGGTAAGTTTCCTGACTCGGCTAATAAGAGAAAGATGGAGTTTCATGTTGATCATAGAGGAAAGAAAGTTCAATTTCCTCTACGTAAATAATGTGGGAAGAGGAATCAAGGAGAATGTTTCAAAGGAAGTGGAAGATGCTTTGGGTGTGGAAAAGAAGGACACAAAGCCAGTAAGTGCAATGGAAAAGTTTCAGTTAACACCATGGATGAGGTTAATGGTATTGCTACGACATCAACAATGGTTAAATGTTTTTAATGTGGAATGTACGGGCATTATGCAAACCAATGCCCTAAGGGAATGTCTCATGAAGAGAATCAGTATGGTCGTATGGGTAGTATTTTTGTTGATGATGATGAAGAGACTACAAATGATATGTGAGATGAAAGAATTGTTGAAGCTCGGTCAATGGTTTAAGAAGGTAGTGGAATGATTACATGTTTATCAAGTGTAATGTTGTACTATAGAATAAAAAGACATCTAGGGATTGTTACACTGTTGTCTTTCCTTATGTTTTGAAAGTTTATGATGAATGGTATGAGTAACAATGAAAGGTTATTCAGATATTTTTTGGAAAGTGGATGATATGCGCATAATGAAGTGATAAAGAGAAAATGAAATGTTTGACAGTATTCATGAGCTCATGATTGATATAAAGACTACGTGATATCATGGTTTGATTATAAAGAATTTTGAGGATTTTGGTTTGTGAAAAGTGTTAACGTTTAACTACATTCATGTTTTCACTAAGGTTCAATGGAATACATGATTAAGGCCTTCGAATGATTGGAATGTGACCAAAAAGATAGGAATGCAGTATTACGATATATGGGGATCAACGATGGTATTAAATCTCTGGTAATTGTTTTCACTATGTTATGAGAGTGGACCGAATTATTTTAGATAAGCCTAAAGATTGGAATGGATTATGTTGGACATAAGTTAGTATTGCTTAAGGATAGACCTTTTTTTATATTATTGATGGGATGTTATAGTAATGTAGTTTTAGAAAAAGGACAACCTGCAGGACGGGCGACAACCCATCGCGTCGGACAAGGCTGTGGGAATCGAACCCACAACCGAAATGCGACTGGCCTTTATCGCCTACCATTGGCCTACAGGAAGTCCCTGGTCAGTAGAAACTAGTTTTATTTTATTAAGCGGTATGATATATGAAGTATAAGTTCATTTTTGGAACCATATACAATTAACCATAAGATGGACTTATAACTTTTGCAAACCTTTTGTTTGAATGAGATGGAATGACCCATCATTATATCACATGATCTGCTAACACTTCACGAATAACAAATTCAACTTCATTTATATAAGAGATGAAGCAGAAATTGTTCAAGGCACGAACAACAGTGAGATTGTACCAAAATAAAGTAAGTCTTTAATCTAATTCAAATTCTTCAACTTTAGGGAAACGATCTTGAAAACCAAAAATGTTTTCCTAGTGCTCTTATATCTGATTAATCAGATGGTGCCTTAGAGCGTCACAAATTTATGGATTTTTGATTGTTGGATTTTCCATAGCCATGTTCTCTACCACTCTCCATCAGAACATGATGGTTAGATTTCTCTTCCATATCCATATTTTCACCTATGTGGAATCCCAATGATTAGTTTATTTGGGTAACCGTTATGTTTCATACTTTTGTTTCTAAAGATTGGTTTTGGTATTTCTTTTTACGATGTGGGTTTCTATTAAAGAAACATTGGAGTAGTAAACCATTTATAACCCCGAAGAATTTCGAGGGCGAAATTCATTTTAAGGGGGGTAGAATGTAACAGCCCGAGATTTTATAAAAAAATATTCTTTTTAATTTCATCAATGTCTTGTGTTGTACGCTACACCAAAAGGAGCATTCACAACACGCATCCTTGACTTGCCTTGCATTACACACAATCGCGACCTTCCTCGATAGCATGTGTAGTACGCAATACCGAGTTTCACTAAACAACGATATGCTAATAAAATATTATTAAAACTAGCCATTATGAATAGTAATAACCACTTTTTAAAATTTTGAAAATATTTATTTTTTAAAATGGACTTCATTTTTGGATTCGGAGTATCGAATTTAGCTTAAGGTGAAATTTTGGTACTTTTCGGATAACTTTCATATTCTGATGAATAGTGAAAATTACTAAATTTTAATTAAAAACAACTTTTTTAATCAAAATAATTAATAGTGATAAATTGTTAATTTGAGTGGTTTAAAATTATATTTAGAATATATTTTTACAATTTAATACAATGTTGGTCATTGGATGTAATTCTACATTTAAACCAGTTATAAACAAGTTTCAATCTTTTGATACTTATTATCTCTTAAAAATACGCTATTTGTTTTGACGATGGGAATTAATATTTAAATTAGTTAATGCAACTGATATGTTTTGAATTTGGTAAAATAGACATCATTTTGAGTTCATAATATCAAATATAGCTTAGGCCTAATTTTTTGTATTTTTCTGAAAACTTTCAATTTTTGATGAATAGTGAAACAACTAAGTGGTAGTTAAAAAAACTGAACTTTTCATAAAACGTAATTTTTCAGCTTCTGTGAGTGGAATTTCGAAAATCCAAGAGTCACGGTTAATATCAAGGACTAAAATGTGGTTTAATGAGATGAAAATAATTTTTGGTGAATAGTAACTTTTTACTTTTTTTTACCACGTTAAAAGTAAATATGGTAATTAAGGGTAAAAATGATATTATTATTATCCTAACACATGTCCTAATTCTATTGGACAAGTGTAATTCGACCAAAAACAACCTTAGGAATAAAATATGACCATTTAGGCCCACTTGGATTAGATTAGGACATTTACTATTAATTTATTTAAAGAAGGGTTAAAATAGTTAAAATCAAAATTTAATTAGTAAATCATTTTTAATATGGGGTTATACATAAGATAAATTCCACTATAAATATTAATTAGAAATATAAAAATATTTCCTACATAAGGGTATTTTATTTGTAATTTTTAGACATTAAATAATTTAAATTATTTATGACACAACGATGATGCAGAAATTATCTTATTAATGAAATATTGACATAATTGATGTTATAAATACCCAAATAAATATAATTTGAGACTTTTTATGAATTACGCTAATTTTGTAGGTTAATAGGACATGTTAGTATGGATTTCATTAACTTTTTTCGAACTTATCATTCTGTTAGGATTTTCACAAAAATCAATTACTAAATAGTGTCAAAATTGACATAAAATAGTTTTTAAAACAAATATTATATTATTAATTGTTATTTTATTCCCAAAAATCTAAGGATTGGCCAAATGACTTAGATAAGGATATATATATTAATGACAAACAACTTGGGGTTCGTTTGGTTTGTTATAGTATGTTTATTAACCATATAGTGTAAGAAAACAAAAAGTCACGGTAAAAGATAAATTATTTAACTTAGAGTTAAATCTAATTAATAAGGTTAAAATAATAACCTAAACTTGTCTAAATCCTATTGGTTGATAGGAGTTCGACCAATACCCACTTTACCTTCGAAATAAGACCCTTTGGAACCATTATAAACCGATTTTTACTTTAATATAAAATAATATTTTGAGATATTCCTAAGGTGCCCCTCTCCTCCCTTATAAAAGGGCACCTCCTCCCCCTCCTCCTCACACCAATTTGAGCACTCAATCTCTGCCAACCCCTGCCAAAATCCCTTCTCCACTTCCCTATAATAATCCTAGATGTCCTGGTCTTCTTCAAAGACCAATCTTAGTTCCCTATGTGGAGGCTTCAAAGAGGTGTTTCAAAGAAGAGGTAATATCCATTACCGATCTTTTCAATTTCTTTCTTCTTCAACTTCTTCTTATTTAGTTGTTTGATGATAAAGTAATAACATCAGTATTACTTACATACTGATATGTTATTATAAATAAGAAACAACACTAATTCACCTTCTATCCATCCTACGGAAAAATGAAATCAACGAGCATGCGTACGTACAGAATACTGTCTCCACGCCGTGGTGTAATCTATTTTCCACCATCACCTTAAAAGGATGGGTATAATGGTATAATGAGTAACTCTATATGATTATTATAAAGTGATATTGATACTGAAATAGTATTCATATACTCCAATACAATTCCACGATCATAGGAACGATATCATCACTCGTGCGTACGTACGGAATACCGTCTCCACGATGTGATGCGACTCGTTCTACATGATCATCATTACATAGTAATTATATAAATGAATTGAATGAATAAATATGATATATGTTACACTAATAACATTATGGATATAAGTTATCTATATCCTTAAAAGAAGAATAAGAATTTTTTCGGCAAAACACGCATAAGAACAAAAGGCAATAAAGACCCGAGTAACAAGTAACAATGAAATATTACTAATAAGAAGCTAATAATATGACCATATATGATATCATATCAATATGTATGATTCTGGAATAAGTCAATAACATTATTTAAAACATTATACAAGAGCTTCGGACACGTACAAAGCAAATCGGACCTAAGGTAAGGGAAATATCACAATCTCATTTTTATCAGAGATTGTTTATAATTTGGAATTTACTGGGGTGTATTTTATCATCCACATACATGTTTCCTCAATATGTAATATTATTTCCATCAAACTACAATTTTTTAAATCATATTTTACCCTTTGGTGAGTTTTTAGTAAAAGATATGAAAGGAATATTTTGTTATTTTTTCGTACGAGGTACTTTTTGACTTTTCCGACAAAAGTACGAAAAGAATGTTTTTTTAACTTATACGGCATGTATGGATTTTCAAAACATTATTTCCAAGAAGCTTCCTTTACAAGTTTTCAAGATTATTTTTAATCAACTTAGTTTAGTATGTTAAGAAAGGAAAAGTATTTTTGAAGTAGAAAGGATATTTTCCTCAAGAATGAAGTTCAAGTGTTTTATCAAAATTATTTTCCATCTGAGATAATAATGGGTTCTTTTTTATCCCTATTATTACATTGATTTGATTATGTTGTGATGGAAATATTTTTTATGAATTCCTTTATCTTATATGAATTGTTTTATGATGTCATGATGTTTAAGATTCCCATTTTTATTACATGGGTTATGCAATGATGTATGGTTTATGATTTTGTGGCACACATAAGAATGGTATCATTATGATATGGGTGGGACCTATATCTACCTCCAATGCATTAGGTAAAGATTTTATATCTCATGATATAGACGTGGCTGGAACAGTAGGTTATACCGGTTCAGTGAAACAGGACTGAAACGAGGGTGACTCAGTTCAGAAATGGACTTTGTCTACTAAGATATTCTTGGCAATGAGTCTTGACTAATAAGATATGATTCTCTATGATTATGTGTGTATGCCACAAATTTTCTTGTTTTAAGTTATGATTATTGTGATTACATTTCACTGCCATGATTTATCCCATGTTATGAAATTATAATCTCTTTTGCAGGTTAAGATTTCCAAAAGTTATGTTCTTGTGTATACGATGAGATTTATATTTCTTTTGTTTACCCTTACTGAGCATTTGAGAATACCCTTTTATGTTTTCTTTTCCCTAGGATATAAAGAAAGTTTTTAGGTAAAAAAAGAGAAGATATTTATGGGAGATATTGGAGATCTTTCACCACGATTAGAAGATTATGTTCCGAGATTCCAAAGACACTAAACTATTACGATCCTTGTGTGTGTATTATTTGTTATGTACTAAGTATTCCACAAAATTAATGTAATGTATATGTACGTCAAGATACGGGTCTCTACAGTCTATCAGTGAGTCATCATGTTGGTGAGTCATCCAATCAGTAAGTCTTCCTATAGGCGAGACATCAGTCGGTGAGTCATCTGGTCAGTGACACATCAGTCGTCCAGTCGTCCTATTGATCAGACATCAGTCAGTGACTCATTTGTCTATCGGTGAGACACCAGTCGGTGACTCGATGCATTGGTGAGTCAGTTGTCTATTGTTGTCTCAGTTATTCTGTCGGTGTTAGTGACTCATACATTGATAATTTTATATGTTTTGTCTGTCATACTGTACAACAATGTGAGAATGTGTTAATTCCCGTAATTACACATAGATAATCAGTTATAAGATTGTATAGACTTAAACAAGAATAAAGAGGTATATGATTGAAATGATATTACATACTAGATATTCATTGAAATTATTTAGGGTCTATCATGCAGTATGATAAATGAATTATAATCAAGACATGAGGTAGGATATATGTTATAATATATGACATGATTTTTAATAATTAAAACCTTTATAGTTAGATATAGTCACCAAAAATCTCCAATGGGAGAACAATCTCTCCCTTTTTAATAATCACAAATCCTGGCATGATTATGAACCATTAGAGATTAGTTAATATAAACAACATGATTATTATGGGAAGGAAAATTTATCAGAGTATAATAATAATGCATCAATGAATAATTCTTTAAAATTTTCTCCCCCTTTTGAGATTAGAAAAAAGTGGAAGGTGAAAAACTATAATAGAATATTAGAAATAACGAATTATCATTCATAAGAAAATTAAAATGAAAGAGAAAAAGTAAAATCACTTAGCATTATCAAAAATAAAAATACCATGAAACTTATCAGGTTCAAGGGGTTTTTTCTCCTCATAAGATGGATAAATGGTTGTTCCAAAAGGTGGTGGATGAGAAACCAAAGCATCTAAAATAATATTTAGTTGATGTAAAATAATTCCTTATAGAAAAGATGGTGCTATGATTGGGTTGTGCAAAAATAATAGTAGAGGTTGAGGTTGTTTTGTTATAACAGGCCGAATGTAGGTTATGAAATGAGCAACTGACATTGGAGAGGAGGTCATTGGATTTGCATAGGGAATATAAGTAGTAGGTGAAACCACTATGGATTCACTCTAACCATGGATATATGGTTTCATTAGAATGATAAGGTCCTCAATGATTTCTCCTCCATACATCATGGATTTTTGGATGTCATCCTTGTTCTCCATAAATTTATACATTATAGGAGTGACATCCTTTAATTTTTTGAACCTGGTCATTAAAGGTAACAGTTATAGGAGGTAATATGATATTTTTTAATAAGTATTTCAAGTGGCTGGTGAGAAGAGGATTGTTATAGATCTTCTAAAATTACTAATTTATTTTCTTGGTAAGATATCCTTGAGTAACAAAGGATCCCTTGGTGTAAATCCGGACCACTTAAGCACACATTTAACATAGTTGTCATGTTTTTCAAGGGTCTATGAATTTGTGAATCTTTTCCTTGCTTTCAACTCTTCCCTAACAACAGATTTAATAGCCTCCAAATCTATTAATTGTACAGAAGACGTTGAGGTTGAATGAAAGTGCACAATTTCCTTTACATTCTTTCTCATTTTGAAAAAATTAAGTACATTAAGACAAGAAACAAGTTTTGTATGTCCTTTTTTACAGTAGTCCTATACTCAATGGTAAAAGCATTAATGCCTGTAGTTAACATCTTAATATCATTCCAAAGAATGATGTTGTTTTTCACCATAGTTTTAGCAATTGTAATCAAACTAAGATGTATTTCCTTTATCACCATTTATTAGACTGAAACAACATCATATTTAGATGCAATTTATGAGGCCAGGGTAGAACTAAATGTCATAGTTTTCCTTATACCTTTGACCATAAACTGGAAATATTTCATGTTATCATTAATCTTGGTGTTTTCAATCCTAGATTCATCAATCTAATATATCATATGATATTGTACTGAATGTCTTACTGATGAACATATGTCTTCCTTGAATTTTTCCAAATCATTCATTGTGACACTGTCACTAGGAAGTGTCTCAGCCACCAGTTCCGTTTTAGCCAGTACAAAAACTTCATCATCTAAATCCTCATGGTGTAATCATAGTGCCACATACATATGATTACTCACCGATTCCACTATTACATAATCATTTGGAGGAGTGATAGTATCAATACTTACTCTTAATAGTTGATGCTCTTCATTATCTTGAACCTATCTTTCATGAGGCTCCCCCTCAGTTTTATCATTTTCTCATCTTGACCCCCTCAGTTTAGCATCTCTTCATTACATACAAAACATGAGGAGTAGGTACCATCTCCTAATTTTTTTTATGTTTCACTAAAGCATCAACCTCAATTCTTTTAGCTTTTCCATCTTCACTAACATTCTCAAGACCATTGTTCTCATGATCAAATCTAGCATTGCCTCTATCATGAATTGCTTCCTCTCCTCCCTCTTCTTCCTCTCCTTTCTATTTTTCTACTTTTTTCTACTTATTCCAATTTTCCCACTTATTCCTCTTCTTCCTCATTTTCTTCATCATCTTCATCCCTATTACCATATACTTGTCCCTATTCTATTTTATCTCATTCTTCTCATTCTTCTTCTGAGTCATTAAATTTATACTCTACACTACCACTCACTTCTATTTTCTCTTCATCTTCATCAACCCTTAAAATTTCTTCTTTTGAAGGTAATGATAGTGGTAGAATTAGTTTTCCAAAGGTCACCTAATGATTATATACAACAACATCATGATTACTTCTATCATCAACTAGAGATCCTTCCCAATTATCTCCAACATCCTCACTTTCTTGCTCAACAAAGTAAGTTTCTTCTTTATCAGGACCCAAACCAGTGTCCCTTATATCTCTTGGTCTAGTATGGTGATCCACATGGTTTATGTTTTTATAATACTTATCTTCATCACCAACCCATCTTCTCTTACATGGATTCAATTGAATCTCTATTCTTCCTTAGATAACCTTACTAAAAAAAGACACTGCATTCTGATACAGTTTCACCGCTTTCATCCAAACATCGCTTTTTCATTTAGCATAGAAGATATAATCCTATGATAAAAAAGAGAATTTATCTTACAGTAGGTCTTTAGAATATCAATTATGTGAACCATTAAATACTTTCAGTGATTCACCTTAACTCCACTCATTTATAGATAAACTAGGTAGAACTCCTGATACATCAAAGAGGAAAAGTCCATATTCTTAGGAAACATTTGGTTTTGGATGAACATAAACAAGATTTTGTATACTCCACGAAGCTCAGTAGAATCCATCCTTCCAGGATCTTCATTATTAGTAATTTCATTCAATATTAACCCAAGACTAAAAATACCATTTTCAGGTGGAGTTGTTCCTTGAATGTCATCAAAAATACATTCATGAATAAATTTAAGACATTTAGACCACTTCTTTAAAATAATGATATCCAATTTCCATTGACCAATGAATTTATCCAATAGGAATATCTCCCTTCTGGTAGTAGCTCATCCTTCATATAGAACTCATGCACAATATTCAGATATTGTTGTCTTCTATTCTAAAAAAACATTGAATCCACCACTGATCTTGTAGAACATTTAGTAGTAGTGACTTAATCTCTAACATCCATTTCACAGACACCACTTTTTGGGATGTTACTATTCGATTGGCCAAACCTCGATTTACTGGACCAAAGGATCCACTAGACTCTCCATTTTTACTTTTTACAGGGTGATGACTTATTAGAGTATCCTTCAGTAACACGCTTCACCTTTAACATTTCTATAGCTTTGTTTAATGTTAGAATATGAAAGGTCGAGAGTAGAGGGAGAAGTGACAATATCAAGGAAAGTAGTATCACTGAACAATCCGATTTTATATAATTCAAGTCATAAATAAGGTAAATATCACATAATCTATAACCAGGATCATAAAGAATAAAAAAAGTGTAATTTTGATTAATAAAATAAAACAGTTAAAATATTGACTCATTGGTGTCATCCTGACAAACGTGATGGACTTAGAGAAATTTTAACATGACAAAGTCTACATGATAGAGTCGACATGACAATGACATTATGACAGAGTTGACATGACATTGTTGGCATGAGAGAGTAACCATGACAGTTTCGGCATGACAGAGTCAACATGACAGTGTCGATATGGTCGAGTCAGCATGACAGAGTTAGCATGATAGTGGCGACATGAAAAATATAGCATGAAAAAAGTTGGCTTGATAATGTCTCTTAGTTTTGACAATGGATAACGTCTATAAAGAACTTATTGATTAGTCATTCATATCTCACATATGATGTAATTCAAACTTTCATAATTCAATTTCTTAGTGAATATATTCACAAGATGTTATTCCTTGCCAATAAATTCTTATGTCATATCACCATTTTGATAATTATCTCTCAAAAAGTGACATCTTACATCAATATGATATTTTATAGAATGAGAAACTGGGTTCCTATAAATAATAATAGCACTTGTATTGTCACAATTTAAAATTACATGCCTAAAATGACATTCATAGTCTAGTAGAGTGTGTTTCATCCACAAAATCCAAGCACAACAAATATCATCAACTATGTATTCTGTTTTTATTGTATAAAATGCAATATAATTCCATTAAATACACCATGAAATAATAGAATTTCCCCAAAAGTGATATGTTCTAGTGGTGCTATTTCTATATAACATGCATCTACCAGAATTAGCATCATAATTACTCAATATATCAAATAATTTTCCATTTGATAAAAACAAACTAAAATAATAGTATGTTGGAAGTATTTTTTAATTACATTAATATAATTTATGTGAGATTCCTCAGGGTTATCTTGAAAAAAGGAACACATACACTCACTAAAAATTATATTTGTCATACTAGCAGTCATGTAGAGTAAACATCCAATCATTACTCTATAATTGATTTGATCAATAGATTTACCATCTTCATCAAGATTCATCTTACAAGAAGTACACATTGGACTGTCACTACTTTTAATGCTATATATGAAAAATATTTTTAAAATTCCTTTTGTGTATTTACTCTGTTTTAAAATGATGCCTTCTTTATTTTGTAAAATCTGAAATCCAAGAATGAATTTGAGTTCACCCATCAAAATCATTTCAATTTCACTTTTTCATCATTTTAGAAAAATAAATACATAATGAATTTCTAGAAGTTCCAAAAATAATATAATCGACAAAAATTTGAACTTCTAAACCATATTTAGAAATTTGTTTTAGAAAAATAGTTGGATCAAAAATTTCTTTTGTAAAACATTTTGTAATAAGAAAAATACTTTTTCTATTAGACCAAGCTCTTGGATCTTGTCTCAAACTATATAAAGCTTTTGTTAATTTTAAAACAAGATTATGAATGATAGGTTTTGTAAAACCCAGGGGTTGTTCCACAAAAAAATCCAGAACTATATAACTATTTAGTAATTAACTTTTAACATAAATTTGATAAAGCTTGAAATTAGTATGGGTATCATAATAAATCCAGATTCTAATGGCCTCATGTATAGAAATATGCGACAAAGTTTCTTTATAATCAATTCTTGCTTCTTGAATATAACCCTGTGCAACCAATATTGGTTAATTTCTATCAGTATTACTAGATTTATCTACTTTATTCCTAAATAACCACTTATTTCCTATGGTTATGGTGTACTTGTTTTTATCCAAAAGTTTCCAAACATTTTTCCTTTCAAATTTATTAAGTTCTTCTTGCATATCAATCACTGAAAATTCATCCCCTAATGTATTATTGATGTTTTTGGGTTGAAAATGCGTCAAAAAGGCTTTATTTTCAACCTAGTTTCTATGAGAAGTTCTAGACTGTGTCCCATTTTCTATGTCTACAACCACAAAATCTAAAGGATGGTCCTCGTGGGTTCTAGTTGGTCTAGAAAATTAGGGGCTTCTAATTTCAGGTTCATCTATAAGTCTGGGTTCATCATATCCAAAATATGGAGAATTTTTAGAACGTTTGATTTACCAAATTTATTGAAAAGTGGATTGATGATTTTTCATTTAGGTCTAGATTTTTCATTTCATCATCTAGGTTTTCTAGGGGGGTCTTAGGATCATGTGGATCTATTTAATCAAATTTGATATGTACAAATTATTCCACTGACATGGTTACTTTATTACAAACTCTATAGGCATTACTAGAGGATGAGTAATCTAGGAACATTATTTCATCACTCTTGGATGAAAATTTGTCATGATATTCCATTGTATTAAGGATATTTACATTACAACCAAAAACATTGAAGTAACTGCCTTTGGGTTTTCTATTCTTCCACAACTCAAAAGGATTCTTATTGAGTATATGTATAATTAAGAATCTGCTAATAAAATATCATTTTGTATTGACACCTTCTTTCAAAAAGTGAACAAGTATATCATATTCATTAAGCATATTATGGGATATCTACTGTAATGTTATATTTCTTATTTCCACAACTACATTTTGTTTAGGTATCCTAGGGGAATAGAAGTTACGTCTAGAGCCATTTTGTGTGAAAATAATTAAATGTATATATTTTCAAACTCATGGCCATGATCACTTCTTAATGATTTTATTCTATGTCCACTTATAATATCCATAGTTTCAGCATATATAGTGTTGTAAGTACATGCTCACTTTTGTGATATAAGAAATAAGTCCAAGTATAACTAAAAAAGTCATCTAAAAGAACATAGAGACACAAATTCCCTTTTAATAGAAGAACAATAGATGGTACAAACATGTCAATTTGAACAAAATCTAATGTTTGAGAAGTTGATACTTATTTCTTTGATTTGGAAGATATCTTGTGTTATTTACCCTCTTGACAAGGATTATTGACTTTTCAATTTGAAAACTAATGTTTGGGTATATCATTGACTAACCATTTTCTAGTATGATTCCTATGAGAGAGTACATTACAGTGTCAAAATCACTTAATCCAAATCCAAGACTCTTTATGAAAGGCACATAAACAAGAATCATTTTGAGAAACTAAAGAATCCATGTTGACAGCATTTTCATTTTCATTTCATAAAGAAAAAAATACCAATTTATTTTTCGAGTAAAAAATATTAAAATAATCATTTTCAAATTTAAAATGAAATCCATTATCACATAATTTTGAAATACTAAGATAATTATATTTCAACCCATCAAAAAAAGTATATTAGAAATTAAAACTATGTTAGAGTCACCAATCTAACCCAAAACAAATATTTTTTCTTTTATAATTTTCACCAAAAGTGAGGAATTCACCATCAATCATGATTAGGATCTCGAATAATGAATAATACCATTTCATATGTCTTGAACATCCATTTTATAAGTCCACAGACTCTTTTAAGTGCTTTTCAAGCATAATTCCTACAAAATAATTAGAAAAAAATAGATTTTGGTACCCAGAATTTTTTGGGTCTAATAACATTAGTAATAAGTGATTTAGGTACCCACATTTTCTTCAGGGGGTTTCTTTAAAAATTATGTGACATATTTGAATAATAGACTCTATCTGGTCCATAAAAATTAGAGGTCATAATATATTTTACATAACCAAAACTATAATTAGTGTTTTGTTTCTTAGGTGTAAGAATAGATTTTATATATTAATTTACAAAATGTGTTTTAGATAGGTTTCTCTACCCATGTTGATATGAAATACCATAAGTGTACATAAGATATACGTATTTACCAAGAATTTTGGTAAGATTATTTCTCCCATTGTTAAACTTTTATTAATCTTTTTAAATTTATCATTATACAATTTTAGATCATTGATTTCTTTGAGAAGTTTATAATTATTTTATTTTTTTTAGTAAGTTCAGAATTAATATTTCATGTGAGAGCATGTTGTTTTGTTAATTATTTATATTTATGTTTCAATACAATTCCTTTCTCTCTAATCAATTTACAATAATAAAATAATTTACCACTTTCCATATTTTTATAATCACATTCATTTCCAGAATAGTAAGAATTATGTATTGGAAAATCTAAGGTTACCTCAGATGTGTTTGTCATAAAACATATATTTTCCTTGTCATCTCTATCATCATGAGATGATAGTGATTCACTAAAGCAATCGTCAGAGGCACTCCATGTAAAATTTATATATTTCTTATACTTGTTGTATTTTTTTTCATACTTATTTTTTTATATTAATTATGGATAGCCATATTTGACAAGTTATCTCCTATTACATTCATAGGAGACAATATCTTATAAGTTTTCATTTCTTTTCCTATCCTTTTTCTAGTTTTTGTTGTTAGCATATCTTCCTTTATCATGGGGCATCCTGAAGAAATTTTTCTTTCTATAGAATTTCATGAATTATTTGGCTAGATGATCCATCTCTTCATCACTATCTGTTGTTGATTCATTATTTCTGGATCATTCACTAGAGGATAGAACTTTATCTTTATTCTTATTATTAGAGGGAGTATTCTTGAAAGCTACAGAGTTTTTCTTAGGTTTATCCACTTCCTTTTTGAATTTTAGCTCTTCCTCATACTTCATCAATTTCTCAATGATTTCTATGAATGACAGTTTTTTTATGTCACATGATTATCTAATTGAGAAATAAGTTCCTCCCCATCTATCAGGTAAGCATCAGAGAATCATTATAATTTGTTCTTTAGTAGTAATATATGTTCCCAGATAGTTCATAGTGTTCATTATTTCATTAAACATAAGATATAAATCAAAAATAAGAATATCAAAATTCATTTTAAAGTTATTATAGTTGATAATATATCTGTTAAGTCTCATTTTCTTTACACTAGAGGTTCTTTCATGTCAAAGAATCAAACAATCCCAAATTTCATGGGCTATTTCACATGAAGAAATTCTGTTTACTTCTTCATCTCCTATAGAAAAGTATAAGGAATTCATGGATTTTAAATTATTTTTATAAACATTCTTAGTTGGGTCATCCCAAGTAGTTCAAGTTGTAACATTAATATTATATTCATATATAATTGAAGACAAAATTTCAAAACCCATACTCTCTAAGTGCATTTTTATTTAAATTTTCCATTGTTTATAATTTGTTCTATTAAATAATAGAGGACTGTTTTTTTATAAACATTACAATATATTATCTATACTAAATAATAAAATGTAAATATTTAAAGAACATAAAATTTAGAAATACCAAAAAAATTGAGATCCTTAAAACAGAACTAAAATCACAATTAAAAAACATAATAAAAAAATTTAAACTAGGGATTTTAACCATTCATATGATGCAAAATGCTAACCGGAGTAGGACACACAAGAGGAGGGTGTATTGACTCCCTATAATAATGTCTTTTAAAAAATATTATTTAAAATTCCCCCAAATTTAAAATTCGATTGACTAGTTTTCCAGTAGTAATTTAATAAGAGCTTGACTAATCAATTAATTTCTCAGAAGAGTGGTTAGTTCTTATTTATAACAATATGATAATTTATACACCTTTAGAAACAAATCTAATAGTTAAACACTATTATAAACACATTCTGAGACTAACTATTAAAGTATAATTTACATTTATGAAATATGTGATAAAACAGTGAAAAAAATGTAAAAGCACAACAAAAATGAAAAAATTTGTCAAGTATCATTAAGAGACCTAATCATCAAAACATGGTGAAAACCTTCCACCAAACAGTTTAAATAAATAAAAATTCTGATCCACACCCTAGATCGGGGTTCATAAAAGCACACAGGCTTTCTAAGTCACAAGACATATACCACAGTTCTTTATGGGTACAATCTACCAGGTCAAACTAGGTCCTCTTCCACACATATCAATAAAAGAAAAAATGGTTAAAGAAGGTATGTGTAGAAGTATATCTTGTATCTTTAAGTTTTATATATGAGACAATGTGTTCTATACAGAGAGATACCCACACTTCCCAAAAGTTTATAAAACTGCACATAATAGAGAAAATAAAATTTAAAAAAGATTTAGAAGGCTTTGTGTGAGTTGAGATATAGATCTGGAATCTTTAGAAGTAGCTGATAAGAGGTTTTATTACTCTTCTAGATGATGACATAAAAATAGAGGGTTGAATTCAAGATTCTAGGAACATGTTTGGTTCAGCAAGTATATTCTTCTCTATCTTTGAAAAGATGAAGTAGTTTAGAAATTTTATGTACAACTTGATTGATATTTACTCATCTGTCCAAATGTTTTGCTTCTTTTACTACTAGGATTCATGAATGTTAGAAATTTTATTATGTATATCTCTCATGCGGGCATTCCACACTCTTCCTTGCCTATCTCCTCAAATTGCTTTTTATTCTTGAGGGCCGAAAAAGATCATGTTATTTCTACATGAATAGGTTCATTGTAACTCATATTATCTACGAAAAGTTTAAAAAAGTTCATTAAATATGTCAGAATCATTAAATTACTCAAATATGACCCTTAGGAATAATTTTAATAAATTCAAATTTGAACAGTATATTGGTGACTCATATATTGGTGAGTCAGTCTACTGATGATTTATCCTATCAGTGAGTAATTTTATTAGCGAGTCATTATATTAGTGAGACCTTAGTCGGTGAGTTTACCTATCAGTGAGACATCAGTATGTGAGTCATCTTGTTGGTGATATACGAGTCGGTGAGTCATAAGGTATGTGAGACATCCGTCTGTGCGTCATCATTTCAGTGAGGCATCATTTAGTTACTCATTTGTCTGTCAATGAGACATTAGTCGGTGAATCCGTGCATGATTGAGTCATTTGTTTTTCAATGTCTCAGTTCTTCTGTTAGTTTCAGTGATTAAAAGATATATAATTTTAGATGTTATGTTTTTATTATAGAAAAATAATTTCATAATGTGTTAATAAACATAATTACACTTAAATAATAATTTATAAGCTTTTTTAGACTTAAAAAAATATAATGATGTATATTATTGAAATGATAAGATATAATGGATAAGCTTTGAAATGATTTAGGGTCTATCATGGGGTAAGATGTATGACTTGTGGTTAAGACATGAGGTAAGATATACATTATTATATATGACATGATTTGTAATAATTAAAACCATTTTTGTTATAGATTGTGTCCAACAATATCCTATGGTCCAACATAAATATATCCACCTCCTACCTTAGACTCATTGAAATTGGAACATCTGATATCAAACTCTAACTCAAATACGATAAAAATATATCTGAATTTTGATAGAGAACCTAGAAAATAGGAAAAATAATCTCAATAGATTTGGTGACCTATGAAGGGAAAATCAAAGAAGAAGAGAATGCTAGGTCTGATTATCCTTAGAAGAATGTTATTGTGAACCTTACAGATAGAAAAACATATAAATGATGAAAATTATGGATGAAATCCATGGGATGAAAGAAAAATGGCTTAACCCATGTTGTATATGCAACCAAGGAAATAAAATTGGAGGAGATGGATCAAATAAGAAAAGTAGATTAGGGGTAGATTTGTAATTTTCTACCCTATCTAGACAACATGGCTTCGCCCACACAGTTTTATAATTATTATGAAAATCCTGCAGCCTACAGTGCTAAAGTACTACCGAAGTAGTTGTACCCATGCATCCTTCCGCACAGTTTGTGCTAACTATGCACAAACTATACCGTATCCCACTATAATAATTGTATATGAGATTGGAAATATGTGCACCATCATTCACGGTTTACCAAAACTGTGTGGTAGTTAAAACCCAGGATATATTGTTTGTTGGAAGGGGATGAACTGTTTACACTAAACTGTGTGTCCTAGTATGGAACCCTAAAATAGGCCTCTGGGCCTCTAGCACTGTAAAACCCTCTAATGAACTACCATGGATTTAGAAAAACCTCAAACCCAACCAAAACATGATATCAGGTTAGGTAAACTCTAGAAGTTTTCTTCCAATCATCAATAAATAAAACAACATTCCAACTATTTGAAAAATTCATAACATGAGTGGTTTTTGACCAAAATCAAAATCCCAAGATGTTTCATAACCCTTTTGATACCTTTAGTTGAAATTATATCATATTTTTCGATTTTCTAATCCCATAAAATCTTCCTCTCTAGATGTGTATATGACACACATTATTCGTTATAAAGATAAGTATTCCAAAAAAATTCTTAGAAACAACATTATTATTTACCTCTAACCAATTATCAAAGAACTGAAAGAGTATTAGAGTTATTATATAGAAATATTTTATTTATCAATTGTAACAACTATAAGTTATAATATATTATTACCCTAAATAAGTCAATGTGTTAAATAAATTACTTCATACGCAACATAGAACATAAATGGAACCATAATATATTGTGATAAAATATAAATATTTATTCACAACAATTTAAAACAAAATAGTTGAATTATAATGGGCAAATAAGAGTAAAAAAATTATGAATTATATGCATAGAAAAATAATTATACTTTTAATATGATTTATATTTTAATTAGTTTAACTAAAATGACTAGTAATATATTTTATTGTTTGGAAAACTACTTTTCAAAAAAAAATATTTTATGTCATTCAATTTTATTCTTCAAGAATCATATGATTAATAATGAATAATTTTTGATAATAATAATTAGTCAAAACCAATTTTTTATATGACATGATATATGAATACTAATAGTTAATATTTGAAAATTTCATTTTATAATTAAAAAAAATTAAATTATATTTTGTTACTATCTTTTAAAAAATAAAAATTATAAAATATAGAAATTTAAATTAATAAAAATTATTATCATTTTTTAAATAATAATATTAAAATTGTCCTATTATGAATATGTGATTTATTTCTAAAAAGGTTATTTTATGTCGAAAAATATGGTTTTCATAAAACATTTAATTTCTATGACATTAACATTATATACGAATGACATATAAATTTATAATCCCTTTTAATAAATCGAATATGAATTTTATGAATAACATTATTAATTCTAAAATATTATTTTAACTTATAAAACCTAGGGAAAATATTTTTATACCTAATTAAAATGTTATATTAACATAAGAAAAGGTTTGTATCTTTTCTTTGAATCATATATCTTTCAACTGATATTTGGTTTTTATACATCTTAGATGCCCAATTTCAATTATTTGTTTTCTAATAATATAATTGGTGTCATTATAATCATTGTTGAAGATAATTTTACATTAAAAATATATTTAAGGATTAAAAATTTTTCCCTAATAAAATTCTATTTACACAATTAAGTGTATTTATCTCCAAATTAACATTTCACAACATTAGAAATTTAATTTGAGAGAATTGTTTTCATTTTAAAAAATATAAGACTCAAATTAGTTAACAAAAGTAAATCATGGTCTTTTTCATTAAAATACACTAGTAAGATTTAAAAATTAATTGTAAGTGTAAAAGTATGTTTCATTAGAATAGACCTAAACAGTCAGTTGTTTCTAAAAAAGAAGTTGTTGAGGTGAGTTTCAACCCATAATTAGTTTTCTCTCCTATTTATTAAATATTTTAGACCATTTATTATGAATAGAATCATTACATTATTGAAAATGTAAGGGATACTCACAAAACTACACTTCTCCCCATTTATAAAGGTGTAACATATCCATGCATTCAAGATAAATTTATAATTTCTATTTTCACATAAAAATATACCAAATTTATCATTATATCACATTCTACCATTTTAAAAATATCTTATTTATCATAATTTATATTAAGACTTTAATTTTTAGGGATATGTACAAGGAAGCCCTCAACATGAGTATTATAATCTACATAGGTTTTCATATTAATTAAATTATTTGAAAATTATTATAGCCACACTAATATTACAATATTTTCATTATTTATATAATTTTATTTCACTATTTAAAGGTTATTATTATTGTTTATTCTTATTCTGCATCCATTAAGAAAAATAATATCTTCGCTTGAGGATGGTGCTGACTACCGCCTCCATAACATAACATATTTCATTTTACATCACATCTTTAGAAGGATGGATCTATAGATGGTAATATTTAATAAATATTTTTTTATTTTTATATTATGAAGAATTAGTGAACCTATTAATAATATGACCAACTAATGATCACCTTTAATTAAATCATTTATAATTAGCATACTAAGAGGATAATATTTTTTCCATTTTTTTTATATTTTCCATATCCATTAATTTTTCATTAAATTCATTATAGTTATTATTTATCATAATAATAATCACTAAAGAACTTAATTATTCATTTAGAATTTTATTATATTAATACCAACCTGTAGGCGTTCCTTAAATAATTGTATGTTCATATTTCGGTGGGTTTAATCTCCTACCTAAAAAATACATTAAAATTATATCATTAATGATAATGGAAATAAAACAATAGATATAATAAGATATAAATGAGTAAATAATTTATTTTAATTAGGGATATTTTATGTCAATATTTAACTCATTAATTAAAAAACAAGTTTCGGTTGTCATGAATCACTGAATCATACTTATTATCAATTTCACATTGAATTATAAGGACAAAAATACAAATGAAAATATATTGGAACCTATTAAATAAGTTATAAAACATACATATATATAACCATAGTTATCTATAAATGATAAAAATTAGAATATTAAGGAATACAAATACTTTTATTTTGAAACTAGTACAAATGATCAAGACTATAAACACAAGATATAAAAAATTAAAAGAATTTATATGGAGAAGAATGATTTATGAAGAGTATGAATAATAATAGATATTATTAAGGTTTATAATTAAATGATTAATACAAATAAAATTTTTATACAGAAGGTTAGGGAATGTCACTTGAATTCATGATAAGAGGGAATGGTTTCTTCTCATATTTCTCTTTTTCAGACATGTTTGGTATTATGAAATAAATTTAATTTATATTGTATATATACTACCTATTTGAGATATACGATAATGAATTATCATTAACTCATGATATTTTATTTACAATTATAAGAACTATATTAAAATGGGTTATGATTAAAGTGTTACACCAGATGAAAGGGTTTTCAGTGTCACAATTCTGATTCATTGAGACATCTTAATGTTTTTCTCAATGTTCCCCTTTGTATATAGTTCTATCAGTTTACTCTCTAATTAATATTATACAAATATATCCTTTTAATTTATTGGGATTTTCTATCTAAATAATTTTTCATTAAAAAAGAGACTACTGATTCATTTTTTTCCCACATGTGTGGTTTTTTAGTAACTCATTTTTGATTCATTATGTAAAATTTGTTCATCAAACTTGTTTCATATAAGATGGGTAAATTATACTATTTTATTGTATTATATGGTTTTATAGTTTTTTATCAGGATAAATTTTTTTCCACATTAATCCTTTGAAAAATATTTCTTACTTCTTGGGATATGATCTTTTGAAACACTAAAATTTCATTCTTCGGATGGATTGTGATCATGTTATTCCATTATTAAATAATCTATATTATTGTTACAGTATATGGTGTGAACATAAAATTTTTTCTATTTATTGTGTTTTAGGTTCACATAGAATGAATGTTCAACTATTTACATGTAGAAACATATTATCATACCGTATATTTTTATTCAAATATAAATGATTATTTTCTTGTTAGCATTGTATTGTTTTCCAATACTAATTCTTTCCCAACATGAGTCATGATCACATTTTCCATTTTATTGATAAGGAAATAAGTATTGATATTATTGAGGATTATGGGATGATAAAATATGATGATCATATACTGATATTATATAGTTTTTAATAAACATAGAATAATATTTTTATTCAGCCAATAGTTCCTTATGTAATGGTATAAATTGTCTTATTTACTATTATGGTGAAATAATTGGACATAAATAGGTGAAATGTGGGGAACATAATTATATAACCACATGAACCATAAATATTTGTCATGGGACAAAGCCGGTTCTGTTATTTGGTGTATGGCTTCCATGTGTAAAAAATTTTCTTGACTATGGTCTCAATGATATGTAATGTGTCTCGGTACAAGGCTGCGGCTATATGATTTTAATGTTTGAAATTTTGAATTCCTTCAATACAAGATAATTTTTATTGATATGAATGTTTTCATTTTTTTCATAGATATAAATATTTTATTTTCAGGTTTCTATGGATTCATATTGTTTTCCTATTCCAACCAAAATATGTATTCCATAATTTTTGCAGTTGTATGTTTACATTATGGCGCCATGGAGATCACATGTTTTTTATGGTTCAATTCCCATGGCCATGTTTAAAATTAGTACACGTAACATGTTTTGAAGGATATAATGGTTGATAGGAATTATTTGATATGTTGAAGAGTTATTTGGAATTAAGTAGTTTATAATAGAATAAGTACATTTGATGAGAAATAAAATGACTTTTTCAGTTTGTGATATTTATTAATTCTATAAATCTCTAAACCCAATAAAACCATCATATATAAGAGTTTAACTTTTAAATATTCATTTTCTAATTATGATATGTTATATCTATGATTTTTTATATGGTATCCAATAATGTATATTTTTAATTCATCTTTGAGCATTTAATATATGAGTCTTGGTCCAAGGAATCATATATTTTATCAAAGTAATGTTTTAGATAACTCTGGAAATTATGATGTTTTTGGGATATTTTAAGGGTTGATAAGATAGGATGTATCAAATGTTAATAGGTATAAATAACCCTTTTGTATATGTATATTATTTAATGTTTAAGTAAAAATTTTAGTGACCTAACCCTAGAGAACCTTTAGCAAATGTCTACTACCATTACATTGACATGATTAAAAAGAATCAAATACCAAAGGACCAAAGAGTTTAGTAGTCTTATTAAACCATATAGATATATTAGTATTGTATTATAAATCAATAAACTACTTACAAAATATTATATTTTTATTTTGAGTATAACTTTTTTCCATCATGTGTATCATTTCATATATTTCTTAATACACATCTTGGATTTCATAGGAAAGGAAAAGTGATAAGTATGTGAAAAAATTCATAGTAAGGGTAAAGTAAAATATAAGTAACAATGAATTAATGAGAACAATAATTATGGAATGGTAAATATATAAACACACATGAAATAAAATCTGTTTTCTGAAAACAAAATATATCAACAGATATGTTGAAACACCATATAATGGATGAATAATAACCAATTCATAATTAAAAAAGTAAATATTTATTGGACATAATCTATAGGGAAAATTAAAACCTCTATTATCCTGATCTATGATCTGGATAGTTTATAACTATGGGTAGAAACCAATATATTATGCTTGAAAGAAACTTGAAGGGGTTTCACCAACAAATTTAATCTAATGATAATACCTATGAATCAAGGGGCTTAAATTAACTAGTCCCTAACTTTTTGGGAATTCAATAACTGTTCCCCTACATGTGTCTTTTATTTACTAACCATTCATCATATCGAATAAAAAATATTATCTATAAAATATTTGTATTCCATAAAGAATACTGATTTAACAATATTTCCCTAAATAATCAAATAACGTTTCCCCAAAAAATCAAATAAAAATCAATGTAGGAACCAAACATAAAATGGTAAAGGATTTATGAAATATTAATATCGACAATAAATGATATGGTTAATTAGAAGAAATTAAATGACCATGGGAAATTGAATATTTTCCAGGAGAATAAAAAAGGAATCAAGAAAGATAATATGTATTCAATCCTTGGGTAAATTATTAACAAACCATCTAGAAAAATAATATGGATGGTATCAAAAAAATCCCAAGTGGATTAAAAATAGAGGGTCGTTGTCATTGATGAACAAAAATAAAATATTATTTAAAAACATTCTTCAAGAAAATATCCTTATTTATTTTGAAATACATTTTGAAAATCCTTTTCACTGAAAACAAATTTTGAGAAAAAAATTATTTATAAATAAAAATTTAGAATATTCAAATTAATCTTCAAATAAATGATGGTGGGTAAATCTCTACATTTTATATGAGGTAAATAAAATCATTTTTCATAGTAAAATATTTTAAAAATACCTTATTCCAAAATCAATAATTATATTCATTTGAAAGCATTGGTAAAAGAAAAAATGTGAAAAAATGAACATACTAAAAAATATTTAATTGGTAAAAAACATATTTTTTTTAAAAATCTCTTTAAAACTAGGAGTTTTAAAAGAATATGGGTTGTCCAACTAAAGAGTGGGTTAATTATAATTTTCTTAAAATCATTTTTAAAAAATTATATGTACCAAAGAGTGGAAAATTCTACTATTACTTTAAAAATGTCATGAATAACCATAGGGGAGGAAATTGAATGGAACCTAGTAATAATGGTTATATAATTTCTACTAATAGAAATGAATGATAATTAATATTTTTCTTGAGGAAAATAATTGGTAAACATTATAATGTTACCCATATCACTTTGAAAATTTTTAAATAATAATCCTTAGGATGGAAATACATTAAATTAAAGTTTTAGATTCCATGAAGAAAAAATTATTAATGATATAATATATGAAAAAGGGATATAGGTACACCACATGATATTAGTAAGTGGAACATTATAATTATCTCATGGATGTAAAAAGTCAGATGAGAATTTCTTACCATAAGTTAACTTTTGGTTGAAAATACTTTATATTAATATATATGGGTTTTAAGAATATTAATAGGTTATTACATATCTATATTCATGTTGATAATATAATATATTATCTTCTTATAATATCTTATTATCTGTTTCGTAACAATATTTCATTATTTTCACCATTTCTTGTCTTAATTACCTAGTTTGTAAAATTTGTTTTAACTTGTTATTTACTATTATTATCATAGTTTCATGATACCCAGAATTTAAACCATGATGTAAATTTAATATAAATTTATTATATATTTATTTAGAATAATCTGTAATATTTGGACAAATGAAATTGAATGCACCGTTCATGGAGATGATTGGTCGTACATAAGCATAGACGCTACATTTATTTCATTTCCATATTATAAGAAATAAAAGTAAATTATATATATCTATATGATAATAAAAGTATCTTATATATTTCATATATATTACATAGGGTTATTTAAATTATCCTTAACACATTCCATGTATACCATGAACGAATCTCATCACATTGATTGTGTGATAGTCTACACTTCCACAAACGATGCAATCCTATTTACAGAAAAATGAAATGTAATGGGTATGTGTTATTAAAGAATTTAATATGTGTAAAGACATTTAAAATATCATATATAAACATATATAGACATATTTTTCTTCATAATTACCAAACCTAAGATGTGGAATTGGAAAAATGAACAACAACATTTTGGGAGGCGGTAGTTTTCCATACAAAAAAATGGTATGTTTGATGCCCATTATATGGAAGTGTGTATATGTGTAGGTATAACCATTAATATAAAAAATTCATAGTATATTGAGGATATTAGTTTTATTATTTAACCATTTTATAAGAATAGTTTATGGAGATGATAAATAATTAAATGTAAAGATACTGAGGAAAGATGTTACTTATTTTTTGGTTAACTTCTTATTTGTTTGTTCCAAAGGACTTACTTGAATGGATTTATTACCAATATGATTCTTCAATGTTTAGGGGAGGGGTTTTGATGAGAAAAATAGGTTGATATTTCTTGATCAAATGTGGCTTTATATGTGTGAGGAAGTGGGAGGAGAGGAGACCTTTTTATAGTCTAGGAGGAGTGAATATCTTGTAAACTTGGGAAAAGGGATTCCCACCCATGTTTTTACAATTTAAAGTGGCTCAAATATTAGTTCAAATTCAATAAAATTTATGATGTAATTGATATATGACCATACAGTTGATTTTTGAGAAGTGTATAAGTCTTTTTCCCTTATATTTTATATTTAGACCATTGTTAAGCTTATTTTCACCTTATTCGTTGTAATTAATATTAATCACTTTCATTAATATTTTTGGGAAAAAACTAAGTTGAAAATTTTAGAAATTATAAATTTTTCTGATTCTAAGTATGGAATCTATTTTTTTAAATTACAATCACAAAAGTGGCATAATGTAGTTTGAATTTAGTCTTATAGAGGGTAAGACAATGCATGTTTTTAAATTAGAAATGTTCAGAAATTTGTATAGTTTTAAAACCAATTTAAATGTAGAATTGATTAAAATGACCTATATTGGATTAATTTATAAATATATTATCTAATTAAACATGAAAATCATTTTAAAATGTATATTAACACAGTAAATAAATTATGCTAAAAATACTTTTGAATTAAAATTATATATTTTTTATTATTTATTAAAATATGATACATCATAGAAAAATAAACAAAATTCATACTAACATAATTTTTATGTTTCAATTTATAATATTAATTTTATTTCGAATATAATATTTATAAAATTTCCCAAAATTGGATTTAAAATATGTTATCCATTAAAAGGAATTAAAAATGTCTTTATTAAAATATATTAATTTATGCAAAAATTGGGTTTGTTATTATCTTATTACTATAATATATATAATAGTAATATATAAAAAATTGATTTAATATATATATATTACCTTAATATCCCTCACCAATTGTAATTTATTTATCTTTTTAGGATAAAATAGTTTTTTGGATCATAAAAATATTTTTTTATAAAAACATTCCATTTAAATTAAATTGGTTCTTATATTAATTTTAATAAATTATTAACAAATGAATTAATTTTACATTTGTGAAAAAAATATATTTTAAAAGGTTAGTAATTATTATTAATAACTCATAATTTAATGACTTGGTTATATCTTTTTAAATGAATTAATAATATATTAATAATATACTGTTATTCAGTAAAACATGGTCTCCCATGTAACACTATCCATTGAAGAAACTCATTTTTGCATGCGACGTATGCTAACTCGCTGTCACATTTATAGAGAGATATAAAATATATGTAATTTATTTAAAATATTAATTATATTATAAATTATCATAATATTATATTCGATTACATTCTTGGTGTTACACTATCGAATACATGGATTATAATTTAGATTTTTGGGGAATTATATTCTCTCAACCTTGATTAAATTTTACCCTATTAATTTTAAATTTATATTTGTAATATATTATTTGTTTTTTTCTATATTTAAATCCAACATCATGAGAAGTGTTCGTGAAAACTCCTACAGAAAATAGGGAATGTGATGTACAAAGGTCATATGAACTAAAATATAAATGGCACTCTAAGTAGAATACTATTAGTTTAATGTTGAGATATGTACTTAGTGGAAAATCCTAAATATAAATTGAAACTAATTGAGTTCTTCAATCCCAAAAAAGTGAATTATCAACATAAATTTTATATCCATAAATCCATAAATATCTGATAGTTTAAAAGATAATCAGTTCTTAAAAAATTATAGTATTAAGAAATCATTTTTTATCCTTTTCATAGTTATGAGTAATAATTTTTCTGCCTACAAATACAATGTAATTCACATATTTAATATGTTTCTATGAATAGAATTTAAATTCATTGTTTTTACATTGATAAAATTATAATTCAGCCATTAATTCAAGAAATGGTTGTCCAAAAATTAGTTATTGATGCATAAATATCTTAAATTAATATTTAATGGATATTAAGGCCCATAAATTAGTTTAAAGTGAACTATTTGTATATAAATATTCACGAATTTTAATATGATTATGAAATTAATATCTAAACATAAAGAGATTCAGTACTAGTCATCACTAATATTTATTCAACAAAATTATCAACTAAAAAATTACTTATTAACAAGGACTTTGCATAGTTCAGTGGTTGGCGTGAAACAATTATCATCCTTCAGTCATAGGTTAATGTCTCATGGCCTTACCAAACATGAATGGTTATCACCCGACAAACAAGTTTTCATTTTCTAAAACAACATTAAAAAAATTTCAAAAATAAATATTATAGACATCCTTGAAATAATGTTAATCACTAAATCGGAATTTATGTGTGGTTTTAAATACAACATAAATTCATAAATACGTCACCCGTTTTATTAAAACATAGGTACTTCTTTAGTCCAAGGTTTAACCTAGGTCATTCATTTTAATTATTTATTCAAATACATTAAAATGGTTTATAAAGAAAATATGAATTATCCTAAACATGACCTCTAGGAGTGTGAAACCAAGTTTATAGTAAGACCCATTTTCTTGTTCCGGTCTACGTCCAGTTGTGCCTGAAAAACCTTGTAGGAGATGTACCCTAGGTACATATATTCTAACAAAAAATCTTTTTATAGTATCTAGACATAGATTCATTAATAGTATGAAACTCAAAATTTATAACTTTAAAAAATTCTTGTATATTCTATTACACCTATCTACAAATTCAAAATCAATCTTATGTTACCTAATCTATGATTTCCAAAATCATGTTTTGAAATATGATATTAAACATCCTCTGATACTAACTATATGCACTCAACCCTAGACATCATTGAGCTAAAATCCAATACCATTACATTGGTATGAATACAATGAATAAAATTCAAAAGTACTAATGATTCATGTAGTGTTTTTAATGAAAATAAATATATGAGTCTTTTATTACAAACCAATAAAAAATTTGTTGTAGATTTTTTTATTTAATGGATAGATTTATTCAATCTATAGTATCTTTGAATATATTTAATAGAATTATTATTGGATTCATAAACACATGAATGATGATACGGGTGAGATTAAATGCTCAGTAATGGTAAAGTATAGTGGAAACAATAATGATTCCATGAGAATAATAATTATGGCATGGTAAATTATAAGGACCTGGCCTTAAACCTTACTAAATCTTGAGTTATTTCAAGAATACACATTGAGTATCTTTTCAGGTTTAGAGTTTTATAGAATTGGATCATATATCATGAATTACATTCCACATTTAAACAAAGTGGATACATAAAAGATAGTATTCATTTTTTTCCCATCAACGGAAACATATTTAAAATAATACATGGATTCTTTATTGAATCTTCCGTGACACTATCATCATATCATATACCTATCCCTTGACCTGTGAAAAACATTTCAAAAACTTGGGATGAGAATAAAAAGCTCTGTAAGGGATATAATAATTCGGAAAGGAAACATTAGTACATGTATATATATGAATCAATGAAATCATACTTTACTCATAAAACATAATCATATTAACAAACCTCAAGAAATCATAAGATTTATGAATAAATCATAGAAATAATAAGACATAAAGGTGACTTGAGGCATTCATAACATTCTTACGTACGGAGTAACCCTCATGGTTACGTTTGGAATCCCCATCACAATATATTCCATAAATCTCTTCAGAAAATCCTTAGAGTGAAACTCCTTCACATAACCCAATGCATTGGAGAGCTATATCGGGCTCACCCGCCCTAAGTTTATCACGGAACCATCCGTCTTCATAAACATTTCCCAAGAACCATAACATAATCACATCACATAACTTAAGAATAAAGGAATTATAACATTCCCATATTTCAATAACAATATAACCTTTTAAGATATTGAAATAATGAATCCATTCTAAAAATCCATTTTCAACACCATTTGAAACCATTTAATAATGAGATTTTTGAATCAAAGTGTCCCATACCACTATGATGATTTTAAAATTTTAATCCATTAATATCCATATAAATAAATCCTTAAATCCATTTTGAAAACATGGATATTAATGAGAAATATTTATAAGAATAAATCTATAAAACCTTTAAAATGATATTTTAGTTAAAGGGTTTTTAACAAAATGAGAGACACATGAATACAATAATTGTGGAATAACATTTAAGAGTAACTTTATAATATCATGAGAATAAAGGGATTCATGATATAATATTCCAAAGGATAGTATATACACCATATAAGCGTGAAGAGGTTCATAACAACAATGAATTCTTAATAGAAATGTAAAATGAGATGAAATTCATTATAAAGAAGGTATCCCTAAATTGAGGATAAATCAATCTCATAATTATGTGTGACAGATATAAATACTCCCTATATAAGTGGATATTAAGTGTAAAAAAATCAAAGGTCATTCACACATATTCAAAGGATGACATACGCAATAACTACATGTTGACCCCAAAGAAATCGAAATTGGGTTATGAAGTTCCCTTGGTGAAATTCGACAGCCTAACAATGTAACTTTAAAATTCCTAAAATTAGTTTATGAGAGAGAAAATGATATCTCATCACTTGGACATAAAATTTACATCAATAAGGATATAGAAGAATATATCCCAACATAAAAATATGTAAATTAAAAGACATAACAAAATAAGTCTTTTAAAAATAGGAGGGTGAAATGTTCCCTTACCGATTTGGGTAACTTTCGAAACATTCACCCCATGAAAGAAGGACCGTACAACGTTGATCTAAACACCCACAAATGAAATTATATTTCAAAAAGAGTAGAATAATGGGAATTACATACACCACTCAAAAAAATAGTGGCAAATGTCGCATAAGTCTCATGGTAATAAAAGTGATAGGAAAAATCCCTTACAAAAACTCGGCAGCCTAACATCACCACTTAAAACTTCCAAAAAAAGTATTTATGAAATAAAATATGGTCCATATTCATTTGAACATAAAAATTATAGAAATTTTAATATAAAAGAATATCCCCCATCATATGAAATAGGATCTTAAAGTAAGTTACATAAAAACGATTACTTAAAAAGAAAGAGAGAGGTAGGATCCCTTACCTCAAGTCCAACTTGTCTTGTTCGTTTCTTTATATTCCCGAATAATAAAATTTGGTCAATTTATAATTGATTAAGGTACTACTTTAAATATTATTATTCAGTTCATATCACATATTATAATGTTATAATAATTGGTCAATAATGTGAGTTCATATCAGACGTTTTTGTCGATGTTTGGTACATGAGTCAAAAATGAACTTGTGTGAAAATGATTGTCCATGTAGTTAAAAGTAAATCATCTCCAGAATAGTATTAATTATTTAAATATAATATATATCCAATACATATTTATTTTATAATATTCCATAATATTTGGATATAAAAAGAAATGAAATGCACCGTTCATGGAGACGGAAGGCCGTACGTACGCATGAACGCTACTTTCATTTCTTTGTCATATTAATGGAATTAAAAATAATTGAGAGATATATATTATAATTACAGTATAATATATATGTTTTATAGGTCACATAAGTTCTTTAATTTTATTCTTTATATGTTCCATGTATTGCATGAATGAGTCACGTCACTTGAGGGTGCGGTAGTCCACACTTCCTCGTGTGAAATTATCGCATTTGCACAACATGAAAAGCATAATTGTATCTTTTAAATATATAATACAGAAGCATATGGAAATCATAAATACCATATATATAATAAATGAAATACAGTGACATCATAATGTCCACCGTGAAAGGTGTTAAGAGAAGATTGAACAATCATCGTTTCGTGAGGTAGTATTTCGCCATCCACAGAAACAGTATGTTCATTAACCATTAGTCAGAGGTGTGTGTATGTGTAGCTCAAATACTTCACATAAAAAAATCCTAGTATAATTAATATACAGGTTTTGTTACAAAATAATGGGATAAAAAGAGTTTAGGGATTTGGAGAAGCAATATCAAACAAAAGAACACAAGTGAAGACACTACCTTTAAATCTGGTAACTCCTCTTGGTTTGATCCAATAGGGTTTATTGAAGAGAATTATGAAAAAGGAAAGGCTTTAATGATGAACATAGGGATTTTAAGAGATAAAATGTTCAGGGTTTGGCCGAACCAAAGGCTTGAAAGGTGTGGGTAAGGTGGTAGAGGTGGGGTCCTTTTATAATAGAATAGGAGCGGCACTCTTGGAATGTTATAAAATATTACTTTATTATAATTTTTTTTCGGATTTTAAAGGTCCAAAAAGGATATATCTCTAGGATAAGGTGATAAGGTTTCGAAATCCACCTATCCTATAGGTTTGTGACATGTTTAAGACTTATATTTCACACTATTTTGTCATTTTATTTAAATCTTTCATTTATGAGGTAATCACTACATCAGCACGGTGTCAAAAATAAATTACTTTATTTATTGTCTAAAAATTATAAAAAAATATCATGATGTAAGATATCTTTTCATATTTTAAATGAATATTTATAGTCAAAAATATGACTTGTATAACCCCATGTAAAAATTGTTTTATTAAAACAATACATGTTTGTGACATTTTAATTTTAACTTTAAATAAAATGTTATTAATGTACTTTTCCATCCAATGTGGCTCTATGGGGTCTCCAAGTTGACCCATGGATTGTCTTGGTCGGTCATGAATCATCCAATAAGGGTAGGACATGTTTCAAGATTATTTAATATTATTATAACATTATCTTTACCGTAAATTACACTAATTACGTTTAATCGTGATTAATAAAACTTAAAAGTTACTATTAAAAAAAAAATTATTTTAATTTAATTGAACAACATTTTACTTATTAATGACAACCCTGTACGTCGGGTTTTTGAAAATAAAATCACAGAAGTGGTAAAGTTTCATTTAAACGAAAAATCAGTTTCTTTAACTACCACTTAGTGGTTTCACAATTAATCAAAAATTGATGTTTTTCAGAAAAATACCAAAAATTCACCCTAAGCTATATTTGATATTCTGAATTCAAAAATGATGTCTACTTTAAAAAATTAAAAATATATAAGTTGCATTAATTAATTTAATAATTCATTCTCGCTGTCAAAACAATAGCTTGGTTTTAAGAAACAATATCTATTAAAAGATAGACACGAGTTTAAGTCCAATTTCAAAGTGAAATTAATTTCAATGACCACCATTGGATGAAGTGCTAAAAATATATTCTAAATACACATTAATATCAATTAAAAAGATAATCTATCCATATAAATAAATCAGATTAAAATGAGGTTTTGAATTAAAATGCAACATTTTAACTAAAAATGATCTTTATCGGAAAAATAACAAAAATTTACACAAAGTAAATTTTTTTGTCCAGATTATAAAGAAGAATTTTATTTTTTCAAATAAAACATATAAAATTGTCAAAATTATATTTAAAAAGGGTTCTCCATCAAAAGGCAGTTAATTGACCTTTTAAAGAATATTAGAAGATTTATACTTAAAATTGGATTTATATGCATTTTAAGCCTCTAACATCTATTGGATAAATGTAAAAATATTTAACAAACATATTTAATAATTTTGTGGATATTTATTTTCATTCTATCCATTACAACAGCTAGTCATTCACTATTATAATATTATTATATTATTAGTGTGGAACATTAGATTTCAAAGAAACTCGTTGTTGCATATTGGGTACGCCATCGAGCATTGCATTCCCTTTAAAGTAGTATTAATATTTTATTCAAAAATGTGGATAAATATGAAAATGTCATATTATTTATTTACCTGGGGTGTTACATCCTTCCCCCCTTTTGGGAATTGCATCCTCACAATTTTAAAATTGGGCTCGGAAACATCATTTAAAGTCCCACATTAGAAACAGAGTCGGTAAAAAATCACTTTAAAAGAATGAAAGTGAAGTACAAAGGTCACCCGAGTTAACCCATACTAGGATTACATATAGGAAAACATGGATATAGAAGAAAAAGAAAAGGGTTTTTTTGAGGGAGAGTGATAGAAAACATGTTTAAGAGAAAGTTAAACCCAAGAAAATCACAAACTTGTGGTGGGTTAAACGGTATTCGATTCCCCAGTAGGAAAAGTTAATAGACAACAATTTTGTTTTACATTACTTTTAATTGAGGAATTTATTTTTGATCTTAAGGAAACATACATACTTGTCATGTTGAATTTCATCTTTTACAATATTTCTTAAAGAAACTCATATTTTCCCCAAATGATGAGTATTTAGGAAGACTTTTTCACATTAAGAGTACTATAATCAACTTCTAGTGAATCACCTAATCCACATAAAAGAACTATATACTTCCCATGTCTTCAGACATTAACCGAAACTAAAACCAAAAAAGGTTAGTATGAGATCAGATAATACCCAAAAAGGATAATCCTTTATAAAAAATCTATTCTTAATCTCCAAATTTTTTCAAACAATACCCAAAGTTCAACAAACACCATTCAATAAACATTTATCCATAAAATTCTTCAAAGTAATCACAACTAATATTGAAACCCAAATCTCTGAAGGATTTAATCACATAGTCTTACAAGATAAACCTTACCATTTATCCCCAAATAACATCAGTTACTCTTAAAGTCTCATATTGAAAAGTAAGTAACATAATCACATATCCTCCATGATAGGTTAATAATTTACATTGATAACAAAAAATAAACTTATTCTAGATTCATAAGATCACATAACTAAAAATAATTAGTCAAACTAACCAGGGAATTAACATAGTCTAGTGGTAGGTGATAAATACCAATCACACTTTGGTTAAAGGTTCGATTCCCGCAACTTTGTCCGACGCGACGGGTTGTCAAACGGTCTGCTTGTTGTCCTTTTTAAAAAATTATATAATTCTTAATACATTCCCCAAAACGAGATAAAATATTTAAAAAAACCATAACATAATTTAACCTCATGTTTATCTCATGCCTTCCATTTTCCATCAAAACGTATAGTAACGCATAATTTCCTCAAAAGTAAGGACCATATAAACGCTAATGGTTAATTTTATAATTATTACCTGAACGTCCACATCGAGCTGCTCATCTCATACATGATGCATTTGAGAACTCACCACGTTTCAAGTGGTTGATCATGACTCTTGATAGTTGGTTTAGAATAACCATGAGATTTCTCATTGAATCCCCCATTTCATCCAGTCTCTTAATTAGAGAATCACCATTGTTTCCTTCAAACCCATTGTCACTTTGGTTCCCGCTAGATCCATCCATTTACTAAAACCAAAAATTTCAGTGTGAGTATATCAAAAAAATCATCATGTACTAAAGAGGAAGATAAAAACTAAGATATAATTATCCATGTTATCTCAAACTCATTCCAAGTTTCATTAAGAACAATGAATCTATCTAATATAATAACCATTGTGGTTATACACAACCTATCACTTATGCTTAAAAAATACTCTAACCTCTAAAGTTATGTAAACCGACCTCTGATACGAACTATAAGGACCCAACCTTAAACCTTACTTAATCATGAGTTATTTCAATAATACACATTGAGGATTTTTCAGGTTTCAAGTTTTAGATAATTAGATCATATATCATGAATTACATTCCACCTTTAAACAACGTGGTTACATAAAATATAGTATTAATTTTTTCCCATCAACATAAATATATTTAAAATAAAACAAGGATTCTTTCTTGACACTTCCTTGACACTATCATCATATCATGTACCTTTCCCTTGACATGTGAAAAACATTTCAAAAACATGGGATGAGCATAAAAATCTCTATGAGGGAGATAAAAATTTGGAAAGGAAACATTAGTACATGTATAAATAAGAATCAATGAAATAATACTTTACTCATAAAACATAAGCATGTTAACATACCTCATGAAATCATATGATTTATGAATAACTCAAAGAAATCATAAAACATAAAGGTAACTTGAGGCATTCATAACATTCTAACGTTGGGAGTAACCCTCATGGTTACGTTTGGAATACCCATCGCAATATATTTCCTAAATATCTTCGGAGAAACCTTAGTGTGTAACTCATTCGCATTACCCAATACATTGGAGAGCTATATCGGGCTCACCCGCCCTAAGTTTATCACAGAACCACCTGTCTTCATAAAAAATTCCCAAGAACCATAACATAATCACATCACATAACTTAAGAATAAAGGAAAGATGACATTCTATATTGCAATAACAATATAACATTTTAAGTTATTGAAATAATGAATCCATTCTAAAAAACCCTTTTGAAAACCATTTGAAACCATTTATTAATGATATTTTTGAATCAAAGTGTCCCATACCACTATTAATATTTTAACATTTTAAACCATTAATATCCATATAAATAAATAATTAAACCCATTTTGAAAATATAGATATTAATGAGAAATATTTATAATAATAAATCAATAAAACATTTAAAATGATATTTTAGTTAAAGGGTTTTTAACAAAATGAGAGACACATGAATACAATAATTGAGGAATAACATTTAATCATAACTTTATAATATCATGAGAATAAAGGGATTAATGATATAATATTCCAAAGGATAGTATATACACCATATAAGAGTGAACTGGTGCATAACAACAATAAAGTCTCAATATAAATGTAAAATGAGATGAAATCCATTATAAAGAAGGTATCCCTAAATGAAGGATAAATCAATCTCATAATTATTTGTGAAAAATATAAATACTCCCAATATAAGTGGATATTATGTGTAAAAAAATCAAAGGAGATTCAAACATATTCAAAGGATGACATATTCAATTACTACATGTTGAACCCAAAGAAATCGAAATTGGGTTAAGAAGTTCCCATGGTAAAATTCGACAGCCTAACATCGTCATTTTAAAATTCATAAAATTATTTGATGAGAGAGATAATGGTATCTCATCACATGGACATAAAATTTAAATCAATAAGGATAAAGAAGAACATATCCCAAAATAAAAATAGGTAAATTAAAAGACATAAAAAAATAAGTCTTTTAAAAATAGGAGGGTGAAAGGTTCCCTTACCGATTTGGGTAACATTCGAAACCTTCACCCCATGAATGAAGGACCGTACAACATTGATGTGAACACACAAAAAAGAAATTATATTGAAAAAAGAGTAGAATAATGGGATGTACGTACACCACTCAAAACAAATAGTGGCAAATGGAGCATAAATCTCACATGAATAAAAGTGGGATGAAAAATCCCTTACGAAAACTCGGCAGCCCAACGACGCCACCTAAAACTTCCAAAAAAAGGATTTATGAAATAAAATATGGTATCTCCTCATATGAAAATAGAAATTACATAAATAGGAATATAAAATAACATCCCCCAACATAAGAAATAAGATCTTAAAATAAGTTACATAAAAAAGAGTACTTAAAAAGAAAGAGAGAGGTAGGATCCCTTACCTCAAGTCCGACTTGTATTGTTAATTTCATTATATTCCTGAATAATAAAAGTTGGTCAATTTATAATTTATTAATGTCCTCCTTTAAATATTATTATTAATTTCATATCACATATTATAATTTTATAATAATTGGTCAATAATGTGGTTCATATCAGACATTTTTGTCGATGTTTAATACATGAGTCAAAAATGAACTTGTTTGAAAATGATTGTCCATGGAGTTATAAGTAAATCATCTCCAGAATATTAATAATTATTTAAATATCATATATATCCAGTAAATATTCATTTTATACTATTCCATAACATTTAGTGACAAAAAGAAAAGAAATGCACTGTTCAGGGAGACGGTAGGCCGTACGTATGCATGAACGCTACTTTCATTTCTTTGTCATATTAATGGTATTATAAATAACATAGAGAGATATATATTATAATTCCAGTATAATATATATGTTTTATAGGTCACATAATTTCATTAATTTCATTCTTTATACCTTCCATGTATTGCATGAATGAGTCACATCACTTGGGAGGGCGGTAGTCCACACTTCCTCGTGTGAAATTATCGCATTTTCACAACATGAAAAGCATAATGGTATGTTTTAAATATAAAATAAAGAAGAATATGGAAAAAATAAATACCATATATATTATATATAGAATACAGTGACATCATAATGGCCACCATGAAAGGTGTTAAGAGAATATTGAACAATAATCGTTTCGGGAGGTAGTAATTCACCTTCCACAGAAAGAGTATGTTCTTTAACCATTAGACGGAGGTTTGTGTATGTGTAGCTAGAATAATTCACATAAAAACATCCTATTATACTGAAGATACTTTCTTTGTTAAAAAATGAAAGAATAAAAATAATGTAGGGGTTTGGAGAAGCAAAATTAAACAAAAGAACACAAGTGAAGACACTACCTTTAAATCGGGTAACTCCTCTTGGTTTAAACCAAAAGGGTTTCTTGAAGAGCATTATGCCAAAGGTGAGGATTTGATGATGAGGATAAGGATGTGGAGAGATGAAATTGGAAGGGTTTTTAGGAGAGAAAGTCTTGACAGGTGTTGGTAATGTGGTAGATGTGTGGGCCTTTTATAAGAGAAGAGGAGGGGCACTCTTAGAAAGTTATAAAATATTACTTTATTATAAAATGATTTTCGGATTTGAAAGGTCCCAAAAGGACTTATTCATAGGATGAGGTGATAAGGTTTCGAAATAAACCCATACAATAGTTTTGTGACAAGTTTAAGACTTATATTTCACCCTATCTTCTCATTTTATTTAAATCGTTCATTTATGAGGTAATCACTGCATCATCACGTTGTCATAATTAAATTAATTAATTTAATGTCTAAAAATTATAAAACAAATATCATGATGTAGGAAATCATTTTATCTTTCAAATTAATATTTACAGTAAAAGATATGACTTTCATAACCCCATGTAAAAATTGTTTTAGTAAAATAATACATGTTTGTGACATTTTAATTTTAACTTTAAATAAAAAGTTATTAATGACATTTTCCATCCAAATTGGCTCCATGGGGTCCCCAAGATGACACATGGATTTTATTCTTCGTCCATGACTCGTAAAATAAGGGTAGTCCATGTTTCAAGTTCATTTAAAATTATTATAGCATTATATTTACCTTAAATTACACTAATTACCTTGAATCACGATTAATAAAACTTAAAAGTTACTGTTCACCAAAAATTATTCCAATCTCATTGAAACAAATTTTACTTATTAATGAAATCTAGGTATGTCGGATTTTTGAAAATCAAATCACAGAAGTGGTAATGTTTCATTTAAACGAAAAATCAGTTTCTTTAACTACCACATAGTGGTTTCACTATTCATCAAAAATTGATGTTTTTCAGAAAAATACCAAAAATTCACCCTAAGATATATTTGATATTCCGAATTAAAAAATGATGTCTATTTTAAAAAATTACAAATATATAAGTTTCATTAATTAATTTAATAATTCGTTCCTGCTGTCAAAACAATAGCGTGTTTTGAAGAAACAATATCTATTAAAAGATTGACACTAGTTTAAGTCCAATTTCAAAGTGAAATTAATTCCAATGACCACCATTGGATTATATGGTAAAAATATATTCTAAATAAACTTTAATCTCAATTAAAAAGATAATATATCCATATAAATAAATCATATTAAAATGAGATTTTGAATTAAAATGCAACATTTTCACTAAAAATGATCTTTATCGGAAAAATAACAAAAATTTACACAACGTAAATTTTGTTGTCCATATTCTAAAGAAGGATTTTATTTTGTCAAATAAAGTATATAAAATTGTCAAAATTATATTTAAAAAGGATTCTCCATAAAAAGGCGGTTAATTGACCTTTAAATGAATATTATAATATTTATGCTTAAAATTAGATTCATTTTCATTTTAAGCCTCTAACATCTATTGGATAAATGATAAAATATTTAACAAACATATGTAATCAATTTTTAGTTATTTCTATTCATTTAATCCATTACAAGAGCTAGGAATTCATTATTATAATATTATTATATTATTAGTGTGCAACGTATGATTTCGAAGAAACTCGTTGTTGCGTATTGGGTACGCCATCAAGCATAGCATCCCCTTTAAAGTAGTATTAATATTTTATTCATAAATATGGATAAATATGAAAATGTCATATTATTTATTTACCTGGGGTGTTACATAAATAACATAACCCACATCTCATATACTCAATAAACTAAAAATGAAATGTATCCATAGATATGTTGATGAAAAAAATCATGGATGAATAATAAACAATTCTAAATAAAGTAAATGATTAATTTTTGGATTTTTAGCCTAAAGAACATTAAAACCTTTATTGTCAATATATATCATCTGAAGAGTTTAAAAATATGTAGAAACCCGTATATTCTTCTTAGAGACAAACTGTAAGTGTTTGTCTCAAATTAATTTCATCTCACGAGACTACCTATGCATTTAGGAGCTTATATTAACTGGTCCCCAACCCATAAGTAATTCCAAAAATTATCCTAAACATGTGTCTTCATTATCATAATCATTCCTCATATAAAAAAATATGCCTTATAAACTATCCGTGTTTAATAAACAATAAATATTTATTAATATTTTCCTAAATACTCAAATAAATGTCAATTTAGATACCATATTTAAAATGTTATAAAATTTATGGAATACAAATATAGATGGTAAATGATATGAATAACTAGGGGAAATTCAATGTTCAATGGATATTGAATATTTCAAGGGGAATCACAAATAAATCATGGAAGTGATTGTAAATACTATATTTGGAAAAGTAAACCATAAACCATACATTGGAATAATAATGTTGGAATCAATTCAAAATATCCCAAGTGGATTAATAATACATGGTTGTTTTCATTAATGAATGGAAATAAAAGTTCTTTTAAAGACATTTTTATGGAAAATATCCATTTAATTATAAAATATTTATTAAAACCAATTTTGAAAAATAAAATTTGAGAAACATTTTCCTTAAATTTTATCTTTTAAAACATGCAATGGATTCATCAAATAAATGATAGTGGATAAATCCATACATGTTATACAAGGTAAAAAACATTATAGTTGCTTGAAAAATATTAAAAAAGTGACTTTTTAGAAAGAGATAAAAAGGTTACATTGTACACATGGGTAATAGAAAAAATCATAAAAATTATTCTACTAAATAATTTTTAAAATTTTGAATTTTTTTGAAAAACTTTTTTAAACACATTATTTTTAGAAGAAAACAGGTTCTCTAACTGAAGAGAGACTGAAATTTGGTTTTCATAAATACATTTTATAAAAATATTAAAGTACTAAAGAGTGGGAAGTGTTAATATTACCTGAAAATGGTCATAAATAACCATATGATAGGAAAATTAAGGGGATTATAGAGGAATGTTAATATAATTTTATCAAATGGGATTGAAATATCATTAAAATTATTCTCATGGAAAATAATCCTCAAACACTTCAAAGTGTCCTATATGAGTTTGAAAAATTTTAAATCATAATCATCATGATGGAATAACATTAAATGAAAGATTTATATAACATTAAAATAATATTATTAATGATATTATTTATAAAAAAGGGAAGTAGGTACCCCACATAGATGAAGTAAGTGGTCAACTTGACATTTATCTTGCATATATAAAATATGAGATAAAAATACTTTATCTTAGATTTCCATTCAAGTAAAAATCCAAAAACAATTAATATAAATGTTTTAGGAGTGTTAAAATTTATTAAACGACGATATTAAAATTTATTATATAATATATTATATTCTTATAATATTTTATTACCCCTTTGATAACAATATTTTATTATTTTTACTATTTTTGGCATAAATTACAACGTTTGTCGAGTTTGTATTAAATTGTATGTGGTTGTTACAATCTTGGTTTAGTAATCTCAAGAATTTTAAACATGATGTAAATATAATATATAATTTTTATATTTTTATTTATAATAATATATAATATTTGTAAATAATAAATGAAATACACCATTCCTAGAGATGGTAGTCGTACGTATGCATTAACCATAATTTCATTTCCTTTCATTTTTAAAGAATGAAAAGTATATTATATATATACATCATATAATAATAATATTATATATATTTCATATTAAATTAAATTTTTATATTAAAATCATAATTAATACATTCCACATATAGTATGAACCAGTCACACTTCTTTGCGGCGATGGTAGTCCAAACGTCCACAATTGATGATATCATATTAATAAAAAATGGGATGTATAATGGTATGTGTTGTAAAATAAATAAGTAAGTATGAATGAATTATTAGTATCATATATAACATATATTAATATAATTTCCATCATAACTTTATACCATAAGAGGTGGTGATGGAAAAATGAACAATATCATATCATGAGGCAGTAGATCACCGTACACAAAAACGATAAGTTTGTTACCCATTAGATGGATGTGTGTGTTAGTGTTAATTGAAACCACAAAAAATAATATCCAATTATATTTTTGATACTGGTTTTTATATAATCATGGATTACTAAGAGTTTATTGAGTGGATAAATAAATAAAACTAAATATCTTGAAGAAATATGTTACATCTTCTTGGGGTAAATCATTTTGGTTTGTACCAAGGCAATATCTTGCATGAATTTATGACCAATAAGAGGATTATAGGATTATGAGAGGTATTTTTAGGATCTATTTTTAATGATATCCATTGATGAAAAGTCAATTTATAGATGCGGGGAAGTGGGAGGAGAGTAGGCCATTTTATAACTGAGGAAGAGTGTCACTCTTGTTATTTATTTGAAAATGGAATTCCACCAAACAAAATTCCATTTAGATTATATAAAATAATAATAAAAAATATATAAAAGGTATTATATGGTGAAAATATAAAAAAATGGATTTTGGAAAAGTTTCTAGTTTAATTTGTCCCATATGTTTATGTTTTAGCCCCTTGTTTAGCATATTGTCACCTTAACCATTGTAAATAATTTTAATCGATTTGAAAAATATTTTTTGTCAAAAAACTAATTTTAAAATATAATAAAGCACATGAGCCTCATCTCCATTGGTGTGGACTCTTTAAGTACATCCAAGTGACCCGAGATCAAATCCAGGTGGATTCTAATTTCTGGGTTACTGTAGAAGTAATGTAGTAGGTATTGTAGTTGGAACTATATAGGTTACTATAGAAGGAACTATTGGTAACTATAGAAGCCCAGAATATTCCCCCGTTTGGAACTTTAGGCCACCGAATTTTTCCATGAGTCTTTCAATCCCTTTGGGACACCTAGGCCTTCGGGTCAGTGAGTCCTTCGGGCCCCCTCAAGTCCTTCGGGCCACCTTATATGTAGATGAAAACCAGAGAAGCTACAAGGAAAAACCATCAGAAGGAGGAAAATCAAGGAAAATTCCCCATATTAGAAGCTAAACAGATTACATGAATGAGAGGGTATGGCACCTGCCATTGGGACAAGCCTGTGCATGCACGGGAAAGCCTAGCCTAATAGCTAGGTGAAGGTGGATTTCTGATTTCACGATGAAGATGCTGAGGATGAGTAGTTACAAGTAGATTGTTTGGGTTGTATTTTATTTTTGAAGCCTATGGTAAATGTATTCCTCTATGGCCTATGTGCCATGTAATACTTACCCCTATGGGCTTTATAAGGGTTCCACCTCACCCCTTGAAAGGTGTATTATCAAAAATTAATAAAAAATGAAGTTCTTTGGGCCATTGGAGGACATATAATAAATTATAAATTATTATTATTAAAAATATGGAATCATTATTTTGAAATTACAATCACTTAATAGGAAAAAATTAATTTAAATTTAATCCATCAGACAGGATGACCATGCATGTTTTTAAAGTGAAAATGTTTAATAGTTCACTATGTTTTTATATAAAATATGAAAGTGAAATTGATTACAATGACCTAAACTGTATTAATTGATAAATAATTAACCTAATTAAAATTTTAAACAATTTAGTAATATATTTCATCTCTATAAATAAATAATCTCAAAACGTAGTTTTGTAATAAAATTTATTATTTTTCACTATTCCCTAAAAAATTAAACTTCATAGAAAAATATAAAAATTTACCATGGAAAAAATTTTATATTTATATTTAAAATAATAAGTTTATTTTGACATAAAATATTTATAAGTGTACCAAAAATTGTATTTAATATATGTTCACTACTAAAAGGTGGTAAAAGTGACTTAATAAAAGTATAATATTCTATGCGTAAAATTATGTTTGTTCACATCTTTTTCTTATAAAATTTATCGAATGAATATCAGATTTGATAGAATATATATATATATATATAAGGAATTGTGATTAGTTAAATTTATCACATTAAAATAGTCTTATGAGTTTAAAAATTGTTTTCTTATAGAAACAGTCAATTTATATTCAATTACTTCTTATATTAATTTCTAATTAATTAATGACTAATTAATTAATTTTATATTTGTGTAAACCATATAATTTAATATATTTTTTAATATTACGTAAAAATTATAATTTAGCATCTAGGTTATTTCTAATTATTAGAAAAAATTATATATTAATAACATATTGTTATTTGGTAAAACATGGTCTTGTGAGTTACATGAGCCATTGGAGAAACTCATTGTTACCTATTATATATGCTAACTCAGCGTTTCATTCATTGAAATATCTAAAAGACATCTAAATTATATGAAATATAAAATATATTATACTTCATCGGGATATTATATCCCTTTACGTACTTGGAGTTAAACTATCAAAACTAGTGTACCTACTTTCAATTTTCGGGGTGTTACATATATTCAAATTTTTTGGGGATTTAGATATGAGAACATTTGTGAAAATCCATGGACGAAGTCTAATGTTTTGATGATATCTTGTTGTTTTGTAAAATTATTAACTATGAGGTTTTTCGGAAATATCATCCATGTTTGGATACTAAAAGTAGTTGTAGGATATAGAATAGATTTTCCTAGGGTTAATAACCTATAAAAGGGTTATTTGGGTACTAAATCATTAGTCTCCTAGTGCATGAAAGATATGAATAATGTTATACCTTGTTTGAAACTACCTTGGTGTTTCTTTAGGGAATCAAATTCACCTTGAATATTTTTATGAAGTATTTAGGAATTATATTAACTAATTTAGATAGAGAACATAATATTTAACTGAATATAGGTACCTAAGGATTGAACAAAGTGAATCATGGGTTTATCCTAAAGTATCATATGTTAAAAATAATTGTTTCATAAAGAAAAAAATATTTAGATTAATGTTTTCATATTAATGTTTTTATGTTCATATTTTTTATATTGTCCTAACCAATTGTTAGTATTTGGTTGAAACATGGTATCAAAAAATAAAGAAGAGAAATATATTTTCCTTGAAATAAATATGTATAAAAACCAAATAAGTTTTAATATATAAATGGTTAAAATAATTCTATATCGTTTTTATGGAAAATTTATGTTCTATAGTCTTAGAATGGGAATTTTTATTGAAATATTTATAATCATGATGATCATAGAAATTCTCATTAGTGAGTGATATTTGTCGTTGATATTTTGATAAATTCTTAATGGTAGGAGGAATATATAAAACATCATTAAAATGTTCCTTATTTTTTTGGTTTATGTATTTTAAATCATATATTAAAGAGTATCGATAACCTTAAAATGAGATTTTATGGTGATTTTATATTTTCAGGATAAAAACTATCAAACACATGAATGAAGTTTGGATGACACTTAAATGTAACATACACCTAACATTGGGATAATAAATGGTGTCTTGATTTTAATGAATTAAGTTATATAGAAATTGGTAACTTTGGTATTGATAATTTAATCTTGTTATGTTTTATGTTAATATAATTTTTGGGGATATGATATATAGAAAATAGTGTGTAACTATATAAACTCATGTTAAATACCATTTGGTGGTTAAATATAGAGTTAATTTTCGGATGAATATATATAATCATGTTTTGATTTAATTTCATTAAGATTATAATAGGATTTGGGAAAGGAATGTTATTGAGACTATATGATTAGTCTAAATTCATACATGGGTATATGATTTTGGGATTGGTTGATGTTGTTTTATAAAGGACAAATTAAATTTTAAGAGAATAGATTTCAATGAGTTATTTTTCTAGAATATTTTATGAATGTTCTTTATAATTTTCTATCTCTATTTTGAGGATTAGTTTAATAAGTATGAGATGACCAAATTCCATATATCATAGGTTGAGCCAAGAATGGTGTATGTTATAAATAGGGTGATATAGATTGAACCGTGTCTGATAAAATTTTATTTATAAGAACTATAATATATCATGATAGCTATATAATGTTATAAATCTTTAGGTCAAATTTTTTGAATTCTATTCATGATAATTCCATTATATTGATCACCAATCATGTTAACTCTTTTGGTAGTAGTATTGGTTAAATATATAATAAACCATGGGTGTGATTAATAATTTAGGGATTACCATAGAGAACAACCCAAAAGAATGTGATATTTATTGAGAAACTATATGATTATGAAAAACAGTCTATCATAGAATATGATTACCATAGTGAAAATAGTCAAAGTACCAAACACACTAAGGAAGGTAAATATGGATTCTCATGAATGATCAAAGGGTCAATGTGGGAGAAAGTCCTAAACAATCATGCGAAGATGGAGATGTATATGAGATTACTACTAATGAATCAGAGAGTATTTTTTCAAAAAATCTGTTCCATATACCTTGGTCTTGTAATTTTTTACCAACATTCATATATTGATATATAAATAGAATCACCTAGTGGTATTATTATCATATAAATTATTTTTATTGTTTGTGGGAAGTTATTCCTTAGGTATCTTGATCTTATTAGAATTCTATGTGAAATTAGGAATGGGTTATATATATTTATAAATTGATTATATTTTTTTAATATATATTAATACCATTCAACATCCTAAATAAACCCATGATCCTCTAGTAGAATATAGTTAATTATGATTTCCAAATAGAAATTACTCTCATCTCATGAGTCAAATTTTTAGGGAACCATATATTTAGGGGAGAGAGAATATTACACACATAAATTATAATATAAGATTACCTTTCAATAAGTAAATGTGGTTGATAGTTTTATCTACCAGCACCATTGAACATGAATGAAACCATGCTATATTTCGATAAAATATAAATATTTAAGTGTAACTATTAAAATTTTAGTTTTTTAATTAGAAATAATTAATAAGAGTAGCCTCTTTATGAATTATATGTGTATATAAAATAAAGGAAAAATTTAAAATGAATAAAATTTAGTGAGTTTTCTAAAAATGACGAGTAAGATCATTCATTTCAATGAAAAGTATTTTTATAAAAAATTATTTTATTCGATACTTATTTATAATTCAATAAGCATGAAATTAAGGATAAATTATGATCAATATTAATAATTAGTTAAATTTAATTTAGTTAATAGATTATTTCAAATAATAATATTAATAATTAATTTTGGAAAATTACATCGTCAAATTAAAATGATCTTTTAATTATATTTTATGATTTTATTCAATGAAATATATAATTGTTTTAATTAAAAATTAACAAAAATAAACTTCATTTCTAATTATTCAAATCATGATTGACTGTGTATAATGTATTGATATTTTTTTTGAAAGGGTAACCATTTATTTGGAAAATACGGGTCTAAAACCGATTTTAGTATGACTTTGTCACTATATAAGAATGACCTAAAAATTTATAAAACCTTTTAGGTAATAAAATATGAATTTTATGAATAGTATTATTCATTTTCAATTATATATTATTCGTTAAAAACAAATTGAAAACAATTTTATGAATCAATAAAATGTTACCCTGATATTGAAGCACTTTTTGGTATTTTCTTTTAATTAAATCAGTTTCATGGGATATTTAGTTTTTTAATAAATTAGGATCTTCAAATCCTTTATTTTTTATATAATAATTAAATTTATGTCTTCAAAAAATTTATGCATTATAATTTTGGATTATATATAAATATAAATTGTAAATAGTATATTTCTCTAAAAAGTATTTTTAAGTGATTAAAATGTATTTATTTTGAAAAAAATATTAACACCATTAGATATTCTATTTGACATAATTTCTCAATTTTTAAATTATTCATATCAAATTTGTAAAGAATTTAAACGTTACTATTTTTAATTAAATATAATCACTGTGGTTTAAAAATTCATTTCCAAGGTAAAAGTATATTTGGATAAATGTTAAAAGGTTAAAACAAACATCCCTGAAACTCTAAATTTAGTATAAAAAATGAGATTTGTTTGGGATTTTAGACCCAAAATGATTTTTCTATAATTTTTTACATTTTATACCCTTTTTCACTTGAATATTAACCTTACATTAGAAAAAATGTAAGGGTTTCACCCTAAACCCTCCATTTCCCCATTTAAAAATGGGTAACATCTCCACTACTTCATGATTCATTTATCTTTTATATTTACTAGTGATACTATTAAAACATTATCCAAAAAAATCCCTATAATAATTTTAAAATTTTATGATCACCATTAATTTTCAAAAGGACATTATTTTGAAGGATGGTTCTAAGGAAAATTTATTCCGTGGATGTGAGTATTGCCAACAACTTATCATCGTTAATTATCTTATTTCAAATTTATTTTATCCATTGAAATATAATGATATTACTGTTATTTATATAATATAATGTTATTATACTATTTGTACTATATTTATTTATTTATATACCATATCCATTATGAAAAAGTAATCCTTTGTTTGTGTATTATGTGAACTGTTGAATCCATGACATAACATGTTTTGTTTTAATTAGTTTCCATACAATGATAGATATAAGGATGGAATTAACGGATAAATATAATGTTTAAAATATCATCGGTGTTTTGGTATGGAAATATAGATAATATATTTATGATATGATTAATAATTGATAATGTCTAATTTAATCATTTAAAATAAGGATACTAAAAGTATACAATTTTCTTTAAATTGGGTTATACCTTTATATAAATTACTTATTCATACGATTATATAACATTTAGATACCTAACAATAATAAATAATATATATGATATTTTTTTCTTCTGATATAATTATATTATTATAAATAATCTCATAATAGTTCATTAAATCATGTTTTGTTTATGTTTAGGTTGGTTTAACAACCTACTAGATCAATATTATAAATTTTATTTGGTTGAAGAGGACAACTAAAGAGAGGGATTATTTGAGTTTCACAAAAACATTATTTTTAAATAATATTTAAAATATCAATCCCCCAATTTAATAAAAACACACATTTAATCAAAATTAAAGAAATATCTAATTTTGTTTTCCAAATTAATTTTCATACTAGGATCAATTCACAGATAAAATAATATTTAAAATCACTTTAAATTTTGGAATTAAATCACCAAGTCAAACACTCTATATATATATATATAATTATCAATAACTATCAGAGGAATGTCTTAAAAATGGTTTTATAATAGAAATGGTTTAAAATTTGAAATATGGAAATGAAAATAATGAAACACATAATGGAATTTAAATAATGGGTTCTGTATCATGTGGGGAATTAATACCCTCCACTTCGAAATAAAGTACTATTTAGTAGTTTTTTAAAAAATAAACTTGACCCAAAACAAAGATCAGGGTTTTCAGAAATCAACATACAAGGATTGCAATTACAAATTGTCTTTTATAGTTATATATTGGAAAAAACTAATATTTACCAAAGGATATCTCTTGCATATTTTTCATGGGTAGTAAAATGAATAAATTTGGGATAAAATATTATGAATTACCCATTTAAGTACATTTGACGATGTTTTATAGATAAATATAGTAAAACTAAATAAAACTCAAATATTCTAAGCATAAAAAAGTGAAAGTGATAAGATATAGGGAAAATTGATTATACTTAATTTGAATATCTTCATATGTTCATTGGTATTCTAATATAGATTTTTATGAATCTTTAGTAGGTTGAAAAAAATAACATCAAAATAGTATTTTGAATTTCAAGAAAATCTTTCTGTTTTTAGTTTATAGATGTCCAAAATCCATTAACACATAAATGTATTAGAGATTCTTCTTCTTTCAGTGTGTGAATATTTTTGTAATCTATGTATGTATTATCCTTATCATGGACGAGAGATTTTTTTGTGAATTTATATCACTTCCATGTCCAATTATCCATTGGATAACAATGAAAATATAACTTGAATCCTCATACTTATCACAAAATCCGTAATTACTGTCATTTTATTTAATGAATCCAGAAAGAAGTGTAAGAATAATGATTCGAAAATACATGTGCGACTGAGAATATTAAATTACATAAACTAGTCATTAGTGAAATTAATTTTGGAAATTAATATGTACAACTATGGTAGCACTAAGGAGGTAGCTCATCATAGTCTTAATATCTTTAAACAACATCATTGATTGGAGATAGATCACCTTAACGACAGATCAGTCTTGTGATAGATCCTTTTATAATTAGAAATGACATGATGGATGATCTATGTGGATTTAGATCTATATGGTTGTAGATCTATCTTGATTTAGATCTATCTAGTAGTATATTTTTCTAGTGGTAGATATTTCATGTCTTATATCTGATTGTAGCATTCCATAACTGATAGTAGATCTATTTAAGAAATGTTAGATCTCAAATTACACCAAATATTCATAATCATACTAGAAAATTATTTACAAACATACAACATTAAAAATATTATAATGATATGATACATTATTTTTGATCACTAAAATAAAAATGTGCTAACAATATCCTCATTTTTGAGGTTCCCAAATCCTGGAATTTAGAACCATGTATATAAAAAAAGATATAGAGATATATATAGATTAATATGAAGAATGTTCTATTTAAAATTTTATATTATTTATTTTATAATTATAATCATAAATTACATTCAAATATATCCCCCTATTTGGTGTATCGAAAATAAAAAAATAAGATCAACGATATAGTGAAGAAGAAAAAACAAATGATAGTAGATATAAAATTAAAAGGTTAAATTACAAAAAAGTAATATAAGGAAAATGAAAATCCTATTGAAATTTAATTAGAGTCTAAACCACCATCAACCTAATTAGAATATGTAATTCATGGTGCCTTTAATTTTTTAGTAATTTGAGGTACATATAAGGAGGCAATGGGTGTAGAACTAGCTGGAGGAGATTAATGAATCTCGAAAAACATATTGTGAACAAAAAACTCAATAGGATTCACAATAAAATTCTGAAATTATAGATTCATGAGTTCTAGAGTGTGTGAATTGTTATTAATAGATAAGGGTATATCTGGAGGCTCCACTACTGTGGTATTATAAAAATGAAGAAACGTTCTCAAAAAATTAAAAAATTTGTGATAATGTTTTCACCATGATCCATTTTATTTGAGAATTCATTCTTCTATTCTATGAAAATATTAACCAGAGGAGCCAAAAACATTATATGGTTCACATTTTATTGGAATTCTCTTGTCACATAATGAATTCATTGGTTCTATTCATGAAACTTAATATGTGAATTTATTTTATTCTTTTAATAAATCACTGTAAGGTAATATTTAATTTCTTTATAGATAGTGTATTTGTTATTCCTAGACATATTTTATCATTCAGAAACTAGATTATAATTATTCTTACTGTGTGCCTTAATATGATGATGTTATTCTTTATGATATGTAGAATTATCACCCATGCATGAAATTATTCATTTCCCATATAAATATTAAATGATATTTTCATCTACTGAAAAATTCATTGGAGGGGGAACCCTAGAGTTTTAAGAACTAACTATTTTCCAAGACTGCAATCTCTCCATAAATGATGAACTACCTTCAGTAAAGCATCCTCGCTTCTCATAAATAATAGACCAAGTATTTTCCATTTTATCAACCAACATATTATTATTTATTTATAGTTCATTCATTTTTAAAATCATCTTAGGTTAGATTTAAGTGATTACCAAGTTTGAATATCTATATGGTATCAACTTCACTAATTTTGGTGTATTGGGGAGGCATTGATATTATTTTTTCAATTATGTTTGATAATAGGTTTACTCTAAAAAAAATTAATTCTACTTAAATCACAAAGCGAGAAGGAATTGAAGGAGTAGTGGTATCAAATGGAATCTTATCTTGGCCTGGTTTGGAAATTTCTTTAATCTTCACACTATAAATTATAAACACCAAATGAAAAATATTCTAAATATATATCCATATAATTTTTTTATACTATAGAAAGCTTATGATCTTATTCAGAAATAGATATTTCATGTGTACGACACTCATTATAATAGACATTTTCATCATTTTCATCATCTTCAACCTCTACGTCATAATAGTCATTCCCTAGATATTATATAATGATGATTTATCCCCCTTATAAGGTTCTCTCACACCATATCTATTAGTGAGATAATACTCATCTTAACATTCAAAATCCTAGGCCTCATCACTATTTCCATCCATAGAACAATTAGACACATAAAAAATCCATTGATCTCTCAGATGAAGATTTCTACGACTTTCCAACATTTGATATTTTACTTTCCATAGAATCTTTATCTTCACTGAGTAAACATTATCTAGTAGGAAGGGAAAGAGATATACTAGAAGGTTTATATGAAACTTAAGGTCTTCTGACCACATTAAGTTTACTTCCTTCCCCAACTAAATATAAAAATAAAAATTCTTCTCAATCATTAGCTTATTATTCCTCAACATCAACCAAAAATTCCACATTAGAGGAATAAAACACTACTTAATCTTGATCCACACTATGATAAAACATATCTCTAGGTCTAGAAAGGTGTCTTATTTGATTAAAATTTTCATAAATGTTATGGTCATCACCTAAATATATCCTTAACCAAGTGTTGTAATTAACATTAAATTTTTTTTGTGGGAAAACCAACTAAGATAGAAACCACCACATTTAATTACAACCTATTCATTTTCAAACACTAAAAAATTGGATTTTAATTTTGTTTGAATAAAATTTTGGTTTATTGAATAATTAGATCTAGATGAGGTTTTTATCATTTCTATCATATAGAAAATAAATTATCTCCACAATTTTGTGTTATATTTTCTTTTGGTTATAAAATATGAAAAAAAATCTTGGCACCTCATTTATTCGAAGAACCCCTTCTTGGGATATATCATATTTTGGATAAACCTAAAATCACTCACAATCTATCCAGATCCACATATATAGGCCATTGAAAATTAGTATTAATAGTAATCTCTAATAATGAATCCTCATACATGAATAAATCACAATTTTTTGGAATGGATCCTAGAAAATCTTCAGATATACCTTTATGAGGTATAATTGAGTTATTTGTCCCACTCTTTCGATGAGATCATGCCATTTGTATATCAATCATATTCCTTATAATGACATTACATTCCCCAAAATCATACTCTTCAAACTGATAAAACTGGTGAACTAGCCATGTATAATATGGTTGGCCATTCCTAAAAAAACTCTCAATTTATCCATGGTTCTAGATCTCATTCATTATTAGGGACTTCCTTAAAACTAGCCATTCAACAACTACTTCATTTTTAGCATAATCAACCTAGGACGAGATTTGTGTTTTCTTTAATTCGACTATAGTGGAACAACTAGATTCACCTCAGGATTTCACTGAGATAAGTGATCCTTATAAATATAGAACAATTGTGTGTTTGAATCTCAACATCATCAAAATAGTTTGATAGAATAAGGGAGAATGAAATAATGGTAGTTATTTGGGAGACAAATGAGAAGGGAATTTTCAAATAACGTGTGAGAGAAAGGATTATAAAATTCCAAATTTAAAATGATTTTATCCTATAGTGGTTTATAACTGGAAAATATAATAAAATATACATGAAAAAATCAAATAACAATTTAATTGAATAAAATAAATTGCAGCAGTAACATATAAGCTGACTCAATCAAACAGTAGATCTCCAACGGTCGATCACTAATGGTGGATCACCAATGATGGATCACCAATGGTAGATAACCAATGATGGATCAAAAATAGTATATATCCAATGGTAGATATAAGGAACCAGCCTTAAACCGTACTTAATCTTGAGTTATTACAAGATTACACATTGAAGATCTTTTCAGGTTTAGAGTTTTAGAGAATTAGATCATGAAACTTGCATTTCATTCCACATTTAAACAAAGTGGTTACATAAAAGACAGTATTCATTCTTCCCATCAATGGAAACATATTTAAAATAAAACACGGATTCTTTCTTGACACATCCTTGACACTATCATCACGTCATGTACCTTTCCCTTGACCTGTGAAAAACATTTCAAAAACTTTGGATGAGCACTAAAAGCTCAATAAGGGTTTTAAAAATATGGAAAGGAAACATGAGATCATATATACATAAGAATGAAATCATACTTTACCCATAAAACATAGGCACTTTAAAATACCTCATCAAACCATGAATAAATCATAGAAAACATAAGACATAAAGGTAACTTGAGGCATTCATAACATTCTTATATAGGGAGTAACCCTCTTGGTTACGTTTGGAATACCCATCACTGTATATTCCCGAAATCTCTTTGGATAAACATTAACGTTTCACTCCTTCGTGTTATCCAATGCATTGGAGAGCTATATCGGGCTCACCCGCCCATAGTTTATCACGGAACCACCCATCTTCATAATAATTCCCAATAACCTCAACATAATTGTATCACATAAAACATGCATAAAAGAAACATAACATTTCCACCTTTCAATCACAAGATATCAATACAATAAATTGATATAAAAATATTATGAAAACCATTTTCAATACCAAAATAAAAGAAAAGTAAAACATGGTATTTATTTTTCTTTTAAAAAAAGGTATGGCTTGTAGAGGAAGCCGAAACTCAAATAATGGTCACGGCGGCGGAGAAGTCGTTGTCGCCGCATACGTACGACAAAAACATTCCCTTTTGTCATTTAGTAAACGCTTCGTATAAAAAAGATTCCTTTTGAATAAACGTAAAAGTAAAAGGGGTTTATACACCGTATAAATGAAGGTTGTGTATAAAACAAAATATGCCTCAATGAAAGGAGATTGAGACGAAGTACATAACAAAGATGATATCCTTGGGTTAAGGATAAATCAACTAAATAATTATGTGTGACAAATGAATACACCGAATATAAGTGGATATTAAGTGTAAAATAATCAAAGGTCATTCACACATATTCAAAAGATGACATATTCAATAACTACATGTTGAACCCAATGAAATCGAAATTGGGTTAAGAAGTTCCCTTGACAGCCTAACGACTTCACATCAAAATGAGTTGATGAGAGATAAAATGTGTATCTCATCACTTGGACATAAAATTTACATCAATAAGGATATATGATAACATATCCAATTATAAAAAATATGTAAATTAAAAGACCCAACAAAAGAAGTCTTTTAAAAAGAGTAGGGTGAAAGGTTTCCTTACCGACTTGGGTATCTTTCAAAACATACACCCCATGAAAGAAGGACACTACATCATTGATGTAAATACTCATAAAAGAAATAATATTACACAAATAGTAGAATAATGGGAATTACATACACCACTCAAAATAAATTGTGGAAATGTAGAACAAATCTCACAGGAATAAAAGTGAGATGAAAAATCCCTTACGAAAACCCGGAAGCCTAACGGCGTCACATAAAACATACAAAAATGGATTGATGAGATCAAATAGGGTATCTCATCATATTTACATAAATTTTATAGAATGAGGAATATAAAAGAACATCCCCTAACATAAAAAAGAGGAGCTTAAAAGAAGTGACATAAAGGAGAGTACTTAAAAAGAAATAGAGTGGTTAGATCTCTTACGAAAATTCGGCAGCCTAACGACGCCACTCAAAACTTCCAAAATGGATTGATGAGAGAGAATAGGGTCTCTCATCACATGATAATAAAAATTACAGTAAGATTAATATAATAGAACATCCCAATAAAAAGAAAGATGATCTTTAAAAGGAATGACATAAAAGAGTGTACTTAAAAAGAAAGAGACGAGTAGGATCCCTTACCTCAAGTCCAACTTGTCTTGTTCGTTTCTTTATATTCCTGAATAATAAACTTTGGTCAAATAATAATTGCCTAAGTACCACTTTTAGAGATTATTATTCAGTTCATATCACATATTATAATGTTATAATAATTGTTTTATAATGTTAGTTCATATCAGACGTTTTTGCCGATGTTTGGTACATGAGTCAAAAATGAACTTGTTTGAAAAAAGATTGCCCATGTAGTTATAAGTAAATAATTTACAGAATAGTATTAATGATTAATATATCATATATATCCATAAAATATTCATTTCATACTATTCCATATCATTTGGAGATAAAAAACCAAAAGCACCGTTCATGGAGACGGTAGGTCGTACGTACATATGAACGCTACTTTCATTTTTTGTCATATTAATAGAATTAAAACAAAATGAGAGGGAGATATATATGTTATAATTCCATAATGATATCCATATTTTTGATGTAATATATTACATATATATCCATTATATATAGGTACTTATTTTATTACATATCATTTTGAGATAAGAAATGAAATTTACCGTTCATGGAGATGGTAAGTCGTACGTACGCATGAACGCTACTTCCATTTCTATTTCATATTTAATGGAATTAAAAAATAATGATACATAATAGTATTTTAATTCCAGTATGGTATCATATATAATATCATTAAATATATCCTTTATACGTACCACATATGGTATTAATGAATCAAATCACTTTGAGGGGGTGGTAGTCCGCACTTTCTTAAATGAAGATATCGCGTTTACCCATAATGAAAAATACAGAAGCTTAAGGAAATCATAAATATATCATATATCATATATAAATATAGTGTCATCTTAATGGCCACCTTTTAAGGTGTTAAAATAATGTTGAATAATCATCATTTCGGGAGGCCGAAATTCGCCATCCACGGAAATAATATGTTCTTTAAACATTAGATGTAGGTGTGTGAAAGTGTAGATAGAATATTTCTTATAAAAACATCCTAGTATATTTATGATACTGTATTTGTTACAAAAGAAATAAATAAAAAGAGTTTAGGGGGTTGGAGAATCAAAATAAAACAAAAGTACTCAAGTGAAGACATTACCTTAAAATCGGGTAACTCCCTCTGGTTTGAGTTGAAAGGCTTCCTTGGGAAGACTTATGCCCAAAGTGAGGCTTCAAGGAGTAAGAGAGTGAAGTGGATAGACAAAATGGTCAGGGTTGGCCGAGCAAAAGGCTTTGGGAGTGTGGGTAAGGAGGTAGAGGTGGGGGCCTTTTATAAGAGGAGAGGAGGGGCACTCTTGGAAAGTAAAGATAAGTTACATTATTTTAAAATGAATTTCGGATTAAAAAGGTCCCACATTGATATAATTAGTGTATAAGGTGATAAGGGTTCGAAATCCACCAATACAATAGGTTTTGGACATGTGTAGGTCATAGATGTTACATTATCTTTTCATTTTATTTAAATCGTTAAATAATGAGGTCATCGCTACATCATCATAATGTTATAAATAATTTAATTTATTTAATGTCTAAAAATTAAAAAAAACTACTATGATTTAGGAAATATTTTTGTCTTTTCAATGAATATTTATAGTCAAAAATCTGATTTGTATAACCCCATGTAAAAATTTATTTAGCAAAACATTTCATGTTTGTCTCATTTATACTTTAACATTAAATAAAAAGATATTAATGTCATTTTCCAAACAAAGTGGCTTAATGGGGTCCCAATGTTGACCCATGGGTTGTCTTGGTCGGCCATGACACATCCAATGAGGTTAGGACATTTTTCAAGTTCATTTCATATTATTAAAACATTATTTTTACCTTAAACTACACTAATTACTTTTAATCGTGATTAAAAACGTAATAAGTTACTATTCATCAAAAAAATATTTTTATCCCATTGAACCACATTTTAATTCTTAATGACAACCATGTATGTCGGATTTTTGAAATTCAAAACACAAAGATGGGAAAATTTCAATTAAATCAAAAAATCAGTTTTTTATAAGTACCACTCAGTGATTTCACTATTCATCAAAAATTGAAGTTTTTCAGAAAAATCTAAAAAATTCACCCTAAGCTATATTTGATATTCCAAATTAAATAATGAAGTCTATTTTAAAATATTAAAAACATATAAGTCACATTAATTAATTTAATAATTAATTCCCACTGTCAGATCAAATAGCGTGTTTTTATGAAACAATAAGTATCAAAAGATTGACACTGGTTTAAGTCTGATTTCAATGTTAAATTAATTCCAACGGCCACTATTGGATTTAATGGTAAAAATATATTATAATTTCACTTTAAAACCAATTCAAAAGACAATCTAATCATATAAATAAATTATAATAAAAAGAGTTTTTGAATTAAAATACAACATTTTACACTATTCATTTAAAAAATGAACTTTATCGGAAAGATACCAAAAAGTTACACAAAGTAAATTTTGATGTCCCAATTCTTAAGAAGAGTTTTATTTGGTCCAAAAGGATGTATACGAGTGAACAAAACTATATTTAATGACGATTCTCCATCAAAAGGTGATAAGTGAACCTTTAGTGAAAACTAGGGCATATACGCCTAAAATCGAATTATTTCCATATTTTATGCCTTTATCTTTTATTGGGTAAATGTAAAAACATTAAAAAAACATATATAATAATATTTTAGTTATTTCTATCCATTCCCGCCAATACAACGGCTACATGTTAACTACCATTTGAAATAATATTATTTTTTTATTAGAGTGCAACATAAGATTCCCAAGAAACTCGTTGTTGCGTGTTGGGTACGCCATCGAGCATAGCGTCCCCTTTAAAGTCATATTAATATTTTATTCACAAATATGGATAAATATGAAAATTTCATATTCTTTATTTACCTGGGGTGTTACATCCTTCCCCCCTTTTGGGAATTTCATCCTCTCAATTTTAAAATTGTGCTTGGAAGCATACTTGAAAGTCCCACATCGGAACAAGAGTCGGTAAAACAATCACTTTAAAATAAAGAAAGATAAGTACAGAGGCCACCCGAGTTAACCCATACTAAGACTCCATGTAGGAAAACATGGACATGGAGGAGAAAACATAGGGTCATGTTCTGATGGAGAGTGATAGAAAACATGTTTAGGAGAAAGTTAATAATAAGAAAATCACAAACTTGTGATGGGTTAAACAGTGTTGGGTTCCCCAGTAGGAAAAGTTAATAGACAACATTTTTGTTTTAAGTTACTTTTTATTGAGGAATTTATTCATAAGGAAACATAATCACTTATCATGTTGACTTTCAACTTTTATTAGATTCCTTAATCAAACTCATATTTTTTCCAAAAGACGATTATTTAGGGAGACTTGTTCGCATTAAGAGTACTATAATCAACTTCTAGAGAATCACCTAATCCACAAAAGAGAACTATATACATCCCATGTCTTTAGGCTTTAACCAAAACCAAAACCAGAAAGGTTAGTAAAAGATCAGATAATCCAAAAAAAGATAACCCTTTATAAAAAGAAAATCTATTCTTAATCTCAAAATTTGTCCAACAAAACCCAAAGTTCAACGAGGACCATCCGATAAACAATTTTTCCATAAAATTATTCAAAGTAAACCAATATAAGATTGAAACCCAAATATATGATGGATTTAGTCACATAGTCTTCCAAGTTAAATCATAACATTTATCTCCAAACAATATCAGTTTCTCCTAAAGTCTCGTTTTGAAAATTAATTAACCTAATCACATATCCTCCATGATAGGTTAATCATTTTCATAAATATCCCAAAATCAACTTACTCTTAATTCATAAAATGATATAACTAAAAAGAATCGGTCAAACTAACTAGGGACTTCACGTAGTCCAGTGGTAGGCGATAAATACCGGTCGCACTTTGGTTGTGGGTTCGATTCCCACAGCTTTGTCCGACGTGACGGGTTGTCACACGGTCTGCGTGTTGTCCTTTTTCCAAAACTATATAATTCTTAAATCATTCCCCAAATGGAGATAAAATCATCAAAAATGATCATAACATATTTTAACCTCAAGTTTATCTCATGCCTTTCATTTTCCAGCATATCATATAATAACCCATAATTACCTCAAAAGTAAGGATCATATAAACTCTAATTGTTACCTTTATAATTATTACCTGAACTTCCACATCTATTGGTCATCTCGTACATGATGCATTACAGAACATACCAAGGTTCAAGTGGTTGATCATGACTCCTTGATTGTTGGTTTAGAACAACCACGAGTTTCCTCATTAAATATCCCATTTCATCCAGTCTCTTAATCAAAGAACCACCACAGTTTCCTTCAATCCAATTGTCACTTTGGTGCCTACTAAATCCAGTCATTCACTAAAAACAGAAATGTCAGTGTGAGTATATCAACAAAACCATCCTGTACTAATGAGTAAGATAAACACTAAGATATACTTACTCATTCACTTTATCTAAAACTAGGACTCTTTCTGAAATCCTAGCCATTATGGTAATGTCACTTATGCTTAAAGAATACCCTAACATCTAAAGTTATCTAAACCGACCTTTGATACCAACTATAAGGACCCAGCCTTAAACCTTACTTAATCTTGAGTTATTACAAGATTACACATTGAGGATCTTTTCAGGTTTATAGATTTAGAGAATTAGATCATGAAACTTGCATTTCATTCCACATTTAAAAAAAGTGGTTACATAAAAGACAGTATTCATTCTTCCCATCAACAGAAACATATTTAAAATAAAACACAGATTCTTTCTGGACACATCCTTGACACTATCATCACGTCATGTACCTTTCCTTGACCTGTGAAAAACATTTCAAAAACTTGGGACGAGCATAAAAAGCACAGTAAGGGTTATAAAATTTTGGAAAGGAAACATGAGATCATATATACATAAGAATGAAATCATACCTTACCCATAAAACATAGGCACTTTAACATACCTCATCAAATCATTAATAAATCATAGAAAACATAAGACATAAAGGTAACTTGAGGAATTCATAACATTCTTACGTAGGGAGTAACCCTCTTGGTTACGTTTGGAATACCCATCACAGTATATTCCCTAAATCTCTTCGGAGAAACCTTAACGTTTCACTCCATCGCGTTACCCAATGCATTGGAGAGCTATATCGGGCTCACCCTCCCTTAGTCTATCACGGAACCACCCGTCTTCATAATAATTCCCAAGAACCTCAACATAATTGTATCACATAAAACATGCATAAAGGAAACATAACATTTCCACCTTTCAATCACAAGATATCAATACAATACATTGATATAAAATTATTATGAAAACCATTTTCAATACAAAAATTAAAGAAAAGTAAAACATGGTATTTATTTTTCGTTTAAAAAAATGTATGGCTTGTAGAGGAAGCCGAAACTCAAATAATGGTCATGGCGGCGGAGAAGTCGTTTTTGCCGCATACGTACGACAAAAACATTCCCTTTTGTCATTTAGTAAACGCTTCGTATAAAAAAGATTCCTTTTGAATAAATGTAAAAGTCAAAGGGGTTTATACACCGTATAAAAGAAGTTTGTGTATAAAACAAAATATGCCTCAATGAAAGGAGATTGACACGAAGTCCCTAACAAAGACGGTATCCTTGGGATAAGGATAAATCAATTACATAATTATGTGTGACAAACGAATACACCGAATATAAGTGGATATTAAATGTAAAATAATCAAAGGTCATTCACACATATTCAAAGGATGACATATTCAATAACTACATGTTGAACCCAAAGAAATCGAAATTGGGTTAAGAAGTTCCCTTGACAGCCTAACGACGTCACATAAAAATGAGTTGATGAGAGATTAAAAGTGTATCTCATCACTTGGATATAAACTTTACATCAATAAGGATATATTAGAACATATCCTAACATAAAAATATGTAAATTAAAAGACCCAACAAAAGAAGTCTTTTAAAAAGAGTAGGGTGAAAGGTTCCCTTACCGACTTGGGTATCATTCAAAACATACACCCCATGAAAGGACAATAAATCATTGATGTAAATACTCATAAACGAAAGAATATTACAATAAGAGTAGAATAATGGGAAGTAAATACACCACTAAAAATAAATTGTGGCAAATATAGCATATATCTCATGGGAATAAAAGTGAGATGAAAAATCCCTTACGAAAACCCGGAAGCCTAACATCGCCACATAAAACATACAAAAATGGATTGATGAGATCAAATAGTGTATCTCATCATATTTACTTAATGTTTATAGAATGAGGAATATAAAAGAACATCCCCCAACATAAAAAAGAGGAGCTTAAAAGAAGTGACATAAAGGAGAGTACTTAAAAAGAAATATAGAGGTTATATCTCTTACGAAAATTCGGCAGCCTAACGGCGCCACTCAAAACATCCAAAATGGATTGATGAGAGAGAATAGGGTCTCTCATCACATGATCATAAAAATTAATGTATGATTAATATAAAAGAACATCCCAATAAAGAGAAAGATGATCTTTAAAAGGAATGACATAAAAGAGTGTACTTAAAAAGAAAGAGACGAGTAGGATCCCTTACCTTAGGTCCAACTTGTCTTGTTCGTTTCTTTATATTCCTGAATAATAAACAATGGTCAATTAATAATTGCCTAATTACCTCCTTTAAAGATTATTATTCAGTTTATATCACATATTATAATTTTATAATAATTGTTTAATAATGTTAGTTCATATCAGACGTTTTTGCCGATGTTTGGTACATGAGTCAAAAATGAAATGTTTGAAAAAAGATTGCCCATGTAGTTATAAGAAAATAATTTCCAGAATATTATTAATGATTAAGATATCATATATATCCAGTAAATATTCATTTCATACTATTACATATCATTTGGAGATAAAAAACGAAAATCACCGTTCATGGAGACGGTAGGCCGTACGTATGCATGAACACTACATTAATTTTTTGTCATATTAATGGAATTAAAACAAAATGAGAGATATTTATATATGTTATGATTCCAGAATTATATCCTTAATTTTGATGTAATATATTACATATATATCCATTATATATATGTACTTATAGTATTACATAACATTTTGAGATAAGAAGAGAAATGTACCGTTCATGGAGACGGTAAGTCGTACGTACGCATGAACGCTACTTCCATTTCTATTTCATATTTAATGTAATTAAAACATAATGATACATAATAGTATTTTAATTCCAGTATGGTATCATATATAATATCATTAAATATATCCTTTATACGTAACACATATGGTATTAACGAATCAAATCACTTTGAGGGGGCGGTAGTCCGCACTTCCTTAAATGAAGATATCGCGTTTACCCATAATATAAACCATAAAGGTATGCCCAAAATGAAATATAAATAAGCTTAAGTAAATCATAAACATATTATATATCATATATAAATATAGTGTCATCTTAATGGCCACCTTTGAAGGTGTTAAAATAATGTTGAACAATCATTGTTTCGGGAGGCCGAAATTCACCATCCACGGAAATAGTATATTCTTTAACCATTAGATGTATGTGTGTAAAATTTTAGCTCGAATCCTTATTATAACAACATCATAGTATATTTATGATACAGGATTTGTTACAAAAGAAATGGATAAAAAGAGTTTAGGGGGTTGGAGAAGCAAAATAAAACAAAAGCACTCAAGTGAAGACATTACCTTAAAATCGGGCAACTCCCATTGGTTTGAGCTCCAAGGCTTCTTTGGGAAGACTTATTCCCAAAGTTGGGCTTCAAGGAGTAAGAGAGTAAAGTGGAGAGACAAAATGGGCAGGGTTTGGCCGAGCCAAAGGCTTTGGGAGTGTGGGTATGGAGGTAGAGGTGGGGGCCTTTTATAAGAGGAGAGGAGGGGCACTCTTGGAAAGTAATGATATGTTACTTTATTTTAAAATGATTTTCGGATTCAAAAGGTCCCACATTGATATAATTCTAGGATAAGGTGCTAAGGTTTCTAAATCCACCCATCCAATAAGTTTTCTACATGTGTTGGTCATAGATTTTACATTATCTTTTCCTTTTATTTAAATCGTTAAATAATGAGGTCATCGCTGCATCATCATGATGTCATAAATAATTTAATTTATTTAATGTCTAAAAATTATAAAAAAAATTACTATGATGTATTAAATCTTTGTATCGTTCCAATGAATATTTATAGTCAAAAAATATGATTTGTATAACCCCATGTAAAAATTGTTTTAGAAAAACATACCATGTTTGTCTCATTTTTACTTTAACTTTAAATAAAAAGATATTATTGCCATTTTCCAACCAAAGTGGCTTCATAGGGTCCCCATTTTGACCCATGGGTTGTATTGGTCGGCCATTACACATCCAATGAGGTTAGAACATGTGTCATGTTCATTTCATTTTATTAAAACATTATTTTTACCTTAAACTACACTAATTACCTCTAATCGCGATTATAAACTTAATAAGTTACTATTCGTCAAAAAATTATTTTTATCCCATTGAACCACATTTTACTTCTTAATGACAACCATGTATGTCGGATTTTTGAAATTCAAAACACAAAGATGGCAAAATTTCATATAAATGGAAAAATCATTTTTTATAAGTACCACTTAGTGGTTTCACTATTCATCAAAAATTGACGTTCTTCAGAAAAATCCCAAAAATTCACCCTAAGATATATTTGATATTACAAATTCAACAATTAAGTCTATTTTAAAAAATTCAAAACATATAATTCACATTAATTAATTTAATAATTAATTCCCGCTGTCAGATCAAATAACGTGTTTTTATGAAACAATAACTATCAAAAGATTGACACTGGTTTAAGTCTGATTTCAAAGTGAAATTAATTCCAACGACCACTATTGGATTTAATGGTAAAAATATATTCTAATTTCACTTTAAAATAAATTCAAAAGATAATCCAATCATATAAATAAATTGGATTAAAAAGAGGTTTTGAATTAAAATACAACATTTTACACTATTCATTTAAAAAAATGAACTTTATCGGAAAGATACCAAAAATTTTCACAAAGTAAATTTTGTTGTCCCAATTCTTAAGAAGAGTTTTATTTGGTCCAAAAGGATGAATAAGAGTGAACAAAACTGTATCTAATGACGGTTCTCCATCAAAAGGCGATAAGTGAACATTTAGTGAAAACTAGGGCATATACGCCTAAAATCGAATTATTTCCGTATTTTATGCCTTTATCTTTTATTGGATAAATGTAAAAACATTAAAAACATATATAATCATATTTTAGTTATTTCTATCCATTCCCGGCAATATAACGGCTACATGTTAACTACCATATAAAATAATATTATTTTATTATTAGAGTGCAGTGTAAGATTCCCAAGAAACTCGTTGTTGCGTGTTGGGTACGCCATCGAGCATAGAATCCCCTTTAAAGTCATATTAATATTTTATTCAAAAATATGGATAAATATGAAAATGTCATATTCTTTATTTACCTGGGATGTTACAGTAGATCACGAAAGGTAGACTAGGAATTTTATATCAGCAATGGTAGATCACAAATGGTAGATCTCCAATGGTAGTAAACCAAAGGACGATTACCAATGTTATATCACAAGTGGTAGATCAAAAACTGTGTACTTTTTCACATAATTAAATATTAATATAAATTTGTAATCAGTTTTTATAATCCCTATATCATTTTTGATAATGATTAATCTCTTCTAATTAAAACTTGTTGTAATTATTTTATCTAGTTGATGTTCAGTTCCATTGAAATTAAGAGTTCTATAACCATTCAAAAAATATTCTCTTTAAAATTGATATCTAATATCAATATGTTTTATCCTAGAATGAGATACATGATTCCTAGTGATATTTATTAAAATCATATTATCACAATTTATATGTACATGTCAAAAATTATATCCATTTTACAGTAAATTTGTTTCATCTACAAAATCTACACACAAGAATTTCATAGAGAAATGTACTCAACCTCAAAAGTAAATAATGAAACATAATTTTTCTTTTTACTATACCATGAAACAACCAACTTTTGAACAATTGTTCATGTTCAATAGATTAATTGTATTTTTAAATTATAGCCACCAAAATCGACATTTGAATAACTTACTTAATCAAATGGTGATCCCATAAGATAAATCAACCCTTATATAGTTGTATACATATGGTACTTAGAAATTATTTTAAACCTATGTTAATTCCATTATTCTAGGTTTTCTTGAAAGAGGACACATATACACACACTCGATATAATATCTTGTCACATAACTATTAAATAAAAAAATATTCCAATCATATGTCTGTAAGTTGTTTGAATACCTAATCTTATACATTCATCATGATCTTGTTTACAGTTTGTACTCATGGAAGTTTCCCTACTATATTTACTATCCTTAACAAGACATTTTAAAATAAATTTTTCTTAGTTACATTGATTTTATAAAATTCCTTATTTATTTTGAGAAATTTAAAAACTAAGAAAGAATTTTTACTCACCCATTGAACTCATTTAAAATTCACTAAGCATAAATTTTGAAAAATCATTACACAATGAATTTAATAAATAATAATGAATTATAATATGAACATAAATTTTTTACACCTGAAAAAACATTTTAAATTGTTTTTATAAAGAAATTAATACCAGTTATGCATTTTGAAAACCATTATAAATCAAAAATGACTTGATCCTATTATATAAATCTATAAGAGTTCTATTAAACAATATATATCATTAGTTAATTTAAAAACATGACTTTGAATATGAGGATATTATAATCTATGGGGTTTTTAAAAAAAATATTAAACTATATAACCATTTATGAATGTCATCGTTACTCTTTATGAATCATTTGAAAAATAAAATATATGGCACGGAAAAGAGATATTTTAATGTGTTCTATTCTCACTACAAGTTAAAAGGTTTCCTAATTTTCAATGAATTTTTCTAGAATATTTTTTTGTGTAACCAATCTAGATTTTTTTCTAAATTTTTTGAATTATTCATCATCTATTTCTCTAAATACATATTTATTTCCAATGGTCATAATGTATTTATGTCTATTCACTAGTTCTCAATTTTTTTTTCAAATTTACTGAGTTCCTCTCAAATTACCAATACATAAAATTCATCATTAACTACATCGTTTATGTTTTGAGGTTTATGTTGTGATATGAAAAATTGATGTTCAAACAGATTTATAAGTGAATATAGTGTTTCTGTTACTCCATCTATTCGCCAACCACAATATATGAGGTATGATGTGTATGAGTTATAACTGTTTCATGAAAAGAATTTCATCATATTTCATTATCCTTTATAGGGTTGGTTTGGGGGTTTTCTTCAGAATTATAATATGTTCTTACATGTTTCATAGAACTTTTATATGTTTTATCATTTATAGTTAGATTAGACACATTATCTTCAAGGTTGTTTAAATGATTCAATGACTCATTTGTCTTTGTTTCCTCAAACCAAACATGCACTGATTCTTCCACAATTATAGTCCATTATTTTAATACCTAGTATATCTTTCTGATTTTAAAATATCTGCAGAAAATTCCATCATTAATCTTGGATGATTTTTTAAATATTTTTTTATTCAGAAAAATGGATTTTAACCAAAAAATATAAAATTTTTATCCCGCTGGTTTCATCCATTAGATAATTCATATAGGGGTTTCATCAACAATTGCTATTTATTAACTCTACTGGGTATGTTGAAGGATTTATTTATAAATATTTCTCAAAATAAATAGATAAATGAGATTCATTTTGCAAGATTTGAGGAATTTATTGATGGGTTATCTTTCACCATTATATTATACTATTCATTTGTAGTTTTTTTTGAGATTTAATGTAATAATTATATCCATATTTTGAAAATAATGAATAAAATTCTTGATTTCCCAACTCCTAGACTTGATCACTTCTTAATGACATAATTCAATATCCATTAATATTTTAACAATATTTAGCATAAATATAAATATAGGAACACCATTCAATTTTTTGAGCTATAAATAATACCCATGTGTATTTAGAAAATTCATCTACTGGACCATAAACCTAATGTTTCCTATTAATAATAGAAAATATAGGTAGTGAAAAAAATCCATGTGAACTAACCCTTGGGGTAGAGAAGTGGAAACTTCTTACTTTTGATTAAAATAGAGTTTGTGATGTTTTCCTTTTTCAAATATGTTACAGACTTTATCATTTGGGAATTCTAGTTTATGAAGGTCTATAACTAACCCTTTCATAGTTATCTTTATAAGTGAATGAATGTTGCAATGTAAAAGATTCTTTATGAAAGGAACTTAGACAGAAAATGTTATATGAAAACCTGGAATCTAAATTAACATAATATTCATTATTATTTCTCAAAGAAGTGAAAACAAAAATGAAATTAGAATTAAAAACTTTAGAAATCTTACATTAAAACATAACATGGAAACCATCATCATATAGTTGTGAGTTGATTAAAATATTATACTTTAATACATATATAAATAAATGTTCGATAATTAAAATATTATTAGAGTTATCAAATTTATGTCGTGCTATTATTTTCCCATCGGAATTATCACTATATGTTACATGACTTCCATCAATTTTGATTAGGATCTTAAAATATTAAATAATAACCAGTCCTGTGTTTGGAGTAGCTACTATTGAGGCATCATAAGTTCTTACTAGATCTTTTCAAGATGGATTCCTAAAATAAATAAACAATAAATTATTTGGTACCAATACTTTTCATGGTCTGGAGACGTTAATGTCAAGGGATTTAGGAATTTATAATTTTTTAATGGGATTCTTGTATATAGATATGGGAATTTTAGAAATAAAAAATTATTATATATATAAGAGTATATATTTTTCATAGTATTGATATAACTTAACTAGAAATAAATTTAGTCCTATTATTATTTTTATATCAAGGTGGAGATCCAATTCTTTTTCCATACATAAGTGATGTTTTCTTACTAAGAATTTTGGTTAAAGTAATTCTTCCAAGTGATAATCTCTACAAATATTTTTTAATTATTAATTAGATAATTCTAGATCATTATTATTTTAGTAGTTGATTTTTTTATCTTTTTCTATAATAATATATATTTTATGGTGAGTATACATCGAATAATACGTATTTAAAATTTTATATTTTTTAAATTTTTATTTAAGGTGTCCTACAACATATGAAAATATTCAAAAATTTCTCCCATAGATAGTTTTAATTCACTTTTATCATTTACTGAAAGGTTGTATTTATAAAAATGAGAAGAAAAAAATATACCTCATACATGTTTGTCATTAAACACATATTGGATATGTCAAGATTTTCCTCTCTTCCTGAATCTGAATCACTTGATCTATCCTCTGAAGAAATCTAAGTTTCTTTCATATAATTTTTATATATCTCATATATATCCTCATACATTTTATAAAACTATAACTCATGATAGTATATTTTGATATAACCTTATATCTCACATTCTTAGCATGCGATTTCATTTATTGAAACATCATTTTTTCCATTGTATTCACTAGATTCATTTGTTCTCATACATACCTTTTATTTTTGACGTCATAATGAATTTATATCTCTTTTAAAATTTATTATTTTTTTCTAAGTGATCCATTTATTCATCAATGTTTAAAGATGATTCTCCATCTCATGGGTTATCTTCTTTAATATTACCTTTTTTATTTTAGTCAGCAGTATTAGAGGCTAATGAATTCCTATTCAGTTCATCATCTCCTTCTCTTTTCACATTATGTTCCACTTTAGAATTCACATTTTTTCCTATTATATCATTACAACGAAACTAACATATATCACATGACTGTCAAATTAGAACTGAAGTCACTCTACAACTATTTTTTGAACATCGTAGAGAGTTCACCACCTGCTCATTTTCTATAATTGGGTTCTTGAGTGAATACATGATATTCAATATCTCATTGAACCCGAGAGACATAACAAAATTGATTCAGATTTTTTCAATATATAATTTTTTTTACTGTATATGTATTCAAATTCATATCTTGTACATTTTATGTTTTTTGATGAGTAAAAAAAGGTATCCCAAATCACAAATTTTAGGGTATAAGAAAATATTCTTTTAAAATATTCATCCAATAAAGTAAATTATAAATAATTCATCGATTTATAGATATTATAATAATCTAATTTAGTAGAATCACTCTATTCTTGTCTAGCTATTTTGGGTCAGTCATATTATTCTTTAATGGCAGTCCGAATTTCAAAATCATAACATTTAATATGAATTTTCATATTAATCATTTATTGAGAATAATTAGTACCATTAAAATGAGAGGGGGGGGGGATTAGAGGAAGTTATATCTTGTCCATTATTATCCATAATTATATAAATTTAGAATAAACAGGTATTTTAAAACTCTAGATTGCAACTAGATCATAGTAAATGATATTTTTTACACATTCTCACATTGAAAGTGTTTTTCAGAGAAAAAAAATTAATAGGGAGTAAATTGATTTTCAATTAAAAATTATGTATATAAAAAACTATAACATAAATCCCAAATTTAATAAATACACCCAGTTAAATAAAAAATGGAGAAATATACAATTTTATTTTTCAAATAACTTCCCAATGTAAGAATAATGGCCAGTTAAAATAATATTTGAAATCACTTTAATATTTGATACTAAACTACTTTATGAAACACTATATATAGAATACTAAAAAATATTAACTATCAGAGAAATAATTGGATATATATTACAGAACATACATAGTTTGAACATTGAAATGGAGAAAAAAACTAATATAACACATAAATGAATTTAAATAAGGGGTTCTATCTCAAGTTGGGACTTAAACCACTCCAAATATAATCTCTCTTTTATATGAAATTAATTAAACAATAAACATAATCCAAAACATAGATAATGTTTTATTGAAAATAGATCAAAAGGCTATCCAAGAACAAAGCATCTTCCACAGTTATACATGTGAAAAAATAGATATAGGTCACACACACCCACTTCCGTAGTTTCTATGTGTATATAAGTAAAATATTTTAGGGGGACTATAGTGAACACTCCAACTAATTATAGGAGACTGTGTTTTAAAAATAAAAAGAGTAAAACAAAAAATGTGTCAAATATAATGAATAAACAGAAATAGAATATGAATAGATATGGGAAAAGTGATGTTTCTCAATATTAATATCATAAAATGTTTAAAATTCATCAAATATGAATTTTTAATAAGCTTCAACATGTTCTAAAAAATGTACCGAAAAAATACTCATGATGTTTTAAAAATTATTCAATTTTCATTATGTGGATTTCTAGAATCCTTTGACCAATTCGTGTATTAGATATCCCTCATTATTCAATGTATGAATATTTGTGTTCCTTGTGTATTTATTACCCCTATCAATGATGATGGTGTTATTATGAATTTATATATCTTCTAGGTCCAATTATACAGAAGATAATAGTGAATATATAACATGTATCTTTGTGATGACCAAATAATTAGGAAATTCTAAATTTCTTTTTAATACATCCAGGTAGTAGTTTAAGAATAATGATTCTTAAATTTATGTGTGGTTGACTTCATTTAATTCATTATAGTATCCATCAGAGAAATTAAATTTCAAAATTAATCTAGAGAACCACAACATCAATTTGGAGGTATCTCAACCTTGTAGTATGATCATAGAACTACAATATAGAGTGGTGGTAGATCATCTAAATAGTAGATCAGTTTTGGTGTAGATAAACATGGTGGTAGATTTGAATTGATGATAAATCTTCATGGTGATATATTTTTCTAGAAGTAGTTCTATTTACTGGTACATTTATATTTTGGTAGATCTATATTTTGGTTAATTTGACAGATTCATTCCATAAATGACAGTAGATCCTTGGAACTAATAGTAAAAAATCACATATCCAAATATGATTTTATCATTATATATATATAATCATAATTCATTAAACTTGTTAAAATCATAATAAAAAATATTTATGATCATTGAAACATGGATGTGGTCATAATTATATATCATGAATTAATATGGGAACATAATTTCTATAATAATAAAATATAAATGTGTAAAAATGTTTTTTTGTATTGGAGAAGTTATATTAATATTTAATTAATTAATTATGAAAAACACGTCAATTGTCAGTAATCATGAAAAAATTATTCATAAAAATCTAATATTCATGGATAAATAATTAAATACACATTAATGGATTTTGGAACATAATATATAATTATAAAAAAATTTATAAGTTAACTTAATGACCAATTAATGATGAAATTTTGATGAAGAATGAACACAAGCACCACTATTATGAAATTAGTATAAACATTGAGGTCTATAAACACTTGATGTGGAAAAAAAGCATTCATTTTGATAATGAAGATTTAAGAAAAGTAAGACTTCAAATAAATATGAGTAAGGTTAATGTGTTACAAAGATGTAAGGGTTTTATTGGTATCAACTATGAATATTTGATACATGTTATATTTTATGTACTATGATCTTGTTTATGGTGTTCTATTAATTATAAGACTTAGGAATGTTCTAGAAAATATTTACTTGTATTTTATGGGATTTAATATCTATATAATACATTTTTATTCGCATGACTAGATATTTACTTATTTCTCTAATAGTTAGAAATTTTTATAGATCACTTTTTATTGAGTTATGATCCCTCTTTGATCTTATTTCATAAAAGTTCAGTACATTATACACATTAATTGAATTATGTGTCATTCAATATTTTTTAGTGATATATATTCCTACCACATAAACAATTGGAAAAATATTTCTCAATTATTAATTTATGTTATTTAAAACTATCATTATTTATTATCTCTGTGGATTATGATCATGTTATTTTAGTATTTACCTATTCATATGTAGTGTGAACATTAAATTTTAACTAATTTTGATAAGAATGTGTTAAAAAAGAAATAATTTAATCCTATTTAGATGGGTTTTTTTAATTTTTTTTATTTTTATTCCAATACTATAGATTATTGGAATGTTAACTATGTATTGTTTGACCATCGACCTTTTTTTGGATGTGTTATGATACTTCTATTTATTTTACTTACCAGGGATAATATATTTATATTATTAATTATTATTTAATACTAAAATACGTCAATAATGTATTGATATTTTGTATTCTTCATTATATAGACAACCATGATTTTTATAAGAATGGTTACTTTGGGAATTGTATGAAAGGTTAAATTTACTCTTATAATGAATTCATTAAAATATATCATGTGATAGGAAATGAATAAAATTATATATCCCATTGGTTCATTGACATGTTTCATGATACAAAATAAGTTTGGGTATTTGGTGTATGCCTTCCTAATTAAATAATATATCTTGACTGTGGCCTCAAAAACAAGTAATGTTTCTTTTCACAAGTCCTTGAATACATGATTTAAATGTTTGAAATTATCAATTCTATTGGCATGAGATCATTATTAATGATATCATTGTTTTTATTTATTTTTATGGATATTGAAATCTCCCAATTTCGAGTAGATTATGTCGTAATATTTTCTTAACATTCTTATCATAGAATTTATACCATTTTTTCATGATTTTATATGTTATATATTTACCTTAATAAACATATGATCCCACACCTTTTTTATTATAAAATTCCTCACGTGATGATGACAATAAGTACATAAAACATGTTCAGAAGGATAGCACTTGTGGATGAATTTATTTTAGATTTTTGAAATTTATAATGAATTAAGTAGTTTCTTATATATATTTGAAAATATGTCTATTCTTTGAAAATTAAATAAGATATTTTAGTTTAAAATGTTCCCTATTTATAAAAATATCTAAACCTAAAAGGATCCATTTGATGTAAAATATTCAATAATAATTTTTTATTTTTTAATTATGGATGGTTATATCCTATATTTTATAGTTGTTATAAAATAATATATATTATGTATGTGTTTATCTGTTCCAAATTTGGGTGTGAGGGTATGGGTAAACCCCTCCATCTTGATTTTTTTTAAAATACATGATTCTTTATTGTAGACCATCAATGGATTTCGTGGTTCAATATTTAAAAAAAATGGAACATGTACATGTGTTTACATTATCAATATTATACCATTACATTGGAACCTTGACAAATACCTTTTAATAAAATGATATTTATTGTTTCATCCTTAATTCCTTGATATATCCAATAGATTCAGTTAAAAAAGACATAATTATAAAAGAAAAATAGAATTTTGGATTCTATGAATATTATCATTGGTATAAAATATCATGAAAAAAACTATATGTGGGTATAAAGTTTGATAAATATTTTTCAACAAGATAATGGGGAAAAGTGGTTCTACACACCATTAGACATGACTAGAAAAAAAATCAAAGAAAATATTCAAATTTCCCGATGATATCTATAAATATCATTTGTTACAACATATTTATAATCTTAAGAACTATTGTAATCCATCCACTATTAAATATCTACCAGCGTGATACAAATTTTTAGGGGGACCTGTGAATCCCATGTATAGTATTACATATGTTTATAACTATAATTGAGGTACAAAACACATGTAATGGGATTTATTTAACTCATAAATCCCAATAAAAAATAATGACTACCAATAATCATAATGTAAATATATAATATCAAAACCATAATACAAAAAATGTAGGTAACATCACATATAAAAAACCTATATTAAATGAATCTCAAAATAATGGGTCTCATAGAATTGACACTAGCTCCAACCATGAGAATCATGTTAGAAATGTCCAGACTAATAGCTAATCCCATTTATTATATATGTAAACCTATTATATAGAATACATGAGTGAATGTACGAGTATATTATATATGATCATCCATAGAAATGATAACAAAAATGTGGAAGAATCATATTAAAGAATAGATGAAGAAAAAAGTAGGTGTTTTATCAATCCCAATGATAAAAAAATACATATCTATATTGTGGTCCACTAAAAAATTTATAAGTTATTATAGTAAAATATTAATGTTTAATGTATGAGGTTACTTCATAAATTTTTATTTAATTTTTCACATTAAATAGAGTTTAAATTTATTTATATGTTAAAATGTGTTGAAAATATATTGATGTTTTGTGGATGTTTAAGGTATTTCCCATATATAGAAACCTTACATGTTGGATTATTCATAAAATTAATATACATTTATTTGGATGATCATAATTTTAGAACATGTTATCCATATATGAATAATTATGATCAATTTAAATTTAATAGATATTTTTTATGGTGTATAAATTGAGTATTATAGTAAATTAAGGCATTTGAGGAAGTTTGAACATTAATGGATAAATTGTGAAGATGCTAATTTATGAATAAAACGGGATTTTCAATGGTTATAAAAATTTATTTTGAATATATTACTAGTGGGATAATGTTCAATTATATATTCTACATTCTATATATTAGTATAATTATAGAAAAATTAACTATGTATGTAAAATAAGTTTCCTCAGTAGGTTACTTGATAAATATGAGTTTTATTTATTATTATATTCATAATTTTATGGTCTATATAAGAATGAAAAAATGATTCAAATTTTTTTGTATGAGTAATTATAATCTATGTAAGATTAATCAATATTATTAAATTCATGGTTACATTGTGAAAAAAAATCCACATCAAAAGTTCACTATATATGAATGAAAAAAATTTAATTTTCAATCTCTTCATAATATATTTTAAGAGAGTGAAATTTTGAAGAGATGGAAAATTTAAAATCACATGTTGAGTATGATAAAAATAATTTAATATTTCATGGTTCTTTAAGGATGAATGAAAACTAGGAGTTAATGATGGACAATAACATAGAGGAATTTTTGGTCTCTTATTGGTTTTATTTTATGTTGTTAGAAGTCTCTTAATGTTAATTTTTGATGAAATGGAGGTATGTAAATAATAGTAATTAAAACAGGGAGTAGAAATATCTTATTCCATGGTGAAATAATTTTGAGTAATTAGTATTATAATTTTTCTAGAAGAAAACAATTAAACTTTGAAGGGATCATTTCAGTGGGTGTTCGACTATTCCTGTTTTATAGAATGTTTTTTACTATGATCAGTCAAGATATATTTGATTTTGATATTGAAAAATGATGATGTTTTTAGGATATGGAGATGAACATTATATGCTATTAAAAGGATTAAATCTATTTTAGACATCACTAATGGAGTTTTGAGAACTGCACATTCTTTGATTTGTAATTTTTTTAAAAAATGTTTTTTATTTGAATTTCAAAAAGGAGATAAGTATCGATATATTTTATTGAAAAAAATTTGTATTTATATAAGTATTTAAAAATAATAATTTATCACTCATGTGATCAAATAGAATATGTAGTATCAAATTTCAAATAAAGATTCAAGTCTCATCTATCCTTAGAGAGTAAGATTGTAGTGAGATATAGTTTAATATAGTTTATAATATAGAGATGAAAATGAATAATAGTGATTCATTTTATGATGATATAAAAGTGACCCTATAAATATAAATAAAAGAATACTATAATAGAGTTTCAAAAAGAATAGGGAGATTATTGTGTAATCCTTAGATTGATATTAATCATTCCATAAGGATCTTAATGGTTTTTAGACTTATCTCGGAGTGACTATGGATGAATCTTATATCCACAAAAAAGTTTACATTGGTATATTAACATGTTTTCCTATATAAACTACATAGATGTAGTCCAGCTCATATAATATGAATAAATTTATTTATTTTATGTGTTATTTATAATTTTATATTAATGGTCAATATTTTTTGTGGGAAATGACGATGGAGAGTAATAAATTTAAAAAAAATTCATCTAATGAGGGATGAAGAACTCTATGGGCAATGGTTTAAAATTACAATGGTTAAATTAATGAAAAAAAATGATTTACCCCATCTCAGGGTGTCTTGGTATGGTGATCATAACCCCCTAGTCACAATTTTTGGTATCAAAGACTATAGTTTTTGATATGTAATTCAATATATTACATTTTTTTGTCTTCATATATTTATGGATTCTTATATGGAATCTCATGTTTTTATTGGAAGTAATTTTGATGGATTTAAATCAGAGAGTTTTGGTTGTCTATAAGCTTATGGTGATAGTGTTATAAAATAAATACATTGTGGTTATGATTATATAAAGTATAGTAAAAGTGTTTTTTATGATAATTAATAACATATATTAGTTATATTAATGAATAATTTGGTGAATATTAAAACCTCTTTCCATGTTATGACATCTTAAATATAGATGATTTTTATTTTTATGATAAATCAATGGAATTAAAGGATATTATAGAGTCCATATCAAGATAATAATCTAATTGTTATTGTAATGAGTTATAATAAAATATATCCAATGTAAATTTAATAATGGTTAGAGTCAAGAAAATGAAGAAAAATAAAAATACTATTAAGAGGAAGGACACACCCATCATATTAAGAGTGAATGTTTTGATTGTAATTCTATTTAAATTAATTTCATTGAATTTTCATACAAATATATTCATATATATTCCCTATTAGGGTCAAAATAATTTTTTGAATCTGGTGAATATGTGGAATCAATGAGAAATCATCAATTTTGCAGATGTTCTTTTAGAAATCAAGGTGAGATATAATCCTTATATAAAAATATAGATCAATTCTTAGTGTAGAAAATGTGTTTATTTATTTTGTTTTGGAGAATAAAATGAGGTAGTAGAAATAGATTGAATAGATTGAATCTATTTTTACAATATGTGAAATACTGAAAAGACTAATTTTTTTCTAAAGTATGTTTAACATGATATGGAAGATCAATCACCCCTAAATATGGAGATTAATTTATGCTTTACCCTTATCTAATCAAAGAATGAATAGAAAATAAGATCAGGGAAGGATACACATTCAATAACAAAGAAGAATTATTCTTAATTGAAGGGAAATGTTTTAAACATCAAGGTTCTCACAATGGGATGGATTACTTGAAAGGGAAGATAAGGATCCCGCCTATGTATACAACGAGAAGTGGAGTCTATAAAAGTGAAAGTCCATAATTTTTTTGAAAACATAATGTTATTTTATAAGTGATAAAGTGATGGGTTTGAAATGAAATTTCCATTTATTTATTATTGTGGAGTTTTGGGAGACGCCATGGATGTGAATCCAGAATTCTAATCTATAGAGATCATGACACAATCCCCTAAAAAATACATTATAGATCTGTAAAATTTGTTTTGTGAACATCCCTATTTCTAGAAAATTGTGATATATCAATGGTTTAAATATCAGTGATAGGTGGTTTACACCCATATAAAATTATTTAAAAAGAATTTTTTCTATTATAAATCAATTATTATCCTTATTTTTAATGAGCATTTGAACCTAGGACCACCCGTAACTGAAATGTTCACCCATATTATTCACACCATAAGTCATTTCAGGATACAATAGTTATATGAAATATACATACAAAACATCAAGTCCAAAAAATCACATATGATTCATAATGTATAAAGAAATACAATAGAAAATTATACATATATTAGGTTAATAAAACAGATCATAGATATTTAAAAACAGAACGATAGATGTGTAGAAATTATTTTTAGATCAATTAGAAATATCCCCAAAACATCAGACCCTTAGGCACACCAATGAGTTTAAAATAAATCACCCATAGTTAAAAATCTAAGAGAATCCCACTCTTATGTAACCTAGAAAAATATAGATATAAAGAACCCAACACTAACAATATACTTCAAATACAAGTTTCGATGATATAAGTACACCATGGTTTTCAAATAGGTTATGGTTATATACAATATTTTTAAGGAACCAGTAACATAAAATAACATATCTATGAATAAACATGTGTTTATAAGAACATGTCGAAACATTTATATATATATATATGTGATAAAATATTTTAATAGGATAAAATCAAATATAACATGGACATGAAAATAAACAAAATTATACATGAAATATTTAAATGATATAACACGCAACTCTTCATACTAGAAGGGTCCATACATTTCATTCTTGATTTATGTTTCATCTTAGGATCTGATAAATATTGGGTATGGAAACTGTGTCACTTATCCCTATCAAAACAAGCCCAAATTTTGTGAGGGAGAATTTCCATCCGACGTGGAAGGGAGCAAGTCATGTCCATAACCCATCCCATAGTAATCATGGAAGGGGTATAAATAGGCAGGACATTGTGATCCCATCCCAACACCAAACATAAATCATGCCATATATTCGTATAGATTATATTATAAAAATATATATTAACAACAATTATGTAATGATTAGAACAAATAATGTGACAATCAAACTCCATGTTTAACAGAAAAATCATCAATGTTGTTAACCAAAAATGTAGATACGATTCTCTATGGTTCTCTTTTTTATTATTCCAATATGAAATTTTTTTAAATTCATATATGCATGATATAAAATGTGAATAATCCATGTTTATTATTTAATTAATCATAAACAAGGAAATAAGCTATAGGTAAAAAATATGACAAAATAACTAATAATGATAATACAATAACAAATACGATACACCATCTAATGTATGATTATATTCCAATGTTTTTCTGAATTGTTTCCAAATAATAAACTATATAAAATAATTAGGTCATGAATATGAACTAATGATAAATTAATCAAGGAAATTTCCATTTCATTATTCATAAGTAACGATCACTTGAGTTATCCATAATAGAGGGTAAAAAGTTGTATAAAATTTGTGATAAATATTTAAGTGAAAGGAAATGTACTATAAATTAAAATTTATTTATATTTAAAAATTTTATGGGTTACCATTTTAAATAGAAGTAATAATTATGAAGTAAGGTTTTAATAATTAGAAAATACAACATATGATTGGTATGCTCATTGGGGAAATTAATTTTATGTCATTAAAACCTCACCCTAAACTTGTATTAAGGAACAAATAAATAAATCAATTATCATTGAAAATAGTGGTTTGTTTAAAAGGAAAAATGGTGAAAATTTTATTTAAAGTGGTGTCTTAGTAATGTCATATGCTTTATAATTTTTTTTAATAAAATGTAAAAAATATTTTAAAACTAATGGAAATAGTAAATAGTTAATCATTATAAAAAGTATGTTTTATTTGGATAATAATCGAGTTTAGGAATCCTAGAATATATATTATTCAGTTATGTTCTTCAACCTAATGATCACATATATTACCTCCCCACTGATTATTGTCTTAAAAATGGTCAAATATTGATTATTGGCTTATAAGTTATTCAAATAATTAGTTAATTGGAGCGACCAGAAAAGAAAACATTATAGGGGAACACAAGGGAATTATTACGTAAAACAAGTTTGAGCTTTCCATGAATAAATTTCAAGGTTATAAAATAGTAAAAACTATAAACCATTAGGTAAATAACATAGTAAAAATCATTTACATAATAATACCTTTAATGTGTACTAAAAAATTTCTTCATGTGGATGAATATGAAATAAAGAATTACAATGCAACAAAAATAATGTAAATTTCTTAAGAACATGAAAATTTTAAAATAATAAATTAATGTATGCTTAATTAAAATTATAAAAGTGATGAAATCTAATTTTCAATGTAAACAAGGAAGTATTACATAGTTATGAATTTTTAATACCAATTTGCAAAAGAAGATATGAACCCCTAGTTTAATGAATATTTTAAGAACTATTTTAAACATCTCTTGAGATTAAAATAACAGTTCTCCACTAAATATATTAAAATTTATTGATAACATAAATTCATAATATCAAAATAATATTTTGGGTTTATTAATAACTTTGAAAAAACCTATGGTAGGAATGTCCTTGGCATAACCATAAAATCAACTAAAGGGGTGAGGGATCCTTACCAAAACCATATGTGACATTTTTTTTTCCAATAATCACAGTTGAAAATCCTAATAATAACTGAACATCCCCAAATAATTATGATACAATATTAGTTTTATAAATAACACTATAAAATGAAATTCAAAAATTATTTTAAGTTAAACATTGATTAAAATTTAGGTAAATCACTCATAAAATCCATTTAAAATCATAACATCCCAAATTAGAAATTTAATCAACCCAAAGATTCTAAAATTGAATCCTTAAACCCTATAAACCCTATATTAAATGAATTATTAATAATATATCCATGAACGATATCCTAAAGGATGGAATGAAACCCATAAGAGCCTATTTAAATTAGAATAAAAAAGAATAATCATCATGGAAAGAGGTTGTCATGGCCCGTCCTCGGGGCCAGTGCCGGGACTACCCCAAGCATGCCTTCCATAGGCTAGGGGCTGGCAACTAGCACCAAGGTGTAAATCCCGGAAAAAGGGAAGGAATTTACTTTGTAAAGTAAACAACACACACCACAGAGAAAGCAGGCAGACGTAAACACTAAGTAAAAACTGGTACAACAGTAAGTTTGGAAAGTACGTGGGCCAGAATACAAACCCAAACTGAATGTAAAGTACAACTCAAAAGGGAAAAAAGAAACTAAAAAGTAAAGCCTCAATGTCGAGCCATCCACTGGAAGTCCCACCTTAAGGGTGGGTACATAAAGCCTCCATTGCTCCTCGGGTCCAGCCGACTGCTCCGAGTACGTCCCACCTAGTGGTCCACCTCCAGGTACCGTGTTACTCCGCAAGCCTCCACCACGATCAGCGTTGTTCGTCGTCTGTAACCAACACAACATAGTGCGGACATAGCCCATGCAAGGGTGAGTATAATCTACTCAGTAGGGACCCTGAGACCCCGAAGGTCTCCCAGAAACCAAAAAGGATAAACCACAATGGAAAGATACAATCACGAAGTAACATCCAACATAGCTTAGGTATATGCCCATACATATACCTAAGTCATCAATTCTCGCTCGACTCCAAAATCCGATCTCAAGTACAACCCAGTCTACACAGGAATTTTAAACGTAAATCCACACAGGATAGCACAACACAATTCACAAAGGAAAGTAAACAGGATTCAGCTCACACAGGTATACTCCTTCAAATGATGATAAAGATGACCAGCTATTGCCACTGATTCATCTAAGCTGTCGAACCCACAAAGGATCGATAGGTACTAACCCACGCAATGGCCCATAAAGGATCTGACCCACAAAGGATCGATAGGTATCTAACCCCCGCAATGACCTACACAGGATCTGACCCAAACAGGATCGGTAGGTAACTAACCTCCGCAAAGGCCCACATAGGATCGGACCCACACAGGATCTGTAGGTGCTGGCCCACACAGGACCGCTGAGCGCTGACCCACACAAGATCAGACCTACACAGGATCGGTAGCACTGACCCACAAAGGATCACCGAGTGCTGTAGTCGACGCCATCGAATCCACTGAGGATTTCTGCACAGTCGTTGTCATCACAATATTAGTCACAGCCAACTTTAGGGTTCCCGCACACAGCAAGCTCATTTGGGAGGGTCCGCTACACGAGCCGAGAGGCTGATACATCTGCTGACGCATAGTCTATACATGATGTATCCAAAAGTTCTGTATCGTCAACAGGAACTCAACGTCATAGACGCCGCGTCAATCGGACACCCGGTTTGAGAGTTATTGGCCTTTTCGTCCTAAGGACACGGTTGGTTTTTAAGGAAAAACCAACCCGACCATACTCCACCTGTGTCCAAACTTTGGACGGAGTATGCCAAAAGATCCATCTCACCTAGAGGAATTCAACATAGTCGAGATCACGTCAATCAGACTTCTGATGCTCAAGATATGAGCGTTTCCGCTCCGAGGACCCGGTTAGATCCGTGTACGAACCAACTCGGCCGAACCCAAGTATTCCGAAAGCTTCAGTGTGATATACCGAAACAACCTCCTCGATCCAAGAATCGCATCTTCGCTGACGGCGCGTCGTTTGGAGGCCTGTAGCTCATGTTATGAGAAAATGACCGAAAATATCCGGAAACGGGGGGTCTAGGCCAGGGCCGACCCCCCCTGGGTCGACCCGACCCGGGTCCGACCCGGTTGGGTGCGACCTGGCCCGGCCCGGCCTGGGCGCGACCCGGCCGGCGGGTCGGCCCGACCGAGCAGCCGAGTAGGGGAAGCCGCGGGGGGCGTGCTGCCCCCGCGTGAAGAGGAGTCGCGGCCCCGCGTGGGGCCGCCCTTGGTCAGCGGACACGGCAGAGCTGTGTCCCGTGTCTCGCCAGACCCGCGTGGTCATAGGTCTGTCGGTCACCGCCGCCGCGGCTGAAGCCGCGGAGGCTCCATCCAGCAGCGTGTCGGGGCGCCGCCGCCTCCGGAGAACCGCGCTGCCGGTGGAGTCCGCGGGCCACCGGAGTTGCTCCGGTGGTCCGATTTCATTTCCGTCTGCACCGTAGCTCATCCTGGGTTACGTTCTCCACTGCGGAATCAACAAATCGTCTCTACGGCATGTTTTGTCGTCGTCTTCCATTCCTCACACCAAGAAACAAAGGGCGGTGGGTTCAGACTTGTTCGTTGTTCCGCACCCACCGCGTTAGCGGTTTGAAACAAGACCATAAATCCCAGCAACTGATAAACCACGTCCCGCAGTAATAATCCGTAGACCAACTTGTTAATTGGTTGATCCACGTTCTTTCCATAGAGGAAAACAAACATAGGTAAAAATCATATTTCAAATGAACCCTACCTCATAGATGTCGTCGGATGAGAGTTCTTTGCGTAATTGACCATCGCGGGAGAAGAGGATCATCGCGTCGCGGAAGGGCATCGCGTCGTCGAGGAAGGGCGTCGCGTCGTCATGGAAGGGCGTCGTGTCATCGTAGAAGGTCGTCACGTCGTCTATCTCAGAGGTTTAATGAAAACACATGGATTTAATTTCCTGAATTAAATCAAGGTTAAGGATAAAATCCACAAAGGAATTAACGATTTGAAATCTCCTACCTCAAGCAGTTGATTGAAGGTTTGTCGCGAGGACGAACGTTTTGGAAGAATCGTCGTGGAAGGGGAAACATCGGCGTCGCAGAACACGGCGTCACGTCGTCGATCCCGGAGGGTGAAAACTTTCTTCGCGCTCTTCGCGTTCTTCACGTTCTTCGCAATCTTCACGAAGAAGGATAAAGGCATAGAATCTCCAAATCCTATCAACAAATCACACCCAAGAAGAAAGGTATGTTTGACTTATTTTATTAATATGCCAACAGTTGAAAAACATGTTAAGAAACGAACACATTAATTCATATAATTAATTTCAATGAATTAACCGCCCAATTAACAGGGGTGTTATGAATTTAGAAAACGCGTCAATTGACATCGTTTAATAGGGGTTTTCGCGGGTGTGTTACTTAGCAGAAAAGAAACGGTGGGGCTCATGCGGGCACCACCTCAGAAATATCATACCAAGAGGGTAGGATATTTTGGGTTCCACCGTATCTGCTTCAACTCAGCTTAAGCAGCTTAAAGTGTCTTTAAGCGGATTTTAGTGAAATAAAATAATGTTTTTCGTACCACATTATTTTATTTCTTAACTTAAGCCCAAAAAGTTTAAAAATCACACCCGAGCAAACACAACTCCAAAAGAGGCGTTTCTAAGCAAATACCAGCACTGCGATTCCATCGGTGCCCTCAGAATTCGATTCCGAGCACCGGTTCAAATGTTAGAATAACCTGCTCGTCCGTTCACTGAACGTACCCGAGCCAATCTTCGGAAAATGATTCCGGGCACACCGGGCCTAGGAATCACGTGCTGTCAGAAACTGCGTTCTTGTAAAATTCTAAAAAAAGTTAAGAAAAAAAATTTCCTTGAAATTTATGGGTCTTTACATCACTCCCACCTCAGGGCTTTACATCCTCGTAAAGATGAATCATAAACTAGGGAAACAAATGTGGGTACTGAGAACGCATCTGAGCCTCCCGCTCCAAAGTGCTCTCCTGGAGGTTCCCGTGCTGCCATCTGATGCACATTAGAGGAATCGTCTATCCACGTAGGACCCACTCCTGTCGATCCTCGATCTCCACCAGGACCTCCGAAAAAGTCACCCCATCATCAACATCTAGCTCCCCATGGTCAATGATGTGCGTCGGGCCGTGCACGTATCTCCTCAGCTGAGATACGTGAAAGACGTCGTGCACCCGGTGCAACTGAGGTGGTAGAGCCAGGCGATAAGCCACCTCGCCGATCCTGCTGAGGACCTGGAATGGTCTGATGAAGCGTGGAGACAACTTTCCACCTCGGACAAATCTCTGTAATCCACATCGAGGTGAGACGCGTAAGAAGACGTGGTCGCCATCCTTGAACACTAGCGGCCTCCGCCTCCTGTCAGCATAAGACTTCTGCCAGCTCTGAGCTGTCCTCATCCGCTCCTAGATGACCTGAACCTTCTCTATCGTGGCCCGGACCATCTCTGGTCCCACAAGTGCTGACTCCCCAGGGTCTGTCCAGCACAATGGAGATCTGCATGGTCTGTCGTACAATGCCTCATATGGTGCCATCTCGATGGTGGAGTTGTAGCTATTGTTGTACGCGAATTCCACCAAGGGTGGGTGGTCCTCCCAGCTGCGACCAAAGTCAAGGAAACATGCGCGGAGCATGTCCTCAAGGGTCTGAATGGTCCTCTACGTCTGACCATTCGTCTGAGGGTGAAAGGCAGTGCTCAGACGTAGCTGCGTCCCGAACAACTCCTACAACCCCTTCCAAAGCCGGGAAGTAAAGCGAGCATCTTTATCGGAGACGATAGATGATGGCACACTGTGAATCCGTATAATCTCCTGAACATAGAGGCACCCCAAGCTCTCCACTGAGCCCTGCTCTCTGATGGGTAAGAAGTGAGCCGACTTGGTGAGTCGGTCGACAATCACCCAGATGGAGTCATGACCTCTGGAAGTGCGTGGAAGTCCAGTCAATAAGTCCATAGATATCCCGTCCCACTTCCACCCTGGGACATCCAAGGGCTGTACCAAACCTGCTGGTACCTGATGCTCTGCCTTCACCTGCTGGCAGATGAGGCATCGTGAAACGAACTCTCCCACATCTTTCTTCATGCCTGGCCACTAGTGCTGTCGTCTAAGGTCCTAGTACATCTTCGCCACTCTAGGATGTACCGCCAAAGGAGAAGTGTGAAACTCTCTGATCACCTCCTCTCGTAAAGCGACTGGTACAAAGTTATGTCCTCTGAAAAGGATGCGATGCTCTTCTCCAAAGGAGAAGCCATCAGGTGCCTGTCCTGAGGATATCTGTGCACGCCGTGTCTCACAGTCGGCGTCCCCTCACAGTTCATCTCTGACCCACTGAAGTAGTGGAGGAGTCACAATGAGATACTGAAGGAAGGTTGCTCCATCTCTATCCACGAAGGATATCTGCAAAGCGGCTAGCTGCTCTATCGCCTCCTCAAGTAGCTGAATGCCCGTCCTCCTGCTGAGAGCATTAGCTACTACATTCCCCTTCCCAGGAGTATAGACTATCTCAAAGTCATAGTCCTGTAGAAACTCAAGTCATCTCCGCTGTCTCAGGTTCAGGTCCTTCTGAGAGAAGATGTACCTGAGACTCTGATGGTCAGAAAAGACTGTAAAGCGCTCTCCCATCAGATAGTGTCGCCATGTCTTCAGAGCGAAGACCATTGCTGCTAACTCCAGGTCATGGGTGGCGTAGTTCTGCTCATGTGGCCTCAACTAACGTGATCCATAGGCGATCACTGCCCGATCCTGCATTAGGAAACATCCGAGTCCGGTCCCTGATGCATCGCAGTAGACTACGTACCCTACTCCCTCCTCAGGCAACCTCAAGATAGGTGCGATGGTCAATCTCTGTCTCAACTCCTGGTCGCTCTGCTGACATCTATCTTACCACACAAACGGTTTTCCGTTCTTCGTCAAGGCTGAGAGTGGTGCCACAACTCTGGAGAAGTCTGGCACAAATCTCCGATAGTATCCAACTAGTTCTAAGAAACTCCGCACCTCTGTCACGCTTCTGGGTGGCTCCCAAGCTAGCACTACCTCGATCTTTGCGGGATCCACCGCAACTCCTGCCTTAGAAATGAAGTGACCCAAGAAGTGGACCTCACAAAACCAGAACTGGCAATTCGAGAGCTTTCCATAAAGTTGGTGCTCTCGGAGTGTGTCTAGTACAACCTGTAAGTGGTAGGCATGCTCCTACTGAGTTTTTGAGTAAATCAAAATTTTGTTGATGAAGACTACGACAAAACGATCGAGGTATGGCTGAAAGATCATGTTCATGAGGCTCATGAACACCGCTGGAGCATTGGTTACGCCGAATGGCATATCCAAGAACTCATAGTGTCCATACCGACACCTGAAGTTCGTCTTTTGCACGTCCTCGTCTCGAACTCTGAGCTGATGATAGCCTGACCTGAGGTCTATCTTCGAGAACCACTGTGCTCCCTTGAGCTGATCAAAGAGGTCATCAATCCTCGGTAGTGGATACTTGTTCCTCACCGTCATGTGGTTCAGGCGACGATAGTCGACACGAACTCGCAAGCTCCCGTCTTCCTTCTTGGCGAACAATATCGGGGAAGCCCAGGGTGAAACACGGGGTCAGAAGAAAACCTTGCCCTGTAAGTCCTCCAACTGTACCCGTAGCTCTCAAAGCTCAGCGGGGGCCATCCGATATGCTGGAGTCGTTATCAGGGTTGTCTCGGGGTACAGATCAATATAAAAGTCTACCTCTCTACGAGGAGGTAGTCCTGGAACAACGTCATGAAAGACGTCCGCATACTGATCCACCACTATAGGAAAACTAGGACTCTGCACGTCAACTACTCCTAGGATGAGGCTAGCCAATTGATGAGTGATGGGTTGTCCTCTCCTCTACGGAATTCCATCCTGTGCTGCGAAGGCTCCCTTCTCACCGGTGAAGGTGATCCTGCTCCCGTCGGTGCGTACACATCACACCTTGCGCCTAATACAGTCAATCTTTGCATGGACTGTAGATAACCAATCCACAACCAAGATGACATCGTAAGGCCTCGACGCTGCTGCAAGAAGATCCCAACCGAAGCTCTCGCCTCCTAGAGTAATCTCACACTGTCGGGACCAGTGCGTAATCCTCGAGTTTTCTCCCGTAGGAGTATCTAGCCGCAAGGATCAAGCCAACGGCTCTGTCGGAATCTCCAACCTCTGAACAATTGCAGTGGCTATGAAAGAGTGACTCGCTCCTGTGTCTATAAGAACTACAGCAAGGGTGGAATAGACGCAGATAATACCTCGAATCATATCGGGCGTGCCGTGGTCATAGGCCTCCACTGCCTGGAGCTGTGCCTGTCTCTGCCCGCCAGCTCTCTGTGGTCGGGGTGGACCTCCTGGTGGTGGTAGTGGTAGAGCCTCAAAGCGTCGCCCACCACCTGCTGCTCAGCCAGCTCCTCTGTCCCGTCTACCTCCTCCATGCGGACCGCCACGGTCGACCCTCTGCCTCTTCCTGGGTGGCCCCTCAACTGTCTGCTGCTCCTCGGCACGGTGGGTCGGGCAGTCATGAGCCATGTGACCCTGTCCGCCGCATGTGTAGCACTGCCTGCCTCTCGAAAGACTAGCTTCGCGCTATGTGCCCCACACTGCTGAGCCAGTGTCCTGAGGCCATCTAAGTGAGGGTCTGGCCTACCTGGACCCCTGAGTCATTCGTCGACAGCCTGCTGCAGAAGACTCTGCTACGTGCCACCCCGTGGTAGGTCTCGCCGATGGAGAAGTCTCAGCAAGAAAGCTCTTGATCAAAAGGGCTCGCTCTAGTACTCTTGCCTGAGTCGAAATGCTGAGGGAGATCAGCGATGCCCTGATCTCATGTCTCAATCCCTACTCAAATGTTCGGGCCCGGAAGAATGGGTCTCGTACCTTTTCTGTCGGGTAGCATGAGAGATTAGTAAATCTCGCTGAGTACTGGGCGACCGTCAAGCTGCCCTGCCGTAGCTGAAGAAGCTCCAGTATGTGCATCACACGGATGGTGGTCGGGACGAACTCTGAGCGAAAGAGGCCCTCAAATTCTGTCCAGAGAAGAGATGCCTCATCGTGCACTTGGAGCATCAAAATCCACCATCAGCCCGCTGCTGCGTGTAGTAGGCTCGCTGCGAGGATCACCACGAGGTCTGTCGGTGTCCTCACTAGCATGAAAACTCACACAACTGCCTCCAGCCAGTCCTCGGCTTCCATGGGGTCCGTCTCCGCACGGATCATGGGCCGTCGCTGGTGCTGGAACTCATGTAGTGCACTAAGGTGACGTGCATCGTCATCGGCTGGGGTTGGAAGCATAGGTGGCTCGGCGGGTAGAGGTACCGCCGGTGCCTCTAATGTCAAAGGGCCCTATACTGAGGCCTCGTCGCTCGGTGGGCTGTCGTCACGTACAAGTCCTAGAACCCTTGCTGGCTGCCGTCGTGGGGCTGTCCAGAAGAGAAACAGGTGCGCCACGGTCAGAACAGTATATCTGGTGAGATGACATAAAGTAATCTCAATGAAAAATTGTAACACACATGAAATCAATGTTTTCATGCATTAAGTCAGAAATCAGAAGTCAGGGTCCTGGTGTACGGATACTTCATCCACCGCACCAACACTGGGCTCCCTGGAGTGATAACCACACTCAATACGCTAAACACTGTTGCTTCACATAGAAGAAATATCAGAGTCTGCGGTAGAACCGACCACCTCTGATACCAATTTGTCACGACCCTTCCTCGGGGCCCGTGCTGTGACTACCCCAAGCCCGCCTTCCACAGCCCAGGGGCTGGCGACTAGCACCATGTCGTAAATCCCGGAAAAAGAGAAGGCATTTCCTTTGTAAAGTTAACAACAAACACCACAGAGCAAGCAGGCAGAAGTAATCACTAAGTAAAAACTGGTACAACAGTAAGTGTGGAAAGTAAGTGGGCCAGAATACAAACCCAAACTAAAAGTAAATTAAAACTCGAAAGGGAAAACAACAACTGAAAAGTAAAGCCACAATGTTGAGCCATCCACAGGAAGTCCCACCTAAAGGGTGGGTACAGAAATCCTCCACTGCTCCTCGGTTCTAGCCGACCGCTCCGAGTACGTCCCACCTAGTGGTCCACCTCCAGGTACCATCCTGCTCCGCAAGCCTCCACCACAATCAGTGATGTCCGTCGTCTGCAACCAACACAATGTAGTGTGGGCATAGCCCGTGCAGCGGTGAGTATAAGCTACTTAGTAGGGAACCCGAGACCCCGAAGGTCTCCCATAATCCACAAAGGATAAACCACAAAGGAAAGATACAATCACGAAGTAACATCTAACACGGCTTAGGTATATGCCCATACATATACCTAAGTCATCAATTCTCGCTCGGCTCCAACATCCGAGATCAAGTACAACCCAGTCCACACAGGAAAGCAAAATGTAAATCCACACAGGATAACACAACACAATCCACAAAAGAATGTAAACATGATTCAGCTCACACAGGTATACTAATTCAAATGACGATAAAGATGACCAGCTATTGCCACTTATTCATCTAAGCCGTCAGACCCACAAAGGATCGATAGGTACTAACACCTGCAATGACCTACAAAGGATCTGACCCACAAAGGATTGATAGGTAACTGACCCCCGCAATGACCCACACAGGATAGGACCCACACAGGATCGATAGGTAACTAACCCCCGCAACGACCCACACAGGATCGGACCCACAAAGGATCTGTAGGCGCTGGCCCACACAGGACCGCTGAGCGCTGACCCACATTGGATCGGACCCACACAGGATTGGTAACACTGACCTGAAAACGATCGCTGAGTGCTGTAGTCGTCGTCGTCGAATCCACTAAGGATTTCTACACAGTCGTCGTCGTAACGGTAGTAGTTGTAGCCAGCTCTAGGGTTATCGCACACAGCAAACTCGTTCAGGAGGGTCCGCTCAACAAGCTGAGAGGCTGATACATCAACTGACACATATTCCAGAGTTGATGTATCCAAAAGTTTTGTATCGTCAACATGAACTCAACGTCGCAGACGGCGCATCAATCGGATGCCCGGTCTGAGAGTTATTGGCTTTTTCGTCCCAGGGTCCCGGTTGGTTTTTAAGGAAAAACCAACCCAAACGTACTCAACCTACGTCCAAACCTTGGGCAGAGTATCCGAAAAGATCCATCTCACCTAGAGAAATTCAACACAGTCGACGACACGTCAATCGGACGTCCGATTCTCAAGATATGAGCGTTTCCGCTCAGAGGACCCAGTTGGTTTCGTGTACGAACCAACCCGGTCGAACCAAAAGTATTCCGAAACCTTCAGTGTGATATACTAAAACGACCATCTTGATCCAAGCATCACCTCTGACGGCGTATTGTTCGGATGCTCGTAGCTCAAGTTATGATCAAAAGACCGAAAAGGTCCCGAAACAGGGGGTCTGGGCCCGCACCGACCCGGCCCGACCCCACCTAGGTCGGCCTGAACCGGGTCGACCCGACCCGGGTCTGGGTCCGACCCGGTTGGGTGCGACCCGGCCTGGCCAGGGTGGCCCTACCCGGACTAGGCGCGACCCGGCCGGCGGGTCGGCTCGGCTCGGCTCGGCCGAGAGGCCGAGCAAGGGAAGCCGCGGGGGCGTGGTGTCCCCGCGTGATGAGGAAATGCGGCCCCGCGTGGGGCCGCCCTTGGTCATCAGACGCGGCAGAGCCGCATCCCATGTCTCGCTGGACCCACACGGTCGTGGGTCTGTCAGCCGCCGGTGCCGCCACGCTAGCGACCCGTGCCGCCCGTGGAGTCCGCGGGCCACTAGAGTTGCTCCGGTGGTCCGATTTCATTTCTGTTTGCACCGTAGCTCATCCCGGGTCCCGTTATCCACTGTGGAATCAACTAATCGTCTATGCAGAACATTTTATTGTTGTTATCCGTTCCACACACCAAGAAAAAAAGGTCGGTGGTTTCGGCCTTTTTCGTTGGTCCGCACCCACCGTGTTAGCGGTTTGAAACAAGACCATAAATCCCAGCATTGATAAACCACGTCCTGCAGTAATAATCCGCGGACCAACTTGTTAATTGGTTGATCCACGTTCTTTCCATGGAGGAAAACAAACATATGTAATAATAATTTTTCAAACGACCACTACTTCATAGCTGTCATCGGACGAGAGTTTTCCCAGAATTGACCGTCACGGAAGAAGAGGATCGTCGCGTCGCATCGTCGCGGAAGGGCATCACGTCGTCACAGAAGGGCGTCACGTCGTCGCGGAAGGGCGTCGTGTCGTCGATCTCCGAGGTTTAAAGAAAACACATGGATTTAATTTCATTAATTAAATCCATTTTATGGATAAAATCCACAATGGAATTAAAGATTCGAAATCTCCTACCTCAAGCAGTTGATTGAAGATTTGTCGCGAGGAAGAACATTGCAGAAGAAGTGTTGTAGAAGGGGAATCGTCGGCGTCGCGGAACATGACATCATTTCATCGATCCCCGAGGGTGAATACATTCTTCGCATTCTTTGCGTTTTTCGCATTCTTCGCGTTCTTTGCGAAGGAGGATGAAAGCACATAATCTCCAAATCCTCTCAACAAATCGCACCCAAGAAGAAAGGTATGTTGGTCTTATTTTATTAATATACCAATAGTTGAAAAAAAAGTTTAGAAACGAACAAATTAATTCATAGAATTAATTTCAATGAATTAACCACCCAATAAATAGGGGCGTTAATAATTTAGAGAACGCGTCAGTTCACTTCGTTTAATAGGGGTTTTCGCGGGTGCGTTACTTAGCAGAAAAGAAACGGTGTGGCTCGTGCGGGCCCCACCTCATAAATATCCTACCAAGATGGTATGATATTTTGGGTTCCACCCTATCCGCTTCAACTCAGCTTAAGCACCTTGAAGTGTCTTTAAGTGGCTTTAAGTGAAATAAAATAAAGTTTGTCGTACCACGTTATTTTATTTCTTAACTTAAGCCCAAAAAATATAAAAACCACACCCGAGCAAACAAAAATCTGGAAGAGGCGTTTCTAAGCAAATACCGGCACTGCGATTCCATCGGTGCCCTCCGAATTCGATTCTGAGCACTGGTTCAAAAGTTAGACAAACCCGCTCATCCGTTCACTGAACGTACCTGAGCCAAACTTCGGAAAATGATTCCAGGCACACCGGGCCTCAGAATCACGTGCCGTCAGAAACTACGTTCATGTAAAATTCCAAAGAAAATTAAGAAAAAAATTTTCCTTGAAATTTACGGGTCTTTACAGAGGTGATTTTAGCCTAAGTCAGTGAAATCTGGGTAGTAAATCCCAAACAAAAATTAATGAATATAAAGAATAATGCAGGTAGTGGTAAAAGGATAAGAGAGGGTGATATCTATGTTCTATATAATAGAATAATCTTACTTAAATTACCATTTATTGATTTAAAGAATATGGGGAAAGAGAATAATTAGAAGATCCCTCTTAAGAACATGAATTGGATGAGATGAATTAGGTCAAACAGTCTCTATTATGGTTTTATATTATTTTATAGAAAATGTCCATTCTATTTCTTTTATACTAAATGGGATACGCAAGAAATGCAATGGGATCCCACTACAACTCTAGTGGTGGACTTCTTTGCCTCTACATGATGCATTTAAATTCCAATGCTTCCCACCAAAACTCAGGTGGTTTCAAAAAAACACTTCTCTATGGATTTTCTCAACAAAAAATAATTGATTCTTGATACGTATTCATAGACCCCTTATCAAACCTTAATAATTTTCAAAAAAACACAATAAAATACATACATAAATTCAAATAAAATGAAATAAACAGAAAAATGGAAAATATCCTATCATTCAGAAAATGAAATTTAGAACAAGACATCACTTTAATTTTCAAATTTATTTAAAATTACTCAACATATAAGTTAATTAAATATAATAGGATATGATATATTATAATTTTCCACAAAATAAATTTTTTTATTCACAAAAATCAAAACTAACCATTCATTAAAAAACATTTATGTCGCTAAATCTTAAATATAATGAAAATTCATAAATACATACTAAAAAACAACTATAACCAAGATATAAAACGTATAATTTAACATAAATAAACCAAAAAGAAAAAAATACTAGAATCCAGAAGGAATAAAATGTACTAAAACATAAAACCATATACGAAGATATCAACACATAAATAATTCATAATACCATAAACTACAACAACAAAAAATAACATAAAATCCTAATTCCCAAAAGAAAATAAAAGTCAAAGAACTTCAATTAAGCTTATAATAATTTAATAAAAACCAAACATAAGATATTGAAAATTAATAAAATTTAATATATATGAAATATTTCGATAATATAAGTCCTCCAATGATTTATAATGTCCTCAAAACCTCACTGATGTACTCCATTCACCCTTATATAGTTCCCATCCATAATATTTATGCAAATCTTCTGAATTGAAATCCTACCACATGATACAGTTTATCAGAAAATTGAACTATTTTTAATTTATTTAAAAAAAGTCCATTTCAAAATTTTTATGAATTCCATTTTAAAATTATATTTCTACAGAAAACATCATTTAATAAATAAATATTGAGAAAAAAACTTTATAATTATATTTTTTAAAATATAAAAATTTCCAAAACGTTTTAACATCTCAAAAGAATATTATTACATAATTTATATTTATGAAAAAAATTTACAATATTATTTTACTAAAACAAAACTATATAAAAAAACCATCACGTTTCAAAAACCCATTTTTCCATTTAAGACATCAATTATAATACAATTTGTTTTCTATTAGGTTAATAATACCAAATGGTTTTAAACATACAACTAAATTATAAAAAATAGACATTTAAAACATTTTATAAAGTGTTTCAAATTAAAAGAAATGATACACATTTCTATACAGAATACATGAAGCACACTCAACTGTAATATAGTAATAAATAAACAATCAACATTCCCAACAAATATATACAAGGTAAAAACTTTGTTCCCAAATACTAATCATAGAACAATACTATAATTATATAGCTGATAGGGAATAGATACTATCCATGGAAATAAAACATAACAATTAAATAGGTAGCATGCTTAACAAGGAATCTTTAATTTGGAACGACATGAAATTTTAAAATTTCAATAATAATACAATTATAAAATTACACAATTCATAATGAAATAGATGGCATGATTATGATTTCAAAATATATGAACATTCAGTAGTACATTATTAAACATTGAACAAACAATCAACCATAACATAGACATATAAGAGAGTGTATTTAATTAATTATTTAACAATTAGAAATGTTCTCAAGATAACACTGATTACTTTATTAGAAATAATTTAATTAATTATGTTCAATTTAATTAATTAATAATAATATAAATGAAATAAACATTCCCTAATTTTATATAGTACATATGTTTCATGAACCGATATTATAAGTGGCTCATAGTTGATCTCTATATTCAATATGTCAAATTATATTATATAACATTTTTTTAATCTTGAACTATAACACCACACATTCATATGAATCTTATACTACACACCAAGACATCCATAATAACCCTAGTTTCCAACATATACATGTTTTCCCTACATGGATATTATGTTCCATCCAGAGTCCCCAAATCCCATATTCTATTTAAACCATGAAATTGTAACAACTATATAACTATAAAAATAATCCCTAATACAATTTTTTCATGATTTAGACATGATCTTTCAATGTAACTGGTTTATCACTATAAATCATAGTCGTGTCCCATTTTCTTGATAATGATTGTAAATGAAATTGAAAAAAACATTGAGACACCTCATACCAATACTCTATAATATCATGTTGAAAAAAATTATTTATAAACTATCATTGATACTGAATGCGATTCCCTATATCAATACTCCCCGATTTGGGAAAGAACACGCATTCTTTAAAAATGGATTTTATATCAAAGATAAATACATAAATATAAAAATCTAAAATCAAAATATTATTAGAAAATATTGAATTAGATATATTCTAAATACGTTTTAGGTTTATATTTTTAGAGATTTTGGGAAAACCATTACCAAACCCATATGTTTGTCACCCAATGTACATTTTTTTCATATATCCCAATAATTTATTGTTTAACAATATTTATTAAACATATTCTATAAAATCAATCCCATATGATACAATTATCATAATATAATAAATTTTAGTACACATTATAACATGGGTTAATAAATCTATTGGAAGGGTGATCTCAAATGACCAATACGGGTAAACATAAGAAATATAAATTCGGTGTCACAAGTAATCAATAGAAGAAAAAGAGGGTATGATAACACAACTAAGATGTTTTGTTAATAGATAATAGAATCAGACTAAAGAAATCATATATCATAAATTAAAATTCATTGAATATATATAACTGTTTATGACATGAATTATAATGGATTGAATACGTGAGCCATTAATCATGATCCATGAATCAATAACATAGGAATATGTCATAAAATAGGTATATTTCTTAAACATAAGAATACAAATAATAGTATTATTGATAATTCTGACCATAATATGGTATAAAAATAAGGTAATGAACAAAAAATTAGGTTAATGTAAAAAAAATTGATAAATGATAACCATAATCTGGTCCACAGATAAGTTTGTGAAAATGAAACAATGATCTCATTTAAAATTATGGGAAAGGATAACTACAATCTATTATATGAATAAGGTTTTCAACATGAAATCATGTTCATAAATAACATCCTTATCTCATTGGATAAAAACATTACCAATTACATAGAGATATATATTGGAACCCACCTCTCACATAATGATAAAATATACATATTTGTTCCAGATGAAATCAGTCATAATTACTATCATGGAAAACCCCATAAAATGAAAATGGGTTTCATATCATTTACAAATGATATCATATTACATGATTTCAAAAGTAGATCTGTTGATACTGAAAATTAAATAACTAAAAGCTGTATAAAAACATTATGATTATGACAATGTGAATTAATCCTTATGTTATAGACTGACTGAATGTTAGGGGATTATTTATTATTGCAACAAGGAGGGTGGAGGATACATTCCAAGTTTTCCTAAAATGGTGGAGGCCTAGGGCATCACCCCTAACAATGAAATTACAATCCTTTGGAAAATATCCATTTTTGAAAAAATTGGAAGGCATCCTGAAGACTATCTTTGTTAGCTAATGTGTCTAGCACAAAATTTCCTTCCCTCCATTTGCGCTGAAACCTCATACCCTAATATTGACGATTAGTCCCTTTATGGATAATATAAGCCAAAATTTTCTTCATAATTAATTTTTAACATAGTTGTAATGATAGAAAATTATTAGTTACTTAGATAAAGAATCAATAGGGAATAAAAACAGAAGACAAAAAACCTAAATTTTATATGAATTATGATTATTAAATAATTCATAATAAATTAATAAAAAGTTATTTAATGTGTTGTGGATGATAAAAATATATATAAGTGGAATTAAATATATTTATTTATTCTTCTAAAACCTTAACCTTTATTTTCTAAGATTAAATATTCTAAATAGTGGGAAAATAAATTAATATGGTAAAATATAAAATATTTAAGATGATTTTTCATTTGAAATAATATAAATAAAAGATATTTATGGTTATTATGTTATACATGTAAAAACTGAGAATCTTTTTAATTTTCTTTAAATAATGTGAAAATTAACATGTGTGTAAAATGTCAATATGAATAATTTTTATTATTTAAAATAATGTAAAATGTAGTGAAAAATGAACTTAAATGATCATTTATATGAATAATAGAATATTTTTAAATCCTTATAAAGAATATATACATGGATGAAAAAAAACCATTAGAATGGTTGGAAATTACACTTGACAACAACACATTTTAATAGATAATGAATTACATCAAAGAAGAAGATTTTATTGAAAATATATATTTTACATAGATAGAAATACAAAAGACTATATATTATATATAATTGGTAGAATAAAATAATCTTAAAAGATAATATTTAAGGATGAAATATTACAAACCAATGAAATGAAAATTGAACTGAAAAAAACCTTTTTTTTTAAATTTTGATCAAAAGAACATGAATTGTAGAACATGAAATGAAACATAAAATAAAATTAATAGAAAAATTAAATAATTTATATAAGAGGAATTATATAATCCATATATATGATAACAGATGTAAAATATGAAAAATGTCTCAAAGAAGGAAATTTGAGCCAAGAAATCATTACAACTTTTGTTCTGTATGTACCAATGGAACATCAAAGGGAGATCATGAGTTTTAATTTAAAATATAATGAAAAAATTATAGTTTTTTTACTTTAAGAAAATATGTAATTAACAACACCATATAAAATAAAACATGGTTTTCAATATGAACCATTTCTCAAGGAATTGGATTTGAGATAAGAACCATTAAATTAGATTAAAATTTGGCGATATGTTCAATAACAACCTATATAATAATCATAAAATATTTAACAATATTTTTAATAAACATAATAATATTTATTAAATTTTATTTTAATATTCAATATAAATTTATTATATATTTAGCACTTAATTTTTATGAATATTGATCATTACTTGTTATTAGTTTCCAATGTATCTTATCTATCTAAAAGTACTAGTTTCGATGGTCATTCCACATTCTTGAGTAAATCATCAATATAATATTTAATGGAATATAATATAATTTTAAAATATATATTATTTTTCTTTTTCATTCCATGGAAGAATAACGTACATTTATTCAAGACAAAATCCATAACACACTTGTTATGTTGTTTTTTAAAAAATAAATTGTGTTATGTTAATAACGTGTTAAAAATTAATATTAGTTTAAAATAATATAAAAAAATTAATTAATTATTCATATCATATTATAGTAGTTATTAATTATAATAACCATCCATTATTAAAATTTGAGGAATTGTTTATGTGGGTGGTCAAACTGACAAATAAAGGAACATGCTATAATTAACTGATGAGTATGATAATGAAGTTTTTTAAAATATCATTATTACATAAGATTAAAGATATTATTTAGATGTTATGACTAAATTAAGAAAAAAATTATAAGTGGTTTATGAATAAATTGAACGATAAATAATGATAAGAATTTATTATTTATAAAGAAGAAATAATATCTCATATTGGAAACCTTATTAGTTTTGATGGGATTTGGGAAATCAATAATAACCCCAAACTAAAAAACAAGAGAGTGGATTATTATGGAATTAAAATACAAGGGTAAGGATGATAATTATAATATTATTTGTTTATTTTAAGTGTTCACGGAGGGATTATTTTATAAATGAGGGGGGTATAATATTTTTAAATACTTTTTAGATAATATACAAAATAAAATAGTTTTACTAGAAAGTGGATGGAATTTTTAATTATATGATGATAAAATAAGAGGATTCTGAGAAAAAAAATCACTCAATTATTTAATGATAAATTATAATGAAATTTTAATTATTTACCCCTTGATTTAACACATTTAGGATATTTTATCATTTTAGTGGGGACCATTTGTTTACCTTGGTAATTTAAATTTATAAATATGTATTTTTTATTATATTAAATTTTTAAAAGTGATAAAAAGTTATTCTAAAATAAAAATGTATAATGGGTGAAAACAAGATTTAGGGAAAATATATTTTAAACAAAAAAATTATTTTCATCCATAATTATAAATAGTGTTGATTCCCATAATATTTATTGGTTTATATTTAAAAAAAGTGTTTTTTGACATTAAAACATACTTAAATAGGTTTTTGTTAGAAAAAAATATAACGTAGGTTCCAAAATGTGAATAAATGGGTTGTATATTCATAATAGTAATTTTTAATGATTTATTATACCACATAGATAAATTTGATTCTAGGAAATTTATTATAAATTTTTATTTCATGTTAATATTAAAATGATATTATAAATTTTAAAGTATTTATAAAAAATTGTATTTGTAACTGTTCACATAAAAATTCAACTTCTAAATTTTTTTCCAAAAAATCACCCTATAATATTGTTTATATTATGAATAAAAATTAAATTTCATATAATAATATTAAAATTATAAAATCTTATAATTTAATTATTATATAAAATTATTTATAATATTCAATAAAAATAATGTTTATAAACCAAACAGTTTTTTAGGCATGAATAGTTAAATTAACCTTACTTATAGCTGATTATATATTTTTTGAACGTTATTAATTTATCATTCAATTCATTCTTTGAATTTCAATGATAAATTTTGTTCATACCACACTTTTTAAGTAATTAATGTAATAAAAATAAATCTTTTGCGAAATAAATTCCTTTATAATAAAGAATATTTTCAAAAATAAATTTTTAAGTTTTTATATATTATCAAATTACTTCATTTCAATTAAATTAATTATTTAAATGAAAATATATATCTATAACATTTAAATAATCCTTATTTTTATAAATTTTATAACTATGATTTTGAACTGGTAATATTTTACTCAATTGATTTATACCCTTTTGATTTGATTCAAATCCAAAATGGTTCATTTCCATCTCATGTAAAAATCTATTTATAAATAATAATTATATTTGATTTAAAAATGGTTTAAGGAGTTATAATGAGTTATAAAACCTAGTTTTGATAATTATTAATATAACCACAATGAATTATAACGTTTCCTAATACCTTGTCATTATATATCTTAATCAAAAAAATAATAAATTAAATGATACAATAAGTATAAAAAACACAACCCTATAAACCAGTAAAAAACTCACATAAAGTACAATAATGATTTTGAAAATGAGAAAACATAATGCTCAAATTTATGTTGAACCAAACATGGCCAATAGAGTGAAAAAGAGATGTTTGATGTGTGGAACATCCCATGAGATCAACCTAGGACAACCACTATGAATCCACTCCATAGGTACACTATAGACTCTAAATTATACCACCCATGCTTTTAAATCCATGACGATGTAACAAATATGTTACTATAGACAAATAATTTTACAAAAAATCAGCCACCATCGATGTGGTAGAAATGAAGAATGTAAAGCTACATGTTCATGAAGTTTTCTATGTGAGGTGTCTGCATATAAAAACTCTATGTGGAACCAACAATATTCCTCAGATCATTAGTGAATAACTGGTATAAAAATAAAAATGAATATAGTTTTACACACATATATGATGAAACAACTTAATGGGTTAAAAATAAATATCTCATGATAATGTTAGTGATAAATCATTAAACAAATATATTTAATGGTTATACAATGTAACCCCTTACACCAAGAGGATTCATACCTTTCATCACTATTTTGAGCCTTTCATTAGAATGTATGATAGAATGGGTAGCACAATATTGTCAGCCATCCTAGTAAATCCTATACATATGGAAGTTGTGACACATGCCTATATTGTGAGGGGGAAATAAAAGGTTATGATAACATGGGGATTCCACCCATCATTATGGAATAGGGGAATGAAAACATGTAGGTATGAAACTATGATCCCATACCAACACCAATATTCAATCAAAGGGAACCTATTTAAAATTTATAAAATAGAAAGATATATCTTAATTACTTATAACATAAACATAACATATCAAGTAATAATTACTTTCATTGTGTATGAATAACATAATAATCATCATTTTCAGACAACCAAAATAGATGTGTAATGAACAGATATATAACTATATATTCTATTTAAATAAAAAATATATTAAATAGCATGTTTCACACACCATAAATAATGAAAATTTTAAAAATTGATATACATGTAATATTAAATATGATTGTTGAAAAAAATACTATTAAATTAGATTGTATACAACAAAGTAACTATATAATGAAAATAAGAATAAATAACAATAAAAACAATATTCTTACCTAAAAAGTCATTTATTTAAGATCATCAGTAAGGGATAATCCCAAGTAATTTATATAGACCAATACCAACCGAACACAAGAAATTTTAATTTGAGAAAATTAATTTATGGGAAAAGCTTAATCTTGTATATCTCATTGTGGAATCCCTAATTTTCTAATTTACAACATTCACTTTCACTAGATATTACCTTACCCATAGATCTCATCTAGAGATTATCTGTGGTCTTATATATAGAAATTAATATGATATCAACATATAATTATATTCTAGATAATCCGATGGGCCTATTAATTTAAAAGCCATTTAAAAAATAATAGCATTGTTTTTTCAATTTCTGAAACCCTATATGAAAATGAACTTCTTATAAACTATAAATATTAGTATGTATATAAATAATTTATCACCCATATAGTTGGTATTTATCGACCAAAAATGCGAATACATTAACATTTTAATTAATAATATGTTTTTCTTAAAAAAAATTATTTCGTTATTGGCACAAGTATATTGAAAAAATATTATATGAATTTAAAAAATAAAATTAATAAAATGAATTATATTTTTTAATTCTTCTTATAAAAATTTACTTTATATAAAATTTTCTCACTTTTTTTCTAAAAAGATTTATTTTGTGTTCAAAAGTAGAGTTTTATGAGAATTGTGATTTATGTGATATTATCAATATGAAGGATTAAATTAGAAGACTAGAAACCTATTTAATTAAAAAATATATTTTTGAGAGGCAAAATTATTCATTTAGTTATATCATTTGAGCTTATAAATCATATAACCAACATTTTTAGCACAAAATTTGAATTTTATTTTAATAAAAACCGTTTATAATATTTTCATTGAATGATTTATTTTATAGATTCTTTTTTATTTTATCTCCACTTGAAATAAATTTAACATTTATTTAATTTATTATAAATTAATTTATTTAACTAAAATTAATAATAATGGTAATTTTATTATAAGTATAAATTAAAATATGAAATAAATTATTATTATTATTTCTAAAAATAGTTTTTATTGGATTTAGTTTATTAAATTTTAATTTATGTTCGCGTAGATAATGAAATTTGATTTGATAAAATTGTTTTAAATTTTTATAGATTATGGTTTATATACATTAATGAGTCCAGTTTAGATTCTAGTTATTAAAATTAATTACCAATATTAAAATTTAGTTACCCTGATAAAGGGTGAAAATCGGAAAATTAATTTAGTAAGGGAAATGTGAACAACATGTTAAACTATTATTTTAGATGAGTGTTTGAGGATATTTACAACCCACACCATTTTTTGACTTATCTTATATACCATTTTTATCTATATATCATTGAATATTTTCATGGAATATATGATAAAAATGAAGATTGTTTCCAAAAGACCCATTTTCCCTCTTATAAAACAAAACCACTTCCACCCATTAAAATTAATTATTTTAATTCAAATTTATTGATTAAAATATTTTATTTATTTCATAATATTCCAAAATAATAATTTCTAATTCCCCTTTTCACAATATTTTATCATAATCATTTTAATTCCATGGATTATTATAAAGAAATATGATGTCTCCAATGCAAGAATTATCTTTTTTTTATGATTTCCTTCGTAAAGGTAATCATCCCAATATAATATTACCATGGTAGGATGATAAATTTATTATCATTTATATAATTTTATTTGTCATATTATTTGTAAAAACCTTATTAATTCTATTCAATACAATTATTAATATAATGGAAATCCATTTAGGTGTGTGACCAAACTATCATCTCCATGAAGAATCGATTTTTTTGTTTCATGTAGATTTTTTTGTTTCATATAAATTTTTATAATTTTTCCAAACATCAAATAATCTAGTTAAATATTATAATAATATTATAATAATAACATTGTGGTTCGTTTATAATGGTATTATGATAATATAAACACCGCTTTGTCAATATTCACCCTTCAAGTTAATGTGTGATCAAGTTTTGGTCGATTTAACGACATACTTGAATAATTCTATAAAAATCAATTATGGATGACAATGATAAATTAAATACTAATATTATTTTTAATTTAACAAGAAATATATCATTGTTTTGTTATTTGGTAATGGTTATATTAATTATATTAATTTTTATTAAAACGTCATCATTGATTGCTAAAATTAATAAATTAAGGTGAAAATTATACTATTTTAACACAAGTATAAGAAAAAAAATACTGATTAGAATATTTTAGAAAATGGTCTATATGATAATAAATATTAAGAAATACGTTTCATTAAAAAAATATTGGAATTTAATTCAACTATTCAAGAAGTTACGTATCTACATAGAATGAATTTTGAATAATGTAAGGGCTTCATTTGAAAATTTTATTCTTTGAGACACAATTTGTTGTGTGCACCTAATTACATTTAATTGGTGTGTATAGTACCCACTAGATATATAATATCATGATTATTAATTATTAATTATATTTTAACTTCATCTTATTTATCTCTATCTCTCTCTCGCATGGGGTTTTATTAGAACATTTCTTATGTCATAAGTTTTTTTTCATCACAATTTCTCTTCATTGAGTCATGTTTTAATATTAAGAACAAATTTATTATTTTCATTGTTTTTATACTTTTTAAGAATTTATTTTTTAATACTACATTATTTAATGAATTATATTTATTAACATATTTTATTTTTAATATTTAAATGACTTATGATTGAAAATTTACTAATGGCATAAGAGTTTTTGATAACTTTATAACTTATACACCTATTTAAGGAAAAACATTAATAATTGCTTATAATCAAATGTATAATGATATGATGTCATAAAAACTTATTATATTTTTGGAAACTATCATTTATATCCATGTCTTCTTATAATAAAATTTCATTCCTATTGTATGATATTATAATTAATAATTATCATATTTTATAATAAACCTTATTTCATGTTAATATTTTCCTTCACATTAACATTATCCTATATTTTTGGGGAAGCTAATATGGACTATTAAATATTATTAAAATAATATGATTTACCCCTTCTAAACAAAAAAAATCAATACTCACTTTGAGATGTGGTTTTTCCAGAAATAGGTTTTAAAAATATTTCCCACCCCACATTTCTATTGATAAACTATATGATTTTACAAGGAGTGATATTTTTATTTTTAAAAAAATTAAAATTCTCCCAATTTTTTTACTCTATGTATTTTAAAATAACATTTAAATTTCACCCACAACCTTTTAATATTATTAATGTGTGAAACTTATTTATTTTAATTTTATTTATCTTAACATTGCTTTACAAAAAATTTTTAATTTTATTTTAAACATTCACACGACATTATGATGGTTTTTATGAAAGATATATTTTTCATATAGATTCAAAAAATATATAATTTTAAAATTATTTCCAAATATTAATGATATTTATTATTTAAAAAGGGATTTTTTTATAAATTATTCAATTATTTTTCATTCATGTCACTATTCTCATTCATAGCATTTTTTGTTTTTATATTAAATGTAATTTATGTCACATAGAGAAATATAATGTGATAAAATTGATTTAAAATTTGAACCATTGTTTAAAATTTATTGGAAACATCCCTAGATTTTTTTGGTTGTATAATTATGTTATCATGGAAAATGTTTATGTTATCAGAATTAATGTTAAAATGAGTTCAATGTGGTTTAACATGGGGATAAGAATTAAAATACATCCAAAACTTTTCTAAATGTAATTACATGTGTTTATTTAGTCCCTATAACATGTTATTTTCAATTTCGGGCTACATGGTTCAACAATTCGTGATTATGATATATATATATATATAATTTAATATTTTATGTAATTCTACGTGTTTTCTTTGTCCTACTTATAAAAAGGATCCTCAAATGATTTTCTTCCTCACAAATTTTGAGCACTCCATTTCATTAATATAAAAGTTTAACTCTTCCAAAAATACATTAAATTTATTATGAGGATCTGGTCTCATTAATAGACCAGTATATATAGAACATGGTGTAAGCCTGAATGACTCGAAGGCCTTCATTTTTAATGATTTTTGATAACCCCCTTTTTAGGGGATGATGGGGAACCCTTACAAGTCACATAGGCTTAGAGATTAAATGGCACGTAAGCTAAGAAGGAATTACATGACCCAAAGGTCTTATGGAATTCAAGAAAACAATAAATACATCATTCATGCATACATGTAGACTACCACCTCCATGAAGTGATGTTTTTATTTTTCTATAACTCCGAATTTATAAGATTTATAACTATGAATCTAATGTTTATATATATATATATGATATTCATGAAAATATTATTATTCTGAAAGGATAACATATCATCTATTTTTATATCTTTCTATCAGTTGGATAAGGTTATCATCATTCATGAATCAATCAGGATAACCATATCCGCAAGTTGATTTCATTCATTTTTCATATATAAAATTCAAATATGGTTATTAGATTTTATTTAATATATAAAATTGATAATTATTTCATGATAATTATTTTGGGGATGATGTAGCAATTACCTGTTTGTCCATGTTCAGCATGCCAGAATTTTTGGCAACTTTGAACAAAACATCCTCAAAACCCAGGATGTGGCATCGACTGATTATGTATTTAATTATTTCTATGAAATAATTGAATTAATAGGTTTAATGACAAAAAATAACTGTGTAACAAGTTTTAAATAATTAAATTATTAAAATATTTTTAGAATACTTTATTTGAATATTGTTCGTAGTGATTCAGGAGTTTTCATAAGGGGTATGTTATCTAAATTTCTATTCATTTGGTTATAATTCTACCATATTAACAGTTTTAAGAAAATATTATGTGTAAAATTACCTATGATGTTTTATTGGATTATCTATTTTATATTTTTTTGTTTTAAATTTTTTACACATAATCACATCATTGATTATTTTAAACTTCAATGATATAATCGTTGTAAGTATTATTCACCATAATTGTGTTTATTTGATGCATGTCTTGTATTATGAATCGCCTTCATTTCATAAGGTGTATATGATTCCTTTTGTGATAAATTATCATGAATTATTCTTTTATAATGATTTTTAATTATCCTTTTATGTTCTATATTTCCTCAGCAATTCATTAAAATGTTATAAAAGTTTTAATTGTTTTTAGGGTATCAATTTCAATTATTTGAGACACAATTCATGTTACAAAACAAGATTAATTTTATATGGTTGACTTACTACACTATGATTTTTTATGAAATGTTATTTCATAGATATTATTATTATTAATTATTCATGTTATTTTATTTCATTTAATATATTTTCACTGTCAAGCATTTCTAAAGTAATATGTGTTTCGTATTTCTAAACTTCATTCTTTGAGATGTGTTGTGGTTGATTCACCAGTATTCATTTACAAGGGGTATATAATGAATATGGAAATAAAATAACATGACGGTTTTACAATCATTTTATTTTATTTTCCAAATTATTATATCACTTTAAAATAGGTTTGGGATTAAAAATGTCATAAAAGTGTATATCATTAAAAACATTATATTTAAATTTTTAATAAGTTTTAACATAAAATTACAATCATAATCATTATATTATTTCATGGCTGTTATTTTATAAACATAAATGTTTTTATAAAAATAATATATATGATATTTTTCATTTTTTAAAATGTTTTCATTTGATTTCTATTAAACTCTTCCATTTTGGTCACTTTTGACTCTCATTATAAATGTTTGAAAATAATCATTATTTTTAACAGTTATGAAAATAATGTTTTTCTCATTCGTTATGGACATTATTTTTTAATGGTTACTTTATAAATTTTTAGGGATACATTCAAATAATATTATTTCTGATATTTTTTAGAATTTTTTATTTTATAATAGTACAAAATGAAAAAGGCATTTTATCTATTATTGAATAAACATATTAAATTTTCTTTTAAAGGAGATATAATCTATATAAAAATAATATAAATATTAATATTACACACTAGAGATATGATGTTGTTTTAATATTAAATTCTATTACATGAATTGTTTGTGACGATGTTTTAATGATATTTTTAGGAATATCATTTATTTGTCACAAGTAAATTAATGTATGATAGTTTTGATGAAATAAATTAACCCACATGATTTGTTTCATGATACCATACTATGAAATTGTTTATTGAAGTTATATTGGGAGTTAAACAAAATAATTAAGGTAATTTATATGATATAATATGGGTGGGTGCAGGATATCCTTCTAATTCATTGGATAATGTGATGAAGATACCTTGGATGAAGTTACCCATAAGAGATGAGGAAGCTATGTTAGTAATAAGGGACAATCATGTTTACCAATTATAGTTTAATCTTATAAGATATGATTATTATATGTTGAGGTGATACCATGAAAATTTTTGTATGTTACAATGTAGCCACAATGTTTTAAATACTTTAAACAAGATATAATGGATCATTTCCTAATGTATTACTTTCACATAAATCATGACTATTTACTTACATGACACTTGTATTTTGGAAAATCATTTTGGCATGTATCATGATTTATGATCCATTTTTTCTTATTCCAAATTATATTATTTTATGCTTATTTACATTAATTATTTCATAATACCCTTTTGTTCATCATATACTCATAGATTACATTCAATTTTTAGTGAATATATTTACACTTATTGAGAAATTCAGATAACTATTATTATGTTTTAAATTTATGAAGGTTATGAAGAATGATGTCAAATGAATAATGTATAAATAATTTTAATATGAGAATAATTCTATGGTATATGTTTAATACTTATTGTGAAATAATAAATCATGGTATAATAAGAAAAATAATCATTTTAATAAAAGGTTATTGTTGTGTAATTGTTTTTATTGTTTATATAAGTCTCTAAACCGAATAGGTCCATGTGTATATAATTGATCCAATTTTTTTTTGATGTTTTGTGATTTGGATAGCTAAATTTGTGCAACATTTCTTAGTATCAAAACCATCATTGTAAAGAATAATATTTTTATCATCAGATTTGGTTGTGCGGGTTCAAGGCAATTATAGTTTGTATCTAATTACATTTAAGATATGTTTGTAGATTATGATATTTCAATGTCAAGTTAACATTAGAGTTAGGGACACCATCAAAGGCTTAAAATAAAAATGTTGATCATATTATCAAATGCATAGAAACCCATTTTTATGTTTTAAGTGATGATAATTTGAGGTGATTAATAATACATTGGAAGATATTTTATGATGTATAATAAAAATTAACACTTGGGTGGATCATGTTATTTAACATTAATGATTGTTAAGGAATAATGATACTGAATATTTATGAGGAAAGGGGAATGTTATGAGGTATCTTTTGAGGTAAATATGATCTTATATAAATTATTTGATGTATATGGTTATTTTTTTATGGAATTATTTCATTTTTACCTTTGGTATTCTTGTTGAATTTTTTATATTAATGTATTACCTCTTTATATGATGTTTTATTAATTTTCTGTGTAATAATAGCATGTGAAAACCATTTTGGTTATAGAAAAGATAAGAAAAAAATATTTTTGTCATTTTTTATATCCCAAGTTCAATTTGTAGTTGATTATAGTTATTCAAGGATTAATTTTTTATACTCATGATTTTGAGTTAAATTTGAGATAAAGGTGGAAACTGATTAAAAGACACAATCAAAGGATGAAATTTTGTTTATGGAATAAAATAAAACAATATATATAATCATATTGTCTTAGTCTATATGATAATGGAATTACTCAACTCTTTGAAAATGATAATGAAATAAAAATGTATATCCTATTACAACAATTTTTTATTAATTGATTTTCATTTAACACCTCATTGTTAAATTGCTTTTTGGTCATTTTTAATCTCATGCCCATTCTATTTATTATGATCAATTTTTTCTATAAGTCTCCATCATTATTTCAGATTTATTTTCATTCTATATGTGCATATTATTTACTTCACACTAATGTTATCATATTTTGAATCATAGTAATGTGTTTTTACAGATTACTTTTATATTTTCCTTTCCCTCTTTTCAAAAGTATGTGTTATTAACCCTTTAAACAATGATGGTTTTAATTGAAGGTATTTTAAAATATTAAAAAAATGACTATACATGACAAGGAAAAATTGTGAGGATGTAATTTTTTATGGTGCTGTAGGATGTAGCGCCCTAATATTTTACAAAAATAGTATGTTTGATACCATGCATGACACATAACAATGAGTTTAAGTGAACCATTAAATTTTATAATTTAAATATTCTTGTCATGACCAATAAATTTAATTTTTAGATTTAAATAAGGCCAAATTTATTATAAAATATATATAAAATGGTTTTAATCAATAAAAAAATATCTTTTTTAATAGGAAATAATCATTTAGTATTCAGTAAAATCATTTTATTCTTTAAAAATATGTATTCTTTAAAATAGTTTACATTAATATTTATGATAGAATAATAATGTTTATTTCTTCTAATTTTATATATCAGATTTTATTAAAAGGATTTCAATTTTTAATCATCATATTAAAATTATCCCAGGATTATGTTTTAGTATTTACCTAAAAATGATTTTTCTGTTAATAGTGAAAAATATTGATCTTTATAAAATTGTAATTTATTTTCATCAAAAAACACCATTATGATTTCTATTTGATATTATGTTTACATAGGTATTATTTTAATATATAAATATAAATAATTACAGAATAATCTATACTAAACATGATTTTGGTGTATGTTTATTTTTTGGGCATAAAATAAATTTTGATTAAAGAACTAATTTTATGCAAAAAAGTGTACTTTTATTAATAAAATAAATAAATTCCTACGTAATTATTATTTGAATAAAATTTATAGACTAAATAATGAACTAAATTATTTTAAATTTTTTATTAGGCATGGAATGAGAATAAATCCAATTTTATATTTGAAAATTCATTTTTCTAAAACTAGTTTGCATTATATTTTTCAGGATTTTATAAAAATGAATTTTATAGACATGTAGAAATTGATTCATTTTATATGTATGACATATTTTTAATCTTAAAAATTGATATATTGTAATGGGGATATCTTAATGTTTTTTCATTCTGAATAAATAAAAAAGTTAATGATTGTTTTCCATTACAAAAGAGGTAAAACTGAGATAAAAATATTGGATAAATCATTATAATATATTAATCACATTAATTTATTGTCTATAATGGATTTTTGAAAAAATATATTTTTAATTAGTTAAATTATTTATTTTATGATATTATTTTTAAATCGGTATCCCAAAATTATATTTGGTAAAGATAAAATATATTTTATTCAAATTAAAAACTATTTTCTAGTTGTTATATTTAATAGAAAAGATTAAAGATGACTATTAGTTTTTTATTCCTTTAAAATTTAAAAAAATTATTTTTTAACAAAATATTTTTATAGAATTCAATTTATTAATGGATTTAAAGATGAAATAATTTTTACTCTTTGTAATGAACTGACCCATATACTCTCTTAGACTAGTACTTAATATGACCCACCACATTCTAGTAGGGAATTACCAATCCCCACAAGTTGATGAATAACACCCAAGAATCCAACAACAAATATAAGGAATGACATTTCCATACTATAAGAAATGGCATTAAATATATATAGGTAACATTGAGAAACAACAAAAAATATAAATATATTCTGTAATAGATAAGAAAAAATAGATGTGATACAATGGATAAAAGAAATAATCTATCTATCCATGACATGTCTAATAAAAAAGGACTTCAAAAACAAACTACTCCATGTGATAACATGGGAATCCTGCCATAGTCTCACCACTTTCAACACAAAACCAAACTAATATAAAACCTCTCCACCAAACATTGGAGCCTTGTATTTGTGTGTATCAAGAGACATTACTTGGTACACACACTATTTAAGGGATATGATGGGAATGAGCTAATCAGATCAGTAAGGCCCAACTACGTTTTTATTATAAAATACATAAACAATAATCCAATAAAGACCAAAATTATAGAAAACATGGTAAAAAATAGTTTATCAGTTATTGTATAAAAAGTAGGGAGAAAAATAATTTTACCCTTTTCTACATTTACAAATAAATTAGGTGAATTGGTTTAAATGTGTAACAAAAACATATATCATATTAAATATATAATATAAATAAAAATCATGCATCATATATCACATCAAATATATAGTACTGAAATAAAAAATAAAATAAAATACAATAGTTGAATCATTGGTTACATCATGTTAGGGATGACACTAGGTTAGGATAGCTGGGACATATTCCCCTAACAGAGACAATCCCTTATACATAAATCCACTAAACATATTCATTGAGTCAACTGAAAAGGATAACATTGTAGTATGTTAATTCATAAATAGGTCTAACATGTCCCTAGAACAACCGGACTACTGAGTAAAAAACCTAATGAGAAAAGAACCCTATAGTTGATGAGACCTATTACTCCAACTTTCACCTAAGTGCCCATGTATTCCCAAGTGATCTATTTTTAAAACCATCTCATCAAAACATTTCATCATTCCATTCATTGAGAACTGTTTCATAAAATAATTTCACTTTACTTTGAGAAACCATTTTCATTTACCAAAAAATTATGAGAACCATCTTTTATAAAAATTCAGTTCCAAAAAAAAATCAATCATATAATTCCATTTCCTTTAATAATTCTATTCATAAAAAATAAGAACAAAATATTTCTCCACCAGAGGCTCGATATAGAACCAAAAACCTGAAAATTAGGGTCTCATAGGCCTAAAAAGGGATACACCAAAAAAAAAATACAAAAAATGAAAATATAGGCCATAAAATCAACATAGACATCTTATAATTGATTCAATTCCTAAAAAAGGGTCAGAAAAGTGGAAACAACACATACCTTAAGAACATAAACACTCCACACCACAACCGAAAATGTAAAGGACCCCAAATATGAAAACAAAACAAATATAGAGTAAAGACAAAGTAAACATCATAGTGGATCAAATAAACCAGTAGTGAAATGTGATGATGATATAAGTATTAATGGAAATGAAGAATCAAAAAGAATTTCTCACTAATAGAGATTCAAACCAAACTCAATAGTGATAAATAACTAAAAAAATCATTTTGGATTGAACCAAGTATCACAAAATCATAGGAAGATAAATATCGGTTGTGAAATGAGAGAGATGCAGAATAATTAAATAAAAATAAACAAAAATAGCCCGTTAAAACCATTTTCAAGACCTTTACAAATCATGTAACCCATTTTTTAATTCCATTTAACACATGGTGTCCAGATATACCAAAAAACCATTTTAAATATTAATAAAAATAGATATTTTAAAATTAAACGGTGTATAACCCTAAAATAGAATTTATTCATTCATGATGTGAAATCATCACATGACATAATCCTAGATTCCATTTCACATCATGTATTCCCATTACATGGTGTGTAAATTTATTAAAGATAGTGAAAACAATATACTCTTTCATAAAATCGAAAACCACCTCGAGAATCCTCTGAACTCATGGAGACCCCCACAAATACATTAACACATATATAATCAGACTACATTATTCAAAAAACAAATATCCTCAAATATTAGGTAAATTTTCTTATCAAATTTTCTCCAGCCTTTTCAGTCCAAAGAGAAACCCAATTAAATATAAAATCACATAAAGGGAAGAAAAATACTTGAAAGTATATTAGATGATGTTACATACTCCCCACTATAAGGCTTTCTATCCCAAGGAAGTCATGTGGATGAATGAAGTCTTTAAAGTGGTGATCTGAGTTCTCCGTCATCAATAAATCATTCTCCCATGGATCATTAGAATATGATATGTGCTTCCATAACTCTCTACCAAATATAATATTCTTTCCACATATGAATTTCAATTGTGTGTCAAATATCTCCATTGGCTTCTCTATAATAGTTTCATATGGACCTATCTCAATATCCCCCAAACTAAAAACATGGGAGGGTCATGGATGGTATTTAATGAGTTTTGATTTTCAAAAAATTCATGAGTTACTGTCAAATGAGTCTAGAATATGAACTGATAAGCAACCAACCCAAGTCACATAATGACTTTAAACAGTTAAACATATCATAGATCTATTTAGGTGAGCTATACATGAGACCATTAAATCCATCACCCACCACTTCATAAAAAATATGTGATCTGTACAAGAGACCATAAATACCCTAGAAAGGATCCACTATAATTTAAAACTAATAAAATTTCATATATAAAAACACAAAATTTACCAGATTGCTATCCCAAGATACCTCAAAATCCAAGACATAAGTGAAAATAATATCCTCCAGAATTTGAATAGCACACTCCATCAGAATACTTATTTGTTGATGATAGTCTGTAATTTATATGACCTCAATCACCATATACTCCTTGATACTCTCCTAGAAACATGATGTAAACATATGAACCCTTACTAAAATAATATATTTGTAACCCCATTTACCCTGAAAATATCATGCACATTTAGCTTACTATGATCTTCAACTTTAGGGGTGTCGAGGATCGAAATGATATGAGGTGACTTTATCTACCAATAATTCATTTTACATATAACATTACTCCCTCAGGGAGTCCTTGATAATCCTAAAATAATGTCCATGGACACATCTTCCAATTTCCAAAATAATAATGGAAGTGGATAGAGGAAATGTGATGATTTTAGATGCAATACCGTAATCTGTGGGCAGGGGTAAAAGAGGGACAAATAATCAGTATTGGCATGCTTCATATCTGAACTCAATAATCACAATATCTATTCATAAAACATATTTACAATCCCCCTAGGAATATCCAAAGAATAAACATGAAAATATAAAAAATGATTTCCCCATAGTTATTTGGAATTCTTACCAATCCTAAAAACCAAGAATACCATAAGAAGAGAGTGAAAAACTAGAAAAATTCTCTCTATCATATTGGTTTGATAAAATATATCTAAACTCGACATCCTACTACTGACTCTAAAGAAGGGATTTTTGGAGAGATGATGATAGGTGAAATTAGGTCATAACCATAACTGAAATATCATCATGGACATTTAGATGAAACTGAGAAAAAATTCCACATATGTTTCCCTTCTTCATTTGATTCCAAAATAGTTTTTGATGATCCTTTTCTTGTAAGATCATCTATAGTGAAAATCCATTTCCTAGAGGTGAAAGTGATATCAAAGTAAAAACACTAAATGAACTCCCCCAACCACCTTTTTATATGATTAAAGTCCCTTAAATGAAATATATATCTCAAACACTTATGGTCATAAATTAAAATGATACTTTTCCGAAAACGATAATACTTCAAACACTTATGTGCATATATGACTATTGAAAGTTATAAATCATGAGTGGGGTAATTATTCTCATGTAGTCTAAGATAATGAGAAATTTAATCCACTCCACGATCATCTTGCATTAGAACGTAACCCAACCTGACACAAGAAGTGGCACAAAAACTACAAGGCCCTTACTGAGGTCAGGTTAGATCAAGATAAGAACTTATGTGAGAATTCATTTCAATTCAATAAATATAGGATAACACTTTAAATAGCATGTGAATTTCAAATGTTCTATGGTATGAGCTACCAATGGTGAGACCAAATTAAAGAAATCATTGATGAATCATTTATAATATCTAGAAAGGCCAATGAATTTCTAAATATCAAATTAATTTCGTGGTTCACCCAATTGAAAACAACCTCTACCTTCTCAGGATCAAGGGACTGGTCATGATAAACAATTATGTTCCCTTAGAACATTGATTCTTGAATCTTGAAATTGTATTTTTAAATTATTCCACACAAATAGTGACTCATCATGGTTTCTATAACCAAACTCAAATGTTTATCAATCTTACAAATGGATATTGAATAAAAAAAATATCATCCATGAACACTACAACTAAATTTTTGAAAGACTGATGGAATATCTGATTCATCAAATCCATATAAAGAACTTGAGTATTGATCAGATCAAAAAACATCACTCTATATTCGTAATGCCCAAAAATGGTCCTAAAAGTTTTCTTTGGTATATCATACTCCAAGTCTCTAAGATGATGCAATCCCCATTGAAGACCAGTCTTAAAAACCACTTTTAATCCTTTAACTAATCAAAAAACCACCCACCTAAGGAAAATGATACTATTTCTTAACTGTTACACGATTTAGCTTCCAATAATCCTCACACAATCAGAGTGCATTTTTGACATTATTGGGAAATAACACTAGTTCTACCAATGAAAAAACACTAGGGTGAACAAAAACCATTGCCATCAGATCATCCAACTAAACATTGAACACTTTTAGCTTAATTGGTGACATATTATTAGATGGAATTGATATTGATTATGTATCTATAACTCGGAAAATGGTTAACTCTACCTATATCACTAGATTAATCTCGGAGAAATAAGATGGGAATGCATTAGGATATTGTAAATTACTGGATAAATAACAAAAAATGAAGATAATATATTATAAAAAACTACTATAGCAGAAAATATACTCTAGAGTTCTAGCTAGGGATGTCTCTCATGTGCAATCATTATATCCCAATATTTCTAAAACTCCCATGAACTCCCCTCACCTATAAGGAACAAGACACACCAATGATAATAATAAAAAACATCACAATGATAATGAAGAAAATGAATCATGATGATTACATAAAATATATCTATATCGATAAGAACAAAATCCTAGACTAAATCCACATTCTCTAACAATATCACATAGGAAGAATATCGAAATGCCTAATTTTTTATTTTATCAATAGGTGTTGATAAATATACAATAGTGGATATAATTTCAATTAAATATTAAAAGTATCAACAAAATGGAATGATATAAAATCATGGGATGTAATAGTTTTGAATGATGAAATCACTATTGAGGTTGAAATAATTATAGAAACTCTAACATTTTTTAGAACCACAACATACTCATATGAAAATATATCTTATGAGTGAAGGTTCTTCACCCATGAGGCTTATGGGTATATCCATATATTCAATGAAGCATCTAAATAACCAGCATCAACATTTTTCACTAGAGATCTTTGGCTATAGCAGGGTGTAGACATTTACTGATTGAAACATTTCATATGACAATATTTCCAACAACGATTAAAAATTTGTTTAGTTCAAGGATAATAAGACAAGGTGTTCTGACCCGATGCACTGATATAATGTTTTGGGGACACTAATAGATGTAATAGAAGGTATGTAGGATTCATTCTAATAAGAACCACCTCCACCACACCAATTATGATCGTCCACATCCTATTCTTCTATTCATTGCTACTGAAGTTTTCATTAGGTGGAAGAAAATTTTCTTAACATTAATACATTCTTTCCATATTCATAAATACCATTATATCACTATCTAAAAATTTTACATAGGTCAACAGAATAAAGATAAATACGTATGATCTGAAATCTAGATGCAAACCTTGCATGTAATTCTGAGATTTCAACAATTCATTATTCACTACCTTTTGTGAAAAAAAAAACTAGATTTGAAAACTTATTAGCAAATTACAACAATGAATGGTCTTTTTATATTAAAAAGAGTAACTCTAAATAATTTCCATCATCATCTACTAAAGAAGAAACTGTTGGAAGAATAGGGTCATGAAAACCTTACAATTGAAGACAACATGCCTATCCACATGTACCATAGAATCCCATCATGTCATTCTAGGACCCTCTAGTGTGAATGTCTAGTACATCACTTTGACTTTTTCATGTTCACCTAGGAAGTAAAAGATCTGATCAAAATTATCAAGCAATTACTCCACCACATAAGGTTTATTTGTACACTTAAAGGATATTTAATTCTATCATAATAACTCCTACGATCAATATCTTTCTTATTAAACTCATGGATTTAACTCATCAACTATGTTGTGAGATTTTGGTATATCTTAGTCGATATCCTGAACTTCCCACAAGGTAGCCTCAATAATTATTTGTTCCATTGGTGGATTCTCTAGAGGCGAATCAGCTACACCCTCCTGTGGAATCTATAGAACATGTCTTGAAGGCATTCTGTAGAATTCCATAATATAATAAACTATCCATCAATAGAAATATATCATTTAAATCAAGATAACCATAGGAAGATGTGAGATTAAGATCAAAACCCATAATAAGAGAAACACATCACAACATACCATGGTATCTTGAGTCACATCATGGCATGAGCTGGCTAAGAACTCACCATAATACACCTCTCAAGTATCTACAATATTATACCTAGTGTACTAGATGTCCTATGAAAAGTAATATGTTAGAAAGACTACATCTGATATAAATTTGTAATGAACCAACCTAGGTAGCCTCCTAAACTGGTTCCCAACAAAAAAATTCACATACTCGAAGGGAGTTATCATTGCCCATGGGTTAGTGACCAGAACTTGGTCATCCAAAAAAATATAGGGAATGATTCTCCATAATTATAAGAAACAACGTGGTATATATATACATATAAACAGAGGAATATAATAGAAGATATAAATATATGACCTAATAGAGGAGGAAAAATTGAAGCAATACAACTGAAAAAGGATGAAAAAAATCTACAGGTAACAAGTCCAACTTAAAAGGACTAAAAAAAAACTACTCTAACAGATCCATGTGATAATTTGAAAACCTTCCACCTTCTCAACACCATGAACCCAATACATAGCTTATTGAGAACCACATATCCTCACTGAAGTGATTTTACTTTCCCGGCATTGGAAGACATAACTTAGTCGATTACCTACTAAAGGATTATTCTTGGTGTGAGACAACATGGTCTGTAGGTCCCCACATATGTGTAATATATCATGTATCCGGACAATAATCGATGCATTCGGATCTTTAAATAAATCAATACATGATAATATTTTAATAGTTTATATAAAAATCGTAGAAAAACAATTAAAATTATCCTTTTCTACATTTCCAAATGAATAAGGTCAATCAGTTTCAAATCAATTAAAAAAAATATGATATCTAATATATCATTTAAAAATAATAATACTTCACATATCATATCAAATGATTTGTATTAACATCAAATAATTACAAACTAAAAGTAGAAGCATATGTAACATAACTCTTGGGAACACACCAGGTCAGTATATCTAGGGAAATCATACCAACTATATAAAAAAATTTATGCATCATGCCACTAGAAATATGAATTGAGTCTAGAGAGTAGAGGAACACCCTTTCAAGTGAACCCCAATTAGGTCGAAAAGATACCTAGAACTATATGCCTAGGGAATAGAGGACATCCCTATAAGAAAACGCACTAAATTTGGGGGAGGAATATTAATATACCTTTATATTATGTACAAAAGGATTTCCATGTGATTTATTTTTTAAACTAGCACATAAAACCATTACATCGCTTCATGATTTATAAAACATTTCATTAAACCATTTCACAACCCATTAATAAATCCTATTTATTTTAACAAAATAGGTGAAAACATATTTTATTAAAACCTAGTCACAAACACACAAAAAATCTAACATCTAATGAAATTTAATTTAATAAAACTATTTAACAAAAATGGAGCAATGGAGTAAACCAACACCAGCTATAGATTGAACCACCCACCATAAACTTGGGGCCACACAAACCCACAATGGGATCCACAAACAAGAACAATGAAGAAAATGAAAACAGAGGCACTTGAATCAATATACCCCTATTAGGATTGATTCAATTAATAAAAAAGGGATGGAGAAGAGGAAACAACACACAAATCAAGAACACATACCCACCACGCCATAACCAATTATGGAGTGATCCCCATAAAAGTATCACATAATAGAATTAGAATGAAAATAAAATAATCACCACCACATATCCAAATAAACCAATAACACAACAAAATATAGATACCAATATCTGTAGAAATGAAGAATAATAAAGATTACTCACACAACGAGTTGTAACACAACAACATTGTTGATCAATAATGAAAAAATCAATCTGAATTGAACGGAGGCTCCCAAAATCAATATAATAGAGCTATTGTTTGACATGGGTTAGTGTTATTGAAGACTAAATAACAATTAATTGATAAAGTGACCTAAAATCCATACACTCATCCTATACATGGAATGAAACCCATTTAAACATCTTTTAACTGATGGTGTCTAAATACACCATGAAACCTATCACCTTTTCAAAAAAATCAATCCGTTAACATTACATGGTGTGTTATCATTTCATTGTGGGTATTATTTCATGATTTGTACTCATATTACAAAATAAAATTGGAAACCATTAGACTTTGTATAATCCCATTACATGGTGTTTAAATTTCATAATGATATTGAAAATATACATTCTTATATAAAATCCAAATACACATCTTATGTCTTATGAATTAGTGGAGAACCCTAAAAATCCATGAACACATTTATATCAAAAATCCCTTAAATCTATCCAACATACATCCTAGATTTTTTTCATTTTATGTAAAACCATTTCTTCATCATCAAGAGTCCAAATATGCACCCAATTAAAGAGAAATACAAGTAGACATAAATGAAATTATTGAAAGCGAGTAAAAGGATGTTACCTCTTAAATATGTTATTTTTATAAAAGAAATTTTCATGAATTTTTTATTCTTATATAAAATGTAATTAATCTCTCATATAGAAATGAAATATGATAAAATGGATTCAAAATTTTAAAAAATAAAAATCTATTTTTTTGGTCATATAAATTTTGTATATTATTAAATGTTAATTTATCTCAATTATGGTTAACATGATTTTAATGTCATTTAAATAAGGGATAATTATTTAAAAGTATTTAATACTTGTCAAAATGAGTTTGGTGAGTTTATAAAACCCTATAACATATTACATTCTAATTTTCTGTTCCTTTTAGGCATATAACATTATTACAATATATATAAATATTACTAAATATTTTATGTAATTTATTGTGTGTCTGTTCCATCACTTATAGAAAGTCACATAACAACCTCTTTAATTCACCAAATTTTAGAACTCCATTTTTTCCAAACTATAAACAACTCTCCACAAAATCAATTAACACAACCTAGGGGTTTTAGAATCATTAGGGGACCGACCCCAAAATCTTAATGTATTCGCCAAATGTGGATTTATAAAGATGAGGTATAAATCAAAACTGAATATTTTTATATTTATTTCTTCTCATATCTGCTTCAAATATTCTTAACATAATATGATATAAAATCATTAATATCTAAAATACACTGAAATTTTATTTTGACCCTGGTTAAACCATTTTTCCTCTTTTTTTCCATCAAATATTAATGAAAAACATTGTTACTACCTATATATGGACTACCACCTCTATAACGTGATGTGATTCATTTTCCATCATGACATATCATATCTATTTATAATGATTTATTTAATTTATTTATATTATAATCATGAAATAATTATCATTTTTTAATGATAATATGTAATTTAGTTTCATACCCTTCTAACTATTATAAAATGGTAATGTTATTTGTATGTACATGTAGATTACAACCACCACTAAGCACCATTATTTATTTTCCCAATATAAAATTCAGGGATGGTTTAAAAATAGTATTTAATACTAAAAAATGATAATTAGTTAGTAATAATTATTTTTGTGATGTTGTGATAGTTACCCTTTTATCCACATTCACCATACCAAAGTCTTTTTGCAGCTATGAATCGAATGTCTCCAAGAAAGGGACATGTACTTATCATTTAAGTAATTAAATATTTCAATGAAATTAATTAATTTAATTACTTAAGGATAAATTAATAAATATATAAATATCTCTTAATAAATTTAATAATTAATATTTATTTATTATAATTGATTTAAAAAATATACATAGAGAACTAGGGATCGATGTTAGGGGTTTCTTAATTGAATTTATATTAATTAGGTAACACATCCGCTTCATTGACTATATTTTTAGAGATTATGTGTGAAATAAACTATGATTTTACTATGATTTATTTTTATTATGATTTATATTTTTTTAAAAATCATTCACATAATTACTTCTTTGATTAATTATATCTTCAATGATTTGGTATTTTTATGGATTATTCATTTCAATAATGTTTCCTTGATACATGTATTTAATTATGAACCAACATCTCATAAAAAGTATATGATAAATATTGTGATATTATTTCAGTATGTTATCTTTGATCATGATATTTAATGTTACTTTTATGTTCTCTCTTTAATGAGATACTAATTCAAATGTTATAAAAGTTTTAATAGGTTTCATGGTATCAAATTTAATTTTTTAGACATTATTCATGTTATGGACCATGATTTATTTAATGTAGAGTACCTACTAAACCATGAATGAGTTTTAATATATTTTTTCATGGATATTATGGGTTTTAGAAAATCATTTTGTGTTATTTCATTCAATTTCTTTTTGGTTCAATCATTACTCAAGATTCATATGTTTTGACATTTCAAAAAATCATTCTTTAAGACGTGTTTTGGTAGTCACACCTTTATTGGTTTACTTGGTGTATACATTGAATATTGGAATGTAATATCATGCATATTTTTTTAATCATTTAATTTTATGTTCCTTCTTATGTTCTCAATTTCAAATGATTTTTGGTTTTAGAAGGCAGGAAAAGTGTTTTCCTTTAAAATAGTGTTTTAATGTATTTAACTAATTTTGAAAAAAAAATTCATACATGTTCATTATATAATTTCATGAATAATATTTTCTCGAAAAACGATTTCATATAGTTTTTTAATGAGATTTTATCTTTTTTATGAATGTTCTTTAATATAAATTTCTTATCATTTTTTATATGGAATAATTTTGACTCTCTATAAAAAAGATTGAAAATATTGTTTATTTCTAATGTTTACTTCATGGAATAATGTTACTTCCATAATGATAGTTCCTTTTTGAGTTGTTATTTATATGTTTCAATTGATATTTTCAATGGAATGTATTTTAAAAATATATATTTTTGAATGTTTATTTTTTTAGGATCCAAAAAATGGTTGTTTTCCAATTTTTTCGAAGAACCATTTTAAATATCATTTTATATTTATTTTCATCAAGCAGAAAATATTTAAAATATTAATATTTATTATTTTATATATAATACTACGATTCCATTAAAATTTATTACCTTATTTTTTATAAATATGTTTTAAATTGAATAATAGTATACCCATTTCATTTTTACAATTAAATCAATCTATGAATGTTTTGATGTAAAATTAATGAATCCATGTGTTTCACTTCATGATATGGAATTATTAATGTCATGTACCCATCCCCCCAAATGCACCCCTCCTGAGATTGAATTTAGGGAAGGGATATGGTGACAGACTAAGCCCCACCTTTAGTAGGCCCAAGGATGGTGACTAGCCTCGAGGGTATAAGAATCACACATATATGAGGCATTACCTCTAATAAAACATGATGAAGTGATACATAAGACATATAAATAAATGAACACTAGATCATATTGATAGACACAGATATATGTATTGAAATACCAAGTATAAATAGTCAATTCTATACAGTACTATAATAATTGAATGGAAAATAAAAATTTCCAAAAATGTAAAGACAACTACAACAATGACGCCCAAAAAAATCCCTAAAAATAGATAGTGATAAATAATGAAAAATAAAACCTGCTCTGAATTTCATAAAAAACTATATATATATATATATTTAGGGTCAGTTTGAAATTACAATCAGCAAGATCCTCCCCATAGCATCTAATGCAATAGATAATGAAATCACAATATAGGATAATGAACAACCTTGAAACTAACTCATCACCTAAATAGGTATACTATGTTTATATCCTCACCTTAGCTAAATCATACCAAGTATCATATAAAAGGGAGAATAAAATATAGTAATGAAACATCAAGGGTAACCTACTCCCACTCCCACATTATTTTTTAATTTTTCCCCAATATCGCATGTCCTGATCTATATCTCTCTAAAATAAGCTATCCCAAAGATAAATTGTATGGAATAAAATGCACATATACACATATAGTGACCACATTATCACATTATCTAATAAAAATATAAATATATAGTAACCAATAATTTTATGGATCAACCACATCCTATATTAAATGTATCACACATCAGGTGGTGTAACTTATTCCATTGCAGCCCATACATCGGGTATGTTATGACAATTCATTATAAATATACATTTCATAACTATAATAATCCATTGGATACTACATATAGTAATACATGTGTGTGATATAAAATAAATCCAACACATTTTTCTAAACACATATACATGGAAATTAACAACCATGCTTACAGAACAAGTAACTACCAAGGGAAGCGAGAAGGGCAGTATGGGGTATTCATATGTCCATCCTCCAACTAGGATATTGAGCAAACCCCCTCCTAGTTTCCAATAGCTTTCAAATGCCCTTTTTGACATGGGTGGTGTAGTATATGAAATAATTCAATAATAAGGATATAATATATCTCACAACTACATAATATTAAGAATATAGTATTCAAATCAAATGTAGCTAATGTCATTTGGAATATCGTCTTCCACTACATTGACGAAACGTCATTGAAGTACACAAGCATTTAAAAAGTGATATGTTAATAACAACTTTCATTTTTATAAATTAATTCTATTAGTTAACATATTTTCTATAAATTAGATATTAACATTATTCCATATTACATTCAATTAAAAATCATATTAATGTCCATTCCCTCAAGGAATAATCCAAAATGTGTCCATTGTTTCTTAAGATCAATTTATTTTTAGTATTTTAATTCCATAAAAACAAACCCCATGTCTTAATAAATATTAATTAATTATTAGGATCATTCTATAATCCATGTTCTCTAGGAAGCCGATCCAAAGATACCACCAAGATGAAAGATGAAACCAATCGGACCCAGCTACCTCAGGATGTGAGGAAAGGTGTGTAGATTAAAATAGAAATGCAAACAACAACCACTAAATAGATTTATATGAGATCATCCCAAGAATAAAAATCACATTAATATTAAAGCCCAGTTATAACCCATTCCGGTATATATGGTTCCACACTGAACGTGCACATACGTGTCCTGATGTACCACACCATCCAAGGTGTGAACTTATAACACACCATTCCGACCTCCCCAACCCACCTTATTAGCCATCCCAAGATCACATCACAAATGGGGCTGCCTGACCCATATTACAACACATAGAAAAGGTCACATATATAGAACTAAAAGAAATTTTTAGTAAATAAACAAGAATAGAAAATTGGAAAATATAGTCCCTAAAAATAATAAATTCGTCCTTTAAATACAAATGATCTCTCATGGATCCAAAATCAAGGCACCTAACCATCTCAAGAGGATAGAAAACTCTAGAAATAAAAACTATAATAATAAAAATATCTGTTCTTATTTAATCTTGAATTTAATCGATTATTTAATAATAGGTTCCAACTATGGGAAACCTATGACATCAAGCTATAATAATATATCAAAATATTAAACATGCACTCTTATATTTAATCCATTTTCATCAAATTTCAAGAATAACCAATCTCCATTGACATACATTTTTATTATTTTCAAAGACTAGATTAAACTTTCTTCACATTATATAACAATATCAATCTACACATGGAATTAATTATTTAAATAAAAATTCAACCACATCAAGATGATTATCATAAAATTATCATACTCATAGGTTTATAAACATTCTTATTCTTTAATTATTAATCAATTTAATCAATTAGTCATATATTTAAATTCATTTCCAAGATGAGAATGCTAATCTACCAAATATTTCATAATAACAAATCATATATTATTATATCATATTGGAAATCAATTAGAAAAAAATTATCATGTTATAAGGAAACAATGTAGACACATGAACACTAAAAAATTAATTATTAATCTAGTTAAAATGATTTGGTTAATTCCATTTCTATCCAATGGGATAAAAAATTAAAAAACTATGACTGCATGGAAATAAATATGAGAAGAAAAAAAATTCCCTACCTCAAAAGATTCTACATTATTCACATGAGAACTGGCCAATGTCGTAGATTCTGATCACCACTCCCACTAGAAACTTTATCCCACCAGGGACGTGGTGACATGACTGCATGAACAAAAAACCAAAAAACTCCATTATAAACAAGGACACGAAGCACCATTACATTGAATAAATGAGGGGGAAAATTTTAAGATCCATTAGCGAGGAGGAATAAAATATATTTCAACACCCCAAATCAATTATTGGAAGCCAATGATTTATCTCAATCAAAGGAATCAGAAAATGTATGTAGAGAGGGCTACTGATTACTTAAAATTTGATTGAATGCTTTTAGGGTTTGAGAAAAACTGAGTCCCCTAATATTCATAAATCCATACTACACCAAATATTTAAAAAATGTGAAACCCTTTCACATCACAAAAATTAAGGGATTTAGATATCACTAGAAAACACATCACATTAAATAATTTAACCTCAAAAATGTACTCCTCATGTAACACCTCATGAACTAGCCTTCAAAAATTTTGAAAACATTTTAGGCTGGAAACTATCTTTTAATGAGTCATGAACTACAAATACATGATATAAAACACATATATTCCATGTATTCTCCCAACTTCCATATTTTAGCAGTCGGACCCCTCTTGATATACTTAATTTCTCCATTAATAACCATGATATTCAGAAACACACAATGAGGTATAATACACATATCTAGTACATTAAATTAGACACCACTCCATAAATTATCATTCTCGAGAATTTAAAACAAAATTCCTGGAAAAAATGAAAAGGGATTGTCTAAAAATCGTCACTGTGAAATATATCTCAGGATTCCCACCATCATAGGTGATCAACCACTTTATAAGATGAATAGTAAAAAACCATGTAACAAAAAAATTATATACAATCTTCTAGGGGACATATATTTATAAACAAGAATAAATCCACTACAATCAACAAGGAAAAAAATATCATAAACCACAAATGTAGGAATCTAGAAAAAATAAAATGTAAAAAATAAATATAAATTTTTTTGGGTACTAGTTATACATATACAACTTGTGTTCCCATGTAATCCCCTACATGAAACTGTTCCATCAAATGAAACATACCCAAGGAATCACATGCCTATGGAACTCCTTCTCCATGAAGTCCTGGTTCTCCATAGGTTTTTCCTCAAAGGTTACATAATAATCAACATCAATATTGCACCAATCAATAAAATTATATTCATCATAAAGATATACATGAAGCTAAAACATGTAGAAACAATTATGTACCCATCTCATCAGAGGGGTAAGTTCTATTCGATACACTATGAATGCAACATTATACAACACCTTGAATGGCCCAAACAATCAAGGAGAAATCATAATCCTTTGAAAAAACCTTTTATACCCATTATGAGTTATTACATTAAAGAATACATGATCTACGATGTCAAAATATAGAGGTCACCTCATATGATCGATATTGGAATTATGATGATCCTATGCTTCAAATGAGTCTCTGCCCGGTTGGTGTCGACTATTAAAGTGCATCAAGGAGACTCAGGATCTAATCTCAGCGGAGTATAATTTCCGAGTTCTGTAGAATTTCGGTAGAAGTACAATAGCAGGAATTGTGATGTACTACAATGGGACTATAGTAGGCATTGTTTGGCACTATAACAACCTATAATATTCCCTCGTTTGGGCCTTTGGGCCACCAATTTGGTCCTCAAGTCCTTGAGGACCTTTCGGCCACCCAGGCCTTCCGGTCAGTATGGAATTCGAAACACCTCAAGGACCTCGGGCCACCTTAAGTGGATATGTATACCAGACACTCTACAATGAACAAGCTTCAAAAAGAGGATGAGAAGAGATCATTCACCATAGAAGAAGCTAAATGGATTGCAATAATGAGAGGGTATGGAACCTACCATGATGAAAAGCTTTTGTATGCATAGGAAAACCTAGCCTAACTGCCATGCGAAGATGGAGAGCTGATTTCACGATGAAGATAATGGGGAGGAGCAGTTCTAAGTAGTTAATCTTGGTTATATGTAACTTTGGAATCCTACAGGCAATGAATTTTTTCAGGGCTAATGATCCATGTAATACCTATGACTAAAGTCCTATTTAGGGTTACACCTCACCCCTTGAAAGGTGGATTATAACAAATCAATAAAAATAAAGGCCTTTGAGCCATTGGAGATGATGATATTGTGTTTTCTTTCATCTTCTTGCGAATTATGAGAACCATCACTATCGTATTTTTTACTAGTATGAGCATGAGAATCGATGCCTCTCTGACCTGAGTCGAGCACAATAATGAATGGAAAGGTTGTCCATATAAATATTCCTACGGTTCCGCACCCATTGTAGATTGGAAACTATTATTATTATAAAATAAAACCAATAGAAGGTGACTCAAATCTAATCCTCCAAATTCTATAAATAAGAGTGAAATATATATTCAAGAGTCTGGATGGTCATATTTTTTGTCCTTCAATCTATAGATGAAAATAAATTATAAGAAATAATTGAGAGATAAAATCATGTTGGACACCATTCGGCACTGTAGAGGTAAAACAAGGATCTTCATAAGATATGATCATCCTCAGGTCTTTGTAGAGTTTCACCACTATATCAAGATACATCCTTAAAAAAACCTCTACACATCTTGACTCCATAATAAGTATAATGTGGGATGATTTCTTCAAATGATCTACTATCACCTACATATCATTATATATTGCATGATATCAAGTTAAACTACTGAAAAAGTCCATCGAGATGTCCTCCAACTTTGACGGAGTAACATCTAATGGCTTGAAGTAACCACATGGATCATGGTGCTCATCCTACACCTTATTACAAACCAAAAATAATGAAAAAAACTCTGAGACCATATGATTCGAGACCATACACAAGAACTAATATATCAGTGAACAATAGATCATTTAAATAACATTATATCTAAAGGTTACCTATATAACTCACAAATAAATATCTCTCAAATTATTGAAGGAATGAAAATCCTTTATTATAACAATAGTTAGTGTTATCCATCATTAGATATACCATCTGAGTAATCCTCTCAAAAAACTCATTCCTTATAGGCCTCGACCTTAGAATAACCCAACTAGAAATCATCCACCTATTTTAGAAAATAATAAATCCCTTCCGATAGTAAAAGAAAAACTTTTCCTGCAACCTCTCACATATCTGGATGCAATGATGAGTGTTTTTCCATCACTCTCCAAAAATATCCTGATTCAAGCATGGAATCACTATGTAAATTATTTATCATCAAATGAGCTACACTATTTTCCATTCCTAGAGTATAAAAAACCTCATATTAATAATCCTAAAATTAATCCATAATCAAATTGTAATGAATGTTCAAGTCATGCTATGAGAAGACATACCTCATACTCTTATGGTTAGTAGAACCCACAGAATGCAAACAGATGTGGTAGTGTCTCCAAAAATTCAAATAAAACACAATCACTCTCATCCTAAAAACACGGGTGGAATTGTTATGATCATGTGTATGTAACATCCGGTACCCATAATAAATAAAATATCTATGAATCCTCAGAACACATCTGAAGATAAGATGCAAAGTGTCATTGAAAAACATAAACAGAATTACTTCCATGTAAAAAATGATTAAAATACACACCAATAATCATTTAGTTACATAAAAAATACCAAGAATTAGTCATTCCACAAGAACACATGATCCTTCCTAGTCAAGGCTATTAGAGAAGTCATAAACGAATTAAAATCTATTAAAAACTTCCTTAAATATCATACAAGACAAAAGAAAATACACAACGTTTCCACTATCTTGGGCGTTTAAACAAAGAGTTGAAATATAATGATTTCGGCCCATAAAAAGACATTATTGATGAATAAGAGATTTTGGAGTGTAACCAAATCCATTCTAAAATTTGTCAAATATTTTTTTTGGACAGTTATTGAACTACAACGAATTGGGTAATGATCCAAAGACCATTGGATGAAATATAATTCTAATTTATGGTGACGTTATATTACTCCTAAGTGAAGAAGATGTTTACCAGGTACTGGAGACATATAAGAGTTATCATAATTATCCCATTGGGTGATTCTATAATGAGTATTTTACATTATATGACACTTAAATTGGTTTCAAATATATTCAATTTGTTCCAATGGATAATTTTCAAGTTGATTAGTTTCAAATGTATCATGATTATATAATTATATTATTTTTTTATTATGTTAAATCATTATTCATGATCACATGATTTATGATCCATGTTTTATAGGTGTGAATTATATAATGTAGTGATTAATCACTTTCATTATGTAATCATACCTTTATACTCATCTTAATCTCACTAGTGAAATTCAATTTTCAATTTTTATATTTACATTTACCAATAATTTGATATCAGTGTCATTTTGTTTTAAATTTCCATTGGTTATAAAGGATGATGTTAAATAAATTATGTTTATAAGGGTTTCATGTGACAATATTTTTATAAAAGTTGTTTAATACTTATTATAAATTAATAACATCATGGTATAGAAGAAATAATGTTCATTGAAGAAATTTTTACTATTATGTAATGGATTTTACAGATTTAATAAATTTTTAAACCTAAAAATACTTTGGGTATGCACGTGATCCAATATTTTTATTTGATGTTTTTTATTTTGAATTACCAAAATTAACCTAATTTAATCAATTTACCTTCTAAATATAAATATTATTTTTAGGATCGGATCTAGTATTATTGATTCATGGATATTATAATCATTATCCAAACAATTTTTAGATAAATTTTGAGAATATAATTTTTTCATGTGAGGTTAGCTATAGAGTTATGGATACCATCATGGGTTTTTATATTTAATATTGATCATATGTTATGAATTTTTAACCCCAATTTACGTTTTTATGTGATAGAATTTTAAGGTGACTATTTATATTTTGGATTACATTTTATTAGGATAATGTAAAAGTAAACCTTAAGTGTATAATCTGATTTAAAATAAATAATTATTTTTTGAGAATTGTATTTTATTCTGTGGATGTAAGGTGGATGTTATTAAAAACCACTGATGTTAATATGTTTTATTGAAGTTATTTCCGATAAAAAGATAATTATTAATGAACTGATTTAATGCAAACATTGAGTATTGTTGATTAATTTTAGAGATTAATATATTATTAATTTATATAATGGTTTATTCATTTTTTATAGTATCTTATACTGTGTTAACATTTTATTCTATAGTAATTTCATTAATGAATTTATTTCATTATTTCATATACACCATATAGAATAAAATTTTGATTATAGTGCTTTAAGAATTAAATATCCATACTCATCATTTTAAAAAAAAATAAGATAATCATGGGAAACTATATAATAAATGGACTTTTTAACAGCTCATTGTTTTATGGTTTTGTGGTTATTGTATTTTCCATGATCATTTAATTTATTATGATCAATGTTCTCTATAAATCTCCATCATTATTTAGAAATAACATTTTCCCTCCATCTGCTAATTTGAAATACCTACTAATGTTATCTTATTTGTAAACCAAATTATTTGTTATTATAGGTGACCTTAATATTTCACTTTACCTCCTTTTAGAATGATGTTTTATTAACCCTATTAACAAAGAGTGTCTCATTTTGTTTTCATATTTCAAACCATTGATTATCGAGATCAAGATAAAATATTGAGGTTGAAATTTACTAAATTGGGAGAGAATGTAACACCTTGATATTTCAAAATAATACTATCCTTGATTAACAATTTGAAACACACCACTATGATTAAAAAAGAATAATATTATTTAGAATTGAAAATTATAAACTAGAATATGAATTAGTGTATATGAATAATATTAACTTAATAATGATACTTAATAAAAATTTAATGATTAATTATTAGGAAATAAGCACTCAACTAATATTAATGTCATTTATTAATAAAAAGTATGTTATATTCATAAATAATTTTTATTAATATATCGGATACAATATTTCAGTATATTTATAAATCTTTTATAATTTTTTATAAATGGAATATAATTCTTTAAATCGTAATAAAAAAATTATCTATTGGTGAAATTTTGAGATTCTTTGGGAATGTTTGTTCTTTGAGTTAATATTGAAAAATAAGAACTATTGTCAAACTATCATTTTGTTTAATTAAAAATTATTATCATAATAAATTAACATAATACTAATATAATAGTATTTAATCATATTCATTAAATTCTAGTCATCATTATACTTTATTTTGGTATTAGTTCAATTTTTTTCAAGAATACTATTTTTTATTGAAAAAACAATATAAGAACGTTATGTTTTTTTCTAAACTAATCAAATAAATAACTATTTATTAATGTTTTTACATAAATTTATATATTATGGGTCAAATAAAATTATTTTACATTCATTTTAGTTTTTTACTAGGCTTACAATAATAATAACTAGTACTTACCCATGCATTCGCACGGCAATACGTTCAACGCTTATTTTAAAGATGGAAAAAATATATTTAAAAGTTAATAAAGACATGAATATGGAATATATTGAAATAAATAGTGATACATAATATTGAACTATAATCAGACAAAATATAGAGAATTGAAAACATTGGAAAATAAGAAGAAAATAACATAGGAGAATATGTAGGAGAACATTGAAAACACATTGGAGATTATATAAGAATATATATAGAAAACATAATTATACCATCATTGCACAAAATAAACCATACAACTGCATGATAGAGAATGTAAGGAAATCATATAGAAGAATATAGATGGAAAAATAAATTTTTTGAAAACATAGAAATCATATAGAATAATATATAAGGAAAATAAAACATACATTCAAATTGACAATTGAATATAGTGAATAAACATTAAATTGAAAAGAAAAAGAACATTTTTAAAGAAAATTGAAATGAATGTGAATGAAAACATAAAATAATTAGAAAAAGATAATAGGACATGATGTAGAAAACAACATAAGTATCCAACTTCAAATACTTGAATAAAAAGAAAAAATGGACAGTAATTAGAAAAGTAAATTTTAAAATGAACATGAATGAAATAACATAAATATTAATGTCACTGAGATATTATGAAAAGAACATGAATGAATTATTATACAACATTTGTATAAACATCGTAATATTCCAATGGACATGAATGAAAAGAACATTGAAATGGAAATTTGAATTTCAAAACATACAACATAAGCCTTAATGTCACTAAGCCTTAATGTCACTGATAAATTATGTCAAACTGTAAAAATATCCAACTTCAAATGAAAACATCACTTCTCGACCTCAGTACCTTGATAATTATATATGAGATGATCACTGCATCTCCGATAAGTATTCACTAACGTAAATTCTAGAATAATATGAATCATGGAACAAAATTAATAACATTGAAGATTTTAATGATTAAAATATAATATGTAAAACTATAAATCAATTTATCCAGGCTTCATGTAATGGGATTTTATTATGAATAAACACATTCATATGAAAATAATCGATTGACTAAATATTTTTAAGCGGCTCAATAAAGTTCATACCTAAATGGAACATAGTAACACTCATTATAAATTGATAATTTCATATTCATTGATCTGAAGGAAAAATTTAAATCATAGAATTCATGAAAGAAGGTTTACTCCCTTATAACCTCAAAATATCAACCATTAAAGCTTGAATCGATATTAATATTTAAGACATACAAAATATTTAGAGTACATAGACCCTCAATGTGTTAAGGAAGAACTTAGTCACTCTTATTGAATAAATGTCATAGAAGAAATATTTTAGATGAACTGACCTCTATTGATGTGGTTTTTAAAATTATATAATAATACATGCCCAGTGATTTCCCTGCATGAGTGTTTGCAGTAGTTGGGCTCCACTATATAAGCAATCTGGTTTTGGTAACCCTTCAACTGTGAGTATCGAGGTCCACTCCTAACATCCCATGACATTAAACCATGTTGGAACCTCCATGAACACGATTATAACTCACAAAGTGGATCCATCTTCTCTCATTCACTTCTTTTGGGTGTTCTGAATGCCCTCATACACTCGCCTTCTGCTTGAAGCTGGAATAGTACACCTTCCTCCAACATCAAAACATGATCTATGTATTTTTTCTGAACTAAAGTTGAAGCTAAAATGGTAGAACTTCCTCCATCAACACAATTATGAATGCCCTAATTATTTATTTCGTGCCCTAAAGTTGATATCTGTATTTTTTCTAGAGCAAAACATTATTCAAAAAAAACAAAAGGTTTAAAATGATTCCAAAAAATAAGTATAGTCATTATTTTTATTATCAATAGAAATTTTAATAATCTGAACAGTTTTAATGGAGTAAACTTAATGCAGAAACAATGTACAAATCAAAAGTGGTAAAAAATACAAATTGAACATGAAGGCATGGAGGAACCTGTGTCTGTGTAAATTTTAAAATCTAATTCAATATAGGCCATACTACATCAGGCCCCCTCTTCCCCGCCCCCTCCCCCAACCACTCCACCCTCTACCCAACCTATTTCCACAGTAGCCCCCCCCCCCCCCCCCCGCCCTCATCCTCCCCTACGCTCCCCTCCCCTCCAAGTTTCCCGGCCCCCCCTCCCCTCCCCTCCCCCGTGAGCAACATCTTACCAAAGTAGTCACCACCCTCCCCTCCCCTCCCCCTGAAAAACATGTTCCCCAAGAAGCCCCCCTCCCCTCCAGACTTCCCAGACCCCCCCCCCCCCGCAGTCATTATACCTAGTAGCATTTTAACCTGCCCTCCCCTCTGGAAAACTTGTTCCCCAAGCAGTCACCCACTCCCCTCCCCTCCAGATTGCCCAGCGTCCTCCCCCTATCCTCATTATCCCCATCCCTCCCCTCATCCTCCCCATCCCACCCCTCCCCACCCCTCCCCCTACCCAACATCCCCCCAAAGAATCATTTTAATAGAACATTATGACCAGAATAAAATGCTGGAATTAAATAGAGAATCTTATAATGAACTGAAACAAAACAAATAATGCAACCCAACTTGGAAACTATACTGAAACAGAAAAAAACACAGACTCACCACATGAATTAAACTTAAAAAGAGAAGAAAACAGACCCATATCAAATCCGTAAGGCCTCACTAAGTTAACAGTAGCAATGGAGTAACCTTAATGTAGAAAAATTTACAAATAAAAATAGGTAAAACATACCAATTGAACATGAAGGCATGGAGGAACCTATGTCACTGAAAATTTTAAAATCTAATTGAAAATAGGCTATACCACATCAGGCCCCCCTATGCCCAACCCCCTCCCCCATCCACTCCACCCTCTGCCCTACCTATTTACAGAGTATCCCCCTCCTCCCTCCCCTCCCCTCGAACCTGACCCCCCAACCCCCGCCTTCATACTCCCCTCAAATACTCTCCAAGCTGCCCACCCCCTACCCTCATTATTCCCAGGCCTCCCCTCTTCCTCCCCTCTCCTACCCCCTGGAAAACCTGTTCCCCAAGAATACACCCCTCCCTACAAACTAGCTAGCCCCCCTGCCCTCATTATCCCCCACAACATTTTAACCTCCCCTCCCCTGTGGAAAACCTATTCCCCAAGCAGTCTCCCCCCCTCCCCTCCCCTCCAGGCTGCCAAGAATCCTCCCCCAGTCCTCATTATCCCCAGCCCTCCCCTCATCCTCCCCACCCTCCCCTCCCTCCCCTCCCCTCCCCACCACCCTGGCCAACATCTTCCCCAAGCAGCATTTTAACTAAACATTATGCGCACAATATAGTGCTGGATTTAAATAGAGAATCTTATATTGAACTGAAACATAACAAATAATGAATGCAGCTTAGGAACTGTAATGAAACAGAACAAAACACATACTCACCACGTGAATTAAACTGAAACAGATCATAAAACGGACCCAAATCAAATCTGTAAGGCCTCGCTAAGTGGTAGTAGTCCTGCAGGGTCATAAATAAATGTGCATTCATTAAATGTACCATAGAGTACATAAAATTTTATAATTTGTTACCTTTTAATAACAATAACACACTACAACACAATTTTTCAAATTTGAGATATGCATAAGAGAATATCAACAAAATATGGAAACCCCTGAACTTTGTAAAGAAATAAAAAACTATCAATGTTTTGAATGCAAACTCATTAATATATTATACATTCTAAAAACCCTCGAAATTACCCCTAATGTTGTTGGGCACAAACAGAAGGCCCAATTCTGAGATGAATGTCTAGACATAATTGCCTCTCCAGCTTGATTAATCTGCCCAAATAATATCCCCCTTCTTAATAGTATTTATTTCAATGAAAATAGAGAATAGAGTGATGCTAAAAAAACAGACTAACTAAAAATAATATAACAATTTACAACTATAGACTACAGTAAAAAATCACCCATTTGCTTGTAATAGAAACAAAGGATCATGTATTCATTGATTAAACATGGATGAATGTAAATTGGAAGCCATACTAACATAGGATAGACCACGGTTGAGTAGTACACCATTGTATGCAGATTCCTGGAGGTCAGTACATGCATCACAGCAAGTGCTGATTGTTGAAGCTTTATGTACTTGACATTTCATGGTCTTTCTGGTGTTATGTGGCTGGGAAAATTTTCCATATCAAAAAAATGATAAATATGAACCCAAGCATATGGAATAAACATGAATACATTAGAGTTTGATGAATAATGTACCTTGTCTCAGTTCATATCATTTGAATAAAATATTCCATCTGGTGTGACATATTAGAGAGGGTTGCAATTGTTATATGTATGATAATATATTGGGGAAAATCTAATTAACCTTGGCTGAGATTACATTGGAATTATAACCAAATGTAGTAACTTAAATCCAACTATGTTGAGTGGGGAAGAAATGGAAACGAAGAATATTAATAGTATAGAAATAATGTGTGTTCTATGATACATATATCCAATGAACACATATAAAAAATTTCACGATGATATGAAAAAAAGTCCCTGGTCAAATTACAAACTAAGTAAATTGCTAAAAAAGAGTACTAGAACCATTTTTCAGAATCACTTATCAGAAGTTACATAGTAGTAAAACTATAGTTCCGGTCAATGTTTTGTAATATAAATAAGCAAAACAAAATATCCTCCTAGTACATCCATTATCCGTCGATGTAGAGCAGCAGCAGTTCACCCAGTTTGTAGACAGTTATATTGATCCCTGAAACAGGTAATTCTACTTTAGTGTGAGTAAGTAAAACATATTAGTATGATTAAAGTATAGTTGACATGCATAAATGTAACCGTATGATGATTTTCAGCCCAAACATGAATGTTATATTAACACTACTCTAATGTTTTATAGCAGTAAAAAAGCATCTGTCAGTTGATAATGTTATGTAGTTAAGAAACAAAGTAAAATGAAGACCGTAAACAATCTGCTACATCACAGAGATAGGCTTTTGGAAGTATGTAAGTTCATTAATCAGTACAGACTTTACTAAACATCAGATATTTGTTTCAAATAAAAAGAAACTATCATAGCAAGGTCCTTAATTCACACCTAGTTCCCGAACGCAATAGATTCACAATTAAGAGACATGACACAGTATGTGTACATTTTCCAATATGAAAATTGATTGTTGAAACTGAATGATTTTCCAATAGGCCTCCATTACCATGGAAATGCATGGTATATAGTCAGTCCAGTTTGTCAGCCATTTTGTTTCTGTTCTCCATTATATGGTGATGTAGTTCATTGGAATCAGTTGGCGCAAAGTCTACAGACTGCGAGTCATTGATTTCGACTGCATCTTCAGCATTGAAGTCAGTCAGTAGGTTTTTCTACATGAAGATTTCATTGTAATGGAGTAGTAGTCAGCAGTTATAAGACATAATAATGAAGCAACAACAAAATATTTAAGATGTTTTCATATCATAAACAAAAATGTAATTCATTTGTAATGAACTGAAAAAAAACAACAAGGAAAAAGGAAGTATTGTTTATAAAACATACACACTTCCAGTAACAATAAATGACGATAGAGAACCTATAACTAAGTTGAAGATATACTTGTACTTGTTGTATCGAATCCAGCACCACTATTGTCACTAACTACTAAAGATCTAGCACTTTGATGTTCCTAAACCAGATCGGTGAAATGAATATCATAGGTATATGGTTATTGGATTTCAAGTAAAAGGGATACTAAATAAGATAGAATAAAATAACACGTCCTAAAAAAATTACTGAACATTTTGTAATTAGAAATTCGTAAGAGATAGAAGTAAATAATTGGGGATTAATTACTCTATTTACCTGACTGTCCGCAAAACATTGATGAAAGGTGATGATATTCACTTCATTATCACTGATGAAGAGAGATGTGTAAGTGTTCTGTTCTGAAGACCGTTTTTTATTCTGAATGTTGTAATTTGTGACATCTAGTGCCAGTAAGAATTTTTTTGTTTTGAAAATGTTTAGCTCTGGGGGGAAACCAAAATCATCCTCGTCCTATTATGTAATGAAACATAAGTGTGAGTTAAAAAATAACATCATATACACAAAGAAGAAATATTAGTTCAAGAACATTACCTGTATCAAAGAATATATCAACTGAGTAGCAGTTTTATTTATGAATTGCATGACATGCTTGTCAAAGAGAACAACAGATAATGAGTCTATTTCATCTCTCACCAGTAGTTGACCTCTAAACCTGTTGAATTTATAGTTGTTATAATTCATGAGGTCATATCAGTGAAATGAAATTCATATAGTAATCCTATCCCCAAGTAATATTTATCAATTAAGGAAAACATTAAATGAATACCTTAGAGTTTTGCATCTTGGTTGTATTTTACAATGCTGGCACCAGATATTTCCATTCTTAGATTGAAATGTTTTCATGCAATAGTTTCATGATTCAAAATACCAGTTATAAGTGCTTTGAAGTTTAACTATTGTAGAAGAAATCAAATATCTTGTCAGATGTGTTACAAATGTTAATATGAATTTATATTCATGAAATCAGGTCGTACATAAAATAGTTTTGTATACATAACAGAGAAATAAATAAAACAGGATGTTGACCTTACCTCCAGTAGTTTTTTTACATTAGCAATAGTTTTATTGTTATTCCAATAATGCAATTTGTAACTAAAGTGTTTGAATTTGTTGATGTAGGACTAAGAAAATTTGAATGAAGGATTGCCCCAGATCTGTTAAAGGAAAAAATGTTGCATCGAAGAAAACATTTTAAGCAGTTGTTAATCATGCTGTTGGTATTTGTAGATAAGATTGCTGTAGAAATAATAAATTCCTAAATTTACCTACTTCTGAAGTTCTAGACTACTGGAATATCCACGTTCAGTAGTACTTTTGAAGCATTTATTGAAGTGGTGATAATAACAGATGTTGGAACATGTTCAAGATCAACAGTTCAGATTTAGAATTGTATTGTTTAAAGCAAAATGGTCAATGTGTGGAATATTGCCTAGAGCAGAATTATTATTGATAAACAGTTATTTAATTTTTAGTTAGGCATTACTGATGTTAGGAATTTGTATTTTTCAGTAAGGAATAACAGAATATTTGAACACATTACCTGGTGCAACATTAACCACATATGTTTCAATTAACAAAATTCAATTGTTCGGAAAAACATAAAAGCATGATATCTTTAGTTTTCTTATAGTACATGTTTGCTAGTATATATTTAAAATTAAAGTACTATTAATACAATAAGATTGATCATGCTTAAACTCATAAGCCTATTCTGAAGTGACCTACAGAACATTATTGTTTGTAGTATGAAATATTTCATAATTTGTAGTTAGAATTCTTACAGCTTAGTCGTTTTTCCCTGAACATTTGCAAGATTAGTATTTTAGAGGAATCGTTGGTGTTTTCCAAGTACTCATCCATTATGTTGGAAAACTTCCCCCACAAGCTACAGTTTAGTCGCAAGCCTCTATAATAAATCATAAATTTTGTGTTGGTAATAGCAATATCCTTTGCTAATTATTGTTAGAAGTCAATGATGCATAGCTGTCATCCTCTAAAATAATTTTAATCTTTTGGATGGAAGTACCGATAGACAGTATAGGATATTATTGTCGCAGATGTCCAATAATCACTATAATAGATAAAACTCCTGTCAAACTAATATTTTTTTGAAAGAAGGGTATCCCCCAGATCAATGTGTGAATAACATATCAATTGAGAAAACAAAACAGAATACCATGTCATTTTTGTATTTCTAGACTATATTTTTTGAAAACATGTTGCAAATATGGATTTGAAATTTGAGGTTATTATGACATATAGAGTTGTAATAAAATTTACCTATTAAATGTTATTTTGGAATGACTTTGATAATAATGTCAGCAAAAGAAGTGAACTCAAAGCATAATAGTGGATGTTGGGCATTGGTAGGTTGAACATATGTTGTTGTTGTAAAAAAAATCGGCAAGCAAATCTTGTCCCCAAGTAGCTCCCTTTATTAAGAGAAATTTGAATGTTTTGTATAACGTAGCACATGCCTTCTTGTAGTAGTGTTTTGTACTTTCTAATTAGCTGGTGGTTAATAATCTTGCACTGAATTTTGGTCTCCTGCACAATTTATTTACAAAGAAAACCTTTAAAAATCACATGACACATATCAGTTACATGAAATAATGTCCTGCAATAGAAGTAAAAAGTATTAACAGTATGAAACAGTACAAAAAATCTAATTTATAGAGAGAATAAACTCACTGGAGCATCACAGAAAATCAGATCGATAGAATCAACTTTGGAGTTGGGTGATGAATTACACCACATATTCAATACATAAACATGTATCTTTAATTATTCATAGGCATCAATAGTAATCTCATTCAAAAGACACATTCTTTGGGGAATGTTTTGGTTTCTGTATGATTTCAATTAGTATACAGACACTACATAGTAAGCAGTGATATAAGTAATCAGATTATATGTATATGTAATTGATAACATAATGCAAATGAATATATATTTAATAAATAGATACCTAAGAAAGGCTATCAAAAATTTCATTATACACAATGTTTTGTGTACAGTCATATGTTGGATTATCTCTATCATTAAGAACAATTTTCAAACCCCTTGGAGACATAACTCTAGATATGGAAACATAAAGTTGTCCATGACAAAACACAAGATTGTGTAGATATAAACAATCTGAAGACAGAGATTGACCTTGACTCTTATTAATAGTCATTTCATAAGAAACTGTCAAAGGATATTTTCGTCTTTGTAGTCTGAAAGGCCATCTGTCATCATTGTGTGTCATATTAATTCTTTTGATGAATGCCAGATACCCGGAATGACTACCTGTTAAAATTTCAGCTCCGATTACATGGTCACCCAAGTGTGTAACAGTAAGATGAGTACCATTGAATAAACCCACTGACTGATCTACATTTTAAGCAACATAATTGGTACGCCGAACTTCAAAGTAATTTTGTGTGCAGGAAGTCCAGAGACATTGATACCATTTAAAACGTATGTTGTATATATGTTCTCAGGATAGTTAGTATCAAAACTGGCATTGCATACAGAATCAGAACTGAAGTGATCCTTTCCTCCTGATGAAGTTAGATTTAACATGAGGTCATTGACTTCGTGAACAATGCCAAAAGTTGGTGCTAATATAGCATGACCTTGTATATATGAAACAGATCCATAGTTAATGTTGAAATCTGGGTATGAAAAATCAACAGCTGCTTCCAGAGGTCGATTATTTGTTCTCAGGATGTATGTTGATTGGATTTTAATACAGCCATCCTCATTGTTGAGCTCAGCAACATGTCCCTCACAAATATCCAAAATACACATAGAAAATTGTTGCACCTCATCGGAACCATCATTTGAATATGTAGATTGCAATCTCATGTTTTTGGTCAATGTTAAAACCTTACAATGTTTCCGTAGATATGATGAAATTATGCTTGCAAATACAATGTCATTTCTGTCACTAATAGGGATAACTAGAAGAATTTGTCTGAAATCTCCACTAAGGACAACCGTTAGAACGCATGATGTTATATTAGATGAATTATCATTATTCACTGAAAGTATATCTCTTAATGTACGATCAAGAGCATCGAAATAGTTTTCATGAATCATTGGAGCCCCATCCCAGATAATCAATTTTGTTGACCATAGTAGTTCTGCAACATCACTCCCTTGTTGAATATTGTAGACTGAGTGAGAATTTGTAGATATGGGAATAAGAAATTTAGAATGGGCTGTCCTCCCACCTGGAAAGAGAAAAGATTCTATTCCACTAGAAGAAACTTCAAGTACAATTTTACCTTCTAACCTTAGTAAACATGTTATGACTCTCCAGATAAAAGTTTTACCCATCCCCCCAAATCCATGCACGAAAAAAGCCCCCAACAACATAACATAACGCATACATAATTCTCCCCATAACATGTTTTTGTTCAATAGTAAGCACATTCTGAAATGATGAGTACTCGGTATGATGTTCTTCTCTATTGTAATTGATCTCTTATGCAATTAATAGATTCCGTTGAGCAGCTACTGAATAATGAGGAATGGGAATTGGAAGATAAAAATATAGAGATTTACCATTACTGCGTAAAATGTTGTCTATTTCAATCAAAACTAACATTTTTTTTGATGATCTGTCATTGTCAGGTCTACATGATAGGTAAATAGTATTAGTGACCAATTAAATATCAAAGATATATATTGAAAAAGATGGTAAGTTTTTTGTACCTTGTATTTGCAAGTGTTTTTGGGTATATACAATATCTTCGGCTAGTATTTTCCCAGTTTCAAGCCAAACAACGTCAGGTCAGGAAATGGTATTTGAGAACAACATTCTGGCAAAGAGTTTTCGCAAGGAGTGTCCCATTCCCCTTTGGGAGACATCTTTTAGTGCTTGAATGAACTCATTATCATCAGCTAACAGCCCCATTGCTGAACATGTCTGTCGGAATGTACAATGAGTAATGTTGTTCAATGTTCAAATAGAATCATATGAAGTCACACCTCTGACATTTGTAAGTAGAATCTGCAAGTAATGTAGTTCTCTAGAAGAAGGTGGCGCATAGTACGGTCTGCCAATACTGAATCCCTATTTGCACGGGTACCATTTTTTTCATGATACTGGTAGACAAATCTTGTTGGGAATTCTGTACATGTTAGAGTTCTACCCTCTGGGTACAACAAATTTTCTTCAAACCAAGAGGTGAACATGGTATTAGAAATGGTGGTACTATTTAAGATGTCTTCAATATTGTCATTGTCTGCATACGTCACAATCTTCTGTCCAGGTAAATGAAACTATAGTCTATCAACAGGAGGATATCTGAAATGAATATCATATGAAAAGATCCTCTAGGAAGCTTCACAGGGTGAGATGTACCAGCAGTCGTAGTACATTTTGATCTCATCAACGCTGTTATTAGTTGCCCGGTTGTTGTTGTCATAAAGTGATGCGGTGACACGATCATGGCCTTTTCTTATATATTTGAAAAGGTACTTGATAGAAGAGGATTTATTGTGAATTTCATTATTCAGATGAGCTTTATATTTTAGAAGAAGAACTCGATTGTATGGCACAACAAAATGATTATCTAATGAAAATCCATTTTTGACAACTGTACATCCATAATTCCTTCTCTGATAGACAACATAACCACCTTCATCTGTATTTGTATGCTCATCAATTTTTTTTGGAAAATATTTTGAGCATTTTCCATTCCTCATACAAGGTGAGCGACGATTCACATCACCACAAGTCCCATTGATCCTAAAATTTTCTACTACTTCATGAAGTTTATGAAATTTCCCTTTATTTATAATTTCAGCCGTAACAATTTTGTTAATGTATATTGGAGTGACAATATTGTCTTCATGGCTAAGAAATAATAGAATGTTCATGTGAGGTAGTCCTCTTTTCTGAAACTCTATAGTACGAAAAACTACATTAGAAGACAAAATACATATGAGAAAGCATGTGGAAGAAATTTGTAATATGCTGTTAAAAGAAAACAATAAAGTAGTATGTTTTATTAGTGAAGAATCTTGGTACCTTCTCAGGTCTTTTCGAAAAAACAACCTTCACGTAATTCTTTCATTAGTTTCCCCAAATTAATATTAAATATTCATGAAAGTATATGAGGACAGTCTGATGGGCACAATTGTTTTTCCTAAACAAATCTCGAAACTTCAGGCCACATTGGATTATATGTAAATGTTAAAAAAATATCTGGATACCCCGCCCAATTATAGATTCACATTGCATCTTTGTAATTCTGAATCATATATCTCGGGCCACCCGTCAATGAGGAAGGTAAAATGATATGCTTCCTACATGAAGACCCATCTCGATCACCTCTAAGGAAAGAATCCTGCAAACTGCTGTAATGTTCTACCCTCAAACGCTTTTGATTGAAGCGAATAAAAGATAGTCTTTGAGACACAATCATTGTATATGCGTCCATGATAAAATGTTGCAGAATCCTACTTGAATAAAATAGACATGATGAATCATTGTAACAGAACTGATGGTGAAAAGAGAAATATTCTCTCAGGGTAACGTTTCTTAGATTTTCACTTAGATTGAAGGTAGTTGCATGAAAGAATATGTAATCGACATATCGATCCTCTCCTCCTATGAATACCAATGGATATTGTAGAGGTAGGTAGAGAGGGTAAAGCTTATCTCTACGATGAAATTCGCCAATTTTTCTTTGAATGATGATATCTCTCTCACGATTTAGATCTTCAATGTCACCAACAATTAGCATTGCGATCTCAGATGTAGTTGGTAAGTTGTATGTATGTGCATCACTTCCTTGTCTTCTTAGTAGTCTTAGCATTAAATTTGTAGTGACATTACTTTCTATAACATCCATAGCTGTTCTGAATTGTCGTGATAAATCATTAATTTCTTGGAGAATTTCCTGTAGTTTCTGAACAACACTTAATTGTATAACAGTGTTTTCAGTGTTGTTGTCAAAGCTGTATATTAAATAGTTAAGTAGTTAAAACCGGAATAACAAAAATTGATATCTTACTACTTAATGTAGTAATCACCTGATGGCCCGCAGTGTGTTGTGAGCCTCATTTGGTATGTCATATACATATAGCTGAGAAAACATTGGTGGTTGTCCACCAGGAGGTCATAGACTTCCAATACAATGGTAGTTCTGTCCACTTAATCTAAAAATATTTGGAGAACCTCCACAGTTCACAGATTTGTCTACATTTCCACCCAATGATGTGAATGAATACAGTGAATTGTAAATGTGCATGTGGTCTTGGAATGTTTTTGAAATACTGGAGGTTGATTTGAAAAGTAATGATCGAAGGTATTCTGGACATTCAAGAAACATTTGTAATGCAATTTTTCCCCGCGAGCAACATAAAGAAAACTGTGGGATATGTCAGTGGATATATCTTTTACTCCTATCTTCATACCAAAAGGTTGAACCAAAATACTCACAAATGTTAGTAGGGTCTCCACAATTTGAATATTCTTTAGGAGTAAAATGTAATTATAGTTGAAAATAATGGGGATGGAAATAGTTTTTTAATTTTATCGTATTCAAATACATGGTAGTAATTTGAGTACTACTTAAGTGTAAATAACCTGTTTGTTCAGGACTTTGATGTTGCAATGATGTATCTGTTACATACGAGATGAAGTTAGTCATTATTAATGTCGAAATAAAAATTGAAAATATTGAAAGAAATAGTTTTTCTATTGAAAATATCTCGTAAAGTATGACATACATCTAAAGTTAATAGCATAACCTCTTTCTATGTTTGTTGAAGGAGTAGTTTCTATAGTTCTTTGATTTGTCTCTTCCAATTCCTCAGGAGGATGTGTAGTACCTGCATGCCCCCAATTTTAGAATAAACCCATTGGTTATAATGTTTTTAAATTTTATAAAATGGGTATTACATTAATGTAATTATCATCTTTTTTCAGGACTTTGCACATGAAGAAATATTTTTGCAACATACAACTTGTAGTGATTCATTATTAATGTGAAATTAATAATAGGGAACATTAAACAAAACTGATTTCTAGAGAAAATATAATGTCAAATTTTACATACCTCCATAGTTTATAACAGGAGCCATGTCATAGTTTGTTGATGCAGTGGTTTCTCCGATCATCTGATTATTCATTTGCAGTTCATTGGTATGATGTGTAGTACCTGCACGGTTGTGTCGTTACAATGACAGTATTCATTACATTGTTACTAAAAATTATATATTTTAAATATATAAATAGATAGAGATGAAAAACATGTAATGGTAGTAGGACAGCAGTAAACGGATGTGGTTGATAAATGAATGTTGTTCCCGAAATTAGTAGAAGTAGTACTATTCATTATTGAAGGGACATGTGTATAATTCAATGTTGCACTGGTAGAGACTAAATCATATAGTCCACTGATTTATACGTACAGTGACGGTGTGGCATCAGATGGCTCTGTAAATGTATGTCCATTTGTCTTCGTACCTTGTAAGAGTAATAATGAGTGATGAATATTCTTAATAGAAACGAAACATATTGTCCATTTATTGAAAAAAGGTCATTGAAAACATTCTTACAGAATGAAAGACTGTGTTGTATCATGGTATTTGGTCATTGCTTATTTTTGTTTGATTCAACATATAATGTTGACAGATCCGAAAAGTTATTAGGGACTGTGAAATAGGAATATGAAATGGTTTAGCAACCTATGTTTATGTATTTTTCAATATGAAATCTATATTTTTAAACTTTAGAGAGTAAACAGAAATTACCGTTGCTGCATATATGTGAGAATGGAATGCATCGATGTAGTACTGTGTTATTAGCTGGTGTGAAAACTTCGGCTGTAAAACAATGTCCCACATTTAGTTTTATCATAATACTCACAGTAATGCTTGTATATATATTTTCATGAAGCAATATATTATAGGAAAGAGGTATGATACTTTCATTTGAAATATGTTTACTAAAAAATGTAATGGAATTGGTAAATTGAACTAACAATTACTGGTTGTCGGTGTAAGAGGCAAGAAAACACCTCTTTACATGCTTGTTGTTGGTATTGTATGTTGACTTGAATCATTGTTTTTAGTTGACAGTCTTCCTTCACCATTGCAATTATCAAAAATTTATAAGTAGTTGGTTGGTAAATAATGAAACACTGTCTCGAATGATGTGTAAAAAGAAGAGAACATGATTGTCGTTGTTGTCATAGTAGTCTTCTTTGTAGTTGTGTATCTTTGAATCTCGATGGGGAGTTCATGTTTTTTATATTGTAACTTTTTTATTTGATTGTAAAGGAATAGAGCAGAACCATAAAAATAGGAAAATTCAACATTGTGATCAGATGATAGACAATATATATTCTAAACACAATTGTGCCATATAATGTGGATGTATTCACATTCAAGGGTTTTATGTCCACTCGGTACATATGAAAGTTACTTACATAGAGAAGACACGTAAAGTTGTCATTATTGAATTAGGATATAGTATTATGAATTTTCATTAGTCTATGTGAATGTGGAATTAATGTGAACATTAAATAATGCTGTAGGTATGACAGTAGAGTATGAAGACATACTTGTTTCAGAAGCTTACAACTGCTGTCTGGTAACCAAGCAAGATATTATTGAGACCCAAGAGATCCATCACCAACTGCAGTAGGTTCTTAATACCTAGTTTGGGGATTTCTATATATATGTAGTTTGTGTGTTTCAAAGAAGTGTTGGGTGTATATTTCCAAGAAGTATCCTATCATTGGATGTTGTCGATGATGAATCTGTAATGTTGGAGAAATCTAAGCCTGTGAGTGGGAATATTTCTGGCGCGATTGTGGAAAATTATGCAGGTGAGAAAAAGATGTCCACAAAGAGACACAAAGTCGATATTTGGATTGAATATTTTGTAATTGCATTTTATGGAAGATGCCGACTGCAGTGAACATTCAGGTAATGAACACACAGTTGGATGAAGAAGGTGTTTGTCGTGGGTTTTACCGATGCTAGATCACTGTAAGTAAGTCACGACGGCAGTGGATTTAGTATTTTGGTCGAATCATCATGTTGTCGACTTGTAAGAAAGATATTCCTTCCTAACCTAATTAAATCAAGAAGGAACAAATTCAGTAGTATGTTTCCTCAATTATAAAAATAGGAGAAACTTCTTGATACTTCAAATCAATGGGTCGGCATAGGAATGTAATGTAGAGTGAGGAAAACCCCTTCTGTGTCCATTAAATGTTCGGTGAATCTGATCAGAACAACACAATGAAGATGGAACAAAATTTATGGCACCAATTCGATATGAAACACGCATAAAATCTGGAAGAAATTCAAAGTGTCCAACATAAATGGTATTCACAAGCAGGAAAAGTAAAATATGAAATATAATAGCACAATCAACTGAATTTATATCTCCAATTCCATACTAAACCCACTAAAAATCTGGACAAAATTCAAATTGTCAAACATAAATGGTATTCACAAGCAGGAAAATTAAAATATGAAATATAATAGCACAATCAAAGAATTTGAGTAAACCAAAAGACCAGGAAGTGCATGGAAGAGCATGTTGGACGCAAATATAATTACCAGGAGGCGCTGGAAGGTCGAAGGTGTGGTAACCATTGGTGTGGAGGAGGCCTGAGACGTGGAATAGCCTTAAGAGGAATCATCAGTTGGGGTGAACGTGTAGGAGGAGGAGCAGAAGCCTGAGTCGCCATTTCGTGAGAAGGCGTAGTAGGTGGAGACGATGGCGAATGAGCTGAAGGTGGATAACCTGCAACCGGACTCGCGGCTGGAGAAGGGATTGAGGTAGTGGAGCGGTAGAGGGGAATCATGGAGGGATGTGGAAACCTTCAGTTTGAAGATCCGATGCCGTGAGGGTTTTTTAGGGCGACTTCTAGTTGCTGTGGAGGGAAATCCTAATGGGGGTACGATGTGCGTGACGCCATGAGGGTTTTCGAGGGTGGCTGCGAGAACTTGGGGAGGGAAATCCTGATGGGGTAGGTTGTGCGGGGGGTTTTTTTTTCGGGGTATGGAGGGTTGGCAGAAGAAATGGGGTGTCGTGGAGGGCTGTGAAGGAGACACATAAGTGGAATAAAGCTTGCTATAGTATATATATATATATATTTCATTATTATGCTTAAAAATGAATTTTTCAAAAACTATTTTCATTAAATTTTACATACATATATTAGAATTATATTTAGAACACAAAGAATGTTAATTTTAAAAAATTTATTGCATATTTAGAATTATAATGATTAATAAAATATAATTGGGACAACTTAACAGGTTTCATTATGAATAATAATAGTGCTAACTATTTTCCAAATCAGTAAAAGAGGAAAAAGTTGATTAATAATATTGGTAAATCTTTATAAACTATCTAACACATTCCTTTGTTCTATTTGGAGAGTGGTTTTTGATAAAAAATATTTTTATGTAGTTAAATATCTTATTGAAGATATTATTTTGATTTTGAGAACCCATGATAAATTTTTTGATGTTACGTTAAATTTCATTCAAATTAAAAACAAATTTTGTGTTATTGAATTTAATATAATTGTTGGAGAATTACTCTAGCTTTTTTCTTGCCCAGGGTGTCTAAAAACCTTTATTTATTTATTTATTAACAAAAAAATCCATTCATACCATGTTATTAATTTATTTTAAGAAGAAAACTTATTTACTCTTAAATCATGCATTTTCATAAAAACTGTTGTTCATATGTGTTGTTTTATTATATTAAAAGTATTATATACCACTAACAAAATTGAATCTGATAAAATTTAATAAAAATTTTAGTTATAATATATATATATATATTTTAAAATTCTCATATTATTTTTTATATAATAATTTTATCAAGGTAAAAATTTCAGTTTTCATTATGGTTGTTAAAATGAGTTTAAAATGGTTTAATTAGGTCATAAGACTAAAAATGTATCAATAACCTGTATGATTTTAATTCGGGGAGTTTATTTTGAGCCAATAAAATATTTTATTTATATTTGGTGAGAATTTATTCCACTAAACGCGATTATTATAATATATTATTTAATCTTTTATGTAATTGCATGTGTTTCATTTTCATCACTTATAAGAGGGAACCCAATATTTTCTCTTAATTTTTCCTTTTTAGTAATCCAATTTAGAAAATAAATAGCCATAAAATTTATTAGCATCACTTACCATTACATATATTCTATGGTCTCAGCAAAATACAATCCATGAAGGCTTAATGTTTAAGCCAAATGTGGCTTCCGAATAAGAGGTATAAATATTACCACATTATTTGATTTTAATTTTTCTTCTAACAACATCAAATATTCATGAAACATAGTGATATAATAAAATAAGTATCTAACTTATAATAAAATTCTAATTAATATTGGTAAACCACTTTTCATCTAATTTTCTATCAAATTCATAATAAAAATATCATTTGTGTGTACATGTGGAATATCACCCCTTTGAGGCGATGTGTTTCATTTTCCGTCACTCACTATCAAATAAAATTTTAATGAAAGATTTTTTTTTATTTAAATAATATTAATATAAAAATTATCATTATATTAATATAATATATAATCTAATTTATTACCCTTCCATCAGTTGTAAAATTATAGCATGGTTTGTGCAAATGTGTGGATTCCCACCTTCATTGAGAGATGTGATTAATTTTTCAGGTTCTATATTAATAGTTTATTATAAATTTTTAATTGATATAAAAGAACTAAAATTAATCTATTATTATTATTCTGGAGATGGTGAAAATATACAATTTTTACCATGGTCAACTACCAAAGTTGTTTATAATCTATGAACCGAAGGTCCCCTAAACACATGATGTTGACTTAACGGATTAAATAATTAAATATATATTTGAAATAAATTAAATTAATGGTATAATTATAAATGAATAAAACTATAAATAATTATTAAATAATTAAATAATTAATATATGTTTGTTATACATGATTTAATTAATATATGAAGTAACTCCAGACACGATGTTAGGGTTTTCTTAAAACAATTTCAATTCATTATGTTGTAATTTTTATTCATTGACTATGTTATTCCAAAATTACCTATGATATGAAATATGATTTTATTATTTTTTATTTCAAACTATTTTTATGGTTCTATATTTTATACACATAATCACTTCATTTACTAATTCAAATATAAATGACATGATCATTGTAAGGAATATTCATCTCAATATTTTTTTTTGATACATGCCCTGTATTATACAACTAATTTATTTTATAGCATCTATATGTAACCAATTGATATGTTATATAATTAATTAATAATTTATATTTATATTTAATCTTATTTTTTATGTTCTCTCATTCATGAAATACTTATTCAAATGTTTTAAAATTTTCAAAGGAATTAATGTTATAAATTTCAAATATTTTAGGCATAATTAATGTTCTTCAGCAGGATTTTTTATAGTGTTTCGAGTATCCCAATTATGTGTTTTAGTATTTTATTTCATTTAAATTATTGGTTTTATATAATAATGTAATATTCTTTCATTCAATGTCTTTTTTGGATCAATCATTACTCCTGTTGAATTGGTTTCTCAACTCAAAACATCCTTCATTGTGATATGTTCATGTTGGTGAACATATATTTATTAACATGGTGTATACAATGAATCTTGAAATATAGTATCATGAATAATTATATACCATGGGTAATTTGTGTTCTTTTTAGTTTATGTATTTCAAAAAAAAATTTTGATTAAAAGGTCGTAAATGTTTTTTTCATTAAAAACATCGTGTTAATGATTTTAAAAAGTTTTATGAAAATATTCCCACAATTTTATTTATCACATTTGATTAATTATATTTTATAAAAAAAAATTATTTTATAAACATATTTTTCATGATATATGATATTGTTTAAAAAAAATTAAAATGACATTTTTTGATAACTTTCACATTGGTTTATTTTAACCTTATTAAGAAAAGTGTGTAAATTTTTTTTTATATTTTACGGCCTGAAGTAAATTTACCAATAACATGATTGTTCTTATCTTGGAATAATGATTTATAATTATTCATGGATAATTTCAAATAATATTATTTTCCCAATATTTTGTGATTTTTTAGGTTTTAATACTACCAAAAGAAAAGTTTATTTTCCACTATTTCCCAAGAAAAGTGTTAAATATTATTATATAGGTATATTTATTTATATTAAAATAATCTTATAATGACTATATTTATTGAATATATTATCTTTTGATACCAGTCACCTCCTTCCCTTGAATGGTTTATGATTATATTTAAAATATATTGTCAAAAACCATTTTATTTTTACTTGGTAAATCAAGTTAACATCTTTTTAATGGAATGAATAAATTAATGTGTTTTGTTTCATGAAATGGAACTTCAACATTATTGATGATATCAAGATTGGATATAAATCTAAATAAATAAGTGTATCTGTCCAATATGTTTTGGGGGGCTCCCTTTTTGCCCTCCAATGCATTGCATAATGAGACGATGATAATTGTATGAATGTTTCACCTAAGTGATGATGGTTTTTACAAAATATTAGTCACTCATAAGAGATATAATTTTCATCCAATAAGGGTATTCTATGATGAATTATTTATGTTCCACGATACCTACACAATTTTAAAATGTATGTTATGAGTTATAGTGGACCATTTCTTCAAGGATTATTCTAACAAGATTCATCTTTTTTTAATTATATCAATATTTTGTTATGTTAAATATTTATTCCATGTTTCACGATTTGTGATATTTGTTTTTAAGAGTAATAATAATATTATATTGTTCTTAGGAACGTTTACTATATCCTCATACCATTATACCTGCAATGTTCTCACTTATGAAATTAAATTTTTAATGCTTATGTTTAGTATTTTTGATATTTTTAATATATCTTATTATATTTTATATTTACATAGGATTTGATTAATTATGTTAAATGATTTATATTTATAATAGTTTCATGTGAGAATAATTCAATTGGATATATTGATGAATTTTTAAGAAATAACAAAATATCGGTATAGTAATAAAAATGATCAAAAAAAGACATGGGTATTGATATGTAAGGTCTTTCCCCAAATTCTATATAACTATACACCTAAAATTTTATTAGGTATGTAAGTGATATTATATTTATGTTTGATGATTTATGTTTTTTATGGAAAAAGTGGGACTTGTTTGTCGATATTAATTATAGAAATGCAATTATTATGTTTTAAAAATAAATCTGAGAGTGACTGTTCGAGGATATTAATTATTAATTAGTTTATTTATTAATAATCTACTCCAAATTAAAAACCTTATCATTAAACCATTTGATTCAAATAAATATTTATTTAAAAAATCACTTAAGTCCACATTAGCTTTTTTGGAGACTTTTGATAAATGATTTCAAAAAGAAATCCATCTATGCATTGTGGTGATAGAGTTCATTGTTTATAAATACATAGATTAATAATAGTGAAAAAATTATTGTTTTTATAAATTAATTATAAATTTATAAGAAAATATTGAAAGTGGTTATGAAAATGGAATTATAGTAGAACATTGAGATTGTATTCTCGACATACACATGAGTAAAGTTTCTACTTATCAAAAAATTAAGATGTAAATAAAATTATATTTTATCAATAATGATTTATTATAACATTATAAACATAATATAAGATTTTTAAATTCGCACATTGACCATCATTAATAGGGGTTTCTTTAAAAAATAATGTACAACACTACATGGCGATGACAGTCCATATGTATGCATATGTGATGATTCTGTTTTTAGTAATTTAATTGACATGAATATAGATGATATAATATATTTATACAAAAATAATTATTTCATTAATAACATTAATATACTAATTAAATCAACAATAATCACTAACCGTGAAAGGTGGTGATGAGAAACTAAATTCATTGGTTTAACGAGATGTTAATCCATACGTATTCATGAACGATGGATTAATTTATCATTTGAAGGAACATAAACACTTGGAAATAATTAAATTATTTAAATATGATAAATAACATTCATGTAAAAGTGAAAAAGTGAAAAAACTATTGAATATAATATAACATAAGGTTTAAATACTTTTAGTTAATATAATAACAATATGTTTCTATATAATTTTAAATCATATATTTGGTTTTGAACCCTTCATTAGAATATTTTATCTTTAAATATGGTAAGTAGATTTTCAATAAAAAATGATAATAAATTTACAAAAAAGGTTAAAAATGTTTAAAAATGTTTTAGGGAATCCATTTTAGACCAAATAACACCCCACTTTTCATATTTCAATATTTATATAATATAAATCATTTAATAATAAATTAATTTTTATAGAATACCATTAAAGTAATTTCAATAATTGTTCACATTTCTGACTTTAATGTAATTAAGAAAGGAATATAATTCCAATATAAACTCTTTAGAAATAAATTATACATTATCCTTGGCCATAAAATTCTTGTTTCAGCATAATTCAATAAAATAGATTATTTTTTATGTTTTAAAAACCATATTTTTTTATACTTACTGCACATGTAATCTATTGGCATCATGTAAGAATTAAAGTAAACTATACTGTAAATAAAAATAATTATCAATTAAAAATAATAAAAAAATTATGTATTTTCAACATACATTTTTATATTCAATAAATATTTATATTTATCCACATCTATGTCATGAAAACTTATTTAAGATGATATTTTGATTTTTTTTAATTCCTTGAGCATACAATACAAAATAATTTGGATTATTTTATTGTTATATATCTCAAAAATTCATATATATTGGTACATATAATCAATAACACATCATATTACCATAATTTTTGAAGAATTTACCTTTACTTAATAAAAAGAAAAAATTAATAGGAAACCCTTTTAAACTGGGTAAGGGAAGCCCCTTACATGGCCATAGGCACATAGTGATTACAACTATCACAGAACCAGTATAGAACCAATTATTGTAGCTCGAAATCCCAGAGGAAAAAAATACCATAATAGAGAAAACCAATTTACAATATCCTTCTTGGTTAGCCTCCAGACTCACCATAACTAAAAGGAACCCACGTCGCTAATGCTATTGTCATGACTATTGTAAAGCCCTTCATCTATTGTGTTACCAACTCTTCCACCAAGTCTGATGCTCCACCACTGATGTGCCGCAAATCTCAAAAATCTAGAACACAATCTAAATTGATTACCATATTTAGTATGAAACTAGATCCACATCTTTGGCTCAAACCCCATAGACAGTAACCTCTGCATCTAGCCATCGAAGCGCCCTCCATCATATCAAGAGCCCCGAACGACCTCACTACCTCCAAAATGAAAATGATTTTCATATTTATCAATAAATAAATTATAAATTATATGATATGAATTAATTTTCTCAATATATTTATATTATATTATCATTTATGAGCCATTCTATAATTTTCATTATTTTTTATAACATATTTATGTTAGTATGATATAATAAAAGACACCATATTCTATACAAATAATATCTTTACCTATTCAAAACGAATGTTTCATATTGAAAATATGAAATAAGAAATTATTAATTTATCATATTTTAATTTATAAGACTAAAAATAAATTATTTTCCTTAAATTTAAAAACTATATTTTTAAGAAAATTTATTTAAAATAAACTATTAAAACATGGTGAATAATAGTTTTCATGAAAATATATTCTGAAGTATAAAAATGTTTTATAAAAAATGTATGCTTATTTTAGATTACAATTAAAATAGTTTGATTTTTTTTAATATTAATGGTCTAATGAAAATTTGAAATAAATTTTAATAAATAGTAATTTGTAAATACCTCAAAAAAAAATTCACTTTTATATACAATTTTTATATTTTCACTATTTACTAAAAAATAAATATATTTAGAAAATAATCAAATATAATTATAAGACAACTTAAAAAATTATATATTTTAATTCCAATAATTTTTTTTTTAAATTTTCAAAAATTTATTATAATATTTGTTCACAAAAATCAATAAAATCTTTTTTTATGGAAAATAATTTTTTTAAGAATAAATTCCATTAACAAAAAACTGAGCGCTTATTTCATAATAATTAATCATTAAATTTATTTGGTTTTGGAAAATTATACATATATTAAATAGTTTTATTACACAAAGTCATACCCAGAAATTCAATAGAAATGTTATAATAGTCGTATTTAAATAATAAAATTTCATGTTTATTAAATATATTTATAGCATGTAATGTATGATGAAATAATGTAGTCTTATTTTAAAATATTTTGGTGTTATATTAAATACCTATTAAATTTATTTTTTCCTCTAATTTTTTTTGAACTTAGTAATAATATGTCTAAAATTTGAAAATACCTTTATTCACAAATTATAATGTAAAAATTGTGAGTAAAACATTTTTTAAAAGAGGGAAAGGAAAATATTAAATTGATCTATTATAACACATTATTAGGATTCCTAATATGATAATATTATTGATATGTGAATATTTGTATGTGGAAGAGAAATATATTGTCAAAATAATGTTGGTCAGTGATATAGAACACGATAAAAATAAATTTACTACCCACAAACACATAAATCCGTAAGGGATAAATAAAATTGTTAATTAATTTTCCATGAAGGAAAAAAAATTCATATAAAAACATTTTACTAGATTTTAGTTATTAATTTTACATCAATATATATAACAGATAAAATATACTTTCTTGAAACATTAATTACACTAGTATATAGAGATGATTGTTAGTATTTACACAATGTGAGATGATTATTATTATTTTGATGATTTTAATGTTATAGATATAGATGATATATTATATTCCTTGAACCATAATTATGTCATTAATATGATATGAATAAATTAATTTTATGATAATAACAAAACATGAATGGATGTGATATCAAAAAAAATACATTTGTTTCGCGAGGTGGTAATCCAGACATACAAAAAAAATGGTTTCATTTTCCATTTAATAGTAAAGAAAATGATTTTGGATTTTACATTAAAAGAAAAATATCTCATTATAAGTGAGTTACTAATGTTATCATATTTTAGTTTCTATGATTGAGTATATATATATATATAATAAAATGTAAAAATAAATAACCATTTTGAGATTATTTTCTCCTCTTTTAGGAACCTATTAAATTTAAACCATTAAGGACCATAGATAATATATATTTAGACAAAAACCCACTAGAATGTATTTTAATATTTCAATAATGGGTTTTGGTAATTCTTTGTAGAGATAATGGGCTCAAGATTATGGTAATAATATAATAGAGGTTGATTAATTTTATAGTGAATGAAATAACAAACATGGAATTAGTTAAATGATATAATAATAAAAAATTCTAATTCATGAGAAACTAGGTTAAAGTGTAATTTTTTTATATCTAAGATAGGGTAATGTTTAAATACTTTGATATAATAATATTTGGGCAAGTATTTTTAGCATTTTAAACCTTTTCCTTTCGTTTAATCCCTCTATTATCAAATTTAAACCCAATCCATGGTAACAACCTTTTCATTACAAAATCATTATAAATTTACTTATAAGATAAAAATTTATCCAAAAGTAGATAAGGGATGCAATTTTAGACTATATCACATCCCCCATGTCCTCCTTATATATTTTTCTGGATTTTGAACACATTAATAATATAATATGTAACATACAATAACATTAAAGTAATTTGATGAACTATTCATATATTTTGACATAAATGAATTAGATATATTAAAATTAGAATATAAACACTTTAATAATAAATTATTCCCCATTATTAACTATAGAATTCATTTTAATATTAATTGTTCCACGAAAATATTAATTTTAATAATTCTAAAATCTTTTTCTTTTTTTCTCCTTATTGAACGAGAACTGTTTAAGTATTTTGTAAGAAATTTTGGCGATTATAACAGTAGTATAAATTAATAAAAAATTTCTATAATAATAAATAATTATGTTCCAAATAAAATATTATATTAATGTAATATGAACATGAACTTATATTTGTATCATTAAACCTTATTTAGCATATTATTTTTAATTTTTGTTGCCTTGCGGAAGGACTACATAAAAATTTGGACAATATTTCTATTATATAACTATTAAATTTATAACTATTAATAAATATCATTAAATACAAATGATATTAATTAAAAATTTATATAAAATACATTTAAATTCACAAATATTATCTTTAAGAAACCAAATTTTAAATTTTTAGTGCAACACAAGTAATATGACGATACTAAAGATGATTTTTATATTTATCATGAATGAAATTGTAATTTAAATGTTTTGATTTATGTAAATATGATATTTCTATTATATTATCGTACACTTTTCAATATATGAGATTTATAATAAATTATATTTCCTATATATGTCATGATGGCATCATTATAGATACTATATTTCATTAAAGTTTATTTTTTTTTCCATTCATAAAAAATGAATATTTTTAGAAATATTTCACAAATACATTTTAGGATAAATTTTAATTAATTAATACAAAAATAAATTCAATTTAATCAAATAAAATATCAATATGGTCAATAAATTATATTAAAAATAAACCTAAAAAATGTGACATAAAACGACTTTAAAAAAATGAATCTTTATATATATATATGTGTGTGTGTGTGTGTGTTTTATAAAAAAATTATATATTTTGTTAACTACAATGAATTTTATTTTATTTTTAAAAAAAATCTACAACTAAAATTTTAAAACCAATTAAAAACTAATTGGGTCTTCATAAATATTTGAAATCCATATAAATTTTTCTATAAAATCAGTATTTTTCATTATTAATTTAAAAATAAATATTTTTTAAAAAATATCAAAATAAATTCAAAACATAACTTTGATGTGATTGTTTAAAAATAATATATATTTTATCAAATAATATTTTCTAAAATTTTGTAAATTAATTTTAAAATTCTCTCATAAAATAATGATAATATTCTTGATAAAAAAAATTTATTTGAAGAATATAATATGTTTACCAAAAATAGTTTGGTTATTTCCTATGAATTAATCAAAAAATTCATATTGAATAGGAAAATTTTATATTTAGTTTATAATTAAGTTACTCTTACTTTTGCACAAAATGTAAATAGATGGGTTTTTATATTAATATTAAAATAATAATATTTTAGATTCATTGATGATGTGTATTTACTATTTTGTATGCTATCAAATATAATTTTCTTTTAAAATGTAATTTTTTACACATATTATTAGAACATATTTATTTATGTTTTTTTAAAATAAGATTGATTCCATTATAATAGTTTCCATACATGATTATACTCTAACCATTATGGTATATGATATATTATCCCATATTATGTGTTTGCATTCATGAGTTCTTAGGTTTTCTACATCATTTGGAATTGACAATTATTATACATCATAGAAATTCTAAGAGGGCATGGGGAAATGTTCACAACCTATTAGATAATTTTTATATTTTTTATTATCTTAATGAACATAAATCATTAGGCCCTTCATTTATGAGAGAATTTGTGATATATATTACTAAAACCTTGGTATTAAGGATCGATTTATTATTTTTATCTTGGTTAAATTTAGTATAACTACCCCAATAAACATTATTAACTATTTTGTCAATATTGATTGTTTTTTGAGAGGCACATATACATCACATAAAACAAAGGCACTCCAAGTATACTATATAATAAATTCCAAACTTATATATATTTTACATGCCAAACGATGCAAAAATAAGTAACTGTGATATGTATATCGTGAATACTAGACAAAAATTACAATGTGATTTTCATTCTATGTTTTATCACCTCCATTCCAAAAAAAGAAAATTCATAAGTTATTGACGTAAAAAATATGAACATCTGATAAAGTAAACAAGGTAATATTCCTATAATTTTTCTTATGTGATTCCCATATAATATAACTGTAAAAGGGGGTCATACCCTATAAAAAGGTGAAGTTGAAACATTGATTTCCCAATGAATTTCATTGCGAAATATTTTTCCCATTTTCTAGAATCTTTTTTTAAAGTTAATCAATTTGAAGTGAAGTGATAATTATGAATTATGGGTTTAAATATTATATTATGTCAGAACCTGACTCACCAGGGCCCACATAGCCATCAATAAGATGAGTGTGGAACCCGAGCCCCACATCCAATATGTTATGGGATAGGGAAATGTGTTTAGTGGGAATATCACACACATGGGAGGTCCTATCTGAAGGTATTTTTTCAAATGAAAACATATCTAAAAACACACCCTATTCTAAATGGTAAAATAAAATAGACACCAATGAATCCATACATATATATCCCAAAATTAGAGTACTAAAAAATAAATTGAACAAATAATTGACCAAATGCAATCCCAACAGACCATTGAAGAAAAACCATATAGAAGGAGGGAAATGCAGTCAAATGTAACACGTGGAATAACTGTGGTTTTTCAAGATCAATAATGATTCATCTATTCTTCTTCCACAATGGACCCCGTTGAATTTATTTTCATCTGCATAAATACTACATGTGTGGGATAATAACATGTATAGGAGAGTATCATAATACCTATAAGGACTCCCCAACATCACCAAACATAAATAATCATGAGGTTATTCAGATTATTTCAAGGGAATATCAATCATAATATGGGGAAAATGATTATAATATGTAGATATACTTGGGATAGAAACTCAGTCCTTGTGTAAGGTAAGAACTAAAAATCCATCATTAAATCCTTGCTTGAGGTTTTTAGGTAATTATCATTTGGGATAACTCAACCCATGAGCTAGATAATGCTGATGGAACTCATATGAGAGGTTGTTCTCGTCCGGCCTCCCTATAAAATATAATGAGTGGGATGCCGGAAGATATTGATACATAGATAGGGGAAAATCATGGGCCATGGGGGACACTGAAAACCCCAATTAGATTAGCTTGTTATATTGAATATCAATGCATGGGTATGTTTCCCATTACAATTCATAAAAACCTATATAGTGAAAAGATATGGTAGAGGATCCCACCCAGGGCCTCATGTGGGACTCATAAAACCATATTTAAGACTAATCCCTCTTAGGGGATCACATCCTATGATTAGGATACTTATTGATCACTCTACCCTCATTATAGATGAACTGATGGAAGAAACACTAATGAAATTATCCCACACGAAAGAGAATAGGGGCATCAAACTTCCGTGAATAATGAAAATTACTTGTATTAGGATTACATAGTATTTCATTCCTACCTGGGTCCTTTCATGTGCTTTGGTTTATGACTGTGTACCTCAGGATGCACCATAAAACATTGGTTGTGCCCTAGTACTTTGGTTCTGACAATGTACCAAGACGTGTCTGAGTACCATATCTTTCACATGTACTCTTGAAATACCCATGTGGGTGGACATGTTCATGTCCATGTAAACAAGGGGTACGTGGTGAGGTTCCATCTAAATGTCACATGTCTTGTGTTGGTTACCACATGTTATGTGATATTTTATTACATATGTAAACCCCCGCTATCATAGAGATGGTCTACCCGACATTTGATTTTTGACTACACACAGTGTAGTGAGTAATTTTTTAGAAATCACATTCTCTTCACATTCCCCATTTCCCCACCACCACCTTGTATTTTGCTATAAATCTAACATATGATTGGAGAATCTCAGTTGACTAAGACCTGACATCGTTGATTTCTATATTATTTCTATCTGATCCATTCAGAAATCAAATTCCAATACTCCACTCCATCAATAAATATCAAACAATGAACTGAGAAACTCTAATCCAATCAGGATACACCTATGATTTCTTCCTACCATAATCATTCATTTATCACTCCATTTATCAGAAATGTGAACCCTTAGTGATGATCTGATGATCCAATAAATTATTTCGCAATGATCCCCCACAAGGTACTTGAAAAACTATCAACCAAAAAATACTGGTGAAAAACATACAATGAACGATGGATGAAATGAATGAAATAATTCATGAGGAATAAACCTGAGACATTGATCCGGGCAACCACAATTTTTTTATGATTTAATAATAAACAATGAACTAAATATCAAGGTAAATAATTAATTCATATTTATAGGAAGATAATGAAATACATTCGTGTAGTGATTGATCCTAAAATTTATTTTTTATTGAATTAATTTTTGTTGATGTGGGTAAAATATAAATAAGGCAAAATCAAACAAACAAAAATCGAAACCTTATGTTTGGAAAAATCATTGATGAAAATGGTTCTAGTCTATTATCATTGATGAGGTAAACCAACTCTGGGGGACCATCGATTACTAAAAAACATTCCGTTTTCCATCATCCATATATCCTACAACAAGAAATCATTTTAATAAAAATGGTTATATGACTAACCATATTTTTTATTTCATAACTGGGATTATATAGAGAAGATTTTAGTTTTTTGAATTACATAAAAAATTAATTAATTATTCAATTTTTCAGTTTATAAATCCAATACAAAAACTCTTTTATGAAACACCCTCTACTAAAAAAATTATGTCATGACAAGATTTAATACTATGTTTCAAATTTAAATGAGGTATCTAATTTACAACCTTGGACACCATTTTTGATTTGTTACATTATTTCTAAAATACTACATACTTGTGATTTAAAATATTTAATATTTTTATTATATAAATACTAAGCCTAATTGGGTTATAGAATCACATATTGATTCACTAACTATCCAAAAAAATGATTATATAAAAATTTTAAAGGAATAGAAGGAAAATATAATTGTTAATTTTTTTAATCAACTAGATTTTCATCATGAAAAGAAAAAATATTACTAAAAAATACAATGGTATTGAGCTCACATCTGGGTCCATTTTTCTTATGTTCTCTTCTAAACATTATTATACATTCATTAGGCATGAAAAAGGGAATAAAACCTCCCAAAAGGATATACTCTTACTGATCCTCAATTTTTATTCAGTAATCCGCAATGGTAACGCCATCCTTGACTCCTATCTCACCCGAATCGATGTCGTGTCATCAGTCGTGAATATACCTCCTCATTGGTGACGCGTTGAAGACATCCTGTGTCTTGTTTAACTATGGTTATAGGGATAATAAGTATTTCCATCATCAACCCTACCTAGTATATAGAAATGTCCCATGAATCTCATAGATTATGTGATTACCGATCTAAATCTCTGCAATACTCATCATTTTGAGCCCTTCAAGAATACATGGTCTCCCTCACAGAACACCTAAAAACACCTTAGTCATTTAAAATATGTCTTTGGACAGATCTGGTTAGCATTCATCTACTCTTGGATGATCTACACCTTCCCTATTGTTACTCGCACCTACTCTATTCCCTAGATTGATAACTCTCATGAATAAACCCAACTTAGTGTTCACATAAAACGTGCTCTATAAATAGCCTCAAATGGTGCCATAACAGTTGTAGAATGATATATTTTTTGGTATGAAGAAACCACCATAAGTTTGTGACCCTACCAACCATATAAAAATGCTAACATATATGAATGTAGCATGTCCTCTAGACCCAAATAATTCTCTTATTCTACCCATACTTCTAGGGTTTAAATTCCACGCTAAATAAATACTGAGTCCCAATTTCCTCTTGTAATATTCTATATAATCATGATGTGAAGTGTGTATCAGAATTTGAAATAATTTCTGAGTTAACTCTTTTAATCCAAACTATCTACTATATTTGATGGTATACCATTATCTTCACTTATCTCTCCTATAAAATATATTGGATGTGGGACAACATAGTGAGTCAGTATACAATCACCCAAATGGAATCGTGTCCTCGAGATAACCATGGGATCCCCATCATTATGTCCATAATGATACTACCCACATCTTTTATTAAACCACAATGGGTTGAGAAAAATATAATAGAACATAGAACACTACCTTCACTTTCTTACAAGTGAGGAATCTAGGGAAAAAATAGATACACACTTCGTTATTCCCATTCATTACAAATGACATCGAATGTTCTGGTACAAATTCACCACACATGGACTTACCACAATAGTGGAATACAAATCTTCCTTAAATCAACCTATCATAATCACAGTAGTATCGTCATACATCTTTTTAAAAGGATGAAATTTTCCATACCATTATATCATACATTAGGATCATATATATTGGATATCTAAACATGAAAATTCTCACACTTGGTATCTCTTAGTCAAGCCTCAATAACATTATACAGAATAATAGGTGTAAAACCACTATCTAGAGTTATGATGCTTAATCTATGTCTTCTAAGAAAAACTAAAATGATGATAGTATGCCTTATGCATCACATAATTATTGCAAGAATGATCATATGTTGCAAGCATATAACACCCTATTCCCCTCCCCGGCAGTATAAACTACCTCAACTTCACAATCCGAGAAGAACCCTATCTATAACCTCTATCACAAGTTGATATACATCTATGAGAATATATAATTGATTGTTTTTATAGATGGAATAGTTGATAAACCACTCAATCATAAGATATTGTCACTACATCCTTAGGGAAAATAACATCATGGCCAGATCCAGTTCATGGGCTGCATTATAATTCTCATGTTTAAGTTTTTTAATGAGTTTTTAAAATCAATAGGGTTTATGGTATTTTTAAAAAGGGTCTTGATAATTTTTATCCACTTTCACACTTACATGGTGTAAGAGATGAATCAAAATCCCCATTCACCCATCAAAATTCTTACAAAAGTGGCATGAATGCTGTTCACTCATACATGCTACAAAAAACAATAAGTGGAGGTCGATTCCTTCTCTATATGTAATATTTACACTCTATATTTAATATGTATGAACATATGTATGCAAGGATGTATTGACATATAGATGTATGGATATGAGGATGTATGAATATATAAATTATTTTCTATTTTGTAATTTAATTTATGAATTTTTAATTTCTTTTTGTATGATTTATTTTGAATTGAATGGTTTAAAAAATTTAAATATGGTGTTTAAATAATTTATATTTTATGTATAAAATTTAATTTTTATTTGGGGATATATTATTATTCAAAAAATGAATATATTTTTAATTTAAATGGTGATTAATTATATTTGAATATATTTATACACGTATAATGTAATTTTTTTATATTGTGACCTAAATTCAATGTATAATATTCCATATATAGGTAAATAAAATAAATCTAGCTAAATATTTTATAAAATTATATTATGAAAAACACAATTAAAAAATACTTTTTATATTAATTATAATATTTAAATTTATATTACTATGTATAATATATTTTAAATACTATAAATTTTTTTCTGTAAATAAATTTTCTAAATTATATTACCTATAAATATTTATTATTCAAACTAATACTGTATAAAATATAATTATATTAATTTTAGAAAGTAGAAATACTACAAAAATCGTATACATATATATATAATTTTTAAAAATTGAACATAATACACGTTTTCAATATTTTAATTATTATTATTTGAGTTAAAATTTTATTGCTTTTATTAATTATATTTAATAAAAAATTATTTATAATATTTTGAGTAATTATGTATAAATTAATAATTCTTACATTTATAAAAATAAATCTATCTACAAAAGTCAACAAATTATGTTTTAATGTATTATTTAGTAAATGTAAATATACTTATATTAGTATTTTTTATGTTATATTGTTTATTATAATTATATGTTTTTATTATTGTATATTATATCTAAATTAGAATAAATTTATATAATAATATTCGAATAAACGTGGTATATAATGTGAATCTACCTATATATATATACACATTTAATGGACTAAATTTTGGTAAATCAGAAACATAAATACATGGAAACATATGTAAATATTTTGTTTATATTAGATAGAATTATGGGTATATATATAATATGTAGATATTAATAAGTCTACGAATAATCATATTATGGGAATTTTGTGATGACTAATCATGATATGATCGACCAATGCATAATTGAAATTTTCGGTATTTTTTTAGGTATCCGGTTACATTTTTTTTAATAATTTCATTATCCTTTCATTGTTGATGACATGCGTTTCACCCCTCTCTCGATGTATATAAGCACCTAAATATACATATAAAAAATGACATTTATCTAAAACCCCTAGACCTCCTCACATTCTTGTTAGTATCTTTGTAATAAAAAGGTGTTTGACGAGTGGTGTTTTTGATTTAAAGGGGACTGTTGGTTGCATAAATATTTAATAACAGAAGCCCTAGGAGTTCATCCTTAGGTTTTGGATGGTTTATCAAATAATTATAAACTAATCCATTGAAAAAATTTTGAGATCAATTCGTAGATATTTATTAAAAATTAATAAATATATGTTTAACATTTGATGATGTGGTCAAAATATGTATAATGTTTTAATAAATTATCCTAGGTAACCATATCACCATCAATATACGCCACCAATGTGGTTATTTATATAAGTCAATATCTTAGTTATAGTTTTCCACATTCAGGAGTGAAAAACATTCATGAAATTATGAAATTAAATGTATATATATAATTAATTAAATATTGTTATAGGTATGTATAGAAGTTGTATAACATAATAAATATCTCAAAAAACATGTAAAAAATTTATAGGACGACTGATCTTGGGATGACCACCAAATGTATGATTTAAATTTCATTTCTTGTTGGTTTCTATTTGATTATTTAATTAGTAATAATTTATTTAAAATGAGAAGACTAAATAAAGAATTATTGAAATTTCATATTATGCTTTCATTTTTTATATAATTTGAAACAATTACATTTTCCTTTTCTTGTTGATGACCATATTTTCATTTGTCTCTCTATATATGTATGTAATCGTGTGTCCACATAAAAATATTATTGAATCTCATACTACTATACACCCTCACAAGAATACAAGTATCATTGTAATAACATCGTGTCTAATAAGGAGTGTCTCTATTTGATAATGTATTTTTTACACCATGATTTAAAGGATACTGATGGATGAAGAAATATGAGATAATTGGGGCACTAGGAGTCCACTCATAGGTTTTGTTTATTTCTCAAAATAATTAAAAACCAATCTATAATTAAATACTCCAGACCTAGCAACAAATATTTAATAATAACCAAATTAAACATTTTATATATTCGATGATGTAGAGTATAAAATATTATTAACTATTATTTTTTAGGAAATAATGTCTTTGAACATATACTGCAATTTTGATGAAATTTTATTTGATTTGGGCTTTATATATAGTTTTCTCCAATAATAGTATAAAATTTTCATGATTTTATGACATTGGATGAGGTTTTTAGGAATATTAATAGTCGATCAAAACTGAGGGATGATCAATCAATTAATCTGATTATATATCTACATACCCAATATCATAGCTTACTAGGTCATAGTATGTGTCTTCTGTTCGATGATGAGGATTATATGGATGCATCATTTTGTTTCACAAAATAGTTTATTAATAGTATAATGGATTTATATGTGGTTATTTATAATATTTATGAGGTGAAACCTATTACTATAGAACCATGTTTTCTGAGTTCTATAGAATTTGTTCATTTAGAACACTCTAAATCATTCCTTACTCATATGAATATCATAATACATATTTTTTTAATAAGATTATCATGATATCAAAGGAACTATAAGGAAAATTCATGTGCATCCTATTATATACTAAATGACACATTATCTGATGAGGAATTATCTAATGATGCGTAAGAAGATTATTTGTATAAGAGTGATATGGGGAATGAACCATCTTAATTTCCATTGTAGTTAGCCACTAAATAGTGGTAGTGAACCAAAATTTTGTAATTACTTAGTCAAATAAATGTTACATGCATATAATTTGGTGGTAAGAGACACATACATTACATTTATAGAGGGGGATATTAATATAATTCTTGAGGATTTGTCCATTATATACAACCTCACATAAATAATGCATTTATCACTAGCTAAGTGGGTGAAAATTGGTTGGATCAAGTTCACATATTATTCGGCGTTAATGTTGATGAAAATGGTACGTTTATCATATAAATTACATTAAACATTCCATGGATATATGGTAACTAATATAATCTAGATGACGATATTGATGCGATATCCATGCTGTGATTTGAACGTTGATACATTTTGAGGTTTATCGGTGGAATAATCTACATTGATAACTAAACTAGATTTATACATTAGATATATTTACTATTATTAGAGGTCACAGACAAGAAAATGTGGTATAGCTGGGTGTATACATGTCTTGAATATACATTCAGATCCTTATTTAGTGCTTGTATCATTAATAAGTAGAAGATCCATTAGTGTTTTATTCTGATACATATGTAAATATGAGAGAAAATCCATTTCATTGTTCCATATGCACACTCAATATTTCCCCTCAATATTTTAATAGCTTCTAACATTGATGATGAAATTTTTTTTCTATCATTATTCTATCAAAATCAATTGTATAATTTTCTATTATAAAATATAAGTATAAATATGTCATCTATAACTTGATTCTGATACATCAATATTTAGATACAACCAAACACCATATCCACTACTATAGACTTATGATGGACAATCATCAACCCAAACGTGTCTATGGTCAATAATAATTTTGAAAAATAATTATTTTTACATTGAATGTCTTAATTTATTAATTTATTATTCTATTTTTTCATGTTTCATGTATTTATTATCATGAGGCTATCATTGAGAGTCTCCCACCATACTGTACGATGATTCTTAATGTCAAGTCATGTATCTTTCCTCTTATTCATTTCATATTGTTGAGTGGAATCTAATTAATTGTGTTATGAGGATTTTTATCTTATTAAAGTCCTTTCCTCCATCACCTAGTCAGATAACTTCACATCATTCTTTGATATGTGTAGGGATGTGATACATTGAATGGAAGAGATATAATTATAGATATATTGAGATGTGGGAAAGATGACTTGATCCTAGGTTATGAGGGGCCACTACAGTGTGTATGAATTTATCAGATCAGTTAGATTATGGATCCTAGTACAACATGTCCCTAGTGAGATATCGTATATGAAACCAATGACACTTTCCAGACATTGTAATAATTCATCATTTCACTAATTTTTTTTAGTAATAATACTTAGATATATACTGTTTTTAGAAATAATACATTGATATATAATTTATTTTTGTACTATTATCATATCTCCCATATTTTTCATATCTATAACCCCATAATGAGAGGTTCCATTGTATAGAATTATCTTCACATATCATTGACTGAACTTCTTCATTCTATGGATGATGTTTATAATGGTATTTTATTTTATGTGCTTGGAAATGCTGAGGGTGAAGAGATTGATATAGATGTACTAAGGGGGACGATCTTATTATGGATGCAGATGTGATATAGAAGAAAGTATTTCATCATGATCATCTAGATAGTCCATCGATTCCTATTACTTATGAGCCATATCCATACCCAGAAGCACAGGAACTGACCAAATTTGTTAGCATGTTGGATTTTTTTTTCGACCCTGATACTAGATACATGTGTTATATACATCATTTGTATTTGATCGACATATATACATTACACCGCTAAAACATTATTCACATATTGGATTGATATCCTAAAACCTATCACTATACTTGGAGGTGGGATAGGATATAGGTGACGAGACTTTAGATCAACATCCTTTAACACAAGTTGATGTCAAGGTAGGTTCTAGGGATGATACAAAGGTGTTGCGTATGCCAGAGCATAGACCTAGACATACATGATGTGGAAACATTATATATGCACCTGGATGTGGCAAAAAGGAGAATCCCGTACACCGAAATAGATTATTTTTATACATGTTATATGATTTTAAATAATTACATACACATTTTTAAAAATCGTATGATTTTATATTTTTCTTCATAAAACAAAAATTAATATAATTAGAAATTAATATCATTATTTTTGAATGATTAAGAATCATTAATATTAAAAAATATATTTTTAGTAATAATATTTACTAATTTTTCATCTATAATAATACTTATTATTTTTATTATCCCTATTATATATAATAAATTATCATCATAAATTTTGTATCAGTTATAAATGATATTATTATTTTTAGTTCTGTAAATATTATTAATATTAATAATAAATATTATCTTACTTTTTATATAAATAACTAATTAGTAATACGACAAAATATATTATGAATCATAAAACTTGTCACTAGCAAATATTTTTCTAAATATCAATTATTTTATTTATATTATTATACAAAAAATATTTTTTATAATACTATTAATTTTATTTATAAAATTATAATATATTTTTAACTATTAATAAATAATACAATTGATAATTAATAAATATTTTACATATAGTTAAATTAAAAATAATTATATCAAGAAAAATTTAAAATATTTTTATAATTCTGATTTTATAAATAGCAGTAGTTATAATATTAATTAATCATTTACATTATATTACATTATTAATTAGTAATAAATAATAAAATATATGATCAATAAATAAACTATATAGTTATAAAAAATCACTGCATTATATAAATAAAAAGACATAAATACTTATAAATAATAGTTTTATAAATACTATTACAATTAATAATATATATTATATTATTCATTGTATAACTGAATAATTAATAATAGATCATTAAATATTATATATATTTTATTTATTAGCTGGTAAATATATTTCTTAATACATGTTATAATATTAATATTAATTAACAGTTATTAAATTTTATAGCAATATTAGTTACTTTTTAATAGAATAATATATTATAATTTTCAAATAAGTAATATAATTGATAATTTAATGAATATATACAGAAGTAATAAATTACTAATAATTATCTAAAAATGTTTGTAAATAGTTGTATAAATATTTTATAAATACCAAATGTTGAGAAATATAGATTTATAATGCTTTGAAATTAATATATTCATCAACATAACTTATTACTTATATGGATAAAACTTATTAATTTAAAAAATTTATGTTATTTAATAATTATATATATATATATATTAAAAGGAAGGAATGAGGTTTATGCCTCTTTGGTCATGTACAAGAAGCATGAAATGTGTTTACCCTTCTGTGCGAAATGGGAAAGCTTGAACAAGGTTCACACTTCTCCCGTTTTATTTTTTAAAACTAAATTCAAACCTATACCTTTAAAAAAATATAAAACCATTTAAAAAACATTCTGATGTGTTCTCAATTTTCAGGACCCACCAAATATCCGTACATGCATCTACATTAGAACACATGAAATTCTTGACTCAGCGGAATGAAAAAAACATAATGTTCATAACACCCACATCTTATAGTATCCAGACAGGATCACTCGTCATCCTGTACACATATCATTAAAATCATGATGACTCATCTATATCCACATGAATAGCTTCCTATATATAGGAAATGAAATGAATGGTTTTGTAATCCTGTAATAATAATGTTTGAATTTATGACAGTAGCCTTCACATTGAAAGAAGCTTTCTGACTCAGTCACATTGAGGTTTGGGGTTCAAAACCTATGGAGTGTTGGTACTATAACAAAACTACAGTAGTATTGGTCATCCAGAAACACCAACATTTTATAGGTGGTGGGAACTCTAGTAGGAACTGTTTTTGTGATACCACTATAGGAAGGACTATAGTGGACCGGTTACTATAGCATAACTATTCACTAATGGGCCTTTGGGTAAAAAGTTATGTGAGTATAGGTCACGTATTGGGATTTTATTCCCACAAGGCCTAGAAGCCATGTAATGAGCTTCATTCACACAAGGCCTATGAGCCATGTATTATATAAAAAAATCACGAGGTGTAGAATATTCTCTTTCGAGGGGTGTTATGGCCTACATTTCTAGCCTGTGTGTGTTTGTTTAATTGTAATTGTGTCCCCCACCTCAATCAGATTATTGGGAGGCTCTAAAGCTAACAATATCTCATCCTTCTCTATGTACACTACTACTCTCTCTTGTAAGATGATATATACCTTAAACTAGAACTATTTATTCCAGAAATTATACTTAGAGTTTACTATAATGATAGTGCTCTAATATTTTATATAAGAACATCCTCAGATGTCTCAAATAAAACTGCTCTGATGCTGATTACCTGAGGATGTAAATGATGAAGACTAACATGAACCAAACTAATAAGGGTCTAAATATTCAATTCAGGTGTTATTTGAACACTAATGGTTTGTTCAACACATATTAAGGAATCATTAATTACTTAGAGTGACAACACAGACATCATAATTTCATCTTCATTATATTCTCATCTTGAACACCAAACTGGTGATAACATGACATAATGTAAATATAATAGAACCATCATTACCCTATAAACTATATCCTCAATAATGGACAAATTTTCATTATGGTAACCTTTTTTGTAATTAAAAATCCACAGAACACCTCAAACTATCATAAACATTCTTGGAGAACAAAAATAGTCTTCCTTGGGGGGATCACTTGGTCTATCAAATCCATTCATCTCAAATACTCTAAATTCACAATACACTACAAAATGTCGAATGGATCCATATAATATTTTTTCATAGATATCATGGTATTAACTATGTACAAGTGTGTGTACAATTTAATCTCCCAATATAGTGGTAAGGCAGACACATCATTGGAGATGATATACTCATAGAATACTACCACCATAAGAAACTGATCGCTCATATCTTCTGATGATCCAAGTATAATACTTTCAAACCAGTTTGTAATTGGTTGTACCTTTCTTTATATTCACCCATCCTAATATTATTTCCTTTTCTTTATTAGAAAGGATGTAAAAACTGATACTATCTACACACACACATCATATTATCCATCTGAAATAGTCATGTTGTGCATGAACTGTGTATATCCAGTCTATGTGTAATATTATATCATATGGGCTCATTATTGATACAGTGTTATCCTATATAAATATCTCTCCACTAATTTTTAAGTCACACTATCAACCGAATTGTGGGATCATTGATTCTCACATTATAGGAGCCTCTAAAAGAAAATGATGACCAAAGGGATCAACTAGAATATCATGGTCTCAAATAATGTAAGTAGAATTTTTTTTGGCTCATTCCTATTTCTATCATTACTAGAGATATTGTAGAAAATAAAAATATTATATATCTAAATATCCTTGGATTATCTAGGTTGTAGGTGTCTACTACCTATATCCATCCTCATTCCAATACACAAGCTCTCTAAGAATGGAATGGACAAATAGGGGTTTGTGGAGACAATAAATCAAATAAAATTACACCCCATTCTACTCTCTCATCTCTTCATCCATTCCCTCTACGTTGTGGACCTCACTGAACAAATAGATGCCTCGAAAAGGGAGACTTATACACTATCTATCTATCTATTGTAAGACAGGTTAGAAAATCCCAAATTATATTTACCCAACCATCATAGGATAATCAATTCCTCAGCTTAGTATGTCTAGATTCATCCAGATAATGATGAAATACATAGCCACTATCCAATGATCACTCCTTTAAGCGTATTTATTAATAAGATCCCTCTATCTATCTCAGCAACCTTTGGTTAATGGTTGTGATTTAATGTTAAAACTACCTGAACCAACATTCAATACCTTCTCAATAATAAATATATCGACTACCAAAGAACTATATAGAAACCAAAAAATGTAGGAATTAAAAGAGGTATCCAAGTATCCCAAATATCACTTTAGATACCATAATCAACACTATTTGCTTCGAGAAGACATCATGAAACATATCCTTGGAGTATAATGAGAAGCCAATGAACCCTGATGAATAATCATACACATAAATCCTAACATATAAAAGCTGAAGATGATCCCCGTTATGCACCATTCACAACACAGCTGGAGAGATCTCCTCAATAAAATGGTTGTCAAACTATATCCATCAAAGTTTCATCTGGTCATATGATAGAGTCACCAGACTCCACCATCACACTATTCAGTCATGAAAACGACACACCACTAGGACCACTATCTAGTCTGGGATGTCCTAATGAGTCAAAAAACATAAGTAACTGGTTCAAGTCAGTCTTATGTTTCATAGGGGTCGGACCACCATGAAATAAGAAGGAAAGTTGTCATTGAAAATCATGATTTTTACTCAACTGTGAACCTCATATATTCGTACTATTAGAGAAACCTCATACTGAACATGTAGTGTCATGTCTTGTCAATCACCATGTGGTACCATCTCATGAGCAGTTCCCTATATCAAATTCGTATAACTAAGTGTATCATCACCACAATTTAACTGTCAAATCCATTCCAGTAATCATCATGGAGGCTCCATAAAATAGAAATGATGTACCATGATTAACAGTATATCTTGGGTGATAAATCAAGAAGGAAGTGTAAACAACAACTGATTCATATATATAGAATGTACCATTTTTTCCCAAAAAATAGTGACTAAATGTACCATATCTATAAGAAAGTTATAAAAGTCATATTGAATGGGTATGTTTTCCCCATCAACCACACTTGATTCCATGGTCTAATAGAAGAACTTGGATCACATTATCACAGTTTTTAAAATTCCCAACAAATATCACATCTAGATAATTTCAAAACTCTGGTCCTATGATGAAAAGTTGTTTGACATCCCCTCATTCATGAATTGACCCAGTAGGGATCTAATAGAAATTGAATAGATGATGGAAACACCCAAAATCCACATGTAATTGTCTTGGGGATGGTTAAAAGCACCATGTAAGGAAATAAAACACGTGTTAGGTTTTAGACTAAGGTACATCTACACACAGACACAAATATACAGATACCCATATATTATGGGGAGGTAAAATTAAACTGATTCCAGTGAATGTATACTTACATATCCCACATTATAAGTACAATAAAATTATTCGAAATAATAAATTTATAAATATAATACTGATAAAATAATAAATAAAGTACAACATACTAGGAAGGGATTGCAGTCAAATTCATCACTTTATTTTAACAATGATCTATCTAGATCAGCATTGATCTATCTTCTCAAGGTCCACTAAGTGAACCATCAAATGAAATTTCGTCTGCATAAGACATGAAATTTATTGGTAGAAACTAAATAGGTGCGAGTAATCCAATACCCTCTAGAAGACACTAAAATCACCAAAAATATGTAATCAGAAGCATAATTACTTAATCATAAGGTAATTTTAATGGTAATATGAGATGAAAAATATTAAAACCCATATATACTCAAGATATAAACTATGTATCATTGCAATTTCGTAACCAAAAATCCATCCTATTATTTTGGATTAAAAAGTTAAGGTAACTATTTTCTTGGAGAACTATCTCCATGATCCAGATAGATCTAATATCAGTCATTCATGTTGTTGTGATCATATGGTATCAACCTGAAAAAGCATGGATTGGAAGTCATAAGGTATTGAAACACATATAATGGATCAAAACTAGGTCTATGAGGAGAACCAAAACATTATCTAGATTAATATCTAAGAAGTACCTCAATTCCTATGAATGATGGTTACAGGAAATCCTAAAACCCCACCTATAGAATAAGATACGATAAGGGATACCACCTTAGGATTCATGGGGGATCCCAAAAAATATCTCTAGGATGGATCCCTAATAGGGGATCACATTTGATACATAGTACATGATTCCTCACTCTACCCTCATGGGACATAAACTGTGGGATCATAACCAATGGAAGATGGTCTGCATTAATGAGAAAAAGGGTCCCAAACAACCCTATAGAAAGTACAATAGCTGTACTGGGAGTACAACTTTTGTAATGCCTCCTAGGAACTATCCATGTTCTATATCTCATGACCATGTTCCTTAGGTCATGGTTATTTTAATTTTATTTTCTCTTTTACTTTGGACATGCAAATGTACCTGGTTGTGGCTGACTACAAGGTCATTCCTATGTGCGTTGGATGTGCATGTGTGCCTTCTATGTGTATTATTTTTTACACTAGTGGTACACATTGATCGATATTAATCATGTAACATGGTGCGTGGTGGGTAGAACATTGTGTGTAATATTTTATTTCATGTGTAAATCATAGTCACTACATATTCGATCTAGTTGGTGTTGTTTGTTAGGACTACATGTTTTGTGGTCTGTAATTTTATAGAATATAAATGTTCTTAACGCATCTTATTGTACCAATGATATCTTTAATTCCATTTTTAATCATTCCAATTATCTATTAATATGATTTTACCACTATTTAAAATCATTTGTTTCTACAATCTACCCATCTGATGTACTATGGAATTTCCTCAGATCATTATGTTCCATTTTTTCTATCGGAGGTGAAAAATGGGAAACATTGATGTAATCTTAATCCACCTATGATCATCCACCTTCATTTTCTTTCTTCGATATATCTTTTGATCTAGAACTCAAAAACACCATGACAATGTGTTTCACCAATAAATAATTACACAATGATTTTCCCTAGGTATTGGTGAAGCTGGTGGCTAATGAAAATACCAGTGATGAACTTATAAATAATGTGGAATAAAAAAATAAAATAAGTAAAGAGAAATGAACATAATCAATTATTCATGTTCTCCATGATTATTTCCCAATAGAATGATGAACAAAGAACTGCATATGAAAATCAATAACTAATTCCTATATTAAGTAAGAGAATGTAATAATAGTAACTAACAATTGATCTATGAATACATTTTATTGAAAAATAATTCATTTTGATGTGGGAAAAATATTAGAAAAATACACACAAATAAATCACTAAACCTTGGGATAAATCGATAATTGATTAATAAAAGTTATATAATGTTTTCTTTATGAGGTCTCTGAGATCTGTTGGCACACCAATCACCAATGTCTGATCTATTTTTAATTGGCCATGAATCATCCTCTAACAATCTTATCTCAATACCTATGGTTATCCCAGAAATCATAGGGATATAGAGTACTCATGATTATATAGAGGATTTTGAGGTCTGTATAATAAAATAAATTAATAAAGAAATTTATCATTTAATAAAACCATCCACATGGAAACATTAATGAAACAGAATTTTCAGATAATATTTACATCATACATAGGGTAAAACACACATTTTAGACTTAATGGAGGTCATATATTTCTAATATGAGAGCCCATTTTAGAGTTATTATATTTTATCTAATAAAATATTCATGGATGATATAATATATTTTATATTATTTATATAAATACTATAACTTTTAAGGCCTCATAATCTCTTGTTTACTCAGTTCCTAACATTAGAAAATCTATAAAATAATTTAAATTCTTAAAATTAATATATATATTTGCTTTATTAATAATACAATTTTGAATATTAATGGGTTATTAGAATAAATTTTAATACCCATGTCAATATAGTGGACCTTTTTTTTTCAGGACTCTAGATGGTTAAGACTCCATAATTATGAACTATTTATCCCGATTTGTGATCAGGATGGGTGAATGCTAGGGATGTTTTACACTTTTTGTGTTAGTGATGAAAAAGAATATCGAATGAACATGTTTCTGGATGTGGGGAAAACAATTTGACTGATTATCGGATCATGAACATTGTTGGTCCCTAGGAAGGGACACCATATTTCTAGAGGAAAATTGTAGAACCATGTTCTCAAATACCTGACAACTATGTTATGACATGGTTTTTGTGTTATCAATGGATCACATTTGTTACATAGGAGATAAATGGGGAACCTATAAGAAAGTGGTATGACACTGCCTGTGATGATATATATTATCCCAAATGAGGATGTTATTCTATAAGGGGGGTTAAGGAATGTGGGGCCATATAATGTTAATGTATTAAAAGCATTAATGTGAAAACTCATTTCAAAAAGGTATTCCTTTATTTTGGGAATACTAGCTGATTTGAACCCTAAAGTTATGTGTACTCATGCAAGAGTAATGATCATGATTTGTGAAATCTTTATAAGTTTCCCATGGAGTTCTTGAGTGGGAAAAAATAATATGAAAAGGAAAATGTTTTTTCTTAATGGAAGAAGTCATTAGTATGATGATCCATTTGGGCATTTTGGGGGTCCCCATTAAGGTGACAATGTGTGTTTGTGATGAAACTAAATGTTCCCAGTGGGAAAAACCTGATGACCATGTTACGGTAGTGTTTCTGTACTATATGTTGGGCCCACATTTTAAATGTTATAGCATAAAGAATGTGTTTGTTCTTTATGGAAACACATTTATAGTTGTAAAAAATCATACCATTATCAATTGATAAATAAATAGTTTTATTCTCAGTTATCATCAATAACAATTTCTTAAAAAGGGAATGGTCAACGTCTAAAAAAAGAGATGGTATTTTAAACATAACATGATAATTGATGTATTTGAATAAACTAGTAAAAAATATTTGATTTGAGGAATATATACATTTATTAATTACCAAAAATATTATGTTTTATTTAAAATAATATAATTTATAAAACCAAAATTCAACCACATTTTTCATTTCTATCCACTCGATTAGCCCAACTATTACCTTGTCACCTATGAAACTCTTTACCAAGGATAAATTTAGATTATTCACTTATAAATCATTCAAGACATAGTGAATTTCATTGAAAACATTGTTTAAATAATACTAAATCTAGAGTAACTTATAACATGGAATTACCTGTAATTATTTTGAATAAATCATGAAAATTAATGGAAAACTAATTAATGATCATAAATACATGAACAATTAGAAAAAATAAAAAATGAGGCATTATAATTTAACAAAACCACATTGTTTGAAGTTTTTATCAAATTTAAATGAGGAATTATTTCACAATTTGGACCTTATAAAAATAACTTTCAAAATATTACTACGAATTACAGTTTTAAGGAATGGATTGAAAACAATTATTAAAAACTTATTGAGATTCTATTTTATACATGAATTTGTAAATCCCCTTGATAAAACAAATTCTTATATATAATATATATTATATTATTTAGTAATTGTATTTTATAATAAAATGGAATTTATTCCATATAAATCTTATAAATTTACTAAATATTTCATAATTCTATATGTTAACTATATGTGAGATTTAAATTCCACGATCAATGAAGAAAATAAATAAAATTTAAAAAACCAAATAACTATTTAATAATATTATAAAAAATACTAAATACATGAAAATTATACTCCAGAATAAAACAATGGAATAATTTAAATAAAATTTAGGTGAATAAATTCTAAAATCCCTCAAAATGAGACTAGTTAAAAGTCACAATTTAATCTTCTATTTTTTTCTTCAATTGAATTAATAAATCAAAAAGTCCTATTAAATTAAATAACTAATTTCCATATAATAAAATAGTGTCATATAGAAGAAAACTAACCCACAAGATCATCCTTGAAATTGAATAAGAAAAACCCCTAGTCAAGGAGGTGATATCACCACGTCTTAGTGAAATCATGGTAAGAAATCCCCAAAAAATTGGAAGAATACAATGGAAAATGTATGAAGTGGGAATTGGAGAAGTGATAGAGATATTTCAAAACCTAGTGATTATATTATGTATTTATATTTAGTTTATTCGATGTTTTCGATAGTTTAGGATACACACTATATCACGTTAAATTGAATATTTACAGATTAAAAATTGAAAATGAATTAAATTAATAGATTATTAATAGAAATTGATAAAATTCAATTCATGAAATTATTCAGTGACATAAATTAAATATTTTAGAAATGATATGTAATTTTTTTCAAGAAATTCATGGCTAAACAAAGATGTATTTTTTAAAAAAATTAATTTTATTATATACATTTTATTGAAGATTAATTTTTATTAAAATTAAGATTATGAAATACTATTTATTATAAATTTATAAAAATGATTAATAATTCACACATGGATAATCAAAAGGTTATAAATAATCCTAAAATTATTTTCATTTAAGTATTAATATTATTCAGAAAAACTATATTTATTAATACAATGTGTTTTGGGTTAATATATTAATTTAATTAAAATTTATAAATAATTAAATTAAAATTTATATATAATTTATTCAATAAAATAAAAATAATATTTATATAATGGTTACTAATAAGATGGAAATAAAAAAATTATTTGTGCATTGAAATATAATTTCTTTTATAATGGATTTATCTATTTTTTCCATTGTTATTAGAATTAATTTTTCATCATTTTTAAATTGAATCATAAAATATTTTTATAACTATTTGGAGGTGAATATTTTTAAAAAAGATTATAGGTTAAACTACATTTTTCATCATTTAAAAAGATACATTTTTAGGAAGTGTTTTACCATACTAAAGATAAAAATGGGATAAAAGGGATAAAATAATGGGATAAGGCTTCATGATATCACTATGCCAAATATTTAATTTCATATTTTGAGTATATTTTGACCTCCAATTATATAACATAAAAAATTGGATGTTTTAATCCACATTACCATGACTGTGATTATTTTTATATTTTATAGTAATTAATATTTAAAACTATGCTACTCCCCTGCCAAATTAAATGGATCCATCTCCCCTCACTTCAACACAAAACATTAGAACATTATCTTAACCAATATCTACTAAAAATCCTTCCAAAATATCCTCTTTATATAATCATGGTTCTTGTAATGACCCAAGTATTTATAGAATACTAAATTGTGATTTATATTAGTACTTATGAATAAGATATTAATTTTAAGTTTAATGGGAAGATTTTTCTGATAGCGGACTCGACACGCAGCAATAGGATTCTTTGAAATCATACATCGCACACAACAATGAGTTATTCTGAAAAATAATACAATAATATTATTATTAATTTAGACGGTAGTTAATCCCTAACAGTTGGGATTGTGGGAATGGATAGTATAAACTGAATTTTGAAATATGGTTTTCACATGTTTAAGTTATGATTCATTGAATAAAAAAAATTTTATAATTGAAAATAAAAACAAATTGAATATAATGGACAAGTTTTTAGGAAATTTTTTTTAAAAAAAAATTAATTGAGTTATCATTTCACTCTTTATGGATTTTTATTTAATTAAAAATATATGATATATATTCTATTTAATTTTAAAATTAATCTTATATGATTTCTAGTTATGATATAAGAATAAATTCTTTTTTTGGAGAAAATAAGTATTTTTCTAAACATGATATTTTAACGCCTTTTGATAGAGATCCCTTTTTAAATATAGTTTTGGATACATTTATATGTTATATTTGAAAAAATAAAATTCTAATTTAGAATCATAACATCGTAATTTAATGTGGACAAGACATTGGTAATTTTTTTTCCAAAGATCATTTTAATGAATTGTGAAAAATGCATTATTTTAATTCAAAACTACCTTTTAATCTAATTTATTTATATAGTTAGATTATAATTTTTTCAGTTTTAAAGTGTAATTGGATTATATTTTTATCATTTAATCCAATTTTTGACAATGTAAGCATTTTGAATTGGAAATTGGACATAAACACATGTCAATCTTTTAGTAGTTTTTCCATTTTCAAAACATGCTTTTTGGTTTCGACAATCACTACTTGAAATTGGGCCTATACCCACGGTTTTCCACAAAACTGTGGGTATAGGTCCCCCCTATCCCCACGGGTTTTTAGAACCGTGGGTATAAGATAGTATGGGAACCTATACCCATGGTTTTCGACAAAACCATGGCATAGATTTTTTTTGAAGACCTATACCCACGGTTTTTCCATAACCGTGGGCATAGGTTTTTTTGCGAAGACCTATTCCCACAGTTTTTAAAAACCATGGGTATAGGGGGAAATTTTTTCAAAGAACTATACCAAAGGTTTATCAAAATCGTGGGTATAGGTTTCCTGTGTTATAGCAGGGGAAAATGGAAAAAAAATTGTGTGGTACAAAATAAATTTTACGCGGGAACAATGCCTTAAATTATATAAATATACGGATGCCAATTATTATAAATATAAATTTGGTAGCTTCATTGGTTTATATCTCCATTCACTTCTGTGAAGTGTGGTGTTCAAATCTCGGTTATTTCAATTTTCAAATATAACTATAGTATTAATATAAATATAAAATCATATAATTATATGAACATAATCCTCGTAGCTTAGTTTGTTCGCCGTTCTACTCATTCCCTCCAGGTCACGTGTTCGAATCCCGATGGTCCTAATTTTTTTAGATAACATCATTAGTATTAATTTATTATAATAAAATTATCTGTATATGCATAAAAAATCGTCAGGTCGGTTGGTCCGTTGTTGGGTTGCAGCGTTGAGTCGCTGCTTGTGGCGCGGGTTCAAAATCAGCTGCCCTCAATTTTTGCAAAATTTGAATCTCCCACGGTTTGAAAACCGTGGGTTAAATGCCCTGCCATTCTGTACAACAAGTTATTGGTGTCTATACAGACAGTTCTACAAACCCGTGGGTATAGGTCAAGACCCCTATCCCGACGTCATTCCATACCATGGTTCCCAAAACTGTGGGTATAACCTATACCCACGGTTTTGGGGGCTATACCCACGGTTTTGAACCATGGGTATATGTCGTTTTTTCAGTAGTGAATGGGAATTAATTTTATATTAATTTCTGATAATTATATGTTTTAAATTTGAAAATTTTTATTCCATTTTTAAAACCAGGAGGTCCAATTTTTGTAAGTAGGTAACATTTATATTTATACATTATGAATAGTAACTTCAGTAAATATTTTATTTACCATGGTTAAAGGGTAAATTGGGTAAATAAAGGTAAAAAATAATCTTATAATAATAATAACTTAACCTAGAGCTTGTCCCAACCCTATTAGATGAGATATTTATGACCATGGGCATCATTGGATCGATTTTAGGATCACATGGGGCCACTTTTGTGTGAAAATGACATTTAATTACTTTTAATTTAAAGTTAATAAAAATTATCATAAACATATATCTTTTAGTAAAAAAAAATTTATTTGGGGTTATATAAGGGATATATTTGATTGTGAATTGTTCATATAAAGATAAAAATATTTCATACATCATGGAATTGAATTTATAATTTATATACATCCAAAAAATAAATTTATTTATGATACATTGATGATGTTGTGATTACCTTATTAATGAATGTTATAAGTAAATGAGATTATAAATATTAAAATAAATTAATTTTAAATGTTTTATGTCCTCCACGGATTTTAGGGATAATTATGACTTGTTATCTTTGATTTAATGATGGTTTTTCGAAATAATAAATTTTTAATGGATTTTTTAAAAGTCATGATATGAATAGTGTATAAGTTAACAAAAATGAGTATTTAAAATAAATACTATTTTATTAAATTATATAATTGTCCTAAAATTATAATATTCATATAAATTAATTATATAATGTTAAAAATGTTATTAATTAACCATTTTAGGTTTGATTGGCATTTTATACTTAATATATTAACCTTATATTTTGAATATACAAGTAGACATTATAAGAGTCAGATAAGTTATATAAGGGATAATGCTAAATAATAAATTAAATTTGAAAACGAAAATTGTCTAAAAACTGTTGGTCAAGAGTATTTCAAACAATACTCAACATATCTTTGTATTAAATGAGATGTGGATCGTTTGAAACTCACAATTTAGTTTATAACAATATAATCGTTCAAACATTTCTAAAGTACCCTTCCTCCCTCTTATAAAAGACCACCACATCTAACCCTTACTTGCACATCTCAAGCCCCCTAGATCATCCAAACTCTTCCCAAATAAGCTTCTAACATTTTTATATTTCTAAAAAACCCTTAACTAAGGCTGAATAAATTCAAGAATTAATTTTAGCTTAAATCTAAAGGAGTTACCCGATTTAACAAAATTAATGATCAAACGAGTCAAGTCAGGCATGAGGTAAGGGACTTCATCACAATCTACTATCATTGGGGAATGTTTTGATAATATAAACCTCCTTCCATTACACGATGATTAATAAACACATGTGACTTTTAATTTTATTCCAAATGAATCTTTTTATACAAAGCGATTTTCTAAATGATAAAAGGAATGGTTTTTACCATATTCCAGAAACAATGACTTTTCTTCCGCCATAACTGTTATCTAATATTTGGATTCTCCTATAGAACATAATGTTTTTAAAAGAAAATACAATCCCCTTATTCTATTTTTTGATATTTTGTTATTGAAAATTATTTTTAATGTGGATTTACTATTTCAATATCTTAAAATTATTTCATGTGATTGGAAATGAAATTTTATGATTGAATTTTTGATATTTGTAATAATTCATGTTTGATGATTATATTATTTTACTCGGACATTTTATCGGTGGTTATGTGGTAAACCAAATGATCGGTGGTTCTGTGATAAACCAAGGATGGTTGGTTACATTATTAGCACCAAGGCATTGGGTATAGAAGTAAGATGTATGGCTATTCCAATTAGTGATATGCATGGAATTTTACCATATGGTTATTCTATTTAAGTATTTTTATGTCCCATGTTACCTTTATGTGCTAATAATTGTTGATTTGGCTTTATGGTTATATTTAGGTTATAAAAAGTTTAAGCAATGAGCTTATATTTGGTGAAGTGTTTCTTCTTCTTCTTTGATGTGAAAAGTATTAAATTATGATAAATTATTCATGGTTTACATGTTGTTTTGAAAAAATTAGAGTTTTTCATTCATATGTATCCCTTAATGATATTTTTATTCTCATCCAATATTTATTAATTATTTTCATAGGACTAAAAGATGAATAGGGTCAAGGATGGTCTCATGGAGAAGTCTTGCTATCTAGTTCATGGAACATGAAATATTTCTTTTCTTAATAGATTTTTTTTATAAACAATGGATCGTGGTTATTAGTGTCTACTTGTATTATTTAAGTTGATAGATAAATGTAATGACCTAATTCTATAATGTTTTAAACCTAAAAAGATACTCAATTTGAATTATTAACTAAATTGAAGATTATGTAATATTTATTTTTGGGCCTTATAGTTGGTATTAAAGGGAGTTTTAGATAACAGTAGATGCTAGTGTGTTATTTAATCATAAGTGACATAACAATAATGGTTATAATATTAGAAAAATTAATAGTTATTTTAGATAAATTGAATGAGTTTAAGATAATATGAATAAGTATATCTTAGTATTTAACCTCCTATTAACAAATTATATGATTATTTTACTAATATATACTCACACTGGACTATTTGGATTTTGTAAATGGCTGGATTTAGTAGGCCCTGAAGTAACAATGGATATGAATAAAACCATAACATTTTTCTAAATAAGAAACTGAATGAAATGGGATTTTAAATGAGAACTATTTTGGTTATTCTCAACCAATTATTTGGAGTCATGATTGGATAACTGAATTGATTTTTAATAAGGCATCGTATATTTGAGAAACAAAGCCTTATAGATGTTTAGGTAATAATCAGAAAAGAAACTACATAAAAAAACCTATGTTTCAAGGATCTGAAAAGAAAAACCTAGTAAAATGCATCAATGATATGAGAAGATGTTATAGATGTGGTAAATAAGTTCTAAAAGGAAGAACCTTCCATGGAAAGAGGATTCATCCAATTGACTCTAGGAAGGTTAAATAAGTTCATCCCGATGGATCAATTGAATGTTTTAAATTTAGTGTGCATGGTCATTATACAAATTGATGTCATGTTAAGAAGGTTTTGGAGTGGGATTTGTTGGACTATACAAATATATTCTTGACACTATATAATGCCATTCCAATTGTGGATGAGGAAACTAATAATTACCAATGAAAGCAATCAATTATTTATTATCCCATGTTTTGAAATTATTGAATTTTAGGATATGATTCATGATTTTTTTTGTAGGAATGTTGTATTAAGAAATAAGTCAGAAAAGAATGGTCAATAGATCATGAAGAACTTTTCATGATTAAGAAGTCTGAATATAAGGGATTAATGAGTCATGGTAGATTTTAGGATGATGAAATGCTTAAAATTATTAAGGCTCTTTTGATGATGGGATTACATTGGAAGACCTTCTGTAGTATGTGTAACCCTGAAAATTGATATGTGAAAATGTTATTCATGAAATAATTACCTTATCTTTCTTGGGTATAATGGATAACCTCAGGAGTTCAAATGATAATTTGATTTGGAGGTGATAAATGGTTATTACATTATGGGATGAAAAATGAAAGGTATTATATATTGAGGATAAAATAGGTTATGGTTATTTTTTGGAAATTAATTTATTTATTAGAATGTTATATAAATAATATGGTTTTAGAAAAATGACAACCTGTAGGATGGGTGAGAACATGTTGCATTTAGAAGGCCATGGGAGTCGAACCCACAACTGAAGGGTGATAAGGGCGCATCACCTACCACTAGCCTATGTGAAGTTCCCAGTTATTATGAATTATTCTTTTGAATTAAATGGTTTTATTGATCAAGAATATGTTGATTTGGAATATTACGTTTTATCTAATAAATAAAATTATTATAAGAATATGATTTTATTGATTATGTGATAATGGTTATTTTGGAATATGTTTTCACTTTTGGGAACATGATATGCATAAAGAGAACAAAATAATTTAGAATTTTAGTTGAGGAGTAATGGTGGAATTTTATTTTGGAGTAATGTCTGTTTTTTGTGGGATTATGGTTATTTGGGGTATTTATGGAAATAATTAACATATCTTGGGTAATATGTGATTATGATAATTACCTTTCATTATGATACATTAAGAGTAGTCGATGTTATTTGGAGACAAATGTTAAAATTTATTGTGAAAGTCTATGTGATAAAATCCTTCTGAATTTTGGGATTCACAATTAGTTTGGATGATTTTGGAGAATTTGAAGGAAAATTGTTTATTTATTGGTCTCTGTTGAAATTTTGGTATTTTTTGTTTCGTTTTAGAGATTAAGAGTAGTATTTCTTCTTATAAAGGATTATCAATTTTAGGTTCATCTAATCTATTACAAACCATTTTGGTTTTTGTTAATGTCTAATGATAAAGTAAATTTATAGCACATATTTTTTGCATTTTGTTATTTTATAGATGTTGATTATAGTGCTTCAGATGTGACCAATTCATCTTGAATACTCATCGTTTGGAGAAAAGAAGTGTTTTTGGTAGATATTTACTACATGATGAAATTCTATATGACAAGTAAGTTTCTTTTCTTATTTTCTTAGTCAGGATAATAAATAAATTACTCAAATTTATTAAACAGATATTAAAATAGAAATTTTGTTCATTTACATTTCCTGTAGCGAAATCAAATACCATATAACATGTCACAAGTTTGTTGTTTTCTGGTTGTTAACTTTCTTCTGATCATGTTTTCTATCACTCCCCATCCGAACATGACACGTAGTTTCTCTTCCAAATCCATGTTTCTTACGTGGAACCATAGTATTATATTATCTCGAGTGACCTTTATACTTCTCTTTACTTATTTTATTGTGAATGTTTTATTGACTCTTTTTCTTATGTGGTACTTTCAATGAAATTTTTAAACCTTGTTTTTAAATTGCGAGGACATAATTTCTAAAAGGGGGGAAGTATGTAATGACCTCGGTATTTAGAGTATAATAATTTTTGATTTGTATTAATTCATATGAATAAGAGATAAATTTTAAGTTAAAGCAGATGCTTTTTCTGATATCTTACTCGACATGCAACAACAAGGTTCATCGAAATCATACATTTCACACAATATTGGGTTATACTGAAAAATAATATGATATTGTTTTTATTTTTTTAAATGGTAGTTAATGCCAAGAATTTGGAAGGTTGGGAATGAATAGTATCAAATAAATTTTGAAATATGGTTTATACCTATTTAAATGACAATTCATTGATAACCAAATTTATTATAAATGAAAATAAAAAGGAATTGAATATAATGGATTTTTTTTATAAAAACCTTTTTAAAAGAGAATAAATGTGTTTTCATATCACACTTTATGGATTTTAATTTAATGATAAATATATGATATATATTAATTAAAATGATTTAAATTCGTCTTATATATTTTCTAGATATGATAAAATAATAAATTCATTTTTTCAGATAGAAAAAAGTATTTTTCTAAAAATGCAGTTTTACTACATTTTGTTGGAAAACCTTTTTTAAATATATTTTTGACACATTTATATGTTTTTTTAAATAAACAATTTATTTATAATAAAAACAATAAAATTTAATATGGAATAATTTTTTGTATTTTTCTGAGAATGTTCATTTTTAATGAATACTGAAAAATACTACATTTTAATTCAAAACTGCATTTTAATCTAATTTATTTATATAGTTAGATTAAAATTTTAATTCATTTTGAAGTTTAATTGGATAATATTATATCTTTTAGCCAATTTTTTGTTATTTTAAATTTTTTTATTTTTATTTTTTCTTAAATGCATATCAATCTTTTCGAAAATTTTACTTCTTAAAAACACGCCTTTTGGTTTTGAGAAGGAGAAATAATTCTATATAAATTTTTAAAAATTGTGTGTTTTGAATTATCAAAAATGGATTCCATATATTGAATCAGAATGTACAAATTATGTAAATCAGAAACTTTTAGTTTCAGACATTAGGAATTGTTACTTGAGTAAATATTTTATTTACCATGGTTATAGGGTAAATCCTGTAAATATGTGTAGAAATAATAGTATAATAATATTAAATTACTCTAACACAAGACATAAACCAATTCTATGAGATATTCCTGACCATGGGCATCCTTGGGTATATTCTAGGACCACATGGGGCCCCCTGTCTGAAAATGAAATTTAATTACTTTTAATTTAAAGTTAAGGAAAATATAACATAAAAAAATATCATTCACTAAAATATTTTATAAATGATATTATTTAAGTGATCAATTTAACTATATATAGTTAATATAAAGCTAAAAATATATCATACATCCTGGTATTTTATTTAAAATTTTTACACATCAAATAAATAAATTTATTTTTGTGTAACATCCCAGGTAAATAAAGAATAAGACATATTTCATGTTTATTAATATTTGTGAATTAAATATTAATTTTACTTTAAAGGGGTTTCTATGTTGGATAGCATACCCGATATGCAACAACGGGTTTTTTTTGGAATCTTACGTTGCACATTAATAATATAATATTATTATTTTAAATAGTAGTTAACTCCTAGCCGTTTTATAGGTGGTAATGAATGAAACAAACTAAAATATGATTATAAATATTTGTTAAATGTATTTACATTTATCCAATAAAAGTTACAGGCTTAAAATGTGAATGAATCTAATGTTAAGCATAATTTACATTAAAAGGACGATTTACCACTAGTTAATGGAGAACCATCATTAAATATAGTTTTGGTCACTTTAATAAATTTTAATTTACAAAATAAAATCTTTCTTTAGAATGGGGACATCATATTTTACTTTGGGTATTTTTTTGGTATTTTTCTGATAAAGTTCATTTTTTAATGAATAGTGAAAAATATTGTATTTTAATTCAAAAGTTCCTTTTAAGCTAATTTATTTAAATGGTTAGAATATATTTTTAGTTGGTTTTAAAGTGAAATTGAGATATATTTTTACCATTTATTCCAATTTTGATCATTTGAATTAATTTCACATTGAAATTGGAAATATACAAGTATTAATCTTTTGATAGTTATTGTTTCTTAAAAACATGATATTTTTTTAACAATGGGAAATAATTTTTAAAATAATTAATTCCACTTATATGTTTTGAATTTTTAAAAATAGACATCAATTTTGAATTTGGAATATCAAATAATGCTTAGGCGGAATGTTTGGTATTTTTCTAAAAAACATCCATTGTGATGAATTGTGACACCACTTAGTGGTAGTTAAAAAAACTGACTTTTTCATTTGAATGAAATTTTACCACTTCTGTGATTTGAATTTCAAAAATCCAATATACATGGTTGTTATAAAGAATTAAAATGTTGTTCATTAAGATGAAAATAATTTTTGGTGAATACTAACTTTTGACTTATATTTAACGCGGTTAAAGGTAAATAAGGTAATTCAACGTAAAAAGAATATTATAATAATTCAAAATTACCTTAATACTTGTCCTAACCTTATTTGATGAGTAGTGGACGACCATGGGCATACATTTTCGATTTTTGGACCCCATGGAGCAACTTATGAAAGATAATGACACTTTAGATTAATTAATTTATTGTAAAGACAAAATTGACAATAACAAAACTCTTTTAGTAAACTGATTTTAATATGGTGATATATAAGTAATATTTTCGACTATAAATATCCTTTGGAAATATATAAATATTTCCCAAATCTTGGTATTTTTTAATAGTTTTTAGACAACAAATAAATTAAATTATTTATGACATAATAATTATGCAGTATTTACCTCATTAATAAATCATTTAAATAAATAAGATTATAACGATTAAATTATTATCCAAAACATGTCCAATTCTAATTGGATTATTTTATTTCGACCATGAATCATCTTATCTTCGACTATTATGATTTTTGGACCATTAAAATTAGAATATCATTATATTATAAAATAATATTTTCGCACTTTCCTAAAGAGCCCCTCCTCTCCCTTATAAAAGGAGACCACATGTAACCAATTCCTCACACCTCTCAAGCCATTTGGCTCATCCAAACTTTGCCCAATTAATCTCTCAACATCCCTCTCCTCTTCTTAGAACCCTTACCTTATGTAGAAGTAACTTGAAGAAGTCCTTTGGTTCAATCTAAAAGGAGTTACCCAAAATAAAGGTAACTGTTTCTCTTAAATTGTTTTCCTTTATTTTACTTCTCCAACCCCTAAAATATTTTTATTTATTTTCTTTTGTAACAACACCAGTATCCTAAATATACTGGGATGTTTTTATGAGAAGGATTCGAACTACACGTACACACACATCCATCTAATGGATGAAGAACATAATGTTTCTGTGGATGGAAAACTAACACCTCACGAAACAATGATTGTTCAATTAAATCTTACTTCCTCTCATGGTGGACATTATGATGGCACTGTATTTATATATGATATATATTATGTTTATTATTTCCTTAAGATTATGTACTTCCCTTTTATATTATTCCTTTAAGGTTTTTATAGTGGTTAAATATGATAATCTCATTTGAGGAAGTCCGGACTACCGCCCCCTCAAAGTGATTAGATTTTTTAATGCCTTATGTGGGATGTATAAAGGATGGAGTTAAAGATATTATATATGATATTATTCTTTAATTATAATATAATTATTTATTATTATGTTTTATTCCCATTAAAATAAGAAATATAAATGAAAGTAGCGTTTATGCGTACGTTCGGCTTACCATCTACATGAACGGTGCATTTAATTTATTACCTCTAAATGTTAGGTACTATTATAAAAACATGTATATACTGGATAAATATTATATATATGATATCCAAATCATTAATATGATTTTGTATATAATAAACCTTTTACCACATGGACAACTTCTAAATATAAGGTGTTCATTTTTTACTCAAGTACCAAATATCGACAAAATGAACGTTATTAACTTAAATTATTGAATAATGTTCATAACATGGTAATAAGTGATATAAAAGGAATAATAAACTTGAAAATGGTTCTTATGAATGTATAAATAAACTTTAGTTTATTATTCAAGAGATTAAAGAATGATCGAGTCAATTCGGACGCGAGGTAAGGGACTTTGTCTCAATCTCCTCTCATTGAGGCATTTTTAGTTTTATACACGACTTTATTTTATACAGTGTATAAACCCCTTGACTTTTCATTTTATTCAAAGGGAATCATTTTATACGAAGCATTTTTCTAAACTACAAAATGGAATGCTTTTTTGTAAGTGGTGACAACGACCTTTCCGCCACCGTGAGTATTATTTGATCTTTGGCTTCCTTAACAAGCCTGAATGTTTGTTTTAAAAGGAAAAATAAATACCATATATGATTTTAACATATTTTGGTATGGAAAATCATTTTGGGAATGGATTTATTATTTCAATATCTTGAAATGATATTTTTTATGGAAATGTGGAAATGTTATCTTTCCTTTATGATTATGTTATGTGTTATGATCATGTTATGGTTCTTGGGAATTATTTATGTATACGGGTGGTTCAATGATAAACCTAGGGTGGGTGATCCCGAGATAGCTCTCCAATGCATTGGGTAACGTGACAGAGGTATACTTGAATGTTTCTCCTAAGAGATTTAGGGAATATAATGGGATTTGCATTCCAAAATAACTCCCTATTTAGCTATGATATTTACAATATAAGTATGATATGGATGCCACAAGTTACCTTTATGATTAATTATTTCTATTTGTCTTTCATAAATCTTATTATTTCATAATGTAAGTAAAATATTTCATGTTTTGTATGTATTTACGAAAAAAAATTCATTATTGGTTTGATAACCCTTACTAATCTTTTTATGCTCATCCCATGTTTTGAAATGTATTCACAGGACTTAATGATGAATAAGGTCAAGGATGTGATCAGGGAATAGTCATGCTGCCTAAAACATGGAACTAGACATGACTTTTTTCTAAGTGTTTTTATTTTATTAAAGAAATGGAAACTATGTAGATATTTCTACCTTGTAATCTTTTGAGATGTAACAGTTATGTCCTAATTCTCTAAAACTCTAAACCTAAAAAGACCCTCAATGTGAATTATTCATTTAATTCAATATTATGTAATGATTAAGGCAGGGTCCTTATAGTTGGTATCAAAGGTCAGTTTAGATAACTTTAAGAGTTAGGGTATTGTTAAATTAGTGTCCCTAATGCAATTTATTTTAATATTGAAATGATATTTCATTTATAGATTACCAAGTAGCTTCTCATAAGATATATCTATGTTAAGAATTGTTTTCCACATAGGAGTTATGTCAGCTATGTTGGGAAGGCATATAGAGGGAAAAAACCTTCTAAATTAGAAACCTGAGATGGTCGGAATCAGAACAGAACAGTTTACTGCAGTGATGGCACAGTTGACTCAGGCGATAAACGGTGGTGGAATCCATGTACGAGATCAGCCAGATCAACCGCATAGGAACATGTTAGTAGTGGAACATTTAATGAGGCAACATCCCCCATCATTCAGAGAATCATCTGACCCTATGCTAGCTGAAGGGAGGATTAAAGCACTGAAAAATATTTTCGATGTCATGGGTTGTTCAGAACATCAAAAGGTTAGTCTTACTGTTTACCGTTTTGAAGGTGAAGCTTGTCAGTGGTGGTCGATGGTAAAAAATATCAGGGATAGTGAGGAGATTAATGCTCTAGATTGGGATGAATTAAAAGGTATGTTTCTTGAGAAATATTTTCCTAAGGTGTTTCGTCTTAGGATGGGAAAAAATTCCTGGAATTGAGGTAGGAGGATGACTCAGTGGCTGCTTATGAAGAAAAATTCACTGGACTGGCAAGGTATGCTCGTAATTTCATACGAGATTATGATAGTAAAATAAACCTTATTACTTAGGATTAAATCAAAAGTATCGAAGGGGTTTACATTCTCTTCAGTTAAAAAGTTATGAAAAACTTGTTCGTTGTGCGGAGAAGGTGGAAATAGAGTTTACTGATGATCATTTATTCGTTGACAAACAAAAGAATAAGAGGACGAGGTGGAGGTGATAGGGAATAACTATTTAGAAAAGTTTGATGGTAAGAAACTTAAGTTTACAATTTGTGAAAATTTTGGTAAAAATCATGCTTGGGAATGTATTTTTAATTCTAGTTACTGCTACCGATGTGTTAAAATGGGAAATAAGGATCTTAATTACACTGGAGAAGATCTGGGTAATGGTAAGACAAAATCTGATTTACAGTTAGTAAAATGTTTTAAGTGCACTGAAATTGGTCATTATGAAAATGAGTGACCAACAAATAACTCAACTAAAGGAAATCAACCAGACTATAAGAATAAAGTGGTGGCGAAATCCTTTGAAATTACTTCAGTAGATGTTAGGCCATCAGTTGATGTTGTATCAGGTACACTGTTTGTTTTTTCAGATTATGCGAATGTGTTTTTTGATTCAGGGTCTACACACTCTTTCATTTCTGAGAAGTTTTCTAGTAAATTGGAAATTCCATATCAAGATATGAATACAGAACTTATTGTAAAAACAACTAGAGGAAATTTTGAGACATAAAAACATAAGAACATTCATTTCCTTCTGTGCGGAAAGAATCTACCTGCAAACCATATTTTTTTTGCCTCTAGTAGAGTTTGATGTTATTTTGGGCATGGATTGGATTTCTGTTTATCATGATAAGATTGATTGTAGAGCGAAATAGATTTATTTTTAGAATAATTTTCATTTTGTATACAAAAATGAACCCTTGCTGTTGATAACATATCAGGAAGCTGAGAAACTATTAAAAGATGGAAATAAATGTTACCTTGCACATATTGGTGAAAACAAAGGAACATTTCAGATTAATGATGTGGAAGTGGTAAAGGAGTACCTTGATGTTTTTCTTGATGAGTTTTCAGGTATTATACCTGATCGAGAAGTTGAATTTACTGTTGACTTAGTTCTTGATTCTAAGGTAATTTCAAAACCCCCTTATTGAATGGCTCAAATTGAACTTTTAGAGTTAAAGAATAAATTGCAGGAGTTATTAGATAAAGGTTTTATTCGCCCTAGCATTTCACCATGGGGTGCTCTTGTCTTGTTTGTTAAAAAGAAATATGGTTCAATGAGACTTAGCATTGATTATAGAGAATTGAATAATATTACTGTAAAGAACAAGTATCCTTTCCCTCATATCGATGATTTGATTGATCAGCTCCAGGAAGCTCAGTCTTTTTCAATGATTTATTTGAGGTCGGGGTACCACAATTTGAAAGTAAAGGAAGAAGATATTCTGAAGACCTATTTTAGTACTAGATATGGCCATTATGAATTTTTTAGGTATGCCTTTTGGTTTATCCAATGCACTTTCTATATTCATGGATCTTCTGAATATAATTGTCCCTGGGTTCTTGGATATGTTTGTTGTTGTGTTCATCGATGATATTTTGGTTTACTCCAATATTAAAGAATAACATGAAAGTCATTTAAGGATTTTCTTACAATCCTTAAAATAAAAGAAACATTATTGGAAATTCAGCAAGTTTGAGTTTTGGTTGTAGAAAATTTTCTTTCCTTGGTCACATTGATTCAAAAAATGGCATAACGGTTGATCCTACTAAAACGAAAGTTTTTGAACAATGGACAAGGCCCACAAATAAAATCAAGATTCATAGTTTTATTAGTTTGGTAGAATATTACTGGAGGATTGTTGAAAACTTTGCAAAGTTATCTAGTCCATTTACTAAGTTATCTAGAAAAGGTGTTAAGTTTATCTGGAAAAAAGAATGTGATTTTTTTTCAGGAATTCAAAAGAAGATTGTTGAATGCTCCAGTTTTGACACTGCCTTCCAGAAATGGTGAGTTTGTAATCTACAGAGATGCTTCGTTGAAAGGAATTGGTTGTGTCCTAATTCAAAATGACCAGGTAATTGATTATGCTTCATGTCAATTGAAACCACATGAGTTAAATTACCCTAAACATGATTTAGAATTAGCTACTGTTGTTTTTTGATTTAAAAATTTGGAGGAATCATCTCTAGGGAGTGAAGTGTGAAATATACACTGATCACAAAAGTTGGAAGTATATATTCACTCAGAAATAATTGAACATGAGACAAAGGATATGGTTGGAATTAATCAAGGATTATTATTTCACAATCCTTTACCATCCAGGAAAATCAAATAAAGTGTATGATGCTTTGATTCGAAAAAGTAATACCTCTTTAACCATGTTACGTTTGGAAAGAGATCCTTTGGTTTTTGATTTGATGAACTTTGGCATAGAAGTTGTTGTTGTAGTAAATTCTTCTGTTTTGTATCAGGTGTCAGTGAGATCATCTCTATCAGACAGAATAAAGTAAGCGTATTAAGAAGGCAGTGAGTTACAGAAAAAGGTAGAGTTGGTTCAGAAGGGTAAGTTGCCTGATTTTAACATTGATGATGATTATTTTTTGAGTTTTGGAAAGATATTATGTGTGCTTTGTGATTCACAGTTGAAGAATGAGTTGTCATGTGAAGCTCATAGTTCTCCATTTTCCGTTCATCCTGGCTGTACTAAGATGTACAAAGATCCTTGGGAGTATTACAGGTGGGATAGAATGAAAAGAGATATTGCTGATTTTACTGTGAAGTGTTTGACTTTTTAGAATGTTAAAGAAGAGATACAATTACCAAAACGAATTCTTCAGCCTTTACCGGTGCTAGATTGGAAATGGGAAAATATATCCATGGACTTTTTTATGGTATTACAAAATACATCTTGAGGTAATAATGCTATTTTGGATATAGATGATCGATTGACTAAATAAACTCATTTTTTCCTATTAGAGATACTTTGTCTCTAGATCAACTTGCTTGGTTGTATGTTAAAGAGATAATCCGGCTTCATGGAGTTCCTCTGTCCATTGTATGTGATCCTGATCCCAGGATCACTTCTAACTTTTCTAAAGGACTTCAGAAGTTATTAGGTTCTGAATTAAATTTTATTAAAACTTTTGATCCTCAATAATATGGGCAGTCAGAACGAACAATTCAGACATTGGAATATATTTTACGTGCTTGTTTGATGGATTACCTGGGAAGTTGGGACCAACATCTTTCATTGGTTGAATTTTCTTATAATAACAGTCTTCATTCTAGTATATAGATGGGTCCATTTGAGGCATTATATGGAAAGAATTGTCAAACTCCAGCTTTTTGGGATGAAGTAGGTAAAAGGAAGCTGATGGGACTAGAATTGGTAGAAGAGATGGTAGAGAGAGTTCAGTTGATTCAGAAGCACATGAGAACAGCTCAGAGCAGAAAGAAAAGTTATGCAGATAACCAAAGGAAGGATCTTTCATTTGAGGTAGGTGATAATGTCTTTCTCAAAGTTTCAACATGGAAAAGTGTGATACATTTTGGTAAGAACAGAAAGTTGAGTCTGAGGTTCATTGGACCTTATGAAATTCTATAGTATGTTGGAACAGTTGCATACAGAGTGGATTTACCCCCAATTTTATCCCAGGTACAAATTTTTTTCATGTTTTGATGTTGAAAAAGTATATGCCAAATTTATCTCATGTTCTGAGCTTAGAGGTAGTTTAGTTGGAAGAGAATATCTCTTATGAAGAACAACCAGTCGAGATTCTTGACCACAGAGAGCAAGTGTTGCAAAATAAGGTAATTAATCAGGTAATTGTTTTGTGGAAAAACCATATGGTTGAAGAGGCAACGTTTGAATCTGAAAATGCTATGAGGTATAAATACCCCCACTTATTTTGATAAGTGAATAAAAATTTGTGAGGATGCAATTCTAAAAAGGGGAGAAGGATGTAACATCCTAGGTAAATAAAGAATAAGACATATTTCATATTTATTAATATTTGTGAAATAAATATTAATTTTACTTTAAAGGGGTTTCTATGTTCGATAGCGTACCCAATACGCAACAACGGGTTTCTTTGGAATCTTACGTTGTACACTAATAATATAATATTATTATTTTAAATATTAGTTAACTCCTAGTCATTGTATTGGTGGGAATGAATGAATCTAACTCCAATATTATTATACATATTTATTAAATGTATTTACATTTATCCAAAAAAAGTTAGAGGATTAAAATGTGAATGAATCTAATTTTAAGCATAATTTACATTAAAAGGACGATTTACCACCTTTTATTGGTGAACCCTCTTTAAATATAGATTTTCTAAATTTAATAAATTCTAATTGACCAAATAAAATCCTTCTTTAGAATATGGACATAAACTTTTACTTTTGGTATTTTTTGGTATTTTTCTGATAAAGATCATTTTTAATGAATAGTAAAAAATATTGTATTTTAATTCAAAAGTTCCATTTAATCTAATTTATTTATATGGATATATTATCTTTATAGTTGGTTTAAAATTGAAATTGAAAAATATTTTTACCATTTAATCCAATGTTGTTCAAATGAATTAATTTCACTTTGAAATTGGATATAAACAAGAATCAATATTTTAATAGTTATTGTTTCTTAAAAACACGCTGATTGTTTTGACAATGGGAATTAATATTTAAAATAATTAATTCCACTTATATGTTTTTAATATAGAAAAATAGACATCAATTTTGAATTTTGAATATCAAATAAAGCTTATGCTGAATTTTTGGTATTTTTTTGAAAAACTTCAATTTTGATGAATAGTGACACCACTTCGTGGTAGTTTAAAAAACTGACTTTTTCATTTAAAAAAAATTTACCAATTTTTTGAATTGAATTTCAAAAATATGACATACATGGTTGTTATAAAGAAGTAAATGTGGTTCATTAAGATGAAAATAATTTTTTGCAAATAGTAACTTTTAACTTTTATTTACCGCGGTTAAAGGTAAATAAAGTAATTCAAGTTAAAAAGAATATTATAATAATTCAAAATTACTTTAACACTTGTCCTAACCTTATTTAATGAGTAGTGGCCGACCATGGACATCCATGGGTCTATTTGGGGACCCCTTGGAGCCACTTATAAAAGATAATGACACTTTAGATTACTTAATTTATTGTAAAGACAAAATTGACAATAACAAAACTTTTTTAGTAAATAGATTTTTAAATGGTGATATATAAATAATATTTTTGACTATAAATATTATATGGAAATCTAAAATGATTTACCAAATCATGGTATTTTTTATTGTTTTTAGACAACAAATAAATTAAATTATTAATGACATAATTATGATGTAGTATTTTCCTCATTAATAAATAATTTAAATAAATTTGATTATAATGATTAAATTATTATCCAAAACATGTCCAATTCTGATTGGATGATTTTATTTCGACCATGGATCATATAATCTTATACTATAATGATTTTTGGACCATTAGAAACCAAATATCATTATATTATAAAATAATATTTTCACAATTTCTTAAAGAGCTCCTCCTCTCCCTTATAAAAGGAGACCACTTCTGACCAATTCTTCACACCTCTCAAGACATTTGGATCGTCCAAACACTGCCCAATTAATCTCTCAACATCCCTATTATCCTCTTAGAACCCTTACCTAAGGCAGAAAACACTTCAAGAAGTCCTTTGGTTCAAACCAAATGAAGATACCCAAATTAAATGTAACAGTTTCTCTTAAATTGTTTTCTTTTATTTTACTTCTCCAACCCCTAAAATATTTTTATTTCTTTTCCTTTGTAACAACACCAGTAACCTCAATATACTAGTATGTTTTTATGATAATTACTCAAACTACACTTACACACATATCCATGCAATGGATGAAGAACATAATGTTTCTATGGATGGAAAACTAACGCCTCACGAAACAATGATTGTTCAATTACATCTTACCACCTCTCAGGGTGGCCATTATGATGGAACTATATTTATATATGATATATATTATGTTTATGATTTTATTATGCTTATGTACTTCCCATTTATATCATTACTTTCAGGTTTACATAGTGGGTAAATAAGATAATCTCATTTGAGGTAGTGCGGACTACCTCCACTTCAAAGTGATTTGAATAGTTAATGCCTTATGTGGGATGTATAAATGATGGAGTTAAAGATATTATATATGATATTATACTAGAATTATACTAGAATTATATATTATTATGTTTTATTCCCATTAAAATAAGAAATAGAAATGAAAGTAGCGTTCATGCGTATGTACGGCTTACCGTCTCCATGAACGGTGCATTTCATTTTATACCTCCAAATTTTATGTATTATTATAAAAACATGTATATAATGGATATATATATGATATATATGATACCTAAATCATGAATATAATTCTGGATATAATGAACCTTTGACCAAATGGACAACTTGTAAATATAAGGCGCTCATTTTTACTCAAGTACCAAATATCGACAAAATGAACGTTATTAACATAAATGATTGAATAATGATTATAACATGGTAATAAGTGATATAAAAGGAATAATAATCATGAAAAAGTTTCTTAAGAAATTAGAAATTAAATTTTGTTTATTATTTAGGATATTAAATAATGATCGAGTCAAGTCAGACGTGAGGTAAGGGACTTCGTCTCAATCTCCTTTCATTGGGGTATTTTTAGTTTTATACGCAACTTTATTTTATACATGGTATAAACCCCTTGACTTTTCATTTTTTTCAAAGGGAATCTTTTGATACGAAGTGTTTTTCTAAACTACAAAAACAATGTTTTTTTGTAAGTAGTGACAACGACCTTTCCGCCGCTGTGAGTATTATTTGATATTTGGCATCCTTAACAACCCTGAATGTTTTTTTAAAAGGAAAAATAAATACCATATACTCTTTTTATGTATTTTGGTATTGAAAATGATTTTGAGAGTGTATTTATTATTTTAATATCTTGAAATGATATTTTGTAATGGCAATCTGGAAATGTTATCTTTCATTTATGCTTATGTAATGTTTTATGATGATGTTATGGTTCTTGGGCATTATTTATGTATACAAGTGGTTCTGTGATGATCCTAGGGCGGGTGAGCCCGAGATAGCTCTTCAATGCATTGGGTAACGTGACAGAGGTAAAAGTGAATGTTTCTCCTAAGAGATTTAGGGAATATACTTTGATAGGTATTCCAAAGTAACTCCCTATGTAGCTGTGATAGTTACAATATAAGTATGATATGGATGCCACATGTTACCTTTATGATTAATGATTTCTATTTTTCTTTCATACATCTTTTTATTTAATAAGGTATGTAAAAGAGTTCATGTTTTGTATGTATATATGAACAAATGTTTTCATTCTTTATTTGATAACCCTTAATGATCTTTTTATGCTCATCTGAAGTTTTGAAATGTTTTCACAGGACTTAAAGATGAATAAGGGCAAGGATTGGATCAATGAAATGTCATGCTGTCTAAAACATAGAACTAGACATGAATTTTTTTTATGATTTTTTATTTTATGAAAAAAATGATAATAATGTAGATATGTATACCTTGTAATCTTTTGAGATGTAATAGTTATGTCCTAACTCCCTAAAACTCTAAACCTGAAAAGATCCTCAATGTGAATTATTCATTTAATTCAATATTATGTAATGTTTAAGGTCAGGTCCTTATATTATGACACAATGATGATGTAGTGATTACCTTATTAATGAATGTTTTAAATAAAAGAGATTATAAATGAAAAAATATATTTTTTTAAACTTTTTATTCCATCTAAAAAATTTAAGGAAAATTATTATTTGTTATATTTGATTTAATTATTTTTTAAAAAAATCATGTTGTTATGGATTTCATAAAATTCATCATATGAATAGTATATAAATTGACATAAATAAGTTTTTTAAACAAATAATATTGGATTTAATGTTTTAATATTCAAAAAAATATTATATTCTTCAAATGACTTATATAAGGTTGAAAATGTCATTAATTAACCACTTGAGGTTCTATTGTAATTTTATACTAACTATATTAACCTTATAGTATGAATATACAAGGGACATGGTAAGAGTCAAATAAGTTAACTAATGGTTGAATCTAAATGATACGGCTAAATATGAAACCAAAACATGTCTAAAAACTATTTAATGAGCATATTTCAAACAATCCTTGTTTTATATTAGAATTAAATGAGTTTTGAAACTTTTAGAAATTAAAAATCAGTTTACAATAAAATAATCCTGCAATATTTTCTAATGTACGCATCCTCCCTCTTATAAAATGAAACCAAATATAACCCTTACTCACACCTCTCTATCCCCCTTCTATCATCCAAAATATTCACAAATAATCTCCCATGATCCCTCTATTCTTCCTAGATTACTTACCAAGCGCAGAAAGAAAATTCAAGTTAGAATTTTAGCTTAAATAAAAAAGTTTTACATTATTTAAGGAAATTAAAGAATGAATGAGTCAAGTCAGAAACGAGGTAAGATACTTCATCTCAATAACATTCAATTGGGGAATGTTTTCATAACATATAACTCATTATTTTACATGGTGTATAATAAAACCCAGTGACTTTTACTATTATTCAAAATGAATCTTTTTCTACGAAGCCTTTTTCTAACAGCAAAAGGAACATTTTTACCGTATTACAGCCACAATGACTTTTCTACTACTATAACCATTAACTGATATTTGGATTATTTTATTACCCTTAATTTTTTTAAAAGGAAATTAAAACCCCTTATTCTTTTTAGGGTATCTTTTTATTGAAAATTTGTTTTAATGTGGATTTACAATTTCAATATCTTGAAATTATTTCTTGTGATTGGAAATGAAATTTTCTGATTGAAATGTTGAAATTTGTAATATTATATGTGTGATGATTAAATAATGGTACATTGACATTAGACAGGTGGTTATGTGATAAAATAAATGATGGGTGGTTCCATTATAAACCAAGGGCATGTGGTTATGTTATAATGTATAATGAATTTGGTATGGAAGTTGGTCGTATAGATATTCTATTTAGTAATATGGGTGTAATTTGGTCATATGGTTATTACATTTATGTATTTCATGTCACATGTTACCATTATATGTTATACATTGTTTTCAATTGGATTTATGGTAATATTTCAGTTAAAAAATGTTAATCAATGAGTTTATATTTAGTGAAGTATTTTTTCTACTTCTTTAAGGTGGAAAGTATTACTTTATTATAATGTATTCATTGTTTACATGTTGTTTTGAGAAAATAATAGTTTTCCTTATTTATGTATCCCTTACAAAGCTTTTTATGCACATCCCAAGTATTGAAAAGTTTTTTACAGGACATAATGATGAATACAGTCATGAATGTGATCAAAGAAAAGTCATTCTGTCTAAATCCTAGAACTAGACGTGTTTCTTTTTTAAGATTTTTTGTTTTCTAAAAAATGGATAGTGAGTAGAAGTGTCTACTTGTAATATTCAAGTTGTTATTTATAAATTGTGACCAAATTCTCTAATGCTCTAAACCAAAAAATATCCTCAATGTGAATTATTAACATCATTCAATATTATGTAATGTTTGAGGATATGGCATTATAGTTGGTATCAAAAGGAGGTTTCGATAACTTCAAAGGTTAAGGTATTATTTAAGAAAAAGTGACATAACCATAATGGTTAGCATATAATCAAGATTCATATTTATTTTAGATAAATTGAACGAGTCCAAGATAACATAAATAAGTATATATAAGTATTTATAGACATCATAAGATATTATATGATGATTTTACTAATATACTCACACTGACCTTTTTGGTTTTAGTAAATGGCTAGATCTAGTGAGAACCAAAGTGACAATGGATATGATGAAAATTGTAAAGGATTTATGAATAAGTATTCAAATTAAATGAGCGTTGCAATGAGAACACTTTTGGTATATCTAAACTAACTATCTAGAGTTCTATTTGACCACCTAAACCTTTGTAATTTTTATAAGGAATTGTATATGCGAGAAATAAATCCCTACTGAAGTTCAGGTAATAATAATAAAGGTATGTATATTCAAATACATATGTGTTGAGGATGTGGAAAGAAAAACGTTGGGAAATGCTTTAAACGAGTGGTAATATTCTATAGATGTAGTAATTAAGTCCATAATGTAAGAAACATCCATGGAAAAAGGAATAGTCCAGTTGACACGAGGAAAGAAAAATTATTTCATTTAGAGGGATCAATTTAATTTTTTAAATTTGGGTTTCATTTTGCTTATACCAATAGATGTCCTATGAAGAAGGTACGAAAATGGGATCAGTAGGACTGTAAAAATATTTGTTTATAAATACCTAATTCCATTATAATTGAGGATGAGGAAACTAAAAATGACCAACGAAAGGTATGTATTATTTCGTAGATGATGTTTTGACAAGATTGAGTATTAAGACATGATTCATGATTTTGTTTTTAGGAATGTAGTATTATTTAATAAGATTGAAAATAATGGTTAATGGATAATAAAGAACGTTGAATGAGTAAGAATTCTACTTATAAGGGATTCAAGAGTTATGGTATATTTTAGGATTATTAAATGCTTAAATGTATTAAGGATCTTTTGATGATGGGATAACATTGGAAGACTTTTTCTAGAATGTGTAACCCTAAAGATTGATATGTGAAAATGTTATTAATGAATGAATTATCTTTTCTTGTGTGGACATAAATAATAAACTTAGTGGGTTATATGATCTTTGGTTTTTGAGATGATAAATGGTTATTACTTTTTGGGATGAAAAATGAAAGGTATTAGGTAACCTTTGAGGATAAAATAGGTTATGGTATTTTTGGGTAAATTGTATTATTATTTAGAATGTTATAAGAATGATGTGGTTTTAGAAAAAGTACAACCTGCAGGATTTGTGACAAATCATCGCGTCTAAAAAGGTCATGTTTATCATACCCACAACCGAAGGGAGATAAGGGGGCATCACCTACCACTTGCCTACATGATGTCCCTTGTTAAAATGGATTATTATTTTTAGTTAAATGGTTTTATTGATCCAGAATAAGTTTATTTTAGATATAATTTTTTATCCAATGGATATCCTTAGTATAGTAAAATAATGTAGTGATTAAGTGATAAAGGTTACTTTGGAAGAGGTTTTCTCTTTTGGGATAACTGTATACCTAAAAAATTGAAAACCTTGGTATTTAAATTGATGAGTAATAGTGGAATTTTATTTTGGAACATTCTATGTTTTTGTGGAATTATGGAAATTTGGGTTATTTATTCAAGTAAATAACCTGTGTTGTAGAATATGTGATTAGTATAATTACCTTTCAGTATGAGACTTTAAGAGTAGTCAATATTATTTGGAGATAGTTATAAACATTTATTGTCATAGAATAGGTGATCAAATCCTTATGAATTTTGGGATTAAAACCGAGTTTGGATTATTTTGGAGAATTTTGGGGATAATTTTTTTATTTAATTGTCTTTGTTGAACTTGGGGTATTGTTTGTTAAATTTTTGAGACTAAGAGTAGTATTTCGTTCTATAAATGGGATATATTTTTTGGGGACTATATGATCTTGTATAATAATTTTGGTTTTGGTTATTGTCTAATGAAAAGGGAAATATATTGTTCATCTTATTTGGATTATGTGATTTTTTAGAAGTTGATTCTAGTGCTTCAGATGTGACCAAGTCATCTTTAATACTCATCATTTAGATAAAAGATGAGTTTGTGGTACAAATTTAGTAAAGGATGAAAGTATAAATGAAAATTATGTATGTTTACTTACGTTACTAGTCAAGCTAATAAATAAATTACCTATCTTTATTATAAAGATATTAAAATAAAAAAAATAATTTATGTTTCCAACTCAAAAATCAAATACCATTTAACCAATCGAGGTTTTGTGGTGTTATGGTGGTTAACATTATCCTGATCATGTTTTCTATCACACTCCATCAGAACATGACAATTATTTTTTTCCAAATCCTTGTCTTCTTACATAGAACCCTAGTATGGGATTATCTCGGGTGACCATTATATTTATATTAATTTATTTTTAAGGTGATAGTTTTATTGGCTCTTTTTCTGATGTGGGACTTTTAATGGTGTTTCCGAGATCAGTTTTACTATTACGATGACGCAATTGGTAAGGGGGGTGGATGTAATGAACCAGTTATTTATAGAATAATAATTTTATATTTCTATTTATACTTATGAATAAGACATTAATTTAATGTTAATGGGGGGTTTTTTTCTGATAACTTAGTCAACATGAAAAAACTTGCTTCTATGAAATCTTACATTGCACACAACATTGAGTTATATTGAAAAATAATACAATATTATTATTATTTTAAATGGTAGTCAACGCCTAACCATGGGAATGAGAGGATTGAATAGTATCAATAGAATTTTGAAATATAGTTTAAGTATATTTAAATTATGATTCATTGTTTACTAAATTTATTATAAATGGATATAAATTCCAATTGAATATAAAAGATATGTTTTTATGAAAACCTATTTAAAAGAGAAAAATTGTCTTTTCATTTCCCTTTTTACGGTTTTTTATTTCACGAAAAATATATGATATATATTCAATATAAATTTTCAAATTCATATTATATGATTTCTAGAGAGGATATAAGAATATATTAATTTTTTAGGATAAAAGAAGTATTTTTTCTATAAATACAGTTTTACCGCCTTTTGATGGTGATCTCTTTTCAAATATATTTTTGACACAATTATATGTTTTATTTGAAAAAGTAAACTTCCTATTTTTAATAGAAACATCAAAATTTACATTGGATTGAGTTTTTTTATTTTTCAGCTAATGTTCAAATTTAATGAATAATGAAAAATGCTGCATTTTAATTCAAAACTTCATTTTACTCTAATTTATTTATATTTTTATATTTTAATTTTAATTGGTTTTAAAGTGTATTTAGATTATTTTTATATTATTTAATAAAATTGGTGTCATTTAATATAATTTCACAATGAAATTGGACATAAACACATGTCAATCGTTTGGTAGTTTTAATTCCTAAAAACACTTTTTTAGGTTTTGACAACGAGAATTAATTTTAGAAAATTATGTGTTTTGAATTGGAAAAAATTTATTCCATATTTTAAATTTGGAGGTCCAAATTTTGTAAATATGTTAATTTTATTTTTATACATTATGAATAGTAACAATATTAAATATTTTATTTAACATGGTTAAAAGGTAAATCTAGTAAATAAGGGTAAAAAATAATATTATAATAATATTAAATTACCCTAACAAATGTCCTACCCTTATTGAATGAGATATTTCGGACCATGGTAATCCTTGAGTCGATTTTAAGGCCCTATGAGGCCACTTGTGTGTGAAAATTACATATAATTACTTTTAATTTAAGGTTAAAGAAAAATATAACATAAACATATATCTTTTAGTAAAACAATTTGTATATGTGGTTATATAAGTGATATATTTTACTATAAATAGTATTTATAAACCTAAAACTATTTCCTACATAATGGAATTTTTTAAATTTAATACATCATATAAATAAATTTATTTATGACATAATGATGATGTAGTGATTACCTTATTAATGAATGTTTTAAATAAATGAGATTATAAATATTAAAATAAATTTATTTTGAAACTTACTCTACCATCCAAGAATTTTAGGGATAATTATTACTTGTTATATTTGAATTAATGTAGTGTTTTATAAATATTCATGTTGTTATGGATTTTTTAAAATTCTTGATATGAATAGTATATAAATGACATAAATGAGTTTCTAAAGAAAATATACTTTTATTAAATGATATAATAGTTCTAAAATATAATATTCAATAAAAGTTATTAGATAAGGTTGAACATGTCATTAATGAACCACTTGAGGTTATGTTGAAATTTTATAGTAACTATATTTATCATACAGTATGAATCTACAAAGAAAATTTGGTAAGAGTCAAATAAGTTAACTAAGGGTTAAAGATAAATTATAAAGTTATATTTGAAACCAAAACATTTCTAAAAACTTATGGTTATGTTTATTTAAAAAAACTCATCATATCTTATAATTAAATTATTTTTTGACCTTTTATAAATTGAAAATTGTTTTATAATAAAAAAATCTTTCAAACATTACTAAATTACCCCTCCTCCCTTTTATAAAATGACACCTCCTCTAACCCTTACTCACACCTCTCAATCCCCCATTCCTCATCCATAATTTACCCAAATGAGGTCCCAACATCGCTATCTTTATCCTAGAAGCCTTACATTGGACAGAAGAAATTTCAACAATGAATTTTATCTTATTTCCGATGTAGTTACCCAATTTAATGAAATTAAAGAACGATAGAGTCTTGTAAGGAACTACTGGAAAAGGGATCGTTCACCACACATCTATCCCCACTATTTTTCTAAACCCTGGTGATATCTATTTTTTTAATTTTCTACTCTCATGGATTTAATAAAATGGTGGGAAACCAATACCCAATTCCCTGAATACCATAACGCTCACCCCCTCTCCCATCACGCTCCTTCACTCTTCCATAGCACTCCTTCTTACCCTCGCTTCCATTTCCCCCTTCCATCACACTCTTCCTCGCTTCACCAACTCCCCGCCCCTCCTCCCATCATCGACCACTACCTCCTAGCCATCTAACCTCCGTAGCTTGGCCCTCTCCTCCCCTCACTGACCTCCGCCTCCTGGCCATCCAACCACCTTGTCTTGTCCATGTCCTCCCCTCGTCCTCTACCTCTTCTCCCTCCCTCTCAGCATTCAACTCAACCTCAACATGCTGACCCCCGCCTCCCTACCCTCTGCACTGGTGAAGTCCCCCCTCTCGTCTCCCTCTCTTCCTGGCCTTGGCCTCCACCATAACTTCCCCCAGCTTCGGCAACATCACGTCCCGGCCTCTGCCACCCTGCCCCCATCTCCAGCATCTAGGTATGAAAATTATTTTCTTTTTTCTAGTGGTTGAGATATATTCTGTTGAGATGGTTTTTTAGATATAATCTCTCAAACATATCCTACTTTCAATATGATTTTTATGACAGACTTCAACATATGTGTTTGATGAATAAGTTAACATTGAGTGAGGTTTTGATTAAAAAGGTGATGGTAGGGAGCATTAGGCCCCACTCATTTTCTATTATATTGGATGATGAAGAGGAATTTCTATTTTTTTGGTCTCATATATTTCATGCTTTTTGGCCACTATATTATTTTCTTATGTGTTGGAATCTGGTGATTCATGCATTGAAATATATCCATTTGAATTTTCTTTATTTTGATCCCTCTAATTCTGCTCTATTCCAAGAATTTCAGAGTTCTTAAGCATTTTGGGGACGCATTCAGGGTGTTCTTATAGGCCGAATAGTTGGAAATGACAAGGAAGAGACCCATTCTGGATAGATTTTTTATTTAATCAAGAATATATCAAACTCTCTTATATTTAATTTAGTTTAGTTTTGATTATGGTACTAGTGTTATCCCTAATATTGTTTATCAAGGTAATACTATGTATTTTCACCACTTTGACCTTTTAGAGAATCACATGGATTTATTTCTCAAAATTTATATTGTGGTTAGATATATACTTACTTTCCATTTGTTGATGAGTGTTGATGATCATATAAAGTATATTACCAATTCAATACTTGAATTAGAATTATATATTGTTGTTTTGGAGATAAGGATGGAGGCTCTTCTACATGTTCGCGAGCTGGGTGGTGGCTTTTGTTGGAGACAAAGGGGTGTAAAGGATCCCCCTAGAATCTATTTACTAGTGTTGTAGTGGATTCACAAACTAATTATGGGGTAGTGAGTTTAGGATTATCATTTGGGATAGGGGATCTCTTAATCTTCCTTCAGATATATTTTATGAGTTAATATAGAATGTAAATTTGATATTTGTTGTGAATCCCATGATTGCATGGAGTAATGAAGGATCCTTTATGAAGTCCTTTGTTAAATGTTTCCTCACTCAGGGGAAGGATATTTTGGTAGTAGTTCTCCCTCATGGGGTGGGGTGAGGGGAGAGAGAATCTCTCTATCCTCCTATTTAATGAGTTTTCCCTAGTATTAATGATACCAGTCTTTTTAGTGGGAGGGGGTCTACATGTAATTCAGAAAATAGGGTAGTACGTTGTTCACAAGTTTCTAGAATTACTATTACAGAGTTCCCCATATCTTTATAGGAATCCATTCTAATAGAATCTATGATGGGGGGGGGGGTTGTTATATAAGTATAGAAAACCAATAGGGAGTTGTATTGACCAATGTTTTCATCATATGATACATATATATATCATATGTTTAAAAAAAGTATTAAGACATTATTTAGGATAAAAATGTAATTTTATTATAGTATGAATCATAACATTTTTTTGAATGTTTCTTTGGTTCCATTTTTGTGATGTTTACCCTAATTCTACATTTACATATAAAATTGAGTGTCAAGGATCTTCAGGAATAATATAAAAATATAATATATTATTTAAGTCCATGCATTGTATGTTTTTTAATGTTTTTAATTTATCTAAAATATAGTCAGTATTATAAAACCAAGATATATATTGAATCTTAAATGTAAATTTTAACATATTCATGGCATAAGATTCATTTTTATTGGGAATCATGGGTGTTTTTGGTCATGAGATAATTAATAATATAATTTAATTATTTAATAAATATGTTTTTATACTGAGAAACCCATGAATTTATTTATTTAATCCATATTATTAAATATCCATAAGGTTAGTTGTTCTATGACCACATTATCCTTAGAGGGAGAGGAAGAAAATTATGGAGTGGGGGCTTGGTGGTGATGAAAAATCAGGGAAGAAATAATATTTAATTAGTGATGCCGATAAAAAGAACATTGGTTGTGAAGTAGAATCTAATAAATATCCTTTCACCATCATGGTAGGAAATTTATATATATGGATTTATCCCCTTTTTTGATTTGATCATGGAATAATTTTCATTAAATTGAATCTATATTATGGTCATAGATGGACTTTTAACTTATGATATTTGGTTTAAATTATGATATTGTGATAATTGATATTGGTATTAGAATTGACTTCTTTGTTTATTTATTGTATACGAATGTAGATGATTCATAATCATACAAGATCATCATTTCCATTCATGTGGTTTCTTCTATTTCTCCCTCCGTTATTTACATGTTCATCATTAACTTTAGATTTTTTGTGATGATTCAACTAATTTAACAAATTGATTTTATTTCACAACTAAAATATGTTCCATATATTTACATTGTGTGTTCTCCAAATAGGATTATAGCGTGAGGTTGAATTACAGGATAAGATAAAATGGGATACGGGATTCTGGATTTTGGGTTTCTTCATGAATAACAATATGCAGATTGACAATATTGTGATACAAATCATCAATCTCTACACCGAAAGATCGATACCGCTTTACATAGGTGGAATTATCATGTTTAGCATGACCAATGCCAGTTCAAGAGATATATGATGAAAAATATGAGGAAATAGAAATGAATTGAGGAGTAGAGTAATGTTCATATCTTAGAACCGCACTACATGGCGTATAGTTTGATGGAACACACATCATGTACTTTGGTAGGTATAATAGCTAATGATTCTTGGATATGTGAAATACCACACATTGTGTTGATAAATCATAAAATATTTTACCGTTATCTAGTTTTTTTAGTACAGGGAATAAAAACCTAGGAAGATTTAGTAGCCTCACAAACCATGCGGTTTAATAAGACATTCAATTTTTCCATGATAGAACATGACCTGTGAAGATGTAGATCCTCCCAATTATCCATATGGATCCTACACACCATGTTCACCTCTCCACACATATTATAGTCAACTTCCTACTTTCTCCTTTTCAGGTTTTGTACATGGGATATCAATTTCCTAAGGGATGTATGATGTTTACCTTGGGAACACATCGTATACCTATTCCAAGACTATACGGTGACCTAGAATCTTCATTCAGGATTATATTTTTACATATAACAAGTACCATAAAAGTGTCCTTCCACATTGGACATGATGGTGGAGCTACTTATAATGATAGATATGTGGCATGTGATGAATGAGGCATGATCGATCATATCAGCATTATAGTAAACATGCTTATCTATTAATATTTTTTAGTAAATAGAATCCATACTTGATGATAAAGTTACATCAGAGAGTAATTTCATCTCACTATACCTAGGAAGGTTTAGAAATATATACAATGGTTTTGGGGCATAATATCCTCTACCTATATATCAGATAGGGTTGGTATCCCCCCCCCACTATTATGGGGTGTGATATTCTCAATATATGTATTTTGTATTACCCTTGTCTAAATAGTTTGTTTGGGGAGTGGGATCCCCCACCGAAGTTAGTATTCACACATAACTACTAGGGTAATGAGATCATATGCTATGGGTACATAGATGTTACACGTGTTTATTTTTTAGATATATTATTGATGGTTTAGTATTGATGTTACATCGTTTTGGTTTCTCTCATTCTTGATGAGGATAATTTAAAAATGAGAGGCCTCCTCTTCATGGGTTTGGGAAGTGAAATGAATATTTAAAATCTGTGAAGTATAAAACCCTATGAGACTCAATATTCCATGATTCCCTATGGGGTTCCTTTGATATGTGGTCTAAAAATAGATAATGAACTCAATATTCAAGAAACCTTTAGATTTCTAAGAACCACTAGATTTTCATGTGTAGTTTCATTCAAGAATTGTTGTTACTATTATCAGGACTACACTATGTCCTTGAGACATCTAGTGTTTAGTCACATTGGGATTATTCTTTATTGACATACTTTAAACTAAAAATTGGTAATGAAATCTATGAGTTTACTTTGGGTTATGGGTTTCCTCTTCATCCACATCTTATAAACATGTCATTCTAGGAGTTCAGATGAATTATTACTTTAGGTTTATTTTACCATTTTAGGGGAATCCTATTGAGTATGTGTATAGTCACCTTTATATGATCTTTATTCCCACATGTGTTATGTCCATGAAGATGGAGAACAGGTTTATATATGGTTTTGTTGGTATAGAGTATATGTGGATTGATTGAGGATGATGCCTTGTGAGGCTTATCAAAGTTTCATGGTGCATGATTTTTTGTGATTGTGTCAGTGAAAACTATAGTTAGAGTGTGATTCAAGAGTTAATATAAAATGGTAGGGATATTTAGATACTTACAATTAAGAGGATTTTTAGATGTACTATTTCTATTGTATTTACCTTGTGGGATTTTCATTGACTTTTTGTCTCATATATGTTATATTTATTTTTCAGTTGATCATTTATGTATATCCTACTAGTGTTTTGAATATATGTTTATATTACAGGTTTTATAGGATATGGAGGACCATATTATGATATATTCTTAATAAGTTATAATAACTATCCACTGGCCTATTAGAATCAGGCATGCAGTGAAACTACAAACATAATAATGGTGTGGGAAGTTCCTTAATGGGTCTTGTGATGTTAGGAGGCCTTGATAATAGAAATAAATCTTACGGGTTTGTGATAACAATTTAGATAATGATATGGAATAATGGAATGTGGTATAATTCAGAAGAAATAAGAAAATTTAATGGGTAGAAGGCTCAGTCCTTGATCGGGTTTGTGTAGGGATGCAATATATTAAAGGATTTCCTTCCCTTGAGGCTAACATATGCGATAAAAACACATAACTGATGATGTTTTATTATGAAGAAGAAATGTATTTTGAATAAATAAACCATCATATGATAAAAAATTCATAAATAAGGGAAGAATTTATTGAGGTGTAAGGAATATTATGTTTTCAAAAACCTATAGTAGTAATATAAAAGGGAACACTTACTAGTATTAAGGGGTGGAGAAAGAATCCCTTGAGCCTAGAAACCCTATTATAAGAGACGCTCCTAATGAATATTTACTGATCTTGGAAGATCAAATCCAAAATGATAATGAAGGGTGAATTTTAGGTAAGATAATATATAATTTTACCAAACTCCAATTGTCGAAGACAATTACATACAAAGAACATAAAAATAAAATCATCTCTAAGATAAATCATTCTACTATAGTAAACACATTTAAGGGTTTTTAGATGGACAAAAGATGAAAATATTGAACTACTCCAAAATATAATTTGCATCTAATTATATACTCTAAGTAATATATAAGGACGTTGACCATCAATCCTTCATCTGAAAATATTTATTGAATATAAAATCAAATGATAGAATTTGATATATATGAGGAATAAAAATAGTGGATCAAGAAACAATATCTTATTTTTCCCTTGAGTATTTAATGACGGGAATATTAACATAGAAGATTTTATCAAGACCGAGGACAAGATGGTATATTTCATTAAGGACCTCATTAATGATGATCCAAAAAATCGGTTATGTTATATAACATATAGATTATATAGGGTGAAAGACTCCGATATTTTAATATTTCTAGACAGGTCTAATGATGTCTTGTATAATTTAGCTTCATGTATGGATTTATATTTTTTATGTGGGTTAACACCAAACCCATAAATGTGGTCTTCCTAAAAATCAAAAAATATTTAATTTATGGTTGAATGAAGAGAATAATTTGAGAAAATAAATATTAGAGAATTAAGAAACTATTTGATTAATAATGTTTTTCTTAATGAAATAATTATAAATATGAGAATTTGGTATTTCAAAGAAGTTTATAAACTATTATTAATTTTATTTAAGATTTTTATTTTATATTAAATTATTATAGTTGATTTACCTAGTTATTATATGACTTTAAAAAATGGGTAAATATTATACAAATTAAAATAATGAAAATGGATATATGATTTTGAATTGTGACTTGTTAATTATTTGAGTTACTTGAAAATAGTTATGTGAAGGATAAATATATCATTCTCTCTCAATAAAACTCAAAGGCGAGCCTTTCCATTCTTCATAATCTATGATTCTAGTCTAAACTCAAGGAACCATCCTTGACATTTATAAGAATGGTAGTATTATAGCCTAGATGTTACGATGGTGGTATTCCAAACAAATAGATCAAGTCTAATCTAGTTAACTCAACATTAAAAATTAAATGAGGGTACACCATAAGAGTCCGAAATATTAATCGATGACATTTTTTATAGAAGACATTACCTAAATCTCAAGGGAGATCCCATTGGTTATTTCACTTCAATTTCCCTCATTTTCATTTCTTATGTGAACCGAAATCACAGTGTGTCTAAAATTTAGTTTTCGATACTAATTTAATAACGTGTATTTTATTTTTCAATTTATTTTAAATTCTTTTACTTTAACCAAATTTCCTTTTCCATTTTAAGAGATTTTTTGTGACTTGTTCCACTTTGTATGATGTAGGTGTTTCTTGGAAAATATTTTACAAAAAAATTTCATGAAGTGATTTAGTTTATTAAATTCAAGTCCTAGTATAGTTATACCAATATTAGATACCCATGATTGTTTTATATCAATTATTTAAATTATTTTCATTAATTTTTTTAGATGATGTGGTTATCATTAAATTTTTCCCTCTTTTAATTAAAATCTTACCCATGGAAAATATTAAATTACATGAATATGGGGATCACTTATAATATTTTTCATGATGGATGATTTTTTATCTCTCCCATTCATTTTATATTAAATAACCTATGTTTAATGGTGTGTTTTAATGTTAAAAGTTGATTTTTTATATGTTAAACCTAAGGGAGGAAAAACATTTTTATCTCTCCATTAGTTCAACTATAATTACACATACCATTCTATCATATACATGAAACCTTTTTTGGACCATTATGGTTTACCTTGTTGATAATCCCTTATTAGGATAAAGGTAATAATTTTTTCTCTAATACTGAATGTGTTGAAATTTTTTATAAAAATGAAGTCACTTTCAATACAAATGTAAATTAACTATTATGTTTTTATATTCTAATAGTTTGTTTTTATTTAGTACATATCCCATTTTTAATTATGGTTTATATTTTTTATTTCAACATAACTTTTATTTTTCTTATTATAGAATGGATAGAAGCTGGATGTATCATACCACTAGGATTTCAACCACGTTTCAAAATAAATTGAAGAATATTTTAGATTTTTTATTTAACAATGCATCAGATGGAGGTTGTATAAAGTGTCCATGCTATAAATCTATTAGAAGACCATGGTTAATCCATGATGAATTTAGTTACCATATAACGAAATTTTTATTTCAAACAAACATTTATGTTTTGAATCCCCATGGAGAGATGAGTCAATGTTCTTCTGTTCAGGAACAAATTGAAAGAAGTGGAAAAGATAATTTTATGTTCAATCCTTTTCCCTTTGTCCATTAGCCTGAGAGAGATAGTATGCCAATGCAAGAAGACAATGATATCAACACATATGAGTATAATACAGAAGACGATTATGTGAGAGTGAAAATTTTATTGGAAGATGCTAGAACTCCTGTATATCAAGAATGTACTAAAATGACCAAGTCATAATTTTTAATGTGGTTATATCATGGGAAAACCATGTATGAAATTTCTAATACCACTATTGATTACATTCTTACATTTTGTATGTACTTCCTTCCATATGGTGAAGATATTCACTCAAATCATTACAAGGAATGGAATTTAATTAAGGAACCTAAATTTGGCACTAATAAAGTTAACGCTTGTCCGAACGATGGCAGTTTATTTTGGGAGAAAAAAATATAAAAATAATGTCTGTAAATAATGGGGTACATCTTGTTGGTTGATAAATTTAGATGGAACACCATCTCATGTGGCATTGAAAGTCATGTGAAACTTTCCATTGATTCCCAAATATCAAAATCTTTTCATGTCTGCAAGAATCTCATCTAATATGCGATGTCATTATGATGAGACAATTAAAGGTAAGGATGAGTTGGTTCATCTTGTAGATGTATTATCATGGTTGAAATTTCATGCACATCATTTTGATTTTTCTTTCGAGGTGTGTAATGTCAGGCTGGGTCTATCATGTGATGGTATTAATCAATTTGGTTTGAGAATTACATCTCATAGCATGTGGCTACTTTTTATTCATGTTTATAATCATTATCCATTGATGTGTATGAATACCCATTCAATTTCTTGTGTAAAAAAATATTTGTACCTTCTAATCCCTGTAATGATATCAATTTCTACTTATATACTTTTATAATATATTCGAAACAACTTTGGTATTTGGGTGTGCAGACATTCGATGCTTCTTCAAAGAATACATTTCTGATGTGTACTTCCCTTCTATGGACCATAAATGATTTCTCTACTTATAAAATGATGGCTAGGTGTAGCACGAAGGGAAAAAAATCATGTCCTGTTTGTATGAAGAATACATGATCGAGAAGGATTAAATATCATCATAGTTTTACTTTAATGGGGTACAAACCATTCTTTCAAATGGATCATCAACACAGAACAAAGCATTGGAGGTTTGATGATACCTTTGAGACTGAACAACCACCTCAATGTTTGTCAGGAAGTGATGAGCTTAATGAATTAAAATATTTGAATCTTTTATTAAGAAAAAGTCAGTTGAAATCTAAAAAGGTGAAGAATGTTGACACCAAAAACACCTACAATTTGAAAAAGAAATGTATTTTTTGATTTTCCATATTTTTCTACCAATTTTTTACAAAATTTTTTAGACTTAATGCATATTGAGAAAAATATACGTGAAATGTCGCTTGAAATTCTTTTGAATATCAAAGGGAAGACCAAAGATGCCTTCCGATCACGTCAAGACTTGTTCGATTGGGGTATTCGACCAGGACACCATCCTATGTGTATCGGTGAAAACAAATGGAATGTTCCTTGTGCTTCTTCTGTGATGAAACCATCAGAGAAAGATAAATTTCTGGCATTATTGAATAATATCAAGGTTCTCAATGGCTATTCTAGAAACATATCTAAATGAGTCAACAAAAGAGTTGTCAAACTAAAATCTATGAAAACTCATCATTATCACATCCTTCTTCATGAATTGATTCCAATATAAATTTGATATTTTCTATTCAATAATGTAATGGTGATAGTGATTCGATTGTTCCATTTTTTAGAGACCTCTGTGTTAAATGGTTATCCAAGTCATTCATGATAAAAATGTAGTAGGAGGCACCATTAATTTTATATGAGATAGAATATAATTTTTCCTCCATCCTTTTTCACTAGAAGGTTGCATTTAACGGTTCATCTTCTAATGAGAACACTTCTTGGATGACCAATTTCTTTTTGGTGGATGTATCCTACGAAAACAAATATCTGAACAATGAAATCTTGGGTTTTAAATACTAAATATTCTAATGGTTCGATTGTGAGGGGTTATCTGGCCCAAGAATGTATGGATTTTCATTGAAAGTATATTTTTGATGTCACCACATGACATAATCGGCCAACAAGAAATGAAGATGACAAGTATGGGGAAATTGAGCCCTTGTTTTTATCACATACCAAGACTAGATGAATTTTTGGGTCTTATACATTTGTTACATTGATCCCTGAAGAGCGAGAGATGGCACATCACACAGTCTTGTTTAACTATGGATTGTTTGATGAATATATCAAGTAAGAAATTTGGAAATTTATATATTATCTTATATTATGAAATTTCACATATACCTTACACTTTTATTATCATTTTATGTAGGGAACATAAACAAATTATAAGTAGAGTTCATCGATATTTTTCATTGATAAGGAGAGAGGCTTTTCATAGCATATAGTTTCTAACTTGGTTTAAATCAAAGGTATTACCAATACTATAATTAGTTTAAAAAATAGATATCCATTTAATTGTATTATTTATATATATTTTAGGTGTGGAGTTTACCTATTGAATATGTTTCTCATGTGTTGAGATCTTTGGCTTTTGGTCCTAATTCTTTGGTTCTTTAATGTAAATCATTAATAATCTATGGGTATAAATTTTTTATAATTGATAGAGTGGTGAAAATGAGAACACAACATGATGGTGTTATGTTAACTGCTAAAATGGATTGTTATGAAGGTTTATCATATAGTCGACCTCGAAATGAAGATGTGTATTATTATGGGATGGTTGATAAAATATTTTTATTGGATTAATACTCTCAAGGAAGAGTCACTATGATGAAATGTAAATGGTTTGATTCAATGAGATGATATGGTAAATTTATTGATGACTATGGATTCCGAGTTATTGATATGAATCGATACTTACGTACCAATGAACCATAAATTTTGGCATGAATAGATAAACAAGTGTTTTATGTGAAATATAACCTGAGACCAAATTATTGTGTCACTAATGACCTAATTCCCAAATATATCTTTCATGAAACTGGTGATGAAATTGCCACCATTGACGTCCCCATTGGTGTTGGCCAAAATATTGCATTTGATGAATCAAAATTTCCCATTTTGATAGTTAATGTTGAACCAAAAGTAGTGGTCGGTAATATACAGAAGCAACCATATATATTCACTATTCATTCAGTTTATATTGACATAAGTTTTACAGGTTAGTATTACTATACTTACTTTAATAATGTTTTGGTTTGGAATGAAAGGTTTTATTTTTATTTTCTGGTGTCGTATCATTAAATCATATTTATTTCAATGTATAAAACTTTATTTAAATATTGTTTTTAAAAAATTTTAACTTGGTAATGTAATTTAAATAATTATGTATGTCATTTCCTTGCAATCATTTGTACAATTAGTAATTAGTAGAAGTCAAATTGGTTATTTTCATGAATTGCAGATAGATATAAGTTGTGTACATGATTTATAAAAACAAATTCTAAAAACATTAAATTTCATTATTATATAGATTATGCCAAATAATAAAAAATGTCAAAGGAATCGACTATTTTATCCCGATCGACTGGAATGTGAGCATGCATTGCCCTTACGTCCATCAGTGAGTATTATAATTGAAATTTTTTTTCTAGATTACATATAATTTCATGTTAATATTCATTATCAATTTTTTCAGGGACATTAAGTTCTACCAGATTTGACTCATAATCAGGTTTGCATGGGTTTGAGTGGGGATGCTCGTAGACCAAGATGTGGTACCCATCACACCCATTTCCACACTGACCTACCATCAGACACCCCTTCAAACACACCTTTCCATCTTCCTCTTGATTCTTGGGGGATGTTTTTATCCATGACTCCATCATCATCTCAAATACCATCTTATTCACCTTCCATGTATTTTCCGCCTTCAGGGATAATCCCACAGATACCTCCATCATCTCATTTTGGCTCTTCTTTCCATATTATGACTACACCGCCTCCAAAGAAGATTCCACCTTTAACACATCCATATCAGATGATGTAACCACTATCTTACTACTCATATCCAGCCATTTCCACACCACCTCCAATACCTACCATCCAGATAGCATCTGATGAGTATGTTCCATTAGTTTACACACTATTACATGAAGGTCACCCAGAGCATGCTTTGAAACAGTCATTTCCTACAGAGGCTACTGAGTCAGGACAACCCAATGATCCATCACAACCTATTGATCATTCTGCAGATGATTTTTTGATTATAACTGTTTCAAATTATATCAACTTATTATTTTCATGTTGTAACATGACTTAATTCTTCTTTCCCACTATTTTTCTTATTCTGTGGGACCTTTTTCTAGGGGACGTGGGAGAACATAGATGAAGGATGTTTGGAATCGCCAGAAATAGCTAATGGTGGATTACAATCGACTGCATCAGTTGGTAGGTCCAACTACAGCACAATGTATATGTTTCATGGATACTTTTCCCAAGTATCATGATATCATTCCAGTGGAGCTGGTGTCATGGAGACATTTCAATAAAAATATTAAGGAAAAACCATGGGAGAAATATGGGTAAGAAAATTATATAAAGTCATATCTATATTATTGGCATATTTAAATGAAAAAACATATTCATTGTATATTCGGTTTAACTCTCTCGACAGAAAACCTACTAAGATATGAAGATTGATGGATGTTAGGGAGTTATGGCATTCATAAAAGAATTATTTATATGTTTTTGGAAGAGCAGGTTTGGTACTGAATTAGAGGGGGTACCCATATTCCCCAACTATCCAAAAAGTCAATATGAAAAAATTATTGCACATTGGAAGACAACTAAGTTTAAGGTAATCTCAATATTTAATGATTGACAAATATAATATAATACATATTACTTGTATTGGAATTTTTTAGGAAGTTTAATAGAAAAACATAAGGAATGAGGATTCAATGACATATTTTCACACATTAGGGTGCACTACAATGCCTGATCATGAAAAGCACCAGGTACTTTAACCGGGTATTATCATGTTATACAAGATGTTCTACTAAAAATATTATTGAATAGACATAAGCCATGCTATTTCATTTCTCATATATGGTACTAATCTTGATTTTTTCATTTCTCATTTGCAGCAAGCTAAATTAGGCCTCGAAGGTACTATACATTATGCTAAATTATATTTCTCTTGTAGAATGAAAAAGGATAGAAGTGCAGTAAAGGAACATACACAAGATAAAATTGTATGGTTTTTTGTTTATATTTTAAATATTTATACCAAATTCATGATACAATATGTTTATAATTTCAATAGTCTGCCTTGAAACCCCTCAATGGTAAGGAAGATGACAACTTCAAGCCACATGATCATTTAAGTTAGGTATTAGGTGAGGAGAACCCAGGTAGAGTACGATGTAGACCAGGGAAAAACAACATACCCATTAAGTATTGGTCGTCATCAGGATTCTCTCAAGCCTCTCATACCTTTGAGATAGAAATCGCTCCTACTAAAGTAGATGAGGCGAAGAAAACAGTTATAGATGAGTGTGAAAGATTTAAGCTGATGACCGGACATTTCATGAATGCTATAGTGGTTTTGAGTCAGTCGCTTCCATCAGAGGTTGTTGCTACTTTTGAATCATATATGGGATCAATGCACTCTTTAAATGATGAGCCAGGTGATTCCAATGAGGGTTTTAATGGCAACGAAGGCAGTGGAGATAGAGCTGTTGGGGTGAGGATGTTGTGGATGCTCCTATTGGTGATCTGGCTATTGACGACGTTGCTGCTGCTACTAATGATGATGATGATTATGGTCATGGACATGCGGCTGGGGATATTGGTGATGGGGGATATTAATCCATTCCATTTGTGACTTACTAGGGAGACTTATGTATGTAATTTAATAACATGAATTGAATTTTTGTATGGATGAGAATGGTTAATTTGTTTTCATCTGAAAAGGTCTGCGTAAATTTTCACCTGCATTTACATAAAGCTTACATTATAATCCTTATTCATGCATATGGGTATGTGATTTTCTTACTACAATATAATACATATCTCTAAATGATATATCGTATAGTGAAATTGGATTCTATTTATTATATCTTTATTTTTCATAAATTATAGAATTCACCAGTCTATATTAATTTAATTGAAAATGGAATGTATTCCTCAGTTATTATTTATAAAATTTACATTTTGTGAAAACATAAGTTGTTATATTGATTGAACTAGTTGGGTTTGTTGATATCCCAAGATCTTGAATGATATGGTACATGATAGAGATTTTTTTGGGTATATAGGTAGATTTTTAATATGGGTGTAGGGGGGTCTGGGTGCATGGGGGTGGGGATGGGTGCAGGGGGAGGGAGGAGGAGGGCTCAAGCAGGGGGAGGGTGGAGGGGGGTTAGTTGTAGGGGTGGGGATGGGTGCAGAGGGCCGGGGTGGGGTTGGGTGCAGGCGGGTGGAGCTGGGTGTAGGGGAGGTGGCTGTCTAGGAGTGTGTAGGTTTGTTGGTCTCACTGTTTCTTCTGAAAAGAAAGTGAAGCCCAATAGCAGCTCTGATTCGTCAAACTCATTTGAAAGTGTTTCTAAATTATTGAACGTTTATCAACTATGAATAGGAGTGGTCGGTGGTTCTCATTTCTTCGTATGATTCTAACAAACCAATACCAATCTCTATTTTTTTCATTCCTATTTAATGATTATTAAACTATGTTCTATTTTTGGATCCTCCTGCTAATGCTTATCCTATTATGAATGGGTAGTATACTCTCTAAATAAGTCATTTTTTCTGCCACCAAGGTTTTTGAGAGTGATTCCTCTAGTTCATATAATGTGATTATGATGAATATGTGAGAGTTATTATTAATACTCATGCATTATATAAATTTTTCAAGTGGTTTTTAGTTTGATATATTTTATATAATCTTTGCATTTATGGTCACTAATTTTGCATTTGAAGTTTTTGTGTAGGAAAAATTACCTATGAAATCACTTGGAACTGTGATAAAAAGTAAACTATCAAGTATTCTTGAAATAAATGAGGAGTCATGTGATGAAGCAGATACAAGTATATTTGACGATGATGCTTATATGTTAGTGAGTATAGATGATTTAATTTTTATCTCTACTAATATTTCATTTAAAGACATCATTCTCATAATTATTATGCTTGTATTACCTGGATGTTCAATGTGAATTTTTTATGTGTGTTTTCAAAGAACTCTCATGGTTGTTTTCTCTCAATGATAGTATTTAGTAAGCTATGTGTGTATATTGTTTAATATACAATTACTATTACATTCAGACCACTCATAGAACAATAAAAGAAATACATTTCAATTTGTATTCTAATGAATGTGTATGCATAATGAAATCAACAACTAGTTTAAAATATGGAAATGAATTATTCATACAGTTTAAACACCTTTCAATTTTTATTGGAATCATATTAATTCTGTTCTGTACATATGTAGGGAGACAACAAAATAAAGGTGTGTTGATATCAACATATATGACTATGTCATGCAAGATTTTGTTAAAAAGGAAAATATGATCATGTGTTTAATTTCCACTGAATGATGATAAAAAGTGGAATTACCCCATGTATTATTACTTGTAATAAGATTATAATATGTCACTAAAAACTGAATCCTATTGAAGCATCATAAGATTTCCTTCTACTTCTTCTAACCATGGGTCTAAAAACCAAATTTTCATTCATTGACTCTGTTGATTGTTGCTTACTATAATGGAGGAATGCTGGATGAGGCTATTATGTATTGGCCATGAATTCATTTCCCTAGGATAATATTTTCACTCCTACTATTTCAACTAATCCATCTCACACTGGTGCTAAAAATTTCATCCATTTTTTTTGCTTTACAACTTGTGAGAGCTAAAAGGTTAGGCAGTTATTACTTCTATATTATTTTATATTTTATTTTCTTTAACAAAAAACATCTAATAAATTTCCCAATCCTATTATACAGGTTCTTTTATTTTTAGTAATAGCATTAAACACTATGAAATTGATAATCAATACCAATATTCCCATATTGGACACAATCAAAAACATGTTCGAATATATATTTACATTATTATCATAAGAATAAGACTAACAGTGGTTAAGTAGCATTGCTTACATTAGCACGACTTCTACAATAACAGTTATATAAGGAGTGCTTACACTAGCAGCCCATAATAACAACAATTTTTACCCTGGAAGAGTTTACATATTTAAAAATTTGGCTTCATTATTATCAACATTACAAATTTATTTCTTACAGGAGTAGTATTCACACTAGAAATGTTTGTAGTAACATCATTACAATATCGATTCTTACACTATTAGTTATTAAACAAGGAATGCCTACACTGAAAATGTTTGTAACAACATTACCTATAAAAACTCCATTTAATAATGCATATGTCTGGGAGGTACAAGGGTGAAAAATCTGGGAAACATGGGAAGAATCCTACTGAAGCTCTACTTTCAATGACATGAGCAGCCCATTCAATGGTGTTGGGGAAGAGGACGGAGGGGTGTGATGGGGAGGGTGTGTGGGGGGGGGGGGTGTTGGGGAAGAGGGCATGGGGTGCTGGGGAAGAGATAAGGGGTCTTTTCAGGGGGTGTGGGGAATGGGGGGAATGGGTGTGGGGGTATAGGGGGAGGGGGTGTTATCCAGGAGTGTGTAGGGGGTAGGGAGGGGCAGCAGTCTAAGAGTGTGTAGGGGGGAGGGGCTATCCAGGAGGGGGGTTCTTTCCAGAGGGGTGAGTGGGGGTCTGCAATGGTGGAGGGATGTGATAGGGGGGCTGTCAAGGGGGGGGGGTTGTTATTTGAGTGTGGGGGGGGAGGGTTCTTGTGGTGGGGAAGAGGGTAGGGGGTGGTTTGGAAGAGTGTGGGGGTGTGTGAAGGGGGGTTGGGCAATGGGGCATGGGTGTGGAGTGCAGGGGGTGGGGGGGGGGGCTGTACAAGAGTTTACAGAAGCTGTTTGGGGGAAATCCTTGACTGTTAAGGGAGGGTTCATGGTTCAGCGGGAAGGGGCTATCCAGGAGGGAGTGTCAAGGGGGTGTGTGAAAATGTGTTCTTTCCAGAGGGGAGAGTGGAGGGGGGGGATGAAAAGGGGGAGGGGATGTGTTGGGGGTCTCTCTAGGAGGAAGGGGTTGTGATAGGTGAGGGGGAATATGGTGTGCTGGGTGGGGGGGGGGGGGGGTTTACAAGTATTAAGGGGGTTTCGGGTGCTAGGTAAGAGGGTTTGGGGTGTGCAAAGGGGAAGATCGTGTGCTGGGGGGGGGGGGTCTGTCCAGCATGTCGGAACCATGAGGCATTAAAACTAGATCCAAACTGATTATATACTATTAATAGGAAGATTGATTCTAAATTAATATGAATTTACTATTTGATATTATCATTTTGAAGCTTCGATCAGTTTCCCGATTTCTTGCAGGAACATGATTCGACCCGTGAGTTGTTGTGGATCTTAATAGTTGGGTGGTGACCTATTTAATCACAAGAGACATGTATGTTGTAGTTGAGTATTTATTTTATTTTATTTATCGCATCATCCACTTAAGCCTTTTACCTCTTTCTACGGATGGGGGGTAATTATATTCTATGAAGGGGTCCAGAAGGACACTTGAGGCGGCTCGGTGGTTTTCTTTGCAGGGGAGGGAGATTGGGGTAGTTGATGGATTGATAGTGCGTTTCATTTTTTCTCCATTTACAGTGTTGCTTCTATTTATTTTCTCTTCCTTTGTCATGGATGTTCAATATCCAAATTTATTTATTTTCTCTAGCTATTTTAATTAATTGTTTCTGGGGGAAATCATTCCTGAGTGGTGATTCCTTAATTCCCAAACACTCGTTACTTCCCGTGTTCGTATCCCATCCACCTTAGTCCATCCTAGTATTCTTATATCAGAGTCTATGTCTCAACCATGGGAAGGCCAAGTAAATAAGGATAATTATGTAGTGAATGATAATGTCTAGAAATCAATTTTCAATTCCCATGAATGAGGATTGAGGACATTGGAATTTATAACGAGAAGATATGGGAGACTATGCAATAAATATGGATTCAAAAATTGCTATGGGTATAAAAGGTGGTGAAATTATAATGTGTTGGGATTAATAAAAGGAACATCACATTCATAGCCAATTTAATAATTTAATATCAGATCATGTGATTTTTTACATTCTTGTAGTTGATGATTTGACTCCATCCCAAAGTGACTATAGAAATACCTTGGTTCCAAAAATACTCTATCATACACAAGATAGTTTGTTTTGAAATTCCAAGTAAAATCATCATTGACCCCATGGATGGGATTATGATTTTTTAGCAGATTTAAACTGGGGGAAAGGCAGTTATTTCCTTATCACATAACCTGAGTGGAGTGCCACAGAAACCTATATACAACATTATCACCAAAAGAAATACTTTATATTGTCGGAAGCTACCATCATTTTTTGATACAATGTCATGAACATGTTGAATCTTCCCACCTGTTCATCTATGAATATTTTATTCTTTCTTAGAACCTCCCTACACAGTTTTTTATATCTAGGTAATTCCACTCATCTGGAAAAGGACTAGTAAATTCATCATGATAATTGGGTTCTCTTGATGAAATTATTAATCTATGTAAGAAAAAACTAATTTCCCCTTGTAATACATTCAACTTTCAAACATATCAGACCTAGTAATAGGGTGATTAATGCCTTCATTGAGATACAAAACACATAAAAATATCATCAAATCATGAATTTCATTTCATTATGAAAATCTTCTATGCATACCGTCACCCCCGGTCCTCTTCCAAGACATCTTCTTTTTGTCAACACGTCGAATGCACTCTTCAAATATAAATTTTCAGCACATATTCATGCAATAGATCTTCATGAAATTATTCTTGACAAACCCCATGCCTCATTAATCAAACATAAATCATTCCTAGATCATATATTTTTCAAAAATATAACCAATCAAGCCTTCGATGCAATAATACCTCCTTTGGATGATCTTGTTTTTTAATTAGTTTCCTCTGGTATAGAGGTTTGTGGACCCATTCCTCCCATTCAAGAGAAGGTGACAAATACTATCTTATGGGATGATATAGTATATGTGTCTTATCTATCCTATGAGGTATTTTTTTTAAATATGCTATATCAAGGTTCATATTTGATGAATATCTTGGTGAAGCATCCAAGAATAGTAAAGATGAAATGAAATATGATGCACATGATGAGGTGGATTCTAATTACTGGAAAGGGCAATAAACGATTTCTTCAAATAACAGAAGATGTAAGTCAAAGATATTAGCCGCCACTTTAGGGAATAATAAATTTCTTATTACATGTTTAAAGATGACGTCTCAGTATACTTGGCATCATTTTATGTACTATGCACCAGACTTGAATTCTAGTTACTATAGCAACCCAATTCTAGTTACTATAGAAACCCAATTCTGGTTACTTTAGTAATCCAATTTGGGTTTCTATATCAACCTAGTGTAAGAAGTATTCATTTTTTGCATAATATATTAGATTTTCATTGACTTTAAAAAAAGTGATAAATGATTGTGATGCTTTGTCATTAAAAATTTATTTAGTATTTTTTTATATGAACTTTTTTTAACACATTAGCCATCTCTGCTTATGTTTTAACTGGTGAAAATAATGCATTATGGTTCCATTGTTTTTTCATTTTGGTTTGCATTGTTTCAAAGGGGGTTCATAGGGGGGTAGGGGATTGGTGCAAGAAGGGGGGGATGGGTGGAGGGGGGATGGGGGGCTGGGTGCAGGTGGTCATGTTGGTGAAGGGGAGGGGGGCTGGGTGTATGGGGTAGTGGGGGTGCGGGGGGGAGGTTCCAGGGGAGGGGGCTAGGTTAAGGGGTAGGGGGACCTGGGTGCAAGTGCTAGTGGGGGCTGGTGGTCTTGGGTGTATGGGGTAGTGGGGTTGGGTGCAGGTGGTACTGGGGGTGTAGGGGGGAAGTGGGGGTGCATGTGGGAAGGGGGAGGGGGAGGGTGGACAGTGGGGGTGCAGGTGGGGTGGTGGGTGGGTACAGGGGGGATGGGGGCCTGGGTGTAGGGGGAATTGGGGGGATGGTGGGGGGGGGGGTTGGGGTAGGGGGTAGTGGGGCCTAGGTGTTACGGGTAGTGGGGGGTGGGGGGTGCACTGGTGGGGTGAATGTTTGGGGGAAATTGGGGTGAAGGGGGAAGGGGGTAGTGGGGGTAAATGGGGAAGGGTTGCAGGTGGTGCAGGTATAGGGGTGTCTAGGGGGTGTCTTGGAGGGTCCGGTGGGGGTGGGGGTCGGGGGGGGGGGCATCGATAGTGGGGGTGTCCAAGTGGGGATTCGAGGGGGTCCAGTGGGGGTGTCGGGGGGTGTGTAAGGGTGTTCTGTCCAGATGGGAGAGTGGGGGTGTGCAAATGGGGAGGAGGTGTGTTGGGGGGAGGGTCTGTCCAAGTGGGAAGGGAGGGGTTTTAGGTGGCCCAGGGGGGTGTCCAATTGGGGTTTCCATGGGCTTCTATTGGGGGAGGGGGGTCTAGGGTGTCCAAGGGGGGGTTCGGGGTGGGGGGGTGTTCAGTGAGGGTATCCGAGGGGGTGTGCAAGGTCGTTCTATCTAGAGGGGAGAGTGGGGGTGTAACACCCGAGACATTTATGTTATATAAATCATCAAAGTAATATTTTTCTACACAACACTTTCTTGGCTTGCTTTACACGAAATCGCGACCTTCCTCGATAGCTTGCGTCGTACACAATACCGAGTTTCACTAAACAACGATATGCTATTAAAATATTATTAAATCTAGTCGTTATGAATAGTAATAACCACTTTTTTAAATTTTATAAATTTTATTTTTCAAAATGGACTTCATTTTTGGATTCGGAATACCAAAATTAGCCTAGGGTGTCATTTTGGTATTTTTCTGAAAACATTCAATTTTTGATGAATAGTGAAACCACTAAGTGGTAGGTTAAAAACTGAATTTTGCATAAAACTTAATTTTACCGCTTCTGTGAATGGAATTTCTAAAATCTTACATACCCGGTTGATATCAGTATATAAAATGTGGTTCAATGAGATAAACATAATTTTTTGGTTAATAGTAACTTTTTACTTTTTTTTACCGCGGTTAATAGTAAATAGGGTAACTAAGGGTAAATATGATATTACTATTACCCTAACACATGTACTATTTCTATTGGATAAGTGTAATTCGACCAAAACCATCCTTATGAATATAATATGACCATTTAGGTCCACTTGGATTCGATTATGACATTTAATATTATTTTATTTAATGAATAGTTAAAATAGTTAAAATCAATGTTTAATAAATAAAACATTTTTAATATGGGGTTATACATAAGATAAATTCTACTATAAATATTCATTAGAAAGATAAAACGATTTCCTACATAATGGTATTTTATTTGTAATTTTTAGACATTAAATAATTTAATTTATTTATTATTACACAATGATGATGCAGTAATTATCTTATTAATGAAATATTGGCATAATTGATGTTATAAACACCAAAATAAATGTAATTTGAGACTTTTTATAAATCCCACTAATTTAATAGGTTAATATGTCATGTTAGTATTGATTTAATTAACTTGGTTCGAACTAATAATTCTGTTATGATTTTCACAAAAATCAATTATTAAATAGTGTCAAAATTGACATAAAATTGTTTTTAAAACAAATATTATATTGGTAATTGTTATTTTATTCCTAAAAATCTAATGTTCGGCCAAGTGACTTATATAAGGTTATATATATTAATAATAAACAACTTGGTGTTAGTTTGGCTGCTTATAGTAAGTTTATTAACATTATAGTATAAGAACACAAGAAGACATGGTAAAAGTAAAATTATTTAACTTAATGTTAAAGCTAAATGATAAGGTTAAAATAGTAACCTGAACTTGTCTAAATTCTATTGGATGAGAGGATTTCGACCCATCCCCACCTTAACTTCGAAATATATCAATTTGGATCTATTTAAAAACAAACATGACTTTATAATAAAATAATTGTTTTAGTTATTCCAAAGGTGCCCCTCTCCTCCCTTATAAAAGGACACCTCCTCCCCCTCTTCCTCACACCACTTTGAGCCTTCTAGCTCGGCCAACCCCTGAAAATTCCTCCTCTCCACTTCCCTAGAAACATGCTAGAGGTTCTGGTCTTCTTCAAAGACCCATTTTATTTCCCTAAAAGGAGGTCTCAAAGAAGCACTTCAAAGAAGAGGTAATGTCCATTACCGAATCTTTCATCTTTATTTCTTCTTCCACTTATTCTTCTTTAGTTGTTTCATTATGACGTAATAACATCAGTATCACTCATATACTGATATGTTATTATAAGTATGAAACAACCCTATTTCACCATCTATCCATCCTACGGAAAAAGAAATCACCGGGCGTGCGTACGTATGGAATACCGTCTCCACGCCGTGGTGTGATCTATTTTCCACCACCACCTTACTTGGATGGGTATAATGGTTTAAATAATGACTATATATGACTATTATAAAGTGATATTGATTCTGAAATAGTATACATAAACTCCAATAAAATTCCACGATCATAAGAACGATATCATCACTCGTGCGTTCGTACGGAATACCGTCTCCACGATGTGATGCGACTCGTTCTACATGATCTTAATTTCATAATGATTATACAAATGAATTGAATGAATTAATATGACATATATTACACTAATACCATTCTGTAAATGAGGTATCTATAACCTAAGGTGAAGAATATGAATTTATTCGACAAAACACGCAGAAAAACAAAAAGTTATAAACACCCGAATAACAAGTAGCAATGAAATATTACTACTAAGAAGCTAAGAATATGACCATATATGATATCATAAAAATAAGTATGATTATGTAATAAGTCAATAAAATTATTTAAATAATTATACAGGAGTTTCGGACACTTACAAAGCAAGTCGGACCTAAGGTAAGGGAAATATCACAATCTCATTTTTATCCGAGATTGTTTATACTTTTGTATTTACTGGGGTGTATTTTATCATCCACATCCATGTTTCCTCAATATGTAATGTTATTTCCATCAAACTACAATTTTTTAAAACCTATTTTACTCTTTGGTGAGTTTTTAGTGAAATATATGAAAGGAATCTTTTGTCGTTTTTCGTACGAGGTACTTTTTGACTTTTCCGACAAAAGTACGAGAAGAATGTTTTCTTTTAACTTATATGACATGAATGGATTTTTAAAACATTATTTCCATGAAGCTTCCCTTACATGTTTTCAATTTTATTTTTAATCAACTTCTTTTAGTTTAATATTTTATAACATGTTAAAGAAAGGAAAGTGTTTTTAAAGTAGAAAGGATATTTTCCTCAAGAATAGAGTTCAAGTGTTTTATCAAAATTATTTTCCATCTAAGAAAATAAAGGGTTCTGTTTCTATCCATATTTTTACACTGATTTGACTATGTTGTGATGGAATTATGTTTATGAATTCCTTTATATTATATGAATGGTTTTATGATGTCATGTTGTTTAAGAATCCCATTTTTATTACATGGATTATGCAATGATGTATGATTTATGATTTTGTGGCACACATAAGAATGGTATCATTATGAGATGGGTGGGACCTATATATCCCTCCAATGCATTGGGTAAAGATTTTATATCTCATGAGATAGACATGGCTGGAATGGTAGGTTATACCGGTTCAGTGAAACAGGACTGAAACGAGGGTGACTCGGTTCAGAAAGGGACTTTGTCCACTAAGATAGTCTTGGCAATGAGTCTTGACTAAAAAGAAATGATTCTCTATGATTATGTGGGTATTCCACAAAGTTTCATTTTTTTATGTTATGATTATTGTGATTACATTTCACTGCCATGATTTATCCCATGTTATGAAATTATGATCTCTTTTGCAGGTTAAGATTTCCAAAAGTTAAGTGCTTGTGTATACGATGTGATTGATATTTCTTTTGTTTAACCTTACTGAGCATTTGAGCTCACCCTTTTTTATGTTTTCTTTCCCCAGGTCAGGAAGAAGGTTATTAAGTAAGATATGCCAAAAGGGACTATAGATATGATGAAATAAATGGGAGACAGTGTAGACGCTTTATGAACCAGTTGTTTATGTTTCCCAGTTTCTAAAGACACTATACCTATACGGTCCTTTCGTGGTTTTGTTATATGTTTTAATAAGTATGCTTCAATTTTGAAGTATTAAAAATGTATGTAAAGTATGGTTCGTTATAGGGGGTGTCCAAAGAGGGAGGAGTGTGCTAGGGGGCAGTCCAGGGTGGAAGGGAGGGGCTGTAGTGGTTCTGTCCTGTGGGGTAGCTACTATTTCTAGGAAAAAAATATATACCAATGGTTTAAGAACCATGTGTAAATATGATGTTGTTGAACCCTATATACCCACAGTTATTAAACAATGGGTAAATATACCTCTATAGAACCCTCTATACCTACGTTTTACTTAACAATGGATATCTAATATCATATGTAAAAATATATAGCCACTGTGATGTAAACTGTGGGCATAAATCTATACCCACGGTTCACCTGAACCATGGTAAGTTGAAATTTCATTGGGCTATACCCATGGTTTCTATAAAATCGTTGGTATAGGGAATCTCGAAGCCTTAGTATTTCACAATTCATCAAAATTTGGGAATAGCCTATACCCACGGTTTAATGGGATATACCCATGGTTTCAAAATGTTGTTATGGTAACTTTTCCAATAGTGAGATACAAGGTAAGTTACTTCATCTCAATCATCTTTCATTGAGTCATGTTTTGGTAATATACACCTCTTTCATTTACCTGGTGTATAATAAAACCCTGTGAATTTTACTTTTATTCAAAAGGAATCTTTTACTACAAAGTTGATTACTTAACAACAAAAGGAATGTTTTTATGATATTCCATAGAAAATGAATTTTCTTCCGCCGTAACTATTATCTGATATTTGGATTCTTCTTTAAGACTAAATGTTTTTAAAAAGAAAAAAATGACACCCCTTATTCTCTTTTTGGATTTTTTGTTATTGAATTTTTTTTTGAAAGTGGATTTACTATTTCAATATTTTTAAATTATTTATTCTGATTGGAAGCTAAATTTTATGATTTAAATTTTGATATCTATAATCAGTTATGTTCAATGATTATACAATGGTATTTGGACATTTGATGGGTGGTTACGTGGTAAACCAAATGATGGGTGGTTCTGTGATAAAACAAGTATGGGTGGTTACGTTATAACCTCCAATGTATTATGTATAGAAGTCGGCTGTATGACTATTCCATTTAGTGATATGTGCGGAAGTTGACCGTATGGTTATTTTATTTATGAATTTTTATGTCCCATGTCACCTTTATATTCTATACATTGTTTTCTATAGGATTTATGGTAATCATTTTGTTACAAAAAAAGTAATAAATGATCTTATATTCCATGATGTGTTTTTTCTACTTCATTAAGGTGAAAATTATTAAATTATGATAAATTATTCATGGTTTACATGTTGTTTTGAAAATAAAACAGTTTCCCTTATTTATATATCCCTTACTGAGATTTTTATGCTCATCAATTGTATTGAAATATATTTCATAGAACTTAAATATGAATATGGTAGGTGATGGGAAGCATAAAAAGTCATTCTTTCAATATCTTGGAACTAGTGATGTTTCTTTTTAAGAGATTTTTTTTTATAAAAAAACAGATACTCTGTAGATGTGTGTACTTTTAATATATAAGTTGTTATGTATAAGTTATTACCTAATTCTTTAAATATATAAACCTAAAAATATACTCCAGGTGAATTATTAACTTAATTCAAGATTATGTAATTTTTATGGATGGGCACTTATATTTATGCTATTCCCAAAAATACCCTTCAAATAATCCTATTGATGCATTTTGAAAGATATTATCGAAGGAAGATGTTTAAATTTTTATAGAATGATTTCAAATTTATTTTTTTAACCATATATAAATTATATATTACTAAATTAGATTATTAAGTAATAATATTTACAATAACTATATATATTTATTGTTATTATAAATAGGTATTTCTATATCTTTTATATCTAATAGAAAATGATAGTTTTGATCTTATGTAACTACGAACTACCATATGTATAAAGTGGCATGTTTCAATTTTAATCTCCACATACCAAGGATGGTTGTATAGACGGATTTATTCAATATATTCTATATTTATAAAATAATTATATTAATGAATATAAATTAATATCCACCTTCTTTTATTTTTTTCCATTGAAAAATGAAAACATCACTCATGTGTAGGTATGAAATAACTCATCCATGAAGTCATGTAAATTATTTTTCATCACCGCATTAAATGGATTGTTCTAAAAATATATAATGAATTAATATTACATTTATTAAATTATGAACAGTCATTAGGTGATTAAATACTAAAAAAAATTCATCATCCAAAATCTCTAAACAAAATAATACGTGGAAAACAGAACTATTAACACTTGTATATTGACTTTAGTGAATAATTATTAATGAATTGGTGATTAAAAATTATATGTGAATGATATATAGTTATATAATTGTCAATATTGTTCTTTTATCTATTAAAAATATGTAAAAATTTATTATACATGATGTACGATAGCTTAAGAATCATGTCAGGACAGGATGTTTGATATTTGTATAATAATATCACATTTATCGAGATCATTTATGTATCAATTTACATTATGGATAATTTTATGTTATTTCTATTAAAAATAACATATATTTTATTATACATTTTTTGGGGGTTATCATATATTATTTCCATTTTACCACCTTTTTGGTACTCAAAAGAATGTATGAATGTCTTTAGGAGGACCTCAGCTTATTTATCCCATTTGGTTGATATTTATTCCCTTCAATATCCATGTTTGTGAAATAATTTCATGGATGTTATTATATAATTTAAATTATTTTGAAAGGGGTTTTCATACGTTATATTAATTTTATTAGAAACATTTTGAAGGAATAATTTATTATCATCCAAATGGTTTAATTTCACGACTTCTTTTATAAAAGTTTAAACATAATGTTTTATACATTTACAACATTAAATGTTTATCCCTATATAATATCATTTATTTATCAATAATATTCCTATATATTTTTTAGTGGTTTTATAATGATTACGTAATATTCATTTTCAAGTAATTTTTTTAAAGGTTACCATAATAATAATATTTTTATCGTACTTTTACATGAATATTTCTAATTCATTTATAAAAGTTTTTTACATCTAGGTGAACATCATTTAAGTATTAATGTGATTTACCGTGGATAAGAAATTATGATTCCATCTACTTTATTTCGGTTTATTTATTCTGATGATTTAATTTTAAGGATGTTTCGTAAAACCCATTTCTTCCTCGTGGTTTAATTAAACTATAAAAGAAGGGTGAATGAACTCATAATCTTGGGAAAGTTATATTATTTTTTGTTATTATGGTTTTGATGGTTTGGATATATCTATTCAATGAATTGGGTAATTTTTCTTATATCATTATCTATAAATTGTATATTGGATATTTTCTCAAGACCAATGGTATCTAGGAGTTTTTCCAAATATAAAGGGTGCGTGAAAGGTCATCTATACACTAAAATTGTATACAGGTGATTAACCAAAGAACAATATGGTACATGATTATTTAAACGATGAACTATAAGGCACATGAGTAGTTATCCCAAGACTAATATGTAATTTAATTCATGGTAATTATTATGGGATTATGATTTATAGGTTTATGGTAATGTGGAGTAAACAAAATCTTAAATGGGGATATTTCCACAATAATATTCTTGGTTGAGATCATTGAATATTGAGTATATTATTTATGATATTTAAATTTCTAGAAATTTCATAAAAAACTTCAGTATTATCCTCATGATATTCTCTAATTGACCATGATTGATTATTGATGATTATACACTCTTATGACTAATTTCTATTATCATGAAAAGGAATTAAAATATCACTCAATTTTTATGGTTTATGACTTGTTAGTAATGATTTCATAAGTTGGGATAATGAATACATTTCCTTATTATTTTATTATATATAACTATTATCATCAATTTAAATATCCCAGGTGTACCCTTAAAGAGCATCCAATGACAGTATTAATTTTGTTTCATTTCTATCTCTTGTGAAGAAGGGATTCAACTAGGGAATGTCTATGAAGTGTAACATGTTAGGATAAAACTTTAGAATATATTTAATATATTCCATGAAATATGTTTCTTATTTACATAGTCTCCAAATACACTGAATAATTAAAGTTATATGGCATAAATTTTGGTATAATATGTTTAATATTATTCTAAAATGATTTAATATATATATAATTTATTCTCATGTTTCTATGAGATCCTACCTCCAAATAGTAAAAGAATTATCATGGAGGCACTATGACAATCCCAACTCTAGTATCCCATATCTATTGTTTTCTGTTTTACATTAATAAAATATAGATGATATCACATATAATAGGATTTAATTGATTAACGGTATTGAAAAACTAGACATATTCATGATACTATAATTACATTAAAAAACATTAATACAATATAATCTTCTAATGTGAAATTTTTAATTTCTTCTATGGTACCCCTTGAATCATTCAATTATCACTTTTATTTACCTTGAGGATATGGGAAAAAATAAAATTGTGAGTTTATATCCCTTGAAAGGGTAAAAATAGAATATAACCCATCATTGAATAACCAAGGAATGAATAATGTGATAATGATAAATTAATATAATATTTTCTATATAACTATTATCATAAAAGATTAACATAATGATGTATTCCATAGAAAAAAATATTTATTCTAGAAGGAACAACTAATCATTATTGATAGAATTTATAATTTTAGACATCACAATCTAACAACCATGGCTCTATACTATGTCAGCTTACATAAATACGTATGGCATACATCATATACACATTATAGTTTCTCTCAAGAGACCAAGCAATTAATTGAGGTTAAATATAAGTTTTGGTCCCAACATAGTAGTAAATAATTTCATTTCATTTTCATTATAATCTAAATGAGTAGTAAATAAAATAAAAAATCAAAATACCTTAGTGATAAACATTTTTATTAAAAAACTTGTATAAAAATGAAAATATTTTCTGAAATCAATAAATAGAAATGCTTGATCAAAAGACATCCTCATAAAATGGTTGTTGGTATAATTGGAAAATTTAAATAATTAATCATCATAAATAATTTTCATCCTGGTGGGAAATTTGGTTGAGTCAAAATGGTAAAAAACAAACTATTGACACTTTTATAAAGAAATTCAAATTTAACCGACACAAAAATGATTTAGATATTTTATTTACACCATTATAATGAAAGTGAATGATATATTAAAATTATCTTAATTTTTTTAAATACATGAAATAACATTCTTGAAATAGTATAAATAATATGGATATGGAATAAATTGATTTAGATCTAAATTTGATAAATAAGTTCAGCTTCTATTATAAACATTCACTCGATTGGTTTTTTTATCCAAATTAAAAATTAATGAGTAAGATAAAAGTAGATACCAATAATAAAAATGTTTTATAAAATATATTGAATTTAATAATAAAATAATATATAATTCCCCAATGAAAATTTAATCATAAACAACATTGAATAAAAATGAGATTGTGAAATAAACCATTACCTCATTGTTTTGTTTTACTAACATTGTATCAATTCCTGTAAAAGAAAATTTTGATATATTATAAATATATATTTTAACCATATTTATATTTATCTAATAATATATAATTTAATTATAATTTTTTACTAACCATTTATTAATAATTATTTGTTAAAACAACATTTTTGTTTGGTAAATGTTTTCTTTTCTACACACATTTCCACTGACCGATTATAGGCCTTCCATTTTGTTAAAGGGTTCATCATATAATAAATGTTAAAATCCTATTTTATATTTTTTACTACTATTTATTCCAATGTGAATTTCATGTATCATATGATGATGATTCCCATGTAAAACATAAAAATTCTATTTTTAGAAGTTTTGATTTCATATAATAAATTTATTATATATATATATATTACCATTATATATTTATTAAAATTGTAAATTTTTATAATTTTTAGGGAGATTAACAGTAAAAAATAATATTTAATCATCCAATATGTCATCATTATAACAATGTTCATGTTTTTGGTAAAGCTGACAAAAACAAGAACACATTATAATTGGGAAATGAGTTTGAACATGTTATTGTGTAATGATGTTATTAAAATTAAAGAATATAAATCTTGTGATAAATTTATTATTTACTCATTAAATTATATTTAATAACCATCTAGGAAATATGGTGATTAAAAATAAAATATATTGTCCAAATAGGAGAAAATATGCACGTACAAACATGTGACATTTTAATGTTTTAGTGGATTGGAAGGAGAAAAAGTAGACAATGATTTTTATCTTTAGAATTATAATAATTTCATCAATATAATATTTATTAAATAAACAATTTTTATATCTATACAAGTGAATTGGTGATAAAAAATGCAATATGTTTTTTGGGGAGGCGGTAGTCCGCACATACATAGAAGTGTAATTTTTATCATCCATTTGATGTGAAGTAGGTATGTGATGGTAGTTACCTCAATTTAATTTAATTAAATTTTTATAATGATACTGATTTTATAATTTTAATATGGTTATTGAATATTTTAATGTATTGTAATATGAAAGAAACATGAATGAATTTGGATAATATGAATACCCATTTATTGTGTAACCACATTTGGATAACTTCTTAAGTGTTTTTTAGGTTGGTCTTTCAGAAACACCTTAACATCAAGTTATTGGATAAGGTTGTTTTGAAGTTTTTTAGACTGATTTTGTCTAATATAATGTTATCAACATTGGTGGATAAGTGAGTGTGTGGGGTGGTGGTGAGGGTGGGGTGGGGTGGTGCTGTGGGGGAGATATACTCAATTTATAAGTCAAAGGAGTCTCACCCTTGAAAGTAATCATAACTTTAATATAATATAAATTCATTTTCAAGGTGATGTAGAACCAATTAAAAAAATTAGAATATAAAATAATTTATTGACAAAATATACTCATAAAATAAATTCAAAGATACAATATTAATGAATTCTTGATCATACATTAATGTTTTAACATTTTTAACCCATATTATGCTGACTTAATTTTCTAATATGGTAACATAAATTTATAAAAAAAATGAAATCATTTTTATTATATTATTTGAATATCCCGATTCATAATATGGAATAAATTTTAAAATATTCAATTTATAAGGATGTTAAAAGTAATATTTAATATAAATATGAATAATATAATGAAATACCATTTGATAAAAAAATGAATTTTTAAAATTAATTAATTAATTTACAAAACATTAATTTATAGTGTTGATTCCCAAAAAAAAATTATAAATAAAAAATAGAGTAATGAAAATTTAAAATTCATCAAAAACTAAATGTATCCCAATAAATACTTATTTTTTATTAGAATAAAAAATTATTCTTTTATTAAAATAAAACATTTCTTAGGTTTTAAAATGTAAAAACTATGATTTTAAATACAATTTAAATTTTTTATATTATTTATTTTACTCTTTAAAATAATATATGATCTAGTCAAAAGTCATAATAAATATATAATTCATTCTTATGTAATTATTATATTTTAAAATTGATGATATTTGTGAAAACTTAATTTTACACAATACACCCAAAAGTCATCTTATTTGGAAAAATCCAAAAATATTAAATTAAAATTATTTTTACCTTATGAACTCATAAATAATATCAATTTTATCAAATTAATATTAAAAAATTTATTAAATTAACTTTTATGTAAAACCATGAATTATTTATATGATAATAATAAAATAATATTATATGGAGTAAGAACCAATTTAATGATTTGGTGGTTAATTACTATATTAAAATATCAGGTATTAAATTGTCCCAAATTAAATAAGAATATCATTTTAAAATATTTCGGTATTCCTTCTTTATATATTTATCGGGCTCCCCTATTTCCTTCTATAGTTTGTTATTTTGACCAAGAACATTCACCAATGGAGTTTTCGGATTCTGTAACACATGGTATCCAATTTAATTAATCTATAATTTCTCAAAATTAGATAACAACCCATTTTACAAAACCATATCATTATAGGTGAGTGCATGCATTGGAACTGAGATGAATTACCTCAACAGTTTTATTTTTAATACATTGTACACATTAGAGATGTTGGGTGGTATAACCAATTGGAATCACACAACTCTAATTTTCTATAAAAATTCAAAATTCATAATCTAAATTGTGATTAAAATATTATTATTATTAAATCATATTACTCCCTTATATAAAGATAACATTAAGAAATCAGGACCCCCATATAAAATTCAATAATCTTCTTCTGATTATCACGAAATATCTTTTGTCAACATTGAGTTTATTTGATGTGATTATGAATTTTACACACATTCACATCGGTTTCATAAATATATTCAAGCCATTCTAGCATCCTTTTACTAAATTTGTCTAAATAAGTTAATGAATATAATCCACTTCTATAGAATAATGTATACAGTTTCATATAAATTATTTAATGAAATATATTATTTAATAAATATTCCAGCAGAGGTAGATACCAATCCCTATTACATTGAATTAAAAGATAGAATGATATAAACATGTCTTATAATGTCTAAATAGATATTTCATTATTCCAATAAGTCTCAATATGAGATATCATTCACAAATATATATCAGTATTGAGATGCTGTTGAATACTCCACTAAAATTTCAATGTAAATTGAGGGTCATGATCATATAAAATTGATATAGGCACACTGTTAAATCTCACTACATAACTTATATAGACATAAGAAAGGTTCTAATGGGGTAAATTTTACATACTTCATGAAAATTTATAAACACTACAAGGTAATAAATAATGACTCACATTTCATCATACCTTCGTGGAGTCTTCGTTGGTCTAGTGAAAAAGTAAATTGTAACATTTTACTATAAACACATTAGTATAATAATAGGTTTAATGAATCTGTTAATATGTTTTATTTCATCCCTCACATTCTAAGTTCACCAATCTTCTAGAAATGTAGATTATAATTTCCCACATGAATCCATCAAACTATAAATTTTTTATTGGTCCCAAATACATCATTTTGATTCTACGTTGTATCAAAAAAATTTGAGATATGTACTTCATTTAATATATGCCTCTTTAGATTTTGTATGGTTGAAACATACAATAACTTCCAAAAATTCAAAACTCCATCATTATAGATTATTTCATTTAATTTTACATTATTAAAATCATTAATATTAAATTTTAGATACTTATCAACCCACTAGGACTTTTATATATTTTTAATTAAATATGGATTTTCAATTTTCTGAAAAGGAATGATGTTTTCCATTTTGTAAAAATTTCCATAACCAAATCTACTAAATATATTATTATAAGATACTCCATAATCATTATAATGGTCAGAAATCCCATGTCTCTCATAATAAAAAAAACCATTCACCTTTATCTCCACCTCAAGGTGGTATTTAATAAATAAATAATAGCCTTTGTGTAACTCTAACCATCTTTTTTCCTCATATTGTGATATTTCTGGAAGTATATTCACTTTACACATTTTTGAGCCACATATATGTCATATATTTCACTATATATTATGTACTCATGATCATGAGTTATATAGTTCAATTCATTTAAATTCAATTTCTATAAATCACAATAAAATTTTATATCAATTTCCATATAGAAACAACCAATTAATTTATTCAATGTATCCCTATATTAAAAATTCTAAATTTCATGTTGAAAATATCAATACCTCTAAATTATTCAATATCTACATTAGTTACTAGAAACATATTTAAATTCTTTTGACTATTGGAATTTAATCGTTTTATGTGTTAACTTGGTCAATGTGTTTTCTAGAAGAGATTTTAAGAAAAACAAACAATAGAGACTTATTAATCAAAGGAAACTATTTATCTCAATTATATTCATCATTGAATAACATTATTTTACTAAATTGTTTCTTGAATGATTATTATATATTCAATCATTAGGATAATACCACGACAAAATGAATTACCTTATTAAGAAAATTCAAACTTCTTAAATTTTCCACATAGATCTCAAGCTGTGAGGGAGTCAATTATTATTTATAGGTGGTTATAATGGTACTCATTTACTTTATTTTATATTAAGATATGATCAATAAATACCATAATGAATTCATCAAGATATTCAATGAGTACTTGATTAATAATATAAACAACAACATAAGGTGTATTAGTTATTCTATTAGTAATTACTATAAACACATAATACCCATAACTCAAAAAAATTATCTATTTTCTATACAATCATTATTTAGTCATAACAAAATGACTAGTATAATGTAGATAAATATTTCATAAAATATTTATTTCTATGAAGTTAATGAAATAATATATGAATGTATATAATAAGATACTTATTATTTATATTAAGGACATTGATCTCCCTATGATCGACGCACAATGTCAAATAACTATCCTTCTTTCCCAAAAATATGATAGGGGATCCCCATGTTGGAACCTGAGGGAATTTAAATCCCATACCCCAAAACTCATACAATTTTTTTTATTAAATATTTCAATTAAACAGGTGAAAATTCATTTGGAGCCCTCAATTTAGGTTTTTTATAAAGAACAAGTTCAATAAAAAACTCATCTTAAGTCCTAGGTGAATGTATATATAATCCTTATCTAAATACATCAATTAATTCCATTAGAATATGAGAAAACTCTTTCCTTATGATATAAAACTCATTTACAGATAATGTTTTATCTTCTTCATTCTTAATAATTTAATTAAGATGATATATTATATGTGGATCTATAATTGAATTAGTTAATGAAGTAACTCCCTTAAAAACAAGGGATTATTTTACCCCATTAAAAAATTATATACTTTTCTTGGTAATTAATTATTTAATTATAATTTTAAAATCAATTCATGTATTTGATCAGGTTAATGTAACTAATATCCATGAAAACCAAATATAAAACTAGGATATATCTATGAATCTGAATAGAGACTGCACGATATATCCGTGATGAAATAATATTTGCACTAGATATTAATCTCTTTCCCCAGAGTGTTAAGGGATGATTTAATATTATCATTAAACATGAGAGATATTAATGACCGTGATGATCTATAATCAAATAAATCATTATCTAAATATTATTTTATAAATAAAATACCCATTATCACATCATTTGAAACTTCAACCACAACTACAGTGATCACACAAGCTTGGATCTTCTCTATTTTTATTTTCTTAGGTATATTCCTTTGAACCATATGGTATTCGTTTGAGTATGAAAATTACTCATATATTTTAAGTAATGTATCTTGGTAGCTTCTTTCTTGCCCATTAATTCATGATATTTATGTCCTTTTTATCCACAATTAATGAATACTCAAACCAACTTCAACAATATTGAATGTTTATTCTTTCCAAAACTATTACTTGTAAAAAACTCCATAATTATCTACATACACATTTTCATATTTATTTTTATAGTTTCATCATCACCCCACTAATTTATTTGATTTCACTATAAAATATAATACATTGATAAATATTGTTTTGTTTTGATGGAACATGATACTATATATCCATTTGAATTTTTTTTGAAAGACTAATTTCATTTGGAATCTGTGTTTTATCCCAAAAATGAGGGATTAATGTTACTTAATAGACTATGTATATAATCTGTTCTATTAGTTGAAATTTTTTTAAATTTACCTATATATTATGAAACATTTTCCTCTTTATTAATCATTATAATAAAGAATTTTATTTCAATGTCATCTAATTTCTAAATAGGAATTTATTTTTCAAATAAAAAACTATTTAAAGATTTCGATTACATGCTCAATATTTTCCCCACATATTAATTTTTTGGATCAATATCCACCATTGATTAACATACCATTTAGATAAATAAATTACATGATAAATTTCCCCCATTCACAAATTCCTAAATTGATAATATCTTATATGGAGTCATGATCCCTTTCTTGGAAACTGATTGATTAATTATCCAATTTAAAAATATATTCATACTTCAAATTATGTGGTCCAAATTTTTTTCACAATGTTCGAGATCAAAAGGTTTCTGCATGCAGCCAAGTTTATTAGTTATAACCTGAGTAAAAGGCCCCAATATAGTTATAATCTACTTACCTACAACCCAATCCTTATTAACTTCATCGAAATTATAACATAGAAAATACATACATAGGTTAAATCCATTGATAAAAATTATATTCCATTCACTAGGTACCATTTTTAAAAAAAGGACTATACTATTTTATCTCATAACATTATGAATATTTAAATATAGAATATGATTGTTATGTAATTAAATTATTCTAGAAGTGATTTTTCAATATCATAAGGCTTATCATAATGTTCTAACAATATCTTACTATGTTCTTTTGGATGTAGTTACCACAGATTATTCTAAACACACATTGATAAAAACTATATAATCCAGAACCCTAATAATCTATAGTTAGAGTTTACTATATTATAATTATACCAGAAACAAGATATCACATCACATTCGATCAAATTAGTTTGTAGTCTTGAGAAACAAAATACATACATGATTCTCACATTACTTTTGGAAACATGAAAACAACATAAAATTATTATAAGAATATTATTATTTATTTCATTATATCCCTAAAATCATTCAATTTTTTCTTTTAGGAACTATATACATAAAAATGAAATAGGTCATCGAATTATAATCTAGTTAAAGTGTACAATGAAAATTTTAATGTAACAAAAATGAATGAATAATATAGTAAATTAAATTTAAAATCCAATGTTGCATATAAAAACTATTAGGAAAGGGGAACATGTCAATGTATTAAATAACAAAATAAATAATCATACGTATACTAATAAATTGTTTCATAGACATAGAAATCATAATTTCATAGATTGTAATTTTTTAGAATTGAATCATACCAATAAATATCTCATAAATAGGTATGGGATATACCAAATACCAAATATAGTTTTTCTCATGATATCCACTAATACACAATGGGAGTATTTAATTTTTGGCCCCACCCATCAAAAAATAGGTCCAATGCATTAGTTATACAAATGTACTATGTAATCAGTTCAATATAAAATCAATATATATTATTGGTAAACATTCATATTACAAGACTAGTATATTATATTTTAGTATTTTCTTAGATAATAAATTTAAAATATGATCATAAGTAACAATAATAAAAAATTTGGATGGTATAATTAGTTAATACCCTCAATTAAGTAAAAAAACACTTAAAGTATGATAACATTGATTAAAAACTATAATACAGTCATTAAAAGGTATATTTAAAAAAAATGTAAAATCATTTTTGATTGGATGAATTTTGGAAAAAACCCATAGAATAATGGGAATAATATTTTCATTGAAAAACTATTAAAATAAGTATATGATTATTTATAATTAGTAATATCCATGGTGATGAAAATATGTGATCAGTCAATAAATATTAATAAAACATTTTTTATATTATTTAAAGTTACTCTAATGTGAGTTATATGAGAAATGTTAAAAAGAATCATTTTAAACCTTTTAAAATATTGTAAATGAAAATTTTAAATATCATAAAAAATATTTTAGGAACAACTATTAGAAATAACAAGAACATATAAAAATATATTGTTAGAGAATAATAAAATTCCAACCAAATAGGAGAAATAAGGTCATATTTTCATATAAATTATCTATATACCGTGTTTTTAACCAAAGGGTAAGTCATTGATAATAAGGGATGAAAAACATTTGAATAAATAAATTATATGTTAATTTATAGGTTTATTTATAATTTTTTTTTATAATTACATAATATTAATCTAAACATAAACAACCTCTGATATAAATGATATTATAAAATGAAATCGTACTTCAAACTTGTATTTGGAAAAAATGTTATTACTTAACATATAAATTATATATGTTTATAATATTATATTTAATTAACCATATTTATTTTTATCATAATATTTACCATTTAATTATAGTGTAATATTACCCATATATTAATAAATATTTGTTAAAATAAATATCTTGTGTTAAATGTTTCGTTTTCAATGGATTATTCTATTCAGCTTTTCTGGTGCTTTCACTATGGTTATATTTTAATCACCTAAATAAGATTCATATTGATTTTATATAATTTGTTTATATTAATTTTGACTCCCATATATATTTTATGGAAGTTATAGTGACGATTCATATAGAAAAAATAAAAAATCCATTTTATCGATGTATTGATTTCATATAAAGAATTGATTCATACAAAGAATTTACATATATATATATATGTATTACCATTAAAACTTATTTGAAAACTAGTATATTTATCTTTATTAAATAATGTTATTTTTATATTTTATTATTTAATCATTAATGAAAAAATTATTATTGCAATATTCATATAGCTCATAATGAAGAACAAAATAAAAACTCGTTATAACTGTTGAATTTGTAAGAATGTGTAATTTTTTAATGTTAATATTACTTTCAGTAAGCCTTAATAATGTTACAAATATAATATTTATCCATAACATTAATATATTAAACCATCTTTATATGTTAGTGGTGAAAATGGAATACATCAACCAAGGATGCAGTAGTCCGTACATACATATGTGGGACATACTAATTTATTAATTTATTTGATTGAAATAAATTAGATAGTTATTTATCATTATAGAATTATACTAACATCAACCATATCTTATTAATTCATTAACTACGTCTTGATAACTACCCATGTGAGGTTGTAATGAAAGACAATATATATCATTTGTGGAGGTTGTTGTTCGCACGTATGGATGTGGAATGTTTTCATTTTCCATTAGATAATAAAGAGGTATGTTTATGGTTGTTCCATTATGGTAGAATAATTTAAATAAACTAATAAAAATTATGTTATTACGTTAATATGAACATAAAATATTTTTAATTTGTGGAATACGTTTGGAATTTGAATGAACTTGGTTAAAACGAATATCTCTTCATTATGTGTTCACATTTGGATACCTTTCAAGACAAATTTTGTGAGTATATTATTGATAAAGAAAACAATAGATCTAAAATAAGTTTTTTGGTATGTGTTTTTATATTTTAATTTTATATAAATCTCTCCATGTGGGTGGATATTGTTAGTGGGGGTGAGGGGATCCTTTTATAAGTCGTAGGGGTGAAACCCCTATCAAAAATTTTATCTTTAAAATAATATAAATTTTGTTTCCAAAAGTATGTTCCATAAAGGAAACCAAATTTATAATAAAATATATTTGGTCTATATAGGCTCATATAATAAAATTATGTATTTTATTTGGAGATATTTTTTACATTATCACATAGTTTTATCCCTTTTAACCATGTTAAATCATTACATTAGTGACTAATGTTTTTATTATCATATAATAATATTTTAACTAAAAATACAATTATAATTATTTTATAATTTTAATTTTATAATTCCAAAGTTGGAATCATATTTTCAAATATTAAATTTCCAAATTCAGTAAAAATTAATGTTAATATAAACATTTAAAACAGTATAAAAAATGGTTTCAGGAATATTTTTATTTTTAATTATTAAAATGATTTTACACCAAATTCAGGTGTAATGTTTATAAATAAAGAAAAATTAGGTAAATAAAAAAATTTATTTCATTATTTTATATGAATAATCATTCCATATCAAAAATACATACAATAACTTGATAATAAGATGTCTACTGTCTTTGTGGACCTCCAACATATATAATTTATTTTAAAATTCATGTCAAATATTTTGCATAATTGAGCCAGAATAGACTCCATAAAGAGTTATCATAAGTTATAATCATTATCATATTTTTGGGAAATAGAAATAGAAGAATTTTGTGATCTCGGATGGTCATTAATGGTAAATATATTCAATAAAAATAAAACACAATTTGGGATAATATCATGAGCATATGTGTATTATAAATTTACATAAGAAATTGGATCCCTATAATTTATTGATCCAAACTCATAGAATAATTAATTTCATAAAATAATTCAGGAATCAAAATTGATTGGTAATGCGAGTTAATAAGCATGATCCGTGATGGAATAATATAAAATTTTGAATAAGCATAATACTGTGAATTTTTTCCAAATATTTCAAAAACAATAGTATAGTGAAACATTATTTTATGATGAACACCATTAGTAATCATGATTATTGGAATTCGAAATATATGAATGAATAATATTCTCACAGGGCATTAAATTATTACTAAATAATTGAGATATGATAAAGTTCATTTACCCATCATCATCTATGATTAAGTGGGATACTTGAAAACATATCATTATTCAAATCATAAAGAAACCATGGAATGTAAAATTTGTTTCATATAAAATCAAATTAAAGTCATTACATTTTTGTACTCTTAAGAACTAATGGATATAAATTGGGTTTTATATCCTATTCAAATGTGATATCATAAATAAATCATCAATAATAATAATAAGGAAATGTCATGGAAAACAAATTTATATATGATGATATTAAATAACAATCTAGTTATATAACTATAAATCATGAAAATAAAACATATAATATTTACATTATATAGGTAGAAAGAATACAACCAAGACTAAAACATTCATGATCAATAAATGTAAAATATATAGGTGAACACCCATCAATAAAATAATTTAAAAATACTATATTTATATAATAAAGTCATTGGATGAAAAATTATTATTATACAATGTATAAGATTACATAATGAATAGGTATTGTTAGATTATTACTCCAAAATAGAGGAATAATATATCATATATCAATTGAAAGCGTATATGGTATCTTTGGGATAATTCCCTTAATTATGTATAATATATGTTAATGAATAATTACTTAGATGAAAACACATTTTTAGAAAAATATATTTTGAAATAAGAAATTTCCCCAATCTTATATAAGAATATTTGAAAAATAATTTTCAAAAAGCCAACGAAAAAACAATTTTAGTAAGAAAACTAGAAAAAATAGATGGATATATTCATGTAAAATGACAATGGAGGTTAAAAAATATGTTCCCATGGAATAAGAACATAAAAAAACTCTATAAGGAAAACATTACCTCCAAGATATTTTCATGAATTTCCTTCCATCGTAATTCTCAAGACACTATTTCCTAGTAATATTTTAAGGAAAACATTACCTCCAAGATAAAAATCCAATTTAATTCAATGATTTTCATCATAAACAATCTACTAACTCTGAGTAGCATTTCTATGTTCTTGAATGGATTTAACATTATCTATTATCTATTATACAAGATTAATCCTAAGTAGATTTTTCTCACCAACTTCATATCCACATGTAGGAGTTCTACATCACATTCTATATAGAGCGTTGTAGGCTACAATTAAAATACTCTATTAGAAGTTTTATTGTATGATAAATAAACATATGGATTATGATGATCCCATACACCATTAAATTTTATTGAGCATTTTATAACAATTTCCTTGAGTGTATGAATATTCCTTTCTGATTTCCCATTAGTTTGGGGGTGATAAGTCGTATTGAAAATCAATTCATTATTCATATAATGTGGAATAATTCTCGAAAATTTATATGTGAAAGTGGGAACATGATAGAAAATGATATAATATGGTTACCCATGGATCCTCACCACATCTGTTACTATATCTTGGCCTGTTGTCTAATAAAGGAATCTTCTTTAATAGTAATGAAATGGGAAATAATGTTTATTCAACCCACTCTAACCCAAATCATAATGTTTCTTATGGATGTTCTTTTGATACCATTAATGAATTCCATTGTAATATTATCCCACTTACATATTGGGAGGAATAGTCCTGCAATAACCCAATAGAAAATTTTCACACCGTCATCAGTTGCTCACATGCCAAGCGCATGTATTCTAGTTGGAAATCTCAATTTTCTTATTATGAAAGAAATAATGATCAAGTACCTATACATTAAAGTTATTACAATATGTATATAGAATATACCGATATGATGTTCATCAATCAAAAACATCATTATATCTAAGATATATGGGAGACATATCCTTGTATGACATTTTCTTACATATTCATAATCAATATTGAACATTGAAAACATAGAATTTTTCGTATCCACTAACTTATTTTTTACCAATGGATCTTCTATTTGAGATCTATCATTCTTCTATAGAAATTATGGTTGAGATACCATTTTGGATTGGATTGAAAATTTTCATTCCCTCATGATTCTAATTTAAAAAAACTACACGGTCCTTGTTAAATACAAATCTATAAATAATCATTATTACTAGAACAAGAGAGTCTTTCCTACTTAATACATCAATGATTTTTATTTTATTTTTAGGGGTGATAATGAAATGAATAGTCATTCACTTTAAGAATATCCAACCAAATCCTATTTCTCATTTTCAATTCATTTTTCATGAATATATAATTAACAAATTGGTGATCTTTGGATATATCACATTTCTCCCCATAAATATTGTGCCTCCATGTTTTTAGAGAAAAAATAACTGCATCTTGCTCTAGTTCAATCAGATGATAATATTACTGGTGAGGGTTTAATCATAAAGAGAAATAAGTGATCACCTTTTCATTATAAATGAGGAAACACCCAATCTATTTCAGATATTCATCATTATAAATAACAATAACTTCTTTGATACATTCTAGTGTTAAAACATGTGCAATTAACAATATCTTGTATAGTTCATGGAAAATTTATTCACACTCATCTATCTGTAAGAACATAATTTCATTTTTAGTTAACATGGATAGTGGATTTTAAACACGTGAATTTCATTTCAAAACGTCATATAAAATCTTTCTAAAAAGTAAATGATGAATCTCAATTACTATTCTTGGATTAGGCCACTCTTTTACAACCTTTTTCTTGGTAGGGTCAACTAATATACCTTCATTAGTTAAATTTTTTCCCAAGAAATAATATTTTTTCAACTACAATTAACATTTTATGAATTTTAAAATCAGTTTCCTTTTCCATAGATTTTTCAATAAAATCCTAAGATGAACTTTATACCCCTTCCAACTTTTGAAATATATCACTATATCATTAATAAAAATAATAAAAAAATAATCATGATAGTCCATGAGAAATAAATTCATCATATAAATATATATATAGTGTAGGATCATTATTCAATTTAAAGGGAACAAAAAAACTCAAAACACCCAAATATTTTTTGGAAGGAAGTATTTAGAATATTTTTTTCTTCACCCTAAATTAATGATACCCAAATTAGAGGCCAATTTTGGATGAGAATTTAGAATAATGAATATGACCGATTAAGTCATCATTCTTTGGGACATGGTACTAATTATTCACTGGTATCCCATTGTTTTCTCTATAATCAATGGATATCCACATTGATACATCCTTCTAATTTACAAGGAAAAAATTTTCTTCCTATGGAGACACACATGGTTAGATAAATCAATTCTCGAAATGATCTTATTGAATTTTCATCAATTCCTCTAACTCCAAAATTTCCTTTTTATATAGGGTCATCGATATCATAATGAATCTAGTTTTGAGTTCATTGGAGAACTCAACATATATTTGAATGGGAGGTATATGTACCACATTATGGAATACATTAATGTATTCCTCAATGATAGAGAAATTTTCAATCATTATTCAGTCATTTCCTTCTCTATCATCATTAGTCATATCCATTGAGAGGGATATATGATGTTCTTGTAGACAAATATATCATAGAGATATCTCTAAATTTAAATTCAATGTATGTTTTATATTCAAGAATGTAAAAAGTTACTTATATCAGTAGTTGATCTTAGCATTATAATTTGAGGCCCGATCTATCCAGAGTATAATATTGAATTACACCCTGGGTGTGGCTACCAGATATCCAATTATATATTACTAACCAAGGTTAATACTAGAGACTTTGTAGACTATTGATCATAAGATAATCCCTACATGAGTATGGATTGATCATTATACATTAACAATATTATGGATTACAAATATATTCTTTGAAATCATGGATATATTAGAGGAATTCATAGAATCATAATAAAAAATGTACTTCCTAAATTTGAGTACACAATGAGTTTACCAATCAACACATCATTTGGAGCCTCTACATTGACTACCATGATATAAATTGTCCGACCTTACTCTCCTAAACAATTTTGAGGTTTATGGTGATTTCCCTCCATTATCTTATGATTTGGAAATTGAATAGATATTTTCCCATGCTGTCTACACTTGAAACATTGATCTTCTAGCTAGGCCTACAATATCTCCCCATTTACGTTACTGTTCTAATATTGATGCTTCACTGTATCATGACATTTCTATTCTATATTTACATATCATCCACACTTTTAGCACTTTCCTATAACATGAAATTATTTCCTTGAATGCTTCCGACCACATTTGAATCACATGACACAATTTCGTTCTTCCTTACTCATTAAAAAATTTCATCCCTTAGTTTGGCACTATTTCTCTTTTCATTCAATTTCACCTATGTGACAACTATGTTACTGAAAACTACAATTAATAATTTATATAAATCCCCAATATCTCCTCATTTCTTTCATATTATCAATTTCCCAAATTCATTGGAATATATGGTCTCATTTCACCAAAAATATATATCATCATTTCCAGTTATGTCTTTTACAATGGTAGAGTGTATCGAGTGTGTCTTGAAATTTCCATCTCATTTCTTCCTACTGATTAATTTTCATTCGACTTTAGATAAATCAATTCCTTCAATTTTTCTTCATTGAATGAGGAAAATATATATTGAGAAATATTATACTAAACCCTTCCCACTCCATAACAACAATATCCCTTATTTGATTCATGTTTCTTATCATTATCCACCACTTATCTGCCACTACTTCTAAGTGGTACAATTCCAAGGTTTTTTATCTCAATATGAGTAGAAGAGTAAATAAAATCAATTTTCTATAGAGTTAATATAGTATAGAGAGACCAATGGGTTGATAAATACAATATAATATGTTGTGGATTGATTCCTAAGGAACTCAATGTAAAGTTGTACCCTTTGAGGTGAATATGGTTTATCTACATGAATAAATTTATTATTTAAAAACAAATTTATTTTCTTCTATTAAATTTTTTAAATTCCATATATCATTGAAAAGTCATCAATTCATAATCTATTTCACTAATCATTTACTTGGCCCCTCATATTTACATCCATTTTTAAAAAGAAGTAAAAGTTAGTGGTAAATGTGTTACAGTAAAAAAAGTATAATTCTAATGGAGTGTGAATCATAAATCATCATCCTTAAATATGTCTTTAATATTTTATAATAACAATTAAATTTTTTATATATCCATCATAATGGTTCATAAAATTATTTTTATTAACAAGAAAAAAACCCCAGCAGTGTCTGACATGGTGTTACAAAAGGACCATTATCATGAACCAGTTTCTGATTGAGTCAAGATAAATGTGGAGTTTTATAGTGTTAAATCTAGGTACATCGATACCAGAGACACATCAACTTATAGTATCCATATATGGTTTTATTTTTAGAGGACCACTTACTTTATAATCACAAAAATATTAAGATGTTTTCTAATATTTAGACTTTTTTCAAGGGTTCTTACTATATATTCGAATTCATAATTTCAATAAATAACTTAATAAATATTTTATACCAAGTATGATATACTTACTTGTTATTACACATATTTTAATTAAATATGATTAAATAAAGGATCCTTTAATTTTATGTTTCTTGTAAATGAGATACATAATACATGATAGAACAAAACATTATCCTAAATACAAAAAAACTATGCCTTCATGGGGTAAACCAATGATACATTTGTGGAATATCATTTTTAAGGGGTATACCTCAAATTAAAGGGGTGAGAATAATTAATTTTAAGGGAATAAAAAAAATGGATAAAAAGTATGTGATCATAAAAAATATCAATAAAAACACGAGGCATAATAATAAGGCACACAAAAGAGGAATATCATAACAATGTAAACATGAATAATAACAAGGAAATGTGGATATGATATTTAAATGAGACACTGAAAATCATATCTCTATGTTTTATCACCACAGTTTCGTTAATGAAAATCCATAAGGCTATTCACCTAGACATCGTAATAATGGCAGGTATAGAGATTAAATTCCTTACCCAATGCATTGGATCAATATCCAAGAGAAACATTAATATGTATTGATTTTATTTTAGCGAAATATATCATAACTAATCATTTTATTAATATCCCCTAGAGAATTAGAATGAGTTTCTTATTAAAATACAGATGTACAAAACTGATTAACGGCATGATAATTACAACTATTTTAAACCATGAAGAGGAAATGTTGGTTTCATATATGTATGACCTGAAATTAATAAATAATATAAAAACTAGGTGAATACCAATAAAAAATTGAGTTTTTTATTTATTTATGAAAATAAAATAAATATGAATTTCTCATGTAAGAGATAGAAATTTGAAATGTAATTTTAGCATCATGTTATTTATAAAATGTGAATATAGAAGAGAATAAAATGAGGTATAAAAACATACCCCATCGATAATGGACTATAAATATTGCAATGGGATTATATAATGTGGAAAAAAATATTTCTTTTAAAAAATTTTAAGACATACTAGATAAAAACTGAACATAAATGAAAAGAGTTGGGGTGTTTTCCCTTACCTAGGAGAGTAACTCATAATTCATGAGAATTGGAACATAGGGGGATTTATGAATCCTTTGGGGGCTCATTAGGATGATAAATATCCATAACGTTGAGGAGGATGGGTTGACTGTAAAGGAGAATGGTGAAATGGGTGGGTGTTTATAGTAAAAGAATAAGCATTGTTTAATAATTTCTAAATATAGGTCTTTGAAATCTTGATTGTGGAATGTGAAATACCATAAGACTATACATGTTTTTTACACATAGTTTTTCAAAATAAAGTGAAATTTAATAATATTTTTATATATTTTAACTAAAAACCAATATTTGTAAGCATTTGGATATGGAATATTTAAATTTCAACCAAATAATGCATTAAAAATTAAATATTCTATTTTAGACATTGGACAATCACTTCAAGGTTTGGAAATTGATTAAAATATATTAAAATAATTAATATTAATGAAATTAAATTTTTTAAATAATGGATTGTGGTTATTTTATTATTATATCATTATGAAAAAATATTATGTCATAAAATATAACGAATACCCAAATCTGTAAATTTACTATTCATTGAGAAATTATTGTATTATTCAAAATTAACAAAAATTAAACCGATCATAATTTTTTTCTTGCATATTTAAAATATAATGTTAATTTTATTAGAATAATTCTCAAAATAAGATAATTTTATCTTAAAAATAAAAAAATCTATTTTTTTGGAAAATAACAGTTTCACGGCATGATCAAATTTTCGACACATATTAAAATTTACATGGACAATTTAAAATTATTTTATAATATATATTTCAATAAAGGTGTTTTTAAAATTAAATTAAATTAAAAAAAATAATATTTAGGATACCTTTTTTTGTTATAATAGTTTATATATTTTCTAGAAAATTATAATTATGATTTATTTATGTCTAAAATTAATTTATCAATTTCATCTCAACAAAGAATATATATTTTTAAGAAACCAATTATTAAGGGAAATTTTTAAAAAAAATTATTTATAATAATGAAATTACAATTAAGGTTTTGAAGCATGTCACGACATGACCCATTATGGGTCTAGAGCCCATCTAACACAATCCATCCACCATATACCTGGGGATGGTGACTGTAAATGAAGGCACAACGAACATGTGGAGGCCATTTCCTATGAACATGTACACACACATGTAGTCAGCTCAATTAAAAAGTTCATAGTGAAAGAATTAAAAGATACAATACTGCTATATATAAACCACAAATATGCATCGACCTCTAAACATTAAAAGTATAAAAAAGTAAACAGAAATGTGAAGGGGAAAACACACGCCCAACAAAATGATGCACCATAACCATGCAACAACTTGAATGTAAAAAAATATGTGGGATCCCCTCTCTTTGAACCGACTCTATGACCACCATACATGGTCCAAGAACTTTTATCCCTATTCTCCTCAGAAGTCACGATCAAGTTTTTCTTCGTCTATAAGGGAACACCAAGTGTGTGAAAAAACCAAGTACGGTTGAACATAATGATATTCAATAGGATGGCCCGAAGGATAAGGGGAGTAGAAAGAGAAGTACCAATGAGGAGAGCAGTAGGTAGAACAATGTATAATTATAGAGTAGAACTCAACCCAACAACATAGTAAATTATTCCCTTCCAAACATAGGGAGATATAAATAATAAGAATATGAACTTCTCATCGAGTATTCACTACCTTTAGTTTTAGTGTAGGCTCATCCAACCATGAGGTTCTAGACACAAAAATGACACGGCACATCTACCGTGTATCCTCCTCTCTGGGAAGCAGAGTATACAAACCCCAAGTAGTAGGAATTGGAAATAAGATATATATATATATATATGCTCAGTCAAAAAAACCCATAAGATAGAGTAATAGGATATACATATCACAAGAGAATCCTAGAAAAAGTTAGTCATAAACCTTTCTATAATTATCAATCGATGCCTAGAATCCCACACATATTTTCCAAACAATAAGTGAAAGATGATCAATCACTGCACCATAATACTATCCACATTGGGTGGGCCTATCTCACCCTCGCGGTTTTAGGATGCATCACAAGAATGTGTCTTTGTGGAAAAGAACCCGTCTTTCATGAGTGTCTAATGTCATGTCAAAGGATGCCTCATTTTTGGCTACATAGTGGAGAGATTATCTCAAGGTCGAAAACCCATGTCCAGCCTATCCAAAGGGTTCTACTTTAGTGTCATTGAGGACCAATCTCCCTCTCGACGAGAGAGTTATACTCAAAAAATATCAATGACCCATGTCCATCCTAGTTGGAGGGTTTTAATATAGTGTTATTGAGGAACCATCCCCATATTGGTAGGAAATTTCCACTATAGTGCCCTCGAGGACCCATCCCTAGTCAGGCATGAGGTTTGTACACAAATTTTGTCGAGGACCCATTCTTAGCCTAGATATAGGGTTCCACTATAGTGTTGTCGAGGACCCATGCCCAACCCAGCAAGAGGTTTCCACTCTAATAGCATCGAAGAATTACTCTAGCCATGCCTATTGGATAGTACCTCAAGAAGACCATTATGATTACCAAAATCCAGTCTCATTGAAAGGTAATCCAACTACTGCTCCAGTGATTCTTCCTAATCGATGTCATAAATGAGCATCTCTTCCTACCCATGTTATTCTCGGAACATTGAGCATCACCTTGGATAGTCATCACAATCATAACCTCTCACGTCGTATCTCAAAACCCACTAAAGAGGGCATCATCATGTTCTATGTGGAAATACACTCCTGATAGTCTAATCGCATGTAAAAATCTAATTCAAATGAAAAAGATAAAATAGTTATAATATTTTTAGAGTAGTACACAATGTATGTGGGGTCCACATGTTGAATGGCCCACTATAAATGTACCTAGACATACTAGGGTACTAAAATATGAACTAGTATCCGCAAGGAATTCCAGCATTCTCCCAGAGTACTTGAAACCTTTAACCAAAAGGATGATGATTTCACATAGCATTATACCAATCCTAAGGGATAAAAATTGATTCTACCAATAAACCCTTTTAAAACACCCCTAGATAACCAAATTAATCACAAATTAGTGATCCTTGTGAAAAAATTCAAATGGTCAACTATTCAATTGCTCAAATAAGACTCTCAGTGAAGAAACTACATTTCATAGTATTGTTCACAAATGGTATTTCATGGGACCCATTCTATAATCATGAAACACATCAAATGGATTATTCCATTTAAATTCTCTTAGAAAATCATATGGTATTGGCTATTCATCCATCCCAAATAGACTCCTGGGATGAAATTGTGTTCCACTGCATTGTACAAAATTTGTTCCCTGTGTGGCCAATGACCCAATCCCGAAACACATCAAATAGATCACACTTTTGTGATCCCATATAAAAATCACATGGGTTCATCTATTTACGTTTCCAAATATGACACCTTTTGAAAATGTGACATTTCATTACAAATGCACAAATTGGGTCTCATGGGCCCCAAACCCCAAAATTCGATTAGAATGTCAGCCTCTAGTCTTGAAAATTCATCATCAACTCTAGGGTTGCAACACCACTGATGGAATTTCAATTGGACGCCGTATGTAATCATATGGTAAGATGAATATTTTCCAACTATTAATAATAATAATAATTATTATTATTAAAACTAAATGTTTTGTTCCCCCAACCATCATGCTTAAGAGAAAATTCATCAAAACGGATTCAAAAGGTCTGCCTCAAATCGAGGGTCGCATTCCAACCGACATCATGTGAAGAAAAACCGTTGATTGGGATATACAAGTTTTTTAATAAACCCCTTGTCCAAACTAACGGGACCGACCATTACTCTTCCTATGGTGCAAAAAACATGAATCTGAGCATAGACCAGGAATACTTTGGATGAGAGATTCATATATATGGGACTTTATCAATGATCATATATTGTTTGATCATGGTGAAAATTTTACCATCGAATAATAATGAAGAATCTGAAGAACACAAGGAAAGAGAGATCCTGAATTAAAATAAACGATGGTCATTGTTAGTTCAACCACCAAAAAAGGATTTAAAAGCATAGAATCACAACAGAAGTTGGAATCAACTAAAATTGATTCAATCATGGGCTGTAGAATCCAAAATATAAATCCTATCTCAAATTCAGATCCATCATCATTTTCATTACGCTCTGATCTAATAGATCCAACATTTTCTTCATGAACTGTTGATGTTTGGAGGTCAAATCATGGTCAACTGGAGCTATGTCGTTCGAGAGAGAAATGATCCAACCCTTCCTCATATTTCCGATCCATGGTACAATTTGAGAGTTATTTGGGTGTGATCAATTAAATGAATGAATTAATAAATTAACTCATCCATTTAATGTACCTCTAATGATCGAGGGGTATGAATGTCCCAAGCGAACGTAATTTTTTCCATTCCTTGGGTAAATACCACATTCCTAACCCAAAAATAGTTTTTGATTTCTGGTCTGATCAACCATTTAATAAATATCATATTTTCATCAGTTGAATAGGACAAAAACAATTAATATTATTTTATAATTTATTATAGGAACATTGGGCCTCAGAATTTCCAGTCATCTCAGCACCGAGGCCTAGAAGCATATGTATAAATATTCCAAAGTCTTTCAAGGAAAAATTAAAAGGCCTCTACATTATTCCCTCCCCCAATATATTCATACTCAAAAAGAAAAACTTTGGAAAACAACATGGGATACTGAGCTCATACATGGCTCTCCCACTCCTAAGAAAACCGTCACAGTAGCATCTTGGCATAGCACACAAATCGAAGGGACGTTTAGTCCTTATATGGTCTCCTCATGCTGATGTCAGGTGTTGGAACATGCACATGCCTCCTCAGCTGCAAGACCCTGAAGACTTCACACACCCACTCTAACTACTGGGAAAGTTTATGGGGGTACACAACCTTTCCATCTCTTTGCACGGTCCCGAAATGAACAAAAAAACTTGGGGATAGTTTACATCCCTATAAAAACTTCTTCATTTCATGTTGCGACTATAAAAAAAATTTGTACCAAGAAAATGATCTCATTATTCCCTCCTTAAAAATATCTATATGGTGACACACCTAAGGATATCTGGTTACACAAGACTTCACATTTGATGTCTCAAAATCGATACTCTCTATCATGCATGGGAAGTGTGTTGAGTCAATAAGGTTTTCCTTATGAATTTTCCTTTCCTTCTTGTTTTGAAAATCACAAACACCTTATCTTTAAGAAAATATCTTTTACAATGAAAATTTATTTTATAAGGAAAATCACTTTTGTATGAAAAATTATCCTTATCATATTTTCATCCATATTTTTCTTAAGTACGAGATTCAGATTCATTTCTTTTTTCTCGGAATTGTTTGAAACTTTGATATGAAGTATTCTATTTTAGGATCCAAATTATAGATAAGAACTGTAATAAAGATTCACTCCGAAATCCAGAATGAGAACTGTGATAAGGTTTCATTCCGAACTCCGGATACGAACTCTGATTAAGTTCTACTCCAGATTCAGGATACGAATCCTTATGAAGTTCGACAACGAATTCTCATTACGGATTCTGATGATGAATTCTCATTAGGAATTTTGATGATGAATTCTCATTATGAATTCTGATGACGAATTCTCATTATGAATTCTGATGATGAATTCTCATTACGGATTCTGATGACGAATTTGCATTCTGAATTCTCATTCCGAATTCAACTATTAAACAGAATCTGATCATCTTTGTTTTATACACTCCGAATTTATTTAGACTCTGAAAATTAATTTGTTTTAGACTCCGAATTTTCATTTTGCTTACGTTGTTATAATTTTTCTACTCTTTAATATTTCTTCTCTCACTCCGAACATTCACTCTGAATATTCACTCCAATCTTTTTAAGACTTAAAACGATGTCGTACATTCCGTTTCACTTATTTTGTAATAAAACGATGTCGTCTATTTTGTTATAAACTAACCGTTGGCTAAGTTACACGTGTACAGGTCCCTCGGAATTTCATGGAAAATATGACCATTGGAAGAGGGAGTTGACCGTTGGAATTTGCCTATAAATAGGAGCTCATTTTAAAGAGCTCAAAATGACAATGAAGTTGATCAATATGGAGACCACACACTGCTAAGGTGATTTCTAGAGAGAGAAAGCTTTTCATGCCTTATGCGTACTGAACCGATCGTTCATGTTTTTGCTTCTTGAAACTCCGAATTTTGGTGATTACATTCGAGGACTTCCGGGGATAGGAAGATATAGGTTTCCAACACCTTGAAGTTGAGGGCTTCCTTGCTGAGGAAGACAGAGGTTTCCAACTACCTTGAAGTTTAGGTCTTGCGGGGATAGCAAGACAGAGATTCCGATATTCGTATCGAGGGCTTACCCTGGTGTGGGTAAGACAGACTTTCTTGAAAGTATAAATCAAGGGACCTTTATCCAAGGTTGTTGGATACCCTTCACTTTGTGTTAAAAGACTTATATCTTGTTACTTGAAGTTTTACTACTTGTTTATTTCCACTGCATTTTGTATTATAATTAAAGTATAACTTTCTTATACATCCTTACTTGTACCCTGTTTCATTGTGATTTTATACGCTTTAAGGTAGAATCTCATAATGTAATATTTTGTTAAGTTTCAATTTCTGGACCATATTTCCGGAATCTACTTTTGGAATCTCTTTCCAAGTTTTCATTTGGTATTAGAGGTGTTGTGAATTTTTTTAGTTTAATCCTTGTTATACTTATCCCTTTCCTTTGCTTAAGGAAGACACAGTTATTCATAACTAACTTTAAAGGTTCCAAAGGAATTTTTAAAGTATACAATTCTCCCCCCCTCTGGTATATTGAGCATCTACATCATTATTTAGATCCTACAATTAGTATCAGAGGAGGTCTCTAAAATACTTGTACTCACGTATAAGTCTTTCTTGCACACTTTATCATTCCGAACATTCCCATTCCGAACTTTCTCATTCCGAACTTTGTCATTACAATCTTTTTCTACTAACAAGTTTGTGTGCCAAACGTTTATAAGTATGGAAGGAATTAATGTTGGTTCTATTGATAATCTAAATCCTACAAGACCACCAATCTCTGATGGTAAGGATTATGAGTACTGGACAGATCGAATAAAGACTTTTGTTATCAATACTGGAGTAGACAATTTTTTTATGCTTACTGGAGATTATAAAATTCTTGATAAGGAAGTTCGAACTTTTACTAATCAAGAAAAGCAAGAGTATCAACTCAATTATAAGGTACCCAATACCTTACATTGTTCATTAACTAGAAATATATATAGCCAAATTTATTCTTGTGAAGCAGCTAATTATATCAGGAAGAAGATAGAGGTTACACACTTTGGAACATCTAAGGTGATTGAGACTAGGAGAGCTATGCTTAGAGCTGAATATCATGGCTTCAATTTTTCTTATGGAGAACCAATATGTAAAGTTCAACAGAGATTTATGACTATTTTCAACAGCCTATAGTCTATGGGAGATAAAGCATTAGATGATGAAGCACTTGTGGATAAGATAATTGATATCATGCCTAATGGGCGGGAATCCAAAAGAACTGCTATAGATGAGAACTGGAAGGTCACTCAAATTTCTCTTGATGTGTTATTTGGAACTCTTCTCCAACATGAAACCAGAATGAAGAGCGATGCTGACAACATCAAAAAGAAAAATGGAAATCGTATTTTTTCTTTTAAAACAACATCAAATCATATGAAAGCTAAGACTCCTGAGAGAGTAACCAGATCCAAGTCTAAGAAGATGGTAGTTCAATCAGATTTTAGTGAGAGTGAAATATCAGAAAATGAATTAGAAAATCTTGCTGGAAGGATGAACAAGATAGATGGCCAGAGAAATTTCCAATCCAAGTATAAGAAAAAGGACAGGAAAGATAAGAAATATCGAGAAGTTACTTGTTATGAAGGCAATATAGCTCGACATATTAGACCAGATTTCCCTTTGCTCAAAAAGAAATAAAGGAAAGAATGGTATTCAGACAGGAACGGAAAGAAGTAATATAAAGCCAAAGCTAATAACGGTCTGAAAGCTAATGATACCTGGAGTGCCAGTGGTGGTGATTCTTCAGATGAATCATCTGATTACGAATCTTCAGGACAGAAGAATCTTGGTCTTATAGCCAAATTACCTATTGATATTCATTGCTTTGTGGCTAAGGTACGAAATGCTGAATCATTGACCAATGTTTCTTTAAATTCAAATGATTGTAAGTATTATAACTCTTCTGATGAAGAAAATACTTTACCTACATATCAATAAGTCTCTAGGTTTGTTGAACCTTTTGAAATTGATAATTACAAACTCAATAAGAAACTTGATAAGGCAAACTCTAGGAATTCTATTCTTACACAACAGATATCAGATCCTTCTAAAGATTTTGATAGGAAAAATGAAGATTTTGAAAGTATTTCAAAAAACCTTGAGGAAGTAAGTTCTGAGAAGAACAAACTTTCTAAAGAATCAGAAAAATTAATTTCTAAGAAAAATATTTTTGATCCTTGCTCTAGTTCTAAAACTAATGATTTTGAGTATAAAAACTTGGTTATAAAACTCAAGTCTGAAATTTTTTCCTTAAAGAAGTGTTTATCAAACTTTACCCATGGTAAGAATTTTTTTTGATAAAATGTATTCCCAAATACGACCTTTAAGAAATAAATCCGGATTTGGTTATACCCATGAAAAACCAATTTTCTGTAACAATTATTTTGTTCCTCAAAATGCCCCATTTTGTACCAAGTGTCAATGTGGTGGTCACTGGGCAAAGAATTGTTCCTTAAAAAAACCCAATCTCTAGGATTTCACAAAGCTTATTTCTCTAAGAAGATGTGGGTACCTAAAATTTTGTTATCTAGAAATCTCAGATCCAAACAATTTTGGATTCCAAAAGTCTAATTCTCTTCTTGATTTCAGGAAAATAAAGAGAGTATCAGCAACAATACATGTTACATGGATAGTGGATGTTCCCGGCACATGACTGGTAACAAAAGATATTTTGAAAAGATTATAAAAACGAAAGGAGGAAAGGTAATTTTCGGAGATAATGCTAAGGGTGAGATTGTTGGTATTGATAATATTGTTCTTTTAGGTAAAACTTTGATTTCAAATTTTCTTTTTGTTAAGGGTCTTAAGAACAGCCTCATTAGCATAAGTCAGTTATGTGATGAAGGTTACCTTGTGAATTTTAGGAATGATAAGTGCTTAGTTCACAATTCCAAGGAAGAATTTATTCTCTCAGCCAATAGGCAAGAGAATGTTTACACCTTGAACCTAGAGGACCTCAAGAGTCAAGATTTACCTTGCCTAAGTGCAATGGAAGATCATTACTGGTTATGGAATAGAAGACTAGGTCACTGTAACCTTAGGAACCTATGCAAACTCTCTAAGAAGAAACTAGTTAAGGATCGACCAGAGCATAGATTTGATTCTTCTAAAGTTTGTAATCCTTGTCAATATGGAAAGAAACATAAATCTAGTTTTAAATAAATAGGTGAAGTCTCAACAACTGATGCATTACAGTTAGTACAAATGGATCTTTTTGGTCCAACACAAACTGGAAGTATTGGAGGAAAATACTATGTGTTTGTTCTAGTTGATGATTACACTAGATTTACATGGGTCTATTTTCTATCAAAGAAGTCTGAAGCTTTTTCTTATTTCAAAAGTTTTAGAGCTCAAGTTAAAAATGAGAAAAACCTTCCTTTGAAAAATAGTCATAGTGATCATGGAGGATAATTTTAAAATTCTGATTTTGAAACTTTTTGTAGTAGAAATGGTATTACTCACAATTTTTCGTCACCTAGAACTCCTCAACAAAATGGTGTAGTTTAGAGAAGAAATAGAATATTTCAAGAGATAACTAGAACCATGTTGAGTGAATATTCTATATCTAGACATTTCTGGGCTGAAGCTGTAAGTACTGCTTGCTATACTATATATCGAGTTTTGATTAGAACTTTTCTTAATAAAACTCCTTATGAGTTATGGAATGGTAGAAAACCATGATTATCCTACTTCATGGTTTTTGGTTGCAAAGTATTCATTCTTAATACTAAAGATAACATACATAAATTTGCACCAAAATCTGATGAAGTAATTTTCTTAGGTTATTCCACAACTTCTAAGGCTTATAGAGTTTTTAATAAAAATACATGTATTGTTGAAGAAACAGTACATGTAAAATTTGATGAGTCTGATCCTTTTGATTTTAAACCATCCCAGCCTACATCCTCGGATGTGTTTTCAAATACTGATTGTCAACCTTTTATAGAATAATCTTCTGATAAGGATAATGTTCAAGAAGATATTCCTGAAACATTTACCCCAGAAGACTTTCTACCCTATGTTGATGAACAGGCTTTTCAAAACCCAAATCAGGCGTTTCTTAAGAATCATCCCAGTTATAGTATCATCGGTGATGTAAATAAACCTGTAAGGACTATAAGTTTCTTACGAAATGAAGTAGAACATCTAGCATTTAATTAAAAATTAGAACCTAAAAGCACTGATGAAGATTTAAGTGATGATGATTGGATCAAAGCCATGCAAGATGAACTAAATGAATTAGAAAGGAATAAAGTCTGGACCTTGGTTGAAAGACCTATGGAAACTTCTGTTATTGGAGTAAAATGGGTCTTCAGAAATAAATGTGATGAAAATGGAGTCATAGTAAGAAATAAATCTAGACATGTTGCTAATGGTTATAATCATCAAGAGGGAATAGATTAGGAAGAAACCAATGCTCCAGTAGCTAGACTTGAATCTATTCGTATTCTACTTGCCTTTACAGCATTCTTTAATTTTAAACTTTTTCAAATGGATGTGAAATGTGTTTTTCTTAACGGTTATGTTCAAGAAGAAGTTTTTGTTGAACAACCTCCTGGATTTGAAGATACAAAACATCCTGATTATGGTTTTAGTCTTACCAATGCTCTGTATGGACTTAAAAAAGCCCCACGAGCATGGTATGATAGACTCACTGGATTTTTGCTTCAAAATAACTATGTTAAGGGAAATTCAGATCCAACCCTTTTTATAAATAACGATAAGAAAAATGTTTTGATTGTCCAAATTTATGTTGATGACATCATATTTGGTTCAAATCAGCAATCTTTGACTGACTCCTTTGCAAGTCTAATGAAATATGAGTTTGAAATGAGTTTGATGGGTGAGTTAACTTTTTTCCATGGTTTTCAAATTTATCAAAAACCAGAAGGAACCTACAAATCTCAATATAAGTATATTAAAGATCTTCTTAAAAAGTATGGATATGAAAACACTAAGAGTATAAGTACTCCTATTGGTACCTCAAACTCTTTAGATCTTGATGAATCTGGGAAACCATTAGATCAAACATCCTTTAGAGGTATGATAGGAAGTCTACTATACTTAATAGCTAGTCGACCAGACTTAATGTTTTCAGTATGCTTATGTGCAAGATATCAATCCAATCCTAAGGAATCCCACTTAAGGGCAGTAAAACGAATATTTTGCTACCTTAAGGGAACCATAGATCTAGGATTATTTTATACTTCTGGAAATGATTTTATCCTAAAAATATATTCTGATACTGACTTTGGTGGATGTAGAATGGATAGAAAAATTTCATCCGGAACTTTTCATTTCTTAAGAGATTCATTAGTTTCTTGGTCTTGCAAGAAAAAACATTCTGTAGCACTCTCCACTGCTGAAGTTGAATATGTAGCAGCTGGAAGTTGTTGTGCTCAAGTGTGATGGATGCAACACACACTCACAGACTATGGCTTGAGTTTTACTAAAACTCAAATTCTGTGTGATAACACAATTACCATTTCCCTTAGTAAGAACCCTGCACATCAATCTCGTAAAAAACACATAGATATGAGGCATCACTTTCTTAGGGATCACACACTTAAAGGAGATATTATTCTTAAGTTTATCGGAACACAAGATCAACTTGATGATATTTTCACAAAATCTTTTCCTTCTGATAGATTTGAATACATTAAACATATGTTTGGAATGATTACCGTAAGGTAATCCTTCTTAATTAAATTTCTGTTAAAAAAGTCTCCTTACAGTAATAAACTCATTTTCATAGGGGGAGTACATTTGATTGTTAGAGTAACTAAATTTTTCAAAGTTATTTTTTCAAAATTTTTGGAACTAATATTCTAGAATGGGAATTTCCGGAACTAAAATTTTCCAGAATGGATATTTTCATATAGAAAACTTCTGGAATTGAATGTTTCGTATTGAAAACATCTGGAATGGAAAATTTCATATCAGTATTTTCATAACAGGATTTTTGTACCAAATCTTTCATAATGAGTTTTTCATTTTCAAATTTTGAAATGAAATTTTCATACTGAGTTTTCCGTACGGAGTTTGTTTTTCGTAGTGAGTTTTGTAAACCTTGTCGTTTTGTAGTAAAGATTTTTTCGTAGTATTCTTAAGAATGTTACTAATTACGAATAATCCTCCTAAGCCAATCTAAAAGGTATGATTTCCTTACTCAAGTTTTCGTATTCATACTTTACTTACTGTCATTTTCTTATGTTTTGTTTTCGGATTATAATTTTTTTAATTCGCTGTTTTAATAAAAACCTCAAAAGATCGGATTCAAGTTTTCTTGAGAATTGGTTTTCGACCGTCAGATCTGATCTCAGCTTGTCACAACCGTTCGATCAACTGTGGAAAATGAACTGTTTTCTCTTTGCCTATATAAAGGGGACAACAAATAGTTTCCCCACATCGGTTTTCATGCTCCAGTGCCTCGAAGCTCTGCCTCTCTGTTTTAAGACCGTTCCAAACTTCAGCTTTCTCCGTTCTGAACTTCTCAGAGGTCTTCAAATCCAAATGTCTGTAGAAGAATATTCTCAAGACATGTCTTCCTCTAAGCTGATTTCTAAGTGGTTAGTATAGAGAGATAGGCTTGTCCATCCTGATTTCTTCAACATGTATGACTCTCTTATTTCCACGAATATTAAGCTTACTGTATGGGATGATATTGTAGTGTGAAATCATGGGAATCAAGATGAAGTGTATTCAGATTTACTTATAGAATTCTATGAGACAATTTCCTTCTTTATGGAAAATGACAGGGAGAAGTTTTCGTTTAAGTCTTATGGAAAGACTTATAAACATTCATGTGTAATGGCAGCTAGCTTGGTAGGGCTGACCTAAGAAGGAGAAGCTGAGTTCATCTATCATGTTTTCCCGGATTCTAAGGGAAGATTCGACAAGGAAATGGCTTTGGAGACTCTCGGACTGTCAGATGATAATGCTCCGAAGATTGCTTCTCTATCTACAAATTTCCAGATTCTAGAGTTATGGGTACAAGGTCTTATCGTACCGGTAAAGGGTGACAAAGATAGTTTGAAAAAGAGTGAGATCTAAATCCTAGATTTTCTAATAAATCTGAGGAAGTTTAACCTGATGAAGCACATTCTCAATACTCTGGAGAATGTTAAGAAAGGGAATCTGAGAGCTCAGATCATAATGTATCCAGAAATCCTCTCAATGTTGATAGTTCGGTGCCTTGAGTCTTTCAAGGAGGTGTGCAAGTCTAAGCCAAGAGTTTGCAAAATTATGCTGGTGAGTGATGGTACACTCAAAAGGATGGATGTAGCCTTTGACAAGAAGACTGGTCAGTTTATTGATTTACCTACTCAAGAATAAGCTGTTCCAAAAGTTGATGATCTGGAATCCTCTAAGCCAGTATGGAAGAGAAATTTGAAAGAAGTTGAAATAGAAGCATAGAATCCCAAGTCTAAGTAAGTTCATTCCGCACCTCCAAAACCAATGAAGAAGAAAGCTTACCCAGATGAGGTAGTTGCTAAATGGAGGGAGATCAAAGAGAAGAGAGTGCAAGGGGAGCCTCAGTTTAGCTTGGATCCTGCGGAGGCTAAGGCCTTGAAGGAATGAACTGCGGATGAGATAGTAAAACAACTAAAAGAAAAGAAGCTTAAGAAGAATTTGTTTGAAGCAGAGGTAGCTCAGGAATTTTTTATGTTCAATGAGATGGTTTCAGCAAATATTCCGGTTCCGAGATCTTTTTCTTTGGAATCTTTACCTGAGACTCCAGGAAGGAACTCTATTGCTCTGGAAGAGGCAGTAGTTAATCCTGTTGATGAAGGTGATCAAGTTGAGCAAGAGGAAGAAGAAGAAGCTGTTGCTGAAGGAAGTGGTGAAACCGAAGATGTTTTAAAGCAAGTAGATGATTATAAGGGGACACCATCGGAACATTTATCACTTCGAACATCAGAAGCTGAATAATCAAAGCTAGTCACTCCAGCGATGGATGAGGAGAAAGGGGAAGAAGAAGTAGCTTATCATATAGAGGAAGAACAAATTCTACATAATATTTCTCAAATGGAGAATGTAGAGGTTGGTGCTCAGAAGGTTCCTGATGAGGAAGACAATGTTGTGCAAGTTTCTGATAGTGAAAAGAGAACTCCAGAACAGGACTCCATTCCAAAAAAGGACAAGGGAAAGAAACTTGTTGTTGATACCCCGAGCTCTGTGGTAGTAAAGAGAAGGGAATTTGGTGGCTCTTCTAAGAATAAGGTTGATCATTTTGAATAAGAATATTCTCCAAGAAAAATTTTGGATTCAGAGTCATCTTCGTTGGGGCATGACTTTGTTGTTCAGTCTTTAAAGAAGTTGGTGGGTACTATTCCAACTTTCTCAAGTATTGATTCAAGATGCCAGATGCTCCAACATGCTTTGAATCAGAAAACAGACTCTGTATCTATGTTTATGGACAAGTGTGTTGAAATAAAGGATCAGTTAAAAACTTTCTTTGTCGGCTATGAATCCCACAAATGATCTTGCAAGAGGATGACTAGTTGTTCGAGGAAGACTGTGGAAGAGATGAGGCTCTTTGATGAATTCCAAGACCATGTGAAGGATGCCTCTAAAACAGAAGACAGGAAGATAAATGAGCTTACTTCATTCTTTGAAGATAAGTTGACAGATGAAAAGAACTTCCGGATTCAAGAAGTCAGATATCTGAATGGGAAACTGAATTCTGTTTCTCAAAACTGGATGTTTGAAAGGGATCATCAGATTGAGTTTGAAGAGGAATTGAAGGCTCGGGAAGAAAAGTTTAAAGCTCAAGAAGAAAAGCTTAAAGCTCAGGAAGAAAATATTGAAGCACAAAGTGAACGAATTGTTGTGTTAGAGAAGCAAGCCAAGGAAGACCATAAAGACTTGAAGAAGATAAAGACTATTCTTAAGGGTCTCATGGCGAAGGAAAAAGATCCAAAATAGACAGATCCGATCATTTGTTGTATCTAAATTTCTTTGTTGCAGAGCTTTCAAAATTAATGAAATTTTTTGCTTGCTCGTTCCTTTTGTCATTTCTACTAATTTTTCAGGTACTTTGTTATATTTTCCATTCCCTCGAATTCTTTTTGAAAATCACAAATGGGGAGAAGGAAAAGATCTTAAGGAAAAATAACTCTAATAAGAGCTTATCTAAGGGGGAGTTTTTCATTAAAGAAGAAATTATTATTCGTAATGAAATGTCACTCCAGAAATCTAGAATATGATCCTTAGAGTTTCAAAGCCTAAGGGGGAGTTACTCGTATTCATCAATATCCTTAACTCAAAGGGAGATAAACATTAATGTTTTTCTTTCTTCATAGAATTTATTTTTCGTAAGGATGTTTGTGCTTTCCAAAAAGGGGGATATTGTTGAGTAAATAAGGTTTTCCTTATGAATTTTCCATTCCTTCTTGTTTTGAAAATCACAAACACCTTATCTTTAAGAAAATCGCTTTTATAAAGAAAATTGCTTTTATAAAGAAAAACGATTTTGTATGAAAAATTATCCTTATCATATTTTCTTCTAGATTTTTCTTAAGTATGAGATTTGGATTCATTTCTATTTTCTCGGAATTGTTTGAAACATTGATATGAAGTATTCTATTTTAGGATCTGAATTCTGGATAAGAACTGTAATAAAGTTTCACTACGAAATCCAGAATGAGAACTGTGAAAAAGATTCATTCCGAACTCCAGATACAAACTCCGATTAAGTTCTAATCTAGATTCAGGATACGAATCCTTATGAAGTTTGACAACGAATTCTCATTAAGAATTCTGATGATGAATTCTCATTACGAATTCTGATGATGAATTCTCATTATGAATTCGGATGACTAATTCTCATTACAAATTCTGATGATGAATTCTCATTACGGATTATGGTGACGAGTTTTCATTCCGAATTCTCATTCCGAATTCACCTATTAAACAAAATCTGATCATCATTGTTTTATACACTCCGAATTTATTTAGACTCTGAAAATTAATTTAGGTTAGACTCTGAACATTCATTTTTCTTGCGTTGTTATAATCTATCTACTCTTTAATATTTTATCTCTCACTCCGAACATTAACTCCGAATATTCACTCCGAACTTTTTAAGACTTTAAATGATGTCGTACTTTCTGTTTCACTTATTTTGTTATAAAACGATGTTGTCTATTCTGTTATAAACTAACCATTGGCTATGTTACATGTGTACAGGTCCCTCCGAATTTCATGGAAAATATGACCATTGGAAGAGGGAGTTGACCGTTGGAATTTGCCTATAAATAAGAGCTCATTTGAAAGAGCTCAAAATAACAATGAAGTTGATCAATATAGAGACCACACGCTGCTAAGGTGATTTCTAGAGAGAGAAAGATTTTAATGCCTTGTGCGTACTGAACCACTCGTTCAATGTTTTGCTTCGTGCAACTCCGAATGTTGGTGATTACATTCGAGGACTTCCAGGGATAGGAAGACAGAGGTTTCCAACACCTTGTAGTTGAGCGATTCCTTGATGAGGAAGACAAAGGTTGCCAACTACCTTGAAGTTGAGGGCTTGAGGGGATAACAAGACAGAGATTCTGATATTCGTCTCAAGGGCTTACCCTGGTGTGGGTAAGACATACTTTCTTGAAAGTATAAATGAAGGAACCTTTATCCAAGGTTTTTGGATACCCTTCTCTTTGGGTTAGAAGACTTATATATTGTTACATGTAGTTTTACTACTTGTTTATTTACGCTGCATTTTGTATTATAAGGAAAGTATAACTTTCTTACACTTCCTTACTTGTACTCTGTTTCATTTAGATTCTATACGCTTTAAGGTAGAATCTCATATTGTAATCTTTTGTTAAGTTTCAATTTCCGAAACCATATTTTCGGAACCTACTTTTGGAATCTCCTTCCAAGTTTTCATTTGGTATTAGAGGTGTTGTGAATTTTCTTAGTTTAATCCTTGTTAAATGTAGGCCTTTCCATTGCTTAAGGAAAACACAGTTATTCATAACTAAATTTAAAGGTTCCAAAGGAATTTTTAAACTATACAATTCACCCACCCCCTCTAGTATATTGAGCATCTACAACATTATTTCAATCCTACAAAGTGAAAGAGTCTAATCTAATGATGAAATGAATATTTTACCATCCTCATCTACTAAGGTCATCTACATGGAATCCAAATACTCCAAAACATCATCTATTAGGAAAGCCTAGGATATCCTATTATGGGAATCCACTCCAATGTTTTAGTTCCCGGAACATAGAGTATCTATAATTCATAGTCCTATAATAATTTCAGCTTGTATCACCACATGAAGTTCAATCCTTTTTGGTTTGAGACCTACCTGAGACTTTGGTGGTCTGAACAAACCACAATGTGCTCTCCCAGATGGTAGCATCTCCAAACCTTCCATGTGAATAATTCATCTACAAGCACTAGATAGTGAGTAACATTATTCTGATCGTGGGGTCTCCATCACTTCAACCTATACTTGATAACTGTAGTAACAAGACTTTACATTGCTCTGACATGGTACCAACGAATATGGTAGGTGAGTGACCCCATCCATCATAAAGATGATATACATGAAAATTAGGTGGAATACCCCTTTCATCCATTACCATCTTGGATGGAGAGTAATCCCCAAAATAGGAACTCTCCGGATACCCCCAAGTGGCATCATTAGAAAAATAGTTTAAATAGTGAAAGTCTACTAGCAATGCTAGGACCTTATCTAAAACTCTACTACTTTAATCCACCCTAAACGTAGAGGTCATAGGGACTCATCCGCCAAACATCAATTCTATCTGATTTGGGCATCACAAATTCACCCTCATGGTTTTGATCACATCAATAAAATAGGTCTCGGTGGGTGTATAACCCCTCTTAATCATGAATTAAAAGCTATGTTGAACAAAATCAATACAGGGTTGCACCGACTCCCCACAACACCATGGTAACTCCATAAGCATGGAGATGGATGAAAAGAGTAACTCCCATAGTGTATAAAAAGTTCTATTTTAAGAGGTAGAAAATTTTGGGAGTGTACCTATTGTCATCTCACATGTTGCAGGATTGTATAGATCCACAACATGAAGCTACTAGCGGACCCTACCAATAGCTCCGAGAGCCTGATGTGGGGTTCTTAGGGGAGGTTGAAGGACCTCATAGTTGTTTCCACAAAAAACATTTCTTCCTACACCTCTACTAGCACCGCCTCCATAGGGGACACCCCATACACATCGATGTCTCTACCGTGGTGATCCATATGCTATCTATTTGGTGTTCTCAGCATGCCTAGTCAGGCAGTCTCATGCCGAGTGACCTCTCCCATCAAAATAAAAATATTGGTCCTCCTCAGCATTTACTCGCGCTCTTCGTTGTCTCATCCCCATACAATTAATTTCATAAGGCCAAATAATGGGAGGTATCCTACATTGATATCCTGTCGAATGACACCTAACAGCTGTTGAAGACTCCTTAGATCTATTATCCTCACTACCACAACTAGATGTATGGTGTCCCTCTAAAATAAAGCACTCCCTTAGAAACTCCCACTCTAGTACCCTGACCTAGGTGGGGATGCACATGGGTACCATGATAAAATAGATTTATCTATAGAGTCCATGCAAAAATATCCACGACCGGAAGAAAATATTATAGATTATGTCTATATTGTATTGTGTGAGGTATATGAACCTAGTCACATACTCATTTACCATCATACCTCTATAATATATATAAAGATGCTCTGGAATTCAAATAGTTCAAAACCGTGAGGGGTATAACTTCTCATGAAACACCTTCAAGAAGTCGTCCCACTAAAGTGCTGAATCATCTTGAATTTGAGTAACACATCTCTACCAACACCAAGCTACTCCATGGGAGAAGAGTCACTACCAAAGACACCATCTAATCCATTGGGGTCCATAAATTCTTTCAGAGGAGGACCTCCAACTACAATGGAACCTTCCCAGACTGATGGTCTGGCTTACCACGAAACCTCAACGGTCTAAAATGATAGAGCTCATGGAGTGTTCTCAACCTCCACACATCCTCATTCTACATTTTTGGGGATTTATATGGCTTAACTGGTTGTGGTCCTACTTCCTTCACACATATAGGAAGGGGATATCATAATGGATATTTAACTGAGACCTCATCTCACACGGAACCCATGTCACGAACTGGAGCTAGTATCCTAATGTCGTCGTAGAGGCATCCTGAATATAATTAACGAGTACTTCCCTCAAATAAGAATATATATATATATAGATCATTAGTGATGAGAATTTAACTCAATTAGAACCATCAATGATAGAATCCTATATGATGCAAGTACCATTGTTCCCTACAACAAGTGTCTCAGGGTGCTGAGTCGAGAATCTGGTAATCAAGTTCCCGTTGAATGAATATGTCACCTTCCCATACCATCAATGTGCTCCCTTGCCTGAGAGCCACTCTCAAGACCCTTCAATACTGTATCCATAAATCCAAACATGTTCTTTTTAGTGAAATGTCTGAATAACATCCTAAGGGTTGAAACTCCTCTGATACCATTTTTCCTGACCCGTCCCATGTCAGGGCCTTTTCCAAAACCACCTCAAGCCTGCCTCCCTAGGCTAGAAGATAAAATCTAGAACCAAATGCACAACAAAAATGTGTTGTAATTTTCTTATAAACTTGAACACAAATGATATCAACTGGATGAAATAATATAGAGGGAACAAAGTAAATGATACAACACTACTATATATGAACAAAAAACAATCATTGAAGACTAAAAAAATACATGTATAGAAAAGTACATTAAATGTTAAAGGGAAAAAATAAACACCCAAGAAAATGATGTTCCAAATCCTGGAAGTAACATGAAAGCAAAAAAACTAAGGGGTCACTACTCCTAGAACCCATGCTATGACCACCTTACATGTTCCAAGCACTTTTATCCCTATACTCCTATGATGTCGTGATCAACATATCTGTAGTTTGAAAGGGCACACCATGTTTGTTAAAATCCAAATCATGGGTGAGTATAAAGATACATAGTATGATTCCCTAAAGTCATATGGAAGTAGCTATTTAAGTAATTATGACGGGAGATGTAGATAGACCATGGTAAAGTAAAATATTATAACAAATCCCAATGAGATATTAAATAATACATATCCAAGAACAAGGAGAATGAAAAAAATGAGATGATTATCTTTTCAAGGAGTATTTACTACCAATAGTAGGATAGTAGAATCATCCAAACAAAAGAATCTAGACACAGAAAGCATGTGGCATACCCTACGTGTCTTTTTTCTCCCTGGAAAGATAGTTTCCAAAACAAAAAGAGTTGGAATATGAAACAATTGATATATATGATCAGTTAAAGAAACCAAAACGAGAGAGTAAGGGGATATCCATATCACAAGCTTAGCCTTTGAAAAATTATTCACCAACATTTCTAGGAGTAACAATCGATGTATACCTTCCCACATGTCTTCTCTTTACTGCAAGACAACAGTTATTTATCACCACACTTAGATATTTTCTTCTTTGTGCAGGAATGTGTCTTCAACATAGTTTTAGGTCTTATCATAAGGATGAATTTTATTGGGAAAAGAGCCCCAATTTCTTGAGAGTCCAAAGTCACATCAACAAATATCTCTTCACTATGCCTCATAATTGAGAGATCATCTCAAGAATGAGGGATCACGCCCAGCCAATCTAGAGGGTTCCACACTGGTGTCATCAAGAACCCATCCCCATCATAGCTGGAGGGTTCTACTTAGAGAATATCGAGCAACAAAGCCCAGCTCGAGTGGAGGGTTTCACTATAGTGTCTTTGAGGACCCATCCATAGCTGAAATAAATGGTTCTTATCCAAAAAGATCAAGGAACCAATCCCATCCTGACTAGAGTGTTCCACTCTAGTGTCATCAAGGACCCATCCCCTTTTCGGTTGAAGGGTTCTACTCTAGTGTTTTCATGAACCCATGACCAGACCACCTTAAGGATTATAATCTTGTGTCCTCAAAGACCTATGCCTAGCCCGACTGGAGGGTTCTACCCTGAAAACATCAAGGAATTACTTTATCCGTCCTTTCTAGATGGTACCATGAAAATATCATCGAGAATTCCTCAACCCAGTCCCACTAATGTGTATGGTCATTACTGCTTGGGTGATTCATCCTAATCACAACCACCATCAACTATCACCTCCAATAGACACGATTCATGGAATATTGACCATCACCATAGATATGCATCACACTTGGAGCATCTCAAATTGCTTCTAAAAAGACACTATAGAGGGAACCATCTTGTTATACACAAAAAAACACATAAAATAGGCTACTCTCTTTCAAAAATCTCTGTCCAACAGAAAGAGATATGACAGGTAAAAGATTCCAAGAGTAGAACCTAGTGCATATGGGTTCCACATGATTAGTGACATTGTTACATCACACGGTCATGTACCTAGATGTACTCTTCTACTAAACTATGAACTAGTACCCACAACCCATGCTACATTACTACCAGAGTACGTGGAACCTTTATTCAAATGGTTGATGAGGGAACATTTCTTGTTACTAATCCAAAGGGAGAAAACATAATTTTACCAACATGACTTTTGAAAATACCCCGGGTAAAACAAACAGATCAAACTGTCATGTTCCATGAAGAAAAACATACAAGTTCATCTATTTGTTCGCCCGAATTAGACTGCCGATGATGAAATTTTATTTTGCAGTATTGAGCATGAACGATGCATTGTAGGACCATTCCATGATCCTGGAACACATAAAATTGATCGTGACTTTGATATCCTCTTGGATAAGCACATGATTTTGGAAATTAATTATCCCAAATGGAATCATGGTGAAGATACAACATTCTACCACATTATTCACAAATATTTCCCTATGGTTCCACACCTTGATCACAAAACACATAAAAAAGATCTCACCATTTTGATACACTTAGGAAAACACATTGGATTATCTATTCATTAGTCAAAAAACTAACTCTCAGGGAAAAACTAACATTTCACCCCAAATACCTAAAACATGGATCATGGGGATTACACCCTAAAATTCAGTTTTACTATCTGAAATTAGTCTTGAAAAGTACACCACAACACCAATGCCACAAGACCTCTGACAGTGTGTCAATCAAACATCGTATACAGTTTTACGGTCTGATGAACATTTCCAGAATAATAATAATTATATATTTATTAATAATAAAATCATAAATTTTGTGCTAATGGGAATCGAGTCGATAGAAAAAGTTATCAAAGTGGACTCAAAGGGTCCACCTTGACTCAAGGGTCACGTGGCCATAGACAAAATGTGAAAAAAACCGTCTGTTTGAGAGATATACAGTTTTTAATAAAAACCACAGTCTGAACCATCTGGACTAGCCTCGACCGACTGGTCTGGCATGCCTAGTAGGCCCACTGTTAGCCAGCAAACAATTCTACCACCATCGGCCCACACTACCGTCTTTCACTACACCACCACTTTCTACAGTCCATAGCAGCCACCCCGCCACCATCTATCTGGACTAATTACCACGCCACCGCCCTTACCCCCTAATTGGAACCAATGCTGGAAATTTATTTTCAGACCACTAGTATAACTTTTGTGATCCAAATTTTGATACGAAATGAGATCTAGAATCCCTATGATGATACTTTTATAGAGGAATCCTTTTCTCGACGATCCTTCAATTTTTCTGGGTGGTGAAAAGTAATTGCTGCTTTTTCCCACTATTGTGCTTGCTCTAGGACCTGAAACATGAATCCAATCAAAGATCGGGACTCCATGGGTTGTGATCTTCACAAATACGGGTCTTTACCCTTGATTAGGGGACATTTGAGCATGAACAAATGTTTATCGTCGATGAATGATAATGAATGTGTAGAATACGAAGAATGGGAAATCCTAAATTAAAATAGAAAATGGTCATAGTTAGTTTATCCATCAACAGAGGATTCAAAAGTAAGTAATTTCAACAAAAGTCCAAAATGACAACAATGTATTTAATTGGAGTGATGTAGAATCTAAAATATAAATCCTATATCAAATTTTGATCTGTCGTTGTGTCTTCTATGCTCCAATATACTTGTGCCTACATTTTCTTCACAATCTACTGAATTTTGGACATGAAATCGTGGTTGGCCAGATCTCCACCATCTGAGAGTGAAATTACCAAACTCTTTCTAATTTTACTAAACATTTATTTATAAGAAACTATCAACTATCATGAAATTTGAATCTCCCACTCTATCTCAACTGAGGTCGCCCCTACGGAAAACACCACACCACAAACTCAACATCAATATCAGTTTTTCAATTTGAGTCCCTGTTCAGAAGTTATACGAAGTAGGGTTTCAAGTAAAAAAATTATTTAATTATCATATTTATAGTTTTTCCATCTGGGATTTTTTCAACAGAAGTCCTTCTCTAAAAAATGATATACCCCTTAAAGGGTAAACATCATGCTATGGAATCAACTGTGACCTCAAATTTATAATTCGAGTTTCCGTTTGATTGTTATTTTGTTTTGAGATATGAAATGAATGATTTAATAAATTAACTCATCCATTAAAAATACCACTAATGAGAAAGGGGTCTGAACTTCCCATGACGATATACTTTATATCATTCTAAGGGTAAACATTGCGTTTCAGACCCAATGGTGTTATCATATTTCTAATCTGACCAAACATTTAATAGATATCTTATTTTTATCATGTGAATAATATATAATCCCTTTAATATTTTTTTATAATTTATTCTGGGCACACTGGGCCATGAAATTGCACAAAATCTCAGTGACTTACTCTATAAATATAGGTAGAAATATTCAAAATTACTACAAGGAAAAAAACCAGGTCGGTGTAAAAAATATCACCCTTTTATAACTATAAATACCTGAAGGATAAGGTGTGCAATGCTTGTATTTTCCTAGGGTTTCTTGAAAAACATATACTGAGTGATAATCTCCATTAACATGATATTCACCCTTTAGTGATTTCATTCATGAATCAAATATCGATTCCCATCTTTGGTTTGGTCAAGGGAGAACCCTGGTGATGGTACCCCCAACTATGTTCTGAACAAATGGGCCTCAAAATACATGAATCAATTGGAGGATGCCACCATTTCTCCTTTCTTCATCAATTACCATTTTCCAATACTAATTAAAATCTCTATTTATAATGGTAAATTTATCATTCATGTATATATTTTTCAATTTTCTAATTTAATAATGTATATACTGACCACCAACCATATAATAATATAATCTAAATTGTAATATTTCCCTTTATAGCCTATACAAACCACTTCATTGTTTCTTTCAAATTTATAAACATTTTATCTGAAGGCTATATTTTCATTTTACTAAGATTCGGATTGGTTTAATAGTATTTTGTTTTATTTATATAAAATTATCGTTGGAGGGAATGATTCTAATGGGTTAAGAAGATCCATATTTTTTCCCTTAAGATGCTCTATTATATAATATTTTCCGATTTGTAGTTTATTTTAATTTTAATTGGTTTTAAAGTAATTAATTCAAAGATAATTAAAATTTATATATGGTTTCTTATTCTTATGTTTGTTTATGTATATTATAATGTAATTTAATAAGAATTTACTCCCAAAAATATCATTAAAAATCTTGTACTGTTACACTCAAAAAATCATATCTAATACTCATGATCAAATTACATTAATATAAATTTTCACTTCATGAAATAGAAATTATAGGGTGCTATTATTTTTTGGAATATATTTTTATGAATTATCATATTTTGGATGTTTTCATAAAATCTATATTAAGGAAGGGATTTGAAGAATTTAGGATGCTACATCATGTTTAGCCTACACCAATGACATTAAAATGGTGTTAAGGAAGTGTACTCATTATTCTTTGGATTTTGCTGACAAAGGGAGAGAATATGTACAAATATTTCCCATTATGTGGTTAGAATTAGTTTCGATACATAAAAAAATCTGAATAAGTGGTTATCATAAAATGAGAGATCGAAAAAAGGAGGGAAAATAAAAAGTGAAGAAGAGTTTATATTAACACGGATAAAAATTATTTCCACTATGGGATGGAATTCCATATAAAAATTTAAATTATGTAATAATTTTGTGTTAGGAAAATCTATTTTTATAATAAATATATTTTGATAAATTTTTAAATTTGAGTTGTAAAAATTTCAGGGGTGTTGAAAAATGTTGTGTTGAAAAAATATTTAATGGGAATTTTCAACAATTCCAAAGGAGGAGATTGATGGTCCTTTCAATTTATTTTTACATAATTTTTTTTTGTTAATAAATTATTTTTATGGATATTATTTTTTAAAATGGTGAATGTTCATAAATGATTCTGTTGGGTTGTGGGAAAATAAGAATGTTGTAATATCTTAATGTTAGGAAAGTATGGAAATTTTATATCATTCAAAAATTAGTCATATAATGCTTTATAAATATCAATATTCTCTATGTCATGGAAAATATCATGATATAGTAATTATATAATTAAAAAGAGTGATATATTTTATGAATGAAATATTTTCGTCACATTGACAATCAGATGTTTCTCAAGATACAGTTATTTGACCGAGTCCAATCAATCAATTTTTAATCATTGTTGTAGCTTTCCAAATTTGTTCTCGAACAAAGTAATCCAAACTGAGAAACTAAATGTGAAACTTATGTTTGAATTTACTGAATTTCATTGAATTATAACCGTAATAATAATTAGATACATATTATATACAGACGTTTCAGAAGATGTTATTGCTATAATGTTTGAGTTTGTGAAAATCACTACCTTTTTAAAAAATGTGAGAAGTAAAAGATTATTGTTTTCAGTATGGATGATTAGAATGAAGTTTTTATAAGAATAATTGATTTTTAAAGATTAATTATCATTAATACATGACTAAAATGATGTATTGGTCTAATAAGACTAGATGATAGTTATTAGTTTTAATAGTGTTGAATCAAAAAATATAGATAATTAGATATATAATTTTTAACAATCACTAAATTTTTTGTTTGAAACACTTTTTTTGGTTTTTTCAAGACATAGAAGAAATGTAACGTTACTCAATAAATCATTATTGATTATCTAGGAAAATAAAATGGAAGATATCAACATTGTGATAAAATACATCCCTACGAACAAATTTCACCAGACAAACCTTTCAAGACCGAGATGTATAGGATGTTTAGATATTTATTCACCAAATAGATGTTGATTGGTTGAAGAGTTTTCCTCACTGAATTGAGAATAAATAAGTTTAAGGGATAAATTATATTATTCTAAACTGTTCTCTATAAAAATGAAATGTGAAGATTTTTTATTATGTGACCAAATGAATTTGACTGAATAGAGTTTTTAAATATGGAAAAAGTCGTATATATTTAAATTTATAATGTAAATTTTTTGTAGGTTAATGGATACATTATAAATTGAAATTATGCTATTAAAAATATTCACTTAGTTGACGTAATAGATAGATAAATTATATTACTTTCTGAATAAATATCTTGATCGAAATTTTAAAATCTTTATATATAAATTTCAAATAAATAAGAATTTGTTGAGTTTAAAATATGGAAAAAAGGCCAGATTGAATTGATTATTAATATTTAAGCAGGTCAAAAGAAGAAGAATGATGAAATGAATTCCAAAAACAGCTTCAAAATGAGATTTTTCAGATAAAAAATATTTGGAATAACTTTTGTAATATTCATTTTAAGGTAAGGATTATAATTTTTATATTTTAGAGAAATTTAGAATATTTTAAAAGAGTGTAGAAGAGTATAACATTTTTGAGAAGATCTAAATTAATGTATTTTTTTTCAAATTAGGTGTAATAAAATTTTGTTGATAAGTAAAAAACATTTCCCACCCTTTTCAATAATGTAGATCTTATAAGTACAAGTGAATAGTGAATTTGTAATTGATGTTGTTCAGAGGGGATAAAGGTGAAATAATTAATTTATTTTGTTAGTGGAGTTTTTGGGAAGTGATTTTGAACATAAGGTGAGACAGAGCAATTTTCTTATTACTATATTGATATAAATTTATTTAGGGGATCTTTATGAGTTTTTAGAAGAAGTTTGATAAGAATAGATTGGTTAATCATATAGAAAAAAAGATGGTTTCATGAAATGTTTGAAAAATGGACCCATATTTTGTAGTCACTGGGTGCAGGTACACTTAAAGGAGTTCACCATATGATTAAATTAGATAGAGGGAATATGAGTCTATAATTATCAATAAACCCCCTGAAAATCATTTTTTTCAATGAAAAACCTTTGTTTGGGATGATTTTCTTATGAAATATTTATAAACTGATGGAAGTCAGTATAATATTTTCTATCAGAAGATAGAAGGTGACCATTTTGATTTGACACAAGTTTTATTCACTTCATAATCAATGTGACATTTTCTAGACCATAGTTTTTTAAAGAGGAATGATGTATGTTCTTACATTGTGTCTGAAATGTTTATATCACATATTACTTATTTACTTTTTTATTTATTCATACAATTGAGATTAGTAATAGTTAATAAGGATTAAACCATAAAATTTTTAAGTTATTAGTATTTTAATGATTAAATTTGTAATATTAAAATCACTAATTAACCCCCATATCAATGATTATATGATCATTTGGAACATTTGTTGAAAATTAACTATAAATAAAAATTAAAAAATATGAATTTTTTAAAATATTTTTTTGAAAACAATTTGTATTCACACATTGTATTTTTATTATAATATATTAAACTAATTACATAAGGGTGATTTATATTTAAAAAAATATATTATAACTTCAATAAATTATTTTAATGTTATATTTTTTAAAGACATTGGATAAGAATAAACCATAATATATTCTTAAGTTTTATTATTTTCTTCTAAAAATATAATTTCCTCACATTTAATGGGAATATTTTAAAATAAATTTGTTCCAATTATATAAATAGAATCATTAGAAATTAATTCCATATTTGGTATGATAGGGGTTAAAATTTGGTAAGAGGCATCTTTTATTTTTAGTTATTAAATATTGAAACTATGGTAAGATTTATCACCATAGAAATGGGGTAATTAGGTTTATCTAGGTTATAACTATAATATATTTCCATAATATTTATCCATAATTATTTTTTGATGAAGGGAATTCATTTTTTTCATAGTCTCTAAATTTATTTTTTTATTGTAATAATCAAAAACCTAGTAGCTCAGAGTTGATGGTTCTTTTATTACATTGAACCAACATAGATGAAATCAAATCCAAATAGACTGGATAATTTATTACAATTAAATAACCTGGCAAATATGGTATTAACATATTTTATTATAAATTTTAACTAAATTTCATAAACTTATTTCCACCATTGATATTATTCATAAAATACTTCTTTATATACCAGTGAAAAGGAGAAAAATATAATGGTCGGACCATACTCTCAGAAAAGGTTCTATATAGTATAATCTATTATGAGACAATATGGAATAATCATTATAAAATGGTAATTAAGGGAATAAAAATTCCATTTAATTAATATATTGAGATTTAAATTCATCCATTGATATTATCAATTAGTTAATCTCATAAAGAATAATAATAACTAAAATATTAATGATTGAAATCCATAATATTGGACACCATGATCTCAGACATCATGGTATTTATACCATGAAGAACTTTTTACAACATAGTTTAAATCTATATGTAGGATTACACTAAAAAACCTTTTACTTATAGTATATAAATTTCTTCAGGAGACCTTCAAATGCATGAAGAGGATATATAATTTTCGGACGCACCTATCACTACATGTGAAATGCTTTTCAGATATATCAAATGATTTATTTAGTTCATGAGAAACATGATTTATAAAAAAATATCTTAATTGAGAAGAATATACCAATCTTTCATTAATTACACAGTCAATCAAATATTTTCTAAGTATAAAACCATATAAATAATTGATGTATATGATAAGAAATAATTAAATAACTGATACAAGAATATCATTATTTAAAGAAATATGATATAAAATGATAAAAAATAAATAAATTATTGAAAATATTGTATCATAAAAGCATATCCCTCATGGTGAAATAATAATATAAATGTTTTTTTCTTATGGAAATTTTAACTTAAAAAAACATTCATTTTTTTAGTAACATAAATTTTTCACTTTTAAAATTCATTTTTTTAATCTTTTTACCTACGATGGAAAACATTTTTTTTGAATATAGAATAATAAATTTATAAGGGAATATTCAATGAAAATACTATTAATTATTTTATAAAAATCATTTCAAACCATTTAGGTTAAAATCCCATTCCATCCATATATTTCTTAGAAAAGTCATAAAGAATCTCCTTCGAAAAAGGACAAGAATATTTCATTCATTCCATTTATTAAAAAGTGAAACATGTGTAAAATTTTATTTTGATAAATAATTTTATTAGTGTAATAAATTTTGTTAATTTGTTTTTTAGAAACTATAGGTATGGAATAAAAATATTTCTGGTCAAAATAAAATATGATTTGTTTTTCTTATAAAAATTTTGTTTTATGATTCATGTTCCAATGATTTGAAATGTTGGGTCAAAATTTGAGAGCTACTAAAAATTTAATATTTGAAATGAAAAATATTAATTTTTAATATATATATATATATTAATTACCTAAACGGTGTAATATAAGCAATACATAAAAAATATAGAGGTGCATTTTACCAAATATGTCTCAACGGAGTAGAAATTGAGAAAAAAGTCATTAGAGTGATCATATGATGGAAATGTGAATTATTCAATGAAAATATTATGTGTAAAAAATAAATATACATAAAATATAAATATAAATAAAATAGAAATAAATACAATTTAAATTCATACATTATCCGGAAAGAATACAATCTATAGATAAGTGATATAGCCCAAAGAAATGAAATTGAGTTAAAAACCCTTTACCACTTAGTAAATTTGAAATCAAACCTGCATGGATGATTTTAATTGAATTATGACATAGTATACCAATAATTTTTAAGTATTAATTATATATATTCTAAATGGGATTTGTAATGAACTATATAAAATAATTTAGGTATATTATAGTACAATATTCCTCAATTACAGAAAATTTAGAACGTATCCCGAACTCGAGGTGTGACATGTCAAGTAGGTGATCTAACCACTAATATAGTAGATTTAAATTTATTATAATCCCATTCAGTACAATTATTTTTATTTATAATATCATATATTATCCACTTATACCATTTGAAACCACATTTGTTAATAATATATTATTATTTTAATTGTTTTATTTGTTAATTACTTTTTGTCAAGTATGCTTTGATTCAGTAGTTCTAGTAATTTTAAATTTATTATCATTTATTCATCTCAAAATAGTTATTAATGTAATAAATATATTTTATAATAAATATATAGATATTTAGAGTCATCTACTAAATATAGATACATAAAAATGATTTAAAAAGTATATGTAGATGGTAAACTGTACCCATTCGTAAACAATGCTTTCAATTTTCTTCGGATGGGGAGAAATAATGTTAGATAATAAATAATATCCAAATAATAATTATTATACAATTAATATCATATAAATTACTTAATATTTTCCTTATTACTATCCATTTCAAACATAAATAAAAAATAGATCACATCGTTTTATAGAGGTGGTAGTCCATACGTATGCACAATAAAAGTGATCATTTTCAAACAGTTTAGGTGGCAAGATGGTATATATGATATTATAGTACTATAATAATATTTATATCATAAATATAATTTATTATCACTGGTAAAATATTTATAACTATCCCATTAAAGTGGTGATAAAAAATGATTTACTCTACTATGTGAAGTTGGTAAGTCGTACGTACACATGAGTGATGTTTTCTACATTTTTTTGGACTGAAAAGAAAAAGAATATTTTTTCCAACATTAATAATAACATATATTAATATTAAATTATCTATCATTATTAATTTATTATGTTAAATCACTTTCAAAGGAATATTAAGGAGAAATAAATTTGAAGGACATAGTATAGACGATTACTTCTTCACTAGTATAAGGCCTCTAGATCTATCCTTAAAGGGCCTATAATAAGTATATTTTAGAGACTAGAGACTAATGAAATTGGACACATACTTCTATGAGTCTAATGTATCGTATTTGGTCATGATGTATTTTTTTTGGTGTTATAAATATGTGACGCAAGGTGTTCAATTTTGTAATTGAGGTTATGGGAACTTTTGGAATTCCTTAAAGATTTCAAATATAAAAAGATTAATTTATATTGAAATTAATCAAAATTATAATTAATTAAATTTAAAAGTGTATAGTGTTGAAGTAAAATCAACTAATTAAAATTAGATAGTTTTTCATATAATTTTAACCCTTATATTTCTCAATAATGACTTGGTTAATTATTTTCTACCTTAACCATAATAACTACTATTTTATTCACAACAGGTTAATAATACTACAATAAATTGAAAAGTGACTCATAAATGTACCATATATGTTGTTTTAAACCATATTACATCCACTTGAATAATGTCAATGTTTTTATTGTTTTTTAGTAATTTAATAATATATTATTTTAATAAAATATCATAGATGTCAATTTTGAAACTATTCAATTAATCTAACATTAAATATATAAATAAAAAATTAATATTACAATATAATACTTCAAAAAGTCTTAAAAATTGATTATTGATCTGTAAAATTCTTGGGACTCATTATATCATTCAAATTTTTTCAATTATAATATTTTTAAAATCAGTTATTTTATTTTTAGTTAATTAAATAAATGTGACATTATTGAATCATTAGAATTGATGGTAATTTTATAATTTACTAAAATTATAAACAGATTTATATAATTAAAATAACATAATTAAGCTAAAAAATATATTTGTTGTTCATATCATGATTTTTTCCCTATATGGACATATAAAATATATTTAAAATTAACAGAGTAACATATTCTAACCTTTGTTGATTTAAAAACTATAAGGGTGATTTCCATAAAGAAGATTCCATTAAAGAGGTAATGTTTCATCTAATAATGATAATAGTCATAATGTATACATAAAATAATAATTAATATTCAACATTTTGTACTTATTGCTTATTTTTATCCTAGAATAACATAATTTTTCCTTTAACGAGATGATATATTTTACAGTGATTAATATTAAAATTGATGAAAATAAAAATGGAATATTTATTAATTTGAACCTCATGATTTATAATATTTAATTTTTTTATAATTCAATATGAATAATAAGATGAAATTGTTTTTAAAATAAGTCCATAAGATGGGATGAAAAAAGTTTTTAGAAAAATGAAAAATTTAAGCATATACTACATTTATTCTTATCCCTTTAATATTAAAAGAATTATATGAATGTTGAAATTTTCTATTTAATATAAAATATATATTATATTAACTAAAATTATTCAGCAATAGTGATAAATTTAATTTAGTATGATAAAAACTTGTTATGGGCGTAAAATGTTTTTTTTGGAATATTCATTATTATGCATAAAAATGATTTGATTCCAAATTTAAACATTTAATTTATTTATAAGTACATTGTTGTATTTTTAATAGTATGATATTAAGAATTATACTTTTATACCATTTTACTATTAAATGTAAATTTGGAAATTTTTTAAAAAATTATTATTTTTAATAAATATCGGTATTTTCATTGTTCACTAGAAAATAAGTCCAATTAGAAAAACTCAAAGTTCCCTCCATAATAAATTTTGGTCATGAATATTTAAAAATGTCTATTTTAGTATAATTTAATTTTTATAATTTACAATGAATAATTATAATATTTTCTCGCAAAAATAAATATATTTATACGAAAAAATATATCTAAATCATAAAATGAACATACATAACACAGAGTACTAGTTTCAATGCATTTTTATTAAGTAGGTAATAAATATATATATTTTAAAAATTGTTTAATAGTATTTATACACAAAAATTCAATTATTTGGTGATAATATTTACATTACATAATAATATTATAATATTTTATTTGTGTTCGATTAGACTCAGTGTATCATGTTTTTCACATTATCAAACATAGTATTCTTATTAAATTTCATAGGGTGTTATAATATTCTCATAATAAATAAATTTTTCCCATGAAATTTAATGTGAAAAATGAATTAAAAGGTTTGAAATTTGAGAACAGAGATCATAAAACTGGTTAATGGAACATCCTTTTGAAAACTGAGGAAGGGAATTTTGAAGGTCACCAAAAAAATTATGTTTCCAATTAAGAAGAAAGAGTGGAAAGTAAAAAATATGAAAATGGAAGGGAAAACTAACTTACAAGGATTAATATTGGGTGATATATAATAATTTAATGATAATTTTTTCCAGCACAACACCCTAAATATGTGATGGGTTAAAAGGTCATTGATTTCTTATTAAGAAAATTAAATGAATAATATTTGTTATTTCATGGTCATTTTTTTTAATTTCGAGAGACTAAATAATTTACTATCCAGGTAAATAACATAAAAAAATATTTTTAATTTAATCATTACATTTCAGAAGTATAATATTATCCTTTATTTTTCCTTCATTCTATATTCACTTCATCACATGTTCTGTGGAATGAATATTCTAGTCATATTTTTCATTCCTAAATAACTTTTAATGAATCACAATTTTAATAAGTCATTCATTCAGCAACTAAATATTTACCAAAATAAAAATGTTTATAGCATGCTTTCCAATATAATATATCATACATTAACTTCCAATATTATCTCATAACTTTAAACATTCACTTCTAAAATATAACACCATTGCTACAAAATAATACTTTATGGAAAACCTAAAGGTTAAATATACATTATCCCAATACCGTGTGTAATTAAATTTCATTAATCACTTTAGAATACAAAGATTTCCAATATATTTTATAATTTTCATTTCTAAATATATTCAACATTTTATTTATCTATCAAAATTTTAAGTCAAAATTATTTTATACTAACCATAAAATCTTGTGTGTCGTTGGTATTCAACACACCCTTATCACCCTTTGGTTAGGGGTTTAAGCTCCATAACCTTTCCATATGTGCCTAGTTTCCACCTATAATGAGAGTTTCAATTTTTTTATAACTAAAGTATTACCATTAATATGACAAATAACCTCAAAAAAACATTACTCGTAAATTAATTTTTTTTAACTGTAAACATTTTCATTATGATATATTACAAGATGTATTATTTCATTTATATGATAATTTCACAAATAACTCAACAAAAATAACATATTAGAATTAATGGTTCTGAATAAATTTTTAATTATGTCTACAAAAAAATCATTATTTATTGAGTGGAATATTTTATATTCTAAACATTATAACCTTAGTTTTTAATATAACAATAGACCTTCAAAAACAGTATTTCTCTAAAATTATATTTCTCATGTCTTTATAATGATTTTATAGAATTATTTTATTATTGGGTGTGTTTAAATATTTCAAAAATAATAAATATAAATAGTCTTTTAATATTTAGTCTATAAAAATTAATAAAGTATTATTCATTAGATTAAAAAAATAAATTCTATCAAACAAAAAAAACATTATTTCATCAGATTTACCAATTCAAGTACATTTAACTGACTAAGTTTAGTCATTCAGACTAAAAAAGACTAATCTATCACATTTGCAATGTCTAGTCCACTAGTCTTACTAATTTTAGTCTGTTATAGTAACTGAGTTTAGTGCATCATATTGACTCATTTAGATGTAGTAGACTAACTTATTTTTGAACAATTATAATAATCTTATTTTTTTCCATTGGAATATTTTATAAATTTTATGGTCATAATATGTATATATGATAATATATTTTTTACTTTATTTTAATGGAACTACATAAACGACATCAGACATAGATCTAATTTTTGAGCTATCAGACTAGAGCTTATCCAAGTCCATTAAACTAACCTGTAGAAACATAATAATATGACCAATGGAGGTGTTCCAATAAATATGGGTTCTTTTAAGGATTTTGGAGTAGATGATAATGTGAGTTCAACATTCCTATAATTTTTTTTCTTTATCATCTTGTTACGATAACTTTGTAAATTTTTATGAGGGTTTTCTTTCTAAGGAATCATTTTTTGTATTTTAAATTCCTTAATTTTTATTTCAATTATAACATTTATTTGAATGAGGTTTAGATCAAGGGATTCCAAGGATATGAAGATGGATGATCCTAATCTTTTTGATGAAAGGATTTCTAGGATAGGAAGACAGATCTGATTATGATATTTGCAATTGATGGATTTATTCATAAAGAAAGGTACAACATTGATTTTTGCTAAAAATATAGATACATAATGTCATGTTTATTAACATCCTTTGTTTTGATAGTTAAAGTGTAATTATTGTTTAATATATATACTATTATTATTTATTATATAACTTTGTAAAGTTTTATTTTACTTTTTTCGAAAAGTTAAAGTTTTCATATGATCCATTATAAGAATAGTTTATTTTATACAAATTTATATACCCTGATTTACTTGTAAATACAAAAAAAAAATCCATGGAAATTTTTTTCTTAAATACATGGGGTTTTTACAATTCTGCAAAATTTTCAGCGTTTGATTCTAAGGACTGGTGTGCCCGGAATGAATTTCTGATGTTTTGTTCGGGTACGTTCAGTAAACGTACGAGAAAAATTTTATAACTTTTGAATCGGTGCATGGAAATGAAAATCGAGGGCACCGTTGAACTCACAGCGCCAATATTCACATAAAATGTCTTTCACCTCGAAGGAAGATGGTTTAGAGTAAAAGTTAGTTTTTTTGGCTTTTTATGAAAATAAAAAATTAAAGTGTTCAATAATTTAATTTATTATAGGATGCCATGTGTGTGTTGGCTGGTTGTTGGAACCTCTCCATGGGAGTTGGTGGTGGGACATCCACACCCTAACCTACCATGAGAGGTTATGGTGTTGGGGCCCACCAGATCTTAACCTCCCTTGGGAAGATTAAAAGTGGTGGGGACCACCGAAAGATGAAACCTCTCAAATCTCCCTCATTAATGGTTGAGATCCTCTTGTCTTCTCTATTTTTAATTATGCCAATGCTCGTGTACTAATTTGGTGGAGCAAAGTTATTAATGATTCCAATTCAAATTTTTCACCAAGAAAATTAATAGGATTATCAATCTATTATTTTTGTTTACATATCCTTGTGTTTGGAACTTTGGGAGAGGAAGGACACTTTGAGAACTTCATCTTCCAACAAAGAACACCTCTCTCTAATGAAGAACGATTGACAGCTTCCTTATTCAACTGGGACAAAGGAGGGAGAACCATCCCTGAAGAATGCCGATGACGTCATCCCCAACTTCTTCATCATCTTTATGATGTCAATGGAATGACATTAAATTTTTTCAACTCCATCAACGATCGACACTACAAGGTAGAGAATTTTGGATTGTATCTGTTTTCGTTCTACGTCGTTCAATCTTGGGGGATGATTTTTTACCGATTGATATTACCATAATGTGGGGGCTCGGGCCACACGAACACGACCCAACCATCCCCATTCATTTTCCCTGCTTAATGACGATGGCGACGGTGCGACGGCGCCACCGAAAGAGTGAACCACGATAGAGAAACAGCAGCCAGTGACAGGACAACTGCGAAGAAACCAGTGGCGCAAGGCCGCTGGGTCGCCGAAAAGGCATGGCACCGTCGTGCGGCGCGGAAGAGAGGGTGAGGCACCGTTGTGCCGTGCGAAGGAGAAGGAGGCCTCATCTTGGTTAGGCCGAAGCAGAAGGGCATTGGACCATCGCGCCGCGTGGAGGAGGAGAGCTGTGGCGAGGGTGGGCTGTGGCGGAGGGCCGTGACATCTTCGCGCTGCACGGAGAAGTAGAGTTGTGGCCAGGGGGCGCACTGGAGGAATAGCAGCGGCGGCAACGGGCCGACCGCTCCGCCAACCGGGAGAAGCTGAGCCCCGCTGGGTCCTGCATGAGATTGACTGGCACCACCTGGCGCCGGTTTGGTTCCACTCAAACAGTTCAACCGTTCTGGATTCTAGGGGGTACGCGCCTCCCCCTGGGCTCGGCTTGGGCGGGCCTCCTAGGGAACTGCCAGCCTTTGGCCGTCCAGGCCACGCGAGCCAAAATTCTGCAACAAGGGATGCCCCCTCAGGCCGGACCGAACCCGTGGGTCGGGTCCGAACCGTGGACCGGGTCGGACACCAGTCCGAACCGATTTTACCCGAATATATCTTTTTACCCATAACTTGGGCTACGATTGTCAAATCAACGAATCATCTACGGTGATAGGAATCTTAGTGCGAGATGGTACTTTTGGAATACCCCACATGAGGATTGGACACAGTTGTGGTATGGTCAGGTATGATTAAACCTAAAATCCAACAGGGCCCCCGGGAATGAAATGTCGATAACTCACAGACCGGGTGTCCAATTGACACGTCGTCTGTTGTGTTGAGACCCCTATGACAAGGAAGACCGTTGAGATAAATCATCATGGTAATTCATGGAAGATAAGGAATTGAACAGTAGCTCATGGAGTGAATCTTTACTGGAGACAAGCGAGCTTAGTGCAGCGACCTAGTAGCTGGATAAGACCTGAAGACTATTGGCCTATAGACTTGGAGTGTTTTGACTTGCCCAGTGGGAAGCACCTCTGTGTGACACGACAGACCCACAGTGGGAAGCGCCTCTGTGTGACGCAGCATATCCAAAATACTCGACTGTAGGAGTGCCTTAGTAGGATATGAGGTGGAGCACCTTTGTGTGATGTGGCATAACCAGAGTGGGAAGCACCTCTATGTGACGCAGAAGACCCACGGTACTCGACAGGAGGAGTAACTCAACAGTTGAGGACATTAAAAAGCACCTTTATGTGATGCGACATTCCCACGATACTCTATAGAGGATAAGTACATCAGCAGCCGAGGTTTTAACAGTTTGACTATGGATTGATACTTGGTACTACCCCCATTGAATAAAATCCAAGTTTGAGCTGAGTCAATGAATTTTGAGTTTTCCTCATGATTGAGATGGGTTACTAGATAACTTAGGTATATCTATGGGAATATACCTATGTAATGGTTATCTGTTGAATCCATTATTTTTAGTTTAACCGTGTTTGATTTAGTGAGACCTTGAGGGTCTTGGGGTACCTAATGAGTATCATTAAACTCACCCCTACACGGTCTATGCCTGCACCTCGTTGTGTGAGTTGCAGATGATGGAAAATGCTGACTAAGGAAGGGAGTAGCAGGATTGGATAGTACCCGGAGGTGGACCACTCGGCGTGACAGTACACAGAGCGGACGGACGAACGTGGAGTGCGGAGGAGGCCATTTGTACCTAACCATCATGTAGGAACCCCAGAGGATGACCCATTAGCTACTATATTTCTTCTCTTAGTTGTACTTGTACTTTTACGTTTCCATTTACTTCACTGTTGGCCTTGTATTTATGGCCCCCTTTACTTTCAGCACACTATTTTGTATACATTTTCACATAGTGTTTTACTTCCAGGTGTTTACTCGGATGTGTTTGTTTATAGTTTTAAAGGCAATGACATCCCAATTTCGAGATTTACGCCTTTGGTGGTAGTCCTCGGACCCTGGCCTATAGAAGGTAGGCTTGGGGTAGTCACGATACAAGCCCTGCGGGACGGGTCGTGATAAATTGGTTTCAGAGGAGTCGGTTCTACCACAAAACATAGGACTCTGATCATTTTTTCTGTGAAGAAACTGTGTTAAGAGTACTATGTTTGGTTTTCAATTCAGGGAGTCCGATGTTTGTGTTGGCGACCGACATATCAATACAACATGACTGTAACTACTGATTTCCAACTTAGTGCATGAAAAAACTAATTAGGTGTGTGTCTTTAAAAGTTTCCTTAAGATATATCAACCAGGTCAGCTCACCAGGTATAATCTTTTGACCATGTTGCATCTATTTCTTTTAGGATTATTGACTCTCCATTTCATCACATTGTCTAAAGGAATGGAAGGGGAAATGACTTAGCACAAATTGCTTCATGCTTTGAAGAAAACATAAAAAATCGACAAAGGAATGAACAAGGCTTCAAAAGAACATGCACCACACAAGTTTCCTTACTGTCACACAAGTATACTTGTGTGCCGCCTAATGGTCGCGCAAGTGACTTGAGCACCCTTAGTGATAATCGCCCGGGGTTTCTCTAGCCTATTAGTAGATCATGTGGGCCCCCATTTCGGGGGGGAATGTTTCCAGAATTTAGATACCAAACTCTAAACGCCCAAGTCTCTTCTTCAAGTCTTCCGAACACTTCTATGGTAATTCTTTACCTAGAATGGAAGGTCTATACAAGAGGAGTAAGGTCTATATGTTATAATTCACTAACAATTGCACACTTAAGTCTTTTACCCTTATAGGAAATGGATACACTTGCACGCCTCCCTACTTCTTCACCATAACTGGCACGCCATCTTCTATAAAGCCTATAGGAATAATTCTAAAGGCTTTGATAAAGGATCTCCCAAATATTACTCTAAGGGATGAAAATCGCGCAAATACAGATGTGATGCCTAGGTATACCTGCACACCAAGGACTTGCGCACCCAAGCAGTACCTGCACGCCTGCCAGGACTTGTGTACCCCTATCTTTTTGTGTGCCTTTACTGCCTATTTCATTCCACTTATTCCATTCCACCTCTCCTATTCATGATTCACTCTTAAAGACACTCTTCAAATCCATTTATGCAATGATTTCTTGATTTGGCTTCCTAATCTGAAAGGAACTCCATGGAACATCTCTCAAAACTTAGTGATTTTCACATCGTTATATAACTAAAGATTGAGAGTTCATTCATTCAACCTCATCCTTTAAGATGAGAGAGTCCCTTAAACTGGGCCTCCTTTTCAGGAATAATCCCCAGTCATAATTTCTCAAATTTGGGCATCCTCCTTAGGAGTAATCCCCTTGTCCCATAACATGGACCTCCATTTCGAGAATAATCCCCAGTCACAATTCCTCAAATTTGGGCATCCTCTTTAGGAGTAAACCCCAAGTCCCTTAACCTGGGCCTACTTTTCAAGAATAAGCCCCAGTCATAATTCCTCAAATTTGGGCATCCTCGTTAAGAGTAAGCCCTAAGTCCCTTAACCTGGGTCTCCTTTTCAGGAACAAGCCCCAGTCATAATTCCTCAAATTTGGGCATCCTCTATAGATGTAAGCCACATGTCCCTTAACCTGGGCCTCCTTTTCAGGAATAATCCCCAGTCATAATTCCTCAAATTTGGGCATCCTCCATAGGAGTAATCCCAAATTCCCTTAACCTGGGACTCCTTTTTAGGAATAATCCCCAGTCATAATTCCTCAAATTTGGGCATCCTCCTTACGAGTAAGCCCCAAGTACCTTTACATGGGCCTCCTTTTCAAGAATAAGCCCCAGTCATAATTCATCAGATTTTTGCAGCCTACTTAAGAGTAAGACCCAAGTTCCTTAACATGGGAATCCTCTTTAGGAATAAGCCCCAGTCATAATTCCTCAAATTTAGGCATCCTCATTAGGAGTAAGCCCAAAGTCCCTTAAACTGGGCCTCCTTTTCAGGAATAAGACCCAGTCATAATTCCTCAAATTTGGGCATCCTCTTTAGGAGTAAGCCCCAAGTCCTTTAAACTGGGCCTCCTTTTCAGGAATAACCCCCAGTCATAATTCCTCAAATTTAGGCATCCTCCTTAAGAGTAAGCCCCAAGTCGCTTAAACTGGGCCTCCTTTTCAAGAATAAGCCTCAGTCGTAATTCCTCAAATTTGGGCATCCTCCTTAAGAGTAATCCACATGTCCCTTAAATTGGGCCTCCTTTTTAGGAATATGCCCCAGTAATAATTCCCAAAATTTGGGCATCCTCCTCAGGAGTAAGCCCCAAGTCCCTTAATTTTCAAATCTCTTTATCCTAGACCTCCAACATAGGAATAATACCTACTCATAATTTCTCTCATCCAGTCATAATTCCTTTTGATCTGGACTTCCTTCTCAGGTGTAAAACCTAATCATAAGTCCCCTCCTAACATGGGAATCTTCCTTAGGGGTAATCCCCAAGATTAGAGTATACAAATCTCCATGAAGCACATATACTTTTATGGACCCTGTTCATGGATTTCTTCCTTGAGGTAAATCTTAATCATCATCTATTTTGGTCAGTTATACATACAGAAGCCCCACATCATTGCATCTTTTGTGGCACAATTGACTGGTTTCACCAATACCTCTTGTTTATCACACCGAGCATGACCCACGTGAGCTTAGAGTGTAAAAGTAATCCTTACATCGTTCTTTGAGCCATCAATCATTCATAAAAATCATACTCCCTTACTCGAACTGCATGTGTTCTGATTTCTTTTCCAAAATAAAGGATACGTAGGTATCACATCTGCGGGTACGATCCCAACCTTGATATAATCCATGTCCTTCTGAATGACAATAAACTTCATGTTCCCCACAGTTATCCCATCAGCGGGTACAATCCCAACTCTAAAATCATCCATTTCCTTCTGAATGACAATAAACATTAAGTGCCTCACTAAGTGACTTTAAAACCAGTATGGACTTCATAATGACCGAGAGACTTTTATGTACTTAAGGATACAATTGACTAAGAATCTCAAACAAATACAGATGATTATCTATTGATGAAGAACCTAGAATACATATAAAAGATTCTCCAAATTTCATACATATAAATAATTGATTGTCATATCTTAAGGAAAACTCATTTTATACTTGGTAATATAATAAGGATTCACAAACATAACTTAAATCTATAAAGAGAGTCCCGGTGTAGACAATAATTCCCCTAAAAAGTGTGATGAGTCCGACCTCCCATCCTATCGACCAATGAAAATTCCTAAGCTTCATCAGTATACAACTAATGAGAACCTACCATTGGAAAGTAGGTCCAAATGGATATGGAATCATTGGATGTTTCCGGTTCTACAAACAAACCCATTAGAAACCGATTGGAATGTTTTAACCTTTAATCAACGAGGTGTTACCCAATTCCTAAGGAAACAAAAAATAGTGAACCCGATGTGAATCCTTAACCATGTTTAAATGATTCTTTGCTTATTTGTTAGGACCCTATTTTAACTCAATGAGAGGGCCAACAAAGAAATCAATGATATATTTTCTCATCCAAAAGATGTAATGGCCAGACATATCTAGATTATGTATGTTATATCAAACAGGCACTCTTTTCCAAGATCTTCTTCATTTCTAGAATGGATTCTCTCAAGTTCACATCTGTGAATACCTCTGCTGTGAAAACTTCTGCTGCAAATGCCGCTGCTGCTACTCCTATTGGTTCATAATCCACTCTGAAGACGACATCACCTACTCAGCTTCTTCAATGCTGGGTATCAAATGCACTGGTTAAAGATTACCGTCAAAACGGTACCATTCCAACTCTAGAGGCAGCTCAACAAGCCCTTTAAGTGAACAATTCACCCTGGTCATCCGAACAGCGACATCCAACGATCATAAAGCAGGCGGTTTTAACTACAGTCTCCAACCGTTTCGGGTCATTATCCCTGGAACGCAATCACCGTTCCCTCCTATATTCTGGGCAGGTGAATGAGAAGATCCCTTAGGGACTTAATTGAAGGAACAAAGAGTCCTTCCCAAGGGCTACCATCAATAATCGCCGCCAGACTCCTGCGACAGTATGCCCTCAACTTGATAAGGGTATCGACTTCATGTATTCAGCTCATGTTCCTTGAGCCCGAGCAGGCAAGACGAATCGCCAGAGGCGAAATCCGGTCAACAGTGAGCATGTTATCATCTCTTCCATCTCCGGAGAATTACACCAACCTATCTTTGTTGCAAGAAATGAGTGGGCACATACACCAGTCCGTTTTAATTCCACTTCCCAACAGACTCGTCTGGCTGCATCACGCCAATCCCACCAGGAAATTCTGGTGGAATACTATAGGCAGGAACATACATATGTTTATACGTCATCAATTAGTCATCAGGCTCGTCTGACTACATATGATGGATCTCTTCAACCACGTTCGGTGAAGGACAATCAGTAGGAACGTACACCTGCTAGTATTGATCATGTCTACCGACAGTCTCGCTTGGTAGCACTCAGAGAAGTTAGTCGGAAAGCTCCGGTGACAAATAAGAGGCAGAATTAACCCTCTGCCCCCACACTTGAGTACTTTCAGGATTCAATGACAGGAAAAGGAGGACAAGAGCAGGCACACACACCAACTCAAAGCACGGAATGGATGTATATCCCCATTCCAGTAGATGAAGTCACCAAGCATATTCTATCAATGGTGAAAGAGATGAATAAAATCCCTACTCACATTCTGGATGCCTGCCAGGATATTATAACAGCTTCAACAATAACTCAGAGAAAGACACATAAATCTATCCCTACCAGTAGGGTGACACATCAACAGTTCACTCCAGAGCAGACACACACAACTATTCCAGTCCAAGAGGGTTGTGGGGTTATACTCCCCCATATCATACAGAAAACCAATTCAGGAACATACACTTGATTTGAGTAGATATCGTCTTCCTAAAATGGCCATCTCTCCTGATCAGGCACATACACCTGCTCAGAGTAGCCACTTTCGTCAACAAGTGGTTTCCAAGCCGAGTAAGAAGGCGTCTAGGAAGAAGACCCGCCCTACACAGTCAAGAGATGAAGAGTCGATCAATAAAAAGTCCTTACTCGATGCTGGAGTTATTGATGTCCTCAGAAAATTATCTTTTGGAATCCAAGATTCTACAACCTTAGTTCCTAATAGTGAGAACATTAATTCAGAAGGTCTTCAACATACACTTCCTCATGAAGGCTTTCTTCATGACAGTTCGATCGATCTTGATGTTTTATCTTTAGATGAGAGCTATAATAACCATCTGTGTGGCTAGAAGACCATGGAGAAATATATCTCATCTTTTGCTGTAACCCACCATGGTGGTCCTCTCCATGATGATTAATTTCGCTGCGAAAGTCGTCTCTGCAGTAGTGATTCACATTTCCTGGAAAATTCTCTAGTGGAAAATGTATTGCCGAGAAATCCCTCTTATGTTGATGAACATGAAAATGTGGAACTATTCTTGTCTGATGCTTCATCGCTAGAAGGTGAAATACTTTCTCAACAACAAGATAGCCTAGGGTGTAGGTCATTCTCTGAACCCCCCATAAGTCATGCATCTTCTAGTTTGATCAGTGATTTCTCTACCATTCTTTTTGAATCCGATGAAGAAAAAAGGAAGCACCAACTCTGGTCAAATCAGGTAGAAGAATATTCATTTAATGATAATGAGGAAATGCTGAACATGAGAAAAAATTTGGTGAAAGGTGAAGTGCCAGTCATGTTTTGGCCTCTGGCTGACTCATAGTACAACATTCCTGAGATGTTGACGGAAGATGGAATTCATGATATTCGTCTCAACATATGGAATAATATTTGTCAATTTAAGAAGAAAGTATTATCTTATGATGAATATGAAAATCATGTTAAGATAATAGAAGTGTTAAAACGTCAGATTGATTTGGCATCTCTATCAGTCTCTCGATATCCAAAGGCTGAAAAGAAGCAGAGAGCCCTTCAACGCTCATGCTTTGGCGCACTAAGAATACTGTACCAGTTAATTGCCAATGCCATATATGGTATTCATGTCAGAGGATGGGATGTTCATGGAGCACTACATTTCACTGTACTCTCCAGTCAGCAAAGCCTGCCGAAAATGGTCTCATGCAATGTTATTGCCCGTGGCTGGCCACAATCAATGGGTTTTGTTTGTAATCAAAAGCATTCCCAATAACATGCCTAAACTAGTTCATCTAAAAATCAAGAATATAGAGAAATTTATTTTGAATTAATCCTACATCATGAAAAAAGAGAATATTGAACAGGCCTCTCGAATGGAGAAAGCACATCATTAAGTGACAGAAGTGTCCGAAATCGTCCAATGGTCTTTTGAACCGGGGTATAAAAGTGGATATCGATTGATGAATCTAGCTAATTTCTGGACCAAGTTCTTCAAGATCAGGATAGATTTTAAGGAAGTATCAGACATATCATGTCAAGAGCTATCCCATCTTGCCAGACTGGGGACTCTTTTAACCCAACCCTCAGAATCAACAAATAGGATTCGAGGAGTTGAGCAAAGGCAACAAGAATAGCCCCAGTCCACCGGACTAGGGACTTTTTCAAATCATCAATCCCCTCCTCAGTGAAATTATGTCTTTTCTCGATCGGGGAAGAAGCCACAAGAGGAACAGAGAGCCAAAGTATCAGGAGATTCTCTCCAAATTATGGTTCGCCAAGGAGTTCGTGAGGGATCAAATCAACAAAAGGAAATGTCTCGACAGGGGCATGGCAGAAGACAATATCACAAAAATGCTGATAGAAGGGATATGATGGGTTATGAATCAATTAATGCCATCAATGCCATTGTTTCTGATCAACCAGATGAGGCTCCCTCAGGGGACTCAGATAAAGAAGTTCATGCTCTAGAAGATGTACACACAGACACAAATGAAGAAGGTTCGCATACACGAAATCAAAGGATTACTCAGAACCTAGGTAATCTTTCAGGGAATCCACTTCCCCCTCTATGAAATGGATCTACCAAGGGGAAAGGAAAGAATCATGTTACATACCCTTCCTCTGGAGAAGTCCAATCGCTCTCAAAAGAGAAGATATTTTCACAACAGGAGGATGAAACGAAGGAATTGAGGAGGATGAATACAGAATTACTTCAAGGTAGTCTTCCTCCTAAGCGTGCTGGAGTTAGTCAGCCAAGGCAGTTTATTTCAGTTACTGGTATGGATCAATAATATCCTCCTCTATCAGTACACTCTCACATGTCTAATACAATGGGTCAAGTGCAGCAACAATTTGCGGTGCTACCATCAATTGCAGTACCAGCCACCACATCTATACCATCTCCAGTCATTTCCCCTACCCAAGTCCAAGTTCAACCATATGTTTCTCAAAAGTTAAAAACTACCATTGAGTCATTAACAGCTCTGTTAGAGACTATGGAAGGGAAGCGTACACAAGTTCAACCAAAAAAAGAGCTTACCCTGAATGGGTAGACAAAATCCTTACCCCATCATTTTTTGGGAACCCTTTATTCCCTATTTTCAATGGATTATGCGATCCTGAATTGCATTTGACGCATTATGTGTCTTGTTGTGATCCTATGATGGGAACTACGGAATAGCTAGAAGCAGTGAAACTCAGATTCTTTATGCGAACCTTGCATGGAACAGCTTTTGTTTTGTACACAAGCTTGCAATCTCGGTCAATTACTGGGGTGGGAAGATCTTCACCAAAAATTCCTTCTTCAGTTGAGCTCAACATTTCCAAAGACAACAGTTTTTGATCTTACAAACTGTAATTAAAGGGAGAATGAAAGGGTCTCAGATTTAATTTCTCTCTAGAAGGGATTAACATATTCTCTATGCTTAGCACCCCCTCATGAAGAACTGTTTCCAATCTGTGTAGAAAATCTACGTGATAAATTACGCATGCCATTGATCCCTGTGAAATATACAGGAGGGTTTTGAGACCATAATTCAATCGCACAAAATATTAAAGATTCTCTTATAAAGACTAAGGATAAATCTTCTATAATTAAATCAACTCCAGGAAGGAAAATGGGTAAAGCAGATACTGCTACAGTTATGCTTAAACAAGCACTTGTACCTACTTTTACATCAAAACCTTCATCTTCTCGAAGGGCTCCACCTCCTGAGTTCCAAAAACAATGGCTGTTTCATGAGGTTGATCAAAGGAATCAAAGATGAAAACAATTTGAGGATCTGAAGAGAAAAACATACTCTTTTTGAAATGAAAAAGTTTTTGGTTACTTCATTTCAGCTATGGAAAATAATTTTGTTCAGTTGCCAAGGCCCAAAAGTCTAAATAAGGAAGTAGATGAAGACCTTCCCAATTATTTCCCCTTTTATCAAATGTTGGGGCATCCCATCCAAGAATTTTTTGTCTTCAAGGACCTCCTGCAAAAGATGGTCGACTCAGGACAAGTCAAATTAAAAGGTTCTTCATCTCAGGTAGCATGTGTTACTCCAACAGTTCCAGTGGAGGAAGGCAAATGACAAGAAGTTAAAAGCAAAACTGCACAAAAATATGATGATTGGATGGTCATAAAGACGATCAATTGAACTCATGCTATTTTGAGAACGCAATTGAAGAAACCAATTGTGTCTTCTTCAATGCATGTCGTAGAAAAACCCTCTTCATTAGAGGGAACATCCTCAAAGAAACAACATGATTTAAAGATAGAAAAAGAATCAGAATATGATGAGTATGTGTCAAAGCCTAAGTTTTCTTTGAATCTAGCATACTTCATGCCATGTACTTCAAATTCACGGGCACCTCCCCATCAAACGGCACAGCCTAAACATGCTAACCAGACAGCTTCTTCATCGGATGAGGAGTTGTTTTTTGGTTATGTTAATATGATCCAATTAACAGATCCATATGCCAGTCGCAGTTTCGATTTTGATGAGCCTGAATTCCCTGTATCAAACAAAGGAATCACGGGGAGTTAGAGAGGCTCACAATATAGGGGAAGACGTGGATCTATGAGAGGCCACTATTCCAATTCTACCCCTTCTAGAACTATGTATGCATTAGAAACTCGTGGCAGAGCCCTTCAACGAGCTCAACAAGAACAAGAAACTTCTTCCATATAAGGCAGACTCAGCCCTAACACAATTATTCTGGAAGATCGGTTGAGGGTTCCATCTTCTTCCTCTCAGCAAGTAAGTATACCTAATCAGTCTAATCTTCCAAAGTAAGGAGTATTACCCACTCCTATACCTGTACAAGATGCATCAAATTCCAAAGCATCAGCTTCCAAAGTACCTGCTAAACCACATGTTCTTATTGGGAAATGTAGACCTTTGGATCAAAAGTATGATATATTGAAACACTTGGCCCATGTACCGTCCAAGTTATCAATTCTGGATGCCTTGAATTTATCAAAGGATCTTCTGGAGGCACTCATCGAGGCTTTGTCAAGTCCTCGGGTGTTTGAGATAGAAATTGATGCAGCTAAAGTCTACCACGTAGAGAATAATCCTGCAGAATACCATGAAATAATATCTTTTACTGATGAAGATGAAGATGATGTCATTCATGGACATATTAGACCTTTATATTTATCGGGCATGGTCAATGGAATAGACATCTGAAGAGTTTTCATTGATAATGGTTCAGGAGTTGACCTCATGACCATTCGTACATTTCACCAATTGGGCCTCACGGAATCTGATTTATCTCCTTCTACTTTGATGTTACAAGGATATGATAAAAATGACCAAGAACCACTGGGCGAGATTACAATCAGAACTCATTTTGGAGATCTTGTGTCCAATTTAGATTTCATGGTTTTTGATCAAGACACAGCCTTCAACATCTAGCTTGGAAGACACTGGCTACATCGGCATGCAGCTATCCCTTCGTCATACCATCAATGTATAAAATATTGTTTCGATGGTCAAATCAGGACATTGTATGGTGATAAATATCTGTTCAAGACATGTGAATCTCAATACATTGAGGCAGAATTCTATCACATGAATGGATAGGAGAAATCAACAACAAAGGGGATTACCAAAGTTAATGCTCGATATGGTTCAGAGAAGATTCCAGTAAACCCATTAGCGCATGTTTGTATAGATTATGTGTTTCCTATCCTCCAAATTGATAGGATAGACCCAAATCAAAATAATCTTATGGAGAGATCCCTAGTATCAATTACGGCAATTGAGCCAGACAACATGGGAGAAATTGATAACCCACCAAGCAGTGATGAAAGCACAAATGGTGACATCTTCATTTCATATGATGAAATCCAACAAGTCTATACTTCGCCAATCAGGCTAGAAGAAGTTATAGCAACATCGGAGGTGGACAATGACTTCGATTCTCATTCCATCATCTCCTCTTTATTACCCATAGAAGACCCTTCATCATCAATCGGGTCAGAAATGGAATCTTCTTCTTCAAGATGTCAAAATTTTTACATCTCTTCTGATCATGAAAATTACGCTTCATCATATACTATGAAAGTAGAAACAAAAGAAATAAATCTGGGTACAAAAGAAGATCCACGCCCAAATTTAATCAGTGCAGCCATGACTCTGGAAGAACAAGAGATGTATATTACCTTTTTAATGAAAAATAGATATATATATTCTTGTAATTATACAGAGATTCTAGGGCTTGATCTTGATGTTTCCACTCGTCATTTGGGTTTTTCCGAAGAACATCAAGGATTCAAACAACCTGCTTGAAGAACATACCCAACCTATGCTTCCAAAATTGAGGCTGAAGTGGATAAGCTCGTAAAAGATAATTTTTTCAGTGAAGTTCAATATCCCATGTGGTTGGATAATATTATCCGAGTGAAAAATTATAATGGAAAAATTATAGTTTGCATAAATTTCAGATATCTTAATCGGCATTATCCTAAGGATGATTTCCGAATTCTGATTACAGAACTCTTGATTGATGCGACAGCTGGCTATGAAGCATTTTCCTTCATGGATGGATATTCTGGATATAATAAAATTTAGATGGCTCCAGAAGATGAAGAATCTACAGCCTTCAGAACCCCTCAGGGTTTGTTTTTCTTTCGGGTAATTCACTTTGGCTTAAAGAATACAGGTGCTACATATCATCTTGCCATACATCATATCATCAAACCCTTTTAAGTAAGTTTGTTTAATGTTATGTGGAAGATTTGGTGGTCAAATCCAAACAATGTTCTAATCACTTGGTTTATTTGGAAGTCATATTTTTCAAGCTTTGACAACATAATTTGAAGATAAACCCCTTAAAATGTGCTTTTGGGGTAAGCTCAGGAAAATTTCTTGGCTTTGTTGTACGCCATCGTGGTATTGAAGTCAATCCTGAGAAGACAAAGCCAATCCTTGGTATGTAACCTCCTCGAAATTTGATAGAATTAAGAGGTCTTCAAGGAAACTTAGCCTATATTCGGCTTTTCATCGCCAATTTGGACGACAAAAGTTTACCATCCACCAAATTGATGAAGAAGGGAGTAACTTACCAGTGGACTGAAGAATGTCAAGAAGCATTCCATATTCTCAAGAAATACCTCTTGAGTCAACCAGTATTCATGCCACCTATTGAAGGAAAACTGCTTATCCTCTACGTGACAGCTCTAGAGCAATCATTGGGAGCCTTTCTTTCTCAGAAGAATGATACTGGGAATGAAAATAGCCTCTACTAACTCAGTCAGACTATGCATGAAGCAGAAACCCGGTATTCAAGTATTGAGAAGTGCTACCTGGCATTAATATTTGTAGTTTAGAAGTTGAGACACTACCTGCAATATCATGAGGTCCAATTGGTATTTCATAATAATCCGCTCAAATTCATCCTTTTTCGTCCAATGCATACAAGACATCTGGCAAGGTGGGATGTTAACTTGCAACAATTCGACATTCAGTATGTGTCTCAAAAGGCAATAATGGGCCAAGCTCTGGATGATTTCCAGGTTGAACACCCTTCAGTGGAAGACACATCTTCAGATATTGAACTCCCTGATGATGAAGTCTTCTCTATTTAAGAAAGCCTTTAGGCATGGGAAATGTACTTTGATGGTTCTTCTAGAAGTCCAATATGGAGGAAAATGGAAAATCCTAAATTCAAAAAAGTTGGCTTAGAGATTGTACTCATTTCTACAGAAAAGGAAGGGTTACCTTATTCATTCTTGTTGTGGGAAGGTGGTACAAATAATGAAGTGGAATACCAATCTGTCATTGTTGGATTGGAGTTGGCGCATCAAGCACATGTGATTTACTTAAAGGTGAAAGGTGATTCCGACCTGGTAATCAAACAAGTAAATGGGGATTATGCCATCAGAAAAGAAGAATTAATCACATTGTATGATTACATCAGAGAGTTAATGGTGGAGTTTCTTTCAGAACCGAAATTTTCTTATGTCATAAGATCACAAAATGACCAAGCTGATGTACTGGACAATATAGCCACAGCTCTGCCGGATCCAAATCAGGATGGGAAAACCATCAGTATTTCCCACTGTCATACAATTTCACCTTATGTTCGAATCAGAACAGAGGAAATAAATGAAATTAGTCCTATATATAAACCATACGGTCATAGTATAGGATAGATGACACCTATCAGGGAATACCTTCAAAATGGAACACTTCCACCTGATAGAGCCAGGAAAGAACAAATCCGATGACGTTTGGTCAGCTTTACACATTATGATGGCCCAGATCACCTAGAAAAAATTCTCTACAAGTGTGGTTTTGATGGAGTTTTCTTCAGATGCATTGATGGTGTAGAGACAATGGCTGTCATGAAAGAAGTGCATGTAGGAGTCTGTGGTGCCCACCAGTCTGGACAAAGACTGTATGATCAGATTCGAAGGCTTGGATACTTTTGGCCTTCAATGATACAAGATTGTGTTGACTTCATAAAGAAGTGTCATTCATGCCAGGTACATGCCAACTTCATTTATCAACATCTAGATTTGATTCATATAGCTTAATACTCATGCTCATTTGCCTAATGGGGAATGGATGTGGTGGGACCTTACCCTTCAACTACGACCAATCATTTTAAGTATATTCTTACTTCTACTGATTTCTTTTCCAAATGGGCAGAGGCAGTGCCTCTCAAGGAAGTCAGTTCTAAATTATTTATTAGTTTTATCATGTCTATCATCATTACCATATTTGGTGTCCCTCATACCATATTTATGGACAATGGAACCAACTTCTGTTCATCCGAGGTGAAGAAGTTGTATCATGAATACAACGTTAAATCCAATCATTCATCTCAGTATCATGCAACGGCCAATGGCCAGATAGAAGCTTTCAACAAGACTCTATCAAATATACTGAAAATGATGGTAGATAAAGATAAGAAGTCATGGATTAATAAACTCTTTCATGCTTTATGGTCTTATTTGACCACCACCCGCACTGCACCACGTCAACTCCATATTCATTGGTATATGGAATAGAAGAAGTTTTTCCAATTGAGGTTCAACTACCCTCTATCAGGGTAGCCATTTGTGATCAGTCATCTACAGATGAACAATCTCAAAAGTGATTGAATGAATTGAAACAGTTAGATGAGAAAAGATTGTGCACTCTGCACCATTTGGAAGTGTATCAGAATCGAATAACATGAGCTTTCATCAAAAAAATTCATCATTGTTCATTTGCTCAGGGAGAATTGGTATTAGTTCTCAGAACTCCAATGATACCAGTAAAGAAACCTCCCAATATTGAGCCAAAATGGGAAGGACCATATTCAATACATAATGTATATTCCAATGGAGCATATTCATTAATCTCAATGGATGGAAAACTCATCACTACTCCAACCAATGCCAGATTTCTGAAGAAGTATTTTTTATAAACACAAAATACATTGTTATAGTCCATACATATGAGCTTAAACTATTTGTATTTCTTTCATCCCACACAACGTTAAACTGTGAAGTCCTAACTAAATGACGATAAACTGTACAAAAGTCCCTTATGTCCAGAAAGACGTTAAACTGCATAAGCAACTATCCACGCATATGACTCTAAACTCTTTGCATTTCTTTCATCCCACAAGACATTAAACTGTGAAAAAGTTCCCTAATTCGTCCAACATGACGTTAAACTATGTCCACGTCATCTTCTTTGCTATATGACATTAAACTATACAGCAACCGTCCATACATATGACCATACACTATTTGCATTTATTTCATCCCACACGACGTTAAACTGTGAAAAAAGTTCCTAATACATCCAACATGACGTTAAATGGTGTACACTTTTGTCGTCATTGCATGACATTAAACTGTATAGTCCCCCTTTCGTCCTAACTACATGATTCTAAACTATACAGAAAGTCCTCCGATACGTCCTACATGACATTAAACTATACTTTGTCCCTGCTACATGACACTAAACTGTGCAGCGCCAATAGTCTTAACTGCAAGACTTTAAACTGCATAGTCCCTTTATATGTCCTACATGACATTAATCTATGCATCGTTAAGGTTGTTGTTACCTCTTGTTTCTCACACCAAGTATTACTTGAATTTTCTTAGAGAAAATTTCAACCATAACACCCTCTCTGGGCCACTAACCATGCGTAAGTCCCAACATCTTTTTTAGGTCGTTGTCCCCCAAAACAACTAGATCATTAATTAATTCTTTAATTGAAATACGCGGACTTTAATCCTTGCCTTCCAGGATAGGTATGTAGGAAACCTCCCAAGGTTCAAGACAAAAAACAATCTCTTCACATCGGTTCACCTCCATCTCATACGATGTTGATTCGTGAAACCATCCCCAGAATCAATATCTTTACATTGGTTCACTTTCTTCCTTGCTATATGAAGTTAAACTGTACAACATTTTTTGTCCTCTACGATAATAAACTACAATATTATTTGATACCCTCACCTGAGAGGGAATAATTATTTAAATTGTTTTTTAAATCATGTTTCATTCAAAAAACAATGTGCATACATGGAAATGCCCGAACCTTTTATCTTGGGATAAGCCATCATTGCACTAAATTCCCCTTTCACCCTTCATATGTACGAACCAAATTTATACAGAGGGTTTTTATAGAACTATATGGGCTTGATTACCATCCTTATTGGATATGTAGGAACATTCGAGTGTCCCTCAAATCCAGCCCCACGTCTTTTAGGCCTACCCCCAAATTCCCCTTTTATCCCCTTGGCTGAAAATTCCCCATGAAAACACTTACTGTGTATTTCTTATAAATGGTCCAAGCTCTATGACCCTAAAATAATATTTCCTATATTTTCTCCCCACATGATGTTAAACTATAGTTTAAGAACTACGTAGGGATTAATTCCAATCCTTATGGGGTATGTAGTGATGTCCAACATTTTCACTTAAGGATCCAGCCGCAACATAATTATGGTTATCATTGATCTGGGTATCTCTGCATACATTGGTCAATACCCATCTTTATGTGTCATAACCCTAATCGTGAATACCTCCAAATCTTCATAACCCTTTTCTTGACTTCTGGTCACAAAATGTTAAATTTATAATAGGTCTTCTTCTTGACTATGCAGCACGTGCCCTTAGGTGGCCTTTCATAAACAGTCTACATAATAGACGTGTCATCTATAAGATGCTATTATTTGACTATGAATCCAATTTCCATAGGCGGCCCTGCATAATTCAACCCCCTAACGGGTTTGTCAAATAGTTGTAACTTCATTATTGGGAGGAAAATCTTTTTTTTAATTGGTTATCTTAATGACAATATATAGGGATCCGAAAAAATGGCTATCCTTAATATATATGTCCCATACTCTTGTTCATGATCTAAAAGTATTCATGTATATGGTTTATATTTTCCTGCCCTATGTTTGGGTCAGACCTTCGTAGGAGTAACATTCATCCAATTCATAGAAAAACCTATTTGGAAATATCTTCTCCATATTCAAGTACCTCTCTCCATACAGCAAACTCTATACTTTGGAAAATTTTAATCCCCATAAACTTTCACTGGCTTCTTAGCAGTAGTAAAGTAAATTTCTAAGAGTTCTTTTACCTAACTATACAACATGTGCCCTTAGGCCGCCTTTCATAAGTTTTCTACAAAACAGACCTATCAGCCAAAAGATGTTATTTATTTGACTATGCAGCCAATGCCCTTAGGTGGCCCGGCATAATTCAACCCCCTAACGGGTTTGTTAAATAATGGTAACTTCATTCTTGGGAACTACTTCTTCAAATTCCTTTTTTAGCTCTTTTCCATATCATTCTTCAGATTCAAATTTTCTTCAGTCTTAGTTTACATATTTTCCTTCATACATGAGTGTGGTAAAATATTTTCAGATATGTTTTCAGGGAATTTAGTCAATTATAATTCATTTGTTCAAAGCTATTTCAACCTTAAACATTGGCTTCATTATGTCAGATGTGCATGACTTTAAACTGCCCACAAAAGACAAGGGAACTCTGAATAAAAGTCATGTTCCAGCTCACTAAACATACATTTTGTATTATTTAGGTAATATTGAGCAATTACAAGATTCAAAGTTTGTAGGGTAATTTATAATAATCATAGTATAAATCAAAATATGCTTATTAGGCCCATTGTCTTAGGTAAAATTTAATGCAGGTAATAGGAAAATGTGTGCACAAATGATTGAAGATGAAATTGTTTTTTCATTGATGCACAAGGGTTAGAAGGAAATCCACAGACTGGAGTCTCTTCCCTTTTTCAGGAATTACAAAAGGCTTTCAACATAACTCTTCATTTGATAAATGACATCCCAAGACTTATCAGCAACAACTTGGAATTTAGTCATTCAATTGGATATAATAATAGATGCAGTGATACCAGCTCTTCTTGGAACAACTGTAAAAGGATGTTCTTGAGTGCCGTTTGAGATAATTTTCTACTGATCAAATAGTGACTCTATTTCTGTACAAGAGACTTGGAAGATTGATACATGGATTTTATAATGAAGCATTGGATGTAAAGATCCATTTCTAGAGAGTACTATTTTCAGATATTGTTTCTAATATCGTGATAGTCTTCTCTCCATCAACCGGCAGCAGAAAACATTTCACCCCATGGTTTTCCATTTTCATATCTACAAGGAAATGGCATGGAAGGAAAATTTGATAGTTTACACCATTGTTGTTTCTCTTGAGGCACAACATAACCGAAATAGAGGAGTAGCAGTGCAGCTGCATCTCAGGAATATAGTTCTTTGTATCTGGAACATTGAATCCTTGCAGATAACCATGACCGTACAGAGACAGGTAGATTCTATGTGGGAAATTAAGATGATATGTCTTCATGTACTTAGCCAAATATGCGAGAGTGCTATCATAGATATCATAGTAATCGTGGCCAACAATGTTCATCAAGTCATCAATCCTCTTTCTAGATAGTTCATCAGCCATTCCAATTCTCTTGAGAGCCATTGTATCTGCACAAAAGTTGAATAAACTAACTCTTAAATGGGATTATTTTTCATAAAATTTGTGAAGGAATTCAGAAAAATGTCAAAGGAATTATGGCGCGCAAGTCTAAACATGGCGTGCAACTGTTAATGTGCCGCACTAGTCTTTGAAGCGCATGTATAAACCGTGCAAGTCCAAACACCTCTACATTAGCGCGACAGTAATGAAATAGTGGAAAACATATCAACCTGCACGGTGAACGCAACTTGTGCGGAGAGAGCTCGAAAGTTTTAAATACGGATGCTTTGTATAGAAATGGGGCCACATATATATAGGCCATTGCCATACCCTGCACGCCGAAGTATGTCTAGCTGGAAGTTGTACACCATACCTTGCGTGCCACTGCCTGCGCGACATTCCATGCGCGCCGCTTTCCCATTGGTTTTCTTCTTTTCCTCAAAGTCTCATCCTTATTCTTCAGGATCTAACTCTGAGGGGGGACTATTGTTGATTCTCCTTTTCGTAACATTGTCTAAAGGAATGGAAAGGGAAATGAATTAGCACAAATTGATTCATTATTTGAAGAAAACATCAAAAATCAACAAAGGTATGAAAAAGGCTTCAAATGCACATGCACCGCGCAAGATACCTTACTGTCGGGTAAGTATACTTGCACACCGCCTAATGGTCGCGCAAGTGACTTGCGCACCCTAAGTGATAACCGCCCGAGGTCTTCTCCAGCCTATAAATAGACCCTGCGGGCCCCCCATTTTAGGGGGAATTTTTCCAGAATTAAGATATAGAGGACTGAACGCCCTATTCTCTTATGCAGGTCTTCCGAACGCTTCTAAGTTAATTCTTTACCTAGAATGGAAGGTCTAAACAAGATGAGTAAGGTTTAAATGTTAAAATTCACTAACACTTGTGTGACTATGTGTTTTACCTTAAGGGAAATGGACACACTTGCGTGTTGTCCTACTTCTTCACTATAACTTGTGCACCATCATCTGTAAAGCATCTAGGGATAATTCTAAAGGATTTGATCAAGGATCTCCCAAATAATACTCTAAGGGAGGAAAATTGTGCAAATACACATGTGTCGGGCATGTATAACTGCGTGACCAGGACTTCCGCGCCCACGTAGTACCTACACGCCTGCCAGGACTTGCGTGCCCCTATCTTTTTGGGTGGCTTTCCTACCCATTTCATTCATCTTATGTCGTTCCACCTCTACTATTCAAGTTTCAGTCTTCAAGACACTCATATTATCCATTTATCTCATGATTTCTTGATTTTTCTTCCTTATTTGAAAGGAACTCCGTGGAACATCTCTCAAAACATAGTGATTTTCATATCTTTATTTCACTAAAGTTAGAGAGTTCATTCATTCAACCTCATCCTTTAAGATGAGAGAGTCCATTTACCTGGGCCTCCTTTTCAGGAATAATCCCCAATCATAATTCCTCAAATTTGGTCATCCTCTTTAGGAGTAAGCCCCATGTCCCTTAACCTGGGCCTATTTTTCAGGAATAGGCCCCAGTTATAATTCCTCAAATTTGGGCATCCTCTTTAGGAGTAATCCCCAAGTCCCATAACATGGGCCTCCTTTTCAGAAATAAGCCCCAGTCACAAATCCTCAAATTTGGGAATCCTCCTTAGGAGTAAGTATAACGACCCATAGTTTACATACATTGTTAATACTCAAAATTAAAGTACACTTACTACAACATATACCAAAACCATGAAAGGACCATATAGGTATAGTGTCTTTAGAAAATGGGAAACATAAACAACTAGTTCATAAAGCATCTACACTGTCTCCCATTTATTTCATCATATCTAGAGTCCCTTTTGGCATATCATACTTAATAAATTTCGTCCTGAAATGGGGAATGAAAACATACAAAAGGGTGAGATCAAATGCTCAGTAAGGGTAAACAAAAGAAAAAAATCAATCACATCATATTCATAAGAACATAACATTTTGGAAATCATAACCTGCAAAAGAGATCATAATGTCATAATATGGGATAAATCATAGTAGTTAAATTTAATCCCAATAATCATAACATAAAACAAGAAACATTGTGTCATACACACATAATCATAGAGAATCATTTCTTAGTAGTCAAGGCTCATATCCAAGACTATCTTAGCGGACAAAGTCCATTTTTGAACCGAGTTCACTCCTAGTTTCAGTCCTTTTTCACTGAACCGGTTTAACCTGCCATTCCAGCCATGTCTATCTCATGAGATATAAATCGTTACCCAATGTATTGGAGGGAGATATAGTTCCCACCGATCTCATAATGATAACATTCTTATGTGTGGCACAAAATCATAAATCATACATCATTGCATAACCCATGTAATAAAAATGGGATTCTTACACCTCGGGACATCATAAAACAATTCATATAAGATAGAGGAATTCATAAAAATATTTCCATAAAAACATAATCAAATCAATGTAATAATAGGGATAGAAACAGAACCCTATGTTATCTTATATGGAAAATAATTTTGATAAAATACTTGAATTCCATTCTTGAAGAAAATATCATTTCTACTTCAAAATCATTTTCCTTTCGTAACATGTCATATAATTTTAAACTAAAAGAATTTGATTAAAAATAAAATTGAAAAATTGTAAAGGAAGGTTCACGGAAATAATTTTCTAAAAATCAATTCATTCTGTATAAGTTAAAAAAAGACATTCTTCTTGTACTTTTGTCGGAAAAGTCAAAAAGTACCTCTTACGAAAAACGAAAAAAGATTCCTTTCATATCTTTTACTAAAAACTCACAGAAGGGTAAAATTGGATATAAAAATTTTAGAAGGATATAAATTTTACATATTTAGGAAACATGGATGTGGATGATAAATATTCCCCAGTAAATTCAGAAGTATAAACAATCTCAGATAAAAACGAGATTGTGAGATTTTCCATTACTATACGTCCGATTTGTTTCGTAAGTTACCAAAACTCCTGTATAAATATTTAAATAATGTCATTGACTTATTCGAGAATCATAAATATTTTTATGATATCATATATAGTCATATTCTTAGCTCATTATTAGTAATATTTCATTGCTACTTGTTATTCAGGTGTTTATTACATTTTGTTCTTATGCATGTTTTGTCGAATGAATTCTTATTCTTCTCTTTAGGTTATAGATAAATCATATCCAGAATGGTATTAGTGTAATATATATCATATTAATTCATTCAATTCATTTATATAATCATTATTCAATGAAGATCATGTAGAACGAGTCGCATCACATCGTGGAGACGCTATTCCGTATGTACGCACGAGCGATGATATCGTTCCCATGATCGTGGAATTTTATTATAGTGTATGTATACTATTTCATAATCAATACCACTTTAAAATAATCATATATAGTTATTTATTTGCACCATTATACCCATCCAAGTAAGGTGGTGGTGGAAAATAGATTACACCACGACGTGTAGACGATATTCCGTACGTACACATGCGTGGTGATTTCATTTTCCGTAGGATGGATAGATGGTGAAATAGGGTTATTTAATATTTATAATAACATATCAGTATATTAGTGATACTTATGTTATTACTTCATAATGAAACAATTAAAGAAGAAGAAGTGGAAGAAGAAATAAAGTTGAAAGAATCGGTAACGGACATTACCTCTTCTTTGAAGCGCCTCTTTGAGACCTCCTCTTAGGGCACTAAAATTGGTCTTTGAAGAAGACCAGGACCTCTAGGATGTTTCTAAGGAAGTGGAGAAGAGAGAATTTCAGGGAATGGCTGATCATTAAAGCTCAATGTGGTGTGAGGAAGAGAGGGAGGATGTTCCCTTTTATAAGGGAGGAGAGGGGCACCTTAGGAAAAACTAAAAATATTATTTTATTATAAAGTCATATTTGGTTTTTAATAGCTCAAAATTGATTTATTTCTAAGATAAGGTGGGTATGGGTCTAAATACGCTCATCATATAGAATTTATACAAGTTTAGGTATATATTTTAACCATATCATTTAGATTTAACTTTAAGTTAAATAATTTTAATTTTACCGTGTCTTCTTGTTTTCTTACACTATAAGGTTAATAAAATTACTATAACAAGCCAAAAGAACCCCAAGTTGTTTATTATTAATATATATAATCTTATATAAGTCATTTTGCCGAACCTTATATTTTTATGAATAAAATAACAATTAATAATATAATATTTGTTATAAAAACTATTTTATGTTCATTTTGACACTATTTGGTAATTGATTTTTGTGAAAATAATAAAAGAAATATTAGTTCGAAAAAATATAATTAAATCAATACTAACATGTCATATTAACCTATAAAATTATTTTAATTCAGAAAAAGTCTCAAATTACTTTTATTTTGGTATTTATAACATCAATTATGTCAATATTTCATTAATAAGATAATTATTGCATCATCATCGTGTCATAAATAAATTAAATTATTTATTGTCTAAAAATTAGAAATAAAATACAATTATGTAGGAATTAGTTTTATATTTATAATAAAAATTTATAGTCGAGTTTATCTTATGTATAACACTATATTAAAAATGATTTAGTTATTAAACATTGATTTAACTATTTTAACCCTTCTTTAAATAAAATAATAATAAATGTCCTAATATAATCCAAGTGGGCCTAAATGGTCATATTTTATTTCTATGGTTGTTTTTGGTCGAAATAAACTTATCTAATAGAATTAGGACATGTGTTAGGGTAATAATAATAACATTTTTACCCTTAATTACACTATTTACTTTTAACCGTGGTAAAAAAAAGTAAAAAGATATTATTCACCAAAAATTATTTTCATCTCATTGAACCACATTTTAGTCCTTGATATTAACCGTGTCTCTCGGATTTTCGAAATTCCACTCACAGAAGCGGTAAAATTATGTTTTATGTAAATTTGCAAATTCTATTAGGAGGTGGGTAAAAGATTGTGAAAAGTTCAATAAGATTTTTATATATTTAAAATTATTATAAAATGATTCCAATGAATTGAATTGAACTTATATATGTATTATGAATCAATTTTGACCTAAAATAAAATAAATAAATATTTAAATAAAAAGTCGGGTTTTAAATAGTAACCCAGTGTTTTCACTATTCATAAAAAATTGAATGTTTTCAGAAAAATACCAAAATTTCACCCTAGGATAATTTCGATATTTTAAATCCAAAAATGTAGTCCATTTTGAAAAATAAAATTTACAAAATTTGAGAAAATTGTTATTACTATTCATAATGGCTAGTTTTAATAATATTTTAATAGCATATCGTTGTTTAGTGAAACTTGGTATTGCGTATGACACAAGCTATCGAGGAAGGTCGCGATTACGTGTAAAGAAAGCCAAACTTGTGTTGTGTTTATTGAAAGATTCCTTTGATGATTTATAAAAAAAAAATATTTCTCATAAAAGTCTCGGGTGTTACATTTTACACCCCATTAAAATGAATTACACCCTTGAAATTCTTCATATTTTAACAAAAAGATGAGGATACCTCTCCCTCATCATATCCTCAAGCTCCCATGTAACATCTTCTAATTGGTGGTTACTCCATAAAACGTTCACCAAGAGAGTGGTCTTGTTCCGTAGGACTTTTTCACTATGATCAAGAATCTCTATCGACTGTTCTTTATAAGAAAGATCTTGTTCCAGCAGTACAACTTCTTAGCTGAGTACATGTGAAGGATTAGGTATGTACATTATCAAGAGAGATACATGGAATACATCATGATCTTGGGAGAGATTCAGTGGAAGCGCCAATCGGTATGCTACCTTCCCAACACGATCCAAAATTTCAAAAGGAGAGATATATCTTGGGCTCAACTTTCCCTTCTTTCCAAATATCATGACCCTCTTCCAGGGAGATATTCGTAAGAACGCTTTATCACCCACTTCAAACTCTAGGTCTTTTCTTTGGTTGTCGGCATAACTTTTTTTTCGACTCTGAGCTTCTCTTATGTGTTGTTGTATAGATCTGACCTTTTCTCCCATCTCATCAACAATATCAGATCCTAATAGCTTTCTTTCACCCACATCAACCCAGCAAGTTGGAGTCCTGTATTTCTTTCCATAGAGAGCTTCATAAAGAGCCATCTGAATACTGGATTGAAAGCTATTATTATAATAATATTCGTCCAAAGGTAGGTGTTGATCCCAACAACCTTTGAAATCCATTAAGCAAGCTCCGAATGTATCTTCTTGAGTTTTGATTGTTCTCTTAGACTAACAGTCTGTCTTAGGATGATAAGCAGTGATGAAACTCAACTCTGTATCTATAGAATGTTGAAGACTTTTCCAGAACGTCGAGGTAAACCTCAGAACCCGATCAGATATAATGGAAAGTGGTACTCCATGATATCTTACCACTTCTTTCACATATATCATGGAAAGATAATCCAGAGAGAAATCCTCTCTAACAGCAATGAAGTGTGGAGACTTTTTAAGACGATCAACTATGACCCAGATAGCATTTTTGCCTTTGGATGGTTTAGGAAGTCCGGTGACAAAGTCCATAGTGATGTTTTCCAATTTCCATTATGGTATTGGTAATGGTTGTATCATCCCATTAGACTTCTGTCTCTCAGCTTTAACATGCTGAAAAACCAAGCATCGACAGACATATTCAGAAAAATCTTTTTTCATGCCATCCCACCAGAAGTACTCTTTCAGGTCCCTATACATCTTCGTGCTTCCAGGATGAATAGAGAATGAAGAACTATGAGCCTCATTCAACAGATCCTACTTTAATTCTGGGATGGGAGGAACACAAACCCGATTCCTGAACATTATTTCCCCATCACAATCAAGGTTGAATTCAAGAATATTTCTCACCATCTTTTGTAACTCTACAACTTCGTTCTATGCCTCTTTATTCATCACATGTATAGATGGTTGAACATTCAATTGAGAAAGATACGATTTCCCCTTTCATTATATTTCCAAGATCCATCCTTTGTAAATCCTTAAATATTGGATATTTTGTGATCCTCATCATGGATAAGCTAGCATGGTCTCGTCGACTTAATGCATCTGCCACATTGTTTGCTTTCCCAGGGTGGTAATGAATTGAGCAGTCATAATCCTTAATCATCTCCAACTATCTTCGTTGGCGCATATTCAACTCCTTTTCTGTGAAAATATACTTTAAACTTTTATGATTAGTATAAATATCACACCTTTCTCCATAAAGATAATGCCTCCAAATCTTTAATGCAAAGATTACCACAGCTAACTCCAAAGAATGAGTAGGGTAAATTTTCTCATGGATTTTCAACTGTCATGAGGCATAAGCTATCACCATATCATTTTTCATAAGAACACACCCTAGCCCATTCTTGGATGCATCACTATAGATCACAATCCATTCTCCACTACAAGGGAGTGTGAGTACATGTGCACTGGATAACCTTCTTTTTATCACCTTGAAATTATCTTCACATTCCTCCATCCACACGAACGTAACTCCTTTTCGAGTCAACCTAGTGAGTAGATTAGATAATCGTGAAAAATATTTCACCAAACGTCGATAATATCTAGCCAAACCAAGAAAACATTGGATCTCAGTTACTGTTGTTGGTCTCGAACATCTTTCGATAACCTCTGTTTTTGTTGGATCCACAGATATCCCCTCTTTTGAGATTATGTGACCCAAAAATGAATCTTTTTGAATCCAAAATACACACTTGGTAAATTTGGCATAATGATTCTCCTTTCTCAGGGTCTTCAATATAATTCTCAAATGATATTCATGTTCTTCCTTTCTCTTTAAATAGACAAGAATATCATTTATAAAGACTTCCAAAAACTGATCAATATAGTCTCTAAAGACTCTATTCATCAGATCCACGAAGATAGCAGGGGAATTAGTAAGACCAAATGTCATCACTATAATTTCATAGTGTCCATACCTTGTACGGAAAGTCGTCTTTGATATATCCTCCCTTTTGACCCTTAATTAATGATACCCTGAACGATGATCAATCTTGGAAAAGTATTTAGCTCCGTGTAGTTGGTCAAATAATTCATCAATGCATGGGAGAGGATATTTGTTCATGATAGTGATCTTGTTAAGATCTCGATAATCAATGTAGAGTCTCATTGATCTATCATTCTTCTTAACAAACAGAATAGTTTCTCCCCAAGGTGACGCACTAGGGAGTATGAATCCCTTATCAAGATTCTCTTGGAGTTGCTTCTTCAATTCCTTCAACTCAATTGGGGCCATTCTATAAGGTGTCTTTGAAATAGGCAAAGCACCCGGTACGATTTCTATTGAAAACTCAACATCACGATTAGGTGGAAGACCCAGAAATTCCTATGGAAAGACACCATCAAACTCTCGTACAATGGGAATATTATTAACCGTGAGTTTCTCCCCAACCATTTGAGATAAATAACCTTCATTCAGTTGAATCAAAACCCATAAGATGGAAGAAATTTCCACTGGAAGGTTATGTTCATCCTTGCATCGATAGATGATCATAGATTGATCTGGAATATGAAATGTGACTTCCCTTCTTTGGAAATTGATATGAGCTCCATATAAAGAAATCCAATCCATGCCAAGAATCACATCAAATTACACTATAAGAAGGATCACAAGATTTGCAAGAAGCACTTTCCCACAAACTTCAATCGGAGAAGAATTATAAACTTTTGATGCGACTGTTGTGCCATTAGGGGATGTCACAGCTAACTAAACATCTAATTGTTGAGGTAATACGGTTATACCCATAGAAAATTCTTCAGAAATAAAACAGTGGGTTGATTCATAATCAAATAAAACATTTGATACTTTATAGTGGATGGTAAGTGTACCTTTCACCACTTCGTTACCGTACTCCACATCATTGATAGAAATTGCATGTGCCTTTCCTTTGTCTTTGTCCTTAAGAGACTGTTGACGTTGATCATCATCATCAACCATTGTATTTGGGCATTGATTGGCATAATGCCCCATCTCCTTGAACTTGAAACATTGAAGGGTAGTAGTTTCATTTTGCATATCCCTTCCTTTGTTTGCATCATTAGTCATCTTCTTCCCATTATTTCGACATTAAATTTCCCGATGACCTTTTTTCCATACTTATAACCTTTTCTAGTCCTCTTAAGACAATTTCCTCCATGTTTCTTTCCACACTTTGAGAATAAGGGAAAAATCATCTTCTTTTCGGTGTGCTCTTTAGATTTTCCTTTGAATTCCATTTACTTCTTCTTATCAAAACCATATAACTGATGGGTTACACTAATCTCCATCTCAACCTTGGGAGCACATCGAACAATTTCCTCATAGCTATTAAAGTCCCTTATGGCTAACGCCCTTGGAAGACTAGGTTTTAATCCACTAAAGAATCAATCAATCTTACTCTCAGGTTGGATAATAATACCATATGCGTACATTGCAAGTCTTTTAAAATTTGCTTTGTAGGTACTAACAGATTCATCATCCTTTTTCTTTAGTTCAAGAAACTCCTTCTCCATCTTTGTTAGGATAATAAGAGGGATGTAATTATTGAAAAATAAGTTCTTGAACTTGTCCCATTCCATGGACTCGATTTCATCCCTTTGCCTCATATTCTTAATATGATTCCACCATTGATCAACATCACCTTCTAAATGATAAACTGCTAAGATGACATTATCATGTACAGAACATTAAAGAACTGAAAATATCATTTCAGTGGTACTGATCCACTATTCAGCCACTAATAGATCAGAAGACTCGCTGAATGAAGGTGGGCGCTGCCTCATGAAGGATTCATCAGAATGTTGCTCCATTCATTGCTCATTTGAAGTCCTGGATGATTCATAGATTGATAAAGTTGTGTGAGCATGGCTACAATATTTTGTATTCCAGCTCCCATAATGTTTGGTTGCTCAGGATGACAATCATTTCATTTCCCGTCGCATTCCGCATTAACACGGTTCCTTCGGGTTCCAGCCATTGACTAAAACCAAGAAGAATAGTGTGAGAAACACTAATTATAATAGGAAAACCACATAATCAAGAATAAAATTTCACACTTAAGGTCTTATCATAGGTTGTTCATGGCCATTTCTAAAACACTAAGATTATGTTCTATTCTTAGACAAATCCTTAGGTTTATTACTAAGGCTTTCACATCCTAGTTTCAAAAGGTTGACTATACCTTTCCTCTGATACCAACTATAACGACCCATACTTTGCATACATTGTTAATACTTCAAAATTTAAGAAAACTTTTTACAACATATAACAAAACCATGAAAGGACCGTATAGGTATAGTGTCTTTAGAATCTGGGAAACATAAACAACTGGTTCATAAAGCATCTACACTGTCTCCAATTTATTTCATCATATCTAGAGTTCCTTTTGTCATATCCTACTTAATAACCTTTTTCCTGACCTGGGGAATGAAAACATACAAAAGTGTGATCTCAAATGCTCAGTAAGGGTAAATAGAAGAAAAAATCAATCACATCATATTCACAAGAACATAAAATTTTGGAAATCTTAACCTGCAAAAGTGATCATAATTTCATAACATTGGATAAATCAAATTAGTGAAATGTAATCCCAATAATCATAACATAAAACATGAAACTTTGTGGAATACACACATAATCATAGAGAATCATTTCTTAGTATTCAAGACTCATATCCAAGACTATCTTAGCGGACAAAGTCCATTTTTGAACCGTGTTCACTCCTCATTTCAGTCCTGTTTCACTGAACCAGTTTAACCAGCCATTCCATCCTTGTCTATCTAATGACATATAAATCTTTACCCAATGAATTGGAGGGAGATATAGTTCCCACCCATCTCATAATGATACCATTCTTATGTGTGCCACAAAATCATAAATCATACATCATTGCATAACCCATGTAATAAAAATGGGATTCTAAAACCTCGTGACATCATAAAACAATTCGTATAAGATAAAGGAATTCATAAAAATAAATCCATCACAACATAATCAAATCAATGTAATAATATAGATAGAAACATAACCCTATATTATCTTATATGGAAAATAATTTTGATAAAACACTTGAATTCAATTCTTGATAAAAATATCTTTTCTACTTTAAATTTTTTTTCCTTTTTTAAAATGTCATAAAATTTTGAACTAAAAAAAGTTGATTAAAAATAAAATTGAAAACTTGTAAAGGAAGGTTCATGGAAATATTGTTCTAAAAATCCATTCATGTCGTATAAGGTAAAAAAAGACATTCTTCTCGTACTTTTGTCGGAAAAGTCCAAAAGTACCTCGTATGAAAAACGACAAAAGATTCCTTTCATATCATTTTCTAAAAACTCACCAAAGGGTAAAATTGTATATAAAAAATTTTAGAAGGATATAAGTATTACATATTGATGTAACATGGATGTGGTTGATAAATATTCCCCAGTAAATTCTGAAGTATAAACAATCTCGGATAAAAATGAGACTGTGAGATTTTCCCTTAGCTTAGGTCTGATTTTCTTCGTAAGTGTCCGAACCTCCTGTATAATGATTTAAATAATGTCATTGACATATTAAAGAATCATAATTATTTTTATGATATCATATATGGTCATATTATTAGCTTCTTATTAGTAATATTTTATTTCAACTTGTTATTCATGTGTTTATTACTTTTTGTTCTTTTGTGTGTTTTGTCGAATAAATTACTATTTTTATCTTCAGTTTATAGATACCTCATTTCCAGAATGGTATTAGTGTAATATATATCATATTAATTCGTTCAATTCATTTATATAATCATTATGCAATGAAGATCATGTAGAACGAGTCACATCACATCGTGGAGACGGTATTTCGTACATACGCACGAGTGATGATATCGTTCCCATGATCGTGGAATTGTGTTTGAGTGTATGTATATAATTTCAGAGTCAATAAAACTTTACAATAATCATATATAGTTATTTATTTGAACCATTATACCCATCCAAGTAAGTTGGTGGTGGAAAATAGATTACACCACGACGTGGAGACGGTATTCCGTATGAACGCACGTGCGGTGATTTAATTTTCCAAAGGATGGATAGATGGTGAAATAGGGTTGTTTCATACATATAATAACATATCAGTATATGAGTGATACTGATGTTATTACTTCATAAAGAAACAACTAAATAAGAAGAAGTGGAAGAAGAAATAAAGATGGAAGAACCGGTAACGGACATTACCTCTTCTTTGAAGCACCTCTTTGAGAACTCCTCTTAGGGAACTAAAATTGGTCTTTGAAAAAGAACAGGACCTCTAGGATGTTTATAGGGAAGTGTAGAAGAAAAATTGGAAGGTTTTGGTCGAGCGTGAAGGCTCAAAGTGGTGCGAGGAAGAGGGGGAGGAGGTTCTCTTTTATAAGGGAGGAGAGGGGAACCTTCGGAAAAACTAAAAATATTATTTTATATTAAAGTCATATTCGGTTTTTAAAAGTTCCAAATTGATTTATTTAGTAGATTAGGCGGGGATGGGTCGAAATAATCTCATCAAATAGAATTTAGAAAAGTTTAGGTATCTATTTTAACCTTATCAAATGGATTTAACTTCAAGTTAAATAATTTTACTTTTATCGTGTCTTTTTGTTGTTTTACAATATAAGGTTAATAAACATACTATAACAAGACAAACGAACCCCAAGTTATTTATTATTAATATATATAACCTTATCTAAGTCATTTTTCTGAATCGTAGATTTTTAGGACTAAAATAACAATTAATAATATAATATTTGTTTTAAAAACTATTTTATGTCCATTTTGATACTATTTGGTAATTGATTTTTTTAGAAATCATAACAGAAATATTAGTTCGAAAAAAGTTTATTAAATCAATACTAACATGTCATATTAACCTATAAAATTATTGTGATTCATAAAAAGTCTCAAATTACATTTATTTGGGTATTTATAACATCAATTATGTCAATATTTCATTAATATGATAATTACTACATCATCATTGTGTCATAAATAAATTAAATTATTTATTTTCTAAACATTACAAATAAAATACCAATATGTAGGAAATTTTTTTTCTTTCTAATTAATATTTATAGTAGAATTTATCTTATTTATAACTCTATATTAAAAAATATTTAGTTATTAAACTTTGATTTTAACTATTTTAACCCTTCTTTATATAAATTAATAATAAATGTCCTAATCTAATCCAAGTGGGGATAAATGGTCAAATTTTATTCCTAAGGTTTTTTTGGTCTAATTACACTTATCCAATAGAATTAGGACATGTGTTAGGATAATAATAATAACATTTTTACCCTTAATTATCCTATTTAATTTTAACCGTGGTAAAAAAAAGTAAAATCTACTATTCACCAATAATTATTTTCATCTCATTGAACCAAATTTTAGTCCTTGATATTAACCGTGTCCCTCATATTTTCTAAATTCCACTCACAGAAGCAGTAAAATTATGTTTTATTTACATTTTCAAATCCTCCTAAGAGATGGGTAAAAGACGGTGAAAAGATCAATAAAATTTTTATATATTTAAAATTATTAAAAAATGATTCCAATGAATTGAATTGAACTTATATAGGTATTATGTATCAATTTTGACCAAAAATAAAATAAATATCTATTTAAATAAAAAGTCGGTTTTTAAATAATAACCCAGTGTTTTAACTATTCATCAAAAATTGAATGTTTTCAGAAAAATACAAAAATATCACCCTATGCTAATTTCGATATTCCGAATCCAAAAATGAAGTCCATTTTGAAAAATAAAATTTAAAAAATTTCAAAAACTGGTTATTACTATTCATAATGGCTAGTTTTAATAATATTCTAATAGCATATCGTTGTTTAGTGAAACTCGATATTGCGTACGACGCAAGCTATCGAGGAAGGTCGCGATTGCGTGTAAAGCAATCCAAGATAGTGTTGTGTGTAGTGAAAGATTCTTTTGATTATTAATAAAAAAAAATATTTCTCATAAAAATCTTAGGTGTTACAATAAGCCCTAAGTCCCTTAACCTGGGCCACCTTTTTAGGAATTAGCCCTAGTCATAATTCCTCAAATTTGGGCATCCTACTTAGGAGTAAGTCCCAAGTCCCTTAACATGGGCCTCATTTTCAGGAATAGGTCCCAGTCATAATTCCTCAAATTTGGGTATCCTACTTAAGATTAAGCCCCGAGTCTCTTAACCTGGTCCTCCTTTTTAGGAATAATCCCCAGTCATAATTCCTCAAATTTGGGCATCATCTTCAGGAGTAAGCCCCAAGTCCCTTAAACTGGGCCTCCTTTTCAGGAATAATCCCCAGTCATAATTCCTCAAATTTGGGCATCCTCCTTAGGAGTAAGCCCCATGCCCCTTAAACTGGGCCTCTTTTTCAGGAATAAGCCCCATTCATAATTCCTCAAATTTGGGAATCATCTTTAGGAGTAACCCCCAAGTCCCTTAACCTGGGCCTCCTTTTGAGGAATAAGCCCCAGTCATAATTCCCCAAATTTGGGCATCCTCCTCAAGAGTAAGCCCAAAGTCCCTTAATTTTCAAATCCCCTTAACCTGGGCCTCCTCTTTAAGAATAAGCCCCAATCTTAATTTCTCTTAACCAATCATAATTCCTTTGGATCTGGGATTCCTTCTCAGGAGTAAAACCCAATCATATATCCCCTCCTTACTTGGGAATCTTCCTTAGGAGTAATCCCTAATATTAGAGTATCCAAATCTCCATGAAGCACATATACCATTATAGAAACTTGTCATGGATTTCTTCCTTTAATTAAATCTTAATCATCATCTATTTTGGGAAGTTATACATACATAATCCCCAAATCATTACATCTTTCATGAAATTTTTTTTGTTATCACCAATACCTCTTATTTCTCACACCAAGCATGACTCACGTGAGCTTATAGTGTAAATGTAATCATGACATCTTTCCTTGAGCCATCAATCATGTATAAACATCATACTCCCTTACTCAAACTATGTGGGTTCTGTTTCCCTTTCCAAAAGAATGGATACGTTGGTAGCCAATCAGTGGGTACGATCCCAACTCTGAAATAATACATGTCCTTCTGAATGACAATAAACGTCAAGTGCCCCACTGGTATCCCATCAGCGGGTATGATCCCAACTCCGAAGTAATCCATGTCCTTCTGAATGACAATAAACATCAAGTGCCCCACTGAGTGGCTTTAAAACCAGTAAGGCCATCATAATGACCAAGAGACTTTTATGTACTGAAGGATACCATTGACTAAGAATCTCTAACAAATTCAAATGATTCTCTATTGATGAGGAACCTTGAATACTTATAAAAGATTCTCTAAATTTCCTACATATCAATCATTGATTTTCAAATCTAAAGGAAATATCATTTTATAATTGGTAATATAATAAGGATTCATGAACATAACTTAAATCTATAAAGAGAGTCCTGAAGTAGACAATAATTCCCCTAAAAAAGGTTTGATGAGTCCGACCTCCCATCCTCTCGACCAATGAAAATTCCTATGCTTCATCAGTCCCCAACTAATGAGCGCCTACCTTTGAAAAGTAGGTGCAAATGGATATGGAATCATTGGATGGTTCCGGTTCTACGAACAAACCCATTAGAAACCGATTGGAATGTTTTATCCTTTAATCAACGAGGTCATCCCCAATTCCAGAGGAAACAAGGATGCCTCCCTACTGAGCCCTGAGTGTCGTACACTATGACTTCCCACCGAGCAATGAGGCCTCAGGGGAGGGCCCTTTACCAGTAGAGGCACCAGTGGTACCACTTCCAGTTTGGCCGCCAATGGCACCAGCCCCAACAATAGATGATGCACCCTGCTTGAGAACGTTGCATTAGTTCTAGAGTGATCGGCCACCCAGGTTCCGGGGAGAGATGGACCCACATGTGTCTGTGGATTGGATGGAGGTGGTGGGGAGAGTCTTTAGGCTGGTAGAGACACCCACATACCTTATGGTGATCCTTGAAGCGAATCTCCTTCAGTCAGCAGTAGGAAGATGGTGGAGCCGGATGCTCCAGGTGCACGATGAGGCGACACTACTATGGATAGACTTCATGAGCCAGTTCCGGGTGGTGTTTGTTCTAGAGACCCTAGGAGTGGTGCTGATACGAGAGATAATGCATCTACAGTAGGGTAGCATGTCGGTGGTGTAGTACTCAGCGAGGTTCACCGACCTCTCGCGCTACTCCACAGATATAGTACGTGAACCATTTTTTAGGGCCCAAAACATCAAGTAGGGGCTCAAGTGTGATATAGGGGCAACGATGGTCTCCCTCAGCATCCCGACGTAGGCAAGGGTGATAGAGAGAGCCCTATTAGTGGAGAGTTTCCTTGCTGAGCAGTCACCATCAGTGAGACCCACTACTAGTCGATATGCAGCGATGTCTTCTCCAGCTGGTAGTAGACAGATGAAACAGAGGTGCAAGAGGACCAGCCACATGGGTGGACAACCACATGACTCAGGATCAGTAGTTCGGGGCACCCGGGGAAGTGACATACATGCCAGGAGTAGACAATGCTGCTCATGCGGAAGGTAGGGTCACATGGCTCATGACTGTTTGACCCACCGTGCTGATGATCAGTGGACAGTCGAGGGACCTCCCATGCAAAGGAATAGATTCAATCATGGATTTCCATAGAGAGAAGGTGGATGTGGAAGAGGAGATGGTCGGGCAGCAGGCGGTGGGAGGCGATTTGAGGTGTTACCGCCACCACCTCTAGATATTCCACCCCGACCGTAGGGAGAAAGTGGACAGGGGAGAGCTCAGCTTCAGGAAGTTGAGGAAAATGACCATGGAACTCTGGAGATGATTCTAGGTATGATCTACATCTACGCCACCTTAGATACAGCTCTTATAGACACAGGTTCTAGTCACTCTTTCATTTCCATTGTCGCTGTTCGGAGCTCAGAGATTCTGATATAGCCTTTACCTCGATCCTTATGGCTAGAGACACTTACGGGAGTAGACTCGATGATTAAGCATTGGTTTCGGTAGTGTGAGATTACTCTAGGAGGTGAGATATTCGGTTGTGATATCCTTGTAGCGGTGTCGAGGCCTTACGATGCCATCTTGGGTATGGACTGGTTATCTAGAGTCTATGCTCAGATTGACTGTATTGGACGCAAAGTGCGGTGTGTCTGCACGGATGGGAAAGGTTAACATTCACCAGTGAGAACGGAACCATTGCAGCAAAGGAAGAAATTACTCGTAGGAGGGTGTAGCCGATCACTCACCAGTTGGCTTGCCTTTCCCTTGGATCAGTTGATGTGGAGAGTCTGACTTATCCTATAATAGTGGACCAGTACACAGATGTTTTCCCTGACAATGTTCTAGGACTACCTCCTCAAAGAGAGATGGATTTTTACATTGAAATGTACCCTGGGATGGCACCGATATCTACACCAGCATATTGGATGGCTCCTGATGAGAATCATGATATGTGGGTATAGCTGGAGGACTTTTCGGGAAAGGGATTCATTCGGCCTTGTATTTTTTCCCGGGAATCTTAGATTCTATTTTCCAAGAAGGTGGAAAAAAGATTGAGGATTTTTGTTTACTACCATGAACTAAAACGGGTTCCCGTGAAGAACAAGTACCCACTCTTGAGGACTGACGACCTCTTTGATAATCCCAAGGGAGCGCAACGATTCTTAAATATATGCCTATGATCAGGCTATCACCATCTCAGAGTTCGAGATGAGGATGTGCAGAATATGAAATTCAGGTGTCGGTACAACCACTAAAAGATCTTGGTTATTCCCTTTGTTGTAGCCAATGCTCCAACCGTGTTCATGTGTCTCATGAACAAGATCTTACAGTCTTACCTCGATCGCTTTGTTGTGGTCTTCATAGACGACATTTTGATCTACTCGTCTACTAAGGAGGAGCATGCATTCCATTTGCAGGTAGAACTGGATACACTCCGAGAGAAACATCTTTATGGTAATCTCTCGAAGTGCCAGTTCTGGATCTGAGATGTTCAATTTCTAGGTTATGTGATCTCGGAGGCTGGAGTTGTAGTGGATCCAGCGAAGATTGAGTCTGTACTTTCTTGGGAGCCACCCAAGAGTGTAATGGAGGTATGAAGTTTCATGGGTTTTGATGGATACTATCAAAAGTTCGTTCCAGACTTCTCCAGAGTTCCATCACCATTATCTGCCTTGATGATGAAGGGGAAACCCTTCCTGCGGTCGAAGAGATACCCGTAGAACTTTCAGTAGCTGAGGCATAGGCTAAATAGTTCCCCCATCTTGAGGCTTCCAGAGAAAGGCATAGGGTAGGTAGTTTACTTCAGCACATCAAGGATTAGACATGGGTCCGTCCTGATGCAAGGGAGACCATTGGTCACTTATGGTTCTCGTCAGTTGAAACAACATGAGCCGAACTACGCTACATGTGACCTATAGTTAACAGTAGTGGTCTTCTCTATGAAGATTTGGCGTCACTATCTGATGGGTGAACGTTTTACCGTGTACTATGATCATAAGAGTCTCAGGTATATCTTCTCTCAGAAGGACCTAAATCTGAGATATCACTGATGGAATGAGTTCCTACAGGACAATGACATCGATATAGTCTATAACCTGGGAAGGGGAACGTAGTTTCCGATGCACTCAGCAGGAGGACTGGTATACAACTTCTAGGAGAGGCGACAGAGCAGCTTGCTGCCTTACAAATTTACTTTATGGATAGAGCTGGAGATACATTCCATCAGTCTCTTACAGTAATTCCCCAACATATTCAACAAGTTAGGGAGGCGCAACATGGGGACACTGACTGTGAGATACAGCGTTCCAGATATCCATAGGGTAGGCACCTGATTGATTTTCTAAAGGTGGAGAGCATGTCATCCTCTTGAGAGGATGTTCCTTGGTACATGTTGCACTTCACGAGGATGTTTTGAGGGAGTTCCACACATACCCTCTTGCGGTACATCTAGGAGTGGTTAAGATGTACCATGAACTTCCATGACAGCACTTGTAGCCAAATATGAAGAAGACAGTAGCAGAGTTCATCTCATGACGCCTCACTTGTCAGCAAAGGAAGGCAGAGAACCATGTACCAGCAGGCTTGGTTCATCCCTTAGAGGTCCCAGAGTGGAAGTGGGATGGGATATCCATGGACTTCATGACGGGTCTTCCACGTACATCCAGGTGTCATGAATCGATTTCGGTTATCATCGGCTGACTAACCAAGTCGGCCCACTTCCTACAAATCAAAGAGAAGGGTTCAGTAGAGAGCTTGACACGCCTCTATGTGCAGGAGATTGTAGGTTTACATGGAGTACCTTGTTATTATTGTCTTTGATCGTGAGACACTCTTTACTTCACGTCAATGGAAGGGGTTGCAGGAAGCTTTGAGGACACACCTTCATCTGACCACCACCTTCCATCCTTAGACGGATGAACAGACTGAGTGGACAACTCATACACTCGAGGACATGCTCGGTGCTTATGTCCTCGACTTCATTCCCAGCTGGGAGGACAACTTACCTTCGGTTCAGTTTTCCTATTACAATATCTACCACTCTACCATTGGGATGGCACCTTTCGAGGCGTTGTATGGATGACCTTGCAGATCACCCTTGTGCTGGACAGACCCTGGTGAGTCAGCACTAGTGGAACTAGAGATGGTATGTGCTATCACAGAGAAAGTGAAGATCATCCAGGAGTAGATAAAGACTTCACAGAGTAGGTATAAGTCAAACAAAGATAGGAGCCAGAGACCTCTAGAGTTCGAGGATGGTGATAACGTCTTTCTTAAAGGTCTCACCTTGATGAGGTCAATGGAGATTTTTACTAGGTGGAAAGTTATCTCTGAGATTAATCGGACCATTCCATGTCCTTAGCTGAGTCGGGGAGGTGGATTACCGCTTAGCTCTTCCAACTCATTTTCCATGACTGCACGATGTCATCCACATGTCTCAGCTGAGGAGATACGTGCACGACCATTCCCACATCATCGATCATGGAGAGCTGGACATCGATGATGGGGAGACATTTAAAGAGGTCCTAGAGGAGATTGAGGATCAACATGATCAGGTCCAATGTGGACGGTCGATACCTCTGGTGTGCGTTTGTTGGCAGCACAAGAAACTCCAAGAGAGCACATGGGAGCGGGTGGCTCAGATGCATGCTTAGTACCCCTATATAATCCCTTAGTTTGAGTGGTAGCTTTTAGGTACGTAAATCCATGAGGTGGGGAGAATGTAAGACCTGGAAATTCTGTTGAAATTTTTTTCGTAAATACATGGGATTTTTACGAGTCTGAAGAAATTTATGGCGTTTGATTCCGAGGCCCAGTGTGCTCGTAATCAATTTCTCATGTTTCGTTCGGGTACGTTCAATAAACTTCTGAGCGAAATTTGATAACTTTTGGACCAGTTCTTAGAATTGAAAACTGAGGGCATTGTTGAACATAAAGCACCAATATTCACTTAAAAAGACATTCACCTTGATGACAGATGGTAGAGAATAAAATATTGTTTTTAGATTTTTATAAAAATAATAAATTATAGTGTTAAACACTTTAATTTATTCGAGGTTGCCATGTGTGTGATGGGTGGTAGTTGGAACATCCCCATGGGAGTTGGTGGTAGGACCGCCACCCCCTAACCTCCCATGAGAGGTTATGGTGGTGGGGCTCACCCGATCATATCCTCCCGCAGGAGGATTAAAAGTGGTGGGGACCACTCAAGGATAAAACCTCTCAACTCTCCCTCATTAATGAGGGAGATCCTCTTGACTCCACTAGATTTAATTATTCCAATGATAATGTATTAATTTGGTGGAGCCGGGTATTTAATGAGTCCAATTCAAATTTTGCGCCAACATAATTAATAGGAATCTCAATCTATTATTTTGTTGCCATATCTTTTTGTTGAAACTTTGGGAGAGGAAGGACACTTGGAGAAATTAATCTTCCAACAAAGAATGCCTCTCTCTAACGAAGAACGACATCCATATTCCTCCTTCTTCAACCTGGAAAAAGGAGGGAGCGTCGTCCTTGAAGAACGCCGATGACACTGTCCACGAAATCTTTGTCTTCTTTCCAATATCAACGGAACTACATTCTCTTTCCACGACTCCTTCAATTATAAAAAATATGAGGTAGGGAATATGGGATTGAATCTATTTCTATTCTACGTCGTTCAATCTTGGGTGATGTTTTTTTCTGATTGATATCACCATAACGTGGGGGCTCGGGCCGCACGAACATGGCCTGACCCTCCCCCTTCATTTTTCCCACTTTTTGACGATGACAGCGGCGTGACGACTCCACCAGAAGAGTTAACCGCGGCGGAGCAACGATGTTCGGAGATGTGCGGGCCATGAAGAAACCGGTGGCGCAAGGCCACCGAGTCGCTGAAAGGGAACGAAATCGTCGTGACGGTTAGAATTGAGGGAGCAGTGCCATCGTGTCATGTAGAGGAGAAGGGGGCCATGGCCAGGGTGGGCTGCAACGAAATGGTGTGGCCCCCTCACGCCGCGTGGAGGAGGGGATCCGCGGCCGGGGTGTGCCGAGGTAGAGGATCAAGCGCGTCTGGCGACGGGTCAGCAGCCGGCGGTGCGAAGCGGCTGGCTGCTTGGCTAGCTAGGAGAAGTGGGACCCCGCTAGGTCCCACGTGAGCTGGACCAGTGCCATCTAGTCCCAGTTTGTTTCCACACAAATAGTTCAACCGTTCATGATTCCAGGGGGCACGCACCTACCCCTGGACACAGCTAGGGAACTCCCCACAGGGTGCCACTAGCTGCTGGCCGGCTAGGCCATGCGGGCTTCCCCCTCAGGCCGGGCTGCCCCCTTAGGTTGGGCCACCCCCACGGGTGGGGTCGGAAATGAGTCTGGACCCGTTTGACCCAGATACACCTTTTTTCCCATATCTTGGGCTACATGTGTCCGATCGACGAACTGTCTGCGACGACGAGAACCATAGAGTAAGACTATACTTTTGGAAGACCCCACATGAGGTTTGGACATGGTTGGGGTACATTCTGGTTGGTTTCAACCTAAAATACATCTGGTCCCCTGGGATGGAAATGTCGATAACTCACAAACCTGGCGTTCGATTAACACGCTGTCTGTTGCGTTGAGACCCCTATAACGAGGTAGATCTTTGAGATACTTCTTCGTGGTACTTCATGTTAGATGGAGAATCTTATATTATCTCATGGAGCGGATCCTCCCTGGAGATGAGAAAGCTTAGTACGGAGATCGAGTAGCTGGGTGAGACCTGATGACCGTTGACCGATCAACTCAGAGTGTTTCAACCAGCCCAGTTGGAAGAAACTCTGTATGACGTGGCAGACCCACAGTGGGAAGTGCCTCAGTGTGACACAGTAGACTCATGATACTCGATAGAGGGAGTACCTCAGTAGGCTACGAGGGGGAGCGCCTCTGTGTGATGCGGTAGACCCAAAGTTGGGAGAGCCTCTATGTGACGCAGTAGACCCACGGTACTCGACATGAGGAGTACCTCATTAGTCCATGGTAGTGGGAAGCACCTATTTGTGACGTGGCATGCCCATAGTACTCTATAGAGGAGAAGTACTTGAGAAGCTGAGGTTTTGACAGTTTGACTGGGGATGACACTTGGTACTACCCCCTTGAATAAAATCTTGGATTGAGATGAGTGAATGACTTTTGAGTTTTTCTCATGATTGAGATGGGTTACTAGATAACTTAAGTATATTTATGGGCATATACCTAAGTAATGGTTATCCGTTGAATCCATGCTTTGTGATTCAACTTTGTTTGATTTAGTGAGACCTCGAGGGTCCCAGGGTCGCTACTGAGTATCATTATACTCACCCTTTCACGGGTTATTCCCGTAACTCATTTTGTAGGTTTTAGATGATAGGAAACGCTTACTAAGGCGGGGAGTAGTAGGGCTGGATGGTACCTAGAGGTGGACCAATCAGTGTGACGGTACACGGAGTAGTCGAACAGATGTAGAGTGCTGAGGAGAAATTCTTATACATACCCTTCAAGTAAGAACCCTGGAGGAAGACCCAGTAGCTCCTTTATTTCTTCTCTTAGTTGTACATGTACTTTTCTATTTCCTTGTTCTTTACTATTGGGCTTGTATTTATGGCCCCCTTTACTTTTTGCACTCTCTTTTGTATAAAATTTTATTTGGTTTTTTACTTTCAGTTGTGTACTCTGATTTGTTTTTTTAAACTATTTATGGAAATTCCTTCTCAGTTTAGGGATTTACGCCTTTGTTGCTAGTCGCTAGCCACTGGCATATGGAAGGATTTCTTGGGGTAGTCACGATATGGGCCCTATAGGACGGGTCATGACATTAATGGTCATCCATAGGGTCTATTAAATGTTATTTTATTAGTAGATGATAACTAAGTCTAATAAAATATAGTAAAGTGGTTTTTTATTTTTAATTAGTTAATGTTTTTAACTAAAATTCACCATTTTTGTAGCCATTATAAACACTTAGGATAAAAAAATTGGTATCAGAGTTGGTTTTACTACATAACATGCTAGTACATTTATTTTTTTACATTATCCATGCTCCCAAATTTTATATAATGTTTTAGTATAATTTTAATTATCAAAATCTATTGTTACACATATGTTTATAATATAAAAAGTTTTTTTGGATTTTTAAGATGTAAGGTTTAAATTTTGATACAATTGGAGATCTAAATCCATTAAAACCAATATTTTATTATGTTTTTTTATTTATATTAGAGAGATTTAATGAATGTATTTTTTTAACTATAGTTGATAACATTTTATTGATTATTGATAATTAAAAATCCATCTGAAATAATTTTCCACATTTATAAGTCAATTTTAGTATAAATATCAGTTAATCTATAATGTTAGAAATAAATTTCTATGATATATTACAAGAAATATACACAATCATATATCTTATGGTTAATTATCTAATAATATTTGGAATAACAATGAAGTGAAACATTGTATAACTTTTAAAGTAATTTAAAATAGAATAGATATTATATGAGTATACTATCAATTATTTGTTTTTCTACCTGGTGAATTCATTATAAAGAAGAATCATAGAATTATTAATATAGTGAATAGACATTAATATTTTGGTGAAAATGATATTAATAATTAAATTTTGGTAGAATGTAATACTTAAATCATTCACTTATAAAGACAATATAATAGAATAACATGAGATTACACAATAAGGATAACCAATTTATCATTAAAGGATTTGATTACTACTTTAATTAATTATGCTAATAGATTACATAAAGATACTGAGAAGATGATGTGAAATAATATAGTATTTTCATTTCCTTCTACATTATATGATTTTAAAAAGTCCATTCATTAAAAAAAATTTCATGATCATGAAAGAAAAAAATGTTATATTTTTAGTAAAGAGTAGTTTTTTAGAACATTCTAGGAATGAATTATCCAATATTTCATAGAGTATGAAAATATTATTTGGTTATAAATTTTTTTGATATAATATTAAGAAGAAACACAAATAAAAAAGTGATAATAATAGTTTTTCAAAAGTAATGTTTTATGAGTGTAAGAAAGATGGTCCTATAAGATATAACTATCCCATGTTTAAAATAAAAGAAATGATATATTGAAATTAGGAATGGAATTATATGAAATTATTCATATAAAAGAATAAGAGATTTCTGAAATCAGCAAACACATGAAGATAATATGGTGGTGATAGTTCATTAGAAGGTTCTTCTGAAAGTAAAAGTGAATATAATAATAACATCGATTTATTTTAAGTGGTTCCAATGAAAAATAATTTTGTTATGAATAAGAAAACTAAATAAACATTAATCAGTCCTCCATTAAATATACATTATCCTAATATTTATAATTATAAAAATTATGTATCATATTATGAGGAATCTTCTTCTTCAAAAGAAAACAATAATTTACCTAGTGGTTAAATAATCGTTTAATTTGGAATATTTTTATAAAACTAAAATTAATAAAATACTTGATATTTCTATGGTAAGCATGACATAAAAAACTAAATAATGTCTACTATTATAACTATGATTTCAAATCCTTCAAAAGAATTATGGAAAAATTCATTTTAAGAAAATAAATCTTTTTATTCAATTAGAAAAATCAAATCTTGAAAATGTAATTTTTTTTAATATATGGAAATTAATAATTCAAATACAAATCCAATTAATGATATAAATTAAGTAGTAAAACAATATTTTGAAATAAGTTCTCTGAAAAAAAATATATCAAAATTTACTAGTATTAAACTAATCATTGAATAGATTTAAATAAAAATTAAACCTCGAAAGGTTGTATCTTGAATATTTCATACTAATAAGGAAACTGTTTTTCACCAAAATAATTTATTTTAAAATAGTCTTTACTTTTAAATAAAATAAAAACTAGGTAGAAATTGAAATAAATGTATTATATAAATAAATTTTAATCCTTAGGTTATCATAAATATTATTTTTCAAAAGGAATTAACATATTCTCAAAATAATAAATTTGTCAAATATGAACTCTGAAAATTTTGTTGTCTAATAATATTATAACCAAGTAGATTTTCAGCTCTGAAATACAAATATATTTTTTCAAGAAATAGAGATTAAATAAAAAATATATGGTAGTTAGATAGTTGGTTTTAAGGAATATCATAGGAGAATTATTTATTTTACCAAATTATTAAAATGAATGGTTCAAAAGTTACTTTAGTGACAATGATAAATTATAAATTATCTTACAAGGTTACATTCTTCTTCTCAGTAACGTATTAAATTAAATTTTTTATATTTTGTAGGACCTAGGAAAACCTTATTAAGATATGTAAATTTGGTGATGATGGATATTTTTTGATTTTTAAGAATGATAAATATAAAATTCAAAATGACTAATTTATTTATGTTTCCAATCGACATGAAAATTTTTATACAAAAAACATAGATGAACATTGGTTAGATGATCTAAGTTTCGGTAGTTCAGTGGAAGGAGAATATTGGATTTGTAATATAATATTAGAAAAAAATAATGTTATTATATAGCTAAGCTATCTAAGAAATGAATAATTAAATATCTTACATAACATATATTTGATTCTCTAATAAATGTGGTCATTTCCAATTCAAAAAAAAAAATATAAGTCAAGATTTAAAACTATTAGTGAAGGCTCATATTTTAATTCTTTAAAGATAGTGAACAATGATTTATTCAGTCTTAAAAAATTAGAATTAACTAATAAAAAAACTAAGTATTTGTTTTAGATGATGAAAATAGTAGATATATATGGTTCTATTTTCTTGAAAATAAGTAAAAAAGCATTTGTTTTTGTTTTAAAAATTTATAGACCGAGTTAAAAAGAAAAAAAATATCCTAGATAATAATTGTAGATATTATAGTGGGGAATTTTAATATTCTAATTTGGATTCTTTTTTAGTAAAAATTTTATAATATATATCTTTTCAGTATATATAACTCTAAAAAAATTATATTGTTGAATGAAAAAAGTATAATTTTTAGATGATTATAAGAACCATGCTATGTTAATACTCAATTGGATAACTTTTCTAGGGTTTAATAAGTCAGTATATCATTTTTTATAATAAATCTATTTTTAATAAACATTATTATTAATAATTATCTTTATGAATTCTAATGATTATCTATATAAACATACTCAAATATAAAATAAATGAATATTTTTAGGTTATTCTAAAACAATTAATCACAATATTTTTTGTAATAAAAAAAGTAATACTATTTATGAAATAATACATTTTTTTAATATTCCATTTATTTTAAAACATCCTTAATCAATAAATTCAGATATTATTTCAAAAACAAATTTTCATCCAGTCGTTAAATTATTGTATCATGACATAAAAATAGAAGAACATGTTTTGGAATTTCTTTGTCTGAAATAATTTCAAAATGTAGTTAAAAATCTAGATTACATAAACTATGAAATGAGTTGATTCTATATAATAATTATAGTTATAATATCAATGTTTGTGCAGATTATCCATTTATAACTATAATTTCACCAGGAAATTATTTACAAAATTTTTCATTCTTATCAAAACTCCAACTTGAATCATCTAATGATAATTTAAGTGCTGAATATATGATAAATTCAATGCAAGATGCAATCAATGGATCCAAAAAGAATAAATTTTGGAATTTTTTTGAAAAACAAATGATACTTCTATAATTTTTGTAAAATCGATTTTTTCTGAATAAGATTGATGAAAATATAATAATAGTAAGAAATAAATATTGACTTTTTCTAATATATTAGAATCAACAAGAGGTTATTGATTTTGAATAAAAATTTGATCTCAAAAAAAGTCTTGAGACTATTGGTAGTCTTCTTTCATATGCATCATTTATTAATTCGAAACATTTTCATATGGGTGTGAAGTAAAATTTTATTATTGGATATATATAAGATGTTGTTTATATAAAAAACCCTTTATTTTGAAAATGGAAATTCTTCAAAAAATATAACTTTACATACTAACGAACAATACAGACATAAACAAGACCCATGATCCAATAATAACAGATTAAATACAATTTTGTTATAATTTTTTAGGGGAGTCGTAGATGGAACAATTTTAATAGAATAAGTTTCTAAGAACATCAAAACTTTTTAAATTGTGTCAATGGAATTATATTTGGTTCAACTCTGAAACACCTTATAGATTACCTTATGTATCTAATTAAATCTATGATTGAAATGAAGATGATGGGAGGACTTAATCAATTTTTAGGATATAAAATTTTAGAAAGACCAGAATGAACTCCTATATGTCAACATATTTATATAAAATATTTTCCTTAAGATATTGGGATATGAAAATGCTAAAAGGTTTAATAATCCTATCATAACATCAAATAATTTTTATGATATTAAATATGGGAAACAAGTTGATAAAAATATTTATAGAGAAATGATTGAAAGCTTTCTATATAATAGAATTTGTCATCTAGATTTAATTTTTCACAATTTTTGTGTCCAAGATAGCAATATAATACAAATGTGTCCCATCATAAGAATGTAAAACAAATTTTTTGTTATCATAAGGAAACTATGGATTTAAAATTATTATGCTCTTCTTGAAATTATTTTAAAAGAAAAGGATTCTCCAGATAGTGGAATTAGTGGATATAAAACTGAATGAAAAATTACTTCATGAACATTTTATTTCATATGGTAAGAATTATTGTCTTGGGATTGTAAGAAAACACAAAGTAGAAATCTCTATTGATGAATCCAAATATGTGATAGAATGTTTTTTTGAGCATATGTTTTTTAGATTCAACCCACACTCATAGACATCAAAACGTTCTTTAGAAAAATGATAATTTTATGAGAAAATTTATGTTCCTTTTCATTTATTAAAACACAACACATAAATTTGGATGAAAAATTACATGTATTTAGAAAACCATATTCTTTTGGGATAAAAAAAACTGAGATATAATTTTTTAATTCATCGAAACACATGAACAATATAATGATATTTTTAATAAACCCTTTAGTTATGATAGATTTGAATATATTAAACATAATCAATAAATGATGAATAATATTTGATCAATAATATATAATTTTTATTTACCAATCCACTTATATTAATGATCTACTTTTAGAAGGGGGGGGGGTAAATATTTTATGGTTTTTCTAAAAATATTATTTTTATTAGATACTTAATATTTACTAAAAAGCATACTTTCACATAAATAATAAGTTTAAATAAAATATATTTTTTCATCAATATTATTTATTTTTCATGAAATGTTTTGTTTTTGGGAATAAAAAATTTTCAAATAAACATTAGTTTAGCAAAATTCTTTAGAATTTTTAAAAAAATCATAAAAAAATTTGATTTTTCAAAAAAATTGGTTTTAGTAATTTTTTATTTATAAAACCAAAGAAAACAAATTATCCTATATAATTTCTCATATAAAGTTCAATATTTTACTCTACGTTGTAGTTTATAATAAGTAATTATTAATATATTTTGTCTCATTTGTTCTGTTATTGTTTAAATTTTAATGTATTCAATTTTTTTTACAAATCCTAATATTTTATTTTCTAGACTAATAAAACATCTGATAAAAATCTATTTTCAAAAACAATTAAATTATTTAATTGTATATTTAAATCATTTGAGTAAATTTTTTGATCATCATATCACATATTAGATTTAATAGGCACCATCAGATCTGTGGATTTTGAAATGTATACCCTGAGCCAATAAATATGCTAGTGGTAAAACACATCCCACATCATTTTCTCAGATATACGATGAATCTCAACCATAAAATTCATTACAAGTATTATCTTTTTCTACCAATATTTTACAAATTTTCATTTATTTATCAGATATTTTCAATCAGATTAGTTATTGAAAAATATATTCTCCTAAAAAAATGATTTTATTTTGGAGTTTGTGAAGGATATTATTATTGATTAAAAATATTATGATAAAAAAAATTCTTTATTTAATTAAATTAAAAGTTTATATGGTTGTGAAATGTTTTTTATATTAAATTAATATTTTTATCATCATTTTTTATTAGTAAATTAATTATACTCACCACCTGAGTTTGTTGTAAAAGAATATCTATAAGTAATGAATTTTAACATTTTTGGTGAATCCTACAATCTGAATGTTCAACATGTATTGGATCCCATATAATATCCCTTGGATAGGGGGTGTATCTTGTATCCCATTTTCATTTAGAAAATATTGTTCTAGTTGGAAATAATATAGAAGAAACATCATTAATTCATATTTAAGAGAAGGTGAGGAAATATTATCATCTTAAAATAAATGATAGTGTTATTTCACTTTGGATGAAATGATTCCCCATTATGAGAAAATAATATAGGGTTACCTTGATAGACTTATATATCATAGGATTGGAATTCCTAATGAGTATGATAAAATTTAACTTAGTGATGTTTGTTTTGTTTTGAATCTAATCTATTAAATTTTTTTTATTGAAGTATATAGTTATATATTATCAATGTTTTATCATTAAGATATTGAAATAAATTATGTTGAGATAAATATAAAAAATCATGTCATTTTAGTTACATAAAATTTATTAATAATTAGTGAAGAAAGAACTTCAACAATGAAGATAATATTAATTCCAATGATAGATAATTTTTTTATATAAATTAAAAATGTATAAATTTATGTATTTGTTATTTAGTTAAAAGAAAATGGTCATGATAATAGGAAATATAATTTTCCACCATACAGATGCAAAAGGATATAAAAATATATGTATAATGAGCCTTATATATAGTTAAGGAAATGAAAGGAAAAGAAGAATGTAGGTGATTTCGTGTTCATACATGATAAGGTGGAGTTATTATCTCTAAAAAAACTAATTGTGTTATAAAAGTAAGAATAAATGAAGTAGGATGAAAAGAAAGTATTTTATGAGGAAACATTTTTTGAGATTTTAATGAAGGGAGTTAAAAGGGCGCATGCAGATATCCATACAATAGGAGGGTAAGGAAAAAGAGTTCGTTCAATTTATATTTTTTGATTTTCTTAACCACTTCCACTTTTTTATTTTTTATCAGTCAGTTCCCTCAAAACATGAACTTTGAGGAACATATAATGTTATCACGGCTTATGAAAAAGTTAAACATGAATTTATTGATATTCGATAATATGTTTTAGAACAAGTTCATGTTAAATTTAAAAAATGGTTAAAGATTTTTTTCAATTAAAGTTTTATAGTTTAGGAATACATTTCTACACAATTAGAAATATAGTTGGAAGAAGAGTCCAAAAAACATCACAACATGAAGAAGAATAATTAGAAATTTCTTCCCAAACCTTATATTTAGTACTAATTCTGAGAAAGATACTAACATGGTTGTTTATAATAACAAGAAGAGTTGTGACAAATAAATTATACATCATAAATCAAAATCAAAAGTATTATACAGTGATAAATCTAACCTAATAATAGATATAATGTAAGTTTTAAATGTATAAAAGGAAAATTAGAAGAATGGCAGGATAAAGTTGATGTTGGGACTTCATGTAGACATTTTTTCAATATCTCATCGGACTCCACATATTGTTAACCTACTCAATACATTCAACAAGAATAAGATAGACATACTTATTTCATAAATATTGAAGGAATCATATGGATACAACTCCTTGTATAACTACTATAGAATATTTGTGCAACAAAATTCATAGATGGTTTAATAGGCCAGAAAAATGAGATGTCCTAAACCAGTTTGAAAAAATTGTTTCTTAGAATGTGGTGGACTATAAATATTACAATGTTGAATCTATGTCATATAGAAGACGATTTAAATAAATTGTAATATGGTTATAATATTAAAAATAATATTTTATGTTTCATGATGAATAAATAAATGTTTTTCAGATGGAATATCTTTAGATTGTAGATTATTTTCAATGATTTTCCTCTAATTTTTATGAAAAACATTGATTCGTTGAATTGATCATGTTCTTATTAGATTCTTTAGAACAAGATATTTCTGAACTAAAAAACATACTGGTTGAAGAATGTATAAATGTTAATGGTGGATGAGAATACCAAGATCCAATCTCTTGAGGAAGATTTTAACTGGATAATAAACCATGTTCAAAAAATTGATGCTTTGGAAGAGAATATCGATAGGTTAGATTAAATAGAATAGATAACCTAGAAGATCTAATAAGAGTTCAAGAATATGAAATTAATCATGAATAAATTCAGAAAGAATAAATTATTATTTTTTCCTTGTAATATATTGAAGTAAAAACAAAATGTTTGTGTGACTGAATGTTTTAATGAATATTTCCCCACATCAATGATTGTGTGTTTCTTAAAAATTATTTGGTTTAATTTTATTCTATATATTCATGGATGAATGATTATTTAAAATAAAATTTTCTATATAATTTTTTTACTAATATTTTAGGAACCTTTTTTCACCCCTATTTCTTTTTAAAAATAATAAAGGGGAGAAGTTATTTACTGGATGATAAGATAAGAGATATAGAGGAGAATGATTATTAAATAAATAATGGGTTTCTATGTTCTATAAATTTATTATTTTTTTAGTTTGTGTTCTTTTTTAAAATGTTGATAATTTTTTTTATGTTTCTATTTCTACACATTTTATCCTTAGTTTTTAAATTCAAAATAAGTTTTTTTTTTAAAATAATTTACTACCTATATCTTTTCCATGTCTCTAGAGTGGTTTTAAGAAATAAATATATTATATTAGATTAGTAAATAATTATAAATAAATAATTATAAACATTAAATGTAATGTTTTATACATAATAATTAATAAATATTGTTCCATCAAACAAAAAAATCTAGTCCATATGACTAAAAAAGTCAAGTCAATCAACCTTACATAGTCTATTCCATCAGACTGACTAAGTATATCCTATCATACTGAGTGATTTTATTCTATTAGACTGACCAAGTCAGATATATTAGACTATCCAAATTTGATCCACTAGATGAAACATCAATTATTATATCAAAATAATATTAATAATATGTTGGATTGAATTATGTATATCAGATAGAATACTTTTTATTTCATTATAATGTCACCATCTACACAACAATGGGTGGAGATATAGTTTCTATGTTTTAATTTTGTATATCATCTGAGGCCATTTCAGATGACTACGAGAATCTTAGAAAAGTCCCCATTGGATATGCTTCTATATATAGAGGTGCATCTAAGGAGATAGAAGAACGTTCTTTGGGGAAATTAACTTTTCATTAATTTTATCTTAGGTAACCTCATTTTACGTTGAATTTCTAAATTTTCCATAGAGTTTAAATTGAAAATAATTCATGTAAGGATTTTAAATTAGATAGAACATTTTTGAAATTTTATTAAATGTATAGTCATGTTTTTGATCAAGGTATTCTTATGATAGGAAGATGAATGTTTCTGATCAGGTTGTTTGATGGATTGTAAGGATTGGAACACATTTTGGATTTTAATCTCTCTCATTGAGGAATTTCTTCTTAAATAAAAGCAAACATAATAGTTTTCATAAAACCATTGGCACATTAATTATAGCACATTTTATTCCTTTATGTTGAAGGTTAATGTGTGATAATTTCTTTTAAATACATTTTCTTATGTTTCTTACTATTGATCTTTTTAAAGATTTATTTTACCTGTTTGTATAAGATATAATTGTACCCTATGAACATATAAGGAAGATTTATTTTACTGAAAATATATAAGCTCTAATTTATCAGATGCACATTGGTTTCATTATAAGTACTTTGATCAGTGAATAATAATTGAGACTCATAAATCTTAATTAATAGGTTTGGGATTTTTATGTTGATATCTTTTCTAACTACAATTCTCCACCTTCTTTTAGCCATTATATTCACTTATGGTCCAACATTATTCCCTAAATAATTATTTCAATAAATATTTATTGAACCGAAGGGTTGTATTCCAAAAAAATGCTTGCCAAAATATATTTAATCCTGTCAAAATCCCATCACATAAAACATCACGAGGGATATATATGCATATAAAATTATGAACAACCATAGACTTTTCATCCTAAGACACATTTGATTTATCTGAATATAAAACACATATTAAGGGTTATTAGTCCCTCAATCCCATGTTTTAAAAAAATTATATATTATTAATTTAGGTTATCAATTCTGTATGTTTTCCAAATCCATTATGAAAATCTATTTTTGAACAATCCATATATCATTTATGATTATTATTTATATAATATTATAATGAATATAAAAAATAATTATCATGTACCAATAAAAAAACAAAAATCATTACACATCAATTATTTTGATATCTTAATTCTTTACATAGTCAATGTGTTAAAAAATTAATTAACAAAATAACTTGTATAAAGCACATATTAATAAATTATAAGACATTGGACTAAAAATGTTGTTCTGGATGTATTTTATTCATTTTTACCCTAATATTCATTTTTTTACAATTAACTAATATATTCCCTTCTTTTTTAAAGATAAATCATTTTCTAGTTCCTTTGAGATATTCTGTAATATGTATCTTTCAACATTTCAGAAATGAAGGACATTTTTCCTTATTTTATCTATGATCTCCAATACCTAAGATTGTAGAATACTCTATTATTCTCTTATTTGGGGTTTCTACCAGTCATTGAAGGTGAAATTTGTTAGTCATATATTGTGGTAACTAAATTGAAACAATCAATATATAATTCACTCGAGTTCCAATCCCATTTTTCTTCTCATATTAGCCATTTTTTACATCACATTCAATGTTATCACAACTCCTTCTAGTTCCATCCATTGAATAAAACCAAAAAATAGTATGAGGAACAATATTAATAATGAGAATCTATATAATCATTACCTTAATAATATTTAGGTTATTATCTTATTCTTATACTTATATTGAAAGTCACTCCCAATTTATTGTTCCCTAATATATGATTCTCTCAATCATGTTCTTAATATTTATACCAAACATCATTTGATAACAATATTAATATCCCCAACCCTAGTGGTCTAGAGTCATTGGTAATATTATTTCATTGGAACTAGATAAAAGGAATCCCATTATGATGGACTTAATATTTTAGTAGTGTTTATGAACTATAACATACATGATTCCCATATTACAGTGGAAATATAAAATACATTGCAAAAAATTCTTAAATCCTTAATATTATTTATTAAATGATTCTTCATATCTAGTGGAAATGAAGATAGTTAAACGGTTGACCACATATGGTTAGTAATATTTATATACATTGAAATCTATCATGATAAATTATGCCATAATCAATATATCAAGATAGATAAATAAATTTTTAGGCCATTTAAACCATATTTTTAGAATTAAATGAATCCATATATAATATCATTGTAGAAATGTTCTGAGTGATAATTATTATAGAATTCATAATGATGGAAATGAATATTACTGGATTCCATGATCTCATAAATGATGGTATCTATATCACTGAGGCACTGTACAAATATATATTAAAACTATTGGTAGGAATACAAAAAAAATCCCAATTTATTCTAGCATACATATTTTTCTCATGAATATTTTTGATGCATCGACATAGTATATTTTTCTTGACAACTCCCATCACTTCTTTACAAATGCATTCCTCATATATTGAATCACCTATTTTGTTCATAAATGAAATTCCTCATAAAAAATATCCATATTAGGAAAAGGATATAGTATTATCAATAATTCTATAGATAAAAATATAAAGACAAAGTATAAAAACATATATAAAAATGGCATATGGGTCATCAAAAAATAATATCCACCAATCAAGAATATAGATATTTAAGAGAAATATATTGTCCAATGATAATAGGTATGTGTATTCATCAAAATATGGTATCATTATAATATATCATAAATAGTGAATACGTAAAATAATGTGTTTCTATAATTTATGAATAATTTTATTATAAAAATATTAGTAAAACCCTTTTTTATGAAAATGTCATTTTAACATTGACTGTTTCTTTTTTAAAATAACTACACAAATATGAAGGATGTAATTTTATACTAAAAAATATATATATATAATGTTATAGGAATATAAAATTAAAATTTTATTCCCAAATAAAAGAAAATTCATTCTTTCTATATAATTTAAAAAATCAAACAATCCATATTTGGGTTGGAAAAGTCACAATGTACCTCGTGTGAAAAAAAAACAAGAAGATTCTTTTCACATAAATTTGGAAAATGTAAAATATGGGTAAATATTTATTTTAAATAATTAATTTATAAGTTTAAGAATGTTAATATATTTATGTGATAAAATAGAAATTTAAGTGAAATATATTTGATTAATGTAGAAATATGGCTTATTTTTCATCAAATCATTTGTTTTGTAGATTAATTTTATAAAGAATGGTAATTTTGGAAGAAAACATAAAACCATATTAAAATATTAAACATGAAATTAAATTTTATAAGCATGACTGAATAGAAATTCTATTTAAATACCCTAATGGGGAATTATATACACCACATAAACATTAAGTGGTTCATATCACTAAATTTACCTCAATTTAGTGGAAATTGAGAAAAAGTCCCTTACAAAGATGTTATCACTAAAATAGATTTTTCAAGGAATATATTATATGTTAAAAATGAATATACAGTCATGATAAACAGAAATACATCATAAAAAATAAAAAATTAATTACAAATATAATAGTGATATAATTGAATCATTGTATAATTGATATTACCCGATGAAAGGAAATTGAGTAAAGAAACCCATTGCCACATGGAAACATTAGAATATAATCTACACTGATTATTTAAATTGAATTTTAACATAAATTAAGTAATATTTTGAATGATTCATTTATAATATTTAAAATTTTAAATCTATACACAATAGAAATTATATTAGGTTCATTATAATAAAACTTTCCCTAGTGAAGGATAATTGAGACATAATATCTAATCTCTGATCGTAATTATCATGTTGTTTCTAAAAAATATCGTATAATAAATTAAATTTTTTATATTATTTTTAAAAATCCATATTTATATCTATTAAATAATATTATATTTATTTATTGAATTTTATAGTGATTTGTAATAATATTTTATTATTATCTTTGTCTGGGGTGTTAACTACCTTGTTTATCAAGTATTTTGTTTGATTCGGAAGTTCTTTTAAAAATATATTTATTATGGTGTGAACGTATATGGAATGTTTTTAATGTAAAATATAATATATATATATATATAAATTTTTTTTATATTTAGAGTCACCCATAATTTGTAGATATATAAAAATTAATTTCACTATTCAAGGCCATAGTTGGCCGCAAGTATGCATAAACGCTCTTTCCATTTTTCTACGGTTAGAATGAACAAAAATTAAAGTGAAATAAAATTATATAATAATTATTATGTATTATATATCATATATAATTGTTAAATATATATAGATTTCTGTCCAGGTAAAACATAAATGAGAAAAATATCAATTCGCTTTGTAGAGGTGGTAGCTCACATGTACGAATGATCGACGTTATAATTTTCAAGTGTGTTGTTCAGTAAGAATGAATACATGAAATTATTTGTCCAAAATATTAATTATGTTTTTAATTTAATATATCATATTTATATAAATATTTATAACCATCCAAGTACATAGTAAAGGGATGTTGGATTACACAACTACGTGGAGACGATAAGGTGTGTGTATGCATTAGTGATGTATTCAATTTTTGTAGGATAGAAAAAAGATAAAATATGGTTTTATCATAGTCATAATAACACATTTTCATATTTTTTATACATGTTTTATTATTTTAGGATGTTTACAACACTTTAATATTATTTTTAAGAAGAATTAGATATGAAGGACTTCGTAAAGTGGATTGCCTCTTCTTGGGAAATAGTCCTTCGGATTGGTCTTTAAGGGACCTACAATTGGTCTTTTGGGGAGAAAAAACCTTAATAACATGGATAACTATGTTAATACGAGTAATGGTTATGATTTTTTTTGATATATATTTTTCTATTTTGTATAAATATGTGACATAAAGGGTTTCATTTAATAATTGATGTGTGAGGCACTTTTGCATTTTGATTTAAAAAAAATATATAATAATATTATTCTCGATCCAAATTCCTACAAATAGCTAATAATTCGAATAAAAATTAGATATGGTTGAAATAATATCAACCAATTAAATTTTTAGATTGTTTTTATATTTTTATAATTTTTGTATTTTTTATTAACCCCGTGGTTAATTTATTTTTATCATAAACATGGTATCCAATATTTTAATAAAAATAGGTTAATAATGTTACATTATATATAAAAGTGACTAATATATGGACTGTAGATGATCTATTAAAAAACATTCCACTCTTATTTATAGATATTTTTTTATTTTTAAAAAATTTAAGATATAATCATTTGACAAATGAATATTAATGTCAATTTTGACACTATTCTTTAAATTTTTCTCTAAATACATAAGAGTGGTATAATTCTTATATCATAATTTAAATATAACATAACATGTCATATTAATCTATATAACAAATTGGACCAAATATAACATTCAAATTATATAAATTTAGATATTTTTATAATCATTCATTATATTTTACAGTTAATTAAATAAATATTATATTTGTGTTGAAGTAAGCATTTAATTTATTAATATAATTTTTAAATGTTATAAAAAAATTTATAGACTTAAATTAATGTTATCATTTTAAAAAATAACATTTAGGTTTGTTTATATCTTTATTTTTCCCCATTTTGACTTATAAAATATATTTAATAGTAAGAGAATGACATTTTGTGGCTTTCTTTGACATAAATTTTGTTACTGTCATTTTCAAAGAAATGTATTTGTTAAACAAGTAGATTTTAATAATAGTGGGGTAATTGTAAAATAATATTAATATAATAATAATTGTTAAAAAAAATTATGTCATTATCATATGTTTTTACCAATGATTAACTCAGCTTACCCTTTAGCGGGGTGACATTTTTTTCCACAGATTACATTAATAACAACCATGTTTAAAACAACTTATTTACCATATTTAAATATTATTATTCAAAATATATAATAATTTATTTTCATTTAAATAATAAAAATTGGTATGGGTTTGTTTTCAAATATGTGCATAAAACACGATGATAATCATTTTTTGGAAAAATGTATTTTTTAATCATAAAGTTGATTTATTATTATCCCATGAATTGTTAAAATATTAAATTAATTTAAAAATATTTTATTGAATATATAATATATAAATTTCTTCAAAATCATTCATAAATATTGATTAATTTAATTTTTTAGGTGAAAAATAGTTTTTATTCATAAAAATAGATTTTCCAAAAACAATTTCTATATATAAAAATTTTTCTTCAAAAATAAAAGATATAATATATTCCTACCAACATATTTTTGTTTTTAATAACATAATTTAATTTAATTTATTTTTAATAAATTTTAATTCTAAATATGACTTTTCAAGTGGTTGAAAAAATTTGGTTTTCAACAATATTGGCATTTTTCACTATACACTAGAAAATGAATCATTAAAAAAATAAAAAAACTCACTCAGGGAAAATTTTAACATACTGATTTACAAAATAATATATTTTTTTAAAACTAAAATTTATATATGTTCTAGAAATTATTTATAACAATTTTATATAAAATAAAATCAATTTCAACTTTTCAGAAATATTATTTTAGAAAAATAAAAAAACATTTATAAAAAGTAGGTTATGATTTAAATGAAATTTTATTGAGTATATTGTCTAAATATGTATTTCATAATTCTATTAGCATTATTCGTACACAATAATTAAATTTCTAGGTGATAATTATAAACATAAATAATTATTATTTAATATTATATTGGGGTTCGTTTATAAAATGTGTTGTGTGTTGTGTATGCCATAAAAATAGTGTTTTTATTATAAATTACTGGGGTTTTATATTTAATTCACAATTTTCCATGAAAATGAAATATAAAATACTTGAAAAATAATGATACAAAGTCTCAATATATTAGTGTTAAATATCTATTCTGTGGTCACATGGGGATATAAAAAAGTTATGAATGAATATAAATTTCTACATTGATTATAAAAGAAAATTCCTGCAAAAAACATTATTTTTTTTGTAATTAAATAAATACCTTAAAATATTTTACAATGCCCAAAACGTATCTCTTAAATTAATAAAAAAAATAGAAAAATTAATTATAAAGTTAAAAGAAATATATTTTGGAGGTTTAATAGTGTTTTGTGACATTTTTTTGACAAATAAATTATATTATTGTTCTATTAGAGGATTATGTATTTATTCAAACCTTTTTCTTATATATATATTAATCCAAATTAAATGAATAATGTCAAAATTGAAATCAATAAAATTTTAGAAATATCATAAAAATACTGAAGGAGAAAAATGTGGAAAATATATGGTCTAAAATTTAATCCCGTAGTGATTTACGAGAAAATTATCACTGTATATATTAAAATATAAAACTTTTTGAGAAAAGAAAATGTTATTGTGGTTAATGTTAAAATATATCAACTAAGGGGTGAAACCAAATATATGGTTAAGAGATCAACAAAAACAAATAAAAAATTTATTTTTTTATATTATTTAATCCATACATTATGTTATGTTGTAATCTTAAAAAAATTTGGAGTCATTTGGGGTAGAGAATAACTTTATTACAATTTAATATTTCCATAAATTTCAGTAGTTCCCTATCACCAAAATTATAAACTTGTTTCTCCTCACTCACATACTTACCACACCATGATCCTTTTATCCTGACCATCCCATTCAAAAATCCCTTATATAGTATATTTACACATTCTATAGGTTTCAAAATTACTAAAATACCAAACATAGGATCATTAAGAGGATATCTAATGGACTTAATTCTTACGAGAGATAGTCCCCTTAAGCAATAACATTAATTTTAATTATTTGTTTACATCATATAATTATAATATATTATTGTTAAAATAAAAATAGAATCATAAATAATATAATTAGATTATGTTATTATCAATAATCCACATTTACTATCCCTCTTCCTATAAAATTAGAATTGAACGTATCATTTGGATGTACATTCGTATATCATCTCTACATAGTTATAAAATTCATTTTTAATTAAAATATTTCTTTGATTGGTTTTTACAGTGGGATTAAATATTATATATGATACAGACTAAATAATTATACTTTTATAATCATAATATCTTATTTACCTTCTTACGTTCCAAACCCTTAGAAAATAACAATGTCAGTCATGCATATATGCGTACTACCAACTCTAGGAATCAACATATTTTTTTCATTTCAATTTTACATAGATGGTAATAAAAATATATTTAATTAATATATATGATATATAATATGTACCCAATTTTTTATTAAAGAGTCATTTTATTTACCATGACATGGTTCCACCTGTCAAAAAGTGAATGTTTCATTCATGCGTACATCTGATCAACCATTTAAAAATGAAATTTATTTTTTAATATATACCTATTATGAATGACCTTGAATATGTATTTTATTAATAAAATTTATATTTATATCATGATTTAAATTCTTTGGATTATGGAACCATGATAAAAGTAAAAGTATCAAAACTACATAATAAAGTTCTACTATAAAAACGAAGTAGATATCACCTAGAATAGTGTTTTTAATAATAAATTTTTATTAAGTATGTGAAAAGGGATAATAAAATAAAACAATATATGATATATATGAGAATTGTTTTTATTATATTTATATGAAATCTATATTTATTATAAATGATTTTTAATGCATGTGAAGAATGTTAGACATAAGGTAAGGAGTTTTTATCTTAATTTTTCTATGAGACACATGCCATATTCGTCACATGTTTTTTCTATTTCATGTATATAGATACCAAGATTTTCATTTATTAAGGTTTTTATGAAGAATATTGTCATTTTCTATTCTATATAATGTTTTTTATTTTATGGGGATAATGATTCAAATGTGACCAATGTGGACGGGGTTTTTTCATACAGTCTCATTCTTTATCAATATTATTTTTGAATATGATTATGATGTTAAAAACATAAGATATAAATTTAAATAATTTTATAAATTTTTTATCATATGTTTATTTGTTTATTGTAAAAGTTATACTTTCATTTTCCTTACCCTATGTACTCAAGATACTGAAAATATATTTTCATGGAAAATTAACATTATTTATCTCTTTGGTAAAAAATTATATTTCTTACATATTTACTATTTATAAAAATGATTTAATGAATTCATTTACTATTATTATATGATTATTGAAATTCAATTTTACTCCTTCATAAATGTTGAAAAAAAGTTAAATTTCATATTCATATCTTTTTCTAAATGATGTTATTTTTTATTATATTTTGAAAAAGTGTGAAATGAATATTTTATTTGAACATATACAATGTGAATGGAATTTAGTATGTTCATAAAAAAATTCATTATTTTATTCCTATTTTATTCTCTCATGACTCGTGTTTATTAGTTCCTATATAAACTAGGATAAATATTGTTATATTCATTATATGAAAATATGAACAGTAATATCTTCCTTCTTTGACTTTACTGATCATTTAACCCCACTATTTCATATATTTCCATTCCACATTTTATGAAGAAATATTTTTTAGAATGATGTATCTATGAAGGGTTCTATTTACAAAAAAATATATGGAGATGATGTATCTGTTTTATGAATAACTTTTCTGTATACTTGACTTTCCAAAAAAACTAAAAACTTATGTTCCTCATGAGTGCATTAGTGAAATGAAATAAATATTCATATATATTGATGTAATATATAAATATATATATATATATATATATATAAAAATATTAGGTCACTACAGATTTTATTAGAGTCAAATAAGGAATTTAATCCTTGGGAACACTCACATTTAAACACTGGGAGAAGCAAAGTACACTACCAAAGATATTAATATAGATAAGGATTCCTCTAGGTATTTTGATAAGAGTCCTACTTAGGAGTAATAGAAAACCATGTAGTTCTATAATAAGTATCAATTATATCCCACTGGTAGTATGTATATAACTTTATATATTATATCATAGAACGATTTAGTCAACTATTATAAACTATGATTAAAGAAAAATAGTGGGAACCCTAGTATAACTCTATGCATATGATAAAATCTTAATGTCTTACTTGTTATCATTGATGAACTTGGTTAAAACAAAGGTGTCATGGATTGAAAAAAGTGTCTTGATTTATAAACAATATAAATTATTTTTTTTTGTTTATATGGTTTTTTCACTTTGGATATTGTTGGTCACACTATGGACTATGTACTAAATAAACAACATTTTATATGTTTGATATACCCTTGGGGGATATGGAATGGATTTTTGGCTTGTTTGTGTGGTGTGTGTATGTGTGTTTGACTGCAATTGTACCCACAAACACCTAATATATATATATATATGTATGAGAAGATATTTTTCATTCTCTAGTGTCCAAAATATGAAACCATTATTTTGGGTTTATATCATTTTGAAGGTAAAATATATCAAATGTGGAATATTATTAAGAAAAAAATAAAAAATTAATAATTCTTTGAGATTAATAAGAAGTATGATGAGATTGTTGATACCAATGGGTTAATTTTTATGAGACATTCATGGGACACTTCATGTATTGTTTTAAAACCTGAATGAATGGTTGATCAATTCTCTATTGGCATACAAAAATTTCTTAAAATGGAGTTTTGTATATGATAATCCAGTATTAGTGAATAAATTATTTGATTTTTTATCATGGTGGAAAATTATTTTGTATTAAACCATCGGTCCCACAGTTTGGATATGAAATTAAATATGGAATTAAATGTGAATTCTAAAAATCATATAAAGAGGAAGATGGTCCATTATTTAAGATAAAAATGTGGAAGGAAACATTGGGGAAAAGATCTTAAGGGTAATAGTTAATGTTTCATATGTGGAAGGGATGGAAATTGGTAAAAAAAAAATTTAATGGATGAGAGTATGTTAGATAGTAATTTTCCTAAATAGAAAGAACCGTAGAATGCACCATCAACACTATTATAAATTAAATTTAAAGAGTTTTGGAATTTATGGTAACCAATGATCAAACATGACGTTTTTTGATGATTACTAATGAATGTTACCTATTAAGACCATCGACAATAGGGAATCTCAATAGTTCATTATTGGGAATCTATAACATGAAAATGAAGTGGTGAATGGTATATTTACAATCCACTATATAACATATAATCTCTTTTTTATTATAGATCAATCCACTCATTGTGATATAAATAGTTTAATTAGGGTATGAAATTTCCAACCTAATGATTTGATGAATAAAAAGGGAAAAATCCTTTTGGTACTATAATCGGATAGATGTTTGATAACACATGTCCCATTGATTATTGTGGGAATGTTCTTATTGAAAATTTTTGTTAATCATTATTTGTTTAATTTTATGTTATTTTCCAATTTTATTTTATTAATTTACCTAATTACAAAATCCATTTTCATGGATGGAAGGTTATGTTTTTTATTTTAAACCAATCTATGATATTATTTTATAGTGACAAAAAATTGAACACCTAATGGAAATTAAATCTAATTTATGCATCATAATTTCTATTCAAAAGATATATTTATCTAAAATGGTTCGGAAGAAACAAAAAATCACATATATGCCTTTTGTGTGGGAGTCTGTTGAATTAATAATATAAAATTTTCTTGGTATTTCTTCAATTCCAGAGGTTTTGTTCTCAATGGAACTAATACCTACTGCAACAGCTCTTTCAATGAATCTATATAGAATGAATATGATTCAGTTGTAGGAATTTATGATGAAAATCCAAGAGTATCTTGACATGGGATTCAATTGAAAATATTCATCACCATAGGGTGTGGTAGTTCTTTTTTATGAATATATATTGATCAATGTGGCTATGAAGATATTATTAAGAAAAAAACAAGAAAATAGTAAAGAAAAATTATCATATACCCTATGTTAATGACATATTAGATCAACTACATGAAGATAAATAATTTTTTTTGATTTTATTTCAACAATGTTATCATTAGTTAAGGGTCATGGATGAAGTTATTCCCATGAAAACATTAAATGCATGATAAGGACATTATTTATTTATAGTAATTACATTTGGTCTTAGGAATAAACTTGCAATCGTCATAAATTCAATGAATATATTATTTAGAAATAACATTGATCAGTTTTTATTATATTTGTAGATGGTAATATTATATATTAAAATTGAAATGACGATAAAGAATATCATTTGATAATTGTGTTGAAAACCCTATGAAAGTATAATCATTTTGTAAAACCTTCCAAGGTTGATTCATTTCATTCGAAAATTTAATTCTATTGGCATTTAATCTCAAGTGAGGGAATTTTAGTAGATCTTTCCATGAGAAAAGTTATTGATAATTTTTCCAGTCTACACAATATGAATGAGATACATATTTTCTTCAATTTATCTTGATATTTTCTTACACTTTGTGGAAAATGTATCTTGACAGTCTAATCTATTCCTCAGGTTAACTTATATGGGCGCCAAGTTAATTTAGACTAATGGATTTGAATAAAATTTCCACGATTTAAAGATAAGGTTACTTCGTGCACATGTTCTTTCATTACTCTGTAGTGGGTAATGTTTTTTAATCTAAAATTATGAATCAATCCATTTTTTTGGATGAATTATCACACAGAATGATATTGTGATATCTTATTCCCGCTTCAAGTTGATGTTTCTTGAGAAAAAATACACAACTATTGATTTAGAGTTAGATGTTGTAATATTTACATTGTAGATATAAAGGAATTTTCTTAAATGAGAAGAGTGTGATATATATTCTAATTATAAAATATTACATTATATTATGACACAAAACGTGTTGAAAATGCATTAGATATGCTTGTTGTAGATGATTAAATATTATGAGTTCTCAACACATAATCTCCTTGGGAAATTGAAAAATGTATATGATTATAGTTGAAATGATAACAGTAGATTAACTATTACAAGGATAAAAATGATCCATTATATATGAATTTTTAATAATTTTACCATGAAATATTTATCTATAGGGAGAAATACTATCTATCTAAAATTACGGTTCAACTATCATTCATTGTAATGATTAAAATGTTGTAGAATAAAGATGTAGAGGTACAAAGAAATTATAATAATGTTCCTAAATTTATCTTTTATTGTGTTGGAATGACAATGTTCATGAAATATGTATGTGTCCCATAAATACTAAATTTTAAATGGGATCTATTATATGGGGATGATAGTTCAGTATTCTCTAGTGAAAATGGTAGTAAAAAGATGTATAATGATCTAAAATAGCATTTCTGGTGGAACAAAATCAAGGGATATATTGATGAAAATATATATTGGTGCTTGGTTTTCCAAAAAGATAATTCCGAGTGAAGTAATTCCAATGGGATGTTACTATTATTACTCATAGTATAATGTAAATCCAAATACATCACCATGTATTTTTTCATTAGTCTCCCCAAAACATTAAATGAGAATAATGATATTGGGGTTATGGTTTATTACCATAAAAAGCCATCATAGATCATTTAATTTAGATAATTCTTATATATTTATTAGTTTTATAGAATCTACCTTAGATAAGTTGTAAAATTTTTTGAATTACAAAAATTCCAATAATTCATGTTGGGATTTGAGTTTTTTGAAGAAGATTTAGTATAATCCTCAGTTAGTCATGGATACAAAGTATTGTTATTGAACTACTTGTCATTTGTAGAATGATGATCAGTCTAATAGAATAATTAAAGCACTATTGGATAGAATGAGATATTTTTCTATAAATTTTAAATGTTTTTTGGATCAACACCTTCATCTAGTCATGTTTTCCTACAACAATAGATTTACCTCGAGCATTAAGACAGATCGATATGAATCCCTATATGGAAGGATGTATAGAACTCCAACTGACATGGATGATGTCGAATAATTAAATCTAATCGGTCCCAATTAACATGAGAAAATGATAGATACAATAAGATCCATTCAATAACACATAGAAGGGTATTTTTATTCAACATTAAAGTTATGCAGATAATCATTTGCATGATCTGAAGTTTCATGTTTCTGATAAGTAGTTTTCTGTGAATATCTATATATAAGTAGGATATGAGATTTAAAACTAAGGGAAAGCTCATCTAGAGATATATTTTCTTTTTCATGATTTTTAATCGATTTGTGAAAGTATAAATTTCTTGTTTCTTTGACCAAACCTATCTCAAGATCCCCATGTGTTCTATGTATCTCTCCTAAGGAAGTGCATAACCAATAAATCGCATGTACTAAACTAAGAGGTCATGACACATAGAAATTTTACTTTTTATGAAAAATAACTAGAAGAAATCTTGGATCTTACACATAACGTTTTGTAGAACAATACTACAGGCCTAGAAAAAGCCTTTTGGAGAATCAAATATTCAAATAAGTTACATGAGAACTCCAGGATGTAATGAAACAAATATATATTCATTTATTTTTATCATAGTGTAAAATTTTGATGGTGGAATTAATTTTAGTGGGTTTTTAATGTAACATCAATATATTATATTATATATATATATATAATGAAATATATTTATTATATATCTTTGGTTACTCACAACATCATGGTTAAATGAACCATGATGTACTATTTAAATATGATTATTTAATATCACACTGATCAAATAGAAATTGGATTAGATAGATTTAAAGGTAATAAATAAAATTTTAAAAATTTATTTTTAAATATGTATAAAAATAAATGAATTGTCATCAATTGATCGAAAATGAAAATAAAATCATTGAAAAGTAAAAGAGAAATATTTTTGAAAACCGTTGTCAAATGCCGAATTTTTTTTATCATAATAAATTAATTTCATAACTTTTTTTGACTTATTTTAAGGAAATATATTTAAATATTATATTCAATCACTTTTTTAGAATTCATTTAATATTTTTAATGATTTGGTTATCATTAAACAACGTTTTGTGATTAAAAATGCATTTCTTCTTCTCTAAAAAGCGAGTTTCAATAAATTTGTTCATATTTTTATTAAAATATATTTCATCAAATAATAGAAATATAATATTGAAAATATTATTTCATATTTTGGATCTGAATGTTCAAATATGGAATATTGTTGCCTTTTATTATTGGTCAATATGAATATTGACCATTACAAAATTAATCACCTCGATGAAGGGTAAATCAGGTTAATCTAGGAATAAAATAAGTGAAAAAACCCTAATTTATAATAATAATTATTTTTTGATAAATTAAATTAGACTCTTATTTTATTAGTATAATAATTGTTTTTATAATTTACACTTCTCAATGAAATTGAAAAACATAATATTTACAACAAAGAATGCTACAAATTACATCTCTGAGTTTAAAATACATTATATTTGTTCATATGGTGAAAACATCATGTTATTAATTAATATAAATTTATATATTTATATTAAAAAAATTATTTTTTTGAGATATAATTTTCTATAATTAAGGGTATTTATATAATTATAAAAAATCCTTGTACGACTCCAGTATAATATGTCTTTAGTTACTAGTAATATAAATCAATTGATATAAAAAATATTAATACAAATATATTTTGATGCTTTAATTGCGTTTAAAGAATTTATTTTAAAAATATAAATAATATAACTGTGTTAATTGAATAAATTTTAATTCAGACTTTTTATTTTTATTTTTTTAAGTCTAATTAAATTAATAATGTCAAAATTGGCATTGATGATAGAGTATCAAAATAATATTTTATTAAACATTTTCAAAATCAAATTTTTTTTACAAAATTACTAGGTAGATGATTTATGTTATAAAATATTATCCATTTCAATTTATGATCCATTTTTCCCCATATATGTAAAATTATAACCATTTATGAGTGAAAATTACATTACCGCTGTTATTGTAAAAAAAATTGAACTAATGGGTTAAACTAAATTTTAAAGATTAATACACCCCAATAAAAGTTAAAACATTTATATGTTAACATTATTTCAACCCCTTACTATCTTATATTTTAATCCATTTCCATTTTGATTCATCTGGTGAAGAGAATTAATTTATTATATTTTAGTCTTTTAAGAAATTATAAACGTTCATGTCACCTCAATTTTTCAAGTGAACTGCCTCATCACTTATTTATAAAAAATTATACTTATAGCTCAAATATATGCTGAAAAAATTAATTAACAACTTTTAAATATTATATAGGTTCTGATCTTCTAAAAATATCAACCCTAGGATCCTTAAGGTGAGATCCAAATGAGTTCATTAAAAGGAGTTGAAATCACTTCATTTGATCACAATGTTTTAGTTATTATTTATCCTTCTAAAAATAGATTATATCAACAAAAAAATTATAAAGTTATTATCATAAATATAGTGAAATTTTCGTTTAATTATGAAACCACTTTTATTATCCCTCTTTCCATCAAATGGTAAGTGAAAGTATTGCATGTGCATACATATGACATACTATCACCACGTATGATACAATTTATTTCTATCCCCATATTTCATAGTTGGATATAATGATTGTTACATTGTGTACATATGATTATAGTGACATAATTATAGTTTCTGAATCATAATATTTCATTTAAATTATTACCTTTCCAATCACTATAAAACAATGATATCTTTCATGCGTATGTGTGGACTAGCTCCTCCACAAAGTGATCTGCGATGTTTTCCCATCCATTTTAATTTGACAGTAATAAAAATGAATTTAATGAATATATATGATATATAAGAAATATTGAAAATTATGTAATTATGAATAATTATATATCTTCATTTTGTCCCACCCATTAAAATTTGAAAACAAAATCCTTACAAACATACGACCTATCGTCTCGATAAATAGTGTAATTAATTTTTCTATATCAACCTTTTATGAATGAATATAAAAACCTATGTAATTCATATATATTTTTATATATAATTTTTATCAACTTATTTATAATGTAACCATAATCATGGTATATGTACCCAAACTAAAAATTCAAAACATTTTTTTGAAACGAACACATATCTCCTGGAATAGTTATTTTACTAATGAATTATTAATAAAAAGGTAAAAAAGATTATGAGTAAAAAAATATGGTGTGATATATTTGATTATATTTATTTTATATATTAATAATAAATCTATATTTATTATAGAGGTAGTTTAAATGTGTACAACAAATTTATTACATATGGTAAGGGTTTTCGTATCACTTCTTTTGTGAGACTAATTCCATATTCACCACTTATTTATTTTATGTTGTGTATATAATAAACATGAATGTATTTTATTATTATTATTTTGAAAATTATGGGAATGTATATATCTATATAATTTTTTTCTTTCATGGGGCTTGTGATATAAAATTTACCAAAGTTGTAACAATATAATTTTACTTTATCATTGTTTATAAGGATTATTTATGATTAATATTCCATTGATAAAAACACATGATCTAACTGTAATTTATCTTAGGAAATTTCTAACACTATTTTATTTCCTTGATAATACATGTTTTTATTTCATTTTCGAAACCTTAAGGTCCCAAAAGACCAAAATTATGTGTTGAAGGAAAATCGACTTTCATTTTTTCTTTAGTTGAAAATCATTTTCCTTAAACATCCATGTTTTTGTAAAAATGTATTACATAAGGATTTCAGTGTTAGGATATTATATATATTGATTTTTTATCAATGTATAAATTTTAAAAATAATTAAAATTAAAATTATTTTAATTTTTTAAGGAGTTTTTTTAAATTTCTCTATAAAAATTTGAAAGGAATGTTTAGTTTTAATGTATATGGGATTAAAAAAACTTCCTACCACCATGATAGATCCATTATTTGATAATTAAATTATAAGTTTCTAAGCTAATATTCAAATAGATTTTATCTTTAATATTATATAAATATTCAGGTTTTATAATGCTAATTTAAATGTGAAAGGGATTGTTTCGATTAAAGAATATATTGTGATCCTCAAAGGTATTTTCATCTGTAATAACACCATTTGATGTAACTTATGATATTATCTAAGGATTCCATCCATATTATTTCCTTGTATGTTTTATGATTATGATGAAATTATGGGTATGAAATCAGTGACATTTAATTGGATTACAACATTATAAAATGATGAAATTTTAATAAAACTTTTTTTCTTTTTTTTGGATATGCTTGTATGAAATATTTTTGAAACACCGTTCTTTTAATGGGTTGTGATATTATAAATGTTTAATGATCATGTGAAACGCATATTTCTGATTTTAATTACGTGACAGTTGGACCAAGAATTATAGAGCCTTACACAACATTGTGTAATGATAGATATACCAGGAGATAAATATAACTGCAACTACAATTGAACCTAGTGCAGTATAGGGACTCTATCCACAATGATTGTTTTTTTGTGACTATTGTCTACTAAGATGGTTCACGGCGTGAACCCAATCAACTATGGTATCCTTGGGAGTGAACATTGGATACTGGATTTTTTTGGGGAGTGATCCCAACCACAATTATATTCTCTTTAGAGAGTCTTAACTATTAATGAAATTATTTTCTATTCTTATGTGTATGCCACAATTCCATGTCTTAATCCAATATTGTTCTCTCATAGATCATGTTATTTCATTACTTTAGGATTCATATCTTATTAACATTTATGTATTATTCCATCACTCATGGTTATGATATATGATATGCATTTTATGGATTTTAAAAGTTTATATCTTGTTATAATCCCCTCATGATGAGTCGATGATAATGGGATCATTGATATATCATATTTTTTACCCTTAGCATGTATCAATAGTCAAAATTTATTAGGTTTCCATTACCCAGGTTATGAAGAAAAGTTTTAATTATGATTTTTCTAAGAATGGTGATAGTTATGAAGAACTATATATCAGATGATGTAAAATATTTTGTTAATAAGTTTTATATATACCCAAGATTACAAAGACAACAATTCTGTAAGGTACTCATTTGTGTATTTGAGAAAATAATTAATATTTATCAACCAATATTTAATTTATATGGATGGAAAGCCTGGGTCACTATACAGAGGATTAACAAAAATGATGACAAATATAAAGGAAGCAAAAATGGATAGAGTTCCTAGTAGAAACTGAATTCCCTTAATTGTCTTAATGGGGTGGTAAAAGGCCCCTTTTATAATTGGTGAGGATATATTTTTTCAAATATTTAAAATTTATATAAATGGAGAATTATATTTACAAGTGAAGAAAAATAATAATTTTGAAATAAGAAATGGTGGATGAGATATGGTCAACAATTCATCAATCGAAAATTTGAAAACATGTTTTAAAAATAATCCATGCCCTTTACTCTTATAATGTTCTTATTTCAAATTTTTTTATCATAGTGTACAATATTTAAAAAAATAATAAGAAATTAATGAATTAAAAAATAATATATATTATTAAATAACATTTAACTAATTATTTAAAATATTAAGAACATTCTATCAGATGATGTTTTATTTGTAGGAAGAAATAATTTTAACAATAGCACATGTTTTGTGAAAAAACCAATATTTGGAAAAATTGTGTTTTGAAGCACAAAAAATGTGTAGAATAAAATTATCTATTAGATTGATTTTAATGATATAAATTTGTTAATTATAGGGAAAATAAAAATTATTTTTGTTTCATAATAAGCCCAAATAAAAAATTACCCAGAAAATATTTAATTAAAATAAATTCCATAGAACAATTTCTTTTGGAAAATGTTAATTAAATTGGTAAACCCGCATTTTCTAAATTAATAATATTATTTTTAACATATAATTTTCTAATTATTAATTACATATGAGATAAATTAAAAATATTTACATTTATCATGATATTTATTATATGAAGTTAAGTTTATAACATTTACAATTTTTTAAAAACTATATTGTTTCACTATTTAACTCAAATCGTCTTTTTAAGAAAAATTATAAAAATTAAATATAAGGTTATATTGAGACTTTTAATTCAAAAATGATGTAAATTTTTTTAATATTCATATTCCAAAAAATATAAATACATATTTTTTACATTTTAATAAAATATATATTGTACAATTAATTTTCATTAAAAGAATATTGTTTTTAAGATTCAAGTGTCTATAATATTATTTAATATAAATTCGAAAATAAATTAATATTGACATACTAGTTAATAAATATAATCCATAAATATTTTAATGCACTCTTAACTATGGTCACTTTTTTTTATTAATGTTGAATATAAAACTTTTTTTTTTATTTTTTTTTTCGAAAGACAACTTTTTTGAGACACCAATAATGAAAAATAATCTAAAATTATATCCATTGATTATAATTTAAATAAATTTATTATTAGTTAGTTTTAAAAATGAATTATTTTTTAAAGTTATTTGATTGGTTCAATAATTTGTGTGAAAAAATCTGTTGTTGTTAGAATTAATTTTAAGGGTCCACAATCTCATGTTGTCATATTCTACCCATTAAATAAATTACATGATAGAAATTTTATTTATTACTTATTTATAAATATTTGGGAGGGTATTCTTAACATATTCATAATATAGGTCATAATTTATAATATGAAACGTACCATATTATTGTAATCAATTCATTTTTACCAATATTTCATCAAACAAAATTAATCATTCATAAAATCATATACCCCAATATGTATATTACTTAATCACATAATCTCCAAACAATATCCCTCCCAAACCCATTTGAATATCCAAGAAACTAAAACACAATATAATCCTATATTCCTCAAATAATTTACTCGTATATTCAATCGATAGTTCAAAAAGTTAAATAGTATTCAATATATAACGTAATTTAAAAAAGTAAAATAATTTCAACAAAAATAGAATTGATCAATTTTTTAATAAATAAATAATCAATTACATGGATATGAATAGTATATAAATCACTTCTATTATAACCATTCAACACATTATTTCCTCAAAATCAATTATAAAATAAGACTAAGAGTTTTCTCTACCTAAATATTGTGTTCTTTAACAGTTGTAAGAAAATATAACCTTGACATAAAATCAATTTTCAAGATAACTATTACTATTTAATATATATTTTCATAACATTATGGTAAAATAAAAAAATAACCATTCCTATATTTTCTAAAAAATGTTATGAAAATTTAAATATGTGATAATATCATAAAAAAATATCACTCAGTAATGATAATACATTAGAGTATCAATATTTAATTTATATTTTGATATTAACTACACTACATTGTGTAAGACTAATAAAATAATATATTTAATAAAAATAACCATATACTAATATTATCAAACATTTGAGCATGCTCTATTTTTCAGATATAATACATAGTGGTTCCTAGATACAAGAATTTCTCAGCTTCATTTTTGTGACCCTATTTATAAAAATACAAAAATAAAAAAATATTATGATTTAAAAGGATATGAATATGAAAACCTTAATATAAAGGTTTCTTATCTAATGATATAATGATTTATACCTATGATAATTTTTTGTTCGATGATATCACACTTATTTTATTCTATAACCCTCATTGTTCACCTTGTGTTATCCATACATATTATTCTATTAGTTTACCTAACCTAACTCAAAATATAATTATAATATATATAAATCCATCATATTTTTTTAGGAAATAGAATCTATTTAAAAATTCTATATCCCATGGAAGAGTCAACCTAGGTGTTCTATCTTTGGTATACTCATCATGTACACAATTAACGATTTTTATATCCTAAACTATCCATTTTCAGGTTGATTACCTAAAATGGAATATATTCTATGAACATATCCACTATATAGTGTCTAGAAATATATGTATATTTATAGAAAACAAAAAAAAATATAACTTTAACAAACCATCACGATGATATCATATACTTAGGAATATTCATATAGTTTTTAGTATGGTGATATGAAATTTTAGGTTATGGTTCTCTAGTACTAATACTTTAAAATAGAAAAACTATTCTAAAAAGAATTTAAACACTTCAATGATACCATATGATGTGACCCAAGATAAAGAATCATATATATTTCATTATTTATATGAATAATCATTTCATATAATAAATACTTCCAAAAAACAATGAATCGATGATTTAGATTATTGGACGTCTAAATACATAATCAATTATTTTTAATGCTTGTATTCATCCATTAATAATTGATCCACACTATACTCTCTCAAAAATTAACATATGTATTAATCATATTCTAATCCTAGGGAAATGGAAACATCATAAATGGGCGATCATATATGATTAGTAATAATAAATATAAGAATTACAATCAAATACAATTAATGAGAATATGATGAGAATATTAATATAATCATGACACATAATTGAATTATCTCTAATAATATATAAATCATTAATCATGAAATAAGGCCTTTTAATATAATTCATTAATAAATAGTGTGTTGAAACATCCTTTAATCACCTTGATCCATGAAATCATACATTAAAATTGATAATACATAAAAATATATGAAATTAGTCAAATATAGAAGATAAATTAGTATGTGAAATCATTACCTTAATGAGTCACACTAACAATAAAAATGAAATCATGAAAAATAAATTTAGTTTTGAACAATTATCTCAGTATATAAAAACATTATACCAATTAATTAGGGGGTGATATTGGACCCCACCTATCTTTATCCACATTACTAGTTCCGATGTATAGTTATTTACTTATCAAATCTCAAGGGACCCACGTATAAAATTAATTTAATAATATGTTGAAATAAGAATCATTCAATAGTTTTAACATTAAAAATCCATATAGTCAAAAATCATTTCTTCTCATTTCAGATGAGATATAAAAAAATCATCAAAAAATAATAACAAGATAAATCCATGGAAAGTAAATAGATATACCGTGATATTCAATAACATTCTATGTAAATACACCTCAATAGTGTGAATAAATCAAATCATATTTATAACATATATAATTGTAATTTGGATAAGATAATAATTTCCCCTACCAGCAATGATGGATAATTCATCAAAATGCTTGAGAAATTAAATCATATATCTATATAAATAAGGGGGAGTTTTTTTTTGGGAATTTCATATATCAAGTATAAGATATGTCAAAGAAAAATTTTTATGAGTAAAACATTATTTTTAAAACACTTTAGAAATAATAAATATCCATGTTCCTTGGAAGGTTGTTTTGAAAATGTATTCTAAAAACATGAAGGAAAATAATTTCTTTTATAATACCTATAAATTAGAGGGTATATTTCCTATATGATAATAATGGACACATAAATATGTCTTGATATATTAGAAAATTTAAACTAACTATTTAGAAAATTATTTTAAAATTATTTTTTAAAAAAAGTAATAGGCCACATTTACAAGTTATTTTAAACAATATGATTTCATTTAAAAACATATTTTTGAAAATAAAAATTCATAAATATTTCATTAAAAAACATAATGGTAAAAAAATATGAGGTAGGAGATAAAATATTTTATTCTTAAATAATAGAAAACCATTATTATATTTTGAAATATCATTATTAATAAAATTCATCATGATAAGAGTAATTTTTTGTAAAATATTTGCTGATAAATATGGAGGTGACATGAGTTAAAACAAAATAATATTTCTAATTATCCCGTAGAAAATTACTTGGAAATTAAATTATGGAAAAGGAAATGAAGTTGACTTAACAAAATACCCCTACAAAATTGTTATATTTTGAATCAAAATCCACTTAAAGAGATAAAATGATATAGTTGTTAAATCCACTTATATACAAAGTAATATGGTAAATTAATTTTATTAGGTATTAGAAACACCATTCCAAAGGAAACATGGTGTATAATAGGAAACTTGTCTCATTTCACACATGAAACCATTACCTTGTTTCCATGATTAATTTATGTACTCTAATATCTTATTTATAAATCAAAATAAATAATAATATTTTATTGATTATTTTATATATATATATATATAACCTTTTAATAAAATCTATTATTATTCTTCACTACATATATATTAATCAGTTATTTTCCATTTTTAATATTTGGTGTGAGTAATTGTGAGCATTTTGAAATAGTATCACAATAGTGTAGTTATTATACATTCTTCTCGAAGTGTTAATAATTACATTGTAATAAAAGCTACTAGAACTAATATTTTATTATTATTTGTAATATTACAATTTAATTATATATAAACTTTTGTTATTATACATAAATATGAATTCAACAATTTGTATGTTTCAATTATTTCTGATTAATATATGTTAGTAATATAAATAATGAGTTTCATATTAATGTTATGATTAAATAGAAAATAATAATTTAATATATTTTATATAATGTATAATAATTAATTTACATATCATAGTCATCTATGATATTATTTTATAAAATTTAATATGTTTATAGAAAGACTGACCCAAACTAGAACAAACAATAATTATTTGATAATTAGGATTATTTAACAGCTTTATTTTTCTATAATATGATCATTATAGTAGAATAGTAATATTATTTTTATAATAAAAGGTATATTATCATATTTTAAAAAAAACTAATAAATAAAAATGATAATAAATGGAAAATGAGATACCTTACTTTCTGGACGTGACAGTCCAAACAACTCGTAGTTACAATTTCTATTTCTCGAATAATTGAAGGGAATGATGGTTGATTATAATTTCCTCTAAATTACCATAATTATATTATATATATATATATATATAATTTATTCATCCATTTCACTTTTATAATATATGAAGTTATTTGGTGGTATAAAAACATATGTAATCAGTTTATAGAGGATATAGTCTATACAATGTGTGAATGATGGTCACGTTTTTTCATTAACGAAATGGGAAAAAATTAGTTATTATTTATTACCATATCTTAATAAATTTAAATATAACATAAATAATTATTTAATTTTAAATTAATTAGAGAAAAATATTTTTTAATGTAAGATTGAAACTAAAATAAGTTAGGGAAAATAATGCATACTCACATTAAAATCCTTGAATTTTCTTTATAGAATTCTGAAAAAATGTAGGTATTGGGAATATATATTATGAATAGAGGCATAGATAAAAGGAAGAGGATTATAATGTGTATATAATGGCCATAGCTTTAGGTGAAAACTAAAATATTGGGAGTGGCCTTTAATGGTTGGTGAGATTCCCCCTTTTTATGTGGCAAAGTTGATATTTTTGTAAATATTATAAGATAATATAAAGTTGTCAAAGTATTGAAATTTCAATAGGACTAAACATGGGTAATAGTTTATTGGGGAATTATATAAGGGCTATGATATCTAAAAAATTATTTCCTTATGTGTTTCAATCATATATTTTATATCATATACTGTTAGATGTTTTACTTTTACAATTTTTGGTTTTACTATGGTATGTAATTGTTACAGAAGAAATTCATTTTTAATTAGTAAAAATAAAGTGTCAAATATTACCTAATTTGAGAACAATTATTCCTAATATGTAATAAACATTATAAGATAAAATTCATATCGGTAATAAAAATTAATTTTAACATGATTATATTTAATGATAAACTCATATTTTGGAAGAATGTATTTTTACGAATAAATTTTATATTTTGTAGTAAAAGAAAAAATTGTTTTATTTTCTTTATATTTATTATTTTAATATATATAGAATAATGTTTCTTTGGACTTAAAATAATTAAAGACACAAAATTTATTAAACCAAAATTTAACTACAGAAAAAAACCAAAAAGAGTTTTTAATATAATAATATATAACTTATGTTTCTAAACAAGTGATTACTAAATTAATAATTGTGGGTTTTAAAGTAATTTTATTTTAAATTAAATATAAAATTTTTCATTATTTTTTTATAAATTTCTAGTTATTTCTTTTATAATTATAATGTTACAGAATTTATAGTTTGGGTACAAAATTTATTTTTTCCAATAGTCACCTAAAATCAACTATTTTGTAAAAATATGAAAGAGTTATGACAAAGATAACAATTTACAATCTAATCTATAATATAAATTTATTTTATTAAAATAAATACTATAAAAATTATAAAGTTATCTTTTAAATTAAAATATAAAATATAAAAAAACTATTTAAAAATTACATTTTTTAAACATCATTGTCACTAAAGTTAATTTATATAAATTTAAAAAGGATTTATTTTATTGATATTAGTTTATAAATATAGACATCAACTATTATAATAAAAACTACTGATTATAATAGAAATTTTATAGAATCAATTTGACTTACTAATTAAAAAATTCAATACCATTTTTAAAATGTACATATAAATGAATCATTTTTCAAATATAAATTTTAAAAATTGAAATTTGTAATAAAATATATTGACTAATATCTTTTTTATGTAATTATTATATTCATCATGTCATTTTAGTATTCCAAGGTTAGTTCTATTCATGTAATAAGTTGGATACGTGTTTCCTATGACATACGCTATTTGGGATAGTATTAATTTAACGAGACCAAAATCATAGGTCATTACATTATAACCCGTAAATAAATTGGATACTATAAATTTTAAATATTACTCAACAATGAATGCAAGTGATGTTATTTTTATTATATTCATCATTAATGTTATAACATGTAATGAGAAATATCCCTTAGTCTCACAAGCTATATTAAGATACTTATCTTCTTTAAACGACAGTAGTTATTAATACAATCATATACATTAGAATGTATATATCCTAATAATATGTCCTTTGTAACAATCTTTTCCTACAACCATGTCTGTTTCCAAAGCATTAAACCACAACAAGGATAATATATTACCCTCTAAATTACCTCTTATATTCATCCACATGTTCATAAAGTATCAGGATTTTGAATATATATCAAAATAGAAAAAATGAAAAAAAAACAAATTTAAAAATGTAATGACCTACCATTTCATTAAACTAATAATAAATTGAAAGGATATCAATATCATCTAATATTTTTTTTAAAATGAATCAAACCTAAACTCCATGAACAACATAAATATGATAATCCTTATGGTTTTCTAAACATCAATCTTTTGTTCACTAATAGATATACAAAAATATAACCTTATTAAAAAATAAATTTTCATGGTTGTTGAATCCATTTAATATATGATTCCAATCCATTAAATGATTAATACCAAAGAAAAATAAATAAATGTTTCCTATAATCCTCAAAAAAAATTAATATACTATAGTATCATTGATAAATATCACTCATTAATTAGTATAGATAAACGTATCATGAAATAATTTATATTTATATATTAACAACCATACGTTAGGTTTGACTCAGAACGTCACTAAATCCATCCTAACAACTATATACTATGATTTTGAACCATTTCAGTATACTCACTTATTCTTTAATATGACACAAGTTTTTCTTGAAACGTACCTATATCAGATTTATTTCAATGATCCTATTTCAAAAAATAATAATTCAAAAAATTATTATAATACCCAAAGTATAAATGTTGAAACATCAATATAAATACAACTTCTCTAATGAAACCATCATTTTGACCTATGATACCATGAGTTCAACAATATTACACATTGTTCATTTTATAACTCCCACTATTTACCCTTGTATACAGATTTACCTTTTTGATTTAGGTTATATTACCAACTGCATCGCATGATAAATATAGGTAAATATTTCATATTGGTTCTTAAAGATATTGTGATTAAAAAATCATATACTCTAGGAGTTTCTAGATTATTGTGATGTCTTGGGTCCACTTATCTTTCACAATGTTAAACAATGAGTTGATACTATATTATCCATTTTAGGAGTGATTACCCCAATGTATGTGTGTGCCACATCCATATCCACATTTAATTATCTAAATGATGATTTAATTTATTGGACAACCAACTGGTATTTATATTTCAAAAAATTCATGCTTTTATCATATACATAGTGATACCCCATAGGGTCTTTCAAAATTTCTCTATTCCAAATCCACAAGATAAATAAACTAATCAATAAAAATAACTAAACACTTATTTGATTCCAACCAAAGTAACCCAAGATATAAAAACACATACAATTCATTATTTTATATGAATAATCATTTCATCTCTTAAATTTTCGCATATACCAAAGTATCTAAGGCCTTATTTAGTTAGGTAATAACAACACAAAAAAATAATTTTTAAATAATTGTGAACATTTATTTATTATTAACCTTTACTAGTTTTTTTCTCTACATCTCAAGTGTTACACTCATATTCTGATCACAAGTAAATAGAAACATAATAATGAGATGATATTTGATGTTTAATATGGGTAAAAATAAGTGGTAACAATAAAATAATATTAGTGAGAATAACACTATCATATATGATTAATAAAGATACATAAAAATCATACATCCCACAAAGCATAGATAAACAATCATGGCATAATTCGTGGCATATTATACTTAATAAATCAAAATTGTGTGAAAATAGTAGTCAACCAAAAAGATCCTAGAGAACATAAAATAATAATGGGAATACGAATTTATTTTTTAATTTTATCAAATATTTAACAAATATTATTATATTGAAACATTACTTTTATGATCTAGAATATCAGTTCCCATGCTTATGGGATATTAAAAAGTTCTCATGAGTACTAATGTCATGATATGTAAACTATTAACTAATGAATTATAGGGTTATATGGGACCCATAACATCAATATCCATAGTTATGATTACCCCTTTAAAATCATCCACAAATAACATTATAAAGAACCCATAGAACGAAAAATGGTTACATTGATATTACATATGAAAATAATCCAGTTTTTATATTATAGAAAGACCAGGGAATATAATACAATTTCTATCATTTTTATATGAGATAGTATTAACAAATGATGAACAATAATAAAAAAATAAATCCATGGAAATGAAATTGTTATGAAAACATATTCAGTAACATTTTAAGTAAATAAAATTCAAAAAATATAATAAAGTATATTTTAGTCACAGAATATTGATTGTGGGAATAGTGTTACAAAAATAATATCCCAAATAAATTGATGTATGGAATCTAGGTGAACACCTATCAATAAAAGAATTAAAAAATGGAGTGTTTATAGAGAGAAATCATTGGAAAATAATTAGGTATATATATAAAAGATGATGAATAAATACAATAATAGTGACAAATCATTCCTTTAAAATAAAGGGATACTAGAATAACCACCAGAGAATGAATTTTAAAGGTATTATTCTTAGAATATCCTATATCAGGTATAATATATTAATGAAAAAAATTATATAGATCAGAAAAATCATTTTTTTAATCACACTGTATGTAAGAAATATCTATGATAATTTAATAATGTTTTGATTATAAAATTTAAAATTAAATGGAATACATAATTAGTTTAAGAAAACTGATCAACTAGTGGTAAAGTTATATATAAAATGATAATAGATGTGTAAATATGTGTTCACATGGAATAAAAACATATAAATAGTACTTATAAAATATTTTTAATATTATCATAACAAAGAAGAAGTCAGAATTCACTTTAAAAAAATATTCCTTCAAGAAGTTATTGTAAAAAACATTGAAAGAAATTTATTTCGAAGAGGAAAAAATAATAATAGATATTTGAAAAAAAATAATGGTTATTAAAGTAAATTATATATGGGAGAAAACAAATTATTTTGAAAGGATGAGAAACATTTCTTATATTTTGAAATATATTTATTAAAAAATATCATCATAAAAATTATAAAAAATCCATTTTTTAAAATAAGAAGAGGGAAACATTATGTTAGCATAAAATATAACATAATTATGATTCAAGTTATAATTTATAATATTAGTTTTTAATAATAATATATATAAGGAATAGAGTCGATCATCAAATAGGATGAGAAATATTATTCACAATGATATAATCTTGGAAAAAAATTATCAAGGTAAATGATTTAAATAAAAAAACAATTTCCACCAAAATTATGTGAATATAACATTAAATGAAATGTTATGGTAGGTGAATATAATAATAGATTAATTAAGTTAAATCATAAGTCTTTTAACTCAAAGATGGTATTTGAGTTAACAAAAACCATTATAAATTTGGTAGCATTTAAATAAAAAACCATTTAAGGATGGAAAATGATATAACTTTTTCAAAAATATATTTAAAATGTATATTTTTTAAAATATTCATTTTATTGTAGCAACAACATCTAAATTTAATATCAAGAATATGATTAAATATGTCTAAAGGGGTGTAAATTTTACATAAGAAATAATTACCTAGTTTCACCAATTATTTGATTATACTCTCAGATCATGTATAAAAAAATAAATATCCTAATCACTTTTATTATAATAATATTCAAATATATAACCATTTGTTTATATTCTATGATAATAATTATTTGCATAATTATTAATTATTTATTGTATAATTTTATTATATAATGCGAGTAATCGTTTTTGTTTTGAAATTGTTCCAAAATTGTGGTAATTCTTCTCAGTATTATTTAATATTTAATAAATCCTCAGAAATCCAATATATTGGTATTTAATTTTAATAATTATTTATAATGTTATAATTTCATTCTATAGTAGTGTTTCTTATGACCCTAATGTATAAATCAACAATAAAAATATCTTTTTGATTTTTGATGAATATATATTTGTATTTGGATTAATGAGTTCAATATTGATTTCACCAGTATTGAAAAAAAATAATTTTTACTTATTCATATAATATTTTATAACTAATTATGTTCATATATTCATCCTAGAATTTATTTTATAGCATTATTCAGGTAGGTGTCTAAGATGATCTAAAAATGAATATAACACAATTAATAGATGATTGAAAATATAAAATTTATATAGATTAAAATAATATAATTAATAGATAATAATATTAAGATTATTTATTTAACACCCCAAGCTTCTACGGTACGCTTCTCTTTGAATAATGTGATAGCGTGTGTTGTACGCAACACCGAGTTCTTACACACCATAACCAATCAAACTAGCCATTATGAATAGTAATACCTACTTTTTGATATTATAAATATTTTATATTTCAAAATGGACTTCATTTTTGGATTCGTAATATCGAATTTAGCTTAAGGTGAAATTTTGGTACATTTCGGATAACTTTAATATTTTGATGAATAGTGAAAATTTCTAAATTTTAATTAAAAACAATTTTTTTAATCAAAATATTTAATAGTGATAAATTATAAAGTTGAGTGGTTTTAAAGTATATTTAGAATATATTTTTATCATTTAATATAATGTTGGTCATTGGACATAATTTTATAATTAAACCGAACATAAACAAGTGTCAATCTTTTGATAGTTATTATCTCTTAAAAACACGCTTTTTGTTTGGACATCGGGAATTAATTTTAAATTAATTTCTGCCACTTCTGTGTTTTGAATTTAGAAAAATGGATTCCATATTTGGAATCAGGATGTTCAAATTGTGTAAATAGGTAACTTTTATTTTTAGACATTTTGAATAATTACTGCGGTAAATATTTTATTTACCATGGTTGAGGGTAAATCCGGTAAATAAGGGTTAAAAAATAATATTATAATAATAATAAATTACCCTAAAACGTGTCTTAGACTTATTGGTTGATACATGTTCGACCATAGGCATCTTTGGGTCAACTGGGGGACCCCATGGTGCCACTTGTATGTGATAGGGAAACTTTATTTTAAATAAATTAAAATAAATACAAAAATGACACAAGCATATATCTTTTAGAAAAACAATTTGGTCACTGGGTTATATATGTTGTATTTTAGATTATAAATATTCATTAGAAATATAAAAAGATTTCATACATAATTATATTTTATTTATAATTTTTAGACATTAAATAATTTAATTTATTTATGACACAATGATGATGTAGTAAATACTATAATAGTGAAAAATCCAAATAATTAATATTATAAATACCCAAATAAATATAATATGAAACTTTTCATGAATTAAAATAATTTTCTAGGATAATATGATATATTAGGATTGATTCAATTGACTTTTTTTGAATTAATCAATCTGTTATGAGTTTCACAAAAATGAACTATTGAATAGTGTCAAAATTGACATAAAGGAGTTTTTAAAACAAATATTCTATTATTAATTTGTATTAAATTCCATAAAATCTAAGGCTCTACCAAGAGACTTATATCTTGATAGTTACTTCATTAATGGACCACTTGGGGGTCTCTTGGATGTATATAGATTGTTTATTAACCATATTATATAAAAATACAAAGAGACATTGTAAAAGTGAAACTAATTAACTTAGAGTTAATACTTAAAGATAAGGTTAATATAAGTACCCAAACCTGTATAAATTCTATTGGTTGAGTACTTTTCGACCCATCCCCACCTTAATATTTAAATAATAAACTTTGGAGCCATTAGAAACCGAATATGAATTTATTATAAAATAATATTTCTAGCTTTTTCAAAGGTGCCCCTCACCCCTCTTATAAAAGGGCACTCCTCCTTCTCTTTTCTTCACACCTTAAAAGCCTTTTGGATCGGCCAAACTCTGCCCAAATACTCTCCCAACTTCCTTCACTACAACATAGAGTCCTTAGTGTGATTATAAAGCCAACCTATGGATCCCTTTTGATCAAATCAAAAGGAAGAAACCGAAGAAGATGTAATGATTTCACCACCCTTTTCCAAGTTCCTTTCTTCTTCCACTTCTTCTTCCTTTGTTGTTACCATTCTAAAATAATAACTCCAGTATCATATATATACTGTGATGTTATTATAAATATGGTACAACCATATTCAGTATTCTATCCACCCTTTGAATAACATGTCACCATACGTGTGTACGTACGGCTTACCGTCTCCACGTCATGGTGTAATTGTTATTCAATATATTATTATTTGGATGGGTATAATAATGATGTGTAACTCATGTAAATAATAAATATAACATGTTAATGATTCTGTATATATGATATACCATCCATTTATATATTATTTTAATATCAAATGAATGATATTGTCGCTCGTGCGTACGTACGAACTATCATCTCCACGAATGCGATGAGATTCATTCTCCATCGTATACAATCAAGTATAATTATCATTTGATGATTTAAAAATGATGTTTAAGGACTTGATATCATTCTGTATATTAATAATATACAACCTATCCATTACAAACATGTCTTACGTAACAAAACAGATAAAATAAAACGAGTAAGTTAGCACCCGAAACAACGATAATACTAAGATATTATTAACAAAGAAAAGTTAAAAGAACATATATGATATCATATTAATATATATGATTCCTGTATAATTTAATAACAATTAATTCACTATTATATAAGATCTTAACCTACCCCAACCATGGAAAAGTACAAGGTAAGGGTTATTTCACAATCTCTTCATTATCTGAGGTTGTTTATACGTAATAATCTACTGGGATCTCTTTATCATCCACATCCATGTTTCTTAAAAATGTATTTCAAAACATATTTACTATTTACTATAATATGAGTTAAATAAATTATACCCTTTTTGACTTTTATAAGTGTTTTATAATGGAATATTTCCATCATTTTCAAAACAAGGTCTTTTTTAACCTTTTCGGTAGAATTAAGGTAAGAATGTTTTTTTAACTTATACGGCAGGTGCGGCTATTTTCCGCCGTTATAAAATCTTTAAAGCTTCCCTTACAAGATTATAAGAATATTTTCAAAGAAAATGTTTTATTTTATAAATATATTACTCTTAAATTATTTCAAAATAGAAAGAGATATTTCTTTTAAAAAAATTTTGATTTCATCTATGTCAACATCCTTTGATGGATTTTACGCTTATTTAAAGTTGATTTATTATGATACAAAACTTCTATATTGTATTGAATGGTTTGTGATATGTTTGACTGTGGATGTGATATTTTTATACCATTCATGTTTTATGGTGAATGTATTGACATTTCATATGCTAGTTTTAATACGAATGATTATGTTATGTTTAAACATTTTCATATGGGAATGCATTGGACTTAATATGTGACGGGTGGAGCCCGCTATAGCTCCTCGATGCATCGGTAGGTCTCATGAGACAAACTAGTGTCTTAGCACAAGGCCTTGGCAAAATCTTATTTGTATTCATAGAACGGGCCTTGGATATGTGGTTATGATAGTCTGGAATTATGCATTCCAACATTGTGAAAGTGGTTATTGATATTGCATGTGATTATTCTATTAGTAGAATTTCCATGTGAATAAGTAAATGGAATTATTTCATTTTAGTTTTTCTATACTATGTTGAAGTTCAAGTTTAAAAGGCGTTTGTTTTAGTAATGCATTGCCTTATGTGTTTATGCTTATTTTTTAAAGTTCCGCTATATTGTTATCCTTACTGGGCATTTGAGCTCACCCCTTTTCTATGTTTTATTTTTCCCAGGATGTGAAGAAGTAAGTTATGAATGACCTGCATGGATTTTATGTGGGGATATGAGTGTGGAATATGGAGACTATGTTGTTGTAGTATTTTTTCACTTTATTATGTAATGTAAAACTTTATGAATATATCTAGTGTTTCCAAGGCTACTAAACCAATCGGTCTTTCGAGATTTGATCTTTCTTGTGATCATGACAATGTTATGTAATAATGCACCGACTATGGGTAACTAGGTTTAGGGCGTTACAGTTGGTATGAGATGAAGTTTAGTACAAACCTTTGAGCTAGATTTATATAAACTCTGATTAGAGAACGTAAAACTAAGATGAACTTTGAAGATTAGTATAGAAGAAATTCCTAAAATTTTGGTATTGTAGAGATTTTGTGAGTTTTCTGAGCAATACATCCCTATCTGGATACGAGCAGGGAGAGGCGGCTCTGGCACATATGTACATAGAGGTAAAACACGAAAACACCGCTTTGAGCTAGACTCAAATGGGAACTGGTGCATGACAATGGGCCTTGCTGCACTCTTGGTTACGACACTCCCGGGGGATATGCTTAGGATAACTCTCATTTTCTTTACAAATCATTAGGAAGGGTTTATGAGTATATACTTCCTCAAAGAAAACATTTTTATTATTATGGATTATATCCATAAATAGTTCAATTTATGTTAAGTGTTTTATAAGTATGGTATTATGTTTTTTGATTCATAAACTGATCTAGTTTATTCCATTGTTTAGAAATGGCGCCTAGTGGAATAAATGGAAACCGAATCAATGCACGCACTCCCCGTAGGGATTTCCCTCGTGCTCAAGATAATTATATTGGATATGGTGATGCAACTGGTGCCGATCTAACAATCACCATACTGGGACAACTCACTCAGGTTATGAATAATAACCTTACCCATATAGAGAACCCTGATCCATAGCGTGGAGGATCAATGTTATATATATTCATGAGGCTACAACCACCATCGTTCAATGGGAGTACAAATCCCTTAGTAGCTGTGTAATGGATAAATTCCCTAGAAAAAATATTTCAGGCTTTGGGGAGCAGTGAAAGGGAAAATGTTATCATGGCAGTTTACCGCCTCACTGGAGATGCTGATCAATGGTTCTCATTGATTCAAAACACGAAAGAGGATGATGAAGTATCAAATATGGAATGGAGGAAGTTCAAAGATCTATTTTTAGAAAAATACTTTCTTCACGACCATCGAGTAGATATGGAAAGGCAATTTCTGAGTCTAAGACAAAAGGAGGATGAGAATGTCACAAAGTATGAGGCTAACATTACAAGGTTAGAAAGGTATACTGGAGATTATATACGTAACCCAAGAAGTAAGATTGATCGTTTTTTTGATGGGTTAAAACCATTTCTCTGTCGAGCATTAGTCTCATAATCGTTTTCGTCATACGAAGACATTGTCTCATGTGCTATCAAGACCGAAAATGAATTCTCTTTGTATTATGACTTTAAAGAAAATCAAGAGAAGAAGAGACCTACTGATCAATCTGGGAATGGAAATAAGGGGAAGAAGGGAAAGGTTGAATATCCATCCTGTGGTAAATGCGGGAAGAAACACCCTGGTACTTGCTTGAAGGGAATGTGAGTCTATTAAAAGTGTTGTGAAAAAGGCCACCAAACTCGTGATTGCAAGGGGAAGAAGGAAGCCACCAATGTTCAGTGCTACAATTACAGGGAGATGGGGAATTATTCAAATGAATGTCCTAAGCGTCAAGGGAACTTAACTCAGAAAAGGCCAAGGGATCAAGGCTAAGCTTATGTTATCACTACTGCTAAGGTAGAAGCTCCGAAAGACGTGGTGGCAGGTAATTTAATGGTTTCCTCAAGTTTAGAAAATTCATTATTTTATTCTGGATCATCTCATTGTTTCATATATTCCCAGTTTTCTATTAAAATTAGATATTTCCAATTTGATTTAACATGGGAGTTGTCTATTAAAACTCCTAAGGGAAGTATCATTGAAACAAAGTTTTGTGAATCAGTCCCCATTAGTGCTCATAAATGTTCTTTATCTGCTAATCTCATCGTCATACCTATGATTGAGTTTGATATAATCCTCGGTATGGACTCTCTTTCGGACTATGATGCGAAGATTTATTGTAAGAAGAAAGAGGTTACGATTCTTGATGATAATGATAAGGAACACCTTATCTTTAGAGCAGAATCGTCACCACCTAATTCTTATTTAGATCCACCCCCAGTATCTCAACTAAATTCAATTATTAGGGAGGAAGAGAATGAAATAACTGTGGGTGAGGAAAGGAATGTTCCAATAGAGGATTTACCTGTTGTGAATGAATTTGTAGATGTATTTCCGGAAGATTTACCTGGACATCCTCCAGAACGAGAAGTTGAGTTTTCCATTGATTTAATTCCTGGATCAAGGCCTATATCGAAGACCCATTATAGAATTGCCACTATAGAATTAGTTGAACTAGAGAAACAACTAGAGGAATTGAGTAATAAAGTATTTATTTTCCCTAGTGTTTCTCCATGGGGGGCCCCTGTTCTTTTTGTTAAAAAGAATGATGGTTATATGAAGTTATGTATCGACTACAGGGAGATCAATGCTATAACGATAAAGAACAAGTATCCCCTACCTCGCATTGATGATTTTTCTGACCAACTGCATGAAGCTCAATACTTTTCAAAGATTGACCATTGATCTGGATACCATCAGTTGTGTGTAAATAAGGAAGACATTCCGAAGACAACATTTCGAACCAGGTACGGGCATTACGAGTTTACTGTAATGCCTTTTGGATTGACTAACGCACCCTCTGTATTCATGGATATGATGAATAGAGTTTTCAAGGAGTATCTCGATGAATTTGTGGTGGTATTTATTGATGATATCTTGGTATACTCCAAAACATACGAAGACCATGAAAATAACTTGCGCATTATCGTGAAGACTCTAAGGAGGCATGAATTATATGGGAAGTTTAGCAAGTGTAAATTCTGGATTTAGGAGATTTCTTTTCTTGGCCATATTGTCTCTAAAGATGGAATCTATGTTGATCCTTCTAAGACCAAGGCAATCCATGAATGGCCAGCACCTACGAGTATAACTGAGGTACGCAGTTTTATTGGTTTGGCAGGTTATTATCGACGTTTCATCCAGAATTTTGCCCGATTGGCTAACCCATTAATGAATCTCACACGTAAAGGGTTTAAATTTGTTTGGAAAAAAGAGTGTGAAGAATGTTTCGAATAACTGAAGAAAATATTAGTCAATGTGTAGAGACCCGTATCCTGACTTACATTGACATTACATTACTTTTGCGGAATACTTAGTACATAACAAAAACACACACACAAGGACCATAATATTTTAGTGTCTTTGGAAACTCGGAGTATAATCTTCTAATCGTGGTGAATGAACTTCAACATCTCCATAAAGATCTTCTTTTTTTTATACCTCAAACCATTCTTTATATCTTGGGGAAAAGAAAACATAAAAGGGTGATCTCAAATGCTTAGTAAGGGTAAACAAAAGAAATATCAATCACATCATATACATAAGAACATAGCTTTTGGAAATCTTAACCTGCAAAAAAGAGAGCTCATAATATCATAACATGAGATAAATCATAGAAGTGAAATGTAATCCCAATAATCATAACATAAAACATGAAACTTTGTGGCATACACACATAATCATAGAGAATCATTTCTTGTTAGTCAAGACTCATTGCCAAGACTATCTTAGTGGACAAAGTCCCTTTCTGAATCGAGTAACCCTCGTTTCAGTCCTGTTTCACTGAACCGGTATAGCCTACCGTTCCAGCCCTGTCTATCTCATGAGATATAAAATCATTACCCAATGCATTGGAGGGAGATATAGGTCCCACCCATCTTATAATGAATCCTTTCTTATGTGTGCCTCATAATCATAAAACATACATCATCGCATAACACATGTAACAAAAATGGGATTCTTGAAACATCATGACATCATAAATCAATTCATATAAGATAAAGGAATTCATAAACATAATTCCATCACAACATAGTCAAATCAATGTAAAAATATGGATAGAAACATAACCCTTTATTATCTTAGATGGAAAATAATTTTGATAAAACACTTGAATTGAATTCTTGAGGAAAATATCCTTTCTTCTTCAAAATCAATTTCTTTTCACAGAACATCATGCAATTTTAAAAGAAAGAGATTTTATTGAAAATAGTCACGAAATATTTTAGAGGAAGCTTCATGAAAATAAGGCTTTATAAAACAGTAGAAATCCGTTCGTTCCGTATAAGTTGAAAAAAACATTTTTCGTACTTTTGTCGGAAAAGTCAAAAAGTACCTCGTACGAAAAATGACAAAAGATTCCTTTCATACGTATTACTAAAAACTCACCAAAGGGTAAAAATGGATTTAAACAATTTTAGGTGGATGGAAATAATATTACATATTGAGTAAACATGGATGTGGATGATAAAATACACCCCAGTAAATACTTACGAATAAACAATCTCGGATAAAAATGAGATTGTGATATTTCCCTTACCTTAGGTCCGATTTGCTTTGTACGTGTCTGAAGCTCCTGTATAATGGTTTAAATAATATCATTGACTTATTACAGAATCATATTCATTGTTATGATATCATATATGGTTCACTTATGACACTATATTACCCGTTCTTTTGTAAATTCCATGTTAAAGAAGCGTTTTGGGTAAAATCGTTTCTTTTATCGAAGGTGTTTTGACTTGTTGTTCTTGAAATTATTATTACTTATATCATGATTTACTTACTTCCAGAATATAAAATATGATTTATATATCATATATATTCAGTATATATATATATATAATAGATAGATAAATGAAATGAAAAACACCGTTCATGGAGACGGTAGTCCGTACGTACGCATGAACGCTGTTTTCCTTTCCTTATTGTCTTGAATGGAAGTAAGTAGATGACATATATATATATATATATATACATAAATCCAGTAGCTTTATAATGTCATATATTTCATTATTATTTCTTATATATACTTTATAATCATTCTTAAATGGTTAACATGGAGAATGAATATCATCATGTCGTGGAGACGGTATTCCGTACGTACGCACGAGCGATGATATCATTTCCATAAATATTGAATTGAATTGGAGTGGATTATAAAATATATCAGAATCAATATGATGTTTTAATAACTATTTATAGTTATTCTTTACACCATTATACCCATCCATGTAAGGTGGTTGTGGAAAATAGATTACACCACAGCGTGGAGACGATATTCCGTACGTACGCACGCGCGGTGATTTCTTTTTCCGTAGGATGGATAGATGGTGAAATAGGGTTGTTTCATACTTATAATAAAATATCATTATATGAGTGATACTGATGTTATTACTTCATAATGAAACAACCTATGAAGAATAAGTGGAAGAAGAAATAAAGATGAAAGAATTGGTAACGGTAATTACCTCTTCTTTGAAGCGCCTTTTGGAGACCTCCTCATAGGGAACTAAAATTGGTCTTTGAGGAAGACCAGAACCTCTAGGATGTTGCTAGGGAAGTGGAGAATAGATTTGTCCAGGGTTTGGCCGAGCTTGAGTGCTCAAATTGGTGTGAGGAGGAGGGGGAGGAGGTGTCCTTTTATAAGGGAGGAGAGGGGCACCTTAGGAATATCTCAAAATATTATTTTATATGAAAGTAAAAATCGGATTATAATGGTTCCAAAGGGTCTTATTTCGAAGCTAAAGTGGGGATGGGTCGAAATCCTATCAACCAATAGGATTTAGACAAGTTTAGGGTATTATTTTAACCTTATCAATTAGATTTAACTCTAAGTTAAATAATTTAACATTTACCGTGTCTTTTTGTTTTCTTTCACTATATGGTTAATACACTTACTATAACATGCCAAACGAACCCCAAATTGTTTATTATTAATATATATATCCTTATCTAAGTCATTTGGACGAACCTTAGATTTTTATGAATAAAATAACAATTAATAATATAATATTTGATTTAAAAACTATTTTGTGTCAATTTTGACACTATTTGATATATGATTTTTGTGAAAGTCATAACAGAATTATATGTTCGAACCAAGTTGATTAAATCAAGACTAATATATCATAGTGACCTATAAAATTAGTGTAATTCATAAAAAGTCTCAAATTACATTCATTTGAGCATTTATAACATCAATTATGTTAATATTTCCTTAAAAGGGTAATTACAGCATCATCGTTGTGTCATAATTAAATTACTTTATTTAAAGTCTAAAAATTATAAATAAAATATCATTATGTAGGAAAGATTTTTATATTTCTAATGAATATTTATAGTCTAATTTATCTTATGTATAACCCCATATTAAAAATGATTTACTTATTAAACTTTGATTTTAACTATTTTAACCCTTCTTTAAATAAATTAATAATAAATGTCTTAATCTCACCCAAGTGGGACTAAATGGTCATATTTTATTCCTAAGTTTGTTTTTGGTCGAATTAAACTTATCCAATAGAATTAGGAAATGTGTTAGGGTAATAGTAATATCATTTTTACCCTTAGTTACCCTATTTACTATTAACAGCGTTAAAAAAAATAAAAAGTTACTATTCACCAAAAAATAATTTTTATCTCATTGAACCACATTTTACTTACTAATATCAACCGTGTCTGTCAGATTTTTGAAATTCCATTCACAGAAGCGGTAAAATTAAGTTTTATGCAAAATTCAGTTTTTAACCTACCACTTAGTGGTTTCACTATTCATCAAAAATTGAGTGTTTTCAGAAAAATACCAAAATTTCACCCTAGGCTAATTTCGGTATTCCGAATCCAAAAATGAAGTCCATTTTGAAAAATAAAATTTATAAAATTTCAAAAAGTGGTTATTATGATTCATAACGGCTAGTTTTAATAATATTTTAATAGCATGTCGTTGTTTAGTGAAACTCGGTATTGCGTACGACGCAAGCTATCGAGGAAGGTCGCGATTGCGTGTAATGCAAGGAAAGTCAAGGATGCGTGTTGTGCAAGCTCCTTTTGGTGTAGCGTACAACACAAGACATTAGTGAAATAAAAAAGAATATTTTTCATAAAATCTCGGGTTGTTACATTCTACCCCCCTTAAAATGAATTTCGCCCTCGAAATTCGTCGGGGTTATAAATGGTTTACTATTCGGAAGTTTCTTTAATAGAAACCCACATCGTAAAAAGGAATAACAAAACTTGGCTTTAAAAACTAAAGTATGAAATGTAACGATTACCCAAATAAACTAATCATTGGGTTTCCACATAGGTGAAAATATGGTTATGGAAGAGAAATCTAACCATCATGTTCTGATGGAGAGTGGTAGAGAACATGGCTATGGAAAATCCAGTAATCACAAATCCATAAATTTGTGACGATCTAAGGTACCATCTGATTCATCAGGTATAGGATCACTAGGACAACATTTTTGGTTTTCAAGATCATTTCCCTAAAGTTGAAAATTTGAATTAGAATAAATACTTTCTTTATTTTTGTACAATCTCACTGTTGTTCATGCCTTGAACAATTTCAAATTAATCTCTTAAATAAATGAAGTTGAATTTGTTATTCGTGAAGTGTTAGTATGACAGGTCATTCCATCTGTCTCAAACAAAAGGTTAGAAAAAATTATAAGTCCATCTATAGTGATATTAATCACATATGGTTCCTAAAATGGAATTATACTTCATATATCATACTGCTTAATATAATAAAACTAGTTTCTACTAAACAGGGACTTCCTGTAGGCCAGTGGTAGGCGATAAAGGCCAGTCGCACTTCGGTTGTGGGTTCGATTCCCACATCCTTGTCTGAAGCGATGGGCTGTCGCCCGTCCTGCAGGTTGTCCTTTTTCTAAAACGATATTACTATAACATCCCATCAATAATATCGAAAAAACTTCTATCCTTAAACAATACTAACTTATGTCCAACATAATCCATTACAATCTTTAGGCTTATCCATAATACTGCAGTCCACTCTCATAACATAGTGAAAACGATTACCAGAGATTTAATACCATCGTTGATCCCCATATATCATAAGATATATCTTGTTGGTCACATTCCAAACATTCAAAGGCCTTAATCTTGTACTCTCTTGAATACCCATTGAACCTTATTGAAAACATGAATTCTATTAAAAGTTAACTCTTTCCACATACCAAAATCCTCAAAATTCTATATACTCAAACCATGATATCACTTAGTCCTTATATCAATCATGAGCTCATGAATACTATTAAACATTTCATTTTCTCGTTTTCCCTTCATTATGCGCATATCATCTTATTTCCAAAAAAATATCTCAATCACTTTGAATACCACATCAATAAATATTGAAATACTCAATGATACAACATTATTTTGAAATCCCATTACATAAACACTTAATCATTCTACCACATCGTTGTCATATTCAACATTGCCAATAGTGATTGCATGTGACTTCCCTTTGTCCTTTGCCTTCAGTGGTTGCTCATGTTGATCATCACTAACCCTTGGATTAGGGAATTTATTAGCATAATGCCCCATTTCATTGCACTTGAAGCATTGAAGTGTTGGTGGTGCGTTCTCTGCAGTGTTTTCTTTATTCACATCATTAGAAACCCTTTTTCCATTACTTCGACACTCAGCTACTCGATGACCTTCTTTTCCACACTTAAAACATTTTCTAGTCCCTTTAATACAATCTCCACCATGCTTCTTTCCACACTTTGTGCATAAGGAAACATTCATCTTCTTTTCACCATTATTCTGAGATTTCTCCTTGAACTCCATCTTTCGTTTCTTGTCAAAACCATGAGATGGATATGTAACACCAACTTCCATTTCTACCTTGATAGCACAACGCACAATTTCTTAATAGCTACTGAAGTCTCTTATAGCTAATGCCCTTCGAAGACTTGGTTTTAAGCCACTAAAAAATTGGTCAACTTTACTTTCAGGTTGGATGATAATGCCAGATGCATACCTTGCAAGTCTTGTAAAATTCGCTTCGTATATACCAACAGATTCATCATCCTTTTGCTTTAGTTCAAGAAACACCTTCTCCATCTTTGTTCGAAGAATACGGGGGAAGTACTTACTGAAAAATATGTTCTTGAACTCGTCCCATTCCATGGACTCAATTTCATCCCTTTGCCTCGTATTCTTAATAAGATTCCACCATTGATCAGCATCACCTTCCAAACGATACACTGCTAAGATGACTTTATCATGTTCAGAACATTGAAGAACTGAAAATATCTTTTCAGTGGTACTGATCCATTGTTCAGCAACAAGTGGATCAGAAGACCCACTGAAAGAAGGTGGGAGTTGCCTCATGAAGGACTCAATAGAATATTGTTCCCTTCTCTGCTCATTTGGAAGTCCAGAATGATTCATAGCTTGTGTAAGTATAGCAATAAGATTTTTCACTCCATCTCCCATAACATTTGTTTGTTCAGGAGGACAATCATTGCATTGTCCATTGCATTGATCAACACGGTTCCTTCGGGTTCCATCCATCGTCTAAAACCCAAAAAGAATAGTGTGAGAGGCAAAAATCATGCTAGGGAAAACAACATAATAAAGGGGGAGTACCTTCAATATCTAACAACTTAGGTTTAATTCTATGATCGTTAGCGTAGTTCTAGTACTATAACCTATACGTATACTTAACCTTAGGGACATCCCTAGACATACCGTAGAAATATCTCTAGGGATCTCACTAACGTTTTCGCATCCCAGTTTCCAAAGGTTGAATAAACCTTTCCTCTGATACCAACTGTAGAGACCCGTATCCTGACTTACATTGACATTACATTACTTTTGCGGAATACTTAGTACATAACAAAAACACACACACAAGGACCGTAATAGTTTAGTGTCTTTGGAAACTCGTAGTATAATCTTCTAATCGTGGTGAATGATCTTCAACATCTCCATAAAGATCTTCTTTTTTTTATACCTAAAACCATTCTTTATATCCTGGGGAAAATAAAACATAAAAGGGTGAGCTCAAATGCTCAGTAAGGGTAAACAAAAGAAATATCAATCACATCATATACATAAGAACATAGCTTTTGGAAATCTTAACCTGCAAAAAAGAGAGCTCATAATATCATAACATGAGATAAATCATAGAAGTGAAATGTAATCCCAATAATCATAACATAAAACATGAAACTTTGTGGCATACACACATAATCATAGAGAATCATTTCTTGTTAGTCAAGACTCATTTCCAAGACTATCTTAGTGGACAAAGTCCCTTTCTGAATCGAGTAACCCTCGTTTCAGTCCTGTTTCACTGAACCGGTATAACCTACCGTTCCAGCCCTGTCTATCTCATGAGATATAAAATCATTACCCAATGCATTGGAGGGAGATATAGGTCCCACCCATCTTATAATGAATCCTTTCTTATGTGTGCCACATAATCATAAAACATACATCATCGCATAACACATGTAACAAAAATGGGATTCTTGAAACATCATGACATCATAAATCAATTTATATAAGATAAAGGAATTCATAAACATAATTCCATCACAACATAGTCAAATCAATGTAAAAATATGGATAGAAACAGAACCCTTTATTATCTTAGATGGAAAATAATTTTGATAAAACACTTGAATTTAATTCTTGAGGAAAATATCCTTTCTTCTTCAAAATCAATTTCTTTTCACCGAACATCATGAAATTTTAAAAGAAAGAGATTTTATTGAAAATAGTCATGAAATCTATTAGAGGATTCTTCATGAAAATAAGGCTTTATAAAACAGTAGAAATCCGTTCGTGTCGTATAAGTTAAAAAAAACATTCTTCGTACTTTTGTCGGAAAAGTCAAAAAGTACCTCGTACGAAAAACGACAAAAGATTCCTTTCATACATATTACTAAAAACTCACCGAAGGGTAAAAATGTATTTAAACAATTTTAGGTGGATGGAAATAATATTACATATTGAGTAAACATGGATGTGGATGATAAAATACACCCCAGTAAATACTTACGAATAAACAATCTCGGATAAAAATGAGATTGTGATATTTCCCTTACCTTAGGTCCGATTTGCTTTGTACGTGTCTGAAGCTCCTGTATAATGGTTTAAATAATATCATTGACTTATTACAGAATCATATTCATTGTTATGATATCATATATGGTTCACTTATGACATTATATTACCCGTTCTTTTGTAAATTCCATGTTAAAGAAGCGTTTTGGGTAAAATCGTTTCTTTTATCGTAGGTGTTTTGACTTGTTGTTCTTGACATTATTATTACTTATATCATGATTTACTTACTTCCAGAATATAAAATATGATTTATATATCATATATATTCAATATATATATATATATAATAGATAGATAAATGAAATGAAAAACACCGTTCATGGAGACGGTAGTCCGTACGTACGCATGAACGCTGTTTTCCTTTCCTTATTGTCTTGAATGGAAGTAAGTAGATGACATACATATATATATATATATATACATAAATCCAGTAGCTTTATAATGTCATATATTTCATTATTATTTCTTATATATACTTTATAATCATTCTTAAATGGTTAACATGGAGAATGAATCTCATCATGTCGTGGAGACGGTAGTCCGTACGTACACACGAGCAATGATATCATTTCCATAAATATTGAATTGAATTGGAGTGGATTATACAATATATCAGAATCAATATGATGTTTTAATAACTATTTATAGTTATTCTTTACACCATTATACCCATCCATGTAAGGTGGTTGTGGAAAATAGATTACAGCACGGCGTGGAGACGGTATTCCGTACGTACGCACGCGCGGTGATTTCTTTTTCCGTAGGATGGATAGATGGTGAAATAGGGTTGTTTCATACTTATAATAACATATCATTATATGAGTGATACTGATGTTATTACTTCATAATGAAACAACCTAAGAAGAAGAAGTGGAAGAAGAAATAAAGATGAAAGAATTGGTAACGGCAATTACCTCTTCTTTGAAGCGCCTTTTAGAGACCTCCTCTTAGGGAACTAAAATTGGTCATTGAGGAAGACCAGAACCTCTAGAATGTTTCTAGGGAAGTGGAGAAGATATTTTTCCAGGGTTTGTCCGAGCTTGAGTGCTCAAATTGGTGTGAGGAGGAGGGGGAGGATGTGTCCTTTTATAAGGGAGGAGAGGGGCACCTTAGGAATATCTCAAAATATTATTTTATATTAAAGTCAAAATCGGTTTATAATGGTTCCAAAGGGTCTTATTTCGAAGCTAAAGTGGGGATGGGTCGAAATCCTATCAACCAATATGATTTAGACAAGTTTAGGGTATTATTGTAACCTTATCAATTAGATTTAACTCTAAGTTAAATAATTTAACTTTTAGAGTGTCTTTTTGTTTTCTTTCACTATATGGTTAATACACTTACAATAACATGCCAAACGAACCCCAAATTGTTTATTATTAATATATATATCCTTATCTAAGTCATTTGGACGAACCTTATATTTTTATGAATAAAATAACAATTAATAATATAATATTTGATTTAAAAACTATTTTGTGTCAATTTTGACACTATTTGATATATGATTTTTGTGAAAGTCATAACAGAATTATATGTTCTAACAAAGTTGATTAAATCAACACTAATATATCATAGTAACCTAGAAAAGTAGTGTAATTCATAAAAAGTCTCAAATTACATTCATTTGAGCATTTATAACATCAATTATGTTAATATTTCCTTAAAAGGGTAATTACTGCATCATCGTTGTGTCATAAATAAATTAATTTATTTAAAGTCTAAAAATTATAAATAAAATATCATTATGTAGGAAAGCTTTTTATCTTTCTAATGAATATTTATAGTCTAATTTATCGTATGTATAACCCCATATTAAAAATGATTTACTTATTAAACTATGATTTTAACTATTTTAACCCTTCTTTAAATAAATTAATAATAAATGTCCTAATCTCACCCAAGTGGGACTAAATGGTCATATTTTATTCCTAAGTTTGTTTTTGGTCGAATTAAACTTATCCAATAGAATTAGGACATGTGTTAGGGTAATAGTAATATCATTTTTACCCTTAGTTACCCTATTTACTATTAACCGCGGTAAAAAAAATAAAAAGTTACTATTCACCAAATAATAATTTTTATCTCATTGAACAAGATTTTACTTACTAATATCAACCGTGTCTATCAGATTTTTGAAATTCCATTCACAGAAGCGGTAAAATTAAGTTTTATGCAAAATTCAGTTTTTAACCTACCACTTACTGGTTTCACTATTCATCAAAAATTGAGTGTTTTCAGAAAAATACCAAAATTTCACCCTAGGCTAATTTCGGTATTCCGAATCCAAAAATGAAGTCCATTTTGAAAAATAAAATTTATAAAATTTCAAAAAGTGGTTATTATGATTCATAACGTCTAGTTTTAATAATATTTTAATAGCATATCGTTGTTTAGTGAAACTCGGTATTGCGTACGACGCAAGCTATCGAGGAAGGTCGCGATTGCGTGTAATGCAAGGCAAGTCAAGGATGCGTGTTGTGCAAGCTCCTTTTGGTGTAGCGTACAACACAATACATTAGTGAAATAAAAAAGAATATTTTTCATAAAATCTCGGGTTGTTACACAATGGTCCTATATTGACTCTACCATCGGGGAATGATGAGTTCGTTATTTATAGTGATGCATCAAAGAAAGGACTTGGTTGTGTTCTTATGCAGAATGATAGAGTTATTGCCTATGCATCACGACAGTTGAAAATTCATGAACAAAACTATCATACTCATGATCTCGAGTTAAAAGCTATGATCTTTTCTTTGAAGATATGGAGGCACTACCTCTATGGTGAAAAATGTGAGATTTATACTGATCACCAGAGTTTGAAGTATATTTTCTCACAAAACGAACTCAATATGAGGCAAAGGAGATGGCTTAAATTGCTCAAGGATTATGATTACATGATACACTACCACCCGGGGAAAGCAAACAAGGTGGTAGATGCTTTGAGTAGAAAATACCATGGAGTTTTGAACAATATGAGAATTGAAAGGGATCCAATTTTCATGGATCTAGTGAAGAAGGACATGGGAATAACCAGGAAAGGTGAATCATCAATTCTTTTTCAAATGGTTGCCAAACCATCTTTACTAGAATGGATTAAGAGTTCTCAGACCGATGATGAAGAATTTAAAATGAATATTAAAGCTGTGAATGATGGGAGATTGAGAGACTTTGTGTATGAAGATGGAATTTTGAAATTTGGGAAGAGACTCTATTTTCCCGATATACCTGATCCAAAAAGGGAATTGCTGGATGATTCTCATAGTTCCAATTTCTCTATACACCCTGGGAGCACCAAAATGTATAGAGATTTGAAGGAACATTTTTGGTGGGACAACATGAAGAGGGAGATTTCTGATTTTGTATCAAGATGTATGGTTTGTCAGCAAGTGAAAGCTGGAAGGCAACAGCCTGGAGGATTCATGCAACTTCTTCCTATACCGGAGTGGAAATGGGAAAATATTACGATGGACTTTGTCATGGGGCTACCAAAGAATCCTAGAAGGAACGATGCAATATGGGTTATTGTTGATCGTCTTACCAAGTCAGCACATTTTCTTGCTATAAGAGAAGATCTACCCCTAGAACGTCTAGAAAGACTATATATTAATGAAGTTGTGAGACTTCATGGAGTACCCCTATCGATTGTTTCTGATCGTGATCCTCGTTTTACTTCAAGATTTTGGAAAAGTCTTCATAAATCCCTGGATACTGAACTTCATTTGAGCAATGCTTACCACCCTTAGACAGATGGACAATCAGAACAGACTATTCAAACCATATAAGACATGTTGATATCATACTCAATTGACTTTCAGGGTATGTAGGATCAATATTTACCACTCGTAGAATTTTCATATAACAATAGCTTCCATTCGAGTATTCAGATGGCACCATATAAAGCGTTATAAGGAAAGAGATGTCATACACTAACCTGTTGGGATGACATTGGTGAAAGAAAACTTGTAGGCCCAGAACTAGTGGAGGAAACGATGGAAAAGGTGAATGTAATCCAAAATTATATCAAAGCAGCTCAAATTAGGCAGAAGAGGTATGCTGATAATCGAAGGAAGGATTTGGAATTTCAAGTTAGTGATCATGTTTTCCTGAAGGTATCTCCATGGAAGGGAGTCATATGTTTTGGTAAGATAGGTAAATTGAGTCCTAGTTACATCAGACATTTCGAAATTCTAGAACGAATTGGGGTTGTAGCTTACTGATTGGAAATGCCGCCAAGTCTCTCCAAAGCTCACGATGTATTCCACGTATCTCTGTTGAGGAAATACTTGCCTGACCCAACACATGTACTCACCTATGAAGAATTAGAACTGGAACCCGATCTTTCTTATTGCGAAGATCCCGTCAGGATTCTTGAAACGAGAGAACAAGTACTGAGAAATCGGACGACGCGTCTGGTAAAAGTTTTGTGGAGAACCCATAAGATGAAAGAGGCAATGTGGGAACCCGAGGAACTTTTGATGAAGAACCACCCGAGTCTTTTCATGTGATAAGTATTATAGAAATTTCGAGGATGAAATTTTTTGAAGGTGGGGAGAATGTAACACCCCAAGCTTCTACGGTACGCTTCTCTTTGAATAATGTGATAGCGTGTGTTGTACGCAACACCGAGTTCTAACACACCATAACCAATCAAACTAGCCGTTATGAATAGTAATACATACTTTTTGAAATTATATATATTTTATATTTCAAAATGGACTTCATTTTTGTATTCGGAATATTTAATTTAGCCTAAGGTGAAATTTTGGTACTTTTCGGATAACTTTAATATTTTGATGAATAGTGAAATTTACTAAATTTTAATTAAAAACAAATTTTTTAATCAAAACAATTAATAGTGATAAATTATGCGTTTGAATGGTTTTAAAGTATATTTAGAATATATTTTTACCATTTAATATAATTTTGGTCATTGGACATAATTTTACAATTAAACCAAACATAAACAAGTGTCAATCTTTTGATAGTTATTATCTCTTAAAAACACGATTTTTGTTTTGACTGCGGGAATTAATTTTAAATTAATTTCTGCCACTTCTGTGTTTTGAATTTAGAAAAATGGATTCCATATTTGGAATCAGCATGTTAAAATTGTGTAAATATGTAACTTTTTTTTAGACATTTTGAATAATTACTGCGGTAAATATTTTATTTACCATGGTTAAAGGTAAATCTGTTAAATAAGGGTTAAAAAAATATTATAATAGTAATAAATTACCCTAAATTATGTCCTAGACTTATTGGTTGATACATTTTCGACAATAGGCATCTTTGGGTCGACTGGGGGACCTCATGGTGCCACTTGTAGGTGATAGGGACACTTTATTTTAATTATGTTAAAATGAATACAAAAATGACACAAGCATATATCTTTTAGAAAAACAATTTTTAAATAGGGTTATATATGTTTTATTTTAGATAATAAATATTCATTAGAAATATAAAAAGATTTCATACATAATTATATTTTATTTATAATTTTTAGATATTAAATAATTTTATTTATTTATGACACAATGATGATGCAGTAATTACTGTAATAGTGAAAAATCAAAATAATTGATATTATAAATACCCAAATAAATATAATATGAAACTTTTCAGGAACTAAACAAATTTTCTAGGATAATATGTTATATTAGGATTGATTCAATTGAATTTTTTTGAAGTAATACATCTGTTATGAGTTTCAAAAAAATAAACTATTGAATAGTGTCAAAATTTACATAAAAGAGTTTTTAAAACAAATATTATATAATTAATTGGTATTAAATTCTTAAAAATCTAAGGCTCGGCCAAGAGACTTATATCATGATATATGTCTCATTAATGGACCACTTGGGGGTCTCTTGGATGTATGTAGTAAGTTTATTAACCATATTATATAAAAATACAAAGAGACATTATAAAAGTGATACTAATTAACTTAGAGTTAATACTTAAAGATAAGGTTAATATAAGTAACCAAACCTGTCTAAATTCTATTGGTTGAGTTTTTTTCGACCCATCCCCACCTTAAAATTTAAATAATCAACTTTTTAGCCATTAGAAACCGAATATGAATTTATTATAAACTACTATTTCTAGCTTTTCCAAAGGTGCCCCTCACCCCTCTTATAAAAGGGTACTCCTCCTTCTCTTTTCTTCACAACTTCAGAGCCTTTTGGTTCGGCCAAAATCTGCCCAAATACACTCCCAACTTCCCTCAATACAACCAAGAGGATTTAGTTTGATTAGAAAGCCAACCTAAGGATCCCTTTTGATCAAATCAAAAGGAAGAAACTGAAGAAGAGGTAATGATTTCACCACCCTTTTCCATGTTCTTTCTTCTTCCACTTCTTCTTCCTTTGTTGTTACCATTCTAAAATAATAACTCTAGTATCATATATAAACTGTGATGTTATTATAAATATGGTACAACCATATTCAATATTCTATCCACCCTTTGAATAACATGTCACCATACGTGCATACGTACGGCTTACTGTCTCCACGTCGTGGTGTAATTGTTAGTCAATATATTATTATTTGGATGGGTATAATAATGATGTGTAAGTCATGTAAATAATAAATATAACATGTTAATGATTCTGTATATATGATATACCATCCATTTATATATTATTTTAATATGAAAAGAATGATATTTTCGCTCGTGCGTATGTACAGACTACCGTCTCCACGAATGCGATGAGATTCATTCTCCATCGTATCCATTCAAGTATAATTATCATTTGATGAGTTAAAAATGATGTTTAAGGACTTGATATCATTCTGGATATTAATAATATACAACCTATCAATTACAAACATGGATTATGTAACAAAACATATAAAATAAAACGAGTAAGTTAACACCCAAAACAACGATATTACTATGATATTATTAACAAAGCAAAGTTAAAAGATCATATATGATATCATATTAATATATATGATTCTTGAATAATTTAATAACAATTATTTCAATATTATACATTAGGTTAACCTACCCCAACCAAGGAAAAGTACAAGGTAAGTGTTATTTCACAATCTCTTCATTATTTGAGGTTGTTTATACATAATAATCTACTGGGATCTCTTTATCATCCACATCCATGTTTCTTAAAAATGTATTTCAAATTTTTTTTACTATTTACTAGAATATGAGTTAAAGTCATTTATACCCTTTTTGACATTTATAAGTGGTTTATAAATGAATCTTTCCATCATTTTCAAAACAAGGTCCTTTTTAACCTTTTCGACAGAATTAAGGTAAAAATGTTTTTTTAACTTATACGGCGGGTGCGGCTATTTTCCGCCGTTATAAAATCTTCAAAGCTTCCCTTACAAGCTTATAAGAATATTTTCAAATAAAATGTTTTATTTTATAAATATATTACTCTTAAATGATTTCTAAATAGAAAGAGATATTTCTTTAAAAAGAATTTTGATTTCATCTATGTCAACATCCTTTGATTGATTTTACGCTTATTTAAAGTTGTTTTATTATGATACAAAACTTCTATATTGTATTGAAGGTTTGGTGATATATTTGACTGTGGATGTGCTATTTTTATACCATTCATGGATTATGGTGAAAGTATTGACATTTCTTATGCTAGTATTAATACGAATGTTTATGTTATGTTTAAACCTTTTCATATGGGAATGCATTGGACTTAATATGTGACGGGTGGAGCCTGCTATAGCTCCTCGATGCATCGGTAGGTCTCATGAGACAAACTAGTGTCTTGGCACAAGGCCTTGGCAAAATCTTATTTGTAGTCTTGGCACGAGGCCTTGGCTATATGGTTATGATAGTCTGGCATTAAGCATTCTAACATTATGAAAGTGGTTATTGATATTGCATGTGATTATTCGATTTGTAGAATATCCATGTGAATAAGTAAATGGAATTATTTAATTTTACATTTGCCATACTATGTTGAAGTTCAAGTTTAAAAGGAATTTGTTTTAGTAATGCATTGCATTAAGTGTTTATGCTTATTTTTGAAAGTTCCACAATATTGTTATCCTTACTGGGCATTTGACCTCACCCCTTTTCTATGTTTTATTTTTCCCAGGATGTGAAGAAGTAAGTTATGAATGACCTGCAGGGATTTTATGTGGGGATATGAGTGTGGAATATGGAGACTATGTTGTTGTAGTAGTTTTTCACTTTATGATGAAATGTAAAACATTATGAATATATCTAGTGTTTCCAAGGCTACTAAACCAATCGGTCTTTCGAGATTTGATCTTTCTTGTGATCATGCCAATGTTATGGAATAATGCATCGACTCTGGGTAACTGGGGTCGAGGTGTTACAATTTATATAACATTAAGGTTGTGAAAAATATTTAATGATATTAAAAAAAATATAAACTGGATTAAAAATTAGATACATTACTTTATGGAGGCGATAGTCTGCACAATGCACAGTTACCATTTTCGTTTCTCTAAAAATGATATGGATATAATGGAAATTATATTTGTTCAATTAATAAATATTATTTTATTATATATGTCTCAATTTTTCTTCAGATTCACTTAAAAATAATAAATATAGGGGGTTTTGATAATACATATGTCATCGCTTCATAGAGGTGGTAGTCCACACAATACATGAATAAAAGTATAATTTTTTTTATAAAATTATTAAAGTGGTTAATTATTATTCAATTTGAATAATATAATAATTTATATAATCAATAATAATACTAATCATTTCTTTAAATTTTCAAAATCCGGTTTATGGGTTCTTGGTACCCCACAACATGATCCCAATACAACCACTTTCACTATAACACAAAAACAACGTAAAAAAATGGAAATGACCATGAAACCACAAACTAGGGCACAAGAACATCTGAAATGCTGGAAAATCCTCAAAAGGGTGACCTTAAACGTCCCCTGGAGTGACCATCGATACCAGCCCAAATCCCCCTATCGGAAAATTCCAGCGGAATTCACCCAGTCCTTAAGAGAAATGAAATGGACCTCCAAGAAGTATCCATTTCCAATAGACGTCAAAGAAACCAAAATGAACATGACCAGATCCTTCCACTGTTAGCACCCTGATCTGCAGACAACTTAGACGTTTCACCTTGACCTTAAACCACAATTCCTCCTTCACTATCATTGCAAAACCATCCCTCACATCCCAACCATCAAACATACCATACCAATAAATAAAATTTACCAAACCCTTGTATATAAAATGTAATAGGTGTAGCTCATTCATCAAGAATTCCTCCGTCAAGGCACCACCGCCCAATAAAACACACCGCCACAGAAATCACCATTCCATAAATCATAAAAAAAAATAATTCTTTGAAAAAAAACCTCAAGAAAAGAACAAAACCGGATCTCTGGGAGAAAGCCTAACCTCAAACCCGGATTAGTTCCCATCACTGCCATACCAAAGATCCATGAAGAACACTCTCAACCACCAAACACCCAGATCTATGGATGAAGAGTGGTTCTCAAACCACCGATGTTGAAACTCAAAGGCCACGCCGTGATGATCATCCGAGTCGGAGTCAGGCAAGAACCAGAGCGTCGAGGCAACAAGATCCACCACAATAGAGAACAACTGAATCGAGCCGCCAAACAAGGGTGAAGATGGGGAGTGAATCCAGAGTGGGGGGAGGAGGTGCAGGAGGAACCCTAGTTGTGATGTGACCTTTACGGGATCATCCACCCCTTATATAATAAATAATAATTTAATTATAGAGCAATTATAAAATTAGATTTGGAATATAATATAAGACATTAAAATTTTATTAAATATAATGAGATCTCACATTGAAATCCTTGAATTTTCCATAGAGCATTTTTTTATAAATGGATTCAAAATCCAATATACTGTGTCCCTTGGCTCAAGTAAATGGTGGAGTATTATAAATGAATAATAATGGGGCGATTTTTGTATAGATATATAATTCATTGATTGAACTTGAAATGGTGGGGATACACTCCCATTTATAAGCAGTGAAATTAGATAATAATGGGGTGGGGGATAAGGTAAGGTCTATAATCAAAAAACCATTCAATTTCATACATGTCTTAATAATGTTTTTATGTCCATTAGATCTATAATTTCTACTATTTCCATTTTTGGACTTATTATGCTAAAAATATTTATAGAAAGGTCTTAATTATAAGGCATAAAATAACATACACCATATTAAATAATTTCTACCTACTCATTCATAATATGAAATTAATTTCTATATATAGAATTTATTTGTCTCTGAAAACTAAATTTCCACCCTGGGGAACAAAACACATAAAACCCACTTTTTTATTAAAAAATTGTATTTTTATGTATAATATTAATCTATGGGATAAAATTTTCTATTTCATAGATTCTCATGATATGAATTTGTTTGTTATGAGAGAAATATAAGTTATATGGAAATAAATTTAAGACAAAATATCTTTTTTCTATTATAATATTTAATTAAACAAATTCGTAAAAAATATTTTAACTCAAAATATTACATAAGTTATTCTACGGAGATTTTATAAATTTCCATATTTATTTTTTAAAATAAATAGTTTTAGACTATAAATAAATATTTGATAAATTAACAATTTTCATAAACATCTTTGTCATTATTATATATTGACATGATAATAATTTATTTTTGTCAAAAAATTATTTATCCATTATTTAATTAAAAGGAAATATTTGATAAAAATAATAAAAAATTATACAAATAAAACATTGGAATGATTAGCTGAAAATAACGATAATTTTGTTTATAATTTATATTCTTATATTTAAATTTATTTCTTTTAAATGAATATAAAATATATAAAAAACTATTTTTCTTCCAAATTGAATTTTTTAAATTATATTTTCATTAATTATATGTTATATAAATTTAAAAATAATTTAATTATTATATATTATTATAAAAATATGAAACTCATATATTGTATTAAAAGATTAACTCTGATCAGTTTAATTTATTAAAGGGAAATGTAGTACCTTTTTTCAAATATTTATTCAAAAGGTATCCATTTCTAAAATATCAAAAAATTTAAAATAATAATATGTAGCTAAATTAATTTATTTTAATTTATATATATATTAAGGTTTATATTATACAATTAATATTAATGTTTCATGGTTCATCTTAGTTGGGTGTTTTATTGGTTCGGTGTTGCGTGTGACTTTAGATATTGAAGATAATGTTAATTGAAAGGGTCTAAAATCATATGTTATTATAACTCAAATAATATTTATTGACTTAAGAATTAAAATATAGAGTCATGTGACATAGAAAAAAACCATAAAACATATTTATCCTATTAAATAATTAATTCAATAAAAGGAAAAAATAGTTCATTAAGTAGAATAAAACATTAATTAAGACCTAAAATGTCAAAAAAATAACTTACTAAATTGAAGGTCTTATTTTCATTTTATATATTATATCAATTTATAAATATTTCATAATTTGTTTAGAAAAAAATAGGAAATTATAAAACATTTATTATTTTTCATAAGTGACGGTATTTGTAAAACCAATGTTTTTCAATATTCCCTTGAACCATGTTCATCAGAAATAATCCAAAAATCATCATAAGAAAATTTTAAACATATAAAATAAAAAATGATATTTAATTTATCAATTTAAGTATATAAATTAGTTATATTTTTATTTAAATTTAACATTGAACAATTTATATTATTATGAAAAAATAATAGGATCTGTATTGAGAAATACTACAATAATATAGGTTTTATGTACAATAGTCTAATAATATGTTTAAAAATATCCATTGATCCGTTAAATGGGGGTTAGAAAATGTTAATTCGTAGAATATCAATCTTAATTTTATGATCATACTAAGAAAAATATGATTTCTGGGTCCACATTTTTAGTTTTAAGTGATTTTAAAGAAAAATTACATTCCACTATTTAAAAAGCATATTGGGATTCAATAGAACTCTTGTTTAATTCCTATAGAAATCTATTTTTATGATATTTTTTCGTTATATATCCCCTCATACTTCACAGGGTTCCCACTAAAACATCAGTGGTTCACATTCTGCCTCCCCCAAAGGAATTTACTCTCTAAGAAACACCTGAGCTTCAATTCAAATGTTCAGACCACTAAAAAATTTAAAACATCATCCAAAACACCCTAACATATATACTCAAATTTAAAATTTTACAAAAAAACTCAAAAATAGAAACATAATATAATAAAAAATAAAAAAGTTTAAATGATCCATCATATTAATTTAAAATTTTTCAATAAAATCACCATCATTCGCTCATAGTTCAATCAACTAGGGAACATGACATTATAGGAATTTTTAATATATGAATGAAATTTATTAAAACATATAAACATTTATATTAATATGTCATGTATGGTTTAATAAAGTGATGTTTTATATTAACAAACCATGGGATATGGAAATTTATAATAAAAAGAGAAGTTTAGTAGTTTTCAAAAAGAAAAACTCCAATTCATATATCCAGGGCATCAAAAATATAAGAGGATATAAAATATATTATTTTATAAAATATATTCACTAGGTTATAGGAATGTGTGGTTAAAGATCACAAAAGGGTGAATCATGAACATTTATCTACGTTTTTGAAGTAATAATCAATGAGAAAATTAAATAAAATATATAGGATGAATAAAGAAGTTACAAAAATTAAATTTTTTTTGGCTGAATGATTTAATAATGAATCACTAAGGATAAATAAATCTCTTGTGTATGTAATTTAAATTTAGAATAAAAACCAAAAATCATTATTATGTGGTTTAAAAAAATTGGTTAATTAGAAAATACTGGTGGAAGATAACCCTTATGATTGAGGAAGCATGGTGAAGGTTGTAGTGATGAAATGTTAATTGAATAATCATGTGTAGGTATGAATTGTTTCAAAAAGTATTTGATTCTTATGCTAATTAAAATGGCAAACTCTAATTAAACTATCATTGTTGAAGAATTTACATGTATTATCATTCAATAAAAAACATACAAAGAAATATTATAATGATTTGGGATGTGAATTGTTGGTTCCCCAAGGCCAAAAACACAAATTTACATTAGAATTTTTTGGATGAAAACCCCCTATCATAATGTATTTTATTATAATGAATCATGTTATATTGATATAGGTTTAAGGGGAATATATTAATTTAATTGGGTGACAAATTTCATATAGGATGTTTAGAGAACTAGACTGGGATGGCACATTAACCAGCACCTAACACAAATCACCACAAGGAATAAATATAATTCTTGATGTATTTGGTATGATAAATATATATTTTGAATAAAAGATAATCTCATTAAGAATAATTATTTTATAAAATAAGAATTAAATTCAATTGTCTACTTTCTAATAGTCTAGAATGAACCATTCATACCTTGGATGTCTATACTACATCATATAAGCATTTTTAGATAAGTGAATCTACTAAATGGGATAAAATAAATAGAAAAGAATAAAAATATAATTGGGTATCATAAATTAAATACAATGGAAAATTTATTTGTCATATATATGACTGAGTTGGTGGATAAGGAAAAAACAAAAAATTTATAACTCTAACATAGTTTGACACCCAATATATTCATCTCATATATGCACCATACCTCCCAATTCAACCATCATTAGTCCAAAGATAAATACCTTTAAATAGTTCAAAATTGTAACATAAAATATATATGTGTGTGATAAATATCCTAGTAGGCCCCCTTTTTTTGGGATTATGAAATTTCATTCTTAATACAATTAATAAATATTATTTTCTAAATACATTATGATATTAGACTTTTTTAACATATTAACTTGAAAAACAATATCAATTCCAAAACTATTTTTAATTGATTCCAATTTTTTCTTTAAATAATAATAATCGCATTGAAATTTCTTTATCGTCATAATCCTCCTTTATCTATAATGCCAATAATTTTTATAACCAAATTTAAGATATAAAAAAAATCATTTCATTAATATTACTTTTCCCAAAAAAAAATCAATTTACATTCAATATAATATAAACCAAATATGGTGGCTAAATCATATAAAAAAGTAGGCACTATATGTCAAGGGATAAATAATGGAAATATACCTAAAGAAGTTTTTTATATGAAATATAACTAACATAAACATGGTTAGTCATGAGATTAAAATCGAAAAAAACCACCAATCAAAAAATTAGTGTTCCATATTCCATTCCCAAAATCTTAATGTGAAACACAACGAGATTTTACGAATCAAATATGGGATAAACTATCATCATATGTTAAATACACTCAAGAAAACCCACTGAATAGACTAAAATAGCCACATCTAGATTGAATTTTCCTTAAATCATTTTTTCATTCTATTAGAGAAACTAATAAGATCTGAAGCCATTTCTATAGTCATAAAATATATATCCCATTTAGTACCATATTTTTAATTAGCAAAAAAATGTGGAAGTGAGTGAACAAGAAAACCATGATCAATTGAGATGGTAAAAGTATAAACTATCCCTCATGTTCATAACCCTCATATAAATAAAACCGAACAAAATACTTGTATAACCAAAAATTATATATTAAAAATCACTAATGATAAAATAAAGATGTAGAATTCAATAAATTGTTTCACTTATAAGGTTATAAATATTATTTTATTGTCATTAACACAATTCAAAATCGCTTTTATAATGCACGTTTTTTGAACAACCATTAAAAGAATAAACCATTTTTTATTTAAAACAAACACATTAATATATTTATTTTATTTTTTATTAAAAATATCATTGATAAAATCATTATTTTTTCTCAAATTAACTTTCAAGAGATATTGATGAATTTTTATAAGGGAAAATTCATCTAAAATCATTTATTTCATTGAGGTATTTCAAATTCATTAAGAGAACCCTTTATTACATGACAAAAATCCCTGAGAACAATTTGTAAACACCACATACATATCATACATAGTTATACCATCATTAGAAATAAATTTATAGAATTCAATCATACGTGGAATTCAAAACTAATGAAATTAAATAGAATATACACCTCTATAGTGTGGAAAACAAAGACGCAATATATATCCATTGATATAGGAAAATTTTAAAAAGAAACTACCAATAAAATTCACAAGTGAAAAAAATCAAAATTTAAAAACAATAAGAATGAGAACCTTATGTTTCATAGTTTCATATGGTTCTAAGAGGATGATATAATGCAGGGAAATGGAATAGAAAGAAAGCAACATGAGAATTGATAAATAAAAATAAAATTCTACATAGAGAAACATTGGAATGTAGTTAAAATATGGCATGACCCATCCCCAGGGGCCCATACCAGGACATCCCCAAGCCCGCCTTCCATAGGCTACGGGTTGCTTACTAGCACTAGAATGGTATATCCATATAATGGGAAGGTATTTCCTTTAAACCTATACAATCACACATCCTAAGACCACAAAATATGTAACCACAAAGTCAAACTGTAGTATTAGAATCTTGTACCGAATGTAAAGGGGATGGAATACAAGCCCAACTTAAAAGACACAACTACAAATGAAAACTTAAAATAGCTCCTGAGATTGTCCACTAAGGATCCTACCTGAAGGGTTGGCATAGCTCGTCACCTGATCTCTCCACATCACTCATCATCATCAACTACATCCACCATCATTTCCTGGTTCCCTTAGTCTAATTCATGGCTGCCCATCGTCTACATTGGACACAATAAGGTGCGGGCGAAGCCTCTGCAAGGGTGAGTATAAAAGTACCATATAGGGAACTGAGACCCCCTATGGTCTCTCAGAATTCCACAATGGAAAACCAAAATCATGTTCTCAATCACAAATCATAAATAAAATACACAGCTCATACTAGGTTTAACTTATGTACATTATTACAAATATTTAGTGTAAGGCTATATCATATTACTCTATAAAGAGGTATTGTTGCTGACCCACACAAGATCGATATGTATTAACCCATGTAAGAAGAAAATATTATTGATAGGTGCTGATTCACACAGAATCACTGGTTTCTAATTCACACAGAATCACTGAATGTTGATTCACATAGAATCAATGGGTTCTGATTCAAACAGAATCCATGGATGCTAATTCACACACAATCGTTGGGAGTTTATTCACAGCAAATCACTCTTCATTTTTCATGTCTTAGATAGACAAAAGATTCCTGCTCCTAGTACGCTTGCCTCTAGGAGGAAATTCCCATCAATCCATTAGTTTTATTTCATCCAGCATGAAGTCCTGCATCAAATCTATCCCAAGATTTTTCATTCCATAAGGGTTCTAGAGAAATAGACGGTGCATCAACCGGACGCGCGGTCATTAAGTTATCGATGTTTTAGTGACGAGGGCCTGGATAAATTCAGAGTCGATCCAAACCAGTCATACTCCAACATTCTCTAAAATAATCATGGAGTATCTCAAAAGGACCGTCTATCTACAAGGATCTGAGCACCAAATAAGGATTTTCAAATGGACATATGGTTTGCAAGATATGGCCCTTTCAACGTATCAGGGCCCAGAAGGGGTTTTGGTCTTGTCTGACCTAGATAGGTCGACCCAAAATAGTTTGACCTAGCCCGGTTGGACTGTGCGGTGGCGGGCTCAGCCTACTAGGCATCGAACCGACCCGACCCGTTCGATTGGCATGGCCCACTGGCTGGTGTCACCAGCGCAGGGGTCGCACGGTCCACCTCTCGAACAGCTCAAAGAGTCGTTGAGTTTAATTAAAGGGTCGTGCGAGGTGGAACCGCCTCATCATCCGCGGGATTTTTAGGGAGAAGTTCCTAGACTAAAACATTTCCAATTCACTACGGTGCACGACTGAATTCCCTCGTGTGCCGCGGTGAACATGTTGTAGTTACGAAGCTCTAGCGAAGGCCATGACCCGCTCCCTGCGGGTCCCATGGGTGATGAGGCGAAACCAACTCGCACCACCCTATAATTAAACCGAATGAATATTTCATCAATTCTAGAGGTGGACCACGCGACCCCCATGTGGTTCGTGTGAGCTAGCGGGCCAGAACATGGCCCAGGACAATCGGACGATCCCATGCTAGTTCGGCCCGGGCCGGGTCAGACCGAGACTAAGTTAGGTCGACCAGAACCAGACTGGGTCTGACTGGACCTGTACTCCTCTCGGGCCCTAATACACATAAAGGGCCATATCATGAGAACCAAATATCCATTTGACATATGGTACGTGGATCTAGGATCCGTTGAGTGAGGGAGTCATTATAAGATAACCCATGACAGTTTTGGAGAATGTTGGTGTAAGGCTAGGTTGGATTGACTCTGAATACAACCGGGCCCTCGACATTAAAATACCAATAACATAAAGACCGGGAATCTAGTTGATGCATCTTCTATTGTTTTGGAACCCTAATGACATGTCATATCATGTGGTAACATCTATGTGGTACATCATTCTAGTTGAAATTTGAATGATGGCTTAAGGGGTGGTTCTTCCAAGTAAAAAGCATTCTATGAGTGGGAATCCAATGTATGGATGAGATGCGAAGAATGGATAGTGATTCTGTGTGAATAAGATCCAAGTGATTATATGTGAATCCGTACCCAGCTATTCTATGTGAGTCAGCACCCAGTGATTTATGTGTGAATTAACACTCGGTGATTCTGTCTGAATCACTACCAAACAATTCTGCGTGAATCAACAACTATTGATCTTGTGTGGGTATTTCATGGGTTAGTACATATCTATATTATGTGGGTTAGTCACAGTGCCCCTTGATAGGGTATGATGATATAAACTTATGACTAATCATCTGTAATATTGTACCTAAGTTATACTTAGTTTGATTTGTGCCATTTTTTTGTGCTTTGGGATTGAGAACATGCTTCTGGTTTTCCTTTGGGTAATTCGAAGATACCTTCAGGGGTCTTGGGATCCATAATAGGTATTTATATACTCACCCTTGCATAGGCTTCACCCACACCTTTTTGTGTCATGTATTTATAATGGGCAGCCATGATTGAGACTGAGTGAGCTAGGACATGACGGTGGATAGTGGTGACCGCATCAGATGATGTGGAGAGTGGAGGTGACGAGTTGTACCAACCGTTCATGTAGGATCCTTGTTGGAAGATCTCAAGAACATTTTTTATTTTTAGTTGTAGTTATATATCTTTATTTGGGATTGTATTCTTCCCCCTTTACATTCAGTACACACTTTTACTACTGTAGTTTTACTTTTTGGTTTCATCTTGTTGTGTTCATGGGTTGTGTTTTTGTACAGTTTTAAAGGAGATTCATACCCATTTTATGGATATGCATTTTCGATTCTAGTCTCCAACCCTTGTCCTTTAGATGACAAGCTTGGGTTAGTCATGTTACGGGCCCTGGGGGACGTGTCGTGACCTAGTGGTATCAAAGGTGTCGATTCTACTGAAGAACATGGACTATGATCCTTCCAATGGATGAATAGTGTGAATTGTTTTGAGAGTGGTTTTCAGTTCCACGAGTCCAGTTTTGGTGTGGTGGCTGATGTATCTGTACACCAGAACCCTGAATTCTTAATTCTTACTCAGTGCACAAAAAATTGAATTTTTGTGTTTTTGAAATTTTTTTTACTTTGATATCTTTAGAGAAATATAACCAAGTACAACTTACATACCATGTCACACATATTTATTTTTAGGATGTCGTCGTATAGATAGCAATCTTGAATTCATGAGAGAGTACATGATGACAACCCACCGAGAAACAAGGCTTTAGTGGGGGGCCCTCCTACTATGTTAAAACCTTTGGGTGGTGTACCTCCATCACCCCTACTTGGGGGGGGGAGAAGTTCCCACTAGCCCCAATAGCACGCAGTGTACGCAAATAGATCACATTACATGAGTTCTAGTGGAAGAGGCCTCCATGTATTCAAGATGAGACAGACCCCCAGGCAGTTGAGTGCTGGCTGGTGGTCGTGGCTTGAGTTTTTCACAAAGTTGGGACACCAACAAAGTATATGGTGATCCTATCTGCTAGTATTTTACTCGACAATGTAAAAATATGGTGTATCATGACACTCTAGTTACATGATTATAACACCCTTACCAGGATAAACTTTTAAAGCCACTTCAAGGTGGAGTTAATCCCAGAAACACTATGCTCTGTATGAATCAATGAGCTACTGCACTTATAGTAGGGAATATTATCTGTGGCCATGTACTTGGAGAGATTCACTAACCTCTCACGCTACTCCAACAACATGGTTTGAGACCCATTATTCAGGTCCCAGACCATTGAGTGGGGTATCAAGAGAGAGATAAGGGTGTCAATGATAACTCTCAATATCCCAACATAGGCTAGAGTTCTTGAGCGAAGATTATTGGTTGAGAGATTCTTAGCAGAGCATGCATCGACGGTGAGAACCACCATTGGGAGATAGGTATCCTAGTCATCTGCTGCAGGAAGTAGGAAAATGATGCAGAGCCCCAAGTGGGACAGAACTTTTAGAGGAGGACCCCATGATTTATGGTCGGAGGTTAGGAGTTCTCAAGGAAAAGGGGGTTAGATGGGATGAATATTTGTTCATCACTTGTGGTGAGCAGGGACACATGGCTTGCAACTTCCCAGCCCTCCATACCAACGATCAACAGATGGACAAGGAATCAGCGATGTAGTGGCTGAGGTTTGAGCGAGGAAGTCCGTAGGGCAGTGGATGTGGCAGAGCAGTAGGTCATACAGTAGGTGGAGGATGACAATTTTAGGTTCTACCACCACAATCTCCCAGTGGTCCACCTTGACCAAAGGGATTAGGTGGACAAGGAAGAGCACAACTACCGGCAATAGAGGCCTACGACCATCACGCTCGAGAGATAATTAGATGTATGATATGTGTCTATTACACCATAGTTGTAGTACTTATAGACACAGGTGTCAATCAGTCCGTCATTTCCACGACACATGTTTGGAATTCGGAGATTCTGATTGATTCATTTGCTTAATCCTTACGATTAAAGACTCATACAGGAGAAGATTCGATGATTACACACAAGTTCAGACTATGTGTGGTCACTCTGGAGGGAGAGAGATTTATATGGGATCTCCTAGTAGCAACATCAACTCCATATGATTTCATATTAGGTATGGACTGGCTATCTACATTCCATGCTTAGATTTACTATTTTAGGCACAAAGTGCAGTGTGTTGGTGAGGATGGGATCAGTTTAACCTTCACCGGTGTGGAGAAAACCATTTCAGAATAGGATGGACTATCTCAGTGGAGGGTTCAGCCAATTACTCATTAGATGGTGAGCCTCACCTTAGAGAAATTGATGTTAGGAGTTCGAGGTATCCTGTAGTGGTGGACAAATATGAATATTTATTCACTGACGATGTTCTATGACTACCTCCTAGAAGAGAGGTAGACTTTCACATCGACATGTAATCTAGGACAACACTAATATTTACACCAGCATGTCAGACTGTTCTCATAGAGTTTCGTGAGCTGAGGGTACAGTTATAGGACTGGCAGAGAAAGGGGTTCTTCAGGCCCAATGTTTCCCCATGGGCGTCCCTGATTTTGTTTGCCAAGATGGACGATGGGAGTCTGGGGCATTTTGTGGACTATCATCACGTGAACCAGGTGGGTGTGAAGAAAATGTATCCACTCCCAAGTATTTTTGAACTCTACAACTTGATGAAATAAGCTTGATGGTTTTTGAAGATAGACCTCAGATCAGGCTATCATGATCTCAATGTACGAGATGTGGATGTACCAATGATGCACTTGAGATGACAGTATGGACATTAATAGTTCTTGGTGATGCCCTTAGGCATGAAAAATGTTTTGGTAGTCTTCATTGGGATCATTAATAGGATCTTTCAACCTTACCTCGATTGCATCATGGTGTTCTTCATTGATGACATAATGATATAATCAGTGTCGGAGGTGGAGCGCACCACATACCAGTAGAGAGTTCTGGATACACTCTAAGAGCACTAGATTTATGGTAAGTTCTCAAAGTTCCAATTATGGATACAGGAATTACAATTTTTAGGGAATGATATCTTGAAGGCTGGAGTCATAGTGTATCTAATAATGATAGAGGCTGTGATCGCTTGGGTGCCACCCAGGAGCGTGACCGAGGGGCAGAGTTTCCTAGGATTTACTGGGTACTACCAGAGGTTAGTACAAGACTTCTATAGAGTATCGACATCCATTTTAGCCTCGATGAAGAAGGTACAACCTTTCTTGTGGATAGAGAAGTTTCAGAAGAGTTTTCAAGAGATGAGGTAGAGACTGAAAAGTGCCCCATCATGAGGCTACCTGAAGAGAGAGTTGGTTATGTAGTCTACTACAAGGCATCAAGGAGCAGACTAGGTTGTGTCATAATGCCGGAGGGAATAGTGGTCACATATGACTCAAAGAAGTAGAGATAGAATGAGAAAACTATGCAACCCATGACCTGGAGTTAGAAAAAGTGGTCGTTGCGTTAAATAAGCAACAACACTACTTTATGGGAGAACATTTTACAATCTTCTCTAATCAAAAGAGTCTTAGACATATCTTCTCACAGAAGAAGAAAAACCTGAGACAATTATTATGGATAGGGTTATTTGAGGAAAATTAACTTTAGATAGTCTATACTCCTAGGATGGGGAACATTGTAGCATACACACTCATCGGGAGGTCTGGTGTATAGCTGTTGTGTGATACGAAAGAGAAATTAGCCGCGTTGTAGATATATTTTGAAGACAGAGATGAAGAATCTTACCTCTAGTATATGATTGTCACTCTACCACTTCTTTAGTGTGTTCAAGAGTTATAGCCTGTAGATGTTGATTTTGAGGACTGACATGCTCAAATATTTGCAGGACAGGGTCATAAGGTATTTTTTGAAGGTGGGGTTCACATCATTCTCTTCAGAGGATGTACTATGGTACCTATGATGCTACAAGAGGATGTGTTGAGGAATTTCCAATAATCCTTTTTAGTAGAACATCCTGGAGTAGAAAATATGTACCATGACACACTTTTTTAGTACTGGTGCATAATGATGAAGAAAAAAGTGGCACAGTTTGTATCCGGAGGCCTCACATGTCCGAAAGTGTAGTCTAAAATTAGGTACCAGTAGGATTAGCTTAACAACATGATGTACTAGAGTGGAAGGGGATGGTATCTTCCTGGAATGCGTGACAGGGCTACCACATACATCCGGGGTCCACATTTCCATCTGGGGTATCATTGACAAACTCACCATGTCAGCCCACTTCTTACCCATATGAGTGCAGTGATCAGTAGAGATATTGGGACATCTCTATGTGTAGGATACTCTGTGATTACATGGGGTTCCATCGATGATCTTCTTGGATTGTGATGCACGTTATACATCCCTCTTATAGAAGGGATTGTAGGTGGTGTTAGGGACTAAGATACACTTGAGCACCGCCTTTCCTCCTAAAACAAGTGGTCATATGGAGGAGACCACTCAGACTCTTGGGGACATGCTTTGTGCTTGTGTCCTCTACTTTGACCATAGTTGGGAGGACCACCTGCCACTTGTGGAGTTTTCATACAACAACATATATCACTCCACAATAAGCATGGAACCATTTGTTTCCTTGTACGGGTGACCTTCCAGATCACCTTTATGCTGGACTATCCTAGGGGAGTCAACACTTATTGGTCTAGATTTGGTACAGACAACCACAATGAAGGTGCAGATCAACCCGGAGCAGATGACTACTGCCCAGAACTGGCATAAGTTTTATGTAGACATGAGATGGAGACCCTTGGAGTTTTATGTGGGTGACCATGTCTTCTTAAGTGTCTCACCATGAAGAAGATAATAGAGGTCTGGAAGGGGTAAAAATATATCTCCGAGGTTCTCAAACCATTCTAGATCATTATAAGAGTAGGTGAGGTGGCATACCATCTTTCTCTTCCCCCACAGATGCACCAGGAGCATAATGTTTTCAACATGTTTGATCTGAGGAGATACGTACATGATCCATTACACGTTATCAACAAGGGAGAGCTGGGCATTAATGATAGGGAATCATTTTCAGAGTTTCCAATAGAGACAGAGTATTGGCATGACAGGGTTCTTTCGTGGGTGATCGATTCCTCTGGTGATAGTTCATTGGTAGAATGGGAATCTCCAAGAGAGTACATCGGAGTAGGAGGCTCAGATATGTGCTTAGTACAACCATTTGTTCCCCTAGCTTTGTAGTAGTTTTTGAGGAAAAAAATCCTTTATGTGGGGAGAATGTAAAGACCTTGAAAATTCTAGGTAATTTTTAATAAATTTATTTCAGATTATTATGAGTCTGGGAAAATTTACTGTTCTTGATTTCGAGGCCTGATGTGTCTGGAATGAATTTTATTATTTTTTTAAGTTACATTCTGTAAACGCATGGGAATGTTTTTAATCATTAGAACCTGTTCTTGGATTAAAAATCTGAGGGCACCATTGAATCCGAATCTCCGAGAATAGATTAAGGGAGGCATAAAATCAACCATTGTTGGTCTGATGAGTAAGATAGTTTTTATGACTTTTTAAATAAATTATAAAAAAACATAGAAATTTTTTTCCTACCACCTGTTGAGTGGCGGCGGTGGGGTCCACAGAGGTGTTTTGATATTTAATATGGGATTTTAAATTCCCATTTAACCTTTAGTTTTGTAACCAATCCTCGTGTAATTAATGTGGCACAATAATTATGTCAATTAATGAACCTCATAAATTCCTCGGAGTGTAACTCACTCGTTTCCCCCTCTATTTAAATGGGGCTTGAGGTATAGTTTGTAAAATGACTACATCATGCAAGGAACCTCTAGAGAAGTGATGTGATTCCTTCCACCAATGGATATGGATGCTCATCTAGAAACGAACTTTGATTGACAAACACTAGTGGATTCCTTAAACGTCAAATCTCATGGTAGGGGTTGTCTTTTAGTTCAATGATTTCCCACGATTAGTCTCCTCATTATTGAATCTATGTGTGGTAATAGTGGGAGATTAGAACAGGGTTTATCATTATTTTAATGTGGTATATAAATTACATTCACTTTATATAATTCTATCACGGAGGGTATTGGCTAAATGAACAAGGACCAGACCCTCCGCTTCAGTTTTTTCACTATGTTTTTTGGATGTAGGTTGTTTACACTAGATGGAACGTTGAAATTAGGAGGTGTGAATTGATTAATACATTCTCGGAGGACCGTAGGTGCATCAGGATGGAAGAAAGGACCCCTAGAGCTCACCCGGTGGCCCACAGAAGATCCGCCGGAGCAGCTATAGTGCAGTGGCAATGGTGGAGGAGGCAGTGGCCATTTCTCGCTGGCTACGAATGATGGTGGTGCTGCATGACCTAGTGGTAGTTGGACAAGGTGGCCAGAAATGGAAAACCATAGAGATAGGAGGCGGCGCACCATCGAGCACCACAGAGAACATGCCATGGTGAAGGCCGATACCCACTCCTTATAGGGCCTGTGGGTAACGAGGTAGCGCCACCGAGCACCAACCATTAATTAAACTAAATGGCCCTTTGAGAATTTTGGGATGCAAACTGTGTGACCCCCCCAAATGTAATGCTAGCCAGAGGGCTGAGCCCTCTATGGCCTAGCCCAACTAGGCTAGCCCAGGCCAGTTCAGGGTGGGCCTCGACAGAGCCAGACTTGGTGGGTCGACCAAAACTAGGTCAGGTCGGGCCAGGTCGGTCTGACCGGGTCAGACTAGACTCGAACCCCTCTCGAGCCATGATATGATTAATGAGACATATATTGCGAACCATATGTCCATTGGATATAACATATTTGGTACTATGATCCTTGGATTGATAAAGTCAATGATAATTTTTGTGAAATTTGAATTACGGTCGGGTTGGATCGACTTTGAATCCAACCATGCCCTTAGTACTAAAATTCCAATAACGTATAGACTGGGTATTCGGTTGACATGTCGTCTGTCGCATTGGAACCCTTATGACATTTCAGATTATATGGTATCATATACATGGGCTTATTACCTGTTTAAATAGCACTTATGGATTGAGGGGTGGTTCCCCAATGAGATAAGCGTACTATGAGCAGGAATCATGTGTCTCGATGAGATGTGAATAAAGAAGAGAGATTCTATATGAATCAATACCTAGAGATTATATGTGAATCAGAACCCTGTGATTCTATGTGTATTTTCACCCAACGATTCTGTGTGAATGAGAAACCAGTGATTCCGTGTTAATCATCACCCATCGATTTTGTCTGAATCGTCACCCACTGATTCTGTGTGAATCATCACCCAATGATTATGTGTGAGTCAACACCTATCGATCCTATGTGGGTATTGTAGGGGTTAGTACACATCGATCATGTGTGCTTCATTATTAGTTCCTCTAGAATGATTACGATGATACAGCCTTGCGATTAATCATCTGTACTACTGTACTTATGTTATACCTGGTTTGAGATGTGTTTTTTTTCATTGTGCATTGTTATTGAGATCATTCTAGTGGTATTCCTTTGTAGAAATCTTAGAGACCTTCGGGGGTCTCAGGGTCCCTAATAGATATCTTTATACTCACCCCTACACACGCTTCAGCCACCCTTTGTTTTGTCTTGTGAAGACGACATGAATCCTTGACTGAGACTCAGGGAGATAGGACTTGACGGTGGATGGAGGCGACAATGATGGGTTACATGGACAGATGAGGTGACGAGTTGTACCTTCCCTTCAAGTAGGATAGTCCATGGACAATATCAAGGGATATTTTATGTTTTCCATTATAGTGGTATCTTCTTAATTGGACTTTTATTATGTACCCTTTACATACAGTAAACACTTTTACTACTGCAGTTGTGCTTTGTAGTTTCATCTGGTTGTGTTCTTGGGCTCTGTGTATGTACATGTTTAAAGAAAATGCCTTCATTTTTAGGGATATTCCTTTCCAGTGGTAGTTTCCAACTCCATTACCATGGAAGGCGGTCTTGGAGTGGTCATGGCATGGGCCCCACATGATGGTTTGTGAAAAAATATGTAAATATTGTAGTGTTATAATTTGAAGAAACACCCCTTGAGATCTTGGGGGTTATTAAAAAATATATAAGTGGAAAATGTGGTAAAATCCAATTAAAATTCGGGTGGGTAATTTTGGGAATTTAATTAAAACGTGTTAATACTGGTGATTATCATGTTCTGACCTCATATATTGAATTAAAAATGAAACAACCATTTTGGAAACCCAAACATTCAAAAATGAGACACATGGCCTCCATGGAATATTTATATGGCCAGAAAAACCATGAAAATACTTTGTAAAAATCACTATCTCATAGAAGTCCCATTCAAATAGTTATTGAAAATTTATTCTTATCCATTTAGAGGAACTATACAACAACAAAAACACAAAAACACAACTCCTCAATATCCATAATTACTAGAAATCAAGGAGACCAAAATATAATAAAATAAAATAAAATAACTACAAAAGAGAAAAATAGGTGTCACAATTCTACCCACACTCCAACTTTGTTGTCATAAAATACCCTCGGTCAATAGTAGAATGCACCAAAAACCTAGTATATTGAAAATACCAATTATATTGAACCATTTTCCATAATATCAATATGAAACAATTGATCTTGAACATAAAAATTCATAATATGGTCATCAGAAAATTTCCAACATTTCTGTTGACACCTATAATAGAATCCCCTTTCTAAATATACTAAGATAAAATTCACATTAAAAAATATCCCGATTATTTAAGATTATTATAACACAGTGGAAGAAAAGGGAACCACAAATATATATATCCTCAAAAGATAATGAAAATTAAATCCAAACTCATACTTAAACCATAAAAATATCCATCCCAAAAGAAATAAGAAAAACTCACCGTCTGCCTCAATCAAGAAATTGAGGTATACTCTCGGTAACCAATGAAAAATTGTAACTTATGGTGGAACAATTGATCTCTAAATAATGGATAGTCCATAAATGTATAGAAACTATATAATGTAAATAATATCAATTGCTCAGTCACCCTCCATAGTTACCCAATCATGATCCCACAACAATTATCACTTCCCAAACAACTCGAATCTCAAAATTAACGAACATTCACCACCAAAACCCAAAAATCTCAAATTAAATACACCAAAAAATTATGTAATTCCAAAATAACGAATTCACATTTATAATAATCCATATAATAATACTCCACGTGTTTCCTTGACATAAAGTTAAAACTAAAATATTTAACTAGTCATACACCTATTAAACAAAAGTCCCAAAATATTTAATCATTCTTATATAATTAAAACATGATACTTTTTTTATAAATTAGATTTGAAAAATATGAATATGTTCAAAATGGTCAAAATTAAGGTATGTCCTTTTAATGTTATGACATGTGGGTTTAGAGTATCGTATAACCCCATGCTGGAATCCAATAAGTCGTATCTTCTTTTGATTAGGAGGGAAATGCACATCCTATTTGGGTTTATCTCATATTTTCTCCACCCCATTAAGGATACCTTTCTTACAATTAAATAGATCTATGGAATTTCCAAATATTTTTTGAAAAAAAATTTATTATCAGTCACTCAGATGGATTCTTAAAAAATATTTTTAATGGATGATATACCCAATGTAGAAAAAACATAACCAAAATCTAGACCAGCACCACCTCTTAAGAAACAAAATTTATAAAAAACATTATAATTGTACCTAGAGAGATGATGTACAACTAATATATGTTCTCTATAGAATTATTCAACATATTCTCTCCCATACTAACCTTTACATACGAATCTATTCTCTCAACATTCATTGCTTCATGGTAGAACCACCATATAATTGTTCCCCAATGACCTCCCAAAACATAATTTTCTGAAATTGATATGGTAACTCAGATTCTAGAAACAATTTTCTAGGTGTTACAATAAAACCAAAAAAAATATATCTGCATTGAATATTTAGTTATTCCAAAATAATTTAGCATTCCCTATATAATATTTCATTACATACTATCTGGTATGAATCATTGTTTCTTTTTCTTCTCCTTATTCGCTACTTTGATCATTGGTTTATAACTCATTGTCTTCTTTTTTCTATGATTTTATACTATTTTCAGATTTCAGAGTGGGTATAAGTTATATTTATATTCTTATTTTAGTGGATGGGAGGAGTAATGATATTTTAGAAAGGGTGTGGATAGGGTCCTATTTTTGCAAATGAAACACTAGGAACACATGCACACTGGTTAGGGTCTTTGACCAGCCTGTGGGGGGATGGTAGTGATTCATTTTTATAGGTATCCCATCGAGTATATCATAGAATAACACCTTGTAAATATTGTGACTTCTATTATCCACATCATTCTTCTAGGTGCCTCTTGAAAATTGATGGAGGCCACTAGCTAGTCAGTGATGATGATGGGGTTTAGTTTTGATAGTATAATATCATCTCTCTGTTTTTTTTAATAACTTGTTTAATTCTAAATCCCATAAAAAATAAATTTGATTCAATTCTCATTTGGGGATCTCTATTATTGATTTTATCAATCTCAACCATTTTTTTCTTATATTGAAGAAACATTTGATGCAATGGATTTCATAATGTATATATAATCTTAATTTGATCATCAATTCAAGATTCCTCCACTCTCCTCCCATTAATAATTCTAAATCATCATGTAATTTATGGGTATAGATTTTAATTTGATGAAATATGATTCTTGGGATCTCCCTTTACTGTTTGTATTGTCGATTCCTATTTGTGGATCCAGTGTGTGTGTTGTTGATCACAATTGATGTTTGTGTTTTTAGAATGAAATTTATATGAACAGAATGATTTTTATGTTTAATTTTAAAATCATTTAAAATTTATTTCTAAATAATGAATCATTCCTATTAAAAATATATTTGAAAATGTGTGATGTGTTTAATTTTACCCCTATAATTTGATTTGTAAAATTACGTTTTTTATTTAAAGAAATTAATCATAATTTAAACTGAATGATATGATGCATGATTTTGAGGAGTTTAAAAGTGGTGAGTTATATTATGATTTAAAAATGGATTATTTTAAATTGATGTCATCATTTCTGAAAGAACCATTGATGTCGGTTATTTGAAATGGGATCACATGTTTCATAATATAGTCTTGGGGCCAATTTAAAATATTTCATTGTATGATTTTTTATTGAAAGAAATTTTTTATATCAATTTATAAGATTTTTAAATACCCTTAATCACATTTGAGAATGGTCGGTAAACTGAGAGGAAAAAACTTAGGGAATATTTTATATATAACTGGATAATGATTGATTTTAAAAATACTAACCATCCCATTTAAGGGATGGGAGTTTATTCTTTAGGATTATATTATATTTCTCATTTGATAGGGATATGTGGAGTTTGTGATAAAATATAGCTATATATTCACTAGTATGTGTGAGAATCCCAATACTAATCAATACATGGGTATCTAAACCCAGGTACTATAATTTTAAATTATTTTTAATTTCAAATGTTTTATTGAAATTATTAGAACCCATGGATCCATGTGAGTTTGAATTATTTGAAAGGGGGGATCAATTTAAATAGGAATACTCTTATAATTTTATGGTAGATAAAGATTTATATATGGGTTGATCTCACTAATCTCGTAAAGGTATTATTTGAATGTACATTTTAAAAAAATCAAGAATATGCTAAGGCATTTTAGTGAGTGAATCTCATGAAATTTTAGAGCTTTGATATTGTAATGATTATGGGGAATGTTGGTTGATTTGTGAAGGTTTGTATTTTCATGAAATTTTTTTGGTTTATAAATGATAAAGGTTTCAAAAAATGAAATAGTTGTATCTAGAAAATGGGTTTTCATGTTATTTACTTAGGTAAGAATATATGAAGATGGGAAAACATTGGTGAATTCAATAAAGGATCATATGTTTACCTACATGATGAAAAACATAACCATATCCTTCTTTTATATGTTATATACATTAAATTTGATAAATTTATAATGTATTCAACCAATGTAGTGAGAAATGGGGAGTCAATGGATGTGATACAATGGAGGTCATGTGTTGTGTCTAAAATTATTATAAAGGATGTGTGACTAGAATTGGGTGACCATGTCTGAATTTGTTTGTCCATAATATATAGTTAATTGTAGGGAATTTAGGTACAATTGACAAACTTTTATTATATACTACTATGACAATATCATATTGGTGAACAAAGTAAAGATATTTTGAAATATTTATATTTATACATATGGATGTTTTAATATTAAATTATTTCATTGGATAAGTTTATAATGATCCTACCAATATGACGACAAGATCCACCTCTTTTTTGGAACTATTTTACCATTTTTTTACCCCTCGCTTATTATTGTGTTGTAGGGTCTTACATGTGGAATTAGAGGCAAGTTTTTGGTCTTAAATCTATCCACTTTTTTGTTTTTATGGAAAATTCGGTGAATATGATAAGTGTTCCCCTTTTTGGGTGGAAGAATATCCAAGATTTGGAAGAATAGAATATTATCTCATGTAAGATCTCTTTGTATAGATGTTCTCCTTGCCACAGCTCAATGGATTCACTGTAGTGATGTCATAGTTCATTAGATTACTAAAATAGATAAGAAAATTGTTGATAAAGATGAAAAAGCTCAAAATATGTTTTGTGTAGAACTATATGATCAAATATATTTTAAGGTGACGTGTTTCACTATTTAATTGTACATGTGGGAGGAACTAGAAAATGTTTACGAAGGTTATAAAAAAGTGAAGGAGTTTAATTTTATAGTCTTTCACAATCATTTTGATGATACGAAAAATCATCCATCAAAAAATATTGATGGTTTTATTATGATTTTAAATGATGTTTTTAATGAAAATTGAGAAAATTGAGAATAAATTAAGAATGGTAAAATTTTGAAGAAAATCACGAGAAGGGTTCCACCTCTGTAAAATCAAATAGTGTCATCCCTTGAAGAAATGGATCTTTCTATTATTTCTCATAATGATCTATTAAGTGGTATCATGGATTTTAAAATTAGATTAAAGAAATTTGATAAAAAATTTGATTAATTAGTGAAATTTAATTCACATATGTTTTAAAACATGACATTTATACTATTAATGATGATGGACGTGAGGTGGATGAAGAACTTCATTCTATTTTTTTCAGAGAATTCAATGGAGGAAAAGGGATATTTAAAGGGATTATTCCTTCAGCTATCATTTTATGTGGTAATGTAGGGAACATTACTGCTCGGCGTTAAAGGAATTTTTAGGATTTATAAATTAATGATGATATCATGTAGAGGATTTAAAGGAGGATCATGAAAAAGTGAGGCATCAAATTAGGATTTAAATTATATTGGAAGAGATATATTTTCAATGAGGAATAAGTTGATAAATTATTTTTCGATGATGTGGATCCAAAATTTAAATTTGTTATTGTTGATTCCATGATAGATATATTTTGAAATGTATAATATACGATACCAGATGAGAATCAGTCAGATGGTTTTATCAATCTCAAGATGGATGTTGAAGGTTCTCTTGAATATATTGAAATTCAAAAAAAAGAAAAAAAGAAAATTTTAAAATATTTGAAAGTGTTTGTAGAGTATGTGGATCACAATCAATAAGAGATTTATCAACTTCAAGGAAAATATTAATAACACTTTAATACACATGAATGCTAGGAATAGGTTATGGAGTTTAATGAATGGATTTATGAGTAGGAAAATAATATCAATTACCTTAAGTTGGCATCGGAGGAAAACCCTATAATAGTTTAGGTCCATAAAAAGATGATGTTTCTTGGAGGGGAAAACTGGGAACGCAATAGTAATCAAGGGATAGGATGAATACGTTATATTTTGGAATATTTTGAGATGAAATTATTTTGAAAAGAGTTAAAAATGATTTTGATTTATTAGAGAAAGCTTTGAATGAACATGATCTATATTTATAGGAAGAATTGGAATATTATGTGATATAGAAACAAAAAAGGCTAGGAATGAGACGATCCAAAATAATTGGAAGAAAAATGTTGGTCATATAACAAGGCTTCTTAATATACTATTAAATATATCTTCAAATCAAATATAGAAGAAATTTTAAAATAAAAAAAAAATTATCTATAGATGACCACTGATCAAAGGACTAAATAAGATAAGGGCACATGTGGAGTAATAGAAGTGAGATGATATTACCTATTTTAATATATCAATTCTATACCATTCAGTATATATATTGTCTTAATATGATGAGGAAATGGGAAATCTAAATGTGAAATCAACTGGTAGTCTACAAAGTATAACTATACCATATCCTTCATCATATAGAAGAAAGAATTTATATGGATATTTTTTGATTGTTATAACAATGTACATAAGTTAATCCATTATAGGGAAAGTAAATATGGAAACCATAACTAGAGATATCTGAGAAAAGTTAATAATTATCAACAAAGAAGAATTATTGTTATAAATATATATTATCATCTAGAAGAGGAATGTGGGTATGATTCAATAATGAATTATGACAGGATATTAGAGAGTCCATCTAGTGCCTCAACTCAATCAAGTATTTCATGGAAGGAAAAAAAGAATATTGAAAAATCCATCATGGAAAATACCACTTCCAAAGAAAAATATAACAGAATTACATATATTCTAGATAGTGGATTCTCATCCGACCTGACAAGAAATGAAAATTCATTGAAATCCTTAGATGTAATGGTTTATTTAATAGTGAAATATGTGAATGATGGTTTATTCAAGGTCCAAGGAAATAGAAATAAAGGAATTGAAAATGAATAGTTAAGAAAAATTGAAGTTCTCTATATGGATGGATTTCATTAATATCACTTGAGATAGAGTCAAATATGCGAATCACGATGAATAGAGAAATTTAATTAGAAAGAGTGCAACATCAGAGAATAGAAAATAAATTCTCTCACATGATACCAGAGGAAAAATTGTTATTTATACATGTTAGTTAGTAAATAAAAAACACGTTTCATAAAAAACTGAGTTGAAAACAACATGGGACCCGAGATTATAGGTCGGGTTAATCAATAGAGCATAGATAATGCATCCATGATAAAGTATCTTCTTAAAATTTTCATCCTCAAGTACGATAAAGAAAATATATTTTATTTTACTATGTGTGGGTTAATGTTCAATAATTATTATTAGTTAAGGATAAAAGTGAAATTAATCTACCTGATCTAGTCCACACAGATATTTGGGGTCCAATGAATGAATTTTGCATATATAGAGAAATTTCATTCATTATTTTTATTTATGATTTTAGTAGAATAGAATGTGTGTTGTTTATGTGGAGTAAATAAGAAATTATTGACAACTAGAATATATATGTATCAATGTTTTTGAGTGAAAATGGACACACAATAAAGATATTATGATATCATAGTGGTGTAGAATACATATCCATTGAATTTTAAAATTACATTGAAAAAAATGTGATCAATAATGACGTGTCTTTTGTGAGAAAACTTAAAAAAACTGAGGCCATTGGACAGAAAAATAGGTAAGTGAATAATTTGGACAATACTATGTAGATTCAGAGTTGTGTTTATTTTCATTACTAGAAAGAGGATTTTCAAGTTTAATTGTATAAATTTTTTTTATTAGTGCTGAGTTTAAGATATTAAATTACACCACATGAAATATGGAATGGAAGTAATACCTCAATAAATTATTATCATGTTTTTGGAAGTTAATTATTCATCTGAAATAAAGAAGGTAATCAATGAAAGTTTTGTGATGATCCAGATGATGGAATATTAATTATATACTAAATGATGAATAACGAATATAAATTCTACAATAATTATCTTATAAATATTGTAGAGAAAAATTATTTAAACTTTTTTGGATAAAACTATGAATAACTCAAAGAGGTCATATATTGATATGATTGATGATGAAGAATAATGTGGGATAAGCTAAAATTCAAATACAGAAATCATGGATGTCTATATCAAAGCATAGGGATATCAAAATGATGACCATTAACAAGTAAGATTAGAATATATAACCACTAATGAAGAAAATATATCGAAAACTCAATGGATAAATTGAATATCATATGTTCATTAATCCAACATAATTAGGGATTATACAACACCTACACGAGCACAAATAATGAGGTATTGAGAAAATTATTCACCCATTTAGATTTTAGAACCAACCTCATTTTGATAGGAATCAAAGGATAGATCATGAGATAAATACATGAATGAATAACTAGATTATAAATACAAGAACATGAAATTTTGATCTTTTTAAGAGAGTACAAAATTGCCATTTTATAAGAACGAAGTGGATCATAAAAAAATTATGATCATGGAAATGATATTTGAAACTAAGAATGCTTGGTGTGTAAGGGAAATACACATATTTAAGGAATTGATGTTGATGAAATTTTTTCCATAGTAGCTTTTTTGCTGTTAAATATGTTTTTTGAAGTAATGTCGATTTAAATAGTGTACAATTTTTATCAAATGGTTTTCAAATAGTTAATATATACTATAATTTTTAATGAAGTCTATATCCAAAAATAGATGTATTTATAATTATAAATGAAGAAATAATGGTTTAAATTTTATATAAGGAACATTATGGTCATTTGAACGCACCACAAGCATTGTATTCTTGACTAGATAGTTATCTAAATATTCTACAATTTGATAGTGGTGGTTTTGATCATAATTTATCTGTGAATAATTCTTAGGGAGAAAAATTTAGGGTTCTTTTGTATGATGATGATATTATATTTAGTAGAAGAATTCATGGAGCAGTGGAAGAATTATATAATCACATGAATTCAAAATATAAAATGGCCATTATTGGTGAACTAGAATTATTTTTAAGACTATATATAATTCAGAAGAAATATGACACATTCATTTCTCAAAAAAATATATGCAAGGGAGATTCTAAACAAATTCAACATGCATGACTCCAAACTGGTATAGTCTCCTATTTCAGTCATTACAAAACTATGAAAGCATAAGGATGACAAATATGTGTATCCAAAATTATATAGTAATATCATTGAAATATTATTATAATTGACTACAAAATTTCTAGATAGCGTCTCTCGAACGTGTTTAGATGATTGATTTGAAATTAATATGAAGGGAGATCATTTTTCAAAATATTTATGAATCATGAGGTATATTCAAGGTTCACTTATCATTGGATTATATTTTTTAGTATGAATGGATAATTAATTTTTTTCATTATATAATATTGGCTATGATGTAGATGTGGTGGATTGAAAGTCTAGAAGTGGGGGTGAATTATTCTTTGAAATAGATTTTTTCATTCGATGAGAAAGAAATGGTAAAAAACATTTATTAGTACGGATAAATAAAAGCAGTTATCTATGAAAAAGTAATTCATTCAAATATTTTGGATAATGAAAAAACATAATGATATTGGTGATATGGTGAAACAACCAATGGTTATATAAATTTATAACAAGGTAATGATTAGTATAAAAAAAATACATTTCAACACAATTGTACCAAACATTCTATAATCAGATATCACATCATTACAGAAAATGTTGAATATATTATGATTAAAATGGTTCATGTTTGAACTAATAAACAAGTGGGTGAAATATCTACATACCCATTATAAGTACCAATGTTTGAGAAACAAGGTTTGAACCTCAAGGTTTATCCACAGACATGTCAAGATGAAGTTACATTTTTTCCTTCTCCCCTTTTTTATTAAATAATTTAATATTTTTTATGATTTAGTTTTGGAATTTAGTGGAGATATGATCCACGAGTTGTTTATTTTGATGAAAAAGGTTAAAAACATACTTTTTGGTTTATTTTAAAATGGGGGTGGGGGATGAAATTTATGAAATTAAATGGATTATAGCAATGAAAAACAGTGTTTTTGGATTGGTCAGTTGTCTCTCAGGGAATCAAATTATCTCTTAAAACTCTTGTTTTCTACATCATGATTTTTTCACACATAATTAGAGTGATGGATGAGTAATTTTATTCCTGTTAGATTATTTTAGGGGTTATTCTTTATTATATTTCTCTACAGGTCAAAAAAAATTCCAAAGGGGTTGATTGTTGGAACCGTGGGTTTTAACTATTTGAAACGTACTACACTATGTTTTTATTATTGAATCCACACAAGGTTTATCAGGGAGAACTCAAGATGGGTTTTAATGTGATAAAGGAATATTTAGAGTTGAATGTTGCATTGTTTCCTAGTGTTTACAAATTTTTTGGGGACTAAAATTAGGAGAAATGGCCATGTTTCACAGAAATTGTATTTCTAGGGGTACTTCATTAAAATACATTAAAATCATAGAATTCATAGATATATAGTTTTTAGAAACAAATTGTTTCCTGATCATTTCAAAATAAAAATATTTTAAAAATGAGGAAATAATTTTTTTTGAGTATCATATGATGTATGAAGGAAATATGGAAAGTTATTTGATTATGATAATTTTTTTGAACAAAATGTCTCATTGAATATTTCATAAATAAAATGTTTTTTGGGAACATGAGTGAATTTTTTCCTGAAAAATTAATGTGATATTGATTATTTTGTCAATTTGAGTAAATTACTATAATTATGTGTATTATAGTCCTTTAAGGATAGAACATGTTTTGGATAAAGGATGATCTCACATATCTTATGAAGTTCTTACAAAAAAATAATTATAATGTGAATCATGAACAGTATATGAAAAAAATCCACAAAAAGAATGGTGGATAGGTAATTATTTCTATAGATTTTTTTTTAATTAGTTCATTAATGTTAAGAGATTATTAATAGTAATTACTTTCATGATAGTTTCGATTTTTATTAAGTTTGGTAGTTTTGTGAATGTGTGTAGTTGTGTGGAATTTGACAGTTTATTGAAATAAAAAGGCAGTTGTATGGAAAATATTTTTTCATGAAAGATACATATTAAAACTTACTAGAACTTTGGAAAATATTTTGGAATATATGCAAGCATCATAATTGAACGTACATGATGAAAAAATAACCTTCATGGGATATTATATGTAAGCTAAAATCTAGTTTATAACCTGAGAAAGACAACACCCAATGTAGTGAAAATTGGTAAGTCGAGAGAAGTGATTAGAGGGAGGAAATGTTATATTCCTATTATTCCTGTAAAAGAAATGATCCTTGAATCGAGTTACCATGTATAAAAATTGTAATTCACAGAATCTAGTAAAGGTTGTTATATTCAAGTAAGAACAGCACAATATCGTCTTATTCTCTTTGGAATGGCCCTTATAGGTGAACCAAGTAAAAATGATTTGTCATATTTGTATTTTTACATAAGTTTGTTTGATAATTTAATGATTACGTCAGACAATTTTAAAAAGTTCATACCACTAGGGGGACTATATTAATCACATTTTAAGAAATATTTGACATCCTTGATTCACACCTTATATCACAGGGTGTTCCAGTTTCTAAAAAAAATTTATATACAATCATTTTTTGATTGTAATGCATTTTAATTTATGTTTTTATAAAGATTAATATATCATCCCACTTAAATGAAAACACATATTCATAACTATTTTAGATTATGCATTGAAATATTTTTTAAATAATATTACTATATAAATGGGGAAAATATTTTATTGTCCTGTTTTATTCAAATCATGAAATTTGGTTTATTTTTTTAGATTTATTATGAAATTCATGATGATATCCTAATAGGATTTATTTATAAAACCATAACGTTTACATATTGTGTTTATATATTTTTTTATTACTTGTCCTAATAAACTAAAGAAACTTCTTGGTGTAGATAGATTCTCTTGATTATTGGGAAATAGGATTTGGCGATGACTACTGGGGCATCTGATCCACTTATTCCATGGGGTTTGTAGATGATGTCTTGATATTATTATATGATGACACCGATTTACGTACCATTTTGGGACATGTATCATTCTAATTTGGCTAATTTACCTCTTCTGTAATGTTTTGAATAGAAAATTATTATTTTTATCTACTTATTTATAATGATCATTAATACATATTTTAAATCATAACCTCTTATCTGTTTGATGTCAGGTTTATAGTCTTCATCGCATGTGGATCTGTAAGTCCCTTCATTCTTTTTGAAAATTGGTTATATTTCATTTTAGGTTAGTTATATTGATCAGTACATAAAAAAAATTTAAAGGTAGGGTGATTTCGTTCATGATGATGTTATGTAGTTTGCTGTGTCATAGTAGACATGATGCAATATTTTATATATACATAAGGTGTAGGTTATAAGAATGATAATAAATAGATCTCATTGTAACATGCCTTAAATTACTGTGGGCTTTATATATAAAGTTACTATAACAGATCATTTGACCTATTTATTTTATTTTTATAATTATTTATTCTGAAATTTTAGTTTCTCATTTGATTTATGTTTAATAGAGCTGATGATATCAATTTTCTCAACCCACCCTTCTCCTACAATATATTGATGTTTTTTATTATCATACCCCTTATAGTACATTTTAATAGACATAAAAGGATCTATTAATGAACCAAAATAGGTGAAACCTCTAGTTGTTATTAAACATGTAGTGTATTTATGTGTGTATTCCAATGTCTAGACATGGTAGATGTACATGTTTCCATTTAAGATAAAGAGGTTTAAAACTAGATGGAAGATAGAAGAGATCATTACCAAGAGCCTCTTCATCTAAAAACACCATTTTATAGTGTACCCATGATTCTAAAGGGGAATATTATTGATTTATGACGTTCAAGAATATATTCATGTTTTTTGAGACACTAGGTCGTATTGAAGAGAAATATACCAAAAATATTCTTTTAGGGCCAATAAGAAGGTTGTGGGACCCAATAATTTTTACATAAGAGGACGTGGTGTTGGATTTGACGTATTTCAGTTCACTTTTCACAGAATAATTCTATCAGGAATCGATGAGGTCATCTATTTTTATATAGTTAGTTAAAAATTATCATGATGATCACACAATGAACCACCATGCTGACCATTTTTTGAGCTTTTTCATTTATCATTTGAGATATTATAGAGTGGGAATCTGAAAGATTTCATCAAGAAGATATCTGATATCTGGTTTTCTTATTGAATAGTTCCTAATATGATAATTTATATGAAATAGATTTTATGGAAGAACATAAATTTTCTTGTATAGTAGGTTTGACTCTCAATGGTAGCTACTTTGGTGCCTTTATGTAGAAGTAGAATTAGGATGAGTATCATGGTTAAAACCATGGTTATAGATCTTGGTAATAAAATTATTAAAAAAAATTATATTAACTTGTAATGGACTAATTAATCATTATAAGTGTGTCAAAATTGGGAACCAAAATAATTTTTTCCCAAAGTCACAAAGTATATATATGTCTTTTCAATTTTTACTTCACATTTTGGACCTTTTCAATGTTTTTACCACAATATTTACTGTTATAGACATAAAAAATATAGGGACGGTTAGTGGAGAAGTCAAAATCATAAAATAAAATTACTTCATGCCATAGGTATTGGGAATGAAGATTTATAACTTAATGGATGAGTCTACAGGGTAGATAACTGAATTCTTGGGACTATGTGAGGTGAAATTACCATTGATTCATATTTAGTCAATATATTATCTGATATAGAAGCCTCTAATTACTATGTATATACTCATGGTGTTGAACCACTAGATCATCCTATAGATCTCATTCCATATGTAATAACGATTACTATGTCTCTCCAAATGATAACCGAAAGGGTCTCTAATTTCCGTATTACAATTTTTCATTTTTAGATAATGATATTTCTTAGGCATTTTTTTTGATATATAAATAATCAATATTTCATTATCAATATGGATTTGCTAATTTTTCACAAATATCGTGTCAAATGTTTCTTTGGAATACCACATTAACTAACCCTGATGGTGTTTTCTATGGATTTTAGTGGGGAATGGGACCCACAATCGAGTCAGCATGGACCTCCTCTATTATAGTTGTGTAGGAGGATATCAAATTTTTCCCTTTAACTGTAGTATAAATATTGTATTGGTGATCTTCCACCAAAACCAGAAATGTTTATTAATGTGTTTGTTTCTAACTTTTTAAGATTACCACATGTGTGGGAGGTGACGTATTGATTGACTTCATAGTAGGTACACAATATATTTCTATTTCTTTTTCTATATTTCATTAGTATAACATAAGGATTTAAAGGATAATTTTGATGGATTTTTTCCAAATACCTTATTTGACATACTACATCAACTTTGGTAGTGAAATTATCGTTTTTAAGAAGGTTTATGAGAACTTTAGACTTTTAGATTACAAGTACCTCAATTAGTTCATGGTAATGAATAAAAATACATTTTACCAAACTGATGTTATTTTTACTAGATGAAATGGGTGTAGTGTTTTTTGAAAATTTATCTCTGGTCTAGTTATCATTAACTTAGGATAAAGAAGTTTAACATCCCGAAGAAAACTTTCTTGGGTATATGTGGAGATAATGTATATTTCATTATGCCCATTTTTTATAAAAAAAATATAGCCACGTTTATGGAATTAATAAAATGGATTTTCAATCAGTAACTTTATTTCCTAAATTTTTGGTGTTTTTGGATTACATCTTTGTTTAATATAAAATAAAGGAGGGTCATGCGCATCATTTTATAGACTTTATTCATGTCTTGAGGAACCACTATCTTAATTCCAATATTTTGAAATGAAATTTCATGATATTTTATGTAATATTCATAGGACATTTGGTTTTTAAACAAGGTATTTTTATTAATACAAAGAAGGTGAAAGATATTATGACATAGGAGTAACCATAGAATGTATTAGAGTTTTGGATCATCTTGAGATTGACCTAGTACAAGAACCATTTTTCAAATGATTTATGAAATTGGTCTTATTTATTGACCACAATCACTCAGAAAAGATTAAAGTTCTTAGGTATTTTAAAATTTAGGCTTCCGTTGGGGAGATCCTGAATAATTTGACTTTGTATCTTATTATGACTCTTCCAATATATGGTAATGTCTAAGTGGTCTTTGGTGATGAATTATGTTCACCTTTGGGTTTAATTCTTATGTAGGGTGACCACATGGTGGCATATTGATATTTTTAGCATCAATAAAATGAGAAAAACTATCCCACACATGATATCAAACTGGTAGTTGTGACACACAATTTGACAAGTTGTCAAATGTACCATTGGAATGAAATTTTTACACTATACTCTAATAATAAAATCTTCGGTAAAGTATTATCACATTATTATTTTAACAACTAGATGAATTTATTCTTCATATTACTATAGTTTTTTGACATTAACACATTATATAAACCTAGAATGGGGAATGTATTTGTTGATTTTCAATGATGGAAACATCCCTCACATACTGTGAAAGAATCATCTATGGAATATAATTTGATGGATATCATATCACCCATGCACATGGATTTCATGAAAGATCAGGGGAATTTTATTTTCTTTAGTATATAGTTAAAATAATCACTTATAAATATGATTATCTATGAATACAAACATTATTGTTAGCTCTGAGGAACTATAGATTTTATATAAGGTAGGAAGACTATTTGGGAATGGTCTCTATTTTATGAGGCATTACTTTACTTTAAAAACCTGTATGTAGTTCTTTTACGCATGAGTATAGATGTGATGGGGGATTCCCAACATTTTTATTGTGTGGAAAAGATGAATTTTTTAAAGATGTTTTATGATATGAGGCAGAGTTATTTGTGTCTGAGTATGAATTGTGACACTAATAACATTGTGTCTAATTTTTAGACTTTTAAATATATTAATTCCAAACATCTCAAGCCTTTATGTCTATATAAGACACTTCTTGTGTAGTTATTGAAGCGTGATTAGATATCAATGGACATTATGGTATGGTTTTCTAGTACACCACATGGTAAATATATGATATGGGTGGTGGTTGATTGATTTTCAAAATAAGATTATGTTATTTCAATTAATGTTACCTGAATGGTGAGGACATGTGAAATCAATATGTTTACGATATTCTTAGATTTCATGGTGTTCCTTCTAAAATGATATTTGACAAGGATACCTATTTTAATTTTTATTTCTGGAGAGGCCCCATATGTGGTAGATATATTATAAGTAATGTTGAGTATGGTATACCATCATCAGACATATGGTCAGGTAGAACATTATATATAGATTGTCGAGGATATAATCATTGCTTGAGCTCATGAATTTGGATGAGGTTGCTATTTTGATATGAGGATAGTTAATTTTTATAATAATAATAACCACCATTGATCGATCAAAAATAAACCATTATGGAATTTTATGGATAATTTTATGTATCATAAATTATTGGTATGATGTAGGCGAAACATCCATAGTTCGACCTTTCATAGTCTAAGTGATGATAAAAATGATTTAGATGATTTCTTAGAAAATGGTAATGAATAATTTTTATTATAAATCCTATAATAATAATCATAGATTCCATTTCAATTTCTATATTGGGTACCTATTTTTTTGAGTTATTTACATTAATCTTTTAACTAATGAACTAGAAAATAGCGAATGTTACCACTAATATTTGTGCGATATTTTTAAGTTATTGAGAAGATTAGAAAGGTGTCTCAGTTTTTGGATTTTACATCTAAAATAGAATTGAATCATAATTGTTTCCTTGGGTAATAGACAAGAATGTGTCTCCCTAAACTATCACATATATTGTATTGGAAGGAAGTCGATATAAATGTAAATTTATTCATAACCGATCAACCAGTTCATATTATTTAGTCATAGATAGTGTCCATTAATTGAAAATGTATCCCATTATTTTGTAAATGTTGGTAATATGTTGCATGCTTTTATAAAAAATGGGATCATGAGGTATTAACGAGAGAAAATTAGCCACACATCTTCTATGAAAAGTCATCTATGGAGTAGTTTTAAGTATAGAAAGAATTTATGGTGGGGAGATTGTAATATCATATTACCAACTATTATATTTTAACCTTGGTGTATTGGTGTTTTTCTTATTATTTAATTTTTTCTCTTTTTGATATCTAATGGATTTATTGTTTCATCCATGTTTTCAACTTTTTTTTATTTTATATAGGTGTGTGAGAGTGTTTTATTATAGTTTTAGTTGTCAGGAGATGGGTGATTATTTTAACAAGGGAATAGGAATTCTATTATAGTTCCAAAACCTATAAGAGATCCATTGAAAAGCATGGTAGGGCCACCAACTAGCTGATGGGAGGATGATAATGGTGGATTCCTATTGTAATTCCACAAGCTAGCTCATACAAGCCCCCCAGCTAGCCAATAGGACATCCAGTAGTCATGGATTTTTACCAAATTATAAAGGGTTACTATTGGAGGCTATTGACTTGTGAGAGACACCAACGTGGTAGAGAATCCATTGGGAGATATCATATTTTTTTGTCTCTTGTATAAATTTAAATAACCTTTCATTACATTTATTTACCCATAAACTCGGTGAAGGCGCTATATAGGAGATTTTGGTTATTTAAACCTTTTTTATCTTGGATAAAATTATTAGTTGATTAATTTAAATTCATCAGTAAAATATCAAAATATTTAAGATTCTATTTCCCCCTAATCAATATATTTATTAGTGGTGAGTCCTTACTCCATTGATTTTTCTAGATATTTATTTATTAAATGTGATCCAATAATTCTTCATTAATTCTTATTTGCAGCAATTCTTCATTACTGGATCCCTTGTGGGTTTTGTTTTTCATAATTGACATGGGTGATTTGATATGTTAATATCATTTAATTCATACCACCTATTACAAATTAATTTAAATTTATATTCTATTTTATTTAAATCTATTGAATTGATTCTATTAATAGATTATTTCAAAAGTCATGGTGTTCATGATGAAAACTCGGGCAATGTATTTTTAAAATTATGTGTTTATTCTGTGCAAATTATATGATTTAATGCGAATGATTTGAAGAATTATGTTGATGTAATGATTAATGATATTTTTTATGATTAAAAACATGATGATTTGAAATGAAAATCATGATTTTTGATAAAAAAAAGCATTGATTTTCGTTTTTGAAATGAAATTGACGTTTTTGTAAATCAACTAGGGCAAATTTTGAAATGATGGATTAATTTATTTGATCTTGTTTGAATGTTTTAATAGCCACTAGTATGTCTGAGTGATAACATAAAAAACATGAGATCCTAGGTATTTTCTGGGAAGAATAGAACATGTCCTCTATAATCTCTATCTGTAAAGAAATTATGTGAAAAATACTAACTAAACTATTATGGGGGTATGACCACTATTATTTATTGATGTTTACAAATAGAATTGAGACCACTTTGAGGGTTGGAGGTAAATCTATGGTTAAATTTTCTTTTTATATGAATATTACATAGATTATTTAGAAAACATTAATAACCTTTTAAACTTGTTAGAGTAAACACCTACTCTACTATAAATCTAAACCACACATTTAATTGAAAAAACTATATAAATATGGGGCATCACAAAATATTTAATTTTTTTTGATAAAATACATATATCTTTTCTTCTTTATAATTCTACCATCATGGATTACATTACTAACTTCTTCCTGAAATAAAAAGGAACAAGTTGATAATAGTTCTAGAACGCATTATATTTTTTATTATTGTTTGTCATACCACTGGACTATCATTTTTGAATCCTATTTCTAATATTTTTTATACACAAAATATATATACCCATTTCAGTAACCAGTTATACCCCCAACTATAAGAATGTTTTTATGATCTACTTAATAATGTTCTCCACATCCTCCATATGTATGTTAGATCAAATTCACCTATTTACAATCTTCAAGTATGTGAAAACTATCTTAAATGTTTTAGATCATTAATATTACTCCTCATATTTATCATATCTGAATATGATCCACAAAAACATAAAAAAATTATTTCTAAAAAACATTCCCAATAAAAGATTGCTTAATTCGGTCTTCATCTAATAACCTTAGTCTGATGTTCTTCTTCTGATTGACCTACATATTATCCTGATTCAACTCTTCCTACTACAACTGAGTGAAGAATAAATTTTATGATCACAACTCATCTATATAATAGACCAATATTTTTTGGAAGTAACTCTGATGGATCTCACTCTAATTGATTCCAGTCCAATGGAACTAGATCTGATGGAACTGGCTCGGATGGATATTCATTTTCTCAACCTCAGCAAAAAATCAAACACTGAAGGGAATCTCTATCATTCGAATACATTTCATAATGTTGGATCAGTCACAAACTAGATCTGTTCACCATCAAAATCAAATCCCAACCTAGTCCTTTGCATGACCCAACGGGCGTTCCCTACCCCCACTGGCTTCCACATGTTCAAGGGTATGATAAATACATTTTTGGGAATGATTTACCAAATTTTTGAATAACAAAACATTCAATAATGATAGATAGACTGAATCTAGAAATTTCCAAAAAAAGGAAATTTAAATAAAACTCAGAATAGGTTTACAAGGTTTATACAAAAACCCAATGTCTACTAAAAGTGATGGATTCCAAAAAGAACATACCAATAACCAAATCATGGAATATGGGAAACACCCTCAATCCATCTCTATGAAACTACATAAAGAAGAACCATTAGTAACCCAAACTACCATTTCTAACAGCATAACCCAAAACAATGAACAATATTACCAAGTCTACATACACCCAAAGGTACATGTAGGGGGTAAGACTAAGACCAATAGAATTCCAACAAAAAAGATTCCATGTGATAAACATTTTAAGACAAAAATAATACAGGTTTTGTAAAAAAAATGTTATTCACAGTTTCAAAGAGACGCAACAGTAAAATGAAAATATTTTTCAAGAGGGTTACAACATAGAATGTACCCTTTCAAATAAAACAAACAAGATAATAAATTTTCAAAAAAACTACATATTTCGAGGGTAAGTACAATAAATACAATGATCACTAGTCACAAGAACACCTCTATGTACTAGCTAGTTATGAGGTCCTAGGTACATCATATCTTAGTGTAAAAGTGACCATAAAAAATATATGTCTTATGCATAAGATACTAATAAGGGAAACCCTAATGTCCTTGTGGTCTCTAATCACCATAATAGTTTAGTTAGTTTTTCCATCATCAATATTTCTATGTAAAATTGAGATGATGACACTCCTGATCACTATCATACTAGTCCTAGTATGGAAACCCAGATACCTGGGTTTCCCTCTACGTGATCAATCAAGTTACACTAATTATCGATACTCCTTTCAAATGAAAATTTCATTCCCATATATCAAAAACTCCAAAAAAAACCCACACACATGTCACATAATACACTTTTCCACATTAACATTCATTGTAAAATCATAATAACAACAAAAAATCCATCAACCATCTTTCTCATATTTCTCACAATTTAATAAACTATTTCAACAATTTATAAATCATTATAAAACCATTTGACATCACAGATAATCACATTATCTTTAAAAAAACCCTTTTTGAGAACATTCCCCTACTAAAATAGTATCAAAACAACTTTTCCATACATTTTACATCCCAATAAACCATTAACGATATTTATAAAACAACTCCAAAGAGAATAAATAGTTTCTTCCCACAATCTCTATTTAAAAGCCCTCTTTCATGGCCAAATTCCTACCAAAACCCACAAAAATTGAATTGGTATCCGAATTAATATTTTATAGTCCACTTTCATATGTTATAAAATGACATAAAATTATACCACATTGGTTGAAAATGAGAGACAAACATTTTCGTGAAAAATTTAATATTTAAAATTAAACTCATAACCAACTCCTTAAAAAATGGTTTTCTCACCACACACAATATATGGGGAACATTATAAATAATTAAATAAATAAAATCTATCCCATCAATGAATTCATACACATGTAATCACCTACCATGATTGTCAAAACGTCCACATTGTTTTGTGAAACATCAACCACAACCCCACCGCACCACAAGGGGAGGAAAACAAACCCTAATCCACAATATTGAGCCAAGAAACCCAAAATTAAACACTAGGTATGAAACCCTAGTTTTCTAGAATTTTGGATCTTCAAGGAGGGAATAAATCCTAGAGAGAAGAATGAAAAATTGGGGAATCACATACATGATGAATAGTGATGATTCCTTACTAAAAACCACTTGAAAAATGATTTCCAAGAGTGGTTGAGGGAGTGGAAAAGCCTCCCATGGTTAATCGGTTTGAATGGGGGACAACAGTGGAAAATCAAGATTAAAATCAGAAGAGAAATATGGGAATTAAAAAATATTTTTATCATGTTGGACACCTATGCAAGGTTTGGATGGATGGTTTAGTAAACACTGTATCCAAACCATGTGGCTTGTTATTTCCACCCAAAATCATTCCATTTTACACCAAATTCATGGGGAACCTAGGGGAAGTTTAGCAGAAGTCTGGGGGATCAAGGGGAACTTAGGGAGAGAATGATAGGCTAAGGAAAGGAGGAAATGATACCCCAAAATTTCAACCATATTACACCCATCTCCCAAGGGAATGAACAAGAACAGAATGAAAGTGAACAATAAAGACCGGTTGTGACAATTATCTCTAATATAAATATTTCCACACCTAAAAATCCACTGCAAGGATAGATGATAAAACCCGAATAATATTTCCATCTTAAAACGGGGTTCCCAATGAATGTGGAATGAAATGGAAACAAGGACACTAGAAATAAGAAATGTGGGGTACAAGATAAATTGGGAGACCAATATGGACTCCCTCCTCTATGGTTTACCCACCCCAAAAAGCCAAAAAACATCCAGTTGACCAAACAAATGAAATGATACCCTCCCTAACCAATTTTTTTTCACAACGTTCTAAAAACATGTAAACATTACTGAAACACATCCTAGTGAAATAAATCATTAAAACCATACCAGATGAAGCTCCGAAAATTTTCCATAATCAAACAACGACTTCAAATGAGGTCACCATAGACATAATTCAACAAAACCAATGGGCACACTCCATTCTCAAAGATTTCCCAAGGAATATGTTGGTGGATAGGTAGCTCTGAATGAGACAACCAACTTCCAATCCAATGCCATGAACAAACAAATTACTGATACAGGGATACCCAAGATGCCCCCACTAATGAAATGAACTAGCACCATAGACTGAACTAGAACACCAACATGGGTAGGTTTAAAAATACTCCCCACCATAATAGAAAATATAATTTCTTTTGATAAAATTAGGATACAAACAAGTTGACGCCTGGATAGACTCCTCACCACTATGGATGGATGGATATTAGACTTATTCAAAAACAACTCACATGAGATAGATGGTGGGTCTACCCACCATAAGAACCAACCACAAGACTAAACAAAAAATACCCCAGAACACCCAACCGCTACTATAAGGGTGGTTAATAGATGAAAAACCAAACCACTAGAGAACTATGAGGTTCACCAATCACATGGGAATTACCATCCATGAATGAGCCCAACCAAGAAAGAGATCATACAATCCTACCATGTTATAAATACACTATAAAACATATCGATATTTTCAACCACAAGGGTTCAATCATTTGGTTTGGGAAAAAATCCACCTATTTATAGACAAAGAGGTACATTATCTACCAACCCATACTACAATAGTAAGGGATACAATCCACATTTCCCTTGCCACCCCACAGGACCACATAAAATAAAAAAACCACATCGAACCCTCAAACTGTTTCTGCATCACACATAAGAGACAGAAGTTAAACCAAGATCCCTTACACCACTAATTTTCTTAACTATTCACCAACATTACTCCATGACCTATAGATGGGGTTTAGTTTATTGAAGAATCTTCTACCTCACAATCATGAAAAAAACACTTGAATGGAACTTATTCCACAGCTGCCACATGAAACTACAATATACTCGAACAACCTAAAAAAACATATCCCACTAACCACTTACCTTATCAAGGAACCATCACCAAGATAGGGGCATAGGAAATGAACATGAATCACATATTTCACCACAAATAATAAATAGTAAAATAAAGAACACATGGAGGACACATTCACTTATAACAAGGAATTCTGAAAATTTTAGAAGAGAAACTCACTTCTATTTTAGTATGGGCCCTTGAATGGTTCCACCACATCCACCATTGTACATATTTCAAAGACAACACAACAAGACACCATATGACATGACCCAAGAAAGTGACATATACATTACCAAGAGTGGAACCTTGAACAATGTTTTAAGTAGAATGATGTTACCAGAAGAAACCATCACATCCTCGAATGACCATATTTCTCAACAATGGTTTCCGAAAATGAAACCTGATTATTTTGACGGGAAGTAAGAATGATCTGAAGGCCTATTAGGACATCATCCTACACCAAGAAACCCATAATTCTTTCAGATTATTCACTGGAATTCCCATTCAAAATTTTAAAAAAACATATAGACCCAATGATGTCAAACATTAAAATTGAGGATTCAAGAAACTCAAGAATCCATGGCTCCTTTCAATTCATTTATTATCCACTCATCTACTATAAAAGGATCTGCATAATCTGAAAAAAAGAATAGATAAACTCTTACTTGAATCCCAAGAAGAGAGTCCATAATTTGATTAAATAGAGGACCTTCTAATGGTGAATCACCCTTGGACAAACTTAAATTACGCATTAACAGTATACGGGGTCTACCTTAACGGACAAAAATATCCACGGACCCAACCAAGCTGGTCATTTAGTAAAAAACATACCACAAACCAGAACTGAATACATAAGGGGAATCACTACAATGGTTTCCCAAAATATTTCTCATAAAAGAAACCCACAAAAACTTCATCCCCACTTAATAATGAAACAATAACCAAAAACATTATTTAAAAAAGTGGTTTTTTCAAATAGAAATCACCCAACAACAACAACCCCAAAAGCACAAAAAATAGAAGAACCAAATAGAGGTTTTTAAAAAAAATCATATTTTCTATTAAAATAATTTCATGAAATCTCTATCAATTTCATTTAAAACAAATCCCAAAAGAATCAGCCACTTCCGAAAAATCCTTCTACATAAACCCCATGTTTTTACATTTTTAAAATAGATGGGAACATTTCATGGTTAGTCAGCATGGTTTACCAAATAGTTAGCTAACCATGTGACTTTTACTAGATCAAAGGGATACCTGTATAGTCTCAAAAACTATGCCCTACCATGCGATATGGTTCTATCCCGAGGAAGTGTCTTACAAAACACATTAAACATGGTTTGATCAACCATGCATAGGTCATTCACCCTCAACCATAAAGAAAACAATGCTCCCATGGTTACCTGGAGCAAGACAAACAATTTTCCTAAACCAAGTGCTAAACATGCACTAAGGTAAAACACCAAAAACATGAAATTTAAATCATAATAACAACAAACTCCAAAGAAAATCCAAGAATACAGGAATGAATAAAAATGAAACCAAACCATCTCATTAAAAACATTTCCAATAATAGAATAATCCTAATTTCATACAAAATACATTGACTAAAACCTCATTTATTCTTATTTAAAATGAATTCCAAAACTCAATAATAGAATATTTTTATTTTTCCTAAAAATTTATTTCAATAAACTTCAAATTTAGGTTATATAAATTCAATATGGTTAAACCATTTTTTGATTCCGCCCAAAAATCATTTTTAAAAAACCCAATTTCAGAATCCTTTTAAAAATAAAGTTATGAAAATACATTTTCCACCTTCCTAAATAATTATTAACCCCTTTAAAATCATATTTTTGAAATTCCAAAAATATGAATTTTCAAAACAATTTTCAGAATCCCTGATGGCCCATAACAACACACAATGGGAACAAATGTTGATGGATGACTTGTCCATATGGTTGGAAATTGTATGCCAATAAAAACATCATTATGAAAAGTTACATGGGACCATTTCCCTATCTACACATGGATTTCTTGGCCCTGTGAGCTGACATGGACTGTTTAACCAACTATTATTTCCTTTCTCAACTAATGAGGAACCACAAGGAAAAAATGTCTATATAGAACCTAAAATCCCCTCGTAACTGAAGTCCTTCCATGTGGTATGGTGAACATGAAATTAAATCACAACTAGAACATCATGTTTTGACAATCATAGATCAAGACTACCTAGAATCATTCCCAAAAGAACATGAACCAAAATGAGCGAACCTTCTCCGATACAATTTTTTCATGAAGCGTATTAGGTCATCATAAAAACTAACACCTGACACGGTCCATGGCATAACACGAATGAATTTTCCAATCCCCTTAGGCTGGAACATGTTTTTTGGTATGATAAATATTGGTTTGGCCACAATTTACATGATTTTAAAATCACAAAACAACAAATAATAACAGATAAATTGATTCTGAAAATTTTCAGCTGAAAGAAATTTAAATAACAAGTAGATTTTTATTATAGGGAATATACAAAATCCCAAAGTATACCCATGGAAAGAAATTAGAAAATAATTCCTTAAGAACCACTTCAAGTCAAGTGGGAAACTCCAAAAATCCATCGCCTTAGTACCACATCAAGAAGGATTGTTATAAAACCAAACCAATGTTTCTAAGAGCTTTACCTGAACCTGTGTCAAACATTACCATGTCTACATACACCCATATGGGGATATAGGTGTCAGCCAATGAATAGTAGTATTCGACCCAAAACAATCCCATGTGATAAGCATTTTAAGAAAAAAAACATGCATGTTGTGTAAACAAGAATACTAGTAACAATTTCAAATAGATTAAACCATAAAATGAAAATATTTTTTTAGTGGGCTACATTAAAGAATGTACACATTTTAATAAAACAAAGATGATACTAAATTTTCTCCAAAAACACACCATATACCGATGGTAATTATAGTAAATCCAATGAGCACTAGTCATGGGAACACCGCTGGGTAGTAGCTATTGTTGGGGCCATAGGTACATTTTTTCACAGTGTAAAAGTAACCATAATGAAAATATGTCTTTACATGATCCAGTAGGAGGGGAAATCCCAATGGAATAGTGGTCCCCAATCATCATCATTGTTTATTTAGTGTTTCCATCATTAATCTTGCTATGTGAAACATGTAAAATACCACTCCAGATCAATATCCTACTAGTTATTTGTCAGTCACCTAGATACCATGGTTTTCCTCCTTGTTCTCAATCATGTTCCCATGTTATCGATACACTTCGCACATGAAAATTCCATTTTCAAATCTCACACACACCAAAAAGACCACACACATGTAACATAACACCCTTTGTTGCATTTATATTCATTTGATCCTTATAATCACAATAAAATATCCAACAAACATATATCACAAATTTTTTACAATTTAATAAATAATTCCAGTGGTTTATAAAACATTCTCAAACTGTTTGAAATACAAAATCATCACTATCTCTTTCCAAAATCCAATTTTAAGAATATTAACCTAACAAAACAGTACATTTTCAAAATATTCATACTTTTTGTATCCCAATAAACAATTTTAAATTATTATAAAGAAATATCAAAGAGTATAACATGGTTTTTCACACAAAATCCATTCTAAAATCTCCCTTCAAGGACAACTGCACAGTAATTCCCAACAAAAACAAAAATAGAATCCCTCAAAAATTTCAGTAAACTACTTTTATATGATAAAAAATAACCTAAAATGATACCACATTAGTTACACCTAAAAAACAAAAAATTTAGAGCAACAAATGAAACTCTACAATTAAACGCTTAACCCAGTCCATCAAAAATTGTTTTTGCACCACACACAATATTTAAAGACCAATATAAATAACTAAATCAAGAAAATGTAACACATTAATGACTGATTTCAAATGTAATCACATACCATGAATGTCAAAACCAATAAATCATTGTGTGAATCATCAACTACACCATCACCTCACCACAAGGGGATGAAAACAAACACTAATCCAGAATATTGATCCAAGGTACACAAATTTAAACCCTATATACAAAACCCTAGTATCTATACATTAGGAACATCAAGGAAGGAATAAACCCTATATAAAAGAAAAAAAGTCAACGAGGAATAAATTACATGAATAATCTTCACGTTTCTTTACTAAAAACCCCATAAATAATTTTTTTCTACGGAGGTTGAGAGAAATTGTAAGCCTTGCCTTGATGCTAGATTCGAATGGAGGAAGAAAGGGGTAGATTAGATTTTATATTGGAAGAAAAAATGTATTTAAATTACTTGTAATGAGGTGGAAAAAATTGAATAGTTTGTCTATATGGTATAGTAGACTGTGCAAATGTTTTGTCCACCTAAAAACATGAAATTTTGCTAAAAAATCAAGGGGAACATAGGGGAAATCAAGGGGAAATCATTGGGGTTCAAGGGGGATATTGGGAGGTAATTCTAGGATAAAGAATGTTGCAAATGATATCCCAATATTTCAACCCTATCACACCCAACTCTTGAGGGAATGATAATGAACCGAAATGTTGTTAAAATTAATTCCTGGGGGGGACAAGCTCTCCCCAATGATGAAAAATTATAAATAATTAATTTATTGTGCTCTATATTTATAAGAATCCTAAAATGGTATTGTGGGAAAACCATTTCTTATTACCACTCCTAAAAATACATAAATATGAATTTATTATTCAGTTGAGCATTATTTTTTAATATTGAAACTCTTTCACGAAATTCTCCCCCTCACGAATCTTAAATAAAATTAAAACATCCTTAAATTTACCAATTATTCACCAGTATGTTAATTCATTACTTAGAGACCATGAATTTTATTTCTTCATTTTATTAAGTATACCATAATTTATTAATATGGTGGATTAATGGAACATTCATATAAATAACTGTTGTTGAAGCTCATATGATGGATAAATATCTCCTAACATCATAACATTGAACTCTAAATCCTTTTCTCATAACCGACAAAATAATAAAACCAATTGAATAGTTGATCAATTAGATTATTTAGAAAAATTTGAAATTGTTTACTACATTGTTTCAAATTATGTAGACATTAGTCACCAGCAACTATTTAATAAGAAACTCAATACTTATCAAATTTCAAATCACATTATTATTATAATAGAACTATTCTCACATTTTATTAGAGTGGTCTATTTTACCAAAAAAAATATATACAATAACTTATCGACGTCATCTACATAAGATGTTTTATCAGTGTGATATAGTCATTAGACAGATCAGTTCATATTACCAGTATGATGGATCAGTATCTATATCAAGTACAAAGGAAGGATCAGATCAAAACATGTAAGATTTAGTGAACATAGTTTGTCCCATAAATTTATTAGATTTTATGAATTTCTTACCTTTGATGTTTCTTGTCTTGATGATTTGTGTTCAAAAAACATTAATATTGTAAAATATAGAAAAATATATTTATTCCTTATACTCACTCCATCATCTTTCATGAGCCATATTCTTGATTTAATGACATTGAAGGATCATAAAATCATCATCATATCGTCTATGGTTAGAACATATTTTATATTATTTTTTTCCAATAATCTATGTCTGGGTCATTTTTTTCTCATTTTTGTTTCATCCAGCCTTATACAGTCATTACACTTTCCTTGTTGCATTGAAAAGGTCTTTCCAGAAACCAAATCATTACTTGTTCTAAAATTTAATCTTTTTAAATCTGTTGAAATCAAGTACATCCAAATCAAAACATGTGTCTAACAGTATCCCCATTTTATTTTTTGTCAATACCTAAACATAAATATTAATAATATGCATGGTTAATATATATTGACAGTTTTTCCTTTCCAAATCATTTTATTTCTCCCTCTATTTTTTATTCAACTTAGTGACCATAAAATTCAATGGGACCGCTCATAATTCATGAAATCTTTTTTCTGGAGAATAGTAGTAACACATGGGTTTACTAATAAATAGTATTTAAATAAATATAAAAAATTTTAAAATGGAGAACATAAAGTGTAAAAAAAGAATTTTTAATCACGGTGATCAATTTTTTTCATAACACAACATTCTTTGTAATGCTTATGCACTTTTAAATATACCCATATATATGATAATACGATAAAAAAATTTAAGATAAAAACATCATGAAACCATCTTAACAAATATATCATCAAATTTCATGGGTATCAAGAAAACATTCAAAACATTTATTTAACTTACCACATTAAATTATTTTATAAGAATAATATGATATTTCAACCCCAACATCAAAATCCCCCGCCCCTTATGGGTGGGCCAAATAATCTTATTGTAAAAAATATATAACACTCACCCAACTTCCTTACATATACTCTTTAATTTACCATTTAATAAGTAAATATAAACAAATATAAATGGAATTAAATGAAATTTATGTATCTTCATAGAAGAAAAATTAAAATTGATAATATTCTATATGTCTTTACTTTTTCTTATTTTTATAGTTTTTTTATTGGATGAGTTTTAATCCTTCTATTCAACCTTCTACGATTTTGTAACATATTTTATCTAATATATAGAATCATTAGCTGATGTTTTTCAATTTTATTCAACATTATATGTATTTTTTTTACAATTACTTTGTTATACCTTCTTTCTAATTTATTATTGGTCTTGGAATTCAGTCTTGAATTATTTAGTAATATTCCATTATTTCTCACATATCTTAAACCATTTTTATACATACAAATAATGATACATTGATATTTTTTTATCATTGTTGTTATCATATTCATATTCCTTTTCCATACCATTTTTTTCATCCAAATTTTGTTATTTTTATAACTTTATGGACATCAAAAAAATTTTGTTTCCAAAAAACTGATAATTATTTCATTTCCTACTTATATTTATTTCATTTCTTAAATTTCTTAATGTTTTCAAATACATTAATCTTTTCATTTTTATTTATTGAGGATTCAATATTATCATCATCCTAGGTTTTTTCACATCCAATTATTTTAGGAATATTTAATCTTTTTTTTCACATGACAACCCCTCCTTGATTTAGACATATTTTCAGGTAGTGAAATGATGCACCAATCTATGTAAACTCAATGTAAAAAAATTCCACTATACTAAGAGTGGCCTCTTAATCATAATCCTTCAGACTGAAAGTAATATGACTTCTATTTTTTTGTGTTTTGTTTTTTTGAAAACAAATGTAGACTAAATTTCTCAAGAGTATACATTCCCATATAATTCATATTTTTCTTAGTGGGTGATGAATTTTGAAAAATAATCATTTTCATACCTACACTATGAACAAAAAAATGTACACTATTATTGTTTTGGAAAATAAAAAACATAGTTATGTATACTTCTCTCTCCTCTATATTTATAATATTAAACCATTACGTAAACTACTTTAATAGTTTTTATATCATATTTATTTATTCATATTTTTTTAAAGGACAATTAATTTTTTCATCTTAATAGATCTTCTTATTTTTCATCAAAACTATCTTTTACAACTTTTACCATATTATCAGATTTTGGTCTCATCAATTTTTTCTGTATAATTATTTTAAAAAAACAATAGCTTTGAAAATGATGATGATTTTATACCTAGTAGATTTTTATTCAAAACTGTTTAGTTTCATTTAAAGATAATCAATCTTCATTCTTTATGATCTAATCATATTGAGGGATAATTGTACTTTATTAATTGGATCACTATTCCCAAAATTTATTTTTTAAAAAATTTCATCATTGTACTTATTTATTTAATATGTTTATTATTATGATCCATTAATATTGCCAAATCGTTATTAAGAATTATCTCAAGTTCTATTCTCTCTTCACACTCATCATTAATGATTGATAAAATATTTCTATTTATAAAGGGATTATAGAAGATGAATTCATCAATAGATGAGGAATCATCCATATTAATTTTTAAAAGATCACATCTCTTCATATTGTAAATTTCATATTTTTACTTATGTTTTGTGCATAATTTTCAAATATTTCTTATCATCTTCTTTTAAATTATACACTATCTTTTTTAGGTTGATGTTTTTCTCAAAATTTCCTTTACCTTCATAATTCAAACATTTTTGAGAATTATTACAATTTTGTTTCCAATTTCATATATTAAAATTAGGAGGAAGGATGGATATTTTTTTAATAATAATTTTTATTTTCCTTTACCAAAAAATAAATTTATTTTTCTTTAAAATATTTGTCATTGCTTTTCCATTTATCAATGTTTTTAGGGTATTATATTCTTAGTATTTTACTTAAAAGTAATTATTTTCCTTATCTACTATTTCATAACAATACTATAACATTTTTTTAAGAGATAAATAATCATGATTTTATAAAGATATAAAATTTGAATAAAATATATTCGTAAAGATTTTATTATGTTTTTAACAATAGTAGAATCATATAAATTCTCACCAAAACATCTGATATTAATCACAACCACATTTACACATATAAAGTAACCATAAATTAATTCATCATCATCTATATTAATTTATTTTAATATAATTATCTATATTTTTTGGAATAATTATTTTATTTTCTTATTTTCATGATATAGACAACTAAAATTATGCAACATTATTTAGTTTCTTGAAACTTCGTGATATTTTTAAAAACATTTTCTGAAAGATCCATCATCATAGAATTATGATATTTTCCATCATCTTCTAAATTTATCTTATTATTATTTTTCATTGTAGCTTCATTGATGAGATAGAATCCCACTATAGTTACTTCTATAAAATTAATGAAAAGGGATAAAATATATGGAAACATCATATTCATTAAACTCTAATAGTTTTTTCCATAAAAATTTGAAAAACATGATTGTTCACTAAATTAATTTTCTCCATTCCTAGAAATTTATATATAATATGAAACCTTATACTCTAATATAAATTAATGTTCCAAAATATGATTCAGATAACTGAGTGGTGGGGGGGTTAAATAGTGGTTGATTATTTCATTATTGAGATAATTTTCATAATATTTATGGAAAACATTATTTACCTAGAAAACATTTTTTTGTTATGATCCACTCAACTATTACTCTCATGAACACATTTTATTTGAAAAAAATATAAATATAGGCATAAACATGATATTTAAATAGATTATTACAGAGACCTACTCCTTTCCATGCTGGATGATCCCTCAATATAGATTCCATTACAAAGCTATTTCCAATACAGATAGACCCATGTAAAAAATATTTTTTAAACTAGTAGAAGAATATTATCCTATAATCTGTTATACTCTAAAACTATCCTTTTTTATCCTCTTTCCCATTACTAGTTATAAATATTAGAAAATAATTCTTTTCAGGAACTGGTTTTACCCCTACCTGCATTTTTTTCAGATGTACATATGAATTTTGTTCACTTCATACAAAAGTGATATGGATCAACTTCAACTATGTACTATCATAATGATCTTCAATAATTCTCATACCAATTTTTTGGTCTTGAAACGTCACCTATAATTTTATAATTTATATATATTTTCTATAAGAAAAACCATAATTTTATCTAGAAAAAATACTCAGAAAAACATAGTCTGATTTGACCCTCATCTGGTTACCTCATTCTGGTAGTCTTCACCAGATTCACTTCATTATATTATGGCTTATATATTCTTACATTAATTTCATAGATACTCAATAGAAAACTCACAAATTTTCTATCAATTTACATTTATATTATAAAACATAGTATGATTGGACACTGATATTTCTATTCCATGAATATATGTTATTGTGTTGATTTTGTAATATATTGAATAATGTTTCTATATTAGGATTGAATTGAGATGTTTTTTATTTTTGGTATGATATAAAGTCTTTTTGAAAAAGGGAAAAAAGTGGAACAAATCTGAGCCGAAGGAGCCTTCGTGCCATTTTTCATTCCTCGCGGTGCGACACCAGGTATTCTGAGATGAAGAAGAGCTGGATAAATGAAAAAAAATGAACTACACATCATATACCAGAAGTTAAAATTGTTACAACTTCAAATAAATAGATCTACTCTAGAAAAGTCATGATGATGAAACACACTGTGAACTTCCAGTAAATGTTGTGTACTACCGCTACATGACATGACAAAAATCAAACCAGTAAATAAATATTCCACATATATAATGAAGTAGAGGAAAAAGTGGATATGAAGTACACATATTATAACTTGGTTACACATCGTGTAGGTGTCGATGTGTATAAGAAAAAATAGGCAATGTGGTCCACATGGTTTGGAAGAATTCTCATATAAATAGATGCCCACATCCACCATTACAACTCACTCTAGGACCAACAAAGGCCCAGAAACACCAAGGGAAAAACACTGGATGATCTAGAGCCTATCTTATCCACTACTCATCCTCAAGTACCCATATCGCTCACTCTCATTATGAAAATGTGGTCCTTAAGTAACCATGGATGTTATTTTTATGGGGAGTGTTTCTAGAGATAGTTTTAATTTATTTTTAATGTTTTTTTATTGCAGAAAACTATATATTAATTCCAATAAAATCTCCTTTTGTATTTCATGTCTAATGCTACATTGTGAAAGTTATCTTTTTTATTGAATCAATTAATTGGCATAATTTTCATATGACAAGTTTGAAAATTATGTATGTTATGATTAAACACAATTTTGTGTCACCCATCCCTGTGTTTGAATCTATTATATGGTCATTCCAAAGGTCCAATCATATAAGTAGGGAGGGATACCATGACCATGGATATATTCTAACCTAATTCCAACAACAAAACTAAATTAATCAATTATCAACGAATTCCTATAACAAAAACATGAAATAACTGATACTAGCATGCTTCCTCAATTAAATTTACAACCAATCAATCCTTCTATTATTTCTCTTTCCTTTCCAAACAACCAATCAATTACATTTTAAAATTCGACTATTAATTTAGAACATACATGTCATCCCTTGGGGTTGACACTAGGACATTATATACACTACACATTGAGTTAGGATTGAATTAGTTTTGTAAATTTTATTTTTGTATGACACTATAGGGAACTACTCACGACCTGTGAGGCTTTCAGATTCAGTCTGATGGGACTCACTACTATGGATCTCTATTTTATCTTGTTGAAACTCAAATCAAAATCTAATTGGGACATCAATATCTCAAAAAAGATATTATAATTTCAACTCTTCCCACATGTGGATAGTTCAAATGTATGAAATTATCATGATTTAAATTTATTAGAATACCATAATAGAGATTGAAGGAAATACAATTCTTCTAGAGGAAGAAAAAAACAAAAACCAGAATATAAATCTTTTAAGATTCATATTTGACTGTTTATACTCTTCTGCATATTTCTGGATTTTTCTAGTTCCTTTTTAAATATTCTCAATAATAAATTCTTCGTTGAATTTATAAACTATTCCCGAGTAACAATTTTTGTTGTTTGATGGATCTGATAGTTATTTATACGTAATGTTCACTCATATGGACATACTTCATATAGTCAATTCATGTCACATTCATAAGCTAAAACATTTTTATGGGTTGTATTATGGATCAATATCTCATGACATTAATCATCGAACTCTATATCCTTTTCTCTTGACCTACTAAAGAATAAAATAAATTAAACAAATACTCACACCAATACTTCAGGATAATTTAAAATGGGTGACTACATTGTTGTATTTTCTATAGACTTCATTCATGAGGATCAAATATTATAGAAACTCAACACTTATCATATTTTGAGTCACTTTATCCCATGATAGTACTATACATATATATTCTAGTGATATGAATCCAATTATTTTTCAGTGTGAATAATATGTTTCAAGTTCTAGTTTATATTAATGGAATGATTGATTATAATTTATATTGATTCAGATGGATAGGTCTGATCATTGCGTAGGATATTCTTTAAACTCATAATGTTCTTCCATATTTCTACACCTTTGACAACTGTTTCATCTTGTGTTCATTTTTTGATGTCCTATGTCTAGAACACTTTAATATTGAAAACTTTTTGACCTTTTATTTATCCCTTCTAATAAATCCAAAATCTATCATGAGACTTTTTCATGATTTAGTGGCTCCAAATATCATTAAATCATTATCATTTTTTATTTTATCAGAACCTCACTGGAATTTTTAGTGTCCGATAATCTATTTATATACCCTCATTTATATTTGTTTGTCCATCCAATCATATGCATTTGGTGAATTTTCATGGTTAGTATGATAGTCTCTACATTGAAATCAAATATATAATTCTTTTCGACATTAGACATTTTTTATCTATTGAAAAAAATATAGCCAAATAATAATTTTCTCTTAACACATAGGGTTCCCTTTTCCCCATAAAAATATGATATATGATGTTTGTGAGCACATAGAGCCCTATATTTACTAAAATGTTGGAGAATCCATATAATAATTGAACCATATGTCTCTTATCCATTTCTTTATGATTCTAAATGATTTGTACATTCAAGTATATGATTGAAATGCTTATCCATGCCTATTTTTACAGAAACTATTATTCATGATTGTTTTGACCAAGATGCTTATATATGCCTACTTTGATAGAATAATAGTTTAAAAACTATTTATACTATCTATTTAAATGATTTTTAATGTATGTTTTGATATGAACAGGGAATAATTTTCATTCCATATTTTATTCAAACTTCACAAAGTTAATTAATTTGTAATATATAACTTATGAAATACCTGGTGATATCCTACTAGAGATTTCTCTCAAACCCAATTTTTTCTTTTGGGAGTTTATAATTTTATTTATTGGTCCATGTAATAGAATTGAAATACATAGTGGTGGTAGATGGTCATTATTATAGGGTTTTAGATGTTGACAGTGACCAGTTGATCATGTGATCTACTTACTCAATGATGTTTTTTGGATGATGTCTTGATGGTCTTATCTAATTTATTTGGTTGATTTAATATTTTGAGAATTTTATATGTCTTCATGTGTTATATTCTATCTTACCAGGTTCTTGGAATAGTAGATTATTATTATTTTAAATATGAGACATTATCTGGATGAGTTTTTTTTGAGAAAACCACTCCCACTTATTTTATTTTTGATCATATACTAGTTGGAAACCAATGGGAATTAGAAATTAAAAATTGTCCATGTTTTAATCTAATGAGATTCCACTTAGGCATGTCATATGGGTTGGTTAGTTACATCATCTATCCCTTACCACCATCATACATCTTCAACCACAACCTAATAATATTATAAATTTGGAAGATGATGATCTAAGAATTACAAAGACAAATATAATAGAAGAGTAGGTTTCGATTCCATCCCTATATTAGGAATCCAGATAGATTCTAGAACTAATGAAATTCTGTTAAAAAAATATAAGAATTTTCTAAGACAATTATCCCTATGAATAATCCTTTCAATTCATCCTTATATTATTTTAATAGGGATAATATAAAAGACACAATATATGAATGACATCAATTCACACCACAAAACTCAAATAAACAATCCCATTATCATTTGGGAGAAACCCAAAATAATAATCCCCCAAAACGAGGAACATCAATTCTATACTATAAATGTAATATTTTTTTCCTCAAGATCACAGACTTCCATCGATAAATTTTGAAATACCACACCACTATGTAATGAAAATGGAATAAAATGAAACCAATATTTGAAAAAAAAACAAATACGGTGAAAAACAAATATCACTAAAAAAATAAAAAATAAAAGAAACTCAAATTTTTTAGAATCAAATTTCCTCAAATGAAATCTATATTTCAAGTTTAATCCCATTTTATATAACACAATTTCACACTTTTGATGATACATTACAAATTTTTTAAGAACAAAATAACCTTTTAAATACTGAAATAATTATAAAAGATCATTTTGAAATAGATAATATATGATAATACCCCATCTAATACTTTTGATGCATCGAAATTATTTAATTAAATGAAACAATTTTAGAATTAAATTATCAACATAAATTATATATAAATTAATTAGGATTACACCACTGAATTTATTTTAAAATAAATTTTTTCAAATTTTTTTTACCATATACCACATTATAAAAAATAACATTATAAAAGACTCCATAAGAAAGAGTAATTTTATAAAAAACACATTAAAAACAAATTTTGAATTCAATAATTTCATTAAAGTCAACATTTTAATTCAAACAACCAACAATTTTTTATAAAATAATGAACTACATAACCCATCAAATACAATCCATTCTAGTAAAATCTAAACATCATCAAGACTCCCTTTTTTTAAACTATAAAAATTGAAAAAATATTTATGTGGAAATTTAAATAAAAAATATTTAAAAAAAACTCAATTTTGGATGAAATAGATATTTTCATGGTTTTTTACTGGTTGGAAAACTATCTATAAGTAATGCAAAATGCGCTATAATGGTGGAAAGAAAAAGTGCATGAGAACAACATAGTTGGATAGACCATGCGAGATAATCGTGAATCTCATATTATCCACAATTATCACATAATAATATAATATATACCCCTGAAATCACATTCATACATAATGGGTATAATAATCATCATTTTATATCGTAATCCATCAACAAAACAAAAAAATCATGAATTAGTAATTTAAAACACAAAAACCCCTTGAAAATCGAGGCTCAATATGGAAAATTTCTAGTTATACTATTCCCAGCCATACCTCTCATATCCAGAAGACTGCAATCTACATTATCACATGACTTATAGAAAATAACATTAGGGATTATCAGGATCCTATAATCCCATACTATGATCCATATATTTGATAACATCTGTAAAAAATCGTTCTGGCCTACCACCTTAACATGCACCATTCAGGGTTGTTACTGGACTAAAATGGTGTCCACAATGACCAAGAGTTTAAAACTTGTTCTTTGGAATCATGGATACAATTATTGGGAATATTTTATCAGTAAAATTTATGTTTTATATAATGATCTAATTTTTGATAATTTTGAATGGACTGTCTATACCATGGAAATTTATGAAACATCTAATAAGTAGTAGTGGATACATGAATCTACCAAATCAACACGAAGAAAAAAATCCATAAAAAGACAACAGTTTATAATAAAAAATTCTATAGAAATAGAATAAAGCTTACATTAGGCTGATATGGATGATTCAAAAGTAAAAATAAAATAAATTACATAAACCAATATTGAATCCCACTCTTGGAAACGCCCTTTTTATTAGTTCTTATTTATTTAACAATTATAAAATAATAAAATAAAATCCCAAACCATTTTTATTATGAAAACTGAAATATAAAATCTTTTTTTTAAACAAACTACTAGGACTCCACCCACCAAGTCTCTAAATTTTTTTACCATAATAAGTGATAGTTTGTAAATAATGTTAAATATATTGTTTTCATAAAAATATTCACATAAAATGAAATATCAATTATTCAACAATTTCTGAAAATTTATATATATTTATTTAAATGAATATACTCATTTTGAAAATGTTTCATTTTTATAGTCCTATTTTTACTACAATACAATTCCTTTAGATAACCACTTTGAAAATCAAAAACCAAATATTTTCTTCAAATTTATTTTACCAATTTTTTTTTAAAATCCATATAAAATGAATCAAACCTAACCATGTGGTAAAAATCAGACCACAGCCAAGAAACCCCATATCATTGGATAATTAATGGAAAAATAGAATAATACAGAACCAAAAGTCATAAATCAAAGGGGAATATAATAAATCAGATGAATGGTATTTTCAAGATAATCTATAGATCTATAAATGAGTGTGTCATGGGATAAAACAAAGGCCCAACTGTTACACACAACTAGACTCTACCAAGATATTAGAGAGACTAATGTCATGTGAACGAACTAGTGTGGTATGAATATAGATCTCACATGTAGTACCTGGGTTACCATGAAAAAATAAAAGTTGATGTGAGTGAGGAATCAATATTAGATTAGAACAAAAGATATAAGAATTAACTCTCCTCCAACATAACCCTCACATAGAATAAATCCATTTTCAATATCATAAATTCATCATATATAGATTAAAAAATATAAATGGGTCAAGAAATAAGGGTAAATCACTAAGGGTTCCTCACAAGTTAAACAATTTATTTGAAAAAGTACTATACAAGACTTTGAGAACATGATCACCATTTGAAATGTCTTTAAACACTTCTTTACAACCACCCTTAAATGAAAAACACCATTTAGGTTTCACACCCCACATTAAAACATGGACATTATAATTTAATGTAATAAACAATGATAAAACATTAATTTCCTTGAAAATATGTTCATATTTCTATTAAAGTATTTTTATAAGGGTAATGGGATGAAAAAAATATTATTCTAAATGAAAATAGAAAATTCTACAAAAATACTATTCATGATAATACTAAAATTTAGGGAATCCATTTTGAAACACAACATGAATATCAATTGTTTACACTATTTCAATAAAATTAATTTATAAAACATCATAAAATATTTAATTAAAAATTAAAACAATTTTATAGAAAAAATACCTCAATGTAGTGGAAACCAAGATTGAATGTGTCACCTTATATAGATACCACATGAAAAATAAATGGAGAAAACTCTAAATTGCATAAGAAATCCCAATATTTGGTTAGAAATATATTTAACCCAAACCCTAGATTACATAAAAATTTGGGGTTCCAAGAGTTAGATGAACCTTGGAGAAATGGAATTGAATGGATGGGGGAAGAGAATATAGGAATAATATTAATGATTTTCATTGAAAACCAATATTACCTAGTCAAATGTGGTCATGATTATTGATGTAGAAAAGTAAATTTCTCTATAATGATCTCTTAGAGTTTTATGAATGATATCATAGGGTAGAGGTGTGGATACCCCAATAAAATAAATTATTTATCTTTTGTATTTATTAAAATTTTTCAAATCATGGTGATGCATATGGTTTGGCCGCATAGATAGGGGAAACTATGTTGTAGGTATATAGGATACCCTGAAACCATAGACCAGGATAAAGGGTATCCTTGGATGATTTAATTGGTGGCAAAAACCTAACATTCTATAAAAATCCAATGTCTTATGATTTTTCAATTTTCATGGTCACTCAAGACAGTTTGGGAAAACTGTGAAACAATGAAAAAACAAAAAAAAAATATTCTTAAGATTAAAAATTTCCATAACTCAAGGGGAAATAAATTATAATTTAAATACAAAAAAAATAAAATCTATAGGGAGACATATTTTTCACAATAATAATATTTTCTGAAGGTATATATTCATTGAATGAATTTTCATATAATATGAAATGTCTGAATAGGAACTGGGGAAAGCATGGAAAATTCAATAATTTTATATGGAAGTAAATACCTATATAGGATTAAAATTGTCTATTTAAAAAATTTATTATGCTATATTCTTAAATATGTAATTTTGATATATAATAGTTATTCTCAGGTTGTATTGTTCTTGTTATAAGGAAAATTTTTGTGTCGAAGACCAATCATAAATATCAGGTAGTATCAAGACATGTATGGTTTTAAAAAATAGATATTAAGATATATATATATATATATATATAATATTTTTCATTCCTCAAACTAATTTCTAGATAGAGAAATTGAGGAATTCATTAAGGAGTTATTGTTTTACATTTTTATCTCACAAGGTGATATAATTTTAATATTTTTAATGAATATAATGGCTTCAAAAATATCGATTCCCTTGAAAAATATTCATTTTTATGTAGTTATAATGTTGATGAAATTTATAAGTTGTTTAGTGTTGAATAATTTTGGGAAACATAATTTATCTGGTGGAGAAGTTTCACATGGTTAATGAAAGAATATTTTGAATATCAGGTTTTATTATAAGATTATCCAAACAAGTTTTTATTAATTGGGTTTTCATTTGATATAACTGATACACATTATCATTTATTGATTATTCATTGATAATATCTTGTGCATGTTGGATTGAGATTATAAGGCTATATTTAAAGGAACTGAAAGTTCAATATTCTTGTATTTATGTAAGTACTTGAGTATAGTGAATAAAATTTGTGTTATTGACACAAAATTTTTTTCCCCATGCTTATTCAAGAAAAAAAATATTACAGGATCAAATTATAACTACATTTCAAGTGCTAAGTTCATGAACAATAAATATTTATTTACATTATAACTAATGGTCAAAGTGGTTTTAATAATGAAATAATATTTTCGAGTTTCCCTGATAATTTTTTATTAAGAAAAATTTGGAGAAGTTTTTCTATAATTATTTATAACTTAACTTGTGGTATCAATTTTTTGGATCCCATGTAATCTAGGATATAGGATGATGTAGTTGTTTTTCAAACAGTTGAGTTGAATATAGTTATGTATTCTTAATCATATGAATTGAAGTGATTTTGAATATATGTCTCAAGGAAAAAAAATATCATAGATGATGTTTAAAAATATAAAAAGATTTTTATTGGAAGTTATAATTTTGTTTTGGTTAAATGGGAGGGGTTCAATGATTGTCTACTCATAGTCACTATAATCACGTTACATTACATTATTTGAAGATCATATGATTCTGGAAGTTTATACTAGCCATTTTTTTAAATATATGGGAGATTCTAACATGTTATAGGTGACAAAAAACTGGTGTTTCATGAATAATTCATTGCATAAGTATGTGCAAATTGGGATGAGAGAATACCAAGGTTTATATATAAATATCTTATAGAAATCATCATTGGGAAATAATAAATATTCCAAGGAGGGTTACAGGATAACTTGACACATAAGTATTATATGATTGATGTTTATTAACACCCAAAAAATAAAACATAGTATTTACAGAAAACAAAAAATAATTGATTATGAGTATTATTTTCGTCATAAAGAAAAGTAAGATAAATATGTCCAGGATCCCATAGATCATGTGTATCCCAAGGAGAAATGTGATCGCCTGACCAATAGAAGGACATTAAGATGGTCACACACACCACATAGATGCAGAAGGCCCTTAGAAGTCCCATTTATAGGCCTTTTTTCCATGTGACGGAACCCCAGAATATCTTTGATTGTATGGTGGTAGCCAGATAAGTTCCAGCAGGACACGCATTTTTCAACTGATAGATGCTAGATTATCCAACAATAATTCAATAAAAAATTGTAGGAAAATATCCAAAATATGGGATCCCCATGGAATCATAAAACTCACATGACACATCACCTATGGTAAAAATTATAATACTCTACCACATTTATATAGCCATGTATGGTCTGAAAAATTTTTAAAATAAAAATTGAAGAAGGTGGAAGCCTCATGATATTGTATAAATCAAGTGAAATTCAAATAGAAAGACACCACAAGAACCAAGATACATGTCCACATATTCTCATGAAGGCCTAATGAATGTCATCCTCATCACATGAAGGGACTCAAACATATCAAAGAGACCATACACTCCCCCTTTGGCTCCATAATTGAAAATATATGGAATTTTTTGTGAAACACTTATGTATCTCTAGAAGTCCTTTTATTGGTAACACAACACTTCCCCAATAGGTGTAATTTTTTTCTTTGACAACACTCATTAAACATTGTGAGATCTACAACAATTGTTAAATAAATAGTAAAATGATTGGATCATATTGGGCTCATAATACACACATGATATGCCTAGAAATTCAGATGCAGTGCCTCCTAGGATCCCATGAAAATAGATTATTATTTTGTGATATCCCCCTCACATGCCATCCTTGTATTATGGACAGTCCCAGACAAGTCTCATGAGATCTTGCGAAGTCTATTCAATAGGAATCATAATCTATTGAAGGAACCTAGAAATGTTAACCTGATGACATTAATGATTATTTTCATGTCCATAGGATTTGGAAGGACCCCATTATTTATATATAAATCAACAATGGAGGAATTTGCAAGATGATCTTGTGGTCAGTAAAAACATGTGGCACCCCTAGAATGACTTAAAATAGGAACATGAGAAACTTCTAATGTTGAACCCCTCCACTAAATCCATCCTAGATTAACACAATATGAACCACGAAAAGTGGTGAATAAATGGGGTGTATATTCCTATAAACCCCCCGCCCTAGTATGCTAAAAAAGAATTTATATGGATAGACTAACTCTTGGATCCTCATTTGGTCACACCCAGGGATTCGAGCAGATTTATCAGAGTATCTGATCATGTGACATGGATTTTTTTTCAATCCAGTAAGATCATAGGAAAAAAATATATATATCACAAAGCATGTATGAACACATCACATGATCACTAGTAGATAACACAACTAACTTTTAGTCTTTTAAACTATGGAAATCCCACATATTTTCTAAAACATGTGAGAATTAAACAACACAACAATAAATAATTATTTAGAATATTCAAAAAAACATCTTTAAATAGACTAAAATATGGGAGACATATAAAAATAACACATATTATTATCCTTATACACTTCAAATGAACCAGTCGGGTCATGTGAGAACACAAAACATGTCACCCAGGTCATGTGACACTATATTGATAAACTATTTTTATAAATAGAAGTCCTCTGGACAAGTCATAGAATGTCCCAAGGCACCACCTCAGAATGCCACCCAAGTATTGTTAATCCTTTAGAGATATTCATCCAAACCATGTGGTATCCTAAAAAAATGTCTTCCAACTCAAATAATAGCCATTGTACATGATATTTGTGTCTCATGATGGCATCTAGGAAAGTCAAATGGTTTTACCAATGTTATCCTACCATTCTTGATAGATCACATGATAACCTCTAGAAATTTTAGTCTGGATCAGTCATCCCCCTCTAGACATGTCATATAGACACTTGTGAATCCATCCAAGTGTGTAAACCATATTCTATGATGACACTTGGGAATGTTAGATGGATTATACGATGACCTCCAAAAATGTCTAGTAGGGTCATGCGATAGATTCTAGGGTCATCCAGATATGTCGTGTGTTGTCTTCCAGACACATCACCCTTGATCGTGTAGTGGCAATCAAGCATTCCATCTAGGATATATAATATCCCTCAATCATTAGAACTAGATCATAACATTGACATTGGATACTTTCAAAATATAAAAATCCATATCCTTGCATCCCTTAACATGTCAAACAAAAAATTAAGGCATGTCATGAATGAATTCAAGAAGGCCATGAAAAAAATCAAGCCAGATCAAATGGTCATCCCAAGACTCCATAACATATTCCATTCTCTCTTTATAATCACTGATGTATAATTAAATGTAAGTGTTTGAGACCAAATTAGTTGAACTATGAGGGCTATGATTCATTTAAAAACCATGTTTTGTAAGACTTTTTCTTAAGGTCTATGCTCAAACTCAAATGGAAATCCACCATAGTGTAATTCCTACAATGTCTATATCATTTTACCCTTCAGGACCCTATCATTTCCATGCACTGATCATTTTCCCTCATCCACTAATGGATTGATAACATAGTTGAAAGTAAAGGACTCTAATTTATACCATAACTAGGATACATAGGATGTATTCCTATTTCTTGTGAATAAACTCAAATGGGCATCCATCTAAGTGTAAGTACCACTATGTCTCCAACAGTTTAACCATCATGACCTAATATTTTCCACATGGCGATTACTTTCAGTCATCCGCCAACACATTGAGAACTCAGATGAAACATAAGAACACAAAATCCTTCCGTAACTAGGACACATTAGAAACCATATGATGGCCCAAGACCAAGCTCAAATGGGAATACACTTCAGTGTATGTCCCATCATGTCTCTGACATTTCAATCATCAGGACCTAATCATTCTCATTGTATGGTCATTATAACTCATCCATTAGGCAATTGAGAAACCAACCATCCTACAATGACTCTAATTCCTGCTATAACCGTTATACATAGGACACGTTCATTGGGTAAGATCTCTATATTAATAAATACCAAATGTTTTCTTATTAAAAAATTCCAAAATTGAAATGCAGTGAGATTAATTACTTATTATCCCTTATTTAACACATCCAACATGGTTAAAAAGATCTTAGAGAGTTATTATTTTCATGAAATTCACATCATAAATCTCAATTATTTATGGAAATCTCACTATTTAATCCCCAATGAGTGGAATATTGTAAAAATTTCCCATATATCAGCATCTACCTTGGGTCCAGTTCCAAATGCATAAATGAACTATGATAACTATGATTCCTACTATAAACTGGACACACTACATGTATCCTCAAATATCAAGCTCAAAAATATGGTTTTACATGCAATTAGATATATCTTTTAGACATTTCATTAAACTACATTGGATTAACAAACAAAACATATTCTTATTCATGCAAAATATAAGATATGTAGGATGGATCATTATTGCTCAATCTACACCTCGAAATATTAACTTCCTCCGAACATAATATAAAATTATGATGTTCATGTTTATAGGTTTTTTGCATATAAGATGATATGTTTTACTATGATATAGCTTAAGAACATCATATACATATATATAGAATCAATATTGAGATCCCCCTTTTAATTTATTTAATAGGAGTGAACCTACAATCATTTTTTAGGGTAACCTGTCCTATATCTGATATAAAATGAGATTATTGAGTATATATTAAATCTATAAGAGAGTCATGAAGAATGAAACAATTCCCCTCAAAAGATTGAGATGATCACAACCCCCCATCCTCTTGACCAGTGTGACCTACTATGTTTCGTTGGGTCTAAAACCCCAAATGATGACCTATCATTAGAATGTATGTTTGTACCGAGTTATAGATGTGGGAACTATAGTGTGTTTTTAATTATGAATTAAAATGGTAACCATATGTCAATTATTTCAATACACTTTTATGACCCCTTACCCACAATAAACAATCAAGACTAACTAAATGCACATAGTGGTCATCTGTTTTTTGTCAAGAAAAAAATGGTGACGCAAATATGAATATCCCAAGTTTAAAATGATTGGGTTATTATCCATCATCCTATTTTTTTTACACACTATCTGAAAAAATGGTTAACCCATTGTGAAAATATCAAATGAAAAATGGTTTTGTTATTTCCCATTAGGGTAAAGTTTCACATTGTATGAAAGAAAATGGTAAACCTGATATGAAACTATCAAACAAGAGAATGATTAGTTAACAATTCATAAAACCACTTTTTTTCCTATCCTTAAAAAAAGATAATAATACTGACATAAATATTATATTTGATCCTCTGTAAATGGGGTTCTCCTCACATAAGTTCATCCTCTCTATGAAAATTCCATGTGAGAAGAACGGAATAATACAAAATAAATGGTAAATTTTTTTAACCAGTCATATATAAGTGAGAACATCATGCCTATGATATTTCACTAATCACTAACCATGTTCCTTGTTTTATTCATGATTTTAGATACTAATCTCATTATAAACAACACAATATGAGATAATTTCATCATTTATGACCGCTTTGGAATTTCGTCTATGGATGCAACTCCTAGAGGACACAAAATGACTTCACATTAATGAATACATCAACATCTTGTGTCGAAAAAAATGGTCAAGGAGTGCCATTGAATTGGTACAATACCTACCCTAAATCCTTCATACGACTATCTCTAAGCACAAAAGATGATGCATCTAGAACATTGGTTGAATTCTTCAGCAAAGACAATCACCCTCATCTCCACAACCAAACACTTTAGGAGATTATCGCTAGAGCATGAAAATCACCCCATTCAGTATCTGATAAAGGTATATCATGGAGTAAATTATGCCTACCATACATTTACAGTGTTTTAAAGGATGGATCATATTGATCACCAAAACTAGAACCATTCCACTGGTACTTATATTTTTCCTATTGAGGGTAGCACCTGATGAACTACCACCTCTGATGCCCTTGCATGAACAACAAGGAAGACACGTTGGAAAAAGGAGAGGACATACTTACTATAGTTGTATCATAACCCCACTCATGTTGATGATGTATTATGACATATTACATCAGTGACCAGCAAGAAGGATCATATACATTCTCACTCAGAACAGGTCTTCATGCATATTTCTATAACCGGGATGGGTGAGGTGCATATCTCTACCCCCATGCATGAAGTCCATCAGCATATGCTGGTGTTGAAATGAAGATAGAAGTGGGATCATATCCCCCACATAAATCTATGACATCTTCTTATATGTAGTTTAGATAGTAAATGTTTATTCTTATATATATACACACACTTTGATAAAATTCCATTACATCATAGGTACAACTAAATTAATCTCTAGTTTATTTTGGAACTGGTAAATATATAGGGACAATTTCATACTCAGATATTTATTATCCACATGGATCAACATTCTGATCATTATGAAAAAAATATTATTGTAGAAAGATAACATTCTTTCCCCCATACAAGAGGATTAAAAAATAATTTTGTAATGTATGAGGCATTAGACTGGGCTCATATTCCTGTTCCAACTGAGGCTCACTAGGGGAGAGTGGAACATGCCTCAGAATAGGGGAACATTCGTGTCAAATAAGCTAGGAATCATTTCCCAAATCCCTAGTTTTGGGATCATATACCTATTATAGATATGTCTCACCAAGTTATTGGGTCACATCCCTTAGAACATGCTCATATTCCCATTAAAGAAGACTTGTAGAATACTCCAAAGGCCTAAGATTAGGCTCATAACCCCATTATGGTCGGGGCTAATTTGGTGAGAATATAACATTTCTCATGAAAAGTGTATATTCATATAAGTTTGTCTTTTGGTAACATTCCATCAAATCAAAGAAGTTGTGCACATGTATCTACTTCCAGTGATGAATGACTGCACTTGGATACTTCTTATGAAATAACGGGGGAGGGTCATATCCCATCTACAATTCAAGAGGTCCATCATATTTTTCCATTGGGGGATGCATATTTATATCATTCTCATATTCTTTTTTCAAATACAACATTCTAAGTTAGATTGGATCATTCCATGGGCCAGGCTCATATTTCTTCCATAAAAGACCATATGTACATTCCAAAGGGTAAGTATCAGTATCACACTCATAATCTACCAATGTCTCCCCATGTAAGAATGAAAAATTCATCATGAAAGGTGTGTATTTAAATTTATAATAAGGTTGGTCACTGGTATAATCCAAAATCTTATCAATTATCAGATTATACTCCCACAACACTAGATATCTATCAATAAGTTCCAAAAAAGGTCACATCAGAGGCTCATTTCCATGAAGATCTTCAAATTACTGGTTTTCATATTCGGGCCACACCATATAACAATACCCATATTCCTAAACCTCTCAATAATAGTTTCCTTGAGGTTTTTTTAGAGACATTTTAAACACTATAAGGGTGTTTAAAGTCTTCAATTGAAGAATACAATGATTATTTCCATGATAGTTCACCTTGAGGTGTTGTGGAGATGGATCACATGGACCCTACTCCTAGCATCTATTGTCTTCAACCTCTCTTGGATGATATAACCCAAAATAAATAATATCATCCCCTTTACTAGATACCTTCACATAAATAGGTGTTCAAAAATCATATCACATCATTTAGATAGGTTCTCAAAAAATAAGGATCAACAACATATATTTCCCAATAAGCATCTTGTAGAACTCTACTCGGGATTGTAGGTACCCCAAAAATCACCTTCTATGGTCTGACTAGATAATGGTGTGTAATTATAATGAAATTGATATTGACATAGATATGTGGAGAGATTCATCTGTAAACCACCTAATCACCATTTTTGTCCCCTTCCAACCAATTACTATGAGGTCTCAGATGAGATAGAAATGGAGTGAATGCCTTATAGACACCATATTGTGAGGGTTTGTCATCAGTGAATGGATGCTAGACATCTCACATATCCTTCATATGAATATCACCTTCAACTCATCAATACATTCTGTTGTTATTTAGAAATGGATAACTTTTTTATGGCCAAGAACCCATGAGTGGATGAGCATGCCAAAATCATATTTATTATTTGTCACTACATCTGGAAAAAAATCCAATGACTGAACTGGAGAGCATCACCAGACATGAATATCCATGGATGGAAGATTTAAATAGAATTTCACTTCTCTATGTCATGATAACAATGAAAAGTTAAGATATGGTGTCTTTTAATGTTATATCTCTTCATAAAATATGAGGTATGGGAAACAAATTAGCCATTTGGTCACTAAAATTGAATTTACCTACATCAATGATCCTGAAAAATCATGAATGGTGGGAAAGTATAGCTAGAATATCATTAAAATAGCCTCATCAAAGAAAAAATAATGAATTTCAGACCCCGATGATGAAATTCTGATCAACTGGAAAACATCACAGAAATAATGATTCCCACAATGGGGTTACATTTCACCAATATCTTATGTGTGAAACACTATGTTGCATCAAACATGATGCAATAGTATCTTCGATATCTTCCACCTAGTGGAAAACCCATCCTATAGGGTTGGGTGAATAACTACCCCCACCTCCACCCATCATATTGTCAATTCCCAATAAGATTCATGTTATATAGGTAGAATATAAAACAAAATCCAATCCAACTTGGATAGGGGAATTAATATCTCTATTTTCTTCAATAGGATTAACATTCGATGATAGGGTCTTGGGGAAATAAATGGTGAATATTGATAAACCAAAACACACTAGACTAAGGGAATTTCTATCTCAATGACTATCCCGTGACTCACAAAATCCCTAACAAGAAACCATGGGTCCTTAAAAAAAAGATCAATTCATTCTAAATTTTGACATGAATAACCCCCATCCCATAAGGAAGATGGAAATTTCATTATCATCATCACAAAATTAGATTCAGTCTTATATAGTTTGGGAAGTAAATATCGATCGTCAACATCCCATCTATCCCCCCTCCCACAAGAAAAAACCTATGAAGTTTGGAACATATTAAATAGTCATGAACTAAAGCTCCCTCATGGTCAATACTCAAATACCAAGATCAGAGGTGTGTATGGGGAAGAAAATCAGACCCTACTAGCCACACAATCCAAAATGACCTAGTATTGAATAGGGTTTGATGAATGTCCCTGATAATGGTAGTGAATAATCTTCCTATTTCATTGAAAGTAATGGGTCAAAAACTGTTTCCCAATATGACTCTATGTGTTTCATCACTGTAAACACAATAGATATGGTGAATCAAGATGAAAATGAATAGGGTTATATCATGGAATATGTACACTAAGATCAGGGTGATCTAGCTGATCCAAATGAGGTTTCATGAACTCAAAACCAATGTAGGAAAGAAAATATAGCACCTTCTAATGTCAAGTTTCCACCTATCTATAGGAACACTATGAAATAAAAATGAAAATAGAGGATACATCTCAATCACAACACAAATGAGTTGAATTTCCTTTCACAGAGTAACATTTGTCAAAATATGTGAGTGAGGTACAAAATCTCATACAACTCTTTGAAGAGATATCTTAGGGTAATATTCCCACTGAGAATCTTTTTTAGGATGAGGAAAATATTCATCCTCAATTAAAATATGAACCTTTAGGTGGATGGGTATCTAAACATCTGACTATATATGGATCGAGGTAGCAAGTCTACATAATTGAGAATGTGAAAAATTAGTAGGACTTCCCTCTATGGTAGTGATAACCTTCCCTCCATCGGGAGATCAGTCATTATTATTCTGAATTGAGAATCAGTAGTAGACAAAGGGGGGACACGTCATTGACCCCCATACGATACTTGTATATGGGAGGTGTCTTAGAGAGTTCTGCCCCTAGAATTTCATAACATTATTGATTTCATGGAATCATCAATAGAATCCTTGGAAGAGAGATGCACACCAACGCAACCTGAGAGGTAGCCATATCTTGAGTGAGTGGTCGATATTCTTCCTCTACCAAATTTTTTCATTCCATGAATTACTACCATTGATGGTGTAGGGGGCTCTATACAACATATCAAACACTTCTTATCCCAATTTGGTCTGATGATGGGCCCTTGAGATCAGTGGTTGGAAATAATTTCCAAGTGTTTTGAAAAAACTCTGATATGGGAAACCATTGTTTGGTACAACAAACTTCTAGAATGATCCATTGAAGGATTTTATGATTTTTTCATTAACTCCTAATCATGCTCAACACCACATCAATAAAATATAAAATTGTCAACCTCAAATACTGAAAAAATAAAAAATAAAGGGTTCTTGGTTTCATCTCAAAATAAAATGGTTTAACTTATTCACACTAAATCCTTATCTCACAGGAGTAGTTTATAAAAAAGAGTAATGAAAATATTTGGCGAGATTTACAAACACCTTTGAATACAATTGTCAATCCAATATGGTATTTTGAGTTTTTAGATGTTAAAAAATGTCTCAAGGATGGAATTCAATCAACCTAATCCAAATCATGACTCATGACCTTCTTATAGGGGAAATGTTTATTCAATTAATAGGATCCATCTATCATTATCAAGCTGGAAGCACTGCCCATTCAACCACCTAGGCATGGCCCAAACTCTACATCACCTCATATCGAGTGGTGACAACCAAAAACTCACCCTCGGTTAGTAGAATTTAGAAATTAGGGACACCCAGAATTTGAGTAATGGATGATTAAAAAAAATTCATTCAAAATTGAAAAATTAATAGATTAAATCGCGGTGTCCATGAAAATATCCATCATTAGCCATCACAGCCTAGGAATCTCGATAAGTTCAACCTCACTGACCATCCCAACTACTACCCTTTCATAGATTTCTATATGATCATGTATTTAATGTATTTGTCTTAAAACACATCCATCAAGTAATGTTTTATTTTGGATAGGTTGTGGTAGACAACTCCTCTGGGCAGTAAGTCTGCATAACCATTTCCAAGTTAGATGAGGATTGTGATTGAATGAATGTTCCATCTCGGTATGATTAAAAGATAATCAACTTGATGTCTCAAAAAATATAAGACCAAGCTCATGAATACCAGAGAGAATATCTAAAAATACCTACAATAGATCCTCCACCTAGGGAGGAAACATCAGACATTCCTCCCAATGGTGGACACGGACATCGAAATTAAAAAAAATATACGAGTAATATTTTTCTCCAACCGAAACTCTACCTCTTGTAGATTTCTTCCATGTGACTCCTAATTTATGGGAACTACCCCCCCCCCCAAAGAAAAAATCACTGAACTAATAGCACAAATTTGGTTTGGTATACATGATACAATTGGAAGACCCCATCAACATTGAGGAATATATCTCAAGATATGAGTTTCCCACAACTGATTGGTGAATGAAAAGTTGTATGCATAAAAATTGAGGAACATGAGAAATAAAGGTCATGGTCGAACACAATATTTCATTCAAATTATCAAATAACAAATACATTCCACTTATACACATTTTAATGTGATCAAGTAGGCTCAAAAGTGGCATCGAGGTGTCCCTGAACCCTGTAGTGGTCACCCATATCTACCTGTCTTACATGAAATCCATGTGAGAGTGTGATTGTCTGATCACCCCATAAAATGTGGAAGTCTGGGGGAACCTATGACACATGATGCACATTCACCCTCTACCTTTCCAAAATCACTAGGACTATCCAGCTCAAATTCTGAGATTCTTGAGCCACATGACAAAAAGATGGACCTTGTCACTCGATGTCGACCTATGCCATAAACATTTGACATTATAAAATGTCTAGTGGTACACATAGACATTCTCTAAATTCTAGATGAAATCCTTAATTCAAAAAACCCCATTTATTCACTTGTTTAAACCCTCTAATTTCCACAAGAGTTTGATACATAAGTTAGAACAACAAAAATTTCTCAATAAGAGTCCATGACATCATAATTCCATGTCTACATACCATTAACTAACCGTCATTAGGAAGATGTAATCCAAGGGAACATCATTCCCCTATATATTTTGGACTGACTCAATAAGATATAAATCCCAAGGGATATAGAAAATAATGTATTGGGGGTGAATCTCATCCCAATTCAAACCCTCCGACCTCAGGGACATAGTGACGGGAGCCTATCTCCCACAAATATGACAATTCAAGGGTATGATAATGGTGAGAAAAGACATATTAAGAAGATAAATCTCAAAGACTAGTATGGGCAACTCCCTTATAATTCCATGCTTATATCTATTCAGTAAGACACCTCATACAATATCTTTCTTAGAAGGCCCCGGCTCCACATCCACATAGTGGTAGATTAAAACTTCCATCAGTGAATAAAATATCTCACCAATGGAATGTTAGACCTACTACATGATGATAGTTCCCCAATTGAGACATGTTGAGACACATATTCTGAAGCAGGTTTCTATAAAAAGGAAATAAACAAATGGTGGATGATGATTTGTCGGTTGCATCCCCTAATGTCTTGAGGAGTACCCTTGAAAATAATTTGGGAATTCTCAAAAGTTTCTATGTGCTCACCATAAATCTAGTTGATTTGATTGTCTTGACCCTAAATGTCCATGTTCCTCAAATACCTAATGATAGTGAAAAAAATTATCTAAAATCTCCATGAAATGACTCATAAAATAGGAGATTATGACACCTATTCTCATTGAATCTATCCCCGATATTGATAGCGAAGCCCCTAGATCACCAACTATTTATGAGAATTACTCCATAGACTCAGTGTGTAAGATGATGAGGATGACCTCAAGAACACTCCTCCCATATTCGAGGAAGGTGTATCCAATACCATTCATGATATCAAGTATGTGATTTTTAGAAAATAATATGTCCCATATTTCACAAAAAATAGTGTCACTATACCATCGAAGAGAAGGAAATGAATATTTTATTTCAGAATAAACACGAATATGTGTTTTCATGGAACTATAATGAAATTCCTAGAATGAATACATATGTGGATTCACAACAACTAAGCTTATCCAATGGTTATCATGAATTCATGTAGGAATCAAAGAGGATGTGCCCCTCTCATTCCACTAATGAAGATGCATAAGATAAAAAATTGATCAAATACAACATTGCTCTAAAATAGGGATACGCAAGATGAATCACCAGCATAATCCCTGTCAAGAAAATGAATTGGATGATTAAGGTATGAAACAATTCTAGAGACCACAAATTGAAAGTCCCAAATGACGATTTCCAATTGAAAATCACATATCTTTTGATTAATGAAACTAATGGATTACAAACCCTTTCCTTCATGGTAGGGTATTGGCGGTACAATTAGATAAATACAACACCTGAGGATGAAGAATCCACTGCCTTCAAAGTGCCTCAGAGGATATTTTTCTATCAAGTCAGGAAAATTTTATTATAGGACACTAGAAACAGTTATCAACATTCTATGTATCATATCATTAAGTTATTCTGGGTAAGAATAGATGAATATTATATCAAATACATAGTGGTAAAGCCCAGAATGTGATGTGATTGCATCACATATCTCCAAATAGTCATCAACAAGCTAAAACAACACATTCGAAATTTGAATCCACTAAAATTTTCATTTATGGTAACATCATTTAGGTTCCATTTATTTTTGGTATTCCACCATGAAATAGAGGTCTCCCTAGAGAAGGCTAGTGAAATATTATAAATATCACCTTTGAAAAATATCAAATAACTAAGGAAGATATAAGGGGACCTCTCCTAAATTCAGTGTTCCATATCCAACCTGGCTGATAATTATCCCCCCTTCACTAGGATAATTAATAACGGGACCACCTATAAGTGGGAAAATGACTATCAAGAGGCCTTCAAAGGTTTCATGAATTATTTATTACACCCAACAATTTTGATGCCTTCGTTAGAAGGGAGGGTAATGATCATATATGTGACCACTATGGAATGCTCACTGAGAGCCCTAATCACATAGATAATTGTTGTGGGGAGGGCTAAAAGTCTCTACTACCCAAACCAAACTATTGTTTCTAATGATACATGATTATATGATGTCGAGATTAACTTCCTAGTGTTCCTCTTCTTTGTGAAAAATATATGGTAATAAATAAAGCACCACAATGTTTATATGGTCTCTTGTATTGACCTGATAAAGTATATACTTCGCCATTCAATATTGAATTTGGTATTGGCCCAAATGGTGATCATTCCATATTAATATGAAATTTATTTTTTATCATATAAATTAGTGAAAGGGAAGGTCATAGATGATTTCTTTGTAGCACATATTTCCCTGGAGAATGCACCTGTCGACACAGAGATTCTTGATGAGGAGGTCTAATATGCCCATGACACTCACCAGACACGGGAGATGTATTTTTATGAAACCTCAAAAAGTACTATTGGAAAAATGATGGGAAACCCAAAGCTCAATCAGGATTGGTTATGGATGGTATTTGTGTATTCAGACAACATATTTTTACCATATTCTTTCTCACTATCCCAGGGATTCATGAATAATGTGGTTGGTCGCTGGCAAAGAAGTAGCCATACATATTCCTATAGAATACCTAAATATCAATAAGTATTTTGAACTACTGATAAACACGATCAATAGGTAATATTCCCTATATAAGGAATAGTTGGCCTCCCACACTAGTTATGTCAGGGAACTAATCGAATAATTTCCTTTTGAGCCCATATTGCATCATGATCCCCAATCACATGATGATCATGTTCATGCAGTAGATAATAATTATTGTCGACCCTAATTAGATGGGAGAGATATTTCATATCACACACTATATAATGGTCTTATCAATAATCATTTTCAATACGGAATAAATCAATAGGGTCAACACCTCCCCAGAGCAAGAAGAACCATAATACGCCCAAAGATGGATAATGTCTATAATCATATATATCTAAAATGGACTCTCCTGATTGATTGAGATGGAAGGGAACAGATTCAGTGTCATGTAATGAACATTATCCTGCATAGTGGTCCAAATAAAAAAGACCATCTAAAAGAATGGCTTCAATAGATTCTTCACCGTATTCATTTCAAGATAGATTATCACTATCATAAAATAAGTCTCTATAAGGTCCTGTAACAATCATCAGTATATGACCAGGTCCTCCCACCAAATCAATATGATAGGTTATTACCGGACTTTTTGTAATTCACTATGAAATTTCTTTCATTGAATATCAATGAAAAATTCATATATAAACCATAAAAATATTTACATATAGCTAAATTTTCATGGCCATTATCTATTTATGGAATGGATTTTGTGGGTCTATAGCCCCCAACCACTGATTAGTAGTTCAGGTACATTCATACTACAATGAAATTATATTCCAAATCAAAGGAAGAAATAAACCTCAATGACCTCAGAATGCATAATATCACAAACTTCTCATTGTACCATATACTATCCAGGTTTGGAGTCCCAAACATAATATTTATGGAAAACAAAACCGTTTTTTGTTCGAAAGAGATTATGAAATTGTACCCATAGTATAATATCAAGTATAATCACTCATATCTCTATCATATTGTGATAAATGGATAGATATAGGTCTTCAAAAAGACACCATAAAATATTCTCTAGAATATTGGTGAACCAGAATAGGAATTTCAAGCTGAAAAAACTCTTGAATGATTTATGGGCCAACCACACCACTTCGCGTACCTATACACAAACAACACTATATTCATTGCTTTATGGGTCTAAAGTAGTGTTAACAATAGAATATCAGCCTCCCTCACACCTAATATCCATTTTATTAACCACTATTTGATGACGAGTAATCGGAAAAGAAGCTAGATGAATGGGAGAACCATAAGGGAAATAAGTTGTGTCCATTTCACAACCATGAAGTCCATTCTAATTAGATAACATAATCTTTTAATTAAATGGTTTTCTTCTATTCATTCCACTAAAGGGTGGATGTTTTTGGATCTAAAGACCCCAATTATACTAGGTATTAATCATCTGATACTGTAACCCAAATGGTAAGGGCCTTACATTATATATAATGTCTATCACATCAGAACATACTTGTTCGACACAATGAATGGGGAACATGTCACACCACATTCCAATGCATGGTTTCTCAAGAAATAAATTTCATAGTTGTACTTAAATGATAATTTTCATACTTTTGGGATTTTTATAGAAACAACATCATCCAAATCACCTAATATTACACTATAAAAACTTATTATTGTAAGAAAGACGTTAAAAATCACATAATATCTCATCATGGTTAAATAACATTAAAATATACATGATTATCATCACTAAATGATGTTAAAATGCACAGGAAGAACTATTTCACTAAAAACACACAAAACATAAGCTAGACATGTGTAAAAGAAGAATAAAATGGCCACATCCCCAAGTGATTGTTTGATCCAAATATGAGATCTCTTCGTATAATAACTATATGTGGGTTGATTCCTACCATCAGATGATATATTGTGACACAAGATCCTCTTGTCTTGGGCCCATCCACAATATTCATATTAATTCATGTTGGTTTGTCCTCATCCTAATCTCATGACGTTCAAATAAACAAATTTTTTTTATCATTGTGATGCAAAAATTCATGGTTCTGTTGTGTTACTTCCCTTTCACATCAAGTGAACCTTGTGATCACTATATGAAGTTGAACTCCATTGATGATGTTCTTACCATATGAAATTAAACATTATAGGTTTCTTGAACTATGTATGAATTGATTTGATTTTCCAATGTGATATGTAGGGATGCCTCAATCCTATATCTTGTTCTGTAAACCATATGATAATAAATTCTTTTATCCTATCATTAATTTCCATGCATGGTGAAATGAACCATCTCTATTTATTTTTCTATCACAAAAATCACATAAATCCTGAAGGAAGAAATTTTTTTAATGGAATACCCAAAAAAATAGTCATAACAACTCAATATAGGTTCATCATAGTCTTGAATACAGGTTTTAAATGTTATACCATGAGTCCTCAAAACATGATATTAAACATCATGTATGATTTTTTAATGTTACAAAAAAATTTCACATCCCTCTGGAATTCACTAGAGGGAAATACTATTAAGAGGATTGGCCTCCTACTAGACCACTGTCCTGATGAACTATTTGTGACTTGATTATTATTATCATATGATACATAGTAATGCCCTAATTATCACTCTCAGTACCTTTTATAGCTAATATAAAAAATTCTCCATATGAGCACATATTCCAAACATTCATTGGAAGTCAATTACTCCAGAAATATATATGGATTGATTCTTGTCAATATATATATAGTGACACCAATACATCAATAATTGGCTATAGACACATTAACCCTTTTAATGTCGGGAAGAAAACAACCATTCTATATGGAATTTAATAGCACAGTTCCTCAAGAACTACATGTGATTTGATACATTACATCCTAGGACACATAGTTATGTACAAAACACAATCCAAGGTCCCAACTATTACAATAAAACAAAAATTTCAACTCCATCTATGGTCTAGGAATGTCTAGAGTGTTTCCCATTCATGAATTATATGGGTATGGATTCCTCCCTTCATAGAAGCATAATTATGAATAGATATCCCATCGTAGGCCTGACTGCAACAATAGGCGGAAACAATACACCCCAAACTTCGTAGGCTTTGAGTCATTGAAGATCATTTTACATATCTAAGAGTCAAATATAATGTCTATTGAACAAAATATTCTTGATTGATAGTATAGTAAAAGTAATCTGGGTGAAGATAATAACACACACGTTACCTGATGAAACTAACCAGAGTAAAAGAAGGAAAATATAGAGAGTGGACAATAGGTAAGAGTGTGATCATACATTCCTGAATTGGGTAGGGTGAAGGAATTTCACAAGACATACTTGGGATAACATAACATAATGAATGAAGTTTCATGAGACCTACATGGATGTAGTAATCATAGTGGTGGGGTTTTATGTAAGTGTTACATGATCCATAATCAACTGATGGAACCTAGGTGAAATTTTTTATTATTACCAAAGTGATGGTACCATGGATAAAGGTAGTATCAAGGTAATTAATTCTTGGTGGGTCTTTGAGATAGTTAAATCTATTGGATTATCATAATCGATTCCTAATGAACGTAATCAAGGAATATATTTTTGATGAATTGGAAGTGACATTTAAGTCATTAAAGTATGAAATATTGAATTTTAATAATGGATCAAGGAGAAGTTGATAAAAGTGAGTAAAGGGGGTACTTGGTTAGCCATGAATAATATTATAAAATTAATGAGCATTGTATTAATTGGAAATATCTATAAAATTATATCTACTAAAATACTGAATATTAGTTTATTCTTCTAAACTAGAACAAAATCATTTTTATTTTCTTTTGACTAGGGCATTGTAGTGAACCATGTAAATTTTATTATACCATATTTTCCTGACAATATTTTCTTTCGAAGGGAATATATAGATAGATATGTTAGGTTTAATTGGTTACTTATTATGTGGGGATAGCATTTAGTATATAAAATATAAATGTTTCTCATTTTGATTCACTACACATGTTTTAGGGTTTTTTAGTTTGGAATGAATTGTATCCAATATGAGTTAATAAGTGTTTAATTTTTCAGTTTACACACTTCAATATAGAGTGCATAGTGTATTTTAAAACCATTTTTTTGTTTGATTCAAAACGTTTCATGATTTTGGAGAATAAGATGACCTACCAATTATGATAAACCAATCATAAGGTTTCTTTAAAAAACATGGCATACATGTATAAAGAATAAATGAATTTTTCAATACTAAGGCCAACGCATAAAATGATTTATCTAGATCTTAGTCTAATTAGATCTATATAATGTTGATAGTAATATACAGTGGTATGAACATATTAGGAAACTATATAATAAACATAAATGAAATAACAGTGTGAAGGAATAGAATATTTATGTTCTACACAATAATTTTGGATATATAGAAATGTATCCAGATGAAAATGAAGATAAATTATTCAACAAATCCTCTATGATCAATGGGTTATTCGAATACTCAATGAATAAAATTGAATGTTGATATTATAAGGATTTTCCTATGATAGATTCTACCTCTATATAATCAAAAAAATTTCATTCTTGGACAAATGAATTTTTCCATGTTATCTTTAGTAAAATTCGTTATGTACTATGGTGGTTTAAGAAATGTGACTCTAACTAGAAGAGAGATCATATCAAATCAATTTATAGATTTATTTTATTACTGTAATGTATAATAAAATTTCAAAAAATATTGATAAGGAATAACATGTGGATGGTAATTAATCTCTATTTTGTATAGAAAATTAAATAGGGGGAAAGTAATTTTGGTAAACTAACTCTACATTGTTTTTTAGTGTTGTAGATTTGAGAAAATTGAAACAAAATATTAAATAATACCAAATGAATATTGAGGTAATATAAATGTGTCACTAAATAAATGAATTATATTTCACTCTGAAAGAGTATTCATATCTTGTTATCTATATTTAATGAAATTTCAATGGATAATATTGGAATAGTATGAAAATTATGATAATAATGAATTTATAGTTGACTTGGAGGTAGAGTTAAAAATTGATAAAGATGTCTAAATTATGGTTAATATTGAAATGGAATAACATAAATAATAAAATGAAAATTAACATGATGTAATATAATTTATAATTTTATAAACTCATGGACCCTAAGAATATCATGATATTTAAAGAATAAAATATCCAAATATTAAAGTATTTCTAATGAATATTTTGAATATGTGGATCAAGATTAAGATAAGATTGACCAATTTTAATAGCATATATTTGATAATTTAGAAAATATAGTGATCTTACAAGAAGTTGTTAAATTAATATGAAGATTGAATGATAGTATAAAGTTATTTGTTACAATAAAATGAGTTTAAAAGAGATATCTGTGATGATTGGAGATTATAAAGAATATGTTGTCATAATTTTAAAAGAAAATTGAATGAAATATATTATCTAGAAATTGAAATATGAAGATTTCTTTTGAGAGGATCAACGATAGAGGAATATTAGAAATAGTAAATAGAGTATAAAATGAGTTAGAAAAAATTTTAATTGAATAATGACCTAGGTTATTGTGTAAAAGTGGTTTATATTTCTAGTCCAATTCATCAAAAAAATAATATTAATGATGAAAAATAAATGGGAACATATGGTTGATGATGTTGGTGTCAACAATAATACATTTTTTGAAAAGTTAAATCTTGATATATTTAAAGGAAATCATAGATTTATATACACTTCTCAGTATTCAATGCTCAATAAAAAACAATGTATCTCTTTCACGGATTCAGATAATTGGATAAATAGAAGGGACATGATATCTTTTATTTTTAAATATTAATCATATGAAATTATTTTCCACAACATATTTAAATGCGAATAGGTGAGGAGTTATTTGAATGTGGAAACACTATGAAGTGTAATTGAAGACCTATTTAAGACTTGATTTGACCCCCTATATAATAACATAATGAAAAGATTACAAATTATTTTTTGATGTAATATTTTATTTTAATGGGAACATATAATATTTTTATGAAAAATTTACAGAATATTTAATTAAACATACAAATTATTCCTAATATAATGTAGAACATAAAAATATTTTTAAAAAACTGTATCAGAAAATCAAAATTATATACATGTTCATAGTCATGAAGGAATAATTTATTCTAATTGAAAATGATTCATGACCACAAAAGAGATATGTGGCCATAATGGAATCATGTTCCCTCCCCATAAATGATGTCTGGCCATAAATAAACTAAAAAATCTCCATGGTATTTTATGGGAAATTTCCCTTTTTTACTTATTTGGTTTTATTATAATATTGATTCTAATCATAATGGTATTTAATTTTGATCTGTAAGTATTATTTGGATCCAATATCAGTAAAATTGATGATTTAATATTGTAAATTTCCATTGGCTACTAGTTTTCAACATCCATGGTGATTTATAGGGAAAGAACTCATACGATTAATTCTAAAAGGTGTTTATTTTATGGAAACTAAATTTCTCCATAATAATATATAAATTTCATAATATTCCCCCAATTGGGTGTTCTCACCATCATATTCCCAGAATGTGATAACTTTTTTATGAATCTTACTTTCCCATGGTTTGAGGAAAAATGTGTAATATAGAGATACCATTTACATTATTATTGAACATAAAGATACTTTACTAATAACACATGAATAATGTCATGTGAGTGAGGACTGTATCATAGATTCTATGGAAAAGATAATGGGAAAATATTTTTATTGTAAAAAATATTCCCCTATGAATAAATTTCTTTCAAATGAAAAATGATAAAATTTTATGGTAATATAGTTCAATTTTTAGTATAATTGATCATATTATATGAATTAGGAGATAACTCTCCAACGAGTGGATACTCATGAAGAAGATATTTTCAACTCAATGATTTCAGCATTTGCTAGAGGAATAATTGTCTCATGGATGTTGACATCTCAAAATTCATTGATATGAAAAAATAAAGGGATTGATGGAGGAATATTTTGAACATTGCATTTGTATCTTGGCCTATAATCAGATATTTGTACATTGTCACACATCCCACGAGAATATGAATAATGATATCAAATGATCATAATGCAAGGCTCTATTAAGATAAAAAGCAAGCACATGAGATAAGAAAATGGTTTTATTCATGTAATGAGATATTACAGAATCCCTAACATGAACTGGTAAAAATAGTTATCTTATACCTATATGACTCATATGTAAGATAATAATATCGTTTAGAAAAGAGAAATATAATTAGTTTAAGATAGTATATGTTGGACCATTTTATAGATTATTTTATGGCCAAATAATGTGGACTGTATACCCTTGGATGAATCATTTTCACCAATATACAAGGGAAATATGGTGATCTTTCATTTTTATAGTCTATTGATCTTGAGAGAATATATCTATTTATCTAGGGATATAAGATGATCCCTATGATCATTATATTTTTTTCATGGTCTTTTCATTAAATTTTGTATAGAAATAATTATTGTATATAAACACATATTTTATTTCATTATTCCTATTTACAGTTCAAAAAATGAAATGTTTTTTTGTTCTTAAGTTTTTATATGATAAATTCATCCAATGTTACGTGAAGTTTATTTCTAGTGATCAAAGACTCAAATTTTTTCCAGGCCACCCATTAATATTTCTCAACCTAATTAATTCCAAGTCATGTTTTTGGGAAATCATGGTTTATTTCATGTTAAATAAATGTAAATAGAGAATAATATCAGATAAAATGTACTAATAGATGGTTTATTCTGCATAAAAACATGGTTAATGGAAATCTGATGCTAATGGAGATCAAAATTTATATAATGAGAAAAATATTAACGAATTAAGATTTTGTTTTTAATTTTTATTAATTATATGACCAAAAAATGTTCAAGGATGGGGTCAAAACATGTACCACAAAGGGCTAGAATATTTATCCACCAAGGGTGAGAAAGCTCGATATGAATAGGGAGGCCAATTTCAGTATAGCTGATCTCATGGATTCGTGAATTACATTTTAGTTCATTATTTTCATACCATTGTGTCATGATGTTTACGGTCATGAAATGGGGAACAATTAATATAAGATATTTTCCAAGAGAATAATCTCATCTCAGGACTCTTGGATGCCAAGAAGACAATCTTGAGTAAAGGTATTTTCTTGATCATAGAAAATGAGTATTTGGACATGGAAGGGATATAAATTATGGTTCAACAATCATTTTTTATCTATGATTATGATACAAAAATGATTATGATCGAGTGTATTTTAATCCACATGAATAGTCAGGTCATAGAAATGGTATATCATAATATAATAATATATGAGTCATAATAAATTTAGATAACTACATATAATTTAACAATTTTTAAAAGAGTGAATATTACCTAATCATCAATAAAATAGTGAGGGGATTTTTTTTGACTTTCGTATAGGATGAAAAACCACACTCTATGGATTACATACATGTTCAGAGTTAGATTTACCATTAATAATTCATATGGGGAATGCTTTTATTACATGGATAACTTGTTTCCAATTTCCATGAATAGTGGTAACCTACTGGATTTTATTATGGATTTAGAATTTCATAAGGAGTATCCCAACTCAATGATTTGGGTTGGATATTATATAGGTAACAATGTTTTTAGACAGGTTTTTCTATAAAAGTATATTCAATATATAATTGTTCACGCTAAATGAGAAAACACTTTGTATTGAATACAACCTCTTGTTGAAGGGACATGGTGGATAATATATTGAATATAATATCATATACTAGGGACTAAGTAAAAAATTAGTAGAAGTATATTTTATGTGAATTAAAATGTTTTTCTCAAAATACCAGGTTCGTGGAGAAAAAAAATATCTCTTCTATATTTTACCAAGTCTAGTGGGTCCAACAAGCATAACCTGACATTTTATAAGGCCAAGCTATAGTCCCAAAAATATTTTTACCTTATTCTAGTTTATTATCTATCTTTTTCCAAATATATTTTATATAATTTTTTATTAATTAAATATTTGAATATTTTTATGGCCACCCTATAATAGTGTTTAACCTGAAAATACTCTATATCTTTTTTTTATTTCTTACACTCGAACGTTTTTATAATATATAATTTGAAAAAACCTATAATTTTTAGAGTATAATTTTTTTAGGATACTATATATGGGGTTAAAACTAGATACTCCATTGGGAATCTATTAATTTTATGTTTAAGATACTTCAATTTTGATCATTATGGGGCATAGTTTTTGGTCCTACATCTTTGACCAATATTAGTTGAGTATAATGGCCATGTAACATTCACCAATAAATGAATCATTCTATATGGAATCAAGGGAAATCAATAATAAATAAAGAATGTTGTATTTTAAAAAATATTCAAATCCTAAAGAAAGGGTTAACATATTTCTATGATCATATTACATGGATCAAATAATGGGATGTAATTTTTCAGTTGGAATAAGCATATGATATCTATGAATCACTAGGTGTCTGGGGGTAGTTCTATGATCATATTCCACTGAGAGGTGGAATATCATATGGAAATAAAATTTCTTCCTTTATCTACCAATGATAATAAATATCAACTGAATATATAACATGATTAGGGGAACCCAATAAATATATAAAATGGTTTAAATTCATCCCATTGTCTAAAAATACAAATGAGGTACCTCAGGTCTATATTTTTTTGAAATGATATGTAGTGGTTTTTTTCCAATGATTTCAAAATACCTTAAAATTATTGAATTTGTAAATATAAATTAGCATATATAAACATTGAAAAAATTATTGAGTTATTGGTCTCCTCATGAATTTTTCTTAGTACAATTTTATGCCCATTGGAGTTATGAAATTTGAGTTATTTTCAACATAAATAGTTGTACTCTTGACTTCTGGAAGTTATAATTTTATTAATAGATAACTTCATTTATGCCTCTAGATAGATAAAATTGAATTATATTTCTTATATATAGATATATTACAAATATTTATGAATCGAACTAAAAAATTTCAAAACAATTTGATGGAATGATATTCCATAGTGTGAAAATAAATAGATTTGTGTGCTTTTAGTTCCATGATATTTGACCCATTTTGCTTCATCATAATCAAGGTCACTCCAAATCTTCTCCACCAATAATGACATAAATATTATAACCTAAATTTACATTTTTAAGAGTATTTGAAATTATTTATTTAAATTAAAATAGAACAAAAATTTATTATTATGTATATAATTTATAAAAAAATAGTATTTTAATTTTGTAATATGGGATTCGAATAAATTAGTGAATTAATATGACATTCCTTAGTAGAAAATCAATTGAATTCCATGATTCCACAAACCCATTATATATGGGTACACAAACTATATTGACTAATAAAATCCACTTTCTTGAATATTTTCATACCCATTTACCTTTGATCTATCAAAATTAAAAAATAAAATTAGATGGATATAAATGTACAAAACCTCAGAAATGGGTGATTACATTGAAAAACTCATGTATAAGGATGAAAACCCATTTTTACATTAAGTAACACAAATGAAACATATATGAAAGTCCATGTGGAGTATATTATATTAGTAATCCAAATTCATGTTTACTAACTTATAACTAATGAGTGATTATCCGTGTCTCTATTCCCGTGATCTTACCCATACTAATCTTATAATATAACCAAAATCCAATAATATGATCATTAATGTAGTGTAAAATGAAAAGATATATACATTATAAGGGGTTTCACTATTATTATCAACAATATTTAATATAATAAACATAAATTAAATATAAAGTATTAATTTTAGTATTCATAATATGAATCAAAACTTTCTATAAGATTGTATTACATCACTATATTTAAGGAATTAATATTTATAAACAAGACTACAAATTATTGAAATATACTTGAAGCTTTAACATAAGATTTAATGAATATAAATTTAAAAATCAATAAGTAGTCTTAAGTGGGAAATGTTAAATATTATAATGTTGAATATTTGTGAGAATGAAGTGTTATATACAAAATAAATTAGAAATATGGATTATTATTAGTGATAATAGGGAAATTCTGGGATAGGATGGTTAATCAAAATATGGTAAATTAATTACTTTTCATATTTTTCCTCACATTAGATATTTTCTTTTGTGTTACGTGAGAAATTTTATTCACTTACCCAAACATGCTTGTGAAATAAAATGAATTACATAATAAAAATTCTGAATTAATTATATTACTTTCAATATGGATGCCAAAAAACTTAGTAATAATGACTCACCTGTAACATTACCCAAATCACTAGTAATAAATTTAACTATTTTTAAAGACTAATTTATAAGGTCCCAACCGTAAACATTTTATAATCTTGAATTAAGATAATTATTCATATTGGGGATATTTTTAGCTTTATATTTTTAGTGAATTAGGCAGTAACTATTACATTAAATTTTAAAATTTACAAAGTAGACACTTCTACTCTGTCTGATTTATTTCAAAATAAAAAAAATACTGAAATAAAACTGGTGTAATTTTCTTCACATAAATCTTCTTGAAGTCTTCATTTATCATACCCATCCTTATACCATGTGAAATACATTTCAAAAACATGGGATATATATAAAATTCTCGGTAAGGGTTATAAAACAAGGAACGAAAACATTTGTCCATAAATACTTACAAATCAATGAAATCTCACTTTTCAATATTTAACATACCACACAAAATAATAGGTTTTTTGAGTAACACATATAAATCATAAACCATAAAGGTAACTTATGGAATCCAAAAAAGAAATACATTGTAGATTTCAAAGTTACATAGAGAATTATTTTTGGAATACTCATAACGAGATTTTCCCTAAATCTTATTGGAGAAACATCAATGTTTTATGCCATCACGTTATCCAATGCATTAGAGAGCTATCTCAGGCTCAACCACCCTAGGTTCATCACAAAAACACATGCATGTTTAAACAATTACCATGAACCATAACATATTCATAACACATGAAACACGAATAATGGAAAGATACCATTTCCACATTGCAATCACATTATAAAATTTCAAGATATTAACATATCGAATCCATTTATAAAACCATTTAAATCATATAACAATGATATTTTTGAGTCAAAAAGTCTCATACCAATTTTAATCTTTTAAATGGATTAAATTTTTAAAACATTAATTTACATATAAATAAATTTTAAAAAACAGTTTTAAATCATGTAGATTAATGATAATGATTTAGAAGATTAAATTTTTAAATCATTTAAAACATTTTTTTAGATAAAGAGTCCCTTTCTACATGAAAAAAATACACGATTAAAAATAATTAAATGATAAAATTAAAATGAACATATAATATAATGATAATAATTATATTCATGATATAATGTGTCCAAGGGTATTATATAAACTTTATAATATAATAATGTTTCACAATATCAAGATATGGATAAATGAAAGGAGATTGAGAAGTAGTCCCTTACGAAAATTCGTCATCCTAACGACGTAACATTAGAATTTCTCAAATTAGTTGATGGGAGAAAAATGGGTCCCTCATTACATTTAATTAAAATATACATCAATAGGGATATAGAAGAACATATTCTGTGACAAGAAAATCAATATTAAATAGACAGGACATAAAAGAAGTCTTTTTCTAAAAGATGAGGGTGAAAGTTTCCCATATCGATATCATATCATTTAATTATGGATAAATCAGTGAAATAATTATGTGTGAAAAATAAAAATACATCCAATAAATGTAGATGTAAAAAAATTAGAGTTCATTCACGCATATTCATTGCATGATTTAATCAAGGAGTAGAAGTTTAACCCAAATAATTGAAATTGTTTTAGGGAGTTCCCTTACAAAAATCATTTTTAAATTAAAATAGATTTATTATGTGTAGTCACTATAAGTACAGATAAATACTGTATAAATAAATGATATTATAACAAAATTTCTTTTTCACATTATCATAGCATAACATAATCATGAAGTAGAAGTTTAACCCAAATAATGGAAATCATGTTAAGAAGTTCCCTTACCTTGTGTCTGACTTGACTCATTCATTCTTTAATAAACTGAATAATAAACTAAATATATTTTATACTTGGTTATGATCCTTTTTCGTGTTTATTATTCCATTTATATCATTTATTTCAACATTATATGCATTACAAAATCATTTATGTTAATAAAAGTCATTTTGTCGATATTTGGTACTTGAGTCAAAAACGAACTTCTTATAATTAGAAGCTAACCATGTGGTAAAAAATACATTAACTAAATAATTATATTAATTATTTAAATATCATATATACCATATATATCTAGTATATATATGTATTTATAACAGTACATAACATTTGGAGATAAGAAATGAATTGCACCGTTCATGAAGATGGTAAGCCGTACGTATGCATTAAGGCTACTTTTATTTCTATTTCATATTTAATGGAATGAATACCAAATGATACATATTTATATTAAAATTATGTTATAATATCATATATAAATTTATTAACTTTATCCTTTACACATTCCCCGCATGTAATGAAGAAGTCGTATCAGATTGAGGGGGTGATAGTATACACTTTCTCAAATACAATTATCGTATTTAACCATTATAGAAACCATAAAGGAATGATATAAATTAAAAATACAAAAGCATAAGGGAAATATAAATATAATATATATCACATATAAATATAGTTCCATCATAATGACCACCACGAGAAGTGGTAGGAGATAATTGAACAGTCATCTTTTCATGAGGCAATAGATCACCATCCACAGAAAAAGAATGATTGTATTCATTATATAGAGGTGTGTGGACATGTAGTTAGAATATTCCTCATAAAAACATATTACTGTATTTAATACACCTTTTTTGTTATAAAAAATGGAATACTGAATGTTTAGAGGGTTATAGAAGAAAAATAAAAGAAAGGAACTTGAGAGAAGATGTTACCCTTAAATCAGGTAACATCTGTTGGTTTGAACCAAAATTCTTTATTGAATTTAATTCATCCCAAATTAAATATTATTTGTGGAATATAGGGATTTTGGGAGATTATTAGAGCATATTTTGGTTGATACAAGGGGATTTACAGGTGGGAGTAATGGGTTAGAGGTGGTGGACTTTTATAATTGGTATGACGGGTTCTTTAGGAATGTTGGAAGGTGTTATATTATTATACAATTAGCATTAGCTTCAAAAGGTCCAAAACATATTTAATTTATACGATATGGTGCATATATTTCAAAATAAAATTATCCAAAATGAATTAGATAGGGTTCAGATATTTTTTAATCCTTATCCTTTTTGTTTAACCCTTTGTTATCTTATTTATATTTTACCATGTCCTCTTATATATTCATACTATATGGTTAATATATAAAATGAAAATCAGCCCAAAAGGGATCATTTATGCCATTTGTAACATTATATAAGTCATTTTTTTGAGACTTATATTTTAGGATTATTTTATAATTTAATGAAATATTAATTGATTTAAAAAATTATTTATGTCAATTTCAAAATTATTCATATAAATACTTTTAAAAAACTATAAAACATATTGATTCTATCAAAAAAATATCATTAATTAAAATATAACAAGTCATTATTTTCCCTAAAATATTTTTATGAGAGAAACTGTTTCAAAATATATATATTTTAATTTTTATAATATCATTTATTTTAATCTTTTATTAATGAAGCAATTACTGTGTCACCATTGGGTCATATTTATTATTATTTATCTAATGTCTAAAGATAAAAAATTAAATAAAATGAAGCTGGAAATATTTTTTCTTTCTAATGAATAATTATACTCGAAGAGATCACATATATATCCCCATATAAAAATTTCTTTACTAAATGATATATGTTTATGTATGTTTTGTCTTTACATTAAATTAATTAATATAATGTTTCATTATAACTCCCATGTGGCTCCATGGGGTCCTAAAATTGACACAAGGATGACCTTTGTTAGATATATATCATCCAATAGGGTTAGGACATGTGTAATAGTAATTTAATATTATTATAACATTATTTTTCACTATTATTTACCAAATTTACCCTTTAACCATGGTAAATAATGTATTTTCTGATATACATATTCATAATGTCTAAAAATAAAAGATACATATTTAAACATTTTTGAAATCCTAATTATAAATATGGAATTTATTTTCCAAATTCAAAACATAGAAGATTTAGAAATTAATTTAAAATTAATTCCTTTTTTAGAACAAAAAGCATGTATTTATGAAATAATAACTATCAATAGATTGAAACGTGTTTATATCCAATTTCCATGTGAAATTTATTACAATGACCATAATTGGATAAAATGGTAAAAATATAATCCCATTACACGATAAAAAATATTAAAAGGATAATGTAATGATAAAAAATTTATATTAAAAGGCTATTTTTGATTAAAATGTGGTATTTTTCACTATTAATTAAAAATGAAAATTATAAGAAAAATACCAAAATTTAACCCAAAAAAATTTTTATATCTCAATTCTAAATATGAAATATATTTTGTCAAATTAATCATAAGAAAGTGATCAAAAGTAGATTTCAAAAGGGTTCCACATCAAAAGGCAGTAAATCGACATGTTAATGAATATTAGGGTATTAATGCTTAAAATTGGATTCATTCACATTTTTAGCCTCTAAATTTTATTGGATAAATGTAAAAACATTTCACAAAAATATATAATAATATTTTAGTTAGTTATATTCATTCTCTTTAATATAACGACTAGGAGTTTACTTCTATTTAAAATTATATTATATTATTGTTTTTAGTATGACTCATCCTTGTGTGCAACATGATATTTCGAAGAAACCAATTATTGCATGTCGGTTTCTCCATAAAACATGTCATACATTTTAAAGTAATATTAATATTTAATTAAAAAATATTAATAAATAGGAATATTTAATATTATATATTTACATAAGATGTTATATCATTTCCCCATTTGGGAATTTCACCCTCGCAATTTTAAAATTGGGCTAAGAAACATCATTAAAAGTACTACATTGGAAAAGAGTCAATAAAACTATCACATTAAAAGGAAAAAAAGTATAGTATTCATCTGAGATAACACATACTTTGATTCCATATATGGAAACATTGATTTATAGTAGAAACTAAGTGTTATATTCTGATGGAGAGTGATTGAAAACATTATTAAGAGAAAGCTAACAACAATATAACCACAAAAATTGATATGTTAAAGAGTATTTGATTCTCTAGTAGGAAAAGTAAATAGACAAAAAAAATTTATTTTAAGATCCCTTTCATTATGTCAGAAAATTTACTTAGGAGATTGAATAAGAACAAAAGGAAATATACTGACTTTTCAAGTAGAGTTTCAAACTCAAACAAGTTTCTACCAAAAACACTTATTTTATCCAAAAATTAGTATTCAAGATGACTTGGTCACAACTAAAGCACAAGAATAAAATTCTAGAGAATCTCATAGTTGAAAAAAGAGTAACTATACACTTCCCATATCATTATACATTAACCCAACCCATAATGGTTTGTACAAAATCAGATAACCCCACAAAAGAAGAATACTTTATTAAAATAAATACTAACCTTAATCCCCAAAATTCGAAAAAATACCCAATTATTGCCAGGACCATTCAATAAACAACAGTCCTTTAAACTCTTCAAAATAACCCAAACTAATATTGAAACCCAAAACTCATATGGATTTAATCAAATAGTCTTACAAAGTTAATAATAACATTTATCTCAAAATAACATTGAATACTATTAAAGTCTCATACTGAAGAGTAATTAACCAAATGACATATTCTCTATTAAAGGTTAATAATTTCCATAAATAACCCATATATCTACATGTCCACAATATAATCAAAGAATCTTCCAAAATACAATTCCAACATTATTTCCCAAATGAAATCTGAAATTATTCAATTTTCCATAAGCATATAATGTTCCCCAAAAAAGAGAACATCTTCGAAAATAACCATTATCACATAATCACCAAATATATTCCCAATATTAAGGATATATATTTGATAAAACATAAGTCCCCAAAATCAACTTATTTTGTATCTATTAATTAATTTAACTAAATAGAATAACTCATACTAACCTGGGACTTCACGTAGGTATGTGGTTCGCAATTTACCCTTGTCGTGTAACATCCCAGGTAAATAAACTATAATACATTTTCATATTTATTAACATTTAAGAATGAAAAATTAATTTTACTTTAAAGGGGTTGCTATGTTCGATATCTTATCTGATACACAACAAAGAGTTTCTTTGAAATCTTACGTTGCACACTAGTAATAAAATAATATTTTTTTTAAATAGTTGTTAACACGTCGCCGTTGTATTGGTAGGAATGAATAGAAATAACTAAAATATGATTATATATGTTTGTTAAATGTTTTTAAATTTATCCAATAATGTATAAAGGCTTAATATAAGAAAATAATTCAATTTTAGACATAGATACTCTAATATTCACTAAAGGTCGATTTATCGCCTTTTCATGGAGAACATTATTTAAATATAGTTTTGGTCTCTCTTATAATTTCTATTGGACCAAATAAAAATATTCTTTAGAATCGGGACATGAAAATTTACTTTGTGTAAATTTTTGGTATTTTTCTGATAAAGTTCATTTTTTTAATGAATAGTGAAAAATGTTGTATTCTAATTCAGAACCTCTTTTAATCTAATTTATTTATATTATTATATTATATTTTGAATTGGTTTTAAAGTGAAATTAGAATATATTTTTACCATTTAATCCAATAGTGGTCATTGGAATTAATTTCACTTTGAAATGGGACTTAAACTAGTGTCAATATTTTGATACTTATTGTTTCATAAAAACACGCTCTTTGCTATGAAACGGGAATTAATTATTAAATTAATTAATATAACTTATATGTTTTTAATTTTGTAAAATAGACTTCATTTTTAAATTCTGAATATCAAATATAGATTTGGGTGAATTTTTAGTATTTTTCTGAAAAACTTCAATTTTTGATGAATAGTGAAACCACTAAGTGGTACTTAAAAAACTGATTTTCCGTTTAAATGAAATTTTACCACCTCTGTGTTTTAAATTTCAAAAATCCGACATACATGGTTGTCATTAAGAAGTAATATTTGGTTCAATGGGATTAAAATAATTTATTGGTGAATAGTAACTTTTAAGATTATTAATCGTTATTAGAGATAATTTGTGTAGTTTAAGGTAAAAATAATGTTTTAATAATATGAAATTAACTTGAAACATGTCCTACCCTTATTTTATGTGTCATTGCCGACCATGAAAATCCATGGGTCATCTTGGGGACCCCATGGAGCCTCTTTGGTAGGAAAATGACATTAAAAACATTTTATTTAATGTTAAAATTAAAATGTCACAAACATGAGTTATTTTACTATAACAATTTTTAAATTGGGTTATGCAAGTCTTATTTTTTACTATAACTATTAATTATATAGATAAAAATCATTCCTACATCATGATAGTTTTTTATAATTTTTAGACATTAAATAAATTATATTATTTATGACATCATGATGATGTAGTAATTACCTCATTAATGAACGATTTAAATAAAATGAAAAGATAATGTAATATCTAAGACTTAAACTTGTAAAAGACCTATTGGATGAGTATATTTCGAACCCTTTTCACCTTATCCTCAAATTATATCAATGTGGGACCTTTAAAATCTGAAAATCATTGTATAATAAAGTAAAATTTTATAACTTTCCAAGAGTGCCCCACCTCTCCTCTTATAGAAGGCCCCCACCTCTACCACTATACCCACACCTCTAATGCCTTTGGTTCGGACATGCTCTGCCCATTTTCTCTCTACACATCCCTATATTAATCCTAGAAGCCTCACATTGGGCATAAGTCTTACCAAGGAAGCCTTTGGGCTCAAATCAAAAAGAGTAACTCGTTTTAAAGGTAGTGTCTTCTCTTGTGTTCTTTTGTTTTGTTTTGCTTCTCCAACCCTCTAAACTCTTGTTATTCCTTTATTTTGTAAAAACATCATTATCTTCAATATACAAGGATATTGTTATAAGAAGTATTCGAGCTACACCTACACACACCTCTGTCTAATGGTTAAAGAACATACTTTTTCTGTGGTTGGAAAATTTCTACCTCACGAAATGATGATTGTTAAATCTTATTTTAACACCTTTAATGGTGGCCATTAATATGTCAATATATTTATATATGATATATATCATGTTTTTGTTTTCATTATGATTCTTTATTTTTCATTTGTGGTATACCTTTATGGCTTCCATTATGGGTATATGCGATATCTTCATTTTAGGAAGTGCGGACTACCGCCGCCTCAAAGTGATTTGATTCGTTAATGCCATATGTGGGACTTATAAAGGATGGATTTAAAGTTATTATATATTATGTATGTTACATATAAATGATGAATATAATTCTGTAATTAAAATATACATACCTCTCATTTAGTTCATATTCCATTAATATGACATAGAAATGAAAGTAGCGTTCATGCATACGTACGGCTTACCGTCTCCATGAACGGTGCATTTCATTTCATACCTCTAAATGATTATGTAATATTATATATACAAGTATATGCAGGATATATATGATATATATGATATCCAAATCATGAATATCATTCTGGATATAATGTACCTTTGACCACAGGAACAACATGTAATTGTAAGAAGTCCACTTTCGACTCAAGAACCAAATATTGACAAAACAAACATTATTAACTTCAATGATTAAATAATGTTTATAACATGGTAAAAAGTGATATAAAAGTAATAATGAACTTGAAAAATTTTCTTAAGCAAGTATAAATTAACTCAAGTTTTTTATTCAGGACATTAATGAATGATCAAGTCAAGTTGGACTCGTGGTAAGGGACTTCGTCTCAATATCCTTTCATTGAGGAATATTTTGTTTTATACACAACATTCTTTTATACGGTGTATAAACACCTTTTAATTTTAATTTTATTCAAAAGGAATATTTTAATATGAAGCGTTTGACTAAACGAAAAAAAGTAATGTTTCTTTTAACGTACGCGGTGACAATGACCTTTTCCACCTCCATGAGTATTATTTGGTCTTTGGCTTCCTCAAAAAGCCGTAATGTTTTTAAAATGAAATAAATACCATAAACTATTTTAAGTATTTTGATATTGAAATTGGTTTTTATAATGGATTTCTTGTGTCAATATATTTATGTGATATATTGTGATCAAAGTGTGGAAATGTTTTCTTTCCATTATATTTGTTTTATGTCTTATGATTTTATAATGGTACTTGGACATTTGACAGGTGGTTACATGATAAACCATATGACAGGTGGTGCCACGAATACCAGGATGGCTGGTTACGTTATAACCTCCAATTCATTGGTTATGGAATTCGGTTGTATGGCTATTCCATTAAGTGATATGTTTGGAAGTAGACCGAAAGGTTATTCTATTTATGTAAGTTTTATGTCCCAAGTTACCTATATATGTGATGTGATCTTTATATGGGTTTTATGGTAATCTGTTGGTTACAAAAGGGTAAGTAATTATCTTTTATTCAGTTAAGAGTTTTTACTACTTCATAAAGGTGAAAAGTATTTCTTTGATAAAGTATACATGGTTTACTTGTTCTTTTGAAAAAACTCTCAGTTTTGATGCATTGTGTATCCCTTACTGAGCTTTTTATGCTCACCCCATGTTTTTTTTGAATTTGTTTTCATAGGACATAATGTGGAATAGTGTCAAGGTTGGGATCAAGGGAAAGACATGCTGTAGAGACCTGTATCATGACGTACATGGACATTACATTACTTTTGCGGAATACTTAGTACATAACAAAAACACACACACACAAGGATTGTAATAGTTTAGTGTCTTTGGTAACTCGGAATATAATCTTCTAATTGTGGTGAAAGATCTTCAACATCTCCCATAAAGATCATCCTTTTTTTTACCTAAAACCTTTATTTATATCCTGGGGAAAAGAAAACATAAAAGGGTGTTCTCAAATGCTCAGTAAGGGTAAACAAAAGAAATATCAATCACATCATATTCATAAGAACATAACATTTTGGAAATCTTAACCTGCAAAAGAGAGCATAATTTCATAACATGGGATAAAACATGGAAGTGAAATGTAATCATAATAATCATAACATAAAACATGAATCTGTGTGGCATACACACATAATCATAGAGAATCATTTTTGTTAGTCAAGACTCATTTCCAAGACTATCTTAGTGGAAAACGTTCCTTTCTAAACCGAGTCACCCTTGTTTCAGTCTTGTTTCACTGAACCGGTATAACCTACCATTCCAGCCATGTCTATCTCATGAGATATAAATTCATTACCCAATTCATTGGAGGTAGATATAGGACCCACCCATCTCATAATGATACCATTCTTATGTGTGCCACAAAATCATAAATCATACATCATTGCATTACCCATGTAATACAAATGGGAATCTTAAACATCATGACATCATAAAACAATTCATATAAGATAAAGGAATTCATAAAAATAATTCCATCACAACATAATCAAATCAATGTAATAATAGGTATAAAAACAGAACCCTTTATTATCTTAGATGGAAAATAATTTTGATAAAACACTTGAACTCCATTCTTGAGGAAAATATCCTTTCTTCTTCAAAAACATTTTTCCTTTCTTAACATGTCATACAAATTTAAACTAAAATAAGTTGATTAAAAATAATCTTGAAAACCTGTAAAGGAAGCTTCTTGGAAATAATGTTTTTAAAAATCTATTCAGATCGTATAAGTTAAAAAAACATTCTTCGTGCTTTTGTCGGAAAAGTCAAAAAGTACCTCGTACGAAAAACGACAAAAGATTCCTTTCATATCTTTTACTAAAAACTCACCGAAGGGTAAAATTGGATATAAACTATTGTATAAAGATATAAATATTACATATTGAGGAAACATGGAAGTGGATGATAAAATACACCCAAGTAAATACCAAAGTATAAACAATCTCGGATAAAATGAGATTGTGATATTTCCCTTACCATAGGTCCGATTTGCTTCGTAAGTGTCCGAACCTCCTGTATAATGATTTAAATAATGTAATTGACTTTTTACAGAATCATATTCATTGTTATTATATCATATATGTTTCACTTATGACTTTATATTACCCGTTCTTTTGTAAATTCATGTTAAAGTAGCGTTTTGGGTAAAATCGTCTCATTTGTCGTTCGTGTTTTAACTCGTAATTATTCATATGATTACATAGATCATTATTACTTAATTATAGATTATAAAACATGATTTATATATAATATATATTCAGAATATACATATATATAATGGATCGATAAATTGAAAGAAATACACCGTTCATTGAGACGGTAGGCCGTACGAACGCATGAACGTTGTTTTCGTTTCCTTATTGAATTGAGTGGAATTAAGTAGATGACATAAATATATATACACATAAATCCAGTAGCTTTATAATGTCATATATTTCATTATTATTGCTTATATATACTTTATAATCATTCTTAAATGGTTAACATGGAAAATGAATCTCATCGCGTTGTGGAAACGGTAGTACGTATGTACGCACGAGCGATGATATCATTTCAATAATTATTGAATTGAATTGGAGTGGATGATACAATATATAAGAGTCATTATGATGTTATAATAACTATTTATAGTTATTCTTTACACCATAATACCCATCCATGTAAGGTGTTGGTGGAAAAAAAGATTACACCACGCCGTGGAGACGGTATTCCGTACGTACGCACGCGCGTTGATTTTGTTTTCCGTAGGATGGATAGATGGTGAAATATGTTTGTTTCATACTTATAATAACATATCGGTATATGAGTGATACTGATGTCATTACTTCATAATGAAACAACCAAAGAAGAAGAAGTGGAAGAAGAAATAATGTTGAAAGAATCGGTAACCGAAATTACCTCTTCTTTGAAGCGCCTCTTTGAGACCTCCTCTTAGGGCACTAAAATTGGTCTTTGAGGAAGACCAGAACCTCTAGGATGTTTCTAGGTAAGTGGAGAGGAGAATTTGGAAGGGGTTTTCCGAGCTTGAAGGCTCAATGTTGTGTGAGGAAGAGAGGGAGGAGGTGCCCTTTTATAAGGGAGGAGAGGGGCACCTTTGGAATAACTAAAAATATTATTTTATTATAAAGTCAAGTTCGGTTTTAAATAGCTCCAAATTGATTTATTTCGAGGCTAAGGTGGGGATGGGTCTAAATCCTCTCATACAATAGGATTTAGACAAGTTTAGGTTATTATTTTAACCTTATCAATTATATTTAACTCTAAGTTAAATAATTTAACTTTTACCATGTCTTTTTGTTTTCTTACACTATATGGTTAATAAACATACTATATCAAGCCAAAAGAACCCCAAGTTGTTTATTATTAATATATATAATCTTATCTAAGTCATTTGGCCGAAACATGATTTTTAGGAATAAAATAACAATAAATAATATAATATTTGTTTAAAAAACTAATTTATGTCAATTTTGACACAATTTGGTACATGATTTTTATGAAATTCATAACATAATGTTAAGTTCTACCAATTTTACTTAAATCAACAATAACATGTCATATTAACCTAGAAAATTAGTTTAATTCATAAAAAGTCTCAAATTACATTTATTTTGGCCTTTATAACATCAATTATGTCCATATTTCACTAATAAGGAAAGTACTGCATTATCATTGTGTCATAATAAATGATAATTATTTAATCCCTAAAAATTATAAATAAATTCCTATGATGTAGATAATTGTATTAGATTTCTGGAGACTATTCATTTTCGAAGTTTTATGAAGTATATCACTAGATTAAAATTATTATACTTATAAGATTTAAGAAAGTGACATGTTGTCACATTCTTTGGTTTTAATAATAATTAAATTATTTTCATTGAAAAAATTTAATTAAATTAATCTAATCCGACCCTTAGGTGTTATGGGTCGACTTTTAGTCATCCAATAGGATTTTTAAATTTGTTAGGGTAATTTTAAAATATTATATTTACCATTAATTACCCGATTTACCTTTAAATATGGTAAATAAAATTTACCGTAGTTACTATTCATAATTCCCAAAAATAAAAAGTAGCTTATTGACATAATTTGGATCCACTGAATCCAAATATGGAATCCATTTTTCCAAATTCAATACACAAAAGTTGCAGAAATTAAATTAATATTAATCTTGTTGTCGAAAGAAAAGAGGGTTTTCTTTAAAACATTGCAAAAGATTGAATTGATTTAACCTACGAATTCAAGGTAAAATCAATGCTAATGACATACCTTATATTAAATGGTAAAAATATATTCTATTTATACTTTAAAAACATTCAATAATATCATTTAACCACATAATATATTATGATGAAAAAAGTTTTTTTTAATTAAAATATAGCGTGTTTTTACTATTCATTAAAATATGAAAGTTATCGGAAAAATATCAAAACATTATCTAATGTAAATTTTTATATCCTTATTCAAAAGAAGAATTTTATTTTTTCAAATTTAACTTATAAACATGTCAAAAACTATATTTAAAGTGGGTGCGCCATCAAAATGTGGCAAAACTGTATTTTTTGAAAAATACTTATTTTACCCAAAATATTGATTTTTTTCTTATACCATGTTCTAGAAAATGTATAAGATGAATTATAATGTTATAAAATTAAATATTTAGTTAATACTATTCATAAATTCTAGTTCATAACAATATTATAATAATATATCATTGTTTATTAAAACCTGGTATTGCGTACAACACACGCTATCGAGAAAGGTCGCGATTGCGTGTAATGCAAGCCAAGTCAGGGTTGCGTGTTGTGAAAGAATCCTTCATTGTTTCATATAACCGAATCCAACCATATTGTATTGAATATATATATATATATATATATATATATATTCATATATATATATACTCAATGTTTCGTAGAATAACTATTATCAAAATTGTGTGTAACACGATCCAAGAATAGTGTTGCGTATACTGCAAGATAATACGGTGTTGCGTATAGCGCAAGGTAATCTTGGTGTAGAATACAACACAAGACATTAATGAAATTAAAATAATATTTTTCATAAAATCTCGGGGTGTTACATTCTACCCCCCTTAAAATGAATTTCGCCCTCGAAATTCGTCGGGGTTATAAATGGTTTACTACTCGAAATTTTGTTTAATAGAAACCCACATCGTAAAAAGGAATACCAAAATATGGATTTAAAAACTAAAGTATGAAATGTAATGGTTACCCAAATTAACTCATCACTGGGTTTCCACGTAGGAGAACATAGGTGAAAATATGGATATGGAAGAAAAATCTAACCATCAAGTTCTGATGGAGAGTGGTAGAGAACATGGCTATGAAAAATCCAACAATCGCAAAGCCATAAATTTGTGATGATATAGGGTACCATCTGATTCATCAGATATAAGATCACTAGGACAACATTTTTGGTTTTCAAAATCATTTCCCTAAAGTTGAAGAATTTGAATTAGAATAAATACTTACTTTATTTTGGTACAATCTCACTGTTGTTCGTACTTTGAACAATTTCCACTTCATCTCTTAAAGAAATGAAGTTGAATTTGTTATTCATGAAGTGTTAATTGATCATGTGATAGAATGATGGGTCATTCCATCTGTTTCAAACAAAATGTTAGCAAAAGTTATCAAATATACATAAGTCCATATATGGTGAGGTTAATCGTATACGATTCCAAGAATGAACCTATACTTCATATATCATACCGAATAATAAAATAAAACTAGTTTATACTAAACAGGGACTTCCTGTAGGCCAGTGGTAGGCGATAAAGGCCAGTCGCACTTCGGTTGTGGGTTCGATTCCCACAGCCTTGTCTGACGTGATGGGTTGTCGCCCGTCCTGCAGGTTGTCCTTTTTCTAAAGCTATATTACTATAACATCCCATCAATAATATTGAAAAACGTTTTATCCTAACTTATGTCCAACATAATCCATTCTAATCTTTAGGCTTTTCTAAAATACTTCGGTCCAAGCTCATAGTATAAAGAAAATGATTACTTTAAATGTCACAGATGAATCACGTGAATGCCATCATTTATCCCCCATATATAATAAGATATATCTTGTTGGTCAAATTACAAACATGTGAATACCTTAATCATGTATTCTCTTGAAGAATTAATACCCATTGAACCTTAGTGAAAACATGAATGCTGACAAAAGTTAACTCTTTCCACATACCAAAATTCAAAAATTCTATATACTAAAACCATGATATAACCTCCTCCTTATATCAGTCATGAGCTCATGAATACTATCAAACATTTAATTTTCTCCTTATCCCTTCATTATGCGCATATCATCTACATTCCAAAAATATCTGAATAACCTTTCATAGATACTGGTGACATTAATCATACACTTTCAAAACTCATGGAAAGACAACAGTGTAACAATCCATAGATGTCTCTTTATTCCATAGTAGCATGAGTTTACTTATACAAAATTACACATGATAAACATGTAATCATTTCACTACATTCTTAAACCATTGACCAAGCTTCAACAATTCATTAATCTCACATATCATTTGTAGTCTCTTCATCATCATCCACATAAATACTACCCATACGACCATACTGATTCTATTCATGAGACTTTCCCTTAGGGCATTGGTTTTAATAATGCCAGTACATTCCACATTTAAAACATTTAACCATTGCTGATGTCGTAGCAATACCATTATCCTCATCCCTGGTGTTAACTGAACCTTTTCCTTTACACTTACTGGCTTTGTGTCCTTCTTTTCCACACCCAAAGCATCTTCCAGTTCCTTTGAAACATTCTCTTTGATGCCTCTTCCCACATGATTTACATAGGGGAAATTGAACTTTCTTTCCTCTATGATCATCATGAAAGTCCATCATTCTCTTATTAGCCGAGTCAGAAAACATACCAAATATTACTTTATTGATCATATTATGAGATTGCTGATTCGGAATAATAATGATGCTTGGACTTCCAAATCCCATTTCATTTGGTTACTCATGAAGAATATCATTCAATTGTCTATTATATCCTCCATTATTGTGAATCATCTTGTTTCCAGCCATTTTCTAAAACCCAAAAAGAATAGTGCGAGAGGAAAAAATCATAATAAAGGGGGAGTAACTTCAATATCTAACATCTTTGGTTTAATATAATATTGTTACCATAGTTCTAGGAATATATCCTATACGTATACTTATCCATAGGGACATCCCTAGACATACCTTAGAAATATCTCTAGAGATCTCACTATCGTTTTCGCATCCTAGTTTCCAAAGGTTGACTAAACTTTTCATCTGACACAAACTGTAGAGACCCGTATCTTGACGTACATGGACATTACATTACTTTTGTAGAATACTTAGTACATAACAAAAACACACAGACATAAGGATCGTAATAGTTTAGTGTCTTTGGAAACTCGGAATATAATGTTCTAATCGTGGTGAAATATCTTCAACATCTCCGATAAAGATATTCCTTTTTTTACCTAAAACCTTTCTTTATATCCTGGGGAAAAGAAAACAAAAAATGGTGAGATCAAATTCTTAGTAAGGTTAAACAAAATAAATATCAATCACATCATATTCATAAGAACATAACATTTTGGAAATCTTAACCTCCAAAAGAGAGCATAATTTCATAACATGGGATAAATCATGGTAGTGAAATGTAATCACAATAATCATAACATAAAACATGAAAAATTTTGGCATACACACATAATCATAGAGAATCATTTCTTGTTAGTCAAGACTCATTGCCAAGACTATCTTAGTGGACAAAGTCCCTTTCTGAACCGAGTCACCCTCGTTTCAGTCCTATTTCACTGAACCGGTATAACCTACCGTTCCAGCCATGTCTATCTCATGAGATATAAAATCTTTACCCAATGCATTGGAGGGAGATATAGGCCCCACCCATCTCATAATGATACCATTCTTATGTGTGCCACAAAATCATAAATCATACATCATTGCATAACCCATGTAATAGAAATGGGAATCTTAAACATCATGACATCATAAAACAATTCATATAAGATAAAGGAATTCATAAAAATAATTCCATCACAGCATAATCAAATCAATGTAATAATAGGGATAAAAACAGAAACCTTTATTATCTTAGATGGAAAATAATTTTGATAAAACACTTGAACTCCATTCTTGAGTAAAATATCCTTTCTTCTTCAAAAACATTTTTCCTTTCTTAACATGTCATACAACTTTAAACTAAAAGAAGTTGATTAAAAATAAACTTGAAAACCTATAAAGGAATCTTCTTGGAAATAATGTTTTTAAAAATCCAATCATACTGTATAAGTTAAAAAAAACATTCTTCGTACTTTTGTCGGAAAAGTCATAAAGTACCTCGTACGAAAAACGACAAAAGATTCCTTTCATATCTTTTACTAAAAACTCACCGAAGGGTAAAATTGGATATAAACTATTGTATAAAGATATAAATATTACATATTGAGGAAACATGTATGTGGATGATAAAATACACCCCAGTAAATACCAAAGTATAAACAATCTCGGGTAAAAATGAGATTGTGATATTTCCCTTACCTTAGGTCCGATTTGCTTCCTAAGTGTCCGAACCTCCTGTATAATGATTTAAATAATGACATTGACTTATTAAAGAATCATATTCATTTTTATTATATCATATATGGTTCACTTATGATTTTATATTACCCGTTCTTTTGAAAATTCATGTTAAAGTAGCGTTTTGGGTAAAATCGTCTCATTTGTCGTTTGTGTTTTAACTTGTAATTATTCATATGATTACATAGATCATTATTACTTATTTATAGAATATAAAACATGATTTATATATAATATATATTCAGAATATACATATATATAATGGATCGATAAATGGAATGAAATACACCGTTCATGGAGACGGTAGGCCGTACGTACGCATGAACGGTGTTTTCGTTTCCTTATTGAATTGAGTGTAATTAAGTAGATGACATACATATATATACACATAAATAAAGTATCTTTATAATGTCATATATTTCATTATTATTGCTTATATATACTTTATAATCATTCTTAAATGGATAAAATGGAGAATGAATCTCATCGCATCGTGGAGACGGTAGTCCGTACGTACGCACGAGCGATGATATCATTTCCATAATTATTGAATTGAATTGGAGTGGATGATAAAATATATCAGAATCATAATTATGTTATAATAACTATGTATAGTTATTATTTACAGCATAATACCCATCCATGTAAGGTGTTGGTGGAAAAACAGATTACACCACGGCGTGGAGACGGTATTCTGAACGTACGCACGCGTGGTGATTTTGTTTTCCGTAGGATGGATAGATGGTGAAATAGGGTTGTTTCATACTTATAATAACATATCAGTATATGAGTGATACTGATGTTATTACTTTATAATAAAACAACCTAAGAAGAATAAGTGGAAGAAGAAATAAAGTTGAAAGAATCGGTAACAGAAATTACCTCTTCTTTAAAGCGCCTCTTTGAGACCTCCTCTTAGGGCACTAAAATTGGTCTTTGGGGAAGACCAGAACCTCTAGGATATTACTAGGGAAGTGGAGAGTATAATTTGGCAGGGGTTGGCCGAGCTTGAAGGCTCAATGTTGGGTGAGGAAGAGAGGGAGAAGGTGCCCTTTTATAAGGGGGGAGAGGGGCATCTTTGGAATAACCAAAAATATTATTTTATTATAAAGTCCAGTTCGGTTTTAAATAGCTCCAAATTGATTTATTTCGAGGCTAAGGTGGGGATGGGTCGAAATCCTCTCATCCAATAGTATTTAGACATGTTTCGGTTATTATTTTAACCTTATCAATTATATTTAACTCTATGTTAAATAATTTAACTTTTACCATGTCTTTTTGTTTTCTTACACTGTATGGTTAATAAACTTACTATATCAAGCCAAAAGAACCCCAAGTTTTTTATTATTAATATATATAATCTTATCTAAGTAATTTGGCCGAACATTTATTTTTAGGAATAAAATAACAATAAATAATATAATATTTGTTTTAAAAACTAATTTATGTCAATTATGACACTATTTGGTACATGATTTTTATGAAATTCATAACAGAATGATAAGTTAGAACCAAGTTACTGAAATAAACTATAACATGTCATATTAACCTAGAAAATTAGTTTAAGTCATAAAAAGTCTAAAATTACAATTATTTGGACATTTATATCATCAATTATGTCAATATTTCATTAATAAGACAATTACTGCATCATCATTGTGTCATAATAAATGATAATTATTTAATCCCTAAAAATTCTAAATAAATTACTATGATTTAGATAATTGTATTAGCTTTCTGGAGACTATTCATGTTCGATGTTTCATGAATTATATTACTAGATTAAAATTATTATACTTATAAGATTTAAGAAAGTGACATGTTGTCACATTCTTTGGTTTTAATAATAATTAAATTATTTTCATTGACAAAATTTAATTAAATGAATCTAATCCGACCCTTAGGTGTTATGAGTTGACTTTTAGTCATCCAATTGGATTTTGAAATTTGTTAGGGTAATTTTAAAATATTATATTTACCCTTAATTGCCTGATTTACCTTTAACTATGGTAAATAAAATTTACCGTAGTTACTATTCATAATTCCCAAAAATAAAAAGTACCTTATTAACATAATTTGGATCCACTGATTCCAAATAAGGTATCCATTTTTCCAAATTCAATACACAAAAGTTGCAGAAATTAAATTAAAATTAATCCCGTTGTCGAAAGAAAACGGGTTTTTCTTTAAAACACTGCATAAGATTGAATTGATTTAACCTACGAATTCACGGTAAAATAAATGCTAATGACATAAATTATATTAAATGGTAAAAATAGATTATATTTATACTTTAAAACCATTCAATATTATAATTTAACCACATAAGATATTACGATGAAAAAAGTTGTTTTTAATTAAAATATAGCGTGTTTTTACTATTCATTAAAATATGAAAGTTATCGGAAAAATATCAAAACATTATCTAATGTAAATTTTTATATCCTGATTCAAAAGAAGAATTTTATTTTGTCAAATTGAATATATAAACATGTCAAAATATAGATTTAAAGTGGGTGCTCAATCAAAAGGCGGCAAAACTGCATTTTTTGAAAAATACTTATTTTACCAGAAAAGTTTATTTTGTTCTTATACCATGTTCATGAAAATGTGTAAGATGAATAATAATGTTATAAAATTCAAAATTTAGTTAATACTATTCATAACGGCTAGTTCATGAAAATATTATAATTATATATCATTGTTTATTAAAACCTGGTATTGCGTACAACACACGCTATCGAGGAAGGTCGCGATTGCGTGTAATGCAAGCCAAGTCAGGGTTGCGTGTTGTGAAAGAATCCTTCGTTGTCTCGTATAACAGAATCCAACCATATTTTATTGAATATATATATATATATATTCATATATATATACTCAATGTTGCGTAGAATAACTATTATCAAAATTGTGTGTAACACGATCCAAGAATAGTGTTGCGTATACTGCAAGCTAATACGGTGTTGCGTATAGAGCAAGGTAATCTTGGTGTAGAATAAAACACAAGACATTAATGAAATTAAAAGAATATTTTTCAGAAAATCTCGGGGTGTTACACATGCTATCTAAAACATGGAACTAGACTAGTTTCTTTTTAAGAGTTTTTATTTTATGGAAACTTAGTAGAAGTTTCTACTCTGTTATCTTTTGAGGTGTAATAGTTATGTCCTAATTCTCTAAAACTCTAAACCTGAAAAGATCCTCAATGTGAATTATTCATTTAAATCAATATTAAGTATGGTTTAAGGTTGGGGCCTTATAGTTGGTATCAGAGGTCGGTTTAGACAACTTTAGGAGTTAGAAAATTGTTAAATTATAAATTAATATATGGTATGACTGAAATGATATAGCATTTAAAGATTACCATGTTGCTTTGCCTAAGATATTTCCATGTTCAGAATGGTTTTCCTCAGAGGAAACAAGGCAGCTTTGCTGGGACGACACATGAGGAATATAACCTTCCAAATCAGCAACCTGAGATGGTTGGAATTGGAACTGAATAGTTTGTTGCAGTGATGGAACCGTTGACTCAGGCATGAAATGGTGGTGTTATCCATGCACGAGATCAGCCAGATCAACCGTAGAGGAGCCTGTCAATGGTGGAACATTTCATGAGGAAACACCCCCCATCATTCAGAGGATCATATGACCCCGTGCAAGCTGAAGGGTGTATTAAATCACTGGAGAAGATTTTTGATGTCATGGTGTGTTCAGAACATCAAAAGGTCAGTCTTTCTGTTTACCGTTTTGATGATGAAGCTGATCAGTGGTGGTCGATGGTGAAAAATACCAGGGATAGTGATGAGATTGATGATCTTCACTGGGATTAATTCAAAGGTATGTTTCTTGATAAATATTTTCCTAAGGTAGTTCGTCTTAGGATGGAAAAACAGTTCCTAGAATTGAGGCCGGAGGATGACTCAGTGGCGGCTTATGAAGAAAAGTTCACTCGATTGGAAAGGTATTCTTCAAACTTCATACGAGACCGTGATTGTAAAAGAAACCATTTTTACTCAGGACTAAAGCCAAAGTATCTAAGGTATTTTGCTTCTCATGAGTTCAAAAGTTATGAAAAACTTGTTCGATGTGCGATGAAGGTGGAAATAGAGTTTGTCGATGATCATGTTTTCTTTGAAAAACAACAGAATAAGAGGTCCAGTTGGCAGGAAAAGGGGAAGAATTCATCAAAGAATCAAGGAGGTAAAAAAACAGAATATCCATCCCGTGATAAGTGTGGTAAAATTGTAACAGCCCGAGATTTTATGAAAAATATTCTTTTTAATTTTATTAATGTCTTGTGTTGTACGCTACACCAAAAGGATCTTGCACAACACGGATCCTTGACTTGCCTTGCATTACACGCAATCGCGACCTTCCTCGATAGCGTGTGTAATACGCAATACCGAGTTTCACTAAACAACGATATGCTATTAAAATATTATTAAAACTAGCCGGTATGAATAGTAATAACCACTTTTTAAAATTATGTAAATCTTATTTTTCAAAATGAACTTCATTTTTAGATTCGGAGTATCGAATTTAGCCTAAGGTGAAATTTTGGTACATTTCGGATAACTTTCATATTCTGATGAATAGTGAAAATTACTAAAAAACAACTTTTTTAATCGAAATAATTAATAGTGATAAATTATTAATTGGAGTAGTTTTAAAGTATATTTAGAATATATTTTTACAATTTAATACAATGTTGGTCATTGGATGTAATTGCACATTTAAACCAGACATAAACAAGTGTCAATCTTTTGATAGATATTGTTTCTTAAAAAACACGCTATTTGTTTTAACAGCGGGATTTAATTATAAAATTAATTAATGCAACTTCTATGTTATGAATTTGGTAAAATAGACTTCATTTTTGAATTCGGAATATGAAATATAGCTTAGGATGAGATTTTGGCATTTTTCTGAAAACCTTCATTTTTTGATGAATAGTGAAACTACTAAGTGGTAGTTAAAAAACTGAATTTTTCATAAAACATAATTTTACCGCTTATGTGAATGAAATTTCAAAAATCCGAGAGACACGGTTGATGTCAGTACGTAAAATGTGGTTCAATGAGATGAAAATAATTTTTGGTGAATAGTAACTTTTTACTTTTATTTACCACGGTTAAAAGTAAATAGGGTAATTAAGGGTAAGAATGATATTAATATTACCCTAACACATGTCCTAACTCTATTAGACAAGTTTATCTCGACCAAAAACAACCTTAAGTGTAAAATATTATCATTTAGGCCCACTTGGATTAGATTAGGACATTTATTATTATTTAATTCAAAGAAGAGTTAAAAGAGTTAAAATCAAAGTTTATTCACTAAAACATTTTTAATATGGGGTTATACATAAGATAAATTATACTATAAATATTCATTAGAAAGATAAAGATATTTCCTACATAATGATATTTTATTTATAATTTTTAAACTTTAAATAAATTAATTTATTTATGACACAACGATGATGCAGTAATAACCCTTTTAAGGAAATATTAACATAATTGATGTTATAAATACTCAAATGAATGTAATTTGAGACTTTTTATGAATTCCACTACTTTTTTAGGTTACTATGATATATTAGTGTTGATTTAATCAACTTGGTTCGAACATATAATTCTTTTATGACTTTCACAAAAATCATATATCAAATATTGTCAAAATTGACACAAAATAGTTTTTAAATCAAATATTATATTATTAATTGTTATTTTATTCTTAAAAATCTAAGGTTCGTCCAAATGACTTAGATAAGGATATATATATTAATAATAAACAATTTGGGGTTCGTTTGGCATGTTATAGTAAGTGTATTAACCATATAGTGAAAGAAAACAAAAAGACACGGTAAAAGTTAAATTATTTAACTTAGAGTTAAATCTAATTGATAAGGTTAAAATAATAACCTAAACTTGTCTAAATCCTATTGGTTGATAGGATTTCGACCCATACCCACTTTAGCTTCGAAATAAGACCCTTTTAAACCATTATAAACCGATTTTTATTTTAATATAAAATAATATTTTGAGATATTTCTAAGGTGCCCCTCTCCTCCCTTATAAAAGGGCACCTCCTCCCCCTCCCCCTCACACCAATTTGAGCACTCAAGCTCGGACAACCCCTGCCAAAATCTCTTCTCCACTTCCCTAGAAACATACTAGAGGTTCTGGTCTTCCTCAAAGACCAATTTTAGTTCCCTAATAGGAGGTCTCCAAAAGGCGCTTCAAAGAAGAGGTAATTACCGTTACCAATTCTTTCATCTTTATTTCTTCTTCCACTTCTTCTTCTTATGTTGTTTCATTATGAAGTAATAACATCAGTATCACTCATATACTGATATGTTATTATAAGTATGAAACAACCCTATTTCACCATCTATCTATCCTACGGAAAAAGAAATCACCGCGCGTGCGTACGTACGGAATACCGTCTCCACGACGCGATGAGATTCATTCTCCATGTTAACCATTTAAGAATGATTATAAAGTATATATAAGAAATAATAATTAAATATATGACATTATAAAGTTACTGGATTTTTATATATATATATATATGTATGTCATCTACTTACTTCCATTTCAAGACAATAAGGAAAGTAAAACAGCGTTCATGCGTACGTACGGACTACCGTCTCCATGAACGGTGTTTTTCATTTTATTTATCTATCTATTATATATATATATATACTGAATATATATGATATATAAATCATATTTTATATTCTGGAAGTATGTATATCATGATATAAGTAATAATTATGTCAAGAACAACAAGTCAAAACACCTACGATAAATGAAACGATTTTACCCAAAACGCTTCTTTAACATGGAATTTACAAAAGAACGGGTAATATAATGTCATAAGTGAACCATATATGATATCATAACAATGAATATGATTCTGGAGTAAGTCAATAACATGATTTAAATCATTATACAGGAGGTTCGGACACTTACAAAGCAAGTCGGACATAAGGTAAGGGAAATATCACAATCTCATTTTTATCCGAGATTGTTTATTCGTAAGTAATTACTGGGGTGTATTTTATCATCCACATCCATGTTTCATCAATATGTAATATTATTTCCATCCACCTAAAATTGTTTAAATCCATTTTTACCCTTCGGTGAGTTTTTAGTAAAAGAAATGAAAGGAATCTTTGTCGTTTTTCGTACGAGGTACTTTTTGACTTTTCCGACAAAAGTACGAGAAGAATGTTTTTTTAACTTATACGGCATGAATGGATTTCTAAAACATTATTTCCAAGAAGTTTCCTTTACATGTTTTTAAGTTTATTTTAAATCAACTTCTTTTATTTTATAATTGTACGACATGTTAAGAAAGGAAAAGTATTTTTGAAGCAGAAAGGATATTTTCCTCAAGAATGAAGTTCAAGTATTTTATCAAAATTATTTTTCATCTAAGATAATAAAAGGGTTCTGTTTTTATCCCTATTATTACATTGGTTTGATTATGTTGTGATGGAAATATTTTTTATGAATTCCTTTATCTTATATGAATTGATTTATGATGTCATGATGTTTCAAGAATCCCATTTTTGTTACATGTGTTATGCGATGATGTATGATTATGTGGCACACATAAGAAAGGATTCATTATAAGATGGGTGGGACCTATATCTCCCTCCAATGCATTGGGTAAAGATTTTATATCTCATGAGATAGACATGGCTGAAATGGTAGGTTATACCGGTTCAGTAAAACAGGACTGAAACGAGGGTTACTCGATTCAGAAAGGGACTTTGTCCACTAAGATAGTCTTGGCAATTAGTCTTGACTAACAAGAAATGATTCTCTATGATTATGTGTGTATGCCACAATGTTTCATGTTTTAAGTTATGATTATTGGGATTACTTTTTCACTGCCATGAATTATCCCATGATTATGAAATTATGCTCTCTTTTGCAGGTTATGATTTCCAAAATGTTATGTTCTTATGAATATGATGTGATTGATATTTATTTTGTTTACCCTTACTGAGCATTTGAGCTCACCCTTTTATGTTTTCTTTTCCCCAGGATATAAAGAAAGGTTTTAGGTAAAAAAAAGGAAGATCTTTATGGGAGATTTTGAAGATCTTTCACCACGATTAGAAGATTATAGTCCGAGTTTCCAAAGACACTAAACTATTACGGTCCTTGTGTGTGTGTTTTTGTAATGTACTAAGTATTCCGCAAAAGTAATGTAATGTCAATGTACGTCAGGCTTCGGGTCTCTACAGTTGGTATCAGAGGAAAGGTTTAGTCAACCTTTGGAAACTAGGATGTGAGAACGTTAGTGAGATCCCTAGAGATATTTCTAAGGTATGTGTAGGGATGTCCCTAAGGATAAGTATACGTATAAGATACAGTCCAAGAACTATGGTAACGATCATAGAATTTAATCTAAGAAGTTAGATATTGAGGATACTTTCCCTTTACTATGTTGTTTTCCCTAGCATGATTTTTGCCTCTCACAAGATTCTTTTTGTGTTTTAGTTAATGGAGGGAATGAGAAGGAATTCGATAAACATTGAATCCAATGGACAAATTGGTGACTATGAGCAAAAAAAATTGTGTAATTCCTAAAGAGAAAGATCTTGTGATTATGCCAAATCAGTCATCGCGATATATGATTAACAAGCTGAAATTTAGTGGTATGCCTAATTCATCAAAGAAGAGGAAGATAAACTATTATGCATGTTCGCATGTTGAGGAGCATAAAGAAAGGAAGATTGAGATTTCTAAAGAAAGGAAGAAGAACCTTAAGGAATACCTGAAATGGAGGGACCGATGTTATCTGTGTAGAGAAAAGGGTCATAGAGTGACAGACTGTTATGGAGTTCAATGTATTATTTGTGGAGAACATGGGCATTACCCAACTCAATGCCCTGACCTAAAAAGTTACTTCTAAATCAAGGAAGGACTTCTTCCAGGACAATCATTGAAGTGGATGGACTGAAGTGTTTATGTATTGGTATTCAGGAATAATGTTGTTGAGGTACTTTGAAATATTTATGTATTGGTCTAATGTGGTATTCAAAGTGATTGAGATATTATGCGCATAATGAAGGGAAAATGAGAAAATGAAATGTTTAACAGTATTCATGAGCTCATGATTGATATAAGGACTAAGTGATATCATGGTTTGAGTATATAGAATTTTGAGGATTTTGGTATGTGGAAAGTGTTAACTTTTAACTGCATTCAATTTTTCACTAAGGTTCAATGGGTATTCAAGAGAGTACAAGATTAAGGCCTTTGAATGTTTGGATTGTGACCAACAAAACATATCTTATGATATATGGGGATCAACGATGGTATTAAATCTCTGGTAATCGTTTTCACTATTTTATGAGAGTGGACTGCAGTATTATGGATAAGCCTAAAGATTGAAATGGATTATGTTGGACATAAGTGAGTATTGTTTAAGGATAGAAGTTTTTTTTCGATATTATTGATGGGATGTTATAGTAATTTATTTTTAGAAAAAGGACAACCTGCAGGACGGGCGACAGCCCATCGCTTCGGACAAGGCTGTGGGAATCGAACCCAGAACCGAAGTGCGACTGGCCTTTATCGCCTACCACTGGCCTACAGGAAGTCCCTGTTTAGTAGAAACTAGTTTTATTATATTAAGCAGTATGATATATGAAGTATAAGTCCATTTTAGGAACCATATATGATTAATCTCACTATAGATCAACTTATGTATATAATTTTTGCTAACATTTTGTTTGAGACAGATGGAATGACCCGTCATTCTGTCACATGATCTGATAACACTTCACGAATAACAAATTCAACTTCATTTATTTAAGAGATGAAGTGGAAATTGTTAAAGGCACGAACAACAGTGAGATTGTACCAAAATAAAGTAAGTATTTATTCTAATTCTTTAACTTTAGGGAAACGATCTTGAAAACCAAAAATGTGGTCCTTGTGATCTTATACCTGATGAATCAGATGGTACCTTATATCATCACAAATCTATGGATTTGTGATTACTGGCTTTTCCATATCCATGTTCTCTACCACTCTCCATCAGAACATGATGGTTAGATTTCTCTTCCATATCCACATTTTCACCTATGTGGAAACCCAGTGATTGGTTTATTTGGGTAACCGTTACATTTCATACTTTTGTTTTTAAAGATTGGTTTTGATATTCCTTTTTACGATGTGGGTTTCTATTAAAGAAACTTTCGAATAGTATACCATTTATAACCCCGACGAATTTCGAGGGCGAAATTCATTTTAAGGGGGGTAGAATGTAACAGCCCGAGATTTTATGAAAAGTATTCTTTTTAATTTTATTAATGTCTTGTGTTGTACGCTACACCAAAAGGAGCTTTCACAACACGCATCCTTGACTTGCCTTGCATTACACGCAATCGCGACCTTCCTCGATAGCGTGTGTAATACGCAATACCGAGTTTCACTAAACAACGATATGCTATTAAAATATTATTAAAACTAGCCGGTATGAATAGTAATAACCACTTTTTAAAATTCTGTAAATCTTATTTTTCAAAATGAACTTCATTTTTGGATTCGGAGTATCGAATTTAGCCTAAGGTGAAATTTTGGTACATTTCGGATAACTTTCATATTCTGATGAATAGTGAAAATTACTAAAAAACAACTTTTTTAATCGAAATAATTAATAGCGATAAATTATTAATTGGAGTAGTTTTAAAGTATATTTAGAATATATTTTTACAATTTAATACAATTTTGGTCATTGGATGTAATTGCACATTTAAACCAGACATAAACAAGTGTCAATCTTTTGATATATATTGTTTCTTAAAAACACGCTATTTGTTTTAACAGCGGGATTTAATTATAAAATTAATTAATGCAACTTCTATGTTATGAATTTGGTAAAATAGACTTCATTTTTGAATTCGGAATATGAAATATATCTTAGGATGAAATTTTGGCATTTTTCTGAAAACCTTCATTTTTTGATGAATAGTGAAACTACTAAGTGGTAGTTAAAAAACTGAATTTTTCATAAAACATAATTTTACCGCTTCTGTGAATGGAATTTCAAAAATCCGAGAGACACGGTTGATGTCAGTAAGTAAAATGTGGTTCAATGAGATGAAAATAATTTTTGGTGAATAGTAACTTTTTACTTTTATTTACCACGGTTAAAAGTAAATAGGGTAATTAAGGGTAAGAATGATATTAATATTACCCTAACACATGTCCTAACTCTATTGGACAAGTTTATCTCGACCAAAAACAACCTTAAGTGTAAAATATTATCATTTAGGCCCACATGGATTAGATTAGGACATTTATTATTATTTAATTCAAAGAAGAGTTAAAAGAGTTAAAATCAAAGTTTATTCACTAAAACATTTTTAATATGGGGTTATACATAATATAAATTCGATTATAAATATTCATTAGAAAGATAAAATGATTTCCTACATAATGATAGTTTATTTGAAATTTTTAGACTTTAAATAAATTAATTTATTTATGACACAACGATGATGCAGTAATTACCCTTTTAAGGAAATATTAACATAATTGATGTTATAAATAATCAAATGAATGTAATTTGAGACTTTTTATGAATTCCACTAATTTTATAGGTTACTATGATATATTAGTGTTTATTTAATCAACTTGGTTCGAACATATAATTCTGTTATGACTTTCACAAAAATCATATATCAAATAGTGTCAAAATTGACACAAAATAGTTTTTAAATCAAATATTATATTATTAATTGTTATTTTATTCCTAAAAATCTAAGGTTCGGCTAAATTACTTAGATAAGGATATATATATTAATAATAAACAATTTGGGGTTTGTTTGGCATGTTATAGTAAGTGTATTAACCATATAGTGAAAGAAAACAAAAAGACACAGTAAAAGTTAAATTATTTAACTTAGAGTTAAATCTAATTGATAAGGTTAAAATAATAACCTAAACTTTTCTAAATCCTATTGGTTGATAGGATTTCGACCCGTACCCACTTTATCTTGGAAATAAGACCCTTTGGAACCATTATAAACCGATTTTTATTTTAATATAAAATAATATTTTGAGATATTCCTAAGGTGCCCCTCTCCTCCCTTATAAAAGGGCACCTCCTCCCCCTCCTCCTCACACCAATTTGAGAACTCAAGATCGGCCAACCCCTACCAAACTCTCTTCTCCACTTCCCTAGAAACATCCTAGAGGTTCTGGTCTTCCTCAAAGACCAATTTTAGTTCCCTAAGAGGAGGTCTCCAAAAGGCGCTTCAAAGAAGAGGTAATTACCGTTACCAATTCTTTCATCTTTATTTCTTCTTCCACTTATTCTTCTTAGGTTGTTTCATTATGAAGTAATAACATCAGTATCACTCATATACTGATATGTTATTATAAGTATGAAACAACCCTATTTCACCATCTATCTATCCTACGGAAAAAGAAATCACCGCGCGAGCGTACGTACGGAATACCGTCTCCACGACGCGATGAGATTCATTCTCCATGTTAACCATTTAAGAATGATTATAAAGTATATATAAGAAATAATAATGAAATATATGACATTATAAAGTTACTGGATTTATGTATATATATATATATATATGTATGTCATCTACTTACTTCCATTTCAAGACAATAAGGAAAGTAAAACAGCGTTCATGCGTACGTACGGACTACCGTCTCCATGAACGGTGTTTTTCATTTTATTTATCTATCTATTATATATATATATACTGAATATATATGATATATAAATCATATTTTATATTCTGTAAGTAAGTAGATCATGATATAAGTAATAATGATGTCAAGAACAACAAGTCAAAACACCTACGATAAATGAAACGATTTTACCCAAAACGCTTCTTTAACATGGAATTTACAAAAGAACGGGTAATATAATTTCATAAGTGAACCATATATGATATCATAACAATGAATATGATTCTGGAATAAGTCAATAACATGATTTAAATCATTATACAGCAGGTTCGGACACTTACAAAGCAAGTCGGACATAAGGTAAGGGAAATATCACAATCTCATTTTTATCCGAGATTGTTTATTCGTAAGTAATTACTGGGGTGTATTTTATCATCCACATCCATGTTTCATCAATATGTAATATTATTTCCATCCACCTACAATTGTTTAAATACATTTTTACCCTTCGGTGAGTTTTTAGTAAAAGAAATGAAAGGAATCATTGTCGTTTTTTCGTACGAGGTACTTTTTGACTTTTCCGACAAAAGTACGAGAATAATGTTTTTTTTAACTTATACGGCATGAATGGATTTCTAAAACATTATTTCCAAGAAGTTTCCTTTACATGTTTTTAAGTTTATTTTAAATCAACTTCTTTTATTTTATAATTGCACGACATGTTAAGAAAGGAAAAGTATTTTTGAAGCAGAAAGGATATTTTCCTCAAGAATGAAGTTCAAGTATTTTATCAAAATTATTTTCCATCTAAGATAATAAAAGGGTTCTGTTTTTATCCCTATTATTACATTGGTTTGATTATGTTGTGATGGAAATATTTTTTATGAATTCCTTTATCTTATATGAATTGATTTAAGATGTCATGATGTTTCAAGAATCCCATTTTTGTTACATGTGTTATGCGATGATGTATGATTATGTGGAACACATAAGAAAGGATTCATTATAAGATGGGTGGGACCTATATCCCCCTCCAATGCATTGGGTAAAGATTTTATATCTCATGAGATAGACATGGCTGAAATGCTAGGTTATACCGGTTCAGTAAAACAGGACTGAAACGAGGGTTACTCGATTCAGAAAGGGACTTTGTCCACTAAGATAGTCTTGGCAATTAGTCTTGACTAACAAGAAATGATTCTTTATGATTATGTGTGTATGCCACAAAGTTTCATGTTTTAAGTTATGATTATTGGGATTACTTTTTCACTGCCATGATTTATCCCATGATTATGAAATTATGCTCTCTTTTTCAGGTTATGATTTCCAAAATGTTATGTTCTTATGAATATGATGTGATTGATATTTATTTTGTTTACCCTTACTGAGCATTTGAGCTCACCCTTTTATGTTTTCTTTTCCCCAGGATATAAAGAAAGGTTTTAGGTAAAAAAAAGGAAGATCTTTATGGGAGATTTTGAAGATCTTTCACCACGATTAGAAGATTATAGTCCGAGTTTCCAAAGACACTAAACTATTACGGTCCTTGTGTGTGTGTTTTTGTAATGTACTAAGTATTCCGCAAAAGTAATGTAATGTCAATGTATGTCAGGCTTCGGGTCTCTACAAAAATGCATCCTGTAGAATGTTTATCTAAGTCTGGAAAGTGTTTTAGGTGTCATAAGTCTGGTAATATTGCTCGTAACTGTAAAGAAGATGATCAAGAAGGAAATGAAAAGACAACGGTAAGATGTTTTAAGTGTAATGAAATGGGTCATTGTAAAAATTATTGTCTAACGAAGAACTCAACTAGGGAAAAGCAGCCAGACTACAAGCAGAAAGGGGTGGTGAAATCCTTTGCAACTACTTCAGCAGATGTTGGGCCATCGAATGAAGTAGTATCAGGTACACTGTTTGTTTGTTCATATTATGGAAATGTGTTGTTTGATTTAGGGTCTACACATTCATTCATTTTGAGAAGTTTTCTAGTAAATTTGAAATTCCATCTCAATATATGAATCCTGAAATTATTGTAAAAACACCCGGAGGGAACATTGAGACAAAAAGGAATTATATGAACATTCCTATCATTGTGTGCGGAAAGAATATACCAAAAAACCTTATTTTTTTCCTCTAGTAGAGTTTGATATTATTTTGGGAATGGATTGTCTTTCTGTTTATCATGCTAAGATTGATAGTAGAGCTAAAATGGTTTCTTTTCAGAATGATTTTCAGTTTGTGTACAAGAATGAACCCTTACTGTTGATAACATATCAAGAGGCTGAGAAACTAGTAAAAGATGGAAATGAATGTTACCTAGAATATATTGTTGATAATAAAGGAACTGTACAGATTAATGATGTGCCAGTGGTAAATGAGTATCTTGATGTTTTCCCTGATGAGTTTCCTGGTATTATTCATCATTGGAAAGGTGAATTTACTTTTGACTTAGTTCCTGATTCTTAGCCAATTTCAAAACCCCCTTATCAAATGGATCAAGTTGAACTTTTAGAGTTAATGATGAAATTGCAACAGTTAATAGATAAAGGTTTCATTCGAACTAGCACAACACCATGGGGTTCTCCTGTGTTGTTTGTTAAAAAGAAATATAGTGAAATGTGACTTTGCATTGATTATAGAGACTTGTATAATATTACTGTTCAGAACAAGTATCCTTTTCCTCGTATCGATTATTTGTTTGATCAGCTACATGGAGCTCAGTATTTTTCGAAGATTGACTTGAGGTCGGGGTACCATCAGTTGAAAGTAAAAGAAGCAGACGTTCTGAAGACTGTGTTCCGTACTAGATATGGCCATTATGAATTTGTAGTTATGCCTTTTGGGTTAACCAATGCACCTGCTGAATTCATGGACCTTATGAATTGAATTTTCCATGAGTTCTTGGATATGTTTGTGGTTATTTTCATTGATGATATTTTGGTGTTTTCTATAAGTAAAGAGGATAATTAAAGTCATTTAAGGGTTATCTTACAAACCTTAAAAGAAAAGAAACTATATGGAAAATTCATCAATTGTGAGTTTTGGTTACAAAAAATTTCGTTCCTTGGTCACATTGTTTAAAAAGAATGGCATAACTGTTGATCCTTCTAAAACAAACGTTTTTAAAGAATGGCCAAGACCCACAAATGTAACCGAGATCCGCAGTTTTATTGGTTCGGTAGGTTACTACCAATGGTTTGTTGAACGTTTTTCACAATTATCTAGTCCAATGACTAAGCTTACTTGGAAGGGTGGTAAGTTTATCTGGACAAAAGAATGTGATGATTGTTTTCAGGAGTTGAAGAGATGATTGGTGAATGCTCCGGTTTTGGCACTTCCTTCCAGGAATGGTGAGTTTTTTATCTACAGTGATTCTTCATTGAAAGGACTTGGTTGTGTCCTTATGCAGAATGATCAGGTAATTTCTTATTCTTTATGCCAGTTGAAAATTCATGTGGTAATTTACCCTACACATGATTTGGAATTAGATGCTGTTGTTTTTGATTTAAAAATTTGGAGGCATCATTTGTATGAAATAAAGTGTGATATATATACTAATAAAAAAAGTTTAAAGTATATATTCACTCAGAAAGAAGTGAACATGAGACATAGGAGATAGATAGAATTAATCAAGGATTATTATTGTACAATTCATTAGCATCCAGGAAAAGAAAATAAAGTTGATGATGCTTTGAGTCGAAAAAGTAATGCTTCATTAACCATGCTATGTTGGGAACGAGATCCTTTGGTTTTTGATTTGATGAACTTTGTCATAGAAGTTGTTGGTGCAGGAAGTTATTCTGTTATGATTCAGGTATCAGTGAGATCATCCCTATCAGACAGAATTAAGAAAGCACAGAGGGAAGACAGTGAGTTGCATAAAAATGAAGAGCTGGTTTAGAAGGGTAAGTTTCCTGAATTCAACATTGATAATGATTGTGTTTTGAGGTTTGGGAAGATATTATGTGTGCCTAGTGATTCACAATTGAAGAATGAGTTGTTATGTGAGGCTCATAGTTCCCCTTTTTCAGTTCATCCTTGCAGTACTAAGATGTACAGAGATCTGCTGGAGTATTACTGATGGGATGGAATGAAAATAGATATTGCTGATTTTACTGTGAAGTGTTTGACTTGTCAGCAGGTTAAAGCAGGGCGGCAGTTAACGAAAAGGACGCTTTAGCCTCTACCAGTTCCAGATTGGAAATGTGAAAATATATCCATGGACATTGTTGTGGGATTACCAAAGACATCTAGAGGTAATAATTCAATATGTGTTATTGTTGATCGATTGACTAAATCTTCTCTTTTCCTTCCTATTCGAGATACTTTGTCTCTAGATCAACTTGCTCGATTGTATCTTAAAGAGGTAGTCAAGTTGCATGGAGTTACCCTCTCCATTGTATCTGATCGTGATCTTAGGTTTAATTCTAACTTTTGTAAAGGCCTTTAGAAGTCATTGGGTACTGAATTAAATTTTAGTACAGCTTTTCATCCGCAATCAGATGTGCTGTCAGAACGAAAAATTCAGACCTTGGAGGATATGCTACGAGCTTGCTCTATGGATTATCAGGGAAGTTGGGACCAAAATCTTTCTTTGGTTGAGTTTTCATATAATAACAGTTTTCATTCTAGTATACAGATGGCACTGTTTGAGGCATTATATGGGAAGCGGTGTCGAACTCCAGCTTTTTGGGATGAAGTAGGTGAAAGGAAGCTGATGGGACTAGAATTGGTAAAAGATATGGAAGAAAAAGTTCAGTTGATTCAAAAACACATGAGAACATCTCAGTGCAGACAGAAAAGTTATGCAGATAACTGGAGGAAAGATATATCTTTCGAGGTTGGTGATCATGTTTTTCTCAAGGTTTCTCCATGGAAAAGTGTGATGTGATTTGGTATGAATGGAAAGTTGAGTCCAAGGTTCATTGGACCATATGAAATTCTAGAGATTGTTGGATCAGTTGCATACAGAGTGGAATTACCTCCAATTTTATCTCAGGTACACAATGTTTTTCATGTTTCGATGTTGAGAAAGTATATGCCAGATCCATCTCATGTTTTCAGTCTATAGGTAGTTCAGTTGGAAGAGAATCTCTCTTATGAAGAACAACTACTCCAGATTCTTGACCGAAGAGAGCAAGTATTGCAAAATAAGGTAATTCACCAGGTAAAGGTTTTGTGTAAAAACCATATGGTTGAAGAGGCAACGTGGGAATCTGAAAATGCTATGAGAGATAAATACCCCCACTTATTTTGATAAGTGAATAAAATTGCGAGGACGTAATTCCCAAAATGGGGGAAGGATATAACATCCCAGGTAAATAATGAATAAAAATTTTTCATATTTATTAGAATTTATGAATTAAAAATTAATTTTACTTTAAAGGGGTTGACATGTTCGATAGCATATCCGATACGCAAAAAAGAGTTTCTTTGAAATCTTACGTTGCACAATAGTAATAAAATAATTTTTTTAAAATGGTAGTTAACACGTAGTTGTTGTAATGGAGGGAATGAAATTAAATAACTAAAATATGATTATATATGTTTGTTAAATGTTTTTACATTTATCCAATAATGTATAAAGGATTAAAATAATAAAAGAATTCAATTTTAGGCATAGATACTCTAATATTCACTAAAGGTCGACTTATCGCCTTTTCATGGTGAACCTTCATTAAATATACTTTTGGTCACTCTTATACTTTCTATTAGACCAAATAAAACTATTATTTAGAATCCGGACATCAAAATTTACTTTGTGTAAATTTTTGGTATTTTTCCGATAAAGTTCATTTTTTTAATGAATAGTGTAAAATGTTGTATTCTAATTCAAAACCTCTTTTAATCTAATTTATTTATTTGATTATATTATCTTTTAAATTGGTTTTAAAGTTCAATTAGAATATATTATTACCAATTAATCCAATAGTTGTCGTTGGAATTTATTTCACATTGAAATCGGACTTAAACTAGTGTCAAACTTTTTATATTTATTGTTTCATAAAAACACGCTCTTTGCTCTGACAACGGGAATTAATTATTAAATTAATTAATGAAAATTATACGTTTTGAATTTTTTAAAATAGACTTAATTTTTGAATTCGGAATATCTAATATATCATAGGCTGAATATTTGGTATCGTTCTGAAAAACTTCAATTTTTGATGAATAGTGAAACCACTAATGGTACATAAAAAACTGATTTCTTGTTTAAATGAAATTTTACCACCTCTGTGTTATGAATTTCAAAAATCCAACAAACATTGTTGTCATTAACAAGTAAAATGTGGTAAAATGGGAGTAAAATAATTTTTGGTGAATAGTAAATTTTAAGTTTATTAATCGCGATTATAGGTAATTAGTGTAGTTTAAGGTAAAAATAATGTTTTAATAATATGAAATGAACTTGACACATGTCCTACCCTTATTTTATGTGTCATGGCTGACCAAGAAAATCCATGGGTCAACTTGGGGACCTCATGGAGCCACTTTGGTAGGAAAATGACATTAAAAACCATTTATTTAATGTTTAAATTAAAATGTCACAAACATGAGTTATTTTACTAAAACAATTTTTAAATGGGGTTATACAAGTCATATTTTTTTACTATAGATATTCATTATAAATAGAAAAATATTTCCTACAACATGATATTTTTTTTATAATATTTAGACATTAAATAAATTAAATTATTTATGACATCATGATGATGCAGTGATTACCTCATTAATGACCGATTTAAATAAAATGAAAAGATAATATTAAATATAAGACATAAACTTTTCAAAGACATATTAAATGTGTATATTGAGACCCCTTATCATCTTATCCTTGAATTATATCAATGTGGGACCTTTAAAATCATAAAACCATTTTCTAATAATGTAAACTTTTATAACTTTTGAAGAGTGCACCTCCTCTCCTCTTATAAAAGGCCCCCACCTCTACCACTTTACCCACACCTCTCAAGCCTTTGGTTCGGCCAATATCTGCCAATTTTGTCTCTCCACATCCCTCTATTACACCTAGAAGCCTCACTTTGGGCAGAAGTTTTCCCAAGGAAGCCTTTGAGCTCAAATCAATAAGATTTACCCGTTTTAAAGGTAGTGTTTTCTCTTATGTTATTTTGTTTTATTTTTCTTATCCAACCCTCTAAAATCTTTTTATTCATTTATTTTGTAACAAAACTAGTATCTAAAATATACTAGGGTTATTTTATAAAAATTATTTGAGCTACACCTATACACACCTCTGTCTAGTGGTTAAAGAACAAATTGTTTCTGTGGTTAGCGAATTTCTACATCACAAAACGATTATTGTTCAATCTTCTTTTAACACCTTTAATGGTGGCCATTAAGATGTCACTCTATTTATATATGATATATATTAATTTTATGTTTTCCTTATGGTTATTTATTTTTCATTTGTGTTATACTTTTATTTCTTCCATTATGGGTATACACGATATATTCATTTTAGGAAGTGCGGACTACCGCCCCCTCAAAGTGATTTGATTCGTTAATGCCATATGTGGGATGTATAAAGGATGGATTTAAAGTTATTATATATGATGTATGTCACATATAAATTATGAATACAATTCTATAATTAAAATATTCATACCTCTCATTTAGTTTTAATTCCATTAATTAGACTTAGAAATGAAAGTAGCGTTCATGCGTACGTACGACTTACCGTATCCATGAATGGTGCATTTCATTTATTACCTCTAAATGATTATGTAATATTATAAATACATGTATATTCTGGATATATATGATATATATGATATCTAAATCATGAATATCATTCTGGATATAAAGAACCATTGACCACAATAACAACATGTAATTGTAAGAAGTCCACTTTCGACTTAAGAACCAAATATCGACAAAACAAACATTATTAACTCAAATGATTACATAATGTTTATAACATGGTAATAAGTGATGTAAAAGTAATAATGAACTTGGAAAAGGTTCTTAAGAAAGTTTAAATTAACTCATGTTTATTATTCAGGACATTAAAGAACGATCGAGTCAATTCGGACCCGAGGTAAGGGACTTTGTCTCAATATTAATTCATTGAGGCATATTTTGTTGTATACACAACTTTATTTTATACAGTGTATAAAACTTTTTGTGTTTTAATTTTATTCAAAAGGAATCTTTTTATATGAAGAGATTTACTAAATGACAAAAAGGATTGTTTCTTTTTACGTACGCGGTGACAATGACCTGTTCCGCCGCCCCGAGTATTATTGGTCTTTGGCTTCCTCAACAAGCCATAATGTTTTTAAAATGAAATAAATACCATATACTCTTTAATTTATTTTGGTATAGAAAATGGTTTTTATAATGGATTTGTTCTGTCAAAATATTTATGTGATATATTTTGATCAAGTTGTTGAAATGTTTTCTTTCCATTATATTTTTTTGATGTCTTATGGTTTTATAATGGTACATGGACATTTGATGGGTGGTTACTTTATAAACCATATGAAGGGTGGTGCTGTGAATACCAGCATGGGTGGTTACGTTATAACCTCCAATGCATTGGGTATGAAAGTCTGCCGTATGGCTATTCCATTAAGTGCTTTGTGTGGAAGTCGACCGCATGGTTATTCCATTTAAGTATGTTTATGTCCCAAGTTACCTTTATATGTTATGTGATCTTTATACAGGTTTTATGGTAATATTTTGGTGAAAAAAGGGTAAGTAATTATCTTTTATTCAGTGAAGAGTTTTTACTACTTCATAAAGGTGAAAAATATTTCTTTGATAAAGTATACATGGTTTACTTGTTGTTTTGAAAAAACTAAAAGTTTTCATGCATTGTGTATCCCTTATTAACCTTTTTATGCTCACCCCAAGTTTTTTTGAAATGTTTTTTGTAGGAATTAATGTGGAATAGGGTCAAGGATGGGATCAAGGGAAATTCATGCTATCTAAAACATGGAACTAGACATGTTTCTTTTTAAGAGTTTTTATTTTATTGAAACTTAGTAGAAGATTCTACTTTGTAATCTTTTGTGGTGTAATATTAATGTCCTAATTCTCTATAACTATAAACCTGAAAAGATCCTCAATGTGAATTATTCATTTAATTCAATATTATGTAAGGTTTAAGGCTAGGGCCTTATATGTCATCCTTCGATTGTGGGTTCAATTCTTATGGCCTTGCCGGATGTGACAGGATTTCATCCATCTTACAGGTTCTCCTTTTTAGAAAACTCAAACAATAAACCTAACATGTTTTAACCTAAATGGTTTTCTTATACCTTTCATTTTTACCCCAATACATTAATACCTCAACATCTTATATATTGTCAATTTTTTCCACCTCCTTGTGAAATAATAAATCTTTTCTCAATAGAAAGAATATCATACCTTGATCATGGTGTCCACATGGTTTAATCATCATCATGTTCACATATGTATAAGGTCCATACATTATAAAAATGATTTTTAGATCCTTCAAAATCATTTGGTTCCATCATCCAAATACACCTTGTAGAACATGGGTCATATGGGTGTTCACAGAAAAATAGTTTTGAAAAATAATCATGTACGATATATAATGTCAAAACATCTGATAAAACATGATTTTTATAAAATAGTTAGACCATCTCTGAGTTGAAACATTCAATCAATGGTCCTTTTAAAAAACTATAAGTATGTGACTGTATTGTAAAATAAAAAATTAATTGGTTTCCCAAGGGTCACATTCTTCATCACCTTTTTCAAAATCATAATATTCATCAAAATCATGTTAGAATGTAAAATATATGAAAATTCCTTGATAATATTTACCTTTATTGAAAATATAATAATATTGTAAAAATATGATTTAATTAAATACAATCCATGATCCATGATGACATCGAGGTATAGTGGTGGTGTTTGATATCTCAAACATTTTCATGCAAGTGAGTTGTATTCTAGAAAAGGTTTAATAATCATTTGAATATGACATTGAAAAAATTATTGTAAGCATGTCATTAAGAAGTGATAGGTATGTTGTTTTATATACTCCTCCATGTATTTTTAACCAACATTACATCATCTAAAAAAGTTATAATACAAGTATTTGACTAAAATAATAGACATAGGAACTGTCCATCTATTTAACAAAAACCAAAAATCCCAATTGATGTCAAAATTGACATCTAATACCAAATATAAAGCTCCAACCTTAAACATTACAAAATCTTGAATTAAATTAATAATTCACATTGAGGATATTTTCATGGTTAGTGTTTTAAAGAATTTTGCTATAACTATTACATTAAATTTCAAAAATTACAAAGTAGACACTTCTACTCTATCTAATGTTTTTCTCAATAACAAAACTCCTTAAATAAAACGTGAGTTTTTTCCTGATATAAATTTTCTTAAATTACTAATTTCTCTTACCCTTCCTTATACCCTGTGAAAAAAATTTCAAAAACATTGCATATGAATAGAAATCTTTGTAATGGTTATAAATTAAGAAAACAAATCATTACTCCATCAATACATATAAATAAATAAAATAATACTTTTCAATCTTTATCATACAACACAAAATCCAAGGTTTTATGAATAACACATGGAAATCATAAATCATAAAGGTAACTTGTAGTATTCATAACATATTTACATTCTAGCTTTCACAGCTACATAGGGTGTTACATTTGGAATTACCATCACATTATATTCCCTAAATCTTATAAGATAAATATCATTGTTTACCTCCGCCATGTTACCCAATGCATTGGAGAGAAATCCCGAGCTCCCCTACCCTAGGTGTATCACCGAACCACCCGTATGTGAAAACAATTCCCCAAAACCATAACATATTTATAACACATAAAGCATTAATAATGTAAAGATAACATTTCCACATTACAATCACAATATAACATTTTAATATATTGACATATCAAATCCATTTCCAAAACCATTTAAAACATTTAATAAAGATATTTTTTGTCAACATGTCCCATACAAATTTGAAACTATTAAATGGATTAAAATTTTAAAACATTAGTTTCCATATAAATAAATCCTTAAAACAATTTTTAAAACATGGACATTAATTAAAATGATTTATAAGATTAAATCATTACAACATTTAAAACAATTATTTAGTTAAAGATTCCCTATCCACATGAGAAAATACATGAATAAAAATAATTAAATAATAAAATTAAAATTACACTATAATATCATTAGAATATGGTGATTCATTATATAATATGTTAAATGGGATTATATACACCTTATATAATAATAATGGTGCACAATATCATGATATACCTCAATGAAAGGAGATTGAGACATAGTCCCTTATGAAAATTCGTTATCTTAACAATGTCACATTAAAATTAATAAAATGAGTCGATTGGAGAAAAAATGGTCTCTCATCACTTGGACATAAAATATACATCAATAAAGATATAAAATAATATATTTAATAAGAAGAAAATGGATATTAAAATACATGGAATAAAAGAAGACTTTTACTAAAAGATGAGGGAGAAAGGTTCCCTTACAAAGGTTGTATCATTTCATTAAGGATAAATAAATGAGATAATTATGTGTGAAAAATATTAATACACACAATATAAGCGTATGTAAAAAAATCATAGGTAATTCACACAAGTTCATAGCACGACAAAATCAAAGAGAAGGTTAACCCAAAGAACAGAAATTGGGTTAATGAGTTCCCTTACAAAGATCATTTTGCAAATAAAATAGATCGATTATGTGTATTAACTATAATTAAATAGATATAAAGTATAAATAAAATATATTATAACAAATTTTATTTCTCACGTAATCATTTAATTACATAATCAAGAAGTATATGTTTAACCCCAAGAATGTAAATTGGGTTAAGAATTTCACTTGCCTTATGTCTGACTTGACTCGTTAGTTCATTAATATCCTGAATAATAAAATAAAGATATTTTATAATTAAATGAGAACAATTATCAATATCATTCTTCCTTTTATATCACTTATTACAACTTTATTAACATTACAAAATAATTTATGTTAATAACGGTTGTTTGGTCGATATTTGGTACATGAGTCAAAAATGAACTTATTATAATTACAAGTTGCTCATGTGGTCAAACGTACATTATCTACAGAATTATATTAATGATTTAAATATCATATATATCATATATATCATATATATCATGTATATATATGTATTTACAACCGTACATAACTTTTTGAGATAAGAAATGAAATGGACCTTTCATGGAGACTATAAGTCGTACATTTTCTTGAACACTACATCCTTTTATATTTCATATGTAATTGAATGAAAACGTAATGATACATAAGAATATTATAATTCTAATATAATATCAAATATAATTTCCTTAAAGATATATCTTGTACGATACCCATATGGAATGAACGAACCATATCATGTTGAGGGGGTGGTAGTATGCATTTCTTCAAATGAAATAATCGTGTTTACCTATTATGAAAACCATAAATTAATGCTATAAATGAAATATACAGAAGAATAGAGACAATATAAATATATTGAATATCACATATAAACATAGTTATGTCATAATGTCCACCATGAGAGGCGGTAGATGATAATTGAACAATCATTATTTCTTAAAGCAGAAGTTCACCATCCCCAGAAACATTATGTTTGTATCTATTATATAGAGGTATGTGATGTATAATAAGAATTTCCCTCACAAAAACATCCTATTATATTTAATATACTGATTTTGTTACAAAATAATGAAATAAATAGAGTTTACTGGTTTGAAAAGGAAAAGATAAGAAAATAAAACTAGAGAAGATATTACCTTTAAATCGGGTTACTTTATTTAGTTTGAACCAAAAGGACTTATTAATTTTTTTTCCAAAAATTAAGTTTCCAAGGTGAAAGATAATGATTTTGGGAGATTATTAGTAAATATTTTGGTTGAGCCCAGGGGAGTTAGTGGTCTGACTAATCGGTTAGATTTGGTGGTCATTTATAAGAGGGAGGAGGGGCTCTATAAAAAAGATTGAATGTATTATTTTTTTATAATATTATTTTCAGTTTAAAAAGGTCAAAAAATTATTTAATAGTAATATTAGGTGAATATAAGTCAAAATAAAATCATCCAATTATAATTGGATTTGGTTTATATATTTTTTTAATCCTAATCTTTTTTTATTTAACCCTTTGTTACCTTATTTAATTTTAACCATGTCCTCTTATATATTCATACTACATTGTTAATATATAAAATGTCAATCGACCCAAAATGAATCATTTATAAAATTTGAAACATTATTGAAGTCATTTGGCATAATTATATATTTTTAGGAATACATTATCACTAAATAAAACATTAATTATTTTAAAAACTCATTTATGTCAATTTCAAAATTATTCATATCAAGAATTTATAAAAATATAATTTTTTTAATTATTTTGGAAAAACAATATTAATTAAAATATAAAAAGTCATTATTATCCCTAAAATTCATGTATTGCATAAAAAGTTTTAAAATAAATTTATTTTAATATTTATAAAATCATTCATTTGAATCCTTTATTAATGAAGCAATTACAGCATCATCATTGTGTCATTATTATGTTAATTTATTTAATGTTCAAAAATTATTAATAAAATAATATGGTGTAGTAAATCATTTAAGACCTCAAATTAATATTTTAAGTTTAATATATTACTTATATAACCAATTATAAAAATTATTTTACTAAAAGATATATGTTTCTGTTTTTTTTTCTTTACTTTAAATTGAATAATATAAAGTGCCATTATCACTCTCATATGGCTCCATGGAGTCACCATATCGAACCTATGACGACCATGGTAAGTAATATCATAACAAATAGGGTTAGGATAAGATTAAGGGTAATTTAATATTATTAAAATATTATTTTTCACCGTTAATTACCAGATTTACCCTTTAACCATGATAAATAAAATATTTATTGAAGTAAATGTCCATAATGTCGAAAAATAAAAGTTACCAACTTACATATTTTGGACCTTATGATCCTAAATATGGAATATATTTTCCCAAATTCAAAGTTGTCATGACCCGTCCTCGGGGCTCGTGCCGTGACAACCCCAAGACCGCCTTCCATAGGCCAGGGGCTGGCGACTAACACCAAGGCGTAAATCCCAACAAAAGGGAAGGCATTGCCTTTGAAAAGTAAACAAGCACCATAGAGTAAGCAAGCTGAAAAGTAAACACTAAGTAAAACTGTAACAAGCTGTGCTGGAAGTAAAAGGGCTGAAAATACAAGCCCAACTGTAAAGTACAACTGAAAGGGGAAAACAGCAACTGTAAAGAAAAGCCGTAGCGTCGAGCCGTCCTCTGAAGGTCCCACCTGAAGGGTGGGTACAAATAGCCTCCACAGCTCCTCGGTCCAGCCATCCGCTCTGAGCACGTCCCGCCCAGTGGTCCACCTCCAGGTACCGTCCTGCTCTGCACGCCTCCACCACGGTCAGTGCTGTCCGTCGTCTGCAACCAACACGACGAAGTGCGGGCATAGTCCGTGCATGGGTGAGTATAAGCTACTTAGTAGGGACCCCGAGACCCCCGAAGGTATCCCGAAATCCACGAAGGATAATCCACAAAGGAAAGATACAATCAAGAAGTAACATCTGACACGGCTTAGGTATATGCCCATACATATACGTAAGTCATCAATTCCCGTTCGGCTCCAGCGTCCGAGCCCAAGCACAACCCAGTCCACACAGGAAAGAAAAATGTATACCCACAAAGGATAGCACAACACAATCCACAAAGGAGAGTAAACTATAAATCCACACAGGATAGCTCAACACAATCCACAAAGGAGAGTAAACTGAAGATTCAGCTCACACAGGTATACATCATCGAAAAGGGTGAAAGAGATGATCAAACATAGATACTGAATCATCTAAATTGGGACCCACATAGGATACATGACCAGTCGTCCTCATCGTTTCATTTATGCTGGGACCCACATAGGATACAAGACCAGCACGGAGTCATCTAAGCTGGGACCCACATAGGATACAAGACCAGCACTCTTCATTGATTCATCTATACTGGGACCCACATAGGATACAAGACCAGTATTGAATCATCTAAGCTGGGACCCACAAAGGATACAAGACCAACACTCTTCATTGATTCATCTATACTGGGACCCACATAGAATACAAGACCAGTATTGAATCATCTAAGCTGGGACCCACATAGGATACAAGACCAGCACAGCTAGGACCCACATAGGATACAAGACCAACTGTCTTCATTGATTCAACTATACTGGGACACACATAGGATACAAGACCAGCTGGCTTCATTGATTCAACTATACTGGGACCCACATAGGATACAAGACCAGTATTGAATCATCTAAGCTGGGACCCACATAGGATACAAGACCAGCACATCTAGGACCCACATAGGATACAAGACCAGCCGTCTTCATCGTCGCAGTCCACTGAGGATCTCCGCACCGTCGTCGTCGCAGTCCACTAAGAATCTCTGCACAGTCGTCGTTGTAGTCCACTGAGGATCTCTGCATGGTCTTCGTCGCATTACACTAAGGATCTATGCATGGTCATCGTCGCAGTCCACTAAGGATCTCTACACAGTCATCGCTGTCGAAGTAGCAGTCGCAGCCAGCATTAGGGTTCCCGCACACAGCAAGCTCGTTCGGGAGGGTCCGCTCTACGAGCCGAGAGGCCGATACATCAACTGTCACAAAGTCCGAAGCTGATGTATCCAAAAGTTCCGTACCATCAATAGGAACTCAACGTCCTATAAAGCGCGTCATTCGGACGCCCGGTCTGAGAGTTATTGGCATTTTCGTCCTAGGGGCCCTGTTGGTTTTTAAGGAAAAACCAACCCCACCGTACTCCACCTGCGTCCGAACCTCGGGCGGAGTATTCCAAAAGATCCGTCTCACTTAGAGGAATCCACAAAAACTGACGGCACATCATTCGGACGTCCGTAGCTCAAGGTATGAGCATTTCCGCTCCGGGGGCCCAGTTCGTTTCGTGTACGAACCAACCGGGCCGAACTCAAAGTATTCCGAAACCTTGAGTGTGATAAACCGAAACGACCGTCTCGATCCAAGGGTCGTGTTTCCGCAGATGGCTCGTCAAACGGAGGCCCGTAGCTCAAGTTACAGGCATTTGACAGAAAGCGGTCCGAAAAACGGGGGGTCCGGGTCCGGGCCGACCCGGCCCGGCCAGGGCCGGTCCGGCTCGGCTAGGCTGAGCGGCCGACGCCGGGGGGGGGGGGGATCCGCCGCCCCGTGTGACACCCCTGCGGCACCCGCGGGGTGTCGGCCAGACAGCCGGACCCGCCGCGTGACAACCTCACGGCACCCGCTGGGTGTCGCCCTGGACACTCGGGGGGTGTCGCGGGACAACCCCGCGGCACCCGCGGGGTGCCTCCCTGGACACCCGGGGGGGCCGCGGGACAACCCCGCGGCACCCGCGGGGTGCCGCCCTAGACACCCGGGGGGGTGTCGCGGGACAACCCCGCGGCACCCGCGGGTTGCCGCCCTGGACACCCTGGGGGCGCCGCGTGACAACCCCGCGGCACCCGCGGGGTGCCGCCCTGGACACCCGGGGGGTGTCGCATGACAACCCCGCGGTACCCGCGGGGTGCCCCCCTAGACACCCGGGGGGTGGCGTGTGACAACCCCGCGGCACCCGCGGGGTGCCGCCCTGGACACCCAGGTGCGCCGGACCCACGCGGTCGTGGGTCCACGGGCGTCGCCACCTCCGGCCGCTGGCGCCGCCGCGCCGGCGACCCGTGCCGCCGCCGTCTTCCGCGGGCCACCGGAGTCGCTCCGGTGGCCCGTTTTCCTTCTCGTCTGTGCTGTTGTTCCTCCCGGGTTCCATTCTTCACTGCTGGATCATCAAACATCCATTGCGGCACGTTCCGTCGTCGACCGTCAAATCCGCAAAACACGAAGAACGGAGGAGGGTTGTCGGGTCGTGTTCGTTTGACCCCCACCCTCCGCGTTAGATAAAAACAACGAGAGAAATTTTTCAACACATGAACCGACAATTTTAATAAAATAAAATTGTTCATTTGAAACCGGTTCTTTAATTTTTTTAAAGAACCTTCACGGGAATATAAAGAGGGGTATTCCAAAATTATAAAATCCCTACCTCGTTGGCCGTCGCGCGAGAGCGTTCTTCGCGGAATTTCTCGTCGCGGAAGGTGGAGATCGTCGCGTCGTCGCGGAAGGGCGTCGCGTCATCGTGGAACACGGGTTTGAGTCGGAGAACTCAACGCACCATGAAACAGCAGATTTAATTTAATTAATTAAATCCGTGTTTTGGTAAAGAACAACGAAGGAGATAAAAAGGAAGTTCCGAGACTCTAACATCAAGTAGCCGATCGAAGATCTGTCGCAGAGGAAGAAACGTCGCAGAAGAACGTTGTCGGCGTCGCAGATCACGGCATCGCGTCGTCGATTTTCGGGTTGGGCGTTCTTCGCATTCTTCGCGTTCTTCACGAAGGAGGAAGAAGATACAAGGATTTTGTCTGAACGAGTAATCCCCAAAAAAAGAGAGGTTGGTCTTATTTTATTATTATGCCAACAAACGAAAACGGGTAAGAAACGACCCATCAATTCGTTGAATTAATTCAACGAAAGAAACAGCTCATTTAATTTACGAAATAAACCGCCCAATTAAATGGTCTGTTAAGAATTTAAGAAAACGCGTCAGTTGACTTTTATAATGACGGGTTTTCACGGGTGTGTTACTTAGCGGAAAGAAATAGTGGGGCTCGTGCGGGCCCCACCTTGCAAATATCCTACCAAGGGGGTAGGATATTTCTGGATAGCATCCTATCAGGATCAACTCAGTTTAAGCCGTCTTTAAGTGGCTTCAAGTGGCTTAAGTGAAATAAAATAAAGTTGTCGTAAAATTATTTTATTTCTTAACTTTAAGCCCAAAAATTAAAAACCACACCCGAGCAAACGCAACTCCGGAAGAGGCGTTTCTAAGAGAATACCGGCACTACGATTTCATCGGTGCCCTCATAATTCGATTCCGGGCACCGGTTCAAAAGTTAGAAAAACCCGCTCATCCGTTCACTGAACGTACCCGAGCCAAACTTCGGAAAATGATTCCGGGCGCACTGTGCCTCGGAATCAGGTGCCGTCAGAAACTGCGTTCTTGTAAAATTCGAAAGAAAATTATGAAAAAAAATTTTCTTGAAATTTACATTTCTTTAAATTACTACCACCACAGGGCTTTACGTCCCCGTAAAGATACATCATAAACTAGGGAAACAAATGTGGGTACTGAGCACGCATCTGAGCCTCCTGCTCCTATGTGCTCTCCTAGAGGTTCCCGTGCTGCAATCTGATGCACACTAGAGGAATCGATCGCCCACGTAGGACCCACTCCTTTCGATCCTCAATCTCCACCAGGACCTCCGAAAAAGTCGCCCCATCATCCACGTCTAGCTCCCCATATTCAATGATGTGCGTCGGGTCGTGCACGTATCTCCTCAGCTGAGATACGTGGAAGACGTCGTGTACCCGGTGCAACTGAGGTGGCAGAGCCAAGCGATAAGCCACCTCGCCAATCCTGCTTAGGACCTGGAATGGCCCGATGAAGCGTGGAGACAACTTGCCGCCTCGGCCAAATATCCGCAAACCACACCGAGGTGAGACCCGCAAGAAGACGTGGTCGCCATCCTCGAACTCTAGTGGCCTCCGCCTCCTGTCAGCATATGACTTCTGCTGGCTCTGGGCTGTACTCATCTACCCCTGGATGACCTGGACCATCTCAGCCGTGGCCTGGACCATCTCCGGCCCCACAAGAGCTGCTAAGATTTCTTCTTTTCCGATAAGAGAAAATTGGGTCCCATCCCCTGGATGAACCACATTCTTTTCCTAATACAGTCAATCCCGACATGGATGATACTAATCCATACCAAGGAGGACGTCGTAAGGCCTCGACGCTACTACCAAGAGATCCAACCGTTACTCTCGCCTCCAAGGGTTGAGTCACACTGTCGGTATCAGTGTGTGGTAACTGGGTCTCCTCCAATAGATGTCTCACAAGTGAGGTTCAAGTCAACAGTCAAAACTGGAACCTCTTAGTAACAACACAAAAGAGGAAAGGAATGAAAACATCACAAAGGTATGCGTCTTTTATTATTTCAGATCATAATACAAAGACGCTACACAATAGCAACAAGGAACTAGAAGTACAAAAGACGTATCCACTAGTTCCGCTCCTGTCCACTTGCTCCCAGAGCTCCATGATCGAAGGCCTCAGCTGCCTGAAGCTGAGCTCTCCCCTGTCCACCAACTCCCTGCAGTCGGGGTGGACCTCTTGGTGGTGGTGGTGGCAACACCTCGAAGTGTCTCCCACCATCGGCTACTCGGCCAGCTCCTCTACCTCGTCCCCCTGTACCATGCGGACCACCGTGGCCGAATCTCTGTCTGGGAGGTCCCTCTACCGCCTGCTGCTCATCTGTAATACGAGTCGGGCAGTCTCGAGCCATGTGACCCCACCCACTGCATGTGTAGAAATGTTTGCCCCTCGCGTAGCTGGCTCTCCTTAGGGTGCCCCGCACAACCGAATCTTCATCCTGTGACTTCCCATCTAATGGTTTGGCCCGCTTGGACCTCTGCGTCACCTGTCTACTGCCAGCTGCAGAAGACCCTGCTACGGGCCATCCTGCGGAGGGTCCTGTCACTGGAGCCTGCTCGGCGAGAAAACTCTCCACTAGAAGGGCCCTCTCCAACACCTTTGCCTGTGTCGAAATGTTGAGGGAGATCATCGAAGCCCTGATCTCATGCATCAATCCCTGCTCAAAGGTCCGGGCCCGGAAGAAGGGGTCTCGTACCATGTCGGTCGAGTAGTGCAAGAGATTAGTAAATCTCACCGAGTACTGGGCCACTGTCAAGTTGCCCTACCGCAGCTGAGGAAGCTCCTGTATGCGTACCGCACGGAGGGTGGCAGGGACGAACTCGGAGCGGAAGATTCTCTCAAAGTCCGTCCAGAGGAGAGATGTCTCTTCGTGCACCTGGAGCATCAAGATCCACCTTCTGCCTGCTGCCGCGTGCAGGAGGCTCGCTGCGAGGATCACCATGAGGTCTGCTGGTGTCCTCACTAGCCTGAAAACTCGCACCACTGCCTCCAGCCAGTCCTCGGCTTCCTGGGGGTCCGTCTCCCCGCGGAACCTGGGCGGTCACTGACGCTGGAACTCGTGCAGCGCGCTAAGGCGACGTGCATCATCAGTGGCTGGGGCTGGTAGCATCGGTGGCTCAGCGGGTAAAGGTACTTCCGGTGCCTCTGCCGACAAAGAGCCCTACACCGAGGCCTCGTCGCTCGGTGGGCTTTCATCACGCTCCACTCTCATAACCCTAGCTGGCTGTCGTCATGGGGCCTTCCTGAAAGAAGCAGGTGATCCACGGTCAGAACAGTATACCCGGTGAGTTGACACAAGTAATCACAAAGAAATCATGAACACACATGCAATCAATGTTTTCATGCATTAAGTCGGAAATCAGAAGTCAGGGTCCTGGTGTACGGATACGTCGGCCGCCGCACCAACACTGGACTCCCTGGACTGATAACCACACCCAATACACTAAACACTATTGCTTCACAAAGAAGAAATATCAGAGTCTCCGGTAGAACCGACCAACAATGATACCAATTTGTCACGACCCGTCCTCGAGGCCCGTGCCGTGATTACCCCAAGACCGCATTCCATAGGCCAGGGGCTGACGACTAGCACCAAGGCGTAAATCCCAACAAAAGGGAAGGCATTTCCTTTGAAAAGTAAACAAGCACCACCGAGTAAGCAAGCGGATAAGTAAACACTATGTAAAACTGTAACAAGCTGTGCTGGAAGTAAAAGGGCCGGAAATACAAGTCCAACTGTAAGTACAACTGAAAGGGGAAAACAGCAACTGTAAAGAAAAGTCGCAGCGTCGAGCCGTCCTCTAAAGGTCCAACCTGAAGGCTGGGTACAGATAGCCTCTATAGCTCCTCGGTCCAGTCGTCTGATCCGAGCACGTCCTGCCCAGTGGTCCACATCCAGGTATCGTCCTGCTCCGCACGCCTCCACCACGGTCAGTGCTGTCCGTCGTCTGCAACCAACACCACGAAGTGCGGGCATAGCCCGTGCAGGGGTGAGTATAAGCTACTCAGTAGGGACCCAGAGACCCCCGAAGGTCTCCCGAAATCCACAAAGGATAATCCACAAAGGAAAGATACAATCACGAAATAACATCTGACACGGCTTAGGTATATGCCCATACATATAACTAAGTCATCAATTCCCGTTCGGCTCCAGTATCTGAGACCAAGCACAACCCAGTCCACACAAGAAACCAAAACGTATACCCACACAGGATAGCACAACACAATCCACAAAGGAGAGTAAACTGTAAATCCACACAGGATAGCTCAACATAATGCACAAAGGAGAGTGAACAGAAGATTCAGCTCACACAGGTATACATCATCAAAAAGGGTGAAAGAGATGATCAGACATAGATACTGAATCATCTTAGTTGGGACCCACATAGGATACACGACCAGCAAGAAGTCATCTAAGCTGGGACCCACATAGGATACAAGACCATCACTCTTCATTGATTCATCTATACTGGGACCCACATAGGATACAAGACCAGTATTGAATCATCTAAGCTGGGACCCACATAGGATACGAGACCATCACTCTTCATTGATTCATCTATACTGGGACCCACATAGGATAAAAGACCAGTATTGAATCATCTATGCTGGGACCCACATAGGATACAAGACCAACACAGCTAGGACCCACATAGGATACAAGACCACCTGTCTTCATTGATTCAACTATACTGGAACCCACATAGGATACAAGACCAGCTGTCTTCATTGATTCAACTATACTGGGACCCACATAGGATACAAGACCAGTATTGAATCATCTAAGCTGGGACCCACATAGGATACAAGACCAGCACAGCTCGGACCCACATAGGATACAAGACCAGCCGTCTTCATTGTCGCAGTCCACTGAGGATCTCTCCACCGTCGTCGTCGCAGTCCACTAAGGATCTCCGCACAGTCGTCGCCGCAGTCCACTGAGGATCTCTGCACGGTCGTCGTCGCAGTCCACTGAGGATCTCTTCACGGTCGTCGTCACAGTACACTAAGGATCTCTGCACGGTCATCACTGTCGAAGTAGCAGTCGCAGCCAGCACTAGGGTTCCCGCACACAGCAAGCTCGTTCGGGAGGGTCCGCTCTACGAGCCAAGAGGCCGATACATCAACTGTCACAAAGTCCAAAGATGATTTATCCAAAATTTATGTACCGTCAACAGGAACTCAACGTCGTAGATGGCGCGTCATTCGGACGCCCGGTCTGAGAGTTATTGGCATTTTCGTCCCAAGGGCCTGGTTGGTTTTTAAGGCAAAACCAACCCGACCGTACTCCACCTGCATCTGAACCTCGGGCGGAGTATGCCAAAAGATTCATCTCACTTAGAGGAATCCACCAAAACTGACGGCACGTCAGTCGGACGTCCGTAGCTCAAGATATGAGTGTTTTTGCTCCGGGGGCCCGGTTGGTTTTGTGTAGGAACCAACCCGGCCGAACTCAATGTATTCCGAAACCTTGAGTTCGATAAACCGAAATGACCGTCTCAATCCAAGGGTCGCGTTGCCATAGATGGCTCGTCAAACGGAGTCCCGTAGCTCAAGTTAGGGGCATTTGACCGAAATTTGTCCGAAAAACGGGGGGTTCGGGTCCGGGCCAACCCGGCCCGACCCCCCCTGGTCGGCCCGAACCAGGTCCTCCCGGACCGGGTCGACCCGGCCCGTCCAGGGCCGGTCCGGCTCGGCTAGGCCGAGCGGCCGACGCGGGGGGGGGGGGGGGGGGGGGGAGCCGCCGCCCCGCGTGACACCCCTGCGGCACCCGCGGGGTGTCGGCCAGACAGCCGGACGCGCCGCGTGACAACCTCGCGTCACCCGCGGGGTGTCGCCCTGGACACCCGGGGGGTGTCTCCCTGGACACCCGGGGGGTGTCACGTGACAACCCCGCGGCACCCGCTGGGTGCCACCCTGGACACCCGGGGGCGCCGCGTGACAACCCCGCGGCACCCGCGGGGTGCCGCCCTGGACACCCTGGGGGCGCCACGTGACAACCCCGCGGCCCCCGCGGGGTGCCGCCCTGGACACGCTGGGGGCGCCGCGTGACAACCCTGCGGCACCCACGGGGTGCCGCCATGGACACCCGAGGGGTGTCCCGTGAGAACCCCGCGGCACCCGCGGGGTGCCGCCCTGGACACCCAGGTGGTGTCGCGTGACAACCCCGCGGCACCCGCGGGGTGCCGCCCTGGACACCCGGGGGGTGTCGCGTGACAACCCCGCGGCACCCGCGGGGTGCCGCCCTGGACACCCGAGGGTGGCGCGTGACAACCCCGCGGCACCCGCGGTGTGCCACCCTGGACACCCGGGCGCGCCGGACCCGCCCGGCCGCGGGTCCACGGGCGCCGCCTCCTCCGGCCGCCGGCGACCCATGCCGCCGCCGGCTTCCGCGGGCCGCCACAGTCGCTCCGGTGGCCCGTTTTCCTTCCCGTCTGCGCCGTTGTTCCTCTCGGGTTCCGTTCTTCACTGCGAGATCATCAAATATCCGTTGCGGCACATTCCGTCATCGCCCGTCAAATCCGGAAAACACGAAGAACGGTGGAGGGTTGCCAGGTCGTGTTCGTTTGACCCGCACCCTCCGCGTTAGATAAAAACAACGGGATAAATTGTTCAACACATGAACCGACAATTTTAATAAAATAAAATTGTTCATTTGAAACCGGTTCTTTAATTTTTTTAAAGAACATTCACGGGAATATAAAGAGGGGTATTCCAAAATTATAAAATCCCTACCTCGTTGGCTGTCGCGCGTGAGCGTTCTTCGCGGAATTTCTCATCGCGGAAGGTGGATATCGTCGCGTCGTCGCGGAAGGGCGTCGCGTCGTCGCAGAACATGGCATTGAGTCGGCGAACTCAACGCACCATGAAACAATAGATTTAATTTAATTAATTAAATTCGTGTTTTGGTAAAGAACCATGAAGGAGATAAAAAGGAAGGTCTGAGACTCTTACCTCAAGTAGTAGATCGAAGATCCGTCGCAGAGGAAGAGACGTCGCAGAAGAACGTTGTCGGCGTCGCGGATCACGGCATCGCGTCGTCGATTTTCGGGTTGGGCATTCTTCGCGTTCTTCGCGTTCTTCACAAAGGAGGAAGAAGATACAAGGATTCTGTCTCAACGAGTAATCCCCCAAAAAAGTGAGGTTGGTCTTATTTTATTATTATGCCAACAAACGAAAAAAGGTAAGAAAAAACCCATCAATTCGTTGAATTAATTCAATGAAAGAAACAGATCATTTAATTTACGAAATAAACCTCCCAATTAAATGGCCTGTTAAGAATTTACGAAAACGCATCAGTTGACTTTCATAATGACGGGTTTTCGTGGGTGCGTTACTTAGCGGAAAGAAACGGCGGGGCTTGTGCGGGCCCACCTCGCAAATATCCAACCAAGGGGGTAGGATATTTCTAGATAGCATCCTATCAGGATCAACTCAGTTTAAGCCGTCTTTAAGTGGCTTCAAGTGGCTTCCAAGTGGCTTAAGTGAAATAAAATAAAGTTGTCGTAAAATTATTTTATTTCTTAACTTTAAGCCCAAAAATTAAAAACCACACCCGAGCAAACGCAACTCTGGAAGAGGCGTTTCTAAGCGAATACCGGCGCTTCAATTTCATCAGTGCCCTCAGAATTCGATTCCGGGCACCGGTTCGAAAGTTAGAAAAGCCCGCTCGTCCGTTCACTGAACGTAGCAGAGCCAAACTTCGGAAAATGATTCCGGGCGCACTGGGCCTCGGAATCAGGTGCCGTCAGAAACTGCGTTCCTGTAAAATTCCAAAAAAAATTAAGAAAAAAAATTTCCTTGAAATTTGCGGGTCTTTACAAAATCACTGATGTAGAAGAAATTAATTTAAAATTAATTATCTTTGTCAACATAAAATGCGTGTTTTTAAGAAATAATAACTATAATTAGATTCACATTTGTTTTTTTTTCAATTTCAAAATGAAATTACATCTAATCGCCATAATTAGATAAAATTGTAAAAATATAATCTAATTAAACTTTATAACCTATTAAAATGTTAATGTAACCATATAAATAAATTGTATTAAATGGTATTTTTGAATAAAAAGGCAGTATTCTTCACTATTCATTAAAAATGAACACTATTAGAAAAATACCAAAATAATACATAAAGTAAATATTGATGTCAAAATTCTAAATAATAATATAATTTTTTTATATAGAAAATAAAAAGGAGAAAACCCAAAATTTAAAAGGTTTCACCCTAAAAGGCGGTAAATTGACCATTTAAAATATATTAGAGTATTTAGGAGCAAAATTGGATTCATTCATATTTGAAGACCCTAAATTTTATTGGATAAATGTAATAATATTTAATGAACATTTATAATAATATTTTATTTAGTTTTAGTCATACAAGAAAATATGAAGGCATGTCATTAACATTCATTTAAAATAATATTATATTATTATTTTTCAGTTTGACTCACCCTTGTGCGCAACATGAGATTTCAGAGAAATTCATTTTTGCGTGTTAGATACTCCATCGAACATAGAATCCCTTTTAATGTAAAATTAATATTTAATTTTAAAACATCAATAAATACGAAAATTTAATATTATTTACTTACCTGAGATGTTACACATTTTCTTAATGGTTCATAACCTACTCGTGGTCTATGAGCTAAAAAACTAAAATGAATATGCTCAATGACAGTATAAATTAACACAAAAAATAATAATAACGATGAAACCTAAAACATGATAGTGAAATAATGGATTTATTCTCAAGTAATTAATTATTGATAATTCTTCATATAAAAATACTCTCACTCCATTCCCACTCTTAATGACTATTCACCACTTTATTTATCATGTTTTTTATAAATAGAAATCGTTACATTTTTTGTTCACATAAGCACCCTCTATGTTGATATTATTAAAGATATTTTTGTCCTACATGATTATAATAATATATTTATAAAATATTTATACATATATGATAGTATAATACCAATTTAAAAATTCAAAAAAACCATGTGAAATTTCCATATAATTTCACTATGTTTTAATATCCAAAAGAGTTCGGAAAAAAATAATGGTTTGCTTCACACCAAACCACTATTTTTATTGTTACTATAACATGGTAATTGTCTTATCAATACATAATATGAATTTTTTTTAGAATTATGTCAGCCTATGAATAAAATGAAGGTGTTTAAAATGTTTTAATTTGAATTTCAGGTCATTTTATCTTCAAAATAATATTGTTTTTTTTGTATCCCTGATTTTTTTTAGTAAAATGGATACTCAAAAACCAAATCCACTAAATAATATGATTTTGATTTATTTTGTACCTTATATATGGTTTAAAAGGTATACAATCATTTTATAAAATTGGGATTTTATATAGGGAATTCCTTGCTTCTCATTTTGATAATGAGCACTACCATAACATAGTATTTTTTCAATTTCATATTTCATGTATGGGAATTTTTATAAATATAAATAAAAAAACCACATAACATATGTATTAATTTTGTATACATCATTTAAAATTGATTTTCATCACTTTTATGAAAATATTAAAATACTATAATTTTATTATCAAAGGACTTTTTTGAATATATTTGTCTATTAAAATATTTTGTTCATTGAATCCTTGAACCATAATATGTGAATAATTAAACTAAGCATGGTTTTATCATTAATACACCAATGGGTATCCATCCCACAATAAATTATCACTACGTCCCTAAAAACAGTTTACATGTATTTAATAAAATTATCCTAAACTATATGTCAAAAAATCATAATCAGAAAATCAATTCTAATATACACTCAATAATACCCCATTTGGGTTTGTTTCAAACACAATTCATATGAATATATTATTTACCACCAATTAATATTTATATCCAATTACTTATTTAAGATAAATATATAGGAAAAAGGGAGATATCTTAGAAATTCCATTTATTTACTCTATATTGTTGTGGGGGTATTCTATGTTTACAAAGAAGAGTATAAACGAATTTCACTTACACTATTAAAGAATTCTCTCTATAATTATCATTACCATACATGATAACATTCCACTATACTTCCATATAAATAATAGAAACCCCTCACACGATAAACATTCCGTTTGTCAATTATTCAGCTTCCATTTCACACGGACTATCTCATACATTAATATATTATCAATTGAATCACTTTCCCCCCATTTGATAAAAAACACTAGGCATAATTTATTATGCTTTCTCCTATAAAATATAAACTATAAAAAAAATTTGAGTAATTTTCTCATCAAAATAACATGATGATATAATGTTGATATTCACTCATACTGCATAATTTATTAATCAATATTTTTATTGATAATTTTTTAATCACAATTTTTATTTTTTAATGTTTTATAGTTTATTATTATTGAAATTAATCTCTTAACTAATATCACAAAAATGTGTAATAGGTTTGTTAGCCTCTTCAACGAATACCCTCCAATTTTTCTTAATTAAATTGAATAACATACATATTTATCTAAAAATATTGAACACTAAACACATTATTATTTTTGATAAAAAAAATTATTCCGAATACATGAAATAAAATTTCTTCTAAGATAATAATCACATATAGTGGTTAAAATCCATTCATAAAAAAATTATTTTCATTATTAAGAATATTATATGTGAATTTATACTCATTTTTTAAATATATAATTTTTTATAACATTGATGTAGTGTGGTTTTCATTTCACCATTATCAAGTGACTTAATTTTGGTTTACTATAAGTTCTTTCTAGTTGATAAATAATTTATATCTGGTTTAAAAAAAATATAATAACATTAATGTGATATCTCTACATTCTATGATGTTTAAAAAATATTCATCTCTATTCATAGAGATAATTATCTTTTTGAAACATGTATTAAATTAAAATTTTACCCCCTAAATAAATATTTATAATTTATACATGGAATATATCACTTGAAAATCAATCTATAAAAGCCCATTTGATTAATTTTATTAAAAAGGAGAAATTATAACTATCTTAATATATAAATTTCATTCACTATTTATTATCTAAAATAACTCTATAAAAAATTATCACTTAAATAATCAAAATGTGATGTCATTAACACAAACTAATACCATCAATTTATCATTTGGATCATCCTAATATTGAAATTATGATTGAATACTTTAATTTGAACTAGAAATGATAAAATAAAAAAAAATAAAGTTATGAATATCATACTTTTCTTCTTTTTCAGTCCTCTGAATTCCATCCTCCAATTTCTATCCATTATTCAAATAATATAGATCTGAATATTCATTCTATTTTTTCATCTACACATCTTTATATAATTTTATATTGAGAACAAGTCACATTAGATCTATTTGAAATATTTTATATCTTGTTTGGGGAATAATAACCATGAATTTCTTTATAAAATACAATTATTTGTGGGAAATAATTTTTCTTTAAAATCTAAATAATTAATTTTTGAATAACCCTTTTACCTAAAAAAATATTTATTCAAAATAAATTCTTTATAAAATTTAAAATTATCAAAAAAAATAGAATTTATTTAAATAATATTTTTGTCAATTTTCCCAAGTGAAATTCATATAGATTTAATTAAGTTATTCATTTTGAAAAATTATCTAAGTAACAACATTTTTGAATTTTTTTCCCGAAAAACTAAACAAAAAATCACCAAGGATCCTTCATCATTATTTTTTGAATTAGTTATATTTTATAAAAAATCATGATCTATACATCAATTTATTCATTAATTTTTTAGTTTTCAAAATACTTATGATTTATAAAATCATATTGTTATATATATACTTCCTAATCATTATTTAAATAATCATTAATAACCAATAACTATTTTTGAACAAATTCAAAACTATCACCTCCAATAGTTTTTTGATTAAGTAATATAATTAGGACTTCAAAATTAATAACAATAAAATATATACCATTATATCACATTTATAATTATATTTCCACACATTTATAAGTTTTACATGGAAATTAATATATAATAAATACATCCTCATTAACTTGATGATTAATCGTTACATTTTTTATTCATTATTTATTATATAGAACTCTCAACTGAACACAAAAAAAAAATTGAGGAATTTTTTTTTATAATTCATCTAATATGGATTTTTATATTAATTCAGTCTTAATAATGATAAATTTTGTATTTAAATTTGTAGAATAAAAGAATATTTCCTCAATTCTACTAAAATCATATTTATGGTCAACATTATTCATTCAATGTTATTATATTTTACTTTATCAAAAAAATACTTCTCTTCTTTTGATTGAAATATTCCATTTTTCTAAAATAATAACCTTGTTGGGTTATCAACATGATGGGTTGTTATTTTTAAATCCATATCTTGGTGACTGTTACCGCACCATTGTTTAATGCGTGACTGAAAATGAATTATATGATTACATCTGTTATATATTTAAACGTACTCTTAAAATATCATTAGTGGTTATTAATATAATATTATGATATTTATAGATTTTTGATAAATAAATAAAATAATATATAAATGTTTAAGATTTAATAGATAAATGACACAAGGATTTTTAAATAATAAAACATTTATGATTTTTTATTAAATAGGTGAATTATTTGAGAAATATATCAGTTCTTCGTAGGGATATATATTTAATTTCGTGTCTTGTGAATGTTATATATATTTAAAATTGGACATGGAACTTTTATATGATTAGTAAAACATATTAAATTCAAATAAATTTCAAGGTTTCACTTAAAATGAAGAATTTATATATGTCTATGAAATATGGGTTCCATCCTAGTCACTAAAAGATTGATTTAAGCCCTGGAGATCACCTTATGAGAACTACATTAGAAGAAGTCTCGGTACTTATATGCCCTTTACACCTTATAGTCAAACCTCAACTATGTTCGACCAAATTGATGAATCTGAAGTATTATAATTTTTTTTATAGAAATGTTGTTTTATATTACATACCAACTTATTCTTATATGAATGAATTAATGTTTTTCTAGAAGATAATTATAGAATTTAGAAACATTGCACCATTCTTCTTCATGACAGGGGCATAATGGGTCTCATTTTATATATATAGAGAAACTCATTAATGTTTTTGAATTTATTTTTTAAAAAACATTTATTCATATTAATTTAAATATTTCATCATAATTATGTTGATAATAAAAATAATTGTATAATATGATATTAGAGATCAAATTTTTTTACTTGTATTGAATCACTTATTTATTAATTCACATGATATGGAATACAATATTTTTCTATTATAAAGTTTACTGTTTATTATAATGCTAATATTTTATTCAATTTATGTGAATATATATTATAAAATAATATACTTATTCACATGATAATTGAATTATACATTTTTATTATTTTATTGAATTAATATTCTATTATTCAAGGTTAGATAATTTTATGAAAGAACTATGATCAAGTAAATGATAACATAATCATATTTTATTGTCATTAAAATAATTAATTTTTTGAAATGGTGATTAAGTATTACATATTAAATTTAAATAATAATATTTTTTTGTTTTTATTTAAGATATAAATGGTATGAGTTTTATATTTCCTACCAATTAAATATGATACATATTTTATTATTATTTACGCTAAATTTAGGAATATTTAAAATTATTAAATGAAAATAATATTATTTATTATTATAAATTTAATGTTATACTAATGAAAACCAAATATTCTTCATCATGATTAAATTATATTCTATTTTAATTTTTCATCTGATGTGATAGATACATAATTATAAGGAATTCATACTCTTATCTTATGTTCATATAGAATTATAAAAGATGCATCAACGAAATAAACAAGAATGATGTAATGTTCTAGATTCTCCTATGCTATCACGAAATGCATTTACAGGAATGACCAATGTTTCTTAGAGAATATATAAAAAATATTATCGATATTATGAGTTGGATTCTTCACCAAAACAATGATTCAATGTGTAAAAGACAACTACAATTTCATCATGATGGAATACATAATATGTTTATTATAACACTGGGGTAAATTAGTGATCTAAATTCCACTAAAGTTTCTTCATGAACAATATTTTCTACCTATTAAAGAGATGTGATATAACCCGTATTGACATATACATACAATCCAACATGATGGAAAAAACATTTATATGTTTTAACTCCATACATGATATGTATAATCCTTAGTATGATATAGATTCTTTTAGGACAAAACTACCCACTATAATCACCATATGAGTACAAACTAGTATTGTATAACCATGAAACTCATGCTTACAGGTCTATTTGTAATTAAATGGGGAATCCCACATACAAATTCATCTACAAAGATAAATGTTGATAAAAAAGAAGAGACATTATTGGAATATAATACCTCCAATTTATAAAATGTTTCATGTTTTATACTTTATATGTTATTTTAAAACATAATGTATGAAATAATTTCCCCTCAAACATATATAAGGCATTTTACTTATTCAATTTTATTGCATAACACATTCGCATAAACAATTTGATATTCTACCCCATCTACCCTTTTTTAAATTTGGATTGTCACATAATATTCTATATCATTCTCATATCAATACATTATTTTCTTCATATTTCATTTTCTTTTTACCAATCAATTTATATATATTTTGATCAACATGGTAAATATAGTTTTTATATTAATTCAAATTAGAATTTTGTATACAAATTAAAACCATCAATTTTATGAAAAAACCATGGATTTTCCTACATTAAATATTTATAAAATTCACATTAATTGGTAGTTATTATAGGCCAAAATAACAAAAAATCTATTAGATAATTACAATTCCTCTTGGCTCTTTAAACTCTAATGTTTTCCAAAATTAATTGTGTAACCACTTCTTTAGGTTTTATCTTAGTAGTTAAAAAACATATTTATGATTCCATATACACATATCTATATTTTGTGGAACAGAAACACAGAGGTATTCCAATGTAAAGAAACATTAAATAAATTATCAAAATACCTATCTATGTTAGTAAATCACATCTTCCTTGAGGTATAAAATCATTTAAATCCATAACAATTCCAGAAAAATATGCTTCCCAATGAGTAAACCTCTACTACAACATATGTCACCATACTCTAAACTTGGAAAGGTACTCTTTTTCAATATATATTTCATCAAATATCTATGGAAATCAAATAATATGATTACTATTCCCAATGAAAAATCAAATTCCTATAACGAAGATTTGATTATGCGGGCATGGAAAAATAAATATGGACTCAATATCAATTTTGACTTACTATTTTTTATAATGAAAATTCTCTTCTTCTATATAATTATAAAAATATTGTCTGCATCTAGATACCACTACATTAAACAAAATTTTTCTTGAACTACATTCATAGTATATAATCATTGTTAACTAGATTATTCTTGTACAAAATTATTCTCCAAAACAGTTTAACCTAAGAAGAAATGTGACATTCATTGTGAGTTATTCATCAAAACAAAAAAAACACCCAATGAATCACATATACTTAAAAAATATTGTTAAATAAACATCTGATAAGAACATTTCAAAATATCATGGTCTAATCACTCTCCCCTATAGAAATTTCTTTTGACTAGGAAAAATAAATCACAAAGAAATATATTATATATTTTTATGGACATCAATTCTATTAATCTATAACTATGTTAGTGAAATCAGTGTATAAAACTAGAACACTGAATAAATAATTCAATTCTATTAGTAAAATTATAATGATATATATTTTGTATTTATTAAATCCAAAAACCAAAACTATTTTTTGATGATATACCACATGAAAACAGAACAATCATATCTTAATCAATACATCATAATCACTATTAAAATAATATTAAATATATTCTAAAAAAAATTATATTCAATTCCACGAACAATCAGAATAGTTTACACACATGAAAAATTCAATTGAGTGGAAAATTACATAATACCTTATCCCTTAGATGGGTGATTATGAACTGCCAATATAAAACTCATATTCAAATAAATATCCTAAGAAATTTTCTTTCTGAAAATATCACTTATAAACTCTGTAGTAGAATACTCCAATTTAAATTTATTTCTATCTAAAACACATTGATAATAAGATAATAAACATTAATATTATTTGAACATTAATGATGAATAATATTTTTTACAAATTTATATTACATTAAATATACATTTAAATAAGAATTTGTAACATAGCCTCATATTTTAGATCATAAAAATGTGTTTTCATATAAACTAACGAAGTTGTAACACTGGTTTTAACCATAATATTTTTCTTTTTAGTGGTTAAATTCAAATAAGCATACTTATTTTGGTTCTAACAAACCCATGTTTCACCCAAGAATAAAAGTCTACCTGATATTCACAATCCTTCACTAATATAAATTAACCAATTTTCATTAGTATTTCTAAACCCATATATACTTTTGATGTTTTCATATTTTAATACCAAAATAATATTCCATTAACTTATCGTTGAATACTTTTTTCCATCAAAAAATGGAAGGAATTTTGAACACTTTGAGGCTTGACAAAATCTGTAACAAAATATGATAAATCAAGACTTAAAGCTGTGAGATACTAAAAAACATCCAGTCAATTTTCAATAATATTAAAGATAAATTTATTTCGCTTCACGTCATTGGATATCATTATTACCTATAAAATGTTAGTGGAAAAAAACTATTAATCATCCATTCTAAATCATCTCAAGTGTTTTTTTCATAAATATATTGTCAATTGAAAATGTAATCATTCTATAATGTTAGTTGTATTCCCATATATTTCCTTATTACTCATAGAATAGACAATTAAAATATTGTTTTGTCTTCTTAGAAAGAATTTTACTCTCTTATTTATCATTTTCATTAATTATGATGTCATCTACATAATTAATTACAATAAGAGATAACACTTTTTCATATTTGATATATATATTTTATAATATAGTTATCTTTTATAAATTTTACCTATTTAAATAAGAATTCAGATTAGAATACCTAGATCATGGAGTTTAATTTGTCTTATATAATGTAATGAATTTTCTTTCAAAAAATTATCTAATTTTCTCTATGAAAAAACCTAAAAGGTTTTTCTATACAATTCTCTTATTTTTACTCACCAATGAGGAAGGAACCCCTGAAATGAATTTGAAAAATCATTTAGTTTTATTTCCTATCAATGTAATCCAATATTTAAATTATCCATGGATTGAAAATTGTGGAACTGTTTCATCAAATTCACTCCTTATACATGAAAATATCTATGTCCCATTAAAACTAATTCATTTCTTACTACCTTTCCTTTTTCATCATACTTATTTCAAAACACCAACCTTTTTACTATGAATTTTTTTTATCGGGTTTGTGAAATAATTAACACATATTATTATTTTCCATTTGTTTCAAATATTTACATATAAAATAAACCAAAAATAGATTATTTAAACCTTTACTGACATCATTAGGATTAACATGAAATAAAAATTATTCATGATTTATTGTTCTTATATTATTCTAGTTTTATCTAATTTCACATGATTTCTAAATATTTTTATGATGAAACTATTTTATTAGACTCAAATGAGATGAATTAATTTTTCCTCATCCGTTGAAATGGATGTATCTTATTCCAAAACCTATAAAAATTCAATACTATCATCTCTATTGAAAATTTCATTAGGGTGTTTAACAAAAAAATACATCACCAAAAACATTTGGATGATTTTTCATCACGTGTAAATTCTTTCATTTTATGTTTTAGTACCATAAAAATAATAGATTCAATGATATTTCTGTTTTATTGGTTAGAAAATTTATAAACTATTCAATTTATAGAGTATACAAGAACTATTTCATCAACAATTTTTTTAATAGTTGCATGATTCTTGCATCTTACCCTGTTAACATAAGGGATTTCAAAAACATGAAGATAATTTAATAATTGGGATTTTTCTACAAGATGCCTCATAAAGAGAAACAATTAAATTCAATAAGTGTCATAAATGGTTTTGGATTAGACACATTCTACCAATTTTTTGTCTACAAAAATATTAATAAAACTAATGATTGACATGTATTTTGTAAGATATCACCACCAAATAATTGTTCTTTCATTGAATAACCCCATTTTAGATTGTCTTGAATTATGAAATCAGTCCTTGTTGGATTCCACGCTTCTCTAAGAAAACATAAAATATATTATTTGTAATATAACTTTTATTTTCTATAATAATATTTTTAATAAAAATCCATAGTCTTTTGTATAACTCATAATTAACGTTTTATCATTTTTAACACCACATACTTGTTCTTCATAAATAGTACAAAATTAATATTAGTGAATTAATCAATAAAAGTAATAAATTATTTATCTCTTTTTTTGTTTATTACTTACTCATGTCCCTAATCACATATGAATTATATATCTCTAAATGTTCACTAGATTGAATCTCAATATTTTTATGAGAAGAGTTAAAATTATTCCCTTTATAGCTTGTTATAAACATATATTACCGTTCAATTTTTAACAATGGAACATCACATTTAATATTTCCTTGAGAAATTATATAAATCAATTTATGAATGCAATAACCAAGAATTAAATTCAATAAATCATTTTTATATTTGATTCTTAGATAGCATGAATTTTTCACATCACCTACATTGAATAAATTCCATTTATTATAGAGTAAAACCTGTATAAAATAAATTATTCCAATTATAGGAATTATTAATGTTTTGCTTCAGATTTTGTTTCAATTTTTCAAAATAATGTTAGGAATTTGATTTTGACTTTTCTTTCTCTATAATATTCTAGAAATATCCTTTATCATTTATTCAACCATCACATCCAAAAGTAATTGAGACTCTATATTAATTACAAAAATCATTCAATAGTGTTATATATCCTATAAAATGGGATGACCATACATTGTCCAAGATCCATATAATTTCTCTTTTTTATTTGTTATGTACTTCCTCCACAATAATTTTTTTTCCCATTTATCATCATCAATTAAGGATATAATTATGAAAATTTATTTGTCTTCGGCTGGTAAAAGGATAAGATATTTATTTTAATGATCACTAGGATAATAATACCTTTTTCATACATATTTTTTAAAATTTTACATGATCCATGCCTTCTATCTCGAATATTTACACTATTTCTAAACATCCATATTTTCAGGGGAATGAGACCCCATTAATCAATATTTCCCAAGACATCTAGTAATTTATGAAGTTTATTGTTAAAAGAAAACATTTATTCTATATCCATAAAATCCAAAAAATACCAAAAACATCCACAAAAATTCTATTCTATTTTTGAAATATAATTTATATCCAAAATTGAGTTGTTGAATTACAAATTTCTTATATATTAGTAGTATTGAATGAATTGGTGAACATTGTTATTTAACTCTTAATATCCCTTAATATATATTATATTTAGTCTCAAAATTTATAAAGTATTCAATTTTATCATTTTTTTAATCAAATTGTGGATTTCCATATTTTCAAGACTCATTTTATTTATCAATAATATTTATCATTTTAATTATAATATTATTTTATGACTATTTATCAACATTTTTTGTAGAAATATATTCTTGAAAAAATTATAGTTCTTGACGTTTTAATATAAATTACTCTTAGAAACCTCCCTATATTCTTGAATAGTGCATTCAAAAATATGTCCAGTTGGTTCCAATTATTAATCATCCATGATAAGTTTGAAATGAACAAGATCAAGATCCTTTTGGAAAATTTATATTATACCTATAAATTTATTTTCTTGAATTTATCATCATAACGTTTCTTTTTTAGATTAAATATATCTTTTAATAACTGAGATTTCACTTCTTCGTGATCTAAATCATCATTTTTACTTATTGATAATCTTCAATAAGTCTCCATTTTTTATAGAATTATTATTTATGGGGCCATCAATTTTTTCTTAAATTTAAACACTGCCTACGTCTACAAATCTCTAATTCTAGAAATTATTATTTCATTCATTGAGAAATTTTTATAACTTATCATAGTAATAAGAATAATTTTCACAAACATCACATTATGTTTCAACCTATTATTTTTTATTAATTCTATCAATATTTTTTAAAAATATATATGGACATTTTTTTATTTGATAAATTAAAAACCTTTCCTCTATATGTGATTCTTTTCCAAGATAAATTCTTATTTGGCAAATTCACCTAGAACATTCTCTTATATCATCTCAAAAAAATTAAATAAGAGATGTCATTTCGTAAAACGTTATTTTCACATGTGAACCTAGACTAGAATATATTACATCATAATATAAATAAATAACCATATTTCTTTTCTTATATTTTCTGACTTTTAAAGAAATATTATTTTCAAAATTTACCTTTTGTAGCATTATCATTCATAATTTAATAATAAATAAGGGTGAAATGTGAATCATCAAGAAATATTTCACGAGTATTATTTTCAACTAAATTAGATACATTTCATCAAACCTTCTAGGTAATATAACAATGATACTATCTATAGTAGTATAGTCTTCCAAAATTAGACTATATCCATTCATCATGTTTTTAATTTTAATTTACCCCATTAAAAATCAATCAATTATCTCATTATTATGCGTCCAGAGATCATCATATTTATGTCTCTAAAACTGAAACTACCTTATTTAATTTTATTTAACATTATAGATATTCTCATGTTTATTCCAAATATTCTTTAATTTTAAGATTAATTTAACCATTATAAATTAAATTTTTTTAAAGAATATAAAATATAAATTATAGCATGACTGTCATTCTCCATAATAATTTTATCAACTATTATTATAGATGAATCATTAGAACATGGGAGAAATGAATTATCTTTGGATTTTAAATATTTATAACATATAATGAAAAGATATAACATCAATTTATTATTTCAAATAGAATAAAATTTCCCTTAAATTTTAATAATACATATTTTTTCATAAAATTAAAATTATCCATATTTGATAAGGTAAAAATTATTAATAGTTCTTGAAATATAGAGAGGAAAAATATTAATAATTAGAAATAAAGGGAGCCGAAATATGATATATATTGACAATCAACCTACATGACTAGTAGAAGATCATTGAGAGGGTGGGGAATGTGATTTTTTTAATTACCATTCCTTCATGAACATGATTCACCACAGGTAAATGTGAAGTGAGATAATATTTCTTCCAATACACACTGACACTTAATTGGGAGAACATGGTAGATTTTTCATGGTTCACCTTCAATGGTGATAAGAAAAGTTCATGGTTTAATATGAATTCATACCAAATCACACTACCTTCTATAATAATCATGTGTAAACAATAAATAAGGGAATAACTATTGAAATCAGGTATACGTACCATAGAATAAGGATTTGATTCATCTTGTTTAAAAAATTATGTTGATCATTTAGAGGATAAATATTGATAAAAATTATAGAGTTTTTTTTGAAAAATCAGATATATAATTCTATGAGTGTGTTATGTTCTTCCACATAATGTACATTGTCCCTCTCTAAATGCAAGAATGTAATGTTTCTTCATCACATTATATGATTAACACCTTCACATAACAACCAAGATTTTTTTCTCATTATTAATTTCCAAAAGATTATGTCATAAAAATTATTATCTACCATGGAAATATCTGGAGGATATTTATGTTACATAAAATTTATTTCTCTTCCCTACTAACATTTGAAATATATATATTCACAAAAACTACTCATTTTTATATAAATTCATTTTTGAATTTGATATTCAAATTAAATTCCTATTATTTAAGAATAAAAAATGGGTATTTTTCCTCTTAATATTCATAATTAAATTTGAATTTTTTGTTATTATTTGTTGAAATAACTGCAAATTCGATTAGACTATTCCAAGGAATCAGTCCTATTATAATAACAAAATTTTTAGGATTCATGACATAACATCTTCCTTGATGTGTAACACAGTTGTATGAAATATTTATATTTTATATACTTGAAAATATTATGATGTGATGTGAAAATATTGAATAGTTTTAATCAAAATAATTTTCACATGAAAAAATCACAACCTTCATTTTAGAAATATGTAAATCACTACTGCGTAGACATATAAAAATCTATATATACACAAAAATTCCTAAAACTAGGAATCCAGATGTAGGAACCTATATTGTGGTATTATATTCCAATATGTAAAATAATTTCAGTTTGATAAACCTTTATGATATTGATGACCACAAAATTAATGGGAAATAGACAAATATACTCATGCATCACTCTGACATAACCATCTATTATAAAATAGAGTCCTTAAAAAAAGAAAAGATTCATAGGAATGTTCATAGTATCATATGAGACCTAATATCTATTTTTTAGTGTAAAAATTATTGAACAATAAACTACTATAAAAAATTATCTTAGGTGTGAGATTGCATCCTAATATGGCTTGAATTATTAACTGTATTCATGATATGTATTATTGATATACTATATTACGTATTGAATATATTATTATAAAAACATATTTCCCTCACTATAATTATGTGTTAGAATATGATTTATGCAATGAATAAAACCACGATAATGTATCACATCCACTCAATTCTCATATTCAAATAATATTATCACAAAAAATCAACACCAATCTTTCTCAATTAAAATAGGCATAGAAATATTTCCTAAAAATTTATATATAGGATAATTATATTATAGCATGGTGTAGTGTTAAAAAAATCATGGATAGTATTGAAATATTATTTTGTTATGAGAATTGTGATTTTTAGTGTGAAACCATATGGTTGTTTCAAGAATACTATTTTAAAAAGAATGTACCAATAAAAAATTACCAAAAAATTTACCATTGTTATCACTGGAAAAAAATATCATGTGGCAGAAGAAAATTATTATTCTATATAAAATTTTTATTTTTTTTTTAAATTTTATGTGCATTTAATTTTTTATTATTAGATAAAACCATCACAAAAATGCATCCAAAATGATTTTTTTAATTCTAAGAGGGTATTTATAACTACCAAAAATGTTTTAGAGGATATGATATAGGATTAACATATTTTTACATGGTTGGGTAATTTAGAATAATTTTTAAATTCTAAAATAATGTAAAAAAATTTCTTATATTGATGTCTATAAATGAAAATAAATAATGTTTATTTTAGAGGCCATATATGAAAAATTATAAAATATCAATTAAATATGAATTGTGTATATAAAATATATATGAATATTTTTATAAATATCACATATTTTTATTATGAAGCATTTCATATTTCATTCATTGTAGATATAGAAATACGAAATCTTTATAAATGATATTTACCTATAAATTTTATATATTAATATTATTAATTATATATAATTATTTCATAAAAAATGGTTTTTATAATTTATACAAAATTTAGTCATATATTTACTTCATGTCTAAATTTATGATATTTTCATTTATCTAAATTTTTAATTATATTACTACTCATCAATATAATTTTTATATATAAATGAATTTTTACCTTATATTAATGTTTTAATCTAATTCTTGTAAATTTTATAACATTTCAATAACGATCTTTATAATGGTTATCAAAAAAGTTGTATTAACTCTTATCCAATATTTTTTTTGTGTTTTATGATTTTTAACATATAATATAATAATTTCTTATACATATTATTTTTTAGGATTAATGATTTATATATGTGTCTCATGAGTAGTGATGTAAATCCCTAAACTGAAAAAAGGTTATATCCCTTAATTTATAATATTTCTATTATATTTATAATCTATTATGAGATTAAGGGGGTGGTGAATATTTAATATTATTGATGATGAATTTATATTAAAAGAGTAAATTTAGTGTGTTTTAGAAATTAGTTGATACCGAATGGTTTAGTACTAGTTACTCGATAAAATACTATAAATATTTCCCAAAATAGAAGGAAAAAATTCTTTTTAAAATTTACATTCTACCCCTTAAACACAATTTTTTGGAATTTGAAACATATTTTGTTTTTTGGAACCCTTTAAAGCTATATTGATTCTTCATTTTCTCCTCATTTAATTGCCTTAAATCGATTTCTTAGTCTATTGTATAACTGTCATAGAATCACATCTCCTATGAGTTAAGGCCCTATGTCACCTTCATTAATATTTTTTATATGTTTTTCAAATAGGTGTGTGCAAACACATATATGAAATTTTATTCAATCTTTTGAATTCATATATACTTATCAATATTCTATTGGTTGATGTTTGTGATGATTAATGTGGATGATACTGGGCTATCACTATTATTTTCATCTCTTATTTCAAGGCATATAGTGAGAAGGACATATGATCTAAATATGTTTTTTAGGTTTGATCTCTAATCAATATGGGGTATTTATCATTTTAACTATATTACAAGAAGTATAATTATAATTTATATGGATGAAAAACATATTCTATGTCTCTTATACTTTTAAGGATAGGGTAAAAATGACATGGGGCACAGTGAATATTGTTGGAACTGATGTTTTTTTGGTAAATAATTTTTTTCAAACGATTTTGGATAAAATTTTCATAAGTAAAGGATGTTTAAATCAGAAAATTTCATTGGAATTCAATTTTTGGAATTTTTATGGAATATTATAGTATAAATATTATAGTATGTTTATATTTTTTAAGCTAGATATTTAAATAATAAGCATGTCCATTATTTTATTTCTTCTTATTGTGATCCTTCCATTTTTTTATTGTATACATATTGGTTAGATATTTCTAAAATTTATAGACATGCTATTGTTTTTCTACGTTTATCTTTAAAATATTATAGGATGAGTTATGTTAATTTTTTGTGGAAGGTTCCGAGGTACACCTATTATAATTGGATAGGTTTTTGGAATGAGATGGTATTACAACACTGTGGATTTTTTATCCTATTATCCTACCATAAGTGGAATTGTAAGAAAGTATAAACAAACCATATTATATAGTTTTTCAATTATCTATATTGTATGAATGGTTCACCCTAACATCTATTTTTTTCATCTACGATCCTTGTTAATAATAAAATAAGTATGATAGGTATGGAACCTCCAAGTGTTGGTAGATATTTATTATAAATATAAATTATGTTATTCTGGATATGATATGAATGTTGGATGGTTTTTTATATTTATTCTTTACATTTTATTATTTAATATATAAAAATAAGCTTATGATCATTTATTAGGGGTGGGTGGCTACCATTTACTATCTATATATTACTCAAACCCGGCATCAGCCCCTCTCTAGAAATCTGAAGCCCTATAATATGTTACATATTAAAGAATATTCTAATATCGAATGGGAAATAGATTTGTGGGGAGAATGAAAGTTGGGTGGATTCTTAAAGAAATCAGGAATGAAATTCCAACTGATGGAATGGGTTCTATTCAAAACAATTCTTATGGTACTTTCAAACATATTCCTTTTGTTTTGGTGTAATCATCCATTTTTCTGAAATATATTATATATAGCTATATTTTTATACATTATTATTAATTTGTGAATTTAATTGTTATTTATGGACCTATATAACATATTCCTTTCATGCTCATTACTTATCATGCATTATATTAGGATTATTTTTCCCACTTTCTTCCACTTATGTTGTTTATATTATTGAAGAACCTATGTTCTATTTTAACATAGTACATTAATAAAAGAATTATTATAATATCAATTTAATATTGAGGTATAAAACCATCTCCAACAGTTACACACATTGTCACCTCTATGATTACAATATACATTAGTATTTTATATGTGTTCCAATATATGTATGATAATATGAATAGATGCCATTCAGTTTCTATGAAATCAACCATTAAAAATTGTATCATATTTTATAATATAAAATTTTGGGGTATTTCACTTGATAATAAAAATATTATAGGTATATTAGGGCTCATTAAGTATCCCATGAATATTCTAATACAATGTGACCATGGTGTATGAATGTGTTTCTAATGGTGGTATGAGATTATTAATCATTATTTTTCTTATGTTCAAGTCATAATTCTTTGAATATCATACATCATGCTTATTCATAGTTGTTAGTCTCTAATAGTATAAAATGAAAATATTTATCGTTGTTTCTGGATCATTATAATGTGTATGGAATAAATTATATTATATTATTTATTGAAACATTAGTAATATTTAAAAAAAATTAACCGATCGATTTATTAAGAATTATTATGTCAATATGGGTTAATAATTAGTTCAATCAACTAATGGATGTAGTTTGAACATATAACTTATGTATTTCTCTCCCAATGTTAAAAAACCCATGGTACATCTTCATAAATCCATATCCCCTCCAATGTTTGTATCAAAACACTCTTTCAATGGATAATCCATTCTAAAATATATCGTACGTTCTTTAATGTCATTCTTATTTCAAACAATACACTTTCAAGCATTCCTGTTCTCCCTTGCAATACTATCTATATACTATAATATAACTTCCATTTCCTAAGTGATGCCTATTATTTTACAAATAATCACACACATAAAAATCCATTAATTTAATTATATTTAATTTTATCCATGTTCTTTTCCCAATCCTCTATTTTAGGTTTGTTCCCTTCAGATAACATAATGTTTTAAACCAACATGGATGTAAAAGATTTTGATTTTTATTATAAATATTTTAGTTTCATACCTGAAATACTAATTATATGACAAAAAAATGTTTCTAGTCTTCATTTCATTGTTGATCAAAATCCCAAAAACTGAATTGACACTATTGATATATTTCATCTAAAACCAACTTAAAAATTATCATTTATGTTCATAATATAATCCATATAAAAACACCCCAGGACCATAAAATTCATGTAAAAGAGAAGTATGATATAAATTTTGTCATTGAACACGTTTTGGTAATAAAAATGACTCACATACCTCTAGATAGGACCATCTAATCCATACTAGCATCCAATTTCTTGTTTAACAAACATGGTTCTTACATTTACCAATACTGGATCCATTTTTCATGAAAATAGGTCCCCATTAAATTTATCTGTGAGAACAATTACCTACATCATAATTGTCCCATCCTTTAAATCAAAATGATGGAATGATAATTTTACATCTAATTGTTCTAGAAATAACCATTTTTAATATATCTGACATCACATCATTCAGATAATTTTATACGTGAAAATATGAGAAAATATTTCAATGAAATATATACATTTATTATGTTGAAACCATTTAACAAATAAAAAAAGACTTATTACAATTTCTAACATTATCCTTCTCCATTATCATATATAACCTTGTATTAAACAGTGAATTATTTCCCTCTAAAATTTTAGTTAGCTCTCTGGTTAAATTCTCATGCAACAAAAACATTCTCATTTCATAGTTAAATCCTAAATTGCAGAGTTACTTATACCTACTATTTATTATATGACATCGTTTTATCCACCATTAATTAGAATAAATTATGTAGAATTAGTTTTATATATTTTTATAAATCATCTAATTCTTGTATATCTCTTAAATCCCGGATGAGGTTCTGCTCACACAAAACACAATATTCAGAAATAAATTCATATTCTTCCACAATCTAAAATATTAATTGTACTTATTTAATTATTCTCTCTTTGATAATTTATTACTTAATGAATATTAAAAAAATCTATAATAATTCATTACAGTTATCATTATGATGACTCGATCATGATCTGTATATATTTTAGAACATTTACATAAACTAAACATTATATCTCCCAAAAAAAACCAAAAACCCTAAACTCAATGGTTTAGTGTATTTGGATATTAGATAAATCAATTTCTCATTGTACAAGGTTTATTCACCACATCTGATAACCCCAATCAACATGAATTAATATTATACATATTCTTTCATATACATTTTGGAGGAATTAGGAAGATATAAATAAGAGTTATTTAATATTATATATGAAAGAAATGATTATAAATGAGTGTTGGAATCAGATAATTCATGCCATATTCTTATCTTTGATACTAATTAAACCCTACATTTTTGGGAAACTGAGTCCTTCTAACATAAAATTAAACTACACAACAAATGTTCCAATTTATATAACCTTATACTACCTTTAGTGGTATATCATATGTGAAACATTACCTATATGTGTTATTTATCTTTGTTAAGTTGCCTAGTGTATAGTCCATATCCATAAATATAAAATACAGTTAAATGAATTCTTATTTTGAAAACCCATATATACAAGCCTGAGAATAATTTAAAATGAATAATCATTTTTCAATTCCATACATGAATAAAAAATCCATCCTCTCTGTCAATGATATAGATCTATGTAAGAAATATGCACATATTAACATTATATTTCTTTATTACATGTACCCTTAGCTATGTAGTGACACATAGGTCACCTATCATTGTCCCATATTCAAACATATATTTCGTTAATCATTCTAAGAACCAAAACTCTAAAATATGTCCAACCCTTTCTTGAGTTGGTGTATTTTAGCATCTACACCCTCCATTCACATCAAGTTCCCCAAGAGAATTTTCTATAGGGAATATATCACAAATTATTAGATGATATGTTACCACAACCCACTAAACTAATTGTTCATATTTTTATGACCATAAAATATAATCACCCTTGGTTTAAATTTATATATCTTTAATCTATAAATAAAAGAGGCGTAATGAATTTTCTTGTTGGAACCCCATAAATGGAATCTTGATAATAAGTAAATTCATTACCCACTATTCCATTACCTTTGTTGGTTCAGAATTAAATTATAGAAAAAAAAATATTTAATGACAAACATTTATCAGTAGAAAATATCATATTCTTGCTCTTTAGACCCTACTGGTGTTGGAAAAATATTGATATGATCTCACTTTCTTCATCAAGTTTGTATAAGATATGCTAGTGTTAAGTTTTAGTATTTTTAAATAAAAACTCTCTATAATGAGTATCCCATACCATTAAGTTATTATGTACCCAATTATTTCATATTATATCCCATCAATTTGAGAAATTCATTATTACATGGTTGTGTAACCAATAATGTACTTGAAACCATATTGAATGTAGTTATTCTCTATGAACATACTTCACAAATTTTATGTATAAATCATCAATAAAACAATTAATTATTTTGATATTATTCTTTTAGAATCCAATAATCAAGAGTGGATTATCTATATTGGTTATCCATTTACTATAAATATTTGTATGATTGGTTGTGTTAATCTAAATAGACCCCTCTTTGAATGTTGAAAAACATAGTTTCCATTTATCATATTAAGAAACCCATTGGGTTTATTTTGGTATTGATGGTAATGTCCCCCTTAAAACCATGTGATATTTCATAATGGTGTGGAACTAGTTTTCATCATTACTATTTGTTGACCTATTCTAATCCATCAGTAATTCTCCTTGATTCATAAATTTTTATTTTGTGGTTTACACAATTTACTATAAAACCATTTATGTGGATTAAAATACCACTATTGTTGCACAGTTTTTTATTATACTCACTTTCAAATATATATAATGACATACTATTACTCTACTCTTTCATATCTAAGATAGTATCTCCAATGGGGGCATAAAATCCTTGACTCAATGATTCATCATGGAAATCCCAAATCATTGATTTGAGATTTTACATTTCATGAAAATTCATATTTGGAACACATTCCTCATCATGTAACCCTAAATAACATGGAACAATGGTGTGAGCACTATTACCTTAAACTTAGTGAACCCATTCATGGTATCTTATAACCCAATAATGTGATCCCTATTCACATCCATTCATCCCACCATTACTAGATAATGTTCCCTTCCATATTGTAAAATCTAGTTGAATTTATAAACAATAAATCATTTTTATGATTATCATGAATAAAATAATAGTTTTTCATAATGTGGTCCATAGTGGCATTGGGCTCTCATTCATGTTAGGGTTTCTTTACATTGGTTTCTATGAAGAATTCGTCTGATTTAGAAAAAATATTTCTCACATTCAACATTTTATATATTGTTATAGCATTCAAGAAATCAAAATAAAAAATTAAAGAGATTGAAAAATAATCATGATGACTACTCACAAAGGGAAAGATAAGAAAAATACGAGTCTCTACTTTCTCAGTATGAACCTCACATAGATTATGTAAAATATTGTGTTTTAAAAATTGATATGGTACCAAACACGTTTGGGTGAAAACATAAAAATGTATTTCTAATAAAAATAATTTTCTCTATATGATAAGACTCCACTTTAATCAAATTGGGAAATGATAGTGTGATTATAAAAAGTATAAATCTCATGAGGACCATAATTTCAACATATATGAAACTGAGTTTTTCGATCTAGGTACTTTGAAAAAAGTACAATTAAGATTATAGTTTTGTTCCATAAATATATCAGTTATGAGGATTTATCTTTGGATACATAGTAATTATCACGTGATAATAAACTCTATGATATATGGTCTATTATGCACAACCTTAAACTATTCAAAGTATCCCACCTTGTGTGGACTAATTTCCTTTCATGATAACTAGATCCAAGTATTATATTTATTACAAATGTATTTTTATTTATAATTACATAGTAAAATTAAATTTCCCAATATACTATATATGAGACAAATCTACATAAGAGCATTCTAGTTAGAGTTTTTCATCCATAAACTCAATCTAAAAATCACCCAATGCAATTTCCATGATTATATATGAGGAAATTTATCAAAAATACATATTAATTGATTCATATAAAATTAATAAACATATTTAATCATGGGTTTTCTTGTCTAGGATAAACTAAAATTTTTAATTAGACCCTCTCAAAGTGTCACTACCTAAACAATCACTCATTTGTTCTAAAATATGACAAGGTAATCTGATTTTTTTTATATGATCAAGTTCTATGAAGAAGGGACCCCACATATTGTTTTCATTATAAGACCCTAGAATACATGATATTAATTCCTTAACACATTTTATATAGTAAATGAAATATGATATATTCTTTATGGCCTTTAAATTGGACATAGTGGTTTGTGTTATATAGAATAATACTCTTACATAAGATTTAGATATGTGTCAAATATCAATGGTGTGTGTAACATTATGTATTTTCCTATACTAATTAAAAAAGAAACCTTATTTTAAAAATCAATTCTAGAGTATATATTTTCATCTATACATAATCTAGTTATTATATCAGGATCACATCAAAAACAAAATATGTATTGATTCATGCAATATTATGATAAATATAATAAATAGATCTACAATCACAAATCATGCCACAACTACCACCTTCATTGCATAACCTTTCTATTTTTGTATTTGGTCTCGCCATCTTATATTGGGTTTACCACATTTATTTTCCATGTAGATGAAAAATAATTTAATTTATATAATTCTCTTGTGGATCTAGGAGTCCTTGATTTGATATTCTATATCTGGTGAAATTCCAATTATTAGAGATTCAACAATATAATCACACTAGATATTTATAAATGTGAAAATCTTCTCTTAATTTAAAATAGAAATAAATTTTTTAATTTTAAATGAATTCTATTATAGGGTGGGTATTCATTTGGTATCTAAAAATTCACATAATGAACTTTATAAAATACCTATAATTTGATCCAATCTCCAAGAACACAAGTAAATTTTCATTAAAATATTGTTCCCATTTTTAATGAATACTATAATTAGATTTTAATGATTCACATGACTGCTCACACTCCAAGGGACGGATATCCTTAAAAAATGTCTCTTAGCCCAGTGATGTGGTTGTAAGAACCAGTCACACAGAGTAGGCATTAGATTTTATACATTGAATATGAAAATGATGTTGGAACTTTAAAACCTTTTATTGATGGAAACTAGGAAACAATTTTCATCATAAAATACCAATAATAGGGTTACTCAATAGTTATAGGAGTTTTTCGCTTTATAAAATTTTATTTGATTGATCGTGGATCCCAAATAAACTTATGCATAAAAAGTTATGACTATTTTAATATTTATTTTTATGAATCTTTCTTAGTGTGGATGTCTTATCATAGGTCATCATCTCCTAGTCCACATGTATTCCAAAAATAAGAATTTATCCAACACACCTAGCCAGAGATCCAAAACTTTGATATAGTCTACATTTCTGTCTTGTATGCCCATCCATTGAGTCTAGCTTGTTCATTGTTACATCCTGACCCAACTGACCTCTAAGATGGTGGACGGACTGGTGGGTCACATGACATCAAGCGCATCTCCCTAAACTCCAGAGGCCTCCAACTAGCAGTGAGGGCCTTTTTGTGTCTAAGGGGAAGACTATGCCTGCATAGGTAATATGTATTATCATAGTGGATGTAGAAAATAACAAATTAGAAATAGTGGAAGCATATAATGAATAAACTGTAGTAGACTCAATATAAATAATACAACTGAATAATAATAATCAAGTGTGGATTCTCACAAAACATTGTCATGCCATGAGATCTATCTAAACTGGATGTAAAGAAAACATAAAATGATGAACATAGTCAACTAAAAGAAACGAAACAAAGAATTAGCTACATCATGAGAAAGGCTCGGTCCTCTACCCCAATATCCATCATAAGTACTAAAGAAAAATCAAACATCGGAAGCAGCACACTTTTCCTTTTCAATGCCCACAATAATGTAATCTACCCGGGTGTCAATGACACCAGAGAAGGGTGTGATCTGAAATCCTAATAGGCCGTCACCCATGGTGTTTAATCCTTTCCATTTCATGAAACAATAAAAATGATGTTTTCCATTATATAAAAATTTCAGATAATTTATTTATGTGCAATGCAATAAATATGTTGCCTAGGGTTCTAAATGGTACATGTTCCTAATCACCTACTTCAGCCTAAGATAATAGTCTGAAAGGGTACCTATCAGCAGAATGAAGACACACACACACACAAATATATAACTCATTAAAGCAAGGTAAAACATGGGAGAAGTATACCACAATCTTGTGCATTATCTTGGGGTCTATGACAAGTTTCAGCCAGCTGCACTTCAAAATACCAGAAGAACATTTCAATTCTCCAGAGACTGAAATGAACTAATATAAACATTAAGTAAAACATTATTAAGGATTAAGTTGAGAGATAAAGTATGATCCCATCCTGAATGTTTCTCTACAGAACATCCTTCAATTTATCCAATACCAATGATCCTGTCAGAGGTAAAACTTCAAAAGGCCATATATCATCCAAGGCTATCTTAGCCACATTGCCAACAGATCCATCTCTATGGGACCTTTTCAAATCGGCATCACTAAAAAGGATTAGAATATTGGTAAAGTCTCAGTCTGGAAAAGCCAAAGACATCACCCCCCGACGCATAATGGAAACAGTCAGGAACATAGGGTCTATGTGTGAACCTTAATATGAGACCCAACTCCATTTTTCCGTCCTGATTTTAATTAATATTTTCACAGCAGCAGGTATGACATAATCATAAAAATAAAATCAAAGCATGAAAACTAACAAAATACACATGTGCATCATAATGTATAAATTAAACATTACAGTATAACAACGTAACAAGGCAACAAACTATATCAACATCAACATATAATGAAAATTTTAAATATGTAAAATTTTCATCAAAACAATTACTAATTATACAAAAATACATGGTTGTGTTCAAAGAAAACTATTTATTTAATTTAATTACAATAAAAATTGGTTGTGCAACACTTGCAGCTAATTAAATTTTAAACACGGTTAATAAAAAATTATACCAACCATGTCGGCACCCCCAAAATGGTTTCCAACCTTATTTAAATAATTAAATTAAATTAAATTATGATAACTAAGGCTTGAACAATTAGGAAAAACAAATAAATTAATTAAATTGGGAAAAATTGCACAAAGCCGGTAGGCACCGACTAAGAGCAAAATAGTGCATTTTTGTATAAATCGAAATGAAATGGGGGGAGAGCGAGTAGGCACTCAACCTTGTAGTTTAATATGTATATATGATCCATGGGAGAATTTTATTTGACCTTAAATGAATGAAAGAAGAGTATTTTTGAAAAACCCCAAAATTGGGTAAAAAATTCGCGACTAACTGGGTGCAAGATACTCACAGAAAACATACTATTCCACTTGCAAAACCATATCCTTTCTCTTAAGTTTACTACACACTTAATAGTAATTAAATCAGATGATGGATGGAGGAACACTGTTCTTCCGAAGGAGGAGGAGAGGGGTGTGGCACCTAGGGAGATATGGGGTGCGATGTGAAGGATAATAGAGGAAGAGACGAGAGGAAAAAAAGAATGAATGAAAATAAAGAAAATTTAAAGAAAAGAAAAATTATTGAAAAATAAAAGAAAAGGAAAATGAGAAAATCAAATAAAAATATAATAGAATAAAATGTTGGAATGGAAAAACTATAAAATTAATAAAAATATAATTCTACCAGTTTAGTTATTTTTATGTTTCCCATAACCCCATTTCAATTTTTTTCAAAATTTCTTTTTATCGTTTATTTATTAATTTAAATATTATTTAAATATATTATTATTCTTTTTTAATCCTTATTTAAATATTTTAATATCAAACACCTTCTTAAAGTGTTACATGACATTTTTTCATAAAAATCATGTAGTTATTTAATTTAATTACAATTAAAATGGGTTTCACAACAACAATAGTTAATTGAATTGTAAACCTGTTTAACATTAGAATATACGTACCATTTCAGAACGCCAAAAGGGGTGTCCATCCTTGTTGTAATAATTAAAAAATATTTAAATTAACATAATCAAAGCTACAAAAATTAGGCAAAACAATTAATTTAATTAAATTGGGTAAAATTGAACAAAGCCAGTAGTCATTAACTAATGACATAATGGTGATTTTTTTTAAAAACCGCTACAAAATGGAGGGAATGCGAGTAGGAACCCAACCTTGTAGTTGTAGAGGACTCTAATATCCACAGTTTTATATGATTTTACCTAAAACATAATAAAACAGAGGATTTTAGAATAACCCAAAAATAGGGTAAAAATCTTCTATGATGAACAATTCACATGATACTAAAAAAATACAATTACACTTGAACAAGGTTAGGTTTTCCCTAAGGTTTACATCTCACATGACGGAAAATAAATTGGACAATGGACAGATGAAATGTTTCCTTCCGTCAGAGGAGGAGAGGGGTGAGCCTCCTTGGGGGAGGGGTGAGACGTGAAGAAGAGGAGAGGAAAAGTGGAATGGAAAAAAATAAATAAATAAATGATAGGAAAATTAATGAAAATAAAATTAAGAGAAAAATAAAAGAAAAGGAAAAAAGGGAGAATAAATGAAAAATAAAATATAATAAAAAGATGGAAAGGAAAATTGATAAAAATAAATAAAAATGGTAATATCCCATTTTTAATATTTTTCTATTTCCAGAAACCCCATATCTATTTTATTTAAAAATTTCTTTTTTTCCTTTATTGACTTACATGAAAGATTATTTAAATATCTTGTTATACATTTTCAATCCATAATAAATTATTGTAATCCTAAACACCACGCTAATGCATGACATGCCATTTTACCTAAAAATCGTCCAGTTTTTTAAATTAAATGAAATTCTGCCTGAGTCCCACAGCTAGGTGCACAAATGCGCACCCAGGATGCTTAAAGAATTAGACAACAATAATTAAAGATGGTTTGTACCTGATAATGGATGGGATGTTAAATTAACTTAGATTTTTTCACATATGGTATAAAATTATCTAATAAATATATAATAAATGGCTCCTTATGTTGAAATTTTTTGATAATGAAGATATAATATAGAGGTATACTAACCCTAGTCCCATGACCTAGACTCTATGTCCCTCAATTGACCTTAATTAATTATAAATCCAACGTAAATTTATGGGCAATGGCTATAATTTTATTTCACTAAGGTTTTACACATTTATATACTTCGTGAGAGACCAATTCATCCCATGTTACTAAAAATAGGGGTAATGGATCCTTACAAGGCCACAAATAGAGTGAATTATTCACCCCATCCTCTATTACTAAGAGATCTTCACATAGACCTCTTCATTGGATCAATACTCTTCCAATTCTTCTACAAGGGTAAACTATTCACAATTCCCCAATAGTGTAAACCCTTCCCCTATACCTCTACTATGGAGAACCATTTTCCTAGTTCTAAACTGTAGAAAATCTGTCACTTATGCCTTCACTAGTGATAACCCTTCACCCATTCCTCAATAAGGGAAAATTGTTTTCTCAAGACTCTACTAAGGAGAAACCTATTCAGAGGCCACTAATTGGTCAGTCAAATTATCACAAAGGTCTACTTGGGTGAACTCATAACGTAATCCAAAATAAGTTTAACCATTCACTTAGGACTCTATTAGGGTGACACCATAACCTATTCCCTTATTGGTGAAAAACACATTCTTACGAATCCACAATTGAGAACCCTTTATCCATGCCATCACTCGGGATATCCCTTATTCTATGCCTCAACAAGGGAAAACCATGTACCTAGTTTTTATATAGGTCGAATTATTTTTCCATTACATAACTTAGGAGAACCAACTTCCAATGCGTCCACTAGGAAAAAACCTTCACCTATTCAACATATTGAGAGAATCCATCACCCATGAACGTCACTAGGGGGAATCATTCACCCACAACTATAACATGTGTGAACCCTTCTCCCATGCCTCATACTTGGAAAAAAAACTTTATCACATACCATACTAAGGAATCATTTTCAACATATTTTCAATATTATATAACTACCCACCCATTTCTTAATTCAATGATACAAATTTTTTAGGCCTCCACCACATTCCCCCTAAAAATATGATCAATTTGTCATATTTTTTTGAGAGCCTTATTCGATCATGTGTTCCGTTGATAATGAAAATATCATAGATTAAATCTTTAAATTATATAAATAATAGGGTGATGGAAATATTTTATATTCCTTATAAAAAGTATCCCAATTATGAGGACACCATTTAATCGTTCCTTTACTCATGTTTTGAGTGGAAAATCCCATATCCAATTAATTATCCATGAACATATGATCCTCTTCATCATGTATTTTCCTAAAAACATAACATTAACCAATTTATTGACCATGTCAAGTAAATTTTGGTCAGAGACACAGATAATATCCAAAAATGTTTCTCATGAAATACTACTTACCATGTTAAAAAAATTCATGAGTTGAGATATTATTTTTGGTTTCTACTCATGGGGTACTCCTCATGTACAATCCCAAACCGTTCTTCCATTTATGATTTAATCTCCATAATTAATCAACAATTATAGGAATTTGAAAAAAGGGCCTCCTATTTTTTGTGGGTCTAAAAACTCACCCCCACCTGGGTCACCAACAATACCGAGCACATTAGTGAATATAATTCATCATCCCTACTCAATACCCAATTGTGTTTTTTCATTAAATATATTTGATATTATTTAATTTACTGATTCTCATACAGATCTTAAATCATGTGTATTTATAGGTTTCAGATGATAACATCATTAATTTTAATTTGATGAATCATGGTATGTCCCAAGTGAATCTACTTTTTCATGTTACCATGAATCTAAACAATAGGAAAAAATAATAATATCCTCTCCCTTTAATTAGGAACCATATTAAAAAGTAATCATCCTCATGAATCGAAACCACACATTTAAAAATAAAATAAAAACCAAACACCTTATTTATTAGAACTCAAATATTAATCATACACTCACCAATGAACATACAAACCATTATAGACGGTAATAAATTAATAACATAAATAAATCAATCTAAAAAATTTAGAAATAAGGATTAAATTAATATATGGGAATTATGATAACTTTTTTGAATTTCACTTCTATTTGTATTCCATTAATACACTATGGTTACATAAGACATGAACTAGTGGATAGACAATCCCCCATTGCTTTATCTCATATTTATATTGACTCTATTATCAGATCGATAAATATTTTAGTCTCAATAATATACATCTCAACATAATCTAAAAAATTTGATTCAATATGATGATACCTTTGAATCTTTGTCCTGTAAAAAATGTTATCTATATTATCAATTGGTTAATACATATTTAACTAGTAATTTACCTTCACAATGATCTCAAATACCCTTAATTTTCCCAATTATATAAGGATATAAATTTATGTATCGACCAAACCTATCGTACCTATAACAGAGTTTATTTTAGAAACACATGTTCACTAACCTCAAGATTAAATGTCTTACCCATTGATCATATTGTGAATTTTGTAAATTTTAAATAACATTCCTTCATTAAAGAATTCAATGTACCTTCTATATATTTCATTCCACCAAATTTAGTTGAATAATTACTATCTATCCTATCATTTTCAAACAAAAATGAAATAGAAGTAAAATCAAAAAATAACAAGAAAAATTTTATAACATTGTAAAAATAATAATAATTATTATATGAAAATTAAATTTGAGGTAAATGTTTCATTAATAAACCGAAAAAATCCAGAACACATGCATGTAACATATCTTATATCATATGGATTGTTTGATTGGTATAAAAATTAATTTTAAGATGAAAATAAATATTGAGGTTTTACATAGTGACAAAAAACTATAGTTTATTTTTTAGCTACTTTTTAAATAAAATATATAGATTAAAGAGTATCATTTTCCAAACCACATTACATCAAAACCCATCATTCACACACTACCTCAAAAAATAATCCATTACACTCAACTTTTTGAGTGATTGTAAATCTGATACGTTTTTTATATTGTCTACAGTCACCCACATAATGAAACATCCTATAAATAAAATAGGACAAATATTATTAATATCTATTGATATATCCTTCCACTTATGTTGAGAAAATCGAATGGATGTATTAAACTATAAGAATATATATTCTCAACATTAACCCTGTAATATAAAAATATGAGACATGAATATAATGTAAAATAACTTTATTCATGGGAATAATAATTGACTCTTAAATGATTGGAAAATTCCTAAAATATTATGAATTTTTTCAAGGGTGCTATATAGAAGTCATTATGGATTTAATATTGAATTTTGAGTGAAACATAGTGATTCCCATTTAAGAAAACTCGAGGATGATTGTAATATGAAAAGGGCACAAAATAACCCACAATGAAATTATACTATATCCACATATTCACATTTTAATTTTTTTTATCCATGAATCCTTCAGATAATGCATCATATAATAATGAACTATCTACTAGGGTAGGGAATTTTAATAATTTTATATCAAATATTATAAAATGATTCTCATGCTAGTGTGTCAACAAGATGTCAAGCATACTACACTATATGTAAGTGGATTCCAAGTAGTTGTGTGGGTTGGAATATTATATTATGGTGTCTTCACCCTTGATGGCACTTCCCCAAATAATAATATACACCTAGATAACTTCTAGAATAGAAAAATAGTGTTTTCAAATAACATTATTTCTATCATAAATCCAAAAAAAGTAAACATATATCATGCTATAAGAATTCAATATACAAAACATTCAATTATACTTCCAAATATACTAAAAATATATATGATAACAAAATAGAAGAAAATACAAATTAGTTACTTATATAATTCTCATTCAATGTAAGATAAATATATCTTAGTTGGATTTGACCTTCTGATGATAATATACACCAACATATATGTGTGTATGAAAGGGGGAAAATTATTATATGAATCATAAGATGGTATTTATGGTCGTTGTGTGCTATATAAAACATAGGAAACCCAAATATACCTAATGAAATACATATCTGATAATGTTGTCATCTCATTCCATAAACCATAACATATACCATATCAGTCATGGTAAAGATTTATACCTTGTATAACCCTATAGTCACTTACTCAGGGTAGGTTCCCATATCAAATCATGATTTTATCTTACCATATCTTGACCACTACACTCTTAATTAAGAACGGATCCCATACCAATCCTTTTCTTCTACCATATCACTCTCGGTTGACCCTCCTAAAAAATCAAAATTTCTACCTCCTCATTATGGGTATGTTCCCTTGCTAAATTGAGTCCACTACCCACAAACAACATGTTTGTTTTTTCCTAAGTCATCAATAATCAGCTTTTAAAATATGAAAGGTCCCCATAAAAATTCAATAATAACCAAAATTCCATCTATATATATCATCATAAGGATTAGTTAATATCTTATAACATAGAACTCAAAAACATAACATCATACTATTAAAAGTGGACAGTCTCTTGTTTGAAGCATTATATAATCATCATAGGTGATAACTACAAACTATACATAATAATACTTGAAGAATATATATTTCATATCACTATATGCAAAACTTATGAAGAGAAATAACATAATGATCCTCAATCAATTACCTTATAAGAAATGAATTATAAGATCCCAATAATATTACAATACCCATTGCATTTGGAACGTGATGATTAACCCATTACCCTATCCATGTCACTCATGGATGGGAGCCATTAGGTTCCATAACTGAGACTCGACCTAAAATCAGTAACACCAACCCATATATGAGAACCCATGGTGGACCTACCTCCATGGGTTTTTATTAAATCATATCATTAACATGTTAGTTCAATAAATTCTTTATCTACCACATTACTATCAGGATTATGATAGAAATTTTATGATAAATGAATATATTCCACAACTGATTATAAACATCTTCCAAAGTTTTTGGAGTCATTTATGTAAAACAAACATGATTCAAATCTAATATATCTAATAACAGATCTAAAATTTCATTATCACTAGGAATACCATATCATATCCTCCTAAAAATTCCCAAAGAACTTAACCAATTCATTTCATCATCCAAGGCTATGACCCACCATTATTTTGAGTGGGGGGGGGGGGTACTCTAAATGAAAAATTTGATATATGATTATCCCACCAATCATCCATATACCTTGGCCCCTCATTTCTAGTAACTATCCATCAAATAATGTAGCATAGGAAACACAAAACTCATTTTATTCCCTAACACCCATTTTGAGTCTCTCATAAACTCACCAAACATACAACCCCCTTTAGGGATTTAATAATTGGTATACTTTAATTTTCTTAACTTGTAGAGAAGTAATGTCCCTATGATTAAGAGGCATTAAGATACCACAATATTCACTTAAGAACACAAGGTCCCTATCTAATTAACATTAACCAGAACCATTTGTAAGAATGATAGATTGTTCCTAAAAATCATAATATTACGTATTATGTGGACCAACAACATTTCAATTGGAGTTTCCGTCCTTATCCATGATCATGTAAGCCTCATAAAGGCTTCTAAAAGGCTGCATAAACATCCTGCTCATCTATATGAAGACTCTACACATAAAAAATTAATTATAATATTTTATTTTTAATTAATGAATTCAAAACAAAAATAATAATACAAAATCTCAAATATGAAACCAAGAAATGTTGAGATTTTGACAACGATGCACCTAAGATCCATGGAACACTCCTGACAACCCCTAACCAAAAAATAATTATAAATTAATCAAAAATAATATTCCCATTAAATATATTTAAATCCAAACCACTACAAATATACGGTGGATGGAAGATCAAAATATAATAGAAAATAGTTTGTGTTCATTCATAACTCTTTATTTTCCCCCATCCAACACTTGTAATAGCCTTAAGGTATTAGATTATTCCACCATGCTATAGTGTATTTTTTACTCATAAACAAGCTTATAGACATGAAAATTAAGTAGAAAATATGAATGAAGGATAACATAATGAGGAATATGGGACCACACCTCTAAATATTATTGAAAACAATGTCTATATAACTTTTCATAAAAGGGGACTTCATAGGGTAAGATTGTAAAAATAATAAGGGAATTTCCAGCTAAAAATTTCTGTTTCTTGGCCCACACATGTTGAAGGATCAAGGAGTCATGATGGTGAAATAACCACCTTTATCCCAAAAAATAATACCACCTAGAGCTTAGTTAGTTCTTGGGGAGGCTATACTAGGTACCCATCACTCTCTTGACTACATGGTAATATAATATTGGGTACCCTCCCTTACCTGGTCAGGTACCTAGGGGGACCTTATTTCAAAATTTTGTAACAAGACCACCCCAAACATAATCTCATATTATCTTAATCACCCATTACACTTACTAATCCTATAGATAAAATTGAATACCACTCCATGATATATCTATACACCAAAAAGTAAAAAAAAATCCAAATTCTCATATAACCACTGGCTCTAGGACCAAAAAATAAAATTTCCATTAAATTAAAATAAACTATAAAATGGTTCCCCACCCTAAATGAATCCAAAAATGTTACTTGATCTATGATAAAGCAATAATAATATAATACCACTGACATTTTCCAATTACAAATTGAACTGTATGTATCTCACAATCAAAACTCTCATCTCCGATAGACAAAATTCAATTGAAAACCCAATATGGTATTTGAAACACATACATCATACCTAAAATGATTAAAAATAATAAATTTATACTTTAAAAGATCTAAGACTGTAATGAAATTCAATATAGTCCTCTACTTGATACCCTCTCCTTAAATAACCATTCCTTACATTATAGTACTCCATCACATTATGTAGACTATTATACCTTAACATTTGATGGTATTTAAGAATCAAAATAACACACATTAAATTAGAACCTAAATCTCAGTTTTATTCTATATCTATATCTGCAATCCATACCAATCCACCACCATACTATCTTTACAAGCACTACCGATCCCTTATCCTAAGTCACTCTTTGATAAAATACAAAATTCCAATTTGATTCATCATCTAAGAAACATAATCTCTATTATCACTATAACTCAATTTAAATTTTAGTTTTTACCAAGAAATTATATTAAATTATTTAGTATACACATTGGTATCCCAATAGTATCTCTTCCACTTATCTAATAGTTTCACCACTATTGTGACAATTCCCAAATGAGGGTCATACACCCATGATCAATAACATTGTTCCTAACATTTGATTATATTTATTATAATCCTAATAAAAAATATAATTCATCTCAAAACCCAATGTCTTGTTAAGTACTTAATGTAATGAAATCATTGAACAAAGTCACTAATACCCAATCCAAGGATAAAGACACCACCTTCTACCTAAACTGAGATCGCCTAAAATGTAGTTTTCTCACCTAAATAGTAAAATACTAACTCATGACAATATGGATATCCTTATATATTCATTCAAACAATGACATAGATATTTCTTATGATCATATGTGTATAATTATTCCAATGTTATTCCCATATCGTAAGAATCATATTAATCAATCCACATGTCTGATTCTATGAAACCACAATGCATTTAGCTATGGTCATCTAATGCATCGATTCTCTATTACACATCCCCCACACCTCGATTAATATTCCTCGAACCAGATTATATCATTACCATCAACCAAAATTATCCATCTTGCAGTCATTTTTTAAATTTATCCGCACATCTTTCCATTTAAATCCTCATAGATTCATTATCACTCCACATATGGAACAAAATTATTATTACATTAGTACCTTAAGACACCAAATTGTTATGTGTCTCACTAATCTTGTCGTATATTCTGATCATATATAAACTAAAAAAACACCTTACCTCGGATCAAAAATTATGCTGATAAAATTAAAAATACACTAGAGTCTTTTGACTCACCATAAAGTAGATGGGAACTTGCAGTCCTCGCTACCATTTCCTTATCAATTCACCTTTTGGTCTCTATTGGGTCCAAAATAATTTCTTACTATTCTATACATTATGTTTCCAAAACTCCACTTAAAAAAATAGGTCACTTGTAACTAACATACCCATTATTCAAAATTATTTACATTCACTCAAGATATAACATGGGTACTATAACACACATACATTTTATAATAAAAACATTTAATTTAATAGCATTTGTGTAACTGAACACAATTCCTTAGAGAAAAAATTACTCCCAGAGCCTTTATGATATATTTATTTTTAAATGATTTCAATATGTTAAATATCTTGTATTACATGAAATATAAAGATTATATTGTGTTACATGGAACACTATGTTTAAATCATATTTCATGTGACATTGTTATTAAAAGAAATTTGGAATATTATTAAAATATTATAATTTAGCGTGATCGGTATAACCTAGCCATTAGAATGGCGGGTATAAATAGAAATAACTAAATTTTGGGGATATATATTTCATCCATTTTATAATTTATTTATTTATTAAATATAAAATAATAATCATTTAAAAGAATTTTTTTTCTGAAAACTATATTTTTTCTAAAACACAATATATTTGTAGCTTATGCACTAAATTGAAAAATTATTTCTATAAAAATTAGAAAATTTATTTCAAAAAATAAATAATATATTTTTTATAATAATATCATATTTATCCAAGAGTGAATTGTTGGGATTTTTTTGAAAATTATCAATTTATGATGAATAATGATATACTCTGAATTTTAGTTTTAAATTTCCTTTTAATTTAAATTATATATATAAATAAAATATATTTTAAATTGGTTTTAAATTAATATTGCTCAAATTTAATATCATATAATCCAATTTATACTATATTAACAATTTTTATATTGTTTTTTATTTAAATAATTTTAAACATCAAATCATTTTCCCTTTAAAACCTCACTTTAAAATCACTCTTTGTTATTGATTTTATATTAAATTTTTTCAATTATGTAAACTAAACATGGAAACATTTATTAACTATTTATAATGAGTATAATTTTTATTTTATAATATGATTAAATTAATTTCTTAACAAAATGAATTGTGTAAACAGGAAATAATAATTATCAGGTTTAATGCCAAATTGATTTATAGAGTGCATAAACTAGGAAAATAGAGGTTAAAATGACCTAAAAATTTTTAAAACCCAATTTTAGGGCCATATTTCCACCTACTATATGATAGTTTCGATAATAATTCAATTTTGAAACTTTTTTCATGATAAAAACATGTGTATCACTGAATCATTTTAAAAAATTACAATTGCACCATTTACCTCACTTATAAGACGCCAGCACATTTTATTATTTAAAAAATAATAACAATTTGGTTTAGCTGAGACCTAATAATTTAAATTCAAAACCAAAGGAGGTATGAAACACATAGTTTATACATCTTGTTTTCTAATCATGTATCTACAAATGATATTCTAATATTTTTTCCCATCTACCTATATTAAACCTTGAGAAACCCATAAAAAAATAGATCGATCAATGAATCTATAAATTATTTAATGAAGTAATTTTATGTTTATAATAGATGAGTTTCCTTTAAAATAAAAAATCATTCATTAAGGAAAAATCAACAACATAAAAGTTATATTTTATAAAAAATTAAAGCAAATAATATATTCTAAAATTACCAAACACTCTTGAAACAATATTTAGGTATACACACATTTGAAACACCATTTTCGAAATGAATTTAGTTGTAAATATCTCACCCACATTAGTGGTTTTAGTGATCAGAAAAATAAAAAATGTTTCGAAACATTTATTTTGATGGAATTTAGTGGTTATATTTTTGAAATGATTCTATAGAGTTTGAGGACTAATTTGATGGATAAAAAAGATCTTGGAGGAAGATTATGTGTCCAACAACTATAGCTGCCAATGACTCATAATTGGTCAACACTGGATGAATTAAGAGACCTAGTCAAAATATAAATTCTACCATGATAACCCTATTTTTCCAGTGGGATCTAGATAGAACATTGGTTCTATCTAGTTTCCACTTTCTAGTTATTCACTTCCACCGTCTATCATATGGAACTATAACATAGAAAATATATATTATATAGGGTCCCACATGTATCAATTTAACAATTAACGACTCAATTAAAACCCTTAACACCCCCATAAAGTTCATAACCCTATCATATGTAATAAATATACTAAAATGGATCATGTATGTCCATGGATAACATAAATAGAACATTCGAGATCATTTTTCTTCATTTTCCTCACACTGAAACTAAATTTTACTCATATCCCTCTTTATATCACTCACTCTTCTTGTATTTTTATAGGAGTATTGTGATTTAGCATTAAAGTGATCCTACAAAATTAGCTGAATATTTTTTTAATTTTTTCGGTTCACACTACTTTGGGGGAGTGAGAGGATAGGTGTTCATTGCATTTAAAGTGTGTGAGACTGGATTCTCAGTACCATTTAGTGTGATGGGGATAGGTGATCACTACATAATTGTTATGATGATTGGGTTTTCTTGCTACAAAAACTAGACATCAAGGTCCTTCAATTTTTAAATAGGTATATTTTTACAATTACTAAAATAAAAGTCTTTGTTTTTATTGTTATAACCATTGTAGATAATGGTTTAAAATAAAATATCTCAGGATATTAAGGGAAGGCGTAGATTAATGAATCCCATTTTTATTAATGAAAATATTGTTTATCAAACTATAAATTGTATTTAATTGGTTTCGTCTTTTCTAACATAATTTTTTTCATGTTCCACATTATTTATAATATTTAACATCACTATTTTTATCACAATAATTGTTTTGATTTATCTCAATAATTTCCAACATGTATCTATTTTTAAGAGTAAATGTTCCACCACTTACCATCTTTATTTCAAGGTGAATTATTACCTCATGGAGAACATGACACTTCAGTAATAGGGTTGGTAATCCATTCCATGGAATTTGATGTATACATCCACATTAGTGGTGTCCATTAAAATTCAACAACATTAGGTGGCATAAGATATGATACCGATGTTGGTTTCGGGTGGTAGAGGCATTAAATTTTTATGGTGATAATGGTGGTTTGAGCTACGATGGTAGTGATGGATGATCAAAGACAGTGACATTGAGTGGAATAAAAGATGTGATAGTTGGTTTTAACTATAGGGTGTAATAGATTGAGGGAGAAAAATGGATAGGTCACAACGGTAGTAGGGCACAGATGATCCCTGGACTAGCCTTTGGTCTACTTAATTGGTTTTTGAGCTTGGTTCATAGAGAAAACTTCTATGTATTATATCTTTGTATATAATACAGAATGTGTGCCACATGTTTTCATCCTTATTAACATAATTTTATAGTTTATTTAATTACATAATAAACATTTTCTATACCCTATACTCTTATATTAATTTCGATTTAAATATTTATTGTAGTGTTTAAAACCCAAGAGATTGTTTTAGATAACCATGTTATGTAACAATTCCAGGTAATTTACATTTATATACATTTAAACAACTGTATGTTACCCTCTGTAGAAATATTGATTTGTAAATATCATATATATATAACACTGTAATATTTTAAGGGATGAAATTAAGTTTTATAAGTCAATTTTCACATTGATGTATTTTAATTTTCACTCCAAAAAATAATTAAAACCCTAAAAAGGAATCAACCGAACAAAATAACAATTTGATAAAAAAATATAAATTATATTAAATAAAAAATTAATTAAATAACAAAAATTACTTTGGAGATTCCAATTATTTATTTTTTAAAATATTTAACTCATAAACACTTTGAGTCTATGGTAATAATTATTTGAAACATTATAAAAAAACTTTTTCTGTTATAACATTAACATTAATATATTTCACAAATAATTTTTTAATAATATAACGATGATAAATATATTTAAAATAAATTTAAAAATCAATCAGGGACTTATTGTATGTTTCTGAAAAAAATTGGATGCAAAAACCTACCTCAATGGTATGTAAAAAAATATAACCATAATAATTTGAAAGAAGAGGGTCCAAGGTACTCTTCACACATATTATATTAAAAATAAATATAACAATTGTTAAAAAACCAACCATTTTTTTTAAATAACTATTTAAGACAAGTCAGGGAAGAATAATTGGAAAGGAAAGGGAGATGAAGGAAGAAAGACACTTACCTAGGAATGAACCAAAAAAACATGAAGAATAAAACACAATATAGAGGGGTGGAGGATGAGAAATTTCCACGACCCTCTCTCTATGAGGTGACACATGAATTGGGGGATAAAGAACCCAATTTTATCATTAAATTTGAAATTTCACAAGGGAAAAAAATTTCATTGTTTTGGGAACATATCATTTTTGGACCGCATGATTTACCAAACCATGTACTTACCATCCACCTTCCACTTGGTAGAAAAACTACCCCCACACAGCTTGAGAACATAGTTTAAGAAACATTATTCTAGATATAGGAATTAGTGTTACAAAATATTATACAATCACCCATAGTTTTTTCATGGTTCATATTAGCTGATGCATTCCATGTCCCTACTCCTAGACACCAGGAACACTCACATGGTTTCCCATGTGTATAATATAGTCTTGACTCAAATGTATACTACACATGAGAGAGAAATAATGTGGGAATAAAATAAATTGAAATACCATTTAATAATGTTATTCACATGGTTTCCATTAAAATAGTGTTCACTAACTATGGATAAAGGAAAATATTTCCTAAAATTCTGAAAACTGAAAAATTTAATTTTTTTTAACCTAAATCTCAATGAAAATATCAACGAACAGTAAAAAGTAAAAATAAAAAAAGTATAAACATCATTGTTTAAAATTTATCCCTAACATAACACTTAATAACTCTATACATTCAATAGAATTTAAATAATCCCAGTGACAAATATACTTCCAAACAAAATATATTGAATAAAAATGAAATATAAATGTTGTTACAAACCACAATGTGATTATTAAATCCATATTTTACAAATAAATAAATAAAAGGGAAATGACACATAGTTAAAATGTGTATATCCCCAAAATATGTAAATCTAGTAAAATAGTGATTTATTAGGGAAACAAATTACTGGGACCATCATCAAACACAATAAAGACTTCTAACAGAAGAAACTCAAATGGACCACACAACCAAAACACAAATTATAATTCCATAGCATTCATGTCTCTGATAAATTAATGGATATATAATCACTTATGTGTTCCCATAGATCAAAGAAAATAAAATTTTAAAAGAAAACTTGAAAAAAGGGATATAAGATTCTAAGGGTTATCCCAAAATATTAAATATATTTGTACTCAGAGTATGGAGTTGTAATGGGATTCTCTCTCTTCTTGAGATATCTCTGCCCATAAAAGATATTAAAAAGACCCAACCACCCCTAATTATTTCATGTCTTCAGATAACTAGATAATTAAAGACCATATTATAGAAACTGACCACACTATGAGCATAGTAATAAAGGGTTCTTTTTTGTAGAACCAACAAAAAATGAACGAGAATCTAAAAAACGAAGTTCCTATGGATTATAATCATTATTAGACGGAGAACCATCATTAAGATTAGGGGATATGGGTCAACCAACCATATATATTTCCTCTGAAAACCAAATTAACTAAAAACACATCATCCACCCACTCCTATAAGTTTAGACCAGACGTGGGAAGCCAATCACTATTATCTAGTGGAATACGCTTTACAAATACAAGATACTTTAATGAGACATGTAATATAATTTTATAAGATAATTTTTAATGATCACAATAACATGTAATATGTTCCTTAGCTATTTTTTTACCTTGTCCAGTTCCCAAATCACCACACTTTGATCACCTTAACTTCCATACACAGAAACCACTAAAAATTAGGGATTTAATAATTTTATGGTAATTCCACCACAAAAGGAGTATTAATGATCATCTTAAATTGATCTAAACCTAATACCTTGAATAAAAATGGGATATAAATATCTCTAAATGATTTCATAGTTTCATGACACATTTGGATAACATGAATTTATCTACCCACTTTGTAGAATATTATGGACCTCAATCACTATGAAATATATGAAACTGGTGAACAAGTCATTTCTACGCCACACTCGTAGGATTATGGGTACCAATATCCCTCAAAAGAGACATATAAAAAACCCTCATAACCTTTTTAGATACCATTATATATATAATATAAAAATATTTTACAAAATTTTTATGGAATCAATCCACAATCCAAACCCAACAAAAAAATTTATTCATCCCAAAAGTAAAATACCACAAAAAATGTCAAACAATTAAAATTATTTGAAAATATATTATTTAAAAAACAATATTTCAAATTCAAATTCCAAATCCCAATTTAAAATTTATTTTAAAATCTCTAAAAATCATATTTCAAATATCAAGCCTCTTATATTTAATTAAAACACAATTTTAATAAATAAATATTTTTTTTACTTTTCTAAGAAAAATCATTTCCCTTTTAATAATAAATCATGTAAAATAAATGTAGGCCAACAATGTCACAGAACACTAAATATTATTCAAGGGGAAATATTTTTTTTCATGATTTGGACACATGGTTTAGAATTCTATGGGATGAGCATACATGTACCACTAGGAGCCTCATCGAAATGTGTACTCAACATCCAATGGTTCAATAGTTCATGCATGAAACATGTTCAATTCCATTAATGTTAAACAAATGGCTAATCTGATTGAATAATACCAAATACTAGAATCCACAATCTCAATTTTTTAAAACCAATTTTATTAAGAATCATTAGGATTAAGGTGAGAAATATGTCATGAATTTCTTACAACACCAATATCATTAAAACAAATAATATTATTCTCTAATATAATTGTGGTACCATATTATAAATTAAGACTATAACACCATTTTTTTCAAGAAATATCCTTGGATAACCCTTAGAAGGAGTAGCCTAATCATATCGTGACACACATAAGGGGAATAAACGATCCCAATCGACTAAAAAATACTATAATTGGTACTAATGAATAATATATGTAAAATATAATCCATGATGATAAAATAATAATCACAAGAATTGACTTGGAAACTTAAAATGTACATCCTATGAATTAGATTTACATGCATGAAAATATTATCAGAATAATGTCCCAAACATGTTATACATGGATTACTAAAAAAAATAAAACTACACATTAATATAATAACATAAAATATGATATAGATACATGAGGTAACATTTTCAAATAAAACATTAATATAATTGAAAAACAAGATGAAAAAACATATGTTATGGGTGACCTATGAGGTCACCATCCATCCACAGAACATCCCACTCCTAGCATGGTCATGAATCAAAACACGTGCTTGCAAAACTTCTTGAGTCATCCAATGATGTGTAACACATATGTGGTTTGAGAGTAAATAGTCTAGTGGGTAAAAAACAGAGAGTACATATAATTACATTATAAAAACAGTTCAAAATCCATACATTAAAATTACTAGATGAAATTTGGTTTTCATTATTTCAATAAATCAATAGATGTTTTTTCTGGAACTAATAATTACTTTTAAATACATGTTTTATAGAATTTTGTAAATATGTTTTCATAAATAATTACAATTTTAAGCATTTTTTGAATAATATAAAACACCCAAATCACAATAAAACATAGAAGTATATAAAAAATGAATTTCCAATAGTATTGGAAAACCATTTTTTTAAATATAAGAATGAAATACTAAAATGAATGGTGATGAACAATTTAGATAATCTAAAATAAATCTAAGATACCAAGAATCCAAAAGTGATAAACTAGAAATATTAAATTATACATAATCCAAGTAATTCCTATACATATTCTGAAGATATCCCAGATGTAATCACATCATAACCATGGGGTATACTATCGATGACATACCTATTTCCACAACCAACCCAGTTTATATCAACGAGCCTTGGGAGTGTAAAAACCATACATGGGATTTTTTTATGTTGAGAGGTTTTGTTTGAATAAATTAGACTATATAAAAATATGTTTTGACCGTAAATTGTAGTCATATGATTCCATGAAAATTGTAATAATTGGACTTTAGGTAGTCAATAAAAAAAATTAATCAAAAATCAACAAATGAATATAAAAATATTATTTCTCACCTACCTATAAAACCCCTGATAAAACCTTATTAATATATTGGGAATCCATAGTTGTGTACAAATTTAAATGAAATAGTTTTAATATTCTAATAGGATATTTTTTTTGAACCAATATTCATTTCTCTTAGAAAAAAAATTATTTTATGTTTCCTTTTTCAATAACAGAATGAAAAATTTAGACCACATTAATAAAGTGATAAGAATATATCAATAAATAAACTCAAAAATATAAATTTAAAACTCCTTTTTTAAAAGTATTTAGAAGCAAATAAATATTTTCTATAAAATAAATTTTAGTAAATAGAAATTTTAAACATTCATTAGAAAAAATTTAGGAAATAAGAAGTAATTTAGAACTTGAGAATTTAAAAAATATTAATGAACTAAGAGACCATTTGAGGGAACCATTTTTTAAGATGATATTACATTGAATTTATATTCTATACATGTATAAATATATATTCACACCTCCAAGTACGTATATATATATATTAGATTAATATATATTTCAAAATTTATAGGAATTCAAGGGTTTCAAATGAAGAGGCACAAATCAAATTACACATTGAAGAATAATTATTTTCTATGTAAATCCATTCAAACATAAAATATTGAAATAACCAAAAAATTATCCATGAAATCAAAAAACTAATTAAAATTATTTATTTTATATCTTAAAAATAATTAAACCATAAAAATACATTTTATTGTGAATAATGTAGTTTAATGAAAAATTTAACACATATACAATTTTAATACATGGGAATAATTCTTCATAACCATATAAAACACTAGTTTAAAAAACCCTTATCTTAGGAAAATCTCAAAAATAAATAACTTTTTCTAAAAAGTGTGTTAATTCTATTAATATATATTTATAAATATACAAAAATATCAGGGAATGTACCATAATCAAAATAGATGAAAAAAGGCTACTTAATGATGTGTGAAAATAACAAATCCATTATAAATGATATGAAAACAGTCCAAGAGACCATACACACACCCTAGAATTAATGGAAAGAGTATAAATGATCCAACCCTCACCCAATGGTTCAAATGATATGTATCCAGGGTAAAGTAAATAATATAATCAGGTGTTAATTAAATGTATATAGAAGTTGAAATCATACCGATGAAAAAACCATAAATAATATAAATTGGAATTATAAAAAAAGTGAAAAGTGTGGGAAATTTCCAAGGATATCGTCTTATGAAGAGGAAAAATATGTGGAGTTGAAATAATGGCCTTGGGAACATTATTTAAATAAAATATAATGTAAACACAAAATTTCTAATGTTATAGGAAAGTTTCATTTTTAGGACACTTGGTTTAAAAAACCATGTTCATACTATGTACCCTATAATAAATAATAAAACCACATTCACATGATTTATCCATATGTTATAGAAAAACTATTCTACTGATGAAATATATTTCTATAAAAATAGTAGAAACTCATTGATTCCTTCCACAATGTGCATACTAATAGTTAACATATACTATGCCAACACATAGATATAGAAAACCCTCAAGCTATTTTTCATAAGAATAAAATAATCTGGACTGAACTATGTGCAGCCCATGTGAGAAAAACAATGTAGGAAAAAATTGATAACATACATTTTTTATACGTATTTTTATAGTTTTTCCAAAAAAAATACACACAAACCACTTACTCAGGAAACAATTTCTTCAAAATAACAAAAGATAAATTTCTCATAAAAATTCAACAAAATACTAACTGGCATTAATAAATATAATAAAATAAATAAATTTAAAATGGTTATAAATATATAGGTTTACCATTGATCTTCATCTAAAACTCCAACACATTATTTTTATCCTAATATTGTTCACAAAAAGAAAAATAACTAAATAAATTCCCTACAATTATTATTAAATTCCCTAAATAAATTTTTTTGAATGATATTATATATGTGGTCACCACAAGACCACACATATTCCTACACATATGAAACATTTCACAACCTAGTGGTGAGGTCTTGGACCAATAATTATGGATACAATGACACTAATATCATCAGTATAAAGAATTATAAATAAGTAGATTTTTTAATGTAACATCCCGACCTATATTAGTCTCTAAGATACATGAACTGGTTTGTCAAATGGCCTCAAGAGCATCTATCATAATTCATGAGCCTTCTAACTAGTATCTATGGCCTAGGTTGTGTATATGGGGAGACTATTCCTTTATTAACAATTTATAACCTAGTGGGTATTTGATAACAGATCATAACTGAAAATATATATATAGAAATGGAAAAACATAAGACAACATTATCAACACTAGTCTAGTAACCCACCATAGAATAAGTATTATAACAATAGAGAACTACTCAAGAAATTGATATAGATACTCAATGATGAAAATTTCACCATATAGAAAACGATGATGATGGATGTTGTTTCTCGAAAATTAATCCAAAACAATTTTATAGAAATCAGTATAATAAATCAATAAAAATACAAAAAAGATAAAAAATAATTATCCCAACTAGAATCAAGATCCTAAATGTAGTCATGTACCCCTATATTATGAATGAAAAAAATAAAATCATTGATTTATAGTCACATTCCATAATCCCTAAACACATCAATATAGTCTGTCTGAGTACAAAAAGATTACCCAAGATAGTGTGTGAAAGAAATCCAAGTTGGCCACCACCAATGGTGTGTATAACAAGTTTAGGTTGTAAAATACAAAAGAATTAGTTATCAGAGTGCATAATTGGTATAATATAGAAGAAAAAACTTCCCCTTGAATATGTAAAATAATTAATGTGAATCTTTTTAGCCAATCAATTCTCCCTTAAAAAAATGGCAACACTCCTATGGCAAGGTAGGTATAAGAAACTATAGTACATACCACAAACAAGCCTTCTATCCTATATATAGCATCATACATGACTACATAATATAATTTAAGTGTCAAATCAACCATTATTGAGAATTATAAGAAATCATATCAAAATTACAATGGATAATAAAAAAATCATACTTTTCAGACCCCAAGATACAAATTCTAAGGTATAGTAAACCATGACATACACATTGATTCCTAGGATAATATAAATAGAAGCTTTTTTATACTTGGGTGTGGTACTAGGATTATGTAAACCAATCAAGTCATATGATAGTTCAGAAAAGCAGGATCAATGGGGTAGTAGGGCCCATGGCATCCCACGAAATCAGATTTCAATGAGCATACAAGTCCACGATATCCTCTACAACTATCATGATGCATGGTGTAACAAACCCATGGATTAAAATGAAATATTTCATTATTCAATCCATTTAAAAATTAAAAAGAATTCAAATCCCATGATTTTATGCATTTATATAACAATTCATATTTAAACAATTAAATATATATAATCATCTATAACATGTTAAGGGAGGATAGAAAACTCATAATCACTCAATTCAATTCAATTAATTTGTAATTGGGTTTACCTTTATAAATAATGCTCAAACCCACCTCATGGATTATTTAACAAAAGTAAAATATAATGGAACACCCCATTGGTGGCCAATATTAGGGAATCCACATCCAAATATCCTTAAATGTACTCAAGGGAACCTAATCAGGTTCGATTCATTAAATTGAATTCTTCAATTAAGTATCAGGACATCATCAGAATGTTTGGTGAATTCCTTAATGTACAATAAGAATATAATTCCCTAAAACACATCGGAATAGAATATGGAACATACCATTGGTCAATAAAATATTAATCACCCAGTATTAGATATTGATTTGTTCTAGATCAGAATAAAAATAATGGATATATGATGAACCATAAAATATTAAATATTATCATGAACCTAAATAACACATTCGATGTAAAAAAATTTAATAAATCAAAAAAAGGTACTGATTAATCACTTGTGTGAATCCAGGTTGACCAACGAGTTACAAATATGATTTCTTACATACAAAACATACTATAGAATATGATATTGATTTAAAGGGAGATCAATCATGTGAATTTATTTCAATATATTATGAATGAAAATTGATTTATATTAAATATTTTTAACAAAAAAATGGTCATTTTTTCTTAAAATACTATACCATATGGTTTGGTAACATATTTAGAAATACTTTGAATGAACTGTGCACTATTTACTATTCATATGGGAACACTGCATAGTCATGGTGCACTGTTTGAAAATCCATGACCAAACCATGAATTTGTTTCTATGAAACAAACATCAGATTCCTCACATGGGTGTGAAACTCCATCTTAAAATTACTATTAAACCATGTGGCCACATTAGGGACACTTCCCATGCCTTGCACAGTCAGGAAAAAAACATAGTGTTTCCCAAAAAATTTCTTTTAAATGTGAGGTATTCCATGTTTCTTAAAAAATTCCAGGCTATGGGATCTAAACAAACCGTAGACACCCCTGATACATCCATGATCACATTGTTTCCACAAATTAGGCTAAAAATTTATTCCAATAAAAACAAAAGATATAAATATCATATTAAAACCCATGATTGTACAATCATCCCCGATTAATGCAATTCATACTCAAATTTTCTTCTCTAGGGTGTTTAAGTGTAACCTGAGAATAACTCCAACCATAAATCACATAGGTTAATATCTCATTCCCACATAACTTCATATAAACAGATGTGATTCAATAGATACCATACTAGAGGAACTAATCAGCATTATGGAACCTTCATTATTTGGTTAAAGATATGAATATGATTCTCCTCAAAGAACACATCTACTTTCATCTCCACCTCTACAGAATATAAAGAATGTGTTGTGTATATGTGGTAATGGTGTAGCATAGAAACATATAATATGTCATGAATTTCCCAGTACCTATGAGGTAGATACAATCAGTTTTCCAAGGGACCAACTATCACTAGAATCTGAAATGGACTAACATATCACAGTGAATGTATACCCTATATCCAAATCCATCTCTATGATAACCTCTACGAGATATGTAAAAATATTCAATAACCAACAAAAAATAATAGTGCTTATCCATGATGATCAGTGTAATATCGTTTTCAATATTTTGTAGTATCCATCTACTATCGGATCAACTAGACTGCTCAAAAGAATCTCGTTTGAGATAGAGCCCTAGTAAAGCTGCCTCCCCTACCATTAACCAACATAAGGATCTTGGGTATGTACTACCATCCAAATCCTAAAAAGGATTTATATGTACAATCACCTAATGCCATATTATTGTAGGAAAAAACACTAATGGGAATGTAACTTTCCCTAGTGCGCCCAAAATCTTGAAAGCATGCATGTAGAATGTCCTTAAGAAACTATATCATCATCTATGACTAGACATCATTATGAGGGTGGAATGGGGTTCTTAGAAGAACCCGTGTACCCATGGACTTATTCATACTCTACAAAAAATGATATGTAAACTAGTTTTCCCTTTCTCAAATGAAATTGAGAGGTATCCATTAAGTCCCACTATCTCATATATATTCATCATCCCCTGATCATCCACACTAATGGTCTCTCTAATTAGCATGAAATGAGAAACCATTAAGAACCAATCAACCGTAACCTTAATAGTATCGGTACAATGATGATACCTCATAAACAAGGTCATGATATCCAATGAGATAGCCTCACATTTTAACATATGAATGGGTATATATTGTAAGATTCTAGATTCCACTGATTTTCCTCACTCACCTACATACAGGTGAACACCCCATGTAAAAAACATCAAACTCACATTTCATATTCAACCACCAGTACTGACAGAAAATGTTAGGAAATATCCTTTAGATGACTGGGTGTACTACCCACAATGTGGTATGAAACTCCCACATTATCTTCTCACGTATATACAATGGAACTGAAATATTACCACGGAATCATAGTATCTCATCCTTTCCCATAGTCCAACAATGTGGTAAGTGCTCAACTATAGAACTCTCCCATGGGACTATGCCCATTGAAGCCAATATATTCCTTATCATTAATCTATCTATAAGGGTCTTGGTCACAACTAAGGATAAAAAAATATCATCACTTTGTTGTTATATTCCTCCATGTGAATCAATGAAAACTACACTATAATCATTCACTCGCTAATGACATGTTTAACCACATGTATCAGAGTCCCTCATACTTAGTTCAATGGCTACTGCATTTCATATTCATGGCATATATGCAATCTCTAATATAAATACTATATGTAATGAAACAACCTTTTCATCCTTAGATTCATGTCACAATGTGTAAATATATACTATAGAATTTTATGGTCTATGTACACCACAAATATCTATCCTAGTAAATACAGTCTACAACAAATGAAATCATGAACAACTACTGCAAAATCATGATCATGAGTAGGGTAATTCATCCATTTGGCCTCAACTACTGAGATTGGTACACCAAAACTCAATCCCCCCTCATTAGTACATATCCTTTCCTGATACTCGATTTTTCATGGTACACAATGTAGATTTTGTCTATCTATAGAAGAATAAAAAATAAAGATGAAATCATTCTCCCTTTCTGTTCATGAATGGAAATATCACTAGTATCATACAATTAAAACATGAAAACTTTCTTATTCATGAAAATTAACGTTTCCACTATGCGTGATATGTAATCTATGAAGCTCTTTAAATATTAATCTATCCCCAATAAACTCTGTATATCAAATAAATTATAGGGATTCTCCTAGAAAATTATACCCATCTTTTTATATGGGTAAATTGTTCTTCTAGTCTCTGAGATAATTTGACCTAGAATGTTAATCTTATCAATACAGAAGTGTAGCTTTGTGAGGGTAACTTATAACTCATAATATCTAATAGTATCCAAAATAATTTCAAGATATTAGACATGGTCATGTTAGTTGTGAGAATAATATATATATATATATATATATATCATGAAAAAAACTAAAAAATAGCCCAAATAAGGATGGAGAATTCAGTTAATCAATGCAATTAAAACTGATGGAAGATTCAGAAGAACAAACAATAAAACTAGATACTCATAAATACTATACCTGCAATGAGAGGATGTATGAGGTTTGTTTGTAGGTTCAAGAGGAACCTAATGAAATATAGATATCAAAACAATGATCAAGAACACCCAAGATAATTAGAGATTATATAAAATGTAATCTATATGTGGTAGAGTACATGTGTTTATCACAATAAAATAGTTCAATTTCAACTAATAAACACATATCCAAAAAGTACCATCCTCATTTTTCCAAAAAAAAATTAAAACTCTATAGATAAGTATCGGTTTGTATAAACACCTTTTCTTCTATGCCCTCTACCATCATCAAGAGATCATGTAACTTTATAGTAGTCATAATTTTAGGAGTAATAGATACTTGCTCTTTTACAATGACTATCCTAATATAGAACTCCACCTCTCTCGTAATTGGTAAACTATAAATGTTTTACAGGAAACAAATTCTAAAAGGATTGACCACTACAGGGAACTATTCTCGGGACACTCCTTAATCCTCAAGATGTAATCTAGAAAACTAGGCTATAATCCTACCCATCACATGATTATTTGGTCCATCATACCACACCAAGAGTACCCACTCACCATTGTAAAAATAAAATCTTCTCTATGGTGATTTGATGTTCACCCACCAGTGATAGAAATAAACATGGTCTCAAAAAAATACAGTCCTTCTTGAGATTTATGTCAATTCCATTCATCTCAGGGATAAAAGAAATCCGTATAATTTCACACCCACTAATCTTAAGGGTAAACTATCGACACTTGTGAAAAATATCAGTTTTGATCCCTAAATTATTATTGAGTCTTATGATGCCATCAGAAAACTGGTCAAATTCCTAAGGCCTTCCACCATTTGTATAGATATGAAACAACAAGATGAACCTATATCGAAGAGAGTAGATAAATAGTATTGTTTATAAAATCACACCTCTAACTATATATGGACTGACATTCTACTTTCCGGGTGTTGGATATAAATAATATATCATTCCTATGTTGTGGCCCTATGATGAAACTTCATTACCTAAAATAGGACTACTATGATGACTATGTAGAACAAGTTCCTAGCTCCCTCTTCCTCTACCACCAACTCAACATGATAAATCAGTACGTCTCCATATCCTAGCCTAATGTGGAGATATAAAACCCACTCTAGAACCTTGATTCAAATAGTTCCCTCTTCTAATATAAAATAGAGGGAAGGTACATTAAATAGTTTCACATGGTCCACACTAACATGAAATTGGTACTCTAATGGCTCCTTATCACACTAATTCATCACATGTCCCCTTATTCCAAATTGATAAACATGAAATTCACTAAAAACATTAATGGTCTAGATGGTACTCATATTATGGGAAGACTCAATTTGATTTCCATCTATTGGAAGTTGAACCACTAGGCTGAGTAACAACATTGGAATACTATATGCCCTAAGCTTTCCTTATATTTTGATCATTAATTTATGCCTCATTCACTATTCTAGTAAACAAGGTTAATATTAACATGTTGAACATAGGTTGAATGGTGCATAAATATATGTTTAATGGTATGTCTACGACCATCCTTGAAATGCATTTCTATCGATGCATCATCATTAAAATATATCAATGAAAAATGAATAACAAATATATAGAATTTTTAATCATCAATAACATTCATCACGCCCTACTCTAGAATAATGATCTCAATGTCTCCTTATACTCTCAGAGACTTGAGAAAAATATATTCATAAAAAAATGTTTTAAAATAATCCAACACTATATCCCACATCATTTCATCATGTTTTAAGACAACGATTAGTTGAATGTTCTCGTCAAACAATATAATTCATGATCTTCACTCTCCTCTTAGGTGGTTTCTTCAATTTCACGAAAATAGATAATTTAATACCTTTCCAAAAATATGCGGTATATAGACTTTAATCCTCAATAAATATGGGAGAAGGATTCTACATGAACACATGTTTATTCTCACCCATTTACTAGGAATGATATAGTTCTCCAAGAAATGACATCATATGGAATTGAATAGTCTGAAATGACTATGACACAGTACCTATTTCTAACAAAATAGCTGGTACTGTAGCTGGAAATATTGGATGATCTACTGGTAGCCCATGGCCCACCACCTCTAGATAATTGTTGTTTTTGGCATCATGGCATATAAAGGTTGGTCATTGGGGTGTTAAACCTATACATTGCCAAAATCATTCCTCATACAGACTGCTATAAAAGTTTCATATGTAAATGATTATGAAATTTCACAACCATCATTTAAATAGGTCATACCTTGCATCCAACTCCTAAATAATAAAAATGTAAAAAGAAACATCTAATAACATTCATATCTATACTACCTACTTCCCTCTCTAAACTGATTCAATGTGAAGATAATTTTTTTATAATTCAATCACTATCTATTTTTTATATTTATTTCACAATTAAAATTATATGGTTTAACTGAATTGTTCACCACTTCCGATCCATAAGGGAAAATACACCTCATGAATGAAATATGAAATCTACTTAATCCATACCATATGTGATACAGTTCATGTCACCAATGGTCCATGACTTAACATTCCAAAATTTGTTACTTAACGTTTCTGATTTATCCAAATTAGGAAAATAATTATTAGGATACAATATTTACTCTACATACCAACCAAGTTCATAAATTCCATATAAAAATAATCTATCACAACTGTATGTGTATCACACAAGGCACTTATCATAAGGTCATGTGGTCAAGAAATGCATCACATATGTAATGGAATAATTCATGGAATTTGATTCATTGAAAGATCCTAAAATGATGCATTAGAATCATACCCTCTTCACACTGGGAAAAGAAGAAAAAATCCTGAATCATATCAATGATAACATCAAAATTCATGTGCATTTCCCAACAGTGAAATAAAAATCAATTATAATATAAAAAATATGGAAAATATTAATTTCTATTCTATGTAATTTGGAATTTCCTATACATTGGATATATATTTCCAAGAACAACTCATTACCAAATTCCAATTCCTTCTTAACACACTTTCCACTATCTCAAATTAATATGTCAAAAAAAAACATAATTGCTCTAATAGAACTATCTAATTTCCTGAAACTGATGCCAAACTATAGTTCCCTGAGATAGTGTGTCACATGGCCTCAATCACATATCCATGAACACCATATGATTATGACATTTAGTGAATCCCTTGTGTGTCTCCATGGGGATAATATTCCCACATTACTAGAGAGTAACATAAAGGTATATAATAACTGATCTATTGTAGATTCATGTGTAATGAAATCGAACAACATAAGAAGGGAAAATAAACACTGGACTAATAATAACCCCTAAATGAAGTCGTATATCAATATATAACAACTCAAGAAACAAATATAAATACTCAAATATGGAAATTAAATAATACAAAAAGGTTTATGGTATAAGTCGTGTGTCTACAATGATTCCAACATAGGTATAAAAACATCAGTAAAATACATGTATAAAAATACCAAAAATACCAAAATGAAATATCCCACGTAGAATCAAGATCATCATACCTGTATTATGCTCCCATTCTCTTATGAATGGTAAATATTCCAACATTGATCTATGGGTGCTTTCCTCGATCCCTATATCCACACATATAGTCTATTCGGGTACCCAATGTAAGTTTGATGACATAGTGTAAGATAATCCTTAGTAGGTCACTAATAATGGTGACTATAAAAAGTATGTTGTTCAATAAAAGCTAAGAAGTGTTAAAGTTATATAATAAGTATAGCAATAAAGGAAAAGGGTCTCTTTTTATATTTAAAATATGTGAATTGAATCTATCTAGCCAAACATGTCTCCCCATAAAACAATGTCCAAGATCCTATTACAAGGCTGTTGTAAGAAATAGTAGTAACATCCATAACCAGTCTATATATAATGTATATTATATCAAACATTTCCATGACATATAATTTAATTGTTATATCAACCATGTTTGATCAATATAATCATGAATATCACAATTACCATTGCCAAGAATTAAACCCAAATGTGTTATACCACATGTGGTCAGATCCAAGGGATAATGAACCAATGAATCCTTATCAAGTCCAAAGAGAATATCAATAGAAACTCATTTAGAAAAGGGAAGATTCCTATGATCATGTCAACAAATCATGTCCTATGCGAGTCCAACTAAGCTAGATTCAAGGGGTAGCAAGGAATAAGAAATCCCAAAGAATCATAATATAAGGAGCAGATCATTCCATGTCTTTCTCCACCACTATCATGGCCCATTCTATAGAACACCGATGGTGTCCTGTGAAAATATTCATCAATAAATCCACTAATCAAATCATAAGAATCCAAATCAAATGATTTTACCCACTCAAAATATATTTATTGTTAATTAATTAAATAGATCACACATTGGATAACATGGGAAAGAAGTAAATCCATCTCTTAATTAATTAGTTCAATTTATATTATTTATTAATATGATTACTTTATCAGAGAATGATAAAACCAACCCTAAGAAATATTTTACAATATTAATATGTGATAAAAACCCCATGGGTGGCATTGGTTGGAGAAACAAACTCTAACTATCCCTAATGTACTCAAAGAAAACATAAATAAGTTCCAATTCATTCAATTATAATATTCACTTATTTATAGCTACGTCAACAGAAATAATAGAATTCATAACAATGTAAACTTGACGTATAAAGAAAAAAACCACAATAGAAAAGAATATTAATCATACTATAGGTAGTTAGAAGACTGACCATCGGTATTAGATTCTAATTCAATCCAGATTGGAAGAAAAGGGAAGAAGTGATGAAGAACCTAAAAATATGGCATATTAGCTTGCACCGAAATAACTCTGTAGATACTATGAATATTGAATAACAACACAATAGGAATTGATAATGAATTATTGTCAATCCTGTGAGATTGAAGGCATCCGAATAAAAGATAGGATGGATAATGGAGACAAAAACTATTTGTTTGGATTTTAATGTATTCCACAAGATTGATGTTCTAAAAATATAGGAATAATGAAATAATTTTTTTTCAAAAATATTTTTTTTAAAAATGGGAATTTTCCTAAAAATACAAGGCCGAACAATTTTTTTCACAAATGGACAAATTGGTCACCAATGGTGCGCCACTTACTACTTAGTGAGGCATCTCTCATGGTTGTGGAATAATGTTTGGAAAACTTTTCTCCGACCATGCATTTTGATATGCTAGTAACTACAAACTCCTTGTACAAGAGTGAACCTCCATCCTTACATTTTTTATAAATAGTATAGGAAATATGGGATCATTTCCCATTCCTTACATAGTCACAAAACCTATATATCATAACCCACATGGTTTCTACTAACAATGTAGTCTTCCATTTTTTCTCCAAATGGCTTGTCTCTAGGCTCCAAACATTCCCCAAAGCCTCAATCCCCCTTGATCACATTGAATTCTCACATTAGGCCTTAAAACATCATTCATAATAACAATAAATGATCTATATAAAATTTGAAAAACCATGATCGAACACATAAAATGAAGATAATTAAGGTTTTCATATATATTTTTAATAGGAAACCATTCAAAAAGAATATATAACATATTATAAAAAATTAATAAGTAGTTCATATAGTGAGACATACAAATTGAACACCCATATGTGAGATCACATATTCAATAAATAATAATTAAATAAGTAATTGTATCCACTACCACATCCAATTTTCACCTCTATTCTAACTCAAAATCACATCAAGATGTTATCTAAAAACCCATTATGTAATAGGTTATCAATATACATCCCATGCATATGGTCTTCACATGCACATGTTATACTATAAAGGTAGTGAGAGTTATATCTCAGAAATGTCAAACCAATTTCCCAAGATATATGACACTATATGTTAGTGTATTCATGAGGGAAATAAATAAATAACATATGAAATGTAAGATTTCACATCCCTATTCTAAATCACAATTTCATCATACCAAGCTTCAAAATATACCCTCTCAAAATGGATTGGGTACAACATAAAACCTAGACCTCAAACCTATCACTAATGGTATTCCCTTATTTCAAATCTCAATAACTACCCTCTAACTCATGCAACGGTTATATGAAAAATCCTAACCACTATATTCTCAACCATAGTGGTTTCCATAGAAAAACATAACCACTAATTTGTAACATATAGGATTTCCCATCCAAATTAGTAAACATGTTCCTCTCATTGTAGATATGGGTTTATGTCAAGTGTATACTATTCATCACACCTACTATACTTGTTTATTCAATGATTACTAATGTTATCAAACTCTATAACCCATCATCTCACGACCTAATCATCCAAATAGGCCTCTATAAATCACAAAACTATCCTCGATCAAAATTGGAAATTAAAATTTCTATAGAGATCCTAAAAATATGATAATACCTAAAGAATTGGTGTAGGATAACTCTCAATGAGACCAAACACAGAAGGATTCAACCAATTACCTAGAACAACTAGTGTTATAGGTTTCCCTCTCCATTCATTTCATCATCACAGAAGGAACAACAAAACGAACCCATCATCCCACCCATCTCACTCACTTATAGTAATTGTTAGTTTCTTAAACCATGAATCGATGTCTATGGACTAAATCCAACACACTTCCATTAATAAATAATGACATCCCTACCAAAAGTTTCTATCTCATAATAGTATCAATCTGATGGTCCAATATCTCTACTAATTATCACATCACCATACCTACCACAAGTTCAAGGCATTCTCATGATAAATCCTTGGACATCAGTATATAAAACTTTTAAAAATTGTATCTATAAATTTCCAAAACCGGAACATTGGCCTCATCTCACATATCTTATTAGAGATATCTCAACCTATAATCTAGAATAGGTCCTATTTTTTTTACACTTTTAATCCTTAAATGACTTAACACGCTCACCACTTGAACCAATGGATCAATCCAATCTCAACGGCGATACTCCCAATCATATGTTAGACATATGAACACCTCACCTATATTCCATTTTACTAATCCATTCCTGGATTTTTACTAGACCTACAATGAACCATCCTATCCTATCCCTAATTCATTTCATGTCCCATGAAATTTTCCAAGACTCATAAAAATTGAAATATAATCCTCTCCCCTTTGAATATATAGTTTCTGAGTGATTCTAATTTCCACCAAAAATAGTTGAGAACTTGATCCAATACTAGGAGGCACTAAGCCACTAATTTCACTACATTGGGACTCATGGAACCTATACAATAATCCCAATTTGAACCACCCATATAGAATTTCATAATCATATATATGTGAATCTGTGTTTGTGTGTGTGTGTGCGTTTAATTGAAATAAGGACTACTCTTCTTTTTAATGAATTAACAATCCCCATCAAATATCATCCATGAATAATCCATGTTTATAAATATCCACGTAAAAATCTCATGAACTTATCTCAATCCATGAAGGATAATAAAAATAAATAATACAAAATTATAAATAATTCAAACAATCGAAACCTAAAATTCATAACTACAAAATCTCATTGAGAAACTAAGAAACATCAAGCCCACAACTAACTAAATGATTAATCTCTATAGTGAACCATTGGAACCACAAAGATAAAAAATAATATTAACTAATTATTAATCATATACCAATTTGAACTATTGAATAAAAACACACACATAAATAGAGTGGATTACATACCACAATAGAAACTGAGGAAGGCGGGTTCCATTTATCACTCATTGACATCCTCTACAAAAAATAGGAAAATTACCCCATGGGTTGGGATGATTATTCAATTATTTATTGAAATTATCACCCAAAACCTCACTCAATGAAACTAAAAACGTGGTAAACCCAACAAACAAGAAGAAATTGGGAATATGAATGGATATTTACTCAAAATTACTAAAAATAACTCAATCCATATAACCCATAATCAAGGGGTCTTATTTTTGTAATATAAGGTGAAAGGAGGGATTGGTATTTCCAAAATGTATATTTTTAGATCTCCCCTATTGAATAATATAAATGGATTGAGAGTGATATAACCACCATAACCCAACTACAAGAATCACTCTTGTGCCTAACACGTACCTAGCCCGTCTGTTCAAGGAATGAAACCATCGAATGACAACATGGTACACCCCCTTCGGGTTTCCAGTGGTGTTATAGATGTATTTTACCCCTTGGATAACACACTTGATACCATACCCAACACATATGGCTACCCAGTGGCCCCTATTAAATTAAATTAATATAATACTAAAATTATCCTTGTTCTGATTATATTTGATCACCCATGTCACATTATGAGTATCTAGACAATCATAAATCTCTTTTTAATATAGAAAATCCCTAAAAATTATAATATAAATTTAAATTGTCTTTCCACAGATACTATAAGTCCAAAAATTCGGATTAAATTTGAAGAAAACTATCATATTAAAACACAATTCATTAATACCCCACTACTTACCTCATTTATATCCAGATAAAAAACTATGAACTGATCCATCATCCTTCAATTATATACTACCTCTCATGTAATATCTCATTGGGACTTCGTATTTAAAAAACCAATAACAACCATTCTTTTTTTGATAGTGAATGTTATTTAAATTTATAATCATATAAGAATTTAATCCTTTTTTAATGTTGAAAATTGAAATACATCTATATGAAAATATATCAAGATATCTATCTATCTTTAATGATTATAAAACATATACAAATAATATAATATAACCATATTTTTAGATAAAACTTTTTTTCCATTGAGTATTCCCTTGATTATCATAGTTATATTGGTAGGGAAATAACTATTGAGACCAATGGGATATTACCACTTTTAAATGTAGTATAAAAATTCACATGAAATGATGGAGAGTATCACATTAAACTATTAACATGATCCCATATTCTGAGAAAATATCAAAATAACTAGTACACATATTTATGAACAGAAAATCTTCCCTGAACTATTTTTTCTATAAAAATACCTAATCTTTTCAGTATAATTGCCGCAAAATAGATACAATTTCGTAAATATTGAACAATATTTCCCTATAATAGGACACTATACCATGTAATCATTGAAATTACTAAACATTCAGGATGTAATCCTATGAAAAATATTATTTAATATTTAAATTTTCAATATATTATTCCTATAATAACATTATATAGCTAATAAAATACACATCATAGATATATAATCTTTATTGGTCAACATCTCATACAGAATATTTCATCAAAGGACACCTAATCAATCCATAAAATTATTATATTAATCCTTCCCTATCTTAAAAAAATTCACCAATGAACACAATAAAAAATTTATTCAAAAACTTATTAAACATTGAGTTCATCATTCTAACATAAAAAAATAATGGTTATTTGTGACTCTGAAAGCTATCGTCATGAACTCAAAGTATCTATAAAAACACCTTAGTGTAATATTAGGGATATAATTCTATTTTTTCTCTCATATTATGATAATAATACCATTTTTTGTAATTTACTATCTCTATTCGACTAATCAAATAAATAATTAATCCCTAAGAGGTTCTAGTGTTTTTCATTTTCACTAGATTCAACTAACCATTTTTAATATATAGTCAAAAATGTGGTCTGTGAATTTTTATAAAAACACAAGAATTACCCAATGAAATTCACTAGGATTGATAAAACTCTTTTTTAATATATTAATTATCTAAATAAACATATATCATAACTCTTAGGTATCCATAATATAAAAATAAATTGAAATAAAAGAGTAATCAGGTTATAAAATTGTGCCAGACTTGATATCACATTGGGGGAAGTGTCCAAACTATTCAAAAAAAAACATAAAAACTCATTGATATATCTAAAAACATCACTAACTAATAATAGGATAAATAATATATAAACACAGTAAGATGTGATGAGAGACGATTTACACACCAATGTTTTATCTCATAATCCCACTAACCAACAAACACTACCTTGTGGCCATATATTTGATTGAAAATAGAATTCCATTAAAATAAATCTTGAATAAATACAATAAAATATATATAATATCTTATGTGGATAACAAAATATTATTATATTAGTATTAAAAAATCCAATATTAATGACTTTACCTCATCATTATATCAAAGAACCAACAAACATCATGCTATCAATACCGACTTGTAACTAGAATAATCAACATTAGTGGATTTTCAAAAGTAAAAAGGAAGTGAAATTAGTTTATATCAATCATGGGATAATATATTTTGAAAAAAGAACATAGTTACTCATATTTTAACTAGACCAATTGGAGTGTCAAACACTATAGTATTCAACTAACCATTCATATCTCTTATTTATCACTTTCCCTAAGAATGTCCATTTACATGACCACACTCATCCTAGGTCACAAAGTATATTCAACATTTTGGGGGCTAACTAATTCAAATTATAACTCTTGTATACTATTGAAAATATTCTAACCAAACTAATATTGGTAAGGACCCAGATGAAACTACTATCATGGGAACACATAAATCTAAAAAAATACCCCATGATTACCATAATGATGGAGGAAGACATGATTTTATGATGAACATGATCCCTATAAATGAAAAATACACCCCAAAACACTCAAATAAATTCACAAGAAACTATATCTAGAGAATTAATTTGAATAAATCTCAGAATACCTCATTTCTAGTATAAATATTAACTACCTAGATAAATTATATACTTTATCTATATCCCTAATCCATAAGAAGTTTTAATATCCCCTTTAGTGAGATACCATCTATGAAAATGTCTTTTATATCTCTAAAGATTCTATCAAACCATATGATATATTATCATCCTAAAAAGGGTGTCCAGTTTCTAGATACTCATATAAAAATTCTGCTCAAAATGTAATTCCCATATATCCATGTTAATGAGAATGTTTGAATAATTCTAAAGGATTTTCAGGAGACCAAATCCATGCTCTTAAAAACTCAAGATCCCTTGTTGGGTTTTGAGTAACTCGTATCACCATGCCACCATTTGTATTGATGAAATCAAATCAACTCGTAAAGAACTACGAATGTTCTTCCATAAACCCATATAATTTTCTGGATAACATAAAAAATCAAATTCTTTCTATCATGTTCCACATTTCAATAAAATAATATCCAATGGGATGGAATGATAATTCTAAGTGTTTATATGAATGAATGAAATTATGATCTCTTATAACCACTTCTATGTCTCTTTATTAGATATAAAATCCTCACTATTTAGTATTATATAACACAAAATGTTTTCCAATAACTTACTAAATGATTTTCTTCTATAAGATCAACCATCACAAGATAAACTAGAGAAACATTCTGCACCACACTCACTAGAAACACATAAGGATGTATTTGACTGGAAAACATTGTAGTAACAACAAAAGAAATACTAACAATAAGTTTTATAATTTATTTAATATATTTTAATTAAATTAATATTATCGAAATATAATATTATTTATTGTATATCTTTTTAGTATTTGGAATTCTATTGTGGTTTGTGTGGGTTAGGTATTGTAAGCTTAATTTAATGATCGTAAGATGATTTATCTGATGGAATATAAAATTTTAAGGATTATTTTTCATTAGTTTTATTTCATAGATTCTTAAATAATTAAGGTATTATCTTTTATTAAGATAAAAAGTGATTTTTTTAAGTGCGTGAAATCTATTTTGGTCTAATATTGTCATGGAAAGAGAATATGATATCACTGTTTGTCAATTGTTTTTATGAGGGTGATTCAATGATAGTGAATTTTTTTGGGAAATTTATTAGAGTATGAGGTCCAATATCATATGTGTTAATGTTTATCCCATGTTGTCTTCCATTACTCTAGGAATAATAATGACCAATAGAATGATATGATCTCTCATTAATAGTGAATTCTGACTATGTGGTAGCTTTTTTTGTTTTATGAACCTCTTTAATAACAATCCCATAAATAATATTGACTAGGAAGAACATATATTTCATTTTTAAAAGTCTTTTTTCTTTGACGATAAAATATTTTGTCGCCACATTCATGATTTAAAGCAATTTTGAGGTGTTGGATGAGGATGAGTAAATCAAGAAGATTTTATAGTAGATATGATCTTCCTAATATGATAGTCATTAAATCCCCTTGTAGTGTAGAGTATATAAATTGGATATCATTAGTTTTAAGTAGTTTAGGTTTCAGATATCGGGGAGTTACTTTTAATTTTAAACTTATCATTTCTCAAGTGATGGAATTACATGGTCCTCTTCTAAGGGCTTTGAGGGGGGTCTATTCGATAAATAGGATGAGCTAATTGATTATTCTAATATTAACCCATTATCAATTGTATGTGTGGGGTAGGTGTTTAGTTTGGAATACATACCGAAAATTATTTTCCTACTAACCCATAGGAATATCATCAAAGAAAGTATATTTTTTAAAAACATGATATAGATAGAATAAAAAGAGGTAATCCCTATAGTGAACCCTAACCTTATAGACCTATGGTATATTTCAGTTTTGACTCTTAGCCCCCATATTCATAGAGAAATTTCATTATTTATTAGATTGGCTTGATCACATAAAGTCAAATCCCGATGTACCGATCAGTTTAGCAGTCTTGGAAAATAGCTAACATACATGAACATTACATTACAATTCAAGAGACAAAATACAATGTAGATAATCTTTTTAGATTTCCATTATTCACAAATCTTAACCCTATATCTAAGTCATAATACATTTCTTGGCATCTGAGAATATAAAACATATGAATTGGGTGAGCTCGGATGCTCATTAAGGGAAAACAATTCAGTGGAAGATATCATAAATAATTATAATCTTTTAAGGAAAGATGTATAATAAAAATAACATCCTTTTAAACATATAATTTAAAATAATATGGAAATAATAAATAAAACATTACCATATAAATTTTTACATGGATACTATAGTTGTCTAATAATCATATTTAATAAATAACTTATAAAATGAGCATATATAATGTGGGACATCATAATCACACTGTAGAGACCCAAAGCTTAACGTACATGAACATTACATTACTTTTTCGGAATACTTAGTACAAAAAAAACACACACACAAGGATCGTAATAGTTTAGTGTCTTTGGAAACTCGGAACGTAATCTTCTAATCGTGGTGAAAGATCTTCAACATCTCCCATAAAGATCTTCTTTTTTTTTTACCTAAAACCTTTCTTTATATCCTGGGGAAAAGAAAACATAAAAGGGTGAGCTCAAATGCTTACTAAGGGTAAACAAAAGAAATATCAATCACATCATATACTCAAGCACATAACTTTTGGAAATCTTTTCCTACAAAAGAGATCATAATTTCATAACATGGGATAAATCATGGCAGTGAAATGTAATCACAATAATCCTAACATAAAACATGAAACATTGTGGCATACACACATAACCATAGAGAATCATTTCTTGTTAGTCAAGACTCATTGCCAAGACTATCTTAGTGGACAAAGTCCCTTTCTGAATCGAGTAACCCTCGTTTCAGTCCTGTTTGACTGAACCTGTATAACCTACCATTCCAGCCATGTCTATCTAATGAGATATAAAATCTTTACCCAATGCATTGGATGGATATATAGGTCCCACCCATCTCATAATGATACCATTCTTATGTGTGCCACAAAATCATAAACCATACATCATTGCATAACCCATGTAATAAAAATGGGAATCTTAAACAACATGACATCATAAAACCATTCATATAAGATAAAGGAATTCATAAAAATATTTCCATCACAACATAATCAAATCCATTTAATAATAGGGATAAAAACAGAACCCTTTTTTTATCTTAGATGGAAAATAATTTTGATAAAATACTTGAACTCCATTCTTGAGGAAAATATCCTTTCTACTTCAAAAACACTTTTCCTTTCTTAACATTTCATACAATTTTAAACTAAAAGAAGTTGATTAAAAATAAACTTGAAAACTTGTAAAGGATTCTTCATGGAAATAATGTTTTAAAAATCCATTCATGTCGTATAAGTTAAAAAAACATTCTTCGTACTTTTGTCGGAAAAGTCAAAAAAGTACCTCTTACGAAAAACTACAAAAGATTCCTTTCATATCCTTTACTAAAAACTCACCAAAGGGTAAAATTGGATTTAAAAAAAATTGTAGGTGGATGGAAATAATATTACATATTGTGGAAACATGGATTTTGATGATAAAATACACCTCAGTAAATTTCAAAGTATAAACAATCTCAGATAAAAATTGAGATTGCGAGATTTTCCCTTACCTTAGGTCCGACTTGCTTTGTAAGTGTCTGAACCTCCTGTATAAGGATTTAAATCATGTTATTGACTTATTCCAGAATCATATTCATTGTTATTATATCATATATGGTCCACTTATTACTTTATATTACCCGTTCGTTTGTAAATTCATGTTAAAGTAGCATTTTGGGTAAAATCGTCTCATTTGTCGTTCGTGTTTTTAACTTGTAATTATTCATATGATTACTTAGATCATGATTACATAATTCCAGAATATAAAACATGATTTATATATATATATATATTCAGAATATACATATATAATAAATCAATAAATGGAAAGAAATACACTGTTCATGGAGACGGTAGTCCGTACGTACGCATGAACGCTGTTTTCGTTTCCTTATTGAATTGAATGGAATTTAGTAGATGAAAAACATATTAATATAAATAATTCCAGTATCATTATTAGGTCATATATTTTATTAGTACTTATTATATATACTTTATAATCATTCATGAATGGCTAATCATTGAGAATGAATCTCATCGCGTCGTGGAGACGGTAGTCCGTACGTACGCACGAGCGATGATATCGTTCCCATGGTCGTGGAATTGTGTTGAAGTGTATGTATACTATTTCAGTATCAATATTACTTTATAATAATCATAAATATTTACTCATTACACCATTATACCCATCCTTGTAAGGTGGTGGTGGAAAATAGATTACACCACGACGTGGAGACGGTATTCCGTACGTACGCACGCGCGGTGATTGAATTTTTCCGTAGGATGGATAGAAGGTGAATTAGGGTTATTTCATATTTATAATAAAATATCAGTATGTAAGTAATACTGATGTTATTACTTTATCATGAAACAAATAAATAAGAAGAAGTTGAAGAAGAAAAAAATTGAAAAGATCGGTAATGGATATTACCTCTTCTTTGGAACGCCTCTTTGAATCCTCCACTTAGGGAACTAATATTGGTCTTTGAAGAAGACCAGAACCTCTAGGATTATTAAAGGAAAGTGGAGAAGAGATTTAGTCAGGGGTTGGCCGAGATTAAGTTCTCAAATTGGTTTGAGGAGGAGGGAAAGGAGGCTCCCTTTTATATGGGAGGAGAGGGGCACCTTTGGAATTCTTAAAAATATTAATTTATAATAAATCTAACACCACATAAAAACCTCCAAAAATGACTCATATTATAATATTAGATAATATAAGGTTGTAATATCATCAAACAATAGAATTTAGACATGTTAGGAATTTATTTTAAACATTATCAACATGATTTATCCTTATTTAATCAATTTAATTTTATTTGTGGTAATAACATTCTAATTTTTAAATTATAACAAATAATTACTTATTTGTTGTGAATTGTCCATAATTGGATTCTTAATAACATTTTAGATCATATAAATTTAAATTCATAATTTTGAAATATTTTGTGATTTTTAATAAATTTTATAATATCTTTTTTTTTATAAAATAACAATAGTGTCAATTTTGACACTATTCATTTATTTGAATTTAAATAAAATAAATACATAATATATGTTCGAACTAAATTTTTTAATAGATTCATAAAGTGTCATATGTATCTTAAAAATTATTGGATCACATTAAATAGTTCATAAAATATTTATTTTATTATTTTTGAAACCATTTATTTGGTTTATCTCTTAATAAAATAAATACTACAACATTTTTTTATAATTATTTAATATACTTATTTGTTGCATAAAAATTAAAAATAAAATCCTATGATGAAAATAAATCTATTACCTTTCACAATAATACTTTTAATCGAATTTATCATCTTAAAATCACAATATTTAAATTGTTATATTTATTAGATTATGAAGGTGACAACTTTGGCATCATTTAAAATAAAATAATATAAGTGTCATAATCGATTTTATAAGGCTCCAAATGGTAAAATATTCGACCATCGGATGCTTATGGTTTACATTTACATGGCCAATAAGTTTTGGTTAGGTATTTGTGCATTTTATGGTCACTATTAGTTTAATAAAAAAAATATTCTTGATTTTTCACTAGATAAACAATTTCTGCATCACTATTGTGTCATAATTAATGATAATTATTTAATCCCTAAAAATTATAAATAAATTTATATGATGTAGATAATTTTATTAGATTTCTGGAGACTATTCATGTTCGAAGTTTCATGAAGTTTATCACTAAATTAAAATTAATATACTTATAAGATTTAAGAGAGTGACATGTTGTCACTTTCTTTGGTTTTAATAATAATTAAGTTATTTTCATGGAAAAATGTCCATTAAATGATTATAATCCGACCCTTAAGTGATATGGGTCGACTTTTAGTCATCCAATAGGATTTTGACATTTTTAGGGTAATTTTAAAATATTATATTTACCCTTTATTACCCGATTTACCTTTAACTATGGTAAATAAAATTTACCGTAGTTACTATTCATAATTCCCAAAAAAAATTGCTTATTAACATAATTTGGACCCACGGATTCCAAATATGGAATAGTTTTTTCCAAATTCAATACACAAAAGATGCATAAATTAAATTAAAATTAATCTCATTGTCGAAAGAAAACGGGTTTTTCTTTAAAACATTACAAAAGATTGAATTGATTTAACCTACGAATTCAAGGTAAAATCAATGCTAATGACATACATTATATTAAATGGAAAAAATATATTCTGTTTATACTTTAAAACCATTCAATATTATAATTTAACCACATAAGATATTACGATGAAAAAAGATGTTTTTAATTTAAATATAGCGTGTTTTTACTATTCATTAAAATATGAAAGTTATCGGAAAAATATCAAAACTTTATCTAATGTAAATTTTTATATCCTGATTCAAAAGATGAATATTATTTTGTCAAATTGAACATATAAACATGTCAAAAACTATATTTAATGTGGGTGCGCCATCAAAAGGCGGTAAAACTGCATTTTTTGAAAAATAATTATTTTACCCGAAAAATTTATTTTGTTCTTATACCATGTTCTAGAAATGTGTAAGATGAATAATAATGTTATAAAATTCAAAATTTAGTTAATACTATTCATAACGGCTAGTTCATGACAATATTATAATAATATAACATTGTTTATTAAAACCCGGTATTGCGTACAACACACGCTATCGAGGAAGGTCGCGATTGCGTGTAATGCAAGCCAAGTCAGGGTTGCGTGTTGTGAAAGAATCCTTCGTTGTTTCGTATAACGGAACCCAACCATATTTCATTTATACATTTAATATATATATATATATATATACTCAATGTTGCGTAGAATAACTATTATCAAAATTATGTATAACACGGTCCAAGAATAGTGTTGCGTATACTGCAAGCTAATACGGTGTTGCGTATAGCATAAGGTAATCTTGGTGTAGAATACAACATAAGACATTAATGAAATTAAAATAATATTTTTCATCAAATCTCGGGGTGTTACATTCTACCCCCCTTAAAATGAATTTCGCCCTCGAAATTCGTCGGGGTTATAAATGGTTTACTATTTGAAAGTTTCTTTGATAGAAACCCACATCATAAAAAGGAATACCAAAACCAATCTTTAAAAACAAAAGTATGAAATTTAACGGTTACCCAAATTAACTAATCACTGGGTTTCTACATAGGTGAAAATATGGATATGGAAGAGAAATATAACCATCATGTTCTGATGGAGAGTGGTAGAGAAAATGGCTATGGAAAATCCAGTAATCACAAATCCATAAATTTGGGATGATCTAAGGTACCATCTGATTCATCAGGTATAAGATCAGTAGGACAACATTTTTGTTTTTCAAGATCATTTCCCTAAAGTTGAAAATTTGAATTAGAATAAATACTTTCTTTATTTTGGTACAATCTCACTGTTGTTCATGCCTTGAACAATTTCCACTTCATCTCTTAAATAAATGAAGTTGAATATGTTATTCGTGAAGTGTTAGCAGATCATGTGATAGAATGAAGGGTCATTCCATCTGTCTCAAACAAAAGGTTAGCAAAAATTATATACATAAGTCGATCTATAGTGAGATTAATCACATATGGTTCCTAAAATGGACTTATACTTCATATATCATACTGCTTAATATAATAAAACTAGTTTCTACTAAACAGGGACTTCCTATAGGCCAGTGGTAGGCGATAATGGACAGTCGCACTTCGGTTGTGGGTTCGATTCCTACAGCCTTGTCCGACGCGATGGGCTGTCGCCCATCCTGCAGGTTTTCCTTTTTCTAAAAATACATTACTATAACATCCCATCAATAATATCGAATAAAAAAACTTCTATCCTTAAACAACACTCACTTATGTCCAACATAATCCATTTCAATCTTTAGGCTTATCCACAATACTGCAGTCCACTCTCATAACATAGTGAAAACGATTATCATAGATTTAATACCATCGTTGATCCCCATATATCATAAGATATGTTTTGTTGGTCTCATTCCAAACATTAAATGTCCTTAATCATGTATTCTCTTGAATACCTTAGTGAAAACATGAATGCAGTTTAAAGTTAACACTTTCCACATACCAAAATCCTCAAAATTCTATATACTCAAACCATGATATCACTTAGTCCTTATATTAATCATGAGCTCATGAATACTATTAAACATTTCATTTTCTCATTTTCCCTTCATTATGCGCATATCATCTTATTTCCAAAAAATATCTCAATCACTATGAATACCACATCAATAAATATTGCAATACTCAATGATACAACATTATTTTGGAATCCCATTACATAAACACTTAATCATTCCACCACATCATTGTCATATTCAACATTTCCAATAGTGATCACATGTGACTTCCCTTTGTCCTTTGCCTTCAGTGGTTGCTCATGTTGATCATCACTAACCCTTGGATTAGGGCATTTATTAGCATAATGCCCCATTTCCTTGCACTTGAAGCATTGAAGTGTTGGTGGTGCGTTCTCTGCAGTGTTTTCTTTATTCACAACATTAGAAACCCTTTTTCCATTACTTCGACACTCAGCTGCTCGATGACCTTCTTTTCCACACTTAAAACATTTTCTAGTCCCTTTAAGACAATCTCCACCATTCTTCTTTCCACACTTTGTGCATAAGGAAACATTCATCTTCTTTTCACCATTATTCTGAGATTTCTCCTTGAACTCCATCTTTCGTTTCTTGTCAAAACCATGAGATGGATATGTAACACCAACTTCCATTTCTACCTTGATAGCACAACGCACAATTTCTTCATAGCTACTGAAGTCTATTATAGCTAATGCCCTTCGAAGACTTGGTTTTAAGCCACTGAAAAATCGATCAACTTTACTTTCAGGTTGGATGATAATGCCAGATGCATACCTTGCAAGTCTTGTAAAATTCGCTTCGTTTATACCAACAGATTCATCATCCTTTTGCTATAGTTCAATAAACTCCTTCTCCATCTTTGTTCGAAGAATACGGGGGAAGTACTTACTGAAAAATAAGTTCTTGAACTCGTCCCATTCCATGGACTCAATTTCATCCCTTTGCCTCGTATTCTTAATAAGATTCCACCATTGATCAGCATCACCTTCCAAACGATACACTGCTAAGATGACTTTATCATGTTCAGAACATTGAAGAACTGAAATTATCTTTTCAGTGGTATTGATCCATTGTTCAGCAACAAGTGGACCAGAAGACCCACTGAAAGAAGGTGGACATTTCCTCATGAAGGACTCAATAGAATATTGTTCCCTTCTCTGCTCATTTGGAAGTCCAGAATGATTCATAGCTTGTGTAAGTATAACAATAAGATTTTGCACTCCATCTCCCATAACATTTTTTGTTCAGGAGGGCAATCATTGCATTGTCCATTGCATTGATCAACATGGTTCCTTCGGGTTCCAGCCATCGTCTAAAACCCAAAAAGAATATTCTGAGAGGCAAAAATCATGCTAGGGAAAACAACATAATAAAGGGGGAGTACCTTAAATATCTAACATCTTAGGTTTAATTCTATGATCGTTAGCGTAATTCTAGTACAATAACCTATACCTATACTTAACCTTAGGGACATCCCTAGACATACCTTAGAAATATCTCTAGGGATCTCACTAAAGTTATCGCATCCTAGTTTCCAATGGTTGACTAAACCTTTCCTCTGATACCAACTGTAGAGACCCAAAGCTTAACGTACATGAACATTACATTACTTATGTGGAATACTTAGTACAAAAAAACACACACACAAGGATCGTAATAGTTTAGTGTCTTTGGAAACTCGGAACGTAATCTTCTAATCGTGGTGAATGATCTTCAACATCTCCCATAAAGATCTTCTTTTTTTATACCTAAAACCTTTCTTTATATCCTGGGGAAAAGAAAACATAAAAGGGTGAGCTCAAATGCTCAGTAAGGGTAAACAAAAGAAATATCAATCACATCATATACTTAAGCACATAACTTTTGGAAATCTTATCCTGCAAAAGAGATCATAATTTCATAACATGGGATAAATCATGGCAGTGAAATGTAATCACAATAATCATAACATAAAACATGAAACTTTGTGGCATACACACATAACCATATAGAATCATTTCGTGTTAGTCATGACTCATTGCCAAGACTATCTTAGTGGACAAAGTCCCTTTCTGAATCGAGTAACCCTCGTTTCAGTCCTGTTTCACTGAACCGGTATAACCTACCATTCCAGCCATGTCTATCTCATGATATATAAAATATTTACCCAATGCATTGGAGGGAGATATAGGTCCCACCCATCTCATAATGATACCATTCTTATGTGTGCCACAAAATCATAAACCATACATCATTGCATAACCCATGTAATAAAAATGGGAATCTTAAACAACATGACATCATAAAACCATTCATATAAGATAAAGGAATTCATAAAAATATTTCCATCACAACATAATAAAATCCATGTAATAATAGGGATAAAAACAGAACCCTTTTATTATCTTATATGGAAAATAATTTTGATAAAATACTTGAACTCCATTCTTGAGGAAAATATCCTTTCTACTTCAAAAACACTTTTCCTTTCTTAACATGTCATACAATTTTAAAATAAAAGAAGTTGATTAAAAATAAACTTGAAAACTTGTAAAGGATTCTTCATGGAAATAATTTTTTAAAAATCCATTCATGTCGTATAAGATAAAAAAACATTATTCGTACTTTTGTCGGAAAAGTCAAAAAAGTACCTCTTACGAAAAACTACAAAAGATTCCTTTCATATCCTTTACTAAAAACTCACCGAAGGGTAAAATTGGAATACAAAAATTGTAGGTGGATGGAAATAATATTACATATTGAGGAAACATGAATTTGGATGATAAAATACACCCCAGTAAATTTCAAAGTATAAACAATCTCGGATAAAAATTGCGATTGCGATATTTTCCCTTACCTTAGGTCCGACTTGCTTTGTAAGTGTCCGAACCTCCTGTATAATGATTTAAATCATGTTATTGACTTATTCCAGAATCATATTCATTGTTATTATATCATATATGGTCCACTTATGACTTTATATTACCCGTTCTTTTGTAAATTCTTGTTAAAGAAGCATTTTGTGTAAAATCGTCTCATTTGTCGTTCGTGTTTTTAACTTGTAATTATTCATATGATTACTTAGATCATGATTACTTAATTCAAGAATATAAAACATGATTTATATATATATATATATATATATTCAGAATATACATATATAATAAATCAGTAAATGGAAAGAAATACACCGTTCCTGGAGACGGTAGTCCGTACGTACGCATGAACGCTGTTTTCGTTTCCTTATTGAATTGAATGGAATTAAGTAGATGACAAACATATAAATATAAATAATTCCAGTATCATTATTAGGTCATATATTTCATTAGTACTTATTATATATACTTTATAATCATTCATGAAGGGCTAATCATTGAGAATGAATCTCATCGCGTCGTGGAGACGGTAGTCCGTACGTACGCACGAGCGATGATATCGTTCCCATGGTCGTGGAATTGTGTTGAAGTGTATGTATACTATTTCAGTATCAATATTAATTTATAATAATCATAAATAGTTACTCATTACACCATTATACCCATCCTTGTATGGTGGTGGTGGAAAATAGATTACACCACGACGTGGAGACGATATTCCGTACGTACGCACGCGCGGTGATTTAATTTTTCCGTAGGATGGATAGAAGGTGAATTAGGGTTGTTTCATATTTATAATAACATATCAGTATGTAAGTAATACTGATGTTATTACTTTATCATTAAACAACTAAAGAAGAAGAAGTTGAAGATGAATGAAATTGAAAAGATCGGTAATGGATATTACCTCTTCTTTGGAACGCCTCTTTGAATCCTGCACTTAGGGAACTAAGATTGGTCTTTGAAGAAGACCAGAACTTCTAGGATTATTATAGGGAAGTGGATAACAGATTTTGGCAGGGGTTGGCCGAGCTTGAGTGCTCAAATTGGTGTGAGGAGGAGGGAAAGGAGGTGCCCTTTTATAAGGGAGGAGAGGGGCACCTTTGGAATTCTTAAAAATATTAAATTATATTTAATCTAACCCCACATAAAAACCTCCAAAAATGACTCATATTAGAATATTAGATATGATAAGTTTGTAATATCATCAACCAATAGAATTTAGACATGTTAGGAATTTATTTTAAACATTATCAACATGATTTTTCCTTATTTAATCAATTTAATTTTATTTGTGGTAATAACATTCTAATTTTTAAATTATAACAAATAATTACTTATTCGTTGTGAATTGTCGATAATTGGATTCTTAATAACATTTTAGATCATATAAATTTAAATTCATAATTTTGAAATATTTTGTGATTTTTAATCAATTTTATAATATGTTTTTTTATAAAATAACAATATTGTCAATTTTGAAACTATTCATTTATTGGAATTTAAATAAAATAAATACAGAAGATATGTTCGAACTAAAAGTTTTAATAGATTCATAAAATGTCATATGTATCTTAAAAATTATTGGAGCACATTAAATAGTTCATATAATATTTATTTTATTATTTTGGAAACCATTTATTTGGTTTATCTCTTAATAAAATAAATACTACAACAATTTTTTATAATTATTTAATATACTTATTTGTTGCATAAAAATTAAAAATAAAATCCTATGATGAAAATAAATCTATTATCTTTCACAATAATACTTTTACTAGAATTTATCATCTTAAAATCACAATATTTAAATTGTTATATTTATTAAATTATGAAGGAGACAACTTTGGCATCATTTAAAATAAAATAATATAAGTTTCATAATCGCTTTTATAAGGCTCAAAATGGTCAAATATTTGACCATTGGATGCTTATGGTTTAAATGTACATGGCCAATAAGTTTTGGTTATTATTTGTGCAATTTATGGTCACTATTAGTTGAATAAAAACAATATTCTTGATTTTTCACTAGATAAACAATTTCTGCATCACTATTGTGTCATAATTAATGATAATTATTTAATCCCTAAAAATAATAAATAAATTTATATGATGTAGATAATTTCATTATCTTTCTGGAGACTAGTCATGTTCTAAGTTTCATGAAGTTTATCACTAAATTATAATTAATATACTTATAATATTTAAGAGAGTGACATGTTGTCACTTTCTTTGGTTTTAATAATAATTAAGTTATTTTCATGGACAAATGTCCATTAAATGATTCTAATCCGACCCATAGGTGATATGAGTCGACTTTTAGTCATACAATAGGATTTTGAAATTTGTTAGGGTAATTTTAAAATATTATATTTACCCTTAATTACTGGATTTACCATTAACTATGGTAAATAAAATTTACCGTAGTTACTATTCATAATTCCCAAAAATAAAAAGTAGCTTATTAACATAATTTGGACCCACTGATTCCAAATATGGAATCCTTTTTTCCAAATTCAATACACAAAAGATGCAGAAATTAAATTAAAATTAATCCCGTTGTCAAAAGAAAACAGATTTTTCTTTAAAACATTGCAAAAGATTGAATTGATTTAACCTACGAATTCAAGGTAAAATCAATGATAATGACATACATTATATTAAATGGTAAAAATATATTCTGTTTATACTTTAAAACCATTAAATATTATAATTTAACCACATAAGATATTATGATGAAAAAAGTTGTTTTTAATTAAAATATAGCGTGTTTTTACAATTTATTAAAATATGAAAGTTATCGGAAAAATATCAAAACTTTATCTAATGTAAATTTTTATATCCTGATTCAAAGGAAGAATATTATTTTGTCATATTTAACATATAAACATGTCAAAAACTATATTTAATGTGGGTGCGCCATCAAAAGGCGGTAAAACTGCATTTTTTGAAAAATACTTATTTTATCCGAAAAATTTATTTTGTTCTTATACCATGTTCTAGAAATGTGTAAGATGAATAATAATGTTATAAAATTTAAAATTTAGTTAATACTATTCATAATGGCTAGTTCATGACAATATTATAATAATATAACATTGTTTATTAAAACCCGGTATTGCGTACAACACACGCTATCGAGGAAGGTCGCGATTGCGTGTAATGCAAGCCAAGTCAGGGTTGCGTGTTGTGAAAGAATCCTTAGTTGTTTCGTATAACGGAATCCAACCATATTTCATTTATACATTTAATATATATATATATATATACTCAATGTTGCGTAGAATAACTATTATCAAAATTATGTATAACACGGTCCAAGAATAGTGTTGCGTATACTGCAAGCTAATACGGTGTTGCTTATAGCGCAAGGTAATCTTAGTGTAGAATACAACATAAGACATTAATGAAATTAAAATAATATTTTTCATAAAATCTCGGGGTGTTACACACACCATCAAGGCTTTGACCATGAAACCACACAAAATTTGGGTAAGATGTTAGACAAAACCCCAAAAAAAATTTCCCATGAGACCAACTGATGCATCAAGTGGCTATAGAAGGTCCCACCTAAAACATAAAAAGTCCAATTAAGTCCTTTTATTAATCGGGTAAAACAGAGCCAACATAATCATTCATATTAAAACTAGAATATGAAATTTCAACACTTAAACCATAAGATATGAATGATATAAAAATAACACATTTATAATCAAACATATCAAAAAACATTCAAGACGATATGAAAGATTTTATCATTATATATTAACCTAAATTAACCATAAAATCCATTAAAGTATGTAGACATAGATAAATGTGATCTAACAAAATCATTAAAAATATAATAGAAATATCTTTTTTTTTACTTTGAAATCATTTGAAAGCCAGCATAATTATAAAAAACATATTTCATTTAAAATTATCCGTGAAATTTAATAATGGAAAAAAAAATTTATGGAATCTTTATGGAAAAAAATATCCACTCGTTTTGTATAAGTTAAAAAAATTCCAAAATTTGTCGAAAAGGTCCTATTGTACCTCATTTGGAAAACAGCAGATATATTCCTTTCAAAATGTTTTTTAAATATTCAAACATGGTTAAAAATGAATTTCAGAAATTTTATAGGAACCAAAATATTATTTTTAAATGTGTTTATAAGAAACATTGTTCTGGATGATTAATATTTCTAATAGATAATTAAGTATAAACAATCTCAGTTATTAATGAGAATGTGAAACTAACCCGTAAATTATACTTTCTTTTAGAAAATTGTGATTTATCCTCAGGTATAATTAATAAATAATTTTAATAAAGTATACTAGGACCATATATATATTTATGATATAATATACAATTCTCTTATATCGTTTTGTTAATAATATTTCTGTATTGCAATTATTTCGGATCATAAGAGCTTTTTGTTTCTTTACATGTTTTCCTATGTAAGTACTATTTTTTATGCACCTAATATATTTTATTCAAATACCAAATTATATAATGTTCAAAACTATTATGTTTACATATCATATGATCTCTATAATTATTCTTGAATGGTTAATGTGGATGATGAATCTAATCGCATCGTCGAGATGGTATGCCCCATGTACGCATGAGCGACGATATCATTCAATTAATGGTTATATAATATGGAAATAGATAGTATATTAATTTTAATGAATCATAATATTGTAATATAAATTATTTATGTAATTTATACTCATAATTATAGCCCGCCAAATAATGTAATGTTGCATAAAAAACTACACCACAGTGTAGAGGCGGTAAGTTGTACGCACGCAGACATGGTGATATTATTATTAGCAGGATAGATAAAATGAGGAATATGGATTTAACATGATTATAATGACATATGAGTATATAATTTATACTATATTTATTGCTTTTTTATGAAAAAAAAGAGGAAGTGGAAGAAAAAATTAACATTGAAAGAAGAGATAAAACAATTACCTCTTCTTCAGGTGTCTCCTTTTGATTTCTGCAAAAGGACTCCTTAAGATGGTTTTCTGACCAAAGGGTGGTCAATAGGATGAATAGAAGGAAGTTTGGATGTTATTTTGGTATTGTGTTTCTGATCCAAAGTTATTTGGATGATTGAATGAAATATAAGGACAAATTCACTTTTATATGAGTGTCGATGGGCTGTTTAGGAATAGATTGAAATATTAATTCATTAAAAATTTATTTTCGCATTATAATAGCTCCAATGTAATTTATTGAATTTATAATATGATCATGGGTCGAAGTACTCCCAATATAATGGTTTTATCATGTTTATGTCACAAATTTAACCTTTTATTTTGGCTTTTACCCGTAGTTAAATTAGTTATCTCTTACCATATTTTCATATATTTTAATACTATATATTTAATATAGTAATGATACAATTCCCGAGAAATCTAATGTTTATCATTAATTAAAATTTTAAAACAATATAATTCATTTGGTTGAATATTATATTTCTATGAATACTATATCATTTAATATAATTGAGTTTTTTGAACTCATTTATGTCAATTTTGACACTATTTAATAATTGATTTTTTCTATAGTCATAACTACTAGATTACTTCTAAAAAATAATTAACTCATCCAGAACATGAAAATTTTATCCAAAACAATCCTTGTATGTCCTCAAAAATCTCAAATTACACTTATTTTGATATTTATAAGACGATTTATTTAAATCATTCCTTAATAAGGAAAGCACTGCATCATTATTGTGTCATAAATAAATTAATTTATTCAATGTCAAAAAATTATATATTAAATACCTTGATTTAGTAAATATAATTCTTTTATTAATTACTATTTTTATTCAAAAAGATATGTTATATAACCCAACATTAAAGTTTTTTAGTACAAAAATACAAGTTAATGTTATAAATCACTTTACATTAAATTAATTATTATAACATGTCATTATCACACCTCATGGATCCACTTTGTTAGGAAAATGACATTAAAAACCTTTTATTTAATGTTTAAATTAAAATGTCACAAACATGAGTTATTTTACTAAAACAATTTTTAAATGGGGTTATACAAGTCATATTTTTTTACTATAGATATTCATTATAAATAGAAAAATATTTCCTACAACATGATATTTTTTTATAATTTTTAGACATTAAATAAATTAAATTATTTAAGACATCATGATGATGCAGTGATTACCTCATTAATGAACGATTTAAATAAAATGAAAAGATAATATTAAATATAAGATTTAACTTGTAAAAGACATATTGGATGAGTATATTGCGACCCCTTATCATCTTATCCTCGAATTATATCAATGTGGGACCTTTAAAATATGAAAATCATTTTATAATAATGTAAACATTTATAACATTCCAAGAGTGCCCCTCCTCTCCTCTTATAAAAGGTCCCCACCTCTACCACCTTACCCACAGGTCTCAAGCCTTTGGTTCAGAAAAGAACTGACAATTTGGCCTCTCCACATCCCTCTATTACTCCTAGAAGCCTCACTTTGGGCATAAGTCTTCCCGAGGAAGCCTTTGAGCTCAAATCAAAAATATTTACCTGTTTTAAAGGAAGTGTTTTCACTTGTGTTATTTTGTTTTATTTTGCTTCTCCAACAATATAAAATCTTTTTATTCATTTATTTTTTAACAAAACCAGTATCTTAAATATACTAGGATGTTTTTATAAAAAGTATTCGAGCTAAACCTATACACACCTCCGTGTAATGGTTAAAGAACATATTGTTTCTGTGGTTGGCGAATTTCTACCTCACAAAATGATGATTATTCAATCTTCTTTTAACACCTTTAATGGTGGCCATTAAAATGTCACTCTATTTATATATGATATATATTAATTTTATGTTTTCCTTATGCTTATTTATTTTCCATTTGTTTTATACCTTTATTGCTTCCATTATGGGTATAGGCGATATATTCATTTTAGGAAGTGCAGACTACCGCCCCCTCAAAGTGATTTGATTCGTTAATGCCTTATGTGGGATGTATAAAGGATGGATTTAAAGTTATTATATATGATTTATGTCACATCTAAAAGATGAATATAATTATATAATTAAAATATACATACCTCTCATTTAGTTTTAATTCCATTAATTAGACATAGAAATGAAAGTAGCGTTCATGCGTACGTACGGCTTACCGCATCCATGAATGGTGCATTTCATTTCTTACCTCTAAATGATTATGTAATATTATAAATACATGTATATGATGGATATATATGATATATATGATATCCAAATCATGAATATCATTCTGGATATAAAGAACCATTGACCACAAGAACAACATGTAATTGTAAGAAGTCCACTTTCGACTTAAGAACCAAATATCGACAAAACAAACATTATTAACTTAAATGATTACATAGTGTTTATAACATGGTAATAAGTGATGTAAAATTAATAATGAATTTGAAAAAGGTTCTTAAGCAAGTTGAAATTAACTCATGTTTATTATTCAGGACATTAAAGAACGATCGAGTCAAGTCGGACCGAAGGTAAGGGACTTCGTCTCAATATTCATTCATTGAGGAATATTTTGTTTTATACACAACGTTCTTTTATACGGTTTATAAACCCTTTTGTATTTTAATTTTATTCAAAAGTAATCTTTTTATATGAAGAGTTTTACTAAACGACAAAAAGGAATGTTTCTTTTTACGTACGCGGTGACAATGACCTGTTCCGCCGCCCCGAGTATTATTTGGTCTTTGGCTTCCGCAAAAAGCCATAATGTTTTTAAAATGAAATAAATACCATATACTCTTTAATGTATTTTGGTATAGAAAATGGTTTTTAAAATGGATTTGTTCTGTCAAAATATTTATGTGATATATTGTGATCAAGGTGTTGAAATGTTTTTTTTCCATTATATTTTTTTATGAAATATGATTTTATAATGGTACATGGACATTTGATGGGTGGTTACATGATAAACCATATGGCGGGTGGTGCCATGAATACCAGGATGGGCGGTTACGTTATAACCTCCAATGCATTTGGTATGGAATTCTGCCGTATGGCTATTCCATTAAGTGATTTCTGTGGAAGTTGACTGTATGGTTATTCCATTTAAGTATGTTTATGTCCCATGTTACCTTTATATGCTATGAGATATTTATATGGGTTTTATGGTAATATTTTGGTGCAAAAAGGGTAAGTAATTATCTTTTATTCAGTGAAGAGTTTTTACTACTTCATAAAGGTGAAAATTATTGCTTTGATAAAGTATACATGGTTTACTTGTTGTTTTTAAAAAAAACTAATAGTTTTCATGCATTGTGTATCCCTTACTAAGATTTTTATGCTCACCCCAAGTTTTTTTGAAATGTTTTTTGTAGGACTTAATGTGGAATAGGGTCAAGGATGGGATCAAGGGAAATTCATGCTATCTAAAACATGGAACTAGACATGATTCTTTTTAAGCGTTTTTATTTTATTGAAACTTAGTAGAAGTTTCTACTTTATAATATTTTGTGGTGTAATAGTAATGTCCTAATTCTCTATAACTATAAACCTGAAAAAATCCTCAATGTGAATTATTCATTTAATTCAATACTAAGTAAGGTTTAAGGATAGGGCCTTATATGTCGTCCTTCAGTTCCAGGTTCAATTCTTATGGTCTTGCTGGATGTGACAAGATGTCATCCATCTTACAGGTTTTCCTTTTTATAAAACTCAAAAAATAAACCTAACATGTTTTAACCTAAATGGTTTTCTTATACCTTTCATTTTTACACCAATACATTAATACCTCAACATCTTATATATTGTCAATTGTTTCCACCTCCTTGTGAAATAATAAATCTTTTCTCAATAGAAAGAATATCATACCTTGATCATGATGTCCACATGGTTTAATCATCATCATGTTCACATAGGTAGAAGGTCCATACATTATAAAAATTATTTAGAGATCCTTCAAAATCATTTGGTTCAATAATCAAAATACACCTTGTACAACATGGGTCATATGGGTGTTCACCGAAAAATAGTTTTGAAAAATAATCATGTACGATATATAATGTCAAAACATCTGATAAAACATGATTTTTATAAAATAAGAAGACCATGTTTGAGTTGAAACATTCAATCAATGGTCCTTTTAAAAAACTATAAGTATGTTATGAGAGACTATATTGTAAAATAAAAAATAAATAGGTTTCTCAAGGGTCACATTCTTCATCACCTTTTTCAAAATCATAATATTCATCAAAATCATGTTAGAAGGTAAAATATATGAAAATTCCTTGATAATATTTACATTTATTGAAAATATAATAATATTGTGAAAATATGATTTAATTAAATACAACCCATGATCCATGATGACATCGAGGTATAGTGGTGGTGTTTGATATCTCAATCTTTTTTTGCAAGTGCGTTGTATTCTAGAAAAGGTTTAATAATCATTTGAATATGACATTGCAATAATTATTGTAAGCATGTCATTAAGACGTGATAGGTATGTTGTTTTAGATACTCCTCCATGTATTTTTAACCAACATTAAATTATCTAAAAAAGTTATAATACAAGTATTTGACTAAAATAATAGACATATGAACTGTCAGTCTATTTAATAAAAACTCAAAATCCCAATAGATGTCAAAATTGACATCTAATACCAAATATAAAGCTCAAACCTTAAACATTAAAAAATCTTGAATTAAATTAATAATCCTCATTGAGGATATTTTAATGGTTATAATTTTAAAGAATTTGGCTGTAACTATTACATTACATTTCAAAAATTACAAGGTAGACACTTCTAATCTATCTAATGTTTTTCTCAATAACAAAACTCCTTAAATAAAACCTGAGTTTTTTTCCTGATATAAATTTTCTTAAATTATTAATTTCTCTTACCCTTCCTTATACCCTGTGAAAAAATTTTCAAAAACATTTCATATGAATAGAAATCTTGGTAATGGTTTTAAATTAAGAAAACAAATCATTACTCCATCAATACATAAAAATCAATAAAATAATACTTTTCAATCTTTAACATACAACACAAAATCCAAGGTTTTATGAATAACACATGGAAATCATAAATCATAAAGGTAACTTTTAGTATTCCTAACATATTTACATTCTAGATTTCACATCTACATAGGGTGTTACATTTAGAATTACCATCCAATTATATTCTCTAAATCTTACAAGAGAAAAATCAATGTTTACTTCCGTCATGTTACCCAATGCATTGGAGAGAAATCCCGAGCTCCCCTAACCTAGGTGTATCACCGAACCACCCGTATGTGAAAAAAATTCCCCAAAACCATAAAATATTTATAACACATAAAGCATGAATAATGGAAAGATAACATTTCCACATTACAATCACAATATACCATTTCTATATATTGACATATCAAATCCATTTCCAAAACCATTTAAAACATTTAATAAAGATATTTTTGAGTCAAAATTTCCCATACAAATTTGAAACTGTTAAATGGATTAAAATTTTAAAACATTAGTTTCCATATAAATAAATCCTTAAAACCATTTTTAAAACAAGGACATTAATTAAAATGATTTATAATATTATATCCTTAAAACATTTAAAACAATGATTAAGTTAAAGATTCCCTTTCCACATGAGAAGATACATGAATAAAAATAATTAAATAATAAAATTAAAATTACACTATAATATCATTATAATATGGTGATTCATTATATAATATGTTAAATGGGAGTATATACATCTTATATTATAATAATGGTGCACCATATTATGATATACCTCAATGAAAGGAGATTGAGACATAGTCCCTTATGAAAATTTGTTATCCTAACAAAGTCACATTAAAATTCATAAAATGAGTTGATTAGAGAAAAAATGGTCTCTCATCACTTGGACATAAAATATACATCAATAAAGATATAATATAATATATTTAATATAAAGAAAATGGAAATTAAAATACATGGAATAAAAGAAGACTTTTACTAAAAGATGAGGGAGAAAGGTTCCCTTACAAAGGTCGTATCATTACATTAAGGATTAATAAATGAAATAATTATGTAGGAAAAATAAAAATACACACAATATAAGTTTATGTAAAACAATCATATGTAATTCACACATGTTCATAGCACAACAAAATCAAGAAGAAGGTTAACCCAAAGAACAGAAATTGGGTTAATGTGTTCCCTTAAAAAGATCATTTTGCAAATAAAATAGATTGATTATGTGTATTAACTATAATTAAATAGATATAAAGTATAAATACAGTATATTATAATAAATTTTATTTCTCACATAATCACTACATTACATAATCAAGAAGTATATGTTTAACCCCAAGAATGTAAATTGGGTGAAGAATTTCACATGCCTTATGTCTGACTTGACTCGTTAGTTCATTAATATCCTGAATAATAAACTAAAGATAATTTATAATTCGATGACAACAATTACCAATATCATTCTTCCTTTTATATCACTTATTACAACTTTATTAACATTACAAAATCATTTATGTTAATAACGGTTGTTTGGTCGATATTTGGTACATGAGTCAAAAATGAACTTATTATAATTACAAGTTGCTCATGTGGTCAAATGTACATTATCTACAGAATGATATTAATGATTTAAATATCATATATATCATATATATCATATATATCATGTATATATATGTATTTACAACCGTACATAATATTTTGAGATAAGCAATGAAATGGACCTTTCATGGAGACTGTAAGTCGTACATTTTCTTGATCACTACATCCTTTTATATTTCATATGTAATTAAATGAAAACATAATGATACATAAGAGTATTATAATTCTAATATAATTTCAAATATAATTTCCTTAATGCTTTATCTTATACGATACCCATATGGAATGAACGAACCATATCATGTTGAGGGGGTGGTAGTATGCATTTCTTCAAATGAAATAATCGAATTTACCCATTATGAAAACCATAAATTAATGCTATAAATTAAATATACAGATGAATAGAGACAATATAAATATATTGAATAACACATATAAACATAGTTATGTTATAATGGACACCATGAGAGGCGGTAGAAGATAATTGAACAATCATTATTTCTTAAAGCATAAGTTCACCATCCACAGAAACGTTATGTTTGTATCTATCATATAGAGGTATGTGATGTATAATAAGAATTTCCCTCACAAAACATCCTATTTTATTTAATATACTAATTTTGTTACAAAATAATGAAATAAATAGAGTTTACTGGTTTGAAAATGAAAATAAAAGAAAATATAATTAGAGAAGATATTACCTTTAAATCGGGTAACATTCTTTATTTTGAACCAAAAGGCCTTATTAATTTTTTTCCAAAAATTATGTTTTCAAGGTGAAAGATAAAGATTTTGGGAGATTATTAGAAAATATTTTGGTTGAGCCAAGGGGAGTGAGTGGTCTGAGTAATTGGTTAGATGTGGTGGTCATTTATAAGAGGGAGGAGGGGCTCTATATGAAAGATTGAATGTAATATTTTTTTTATAATATTATTTTCGGTTAAAAAGGGTCAAAAAATTATTTAATAGGAATATAAGGTGAATATAAGTCAAAAAAAATCATCCAATTATAATTGGATTTGGTTTATATATTTTTTAATCCTAATCTTTTTTTATTTAACGCTTTGTTACCTTATTTAATTTTAACCATGTCCTCTTATATATTCATACTATATTGTTAATATATAAAATGTCAATCGACCCAAAATGAATCATTTATAAAATTTGAAAAATTATTTAATTCATTTGGCATAATTATATATTTTTAGGAATACTTTATCACTAAATAAAATATTAATTATTTTAAAAACTCATTTATGTCAATTTCAAAATTATTCTATATCAAGAATTTATAAAAATATAATTTTTTTTATTATTTTGGAAAAACAATATTAATTCAAATATAAAAAGTCATTATAATCCCTAAAATTCATGTATGGCAGAAAAAGTTTTAAAATAAATTTATTTTAATATTTATAATATCATTCATTTGAATCCTTTATTAATGAAGCAATTACAGCATCATCATTGTGTCATTATTATTTTAATTTATTTAATGTTCAAAAATTTTTAATAAAATAATATGGTGTATTGAATCATTTTAGATTTCAAATGAATATTTTCAGTTGAATATATTACTTATATTACCAATTATAAAAATTGTTTTACTAAAAGATATATGTTTCTGTTTTTTTTGTTTACTTTAAATTAAATAATATAAAGTGCCATTATCACTCTCATATGGCTCCATGGGGTCCCCATATCGAACCTATGATTACCATGGTAAGTAATATCATAACTAATAGGGTTAGGATAAGATTAAGGGTAATTTAATATTATTAAAATATTATTTTTCACCCTTAATTACCTGATTTACCCTTTAACCATGATAAATAAAATATTTATTGAAGTAAATGTCCATAATGTCGAAAAATAAAAGTTACCAACTTATATATTTTGGACCTTATGATCCTAAATATTGAATATATTTTCCCAAATTCAAATCACTGATGTAGAAGAAATTAATTTAAAATTAATTCTCTTTTTCAAAATAAAATGCGTGTTTTTAAGAAATAATAACTATAATTAGATTCACACTTGTTTTTTTTTCAATTTCAAAATGATATTACTTCTAATGTCCATAATTAGATCAAATTGTAAAAATATAATATAATTAAACTTTATAACTTATTAAAATGTTAATGTAACCATATAAATAAATTGTATTAAATGGTATTTTTGAATAAAAATGCAGTATTTTTCACTATTTATTAAAAATGAACACTATCAGAAAAATACCAAAATATTACCTAAAGTAAATTTTGATTTGAAAATTATAAAAAATAATATAATTTTTTCATTTAGAAAATAAAAAGGAGAAAACCCAAATTTAAAAAGGTTTCACCCTCAAAAGGCGGTAAATTGACCATTTAAAAAATATTAGTTTATTTATGCGCAAAATTGGATTCATTCATATTTAAAGCCCCTAAATTTTATTGGATAAATGTAATAATATTTAATGAACATTTATAATAATATTTTAGTTAGTTTTATTCATACAAGAAAATATGAAGGCTAGTCATTAACATTCATTTAAAATAATATTATATTATTATTTTTCAGTTTGACTCACCCTTGTGCACAACATGAGATTTAAGAGAAATTCATTTTTGCGTGTTAGATACTCCATCGAACATAGAATCCCCTTTAATGTAAATTTAATATTTAATTATAAAACATCAATAAATAAGAAAATTTAATATTCTTTACTTACCTGAGATGTTACACATTTTCTTAATGGTTCATAACCTACTCGTGGTCTATGAGCTAAAAAACTAAAATGAATATGCTCAATGAAAGTATAAATTAACACAAAAAAAAATAATGATGAAACCTAAAACATGATAGTGAAATAATGGATTTCTTCTCAAGTAATTAATTATTGATAATTATTCATATAAAAATATTCTCACTCCATTTCCACTCTTAATGACTATTCACCACTTTATTTATCATGTTTTTTATAAATAGAAATTGTTACATTTTTTGATCACATCAACACCCTCTATGTTGGTATTATTAAAGATATTTTTGTTCTACATGCTTATAATAATATATTTATAAAATATTTATACATATATGATAGTATAATACCAATTTAAAAATTCAAAAAAACCATGTGAAATTACCATAGAATTTCACTATGTTTTAATATCCAAAAGAGTTCGGAAAAAAAATAATGGTTTGCTTCACACCAAACCACTATTTTTATTGTTACTATAACATGGTAATTGTATTATCAATACATAATATATATTTTTTTAGAATTATGTCATCCTATGAATAAAATGAAGGTGTTTAAAATGTTTTAATTTGAATTTCAGGTAATTTTATCTTCAAAATAATATTGTTTCTGTTTTTTTTGTATCCCTGATTTTTTTAGTAAAATGGATACTCAAAAACCAAATCCACTAAAAAATATGATTTTGATTTATTCTGTACCTTATATATGGTTTAAAAGGTATACAATAATTTTATAAAATTGTGATTTTATATAGGGAGTTCCTTGCTTCTCATTTTGATAATGAGCACTACCATAACAAAGTATTTTTTTCAATTTCATATTTCATGTCAGGGAATTTTAATAAATATAAACAAAAAAACCACATAACATATGTAGTAATTATGTATACATCATTTAAAATTTATTTTCATCACTTTTATGAAAATATTAAAATACTATAATTTTATTATCAAAGGACTTTTTTGAATATATTTGTCTATTAAAATATTTTGGTCATTGAATCCTTGAAACATACTATGTGTCTAATTAAAATATGCATGGTTTTATCATTCATACACCAATGGATATCCATCCCACTATAAATTATCACTACAACCCAAAAAACAGTTTACATGTATTTAATAAAATTATCCTAAACTATATGTCAAAAAATCATACTCAGAAAATCAGTTCTAATATACACTCAATAATACCCCATTTGGGTTTGTTTCAAACACAATGCATATGAATATATTATTTAACACCAATTAATATTTATATCCAATTACTTATTTAAGATAAATATATAGGAAAAAGAGAGATATCTTAGAAATTCCATTTATTTACTCTATATTGTTGTGGGGGTATTCTATGTTTACAAAGAAGAGTATAAACGAATTTCACTTACACCATTAAAGGATTCTCTCTATAATTATCATTACCATACATGCTAACATTCCACTATACTTCCATATAAATAATAGAGACCCCTTACACGATAAACATTCCGTTTGTCAATTATTCATCTTCCATTTCACATGGACTATCTCATACTTTAATATATTATCAATTGAATCACTTTCCCCCCATTTGATAAAAAACACTAGGCATAATTTATTATACTTTCTCCTATAAAATATAAACTATAAAAAAAAATTCTGTAATTTTATCATCAAAATAACATCATGATATAATGTTGATATGCACTTATACTCCATAATTTATTAATCAATATTTCTATTGATAATTTTTTAATCACAATTTTTATTTTTTAATGTTTTATAGTTTATTATTATTGAAATAAATCTCTTAACTAATATCACAATAATGTGTAATAGGTTTGTTAGCCTCTTCAACGAATACCCTCCATTTTTTCTTAATTCAATTGAATAACATACATACTTATCTAGAAATATTGAACACTAAACACATTATTATTTTTGATAAAAAAAGTTATTCCAAATACATGAAATAATATTTCTTCTAAGATAATAATCACATCTTGTGGTTAAAATCCATTCATCAAAAAATTTATTTTAATTATTAAGAATATTATATGTGAATTTATATTCATTTTTGAAATATATAATCTTTTATAACATTAATGTAGTTTGGTTTTCATTTCACCATTATCAAGTGACTTAATTTTGGTTCACTATGGGTTATTTATATTTGATAAATAATTTATATCAGGTTTAACAAAAAATATAATAACATTAATGTGATATCTCTACATTATATGATGTTTAAAAAATATTCATCTTTATTCATAGAGATAATTATCTTTTGGAAACATGGATTAAATTAAATTTTTCCCCTAAATAAATATTTATAATTTATACATGGAATATATCTCTTGAAAATCAATCTATAAAATCCCATTTGATTAATTTGATTAACAAGGAGAAATTATAACAATATTAATTTAAAATTTTCATTCACTATTTATTCTCTAAAATAACTCTTTGAAAAATTATCACTTAAATAATCAAAATGTGATGTCATTAACACAAACTAATACCATCAATTTATCATTTATATCATCCTAATATTGAAATTATGATTGAATACTTCAGTTTGAACTAGAAATGATAAAATAAAAAAATATAGTTATGAATATCATACTTTTCTTCTTTTTCAGTCCTCTGAATTCTATCCTCCAATTTCTATCCATTATTCCAATAATATAGATCTGAATATTCATTCTATTTTTTCATCTACACATCTTTATATAATTTTATATTGAGAACAAGTCACATTATATCTAATTAAAATATTTTATATCTCGTTTGTGGAATAATAACCATGAATATCTTTATAAAATATAATTATTTAAGGGAAATAATTTTTCTTTAAAATCTATATAAATAATTTATGAATATCCCTTTTACCTAAACAAATATTTATTCAAAATAAATTCTTTATAAAATTTAAAATTATAAAAAAAATAGAATTTATTTAAATAATATTTTTGTCAATTTTCCCAAGTGAAATTCATATAGATTTGATTAAGTTATTCATTTTGAAAAATTATCTAAGTAACAACATTTTTGAATTTTTTTTCCGAAAAACTAAACAAAAAATCACCAAGGATCCTTCATCATTCTTTTTTGAATTAGTTATATTTTATAAAAAATCATGATCTATACATCAATTTATTCATTAATTTTTTAGTTTTCAAAATACTTAAGATTTATAAAATCATATTATTATTTATATGCTTCCTAATCATTATTTAAATAATCATTAATAATCAATAACTATTCTTGAAAAAATTCAAAACTATCACCTCCAATAGTTTTTTGATTAAGTAATATAATTAGGACTTCAAAATTAATAACAATAAAATATATACAATTATATCACTTTTATAATTATTTTTTCACACATTTATAAGTTTTACATGGAAATTAATATATAAGAAATACATCCTCATTAACTTGATGATTAATCGTTACATTTTTTATTCCTTATTTAATATATAGAACTATCTACTGAACACAAAAAAAAATATTTGTGGAATTTTTTTTATAATTCATCTAATAGGGATTTTCATATTAATTCAGTCTTAATAATGATAAATTTTGTATTTAAATTAATAGAATAAAATAATATTTCCTCAATTATAATAAAATCATATTTATGGTCAACATTATTCATTCAATGTTATTAGATTTTACTTCTTTATCAAAAAAACACTTCTCTTATTTTGATTGAAATATACCATTTTTCTAAAATAATAACCTTGTTGGGTTATCAACATGATGGGTTTTTATTTGTAAATCCATATCATGGTGAGTGTTACCGCACCATTGTTTAATGCGTGACTGAAAATGAATTATATTATTACATCTGTTATATAATTAAACATACTCTTAAAATATCCTTAGTGGTTATTAATATAATATTATGATATTTATAGATTTTTGATAAATAAATAAAATAATATATAAATGTTTAATATTTAAGAGATAAATGACACAAGTATTTGTAAATAATAAAACATTTATGATTTTTTATTAAATAGGTGATTTATTTGAGAAATATATCAGTTCTTCGTAGGGATATATATTTAATTCCGTGTCTTGTGAATGTTATATATATTTAAAATTGGACATGAAACTTTTATATGATCACAAAAACATATTAAATTCGTATAAATTTGAATGTTTCTCTTAAAATGAAGAATTTATATATATGTCTATGAAATATGGGTTCCATCCTAGTCACTAAAAGATTTATTTAAGCCCTGTAGATCACCTTATGAGAACTATATTAGAAGAAGTCTCAGTAGTTATATGCCATTTACACCTTATAGTCAAACCTCAACTATGTTCGATCAGATTGATGAATCTGAAGTATTATAATTTTTTTTATAGAAATTTTGTTTTATATTACATACCAACTTATTCTTATATGAATGAATTAATGTTTTTCTAGAAGAAAATTTTAGAATTTAGAAACATTGCACCATTCTTCTTCATGACAGGGGCATAATGGGTCTCATTTTATGTATATAGAGAAACTCATTAATTTTTTGAATTTATGTTTTAAAATAAATTTATTCATATTAATTTAAATATTTCATCATAATTATGTTGATAATAAAAATAATTGTATAATATGATATTAGATATCAAATTTTTTGACTTGTATTGAATCACTTATTTATTAATTCACATGATATGGAATATAATATTTTTCTATTATAAAGTTTAGTATCTATTATAATGTTAATATTTTATTCAATTTATGTGAATATATATTATAAAATAATATACTTATTCACATGATAATTAAATTATACATTTTTATTATTTTATTGAATTAGTATTCTATTATTCATGGTTAGATAATTTTATGAAAGAACGAAGATCGAGTAAATGATAACATAATCATATTTTATTGTCATTAAAATAATTAATTTTTTGAAATGGTGTTTAAGTATTACATATTAAATTTAAAAAATAATATATTTTTGTTTTTATTTAAGATATAAATGGGATGAGTTTTATATTTCCTACCAATTAAATATGATATATATTTTATTATTATTTACGCTAAATTTAGGAATATATAAAAGTATTAAATGAAAATAATAGTATTTATTATTATTAATTTAATGTTATACTAAAGAAAACCAAATATTCTTCATCAAGATTAAATTATATTCTATATTAATTTTTCATCTGATGTGATAGATAGATAATTATAAGTAATTCATACTCTTATCTTATGTTCATATAGAATTATAAAAGATGGATCAACGAAATAAACAAGAATGATGTTATGTTCTAGATTCTCCCATGCTATCACCAAATGCATTTACAGGAATGCCCAATGTTTCTTAGAGAATATATAAAAAATATTATTGATATTATGACTTGGATTCTTCAACAAAACAATGATACAATGTGTAAAAGACAACTATAATTTCATCATGATGGAATACATAATATGTTTATTATAACATTGGGGTAAATTAATGATCTAAATTCCACTAATGTTTCTTCATGAACAATATTTTCTACCTATTAAAGAGATGTGATATAACCCGTATTTACATATACATACAATCGAACATGATGGAAAAAAAATTTATTTGTTTTAACCCCATACATGATATGTATGAACCTTAGTATGATATAGATTCTTCTAGGACCACACTACACACTATAATCACTATATGAGTACAAACTAGTATTGTATAACCATGAAACCCATGCTTACAGGTCTATTTGTAATTAAATGGGGCATCCCACATAAAAATTCATCCTACAAAATTCAAAGATAAATGTTGATAAAAAAGAAGAGACAGTATTAGAATATAATAGCTCCAATTTATAAAAATGTTTCATGTTTTATACTTTATATGTTATTTTAAAACATAATGTATGAAATAATTTCCCCTCAAAGAAATATAAGGCATGTTACTTATTCAATTTTATTGCATAACTCATTCACATAAACAATATGATATTCTACACCTTATACCCTTTTTTAAATTTAGATTATCACATAATATTCTATATCATTCTCATATCAATAAATTATTTTCTTCATATTTCATTTTCTTTTTACCAATCAGTTTCTATATATTTTGATCAACATGGTAAATATAGTTTTTATATAAATTCAAATTAGAATTTTGTATACAAATTAAAACCATCATTTTTATGAAAAAACCATGGATTTTCCTACATTAAATATTTATAAAATCCACTTTAATTGGTAGTTATTATAGGCCAAAATAAAAAAAAAACTATTAGATAATTACAATTCTTCTTGGCTCTTTAAAATCTAATGTTTTCCAAAATTCATTGTGTAAACACTTCTTTAGGGTTTATCTGAGTAGTAAAAAAACATATTTATGATTCCATAAACACATATCTATGTTATGTGGAATAGAAACACAGAGGTATTACAATGTAAAGAAACATTAAATAAATTATCAAAATACCTATCTATGTCAGTAAATCACATCTTAATTGATGTATAAAATCATTTAAATCCATAACAATTCCATAAAAATATGCTCCCCAATGAGTAAACCTCTACCACAACATATGTCACCATACTCTAAACTTGGATAGGTACTCTTTTTCAATATATATTTCATCAAAGATCTATGGAAATCAAATAATATGATTACTATTCCCAACGAAAAATCAAATTCCTATAACGAAGATTTGATTATGTGGGCAGGGGAAAATAAATATTGACTCAATATCAATTTTGACTTACTATTTTTTATAATGAAAATTCTCTTCTTCTATCTAATTCAAAAAAAAATTCCTGTATCCAGATACCACTACATTCAACAACATTTTTCTTGAACTACATTCATAGTATATAATCATTGTTAACTAGATTATTCTTGTACAAAATTATTCTCCAAAAAAAAATTAACCTAAGAAGAAATGTGACATTCAATGTGAGTTATTCATCAAAACAAAAAAAACACCCAATGAATCACATATACTTCAAAATATTTTTAACGAAACATCTGATAAGAACATTACAAAATATCCTGGTCTGATCAATCTCCCCTATAGAAATTTCTTTTGACTAGGAAAAATAAATCACAAAGAAATATATTATATATTTTTATGGATATCAATTTATTTAATCTATAACTATGTTAGTTAAATCAGTGTATAAAACTAGAACGATGAATAAATAATTCAATTCTATTAGTAAAATTATAATGATATATATTTTGTATTTATTAAATCCAAAAAACAAAACTATTTTTTGATGAGATACCACATGAAAACATAACAATCATATCTTAATCAATACATCATAATCACTATTAAAATAATATTAAATATATTCTAAAAAAATTATATTCAATTCCACGAACAATCAAAATAGTTTACACACATGAAAAAATCGATTGACTGGACAATTACATAATACCTTATCCCTTAGATGGGTGATTATGAACCCCCAATATCAAACTCATATTCAAATAAATATCCTAAGAAAATTTCTTTCTGAAAATATCACTTATAAAATATGTAGTAGCGTACTCTAATTTAAATTCACTTCTATCTAAAACCCATTTATAATAAGATAATAAACATTAATATTATTTAAACATTAATGATGAATAATATTTTTTACAAATTTATATTACATTAAATATACAATTAAAGAAGAATTTGTAACATAGCCTCATATTTTAGATCATAAAAATGTGTTTTCATATAAACTAACGATGTTGTAACACTGGTTTTAAGCATAATATTTTTCTTTTTAGTGGATAAATTCAAATAAGCATACTTATTTTAGTTCTTACAAACCCATGTTTCACCCAAGAATAAAAGTTTACCTGATATTCACATTCCTTCACTAATATAAATTAACCAATTTTCATTAGTATTGCTAAACCCATATATACTTTTTATGTTTTCATATTTTAGTACCAAAATAATATTCCATTAACTTATCTTTGAATACTTTTTTCCATCAAAAAAAGGATTGAATTTTGAACACTTTGAGGCTTGAAAAAATGTGTAACAAAATATGATAAATCAAGACTTAAAGTTGTGAGATACAAAAAAACATCCAGTCAATTTTCAATAATATTAAAGATAAATTTATTTCCCTTCACGTCTTTGGATATCATTATTACCTATAAAATGTTAGTGGAAAATAACTTTTAATCATCCATTCTAAATCATCTCAAGTGTTTTTTTCATAAATTTATTGAGAATTTAAAATTTGATAATTCTATAATGTTAGTTGTATGCCCTTATATTTCCTTATTACTCATAGAATAGACAATTAAAATATTGTATTTATCTTCTTAGAAAGAATTTTACTCTCTTATTTATCATTTTTATTAATTATGATGTCATCTACATAATTAATTACAATAAGAGATAACACTTTTTCATATTTGATATATATATTTTATAATATAGTTATCTTTTATAAATATTACCTATTTAAATAAGAATTCAGATTAGAATACCTAGATCATGGAGTTTAATTTGTGTTATATAATGTAATGAATTTTATTTCAAAAAATGATCTAATTTTCTCTATGAAAAAAACTAAAAGGTTTTTCTATAAAATTCTCTTATTTTAACTCACCAATGAGGAAGGAACCCCTGAAATGAATTTGAAAAATCATTTATTTGTATTTCCTATCAATGTAATCCAATATTTAAATTATCCATGGATTGAAAATTGTGGAACTGTTTCATCAAATTCAGTCCATATACATGAAAATATCTATGTCCCATTAAAATTACTTCATTTCTTACTACCTTTCCTTTTTTCATCATACTTATTTCAAAACACCAACCTTGTTACTATGAAATTGTTTTCATCGGGTTTGGGAAATAATTAACACATATTATTATTTTCCATTTGTTTCAAATATTTACATATAAAATAAACCAAAAAAAAGCTTATTTAAACCTTTAATGACATCATTAGGATTAACATGAAATAAAAATGATTCATGATTTATTGTTCTTATATTATTCTAGTTTTATCTAATTTCACATGATTTCCAAATATATTTATGATGAACTTATTTTATTAGACCTGAATGAGATGAATTAATTTTTCCTCATTAGTTGAAATGGATGTATCTTATTCCAAAACCTATAAAAAATCAATACAATCATCTCTATTGAAAATTTAATTAGGGTTTTTAACAAAAAAAATGCATCACCAAAAACATTTGGATGATTTTTCTTCATGTGTAAATTCTTTCATTTTATGTTTTAGTACCATAAAAATAATAGATTCAATTATATTTCTGTTTTATTGGTTAGAAAATTTATAAACTATTCAATTTATAGAGTATACAAGAACTATTTCATCAACAATTTTTTTAACAATTCCATGATTCTTGCATCTTACCCTGTTAACATAAGGGATTTCAAAAACATGAAGATAATTTAATAATTGGGATTTTTCTACAAGAAGCCTCATAATGAGAAACAATTAAATACAATAAGTGTCAAAAATGCTTTTGGATTAGACACATTCTACCAATTTTTTATCTACAAAAATAGTAATAAAACTCATGATTGACATGTATTTTGTAAGATATCACCACCAAATAATTGTTCTTTCATTGAATAACACCATTTTAGATTGTTTTGGATGATGAAATCAGTCCTTGTTGGATCCCATGCTTCTCTAAGAAAACATAAAATAAATTATTTGTAATATCACTCGCATTTTATATAATAATATTTTTAATAAAAATCCACAGTCTTTTGTATAACTCATAATTAACGTTTAATCATTTTTAACACCACATACTTGTTCTTCATAAATAGTAAAAAATTAATATTAGTGAATTAATCAATAAAGTAATAAATTATTTATCTCTTTTTTTGTTTATTACTTACTCATGTCCCTAATCACATATGAATTAACTATCTCTAAATGTTCACTAGATTGAATATCAATATTTTTATGAGAAGAGTTAAAATTATTCCCTTTTTAGCTTGTTAAAAACATATATTACCATTCAATTTTTAACAATGGAACATCACATTTATTATTTCCTTGAGAAATTATATAAATCAATTTATGAACGCAATAACCAAGAATTAAATTCAATAAATCATTTTTATATTTCATTCGTAGATAGCATGAATTTTTCACATCACCTACATGGAATAAATTCCATTTATTATAGAGTAAAACCTATATAAAATAAATTATTCCAATTATAGGAATTATTAATGTTTTTCTTCAGATTTTGTTTCAATTTTTCAAAATAATGTTGGGAATTTGATTTTGACTTTTCGTTCTCTATAATATTCTAGAAATATCCTTTATCATTTATTCAACCATCACATCCAAAATTAATTGAGACTCTATATTAATTACAAAAATCATTCAATAGTTTTATATATCCTATAAAATGGGATGACCATACATTGTCCAAGATCCATATAATTTCTCTTTTTTATTTGTTATGTACTTCCTCCACAATATTTTTTTTCCCATTTATCATCATCAATTAAGGATATGATTATGAAAATTTATTTGTCTTCGGCTGGTAGAAGGATGAGATATTTATTTTAATGATCACTAGGATAATAATACATTTTTCATACATATTTTTTAAAATTTTACATGTTACATGCCTTCTATCTCGAATACTTACACTATTTCTAAACATCCATATTTTCAGGGGAATGAGACCACATTAATCAATATTTCCCAAGACATCTATTTATTTATGAAGGTTATTGTTGAATGAAAACATTTATTCTATATCCATAAAATCCACAAAATACCAAAAACATCCACAAAAATTCTATTCTATTTTTGAAATATAATTTATATCCAAAATTGAGTTATTGAATTACAACCTTCTTATATATTAGTAGTATTTAATGAATTTGTAAAATTTTTTTTTAACTCTTAATATCACTTACTATATATTATATTTATACTCAAAATTTATAAAGTATTCAATTGTATCATTTTTTTAATCAAATTGTGGATTTCCATATTTTCAAGACTCATTTTATTTATCAATAATATTTATCATTTTAACTATAATATTATTTTATGACTATTTATCAACATTTTTTGTAGAAATATATTCTTGAAACAATTATAGTTTTTGACGTTTTAATATAAATTACTCTTAGAAAACTCCCTATATTCTTGAATAGTGCATTCAAATATATGTCCAATTGTTTCCAATTATTAATCAACCATGATAAGTTTGAAATTAACAAGATCAAGATCCTTCTGGAAAATTTATATTATACCTATAAATTTATTTTCATGAATTTATCATCATAAAGTTTCTTTTTTAGATTAAATATATCATTTAATAACTGAGATTTCACTTCTTCGGGATCTAAATCATCATTTTTACTTATTGATAATCTTCGGTAAGTCTCCATTTTTTCTAGAATTATTATTTATGGGAGATGTTCCATCAATTGTTTCTTAAATATAAACACTACCTACGTTTACAAATCTCTAATTCTAGAAATTATTATTTCATACCTTGAGAAAATTTTATAACTTATCATAGTAATAAGAATAATTTTCACAAACATCACATTATTTTTCAACCTATTATTTTTTATTAATTCTTTAAATATTTTTATAAATATATATGGACATTTTTTATCTGAAAAGTTAAGAACATTTCATCTCCATGTGAATCTTTTCCAAGATAAATTCTTATTTGGTAAATTCACCTAGAACATTCTCTTATATCATCTCAAAAAAATTAGAAGAGAGATGTCATTTCGTAAAACATTATTTCCACATGTGAACCTAGACTAGAATATATTACATCATAATATACGTAAATAACCATATTTCTTTTCTTATATTTTCTGAATTTTAAAGAAATATTATTTTCAAAATTTACCTTTTGTAGCATTATCATTCATAATTTAATAATAAATAAGGTTGAAATGTGAATCATCAAGAAATATGTCACGAGTATTATTTTCAACTAAATTAGATACATTGCATCAAACCTTCTAGGTAATATAACAATGATACTATCTATAGTAGTATAGTCTTCCAAAATCAGACTATATCCATTCATCATGTTTTTAATTTTAATTTACCCCATTAAAAATCAATCAATTATCTCATTATTATACATCCAGAGATCATCATATTTTTGTCTCTAAAACAAAAACTACCTTATTTAATTTTTTTAACATTATAGATATTCTCATGTTTATTCCAAATATGCTTTAATTTTATGATTAATTTAACCATTATAAATTAAATTTTTTTAATGAATATAAAATATAAATTTTAGCATGACTGTCATTCTCCATACTAATTTTTTCAACTATTGTTATAGATGAATCATTGGAACATGGGAGAAATGAATTATCTTTGGATTTCAAATATTTATAACATGTAATGAAAAGATATAACATCAATTTATTATTTCAAATAGAATAAAATTTCCCTTAAATTTTAATAATGCATATTTTTTCATAAAATTAAAAGTATCCATATTTGATAAAGTAAAAGTTATTAATAGTTCTTAAAAAAGAGAGAGGAAAAATATTAATAATCAGAAACAAAGGGAGCCGAAATATGATATATATTGACAATCCACCTACATGACTAGTAGAAGATCATTGAGAGGGTGGGGAAATTGATTTATTTATTTACCATTCCTTCATGAACATGATTCACCACATGTAAATGTGATGTGATGTAATATTTCTTCAAATACACACTGACACTTAATTGGGAGAACATGGTAGATTTTCATGGTGATAAGGAAATTTCATGGTTTAATATGAATTCATACCAAATCACACTACCTTATATAATAATCATGTGTAAAGAATAAATAAGATAATAACTATTGAAATCAAGGATACGTACCACAGAACAATGATTTGATTCATCTTGGTTAAAAAATTATGTTGATCATTTAGATGATAAATAGTGATAAAAATTATAGAGTTTTATTTGAAAAATCAGATATATAATTCTATGTGTGTGTTATGTTCTTCCACATAATGTACATTGTCCCTCTCCAAATGCAAGCATGTAATGTTGCTTTATCAAATTATATTCTTAACACCTTCCCACAACCATGAAGATTTTATTCTCCTTATTAATTTCCAAAAGATTATGTCATAAATTTTTTATCTACCATGGAAATATCTAGAAGATATTTATGTTACAGAAAATTTATTTCTCTTCCCTACTATCATTTTAAATATATATATTCACAACAACTACACATTTTTATATAAATTCATCTTTGAATTTGATATTCAAATTAAATTCCTATTATTTAAGAATAAAAAATGGGTATTTTTCCTCTTAATTTTCATAATTAAATTTGAATTTTTAGTTATTATTTGTTGAAATAACTGCAAATTCGATTAGACTATTCAAAGGAATCATTCCTATTAGAAAAAAAAATAATTTAGGATTCATGACATAACATCTTCCTTGATGTGTGACATAGTAGTATGAAATATTTATATTTTATATACCTGAAAATATTATGATGTGATGTGAAAATATTGAATAGTTTAAATCAAAATAATGTTCACATGAAAAAATCACAACCTTCATTTTAGAAATATGTAAATCACTACAGCGTAGACATATAAAATTCTATATATACACAAAAATTCCTAAAACTAGGAATCCAGATGTAGGAACCTATATTGTGGTATTATATTCCAATATGTAAACTAATTTCAGTGTGATAAACCTTTATGATATGGATGACCACAAAATTAATGGGAAATAGAAAAATATACTCATGCATCACTCTGACATAGCCACCTATTATAAAATAGAGTCCTTAAAAAAAGAAAAGATTCATAGGAATTTTCATAGTCTCATATGAGACATAGTATCTATTTTATAGTGTAAAAATTATTGAACAATAAACTACTATAAAAAATTATCTTAGGTGTGAGATTATATCCTAATATGGCTTGAATTATTAACTATGTTCATGATATGTATTATTGATATACTATATTAAGTATTGAATATATTATTCTAAAAACCTATTTCCCTCACTATAATTATGTGTTATAATATGATTTATGCAATGAATAAAACCACGATAATGTATCACATCCAATCTATTCTCATATTCAAAGAATATTATCACAAAAAATCAACACCAATCTTTCTCAATTAAAATAGGAATAGAAATATTTCCTGAAAATTTATATATTGGATAATTATATTATAACATGGTGTAGTGTTAAAAAAATCATGGATACTATTGAAATATTATTTTCTTAAGAGAATTGTGATTTTTTAGTGTGAAACCGTGTGGTTGTTTCAAGATTACTATTTTAAAAAGAATGTACCAATACAAAATGACCAAAAAATTTACCATTGTTCTCACTGGAAAAAATATCATGTGGCGGAAGAAAATTATTATTTCTATATAAAATGTTTATTTTTTTATAAATTTTATGTGCATTTAATTTGTTATTATTAGATAAAACCATAAAAAAAAATGTATCCAAAATGATTTTTATCATTCTAAGAGGGTATTTATAACTACCAAAAATGTTTTAGAGGATATGATATAGGATGAACATATTTTTACATGGTTGGGTAATTTAGAATAATTTTAAAATTCTACAATAATGTAAAAAAATTTCTTATATTGATGTCTATAAATGAAAATAAATAATGTTTATTTTAGAGGCCATATATGAAAAATTATAAAATATCAATTAAATATGAATTTTGTATATAAAATATATTTGAATGTTTTTATAAATATCACATATTTTTATTATGAAGCATTTCATATTTCATTCATTGTAGATATTGAAATATAAAATATTTATAAATGATATTTACCTATAAATTTTATATATTAATATTATTTATTATATATAATTATTTCATAAAAAATGGTTTTTATAATTTATAAAAAATTTAGTCATATATTTACTTCACGTCAATATTTATGATATTCTCATTTATCTAAATTTTTACTTACTTTACTACTCATTAATATAATTTTTATATATAAATGAATATTTACCTTATATTAATGTGTTAAACTAATTCTTGTAAATTTTATAACATTTCAATAACGATCTTTATAATGGTTATCAAAAAAGTTGTATGAACTCTTATCCAATATTTTTTTGTGTTTTATGATTTTTAAAGTATAATATAATAATTTCATATACATATTATTTATTAGGATTAATGATTTATATATGTGTATCTTGAGTAGTGATGTAAATCCCTAAACTGAAAAAAGGTTATATCCCTTAATTTTTAATATTTCTAATATATTTATAATCTATTATGAGATTAAGGGGGTGGTGAATTTTCAATATTATTGATGATGAATTTATATTAAAAGAGTAAATTTAGTTTGTTTTATAAATCAGTTGATACAGAATGGTTTAGTACTAGTTACTCGATAAAATACTATAAATATTTCCCAAAATAGAAGGAAAAAATTGTTTTTTAAATTTACATTCAACCCCTTAAACACAATTTTTTGGAATTTGAAACGTATTTTGTTTTTTGGAACCCTTTAAAGATCTATTGATTCTTCATTTCCCCCCATTGAATTGCCTTAAATCAATTTCTTACTCTATTGTATAACTGTCATAGAATCACATCTCCTATGAGTTAAGGCCCCATGTCACCTTCATTAATATTTTTTATATGTTTTTCTAATAGGTGTGTGCAAACACATATATGAAATTATATTCAGTCTTATGAATTCATATAAACTTATCAATATTCTATTGGTTTGATGTTTGTGATAATTTATGTGGATGATACTGGGCTATCACTATTATTTTCATCTCTTATTTCAAGGCATATAGTGAGAAGGACATATGATCTAAATCTGTTTTTTAGGTTTGATCTCTGATCAATATGTGGTATTTATCATTTTAACTATATTATAAGAAGTATAATAATAATTTATATGGATGAGAAACATATTCTATATCTTGTATACCTTTAAGGATAGGGTAAAAATGACATGGGGCATAGTGCATATTGTTAGAACTGATGTTTTTTTGGTAAATAATTTTTTTCATACGGTTTTGGATAAAATTTTCATAATTAAAGGATGTTTAAATCAGAAAATTTTATTGGAATTAAATTTTTGGAATTTTTATGGAATATTATAGTATAAATATTATAGTATGTTCATATTTTTTAAGCTGGATATTTAAATAATAAGCATGTCTATTATTTTATTTCTTCTTATTGTGATCCTTCCATTTTAATTTTGTTTATTTTATACATATTGATTAGATATTTCTATAAATTATAGACATGCTATTGTTTTTATACGTTTATCTTTAAAATATTATAGGATGAGTTATGTTATTTTTTTTGTGGAAGGTTCTGAGGTACACCAATTATTATTGGATAGGTTTTTGGAATGAGATGGTATTACAACACCGTGGATTTTTTATCCTATTATCCTACCATGAGTGGAATTGTAAGAAAGTATAAAAAAACCATATTATATAGTTTTTCAATTATCTATAATTGTATGAATGGTTCACCCTAACATCAATTTTTTTCATCTACGATCCTTGTTAATAATAAAATAAGTATGATAGGTATGGAACCTCCCAGTTTTGGAAGATATTTACTATAAATATAAATTATGTTATTCTGGATATGATATGAATGTTGGTTGGTTTTTTATTTTTACTCTTTACATATTATTATTTAATCTATAAAAATAAGCTTATGATCATTGATTAGGGGTGTGTGGCTACCATTTACTATCTTTATATTACTCAAACCCTACATCAGCCCCTCTCTAGAAATCTGAAGCCCTATAATATGTTACATTGTAAAGAATATTCTAATATTGAATGGGAAATAGATTTGTGGGGAGAATTAAAGTTGGGAGGATTCTTAAAGAAATCAGGAATGAAATTCCAACTGATGGAATGGGTTCTATTCAAAACAATACTTATGGTACTTTCAAACATATTCCTTTTGTTTTGGTGTTATCATCCATTTTTCTGAAATATATTATATATAGCTATATTTTTATACATTATTATTAATTTTTGAATTTAATTGTTATTTATGGACCTATATAACATATTCCATTCATGATCATTACTTATCATGCATTATATTAAGATTATTTTTCCCACTTTCTTCCACTTATGTTGTTTATATTATTCAAGAACCTATGTTCTATTTTAACATAGTACATTAATAATAGAATTATTATAATATCAATGTAATATTGAGGTATAAAACCATCTCCAATAGTTACACACAAATTCACCTATATTATTACAATATCCTTTAGTATTTTACAGGTGTTCCAATATAGGTATGATAATATGAATAAATACCATTCAGTTTCTAAGAAATCAACCATTAAAAATTGTATCATATTTAATAATATAAAATTCTGGGGCATTTCACTTGATAATAAAAATATTATAGGTATATTAGGGCTCATTAAGTATCCCATGAATATTCTAATACAATGTAACCATGGTGTATGAATGTGTTTCTAGGGGTGTTATGAGATTATTAATCATTATTTTTCCTATGTTCATGTCATAATTCTTTGAATATCACACATCATGCCTACTCATAGTTGTTAGTCTCTAATAGTATAAAATAAAAATATTTATGGTTGTTTTTGGATCATTATAATGTGGATGGAATAAATTATATTATTTTATTTATTGAAACATTATTAATATTTAAAAAAATTTAACCGATCGATTTATTAAGAATTATTATGTCAATATGGGTTAATAATTAGTTCAATCAACTAATGGATGTAGTCTGAACATATAACATATGTATTTCTCTCCCAATGATAAAAAACCCATGGTACTTCTTCATAAATCCATATCCCCTCCAATGTTTGTATCAAAACACTCTATCAATGGATAATTCATTCTAAAATATATCAGACGTTCTTTAATGTCATTCTTATTTCAAACAATACACTTTCAAACATTCCTGTTCTCCCTTTCAATACTATCCATATACTATAACATAACTTCCATTTCCTGAGTGATGCATATTATTTTACAAATTATCACACACATAAAAATCCATTAATTTAATTATATTTAATTTTATCTATGTTCTTTTCCTCTTCCTCTATTTTAGGTTTGTTCCCTTCAGATAACATGATGTTTTAAACCAACATGGATGTAAAAGATTTTGTTTTTTAATTATAAATATTTTAGTTTCATCCTTGAAATACTAATTATAAGACAAAAAAATGTTTCTAGTCTTCATTTAATTATTGATCAAAATCCCAAAAACCGAATTGACACTATTGATATATTTCATCTAAAACCAACCTAAAAATTATCATTTATGTTCATAATATAATCCATATAAAAACACCCCAGGACCATAAAATTCATGTACAAGATAAGTATGATTTAAATTTTGTCATTGAACACGTTTTGGTAATAAAAATTACTCACATACCTCTAGATAGGACCCTCCAATCCATACTAGCATCGAATTTCTTGTTTACCAAACATGGTTCTTACTTTTACCAATAATGGATCAATTTTTCATGAAAATAGGTCCCCATTAAATTTATCTGTGAGAACAATTACCTACATCATAATTGTCCCATCCTTTAAATCAAAATGATGGAATGATAATTTTACATCTAATTGTTCTATAAATAACCATTTTAAATATATCTGACATCACATCATTCAGATAATTTTATACGTGAAAATATGAGAAAATATTTCAATGAAATATATACATTTATTATGTTGAAACCATTTAACAAATAAGAAAAGACTTATAACAATTACTAACATTATCCTTCTCCCTTATCATATATAACCATGTATTAAACAGTGAATTATTTTCTTCTAAAATTTTGGTTAGCTCTCAAGTTAAATTCTCATGAAACAAAAACATTCTCATTTCATAGTTAAATCCTAAATTTCAGAGTTACTTATACTTACTATTTATTATAGGACATCGTTTTATCCACCATTAATTAGAATAAATTATGTAGAATTAGTTTTATACATTTTTATAAATCATCTAATTCTTCTATATCTCTTAAATCCCTTATGAGGTTCTGGTCACACAAAACACAATATTAAGAAATAAATTCATATTCTTCCACAATCTAAAATATTAATTGTACTTATATAATTATTCTCTCTTTGATAATTTATTACATAATGAATATTAAAAAAAACTATAATAATTCATTACAGTTATCATTATGATGACTCGATCATGATCTGTATATATTTTAGAACATTTACATAAACTAAACATTATATCTCCCAAAAAAACCAAAAACCCTAAACTCAATGGTTTAGTGTCTTTGGATATTAGATAAATCAATTTCTCATTGTACAAGGTTTATTCACCACATCCGATAACCCCATTCAACATGAATTAATATTATACATATTCTTTCATATAGTTTTTGGAGGAATTAGGAAGATATAAATAGGAGTTATTTAATATTATATATGAAGGAAATGATTATAAATGAGTGTTGGAATTAGATAATTCATGCCATATTCTTATCCTTGATACTAATTAAACCCTACATTTTAGGGAAACTGAGTCCTTCTAACATAAAATTAAACTACACAACAAAGGTTCCAATTTATAAAACCTTATACTACCTTTAGTGGTATATCATATGTGAAACATTACCTACATGTGTAATTTATCTTTGTTAAGTTACCTAGTGTATAGTCCATATCCATAAATATAAAATACAGTTAAATGATTTCTTATTTTGAAAACCCATATATACCAGCCTGAGAATAATTTAAAATGAATAATCATTTTTCAATTCCACGCATGAATAAAAAATCCACCGCCTCTGTCAATGATATAGATCTATGTAGGAAATATGAACATATAAACATTATATTTCTTTATTACATGTACCCTTTGCTATGTAGTGACACATAGATCACCTATCATTGTCCCATATTCTAACATATATTTCGTTAATCATTATAAGAACCAAAACTCTAAAATATGTCCAACCCTTTCTTGAGTTGGTGTATTTTAGCATCTACACTCTCCATTCACATCAAGTTCCCCAAGAGATTTTTCTATATAGAATATATCACCAATTATTAGATGATATTTTACCACAACCCATTAAACTAATTGTTCATATTTTTATGACCATAAAATATATTCACCCTTGGTTTAAATTTATATATCTTTAATATATAAATAAAAGAGGCGTAATTAATTTTCTTGTTGGAACCCCATAAATGGAATCTTGATAAAAAGTAAATTCATTACACACTATTCCATTACTTTGTCGGTTAAGAATAAAATTATAAAAAAAAAATATTTAATGACAAACATTTATCAGTAGAAAATATCATATTCATGCTCTTTAGACCCTACTGGTTTTGGAAAAATATAGATATGATATCACTTTCTTCATCAAGTTTGTATAAGCTCTGCTAGTGTTAAATTTTAGTATTTTTTAAAAAAACTCTCTATAATGAGTATCCCATACCATTAAGTTATTGTGTACCCAATTATTTCATATTATATCCCATCAATTTGAGAAAATTATTAATACATGGTTGCGTAACCAATAATGTACTTGAAACCATATTGAATGTAGTTATTCTCTATGAACATACTTCATAAATTTTATGTATAAATCATCAATAAAACAATTAATTATGTTGATATTATTCTTTTAGAATCCAATAATCAAGAGTGGATTATCTATATTGGTTATCCATTTACTATAAATATTTGTATGATTGGTTATGTCAATCTAAATAGACCCCTCTTTGAATGTTGAAAAACATAGTTTTAATTTATCATATTAAGAAACCCATTGGGTTTATTTTGGTATTGATGGTAATGCCCCCCTTAAAACTATGTGATATTTCATAATGGTGTGGAACTATTTTTCATCATTAATAATTGTTGACCTATTCTAATCCATCAGTAATTGTCCTTGATTCATAAAGTTTTATTTTGTGGTTTAAACATTTTACTATAAAACCATTTAGGTGGATTAAAATACCACTATTGTTACACAGTTTTTTATTATACTCACTTTCAAATATATATAATGACATACTATTACTCTACTCTTTCATATCTAAGATAGTATCTCCCATGGGGGCATAAAATCCTTGTCTCAATGATTCATCATGGAAATCCCAAATCATTGATTTGAGAATTTACATTTCTTGAAAATTCATATTTGGAACACATTCCTCATCATGTACCCCTAAATAACATGGAACAATGGTGTGAGCACTATTACCTTAAACATAGTGCACCCATTCCTGGTAACTTATAACCTAATAAAGTGATCCCTATTCACATCGGTTCATCCCACCATTACTAGATAATGTTCCCTTCCATATTGTAAAATATAGTTGAATTTATAAACAATAAATCATTTTTATGATTATCATGATGAAAAAAATAGTTTTCCATAATGTGGTCCATAGTGGCATTGGGCTCTCATTCATGTTAGGGTTTCTTTACATTGGTTTCAATGAAGAATTCATCTGATTTAGTTAATTTTTTTCTCACATTAAACATTTTATATATTGTTATAGCATTCAAGACATCAAAATAAAAAAGTAAAGAGATTGAAAAATAATCATGATGACTACTCACAAAGGGAATGATAAGAAAAATAAGAGTCTCTACATTCTCAGTACGAACCTCACATAGATTATGTAAAATATTGTGTTTTAAAAATTGATATGGTACCAAACATGTTTGGGTGAAAACATAAAAATGTATTTCTAATAAAAAAATTTGTTCTCTATATGATAAGACTCCACTTTAATCAAATTGGGAAATGATAGTGTGATTATAAAAAGTATAAATCTCATGACGACCATAATTTCGACATATATGAAACTGAGTTTTTCGATCTAGGTACTTTGAAAAAAGTACAATTAATATTATAGTTTTGTTCCTTAAATATATCAGTTATGAGGATTTATCTTTGGATACATAGTCATTATCACATGATAATAAACTCTGTGATATATGATCTATTATGCAAAACCTTAATCTATTCAAAGTATCCCACCTTGTGTGGCCTAATTTCCTTTCATGATAACTAGATCCAAGTATTATATTTATTACAAATGTATTTTTATTTATAATTACATAGTAAAATTAAATTTCCCAATATACTATATATGAGACAAATCTACATAAGAGCATTCTAGTTAGAGTTTTTCATCCATAAACTCAGTCTAAAAATCTCCCAATGCAATTTACATGTTTATATATAAGGAAATTTATCAAAAATACATATTAATTGATACATATAAAATTAATAAACATAGTTAAGCATGGGTTTTCTTGTCTAGGATAAACTAAAATTTTTAATTAGACCCTCTCAAAGTGTCACTACCTAAACCATCACTCATTTGTTCTAAAATATGACAAGGTAATCTGATTTTTTTAATATGATTAGGATCTATGAAAAAGGGACCCCACATATTTTTTTCATTATAAGACCCTAGAGTATATGATATTAATTCCTTAACACATTTTATATAGTAAATGAAATATGATATATTCTTTATGGCCTTTAAATTGGACATAGTGGTTTGTGTTATATAGACTAATACTCTTACATAAGATTCAGATATGTGTCAAAGTTCAATGGTGTGTGAAACATTATGTATTTTCCTATACTAATTAAAAACTTAACCTTATTTTAAAAATCAATAGAAGAATATATATTTTCATCTATATATAATCTAGACTTGCTCTTGGTGGATGAGGGCATGTCCGTTGTTTGACCCCATCCGCCGCTCCGTTGTCCTTTTTCATTCTCTTAATAAATGGTCAGAAGCTTTGCCTTTATACATAAAAAAATATATATGAATAGATCTACAATCACAAATCATGCCACAACTACCACCTTCATTGCATAACCTTTCTATTTTTGTATTTGGTCTCGCCATCTTATATTGGGTTTACCGCATTTATTTTCCATGTAGATGAAAAATCACTTAATTTATATAATTCTCTTGTGGATCTAGGAGTCCTTGATTTGATATTCCATATCTGGTGAAATTCCAATTATTAGAGATTCAACAATATAATCACACTAGATATTTATAAATTTGAAAATGTTCTCTTAATTTAAAATAGAAATAATTTTTTTAATTTTAAATGAATTCTATTATAGGGTGGGTATTCATTTGGTATCTTAAAATTCACATCATGAACTTTATAAAATACCTATGATGTGATCCACTCTCAAAGAACACAAGTAAATTTTCATTAAAATATCGTTCCCATTTTTAATGAATACTATAATTAGATTTTAATGATTCACATGACTGCTCACACTCCAAGGGACGAATATCCTTAAAAATGACTCTTAGCCCAGCGATGTGGTTGTAAGAACCAGCCACACAGAGTAGGAATTAGATTTTATACATTGAATATGAAAATGGTGTTGGAACTTTAAAACCTTTTTTTTGTTGGAATCTAGGAAACAATTTTCATCATAAAATACCAATAATAGGGTTACTCAATAGTTACAGGAGTTTTTCTATTTATAAAATTTTATTTGACTGATCGTGGATCCCAAATAAACTTATGCATAAAAAGTTATGACTATTTTAATATTTATTTTTATGAATCTTTCTTAGTGTGGATGTCTTCCCATAGGTCATCATCTCCTAGTCCACATGTATTCTAAAAATAAGAATTTATCCAACACACATAGCCAGATATCCAAAACATTGATATAGTCTACATTTCGATCTTGTATGCCCATCCGTTGAGTCTAACTTGTTCATTGTTACATCCTGACCCGACTGACCTCTAAGATGGTGGCTAGACTAGTGGGTCACATGACATCAAGCGCATCTCCATAAACTCCAGAGGCATCCAACTAGCAGTGAGGTCCTTTTTGTGTCTAAGGGGAAGACTATGCCTTCATAGGTAATATGTATTATAATAGTGGAAGTAGAAAATAACAAATTATAAATAGTGGAAGCATACAATGAATAAACATTAGTAGACTCAATATAAATATTACAACTGAATAATAATAATCATGTGTGTATTCTCACAAAAAATTGTCATTCCATGAGATCTGTCTAAACTGGATGTACAGAAAACATAAAATGATGAACATAGTTATCTAAAAGAAAATAAACAAAGCATTAGCTACATCATGAGAAAGGCTTGGTCCTCTACCCCAATATCCATCCTAATTTCTAAAGAACAATCAAGCATCGGAAGCAGCACACTTTTACTTGTCAATGCCCACAATAATGTAATCTACTCGGGTGTCAATGAAACCAGAGAAGGGTGTGATCTGAAATCCTAATAGGCCGGCACCCATGGTGTCTAAACCTTTCCATTTCACGAAACAATAAAAATGAAGTTTTCCATTATATAAAAATTTCAGATAATTTATTTATGTGCAATGCAATAAATATTTTTCCTCAGGTTCTAAATGGTACCCGTTCCTAATCACCTACTTCAGCCTAAGATAGTAGTCTGAAAGGGTACCTATCAGCAGAATGCAGACACTCACACACAAAAATATATAACTCATTAAAGCAAGGTAAAACATGGGAGAAGTATACCACAATCTTGTGCATTATCTTGAGGCCTATGTCAAGTTTCAGCCAGGTGCACTTCAAAATACCAGAAGAACATTTCAATTCACCAGAGACTGAAATGAACTAATATAAAATTTAAGTGAAAGATTATTAAGGATTAAGGTGAGAGATAAAGTATGATCTCATCCTGAATGTTTCTCTACAGAACATCCTTCAATTTATCCAATACCAATGAGCCTGTCAAACATAATACTTCAAAAGGCCATATATCATCCAAGGCTATCTTAGCCACGTTGCCAACAGATCCATCTCTATGGTCCCTTTTCGAATCGGCGTCACTAATAAGGATTAGAATCTTGGTAAAGTCTTAGTATGGAAAATCCAAAGACATCACCCCCGACACATAATGGAAATAGTCAGGAACATAGGGACTATGTTTGAAGCTTAATATGAGACCCAACTCCTTTTTTCCGTCCTGATTTTAATTAATATTTTCACAGCAGCAGGTATGACATAATCAGAAAAATAAATTCAAAGCATGAAAACTAACAAAATACACACGTGCATCATAAGGTATAAATTAAACATTACAGTATAACAACGTAACAAGGCAGCAAACTATATCAACATCAACATATAATGAACATTTTAAATATATAAAATTTTCATCAAAAAAATTACTAATGATACAAAAATACATTATTGTGTTCAAAGAAAACTATTTATTTAATTTAATTACTATAAAAATTGGTTGTGCAATACCTGCAGCTAATTAAATTTTAAACACGGTTAATAAAAAATTATACCAACCATGTCGGCACCCCCAAAATGGTTTCCAACCTTATTGAAACAATTAAATTAAATTAAATTATGATAACTAAGGCTTTAACAATTAGGAAAAACAAATAAATTAATTAAATTGGGAAAAATTGCACAAAGCCGGTAGGCACCGACTAACAGAAAAATAGTGCATTTTTGTATAAATCGAAATGAAATGGGGGGAGAGCGAGTAGGCACTCAACCTTGTAGTTTAATATGTACATATGATCCATGGTAGGATTTTATTTGACCTTAAACGAAAGAAATAAATGGATTTTTGAAAAACCCCAAAATTAGGTAAAAAGTTCGCGACTAACTGGGCGCAAGATACTCACAGAAAACATACTAATCCACTTGCAAAACCATATCCTTTCTCTTAAGTTTACTACACACTTAATAGTAAAGAAATCAGATGATGGATGGAGGAACACTGGTCTTCCGAAGGAGGAGGAGAGGGGTGTGGCACCTAGGGAGATATGGGGTGCGATGTGAAGGATAATAGAGGAAGAGATGAGAGGAAAAAAAGAATGAATGAAAAGAAAGAAAAAATAATGAAAAGAAATATTATTGAAAAATAAAAGAAAAGGAAAATGAGAAAAATAAATTAAAATATAATAGAATAAAAGGATGGAATGGAAAAACTATAAAATTAATAAAAATAGAAATCTACCAGTTTAGTTATTTTTATATTTCCCATAACCCCATTTTTATTTTTTTCAAAATTTATTTTTATCGTTTATTTATTAATTTAAATATTATTTAAATATATTATTATTCTTTTTTAATCTTTAATTAAATATTTTAATCTCAAACACCTTCTTAAAGTGTGACATGACAATTTTTCATAAAAATCATGTAGTTATTTAATTTAATTACAATTAAAATGGGTTGCACAAAAAGTGTAGTTAATTGAATTGTAAACTCATTTAACATTAAAATATACGTACAATTTCAGAATTCCAAAAGGGGTGTCCACACTTGTTGAAATAATTAAAAAATATTTAAATTAACATAATCAAAGCTACAAAAATTAGGCGAAACAATTAATTTAATTAAATTGGGTAAAATTGAACAAAGCTAGTAGTCACTAACTAACGACATAATGATGATTTTTTTTAAAAACCGCTACGAAATGGAGGGAATGCGAGTAGGAACCCTACCTTGTAGTTATAGAGGACTCTAATATCCACAGTTGTCTATGATTTTACCTAAAACATAATAAAACATAGGATTTTTGAATAACCCAAAAATAGGGTAAAAATATTCTATGATGAACAATTCACATGATACTAAAAAAATACAATTACACTTGAACAAGGTTAGGGTTTTCCTAAGGTTTACATCTCACATGACGGAAAATAAATTGGACAATGGACAGATGAAATGTTGCCTTCCGTAGGAGGAGGAGAGGGGTGAGCCTCTTAGGGGGAGGGGGTGAGACGTGAAGAAGAGGAGAGGAAAAGAGGAATGGAAAAAAAGAAATAAATAAATGAAAGGAAAATTAATGAAAAAAATAAGAGAAAAATAAAAGAAAAGGAAAAAACGGAGAATAAATGAAAAATAAAATATAATAAAAGTTTGGAAAGGAAAATTGATAAAAATATATAAAATGGTAATCTCCCATTTTTAATATTTTAATATTTCCAGAAACCCCATTTCTATTTTATTTAAAAATTTCTTTTTATCCTTTATTGATTTACATGAAAGATTATTTAAATATCTTGTTATTAATTTTCAAACCATAATAAATTATTTTAATCCTAAACACCACACTAATGAATGACATGCCATTTTACCTAAAAATCATCCAATTTTTTAAATTAAATGAAATTCTACCCGAGACCCGCAGCTAGGTGCACAAATGCGCACCCAGGATGCTTAAAGAATTAGACAGTAATAATTAAAAATGGTTTGTACCTGATAATGGCTGGGACGTTAAATTAACTTAGATTGTTTCACATATGGTATCAAATTCTCTAATAAATATATAATAAATGGCTCCTTATTTTTAAAATTTTTATGATTAAAATATAATATAGAGGTATACTAACACTAGTCACATGACCTAGACTCTATGTCCCTCAATTGACCTTAATTAATTATAAATCTAACGGAAATTTATGGGCAGTGGATATAATTTTATTTCACTAAGGTTTTACACAATTATATACTTAGTGAGAGACCAATTCTTCCCATGTTTCTAAAAATAGGGGTAATGGATCCTTACAAGGCCACAAATAGAGTGAATCATTCACCCCAGCCTCTATTACTAAGAGCTCTTCTCATAGACCTCTTCATTGGCTCAATACTCTTCCAATTCTTCTACATGGGTAAACTATTCACAATTCCCCAATAGTGTAAACCCTTCCCCTATGCCTCTACTATGGAGAACCATTTTACTAGTTCTAAACTGTAGAAAAGCCGTCACTTATGCCTTCACTAGTGATAACCCTTCACCCATTCCTCAACAAGGGAAAATTGTTTTCTCAAGACTCTACTAAGGAGAACCCTATTCAGAGGCCACTAACCGGTCAGTCAAATTATCACAGAGGTCTACTTGGGGGAACTCATAATGTAATCCAAAATAAGTTTAACCTTTCACTTAGTCCTCTATTAGGGTGACACCATAACCTATTCCATTATTGGTGAAAAACACATTCTTACGAATCCACAATTGAGAACCCTTTATCCATGCCATCACTCGGGATATCCCTTATGCTATGCCTCAACAAGGGAAAACCATGTACCTAGTTTTTATATAGGTCAAATTATTTTTCCTTTACATAACTTGGGAGAACCAACATCCAATGCATCCACTAGGAAAAAAACTTCTCCTATTCAACATATTGAGAGAATCTATCACCCATGAACGTCACTAGGGAGAATCATTCACCCACAACTAAAACATGTGTGAACTCTTCTCCCATGACTCATACTAGGGAAAAAACATTTATCACCTACCATACTAAGGAATAATTTTCAACCAATTTTGAATATTATATAACTACCCACCCATTTCTTAATTCAATGATACAAATTTTTTAGGCCTCCTCCACATTCCCCTAAAAAAATGATCAATCTGTCATATTTTTTTGAGACCCTTATTCGATCATGTGTTCCATTGATAATGAAAATATCATAGATTACATCTTTAAATTATATAAAGAATAGGGTGATGGAAATATTTTATATTCCTTATAAAAAGTATCCCAATTATGAGGACACCATTTAATCATCCCTTGAATCATGTTTTGAGTGGGAAATCCCATATCCAATCAATTATCCATGAACATCTGATCATCCTCATCATGTATTTTCCTAAAAACATAACATTAACCAATTCATTGACCATGTCAAGTAAATTTCGGTCAGAGACACAGATAATATCCAAAAATGTTCCTCATGTAATACTACATACCATGTTAAAAAAAATTCATGAGTTGAGATATTATTTTTGGTTTCTACTCATGGGGTACTCCTCATGTACAATCCCCAACAGTTCTTCCATTTATGATTTCATCTCAATAATTAATCAACAATTCTAGGAAATTGAAAAAAGGGCCTCCTATTTTTTGTGGGTCTAAAAACTCACCTCCACCTGGGTCACCAACAATACCAAGCACATCAGGAAATATAATTCATCATCCCTACTAAATAACCAATTGTGTTTTTTCATTAAATATATTTGATATTATTTAATTTACTGATTCTCATACAGATCTTAAATCATGTGGATTTATAGGTTTCAGATGATAACTTCATTAATTTTAAGTTGATGAATCATGGTATGTCCCAAGTGAATCTACTTTTTCATGTTACCATGAATCTAAAAAATAGGAAAAAATAATAATATCCTCTCCCTTTAATTAGGAACCATTTTAAAAAGTAATCATCCTCATGAATCGAAACCACAAATTTAAAAATAAAATCAAAACCAAACACCTTCTTTATTACAACTCAAATATTAATCATACACCCACCAATTAACATACAAACCATTATAGACGATAATAAATAAAGAACATAAACAAATCAATCTAAAAAATTTAGAAAATAATGATTAAATTAATATATGGGAATTATGATAACTTTTTTGAATTTCACTTCTATTTGTATTCCATTTATAAACTATGGTTACATAAGACGTGAACTAGTGGATAGACAATCCCCCATTGCTTTTTCTCATATTTATATTGACTCTATTATCTGATCGAAAAATATTTGAGTCTCAATAATATACATCTCAACATAATCTAAAAAATTTGATTCAATATGATGATACCTTTGAATCTTTGTCCTGTAAAAAATGTTATCTATATTATCAATTGGTGAATACATATTTAACTAGTAATTTACCTTCACAATGATCTCAAATACCCTTAATTTTCCCAATTATATATGGATATAAATTTATGTCTCGACCAAACCTATCCTACCTATAACAGAGTTTATCTTAGAAACACATGTTCACTAACCTCAAGATTATAGGTCTTACCCATTGATCATATTGTGAATTTTGAAAATATTAAATAACATTCCTTCATTCAAGAATTCAATGTACCTTCTATATATTTCATTCCACCAAATTTTGATGAATAATTACTATCTATCCTATCATTTTCAAACAAAAATGAAATATAAGGAAAATCAAACAATAACAAGAAAAATTTTATAACATTGTAAAAATAATAATAATAATTATATGAAAATTAAATTTGAGGTAAATTTTTCATTAATAAACCGAAAAAATCCAGAACACATGCATGTAACATATCCTATATCATATGGATAGTTTGATTGGACAAAAAATTAATTTTAAGATGAAAATAAATATTGAGGTTTTACATAGTGACAAAAAACAATAGTTTATTTCTTAGCTACATTTTAAATAAAATATATAGATTAAAGAGTATCATTTTCCAAACCACATTACATCAAAACCCATCATTCACATACTACCTCAAAAAATAATCCATTAAACTCAACTTTTTGAGTGATTGTAAATCTGATACGTTTTTATATTGTCTACAGTCACCCACATAATGAAACATCCTATAAATAAAATAGGACAAATATTATTGATATCTATTGATATATCCTTCCACTTATGTTGATAAAATCGAATGGACGTATTGAACTATAAGAATATATATTCTCAACATTAACCTTGTAATATAAAAATAAGAGACACGAATATAATGTAAAATAACTTTATTCATGGGAATAATAATTGACTCTTCAATGATTGGAAAATTCCTAAAATATTATGAATTTTTTCAAGGGTGCTATATGGAAGTCATTATGGATTTAATATTGAATTTTGAGTGAAACAATGTTATTCCCATTTAATAAAACTTGAGGATGATTGTAATATGAAAAGGTCATAAAATAACCCACAATGAAATTATACTATATCCACATATTCACATTTTAATTTTTTTATCCATGAATCCTTCAGATAATGCATCATATAATAATGAACTATCTACTAGGGTAGGTAATTTTAATAAATTTATATCAAAATTATAAAATGATTCTCATGCTAGTGTGTCAACAAGATTTCAAGCATACTACACTATTTGTAAGTGTATTCCAAGTAGTAGTGTGGGTTGGAATATTATATTATAGAGTCTCCATCCTTGATATCACTTCCCCAAATTATAATATTCACCTAGATAACTTCTAGAATAGAAAAATCGTGTTTTCAAATAACAATATTGCTATCATAAATCCAAAAAAAGTAAACATATATCATGCTATAAGAATTCAATATACAAAACATTCAATTATACTTCCAAATATAATAAAAATATATATGATCACAAAATAGAAGAAAATACAAATTAGTTACTTATATAATTCTCATTCAATGTAAGATAAATATATCTTAGTTGGATTTGACCTTCTGATGATAATATAAACCAACATATATGTGTGTATGAAAGGGGGAAAATTATTATATGAATCATAAGATGGTATTTAGGGTCGTTGTGTGCTATATAAAACATAGGAAACCCAAATATACCTAATGAAATACATATCTGATAATGTTGTCAGCTCATTCTATAAACCATAACATATACCATATCAGTCATAGTGAAGATTTATACCTTGTATAACCCTATACTCACTTACTCAGGGTAGGTTCCCATATCAAATCATGATTTTATCTTACCATATCTTGACCACTACACTATTAATTAATATCGGATCCCATACCGATCCTTTTCCTCTACCATATCACTCTCCGTTGACCCTCCTAAAAACCCAAATTTCTACCTCCTCATTATGGGTATGTTCCCTTGCTAAATTGAGTCCACTACCCCCAAACAACATGTTTGTTTTTTCCTAAGTCATCAATAATCAGCTTTTAAAATATGAAAGGTCCTCATAAAAATTCAATAATAACCAAAATTCCATACATACATATCATCATAAGGATTAGTTAATATCTCATAACATAGAACTCAAAAACATAACATCAAACTGTTAAAAGTGGCCAGTCTAATGTTTGAAGCATTATATAATCATCATTCGTGAAAACTACAAACTATACATAATGAAACTTGAAGAATATATATTTCATATCACTATAGGAAAACATAAGAAGAGAAATAACATAATGATCCTCAGTCAATTACCTTGTAAGAAATGAATAATAAGATCCCAATAATATTACAAGACCCATTGCATTTAGAACGTGATGGTTAACCCATTACCCTATCCATATCACTCATGGATGGGAGCCATTAGGTTCCATAACTGAGACTCGACCTCAAATCAGTAACACCAACCCATATATGAGAACCCATGGTGGACCTACCTCTGAGGGGTTTTATTAAATCATATCATTAACATGTTAGTTCAATAAATTCTTTATCCACCAAATTACTATCAGGATTATGATAGAAATTTTATGATAAATGAATATATTCCACAACTTCTTATAAACATCTTCCAATGTTTTTGGAGTCATTCATGTAAAACAAACATCATTCACATATAATATATCTAATAACAGATCTAAAATTTCATTATCACTAGGAATACCATATCATATCCTCCTAAAAAATCCCAAATAACTTAACCAATTCATTTCATCATCCAAGGCTATGACCCACCATTATTTTGTATGGTGGGGGGTAATCCAAATGAAAAATTTGATATATGATTATTCCACCAATCATCCATAGACCTTGGCCCCTCATTTCTAGTAACTATCCATCAAATAATGTAGCATAGGAAACAAAAAACTTATTTTATTCCCTAACACCCATTTTGAGACTCTCAGAAACTCACCAAACATATAAACCCCTTTAGGGATTTAATAATTGGTATACTTTAATTTTCTTAACTTGTAGAGAAGTAATGTCCCTATTATTAAGAGGCATTAAGATACGACAATATTCACTTATGAACACAAGGTCCCTATATAATTAACATTAACCAAAACCATTTGTAAGAATTATAGATTGTTCCTAAAAAATCATAAGACTACGTATTATGTGGACCAACAACATTTCAATTGGAGTTACCATCCTTATCCATGCTCATGTAAGCCTCATCAAGGCTTCTAAAAGGCTACATAAACATCTTGCTCATCTATATGAAGACTCTACACATAAAAAATTAATTATAATATTTTATTTTTAATTAATTAATTCAAAACAAAAATAATAATACAAAATCTCAAATATGAAACCAAGAAATGTTGAGATTTTGACAACGATGCGCCTAAGATCCATGAAACACTCCTGACAACCCCTAACCAAAAAATAATTATAAATTAATCAAAAATAATATTCCCATTAAATATATTTAAATCCAAACCACTACAAATATACGGTGGATGGAAGATCTAAATCTAATAGAAAATAGTTTGTGTTCATTCATTACTCTTTATTTTCCCCCATCCATCACTTGTAATAGCCTTAAGGTATTAGATTATTCCACCATGCTATAGTGGATTTTTTACTCATAAACTATCTTATAGACATGAAAAATAAGTATAAAATGTGAATGAATGATAACATTATGAGTAATATGGGACCACACCAATAAATATTATTGAAAACAATGTCTATATAACTTTTCATTAAAGGAGACTTCATAGGGTAAGATTGTAAAAATAATAAGGGAATTTCCAGCTAAAAATTTCTTTTTCTTGGCCCACACGTGTGGAAGGATCAAGGAGTCATGATGGTGAAATAACCACCTTTATCCCAAAAAAATAATACCACCCTAGAGATTAGTTAGTACTTGGGGAGGCTATACTAGGTACCCATCACTCTCTTGAATACATGGTAATATAATACTGGGTACCCTCCCTTACCTGTTCAGGTGCCTAGGGGGACCTTATTTCAAAATTTAGTAACAAGACCACCACAAACATAATCTAATATTATCTTAATCACCCATTACACTTACTAATCCTACAGATAAAATTAAATACCACTCCCTGATATATCTATACACCAAAAAGAACAAAAAAATCCAAATTCTCATATAACCACTGGCTCTAGGACCAAAAAATAAAATTTCCATTAAATTCCAATATACTATAAAATGGTTCCCCACCCTAAAAGAATCCAAAAATGTTTCTTGATATATGATAAAGAAATAATAATATAATTCCACTGACATTTTCCAATTACAAATTGAACTGTATGTATCTCACAATCAAAATGCTCATCTCTGATACACAAAATTCCATTGAAACCCCAATATGGTATTTGAAACACATACATCATACCTAACATGATGCAACATAATAAATTTATAATTTAAAATATCTAAGACTGTAATGAAATTCAATATAGTCCTCTACATGATACCCTCACCTAAAATAACCATTCCTTACATTATAGTACTCTATCACATTATGTAGATTATTATACCTTAACATTTGATGGTATTTAAGAAACAAAATAACACACATTAAATTAGAACCTGAATCTCAGTTTTATTCTATATCTATATCTGCAATCCAAACCAATCCACCACCATACTATCTTTACAAGAACTACCGATCCCTTATCCTATGTCACTCTTAGATAAAACACAAAATTACATTTGATTCATCATCTAAGAAACATAATCTCTATTATCACTATAACTCAATTTAAATTTTAGTTTTTACCAAGAAATTATATTGAATTATTTAGTATACACAATGTTATCACAATAGTATCTCTTCCACTTATCTAATAGTTTCACCACTATTGTGACAATTCCCAAATGAGGATCATACACCCATGATCAATAACATTGTTCCTAACATTTGATTATATTTATTATAATCCTAATAAAAAATATAATTCATCTCAAAACCCATTTTCTTGTTAAGTACATAATGTAATGAAATCATGGAACAAAGTCACTAATACACAATCCAAGGATAAAGACACCACCTTCTACCTAAACTGAGATCGCCTAAATTGTAGTTTTCTCACCTAAATAGTAAAATACTAACTCATGACAATATGGATATCCTTATATATTCATTCAAACAATGACATAGATATTTCTTATGATCATATGTGTGTAATTATTCCAATGTTATTCCCATATCGTAAGAATCAAATTAATCAATCCACATGTCTGATTCTATGAAACCACAATGAATTTAGCTATGGTCATCTAATGCATCGATTATCTATTACACATCCCCAACACCTCGATTAATATTCCTCATACCAGATTATATCATTACCATCTACCAATATTATCCATCTTTTAGTCATTTTTTAAATTTATCCACACATCTTACCATTTAAATCCTCATAGATTACATATCACTCCACATATGGAACAAAATTAATATTACATTGGTACCTTAAGACACCAAATTGTTATGTGTCTCACTAATCTTCTCATATATTCTGATCATATATAAACTAAAAAAACACCTTACCTCAGATCAAAAATTATGCTGATAAAATTACAAATACACTAGAGTCTTCTGACTCACCATAATGTAGATGAGAACTTGCAGTCCTCACTTACATTTCCTTATCAATGCACCTTTTGGTCTCTCTTGGGTCCAAAATAATTTCTTACTATTATATACATTATGTTCCCAAAACTCCACATAAAAAAATAGATCACTTGTAACTAACATACCCATTATTCAAAATTATTTACCTTCACTCATGATATTACATGGGTACTATAACACACATACATTTTAAAATAAAAACATTTAATTTAATATCATTTGTGTAACTGAACACAATTCCTTAGAGAAAAAATTACTCCCAGAGTCTTTATGATATATTTATTTTTAAATTATTTCAATAAGTTAAATATATTGTATTACATGAAATAAAAAGATTATATTGTGTTACATGGAACACTATGTTTAAATCATATTTCATGTGACATTGTTATTAAAAGAAATTTGGAATATTATTAAAATTTTATAATTTAACGTGATCGGTATAACCTAGCCATTAGAATGGCGGGTATAAATAGAAATAACTAAATTTTGGGGATATAAATTTTATCCATTTTTATAATTTATTTATTTATTAAATATAAAATAATAATCATTTAAATGAATTTTTTTCTAAAAACTATATTTTTTCTAAAACATAGTCTATTTGTAGCTTATGCACTAAATTGAAAAATTATTTTTATAACAATTAGAAAATTTATTTCAAAAAATAAATAATATATTTTATATAATAATATCATATTTATACAAGAGTGAATTGTTGGGATTTTTTTGAAAATTATCAATTTATGATGAATAATGATATACTCTGAATTTTAATTTAAAACTACCTTTTAATTTAAATTATATATATAAATAAATTATATTTTAAATTGGTTTTAAATTAATATTGGTCAAATTTAATATCATATAATCCAATTTATACAATATTAACAATTTTTATATTGTTTTTTATTTAAATAATTTGAAACATCAGATCATTTTCCCTTTAAAACCTCGCTTTAAAATCACTCTTTGTTATTGATTTTATATTAAAAATTTTCAATTATGTAAACTGAACATGGAAAAATTTATTAACTATTTATAATGAGTATAGTTTTTATTTCATAATATGATTAAATTAAATTTTTAACAAAATTAATTGTGTAAACAGGAAATATTAATTATCAGGTTTAAGGCCAAATTGAATTATAGAATGCATAAACTAGGAAAATAGAGGTTAAAATGACATAAAATATTTTAAAACCCAATTTTAGGGACATATTTCCACCTAATATATCATAGTTTCGATAATAATTCAATTTTGAAACATTTTTAAAGATAAAAACTTGTGTATCACTGAATCATTTTAAAAAATTACAATTGCACCATTTACCTCACTTATAATACGCCAACACATTTCATTATTTAAAAAATAATAACAATTTGGTTTAGCCGAGACCTAATAATTTAAATTCAAAATCAAAGGAGTTATGAAACACATAGTTTATACATATTGTTTTCTAATCAAGTATCTACAAATGATATTCTAATATTTTTCCCAGCTACCTATATTAAACCTTGAAAAACCCATCAAAAAAATAGATCGATCAATGAATCTATAAATTATTCAATGAAATAATTTTATGTTTTTAATAGATGAGTTTCCTTTAAAATAATAAATCATTCATTAAGGAAAAATCAACAAATTAATAGTTATATTTTATAAAAAATTAAAGCAAAGAATAGATTCTAAAATTACCAAAAATGCCTGAAACAATATTTAGGTATACATACATTTGAAACACCATTTTTGAAATGAATTTAGATGTAAATATCTCACCCACATTAGTGGTTTTAGAGATTAGAAAAATAAAAAATGTTTCGAAACATTTATTTTGATGGAATTTAGTGGTTATATTTTTTAAATGATTCTATAGAGTTTGAGGACTAATTTGATGGATAAATAAGATCTTGGAGGAAGATTATGTGTCTAACAACTATAGATGCCAATGACTCATAATTAGTCAACACTGGATGAATTAAGAGACCTAATCAAAATATACATTCTACCATTATAACCCTATTTTTCCAGTGGGATCTAGATAGAACATTGGTTCTATCTAGTTTCCACATTCTAGATATTCACTTCCATCGTCTATCATATGGAACTATAACATAGAAAATATATATTATAGAGGGTCCCACATGTATCAATTTAACAATTAACGACTCAATTAAAACCCTTAACACCACCATAAAGTTCATAACCCTATCATATGTAATAAATATACTATAATGGTTCATGTATGTCCATGGATAACATAAAGAGAACGTTCGAGATCATTTTTCTTCATTTTCCTCACACTGAAACTAAATTTTAGTCATATCCCTCTTTATATCACTCACTCTTATTGTATTTTTATTGGAGTATTGTGATTGAGCATGAAAGTGATCCTACAAAATTAGCTGAATATTTTTTTAATTTTTTAGGTTCACACTACTTTGGGGGAGTGAGAGGATAGGTGTTCATTTCATTTAAAGTGAGTGAGACTGGATTCTCACTACCATTTAGTGTGAGGGGGATAGGTGATCACTACATAATTGTGATGATGATTGGGTTTTCTTGCTACAAAAACTAAACTTCAAGGTCCTTCAATTTTTAAATAGGTATCTTTTTAAAATTACTAAAATGAAATGCTTTGTTTTTATTGTTATAACCATTGTAAATAATGGTTTAAAATAAAATATCTCAAGATATTAAGGGAAGGTGTAGATTAATAAATCCCATTTTTATTAAATAAAATATAGTTTATCAAACTGTAAATTGTATTTTATTTGTTTCCTCTTTTCTAACATAATTTTTTTCATGTGCCACATTATTTTTAATATTTAACATCACTATTTTTATCACAATAGTTGTTTCAATTTATCTCAATAATTTCTAACGTGTATCTAATTTTAAGAGGAAATATTCCACCACTTACCATCTTTATTTCATGGTGAATTCTTACCTCATGGAGCACATGACACTTCAGTAATAGGGTTGTTAATCCATTCCATGGAATTTGATGTATACTTCCACATTAGTGGTTTCCATTAAAATTCAACAACATTAGGTGGCATAAGATATGATACCGATGTTGGTTTCGGGTGGTAGAGGCATTAAATTTTTATGGTGATAATGGTGGTTCGAGCTACTATGGTAGTGATGGATGATCAAAGACAGTCACATTGAGTGGCATAAAAGATGTGATAGTTGGTTTTAACTATAGGGTGTCACAGTTTGAGGGAGGAAAATGGATAGGTCACAACGGTAGCAGGGCACAGATGATCCCTGGACTAGCCTTTGGTCTACTTAATTGGTTTTTGTGCTTGGTTCATAGAGAAAACTTCTATGTATTATATCATTGTATATAATATAGAATTTGTGCCACATGTTTTCATCCTTATTAACATAATTTTATAGTATATTTAATTACATAATAAACATTTTCTATACCCTATAATCTTATATTAATTTCGATTTAAATATTTATTGTAGTGTTTAAAACACAAGAGATAGTTATAGATAACCATGTTATGTAACAATTCCAGGTAATTTCCATTTATATACATTTACACAACTGTATGTAACCCTCTATAGAAATATTGATTTGTAAATATCATATATATATATATAACACTGTAATATTTTAAGGGATCAAATTATGTTGTATAAGTCAATTGTCACATTGATGTATTTTAATTTTCACTCCAAAAAATAATTAAAACCAAAAAAAGGAATCAACCCAACAAAATAACAATTTGATAAAAAAATATAAATTATATTAAATAAAAAAGTAATTAAATAACAAAAATTACTTTGGAGATTCCAATTATTTATTTTTTAAAATATTTAACTCATAAACACATTGAGTCTATGGTAATAATTATTTGAAACATTAGAAAAAACCTTTTTCTGTTATAACATTAACATTAATAGATTTCACAAATCATTTTTTAATAATATAATGGTGATAAATATATTTAAAATAAATTTAAAAATCAATCAGGGTCTTATTGTATGTTTTTGAAGGAAATTGGATGCAAAAACCTACCTCAATGGTATGTAAAAAAATATAACAATAATAATTTGAAACAAGAGGGTCCAAGGTACACTTCACACATATTATATTAAAAAAATATATAACAATTGTTAAAAAACAAACCTTTTTTTTTAAATAACTATTTACGACAAGTCAGGGAAGAATAATTGGGAAGGAAAGGGAGATGAAGGAAGAAAGACACTTACCTAGGAATGAACCAAAAAAACATGAAGAATAAACCACAATATAGAGGGGTGGAGGATGAGAAATTTCCACGACCCTCTCTCTATGAGGCGACACAAGAATTGGGGGATAAATAACCCCATTTTATCTTTTAATTTGAAATTTCAGAAGAGAAAAAAATTTCATTGTTTTGGGAACATATCATTTTTCGACCGCATGATTTACCAAACCATGTACTTACCATCCACCTTCCACTTGGTAGAAAAACTATCCCCACACAGCTTGAGAACATAGTTTAAGAAACCTTATTCTAGATATAGGAATTAGTGTTACAAAATATTATACAATCAGCCATAGTTTTTTCATGGTTCATATTAGCTGATTCATTCCATGTCCCTACTCCTAGACACCGGGAACACTCACATGGTTTCCCATGTGTATAATATAGTCTTGACTCAAATGTATACTACACATTAGAGAGAAATAATGTGGGAATAAAATAATTTTAAATACCATTTTATAATGTTATTAACATGGTTTCCATTAAATAGTGTTCACTAACTATGGATAAAGGAAAATATTTCCTAAAATTCTGAAAACTGAAAAAAATAATTTTTTAACCTAAATCTCAATGAAAATATCAACGAACAGTAAAAAGTAAAAATAAAAAAAGTATAAAAATCATTGTTTAAAATTTATCCCTAACATAACACCTAATAACTCTATACATTCAATAGAATTTAAATAATCCCAGTCACAAATATTCTTCCAAACAAAATATATTGAATAAAAATGAAATATAAATGTTGTTACAAACCACAATGTGATTATTAAATCCATATTTCACAAATAAATAAATAAAAGGGAAATAAAATATAGTTCTAATTTGTATATCCCCAAAATATGTAAATCTAGTAAAATAGTGATTTATCGGGGAAAAAAATTACTGGGACCATCATCAAACACAATAAAGACTTCTAACAGAAGAAACTGAAATGGACCACACAACCAAAACACAAATTATAATTCCATAGCATTCATGTCTCTGATAAATTAATGGATATATAATCACTTATGTGTTCCCATATATCAAAGAAAAGAAAATTTTAAAAGAAAACTAGAAAAAAGGGATATAAGATTCTAAGGGTTATCCCAAAATATTAAATATAATTGTACTCAGATTATGGAGTTGTCATGGGATTCTCTCTCTTCTTGAGATATCTATGCCCATAAAAGATATTAAAAAGACCCAACCACCCCTAATTATTTCATGTCTTTAGATAACTAGTTATTTAAAGACCATATTATAGAAACTGACCAAACTATGAGCATAGTAATGAAGGCTTCTTTTTTGTAGAACCAACAAAAAATGAACGAGAATCTAAAAAACGAAGTTCCTATGGATTATAATCATTATTAGATAGAGAACCATCATTAAGATTAGGGGATATGGGTCAACCAACCATATGTATTTCCTCTAAAAACCAAATCAACTAAAAACAAAACATCCACCCACTCTTATAAATTTAGACCAGACGTGGGAAGCCAATCACTATTATCTAGTGGAATACTCTTTAAAAATACATGATACTTTAATGAGACATGTTATATAATATTATTAGATAATTTTTAATGATCACAATAAAATGTAATATGTTCCTTAGCTATTTTTTTACCTTGTCCAGTTCCCAAATCACCCCACTTTCATCACCTTAACTTCCATACACAGAAACCACTAAAAATGTGGGATTTAATAATTTTATGGTAATTCCACCACAAAAAGAGTATTAATGATCATCTTAAATTGATCTAAACCTAATACCTTGAATAAAAATGGGATATAACTATCCCTAAATGATTTCATAGTTTCATGACACATTTGGATAACATGAATTTTTCTACCCACTTTGTAGAATCTTATAGACCTCAGTCACTATGAAATATATGAAACTGGTGAACAAGTCATTGATACGCCACAATCGTAGGATTATGGGTACCAATATCCCTCGAAAGAGACATATAAAAAACCCTCATAACCTTTTTAGATACCATTATATATATAATATAAAAATATTATACAAACTTTTTATGGAATCAATCCACAATCCAAACCCAACAAAAAAATTTATTCATCCCAAAAGTAAAATACCACAAAAAATGTCAAAAAAATTAAAATTATTTGAAAATATATTATTTTAAAAAACACTATTTCAATTTCAAATTCCAAATCCCAATTTAAAATTTATTTTAAAATCTCTAAAAATCATATTTCAAATATAAAGTGTAACATCCCAAGTAAGTAATGAATAATAGATATTTTTATCTATGTCTATTAATGATTAAGATAGTGTTATAGAGGCTTAAAATGAAAATAAATACAATCTTATGCATGGAATACACTAATATTCTTAAAAGATTGTTTTAGAGCCTTTTGATGGCAAACCATTTTTGATTCTATATTTTGACAATTTTATAGACTATGTTTGTAAAAATAAACTTATTCTTTATGATTGGGACATCAAAATTTACCTTGTTTGAATTTTTGGTATTTTTCTGACAATGTTCATTTTTTTAATGAATAATGAAAAATACTGCATTTTACATCAAAACTTCTTTTTAACCTAATTTATTTATATGATTAGATTATGTTTTGAATTTTTTTTAAAGTGAAATTAGAATATATTTTTACCATTTTATCCAATGGTGGTCATTGGAATCAATTTCACTTTGAAATTAGACTTAAATTGGTGTCAATCTTTTGATACTTATTGTTTTGTAAAAACACGTTTTTTGCTCTGGCTGTGGGAATTAATTATTAAATTAATTAATGTGACTTATATGATTTTAATTTTGTAATATAGACTTCATTTTTGAATTTGGAATATCAAATATAGCTTAGGGTGAATTTTTGGTAATTTTCTGAAAAACTCCAATTTTTGATGAATAGTGAAACCACTAAGTGGTAATCAAGCAAACTGATTTTTCAGTTAAATGAAAGTTTACCACTAATGTGTATTTAATTTTGAAAATCCGACAAACATGGTTGTCATTAAGAAGTAAAATATGGTTCAATGAGATTAAAATAATTTTTTGGTGAATAGTAACTTATTAAGTTTTTAATCGTGATTAGTGGTAATTAGTGTAGTTGAAGGTATAAATAATGCATTAATAAAATGAAATGACCAAGACACATGTCCCAACCTTATTGTTTGTGTAATGGCCGACCAGGAAAAGCCATGGGTCAACTTGGGGACCCCATGGATACATTTTGGTTGGGAAATGACATAAATAACTTTTTATTTAATGTAAAAGTAAAAATGACACAAACATAATATGTTTTACGAAAATAATTTTTACATGGGGTTATAAAGATCAGATTTTTTATTATAAATAGTCATTGGAAATCTAAAACGATTTTCTACATCATAGTATTTTTTTTTGATTTTTAGACATTAAATAAATTAAATTATTTATGACATAATAATGATGCAGCGATGACATCATTATTTGACGATTTAAATAAAATGGAAAGATAATGTAAAATCTATGAACTAAACATGTCCAAAACTTATTGGATGAGTGGATTTCAAAGACTTATCACCTTATCCACGAATTATATCAATGTGGGACCTTTTAAAACCGAAAAACATTTTCAAATAAAGTAATATTTCTTTACTTTCCAAAAGTGCCCCTCCTCTCCTCTTATAAAAGGCCCCCACCTCTACCTCATTTCACACACTCCTCAAGCCTTTGTCTCGGCCAAACCCTGCCCATTTACTCTCTCCGCATCCCTAGCCTCATCCTAGAAGATTCCATTTGGGATGAATCCTTTCAAAGGAAGCTTTTAGGCTCAAATCAAAAGGAGTTATAATTTTTAAGGTAATTCATTCTCTCATGTTCATTTGTTTTATTTTGCTTCTCCAACCCACTAAACTCTTTTTATTTACTTCTTTTGTAACAACACCAGTATATTAAATATACTAGGATGTTTTTATAAGATATATTTTAGCTACACACTCACACAACTACATCAAATGGTTAAAGAACATACGGTTTCCGTGGATGGCAAAATTCTGCCTCCCGAAACGATGATTGTTCAATACTCATTTAACACCTTCAAAGGTGGCCATTATGATGTAACTATTTTTATATATGATATATTATATGTTTATGTTTTCCTTAAACTTCTGTTTTTCATTTTGGGCATACCTTTATGGTTTCCATTATGGGTAAACACGATATCTTCATTTTAGGAAGTACGGACTACCGCCCCCTGAAAGAGATTTGATTCGTTAATACCATATGTGGGATGTTTAAAGGATAAAGTTAATGATATTATACATTTTATTATACTGGAATTATAATATACTCTTATATCATTACGATTCCATTCCAGAAAATATGAAATAGAAATGGAAGTAGCGTTCATGCGTACGTACGGCATACCTTCTCCATGAACGGTGCATTTCATTTCTTACCTCTAAATGTGATGTAATATTATAAATACATGTATATGATGAATATATATGATATATATGTTATCCAAATCATTAATATCATTCTGGATATAACGAACCTATGACCAAATTAACAACATGTATGTGTAAGAAGTCTATTTTTGACTTAAGAACCAAATACCGACAAAATAAACATTATTAACTTAACTGATTACATGATGTTCATAACATGGTATAAAAGGAATAATGAACATGAAAAAGGTTCTTAAGCAAGTAGAGATTAACTCAAGTTTATTATTCAGGAGATTAAAGAACGGTCGGGTCAAGTCGGATACGAGGTATGGGACTTCGTCTCAATCTCCTTTCATTGAGGCATATTTTATTTTATACACAACTTTCTTTTATACGATGTATATACCCCTTTGACTTTTACGTTTATTCAAAAGGAATATTTTTATAGGAAGCGTTTACTAAATGACAAAAGGGAATGTTTTTGTCGTACGTATGCGGCGACAACGACTTCTCCACCGTCGTGACCGTTATTTGAGTTTCGGCTTCCTCTACAAGCCATACCTTCTTTTTAAAAGAAAAATAAATACCATGTTTTACTTTTCTTTTATTTTGGTATTGAAAATGGTTTTCATAATGTTTTTATATCAATGTGTTGTATTGATATCTCGTGATTGAAATGTGGAAATTTTATGTTTCCTTTATGCATGTTCTATGTGATATGATTATGTTATGGTTCTTGGGCATTATTATGAAGACGGGTGGTTCCGTGATAAACTAAGGGCGGGTGAGCCCGTTATAGCTCTCCAATGCATTGGGTAATGCGAAGGAGTGAAACTTTAAGGTTTCTCCGAAGAGATTTTAGGGAATATACTGTGATGGGTATTCCAAACGTAACCAAGAGGGTTAGTCCCTACATAAGAATGTTATGAATGCCTCAAGTTACCTTTATGTCTTCTGATTTCTATGATTTATTCATGATTTTATGAGGTGTGTTAAAGTGACTATGTTTTATGGGTAAAGTATGATTTAATTCTTATGTATATATGAACTCATGTTTCCTTTCCATGTTTTTTTATAACCCATACTGAGTTTTTATGCTCATCCCAAGTTTTTGAAATGTTTTTCACAGGTCAAGGGAATGGTACATGATAAGATGATAGTGTCAAGGATGTGTCAAGAAATAATCCATGTTTTATTTTAAATGTGTTTCCATTGATGGGAATGAAGAATACTATCTTTATGTAACCACTTTGTTTATATGTGGAATGTAATGCAAGTTTTATGATCTAATTCTCTAAAACTCTAAACCCGAAAAGATCCTCAATGCGTAATCTTGTAATAACTCAAGATTAAGTAATGTTTAAGGGTGGGGCCTTATAGTTGGTATCAGAGGTCGGTTTAGATAACTTTAGGAGTTATAATTCTATTAAATGATTATCCAAGAATATTTTTTTTCGAAATGATATAGCATTTAAAGATTACCATGTTGCTTCAGCTAAGACATGTTTGTTCAGAATGGTTTTCCGCAGAGGAAATAGGGAAGCAGTGCTAGGAAGGCATAAAGAAGGAAATAACCTTCCGAATCAGCATCCAGAATTGGTCAGAATTGGAACTGAACAGTTTGTTGCAGTAATGGTGCAGTTGACTCAAGCGATAAATGGCAGTGGTATCCATGCACGAGATCAGCCAGAACAACCGCAGAGGAACATGTTAGTGGTGGAACATTTCATGAGGCAACATCCACCATCATTCAGAAAATCATCTGACCCTGTGCTAGCTGAAGGGTGGATTAAAGCACTGGAGAATATTTTTGATGTCATGGGGTGTTCAGACAATCCAAAGGTTAGTCTTGCTATTTACCGTTTGGAGGGTGAAGCAGATCTGTGGTGGTCTATGGTTAAAAATATCAGGGACGCCGATGAGATTGATGCTCCTGACTGGGATGAATTCAAAGGTATGTTTCTTGAGAAGTATTTTCCTAAGGCTGTTCAACTTAGGATGGAAAAGCAATTCTTGGAATTGAGGAAAGATGAAGACTCGGTGGCTGCCTATGAAGAAAGGTTCACTCGATTGGCAAGGTATGCTCCAAATTTTATCCGGGACCTTGATAGTAAAATCAATCGTTTTTACTCAGGATTAAATCCAAAGTATCGAAGGTCATTAGATTCTCGTGAGTTTAAAAGTTATGAAAAGCTTGTTCGATGTGCTGAGAAGGTGGAAATGGAGTTTGCCGATGACCAAGTTTTCTATAACAACCAACAGAAGAAGAGGCCGAGGTGGCCGGAGAAAGGTAAGAATTCTTCAAAAAAGTCTGATGGTAAGAGAACTAAGTTTCTAGTTTGTGATAAATGTGTCAAAAGGCATGCTGGGGAATGTCTTCGGAATTCTGGGAAGTGCTACCGATGTTGTAAGATGGGATATAAGGCTCGTGATTGCACTGAAAAGGATCAAGGTGAAGGTAAGAACAAATTTGATTTACATTTAGTGAAATGTTATAAGTGCAATGAGATGGTTCACTATGCAAACGAGTGTCCGACAAGGAGCTTGAGTGATGGGAAGCAGTTAGACTACAAGCAGAAAGGGGTGGTGAAATCCTTTGCAACTACTTCAGCAGATGTTGGGCCATCAAATGAAGTTGTATCAGGTACTTTGTTTGTTTTTTCAGATTATGCCAGTGTGTTGTTTGATTCGGGGTCTACACATTCTCTCATCTCTGAAACCTTTTCTAGTAAAATGGGAATACCATCTCAAGAAATGACTCCTGAACTTTTGGTAAAAACACCTTGGGGAAGTGTCGAGGCAAGAAGAATTTATAAGAATCTTACTATCCTTATCTGTGGAAAGAACCTACTTGCAATCCTTATTGTTCTACCTAAAGTAGAGTTTGATGTTATCCTGGGTATGGATTGGCTCTCTATTTATCATGCTATGATTGACTGAAGAGCTAAAGAAGGTTCTTTTCCGAATGACTTTCAGTTTGTGTACAAGAATGAACCCTTACTGTTGATAACATATCAAGAGGCCGAGAAACTTGTAAAAGATGGAAATGAATGTTACCTTGCACACGTCGTTGAAAATAAAGGAACTGTTCAGATTAATGATCTACCAATGGTAAATGAGTATCCGTATGTTTTTCCTGATGAGTTGCATGGAATAATACCAGATAGGGAAGTTGCGTTTACTGTTGACTTAGTTCCTGATGCTAATCCAATTTCAAAACCCCCTTATCGAATGGCACAAATTGAACTTTTAGAGTTGAAGGAGCAATTGCAAGATTTATTAGAGAAAGGTTTCATTAGACCTAGCACATCACCATGGGGTGCTCCTGTTTTATTTGTTAAAAAGAAAGATGGTTCTATGAGACTTTGCATTGATTATAGAGCCTTGAATAATATCACTGTTAAGAACAAATATCCTTTGCCTCATATCGATGATTTGTTTGATCAGATCCAGGGAGATCAGTTTTTTTCAAAGATTGACTTGAGATCGGGGTACCATCAGTTGAAGGTAAAGGAGGCAGATATTCCAAAGACCGCGTTCCGTACGAGATATGGCCATTATGAATTTGTAGTAATGCCTTTTGGGCTAATCAATGCACCTGCTGTATTCATGGACTTAATGAATAGAATTTTTCATGAGTTCTTGGAGAAGTTTGTGGTGGTTTTCATTGATGATATTTTGGTGTTTTCTAAATGTAAATAGGAGCATGAAAGACATTTAAGGGTTATCATGAAAACCTTACAAGAAAAGAAACTATATGGGAAATTAAGCAAGTGTGAGTTTTGGTTGCAACAAATTTCTTTCCTTGGTCACATTGTTTATAAAGATGGAATAATTGTTGATCCTGCAAAAACAAAAGTTGTGGAAGAATGGCCAAGACCCACAAATGTAACCGAGATTCGTAGCTTCGTTGGTTTTGCGGGCTATTACCGAAGTTTTGTTAGAAATTTTTCACGGTTATCTAATCCAATGACTAAGCTAACTCGGAAGGGTGTTAAGTTTATCTGGACAAAAGAATGTGATGATTGTTTTCAGGAATTGAAAAGAAGATTGGTGAATGCTCCAGTTTTGGCACTACCTTCCAGGAATGGTGAGTTTGTTATATACAGTGATGCTTCATTGAAAGGACATGGTTGCGTCCTAATGCAGAATGATCAGGTAATTGCTTATGCTTCACGACAGTTGAAAACTCATGAGGTAAATTACCCTACACATGATTTGGAATTATCTGCTGTTGTTTTTGCTTTAAAAATTTGGAGGCATCATTTGTATGGAGTAAAGAGTAAAATATATACCGATTACAAAAGTTTAAAGTATATATTCCCTCAGAAAGAGTTAAACATGAGACAAAGGAGATGGATGGAATTAATCAAAGATTATGATTGTACAATTCATTACCATCCGGGAAAAGAAAATAAAGTGGCTGATGCTTTGAGTCAAAAAAGTAATGCTTCATTAACAATGTTGCATTTGGAACGTGATCCTTTGGTTAAGGATTTGATGAACTTTGGCATAGAAGTTGTTGGTGAAGGGAGTCCTTCGGTTTTGTTTCAGGTATCAGTGAGATCATCTCTATCAGATAGAATCAAGCAAGCACAGAAGCAAGACAGTGAGTTGCAAAAAAAGGTAGAGCTGGTTCAGAAAGGTAAGTTGCCTGAATTTAACATTGATAATGATTGCGTTTTGAGATTTGGGAAGAGATTGTGTGTGCCTTGTGATTCACAGTTGAAGAGAGAGTTGTTATGTGAAGCTCCTAGTTCTCCGTTTTCAGTTCATCCGGGCAGTACTAAGATGTATAGAGATCTGCGGGAGTATTACAGGTGGGATGGAATGAAAAGAGACATTGCTGATTTTGCTGTAAAGTGTTTGACATGTCAACAGGTTAAAGCAGAGCGGCAGTTACCGAAAGGGATGCTTCAGCCTTTACCAGTGCCAGAGTGGAAATGGGAGAATATATCCATGGACTTTGTTGTTGGATTACCGAAGACATCTCGAGGTAATAATGCAATCTGGGTTATTGTTGATGGCTTGACCAAATCTGCTCATTTCCTTGCTATACCAGATAATTTATCTCTTGATCAACTTTCCCGTTTGTATCTTAAAGTGATAGTCAGGTTACATGGAGTTCCTCTCTCCATTGTATCGGATCGTGATCCCAGGTTTACTTCTAACTTTTGGAAAGGCCTTCAGAAGTCATTGGGTACTGAATTAAATTTTAGTACAGCTTTTCATCCTCAATCAGATGGGAAGTCAGAACGAACAATTCAGACATTGGAGGATATGATACGAGCTTGTTCTATGGATTATCAGGGAAGTTGGGACCAACATCTTTCTTTGGTTGAGTTTTCATATAATAACAGTTTTCATTCCAGTATACAGATGGCACCATTTCAGGCATTATATGGGAAGCGGTGTCGAACTCCAGCTTTCTGGGATGAAGTGGGTGAAAGGATGTTGATGGGACCAGAATTGGTAGAAGAGATGGCAGAAAAAGTTCAGCTGATTCAGAAATACATGAGAACAGCTCAGAGAAGGCAGAAGAGTTATGCGGATAACCGGAGGAAGGATCTATCTTTCGAGGTAGGTGATCATGTTTTTCTCAAGGTTTCTCCTTGTAAAAGTGTGATGAGATTTGGTAAGAAAGGAAAGTTGAGTCCAAGGTTTGTTGGACCATACGAAATTCTGGAGAGAGTTGGATCAGTTGCATACCGAGTGGCTTTACCTCCGAGTTTATCTCAGGTACACAATGTTTTTCACGTTTCGATGTTGAGAAAGTATATGCCAGATCCATCTCATGTTTTGAGTCCAGAGGTAGTTCAGCTGGAAGAGAACCTATCTTATGAGGAACAACCAGTACAGATTCTTGACCACATGGAGAAAGTGTTACGGAATAAATTGATTCATTAGGTAAAGGTTTTGTGGAAAAACCAAATGATTGAAGAGGCAACATGGGAATCTGAAAATGCAATGAGGGATAAGTACCCCCATTTATTCGATAAGTAAATAAATTGCGGGGACGCAATTTTCTAAAGGGGGGAAGGATGTAACATCCCAAGTAAGTAATGAATAATAGATATTTTTATCTATGTCTATTAATGATTAAGATAGTGTTATAGAGGCTTAAAATGAAAATAAATACAATCTTATGTATGGAATACACTAATATTCTTAAAAGATTGTTTTAGAGCCTTTTGATGGCAATCCATTTTTGAATCTATATTTTGACAATTTTATAGACTATGTTTGTCAAAATAAACTTATTCTTTATGATTGGGACATCAAAATTTACCTTGTGTGAATTTTTGGTATTTTTCTGACAATGATCATCTTTTTAATGAATAGTGAAAAATACTGCATTTTACATCAAAACTGCTTTTTAACCTAATTTATTTATATGATTAGATTATGTTTTGAATTTTTTTTGAAGTTAAATTAGAATATATTTTTACCATTTTATCCAATGGTGGTCATTGGAATCAATTTCACTTTGAAATTAGACTTAAACTGGTGTCAATCTTTTGATACTTATTGTTTTGTAAAAACACGTTTTTTGCTCTGGCAGCGGGAATTAATTATTAAATTAATTAATGTGACTTATATGATTATAATTTTGTAAAATAGACTTCATTTTTGAATTCGGAATATCAAATATAGCTTAGGGTGAATTTTTGGTAATTTTTTGAAAAACTTCAATTTTTGATGAATAGTGAAACCACTAAGTGATAATCAAGCAAACAGATTTTTCAGTTAAATGAAAGTTTACCACTAATGTGTATTGAATTTTGAAAATCCGACAAACATGGTTGTCATTAAGAATTAAAATGTGGTTCAATGAGATTAAAATAATTTTTTGGTGAATAGTAACTTATTAAGTTTTTAATCGCGATTAGTGGTAATTAGTGTAGTTGAAGGTATAAATAATGTTTTTATAATATGAAATGACCTAGAAACATGTCCCAACCTTATTGGTTGTGTCATAGCCGACCAAGACAAGCCATGGGTCAACTTGGGGACCCCATGGAGACATTTCGGTTGGGAAATGACATAAATAACTTTTTATTTAATGTAAAAGTAAAAATGACACAAACATAATATGTTTTACGAAATCAATTTTTACATGGGGTTATAAAGATCTGAGTTATTATTATAAATAGTCATTGGAAAGATAAAACGATTTCCTACATCATAGTATTTGTTTTATGATTTTTAGACATTAAATAAATTAAATTATTTATGACATAATAATGATGCAGCGATGACATCATTATTTGACGATTTAAATAAAATGGAAAGATAATGTAAAATCTATGAACTACACATGTCCAAAACTTATTGTATGAGTGGATTTCGGAGACTTATCACCTTATCCACGAATTATATCAATGTGGGACCTTTTAAAACCGAAACACATTTTCAAATAATGTAATATTTCTTTACTTTCAAAAAGTGCCCCTCCCCTCCTCTTATAAAAGGCCCCCACCTCTACCTCATTTCACACACTCCTCAACCCTTTGTCTCGGCCAAACCCTGCCCATTTACTCTCTCCACATCCCTATCCTCATCCTAGAAGATTCCCTTTGGGCAGAATCCTTTCAAAGGAAGCCTTTAAGATCAAATCAAAAGGAGTTACACTTTTTAAGGTAATTCATTCTCTCATGTTCATTTGTTTTATTTTGCTTCTCCAACCCCCTAAACTCTTTTTATTTACTTCTTTTGTAACAACACCAGTATCTTCAATATACTAGGATGTTGTTATAAGATATATTTGAGATACACACTCACACAACTACATCATATGGTTTAAGAACATACGGTTTCCGTGGATGGTGAAATTCTGCCTCCCGAAACGATGATTGTTCAATACTCATTTAACACCTTCAAAGGTGGCCATTATGATGTAACTATTTTTATATATGATATATAATATGTTTATGTTTTCCTTAAGATTCTGTTTTTTCATTTTGGACATACCTTTATGGTTTCCATTATGGGTAAACATGATATCTTCATTTTAGGAAGTGCGGACTACCGCCCCCTGAAAGTGATTTGATTCGTTAATACCATATGTGGGATGTTTAAAGGATAAAGTTAATGATATTATATATTTTATTATACTGGAATTATAATATACTCTTATATCATTATGATTCCATTCCAGAAAATATGAAATAGAAATAGAAGTAGCGTTCATGCGTATGTACTACTTACCGTCTCCATGAACGGTGCATTTCATTTCTTACCTCTAAATGTGATGTAATATTATAAATACATGTATATGATAAATATATATGATATATATGTTATACAAATAATTAATATAATTCTGGATATAACGAAACTATGAACAAATTAACAACATGTAAGTGTAAGAAGTCTATTTTTGACTTAAGAACCAAATACCGACAAAATGAACATTATTAACTTAACTGATTACATGATGTTCATAACATGGTATAAAAGGAATAATGAACTTGAAAAAGGTTCTTAAGAAAGTAGAGATTAACTCAAGTTTATTATTCAGGAGATTAAAGAACGGTCGGGTCAAGTCGGATACGAGGTATGGGACTTCGTCTCAATCTCCTTTCATTGAGGCATATTTTATTTTATACACAACTTTCTTTTATACGGTGTATAAACCCCTTTAACTTTTACGTTTATTCAAAAGGAATATTTTTATAGGAAGCGTTTACTAAACGACAAAAGGGAATGTTTTTGTCGTACGTATGCGGCGACAATGACTTCTTCGCCGTCGTGACCGTTATTTGAGTTTCGGCTTCCTCTACAAGCCATACCTTCTTTTTAAAAGAAAAATAAATACCATGTTTTACTTTTCTTTTATTTTGGTATTGAAAATGGTTTTCATAATTTTTTTATATCAATGTGTTGTATTGATATCTCGTGATTGAAATGTGGAAATTTTATGTTTCCTTTATGCATGTTCTATGTGATATGATTATGTTATGGTTCTTGGGCATTATTATGAAGACGGGTGGTTCCATGATAAACTAAGGGGGGGTGAGCCCGTTATAGCTCTCCAATGCATTGGGTAACGCGAAGGAGTGAAACGTTAAGGTTTCTCCGAAGAGATTTTAGGGAATATACTGTGATGGGTATTCCAAACGTAACCAAGAGGGTTACTCCCTACGTAAGAATGTTATGAATGCCTCAAGTTTCCTTTATGTCTTATGATTTCTATGATTTATTCATGATTTTATGAGGTGTGTTAAAGTGCCTATGTTTTATGGGTAAAGTATGATTTCATTCTTATGTATATATGAACTCATGTTTCCTTTCCATGTTTTTTTTATAACCCATAATGAGTTTTTATGCACATCCCAAGTTTTTGAAATGTTTTTCAAAGGTCATGGGAAAGGTACATGATAAGATGATAGAGTCAAGGATGTGTCAAGAAATAATCCATGTTTTATTTTAAATGTGTTTCCATTGATGGAAATGAAGAATACTATCTTTATGTAACCACTTTGTTTATATGTGGAATGTAATGCAAGTTTTATGATCTAATTCTCTAAAACTCTAAACCCGAAAAGATCCTCAATGTGTAATCTTGTAATAACTCAAGATTAAATAAGGTTTAAGGATGGGGCCTTATATCAAGCCTCTTATATTTATTTTAAACACAATATTAATAAAGAAATAAATTTTTTTACTTTTCTAAGTAAAATCATTTCCCTTTTAATACAAAATCATGTAAAATAAATGTAGGCCAACAATGTCACAGAACACTAAATATTATTCAAGGGGAAATATTTTTTTTCATGATTTGGACACATGGTTTAGAATTCTATGGGATGCGCATACATGTACCACTAGGAGCCTCATAGAAATGTGTACTCAACATCAAATGGTTTAATAGTTCATGCATGATACATGTTCAATTCCATTAATGTTCAACAAATGGCTAATCTGATTGAATAATACCAAATACTAGAATCCACAATCTCAATTTTTTAAAACCAATTTTATTAAGAATCATTAGGATTAAGGTGAGAAATACGTCATGAATTTCTTATGAAACCAATATCATTAAAACACGTAATATTATTCTCTAAAATACTTGGGGTCCCATATTATAAATTATGACTATAACACCATTTTTTTTCAAGAACTATCCTTGGATAACCCTTAGAAGGGGTAGCCTAATCAGGTCGTGACACACATAAGGGGCAAAAACGATCCCAATCAACTAAAAACTACTATAATTGGCACTAATGAATAATATTTGGAAAATAAATTCCCTGATGAAAAAATAATAATCACAAGAATTGACTTGGAAACTTAAAATTTACATCCTATGAATTAGATTTCCATGCATTAAAATATTATCAGAATAATGTCCCAAACAAGTTATACATGGATTACTAAAAAAATAAAACTACTCATTAATATAATAACATAAAATATGATATAGATACATTAGGTTACATTTTCCAATAAAACATTAATATAATTGAAAAACTAGATGAACAAACATATGTTATGGGTGACCTATGAGGTCACCATCCATCCACCGAACATCCCACTCCTAGCATGGTCATGAATCAAAACATGTTCTTGAAAAACATCTTGACTCAACCAATGATGTGTAACACATATCTGGTTTGAGAGTAAATAGTCTAGAGGGTAAAAAACAGAGAGTACATATAATTACATTATAAAAACAGTTCAAAATCCATAAATTAAAATTACTAGATGAAATTTGGTTTTCATTATTTCAATAAATCAATAGATTGTTTTTCCGGAACTAATCATTACTTTTAAATACTTGTTTTATAGAATTTTGTAAATATTTATTCATAAATAATTACAATTTTAAGCATTTTTTGAATAATATAAAACACCCAAATCACAAGAAAACATAGAAGTATATAAAAAATGAATTTTCAATAGTATTGGAAAACCATTTTTTTTAATATAAGAATGAGATACTAAAATGAATGGTGATGAACAATTTAAATAATCTAAAATAAAGCTAATATACCAAGAATCCAAAAGTTTTAAACTAGAAATATTAAATTATATAATAATCCAAGTAATTACTATACATATTCTGAAGATATCCCAGATGTAATCACATAATAACCATGGGGTGGACTATTGATGACATACCTATTTCCACAACCAAACCAGTTTATATCAACGAGCCTTGGGAGTGTAAAAACCATACATGGGATTTTTTTATGTTGAGAGGTTTTGTTTGAATAAATTAGACTATATAAAAATATGTTTTTACCCTAAATTGTAGTCCTATGATTCCATGAAAATTGTAATAATTGGACTTTAGGTAGACATTAAAAAAAATTAATCAAAAACCAACAAATGAGTATCAAAATTCTCTTTCTCACCAACATATAAAACCCCTGAGAAAACCTTATTAATATATTGGGAATCCATAGTTGTGTACACATTTAAATGAAATAGTTTTAATATTCTTATAGGATATTTTGTTTGGACCAATATTCATTTCTCTTAGAAAACTAAATTATTTTATGTTTCTTTTTTCAATAAAACAATGAAAAATTTAGACAACATTAATAAAGTGATAAGAATTTATCAATAAATAAACTAAAAAATATAAATTTAACACTCCTTTTTAAAAGTATTTAGAAGTAATGAATTCTTTTCTATAAAATAAATTTTAGAAAATAGAAATTATAAACATTCATTAGAAAACATTTAAGAAATATGAAGTAATTTAGAACTCGAGAATTTAAAAAATATTAATGAACTAAGAGACCATTTGAGGGAACCATTTTTTAAGATGATATTACAGTGAATTTATATTTTATACATGCATAAATATATATTCAAAACTCCAAGTTCGTATATATATTTTAGATTAATATATATTTGAAAATTTATGGGAATTCAAGGGTTTCAAATGAAGAGGCACAAATCAAATTACACATCGAAGAATAATTATTTTCTATGTAAATCCATTGAAACATAAAATATTGAAATACCCAAAAAATTATCCATGAAATAAAAAAACTAATTCAAATTATTTATTTTATATCATAAAAATAATTGAACCATAAAAATACCTTTTATTTTGAATAATGTAGTTTAATGAAAAATTTAACACATATACAATTTTAATACATGGGAATAATTCTTCATAACCATATAAAACACTAGTTTAAAAAACCATTATCTTAGGAGGATCTCAAAAATAAATAATTTTTTCTAAAGATTGGGTTAATTTTATTAATATATATTTATAAATATACAACAATATTAGGGAATGTACCATAATCAAAATAGATGAAAAAGGCTACTCAATGATGTGTGAAAATAACAAATCCATTAGAAATGATATGAAAACTATCCAAGAGACCATACACACACCCTACAATTAATGTAAAGAGTATAAATGATCCAACCCTCACCCAATGGTTCAAAAAATATGTATCCAGGATAAAGTAAATAACATAATCAAGTGTTAATTAAATGTATATAGAAGTTGAAATCATACCGATGAAAAAACCATAAATAATATAAATTGGAATTATAAAAAAAGTGAAGAGTATGGGAAATTTCCAAGGATATCATCTTATGAAGAGGAAAAGTACGTGGAGGTGAAATAATGGACTTTGGGCACATTATTTAAATGATATATAATGTAAACCCAAAATTTCTAATGTTATAGGAATGTTTCATTTTTAGGACACTTGGTTTAAAAAACATGTTCTTACTATGTACCCTATAATAAATAAAAAAACCACATTCACATGATTTATCCGTATTTTATAGAAAAACTATTGTACTGATGAAATATATTTCTATAAAAATAGTAGAAACTCATTGATTCCTTCCACAATGTGCATACTAACAGTTAACATGTACTATGCCAATAAATAGATATAGAAAACCCTCAATCTGTTTTTCATAAGAACAAAATAATTTGGACTGAACTATGTGCTACCCATGTGAGAAAAACAATGTAAGAAAAAATTGAAAACATACATTTTTTATACATATTTTTATAGTTTTTCCAAAAAAATACACACAAACCACTTACTCAAGAAACAATTTCTTCAAAACAACAAAAGATAAATTTCTCATAAAAATTCAACCAAATACTAAATGGCATTAATAAATATAATAAAATAAATAAATTTTTTAATGGTTATAAATATATAGGTGTACCATTGAGCTTCATCTAAAACTCCAACACATTCTTTTTATCCTAATATTGTTCACAAAAAGAAAAATAACAAAATAAATTCCCTGTAATTATTATTAAATTCCCTAAATAATTTTTTTTGAATGATATTATATATGTGGTCACCACAAGACCACACATATTCCTACACATATGAAACATTTCACAACCTAGTGGTGAGGTCTTGGACCAATAATTATGGATACAATGACACTAATATCATCAGTATAAAGAATTATAAATAAGTAGATTTTTAAATGTAACATCCCGACCAATATTAGTCTCTAAGATACATGAAATGGTTTGTCAAATGGCCTCAAGAGAATCTATCATAATTCATGAGCCTTCTAACTAGTATCTATTGCCTAGGTTGTGTATATGGTGACACTATTCCTTTATTTCCAATTTATAACCTAGTGGGTATTTGATTACAGATCATAACTGAAAATATATGTATAGAAATGGAAAAACATAAGACAACATTATCAACACTGGTCTAGTAACCCACCATAGAATAAGTATTATAACAATAGATAACTAGTCAGGAAATTGATATAGATACTCAATGATGAAAATTTAACCATATAAAAAAGGATGATGATGGATGTTGTTTCTCGAAAAATAATCCAAAACAATTTTATAGAAATCAGTATAATAAATCAATAAAAATACAAAAAAGATAAAAAATAACTATCCCAAATAGAATCAAGATCCTAAATGTAGTCATGTACCCCTATCTTATGAATGAAACAAATCAAAGCATTGATTTGTGGTCACATTCTATAATCCCTAAACACATATATATAGTCTGTCTGAGTACAAAAAGATTACCCAAGATAGTGTGTGAAAGAAATCCTAGTTGGCCACCACCAATGGTGTGTATAACAAGTCTAGGTTGTAAAATAAAAAAGAATTAGTTATCAGAGTGCATAATTGGTATTATATATAAGAAAAAAGTTCCCTTGGAATATGTAAAATAATTAGTGTGAATCTTTTTAGCCAATCAATTCTCCCTTCAAAAAATGGAAACACTCTTATGGAAAGGTAGGTATAAGAGACTATAGTACATACCACAAACAAGCCTTGTATCCTGTATATAATATCATACATGACTACATAATATAATTTAACTGTCAAATCAACCATTATTGAGAATTATAAGAAATCATATCAAAATTACAATGGATAATAAAAAATCAGAATTGTCAGACCCCAAGATACAAATTCTAAGGTATAGTAAACCAAGACATACTCATTAATTCCCAAGATAATATAAATAGAATCTTTTTTATACTTGGGTGTGGTCCTAGGATTATGTAAACCAATCAAGTCATATGACAGTTCAGAAAAGCAGGATCAATGGGGCAGTAGGGCCCATGGAATCCCATGAAATCAGATTCCAATGAGCATACAAGTCCACGGTATCCTCTAAAACTATCATGATGCATGGTGTAACAAAACCATGGATTAAAAGGCAATATTTCATCATTAAATCCATTTAAAAATTAAAAATAATTCAAATCCCATGATTTTATGCATTTATATAACAATTCATATTTAAACAATTAAATATATATAATCATCTATAACATGTTAAGGGAGGATATAAAACTCATAATCACTAAATTCAATTAAATTAATTTATAATTGGGTTTACCTTTATAAATAATGCTCAAACCCACCTCATGGATTATTTTACAAAAGTAAAATATAATGGAACACCCCATTGGTGGCCAAGATTAGGGAATCCACATCCAAATATCCCCAAATGTACTCAAGGGAAACCTAATAAGGTTCAATTCATTAAATTGAATTATTCAATTAAGTATCAGGACATCATCAGAATGTTTGGTGAATTTCTAAATGGACAATAAGAATATAATTCCCTAAAACACATATGAATAGAATATGGCACATACCGTAGGTCAATAAAATATTAATCACCCAGTATTAGATATTGATTTATTCTAGATCAGAATAAAAATAATGGATATATGATGAACCATAAAATATTAAATATTATCATGCACCTAAATAACACATTCGATGTAAAAAAATTTAATAAATCACAAAAAGGTACTGGTTAATCACTAGTGTGAATCCAGGTTGACCAACGAGTTACAAATATGATTTCTTACATACAAACCATACTATGGAATATGATATGGATTTAAAGGGAGATCAATCATGTGAATTTATTTCAATATATTATGAATGAAAATTGATTTACTTTAAAGATTTTTAACAAACAAATGGTCATTTTTCTTAAAATACTATACCATATGGTTTGGTAACATATTTAGAAATACTTTGAATAAACTGTGCACTATTTACTACTCATATGGGAACCCTGCATAGTCATGGTGCACTGTTTGAAAATAACATAGTGTTTAACACAAAATTTCATTTAAATGTGAGATATTCTATGTTTCTTAAAAAATGCTAGGCTATGGGATCCAAACAAAGCATAGACACAGCTGATACATCCATGATCACATTGTTTCCACAAATTTGGCTAAAAATGTATTCCAACAGAAACAAAAGATATAAATATCATATTAAAACCCATGATTGTACAATCATCCCCGATTAATGCAATTCATCCTCAAATTTCCTTCTCTAGGGTGTTCAATTGTATCCTGAGAATAACTCCAACCATAAATCACATAGGTTAATATCTCATTCCCACATATCTTCATATAAACATATGTGATTCAATGGATACCATACTAGAGGAACTAATCAGCCTTATGGAACCTTTATTATTTGGTTAACTATATGAATATGATTCTACTCAAAGAACAGATCTACTTGAATCTCCACCTCCACATAATATAGAGAATGTGTTGTGTATCTGTGGTAATGGTGTAGCATAGAATCATATAATACGTCATGAATTTCCCAGTACCTATGAGGTAGCTACAATCAATTTTCCAAGGGACCAACTATCTCTAGAATCTGAAATGGACTAACATATCACAGTGAATGTATACCCTATCTCCAAATCCATCTTTATGATAAACTCTCTGAGATATGTAAAAATATTCAATAACCAACAAAAAATAATAGTGCTTATACATGATGATTGGTGTAATATCATTTTCAATATTTTGTAGTATCCATCTGCTATCGGATCAACTAGAATGCTCAAAAGAATCTCATTTGAGATAGAGCCCTAGTAAAGCTGCCTCCCCTACCATTAACCAACATAAGGATCTTGGGTATGTCCTACCATCCAAATCCTAAAAAGGATTTATATGTACAATCACCTAATGGCATATTATTGTAGGAAAACACACTAATGGGAATGTACCTTTCCCTAGTGCGCCCAAAATCTTGAAAGCATGCACGTAGAATGTCCTTAAAAAACTATATCATCATCTCTGACTAGACATCGTTATGAGGGTGGAATGGGGTTCTTAGAAGAACCCGTGTACCCATGGACTTCTTCATACTCTACAAAAAATGATATGTAAACTAGTTTTCCCTATCTCAATTGAAATTGAGAGGTATCCATTAAGTCCTACTATCTCATATATATTCATCCTCCCCTAATAATCCACACTAATGGTCTCTCTAATTATCATGAAATGAGAAACCATTAAGAACCAATCAACCATAACCATAATAGTATCGGTACAATGAAGATTCCTCATAAACAAGGTCATGATATCCAATGAGATAGCCTCACATTTTAACATTTGAATGGGTATATATTGTAAGATTCTGGATTCCACTGATTTTCCTCATTCACCTACAAACAGGTGAACACCCCATGAAAAAAACATCAAACTCACATTTTATATTCAACCACCAGTACTGACAGAAAATGTTAGGAAATATCCTTTAGATGACTGGGTTTACTACCCACAATGTGGAATGAAACTCCCCCATTATCTTCTCACGTATATACAATGGAACTGAAATATTTCCATGGAATCATAGTATCTCATCCTTTCCCATAGTCCAACAATGTGGTAAGTCCTCACCTATAGAACTCTCCCATGTGACTATGCCCTTTGAATCCAATATATTCCTTATCATTAATCTATCTATAAGGGTCTAGGTCACAACTAAGGATAAAAAAATATCATCACTTTTCTATTATATACCTCCATGTGAATCAATGAAAACAAAACTATAATCATTCACTCGCTAATGACATGTTTAACCACATGTATCAGAGTCCCTCCTACATCGTTCAATGGCTACTGTATTTCATATTCCTGGCATATAGGCAATATCTAATATAAATACTATATGTAATGAAACAACCTTTTCATCCTTAGATTCTTGTCACAATGTGTAAATATATACTATAGAATTTTATGGTTTATGTACACCAAAAATATCTCTCCTAGTAAATACAGTTTACAACAAATGAAATCATGAACAACTACTGCCAAATCATGATCATGAGTAGGTTAATTCATCCATGTGGCCTCAACTACTGAGATTAGTACACAAAAACTCAAACCCCCCACATTAGTACATATCCTTTCCTGATACTCGATTTTTCATGGTACACAATGTAGATTTTTTCTATCTATAGAAGAATAAAAAATAAAGATGAAATCATTCTCCCTTTCTGTTCATGAATGTAAATATCACTAGTATCATACAATTCAAACATGAAAACCTTCTTATTCAAGAAAATTAATGTTTCCACTATGCATGATATGTAATCTATGAAGCTCTTTAAATATTAATATATCCCCAATAAACTCTGTATATCAAATAAATTATAGAGATTCTACTAGAAAATTATACCCATATTTTTATATGGGTCAATTGTTCCTCTAGTCTCTGAGATAATGTGACCTAGAATGTTAATCTTATCAATACAGAAGTGTAGCTTTGTGAGGGTAACCTATAACTCATAATATCTAATAGTATCCAAAATAATTTCAAGATATTAGACATGGTCATGTTAGTTGTGAGGATAAAACATATATATATATATCATGAAAAAAACTAAAAAATATCCCAAATAAGGATGGAGAATTCAGTTAATCAATGCAATTAAAACTGATGGATGATTCCGAAGACCAAACAATAAAACTAGATACCCATAAATTCTATACCTACAATGAAAGGATGTATGAGGTTTGTGTGTAGGATCAAGAGGAACCTAATGAAATATAGATATCAAAACAATGATCAAAAACACCCAAAATCATTAGAGATTTTATAAAATGTAATCTATATGTGGTAGAGTATAGGTTTTTATCACAATAAAGTAGTTCAATTTCAACTAATCAACACATATCCTAAAATTACCATCCTCATTTTTCCAAAAAAAATAAAAACTCTATAGATAAGTATCGGTTTGTATAAACACTTTTTCTTCTACGCCCTCTAGCATCATCAAGAGATCATGTAGATTTATAGTAGTCATAATGTTAGGATTAATAGATACCTATTCTATTACAATGACTAGCCTAATATAGAACTTCCCCTCTCTCGTAAGTGGTAAAATATAAATGTTTTGCAGGAAACAAATTCTAAAAGGATTGACCGCTACAGGGAACTATTCTTGGGACACTCCTTAATCCTCAAGACGAAATCTAGAAAACTAGGCTATAATCCTACCCATCCCATGATTATTTGGTCCATCATACCACACCAAGAGTACCCACTCACCATTGTAAAAATAAAATCTTCTCTATGGTGATTTGATGTTCACCCACCAGTGATAGAAATAAACATGGTCTCCAAAAAATACAGTCCTTCTTGAGATTTATGTCAATTCCATTCATCTCAAGGATAAAAGAAATTCGTATAATGTCACACCCACCAATCTTAAGGGTAAACTATTGACACTTGTGAAAAATATCATTTTTGATCCCTGAAGTTGTATTGAGTTTTATGATGCCATCAGAAAACTGGTCAAATTCATAAGGCCTTCCACCATTTGTATAGATATGAAACAACAAGATGAACCTATATCGAGAAGAGTAGATAAAAGAGTATTGTTTATAAAATCACACCTCTCACTATATATGGACTGACATTCTACTTTCCGGGTGTTGGATATAAATAATATATCATTCCTATGTTGTGGCCCTATGATGAAACTTCATTACCCAAAATAAGACTACTATGATGACTATGTAGAACAAGTTCTTAACTCCCTCTTCCTCTACCACCAACTCAACATGATAAATCAGTACGTCTCCATATCCTAGCCTAATGTGGAGATATAAAACCCACTCTAGAACCTAGATTCAAATAGTTACCTCTTCTACTATAAAATAGAGGGAAGGTACATTAAATAGTTTCATATGGTCCACACTAACATGAAATTGGTACTCTAATGGATCCTTATCACACTAATTCATCACGTGTCCCCTTATTCCAAATTGATAAACATGAAATTCACTAAAAACATTAATGGTCTAGATGGTACTCATATTATGGGAAGACTCAATTTGATTTCCTTCTATTGGAAGTTGAACAACTAGGCTGAGTAACAACCTTGGAATACTATATGCCCTCATCTTTCCTCATATTTTGATCATTAATTTATGCCTCATTCACTATTCTAGTAAACAAGGTTAATATTAACATGTTGAAAATAGGTTGGATGGTGCATAAATATATGTTTAATGGTATGTCTACGACCAGACTTGAAATGCATTTCTATTGATGCATCATCATTAAAATATATCAATGAAAATTGAATAAAAAATATATAGAATTTTGAATCATCAATAACATTCATCACGCCCTACTCTAGAAGAATGATCTCAATGTCTCCCTATACTCTCAGAGACTTGAGAATAATATATTCTTAAAAACATGTTTTAAAATAATCCAACACTATCTCCCACATCATTTCATCATGTTTTAAGACAACCGATCAGTTCAATGTTCTCGTCAAACAATATAATTCATGATCTTTACTCTCCTATTAAGTGGTTTCTCCAATTTCATGAAAATAGAAAATTTAATACCTTTCCAAAAATATGCGGTATATAGACTTTAATCCTCAATAAATATGGGAGGAGGATTCTACATGAACACATGTTTATTCTCACCCATTTACTAGGCATGATATAGTTCTCCAAGAAATGACTTCATATGGAATTGAATAGTCTGAAATGACTATGACACAGTACCTATTTCTAACAAAATAGCTGGTACCATAGCTGGAAATATTGGATGATCTACTCGTAGCCCATGGCCCACCACCTCTAGATAATTGTTGTTTCTGGCATCATGGCATATAAAGGTTGGTCATTGGGGTGTTATGCCAATACATTGCCAAAATCATTCCTCATATAGATCGCTATAAAAGTTTCATATGTAAATGTTTAGGAAATTTTACAACCATCATTTAAATAGGTCATACCTTTCATCCAACTCCTAAATACAAAAAATGTAAAAAGTAACATCTGATAACATTCATATCTATACTACCTACTTACCTCTCTAAACTGATTCAATGTCAAGATAATTTTTTTATAATTCAATCACTATCTATTTTTTATATTTATTTCACAATTAAAATTATATGGTTTAACTGAATGGTTCACAACATCCGATCAATAAGGGACAATACACCTTATGAATGAAATATGAAATCCACTTAATCCATACCATATGTGATACAGTTCATGTCACCAATGGTCCATGACTTAACATTCCAAAATTTGTTACTTAAGGTTTCTGATTTATCCAAATTAGGAAAATAATTATTAGGATACAATATTTACTCTACATACAAACCATGTTCATCAATTCCATATAAAAATAATCTATCACTACTATATGTGTATCACACAAGGCACTTATCACAAGGCCATGTGGTCAAGAAATGCATCATATATGTAATGGAATAATTCATGGAATGTGATTCATTGAAAGATCCTAAAATGATGCATTAGAATCATACCCTCTTCACATTGGGAAAAGAATAAAAAATCCTGAATCGTATTAATGATAACATCAAAATTAATGTGCATTTCCCAACAGTGAAAAAAAAATCAATTATAATATGAAAAATATGGAAAATATTAATTTCTATTTTATGTAATTTGTAATTTCCTATACATTGGATATATATTTCCAAGAACAACTCATTACCAAATTCCAATTCCTTCTTAACACACTTTCCACTGTCTCAAATTAATATGTCAAAAAAATAAAATTGCTCTCATAGAACTATCTAATTTTCTGACACTGATGCCAAACTATAGTGCCCTGAGATAGTGTGTCACATGGCCTCAATCACATATCCCTGAACACCAAAGGATTGTGAATTTTAGTGAATCCCTTGTGTGTATCCATGGGGATAATATTCCCACATTACTAGAGAGTAACATAAAGGTATATAATAACTGATCGGTAGTAGATGCATGTGTAATGAAATCGAACAACATAAGAAGGGAAAATAAACACTGGACTAGTAATAACCCCTAAATAAAGTCTTATATCAATATATAACAACTCAAGAAACAAATATAAATACTCAAATATGGAAACTAATGAATACAAAAAAGGGTTATGGTATAAGTCGTGTGTCTACAATGATTCCAACATAGTTATAAAAACATCAGTAAAATACATGTAATAAAATACCAAAAAGACCAAAATGAACTATCCCACGTAGAATCAAGATCATCATACATGTATTATGCTCCCATTCTCTTATGAATGGTAAATATTCCAACATTGATCTATGGGTGCTTTCCTCGATCCCTAATTCCACACATATAGTCTGTTCGGGTACCTAATGTAAGTTTGATGACATAGTGAAAGATAATCCTCAGTAGGCCACTAATAATGGTGACTATAAAAAGTATGTCGTTCAATACAAGCTAAGAAGTGTTAAAGTTATATCATAAGTATAACAATAAAGGAAAAGGGTCTCGTTTTATATTTAAAATAAGTGAATTGAATCTATCTAGCCAAAAATGTCTCCCCACAGAACAATGTCCAAGATCCTATTACAAGGCTGTTGTAAGAAATAATAGTAACATCCATAACCAGTCTATATATACTGTATATTATATCAAACATTTCCATGACATATAATTTAATTGTTATATAAACCATTTTTGATAAATATAATCATGAATATCACAATTACCATTGCCAAGAAGTAATCCCAAATGTGTTATACCACATGTGGTCAGATCCAAGGTATAATGAACCAATGAATCCTTATCGAGTCCCAAGAGAATATCAATAGAAACTCATTTAGAAAAGGGTAGATTCCTATGATCATGTCAAGAAATCATGTCCTATGCGAGTCCAACTAAGCTATATTCAAGGGGTAGAAAGGACTAATAAATCCCAAAGAATCATAATCTAAGGAGCAGATAATTCCATGTCATTCTCCACCACTATCATGGCCCATTGTATAGAACTCCCATGGTGTCATGTGCGAATATTCATCAATAAATCCACTAATCAAATCACAAGAATCAAAATCCCATGAGTTTACCCACTCAAAAAATATTTATAGTTAATTAATTAAATAGATCACGCATTCGATAACATGGAAAAGAAGTAAATCCATCTCTTAATTAATTAGTTCAATTTATATTATTTATTAATATGATTACTTTATGAGAGAATGATAAAACCAACCCTAAGAAATATTTTACAATATTAATATGTGATAAAAAACCCCATGGTTGGAATTGGTTGTAGAAACAAACTCTAACTATCCCTAATGAACTCAAAGAAAACATAAATAAGTTCCAATTCATTCAATAAAAATATTCAATTATTTATAGTTTCGTCAACAGAAATAATTGAATTCATAACAATGTAAACTTGACGTATAAAGAAAAAAACCACAATAGAAAAGAATATTAATCATACTATAGGTAGTTAGTAGACTGACCATCTGTATTAGCTTCTAATACAATCCAGATTGGAAGAAAATGGAAGAAGTGATGAAGAACCTAAAAATAGGGCATATTAGCTTGAACCAAAATAACTTTGTAGATACAATGAATAACTAATAACAACAAAATAGGAATTGATAATGAATTATTGTCAATCCTGTGAGATTGAAGACATATGAATAAAAGATATGTTGGATAATGGAGACAAAAAACTATTTGTTTGGATTTTAATGTATTCCACAAGAATGATGTTCTAAAAATATAGGAATAATGAAATTATATTTTTTTCAAATATATTTATTGTGAAAAATGGGAATTTTCCTAAAAATACAAGGTCGAACAATTTTTTTCAAAATTGGAAAAATTGTTCACCAATGGTGTGCCACTTCCTACATAGTGAGGCATCTCTCATGGTTGGGGAATAATGTTTGGAAAACTTTTCTTCGACCATGCATTTTGATATGCTAGTAACTACAAACTCCTTGTACAAGAGTGGACCTCCATCCTTACATTTTTTATAAATAGTATAGGAAATATGGGATCATTTCCCATGCCTTACATAGTTACAAAACCTATATTTCATAACCCACATGGTTTCTACTAACAATGTAGTCTTCCATTTTTTCTCCAAATGGCTTGTCTCTAGGCTCCAAACAATCCCCAAAGCCTCAATCCCCCTTGATCACATTGAGTACTCACATTAAGCCTTAAAACACCATTCATAATAACAATAAATGATCTACATATAATTTGAAAAACCATGATCGAACACATTAAATGCAAATAATTAAGGTTTTCATATATTTTTTTAATAGGAAACCGTTCAAAACGAATATATAACATATTATAAAAAATTAATAAGTAGTTTATATAGTGAGACATCCAAATTGAACACCCATATGTGCGATCACATATTCATTAAATAATAATTAGATAAGTAATTGTATCCACTACCACATCCAATTGTCACCTCTATTCCAACTCAAAATCCCATCAAGATGTTATCTAAAAACCCATTATGTAATGGCCCAGACCTCCCTGGTCCATTACTTTGAGAAAATGTGGTGTTGGAGGTGTTCCGGAAGGTCAAGGTGACTTATCCCCCAGCTGCTGTGTACCGGTAGCTCGGTCTACCGGTAGATGCTGATTACCGGTAGCTCGGTCTACCGGGAGCTGCTGATTACCGGTAGCTCGGTCTACCGGTAGCTGCTGCCTACCGGTAGCTCGGTCTACTGGTAGCAACTGCCTACCGGTAGCTCGGTCTACCGGTAGCTACTGATTACCGGTAGCTCGGTCTACCGGTAGCGGCTGATTACCGGTAGCTCGGTCTTCCGGTATCTACTACCTACGGGTAGCTCGGTCTACCGGTAGCTGCTGATTACCGGTAGCTCGGTCTACCGGTAGCTGCTGATTACCGGTAGCTCGTTCTACCGGTAGCTGCTGATTACCGGTAGCTCGCTCTACCGGTAGCTGCTGATTACCGGTAGCTCAGTCTACCGATAGTTTCTGATTACCGGTAGCTCAGTCTACCGGTAGCCGCATCCTACCGGTAGTTGGGTTTACCGGTAGCCACGACGTACTGATAGCTCGGTATACTGGTAGCCGCAGTCCAGCAGTAGCTCGGCTTACACTTTTCCAAATTTCTAGTTCTGTGAACAGTGTTTCTATCGTTGAGGTTCAGTGAGCAGTGTTTCAATCGGTGAGGTTCTATCGGTGGACTTCTATCGGTGAGGTTCAGTGAACAGTGTTTCTATCTGTGAGGTTCAGTGAACAGTGTTTCTATCGGTGAGGTTCTATCGGTGGACTTCTATCGGTAGACTTGAACAGTGTTCTATCGGTGAGGTTCTATCGGTGGACTTCTATCGGTAGACTTGAACAGTGTTTTCTATCGGTGAGGTTCTATCAGTGGACTTCTATCTGTAGACTTGTACAGTGTTTCCAGAATCCTAAGAGCTACCGATTCCAAACTTTGCCAAATTTTGAGTATGTGAACAGTGCTTCCAGCTTCGTAAATTTGACGTTTTCTTTGACGTAAAATACTTTTAAAACCTTATTTTAATGACTTTAAGGCCGATTCAAATGCCATAAATCCTATATTAATTATTCATAAGTGCGGGATGTTTTTACTTGGTCAAACCGCGTGGGTTAATGCGATCCGTTTTTTATGGAGAATAAATCAGATCTTAAACCGTCGCCTCTCTAATTTATTTTTTTAAAGGGAACGAGATATCATTCTTCATTGTTCTTCCGCCTGTTTCTCATCTATGAGACGCTAGAACCTTGCAATCATTCTCGTAGGAGTTTCACAATCAAACGTTACTCAGATTAGTTCCGCTCTGTTGATGCAACCAAGTTGTGTCGAACGTTCTTCTATATAAGGTATGTTTTATCATCATTCCTTCGGGGATCACCTTCTCTTGTTCTTCCTTCCATATTATCATGTAATCTCCATGGTTCTAATGGGTTTTCTTGGGGTTGGTTGGTACTGTCGTACCGTGGCATCCTCCGGTGGATGCAGCTGTCGTGAGGAGAAGATGACTGTGACCTGTTGTGTGGATAATGGACGTCAAGAACTCTTCGCGGTAGGGGGATTCATGGATTCTCTAATTGTGTATGTGCAATTGTAGAATTAGCATGATTTAGTCCTTTGGATCACAGTAAAATTGACCTAATTAAATACTTGAACCGGATTAAAATAATTGGTTGATCGCATGTTGTTACTTTGTACCGTGATAACGGTTTTCCTCATGTTTTCCTAGATAGAGTGATATCTATGATTTTATTTAATTTTTTGCTCGTTCATGATAGAAATTGATAAAGAACGTAAAGCCGGAATTATTTGTTAAATAACTGGCTAAAGATAAAGAGGCATGTTAATGAATCTGTTAATTCAAGATGGATTAAAGAACTATTAGTTCGATAATTTCAAAAGGGTTCTGAGTTACCCACTTGCTTGTAAGGTTGAATGCCTTGTGGTTTGGAGCTCTGAGTGCTCATCTTGTATGAAGGCTGAATGCCTTGTTAAAGGGCCGAGAGCCCATTTGTGATCTTTGATTTCCTGCTTCTTGTGATTTGATGTGATCCCGGATGGCTGTTGTGATATGTAGAGGCATGTGGACTTGTGGTTGTGGCAGAAGATGATGCCTAGTGTGGCGAGATGCATCGGTTTATGCATGTGGGTGTTGGGGAGGACACCATGGATGATGGTATGAGATGAATGTGATGGTTTGATGATGGTGGTTTGATTGTTTATCTTCTTTACTTTTCTCCACTGCTCAAGGCAGCTGGTTTTGCTTACCCTCTTTCTGAAGGAGGCGAAGACACGCGGGGTATGCCACGTGCTTTCAGTGTTTAGCCTCTCGATGGAGGATGGGTCTATGCCCTTGCTATGGGCGGCAAAGGCTCGATGGGTAGTATATCTACTCACCGTGTTGAGACCTTTTTGTTTAGTAGCATAGGATTCTTTTTCTAGAATGCCTAGGAAAATGGGGAAGGTAATTCAATAATGAATGTTTGTTTAAATGGTGATAATCCATGGGGATGGAGAAACTGGAATTTAATAGTGATGTGAATCCTAAAAAGGAGAAGTTTTTGAATGTGATGCCAATTTAGTTTAATGTGGTAAATTGTTCATGGTTAATTAATATTTAAAGAATTAATTAACGTACAATGGAATTGATAAAATGAGAATGGAGTAATCTAACAAATCTCTTCAAATGGTTGTGTGCTTATAGGATACCTAGTCTTAGAAGTAGCATCCTGGAGTCTGAGAGACGTTAGCTGCAGTTGTGCCTATGACTAGGTAATGGCCATAGTGTGGTTGTGAGTTATATATATTCTATACTTTTTGTGTTTCTATACGCTACTCCACCCTGTCGGTAAGGGCAACTGACACCCCTGGGATTCTGATCCTTGGGGGGTGTTTCCCCAAACATTCTGATGGGAGGTTGAATGGATGACTACCCACATTGGACCCGCTCTCTTCTCTTGGTAGATACTTGTGCCATGAGGCAAGCGGTTAGTTACCCTATATATGTGTGTAGAGGGCTGTAATGGCTTGTGGTTATTCACACGCATATATTCTAGATATAGTATCATATGGACTACTATAGGTGTAATATGTATAGGCTGTGATGGCTTGAGGATCCTTACTCGGAGTATGGGCTGTAATGGCTTGAGGTATTATACCAGACATATGATACACGTTATGCGAGCTGTGGTGGCTCCGAGAAACTACCTGGTTACCTTTGGTTGTGAGGACGGTGTAGTGCTTCTCCCAGGTGTCTGCGGGCAAGCCTATGTGGTGCACGAGGTGCAGATTGTGGAGCTTAGCCCAGGTGTCTGCGGGCAAGCCTTTGGAGAGAGATTCACATGACGTATGTCGTTGGGGAAAAGCGGCAAACTAGTGGGGAAGTAGTAGCGGGGTACCCTTGATATTCTATGCTATATGCTATATTCTTGTATGTGTTACTTGGTGAGAGTAGCCATGGTGAGGTTGGGAACTTAGTATACAGGTTTAGGTGACGAGTTAGTTTCACTTATTGTTCACTGGGCTTTAGCATGCTTTCTTTACTTTTACACGAGAGGCTTCAGGAGGATCCTACTGAGTATACTATTATACTCACACTATGTACATATAAACTGTTTTTTAGATCACTTGGAGCAGGTTGGAGATCAAGCTGGTTACTACTAGCTTGCGGTTGGAGGAGGAGCAGTTCGGGCTTGTGGTCGCTACCATTTTACTTTCTTCTGGGTACTTTTAGTTTTCCCTTACAGTTGTAGTACTTTTGCAAGAAATTTCATATATGTACTTGGGTTTCTTTTATATTTCAGTTATGAGTTGGAGTTGGTTGGAGTCTATTCTATCTCTCTCTTCTACATGTGTTCTCTTAGAGGGTAATGCCTCCCATTTGTGTGTGTATTATACCCTCAGTGCTAGTCGCCAACTCGGGGCCTACTGGAGGTGGGACTCTGGGGTAATTATCTCCCTTCTCACATTGCCAGCCCAGGAGGGGTACACATTGTAGGGAGGGGGTCGTGACAGAGTGGTATCAGAGGTCTGGTTGAGGGATAGGATGGAGTTTGGAGTTAGGAACAGGTGAGGATGCATGGGATGGTAGGGCAACGATTTCATTCATGTTTAGAAAGTGGGGTAAACACTGGAGGCCGGAAGAGACATAGGCATTTAGGGCCCCCTATGATCTGTTGCACGAACCTTTAAGCTTACAATGGATACTAAACAAAGTGATACCGGTTGCAGGGTAGAGACCTAGGAAAGGATCATGCATCATTATTCTTTGTGCTTGTGTTTGAATGGGTAGACCTTGGGATAGGTAACCTAAAATAAATAAAACAATAATATTAATTAATTAATGTTGAGTCTTCCATATCCCAGGCTTAGGAGCTCTAACAGTTGTTATTTTGCAGGTATGGCTCCAAGTCGACGTCCTCGTCAGGTTTGAGCAGAAGATGCCAATCAGGCTGTTCCAGTAGATCGTCGCCGAGTAGAGGTTGATGACGATGACACTTGGAGGAAGAAACTTAGAGAGTTTGAGCGCTAGAGTCTACAGAAGTACGAGGGATCCGTTTCAGATACCGTCACAGAAGACTTGTTGGAGGAGATCGAGATAGGATTCAGTTCGATTCGTGCTCGGAAGGAACACTGGGTGTCCTTGGTTGTGACGATGCTGCGTGGAGTAGCGAGGAAGTGGTGGTTCTTGTTCCTCGGTGATCGTGAGGAGTCAGCAATCTCATGGGAGGAGTTTCGAGACAGGTTTAGTGTCGAGTTTCTTTCGTCGACTGCGAAGGTGTCCAGTCGCCAGGAGCTTCTTACCCTTCGACAGGGGAGATCCAGTGTTCAAGAGTTTGGAATCTATTTCAGGAACCTTCTACGATATGCTTCATAACTGTTACCAGATGATGAGGCCAGTGCGAGGCATTTTGAGGAGGCTTTGCGTCCAGAGATCCAGCGCCAGGTCACCCCGTTTATGCTGAAGACATATCTTGAGGTGCTGGCGAGGGAAGAGGTTGTTGAGAGGACATTGGCCAGGACTGGATCATCACGAGAGGGGAATCGTCATGATTCCTCACGAAGCAGAGCTGTGGTCCGGGGTTCCCAGTTTTCAGGACAGAAGAGTTTCCATTCACCTGGGGGTAGGTCCCAGCCCTTCCCATCTCGTTTCTCCGGAGGCAGCATCTCTCAGACCTATGCCAAGGGATCAGCCGCTTGTTTTTCTTGTGGTGGTCATGGTCATCAGCAGCGGGAGTGCCTGAATTTTCAGAGTAGTCATCGTGCACCGGGCGCTCCACTCCAGGTTCCTCCGTTGAGGCAGTTCTAGCCGAGGCAGAAGTAGCAGGTTGCACCAGTTTTAGATCACCAAATGGTAGATGGAGTAGGCAGAGGACATCCCAATGATGCTCCCCGTCCTCAGAGAGCAGAGAGTGGCCGTGGTGGTGGTCGTCATCAGGGTTAAAGAGGCCATGGATGAGGTCGTGGTCAGCTTCATGCTCTAGCGTTACCAGCCCCAAGCGATACAGATGTCATTCGAGGTACCCTTTGCTTGTTTTCTACCATGGTGTATGTTTTGTTTGATTTAGGAGCAACACACTCCTTCATATCACCTACCCTTGTCCATGCTTTGGGACTTGAGGTAGAGAGACTTCCAGTTCCCTTGGCGTTGACTACGCCAGTTGGAGGTTGAGATGACTTGTTTGAAGTATGTAGAGATTGTGAGCTATTGTTGGGGAAACACCGCTCTTGGGGAGATTTCCTATGTTTGCGAATACAACCATATGATGTCATACTTGGCATGGATTGGTTGTATTCGGTGCAGGCTATTGTGGATTGCTAAAGGAAGAAGGTTGTTTTCTTTGATTAAGATGGAGAGGAAGTTGTGTTTGTTGGTGAGAGAGATCCTTGAATGAGTCATATATGAGTTCCTTCCTTATCATCCATGATGGCTGGGATGATGCTGAGTTCTTCAGAGGTTCAATAGTTGGTGTTTCCTAGGGTCGTGGTGGAGTACCCTGACGTCTTTCCAGAAGAGGTTGTATCCTTACCCCCTCGACGAGAGATCGAGTTTGGGATCGAGCTACAGCCAGGAGAGTCTCCTATATATATGTCTCCGTATAGGATTGCCCCTTCTGAGTTACGAGAGCTACGTATTCAGCTCGATGGTCTGTTTCTGTGTGGTTTTGTTCGGCCAAGTGTGTCACCGTGGGGTGCACCAGTTTTGTTTGTGAAAAAGGCTGATGGCAGTTTGCGGTTGTGCGTCGATTATCATCGGTTAAACAAAGTGACAATAAAGAACTGATATCCTCTCCTGTGAATTGATGACCTATTCGATCAATTGAAGGGTGCATGTTGGTTCTCAAAGATTGACTTGCAGTCAGGATATCATCAGATGCGTGTAAAGGATGAGGATATCCCGAAGACTGCTTTCCGCTGTCGTCATGGGCATTATGAGTTTGTTGTAATGCCATTCGGCAAGATGAATGCTCCAGCTGTTTTCATGGGGTTGATGAATGCTGTGTTCCGTGAATTCCTGGACAAGTTTGTTGTGGTTTTCATCAACGACATCCTTGTGTACTCCACATCTGAAGAGGAGCATGCAAAGCATCTACGAGCCGTTTTGGGAGTTCTTCACCAACATCAGTTGTTTGGGAAGTTGTCCAAGTGTGAGTTCTGGGCTCGAGAAGTTCGTTTCTTGGGACATGTTGTGTCCCAACAGGGTGTAGCTGTGGATCCTTCGAAGATAGAAGCAGTGGTGTCTTGGCCAGCCCCCAAGACCGTGTCAGAGGTGCGAAGTTTCCTTGGTCTCGCAGGCTATTATAGGAGGTTTGTAGCTAATTTCTCCCGATTTGCGACTCCTCTGACTTCTTTGACCAGGAAGGATCAAGAGTTCATATGGACTGATCAGTGTCAGACAGCTTTCGAGTATCTAAATGAGAAGTTGGTAAGTGGTCCATTCCTTTGTCTTCCAGCGGAGGGAGTCCAGTTTGATGTTTTCTGTGATGCTTCACATCTGGGGCTAGGCTGTGTTCTCATGCAGCAGAGGTCAGTTGTTTCTTATGGGTCTCGGCAGTTATGTCTACATGAATGAAACTACGCCACCCATGATCTTGAGTTGGCGGCCGTGTTGTTTGCTCTGAAGTTGTGGAGACATTACCTCATTGGTGAGCACATTGTGGTTTTCACCGATCATAAGAGTTTGAGGTATGTTTTCTCCCAACCTGACTTGAACATGAGGCAGCGTCGGTGGGTGGAGTTCATGCAGGAATACGACTTTGAAATATCGTATACACCTAGAAAAGGGAATGTTGTAGCTGACGCACTTAGCCGAAAGATACGTAATGATGGTGTGCGTGTATCTGGTGATTCTTGGAGAGTGATGGAAGAGCTATTATCTTTGCATCTTGATATGGGAGATGTTGGGGGTAGAGGTTGTCTTTTCCAGATGACGGTGCAGTCACCCCTGATGCAGAAGGTGGAAGAGTCTCAGTTGGGTGACCTAGAGGTGGAAGTTTGGAGAGACAGAGTTGTATGTGGTGAGGCCCCTGATGGTTGGTCGGAGGATGAACAACACCGAGTGTTGTATCGTGGCAGGATTTTTGTTTCCTTGGTGATGCGCGAGACGGTTCTCCGAGAGTTCCATATTTCACCCTTGGCGGTACATCCTGGTGTGACGAAGATGTACCAATCCTTGAGGAGTCTGTTTTGGTGGCCTGGGCTGAAGCATACAGTTGCAGAATGTGTGTCTCGATGTTTAGTCTGCCAGAAGGTGAAGGACGAACACCTTGTTCCTGGTGGTCTTCTCCAGCACGTAGAGATTCCTCAGTGGAAGTGGGAGGACATCTCAATGGACTTTGTTACAGGTTTACCTCGAGCTCCGGGAGGACATGATGCTATATGGGTGGTAGTGGATCGTTTAACAAAATCATCCCACTTTATAGCGATCAAGGAGTCGAGCTCAGTGGAAGTTTTGTCGAGTCAGTATCTGGAGGAAGTGGCGAGGCTTCACGGAGTTCCTAAGATGATCATTTCTAATCGAGATCCTCATTTTACCTCTAGGGTGTGGAGAGGTCTCCAGTATGCTTTTGGTTCTCAATTATTCCTTAGCATTGCTTTTCATCCTCAAACGGATGGTCAAACAGAGCGAACCATCCAGACTCTTGAAGACATGTTGCGCTCTTGTGTTCTTGATTTTGGAGGTTCATGGGTGAAGCACTTACCCTTGGTTGAGTTCGTTTACAATAATAGTTTTCACTCTACCATTGGTATGGCGCCGTTTGAAGCCTTGTATGGCCAGCCATGCCATTATCCATTGTGCTAGACTGGGGTCGGAGAGTCAGCAATTCTCGGACCAGAACTAGTGCAGAATACAATAGAGATGGTTCAGGTGATTCGTGAGAGGATGAAGACAACACAGGATCATCAGAAATCATATGCTGATCAAAGAATGAGACCGTTATAGTTTAATGTTGGGGATCATGTGTTTCTAATGGTGACTCCCCATCGTGGGTAGCGAAGGTTTGGTCGTGGAAGTAAGCTTTCTCCCCAGTTTGTTGGGCCTTTCGAGGTGTTAGCTCGTGTTGGAGCTATGGCGTATCGAGTAGCACTTCCCCCTCAGATGAGTCGGATACATGATTTTTTCCATGTATCACAGCTCCGTCGTTATCTTCATGATGAATCTCATGTAATCGATTGGGGAGAGATCGATATTGACGATGATGCAACCTTTGAGGAGCGACCTGTGGAGATCCAAGACCACAAGGAGATGGTGTTGTGTGGGCGTTCTATCCCCTTAGTTCGTGTCTTGTGGTGACACGGTGTCATGGAGGAGAGTACCTGGGAGCGTGAGTCACAGATACGTGCTCAGTACCCAGAGTTGTTTAATGGTTAACTCTTTCCATGTAATGACGTTTCCTTTATTGTTAAACCTTTCATGTTTTTATTTATGTACATTTGATGTAATGTTATGATTGAATTGTTTGGTTATGGATTATTTGTTTCCATACTCTCGGATGTCGTAGTTTTCTTCCAGCTTTTGAACAACTCATGGTGGTTTTCCACTGAGAGGTATCTTATGGGGTGGTTGTTCGGACCCCTCTTTTCTTCTGGGTTGGTTTTTAATTCTCGAGGATGAGAATGTTTTGAGAGGTATCTAATGTAATGGCCCGGACCTCCCTGGTCCATTACTTTGAGAAAATGTGGTGTTGGAGGTGTTCCGGGAGGTCAAGGTGACTTATCCCCCAGCTACTGCCTACCGGTATCTCGGTCTACCAGTAGCTGCTGATTACCGGTAGCTCGGTCTACCGGTAGCTGCTGATTACCGGTAGCTCGGTCTACCGATAGCTGCTCCCTACCTATAGCTCGGTCTACCGGTAGCTGCTGCCTACCGGTAGCTCAGTCTACCGGTAGCTGCTGATTACCGGTAGCTCGGTCTACCAGTAGCTGCTGATTACCGGTATCTCGGTCTACTTGTAGCTGCTGCCTACCGGTAGCTCGGTCTACCAGTAGCTGCTGATTACCGGTAGCTCGGTCTACCGGTAGCTGCTGATTACCCGTAGCTCGGTCTACCGGTAGCTGCTGATTACTGGTAGCTCGGTCTACCGGTAGCTGCTGATTACCGGTAGCTCGGTCTACCGGTAGCCGCATCCTACCGGTAGCTGGGTTTACCGGTAGCCACGGCGTACTGATAGCTCGGTATACTGGTAGTCGCAGTCCAGCAGTAGCTCGGCTAACACTTTGCCAAATTTCTAGTTCTGTGAACAATGTTTCTATCGGTGAGGCTCAGTGAACAGTGTTTCTATCGGTGGACTTCTATCGGTGAGGTTCAGTGAAATGTGTTTCTATCGGTGAGGTTCAGTGAACAGTGTTTCTATCGGTGATGTTCTATCGGTGGACTTCTATCGGTGTGGTTCAGTGAACAGTGTTTCTATCGGTGAGATTCAGTGAACAGTGTTTCTACCGGTGAGGTTCTATCGGTGGACTTCTATCGGTAGACGTGAACAGTGTTTCTATCGGTGAGGTTCTATCGGTGGACTTCTATCGGTAGACTTGAACAGTGCTTTCTATCGGTGAGGTTCTATCGGTGGACTTCTATCGGTAGACTTGTACAGTGTTTCCAGAATCCTAAGAGCTACCGATTCCATACTTTGCCAAATTTTGAGTATGTGAACAGTGTTTCCAGCTTCGTAAATTTGATGTTTTCATTGACGTAAAATACTTTTAAAACCTTATTTTAAGGACTTTAAGACCGATTCAAAGTCCATAAATCCTATATTAATTATTCCTAAGGCTGGGATGTTTTTACTTGGTCAAACCGAGTGGGTTAATGTGATCCGTTTTTAATGGAGAATAAATCGGATCTTAAACTGTCGCCTCTCTAATTTATTTTTTAAAGGGAAAGAGATATCATTCTTCGTTGTTCTTCCTCCTGGTTCTCATCTACGAGACACTGTAACCTTGCAATCATTCTCGTAGGAGTTTCACAATCAAACGTTACTCAGATCAGTTCCGCTCTGTTGATGCAACCAAGTTGTGTCGATCGTTCTTCCATATAAGGTATGTTTTATCATCGTTCCTTCGGGGATCACCTTCTCTTGTTCTTCCTTCCATATTAGCATGTAATGTCCATGGTTCTAATGGGTTTTCTTGGGGTTGGTTGGTACTGTCATATCGTGGCATCCTCCGGTGGATGTAGTTGTCGTGAGGAGAAGAGGACTGTGACCCGTTGTGTGGATAAAGGATGTCAAGAACTCTTCAAGGTAGGGGGATTCATGGCTTCTCTAATTGTGTATGTGAAATCGTAGAATTAGCATGATTTAGTCCTTTGTATCACAATGAAATTGACCTAATTAAATACTTGAACTGGATTAAAAGAATTGGTTGATCGCATGTTGTTACTTTCTACCGTGATAACGGTTTGCCTCATGTTTTCCTAGATAGAGTGATATCTATGATTTTCTTTAATTTGTTGCTCGTTCATGATGAAAATTTATAAAGAACGTAAAGCCAGAATTATTTGTTAAATAATTGGATAAAGATAAAGAGTCATGTTAATGAATCTGTTAATTCAGGATGGATTAAAGAACTATTAGTTCGATAATTTCAAAAGGGTTCTGAGTTACCCGCTTGCTTGTAAGGCTGAATGCCTTGTGGTTTGGAACTCTGAGTGCTCATCTTGTATGAAGGCTGAATGCCTTGTTAAAGGGCCGAGAGCCCATTTTGTGATCTTTTATTTCCTGCTGCTTGTGATTTGATGTGAGCCTGGATGGCTGTTGTGATATGTGGAGGCATGGGGACTTGTGGTTGTGGTAGTAGATAATGCCTAGTGTGGCGAGATGCATCGGTTTATGCATGTGGGTGTCGGGGAGGACACCAAGGATGATGGTATGAGATGAATGTGATGGTTTGATGTTGGTGGTTTGATTGTTTATCTGCTTTACTTTTCCCCACTGCTCAAGGCATCTGGTTTTTCTTACCCTCTTTCTGAAGGAGGCGAAGACACGCGGGGTATGCCACATGCTTTCCGTGTATATCCTCTCGATGGAGGATGGGTCTATGCTCTTGCTATAGGCGGCAAAGACTCGATGGGTAGTATATCTACTCACCGTGTTGAGCCCTTTGTGTTTAGTAGCACATGATTCTTTTTCTAGAATGCCTGGGAATATGGGGAAGGTAATTCAATAATGAATGTTTGTTTAAATGATGATAATCCACGGGGATGGAGAAACTGGAATTTAATAGTGATGTGAATCCTAAAAAGGAGAAGTGTTTGAATGTGATACCAATATAGTTTAATGTGGTAAATTGTTCATGGTTAATTAGTTTTTAAAGAATTAATTAACGTACAATAGAATTGATAAAATGAGACTGGACTAATCTAATAAAGCTCTTCAAATGGTTGTGTGCTTATAGGATACCTAGTCTTAGAAGTAGCAGCTTGGAGTCTGAGAGATGTTAGTTGCAGTTGTGCCTATGACTAGGTAATTCCCATAGTGTGGTTTTGAGTTATATATATTCTGTAATTTTTGTGTTTCTATATGCTACTCCACCCTGTCGGTAAGGGAAACTGACACCCATGGGATTCTGAGCCCTGGGGGGTGTTTTCCCCAACATTCTGATGGGAGGTTGAATGGATGACTACCCCCTTTGGCCCCGCTCTCTTCTCTTGGTAGATACTTGTGCCATGAGGCAAGCAGTTAGTTACCCCATATATATGTGTAGAGGGATGTAATGTCTAGTGGTTATTCACACGCATATATTCTGGATATAATATCCTATGGACTACTATAGGTTTAACGTGTATAGGTTGTGATGGCTTGAGGATCCTTACTCGGAGTATGGGCTGTAATGGCATGAGGTATTATACGCGATGTATGATACACGTTATGCGAGCTGTGGTGGCTCCCAGAAACTACCTGGTTACCTTTGGTTGTGAGGACGGTGTGGTGCTTCTCCCAGGTGTCTGCGGGCAAGCCTATGTGCTGCACGAGGTGCAGATTGTGGAGCTTAGCCCAGGTGTCTGCGGGCAAGCCTTTGGAGAGAGATGCATAGGACGTATGTCATTGGGGAAAAGCGGAAAACCAGTGGGGAAGTAGTAGCGGGGTACCCTTGATATTCTATGCTATATGCTATATTCTTTTATGTGTTACTTGGTGAGAGTAGCCATGGTGAGGTTGGGAACTTAGTATACCTGTTTAGGTAACGAGTTAGTTTCACTTATTGTTCACTGGGCTTTAGCATGCTTTATTTATTTTTGCATGAGAGGCTTGAGGAGGATCCTACTGAGTATACTGTTATACTCACCCTATGTACATAAAAACTATTTTTCAGGTCACTTGGAACAGGTTGGGGATCAAGATGGTTACTACTAGCTTGCGGTTGGAGGAGGAGCTGTTCGGGCTTGTGGTCGCTGTCGTTTTACTTTCTTTTGGGTACTTTTAGTTTTCCCTTTCAGTTGTAGTACTTTTTCATGACATTTCATATATGTACTTGGGTTTCTTTTATATTTCAGTTATTAGTTGGAGTTGGTTGGAGTCTATTCTATCTCTTTCTTCTGCATGTGTTCTCTTAGAGGGTAATGCCTCCCATTTGTGTGTGTATTATACCCTCGGTGCTAGTCGCCAACCCGTGGCCTACTGGAGGCGGGACTCGGGGGTCATTATCTCCCTTCTCACATTGTCGGCCCAGGAGGGGTACACTTTGTGGGGAGGGGGTCGTGACACATTATGTAATAGGTTTTCAATATACATCCCATGCATATGGTCTTCACATGCACATGATATATTATAAAGGTAGTGAGAGTTATATCTCAGAAATGTCAAACAAATTTCCCAAGATATATGCAACTATATGTTAGTGTATTCATGAGGGAAATAAATAAATAACATATGAAATGTAAGATTTCACATCCCTATTCTAAATCACGATTTCATCATACCAAGCTTCAAAATATACCCTCTCAAAATGGATTGGCTACAACATAAAACCTAGACCTCAAACCTATCACTAATGGTATTCCCTTATTTCAAATCTCAATAACTAACCTCTAACTCATGATACAGTTATATGAAAAATCCTAACCACTATTTTCTCAAACATAGTGGTTTCCATAGAAAAACATAACCAATAATTTGTAACATATAGGATTTCCCATCCAAACTAGAAAACATGTTCCTCTCATTGTAGATATGGGTTTATATCAAGTGTATACTATTCATCACACCTACTATACTTGTTTATTCAATAATTACTAATGTTATCAAACTCTATAACCCATCATCTCACGACCTAATCATCCAAATAGGCCTCTATAAATCGCAAAACTATCCTCAATCAAAATTGGAAATTAAAATTGCTATAGAGATCCTAAAAATATGATAATTCCTAAAGAATTGGTGTAGGATAACTCTAAATGAGACCAAACAAAGAAGGATTCCACCAATTACCTAAAACAACTAGTGTTATAGGTTTCCCTCTCCATTCATTTCATCATCACAGAAGGAACAACAAAACGAACCAATCATCCCACCCATCTCACTCACTTATAGTAATTGTTAGTTTCTTAAACAATGAATCGATGTCTATGAACTAAATCCAACACACTTCCATTATTAAATAATGACATCCCTACCAAAAGTCCCTATCTCATAATAGTATCAATCTGATGGTCCAATATCTCTACTAATTATCACATCACCATACCTACCACAAGTTCAAGGCATTGTCATGATAAATCCTTGGACATCAGTATATAAAACTTTTAAAAATTGTTTCTAGAAATTTCCAAAACCCGCACATTGGCCTCATCTCACATATATTATTATAGATATCTCAACATATCATCTAGAATAGGTCCTATTTTTTTACACTTTTAATCCTTAAATGACTTAACACGCTCACCACTTGAACCAATGGATCAATCCAATCTCAACGGCGATACTCCCAATCATATGTTAGACATATGAACACCTCACCTATATTCCATTTAACTAATCCATTCCTGGATTTTGACTAGCCCTACAATGAACCATCCTAGCCTATCCCTAATTCATTTCAAGTCCCAAGAAATTTTCCAAGACTCATAAAAATTGAAATATAATCCTCTCCCCTTTGAATATATAGTTTTCGAGTGATTCTAATTTACACCAAAAATAGTAGAGCACTTGATCCAATACTAGGAGGCACTAAGACACTAATTTCTCTACATTGGGACTCCTGGAACCTATACAAAAATCCCAATTTGAACCACCCATATAGAATTTCATAATCATATATATATGAATCTGTGTTTGTGTGTGTGTGAGCGTTTAATTGAAATAAGTACTGCTATTCTTTTTAATGAATTTACAATCCCTATCAAATATCATCCATGAATAATCCATGTTTATAAATATCCACGTAAAAATCTCATGAAATTATCTCAATCTATGAAGGATAAAAAAATTAATAATAAAAAATTATAAATAATTAAAAAAATTGAAACCTAAAATTCATAACTTCAAAATCTCATTGAGAAACTAAGAAACATCAAGACCCCAACTAACCAAATGAATAATCTCTATAGTGCACCCTTGGAACCACAAAGATAAAAAATAATATTAACTAATTATTAATCATTTACCAATTTGAACTATTGAATAAAAACACACACATAAATAGAGTGGATTATATACCACAATAGAAACTGAGGAAGGAGGGATCCATTTATCACTCATTGACATCCTCTACAAAAAATAGGAAAATTACCCCATGGGTTGGGATGATTATTCAATTATCTATTGAAATTATCACCCAAAACCTCACTCAATGAAACTAAAAACGTGGGAAACCCAACAAACAAGAATAAATTTGGAATATGAATGGATATTTACTCAAAATTATGAAAAATAACTCAATCCATATAACCCATCATCAAGGGGGTCGTATTTTTGTAATATAAGGTGAAAAGAGGGATTGATATTTCCAAAATGTATATTTTTAGATCTCCCATATTGAATAATATAAATGGATTGAGAGTGATATAACCACCATAACCCAACTACAAGAATCACTCTTGTGCCTAACACATACCTAGCCCATCTGCTCAAGGAATGAAACCATCGAATGACAACATGGTACACCACCTTCGGGTTTCCAGTGGTGGTATAGATGTATTTTCCCCCTTGGATAACACACATGATAACATACCCAACACATATGGCTACCCAATGGCCCCTATTAAATTAAATTAATATAATACGAAAATTAACCTTGTTTTAATTATATTTGATCACCCATGTCACATTATGAGTATATAGACACTCATAAATCTCCTTTTAATATAGAAAATCCCTAAAAATTATAATATAAATTTAAATTGTCTTTCCACAGATACTATAAGTCCAAAAATTCAGATTAAATTTGAAGAAAACTATCCTATTAAAACATAATTCATTAATACCCCACTACTTACCTCATTCATATATAGATAAAAAACTATGAACTGATCCATCATCCTTCAATTATATACTACCTATCATGTATTATCTCATTGGGACTTCATATTTAGAAAACCCATAACAACCATTCTTTTTTTGATAGTGAATGTTATTTAAATTTATAATCATATAAGAATTTAATCCTTTTTTAATGTTGAAAATTGAAATACGTCTATATGAAAATATATCAATATATCTAGCTATATTTAATGATTATAAAACATACACAAATAATATAATATAACCATATTTTTAGATAAAAATATTTTTCCATTGAGTAATCCCTTGATTATCATAGTTATATTGGTAGGGACATAACTATTGAGACCAATGGGATATTACCACTTTTTAATGTAGTATAAAAATTCACATGAAATGATGGAGAGTATCACACTAAACTATTAACATGATCCCCTATTCTGAAAAAATATCAAAATAACTAGTACACATATTTATGAACATAAAATCTTCCTTGAACTATTTCTTCTATAAAAATACCTGATCTTTTCAGTATAATTGCCGCAAAATAGATACAATTTCCTAAATATTGAACAATATTTCCCTATAGTAAGACACTATACCATGTAATCATTGAAATTATTGAACATTCATGATGTAATCCTATGAAAAATATTATTTAATATTTTAATTTTCAATATATTATTCCTATAATAACATTATATAGCTAATAAAATACACATCAAAGATATATAATCTTTATTGGTCAACATCTCATACAGTATATTTCATCAAAGGACTCCTAATCAATCCATAAAATTATTATAATAATCCTTCCCTATCTTAAAAAAATTCACCAATGAACACAATAAAAAATTCATTCAAAAACTTATTAAACATTGAGGTCATCATTTTAATATAAAAAAACAATGGTTATTTGTGACTCTGAAAGCTATTGCCATGAACTCAAAGTATCTATAAAAACACATTAATGTAATATTAGGGATATAATTCTATTTTTACTCTCATATTATGATAATCATACCATTTTTTGTAATTTACTATCTCTATTCGACTAATCAATTATATAATTAATCCCTAAGAGGTTCTAGTGTTTTTCATTTTCACTAGATTCAACTAACCATTTTCAATATATAGTAAAAAATGTGGTCTATGAATTTTTATAAAAACACATGAATTACCCAATGAAATTCACTAGGATTGATAAAACTCTTTTCTAATATACTAATTATATAAATAAACATATATCATAACTCTTAGGTATCCATAATATAAAAATAAATTGAAATAAAAGAGTAATCATGTTATAAAATTGTGCCAAACTTGATATCACATTGGGGGAAGTGTCCAAACTATTCAGAAAAAACATAAAAACTCATTGATATATCTAAAAACATCACTATCTAATAATATGATAAATAATATATAAACACAGTAAGATGTGATGAGAGACGATTTACACACCAATGTTTTATCTCATAATCCCACTAACCAACAAACACTACCTTGTGGCCATATATATGATTGAAAATATCATTCCATTAAAATAAATCATGAATAAATACAATAAAATATATATAATATCTTATGTGGATAACAAAATATTATTATATTAGTATTAAAAAATCCAATATTAATGACTTTACCTCATCATTATATCAAATAACCAACAAACATCATGCTATCAATACAGACTTGTAACTGGAATAATCAACATTAATGGATTTTTAAAAGAAAAAAAGAAGTGAAATTAGTTTATATCAATCATGGGATAATATATTTTGAAAAAAGAATATAGTTCCACATATTTTAACTAGACCAATTGGAGTTTCAAACACTATAACATTCAACTAACCATTCATATCTCTTATTTATCACTGCCCCTAAGAATGTCCATTTACATGACCACACTCATCCTAGGTCACAAAATATATTCAGCATTTTGGGGGATAACTAATTCAAATTAAAACTCTTGTATACTATTGAAAATATTCTAACCAAACTAATATTGGTAAGGACCGATATGAAACTACTATCATCGGAACACATAAATCTAAAAAAATACCCCATGATTACCATAATGATGGAGGAAGACTTGATTTTATGATGAACATGATCCCTATAAATGAAAAATACACCCCAAAACTCTCAAATGCGTTCACAAGAAACTATATCTAGAGAATTAATTTGAATAAATCTCAGAATACCTCATTTCTAGTATAAATATTAACTACCTAGATAAATTATATCCTTTATCTATATCCCTAATCCATAAGAAGTTTTAATATCCCCTTTAGTGAGATACCATCTATGAAAATGTCTTTTATATCTCTAAAGATTCCATCAAAACCTAATGATATATTATCATCCTGAAAAGGGTTACCAGTTTCTAGATACTCATATAAAACTCCTGCTCAAAATGTAATTCCCATATATCCATGTTAATGATAATGTTTGAATAATTTTAATGGATTTTCAAGAAACTAAATCCATGCTCTTAAAAACTCAAGATCCCTTGTTGGGTTTTGAGTAACACGTATCACCATGCCACCATTTGTATTGAAGAAATCAAATCAACTCGTAAAGAACTATGAATGTTCTTCCATAAAACCATATAATTTTCTAGATAACATAAAAAATCTAATTCTTTCTATCATGTTCCACATTTCAATAAAATAATATCCAATGGGATTGAATGATAATTCTAAGTGTTTATATGAATGAATGAAATTCTGATCTCTTATAACCACTTCTATGTCTCTTTATTAGATATAAAATCCTCACTATTTATTATTATATAACAAAAAATGTATTCCTATAACTTACTAAATGATTTTCTTCTATAGGATCAACCATCACAAGATAAACTAGAGAAACATTCAGCACTACACTCACTAGAAACACATGCAGATGTATTTGACTGGAAAACATTGTAGTAACAACAAAAGAAATACTAACAATAAGTTTTATAATTTATTTAATATATTTTAATTAAATTCATATTATCGAAATATAATAATGTTTATTATATATCTTTTTAGTATCTGGAATTCCATTGTGGTTTGTGTGGGTTAGGTATTATAAGCTTAATTTAATGATCGTAAGATGATTTATCTGATCGAATATAAAAATTTGAGGATTATTTTTCATTAGTTTTATGTCAAATTTTCTTAAATAATTAGGGTATTATCTTTTATTAAGATAAAAAGTGATTATTGTAAGGGCGTGAAATCTATTTTGGTCTAATATTGTCATGGAAAGTGAATAGGATATCAATGTTTGACAATTGTTTTTTGGAGGGTGATTCAATGATAGTGAAATATTTTTTGGGAAATTTATTAGAGTATGAGGTCCAATATCATATTTTTTTATGTTTATCCCATGTTGTCTTCCATTACTCTAGGAATAATAATGATCAATAGAATGATATGATCTCTCTTTAATAGTGAATTTTGACTATTTGGTAGCTTTTTTTGTTTTATGAACCTCTTTAATAACAATCCCATAATTAATCTTGACTTGGATGAACATATATTTAATTTTTAAAAGTCTTTTTTCTTTGAAGATAAAATATTTTGTCGCCACATTCATGATTTAAAGCAATTTTGAGGTGTTGGATGAGGATGAGTAAATCAAGAAGATTTTAGAGTAGATAGGATCTTCTGAATATGATTGTCATTAAATCCCCTTATAGTGTAGCGTATATAAATTGGATATCATTAGTTTTAAGTAGTTTAGGTTTCAGATATCGGGGAGTTACTTTTAATTTTAAACTTATCATTTCTCAAGTGATGGAATTACATGATCCTATTCTGAGGGCATTGAGGGGGGTCTATTCGATAAATAGGATGAGATAATTGATTCTTCTAATATTAATCCATTATCAATTGCATGTGTGGGGTAGGTGTTTAGTTTGGAATACATACCGAAAATTATTTTCATACTAGCCCATAGGAATATCATCAAAGAAAGTATATTTTTTAAAAACATGATATAGATAGAATAAGAAGAGGTAATCCCTATAGTGATCCCTAACCTTATAGACCTATGATATATTTCAGTTGTGACTCTTAGTCCCCATATCCATAGAGAAATTTCATTATATTTTACATTGTCTTGATCACATAAAGTCAAATCCCGATGTACCGATCAGTTTAGTAGTCTTGGAAAATAGATAACATACATGAACATTACATTACAATTCAAGAGACAAAATAAAATGTAGATAATCTTTTTAGATTTCCATTATTCAAAAATCATAACACTATATCTATGTCATAATACACTTCTTGGCTTCTGAGAATATAAAACATATTAATTGGATGAGATCGGATGCTCATTAAGGGACAACAATTCAGTGGAAGCTATCATAAATAATTATAAACTTTTAAGGAAAGATGTATAATAAAAATAACATCCTTTTAAACATAAAATTTAAAATAATATGGAAATAATAAATCAAACATCACCATATAAATTTTAACATGGATACTATAATTGTCTAATAATCATATGTAATAAATAACTTATAAAATGAGCATATATAATGTGGGACATCATAATCACACCATCAAGGCTTTGACCATGACACCACACATAATTGGGTAAGACATTAGACAAAACCCCAAAAACAATTTCCCATGAGACCAACTGATTCATCAAGTGGCTATAGAAGGTCACACCTAAAACATAAAAAGTCCAATTAATTCCTCTTATTAATTGGGTAAAACATAGCCAACATAATCTTTCATATTAAAACTAGAATATGAAATTTCAACACTTAAACCATAAAATTTGAATGATATAAAAATAACACATTTATAATCAAACATATCAGAAAACATTCAAGATGATATGAAAGATTTTATCATTATATATTAACCTAAATTAACCATAAAATCCATTAAAGGATGTAGACATAGATGAATGTGACCTAACAAAATCATTAAAAATATAATAGAAATATCCTTTTTTTACATTGAAATCATTTGAAAGCCAACATAATTATAAAAAACATATTTTATTTAAAATTAACCATGAAATTTAATAATGGAAACAAAAAATTTTTATGGAATCTTTATGGAAAAAATATCCACTCGTTTTGTATAAGATAAAAAAATTCCAAAATTTGTCGAAAAGGTCATATTGTACCTCGTTTGGAAAATAACATATATATTCCTTTAAAAATGTTTTTTAAATATTAAAACATTATTAAAAATGAATTTCAGAAATTTTATAGGAACCAAAATATTATTTTTAAATGGGATAATATGAAACATGGATCTGTTTGATTAATATTTCTAATAGATAATTACGTATAAACAATCTCGGTTATTAATGAGAATGTGAAACTAACCCGTAAATTATACTTTCCTTTAGACAATTGTGATTTATCCTCAGGTATAATTATTAAATAATTTTAATAAATTATACTAGGACCATATATATATTTATGATATCATATACAATTCTCTTATATCGTTTTGTTAATAATATTTCTGTATTACAATTATTTCGGATCATAAGAGCTTTTTGTTTCTTTGCATGTTTTCCTATGTAATTGTTTTTTTTATGCTCCTGATATATTTTATTCAAATACAAAATTATATAATGTTCAAAACTATTATATTTACTTATCATATGATCTCTATAATTATTCTTGAATGGTTAATGTGGATGATGAATCTAATCGCATCGTCGAGATGGTATTCCCCATGTATGCATGAGCGACGATATCATTCAATTAATGGTTATATAACATGGAAATAGATAGTATATTAATTTTAATGAATCATAATATTGTAATATAAATTATTTATGTAAATTATACTCATAATTATAGCCACCCAAATAATGTAATGTTGCATAAAAAACTACACCACGGTGTAGAGGCGGTAAGTTGTACACACGCAGACATGGTGATATTATTATTAGTAGGATAGATAAAATGAGTAATATGGATGTAACATTATTATAATGACATATGAGTATATAATTTATACTATATTTATTACTTTGGTATGAAAAAAACATATAAAGAGGAAGTGGAAGAAGAAATTAACATTGAAAGAAGAGATAAAAAATTTACCTCTTCTTCGGGTGTCTCCTTTTGATTTCTGCAAAATGACTCCTTAAGATGGTTTTCTGACCAAAGGGCAGTCAATAGGATCAATAGAATGAAGTATGGAGTTTATTTTGGTATTGTGTTTCATATCCCATGGTATTTGGATGATTGAATGAAATATAAGGACAAATGCAATTTTATAAGACTGTCGATGGGCTGTTTAGGAAAAGATTGAAATATTAATTCATTCAAAATTTATTTTCGCATTATAATAGCTCCAATGTAATTTAATGAATTTATAATATGATCATGGGTAGAAGTACTCCCAATATAATGGTTTTATCATGTTTATGTCACAAATTTAACGTTTTATTTTGTCTTTAACCCGTAGTTAAATTAGTTATCTCTTACCATATTTTCATATATTTTAATACTATATATTTAATATAGTAATGATACAATTCCTGAGAAATCTAATGTTTATCATTAATTAAAATTTTAAAAAAATATAATTCATTTGGTTGAATATTATATTTCTATGAATACTATATCATATAATATAATTGAGTTTTTTGAACTCATTTATGTCGATTTTGACACTATTTAATAATTGATTTTTGTTATATTCATAACAACTAGATTACTTCTAAAAAAATAATTAACTCATCCATAACATGAATATTTTATCCAAAACAATCCTTGTATGTCCTAAAAAATCTCAAATTACATTTATTTTGATATTTATAAGATGATTTATTTAAATCATTCCTTAATAACGTAAGCACTGCATCATTATTGTGTCATAAATAAATTAATTTATTCAATGTCAAAAAATTATATATTAAATACCTTGATTTAGTAAATATAATTATTTTTATAATTACTATTTATATTCAAAAAGATAAGTAATATAACCCAACATTAAAATTTTTTAGTATAAAAATCCAGGTTAATGTTATAATTCACTTTACATTAAATTAATTATTATAACATGTCATTATCACACCCCATGTGAATCAAAAATGCCAACTGTTCAGCCTATGGAATTATTTTGTTTCCCATCACTCATCCAATAATATTAGGACATGTGTTATGGTAGATTTATATTATTATAATATTATTTTTATGATTATTTACTTAATTTACCCCTTAAATATTGTAAATAAAAATAATTAGGGAAGTTACTATTTATTATGCCTAAAAAACGAAAGATACTTATATACATAATTTGGAAAATCTGATTCCAAATAAGGAATCAATTTTCCAAAATTAAAACCACAGGTAATTCATTAATAAATTTAAAATTAATTCCCACTGTAAAAACAATAATGTGGTTTTTATATAATAAAAAACATTCAAAAGATAGACATGTATTTATGTCCAAATTAAATTTATATTTATTCTAATTATCAAAATTGTTTTAAATAATAAAAAATAATACAATTATACTTTAAAACCAACAAAAAATATTACTGATCTATATAAATAATTTTTATCAAAAAGTAGTTTTTATTTTAAATGCAGTATTTTTCACAAGTCATTAAAATATTGAAGTTATCATAAAAACAAAAAAAAATTATAAAAACTAAATTTTTATTTTAATATTCAAAATAATATGTCAATTTTTTATAATTTAATATATTTAAATGTGTCAAATATTTGATTTAAAAAGTTTCCTCCATTAAAAGGCGGAAAAACATCATTTAAAAAAATCTTTTATCTGCAAAATTTAATTTGTTTCAATATTATTTCTAACAAACACATAAGATTAATGTTAACATTATATGGGATATAAAAAATTAGAAAAATCATTAATACTATTCATAACCTCTTTTTAAAAGGCTAGTTTGATAGGTCATGGTGCACTCGAACACGATGTTGTGTGTAGTGTAAGCTATTGAATTTTTTATGATGAAAAATATCATGGAAGCTTAGGGTGGTACATTCTCCTCTCATTTAATAAATTCTGTCCTCACAATTTAAAATTGGGATATAAAATTATGTTTTTGACATTTCAAAATATCTTTAATGAAATCCCAAAATAAAAAATGGATTAATGACACCTCCATTTAAAATTATGATAATAAAGAATAAAGGTTACTAGAAAAAATATATGCTATGGTTCCATGTAGAAAATAATGGACATGAAAGAAAATGTAACCATCATGTTTTGACTGAGAGTAATCGATAAATATTTTAAGATATTGTTTAATACCATAAAGATAAAAATATATGATGTTCCAATTGACCATTTGATTAATTGAAAAATAAATACTAGGAAAAGATTTTTAATTTTATGCTTCATTCCCTAGTGTTGTAGTATTAATTTTTTTCAATGGCTAAGAACACATGGAAGAATACTTAATTGACATGTAGTGTTTAATCCTTTAACGATTTTTTTCAAAAAAAAACTCATATTTTATTCCAAGAGATAATAAAATTAAAAAGTATTCAATTTATCATAACCTTATATGTTTATAAATATAAAAGAATACCATTAAAATAAAGAAAACATTGTTATTGTAACCAAGGATTTTCTTGTATTCCAATAGTAGGAAATAAATCATTGCTTTAGTTTCTTTGTGGGTTCGTTCTATTTTCACTACATCCATTAAAAATGAAAAAATGTATATTTTATGCATAAAACACTTTGGATAAATCATAGGGTGCATAAGTATTTCATTAACCATCTAAATAATTACTAAAAACAAAAATGCTACCCCAATGTATCCCATAAATTATACTATAACTATAAAAAATCATATCCAATGTTCAACTTATTGCATTCCATCCTTTAAGCTTATCCCAAATACTTATATCGAAACTCACAATCCAAAAGTTAATAAGGAAGGTCAGATAACATAATGAAGATTTTTTAATATAGCAAGAATGTCAATACCTTTATCATGTATTCTCAAGAAAACATGTAAATACCTTGAATTACCAAAAGACCATATTTGAATATGTATTTTCTTCATTATTGCTTATATAAATCACAAAATTCTAGATATAGACCCTAAATCCAAAAATGTTGCAAACTCCAACAGTGCTGTAATAAATAGACCATTAATCAGTTCCATGTTATTCAATAATATCCAATATACCTTATCCAAATCGATCATGTAATTATTCCAAACTAATTGCCTCAGTATCAGAAAAATATTAAGTGTTATATTTCCATCAAAACTATATTTTACAAAAAATATATCATGCAACTTTTTAACTTTACATGTTTCCATACAATCTTAGATCCTTAAATAAATAGTACTGTAGTACAATACTTAGTTATTTTCATAACTCATATAACTATTATATCATTGATACAATATTCAAATAACATTATTATTCTATAGAAATATAACCACATTAATTATTCCCCTTCATATGGGGTAGTATCTAAAATTTAATATTATCTAATAGCATTATTTAGGGTATACTCTAATGATTGAGCCATTCAAACGCACAGTGTCTCATCTCCTTGTAGTAGAATCATTACACATTGGAATACTTTTTATTTCCCTTGATATCATGCACATTGTGTCTTTCTTCTCCACACTTATAAAAAAACATACATCCCCTTCAGGAAATTACTAGGGTGATTCATTCCATGGTTATCACATGTGGTAAAATCCTTATATCTATTCTTCCCTTATCCAAGTTTTTTTCTACCATCATGTTCTTATCTTCATACCCATAGTTTTATTGGACTCCGAGAATTAATTAATTATCTTATCAACAAATGACATTATTCTCTCATATGATGAGAATATATTAGAGATTATATCCTTTCAAAATTGATTAGGCCTTGAAATATAGGATTTTTCTTACTCATTGGAACATGTATATTGGTGGATTTTTCATTCCTTCTACAATGTTCCATTTCTAAATGACGACATACACTAGGTTATATCATATCGTTATTTATAATCCAAAAAATAGAAACATTCTAATCATTGATTAAGTATTTACACATATCTAGTCTCATAATAATAAAAATTCTTTATTTTGGGACATATTTACTCATAAATCATTCATAATGGGTTTTAAGAAAATTGTGAATTATCCTAAGTATACCCTATAGTAGTGTCAAAACAATAGCACAATAAAGATCATTATCATGTAATAGGATACCCTAAGTCAACCCCAACACAACTCATTAGATTTGTTACTCATAATAAAATCTTTTCTAGAACCATATCCTATTATAGTATCCAGACAGTGATTTATTTCATGGAAGACCAAAATAATATATATTTTACCGAAATTCTGGGATGTTCTTCAATAAGTGTCCTCTAATTAAATCTTAGTGTTATGATCCATAATCTTTGTTTTATAAATCTATTTCCATGGCTGTTGCAAGACTTCCTCTCACACCAAATATAATATTTTATCCCAAGATTCCCAAAGCAGCTGCATTATTTATTAAATAATCATGATAACATTAAAGTAGAATCCTGAAGGACTGAACACTTTAGCAGTCATGGAAATTGATTATATACATAAAAAATACAGTATAATTCAAAACATAAAATACAACACAAATAATGTTTTCAGAACACCATTATTCTCTTAAATTAACCCTTCATGTAAATCATAATACATATATTATCTTTCTAAAAAATAAAACATAAGAAATGGGTGATCTTAGAATCTTCATAAGGTTAAATAATTTAGTGGAAGCTATGATAAATAAGAATAAAATTTTAATGAAATATATATAATAATAATATGATAATTTTAATCATAAACATGAAAATAATATGGAAATAATAAATAAAAAATTTTCATATAAACATACACATTGACATTCTACTAGTTTAATAATCACATGTAATAACTAACACTATAATGAGTGAATACACAATGCATGAAATCTTAAACACACCATCATGGTTTTGGCCAAGAAACCATATAGATATTGATACAAAATTATCTAAACACCAAAAAAGTATCTTATAAATCATATCGATTCATCAAGGGGCTATAATGGGCCCTTCCTAACACATACAAACTCTAACTCATTATTCTTATAAAAGGGGTAAAACCTAACCAACTTAAACATTCATATTAAAACTACAGAAGAAATGTCAATACATATGCCATATGTTATGAATGATATAAAAATAGACCATCTATAGTCAATCATATCATAAATCCTTCAATACCATATGTATGATTGTATCCGAATATATTAACCTTAATTAAGATTAAAAGCCAATAAATGATGTTGACATAGATTAAAGTGATATAATAAAATCATTAAAACTCTATTAAAAATATCTATTTTTTCATTGAAATCATTTGAATTCCTATTTCATTATAAAAGAAAACATTTAATTTGAAAATAACCTAGTAATATTATTAGGGAAACATAAAAATGTTATGGAAACATAATGGTAGAAAATAGACACTCACACCATATATTTTAAAAAACATTATTTCCTTTTTTTGTTTAAATTGTAATAAAGTTTTTCATTTGGAAAATGACAGAAACATTTTGTTCAAAACATTTTATAAAAATTAAAATATTGTTTTAAATTACATTAAAAAAATTTATAGTAATAGAAATATTATTTTTAAATATATGAATAAGAAACATAGATGTGGATGATAAATATATCCTAGTAGATACTAACTTATAAACAATCTTAGATAATAATATGAATGGAAAAATGAACCCTTACCTTGTACTTTCCTTTGGTAGAGTGTGAATTAGCCTCTTGTAATTGTTAAATATTGTTAATGAATTATACAAATACAATATAAATATTTAGGATATCATATATGATCCTCTTATCTAGTTTTGTAGATAATATTTCAGTATTACTATTATTTTGGGTTAAACTACATTATTTTCCTATGCATTTTTTCATAAGTAATATATCTTTCATATTTATATAATATATTATATTCAAGTACATATTGATATTATGGTGAGAAATATTATATCTATATATTTCATATGATGCTTATAATCATTCTTTAATGGTTAATGTGGAGAATTAATCTCATCGCCTCATGGAGACGGTAGGTTGTATGTACGCATGTGCGGTGATATCATTCCATCAATGGATAAATGACATGGAAAGGAATGGTAAATTAATTATAAAAGATAATAATGATTTCATATTCATTATTTATTTCTATTATAGTCATCATTTTAGCCATACTAGTAAAGTAATATTGAATAACAAATTACACCACGATGTGGAGATAGTAAGTCGTACGCACGCACGCATGGTGATAAAATTTTTCGAAGTATGGATAAAATTATTAATATGGATGTACCATGATTATAATAATATATGGCTACATTAATTATTATATATTTTTGAAATCAGTATGGAAACAAAAAAGAAAGATATATCATAATAAGAAAAGTATTTTGAAAGAAGAGATAAAACGATTACCTCTTCTTTAGGTGCCTCCTTCTGATTTTAGAAAAAGGAATCATTAAGTGGTTTTATACAAAAAGGGAGGAATCTAGGATGAATTGAGATAAGTTTTAAAGAGAGTTTGGTAGGGGTTGTATGAGCCAATGGTCTCTGCAGGTGTGAATTAAAGAGAAGTAGAAGTGCCCATTTATAAGAGAGGTGAGGGAAACTTTAGGAAAATCATGAAATATTAATTGAAAAAAAAATTGATTTTCAGTTTCTAATATCTCCAAAGTAATTTGTTTAAAGGAAAAGAGAAGGAGTGGTCAATATCCTCTCTAGAAATATGTTTTAGACATTATTTGGTCAGAAATCTAACCTTATCTTTTGGCTTTAACACTTAGTTAAATAAGATAACTCATTCCATGTCTTCTTGTATTTTCATATTATATGGTAAATATAATTACAATAAAAAGAAATATAATCGAAAGTGGATAATTAATGTAATTTAAAAACCAATATAAGTTAATTTTCTGAATATTATATTTTTATGACTATTATAACTTTTAATAATGTTTTGTTAGGTTTAAAAAATCATTGACGTCAACTATTAGACTATTTTGTAATTTATTTTTTAAAATTCATAACAACGTTATTTCATATAAAAAATTAATTAACTCCCTCATAAAATATCAATTTTATCCAAAATTCTTTTTATGGCATAGAAAATATCAAATAAAAATTTTTAATTTTTATAATATGAATTATATCAATCATTCCTTAAAAATGTAATCATTTCATCATTTTTGTGTCATAAAAAAATTTATTTATTTAGTGTCCAAAAATTATAATAAAAATACCATAATTTATGAAATCATTATATATTTCTGATTAAAATTTATACTCAAATATTTATGTTATATAACCCCACATTAAAATTGTTTTAGTAAAAAGATACATGTTTAAGTTATATTAATCTTTACATTAAATTAATATTTATTACATTCCATTATCACCCCAAGTGGCTCCCAAATTCAAAATGTTTGGAGTATGGATTTTTTTGGTCACCCATGACTCATTCAATAATATTATGACACATGTTATGTTACTTATATGTTATTAAAATATTTTTTTAACATTATTTACCTAATTTAACCCTAAAATGTGGTAAATTAAAATAATTAATGATGTTACATTTCATAATTCCAATTAATAAAAGATACATATTTAAATAATTTGTACCATATGAAAAAATACAAGGAAATCGTTTTTCGAAATTCAGAATGAAGAATTTTCATTAATTCTTTTAAAATTAATTCCCATTATCAAAAGTAGAAATCTGTTTTTTATGAAGTAAAAACAATAAAAATATTGACATGAGTTTATGTCGAATTTAAATGTAAATTTAATCATAATTATCAATATTGGATTAAATTAGAAAAAAATAATACAATTAGACATTAAAACCAATTAAAATACATTATAACTATATAAATAATTTAAATTAAAAAGGTGTTTTCAATTAGAATACAATATTTTTCACTCTTCATTAAATCATGAATTATATTAGAAAAAAATATCTAAACAATTATTTTATGTCCCACTTATAAATTTGAATTTTATTTTGTCAAATTGAATATATAATATTTTAAAATATTATATTTAAAACGTTTTTTCCATTAAAATGTGTGAAAACATTTTTTGAAGAATAGTTCATTTATCCAAAAATTTGATATTTTTTTCTATTATATAAAATAAACACATAATAGAATTTAAAAACTAAATGGGATATATAAAATTCAAAATTTGATCAATAAAATTAATAATTCCTTATTAAATGGCTAGTTTGAGAGGTCACATTGCACTCGAACTCGTTGTTTTGTGTAGCAGAAACTATTGAATTACTAACAAGATGTGTATTGTTGAAGCTTTGGGTGTTACATTTTTCATGTTAGTGGATATATTTAGGGGTAGATAGGTATATGGTATGTTTATGTAAAGTATAATTCTATAAATTTCCCAACCTCCTCCATCCAAAGATTCCCCTACTAGGCTGAAAATTAATTAAGGGAGATAATTACCCCTGAGTCTTGCCTCCAGTAGGCCCCGGGTTTGTGACAAACATGAATGGTACACAATATCACAAAATAGGAGGTATTTACCTTTTTAAAGAAAAAAATATTAGGAGATAATATTTTTTATCCCAAAAAACTCGATGAACTATATATACAAAAGAATGTAAAAATCCATCCCACATGAATGTTTAAAATACAACTGTTGAGAATATAATGGAACACCAATGTAAATACCAAAATCAAAGATATGTAGAGACACACCATCTATCCAAATTTCCAATCTATTATATTCTAGAGTGGTGCACATAATCATCTGGGAAACCTGAAAATAGTTTTATATACATTGTTTTAGCACACAAGTATATTCAGTAGGAAAAACCAAAGTCTCTTGTGCACAAGTGAGGAAAGCATATTAATGCTCATACAAGAAAATAGTATAACCCAATAGCAGCTAACAAGGTATAATAGCCATCCCAACCTCATCAATTCACCCTCACCATGTAACTCATGTTAGGTAATATAATATAGTAAGCATGTTAAGGATTTTGGAACCCCATACCACTTCCCACTAGTTTAGTCGCTCTTGCCAAATTGAAAATGTTCTTGTACTCCCACATCATTCAAATAACATTTCACAACCAAAATTCACACACCTAGTCCCCAATAAATTCATTTCATTCATCAACTAGGTAGTAAGCCACATCACATCATGCATGTAGACACATGGGCCACAACGACATGCATTCTTCCTCACACATAGTTGGGCCCTCACAAACCATACCACATCCCGCCCGTATACACCTGGGTAAAAAACTAAGTCATATTTTGGAAAATAAATGGGAAATAACAACACATATCATCTCGTAGACACCATAGAAATCACAACTCTCCCACACACACCTAGGCCTCACAAAACCACAATTTCTTTGAAGAATCGTGAGAAATCACTTCCTGGAAGATGAAGAATGGAAGAGAAGGAGGCCATCCATCCATCTTTAATAAATATTATTGTTGAAGACCCCCCCCCCAATGATTTTGAGTGAGTTCCCCAAATAGATATCAATTAGTGTGGGGTATATATAGAAATATTATTTGAAATAAAACTAATACATATATGATAGAAAACAATCAAGCCCAATCTATGGGTTTTAAACCAACTGAAAAATCACAATACAAACATTATTTCTACCTCTAAATGAACCACCAAAATACATTCCAAAATCTCATATCTTACCTCCAGCCAACAAATTTAACCAATACTAATTATTTATTGACAATTAATTTATTCATTTCATAACTACCTGGGAACTACTAGTTGTAAGGAACAATAAGCATCACAACAATGGTCACACAGAGGAAGGAGAACCATGGTAAAAAAAATTAACAACTTCTTATTCCTCTATATTTAACTCTAATTGATGACCTAACATAAAAATACTACGATAAAAGAAAGAGTTTTATAGGTTAATATTGGGGACTCACCCATTCCACCACAATCGTCATCATGTTTCAAAGTCATGAGACCCAATCCTTCATCTCAATAGAGAAAACCCCCAACTCATTTCCTCACCCAATAGTGGATATCAACACTAACAGACCATAGCCCTATAGTAAAATACATATCATACTTTTGAAAATACATTAATCTTCAAATAAAGGATTCCATTACACCACCCAATCAAACCCATATCCCAATGTTTTGACCACAAACCTACTAAAACACAAGTCAGATCTGTCTCACGCACAACACACCACCACATGAACCAATGATAGACATATATACATTTAACAAGGCATTCCTCAATCACAGATTCACTTATTAAGTTTGGGGTTATCATAGAAACAGTTTGATCATGGGGAACCCATTTATTCCTTGAGTCTATGTTGTTTACCGATTAAATAACAATTTTTCGACCGGAAACCGAACATCATGAAATCCCAAATCATTAATCAAGGAAAAAACAAGGACCACCAAAAACAATTATTTTATGTGGGAGACTTTATCTTCTATAATTTAGAGTGTCAACAAAAACAAATAATAAGAAGGTTATATATCACTTTTCCCCAACAAACATTTTGTTGATGTTATACCAATTCAATTGTCCATAATAATATTAATTTAACTACCATTTTAATGAGAAAATCCTTGTACCCTCTACACATGAGACACCATTAAGGGAGATGATGTAATACCTACATGAAATGAAGGACTATCAACATTTCCTAGTAGCACCAAAGTAGGGGGCACACATAAAGTAAGAAGAGCCTCTAGGGAAAACATTCCAATGAAAACAACATAACTGCACGACTCCTTAGGGGGGGGGGGTTCTCAAATTTTCACACCAATAGAAAGATAATAACAAATGGAATAGATGATGTAAACTTTAGAAATTATAGGTCATAAATCACTTGGAGAAATAGTTTTTTTAAAATCCATTAATGGTGGTTCTTGACCATGACCACGTTGTTTATATGTCAATGAAATCTTCATGTTTTTAGAATATTGATATTATTAAAAACATATAAAAAACCATTAAATATGGTATTAAACTCATTTTACATCAATGACAATGTGAAAGGAGAGAAACTATAGGATAATTGAATCGTTTTTCTAAATAACCATTGGAATTACCTACCATTGGATAAGTCAATATTTGACAACTCATTGCTGAAAGACATACCATTTGATGACTCGCCATTAGAGAACTCACTATTTTATGGGATATCATTGGAAGGCACACCGTTATATCACCAACCATTTGATGAGCTATAGTTGGATGCCTCATCACTCAATGAATCATCATTGGAAGAGACATTGTTGGATAACTCGACATTGGATGAGTTATCATTTCCTGAGCAATTGATTTGTGAGCTACTGTCGTGAGTCACCACCATGACTCACCACAATGACTCACATTCATGCTTCACCAATGCGACTCACTGTCCTAAGTCACCATCATGACTCATCATTGTGTCTCACCTCTAGTCACCTGTTGTTTGGGAACCTGAAAAAAAAATGGGTTGAAATAAGTCTCTGTGACCTTTCATAACTCTTCTACTAAAATATTTTCACAATGTAATGTATTAGAATGATTTGGGTCATTACACCAAATACCTCTTAAAAAATTATCGACCCTGTGAATTCCAATCAAAATACAAATGGAAAATAGGGGACCACCAAAAAACCCCATGAGAAACCTCTCATGGATATCTATATCCTTGAAACACCATTACCAACATCAATGTTCAATGATAAAGCACACTATGTTGTCAAAAATAATGTGTTCAACCTCGTCATGTAAGAACACACCCTTAGGAATCTGCTAACCCTACCTACTCGGGGAAAAAAATAGAAGCACAACCCCAATTCCCTTATGAACAAATAAACTAGATAATTATATTTTCAATACTAATATACTATACACTATAGGTATAATTGGATTGATGACACATGTTAATAAAATTTCATTTAATGCTTCTCTATTAGGAATCTGGTCCTCCCCTATTTATATATCTAGAATTCATCACACATTACACCACACACATTACACCACACATATTTCGGCCCATGGGAAAACATCATATTTTATATAAAAAATTCAAACATTACATCACAAGGTAAGACAGAACAAGAAGAAACTAATCAAAATCTAGGTACTAAGCCTGAATCTGATTTTCTATTTCCCATGTTCGATCCTCAAGGACACCATTCATCCATAACACATGAACCAAAGGAATTGTTATCCCACATAGCACCTTCTGCCGATGATCCTGGATCTCTACTAGCTACTCCTAGAATGTCACGTTATCTTCAATATATAACATTATCATGTCAATTAAATGGGTGGAATCATGAATATATTGGAGGATTTGGGAGACATGAAAGATGTATTGGATCCTCTCCAACTACCGTGGTAGCCCCAACAGGTATTCAACCTCACATACTCTCCCCGACACCTGAAATTGTCTGAATAACTAAAGTGAAAGTTCACTCCCAGTACCAAACCTCAAATCCTCACATAATGGGGAAACCATCAATATCATTTGGTCCCAAACCTCAAACTCCAAGGGGAAACTCCTATGATGGACAAAAGACATCTTCCAGTTATCTTTCTCTTTCATCCACTCAAGAACAAGCTAAAACTTCTCTATCATGAATTGTACTATCTCGGGACAGAGAACAACTGTCTACTCAAACTTCATCCAACACAGTAGAGAATGACACAGACTCCAATTAAATTGTTCTAATTGTTCCAAGAAATTGGAATAATGATAGAAATTATTATAAGTGAACTAATCAAGAGAAGGTCTGGTTCCTAATATCCGATAAAGTACAAGATGAATGCTCACAACATATATTCCAATGTTTGGAAAGTCCGTCCTATCTTACCATATGTCTGAGGGTGGAAGGTAGTGAAAACGCATTACTATGTACTAAGGAAATACTACAATTTCCACTAGACTCGTGAGGTAAAACGTGTATCAAGATCTAAGATAATGGATATTGGAACTCCATTCAGCTGCACCAACCCATCAATATAACTCTTTCCCAAGGCATCCACTATTCTTGACTCCTAGATCACTAAAAAGTGAGCCTATTTTTTAGATGATCCACTAATACATAGATGTAATCATAACCTCCGTTAACCCTTGGTAACCTTATGATGAAATACATTAATATGTTATCCCATTTTTACATTGGAACATCCAAGGTCTCCAACAAACCACAAGAAATAGGGTGTTCATCCTTCATTTTCTGACAAACAAATCACCTCACCACAGACTCTAACACTACCTGCTTCATCCTGGGCAACCAAAACTACATCTTTAAACAATGGTACATTATAGAAATACCTAGGTGTTCCACTAAGGGTGATCTGTGAAACACACGGAGGAAATACTTGTGCATTGATAATGGGTCAAAAAACATCTCCTAATATAATATCCGAGTTCGACCATCCACCACCCATTAATATGGAGCATCACCTTTGACAACACAATCTCACAACACCTCTTCTCTTGAGTCTCCCCACAGATACACCTCCACTAGCTGCTTTATAGAGTATTTCACTATTATCTATAAAAAATAACCTCTTCCACTATCCACTCCCGCATCTAAGTAAATAGCTACCTAGTCCTCCATCGCCTTCTAAGAATCCATATATTCCAAAAAAACTATTTCTATGAAATTATAATCAAATAATTTTCCAAAAAAGTCTACATTAATAAGGTATATGAGATCTCAAAATCATTGTCCAGAAAAATCTCAATCAAACGCCACTTCTATTGATTAAGATCACATGGGTAAAACATAAACCTCATTATATTGTTTTTTGTGAAGATTAATATGTGCTACCCTATGAGGTAATATCACCCCAACTTCAGCGCAAACATGACTGCTGCTAACATTTAATTAGTGGGTGGAATTTTTTTGGGGGAATAATAGCCTAAAACCAAAAAAAAAATCATTTCCCGTTTCTACATCAAGACACGTCATGAGACCATGTGTGAAGAATAGAAAATACCTTGAATATCACCCATTCCTCTAGAAAAATATCAATGGTTCACTGACAAACATCCCCTTTAGATAGCTAAAAACTACTTGGAACTTTTCATTCCACAATTCCACACACAATATTGTTCTTTTCTAATTATAGATGCAACAAAAGATAGATTGGGTACTGACCTCTTATGATAGCTTATGTGGCAAATAAAACTATGAACTTACACAACATTATTGAGTGATTCACCTAAAAAAAATACATAATCCTCTGATGGGTCCCTTGTTGTAGCCTACTAAGACACCACATACCCATAGAAATGCACCTCTCATATCCAAAACCAAGAATTGTAAAAACTTTCCTAAAATAAGTGGTGTCACAGAACCTATATTATGGTTGAAAATCCTCCTCATGCTCTTCCTCTAAAAATCAAGTAGTTCAATATTTTAACAATGCATACGACGATGAAATGATCCAAAAAATCTATGAAAATGGAGTTTGTGAATCCCATGAACATGGTTGGTGCATTCATAATACTAAAAAACATGACTATAATTATGAAGATGTCATACCTGCATCTAAAAACAGTCTACAAGATATCTACCACATTTACCATCAATTGGTGATACCCAGACCGTAGATCGATTTTAAGAAACCAAATCTCCCTTCTCAGTTGGTCAAAAAGTTAATCTATCCCTAGAAGAGGGAAAATGATCATGATTATAACCTGATTAAACCTATAATAGACTATAAACAACTAAATTATACCATCCTACTTATTTGGTAATAACATTGGATCACACCACGGTTACATGTAGGGTTAGATAAAACCATTCTACATTAGATCATATCTCTGGATTCCCAACTCCCACAACTCAAAAAGTGTAATCTGATAAGGATGCATCAAAATCAGAGAAACACCACGCCATATGTCTATCTCTAACTCAAAATCACATCCAGGGGGTAGCTTCACAACCACAGTTTGGAAAACATCTTGGAACACCCCAAAGACTCTAAAATATCTTACATCTGAATATCTATTTATTGAACTAATATCAAAACCAATAAGGAATGATATGGATCTACAAAAATACTTACCACCTGAGACATATGCTCACCAATGAAAACCAGATGTTGGCCATCCATATCTGATAACACAGCTCTCCCCTAGAAGTAGTTGAAATGTTTAGGCCCAGAATACAACTATTTGATGACAATAATGACATTATATAGATTTATTAATAGAAATAATATACCATGACGATACTCATGTAGTCTCATCATCAGTCTACATCTCGGGAATACATCAAACAAGTTGGTATGGCCTCCATATGACATACTCGACACCATGGGAATGTGATTCCTCTATACATATAGTTTCAAAACATGGTCTAGACTTTGGGGAACAATGCAGTGTGGGCATACCGACTCAATAAATGCACAATAAAGGGTACTAATCATGATTTTTGTACATTTAAATCTCTATAGAATAGCTAGGACAGTTAACTATGCTACATGGAAATGATTGTGAGTAGATCTTCTTCCCCTCTATTGATGACTGCCACCATAAAAAATCCTAGGCTGAGGTACCTGAGGAAAACCATGAGGACAGCCTCTACCTGCTCCATCTCCCCACTGTGAAGCATGATCCTACTATTTGAGCCACTAAAATAGCCATGCTTGAAACTGCTGCTGATGTTGGCACTGAACCTGGCCACCATCTCCATAATGAGCTCGAACAACCACTAGGAACTAGTATTGAAAACGTCCATAGACTCCACATATGAATCAACTAGGTACCATTTTAATGAAAATGGAACATGGAATAGATGGTCAAAACGGTAACTGATGAGGTCTACTACCCTTCATTCAAAACCATGAAGTCCCTGGGGCCTGAGACCTACTGTTGTGAACCCATCATCTTGATGAACCCTACTATCTCCCCTCTCATAGTATACCTTTTCATTATTTAATATTTTCAATCCCATATGCCTTCTTTCTGAACCTCAAAGTACATCGACAACCTAAAGTGAGTAACTGCATACTGCATAAAAGGACGAGGTGCTTCCTCTAGGTGTATTGCATGAGAACCCTCATAAAAAAGAGATCTAGGAAAAATTAAGGAAAACTTTGATCTTAATACTTAGATGCCATACCAACATACACCATTACTTGAGGGATAGTAACATCAGCCACTTCTCAGCCTTCTTGGTCGATGAAATAAATTATTCCCAGAAATTTTTCTTGAAATCCACCAATAATATGTCAGCCCCATTTTTCTCCAACAAGTATATAATCCACCACGGATGTGTAGTTACATGCATCTATATCACTACCAAAAGAAACCAATACTCCATCAGATCAAATATCAAATTGAAGGTGACCTCATGTTTCTCAATCCAGCCCTATGTCTCCATGTCAAAAACATTTCCCTCATATATAACAAAGTTCAGCCTATAAATAGAGTATAATATTCTCTACCACCGGTCATCATCCTCCACTAGATCAACCCTCCATCGATCAACCATAATGGCATGCTGAGCCTCAACCTCTCAAGACACAGGTGTAAGACGGCTAGGTTTTATTATAGAAAATGGTAAAAATGGAATTTCAAAGCACAAGTATTATGGAATTATTTTTACAATTCATTTCAACACATTTATCCAAATTTTTTACCGATTTAAAAATCCCTAAAACTACCCAATTTAGAAAATAAAAAATTCATTATTATATATGTACCTTTTATAGCATCTCTACCCTACAAACAAATTTGCCTCACTTGGTCGTTTGGTAGACCTAGAGTCCGGGCATCAGACCATAAGTGGACCTATAATCCAATGTCCTATACAGTTTTACAAGGCCTATGTCATGAACTGAGGTCACCTAATATTATTTCCCTACCAATCCATTTATTTATCACTATTCCTCACTCAAAAATCCATTCTATCTCTCAATCATTACCTCTGATACTATTTTTTCATGCCCCCCTCCCACCAAATATGCCACTCCAGGGATGGAAATTATGAATGTGAGATAATGACCATTGATTACCACTACCAGTAGCCTTTGGGGTGGTGACCAATAACAAGGGTATACAATCTCAAAATATGGGAGGCATTACTCTTTTTAAATAAAATTGGATCTGGAGAATATATAGTCTATCCCAAAATAACGCCATGTAATATATATATAAATGAAATAAAAAATACATCCCACAAGCATGTTTAAAATACATCTATTTAGAATACAATGAAACTCCAAATAAATACCAAAAGCAAGACAATGTAGCAGCAATGCAATTGTCCCAATGTCTCAGCTAGTAAGGTCAAACATGGTCCACTAAATCCTCATGGAAACCTAAATATAGTTTTATATACACAGGATGACCAAAGTAGTATACTATGTAAGAAAAACCAGTGACCCTAATTCACAAGTGATAAAAACATATTAATTCTTCCATAAAAAAAACACAAAAACCAACAACACCTAAAAAGGTATATTAGCCATCCCAACCACACCAAGGCACACTCACAAAGGAACACATGTAATGTAAAGTAATACCGTAAACACATCGATGATTTGGGTCCCCTAAACCACTTCGTACGGGTTTAACCGCTCTTGCCAAACATAATCATTCCCCATGCTCCCTCATATTCTGAAATAACCGTGTCGCAACCTCCCAAACACACCTAGGACCCACAAACAACATTTTCACCATCACCTTGGCCCCGAGCCACATCACATCCTTCCCATAGACACCTAGGTGAATACTAAATCAAATCATACCCTCAAAATCCTAGGAACTCAAAAATCACAACACATCCCAACCACAAACACCTAGTCTAAAAACCACATAATGTAATTAAAACACCTTAAAAAGAATAGTGAATCTCATCTGGATGATTATTAGGAATGTAGAACTAACCCACAAATACCTATCCCTCAAAAACCTCAACCATCTTAAAAAATATTTGGATACCACCGCACGGAAGAGGGAGTAGGGATGAGCAGGTGTCCAGCCATCCATCCTCCCACCAGGATGTTTGGGAAAGACACCCCCCAACCTCTTGAAGGGGGTGTTCAGAACATAGTTCTCAAGTAGGGTGTGGCGTGTATAGAATTCACAAGAAAAATAAAATTAATACATATATGATACCAAGAACTCAAGCCCAACCTATGGTATTTCATGAAACATCAAAAAACACATTACATCCTTTACTATTACCTAAAATCATACCACCATACGATAAGCCACAATATTAAATAAAACCCCCCATTCAATTCATTTACCCAATTCTGATTCTTTTTTAACAATTGATTTATTCATTCCATAATTTCTTGAGAAAATTATAGTTTCATGGAACAACATTTTCACAAAAAAGGTCACATTGAGGAAGGATAAATAAGGTAAAAAACCTTACAACAAATTCTTATCCATATAAAACCCAGTCATGAAATAACATATCAATCTTGAGATATGATAAATTTTTTATTGCTTATTAATGGTGATTTATCCATTCCAAAAACTAAAATCATCATTCCCCAAAGTCATTCTGACCTATCCATCCTCTTAATGGATAAAACCCACTATATCATAGCCAAACCTAAAAACAAACAACCTCACAACCCGATCATAGTACTTATATACATAAATTTCCATCAATTCCACTATCAATCAATCTCTCAACCTAAGATTCCATTACACCACCAGAACCACATAGAAAATAGATCCATGCTCACAACCCTCTTTCAGAACAAGTAAAAATAATCCCATACATAAAACACTATTACACAATGCATGGCAAGGAATATTCATATTTAATATGGTATTCCTCATTCATGTTTCTACATGAAAATTTAGCGGTTATCACATAAATAATTTGATCATGGGGAATCCATTTATTAGACAACTGTGTGTTGTTAATCGATATCATAACAATTTATTAATAGAAAAATGAACATCATGCATTCCAGAAAAATTACATGGTGAACAGAAAATGACCACCAATGACCATGATTTTTATCATGGAATATATCCCATATACTTCACAAAAACTACCAAAAACAAATAACAAGGAGGTCATATGTCACTTTTCCACAACCCCTTATTTATTGATTTAAATTTCATTTTGTTATCTTTATAAAAAAGAATTCTATAGCCATTTGAAGGAGAAAATCCAAGTAAACACCCTTCATGATACATGATTATGTGAGATGAAGGTATCCTTACATGTAAAACGTGAATATAGATATTTCTTGTTTGCATCGATGTAAGGGTGCACTTGTAGAAGGATGGGATTCCAAGGAAAACATAGTCCAAAAGCTACAAAACAATTTCAGGACTCCTCAGGGGGGGCAGGGCATCTCAGTCCAATATAAGGGGAGTCACACAAATAAGGGAATATCACATCATTATAAAGGTCTGATCCTAAATAAATGGTAGAAATGATTTTTTAAGCCTTTAAAGGAGGATCTTGGCTAAGGCCAAGATTTTGGAAAGTCAAAAGAAGCTTTAGGTTTTAATAAGATACCTTTGATTTGATACGGATTCCAAAACCATTAAATATGGTATTAAAAAAAATTACATCAAAGAAAACATGAATGTGGTGAAACTGAATAAAGTTGGAAACACTATTCATCACTCACCATTAGAATGACCCACCATTGGACGAGTTACCGTTGGGCGACTTGTCACTTTAGTAGCTACCATTGGATGACTCATCGATTGACGATACACCATTGGACGAGCTACCATTGGATGAATCCCTGCTGGATGACTCTCTATTGGACCATCTACCATTGGACCACTCACTATTGTATGAATCACCATTGGGAGAGATACAATTTGATGATTTATCGTTGGACAACTTTCCAGTGGACTGACTATAATTGGTTGAACTATCGTTCTGTGATATACCACCGTGAATCACCATTGAGACTCACCATGACAACTCACCATCATGTCTCACCACCAACCTCCTACCGTTGTAGAACATTAAAAAGTAGAAATTTTTCTAAGTGTTGAAAAAAGTCGTCATGATCTCTCAAAAAACATCAAACATCATATTTTCTGAATGTAATTGACCAGAGATGTTCGTGCCATTAAAATATCATTCCTAATTAAAAAAATCGAGTTATCATTTAATGTACTATATATCTATATTCAATCATGATTTATGACTTTTTTGATTTAGGCTCTTCATATTCTTTATTTTTGTTAATGGTGGCCTAAGAATTACTACTCCAAAGGGATATAATTCCTATTCTCTTATTTATGAAAATTATACATTTAGGTCACTGTATGTTTCTATATGTTTTTTGGTTCTAATATATAAATAATGAAATATAATTCATTATGGTAGTTCTTAATATAACATATATTTCCATACATTTTCATCATGAAATTTTAATATTGGTATTTTTTACTAGCGATTAATGATTTTTTCTGGCGAGTAATTATTATTAATGTGGTGTAATGTTTTTAGTGATCCGTAGAAGTGGATGGATAATAGCTGTATTTAACATCTCATGTATTGACCTTTAGAGTTATTATTTTGTTTAACAGAAGTTCATGTAGTAGTTTTCATAGTGGTGTTAATGGGAATCTGTATGTTTTTTATAAAATAGTTATAATGATACCCCATTAATTTAAATTATGTGATAGAGTTTCTCTCTTTATAATATTTTATTTATAATTCAATTTATATTATGGTGTCTTCAGAGTACAAATAGTTATTGATTCATATCGATGAACTATTATAAAATGTTTATATGAGGCCTTTAATATAAAGAAATGGACATAACTATCCCATAATTACATTATATTCAATAAAAATTAAAATGACTAAATTAAATATATCTTTATATTTATAGTCATAGTTGATTAATAAATCCATTAAATAATTTAACACTAATTTTTTAACTATATAAAAATTTTCTAGAAAAAACAAGTTCATAAAATATTTCTCCAAAGAAAAATCTATGTAATATTAGTTTTGTCTTCATTTTTTTATCTGAATCATCCATAAACCATGTGATAGTCAATAAAAAATAAGATAATATAATTCCCCATAAATTGTTTAATATTTTTAATAATTTATTGGGATTTGAATATAAGTGGAAAATAATATTGAAAGACATTGATCTCTTATATGACCAGAAAAATTTATTCAATGATGAAATCAACTTCATTAATAATATGGATGAAATCCAAATATTTAAATAAATTAAACTCATTATAAATCATGAAGACTATATATAATCATTAATATTTCATTGTAAATCAATTTTATATCAAATTTTACCACACAAAATCATCATTAATAGAATTATATTACCAATTAATTATAATATAACATTAATAGAGAATAAATCACTACATAATGCATTTAAAAACTATCACATGGAAAAAATAGTACACATTATAACTTCCATGGAACATATCATGAATAAAACACCTTGATTATTTCCTTTTCAACTCGTAATCTTATGTTTCGTAGTTAACCAATGAATTCAAAATGAAAGAAATAAATGGATTAACCTATTAATTATAGAAGGAAATTGAGAAAACAAGATTATATTTGGATAAAAATATAAAAAGATATATGAAATAATATCCTTATAAAACCTTATTTATAATGTATATAAAAATATTAAAATCTTAAATACAATGATTTCTGAGAAACCCATTTCTGCATTACAAGATACTATCATGAGATTCTTATATACAAAATATTTTTAGGATTTATGCATTATTATAAAATATAAATAAAGATATTATATAATTATATATAGGTAGATTAAGATAATAAATATTATATTTTTATATAAATTTATTCTCTACATCGACTATATTCATTGATGTTGAATATTTATAATAGTTTTTTATAATTACAATTTTATGAGATATAGTGTCATAACAACTTAAGAGATCTGAAAAATATATATTTTTATCGAAATATAATATTTATTATCATGATATTTTTTTAATCCATCCTTAGTATATTATTAAATTATCATTGATTTTTTTTAAATTTTTACATTTAAAATGTTCAACATGTATTTAATTATATGTCTCATTTATGTCAATGTTACAAATTTCTATAGATAATATGATTATAGATATTAAATTAACCCCAATGGTGATTGATTTACCCATTATGGAAGATGACTTATTTAAAATGAAATATAATATATCATATAAAAATTATTATAATTAACTGGTGGAGATTTGATCTATATACTACTATATAAAATATAAATATATAACAACAATGGGGAAGATTTTTTATGCAACGATGTTATAAAATAAAGGTAAATGAAAATTAATACCCCACCCATTGGAAAAGTGGGATTCTTGTATGTGGATTCCAAATAAATAAAATAAATGCGATGAAAAGAAACGTAATGTAAAAAAAATTAAAACTATTATAAATTATATATATAAGAGTTTTTATTTTCTATTTTTTCTTATGAAATTAATAATTATGGATTAATTTTTTTTTGAAATTATAATCCTTAAATATATTTTATATCTTTAGTATAATTGAATAACTCAGTAAAAGCAATCAATTGAAAAATAAAGGTAAATTATATCTTTGACGGCCATTAAAACATCTATTTTTATTGAATTGTTTCGTTGAGAATCAACATTATTAGTGTTTATAAAAATTTAAGATATAAATTTACAGAGTATATAGAGATAATAGATGAGATTAATTCATGCATGAAACGAATGGTTTGATAAATGCAAGTAAAACACCAATTTATAAAAAAAATTGATGGAATGTTTGAAAATATTCATTTTAAATTTTTTTAAAATGTAATTTTTAATTGAAAAATAAATAATAAAAGTAAAAGGTAATTTTTTTATAATATATCTTATACACATATATTAATAAAAATGTTTTCTATTTTCATTTAGTTTATAAATTATTCTTAGCAATAACACATTTCTATTGGTATTTAGGATTATTCTTGTAATCTGAGTTTAAAAATATATTGATAATTTTGGATTTAAAGTTATAATACATATAGATTCTATTAATCATAAAATTTATATCATAATATTTATCCTATAACTATACTTTCTTGATATTTTCATTAAGTCAATATTTTTCACTTTTCATATTTTGTTGAGGAATTGTATAAACAAATTCATTTCTATCCTAGAATTTGAAAATCATTTATATTAATTGGATATTATTGATTGCATATTTTATATAGAATATCTTATATTTCACTCTATCTATGTTTACAAAAAAAATTTGACTATACTACACAACCTATAATCAAATTGAATATATATTTTACGAATTTAAATAATTTTATTTAATATCTCAGACATTATAGAAATTTCAATTTCTTTTTTAATTAGTATAACATATTCATAATAAATATAAAATTATGATTAGTAGAATTTAATTAAAATTAAAACACTTTTTTAAATGGAATTTGAATTAAAATGTCCGCCTCATCTTATAATCTTATTGAATTTAATAATTTTATATGGAAACAAATTCATCAATGCATTAAATAATAAAAGTCAACTAGAAATATTACATATAAATTTTTATAATAATTTTAGTAATTAATTATAACTATGTATCACATTCAGTACTTACAAAGATATATTGTTTTTTATAACTATTTTAAAAAATAAAGTTCATACGATTTTGAAATGAATATTTAAAATATTTTATGTATTTTATTAATATAAATATATAGTTATTAATTTATAAAATTTTAAAACTAAAGTAATTATAAATTACAGTAATATATATTTTATGAATAACAAAATATTCATCTAAGACAAAAAATGCATTCACATTTTAGACGTGGAAGAAATATTTTAATAAAATTATTATAATAATAGAGGTCATTAGTAAATTATATATTCAATATAAATATTCATCTTGATAACAAATTATAATTAAATACTTTATTTAAAATATGAAACATAATTTAACCTGTTATAAAATTGAATTTTGTATCATGAACTACACACACATGAGCATACATTATTTTCAAACTCTATTTTTTATTGATAATTTTATTAAATTTATATTGATATAATATATATTAGATTACATATGGAACTAAATTATCCCATTATATTAATTTCTCTGTCATTAATCATTATCCTTAGTAAATATGGGAGGATATATCTATATCATAGTTTTTTCAGGTTCCCTATTCGCTCAACAATCTACATGAATTTTTTAAAAATCTAAAAAATAAACGTTCCATTATTTCACAACTCCTGTTACCTATGGTAAAAAATACGAATAATTAATTTCTTTCATTTTAAATATTCTTTTAGTACCACAATAAATTATGAATGAATATATGGGATGTATTTCATAAATGTTCCCTTATTTATGAAGCATGATACACAATAAGTACATGAGATAAACATACATGAATGGATACCTGATAATTCATTGATCCCAATTCCTATAGAATATAACATGAAACATTAAATTATAGGCTTCAATTATATTTATTATAGGAATTCACAACACCATTCCATGGTTATATTTTTAGAAAAAAATTACCTCATATATATAATGAAATACCATTCATTATATTATGCTCATCACTATTATTCCTACGTTGAACAACTCTCATATAATGTTGAATCAATTACACCTTTTTCATCCTACTCATTAACAAATTTGGTTATTATAAATGTTTATTCCCCAACATCATCCCAATATGATAATGATCAACCCAATATTCCAAATAATTATTAATAAGGTGTCATATATATACAAGAATAAAAACTAATTTTTAAATGTATTGAAATTAATGAGAGATTCTAGACCGATACCCCATTATTTCATAAGTAATTCGCTAAAATAATACACTATAATGTTTTAATTGTTTATACAGATTATGTTTATTTCTAAGGGTGAAATTTCATACGAAAATTTAATTATGTACCTATGGATTTTTGATGACATATATAAAATTTGATGTAAACCATGGATCATGTTCAAACAAAGTAGAAAAATGATCTATATTTAACAATTCTATATAAATAATGTAGAGTTTATAAAAATTATTAAAATAGTTATTATCATGAATGGGAATAAATGATATGATTTAGTAAAAATATAATTAATAAGCCACATTTTTTATAATATTGAAAAAAAATTTCTAATACCATGATAAGAATCATTAATTTATGTAGCCACTTCCATTCCAAAATTTATAAGGGTTGGAAAATACCATTTTAGTTTTGATAATCCAATTTAACCTACTAAAAAAGATAAAATATCATGGTTAAATCATAAATATAATTCTATATTCCAACCCACTATTATTATTATAGAAAACCGTTATACATATTTTTAGATTCTACAAAAATGGAATTTAGAGATCTTTAAGACTTAGTAAATAATTAAATTTTTATTGAGAAATATTGGGTGTACATATCCTCTTTTTAGATAATATGATTCATATCTCATCAACATTAAACTAATTGAAATTTTCTTATTTTGTTTATTTAATATTCTCATGTAAAATGTTATCTTATTTTAGTGTATAAATTATTCATTCCATAAAATTTGATAGTATAACTACTTATGAAATATATTTTCCAGTTTACAAATTCAAAATTCCCAATCCAACATTAATTAAATTAATGAAAAATATATTATACTCATAAAGTGACATAGAAAATATTTCAATATCCTTTCATCTCAAAGCATCTTCTACCATAATTACCCCATCTTAGAAGTTAAAGAAGTTTAAAATTATTCAATATTATTAATTCCCACCACCACCTTTTTTTGAAAATTAATCTAATTTTTATTGAATAATTACTTCAATATTTTGTTATATATTAATATATATAACATATCCCATATATGAACAATGCATGAAATCTTTTTAAGAAAAAGTATCAATATATGCTCAAGGTCATGTAATGGATAACTTGATTCATAAGGTTTCAAATATCATGGTCCTTATTATACAACCCAACAATAATTTTGATGAATGAAAACCAATAACCCTTATTATTGAATCTATATAAAAAACATTCCAAACATATTGGAATAAATTCCAACTATATGTAATATTTCAGTCATCTTAATAATTAATGATTTCTTCATATTATATTTTGTAATGGTATTTAACACCATATATAAATATTTTTTTAATTTGTTAACTAAATTTGAAGAAATTTAAAAATTATATTGGTAATAACCAACTAATCCCTGAAAAATAAATGTTGTTATTATATAATTTCATCCAAAACACAATAATTCTACATTATTTTTAGTAGGATCCACTATTATACCAAAAATAGTTGTAATATTTACCAGGAATTGAATTTTTTATAACTAAAAATAAAATGTAGCTTATTATTTATATGAAATATTTTCACTTAATGGTTATAAGAAAATCCTAAAACATTGCTCAGGATCCCCATAAATTTTATAACATTGTAATTTATCATCAATAAATCCATATAATTTATTTACTAATATACATTGAATAATATATTAATCAAGTCTATTAATATAGAATGTTAATTGACTAACCAAAATAGAATAACTATATACTCAAAAAGGAAAAAAATGGTTCACAATTGTAAATATAGAATTATATCACTATTAACCATAAAAAATAAAATTTAGAAATGAGATAAATCATTGAAAATTACGAAGCATGCTAATGTAGAAAAAAATTATCAATATGATGTAAAATATTTTGGTTCTAAATAGTAATAAAAATGAGTTACCTATATGTAATATAATCCCCGCAAAACTATATTTATTAATAAATAATAAAATTAGATCACAACAATTTGATGTTGTTGGATGAATGAAATCTTTATCATGAAACACTAGTTATCATTGTTTAAATTATAATAGATCTATTTGAACCATTGAATAAATATGGTTTGAAATTATTTTAACATAAAGATCCATGTAATTATTTATTTCCACCTCCCAATACTAAATAATACTAGGAAAATAATTTTTAAATAAGTTTCAATATTCATATATGAGTATTACATCATTAATTTTCACTATTTGATTGTTTTTTACGATTTAAAAATGGTAATTTTCACATATAGCATATATTAATTTCAAAATTGATATTCCCATTGAAATTAGTGATGAATTTTTTTTATGAATGAACTTGGAATTAAGGAGGGATTATTCCACTTTTCTTATCATGGGTCCCCATATTTTGGGTAAAACCCAAAAGAACATATTTTTCAATCAATTTTGATCAAATCAATAACCAACTATCTTCTTGGATAGGCAAAATTTTATCAATGGAAGGGTGGGTTTCGCATGTCAAATACACCATTGTTTCAAAAAATGGTCTATTGTATGATGGCTTATAAATGTCTTGATGAACTTCTCAAAAAGAAAAATAGAATAATAAAAATATTTGGAGTGGAAGAACACTTGAGAGAAAACATTTGAATGTACCCTAGAAATATTATTGTAATCCATTTGAAAATGGATATCTTGGTATTAAGAATCTGAATTTTTTTTCTAAGGCCCCTCAAGAAAAAATTTCTTTGAATATTTTGAAAAAAAACATGCAGACATATGATTTATTTAATATCAGATTTAACAGTAACCTTAGGAAAGGAAAAAACTTATACATGGAATCCTCAATATGGCCTTCCATCAAAAACTCCATTTTAAAAATACTATCTTTATTTAGATGGATAGTTACTAAAGGCTCATCGGTGATTTTTTGGTTCGATAACTAAAATGGCATCCCACATTGTAACATGTTCGATCTTATGTAAGTATCCAAAAATAAAAATATCTCAATTAATTTTTTCTAACTCCCCTAACGTTAATTTACCATATAAAATTTATACTATTATTAAGAATTAATATTTTTTTAGTACCAATGATTTCTTAGTTTGTGAGTGTTCTTATAATGGGGTTCTTGCATCCAAAATATATTATAGTTATAATTTCAATACAAACAACAATGATTTCACCTAGATAAATAACCTCATGAAATATTCATTTAGACCCTCCCAATAATATCTAGTGTGAATAATTTCTCATAATAAAATTTCAATGTACTATATTCTTTAAGTATGTGGTATTCATCTTTTTTCTAAATGTCATATTTGTAACCAAGATAAAGATGATGTCGATCACCTACATCTTACTTGGGCCACTACCTCTACTTTATGGAATTATATATTTGATATATTTGATATTAGATAGATAGTTTTTAGCTCAGTTATACTGAATCTTGATAGATATAGTAATATGGACTCTTCTCCTCAAATTACTCACCTATTAATTTCCCATCTGGCAGAACTGATACATTTTATATGTTTTGAAAGATACTCGATTATAAAAAAAATAACACTTTTATTTTGTGTGTAGCTAAAATTAAGATATATAATACGATCAAGGAAGCCAATATAATTTAAATAGTGACCATTAACAAATAATTTCAGGATTTCAATATACTGTGATATATTGAGATCATAGGAAAATGTATACCACCATGGGGTTGTTATAAGTATTCTGGAAACCTTCTATTCATGGCTGGATCCAAATCAATGTCGACGGTGCCTCAAAAAGTAACTCGGGACCCAGCGTCTGTAATATTATCTTTCGATATCAAAATTATGACATATTTGGATGTTTCTTTTGTATGTGTGGTCACGCCTCCTCATTAGAAGCAGAGATGTATAGTTTCATAAATGCAATTCACTAGATATGATAAAAATATTGGAAAATTTTTTTGGATTGAAAGTGATTAAACTACTGTTATCTTGGCTCTTATACATGGAATGATTCAGCTTGCATGGAATCTCACTAGTAAGTGGATTTCCTACATCTGACACCCATCGGAGCTCAATCATATCACTTCTTATGGCTATAGATAGGCGAACAAGGTGGAAGATGGTATTCAGAATAAGGGTATCTACAAAAATAACACATACATGGGGAATATTTCAAATGAGTTCACCCCCTAAATCAACATTATTTAAATATATTCCCCTCTTTTAGACTACTGAAACATTTTATCTTAATATATTTCTGTCTTTTGGTCCTTTGACCAAGGAATCATCTTTTAAAAAAATGTAAAAATTTGGTTAATCATTACCTTATAGGATTCAATTAGGACATCCTAGAAGTTATTATATATTTATATAGAGTATATTTGGAGTAAATAAGTATATTTTTATTCATTTAAACAGTCTCTAATGCCATTTTAAGAGTAAAATATAACAGAGTAAGAGTAAATATTAACTTATGAAGAGTAACTTTTGTCTTTATAAGATTAAAATAGATTATTAAAATAGTTGATGAGAGGTTTGGAATATCAAATAAGATATTTATAAGAGTTGTATAATTCTACATAAGATTATTTATCAACATTTTAATAGTTACTAAATTGTTTAGATAAGTAACTTAGAGTTCAAAAAGTATGTTTGGATGTTAGAATGCGAAACACCGAAATTTTTATTATCCATAAATTAATGAAGAATAAATAAATTCGTGGATAAAATAATATTATGTTGCACTTGTATAAAATTAAGTAATATTACAATATCATTCAATAATAGTGATAATATCCTTAAATTGATTATATTAATATAGAGGTTAATTGATGAGAAAATCATGATAAATTCAGGCAAGAATTTGAATTGAAACTTAAATTCAATAAGGCTGATAAAACTATCATATTTGAAATTTATATTTTTATTTGAAACTACAAAATTTTATAGATATTTTATGGGAAAACAATTCACCAAAATCCATATAAAATTCATAAAATGGTTTCATGAAATTATTGAGGAAATAAAAGATAGATATAATACACATTAAAGAATTGATACAATAAGAAAATACATTACATCATTGGAGATATGATATCATGATGAATGAAAAGTGGAATATGATAATTGGTCTTCACTTCAAATGAAATTCTTATACGGGTTAATTCTAGATGATATAATTTCTAAAAAACTGGGTGCTTCTTTTCAAGAGGAAGAAAATAATCTCAAGCATGCATGGTTTCAATAAATAGTTATTCCTTTGGAATCGATGAGAAAGAAAACTAGAATATTACTGTCTATTGATAATAGTATGGATGTTAGAGACCTTTCAAAAGAATATACATCATTGATTTAAAGTAATATATAATTTAAATTATGATCTAATTCAGAAAATGAGTGGGGATTTAATATAAATGCATGTGGTACCAGGATAAACAACACTATACATTGTTATGGTCACTGTTCAAGTTCCAGACACATTTTTCAATTAATTTATATCATCCAAAGGAGTCAGATCAATTGTTTAGTATTTAAACTTACCATATATTGTAATTTTATTTTTCCATGAATGTGCATGTCTCTATAATCATTTATTACTAAGAATATATTATGCTGACTCATTGTAGAAGAACCCTATAAATATTTATGTGTCATGATCTCATTTGTAATACTACTATACTAAATGAAAGTTATGGTTAATGTTATATGGAAAAAAATTAAATAGTAATATTATTTTAATTAGATTTTAATTTTTAAAATCATATATAACTAATTAACCACCAATTATATTGTATTTCAATAAACCATAACATTGTAATTGGTATTAAAAGTTTTTGGTTACCTATGAGATCTTTTTTTATCAAATGATTTAGAGTATGTATTATGTTAATAGTAGAGGAGTTCCCAAATTTGATTGGATAAAAACTAATGAGTGTTTGAACATGATGGTACCCAATATTCATTCTCTTTTATTGGAGGTTAGTGATATTGATGATGCTTCTTTTCCACCTTTTTCATTATATGTTCCTATGATCATTATTGATAAAATAAATTTATTTTTATTTGGGGAAAAATCCTTATAAAAAATTAAAAATTAATTATATCTGTTAAAAATGAAAAAAATTGTTGAAATATAGAAAGAATAAATTATGGGTATTTCATGATTATAGAAACCAATGTACAGACTTTCAGAATAAAAGAAAGATGTTATTAGTATCAATAAATATGATAGTTTTTATGAATACTTCACAAGGTTTATTGAGATATTTTTTTACATCATGGGATTTCGAGAAATGATAGATGACTATACTATGTCCAAAAATATTATGAAACTTTTTATAAATTTATTTGACATAATTATTTCATATATTTAAAATATGGAATATATATCCATCGATGTGATTCAAAATATTATTATTAAATATGAAATAAATAAAAGACTTCGTTTTTAATAACACGGATAATGTGGAGACGAAATTACAAACATTGACCTAGTTGAATAATATTTTAGATAATGTTGATTCATCTATCCATTTAGAAGAATATGATTATATTGATGAAAATAAATGAGTATTTTTTTCAATTTAACTCTAAAAATATTAATAGAGGTAAGAGATAATATAATAGAAAAATCACACTCAACATATTCGAATATGTAATTTTTGGAAACATTGATGTATATTTTTCAATGAAGAAAATAATTTTTCACATTAATAAATTATGGATTAAAAGAATCCATAATTGAGGTGAATATGAAATTATAATATAAAATATATGATTTTATGTGAAAATAAATAAATATTGAAGATATGATGAAGATGAATTTTTTTGAGTAAAAATAAATAATAAATTTCTTACTAAGGTATTATATTAGAGAAATATTGTCATATAAGAGATAAAAAAATTATAGAATAAGTTTAAAATATATATTATAGATCGATATATTAGAAGAAGAAGATGAAGTGGAAACATATAGAAATAGCTGCATAGAATTGATTAGAATGACAGTCTACATAGGAACAATCAACTTAATATAATATTCAAATAATATTAAAAAGGATATTAAAATTAAGAATAACAGTAAATATTAGTTTAATATAAAAGATAGTGGTGTAATTTGGGAGATCAATTGTCTAAATTTGAATTCGGCTAAGAAGGAATGAAATATCAATGAGGTTTAATAGAAAAAACAAAAAAGGTTGAGAACTAAATATGGAATATAAAAAATATTTAAAATACAATAATACTCTTTTTTAATTCAATGAAGTCTATAATAATGTATTAGAATATAATTTATATTGATCTCAAAGTATTGATAAGTGTTTTCCAACAGATTTGTTAAAACCAGAATCTACAATTCATGAAAATGTAAAATCTATTTTAGAAAACAATGAATCTTAATAGAGTCAATGTGGGAAAACATGAGATGAAAAGAACCCTTAAAATGTTATTTCTAAAAATAAGAAAGATGAATGTATAGGGGAAAGAAAAAATTCCCCAAAACAATTTCCAATTGTGAAAAATTATGTTTCATGGTAATAAGATGAAAACTCCAAATATACTCAACAATTTCCTAAATTAAATGGTTTTAAAGGATCTTATTGATGGTGTTGTTTCTATAAAAATAAATTATATGTTTGATGGTTTAATATCTATCTTTAATTTAACTTTATAGATCTACTATTTAAGGTGTTCCATTAAGAAAATATAAGCAATGGACCTACGAGAAGACAAACTGTGGATGGTAACTAATATGAGATAACTACTCAAAGAATTTTTTTGACAAAGGTATTCCTGTCCAATATTTTTATAGAATTTTCATTATGAGATAGATTGTGTGACATTAATATTAAGTCAAATTCGAAAAGAACATGATGAAAATATGAACCAAAATAGAAGGATGTCAGATAAGTCGCACTTAATTGTGGTGGAAATCAAATCCATAAGGGAAAAAAATAAAGGATCTGTATTAGGGGATTTCCATAAGATATGACCATGGACACCCAGATATAGAAATTTTTTGAACATAACGATTATAGATATATGTCATTTATTAATTTTATCTATTTGAAAATAATTTATATTAGAATGACCAAGATAGATACACAAAAATTAATATCCAAATATATATTATTTTTTTATGGGTTCAAAAATAGTCTTGTGATTATTGGAAAATTGTTTGATGATTATAAAATAGATTATTTTAAAATAATAAAATTATTATAATATAAATAATTATTAAACGGTTAAAACTATAGGGGATACAACAAGTGGAAATGTTTTTTCAATTGGAGACACATTAAATTCATTCAATATAATTTTAAAATATAAAAAAATCATTGAATATATGGTCCAATAAAGTTTTATCAAGAATATTAATGAATATTTAAAGGGATATATGGTGATGTACCTACACCACCACAAACAATGAAGGGAATAACTATTTGTGAAATTTTAAAATGGGAAATTCTATATGTTAGGGAGAAAGATGTTATAAATCCAGTTCACTAATCATCTTGAGTTGATTAATTCATATTTTGGAGAACCCATGACACATAAGTTGATTGAAATTTATTTTTTTTAATCTCATTACTATGTAACATACTATAATTAACAATGTCATGTACATAACGTAAAAATTACTTGTAGTGGTAATGTAAAAACTCACCAAAATTATATTATATAATGATTTTGAGATGTTCATCATGAATATTATGTCAAATAATTGGAAGGTATTCAAAACTATGTCATTTAATTATTATATATAAAATCAGACTATATATAACTAGAATGAAATTTCATACAAATCTATAAAAATGGAGTAGAAGAGAGGACGAAAAAGAGTTCCAATGATTATGGGGAAACTGAGTTGGCTGAACTTATCATTTCATTATTCTACTAGATTTAAGCAATTCACAAATTTCATGAAATTAAAAATAATTATTTTATAAAATCAATCAATTATATTGAATCTTATAAGACACATATAATAATAATAATCCCATATTAATTTACTTATGGGATTTTTGTAGTCTGTGACCTATAAATATTAAATGTGAAGAGTATTATAAATTTTATGAGAATTATAATGAGTTTATCTTCATGGTATTGTTATCCATTTAAAAGGGGATAATATTAGAATAAAGAATTTTTAAATTTATGGATTGTTATGATGGGAAAATAATATACAATAAATGTGAAAATATTGGTCTTGATGGATAATAATTTGTTAGTTAATTTTAATATAATGGGAAGAATTCCAAAGAAACATGAGAGAAAAATTATTAAATTGAACCATTGGTAGTAAACATAGACAATGATCTGAGATGTTATTAGGGAAAAGTTATTGAAAGTGAAAAATGGATGTGTCAGAAGTTGAAGACGAATTTGTAGGTAAAAAATATCATTGTAAATCAGAGTGACCCAATTTTAATTATAATAAGACAAATATATTAAAATAAAACTACTCTAATATCTCAAATCAAGCATCATAAAATGGATGAAGATATAAATCATAAATTAAATATTGGTGATATAAATGATTAACTATATTAAATATATAAAATTTTCAAAGGGGATTTTGTTCCTATACCAAATGATACAATTTTTATTGGGGCCAAGTTGGTTTTAATAAATTTATTGATTAATAATGTAAATGTCGTAATAAAAAGAGGATAAATTTTTAGAGATGGATACTCAAAAGGTTAGGGGGATTTAATTGTAAGAAAACTTTTTATAATTTCATGGTTGGAACTTATTATATTGTTTTTTATTTCAAATCTTAAGAAATTATAATATCTATAAGTTGGATTCCAAATCATCTTTTTTGAATGGTGAGATGGAAGAAGGGATGTATATTGAGTACCATGAATGTTTTATTCTTGAAAAAGATCTTTAGAAATTATATAAATTGTATAATGATTTTTAAGGGTAGAAAAAATAATTATAGGACTATTATTAAAATCTTGATCTCTAATCCAAAAGCATGAAATTCTAAATATGAATGTTGAACATCAATATTCACATCAATGAGTTAAAATAATGAACTGTAATTTTATTTAATTATTCCTATGATGCTATTTTATTTATGATTAATTGATTCCATGAATAATATTTTATGAGAAAATGTTGAATCACTTTGAGACCTTCATTTGAGGAGATATAAGATAGTTCTTGGGATTAAAATTAGTTCAAAGTTAAAATTTTATATGCTAGTTTCCATTAAATAATTCAAAATACTATTCAAATATGTTTTTATATAGGGTAAAATTAACAAAAATAAACACATCTTTATATGGGTAGTAAATTTTCAACTGATATTTATGGTTAAAGTGAAGATAAAAAGTAGTTTGGAAATATGATTATGAGTTTCCCCTACCACACACCATACAAACATGATATGGTCAATATTGTAATATTGTGTCGTAGATTTCAAGTTGATTTAATATAATATCATCAAATAGATTCCATAATATTTCTAAAATATGTTACATGGATAATAAACTATAGTTTGTTTTATAAGAAATAATATTTTTATAATTTATTGGGGTAAAATGATTAATATTGGGATTGATATTGTGATTATAAAAAGTATGCTTTATACAAAATAGTTTTTCTAGGACGATTATATTTTATAATGGCCTATAAGGAGAAGAAAAACATTTATTGTAGAACCTAAGAAGATGAAAATTTTCATTATATAGATTTTATCTTGAAGATAAATTTGATGAAAGAGAATCACATTTATTTTGGTGGGAAATTCAGACACCCTGCCATGATTCTTTCTAAATATCAACATTCCAATAAATTATATAAATATATAGTGTGAAATTTTATGTCTATGAAAATTGAAATTTTTTTACCTTCATAAATGTAGAGTTTTTCAATGGTGATATTAAAGTAGAATTTGTCCCAAATTGAATGAAATTGAATTCAGTGTTCACTAGTTCTACCATTAAGGATACATTTGATTCATTAATGTTGAATATGACTATTCATACAATCCCAAATTGTGGATCTCCATTGTGAATTCTTATACAAGGTTGTGGATTATATTTTCAATGGGAGATACAAAAGTGCATAAATAATACCATTAAATTATTTATAAATGAGGTATTGGGTTATTTAATCTTTACCAGTTATAATTTAGATGTTGTGTTCATTGTGAAATAGGTATGTTTATTGTCATTTTGAGTACCCTTTTACGGGTGGGATAATTCTAATATCATATCGAATGTATTCATGTCAGAAGGGGATGGAATCCTATAAAAAATACATTATTCTATGATTAAGGGTAAATATAAATAAATGCTAATGTTTTATGTGACTTAAAATCATTTAAATGTGAAGTTTAGTTTCATGTATTTATTTATATAGAGTATCATGGGTTAAAATAAAACCAAAAATGGGAGATTAAATTGAACAATGTATGTTTTTATGAATGTTTTTATTTGTTTTCATACACTTATAAGAGGCCAGAAATCATTTTTGAGAATATTATAAATCTTTTTTGAGGTATTTAGTGAAATAAAAGACATGGGAGATGATTTTATATAATTAATATGCTATGGTATGGAAATTATAGATGAGGCATAAAAATATTTATGTCTTGACTTCATAAGAGTTAATTAGGACTTCATAAGAGTGGTTTTGGACATCAATAGTCAATTTAAAGATTATGAGAGTGTATATAAACACTGAAATATTATTTATTTACATTATAAGAGTAAATGTAGACTTCATATAAGTAATTATTTTTTTTTGAATAGTAACTTTTTACATTGAATGATTGATCCCTAAAATTAGATGAATAATTATAAGTTAAAATGGGAATTAGTAGGCTTTGAAAGATACAGTCAATACATTAAACAAAGAAACTGATTTTGTAACCAATGAGAATATAAACATATTCACAATAATGTTTTGAATGTGAAATTATAAATCTTAAAGTTTAGTTGGATGTTTGTAAAAGTAAATGATTGATATCATATGAGTTAGCACTTTTTGAATAATTAAGAAACTCCAAGTCATTTTTATATTATGCTTCAGTGGTGTTGAGATCTTAAATATCACTAGAAAAATCATTTATAGTGACATAATTCTTAAAATTTTGATATTTAAATATATTCTAATTGAAGATAATATCAGGAGAAATTGTCAGATGAAATTTACTTGAAATTCAAATTCGTTATGGCAGATAAAACATGGATATTTTAAATTAATAGATATGGATTTACGTACTACATTTTAGGGTTATTTTTTTACATAACATCAAGGAAAATTTGTGATTTTTTTGAAACATTTTCTAAAAATAATAAGGATGTATAAAATATTAAACTAAATAAAATGGAGGTATTATAGGATTGGAAAAAGAATCCAACATGTTCTTATATTGAAGATGTAAAATATAATAGAAAGGGTATCTGAAGAATAATATTGACATGAAGTAAAAATATAATTTCTTAATATGTTCCTGAAATATGGTTGAGTAGTTGATGATCTGAGCGCATACGATTGAGGATGAAGGAAATCACATGCACAAGTTCTCTCATGCATGAGTCTTTCATTATGAACTAGTGAAACGGATGGATGACATACTGTTTCATATTTATACACTTCTAGTTTTCATATCACTTTTAAAATTAGTCCCTTTCTTTAATGATGAATTATATAGGGATTTATGGAGAATAATGTTTATAACATGTGTCATGAGATAATATGAAGGTTGGAAGTATTAAGATAAACAACACCCTATTTTTTTACGAATAAGAAAGTTCATTGATGTATTTTACATTTATTTTTGTTAGGCATAGAGAGTTTAAAAATATTAAATTATTTTCAATAACCCTATGTTATAGACACTATTGTTTTATTAACAATCTATGACATAGAAATTGACCAAATCCTAGTAAGGATCAGGCTCTCACGTTGATGATAAAACTTGTAAATTTTTGTACTATATGATATTATCTACATTATTACTACACTCAAGGTTATGGATATATTATTATAGTTGTATCATGTAATTAAAGAGTCACATAAATATAATTTAATAATATTTTTAAAAAAAATATACCACTAATTCACACTACGTATTTGTGCAATTCCAACAGACATGGTCTAATTATCATCTTTTTAATATGTAATCCTTGGTATGAATTATTTCATAAATACTAACATAATATCATTATAAAGATTAAATATATATTTTATTCCAAACATCAATACTTTAATGATATATTATAAGTTAATCCATAATAAAAAAACATAAAATTCTTATATGTTTTGAAAATAGTATTAAATAGTAAAACAAAAAATCCCATGCTCATCAAAATAATAGTATAAATCGAAATTTATTAAATTTCTCCATTAAAAGGTTTTTGAAAAAAAAATTATGATTCTTTATTTGAGATAGTATTTTAAAATAACAAATGATTTATATAAAACTGAAATTATATATAGATCAAAAATCAAATAGTAAATTTTTATAATTTGATTAAAAATAATTATTCACATATTATCAATTCACATAATGCATAAAAATCTATGTTCGTAGTATAAAATAAAATTTTCACACCATTTTATTTATAATATTGTTTATTTTCACCATCATAATTTATCATTAGAAAAATACCCAAATCATTACAATTGAAACATTTCACTCCAAGAGAATCACCTTGATTAGATTTGGTTTTATAATTTATTCCATTGATGATTTGACAAATACTCACATCCTAGACATCATTCTCTATATATATGATGTTTCCACATTGATATCAATTCTATGAACCCATAAAGATCTCTATAAAAACATTTGATATAAATTTTATTTTCATACCACAAAACATCCATGTTTATATTTGTATCATATATTCAATCATTGATAACATAATTTAGGTGATGTTCTAAGGAACCGAAAAAAAGGAAATATCTATTTCAACCTATTTAGAAAGTAAAAAAATTCTCATATCTCCAAATATTTTTGGGAACTTCTACTCTTTGAGAAAATTGATTTTTACCTATGTAAAGTCATTCTATTTTAATTTTATAGTTTATAATATAAATTAGTGGAAATATAGACATTCATATAATGTTTTCTTCATTATTTAATTTTATATTTATTTATTTAAATTTTAATAAGTAAATATACTTTCTATTCCATGTCAATGAATCATAGATAGTTTTTAATGAAATAGATCATTAAATACCTCCCATTACATTATATCAGTCTCAATTTATCATATATTTTTCTAATTGGATACCACCAATAATCACTGTATTCTTTAATATGATAAAGTATAATTGTTTACGTTTGATTCTATTTGCAATAAAACTTTTCAAATATATTTTATATATCATTTGTACAACGTTTAAAAATTGATCATTTTATGGTTCTTTAAATAGTAAGAGGATATTATCTCATGAATTTCTCCACATTTGACATAAAATACTTTATAGATTTTCATTTCTCTAAATATTTTATACCAAAAACTAAAACCTATTTTAATTGAGTTAAAACAACCATAAATTTATTATCTCTCACTATGACTATTAGAGTTCTATAATTTAAAAGAGTGTTATCATCTTTTTACCTCCCTACATCATTACCATATTAACCTCATTATAATCCCACTATAAAATAGATATATATTGGATTAAAAACCATTGAAATCCTCATAAAATTGTAATTAATAACTATATAACGTTATATAATCTACAAATTGATGTTTTATTTCTATATAAACCTATATAAAGTAACTGAATTACTTTTACTTTGTTTTTTTACCATATCATAATCCCAAAGGTTATCTAAACATTACATTGAATTAAACAATAATTTATTGAAAACAAATCCCCATAATAACATGTATTCTAATAAATATTAAAATTCATACATTTACAAGACCTCAATGTTTACAGTTTTATTGTATTAGGAAATGGATTATAGTAAAAATCCTATAATTTTCCAGACATTGTTTATTTTTTCTAAAAAATCTACTTCTTTAAATTATACACTTATGTTAATCATGAATTACCACAATAACATTAATTTAGAAGTACATTTTATTCTTTATCATCTTCAAACAATTGAATGAACATTTGAAAAATTTGGATCATCATATGATGCAATGTAATTGGAATAAATAAGTATAAAATTCATTACGCTATAAAAATACATGAAATCTAAATAAGAAAAAAAATTGAACATATATAAGACTATAAATATATATTCAATCATAGAATCAACTTATTTTATCATATCAATGAAATACATGGATGGATATAATGATTAATAATAAGAAATCATGAAAAATTGGAGTAATCAAAGTTTTATTTACACAGCATAATCATATCACATGTAATCACTTGTAATACCCCATAATCAGTCATAATTGTATAAACTAAGTTGACAATTTTTGTATAACATACCTGGAGAATAAATAATTACATAATATATTATTGGGATATATATTATCACTGGATTTATTTAACTATAATTTTCATGAGCAATATCATGAGTAAAATATATAGATGATTTTCTTTTTATCCCATTAGAATAAGCATCACATTTATTATCAGGATCGAATTTCATTTAAAAAAGATTTAATTAATTCCATATTTAGAAAAAAAATATAAAAAGATAATTCATAAAAAAATATCAATAAAAGAATGATAATGAATATTCTTAGATAAAAGTAGAGAGAATATGATTAAAGAGAAATAAATTTAAAACAAAAAAAATTAAGGCAACCCCTTTTCATTCTTCTAAGTTGGTTTCCATATATTTATTATATAATAGAAACTATACGGGCATATAAATTATTATATCTTTAATATATGTTTTTTTATAAAAGTATATATGATTGTGTTAATTTTTATAATATTATATTTGATTATGATTTTATGTTTTGATCATATGATATTCATTATTGATGGTGTTTGATAATCACGAGTGTTCAGAAAGACATCTTCATAATATTTTCTATCATAATAGCATAAGTGTTCAAAAATACCCCAAATTTTTTTTTATTGATTAATAATTTTAATTTACATGATATTTTTTAGTTATTTTTAGAAATCCTATCTTTATCATCTCTTTTAATAAAAAATATTGAATTTTATAAATTTTAAATTAAAAATGAATATCAAGTATTTATATATGTATCTCATTTGTGGAGATGTTAGTAATATAGGATGAACATATACTTTTTCACATGAAATAATATACTATGGTGAGTGATTTATTATCCATGTAAATTTATTTAATTGAATATAAATAGAGAGAAATTGTTTCTATTAGTAAATATTCCAAGAAAATGATTACACAACCCACTATTGTATATTGTTATATAAGTATATTCACACAATGGGGGAATAATTCCAATACCATTGGGATTAAAAATAGTGGTAAATGAACGTTAATAGACTATAAATGACTGGAATGACATAAAAAATGTGTTGTATGAACAATACTTTTTTATGAGGTTTATATCATTTAAATTTTCACGTAAACTATTAATTTTATCCTAATGGGAGTGCCTAATAGGGTCACAGGTTTAATGTTGTTGTCCATGTTAGGTCAGAATAACTATACTGAAACATAATTGTGGGTGAATTCTGTTCTTTTAAGAAATCCAGAATTATGTTGATTCACATAAATAGTAGATATAGCTGGTGACGTTTCTGTATGAGAATATATATGTAGTGGATAATGAACAGAGAACAAGGAATACCAATTTATAGTGGTTCAAGGCATGAAGGTCCCCTTGTCTACTCTACTATTCACCCTCTATGCGGGTTTGGTGAATTTCACTAGTATGGTCCTCGAATATTTATAGTGATCCACAATTGAGTGAAGGCAGTTGTCACCCATAAAAATAATGGCTAACAAAACAGAGCCTACTGGTTCTTTTACATTGAACTGATAAAACCACAGCTTAGTGTGAGAAGCTGATACTCAACCATGATTGAATACGAGCATTCAAAACTCAAGATAGATAAGATGTAGTTTTGTAACAAATAGATTCATCTCACTGTTGCAGTAGTTCACAACTGATAAAAGTAGGATCTTCCACATCAGAAGAAACTAAACATAGAAATATATGTTTGAATAGTATCAGTTATACAAGTGATATTCAATTTTACGAATGATAACAAAAAATAGAGCATCGTGATTCAATATTTGAACATGTATATCTCTTGAATGTAATATTTGAAATTGAGATTCTTGATTGCTGAGTAGTGAAATAATTTTCACAGAAAATGTTAAAGAATAATAATTATATATAAAGCCAATAAATATCTAGATTGTTGTATCAGAATATCTAATACAGAAAGATGTATATAAAATTATATCTCGAAGAAATATTTCAAATCCTTAAAAGACACCTAATTAAAAGAGTGAATTAAAATTCAATGAATACAATTCAGAGTCATTGTAACTTCTCTAAAGAATAAGAGAGAAAATCTCTACTATAAATTTCACTTAAAATCATTTAAAACAGGCTTTGAATCAATTGAAATCACATTTTAAATTGCCCTAAAATTCATAAATGATTGTTGAAAAATGCTCTAATAGATATGTAAATTCAAATTTAGGATGTTGAAAAATCAAATGTAAGGTTCCTTCACAAAAAGACAAAATAAAAAACATAGGGTTCAAATTTATAACATATGGTTGATAATCCATACATTTGTCAATGTCAGCATAGATCTCTAAATATAGCATTGATTATCCATTCATCTACTTTTCCTAATGTATTGTTGACAATGTATGGTTGATCCTAAAATTATTTCTGATGATCCATACGTTTGTAATGTTCCATACATACGTATGGTTCTTTAACCATATATTGCCTTTCTAGAAATCATAAGGTTCTTATCCTAAAATAATTTTCCCTAGTTATACGTTTCATCAAACGTATTGTTGATTATCCATATACTCTGATCATTCAATATAAATGTAAGGATTGTTTCATATGTTAATTTCTTCATTGTATTGAACGAATTGTATTCCCAGTAAATGGAAAATAGAAAACAACGTTTCCAAAATACACGGAAGAGAATTATGAACACTCTAATGAATTTTTCTCACAAATAAATATTTGAATAATATTTCAAGATAAGAATTATAAAGAATATAAATTTACTAAAATACAGTAAAAATATCATTAGTAAAACAAACAAGGGTATTTGTGAGAATAAAAATCATTAATATGTATATAGTATTGTAAAGACAATATATGCCGAACAATATCCAAATTTTTTATTATCACAAAACCCATAAATTATAATTATAATCATAGAAAAAATATTTTAGAATTTTATAAACAATAAAATAAAATAATTTCAATTTGACAGAATTATTTCAATAAAGAAGAAAGATTTGAATTTCTCCCCCAATGATAGTTTTCAAAGAAATGTTAAATTTCATCTAAATAAAATGACGTGTTTTCTAATTTATCCCTACGAAAAAAATAATTCCTTCAATAAAAAAAATTATATGAATTTATCAAAAAAAATAAATTTTGTGTTTAAATAAACTTCCCCCCCTTTTGTGATATCAAAAATAAATTATCGAAATAGATTAAAACACATTTAATACTGAAAAAAACGAGTAGTGATTATTATAAGTAACTATAAAGAATAAAAAGAAATATATTTTGGATATCAAGAAAAAAATATAAAAAATGATATATAAATTATATAACTCATAGATGGAAGAAAAATTTATTCATTAATATAGACATGAATAAAATAGAGTTTATGACTAAGAAAAAAAAATTCCATTTCCATGGGTAACAGTATGTAAGAAAATAAATATTAAATATGGGGTGGATTCGATTTCGGTAAGGCATCAACCATATCCATCAGATCATCCTTCCACAATCTCATCTTCTTCTTTAGACTATCTAGTAGCTGAATTATCAATGACCTAGCATCCTTATTGACAAATATATTCTCCACAATATTGAATTTAAGAAACTCATGAATACTTTACTCTTGATTCATGAACAACTCTAACTTATCTAAAAACTAAGTCAACATCAATATATTCCTTGGTTGTACTTGAGTTAACTAATCCACATGAAATTTTTTATTGTCTTATAAAACTGATATAGGATCACTATTTCACTGATGATCCTGAAGTCAAATATTCATATATTCTATAAAAGATGTAATGGCATGAACTATTCTAATTAAATCTAGAATTGTTGTTGGGGTATGAGTAGATGCAATGGCCTGTTTCACTAAGCCATTCATAGATTCCCACTGACATTCCATGTACAGTTTTAATTCTACATTATCTATTTTTGACATAGCATCTGATCTGATCCTATCAATCTCATTTAAGAAGCCACTTTTGAAGGAGTAAAAACCCCTTCTAGAAACATTATTTTCATAGATCTCCTAAAGATTTTTTCTTTGAAATTTTCTATTCCATCTGCATATTGTAATTCTCTTCTTAAGACTTAATGAATTTTTTCATAACTTCTTTAACCTGATGAGATAATAAATCAAATGTCCCCTCATCTAAATTCATATCATGATTTTCATTTTCAATAGGTATGGGATATTCTACTATTTTTATTAAATATTCTTCGACAAGAAAATGAATGATTATCTAAAATATCAGTCTACTAACCAGAAATATGATCATACTACCCCATAGTCGGATCTACCATTAATGGGTGAATTTTTGTAACTACTTCTTTAAAGATTTTTCCTAACTGAATATCTCTCGGTTTAGAAACTTCTTCAATAACAAACATTGATCGAACATTATCAAATTTATTATTTTGTTCATGAACTATTTCCACAAGAATGATTTCTTGTACTAGTTCACCCACCAAAGGTATAATCCTAAGCTCTCTATCTTGACTCTCCACCTAAACATACTCTTCAACAATAGATTCTTCCCAATGAACTGAGCATGTTTTTTCTCCATAATCCACCATTATTTCTTTATCTTGATGATCATATCTCATTCTAGGTTTCAAAATATGTCTTTCTTGACATTTTTCTTCCTCCTATTCTTCTTAATTATTATATATAATCCTTATCTTAGATGGTTGTGAAACTACATCTATTCGAGATTCAGAAACTCTCTCTTTTTGAACACCGGCTTGATCCCCCAGAGAAAATGATGTTAAGATCTGTTCTTTCTCACCTCCAGTTGGTTAAATTTTTCCATTCACAGTTCACCAGAAATAACTATGTTTTCATAATGTTCCAGAATTAAACACATTACTCTGAGGAAATTTTACTCCTGCCTCAACCAGTCTGATCATAACATTCATAAACATGATCTTTGATATTATAGGTCCTCATGGATAAAAATTCAATCTCGCAACAAGTGAACAACATTAAAATATCTTTCTAAATAAACTAATTTGAAAATTTAATTTGACATCACTCAGGAAAATAAAAATGGTATACATGTATGTGTAAAAGATTTTATCCATCTTATCTATCCATGGCGCTATTCCAGTCAGAATAAATTTCTCCAAAATATTATGATTAGGTTATAATTCATTAAAAAAAATTCTAATGTATGTTGAGTTGTGCAGAAATGACATAATGTCTTTGGAATAATGACTCTTATCTCAAACCTACATAAGGTCAAAATGAAAAAATCCTTCATGTGGATAGTTCAAAATACTTTCAACCTTTGTATAAAATATAGAAAAATCCCTTATCTTCGATTATACCAAAAAAATGTCCTCTATATCTCTAAAAATGAACTACACAATCATATAAAATTAATTTTTTTCTACCTCATGGAGAAATTTTGAGTTGTTTTCATTAAAATATGTCTCGAGACCATGAAAAGAAGGTGAATTTTTTAAGATGGATTTTCTCTTGTATAACCATTCCATATCAATCAACATTCCCTAAAATAAATTTATTCCCAATGTTCTTTGACGTTTTGGTTCACTTTCTTACACTTCATCGATTCTCTTGGTTTTTTTTCATTCTTGAGTATCAAAAAATATAATGATTTCAAATTCTAATGTTCAAAAGTACAAATGATGATTGATGGTTTATCAAAGTAGGTGGTATATTATTTTGAGTAGATGTGATTTTGAAGATGAGGGGTTTGGAAAATGAATGGTTTCTGATAAATGATATTCGTTCTTGTTTATAGTGTCACAAAGTAATTATGACAAAAATTAAAAAATTACACGGTGTAAATAAATTTAAGATTACAGGTATTAACTAAAATAGTGTAAGATAAAAATAATAAACATAAATAAAATTTACAGAAATAAATTTGGCAAAAATTATAAAAAATAAATAAATAAAATAAATAAAATAAAATAAATTTTTAATTTAAAAGTAAATAAACATAACTCCCCTAAATAAAATCAAAATAATAAGTGGTAATACAATTACGAAAATTATAAAATAATTAATTATTAGTATTAATAAATTTTAAAATTATATCCTTTTTAAGAACATAATATCTTAGAAAATGATCTCTAATATCAATATGCTTAGTTCTAGAATGACTTATTGAATTTTTAAAAAGATTATAGCAAATGTATTATCACATAAAATAAGTTTATTTTTAAAATTAAGTATAAATCCCATTAAATTGTTTTCATCCACAACACTTCTGTGCAACAACTACATACAGATACATATTCTGATTCAGGTGTTTATAGTGCAATTCAGTGTTTCTTCTTAATTGACCCTGACACTAACAATTTTTTAAAAAGTGACAGGTTTATAAAGTTCATTTCTAATCTAATTTACATCCTCCAAAATCTTCATCTGAATATGATAATAAATTAAAATCAGAATATTTTGTATAAAGAAAAGATTTAACAACTACGCCTTTTAAATTACTAAAAATCCTTTTTACAGTAGCAAGATATGATTATTTTAGATTTGATTTAAATCTAACACAAAGACATAATAAAAACATAATATTAGGTCTTTTAGTAGTAATATATAGAAATATTCTACTCAAAACTCTATATAACATGTTGTCCACTGGTTTTCCAACATCAGCCAAATCATGTTTAATATTAGTACACTTGGGAGTTAAATATGTCTTATTGTTCTCAAGACCAAATTTTTTCAATAAATCATTAATGTAGTTACATTGATTTAATACATTTCCAACATATTTTTTATATAATTGAATTACTAAAAGGAAATTTAACTCTCTCATAATGTTCATTTCAATTTATTTTTGCACATGTTCGGAAAAACCATTGCAATGTTTTTAATTTTTTGGTCCAAAAATAACATCATGAACACATATTTGAACTACTAATACAATAGGAAAATATATTTTCTTAAAGTTGGTTGGGTCTTCTATAATAATAGTAAAACCATTTTTTAAAATAAATGAACATAATCATTCATACGAAGATTTAGGTGCCTATTTAAGGAAATAGAGAGCTTTAGTATGATTAGAAACTAAATCTAGTTGTTGAGAATTGTTTGACAACAAAGAGGTTTTTCAACATAAACATCATCAATTAAATATCGATTAAAAAAGAAGATTTTACATCAATATGATATAATTTATAATTCATGTGAGATGCAAAGGCTAAAATAATTCTAATTTCTTTTAGTCTAGCTACAATAGTGAAGATTTTATAACAATCTATACCATATTCTCGATTATACCCTTTAGATACTAGTATAGATTTGTTTCTAGTTATTTTACCTTGATTATTTTGTTTATTTTTAAAGACCCATTAATTTCTATAACTGTATATCTTGATGGTGTTTCAATAAATTTCCATACAATATTTCTTTTAAAATAATTTACCACTTCTTGCATTGCTAATAACAAACATTCATCATCTAAGGCCTCTTCAAAAGAAATAGGCTCTAACTAGGATAGAAATATATAATGTTCCACTATGTTTCCTATACTTCTATTTGTTTTTATTCATATGTCTCGAATCTTATAATAGTATCTAATGAGAGGTTATTCAGGATTATAGACTTTCTAGAAATAATATATTTTTGTTCCTCTGTATTTTGTTCTTCTGAACTTGAATGAATTTTATTTATATACTATAAATCATTTTTCCTATTATCAATTCTCATGTTCTAAGAGGAATCATTAACTTCATTTGTTTGATCTTTTCCTTCATTAAAAGGATCTATTTCACCAAACATTACCTGAATTGATTCTTCAACTGTGTTTGAATTTTTATTAAATACTATATATGCTTTAAAAGTTTCAAAATATCCTGAGGACATTTCTTGATCATATTTTGGATCAATCATTCGAAGAATATCGTTGGGGTTCAAGATATAGACCTTGTATCCAAAAACATTAATGTAATTTACCTTAGGATTTCAATTATTCAATGTTCATAAGTAGTATTTTTTAAAATAAGTCGAATTAAAACACTATTTTTAATATAACATGTTGTTATTATATCTTCTTCCCAAATGAAGGTTGGAAGACTGTACTCATTCTTCATTTTTCTATCGATTTCATGAATAGTTCTATTTATTTTTATAGAAGTTCCATTTTTTGAGGTGTTATTTGATCAGAAATGATGTTTTTAATACCCATATTTGGGAAAAAAGAATTAAATTCTTGATTTTGAAATTCTACACCTTGATCACTTATTAATAAAATTATTTTAATACCTTTTTTATTTTTATCAATTTTATAATAACATTCATAAATGGAAAAATCATCATTTTGAGTTTTATAAAATATACCCAAAAATTCTAGAATAATCATCCACATAAACATATACATATCATTTACCAGCAAAACATGCTATTCTAGATTGTCGAAAAAATTTATATGAATAATTTAAAGGGGATATTAAGTATCAGTTGTATTAACAGATTTGAAGGAGGGTTTATGTGGAATGCCTATTTGACATGCATCACTGAATCTATAACTATCAAATTTGAGACTATTTTAATCATAAACTAATTGTTTCATAAATAAATTATGTAAAGAAAAAATTTTACAATGACCAATTCTTCTATTCCAAATCCATGACTCATTAATATTATCAGTTAAATAATTCACTTTCTACTTATAAAATGAATTTAAATCCAATGTTTAGACATTATCTTTTTTGGGTGCTCTACTTAAATTAAACTATTCTTAAAAATAGAAAATTTATTACTAAAAAATCAACATTGTATCCATCATCATAGAATTGAGAGATACTTATTATATTGGGATTCAATCCTTATACATAGAGTTATTTATTAAGTGATATTGTATTTGGATCTCCATCTATTCCAAGAATAATAATTTTTTCTTTGTCATTATCACCGATGGTGAACATGCCTCCATATATTTAGGATAGAGTAAAAATATTTGATGATTTCCACTCATATTTCTTGATCATCCAATATCCATTTAAAGTATATATTTTCCTTTTCTTTGACCTATTACCTACAAGGTAATATTAATCAATGATTAGTTAGGTTTCAATAACTTTTTGGGTAGAATAATTTTAGCTATCAAAGACTTAGAATTCAAAATAGATCTATTCTGATCAATAATGTTATAATTAAAAATTTTAAATCTTTAGAATAATAAACATGTTTGAAACCACATTTTTGGGGTTTTCTTAAATTGAAGTCATTAGAATAATGTCCATTAGTACCACAATAAAAACATTTTACAGTAGATATGATTTTATAGTTAGAACTAGGAACAAAATAGTTTATGTACAGTCTGGGTTTTTCACCCTTACCGCCTATGCCAAATATTACCTCTTTATTTACATTTTTATAATAATTTATTTTGGAATATTTTCTCCTTTAATAAATATAAGAGAATCCATTTTATATGTTTCAAAATATTTTTGTAGATTTTTAACCTTATTTATAGGATTAGTATAGAATGTAGTACATGAAGTAAATTATAAATTAATTATTAATATTGTTTAAGTAAAGTATCCCTTTCTCCTGAATGGAAATATGAATATATTTTAATGATTTTTATTTCGTTAATGGGGATTCATATCTTTCTTCTAACATAGTACAGTGGGCATCCATTTAATCATTTGAGTATCTAGAATCAGAATCAAACGAATTGTAGGATTGTACCTTCTCATCTTCAGCCATTAAAAACATATTAGATTTCAGATTCTATTCTTTCCTCTCAGAATTAGATATTGATGTGATACTTATCTGCCTTCTCAAAATTAGTATTCTTCTTATATTTCTTTTTTTCTTTATCTTTTATCCTTTTAAGTAAGGAGAATAAGATCTTATATGACCTAATTTTTTTACTCATAACATCATACTTCCCTTCAGTCTTTCTCCTCCTTTTTAAGGTTCTTATGAATCCATTATTCTTCTAACAAAATTTAATGAATATTCTAGCTATTGGAGGCAGCTCAAATTCTGAGTCAGATGAGTCTGATTTTTTTTCTATACGATTTAATTTTTTATTCTGTTTTTGGGATACAAGTGTAAATGTAGTGTTATCCATTTTTATTAGGACTTTGTGGTCTTAAAATTCATATTTCATTTCAGCCTCATATATCATTATTGTTCCAATAAATTCAATCATTTTCATATTCTTTACAGGTGATGATTGTTTGATTATAGCAAAAATTACATTCCACATTGCTGGAAGAACTCTTAGAACATTCAAAGCTTGTTCAGGATGACTGATAATATCACGTAAAGATGTTATATTATTAATAATTTCTGTCAGCCTTAAATTTATTTGTGTGATTCTCTCTCCATAATATATTTTTAAAGTATCAATGTTTAATTTCAATTTTGCATATCTCATTTTTCTAACACTTCTAGTGCCTGCATAGTCTACTGCAATTACCTTCCACATTTCATAGGTTGTTGGGAATTGAGAAACATGGTTGAATTCTTCTAGTCCATGACCAGTATTGAAGCCGAAATTGAGAGAAGTCCAACATCGAGAGAATAATGGGGATATGAAGGAACCTGGGAGGGGAAGAGAAGATTCGGGGACCCAGGAAGTAGCTGCATGTAGGATTCCAATGGTGAACGCAAGTGGCCCCCGATGTTCAAAATCTGACGTGCCCAATACGATGTCAAGGGCGAGCATCCATGTAGCTCACGTATGCACAACCCATGCTGTGTCAAGCACACAGTTATGCACAGTGCTTCTTTACACGCAGTTCCCCATTGTGCGCTGAATGCACCATCAAGGGAGAGCTTCCACACAATGTCACATTTTCCCGCCCAATGCACTGTCGAGCACCCGGTTACACAAAACAACCCTTTGCAAAACCAATCCGACATCCACCATGTGTTTGTGTGTCGCGTCCCATTTCACACCACCCCCATAGATATCAATTATAAAATTAAATATATCTATCTTTTCCTTCAGGGATGGGGACAGAAGGAAAAACAATGCTCTACTAAGTGAAAACTACCTCTTTCGCGACCGCATGAAAAACATGATGGCCTTCAGGTATTGGATTTTGCGTGATGGGACCCCCAATGGACCTCCAATGGGTGGGCCCTTTTGGGCATGATTATCATTAATTTTTCTTTCTCCCAAAGTTATTTTTTTCACAAAAGACCCCATTTCCCCACATGTTTCCTCTATATCATACTTCTCTTGTGCACATCCCCTTCTTTATTGCATGCAACCCTTCCATCTTCCACGCTTCCCTTCCAACTTGTGTGTTACCCTACCATATTGTGTGAATCCCTACTCTCTTGCATGAAACCATTCCATCTTGCATGTAGACCTTCCATCTTGTGCGTAGCCTATTCATATGTGTGTGTTCCATGTGTCGTCCTCCCCCAAGGTAGCATGTTAGAGCCCCTCTTATGTGCACTACTCCTACGTCACAATCTCTATTTCCATGCGTCTCATCAAATTTGCATGATGTGATTTGAAGGTCCATTGGGTGGTGATACCTATTGTGTTAGATCACTTCATGCTTCTTCTCATAGGCACGCAAATGACTATTGCTTCTTCGCATCAACAAGATGATGTGGACCCCTCAAAGGATCACCCCATTACACCCATTCACCACAACATTGTTGATTTCTTCTCTTCCCTAAGGGTTGTGAGGTATTAGTTATGTATGTCCTACGGTTACTGAGTGAACCAACCTTGTCCGAGCTACAGGACATTAAACTAACAAGCACCATCATCCTAAGTACATGACGTTAAATTGTGGCCTCACCCAATGCATTACACCCAGGGTGCTCCGTCTTAGAAATTTTCTACACCCACTGGTCTCCACGAGAGTGATATTATTCCTCACATGGAATGAGATCCTATTTATTTGACCGACATCTATCTATACGGATAAGGCAACCACCATGGTGTAAACCCCTACCATTTCTTGCAAAAGGTAGCACCCTTGCTCCTCCTCTCTTCCTTGGTTCCAAATCCCTCTCCCTTTAGTTATTGTCACCACCCGTGCCTCCACCCTAGAGTATGTCATAATCTCCACCCCCCCTGGGTTGAGTACCACACATAAGACCATGTTTCTACTTTGGGCCACTAAATATGTATAAGAACCTCTCCACTTCCAATAGACATACCTTTTAGACGTGATCGTTCAGACTCCACTACCTCTTGTTTCCCACATCGAGCATGACTCGTGTGGAATTGAGTGAGCATCGATCATGAAATCATCTCTGGGCAGCCTAGAGAGTAGGCCCCAAACACACCACCTAAACTACATGGACATTGATCCTTCCAAGGCAAGGTATGTAGGAAGCCTCCTTGAGGATCAGGCCCACCATCCATTGGTCTCGACCATATTCACATCAGATCACCACACTGACCTAAAATACATGGACTTTGATCCTTTCCAAAGAATGGTATGTAGGAATCATCATTTAGGTTAATTACCACCATCCATTAGTCCCAGCCATCATCATGTCGGTTCATCGCACTCACCTGAACTACGTGGACTTTGATCCCTGCCAAGGTAAGTTACATATGAATCCTCCCTTAGGTTCAATCCCACCATCCATTGGTTCTAAACCCCTTCATGTTGGTTCCAAGAATACTTGAACTACATGGACTTTGATCCTTGACAAGGCAAGGTACGTAAGAAGCCTCCCTGATGTTGAAGACCCACTCCCATTGGTCCCGACCACTTCACACTGGTCCACCTCGGTCCTACATGATGTTAAACCATATGCCCCATTTTCCTCCTATGAGACATTAAACTATATCCATTAAAACTATGTGAGGTTTTATCCTTTTCCCATTGACAAGGTCTGTAGGAAACCTCCCTAATTTTCAACCCCATCCAAAGGTAAGCAGTTGTGACCCCCATCCAGTTGTAAATTGTTGCGACCCCCATCCAGAGGTAAGTCGTTGTCAACCCCATCAAGCAGTATGTTGTTGGAAACATTATCCAGTGGTAAGATGTTGTGATCCCCATCCAATGGCATGCTGTTGTGACCTCAATCCAATGGTAATCCATTGCGACATTCACCTAGTGGTAATCCGTTGTCAGCCCCATTCAGTGTTAAGCGATTGAAGTCCTCAATCGACGGTAAGTCGTCTTCAGATGAACTACAAATACATTGAGTTCCTATCACGTGGATACGTAGGAAGACTTCCTGAGGTTTAATATCATAACTCATGTCTCATCTTGATCTATCCCTCGATCCCATGTGTTTCTGGAAGTTCATGACCCAACCTGGAGGTTCTATCTCTTCCAGATCCCTTCTATGCATCCATTCTCACGGGTCTCCTCCTTAGGTGTCCCATCATCCTAAACTACGTGGACATTGATTCCATGTCACAAGGATATGTAAGAGGTGTCTTTGAGGCTCAGGCCCAACATCACGGTTTCCCTCGAGTCGAATCCATCTCATTATACATCGACTCTACTTAACCCTCCATTATCCATCATGATTCTTAACCAAGTCTCCACATCCTGGTGGGATCATGCCACCACATTCCCCATTCCCTTTAACAATAATTGGTTATCTATCCATGCATTATAGCCAACAATAGCATTCCCTCAAAAGTTTATACCAACATTATCCACTCTAGTCATTGTTCTAAAAGGATTGATGTCCCAATACTAGACGTTAATCCAGCAGCATACCATGTATTAAACATAAGAAGATGAGGAAAACATCAGATACATGCCTATGGAATATAATTCTCCACATTCGACGTGGGATTACTCAGGCTTATGCGCCCTCGATAAGCACTATAATAAGAGGAAGAAACCCAATCGTTCTAGTGTTCTAGTGTCCAGAAATTCCAATAATGTCAAATTTGATTTATCCCTGACTGAAGGTAGCTACCTTGACTAGATCCCTTGGAAAGTCCTGATAAAAGTAGTGTAATTAACCGACGTCCATGAAGAAATGGCACTGGGAAGAATTTCATGAAAAACACATCAGTCAATAAAGGAGACCCGAACTAGGTGACAAGTTCTGAGGAGGAATCCTCAAAAGTATAAACTGAAATCTCATAATGTCGTTTCGATCATGGTAAAAATGTCCCCGTATCAGGAATGGATGTCACCCGCCATTGGAATGTGGGAATTTGGGGAAACAGCGGCACGTCCTCCATAGATATTTTTTGTGCCCCATAGAATGTGTCAGAAATAGAAATGGTGAACCTTACCTGAATTTATTCTCCTCAATGTGGGGATGATTATCCTTCAATACATTAGTGGATTAGCACATCACTAGGTCCAGTTATCCAGCACCGAGTCCTGGCAAGCAAATAGTGGGAATAGTATGAAACTCAACAGGTGTTGGGGTAGTCAAAAAATTGGACATCCTTGTATGTGATGTTGTTAGTGTGGATCCTTTTTACCATCCCTGAGTGAGGAAATGGCACTGGGGCACTTGACGTCAATTTCATTATTTCAGCAGTAATGGATTAATCTCCCTGCTTTTCAAGAACCAAACTGCGGAACTAGGAACAAGATCTCCACCCGCCCACCGATGTAGGGACATGTACAATGCCATTGCAGCAATCCCACATGGATTAATCGCCTCTACGATGGACCCCACAGCGATAGCTGCTTGGCATACACACCCTATCTCCCCTTCTAAATTCTTACAACTAATAGTGATAAGCAACCTCATACACTGATACGAAGAAGAGGGGGTTATCCCAACATGGGATATGTCCTTCTAAGATTTAGAGGCATCTGCTCCTCGTTGCCACCGCCACCCCCAATGGTCGCGTATGGAGCCACCGCTCCCCACCCCGACATCCAATTGTTTTAGGAACCTCTACCTAGAATGTATTGATGACTCCCTCCCCTATGTGACGAGGTAGTGGATGTCTGGGTTAGCCCATCTGGGATCTCATTCCAAGGACCCCAAAAAGAGGGCCCTCGATAGGCCATGCTAGGTCCTTCAACCAGTCCCATAGACTGAAGAGAAGGTATACTTTGAACCTTCACCACCGGCCCCAGTCCGGCTGACCCGAAACCAGCATCGGGTGCAGGCTTAAGGGGACGCCCGCCAAGGGGCATCGACGTCAGCAACTACTAAGGCCCGAGCCACCACTTATGTGCATCATCAGCCCCTTTTTCACACCAAGCAGAGGCACCTATATACCTAGCCCGAATCGAAGCCTTAACTACCCCACGGGAAAGCTAGGACGACTCTCTCAGCTATCGGTGCAGGGAGAAGCCACCACGGACAATCCCGCAGTAGCTAAAACTAGTAAGAGGTCCTCCCAATACCTCCACCATAGAGAACATGGGTCCACCATGCCTCTAATATCAGCATAGATGTCTACCTCATGCTACCTTCAATCTGAACGTGGGTCCTCCTAACAAAGTGACACTAAGTATGAAAGTCTATCTCTTGCTCATTACATAGGGTATGGGGTCATTCCTCCCACCAAAGACCTCCGATATGGAGATGTTTCACATCTAGTCTATATATTGTATGGGGGATTCCCCATGTCCTTGCAGTAGCTGGCAATGATCATCCTCGCCTAAGAAGTCAGAGGAGTGAAGGTCATATTTTCTTCACCAGCACCCGACTAAGAGGTCCTATGCATGTTCTGCTCGAACAATACAAGGACCCTCCTAATACTACTGTTTGTAAGGGAAACAATCATGGAGGTCCTACCCATGATCATATCAGCTCTAGTGGAGGTCCTTCCCATTCCAGCACTTCCCAAAAAGGTCCTCCCATGTCCCATTTGATATCTGTCCTGGTGCTCCTTGCACCCCATCTTACATAGGGAGAAATCCTCACCACTCTAGCACCATTATGGTCGAAGGTCATTCTCATGCCAACAATCTACCATGTATTAATAAACCATCCTGGGGCATGAGGGTAGGTTATTTGCACCATTAAAATAACACTGAAAAGATTCTAACTGAGATCAAACCAGTTTTCTTCTCATGTTTCGATGCAGAATATGACTCATCGATGGATCCATCACCAAGATCCTATGTGTCAAGGGTCGAGGCAGGAACAGGGCACATCAGCATAATACTTCCAGAATTCGAAGTCCATCAGATTCCTGCCTCCCACCACAGGTATATCCATGATGACAAAACTTTTTCAAATCTAAAGGTTACGGTCGTGCAATTTCCACAAACACCATAAGTACTATTTATCTCGACTAGAGATCACACGGATATATTCTGGGGACCAATGGTGGATGAGCAGTAGTGTAACCCAATGCCCACAGCCATAGTCCCAGCACTAGAAACTACGGTTGTTATCTAATCTAACGGTGATGTCATGGATATGTCACTACAATATTCGTAGGATAGTCCGAGATGTGGCGGTTTGTCATCTCGCTCATTGTATTCTCCCCTAGCTAGCCTACCGTCCAAGTGGTCTATTTCGGTACTACTATTGTTTCCCTAGACACCTTTGGTTGACGAGTGGGGAAATGAAGGGTTGTACCCTCAATCTAGGCCCATGTGCTTATGGGATATCCTTGCAGTGTACCACTTCCCAAAGGGGGTTTGGATTGTTGCAACATTGAATTTTTGTGTGTCAGAATCCCTCAACTAAGAGGAAGTTGAGTGTTTCCACCAGACCGTCTTGGCGACTCATTTCTGACTTCATCATCAATGAGTGTCTTCTTATAGAGCCAAGCACATTTCATGGACATTGGTATATAATGTCATCTGGTTTATTTGACCTCACTCCCTGTGGCCCAATTCCCTGAGTCAACAGGTCATTGTAGGTCCCTCCATCAATGGTGCATTAAGAGTTTTAGGGTACTCCACATGATCATCAAAGAGGCATCTCCCCATGTACAGATCTATGGCTGGGAGTAGTATGATGTCCTCCCCTTCAGTCCTATCCGTCGTCAGCCTGATTTTCAAGGTGGAAGAGAATATATACCTCTAGGAAGGGTTGTATTTAACATGGATGGCCTCTTGGAGGGTGAGAACTATCTAGAGATTCTTGTAGAGGACCTACCCCTTGAGGGAGTTTCACACTTCATGTATTTTTCAAGAGGGATTAATCATCAACTAAGAATACTATAGGGTCTTTCTATTCCCACCAAGTCACTAGTCCTCAGCCAGAATACCAAAAAGGGAAAAGAACTCCTTAGAGCTATCAAACCCTCGAACTCATCTGGCGCATTGCAGAAGGAGGAATAAGACCTCGAAAAACCCATGTTGTGTTTGCAACGCTCCGAATAGAATACTATGGTTGAAAAACTCCTTGTTGAATGATCTATAAAGCGATGACTAGACTATGATGATCCTCGGCTAAGGCAGTATGGGTAGACTCAACATCCCCTTGGAAAACTGCCCCCAAGAGACCATGACCCTTCTACCCATGCAGACATGGTTGAGGATGGAAGTTATTGAATGAGGGCACAGTATGTATCGCCAAATCCTCAAGAACAGTGTGACAATCCTTGGGACACAGACCAGTTTTTCCCAACTGCCCCACAGGTCATTCCACCAGCCGCTCCATAAGCTTTTGGGACTATTTTTTGTGTCAAATAACCAGTCAATGCAATGGTGGTCAAGGGTCCCCGTAAATACATGAATTCTTTTCATGATGGCCCCATGGAAGCACTCATTTCCTTCGTCGAATCATTAGAGACTAAATAGTTGAAAATCCTACCAGATGGAAAGAAATACATGGGATGGGTGGATGATATGCTAGCACCTAGGGTTTCAGGAATCCCACCTTTCCTCCCTTTAATGGGACGGGGGACCTACCGGCGCACTTGGACCACTTTATCTAAATGTGTGGACCCATGTTGAGAACTCTAGTGTGGTAGGAACCCTCCATACTTTGGTGTTTCGTACAGACACTGGAAGGGATGACGTTTATCTAGTACAGCCAGCTTCCCATCAGATCAATAGCCACCTAAGAAGACCTAGTTAGGAAACTTCTCTACCAGTTTAGTTTCACCACTCAGAAGATGAGTATCGTGGACCTCTTCAAGTGTAAGAAATGGCTCAATGAGAACGTTGCCTACTTTTTCTCCCAATGGAAGAAGCTCACATACTCTCTTGACATACTACTAACTTTTGGAAATTGCTAAAAATGTGTGTAGGGAATGTCAAGATAGAACTAGTCCTCTCTTTGATCACCCATAACTACCCTGGGGGATTTTGAGTCATCTCTAATAAGTCATAGCACCTAGAGGAAGCCTTACAGTAGGCTAAGAAGGCATGTATGTTGCCTCCTATAATCCCTGTGAGAAGGGCCTCTAGGGCCGACCCCATCATAGTGGCTCAAATAGAGGCCCCAAGAAACAATATATTTTACCAATGGAGCCGCCTCCAAAGCCTCATAGAGACCCTCCACCTCAGGCGCACCCTCCGTCCTAGAAGTGCCCACCTCAAAATCCGCTGGTCCCCCCACAAAATGGTATACCACAACCTAGGCCAGATAACCAAGATCCACCTCCATGGTGGGCACCTCCATACCCTCTCCAGTGCCATGCTCCATGGCCCCCTTCTTATATTATAGGAATTGAACCTCTACATTCAGAAAGGCACAAGTCCACAGTTATTTATGATGTGCCCTCGAGTAGGGGATTGTATGTTTTCCCAAGTGCATGAGGCAATAAGAGGCGAACCTCACTGATCGACCTAATTACTGCCCCTACCACCAGATCCTGGAGCACACCATCAAACTGTGATATGTGTTCAAATACTAGCTTCAAGACCGGGTGGATAACAAGATAGTCTGGTAGGGATCACATTCGGCACATGTAGAATGCATCTTTAGGAGGCGATGTGACAACAGCTACACCGAAGGCAAGTGTCATTATGTTTCTAACCATGTGTACCAGAAGTATGATGACTGGATGGCTTATAAAATAGTTTCATGTGCCCATGGTGTTATCTTTGCATGCCTAAATCTACCAGAGCCTTTAGAACCTTCAATAACTACATCTGAATCGTCGTCTCAACCATTCTCTCACTAGAAGAACAAACACTGGCGGCGTAAAGGAAATCAAAGTCCCCCTCCAATGCCATCTCCATCCAGTACTCTCGGAGACTTCATGCCCATATAGATGGTGATCCCTTCAAGAATTCTTCCAGTAGTGGATGACTCTTCTAGTCAGGTCATGGGTATGCCTTAGTTTATACCATACTGATGGTAAATCCATACATGATTCCTAGAGATCAGGAGGGCCATGTGGTTCTTCCCAATGTCCCCTACTATCACCATCAATGATGGAGTCAAGAAAATATGGGTCATTGGAGTGACTTATTTAGTACATTCATCTAGGATGTGCACGCAACTGAATCTAGATAGCAGGCTGAGTGCATGGCTCGGTATACGCAGCCTCCTCATCTAGAGACATCGGGCCTGCCATTACCGATGTTCATGTTGTTGGATCAAGAAGAGGCCCCTAGAACATTTTGTTTCCATTCTTTCTTTTCTGTAGTATGGTATGAGTCGTCTTTCCCTCATCCGGTAGTCACTCCATAGGCTTCGACTAGTGACTGGATGGATATTCCTAACACTAGTCTACTGCTAACCCCCCTGTAGGGCCCACCATAACTCCTATCATAGAGAGACATCTTGTAAGCATAATTTCATGCCTTACACTGAAATTTGATGTTCTCAAACATCTTGGTAGTATTCCAGAAAATATCTCTATCCCGGAGGCCCTTCTTCTATCATCGGATATGCATGAGGCCCTCACCGAGTCTTTAATAAAACCCCTCTTGTTTGACATAGAGGTGGTAACCACTGAATCCATTAATGATGAGGTGGTCTAGAATACTGATTGAAGGCCCATAATCTCGTTATTTTAATAATACAAAGGCTCTCCCAAAGAGGGGCACATTGACCCACTATACATCACCATCCAGTTCAATGGCATAGAGTTTCATCATTGTATTGTTTACCTGGGCTCTGTGATCAACCTAATCCCGACCCAGACACTGCGAATGATTAGAATGTTTGAGGATGATCTAAGTCCCTCTAATCTAGGAATATAAGGGCATGAAAGGATGGATCAGGCAGCAGTCGAAAAGATCTATTTGAAGACATAGTTCAGTGGTCTAATTTCCAGCACTGAGTTTATGAGTTTCTACCATGACACCTCCTACAACGTGTTTATGGGTATGTCGTGTCTCCACCTACAAGAGGCAGTTCCATCATCATACCTCCTATGCCTTAATTACTACCATAATGGTCGAGTGGGTGTGATTCAAGGTGATTCTTCCCCCTTTTCCTCTTTTAAAGATTTCTATCTGAATGCCTACTAATATAAGATCAAGGAAAAATAGATTCAGTCTAATGAGGTCGAGCATTCTATGGTTGTGACCAACCCGTGAGAAGATATTGATGATGCATACATGATTCTAGTCCATCGATTAGAGGCTAAAACTGTAGACATGGAAAAATGATTCGTTGTTTCTGGAATGAAGGGGAGGACAGTCTGAAGTCTAAGAGACACTGGAAGATAACCTGATACAATTACACAATCCATTATCAGGCGATCCTCGAGCCTCATACTCCCAATGCTATCAGGATGTCTGCCCCATGGAAATGAAAATACATCATACTTGATTGTTTCTCCTGTCTTGAATTAACCGAATCAAGCTAACACATCAATATTTCTTTGATATCATCATGAGTGGCCTCTTGGGATGAAGACCAGATGGGATTGGATCAACAACCTTTATCGCTATGGATATGGTTGCACATAGTTACCCCGATGTAGTGTCCACACCGCTCAGGATGGTCCCAACCTAAAATCGGGAGCTGAAAACTCAGAAAAAGATCCTCTTGTTGAGGATCCTCCCTCTGTAAGTGATGAATTGGATTTACAGAATGCTCCCCCACTATTGAAGAGGGTGTCTCTTCCATGGTTGATGACATGGTACATATGAACCTTGGTAGAAAGGTAGATCCGAAACCCACATTGATCAGTGCTTCCATGTCCCTTATAGAACAAAAATAGTACATAGTCTTCCTAAATCAACACCGTGATATATTATATTGTAGTTATGATGAGATGCTAGGACTAGATCCTCAGGTATCCATCCACCACCTCTATCTCCTGACAAATCATCACGGGTTCAAGAAGCCTCCCATAAAGATGCACCCTTCTCACAGTTACATGGCTAAGGAAGAAGTTGATAAGATCATCAAAGCCAATTTCATTAAGGAGGTCCATTTCCCAATGTGGCTAGAAAACATTGTGCCGGTAAGGAAGAAGAACATACATATTAGAGTTTGCATCGACTTTCGAGATATCAACTGTCCCTATCTGAAAGATGATTTTACCTTTCGTATGACATAATTATTGATTGACACTACAGCTGGGTTCCAAGACCTCTTCTTCATTGATGGATACTACATGTATAACCCGATCCGAATGGCCCTTGAGGATAGGGAGTCTATAGTCTTCATAGCACCACAAGGTACTTTCCATTACCATGTCAATCCATTCAGTTTAATGAATGGAGGTGCCAGCTATCAGTGGGCTATATATCACATATTTAAGAAGATACTCATAATTTTGGAGGAATGTTACGTAGATGACATGGTGTTCAAATCTTGAAAGTGTTAATACCATCTAAAAGGCCTCGAGAAACTATCCGGCATCCTCCGTTCTCACCACCTGTAGATGAACACACTGAAGTGTGATTTTGGGGTCACTTCTGGCAGGTTTCTCAGCTTTGTTGTCAGATATAAGGGAATCGAGATAAACCTGGAGAAGATCAAGGCCATCATCATGATGTCTCTCTTGGGCATTATCTGGGATCTTTGAGGTTTCCATGTCCATTTAGCCTACATATGACGATTCATCATGAATATGGTCTGTAAGTGTAAGCCCTCTTATCGGCTCATAAAAAATGAACTATCTACAGGTGGGATAGAGAATGCCATACTACTTTTGAGGAAATCATGTAGTATATGCTCCAGCCTCCAGTCATAATGTCACTTGTCTCTATAAATCTGCTGGTCCTTTATGTGACCTCCCTGAAGAGATCTCTCGGCACCTTTCTCACATAGGTGAATAATGGGGGAATGGAGAATTTCTTATACTACCTCAGCCACATGCTCCTCGATACTGATACCTGATAATCCCCTATCGAGAAGAGATTCCATGCACTTGTATTCACAGTACAGAAATTGTGACATTACCTCCAGCATCATGAGGTATAGCTAGTGTCCCGGGTAGATCTCCTGATGTACATCCTAAACTTCCCCATGATGAAAGGTCATCTAGCTCATTAAGTAGTCATCCTTATGCAGTCTGACATCAGGGTTTTCCCTCGGGAATCTATCAAATGGAAAGCATTAGAAGACTTACTCTCTACCCATCCAACTCATGCAAAACTATCCTTGGACCTCAATTTACCCGATAAAGTGATTCTATCAGTGGAAAAAACCATAACATGATGGAAAATTCACATCGATGGTGCTTCTTGTAGCCCCACCGGTAGAAGGATCAATGACCCCATGCTCAATAGAGTGGGCATGGGTATCATCTTAATTACCCCCGCATAATCCATTCCACCATACTCATTCATGTTGTAAGAAGGCTGCATCAACAATGAAGAAATTCATCAGGCTCTCATCACTGGTCTTGAGCTAGCCCTCGAGATTAATGTGCCCCATTTTCTTGTGAAAGGGGACTCTGAACTGGTTATCAAGCAGATCAATGGTGACTATGTCATCAGAAAGCGAGAGCTCATGCCATTTTTGAAACACTCCATCAATCTAATGGCCCAATTCCCATATCGGCCAAAAATTACTCATGTGCCTTGATCTCAGAACAGTCGATCTCACACCCTGGCTGGCCTAGCTTCATCACTTGTAGAGCCTAAACATGATGACCTGATTATCCATGTGGCACATCAAAGTGTCATTTCTCATATCACTCAGGGTGACGATGAAAACCTACAGGTAAACCACCTTACTGCTGGCACCTCCACATGAGGACCCCTAGGTCCCTCATATGTTTTGATTGAAGCGACTCATGACTTGAGAACCTCCTTTGTCTAGTACCTCCAAAATGGTAATCTCATAACAGATAGGGTCGAGCGCGAGTGAATTCGATGACACGTGATATAGTTTACCCTCCAGGATGGTCAATGTTGTGAGAAGATCCACTACAAGAATGGTTTTTTGGGGTTATCTGTCGTTGCATTCAAGGAGTGATGATTTCTAAAGTCGTGAAGGAGGTTGAAGCTAGTTCCTGTGGGGCCCATCAGACTAAGCCAAAACTATCTCACCAGGTCAAGAGACATGGTACATTTGGACTTATATGGTCCATGACTGCATCGAGATAGACAATATGTCTCATTTGTAAAAAATTCATGCTAACTTCATTCATCTACCGCCAGAGCCTCTCCACTCCACAATGTACTATTGTCCATTTGTGGTATGGGGACTCGATGTCAGGGGACCATATCCACTGACAACAACTCGCCAGTGCAGATTTATCCTAACTACTAAAGATTTTTTTTCCAAGTGGGCAGAGGTAGTTATACTCCAGGAGGGCAAGGCCTGTTCCATTGTTTACAATGTGAGCTCCAACATCAACTACTAATTTGGTTTCCCTCACGCCGTCCTCAATAATAACATCACGAACATTTGAGAATCTAAGATGATGAAAATGTACACTAAGTACAATATCAATTTAAACCATACCTCCCGCTATCGGGCACAAGCAAATGGATAGATTAAGATGTTCAAAAACACACTCTCTAATGTTCTGCAAAAAATGGTTGGCCATAATAAGAAGAGTAGGCCGGACAAGCACCCCAATGCCCTCTGGGCATACCGGACGATGACTCATAATTCCACCAAGGTGACCCCATATCCGCTGGTGTACGGAATGGAGGAAGTTGTGTCCATTGATATTTAATTTCCCTCATTGCACACTGCTTTCTATGATCATCAATCCCCAGATAAAGTGGACGAAATCCATCTGGATGAGATAGAATCACTCGATGAGAACATGCTTTGTGCCCTTCACAACTTGGAAAGGCATCATAACAAGACAGCTAGATATTTCATCAAAAAGTACTCCTCTGTTACTTCTATCATTGTGACTTGGTGCTGGCCTTGACGACCCCAATGATACCCGGAAGAAAACCACCCATGTTGGAGCATAAATGGGAAAGACCTTACATCATTCACAATGTTTACTATAATAGAGCATAATCTTTGGTTACCATGGATGGTGAGCATATAACTCCTCTCAGTAATTCAATGTTCCTCAAGCAATACGTTGTCTGAGATATATGGTCTACCATGAACTTAAAATGTATGGTCCTTCATGACCTCAATGTGTTGGTCCTGCATTACCCTAAACTGCATTAGGGTCATCCATGACCTTAAACTGCCCAGTCCTACATGACTTTAAACTGTATGTCATCCTACAAGACGTTAAACCCCATTTTTATGAAATACGTACGGCTTGATTCCCATCCACATAGGATATGTAGGAACGCTCAGACACTTCATCTTGAGCCCAACACCATCATCTTCTTTAAGTATTCCCTCTTAGGCATATTTCTTCTGAGGGATCTCACATGGCGTCATATAGCCTTCATTGTGCCCACTCATGTCAGGGTTACAATGATTGCACCATGTTCCCTACCTCATTCCTTTAATCCTCCCACATCTTTATCGTATGATGTTAAGCTACATGGCCCTTTCAAAACTACATACGTCTAGATACCCATCCTCATGGGATACATAGGACCACTTCAAAATATCTTCTATAGGTCCAGCCCCAAAACCTAGGACCTCCAATTGGGATGAATCACAAGGTGTGGTGCATGGTTTTTCCCTCATTCACGTCGAGTTCATCATGACTGTACCATGTATCCATCTCCCTTGATGATATCTAGATCTTCTACTATCTAGATTTATTCGAATTTTCATGGGAACATTTATGCTCCACACAACCCATAATTTGGGTTCCCATTATATTCCACATCTGAAAGGTCTTATGAATGATATGGATTCTTAGCCTAAGGGCTCTCCTATTATTTCAGGCCAATGACTTCAAGGATATTGGACAACAAATCGATATGAGTACGACATTGCAAATATGGTAACTGATCAATGCTCATTTTTTTTTCTATTTTAGGTTACACGATGCATATTATGTGTTTCAAATCTGATCAAGAACCATACATTGTCATTATCACCACCCCCATATGTTTCAAACATGGAATGCAGTGGTTTATTGTGCTCTACCGCATCTCCAAACCTCAGTGTGCATTGAGAAGGTGTGTGATTCTAGCTGGTGGTCCCTTATGTGATGTGGAGTTTCTAATCCTACTCCTTGTTTCTTGCACAGAGCATTTCTCCTATGGGCTGAGGAGCTATGATAAGGCAATACCCGCATGAGTGGCCTTATGGATATAGCTGGCAGTGATGCCCAGCCTCAGGTACCTTGGCCTTACCTCCCCCAAGTCCATGTTCTCATTTAGGATTGTGTGGTGTGGTATGGACTCACATCGTCATTCACTTTAGGCTATTCATCCATGCCGCTCATATCCCCTTGATACATCCATATGTTTATCACCCTTTATGAGAGTGTAATCAATGCCATGCTTCACGAGCCCCATCATTAGGGTGTCCATCATCTTCTATATCCAAAGGACCCCTAACTGGCATGGATGCTTGGCGTAAGGGCTCTCTTACCATTACAGGATAATATACTCGAGTATTGTGAGTGGTAAAGTGATACAAGTCCCATGTGGAGAATATGTTCAATGATCGACGCTCAATTGTTCACCCTGAACTCCGATCACACAAGGGTGGATACTGTGTTGCGAACCTAGTCAACAGTTTCCTCTAACATCATTGACATTTTTTGGTCATACATTGGCACAATGACTCTATTTCTATTTCCCACGCATATAATGTTAAACTAGGATTCTATGGTCCATGCTCTATGACCTTAAACGAAGGTCACCATCGTCTTCACTACATGACGTTAAACTGCATGCTGGCCTTGAAATTTTGTCTGTAGCCCAGCCTCAGGTCCCTAGGCCTTTTCGGGCCCCTGGCCTAAGTTTCTACTTAGTATTTTACAGTGTGGTATAGTATTACATCCTCATTCACATTGGGTTACTCGTTGTTCCATACACGTCCCTTGTTCAGGTATCTTTCCCTTATTTGTGTCCCTACTACCTGACGACAAACTGCCCGTAACACTTCTACTAGAACTATGTACAACTTAATTCACATCCCCAACGGATAAATAGGACCACCCAAATGTATAGTCTTCGAGTCCATCCCCTCTTCTTAGTGACCTCCTGATCATCTTGTCCCCTTGGCCTGCTAGCTTTTGAGATATGGGCATATGGTGTGGTATGGCTTAAGTCCCCATTTCCATTGGGTTTGTAACAAAAATCATACATACCTCTCTTTCAAGATCTCCCCTTGCTCCCATTCCCTACACGCGTATCTTTGATTCATCTACCCTTATGTCGGGTCCCTCGGCACTCTTCAGTGATTCACTAATGGGCCCATGAGTACTCTGGTCTAGAGCATGGATTGTCAGATTCCACCAAGACATGATTTCACCAATTTTTCAGAATTTGTATTCCCCTTTATTTGGTCTCCTATTATCATTCACATCTGAAGGGACCCAAAAATGGCATGGATTCTAGGCCTAAGGACTCTCTTACCATTACGGTCCAATGTCCTTGAGGGTATCAGACAACAAATCGATACAACTCCCATATTCTGAATATGGTCAGTGGTCAACGTTCATTTGTTGTTATGATTTTAGGTCGCATGATATGGATAATTTGTTTTATATACGTTCAATAGTTATACTATGTCATCACACCAACCCCTTTGGTGCCTTAAATGTCAGTTACATGATTCAGATTATTTACCACCCGATTATGTCCATGCGGATTTTCAACCCTCATGGTATTATCCCTCAGTGCACATTTTCACGTTAGAAGGACAATGACATTGTAAGGAATCATTCGGGGCTCCGCACCGATGTCCAATTGGCGTGTATTCTTGGTATTTCAAAAAAAAAACATCGTCTTCCCTTGTTTCCTACACCGAGTTTGACTCAAATGGTCTTATGGATCGGATTGAGGTTTGCTCTTACTTGGGAGGATTATGTATCTCCATAGTCTGAGATCTAAGACCATTATGTATGATCTATTTCAGAACTATGTACGACTTGATTCCCATTCCCATTGGATACGTAGGAATTCCCATACAAATTGTATTTGGGTCCAGCTTGAGTTCCACTAATTTTTCTCTGATGTTTTGCCTTCAAGGCCCCAACTCTTATAGAACCATGTGATGTGGCATGTGTGGGATTATTCCTTCATTCACGACGGGATTAAAATTTATGCATCACGTAATCCCCTTCAAGGAGATACTCCCTCCTACCTACATCCCTGTATTCTCTAACTTTTTCTGGCCCCTAGATCCGATGTTTCTTCCTTGGAATTGTGTGTGGTGTGTTAGGGGTTTATTTCCTCATTCACGTTGGGTATGCTTTATCACATTGTTCACATTATCTATTTTTCTAAGCCATATGACTTTACACTATGCTTCATAGTCCCACGTGACTTTTAACTATTGCGTCTATAGAACACAACGTTAAAATTCATGGTTGGTCCCATCACATGACCCTAAAATTTGACATTATTTTCCTAGCTGCATAGTGAAAAATGGAACTACATCGTGGTGTACTCATTTATAGGGAACATTAGTTTTTGTATCGATCACACACTATAACATTTTTCAATGTCTGCACATGACTTGATTCTTGTGGAGATGCTTTGAATTTCTATCCTAGGTCCATCACTTCACTGAAAAAAACACCAATTCATCCCAAAAGAAAACACAATCTATCAAATTAATCTTTTTTTAGTGAAAGTGCCAGACCCGCACAACCTTATGATCTCTACCACTAATATCTTACCCTTCCATCTCAAGAACTATTTATGAATTGATTCACATCCTCATGGGATATGTAAGAACTCCCAAACATATTGTCCCCGGGTCCTGCCCCATACATCTGAAATCATGTCCTCTCTCTTTCGAACCCTAGGCCTGACCCCCTTTGAGAACATGTGAAATGGAGTGTACCTCGTGTGTTCTCATTCACTTCAGGTTCTGCAATAGATGTAACATGTTCAACCCATATATTTTACAAACATTGTCCGAGCTCTATGACCATAAACTATGATCCCTCTTTTAGAACTACGCGTCATGTTTGGCCACTTCGCCGCCCTGCGCACAGTCCATTAAATCAAGACCCCCTTAATGGCCCATCCAACAACCATTATGTTGTAATCACACAACATCAGGAGACTTTTTCATAGAGGGGGAATCGATTCCCTCTATCTGATACATCTTCTCATCATACTCATACGCATTGTGGAAGTGCCTGATTTGTGGAATTATTACAGGTACATTTCCTCATTCATTGTCATGATTAATGAGACCATTACATGGATCCTTTTCCTCTTCCACGTCTGAAGGGACCACATTGACGACCTAGTCTCAAGCCACATTTGATTACCTACTAACATCGACCAACGTCCCTGCCGTCCTTGGACGACATTTGTGACATGTCCCGTGTTTCAAACCTAGTCAGTGGATGACCCTCATTTGTCTGCCCCATTTCTAGGCTAATTCTAAACATATAATGTGTTTTGAATATGTTCAACAGTTACCCCTATCATCACACCACCATCATTTTGGTCCAGATGTCGAGCATCTTAATTCCAATATTTCAATTTCCTTATGTTCAAGTGGATTTCCAATATACTCAGATTTATTTCTTCACGCATCTAGGTGTGTTACATAGGCGGGTCGACATCATTTGGACATCATTCACCAAGTGTCCCATCACCGCTAACATGTGCCTTCTTATTCTAGGAATTTCCCATCACTTCTTCTAGTTTCCCACATCGTGAAATACTAACGTGGGCTTAGTCGTTCTAGTAGGATGTGTACTGGCATATCCACACCACACATGCCTTTCATCATCCCACATGACATTTGTAACGCCCTGAACCATGTTACCTAGAGTCGGTGCAATATTACATAACATTGGCATGATCACAAGAAATATCAGGTCTAGAAAGGACGATTAGTTTAGTAGCCTTGGAATAACTAGATACATTCATAAAGTTTATATTACATCATAAAATGAAAACAACAACAATATAGTCTCCATAGTCCACACTCTTATCCTCTCATACTATCCCTACAGGTCATTCATAAAATATTTCTTCACATCCTGGGAAAAATACTACGTAGAAATGGGTGAGCTAAAATTCCCAGTAAGGATAACAATATAGCGGAAACTTTCATAAATAACAATAATCATTTAAGGAAATTTATAACTAAAACAAAATCCTTTTAAACATGAACATAAACATAATATGGAAAAAATAAAATGAAATAATGCCATTTACTTATTCACATGGATATTCTACTAGAAGAATAATCACATGCAATATAAATAACCACTTTCATAATGATGGAATGGATAATGACAGACTATCATAACCACATATCCAAAGCCTCATGCCAAGACAAAAAATAAGATTTTTTCAAGGCCTTGTTCCAAGACACTAGTTTGTCTCATGAGACCTACAGATGCATAGAGGAGCTATAGCAGGCTCCACCCATCACTTATTAAGTCCAATGCATTCCTCATATGAACAAGTTTAAACATAACATAAACATTCGTATTAAAACTACCATATGAAATGTCAATACTTTCTCCACAAACCATGAATGGTATAAAAATAACACATCCATATTCAAAAATATCACAAAACCTTCAATATAATATGGAAGATTTTTATAATAATAAATACACATCAAATTAGCTTAAAATCCATCAAAGAATATTGACATAGATGTAATAAAAACTATTTGGGAGAAATATCTCTTTTTCTGAAATCATTTAAATGTCACGTAATTATAAAATAAAACTGTTACTTTCATAATATTCTTAGAATCTTGTAAGGGAAGCTTTCAAGATCTTATAACGGCAGAAAATTTCCACACCTATCATATAAGTTAAAAAAAGACATTCTTACCTTAATTATGTCGAAAAGGATAAAAAGGACATTGTTTGGAAAACGACGGAAAGATTCTTTTATAAAATTCTTATAAAAACTCAAAAAGGTTATAAATTACTTTAACCCATATTCTTGTAAAATAGTAAGAATGTTTTGAAACACATTTTTACGAAACATGGATGTGGATGATAAAGAGGTCCCAGTAGATAATTACGTATAAACAACCTCAGATAATGAAGAGATTGTGAAATAAACACTTACCTTGTACATTTCATTGATTGGGGTAGGTTAACCTCTTGTATAATGGTGGAAAAATTGTTATTAAATTATACAAGAATCATATAAATTAATATGATATCATATATAATCTTTTAACATTGCTTTGTTAATAATATCTTAGTATTATCGTCGTTTCGGGTGTTAACTTACTCGTATATGTTTTGTTACATAAGTCATGTTTGTTATGGATAGGTTGTATCTTATTCATATTCAGAATGATATAAAGTCCTTAAACATTATTTTTAATCATGAAATCATAATTATACTTGAATGGATATGATGGATAAAGAATCACATTGCATTCGTGGAGACGGTAGTTCGTACGTATGCAAGAGCGACAATATCACTCTTTTGATATAAAAATAATATATAACTAGATGTTATATCATATATAAAGAATCATTATAATGTTATATTTATTATTTATATTAATTACACATCATTATTATACCCATCCAAATAATAATTTTTTGAATAACAATTACACCATGACGTGGAGACGGTAAGCCGTACGTACACATGTATGGTGACATGTCATTAAAAGGATGGATAGAATATTGAAATATGGTAATAAAATGTTTATAATGACATAAAAGTATATATAATATACTGGATATATTTTTTTTATATTGGTAATAACAAATAAAGAAGAAGTGGAAGAAGAAAGGAACTTGAAAGAGGGTGGTGAAAACATTACCTCTTCTACGGGTTCTTCTTTTTAATTTGATCAAAAGGGCTCCTTAGGTTGGATTTATGACTAAAGGAAGGCCTCTAAGATGAAGTGAGGTAAGTTAAGAGGGTATTTGGTCAAGGTTTGGCCTATCTAAAACGATGTGATGGTGTGAATTAATGAGAAGGGGGAGTGCCCTTTTATAAGAGGGGTGAGGGGAACCTTTGGAAAAGCTAGAAATATTATTTTATAATAAATTAATATTCGGTTTCTAAAGGCTCAAAAGTATATTATTTAAATTTTAAGGTGGTTATGGATCGAAAAACACTCAACCAATAGGTTTTATATAGGTTTGGGTTACTATATTAACCTTATCATTTAGTTTTAACTCTTAGTTAATTAGATTAATAATTACCATGTCACTTTGTATTTTTATTTTATATAGTTAATAAACATACTATATAAAACCAAGAGATGCCCAAGTGGTCCATTAATGATACAAATATCAAGATATAAGTCTCTTGGCAGAACCTTATATTTTTTTGAATTTAATATCAATTAATAATATAATATTTGTCTTAAAAACTCTTTTATGTCAATTTTGACACTATTGGGTATTTTGTTTTTGATAAATTCATAACAACATTATTACTTTGAATACAATTTATATAAACAATAATAATATGTCATATTAACCTAGAAAATTATTTTAATTCATAAAAAGTCTCAAATTACATTTATTTGTGTATTTATAATATCAATTATTCTAATGTTTCATTAATTAGGTAATTACTGCATCACCATTGTGTCATAAATAAATTAACCTATTTAATGTCTAAAAATTATAAATAAAAAAAAGTATATGTAGAAAATATTTTTATCGTTATAATTAATATTTATAGTCGAAAATCCAACATATATAACCCTATGTAAAAATCGTTTTTCTAAAAGATATATGCTTATGTCATTTTTGTATTTATTTTAACTTAATTAAAATACAGTGTCTCTATCACCTACAAGTGGCTCAATGGGGTCCCAAAATCTACCCAAATATGCTCATAGTCATAAATGTATCCACCAATAAGGTTAGGAAACGTTTTAGGGTAATTTAGTATTATTATAATATTATTAATAACCCTTATTTACCAGATTTACCATTTAACCATGGTAAATAAAATATTTACCGAAGTAATTATTAAAAATCTCTAAAAATAAAAGTTACTTATTTACCCAATTTGTAAATCCTGATTCCAAATATGGAATCCATTTTTCCAAATTCGAAATAAAGAAGTGGCAGAAATTAATTTAAAATTAATTCCCGCTATCAAAACAAAAAGTGTGTTTTTAAGATATAATAACTATCAAAAGATTGATACTTGTTTATGTCTGGATTTATTTTGAAATTATGTCCAATGACCAAAATTGTATTAAATGGTAAAAATATATTTAAAATATACTTTAAAACGAATCAAATTCGTAATTTATCACCATTAATTATTTCAATTAAAAAGTTGTTTTTAATTAAAATTTAGTAATTTTCACTATTCATAAAAATATAAATGTTATCCAAAAAGTTCCAAAATTTTACCCTAGTCTAATTTCGATATTAGGAATCCAAAAATGAAGTCCATTTTGAGAGATAAAATTTATAAAATTTCAAAAAGTGGGTATTACAATTCATAACGTCTAATTTGATTGGTTGTGTTGTGTGTTAGAATTCGAAGTTTCATACAACACATGCTACTATATTATCCAAAGAGAAGCATAATGTGGAAGCTTGGGGTGTTACATTCCACACTCCTTCAAATAATTTCGTCCTCAAAATTTCTAGAATACTAACGTATGAAAAGACTCGGGTGATTCATCATTATAAGTTCGTGGGTTCCCACGTTGCCTCTTCCATCTTATGGTTTTCTCCACAAAAATTTTACCAGAGGAGTAGTCCGGTTTATCAGTACTTGTTCTCTCATATCAAGAATCATGAAGGGCACTTTGCAATAAGACAGATCGAGTTCCAGTTAAAATTAATCATAGGTGAGTACATGCGTTGGGTTAGGCAGGTATTTCCTCAAAAGTGATATGTGGAACACATCATGAACTTTAGAGAGACTTGGCGGCATTTCCAAACAGTAAGATACAACCCCAGTTCATTCTAGAATTTCAAAAGGTCTGATGTACCTTGGACTCAATTTACCCTTCTTTCCAAAACGTATAACTCCATTCCATGTAGATACCTTCAAGAAAACATGATCTTCTGCCTGAAATTCCAAATCCTTCCTTCAGTTATCAGCATAGCTCTTCTGCCTACATTGAGATGCTTTGATGTGGTTTTGGATTACCTTTTCCTTTTCCATTGTTTCCTCCTCCAGTTCTGGGCCAACAAGTTTTCGTTCACCAAAGTCATCCCAACTGGTTGGTGTGCGACATCTCTTTTTGTATAACGCTTCATATGGTGCCCTCAGAATACTCGAATGGAATCTATTGTTATAGGAAAACTCTACCAGAGGTAAATTTTGATCCCACATACCCAGAAAGTCAAGCGAGCCGGATCTCAACATATCTTATAAGGTTTTAATAGTCCGTTCTGATTTTCAATCTGTTTGAGGGTGGTAGGTAGTGCTCAATTTATGTTCAGTATCCAGGGCTCTCTGAAGACTCTTCTAGAATCTTGAATTAAAATGGGGATCACAATCAGAAAAAATCGATAGGGGTACTCCATGAAGTCTCACCACTTCACTAATATATAGTCTTTATAGACGTTCTAGTGGTAGATTGTCTCTTATAGAAAGAAAATGTGCTGACATGGTAAGACGATCTACAATAACACATATTGCATCTTCTTTCTAGGAGTCTTTGGTACCCCCATGAAAAATTCCATCGTAATATTGTCCCATTTCCACTCCGGTATGGGAAGAGTTTGCATGACTCCTCCAGGTTGTTTCCTTCCATCTTTCACTTGTTGAAAAACCATACATCTTGACACAAAATCAGCAATCTCCCTCTTCATGTTTTCCCATAAAAAATGTTCCTTCAAGTCTCTAAACGTTTTGGTGCTCCTAGGGTGTATAGATAAATTAGAACTATGAGCATCGTCTAGTAATTCCCTTTTTAGATCAGGTATATCGGGAACACAAAGTCTCTTCCCAAATTTCCAAATTCCATCTTCATACACAAAGTCTCTCAATCTCCCATCATTCACAGCTTTAATCTTCTTTTGAAATTCTTCATCATCAGTATGAGAACTCTTAATCCTTTCTAGTAAAGATGGTTTGGCAACCATTTGAAAAAGCACTGATGTTTAACCTTCCATGGTTATTCCCATGTCCTTCTTCCCTAGATCCATGAAAATTGGATCCCTTTTCATTCTCATATTGTTCAAAACTCCATGATATTTTCTGCTCAAAGCATATGCCACCTTATTTCCCTTCCCCGGGTGGTAGTGTGTCATACAATCATAATCCTTGAGTAATTCAAGCCATATCATTTGCCTCATGTTGAGTTCTTTTTGTGAGAAAATATACTTCAAACTCTTGTGATCAGTATAAATCTCACATTTTTCACCATATAGGTAGTGTCTCCATGTCTTCAAATGAAAGATCATAGTTTCTAACTCTAGATCATGAGTAGGATAGTTTTTCTCATGAATATTCAACATTCGCGATGCGCAGGCAATAACCCAATCATTTTGCATTAGGAAACAACCAAATCCTTTCTTCGATGAATCACTATAAATAGCGAACCCATCATTCCCCGATGGTAGAGTCAATATAGGATAATTGACTAATCTTCTCTTCATTTCTTCAAGACATTCTTCACACTCTTTTTTCCCAACTAATTTAACCCCATTACATGTGAGATTTGCTAATGGGTTAGCCATTCAGGAAAAATTCTGGACAAAACGTCGATAATAACCTGCTAAACCAATAAAACTGTGTACCTCAGTTATACTCGTAGGTGCTGGCCATTCTTGGATTGCCTTGGTCTTAGATGGATCAACAGAGATTCCATATTTATGGAAAATATGGCCAAGAAAAGATATATCATGAAGCCAGAATTCACACTTGCTAAACATCCCATATAATTAATGTCTTCTCAGAATCTTCAGGATAATGCGCATGTGATTTTCATGATCTTCGTAGCTTTTGGAGTATACCAAAATATCATCAATAAATTCCAGCACAAAATCATCGATATATTCCATGAAAACTCTATTCTTTAGATCCATGAATACAGAGGGTGCATTAGTCAGACCAAAAGGCATTATCGTAAACACGTAATGCCCATACCTTGTTTGAAATGTTTTATTTGGAATGTCTTCCTTCTTCACACAAAACTAATGGTAACCAGATCGAAGGTCAATCTTTGAAATGTATTGAGCTCCATGCAGTTGGTCAAATAAATCATAATTGTGAGGTAGGGGATACTTGTTCTTTATTTTTATATCAATGATCTCCCAGTAGTCGATAAATAACCTCATATATCCATCATTCATTTCAACCAAAAGAACATGGGATCCCGATGGAGAAACACTAGGGAGAATAAATACCTTATTACTCAATTTCTCTAGTTGTTTCTTTAGTTCAACTAATTACATAGTGGCCATTATATAAGGGGTCTTCGATATAGGCCCGGATCCAGGAATTAAATCAATGGAAAAATCAACTTCTCGTTCTGAAGGATGTCCAGGTAAATCGTTTGAAAACACATCTACATCTTATTTCACAATAGGTACATCCTCTATTTGAACATTCCTTTCCTCACCCACAATCATTTCATTCTCTTACTCCACAATAAGTGTATTTAGTTGATCTACTGAGGGTGGATCTAGTTAAGAATTAGGTGGTAACGATTCTGCTCTAATGATAAGGTGTTCCTTACCATCATCATCAAAAAATGTAACCTCCTATTTCTTACAATAAATATTCGCATCACGGTCCAAAAGCCAATCTATTCTGAGTATTATATCAATCACAATCATAGGAATGACGATGCGATCAGCGGATAAAAAATATTTATGTCTTCTAATGGGGACTGATTCACAAAACATTATTGCAATGATACATCCCTTATGAGTTTTAACTGACAACTCCCTTGTTAAATAAAATTGGAAATATCTAATTTTCTTAGAAAAATTTAAAGATATGAAACAATTTGATGATCCAGAATCAAATAATGCATTTGATAAACTTGAGGAAACCATTAAATTACCTACCACCACGTCTTTCTGAGCTTCTACCTCAGCAGTAGTGATAGCATAAGCTTTTCTTTATCCCTTGGCCTTTTCTGTGGTATGTTCCCCTAATGCTTAGGACATTTATTTGCATAATGTCCCATATCCCTGCAATTGTAGCATTGGACATTGGTAGCTTCCTTCTTCCCCTTGCAATCACGAGCTTGGTGTCCTTTTTCACCACACTTGTAACGGACTCACATTCCTTTTAAGCAAGTATCAGGGTGTTTCTTCCCACATTTACTGTTGGATTGATATTAAAATTTTCCCTTCTTCCCCTTATTTCCATTCCTAGTTTGATCAACAGATCTCTTCTTCTCATTCTTTTCTATAAAGTCATAAGACTTAGAGAATTATTTTTCTATCTTGATAGCACATGAGACAATGTCTTCGTACGACGAGAAGGATTGTGAGACTAATGCTCGACGGAGAAATAGTTTTAACCCATCAAAGAAACAATCAATATTACTTCTTGGGTTACATATATAATCTCCAACATACCTTGCTATCCTCGTAAAGTTAGCCTCATAGTTTGCGACATTCTCATCCTCCTTTTTTCTATGACATAGAAATTGTCTTTCCATATCTACTCGATGGTCACGAGGAAAGTACTTTTCTAACAACAGAACTTTGAACTCCATCCATTCCATATTTGATACTTCATCATCTTCCTCCATGTTTTGAATCAATTACCACCATTGATCGGCATCTCCAGTGAGGTGATACACTACCATGACAACTTTTTCCCATTCAGTACTCCCCAAATCCAGAAATATTTTCTCTAGGGAACTTATCAATTGATCATGTACTAATGGATTTGTACTCCCATTGAATGTTGGTGGTTGCTACCTCATGAAGCGATCTATCAATGATCCTCCATGCTGTAGATCAGGGTGCTCCATATGGGTAAGGTTATTATTCATAACCTGCGTGAGTTTTCCGAGTATGGTGATTAGCTAATCAGCAGCAGTTGCATCACCAGCTCAACTATAATTATCTTGAACAAGAGGAAAATACCTACATGGTGTGCATGCATTGATACAGTTTCCTTTTCTTCAACTAGGAACCATTTCTAAACAATGGAATAACCTAGATCAGTTTATTAATCAAAATACATAATTCCATAATTATAAAACACTTAACATAAATTGAACTATTTATGTATATAATCCATAATCATTAAAATGTTTTCTTTTAGGATGTATAAACTCATAAACCCTTCATAATTATTTGTAAAAAAATGAGAGTTATCTTAAGCATATCCCCTAGGAGTGTCGTAACCAAGAGTGCAGTAAGGCCCGTTGTCATGCACCATTTCCCGTTCGAGTCTAGCTCAAAGCGGTGTTTTCTGGTTTTACCCCTAGGTACATCTGTACCAGAGTCACCTCTACCTACTCGTTTCCAAACAGGGATGTATTTCTTGGAAATCTCACAAAATCTATACAATACCAAAATTCTAGGAAGTTCTTCTATACTAATCCTCAAATTACATCCTAAATATATGTTCTCTAATCAGAATTTATCTAAATCTAGCTTCTGTGGTTTGTACTAAAATTCCTCTTATACCAACTGTAACGCCCTGACCCCAGTTACCCAGAGTCGGTGCATCATTACATAACATTGGCATGATCATAAGAAAGATCAAGTCTCAAAAGACTTATTAGTTTAGTAGCCTTGGAATAACTAGATACATTCATAAAGTTTATATTACATTATAAAATGAAAACTACAACAATATAGTCTCCATATTCCACACTCTTATCCCCTAATACTATCCCTGCAGGTCATTCACAAAATACTTCTTCACATCCTGGGAAAAATAATACATAGAAAGGGGTGAGCTCAAATGCCCATTAAGGATACCAATATAGTGGAAACTTTCATAAAATAACATAAACATTTAAGGAAACGTATAACTAAAACAAAAGCCTTTTAAACATGAACTTATGCCTAATATGGAAAAAATAAAATTAAATAATTCCATTTACTTATTCACATGGATATTCTACTAGACGAATAATCACATGCAATACCAATAACCACTTTTATAATGATGGAATGCATAATGCCAGACTATCATAACCACATATCCAAGGCCTCGTGCCAAGACAAAAAATAAGATTTCGTCAAGGTCATGTGTCAAGAAACTATTTTGTCTCATGAGACATACCTATGCATCGAGGAGCTATAGCAGGCTCCATCCATCACTTATTAAGTTCAATGCATTACTCATATGAACAGGTTTAAACATAACATAAACATTTGTATTAAAACTAGCATATGAAATGTCAATACTTTCTCCATAAACCACAAATGGTATAATAATAACACATCCAAAGTCAAACATATCACAAAACATTCAATACAATATGGAAGATTTGTATCAAAATAAATAAACTTCAAATAACCTTAAAATCCATCAAAGGATATTGACTTAGATGAAATCAAAACTATTTAAGAGAAATATCTCTTTTTATAAAATCATTTAAAAGTCACATAATTATAAAATAAAACTTCAACTTTGAAAATGTTATTAGAATATTGTAAGGGAAGCTTCTACGATTTTATAATTGAAGAAAATAGCCATAACCACCGTATAAGTTTAAAAAAAAGACATTCTTACCTTAATTCTGTCGAAAATGATAAAAAGGACCTGGTTTGGAAAAAGACTGAAAGATTCCGTTATAAACATATTATAAAAAGTTAAAAATGTGTATAAATGACTTTAACCCATATTCTGTAAAATAGTAATAATTTTTTCAAACACATTTTTATGAAATATGGATGTGGATGATAAAGAGGTCCCAGTAGATAATTACGTATAAACAACCTCGGATAATGAATAGATTGTGAAATAAACACTTACCTTGTACTTTTCCATGGTTGGGGTAGGTTAACCTCTTGTATAATGGTGAACTAATTGTTATTAAATTATAGAAGAATCATATACACTAATATGATATCATATATGATCTTTTAACATTGCTTTGTTAATAATATCTTTGTATTATCGTCATTTTAGGTGTTAACTGACTTGTATATGTTTTGTTACATAAAACGTGTTTGTTATGGATAGGTTGTATCTTATTCATGTCCAGAATTATATCAAGTCCTTAAAAATTATTTTTAATCATCAAATAATAATTATACTTGAATGGATACAATGGATAATGAATCACATCGCGTTCATGGAGATGGTAGTCTGTACTTACGCACGAGCGACAATATCACGCTTTTGATATTAAAATAATATAGAAGTGGACGGTATATAATATATAAATAATAATTATCATTTTATATTTATTATTTACATGAATTACACATCATTATTATACCCATACAAATAATAATGTTTTCAATAATAATTACACCACGAAGTAGAGACGGTAAGTCATACGTACACACGTATGGTGACATGTCATTCAAAAGATGGATAGAATACAGAAATATGGATATACCATGTTTATAATAGTATAAAAGTTTATATAATATACTGGATTTATTATTTTATTATGGTAATAACAAATAAAGAAGAAGTTGAAGAAGAAAGGAACTTGAAAGAGGGGGGTGAAAACATTACCTCTTCTTCAGGTTCTTCCTTTTAATTTGATCAAAAGGGATCCTCAAGTTGAATTTCTGACTAAAGGAATGCATCTAGGATAAAGTGAGAGAAGTTGAGTGAATATTAGGTCAGGGTTTGGCTGAACCAAAAGGCTTTCATGCTTTTAATTAACGAGAAGGGGGAGTTCCCTTTTATAAGAGGGGTGAGGGGTAGCTTTGGAAAATCTAGAAATATTATTTTATAATAAATTCATATTCAGTTTCTAATGGATCCAAAGTAGATTATGTAAATTTTAAGTTGGGTATGGGTTGAAAAACTCTCAAAAATAGGTTTTAGACAGGTTTGGGTCACTGTATTAACCATATAGTTTAGTTTTAACTCTTAGTTAATTAGTTTAACAATTAACATGTCACGTTGTATTTTTATATTATATAGTTAATAAACATACTATATACATCCAAGAGACCCCCCAAGTGGTCCATTAATGATTCAAAAAGTATGATATATTTCTTTTGGCTGAACCTTAGATTTTTCGGAATGTAATATCAATTTATAATATAATATTTGTTTTGAAAACTCTTTTATGTCAGTTTTGACACTATTGGGTAATTTTTATTGATAAATTTATAACAACATTATTACCACAAAAAAAATTATATAAACAATACTAATATGTAATATTAACCTATAAAATTATTTTAATTTATAAAAAGTCTCATATTACATTTATTTGGGTATTTATAATATCAATTATTCTAATTATTCATTAATTAGGTAATTACTGCATCACTATTATGTCATAAATAAATTAAATTATTTAATGTATAAAAATTATAAATAAAACACCATTATTTAGTAAATATTTTTATCGTTATAATTAATATTTACAGTCAAAAATCCACCATATATAACTCTATGTAAAAATTGTATTACAAAAAGATATATGCTTATGTCATTTTTGAATTTATTTTATCATAATTAAAATAAAGTGTCCCTATCACCTACAAGTGGCTCTATGGGGTCCCAAAATCGACCCAATGATTTCCATGGTCGGACATGTATCCACCAAAAAGGTTAGGACACGTATTAGGGTAATTTAGTATTATTATGATATTATTTTTTTGACCCTTAATTACCAGACTTACCCTTTAACAATGGTAAATAAAATATTTTCCGAAGTAATTATTCAAAATATCTAAAAATAATAGTTACTTATTTACACAATTTGGAAATCCTGATTCAAAATATGGAATCCATTTTTCCAAATTCAAAATATAGAACTGGAAGAAATTAACTTAAAATTAATTCCCGCTGTCAAAACAAAAAGCGTGTTTTTAAGATATAATAACTATCAAAAGATTGATACTTGTTTATGTTCGGTTTAATTGTGAAATTATGTCCAATGACCAAAATTTTATTAAATGTTAAAGATATTTTCTAAATATACTTTATAACAACTCAAATTCCTAATTTATCAGTAATAATTATTTCGATTAAAAAAGTTTTATTTAATTAAAATTTAGTAATTTTCACTATTCATAAAAATATAAATGTTATCCAAAAAGTTCCAAACTTTTACCATAGGCTAATTTTGATATTCCGAATCAAAAAAAAAGTCCATTTTGAGAGATAAAATTATAAAAAGAGGGTATTACTATTCATAATGGCCAGTTTGATTGGGTGTGGTGTGTGTTAGAACTCGAAGTTGCGTACAACACACGCTACTTTATTATTCAAAGAGAATCATACCATGGAAGATTGGGGTGTTATAAAGTTAAACTACATGATCATAAATACATGTATCTTGATTCCCATCCTCATGGGATATATAGGAACGACCGGTCACGTGGCCTCGACCCAATCCCAACATTCACATTTGTTACCTTGTCTTAAAGAATTTCCTTCGGGGATACGTGGTGGGGTGAAATCTCTTGATGTTTTCATTCACATCGAGTTTATACCTACCACACATCATAATAACTTCCTATGATATCCCCTTTCACCATTTTTCCAATTGTTTGTCGTCAAACTACAAGAGTCCACATGTCCTCGATGCATGTCATTACACTACAACTCTACCCTAAAAAAAGTTCAGGATGCCCTATAATACCTATGGGTTGCATCAGATCCCTCTCCAGAAAAGATTACCCCAATCCGCATCAGTCTCTGACCACAATGTGCTTCAAGAAATATGTTTGTCTTGATTCTCATCCTTACAGGATATGTAGCAACGCCCAGGAATTCTGCCTTAGGCCCAACCCCAGGGTCATTAACCCTCCTGGACCCTCGTCCATGATCACTATCTAGTCTCTATGACCTTAAACTAGGAGCCTACAGTCCACGTACCATGAATTTATGCTTTTAACTATGGTCCAAGTAGTATGACCTTAAAACTATATGCACCATCCTCATCATTTGACCTTAAACTACATGTTTATCATCCTCATTGGTATGACGTAAAACTATGTGTCATTCCAGGTCCATACCAAAGAGGACATATTCAGAAGTGGATATGATCCTAGATTAGACCGATTGGACCACCTAATGCTCCTTCACCAAGGTTGTGTAATTTCAAGATTATTGGACTCCATTCGGATTACCCATCACGCCACACTCCATGCTTTGCATGCCCTTTATTCGGACCCATGTTTTCTTTCACATCAAAAGGACCCCCCCTAATATTATGGATGTTTTTCCAATGTCTCACCTACTATCCTAATTAAATATTCTGGACGACTAATAAATGACATTTGGAGTCAGACCCCATGTTTTGAACATGTTCAACAGTTGGCCTTCATTTGTTAAACCCATTTGGGCCAACACAATTAGGATACTATATTTCGAAAAAGGTAAACTATTATTCTTCATTATCACTCAATCCATATAGAGTTCCTTATTTTGGGTATCATGATTCAAACCATCCAATCCCTTGTGTTCGAATTTATTTCAAATGCCTCTGGCATTATCCTACTTGGGCACTAGATCACATTGGGAAGACAACACATTGATTGTTCTGAAGTCCCCATCCTCCAATTGGTCCTCTCCATTTTCTTCCTGAATATTCGAATAGGCCATTCGAACCATTGATTCATAAAACATGGTTCGAACTACTACATTCACACAATGTAATAGTTTAAGTATCCTAGGTTTCTCAAATAGGGAATGACCCACTTAATATTACTAATGGATCACTGTTTATTTAAAAATTACAGTCGAAGTACATTAAAATAATCTAGAAAATATTCTTCTCATGAATACAATTAGAAGCTCAAAGTAATAAAGAAGGATACGTTTAGGTGGGTCACCCAAAAAAGGGCTTCTAAAGATATACATTTTGGATGGACTATTTCAATGCTACCACCTTCCAACTTGTGGCCTCCATCATCACTTCCCATCCCCTAATATCCTTCTCTTCGATAGTAGTGGCGGGGTATAACTCATTATCCATGGCCTTTTCTTGTGATTTGTTAGTCTGGAGGTCAATTATTTGGCGATTCTCATGCGCTATCTAATTTTTAGCATCCACGGGTTGGGCCTTCAATCACTAAATGAGCTTAGATAGTTTTGAAATGAATACCTACCTTTCCTTTGTTTGTTCATCAAGGCGTTAGACCTCCTACTCTACCTCTAGGAAGGCCTAAGTATTCATTGAATCCTCCTAGAACCGAGAAACATTTGAAAGTTATTTATCCTCCCATATACTATTCACCATGTAATCAAAGATCATAATTTGATAATGGTGATAATCTACCCCTCTAGTGAAATGAAAGCATAGCCAGGTAAAGAATGACCCCATATAGATTATCCATTCTTTCTATGGTTGTCTGAGAAAATGTTTGATTCACTTCCACACCATGCACCATCTCATATAGCTCTCCACAACAGCATCTGAGTAGGAATCATCGATTTCTTCAGTGTCTGCCAGTCGGTATTCAAGGAAATCGATAAAGAGTTCAGCATGGTGGTCTTCATCGGGAACTCCCTCCTCGTCAGCGAATTCACTATTATAGGGATAGAGCTCCACCCCGACATCATTACCAGCCATCATTGCAATATTCGGTTCATCGAGTACTGGGGTAGGTCCACCAATAACGTTTTCTTCTGTAAAGGCTGATGTAGTCGTTGGAAGGACTCTTGCAGATTTCTTGAACATGATGGTTTGTCATGCCTCAAACTGTGTGATCACTGCATTAGGAATCTGTTTCTTGATTAGATGAATTTCCCAGCAAAGAGGATAACCAATGAAAAAGTAAATATGGGCACCATGTGTGGTAGTGTCCAATGTGTGTTTCATGGTAGGGGCTGCCGCCACAGGGGAACCATCAGTGCTTGTCAACTCAATCACTACCATTAGATCCTCTTGAATAATGGGGATAGTGAGGGACTCTTCTTCTAGCTCATTGCTGCCCACTCCATCCATAATTGAAACCACCACTATGCTCAGTCCCAAGGACAAGATCTTGAAAATTCTCCATATCCTCCATAGGAACACCTTCGTCCACTTTGGGGAAGGATTCTTGGGACCCCTCACCCATGTGTTCCTAAATAGGATGGAATTTGGTTGACAGATCCGGATTGTGAAAAGGTAAATCCTAGTGGAGATAATGTTTAAACTAACCTAGAGATGTTCGTCTAGTTATGCATCATAACCTATGATTTTAACGCACTCCCGGGAGCTCTGTTGGAGAGCAAGAGCTTCTAAAGGCCCCTCACCCCAATACCATTAATTTGGTCCTCCTCTTCTTTACCTACATCTTCTTCACCTTCATCTTCTTATTCATCATCATCCCCTTTTTCTTCTCACTCTTCCTTTATACTTTCATCCTTAGGTGGAAGCTATTTTGGGTCATGATCCTCGCCAAGCATCACTTTCACTAGGATATCTGGTTCTTCATACTAGACATGATGGCATGCGTACATATCCACGGATGTCAGGTATGTATGTTGACGATTAAATTTTACCCTATCCCTCATCTAGATGTGTCCTATGTTTAGAAGATCATGCCTAGCGCGTACCAACAACCCCCACCATTCTTCAATAGACATAGACAGCCGGAAAGTTCTCTAGGAAGACTAGATATAGGGGAATATGTTGTCTATGAATAGCTTTTTAAGGTACCACAATTGATTTTATAAAAGTTCTCTGGCAGTCCCATGAGGCCGCATGTGGGACCACCTTTCCCCAGACGGGGGGGGGGGGGGGGCACATTCTCAGCTTGCATTGCTCCTACCGGTGAAGTGTCGGTCTATGCCATGTTATCCTCCTGGAACATTGTTTTCCTTGAATCTCTTATGACACCTTGTCTACCTCCATACTCTTTGGGCTCTGCACTGGATTCCTTGATTTGTCGGATTCCCTTCCGAAGAATCACCTCAAGGTATGTTTTCTTTTAGTTCTCAGAATACTATGTTGAAAGGAATGTACTAACGTCAGTGGGGGGAAGAGTGATGAATTCTCCCAATATGGTTGTTGTGAACAGAAGCCATAGTTGGCAGAGAATACAAGGATTTAGATCTTCAAAAACTCTATATATACATTCTTTTGCATCCATTTCATGCACCAGGAATACCTGTAAAGCATTGTTAGTATGTATGATTTGCAATCAATTTTATCATCAATTCGGGACACTAGTATGCCACCCTCGATTCTATGCAGGTACTCCCTCTTCTCTAATGGCCCTTCCACATCATCTACCATCTGACCGATTGAGGTATGGAATGGGAAAAATTTAAAGTGGGAGTGGGTGCCGATCTTGATCTCGATACTTTAATCTCTGACCATTAGGGGGCAAATTCCAGCAATGATCAAGATTGATGGCCACATACCATTACATGGGGGGAAATGGGATTCATGAAGTCATACCCACCATAGTGGGACATGACTCAGCCATGATGAATTTGGAATGGTCCTCATATCCTCTTGGGCATACTTCCTCTCAAGATACACCATAGAATTTTGTAGAGCCTGGCCATCACCTGTACTCCCAAGTTGACCTTATTTTTCACCGCCTTGATCCCATCTGTCACTACCATCCATGGGTAGACCCCCATCCACATGTACCTCACTGGAAACATCCACCTTCTCAAGAATGCGGAAAGAAACCTGAAAAAACACACACTCAGGTCTCAACCTTCATTAATGTGAAAGCCCCATGACCAGTACTCTCCAGCCTCCAGAACCCTCCAGTATGATCCTACTTTCACTCTTTGAGATTTGTTCGAGCATTGTTTCCCTTGTACATGAATCTTCATAGCCATTTCCAGTGTCAAGAAAAGGATAAACCACCCTGAAGAAGGTATGTACTTTAGTATATATTTTATTTTTATCTCCTCTTTCACCAGCTCTAACAGGTTTTAGGACTGGGTTGGCGTGTGGGTCCTATCACCCGAGACATTCCTCATCTATAGGTACTCTTCGTACTGGTACCCCTCCAAGGGGAATCTCCCGATACAGTGGACATCCCACAGACTGATGCCCACCTCCCCATGGTAGAGGTGGTAGGTGTGGGAATCAGGGGACCAACGACCGAATAGATCTACTACCAAGTCCAGTTATCGATAGAAATGAAATTGGGATGTCTATATGGCCTCAAAATCCCGATGGATCACAACACCTACCAAAATTCCACGCATGTCTGACGTAATGAGTACGCCCATGACCATTCATTGGTGATGTTTACCTTGGATCTATAATCAAATTCCTTCCAACCAGTCATCTCTTCAATAATTATACATATTAAAGTACTGGCATAAATAGAGAGAGATTCCTAGGGAACCGAATCACTTCCCACAATTGTCCTGGTCTTCAGATTTAGGACATAGATGGTAGTGTTATGTATTTCCCCACTATGATGGTCATTGTTTATAATATGGAATTGTTGAAGACTATCCTCGCTCATCACCCCCGACTGTGGTGTTTCCGTCTCAAAATAAGGAATTAGGACCTCCTCTAGAAGGCCAAAAATCCATAACTACTGGATATCACTCAGAACATAATCATTTTGAGTTTTTTTTATTATGCTAAAAGGCATATGGTTATCAGACACAACCCTCCTCATAAGAAGTATCTGAGGGTTTGTGGTCATCTGATTCCTTCTCACGGCTGCGACGACCTCCATCTCAGCATCAATCTGTTGAGCGGTCATTCTGGAAATCCTAAGGTTTTGTTGTGCAAGAATGATGTTCGAAGTGAAAAAAATCAGGTGGTGTGAATGAATGTTGATCTGTACGAAAAATTTTGGACCAGAAGAAAAAATTGGGGTCGGTCGTAGAAACTTATGCACTGATCAGGACCATTTTCACACTTGAGAGCTAAGTGCCTTTCATGATGAAAAAGTCAGAAGTAGGGGAATATGGGGGCCCCTCATTTCATTTATAGGCACTGACATACCTTCAACACAAACAGAATAGGTTTGCGCATGCATAATTTGTTTTTGAGTGCACCAAACTATCGAATCCTTATTTTTCGGCCTGCCCTCTGAATCTAACATCTGGGATCCCTTCAACATCAATTTCAAGGGGGGTATTTTTAGACACTGAAATTCAGAGAAGGAATACATCAAGAGAATAATGAGAAAATGAAGGAACCCAAGAGGGGAAGGGAAGAATCTGAGACACGGGAGGCAACTTCATGCAAAATTCAGAAGTTGCGCGCAAGTGGCCACAAGCGTGCAAAAGCATGCATTACCAATACAATGTCAAGGGAAAGCATCCGCACATCACCCATTTGTGATCCCCATGAGGCTTAAAGTGCGCATTTGGTCGTAGAGCCCCTTTGAATTCAGAATGCACCTTTAAGGGTGATCATCCATGCAGCTCCCCGTTTGCGCACCCAATGCGCCATCGAGCGTGCGGTTGTGCGCATTACCCCTTTGTGTGCCCAATCCGACATCCACCGCAGATTTGTGCACTGCATCCCTTTTTGTGACACCCCCGAATACTTTTCCTATAAAATGAAACATACACCTTCACCATTCAAGGATGGGGACAAAAAATGAAATGATTCTCTGCTACATGAAAACTACATGTTCTGTGACCGCAAGAAAAACACCATGTCCTTCAGGTATTGGATTTTTTGTGATGAGTCCTCTAAAGGTCCTCCTTCTGGTGGACCCCTTGAGGCATGATCCTCATTAATTTACTTTATCCCAAATCCATTTTCATGAAAGAGACCTAATTTCTATGCAATTTTCCCCTGCATCAGACATCTATTCCATGAATCCGCTTCCTTATAGCGTGCAACCAATCCATCTTGCGCGCAACCCTTCCAACTTGTTCGTGACCCTACCATCTTGCATGAATCCCTACTCTCTTCATTAGACCCTTCTATCTTGCGTGAAAACATTTTATCTTGCTACCATCCAATTCACTTTAACATGCTCTATTTTTCATCCACCATTCAAGGCACCATGTCTGAGCCCCAATTATGCGCACTACACCTGCGTCAGGCGCTCTCTTTTTCTGAGGCTCTTAAAGTTGGCATTATGTGATTTCAAGGTTCATTGGGAAGTGCATCTCGTTGAATTTCTTCTCCTCATTATTCTATGCATATTCACTCTAATGGCTATTGATTCTTTACATAGCCACACTAACATGGACCCCTCAAAGCATCACTCTATAACACCACCTCTCCATATCATTGATGATGCCTTCCCTTCCCCAAGGGGCGGGTGGTATCGGTTATGTATGTCCTAGGGGTGCAGTGTGTACCCACCTCTTCCGAGCTATAGGAAGTTAAACTTCCAAGTGCTATCATCTTTATTCCATGATGTAAACTGTGGCCTCACTCTTTGCATTTAACACGGGGTGCTCCATATTGGAAATTTTTTATGCCCACTGGTCTCCACGGAGCTGAGATAATTCCTCACATGGAATGATATCCTCTTTATCGGAGCGACGTCTATCTGTAGGGAAAGGGAAACAACCATGGTGTAATCCCCTAGTTTTTCTCATAGGAGGTAGCAACCCTAGCCCTCCTCTCTTCCTCGGTGCCAAATCCCACATACTTTGTGATTTGTCACCACCTGGTCCTCCAACCTAGAGTAAGTTCCAATCTCTAACCCCATGGGCTTCGGACCATGTGTAAGCCCCTATTTTCTCTTTGGGACACTAAATACATGTAATCCCTAATCCAATTCCAACGGACGCACCTTTTGCGACATGATCATTAGTTCACTACAACATATTATTTCTCACATCGTGCATGACGCAAATGGTCTTAGATTGAGCATCAACCATGAAATAATCTTTGATCATCCAAAAGTGTAAGCCACAAACACCCCAGCTGAACTACATGATCTTTGATCCTTGACAAGAGAGGTTATGTAGGATGTCTTCTTGTGGTTCAAGCCCACCATCCATTGGTCCATAACATCTTTACGTCGATTCACCACACTCACTGCAACTACGTGGAAATTGATCCTCGCCAAGGAAAGTTACATAGGAATCCACCGTAATGATTAAGCCCACAATCCATTGGTTCCGACCATCTTCACTTTGGTTCACCACACTCACCTGAACTACATGGACATTGATCCTTTCCAAGGCAAGGTACATAGGGAGTCTCCATGAGGTTCAAGCCCACCATCCATTGGTTCTGTCCCACTTCATTTCAGTTACCACTCTCCTTGAACTATGTTGACTTTGATCCTTTCCAAGGAAAGGTCTGTAAGAAGCCTCCCAGAGGTTCAAGCACAACACCCTTTGGCCCGACCACATCACGCCAATCCACCTCAGTCATTCATGAAATTAAATTATACACCCCCTTTTCATCTTGAGAGATATTAAATTTTACCCGTTATAACTACACGGGCTTTGATCCTGGTCCCCTAGACAAGGTACATAGGAATACTCCCTTAGGATAATGCCCATCAGCAGTAAACCGGTGTGACCCCCATCCAGCAGTAAGCCATTGTGACCCCAACCACCGGTATGCCATTGTCAACCCCTTCCATCGGTATGCCATTCTCAATCCCGCCCCGAAGTATGCCGTTGTGACCCCCATCTTATGGTCAGTCATTGTGACCTCCATCCAGTGGTAAGCCATAGCGACCCTCACCCAGCAGTATTCCGTTGTCATCCTCATATGGCGTTGCATCGATGAAGTCCCCAATCAACGGTAAGTCGTCTTCAGTTGAACTATGTGGACATTGATTCCCTTTCATGAGGATACGTAGGAAGCCTCATTGAGGTTCAATTCCATCACTCATGCCTCATCCTAATCTCTCCATCGATCCCATGTGTTTCGGGAAGTTCATGACCCATCCTAGAGGTTATATCTCCTCCAGATCCCATCCATGCGTCTATTCTCATAGGTTACCTCCTTAGGTGTCCCATTATGTTGAACTATAAGGAATTTTATTCCCTTATATAAGGATATGTAGGAGGTCTCTTCGTGGCTCAAGCCTAACATTACCATCTCCCTCGAGTTGACTCAATATCATTCTCCATCCACACCACTTAACCATCCATTATCCATCCTAATTCTTACATGGGACGCCACATCCTAGAGGGATCATGGCACCTCATTCACCATTCACTTTAACAAAAATCGAGTAGCTAACCAGGCATTAACCCCAACATTAGTGTTTCCTATGGGGGTTACACCCATCTGATCCACCATAGTCAGTGTTCCAATCAGCCTGATCTGTCTCTGCTAGACGTTAAACCTGTGACATACCCTTTGTTTATCATAGGAAGCTGAGGAAAACCTCAGATACATTCCTATGGAATATAATTACCCAATTAATTGTGGGATTCCCTGGGCTTCTGCACCCTTGAGAAGCACTATAATAAGAGGAATAAACCCAAACACAATAGTTTTCTAGTGTTCAGACATACTAGTGATGTCCAATGTGACTACTCCCCTGACCGATGGTTCATACCCTGACCGAACCCCTTGAAATATCCTAATATAAATAGTGTAATTAACCATCGTTCATGATAAAATAAAACAAATAGGAGTATCACGGACAACATATTAGTCTATATGGGAGACCCGGACTATGTGACTAGTTCCGAGGAGGAACCCATAGAAGGAGGAACCAAAATCCCATCATCCTATTTTGATCAAGGAGAAAACATCCCTGAACCAGGAATGGATGTCGCCCGCCTTTGGAAGGAGGGATTGAGGGGAAAGGGCTTCACATCCTCCAAAGACGGATGTGTGTGCCCCATTGAAATTGTTGGAATCAACTGCAAATATTATAATTCATTGCTTTCAAATTCATATGATACTCAGCCTTTATAGTAGGAGATGATGTTTCAGGTTTTTCAGGAATTGTGTAAAGAGTAAAAATATGTGAGTATACTCAAAATCCATGGTTTTTAAGTATATTATCATTTGTAAATTCTATCATCCATAATTCTCAGCATTGAAATACAGAGCATGAACCAATGAAATTACTTCTTTTATGTTCTCCATTTCCATCCCTAATATAGATTTTATTCCTTTAGCTTGTTATTGATTAGTTGAAAAGCACAACCTCTAATACCAAATGAAACGTTGAAATAGAAATATTAATAACACAAGAGGGTGTGACTTGTGTTCATCTAAGAATTTCACAATTCGGTCGATTCACAAAAATAGTAGATAGAGCTGGAAAAATTTACGTTGGTGAATATATTTTTAGTGGATAATGAATAGATAACAAGACATAATAATTTATAGTGGTTTGAGGAACAATGGTCCCCCAGTAAACTCTACCAATCACCCTCTCCACGGGCTTGGTGTATATCACTAGTAAGGTCCTTGTATCATAATAATGATAAAAAATTGTGTGCTGGTAGTTGTCACCCTTATAAACAAAGTCTTTGAAAATAGAGACTTCTGGTTATTTTACAAAGAATTGATAAAATTACAGCTTTGTGCAAGAAGCTGACACTCAACAACAACTAAATACGAGAAGTCATATCTCATGATAGATAAGATTTATTTTGGTAAAAAATTGATGTAGCTCATAGTTTCAGTGACAAAAAAATTTATAAAACTAGGATCTTAAACATCTTAATAAAATAAACATGGAAGTATATTTATTAAGAGATATAATTTCACAAGAGATCTTCAACATTAAGAACAAAAAATAATAAAGCATCCTAATTCCAGATTTCAGCATGCATATCATCGAAATGTAGTGCTTGAAACTGAGATAATTGATCACTGAGCAGTTAAATAAACTGTACAAGAATTCTTGATGAATAAGAAATATATATATATAGCTATGAAATCTCAATATCATCATATCAAAATAATTGACGAGGATATATATATATATATAAAACAATATAGCTTATAGAAATATTTCAAATCTACAGAATATGTCTGATAAAGTGATTGAATTCAAATTCAAATAATACATATCAGAGTAATCATAACTTCTTTTAAGAATAAGAGAGAAAATATCTACTCTAAATGGCTCATTAAATCATTTAAAACATGCTTTGATTAAATCAAAATTATGTTTTAAATAACCCTGAAATTCTGCAATTATTATTACAAAACGCTCTGATAAGGATGTAAATTCAAATTTCTGATGTTGAAAAGTCAAACGAAAGGTTACTTCACAAAATGAAAAAATAAAAAAAGTAGGGTTCACCATCATAATGTAGGTTTGATTATCCATACATTTTTTCAAGTCAACATAGTTCTCTGAATGTATCATTGATTATCCATTCATCCAATTTTCCAAACGTAAGGCTGGTAAAGTAAGGTTGATCATAAATGTATAGTTGATGATAAATAAGATTATAATGTTCCATACTAATGTAAGGTTCTTTAACCATACTTTATTTCTATAAAATTTAGGTTTCATATCCAAATATAGGGTTCCTTAACCATACATTTCATCATACATAATGTTGATTAACTATACACACTGATCATTCAATATAAACGTATGGTTTGTTCTATACATTACTTTCTTCAATGTATTGAATGAATACTTTTTCAAGTAAATGAAAAATGGACAATGTTGTTTCTATAATATTCTTAAGATCAATCCATGTACATGAAAAAATATTTCATGAAAATAAATAGTTGTATACTATTTCATAATAAGAATTATAATGAATATAATTTCCTGGAATACACTCAAAATAAAATCATTATTAAAACATACACGGGTAATTGTAAACAAAAAAATCATTAATATTTATAGATTATTGTTGAGAAAAAACATGCCCAAAAATTCACGCCTTGTACAAAGCCTGAATCCCTAGATTTTGGTGGAAACAGTAAGGACACGTAGTTCGCAAAAACAAGGCCACCTCGGCCACACAGTTTTGTGAAACCATGTTGAGTGTTTTAGATTACATTAGAGGAACACATGGTTTGGACTAATAATGAGACCCAAAATTCATGGATTTGTGTCTAATATGAGGCATTTGGAAGAATATTTTCATATGGTTTTGGAATTTTTAGTAATAACAAGTGTCAAACCCATTTGATGGATGTCCTGGGATAGATTGAGGCCCACTGTTGGCATATGGTTTGGGAAAACGTGCAGAAAAACTAGGAATATTTTAATGACTGGAAGATTTTAATATTTTTAGTCATTTTCATTATTATGTATAACATTCATTATCTCATAAGTTCTATAAGACAACAATTCCTACCCTCATCATTTTGAGTGCTCATACATTCCTAGTGCTGGGGGTTTATTGATTTTCTTCATCCAGACTCTAATCTACTCGTTTTTGAGGTCATTGTTTTTGTATCTGTAATATCCCTATCCCTCTTGATCCAATATTCTTTTTTGTAGGACACTAATGAATTTATTTTGGAGAGAGATTGTATGCCCTAATTTTAGGTAGTATTTCTACTTTTTGGATTTCTTCTATTCTATACTTGATTAAAGTCCAAAAACAAACGAGGAGTTGTATTAAAAGATTACGTAGGTGTTATTGTGCTTTTCCATTAATATGATGGGGTATTATTAATGTCATTGTACCAAATGAAATATTTTCCATCTGACACATATTAAATTGACTTTTTCTAAAATTAAAATTGTATTCTTGAGCTATGTGACCCATAGGATCTATTTAATATAACATAAGGGATATGTTCCTTAAACACCATTTTGAAGTGTTACTTAAAGGATATGATCACCATGGGAGGATTAATAATAGTTTAACATCAAGAGATATTTTCATGAATACATTTATGGGATTTTAATTGAAATGTTTAAAATATAATCGAAATGAATAAATAGTTAATAAAATAACTTGTCCATATGCCATTGGTATTTTCATTCCCACATATGCTTGTGATTTTATTTAAAACTATGTGGAAAAAATAATATAAATTGAATGATTCATGTTATGTTACGAATTCTATGCCAACTATTTGGTTGGAAATACATTATATGGTGAGCTAAATTTTATATATAAATGTGATGGAAAATTAAGTTAGGATGTGAATTTAAATGGAATGGCTATCCCTTGGGACCATGACAATTCATTTTGACTAGATTAAAGTGAGAGATGGGTTCCGACTCAGAAAAAAAAATTCATTGGGATTCAGTAATTAAATTAATTTTAATTGAATTTATCATGTTCATGGGTTGACATATGGGTTCTCATATGAACACCATGGAAGGAATAAAATGGAATCTGGATTTTGTATTCCATGAGTGATACATGAACTCATTTGTGTACTTTGTAAGACTGAAAAAGATGGAAGATTATTATTAACCCACAAGATATAATTGGACACTATATGCGGACCATCTAGGATATCCTCAAAAGGTAGATTATTATGTAGTCCATGAGTGAATCTTGGGCTCCCTTTGTGGACCACTAAGCGTAGACATAAAGGGTAGTGGATTTATACCACACATAGAGTGATAGAAGGGAACCTATAAGTAATGATATGATGGTATTCTAAACTGATGTGTTCATTTAATACATAGTAAAATACATGGGATCCAAATTAGGGATTCCATGGATGGGATCACGTTGATTATAATGAAGATGAATAAGTTACACAATGTGTCTTCCAATCCAAATAAAATTATTGGATTCAATTGGTGTCTTAAATTGTTTTGATAGACTTATTATTATATATCATGGTCAGATATGATTCACTGGGAATGATTGGACCTAAATCCGGGACCCTAGAATTCATTATGAATTAAATTACTACACACATATTACTAAAAGACCTTTTATATTAAGACGATGAAGGTACAAATGATCAGGTGTTCATTGGGAACTCGAACCTATATGGTTATTTATTAACACACTCCATTTACAAATTTTATACTTTTCAACCCATCTTTTATTATATATTCATAAACTGGAAGACATTAGACACTGTTTCTAGCTGGCAATTAAGTCTATATTACACCCTACCCAGACCATATCACAGTAGTTATGTAGAATTCAAAGAAACATTTAGGGATATAGGAAAGCACTCATTTTTATACATGATTGATTATAGCATTAAATATAGGCACCATAGGATATATGTGTGGATCTTGATTTAATCTAATGATATATTCTGGTCATTTTCATTATTTTTATACACCTATTTGTATGTGTATCTTCTCCTATTTCAGACTCATTGTATTTTAAATAATGTCATGGACATCAGTTTGTATAAGACATTGACAGATATACTACATGGTTATTTATTTGATGGATGATTACTTATCAAGTCTTTAGTTATCTTTTCTTCTTCCGTAATTTATTGATACGATTTTACCACTATGTTATTCTTTGAGTATGAGGTCATTGTATCCCCAATATTACACCGTTGACCGTCACTGCTCTTTAGAGTCCTCTAGAGTACGAGGAGGTGGTCTTGTGGGCATGTGTCAAATTAGGACCAGATGATAGTAAGTGAATATGTTTCAGGACATCAAAATGTTTTATTAGAGGGGTTCTTAAATTCCATTCTATTTAGGATGGTTTAATGAAAAAATAATACATTTCATAGTTTTATCGTGATCATGTGAATGTGAGTAGCGAACACATATATAGTGAAAATCCAAATTACTTTTGAGGGGACATGTTTCTCTGTATTATTCTTGATAAGTTTTTACTGATTTTAGTGTTTGGTCATGATATTTAGGATACATTTTTTTATGACTATATATTTTTACCCATGTGTGATACGGAAACAATGTATTGCCTCAAGAATCATCATAGGCACATTGGGATATAAATTTCATGAATAAAACATTCAATGTTTATAATACTTTGTGCATTACCTATATAATGTTTTAGTGCCTTTATTTATATTTCCATCAAAGTGCCATAATATTTCATGAATATAATTTATTAATGATTGATTTTTAATAAATGGATTCCCAGTTTCAATTTATATGATGTGGTCCCTTATAAATTAGAATTATTGATCCCAAAAATTCAACCATTTTGAAGTGATTTACTATAAAAGTGTTTGTTAACATAAAGTGATACTGAATTTTGAAATGAACAGTTACCATTAAATGTGTATTCAATTTGATATTTGTAGGGTTCTTTCCTATATAACTTTCAATCAACACTTTTTATATCGGGAACACTAACTTTTATTAGTGAATTATAACCTGACCTAATTATAGTTGTGGGTTGGATGTGGTATCTCTTATTTTTATATTATTTATACATCACACATAATTGGGTTTAGGAGTAGAAATATGTGTGAGACATTTATATAGTAATTCTTATACATTTTAAATTATTATAATTTTTCTTTTAGTAGTTAATAAATCTTTTATTGAGGTATTTGTTGGGAATTTTATGAAACATTCCACCATGATATCCTCAAGTCATAAACTGGGAGGATGGTGATTACGGTACTCTAGAGATTGTGGGCCTTGGGTCATAATAGATGCTGCAGTAGTGCCTCTGGTGGAACCAAAACATATACATGACATGGGAGAGGATATCATATTTTAAGAGGGATTACTACAATTTATTTAGATAGTTCAATGTGCCCCGTGACATTTCTTAACAATGGAAGAGTTGACACATGATTTCATGAAGCATAATTTTCCCATGTTTTAGGTGTATGGTAGACTACAAGATAATGATTCATAGATAGAGGCAATGATATCAATTTTAAATAATATTGAGACACCTTTTGAGAGGGGATTTATTACCATAATATATATACTTATGGATTCCACCATGATATGGTGTGTTGTTATTACTCAGATGGATCATCATCGAGATATGTCTTGGATGGATTTTTAGAATCCTTTCTGTTATTATTCTTTTCCTGATATTTTTAGGGCCGATAAAGATATATTTTTTATACACATGGATAAGGGTTCCTCATCACTCATGGATTATTCTTACAATTTCAAAGGGCTATAACATTACCCACATATTATTTTACTTGATGATTTAAAAAAATATTCTATTTGATTATGGTCTCATGTATGACGTCTGATAATATATGAACATATTTTGGATTACTACCTTATCTGGAATAGTGAATCAACAGCGTATCATAGAGTGTAATCTAAGGGAAGATGGGGGTGAGATCTAGGGAGTTTTGACAAAAATATATTCAACTAGATCGACCAACAATTTTAGGTTTCATATGAAGAATCCATGTTGTGATATTAGTAGCCAGAGTATAGACTTGAGTATATATTTGAGGTATCATCTTTGTGGTTGATTGAGACATACAAAACCCTTGTGTACTTCATACCCAATTTAATGATGGTAATTGGAAAATATGTTTCATATATAGATTATTTTTATAGACTTAAATTTAGTACATAGTGTGTGATGGTATGAACAGACTCCACATTCAGTAGAGGGGTCAATAGGATCTCGTTTGAAATCGATAAGGAGGGTGACAAGTCTATTAGTCTTAGAAGGTGGTTGTGGCTAGAGTATCCAAACACAATACTTATATTACTAATAAATAAATCCATACCAAGGTATATAGGCTATATATTAGGTATTAATATATATAATTATGTATTCCATGTATCCCACACATATGGAACATATTTCCAAAACAATTAAAATTGTAAATACTATTATAGCTTCCTCTAACATTGTATCATCATTTTCAATATGGGTTCTTTCCATTACTTCTTATTTGTGCCTACTGTGGACAAACATGTGATCGATGTTTTGATATACTATAGTGTAGTGAAGCTCAATTCTCAATTATGGGTTTGATCAGAAAGTGTATGCTAGTACAGGGAGCTCCAAAACAATATAGGTGGGTTTCACATAACATAGGGCCTCGTTGTCCTCAATATGACACTCTTTGATAAAATTATTAGGATGAACTCATTGGTTCCCCCTCATGATTACGATGACTACTATAACTAAATGGTGACATTGAGACCACAAGAGGAAAATGATTTTATTCACAAGGATAAATGGGATGCATAGGAGAACTACACTAGTCTGGAGCATCATGGCCTAAGTTAGATGATAGTTCATTCTACTAGGTTATATCTAGATGATCAAGGGAAGTGTCACATATATTTATCAACAAGGGTAAATAATTATAGAGATGTTTTTTCTCAGGATTTTTCTAAATGAATTCTCGAGAAAGAGTAAAATTCTTTCATTGGGCTACTTCCTAGAGCTACACCAGTATCCATTCATCCTTATATGATGGATGCTATTAAGTTGTTGGATCCCAAGATATATAACTAGGATTTAGAAAATGAGTGTTTCATAGAAACCATTTCTTCAACGTGGGGTTAATTGGTCATTTTCATCAATATGGTTGATGTTACCCTCAAGATTTTTAGGGATTACTATCAGGTTTACATTCTTATAGTTGAGAACTATTATCAATTACCACATATAGATGATCTTCTTAACAAGCTCGAAGGAGAAACATGATTCTCGTATTTTGGTATGAGATTATGTTATAATTATTTTTTTTATTAGAACATCATATATACCATATAATAAAATATCATTATGGATATGATTTTTTTGAGAATATTTTCATGTAATTCAGTCTCACGAACGCTTTATAAATTTTCATGGAACAATTGAACTAGTTTTTCCATCCATTAATGGTTTTGTTCATGGTGGTATTCATGTTTGATATCATGGTGTATACTTACACTCGATAAAAACATGCTAAACATCATTAGATTGTATTGATTATACTGACCGAGAATCAATTATATGATACAATTATGATGTTACACTTTTGGATGGATAAATATGATTTCTTGGGTAATATTGTCTCAGTGAAATTAGTATCAATTGACGTAGAGAATGTGCGATCAGTAGTTACATGGGAGTATAATATGAAAATCTTTAATATTCAGAGTTTCATGGGGTTGGAAGGTAATTTTAGGTGCTTCCACCAATAATTTTCATTTCATTGAGATCGTATTTCAATGGTGAATACAATGGTGTGAAGTTCATATAGTTTGATTCCGGTGAGAAATCCTTTTTAGGAGCTAAAATGCAGAACAAATTTCACACTGATCCAAATTCTTTTTAATCTAGGATGATGCTAAATAGTTTATTGTGATGTGTTTGGAATCAGTTTAGGATAAGTTATAATGTAGGAAGACAGAGTCATGGAATTCATGTCTTATTAGTTGATGCCTCATGAGTGGATCTACTTGATGCTTGATCTCATGTTATCCTTAGATGTTCTTTCCCATCATTTTATGAGTCATTGCCAAGTGGTAGAGTATTTTTTGGTGTATACACATAGAAATGACTCATGTAAATCACTAATCAGCATGAATTAAATTTTTGGCCCTGTTGGTGGGTTGAATAGCTACATTACTACACATTTAGAGATAATGAGGACGAGGTACCTATAAAAATATGATCTCTTGTTCTTATAGAAGAGTATCTAACTTGGCGACTCGCCACCTGGTTTGGTCATGGATGAGGATGAGATATATCACAAAAATAAGAATTTTTTTGTTCATACAGATGTTATAGAGGTGTTGATGCAGGATCCCCATGCCTCTATTTTGGTTATACATATTTCTCTTACTAATATTTATTGTGACAGATGCCACTACTTATCTTGGATGGGGATAAATTGGGAGATAATTGGCCTTATTAATACATGTTCCACCTATCTAGATGTGGAGGTAGAATATCATCCATCAGTATGTAATTTACATGCATTACCTATTCCTGAGTGGAAATGGGATGACGTCACAATAGATTTACTAAAAATATTTCCTAGAACAGCTCAAGAAAATAACTTCATATGGGTGTTCACCAACAGGTTGATAATGGTATCCCATTTCATTCCAATTATGGAGTTTTTAATTAGATGAGGCTGGGATGATATATAATCTCATGATCACACACCTCTACATGTCTTCCCAATCTACCATATCTTACTGAGACACTTTCATTACATTTTTATTATGGTAGGGGATGCATAAGGAACTGGGTTCGTAGGTATTGTTGAGTAGAACCTATCACCCACCTACCAATGGTCAGACTATTCATACAATACATGGTTTGGAGGAAATGATATGATCATTCAACCATTATTTCAGAGGAACATGGGGGAAGCATTATACTACTTTGATTTTTCTTATAATAACAGCTTCTACCTCACCGTATATATGGATCCTTATAAGGCCTTACATGGTTGGTGATGTCCTTTAACCCAATGCTAGTAATAATAAGGAGATATAGTGTTTCTAGGTACTTATTTCATGCAGGAGACATCAAAAAAGGATTATATTATTAGGAATTGGATTTCTATAGGTCAATCTATATATAAATCATATTCAGATCATCACCATAATCCACCATTGTTTGATCTGGGGAGTTATGATTTCTTATGAGTTTATCCAAGAGTAGGGAAAATACAGATTTCAATACAAGGGAATATATCACATCATTAAATTAGGCCCTTTGATATTATTTAATGATTATTGTTGGTATCCTATCATTTTCAGTTTCCTTATATGTACCATACTTTTAAAAATTTCTTCCATGTATCTCAGTTTCTCTGGCATCATTATGATCCATCACACATTATTCATCTAAAGGAGGTAAAATTATAGTGTAAAGCATCATTTTTTGTTCATCATATCTCTGTTATTGACCCTGAGATGATGGTTATTTGAGTTCAATTAGTGCATATAGTATGGGTGTTATGGTATTACATCCATTTACTTGATATGTCTTGGGAGTGGGAGGCATAATTGGTTTCCTAGTTTGTAGATTTATTAAAATACAATTCTTTAATAACCATGAATGGGAAATTCAATGATTAATTTCGTTATGTTACAATATTATTACAATCCTGGATTTTAAATTATATACATTCCCTTTAAATATTGTCTTAAATTTATTATTTTATCCTTATGGGGGGTGGCTAAGAGGTTCATATAATTTATGAGGGTTTCTAGGGTTTTCACAGAGCATGTTGTCTTGGATTTTGGAGGAAACAATTGGAACATTCTATTATAAGAAAACATACTCCTCATCCCACAAACATTGGTTAAATAATGCGGGGTATTTCATGGATTAGTACAGGGCCACATGATTTGGGTTAACTATGTCACCTAGGATACATATCCATGTGACTCATCTCAGACATGAGATTGGGTAGCTTCGTGCATGTTGTTCATGGTTAGAAAAAAATGACCCTAGGTCAGGGTAGATGTGTATTGGGATAGATATGAGTACACCACTGGTGAATTGCTTGGTAAACTATGTGTCCAAATCATTTGAATTTTAATAATTTAGAGAATTTTAAAAGTTACCCATTTTTTGTAGAGGATATCACTCATTACTTATTATTTTCTAGTACACACATCCTCCCCAAACCCTCACCCTCTCATTACATTGAAAGAACCTCCAGGCCTATAGATGTTCATTGAAGGATATTCCCCATCCATAATGCAATGAATCTTAGATCATTCTATTTTTCTGTGTACTAGTAATATATCATACCTCTTGTAAATTTTGTTGTATTTATTTTTATTATAGGATTTATTTATGTGTGAGATCATAAACCTCAAATTTATATTGTTTGTATATTTTATAAATGTTTTCCATTTTGTCCCATATCGGATGATAAAAATTGATGAAGAGATTAATACCAAGATGATGTATGTGGTATAGTGATTTTGCTCCAATGACTTGGTGTTATATATATTTCATTGTCTTAGATGAAATATTTTTTGAGAAGTGAATGTTAAATAGATTTATTTATAAATTATATTGGTAGGACTAATATATGTGACCCTTGATAAACATGTAATCATTATTAAGGGTTGAGGAACCATAAATTAAACACCACTATACATGTGGTACTTAAATGGATAAAACTACCAATGATGGATTATGAACATGTTTACCCTCTTGAGGTATGTTCCTTACCCCTTTCATTGGATGTTAAATTAATTTATTAAAATATAATTTTAATGAATGAATAAGGAATATAAGTCCACGTACCTAGGCCATTGGCCATTTTAATATTCTGTTAGGATTAAGGTAATTATTAAATCCACGTATCCAATTATGATGAGTGAGAATATTTATGAGATTATAAGAAATTTGAGACTATTATTTTGTTTAATACACCTTCTGATGTGTGTTAATGTACTTATATAAATGTGATGGACATTCGTTTGAAAATTTAATTTTAAATGGAATTGTTGTCCATTGGGTTCACAACTGTTCAAATGGTCATACCAGGAGTGAGAGATGGGTAATATCTTATAACTCTATATGTGTACACTTTGAGATTAATTTATTAAATAAACTATATGTGAATTTGTCATGCACCATGGGTGAAACAAGGGTTCTCATATAAAAACCATGAAAAGAATCAAATTGTAGAATATTTTGTATTCTATGACATATATTTGGACTCCCAATTTGGATTTCCAATGATGAAATCATATGGAATATTATTATATATTCCTCGAGTGACACATGGGGATCGCTTTGTAGACCTCAAAGAAACAACTCAGTGGGTAGTAACTTTAGACCACCCCTAGAGTGATTCTAGGATTCCTATGAGGAATTTCATTTATGATCTTGTATGGACACGGGTTCATGTTATTATTGGATTGATACGTGGATTGGAAATTAGGGGCACCATGGATGTTATCATTATTGTTATAAAGATGAATACTTAATTATACAACACTTGTTCTAAAGGAAATTCCCTAATTGGATTCAGTGTGATCCATACATTATTATGCTGGTAATATTATTACATATCATGTTCAGATATGATTCATGGGTGATGATTTAGCTGTCATCCAGGTCCTGATATTTTATTTTGAATTTAATTATTAATGACTGATTACTTAGAGTTATATTATCTTAGGAAAAAGTAGGAATTATAGGATGCTTGTTCCATATGATCCCAAACCGATATAGGTTATTTTGTACTACACTTCATTTAAAAAATTAATTATTATATAAAAATATATTATTATATATTCACGGACTATATTGAATTAGATACTATTGGTGTTGGCTTACTATTAATCTCACACCTTGCTCATGTCATATTTTGGTAACCCACCAGACATCATTTTTATAGATAAGGACACGATAATGTGTCCAGTTGATGATACATGACTATTTATTGCATGTGAGTGGAAGAGTAGAGGACTAAGTCATTGTTCATGGTGCTATTTGGATAATCTATGTTATCCTTCTTGGATCATTTAGTATACATATTTTTATCTGTTTCTACTGCCATGTATGACCACATCCTTTTTTATATCATATCATAAACATCAATTTTATATGAAATTAATGGATTGATTAATAAGTTTTTTATATGATGAATGTATAATTTTCAACTATTCTATTATCATTCATTCTATCACTATTTATTGATATGATTGTACCATTATGTTATACATTGATTGTGAGGGCATTGTCGCCTCATTATCCCGCCATGGACCCTTGATACTGGTCAGTATCCTGTATCATATTGGGTGGAATCTTTGAGATCATGTGGACATTCTATATTGGATACTATTTACTGAAATGGATTGGTATTTCACAAGTTTCATACAAATAATGAATACAATTTCAATAAAATGAAATGAAAATGTTAAAGAAAAACAATTTTAATTAAACATTATATACAATTGAGTTAGTATTTTTGAGGTTAATATTTTAAAGAATAAAATATAAATATTAAAAAAATAGAAATTATAAGAATTATAAATTTTTTGTATTATTTTATAAATATAAAAATATATTTTATTTATATAATTGAATCTGAAGGTTAAGTCACACCATTGAAATACATTAAAAACCTCTTTTGATCGAGTAATTGTTTTTGAGAAATCACATTGGTATAAATTTTATAATAAAATGATAGATTATTTGAGAGTATATGAAGATGAAATATGAGATAAATTAATGAATTAAAATAATTTATTGATAATATAGAGTAATCCCACTATTTATAGAAATGTCTTTTTTTCATTTTTTAAGTATTCATTTCTTGACGGTGATGAATATAATTTTCAAGATGAATGATGATATTATATGGAAACAAAATGAAATGGTTGAGTCATTGTCACACAAAAAAATATATATATATATATAAAGATAATATTTTTTATACAATTTATAAATCATTTGTAATAAATAAACCGATTAATATAGATTTTCTGGGTCATTCCTATAATTAGAGTTTTGAAATATCTATATTGTTCTGGAATACATGTTGTTTAATTTATAATAATTTTTTTCCATTATTTTTATCTTTTATTGCAAATAATATACTTTTTATTTTAAAATATTATCAGTATGTCTCTATTTTTAATTTTCAAATGAAAAAAACTATAACCTTTGGATTGGGTAAGAATTTTCATCATATATTCGCATAAAAATCAATTGTATCAAGTATATAATATATATATATATATATATTATATTTTATGTATTATATTGGAAAATAAATGTTTTAAAGGTTTCTATAATTTTTTTACCATTTTATATAAAAATATAATAATATGTAGCATAATTCAATATGAACTCAAACTGTTAATTTAAAATTAGTTTTGAATGATTTTATGATTCTATAGATAATTAATTTTCAAATTTTTTATTAGAAAATTATAGTTTTTAATTTGATAAGGTATTTTCACATATTTAATACCTTTAATAAGTTTTATATAACATTCTAGACACACATTTAATAATATTTAATAATGATATATTCTTACATGAACAATAATTTTTTATAACTAATTTAACTATATTAGTCCAACAATAATCCAAATGAATATTGATAATAATTTTTTAAAATTATTGTTTTTTAGATTTAATATAGAAAAAAATTACTAATATTTATCATTTATTAAAAATCATTCTAGATACTTGTAAAAATAATGAGTATAATATTTTAATTTTAATTCAAACATTTTTCAAACTGATATTGAATTCTTATATGTCACTAATCTTATAAAAAATTTAAATATGAATATTGAATTTCAAAATTAATACATAGTTTTGAAAAAAAAATTAATATTGATATCGTTTATAATATTTGACCATAATTTCTATAAAAAACATTAACTATTCATAACATTAACTACTTACACTATTAGTTTTCATATTATATTTACAAAATAATTTCATCCATTTTTAAAAATTTTATTACAAAATTATGTTGTTAGTTTTATATAAATAAAACTATATTCATTAGTGGTTAATATTTAAAAATGAAAAAAATAGTATATTAAAATTATTTCCTTTATAATATCATATATTTCTCATTAAACCAAATATCACATTCACCATTCATACAATGCCATAATATTTCTCTAACATTATCAATATAGTAAGTATCATTATAAATTTTTTAAATAAATATATATATATATATATAAACATATCCATTAGTATTACATGTTATCATTAAATAAATTTGATAAAATAAGGTACATTATTTAAAGTTTTATGAATGTATCTTTTTTTATAATGAAATAAACCGAGAAACACACACACTATTTTTAATAACTAGAATTAATATGTAACAAAAACAAATATAATCTCACAAAATGTATATTTGAAAAAAAAACTAAAAACAATATGTAAACATATTGGGAATCTACACTGTGTGCCGCCTTAGGATGTTATAGTGTTGTTATTGAAAAAAGATGATGGTATTTTTGGTTTTTCATCAACTATTGCTGATTTAAAAAATTTATGGTGAAAAAAAATTTACCATATAAATTATAAATGAACTATATGATCATATAGAGGGGCATATTTTGTTCTATATGTTTTAATTTTAGTATTCTTGGTCATCTGATCTGAATCACTCGAACAGTGGCCAAATGAGAGTTGTTACATGACCTGAAGTGTATCTCTCAATATACATGAGGTTTTCATCCTACATAGATGATCTAGAATGATTTTGGGGAGAAAAAACATCTAAATCATATATCAAAAACTAAAAATAAATTTAATAATTGTAAGCTTCCACTATAATAAATCTATATAATATGAATATTACAATTAAAATAAAACCATAAACAAAATAAAATGAAATTTTTTGTTATCAAATTAATCTTTTTAATGTCAGACGAGTCATATAAAGTAAATTTGATAACCACGTGGTCTGATCATACATATGTCTATCCCAAATTACAAAAATAATGGATACATACACCAAAAAATGGTTCCATGTTATTTCTTAGACCGATTTCTTCCTCCAATAATCCATCTGAATCATTTATCTATCACATGGCCCCTAAATTTACATATATCCCAAATAATGATGTTTAGTCATGCAATAAGATGCCAATAAAATGTGTAAGATAAATAAAAAAGGATACATTAATAAATTAAAAATAAAACTAAAAAATATATACATGTATGATGAAGATGAATGATAATAAAAACAATAATATGATTCTTATCACTTCCTTTTTATTTAAACAATCCACCCATAACAACTATACCAACTTCAACCAGTACCTGTCTCAGGGCTCAAAATGTATTATTAAGATAAAAATGGTCATTATGAAAACCAAATATAAAACCACATTAACAATATTGATATAACTCTTAACAATAAACACCCAATATAGAAATAATAAATAATTGAATTATAATTACACCCAACCCCCATTACTATAGACAAGGAATTTCCATTATACCAATAATCATAACCATAATAATCAAAGATATTATTAAACACATATATAATCCATAACATTAATGTTTTTTCATTACATGAATCATTCATGACAACATGACCATGGTTTAATGTACACCAAACCCACATAACAACAATTTTCAATGTTATAATTTCACTAAACTGCTTTCCAAATTATTGAATAGGCATAAGTGGAACCCAAATGCATTCTAGAGGACACCTAAGGTTATAATTACACATAACTAAATTTCAAGAATATATGAAGATGGAATAAACCCCAAACCCATATCAAGAAACCCCCATGGTTGGAATTACATACAACCACATAACAAATCCACGGTTGGTATTACACAAGACCCACATCACATAAACAACCACAATTGGAATTACCGCAAATTTACATACTAATAATGTTGTGGTTTTCAATAAACCCAAATCACATTACCAAAACATCCATTGTAGGAATCGAATCCAACCCTATAAAATGAAGGGGATAGTTTGGCATTACAGGGAAACATAACTCCCCAATACTAATCATTAAAATTACACCCAATAATATAACAAATAATATAATATTATAAAACAATAAATTTATTTATCCAATATATATTAACATTCATGTTTTTTTCAAAAATATTTTAATTATGTAAAAATGAACATCCCACAAAATCGATAAATAGTGTTGTCATTCATTAAAATTTAACATCACACTTTACATTCAATTATATTATTCATTAACAATCAATTTTTTCATACCTTCCAATCTCATTCATGTTAACACCCATGCAATCACAGCATTTTTATGAATTTCATCATCTTGGGAATATTTAAGGTCCCTATTAAGGTCCACTTTATTATAACACCACCAAGGACACCACTCATGATATCCAATTATACATTTACAAAATAATGTAACTAGGAATATTGTCATTGGTGACACTGACATAGATAAAAACTAATAGAATACCTCAGATAGTGTAAATCCTTTTTATCATAGTCATTATACTTAAACAAGTTACATATGGTTTCATAAATATACATTTCCACATATTTGTCAGGTATAAAACATAAAAACATCAAATAAAACTCATATAAACAAATGTAAAAGCATTAGGACCACCTACATTGATATTATAAGATACCACTCACCGTGAATCATGAACTTATTTGTATCTAGTAAGAGGAAAACTCTATTATAGATAAACTACCCTAATGTATGGTTTTAGCATTAATAATGATATAATAATTAGAAATTACAATATTAAATAAAAGAATAATAATATTGTTACATCTAATATTCTATGAAAAAACTTAAATTGATATATTGATGGAAGAGATACCAAACATGAAAGGTGGAAGCACTTAGAGAATTGAAACTCATTTAAGAAACCATTAGGAATCTAAAGGTAATGATGAATTTAATATGGTTATATCATTATAATTAATTAAAATAAATTATAAAAACTATATATGATTTAAATTAATGAGAAAATGCATGTATCATAGTTCAGTTACCTTTCATTTGAGCTCATTCTGGTGTGGCCATTTGGTTAACGGTGCAATTCTCTTGTTTTTGGGTAGTACCCAGAAATCCGGATAGCCAATTTGTTTCATATTAGAGGTATACATGACTAGACACCCATATATTGTAATTTTTTAGTTCACCTAGCGAATCTATCCCATTACAAAGATTGAGGGTGAGAGATGGTCTACTATTAGTCATGAACAAAATCTTATGAAACACAAATTACATAGTATAATTCAACATGTTATGGACTAATTTATGAATTGAAAAACAAATTCATACTATACTGAGACAAAGTTCACAAATATAGATCTCCACCACTTCTAGCTCTTCTATGAGAAATAAACCAATAAATTTCACCTTATTTCGGGAAAATTATTATAGAATCATGCCATAGGGTACATTGGGGTATTAAATCCTCCCCCACCATATAGTGGATTATCATTGTGGGGATTCATTGAACATCAATTAAAAAATATATAATATATATTCTTACACATTCACCTCTTGATACCGTATATCCTCTGGGAATCACAAATCATGCCACTATAAAATACAACATGTAATTTTTTTTCATGATGGATCTTCTCACTTTTCTTCATTATAGACATTTTTAAATTATAAAATTAAAAATCACCCACAAACATGATATCGTCGATGTGGATTACATGATAAGGATCTATATGATATCTTTTATGTTGATATATATATAAATAATATGTCATTTATAAATATATATCTCATGGGATGTGATAATGAGAATGAAACTCTAATTTTGATCTCAAAATATTAGAATTAATCTAGGTATCTTCCTACTATCTTCAACTACCATTGAATCCATTGGATTCCCAATATGATGATACAATAAAAACCAAGATTCTAACCTCAAACTATAGAGGATTGTTTAAAATTTCACCACATGATCTATTTTTTTTAATATAGATCATTACCTACATTGAATTGAAACAAATATACTATTATATACATTAAAAGAGACTCAATATTATGATATAACACTCATATACCACTAGCCCACAATGAGATTATCATCACAACATACCATAGATGGCCTCTAAATATTCAATCTGGATCAACACCTGATAATAATTATTATTTCTAAAATATATTAAATTGAGATAACACTCCAAAGTTCTAATAAAATATTAAACTTAAGATCGCAAAATGATCTCCAATATAGGTATAGTAAACTCAGACATCATGTCCATCTGAGGATGGTATGTTGTGCTCAAATTCACATGAAATCTTATACCAATGGAAATCCTTATTAGAATCATAATGATAATTGTGTTTTTATCTTAGATATGATAGATATATTAACTCCATTAATACATACTAACTCTTAGAAAAACACATATTTATGTAATAGGACCAATTGGGACTCGTGGATCAATAAAAAATGAGTCAATTTAGTAAAAAAATTGACAATAGACAATTTTGGGACACTGCAATAAGGTGACATGAAAGCTACATCACAATTCCAATGATTATATCATCCCACATACACTAAATAATGTGTCGTGGAAAATGAATATCTCTATGTATCCAGTGAACGTCAATCACTTGGGAATAGGTGAGTCCCCATGAATCAACAATAAAATTTTCTTATTTATCTCGATTCACCATTACTCTCAATATATATATTAAAATATATCATCTTCATCCAAAAATGAATAAAAAACTTTTATGCATGTGAATCTAGTTTCAAATCCCCGCACATTACCATTAGGATTATAATACTTCCAAGTATAGAAATAATTCCATCAACATCCTTGGTCTTGAATGATGGTGTCTCCGCACCATATATATTTCCATCGTTAATAAACAATCCAAATTATATAACTGAGTTTCCATAACCCTATTAAAGATAGAGTAGAAAATGATAATGTCTATAAGTTTAAATCTTTAATGATACTAAAGGATACCAACATATATCTTTGTGAATATTCTTATCAGCTACCACACCTAACAAGCCATACAAACCACCCAAGACAAAAAAATTATAACATTTGGAATCAGATATAACATTCCCCTTTTTATGGGTTTATTCAATATCAATGTAAAATTATTTTAAATACATAATCAATATTATTTAACAATTTCTTCGGTCAAATTTATAGAATATACATTCTTCGATCATATTTTTTAGTATTGACCGTGAACCTGTCACACAATAAAAAATGAGTATAATATCGTATCATGTTTGATATCACATGAAACTATATGTAATGTATAAAATAGTTCCACTCAGGTGACCTAAAATTAAAGGAGAAATCAATGCCTACACATATATTTAATATTAAAATTATTTTAGGACCTATTCTTGATGGACTGTAATAAACGATACACACCTTAAATGGATCATGTATGTCCGTTATCAGAGTGCTTAAAAAAGCCACTATTAAACACTTTGAGTGTTCTCTAATAATTATAAAACAACATGAACATAACCACCTTTTTTTACCTAGTATCAATACATATAATTAGTATAACCCTTTTAAAAATCCCTTGTCGTAATCATAAAATCCAATATAACTAAAAATAACAAAAAAAATTGGGTTTACTGCTAAGAAACTATTGCATCAAACTTCTCAAGGTCTACTTAAATTCCATCCTCCAAGATCATATGAATCAAGAATGTAATATATTTGACAAAAAAATTATAACTTGGATATTTCCATATACATAATTCTCTCAAATGGTTCGTAAATAATAATCTATATATTGATCATGGTGCTTCCGTGTGTGGTATTATACCGAAATATGATATCCAAAAAACAACCATAAATGATGCAAAATATAGTTAGGAGAAATTATTCATCATTTATATGAACGTATATAGTTAACTATCCAAACTATAATTGATACATGAGGAAATAATATAATTCATATTTACTCTAGAATGATATTTGAGTAATATCTGCTCATCTCATGTTAATATTGGAGAAAAACATGGATCCTATTAACTTATCCAACTAGTTATATATATTAAAATTTGGATGCTATTTCTTGAACTTCACTAGGGTCAACCGGTGGTAAAAAATCATAACTATAATTAAATCTTGACCATATTATTGAAAAATATGGAATTACACTATAAAGTTTTTCATGGGAAAACTGATCCCATCATTTCAAGGCCCCCAAGATATATCTCCATACCTCTTTAATATTTAAATAATCCATATTTTATAGAAGAATAGATATATTATACGTACCAGGAATTAACCTAGTCAAAAGTTTTACTTCACTCTTTCAAAAATGTCTCAAGAAATCATCAAGAAAAATTTCATGTGCTTTTTAGAAAATCGAAGAAAATTATAGCAGTTATACTTCTATGTCTACCAATATAATGTTACCAAAATTGACGAAACTCAATCTCATGTATAGATATTCTAGTCAAGAATGGATTTAATTCAATAATTACCCCCTAAAAAGTATAATTAACAAACTCATTTGACCTGAATGATACCCAAAAAAATTATCAGTTTATGTGTTCCCAAAAAATAGTTATCCAAACCGTGCTTATTTTCACATACAAACTTTGAATCTTGAACAGAAATAAATCATAAATATTATCATGACCTCTAATAATATCATCTTTTAGATTTAATAGAATTTATTAGTTTCATTATATTACCATCTCCTAACATGATGTAATGATAACACATCCTAGACACCATAGAATACCATCAGACGACACCCATTTACGAATATTGATTTACATCCTTCACACGACTAATATATAACCAAAACCTGATTTTATACCATGTGGGATGATATAAGTGAGTGTGATATAGATATTATGAATAAATTATATTCATTGGTGTGGTGACCAAATTTTACATTGAATGGTTGACAGATTCTCACCATAATCAGAATGATTCATCAAAAAAACTTGTAACATTCTTGACGGTTCACCCCTAAACTAGCATATAAAACATTGATTTTTTTAGGATCATCACTCTAAATTATCTTTAATCCTTATTTAGCCTAACCTCATCCTTATATTGAACATATATATTAACCATACTAGAAAAAATGTTTTTTTCATACTGAACGTGCTCTAGAGATCAACATTTACTATAATCCTCTATAAAAAAACTATAATTAACATCGAAATAAGCACTATAGGTTCCTTATCTCCCCACCTGATTTAAATTCCAATGTATATCAATTTAACATAGATCACATATGAACAGTCCCCCACACATGTAAAAATCATGAAAATATCAACCTTATAGTGGAAGAGATTAATGATATCTCTGTATACACTATTCATTCCCACACATGTGAAAAAATGTCATACTTTTGATTCCTACTTATATTATACCAATAACCATTATCAATATAATAATAATAACTTTTAAAATTATTTGCATCAATTTGGTAACTCTATCCTATGATGGACTTATTCAACACCTTAAAAAAATATTTTAGGTAGTGTTCACAGTAACTCATAGTAATTATCTCATTATATCTGAGTAATTATCATCCTTTGAGACCTTATATCCCATATATGTTAGAGTAAAATGTTGAATCTCCATAAAAAACTATATATTCTATCATTAATATTAATCACTCAATGTTAAGTGAATAAAATATTGATCACTTTCTATCTTATTTGTTAATGATAGAACATATTATTAAATTGATCATAGAAATTCATTAAAAAAACACCACATTCTGCAGTTGTAGTAGAAATACTTTTTAATATCATTTAGGTATCCATATGAAGTATATATAAAACAAGATATTATATCATATCAGTAGTTGTATTAGGCCAATTAGAGATATCTCATAAATACATATCCCATAACCTTGTATCATATAGTCAACCCTCACACATGAATGAAAGAGGAAGATGAATATGGAATTTTAATTTTAAGTTAGACATAGATAAAATAACCCATAGAGTACTTTTATCCATAGATTATAGAACATGAAAAATAACCTCTTGAAGCTAATCATCCATATTCCTGGTGAAATAAATTTTTTCACTCTCCCAGGAGTGAATCATACTCATAATCTCTTGATGTAGGGAATGGAAAACCTGTTTTATATTCCCAAAATGTGTATTCTAGTGAATGACAATAGGATGTCTCCCTATGAAGAGTGCTCAAAAAATAGTTTTTCACTTTTAAATGATGGAAAAACGTATTTTTTTTTAAAAAAATAATCAATATGAAAATGATTGAAAAGATATTTCAAAATCAAATGATTGAAAAATTTGATTTTAAATGGGAGATTAGTTAGGGATTACTTTATTAATTATAATTCTATCATTGTTTAATTTAATTCAAATTTCTTTTTCAAAGTTTATTAAAGTCTGTTTCCACAATCATTTCCTCCCACTTCCATTCTGAAATTGAGACAGTTATATAAAACCTTACCGATATCTCTATTTAGTCAACTCTTTTTAAATGTGGAAAAGAGTTTTATTGAATATAATCAATTGACGTGGGAAATATCTGATCAGGTCTTTTTTACCCCAAACACAAAAAAACATCCACTACTCCTTTTACACATAAGGATGATTATCGTATGCTTCACCACTAATCCCTGATCTATTCCATTGCATAAGAATGATAAATCAGTGGAGGAAGATAATGATTATTTACCAATGAAAAATTAAAAAATGAAATTAGAATTCATGAACTATCGCACTTGAAAATAAAATCAGCTACATGAAATTGAAAAAAACATTATAGTATAATGAAATTTCATTCAATTATGTTCAAGAACACCAAAATTACATAATAGAAAAAAAACCCTTCTCCAATCACTTGAAATAATTAACCCACCATGGTTAGGGTAATCGAGTTGAATGGGGATGAATAATTCAATAAAAATATATGAAAAATAATAGAAAATTAAGAGTGAAATTTGCAATGTTCTCCATATTGGTGTCTCAGAAGGAATGTGATAGAATAAGATGTCTTGTGAAGGAGGATCTCCCATCATTTTAAAGGTAAAATTTTTGCCTAAATGGTGACACGTTTTATCCCCACTAAATAACATATTTAGGTGCCTAAACCTTCTTAAATGTTTTTTATAAATATCTTGGATATAACAACTCATAATTTAAGCATATTTGGAAATGTATTACGATAGTTATGCTAGTTTTACTCTAACAATTTTTTTGTCCTGTCAGAATCTCTAAATCACAAACTTATAGATTAGAATTATTTAATAGAGATTAATATGTCCATTTCAGGCATCCTAGAATTGATGAGAGATCATAAAAAACTCCTTTCACGTCCAATGACCAAATTTCACAGAAATTGACCCTACCATGTATGACTTATAAACCCCCCACAAAATATCAAATGATCTGTAAAGAGTTTTCAAGGTAGAACCAGTGAGTTTATTTTGAGCATCCATATGGTGGATTCATATTTTGGTCAAAAAGGGTAAAATGAAGCTCTATATGTGTAAAATCGTGAATGGAATGCATTTTTCAATTTTTATTAATGTAGAAATGTTATTTCAAAAAAATAAAAATAATTTTAAACATTTAAGAATCCAAAATGGGCTATTTTTACTATTATGCTTCAAAAACAACCAATGTCATAATATGTGGAAATTTATCATAATGTAACATATTATTATTATTAAAAACTATGAAATTAAATTTAAATCTATTGATAATATTTTTATTTTTCAAATATAATTAAATTTAAAGTCATATTGAGAAAGAAATTTCACACTATTATTATAATGATTAGGATTGAATGAGATCCATTCATCAAGGAACTATAATGGATGGACATTGTAATCACAGGTGAAGGGACATAATCATTTTTATTAAAAATTATTTCTCAACAATTTTTACTAAACAACATCAACAAAGCTCATCATGATTATCCTTTGACACAAAAGAAGTTAGAGGTAGTAATAAATGGGATGATTCTTTAATTTCATATTGACGTTGAAGGTGTACTAGAATTTGGAATAATGAAATATATATTTTATATTTTTAATCAATTGAGATGGGGATTATGGTTGATTAAAATATATTTATATTCTCTAAAAATACAAGAATCACTAAGATGTATGGGGTCCTTCATGATCATTATTGGGGGGATAATATGAAAACAGTGATTGTCGATTTCAGAAAAATGATTGTGGTATGTAAATGAGTGAATGAAATGTGAATCTTCTAAAGGAGGTATTACAACCACTACACATTCCTATATTTAAGAGGGATAACATCACTATAGAAATTCTCATTGTCCTTCTATAGACTGAAAAGGGGAAAACGTTCTATATGGGTATACATCGATTGTTTGAAAAATTATTCCCATTTAATTTCCATATATGGTGATTTATAACTACAGTTCCCAAATATCCTCAATATATAAATAATATTGAGAATCCATTGAGATTTACTGTCAAATTTTTAGGACCAAGATCAATTATTTTCATGTACATTTTAGAGGATCCATGAAAATTATTTGAATAATGAAGTAAACCAATGAATTAACTATCATCATCGATTTTTTCAAATAGAACATTTTATGTTTATTTATAAAAATAAGTGTATAACTCCAACATTTGTAAATTTATTTAGATATAAGAAACTAATATGACTAGAAATTTCAAAGGATACAACAAAAAAAATATACATGTTATTCAAGAACAAAAAAAATATTCTTAATGTTGACAAACAATTTATGATGATAAATAATATATGGAATTATGTTTTCATATTGACTGTCACATATTTATGAAGATATTATCATGGTAATAGATTATGAGGTTATTTAATAATTGGGAAATGTTTTCAAGGTACATTAGAAAATTTATTAATCTAAAGAATGTCAGATTTGTTGCATATCAATTATATTTCCTTAAAAATCATTATATTTTTTACAATGTATTTCATATGACTCCATTGATAATTTATATATCGAACCCAACACATAAACTTAAAATTAATGGTGTATAATTGGAAACTAACTTTTCATCAAATGAGAAACAAATTCAGATTCACAGAAGAAGTAGGTAATTTATTGAAGAATAAGACTACATGGCATTTTAAATATTTTTGTAGGAACCTCAAGTTTGAAGAAAGAACATGAAATTCATATGAAATAATGAAGAAGAAATTCCCCCATTGTTTTGGTGACATGAGTCAAAATTCAAGGATAAAGTGTCTTGTGGATGGAAAATGTTACGGCTAGAAAATCACTTCAATGATTAATAAAAGAATTATTTCTCCATAATAAATATTTTAAAAATTTACATAATAGAAGAACATAGAAATAATATTTCAAAAAATATTACATGTCGTGTAATAATTCCAATTTCCATATCTTACACACACATATGTATATACAAACCAAAATATAGAAATCATGGAATGGTGTTCCTCATAGGATCAAACTCTTCCAAAAAGTTAACACAGCCCATTAAACTGTTAAATTTAAATTTAAAGTTAAAATTACAATATACATTATCGTATAATTGTAATTTATTGGTTGCATTGAAGTAGAAAATATTGATGTTTGATTGAATATATATATTTGATGAAATTTGAAGTGTGACCATTGAAATATTTCCACTGGTCAATGTGAACATTGGTTCTTATAACTGTTGATATCTATAACTATTAGTAAAAATGTTTGAATCCGAATTTGTGCTTATAAATTGTAATAAAAATGATATTATATGAAAAAAGAGAAACAATTGCCTCTACTAATATAATCATGCCTTTTGAAGCAATTTATCATAAAATGAGTGTTATGTTGCATTATTTGGTTTCACCATTGACCAATCCCAAGATAATATTCAACAATTAATGATGTAAAGGAATCCACTATCATAGAAGACAATGTTTCTAGACAACACCACTTGGTCAATGTTTGTTGATCCACCCCATGAAAATACCATCATCAGACACCTTTACCATAGAGAGTATATTGGTGAAATAAGTGGTAATTTATGTATACCATAGTATAATAAAATTTTAATATCCATTTTATAGATGAAATAATTATTTCTTAAATCCCATTTTCATATTTATTTTATTAATCAAAATATACATGAATGTAAAATAAATGCGATCAATAGATTTATAAATACTAATTAAAACTAATTTTATTTTCATAAAAAATATTATTTTATAATTTTAATAAACTAAATAAAACTTAATTAATTTACATTTGACTGTAAAATAATATATATTTTTAAAATAATCAGAATATAAATTTCTAATGTCTAATAAAATGTTTATAAGTGTCAGGAAGTTAACTGTGTGGTAAACACTAATACATTTCGAAAAAATAAGGATTATTCGTTTAAGAGATAATTTTTTTATATATTAGCAATTATTTTGATAAAATAAACATTGTACTTCAATTATAATGTTTAAATATTTTAGGGTGGAATATTGAGAATTTTCAAATAACATTAATTATTACTGAATTGTAAATATATATAGCTTTGATTTCAATGTGTTTTATGAATTAATATATTTAATAATTATTTAATAATTATTTATACACAATCCATGAACATTAATATGATATTTAACTGAAACTATTTATCTTCATTGAATTAAATCAATATAAAATATATAAATGAATTTCCAAAGGCTAAAATGGAAATTGTGCTTAAAAAATGTTTCTATAATTTTTTTCTATTTAATATATAATATTAAAAATATATTTTAGATTTATTAGGTTTAAATATTATATAACATTCATAAAATCACAAAACAATTAGAAAACACCATTCTCAATTTATTGTTTATGAATATTTTATAGTATATAATTCCAAGACCTATATTTTTAAATTATTACACCATTCCCCTATTTTATATTAGATTCAAATGAATACCACAATTCCTCTATAATATAAATACATTATCCATGATTAAATAACAATTTCACTCCGCAAGAGTCCCTACATGGTTTTTATAGTCTCTACATTCCATCCACATGTCCCAAGAAGCAAATCATTAGTAATGATATTATTTGTTTCCAATTTTCCATTCCAGTAACTATTTTGTGGAATGTTTTAAAAATATTATGTGACATTATTTTATTATCCTATTTATTTTCCCATTATTTACAAACTATTTTTTTATCAATTTGAGAACATCATTCCCTTCAACTATACCCTTCAATTAATCTACTTTGTAAACCGTCATGCTATGGAATTTATTTCATTATTTTCAGTAGATTACGTGATATATTCACATATTTTTGAATAAAAACCACCCTCTATATCCATGGTTATTCACATATATGTAAAAATTAATTTTATATTGGGGATTTACATGTATAAAATACTCAATCCATTATTTTGGGTTAAAAAAATTTATTTTTCAATTATTTAATACATTTTTTAATCAATGATTGTATATTTAACACGTTCTTTAGTATCATAAGGTTATTGAAGAAATCATTTTATTTGAAAATATGGATCATATGAATTAAGAAATTTTAAGGTTTCACTTGGTGACCGGTCTAACAAATTTGGTAAATAACTAATATCTAGATATGAAATGTTTTATAATACCTTGGTTGTTAACCTTGGTCATTATGTTTTATTAAGCCCTATTGATACAAATTGGTGATGCTATCATGAATTTATAATGTATATGTCGTACCCACATATAGATTTTATGTATCATGAACTTATTATTATTATCCCATGTTTTTCTTCTTGTTTTATCCATGATGATCATTATGTTCAATTTTATTTTTTATCACTTACTAGGATTTTTTATCACCCATTTCTATTTAAATATATCAATTAAAATATATATACTATATAGTGACCAGGAGTGGATTAATAAAAGTGTCATTAAAATGTATTAAATAATGTCTATGAGTATGTTTTCCTAAACTAATTCGGGTATTATATACATAGTTTCCAAGAAATTAGTCCTCAAATGATCCTTATAATATTTTAATGTTAGACATGTTACAGAATTATGTTAAAATTATTTATTAAAAAGTCAGGTTGCCATACATAATTTCCATCCCATTTCATGATAACATCTTAAATAAAAATATCATTACCCAAATTTTAAGTAAAATAAAAATATTAATTGATACCACATTGGTAAATCTTCACCCAGCTATAAAAAATTGTTACTCAATCATAGGTTTTATAAGAAATCGAGCATGAATCCTCAAACACGTGAGTCAATTGAATTCTAGAGAGAGTCTATAATGAATTCAAATAGATTATACTGAAAAAATTAGATAAACATAAATAATAGTGGATGAAATAATATAAAACTATTTCGATGTTAAGTCAATATAATATATATATTACATTTAACATAAAAACATTAATAATATAACAAAAATCATGCAATATAAAATGAAAATATGTAATATATCTTGAGATATATGTAAATAAATAATAACACTTAATGGGAAGATGATGTACCATTTTACACCAATTAATGAAACTAAAAGACACATAAAACAAAAAATATGATTTTACCCCACTCTCAAAGTTGTATCCTTTTATAATCGTCCCTCTAGCTCATTTGCCTACAATTGGGACCCTTCCCTCACTGGTATTGTTAAAAATGAAAGATTAATTTGAAACAAATATTCAATTTTTTATGAGATTAAAACTCCATTGGTGACCACCAATATGACCCCAAATTATATATATATAATCAATGTATTTGAATATTTGACATGCTTATAAGAATAACAATAATGAGTTTCCTATCAAATCTATTGGTTCTAAAATAGAACCTCATGATCAACCAAATCCACTTCAACAATTTCAACAATTGAATATGAATATTCTATCTATGTTTATAATTTTTTAGTATGAAATATTTCCATAAAACATTATCAATAATATTAATATTTTCATCAAAAATACTCAAAATTTTGAAGCACAAAAGAGATGAGTTATCATTAAAATATACCCCTATATCTATAATCACATAATTGGAATTACATATAAAGACATCATTAGATTAAATAAGTCTTGAATTACTCATATCCACATATTACTGAGAGGATTGGGTTGGAATTACACCAAACCTACATGAAAACCAGAACCTATTTTAATTTACACCAAACTCACATAATTTTTTTATGTGGTTGTAATGACTCCAAATATCATGGAAATTGACACCTAATTATAGAATTAAATGAATAGAAATACTAAACCACAAAAAAATCTTTACATGCTACCACATATCAAGTATAACCCATTTTTTCATTACTAATAAGAAGATTACAACTCCCATGATTATAAATTCAGCTAACCAAAAAAATCTATAGTTACAATTAAATCTAAACCAAATCACATGAACAAAAATAATTGGATTTACACCCAGTTTGAAAAATGGGAAATACAATGTATGTTATCCCCATAAATCACATAAGTAAAACATATATGGTGGCTAATACAACAACCACATATCAAGAATAATATAGGTTTGAAGTACACTTGACCAAATCAGAAAAATTATTAAGATTTTCGTTAAAAGCTATCACTTATTTATTAAAATTGTAATAAAAAATCATGATTTCCCAGGATAAAAAAAATAGTTTTCACAAAGAAAAATTAATAAATATTTTCCATAAAAATGATAAATCAAAATGATCTATAATTATTCTTATCATTCTTCCACACACTATTTCATACATTACTATATATTGGTTTACTCACTGATAACCTCGTTTCCCTCTTTCGATTGTCATTACATGATACCCTATTTATATATATAATATTATATTAATTCTATGAATAATAAAAAATTTAGGTATCTTATCCACATCCATTACATTATCACACAAACAAGAATACCTCTCTTGGTTTTTTAGTTTCCATTTATTCAACACATTAATACAGCATATTTTAATTAGATATCATGAAGCCAAATAGAAAACATATAACAAATCACAAAATATTCTTCTATGTTGTCATTTTCATTAGGTAAAAAGGATCATCATGTTGTTTGATATAAAAATATTCAAAAAATCCTATAAGATCATAAATTCCTCAACTAACATAGAAAACAAGAGAGAAATTTTTTAACGCTTTTGAACAACATACGTTGATAGAGAATAATGAAATTTATCAATAATACCAAAATGATTTTTATCCAATAATCATAATTCAAAAATGTTGAGAAACCCCCCAAAAATTTTGATTTCATCTGGATAATGTTATAAGTAATAATAATAGTTCTAAATAACTTCATAAAATAATAGAGTATTCATATATTTAACTTTATTAGACCATTAAAATAGATGAAAATTTAATTATAGAATGAGAAAAATAGATATTAATCATTGATGGTTGAAATTGATATAATTTCAAAGATATACAATCCCAATATAATAGAAAAAAGGGTTAAATAAATTTTTATGGTTTTGACATTTTAATTAATTCAATTAAAAAATATACAATTCACAACAAGTTCATTGGTTAATGACTACAAGGGTCACAATGTAATGATCCTACATATTGTGATGTTGAATCATGAACTTGTGTTCTATGGTATAATTTTAGCATTATAAAGAAGAACCCATAAATTAAGGTCTCCCCTTTATAGAATGATCTTGGGCTTCATGACATAACCCCCATTGGTTGTATGTTAATACTCTAACCTTTAGAGTACCTCACTATGCCACATATTAGGTTTAATAAGATCTTACTGTAATGAAAGTTATATTGTCACACATCTACCCTGACATGTCATAATCTCACCTATTAGATAATTATATGAAACTAATATGTGAAATTTATAATATACTCATACTAACTCCCCAAATACCAACTCTGTCCTCCTCCAAGTACACCAACAAATACAAAATTAAATTATACATGGTTAGGAAAATTTTATGCATATTTATATAAATATTATGTGGGATATTACTAGTTGAAAATAATTAAAGGAGTGATAATGAGAAATTTATCATGCGGAACCGCTGGTTTCATTTAAATATCCCCTAATTTTTGTTTTGTAAGTATAAAAAGTGTTTGGGGGATGTTTGGGAGGGTTTGGAATACATTTATAATGTTTTTGGTGGGATTTTATAAATTTTCATTGTTGTTAAATGGTTTTTGGAAACCCTGAAATGCGTACATGTAAATGTGCACAAACAGACTTGGGCTAAGGGGAAGGTTAAAAGTTAGACACACAATTTTTTTAAACAATGAGGTTTCCTAGAAGAAACACAAAAAGTGAGGTAGTGGTATTTTTCATGGCTATTACGCAGTTTTTAAAACTATGTAAGCCAACCTTGTGAGGTACGCTATGAGGTAGTGGCTGATGCATGGTTAGCACACAGATTTCCTAACATTGTGACTAAATGTGGGTGGTTCAACAATATTATCCAAAAATTGATGATCTAGATCAGTATTAATAAATTACCACAAAAAGTAACCCAAATGTCCCTAAATCAATATTTTCTCCAAAAAAGCTATTTTAGGATTCTCTCATTGAACTGGAGGTGATATAAATGTTTCTCTTAGTGCAGTAAAGATATATTCTCATGGTAAGTCATTGTTCATGGTAGTTTTTCTTGGTTTTCCTACGATCTACATCTCATCCTCTTTTACTTTTATAGATGTACATTTTCTATGGATATATATAAGGTATTTAATTCCAAATATTATTATATTTTGTCTTTTATATGTTATGATATGTTAAATAAGGCAGGTTTCTATAGATTCACCCTAGTATTGTGGATGTTTTTCATGTCGTTCTTCATTTATTTCGCATTTCCTAGGTAGGTGGCCTCACTATTGAGTAATCTATTTAGAACATGATGTATATAATTAAAATATATTTAATTTCATGAAATTTGTCATGAAATTTATGTGAATTTGTTATTTCATATAAAAATTAGTGATCATTTATAGAAATTGTAAAAATAAGGCATTTTGTGGAAAATGAAATTGGAAGTATGAATTTAAGATGATTATTTTAAAATGATTGCTTAGTTTTTTTGGATAGAAACATTGTTTTTATTAATGGTTTTTTAATTGAAATTTTTTGATGTATTGTTTTTCAATAAAAGAATGATTTCAATGAAATTGTTTATATGGTTATTTTGGCTTCGGTTTTTTGGAACAACGGTTGAGTGTTTTCAGCTGCATTTAGGATAGATAACATTAAAAAGTATACCCCATTATTAGGAAGAATGATCAGGGTGAGAGATTTACCAAATAAAACGGTTCAGTATGTGATGAATTAGTGAAAGGATGAACCATAACTCATGATTAGAGTGAGGTCCATGGTCACATTAATTGATGGATGTGTAGATATGTGTAATGTTATGGATTATTTCTAAAAGGAACATGTAAATGGTTTTAAAGTATTGAATGATTCCACTCCAAGAAAAATGTATTCTTTTGGAAAAATATTTGACATGGAAATTAATTTAAATTATGATATAAACAATTTATTTTATTTAATATTAATTTATTTAAGATAAGTATGCTAATATGTTCTATCCTATATGTGCGAGTAGGGAAGCGAATTGCATAAATCCAACTATGTGTCATTACTCACCCCCTCTTTGGAACATTGGTTATTTAGAAAAAAAATTTCATCCAGACATAGGAAAAGGTAATTTATCACACATGTCCAGTGGTACTTATTGATACTCAGGCTCTTTGAGGACTTGTAGCATGAATCATATTTGATCTTTTTATTTTTGTTGTTGTAGTCTTTGAGTTTTTTCTTCCACTATCTAACTTGTTAATGTAGTCTTCCATTCTAGTAGGTGGATTTAACATGATTTCAATATATGTGGTACCAGTTTGTTTTTTCATTAACTTTCAAGTCTAATATGTCTTAGTCCCTCTTTGTAGAAGCAACGGTCTTCGGTTAGCTTAGTCTTAGATTTGAAACCAATTATTGATTATTCCTACTATTGGGATGGAAAAAAGATTCTAGTTTCTAGGAATTGAAATGAAGAACATAGAAATATGCAACTATCCTTTGGATGTTGAACTAAAAGTTATCAAGGATTTGGGTACATTAGTGTTTTGATGATACTATTAGGATTTAAAATATCATTGACAGGTTTTTACCCATTGATATGATCTTGACATGCATTGTAAAAATTACTTCCCACTTGGAGTGAATATTTCATTTTGAGTAGTGAAAAATGATTTGGCTCAATATTTTTATTTTTGAAAAATGTTCAAATTATTTTTCAAATAAAACATTTTGAAAAGAATAATTGTTATAGAATTTTCCAAATTGATTAATTTCCAAAGAATAGTTGGAATTTTTTTTAAAATGGTTGAAAATTGAAGCTAGTGAATTTTTTAGAGAACTGTTATAATAGTTATAATGTGATAAAATATTAAATTTTATATTATCATATAATAAAGAGTGATTTTTTTATAGAAAATAGCACCTAGTAGGCATTGTATGAACCAACTAGAGGAAGCTACTTAAAATGTGGTTACACCTAATCCATATATCAACAATATCTGGTTAAAAATGATTTCAGGCTGTGGAAAAAGGGATTAAGAGGATTAGCCAAGGAAATTGGATCATTCCATCTAGTTTAGGAAGCATAATCTACACATATTTTATAGTGATTCATTACCAGAAAAGGAAGAGGTTCGGATGAATTGGATGAACCGTTTCATTGACATCCATGGCACACCCATAAATATGAATGTCAAGTTAGCGATATATATGCAATTTGATCTTGCGCACAATATATGGGATTTAGTTGAACATGATAAATTAGTCCCAGAACTTGCATGGGCTGATTTTGAAGAATTATTCAATAAATCACTCTATCATAAAAAAATCTGAATTCAATGAACAAATGAATTATATATATTTAAGCATGATAATATTATTTTCACTGAGTACACAAATATATTCATGAATTATTTTTTTTATTTTACCTGAAGTTGTTGCAAATGCATCATTAAGGCACACATATTTTAATTATTGCTGAAGATGGTAATTAAATCAAATATTTCATTGATTTATCTTAAGGAATATAAATATATAGAAAATAGATAAATAGTGGTATGAAAATACATATTAAGAGATATGGGGGGATAAATCATATTAAAAAATAATGGAAGATGTTGGAACATTAAATATGATAGAATGCAGATGGGGGGCATATATTTCTAAGGTGATAGTATAACATAGAACCAAATATACAGATCAATGAATGTTACTCCAAAAAATGGAGACAAATAATGTGTTTTCAATTTGGTAGTTTGACCACATTGAGAAAAAATGTTTGGCACTACATAGATCATACCATAATAGCAATCATATGAGCCATATTCAGGTCTATTTCCATAGTGCTCTAAGGATATATTATTAGGACACATCAAATTTCTTACATCTATTGTACGCTTTGATTAGAGGCTGCAATTTGAAAACTTATCATCATTATAACAAATATATACAATTTTATTCTAGAAATACCATGAATCCTTAGGTATTTCGATATGAACAAGGAAATAAGAGAAAAGTGGAGTGATCGACCAATTATATGGAGCTGTGCAATTTATTATGAATTATAAGCCTATACCATGTATTGTGTGAGGTTTCATTCTTTTTTTTCTACCATGGTGTATGTTTTTTTATATGGGTGCTTCCCATTTCTTTATTTATTCTTTTGCTATTGATTTTTTGAATTTAAAATTTTTCCTCATTCCTTATATGTTAAAATATGAAACTTGTTTTGGACAATGGGAATTTATATCCTTTGTGTGTAGTGAATATTCTATAATTGTTGATAATGATAAGACAAAAATAAATTTTTCTATTCATGAGATTAATTTCTCTGATATAATATTTGTTTTTGATTTTTTGAAGATGTTCAAGGCTCACATAGACTATTATACATGGTGATTCAATTATACGAATAATAGCATCATCGAACATCCTTTTAGAAGAGATGGGAATGTAAATGATAGTGAAAAGGTTTTATTATAACTAAAAATGGGAATGATATCATAGCAGTTGGTAGTGTAGACTTTGGCATCGATGGAATAGATCGAGAAAAACAAATTTCTAGTAGTTTCAAATCAGTTTACTAATGTTTTCTTGATAATTTATCATGGTTTACACCTATATAGGAAAAGAAATTATTCATTGATCTTATTCTATGGAACATTTCTATTTAAATTCTATCTTATCTAATGTAACCAAATGATTTTATGAAATTTAATGTGATGTTGTAAGAACTAGAATGGAAAGGGTTATTTTGATCGATCGCATCATTGTGGGCAGCATAGTCTTGTTTTTCAAAAAGATATAGGTAATTATTCTATTTTGTGTGGATTATCATATAATTAAACATATTATGATAATGAATAGATATAAACTTCTACACATTTATGACTGGTTAGATCAATTTAGAGGAGCTTAGTGGTTCACTAAGATTTAATTTCACTCATGATATCACCAATTATATGTTTGGAAGGAGGATATTCAAAAGACAACCTTCAAGAAAGGATATAAACATTATGAATATGTGGAAATTAGTTTTTATATTATGAATTAACAATCATTCTTTATAAAAATAAGGAATTTTATATTTCAATAAATCAAGAATCATTTTTAGTGGTGTTTGTGGAATACATATTGGTGTATTAATGTATAACGTCTTAGCATGAGAAACACTTGGCTACATTGTTGGGAATCATAAGTGATCATCAGTTTTATGAAAAACTATCACACTGTGTTTTTAATATAATACGAACATTTTTATGTCTATGTAATATCTGAATAATATATTTTTTTGGACCCATAAAAGATATATGTTTTTATGTCTTTGCAACCGCCAAATAAAGTCTTCAATACACGGAGTTTCATTGGTCTATCTGTTTGTTATTGAAAAGATTTGGTTGATTTATCATGAAAATCATTAGTTATGATGTCTTTGACACGGAATAATGTTACATTATAAATGGACAAGGAATGAAAATAGTTTTTCCAAGAGCATAATGTACACCTTACATTATCAAAAATATTTATTTTTTACAGAATCATGATAAGGGTATGTGGGGTATTATGATGCATCAGGATCTACATTAGGATTTTTTTTCTCATAAAAGGATATCATTATATTGATTATTGAACAATAATTTTGTGGTTACATGATATTAAGTATCCATAAATTGATTTGGAGTTATCAATCATAGTCATTGATTCAAATAATTAGTGTCATTAAATTTTTGGTGAAAACGTTATTTTGTTCACATATCATATAATCATGAAACATAATTTCTCACAAATAAAATTTGAATCTATGAAAAATAATATGGATGAAGTATCTCTAAATTTATAAAATTGAATCGATGTATACCCTTAGAAACATAAATTAGGTGACAATCACATTAAGCAATAAGTCTTATGCTCGTTAGGGAAATGAAGCTTCAAATGAGTGGTTGTTGATGTCAGTCCTAGCATACATGAAAATGGAATGTGAATAACAAGGTGAGGTGTCACTTTTCATTTTAGTTTCATTTGTTCTTGTTTTGGTAAGTATTTTTAAATAGTCACAATCATCTGATGAATAATGTGAGATTATGATGTAAAAACTCAATGACAAGAGACAATTAACATTTGAAAATTTCATGGATTTTAGGGTTTGTAGTTTTAAAATTAGATAGTCATAACTACAAATTCTCATAAGGAACTTCTCCATTTTCACCACCATTTGATATGGGTCATTAATCATGGAATAAAAAATACTTTTGAAGCATTGACTGTACAGTTTTGGTGGGTCAATATTAAAAGGAAGATGACTAATTTGTAATCGAGATGCTTATATTTTTATTAGTTTAAATTAGAGAATCAGAATATTGAAGGTATGTTACAGTCTTTAAAAACTTTTATTTGTAAATGAGAGTTAACATCATGAAATATTGTAATAGGTCTCCCATGAATAGTTCAAGCACATGGTACCATATGGATGAGTGTGGATTGGATAACAAAGTCAGCTGATTTCATCTCTATTTTTGAATATCTTATGATGGAGGACTTGTCAGAAATCTATACCCTATGAGTGGTAAGTAGACATGGTGTACCCATGTCAATAGTTTCAGACGAAGATCTATGGTTTATCTCTAATTTCTGTAAATCCATAAAAAATAACATGGGACTTAGTTCAGCTTGAAAAGGTGTATCAAACCATGATGGAAGGGAAATCTAAAAAGATGGTACAAAAGTTGACAGAAATGTATTGGGATTAAATAAAGGATTTTTGGTGGCTTAAGTAAAGATATTGTTTTGTTACTGGAGTTCTTATTTAACAAAACTTATCAGGCCTTCATATATATGGTTCCTTCTTAAGAATTGTATGGACATCCTTTACATTATATGAATTTTTTGTTGGAATCATGTGAAAATTTACATGTTTTTCCAAGCCCTGTCCATGAAAAAATAAAGAATATGCACTTTTTTACGGAAACAGATAGAGACAACCTAAAACCATCAAAAATTGTTTTTATATCATCATCAATGACCACATAAATTTTAGCATAATTTTCATATGTTCTTGAAGATATCTCTAAGGATTCTAAATTGAAGTTTATTGATGGGGATAAATTTAACTCCTAGATAAATATGCCATTTTGAGACATTAAAAGTGGTTGAAATGGTTGAATATAAGTTGTCATTACCACCATCATTCAATGAATTGTATACTATTTTTGATGGATCTCAGTTGAAAATGTATCGGCACATTCCTGACCATGAGATCCAATGGGAACAAGTTGAGCTAGATCTGGGTGCTTCATTGGTGCACATGCAAGTTAATTGTTTGGATGGAAAAGGCATCATCTCTATTATTCAAATAATCGTTCTAATATGTGTTTTGTGGAATGATGGTCAGAAATAGGAAGTTACTTGAGAATTAAATGAGAAAATTAAAGAAAAATGTCCATAGATCTTCTATAGTAGTGATGGATTTTTCCTGTGTGTGGATGGAATGTCCAATGGGGTGGAGAATTTGTCACCCCTCCATTTTCAAGTAAGATAACATTTTTTATTTTTAGTATATAATATGTTTGGATTATTTTAGGGAGGTTTTGTAAATATTTTGTAATGTTTGGGTTGATTTTCTAGGGGTTCAAAATTGGGGCATAGTTTGGGGAATTTACGCAACACCTATAGAATTCCATGGCCAATGAGACTTGGGAATATGGTAAGGCATAGAGTTGGATCCTAGTTTTTCAAAATTATGAGGCCTCCTTCGAGATGGCCATTAAAGTGGGACAGTTGTAATTTTTAGGTTTGACGCATGGTTTTTCTAACTCTGCGGGCCAACCGTGTGAGTTCCTCTAGCATGCAGTGGATGACACACAACTTTTCAATCTGTGTATGCCAAAAATGTGAGGTCCTCCATGAGGAATTGGTTGAAAATAAATTAGAGAATAATAATATAAACTTTATGAAATACCATGTAATGTTTAAAAACAAGATCCATAAATTCTAACTCTCTGTGGTGATTAATAATTAACCCCGCATTTCCACCAAAAACAGCCCTAACTCGATTTTTTCTCATGTAGAAGGTATTAAAGGATTCTAACATCAATTTATAGGTGATGAAAAAGATTATCATTGTGTATTGATGCCGTATTCTTGTAGTAAGTCTCCTTCATGGTTGAAATTCTTGGTTTTCCTTGTATCCACTTCTCCCTCTCTCTCAATATTTATATCTACATATTTTGTGGATAGATATACTGTAGTGGATAAAAAAATGATTATATTTTTTAATTTTGATGTTTGGGTAGTAGATCTACAGTAGTTTTTTGAAGATTCAGACAACCTCATGGATGTTATCCATGTCGTTAATCATTTTTCAAAATTCCCCAGGTTGGTGGACTCACTCTCAACTCCTCTATTTATAACATGAAGGATTAAATTCAATTTGAGTTCATTTATTTCAAATGATTTTGAAATTGATATGAATTCTTTTTTGGAAACCTTATTTAGTGATGTTCTATATAAATTATACAAATTGAATTTTTTTAGAAATTAATATTGGAAGGTTGATTTTAAATGATGATTTCAAAATGATTGTTTGTAATTGTTTTACAGACAAGTATTATCAATAAAAGGTTTGTTTTATTAATTTGTATTGATGAGAATATTTTCAATAATAGAACGGTTTTATTGAAATAGTATAAATTATTATTTTTGGATTGGTTTTTGGCATAATGGTTGTGTGTTCTCATGTCCATTCGGGATAGATAAGGGTAAGAAGTATCCCCCATCATTAGTGGGATAGGTCATGATCAATGATTTCCCCCCATCAAAATGGTTCATTAAGTGTGGACTTATTGAAAGGATAACTCACCAATTTTGATTATAGGGACGTCCATAGTTGCGAGAATGGTTGAATGTCTGGATATGTGGAATGGAATGTATTATTCTAAAATGAATTTTGTTAATGGTTTTGAAGTATTTTTGGTTTCTTTTCTTGGAAAAATTGGATTTTGTTGTAAAACTATTTAACATTGAACTTATTTATATTCTAAAATAAACTCTTAAATTGTTTTACATAAACTAGTTTTATATAAATTTTCTAGCATGTTATATCATTGTAGAGTTAGTAAGGATGTCAATTGTGGAAAATCCTGATGAGTGTCATTACTCACTCAAGCTTTGTCACTTTTGTACTTTTGTAGATTTATTTTATCATTACATTGGAAAAGGTAATTTATAACACTTCTCTAGTAGTTCTTAGTGATACTAATTATTTTTATTAGAGTTTGATAATAGATAAAATTATTTATATGATTTTATCATTTGAGACATTGAGCTTTATCTCCCACTATGTAGCTTTTTATTATAGTCTTCTACTATAGAAAATGGTTTTTGTTTGAACTTAATATAAATGGTGTTTCTTGAGTTTCCTTTCATTGTTATCAAGCATAATATATTGATTTATTTGGTTATGTAATTTATTATTGGTTGTTTATTATAAATATAAAAACCAGATTATCTATTTAATTAAGCCCTGGGCATTTATTTCCTACCATTAGCACCTTGGGGATGTCGATTAAGCCCTTGTAATGTCCTTCTTATTTCTCAATCCAATGAGGAGGGGTAAAATGTTACATATCATAGACAAAAATTTTAATTATTGGTATGGACACATTAATTTCAATATAATTTATTTTTGAGATAGAAAATCACCAACTAATTTTATATGACAAATGAACACAATATTTCATGTCTTTTTTGTTCAACGTTTAGTTGGGTTCACTAATGAAATTCATGGGTATCATTTTCAAAAGATGATTATACTAAAAAATTGAGGGATTATTTTATAGAATTTTAATAAAATACATTGCATGAGATTATTTATATGTTAATATTATTGACCCATGAGGTGAATTTATAGAGTAGTTTTGTGTCTTATAAGTTTGTGTGCCATAATACTTTATAGAATGACGTTGTTCTTTCATGGGTGGATCTTAATTTTTTTTAATATTATGTAGTCATTATGGGGTTATAAGTTTTCATAAGATATTAATGTAAAAATTATATTAGATTATAAATCCTTTTATATATTTATAATATAATGTACTAGTCCTTCATATGGGATGATTAATCTTTGTGACTGTTTTGAATTTTCAATGTTAAAGATGAACATTGATCTTTTCTCCAGTTTCTATAATTTAGAGTGAGGTTCTAGGTAATCACGGATTATTATCATCATATCATATGTATTATATTAATATAGTTTGTGAGAGTGGTATTTTATATGTGTTTTAAGTTTCATATCCATGAATTTATCTAGACTCCCATGATTATGAACTACAATAGTGCTCTTTACTTTGAACTTTTCATAATATTATCATGAAAGTGAGAAATTTTTACTCTTCCAGAATTATAAGATCTAATGATATATCTTATATCAATGTGATTTGAAAGAAATTAAATTGAATGGATGAATTTTTAGTATTACAATTACATTGTGATATTTTATATATAAAATAATAAAAATGGTCTCGTCGATGTATTTTTCCAGAAGTATCGTGGTGATTTTTATTGAGAGGATGAATATAATGAAATATTATTGAAGGATTTTTCAAACATGTATTTACATATAATAGAGGAATGAATTATAATTTTACTATTCTAAATGAATGTTTATATTTTCTTGTTTCAATAACTGTAGGAGTATCAACTTTTAGATCTGGATATGGTGGTGTGTGGAGATCAGGTTTTCTACAATGATCCGCCCAATTTGATGTCAATGGGAGGTCTGTATTTGGTATTATTTTAGAGGAATATTTTTTTATTAGTGATGTGATAAGTAGTTTGTAATTATTTTAATTTCTTGTATATATCATTACATACAATTATTTTTTAGGACATACAATGTTTTGAGGATTTATTTCATGTTATTGGAGGGTAAAAGTTATGTGGTTGAGTTCGGGACAAATTTATTGTTTGTTAATGGTTATAATCAAATAATATATTTTTATTAGGTATTATATAGCCATTATATTGTTATAAATAGATTTAGAAGACATATTTATTTATTTATTCACCTCTCTATCTCAATTCATAGGTGAATATGATTTCATATGGGTAATTATGTAACAGATGAATAATTCAACTCATATACCAGTGATAAGAGAGTCATGTGGGATTAATTCCATTATGAGGCCACATGTTACTGATATAGTTCAACATTAATGATCTCTATGAATGATTATATAAGTACGAGAGCCTCAATTTAACCCACAAGTGTGAATGAATTTTCAAAATTCTATTTTACATTTGATATATCTTAGTACATCACTTCATCTTTAAAAGGATCATTAAATTTTTTAGATGATATATAATCTAAACTATATTTTATATGTATGTATTCTTGATCTAAGAGGTTAATGGGTTAATAATTATCCTATTTTTGAGTTTTCCTCTATTATATTTCATTATATGCCATATTTTTTTTGTTTTTTTATTTTACTTGGGAGGTAACCTGTTTGGTGTTTTTTATGATTTTAACTTTTACCATTTTTTTAATTATTATTACCAGAATCATTTATTAGGTATATAAAGTAGATTCTTTGACATTAATCTCCAAAATAGTGATTTTGGGGTATTACATGTGTTGGAAGTTAGTTTAGAGGATATTATTAAAGGACATGTTTTGTTTTAGGTAAGATTACAACCGATATAAATAACATATAATGAATTATAACCAATTACCATAATTTATTATATAGAGGTTTAGAATAGAGGATTTATCAATAAGTGATTATATACTGATCATTTATCTCTTATTTATAGGCTTCTTTGTATACAATATACTATTTTTATTTGAAGATTTGGTCAAGATTATAGTTTTTAATTTTTAATTTTTATTTCATCCTAATAGGGGTGATTTTACAATTTTTTTACAAAATTATATTTAATTTATATAAGGGGTTCACTTTTTTATCATGAAAGTCAATGTTTTGGATGATTCCGAACGATCAGAACCAATTTTACAAAATGGGGTATTTCATAATGATTTTTTACTATATACTATTAATTATAAATTCTATTGTTCCCTCAAATTCCTTTTGATTTATTTTCATCCTCTCAACCAATGGTGTCTCTAGAGTTTTTTTTGATTCTATAAAACATTATTATTCATTTAATTTGTTCTTATCATTCATATGATGCTGAATTATCTATAATTGGGGTATTTAAACATAGTTTAATCATTGCATCTATTGTTTATATAAAATTAATGTGTTTATTTTAATGTTATTTATTATATTTTTAGTAGTTTAGTCAATTTTTTTATGGAGGGTTGATGTTCATCGGTTTGGTGAGTGACATTAGTGTGTTTGGTGGTGGTTGATTATCGGCTTCTTCTTATCTATGTTCTTTAATTATTAAATATTTTATTTTTTGTTTGGTATTCAGATAATTTCAATTATATTAATGTTACAAATATATAAATTTCATATCTTTTATATTTTTTAAAGGATTATAAAATTACTTATAAAACATTGTAATGGTATTGAAATTTCAAAATTGTTAAAAGAGACGAGTGTAATTAACTTGATTTTTTTCTATTATTAAATCAATAATTAATTTTTATTATTTTAAAAATAATTGTGATATATTTATTGAAGAAAATCTATATTATTTAAATGTTTTATTGTTGATAATATGAAAAATGTTTAAATGATTAAATGATTTGAAATTATTTAAAGAATAAGTGATAAAAATAAAAATTGTGGTTCACTATTTTGTTTATCGTGAATTTAGTAATTTACTAATCATAAATGATGATATTATTTTATGATATGATTATTATTTTATATTATGGTTTTTAGTATTCTATGATTGTATTTTCCCTTAAGTTGTTCAATTTTTTTTTGATAAATAGTTGAATGTTTCTTTGCTAATGGTGGATTTATGTAGTTGATATGGGAAACTGTCGTTGTTGTTGTGGATATGGTACTAATTATGTATAGGTTGTTGTGAGGTTTATTAATATAGATATGTTTATTCGGTGTTTGTTTCCTGGATATATAATTTGTAGTAAAACTATTTTATCATAAAATAGAAATGTATAATGCGAATGACTTGTGATCTATAAAAAAGTGAAGAATATGATATAAAAAAATTTGTAAAATTATATAAATTAGATGAAATATAAATATTGAGAATATGGATGAATGATTTTCTGAATAAAGTGTGGAATTTTTTTATAAAAGATAATTTACATGTTTATTAGGTTGTGTGAAGTTTTGGTTGAGGTTGTGATAAATAATAGTTGATTTTGTATATCAGGTTATGAATTTAATGTGGTTATGTAGTATATGGTTTTGTGGTTAAAAAATATATGAGTGGACAAGGATGTGTCTTCTAGGAACATGAGGTGACAATATTAGTGTAGAAGAGGGTGAAATTTACCATTATATACACATAAATACATACATACTTACATCTATATATATATATTATTTACATTGTATACCTACAATTGTTTGTATATATAGAAAGAAATCATTTGTGATGATTGGTTTTCATTTGATATTGGGATATGTGATTTGTGGGTTTTATTATTAATTCATGAAGTTTATGGTATACTTCTACCATGTTTGCAAGATATATTCTGAATATGATCAAACTATGTTTACATATATACTCATCATTATATTATATATCAAATCTTATGTTATTTATAAGATGGAGTTGGTGTTCATGATGCACATTTCTCACCGAATGTGTTTGAAATTAGTTTTGGAGTGGCAGCAAAATTAGTTGGTTTTTATTAATTCATTTCGGATACTTTTTTATTTATAAAATAAAAATAATTATTTGTATTGTGAGATTTATTTTATAAGATTATAATTATTTTTTAGTGGTTATATATTCAATTCTTATAAATTCTAAGGGATATCATGACCATTCTGTTGTTTTATACCCGTTGTACTAGTCACGAACAAATGACCTATTTTATGCGGGCATTGAGGGTATGGGAATTTCCCAAAAGAATGCATTCTTGGTTAGTATCGAATATGAGTGTGGCTCTCCTAATACTACCTCCATTAACTGTTATGTTTTTAACTTTCACAAAGTGTACAAAAAACATGTAATTCGAGGCATTAGACTTATAAATGTGAAGAATGCTGAAAAAAACTAATAAAAACAATATGAACATATAAAATAAATCCAATAATAAAAAATTTCAAGTTAATTCCACAAATATATAAATTCTCAAAAATTAATACAAAAAAATAATAAATCACTTTGTTTTGGCATCAACACCAATCACAACCTCTATATGCTAACAATGTCTAGTCAAATCCCCAACTTAATCCAATAAATCTATAAAAACAATATATAATATATGTATTTAATAATATTATTATATTTAGTAGGATCATACCCCCACAAATTATAGTTAAATTGTAGACTAAGAATACAAAATACATCATAGATAAATAGTGGAAACAACGTGTATTCTATCCCAAGGACAACTAAAAAATTATACATACAATGGGTCCCTCAGTTGATGGAAAAATTATAGGAATATTGTGAATTAAAAAACATATATATAGAGGTACACCACACGTTATTTTCCACTGACCTTGTCTCCCTCATAAAATAAAAACATAAGTCCTATAAATCTCATTCATTTTATATACAAATAACCCTATACCATCTTTCTATATCATAACCACAACTACATGCACAAATTCACATAACATATAAGAAAACATATTATAACCACCACCTATATACTACCTCATAACCACTTAACATAGAATTTGATAAATAATTAAAATATTTAATTATTAAAATTATACTTCTAATTTATCTAAAAATACATTTTCAAAAGTACTTAACTATTTATCATATTATCATATCATATTTTTGACTTCATTTATTTAGTACAACAAATTCCAATTTAAATTTTCAACTCTTTGACTAATTAATTTTAGAATTTTTCCTAACCCAATGGTAAATACCCCAATCTAACATAATTATCATTTATGTAGATTTAAATATATCACATGATAATAATTACCACCTCCACAATAACAATCCAAATATCTGATATAAATTAAATTTATCTATCACAAAAATGAATAATATCATCAAATCTTCCTATACCATAAAAAAATAAACCATATTTGAGCCATAACCATAACATCCTGAAAAAAGTATCCCCCGTAGAAAATAATATTTACTACAATAGGAATGAAATATAGTTAATCTGGCCTCATCAATTTTCTCTATTCAAGATAAAATTAATAACATTAAACAACAATTCTATTACTCATAAGCTTATCTATTACATTATTAATTTCAATTAAACATTTAGGGATGATTAATTATATAAAAAATATATGAAAATAGTATAACATTCATACACAAATAAATAGATAATATACTTTAAAAGGTAATTAATTAACAATCATATGAATGAAGAAAATATACAGTCATCTCATTTACCAATATCAAAATTTCTAATCAAATATATTATTTTTTATCCTAGTATAATAACACTAACCATTAAAAAATATTAATAAATATATATATTCATTGAAATAAAATAGAGATATTTTAATCCCATACCTCAAACTGAATCATCATTAATCATGGAATGTTTCAGAGACTAAACAGATATTAAAACACCACCAAACTCACAAAAATATCTCACCAAATCTATTAAAATAAATACTTTATCAAACTCTTCTCCAAACATCCATATAATATATCGCAGATAACATCCCTGACAGAAAAAATAATATTGAAATAATAGATCAGATGTGGAAATAAGGGGAAAATACTTGAATTGGAGAGAAAATATCCTTATAAGTGAAATGTAACTTGACATAAATAGAAATTTAGGAAATTATTGAAACTAATAGATTAACTAATGGTAAAGATAATATTAAACTACTTAAAAAGAATTCAAGGGAACACATAAATTTATGTTTTTTAAATGAGTCTTAATAAATCATCATCCAACACCCCTCATTATGATTTAATTGTACTCATCACACAAAAATATACAATATTCTGAATTTCATTTTTCAATCCTCTCCACCAACCCTAAAAAATGATGTTATTTATAAAATAAAAAAACGTAATCATCATTTAATAGTGATAACAAAACATTGTTATGTGAACCAACAATGGTCATCCCCAAGCTAGTCACTAGAGACAAACAATGATAAGGACCAAAAGCCTCTATCGGCTATCTCGGACGAGATATTAGTCTCGAGAATAAAATATACCATATTGGGAGTATTTTTCCCATAAAAATAATATTAATAAATAACTAAGAAAAAAATTTTAACATGAGGTGGAGAAGAAACAAAATCGATGTACCCCTATGTGACCTCGTGGGTCACCATCAATCATTGAACCAACATCACTCAATAGAAAATAACACCGAGCTGGATGTTCTACCAGAATCTAAAAAAATATAAATATATATGTGTGGGTTCTACAAATCATTAGTCATTACCAAATAAACTATTATGTATGCCTTATAATTTAAATGAATACCACATCATTATAATTTCATAATATGATGTATAAAAATATGGTTTTTTACTATTTTAAGGGAAATAGGTAACAACATAAAATTTGAAGAAAAAAACAACGTAACATATTTACAAATTTTTTCAATTAATGAATAATCATTCACAAAATTACTTATAAAAATAATATATTCTAAACAACTATATTAATATAGAAAAGAAACAATGATGTGATTTTAAAAAAAACATAGGAAACCAGGCAGTTTATAAATTTTAAATAGTACAATGAAAATATTGAGTAAATAGGAGCCAAAACCACTGGAAATCCCTAATTAGCTAAGTAATTTAGATACTATGATCCATATACCTTATTTATTAGTCAATATAGTCCATTATCATGCATGATCCTCTAGAGTGGTTGAAATCAATGTTTTAGAGGTCCCCAAAGAATGATTATTTTTTATTAAGTGTTGTAGTGTAAAATTTCTTGGGATCTTGTGTCATTACACTATTGAAATAGCCTTTATAATAGTCTATAGTAACACACATCGACATCTTGGGTTCCTAAGTGATCAATTTTTCCAAATCAAGGTTGTTTCCTCCTTTTCAAACTAAGCATAAATTTACTATCATTCAAAAAAAATTACCATGTCAAAGCTTTAAATATCAATAAACTGTTACATAAATATATTACACCGCTATCATAAACACGTCAAAACATAAATGAAACTAACCATTTATAAATGAAATAGAATTTATAAACCACTTCTGATAATTTAACATTTTTACAATTTTTAAATAGTATTGAAATAAAATTATACAGAAATTGTAAATGTTAAAAAATATAGGAAGACATGAAAAACATGGGAATTAAAATACCCATAATAACACCAATTATTCATAGAATTTACATAAAATATATAATTAATAACACACTTTTAAAATAATCAAGAAATTAATGAATTAAAATTAATGTTTCATATATATGGATCGTACCTCAAAATGTGCTGATTTTGATGATAGAAAACCGAAATGACCCTTATCGGTTTGTGGAAAAAAGATTTCCTCTTTTTACACTATCAAATATATGAATCTACACACACATATAAATATATAAATATATACACCTATTTGTACTGTATATATTCCCATCACCATGAGGGAAAATATATAAAAAGTATATATATCTACACACCTTACACAAACATAATTTTGTATGTCACCTTCTCCAAGCATTCCCTAAAAAAATACCATAACCAGAAAAATATTGAGATCGCTAATAAAATTTTTTCCAAATAATAAAATAAAAGGTTACCTTACCTGAAATTGATTTCAAACCTTCTTCCTTAAACTTTTGTGACTAGATTTCGCCTCAATAGGACCCAAATACCATTAAAAACAAGATGAAACAACAAAAACATCCCCAAATGGATTAGGGTTTGGTTGGGATGGGAAAACCATAAGGTGGAGGAGAAAATTTTTATTAAAAATGGAAAAAGAATGAATAGGTGGAGAATCAACCATTATCAGTAGAGGTCACACCCAGAATCAAAAGGGAAATAAGTAATTGCATGGGGAGGGATGGATTTGCTCTTGTTGCTGGGGAACCCCATTAGGAATCAATCGAAAGGGGCATGTGGAAAGGGCTATGTCATGCAAGAGTTAATTGTAAAGGGGGTGAATAGGTATAAAACATAATAATAATAACATTAATATTATTACTATTAGTAATAAATAATCATAATAATGAAACAACAACAATCATAATAATAAAAATAATAAAAATAATTAATCATTAATAATAATTAAATGTCAGAAATAAAAAATACAATAAATAATAACCTTTTTTGTATAATGTCAGGCTACACAGTTTGGTTGTATAATCTTACATACCATTCATTAACCTTTTAGTGGTCTCAATCTATGATCGAAAAGGTGTGACATGGTTTACCTAGACAGGTTGAAGCCTTTTCACCAAGATTTTTTCACTAGATAATTCCACCATCGAGGATGCATGGTTTGTACTATTATGGAACATGGATTCTCCAAATCATATTCCAACCATATAAATTATTCTATCCACTAAAACCAGTAATTTTTCCTAAAAATCACCTGAATAAGAAAATATCTAAAGGTAAGAAAAAAGTAAATAAAATAATATAAAGTGGTCTGTTCTGGGTGTGACTATTCTCCCCACTATTAATACATTCTACTCAAAGAATATACCAATAGATGAAACTTATCAAGGAACAAGGGATGTTTTCAATAGCATTCCTAATAAAACCTCTGCAACCAGAGGAATGAAAACCAAGAAACCACTTTCACTAAAAACCAAATACATTTTGATCCCAGAAAAAGATAGGAATACCATTCTAGGGGAACCATCTCACCATCCAATGAAACAATTGATAACTATAAAGTGCTCACCATTTTTGGACTCTAGACACACCATTATTTTTATGGAAAAGAAAACTCACAAATGTAGAAATAAACTTTAACATATCTATAACTTGTTCATATCACATGTCTCATCCAACCACCGGAAGAGAAGTAATCAATGAGACCTATAGTGGGTCTCTGAACCATTATAGAACCAACTATTCAGATTATTAAACTAAGATAAACACCCAACAAACTACTATAATACAAAAATGGGAATATTCAAGGAAATACAAAATAAGATCCAAACTATATCATGATTTATAATTTTTCAACAAAATGCATATCCAAACAGACATCACCGGAAACCAAAAACATTCCAAAAGAAGGATAACTATTCAATAGTTTATATTTTCAAGCCACTAACACATAAATCTATAATATAGTGGCCACCAAAATATCCCTACAAGATGTTTCAAAATTGGATATTCAATGGATGAATATACATAAAAATTATCCTCATTTACATTAGAGAAAAAAGGTTGGGTCAACATTCACTATAACATAAACAAATGGACTTCTTTAAAATAAAAACACCAAGATCTATTATGGGTGGCCTGATGTCTTGATGCATCTTCCACATAACAATTCATGACCTATTAATCCCTAACAAAATGTTCCTCCTTCGGTAGAACAACATAAATAACCCACTTCATATGACTCAGTCAACCGCTAAAAAAATATATTATCATACGAGAACTATGAAATAGGGACTCCTCTATTATTCGACCGATAAAGTAAGAGGACCTCCCAAGAACATCCATGTGAATTCTAACGTCTATAAAGGATTCATATCCATCACTCTATTCTGAGTCTGTGTGGGGTATTCAAATGGATTAACTAGAGAAAAACTCATTCATAGTTTTCCTCAAATACTATAACCTCCCCAATTTTGATCATTTAAAACGACTAAAAAATGACCATCAACAATTACCATAACCACCCTTCAAAAAGGCAATAAATTAAGATATTATAGAAACCATCAATATACTATTTAATGAGACTCTTTTGGGCGATACACCAAAAATAACAAGTAGAAAGCCAATTCAAAACACCTCAAAAACCAAAATTCCATATTTTAGTCTCAAATTAATGATTCACTGAAAAATAACACTACAACTAGATTTATAACATGTCAAAACCAAAATTAAATGAATTCAAAATCTAATAAACACCAAACATCCACTCAACAACTTTTTAAATAAAATTACCCCCTTTTTTGAAATCCACATTCATAAAAATTTATCATTATGAAGTTTAATATCCACCATTATTATTCTATAAATCCCCTAATATTTATATATATATATCCTTGGGATAAATCAAGAAAACAACCACACAATCCAATAAATATTTATTACCCACACACATAGGTCCCTAAATGTTACAGTTTATAGTATTACCGAGGGTTAAATAAAAATGTGAAAACATCACATTCTAAACTTATATTTTAAATCCCTAGCTAGAATTTAAACCCACAATTTATATGCAATAAATACCAATTTAAATTCATGTAATGGTTTCTAAAATTCATGAAATTTTCAAAACAACAGATTTCATTTTAAAAAAAGGTGGTTTCGTTGGATCAGCATGTATATTTAGATGTCACAATTCAATATGGGGTGGAGTGTAGGTTTTAATTTTTTTATACCTAATTGAATTTAATGAAAAAATATAAACAAATTCAACTCAAAATACCTATTAATGTCTTATAATAGTAACCAGATAGATCCTTGTGTCAGATGGAAAAATTATCATAATACATATGTTACGATAAGTATTCCACATGTCTTATTCAAAATTAATCGTAGTCCAAATTTTTTGATGATTTAATCAGAGTTAGCATAAAATATATTGTAATCAGAATGGTTATGATAAACATAGTAAAACAAATAATGAATTTATTATAAAGAATATATAATCATTATTTAATAAATTAAATGATCATAATCACAGAAATCATAACTATACATATTGTAATAACAAAATAGATAATAGAAAAATGAATACAAAAAAATTCACTTTCTATTACTATACAATAAAAAAGTAAAACTAGTAAACTAATTCAATTATATTCACCGACATAGAATGGTATCCAAAAACCCGTGATCGATTTCTCTTGATTTATACTTCCAAGAATTTATGTCTTACCCACAATAGGGTAAGCCCTTGATACAGTAATAACCCTCTACCGTGTTATCCCCACAATCCCTTGATCAAGAAACTGATCAATACCTTAGTATTAATAGGCTCAGAATACCTCAATCTATAAAAGATAGGCATAGCTGTATTCGTATACACAAAATCCCTAAATCATAATCACAATTATATGTGTCACACAAATCAATGCCATACATTGAAATTTACAATTATGTAAAACACAATTTTTTCAACTTATATACTTAAAATATTTTCACGTAGTAGTAATTTGATAATTATGTCACAAAGTGGCTTCAATTCAGAAAAAGTTCGGAACTCTTACAAAGGTCTTGGTACTTAATGGAATTCATCTCAATGGTAATATATGACTCCAAGGGTCATATTTTCAACTAAAATCTCTAATGGACTTTATCATCTTGAAAATTAAGGTTTATTTTCAAACTAAAAGAATTATAAAATTTTATAATTCATATTGAAAAAAAATCCAATGATAATATAAGTATTAATGAGTCTAATGATTTTATTTACAATATTAAATATGATTTTCATGTTTGTATGATACTGGATAGTGAGTAAGATATATAATAATTAAAGTGAATATAATATAAATCATATATCATGAGTAGGACCTAAATCATATATCATGGGTATGATAAAATCATATCATGCCTTGATATGATAATAATGGAATTAATTTTTTCTACAAAAGATAATGATTATTATAATTATCATACACATATGATAGAAATTGTAATGAAAAAATACGAATGGTATAAATTAAATAAATTATGATAAAAATATATATCATTTCATTATAAAAATACATCGGTCAAAAAAAGTGATTATGTATGTAAGAAATAGGTGTGACATCCAAAACAAAAGGTATAGATAAGTAAAAAAGTATTTTGACTCGTAAATATCCCCCTCTATGGAAAGCACAAGCCATAAGGTTTAAGTAATGATTTAATATGTAAGACTTGGGTCTAATAAAATATAATATAAAAAATTTCTATTCTTATTTAAAAACTTATACTTTTCTATCAGAGCATTAAAAAACATTATGAAAAATTTGTTAAATAAAACTAATTACCGATAATGTTAATAATCCCATTAGGATCATATATTTTCTATTGTAAGAGTATCTCACCCTTTATAATACATTTTCCCTTTATAAAAAAAATTCTCCCCCTCGATATGTAATACCTGAATAAATTATTAGAGAAAAAAATATAAATTAATAAATAATTTGATCATCTAGAATAAGTGAAATAATATTCATCAAAAAATTATAAAACAATAACTCAATTTATGTTTAGCTTATAATGAGATTCATTAATATATCATAAAAATACAGCAGGAGTTCAAGAAATATTTTTATTTTTCTTATCTTTTTTCATGTCCTTATTTATGAGGTCTATCACAGTTGTATTTATTTTACTTTATTCATTCCTATATTCTATTATCATGTCTAGTGATTCCTATAGGGTTATGAGATTCTATTCTTTTTCAATTAACAATTGATCCTTGTTATGATTCAAATATTCTTGAGATTTCAGCTTGTCTTACAGAGTAAGAATTTTTACCCCTGATCATTATTGGTATTCTCTTGTAAATCAAATAATTAATTCATAAAAACCACATGATTCTATAGATAAATTATCTTATCCTTATAAAAAATCATCATTGATTTAATGGAATTTATATTTTTATGTAACTCTATTAATTCATGGGGTTGACCCTCTTCTAGAATTTTCAAATGTTTCATATTTTGAGTAGTATCACTAGACATCTTATTTGAGGAAGTTGTTACTTTATTCACTAGTATTATAATATCTTCAATTGAATCCTTAAAAGTTTGATACTTCCATCAGTTTTATGTGTCCACTTCAACACTTTGTTATAGTACTTCAATTTCTCTTTAGCACCTCCTTCATATTTTTTGAAATCAAACTCATGTTTGATCAGTATTCTCCTTATAAATTTGACAGAGTCTGATATTTTATTTTGGTCATATATAATAATTTAATATTTCCATTAAATCCTCAGAAAAAATGAATGTCCCATTTCAATTCTATTTAGGTCTTGAACAACATACAGATCTCTTTTCAAATAGATAGTTTTGTTCAAATTGGAATCTTATTCATAGATAGAAAGATCTCCAATATGATTCTAGCATCTTCATCATCTGAATAATGATTCTGATTCTCATCAAATCTGGTTTCTTTTTCACTGTGGGTGATGTGAATGACATTCTCAGCATAGAATTTTGGATTATATTGATTCAAGGACACTTATCATTCTGATTATATCTTGTAGGATGTGTCTTCTGAATCCTTTATTGAAATTCTACAGGAATGAGACATTTGATCCTGACCATCATTTAAATTATTTATTTTATTCATCTTCTTCTCCCATTTAATTTGACTTATTTACTCTATTTATTATATTTCATCCCTATCAACCTCTTCCCTGAGATTTTGATGAATCTATATTATATCAGAGTCCCCTTATTCATCTAATTCATTTTCTTCAAAGACTTTATGTGGATCTTATTTTTCATCCACATTATGTTTCATCTTTCCCTTTTATTGGACATTGGGAATCTTTGTTTGATCAATAATGGGTTACAAGATACTTATTCAGAATGTTAATTTTTATGTTTTTTTTAGTATCTTTTCAATATCAAGGAAATAAGTCGTCACGTTTATCTATTTATTAATTTTTTGTTCTTATTTTAGCGTTTAATCGGTTTGGATCTTTTTGGCTAGATATTTTGTGGGATTAAGACCAAAATGTGGTCTCTTTATTCTCTTTCAGTGAAATTATTTCTCCATTCAGCTGCAATCTCATCAGTTACATTCTTTTTCTTATCTGTTTTAACAGTAGAATCAGACTTTTCCTTTCTATTTATTCTCTTGCACGATCAACACTGATTGTTTTGGGATTCCATGGATTCCTCCAACTATTTCTTTTGGTGTTTCTATTTTCTCTTCTTTAATATTTTTTTTTGATTGAGAATCCAAATACAATAATACTCTCTTAACTATATCTTCACTAATACAAGGGACATAAAAATTTATTATCATTGATATAACTTAAATAATATAGAACATTAAATTTATACAATGGACATGATAATAATCATTGGAATCATTATTAATGGACTTCTAATAACACATGGATTTAAATAATTTATGTTTATGAAAATTTATCCAATAAAAATTATCATTATCACATTCTCTAAAAAAAATGAATGGAAACATCTGTGAGAGGTAATGTTTTTCCGTCACCACTCCAAGGAAATAAATTTTTTTATATAGACAGATGTAAGGATATTGCCTACTGAAAAATGTTTGGTTTTTCTTTTGTCCACATGGATATAAAAAATGGATTGTTCGACAATGTACAACCTAAATGATCCACTTATTCTTCTGGAATCTTGTGAGACAGAAAAAATGCATCTCCCAATGATGGTACACCTAATAATTTTTCTTCTTGTTTTTCATATATAGCTAACTCTTTATCGCACAAAAAAAATTACTTTTCAATTATCATCATCATATTTTATTGTATTATAAAAAATCTTGACCTCATCAAAAATGATCTGGTCTTGATTGATATTGTTTTTTTTTTCACAAAAACAAACTCCCATCCTTGTAATTAATTAATTATATTTCACGATGAAGCATACTTATCCTAAAAATCTATTTTTAATTTATCTTCTTAAAAGACCATCATGTTTTGAAACATTTAAGAGGAATTTATATTGGATATGTTGTTGGTGATTAAAACATGTTTAAAATTAAAATCCACTGAGTACAGAAACATTTGGAATCTGAAATTTAAGGATGAGTAGAGCATCAACAAAAAGTTCAGTGAACCAATTTGGGACAGGGTAGGGGTATTTTTATATAAGAAAAGAAAATATGACTATAGAGATTCTAAAACTCAAATTTGATTGAGTTGATCCATATTTTTAGATAAATGAACTCTTATGTTTTATAAAGAAAACAAAAAATTATTATCATATTCAAGATAAATCCGATAATTATTTTTTTAACATAAATTAAATACCAACCAAAAAACGAATTCAATAAAAGTGAAAATTATTGAGAATTGTACCTATTTGAATCGTAGTAAGGAATTTCTTTCGTAATTGGATTATTCTTCGATATAATATAAAACATTTAAAAAATAAAATGAATTTAGTTTTTCTATGTACAAATATTTCTAAAAATGTAAAAATTCTATGTATGAAAAAATGTGTATGCAAAAACGTTATGTGTATGAAAATAATTTAATGTGAACAAAAAATGTGGGTATAAAAAAATTTTAGTACAAGATTATTTTGTTATAAATTTTTTTGGTTATGAAAACCATTGATTCCAAAGATAATTGTTACTAAAATATTTAGTTTTGAAAAATTTTGTTTATGAAATTTTTTTTGTTATAAAAAATTCTTTGAACTATCAACCTTATGTACTCCCCTTTTGATTTTTTTTTCATAATGTAAGGAGATGGTTTAAAAAATATATGCAAATTACTACATTATAGTTATCATTATTACCTTATTTTTAATAAATTAAATTCTGTCACAAGGTAATGGTTTTGTAAATATATCAGCATGTTCTTCTTATCTTCCAATAAATTTAAATTTCTCCAGAAAATATGGGATCATAAAAAAGTGATTCTTAATATCTATGTGTTTATCATTGGAGTGATATAAAATGTTTTAACATAATTATATGGAAGTAGTATTATTAAAATGTATTTTACTTTTAGTAAAACATATTCTATAGTCAGTGGGGGTGCGTTACATCCACAGCACATGAGCACAAAAACTTCAACTGTCACATTTTCAGCTTAAATATTGGAAAGTTATACTGACTGTTGTTTCTCAAAAGAATATGAAAATAAAAAATCACAAATGGAATAAAAACTTTTAAATTCACTTTTTCTATAAATTTTACAACCATAAAAATTTTCATCCATTTTTTAATTCAAACTTATTTCCCAATGAATAGAATTGTCATAAATCCATAGTTCCTTATAATTAACATGAAATTATTTTTAAATATTTTAAATAGTATTCCTTTGTATTTTATTGATTCCATGCACATATGAAAACTGAAATCATTTAGTCTGGATGACGGGCTAATAAGAATAGTAAATTTCCTATCATTCCTCTAATTATTGTTTGATTAATTGGTTTCCCAAAATAATCATGTTCAATAGTATTTGAAGAAATTATTATTGTACTGATACTTTTAGTGTTTTCATATCCATACATTCTAAGAATATCTTTGATAAACATATTTTGAGAAATTTGAAAAAAAAATGTCAACTCACATATCATACTAATTTGAAACTTAAATATTATATGACTTACAAAATACACTACTAGAAATCCTACACACACAACATATCTATACAAACAGTTTATAAAAATCATTTTTATTGGTCCCCTTTCCCAATGTTTTGTCTAAAAATATTGGGAAATCATACATTGACACCACATTTCCCAACAGTTTTGGAAAACTGTTGGGAAAAGTTCCACTCTTCCCAATGGTTTTGAAAAAATCGTAGGGAAATAGTACATTGAAGCCACTTTTCTGAATGTTTTTCTCAAACTGTTTGCAAAGCATCCACGTTTTCCAATGCTTTTGGAAAAACAATTGGGAAAATGTACATTAAGGCCACTATTACTATTGGTTTTCCAAAACTATTGGGAAAACATAAAATTCTTCAAACGTTTTTGGAAAATCATTGGGAATGGGTCCACTATTCCCAAAACATTATCAAAACTATTGGGAATGGCTATATTGAGAAAAATATTATGAATAGTTTTGGAAAACTATTTGGAAAGGGTGGGTACTTATACCAATGGTTCTAAAAACCATTTGGAAAGGCATATCCCAATAGTTTTGAGAACTATTAGGATATATCCTTTTATTTTTTATGGTTACATTTATCTAATATCGCCAAATAAATCAATATATAAATTATACATATATATATATATATCCAAATATATTCACAAAGGAAAATATAGTATAGTGGTAAAGTCATTGATATATATCATGCAAGTTGTGGGTTCAAACCTCAGATGGAACTTTTTTATTTATATACATATCCCAAAGGTTTGAAAAAGTGTTCGTATATACCAATAAAATAGTTTTTAAACTGTTGGGATAGGTATTTACCACCATTTTACTCCAAACCATTAGGATTGGACATTCCCCATGCCTAAACACCGAATGACATCCCAAACTATTTCTATCGGCTATACCAACAGTTTGGGGACCTATAATAATTGTTCTAAACAGATGTTATATGAAATTTTACCATTATTTAGAATATTTTTAGGATTTATTTGTTGATCTGTATATAATTTCTTCAACATAAATTTGAACAATCAAATTTTTTTTTCATTCTTTAAAAAATGGATGGATCAGCAGTTCCCTTAATAAATTGTTATCTAAAAAAATCATATTAGTCTATAATACTAGGCTCTAGAGGCTTGTTTTAGACTATATAATACTTATTTATGTTTCAAAACATATTCCTAATGTTTTGAATATTCAAACGATGTATTTTTTTAAGAAAAAAATCATCTTGAACATACCTGTTATGTAAATAACACTACACATCGATTTGAAAAGTATGAAAATAAGGAATATTAAGAAGGATAATAGGATTTGAATAGATTCAATTCTAGCTACTAGTGCATAAGTTTATTCATAATATATTCCAACTTGTTGTTTATAACCATCACCAAGATGTTCTTTATTTTTAATAGTGACTCCATTTTCATCACATTTGTGTCTGAAAGCCCATTTTACTTTTATTACAGATTTTTTGTTAGGTCTAGTAACTATGGTATAGACATCATTTTATTAGAATTCATTTAGTTCATATTTCATTGATTTTATGAATTATTCATCAGTTAAAGCATCATCAGACATTTTTTGTCCGAATTAAGATAGAAATTATTGATTTTCTACTTTATTTATCATGGAACATCTACTCCTTATATATTAATATACATTAATAGTAAATCTATCACTAGGATTATTATTAAGAAATACCCTATTTGGGTTTTGTTATACATGTTCATCAACATAAGTTAGAAAATCATCTAAAGTGAATATTTTAGAAACAATTTCTTTAGTATTCTCATTATTATATAAATATTCAATCAAAGGATGAATATCAATTTTGTAAACATATTAGATGATGTTGGTAGAGATTACATAAAAATGATTTTTTTCATCAAATTTATTATTTAGTATTTCCTCAGGAGTTCAAGAGTTTATATTAAAAAGTTTATATGCCACATATGTAGTGGAATAGCCTTATAAAATACATTAATTGGATTTGGGTGTGAATTTTGCTAAATTATATTTTGTATTCAACATGAATATTTTTCGTCGAAATAAATTGATGTATAATACTTTTTATTTTCATCATTTCCATAATCCCTAAGGAGTTTTATTAATAAATGGTATAATTAGATCTCAATTTATAGTATAGAAATAAGTACTAACAGAATCAACCCAAAAATGTTTAGCAATTGAGTATTCACTCAACATAGTTCTTATTATCTCTTAATGAATTTAATTTCATCTTTCAAAAAAACCATTTCTCTATGGAGTTCTAGGGGATGAAATGTTATGAGTAATATCTTTACTAATAAAAAATGTTTGAAACTAATAACAAAAAAAAATCCACCATGATCACTAAGAATAGATACCAATGTCAGGTTATTATCAATTTTGAATATGGCTTCAAATATTTTAATATATCAATAGGCCTCAGATTTATTTTCTATAAAATATACCCACATATTTATTTTGAAATCATATACTAAAATAGATACATAGTATTTGTATTCAATACTTCTATTTTTTGTTGAACTGAATAAGTCAGTGTTCACTAATGTTAAATTAGTAGTCATTGAGAATTCAGTAATTTATTAAATTCTTAACCTAAATTTATTTCCCTATTGAGAACGATCAAACACATTTGGAGAACCAAATCAATGTTCTCATAGATCCTTAAAAAGTATTTTATTAAGAAATTTATATAATATTCTATGGTTACTAATTCCTAATATACTATATCGTAATTAAGAATGATCTTCTATTTCACTATGTTATGGTAAGTGTTTTCTCTGAAGTTCATTTATGTTATGTGTATAAACATTCTCATTTTGATGGGTTGAAAGTGTAAGTTAATCCTTAGAATTGTGTACTATAAATATATCACTCCTAAAATTCATAATGTAACCTTCATCCCATAATTGACATATGCTTATATGGTTGTTACTACGACCATTATCAAATAAATCATTTGAAATCATATCTTTTCATTGAATAATAATTTTAAATATACATACAATATTTCATTAAGCATTGTATTTAAAGATAACTATTCAACATTTTATTGAAATAAGTTTTCCAAATAAGTTTTTTTACCAGTAATATATGGAGAGCATTCACTATCTATGTTCCATGTGTAATTTTTGTTGGTACTTACTTTATTTTCCAAAAAATTAAATAATTAGACTTTTGGATTCCAAAATTTCTTCGATCAAAAAATGTTAAAATTGAAATTTTTAGAAATCAAATTAATTTTTGAAAAATTATATTTTTGGAACCCTAAAGATTTAATTTTATTTAATGATAAATTTTTATTTAAATGGCCTCCACATCATCATTTTGTGTAAAATGGGGACCTTTTAGGAACACAATAATTATAAATAAAAACAGGTTTTGTATGAGAATAACCAATACCATAACTATTCCTAGAAGGATGAATTAGTTTATATATCTTACCAAGCCATTCATTTCCAGATGTAAAATTTAATAAGATTTTATTTAATGAAAATATTTTAGAATTTAGTTTTGTAAATAGTTTCAAAACCACATTAGTTATTGTTTCTGATTTGTGTTTTGTTTTTAAAATAGATTTCCTAGAAAATAATTTTTTAAATTCCATAAAATTTTTACCCTTTTAAAAATTAACCTCCTCACAGTTATTAGAAATATAATAAATTTAAAAATCATCTTATCATGATATTTTTAATGATTTGATCATTATTTTTTCAAAATTTTATTTCTAGGTTTTGATTTTGCAAATTTCTTATTGACATTGAAATTTTCAGTGTCATGTAATTATGATAATCTAGAAACATATTCATATAAAGGTAAAGTAATATCTTTTTCTCAGAAATGATAATCATCAAAATAAATAAATCAATTCTCATCATGATAGATTTAATTTAAAGACTTATATTTTAATGAGTCATTTGTGTGTACCATATCCATAATACATTGATTTGTAGAAGGTATCTAGGAATAGAGACAAATATTCATCTGTCTAGATTTTTTGATGTCTACAGAATTATAATAAAAATATCCTCTATTAGAAATCCATGAGTCATTGTATTTTAATATTGTTCTTCCTTTTAGAAAGTAATAAATTTTCAATTTTTTATCATTATTAATTTACTTTTAACCTTTTCTTTTTAGTTTGGGATAATTGGATCTTATGTGTTAGGAACTTTTACATTCATAACAGGTAACTTATGAATCATTATTTTCATTCATTTCCTTATTACTTTTCTTATACCCATAATGAAAATTATTTTTTTCAAATAATCAAGTTTATCCTTTGAGAAATATTAGATAATTAATTCTCAGAATTTTCTGATTCACTTTAGTGTAATTGATTTATCACTTTATTTTTCTTTGATTACTTAACGATATCTTCAAGAGTTTTTTATTTCATTTTATTTGAAGTATAATTACATGAAAATCGCCCAGTATTATTTTTGACATTATTATAATCTCTTTTTAATATATTACCATAATTTAAAAGAGTTTCAAATATATCATCAAGAGTAATATTAGTAATATTTCATGATTTATCAATTGTTGTTCGCTTTGATTCAAATTTAATGGCATGAGGTATATAATATGTTCCACAAGGATTTAATCATCTAATTATTTTTCAAAAGCATGTAAGATATTCCCAATTTTCATAATACATTGTTGTACCTTAACAAAAGGTTCTTCATAATTTCATTTGAAATCATAATAATCTGATCTTAGCTTGGATCAGATTAATTCAAAAACATTGGAAGTTTCAAAATGAATAATTTATATCATCTTCCAAATACTATTGGCTTCTTAATAAGATAAAATTTGAATATATATATATATATATGTATATCTAGTCATGGAATAAAGTAATTAATTTCATATAATTTAATTCAATTAATATTCATGTTTTCAATTATTGGTAAATACATTGACATGTTTTTCTGGAACGTTAGAGTCACCGGTCTGATTAACAAATCCGTGAACCCATGATTTGATCACAATATTCTTCATTTTGTATTTCTAATATTCATAATCAATGCCACAAAAATTGGTTTCTTGATGGATTTATATTTTCAAATTTAGTGACATTTAGTCATATCATCTATAAAATAATTCAAAAATACTTTTAAAAAATACATGTTAGTGTTACAAGTATTAAAAAAAAGAGTTTATCAAAGAAATTTAACTAACTAGAAAAAATAATGTAGGAAAATATATAAGTAGTGGAAACCTCTTATGATACCAAATGTGAGTATCTATATTAAAGAGAAGTGTTTCTAATATCAATTGTGGGATCTATATTTATATGTATATAAAACAATATAAGTGGTGGGGGAGAAATGTTGGTTTAAAAACATTTTATTTTAGTTGTAAATTAATTTATTTTAAAAAATTAAACTAATTCACTAAAACAAACCACTCTATATATTATTATACAAATCAGACATGTCCCTGTGTGTGATTAACAATGTATTGAAATTGGTATTTTAGGATATGTATTCCATTGGTTGTATTCAAAATTAATCATATTCACAATGTAAAGATTATTTAATCAGAATAAGTGTAAAATAAGTAGTAATAAAAATGGATATGGTAAATTGATGAAAACAATTAATGATTATATCAAAAGGTGTATAGATTTTTTATTGAGTAAATGAAATAATAATAATCATATAAATCATAATTGAAATTATTATAATCACAAAATAGAAAATATGAAAATATATATAGAACCAATTAACTTTCTATTACAATATAGTGTTAATGTAAAAGATGTAAATTAATACAATTCATTTAACCCAAATAGAATGGTATCCTAAAACCGTGGATAAAGGACCCTTGATTTATTCTTTCAATAAATTTTTTCTTAACAAGAAAATGTTAATCCATTAATATGAAGAATGGCCTATGTTTTTCTATCCTAAAAATCCCTCTATCAAATGATGATCGATGCATATATCCTCCTAGCCATGGAATCCCTCAATCCAAAAAAGAACATCATATTTTTCTTTATATCCACTAAATTCATCAATATTAATCACAATGATTGGCAAAATAGAAAGACAAAAATCCATTGAATGGTAATAGTGTGGGGAACAAGTTGTTCTCAACTTATACACATTAATGATTTCCCACATTGAAATATTTTAACAAAGCTCTGACAGAGTGTCACAAATTCCTCAAAAGTATTGAGATCATCCAAATGAACTAGTATGTATTAGCCTTTGTCCCAATGGTAATATATTCTCTTAAAATACCTAAGATACTTTAATACCAAGCACTTTAATAGTCATCCAATAACATAGACAATGATATAATTAAATATTGAATATTGAAATAGAAGACAATGATAAAATGAATTTGAATGAGTCTAATTATTTTCTTTATAATAGTGAATACAATTTAAATGTTTGTATGCTACTGGATATTGTGTAAGATGGAAACCATTTCTGTTTAGTTCAATATAAATCATATTTTGTGAGTATGGTATAAATTTTATTTGATGTGTATGATAAAAATTATATCCCTCATCATTATGATTATCATGGTAGGAATTGTTTCTGCAAAAACTATTGAGTATGATAATTATAATACACATATGAAATTTATTAAAATGACAAAATATAAATCAATGATATTAAAAAATGTTTGATAAAATTATATATGATATCATTTTCATAATACTTAGGACAATACAAATTTGTGATTTGGTATTTAAGAAAAGTTTTTTTACATCTAATATAGATGGAATAAATATGTAAAAAATACATTTGACTCAATAGGTTTCTATCATGGAAATATAATTTTTAACAAACCAAACACTATTTGGAAACTTGAGGGGAAATTCCCCAAATTAAAATAATACAAATACCAAGAAAAATCAGGGTAAAACCAATTGCTAAACAAATCAAAATCGCCAAACCTCAAAAAACCACCACTACACACAACATGGATGCGTGGTTTGTCCGGCCATTAACCAAACCAAGTGAGAACATTTGAGGTAATCGAAGGATGGTGAATGGTTTCTTCATGAGTTTCTATACCATGAACAATAATCATGAACCCCTCTGATTTCTTCCAAAACAACCAGTCTATGTCTTGGAGTTTCAAAAAAAAAACTCACCAAATCTCAAATTCAATCACACAAAATAAAAGAACAATAAAAATTGTCAATAACATCTGGGATCCAAGAACACATTTTTAGGTGAACTCTTCCTAGACCACCCTGAGAATTCAAAAATCATTCCAAATAGGTGGGGATTAAGAACCTACCCACGAATGACCACTTGAATTTTAATAATCCAATCTCAAAATTGATATACATTCCATAATAACTAGGGATATTATCCCTTTAATATCATTATTCATGAATAAACCTAGATCACCCAGAACTGGTCACCGTAGACAACTCACAATAGGGATCGAGAGGCATTATTGATCCTCCTGGTCTAGAAACTCATGTCATGAATAAAATATACTCAATTGGGAACACTTGACCCATTATAAATTAATAAATAAATAAATATGAATATAAAAACTCTAATTGAAAGTATAATATAAATTAACTAGACATACCTCCACGTGACCCTATGGGTAACCATCTACCGCTGAAAAAATGTTTCTCCATGGTGACCCAAACTATACTCTAGGTAACACCAGAATTTAAAAAAATATAGAGATATTTTTGTGTATTAAAACAGAGTTGGCTTGTCCAAAAAATCTATGAACTACTCTTTACCATTAAAAAGAAAACCATATCATCATAGTTTAAGAATAGGATATTTGAAAATAGGTTTTTATACTCATTTAATGGAAATAAGAAACTTGAATCCATTATAAGAAATATATTATCTAATATATTTTCGAAAATAATTTTTTAAGTCAAGAAAAAAATTAAAAAAATTATTATTGAGTTTAAAATATTTTAAAAAGTGTCTCAAAATGAAAAAAAAGTAATAACTCAATTTTATAAATGAACAAGGAAAACATTGGAAACCATAAATAATATAATTTTCAAATTTTACTCTGAAAGGAATGATTAATAGAGTTCCAAGAACATGTTAAATACATAGGTAGCTAATTCATTAGGTCCCTAAGACCAACATACAACATTGATATATAAATGTTGTTTTTTCTCATGTTTGAGCCTTTATAGTGGTCGATACGAAAGTTATGGATGTCCCCCGAGTATCATTATTCATTTTGTTAGTGTTAAAGAATAAGTATATCATAGGATGATGGGTCATCTCCTTACCCACTTAGTCATCTTACTAGTCCATAGAAACCCACATAGACACATATGGTGTCTTATGTGATTACATTTTTCAAGTCTTGTATGGTTACTCTTTTTCAAACAATAGATAATCTCACCATTATTAAAAAACAAAATTCCCATATAAAATATATATAATTTAATAATTCCATCAAGGAACTCCGTTACACCATTATGACACACACACACACCAATAAATCCTTCAAAATCACAATTTACACCCACATCAAAAATTATCATCAATTTCTGATAATTTAACATATTTAAAATTTTCAATCAATCAAAAAATTATATTTAAGAAAAATTATATAAATGTTAAAATTAGTGTGAAAAATGAAAAATATGGTAAATTCTAATACTAGTAATCACAAATATTTTCCATAGAATATACAAACTATTTACATAAAAAAATTGAACCACCCATGAAATTGAGGAATTAAAATTAAATGAACAAACATACAAAACCTAATTAAAACATACTTATTTTGATGATGAAAATCCGAAACCATTGAAAAATTTTCCATAGAAGGCAAATACCATATTTTTACATACACACATATTCATATATATATATATAATTACAGCTAGATACAGTGTAGATATTACTATCACCTTGAGGGATCATGTACAAAGAGAGTATATATATATACACCATACCAATGTATTTTTTTGTTAGTCACCATCACAATGGGGGTCCAAATCCTACTAAAAAATATTGGAGTCCAAAAAATTAAAAAATCGTTAATTAATTTTGGGCCAACGAATAAAATAGGAAGAAACCTTACATGAAACCATTGTCAATCCATCTTTCCTTAAATAGTCATAACTATAACTGGACCCAACATGACCCAAGGAAATAATAAGAAACAATAAAAACTATCAAAAATGGGTTGGGATTCAGATGTGTCTTGAATGCCTCAAGGGGGGGTAGAATATGACCAATAAAAATGGATAACTAATGAATCATTTAATGGTGAACATTTTCTAGTGAGGATCACACCTAAAATCCGATGGGAAATCGGATTCTAGAGTGAGAGGGGAGGTGAGGCATGCTGACTGGGGAGCCCCTCTGGGACCTAAGAGAAAGGGATGGGGGAGGGTCCAGGTCATGTGAGAGGTAAGGGATAAATGGTTAAATATTACATAAAAATAATCATAATAATAAAAAAACAACAACAACAAAAAAACAACAAAAAAACAAAAATAATAATAATATCATAATAAAAAACATTTTTTATAAATAATAAATAAATAAAATAATAAATTTTTAGAAAAAAAATTGGAAGGTTGCACGGTTTAATAGACTATGTGAATACTATTTGGTGGCCCTTGTCTAATAGGTAAATTAGGTTCCATTGATTACCTAGAAAGGCGTATAGATGTGTGCCTAGCCATGCACCCTCGAAAGTGCCACTATCTGGGCTGCACATATTGAAATCTGATAAAACATGATTTATCATAACCATAATCCAACTATGTGAATTCAATTGTCTTCCAAAAAGTAATAATTTTCATGAAGAATACCCAGTAAATAAAACAACTATTATTAAGATAAAAATAAATAAAATGAAAGAAAATTTTTGGGTTAGGGTGTGTCAGGTAGGGAGAATAACACAACATTCCCCATGCTCTATTAAATAACTTACAGTCTCACACTATAATTCTATTGATATTTTCCAAGTGATAAGACTATAATTAACTTGAGAAAACTCCTCATCTCAACCCATATTAGACAACTAATAATTTTTTAATGGTAGAGGATCACAATGTGGTTTTCATATCTCTCAAAATACTATGTTATACTCAAAATTTTCATTTAATGCTCACGTATAGGGTTATTCTTAACTCCTAAAATCGTAAAAAACATCAGTATAGTGGATTGAAAAAATTCAGGTCCCAACATGAATATTGAGAATAATGCAGGTAAATATATGTTTTTATATTTATTAATATGAGGGTCAAATTAAAAGGGTATACTAAATGATTATATAGATATAGAGTAAATGGATTTTAAGCATGATTTATGGGAGAATGATAATGGTATGTATCAATGAACAAATTTTTCCCTTAAAAAAATAAATAAAATATTATCTTTTTAAGAATAAAAAAATATTAAAGAACATTAATAGAAATGATGTAATATTTCAAGTATTATTTTTTTATGAAATCAATTGATTTAAAACCATTACTCACATTAATTTATTGTGTATACAGTAGCTTTCCAGATGCATTAGTTTTTACTTCAAAAACATTTTCCAATTCAATTCATCTTTGGAAAATTCATCAGATAACAATTATATAAATTAAAAGGCTTATATGAGTTTAAAAAATTTCAGGAAATTACTTTACTTATTATATTTCATTTATAGATGATATCCCCACTATAATTTTTCACTTTTAAATTTAATTTTTTTCAATGAAAATATATAAATAATTTATTGTTAGAGGAACTATACATTATCAATAGATGAACCCCATATTAATGAAATTTCATTATCTTTATCCTCTTTATAAGCTTATAACATTCTATGTTAATAATTATAAGGGTAATTTAATTGATTTTTTACTTTTATTGCATATGTACCATGATTATTTAATGTTTTATGTGAAAAATAAAGATGATCCAAATATTATATTATTGAAGGTCATCAAGATAAATATTAGTTAAAATTTTATTCAGGGTATGTGGATATAATTGATAAACAATTCAATTTATCATAATATGTTTAAGATAATAAAATTTATTTTTAGGTTAATAATAAATCATTTAACTTTCCAACATTAATGATGAATGAAAAGTAACCACCTTTTCACTAAATTATTTATTATTAATAAAAGAACATTTATATATTCTATTCAATGGTGTTATTTTTTATTCGTATTTCAAATCATTGAAGACACTAACAAAGATAAAACATAATTGATTGTCTAGAAATTATATGGTCATTATAATAGTAGTTAAAAATTGATTTTTGAAATTTTTTCACATTATTTAATTTAAAAATAAATATTTTAATATAATAGAAAATAAATAAATTATTTTTCAGATTTTTTTAAAATTTTATATATAAACAATATAGATAATCAGACTGATCTATCAAAAAAATTATTTATATAGAAAAAGTTCCATTAATTTATGTTATGTTATTTAAGGTTTATAATATTTTCAACACCATGTCTTCTGATATAAAACCTTATGATGCCTTGTTAAAAAAAATAGTCGTCTATTTACAGATTCAAATTAGGGTTATAATGAAAATTTGGATGATATTATCATGATAAATTGACAAAAAAAATTGACTTTTAAGTTATGAAAATATTTTCTATTCAATGTTAACATGATAATGAATAATTATTCATTATAAATTATTTCTTTAAATAGATCTTGATTGACTCATATCGGATGTAATAAAGAACATGATCCCTATATATATATTTTTCGAAAAACTCATGTATTATTTTATTGATATAGTAAAATAATGATGGGCTGTTGTTTTCGATAGAAAAATTAGGAACACGTATAATATGTGTGACAAAGAAAACATAATTTTTATAGTGAATCAAATCAATAATGATACAATGAGTTACATGTCCTTATATATCTCAAAAATATTACTCTTTCAAAGGAGGATGAAAAGTAAGAAGGCAAAGATATATGTTAATTATGGAGGTTTATAAACATAAACCCAATAAATAAGAAAATGATTATAAGATCCCATATGAAATCAATTTTATTAATATTTAATTGAATAAAGATGAATTAAATGATGCCTAATTAGTTTATGTATTACTATATAAATGCGTTGTTTTTAAATAAATAAAATAATATTTTAAAAACAATTTTTTTATATTATTTAATAAAATGTATGTTTTTGTATAGTATTCAATTAAATAGATATGAATCCAAAGGCATGTAATATATTTTTTGTAATAACCAATAAATATGTTGTTTTTATATAAATTGTATAAGATTTATTGTATTGTTTATAATAATAGTAAATATGTTGTATATTTATTACAGTTTATTTTAATAAATCTTGATGTCGTTTTATGTAATTAATTTTTTTTTTTAAATTATGTTATATCATTTATTAATATTTTCTGAAGGCCTGACACACCCTTATAGGTATAGAGATATTAGTGAATAGACATAATAGAGTAAATTGATATAACAAGATCTAGTAACAACACAATGCTAGACTTCTAACCACACTATATACAATACACCATTAACATATAATAATGATTACATTGATGATACATTTATTACCTCAATAGTGTTGGATATTCACTCCACCAATTATATATAGAGTGTATTGATAGAAAGAAGTAGATATTCTACCCCTTTTACCTAGATTTTACTTTGTAATTTTGTTTACCAATATACATTTTTTTATTTTCATGCCTCTTATTATGCTTTTATTCATTAGTATTTCATAAGTTAAGGATTTTGGGGAATCAAACAACCCAAAATTTTTGAAATAATTACCATTGAGAAGATATTTTTATTCAATGATTCATGGTTTTTCTTTCATAATGATAACCTCAATTTTTTTATATTTCAAATAATTTTTTAATTTATGTTTTAAAGTAATGAAAATAAAATTAAAAAATTAAAAAAAATCAACTCATTAGATGTTTATAATTTCAAAAAAATAGAAGATAGTGATCTCAAATAATATATATTTTACCCACTGAGAATGTTGTTAAAATTTAAATAAATATTATACGGTACAAAATATCAAAGGTAGAAAACCTCACTATAAATTATTCTTATTATAAGATAATTTCATCTTATTTAATTAATGGTTTTTTCAATAACCAAATTAATATATTTTCTCATTTATGTATTCACACATGATTAAACTATATTATAATATTTTATACTTTAAAAAATGTAAGGATTTTATATATGTTATTTTTAGATAATATTAAATTTTCATGTAAATGATTCAATTTCAAGACTAATGAAATTAAATAATAATAGATAATAATTTGAATAAATATCAATTTTATATAGTTTCATGATTTTAATTTAATGTCTTTATCAATTTCATAGATATATGATATGAACACTAAAATAACACCAAGGGACAAGTGAATTTCATTTGTTGATCATCATTACACCATATCAGATATACAATTTTAAGGTATTTGAGAAGATTAATAAAATATTTTAAATTAGTGTTAATATTTTACTGATATATAAATTTATGATATTTTTAATAAATATTTTTAGACAATAAATACTATCAAAAATGTTTTTATCAGTGATAAGAAGGCCAATATTAATACTATAAAACTAAATTAATCAAGGGACTATTAAAAGGGGTCCCTTTTATGAGCACTACGAAAACTGCATGCCCCTTTTAATATTTTTCAAAAAGGAAATGATATAATGAGTATTCATTTATCCCTAATTAATTCACTAATTAAAGGGTCCTTTATTAGTGCTAAAAGACTATGTTTATGATAACTTATTAGTAGTGATAAAAGTCAAAAAAAATATTTTTTGTGAATTTTTTTCTTGAAATCAGAGGCTATTCCACATGGATTTTATTAGTATACGATATCCTTTTAACAAATATTATCCATCCTAACCCTCTAATTTAATAGTGATAGGTGGATCCTACCCCTATTAATTGTTTTATGCACCTACTTTACATGCCTACACATTAGCATTCCTTTTTTCATTTGAACCTGAGACCTCCCCTTCATAAACATGATCCTTTTCCACTACACAATATTTTTTTTGTTCTATATTTTATGATATATCAATATATTTATATATATTGTTTCATTTTTCAATATATATATATATATCATTAATTACATATATAAAATATGATTTTTCTTTGTGTGTTTGTGTATGATTATATGTACAGACATATGTCTATTTATATATATATGTGTGTGTGTGTGTGTGTGTTATAGTAACCCTCACTTTTCATACATTAACATTACATAACATTTGTGGAGTAAATGAAATATTAAAAAATTAATTCCCAAAGACTGTACTTGTCTAGTTCTTTTGGAATCATTGAAGCATAAACACTAGTACATAATTGAGATACATTATCTTTTAATAGGTTTTTTTTCAATATATCCATTCTTAGACACATAAAATATCATACATAAATTCATAACCAGGGGAAGGAAAAAATCTCTATGATAGAATGCTCTGTAATGGTACGAAAGGGAGATATGAAAAAATAATTATCAGCATCTGGTTTTGTGGACATGATCCTTACAATAAATGATCATAACTTATATATCAATTATCATATACATGAAATATGTCAATAACATGGTCGTTCATATACATGAATCATAAATAATTAAATAAATTTTTCCTTGATATCATAATATAGGAATAAAACACTAAATTAGGTAAAACATATAAGTATATAATATGATTTACATAGTATCAAATGAATCACTTTAAAGATCATCTTAGTAGTATGGGTTTACTACTCATTCAATCAGTTTAGTCATGGTTTACACTTTATACCATCTGCCTAGTCATGGTTCACTCCCATGTCTATCTTAGTAGTCAAATGTCACTCTTATGTCCATCTTAGTAAATCACCTGAGATATGAATCTTTATCCAATGCATTAGAGGGAGGTATTAGTCCCAAGCCTCTCAAAATTAAATCAGGCATACATATTCCACAATATTATAAAAAATCATATAATAAAACATGAAATTAAATGGGTTTTATAAACATGTAATAATATCATATCCATTGTAAAAATACAGGATTCATAATAATTTCATCAAAGCCTACCATGTGAAGGGAATTCGTTTTACAAATAAAATAACTCTCGGAAGAGAAATAGGTCTCAAAAGAATCATTCTACTGGGACACAAACAATTTAATAAAGGATATGATTTTAATCATTGGATCATCTCTTAAAATTTAATGAGTAACATAAAATTATTTCATAATAGATACAAATTAACTTGGAATGATGTTTTTAATACATTTCTTTGGAAAAAAATTCCTTTATACATTAAATATGAGTTTTTAGCAACATAAATCCATTTCAAATCCTTTTTCATTGAAAACATATAAATTATTTTTAAAATGTTTTGAAAAATATTTATTTTAAAATAATTTTTAATATTATATATAAGTCTTCAAAATGTTTAGAGGTCTTTTTATTTGAAAATACTTTGTTATCATTTATTGATATCTTGAAAATGTTTTGATAATTATTTCATTGAAAATTCATTGAAAACTTATATTTCATTCCTAAATACTCATGGAAAAATATTTCATTTAAAATATTTTGAATACATATAAATAAATATTGGAAAAGTTTTGAAAACTATATAATTGAAAATAATTAGTAAATTTATAATGAAAGAATAAAACTGTTTTGAGAACTATTTCAATGGAAATATATTTATATTTATAAAAATGACCTGATAAAATTTTGAAAAAAAAATATTTTAAAATAATTTGAAAAGATATAATGAAATTTTCAAAATGTTTTGGAAATTGTTTCTCAAAAAATTCATTCAAAACATATAAATAAATATTGAAATTTTTTGGAAAACTATTTCATTGAAATAACATTGAAGTACTATGAAGAATAATTGAAAACATTTTTATAAATGTTTCTTTGAAAATTATCATCAAAAAAATTACATAAAAATATCATTTTAATCATGAAAATGAATTTTCTCATAGTTTATGGTGGGTAAATCTATACATGTCGTACGAGGTAAGAATAAAATTCATTTTTCCCAAAGAATGATAATAAAAATGCTTGATTGAAAAGATAAAACAATATTACTTTGAATATACTTGTATAATATAAAAATTGAAAAATTTATTTAATTGATTATAGGAGAATAGTAGAATAATCTTGGAAACCCTTCGTAGTAAACATTGTTTTTAAAAAACACATATTTCCAACCGAAGAGAAGGAAACGTTGGGATTTCATAAAATGCATTCTTAGATATCTTATTTTCCTAATAGTAGAAAAATTGTTCTAGTAAATGAATACATCATGAATATAAATGGGATATGAGAACTCATGAGTTGTCTTGAGGGATGGATAATAACATTTCTACATTTGATGAAAAATCATAAACAATCTTAATAAATAAATGATATTGTTTCATTAAAATCTTATCACTTATTAACATTGAACCATACTCCCCATGTTAGAACATGAAATTAAATGGGGAAAATCTCTTGAATTTAATGATATTAATGATATAATAGTTCACTATAGTATATAAAACTCATATAAAAATATAGGGGCATAATATGGAATGTTTCTCAAAGACGGTAAATTTAGAGAAAACTATCTTACTGATTTGGTAATATTTGATTCATAAACACCATAAAATCAATATTATCGAATGAATATTTAATTACCAATAAATTTAATAATAATAATAATTTAATATATTCATCATAGTTATACACATCACTGAAAATGAGTGTGTATTGAATAAAGAATACATCTTATGGAAATAAAAAGTGAGATGAAATTATTGTACCTTGTGACTTTAATGTAATCATACTCATTCAAGTCATCTTTATAATAAATATATTTTTATTGTACATATATTACCGCAACATGTTCTTATATATAATACCATATATGGTTTTGTTTTGAAAATATATTACCCTGTTGTTAACAATCTTATGTTATAGTTTCACTTCAGATAATAACCACTTTTTCACATTTGTATTAATTTGTTCATATCTTCAGTACATATAATTATATAATATTTCCATAAAGTAAAAAAATTATATAAATATAATTTATATTATTATTTTATTATAATCCTTAAAATATAGTTGTATGAATTGGAATAAACCATTCATATATATAGTAAGATGTACGTACACATGAACGTTGTTTCCATTTTTATTAAATTATTGAAATAAATAACAAAAACAAAATATATGTATATATATAATTTTTAATTTATTATTATAATGTCACATAAATCATATTAGTTCACTAAACCTATACTTAATACATCTCATGTAGTGTGTGAACAAATTTGATCGCTTTAAATGGGCGGTAGTACACAATTCATCAAACTAAATTATCATATTTACGAGAAAATGGAATGTAACATGATATATATTGTAAAATTAATACATAATATTAAATAGATAATTAATGTATCATATGAAATATATAAATATAATTTACATTATAATTTAGACCATGAGATGTGTTGTATTGAATAATATAAAATCATCGTTTAGTAAGGTGATAGTTCATCGCACACATAAATAGTTTTCCTGTTACCCATTTGATTGATGCGTTGGTAAGTGTAGGTCAACCCCCTATAATATAAAAATCATAGTATATTTAGGATACTATTTTTTCATAAAATAATTTAATAAATAAAATGGACGTGTTTGAGAATGAGAATAAATGAAAGCATCTTGAGAGAAGTGGTTACCACTTAATTGTATAACTCTTTTTGGTTGGTGCCAAAAGGATTCCATAGATTTATTTCTACCAAAATGGATGATTGAAAGAAAAAGGGTTGGATTTTGGGATGTTCTTTTGGAATATTTTGGTCAAACCTATGTGGCTTGAGAGGTGTAGAGAAGAAGTAGAGGTGGTGGCAATTTATAATGGAGGAGGAATGGAACTCTTGAAATATTATGGAAATGAGAAACCTCTACCACATTTTTTTATTGAAAATAGATCCAATAATAATAAAATTTTAAGAAAAGTGAATATAGGGTAAAAATATTTCCAAAACTGGATTTTTTTAATGATTACAGGTAATTTTTGGCTTTAAGGATATGGTTGAGTCTCATATTAACATTAATTTAACCTTAATCATTGCAATTAATTTTAATCACTTTGACTAATAATTTTGGTCAAAAACAATGATGACCTTATAAAAAATTATAAATTATTCAGGTCAAAATATGAAATCCATTTTTAGAAATTAAAATCTGAGTGGTGGATGAACGTAATTTAATATTATCCCTTTTAATGGGACTAGATTGGCAGTTTTTTAAAATATGATCAAATATTTGCCATGTTTTAATAACCAAATTTAAAGTGAAATTTATTCCAACAACCTATATTGGAATAATTTATAATCATATTTTCTGATTAATATTTTAAACCAAATTAAAATATAATTTAACCTTATAAACAAATTAGATGAAAATGTTGTTTTGAATTGAAATCCAGTATTTCTTCACTATTCATCAAAAAATGATGTTTCTAAAAAAATTCCCAAAAATTCACCCTATGATAATTTAGAAATTCAGTATTCATTAATGACATTTTTTTCAAATTACATTTAATTATGTGTCTAATGTTATTTTTATTATCTTTATCATAAGGGCATTAAATATAGTTCATTTGGGAATATATTATTTTTTGACCAATAAAAAATTTACCAAACACAATATATTTAATTATAAATATGTTTTATTTATATAAAAAAATATAAAAAATATTTTAAAATTATTTATTATTATTTATATTACTACATTTATCATCACAGTTACAATTGTCTCATTTAAATAAATATAACAATAAAATGGTGTTTTGTAGAATCCTATTATTGTGTTTAATGTACTCCTAGTCCGTGTTTCATGTAACATATGCCAATTCAGAGTTTCATGTAGAATATTCTATATTGGGGTTGCACGTATCATTTGAGAAGTCCATTTTGTGTTAAATGAATGTTTGAATTTGGGATTCGATATGAAAAACTATTTTCAGTGTCGCGTGAAATGCAAAGTATTAATAATATTAAATCAATTAAAAAAATCACTAAATCATATTGTTTTTTATATGTGAATATATAAATATAAATATTTATTTTCATAAATTATATATAAATATTTATATTCATATATTAAAATATAAAGATATATATATAAATGCATGGCAATACCCATAGAAATATATATATATATAAACATTATATATAAATAAATTGTATATGTATTTAAATATTCATTAATTTATATTTAAAATAAAATGGATATTATTTTTATTCATATAAGAATTATAAATTGAGAAGAATATTTTAAATGTAAATATGTTTTATTATTTATTTCTAAAATTAGGTTTTTATTTGTGAATCTGTAAAAAAATATGTATATATTATTGTATATTTGTTTAGAAATAATACTGCAACAAAAAAAATGTAAAATTTTAAATCCATGATATCAATAAGAATATATTCATAAAAATTAATCTTATTAACCATTGAAAAAGGGAAAATTCTTCACTAAAATATTAATGAAAATCCATCAAATGTTAAAAAAAATTGGCACTCCTCGATAAAAAAAATTAACTTTGGATGCCATTTGGGCCTTATTGGCTATGAATAATTTGAATGAGGGTTTCCTTGTGTCACTTTGGTGTATATCACATCAAAAACTTCTATTTGATATGTTATAGAGCCGAAACAGACCCGTGAAATAATATTTATGGTTGTTTCATGTTTGAGTTACATTTTCAACTTATTTTCAGTTTTTTATTAATTTCATTATTTTTTATATTCAAATTTTTATTGAATTATTTTTACAAGATAATAATTAATAATTTCATAATTTAGTAAAAATTTGTTAATTTTTTTATAATAAATTTTTATTATGTATGTTATATATTCAGTTTAAATCTCTATTTAGCCTAATCTTAAACATTTTTAATAATATATATTATATTTATATAAATATAAATATATATTATATTTATATAAATATAAATATATTTATATATTATTTTTAATTATTTTTTTTCATATATACCATTTAATAGTTCTATTAGAAAAAAGAGATGATAAGTGGAGGTGTTTATCAACACTTAATGAAATCACTTATAAAGGGATCCTTTTAAAAGGGATACAAAAAGAGTTGATATAGGGGGTAACTTTATCTATTCTACTTTTAACATTGATAAAGATAACCCCTTTATCTATGATTTTTTAGCACTATTGAAGGGTGACACTGTAAAAAATCCATTTTTGTAATAGTGAAGGGATGAAATTAATTCCTCACACATTTGAGTTAATGTGTTTCAATTAATAAGTTATTTGAATGGTACCATTTAATATCATATAATATATATATAACACATTAATAAATTATTATTTTAATTTTCTAAGACATTAACATTACAATTTATTCAATGGATGCATTTCATAATGTTTTATACCTAAATATATGTTTTGATATCCAAAAAAATAATCACAATGTGTTTAACCCTGCTATTTTCATAGGGATTTCCAAATTCAATTACCCATTAATGCTAGTAAAAACCATTAATATTTACCATTATTCCATTTCCAATCTAAAATTAAATAATAATTGGATGGATACCTTTTTAAATTATCTTTATATTTTTATGATGATGTTATTGGTTATGTTTTAGGGGATGATCATTTTGGTGATGTGTTGGAAATGGGTTTTGGACCATATCGACCAGATTTATTTTTTAGTGAATATATATACTTAATGATTAAATTAAAAATAATGTGTTTGAACCCTTTTAGTGATCTTGTATCATGAAATAAAGTCTATATAACATAGAAAAGAGCTAGGGATTACAATTCTCTCATTATAAATACTAATGATAAATCCACATCATTGTAGAATGAATTAGATTTTAAATTTCTATGGAAAACTGGAAATATTATTTGATTAAATATAAAAATTGATGAGAAATTTTATTATAGTAAATTTCATTAAATTTACACTAATATCATTTGATTTATATTTCCTATTTTAAATATATTTTTAGGATTTAGTAATAAATGACGTCATTTCATATTATTGTGATATAATAATATGTTCTAATTTTTTATAGTATGATATATTAATAATTAATATTTATTTGATCTATGGTTGATATTAATGTGTTACATTATGATAATATGTTATTTGGACAACTTTATGTTAATTAATTCTATTTTGATTATGTTTTATAGTTTGATGTTTTATTTATGTTGAATTATTATTTTATTAATATTTATATTAAATTAAAAAAAATATTTCTAAATTTATCATAAACTTTTATTTCAAATGAAAATTATATTAATTTTATGATAACTATTCTAATAATTATTATTTTGTTTCCTTTTTATTCTTTATATTTGTTTTACTATTATAAATAACAAGATGATTTTAGTTTATTTTAAATATCATATTCAAATAAATTTTTGTAGTTACATTATATATTTTTTTAACAATGTTTTCATGTAACAAACGAATTTAAGGAATTTGTTTAAATAAATTGGTAGTTTATATTCCAATGATTAATATTCTATGAGTATTTTGGTTTTAAAATGTAAATATTATTTTGTTTGATAATATGTATAATTTGTTATTCTAGGGTGTTAAATTTTGTTAAACTGTGTTAAAAGGTTTTTTTTAAATCAAAGTCTTATATTTTAACAATTATATACATTTTTATATATTTTAGAAATACAATAATATTTAGTCATGAAATGAGTCATGTTTTGTGGTTAATGAGTTTAATATTTAATGTTTTTTGTTTGATATTAAAGAAATATTAATTTATTTTTTATTTTTGACTAAATAATTTTTTTATTGATGAATATGTTTGAAATTAATGTGTAATTAATTACTATAATTATAGTAGCAGGTGTTATGGTGTAGATAATGTGGTAAATATGAACCATGAATCATCTTGGGAGACTGAAGGCATTGTTCGATTGACTTATATAATTATTTAGAAACATAATATTTCACATTCTATAAAATATAAATGTTGAATAATTTTTTATATATATTTGAGTTGTGTATAACAAAACACTGTTAATTTATATTTTTTTATTAGACACCTCAATTTGAATATTTTTTATTTTGTTTGTAACGGAATTTATGTGCATATATTAGGTATTATTCTTATTCTTCATGTTATCTATTAGCACTATTTTTTGACATCATTGTTATAAAACTGAAATTTATTACCTATAATATATACACAGAGACAAACACAACATATAAAGGTGGTAAAAACTAATACTATTATAATGATATCTTAATTTTTCACTAATAATGTAATATATATTATTTATTTAAAGGAAGATATTACTTCCACAAAATGAATACTATTTTTTAAAAATATATAAACACACATGAAATATTAAATAAATTCTAATGTATTTTTTCACAAAAATTAATAACAGAATAATTATTTTGTAACCCATGAAATTTTGAATAGATACACATAAAAAAATGAATATTAAAATTTTAATACTTTTATAAAAAACATGTATCCTCGTCTATGAATTTTCAAAAGATATAGAATCATCTAAAAAATTAAATACATTTGAAAATTAACTCTATCATATATATTTGTTATAAAAATTGAAAGATTCATTTTAAATAATATATATTTGAAATGTAATTATTTAAGTATTAATTGTAAATAAATATAATACGGAATGATGAAAAACATTCAATATGATTAGAAATGATTATTCCCAAATTATTTTATATATTACACCCAATGTATATAAGGAAACATTCATCACACTTGAATTATAATTATGTAACATCATATATATCCAAAAAATTATTGATAAAGTCATTTGAGTAACAATGAAACCACTCAAGAAAAATAAAATTAGAATAGTGTAAAAGATAAACAAAAAAGTGAAATCAATCCAATAAGAAACAATATAAAAATACATAAAATAAAATATAACCAAAAAGGTATAAATTTACATGTTTATAATAAATAATAATTTTTTTTAAAATATATAAATATTCAATAATTATAAAATTTTCACTCCTAAAAAAACATGGATTCAATGCTATTTATAATTATATTAGGGGGATAAATCCATTGTAATTTCTCGTAATCCCAGGAAGTCATCACGTTTTATTTTCATAAATCTATCAGTTGGTGAACATCAAAAGGTTAATATAAATTTAAATTATTATTTAAAATTAAATAGGGGACTTGATGTAATTAAATGGCCTTTTATTTTTATCTATGTCCAATGATGAGAAATAGTGCCTAAATTGTGGAATAACTAGGAAACAAACATTTGAAGTAAATATCATTGCCTTTATATTCAATAACAAAAAAGTAATGTTTGTTGACTAATTTTTATATATATCATAGGTGATATAATTATCTATGGAGGGCCAATTAATGATTGTCATCCATGGATTTGAAATATTAGAACTAAAATGTTGGTGTACTAACATGAAGTAATCTAAGATATAAATTATAAGATAATTTGTCATTTATATCTAGTGGAATGGATAACCCAACACCAAAAATATTATTTTCAGAAAAAACATGCACTTATATCATCTAACAATTTGAACTATCATATATAAAACTACCTATTAATCCCTATGAACTAAAAATACCATGAATCCGGTTCCTATTCATGAATAATTTTAATATAAATAATAAAATATTATAATTACATGAAACATTAAGATGAGGCATTGATATGAATTGTGAAACCACATACAATATATTGGTTACCATAAAACTGTTACATAATACCTAAAATGAATATAGAAAAAACAAATCAAAACTAAAATTGATAAATAAAAAATATAAAACAAATGAATCCAAAATAAATATGAAACATTTACCTATAAATTTAATGGATCTTATTTGAATTTTTAAGACATGTTTTAATGAAAGAAAATGTAAATTAATATAATGACCTTACTTGTGTGAACATAACATTTACACCTCCTCTATATCCTAAATTCTATAATTAAAATCAGAAATCTAGTAGTTGTAACTCATATTTTTCTAATAATGAAAACATAGATAGAATTTGAAATAAGGTAAATAAATTGGAATGGAGGATTAATGATATTGCCGCTAGTTTATGGGCTCAAATATCATTAAAATGGTGTAAATGTTTTAATATGAAATCTAATGATTTGTTAAACATGGGTGATGGATAGAATACTATGAAACTGTATACTATATTAGTGAAATAAGATGTACATAAAATAAGTAGTTTAGAAAATTTATAGTTAGGAAAATTAGTGACTGGATATAAAATAAGTAGTGGGGACAATAAGTATTGTGGAAGCCATAAAAATAAATGAATAAATATATTCCAATAAAAATAACATTAAAATTAATATAGGTGACACATACTATGAAATGTGATCATTTATAATATTGAATGTTCAAATAAAATATTCATTTATAGTATGTTTCTAAAAATTGAATCCCCCTATTAAATCATAAATTATGTTCTTGTAGAAAATATATACTATAAACTCATAAAAATCATGTAATGTGAAATGAATATGAAACTACATATAAAATAATTTAATAAATTAATATTATCTTTAATTATAAGAAATAATCTATTGACCATAACCATGAATTAGAGAATATAAATCCATATAAAATGTTTTTATTTGGAAATTAATTTATGTACATTTTATATTTCCCTCACACTAAGGACCATTTGAAAATAAAAAAATAGAGTAAAATTTATTAATTTTGTTTATAAATTTTTATTGTCAAATAAAAAATTAACATCTAATGATTATTAAATTTAAAATATGATTGATGAAAATATATTTTATGAAAAAATGTGTAAGCATATAAAAAACTATTATAAAATGATAATTAGAGATAGTTAATATTGTAAATTTATTAAATGAAATAGTAGTGGAGAGAAATTAAAGATACTGAACATTTGGGGAGTAAATACAATAAAAAACTAGAAATTTTAGTTAAAAGGAATTAATATAGTTATCATTTATGGAAAAACATGAAGTAAACGATGAATATATTATATAAGAGAAGACAGTTCTTGTCCAAATTGGTTCATTCGTGTAGTATCAAAAACCCATTATAAATTAATTTTATGAAATGTATTACATGGTAAAAATGATGTGATTGAGGTCAACACAATAAAATATTAAAAATAGATAAAGAATACTACATGAAATGCTATAAATAATGTCATTCAGTATGATTCTCCTATTTGTAGATCATATATTGAATAACTATTACATAATCTAATGTATAGATTCTTTTACATGATTAATAACAATTTATCTAGAATCATTATCTGATTAATTTCATATATTGGTTGAGAAATACTGGTAAAAAGTGTGTATTACAATTAAGAAAATCAATTTAATTTTTTTTGTAATTAATGATAGAGGGATAGAAATAGAAATTAATGGTTTTTATGAAAATTATGAAGTATTTTAATAAAGTAATGTATCATTAATAATATTAATTGACTTCCATTAGAAAATAAACACAGTAAAAAATTATTCTTCCTTTTATGTTTGAGTTCAGGAGAAAAATTTATTCAATAATAAAATTTATAGTACCATTAATGTTTTTTTAATTTAACATTGGTAGAGATATAAGTATTTTAATAGTAGTGAATCATTATAGTCATTTTTTTTAAACATAGGATGATGATAACTATGACCATAATTTTGATAAATCTAATTGGAAATGAGAAAAACCAAAATAGTGGAGAAATATGAACATAAATGAAAAAAAATAATTTGTTGATGAAAACAAAACATCTACTCTACGCACAAATTCATTTATCTTTGGGGGAGGGTTTCACTACATATTATAGGATGTAAAAAAATACTTGTGGGGGTGGTCTTCCCATGAAAATTGAAATATTCAGCTATAATTATAGGCTACAAAACACTCCCCCTACGATTGTTCACCCCTACCAATGTAAAACGTGTATTGAAACTGCCTCATTAAAAACATTTTTTTAAACCCCCAGTGGGAAAAAACTATAATTTGTAAAGAAGTACATTCACAGAGAATCATCTTATATGTAACATTGTATTACAAATTTTTTAATCTATGCGTACCTATATTTTGTACAATATTTCTAGAGAAAGTATTTAGTAGTTCCTTTGTAAATAAATCTGCAATGTTCTTTCTAGATAAGATATATTGCATATTGATATATCCATTCTTCATTAACTCTTGTGTGAATGATAAAATATTCGGTGGTATGTATTTTTTATGGCCAGTGATGATAAATCCTTCCTTCAATTATGTAATTCACCAAGTATTTTCTTCAAATAGAATTGTTAGGATATTATCCAAAGTATATCCACTTACAACATGATTGTGTTGAGTCATATAACATATCAAAACACATTCTAGATATCATTCATTTAATATTAATACATATATGTGATTTGAAGATGTAGCGATGGGATTATGCATTTGTGATCTCTATGATATGGTAGTACCTCCTACTGTAAAAAAAATCCAATTTGTGATTGTGCCTCAAGTAGATCAGATAGATAACCTGCATGATCAAAACTATCCATCTTCTTTCTAATTTATTATAATATAATAAACCCAAAAAAATAGTTCCCAAAAGATTACAAAAAATATTACTAATAAAATCATAGTGTATTTATGTAAGGGATTAACTAAATATTTCCAATAAATTTGTAGAACAAGATATATGTTGATGAATACAATTATCAAGATACATTAGTGCTTTGATAGAACTGATGTATAGTATATCAGGACCAACCACCTACTCATTTTTTTTATAGGGTCTAAATTGATATTTTTTTAAATATATAGAGACCTGAAATCCATTTTATTACTTAAAATATTTTATTTATCCATATTAAACCCCTTTAAGAACATTTTTTTATAATTTTACTGGTTTAAAAATATACCACTTGGCATATGACCAATTTATTATCCAAGTCAATACATGGTTTCTCATTAGTATATCATTTCAAATTCATCTTTTCGGATTCTAATTGGTACATTGCTCTCATTTAGAGTTCTGATGATATTTAAATCATCAACATAAACGGAAATGATTTTATATCCATATGTAGTTTTCATAATAAAAAAACATGAGCATATAGGGTTATTTACAAACACCTAATTTAAAAAATATTCACTTAAATCATTATACCACATACGCCTTGATTGTTTAAAATTATATAGGGATTTCATCAATTTAATTGAATATATTTCATTGGGTTCTGATTTTAACACATTGAGTATTTTGAATCCTTCATAGACGCTCATATATATATAATTATCATGTAACCTATATAAATAAGCAATACCAACATATGTAAGGAACATATTAACCATCATACCTACTATATTCTTGAGTATATATCTAAATTTATTATCATCCACAACATGATAATATGTCTTCTCACGATAAATTATATGTCTCTAATAAAAACCTTGTGTTACCAGACATGATTTTTATCCTTCTATCAGAATTTTTTTCATTACGCTTTTTCACAAGAAACCTTTTATATCCAATAGGTTTCACATCTTCTCATGTCAGCATGATATGTCCAAAAAAACATCACCTATTAGGTGAATTTTATTCATATTTCGTTATGCCTTTCCATTTTTTCCCAATCAGGTCATTTTTGACATTCCACAATACACCAAGGTTCAGGGTATTCACTTCCTATATCATGTGTCATAGAATATGAAAATATTTAATCAATATTTTCCATATTACTCTGATTCCATATATCACCTATAGTGGAATAATTAAGCTATATTTCATTATTTTCAATCCTTTTGGATTATTTAACCTGTGAATTCTCTTTATGATTCTTATCATATGTTTCTTCTAGATTACACGACTCTATAATTAGGATTTTAGTTATAATCATACATTTTATTTATTGAGGATTTATATCCCTATAACTAATTGGTCTTGCACACTTCAATAATGTTTTTTAGATTTCTGAGAATTATTATGTAATTGTGTCTTTGGGACATCAATTCTAGTCGATGAATTTATAACAGATATATGAGTTTTTTTTCATCTCCTTTGAATCAGTAAATAAAACAAGAAATTGATTTTATAGGTATTGACAATATATAATATTTTTTTCTTCCATCTCACACTACTAGGTGGGAGGATCAAGAAAAGATAACAATTACACATATTAGGAAATATCCTCCTTTTGTTTCTTTTCTCCTTATAATTATACGATCACTTCATCATTGATGTGACAATTAGTAAAACATGTTGAAAATACATTAGAAGTTTTTGGTTCTATATATTGGATTATGGATGATGATTCATATTTTACATATATTCCCAGAATCATTTGATGTCCCTTATTTTTAAATTTTGGGGGATAAATCGGTATATATACAAGACATAAATGATTATTTAGGGGGAGGTGTTAGGCTAATTTCCAAAATCCAATTGCAGGGGAGGGTATTTACTATATTAACACGGTCTAATGAAAATTAATGTCTAATGTTGAAATATTTCATGACCCCATACAGAGCTCGAATACATTGTTATAATTACTAATGGTCTATAAATAAGTTGGAGGTGTTTTATCGACGATTCAACTAAACCATTTTGTGTATGAACATGGGCGGCTAGGTGCTCCCAAGTATTCCTCATATCCATATAATAATCATTGAATGATTGAGAGGTAAACTCTCTAGCATTGTCGAGAATTAATTTTTTGATAAACTGATAAGGTATTTCATCTCTCAATTTAATTATATGTGAAATAAAATGTGAAAACACAACATTACAAGTTGATAGAAAATATAAATATGAATTTTTACTAGATTCATCAATTAATACCCTAAAATATATAAATGCCTCACATAATGGATGAATTAGTCCACTTATATATCGTTGAATTCTTTCAAGAAAGGATGGCATGTAAGCATTATTTTTAGCTAGAGATGGTCTCATGATCTGATTTCCTAGCAAGAAATCCTCACATTGATGTTTTCATTGTGGCGTGTTGTGCTGGACCATTACTAAATGTCGATGATAATTTGAATTATATTTTGTATCATTTAGAAATGAGGATGATCTGATCAATTGTAATAAAATGGGTTTTTATTTAGGTTAGTATCTATTAAATTTAAAGAAAAATCATAAATTTGTATCTAATATGGTTTCCAAATGAGTTATTAAAATTATTATGGGTTTCTAAGGCATGTTCAGAGCCTAGAACACATCGTTTTGGGGAATCTATATATATAGAATGGTTTTTCTATTATTGGAACATGGTTTGGATAACGATGGATATGAATAATTCCAGACAGACCCAAATAAAATGGTTTCCCACAACTGTGTGGCCTAACCATGGGCGTTCCCTTTCATCCTAGGTAACCATTCATTATTTGCGCACAGTTTTCCTAACCATGCCGACATATCATACACATGGCATTTTCTAGTAAATTTTAAAAATTTTCCCTTAATGATTGAATTACCTTCCTCCTTCTATATAATATATGTTCTTATAAAATTAACCTATTTTTTCTCATTTTGGAGGTTTTTGAAAACCGTATGTATGAATTCAGAGGTCTCCTTCAACCGAGATTTGACTGTTCTATATTTAAGCATGATGGATGCACAAAAGAATGTACTTAATTCAATAAAAACATTTCCTCTTCTCTCTTTCCCTTGACCTAGTTATCTATGTATGAGTGTTTTTCTCCTTTTCATGGATCTACTCTAATCCATGGAAAATCCAAGGCCAATATCGAAGGAGTATCTTTGTCCAGCCTATGGTGGGTGGTCTATAACTCATCCCTCATGATCATGGATTTTGGAATTGTCCTATGGGGTCCACTTATTCTATCGGGTGTTGGTAATAGAATTTGTATACCATAAATATAATAATTATTACCATATGGATATGCGATTTCAATGTATGTGACCAATGTTTTGTGCTTATTACCACAACTCCATCCATACCATGTAGGATGTTATTCTATAATTCTGTTTTTAGTATTTGATATGTTTGATCCACCATTCGGGTGTGACTTTTCATGACCCTTCAGTGGGAAAGATTTCATATTCTAAATTTCATTATTTATATTTTGAATTAGAAAATGTAAATTACCATGAATGGTCTCCACATGAACCGCCTATGTTAATTTCTTCAATTTATAATTAAATGTGAAAAATAAATTGGATGTTATACCAATTATTTGAATTGACCAGATTAATTCGGAATGATTAATAGGTTTCATGTACGTAGTACCCATTACCACATTAATGTAAGGTAGAAGAATGATAATTTTTTATTTAATATGATTTAAATGGAATTAATAAAGGTTTCAAGCTACTTTTCCTTGTCACACTAATGAAAGGAAAGGCTTGGACAAAATGGAACTATTGATTAATTATGAATTGATTAAAAATTAGAATGCTACATGACCATATATCACTAATGAAAGAAAATCATGAACTAATTAAGTATTACATGACCTAAAAATCATAGAGGAATGGCATGACATGAGCTTACATGGGATTCTAATTATAGAATTCAATGAGCACTCAATAACCCCATTCTGATTCAAGGATACAGTGTAATTAGGTTGAGACCCACCAATATCCCGATTCGTGTCTATTCTTCAGATGATTAATATGACTCTATAGGATGACTTAAATGTCATTAATGGATGCCTTGGATACACTCATATCGAGAATTGACAAGTAGGATTCATGGTTCAATCTCATCGGGCCCAATAATTTCTTAGTCCTGTTTTACCATAGATGAACTCATTACACTCAGTGGGCATCACATTATAGAATTCTTTGGACTATTCTCTTTGGATTACAATATTACCCCAATCCAGGATATAGTTATTACTCATTTTTATACCATTGAGGTCTACATTGACTTGTTTATTACTTGGGGACATCACTATTAAATATATTTATATGTTTCCTTTTCATAACATAGACCATTTAGAATTTATAACATGTTACTTATTTATAAAATAGTTATAATGAAGTAATAAATTGTTTACTAGTTCATACATAAGATGAGAGCTGAAGCAAGTACATTGGTATTTATTAACATTGTAGAACATTAATTTATATATGAATTCTTGTATATTGGTACATATCTATTACACAGGAGGAATGTTATAAACATCATTCTTGGTGGTCCATTGATATTTATCTTACACTCTCTCTAGGATACATCTGGCTCCTGGAGTAGTTTACACTGCTACATGTGTTTAAAAAAGGAAGAATACAGCTTAAAACACTTGATTTTTTTATTTAGAATGTATATTGATAGTATATGACTCATCCATAGGTCATGATTCTTGGGATTGTATTTAATTTTATTTAAATATATGTGGAACATGTTATGCCTGCTATCATGTATCCATGTTTTCTTGTTTTTTATGACATGACATATAATCTGTTCATGAATGTTATTCCATTTGTTTCAGTTATTGTTAATGTTGTCTCTATTTTCTGTTGTTCCTTATGTTTAATCATATTACATCAACTATTTACTATTTTCATTGTTTAAATGATGTTCTCTACTTTTCAATTTAGGTAATAGTCTACCCACAGACAGAAAATGGGATCCCACTACTAGTCAGTAGCCTCTATCATTTTGGCAGCTTTCTATATGTCCATGTGACCCACCAGGATCATGGAACCTGTTAAGTGGAATTCATGTCTAGGAAGTCACAAACTTGTATCAGAGGAGGTTCCATTCTTGATATACTATATGGCGAAAATAGATTAGAGATTAGGAATGCTACATACTTGGGCATATGTAATTATTGGCTTCACAAACCCATGTTTGGTGAAAAAATTACATTATATAAATTATAATTGTAGTTTATCTTTTTTTATATTACATATGAAAATAATTCACCATTGGGTGTCACATATGTTTGTACAGTGTTGATAATTTTTAATCTATTTGTTGATTTTATTTCATCCATTGCTCGAGGATATTATGAAAAATAGAATTACTACATGCATCATTATAGGCACATAAAATTATCATGTCATGAATATTTCCATTATTTATTGGTGAATTTAACTACTTTGAATTTCATGATATGCCTGTTATTTTTTAGTGATGTTCTGATAGATAGATTACTCTTTTATTATACTTGGATACAATGGATTGATTTCCTATCTCAATTCATGAGGTGTATGTTCCCTCGTGGCTTATGATGATTAATTTACCAAGTAAAGTAATTATTATATAAATAAATGGGTGGCGTTTCCTATGATTAGGTGTATGAGAACACATAAACTTAATATAGACATCAATTATAAAGTAAATCATGACATTATAAATGAATTGGTTTCATATTCTTATAATGTATTTTCAGGTTTGTGAAATGTAACATAGTGAACATTGAAATTAATAGTAATATTAAATGAAACTTATACCTATGAACCTATAAATACTTGTCTGTCTATGTAGGTAGTTGTCATAGTGTTCATTGGGTAGTGATTTTACTTATTTTCAACATCCTCTTGGGATGGTTTCTTTATTCATAAATTTTTTTGAGGCATGTTCTTGTATTTTTTATACAAATTCTTCAATGAAATACTCGTATTGTAGGATGACCATGTGCCAAATATAGTGGGATCTGAGGTGAAAGGCATACCATCATGATTTCCACTTTATTAAACGCCTACTGAACATGAACAAGGCACAGATGACCATGGTCAAGATAGTTTTCTATGTCTATTTATTTCTTTTCATGGTGATCTATGGATTGTACCTATGATGGATGATCTGACTCATGAGTTATAAAAGCAGCATTCTCCTACTTTATCAATGGACGGAGGTCCACAAGATAATGATTCTTGGATAGAAGAAACTTTATCTATCTCTGAGCCTCTAAGGACACCTCTAGAGTGAAGGGTAAAGATTTCAACATACATTCATTAGCATTCATCCAAGCGTTGGTTGGATGTGAATTCCCATACTGGTCATCTTTAGGGAATGTCTTAGGTTGATTTACAAAATACCTTCTATGATCAGTTCATTCCTCCAATGGGAAGAGCTGATAAAGTCATTGGGTTCATTCATCTTGACCCTGGTTCTATGTCAGTTTTTCAATATTCCGAATGTTTCATGAAGTTTCAGCACCTTTCGAAGCTTCTAGCTGGTGATTTGATTTCATGTGATGGAAAATTTAAGGATGATCTCCAGTACACTATCTATATATAGGTGAATGTTTTTTCCAACCTACTTTTTTTGAGATAGTCAATAATGAACTTATCACTAAGAAAAAACTAAGCAATGATAATAGTTCCATGTAGAGATGATTAATAATGCAATGTGTCGGTATTGTGGTTGTATGGGGTATCATCACTGTTTCTGTTGTACCATTTTACTATTTTTGAATGGAATAGAATATGAACTAGATCCACCATCAAGAGGAAGTTCATTGACTCTACATTTGGTGGGGATTTGGAATAGCATCAGTATGTCAAGTTGAGGAGTAGGTTTTATCCATGGTATCCACACCCTTGGTCACTAGTAGGGATAGTAGAGAAATTATGATTAAGGTAGCCCATCGATTACATAGGTCATGGAACAACCCATTTTAATGCACTACATCTGATACTTGAGGATTAGGTTTTAGGACCATCAACAGTACGAGGTACTATTCTTCTGGAATTTACAATAGTATCAACATTATTTGGTACAGGTTCCCTGAACTCTTTTATAATTTTATGTATTGTGGAGAGTCTTGGATTGGAGATACAATATCACTAGGGTGTAATGACCCAAGATAAATCATTAGGGGTATGGATAGAGGGCATATTCTAGGGTAGGGAATGCCCCTTGATGTGGGCAGTTACCCTTTTTTTAACCACTTTTTGTCAACAAGATTATCTTTTATATCATTCTCAGAATATACTGGTTGGTTCAATATCATACTTTTATAAGATTCTATCACCATATGGTATCGTATACATCACCAGAGGATAGAATTTATCTTTATAAGGGAGAGTGGGATGTCCAGGATGGTAAATCAGTACCAGAGCATCTTGGTCTAGGTGGAGTGATCGACTAGATTGAAAATATATTTATAGAGGTTCATGTTTTATGAAATTATTATTTCCCTCCAATAGTAGATTGTTTCAATGATGTCATTATTGATGATTTTTTTTTGTATTTCATCCTGAGAAATAGGTGATTTTTTCAATTGATATTGATACAGGAGTAGATCTAGTGTCAATTCATCAATATCGGATGGCACCAACTAAAGCATCATGATATGAAGCAACAATTATATGATTTATAGAAAAAAGTTTTTATATGGCCTAGTACATCCTCTTTTGGACCATATATTATTTTTGTTAAGAAGGTGTATAGAAGATTATATCTATGAATTGAATATAGATATTTGAACAAGCTGATAGTTGATAAATAATATCCACTTCCTCGATTATATGATCTCATTGACTATCTATAAGGACAAAAGGGCTTCACAAAGGGTGAAATGAGATCATATTGTCATCAGGTATGATTCAGACCATCATACATACCTTATATAGCTTTCCATTATAGGTATGGTCTGTATGAGTGCCTTGTTATTCCATTCGGTCTAACAAACACACCCACTATTTTCTTGGATTTCATGAATAGGGTGTTCCGCCACTATTCGGGTTCTTTTGTCATGTTATTTCTGGAAGACATCTTAGTGTATCCTCACACTCATAGAAACCATGAAAAAAATCATGAGTGAAATTTGAGTACACAAAGAGAGCATTATAATTATGCTAAACATGCTATGTTCGACTTCTAGATCGACAAAGTTCACATTGTAGTTCATATAATTTTGGAATCAGAAGAATTTATAGACCATGAAAGTGTTAGTGTTTTGGTTTCCTCAGAGAAGCCCAATAATGTGTTGGATATATATTTTTTCGTGGGGATGGATGGATATTACATGTGTTTCATACAAGACTTTTCCCACCTTGATTGACCTCTTACTACCCTTACAAATAAGGGTTCAAAATTCTTATGGAAAAGAGAATGTGAGAAATCCTTTCAGGATATGTAAGGGAGGCTTGTCTTAGCACCTACTCTAATTCTTCTAGAACCTGGAAAAGGATATACCATATTATGTGATGCATTAGGAATCTACCTAGGATTAGTGATGATGAAGGAAGATAGAGTCATTTGGTATGGTTGTCGTATGTTTAGGCCTTAGGAGAGAAATTACAAGACACACAACCTTGATCTATTAGTATATTTCTATTCCATGCATTGTTGAAGATACTATAATTTTGTTAAGTTCTTTTTTCTGTACATAGACCAAAATATCCTCAAATATATATTCTCTCAGTGTGAATTGAATCTCAGTCACTGTATATGGGTCAAATATCTTTAATACTTTTATTTTGATCTTGCAAATATGCTTCAGAAGGGTAATTTAGTTGGAAATACATTGATTTAGAAAACTCAAACACATGCTATAAAGGAAGCTGTTGACGAATAGAAGTTAGTGGCCCTCCTATCTAATCTACATCTAGAGTTCTGTGACAGTCAAGAGAAGAATTACCTCCAATACTTAATATTTACCTCATACTTCATTGAGAAGGTGATGGGTAGGTAGGTTTCATATCATTAAGGATTGGTACTCTATGAGAGTTTATCAAGATATAAAAAAACCTCCAGATTGGTCTCTGGACTTTCATGATATCCTATATCTATATAGACATATCTAGGTTCCTGAAAATATGAAAAGGAGTTGATAAAATACACTCTTTCTTCTAAGTGGGGGTTCATCTTGGATTATAAAAAATGTAGCGAGATATTTGATGCTTGTCCTTTTGTCCTTCGATGAAATGTGTAATGACCTAGAAATTTCGTTTATATTTTTTTATTAATATGGAATTTTAACGAGACTACAAAAATTGACGACAAGTGATTCCTAGGCCTATAGAGACAATAATGTAATTTTAAAATTTTTTAAGGTATGTTCAGTCAATGTGTGACCACAATTTTATATCATTTGAACCAGTGATCGGATTGGAAATACAAGGGCACCATTGAATTTTTAGTGCCAATATTCTCTTAGATGATTCTTAACTTTAACAATAAACGGTCAGATAAAAAATATAATTTTTTAGCTTTTTTGAAAAAATAAATAAAATAACTCATTGAGTTATTTTATTTCTTTTCATCCATTCAGATTTGGTTGTCTGCACCACTATATAACAATAGTTATTAAATTGGGGTAATTTAATGACTTTCTCCTCTCGTTGTGTAACAACAACTCATTTGGGATTAATGGTTCTTCAATTGCAGTTCATCAATAAACCATATTAATGAATGTATCATTGTGCCATTTATTTTATTCAATAAAACATTTGGCATGGGAATGGAGATTCCATGAGAGGAACCTCTGAAAAATACTGACAACTTTTTTCTCAAATGAATAATAATGGAAAAAGGATGACCATTGAGGGAATCGATCCATGGATTGATGAACAAAAACGAATGACTTTGAACATGGATTTATTCCATCATCAGTAAAGGATTACACCGAATACGTGTGGGGGGTTTATATGATTTACGTGTTTAATATCCCTCTTTCCCCATTATTGAATAATATAAAGAACACAGATCAACCGAACAATGAGTTGATCAATGTTTCATTTTATATTGTGGATGGTTGATACGAGGATTCATTATAGGGTTTTAATGATTTTTATTCTTCCCCATTTTTAAGAGTTATCATAGCGTGAATGAACTGATCCAAACAAGGCCCAAACCCTCCTCCGTTATTCATTTATGTGTATTTTTTGTGTGCATCTAGGAAATGTGGAGAGAAGATGAAACTAAGGACCCTGTAGTGAAGGCGGTGACATAGAAGGCTCGTAAACACTAACAGGAAAAGAAACGGACCACCAGAGCATCTCTGATAGCCTACTAAAGAAACCTTCAGTGCGGTACCACCAGCATGGTGGCCATCTGGGTGGACGAGCGGTGCTCGTAGGTGCCGTGGGTAGCCTGGCCATGGTGGTGGAATGGTGCGGCGTCATTGCACCATGCGTGGAGAGGAGAATCCCACTCGGGCCACATGACTGGACCAACGACCAACTCTAGCACACAAATTATGAAGGAGTGTTTCCACGCAGGCGCCACCAACTAGAAAATTGGACACACAACATCTAGTCGGTAATCCAGCAACCTGGATGAATCTTCATGGGCCCGGTTTTCCTGGCGGGCTGGACCCGCCGGCCGGGACATACCCGCAAGTCGGGCTGGGTCTGCCATCTAGACCGGACCTGCCAGTTGGTCCAGAACCACTAGTCGGGTGGAAGACATGGGTACAACAGGTTGTCTGCGTTTGACCTCTACCAGAACAGGATCTGAAGGGTCCTATTTCATTAAATTGATCATATCTCACAAACTAGTTTCCTGATTGATGCGTTGTTAGAGGCTTGGGGACCTTTACTAAAAGGTTTTCCTTTTGAAATAATCCACATGAGTTTTGGCCTAATTTGGGGTATGGCCGGGTTGGATCGAACTCGAATCCAACAAGGCCCTATTTACCATTTTGCCTATATCTTATAGAATAGACGTCTGATTGACGTGTCATTTATCACGTGGGAACCCCTATGAAAAGGAGGTCCTTCAGGTTATTTCATTAAGAGACTTCATGGATGTTGATATAAGAGAAGTTGATTGAGGAGCGGATTATTAAGAACTCAACCTCACAAATTACTGGAATCATATGGATGGGTGTCAAATAAAGTGAAACGCTCTATTGATCAGTATGAGAGAGACCCTTCGTGGATCATCAGTAGAGTGACCCCATGTGGATCGACATTATTGGGCCCCTCTGTGGATCGTAAATTTTACGACCATGTATGGATAGATAGTAGAGATACCCTTTATGGATAGGTAATAGTATGACCCTGTGTGGATTGATAGTAGAGAGACCCTTTGTGGATCGAAAATAGAGCGAACTTGTGTGGATTGGAAGTTCAGTGACCATTTGATGATAAAAAACAGAACCTCTCTACATGATAAAATGATCTATCTAAAGAATAATCATCTTTATTTCAGTTCTCTGCATTTTATACTTGGTGTGAGCTACCTTTTACATTGTGATGTATGATTGAGATCAAGAATAGTGGTTTTCCATTGTGGAATTCTGAGAGACCATCAGGGGTGTCAGGGTCCCTACTGAGTATTGTTATACTCAGCCCTGCATGGGCTTTTCCCTCACCTTGTTGTGTCTTGTGCATATGACAGACAACATGGATGAGATTTGGTGATCTAGATATAGATGGTCCTTAGAGGAGATTGATATATGTGTTTGGAGACAATTATAACATATGAAAAGTTGTATATAACCATGAGGTTGGATCCTCGGTGGGTGACATCCGAAGAATGTGTTTCCCCTTTTCATGTACATTATTTAGAGTTGTGCTTGTATACTCGATCCTTTACTTACAGTACATACAATTACTCTTAGTGGTCGTCTTTTGTATGGATGTACTTTTCCTTTTTTGTTGTGTTTTACATGTGTGGAGTGTGCCATATCTATGTGTGTACAATTTCAAAGGTAATATCTTCAAATTTTTGGGGTTTTCTTTTCTGGTGTGAGTCACCATCCCCAGGCCTATTGATGGTGGGCTTGGGCTAGTAATGAAATGGACCCCAAGGAATGGGTTGTCACAATGTGGTATGAGTAGGTGGTTGGTTATAATAGAATAACTAAGGGTCTTTATTTTCAATGATAGAAATTGTTTTGAGTGTATTAAGATCGGATATTAGTCAATGGGGTCCAGAGGTATTGTGGAAGTCTACGTATCCATACACAAGGACACAGAATTCTTTTTTTGACGTTGAACACAAAAACACTAGTTGTACGTGTTTTGAAATTTTGTTATATTGATCACTTTTGAGCCTGCTCACTAAGTATATCTTATTGAACATGGTAAGTCATGATTCTCTTTTAATATGTCTCTATGTAAACAGCCAGCCAGGATTCCAATGTGTGACCATCAGGACGGTTCACATAGTTGTGAGACTTTATTACAAGGACCATTTCCCATGATAGCACCTTTGGGTGGTGTCCCAGTTATATAATTTCAGGTTGGTTAATAGTTAATATTTGGGCTACCAATAGAAGACAGATGTAGTCTTAGTTCCTTACACGAGATTTAGTGACAGATACCCCTTATGTTCTAAGGAAAGCTAGATTCACATGCGGCTAAGGATTGTATTGAGGTGGGGAATAAGTTTCCATCTTTCTAGGGATCCATTATATTAGATAAGGGTCTTAACAGGGACCATTTTATGTGTCTCAACAACGAGATGGTATGGTTTAGATTACCCCAATCTAACAATGAGGTGACTTTTCTGTAGACAGAGCTTGAGAGATTTTCTCAGAGAGGGGTTCTCCTTTTATAAAAAGCTAAGGGGTATGTGTTATGAAGAGTTTCTAGACAACATATCGGTAGCTGACTATACGTCGATGTGTACTGACCATTCCAGGTATGTGATGAATACAATACAACTAGTAATTTAGGGCTCGGACCACCGAGTGATATGTGTTTAGCGACATCGGATCCAGGACTATTCCTCTGTGCATTCCGACTTATGTTAGGGTGCTAGTGAGAACCCTTATGGTTGAATGTTCTTTTGCTGAGCAGATGCAGCTAATGAATTCATGTAGTTCAAAAGTTGGAAAACAATTTCTTTCTGAGAGAAATGGAAGTGTAAAATGTTTCTAGAAGAGGATGTGACAAGGTAAGATGAATCTGTAGGCCCATATAAATTGAAGGGGTGATAGTAGAGCAGTAGGAGGTGGTTTACATTTTGACATGTTACAACAACCACCATAATGTGGTCCCCACTAGAAAAATGGAGATGAGGGATAAGGGAAGGAAGTAGTTGCATGTGTTCAAGGAGTGTGACCTAAGGGTGACAGGAATGATTCAATTTATGGTATATGTCTAATATTAGCTGCCATAATAATGGACATAGGTATTAATCATTCCTTCATGTCACAAATCGTGTTGAATATCTAATTCTTATGGATAAACCATTGACTTAATCATTATTTCTAGAGATACCTATGGGAGGAGACTCAATAATAACACTTATACTGATAGTGTGATCTCACCCATGAGGTGAGAGTTTCGGTTGGAACCTCTTGGTGGCAGCGTTGAGGTCTTACAATTATATCTTGGTAATTTAATGGTCATCCATAGTTTATGAAATTATTAACAATATATGGTAATATTATGTGGTATATCTATAGAGTTGGAATGGTATTTTCCTTGGTCAACCAAAAAGGAAACTCAGGCAGCAGGGGATAAACTCATTCATAGGAGGGTGTAACTGATCACTCTTGAGTCAGGTAGCCTTACCCTCAAAGAAGTAGGCGTTTACTGTTTTTAGTTTTTAGAAGTACTAGAATAGTGTAGGAACATCCTTTCAAAAGATGTTAATGGGATTACCTCCTTATTGGGAGTGGGTCTTCAACATTGGCGTGTACCCAGGGAAAACACTGATATCCACAACTACATATCAGAGAGCTCTGAAGGAGCTCCGGGAGTTGAGAGTTTAGATGAAGGATTTTTAGAGGAAGGGTTCAGTAATTCCCATTTTTGAGGTTATGTGTGGATTACTATAACTTAACCAAGTGGAAATGGATATTGTGTACCCACTACCAACAGATCAATGGGTACATTAATCAGTTAAAAGGGGTATCCATTTGTGTTGATTGAAAGGTTCTTTATGGCCTTACAGCAGTTGATATAGTAGTGATGGCTGGATTTTCTCCTGAACTATGACTTTGAGATAACATACACTCCTGGAAATGGAAACGTAGTGGCATAGAAACTCACCAAGAGGTCATGTCTAATGCTACAAAGTTAGGTGAATGGGAATCTAGTTGTGTTGCAGATATCCTTCGTGGATAGTGATGAAGCAGCATACCTTCAGTCTATAGTTTTCACTTCCCCACTCCTTTAGTGATTCTATGAGGCACATCTTGGGAACATTGAGTGTGAGATCGATGTGCTCCTATATCCTTAGGACATGCTCCTGATAGATTTTTGATTGGTTGGGTGAAAATGATCCTTTTTAGAGGATTTACCATGGTAGTAATGATGTTTCAGGTGGAGGTGTTGAGGTAGTTACACACATCCCCTTGGCAATACATCCTAGAGTGCCAAAGATGTACTGGGACATCCAGTGTCAGTACTGGTGGCGATGGATAAAGAATGCGGTGGACGATTTCACTTCAAAAAGAATCACTTGTCAGTATGTGAAGGCCCAACATCAAGTTCCAACAGGCTTGGCTCATCCATTAGAGGTATCATAATGGATGTTGGATGGTATCTTCATAGAATTTGTGACTGGGTTACCATGCACATCGAGGGGCCACATCTCTATCTAGGTGATCCTTGACCGACTCACCAATTCGGCCCATTTTCTACCCATCCGATATTAGGGTTTGGTAGAGGTCTTGGGATGCCTCTACATTGAGGAGATAGTACATCTCCATGAGATACCATTAATTATCGTTTTAGAAGATGAAACTTGTTTTACATCGTGGTTTTGGAAGGGATTACTGGAGGCATTCAGGGCTCAGTTATGCTTGAACACCATCTTTTATACTCAGACAGATCGTCAGATGGAGCGGACCATACAGATACTTGAGGACATGCATCCTGCATTATTCCTTGAGTTTGGCCACAGTTTAGAGGACCACCTACCACTGGTGGAGTTCAAATACTACTACAATTATCACTCCACCATCGGCATGGCACCGTTTGATGTTTTTTATGGTTGACCTTGAATATCACCTCTATGGTGGACCAACCTAGGGGAGTCAGCAATTATGGGTCCAGAGTTGGTATGAGCTACCACTGAGAAGGTGAAAATCATCCAAGAGTAAATAAAGACAGCACATAGTAGGTAGAAGTATTATACTGGTAAGATAAAGAGAGCCTTGGAGTTCGAGGATGGAGGCCATTTCTTCTAATGGGTCTCAACCTGAAAAGGAATACATGGATTTGGATGGGGTGACAAGCTATCTCTAAGATTCGTTAGACCATTCTAGTTTATCAAAAGAGATAACAAGGTGGTAAAATACTTAGCTCTTCCCCCATAGATTCACCACGTGCATAATGTTTTCAACATTTCGTAGCTGAGGAGATATGTTCTTGATCCATCACATGTCGTCAACTAAGGTGAGCTGGATATTGATGATATTCATTAAGCATATAGAAATCAGTCATGTTCTGAAAACAAATAAATTGGACTACAAAAATTGAAAAATTATTGAGTGAGTAAGTCAAAGAGGTAAAAATAAATTAAATAGTAAATAATAATACATCTATAATGATTAATCCGTAGATAGGGATTAATCTATTCCACACATCTTCTATATTAAAACTCATGACACTGGGGGTAATACTACTGAAAATTACGTCTTATGAGAGAAATAAAAAATACAGAGAACAGGAAAAACTACAACATAAATGAACATTCACAGCATGCAAAAGGTGATTTTAGCAGTGAAAATAATACTTTTTAATCATAGTTTTGATAAAGGGGTGACCCCTTTATCAGTGATAAAAAAGCGTTGATAAAAGGGGGTCCTTTATCTGCACTAAAAAAACACTGATAGTGGACCCCCTTTATCAAAACATTTTAGGGCTAATAAAGGCCACCCTTTAATAGCCCATTAAATGGAACTGATGATGTGGACCCGTTATTAGTGTTAATAATTGTTCTTATAAAGGCCTTACTGTATTCAATGTGCTTTTAATATAACAACACACCCAGGAAAAACAAGAAAAAACATGTAATTTCAAAAAAATCTATATATTTTTTAGGTGATAGCAGGAATACAAAAATTTCAACCCATTGTATATAAAAAGCACACTTATATAAAAAATATGAAAAAAAATTATATAATTACATATACAATTATTCAACAAACATTTATAAATAATAATGTTTCATCTTTTAACACCTTTGATCCCCTCTAAAAAATGTATACCCATGTTATCAGTTCTGAAAAAAATAATCTCAACCCAAGGAAAATATCATTCATTTATAAAAAAACAAATTATATTAATGTAATAGTATATTAAAATAAAGTAAATGTGAATATGAAAGAATACATTAATAAAATGTCAATATTTAATAAAAAATACACATTTAGTGTTGTAACGGTTACATCATCATTTATATTGAACTGAGTATTATTTATACATGTCACAAATGATTTATATATTGTTGTCATAAAGTATCAAAACAATTATAATGTGTTTTCTCTATTTGGAGTATGCCACTTGTTTTCTTTTTGAAATTAATTCCGATTTTAAATAATGAGACATTCTGAGTTTTACCATCCACACTGAGTGTCATATTGATGTATGACTGATTCCTACATGTCAATAATTACATATATATTTTTTTCCTTGTGTATAAAAACAATACAGTGATTTTTCTCATTTTTTAGTATGTTAGTTGGGGTTTTTATTAAAATGACATTTCAAACTGGAAACACATATTATGAGTCGTACCTCTCATATCGTGCGTAAGTTTGACATGATATTTAATCATTTATGACAAAAATGACTTTTAAATAATTTTCATTAATTATCAAGACAATTGGAGTATATTTTTTCATTTTATAGTGAGTAACATTTTTTGAACAAAAATGTAAATTTTAAATAGATAACAGACATTTTTAGTCATATTGGTCACACCATGAATTAGATTGAGGTTTGGTTGATTCATATAGGTTAAAAATGTCACATGGATCATTTTTATAAAGTATTAAAACAATACAAAAGTGTTTTACTAGTTTTCAAAATTCTCCATGTTGTTTTTAACTAAATTAATGTCAATTTTAATTAAAAAGAGACACTTTGTTTGATACTGGCCACGATTTGGATCATCTTGAGGTGTGTATTATTTCCACATGTCAAATGTGACGTATAAATTTTTTGTCCAAAAAATATATAAAAAGGTTGAATTTTTTTCTCTGTTTTCAGTATGCCACTTATTGTTCTTTACATAACTTAATTTCCATTTTAAATAAATAGAGAAACATTGAGTTATACTGGAAAAACATTGTGACATATTGAGGCGAGGAATATTCTTACCTGTCAGAAATGTCATATATGTCATTTTCATAAAGTATAAATATAATACTAATGTGTTTTCTCGGTTTTCTATTTTCAAAATGTGTTTTTGTACTAAAATGACATTTCAAACTTAAAACACACATTATGAGTCATATAGATAGTTCAATGCATCAGTTTTATTTGAGAATTATTCATATACATTAAAAAATGACTTATAAATTGTTTTCATATATTATAAAATCAATCAGAGCATGTTTTCATTGTTTTTAGTGAGTGACATGTTCTGAACTAAAATGTTAATTTTAAACTGATAATAGTCAATTTTAGTCATAACGATCACACCGTGCCTCCGATTGAGGTGTGGTTGATCCTTATAGTTCAAAATGACTCATGGATCATTTTCCAAAAGTATGAAAATAGTGTAAACACATTTTCTCAGTTTTCAACATGTCACTTGTTCTTTTTTACTTAATTAAATGTGAATTTTTAATAAAAAACATTTTATATTATACCGTTCACACCGTGCATCCTATAAAAGTGGGCCCAACTCCTATAGGTCAAAAATGACACATTGATTTTTTTTCATAAAGTATTAAACAATCCAAAATTTCAATAATTTTTCAATATGCCAGTTGTTTTTATATCTAAAATGTCATTTATAAATGGAAACACACATTTTTACTCCTACCAGTTACAGTATGCATCAGATTGAGTTTGAGTTGATTATAACACATCCTAACTGACTCATGGATCAATTTTATAATGTATCAATACATTCTAAATGCATTATATCCATATTTAGTATTCCACTTTTTATTTTTCTAAATTTAATGTCAGTGTAATAAAAACACACTTAAAGAAATTTTTATAACATCATGCATCATATTGACATGTAGTTGACTTTAACGCATCAAAAACAATATAGATATAATTATTAATAAGTATCAAAATAATTTGAATACATTTTAATAGTTTGCAGTATGTCACTTATTATTTTTACTATAAATAATTCCCATTCTAAATAAAAATATACAATTTTAGTGATACCAATCACATGCACATTTTTCTCAATTTGGTGTAGGTCAATTGTTATGATACCAAATATATTGACCCGGAAATTTCATACATACATATAAAATCTTATTTGATTAATATTCCATATATAAAAAAATGATCTATTCGAGAATAGTTTATGTTTACTGCTTTTAGAAACATGGAAACCGAAAGAACTAGTAAATAAGATTCTATCATTATGTAATTATTCCCAGAAACCCTCTTAGACATATCATTTGTAAAACCATTCATAATAAATGTATGATATGAAAAACAAGAATGGGACATCATCGATTCTCAATAAGTGTAAACAATGTAGACAACAATGATCATATAATGAAAACTTTCGCATAAAGATGATGGAAGATGATATTAACATTAGAAATGCATACCTAGCATATCTTGGATCATAATCATGGGTCATTTATCAAATCATTACAATTACTTCCTTCCGATTCACTTCACATTTCATGCAATATGGGGTTTACTCTTTTTCATGAATGGATGATTTTCTATGTTTTCTACCTTGTTGGAGATAGTTGAATAGAAAATATAAATTCCAAATATATATATATATATATAAACTAAATATGTTTTGGATAAGAATGATATGGATATTAACTTTAAAATAGTAGATAAAATGATGAAAAAATTAATTAATTATATAAAAAAGAAATATATTTATTCATAAACAAAAATACATGCTTTGACTCATAACAGCCAATTCATGTGTCACAATTCATTCCATTTTCTTTTTTTGTCAAAATTGAAACACTAAATTGTCAAAATTTATAATTTTCCTTGAAGATCCCTCCAATGCCTTTAATGGAATATGATAAATGGTGAAAATGAATGGGTGACAAGGTTATGAGGGAGTATAAGACTATAGAGTACATTGTTTCAGGAGTATTAAAATATTTAATTTAGATTACAATAATATAGTATAGAAAAGATTATATTATGAGAAAAACATAGTATATTAAAAATAATTACATTCTCATTGAATTCTCAGTTATAGCCTCAAAGTCCAATCACTCATGAGCATTATCAGTTCCGAAGAAACCACCTGACTCAATCAAAAGAATCGACATGTATAATAAAAAAATTCGTATGTGAGTAATACAAAAAATAAGTAAATCAAATGTAATTATTAAACAATTCACTACATTGCTGGAAGTAAAATATTTTTTCTATTTGTGTAAATTCAACCATCAGGTACGCTTCTCATTTGTTTCTGATCACATATATATCATCTTGTGATTATGGGTCTTTTCTACAGTCATTGTACTTCATGAATAATATAAATAAACAAAGGATTAATGAATATTTTAAGTGAAACTATAATTATCTTTGAAAATAACTCTTCAATGATGCGAGTTTTCCACGTAATATTTTCTAACTCATACATTTACAATCATAATAACATAATATTTTCCATTGGTTAGTTTTAGACACTGCATATACATTAAGGTGAAAAAGTAATTTGATTTGATATGGGTTTGGATAGAGAAATATTATTATATATACCCAAATACTGATCCAGTCAAGGAATATTCTTGGTCCTAATTAATATACCATGGCCTCATTCCATGTTATTCATGATTTTGATGTACCTCCCTTTCATAACAGAATCTTGATTAAAACATAATATTAATTATATAAAATTATTTTTATATCTAAAAAATTGGATGTAGTGTATTGAATGTTTAAAAACTCCATCATTTGTGGATGATTTCTTGGATATCCATGCATGGATTGCAAGAGATAAATCTTTGATGTATCTAAATTTATCGATATGTGAAATCAATGCCTTCTAAAAAATAGATAATAATAAGTAATAAATGAAATTAAAATATATTATATATGATTCAATTTTATATTTTTATCCCTACACTTTTTATATTAAATTGAGTCTGTAATTTAAAAATTTTATTTCGAAAAATATGACCAGACCCGCAACGATTTCATCATTTTTGTTGTTATCTATTTTAGGTTGTTTTTTAGAAATTATGTGACGACTAATGAGTCCAATTTTTTCATGGTAAAATCAATAATATGGTTTTCATATTTATTCCTTCAAAAAATATTAAATTTATTTAGTCATAATTAACATAGTATAAAAACTCTTGAAAATAAAATCATGAAAATGTACCTCATGTATACATTTATAATTAAGCCTCCCACCTAATCATAGTTGAGGATTTAATGTACACTCTCAACAACAATAAACTCTTGATATTTTTGTCCATACATATTTTAATAAAAAATAACTATGTTATTATGAACATATTTTATCTTTTTTATCCACATGAAACATCAATGATAGTAAATGAAGATATATATTGGGCTGGCTAATGGTGCTTTTGGAAGATATTTACATTTGGTTGGTCAATAATTTAGATGGTATTTAGATTGTCTTTCATTTTCACCTTTTCGTTGTCCATCTATAATAATTTCATCATTTCAGACCTTTTTTCATTAATTGTTAAAGGTTAATAATAAAAAATAAACTGGAAATGAAAAAATCTATGTCGACATGTTCTTTTATAATATGTGATAGCTATACGATGAATGTTCCTACATAGTTTTTGACCATATGAATTTCATCATCATGAATTGGAACAGGTATCTCAGTGCTTGTCTCATAGGATATACTAATTTATACTCCAACATGACCCATTGGATGTGTTCTACTATGTAACATATCATCATGGATATTGAACATTGCATGACTCACTAAAAGGTGATGGGTGAGTGTCGATAGGTTTAAATAATAGTCATTATCGACCATTAAAATATTAGAACATGAATTGTTTTAGTGTAGGTATGATTCACATTTCAAATAAAAATTTATTTGAACATTGATTACCTCATTTAATACATCTCTTTGAGAGGAAAGGCTCATCTCATAGTTAGTGGGGGGTTGGGAGGGATCTCCATGGAGTGGTTTTTCTTGAGTTTCTTCTTCTCATTTCCTCACCCATAAAATTTTCCATCATATCTCCCTTCCATAGGAATTATTTTTCTAGGGTAGTTATTCATTATCTCATTGATATTATTAATTCAATTTTATCCTCCTCTTATTTTTTTCACAAAATGTGTTTAGGGTGTCACCCCAAAACCCGCACCTCTGAAATGACCATACTATTATGGCCATTTGAATGCCACCAATAGTATGTGTTTATCTGGTACACATGTTTATGATTCCTATAAATATGTTAAATTAAAAATAAAGGAATGTATGATTTAAATTTCATAGGACTGGATTCATATTTCTTGTTTCGAGAAGCCTAACAATTTAAAAATTCAATATATAATTTTTGGCCCTTGAGAAATAGAATACAATAATTTTGGTATACATGTATTCATTCAGAGATCATACCAATCAAGAATAGAATTCATTTGGAATCATATTTTTTTCTTGAGAGATCGTTATCTTCAATGATCATGCCCTTCAAAAGAGAAAGTAGTTCTGTAAAATTAGATTCACTCCCTTTATTGCATGCTTTAAAATTATACACCTTCAGTATTGTTGATAATGCTCTATATGTAGTGAAACCAATATACATTAGTTTATTTTCACTTCTCATTAACATCTCAAAAAAAAATTGTGGAAATCAGGAAGTTCTTATTCAACTGTCAATGTCATTTCATCAATACCATCTTCATCATCATTCACATCTATAATCACATCATCGATTTGGCCTTCAACATTTTCCTCAATTGTAATCATATCAGATGATCCATTAAATGGAGTGATCTCCTAGCCACTAGCTACATTATCTTTTTACCCATGTTTATTCCATTATTAATAACTCTGATCTATTCCATAACAGATCAACTATTTTTACAACCCCTCAGACTAATTTTTCTAGATTAAAAACAACATAAACATGGACAAATGTTTTGATAAGGGTCATACACATGATCTTTTACAATTTTGATAAATTATTTCACTCCATCATCATACTCTTTTGTTATAAAATTGGCATCCATCCATTATTTATCCATATCGATCATATTTGATCTATTGATATTATTATTTAACCGAATAAATACACAACACATTGTTAAAAAAATAAAACATAGCTAAAAAGGTATAAACATTAACAATCATTCAATATTTATCACATATATTAACTTTTCAAAATGAAGGTCCTTAATTTGTGATCATACAAATAGATCAATATCCATCTCTACCAACTATTACTTCACTAGTACACAGAAATAATTAAAATGAAAAAACTCTCATCATTATACACCTTCATATAGAATAAATTATTAATATTACACTACATAAACATTAATTATACCATGAATTCATTGAAATTCTAGTTACACTATCTTGGTGTTTTCATAAGCGCAAATAAACTCCATTTGAGTTTGGAATCGAACCTCCTATTCAAATTATAATGAAAACTTCTAGATTATAGATATAGTTATCTACCAATGAATATATATGATGGAATATAATCATGGAAATCATTTGTTGTTGACATAATCCTTCATTGGAAACCAACCTAGAAACCACCTGAATTATTACATTATTTACATTATGAGATAAAATATAATTGAAATATAATACTTCTAATTATTGAAATACATTTACAAGAAGAGTCATCTTTCATTATTTCCTATCATCAACATTCTACTTTAGATGATAAATATAATTGTTTTATATATTCCTATTTCCTGTTGTTTAATTTTGTTATCTCAATTGTATCAAAATCATATAGGTAATTCAATTATTACTTTATTTTGTACTCACACTATAATAAGGCCAATTTTTGGACTATGTTAAATCGTAAAAAAATGAATATAACCCTAAATTACCAACAAATTCGTTATGAAGGACACTCTTATTGAGTAAGACAATCATACAACTAGAGGATACTAGCTAGTGTTTGAGATAAATAATGTTGTATACATCTTCTCATATTCCATAATTGATAGGGTTATCAAGCATTATAACTATTGGAAGAGGGAAAAAATTCATTTATAATCACATGAATAAATATAATATAAGTAGAAAATCACATGTCAACTCTAACACCATAACAATAAAGGGAACTTTTTCACATCCATGAATAAGCATCATGAATTTCATATTAATAATCAATCGCATACCTATGAGGGAAAATTCATAAATATAAATATCAAAAAAGGACACCTAATTTAAACTATGCATGTGATATTGGATTCAAATAAGGTTTACCAGATTCAATGAGATTTAAATTAAATACACCTTTTGTAGGAGTGAGGTCATGTGGGATATCCTTTGTGTTTGATAGAGTTAGTGACATTTCCTTTACATAGTTTATTTTTTTATCTACTTGTCTTTCATATACAATGTATTGGACTTTTTAAATCTATAAAAATATAAACATAAATAATTATGTAAAAACTGCTTTTCATATGCCGTTTGAAAACTATTTATAAAATCAAATTTGAAATCCCATTAAAAACTAATGATTTATGGAAATTTCAATTTAAAATGACATCACATTTTTTAAAATAAACCATTCAATTGCAAGTATTATTTCACAAAACCTTAATTCCTTTTTTATTGAATTAGAGGAAATATTTTTAAAGATATATTAATAAAAAATAATGAACATTTTATAATATATAAAGCAATAAGAGTTACTAGAAAAATATTGTATTCGGGAAAATAAATATTTTTTCATATAGTAATATCCATTAACACAAAAAACATGTTGAATTCCTCTTAGTGGGTCATTCCTTTGTGTCACGACCCGACCCAACGGGGCTCGAGTCGTGACTCCCCAAGCCTGCCTCCAATAGGCTAGGGGCTGGCGACCAGCGCCGAGTAGGATATCACACACATGTGAGGCATTAGCCTAAGGTACCTGTACACACGCACCCACAAACACCTCCATGCAATAGTGCAGAGATATAGAAACTGAAAAGTAAATGCATGCATACAATATATCCCAAACCAGAGTGCAACAGAAAAAGTACAAAGGGGAAAACAGTGACCACCAAAGAAAATTACAAAGCATGTCCAACCTGCTCTGAAGCGGGGAACGCTGCCACAAACACCCGCTGGAAAGATCCCTCGACACAGCTCCGGTAGACACCCCGGTCAACTCGCTCACAAAGCTACGCCTTCTCCAGGTCCTCCTGGGACTCCGTCAAAAGGCATGTGGTCTGCACAAGACACAAACATGTGCGGGCAAAGCCCGTGCAGGGGTGAGTATAAGCATACTCAGTAGGCACCGCAAAAACCCAAAACCCATGGGAGTAACTGAAAGGCAACAGTCCGCTCAACCCAGCCATAGGGAACCCAGACGAGAGAGAAACTCCATCTCATGACCATCCTCGGCTAAACACAACTAGTCAGCTCTCCTCAACTCAAGTGTATGCCCATACATACACCTTGAACAATCTAGATATACTCAGCTCACGCCACAATCCACAAGAGGTATCGACCTCATCACCAGCAACTGTCCCAGCCAGGAGAGTACACCACACGGACACTGTCATACTAGATGACACTCATCCGAGAGATACACTCCATCGGGTCCCAAATAAACATCTCAGATGCTCACCCGAGAGACCATTCTCTTCAGATAACATCACTGAGGAAACATCACTGAAACAACATAACCACCCAACTCCTCAGATAGGGGATCGCCACTAGGGTCTGCTAGGGGATACCAAGACCCAATCCGGTATACATAGCTCACAGATAGGGGATCACTCCCAGGGTCCGCTGGGGGATACCACGACCCGATCTGGCATACTAGTTCTCACAGAAAGGGGATCACACCCAGGATCCACTGGGGGATACCACAACCCGATCTGGTGCTCGACAGAAGCTCTACACTCAGATAGAGGATCATCGTCCATATAAAGATGGTCACGATGATACCAGAAGCCTATCTGGTACAACTCGCGATGTAGGGGATCGAACCGACGATTCCACAACAAAACCGAAACCACGCGCTGAGTAGGGGATCACATAACCAACGATACCACAACCCTATCGACACCAAGCACTGAGTAGGGTATCGTATAACCAATGATACCACAACCCTACTATAAACTTCATTATGAGTAGGGGATCTTATACCCGACGATGCCACAACCCTACTGGGAAAGACCCACCGCGTAGGGGATCATATTCCCGATGATGCCACATACCCTACGAGGTTAACCTGCTAGATAGGGGATCGCTGCCCGTGAATAAGTGGTCACAACGATACCAAGAACCCGATCCAGGGTAAAGATGCAAGAGGATCAACTCCGGGCCCGCCGGAGGGATTCCACAACTCTAACAGTTAAAATATCTCATCGAGAGGATCACAAACCCATACGAAGGTTGTGATGCCACATGAACCCTCGTAGGAACGAACCAAGGGATCACCCTCAACCACTGCTGGTCCATACATGGCTAACCCAAGCGACCTGCCACAACGTCACACTGCGCACCTCCTAGGACAAAACCGAGGCCACCATCGCGTTCCACGGAGAAAAACACGCTGGATAGGCTGTTTACTCGCCCGAAACGGAGCACCGGTGAAAAAGGCACTATTCTCCTTAGCAAGCTCGTGCGGGGTGCACACAACGATCCCGAAACCCATCGAGCAGATCACACCACGGCGATCCCCTCGGAAAAACAAGTGGAATCGACTACTCGATCGTCAGAAACGGACACCGGGTGAAAAAGGAACTATTCAGCGAAGGCCAGCTCGGGTGGGGCCCACGCCTTGATTCCGAAACTAATCGAATGGATCGCACCATTGCGATCCTCTCAGAAAAACACACAGGATTGACTATTCATCCGCTAAAATCGGTCTCCTGGTGCAAAAGCTGCATTTCTCCGCAAACGCCAAAACCCAACCTCGTGGGGCCCACACCCGTTCATAGCCCCAACACCCAGAAACCATCTCAAAAAGTCTGTTGTACCATCAGGGTCTCAACGCCGCTGACGACACGTCAATCGGACGCTCCGGGTAGAAGTTACAACGACCCGAAGTCGTAAAATAATAAAATATTATTATTTTATACGACGTTTCTAACTCTTGGGCCATGATCCTGAACCCTTAAACCCTCAAAGTGAGTTCCAAAGGTCCGTCTCGATGCAAGGAGCGTGTCGCCACAAACGGCTCGCAAATCGGAGGTACGGTTTGCGAGTTACGAGGGTTTAAAGAACCCCCGGAAAATCCTGGCCGGACCACCGCCAGCCTCGTTGGAAACCACCGCGCCGTCGCCCGATTCCGCCGCGCCGCCACTGCCACCATCGGAAACCGCCGCCGCGCCATCGCCGGATTCCTCCATGGTCACCGCTCATCGTCGCCGGAAAACCGGGTATCGTCGGAAAACTTATGGGAGCCACCGGGAGCACCCCGGTGCTCCAAATTCAGATCCGAAACATGTTTTGGAAAGATCGAGACTCGAACTATACAACCCTTACAAAAAATTTGAAGGAAAACAATAAAAAAATGGGATCCGGGATTGTAAAAATCAAACCGCCTACCACGCGGGGGAAACGCCGACGTTCTACCTTAGATCCGCGCTCTAGTGCTTCCACTACGCACTCATGGAACATCCGCCGTTGAATTCCGAGCTCGTGGGCGCTTAGTTTGCTTGATTCGGCGGAGCGGCGGTGAAAACGGCGAAGAAAATCGAGAGGAACGATAGGGGGGAGCTGATATTTATATCAGCCGCCCGCCGACGCCAAACCCGCCTCGGACCCGACGCCCGATGCGAACAAAGGTATGGTCACCCCTAGGGTAAACACGTCGTTCTGAACGCAATGGAAGACTCAGATTTTCAATCTAAGACTCTGTTCAGATGTTATTCGAGCCGACTCTTGCACATTTACTTCACTACTAATTTACGAAAATGCCCCTGGTGGCGTTTCTCACCGCAGGCCCGCGCCCGGAAAGTTTACACCTCTCCTAGGGTAAACGGCACGTTCTGGACGCAACAGTGCCCTCATATTCCCATTCTGAGCTACCGTTTAAGAGATATCACACCCCCACCACGTGCATAGCATAAAAAAACTTAATATTTTTATAAAATTAATTCCGGGCACACCGGGCCTCGGAATCGCACGCCGTCTTCGCGCCTAGCTCTGGAATTATTTGTAGAAATATTCCAAAGTCTGACAGGACCAAAAACCCGAGTCGCTAATCTTTGGACCATTCCACTTAGAGATCACCAAGATTGAACTTCATGATAATTTGTATCAATTCCATGTGAGACACCATAACATGATATTCTACCATCATATTGATTATGTATGATAGTTGTATCTAGAGTATATGAAATATTGATTTAATTATATCTTTATAGAATATCAATGTTCTCATTGTATTGGGAAAATATTATTACCTATTAATGTGAATAATATTCCAAGGAAGTTATGAAATTATTGTTAAAAAGAATAATATTAACTATGTGATATATATATACATATATTGGAATTCTGTATCTATATAGACGTCATCAAGGGGACATAGTGGAATCATAGGTGCTTGAAACACAATTATGATGGTTATCAACATTTATTTTGTAATTATTCATTGATTGAATGATCATGAATCTTTTATTATGAGATACAGATTTATTTTTATTCTTAGTATATAATTTATTGAGATGTTGAGGCTGATTTTCTATAACATATTAATGAGGGATTATGTGTTGGGTTATTCGACAGTCTATACTGTCTAAAACTGTTCACAAGTTGTGTGCCAAGTCCCAGACCCACCTCTTCCCCATATGGTTTCACTATGAACCCCACAAAATTGTTCCTCAACCATGTGGAAACCATATAACACATCCCTTTATAGTTATAAAGTAATTTAAAACTATAGGATAATTAAGGATTTGCATGGTTCCTCTTAAACCATGCCCACCAAACCTTTCCCCATTTCTAGAAAACATCAATATTAATGAATCTTACCCTAAAACCTCCAATTAGTATTCAAATACTAAATCTACCTCTTGATCCTCATCCATCATCTCAAAAAAACACTTTGGAAAATTCAAAATCATGAATTGTAATTTTAACACTCAATAAAAAATATGACCCATCAATTAAATGAAATTTCAACATAAATTTTTTTTAATTCCCGTGAACATGGGTTCTTTCAACCTCACCAACATAAAAATCATCATCCCCAGGAATTATTTATGGTCATAAATACAAATCAAAGACCTATGAGGGTCATCAGTTATTGAAATTGGCCTTGTTCAATTTCTAAATGTCTGAAACACATCCAAGGCACAACATCCAACTCAGGGAACACAACCAGCCAAAACCCAACCCAATTCCCATTATCAAAATTGAAGTACACAGATGGTGACTTTCTTCTTCCATCTAAAAAAATGCTGAATTTTTAATTACCTAATAAGATATCACAGTTTTTTATCCTTATACAAGAATCAACTTTTCACTAATAACATCTCATTTTTACCACCTCATCTGGTTAAAAAGATTAAAAGAACCTTGAACTCATGCTCCTAAAATTCACATGGCAAGGATTCCGTCTAACCATGCAATACCGTTATTGAGAATTCTAGTCATCATCGAAAACCATACTCATCATCAAAAACCTACCGAAGGGGTTTCATATCCACCATCCTACAATGAACAAAGAACATACCATATTTTCCTTGAAATCCCACCCAATCCCAAAAATCAAATTTTATTCAAAGAATGGAACACCAAACGTCTCTTGTAAACTTTACAAAATTATTATGTGAAAACCATAGTTAGACTATCATTTTCTAACTCATCCCAAATAATCTCATCTCCAATCGACAGTCCCTCACAATATCACCCAATGAAAATGTACTCACACTAAGATGCATTACAAAACAACTAGAACATGAAGACTAAAGTCCATAACCGAACCTCGGCATGATTCAACCATTGTATCCTCTAGTGACTGAAATGTGTAGTCAAACACTTCCACACCACTGACACACCTCTTGCACAATCACCACATGCCTATTGCGGACACTCGTCTTGATCATCCACCATAACTGAATTACAAAGAGAATTAACATTAAAATTTTGACATGTACCTCAATGGATATTTCAAAACACCAATAACCCATTTAGCATGAGGTTCACACCCCTTAAATCTACACATAACTCCCCTCAATATGAGGGTCATATGCATCACCTCACTATGAAAATCCCAAAAACCATAGCCAACGACCAATTAGAATACAAAATCAATCTATATAATAGGAATGGGGATCCATCTATAAAATTATTATATATTGATTCTGTGAAGTTAGTCAAATAAAAATATATCTATATATTAAAGAATTCATAATAATGTAAAAAAAATGGAATACCCACAACAACAGTAGGGTCCGAAAGTGGTAGAGTTGGGGTAGGTGCTGGTAGCAGTGGAAGCGGATATCACAGAGGGCTTTGTAGCGGAGAGGGGTTAATGGCGGAGGAGTGTTCGTGGTAGAGGTGGGTCCGCTGGTGGGGGGGGAGGTTTGGGAGAGATGGGGGTTTACGAAGGAGGATCATTCATGAAGAAGGTGGGCTCGCGGTGGGTGTGGGTTTATGGCGGAGGGGGGTGCACAGTGGAGGAGCATTCCTGGGAGAGGCGGGTTTATGGCAAAGGAGGGGCCGACAACAGCAGGGATGAGGTTGGGGAAGAGGAGGGATCAGCAGTGTAGGGGTCAACTTTTATGAGGGCATGATGTTTGAAAATAAAGGAGGGGACTATTAGTGTTCATTTATAAAATCTGGTGAAAAATTTTAACAACGCTAGTTAAAAAGTGCTAATAAAGGTATGTTTTTCAGCACATAAATAGAAAGCACAGACAAAACCTACCTTTACAAGAGCTTTTTTAGCACTGATAAAGATGCCTTTTATCTGTTCTTTTTATCACTAATAATGGTCTATCATTATCAACACAAACAAAAACACTAATAAAGAGGTAATGTTATCATATTTGTTTAAATTATTATATATCTATGTATAACATGTAATTATTTATTTAGAACTGTAACTATAATTAAATATTAATAATTTATATTCATTTAATTATATATTTTTATAAATCTTATATATAATTAATTATTTATTTATCGTTATAAAATTATAAGAAATATATTAATTATATATATTTATAAAATTATTAATAAAGAAAATATATTGGTTATATTTTTATAATTATTTTTATAATAATATATATATGTTTATTTATAGTTATAATTATAAATAAATACATATTAATATAAATATTTTAAAATTATATCAAATATATATAATATATGTACAATCATATGAATATATTTAATTAATATATTATTTATATATTTTTATAAGCATGATAATAAAATAAATATTTTTTATATTTTTATAATCATTTATTTTAATATTTATTTATTTATTTACATTTACAGTTTTTTATATATGTATATTTAAATATAAATATTCTTTTATAGATATATTTATGTAAATATATATATTTACTTTCAATTATAATTATATATATATATATTTTTTTAAAATATTATTAAAATAAAGAAAATAATTTTTTATAATTTTATAATAAATCAAACAAATATATATTTATTTAAAAATATAAGAATAAATAAATAATTATTTATTTATTTATAATTAAAATTTGTATATAATTTATATTTAATTATTGTTTTGTAAATATATTTATTTATTTATTTATTTACAAAATTCTAAAATTATAAAAAATAAATTTATAATTTTATAAATATATATATTTAATATATTAATTGAAATTTTAAAATTATTTAAATATATGTAAAATTACATAAAATTATAATTATAACTATTTGTATTTATCTATAAATTTTTGAATATAAATATATATAATTAATATTTTTATAATAATTTATTTATATATATATTCATTTAAAATTATAATTATCAAAAAAAATTTTATTGATAAATATGTATATATATTTACAAATATAGTCATTTTATTGTGTATACTTATAACTTTATACGTTTAATAAATATATATATATACTTTATAATTCGACAATTATTTATATATATATATAATTATAAATATAAATAAATATATTATTTTTCAATTTTATAATGATTAGTTATAATTATAATTGTGATTTAATATCTTTAAAATTTTCTCATATATAATTAAAAATTTTAAAATACAAATATAAAAAAATTTATAATTTAAATATATTTATTGAATTTGTTAATTGGTTTTGAGAACATGATAGATTCATGGGTATAACATGAATGAATCATATAGCTAGTAATTTATAGATAAAAAACTAGTAATCTCATATAGACAACAAGAATAATAATATTTATGTAACGTATAAATGATAATTTATGATGAATATGTGAAATATATGTACGTCAATTATAATCACACATCAATTTATTTATTGGGTAAATTCATTAGAAATATATATTTATTTCTTTGTAGTTCTAATTATAAATTATATATTTAAAAAGTATTTATATATATTTATAGATATAGAAAATATCATAAATAAAATAAATAAAATATATATATTTATTACTTAAAAATTTATTATAATCTTATAATTATTGAAATATATATTTATTGTACTAAAACCTTATAAATTATTTTTTTAAAACACTATATATTTATTTAGATTAACAAAAAATATATATTAATTTTTATTATGGATTTTTTATTTAATATATAATAATCTAAATTATTTTTTAAAATAAATATAACTTTTTTTATAAATTAATAATATAAAAAAAAAATCATCGCTAATAATAGCGCTGATAAAGGAATCGTTTATGAGTTCAAATTAAAGCACTTATAATGTGCACACCTTTATAAGTTCATTTTTAGTGCTGATAAATGCCAACGATTTATAAACGCTATCTTCTTAGCACTGATAAAACACGGTCCATCCCTTTCTCAGATATGTGGTATTTAAATATGGTTAAAAATAATGTAAAATAGTGATTTTGAGGTAGATGGGAGGAGATGGGAATCATGACTAAGGGTAAGAGATCAGAATCATGGCTATATCAGAGCAGGTGTGGAGGATGTGCAAATGGGAGAGCTTGTGGGGGGAACTAACGTTGCATTGAGAAATATCCTGCCAATGTTATAAAAAATATATAGGAAATGTGGGCATTCTTAATGATATGGAACTGAGTGGTGGATTGTTTTTGTAAAAAATGATCTAAAAATTATAAAGGAGGTAGAGAGGTATGAATTTGTAGAGGCAATGGGAGATGTGGTGGAAATAGGGGTGTGGTGGTGGGCCAGGAAGAGGATAACATGAAAGATGATTATAATGAGAATGTAGTGGAAGATAATCAGAGGTGACATTCAATAGATGGTAAATTGGAGAAGAGGAGGTAGTGATGGGAAGATAGGGAGATTGGGAAAGATTATGGCTCAAGAGATCCAAAGTAGGAGGACTTCAGATTAGATAATGTGTGGATGAAACATGGGATATAGAAATCAAGAGTAAGGTTTTTGTGGGACACAAATGCAAATATGAGCTTATTGATAGAGAATATAGGGGAGGAACCAATTATAATTTAGGGTTTTTATAATATAAAGAATAATAAACAAAGAACTAGTGGTGGTATGTTGGGTGAATGCTTTGGTGGACTCTATATGATGAGAGGAAGGGTGGAAACATTGATTTGGGAATATTTGATAGTGTAACGTACTAGTATACCATAAAATTATGTATTATTGTAATAATATAAGGGGAATAAATTGAAATAATTTAATCTAATACATTTCTTAGGTGAATTCCCATCATGTTCCCTCCAATAAAACAATCATGTTAACTCTAGTCTAAGGATACACACTATCAATTTCCCTATTTTTAGTAGTAATGGTTTCTCCTTATCACAAGCTCTACATTCATTCAACCTTCCAAGGTTGTGTTCCCGTGATTTCATCTAACTATTATTTCTTCCCAACTCCCAATATAATTATCTCCCTCTATGGTATTGTTCATAAAATATTATCGATATATATATATAGGTCAAGGATATGGAGGATAATAAATACTAGCTTCATAACTCTAGTTCTTCCTGAATTTTCTCCATTTATTTCTATATCCATACCTAATAGAAATGGATTTTAAACAATGATACATGAATAATATAATGGTTTCATATAACCAAAAATAAATAAATTCAAATTTTACATAGTATTATACCTAAAATATGGTAAATGAACCATATAAAAGATATATCTATGAAGGAAGGTTGAAAATCCATGAAATGAAAGCCTTTGTAATAAAAGATGGATATTATCATCCCTTATGGAAGTTTTATGATCTAGGTTCACCCAACTCACGTACTTGAGTGCAGAACATATTTTTAAACCTAGAGGCCATTATGAACCTACGTTCATTGTCGTTTACATTATTAGAACAAAAAATGTTTATTCACATAGGTTACCACCTCTAGAGACCATATATTATCGATGATTCTATTTCAACATTCCAGTGATCCTAAATATCATGTATTCCTTTAATATTTATAATATTGAATATTTAAAATGATCTCCCCTGGTATTCCACTATGTTTTCTATATCCTTAGAGATTTAGTAATCATATATTCCTTTAATTTTTATGATTAACAATCTTGAAGAAGTACTTACTTATAATTATTACTACTATTATTAAATGTATTTTAGAGCTACAGTGATTATAACATAGGAATCCCATCCATAATACTCTTAATATTTAGTAGTTATTGTGAGTGTGTTTATCATTCTACATATTTATTCATCTTTATGGAATAAGGTGTAAATAGTATTTCATTCTATTGTAATTTTAGCCTCACCCATGACCATTTTACGAGAAAAATAATAATGATATGTAATATTTATAGGTCCAATACCATTAAAAAAATGAAAAAATGGTTAAGAATGAATCTGCCTAATAAAATATCAATCACCCAAGAAATAGAATCCTAAAAGATAAATTATTGAATTCTCCAAAATGTTTCATCATTGTCGTAGTTGAATGGCCTCTAAAAGAAAGCTATTAGTCCCAGTTCCACAACTTCAAAAAAACATCATTGTTCTTGTATATTTAATCACAAAAGGAACACAACAATTTATTTTTATAGAATCTAAATGGTATGAAATGTCGTTAAATATGGATTGAAAATATGAGAATCAACAATATGGGATTTATTCCCCCTATTGGGATACAAAAAGAGCAGCTTTTGTCGACATAATCTTTCAAAAATATCACATTATAACACCCCCAACAAAAATTATATCCTAGATGGCATTAAATTATAATTTTCATTTACATATGGATTTAGTGTGTAATTTATTTAATAAATGGTATCATATGTGATGTAAAATATTTTCCATATTCAATATTCTATTAAATGAATTAAGGTTAACTAATCAATGTATTTAAAAGTGAAATCAATATTGTTAATTAGATGTATTTCAAAAACATGAAAAAAGCATGTAAGTGTCTAATACGTGTTTAAAAGAATCCATAGAGGACAATGTGACCTCCCATACTCTCAGTTTTTAATCATATACCCTAATAAATAAAACAAAAAAAAAATTCTATAGAGGAAAATATAAACAATTTGATAATTTTTAACTTTATGTGCAATCCTTTACCAGTAACAACGATTGTATGAAAATGTATTTTTGTTTTTAATAATAGAATAATGAGTTGTTTTATATTCACTATAGAATCTAAATAATCAGTTATAGGGTTCTCTGATCCACTTCAGGTAAATTGGATTACAATTAGAATTCACATGAGTTTCCCTCAGGAATCGCCACTAACATATGCTTCCATTACCACCACTATAATTTACTAAATTTAAATGAAATTATGGACAATTTTGATCACCCATATCCTATAATTACATCTTATGAATCCAATGGTATATAAATAAATTTGTAACAACATACTTCAAACATTGGAGACCACCCATGCTAATAGTGTTGGGATATGGCCACGGAAAAGACAACCAAGTCAAGAATCTAATAGTGGTAATTACACACCCATATTAACATCAACACATATTAGGGGTCTCACTATGAAGTGAGACAATTCATAAATCCTCATCCTGGGGGATGTTGAGAAGAAAATTTCTTTTTGTTTTTATGACTACTCTTAGAGATTTCAATGAAGGCCCCAATCAATCATGTGCATCATCACCATATATAAACATAATAAATTTGAAACTTATTAAAGAAACTATTACTCTAGATATATATAATTCGTTTCTCATAAATATATCCCATCGAGGGGTGTCATGCATGGTTGTTTAAGAAAATGGTAATATTCCAACCAATATATTTATTTTTTATTGTTTTAATGAAATAAAGGTTTTCATGAAAGAAAATTCTTATGTCACCATTAATATGAATATTTAAATTTATTTGATCCATCTGTTGGTGAACATGTTAAATAATCTAATATCATCAAGGGATATGAGTCATGTAAGCTACCATATTTTTTCAAATAGTAAAATTGAGTAGGAAATTGAATTTTCTACTTTTGTATGTAATTAAGGGTTAAAAAGGTCTATTGACCTAGAGTGTGATCTCATATAAAATTTTTAATCACTAGTTTTTTTTGTTGAATTATGTTTTTACCATAGAGAAATCATATCCTATGATTCTATGTCATTAAAATTTTAATGCAATAATTATTATTTACGATTTAATTAAATTAATAATAATTTACTCACACGATGTCGTTTGAGGATAAATTATTAAATAATTGTTATAATAATAATATGTAGTCATGGTTATTTCATGAATGGGTTATTTTTCTAGTCAATTTATACACTCATTTCAGGTCCATGGGTCATTCTAAATTTTTCTTTTATTTTCCAATTTCTCCATTTCATTTTTCCATTTTAATTTTTTCCCCTCTTATCGCAATGATTGTGAGACGACCTAGGTATTTATGGAATAAAACATTTTGATTTCTATTAATTCTTATGAATATAATTTAATTTTATTTTAAAGGGGATGGTTTTTCTAATAGCGTACTCGACACACAACAATGGTCTTTTCCGAAATCATACATTGAAAACAACATTGAGTTATACTGAAAACAATACATTATTATTATTATTATTATTTTAAATAGTAGTTAACACCTAGCCATTGTATTGGCGGGAATACATAGTGTCATCTAAATTTTGAAATATTTTTTACACATGTTTAAATTATAATTCATTGATTACCAAATTTATTAGAAATGGAAATAAAAACCAATTTAATATAGTGGATGCATTTTCATGAAAAACAAAACAGAAAGGGAATAATTGTGTTTTAATAACACTCTATGTGGATTTTTATTTAATGGATAATATATTATATATATTCAATTTAATGTTTTATAATAATTTTATAGGTTTTCTATATATGATATAATAATAAATTCATTTTTTTAATAAAACAAGTAGTTTTTAAAAATGCAGTTGTACCACCTTTTGATGGGTAAAAACTTTTTAATCTATTTTTGACACCTTTATATGTTTAATTTGACAAAATAAACATATAATTTAGAATTATAACATCAAAATTTACCTTGGATGATATTTTGGTATTTTTCTACTAATGTTCATTTTTTAATGAATAGTAAAAAATACAGCATTTAAATTCATAAATACATTTTAATCTAATATATATATATATATATATATATTTAGATGGTAATTTTAATTGGTTTTAATGTTTTATTAGATTATATTTATATCATTTAATCCAAATTTGGTCATTGGAAGTAATATCACATTGAAATTGGACAAAAACCAATTTCAATATTTTAATAGTTTTTACTTTATAAGATTACGTATTTTGGTTTTAACAAAGGGAAATAATTTTAAATTAATTTCCAAAAATTATGTGTTTTGAATTTGTAAAAATGGATTCCATTTTTGGATTTAGGCGGTTCAAATTGTGTTAATATGAAACTTTTATTTTTAGACATTAGGAATAGTAGCTTCAGTAAATATTTTATTTACCATAGTTAAAAGGTAAATCTAGTAAATAAGGGTAAAAATAATATAATAATAATATTAAATTTCATTAACACTTGTTATAAACCTACTGGATAAGATATTTCTGACCATCGACATCCTTTTTCTTATTTTAGGATCCCATGGGGCCACTTTTTGTGTAAAAATTGAAATTTAATTAATTTTTATTTAATGATAAGGAAAATATATCATAAACATATATCTTTTACAAAAACAATTTTTATATGGGGATATATATGTGATATCGTTGACTATAAATAGTCAGTTGAAATCTAAAAATCTATACTATGTCCTGGTATATTATTTGTAATTTTTAGACATCAAATAAATAAATTTATTTATAACACAATGATGATGTAGTGGTTACCTTATTAATTAATATCTTAAATAAATGAAATTATAAATATTAAAATAAATTTATTTTGAAACTTCTTATAATATCAAAAAAAATTAGGGATACGTATGAATTTTTATATTTTATTTAATGATGTTCGTTTGAAATAATCAAGTTGTTATATATTTTTTAAAAGTCATGATATTCAATTGTATATAAATTTAAAAAATGAGTTTTTAAAACAAATAAAATTTTATTAAATGATATAATAGTTATAACAATCTAATATTAGGACAAATAAATTATATAAGGTTGAAAATTTCATTAATGCACCTCATTAGGTTCTATTGTAATTTTATAATATCTTTATTCAAAATATTTTTTGAATGTACATGAAGACCTGGTAAGAATCAAATAAGTTAACGAAGGGTTAAATATAAATAAAAATGTTAAATTTGAGACCAAAACATGTCAAAAAACTATTGTTTGAGAGCATTTATAACCATCATCATCTTATATTCGAATTAATTTATTTTTAGACCATTTGAAAATCAAATTTCAGGTTATTATAAAATAATCTTTTTGACATTTATAAAGTACCCCTCCACCCTCTTATAAAAGGCCACCACCGCTAAACCATACTCAAAACTCTCAATCCCCCTTGAATCATCCAAACTCTTACCAAATAATCTCCCAACATCCTCATATTCCTCCTAGAAGCCATATATTGGGCAGAAGGAAATTCAAGAAGGCATTTTAGATTAAATCAAAATGAGTTACCCAGTTTAAGGTATTGTATTCTTTAATGATTCTTCAATTTATTTTACTTATCCAATACCTTAAACTCAATTTCTTCCTTCATTTTATGAAAACAATAGTATATTCAATATACATGGATTTTTTATGAGAAGTATTCGAACTATACCTACACACACCTCCATCTAATGGAAATAAAGCATACTTTTTCTGTGGATGAGGAACTACAGCCTCACGAAATGATGATTGTTCAATTATCTCCTACTACCTCTCATGGTGGCCATTACAAAGGAAATGTATTTATATGATATATATTATATTTAAAATATTTTAAATATTATGTAATTTTTATTTACAACATACCTTTATTCTTATCATGATGTGTAATCACAATAATCTCATTTGAGAAATAGTAGACTACCGCCCATAAAAGTGATATGACTCATTAATTTCATACATTGAATGTCACGAACCATCCCCCAGGGCCTGTATCGTTACTACCCCAAGCCCGACTTCCATACGCCAGGGGCTGGTGACTACAACAAAATGCATAAATTTTTTAACTGGGAAGGCATTTCCTTTATAACTGTAAACAATCACATCAGAGTACACAACTGGAAGAAAAACACTAAGTAATACTTTATACAAAAGAAGTGCAGGAAAGTAAAAGTGTCCTCAAATACAAGCTTAATTGTAATGTACATGTACAACTTAAACCAAGGTACAACTGAAAAAAAGTACAACGAAAAGCAAAGTAAACCAGTTATCGGGTTGTCCTATGGGGTTCCTAATTGAAGGGTAGGTACAGATAACCTCCTCATTAATCCACGCCTATCCGTCTCCTCCGTGTATCATCACACTGAGTGGTCCACCTCTGGGTACCGTCTAGTCATACTACTCTCTACCTCAGTCAACACTATCTGTCATTTGTAACAAATACAATTAGATGTGGGCATAGCCCGTGAAGGGGTGAGAATAACGATACATAGTAACGACCCGAGACCCTCAAGGTCTCAGAAAACCAACAATGATAAACCATAAGTATGATTTCAATAGATAACCATTACTTAGGTACATGCCCATACATATAACTAAGTTATCTAGTAACTCATCCCAATCAGGAGTAAAACTCAAAAGTCATTGACTCAGCTCAAACTGGGATTTTATTCAAGGGGGTAGTACCAAGTATCATCCCTAGTCAAACTATAGAAACCACTAATATTGAAGAACTCCTCCTATATAGAGTACCGTGGGCATACCGCGTCACACAGAGGCACTTCCCACTATCCTGGACTACTGAGGTACTCCTCCTTTCGAGTATCGTGGGTCTGCTATGTCACACAGAGGTGCTCTCCACTGTGGGTCTACCGCGTCACACAGTGGCGCTCCCCCTCGTATCCTGCTGAGGTAATCCTCTTGTCGAGTACCACAGATATGTTGTGTCACATAGAGTCACTTCCCACTGTGGGTCTACCGTGTCACACAGAAGCACTTCCCACTGGGCTAGTCGAAACACTCCGAGTCAATCGGTCAACAGTCGTAAGGTCTTAGCCCGCTACTAGGTCTTCGCACTATGCTCGCTCGTCTCGTTGGGGGGATTATACATAATGAGCTACTGATAGATTCTACACTATCACAAAGTACCATGAATATGTAGCTCAATGTTCTGCCTCGTCATAGGGGACTCAACGCAAAAGACGGTGCGTCAATCGGATGCCCGATCTATGAGTTATCCGCATTTCTGTCCCGTGGCCCAGTTGAATTTTAGGTTCAAATGAACTTGATGGTAGTCCCAATATTTTCAAACTTCATGTAGATTAGTCTAAAAGACCCTTCTCAATCTAATCTTTAAATTTCCGCAGACGGTTCGTCGATCGAACACTCGTAGCCCAGGTTATGGGCGAAATGGTGAATACAAGCCATAACGGGCCCTGGTCCAGTCCGTCCCAATCGGACTGACCCGGCCTGACCCGGGTCCGGACCGGGGTCCTACTTGGTCCATGGGTTTGACCCGGTCTGTGGGTTCAAACCGGCCCATGGGGGCGGCCTGACCCGATGGGGCGGCGCAACCCGGCGACCCGGCGACTCGTGGGGTCCACCTATGCCGTCTCCAGGGGGGACACCACACACCCCCTAGAGATCCCGAATGTAAAATCTGTTCAGGTGGGAGAAAAACCTATGCCATGTGGCACTGGTGCATGCCACGTGGGACCCATCGGGGTCCCACTCCTCCGGGCTAGATGAGCGGCCAGCCGCTCCCGCTCCGCTGGTGGCTGGTCCGACGTCGGCCACCCCTCCTCCTCTGCCACGGCTCACCCTGGCTGCGGCTCTCATTCCGCGTGGCATGATGGCATCGTGCCCCACCATCCGACTACCTCGGAACTTCCAACTGTGCATCACGATGACACCATGCCCCTCCGGCGGCTGTCAGGCAACTTGATTCACCGTGGCCCGAACTCTGCATGGCACAGTGGCGCCACACCCCTCTGGCGACCCAACGGCGCTTGTGTCGCCGATTTCCATCACGGTCGTCCTGTCTCCGGCAGTTGTTGCTCCCCCTATCCTCCCACAGCACTGATCTACCACCTCTGGCTTCAACAAGAAAGGGTAAAAAATGGGGGGTCATGCCGTGTTCGTGCGTCCCACGCCCTCTATTTTAGGTCGGTAACAATTGGCCTCAAGATCACAACTAACGATGAAGAATAGAGGGTAAAACTCATCATAAAACAACCCCTACCTCATATTGTCGATTATTGACAATGGAAGGAGAGTTTGGAGAAGTCGAAGTCGATGATGACATCATCAGCGTTCTTCGTGGGTGACGGTTTCATCCCTCAACTGAATGTTCTTCATTTACAGAAGAAGAGTCTTTCATCCTCGATGATCTTTCTTCATTGGAGCTTTATTCTCCTTCCCAAAGCTCCACTAAAATTCCAAACCAAAAATAATAGAAGAATTTTTCTATTATTTGTTTGCACAACCATACAAATTGTTCTGTTTAATTAAATGAGACAACTCATTTAATTAATGGAGTGGAATTGATTCAAATTCAAAATTAGGGGAGGTGGAGAGCTTCAATTAAATGAAGAGAGTTGAGAAACAATTAAACAATACAAATTTTATATGATTCTCTACATAATTGGGGGGGTTCCAAAGGGTTACAAACACGGATGGTCCCCACTAAATATATCCTCCCAAGGGAGGTTATGTGCAGTTGGGCCCCACCACCATAACATCTCATGGGACGTTATGGTGTGGTTTCCCACACCTCTAACTACCTCTTGGTGGTTTTAACCACCAAATAAATAAAAATAATCTTACACATTATTTTTATTTAATTTTATTAAAAACACAAAATCTTACATCCATTCTCGAACAACTACCATCGAGGTGAAAGTCTCTTTAAGTGAATATCGGCACTACGAGTTGGACGGTGCCCTCAGATATTAGTTACGAGCACCATTTCAAAAGTTATAAAATCTCGCTCGCACTTTTACTGAACTTACCCAAACAAAACTTTTGAAATTGTTTCTAGGCACAGCAGGCCTCAAAATCAAGCGCCTTAAATTTTTACAGACTCGTAAAAATCCCATGCATTTAAAAAAAATTCTGTGGAATTTTTGGGTCTTTATATTCTACACACCTCCGGTATTTACATCCCAATAAGCTGCAACTCAAAATAAGGGAATAAATGGGGGTAATGAGAACACATTTGTGCCTCCCACTCCCATGTGCTCTCATGGAGGTTCATGTGCTACCAGCGTACAAGTTCCAGATGCATCGACTGTCTACGTAGGACCCACTCCTATCGATCCTCAATCTCAACTGGAACCTTCGTGAAAGTCACCCCGTCATTGATTTCCAGCACTCCTTAATCGATGCTGGGGGAAGGGTAATGCACATATCACCTCAGCTGAGATACGTGGAAGACTGCATGCACTCAGTGAAACTGAGGTGAAAGAGCTAGGTGGTAAGCCACCTTTCCCACTATACATAGGACCTAGAAAGTACTGATGAATCTAGATGATAACTTCTCGCCTCAGAAAAATCTCTACTGGCCTCGTTCAGGTGAGACCTGTAGAAAGACGTGGTCACCATCTTCAAACTCCATAGGTCTTTGTCTCTTATCAGCTTACGAATTCTGTCTGCTTTGTGTAGTCTTCAAACACTCCTGGATGATCTACACCTTCTCTGTGGTAGCACATACCATCTCTGGTCCCTCATGTTTTATCTCCCCTGGGTCTGTCCAGCACTGTGGTGATCTTTAAGGTTAGCCATACAAAGCCTCAAATGGTTCCATACCGATGGTGGAGAGATAGCTATTGTTGTAGGAAAACTCTACCAACGATATGTGATCCTCCCAGCTACGACCAATGTTGAGGAAACAAGCATGGAGTATGTCCTCCAGAGATTGAATGGTCTGCTCAGTCTGGCCATCCGTCTGAGGATGGAAGGTGGTGCCCATATGATGTTGTGTCCTGAAAGCTTCCTTCACCCCCTTCCATAGACAGTAAGTAATGAGTGTTTCATGGTCAGAGATAATAGAAGAAGTTACTCCATGTAAACGCACAATCTCTTGCACATAGGGGTGTCCCAAACTCTCTACTAAACCCAGCTCTTTGATCGGTAGGAAGTGGGATGACATGGTGAGTCGATCAATGATCAACTAAATCGAGTCATGACCCCTAGATGTATATGGATGACCTATCACGAAGTCCATGGATATCCCATCCAACTTCCACTCTGGTATATCTAAGGGATGAACCATACATGGTGGTACCTAGTGCTCCGCCTTCACTTGCTGACATGTGAGGCATCATGAGACGAACTCTAGTAATGCATTCTTAATACCTAGCCACTAGTTCTATTGTTGAAGGTCCTGGTACATCATTTCCACTCCTGGATGTACCACTAGAGGGGATGTGTGACACTCCCTCAACAATTAATCCTGAAGTGAAACAGGTACCAATGTACGTCCTTTAAAGGGTATGACGTGCTCCACACCATCAGAAAATCTATCAGGTTCCTGCCCTGTGGATATCTGAGCACGTCGTGTCTCGCATTAAGCATCCTCATGCTGCACCTCTCTGACTCGCTGATGAAGTGGGGGAGTGACTGTAAGAGACAAAAGGAAAACAAATCCATCTCTATACAGAAAAGAAATCTGTAAGGAAGCAAGATGCTTTGTTGCCTCTCTTAACAGCTGTAAACCAGTCCTCCAGGTGAGTGCATCTGTAACAATGTTCCCCTCCCCTAGAGTATAGACTATCTCGAAATCATAGTCCTGGAGGAACTCAAGCCATCGGCCCTGTCTCAGATTCAGGTCCTTCTGAGAAATGATATACTTGAGGACTCTTGTGATCAGAGTACACGGTAAAATGTTCTCCCATCAAATAGTGATGCCACATCATCAAGGTGAAGACCACTGATGCTAACTCCAGGTCATGGGTAGCATAGTTTTTCTCATGTTGTCTCAGCTGATGAGAACTATAAGTGATTACTGCTCGCTCCTTCATTAGGACACACCCATGTCTGGTTCCTGAAGCTTCACAGTAAACTACTTACCCTACGCCTTCATCTGTAAGCCTCAAGATGGGGGCACTAGTTAGCCTATGCCTTAGCTTCTAAAAGATATGATGGCATATCTCCAACCACACGAAGGGTTGCACATTCTTTTTCAAGGATGATAGTGGTGCTGCAACTTAGGAGAAGTCTAAAACAAACCTTCAATAGTATCCATCCAAACCTAGAAAACTCTGTAACTCTATCACACTTCTAGGTGGCTCCCAGGAATGTACTGCCTCAATCATCACTGAATCAACTTCAACTCCAGCCTCCAAGATGACATAACCCAGAATGTGAACCTCTCAGATCCAGAACTAGAACTTCGAGAGATTACTATAAATCGGGGTGCTCTCGGTGTGTATCCAGTACTACCTGCAAATGGTATGCATGCTCCTTCCCAGTAGTCGAGTAGATCAAAATGCTCCCGATAAAGGCCATGAAAAAGTGATCTAGGTAAGGCTAGAAAATCCTTTTTATGAGAGACATGAACATTTTTGGGGCTTTGGTTACACTGAACGGCATAACCAAGAGCTCGTATTGGCCGTACCAACACCCGAAGGCCATTTTCGGCACATCCTCATCTCGAACACTTAGCTGGTGATAGCTTGGTTTGAGGTCTATCTTCGAGAAACATCATGCTCCCTTGAGCGGAACAAAGAGGGCATTAATCCTCAATAGTAGGTACATGTTCTTCACAGTCCCCAAGTTCAAGCGATGGTAGTCGACCTAAATCCTCAAGGTCCCATCCGCCTTTATAGCGAATAGAATCGGGGCTGCCCATGGAATAACAATGGGTTAGATGAATTTCATTCTCTGCAAGTCCTCTAGCTGTATCCATAGCTCGCAAAGATCAGCGGGAGCCATCTGATACGCTTGAGTAGATATCAGTGTCATCCTGGGGTACAAGTCTATATATAATTCCACCTCTCTGTGAGGAGGTAGTCCTGGAACATCATCAGGGAAAACATCCGCGTACTGGTCCACCACTACAGGATAAGTCGGACTCTCCACATATACTACTCTGAGGGTAAGGCAAGCCAACTACTGAGTGATTAGCTGCACCCTCCTCTGAGTAAGTCTGTCCTATGCTGCGAAGGTTCTCTTCTCACCGATGAAGGTGATACTAGTTCCATCCGCGCAGACACACCGCACTTTGCGGCTAATACAGTCAACCAGTGCATGGACTGTAGATAACCAGTCCATACCCAAGATGATATCATAAGGCCTCGACACCGCTATGAGGAGATCCCAACCGAAGCTCTCACTTCCTTGAGCAAGCTCACACTGCCGACACCAGTGTGTAATTGTTTATTATACTCTCATAGAAGTATCTAGCCCTAAGGATAGAGCCAACGGCTCCATCAGAATCTCCAAGCTCCGAACGAGGGTAGGGGAAATGAACGAATGACTAGAACCTGTGTCTATAAGAACTACATCTAAGGTAGGAAAGACACAGATCATACCTCAAATCATCTCTAGATCTCCATGGTAATAAGTCTCATCTTCTTGAATCTAAGATCTCCCCTGTCCACCTGCTCCCTATGTTCAGGGTGGACCTCCTATTGGTGGTGGTGGCGACACCTCGTAACATTGTCCACTGCCAGCTGATTGACCAGTTCCTCTTCCACGTCCGCATGCGCCCTGCAGACTGCCTCAATTGAATCTCTACCTTTTCCTAAGAGGTCCCTCAAATGTCTGATGATCATTAGCACGGCAGGTCGGACAGTCATTATCCATGTTACCCTACCTTCCGCATGGGTAAAAATGACTGCTACGGGAATATTTGTCTCTGGTCTGTGTTCCCCACACAATGGATCCTAAGTCATGCGGTCGACCACCTATAGGTCTGGTCCTCTTGGACCTTTGCGATATATGTCTACTGCCAGCTGAAGAAGACTCTACTGCATGTCGACTAGTAGTGGGTCTCACTACTGGTGACTGCATGGAAAAAGTCTCCACTAAGAGGGATCTCCATAATACCCCCACATGCGTTGAGATGCTGAGGGATATCATCGATTCCCTGATCTCTCGCCTAATCCCATGCTCGAAGGTTTGGGCCCTGAAAAATGGGTCACGTACCATATTTGTGGAGTAGTGCGAGAAGTCGATTAACCTCAATGAGTACTGCGCTACTATCATGCTACCCTGCTATAGATGCAGTAGATCCTATATCCACACTTCTCAAAGGGTGGCTTGGACAAACAGCACCCGGAATAGGGTCTCGAAGTCTGTCTAGAGTAGCGTTGCCTAATCATGCACCTGAAGCATCATGATATACCATCTGTCTGTAGCTGCCGGAAGGAGACTTGCAGCAACAACCCCCATGAAGTTTGTGGGTGTCCCTAATAGCCTGAAGACTCTCACCATAGTCTCCATGCAATCCTCAGTCGCATGTAGATCCATCTCTCTCTGGAACCTAGGTGGCCTCTGGTGATGGAAATCGTGCAACACGCTAAATTAGTGTGAATCTTATGTTACTAGGTATGGTGGAATCAGTGGCCCAATGGAAAGTGGTACCGCTAGTGCCCTTGCTGGTAAAGGGCCCTACACCAAGGCCTCATCGCTCGGTGGTCTGTCAGAGCGTATGACTCTTGGGGCTCTATGGGGAGGCATCCTGAAGGAAACAAATGCGACACGGTCAAAGATTATCACTGATGAGCTGGCCTGGTTTAGATGACATATAGAAACATTTAAAGACACACATGCAATAAGTGTTTTCGTGCACTCAGTCAAATATCAGTAGTCAGGGTACTGGTGTATGGATACGTCGGCCGCCCGTACCAACACTGGACTCCCTGAACTGAAAACCACACTTAGTACCCTTAACAATATTTCTTCACAAAAAATAATTATCTGTCTCCTATGTTGTGAGGTAGAAACAACTCCTATTATACCAATCTTTCACGACCCAACCCCCAGGGCCCATATCACGACTATCCCATTCCGCCTTCCATAGTCCAGGGGTTGATGACTAGCACAAAAGGAGTAAATCCCTAAATAGGGATGAAATTGCCTTTAAAACTGTAAGCAGTCACATCAGAGTACATAACTGGGAGCAAAACACAATGAAAAACTGTATGAAAAAGAAGTGCTAGAATGTAAAAGGGGCCAGAAATACATGCCCAAATATAAATTACAAGTACAACTGAAGCAAGGTACAACTGAAAATATGTACAACAAAAATAAAATTAAAGAAGCTACTGGGTAATCCTACGGGTTTCCTCCCATAAGGGTGGGTATAGATGGCCTCCTCAGCATTCCATGTCTGTCTATCTCCTCCACGTATCGTCACACCGAGTCGTCCACCTCTAGGTACCATCCAACCCAACTACTCTCTACCTCAGTAAACTATGTCCATCATCTGCAACCAACACAATGAGATGCGTTCATAGCCAGTGCAGGGGTGAGTATAATGATATTCAGTAGAGACCCCGAGACCCTCAAAGTCTCATAAAACCAACAAGAATAAACCAGAAGTATGAAGTCACTATATAACCATTACTTAGGTATATGCCCATACATATACATAATTTATCTTGTAACACATCTCAATCGTGAGGAAAACTCAAAAGTCATTAACTCAGCTCAAACCATAATTTTATTCAAGGGGGGTAGTACCATGTATCATCCCCATACAAACATTCATGACCTTGACTGGTGAATTAATCCTCCTATATAGAGTATTGTGGTTCTTCCACGTCACAAAGAGGAACTCCCCACTGTGGGCCTGCCATGTCAGATAGAGGCGCTCCCCCTTGAAGCCTACTGAGGTACTACTCCTATCGAGTACCATGGGTATGCTGCGTCACACATATGCACATTCCACTGTGGGTCTGCCGCGTCCCACAGAGGCGCATTCCATTGGTCTAGTCGAAACACTCTGAGTCGATCGGTCACAGTCGTCTGGTCTCAGCCAGTTACTAGGTCTCTGCACTAAGCGCGCTCGTCTCCGGGGGGAATCTGCTCCATGAGATACTGGTCAATGCTCCAACTTCTACTAAGTACCATGAAAATGTATCTCAAAGTTCTGCCTCGTCATAGGGGTCTCAAATTAATATATTACACGTCAATCGGACACCAGGTCTGTGTGTTATCAACATTTCCATCCCGGGGGCCCAGTTGGATTTAGTTTCAAACCAACCTAACTGTATCCCAACTGTGTCCAAACCTCAAGTGGAGTATTCCATAAGAACAGTATTTCCCTAAACTTTTTGTCACCACAAATGGTTAGTCGATCGGACACTCGTAGCCCATGTTATGGGCGAAAAGTTGAATACATGCCATAGTGGGATCGAGGACCGACCTGGTCCGCAGGTTCGACCTATTCTGCGGGCCCGACCTGGCCTGAGGGATTGGCATGGCCAAATGTTGGCTCGGCCTAAGGGGTGGCCCATCCTAGTGGTGGCACGGACCGAGGGGGCACCCCGACCATAGGGTGGCCAGGCCTGAGGGGGCGGCCCGACCCGACGGCTCGTGGGGTCCGCCTAATGCACGTCCAGGGGAAACCGCACACCCCTAGAGATCCTGATTGTCAAATCTGTTTTGGTGGGAGAAAAACTGGCACTAGGTGGTGCTGGTCCATGCCACGCGGGACCCAGCGGGGTCCCACTCCTCCTGGCTAACCGAGCGACCAGACACTCCTGCTCCGCCAGCGGCTGGCCCGACACCGGCTACCCCTACTCCTCTGACGTGACCTGCCCTAGCCGCAACTCTCCTTCGACGCGACGTGATGACATTGTGCCCCACCGTCTGAATTCCATGGTTCTACGGCCGCAACCCTTCCACTCGTGCGGCGCGATGGCCCTGCGCCCCTCCAGTGGCTGTCAGGCCGCCTTGCTCCGCCACGACCCGTGCTGGCAGGGGCCCGGTTCTCTGCGCGGCATGACAACATCGCTCCCCTCCTACTACCCAGCGGCCCTTGCGCCGCCGGTTTCCTTCACGTCTAGCCCGTCGCTGGTAGTTGTTACTCCACCTCTCCTCCAGCGGCACCGGTCTATTGTCGCAGTGATAAAAAAGAAAGTGTAAACGGAGGGGGGTCAGGCCATGTTCGTGCGGCCCACGCCCTCCATGTTAGGATGGTAACAATCTGCCTCAAGAGAAAAATTAACGATGAAGAGGGAAGGGTGAAACTCCGTCATAAAACACCCCCTACATCATATTGTCGATCATTGATGATGGAAAGAGAGTTCAGAGAAGATGAAGTCATAAACAACGTTATCAGCGTTCTTCGTGGGAGGCGATTTCGTCCATCGACTGAAGGTTCTTCGTTGGCAGATGAAGTGTCCTTCATACTTTAGGGATCGTTCTTCATTGGAGAATTATTCTCCTTCCCAAAGCTCCACTAAAATTCCAAGCCAAAAATAATAGAAGAAATTGTCTATTATTTGTTGGCACAACCATACAAATTATTGTGTTAAATTAAATGAGACAACTCATATAATTAATGGGGTAGAATTGATTCAAATTCATAATTAGGGGACGTGGAGAGTTTCAATTAAATAAAAGGAGTTGGAAAAATATTAAACAATATAATGATTAAATGTATCTCCACTTAATTGGGGTGTTCCAATGGGTTACAAGCCCTGGTGGTCCCCACAGAAAATATCTTCCCAAGGGAGGTTTTGTGCGGCTAGGCCCCACCACCATAACCTCTCATAGAAGGTTATAGTGTGGTGTCATCCACCTCCAACAACCTCTTCGAGGTTTTAACCACCAAATAAAAAAACAAGCTAATACATTATTTTTATTTAATTTTATTAAAAACCCAAATTCTAACTTTCATTCTCGAACAACTGTTGTCGAGGTGAAAGTCATTCTATGCGAATACTAGCGCTGTGAGTTCAACGGTGCCCTCATATTTCAGTTCCGAGAACTGGTTCAATAGTTATAAAATCTCACACACATGTTTACTGAACGTACCTGAAAAAAACTTCAGAAATTGATTCCGGGAACACAGGGCCTCAGAATCAAGCACCGAAAATTTTCACAGACTTGATAAAATCCCATGTATTTAAGAAAAATCCACAGAATTTATGGGTCTTTACATGGAACATATAAATTATGGAGTTAATTAACATATTTACCATATCAAAAATATGATATAGTAATGGAATTATATTATACCTATGTATCATTATGTTTTCATTCCCATAAACATGAAATAGAAATGAAAGCAGCGTCCATGCGTACATATGACTTACTGTATCCATGAACGATGCATTTAATTTCTTATAATCAAATGTTATAAGAAATTATAAAAAAAAATATATACTAGAATATATATGATATATATATGAATAATATTCCAGATAAAATGGACTTTTGACCACATGGGAAAATTGTAATCATTACAAGATCATTTTCGACATAAGTACACAATATTGAAAAAATGACTGCTATTAACTTAAATAATTATTTAATTTTTATAACATCATAATAAGTGATATAAAAGGAATAATAAACACTAAAAAGGTTCTAAAAAAATTATAAATTTACTTATTTTTATTATTTAGTAAATTAAACAATGAATGAGTCAAGTCGAACTCGATGTGAGGGACTTCGTCTCAATCTCCTTTCATTGAGGCATGTTTTGATAATATACACCTCTTTCTTTTACATGGTGTATAATAAACACCAGTACCTTTTAACTTTATTAAAAGGGATTTTTTCTATGATAAATTTTACTAAATGACAAAAGGAATGTTTTTACCATATTTCAGAGACAATGACTTTTTTGCCACCATAACTGTAATCTGATATTTGGCATCTTCTATAAGCTTCAATGTTTTTAAAATAAAAAAGAAACCCCATATTCCCATTTTTTGTATTCCGGTTTTGAAAATGGTTTTGAAAGTTGAATTACTATTTCAAAATCTTGAAATTAATTTTTTTTTGGAAATAAAATATTATGATTGAAATTTTGATATTTTTTATCTTTTATGACTGATGATTATATAATGGTTCATGGACAATTGATAGGTTTTTATGTGATAAATCAAATGAAAATAGGTTCTGTGATATAACAAGAGTGTTTGTGCACATTATAACCTCCATTTAATTGGGTATAGAAGTCATCCGTATGGCTATTCCATTTAGTGATATGTGTGTAAGATGAATATATAGTTATTCCATTTAAGTTTGTTTAAGTCCAAAGGTACCTTAACATGATGTAACTTGTTTTATATGGGCTTCATAGTAAAAATTTCGGTTACAAAAAGGGTAAGTAGTGAGCTTATATTCTTCTAAGTGTATTGCCTATTTATTAAGCTGAAAAGTGTTACTTTATGATAAAGTATTCATATTTTACATGTTGTTATGAAAAAATAACAGTTTTTCTTCTTTATTTATCATTTACTGATATTTTTATGCTCATCCCATTCCTTGAATTGTTTTTTCATAGGACATAAAGATGAATAGGGTAATGGATGGGATCAATTATACGTTATTCTATCTAAATCATGGAACTAGACATGATTATTTATCAATAGTTTTTGTTTTATGGAAAAATCTACAGTAATTAGAAGTTTCAACTTGTAATATTAAATTTGTTTTGAATAAGTTATGACCTAATTTTTTAAATCTCTAAACATAAAAAAGATCCTTAATATGAATTATTAACTTAACTCAAGATTATGTAATGTTTATGTCTGTGGCATTATAGTTGGTATGAGGTCTCGGTTTAGAAAACTTTAACGGTTAGGGTTTTATTAAAGAATAAGTGACATCACTATAATGGTTATCATATTAGAAAGATTCATAGATTTTTTTTAATTTTAATGAATTTTTGATAAAATGAATAAGTATATCTTAGTATTATCCCTCCTCCAAATATATTGTATGATGATTTTACTGATATACTCCCACAAACCTTTTTGGTTTTATAGAATGGATAGATCTAGCAGGACTCAAAGTAATAGTATATGTTTAGAAAAAAATGATGGTTTTCTGAATAAGTAACTAAATGAAATGGGAGCTAGAAGAAGAACTATTGTAGTTATTCCCAAGAAACTATCAAAAGACCTGATTGACCACCTGAACCATTGTGTTTTTCATAATTCATATAATATGCGAGAAACAAATCCATACAATAGTTTAGGTAATAATCATAAACGTAAGTATATTCAAAAACCTATGTGAAAAGGATGTGGAATGAAACACCTAGGAAAATTCATCAAAGGGATGGTAATATGTTATAGATGTGGTAATGAAGTACATAAAGCTAGATCCTTCCATGAAAAAATGAAGCGTCCAGTTTACTATAGGAATGGTATATAAGTACATTCCAAGGGATTAATGGAATGCATTAAATGTGGTGTGCATGGTCATTATACATAGAGATGTCTTACTAAGAAGGTAAAAGAATGGGATCAGTGGGACTGTACAATTAATTTTTTACCAATACCTAATTCCATTCCAATAGGATATGAGGAAACTGATAATGACCAATGAAAGTTATTGATTATTTCTATGCTGATGTTTTGACATTATTTAATCTTAGGTTATGATTCATGATTTTGATTATAGGAAAAAATTATAATCAAATATATTGGAAAAGAATGGTTAATGGATCAAAAATAATTTTGAATGAGTAAGTTGTCTACAAATAAGAGATTCAAGAGTTAATGTAGATTTTAGGATGATGAAAATCTTAATATTTTTAAGGCTCATTTGATGATGGGAATATATTTGAAGACATTTTGTAGTATGTGTAACAGTAATGTTTTATATGTGAAAATGTTATTCATGAAATAATTACCTTTTCTTGTGCGGACATAATGGATAACCACATGGGTTCATATGATCTTTCGTTTTTTAGGTGATAAATGTATATTACATTTTGGGATAAATAATGAAAGGTATTAGATAACCATTGAGGATAATATATAATATGGTTATTTTTGTCTATATTATCTTATTTTGTAGAATGTTAAAATTATGATATGGTTTTAGAAAAAGGACAACCCACAGGATGGGTATGACCAGTCCATGGGAATTGAACCCACACCTAAAGGGCGATAAGGGTGTATCTCCAACCACTGGCCAATTTGAAGTCCCTAGTTAGTATGAAATATTGTTTGTATTGAAATAATTTTATTAATCAATAATAAATTTATATTGGATCATATTATTTAGAAAAAATATATCCTTTGTATAGGAATATGATTTAGTGATTATGTGATAATGGTTATTTTGGAAGACGTCTTCTCTTTTATGAACATTATATGCCTCAGAAAATAGAATACTTTGTGATTTAAATTGAGGGGTAATGGAGGAATATTATTTTCGAAGAATTTACTTTGTTCTGTACTTATGGTGATTTGGAATATTTATTCAAATGGTTATCCTATATTTGAGAATATTTGATTATGATAATTACATTTCATTATAAGACTTGAAGTGTAGTTGATGTTATCTGGAGATAAATGTTAACATTTATTGTTGAAGTCTAGGTGATCAAATCCATCTAAATTTTGGGATTCAAACTAAGTTTGGATTATTTTGAAGAATTTTTTTTAAAAATTGTTTATTTAATGGCATTTTATAGAATTTTGGTATTATTTGTTTATTTTTGGAGATTATGATTTCTATTTCTTTTAATAAAGGAATAAACGTTTTAAGGATCATATGATATTGTACTAAAATTTTTGGTTTTGGTTAATGTTTAAAGAAAAATGAAAATATATAGTCCATTATTTTTTAGATTATGTGGTTCTCTATAAGTTAATTCTAGTGATTCATATGTGACTAAGTCATCTTGAATACTTGTAAATTGGAGAAAAGATGATTGTTTTGTAGAAATTTTGTAAAGATTGAAAGTATACATGATACATAAGTTTATTTCCCTATATTCTTTGTCATCATCATAAAAAATTTACTCAACATAATTAAAATTATATTAACACAATAACATTGTTCATTTAATTTTTCTAATGTGAAATCAAATACTATTTAACTTATCACATGTTTGTGGCTTTCTGGTGGTTAACGTTTTTTTGATCTTTTCTTCTATAACTCTCCATCAAAACATAACAAATAGTTTCTCTGCAATATCCTTGTTTTCCTAAATGGAAACCAATAATGGGATTATCTCGAGTGACCTTTATACTTATTATTATCTCTTTTAATGTTATATTTTTATTAACTCATTTTCTAATGTGGGACGTTCAATGATGTTTTTGAGACCAATTTTAAAATTGAAAGGACAAAATTCTAAAAAAGGGGGGGAAGGATGTAACAACTCAGATATTTATATAATAATACATTTTGATTTATATTAATAATTATGAATAAGATATTAATATTCAGTTAAATGGGAAAGTTTTTCTGATAGCGTACTCGACACACAACAAAGGACTTATCTGAAATCATAAATTGCACACAATATTGTGTTATACTGAAAAATAATAAAATTATTATATTATTATTTTAAATGGTAGATAACGCCTAGCCGTTGTATTGGAAGGAATCAATAGTAACAAATAAATTTTGAAATATGTTTTACACATGATTAAATGATGATTCGTTGATTACCATATTTAGTAGAAATGTAAATAAAAACCAATTGAATATAACCGATGTGTTTTTTTGAAACGTATTTAAAATATAATAATTGGGGTTTTATATCACTATTTATGGATTTATATTTAATGAAAAATATTTTATATATATTAAAAGTAACGTTTTAAATTCATGTTATATGTTTTTTAGATATTATATAAGAATAAATTCATTGTATCAATTAAAGGAAATATTTTTCAAAAAATTTAGTTTTACTACCATTTGAGGGAGAACCTTTCTTAAATATATTTTTACAAAATTATATATATAATTTTACAAATAATATTATTCTTTATAATAGGATCTTAGATATTTATATTGAAAGAAATTTTGGTATTTTTTCTCTAAGGATCAAATTTTAATGATTAGTTAAAAATAATGCATTTTAATTAAAAACTACTTTTTAATCTAATTTATTTTTATTGTTATATTATAATTTTAATTAGTTTTAATGTGTAATTTTTTTTATAATTATATCAATTAATCTAATTTTTCTATTTTTAAATTTGTTCACATTGAAATAGTACATAAATGCATGTCGATCCTTTGGTAGTTTTTACTTCGTAGAAATACACTTTATGGTTTTGAGAATGAGAATTAATTTTAAATTAATTTATAAAAATTATGTATTTACAATTTAAAAAATGTATTCCATATTTGGAATTCAGAGTTCCAAATCATGTAAATAGGTTACTTTTATATTTAGAAATTATGAATTGTAACGTCAGTAAATATTTAATTTACCATTATTATAGGGTAAATCCAGCAAATAAGGGTAAAAAATAATATTATAATTATATTAAATTAAACTGACAAATATACTAATCCTATTATATAAGATATTTCTGAACATGGGCTTCCTTGGATCATTTTTAAGACCCTATGAGGCCAATTTTGTGTAAAAAGGTCATTTAATTACTTTTAATTTAATTTTAAGGAAAATAAAACATAAAAAAATTTATTTTTCTAAAACAATTTTTATATGTGGTTATATAAGTTATATTATTGACAATAAAGAGTATTTATAAATATAAAATTATTTCTTACATAATTGTATTTTATTTATATTTTTGTAGAGATCAAATAAATAATGTTACTTATAACACAATGATGATTTAATGATTACTATATTAGTGAACGATTTAAATAAATGGGATTACAAATATTAAAATAAACATATTCTGAAACATTTTATGCCATCAAATAATTTTATGGATAATTATGACTATTTATAATTAAATTGACAATCGTTTCTTGAAATAATCAATTTGCTACGGATTTTTTAAAACTCGTGATATGAATAGAATATAAATTGAGATAAATGAGTTTAAAAAAAATACTCTTTTATTAAATGATGTAACAATCAATAAAATCTATTATTCGGACAATTGACTTATATAAGGTTGGAAGTGTCATTAATTTACCACATTAGGTTCTATTGTAATTTTATAGTTACTATATTAACCTTATAGTATGAATATACAAGAAAACATGGTAACAATAGAATAAGTTAACTATGTATTAAAGCTAAATAATAATGTTAAATGTGAAAAAAAAACATTTATAAAACCTTTATTAGAGTATTTTGAACAATCGTCATCTTAGCTTAAAATTTAATGAGTTTTTGGCCTTTTTAAAATTGATAATTAGTTTATAATAAAATAACCATTTAAACATTTCTAATGTTACTGAACTCCCTCTTATAAAAGGATAAAACCTCTAACACTTACTCAGACCTCTCAATCCCCGTTGGCACATACAACATATTCACCAATAAGATCCCATAATCCATATATTCCTCTTATAATCCTTACCTGGGGAATAAGGTAATTCAATAAGGAAATTTAGCATAAATCAAAAGGAGTTACCTAATTTAGGGTAATGTCTTCTCCCAAGCTTCTTCCATTTATTTCCCCCGTACAACCCCTTAAACACTATTTATTCCATTATTTTATATCAACACTAAAATATTCAGTATAATAGTAAATTTTTATGATAATTATAATAACTATACATATAATCACCTCCATCTATTTGATTTAGATCATAATTTTTCTGTGGACGATGAACTATTTTCTCAAGAAACGATGATTGTAAAATTATCTCATACCACCCCTCATAGTGGCCATTATGTTGGAACTGTATTTATATGATATAAATTATGTTATTATTGTCGTAATTATTTTTTAAATTTTATTTACAACATTCCTTTTTTCTTTTCATGATGTGTAATCATGATAATTTTATTTGGGGAAGCGTGGACTACCACCCTCTTAGACTGATGTGACTCATTCATGCCAATCCTAGAACATATAATTGATAGAGTTAATGAAATTATATTACATCTATAACATATGACATTATACCGAAATTATAATATACATACGTATCATTATTTTTTTCATTTCATTAAATATGAAATAGAAATGAATGTAGTGTTCATGCATACATACAGGTTACCGTATCCGTGAACGGTGAATTTAATTTCTTATCTCCAAATGTTATGGAATATTATAAATATATATATAGTGGAATATATATGATATATATATATATGAATAATATTTTTGGAGATAATGGCCTTTTCACCCCATGGAAAAATTGTAATTATAATAAGATCACTTCTGAATCAAGTACCCAATATCGTCAAAATGACTGATATTAACTTAAATAACTATGAAATTTTAATAACATGATAATAAGAGATAAAAAAGGAATAATAAACAGTATAAATGTTCTATGTAATGTACAAATTAACTTAAGATTATTATTTAGGATATTAATGAATGAATGAGTCATGTGAAACACTGAGTAAGGGACATCATCTCAAAATCATTTCATTGATGTATGTTTTGATAACATACACCACCTTATTTTACATATTGTATAGTATTCACCTATGAATTTTACTTTTATTCAAAAGGAATCTATTTCTACAAAGCGGTTTACTTAAGAAAATAGATTTTTTATCTTATTTCAGTGACAACGAATTTCATCCTACCATAACCGTTATATAATATTTGGCTTATTCTATAATCATTGTTATTTTTAAGAGGAAAAAACCCCTTTTCCCTTTTTTGAGTATTTTTTTTACTAAATATGGTTTTTAATTTGGATTTACTATTTCAATATCTTGAAATTTTTTCATGTGATTGGAAATGAAATTATATGACTGAAACATTGATATTTGTAATCCTTTATGAGTTATGAATATATAATGGTACTAGAACAATTTACTGGTGGTTACAAGCTAAAAGAAATGATGAGTGGTTCCGTGATAAACCAATGATAGGTGGTTACGTTATAAACTCCAATTCATTGGGAATGGAAGTCAGATGTATGGCTATTCCATCTAGTGATATTTCTAGACTTCAAACGTATTGGTTTTCTATTCAATTATGTTTATGTCTCATGTTACATTTATATTCTATACATTGCTTTCAATCGGATTTATGATAATATTTTGGTTACAAAAAGTGTAACCAATGAGCTTATATTCAGTTATGTGTTTTTGATTCTTCTTTAATGTGAAAATTATAACTTTATGATAAATTATTTATGGATTAAATTTAGTTATGAAAAAAACAACAGTTTTCTTTCCTTATGTATCCCTTAATGAGATTTTAATGCTCTTCCAATGTTTTTAAATGTTTTTCATATGACTTAAATATGAATAAGATCGAGTATGAGATCAAGGAAAAGTCATGTTGTCTAAATAATGGATCTAGACATGTTTCTTTTTTAAGAATTTTTGTTTTATGAAAAAAATGGATAGTGAGTAAAAGTGTTTTCATGAAATATTCAAGTTGTTATGTATATGTTATGACCTAATTATCTAATGATCTAAACATAATAATATTCATAATGTGAATCATAAATTTAGATAACTATTATGTAATGATTAAGGTTGTGGCCTTATATATTACCTCAAAAAACTCCTTGGGGTTTCCATTATCACAACTGAGAGTGTGATTTATATGGAGATAAATAGAGTGATAAAGATGTTTCGAGGTAGAGCTCTAGAAGATCTCAATCATCATTCAATAATTTTATAGGGGAATTAGTGCAATGATTTAGAATATTCTACCGAAATGATTGATTGTTTTAGTAAATTTCCCTAGGATAAATGTACTAATGATTTAAATACCTTTTATGGATTCCAAAGATAAAATTAGACCGATCTATTATTATTCCGGTAAAAATGGAATTTCAAAATTAATGTGAGGTATTCTCTTCATGAAAACACGGTCACACATTTTGTGGCATCATGAACATATGACACGTGATCTTCTTATTTAGCATGTTTAATATCTAGAATGTAAAACCATTTAGATGGTGTACACATTTTGTAGTGGTACATGGACATGTACCCAAGTACATGGGTAGATGGAGTTTTCAAGACTCTATTCCATGTAACCAAAGTAAAAGACATGTATTCGTACCGGGAAATGTGGCTAGGAACTTCTATAGAAAACCAATTTTTTGGGTACATGGAAATGTAGTATAGTATGTAAATACCCTGGGTGAGTCCTTTACATATTTTGTAAACTATAATACCCCTTGTATGCTCTATCCATGTAATATTACAGATCTAGAACCCATGTGTGATAGGCCATGTATATGTACATGTAAAGGATTGATTTATTGGAGTACACATTTTGTATTCGAATTACACAACATAAACTGTTACCTTTTTAAAAATTTGATGGTTATATGATATTTTACACCCCATATTCATAATTAGAAAAATTTAATCTTATATATATATTTCCATGTAGATAGCATTTTTATAACCATATAGGTGAGTTAAGGAAACATATGTGTAGTTTTGGGGTGAGGGATCTATGATGGAGAGGTTCTACCCTCTAGTAAATGGATTTAAAGTTATTGAATGAGATATGTGGGATGATACCCAGATCATTTCAAGATAATGGTCAGTGGTGATAGAATTATATCACCAATGTCAACATATGGTACTTTCTAGGGATAGTCACTGGTTAGAGGGACAATGATGAGACATGAGAAATTAGATAGGTAAGGTGTTTAGAACAACCCATACAGATATATTGAATTAACATGGGATATGATACATATCCCTTGACTGAGGTTTAATTTCTTTTCCCCATGAGGATAATATGTGGGTTTTTAAATTAGTACCATGAGATGGCATGTTTTTTATATTATAGGAGTGTGTCCTTGAGAGACTATCTTATGAACAAGGATTCCAAGAGGGATACCTTTTTATCATATAACCTAGAAGATCTCATAATGGAATCCTACAATTACATAATGACCCATAGAATCCCAAGATGGATGTTTCTTCTTATGTTGTAAGATGAATAATTTTATCAGTGTTACCTACACTCTTGTGTGGACCTCATGTATCATGTAGGGTATACATATCTTGTGTATTGGCTTATGGTGCTATAGTGGGTGCCCTATTGGTAGACCAACCCAGAGAAAGAGAACAATGGGATTGGGTAGATATGGTAGGGGGTGTATCCTAAGAAACTGTACCATTCATGTTATCTTGAAGGGATATGGAATTTGTTATGGGTTTAGACATTTAAGGATCCTCGATATTTTATTCATTATTTCAATATATGACTCTTGATGTAGTTATTATTTCTGGACATGCATCTTGAAACATGGCCCGTGGGAGGAATCAATTGTGATTGTATGATAGGGATGGACAAATGTACTTTCTTGGATCTAGATTATGTGACTTAGATGTTTAATTGTTACAGTCATTGGAAGTCTAATATTCATCCAGGATTACTCTGTATATAGGGATTATAGAGCTATTTTCTATGTTCATATTATAAACCCACAAAGTTGGTGTTACCTAGTGAAGGCCTTACTCGCTAGAATATAGGTAATACTAGTGGTTCCAGGTGGGATAATTCCTTCCAATAATAGGATTTGGAGGTAATTCTCACGTATTTATTTTGATATCACAAATAAATTCCTTCAATAATATCAAATTTTTTGTGGAAGTACCTTTATTTCAAATCAAATACATGAATGGGAAAGGGTTAGTTGAGTATTTATTGAATGATGTTGAGTTTTTTTATATAGTCCATGACATTAGAATTCGGCATCCGTATGGATTTACATATTGATTGAGTGGTATGACATCTATCTATAATCCTAACTATATGATATATAGTTGATAAATGAAATCTTCAATTAATATTGTAGATGTGTATATAAGTGATCCCTAGTTTTGGAATTGTATCCACCTATGGTGATGTATCATGCTCTATTACATGTATTTCTTGAATTGATGCAAGTATTTTTTTTATTGAGATCACATATCCTTGATTTGATTATTATATACATATATTTAGTGGTATGAAATCATGATTGGTGCATTTTTTATTGGATGTCTATTAAACCAGGATCACATACCAAATTATTGACTATATATTCATTTTATTTATTTAATCCAACTAGGTTTCAGTAGTGCTGAGCATACAACATGAGCATGAAATTATGATATATATTTTTATGTTCACCATAAGGGGTTACCAACTAAGATATATTATTTATCACATATACCTGAATCTCAGGGTGATTGTAGACCATAATTCATTTTCAAAATTCAGCATTGATGCATGATTGAATGGTTGAGGCCCTCTTTTGCATGATCGAGTTGAGTCATTTTTGATGGATTAATAGGATTAGAAAATTTTGGCATGATATTGTCTTTAGAAAATCGATATGTGGTTTATATTAGAGTTGAAGATGGCTATTTTATCTTTTTATTTATTTATTTTTCCTTTAATTTTTACACTTTTCTGGCATAATAATTATTCATTTTTCATGCATTATATTTATCTCATAGGATTGACCAATTATTGGAATAATAGTGTGCTAATTTAGTATAAATTATGTGGAAAACTATTTAAATATCAACATCAAACAACATTCATTTTACCCATATAGGTTCTTAGTATAATACTACTCACCGGGACCACTATAGTTATATTCTATATGAAAGGTCATGCAGGTTTATGGTAAGATGTTCAATAGTATGGTTGATGACTTAGTTATCATCCATTGATGTTGTAGTGACCCTAGAGGGAAGACGGGGAACATGGTTCCCATGTTTTGGACCCCTCATGGGGTTTTGTTAAATATGTTTACTTATCCAGGGTTCAAGTAACAACCTATTAGATGTTATACTATATATCATTAAATGACATTCGATGTAACTAAATTATGTTTGCGTTGAATGAATCAAATAATTTGAGATGACGATGTATGTATGTAATTGACCTTAATTGTTTAATTTTAGTATCTAATTAAATTCTCGTAGAGAAATTATAGTTGTATCGTTTTCTATTGTGGATAACTAAAGATTCGTAGTAACTTAATTAGAGTTTTTCGGTGAACCTTACTTTGATATTTTTCTTGCATGACCTTCATTTATGGTGACCTAGTCAGACATTCAAGCATTATACTGATAGATAACAAAATTTATATAGTTAACTCCGACATCAAGGTTGAATTATCATATATAGATTCCTAGTGAGGTACAATCCATCATCTTTTCTACATTCATAACATGACCGATAATTGATTTTTTTCATAGGGGGTTTTTTGAGAAGATCACGGTCTCATGGGTTGGTTTATGTATGTTTATGGCATTTCATTCCAGAATTTAATTGTTTATCAATGGTATTTACATTGATGATTTTTTGATGACAACATAAAGAGTATTTTTTTCAATAATTTTTAAATGATAACCTATATTTTTTAACCCATGAGGATAGGTTTTGACACTAGTCGGTCGATGTTATCCTCACAAAGATTTATTTTTACATATTTAATGGGAAAATTTTGATGTGTTATGTTTATAATAGTACCATTGGCCAAGCATTCTATACAAGTGATATTTTTGAAATATTATATTAGTGGGTGTTACTTGGAGAGCTAGAGCCCAATTTTTAACACTAACCCAATTGATACATAAATTATTATGATAAATGGAATCACAAGTGATATGTTTGTCAGGGTTTTTGATTCCCCTATATTTAGTGATCATAGTTTTATTCTCTTGATGATATTTGTACACATGATGTGTAACCACATATGTAAACTAGTTTGGATGATGTGTTTGGTTTCTCTGAATAGACATTGAGTATGTAATAATCTATAATAGCTTCAATGGGTAGTACTATTTGGGTGTTTGGACTTGTTAAACAGTGTGTATATTATTGGAAATACGGTTAGTGACCAGGTAGATGATGAATATAGTAATGATGATGATTAGTGGATAATAATTTGAATGATATTCTAATCCTTCTAATTGATGATATCTAGATTTAGTTCTACTATGATTTTATTTGATAGGATTTTTTTTATTAATCATGTCATGGGTGAGGTTCCCATTTTTAAAAAGAATTCGTAGAAAACTTCTATGGTTATTAGTTTAATGATCCATTCAGTTTAACAGCCCCTCATTCATTGAAATACTTTATTCAAATTAATTTAATACTTTTGATATTTTTAATTTCATGCAATAAAAAATTTTTTTATTATTAAATATCTTTGTTTGGATTACTTTATATGAAACATAATGTTAATCATCCACTAAACACAATATAATGATTCTCTTTCTCTATATAAAATAGTGTGGTTATCCTACATTACATGCAAGAAAAAATTTCCTTGATACCATGCATAACAGGAAAGAATGAGTTTTATTAAACAATTATTTATTATTAAAAATATTATATTTTTATATAATAAGAATTAAAAAAGACATTAAATTTTTTATTTTAGAATTATCTAACTTAGGAAATTGTATATTTTAATTCATTTATTACCTATTAAATAGAAATTAAAATAGAAAACAAATGAATATAGATGTAATTGTTTTAAAAAAAATACTATTTTTATATAGAAAAGGAATGTTATCTTAATAAGTTCAATTAATTTATTTTATTGAATAAAATTAATAAAATTAATATGATATCTATTAAATAAATTTTTTTATCCGATTTATTTTATAGGCATAAGATGAATATATCCCCAATATTACTCATAAAAACATATAATTTTATAATAGAAGTTCTGCTGCCTTTTAAATTAGACCCTATTTTAAATATAGTTTTTGAACTTTTATAAAATTTATATGTAGAAATAAATGTAATTTTGGGAATCATAACATAAAATTTTTGTTGAGGTGAAATTTTCATATTTTTTTGTGATGTTTCTTTTTTTAATGAATATTGAAAGATAATGGATTTTAATTCCAAACATCTTTTTCTTCTAATTTAATTATAAGGATAAATTTTTTTTAAAATGGATTTAAATTTAAATTTTTTTTCAATTAATCTAATATAGGTAATTATATTTAATTTCACTTTGAAATTGTATATAAAAAAATTTCATTCTTTTTATGGTTTTTACGTTAAAAACTGTCATTGTCGTCCCATATTTATTATTAAATTTACTTTAATTTATACAACAAATGTGTTTGAAATTTAGAAAAATGGATTAATATTTTTGATAATGATAATTTATAATATTTTTAACATTATTATTGACAAAAAAACATTAGTGAAATTAGTTGAGATTAATTACAACAATTATAATAAAATTAAGCTTAACAAGGGACTAAATGATAATCATAATGGGTAAAATGACCTATAAAAATTTTCAAAACCATGTTTGTGAAAATATTTTGGCCACACAACCTATAGGGTTCCATAATTATTCATTTTTACACTTGGGGGATAGGTAATACTTGGAAAAAAAACATTTCATTTCAAAAATACCAAGTGTGTCAATTCCCTCCACTATAAAAATTATACCACATCTCCCACTTCCTTACACCTCTCAAGAAAAATTTTCTTCAAAAATATCTAAAAACATGTATCCCAAAATTCCCTCCCATAATCTTATAATCCACAAATTTTTTAGAATGTAAATCAATGAATCCCTTTGATGCAAAAAATAAGAGTTACCTGAATTAGTTGTGACATTATTTATCAAGCTATTCATTTTTATAACTACTTAAATAATACATATTTAATGTATATATAATTATAATATTAACATAAATACACTTATATTATTTAATTATAAGGTTTAAAATGGTACATACACACACTTCTATCTATTGGGTAACAAACATATTATTCTTGTGTATGACGATCTATGTCCATAGGAAGCGATGCAGTACAATTTTTCTATACCACCACTCATAATAACAAAATATTATGAAAATTTTATTTTTATATTTTATATATTATATTTATGACTTATTTATGATTATTTAATTAATATATAACACATACGTTCATTCATTCCTTTTTTTATGTATGATAATTCTATATGGGTGTGTGTGGACTACCGCATACTTAAAGCAATGTGATTCTACCAAACATTACATGGAATGTATAAAAAATTTGATTAGTATAATTTTATGATAATTATGAAATAATAATTAAATTTATATTATAATATATGTATATACAGATATTCCATTTAATTTATTTCTTTCAATGAAACAATAAAATGGAAATAATGATCATACATACATTCCACCTACCATCTCCTTGAATGGTGTACTCAATTTCAAACATATATCCAATATATATTCTTATAAATATATGTAATATGAATATATATGATATGTTTAACACTTTTTACATTCCGGAAGAATGTAAATCATGATATATGTAAGATTATCTAGAAGAACACGCCAAACCATATATTAAAATAAAGCTGATATAACCTGTAACAAAACAATAACATGGAGTTTTAATTAAAAAAAATATATAGTAATAAAAAATAATATATGGTATTAGATATAATAATAGTTGTTCTTCCTAGATATATATGAAACTTATATTTAGTATACATGTTACTTCCATGTGCATGAAGACTATCAATATTAAATGTAATAGAATTTCATCCCACTTCTTATTTCCATGATATACATGACTTATTCATCACTCATTACATTCAATTGGTGTGTCACCTACCCATGGAAGTATTCTATGATTCTCAGTCAAAAATTTATTAGTGATTAAATATCCAATTTATGATATATCCATCATGGGTTTTATGTATCAAAAGTTACCAAATAGGTAAATTAAAATTCTCTTAATTTTTAATATTTGAGACACATTCCATGTTATGAACATATATATTTTTTATGAGGTGTATATATTTCCTTTTGAAATTTCATATCATGAATACCATTATTTTAATAATATTAAAAGATTTATTTAATTTTGTTATTTCCATCATGATATGATTTAATCATACCAATGTGGTAACAGTTTATAGCATCAATTTCATAGTTTGTTGAGATTATTTAAGATTATGCTTCCATTGATAAAAATTTATGATTTATCTCTCAGGAAGACTAATTAATTTTCATAACCTATGAATGTTAATTTTACATTCAATTAATGGTACTATATTTCCACTATTTACTCCTTATGATAATTAAGAAATTGTTATTATGATAATCATAAAATGTTTCTCTGTTTAGTATGAAATATGTGACCCTTCAAAACAATATTTTATAAAACGTTTTTCAAATTTTTTAAATATTATCATGTAATTTTTTATGTAAAATGTATTTAAAATATGTTTTCTAACTTATTATAAATTTATTTAAGGGAATTTTTTTTGAAAAATATTTCAGGCATATTTTCTATGTTTTTAATGAAAATCTTTTGTCTATATTTTTTCATGCATACTTTATACAGTTTTATGGGAAGTGGTTTTAAAAAAGTTTTCATGCCTATTTTATGAATTTTGAAGGAAAATTTATTATTTCTCTTCAAGAATTTAATATAAATATTCTAGGGAAATATTTTTTGTCATATTTTCAAGATACATTTATAGTTTTTTCAAGGAAAATCATTTTCATAATGTTTTTAAGAATGTTCTCTATGATTTCAAGGGAAAAGGTTTTCAGAATTATTTTAAGACATGATTCTATGTTATTTATTCATTTTCTAATAATATGTTTTTATAATGTTTTTATGTTTTAAAAATATTATTCAATGATGAAAGGATATTTTCCTCATTAAATGTTCTGAAAAGATATTTAAAATTTATTTTTTATATATAAGATGACATATTTTGATGTTACTCATGAACTTCTATGAAATTATTAAAAGGATCTATTCATACTATTTCATTAATGGTTTATTTTTAAGTGTAATTATTCTCATAACACCTTATTTATCTTTCAATGTTAATATAATTTTAATAATGTATTCCTTTCATTGATTATTCATTAATTAAATTACTATGAAACCTATATCTTTTACATAGGTAATCAAATGAGATATACTTATGATACACATTTAATTTAATGGGTAATGATATTAGGATTTTTTATAATCTTGTGTCACATGAATTATGTAATAGTAGGTACTTATATCTCCCTCTACTTCCTTGGGTAACAATGGATGAATCATGAGTGTAAATTTTATGCATAAACCAGATTACATGATCAAAATGTTGTTTATAGACCTGGTGTCATGTTAATAATATTATGCACAAAATTAATTATATGTTAACAATTTAATGAGAGAAAATTATTATGTGACTATTTTGTTATATATAAACCTATTTACATGTTGAAAATGTAATGCGTAGACCAGGTAGTATATCCATAAGTTTATGCATGAACCTGATTACATGTTCACAATGTTATGCGTGGACATGGTTTCATCTCTGTATGATTATGTTTGACCTTTATAAATTTTTCAAAATTTTATTCATGACCCTAATTGCAAGATCACATAATTATTTGTTGAAGTTGTTTCATATCCATAAGTCGGTCCGGATTTCATGTCCTTAACATAATGAGTGGACACGTTTGTACTTATACATCTATATGATGATATATCTTGATGTGTATACCATAATTTCATTTATTTTTCATATTTAATTATTTTATTGATTATGTTACAAATTATATTATCATTCAAGTGATATGAACTGCTAATCATTATTCCATGATAATATTTTTCAATCTTTGATTTGAAGGGTATTATATTCTGTTGATACAATCATTTTCTCATACCCTTGTGTACATGTTATTCATACATATTTACTTTATATACCCTTAATAAACATGTGAGATCACCCCTTTATTATGTTTACTTTCCCCTAGTAATGATAGTGATTTTTATATAGAATTACAAGGGGGTTCATTGTGAGAAATGTAGAATATCATGCATTGAGTTGAAAATTTTTGTTCCATGTTTCCATGTAAAATATATTAATACAGTATTTTGGCATCTTTTTGAGTAATAAACTATGTGTTACACAATAATTATTTAATGTGTCATTACATTAAAACTATTTTTTATATTTGTTATCAGATATAAGTTTTTGGCAAAAATTGTCTACTATAATGAGAATACATTAGTCATAACACTAGAGATATTTCTAAATATCAATATAGGAATGTATATATGGATATTTATATGAATGAGTTCATTTATTAGAATATTTAATTAAAGTTTTTAAATGATAGGGAGAGTAGAATCCTAGAAATACCTCATTGTTTGGATACTACAAGTGGAAATAGTTCTGAAAAAATATAAGTAGTTGTATCTACTAGGACTGGGAGGGTTAGGCCTAACTCGAGCATAACCTGATACACGACAGTGAGCCTTACTGTTAAACTGGTTTTCCACTCTTGCGGGATACCGTTTATGAAATAAAAAACACTTCACAAACAATTATGAAGGATTAAAATAGAGTAGGGATATGAATAACCTAGGGTAAACCTAATATGTTATATATTAATAAGGTATGTGTCATTATTTAGACATTCTAGAGTTATATTTCATGATTATAATTTTTTCAGATATGATAAATGTTTCTCACACTATGATTCCATGTGATATTTAATATTAAAAACTGTAAGGAACTATGTTATAATCGAATGTTTCAGATGTAGTGTGTATTGTCATTATAAAAATAGATGTTCTAATTAGAATCCTCATTAATATAATCATGAATGTGGTGTGAGTATTATATATACTTCTGAAGATAATGAGACCACAAAAAACGTGTGAAAGGTATGTAATTTTCATCCAATATTGTTTACATTAAAAAATAAGAATTATTAGATTACGGTTTATGAACCTTATGAAATGGTTCATATTTCAAATTCTATGAATGTTTTTTTGAGAAATATTTTGATAAATTGTGGGTAATGGTTTAATGATAATGTCATATGATTGACGTTTATATGTTTTGGAATTAAAAGGTTATATATAACAACCGTGATAAATATTTCACATTAGTAATTTATTTATTACATAATACTGTAGTTAATACAACCCGAATGATATATAAGTATATTGTCTGCAAGAATTAGGTACATTATATAACAACATTAAAGTGGGATTATATCATCTTTACTGAAAACATCTTTAATGTGATCAAAATACACCATCCAACTTAAAACAGAGAGGGATAACCTAGGGAAAAACATAAGAAAGGGGTGAGCTATAAATCCCAATACAAGAATAAACATAGAATAACATGGAGAGTATAATAAATTTTAAATAATATGAATACCAATAATTCATCAAAAGTGTAGGAATTATAAACATGAATGAGAAGTCAAGATATATCATGATAATCATAACATTGGAAATGTGGTAATAACTTAATAAAGTACATCATAAACATATTCCAAGGTTAAACCCACCAATACATCCTGGTGGACCAAGTCCCATAAAGGAATGCGGTTCACTTCAGGTCCCAACAAGATGTATTATGATAGAAAAAATTACCCAATGCATTGGAGCACTATCTTGACTCACCCATTATATTCATTTCATAAACATGATTATGTGTTCCACATATATCATACAACATGGATTCATTCACAATCATAATTTATTATCTGATCATGAAGTGTATAATAAATGTATGTATGTCCCTAATAAAAAAACTCTATGTGAAAAAATTGAATATCCATGATAAGAAATGGGTATGGATTTCAAAACACATTTGTTTTGACATGGAAAATTACTGTGATATTCGAGTTGCATAACAACATCACCTAAAATTACATAAATTGGGTTGTTGAAAGAGAAATATACCTCTCATTATATAAACATGGAAATGAATGTAATAGGATCATATAAAGACATTTCTTAACCTGAAAAATTTTAAAGATAAATAATATGGTATTTAGGAAAATTCAATAATGAAAATAAAGGAAAGAACCATTACAAAATTCCAGCATGGTAATTGATGTACATAAGGTTTAATAGGAGATAAAAATTAATTTTTAAAGGGGATATAAAAATTTATTCATGAAATGGGAAGAATGGGGGTTATATTACAAAAGAGAGGTGTTCATTTTTATTTAGAATTTGGACTCTATATAATAAAATATCCAAAACCAAAAACCATCGCTTCTTTTTTGCCTATAGATTCTTCCAAATGGGGATGGTTATCGTTATTTTATAAGACCAAGGGGAAATCATGTTAAAATAATTCCATTTCATATATGGGTTTTAGTTACACATTTCCTGAAATGTATTTGAAACGATAATATATATATATATATATGTTTTGGAGGATTCAAAATGATATTATATAATATGTCAAATAAACCAAAAACCATATATTTTTAATAGAAAACATGTATTTTGTTGTGGATTCAATTTTATTAATTATTTCCACTCATTTGGGTCATTATGATTTCATAATACACAAATTTTTTTACACAATATTTAATTATTACCCAAATAATCGACTATCTTTGAAAATTATGAAAAATTCAATGTTTGATAATTTTGATGTTCTGATTCGAAAAATAATATTAATTTTATCAAAATATCTTTCTAAAATTTTGAATTTTTACTTTTAAAATAATATATATATTTATTAAGGAATTCTAGGATTTTTGACAATAACAGTTTAAGACCCTTATAAAAAAATAAATTTGACTGCATAAAAATTATATAAACATTTATATTTGAGAAACATTATTTCATAATAATATATTACTATTATATTTTTTTTATAAAATTATTTCATAAATTGATTAATTGATGTTGAATATTATTAAATAATTCTATTTTTGTATTATTGAATGAAAAATAAAAATCATTTATAATTTAAAAATAGTTGGATTAATATATATTTACTATTATATGAAAAATAATGCACATACAAATAATGTTAGGGACTTTATAAATACCCCTTTAATGCACTAGAAAACACCTTATGAGTAAGTTGCATGATGGGACACATTAATGGGGAGATTGGAAAAACAAAGTTTCGGTTTTGATCGTGATGATCATGAACTTCTCCCATAAATAATTTCGCAATTTCTTATGTTGTTGGATTTTAGTTTGTTATTGGTCATGGTAAAATCATAAAAATTATATTTCCCTTGGAAGATAAAAATAAATCAACTTCATTGGGTATGATTCAACTAGTTGAGGGCATCACTTTCTTTTTCGGTGTCAATTGGATTGGTTAAAAATGTAATATTATACTAACCATGTGATCACTACCCAACACCTATATTATAAATATAAATGATATTATAATTCTATCTAAATCCAATTGTATATAATAATAAAAAAATAAGTCAATGTGTTTTATATAACAATATTTCATGACAAGACATTTATATAAATCTGAAAGGGGAATTTTATTTATAATATTTTGGGTTGATACAATATTCCCCCTTAAAAATTTTATCCACCTAAATTTTCATTTCCCACACTAAAATAGATTAGGGGAACTCAATTTCATCACCTCTCTATTTCCCATGTTTTTTCTTTAAACTATTGGTTTCACCACAACACTTTGAAATGGTGCATAGCCTTATTTTGTAGATATTTTTTATATAATCTAATATATTCACTGGCTTCACCTGATAGGAATGTTCATTCTCAAATAGTAACACCTTTGGATTGAGTACATGTGAGGGGTCAGGTATGTACATTCACAATATAAATAAATGGAATACATCATGTACATTAGATAGGATCAATGGGAGTTCTAGTCAGTAGACCACTGCTCTTATGTGATCATGGATCTCAAAGGGGCTGATGTATCATTTAGTAATATATTTCTTCTTATCAAATCTTATTAATTTATTTCATGGAGATATGTAGGGGAATACAATGTCTCAAACATCAAAATATAGTCCTCATTGATGATTTTTAAAAAATATCTTCTATTGACTTTGAGTAGCCTTGATGTGATTTTGAATGGTTGTAAATTTTTCCACAATTTCCATGACCGTTTCTTGACCTAGAAGTTTTCATTCACCTTCTCAATCCCAAAATGTGGGTAATCTACACCTCTTCCCATAAATGGATTCAAAAAGAGCAATTTTGATGCTTGAGTAGAAGTTATTGTTGTTTGAGAACTCGAATATAGGAATATTTTGGTATCGTCCTTCTTTTTGTGTCTATATAACATTCTCAGAACATGTAATATATTTTATGAATAGTGTGTTCAGACTAGCCATCAGTTTGTAGTTGATAGGTGATACTAATTTTCAACTAAATGTTTCAGTTATATTGGATCAATTTCTAGAACTGGGTGGTGAATCTCATATATTTATTAGATAAAATATATAGGGGTACACAATAAATCCTTTACACTACTCTGATGTTTATCTGTGAAATATTATCCAATGGGATTTCCTCTTGAATTTTGATAATGTGATCAATTTTTGTATGATGATCTACAAAAATACATATAGCATTTTACCCTTGATTTCTTTGAATTCAGGGTGAAAAATTCCATGATGATGTTATCCCATTTCCATGTTGGTATTTTAAGTGTTTTATCATCTCCATGTACATCATCCTTTCAGATTTCACTATCTATCATACCAGTACATTGATGTATATTGAATGGTATTTTTCTTCTTGTTGTTTCTCTAATAGTGTCATCAAGGATCTAGAAACGTCTTTTTGTTTCTTAGGTGAATGTATATTGTCAATCTACGTTCATGAACCAATAGCTCCTTATCTAACACAAGATTTGGCGGAACACATGGTCTTGAAACAAATCTCACAATTATATATAATTAACATTGAACATCATGTATTTACCTTTTCTTAAAGCTTCAACTTTTTTCTTAGTTCCTACATCATCCTTTGATCATCCTTTAACATTTTTAAAATATACAGTTGGGAAATAATTTTTCAAATCATTGATAATTTTCTTTCCTTTAAGATTTTCATATCAATCCTCTTCAATTATAAAAGGATCGGATCCTTCTAAATTCTCACCAATGATAAATTTGGTGCATCTTGTCTACATAGAGCATCCTCCACATTATTCTCTTTAACGTGGTTGTATTGAATTGAGAATTCGTAGTCCATAACCATCCTTAACCATATTCATTAGAACATATTCATTTCCTTCAATGTGAATTTGTAAATAAGACTTTTGTGACCTATATATATTTCACACTTTTATACAGATGGATAATTAAGAAATATTTTTAAATCAAATATCACTATATCCTATTCCACATAATGCATTGGATAGTGTTTTTTTCTAAATTTCATCTATCTTAAAGTATAATCTATGAATTTTAAATTTTTCATCAATACACAACTCAATCCCTTGTTTGAAGAATCACACAATATTGTGGAATGTTCTTCACTTATTTTATATTTGAGCATATTGTAATTGATAAGACTAAATTTCAATTCATTAAATATTTACTCATATACATCCTTCGAAGGAAGCTTTAATCACATCTGAGTTATATTGGTAAGAATTATTGAAATCATGAGAAATTTATTACTAATCAGTGATAATATTTAGATAACCCAAGGAAACTATGAATATCTATCATGGATGTTGGATTGGGGAATTCTAAAACTGAGTTTTTATTTCATGGATCCACATAGATCCATTTATTTTGATGATATTCCCCAATTATGATACGTTTATCAAACATAACTCACACTTTTTGTACCTTTCCAAAATCATATAATTTCATATGGTCTTTAGCCTAATGATCAAAAACACTTCATGAAACACCTTGGTTTTAGAGTATATTATAATATTATATATAAAATAAAAAAACCAATTTGATGAGCTAATCTCTAAATAATCTATTCATCATGTCCCTGAATATTTTCAGAGCATTTTTGAATGGAATTACTATGAAATCAATGTGAATGTGCCCTATATGAAATGTAGTATTGGGTATATCTTCCTTCATAATCCTAATTTCGTAATATTTTATCCACAGAACCAACTTTGAGAAATATTCTTATCCAAGATGATCCTCAAACAAGTCATAAATATAGGGAAAATGACAATTCTCCTCTATTGTGATTTTATTGAGCTCACAATAATTAAATAAAAAGTTCATTGACCCATAAATGTTCATGATGAATAGGACAAGTGAATCCCATTGTCAAAACCTTGGGTGTAAAAAAACCTTTATCCATATTTTTTTCTCATTATATCATTATATTTTTAGGTTTCACAATAGCCATCCTATAAAAAGTCTACGATATCAGAAATACTCCACGTATAAACTCGATTGAAAATTGAGAATCTCAGCTGGGAAGAATACCGAGAAATTCATAATGAAACACATCATTGTATTCCATCACACTAGGAGTGTCTTTGAGTATGATCATTTCCATAGAATCAATCAATTTATACACATACACTTTCTCATTGGGAAAAAATATATATTCTTGAGATGATTGTGCTAGAAAAGAATCAACCTCCTTTCACTTATATAGAATCAGGGGTCTATTCTCCATAAAAATAGTGATTCCATTCTCATGGATATTTACCTTGGATATATATATGAAAATCCACAACATTCCTTAAAATTTAATAAACTTATACCAAAGGTAGAATAAAAATGATCACTAGAAATATCTTCCTAGAAATTGTGACATGGGAACAATTATATTATTGGGATGAAATAATTTTTCCATTTTTTTTCATTAACACCCATATATCAATTATTTTTTATGGTTCTTGAATAATTGTACTAAAAATTTGGGATATGATTGAATGAATTAAAAAATAATAAAAAATAATGTTCTCTATTATTGAATTAATAACTAGCATGTTTTTCAACACTTTATTGTTGGGATCCACCTTAACTGTTGTGATTGAAAAATATCATCCTTACTGCTTTTGAGGTTGTGGGATGTGTGTAAAACTCCTTGGGTTAGGGTATTAATTTTCAACGTTCCATGATTCTATGTAATTTATATGATAAACAATGTGTAATGGTTTGAATAGATTATTCATTTCCTCTACCACGTTAGATTGTTTCTCTAGTTGAAAAATGTTATGCAAGTGTCCTTCCTTCCGACACCTAAATAATTTTTTCATTAATGTTAATAAAATTTGATGGTTTTTGTTTCATCACCTTTGACAAGTAAGATATTTTATTTTCTTGGATCCATTATATTTCACCATTAGACTACAAAAATTAAAATCCACATTACACTTCTTATTCTCATGATACCAATGTGATTCATGGATCTCTATATAAACATTGAGGGAATATATGACAAATTCTTCTCAGATATGAAAGTAATGGATCACCGAGGCTTTTTTAGAATAGGGTTTATTCCATAAATGTAGTGGTCAACCTTGCATTCAGTGGTAATGAAACAACTAGAGGTGTAGCATGAAATTACAATAAACTTTTACCCTTACAGCAATATTTTTTTTTGTGAGTGAAAAGAAATTCTTTTTCATTTTAATATGGATAGTGTGTTCAAATTATTTATCAAAAAAAAATTTCAGGAATTTCCTGCACTTTATTACTTTGATCTCTTCCCCAGGCTTCGTATTCTTGATAAATAAAAACTACAGATTAGATTCTCCCTCCATATGGTAAATTTCTTGAACAATACTCTCTTATTCGAAACATTTATTTATGGAGATTAATTTTTCAATAGTGTTGATGCATTGTTCTACGATTAATGGATCATATGATCTACTTAATGTAGGGGCCTTTGACACACAAATATATTTATAAAATATTGTTCTCTATTAGGGGGGTTTATTTACTCCTGTTGATATAGGATGGTATTTAGAACCCAAGTTAGATGATAGAGTACTAACATGATGTTCTCTATTCCTTGTGGCATCATGTTTTTCATCTTGTTGGAGAAGTCCTCATGTTTCTCTTTAATTTTTTTTTACCTATTTACTGATATATACTACAGTTGGCTAGAATAAAAGGATAATTGTTTGTGGGTTTTTTAAAACTATTAATATAAAAAGAGGTAATCCAGTGACATGTAAATGATAACATAAAAATTAAATTTATATCTTGAACATATTTTTATAGTCTTCAATCAATGTTATCCATGATCTATTTATAATCATGTATTTTATGGTATTTTTTTGTTCCATTAATAATGGATCATAATGATATTATGAATTTACCATATATTATTCCCTTAGAGTGTCAAACTTGGTTCACATTAATGTGAACTGTTATGTACTATGATACCCCTAGTCAGGCCTGAAACACAATGTCCGAGTTTGCACTCCTAGATACATCTTTTCCTAAACCACGTGCACTTAATGTATCTAGAAAGAGATGTATATTCCTGATAAAAAAATAATATATTCTAAAAAAATTTATGAATGTTTTCATATACATAAAATCATCCCTAAAACATTATCTATAGTTTTATAATACTAATCTAAAAATAAGTAATTTTTTTTTTCTGATGAAAATTATAACAAAACCCATCTTTATTTCACATTAATACTTAATTTATTACATAAGACTACACTAAATACAAACTTGATGATTTAGAAGTATAGTTAATTAGTTTATTATGTATGGTACATAGAAATAGAAATCATGGAGTGAAAAGATTTATTAAAAAAGTCTTTAACATGCTCAGAATACTCCTACAAACATAAAACTACATGGGATAACCTGGTGACAAAATTAAGAAAGGGATGAGATTTAAAAAACCATAAGGGAATAAAAATGGTATAAAATGAATATAATAATACATTTTAAACAATAGTAATATTAATGAGTCATAATAAGATAATGAAATTGAATCATAAACAAAGAGACATGATATATCATTCTAATCATAAGAAGGGAACTGAAGAAAAAGACTAAAAAACTCCATCCTAAACGTATGCCAAGAGTAAACCCTCTAAGAATTCATGGTGGAAAACGTAACCTAAAGTAATCAAGTTCCCACTCTATTCCAATATGCCATATCATGATAATAAACATTACAAAATTTATTGGAGTTCTATTTGGTCACATACATCATATTCATTTCATACGCTAGCTTAAGTGTTCTACACATATCATACAACATCGATTAATTCACCATCATAATTTGTTCCATGATAAAGGAGTGTGGAATGAACATATATATGTTCCAAATAAAAAATTTAATGTGTGTAAATGTGTGTACCATTTATAGGAAATGTAAATTTTATTTACAATATTATTGTTTTATCATGCACAATTACGGTTATATTTACCATAGTATAACAGTGTCACATAAAAAGTCATTACATGTGATGATGAGAGATATACAAGTCTATCATAATATAGATATTAAATTTTATTTAATAGGGCATGAAATTAAATTTTGAAGAATTATTAATTCTAAGTATAAGGAATATTATGCTGAATAATATTTAAAAAAGAATAAAGGAAAGAACTCATTCAAATTATTGGCATGGTAACATGTTTAAATAAGGGTCCATTTGATGGAAAATGAGTGTTAATGGAGATATCATCATATATAAATCAAATGGAATTAAGGGAAATATGTAATATCAAATCTCAACTTGTGAAAATTTAAATTGAACTTCATAACATAAAACGAGTTCTTAAAAAAATTGGAGAGTAGAGGATCCCCTAAATGATGAGTGTGGGACTTCAAATTGTTTGGAGGAGATTTTTGATAGTAGTGAGGAACATTGGGAAGACTCTACTGAGTGTATGGTAGGTTATGGTGTTGCTAAAAGTATTTTTGAGGATGTTAAATTGGGGAATGGGTGGGTTTATAACAAAAAAGATAGGGATTTATTTATTTTTTATGTTTCGGAATATAAAAAATAATATATAAGAAACCACAAACCATAATAGAGGTTTTGAATGTGGTTTATTCTAAAAAAATGTTGTTATCATTAATTTAAAAGGACGTGGGGATATATTTTTATGATAACATCCATTATTAGGTGCATGTGTGTTACACTTTTAATGAATGGATTTTAAAACCTTAAAATATATTATATGTTTGGATTATTAAGAATAGATTTAATAAATAAATTAATTAAACTTTAAATTTTTTTATTTTAAAGGGAAAAATATATTTGGTCATGTATCCAATTTATTGAAATTATGACACCAATTTTTGGTCATTATTATTTCCTAATTAACAACGTATATTTGTACGGTATTAAATTATTTTCAAAAAATAAACACTCTTGAGGAATGATGAAAATTTATCTAATGGTTAATTTAGATGATATGATAAGAAATATAATATTCATAATATATAAATAATATCATTATTATTTTAATTTTTTCATTCAAATAAATGTTGATTTTTATTAATAAATAATGTGTTTTTTATAATGAATTTTTTAACCCTTATAGAAAAATTATATTTGACATCATTAAAATAATATGATAATTTAAATTTGACTAAAATTATTTGACAATAATATTTAATTAAAATAATATTTATTTCTAAAATTAATTCATAAATTGATTAATTGAATTTTAATATTAACAAAAATACTATTTCTATTCTATTTAATCAAAAATAAAACGAATTTATAAAGTAAAAATAATTGGATAAAAATATGTGCATTATTCCAAAAACAAATAATGAACAATCATATAAAACTAGGGTATATCTACATATACCATTGATACAACATCAAACACCTTAATATTATGGTTTACGATTGTGGGACACTCATGGGGTAGTTCAATGAACATGGTTTGGGACATGATCTCGATGAACTTGAACTAATCCAATAAAAAATTTCTCCAATGCTTCAGTTTTTGGATTTCAACTTAGGATTGGTCAAATGGAAAGTCTATAAACGCCATTTTTCTCTACATTTCTAGTAAATGGCCCTTATATGGTAGGATCCTAATAGTTGAGGTCATGAGTTCATTTTTCTGTGTCAATTGGATTTTATAAAACACTATAATCTATACTAACCATGTGATAACTATTCGATGGATATATTATCAATGGTAATGATACTTAATTTCCATTTGAATCCAATTAGAAATAATAATAAAAATATGTGAATTTAATTTTCAATATATGTATTTCATTATATGACATTTAAATAAATCCAAAGTATAATTTTATTTATTGCAGTTCAGTTCGTTACGTTATATTATATGAACCGTGATGGATATAAGATGTTTTGTAGCTGTTTTTCATTATGTATTATCATGATTGTGTGAAATGATATTTTTTGAACTAGGAAAATGATTTAATGTCTAGGTTACACTGTGTTTATATAACCCATAAAATTTTCTTGAGTGTGAGGAAATTATATTTTATATGGGCATATAGGAGAGGCTATGGATAAAGATAATTGGATAGTATTTATGACATCATAAATAATAAAGGATTTATCAAAAATGTGTTATATGTTATCATGGATGATGTTTTCATCTTCTTAAATTCACGGAATATATCCAGTAATATTTGAAATAAGGATTAATACATGTTTTTAAAAATTATTTATTGTAATTTATAATATTACCATGTATTGGAATAATATAAAATGAGGGTATTCACATTTTTGGATTATGAAAACCGGGAGACATATTTCTAATTATGGGGAATAAATATTGAGCTGATTTACTGACCTTATTTATAATTTTTTGGAATTTAATTTTTTGAAAGGTTATATGGTTAACCATGTATAATAAGTTTACATTATGATTTAGATGATGTTTATGAGATTAATGTATTATCTCTTCACATCAAGATTAATGTATATCTGTTGACCCATTTTAACAACTTTATGTTTATGGTAACTAAGGATAGTTGGGATGGCTTAGTAGGGATCTCATGATTTGTTAGTGATTTTGGAGTTAAAAAATTCCATGTGTCTTATTTTTAGAATGAGGTGATTTAGAAAATGATCGAGGCAAAAAATGTGTGAGATTGTACTGAATTAAGAATGTATATATTCCTAGTAATATTCTTAAACTTTATGAAAAAAACATGAAACCAAAATTTTATCTTAGTACATTTGTTTTAGATGCATAAAATGGACCCTATGATCATAACATATTTATAGATTTTTACTGCTTACAATCTGCAGACCATATCATCTGTCATTATCAATCAAAAAATGACTTTAATATTCCTCTTCATTGTATATATTTTTGCATCTCATGAATTTTATCTCATGAGTAAACACTGTTTTTAGTAACCTTTGTTGATTATCATGTTTAAATATTTCATTTTTAATGTATATTTGTTTATTCCTTTTTATGATGTGGTTTTCTTTGAATGAAACCTTAAATAATTAAACCATTGATAAAAAGGATAAATTTTAAGGGAAGAATTATTTTTAATGGGGTAGAATATAACACCCTAATAATTTGTGATATGTATTTCTATAAAATTCAATAATTTTGGTATTTTTCATTTCACATCACACTGAAAATAGTTATTATTATTATTAAACCACTATGTTTGGATTGATTCTTATGAAAAAAATTTAATCATGCACTAAACACAACATAATTATTAGCTTCTTGTACCTAAAAAATTTATTTTTTCTTATGTCACACTTAAGAATGGATATCCTTGATGGATAGAAAATCATGTAAGACTGAGTTTTACAAAACAATAATATATTATTAAAAATATTTTTATTTAATATAATAAGATATAATATATATATATACTATAATGATTATTATAGGATAAAGTAACTTATTAAATTATATTAATTAATTCAATGGTCAAATTTTAATGTGAAATAAATATATTAACCAAATAAATAAAATTAATAAAATGAGAACAAACTGAATATTACACACACAAAAACCTATATTTTTATAAAAGAATTTTTACTTCCATTTAATGGAGAAAATATTTTAAGATATATTTTTTACATTTATAAATTTAATATGCAAAATAATGAACATTTAAAATATAAATATAAAAATAATGTTATGGTGTCCTTTTCATTTATTTTTCTGTGATGTTTCATTTTTTTAATGTATAGTGTATAATAATTAATTTTAATCTGAAATTGAATTTTCTCAAATTTATTTATTACGTGGAATTATATTTTTAAATGGTTTTAAAATTTAGTTAGAATAATTTTTTAAAAATTAATCCATATTAAGTAATTTTAATCTATTTTATATTAAAATTGAATATTAAAATGTAACTAATTTTTTAATGTATTTACTTAAAAAACCATCTTTGTCATCCCATATGCAAGATTGAATTTAAATTATTTTATACCAATTTTTTAAATGGAATTTTTGAAAATATATTCTATTTTTGTAATAAGTGTTATTTATACTTACTAACTTTGTGAACATAGTATTTGACCAAAAAATATTAGTGAAATTAATAAAACAAAATTACATCGAGTAAGGTAATTTTATGCATAACAAAAGGATTAACCATAATCTTAAGGGAAAAATGAACTATAAACCTTAATAAATTATATTGGATGGATATATTTTCTGAATATACACAAATTTGGTTACATATTGGTCAATTTGGACTCTTGAGGAATAAATAATACTTTGGGAACACACAATTCTTTTTAAAAATACCAACTGTGTCCTTTCCCTCTACTATAAAAAGAATCTCACTTCTCCAATGTACTCACACCTCTAAATACACACTGGATAGAACATTATATGCAGAAATATCTCCTTCAAATTTATAAACACAGTCAATAAGTATTTTCATTGGTATAAATCAGACCAAGGAATCCATTTGGAGAAAACTAGAAGGAGTTTTCGAAACAAGAGATTACATCATTCCTCAACATCTTTAGATTTATTTGTTTCTACAATACATTAATTATACTGATTTATTGATTTTATAATAATAAAAATTATCATAAAAATAATTTTTTTATCAAAATGGTTTTACATACACTTAGAAACACTTTCATCTAATGGGAAACAACCTTACCATTCTTCTGATTAGAGAACTACCACAACCCAAAATGATGTTGATCATTTTTCCTTTACGACCTATAAAGGTTGGGAACTATGTTAAGAAATGTAATTTTATATGATAAATATGATATAGATGATGTATTTATTATTATATAATAGTAAAATAACAAAAACCTTCACGATTTCCATTTTTTGTATGTATGCTAATTTCGTTTGGGAAAGTGTGGACAACTACCTCTTCAAAGTGATGCGATTCGTGCACACCATAAATTGAATGTGTTAAAGATGAGATTATTGAAAATATATGATATTCATAAAATAATAAATCTTATTTTATTATAATATATTTATTTACATTTATCTCTTTTATTTTATTTTTATCAAAAACCCAATAAAATAGAAACATTATTCATGTATATGTAGAGCCCATTGTTTGCAGGAACAATGTATTACCTTTCATACTCCTATCATGTGTATATTATTATAAATACATATACTATAAATATATATTTTATTTGTACCATTTTTACATTCTATATTTAATTAAATCATTAACTTTTTAAGATGGTCTAGAATAACAATTCAAAACATATATGAAAAAAAGAAGATATTACCCGAAAGATAACACTAACATATTGTTATTAATAAAAGGGTAATATAAATACATAAAAAAATATATGGTATTATATATAATAAATGTTTTCTTTCATATATGTATAATGAAATTATATATATTATAAATGAGTTTCTAACATCTAAAAAGAATTTCAATACTTAAGTTAAGGGGATTTAATCACACTTTTTTGTTCTGTGGTATACATGTATTATTCACCCCTCATTTATTTTGAGTAGGGGGAATAACACCCATGGATGTATTATATTATTATTATGCCAAAATTTATGGAAATTTAAATAACCCTTTTATGAAATTTATTTCAATGGTTTTATGTTACAAAATTTACCAAATCAGTATATTAATTTTGTATCAATTTTCATTCTCTAAAACACATGCCATCTTATGCACCTAAATTTTTATATAATTTGTATATATTTCTTTTTGACATTTTGTATCGAATATTCTCTTATTGTAATTAAATTCTATGTTTTAGGTAATTTTATTCTTTCCATCGTATTATGATTTAATGATACCAAAGTGGTAACAGTTTATTGCGTCAAATTCACTTTTTATCGAGGTTGTTTATGATTATACTTCCATTGGTGAAATATTTTTATAAGTATATAAACAAATCTCAATATATTTTAAAACATTTGAATATATATGTAATTATAATTGTTTAAAATCACTGGTATATAAGATAATTAAAAAAAATTCTATGAAAAACAAACATTATTTCTCATTTCGGTCAGAAATTTGTGTTCTTTAAAACCCATTTTTTATAAAAAAAATAAAAATGTTTTAAATATTATTTTATATGTTTTAAAATAATATGATTTTAAAAAATAGTATTTATTTATAGGTTCTCAATGAAAAATTTGTTTTAAAATGTATTCAATATTATTTTATGAGTTTTCAAGGAAAGTATATATCCAATTTATTCATGCATATTTATTGGTTTTAATGGAAAAAATATTTTATTCTTTTTCAAAATCATTTAATCTATATTAAAATATATATATATTTAATTTAATTCAAGATTATTCTATATGACATTAAGATAAACTATCTTTAAAATGTTTTCAAGCATATTTTATAATTTTAAAGGAACATGATTTTCAAAATCTTATCAATATTCTTTTACAAGTAATCTATGAAATGGTTTTTAAAATGTTTTCAAGATTATTTTAAAATTTTCAAGGTAAATATATCTAAAAACGACTATAAGAATTAATTTTATGTTTTCAGTGAATTTTAAATGAAATTTATTTTATATTTATTTTATATTTTAAAAATAATTTTTAAATTGGAAAGGATATTTTCATCAAGAATTTTTTTTGAAATATTACATAAATTATATTCCAAATAATATGAACTCTATTGATGTTACACCTTTATTTTTGAAAAATGAACCAAAATATCAATTAATATTATTTCTTGAATTGTTTGTGTTTTTATGGAATGATTCTTATTGAAAACTATTTCATTTCTATGAGATATACTCTTTTGAACCCTTCTTATTTTCAAAAGTTATACATTGCTGAAATGATTTTAAAACCTATATCGTTTTTATTGGTAATGATATTGTAAAATAATTATGATTCTAATTTCATTTCACTGGTTACGATATGATTATTTATTATAATCTTAATGGGACAATAATTATGTGATGGATGGGACCTAGATCTCTCTCCACTGCATTGGGTAATAATGGATGACTCATGAGTATAAATTTTATGTGTGAACCATATTACAAGTTCAAAATGTAATGAATATAACTAGTTTTATGATGATAAGTTTATGCGTGAAACAAATTACATGTTCATAATGTTATGATTGACCCTTATTATGTGTTCATATTGTTACGCAATAACATGATTAAGAGTTAACATTGTTATGAATGAATGTTGTTTTATGTCTTTACGTTTATGTGTGAATTGTATTACAAGTTAATAATTTTATGCATGCACATATATGTATGACTATATGTTTATGAGAGAACATGATTACATATTCACAATGATATACATGATCCTAATTTCATATTCAAAACATTATGCATAGACTTGGTTTCATGAGTGAAAGAGCACACAAGGACATGATTTCATTTCCTAAACATAACGACTGAACATGCTTCTACATATACATGTACTCTATATTACACATTGATGTGTATTCTACAATTTTATGTCTTATCCATATGGTATGTTTTCATAGATTATGTTCCCAATTATATTATAGTTCATTTCTTATGAACTGCTAATCATTATGACATGATTAATGTATGTGATCTTTATAATCCATGGTATGATCTTCTAATTATACAATATTTCTCTCAAACCCTTATGTTTATGTTATGAATATGTATTTCCTTTATTTACATTATTGAGAATTTTATCTCACCCATTTTTCTTGTTTCTTTTCCCAAGGTAATTATGTAATGTTTTTAAATAAAATTATTAAGGGAAAGATAATTATTTGAAACATTGAAGATAATTGAGTGAGTTATAATATTTTACATCCATGATTCAAAATTCATGAATCTAATACTGATTTGGGGTATCTTTTTGAGTAATTTACAAATCATTATCAAAAAATAATGTAATTTCTATATATGTTAAGACTAGGTTTTTATATGTGGCATGATTATATTTGGCGTATTAATGTTTATTTCATAGAAACACGAGTTGAGTGTTATGATCCATGTGGTATAGGATTATACACCCATTATATTGGGTAATATTGAAATAACATGTGCCCTTGGTGTTTGGTTTATTTTTAATAACAAACATATGACCATTCATGTGAAATAAAAGAACTAATGGTTTCAATGAAATGGAGTGGCATATTTTATAGGAGTTATGATAGAATGAAAAATATCCATCTATGTTAGAGAATACATTTTTAATGGGTTAAGTGTGGTGGAATGATTTATATAGCCCTAGACATTTCTATAATTGATTGGATGGAGAACACATATCAAACGTACTGTCACAATCATAGTGGATTAATATGACGATATTATTTTAGAGGAGTGGTATAATGTAATACATATTTAATGGAATGCACTATTGGCTGTTTTAGGGTAGATTCACTAATTATATGTTTTAATTTTGGGGTTTCCCTTGGAATAATTCTACAGAAATTAGAATATGAAATGTAATTTAATTTACAAGTTGATGGTTGGGAGTAGTTTTTCCCCATTCCAGTCATTTAGGTAAGATTAGATGAAGTCAGTGCCTATAAACAGAGTTTATTGGCAGGTATATTTTTAGTATTATCTTTTAAGAGGATATTGAGATAAATCATGGTTGAAATTCTAATGTGTTGGGAGATATGAGTAGAATATGAGACTGGTCATTGGATGTTCATGACATCTTATCTCTAAATATTCTTGAGGCTAGAGAATGTATTTTTATTATCCATATGGCTTCATATATATGATAGAGTGTTTATGGGATGTTGTAAAGAATCATTTATTTTCATACTGTGAAATTTAGTAGAAATTTTAAAATTTTCCTTCATATGATCATTTGGTGTAGAATAGAATTTAACCTATCGAATATTATCTCTTAAAATTTCTCTGGCCACTCAATTATTCCAATAATAGGGTTTTTACCAAATGATGGTAGTTTTGGGGAATTCATGTCCGTTTCATTTTTTATGCATAACTAGTATTTAAAATTTAATTAATTAAATATTAATTTATTCACACATGGTCATTAAGAGATATAATTACAATAGATAATAAAATTTAGATTCTATATTCATGGTATTTCCATACATTGAGGTTTTTCAATTAATTTTATAAACACATATTGGTTATTAGGGTCGAGCTTGATCCACATTTTCCATTTCATTTCTTTTTTACTATTTTCTTTTTTTACCTTTTACTTTTCTTTTATCCTCTCACCCACTGTATTCTTCCATATTCTCTATTGGGTGTTACATTATTTTGAAAAGTTGAGATTGAGAGGGGGGATATTTATAGATTTGGGAGATCAAGCTCAGATCATAGAACATGGGATGTGTCAAATCATCATCTCACATCATTAGAACACGAAGCAGTGATTTTTTTTCTCATTCCTATATTAGGTATTACATTTTTATGTTTCTTCTACACATCCTTTTATATTTATATATTTCTAAATTTAAATCACTATGATGGATTATATAGACAAGTAAGTGGTTGAACTATTTTTAATCGGTGAATATAGGGGTTTTGAAATGAATATAACGGCTTCCAACTCAGAAATACCAATCACATAGTGTCTGGTTTCCTGAAAACACCTTCTATATTCTATATATTTGAGGGTTATGTAGTATTTGAATGTACACACCCTTTACATAGAGTACACAACATGTTGTGGTACATAGACATGTAACTGAGAATAATGGGTTATGGTGTTTTTAAAATTGAATGCCTTGTACCAATTGTATGTTTCATATAGTGGTATATTTGAATGTTCTCAAGTATGTAGGAAAACACCCCATGTAAGGGAGATATGGCCATATACCCCTTACCTCAACATAAAACAAGTGTTTTCCATACTTGTAGAAGTATATGTCTATAACCCATGTCTTCCCTCACAAGGTAAAATTACATGATTACAGACCATGTGTACCAGGTCAAGTAGAAGTACATGTACATGTATGAGGGTATAGAGTATATGTCATCTACTTGAAGTGTACACCATGTAATCATAGTACATGCTATATACTATTCCTCCATTACTCATTTGATGGTTTTGGTTTATTTTATGTATAAAAGTAATAATTATAAAAAAATGAATTCTATTTTTGAGTATTTTTTGTCATAGATTGCTTAAATATAACTCTAGAGGTTTTTTAAGGCTCAAATGTGGTGTTTTCAGAGATCAATATATTGTGGTTCTATCTTTATTAGATGTTTTGAGTGTCCATTGGAGTTAGATGTGGGATGCAACCTAGATTTAGTAGATCGAAATGGTTGGTGTAAATGGAATAGAATCACAAATTTCCTCATGTGACATTTACATAGGATATTCCATGGTTAGTTGTACTGGTATAGTTGGGGTTTTGGGACATCCTGGCGTGAGACCATGAATTATATTTTCCATGACACAACTCCCTAGATCAATGATTAAGTTGAATTCCAATTGATGCCAAGATTATCGTTTCGTGTGTTTTCATTGTTTAATGGCATGTTTATACTATATTATGGTCATTATATTGAGAGTATATTTTGAGTTTAAGGATCCCACACTGGATGTATCTTCTTCTTATTATGCTGAGAGGATCCCATGAGGAATTCCACCACCTATATTTTCACCCATAGGATCCCAAGAGTAATTCCTCAAACTTCTTAAACTTTTGAGGATCCTAAGAGGAATTAATCTTCTTATGTGTTATAATAGATGATACTAGGAGGGAGAAGACAACATATATGTTATGTAAAGGATCTATAAAGGGATAAATATCCTATGTACTGTCCTAGGGGACCCTAGTGTGTTCCCCAATGGTTGATCATCCCAGATAATGTGAATTATTACCGTTGGTAGTGATGGTAGAGGGTGTCACCTTGGATCCCCAACCAACATGTTAGCCTAAAGCACTGTATCCATAGAGATTTTTATAGGCATTTTTCTAAATTATCTTTTTTATTCATTAATTTAGTTAGTTATTATTGATGAAAATCGTATTTCAAACATTCTTCCCAGAAAATTTCATATAGGCTAAATGTAATGTGCTTTAATGGTGGTTATCCGTATATGTATTTTTGATTATTTAAATTGGAAGGCTTAGTTATTTTAATGTTATCATTATCTAATTTACCATTATTCATAAGGTTTTCCACCTACATAGGTATTACGAAGGTAGTTCTTGAGTTCATATTAGAATCCATCTTAGTTTTTTCACCCAATTCAGACTAATATTTATATAATTTAGGTGATCCCACGAGTTGATGGGTGTACAGATTTCCCCCCAAAATGGGATAATGATGTCATCCCTTCATATTTATGATGATCAATATGATCTATTCCCAGGATACTCTATTTGATAGAGTATATGCACCATTACTTAATTGTAAATACTTATCATGGAATGGGCTATTGACTATGTTATTTAATTATGTTGACTTATTTTCTCTGATCTAAAGTGCACTTATTACCAATATCTTAAGTCCTATTACTATTAGGGTTAAAATGAACTTCAATGTGATGATTTATTATGATAATAAACAAAAGAATGGAACAAAAAAACATGATTTTAATACAAAACTAGTGGAATGATATCTATATCCGAGACTTATTGCATTATTTTTAGTTGATACTTAGAATCCTTTATTTATATAGCATATATGAGTATAGGTGATATTAAGGATTGAAATTGTTTCCCTATAAAGTGACATAAAATTGTCATGGGTAGTTTGAGTGTTATTCTATGTTGGAATAATTTATTTGGATCACATACCAAAATAATGAATGGATTTAACATAGATTGTGTTTTGTGAAATTTAGATTAAGGATTTATTTTATAGATTTATTATCAATCAAGATCAATTAACCAAGAAATGACGGTAGATTTATAATAATTTGTTTTAACCAGTTGTGTCATAGTTAGTTGGAGAATATTTTATGAGCATGCACTTATGATGTAAGGTTATATGTTCACTGTTCAAGGATGTATTGTGATATTTAATTCTCACCCTTATATGTTCCCTTTGGTGTGCATATAGACTATATGAATCATTAATAGTTGAGAAGGATATATGATGGATAGGGTTGAGGCCCATGGATTCATTATTAACTAGATATTATTTTGACAATTTTAATGATCAGGTACGGGAGTCTCATTAGAGACCTTAGAGATTAGGTATCTGGTTTCGCTTAGAGGGGCATATGAGACATTCAATTTTATTTGTACTTATTTATTAGAACAGACAAATATATACATATATATATGTATGATAAACCAAATGTGCACTATTATTTATTGGTATGACTAGGTTTTTCCATCCATTAATCCTTTTCATATATTTTTACAACCATGTAATATTTTGTCTTCATCCCATTGATTATCTACATCTATAGATGATTTTTAGTTATTTATTGATTTGTATTACACCAATATAAGTAAATAGTCTCTCTATAGAAAAACCATAGCATCTCATTATTAGTCTATAACCTCTTTCATATGGAATGTGTGCTTGAGGCCCCACCTCTAAGTAGTATTCTTTTATAGAGTGAGCCGAGTTGGGATGTGATAGATTATTGTGATGGAGTTCATCCCTTTATCATAATTTAGATCAAACACAGACATTCCCACAAATATTCAAGTTGTGTAGTGACACCATTGGATAAAATATCCACTCATTTCAACAGTCCTTCCCATGATGACAGAAAAACTCATTATGAAATTCTTCCCCATGGAAGATAAAAATAAAATTCACATGGAGCCCCTTCCTATGATACCAATTTTGGATGCCACTAACAAGAAAAAGTTTTGAACCCACACAATGTTCCACCCAATCCCAAATATTTATGATGATAAAAAGAAAATAGTTCTTAAACATGGTAATTAATGATTAAATTAAAATTGAGGCCCTCGTAAGGGATCTTAATATAGGTTCACTCTTGATAATGATTCCAAAAATTTCCATGGAGATCCTCCCTATGTAGAAAAGACCCCAAAAACACCAGTGGATCTCCCCAACGTATCTTTTTTTCAATTTTTCAAAATAATGGTTGACTAAAAAGAAATATTTATCCCCACATAAAGATAAAAACTAAAAACCTTCTAGATTTACTCTATAGGAAACCCACCAGGGAGTTCGTCCTCACAATAAAACATTTAGTAAACATGGATTTACTCCAAATGGTATATAACTAATAGGTTCTCTCCATGCCAATGATCTATATGGATTAAAAAACACCATTATTCTTTTTTTAATTCATTCATTATTAACTGATTATTCCTCATATATTCAAATATTATAGTCTTACTGAAGGTGATTATGAAACCATGATCGACCTTTTGAAAAACACTAAAAATGGTGACTGATTTTTTCCCATAATCTATTTGTAATAATAGAAACTAAAATAAGAGGTTATGGAAATAAATTTTCTAAACACGGTTTAGTATTATAATGTACAACATAAATGTACTTTAACTGGAAAATAATGTAAGAGAATACCCTTTTAAACATAATAATATGGAGAGATATTCTATAAGGATGAGGATGAATCAAATATCACGTGGAAGGAACTCATGAGGAAAAAATATTAGTCATGATGTATCCTCTCACCAATTCTCACAATGTTGTTCCCAAAAACATAAAATAGATGTACATATCATATATATCTTACAATTATAATGAAATATATCATTGGTTTAGGTTTAAATATGAACCTTATAAGGGTTGTATATATCATCTCATGGTGTTTTATAGTTATTTTCCCCAGGTGCACCTAACCTCCCTCCATGTAGCATGGAAATACAAATATGGAAGACAATACGAGAATATCTAATAGGGTTTCCCAAATAGTCTCAAGTAACATACATAGATTATCATTGAATCCTCTCTGTATGTACATGTATGACGATGGGGTGAGTTTGGGACATTTAATTTTGACCTTATGGTTCACCATCATGATCTCTCAAAATATAAATCTATAACGTTATTTACAGAGATAATTTTTTTAAATATGTGGTATTCATAAATTTTTCTATCATGTTTATAGAATTTTGATATCTCTAAATCATATTAGTTATATACATAACAAGACATGGAAATTTATCAACTTCTTCGTGAGTCTAATACGAACGAGAATAAAGGAAAAAAATGTGAAATTCAATAGCAATAAATATGGGATCATGATTACTTGTAGAATATTTTCATATATATATAATAAAATACACACCCAATTCAATACTCACTATTATAAAATACTAAGAGTTGAATGGATTTTCATGAATAAAAAAACAACTCAGAGGCATCCCCAATCCATAGAGATAATTGAATTTTTACTTGGATAATGAACTCTAGTATCATAAATTGTTTGGGAAGATGCATTGATTTCTAAGAAATCACATTTATTAGACAATATCTTCTATCATATCAATGAATATATCAAATGTAAGAATCACAATCCACTATGAATATAAAGATTATATAATATTCATAGGCTCAATAATAACACCCAATTATTATCATATTTTCAATGATTATTCTAATGCTGATGATGCCCCATAATTCGCAAGTGATAATAAGGTCTTAGTCCCCACTTAGGGATTAACATAGATGAGTGATATTCTTTTCCATACCAATGCTATGAATAGTGATAATAAAAATTTATTGGCTAAAAAGAATCATCTATGGAAAAAATCACCTATGAATATATTCTGGAAGAGGGATGACATTTTTAATACAAAAAAATCCCATGATTTTAGGACCCCTTTCTAACATTACATAACCAAAAACTATGTTAATGTGTGATAATGATTACAGAAAAGGAATGGTTATATCTACATCACATCCACTATATATTAGAATTATATTATCTAACCAAAAAAAACTATAAAGTATATGGGAAAAATGGAATCTCTTGACAAAATATATGTAGGGTTTCTCTATGGAAATAGAAATATTGATCAATAATTCAAGGAAAATTTCTCAATTTTTCATTGAAAATACCTATTCAATAGAAAACTTATCGAAAAAATAAAATTTAATTTATCTGTGAAGATAATATTAAACCCCCTCAAAGATTTGATTTATTGGTGCACTTATTAACTACCAATAGTTATCTTTATTGGGTTTTCATCAATATCATGAATATGAATGTCACCCAAGAATAGAATTTAGTATAAATATTTATGGAATAATAAAAACTATTGTATATATTTAATGCATTCTTATATATTATAAAAGATAACCTAGTTCCTATGCACCTAGATACAGACTAATTGAATTAGTGGGAGGGCTAAAATTCTCCGTTTCAAAATTTTGATAACCCCATAATATTAATGTTGAATTGAATATGAGGCCTAGAGTAATATCTCTATTACAATTCTCTATAGTGTGGATTAATGATGGAAACTCTATATTTCAAGGAATTGATGCATCATTTCTGTTTCTTCTAGAATATAGATGGCCTTTCATTTATTATATAAGTTAATCTAGAAACAAGGTATAATACCAACCATAAGATTCAATATTAGAAATTCCTTTATAAATTTAGTTATATAGTGAGAAATTTGTCATTTATGGAGACTCTCGTAATAAATTCCATGTGAATGATAGATTCATGGATATAATTTCATCATTGAATAAATCGACATATTTATTTGAAATTTTATCTTATCAATATAAAGTTTTGGAATTTTTTATAGATTATTTAGTATTTTTTTTTAAAATTTTCTCATTAATTATATGTATATATGTGGATTCCAGGAGTTATCATATAGAGAAAATATATTGAGAATTATATTTAGTGAACTAATAATAATATAGAATGAACTATTATCAAAAGCTATGAAAATATGATAATTTGAATTATATATTGCTACCATTGTGCTATTGGATGTAAAGGCTCCAGCATTGAATCTAATGAATTTCAAATAAGTAAATTTAATGTTATTACTAAAAAGAAAATTAAAAATATGTTTATTTATTCTATAATTAAAATGTTATATGGAATTCCATTTCATGGTGGGAAAAAACATGATCTTGATTCCAATGGTCAATAAGTTCAAGAATGAATAGATAAATTACTATTAAAATTATATCACCCAATATTAAATGTTTCTTAACAACATTCGGAATTGATTTGAAATAACATCATTACATCATATATTAGGATAATTTTGGTTAATTAGTTTTTGATTTACAAAAGGTTCATGTATTGTGTGTATCAAAAAATCTTATTTTAGAAGTCTATGAATTAAAAAAATTATAATAGAACATTTTTTAAATGTTTTATATTTAAATAAATCAATACATAGTGATTCATACAAGCACCATCATTAAGGGATAACAGAATCAACCTATCCTAATCCAAATTTCTTATACAAATATTGTGAATATATCCTCTATTTATCATTATTATATAAGATAACATAATTAGTAGCTAAAAAACAAATATAATGTTTTGAATCTATCATCAATAACTAAAATATTATAAACTGCCATTCTATTCATGCCCCGATTATTTGAGGGATGTGGATTTCCCCACAATATATAACATTATTATGATGAATAAAAACAATTTTTATATTTCAACATTTTATTATAGATACATTTTACTATTAAGAATATTAAATTTAATTGGTTCATATATTAAAGATATTATTTTAACGCCCCGACCCCAGTTACCCAGAGTCGGTGCATTATTGCGTAACATTGGCATGAACACAAATGATCAAGTCTCGAAAGACCGATTAGTTTAGTATCCTTGGAAACACTAGATACATTAATAAATGTTACATTTCATCATAATGTGAAAAACTACAATAAAAAGTCTCCATTGTCCACACTTCTATCCTCTTTGGACTATTCTTGCAGGTCATTCATAAAATACTTCTTCACATCCTAGAAAATATTAAAACATTGAACGGGGTGAGCTCAGATGCTCAGTAAGGATAACAATATAGCAGAAGCCTTCATAAATAAATATAAACATTTAAGGCAATGTAAAACTAAAACAAAAGCCATTTAAACTTGAACTTCAATATAATATGGAAAAATTAAAATGTGATAATTCCATTTATTTATTCACACGGATATTCTACTAGTCGAATAATCCCATGAAATATCAATAACCACTTTCATAATGATGGAATTCATAATGCCAGACTATCATAACCACGTAGTCAAGGCCTCGTGCCAAGACCACAAATAAGATTTTGTCAAGGCCTCGTTCCAAGACAATAGTTTGTCTTATGAGACCTACTGATGCATCGAGGAGCTATAGCGGGCTCCACCCGTCACTTATTAAGTCCAATGCATTCCTCATATGAACAGGTTTACACATATCATAAACCATAACATAATCGTATCACATAAAACGTGCATAAAGGAAACATAACATTTCCATGTTTCAATCACAAGATATCAATACAACACATTGATATAATAAAAACCTTATCAAAACCATTTTCAATACCAAAATATATGAAAATTAAAACTTGGTATTTATTTTTCATTTAAAAAAAATTATGGCTTGTAGAGGAAGCTGAAACTCAAATAATGGTTACGGCGGCAGAGAAGTCATTGTCTCCGCATACGTACGACAAGAAAAAAATTCCTTTTTGTCGTTTAGTAAATCACTTCGTATAAAAAGATTCCTTTTGAATAATCGTTAAGTCAAAGGGGTTTATACACCGTATAAAAGAAATTTGTGTATAAAACAAAATATGCCTCAATGAATGGAGATTGAGACAAAGTACCTTACAAAGATCATTTTATTAAATAAAATAGATATATTATGTGTATTCATTATAAGTAAGAATAATGAAATTACAAAGACAAGATAGGATATAATAATATCATGACATAATTTGAATGTATGAGATTAATCCAAAGATAAAAATTGGGTTAAGAAGTTCCCTTACCTTGCGTCCTGTCTTGACTCGACCATTCTTTAACCTCCTGAATAATAAACTAGAGTTAATTTATAATTGCATAAGAACCTCTTTCAAGTTTTTTATTCCATTTATATCACTTATTACCATGTTATGAACATTATGTAATTATTTAGGTTAATAACGGTCGTTTTGTCGATCTTTGGTACTTGAGTCAAAAATAAACTTCTTATAATTACAAGTTGTTCATGTGGTGATATATCCATTATATCCAGAATTATATTCATGATATAGATATCATATATCTCATATATATCCAATATATACATGCATTTATAATATTCCATAATGTTTAGAGGTAAGAAATGAAATGCAACGTTCATGGAGACGGTAAGCCGTACATACGCATGAACGCTACTTTCATTTGTATTTCGTTTTTAATGAAATCATTATGATATAAAGGTATATTATAATTCCTGTATAATATCATATATAATATCATTTACTCCATCCTTTATACATCCCAAATGTGGGATTAACGATCCAAATCACTTTGAGGGGGCGGTAGTCCGCACTTCCTAAAATGAAAATATCACGTTTACCCATAATGGAAACAATAAAGGTATGCCATAAATGATAAATACAGAACATTATGTAAAACATAAACATATTATATATCATATATATAAATATAGTGACATCTTAATGGCCACCTTTGAAGGTGTTATATGAGTGTTGAACAATCATTGTTTCGTGAGACAGAAATTCGACATCCGCAGAAACAGTATGTTCTTTAACCATTAGATGTAGGTGTGTGTATGTGTTGCTCGAATAATTCTTATAACAACATCCTAGTATATTGAGGATACTGGTGTTGTTACAAAATAAATCAATAAAAATATTTTAGGGGGTTGGATAAGAAAAATAAAACAAAATAACATAAGAGATGACATTACCTTAAACTCGGGTAACTCTTTTGATTTGAGCCAAAGGCTTCCTTGGGAAGAATTATGCCCAATGTGAGTCTTCTAAGAGTAAGTTAGGGACGTTGGGAGAGTATTTGGGAAGAGGTTGACTGAGCCAAAAGGACTTTAACGTGGGAGTAAGGTGGTAGTGGTGGGGGCCTTTTATAAGTGGAGAGGAGGGGCACTCTTGGAAAGTAATGAAATGTTACTTTATTATATTATGGGTTTCGATTTTTAAAGGTCCCAAACTTATATAATTCTATGATAAGGTGATAAGGTTTCGATATATACTCATCCAATAAGTTTTTGACAAGTGTAAGCCTTGGATTTTACATTATCTTTTCATTTTATTTAAATCGTTAATTAATGAGGTAATCGCTGCATCATCATGGTGTCATAAATAATTTAATTTATTTAATGTATATAAATTAAAAAAAATATATCATGATGTAGGAAATATTTTTATATTTATAATTAATATTTATAGTCAAAATATGACTTTTATAACCCCATTTAAAAATTGTTTTAGTAAAACAACTTATGTTTGTGACATTTTTATTTTAACTTTAAATAAAAGTTATTTTTGTAATTTTTCTACCAAAGTGGCTCCATGGGGTCCCCAAGTTGACACATGGATTTTATAGGTCGGCCATGACACATTCATTAGGGTTAGGAAAAGTGTAAGGGTCATTTAATATTTTTATAATACCATTTTTACCTTAAATTTCACTAATTAGCTTTAATCGCGATTAATTAAACTTAAAAGTTACTATTCACCAAAAAATTATTTTAATCCCATTGAACCACATTTTACTTCCTAATGAAAACCATGTATTTAAGATTTTTGAAAATCAAATCACAGAAGTGGTAATGTTTCATTTAAACAAATAATCCGTTTTTAACTAACACTTAGTGGTTTCATTATTCATTAAAAATTGAAGTTTTTCAGAACAATGCCAAAATTTCACCCTAAGCTATAATTGATATTCCGAATTAAAAAATTATGTCTATTTTACAAAATTACAAACATATAAGTTGCATTAATTATTTTTTTAGCTAATCCCCGTCGTCACAACAAATAGCTTGTTTTTAAGAAACAATATATATCAAAAGATTAACAATTGTTTATCTCAAATTTCAAAGTGAAATTAATTCTAATGAACACCATTGGATAAAATGGTAAAAATATTTTATAATTATACTTTAAAACCACTCAATAGTATAATTTATCATTATAAAATATTTTGATCAAAAAAGTTGTTTTAAGTATTTTATACTATTCATAAAAAAATAAAAGTTCTCTGAAAATTACAAAAAATTCAACTTTGGATAATTTCGATATTACGAATAAAAAAATGAATTTCATATTGAAATATAAGATTTCCATAATTTTAAAAGGTGGGTAATACTATTCGTAATGGCTTCTTTGATTAGTTGTGGTGTGTGTTAGAACTCGAAGTTGCGTACAACACACGCTACTGTATTATTTCAAAGAGAAGTGTACCGTGGAATCTTGGGGTGTTACATTCTCCCCTCCTTCAATAAATTGCTTCCTCGCAATTTGAAAATGTTCTTCAAAAATAAAGGGTTGAAAATAGAAAATAACTTTGTGGAAAATCCACATCGGAAATAGGGTTATTAAGAATATAACATTAAAAGAAAGAAAGAGAAGTACAAAAGTCAGCCAAAATAGAACATACTAGGACTATATGAAAATATGGATATGGAGGAGAAAAAAACAATCAAGGTCTGATGGAGAGTTTTAGAAAACAGGATTAGGAGAACGTTAACCATAAGAAAATCACAAACTTGAGATTGGTTAAACGGTCATTGAATCCCCAGTTGGAAAAGATAACAGACAACGTTTTTGTTTTAAGTAACCATTCATAAAGTTGAGGAATTTATTTAAGAGATTTACTGAGAATGTAAGGAAATATACTTACTTGTCATGTAGGCTTTCATTCATTAATAAATTTTTACCATGAACCCATCTTTCACTCCAAAAGGTAGTAGATTTCAAAAATATTATATTTATCCTAATCGTACAAAGTTCAAAATATTAACACAGACCATTTATATTAGGAAAAATATTTTGTAATAACCAGGGACTTCCTGTAGGCTAGTGGTAGGTAATACAGGCCTGTCACACTAAAGTTGTGGGTTCGATTCCTGCAGCTTTTTCCGACGCGATGGGTTATGCCCCACCCTGCAGGTTTTCCTTTTCCTAAAAATATATTATTATAATATTCCAAAAATAATCTTCAGAAATGTTTTAAACTTAAAAAATACTATCCAAAGTTCAACTTAATTCATTCCAACCTTTATAGTTATCCAAAATACCTCAATACAGACTTTCTCTAAAAGGTCTCTAAATTCCAAAATCAATTGTAACATCAGATTCCCCAAACAATGTAATGTTTCTCTTATTTTCACATACTAAAAATATGATTACCTTCATCATATTAAAACCTTAATGAAAACAACAAGTACTGTAGTACAATCCTTATATATATCACATTATTTTTATAACCAGAATATAATCCTTGAGTCCAAAAGCACCAATATTTTATTTATTCCGCTTCAACTGTAGTAATACCATAAGATTTTCCTTGATCCCTTGGCCTTTTCTGAGGTATGTTTCCCTGTCGCTTAGGACATTCATTTGCATAATGCCCCATTTCCCTAAAATTGTACCATTCAACATTGATAGCCTTTTTCTTTCCCTTGCAATCACGAGCCTGGTGACCTTTTCCTCCACATTTATAATAAACTCCCATTCCTTTTAGGCGGGTACCGGGGTGATTCTTCCCATAATTATCACATAATGGAAAATACTTCTTTCCCTTTTTCCATTTAACCGTCTCTTGTTCCACCGTTCTATTCTTCTCTTACTTTACTTTGTTGTCATAAGTCTTAGAGAATTCCTTTTCTGTCTTGATAGAACACGAGACAATATCTTCGTACGATGAGAAGTATTGTGATACTAAAGCTCGACGGAGAAATGGTTTTAACCCATCAAAGAAATTATCAATATTACTTCTTGGGTTACGTATATAATCAGCAGCATACCTTTCTATCCTTGTAAATTTGATCTCATACTTCGCGACATTCTCATCCTCCTTTTGTCTTAGTCTCAAAAATTGTCATTCCATATCTGCTCGATGGTCGTGAGGATAGTATTTTTCTAGGAAAAGATCATTGAACTCCCTCCATTCCATATTTGATATTTCATCATATTCCTTTGTGTTTTGAATCAATGACCACAATTGATCGGCATCTCCAGTGAGGCGGTAGACTGCCATGACAACATTCTCCCCTTCGCTACTCCCCACGGCGTGGAATATTTTCTCTAGAAGTTTATCCATTGCTCAGCTACTAATGGATTTGTACCCCCATTAAATGTTGGAGGTTGTTTCCTCATGAAGCAGTCTAACATTGATCCTCCACATTGCGGATTAGGGTGCCCCATACAAGTAAGGTTATTATTCATAACCTGAGTGAGTTGTCCCAGTATGGTAATAAGTTGATCAACACCAGTTGTATCACCAAATCCACAACAATTATCTTGAGCAGGAGGGTAATCCCTACATAGAGTGCGTGCATTGATACGGTTTCCATTCCTTCCACTAGGCGCCATTTCTAAACAATGGCATAAAATAGATTAGTTTATGATTCAAAATATATAATTCCATTATTGTAAAATACTTAACATAAATTGAACTATTTATGGATATAATCCATAAACATAAAAAAATTTTCTTTGAGGAAGTATATACTCATAACCCTTCATAGTGGGTTGTAAAGAAAATGATAATTATCCTAAGAACATCCCCCAGGAGTGTCGTAACCAAGAGTGAAGCAAGGTCTGTTGTCGTGCACCAGTTCCCGTCCGAGTCTAGCTCAAAGCGGTGTTTTCGGGTTTTACCCCTAGGTACATCTATGCTAGAGCCACCTCTACCTGCTCGTATCCAAACAGGGATGCATTTCTTGGAAAACTCACAAAATCTCTATAATACCAAAATTATAGGAAGTTCTTCTATACTAATCTTCATTGTCTATATTTGGGGTATGTCCTCTAATTAGAGTCTATCTAATTATAGCTTCCAAGGATAGTACTAAACTGCCTCTGATACCAACTGTAATGCCCCGACCCCAGTTACCCAGAGTCGGTGCATTATTGCGTATCATTGGCATGATCACAACTGATCAAGTCTCGAAATACCGATTAGTTTAGTAGCCTTGGAAACACCAGATACATTCCTAAATGTTACATTACATCATAAAGTGAAAAACTACAATAAAGAAGTCCCTGTAGTCCACACTTCTATCCTCTTCGGACTATCCCTACAGGTCATTCATAAAATACTTCTTCAAATCCTGGAAAATATTAAAACATTGAAAGGGGTGAGCTCAGATTCTCAGTAAGGATAAAAATATAGCGGAAGCCTTCATAAATAAATATAAACATTTAAGGTAATGTAAAACTAAAACAAAAGCCTTTTAAACATAAACTTAAACATAATATGGAAAAAGTAAAATGAGATAATTTCATTTACTTATTCACATGGATATTCTACAAGTCGAATAATCCCATTAAATATCAATAACCACATTCATAGTGATGGAATGCATAATTCCAGACTATCATAACAACGTATTCAAGGCCTCGTGCCAAGACCAAAAATACGATTTTGTCAAGGCCTCGTGCCAAGACACTAGTTTGTCTCATGAGACCTACCGATGCATTTAGGAGCTATAGGGGGCTCCTCCCATCCCTTATTTAGTCCAATGCATTCCTCATATGAACATGTTTACACATATCATAAACCATAACATAATCGTATCACATAAAACATGCATAAATGAAACATAAATTTCCACGTTTCAATCACACGATATCAATACAACACATTGATATAATAAAAACATTATTAAAACCATTTTCAATAACAAAATAAAAGAAAATTAAAATGTGGTATTTATTTATCATTTAAAAAAAATTAATGCTTGTAGAGGAAGCCGAAACACAAATAATGGTTATGGCGGCGGAGAAGTTGTTATCGCCGAATACGTACGACAATAAAGACATTCATTTTTTTCGTTTAGTAAAACGATTCGTATAAAAAGATGACTTTTGAATAAACGTAAAATTCAAAGGGGTTTATACACAAAATAAAAGAAATTTGTGTATAAAACAAAATATGCCTCAATGAATGGAGATTGAGACAAAGTACCTTACAAAGATCATTTTTTTATATAAAATAGATTTATTATGTGTATTCACAATAAGTAAACATAATGAAATTACAAATACAAGATAGGATATAATAATATCATGAAATAATTTGAAAGTAGGAGATTAACCCAATGAATAAAAATTGGGTTAAGAAGTTCCATTACCTTGAGTCCTGTCTTGACTCGACCATTCTTTAACCTCATGAATAATAAACTAGAGTTAATTTATAATTTCTTAAGAAAATGTTTCAAGTTTTTTATTCCTTTTATATCAGTTATTACCATGTTATGAACATTATGTAATTATTTAGGTTAATAAGGGTCGTTTTATCGATCTTTGGTACTTGAGTAAAAAATATACTTCTTATAATTACAAGGTGTTTATGTGGTGATATATCGATTATATACATAATTATATTCATGATATAGATATCATATATCTCATATATATCCAGTATATACATGCATTTATAATATTCCATAACGTTTAGAGGTAAGAAATGAAATGCACCGTTCATGGAGACGGTAAGCCGTATGTACGCATGAACGCTACTTTCATTTCTATTTTGTATTTAATGAAATCATAATGATATAAAGGTATATTATAATTCCATTATTATATCATATATAATATCATTTACTCCATCCTTTATACATCCCACATATGGGATTAACTATTCAAATCTCTTTGAGGGGGCGCTAGTCCGCACTTCCTAAAATGAAAATATCGTGTTTACCCATAATGGAAATAATAAAGGTATGCCATAAATAAAAAATACAGAACCTTAAGTAAAATACAAAAATATCATATATCATATATATAAATATAGTGAGTTATTAATGGCCACCTTTGAAGGTGTTTTATGAGTGTTGAACAATCATCGTTTCGTGAGGCAGAAATTCGCCATCCACAGAAACAGTATATTCATTAACCATTAGATGTAGGTGTGTGTAAGTGTAGCTAGAATAATTTTTATAACAACATCCTAGAATATTTAGGATACTGGTGTTGTTACAAAATATATGAATTAAAAGAGTTTAGCGGGTTGGATAAGCAAAATAAAACAAAATAACATAAGAGAAGAGATTACCTTAAAATCGGGTAACTCTTTTGATTTGAGCCAAAGGCTTCCTTGGGAAGAATTCATCCCTAAGAGAGTCTTCTAGGAGTAACGGAGGGAAGTTCAGAGAGTATTTGGTCAGAGTTTGACCGAGCCAAAAGGCTTTGATGGTGTGAGTAAGGTGGTAGTGGTGGGGGCCTTTTATAAGTGGAGAGGAGGGGCACTCTTGGAAAGTAATGAAATGTTACTTTATTATATAATGAGTATCAGATTTTAAAGGTCCCAAACTTATATAATTCGAGGATAAGGTGATAAGGGTTCTAAATCTACTCATCCAATAGGTTTTTGAAAAGTGTAAGCCTTGGATTTTACACTATCTTTTCATTTTATTTTAATCGTTAATTAATGAGGTAATCGCTGCATCATCATGGTGTCATAAATAATTTAATTTATCTAATGTCTAAAAATTATTAAAAAAATATCATGATATAGGAAATATTTTTATCTTTATAATTAATATTTTTAGTAAAAAATATGACTTTTATAACCCCATTTAAAAATTGTTTTAGTAAAACATCTTATGTTTGTGACATTTTTATTTTAACTTTAAATAAAGGTTATTTATGTAATTTTCCTAACAAAGTGGCTCCATGGGGTCCCCAAGATGACCAATGGATTTTTTTGGCCGGCAATGACACATCCAAGAGGGTTAGGACAAGTTTAAGGGTCATTTAATATTTTTATAATACCAATTTTACCTAAAATTTCACTAATTACCTTTAATCGCGATTAATTAAACTTAAAAGTTACTTTTCACCAAAAAATTATTTTAATCCCATTGAACAACATTTTACTTCCTAATGAAAACCATGTATGTAGGTTTTTTTAAAATCAAATCACAGAAGTTGTAATGTTTCATTTTAATGAAAAATTAGTTTTTTAACTACCACTTAGTGGTTTCACTATTCATCAAAAATTGATGTTTTTTAGAACAATGCCAAAATTTCACCCTAAACTATAATTGATATTCCGAATTAAAAAATGATGTCTATTTAAAAAAATTCCAAACATATAAGTTGCATTAAATAATTTTATAATTAATTCCCACTGTCACAACAAATAGCGTGTTTTTAAGAAACAATATATATCAAAATATTGACAATTGCTTATGTCGAATTTCAAAGTGAAATTAATTATAATGAACACCATTGGATAAAATGGTAAAAATATATTATAATTATACTTTAAAACCACTCAATAGTATAATTTATCACTATAAATTATTTTGATCAAAAAAGTTTTTTTAAGTATTTTTCACTATTCATAAAAAAATAGATGTTCTCAGAAAATTACAAAAAATTCATCCTAGGATAATTTTGATATTACGAATACCAAAATGAAGTCCATATTGAAATATAAGATTTCCATAATTTTAAAAAGTGGTTAATATTATTCGTAACAGCTACTTTGATTAGTTGTGGTGTGTGTTAGAACTCGAAGTTGTGTACAACACACACTACTGTATTATTTTAAAGAGAAGTGTACTGTGGAAGATTGGGGTGTTACAATTATGGTGAGAGTATTTGTGTCTATAAAAGGTATAACAAATGACTGAATTGGAGCTAGTGATTTGTCCTTGAATATTTAAGGCTTGTTATTGACAGATGAATAATGGTAATACAATGATATTATTAGAATAATAAGAAAAAAGACCCTTTAATGATAATCTTATTTTGATCTGATTTTTAGAATAATTTATTGATAGATAATAACAAAATTATGATCATTGTGCTTTGAAATTTATTTATTATTAACTATAAATAAAGAATTTTAAATAATTTGTACCCAAGGTTATTAGAATTCGAATTTGATTGTCCCCCCATAACATAATATTGATAAAAAAGAATATGGAAATAATATTCATCCCTTGGATTTTAGATTCCCTATATATCACTCTCGAATATAGGAAAAATCCATATTTAGGATTTATTAAACCCTAAAGAGTATATGAGATAAGTAGTTGATTCAAAAACATATTTTTACAAGACTGCATCATCCAAAGTCTATGAAATCATGACCCTGATGATGAATTATTATGTGGAAACAATTAAATCGAATATCATACCCCTATATGTTTCTAAAAAATTTAAAAATTTTCATGATCCTGTAGAAAATGTCAACATTGTTAACCTCATTATTTCCAAGATGAAATTGAATGATTTAAAGACAAAATGTTACTTAAATACTTATAATTTTAAAATAAAAGGCTATGATAAGAGTGGGGAAAACCATTGGGAATTATCTTGTTAAATCCATAATTTTTTTTCTTTAGTTGGATTCAAAATTTAAGGTTAGTAATCTTGAAATTCCTATAATGTCTTGAATAGGATGGGAATGGATCCACAAAAACATAAGTGTATCCCCATTAAAAATCCTATACCTAAAATACACTATTTATTTTCAAATTTGAGTTCTGTATATTTTTTCCTTCCTATGTTACTATTGTGAAGCATGATTCATTGATACTAGGAACTAAAAAACAGGATGAAAACATCCATACATAGTGGAATAAATATATGTTTATACCACTAATTGGGTCCCACATGACCTTAAAAAATTTCGTGGTAATTTTATTAACTCTCTTAGATCATTTTTAGTAATAAAACGAGATTTTGGAGGATATATAAACCTACCTACCAAAGGAAAATATCCCTAGATCACATTGTTCTCTAATAATGGATACAAAAATATTTTTAAACCGTCCCCAAATTTATATGTTTTAATTATTATGAGATTATTAAATATTTATCCAAGAATTGAGTGAATATACCATTAAATTTTATTGGATGAATTTTGACCACAAAAAATAAGAAATTTTAATAAAATATTCATATAACTCTAGAAAATGAAAAAATTATTATGAAATTTTATTTCAAATCACATGGAATTGACTATTCCTGTTGACCCTTTAACCACACTTGATGAATACAAATCTAGTGTAGAAGATTAAATTTTCATGTAATCAACTAAATATGAATATGGTCATTTGTATCCAATTTGTGATGTTGATGATGAAAATAAACTGAAATATTCCCCACCCAGATTATAATAAAGCATCTCAACCACTACTAATGAGCATAGATATGTAAATTTTAGTACTGAATAAGTCATAAAACCAACCGCAACTAGTGAAACAAAGACTCTCAAAGAGTATGAAGAGTATATTTCCTTAAAAATCATTACATTTTCATAGAGTGTATTAATATATGAAACAAATTATTGAAAACCTAATTAATTTTTTCACACCAAGATATAATATCTAACCGGTATGGTTATATAAATACAATAAAGATATTGCACTAGTCCCACTGTACCAAATTATAAGCTAATGTTAGTAATGTGGTCAAATAAAATTTTATCTATGAAGATGAATACCATAAATCACATGGAAATATTTTCCCCATGAATAATAACAATAGTAAAATCAATCTTTTCATTAAGATTAAGGACCTCAACCATTATGGTACAATATAGAAATTTCTTGTTATTATCATTGAACTAATGAATAATACAAATAACAGATTTTATACTGAATTTTACAATGGTATGAATAAAAATTCATAGGGGATTTAATCAGTCATTCACTTTTATATGTTTCAATAATTTTAGTGACTTAATCCCTAAAACCTGGTAAGGTGTATAACCTTATAATATTCATGAAAATGTCCAATCATATAATATTTTGAATGGATATAAATAAGATGATTATTAAAAGGTTCATCCTTAGTGTGAGAAGCTATATCAATACCATAACCACTCCCATGGGGCAATTGAAATTCACTAGTATGTAGAAGTGAATATAACTTGTAAAAATCCTATTTGAAACCTTTTATCTTAAGATATGAAAAATAATACTAACTCTAGTCATTTTATGATGTCATTTAACAAAAATTGAGAAAAAAAATCATAATAAATACATTTTTCAAAATCATCAAAAAATGTTGTATCCTGAATCCTATGATTGATGTGGTTGGGTCCAATTCTCTCGGTTAGACGAGGATAGGTCTGATGGGATCGAATCGATGAATTTAATTTGATAGAATATGTACGATGAACCCATTCTCAATCTACATTACTCAAAATTTTCTCAAATACTCAGTATGATATTCCTTATTCTAGTAAAAAAATCCTACAATTTTCCAACCTTATAATGTAGTCTCAGTCTATAAAGATTAATTTGGTACAAATTTTATAGTTTTCTACATTTTTTCGTCACATGAAACGTTTCAAAGTTCAAATGTAATTTGTTTCTATTTTGAGTAATCATAAAAGATAATTGTGGGGGATTAAAAAAATCCTCTCGCATACTCAAATTCGAATTCCTATGAAATTCAGTTACATTTGAGATCATTTTTTGACCACATAATATTTTTTTCAACCTTACTAAATCATTTTTTGTTTTCTAAGTAATCATGCTTATTGAACATTCTAAAATTTCTTCAGTACAATGGACCTCACTTATCTCATTATTATGGAATATCCTGATGTAATTAAGATGGAACTTATTTAATTAATGACGATAAAACATCATCGGATCATTAATATGACATCATTCATCCAATTTCATAGAATGATAATATTTTTTGAACAAAAAAATCCATATATTTATTGGTTATAAATAGTCATATAATGGATTAATGTATTTTCCTATTCTAGAATATATAAATAAAAATTTAAATAACTCTTTTTTCCTTTTATCAAGTAAGATTATCTCATTTATAATATTCATACTTGCATAAATAATCATTGTCTGATGGATCGATGTTAACGTCTATGGTTAATCTGATATTTTAAAACCAATGGAGATATCACTTAAATACTCTCAAAACATTAATAACTTTAATGATATAGGCTACTTATTTTATTTGTATTTTCCTACCACATATTTTGTGTATGGGTTTTGGAAGCAGATAAAGACTATTTTGATGCCTTAAAAAATCCAATCTGAAAAATTTTGTTTCAGGATACATTAACATGATTTATGAGACCTAAAAAATCTACAAAGCATTTCAAAACTTGTGGTTAGAAATTTTATGAAATATTTAGCTCCTAATATAACTAACATTATTCAAAATATTCAAAAACATGGTGATGTTCTAAGTTAGAAGATTCCCTATAATAAAAAACTTTTATGGTATATCTTGAACTAATGTTAAAGGACCACACATGAATGGGTTTTCATATAAAAAGAATTTACTTTATGAAAAATTATCCAACCATTGATGTTCATTTCGATACTACGCATCTGGGCCTGCTCAGTCTGGTCCTCTACATCTAGAGAAAAACTATCTAAAAAACAAAATTCCCTTGATTATTATTTTGCTTTAACATTCAGAAAAAATAACTTGTTTTTCAAAAACATTATATTTAAAATTTTAGTTTTTAATAAATACAATACAATTTAAAAATAAATAATCACAAAGGTTATTCTATTTACTCCTTTTTATTTATTGACAACTATTGATATAAAAAATTCAAGTCACTATTTTTAAAACGCTCATACATTTTAAAACAATTCATACCACTCAATGTTTTCAAATTTTTTTCAAAACATATACATTCTCAAAAGAGAGTGTCCTGAGAAAACACTACTGGATAACATAATTTTATTAATGAATTACATCCTCTAATGAAAAGAACATTTTTCATCCATGAAAGGATAAACTCCACATAAATATTATCTTTTCTCACCATTATTCTTCCTACCATTTATTATTATTTCCCACATTATATGATTACTTCCACAATGGATTCATAAAATGTTGAGAAATAAAAACATCTTACAAATTAAAGATGTTGTTACTTTCTATCCCCCATTCTCAATATAATCCAAATCATTGTGGGACTATTACTTAGAAGATTTAGGAAGACATTTAATGAGAATGAACATGAATTTGTAGCCTAAACTGAAGAAAATATTTATTTTGGAACATCTCTAATGAATATATCATCAATTTGATACTTCATTGTTATATATTATAGGGAAAAATATACAATATGAACGTTCCATTTTGTAAAGTGAAACCTGATATCAATTTTATTCATAATGAAATAAGGAAATTATTTTAAATAGAAAAATTGTTCTATTATTATTACAAAGTATTATTACTAATTTAGAAATATTTACATTCTAATATTGATGCTAAAAATTTATCAATAACATTGAATTAAAATCTTGAGAAACTATAAAATATTCTTATTTCGATGTGCTAAATGGTAATGAAAATTATTTCATTCTATACTAACACAAAAAATATTCATAAAAAAATTTTCTTCTTCAGTTTGATTTCCAATCATTACCATCTCTAGCCAAATAAAAATTGTTATGAATATAATAATTCATCACAAAAATTATTTTATATAACAACCCATGGGAAATTTTTTCTTTTAAATATTTGATAATTCTCTTTTCTTCTAACATATATGGTTATTTTCGATTATTTTGATACATGAAACACAAAGTCAAGACCTAGAAAATATATTCCTATGAGGTTGTAAGGTAATGTGGACCTCTTATCATATTCTGAAAGTCTTTTTGGTTTACACTTATTTGGACCCAATTGTACTCAACCTAATCTCAACTAATATAGGTGTAGAAAATTTATTTAATTCATCCATGTCAAAATTAATTAACAATACACATCAATTCTTATCATGAGATAGTAAAATTTATTTTTATTCTTTTTTGGAACTTGTAAACCAAGTAGGAATATTAATTCTCCCATAATTTACATATTAAAGTTATTTTTCGTTTCTTTGGAAAGTATTTTACAAGCATCTTCTCTATCCCCAAAAAAATAATATCATCCATATAAACAATTACAATTAAGCCTCTACAGTGAAAATATTTCTCATATAAGTTATTAGTGATATAAAATTTAGAGAAATTAAATATTATCAAAAATATTCATTTCATATAATACCGTGAACATGGACCTTGATTCATAGGGTAAAAAAATTTATTCAGTTTGAAAACATATTTCATCCCAATTATGTAAAATCACAAATGGTATTTAAATGTAATATTCTTCTTCACATTATATAATGATTGATGTTGAATTTCCATCCATCTGATATACATTGTAATTCTAGAGATTATAAAATTCCAGGAAGATTTTAATATTTTTTAAACATGTAATGGGAGAAATTGTTTTATCTAGATTTACACATTACCCCTTTTCAATTCCCTTAGAAATATATCTTGCTTAGATTCTTTAAATATATCTATTTTTATTCATCCAAATTCAATAAACCCATTTTGTTTCGATAAATTTTTTACCATTCATATATGGGAAAATATTATATGATTCATTTTTATCAATTTGATCCAACTCATCATTCATATAACTCACCCATTATTTGTGTTGAATAACTTGTGAAACTATATTCTGTTCAAAATTTTGAACGAGTTAGATTTTATTTTATAATATAATATTTCTTCTGGCCTGAAATATAGATTTATGATTCATGTAAATATTTTAAATATCAACTATGGGTTTTAATGTAAGAAAATTTAGAGTTACTCTTTATGGTGGAGTTTCCACATCCCACAATTCATATGAATCTTCATTCACATTACTTTTCTAAACTTCACTTTCGAAAGAAACATTCTGTTTTTCTTCTTCAAAATTTCTATAAATTATTTCTAGGAAAGATATATTTGAAATAATGTTCACATCATATGAGTCCACAAAAATATTAAATGTTTATTAGAAAACATAAATCATATTCCATTGGGTTATTATACCATTAAAATTTATTCTTCATATTTATCATCAACTATTCCATGATTTAGAATATTTATTTCAAGAGTTCCTGGAATTCCAAAAATAGTTATGTACATCAATTAGATATTTTTTTACCAAATTTTATAATATGTAATGTTAGATTTTATTCTAAAAAATGTATATGTTTTGAATATGTACAACTATATTAATTGTTTCACTCCAGTAAGACATTAAATATTTTAATTCTACTAACACGCATCTTCCCATTTTCCCCAAAATTTTGTTATTTACTTCTACAACTTCATTATTTGGGGGAGTGTAAGGAGATATATAGTAATGTTCGAAAACATACCTTCTTAGACATGTTTAAAAGTATTTCATGTGAATTCATTACTATTATCTATTATCAACTTATTTACAGACCCCCATTTACTTTTCAAAATCTTTTCTAAAAAACCAAAAAATTTCCACAGCCTCTTAATTGTGTTTTATAAACAATATATTTTTCATCCAAGTGAAACCATTAATAAATTTGACAAATTATAAATCTAATTTTTTTGATTGATGTCCTATTGGACCACATAAATCAGAATAAATAAGTTCAAGAGTCATGCTAGAATTAATATCAACTTTCGTATAACTTTTATTAGTACTCTTTCCTTTATGACATGTGACACTAACAACTTCCCCTCTTCTTATTAATTTGTTAAACAATTTCACTGCATCAACTTCTAAATTTGTATGTTCATGTTTTTCTTCCCAAGGTGTCCATGTCTTTACTGTAACAAATTATTATCATCTTTAAAACATAGATAACATGAATTGGTATGTTCATCAAATTTACAAAAAATTCTATTTGTTCTATATCATTTTTATAACATTTCCATATTTCACACATCTAATAATTAAGGATTCTTTTATAAAAAAAATTCCATCATCAAAATATTTGCATTCACTAAGTGTGTTATGTGTTATTCAATGAAAAAATAAAACATCCTTAAAATTTAACTTTTCGTCATCAATTTCAGTCATTTTGATTCTTCTTATTGTCAAGGAACAATAATTAAAAATTATAAGATTACTTATATCATGATTTTCAACATGTTTCATGATTTTTAAATCACCTTTAATGTGTAAAGAACAACCACTATCAAATATCCATGGGTTTTCATTCTTACCTGCTTTCAAGGATATCTAAAAAACAAACGATCATTCATCAACATTCCAATTTCCAATTTATTTTAATTTTCTCCCCTAAGAATCATGTTTTGGAAGGAGTTTCATACATCATTCATCATGATAACTGGTAGATCCTGTATTACAAAATATTTTTCAAGACATTTATTTTAAATTATTCTGGAATTTTTCTACCATATTGAGAATTTTATTTTGTTTCCTTCTATGAGTTATGAAATTTACTCATTCTATATTCAATAATTCTATATCTTTATTCAATAATTCTTCCAAGAGGTGATAAATTAGAAAAAAAATTGTTATCCATGAGCCCATATATTCCAAAGAACCAACATACACCATAAAATTTTGATTTTAAATTAATGTAGGATATTTAAATGTAAGAACTTTGTTGAGTTTGATAACATCTCCATGCTCTTATATAATCTGCGCTTTGACCATCATTCCATATAAGTGATTTTTAATATTTTATTATGTGTGATTTTTTTATCACATTATTTTTTTCAGGAAAAATTTCACAATTCATTTATTATCAAGCAAAAGGTCAGAAAAATATGATGAAACATTATTTTTTTGAGTGGAATGAAATCACCTGAATCTTGATATGATCTTTTATAAAAATATTAAATGTCTTCTATTTTTCGTCTAAATCTTTAAATATCTTTTGAATAATCTTTTCCTATATATAAAATCATAAATTATAATATAAGATACACTATATATATTACTCTACATTCTTGATGGAATCTTTTCATCCTTCATCAAATTATTCAAAATGTTTCTATGTTAATCTAAAATCATAATTTAAATTATATTTTTTAAAACAGTTGAATAATTTTCTATTAAATGATGATTATTTCTATATTATCCTTCCCCACCTTCTATAATATTTTAGGAATCATTATTTTTATCAACATTTTCATTGAAGATTATAAAATTATTTAAACATTCAGCTTCTAATGAATTTTTTTGGTTGTGTTTGATTCAAATTTTATACTAAACATAGTTATTTTTCATTAGGTAAAATTATTTTTTTGTTATTTAGAAGACTTTTTTTCATTATAGGTTTTGTTACCCTTCTTCCATCAAGGTGTTTCATTAGAATCACCATGATACTCACCAACTTTCTTCATGGGTCAATTCATAGAAATGTATCTGATACCACCACAATCCAAAAAATTTAGAGTATTTTTCCAACATATTTCCCTTTTTTATATCTACATATATTAGAGATAAAAGAAACTAATTTATAATTAAAAAAAATTCTATTTATCTTCACAATCACCATGATTTACATCTTCAATGTTGTGAATTTCCATTTTTTGAATAAATTCAAATTCTATGTCATTTTTTATATTATTTTGAACATTAATATTTACTCATTTCATAAAAAATAATAATGTTAGGAAATTAATCACCATATACACCATCCTTATCTATAAAGTGGAAATTTTTAAATCAAAATTATCAGGATAGTTTCTAAAATGTTTCTTCAATATTGATAAATCTTCAAGAACCTTTCAGAATACTCTATTGTCGAAAACATTTTCATTTACCATTTTAATGTATTCATCAATATTTTCTCCATCACTCATTTATATTTATTCAAGCATACAATGTCATATGTTTAGCTTTGTTTTATTCAATTATGTATTATATTCAAAAATGATTTTTAGTTTGTCCAACATAGTCATTTGTTGGTCGGAGTGGATACTCCAGAGGGGGGTGAATTGAGTTCCAATTAAAATATCTATTAAAAAATATTTCTCGTAAAATCCCCCTATTATAAAAAAACAAAGTTAAACTATAGTAAATTTATACAGAGTGTAAATGTTCAATTAGTTTCTCAAAGATTGATTATGTCTCAGTTAATTTAATCTAATGATTAAATTGTCTTTTGAAACTAACATACTGGTTTAAAATAAGTACAAACACTTGCTAGTTTAACTATCAAAGTGAATTTTAAAAAAAATATATTTCAAAGTAGTTAGCAGTGGAATATGAAATATATAGTATACATATGATATAAACAAAAAATCATAGCAGATGTAAGCAAGAGGTTACGTCTCAAGCCGAGAGGATTACTCTTAAACAATTTATATAAATTGATCCACACCGTGTATCAGAGTAAACAATAGTACAATAATGTCCATGTCCAAAGACCTCTACCACAGTTCTACGTGGGAAAACAAACTAACAGCTCAGAGCTATCCAGGTATTACTCAACCTCTACCACTAACCACAGTGGGATACACGAGATTTATTGAGTTTGAATGAGGATTTTAGAATACTCCATCTTATCTCAAGAGACAGTGTATGTGTAAACTAAACAAGGTACACACACTGCTCGAAATGTAAAAGAAAGAATCACTAAAGTAAGTGTGAATGAGTTTAGAAAAGATGTAGTGATTGACAGTGCAGCTCTGGACTCGTTTTATTGGTCAGGAAATCTTGTGAGTACTTCTCTGGTTCTTGTTCTTGAAAAACAGTGTATTGTTTTCTTCATTTGTTCTAGGTTTATCTTATTAGCCTGAGTGCATGAAGTGTTTGTTGTAGTTATTCACTCAAGATACATCTTGTTGTCTCCTCTAGAGAATAATTGCTTCGTGTATGTCTGGTGTTCATGGAGTATAGATATAGCCTTTTGTTAATGCACTGCGTTTGAATGTTGTTGAGCATTTTTCTTTATCACCCTTCATGTGCATTCTTGATTCTCATTGTATGAACACCCTGTGTTCACTTCTTGTCTAGCTAGGTCTTTATCTTCCCTTTTGTATCTTTCAGCATCAGAAAATGGAATGATTACTTTTTCCATGGGTACTAGGTACGGTTCCCTGACATGGAAACAGACATCATTAAATACCATTAACTTCATTAAAAACATTAATTCTAACTGTTAGCTTAATAAATAAATAGTATTGAGAGTATAGGGAATGACTGGTTGGTCAATAATTTGTAGCCTCTTGTCGGTATACGTGTACGGTGGAATTTGTGTAACAACGATCTTCCATCAGTAGCTATATGATATTGAATCGGTAGCTCTTGGTATCAATGACTTCTTCCTCTGTATCAATAACTTTTGGTGTCGGCAACTCTATATATCAGTGAATTCATTGTATCGGTAGCTATTGATCTATCGGTAGCTCTGGATTGTATCGATAGATTCATTCTATATAGGTGACTCTGTATATTGGTCGCTCTTGATTAGTTCTAGTGATTATGTGTATCGGTAGACTTATGCACATCGGTAGCTCCATTCTGTACTATCGGAAAACATGTTCTATTGATAGTTATCAGCATCAGTGACCTTGTTCTATGCTTACTGATAGATTTGTACATATCCGTAGCTCTATACATAACAGTAGCTCTGCATATCAGTGACTCTGTCTATCAGTAGAATAAGTGCCGGTAGCTCTGTATCAGTAGCTATATGCTGATCAGTGACTAACATTTATCTGTTTTATGCAAAACATATCCGATTGGATTAGAATTACTATAGAACTCATAAAAACATGGATAAACATTGATTGGGATTATCAAAGTATGTAAAAGACTAATTGGGATAATCAAAATAGGTGAGGTAAACATCTTTGATTTTTTAGACCCACCCATCTTATGAATTAATCTAATGTTTAAAGAATCGATATAATCTATGATAAGGATTCGTCAAGGGATCCTTCATAATGGTACAATGTAATGCTCAAACTGATATAATTACCACTAACAGGGGATGAATATGAATTATTTGTTCACTTTTTTTAAGTTTCAAGACTTTTAGAAATGTAACCCCTTTAACATATTAAATTTCATAACATTACCATGTTTTAGTAAACAAAGATTTGTGTAAAAGTAGGAAATAATGTAAATCAAAATAAATTTATAAGGTTTGTCCATGGTGTGAGAACCTACGTCATTTCCAAATCCACTCCAATAAGTATATGGAAATTAAAAATTATGAATAAGTGAATAAAACATATATGAACTCCTATAGACACTTTCTATCTCCTGATAATAAATATGATACTTTCTCCCATCATTTTAAAATGATGGACAAAAAAATTTACCCACTATAAAAGAATAAATAATTTGTTCAAACTAATTCAAATAATTCTAATTCTAGAATCCATCATCTGATGTGGTTGTGTCTAAATCTCCCAGTCAGAAAATTCTAGGTCTAATGGACTCACTCTAATGAATTTACTCAGACGAACAATGTTTCAGGAACCCATAATATATTTTCATTAAACAATCATCGATCAAATTCTCGGTATGATCTTCCTCAGTCTAGTAAATAAAATTTTCATATGTCTGAACTTATAATGAGGTCTTAGTCGTAAAGTATAAGTATTACACGAATTCTACTACACTATAACTTTTTACCTCACATTAAAATACTCAATGTATGAATGCACTATGCTTCTATTTATGGTATTAAAAGAATGAAAATGGTGGGAAGATGAAAAACATTTCCCAATTACTCAAATTAAAAAAAATTGAAAAATCACTAATATTTGAACTTCATGATTGAAAATTTCTACTCTTATAGAGCCTTCATGAATTATTTTAGTCTTCATAGTAATCAACCTTCTCGAAAATCCAAAATTCTCTTCAGTATGATGAAATATACTTATCTCATTACGATTTAACTTCTTTAGCTCATTATGATAGACCATCCTCATCTCATTTTGACTGATCTTTTTCATCTCATTATGCATGCATCCTTCATATATTTTCTAGGACTGGTAATATTTCTTGAACCACAACATCAAATATTTTATAGTGTAATTAAATGATTCGATGGATTGTTGTTTATTCATATTTTTTGGGATGAGATTAAAAATTGTTATCATGCTTTATACTTTTATTCATGTAAGAATAAATCTTTTAGAATAATTATACTTTCACAGCACATCAATTTCTAATATATCTGTCTATATAACTCTTGTTACTCTGATTTTATTCATCCAATGGTGAATTAATTCAGATACTATTCAAAATTTTTTAGATATACTTAGACATTATTTTGAAAAATATTGAGTTCATTAATTTTCAATCTAATATTCTATTTCATGGTTTCCAAAACTGATACCAACTATTTAGATACCTTAAAAGAGAATAATTTTTCATAAAACTTTATCATGAGACTCTATCATGATTTATTTGAACTCAATGATCATTAATGAATAATATCAATTGAGGTTAGAATTTTTAATAACATTATAAATACTAAAACCGTGGTCTTTATTAATCCTATTCAACAAAAGTTTGACTTTATATCTAACAAAATACATACTAAAAATCATCTTGTCAAAGAAACTATGAAATTTAGGTCAATGGATCTGAGATTGATGATGTGTTTGATAGAAAACATTAACTTTATAATGAATTATATAACTAGTGACCCTAATTCCAATAATCTATGATTGGTGATACTCTATTCGGTCCTCTACATCAGGAAAAAACCATTCTAAAAAATGTATCCTGCTTTCCATTTATGTTCTAACATTCATCAAATTTTAAATCCTTTAAAAAAAGTTATTTTATAAAATATTATTTTTAAATGAATCAAAACCTCTGTTAAAATTTTTTTAATGGTTCTTTCATACCCTCATGTTTTTGATGTCATATTCTTACTGCAATAATCATTACATACCATTATAATATGATATGGATATATCCATCTAGGAAAGATAATGAGCATATAATTCAAGTGAGATTCCCATTGTATTCATTAATTCCATATATAATTATTCAACTTAAATTCAACATATATTCAAAACACATCCCTATAACATTGTTAAGTGTTACATTATTTATTTTTTCATTGTGTTATGATAATTCTAGGATAAGTTCACTAATACTAAATTGGGATTCCCTAGATTTTGGTCACACATCATAGAGATGAATATTTTAAATTAACGATTCATAAGAACATATATAAAATTACATGGAATTTTGGTGTTCCATCATGGTATTGAAGTTGATAAAAAAATATAAAATGTTAATAAAAATACAAACACATCGATATATTCATCAATTAAGATGAAATTTATGATAACTCTATTAAATAAGGTATTTTATTCAAAAATTATTGGAAAATGTTCACACATTATAATTCTCCCAAAGAATGGAAAATTTTACAAATTCAAAAAAAAAATTTAGAGTAACATTGATATCCCATATAAATAATTTTTACAACCACACCTTTTAACACCCCCTATGAATTGAATGTGATTTATTCAATATTTTTATTTTCTAGAGAAATTAATTAACAATCTATTTTTATTTAATAATGATGTTGTAAATGAGTATTACAATTTTTACCTCATCCACACAATTCTAGAGGATGAGAGTAGATATTTGAATATATAGTATAATTTCATTTCATTGTTATTTTTTGGAAAAATATTTCTAACAATTAGAACTATAATGGGATTGAATTGATATCCCACATTGATCCTTGAATGTATATTATAATTTATCCTATATTGGGTATATTATTAGAAATATGGGATTTTTTCTTCAATATATTTACATAGATTTTTTCTTTTATAAGATTATCATGGTAGATCAATAAATAAATCAGTTGGTATATCCTTCCACTAGAAAATAACAATTGAAAAAAAATATCCCTAAATATAAGATATTATCTATAGATAATGTATAGAAAATAGGGGGAATATCCACGACGATTACTAAAGAAAAAATATGTAAATTATGAATTTTTGAGAATATAATTGAGTTATTTTGGGTGTTTAATTTATTTATCTAGTAATAATTATCTTTTGATATTCATTCCACCATTAATAAGGGTGCACTGATAATGAGGTTGACTGTTAATCACTTATTACAAGTGTATTTTTATATTTCTAAAAAATATTTTCTTAATTAAATATCAATTTCAGAATATAACTGTGGTTAAAAAATGTTTATATATAATATTAATTCAAAAAAGATATGTAAATTTCATTTCATGACTGTACATGGGAGATTCTAGTGAAAATTTCCTCACAACTAGTGTAATCTCACAATCTGTGACTAGAAAATACGGAAAATTATATACTTGATAATACGTATATGATAATTTCATATATATTATGGAATATTGATCCTACATAGTACACAGTGGTATGTGGTTGTCTATTTTATTAGTAAGGAAATGGAAGACCTTACTTATATTGATACCACTTCGGCTCAGCTGAATCCTCATCCCCACCAAATGATGAATTATAAAATTAAATATTATAAAATATGAATATATACATATTAAGGTAAATCCCATATAACTTTCATTTTATGAATATATCATCCAATTATTATTCAATTTAATCGACTATGATATCTAAAACATCCATAAGATCATCAATTATCAAGCCTCTAATATGACCCTTTTTTAGTTCATTTTATTAAGAACAAACACATTGTTATAAAAAATACAACAATAGTTCATATGGAATACAAAAAAATAAAAACCACACTATCTCAATAAATTAGGTTTGTTTAGTAGTTCTAGAATCCCATATTGCGTGATTGTGTGATATTCACAATGAATTTCTATTAATTTCAAGTTTATAACATTTTCATTATCTATCTTTCTAAGTTTTTATATGATATAAATGAGTCTTTTATATTTAAGTTTTGGGGGTAGATTTAAAATTTTATTACCTTCTAGTGAACTTTCTATAGTTTGTGTTCATCCAAATCAATATATAATTCTCTTTTAAATGGCCCAAAGTTATTCAATTAATGATAATCAGGATAATGATTACAATTAATTTTTTTAGTCCATCGTCATAACCATATTTGGAATTATTCATACTATTACCATCATAAATGTCTACACATATGACATAAATTTGATATATTATTAATATAATATGAATCATAATGATTCATCCAAATATCACTTGACTATAAATTGAAAAATAAAGGATTCCAATAAGATTATATAGGATATATAATACAATATAATGGAGATATTTCTGAAGTATTATACTAAATAATTCATTATTTCTTTATGGGTGTGCCACTATACCTTTCATACCTTATAAAAGAGACTTCATATTCACTATTTTATGGTGAATAAATAGTCTTTCCTATTGGTTTTTAGTTTTCTTCACTTCCAACAGTTGTTTTTGATTAAGACAGTAAATTTGAACACTTACATATTTATTTAAATGATAATGAATAATTTGAATATAAATCATTATGATACATTTATAAATTTTGGTTTATTAGTGGTATTTATTACGATTCATCAATAAAATAATTACATTTTATATGAATATTTGGAGATGGAATTTAGTATTTGACTCATACAGATGAATAACCTCCAAAATTAAAACCAAAATGGAAATGAACTAACTATATGTATAAGATCTACCCTAATGACGATTACTGCCTATTTACCAAGTATAAAGAATGGATCCCTCCTCCCAATAATGTGTGGATTCTGAATAAGTATTTTTTATTAAAATATAATGTTATATTTATAACATATCTTTAAAGACTGTAATATTCCTGAAATTTTTTTCCTCATTAAATGATAAAAAATAAATGACATAATTTCAATGATGGAATACCATAAATATTAATGAATGAGTACTTTATTGCATTACCTTATAAAGTATACAATATGATCACTACCACATGAACATGAACTATTATGCGAAAGGTATTTCAAATATTACCATAAACCTTGTAATATGTCATACACTCTATATGAAATCAAACATCTTGTAAATATCACATTAATTTAAAATAGTTTGAGAGGTATATCCTACATAATCAGTAATTATGTAACATAAATTATGTAATATCATAACATATGTAACTGCCTCATTTTCAATAATATTTAATGTTATCATGTTCCCAATTTCTAGAATCACACCTAACATGATTTATATCAATATATGATATGTAGCGATGCTTGGATCTTATATTTTTGGAAAATAAATAAAATCTATCAACATTAAACCCTCAATTACCCATTGATAGTAAGGTTCAAAAACAAAAATTAGGGTTGGAATATTATAAAAACACTAGGGTACCAATAAATTTTTAATCAGAGACCTTCATTTCCTATTAATCATTTCTAGGTTTCTAATATCAAAGAAATTTTTTTCATAAACTACATATTTCTTGATTCAAAATTCCATGGAATTTATATTTATTCTATGATATCTTATTCTATGAACATCTTTTAATTTTTTAGTCATTTTAGCACAAATTCAAATAATCTATATTTATATTCCCACGAATTTTCATTTGGTTTACTTAATCTGTATTTAATTGGGATTAAATGTAGTGTCTTATAGATATATTATAATTAGATTAAAAACATTTAAAACTTAATACTACTATACTATAACATTCCATAAAGTGAATTTTTTTTTTCTAATTTATGTTGGGATACTTTTTCATTTGTTGAACATTAAAAAAAAATTTATATGCTACTTCATTTTTGTTAAAAATATCCAAATTCTAAAACTATTTTTGTCTTGATTGTTGTTATCATAAAATACCTAGTGAAATATAATGTTTTTATTCAAGTATTATTCAATACCCCTCATTCACATATATCTCATTTTATAGAATTTTACCCATTCCATTTTATTTTAAATGAGTTTGAATATTTAAACTATCTTTGAACACTTTTCTCCTATATACCGAGCATTATATATTGATTAATTGAAATACAACAAATCTTTATTAACTATTTATCATTACTTAGTCTTATATGATGGGACCCCTTCAAGATGGTAATGGGATATGAGATATACAGAAAACTTCATATAAAAATCCATAGAAATATAATTATCTTAAAGAGAATATTTTCTAGTCTCATATTACCTTTGTACTATTACTATAGACTCTATTATTCATTCATGGTCAGTGGTTAACATTAGTGTATCTAAATAATAATAATATAATTATCATATCATTCTAACATGATCAGGGGTTATAAAAATGAATTTGTATATATAATTAGACTAAAACAATTGTTGCTACATTCTTTTCAATAAAAAACTCCACAAAAAAACCTAAAAATCTACCAATCCAATGTCTTTGATAGAATGTATTCATAATTAATCAAAATAGAAATAAAAAATAAATATATTATTTTGATATTAATAAGAACCTTTTAAGTCCATTAATTCTTTAATTATTACTGTGTACATAATTGGAATTTACATTAAGATAAAATTGATCTATAAATTCCAATAAGGGTGTGATCATTGTAATTAATGAATGATAAGTAAAATATATAAGTCAATAGATATATCTTTATATCATATTGCTAATTATAATAAGAATGGACACATTGGAAAAAGAAAAAAATACCAAAAAATTATGGAACCAAATACATTTTTTATAATATAAAACATTCCACCATACCATTAGTCATGGCTCGCCGTAATAAAAATATAGCATAGTGTTCTATGATAATTACATTTGAACCATTCAAGGTATCTCATGGAATGAAACATTTACCAAAGAATTAGGGGATATATAATTCTAATCCATTTCCAATATTATAATATGTACATTACTAAATGTGACACTGAATGAAATTATACATAAGGATTGAGCCTAATAAAAAACCCATGAAATGGATATTGGTATCAAAATCTTGTCATAAAGAATTATAAACACATGTATCATAGATATTGAATGATAAGAATTAATTTATTATTTTTATGGTAATATTTTATTATTAAATCATAGTTATTAGATATATAGTTGAAAAGTTAAAAATTTATAAGAAAGCACTACAAAGATTGGTATGGAATGAGACATCGTTAAAGCTGTTTGTAAAAGTGGTAAAAAAATATTTAGATAAGGCTAGAACATTGTGTTTTGAATAAAATAAAATTTAATATAAAATTTTTCATAATATAGTGATTAATTTTTTGAAATATAAATGATTGAAAACATTGGCGGTGTATATTAAATGAGATAATAAATTTGAAATTCAAATTTTATTAATTTTTATTTAAACAAGAAATTGATAATAGATAATTAAAATATTATATATTATTGATAAAAAAGGTATGATAAAAATTCAATATATTTATGGAAAAAATATTCTTCGTATAAAAGAAATAGATTAGAAAAATATAGAGAGAATGTGATATTTATAGATAGAAAACATAACTCAAAATATAAGGGATATTTTTTGATGTTCTATTACATCAAGTATCAACTCAAATATTACATGAATTAAAACTATTTTAGAAAATTATTAAATACAAGGTGTATTAAATTTTTCATGTTTATTTCATTTTGAAGGGACATTTATTTAATTTGTGTTTTCTCTCATCGGTCGCATGGGGTTGTTTGACAAATTCCTCTGAAACTGTATGATTTCACATTATTCTAGTTTTACAAAGGTTAAAATACTATGATCATTTATTGTTAATAATATTAATATAATTATCAATTTATCATTATTTAAGATAAAAAAGTCAAAAATTTATTATTTATTCCTTAAATCAATTTATGAAACCATTATTGTAATGTTGTCATCAAAAATGAAAATTTCTTATAGGGAGGTGAGTAACAGACTATAACCTGAGCGATATTCGTTAATTTTTAGAGTATTAGATAAGATGGTAACAAACGGTATTACATAGAAAAATTTTATTTAGTTTAAAATTGATAAAAATGTAATTTTATTTTTATAATTATAATAGATTAATTTGAGATAGAATAAAAAAATATAAATTAAAACTTTGTAATTAGTAGTTCTCACCTTACATCAACAGATGAATACATTACTATGTCGATAACGTTATCAAATGTTGGAATTTTGATATGACCCAAAAAATTCAGACATTAATAATATTATTGGGGGGTTTTATCCTGGTATATGTAAATGTAATATGGTTTGAGGAGTAGTGGGGCGGTAAAGGCATCCTATTATTTGTGGGTGGTGTAAAATTGTTTATACATATTTTTTAATAAAAATATAATGAATATTCTATGTCATATAAATCCAAAAATTAAATTTTATTTATATTATATGATGGGTGGTTGATCAAGACCTCATCTATTTTGTAAAAAATATAGTTCTAGGAATTTTTTTGAGATTATCTCATTAATCAACAAATGTTCCATGTTTAACCTTCACAATGATGGCAAAATTTATCTTAGGTAGTGTTTTTAGGACTACAAAGGGATAGATCATATTAATAAATTTTCAAATGACCATTAATAATTAGAAATACATTTTACATGATTCAAATACTAAAAATGTTGAAAATTAATTTTAAAATAACAATGCATAACTTTGTTTTTTTATAATATAATAATATTTATGGATAAGATGAATTTATTTTCATTCCCCTTTCAGTAAAAAACATTAGATATATTAGAATAAATAATTTATATTTATATTACCAATAAATTTCATTAAATTTATTATTCAACAACCATTAATTTATTCTGTTGACATAAAATTCATAATATATAAAAATAATATTTATTAAAAAATATGTCTTCAAAACACCAAGTGATTTTTTTACTAATTTTAAAATTTTATATAGTTTATATATTAATAATTTAATAGTTTTTTATTAAATAATAACAATTAAAATGATAGATAAATTTCAAAAATATAAATATTTATTAAAATATAATGATAATTTCAAATAAAACAAAAGTTAAATATTTTTACCATAAAAAATATACATATGAATCACTCAAGAACACTATATAATATATATGGGTATGATAAGAAATTTTGGCAATCATGGGAGATGTTTCTACTAGTATCGTTTTCATATTGATAACTACGATATATAACATCACCCATTAACATTTCATCCAAACCATATTTATTGATGATAATCATGTTATTTATATTGAAAAATTACTTGTGATGATATATCCTTTCTAATCATTAAAAATTGAGCCTCATAAATAAAGCTCAAACTAATTATCCAATTACATGTCATTTAAAAATATATTTCTTATTGTGGATACATCTATTTATACTGATAAATTCAACATGTATTTTTTATGGTCACATTTAATTCTTATTAAATTTTCTTATTTATATATATAATTCATTTTTTATTTTGTGTTGAGTGTGAAAAATAATTTTAAATCAAACAAATTTATATTTAAGAGATATGTATAAAAAATCATGGTTTTTTTACATTATATATCCCTTAAATTTGTTTTTCATCAAAATTACATTACTAATCAAAATACATGTGATGATACATTTTTCTAATTAATAATTTATTTATATATAAAAACTCCAACGATAAGATTTTTCCAAAAAAATTACTAGGTGTATGGTGTTTTTTTGTAGTACTTTACCACTTTAAGATATGATCTGCACTGGTTCATCTATATAAGAGAGGTCGTGTTCCAATTTTATAACATTTGAGTTCTGTACATGTGATGAATCTAGAATGTATTTCCTCAAAAGTAACACATGGAACACAACATAAAACTTGTATGGCCGAAATGTATATATAGATGAAATAATACAAGAGGGGGGAATGAAATAAATGGTTTAATGTTTTTGTTTTTATCCCAAAAATTATATACTATAGAACTATTTAAACTAATTCTATTCAATAAGACACTTAACATATTCGAATAGTAATTAGACATGTCTCGGGTTCTGATGGGAAATGTGTCATAATCGATATGTAATGATAAGTATTCCACATATTATAATTGAAATTCATTGTACTAACAGTATGAAAATGATTTAACCAGAGTATGTTATATATGGATCATAACCACAATTGTAACAATAAACATAGTGAAAGCGTTAATGATTTTTTCAAAAATATTATAGATATGTATTCGGTAAATGAAATGATTTTAATAAATGAAATTTTAATTAAAAAGATCATAATCCCAATATAGATAATCGAAGAATGATTATAAAATACAATTCACTTTCCATTATCATACAACGATAATTTAAAACTAGTAAATGAATACAATAATTTTATCCCAATGATATTGGTATCCAATAACCTTTGATTGATGTACGTTTATTTAAGGTTTCAAGAAAAAATGTCTTACCCACACTAGGGTAAGATCTTGATATTTTGATTGACCAATTTCCTCATATCCCTGCAACTCCTCAATCTAAAAGGTGATCGACACCTCTTTATTTCAATCCACAAAATCCCTTAATCCACAATAGATCAGCAAAAAATTATTCTTATAAACAGAATCTCTCAATAGTTAACACAATGATCAGTGCCACACTAAGCAAGCCATAAATCATGGACGTAACAAGTATGTAGGATGAGTAAATCACAACTTTTAATTTTTAGAGTTTACACAAGAAGAATCAATTTGTTATACCTCTCATAGATTATCTGAAATTATTCAAAATTTATAAGCTCATTCAAATGTCGTGGTATTTATAGGGAAACATCCCTATGGTCACCATGAATTCCTACAGCCATATTTTCTCTTATATATTCAATGGTATATAGATACCTCACACTCAAATGGTCATCTTATAACTAAAACAATAACATTGTTCTATAATCCACATTGCTACCGAATATAATACAATGTTTTAATTAGACAATATTTAATATATTATTATATTGTATTCTGGTAATGATAAAATGAGTTTTAATGGATTTGATGATATTCGTCCTGATATCCAATATTATTATTATTGCTACAAAAATAATTTTATTATGAAAACTATAGAGTTTTTATGATAAATATCTTAATTGGGTTATATTATAGAAATATTATCTAGGACGATAATGATAATACTGAAATGATTTATTTCAACAAAAATCATGATTACAGTTATTATCGTATGCATATAAAAAAGTGTAATGATGGATGGAGAAATAAATCCATAAATGGATTATAATAAAACAATATATGAATTCATTTTTTAAGATATATTGTGAATTAAAAAATTAAAAAGGAATAGAAAAGGAAAAATAATTATTTTTACTAAACAATATCCCCCTTTTTATAAATCCCAATCCAAATGATAAAAAAAATTACTTATGGATGAAATTTTTTTTTCATAAGTGAACAATTATACTTATCTCTATTTGAGTATAAAAAAAATTCAGAATATGATGATTCATATAGTTAACCACACCCTTATGGAAAAAAATCATTGAGGATCATTTTTTACCCCATAGTAAATAAATCTTGATTTTTATTATATCATTATCCTATATCAAATACATTCATCCCATTTATAAATCTATCTCCCCCTTTGTTATTTACAAAACAGAATAGGGAATGTCTTCTCATACTAGAAAAGGTAGTAGAGAAACAAAATATACAAATAAATAAAGGGTTTGATCATCAAAAATTAATGAAATAATCTTCATCCAAAAAGAGTCTGAATAAATTCAATCAAAAGTATACATATATGAATTCACTAATTTTTGTTTCAAAAAAGAATACAACAAGAGTTAAAAAATAATTCTTCCCCTTTTCCTTTTCCTACTTCAAATTGTCTATGATATCTATCATTATATTTTTTAACTCCCATTATTCATCCATTATCTTATCCAGAGATTCCATCTATTTATGAGAAACAACTTCTTGTTATTCAAAAAACTAGTTCTAGGTAATAATCATATTATCTTTTGATTGAAACTTTTCTTCTAGCATAAAATTTTTTTCTTCTGAGAATGGATGTTATGAGTTTGATCTTCAATTTTATCTTCTTTCAAAACATTATTATTTTTCAAATCAAGTATCTAATATATATAAAACATATTATCTGACACTTTTTATTTAATATAATTCGACTTATTATCATTCTCTTTTAATCCATTGGATGGGATGTAATTTGGCCTTATGATATATTTCATCATTTGAGCAGCATCACTGACTATTATCTAGAGTTCCAGTGATAGTTCATTCACTAGTTTTCTAATATCATCAGTTGAATACTCATGAAGCATGAGAGTGTCCTATAACATATGAAACCACATCACAACTATATTGTAATAATTTATATGTTCCTTTGTAAATTTTTCACATATTTTGAAATCTTCCTCGAGTAGACCCATTTTTTTCTGAGACAGTTTATAATGTTTTGTCTTTTGTTATGATTTTCTGTGAAAAAATAAATCATCCCTTTAATTAATGGAAAATATAGAATTTTATGTAATATTATTCTACGTGCCTAAAAAATATAATAGTTTATTTTTAAATATATAGTATTGTATGAATCAATGTCTTACATATAATCTAGATGTTCTGCATAATGAATGACAATATCTCCATCATCAAAATTATAATTTCATTATCATCAGATCTAGTTTCTTCTTATTTATCTAACAAATGAATTAATTTCCCAAATTTGTATTTCTTATTATCTTGAATCAATTATTCCCTTATTTTGTGATGGTATCTTCCATGATGTGGCATCTAAATACCTTACAATAATTCTATCATAATAATACAAATGATCCTCACTATCTTCTTTTATATCATTGTTAGTTTTTTCTTCACCTTCATTATTTTCCTTGGATTCTTTTTCTTATATTTCTTTTAATTCATATATATCAACTTATTCCATGAGATATTGATCAATATGATTCATTTCAGAGTTCTATTATTCTTCTAAAAACCGTTCTTGAGAATCATTGGGTGATGTTAATTCACTAACTAGTAGTTATCCATTTCATATTAAAAGGAAAAAGTGAATTATTGAATATTCCTTAACTGATTTCTTGATAGAAAGTCAAAAACTATATTTTTTAATACATTTAAAAAATTTTATCAATATCAAGGATATCATTATTTCTTCTTTTTAACTTATTTTTTATTACTACTTATTTGTGAGTTTCTTCAGTCCAGAATTTTTAAACAAGAGTTTCGGTAGGAATGCTACCGAACAGTGGTTCTCCTTTCATCCTTTCGGTATGATCTTTTCCCCATTTGTATTTATTCTCATTACTTACTTCTATTTTTTTTATTTATCATTATGGATGATTTATACATATATTTCAATCCTTTTTCTGAAATAATCGATATTGATGGTTTTTTGTTTCCCTAGCTTCCTCCAACTCTTTTATTTGGAGATTCAGTTTCAATGTATTTAAAAAACATTATTGATTCATAATCAAAATGAAACATAAATACATTTATTATCTCATCATTATGAAAAGGAACTATAACATTCTTTGGTGCTCACATGACTAGAATATTACAAACATTAATCTTTCTGAAATGAACTTACTCAAAATTAATGGAAACAATACTAGTTGAGACTTAACCGCCCAGATTTATTATTTTTGATGGTTATGGAATTGTATTCAATAAAATTTATCATTATAATGATGAAAAGTTAATTATGAGTAAATAAATATGAGACTTTTATGCTTTACCTATCACCTATTTTGGGGATTAAAAACCCTTTCATCCAGAATATTGTATGAAAATTGACTATTTAAAGATGAGTAGTTTTTCTTTTTTGCATCGTGAACATCAAGAAGTGATAATTTATCTCTCATAATGAAATTTATCTTTTATTTTGATAACTAGTGAGAATAAAAATTTTAAGTGACCTCTATTAGTACACCTAAGATGTTTTCCACTTTTTTACATATTTCCTTATTTCTCTATCATAGATTATAAAAGTTCCTTTTAAATCATCATTAACATTCACTATATTATAATATTGTCTTACATCATCCATAATAATAAGATATTGATTGGTGGTTAATTTTTCAACACAAACTTATTTCCATCATTGGAATTGAATAATTAATTTCAGTGAAGAATCATAGTTACCATAAAACTCTCTTTTGAGTATCCTTTAGTGGAAGAACTTTTTGTTGATGAAATCATTTAGAGGAATTTATTTTAGATATGTTATGGATGTTTATGAGATGAGTGCGATGATAATATTATAAATACAGAAATGTTTGGACATGGCTATTTGAGGAGAAACATATATTCAATGAAAATTAGAGGCTGTTGATGTGGGACAATTTTGTGTTCCCTATATATAGGATAATAAAATATAACCGTTGATATTTTACATCTCAGAATTGATCAACTTGTTCTGATGGTTGAGAAAAGATAACCCTTTAGTTATTTAATAAAATATATAAAATTACCATATTCAATATTAATTTTGTAATTATTTAAATAAAAATTATATACAAAAAAAATTAATTTGAATGAATGTTAAATGAAATTTAAATTGTACCTTTCAAAATATCAGGAACTGTTTTTTGGTTTTGATGTATTCTTCTCGAAAAAGTAATAAAAATTTAAAACAAACATTGATTATGATGATTTCTCAGTATGAAAAAATAGGTACAAAACGAATTTTATGTTTACAAAAACCATTTTATGTGAACCATGAATATGAATATGAAAATAATTGAGTATGAAATTTTTTGCATATGATTATTTTGGTTATGAAATAAATTCTAGGTCTGAAAATTTTGGTTATAACTACCTTTTAGTAAAAAATATTTTGAGCATGAAAATTCTTGAATATGAAAACTTCTGATAATGAAAATTTTTAAGAATGAATAATTTCAATGATTGAAAATTTATGATTTCAAAAATTTCTGAATACAAAAATTTCGAAGTACAAATGTGTCTTAGTAAGGAAATTTAGTTAAAAAAAGAATAAAAATATTTAATCATATATACTCCCCCATTAAAAAGGAGGAACTTAATATATGGGGCTTATTTAAACAATAACTAGATATTATTGATTAAACTACATTGATCTTTCTTACATTCTATTTAATATATTCAAATCTTTCATAAGGTAATGTTTCTATGAAAATATCTCCAAGTTGTTCTTGCATTATAACAAATTATAAAATTATATGTCACTTAAGTGTGTGATCCTTAACAAATTGATTCAAAATATTTATGTGTTTTTCTTTTTTTTGTTATGTGAAGGGTTTTTACTTTATTTTATATTAATATTATTATCACAATGTATTTGAATTTTAGTAAATATAATTATGTAGTCAGTGAGTGTGTGTTGCCTCCACAATACGTGAGCACAAAAACTTCCAGCTACCATATATTCGGCTTCATTAGAGGAAATTACTACTGAGAGTCATTTCATAGAAGAACAAAAAAATAATAAATATACTATGAAATGAAAAATTCTATATGTGCCTTTTCTATCCGTTATACAACTGACAAAACTAGCATCTAAATTTTATTTATTTCAAAATCATTTCTAGAAGAATATACTGGTCCTAAAGCCATTGATCCCTTTAAATAATGAAAAATTATATTTACATCTACTCAAAGATATTTTGTTAGGTTTTCAGGATATCTTGTACATACGCTTACGGAAAACATTATGTCTCGATGACTATATATTATGTATAGTAAACTTACCATCATACCTCTATTTTTTTTGATTAACTAGTTCCCTAGATTCATCAAGTTCAAGAGTATCTTTGATTCCCATTGGAGTAATAATACTTTTAGTATTTTCATATCCATAATATTATTAAGACCCCTAATATACTTATGTTAGGATATATCTATCCCATTTGGTTTTTTTTGAAATTTCAAAACTTGAAAATAATGTTAACTCGCACCTCATACTCATATTAAACTCAGATTTCATATGAATTGCAAAAAAAATGTTTTAAGGATTCTTGAGTAGATATAAATATGATGACATCCACAAAAATTTTAATAATGAAATTTTTTATTCTTGTTTATGGAAAGTAGTTAGATCATTAGTTACCTTAAAAATTTTTTTAAATAAAGATCTTTTATGTCTATTATATTACGATCTAGGACCATGTATATCTCCATATATTATTTTGGTATGTTTGAAAACGTATTCATGATATCTTTTATCTTCAAAACCTAGAATTTTTTCATCAAAAAACATCCATTTGAACATATCTGTTATAGAAAGAACAGTTCACATCCATTTAAATATGTTTTAAATTAATTAATGTTGGTAAATCTAATACAATTCGAATATGTTCAAGTCCAACTACTGGATAATGTGTTTCTTCATAAACTATTCCTTATTTTTTATTATAAAATTTAACAATTAGTCGGTTCTTTTCTAATAATTTCTCTATTATTATAACAATAGGTTTTGAAAACCAATTCTACTCCAATTACAATGGTTTCTTTAGGAATTTCAACAAAATTACTGAATTTATTCCTTTGGATCTTATTTAGTTTATCTTTCATTTCTCTTCTCCAATATTCTTTACTTAAAGTATCATTATAGGTTCAAATTGACAAATAAATTCTATATTTTCTATATCATTTTTCTTGTAACATCTTGTCCTGATAGGTTTATTTACATTTTAAATGATACTATCACTATATTTATTCCTATAAAATAACTTATATGGGGTTTTTTAATTTCATTCATCAACTTATGGTTTAATGTATTCTATAGTGAATACTTCAAAAACAATTTATGGAGTATTCCCCTTACAAGATGTGTCTTCTATCAAAGGTTGATAAATAGTTTTGGAAAACACATTAGAAGATGTAGGTTTTAATTATTTTAAAAAGGTATCTGTTTTCCCAAATTTAATGTCTATTGATTCCTCAACAATACAAGAGTTTTTTTTTTCAAAATCTCTATATGCTATAGAAGTTGTGGAATTTCTTAAAAATATTCCTTCTTCAGACTTGGTTGTGAGTATATAAATTATCTTTTATATTCAACATGAATACATTTCCCTATAAATATATTAATGTATGAATATTTTGGTTTTCACCCAGTTCATAACTCATAATGTGATTTATTAATAAATTTTATAAATAAGGATTGCTTTATAGTATAACAAGAAATTCTAACAACTTAATCCTAGAAATGTTTAGTAATATGATATTCACTCTACATGGTTCTTGATATATCGAGAAAAATACAATTTATTCTTTTAACAGAACCTTTTAATTCAATATTTTTAATAGTTTGAATGTTATGTGTCATCCCTTTCTTACACCAAAATGTTTCCAAATTATAAGTTAAAAATTCTCCACCATAGTCACTATAAATTTTCATCACTGAATGGTTTTTCTCATTTTTGACATTGGATATAAATTTTTTTAATCAGAAATAGGATTTAGATTTCTTGGTAAGAATATTGAAACATGTATATCTTATGTAATCATCAAATAAAATAAATATATAGTATTTTCCTCCAACACTTCCTGTTTATGTAGGACCATATAAGTCCATGTGACTAACTATAAGGAATCAGTTGTAGAGAATTCACTAATTAATTTAAATCCTGACTTATAATGCTTGTCATATTTCCAATGGTCACAAACATTTTCTGAATCAAATGTATGTTCTATTAGATCCTTAATAACCCTTTTTATAACCAATTAATATATTTTTGTAATATTACAATGCCCTATCCTTCGATTACATAACAAATTTTTATCACCCATTTTAGTATGGAAAGGTAGGTCTTAGCTCATAATATCTTTAATGTTGTGTGAGTAAACGTTCTCATGTCGATAGGAAGTAATAAAGAATTCATATATAGAAATATGTACTATTCATTTGTCATTACTTTAATTTACATGGTAACCTTGTTCACATATGTAACGCCCCGACCCCAGCTATCCAGAGCTGGTGCATTACTTTGTAACATTGGCATGATCACAAAAGATCAAGTCTCGAAAGACCGATTAGTTTAGTAGTCTTGGAAACACTAGATACATTCATAAATGTTACATTACATCACAAAGTGAAAAACTATAATAACATAGTCTCCATAGTCCACACTTCTATCCTATTCGGACTATCCCTGCAGGTCCTTCATAAAATACTTCTTCACATCCTGGAAAATATTAAAACATTGAAAGGGGTGAGCTCAGATGCTCAGTAAGGTTAACAATATAGCGGAAGCTTTCATAAATAAACATTAACATTTAAGGCAATGTATAACTAAAACAAAAGCCTTTAAAACTTGAACTTCAACATAATATGTCAAAAGTAAAATGAGATAATGCCATTCACTTCTTCACATGGATATTCTACTGGTCGAATAATCACATGCAATAACAATAACCACTTTCATAATGATGGAATGCATAATTCCAGACTATCATAACCACGTAGCCAAGGCCTTGTGCCAAGACCAAAAATAAGATTTTGTCAAGGCCTCGTGCCAAGACACTAGTTTGTCTCATGAGACCTGCCGATGCATCGAGGAGCTATAGCGGGCTCCACCCGTCACTTATTAAGTCCAATGCATTCCTCATATGAATAGGTTTAAACATATCATAAACCATAACATAATCGTATCACATAAAACATGCATAAAGGAAACATAACATTTCCACATTTCAATCACAAGATATCAATACAACACATTGATATAATAAAAATGCTTTCAAAACCATTTTCAAAACCAAAATAAAAGAAAGTTAAAACTTTGTATTTATTTTTCATTAAAAAAAGTGATGGCTTGTAGAGGAAGCCGAAACTCAAATAATGGTCACGACGGCGGAGAAGTCGTTGTCGCCGCATAAGTACGAAAATAAAAACATTCCCTTTTTTCATTTAGTAAAACGCTTCGTATAAAAAAGATTCCTTTTGAATAAACATAAAAGTCAAAGGGGTTTATACACTGTATAAAAGAAATTTGTGTATAAAACAAAATATGCCTTAATGAATGGAGATTGAGACGAAGTCCCTTAAAAAGATCATTTTTAAATAAAATATATCTATTATGTGTATTCACAATATGTACACATAATGAAAGTATAAATACAATATACAACATAATAATATCATGACATAATTTGAAAGTAGGAGATTAACTCAAAGAATGGAAGTTGGGTTATGAAATTCCCTTTCCTTGCGTCCTGTCCTGACTCGACCGTTCTTTAACCTCCTGAATAATAAAATAGAGTTAATTACTATTTACTTAAGAACCTTTTTCATGTTCATTATTCCTTTTATATCCCTTATTACCATGTTATGAACATTATGTAATTATTTAAGTTAATAACGGTCGTTTTGTCAATCTTTGGTACCTGAGTCAAAAATAAACTTCCTATAATTTCAAGTTGTTCATGTGGTGAAATATCCATTATATCCAGAATTATATTCATGATGTATATATCATATATATGATATATACCCAGTATATACATTCATTCATAATGTCACGTAACATTTAGAGGTAAGAAATGAAATGCACCGTTCATGGAGACGGTAAGCCGTACGTACGCATGAACGCAAATTTCATTTCTATTTGGTATTAAATGGAAAGAAATCATAATGATATAAATTTATAATATAATTGAAGTATAATATAGTGTATAATACCATTTAATCCATCCTTTATACATCCCATATATGGCATTAACGATTCAAATCACTTTGAGGGGGCGGTAGTCCGCACTTCCTAAAATGAAATTATCGCGTTTTACCCATAATGGAAATCATAAAGTATACCATAAATGAGAAATACAGAAGCATAAGTAAAACATAAATACATTATATATCTTATATAAATATAGTTACATCTTAATGTCCACCTTTTAAGGTGTTATATGAGTGTTGAACAATCATCGTTTCGTGAGGCAGAAATTCGCCATCCACAGAAACCGTATGTTCTTTAACCATTAGATGTAGGTGTGTGTAAGTGTAGCTCGAATAATTCTTATAAAAACATCCTAGTATATTGAGGATACTGGTGTTGTTACAAAAGAAATGAATAAAAAGAGTTTAGGGGGTTGGAGAAGAAAAATAAAACAAAACAACATTAGAGAAGACGTAACCTAAAAATCGGGTAACTCTTTTTGATTTGAGCCAAAGGCTTTCTTGAGAAGAGTTCATCCCAAAGTGAGGCTTCTAGGAGTAATAGGGGGATGTTGGGAGAGTATTTGGGTAGAGTTTGGCCGAGCCAAATGGATTGATGGTGTGAATAAGGTGGGAGAGGTGGGGGCCTTTTATAAGTGGAGAGAGGGGCTCTTTTGGAAAGATTGAAATGTTACATTATTACACAATGCTTTTTGGATTCTAAAGGTCCCACACGTATATAATTCGTGGCTAAGTTGAAATGTTTTCGAAATCTACCCATCCAATAGTCTTTGGACAAGTGTAAGCCTTGGATTTTACATTATATTTTCATTTTATTAAAATCGTTAAATAATGAGGTCATCGCTGCATCATAATGATGTCATAAATAATTTAATTTATTTAATGTCTAAAAATTATAAAAAAAAATACTATGATGTACGAAATCTTTTTATCTTTCTAATGAATATTTATATTCAAAATTTGGACTTGTGTAACCCCACTTAAAAACTGTTTTAGTAAAATAACTCATGTTTGTGTCAATTTAATTTTAACATTAAATAAATATATATTAATGTCATTTTCCAACTAAAGTGGCTCCATGGGGTCCCCAAGTTGACCCATGGGTTGTCTTGGTCGGCCATGACTCATCCAATAGGAGTAGGACAAGTTTCATTCTCATCTCATATTATTAAAACATTATTTGTACCTTAAACTACACTAATTACCTCTAATCGCGATTAAGAACTTAAAAGTTACTATTCACCAAAAAATTATTTTAATCTCATTGAACAACATTTTACTTTTTAATGACAACCATGTATGTCGGATTTTTGAAAATCAAATCACAGAAGTGTTAATATTTAATTTTAACGAAAAATTAGTTATTTAACTACCACTTAGTGGTTTCACTATTCATCAAAAATTGAAGATTTTCAGAACAAGGCCAAAATTTCACCCTAAGCTATAATTGATATTCCGAATTCAAAAATGATGTCTATTTTACAAAATTCCAATCATATATGTTTCATTAATTAATTTTATAATTAATTCCCGCTGTTACGACAAATAGTGTGTTTTTAAGAAACAATTTATATCAAAAGATTGACAATTGTTTATGTCAAATTTCAATGTTAAATTAATTCTAATGAACACCATTGGATAAAATGGTAAAAATATATTCTAATTATACCTTAAAACCACTAAATAGTATAATTTATCACAATAAATTATTTTGATTAAAAAGTTGTATTAAGTATTTTTCACTATTCATAAAAAATTAGAAGTTCTCAGAAAAATACCAAAAATTCAACATAGGCTAATTTCGATATTCCGAATCGAAAATTGAAGTCCATTTTGATAAATAAAATTTCTATAATTTTAAAAAGTGTTTATTACTATTCATAACGGCTACTTTGATTAGTCACGGTATTTAAGAACTCGAAGTTGCGTACCATGCAAGCTATTACATTATTGAATGAGAAGCGTATTGTGGAAGCTCAGGGTGTTACATTCTCCCCTCCTTCAATAAATTGCGTCCTCTCAATTTGAAATTTTTCTTTGAAAATAAAAGGTTGAAAAGAGAAAATACCTTTGAGGAAAACCCACATCGGAAATAAGGTTAATAAATATATAACATTAAAAGAAAGCAAGATAAGTACAAAGGTCACCCGATATAGCCCATTCTAGGATTCTATGAAAATATGGATATGGAGGAGAAACAAACCATCATGGTCTGATGGAGAGTTATAGAAAACAGGATTAGGAGAAAGTTTAACCACAAGAAAATCACAAACTTGTGATTGGTTAAACGGTCATTGAATCCCCAGTTGGAAAAGTTAATCGACAACATTATTGTTTTAAGTTACCTTTTATAATGTTGAGGAATTTATTTATGAGATTTACTAAGAACGTAAGGGAATATACATACATGTTATGTATACTTTCATTCATTAATAAATTTTTACCAAAAACCCAACTTTTACTCCAAATGGTAACGTAACTCAAAAATATTCTATTTATCCTAATTGTATAAGGTTCCAAATAATAACACGTACCATTTAGATTAGTAAAACTATTTTTTAATAACCAGGGACTTCCTATAGGCTAGTGGTAGGAAATAAAGGCTTGTCGCACTATGGTTGAGGGTTCGATTCCTGCAGCTTTTTCCGACGCGACGGGTTATTCCACACCCTGCAGGTTGTCCTTTTCCTAAAACTATAGTATTATAATATTCAAAAAATAATATTCAGAAATGCTTTAACCTTAAACAATACTATCCATGGTTTAACTTAATCCATTTGAACCTTAATAGTTATCCAAAATACCTCTGTCCAGACTTTCTCTAAAAGGTCTCTTAATTCAAAAATCAATTTATCAGATTACCCAAACAAAGTATAGTTTCTCCTATCGTCACATACTAAAAATATAATTACCTTCATCATATTAAAACCTTACTGAAATAAACAAGTATTGCAGTACAATCCTTATATATATATATCACATTATTCTAATAACCAAAATATAATCCATGAGTCCAAAAGCACCAATACATTTGTTATTCTGCTTCAACTGTAGTAATAGCATAAGATTGTCCTTGATCCCTTGGACTTTTCTGATGTAAGTTTCCCTGACGCTTAGGACATTCATTTGCATAATGACCCATTTCACTACAATTATAGCATTCAACTTTGATAGCCGCTTTCTTTCCCTTGCAATCACGAGCCTGGTGACCCTTTTCTCCACATTTATAACAAACTCCCATTCCTTTTAGACAAGTACCAGGGTGATTCTTCCCACAATTATCACATAATGGAAAATCCTTATTTCCCTTTTTCCCTTTATCTGTCTCTTGTTCCACCGTTCTCTTCTTCTCTTGCTTTACTTTGTTGTCATAAGACTTAGAGAATTCCTTTTCTGTCTTGATAGCACACGAGACAATATCTTCGTATGATGAGAAGGATTGTGATACTAAATATCGACGGAGAAATGGTTTTAACCCATCAAAGAAACGATCAATCTTACTCCTTGGGTTATGTATATAATCGGCAGCATACCTCACTAACCTCGTAAAATTAGCCTCATACTTTGCGACATTCTCATCCTCCTTCTGCCTCAGACTCAGAAATTGCCTTTCCATATCTGCTCGATGGTCTCGAGGAAAGTATTTTTCTAAGAAAATCTCTTTGAACTCCCTCCATTCCATATTCGATACGTCATCATCTTCCTTTGTGTTTTGAATCAGAGACCACCACTGATCGGCATCTCCAGTGAGGCGGTAAACTGCCATGACAACCTTCTCCCTTTCGCTACTCCCCAAGGCATGGAATATTTTCTCTAAGGAGTTTATCCATTGCTCAGCTACTAACGGATTTGTACCCCCATCGAAGGATGGTGGTTGTTGCCTCATGAAACTGTCTAGCATTGATCCTCCACGTTTCGGATCAGGGTGCTCCATACGTGTAAGGTTATTATTCCTAACCTGAGTATGTTGTCCCAGTATGGTGATTAGCTGATCGGCACCAGTTGCATCACCAGCCCCACTAAAATTATCTTGAGCAGGAGGGAAATCCCTACATGGAGTGCGCGCATTGATACAGTGTAGAGACCCGTATCTTGACGTACATTGACATTACATTACTTTTGCGGAATACTTAGTAAATTACAAAAACACACACACAAGGACCGTAATAGTTTAGTGTCTTTGGAAACTTGGACTATAATCTTCTAATCGTGGTGAAAGATCTTCAACATCTCCCATAAAGATCTTCTTCTTTTTTTTATTTACCTAAAACCTTTCTTTATATCCTGGGGAAAAGAAAACATAAAAGGGTGAGCTCAAATGCTCAGTAAGGGTAAACAAAAGAAATATCAATCACATCATATTCATAAGAACATAACATTTTGGAAATCATAACCTGCAAAAGAGAGCATAATTTCATAACATGGGATAAATCATGGTAGTGAAATGTAATCACAATAATCATAACTTAAAACATGAAACTTTGTGGCATTCACACATAATCATAGAGAATCATTTCTTGTTAGTCAAGACTCATTGCCAAGACTATCTTAGTGGACAAAGTCCCTTTCTGAATCGAGTAACCCACGTTTCAGTCCTGTTTCAATGAACCGGTATAACCTACCATTCCAGCCATGTCTATCTCATGAGATATAAAATCTTTACCCAATGCATTGGAGGGAGATATAGGTCCCACCCATCTTATAATGAATCCTTTCTTATGTGTGCCACATAATCATAAATCATACATCATCGCATAACCCATGTAATAAAAATGGGATTCTTAAACAACATGACATCATAAAACAATTCATATAAGATAAAGGAATTCATAAAAATATTTCCATCAAAACATAATCAAATCCATGTAATAATAGGGATAAAAACAGAACCCTTTTATTATTTTAGATGGAAAATAATTTTGATAAAATACTTGAACTTCATTCTTGAGGAAAATATCTTCAAAAACATTTTTCCTTTCATAACATGTCATAAAACTTTAAAATAAAAGAAGTTGATTAAAAATAAACTTGAAAACTTTTAAAGGAAGCTTCTTGGAAATAATTTTTTAAAAATCCATTCATGCCGTATAAGTTAAAAAAAACATTCTTCGTAACTTTGTCGGAAAAGTCAAAAAGTACCTCGTACGAAAAACGACAAAAGATTCCTTTCATACATATTACTAAAAACTCACCGAAGGGTAAAAATGGATTTAAACAATTTTAGGTGGATGGAAATAATATTACATATTGATGAAACATGGATGTGGATGATAAAATACACCCCAGTAAATACTTACGAATAAACAATCTCGGATAAAAATGAGATTGTGATATTTCCCTTACCTTAGGTCCGACTTGCTTTGTAAGTGTCCAAACCTCCTGTATAATGATTTAAATCATGTTATTGACTTATTACAGAATCATATTCATTGTTATGATATCATACATGGTTCACTTATGACATTATATTATCCGTTCTTTTGTAAATTCCATGTTAAAGAAGCGTTTTGGGTAAAATCGTTTCATTTATCGTAGGTGTTTTGACTTGTTGTTCTTGACATCATTATTACTTATATCATGATTTACTTACTTCCAGAATATAAAATATGATTTATATATCATATATATTCAGTATATATATATATATAATAGGTAGATAAATAAAATGAAAAACACTGTTCATGGAGACGGTAGTCCGTACGTACGCATGAACGCTGTTTTCCTTTCCTTATTGTCTTGAAATGGAAGTAAGTAGATGACATAAATATGTATATATATAAATAAGTCCAGTAGCTTTATAATGTCATATATTTCATTATTATTTCTTATATATACTTTATAATCATTCTTAAATGGTTAACATGGAGAATGAATCTCATCGCGTCGTGGAGACGGTAGTCCGTACGTACGCACGAGCGATGATATCATTTCTATAAATATTGAATTGAATTGGAGTGGATTATAAAATATATCAGAATCAATATGATGTTTTAATAACTATGTATAGTTATTCATTACACCATTATACCCATCCATGTATGGTGGTGGTGGAAAATAGATTTCACCACGGCGTGGAGACGGTATTCCGTACGTACGTACGCGCGGTGATTTCTTTTTCCTTAGGATGGATAGATGGTGAAATAGGGTTGTTTCATACTTATAATAACATATCAGTATATGAGTGATACTGATGTTATTACTTCATAATGAAACAACCTAAGAAGAAGAAATGGAAGAAGAAATAAAGATGAAAGAATTGGTAATGGTAATTACCTCTTCTTTGAAGCGCCTTTTGGAGACCTCCTCTTAGGGAACTAAAATTGGTCTTTGAGGAAGACCAGAAACTCTAGGATGTTGCTAGGGAAGTGGAGAAGAGATTTTGGCAGGGGTTGTCCGAGCTTGAGTGCTCAAATTGGTGTGAGGAGGAGGGGGAGGAGGTGTCCTTTTATAAGGGAGGAGAGGGGCACCTTAGGAATATCTCAAAATATTATTTTATATTAAAGTCAAAATCGGTTTATAATGGTTCCAAAGGGTCTTATTTCGAAGCTAAAGTGGGGATGGGTCAAAATCCTATCAACCAATAGGATTTAGACAAGTTTAGGGTATTATTTTAACCTTATCAATTTGATTTAACTCTAAGTTAAATAATTTAACTTTTACCGTGTCTTTGTTTTCTTTCACTATATGGGTAATACACTTACTATAAAATGCCAAACGAACCCCAAATTGTTTATTATTAATATATATATCCTTATCTAAGTCATTTGGCCGAACCTTAGATTTTTAGGAATAAAATAACAATTAATAATATAATATTTGATTTAAAAACTATTTTGTGTCAATTTTGACACTATTTGATATATGATTTTTTGTGAAAGTCATAACAGAATTATATGTTAGAAAAAAGTTGATTAAATCAACACTAATATATCTTAGTAACCTAGAAAATTAGTGGAATTCATAAAAGTCTCAAATTATATTTATTTTGGAGTTTATAACATCAATTATGTCAATATTTCATTAATAAGATAATTACTGCATCATCATTGTGTCATAAATAAATTAAATTATTTGATGTCTAAAAATTACAAATAAAATACCATCATGTAGTAAATCTTTTTAGATTTCTAATTAATATTTACAATCGAATTTATCTTATGTATAACCCCATATTAAAAATTATTTACTTATTAAACTTTGATTTTAACTATTTTAACCCTTCTTTAAATAAATTAATAATAAATGTCCTAATCTGATCCAAGTGGGCCTAAATGGTCATATTTTATTCCTAAGTTTGTTTTTGGTCGAAATACACTTGTCCAATAGGATTAGGACATGTGTTAGGGTAATATTAATATCATATTTACCCTTAGTTACCCTATTTACTATTAACCGCGGTAAAAAAAGTAAAAAGTTACTATTCACAAAAAATTATTTTCATCTCATTGAACCACATTTTACTTACTGACATCAACCGTGTCTCTCGGATTTTTGAAATTCCATTCACAGAAGCGGTAAAATTAAGTTTTATGAAAAATTCAGTTTTTAACTACCACTTAGTAGTTTCACTAATCATCAAAAATTGATGTTTTTCAGAACAGTGCCAAAATTTCATCCCAAGATATATTTCATATTCCGAATTCAAAAATGAAGCCTATTTTACCAAATTCATTACATAAAAGTTGCATTGATTAATTTTATAATTAAATCCCGCTGTTAAAACAAATAGCGTGTTTTTAAGAAACAATATCTATCAAAAGATTGACACTTGATTATGTCTGGTTTAAATGTGAAATTACATCCAATGACCAACATTGTATTAAATTGTAAAAATATATTCTAAATATACATTAAAACCACTCAAATTAATGATTTATCACTATTAATTATTTCGATTAAAAAAGTTGTTTTTAATTATAATTTAGTAATTTTCACTATTCATCAGAATATGAAAGTTATCCGAAAAGTACCAAAATTTCACCTTAGGCTAAATTCGATTCTCCGAATCCAAAAATGAAGTCCATTTTGAGAGCTAAAATTTCTAAAATTTAAAAAGTGGTTATTACTATTCATAACGGCTAGTTTTAATAATATTTTAATAGCATATCATTGTTTCGTGAAACTCAGTATTACGTACTACACACGCTATCGAGGAAGGTTGCGATTGCGTGTAATGCAAGGCAAGTCAAGGATGTGTGTTGTGCAAGCTTCTTTTGGTGTAGCGTACAACACAAGACATTAAAAATAATATTTTTTCATAAAATCTCGGGGTGTTACATTCTACCCCCCTTAAAATGAATTTCGCCCTCGAAATTCGTCGGGGTTATAAATGGTTTACTATTCAAAAGTTTCTTTAATAGAAACCCACATCGTAAAAAGGAATACCAAAACTTGGATTTAAAAAACTAAAGTATGAAATGTAACGATTACCCAAATAAACTAATCACTGGGTTTCCACATAGGTGAAAATATGGATATGAAAGAGAAATCTAACCATCATGTTCTGATGGAGAGTGGTAGAGAACATGGCTATGGAAAAGCCAGTAATCACAAATCCATAGATTTGTGATGATATAAGGTACCATCTGATTCATCAGGTATAAGATCACTAGGACATCATTTTTGGTTTTCAAGATCATTTCCCTAAAGTTGAAAATTTGAATTAGAATAAATACTTACTTTATTTTGGTACAATCTCACTGTTGTTCGTGCCTTGAACAATTTCCACTTCATCTCTTAAATAAATGAAGTTGAATTTGTTATTCGTGAAGTGTTAGCAGATCATGTGATAGAATGACTGTTCATTCCATCTGTCTCAAACAAAAGATTAGCAAAAGTTATTAAATATACATAAGTCATTCTATAGTGAGATTAATCATATATGGTTCCTAAAATGGACTTATACTTCATATATCATACTGCTTAATATAAAAAAACTAGTTTCTACTAATCAGGGACTTCCTGTAGGCCAGTGGTAGGCGATAAAGGCCAGTCGCACTTCGGTTGTGGGTTTGATTCCCACAGCCTTGTCCGAAGCGATGGGCTGTCGCCCGTCCTGTAGGTTGTCCTTTTTATAAAACTATATTACTATAACATCCCATCAATAATATCGAAAAAACTTATATCCTTAAACAATACTAACTTATGTCCAACATAATCCATTCCAATCTTTAGGCTTATCCATAATACTGCAGTCCATTCTCATAACATAGTGAAAACGATTACCAGAGATTTAATATCATCGTTGATCCCCATATATCATAAGATATATCTTGTTGGTCACATTCCAAACATTCAAAGGCCTTAATCTTGTACTCTCTTGAATACCCATTGAACCTTAGTGAAAACTTGAATGCAGTTAAAAGTTAACACTTTTCACATACCGAAATCCTCAAAATTCTATATACTCAAACCATGATATCACTTAGTCCTTATATCAATCATGAGCTCATGAATACTATCAAACATTTAATTTTCTCCTTATCCCTTCATTATGCGCATATCATCTACATTCCAAAAATATCTAAATAACCTTTCATGGATAATGGTAACATTAATCATACACTTTCAAAACACAAGGAAAGACAACAGTGTAACAATTCATAGATGTCTCTTTATTCCAAAATTACACATGATAAACAGGTAATCATTCCACTACATTCTCAAACCATTGACCGAGCTTCAAAAATTCTTTCATCTCACATATCATTTGTAGTCTCTTCATCATCATCCACATAAATACTACCCATATGACCATACTGATTCTCTTCATGAGTCTTTCCCTTAGGGCATTTGTTTGCATAATGCCCATACATTCCACATTTAAAACACTTAACCATTTTTGATGTCGTAGCAATACCATTATCCTCATCCATGGTGTTAACCGACCCTTTTCCTTTTCACTTACTTGCTTTGTGTCCTTCTGTTCCACACCCAAAGCATCTTCCAGTTCCCTTGAAACATTCTCCTTGATGCCTCTTCCCACATGATTTACATAGGGGAAATTTAACTTTCTTTCCTCTATGATCATCATGGAACTCCATCTTTCTCTTATTAGTCGAGTCAGGAAACTTACCAAATTTTACTTTATTGATCATGTTGTGAGATTGCTGATTCGGAATAATAATGATGTTTGGACATCCAAATCCCATTTCATTTGGTTGCTCATGAATAATATCATTCCATTGTCCATCATATCCTCCATTATTGTGAATCATCTTGTTTCCAGCCATTTTCTAATACCCAAACAGAATAGTGTTAGATGCAAAAATCATAATAAAGGGGGAGTAACTAAAATATCTATCATCTTTGGTTTAATCTAATATCGTTACCATAGTTCTAGGACTATATCCTATGTGTATACTTATCCTTAGGGGAATCCCTAGACATACCTTAGAAATATCTCTAGGGATCTCACTAACGTTTTCGCATCCTAGTTTCCAAAGGTTGACTAAACCTTTCCTCTGATAACAACTGTAGCGGTCTGGAATTACTTCCAGTGGACTACAATTGATACCTATCAGGGCACTCCATGGGAGGCTACACCCCCTGGGCGGGACACACCACCATCCCCAGTGGCAGCCATTTCCTCATGAAGCCCTTGGGCGGAGAGCCATGCTTCGTCTAACGCTCACATGTGAGAGTTCCCAAGGATCGGATACATTCCTACCTCCTTTGCCTCTAGTACCAACTGTAGAGACCCGTATCTTGACGTACATTGACATTACATTACTTTTGCGGAATACTTAGTACATTACAAAAACACACACACAAGGACCGTAATAGTTTAGTGTCTTTGGAAACTCGGACTATAATCTTCTAATCGTGGTGAAAGATCTTCAAAATCTCCCATAAAGATCTTCTTATTTTTTTTATTTACCTAAAACCTTTCTTTATATCCTGGGGAAAAGAAAACATAAAAGGGTGAGCTCAAATGCTCAGTAAGGGTAAACAAAAGAAATATCAATCACATCATATTCATAAGAATATAACATTTTGGAAATCATAACCTGCAAAAGAGAGCATAATTTCATAACATGGGATAAATCATGGTAGTGAAATGTAATCACAATAATCATAACTTAAAACATGAAACTTTGTGGAATTCACACATAATCATAGAGAATAATTTCTTGTTAGTCAAGACTCATTGCCAAGACTATCTTAGTGGAAAAAGTCCCTTTCTGAATCGAGTAACCCTCGTTTCAGTCCTGTTTCACTGAACCGGTATAACCTACCATTCCAGCCATGTCTATCTCATGAGATATAAAATCTTTACCTAATGCATTGGAGGGAGATATAGGTCCCACCCATCTTATAATGAATCCTTTCTTATGTGTGCCATATAATCATAAATCATACATCATCGCATATCCCATGTAATAAAAATGGGATTCTTAAACAACATGACATCATAAAACAATTCATATAAGATAAAGGAATTCATAAAAATATTTCCATCAAAACATAATCAAATCCATGTAATAATAGGGATAAAAACAGAACCCTTTTATTATCTTAGATGGAAAATAATTTTGATAAAATACTTGAACTTCATTCTTGAGGAAAATATCTTCAAAAACATTTTTCCTTTCATAACATGTCATAAAACTTTAAAATAAAAGAAGTTGATTAAAAATAAACTTGAAAACTTTTAAAGTAAGCTTCTTGGAAATAATGTTTTAAAAATCCATTCATTCCGTATAAGTTAAAAAAAACATTCTTCGTACTTTTGTCGGAAAAGTCAAAAAGTACCTTGTACGAAAAACGACAAAAGATTCCTTTCATACATATTACTAAAAACTCACCGAAGGGTAAAAATGGATTTAAACAATTTTAGGTGGATGGAAATAATATTACATATTGATGAAACATGGATGTGGATTATAAAATACACCCCAGTAAATACTTTCGAATAAACAATCTCGGATAAAAATGAGATTGTGATATTTCCCTTACCTTAGGTCCGACTTGCTTTGTAAGTGTCCAACCCTCCTGTATAATGATTTAAATCATGTTATTGACTTATTACAGAATCATATTCATTGTTATGATATCATATATGGTTCACTTATGACATTATATTACCCGTTCATTAGTAAATTCCATGTTAAAGAAGCGTTTTGGGTAAAATCGTTTCATTTATCGTAGGTGTTTTGACTTGTTGTTCTTGACATCATTATTACTTATATCATGATTTACTTACTTCCAGAATATAAAATATTATTTATATATCATATATATTCAGTATATATATATATAATATGTAGATAAATAAAATGAAAAACACCGTTCATGGAGACGGTAGTCCGTACGTACGCATGAACGTTGTTTTCCTTTCCTTATTGTCTTGAAATGGAAGTGAGTAGATGACATAAATATGTATATATATACATAAATCCAGTAGCTTTATAATGTAATATGTTTCATTATTATTTCTTATATATACTTTATAATCATTCTTAAATGGTTAACATGGAGAATGAATCTCATCGCGTCGTGGAGACGGTAGTCCGTACGTACGCACGAGCGATGATATCATTTCAATAAATATTAAATTGAATTGGAGTGGATTATAAAATATATCATAATCAATATGATGTTTTAATAACTATGTATAGTTATTCTTTACACCATTATACCCATCCATGTAAGGTGGTGGTGGAAAATAGATTACACCACGGCGTGGAGACGGTATTCCGTACGTACGTACGCGCGGTGATTTCTTTTTCCTTAGGATGGATAGATGGTGAAATAGGGTTGTTTCATACTTATAATAACATATCAGTATATGAGTGATACTGATGTTATTACTTCATAATGAAACAACCTAAGAAGAAGAAATGGAAGAAGAAATAAAGATGAAAGAATTGGTAACGGTAATTACCTCTTCTTTGAAGCGCCTTTTGGAGACCTCCTCTTAGGGAACTAAAATTGGTCTTTGAGGAAGACCAGAACCTCTAGGATGTTTCTAGGGAAGTGGAGAAGATATTTTGTCAGGGTTTGGCCGAGCTTGAGTGCTCAAATTGGTGTGAGGAGGAGGGGGAGGAGGTGTCCTTTTATAAGGGAGGAGAGGGGCACCTTAGGAATATCTCAAAATATTATTTTATATTAACGTCAAAATCGGTATATAATGGTTCCAAAGGGTCTTATTTCGAAGATAAAGTGGGGATGGGTCGAAATCCTATCAACCAATAGGATTTAGACAAGTTTAGGGTATTATTTTAACCTTATCAATTTGATTTAACTCTAAGTTAAATAATTTAACTTTTACCGTGTCTTTTTGTTTTCTTTCACTATATTGTTAATACACTTACTATAAAATGCCTAAATAACCCCAAATTGTTTATTATTAATATATATATCCTTATCTAAGTCATTTGGCCGAACCTTAGATTTTTAGGAATAAAAAAACAATTAATAATATAATATTTGATTTAAAAACTATTTTGTGTCAATTTTGACACTATTTGATATATGATTTTTTGTGAAAGTCATAACAGAATTATATGTTCGAACCAAGTTGATTAAATCAACACTAATATATCATAGTAACCTATGAAATTAGTGGAATTCATAAAAAGTCTCAAATTATATTTATTTTGGTGTTTATAACATCAATTATGTCAATATTTCATTAATAAGATAATTACTGCATCATCATTGTGCCATAAATAAATTAAATTATTTGATGTCTAAAAATTACAAATAAAATACCATCATGTAGTAGATCCTTTTATCTTTCTAATGAATATTTACAATAGAATTTATCTTATGTATAACCCCATATTAAAAATGATTTACTTATTAAAATTTGATTTTAACTATTTTAACCCTTCTTTAAATAAATTAATAATAAATGTCCTAATCTAATCCAAGTGGGCCTAAATGGTCATATTTTATTCCTAAGTTTGTTTTTGGTCGAAATACACTTGTCCAATACGATTAGGACATGTGTTAGGGTAATATTAATATCATATTTACCCTTAGTTACCCTATTTACTATTAACCGCAGTAAAAAAAAGTAAAAATTTACTATTCACCAAAAATTATTTTCATCTCATTGAACCACATTTTACTTACTGACATCAACCGTGTCTCTCGGATTTTTGAAATTCCATTCAAAGAAACGGTAAAATTAAGTTTTATGAAAAATTCAGTTTTTTAACTACCACTTAGTAGTTTCACTATTCATCAAAAATTGATGTTTTTCAGAACAGTGCCAAAATTTCATCCCAAGCTATATTTCATATTCCAAATTCAAAAATGAAGTCTATTTTACCAAATTCATTAAATAAAAGTTGCATTAATTAATTTTATAATTAGATCCCGCTGTTAAAACAAATAGCGTGTTTTTAAGAAACAATATCTATCAAAAGATTGACACTTGATTATGTCTGGTTTAAATGTGAAATTACATCCAATGACCAACATTGTATTAAATTGTAAAAATATATTCTAAATATACTTTAAAACCACTCAAATTAATGATTTATCACTATTAATTATTTCGATTAAAAAAGTTGTTTTTAATTATAATTTAGTAATTTTCACTATTCATCAGAATATGAAAGTTATCCGAAAAGTACCAAAATTTCACCTTAGGCTAAATTCGATACTCCGAATCAAAAAATGAAGACCATTTTGAGAGCTAAAATTTCTAAAATTTAAAAAGTGGTTATTACTATTCATAACAGCTAGTTTTAATAATATTTTAATAGCATATCATTGTTTCATGAAACTCAGTATTACGTACTACACACGCTATCGAGGAAGGTTGCGATTGCGTGTAATGCAAGGCAAGTCAAGGATGTGTGTTGTGCAAGCTTCTTTTGGTGTAGCGTACAACACAAGACATTAAAAATAATATTTTTTCATAAAATCTCGGTGTGTTACATACAGTTTCCATTTCTTCCACTAGGCACCATTTATAAACAATTGCATAAACTAGATTAGTTTATGAATCAAAATACATAATTATGTACTTGTAAAACTCTTAACTCTAATTGAACTATTTTATGGATTTAATCCATAATCATAAAAAAAGTTTTCTTTGAGGAAGTATATACTCATAACCCTTCATAGTGGTTTGTAAATAAATGAGAATTATCCTAAGCATATCCCCCGGGAGTGTCGTAACCAAGAGTGCAGCAAGGCCCGTTGTCGTGCACCAGTTCCCGTTCGAGTCTAGCTCAAAGCGGTGTTTTCGGGTTTTACCCCTAGGTACATCTGTGCCAGAGCCGCCTCTACTTGCTCGTATCCAGACAGGGATGTATTGCTCGGAAAAGTCACAAAATCTCTACAATAAAAAAATTCTAGGAAGTTTTTCTATACTAATCCTCAAAGTCTATCTTCGGTCTATGTGCTCTAATCAGATTTTATCTAAATCTAGCTTCCAAGGTTAGTACTAAACTGCCTCTGATACCAACTGTAATGCCCTGACCCCAGCTATCAAGAGCTGGTGCATTACTTCGTAACATTGGCATGATCACAAAAGATCAAGTCTTGAAAGGCCGATTAGTTTAGTAGCCTTGGAAACACTAGATACATTCATAAATGTTACATTACATCACAAAGTGAAAAACTATAATAACATAGTCTCCATAGTCCACACTTCTATCCTCTTCGGACTATCCCTGCAGGTCATTCATAAAATACTTCTTCACATCCTGGGAAATATTAAAACATTGAAAGGGGTGAGCTCAGATGCTCAGTAAGGTTAACAATATAGCGGAAGCTTTCATAAATAAACATTAACATTTAAGGCAATGTATAACTAAAACAAAAGCCTTTTAAACATGAACTTCAACATAATATGGCAAAAGTAAAATGAGATAATGCCATTCACTTCTTCACATGGATATTCTACTGGTCGAATAATCACATGCAATAACAATAACCACTTTCATAATGATGGAATGCATAATGCCAGACTATCATAACCACGTAGCCAAGTCCTCATTCCAAGACCACAAATACGATTTTGTCAAGGCCTCGTTCCAAGACACTAGTTTGTCTCATGAGACCTGCAGATGCATCGAGGAGCTATAGCGGGCTCCACCCGTCACTTATTAAGTCCAATGAATTCCTCATATGAATAGGTTTAATCATATCATAAACCATGACATAATCGTATCACATAAAACATGCATAAAGGAAACATAACATTTCCACATTTCAATCACAAGATATCAATACAACACATTGATATAATAAAAACGCTTTCAAAACCATTTTCAAAACCAAAATAAAAGAAAGTTAAAACATTGTATTTATTTTTCATTAAAAAAAGTGATGGCTTGTAGAGGAAGCCGAAACTCAAATAATGGTCACGGCGGCGGAGAAGTCGTTGTCGCCGCATAAGTACGGAAATAAAAACATTCCCTTTTTTCGTTTAGTAAAACGCTTCATATAAAAAATATTCCTTTTGAATAAACGTAAAAGTCAAAGGGGTTTATACACTGTATAAAAGAAATTTGTGTATAAAACAAAATATGCCTCAATGAATGGAGATTGAGACGAAGTCCCTTAAAAAGATCATTTTTAAATTAAATATATCTATTATGTGTATTCACTATATGTACACATAAAGAAAGTATAATTACAATATACAACATAATAATATAATGACATAATTTGAAAGTATGAGATTAACCCAAAGAATGGAAGTTGGGTTATGAAATTCCCTTACCTTGCGTCCTGTCCTGACTCGACTGTTCTTTAACCTCCTGAATAATAAAATAGATTTAATAACTATTTTCTTAAGAATATTTTTCATGTTCATTATTCCTTTTATATCCCTTATTACGATGTTATGAACATTATGTAATTATTTAAGTTTATAACGGTCGTTTTGTCGATCTTTGGTACTTGAGTCAAAAATAAATTTCCTATAATTTCAAGTTGTTCATGTGGTGAAATATCCATTATATCTAGAATTATATTCATGATGTAGATATCATATATATGATATATATCCAGTATATACATTCATTCATAATGTCACGTAACATTTAGAGGTAAGAAATGTAATGCACCGTTCATGGAGACGGTAAGCCGTACGTACGCATGAACGCTACTTTCATTTCTATTTCATATTTAATGGAACGGAATCATAATGATATAAATTTATAATATAATTACAGTATAATATAGTGTATAATACCATTTAATCTATCCTTTATACATCCCACATATGGAATTAACGATTCAAATGACTTTGAGAGGACGGTAGTCCGCACTTCCTAAAATGAAATTATCGCGTTTTACCCATAATGGAAATCATAAAATATGCCATAAATGAGAAATACAGAAGCATAAGTAAAACATAAACACATTATATATCATATACTAATATAGTGACATCTTAATGGCCACCTTTGAAGGTGTTATATGAGTGTTGAACAATCATCGTTTCGTGAGGCAGAAATTCTCCATCCACAGAAACCGTATGTTCTTTAACCATTAGATGTAGGTGTGTGTAATTGTAGCTCTAATACTTCTTATAACAGCATCCTAGTATATTGAGGATACTGTTGTTGTTACAAAAGAAATTAATAAAAAGATTTTAGGGGGTTGGAGAAGAAAAATAAAACAAAATAACATTAGAGAAGACTTTACCTCAAAATCGGTTAACTCTTTTTGATTTGAGCCAAAGGCTTCCTTTAGAAAGGTTCTTCAGAAAGTGAGGCTTCTAGGAGTAATATGGGGAAGTTGGGAGAGTATTTGGGCAGAGGTTTTCCGAGACAAATGGCTTGAATGTGTGAATAAGGTGGGAGAGGTGGGGGCCTTTTATAAGTGGAGAGGAGGGGCTCTTTTGGAAAGATTAAAATGTTACATTATTACACAATGCTTTTCGGATTCTAAAGGTCCCAAACTTATATAATTCGTGTCTACGGTGATAAGAGTTCTAAATCTACCCATCCAATTGTCTATGGACAAGTTTATGCCTTGGATTTTACATTATCATTTCATTTTATTAAAATCGTTAAATAATGAGGTCATCGCTGCATGATAATGATGTCATAAATAATTTAATTTATTTAATGTCTAAAAATTATAAAATAAATACAATGATGTAGGAAATCTTTTTATCTTTCTAATGAATATTTATAGTCAAAATTTGGACTTGTGTAACCCCACTTAAAAACTGTTTTAGTAAAATAATCCATGTTTGTGTAAATTTAATTTTAACATTAAATAAATATATATTAATGTCATTTTCCAACTAAAGTGGCTCCATGGGGTCCCCAAATTGACCCATGGGTTGTCTTGGTCGGCCATGACTCATCCAATAGGAGTAGGAAAAGTTTCATTCTCATCTCATATTATTAAAACATTATTTTTACCTTAAACTACACTAATTATCTCTAATCGCGATTATGAACTTAAAAGTTACTATTCACCAAAAAATTATTTTAATCTCATTGAACCACATTTTACTTCTTAATGACAACCATGTATGTCGGATTTTTGAAAATCAAATCACAAAAGTGGTAATATTTCATTTAAACGAAAAATCAGTTATTTAACTACCACTTAGTGGTTTCACTATTCATCAAAAATTGAAGTTTTTCAGAACAAGGCCAAAATTTCACCCTAAGCTATAATTGATATTCAGAATTCAAAAATGATGTCTATTTTACAAAATTCCAAACATATAAGTTTCATTAATTAATTTTATAATTAATTCCCGCTTTAACGACAAATAGCGTGTTTTTAAGAAACAATTTATATCAAAAGTTTGGTAATTGTTTATGTCCAATTTCAATGTTAAATTAATTCTAATGAACACCATTGGACGAAATGGTAAAAATATATTCTAATTATACCTTAAAACCACTAAATAGTATAATTTATCACAATAAATTATTTTGATTAAAAAGTTGTCTTAATTATTTTTCACTATTCATAAAAAATTAGAAGTTCTCAGAAAAATACCAAAAATTCAACATAGGCTAATTTCGATATCCCGAATCGAAAAATGAAGTCCATTTTGATAAATAAAATTTCTATAATTTTAAAAAGTGGTTATTACTATTCATAACGGCTACATTGATTAGTCGCGGTGTTTTAGAACTCGAAGTTGCGTACCATGCAAGCTATTGCATTATTGAATGAGAAGCGTATCGTGGAAGCTCGGGGTGTTACATTCTTCCCTCCTTCAATAAATTGCGTCCTCGCAATTTGAAATTTTTCTTTGAAAATAAACGGTTGAAAAGAGAAAATACCTTTGAGGAAAACCCACATCGGAAATAAGGTTAATAAATATATAACATTAAAAGAAATCAAGATAAGTACAAAGGTCACCCGATATAGCCCATTATAGGATTATATGAAAATATGGATATGGAGGAGAAAAAAACCATCAAGGTCTGATGGAGAGTTATAGAAAACAGAATTAGGAGAATGTTTAACCACAAGAAAATCACAAACTTGTGATTGGTTAAACGGTCATTGAATCCCCAGTTGGAAAAGTTAACCGACAACATTTTTGTTTTAAGTTACCTTTTATAATGTTGAGGAATTTATTCAAGAGATTTACTAAGAAAATAAGGGAATATACATACTTGTTATGTATACTTTCATTCGTTAATAAATTTTTACCACAAACCCAACATTTACTCCAAATGGTAACGGAACTCAAAAATATTCTATTTATCATAATTGTATAAGGTTCCAAATGATAACACATACCATTTAGATTAGTAAAACTATTTTGTAATAACCAGGGAATTCCTGTAGGCTACTGGTAGGAAATAAAGGCTTGTCGCACTATGGTTGTGGGTTCGATTCCTGCAGCTTTGTCTGACGCGACGGGTTATTCCCCACCCTGCAGGTTGTCCTTTTCCTAAAACTATAGTATTATAATATTCCAAAAATAATCTTAAAAAATGCTTTAACATTAATCAATATTATCCATGGTTCAAGTAAATCCATTCCAACCTTAATAGTTATCCAAAATACCTCTGTCAAAACTTTCTCTAAAAGGTCTCTTAATTCCAAAATCAATTTATCAGATTACCCAAACAAAGTAATGTTTCTCTTATTGTCGCATACCAAAAATATAATTACCTTCATCATATTAAAACCTTACTAATATAAACAAGTATTGCATTACAATCCTTATATATATATATCACATTATTCTAATAACCAAAATATAATCCATGAGTCCAAAAGCACCAATACATTAGTTATTATGCTTCAACTGTAGTAACAGCATAAGATTGTCCTTGATCCCTTGTCCTTTTCTGAGGTAAGTTTCCCTGACGCTTAGGACATTCATTTGCATAATGACCCATTTATCTACAAATATAGCATTCAACATTGATAGCCTCTTTCTTTCCCTTGCAATCACGAGCCTGGTGACCCTTTTCTCCACATTTATAACAAACTCCAATTCCTTTTAGACAAGTACCAGGGTGATTCTTCCCACAATTACCACATAATGGAAAATCCTTCTTTCCCTTTTTCCCTTTATCTATCTCTTGTTCAACCGTTCTCTTCATCTCTTTCTTTACTTTGTTGTCATAAGACTTAGAGAATTCCTTTTCTGCCTTGATAACACACGAGACAATATCTTAGTATGATGAGAAGGATTGTGATACTAAAGATCGACGGAGAAATGGTTTTAACCCATCAATGAAACGATCAATATTACTCCTTGGGTTACGTATATAATCGGCAGCATACCTCGCTAACCTTGTAAAGTTAGCCTCATACTTTGCGACATTCTCATCCTCCTTCTGCCTCAGACTCAGAATTTGCCTTTCCATATCTACTCGATGGTCTCGAGGAAAGTATTTTTCTAAGAAAATCTCTTTGAACTCCCTCCATTCCATATTCGATACGTCATCATCTTCCTTTGTGTTTTGAATCAGCGACCACCACTGATCGGCATCTCCAGTGAGGTGGTAAACTGCCATGACAACCTTCTCCCTTTCGCTACTCCCCAAGGAATGGAATATTTTCTCTAAGGATTTTATCCATTGATTAGCTACTAACGGAATTGTACCCCCATTGAAGGTTGGTGGTTGTTTCCTCATGAAACGGTCTAGCATTGATCCTCCACGTTGCGGATCAGGGTGCTCCATATGAGTAAGGTTATTATTCATAACCTGAGTAAGTTGTCCCAGTATGGTGATTAGCTGATCGGCACCAGTTGCATCACCAGCCCCACTATAATTATCTTGAGCAGGAGGGAAATCCCTACATGGAGTGCGCGCATTGATACAGTTTCCATTTCGTCCACTAGGTGCCATTTATAAACAATTTCATAAACTATATTTGTTTATGAATCAAAATACATAATTCTGTACTTGTAAAACTCTTAACAATAATTGAACTATTTTATGGATATAATCCATAATCATAAAAAAAGTTTTCTTTGAGGAAGTATATACTCATAACCCTTCATAGTGGTTTGTAAAGAAATGAGAATTATCCTAAGCATATCCCCCGAGAGTGTCGTAACCAACAGTGCAGCAAGGCCCGTTGTTGTGCACCAGTTCCCGTTCGAGTCTAGCTCAAAGCGGTGTTCTCGGGTTTTACCTCTAGGTACATCTGTGCCAGAGCCGTCTCTACTTGCTCGTATCCAGACAGGGATGTATTGCTCGGAAAACTCACAAAATCTCTACAATAACAAAATGATAGGAAGTTCTTCTATACTAATCCTCAAAGTCTATCTTCGGGCTATGTGCTCTAATCAGAGTTTATCTAAATCTAGCTTCCAAGGTTAGTACTAAACTTCCTCTGATACCAACTGTAACGCCCCGACCCCAGCTATCCAGAGCCGGTGCATTACTTCGTAACATTGGCATGATCACAAAAGATCAAGTCTCGAAAGACCGATTAGTTTAGTAGCCTTGGAAACACTAGATATATTCATAAATGTTACATTACATCACAAAGTGAAAAACTATAATAACATAGTCTCCATAGTCCACACTTCTATCCTCTTCAGACTATCCTTGCAGGTCATTCATAAAATACTTCTTCACATCCTGCAAAATATTAAAACATTGAAAGGGGTGAGATCAGATGCTCAGTAAGGTTAACAATATAGCGGAAGATATTATAAATAAACATTAACATTTAAGGCAATGTATAACTAAAACAAAAGCCTTTTAAACTTGAACTTCAACATAATATGGCAAAAGTAAAATGAGATAATGACATTCACTTCTTCACATGGATATTCTACTGGTCGAATAATCACATGCAATAACAATAAACACTTTCATAATGATGGAATTCATAATGCCAGACTATCATAACCACGTAGCCAAGGCCTCGTGCCAAGACGACAAATAAGATTTTGTCAAGGACTCATGCCAAGACACTAGTTTGTCTCATGAGACCAGCCGATGCATCGAGGAGCTATAGCGGGCTCCACCCGTCACTTATTAAGTCCAATGCATTCCTCATATGAATAGTTTTAAACATATCATAAACCATAACATAATCGTATCACATAAAACATGCATAAAGGAAACATAACATTTCCACATTTCAATCAAAAGATATCAATACAACACATTGATGTAATAAAAATGCTTTTAAAACCATTTTCAAAACCAAAATAAAAGAAAGTTAAAACTTTGTATTTATTTTTCATTAAAAAAAGTGATGGCTTCTAGAGGAAGCCGAAACTCAAATAATGGTCACGGCGGTGGAGAAGTCGTTGTCACTGCATAAGTACGGAAATAAATACATTCCCTTTTTTCGTTTAGTAAAACGCTTCGTATAAAAAAGATTCCTTTTGAATAAACGTAAAAGTCAAAGGGGTTTATACACTGTATAAAAGAAATTTGTGTATAAAACAAAATATGCCTCAATGAATGGAGATTGAGACGAAGTCCCTTAAAAAGACCATTTTTAAATAAAATATATCTATTATGTGTATTAACTATATGTACACATAAAGAAAGTATAAATACAATATACAACAATATAATATCATGATATAATTTGAAAGTAAGAGATTAACCCAAAGAATGGAAGTTGGGTTATGAAATTCCCTTACCTTGCGTCCTATCCTGACTCGACCGTTCTTTAACCTCCTGAATAATAAAATAGAGTTAATTCATATTTACTTAAGAAACTTTTTCATGTTCATTATTCCTTTTATATCCCTTATTACCATGTTATGAACATTATGTAATTATTTAAGATAATAACGGTCATTTTGTCGATCTTTTGTTCTTGAGTCAAAAATAAACTTCCTATAATTTCAAGTTGTTAATGTGGTGAAATATCCATTATATCCAGAATTATATTCATGATGTAGATATCATATATATGATATATATCCAGTATATACATTCATTCATAATGTCACGTAACATTTAGAGGTAAGAAATGAAATGCACCGTTCATGGAGACGATAAGCCGTACGTACGCATGAACGCTACTTTCATTTCTATTTCGTATTTAATGGAACGGAATCATACTGATATAAATTTATAATATAATTACTGTATAATATAGTGTATAATACCATTTAATCCATCCTTTATACATCCCACATATGGCATTAACGATTCAAATCACTTTGAGGGGGCGGTAGTCCGCACTTCCTAAAATGAAATTATCGCGTTTTACCCATAATGGAAATCATAAAGTATGCCATAAATTAGAAATACAGAAGCATAAGTAAAACATAAACACATTATATATCATATATAAATATAGTGACATCTTAATGGCCACCTTTGAAGGTGTTATATGAGTGTTGAACAATCATCGTTTCGTGAGGCAGAAATTCGCCATCCACAGAAACCGTATGTTCTTTAACCATTAGATGTAGGTGTGTGTAAGTGTAGCCCGAATACTTATTATAACAACATTCTAGTATATTAAGGATACTTGTGTTGTTACAAAAGAAATAAATAAAAAGAGTTTAGGGGGTTGGAGAAGAAAAATAAAACAAAACAACATTAGAGAAGACATTACCTCAAAATCGGGTAACTCTTTTTGATTTGATCCAAAGGCTTCCTTGAGAAGAGTTATGCCCAAAGTGAGGCTTCTAGGAGTAATAGGGGGAAGTTGGGAGAGTATTTGGGCAGAGGTTGGCCGAGCAAAATGGCTTGAAGGTGTGAATAAGGTGGGAGAGGTGGGGTCCTTTTATAAGTGGAGAGGAGGGGCTCTTTTGGAAAGATTGAAATGTTACATTATTACACAGTGCTTTTCGGATTCTAAAGGTCCCACACATATATAATTCGTGGATAAGGTGATAAGGGTTCTAAATCTACCCATCCAATAGTCTTTGTACAAGTTTAAGCCTTGTATTTTACATTATCTTTTCTTTTTATTAAAATCGTTAAATAATGAGGTCATCACTGCATCATAATGATGTCATAAATAATTTAATTTATTTAATGTCTAAAAATTATAAAAAAAATACTATGATGTATGAAATATTTTTATATTTCTAATGAACATTTATAGTCAAAATTTGGACTTTTGAAACCCCACTTAAAAACTGTTTTAGTAAAATAACTCATGTTTCTGTCAATTTAATTTTAACATTAAATAAATATATATTAATGTCATTTTCCAACTAAAGTGGCTCCATGGGGTCCCCAAGTTTACCCATGGGTTGTCTTGGTCGGCCATGACTCATCCAATAGGAGTAGTACAAGTTTCATTCTCATCTCATATTATTAAAACATTATTTGTACCTTAAACTACACTAATTACCTCTAATCGCGATTAAGAACTTAAAAGTTACTATTCACCAAAAAATTATTTTAATCTCATTGAACCACATTTTACATATTAATGACAACCATGTATGTCGGATTTTTGAAAATCAAATCACAGAAATGGTAATATTTTATTTAAACGAAAAATCAGTTATTTAACTACCACTTAGTGGTTTCACTATTCATCAAAAATTGATGTTTTTCAGAACAAGGCCAAAATTTCACCCTATGCTATAATTGATATTCCGAATTCAAAAATGATTTCTATTTTACAAAATTCCAAACATATAAGTTGCATTAATTAATTTTATAATTAATTCCTGCTGTTACGACAAATAGCGTGTTTTTAAGAAACAATTTATATCAAAAGATTGGCAATTGTTTATGTCCAATTTCAATGGTAAATTAATTCTAATGAACACCATTGGATAAAATGGTAAAAATATATTCTAATTATACCTTAAAACCAGTAAATAGTATAATTTATCACAATAAATTATTTTGATTAAAAAGTTGTTTTAAGTATTTTTCACTATTCATAAAAAATTAGAAGTTCTCAGAAAAATACCAAAAATTCAACATAGGATAATTTCGATATTCCGAATCCAAAAAATGAAGTCCATTTTGATAAATAAAATTTCTATAATTTTAAAAAGTGGTTATTACTATTCATAACGGCTACTTTGATTAGTCGCGGTGTTTTAGAACTCGAAGTTGCGTACAATGCAAGCTATTGCATTATTGAATGAGAAGCGTATCATGGAAGCTCGGGGTGTTACAACATAATTTAATTATTATTAGAAGGGCATTATTAATACTTTTTAAAAATAATAAATTTTAAATTAAATAACTTCTGATAAGATCAATATTACCAAAAAAATAATATTTCATTTAGAATTGTATCAATCGGTAACTCATCCACCATTCATTTAAATAATCTTTTAGAAAATATCTTTGCTACCAGCCATATAACGAGAACATTTTATATTCATTTAAAATGTAACATTGATGTTGGTACATCCATTATTTTCTGAAAAAATTAATTTGACTTTTAGAACACAAACATTCCTGGATCTAGAAATTTAAGAAATAAAAATTTAACGAATTCACATTTGTTTTGAGATATGGGATTTATAAAAATATAATGATTTAATTTTATTTAATGAAAAATATTTATTCCAATGGTCTCAACGTTGACATTTTTGGAAAAATGGGATCTTTTTTAAGTATAAAAAAATGTCTACTAAAAATAGGGTTGGAATAAAAATATCCCATTCTCGAACTATTACCTTTTCGAAAATTATTTTTTTATAAATTTTATATAATTATTCCTTACCCCTAATAAACATCGATGAGAGTTTATTTAAATAATAATTTAGACTTTAGTCTTATAAATAAATTATTATCCACATTAGTTTTAGTTATATAAGTGTGTTTTGTTTCTAATGCTTTTTTCGGAAATGTTTTTTTCAAAATCATTAGAAAGTTTATCCTTCTAAAAATTTACTTCATCATAGATTTTGGAAATGGAATATATTTCCTGAAATTTTTTATCAAGATCTTTTGAATGGTCTATTATTTCTTTTTTCAAAATATTCATTCAATAACATCATTTCTCAAATATCTTATTGAAATTTGATTTTACATTCTCATGAAATGTTGAAAATATAGAAACATCATCAAACGAAGTAAAAGTGTTTTCTTATTACACGTAATTTTCATCATTAGAATAAATATATCCATTTACACTAGGATTGTTCTCATTTAAATTGATATTTTGAATGGAGTAAAAAAACTTTATCGTGGACATAATACATTAACTTTTAAATGATATTATTACATAGAAAACAATATTTTTAATATTTTGTGTTTTTCATTATAAGAATCACCAGAATAATCTATTCCCCTATCACTCCTTGATTCATTATCTTTCATAATACTTTTCCCTTTTTTATTTAAAACATTATCACATTTCTATCAAAATTATTTTACATTCTATCATAAAATTTGATTTTTGTACAATAAGTTCTGATATGTCCTACTATCTTTTATTCCTAAAATGTAACTTTACAATTTCTCTTACCACATATATCCGTGTCAATCTTCTTAAATCAATAATAAAAATATTTATTTCCAACTATCTTTTTCATCCATGGATATAGATTGGCAAATTTATTTTGAATCATTTCAAAATTTCATGAATCATATTGTATAACGAATATATTATTTCTCAATTAATTAACAAGATTATCTTATGTTAGAGCTTCAAAAGATATTGTATTATAATTAAAAGAACTCTGCCATTATTTTTCTTAACCTTTTCATAATTTCATTTCTGTTTTAATTGATACTTTAAAAATTTCAATGAAAGATAATCAAGCATAAGAATTTTTATCATCCATGGTTCATCAACTCCTCTCCACTTAGATTCTCATTCATTGGGCATAATATCTATTATCTTTTCCACAGGAATTTCATATTCCAAGGCATTCTCTCCCAGAAATTGTAAACTATTTTCTAAAGTCATGAATACCTATTGAAATATTATATTTTGTTATTCATATGGAAATTCAAATGCTTGGTAGTGAGCTTTAATCATTTCACTTCTTGTCAAAAAAACCTATAATGTTACTAAATGAGTAATTTATAACTTTTTCTAAATATTATATTCTTTTTAATAAAAATACACCTAATTTAATATTATTCTATCCATAGAAAACAACAAAGTAGTTTTTAATTATTAATCCTATTGTTAGTCCAATTTTTCTTGAATTTTGTAAGTAGATACCTCTTTACCAGAATTCTTTTAATCTCCAATAAGCATCAATGTGTTATCAACTCCATTATTGAGAACGTATATCTTCAATCTATCTTGCTAGTATTCAAAATTATCTCTATCAGAAATTGGTTGTCTATTTGAATTAGGATTATGAATTTTACATATATTTAATCCTAACATATTGACAAAAATTCCCATGCATTTCCATAATGAATGTTAATGTAATATGTTTACAAAAAAATATTATTACAAATATTATGAAAGAAAATTAATCTAATGAATAAAAAGTAACATAATTGGAATCATCATATGATACCTAATATGAGTATTAGTATTATATATACTTAACTATGATACCAAATATATAATAAAAATATATATTTAGATGACACAATACAAGTCGGAGTCAAATGTAGGATTAAATAGAATTTTTATCAATAATTTTTTTTATTTTAAACTAATTCAATACAATGGGCCATTAAATATATTAGAACAATAATTAGATATTTCCAAATGTCTGATATACATGGTATTTTAATAATTAGGATAAAATAAATATTTTATATATCATAATTTAAATTATTTTTATTTACAAATAAAAAAATATTTGACCAAAGTAAGCGATATATGAATCATACTCCCAATGGTTATCATAAAAAGAGTGATATGATTAATGATTCTATCATAAGGCGTATAGAATGTTACTAGATAATTTAAATAAACATAATTATGGAAATTATAATTACAAAGACCGTAATCCCAAATTAGATAATAGAAAAATGAATTTAAAAGACAATTTCCTTATATTACAATACAACATTAAAGTAAATAAAATAAATTAATATTTTTTTTAACCCATAGAGAAGTGTATCTAGTAATAATGGGTAAATGACCATAGATTTTTAATTTCATGAAAGTCTCTCTTATCCACACCAGGGTTATCCCTTGATAAAATGATGGACCCCTCCCTTACTATCCGTACAATCCCTTTATTAAAAAGGTGATCGAAAACTCTATCTTTTTATCGATGGAAGCTCTATATCCACAGAAGATCAGAACAACATTCTTATTATCTATGTAATTATTTAATCATAATCATAATGATCAACATCTAAATAAGAATTTCAAAACGCTTGAAAGTCACAAGTAGGTGGAACGGGTTGTCCAAAACCTGTATTATGTAGACATTTCACATGAATCATCGATTTTAAAGAGATTTCGCAGAGTATCTTCAATTTTTAAAATGTTATGAGTGTGTTCAAATGACCATATATTTTTTTTCCAACGTCCCAATGGTCACCATGGATTTCATCAACAAATTTTTCTCTTCATATTTTGGATGGACTAGGACAACAGTAACTCTAATCAGTATAATATAACTAAAACACTAACATACTATTGTAATTAATATTGTAATATAATACATGACATCATTTTTATTTAATGGTTTTTAGTTATTTTTGATAATGTTTCCTAGTAATATAAATAAGGTTGAATGGATCCATTTATTTTCGTTAGGAGAGCCAATTCAATTTTATTTTTAAGAAAATTATGTCTGTATGAAATCTGGAAAGTGTGTGCGATAGAGATAAACTTAATTGTGTTGGATATACATCATATCAATGCTCATTATGATAATAATGTAATGCCTTATTTCTATGAAAATCCTGGGAATTATTATTATCCTATGCATATGACTACTGTAATGATGGATGGTGAAACAAAATCCTTAATGTGAGTATGGTAAAACAATATATGAATTCTTTTAAAACAAGTGATTGTGATTTTAAAAAATTAATAGAAAAGTCAAAATAAGGCTTTTCACTGAACACACCTTAGAGAGGTTTGGTGGATGTTCTGATCAATAATATATAGTCCTTAAATTATCATCAATCTGATAGAGATTGATGTACCAAGGAATTCATTTCTTTTTCTCTCCATATCTCATTACTCTCGATCAATATTATATTGAATGAAATACCTTATCATCAACATCATAATACAATTATAATTTATTACTACCCACATATATTTTTTTCCAACATTTTACTATTTTCACACATCACTAGATGTTTTTAAATTTATCCCATTATGTAGGCAATTTCAAGTCATAACATCATCATTTCATTTGCTTAATGTGAACATGTTAGAGTTATGAATCTCATCCCATAAATATCCTCATATAGTTCTATTTATATTCTATTTTGTATAATGTTATAACATTATAACTCAAATAGAAGAATTTATTGTTACCAACATCCATTGATATAGATTATGTAATATAATATAATATATTCTGATATCTTAATGGTATTTTTTTGATTGAACATCAAGAAGAGTTATATATTTCATGTAAATATTAATATCTATATATATCATTTTCATAATTATTTTCCAAAATTAGGATATTAACTATGGTTCTCTATTAGATAAAACTGGATATGGTGCCCCTTGAATCCTTAACTCTTTAATTAATTATAATGGTAAAGTTGAGAAATTGATAAATCCTCCAAAACATCAATACAGTTTATTGATTCTGTAATTAGATCCACTATAACCAAGATGTAATCCATTAATTTATAATTCATAAAATAAATTATTGATTGAATTGACGAATATGTTCTCCCATTTCATATTAGTGTTGAAAATGTTTATATCATCCCCATAAAATTTTTATGGTGAACATTTACTTGATAAGAAGTTAAGAATCCATTTACATACATTACAATCACCCAATTATTTTTGTCTCCTATGAAATATTTCATTATAAATATATATTTAACTCTCATTTTGGGATTAGTATATAAGGATGTTATATGTAAATCATATAATATATCCTTTCGCAATTCTCGTTTTTAAGGGAATCATATTCATTTCTAAAATCGTATAAGACTACTATTCAAAAAGATGAACTCTAAAATACATCATACCTTGTTCTATATCTCTATGTAATCTTATTTGAATAAATTGTTCTTTATATAAATAGATTTATGAGAAAAAAATTTAGAACTATTTTATTTGGTCACATCATTTCACATTTACATATACATCCTCTGAATTCTGAAAATTATTGTGTCACATTCCATTCCGATATAGGATATAGTTGCATTATCCTTTCTATTTACAATATCCTCTATATTGTTTTCCTTCCTATGATGTTAAATTGTTTTTTTATTATTTTTATAAACTTTATCCATATCATTTGTGGCTTGTTTAAGTATTTTTGTTTGAATATATACCATCTGATTTTATATTTCATATATATAGAACAGTTTTTACCATTGAGAAAATTTCATTGAATCCTTAAACAAATGCTTATTTCTTCCAACATCATACCATGGTCTATGTAATTTATATTATGGTCCTTGAATTCATGGGATTTATAACATATCATATAGTCAATATATATAATAATATATCCAAAACCCTTTCGTGGAGAATCAATGTATATGAAAAGACTCTCACCGTTACTGGGTAATATGAGTATAGGTTCTAAAAATAAAATATTCTGTAGTACCTTAAATATTTATTTACATTATTTTATCTAGAGGATATTCACACTCTTCAATGATAAAATTTTTATAGTATCTTGATATCTTGCGAAACTTCTCCTAAATCATCAATGATATCAATATAAACAAAAATAATAATAAAAAACTATGCTGATTACTCGCATGCGACAATCTTATATATCCTATTTATTTAATGAATATTTTTCTATTCCCTATCTCATTATTACATGAAATATGAAGTATACTTTCTCAGGTAAAATTAACACGTACATAAAGTTGAAAAAATTTACCCTTTATCAATATTCTTATCAAAATCCTCAAATTATCATAATTTTATTTTTTTTATTATAATATATAACAATGTAATCGATAAATAAAAGAACCATTTTTTATATATAATCCATAATGAAAAAAATTCCTAAAACACATAATGAATTATTGGGAATTTTTATGCCAGAATATATTCAATATGAATTCATAATGATTAAATATTTTATGGCAAGGTATCATGTGAATATATTCAATCATTACCCTTAATTGATGGTGTCATGATTAATGATCATAAATTAGGTTGTATTGATTCTTTATACGTTTATTAAAGATATCATCAGTAAATTTAAAGGATAAATTTTATTGACAAGGATTTTTTTTATTCGTGATTATCAATATCGAGTTGCGGTCTTTAGTGGAAGGATGATATTCGATAGTTTCAATCGAGAGAAAAAGAGGACCTCTACCTAAATTGAATGAAAAATGGGGATTCCGAGTGGTATACCCACTGTTGAAGAGAAAATATTTGGAATCATAAGACGATATTCCATCACCATTGATATCATCCATCATCTAGATATGCATGGGGAAATTCTAACTGTACATCCACGTTAGGATGGGTTCTATATCTTGTAAAAATTTGCTGGGGAGGGAACACCCTAGTGGTGTTTGGTCTTTGTGTACTTTCAAGTGATGTAATTAATCCAAGTATTTACTAGTCCTACATGTCATGTAATGCTTCCCACTAAACACCACCAAAAATGGGTTTATCTAAGAAATTAATAAAAATGTATGGACTTCCAGATGATAGGCTATGTATAGCTTCATTTTCTAACCCTTCTTCTTGATAAAAGTACTAGTGCACCCCATGGTGAAGCACATGTACATATATAACCATTTTCCATACTCTCTTGTTGTTGATTCTTTAATTATTTATTTACAGTATAGGTTATTATACATAGAGTCTTGGATATGTGTAAATCCCCATGGATATGTTCAATTGATAACGCAACCACCCGATTAGGATAAAAACAAATAAACACATCATGAAATAACATAGGATATTATGTCATGATGAAATTCATTCTAATATTATTATGATAGTTATCCCAATAATTTTAATGAAATATAACTTCTTTTTGGTAACAAATATATATAATTTTCATGATGTTTCAAAATTATATTCGTTCTCCAAACATCAATTATATATAATCATAGGTTAGTTTTGTACATGGAATTTCTTTTTCATTCCTCTAATAGTTGGCGTTGAATATATATAGAGACAAAAAATGAATTCCCAATATAAACTAAAATTCAAAAATATATGGTATAACAGGTATTTTACAGAGAACCCTCATAATAATTTTATCTTGTGATGATTTATATACTTGATATTTCCTAACAGAACCACATGGTTTTTTCATATAACACAACCATCATGTCTTGAGTTGATGTATGAATATTTATACTAAAATTTAATGATAAAAAATACTTCATAGAACCTCTATCAAAGATGACTATTGATATTGTTGAATTAATAACACATAAACTATTCAACAATTATTGATCATGATCCAACACACTAGTAGTGGTAATATAATATTTTCTACCCTCAATTGTCCATGGATTCTTTTTTAATCTATTATCTGTTATATCCCTTGAAAAAGTACACTAATTTTTGTCATATCCATGTTCTGTAATGTTTTTTAAACAAAATTATATGTTTAGGATTGATTTGATCATTATTTTATTCCATCATATTAATCAGATTCTTCATTTTCTTCGATATAAATTAGATATATTACCATTATTTCCTAATGGATTGTATCTCCCTATTTACTAGATGCTTTTTAATGATGATTTTTCCAATAATAATTACATGAATGTGATTTTTTATTATTTCCTCCTTGATATTTATCAATTTATATAATTGAATTAAATTCCTTTATCCATGTTTATTTCTAGATGCATAAAACCATTGAGATCCCCCAATACCCATCAAAACAATAAGGGAAGATCAATTTTTCCTTATAGCTGTTGATGTATCATATTGATAAGTATTTCCAAGGAGTCATTTTTTATCCACTAAATAAATTTTCAACCATAATTTTAGGGTTGAGGAAAATATGCTCGTAAATATTTAATCCCTTGTGAATTTTTCTTCATAATACCACATTTATTCATCCTCACATTTCATGATTCTTAAGATCTCCTTCTACATTTTATGATGGGGAGTGAGAAGAAATTTTTTTATAGAAACATGTATTCATAAATCCTTCCCACATGAATGATTTTAGGTATTCTTTATGTTTCATGTTCTTCATGAGTTCCAACCACTGAGGTTCTCAACACCCAGATTCATAATTTTCAGCATCTCTTTTGATAACTAATTATGTTTTACATCATATGTAATGTTGGAAATATAATATCATTTTATAGTAATTTAAAAAAAATAAAAAAATTCATGGACAAAAATACCATATCTAATAATTAAATAAAAAGATAAACTATAATATTTATAAATAACTACTCTTAAATTTCATTTTTATCCTAAAATAAGTATTTTTATGTTTTCATCTATGTTTTTTGTAGTATATTTATTATGAAAATATCTAACGAAACTAGACATATATTTCTTTATAAAATTACACAATATTGTAATATTATATATGTATATACATTATAATGGTTTTTATAGATCACATGAATCAATCAAATAATATCACCTAGGAGTGTCCAACAATGTTTCCAATGAGGGGTATTCTTTGTGCATTGAGTAAAGATTGAGTTAAAACCTCACTGATATTTTTTATGTTTATTACCTGAGGGTGAATCTATGCTAGAATCTATATCCAAATGTAATATCCAGAAAAGTATATCATTTATCGGAAACCACCCACTCATTAATTTACCAATATTGTGGGATGTTTTTATTAGTTGTACTTATCTACTGGGGTTTTACTAATATTTTTTTCATCATAATCCCCCCAAAAAATTGATCTTTCCCTAATTCCATCTATAAGTAAATTATTCTCAAACATGAAACATTACATTATTTATAATTTAAAACTATGTAAAACACAATGTATAAATTTGGAGGGATATTATCTTTGGGGGGGATAGAGAGATTATTCAAAAAAATTAAAATAAAATAATTCATATTTATTTAGACCTTCATTAAGTGCACCTAAGTCCCATTACACTTTTATTACAACAATTAATAACATGGGGAATTATATAGACAAATGGGTGAGTTATAATCTCTAGTAAGGGAATAAAACACAGTAAATCACGACTGAGAAGTAACAAATACAAGTCAGGAGACATATCATGATATCATAATGGGAAATATCATATCATTGAAAACATGGAATAATTGAAATGATATCATAATATCATTGAATTGTAAATATATGCAGACAACCTAAAACCAGAAATAATAACATATGCCAAGTATAACTACCAAGAAAACATAAAGTTATGTGCTAGGATAACTGCTTGTACATCGTACATGGTATCTAATTATGTGAAAAAAATACCCAATGAATTTGGGGGATGTATATTTGTAGTCCGACCCAAAAAATTATAATTTTTAGATGTATAGGTGTAATATAAAGATAATAATACATAATTTATATAATATAAAAGATCATAAAAAATACTAATGGGCTGTATAATCTTTTCATAAGTGAAAAAAAGATATATCATAGAGATTCCCTTGATAAAAATTAAATTTTTATTTTGAACAAAAATATTTTAATATACAATTATTGGTATTTTATATAGATACTATATATGGAAATTTAAAATGAAAAAATTTCAAAATTAGTTATGAAAAAAAAATTAAACTGTTTTTCATAAAAGAAAAAACAAAATATTTAGAGATGCTAAAATAATTATGTTTTCTTTAAAATGAAAATTTAACAAATTTTTTTTCATAAAATAATGAAAATTTTTATGAAAACTATTGGATTGAAATATTTTTATAGAGTGGTAGATGACATGATATATAGAATATATATTTTATAAATTTAATATGATTTCTCCAAATAATGAATTGATAGTTGAATTTCTAATGGTTGTATATATCAAATAATTGATGTTACTAAGAGTTATATATAAATAGGGAAAAATATGACTATATTAAGAAAATTCATGAGATGAACAAATAGATAATGTGAGGTTATAAGTAACAGAGAATAAACATAGATAAGATATCATTCTTCCAAATTTCTCGTACCTCAATTTCCATCTAACTTATTATGTGTCTCTAATTTCATAAATAAAAAAAATATTTCTATAAAATAAATTATTCAGAATAATTTTAATATATATTTAATTTTAATTTTCCAATTTTTATCATATGTTATTAATTAATTTTATTTTTTCAATCATCAATCACTTGGGTTACCTTAGTATATTCTTCAAAAAATGATTTTGTAGGATGACTCTAATAAATGGAGTAATAAATTAGTTCCAAAACCTCCATAATTTTATATTTATAATTTCATTATAATTATAGTTTCATGAGAGTTATAAAGTTACATTGGTCACCAAAGATGAATTTAAATTATAAAAATTATATTAGTATGAACATTTTTTGGTAGTTATAATATTTATGATCATTTATTTTTATGATAGTTATTTTTATTAAAAACATATCATTAAAAAATATTTAAAATTTTCTAATTTTTGTAAATTATTTTTATTTTTTATAACTTTAATGTATGTTAGTGATGAAAAATTAAAACCTCCATCCATGGTGGTGGTGAAAAAGACAATAAAAGAATTACAATTTTCTATTATTTTGGAGTAGATGGGGAAGGTAGATAATGGGTATTGTATAATAAAAAAATCATTTAAGATTAAAAATGATACTAATTTAATTATATTATCATGAGTATAATATATTTTCAAGATGTATAAGAATAAAAAATAAATGAATATTAGTAATTAGATGCTCTTAGCTTTCTTTTTTTGAATACATAATTATGTTGTAGACTATAACATAAATGGGTGGAATATTTATTAGAACAAAAGATCTAAGAAAAGATTATAAAATGACATCAATGATTTTTTTTCAATTTCAATTGAAATTTTAAATTTTTAGAATTCTATAGAATGTGCTATGTTTCAAACTAAGATTCCTATCTGAATTTCTAGAGTTGGAGATTGTTACAGAAATATTTTTTATATGCTTTATGTATTGGGGAATTACATTGGTTCATGGGTCAATATCAAGGAAATGATGTTGAATTTTGATGGTATTTATGATTTTCTACAAAGGACGTGTTTTCTAGAATGATACGATTAGGAGAATCCATGGTGTACAATGAGGATGTGGTGGTTTTCATTTTTACTCGTATAGTGCATGGGTATCATTCATGGGTTGTGAACGACCACGGTGAAACCACATTAATTTTATAGGGTAAATTTGGATTTATTTTTAATTTTTTCCTTTTCACATAGTGGATTCATGGTTTTAGACAAACTATGAGTAATACTTCATATGGAGGAATTATCATTTTATACAGTGGTAGGATAGTGAAAAAATAGTGTGGCCCAAACATTTGATTTAGGTTAACATAGAATGTTCCTTATAAGAAATTTGGGGCATGGTTCAGGAAAACATTTGAGCCATAATAAACCATAATTCTCTTGCATTGATATTACATCATCATAAATGATCATTCATTACATAAAATTTTGATCCATAATTGATTTATTTAGATATAGTATATTTTAAAACATGGAAAAATAAACATAAAGGTTATAAAAAGAAATTTCTATCACACTTATTTATTCATAACTATAACCATTTATAGAAATTTCATTCTTATTTCCATTATTCATATATCAAGGAAAGAAGTCATAAGAAAAAACTGATGTCAAATGCTCATTATGGATACAAAAGGACGATATAAATGGTAACATAACTATAAAATTAGATTAAGGGTATAGGAACACGATCATAACATTTGGATACAATAACCTTCATATCAAATATTATAATATAATGACATGGAATAAATCATAGTAGTTTATAAGAAACGAATCCTAAAATAATCAAAGAAACATAACCAATAGAGCATAACATAGGTATAATACATGTAATTATAGCATTCACATAAGAATTGAAAAATAGTTTACTTAGAATCCATGGATCATTTACAAATATATAATAGTGAAAGGGGTTTATTCCACAAACTATCATAGTAGTAATGGTTCACTCGCAAGATTATTTAGTTTATATAGTCCCTTTCTAAATAAGGATCACCCCTAATTAAAGTCATGTCTATCTCTTGATTTAAAAATATTTACCCAATGAATTCATGGAATATATATGTCACACCAATTAAATAAATTAAATCATGAATATTTTTCCATTATATCAAAATCAATTCTTCATATCAGAAACCATGAAAACAAGTGGGTTTCAAAATCATTTTATTATAATAAAACCCAAGGAAAATAAATGGGTTTCATAAAAATTTCCTCTTTTCAAAAAAAATCATATTGAGAAATAATAAATACGTTATCCTTGGATTATATCCCCAATAACACCTACGTAACATACTGTAATATCTTTTATCATAGATTTTTTTTGAAACATCACATGGGATAATTCTTGTAGAAACTAACCTCTCTATTTTGAAGTCATTTATTTTTTAAATGGATTCAAAATTATAAAGGAAACCATTTTATATATAACAAAACAAGAAATATTTTAATGTAACATTAAAACAAAATTTATTCCAAATGGTAGTAAAGGTGATCATTTCCATCTATGATAAAAACCATTCAGTTTAAATTTTTTACCGAAACATTCCCAAAGTACATTGTTTGGAAAACGAAAAAAATATTTATTTCAGAATGTTCTATTAAATACAAAACATAAATGAAAATTAAATTAAAATATTAAATAATATTTTTAAAATAAATTAGATTTATTTTATTAAGAACAAGTATATGAATGAGACATATTCCGTACTAGATACTTAAACGTAACAAATCCTAAATTTTGATGAGATTGTTAAATAAACCACAACCTCGAGTTTGAATTATTTCATAATAACTATAACCTCAAGTATATTAAGTTTATATTTATTATAATTTTATACAATATTCTTTTTGATACTTATAATAGAATGTATGACCCCTTTATAACATTCGAACACTCCTTTTTCAATTATTTCGTACTAAAACTATGATTTTTATGTGTTAACTATTTTGTTTATCATTGGAATATTAGTTTGCTAGTTATGGTCCTTGTACATTTATATTGGTTTCATAATCTCCAATATATTCATCATGATATAAATATAATATACAATAATCATATATACAATTAAAAAATTGTATAAAAATTAGTGATATAAAAATAAATTACACTACTTAGGGAGATGGTAGGTCATATGAACACATGAACGAGGTGTCCAATTTTTGAAGGATAGAAAAACAATTATGGTAAATATTAATTATCCTTTAAAATATAAATATTATATAAATATACATACAATATATATTCATCAATTTAAACACAATTACCATATATGTAAAATATAAACAGGAAATGAATCACATCACTTTATGGAGGTGGTAGTCCACAAGTACACATGAGAAACATTATAATTTCATAAATGATTGGATGTTAATAATGTAAAAATTATATTATTGATTAAAAATTATAATTTTTTCATTAATATTATACATATCCATTAATTCCATCAAAATCCCTATCCCTTAATCATGTTGATGAAAAATTAATTGTTTCACTAAATGGAGACCATAAGCCCTAAAAATGCATGAATGACACTTTTACATCTCATTTGATAAGAAAAAGGCTATATAACAGTTTTTTATTAATAAAAAATTCATTTCAGAATATTTTTTTTTATTTTTTTATTTGATGATATATACTAGAGAGTTTGAGTAGTTAATTCAGTACATAAAAGAAGTTGTATTGATTTTGGGGATGACAAAAAATAATAGTATATGAATATGTAATTTAATATAGAATATTAATATAGTTTTTCCAACTAGGTGGCTTGAATTTTTCTAATGTAGTGAGTCAAAAGATTCTCTTTTACAATTGACGTGAGGAGACCTTTTGTAATTTATCAAAAATAGGAAATTATTAAAAATTATTTCTCAATTGAAATGTTTAAAAATGGCCATGTATTTGAAAGTATGTTTTTGTAGGGTTTTAATTCCACCATCTAATATAACATAGACAATTATTTTTAATTTTAATCCTTTTGATTTTGAATAACCATAAGTTAATTGATTTTTCTTCCAACTACTGTAATAAGTTTTCCAATATTAAGGGGTCATATTTTTTACATAGAATCTATAAAATAGAACCATAAATGGTAAATTTATGAATTTTTAGACCATTTAATATCCAAATTTTAATATTATGTTTTTTAAATATTTTAATAAAATATTATTTTGTAATATTATTTTTATTTTCTATTTTGACACTATATATTTAATGTAACATTATATACATAAATATAAAGGGGTAATTATAATATAAAGAGTTAATACCACTATGATAAATCTTTTAGATATATGAAATTATTAGGTCGCATTCAATCATTAAAATTTTATCACATTTATAATTTAAAATATCATTTATTTTACACTTTTATTAAAATGAGATATCATGTATAAATGTCTAATAATAATTTAATGTAAATTAATAATTACTAAAAATATCAAATAATATTATATCATGAAAATAATTTTATTAAGTTTAAAACTAACACTTTTATTTATAAATATCAAATTTTTTTACATTTATGGATATATAAATGATATTAAATACAAAGTGAGTGATATTTTGTAACTTTTTATGACCTAAATAATAAATAATTCATTTTAATATATAAATACATATTAAAAACTATATTTTTATACTAAGGTGTGAATAAAATAATTAAATTCATATAATATTTATTTTTATGAATAGTTATAAATTTATAACCTATTTTTTAATCTAGATTAACCGGATTTACCATTTAAGGAGTCGATAAATTTTACCACGATTAATATTCATGATTACGAAAAATAAAAGGCGATGATTTACCAAATTATAACATCATGATTATAAATTTTTAGTTAATTATATATAGTTTAATAAATATAAAAATAAAAAAATTAATTTTAATTTAGTGCAAAAAATGTTAAAAATGAGTTCTTTAGAGAAAATACATTTTAGGTGTAAAACTATATTTTTTCTTATCATATTCCATGAAAAATATTTTTTTATTTGTTAAGATGTTTTTATAAATTAAATTTTATATAAATTTTACTACAATAATTCTCAAAAAATGGTTAGTTTAATTTATTTAGATAAACTAAATTACGTGCATCAAAACTATTTTTCATAAGAAAAAAAAAATTCATCTTTAAACTGATTTTTATTTTTATTTATTATCAATTCATAACCAAACGATTTTTTTACATATATAACCATAAATTTTCATTATATATTGATGATAATATTCATTATAAATTATAATATTGTAATAGTACATTTCTATTTATAAAAACATATTGTACCCAACAATGAAATCTATCAAAAAAATTAATTCAAGAGAAGTATTTAATTAAAATATCAGGGTATTATATAACAAAATAGTGTGTCACACCAAATATAATTAATATTTCTGAAATTATTTTTTTTACAATACAAAACTTTATAAAAAACACCTCTTCTCCTCCCAATATCTTGTAAAATTGCATTGAGGGACTCTATCATACTTTATACTCCACCACCATATATTTGGGTTGTACAATGATTTTATGTGGGAACTATGCACCCTCCTTCAATTATTTATTTCTATTTATTTTTCATTATTTGTGTAATATTTATTATAAGCTTCTTTATGATTTCATCTAGATCATGGTTGAATTACTCCCGCCTCAGGGGAGTTTATGGTGTCTCTCATAGAGGAGGAATCAAGGGGGAATATCGATATAGGTGTGTAGTATTTAACTTGTTGTAATTTACCTATATATTAATATTTCAGTTTGATATACATAAATTAATTATCATTTTGAATTACTAGTATCTATTATGGATTGTACCCTACTGGCTATCAAGACTATGATAAAGCCCCTCTATGAGTGGTTGTTCTTCGTTTTTATGTGACAAATAGCGCCCAATGATAATTTGGTTATTATTCCAAAATGGTATAAACTTTTAAAAAAATATTATTTATTATAATTCTATAATTTAGTTGAATAAATATTTTTATACATTTTAATTATTCATTTATTTTGTCATATTTTTTTTAGATGATTGGGTTTTATATTTTATCTTATAAAAGATTGGGATTTAATAGATGAATACTTATTTAACGGATGGTAACTCCATGATTATGGTTTGGGGGAGTGAATTTATGGAGTCTCCTTGATGATTGAAAATTTATTTTATTTTGACATTAATGTTAAAAAGCATGCATATATCATTGAATAGTGTGATTTTACCATGTGATTGGAAAAGGACAATGTCAGCTAAATATTCTACATGGACCATATATCTTAATAAACTGCTCAATAGTGGTGCTATGATTGAATGAGTGTCAGGGTCACTCCTTATGTGATTGGGTTCTGGTTTTAGTTTTTCTTGATAAAATTGTCACCTCTTCTATAAAAGATGATTTTAAAAAGATGAGTTAGTTGCAGATTTTAGTTTTCTAAATTTAGAATTAATTGGATTTTAAGAGACTCTAATGTCTAAAAATGATGGAAATTTATTTTTAATAAAGATTATGTAAAATGAGATTTTTTTATTAGTTTTCATGGTATAACCAATATAATAATTTTAAAATTATTTTTATTCTTTTCCTCATGCGAGATATGACATATCGTTTTAAATGAGAATTTAGTTTTTTTGTTTTATTTTTTCAATAATTTTAGATTATTTTTATAATTGATGATAGGAATTGTGTGTGTATCCCCATGAAAAAATTATTTAGAGATCATGGTTTCAATTGATAATGATATATGTTATAACCCCTTAAGATGGTGTAGAATACATTTGAAGACATTGACGTGCGATGAGAAATGGTTGAACCGTACTATTGGTCTATGTATAAGAGATAATCTTTTGAGAAAGGTTCCAAAGTAGGGTTTCAATGATGAATTTTTTACTTAGGTACTAATAAAATGTTTCTAGATTACATTTAGAGTATAGGTATGGTTCATAAGAGTTATGTGTTGTGAGGGAGACAATTTTCACCTTAGAAGATGTGTTGATGATGTGTGCTTTATATATCAACATGTCTGATAACTATTTACATACTTAGGATTCATTTCATAAGATTATTTTAAGTATTCTAGAAGATTGAAGATCCTTATGGAATGTATTGCATGGGATTTTTTGGTGGTACACACATCCATTAAGATGTATTTAAACTTATGATAAGTCTAGTATTCACCCCTTGGATTTGAGAGTATATGATGTGACCCTCAAATTGTTTTGGATATTGTAGATTACCTTGAATGGGAGTTGGACGTTGAGACTAAATACTAATGTGTAGTTAACCCTTGATATATATCCATTTTATACTAGGGAAATTCAGACCCCATTTGTTTATCTAGTGTATACAAGGATGTACAAACCTCACGTGTTAGTCAAATATATACCATGAAAGAAGCCCCGATGTGTTCACATACTGAATACCTAGGGGGATAATCCATGATGTTTATATAACATATACTCAGTGGGAACATAACATGATTTTATCTACTATATACTAGGAGAGTCATGATATATGTGTTTCTCTTTGTATAATAGTGTAGGATAACCCTTAGGTGACGACACTAGTTTGAACAGTTCACTAAAAATCTGATATATACTCTTGTGTGGGTAATTTTGATATGATAATTGGAAATTGTTTCTAGGTATGTCATCAAACCATATTTTAATGGATACTTATATGAAAAGAAATCTAGAATTGGTTGAAGATTTTATGGTTGGAATTCATAGTTTTCGGCATAATACTTATTGAATTGGTGTTTATATTTAATGTTCTTGTTTGATATGTATTCTTATCTATAAATTTCTGAATCTAACAACACTATTTATATATATATTACATGAATATCCACATTATCACATAAACACACATTATTATTAATGATTTATGGATTCCTACAGGGGAATTGGAAACATCACCTAATTATGTACCTCACATGGGTTTCAATGTGTATGAGTATATTACCTTATTATTTTTTAACATGCAAGTATGTTTACAGTTAGACACTTGGTATATGTTTTGTGATTACTGGAGACCTATTTTTTGGTTGTTTTTTTATAGAGAGTTAGTTCATAGGTTAGTTTCCTTACATATTATATTATAGTTATTGATAATAATATTTATTTTAGTGTGCCATTTTTTTAATATGTTTCATATATCATTTATTTGTTTTATACTACATTAAATCAGTTTTTTACTACATCATACATATTTAATATATTTTATTCTGGACTGTGGGGGCCTAGAAGGATCAATGGTTATTTATATATTTTTTTTGTAAATCTACTATATATATGGATCATTACGATTTTTTGTAACTCAGATATAACCCCTGTATATTATATTAGAGGGAATTATATCCACATGACTATTATAGGGTATTTAAACTATTCAAATTCTTATAGAATATGGGAAGGAAAACCTATGATCTTTTGGAATTATCACAGTGCATCCATTTGGGTAGCCAATTATGGGGAATTATGGTGATAATGATTTTTTGGTGGTTTTCTTATAGATTTTTGATAACCTAAAAGATTTATAGTTTTAAAAGAAGTGTGGTTGTTAAGGAGTCCATTTATATGTTTTTATAGTGTCAATTTTTTAAATAAATTATTATTATTATAAATGGAATGTCATAGTCAAGTCATGAGTATCCAAAATTGAATATTAAGGGGGGAATTTATGAGGGGTGTTCAATATTTTACACATACACCCATTCAGAGATATGGTTTGGTGATATTTCATCTCCTTATATCATAATTTAATCTGTTTGTCTTGTTTAACTACCACTATGGTGACTATCATTTACCATACATAACTTATATTAATGTAAAAAATTAAACCGAGCTTTTTACAAAATATGGATATGATTATTCAAAATACAAGAATTGTTTTACTAGATTAAAATTTTAATTTTGATAAAAATAAATTTTAGTATACTAATTAATAACATGTAATTTTTTAGAAATGAATAAATATTTAATAATAAACTAATTTTTTTCTTTTCCATTCAAATAATAAGTCATTAAATGTGTGATAATTGTTTTTATATATTACCAAAAAAATTCAGAAATTTCATTTTTAAATAGTGATAAATTTATTTTATATGTTTAAAATACAAAAATAAAAATATGAAATATAATTCCTTAAAAATTTTTTGGATTGGATATTAAATGATAATATTAATAATTTTAGAAATTAATTATTATTCATATGAATTATTCAACCCGATTTTATTAAATAAAATCTTATAAATATATATTATAATTTTATTTGATATTAATTCAAAAAATAATAATGAGTATATATATTTAATTAAAAATAATTTTTTATATCATGCTATTATCTACATAGGAAACCCCTCAAAGCCTTCGTATAAGAAAAATGGGTAAGATTAAAATAGTGGACGTTGGTGATAGTGATTCAGATACTATGGATCTCATAATAATTTCATCAATATTGGACTTCTACCATATATAATTCTAGTCAAGTCATGCTTTTTTAATATCAGTGTGGTCTTATTCTATGGCTAATCATAGTGACACTACCTCCTTTATAAGGTATGAAAATTTTTACTTTCATAGAATACTACCTCTATATAATTTTATTCTTTTCTTTTCAACCTAGCTTTTATAATGTTGTTACTTATAAGTATACTATCGAATTTAATTACTATATTTTAATTTTCATATTTAATACATATAATTTTGTGTCATTATAAAATTATGATTCATTTTAGTTTATCATTGATGGTGAAACAATCTTCTAATCCCAAAATATTTTTCTAAATTTATTTATATATATATATATAATAAAATATGATGTTTTAATAATCCAAAATCATTTCATTATACCCAATATTAGTATATCATTTTATCAGAGAAGATATACATAAGTTCAAAGAATTGAAATAAATTATTGTCTCCTATGATTTTATTTTGGTTTCATCCACTCTTTTAAACGGAAACCAATTTTTATAACCTTGAAATTTGATCCTCTATCCACGTTTGGTTGAGTCAGACCATCTGGAGAAAGAAACCCAAAGTTTAAATAATTATCATTGACTATATATTAAGAGGCACATTATTTTTATGTATAACCGCATTAATATATTGTCATCGAACATAGTCTGAGATGTATGACATTAAAATGAACTCATGTATTCCCCTTGTGTGTTTATGTAATGATGTTGGGTACATTATAAATTTCAAATGTATTCCCATTATTCAGTTGAAACAGAAATAATTATTTTTTCCATTTTTTTAATTAAATACCATGAGGTATCATTGGGTAATATTTTATCCCACATAAATTTAAACACCAGATCTTGGCCGAAAAATAAAGGACATATATTAAAAAATTTCACAATGACCATTCTAATTAGAAATTTATAAATACAAAACTTTTAAAAATTTATGTTAATAATTTTTATTCATATTCAATTCATGGATTATAAAAAAATTAAAGCATAAAATAAAAATTGAACCAAATATTTTAGGGAATAACTGTTATCCATATTAGGATTTGGTGCATTTTTGTCACATATATAGATATTGAAAAATAGTATAACAGTATATTATTATGAATATAATTTTTTTTAATTTTTTTAAATAATCACAATGTTATACTTTCATATTTTTATATACATCTTAAAAATGATTCTAGTCACATCAATTTACCTTTCTGGTTTTACTTATCTTGAGACAACCATGTTTTCGTATCTGAATGGGCCAACATTAGATCAGGGTAACAATATGGTCAATTTATATTATCACCTCATATAAATTTTCATGAATATACATATAGGATTAAAGGATATTCCTTTTATCATATATTTTATATGAAACCATCAATCCATATTCATGGGATATAAGAATCATATTCAACCTAGCATTAATAGTTTGAGAGAAATTATATTAGAAGATAATTATTCAATCAAGTTTCTTCATCTTACAACGATGATTCATAAATATTAATTTAGATTATTTTATATTTCATCATTTATAGTGAATTTAGTTACCATGATATTAATCTAACATTCAATTCTAATAATTATTTTGGCCTAATTTTTATTTAGAGAAATGAAAAACACATATCACATTGATTAGATTAATTCAATGAGTTCTATTTTTTTCATAATATTTTGATATATTTAAATGAAAATAACTAGATATTTCTTGATGGAAAAATTACTTAATTCAACTATTATAAGGTTTCAAATATACAATTTTGGTGGAAGAATTATCTATGCAAGAAAATGATGGAATTATTGTATAAATAATTTATTGAATTATTATTTATTTATAAGACTATTATTCAGTAGATGAGTATATTATCTTAATCCTCACAACATAGTCTTGATACCACTTTAAAATATTTTTAGCTATGTCCAGCAATTTCACTTGCATCATGTTTATCACTTCCAGGTGAGATTCATACAATTCAATCTACACTATTTTAATTGATAGGAAAATTTGTAATTTATGATTCTCCATATTATTTCTCATTAAATTATTGAATAATATTGTCCTTGAATTTTGTGTTTTAATCAATAATTTTATATATAGGTATGTCTTCCTCCTAATAAACTAATAGAACCAAAATAACAATATTTATTTGAATGAATGCTTACATAACTTGATAATTGAATCCACTTACCCCTAATCGTATAATGTTTTCATATAGGTGGCTAAATTTGATTCGTATCTTTAAAAAATGTTATTTGTTATTATAGTTATAATATTCTTTAATTATCAATTCTTTAATATTAATTTATAGTGATACTCTCTAAATCAATATTTTCCTCACATTCTTGGATTAAAACATATACTTGAAAATCATACTAATTTAATTTATCATAAATTCACATATAGAAAATTAATTGGAACAAATGAAAAGGATTTTCATAAATAATCTCTTGCTCCCATGAGCTCGACATAAGAATTATATCATGGATATTTGAAACGGTGTGACTTTCCTTTGATATTTATCCCCTTATATAACTCAATATTATTTTTTCATTATTATTCTATAATAAATTAATATATTACATTAATAGGATAAAATTTGGATTGCATACCACTGTCGGCATACTCATTTTGTTTTTTTTTTCTCGATTCCATAAGACACCTCTTGAATAGCCAAATGATTGGTTTTTATAATATCTTAATTGAACAAATTTTCTCATTAATAATTTTATATTATGTTATTTTACCCCGAATTGAAATATATAATGGGTTATATTCCACTACAATATCATGTTAGAAATATTATTTTATATGGTTCATGTATGAGTGAAAGAAATATTATTCAAGGTGTTATTAATTTGAGCATTGTGTCTTTCTAACACCTGATCTATGAAAAAGAATACTCAATAGATTTACAATAATGGAAAGTAATTTTTTATTTATTTTATTTTTCACTCATGAGGTAACATGAAATTATTCATTAAAATTATTGAAAATTAATTTTATGTTGCTTATTGAACACCAAATAATAATTTTATGGTTTAATCCATTGAAATAATATAAATTTTCACTTCAATTAATATGGTTAATAATCTGTAAATATGTTAATTTTATACAATTTATATAACGTTTCCCCATGAAGAAATTATATTTTACAATAATTTCCATAAGTTTCGTTAATTATGTTATTTATTACCTTTCAAGTTGGTATTTTTGAAGGGGAAAATGTTAATATAGAATGAAATAATAACAAGTTGAAATGTATAGTGGCATTCATTACCAATGGGATCACAAAATTATCATCAAAAATATATTTCTAACATCAAAACAAGGGATTAATGTAATATTTTAAACAATATAACATCCATGTTATTGTTTATTTTTCAATATACTAATTAAACTAGGTTACTAGTCGGATATGAAAAGTCTGAATTTTGAATAAGGAAAAATATTTCATAAATAATTTTTAATATAGATACAAAAAATTTAATTTAGTTATCTATAAATAGGTATAAAACCATGATAATTGTAGTTTCCCTAACTCCAATATGAGAATCTTGATCTAGAAATCAGAATCATCTTAAAAACAGTATTTAAAATTATTTAATCTAATATTTATAAGTTACATTAGCTTCAACATTTTTAAACCATGATTATTACCAACCTTATTATAAATAATAATATTATGAATCATTGGTCCCATTAGCATATATACACACATAAGATATCTTCTTTATAACTTTTGGATTTTAACTATGAGACTATAATATTTTAATCCATTATTGTGTGATACAAATTAATGGTGTTGAATTTCCCTATATAAATAATACATTTTCATCTTTTATGGATCTAAATCATGAATGGGGTTTTCTCGATGTCGTCCCATAAACTTTATATTAAGATAAAATTGTCTCTCTAGGAATTAAGAGACTATTGATTTTGTGTATATATCAATGACACCTTTTTATTTCTCGATGAATTAAAGAAAGGGTTCTAATATCATAAATAACTGATAAAAAAAATTTATAATAGGATTGATATATCAATATATATATATATAAAATAATGATAAATACAATTCTTATTATATTAAGACAACATTTAGTTTTGATTCAAATTATACATATCCTTGATTAACCGAATATACCGTTGACTAATTCTCCCAGAAACTCGCCCCATATCAAAGGTAGTACTAAATTTTCCATACCTTCCTTTGATCTTTAAATTAATTTAAAATAATTGAAAATTATTTCATGGCAGACTTAATTTTTTTAAATAAAAATTATTTCACTTTACAATCCTAGTTTTGTCTACTACATAAATTTATTGATCCTTATTTTTTTAGAATTATGTCTCTCTAAAAGTAATGTTTTCTTGGAAATAATCTCATCAATTGGTGGACCTTTTTGATTTTGGAATATGGATTTGTTATAGAATCATAACACCTTATTGAATAAAAAAATATAAATGAATTATATTATATAAGTTTTTTTGAGAATTGTTTACCCCTAGAATATTGAAAGAACTTATTGATAATATTAACAAACTATAGTAGTTCATCCATATCTTGTTAAAGCAAAGTGTATATTTTTTTTCAAATTTTTTAATTCTGTGGTTGAATGGGATTTTAGATATGATCTATCTATAATAAAATATAAGATAGAATAAAATGATGTCAAAATTGTGAAAAAATTATCATAAAATAACTTATTTAGTGGGATTTTTTTAATTAAATTAGTTTTCATAGAATTCATTTTCAAGCCTCATGTTTTCAATAATTTATTCTAATTAGGGTTCGGATGGATCTATTTTATTTGTACATGCATAGTTGATATATTTTTTATATTAATAAACTAGTATGGGGTTTCATATTTTAATATTGGTGAAATAAATTGTGTGTAAATAGAGTATTCATTGATGTTCATGGATTGATTTTCCATGATATCCCTTATTTATAAGGAATATTTTGGTTTTTCTGCCGTTAGTGTCTCAAAATAGAGAATAGTCCCCGTAAATCATATAAAATCGTGAATCCTATTATTTTTGATGATCATATATCCACTTATAACATGAATCCACTCATTTATCATTCGACCCTATAATTAGTTCATTTGTATCTTAAAAAGATTTGTTTCTAGGGATGATTTGTTGGAATGAATGAACCATTGGATAAACTAATAAAAAATTTAAAAAATTCAGAGAATTTTTTATGAAATGGAGTTCAAATACCTATATTTATTATTGGAAGGTCTCTAAATGAATTCATGATTGAGAAAATGGTATACTATCACATTCAACCTAGTATAATTTGGGACACCTTTCATGGCATTATTAAAAGTAATGCACCTACACCCCTATTAAAGGATTTGTACCCATGACCCTCTAAAAGGATTCATATATTCTTCTATTTCTAAGAATCACAAGACCTATAATCCCAATAAGATCACATTTCTTATCAATGGGACCCCATATTCAAAATTTAAGGATCCATCATTTAGAGAATAAAAATAACCATCATGAGATTCCAAGTACTCTATAAACTCCTAAAGGTGATTTCAAAACCCAATCCTAAGTAAATGGATTAAAAATGTATATATGGGACTTCTATGGGTTCCGTACATAAATAATTCATCAAATACTAATATTTTATGTCTTATTCAATGAATTTTAAGATAGATAGATATAAATGTGATCTGCAAAAAGGTAGAAAAAATGATGATGATCCCTTTGTATTACTATTTTATTTATTTATAATGTGAATGAAAATGTTATTTGATGCCTCTAATGAGTTTGCGAGTATCCACCCATGAAATAAGATCACCCTATTTCCATATCTATTTCATTTAATGTTAAAAGAACATAAGAACATATATGTTTTTGCAGGATATATTACACTGAACAATATATATCGAATGATTAAAGAATTTGTTTATATATGACATGTTCTCTAACGTTACTATAGAAATATCTAAAATATTCACTTCTAATGTGAGAATACAGATTTTGGAAAACTAGTGGGGATATCCAAATCATACTAATGGAGTTAAGGAATACATCATTTTATTTAATCGTATGTCTATTGGATGATAATTTATAACAGATGAAGTGATACACTAGTGGATAAGGAAGGTTTATTTTGTAAAATACTCTAAATAGAGTATTTAATATATTAAAAGAATTTTTATTAAGATAAAATGGTTGTGAAATATTGAAATATTTTATAAATTTATTTTATACTATTTAGAAAATATTTAATATGATTGACAATTTATGATGATGATTTGATGTGGCTTATACTTTTTGTTTGTAAATACCTAGATTTTATAAACTAGAGTGTAAAAATTCTCAAAAAAATTGACCAATATCGCCCGTGTATAGGACAATTCATCAGCAAAAAATTATTTTCTATGAATATAAGAATATTTTATTGAAGGAATATAATTAATAAAATATAAAAAGTATTAAGGTAAATATGATATATATCATAAACTTATTCAATGAATAATTGAATTGAGCTATGCGAGACATCTATAATATAAATTGTAAAGTACATATGGTATTTTAGGAATGCAAAAAATGATGTAGGAAAAACGTTATAAAACATTATTGATTTGGGAGACCCATATGATATTTCAGATATGTAGTGGCTTATTGAGATATTATAACGGAAAAAATCATATGGAGTTTTTTATTTACTACCCTATATAATATTTGAGTTGGATAAAATAATTCAGAGGAAAAATCGATTTAGAGAATGATATTTCATTACGAAGAATGATATTTTCTAAGGATCATCTGATATTTTAATTTTTCACATATTGAGAAATTTAATATTGTATGATATTTATGAAAGTTATAAAATATATTTTTTATCATGATTATATTTTTTATTATATAAGATAATTCAGTTATAAATAGTATATTTAGCCAAGTGAATCACCCTACATATATATGATATATATATCCAGATATGTTGTTCGGAGATAATATATGATATTTTACATCGATAATTTCATAGAGTAATATAGTAATAAAAAATATCATATAAAGTATGATATTTTAAATGAGAAACATAATGTAATTATATAGAATTTAATAAATTATTTTTATAATTATTAAATTTTTAATAAAAAATATATTAGTTTATGACTTATTTTATTTTTTTCCCAGTTTAATAGAAAATCAAATTTTTCTTTGTTCAATGACAGAAAATTATGAGTGGGTGATCTTTAATATAAATAAGAATATGATTAATGTTTTGAATAATTTTTTCAACATAAATTATGATGAAATAATTTTATCATATTTAAAAGACTAATTTAGATGAATTCACATTGTGGGTTAACCTATTAATTATATGAAAATTCATTTATAATGAGAGATGATAAATAATATAGTTAGTTTCCACTAGTTTTATAGGAACATTGTAGGGTATATAATAGTCTCATATGATGATATCACAAAGAAAGAGAGAGTTTTATGCTATATGATATGTGTGTAATATTATTTTTATTTTTTTGTTTATATTGATGCAAGGGAATATGTAAAATCATGTTGTAGAAGAAGACACGCTATAAAATAAAAAAAAATTATAAACAATATAATCATCCATGGGATATGAATTTATTAAGTGTGTTTTTTGAATATCAATGGAGTTGAAAAATAAAATGAGGGAAATCATTGGATTACACATATGGTTATTTAATAATAAGATTTTTTTCACAATAAGTATATTTTTTTCAACATGAACACCATTTTTGGAGACACAATTTCTATGAAACCATTTAATGTATCTTCTCATATGTGTTAGAATAATGAGATAATAGTGGAGAATAAAATAATAATGGAATGAGGAAATTTTTTTGGTGGGTATCATAACTGAGAGAGCTAATAGATTGTTTATTAGTAAAGAATAAAGAAAATGTGTATAATGTGTAATCCGAGTGAAAAAATACTCTATAAGAATAATATAAATATTTATATATTCAAGGAACTAGTGAAGATTACTGAAATAATGAATCATATTAATCCCAATGGGTTAATAGAATTAAAAATGATGAATAAGGCATGATACATAGATGTGGATGCTGTGTGAATATTATAATTTTTCATCAAATGAATATAGGGTTGGGATTATATGTTCTAGAGGCCATGTTTTATGTGTTTTATTTGAATAAATTTATATACTTTTATTCACTATAATTTGAAGAATAATATCATTATTTGTGCGAGAAGGAGAAATACATATACATATTTTTATGATCTACTTTATGGGGAGGAATATTTTGATGAACTAATGGGATATAAATATAAAGAACATAGAGTAAGATACTTGTTCACCTGGGAAATATCATGAAACACAAATTTTTAATATTTTTAGATTTTTTTTAATATAATGCATTGATGAATTTTTTATTCAAATACTAGTGGTGAATCTATGTATCCACCAAATTAGTGTGCAATAAAAATTATGTTTCCCAAATTAGTGAAAAAATTTAGAAAATTTACATGTAGTTCAATATTGATGATACTTTTTCTTTACATGTGGATGTTTCGTGTAGGGGTATTATTAAAATAATATTTTACAACATAGTAGAAAAAAAAATTAAAAGCCAATGTGGTAGATAATAAATGATTATTTAGTATTTGTTAATCATTTTTCTAACAAGATTAACCATCATCCCATGATAGTTTTAATAGTCAACTAGAAAAAAGAATTATTCTTTATTATAGGGTCCCCTCAGATTATATCATTTTTGAGTATTTGAATATGTACTAAAAAATACCATAACATTTATTTTAATTTATTTTTTTATCAGTTTATTTAAATGATATATACTAATTTTATATTTCAATTTGAATAATTGAATCATATGGGATACATCCACACCAATTAAAAAAACAAGGAAATCTCCTAAAAGAAATTGTGACACATGAAGAAGTTAGATGATAGAATATAGATAAAGGATTAAAATAAGTATGAGGAGACACTAATTTCATATATTAATCGGAATAATGATAATTTTTTAGTGAATTATATTTAATATTTTTCCACCAATGAATGAATTCGATGATACGGTTATGGTATAAATGATTATTTTCAATGTTATCGACACTGAGTCTTGGGAATATAAAAATAGTGTTACTGTTGATGTAGCATCATGGTATTGAATAGTTAAAAAACAGAGTAAGAAGAAGAGGCTAATTCATTAGAATAATTTATACTAAAGAAACTAATTATTTATAACATTCTCATAAAAAATTTAAAAGATATTTATGAATCTTACAAAATATTACATGAAATAATATCATCAACTAAAAAAACAATTAATATCCCATTGTGAGAAATAATGTTTTTTATAAATGAGGTTAAATAGATGTTTAATTATTTGGACATAGATCAAAAATTATCTATGTATATCAGAAGTGAAAAATTATAAATATATTTTGAAATGATAAATGAGTTTTATACATTGTTAGATAATAGAAGTAAGATTTATGAGGTTCTATTTTGAAAGATAAATATTGATTAAGATAACATATTGAGATCATCCTAAGAAATAATAATTGACTATATTTGAAATATCAAAATCTAGAAGAATGACTATGTATTCTTGAATCCAAATAATATTGGATTTCGTCGTAAATTAATATAAACAATTATACCTTATTAACATCATATAATATTATTATCTAAATATAGAAAAAAATATAATAAAAAAGGGAGTGATATCATAAGGATAATAATCAAAATATCTATTATACAAATACAACCCTTATCTCTATAAATTCAATTTTCACATGAACTTTTTTTCTTCATGTGGTAGAAAAAATTAAACATGTATACAACTATGGTTGAAAAAATACATGAGATCACCAAAAATTTTATAAAGGGTGAATTTGAACATGTCCTATAAAACATTCCACTAAAATCATGCTCAATTGAGTGGTTTTCTACCTCAAAAAATATCAGGCATAGATATCTGGAAACATTATATTCAAAAAAAATAACTAGATTAATTGGATAATATTGGTGAAATGAAGTATTTTTTAATAAGGTTATAGACTTATGGAACAAAAACAATATATATATATATATATTCACTAGATTTATTATTTATTGTCAATGAATTTCATATTTTATAAGGGTGATAATTGACGGAAATTGAACATACATAATATAGTAAATTTTCCTTTCATAAATAAATTTAGATAACTAAGAAACCAATATGTGTTTTGATCAATATGAGGTCGATAATATAATGAATACTAGTAAAACCTTATTTGGTATCATTGATATAAAATAGAGAATATATAAAAATTATACATTGATAAGTAGGATATGAAGGAAAAAATTCTACATTGGGATAAAACCCAGTGAAAATGACAGCTTAATTAAATTCTATAATTAAGAAAGTGAAGAAATTTAAGAAGGGATTGAAAAATATATAGAGAAGTTCGTTCTATTACATAGGTAGAGTTTCAATTATATAACATTTCATGATTCCATGAAACTCTTGAATAAATAAATAAATATTAAATAACAATGAAATACCTTTAAAAATGAATTCGTGTTTTTTTTAGTGTATTACACTCCTTGTAATGATTTTGTGAATATTATTAATTATGGAAAATTAAATATTAGTTAATATGTGTAATGATTTTTTAAATAGTTTGGGAACATATTTTTCATATGTATTATCATTTTTCATTTACAAATAAAGATGAAATAAAAGAATAACTGGATTTATATAAAAATAATAATTCTAATAAATTGTAAAACATACGAAAATTAAAATATAAGTTGGAATATAATGATATGTTAATAATAAGGCTAGACTAGTCGGCAAAGGAAATGATATTTATTTTATCTAAAAATAAATATATTTATCTATTTTCCAAAGTGTAAAAGTAGATTCCATCTATTATAAAATATGAAATAAAGAATTATTACTTAACATATATAAATAACTAGACGTGGAGAATAAAATGATGATATAAAAAGATGAGTTCTCATGTTATTATAGTTTCCATGTATAATGTACATTAGCTGAAGAGAAAGTCACAACCCCGATACCCCAATTCGAATGATGATAATGATCCAACCAATTACCATATCATTGTGGTTGTCCCTTAATTATAGTAATATTAGGTGGTAAAGGATAGAAATAATACCTTGAGGGGTGAGGGGAATCTTAAAATATTGGAAAATGTAATAGATTTATACTTTATTTTATAAACATGAAATCAATAAAACCCCTTCAAAATCTAATTTTTAATGTGTGATTTTCATTCTTTCATTACTGTTTTTACAAATATATATTGTTTTTATCAATGTGGAGGAAATATTTGACTAATTTTGGAGAAAAAAATTCACATGAAATATTTTAGGTTTGTATTCATATGAGTATTGGTTTATGAATATCTATAAAAATTTCCTCTAGAAATACCATATATATTGACAGAAATAATATTATATCATATTAGTGGTCATTTATATAATGAAATTTATTAAAAATTCATCTATAATTCTCCCACATTAGGTTAAATCATGTGTACATTGAGTTTATTTGTTGATAAATCATTGTTAACAGAACATGAATACACTTTAATTTGTTTTCAAAAATTTATGAAAGAAATTATTATAATCCCTTGAAATTTGTGAGTAGTGATTCTTGAATATTTCATTCTCTTATGGAATGAAATGGATAATTTATTATTATTATAAAAATCATGACAACACATTCCCCCTTAAAATAATAAGGGGGAGATGGACACGAATTTATCCAACCCTATAGTGTAAATTTTGGTAACAAAAAATTTACCATTGAATTTATTGATAATAAGGGACATAGAAATGTGAAAGATGACTTTGGGGTAAAATATTACGATTACAAAAGATGATATTGGGTGTTTATTACAAATAAAATGAGTAATATTGAAGTTCCCCCTATATTATTAATATATTTTTTGTAATTGGGAAATTAAATTTGAGGTTATGTCTATGGTGAAGTTGTGAATATCCACCCATTAAATAAGATAAATCATCTTCCAATGTTAATTAATGGACAAATAGAAGAACAAATGTCTTTTTAATGAATTCTAGGATACATATTGTGGTCCATTACATCATACAACTAAATTGATTTTTATGGAAATTAACATTCATATAAGAATATATATGTATTTCCATAAAAAAGAACTTGTGATGTTAAAAAAACTATTTGAATTAAAATATAAATAATATCTTATGATAGAGAAATATTCCAAAAAATATATACTTTGAGAAAATGTTAGTTCCATTGGATTATTTTTATTCAAGGAATAAGTGAAGATGAAGTTGAGAATGATTGTTTGTTTTTTTGAATATTATAATTTGACTATTATATATGACTCAATGAATTGTAATAACATTAAAAGGATTCATGATTATTTTATTATTTTCTAAAATTATGTGAATATAATATGTTATTATTGATATTTTTGAAAAGGCCAACAGTTTATTTATTTATGATCACAATTCATTTAAAGATACATTGATTTCTAGTACTAGACCCCCGAAATTATAAATTTGAAATTATTATAATGTCATGTTAATTATAAAATAAATGTATATAGAATATATTTTCTAGGAATTTTTGATATCGGAGTTTTCATGATTTCTAGTGAATATGTGTTGAGAAATGTATTTCGAAATTATCCAATTTATGTGACAATTGAGCTATATGAGCTGGTCCTAATATATTTTATAAAACACCTATGGTATTATGATGTTTGAAAAAATATCATGTCGAAAAATTCATATGAATTAGGTGATTTTGATTAGTTATATTATATTTCATCTATTAAAAAAAATTGAGATGTGATAATGGTAATATTCATATGATGATGGATATTTGTTATATTTAACACCGTGACCCCAGATGCCCAGAGTTAGTGGATTAATTTTTCATAATGGAATGATTAAAAGGAATCAAATCTAGAAAGACCAATCAGTTTATTAGTCTTGAAAAAATGAGATTCATACATGGAACCCATTTTACACTCAGAAAGGAAACAAATTATAACACAAAACAACATTCAATAAACATCATCCGTTAAAACTCAATAAATGGTCTCATTTTCCAATCCTGGTGAAAAAATGAATGATTGCGGTGATATAAAATTCTTAATAAGGGTTATATATAGTGAAATAATGAATGAATAACAATTTAATCATAAGAAATATTGGATTATCAATATATCATGGTTAATAAATAAAAAACACATGGAATTAATAATTGTGAATGAAAGTGCATCAATATATTTTAACATAGTGAAAAACTCATGGTTAGTAATAATAGAATAATTAATAAATATAATTATCATTATTTGTACGTCATGCTTATGGCACCTAAACCATCATACCATTGATTTGGGATAGGTATGTGGGTAGAAACCAATATTATTTTCTGAAAATAACTCAAAGGTTTTGTCGTCAACTAGTATGTCTCATCAGACCTATCAAATAATTGAAGGTATATAGAGGGCCCCACTCATCATATTTATTCAAAACAATTGTTTATAAAAGGATTTAAAACAATAAAAATATTCATTCTAAGTATCCATATTTATTATGGATACTAATTCATCAATATTTCCACAATAAAATCAACATTCCCCAATCATTAAACCCAATCACTATCCATTCAGAGTAATATAGTGAATGGCATCAAGATAGAACACCCATATTCAGACAAATAAAAATAACTTTAAAAGCATAATGTAGAAGATATTTTAATAGATAAACCACAATGTATTATGAGGTACAATAAAGCATGTTAACATAGATGACGATATATCTAAATGGGACCATTGAAAACGTCATTAGTAAATAATCCTTAAACATTCCCGAGTGTCCCATACTACCTTGAAACATTAAAATCATAATAACATAGAATATAATAAGAATCGGTAGACTATTTATATGAAATGAACATGGAAATTACATACACCACAAGTAAGTAATAGGTGGTGAACAAGGCATATATCTCTTTAATGTTAATGTGTGGAGAGAATAATCTTTTTTACTTTTGAAAAAAGGAGTTCTTTTGGATTTTTTTTATTTTTCATGAAACAAAAATGTAAATATGTATTCACATGGGAAGAAAACATATGAACATATAAATTATTTTTTATTCATAAATAATGGCCCATTGAAGAGAAATGAATTAAAAATAGTTTTTAAAGATTCTATATAAGTAGTTCATTTCATTACAGTTTAAGGAAAATATTAATGATATTTTTATGTGGAAATTCTTGTTCGCCGCTATATGACCAAAAAATAAACAAGGCATTTTTTCATGATAAAATGTTTAATTAAAAAAATCTTAAAATTGATTACATAGGGAACTTGAAAAAATGTAATATTTCGATAAGTTCTCTTGAAATGGGGTTTTTTACCGAGATGATTTTTTTAAATTTATTTTCGAAACATATAATAAACCATATGATAAATAAGTTATATGATAGCTACATATATATAGAACATTAAAACATAATTAATGTGGATTTCATAAGAATAAATAATAATTTCATTGAGGTTAGTAGAGAATAAGAGTGACCAGAATGAAAATGGAGGTTCAGGTAGAAAATACATAAAAATTTCTAATCAATTGGATCGTATTCCATAATATTAATAATAATAAAAAGATACATTTAATATAATAGAAACAAATAGATTCATGATATAAAAAAACAATGGGCAGTATACATACAACATCACCAGTAGTAGTATTGAATTCGAAATATCTCACAAAAAATGGAAGTGAGAGGAAGAAACCATTACCTTAAGTCTGAAGGTGTTAAAAACATGATCTTAATGTCCCAACTAATCAAATACAGGCTCATTAATTAATAATTCCTTAAAACCATATTCATGTAATTGATTTATTGGGACCTTATTACTCTCATTAACAGCCTTTATGGGTTTAAGAGGTTTAATTTTTTTGTTTTTGGAAGCATTTCCTTCCTTTGTTTTCATGATTGGTTTACTTGTATTACTTATTATAAGATCATTTTAATTGTGATTAAACATCATGAATTGTTAATATATATTATTAGTAAAATTAAATACATATAAAATATATTATAATTATTTTTTATATACCATGAAGATGAAGAATTAGATAAAAGGTAAGGATAAAAACAGGGATTAAATTGGTAGTTTTGCACATAATGAAATTTTTTCATATTATTATTTTATATTATGAGTGAAAAATTATTGATGAAAATTAAATATGTTAAAATATATATATTCTGATTCTTTTCAAAATATAAAAAAGGAACTTGAAAAGATAAAAAAATAATTGAAAATATGAATTTACCTCTCGAATATATCTTCTTTTTAACGCTTATTTAGGAGAGACCATTCGGACTTCTTAGGAGAGAAAGGGATGATGAATGTGGGTGATGATAATAGTTAGATATTTGAGTATAATTTATGAAAGTCTTGAAAAATGTTAGTGGTGAAGAAATGAGGGTGAGAGGGTTGGTATTTATAGTGGAGGGGAGGAGCGTTTTCATAATATTCTAATCAATAGTTTATTATTTTTTCTTATGACAAGAAATATTGATGATCTCATGGCCAAAAATATTAATATGTTGATGTTTGTTTTAACTAATTGTTTATTACATCAACCATGTTGAATGTAATGGTGTATTTATCTCATATTGTATTTATACCGTAATTACAGTATTTTACTATTCACAAAAAATTCATGCTTTTCCTAAATATTAAAAAAAAATCACCCTATCCATTTATCAATGTTTAGAATCCCATATAAATCTCCATTTTTCTTAAAATATTTTCTAAATTTGAAAATTTTAATTTTTAATTAAAATCATCATTTAATCAAAAAATAACAACACTTAAATATTAATCTTTATTTTCAACGTGCCTAAATGTTATTTATAATTTCCTTGAAAAGATTACCTTTCATAAAGATCATATTACTATTATTAAGGGTATGTTACTATTCAACCAAAATTAGTTTTCTTTAATTAGACTCCATATATCATACTCAACACAATCGTTTATGTTCGTATATAGAAATTCAAATCACAAAAGCTGAAAGATTATGTCTATTGGATTGGTTATAAAAAAGTGTAATTCTATAAGGACTCAATGTTTAATTCATTTTATATTAATTGTTTTTAAATCATTTGGGTGTCCTATTAATTGTAAATATATTCATATCATGATTTCGTGTCAAAATAATTATTATATCCAACATATATTGTTCTTATTTGTTAATAATATTTTATTTAGTAATCTTTTAATAAAAATGAAAATTTTCATAAGATAATTATATATATTAGAATAATATTTGACAAAAAATAATACAAAAAAATATTATTTGTTCTTTAGAACATTAATTAATTTTAAATTTATAAATTATAATTATTTATAAGTATTATTATTAATTAAAAATAATAATTTTGAATTATTTAAAATTATTGACCAAATTTTTAGTGTCACGACCCCCTCCCACCAAAGATGCCCCTCCTGAACTGGAAATGGTGAAAGAGAGATAATGACCCCAGAGTCCCACCTCCAGTAGGCCCCTGAGTGGAGACTAGCACCAAGGGTATTAGTTTTCACAAATATGGGAGGCATTACCCTTTTATTATTATTTATGATCTAGAAATAGGATGAGTCAAACACCAATCGATAAATAGAACAAGTAAAGGGAAATAAACCCAAACCAATCCCACATGCATGTTCAAACAATTCTAAATCAAAATACCAGTACAAGAAAGCTCAAAAGTACAATTCCAAAAGAAATAAGAGTAAAACAAACAACAACAACTCCAACTGTCCTGACTAGTAGGGTCTCTCACGGCCCTGTTAGTCCTCCTGTAAACCTAAAAGTAAACGTAGGGTGCACATACAAGTATACTCAGTAGGGAAACCTAAAGCTCTGATTCACAAGTGGGGAGACATACAAATGTCCCGTGAGAACAACAGAAGAAACCAAAACCTAGCAAGGAATTATATTCACCCAACCTCACCAGCCACGCTCACCAAAAACACAAATCAACATGTAGTAGTTGTATATAATAACAAGAGTATTGGGTACCTTGCACCATTTCACACTAGCTAGCTGCTCTTCCTAATGGAAATCGTCCTGACGCTACGACACTCTTCCCGCCCGCACACACCTGGGCCTCATCCCGAAGATTCTTGTTAAAAAGTGAATCCGGCCCGAAGTGTCTTGGGCGAAAACACCACAATCGAAACCTACCCGAAGTTTCTTGGGTGTATGGTTGCCTCAAGCCATCACAGCCTATGGAAGAAGGAGCAGGAAGGAACTAGTATCGAAGGTGGAAAACCCTCTCCCATGAAATGGCAGTGTTCGGCACTAAGTTCTCAATATGGGTGGGGTGTGACAAAACACAAAGATATAGTTATATATATGTATACCAAACACACAGCCCAACATATGGCTACTAAATAGTGAACTGAGCACGTTCCTTGGCACTTCTACTACGAACCATTTATACAAAAACCACCCCCAACCCCAATTAAGTTTTCATGTTTCAATAGAATTAGTTTATTAGTTCCTTTACTACTGGGAAATCAGCCACAACCAACCATATCAATCGTTCATAAAACATATCCCTTCCATCCACAAATCAATTTAAGAATACACAAGCAACACAACACGTCCCTTCTTATTAACCTACCAACCCCATTCATTATTATTTCTGTTCCATTACCATGCCCCACCATTCATTATATTTTCCACTTTCATTTATTATTCACAACTCATAGTTCTTTCAAATTCAAACCCATCTCTGCAGCCCCGCTGCCAACCACTATAACCACAAACACACCAAAACTCGTACATCATCATCCCTTGACACAATTTATTGTAGCCCCACTGACCATCACCATCATAGCATTCACACAAACCCAAAAACATTACAACTAAAGCCCAGCTGCTCACCCGATCGACAACAACCCACAAAACACCCCCTTCACATAAAACACCCTAACCAGCACCCACATGTTTATTATTTTAGTTTTGTTCAATCGGGGTGATCACACAAGGTTCCTTGGTATTTAATCATCCAACTTTATGTGATTAATCAATTTACACATTCTACAATGTTTCCATCCATAAAGGGTCTAGAAATATAGGGCAATATTTAATTGCGCAAGCAAATGCCCAAATGACGGTGATTCTCAGTAGGAATAATCATATTCAATTCACAACATAATATCACATGATATAAATAATGTAACTAAACTCATAAACTTCTCATCCCTGTTATATAAGCCAGTTATTATCTTTATTAAATCAGTTCAAATGTGTTTCAAATAAATAAGTGGAAACCCACCCCGCATGATGCACAAATTTAGAGAGACGAAGGTAAGACCTCTACCTCAACAGGTTCTGATCACAACGATCCCCCAGATCAACTTTAGAAGACGTCCGTCAGCGTCTGTCACTTCTGTAAAAACCCAAAAAAACTTCCTCTGGTTTAAGTAGAGAAGGAAAGGCCGAAGGGAAATCAATAGTTCCAAGCTCAGAAGTTCGGCCTCGTCGTTACGATCCTGTGGCTGCTGACAGATCGTAAATCGGAGCTCGGACGAAGAAGTTATGGACGAATAGAGCCATAGATTCTCTAGGGAGAGCTCTACTTGTAGGAGAGGAGAAGATAGGAGTTGTTTGAAAAATAGGAGAGGCCCCCTCCTTTTGTAGGCGAGAAAACTAAAGTACAGGGTGTGTACATTATGATACATGGCGTGTACTCGGCCATTTCACACGGTCACCACGTGGCTTCCAACATGGCCTTCATCACGGCACGCGGCCATTTACTGGTCAACACACAGTTTGAGGGTAACAATTAAGTGGGGAGGAACTACACAGTGTGTAGTATGGGATACACGGTGTGTACTCATTTATTTCACACAGAAATGACTCGACTTCAACATGGCACACGACTGTTGACTGGTCAACAAACAGTTTGAGGGTAATGCATACGCGGGGAGGAACTACACGACGTGTAGTATGGGCTACACGGCGTGTACTCATTTATTTCACATGGAAAGGAAATGGATTTAACACAGAACATGACTGTTGACTGGTCAAAAAACGGTCGAAGGTAACACGTACACGGGGAGACACTACACGTCGTGTAGTATTGGATACACGTCGTGTACTCATTTATTTCACATGGCAAGGACACTGCTTCAACACAGTGTACACCCAGCAATGTGGAACACAGCGTGTAGTTTGAAAATTTTGAAATGTTTGGAAAATGTCCCTTCTACACTCCAGAACACTTCATGACCATCTTTTAGACAAATTAATAGGTCATAGAGGTCCAAGACATTACATCATATACCTCTTAAAGGATTCTCATCCCCTATAATTCCAAACCAACCTAGAGGAACCCAACAAGATACCTCTTAGGGCTCTCATTATAAAAAGAACCCTACCAAAAACTGTAATCATAGGTGTTAAGAATTCCTTCTCCTATGTCGATATATTATCCGCTTTAGGTGGCACTGACTCGCCTGCATGGGTTTAATCGCATCTGTATTAATGTGTCTCGATTAAGGATTGGGTCTTCCCACTTCCATATATTAGTATTTCCAACTACACTACCCCCTACACCGCACAACCAACACACTGCACGAACACGTGGTTTGGGGAAATTCCTTCTCCAATGTTAAGATATTATCCACTCTAGGCAGTACTAACTCGCCTGCATGGGTTCAATCGCATCCGCATTAATGCGTCTCGATTAAGGATCAGGTTTTTCCCTTACCCATACCTCCGGACATGTTACACACTTCCAGAGGACAAGGAAACAAAAATTCCCACAACCAACAAGCTATATATCAACGGTACAGAGTATAACATCAAAACGAAGCTCAGAAGAACAAGGAAAGACAGAAGTCAAAACAACATCGTGTACTGAGCGTGCATCTGGGTCTCCCGCTCCCAAGTGCTCTCCTCAAGGCCACCATGCCTCCACAACACACGAACCAATGCGATGGTTCATCCACGGAGCACCTTCTCTTTACATTACTCGATCTTGACTGGTCGTTCCTCGAAGGTCACGTCATCTCCCATATCTAATTCTCCCCAGTCGATAATGTGAGAGTCTTTGTGTAAGTACTGACAAAACTGGTAGACTTGGAAGACGTCATGATCCTTTTCCAACTAAGGTGGCAAGGCCAGCTGATATGCCACCTCTCCGACTCACCTCATCACCTAGAAAGGTCTGATGAACCTAGGGGAGAGCTTACTCCCTTTCCCAAACCTCTGCTACCCCCATTGAGGGGAACCCTTCAATAACACAAGATCTCCCACCTTGAACTCCAAGGGCCTCCTCCAACGATCAGCATAAGACTTATGTCAGTCTTTAGCCTCTTTCATCCTCTCACGCACAAGCTGGACTTTCTCTGCGGTGCTCTGTACTACCTCTGGACCAAGAGCACCTGTCTCACCAACCTCTACCCAGCAAATGGGTGAATGACATGGTCTTCCATACAAAGCCTCAAACGGTGCCATGCCAATAGTAGAGTGGAAGGTGTTGTTGTATTAAAACTCTACTAAAGGAAAGTGTCACACCCATGATCCTCCGAAATATAGAACTCATGCCCGCATCAGGCCCTCCAACATCTGGATAGTCCGCTCTATCTGCCCATCGGTCTGGGGGTGGAAAGCAGTTATAAGGCGTAGCTGGGTGCCAAAAGCATGATTTAACCGTCTCCAGACTCGTGAGGTAAACCGAGTATCCCGACCTGAGAAGATAGACTTCGGAACTCCATTAAAACGCACCAACTCGTCTACGTACCTCTGTGCTAAGGTACTCACCGGGCCAGACTCCTTAATTGCTAAGAAGTGAGCTTATTTTGTCTGTCGATCCCCCACTACCCAGATAGCATCATAACCACCCTACGCTCTGGGTAGTCCTATGATGAAGTCCATCGAGATTTCATCCCACTTCCACTCAGGGGCATCTAAAGGATGAAACAAAACACTGGGAACAAAGTGTACAACCTTTACTTGATGACACACTAGGCACTTAGCCACAAACTCCGCCACTGCCTGTTTCACCCCAGGCCACCAAAATTGTTCCCTCGAGACTCGGTACATTTTTAAAACTCCTGGATGCACTGCCAAGGATGAGCTATGGAACTTGTAGAGAACTCCCTCACGCATCACCTCTGGAACAAACAACCTTCAACGAAAAAGCATCTGATGTCGGTTGTCCTCTGACCATCCTTCTGAAGCATTTCCCAGATCGACATGATCCCACAATACTTCTTCCTCGGAGTCCCCCCACTGAGACTCTTCCACCTGCTGCAACAAGGAGGACTGTACCATCATCTAAAACAAACAGACATTAACACCATCTACCCTTGCATCTAAGTGCAAGGTAGCCAACTCTCCAATTGATTTCCTGGCATCATTGGATTCCCGAACCACTTCATTATGTGACTTCCTGCTCAGGGCATCAGCCACAACATTGCCCTTACCTTCAGTGTATGAGATCTTGATGTCATAGTCTTGGAGAAACTAGACCCATCTCTACTGCCGCAATATCAAGTCACACAGGGAGAAGATATAATGTATGCTCTTGTGATCTGAGGAGACCACAAAGCGCTCCCCAAAGAGGTAATGTCGCAAAAAATTCATTGAGAACACTACTACTGAAAGCTCCAGGTCATCGGTGGAATAGTTATGCTTGTGAGAGCGCACCTTCCTAGACCCATAACAGATCACACCCTTCTTCTACATTAGAACGGACCCCAAACCAAGGCCAGAAGCACCAAAAAAACACCTCATACAAAAACTCTTCCTATGGTATCTTGAGTATGGGAGCACTAACCAACTTCTCCATCAGGTAGTCGAAATCTTTCTGGCCCTGCTCGCTCCATAGGAATACCTGGTTCTTCCTAGTCGAAGATGTCAATGGAGTAGTAACTCAAGAGAAGTCTGAAACGAACCTCCTATTATAACCCTCCAACCCCAAGAAACTAGGAACTTCTGCCATGCTCTTGGGTGCCTCCCAAAAAATAACTGCCTCCACCTTCGACGGGTCCACTGACACTCCATGTTGAGACAATACGTGCCCAAGGAAGTATGTACTTATTGTGTGAAGAACTTAAACTTCGACAATTTCCGATAAAGCTGGTGTTGTCGAGGGACTTCCATGAATACCTGAGATGCTAAACGTGCTCCTCATCTAATCTTGAGTAGATTAGGATGTCAACGATAAACTCAACGTCGAACCGGTCCAGAAAATCTTGGAAGACAATGTTCATAAGACCCATGAACACAGATGGTGCATTCATAAATCCAAACAGCATCACTACCAACTCGAAGTGCCCATACCTGCACCTGAAAGCCGTCTTTGAGGTGTCACTGTACTTTACCCTCAGCTGATGATATCCAGATCGTAGATCAATTTTAGAAAACCAACCCGCTCCCCTCAGCTGGTTGAAGAGATCATCTATCCTTGGAAGGGGGTAACAGTTCTAGACCATTACCTGATTCAACCTTCAGTAGTCTATGTATAACCTGATACCACCATCTTCCTTCTTCGTGAACAAAACTAGAGCATCCCATAGCGACACGCTTGGTCGAACAAAACCCTTCTCCATCAGATCGTCAATCTGAATCTGCAACTCCCGCAACTCCGAAGGTGCCATCCGATAAGGGGCCATCAAAATTGGACGGGCATCGGGCAGTAAGTCTATCCTAAACTCAACATCACGTCGGGGGGGGGGGGGGGGGGGGTAGAGTCACAACCTCATCAGGAAAATCATCGAAGAACTCACCAACAAGCTATGGGACATCCATCATCTCTATATCATCTGAAATCACAGATAACCCGCCTAACAAAGAATGGAGAGGCTTCACATGTCGGCTTCCTACCTGATAGCTCCTCTCACCAACAAAATATACACGCTGCCCATCGATGTCAGAGAACACAACTCTTCTTCAGAAGCAGTCGATAACGACACTGATAGAAAAAAACCAGTCGATGCCGAGGATGACATCGTATGGGTGCATCTATAGCAAAAGAAGATCCCCACAAGATCTATACAGAACCAACATCAGCCCACATCCCCGAAAAACACAAGATACATTGGTCTGACCTCCAACTGATGTACTAAGCAACAGGGGTACGAAAAGTCTCTCTACGTCTAGACCCAAAGAATGGGCTAGACTGGGTGAAACAAAGGAGTGTGAATCTCTTGAATTTAAACAAAACATAAACAAGAGCATTTATGAAAAACTAAAAACATCTCTCTCAATCTATGGCCTTACTAGGGTTGTCGCTTCTATTGTGTGCAACTGTCCGCATCCCACTCCTCTGCCTTTCTATTGACGTCCTAGTTCCATAGTTGTATAGTAAACAATGATCGCCTATGCCCAAGTAGTAAGGAAATTTCTCAAGGTTTTATTTTATCATTTTATTCCAATTTCTTTCCCAGAACACCCAAATCATGTAAAACACAATCATGATGATGCATGTACCTTCCCTAGGGTCTCTGCCCTACAATCAATGTAGTCTCACTTGGTCGTTCTCTAAGCTTAGAGTCCTTGTATCAGATCACGGGGGGACCTAAAATCTCATGTCCTAGCTGGTCTTCCCTGGACTATGTCATGCACCAAGATCAGCCAACACTATTTCCCTACCATCCCATGCAATACTCAATGTTCCTAATGCCAAAATCTATCCTATCTCTCAACCATCAGCTCTGATACCATTCTATCATGACCCACTCCCACCAAAGATGCCCCTCCTGAGCGGGCAATGGTGAAAGTGTGATAATGACCCCCTGAGTCCCGCCTCCAGTAGGCCCCGGAGTGGAAACTAGCACCAAGGGTATGAGTTTTCAAAAATATGGGAGGCATTAACCTTTTATTATTATTTAAGATCAGTTAATTGGATGAGTCAAACACCAAAAGAAAAAGAGAACAAGTAAAAAGATATAAACCCAAACCAATCCCACATGAATGTTTAAACAATTCTAAATCAATGTAAAAGTACAAGAAATCTCAAAAGTACAATACCAAAAGAAACAAGAGTACATCAAACTATAAAAACTCCAACTGTCCTAACAAGTAGGGCCCCGCACGGTCCTGGTAGTCCTCCTGGAAACCTGGATGTAAACGTAGGGTGAGCATATAAGTATACTCCGTTGGGAAACCTAATGCTCTCGTGCACAAGTGGGGAGACATCCTAATGTCCCGTGAGAAGAATGGAAGAAACCAAAAACTAGAAAGGAATTCTATCCACCCAACCTCACCAACCACGCTCCCCAAAAACACAACACAATAGGTAGTAGTAGTATATAAGAACAAGAGCATTGGGTACCCCGCACCATTTCCCACTAGCTATTTCATCTTCCTAATCACGAACGTTCTGATGCTACCACACTCTTCTCGCCCGCACACACCTAGGCCACACAACCACGTATCTCGCCCGCACACACCTAGGCCTTACAACCACGTATCCCACCAGCACACACCTGGGCCTCATCCTGAAGATTCCTGGGAAAAAGTTAAACCTTCCCGAAGAGTCTTGGGCTAAAACCGCCCCAAACAAAACCTACACAAAGAGTCTTGGGTGTACGGTCTCCTCAGGACATCAAAGCCTATGGAAGAAGGAGAAAGAATGATCTAGTAACTAAGGGGAAAACACCCTCTCCCATGAAATGAGAGTGTTCGACACTAAGTTATCAACATGGGTGGGGTGCGATAAAACACAAAGATATATATATATATATATATATATATATATATATGTGTATACCAAACACACAGCCCAACCTATGGATTCTAAATAGAGAACTGAGCATGTGCCTCAACACTTCTACTACGAATCATGCATACAACAACCAACCCCAACCCATTTAAGTTTTCATGTTTCGACAGAATTAGTTTATTAGTTCCTTAACTGTTGGGCAATCAACCGCAACCAAACCATATCAATCGTTCATAAAACATATCCCTTCCATCCACAAATTAACATAGGAAAACACAAGCAATACAACAAGTCCCTTCTTATTAACCAACCAACCCCATTGATTATTATTTATGTTCCATTACCATGCCCCACCATTCATTAACTCTTCCACTTTCATTTATTATTCACAACCCATAGTTTGTTCACATTCAAACCCATCCCTGCAGCCCCGTTGCCATCCAACATAACCACAAACACACCAAAATATGTACATCATAATCCCTTGATACAATTTATCCTAGCCCCGCTGCCCATCACCAACATAGAATTCAAACCATCCCACAAACAATCCAACCACTTCCCTGCTGCTCACCCGATCCACAACAACCCACAAAACACCCCCTTCACATAGAAAAACCCAAACCAGCACCCACATGTTTATTATTTCTTTTTTGTTCAACCGGGGTGATCACACTAGGGTTCCAGTTATTTAATCAGCCAACAATACATGATTAACCAATTTCCACAATCTACAAAGTTTTCATCCATAAACGGTCTAGAATGATAGGGAAACATTTAATTTCACAAGCAGAGGCCCCCAACGACCATGATTTTCATTAGGAATAATCCTATTCAATTCACAACATAATATAACAGGATATAAATAATGTAACTATATTCAAAAACTTCCCATCCCCATTATATAATCCAGTTATTTTCTTTATTAAACTAGTTCAAATGTGTTTCACATAATCAAGAGGAAACCCACCCGGCATGATGCACAAATTTAGGGATACAATGGTTTGATCCCTACCTCAATAGGTTCTAATCACAACGCTCCCCTGGATCATCTTTAGAAGATGTCCGTCAGTGTCCGTCGCTTCTGGAGAAGCCTGGAAAAACCTCTTCGGGTGGAATATGGGAAGGAAACGCCGAAGGGAAAGTAATAGATCCAATCTCAGATGTTTCCCCTCTTCATTACAATCCTGTGGCCACTGGTGGATCGTAAATCAGAGCTCAGTCGAAGAAGTAATGGATGAAAGAAGCCTTAGAGTCTCTTGGGAGAGCTCTGCTTGAAGGATAGGGGAGGAGTGAAATGATATGGAAAGGAGGAGAGGCCCCCTACCATTATAGGAGAGAAAACTAAAGTACACGACGTGTACTCGGCCATTTCACACGGTCACCACGCAGCTTCCAACACGGCCTTCAATGCGGCATGCGGCTGTTGACAGGTCAACACACGATTTGAGGGTAACACATACACAGGGAGGAACTACACGGCATGTAGTATGTACTACACGGTGTGTACTCATTTATTTCACTCGGCAAGGACACGAATTCAACATGGCACACAGCCGTTGACTGGTCAACACACAGTTTGAGGGTAACACATACGTGAGGAGGAACTACACGACGTGTAGTATGGGGTACACGGCGTGTACTCATTTATCTCACATGGAAAGGACACAAATTCAACATGGAACACATCCATTGAGTGGTCAATACATGGTTGAAGGTAACGAATAAATGAGGAGACACTATATGGCATGTAGTATGGGCTACATTGCGTGTACTCATTTATTTCACATGGAAAGGACATGGCTTCTACACGGCGTATACTCGGCAAGGTGGTACACGGCGTGTACTCACTCTGCACGGCGTGTAGTTACAAAATTCCGAAACGTGTGGGAAAAGTCCCTTCTACCCTCCAGAACACTTCATCACCTTGTTTTTGACAAAGGAATGGACCGGAGAGGTCTGATCCATTACAATTAGGGTGTTACACTATTCCCTATGCACTGAATTGCATCATCAGAATTCAAAATTTCCCATTGAATATTAATGTTTTATAGTTGAAAATTCTCTTGTGGGAAACACACATTGGTAAAAGAGTCAATGATAGATTTTCATAATAAGAGGAAATGTGAGATTCATAGGTTACCATGAAATTAAGCATTCAAATATTAAAAAAAATAAGTACATGGATGAATAATATAACCATCATATTTTAATGGTGAGAGGCAGATAACTTGTTTATTTAGAAAATTATCATTCAAAAATCCATAAATCTATGATGATGTAAAGAACCATTTGATTCTTCTGAAAAAGATTCTAGGAAACCATTTTTATTGTTTTCGAGATCCTTTTACTAATGTTCAGAAATTATATCTCTATAGTAATGTATAGATATATATGTAAATGATACGTTTCTATAAAAAAAAATTTATCCTTCATCTATGGATTTTACTATTCCTACATCATTTCATGAAACAAGATATATCATAGGGTAAAATAATATAAAAAATATTGACCAAATATTAAATAAAACTATGTCATAAATGGTTAACTCTTCAAAAATATCAGGATCAAACACTTCAGAATGAATGACAATAAAATTACAAAATGAACTTAATAATAATCATGACATGGCTCTTAAACATCACATACAAACATGTGAGAACATTCCCTTTTTATTCATTTGTAGAATAGTAATTATGATAAATCTTTATGGAATGCATTAATTATTCTTTATAATAAGAATTTTGATATATTAATTTAGGCGAAAATGTGGTACACTCTATCACATTGTTAATAGTTCATTTTGTAGATCAAAAATAAAATGTTCTATGAATTATACATTATCATAATAAATCATCTCTTTATTTTGAAATTGATATATCAGTTCCAAGGAAATATTAAGCTTTATTTTTCCCTCAATCATAGATTTTTTCAAATGTTTAACATGCTACTTAATATATTTCCTTTGGTACAATTAATTATAAGACCTCAAATCCTGAATGAAATAGGATTGTTGTACAGTCCTCATATATTCCATTACTCATATAACTAGTACATTGCAGATAAAATAACAAAATGACATGATTCTTCTCTAAGAATAACCATAATTATAATTAATCTACAGTAGTATCATAACTATATCAGTATACATTAACATCATTTTAGGTATATTTATTTTATGCTTGGGACATTGATTCTCATAATGTCCCATGTCGTTTCAGTTTAAGTATTGAATATTCAAAAACATTTTTTTATCATTTCAATCATGAACCTGGTTTCCTTTTTCTCCACAATTATAACAAGCTTCTTTTCTCTTGAAGCCTTTAAAATGGAAATTCATTCCATAGTAATCACATGTGGTAAAACCCTTCTTTTCCTTCTTCCAATTATCCTTTTTTTATTTTCCATCATATTTATATTTTTCTTCCCTTCAAAGCTATAGGTCTCAAAGAATTCATTTAATAAATTTTTAGAAAATTATACAATATCTTCATATGATGGGGATACATGGAAGACTGTATTCCATTGAAAATATGGCTTAAGAGAATTTGATATATGATCCTTATTACTCTTTTCATCATGTAAATTTTTGAATTTCTCATTCATTCTTCTAAGAACCATTTATAGTCAATTATATATAATATATTAGCTCATTAACTTTAAACATGTTATATCATATAATATAAATTTATGCATCATAAATCCAAGAATCATATACTTTGGTTACATTGGAAGTTTAAATTCTTTATAATGGTTTATAAATAAATTGTGAGTAATCCTATTCATATCCCCCAGGAGTGTCAAACCAGGTGCACAATAAATCCAATTTTCATGTACTAGGAATCCTGAGTCAAGCCGAAAGCACCTTTTTAGTGTTGTTATTCTTAGGTGCATATATTCTAGAACCATGTACACCTATAGTGTCCAGATATGGATTTATTTCTATGAATACCCGCATAAACTATACCTTAACATAGTTTTGGTTTGTTATTCTATATTTATCCTCAATTTCTATCTTAGGGTTGTTCTCCGGAATCTATGTTTTCTAAATAGAGTTCTAATATATTCTATTAATCATCCTCTGATGCCAATAGTATCACCCAGACCCCAGAAGCCCAGAACTGGTGCATTATATTGTTACATTGGAATGATTACAGGGAATAATATCCCGAAGGACCAATTAGTTTAGTAATTTTGAAGAAAAACCATATTCACACATGTAACCTATTTTATATAGTTAAAGGAAACAAATTATAATACATAAAAAAGATGATATATTGCATCCTTGAAAACTCAATAAATGATATCTTCTTTATAACCTATAGAAGGAAAAAAGGAAAAAGGTGAGCTCCAATTAATAGTAAAGGTTACATATAGAAGAATAATGAATCAATAATAATTTAATCATAATAAATTTTATATTATAATTATAATATAGTGAATAAGTGAAAAAACACACCATTAATAAACTATGAATGAATGAGCATCCGTATATTTTTTTCATGGTGAAATCTAAATTGATATCCATATCTGATTAAATAATAAATTTAATGATTATTATTTTTATATAATCTATCGGGAAAATGAACCATCATACCATCAATACAGTTTATGTATGTGGGTATAAACCTATTTGATTATTGGAAACAAACTCAAAGGTTTTTTCACATTCTAGTTTGTCTCATTAGACATGTTGATGAATCAAATTTCTATAGAAGGCCCCACCCATCACTTCCATTCCAATTCAATATTTATAAAAAAATTAATAGAAGAAAAAAATACATTATCAATATCTATATTGAGTAGATGACTCATATTCATCAATATATCCACAGTTAAAGAAACATTCCTGATTAATTAATCACAAACACTAAAAATTCAAAGTAATATGTTGAATGGTATTATGGTAGCATATCATAAGTAAATCTAATCAGAATAAATTGAAAAAAATATTGTATATGATATAATAAGAGGTAATAGCCAACTTTTTATAATGTTTAATAAAGGATATTGACATAGATGAAGATATTTTTAAATGACACCATTGAAAAATTCTTAAGGAAATAATCCTTAAACATTCATATGTGACCCATACCACCGTGAAACATTCAAATCATAATATGATAGTGTAAAACTAGAATAATTATAATATTTATATTAAATACCAAAAGGATGTAAAAACACCACATTAAAGAAATATTTTTAGAACAAGTCATATATCTCATAAATGATAAGGTATGTTGAGAAAAATCCTTTTTTACATTGGAAATAATAGTTATTTTAGAATATCATTTATATTTTTCATGAATTCTTATTGTAAATATGTATACCCCTGGAAATAAAAGATAATGACATAAAACTAATATTTTTTGCACATATAATGTCCCATTGAAATGAAATCAAGTAAAAAGTGTTTTTAAAGAAGCTTTATATGTAATACATTTTTGTACAATTAAATGAAAATGCTAAAGTGTATTTAAAGAGTAAAGGAAAGTTTTATTTCATAAAACCTAAAGTTAGAAATGATGGGATTTCATGTTAAAATATTGAATTTTTTTAAAAAAATAATGGACTAAAACAGATTAGATAGTGCGCTTGAAAAGAGGTAAAAATATGAGAGGTTCTCTTGAAAAAAGGTTATTTATCGGGATAAATTTTAGAAAGATCCTTTTGAAACATATAAATACCCATAAAAGAGTTTTAATATTTTGATAACATATATATTGAACATTAAAATATAATTTATGGAGAATAAAAAAGAATAAATAAAAATTTCATTTAGGGAAGTAGATAATACATGTGAACCAAATGAAAATGGATGTTCAGGTACAAAATACATAAAACATTATAATCAATTGAATCACGTTTCCCACATATTAATAAACATAAAATGATACATTGAATATCATGGAAATAAAAATAATAATTATATGAAAAATCAATGGGATGTGTAAAAACACCATACAAAAGTAGTAATAAATAATACATACTGAAACACAAAAATAAACGCGAGATAAATAATCACATACCTTAAGTCTGAAGGCGTTCTCCACTAGATCATAAGGGCATGAATAGTCAAATGTGGGGTCCTTAATTAATAATTATAAAACCTCATATTTATTTAATTGATTTATTATAATATTATTAAGTTCATTCATGGAATTTTTTGAATGGTTTAGGAGGTTTAATATTATTGTTTTCGAAGCATTCTATTCCTTGGCTTTCATAATTGGTTTACTTGTATTCATGAATTGATGTTCGATTGAAATGTGGATATACATCCAGAATTGTTAATATAAATTATTAGTGAAACTAATGAGATATAAATGATATTATAATTATTTTGATTATATACCATGAGTATGACTCATTAGATAAAAGTTAATGATAAATGCATGGATTAACTTCCAGTTTTGTGCATAATGAACTTGTTTTGTATTGCTATTTTATATTATGAGTGTGTAAGGACACCAAAATATTTAATAAGATAAAATACATATATCAGGATCTCATTCAACCATAGGAAAATTTTCATTTGTAGTCTTGAAGATAGTTATGCAAATTGAAAACCCATCTTCCATGAACGTGATAGTTAACACATCATAGACGATGTTTTAATTTATAGTATCAAATGCTGTAAAATAAGGGAAGATGATGTAATATTAAATTATTATAATAAAAATAAAATTCATTATTGGAAAAATATTTTTCATAAAATTTTTGGTAGAATATATGAGAATAGAAAATACAACAAAAAAACATGAAAAGAAAAGAAAATAATTTTAAATATAAATTTACCACTTGATCTTATCTTCTTTTGAGAGCCTCTTTAGGGGAAATGATTTTTTATTTTGAGGATAAAAAGGAATAATAGATGTGAGGAATAATCTAAGGGAGATATTTGAGAAAACTTTAGGCAATGGTTGAATCCTTAGAGGTGTTTTGAAATAAGGGTGTGAGGGGTCATATTTATAGTAGAGGGAATGAGAGTTTTCATAATATATTAATCATTAGATTATTATTTTTCCCAAAAACATGAAATAAGAATGATTAAATGAAAAAATAGTAAAAATTTTATTTCAATTTGAACTAATAATTTCTTACATCATTCATGATTCAAGTAAGAGTATATTTATCACTGAATGTATTTATACTAGAATTACTGTATTTTACAATTCACTAAAAATTCATGCATTTCTGGAAAATCTCAAAACATCACAATAAATTTTTTTCAAAGTGTAGAGTCTAATAAATGAACTCCATTTTTAAAAATTTTTTTCTAAATATTAGAAATTAAATTATTAATTAATATATTCATTAAATGGAAAAACCCTACACTTAAAATATTCATATTCATTTCTTATGGTGCATAAATTTTATTTATACTTTCATGGTTAATGATTTAATTGATAAGGATCATATTACTATAAATAGTTGAGTGTTATTATTCATAATTTAATGTTATTATTCATAAGGTTGTGTTACTATTCACTGAAAATTATGTTGAATCTCTCCGACTCCCAATATCATACATAACACAACCATGTATGTATATTTTTTGAAATTCGAATCACAAAAGTTGAAAAATTATTTTTATTGGATAGGTTATACCAATGATTTGTTTTTCGGGACTCAAAGGTTCAATTATCATATATTAATTTTATTTTTAAATCTTTAGGCTATCTTATTAAAAGAGAATGTATTCGTACAATGATTTAGTATCAAAATAATTATAATAGCCAATATATATTACTACTATTCATTTATAATATTTAATTAAGTAGTGTTCTGATAGAAATGAATTTTATAAAATGATAATTAATTATATTAAAATATTAATCCACACATAATAATACTACAAAATTGTTTTTGTTTTTTATAACATTAATTAATTTTAAATCTATAAACTATAATTATTTATAAGTATTATTATTAACAAAAACAATTAATATTAAATTATTTAAATTTATTTAACAAATTTTTGTGGTGTTACATTATAGTATATGACATTTTAGTGGTATGAAATGTTTTAGATGAAATTGTTATTGGGTAAATGAAATTTCAATTGATGGAATTATATTTTCATTTACTTCTACTATATAATTATAAAAAATTTCAAAAAATATGAACTTGTAAAAAATTCATGATATTTTATGACAGTATTTTTTTCCAAATGAGATTTGTGACCAAATAAGTCAATTTAGATTTTAAAAAATATTTGAATAGTCTCAATCTGAAGTATGTAATGGTTTCTTATGAATCACTCACAGTAGAAAACAGAGTTCTTTATAATATAATTTGTATGTTTAATGGTTTTTATAAATTTTTTCAAATTCAATTTTACGATTATGTAATTTTTTTATAAATTTGAAGTTATAGATACAATTAAAAAATAAAAAATAGAATTATCTACATGAATTGAAAATTTTAAAGGTATATGTACAATATCATTTGAGATGAAAAATATTTATACTGGAAATTATAGGAATCCCAAAATTTTTATTTAATAATTCTTCTTTTTTTCATTAGCAGTTGCTGTTGTCAACATGAATAGTATTTATTTATAATAAAATTGAAATAATTCAGTTAATTTTTTTTTAATTGGAGGATTATTATACGTTAGTGTGGAATAAAATATAAAATGAAAAAGGATCCAATAATGTTAGGTCTGATAAATGATAGAGGAATGGGCATGTGTTGTAGTAAAGAATAAGGATTTTGAAAGGGTTGATAAAGTGAAGAGATATAGAGACTATTGAGGATGAATTTGAATAATATTCTGTTCAATATTTCAAGGAAGAAAAAAATAATTGGTCTTATGGAACCTATCGGGTTTCTATGAGGAAAAAAATGAGGAAAATGGTTAAATATTTGAATCTAAATTTTTAAGTGTATGATTATTATTATGCTAAATCATAAAATGTTGAGATTATTAATTTTAGAGGATGATTTGATTATGATCTGTTTGATGATATTTAGGTAGTCAATGTTTCTCTTCTTTGTGGAATAAGTTCTAATATTTGTGGGATTAAAATTCATCCATGGATGGATTGTGATAAAATAATTCAAGAGGATAAAACAATTGAATTAATTAAGGGATATGATTATAATGAACCTAATAGATTGAACTGGTTCCATTTATAAGTATTGTGAACCAACCATGACTAATATATTTTTAAAAAATGAGTAAAATAAATGGTCACCGACATGTATTTTTTATTAACAAATTAGTGGAGAATCGAGGTCTCAATATAAGATGAACAAAACAAGGACTATACATAACACATTGGGGGAACACCATATAAAAATACTAGGTAAATATATGTTGTCTATATTTAAGAATTAATTGTGATTTTGGAATGTTGGTTTAAAATTAAACAAACACTTTTTAACCAATTAGTTATTAGTTGTACATAGATGAAATATACTATTCTAAATTTATTAATTTAGAATTGATGAAAAGTAATCACACGTAATTCTTCCCCACTATTAGGTGATTCGACACTGTCCACTTTTCATAAAAAATTTATTAGAACCATGTTGTCTTCCACTCAATATTACTCAAAACAACCCTTATAGGAAATAATGGGATTATTGCTATTGTGGGATCAAGGATCACCCAAGTAAACTACCAGGGTGAATAATATCCTTTTATCCATTTTTTAATTTATTAACATAGCAGAATTAGTTTTCCATTCCTAGACATATAATATTGTATTTTACATATCCCAAAAACTCTATGGTCCTTCTATTAGAAATTATCATTTTATAACATTCTTATGGATTTTATAATTAAGTATTTTTTATTGTTATAATATCATATATTATAAATGGTCAATACCTATTATAACTCTGTCTATTGTGGATCCATTGAGTTTTAAATGTATTTTATTTTATTTATAATTATGACAAACTAGATAGAGGAACCAATGATATATCTTTAAGCCTTGTATTATTTCACGACTATTGGAGAGACAAGAGTTGTCCCACTCCTTCACATGTAGGATATTTTAATTATCACATATATACTATGGGTCAAGTCATCTATATTTTGATTTAATTTCTTAAGGGGTTTGAAATATTTATAGAAATACATTTTTCTGTCACTCTTATACCTTTATCTGACTCATCTACTATGATAAATCACAATTTGAAACTCCCATATAAGAACCTTAAATAGAAAAATTATAAGAAGAAACAATATATAAATAATAATCATTTTAATATAAATTACAATACAATTTTTCAATAATTAAAACCATAAAAGGGAAAATTAATGGTTTTGGTGGCATGAACTGAAAAGAATATAAATGGTACATGGTGAAAAAGGTATCTCATTATTCATAGTAAAATTAACTTGAAATGTAAACTATCAATTCATATATTATTACCTTAAAATCTACATAACTATTATTAGTTGTAAATTGAAAAGAGGAACGCCATTTTTTCTTAACCCAATAACATAAAACGATTTCCACTTCATGTAATACGATATTCAACTATCAAATAAAACTATGTTGGTTTTTTATTTATTTCATAGTGATATTTATGAAGTCCATTTTATTGGCCCAATAACTTCACTGTGGCACATTTCACCTTCATAATTATCATATTCCTTGATTGTTTTAGTAAAATTATAGATTCAATTATTATAAGTATTTTAACTATAGATTAATCATTTACTAGAGTAAATGTTTTTGATTTAAAACTCCCTTGTAAAATATTATGTTAACTTTATTAGTATAATTGTAAAAATTTCATCAAGAAAATATCTAGTGGAGGTAATATGAAGGATTTCATGAGAACAATTTATATCAAATAAGATATTCCCAAAAAATATAATACATTCTTTTTCGGATGAGAAACTTTTATATCCCCATATATGGATATGTATTGAAAAGAAGAAATTAAATGTCGTTCTACAAAGGGGAATGTCACCAATAGTGAAATAAATTTATCAATCAGAAAACATTTTCTAACTATGATATTTAAGACAATATTTAATAACTTCTAAAGATAATTTTAATATGTTTAATATTTCCATGAAACTATAAATTTTTTCTACAAATAATCTACACATTCTTATTTGGAATCCATTTATACCATTAATAAAATTAAATCCACACCTAATATCATCATTGATTATAATAACATTAAATAATCAACATTATCATATTACCACCAAAAATGATAACATTTTTCTTCATAAAAGTGAATAACCAATTAGTGCCATGGTACGTGGATTTATTAACTTTTATAAAATTTATTAAGGTTTTTAGTTGGTATTATATACAATATTAATATATGACATTGAAATATTACACAAGTGGAATTATTATAGGTTCTTACTATGAACAACATCCACAACCTCACATTGATACAATTCTGTCACATCTAGAAATAAATGAAATTATTTAAAAAAATTGTTTGAAAATGGAAAAAATATATATGATATAATTTTTTGGGTGATTCATGATATAGTAAATGATATTGACATTGTTTATAGTGACTATTCCCATAATTAAATTGTAAAATAGGAAATTCATTATTGGGTTATGGCTGTTAATTATTTAAGAACATTCTTCAATATTTTTGTTTTAGTCTTGAAAAATGTAGTTAAATAATTTTTTTTATAACCCATAAAATGCGGTTAAAATTACTTTATCTTTTTTGTTGATATTTAATATTTAATATAACTGTTTATTATTATTATTTAAATGTGTTTTTATTATATTTTCTTTATAATTGATGTTTTATTATTTGGGTATCATATCATCTGGTCATAATGGTAATTTATTTGGAAATTAATAAATTATTATATCATTTACATATATTGGTATAAACATGGTTATTATAATTTGGTAAAATATAATACCTAAAATTGAATTAGAATTTTATTTCTACCTTCATTTTAGATTTATTAGAATCTTATAGGAAAAAAATTTGGAATTGGAATGAAACTCATGAAATGGATTTGATAATGTTATAAATTTTTGAATTCAATATTTTTATAATATTTCTTATTTTTACAACATCATAATTTTCGACACTATCTTGGATGATTTATTTCTGTTTTTCTTGATGAATTTTTTTGATGATATTTTTTTGTTAATTTATTGATATATTATATATTCAATTTTCAATAAATTATTTTGTTAATGTTATTATTATTATTTTCTAATGTTATATTCTATAAGATTATATTATTATTCATTATATTTTTTAATGTGTCCATTTAACATAAAAATTAGTTTTAGTAAAGATTCTATATGGTATATAGTTATTAATAAAAAATATATTTCATATCTAATTTGATTTTCAACATATATGGCTACTTTAGATGAAAATAGAATGTCTTGTGTGTATTTTAAAACCAATATTGGAGTACAATATTTTCATATTATTAAAAAAACAACATATATAGTAATGGTGTAGGATTTATACTAGGAATTAAGTCTATTTATAGTTAAAATCCATGATGAATTATTAAATATATTTATGTATGATTCAATTCATCAAACAATCCCTCTATGGTGATTTTGAAAAAAAAATTGCAGTCAATATTGTTTATTCAATGGAAATACTTATCAATGAAACAATTGAAATTAACATTGATGTTGTGAATATGCCATTTATACAATGACAAACACTATAAGTGATTTTTGTATGAATTTTTATTGATTAATGTATAGAATATGTGACCAGACTAATCTTTGACCACATATTTACATGATTCATGGATATAATCATTCCAGTTTGAAGAAAAAATCACTTGTGAGATACCCATTTAGAGGATATTATTTAATGAATGAAATATGAAACCCATAGATTTTACATTTGATTAATGATTATGAAGCATGAATCCTTGAGGTTGAGGCCTTGATTTCATCCATTTTATTTAATGATGGAGTATTATTGATTGTATGGATAATATTCCTGACTAGATTCCAAGAATTGTTTCCCTTTAAACAATTTAATTGTGTTTATTTTTCATTTATTCTTATTTTCAAATATTTTTTTAATAATCAATAAATATTATACCGGTGAATGTATATTTCATAAATGACATAAACATTTATAATTATTATTTTATTTAATATATTTTGGCGGATAAGAAGTATGTTTTTTTTATACTTTTTTATATATGTTCTAGAATTCTATTTCTTCTTTTGTTGATGGGATTCAATCCATAAACATTTTTTGTAGCTAGCCCCATTATTGAGTGTTAGGGGAATTATTTTACCTATGTGTGACCACACATGGTTTGGATTATTTATGCATTAATCTCACAGTGAGTCTGATATAAGAGGATGGGTATGATGTCATCAATGAGGAAAATGACTATAATTACTACTGGAATAATGGAACTGGAAGCAGTGCTGCGTGGGGAGGTCAACATAGATTATGGAAGATGTTGGGTGAGTAGGGTAGGAAAGCACTATGGGGTCAAAAATATAGTTGGGGGATTGAGAATTGGTTCATAAGCTTCTAAAATATGAAAATGTTCCTCTAGAAAAGACTTTTATATTCTCTTTGGAAATAGGGCACAAGGCCTTTCATCCATTATTGAATTATGTTCATTAATCTTCATGGCCTACTAGACATGTAATTTTTCCATTCTTAACCTAGTTAAAAAGTGATCTTTATTACCTTAATAAAAAGTGGTTATGAATCCATCTTGTTTCAATAAATATTTTTATTATAACATATATTAAAAAAGAAAAGTAATAGGGGTATAAGTGGTTATTCTTCATAGTGATGTCATGGTCTGTCATAAAGAATGTATGTAAATATCATTTCACTTTATTCTCATATATTCTACATGACCAATATATATCATTATATTTGATATGGGTAACTCCATTTACACACCATTCTTTATCACTATCATGATCTGAATCTCTAGGATACTCTTTCTTGGCTAAAGTCCTAGTTGTAACTATTATAAAACCACATTCATAGGAAAAGGGATGGAGAGAATTTATAAATGGTATAACAAAAATGATAGGCCTTTTTCAAAAGTATATATATGCACCCAACCAACCATCTCCATGAATAATTTTAGAGTACAAATAATAAAATATAATAACATAGAGACTAGAAACTATTCAAGCACTATTGTATATGAAATAAAAAAATTTACAATAGTGTAATATGAAATGAAAAGAGAATAATAAACTACACCCATAATATATGTCCCAACCTGACAAAAGATAGAAAAGAAATATTGTCAGAGACTGGATTTATATCTTGAATCTCCTACCACCATACACATTCAAATGTACCCAAGTATCCCTATGCTCATATGACGTAACCACAAATTTTTCAATCATCTACAATAGTCATGAAACAGGTAGAAAAATATCATGCATGGGTGAGTATATACATACCAAGTAGAGAACCCTCAAAATTGAAGAGGGATTAATAGAATACATGCTATAATTATTTTTTCCAACGCATAGTGATAGGAAAATAAAAACAAACATTAGTTACATATGATCATATAAGAATCTCAAGAATGTGTGAATGGGAATCTACATCAAACATCCCATCCCAACATGAAAATGCTTCCAATATTTCCAAGAATCGATCATCGATTCCCTGGATATCATGTGTTTATATAAATAATTCATGAGTATTTATCATGCCTTGGTATTCCATTGAAGTAACATTACTATATTTGGGTATATAATATGGACTACCCTTTCCCTAGTGAGATAGGGAATACAATATCCTTGGAAAGAGGACCCACACCCAAGTGTGATAGGGGAGTGTCACATGTGTATCTGTAAAATTATTATGGAAGGACCATGCCATTGTATTATAAGGGAGTACTACCTCTTTTGATAGAGGACTGTTTCATTATGTGACATAAGAGTTTAACCTCGGTATTTTTGAAATAATTATAGAGGCCCCACACACTGGTGAGACACGGGAGAATCATCTCCCTAGATAGAGGAACAATTCCTTGGTGTAAAAGGGGAGTGGCACCTTTGTATCAATAATACTAGTATAGATGAATATTGATATGGAGTGATTAGATTGTTCTATATTTGAGGATAGTGGAACCACACCCATGTGAAATGAGGAAGTTCCTCCACTATATATGTACAATTAGTATTGAGTACCCACACCCTAGTGTGATAGGGTAGTTCCATCTCCATTAATAATGGACACATACCCTACTAAAACATGGGAGTGAAACCTTTTTATGTCTACCATGATTCTAGAGTACCCATTCTCTGGCGTGATAGGGGAGCATCATTCAATGTATAGAGGATCCAAACCCATGTGTGGAAGGGGGTGTCGCCTCTATATATGAACTCTCTGATGATCATGCTTAATCATGGTCACTATAGGTCATCACCTAAATATGTGTCATGATAAAAATATCCCACATCAAATATTAATAGTATGTAAAAATGATAAAATCATTTTCTATTTGAAAATACAATCAGGATGTGCAACACATTGGTCAAAATCCAAGAAAAAAATTAAGGGGATATGAGAGGTATAATTTTTATAAAGATGTAAATTGTTTTTTAAGGGGATCACACTATGTGTGACCACACTGATCCCCATGGATTTTTAATTTCTATAAATTTATTTCCATCCATATACAAATATATGGCATGTAAGGTTACCACACGACATGTCTTTTCCCCACGGGGAAGATCTTTATGGTTCTATTCATATACCCAGCCATGTATATTTACTGGCCTATTATTTTGTACTCCTAGAGTACATAATGTGGCCTCTCACACGAGCCCCTCGGAATGTGAAGCTAAAGCACAAACTCGATACCTATAGAGGGTCCCATTGTATGTGGCCTAGTCACATGTCATGTAATACATATCTTCCCATGATTCTAAACCACCCATCTCGGTGGGGATACAAGTCATGTGTTTAATAGGCTAAATTCCTTATAGTATATTTTTTCATATAAACTCATGTTTCTTACCTTTTCATTCAATATATTCATATCCCTCTATTGAAACAACTTTTTGGCACCTCAATTTTTTGGGAAAATCTTCCTTTTGATGATTTTGGCTAGTTTGTGGTAGGAAATCCATATTCAGTTGCCCATAAGAATCCAATAGTGTGTCCCACATGCATCGGTTTTCCACCATCTCCATGTCAGATAATGGATTCACGAATACATCACCACTTGCCAAGATCCATCCAAATATATAAAAAACAAGTCCATTAATTGTATACACGTCCACCATGAATCTGGGGTCCCAATCACACTTGGAATTTTATGATAATGTGGAACCATGGGCCTATATTAAAATGATAGTAAACACAAATAACTGGTCGGGGAAAGGAATAAAGAAGGTTTCATCAATTTATTTTCATTAATTCATGAAATATGTTCCTAAATTAGGGATATAATAGTTGAGAAACATGGATTAATCAATAATAAGTCAAAATAATAATTTAATTCAATACTCAATGTCACATGAAGCCTTATATTAATCATAGATGAAATAAAAAAAATATAACAATAATAAACAATTTAATAAAAGGTGATAAATGAAATTGATGAGACCTAACTCAATATTGGGACAATCATTGTGGAATAACTAATTCACCAGCAGTGGGCATGATTTACTACATCCACTACTTATTCACCAGCAGTGGAATAACTAATTCAACTGAATTTGGTTAATGTAATGTTTACTGAATATATGAGGAGGATTGGTGTTTCCCCAAGGGTTTGGGACATAGAAGAAAGTGGGGTTTTTATTTATATGTATTTTTTAAGGTTGGATCATGGTTAAGAGTAACTATGTGACCAAACTCTAATATCTATAAGGAGGGGTTCATGTTTATGTAAACTGTGAAGAGGGGATAGAAAAACCATAAAACATTTTATAGTCATTTTGTATCACTAACGCATGGTTTTATAAACCATGTGGAATCCATATGTAACCATGGAAACTAAAAAATACATGGATAGAGGATATTTCATAGTTAGAACATGGCTTGGAATACCGTGTGTCCAAACTGTGATCCCTATTAAATGAAGATTTTTAACTTTTCCCCCATGGAATTTTATGTATTCCAAAGATTTTCCTCTTAATTTTTCATCCTTCTTCCCACTTGATGATCCCAAATGACCAAGGGATCCCAAGAGCACATCTTCATCAATTCTAGGACACTCTGAATGTCATTGAGTGGGGATCAAAGCTCATAGTATGTTAAAAAACTCTCTTGTTTCCATTTTGTTTATTTTGGCTTGTGGATTCATTATTATTCATATAAATCCCTAAACCCCTATTTTTCTAGTGGGACATCTATTAGGGAATTGAATGGTTATTCAATCCATATCTAAGGGTAGGGTTATGTGATCATTAATCTAGTGATTCATGGTCGGTGTTCAACAAGTTATATCACGTAATCTTGATCATGATTTGTGCATGTGTGGTTGGGTTATGGTTCTTTATTATTGTGTACTTCATTACATTAAACATATTTAGTATAATGGTTATCCAAATGATTAATTGAACTAATAATGATCCCAATGTGATGCATTGAGGTCCACTAGACCTATTTTGGTCTACCCACGGGGTGTTTTGTCATTCCTGAACATGAAAAAATTGTAATGTTAATCCTAAAATTGACATTCGATAAAGTAGAACACATGATGAAAATATTAATATGTCAGTTGTGATATAATGGGAATATTTATTATTGTGTATTTAATTTTATAATTTCATATTGGATCATTTGCCTTAATATGGAATGGATTATATGAATTTTAATGATTGTACTAAATGACTGGTGAATTGTAGTTTAATTTCATAAGTGGTATAATTCATGTGAAATTATTAACATGTTAAATGGTTATGTTCATGTAAATTGATGAATGTTTTAAAGGGGTTAATGAGATATAGATGTTGGTCATGTTAAATGGTAAAATGCATTGAAACTTTTTACTATACTAAATGGTTTAATGTATATAATGTCAAATGGGTTAAATGGACCATGCTAAGTAAATGATAAATTACTTAATGGCATAATGATTGATGAATATTTATAGGTTGTTTTAAATGTGAATTTTATATATTATTTGGTTTATATTTCTTTATTCTGTGATATGATATTTGTGGTAATTATATAAATTATAATTTCTATATAGAATGGTATTTTTGGGGTATTGGACCTGAGGATTTATGGTTACAGGTCAAGTTAGAATGAGGATCCTAACCCCACACCTATAATGCATGGGTTTTGGAAGAGCATTGAGTATCTAAAACCCTAATAGATTTATTTTATTAAACTACCTAGACTTAGGATACACAAAAAATATAATGTAATAGTTTTCAAAAAATTTACTCCGCATTAGATTGGGAACATTACTTATTCCCTTATGAATAGTAATTTATCTACATGGACATTGTGTAAATGATGAAAACGCCTAATCCATGTAACATGTAATGAATATGGATTAAGTGATTAAAATAGATAATGTGATTATAGTTTAACAATTGCAGACAAGTTGTATTTCGTTTACAATGTGATTTATTTTATATTAATAGTTCACTATTTATTATACTAGATATTTTTTAAACATTATTAGTGGTGGCCTACTAGGTTGTAATCGCACCTTTCCTAGGACACCGTTTTTTACCCGAGCTCACTTTTTGTTTGCAGGTCAAAATAAAGGAAATTGCCCATTTCTAGGGACTTGACTTGGGATTGGGTTTTTCATGTATGAGGATGCAAACATAGAGTTAGGATCTATTTTGGGAATTCATGAATTTGACTTCTTTTATATTTTCTTTACTTTTGGAACTATTAGTACGACATTGGTATAATTATTGTTTTTTGTGTTATGCAACCTATTTGGGAATTTTTTGTTATTCATGCTTCTATTTAATTGTTCATTATTTCCCTTATATATTTTTTGGTCATCTGTTGATTACTTCGATAAAGGGGTGATAGTATCCCTATGGGACCTATTAGGCCCTCACTACTATTTGGAAAACTCTGGTATATGGTGAGGTGCGCATGAGGTCATGTAGTGACCCTACTTGAGGCCCTAGTTAGTGTCTTCTGGTTTGGGGATGTTACAATGTTGTATCAGAGAGGTTATTTTCTATGACTTTTTATTTTGGGATCGTAGACATGAGATTAGGATGTGTAGGGCCTGGGAAATGAGATCGTTCATGGGAGTAGAAATCCCATGAATGAGGAAAACCCAATTACCTGGGGTGGGGATTTTATTGTTGAAATGTGTTGCTACATTGGAATGATTTTTCAGGATTTTTCAATCAAGTCGTTGTGTGGTGAGACTATTTATAATATTTTCACCATTGTTGGAATGACATGAGAATGTTAATTCATGAATTATTATAGGCATTTAGGGATATATGTATATTGTATGACAATATCCACACATGGGATAGGTGTGTTGGACATGAAGGGTTGGATAAATTTTATGTTAAAGACAATTTGAAGAAAATATTGTCTAATAAAGATGATGAAAATGGGAAAATGGATATAATGATAAATAATGGTAAAATAATCTCACTTATTGAAGGATATGAATTATTTAACATATTGTTTGTAACATGTTTTGAAGTGGGAAATGTGCCTAAGATGAATGATTTACGTTATAAGTATGGAAATATTTTTAAAAAGGTGTCTAATGAGGGACTTTGGACTATGTATGTTGGTATTTCCTCAGGTTAGTAATTAACCATTGTAGGTATGCTCAATGATATTTTTATATATCTAATGTTGTTTGTTGGGATAGTGTTTAAGAAAGGGTTTTTATGGCTAGTGAATAACATTCTTTTATGTATTCTATGGGAGTGTTATATTATGATCTCTAAGACTTCTGGTTTTCATTATAGAGGAATACCACCTTGAAAAAGTGTACTGGTTTGGAAAAAGGTTGATGTTCCTGAGAAAGATCCTCTAGAATTGGATTAAGGGAATCTAGTGATCCAAGGTAATAGAAGAGTGGAAATGTTCAATAGAAACTTTTACAATTTTAAACAGATGTTGTAATGAGATGCAAGGTGGGTCATGGCTATAATTTTTGTTTGTTACGAGAGAGATTCAATTGAAATTCCATTAAATGTTTTATGCAAAGGGTGGACTAGCTGATGCAGATTTCTTTATAGAGTCCATATAGTTGATTTTTGTAAAGACTTGAAAATTCCATATAATTTTATCTTACTTAAATTGGATTATTACGAGTCTATAAAAATTGATAGAATTTAATTACATGGCCCATTTTCTTATAAAGAAAATATGAACTTTTTCTAATGTGCGCTCAGTAACTGTGCGGTTATCATTTTCTAATTTTTGAACCAGTGCTCGGAATTGAAATTTGAGGACACCATTTATTCTTTAATACTGAGATTCTCTTAAAGGAGGATTCTCATCGACTATAGTTGGTTAAGATAAAAAGATAATTTTCAGACATTAAAAATAATAATAAAATATTATGTAATTGATATTTTATTTTTCTCCAGCTGTTGTGAAACGGTGGTGGGACCACTATGTGGTCAAGCCATTTAATGGCTAGAATTTTTGTTTTTGTATCCTCGATGTAGGAATATTAAATGAAATTCATAAATGAACTGCATTAATGTTTTGAAACTCATTTTCCTCTTAATTATATTTAATTGATGCTTGGGGTGGTATTTTGGCATGGAATAGTGGATCCTTAGATGGAGTGTTACGACTTATTCCACCGAAAAATAAAGGCAATTGGGACAACAACATTAGAGGGGTCGAATTGGGATTGATGAATGACATTGGCTTCATCAATGTGTGGATTCTCCATCCACCACGGTGATGACCCCAATGTGATCATGATAGGGGGATTTTTCATGGGTTGATTCCTTGTGTAGAAGAAGAATAAATTGTTACCCGCTGGTTACGATGCTAACACCGAGGGTACGGGCCAAAAAAACAATGCCCGGACCCTCCACTACTTCGATCTTGTCGTGCACTTTGTGGGACAAGTTTCCAACATGAATGAACCTTGACTACAGGAGTCAAATAATGATGAAGACAACCCAGGAGGCCTATAGGTGCAAGAGGAGTGGAAATGGAGCACCAGATCTCACCCGGTAGCCCATGGATGATCTTTTGGTGCGACACCGACACAATGGCACTGGCCCGGTGGCACCAGCGTGGCAGTAGTGGTGACCAGCAGCACTGGTGTGGGGACACTGGTGACTAGAACCACGATGGACTTGAAATGGCGACTGAATCTCAGCATGACGCATGGGTGACGCATCACGCTGTGAGGAAGGGGTCACAGAATTGATGTAGTAGCATAGGGGACTCGCGCCCCACGGTTACTGTGTAACCCGTGGCTGCGCCATGTGGTGCTGTTGATTGAAGAGATGAAACACTCATTAAGTAGTTTGGGGATTTGGGTGTCCACCCAGCACGCGATCCCCTCCAACACACCAGTTGGTACGTAGACGGCGGGTCAGTCTGGTCTGCAGCCTAGCCCATCCCTGGCGGGGTGGGTCGGATTGGTTCGGGTCGTACCAAACCTAGACCCATACTGGCCTAATTTTTCTTGGAGTCAAATCATACAAACCATATTTTCGTTTGACGATCCTTCTATAGAAATAGGATCCTTAGAGAGAGATGGTACTTTTTAGATACTCTATATGTGTTTTGAAAAAATGGAGTATGACCGGGTTGGATAGTACCAGAATCCTATCGGTCCCTTGGCACTAAAATGATAATAACTCACTGATCGGGCATCCGGTTGACACACCTTATATTGCGTAGTAACCTTTAAGACATAAAGGTCCATTGGTTCACTCCTTCCTGGAACAATTTAGTAGTTGAGGCATCACTAATATCAATTGGAGTAGATACTACGGAACTCAAGAGCACTGAGTGCGGGGAATCATGTGGATGGTTGTAAATCGTAGAGCGACCCTATGTGAAAAATCATTATACAGACCATGTGTGGATCATAATTATAGGGAACCTATGTGGATTAGAATTATAGAGACCACGTGTGGATTTTCATTTTAGAGACCTTGTGTGGATCAACATTATAGCGACCCAGTGTGGATAATCATTATAGCGACCATGTGTAGATCAGAATTATAGAGACCCTGTGTGGATCAGCATTATAGAGACCCTGTGTGGATCAACATTATAGGGACACTATGTGGTTTAGCATTAATGTGACCCTGTCAGGATCAACATTATAACGACCTTGTGTGGATCAGTATTATAGCGACCATGTTTGGATCAGCAATATAATGACCTTGTGTGGATAAAAATCATAGATATCTTATGTGGATCATAATTCTAGAGACCCTGTGTGGATCATCATTATTGAGATCCTGTGAGGATCAGCATTCTAGAGACCATGTGTGTATCAGTTGTGTGAGACCTGAAGAGGACCAGCCTTAGAGTGGCCCATCGTGGATCAATGAAATACGACCCTATGTGGATCTGCAATAGAAAAGCATCTTTTTTGTTCAGTTGTCGAACATCCTAATAGAATAAAATGATATATCCTATGACTAATCATCTTTATCCCCAATCTCTGAATTTTATACCTTGTGTAAGATGATTCTTTACTGCGTTCATTGTGACTAAGATCATGATTTGAGATTTTGTTTTGTGGATTTCTGAGAGACATTCAGGTGTCTCAGGGTCCCTACTAGGTATTTTTATACAAACCCCTACATTGGCTTTGCCCGAACCATGTTGTGTCTTATAAAGATAACGGGAAACCACGAATGTGACTTAGGGATCTAGGACCAGATGATGGATGGAATTGACGGTTTATTTGGAGAGATGAAGGGAGATGTGGTACCTCCCCTTTAGGTAGGATATTTGGTGGAAAATTCCAGGAGTTGTTTACTATTTTCTATTATAGTTGAATCGTTCATTTGGGCTTCTATTCCGACCCAATTACTTTTTGTACACACTTTTACTACTACAGTTATACTTCACACTTTCATCTTATTGTGTTCTTGGGATGTGTCGTTTTATAGACATAAATTAAATTAGTTCCCTTTTAGGGATACAACTTTTCAGGGCTAGCTGTCAACCAATGTCCTATGGAAGGTGTGCTTGGGTTAGTCACAGCATGGGCCTGGCGGGATGGGTCATGACAAAGTGGTATCAGAGGAGTCGGTTCTACTAAATAACATTGAATCCTATATTTCCATGGGAGTAATAATGATTAGTGTTTTGAGTGTGGTTTACAGTTTGGGGAGTCCCGTCTTGGTGCGGTGGCTGACGTATCCAGACAATAGGAACCTAAATTCTGATTTCTGACATGGTGTACAAAAAAACTGATTGCACTTGTTTAGTAATTGTTTTACTTTTGATCTCGTTTGAGTATGATCACCAGGTATTAATTTATGATTATGGAACACTTGTTTATTTTCGATATGTCACCACAAAGATAGCTAGCCAGGATTCCAAAGAATGTACACAATGTTTTCCCACCGAGTGATGAGGTTTTGTTGTAGGGCCTTCTTACTGTGTTGTAACCTTCAGGTGGGGTACTAGTAGGACCACCACTCATAGGAAAACAGTTACCAGCAGCCCCACTAGTATACTGGGCATGATGACATAGCGTGTTGGATGATTTCCGAAGACATATGCCTATGAAGATTCAAGGCTAGACAGATCCTTAGGCAGATGAGAACTGGCTGTAGACTGTGGCATGAGTTTTTCTCCTAGTTGGGACTCCATCAGATCAGAGTGTAATCTTAGCTACTAGCCTCTTCCAAGGAATAATAGGGAGAATGTGGAGCTTGACGCACCAATTACACGATGAAGAAACACTAACATGGTTGGACTTCGAGACCCTATTTTGGGTGGAGTTCATACTAGTGACTTTATACTCAGTACATATCCAGAGGCTGCTACACATACAGAAGGTCGACCAATCAGTGGCCAAGTACTCGGTGACATTTACTGACCTCTCATGATACTCCACCGAAGAATTACTTGACCCATTTTTCAATTCCTAAACCATTGAGCAGGGTCTTCAGTGGAAGATCAGAGTTTCTATGATATCTCATCATATCATGATGTAGGCTAGAGTGTTCGAGTAGGAATTATTGGTGGATAGATTTTTAGCTGAGAAAGCACCGAAGTTGATAGGAACCACCAGAATAAAGGTAGTCGAGACATCTACATTAGGTATTAGGTAGATAACATAGTGGTCCATGTAGGCCAGACCTTCTGGAGGGCGACCACATGATGTATGGTCGGAGGTGTAGAGCACACGAGGAATATGTGGTCAGCAGGGAAGCAAGTTGTGCTTCACATGCAGTATGTAGGGAAAAATGGATATCGACTACTAGACCTGTCATACCAATGATCCGCATATGATCGGTGGACTACCGAGTCAGCAGCTGAGGTTCAAGCATTGGGGGTCTGTAGGGTTGTGTACAGGGTGGAGGAGAAGATCGTGCAATAGTTGGTGGAGAATGGTATGAGGTTCTACCACCACGACCCCTAGGTGGTCCACCCCGACCTCATGGAGCATGCATACATAGAAGAGCTCAGATTTAGGAAGCTAAGGCCAATGAACATGATTCTCCAGAGTTGATTAAAGGTATGATCTGTGTATATTCCCCCTAGCATCAATTCTTATAGACATGGGTTCCAGTCACTCTTTTATTTCCCAGACACTCATTCGATGCTCAGAGATTCTAAAGGAGCCTATTGCTAGATCATTATAATTAGAGACTCCAACAAGAGATGATTTTACAATTACACAATAGTGCAGATAGTGTGATCTCATTATAGGAGGTTATATTTTTTGTTAGGATCTCTTAGTAGAAGCCTCAAGGCCTTACGACGTCATCTTGGTTATGGATTTTCCATCTACATTACATTTTAGATCGATAGTTTAGGTGCAAAGTCTGGTGTTTCCACGAGTATGGTATAATGTTTTCCTTTACCGGTGATAAGGTAAAATTTTTAGCAAACAATGTACTTACTTGGATGAGGGTAAAACTGATCACTAATAAGTTATCTATCCTTACCCTTTTAGATGTTTATGTGAGGAGTCTGAGTTTTCTTTTAGTGGTGGAGTAGTATGTTGATGTCTTTCCAGAAGATGTTTCATGACTACCTCCTCACAGAGTGTAATAATTCTAAATTGATCTATACCTTGGGACAACACTGATATCTACACCAACATATTTAATGGAACCTGTGGATCTTTGTGAGTTGTGGGTACATTTGGCGGACTTGAAGGTAAAGGGGTTCATAAGGACTAGTGTTTCTCTATGGGCATCCCGGCTTTTGTTCGTCAAGAATGTGGATAGGAGTCTGAGGCTTTTTTTGGAAAATTAAAACCTAATACCGGTGACCGTGAGGAATATATATCTACTTCTGAGAATTTTTTATCTCTTTGACCAGTTAAAGGGATCTCAATAGTTTACAAATATAGACCTTAGATCATGCTCTCAACAGATTAGGGTATGATATGAGGACATACCGAAGACAACCTTAAGATGTCGGTATGGCCATTACGAGTTATTAGTGATTCCCTTCGGCATTACTAATTCTCCGGAAGTGTTCAAGGGGCTCATGAACAGAATCTTCCAGACATACCATGATAACATCATGGTAGCCCTTATTGACAAAATCTTGATATACTCAGCGTTAAGGGTAGAGCATGCCATGCACCTACAAATAGTTAGGAATACTCTTCAAGAGAACCGTCATTCTAGTAATCTTGAGAAGTTCTAGATCTAGATATGGAATTTACAATTCCTGGGGAATGTTATCTCAGAGGCAAGAGTTGCAGTAAATCCATTGAAAATATAGTTAGTTATTCCTTAGGAGACACCTAGGAGTGTTATAGAGGTAAATAGATTTCTTGGATTGGATGGAAACTACCGGATCTTCATACTAGGATTTTCTAGGGTAGAGACAATGTTGTCAGCTTTGAAGAACTGGGGGATGCCATTATTGTGGATGGAGAAGTACCAATAGTGTTTCCAAGAGCTGAGGCAGAGATTGACAAGTACAACCATCCGGAGGATACCAGAAGAGGGTGTTGGGTATGTAGTCTACTACAATGCATTATGGACTAGACTAGGTTGTTTCCATATAAAGGGGTGAGCAGTGATTGCCTATGGCCCATGGAAGTTAAGTCAAATCGAGAAGAACTATGCTACCCATAACCTGGAGTTAGAAATCATGGTGTTCGCACTAAAGATGTCGCTTCATTACTTGATGGGTGAATGGTTAACAATTTACTCAGATCACAAGAGTCTCAGGTATATCTTCTCACAGGAAGACCTAATCCTGAGATAGTGGCAAGGGCTGGAGATCCTCTAGGACTATGACTTTGAGATAGTCTACACTCATAAGAAGGGTAAAGTATTAGCATTAACACTAATAAGGATATCTGGTCTACATTTGATGAGTGAGGAGACATAGCATCTATCTATGTTGCAGATATCCATTGTTGATAGTGATATAGAAGCATACCATTATTATATGAAATTTACTCTCCCACTCTTTTGGAGAGTCCAGGAGGCACATCTTGGGGACATAGACACCAGGCCGTACATGCTCATATATCCTCAAGACATGATCCTGATAGATTTTCAGAAGGTGGGGAACACATCGTTCTCTTTAGAAGAATTCACTATAGTACCCGTGATGTGTCAAGAAGATGTATTGTGGGAGTTACATGCATCACATTTTGCGTTATATCCTGGGGTGGAAAAGATGTACAAGGACCTCCGACATTCGTACTGGTATCCAAGGATGAAGAAAGTGATGGCATATTTTGTATCCCAATGCCTCACATGTCAGCAAGTGATGGTCGACTATCATGTACCTATGGGATAAGCTCATCTACATGAGGTACTAGAGTAGAAGTGGGATGGTATCTCTATAAACATCATGACAGGGGTACCTAATATGTCTAGGGGCCACAATTCCATCTTGTTGATCGTTGACCGACTCACCACATAGGCCCACTTACTACCCATCCGAGAGAAGGGATCAGTAGAGAGATTGGGACGTCTCAACATATATAATATTGTAAAATTTCATGGGTTTCCATCGATGATCATCTTAGATCCCGATCCTCATTTTACTTCCCATTTCGGGAAAGGTTTACAAGATGATTTTAGGACTCATCTACGCTTGAGAACTCCCTTTCATCCTCAGATAGATGGTTATATGGAGTGGACCATTTAGACATTCGAGGACATGTTTCGTGATAGTGTACTTGATTTTGGCTATAGTTGGGAGGACCACCTACCATCGGTGAAGTTCACATAAAACCATAATTATCACACCACCATAGACATGGATCTATTTGAGGGCATGTATGGGTGACCTTGCAGATCACCTATATGCTGTAAAAATTCATGAGAGTAAGAACTTATGGGTCCAGAGTTGGTACAGGCTACCACAGAAAAAGTGCAGATCATCCATGAGCAGATGAAAACTACACAGAGCCAGTAGAAGTCTTATGTTGATAGGAGACGAAGACCCTTAGAGTTTTAGGAGGAAGACCATTTCTTATTGTGGGTATCACCTTGAAGAGGATTGCAAAGATTTGGATGGGGGTGGAAAGATATCTCCATGGATGATCGGATCTTTCCAGATCCACCATAGAGTAGGCGAGGTGGTGTACTATCTATCTCTTCCACCACCGATTCACCGGGTGCATAATGTTTTTCCATGTGTTTAAATTGAAGTGGTACGTTCATGATTCATCTCATGATATCTACTTGGGTGACCTAGAAATAGATGATGGAGTGACATTTGTAGATTTCCCAGTGGAGATAGAGGATTAATAAGAGAAGGTACTTCATGGGCGATCAATTTCTCTAGTGTTAGTTCGTTGGAAGCACAATAATATCTAGGAGAGAACATGGGTGTAAGAGGCTTAGAATCATGTTTAGTACACACATTTGTTCCACTATTTTTATTGTAGACTTAGGGGATGGAATGCCCTATGTTTTGAAGATCATACAGACCCAAAAATTCCAAGTAATTTTTTTCAATTTATTTTTGATTATTACAAGTCTGCAAAAATTGATGGAACCAATATGATGGTGAAGGTAGCAGTAGGCACTTGCTAGCCACAAAAGAGGGAGACTCCGCTCGACCCTACGACAGACCTGAAGGTATCACTGAAACTCGTCTGGCTACGTTGGCGAGGATGCATGCCATGGGGAAGGTGTTGTGGAATTGAATCTGTGCCGGAGAATGACCAATGCACCTTGGTTCATGAAAACCACAACGGGCACCGCTAATTGATGATTCGTATGGCTCTTTGAGTTGTTAGGGGAGTCGGCCGGCCACACAGATGACGAGATGCACCAGCGCACTGGGCCACACCAAGTCGTTGTGTCAGGTCGTCCTGCTGCTCGTCCCAGCTAGGGTAGTTTGGTATGGTTAGCGGCCTAGTGGGTTGAGCCTACCACGTCCCAGTCCGACCTGGTAGGCTAGGCCGATTCAGTATAGGATGGGTCAATCTTGGACCGGGTCATGTCAACTGGAACTGGGTCGGTTCGGCCTAAGCCAGGTCGGTTCGATTGGGTCGGACCAGGCCCAGACCCATTTGGGCCCAGTTTCACTTAATGAGCTGTATCGTGTGAACTAGATGTCCTTTTGATGAATCGTCTATAGCACTGCTATCCTTGGAGAGAGATGAACCTTCTAAGATACACCACCTGAGTTTTGGAAAAAATTGGAGTACAGCTGGGTTGGATCATTTTTTAATCCAACCAGGTCCTCGGTACTAAAATTCCAATAACTCACAAACCGTGCATCTAGTTGACGCGCCATCTATTGTGTTGAAACCCTTATGACATGATAGTCCTTTGGGTTACTTCTTCATGGGTATTATTCGCAGTTGAGGCATGATCGATATCCAGAGGAGCAGATTCTATAGAACCCAAGTTTATAGAGTGCGGGGAATCCGGTGGCTTGCTGTTAATTGTAGAGCAACCCTATATGGATCAACATTATATTGACCCTTCGTGGGTCAGAATTATAGAGACCCTATGTGGATCATAATTATAGAGACTACATGAGGATCAATATTATAGATAACCTAAGTGGATCATAACTATACCAACCCTGGGTGGATCATCATTATAGTGACCCTTTGTGGACCAACGTTAAAAAAACCTTGTGTGGATCAACATTATAGTGATCATGTGTGGATAAAATTATAGCGACCCTATGTAGATCAGCATTATAACGACCCAATTTAGATCATCATTATAGCAACCCTATATGGATCCAAATTATAGAGACCCTGTGTAGATCAACATTCTAGCTTGTGTGGATCAGTAGTGCACCAACTGATGAGTACTAGCCTTAGAGAGGCCCATCGTGGATCAGCAACATACGTCCCTATGTGGATCTTTAATAGAGAAACATATTCATGGTCATGTTTTGGAACATATTAATGGACTATTTTAATATTTGTTTACAACTTTCTATTGTAGATGTATGTTTTAGTAGGTCTTGTATTCCGTCTCTTTTAAGTTCAATACACACTTTAACTACTATAGTTTTACATTGTGGTTGCATTTTGTTGTGATTTGGGGATGTATGTTTTTAGAGACATAAAGGAAATTCCTTCCCTTTTTAAGTATATTCATTTCCGGTGCTAGTATCCACACCCTGCACTATGGAATACGGGCTTGGGTTAGTCACGACATTGGCCCCAGGGGAAATGATGTGATAATTTGGGATCAATTGGGGACTCCAATAGAGACGAGTGTAAAGATGGAAGCATATGTTTTGTGGGGACTAGTAAACAACTAGTGAGAAATCACAGTTCAATCCTAGTAATATGATTGTATTCTATAGAACGTCTAATAATTAATGTTTTAGGAACACATATATCTGAAGAAATTGAGACCACATCAGGATTCGGATTTTGAGAAGTTAATGCAGGGAACTATGTTAGTGATGGAATACATGTGAATCTTCTTAGACAAGCAATGATTTTTCCCAACAGTGGAATTTGAGGAGGTCACCATGGATATATATTTTTAGGATGGACATAGACATGAGATTACATCCTATGATAACATATACCATTTAAATTTGTTTTAGAAGTGCTGGATTAGGCCCTTACATCAGAAGAAAACATTAGGGAGGCTTCAGGTGGTGTAAATGTGGTTCTAGTTTGACAGATTAATTGTGAGTATTTTGAGGGTATGAAGTTTTATTTTGGAAATCATTCCCAAATTTTAGTGTGTAGAGTAGTATAAAGATGGGATTTCCCTCTTAAATGGGTGACCATGAGTTTTTATATCAGTGTGAAGAGATGGTACACATGTGGGCTTAGTTCTCCTTGCCACCAGTTGATTATTGAGACTGTGGTGGAATGGTGAATGTGTAGTGGTTTTGTAGGAACCCTTGAAATTTTGTCACAGATTGAGGATTGAGTACAATACTGAGTGAAAGAAGGGTGTTGATTAAACCATACCCGGTATGCAGTTGGAGGTCTATCATCGACACTTATAGAGGTGGAGGGAATAATACTCAATGATGAGAGAGTTTATACAATCAGGGTAGTGCATCAATGGGGTTTTAGACTGGGGCCTAAGGTAGAGAGGTAGTTTGACTACATGTGTTTAAATTGACACCCAAAGGAGATGAAGCTGGAATATCGATATTTTATAGTAATATTCTTATGTATTCTATGCTTTCTAGTTCATTATTTGATACATGTTACAAAAAATCTTTTATATTCACTTAGTTTGTGGTTTTATTGGTTCTAATAATGGATCATATGAGAAAGATAATATTGATTGATACACTAATAGGGTTGCACGTGGAAAATATCATGCAATGTAAAGGGTTTGTGCTTGAGGTTAGTGGGTACCATTTCATATGAGACATGTTTCAAGTTGAGATTTTGAGTTTTGATCTGATTTTGGGTATGGATTAGCTAGTGTCATTCCAAATCCATATTGATTGTTAATATCATAGGGTAACATTAATGTCCATTGAGGGAGACATTTTTGTACCTCTTGGTGATTCAGATTTTTGGGACAGACATGTTGGGCCTAATTATCAGTAATTGGGTGAAATCACGGTTCAAGTGGATTTATCACACTTAATGACGAGGGAGTGGAGAATTTTGTCTTTCCTACTACAATATAATAGTTATTGAATGTGTTTCCTATGGAATTATTGGGGCTAACACATGAAAGGGATATAGATTTCATAAAATTGTAGATTTTGGGAGTAGAACTAGCTTCCATTAAACCATATATAATTGCACTAGAAGAGATCTAGAACCATAAAACATAGTTAGAGGAACTGGAGAACAATGGGTTTATTTATCCATTTCAATCACCTTGGGGATATCCTATGTTTTTTTCATTATAGTTAATGGATCCTTATGACTGTGTGTCGATTATAAGAAGATGAATCAGATGATAGATATGAAATGATACTATCTTCCTCAAACTGATCATCTTTTTGACTATCTAAAAGCCATAGTACTATTCTACAAGATTTATTTGAGTTCAGGGTATCATTTGGTAAATGTGGTACCTCCTAATATATTTTTCACCTTCTTGAAGAGTAGGTATGAGTAGTATGAATTTTTTGTTATGTATTTTGGCTTAAACCACATACCAGTAGTGTTTACAGACCAGATGAACCAAATAATTCATCTATATCTTGACCGATATGATTCTTTCCTTTTGGATAACATCTTAGTGTACTCCATAGATTGTGATATTATTTCAAACATCTAAACATTTTCCTGAGTACAATGGGAGAGAATATGATATATTCCACGATATCCAAATTTAATTTCTAGATAAACAAGGTTAATTTATGAGGGAACATCATATTTGATGAAGGAGTGTCCATAAACCTAGAGAAAGTGCATGAAGTTGTGTATTGGGATCATCCCAAGACCTTTTCTGATGTTTTATATCATCATGATTTGGAAAGCTATTACTGAAAAGTAATTAAATACTTTTTGTGGAAGCACCACTGTCAGGCATAACAAATAAGGGAATCATGTTTTAGTTGTATGGGTGTTGTAATAATGCATTTGAGGAATTACAGACATTGTTGGAAGTAACACCGATTCTGATCCTACCTTATCCATGTAGGAAATATTCCTTCTTTTGTGAGGTGTCTGTTTTTTTTCTTGGGGTGGCATTGATTCAGGAAGATTGGGTTGTGTTGTTTGAGTCATGAAAGTTTAAACTTCATGAAATAAATTACCATACACAAGATATTGATTTGGCCTTGGTGGGTCATTCCATAATTTTTAGCGGCATTACTTGGTTGGTTTGCAGTTTATGGGGTATAATGATCCTAAAATACGGATGTACATCTTATCCCACCATGATTTGAATCTTCTTTGATGAATATGGGTTAGATACATGAAATGTATTGTCATTAAGATGGATTAATAACAAGTAAAGGTAAACAATGTTTGAGATGATTGGATTTACAAGACTCGAAATTAAGCGGTTTAGGAATCATGTTTGAAGTGGAAGATGATTGTGTTGTATAATGAGATGCATCTTGAGTTATAATATTTCAATGGGAATAAGACCATTGTATCCATGGAAGTTGAGTCCTCACATCTGAGATATATTATGGATATTAAGAATAAGGATCCATAACATGTGGCTTTGAGGGAAGGTTTTCAAATTGGAGAGTCACCTTCTAGTTTAACCGTTGGAGATGATGAGATCGTTTCAGTTCATTGATGTGTGGTTGTGCCAATATGTATGATAGAAGAGTTGTTGTGTTATTTTCATTCATAAAATTAGGAATTTCATATTTGGTTGAATAGTTTTTATCCTAATTTTAATGGGATGTAATAGTGTGTAGGGATAAAGAAAGTGGTTGCAGGTTTCTAAGCATGATATGATACCTTCCCGTAGGTAAAGGTTGAGAATAATTAACTTGGAGGTTTTTTTGTAACCATTTCCAATACCAGAATATAAATGGGATGATGAAATTATAGTTTTTTGTACATATTCTAATGATTCCTCAAATAAATGATTTAATCATTGTATTTGTTGATCATTTGGATAATGTAACTATATTCATTCCAATTTGTGAAACATTCAACATGGATAAATTCATTGAGTTGTATGTTTAAAAGGTACTGAGATTGCTTGGGGTACCACCGAATATAGTAATAGATCATGATCCATGCATCATGTCACAATTTCCAAAGGGATAAATAGTGAGTTTGGTTCCCATTTGTTATTGAGTACAACCATTCACCCATATAAATATGGAAAATTTGAGCATAAAATTCAAATACTTGAGGAAATGTTGAGGGCTTATATCCTTGGATTTTTGGTGGATTTTGGAAAAATAATATAGCTCCTTTTTATTTTTCCTATAATAATATAATTATGTTATGAATCAAATGGAACCATTTGAGGTTCTCTTTAGTATACCGTGTAGATCTCTATTCTATTGGATGGAATCTGTTGAATAAAAATCCCTGGGACCAAGTCTCATTCAATTGACGTTGGAAAATTATCATTTGATTCAAAAACATATGGAAATTTCTCAGTGCATACATAATTCATATGCAGATCGATGTCATAGAAAACACTAATTTGTGGTGGTTGGTCATGTGTTTCATTGGGTTTCACCAATTTTAGGTCACTATAGAATTTCAAAAGATGGAAATTTGGTAACCGGGTACATTAGGCAATTTATGATTGTAAAGAGGATCAGACTAGTGGCAGACCAATTGGTTCTTCCACATGGGTATAGTTGTATGCATTATTTTTTTCCCATTTCATAGCTTAATTAGTGGTATTATTTCCCATATAATGTTATTCAGATTTAGTTTGTTTAGTGTTTGGTTGATGGGTCCTTTGAGGATCATCTTGTTCATATTATGGACCATAGTAAGAATGAATTTTCATAAAATATTATACCCTTGGTTCAATTTTTGTGGAACAATGGTAACATACATGAAGAATATTAGGAGACGAATTTAGATATACATGTTCAGTTTCCCAATATCCTTACCTTAGAAGCTCAATTATTCATGGAAGCATGGCTCGAGGACAAAAAATTATATAGTGCGTAGGCTGTATGATCCCAAATTTTATTGAGGTATGTCAATATTTAAATTTTCATATAAACCATGAAAATTTTGTTGAATAATATTTTTACAAATTGAATGAAGATTCATGGGGTGTATCGGGGGTTTGAGACATGGAAGAAAGGGTATGTTTTCTATATTTTTACTATTTTATGGTTGGCACATAATTAAGAGTAACCATCCTCTCAAACCATGCTTGTAAGGAGGACGGGTGCATAGTTATGTAAACTGTGCATGGAGGAAAGACAAACCGTGCAGATATGGATAGATTAATTCTGTACGGTAAGGATAAGGTGTTTCAAACCATGCATAATCCTTATGTATTCATGCGACATGGATCAATCTTGGATTAAGGATGGTGCATGATTGGAACATGGATTTCGAAATTGTGAAACCCACAAAAATTTGGTTTTTAACATTATAACCCTTGTGATTTTAATAGTTTCCTCTTATTATCCTAACAATTCTTTATTATACCTCTTCAGTGACTATCTAATATGACTAAGGATTCCCAAGAGTCCACCTTCTCTAATTCTAGTCCATTTCAAGTGGAGTTGGATTAAAATAGAATCTTTGGGTATGTCTAATGATTCGCATGGATTTATTTTTTGAATTAGGGATTGTGGATTAGTTATTCTTCTTAAAAGGACCTAATACACTATTTTTACAGTTGAACTGGTCTTTTGGATTTGATGTGTCCTTGAATATATATATAAGTCTAATGTTATAAAATTATTCATCTATATATTCAAGGTAGGTGGTCAATAATTTATATCCCATATTCATGAAGTTGATTTGTGAATCTGTGGTTGGGTCAATTTTTTTCTATTGTTCTGTTGTTGATGAATTTTAATGGATATGAAAATATTGTGGGATTAAAGGTGAATTTAAATCTTCATGATCCACATGGGATGCATTGAGGCTAATTATACAACTTTATGTCCACCCATGGGGTATCCAACATTTTTCAACATGCAAAAATTGTAATGACATGCATATAATTGGAATGTGATAAAGTATATCCCATGATGGGAATGTTGATGTTATAGTTGAGAAAACAAGGAAATATCGATAGTTGTGTTTATATTTTTTGAATAGCCTATGGAGTAATTTGGATTAATATAGAATGGGTTGGATAAAATGTAGTGATTGTGATAAATTACTTATAAACTGTAAATGAATTTCATTTGTGGGTTAATGTAGGTGAAATAATGAACATGTTTAATCGGTAAATACTTAAACTTTGTGGAATGTGTTAAATGGGTTAACGCAATTTAATTTTTCAATATGTTAAATAAGAAAATGTATTTTAATTATTTATTATGATAAATGGGTTAAATTATAGAAACAAAAATGGGTTTAATGGCCCATGTAAAGTAAAATATATGTGACATAATGGGTTTAGGATTGATGATGATTTATATTTTGCATGAAATAAAAATTTTATATGTTATGTGTATTTTTTGTATGGTCTCTGATATTGTATATTTGGAAAATGGATAAATAAAATTGTGTATATATAATGATATTTGTGGTGTATTTGACTTGAGGAACTATGCCTACATGTTAGGTTTGACAAACGCTCTAAACCCCAACACTATATTTCACAGGTTATTTAAGGGGATTGAGGTTCTATGCCCCTAAATGTTTTATTTGATGATACTACCTAAGACGAGGCTCCATGGTATGTTTAAAAGAATTATAATTAAAATTTTTATCCCTTCCGAGATAGGGATCATGACTTATTATCTTATGCATGAAAATTGACCGGCCTAGACCTTTTTTTAAATGACATAAATCCCTAACCCTAGGATAAAGTGAAGAATATATATTTGGTGATTAAAATGGTTAAAGTTAATATTTTCAAGTAATGAAACATGTGTTATCTTTTGTTTACCTTATAATTTATTTAGTTTTTTCATGCATTATCCATTTATATTATCTAAAATGTAGACACTATTGGTGGTGGACTACTGAGTTATACACACAACTTGCTTAGGCCACTATTGGATGCCTATTAAGTTTTCATGGTCACAAGATAGGATAGGGGAAAAGGCCCTAACTTGGGAGTTTTGTTGGGATTGGGCTGTGAATGGATGTGGATCTCAACATAGAGTTAGGACCAAATTTGGGGTTAATCTATTTTTCTTATTTTTTTTATTCACTTTGGGAACTGTTATCAACACATGGTTTAATAATTATTGGTTGTGTTTTTACCCTATTTAAGAATTGTTGTTAATTAATTTTTATATGTATTTTTTATTATTTCTTTTATAAATTATATTTTCATTTTTTTATTACTCTGGTAAAGAGGTTATTATCTCCCCACATGATAAATTTGACCCTCACTACTTCTTAGAAAGCTCTGTAAAATTTGGTGGTGCACTTGAAGTCATGTGGATACATAACTTTGGGAATTGGTTAGTGTATTCGGGGCCTATGATATTACATAGGGTCTCAAATTTCTGATCTGAGACTCCATTAAATATATATTCAATTTTTCATGAAAAACATCATGCATGGGAAATAAAATATTTTTAATATATTAATAATATATTTTTTTCTCACTTGTCCTTGAAATCACACGCTGGCTCAGCACTAGGTTCTAGATATATTACATAATATATTTCACAGTCTTACAATTAAAAATAGAGTCTCAAAATTATTCCCTAATTAAAATAATTTTATCACCTGAATATCAAAAACTATGAAAAATTCTATAGATACTGATATTTCTTAAGGATCTCCTGCTCTATGGAGGTCTGGTGCATGATCCCATGCTTCCCCAAAACATGAAATGACATAATGTTGTATCCATGGATGATCTTCTCCAGTTGGTCCCCAATCACCACCATGTACTCCATAAAGGCATTTATATCCTCAATGTACATCTCTCCCTTGTTGAATATGTTCACTGGATCATTCATTTATCTCCTAACCTACAACACATGGAAGACATCATGAACCTGCTCTAACTATAGGGAAATGAATATGCAATAATAAAACTTTAGAATACTTTGGAGTATCTTTATTGGCACGTTGAACCTCAGGGATAACATACCTCTTTAAATTAATCTCTTCAATACCCTTTAAGAAGAGAATCATCATAAAAACTAATCTCCCAAATAAAACTCCAAGAGCTCATGATAGAAATTTGTATAATATTTTTTCATTCTCTAGGTGGTACTCATTCAATCAAGGATCTCCTTGAACTTATTAGTTGTTATGTTCTCCATCTATACACAATGGAAGATGACTCATTGATCTATTTAGAACATATGGGATACATACATGGCCTCCAATATAGGGGCATAAAGTGTGTGATGTTGATAGTAGAGTGATATATATTATTATAGGTAAACTATTGAAATGGTTAATAATCCCCTCTTATTCGGTTGAATTCGAACAAATAATCCCTCAATATATCCTATAACAAAAGGGTAGTTCCCTATATCATCACATATATATAGGGAGAAAATATTTACCCATCTAGAATTGGGTCCTAATTATATCTTGAACGAATATCGAAAACTAGGGTGTGAACCATACATCATTGTTAAATACAACAATCAAGGGAATCCCAGGAAGGCATATGATCTACCACATATACAATTTCCCCAAAAACTCTACCAAACACATCTTAATGAGGTAAAGGATGAGAAATGACTTGTTATATTAGGGAAATATCACCCAAATGTTATGGTGGACTCTCATTATCTGTGGAATACCATTCACAATGTTCAAGAGTACTTCATCTCATTTCAACTATTTCATCTGATGATGTAGTAGAAAGCCTTTCAAAACGTGTTTACTAACCTTAAGCTACTAACATGTTAAACCCTGGTAGAAAAACATGGAAACACAATACCTCATTCCTTTATACGAAATTTATAGTTGAAGTTCCCTAAACAACTTCCATACAAATAGATGTATAGCCAAAGGTGATATGTAAAACTCCCTCATCACCTAAAATCTCTCCACAACTTGATCCATTATCCAACTATGGAAAAGGATAACGTAATTACCTCTTTTAAGGATTCCATATATTTAATCTATTATAGATATCTATTTATTTATAACCTCATAATCATTGTATCTAAACTAAACATCCCTTATACATTTGAGAAGAGATGGTGTCTACCCCATCGACTGAATATACGCTACAACCCTCTAAAATGCCAAGTTCGGCTAATAAGATTCAATATTGTCATCTGAATCTTATATAATATAATAATGGAAAATCTAACTGATTGAATATGACAAAATTTTTCCCTTCATTGGAGTAGAAACTATCTCAAAATCATAGTCTAGTAGGAACTCCAACCAGTTCTTCTATCAAATATTTATATATCCTTGAAAAAAGGCACACCTAGTAAAATGAGTGTCAATGTAAAAACCTAGAAGATGGTTCCTCTCAATTCTAAAATAAATGCCTATAGTTTACTAATTTATAAATGTTAAAGGATTTATTCTAAAATTATTACAACTCTAATAATGTTTAAAACCCACTAAATGGTATCACTAGGAACTTATAACATCCATAGTGTCTTCAGAAAGAAAATTATATTATATCCTAATCCAAATGAAGATATTATAATTTCATATCTTGATGTAAAAAAACTAATAACTAGATTTACCCAATCCACTAGTAGAATATCTCAATAATTCTCAGGAGTTGATAATCATCCTTATGTCAACTGGTTTATGTGACACAAATTAACAACAAACCTCAAGAACCCATTCGCCTCCCATGAAAAGAACTATAGGTTTCCCATGGGGACACATTGGGTCTTAAAAAACCCCATTATATAGAGACTCAAAACATCACCTTCAGTTTATAAATCTCAATAGGTTTCATATGATACATATTGAAAAAATCTGGTGTGATCCCTATTGAAAATACTACTAGAAACCATACACTCCATGAGGAGGTAAACCTGATACGTTTCATTGACAGAATTCATTTTACTCCACCGCCAATGGTGGGAAAAGGAACATATAATCAACTACATCAAATGTATTACTATCTAACATGTATGAATTTGTTATTAACAACATTCAAATGTCCTCATTCTTCCCTATCATGGACCACTCTTTGTCAAATGAGGAAAAATTCATTCAAAATAAAAAAATAGATACAATAATAGGTAGTAACCAACTAATCATACTTGGTATGAAACCAATATATTCTAAAGAAAAAATCATAGGGTCTCACAACCACAACAAAGATATTCCAGTCAAGGTTCTCTCTGTCACCTCTAGAATTCAGGTCACATATTTAGTAGTAGCGTGTGTCCATTGATCCTCTATATTGGATCCTTAAACACAAAGACTGTTTAAAAATTCCTTAATAGTATCAGTAGGTGTCTAATAGGGTATATGATCAAGGATGAAGGGGCATTTGACTCTTTCTGAAAGCTACTACTATGGTAGTGAAGAAACTTGTCAGTCCACAAACATCCCTTCATACTTCTGTGAGCTCTAACATCATGGAACTAATTATTTATGCTTCACACCGATTTACTAAAATAATGGATTAATATAGAACCCTAGCACAAAAAAACCTTAAAAATTTTTAAGGAACAAATCCACTATAAAACCCAAAATATTTTTCAATGTTTTAGAATCAATTTTATCTTTTTTATCAACTCAAATAAAATATTTAAAATGTGTAAAATATTATATTTATAAAGGGTTATATTTTAAAATGTAGTAAAATTAAATTTTTGAAAAATACTATGTTTTATTTAGAAAGTAGAATTTATTCTTTTATAATGCCTATCAAATTTATTCCATTAGTGTCAAAAAAATATTAAATATATAATATATTATGGTTATTAAAACCATTCATATAACGTGGTTTTTTGACCTATTGAGATAAAATTATTATTGTACATTAAAAAATATTAATAAAAAGTAATTAAATTATTTTCAAATTTCTATTACATTAATATATAACAAAATGATTAATTTAAAATAATTGTGGAAATAATATTTTTACAATTAAAATTTATATTATTCATAAATTCCATTCAATCATATTGGTAGAAAATATAATAATATTTTAATATCAATATTAATAGTATATTTTTTTCTGGCTAAACATTTCTATGTATATAATGAAATATATTAAAGGGACTATGTATTGTGTGTAACTCAAAACAATCATAGTGTTTAATGTACATAAATCTAATATATGTGTTTCTTGTAGTTAAATATTGACTTGGTGTCCTATATAATGAATGAAAAACGTTGTTCTTTAGTTATAAATAATCTATATTAAGTGTTGTGTGAAATAATGTTTAAAATTATTTGTATGTGCCTGATTTAAGGGAGACCACTCGATAGTGTTTTCCTTTTTACATTAACATAAATGCCACTCCTCTCCATATATAAATGGGTACTCACACCCCTCACTTGATCATAAATCTCAAAACAAATTGGCTAATTAAAAAACTAAATAAATAATATCCCAATGTCACTTATATTGACCTAGAACCCTCATATATATTTTTATTACATTATTATATAATAAAATAACTATCATAAATATTATATGACTTTTTTATGTCAATTGTTTCAGTTATAATCACACACACTCTCATCAAATGGGATACCTAATCATTTTTTGTGTGTATGGAGGACTACCACCTTCTGAACCAATGTAACTGATTCTTTTATTTTTAACTTTCAACATTGGAAATAATGATGGACTATATTATTTATATGATATATATAAATATTTTATTTATTTATTTGAATACATTTAATATATAAAACATAACATCATTCATTCCATTTCTTGTAAATATGATAACATTTTTTTAGATGTGGGGTCTTTAACATTCTCTATGCAATGTAATTTGTTCACACATTACATTGAATGTATTATTGTCATACCCGTTTTTTTAGTCCTTTAATTTATTTTTATTTCTCTTGGCGTCGGGTGATTTTGAGTAAGTGGGAGTGAGTCCCAGTTTATATTTTTAATGTTGGGATGAGTTTATGGTTGGAGATGGTGCGCAAACACCGTATGCTTAAGACGCGTAGATCGCTTTGGCACGTGCTATCCTCTTCGGTACGTGCAGCCCGCTTGCAGCCCGCTTGGATACCGTACGGCGTGCGAATACCGCACGGTCATCCCATTTTAATGTTATGTGTGTAGATATATGTATATGTAAGTTTATATTTTTTTTTATATGTGAATATATATGCGTATCTACGTTGTATGTGTTTATGTTCTAACGTTGTGTGTAAATATATGTACAGTATGTGTATTGATGTTTATAGGTGTATATATATATACACATATGTTTGCAAATAAATATGTTTTAATATTATATTATTATGCGTATACATGTTTATATGTAGGTTCATACAATTTTATATATTTATATATATTATATATATGTTTATATATATATATTTATATATGTATTTATGTTTATATATGTTTATATATATATTTTTATATATGTATATGGGGTTAGAATAAAAATGATTTATTATTATTGTTTTTAATTGATTATTATTATTATTATTATTATTATTTGTTATTTGGGTATGATTATTATTATTAAAGTTAAATTATTGTTAATATTAATTATATTATAATTTTTATAAAAAAACCCTAACTACCCGATCCCACCCCCTCCCCCCCTCTCTCCCCGTCTCTCCCCCCCCCTCTGGTTCAGCCAGCTCGCGCCGCCCCCGACCCCACCCCTCTGCGAGACCCCGACCCCGGTCGCCTCCCCCTTTCCGACTGCCTCTAGCCGCGTCGGCACTCCCTGCGTGCGACCTCGCCTCCAGCCGCGTCGCCACCCCTCTACGCGTGACCCCGCCTCCAGCTGCCTCTCGTCCGTAGCCATCCACCGCCGCCCGCCTTTGTCTGTGCCGGCCGCCCCAACCATGCCGGTGCCGCCGCCTCCCCTTGCCCTCAGCTCTGCCGCGCGCCACCCTCCCCCTTTTCCCTCCGGCTAGCCGCCGTGCACAGCCCCCCTTCCGGCCGACCCGCCTGCTCCGGCCAAAACCGCTTGCTCCGGCCAAAACCGCCTGCTCCGGCCGACCCCTCCTCTCTCGATCTGTTCAGCAGCCCCAACCACCGCGTGACCCCCTGGCCGAGCTCTTTCCGCTCGTGACCCCATCTCTCGAGCTCCTCTCTGGCTTGGTTCTCCATCGGATTTTGGGTCTGATCCTTCAATGTATAGGTTCTTAAATTCCTTCTTTGTGGGTTAATTTTATTTTAGAGGTTTTCTTATTTTTGAGTTGTCATAAATTTATTTTGGGTGTTTAATCAATATAGCACATTGTTTAATTAGTTTTCATGCTACGTAATTGTTCTTGATTGAGTTTTAGAATGTATTTCATTTTTTGGGGGTATTTTCAAGTGATGTTAGTGTTTTTTTTGTGAAAACCCATTTCAATCTGTTTGTCAGTTTTTGTAAACTGTGCAGTTGGTTTATTATATTGTGCACGGGCTGCATATTCTGTTTTGACTATTGAGTGATGTGTGATTGGCTTTGGAAGAGGTTTTTGGGTGGGCTTTGTGTTCAATATCTCATGACACTGTTTGGAGTTGTTTCATAAAATTTCTTATGTGGGTCATTAAATCTTTTAATGGGATTTTGATTATAGATTGAGTTGCGGACCCCTGAGGTCTTTATCTGGTCCAGAGTCGGCTTTACCTGAGTTGTTAATTTAGTAATGCTTTGCTGATTGCTTTGCAGGATATATATAAATATACCTATTGTGTATAGGTATATAGATATATATATATATATATGCAGATATGTATATATATATATATATATATACGTATGCACTTCATGGTCGCGTGCGCTCTGGGCATGGGTTAACCGAGGTTGTGCTTTTGGTCTGCGGAGCGACTTTTCTCCTTCCGTTAAGGCTCTACCTTTTTCACGCGTCTCGAGGTAGGTGTTTCCTACCATTTCCCTTTTAGATTCAAACCTTGAGCACTTGAATATTTTCAATTAATCTTTTTATATCATTTTCATATCTATCGTATTTATGAAATGTATCTGGCTTAGTTATTTTGCTGTTTTAAATTTCTGAAAGTGGATTTTAATGTTTGGTTATATGAAATGCATAGGTTCTTGGTAAAGTAGAAAAATTGCTTTGTGATGTGTTTGGTTGCAACTGTTAGTGAATGTGTTTTGGAAATGAAAAAGAAAGATTGCTTTGGTGTGCTTGCTTAACAAAAAGACGAACCAGTAGTTGTTTTAGAAAAGATTTGTAAATTGTGGTTGGTCCGAAAGATACATTTGTTTTTATAAAGTGTTGTGAAAAAAGATTGAGTTTGGTTTAAATTCTAAAGTGTTTTATGAAAGATGTTTTTTTAGGGGTTTCTTCTAAAAACTAAATGTTCTATTGGATGTTGGCACATCCATGGGAGCACTAGGTGATCACATGGACGTGCCACCAAATGAAGATGACACATTAAAGCTATGTTTTCTTAAAAAAAATTTTCAAAGAAAATAATGTGTTGTTTTAGAGGGAATTGAAGGAAGCTAGCCCAATTGGCTTTTGGTGTGAGTCAGATGGTCATTTTGATTAAAGTCATGTTTGGCTCTTCCAACTCAATTGTAATATCTGTGTTGACTCCTTGAGAAGGATGTGTTTTCACTGACTCTTGAAAAAAATGGATGTCCCCGATTGACAGCTAAACTCTTTCACGAAATGTTTTGAAACTGCGCATGTTGTGAAGGCCCGGTTGGAACCTTATTGAATGTGAAGGAACTTTTGATGTGTGCATTATTGTTGGGCATCTCTACAGGGGGACTTCCCTTTAGGGATGTCGTGTAGTGGTGTCCGTGTAAGGGTTTTGAAAGTGCGGTGAAATGAGTCATGTGTGCGAGGGCCTCCCACTTACACAGTATTACTAAAACCACCATGGGTTCCTGGTCGTCTTGTTGATTATCGAGTGAAGGTTGCTTTCTAACCCTAATTAGACGGGTTAGTACCCCCTGGAGTCATGGACAGGCGAGGAGGGATGTGCCACTGGTTGGCTATTAGGGCGGCCAGTTGGTTATTGACTATGGAGTACCACGCCGGCGGGTAGTCTGAACCCGAGTACGTCCAGGGGTTTTCTAGGGATGTTTAGGATCGCCCATGGTTACTGCTTACTTCTACTTGTTTACTTTTACTTTCACTTAGTTTCCAGTATTTACTTATCACATGTTCATCTTTTGCATAAGGTGATAAACATAGATTTAAAATCCAGTTATTTAGAAATTCATTGTTTTGTGAAAAACTAGTTGTGGCGTGTGTTGGTTTTGAAATGGTAAATTAGGATCATTTTTCCTTTAAAATTTGAAAACCTATTTTCTATCTTTGTATGTGCAAACAAGTGTTTTGGGATTGTTTCTGGAAATTGGTCTTGGTTGGTTTCTGTGGTTACTTTGGCATCCCAACTGAGCATTTTAAATGCTCATGCCTATATTATCATTTCAGTTGCAGGCTTCCCTTGCTCAGGTTTTCTTGGCCGAGTTGCTCGTCATGGGAGCTAGGTTGGCCTTTGTTGGGAGGTGACCAAAGGGTCACATGGAGGTACGTCTACTATTCGGTTTCTTTCCTTTCCGCTCCTAGAGTTTAGTACTTTCTTTTTGTTTATTATTATTTACTTTTTTATCTTTTTGGGCCAAATCATTCCAAATGTTAAAACTTTGATGCCCGATAGTAGTTGTCATCTCGGGGGGATCGGGAATGCCCCTCGGGACTTGTCGCGGACCGGATCGGGTGACCGGTTCAGGGTCGACCCGGGATGGTTCGTGACAAAATGGTATCAAATGGAGGTTCTTGTTATTTGGGATGTCTGGTAGAAGGAGATTAGGATTTTCGGGGCTCAGGAGGTAGGTTACGGGTCGGTGCCTGATCACCACCGCTCGTGATGAGACCTGAGTTACCAGGGTTAGTCCAGGAGTTGAGTTTTTTTGTCTTTGGTTATTTTGGATTGAGGGGTGAAAATGGAAGCGAATCGGTTCACATTGCAGCCTCACATGGGGTGGTTACCCATGTGGAGTCCAAGTTCCCAGTTTAAGGCCCTCTTAGTGTTATGCCTTACCTGGGGCATGGCTCACCACCATGTCGCCGAGTTAAGTGTAGACACTAGTCCCTCATTCTGATGGTTTATAGTTGTTTGTATTTTGTTTTAAACTCGACATGTGTGTGTGTGTGTTGAAAATGAAAGTGATTTTGAAATGAAAAAAGGGGTTTCTTCCAATTTGTTTTTGAAATTAGTAGAGTAGGTTTTTAAAGAGAAAGTGTTTTGGTTTGGAACAATATGGTATTTGTTTGGGTTTGGTAAGGAAAGAAGTGTTTGAACCTTAGCACTCCTTATGGAAGGGTCAAATATGCGTGGGTATGCATAAAGAGAGCGTAGGGGCACTTGTTTGCAGATGGTGTGAGCGAGATTGAATGAATGCACATGTGACGGTTCATAAGATGCCATAGGTGAGTTTTAATTTTTTTAAAGAAATGATGGTTTTAGGAAGTGATTTATGCTTGTGTTTTTATATGTTTGACTTATGGGCCATTTGACCTAGACTTGTGTTGTTTCCTTTATTGAATTTTGGCTTAAATCTAGTTTCGATGATGTTTCTCATGTTGTCATGAGTATGCCGCCCAGGAAGGTTGTTAAGGTTGCTAATGAGTCATGCCCAATTTCCAGTTCTTCTGCATGTTACCTATCGATCAAAGTAATCAAAGTCTGTAGGGGTAGTTGTTTGGTTGTGGAATTTGAGTGGGTATTCAGGTTGTTGGGAACTCCTAGGGTTGTTGGGGTGCGTGTCGTCTCAAGTTTATATGAGTGTCCAGTTTTGGACTAGTAAAGATGAGATGTCTCATTGTCGTTGGAGTTTTGGGTGTGATTAACGGTGGTCGGCATCCACGAGGGTTCCCCACCTGGCAAGGAGTGTGGTCTAGTAGAACCTGTCTCCAAAAAACCATCCTTGTCGGTACCGTCTCATAGTTCGTCGGACCGCTCTCTTGTGTGCCACCAGTATGGCCTGTCCAGACATTCTAAGTCGCCTTGCCGCATCCCTTCGAAGTCTTTCTACCATGCGGTTGTTCAATCCACCGGGGAGAGTTCTATAAGAAGCGTCGCTCGTGAAGGATTTAGAGACCAGGAGATGAAAATGCCTGACAGTGAGGCAGGAGATGCTTCAGTCATCAGGGCCCCAGCCACAGGTCTTGGGGTGAAGCTCACGCACAGTCAGGAGTTGCCGAGGGTGTGTAGAACCTCGCTTCAGATTGTGTTTTCAACTTTTTGAAAGGAGATACCGAAAGTTTCCTTGTTCTGTTCTATTCATCGATGTAAGATCACCTTTGTTGTGGTCGCGCGATGAACTTATTCTACCGCAGTCTAAGGGGTCTTATATGTTCTCAATGTGTTCTCAAAATCATTCGGTTTTCATTGAAGGGTGTTGGGCCCGCGAATGAATGGGTCATTCTAATTTTGAGTTGGGTCTCAATTTTGTGCGTTAGTGGGGGATGTTTGGTTTCATGAAATTAATGTGCGGTGTTTCTTGGTCCTTTGTGAGTCTGGGCTAGAAATTCCCTAGTCTCTGGTTGCGGTGAGGGTTCTCTTTGGTCGGTGCGTGAGGGGTTGAGTTAGTTCCTTATCCTCGAGTTGTTGGGTCATTTCGTAGCAAGCTTGCTGTTTAAGTCTCTGAGTGTTGTTCAGTCTATGTGGAAAAAGTAACTGGGTTTGGTTTGGGAGTTCTCGTGTTGCCCCCCCTCCGGGGTGGGGTGTTCGAGTTTCAAGGTCTCTGTGTTAGTATATTTCTGTGGTGGGGAGAACCCTCCCGTGTTCTCCCCTCAACCTCGGACAATGTTTGTACTTTAGTTGGTCAGGTGTGACTTGTGATGGTAATGGTCACCCCGAGCCTCTTAGTTTCTTCTGGTTTTTCCTGGGCACAGACTCGAGTTAAGATAACTATTGGCTTGGTGACTTTCTGGGGGCAGAAAGTGTTTGTGGTGGGGAGAATTGTCATACCCGTTTTTTAGTCCTTTTATTTATTTTTATTTCTCTTAGCGTCAGGTGATTTTGAGTAAATGCCAGTGAGTCCTGGTTTATATTTTTAATGTTGGGATGAGTTTATGGTTGGAGATGGTGCGCGAACATCGTACGATTAAGACGCGCAGATCGCTTGGGCACATGCTATCCTCTTGGGTACATGGAGCCCGCTTGCAGTCCGATTGGATACCGTACGGTGTGCAAATATCGCACGGTCATCCCGTTTTAATGTTATGTGTGTAGATATATGTATATGTAAGTTTATATTTTTTTTATATGTGAATATATATGCGTATCTACGTTGTATATGTTTATGTTCTAACGTTGTGTGTAAATATATGTAATGTATGTGTATATATATATATATATACACACACATATGTTTTCAAATAAATATGTTTTAATGTTATATTATTTTGCGTATACATGTTTATATGTAGGTTCATACAAGTTTATATGTTTATATATCTTATATATATGTTTATATATATATATGTATATATATATTTATGTTTATATAGGTTTATATATATATTTTTATATATGTATATGGGGTTAGAATAATAATTATTTATTATTATTGTTTTTAATTGATTATTATTATTATTATTATTATTATTATTGTTTATTTGGGTATGATTATTATTATTAAAGTTAAATTATTGTTACTATTAATTATATTATAATTATTATAAAAAAACCCCTAACTACCTGATCCCGCCCCCTCTCCCCCTCTATCCTTGTCTCTCCCCCCCCCTCTGGTTCAGCCGGCTCGTGCCGCCCCCCACCCCACCCCTCCGTGAGACCCCGACCCCGGTCGCCTCCCCCTTGCCGACTGCCTCCAGCCACATCGCCACCCCCTGCGTGCGACCTCGCCTCCTGCTGCGTCGCCGCCCCCTGCGCACGACGCCGCCTCCAGCCGCCTCTCGTCCGTAGCCATCCACTGTCGCCCGCCTTTGTCTGCGCCGGCCGCCCCGACCATGCTGGTGCTGCCGCCTCCCCTTGCCCTCAGCTCTGCCACATGCCACCCTCCCCCTTTTCCCTCCAACTAGTCGCCGTGCACAGCCCCCCTTCCAGCCGACCCGCCTGCTCCGACCAAAATCGCCTGCTCCGGCCAAAACCGCCTGCTCCGGCCGACCCCTCCTCTCTCGCTCCGTTCAGCAGCCCCAACCACCGCATGACCCCCTGGCCGAGCTCTTTCCGCTCGTGACCCCATCTCCCGAGCTCCTCTCTGTCTTGGTTCTTCATCGGATTTTGGGTCCGATCCTTCAATGTATGGGTTCTTAAATTCTTTCTTTGTGGGTTAATTTTATTTTAGAGGTTTTATTATTTTTGAGTTGTCATCAATTTATTTTGGGTGTTCAATCAATATAGCACATTGTTTAATTAGTTTTCATGCTGCGTAATTGTTCTTGATTGATTTTTAGAATGTATTTCATTTGTTGGTAGTATTTTCAAGTGATGTTAGTGTTTTTTTTGTGAAAACCCATTTCAAACTGTTTGTCAGTTTTTGCAAACTGTGCAGTTGGTTTATTATACTGTGCACGGGCTGCATATTCTGTTTTGAGTATTGAGTGATGTGCGTTTGGCTTTGGAAGAGGTTTTTGGGTGGGCTTTGTGTTCAATATCTCATGACACTGTTTGGAGTTGTTTAAAAAAAAATAATTATATGGGTCATTAAATCTTTTAATGGGATTTTGACTTTAGATTGAGTTACAGACCACTGAGGTCTTTATCTGGTCGAGAGTCGGCTTTACCTGAGTTGTTAATTTAGTAATGCTTTGCTTCTTGCTTTGCAGGATATATATAAATATACCTATGGTGTATAGGTATATAATTATATATATATATATATATATATATATATATGCAGATAGGTATATATATATATATATATATATATATATATACGTATGCACTTCAAGGTCGCGTGCGCTCTGGGCATGGGTTAACCGAGGTTGTGCTTTTGGTCTGCGGAGCGTCTTTTCTCCTTCCGTTAAGGCTCTACCTTTTTCGCACGTGTCGAGGTAGGTGTTTCCAACCATTTCCCTTTTAGATTCAAACCTTGAGCACTTGAATATTTTCAATTAATCTTTTTGTATCATTTGCATATCTATCGTATTTATGAAAAGTATCTGGCTTAGTTATGTTTCTGTTTTAAATTTCTGAAAGTGGCTTTTAATGTTTGGTTATATGAAATGCATAGGTTCTTGGTAAAGTAGAAAAATTGATTTGTGACGTGTTTGGTTGAAACTGTTAGTGAATGTGTTTTGGAAATGAAAAAGAATGATTTCTTTGGTGTGTTTGCTTAACAAAAAGACGAACCAGTAGTTGTTTTAGAAAAGATTTGGAAATTGTGGTTGGTCCGAAAGATACATTTGTTTTTATAAAGTGTTGTTAAAAAAATTGAGTTTGGTTCAAATGCTAAAGTGTTTTATGAAATATGTTTTTTTATGGGTTTCTTCTAAAAACTAAATGTGCCATTGGATGTTGGAACATACATGGGAGCACTAGGTGATCACATGGATGTGCCTCCAAATAAAGATGACACATTAAAGCTATGTTTTCTTAAAACAAATTTTCAAGGAAAATAATGTGTTGTTTTAGAGGGAATTGAAGGAAGCTGGCCCGGTTGACTTTTGGTGTGAGTCAGATGGTCATTTTGCTTAAAGGCATGTTTGGATCTTCCAACTCAATTGTAATATCTTTGTTGACTCCTTGAGAAGGATGTGTTTTCACTGAGTCTTGAAAAAAAATGGATGTCCCCGATTGACAGCTAAACTCATTCACGAAATGTTTTGAAATTGCGCATGTTGTGAAGGCCCGGTTGGCACCTTATTGAATATTAAGGAACTATTGATGTGTGCATGCTTGTTGGGCATCTCTACAGGGGGACTTCCCTTTAGGGTTGTCATGTAGTGGTGTCCGTGTAAGGGGTTGGCATGTGCGGTGAGATGAGTCAATTGTGCGAGGGCCTCCCACTTACACAGTATTACTAAAACCACCATGGGTTACTGGGCGTCTTGTAGATTATCGAGTGAAGGTTGCTTGATAACCCTAATTATATGGGTTAGTACCCCCTGGAGTCATGGACAGGCCAGGAGGGATGTGCCACTAGTTGGCTATTAGGGCGGCCAGTTGGTTATTGACTATGGAGTACCACGCCGGTGGGTAGTCTCAAACCGAGTACGTCCAGGGGTTTTCTATGGATGTTTAGAATCGCCCATGGTTATTTCTTACTTCTACTTGTTTACTTTTACTTTCACTTGGTTTCCAGTATTTACTTATCACATGTTCGTCTTTTTCATAAGGTGATAAACATAGATTTGAAATCCAGTTATTTAGAAATTCATTGTTTTGTGAAAAACTGGTTGTGGCGTGTGTTGGTTTTGAAATGGTAAATTAGGATCATTTTTTCCTTTAAAATGTGAAAACCTATTTTCTATATTTGTATGTGAAAACTAGTGTTTTGGGATTGTTTCTAGAAATTGGTCTTGGTTTGTTTCTGTGGTTACTTTGGCATCCCTACTGAGCATTTTTAATGCTCACGCCTATATTATCATTTCAGTTGCAGGCTTCCCTTTCTCAGGATTTCTTGGCCGAGTTTCTCGTCATGGGAGCAAGGTTGGCCTTAGTTGAGAGGTGACCAAAGGGTCACATGGAAGTACGTCTGCTATTCGGTTTCTTTTCATTCCTCTCCTAGAGTTTAGTTATTTCGTTTTGTTTATTCTTATTTACTTGTTAATATTTTTGGGCCAAATCGTTCCCAATGTTAAAACATTGATGCCCGACACTAGTTGTCATCCCGGGGGGATCGGGAATGCCCCTCGGGACTTGTCGCAGACCGGCTCGGGTGACAGGTTCAGGGTCGACCCGGGCTGGTTCGTGACAATTATGCATGGGTTTAGTAAAAATATATGATATAAATGAAATACATATTCTACCTGAATGTTAATATATATATAAATATAATAAATTTAATTTCTAAATTTATATAATATAAGGGAAAAAACTTTCATGCATATATACAACATATCATCTCAATGAATAGTGTATTCTATTTCATATTTCTATATTTTATAAATTATTAGAAATATTTTTATAATGAAAACATATGATATTTAAATCATGTTTTTAATTCCATAAATAATTTAATAATAATATTTTATGTATGTTCTTTAATAAAAAGTAAAAAAATATATAAAAAACAAATCAGATATTAACTGAATCGTAACATTAATGTGAAATTGTAAACAAACCAGTATTTTAATTTCATGATAAAATCATATATTGTATTAAATAAATGAATATTTTTCATTGGTATATAAATAAAAAAATATATATTTATTATATAGGAATATTTATTGTGTATGGATAAAGTCAAGGATTAAGGTAAGGGTATTTCTAGTCACACCTATGATTTTTGCTGGACATAATACTTATTAACTACTCATTTATTTTGTGTTTTTTTATAAATTTATGAAGAATATATTCATTGATTATTATCCTAAAATTTATGTGTTTGTACATATCCCTTTTATTGTATCTATTTATTTGGTGTTATGGTTTCAAAAGTTACCAAATTGGTAAATTAATTTTCTCTCAAATTTTATTCGTTGAGATAGAAGTCATATTATACACTAGAATTATTCTATCAGGTCTATAAAATGACATTTGAAAAGTTATATCTTTAATTTCCGTATTTAATGATATTTTTTCATCATTAAATTATATTATTAGATAGGGATTATGATTCAATGGTAGCAAAGTGGTAACTGTTTATTGTTAAAATATAATCATTTATTTGGATTATTAATGATTACAATTCCATATATTAAATATTATGATCCATATCTCAATAATTATCAATTTTTATTATCCTATAGTTTTCATGATATCTTCATTTAATTGTACTATTTTTTTACTCTTTATTACTTATTATAATTACGGATGTGTTTTTTTAAATATGGACATGTTTATCTCTTCGTTCAAAAATCTGTTTAATTAAAAAACAATATTTTAATAAAAGATATTTAGTTTCTATTTTAGAAATAATTAGAAATAAAATTTATTCAATATTTTTTCCATAATACTTTATATTTTTCAAGGTTTTTTTAATGAAATTTTTTTCCCATGTATTTATTTATCAAAAATAATTTTTCCCTAAAGAAATGATATTTTACTAAAGAAACGTTACAAATTATACTTTTAAAATTATTTTCCATATATGATAAAATACATAGATATCATTTATGATTTATTGGGGATTGGATCCATGGAAATCATTATTATTATTATTATTTTAATGATTTATTTTTCAAATGATAATTTTCTTATAGAACCCATTTTGTATTCCATGGGATATACCATAATAAAATTCTTATGAAAAACACTTTATTTCATTGGTAATTATATGATGAAATTATTATGACGTCTATATCTTGTACACATGTTATTAGGGGATAATGTGTTTATAATATCTCTTTTATTTCATGTGTTAAGAAATTATATTTATTAAACCCATCTATTTTATAGATTATGATTTGTTGAGTGTTTTGTTATATCACATTACATGTATGTATGATTTATTTATATTAATTCTGGAAACTATATATCCATTAAAATAAATATGTATCGATAATTGTTTTATGAGATCAGATGGTACACAGGAGGGAATCCCAATTCAAAAAATAGATTATACATGATACGGAATCCCAAGCCCAAAATAAGTGGGTACAGGAGAAGGAATCTCATTCCTAAAACATGATGTTACATAGTAGGGAATCTCAAGAATGATAAAATATGGCACATGGGAGTGAATACCGAGCCCAAAAAAAGAGGTTCCACAAGAGGTGATCCCAAGACCTGTGTAATAGTGTATAGAGGAGGTCATATAATTCCAAAATTAATATGGTAAATGAGAGGGAATCCCAATATCAAATCATGGAGGTACATGGGAGGAAATCCATTGTCTGAAACATGATTGTACAGGGGAGGGAATCCCATTCTTGAAATAAGAGGGTACTTGGGAGGGCATCCCAGGCCAGAAATAAGAGGGTAGATAGGAGGAAATCTGATTCTCGAAATAGTAGAATATATGGGAGTGCATCCCAAGCTCAAAACCATAGGGGGTATAAGAGGAAATCCCCAGGCTGAATTAATAGAATACATGGGTTGGAACCCCAAGAAATAATTTGGTTAATTAGTGATTATCCCATGCCTAATATATTACAATGGTATTTGATGTCACCCTTGAAATTATATTTTCAATGATTATGTGTATTTTAAATTCCATTTCTTGTTCCTATACTATTCTCTCATAGATTATGATCTTGATTACCTTATGATTCATTTATTATGATCTTCCAATATTTATACCATGATGTTTTATTGGGATATTTTATTTATAGTGTATCATCAAATAATGTTAGTATCTTGTTTTTAATCCCCTACTCATGTTATTCTTACATATCTCCCTTGTTAACAAATTCTGAGAATCAGAGCTCACCCATTTTTTATTTTCCCATTTCATAGGTTATTAAAAAATGTATTATGTTGGTCTACTAAAATGGAAATATATTTGAGAGAGATGTTGAAGATAATTCACTATATTAGAAGATTATTTTTCCATGTTTTAATATATAGTAAACTATTATGGTCCTCAGACAAGTATTTTTTTGTAATGTGCTGAATATTCATGTAAAATTACTTAATATACATGTGTGTTAATATTGTTTATCTAAATTTGATATCAAATTAATGTTTTATAAACCTCTATAATGTATGATGATGGAATATTTGTGATATACCAAGGGATATTTTTAAGGTTATGTTTAGGGATGTGTCTATGAGTAAGACTATGGTGTCGTATATTTAAAAGTAGGTGTACTGATTTAGAAGTCCTATGAGTAATTTTTCATTATTACGTTATATTTTTCTATGAATTTTGTTTCCTTGCCTATTCATTTAGGGTTTAGTCAATGGTGGGAAATAGAAAGTGATTGGTTATCATTTAATGATTAATATGTGGAAAGTATTTGAATTATGAAAAAAAAATCATAATTGAAAATATCATAATGTGAATCAAGAAGGTGGTACCAGTATTTGTTGTACTACTAAATAAAAAGAGCCAACAAATAGTATTTGAATGTAATGGGATTTCATTACAGTATTTTTTACATTAAACAAAAGAAACATGATTATATCGAGTTTGAGGAACTTGAAGAAATGATTTATATTAATCATTCTAGGAAAGGGTTATTATGGAATAATTTGATGCATCCTGGGAAATGGATTAAGAATAATCATGGATTAATAATGTTTATAGGTTTTTCAATTCAATTATTATGTTATAAAAATCTGGAAATCAATAAGTATTTCTAAGATATTTTTTTCATTAATGATAGAAAAGTGTATACTGAATGGTGTTGATGACTTTTAAAAGTGATTTAATGGAAAGATGATGTTCATGGGAAACACATGATTAAGGGAGAGATAATACCTATTATGTTCCTTATGTAATTATAATAATTTATTTATAATGTTATGTTGCATTTGAATAATTAAATTGAATGGAAGTAGTTTTCCTGGAACTAACTCATGATTTATTGAAAAGTTTTTTATGTTGATATTGATATTGTTTACAACATTTTTTTATTTAAGGAATATATCAAACAAACATTGTAATAATTTATCATGAAATGTTTCAATAATTATTAATTTTAATTTAGTTTCTTACAATGTTTCAAGAGAACTCATGATAAAGTTGTTCACATGAATGGTTTATGAAAATAAAAACAGATATATTTTCATATATGTTAGATCAATACTAATCTATTTTCATGAAATATAGTAACCTTATTTCTAATGTTTTGGTGTTTTATATTTTAGAATGGTAATAATGTTTACAATTTAAATAATTTTCTTTATTAAAATTAATATTAGGTTTTAGATATTAAGGTATTATCTCACAATATGAGGATTTATGTATATAAGAAAACATGTTCTATCCTTTTATTGTAATAAATAAAAAAAATAAAATCACATATCTTTATACATTTGGATCACATGACCTACTAATGTGTTAAGAATGAAAATTTCTTTTTTATTTCATGTAATAAAAAATTATATAGAAATTTAACAATGGATAACAAAGGGTTATGGTTTTTTGGAAATCATGTAATTATATATTCTCATGAAAATACTTCTCATTTAGGAAAAAAGAGTCTTGAAAAAAATATCTTATTATCATTATTTTCAATGAAATCAATAACTGTTTTCAATATTATTATGTTTATGGTTTTGTGGTTATTAAATTTCATTGGATTACCCACTTTATTGTGATTAGCGATTTTCATAACCCTTAATGATCACATATTATATTCTTCTATTTCCATGTATTAAATTTCCACTTATTTTTTCTTATGTAGAAACCTAAGCATGAGTTATATTTGGTAACCATTACATTTTTTATCTTTCCCTTTTTAAGAAATGTTTTATTATTAATTTACATAATATGGGTTTCTATTTTAGTAATGTTAATGAATTAACCCATTTATATTATTTATGAATTCCAAGGGAGAAATTCATTTTAATGATGAATAATGTAATTCTTGAAGGTTTTGTGAAATTTTTTCGAATAAAGATTATTTTATTTTTTGTTAATTTTCATTTCAAAAAACACTGAATACTGATTTTTTATACAAAAACATTAACATTTTCTTATGTCATATGAAACACCATGTAAATAATTCACTAAAAAGAATAATAATATTATCTTTGGATATAGACAACACTATTCTTGGATTATATTACACACAATACAGAGTCTATTTGATATCGTCTGTTACACATAAGGATGAGTTTTACACAATTACAATATACTATTAATATTGTTATACATATATTATTATACTTACCACCATGACATAAGAATGGATTTTATAAATAAGAGTATCTAAATTGTGATAATATTATTTACACATGTATTCAAAATTAATCTTTGGTTTTTAATGAATGTATTAACTATTTAAAAATAAAAAGTTATTTTTCTAAGAAAACTATTTTCAAATTTACAATCATAAGTTATATCAATAAATAAACAAAAAAAATTTACTTATTGGTTTAATTAAAATATATATATTATATATTCATTACATTTTCTACGTTACCTAATAGATTTTATATGAATAATATTAGAATAAATAAAAATTTATAAAGAAAAAGATGCATTATTCATAAATTTATTTTTACAACCATTTTATAGAAACCCATTTAAAATACCATTTTTTACACTTGTTTGCTTATTTTCCACAAAAAAGCTTTATTTTTGAAATTTGGATACCAGAATATTTGTTGGGGGACATTTTTAATTTTTAAAATATGTTTCATATTATGATTCATAGTGAACAACCTAGAATTTTAATTCAAAATTGACTGGTCAAATTATTTATTTATATAGATAGTTTTTATATCAATTTTGTCTTTATGTATAACTAGATAAATTATAGATAAATTAATCATATTTATGTAATTTTAGTAAATTTCACATTTAAAAGGTTTATAAAAAAATTTCAAACTTTTGGATGTTTTCACTTTAAAACTTATCATCTCATGTCATTCATCGAATTAATTTTAAATTAATTTTTTCCACAAATGTTACTATAATTTAAAAAAATAGATTCCATATTTTTAATTATTATAATTAATAATTTCATTTTTGTTCAACAAATTTTAAAAAACGAAGTATTTGTGAATGCAATTATAATTATTTACAATAATTATGGTAAAAATATATTTACTTGATCGGTAATCATTACACATAAAAAACTAAAAAACCTAGAAAAATTTTCAAAATATTTTTTGTATAGATACTCCGATAGGATTACCAATTTTATCAAATAATAAAAATTATTCTAGGATCATGATGAAAGGAAGACATATCAATAGTGTTTTCCTTTTTATATTGTAACGAATGTCACTACCCCTCAACTATAAAAGGGAACCCACACCCCTCACATCCTCAATCCTCTCAGCCCACATTGAATCGTCCAAAACTACATGAATAAGCTCTAAATTCCATCCTCTCAACATATAATTCTCACTTGGGTCATTAATCCAACTACAAAATCCATTTTTTTCTAACTAAATGTAGTTTCCAAAACAATAATTAACAAACTTCCACAAGATCATTTTTTTATTTTCACTCTTAAACCCCAAAGTTATTCATATTTCATGATTATATTATATCCTAATGACAATACATATAATTATATTTAGTTATATTTAGTTTTTAACAAACACAGACATAAACTTCAATCAAATGGTATATGTTATCATTTTTGGTTTGTACAATAGACCACTGCCTTGCGAACCAATGTCACTCATTCTTCCATTTCTACAAAGAGTGGTTGGAAATAATGATGAAATATATTATTTTGTGATATATATGATATTAATTATGTAATTATTATTTGGGAATTATTATATAAAATATACCTTTATTCTTTCCATTTTTATAATAATGAAAGATTTTTTTGTGGACATGTGGACTACCACCTCCTCAAAGTGATGTGATTCATTCAAATATTACATGGAATGTATTAAGGATGGTTTTACTAAATATATAGGTTATATTTGAGATAATTATTCAACTTAAAATTTAATATATATATATATATATATATATATATCAATTATTTTCATCCTTTCAATAACACAATAAAAATGAAACAACATTTTTGCATATGTACGACCTACCATCTCAATGAATAGTTCCTTCAATTTCACATTTAAAAATGATATAGAATAGGGTAAATATTTATATAAAACATACATATTATAATTAAATCATGTTTAAAAATATTTAAATAATTATATAATTACCAAATTAATAAGATCACGATTAACATATCATAACAACTACAAATTACTGAAGCGGATATTACCTGAATCATACATTAACATAGAATTTTTTATAAAAGGGTAATATAAATTCATAATAAATTAAATTTTGGTATGATATATAAGAATATTGTTATTTTCTTTATTTACCATAAATTTATGTTTATTATATAGTGGGTTTGAATAGGTATGAATAAAGGAAAGATTTATGGTAACGGGATTTCTAGACAAACATATATTTCATCAAGGATTATGACTTATCTGACACTATATTTTTTTATGTGGTGTATATAATTCACATTATTATATTATATAATTCTTATCCATAAAAATATGGGTATTTACATATCCATTTAATATATCTCTTTCATGGTTCTTAAGGTTTAAAAGGTACCATATATATAATATAATTTTGTCTCAATTTTCATTCAATGAGACACATGTATTTTTATGAATTTTTGTTCTTATCGAATGATTATACACTTATATTTTAAATTATTTTTCATTTAAATCCTTGTTTTCCTGATATTTTGTGCTTCATTTAATGTTTTTATTTTATGGGTGTTATGATTAAATGTTTCCAAAGTGGTACTGGTTTATTTCTACAATCTCATATTTTAAAAGAATATCTTAAGATTATGCTTCCATAAATGAGATATTACGATCCAACTCTCTAGATTCTTCATGATTATTCATATAATATGGTTCCCCATGATATTTACATGTTCTAGTAAATTTTATCAACTCTTTGCTACATAAAATAATTAAGAAATCGTTTTTATGAAAATATGACGCTACTTGGATCATCGGTAAAGAAATTTATTTATTAAAAAACTATGAAGCCTATTGTTTCATTTTTGTTATTCCCTCACATGTACCATATTATTTCAGCCGTATGATTCCATCCCATGTACCCTCTTATTTTAGTAGTGGGATACAGTCCCATTTACCCTCTTGTTTTAGGATTTGAATTATTTATCCTCATGGTCTCAATGAATGATGGTGAATCCATCAATGAGACCATTGTAGCTTGAATACATTTAGTATGGAATTATAACCATGAATATCAGGTGATGTATACCTCCAAATCTCATGATATGCACACAAATTCTTCAAATTATCATCCATCACCAAAAGATCCATCCACAAATCAGTATCAAATGTTATATCTACATGAACGATTAGAGATTGGTCTATAGGATTATCAATTGGATAAAACACCACCTTATAACCATCTTGCAGAATGTTGTTCTCATGACTAACCCCCTTCAAGGAGGTCAGATAACTAATCATGTCATACTATCCTATATGTTTCAGAAACCACACCAACATTCATTATGGAATCAAACTGAAATTAATCAACAAGTACCACGGTTATGTGAGAATATATATGTGAGGATATGGTTTATGAAGGAAAGTAAAATTTACCAATCTAATTTGATGCATAAAATAATTTTCCATGAAATCAATGTAGTATTAGTAAGATTTTTTATAGAGGTAATTTGGATCTTTTGGGAAGGAATACCTTGACTTCCAGACCAATAGTGGGTCTCCTATACTAAATGTAGAACTCAAAACAAATTGATATGGTTGGAATAATATATTATCCAATCCTGATAAGGGGAAAAATTATAAACATTGTCTCATGTTCAAACCACCATTGATACCAATATGTCACAACCCGAACCAATGGGTCCCTCACATCCCATATATGGCTAAGTAGAAACTACCACAAGCCTGCCACCATAGGCTAGGGGATTGGGACATGTGTGGAAAGAAATAACTACAACAAGAAGCCTTTTCCAGAAATACCAATACCCATGAACAAAATCACTATTATGAGAAACTTCAGATAAAAATAATAAAATACAGTGACATCTATATTAGAATCCTCACATGTAATATCCTCTAAGGAATACAAAATTGTGCTATTATGTAATATGAAAAATAATGTTAACAACACATTCCCAACCAGAAATTATTTCCCAAACTAAAATTCCATGAAAAAAAATTATGATGGAAAAAAATCTATACCTCCATGCCTTGGAAACCATACATGTTCAATATAACTCTTATTTTCCTATTATCCTCTAAAATCCCTGATGATATTTAAATCTACTATATTATACATGACACATGTTAGAAAATCCCATAAAAGTTTGAGTATATACAGACCCAGTAGGACACCTTCTAATCCAAAGAGAGATAAACGAGGACAATATATAAGTTTCTAGATCAACCCAAAAAAAGATGAAAAAACCAATAAAAAATTATATATTCTCATATATGATTACATGAAAATAGATAAAGGGCATCTCCATCTCACCACCCATCCAGGGATGAGAATTCTGCAAATAGCTATAATGCTTCACCCCTGATTCCCATCAAATCACATTCTTTTCCAAATAATTCATGAGGGGCTCCCACATGCAGGAATGATATAGATGATGCATCTTTATATCTATCCATATAATAATAATGTATCACCCCAAGTGAAACAAGGTATTGTAATCTCTATGGATAGAGGACTTACACCCTTTTGAGAAAGGGGATCATCTCCCTTGTATCTACCTAATGAGTATGGAGGACCCAAACCCTCATGCAATTGGGGAGTACCATATCCATGGATATAAAACATATTCCTTGGTGATATATAGTAGTTATAAATTTTTTTGGTATAATAAGTATGTAAGATCCACCCTTTGGTGTAGTAGTGGAGTAATGTCTCTATAGATGGGGTACCCACTACATAGTCTGACAGGGGTATTTCTACCTCTATATTATTATAATGAGTATGTATGACCAATCCAATGGTGGGATAGTTGATTAAAATCACTATACATAGAATACAATTTCCCTTGAGTGACAATGATTTGTTTCCTTACTAGATATAAAATGAGTATTGATGACCGAATCTCTGGTGTGATAGGGATGTACTGTCTCATTGGATTGAGAATCCTCCCCCTAGAATGATAAGAGGTGTCTATTTCGGTATCTATATAATGCGTTTGAGGGAAACATGCCCCGGTGTAATAATAGAATACTACCTTCATATATAGAGGAATCATTCCTTGGCGTGATAGGGGTGTTCCTCTTATGTATGTGAACCCTCTGATGATCCTGCTTGATAAATTTAATTATCAATAATTTCCAAAATAAAAGTAACACAGGAATAATCTCATATGATATATCAAAAGTAAATAATAATTCTACCATCATGTTCTATGTATAAAAACTCTTAGGATATGATACTTGTGGTCCTAAATATGGGTATAAATTAATGGGATACAAGAGGTAAAAATATCACAATGATGTTTGTAGCATATAAGGGTGTTTATATAGTATGTAACCTTGTGATACCTCCTATTAATGTCTATTATATTACAAGTATTTCATGATATGTTGTCATACATGACATGTAATGGTACTATAAATGTTTCTTATCTTCACAAGAAAGAACCACGTGCTCCTGGCCACGTACCTGACTGTGTTCAGATATCGATTAGTGTCGATGTACTCTTAGAGTTCACAATGTATCCACCCACAAGGGGTCATAGGTTTCTGTAGAAAGTACACATATTGGCTACCAAAGTAGGATCTCAGGGTGTCTATCCTAGCCACATTGTGTATGATCTTTTCCTTCCCCAAAACCATAGCTGATGTTATTTTGTTTTGCTACATAGTGTGTGTTTGTAATACAAAATGATATGTAGTTGTAATTTCCATTGAATTATTGATTTGACTATAGATCATATTGATTGGGGATACTCATAATTTGGAATAAATCATTATCTGAACCTACAATGACGACTAACATTAGGTATCTACATAATATAACTTACTATTATGATTCAATTGTGGACTTAGAGTTCTAATTTGGGACAAATTTCATGATATATTCCATTTTTATTATAAAATCAAGTGTGTTTGTTATAATATTTACATAATATATTCTAAAAATTAATTCCAGGCTCACCATACTGTGGAATCTCATATCGCCTCAAGGCCTTGATCTAAATATATATTTTTTAATAAATATCGTATAATTAAAAGAAAGAGTATCTAAGATCAATTTTCTAATCATGCTTTTCTTCTTATCTTCTTTTCTACTTGTATGATGTTAAGTTTTTTTCATATCTAGTTATTTATTTTTATTTTGTCACTATAGAAAAATGAAACCATCTAATTGTTTAGTGGAATTATGTTATAGAATGATATGAAATCTTGAAGATAACCCCACATACCTTTATTATGATTATAAATTCACCTTTTTCATACATGGTGAGTGTTTCGACATCAGATCAAATTAATTAGGTTATGGATATTTAAGGGATCATTAAGAATCATGGATGGATTATATGGTGTTAATTATTGATGATTGATGATATATTTATGCATTAAAGTATGTTTTCATATTTAGACATCAATATATGTGATAAAACATACTATAAATGAATTTCAAATTTATGTTCACGTATTGTAACACAATTTAACGTATTTTATGCAATTTGAATTGAGTTTATATGAAATACTAGTTATCACATAAACCCCATAGATATTTCAATAGTATAAATTTTGAAATTTTATTTACATAGTATTCCATGAAGTTTTAAATTTTTATAAGAACTATGTTGACATAATCATTACATGATTTCATATGATAAAATTTAATTTCATTTATAAGACCTTGATTGGAATGTCATTAAATCGCGATAAAGAGGAATAAATAGTTTCATCTAATATATATACTATTTTGGATTAAATTTAATATGATATTCAAAGAATTATGATCTTTTGACCCACCCCTTCACTATTATACACATCTAAATTATTTTTTACTGTTATTTGAGAAAAATAATGGTCATTCACTATTGTTTTGGGGTTATTATATTGAAGGAGTCTTTGGGGGGTGATAAGAAAATTGATTTTAAAAAATTAATTAATTATTTATGATTTTAAATTATGTGGAAATAATATAAATATATATGTATATCCAATTGAAATCTCTATACTAGTCCTGATATCTCTCTAACTGGTACCCTTAGTCATTATTTATATATGTCTAATGGTATATGTGATGATATTTTTTTCTTAAAAATGTTAGATCACAAAATTTGTATACAATAATGTAGTTCTGGATGAAGGATTTAGTGTTGGTAATAGAATTGATATTTTTTTGATCAATGACCAAGGATTCTCAGATTAATGTCTAGTTTATTTCAGGATATAATTTGATCATTTTGATTTTGTGTGTGCACATAAGAGTTTTGTTTAACCTAATATTTAAATTTTTAATGATTTTGAAATTATAATAAATATGAAGAACTATAATTCTTTTTTTCAAATATATTATTTTCCAAAAATAATTTTCAAATTTTTACAATAACATTATAATTTTATCATATATGTTATTTATAAAGGACACGTAGAGAAATTTTTTACAATTTAATTTTTTATAGTATCCCCTAAAATGTGAAATTAGGATCATATATTGGGCTAAATTTGTATTTTTATTTTAGGTAAACTAATGTTTTTGTTCATGTTATTCGTAATTTTGGGGACTGTGCTCTCACATTCATCTCAAATATGGTTCAATGAAAGTTCATAGTGGAGTTCAACCACATAGGCCCATATTTTTTTATTATTTTATTTTATTATAATATATTTTAAAAAATACATTGAGAATTTTTTTTATATAATTTAAAAATATCACTTATTAATGAATTAATATTATTTTAGATTGTATGTGAAATGAAATAGCACTTTTGGATTAGGGGTGTTCAATTAAAACTAACCCCCATGATAATTTTAATCCCATTATACGTGAAGGATGCCTTATGTTGTTTGGGGTAACATGCCTTAGTTGTGTAGCATGTTATCATCAGTATCGAGTAATTAAAACTGGTTAATTACAAATAGTATTAATGTTGGGTTTTGGGAAATTTTTTAAATTAGTTGTGATATAATATTATAAGGACTCAAACATTATATTAATAACAATTTCATTCCAACACCATTAGTAATGAGGCTTGTGTTACTATGTGATGTATAGGTGAGATTGTTATAGGGTAAAATTAGAAAAATCACTCTTTATCATTGATTTTTTATATACTTTCTTGGTGTCATAAACCTTGAGGGGGAAGGGTTGATATTCAGAGGATTATTAAATAAGTAGGCCCACATGGATCAAATTTCACATCTATGAATACTTTAAATTCAATTTTTTTATGATTAATGATTTTATTTTTAATGGTTATAGGGATATAATAATATATAATAATATCTACAAGGGCTTTGTAGAATGGAAAGGTTAACATGATAGATTAAAATTCATTAAAACCCTATTATCTTAGGTTTAATAGTTTTTAATACAAAATTTATAAGGTATTTTGGTCTCATTTTGAAATAGTGAACCATTAGTGATTTGATTAAATTATTTATAATTAATCTATTATATGAAAACAAAAATGAATTAAAACTATAAATTTTTTTGGAGAGTTTTCATAGAAAAATCATGTGACACTACATTTCATATTCAAGTGATATATTATATGAATGTATTTTTGAAAACATTATAAAAATGGCTTCTCGATGATTTTGAAATGGTGTATATGTGTTATACTCTTTGAAATGATTTAATAGTCTCTAAAAAATATATATAAATTCAAAAAACTATTATTTTTTGATATAAAAATTATTTTTGGATTAATATTTTATATTTCTGGGTTTTTTAGTCATTTATAAAAGAATTATTATAAATATTACAAATATTAAAAAAGTTAATTTCATTTAAATATAGTCATTTATGAAAAATTATTATACATTTTTACATATATTAGATGATTTAATTTTTATTTGTTGGTAAGAGTGAGGGAATTTATTTTTTAGGAATTAATTGGGTGACTCTATATGAGTTATAATTAGAGGATATTATACCATATGAATTATATATTGGGTTTATTAAATTATATTCTTAGGGAATGCGTAGGATAAATAGAGTTCATTTATCAAAACTATAAATGTTGTTTTAAAAAGTGTTATACTTTTAAATAATAAATTTTCATACTCATGATTCATTTTATAAATATGTGATGTAACATTTTTTGATATGTATAATTCATGTAATTTTTTATTTACACAGAAATAGTTATATTATATTTATTGATTTATTTTAATGTCCAAACTCTCAAAGATATTATTATTTCGGTATTTGTAGCATGATCAATCAATTTGATCTATGTATACTTTGATTATATCATTTTAATGATAGATTTTATGCATTTTATAAGAGTTATATTTAAAATTGAGATCATGTTTTAGGGGGATCAGACGATTTGTGTCCATGGAGATTGTTAATTTTCTTCGTAGGGTTTTCCATGCCTATCCCGCACTACCTCAACTTTGTGCTCATGGATTGGGAACCAAGATCAGGGTGGAATGAAGGTGCGCTGGGTCTCGGAGGTTGTTTCATCTCGCCTGGCTTACCCATAGCTCGCCTTGACAGCATGGTGAGAGAACTACACTAGTTCGTGGCTTGTGCTCTGACTGCGGATCATCATGACGACGAATATATGTGAGATCTTGTCTCAGATCCAATATTTTCTTCGTAGCCATCTGGTGTTTTGGTTGTGTTGAATGGTCTTGTTGTCCATGAATCCAAATCCACGCTAGATGCTCTGCCTAATGGTTCCCATCATGTGAATGAAGAGGTGCGGGGGAAATCTGTTCCAAAGAGGGTGACGCTGAATGAGTCATATTATCCTGTTGTGATTTCTGGTTCACGTTGAAGACATCACAGGATGTCTTGAAGGTCCCTAATTAGAGTGGTTCGGTAATGGATATAAATGGAAGAGTTTCAATCTACAGTCCTGCATTGGTACCACTATTCGCTTCGCTTATTGACTCCTCTAGTAGGATCCTTCAAAAGGGGTCAGATGCTCATGATGGTGTTAATCATGCTGAGTTTGCTGAGAGGATTGCAGTTGGCTAGAATTATCTGATTGCATGTCTTGTTCTTCCAATAGGTTAGAATCCTTGAAGTGTTGATGATATCATTAATAGAATCTCATTTTTATGGGGCTCTCCTAATTGGCGATGTGTTTCTCTTTCTAGGGATTCTTTCATTGTATTGTTCCTTCAAATTCTTGAAAGATACATGTGTGCAGCGTCGAGTCTCTGACTCTAAAGCCTGTATTGCTTCAACATTATGAATGGCCATTGGACATTAATTGAACGTGTACAAGAAATGCATTTTCTCAGGTTTGGGTTCGTTTGAATGGACTCAATTGTGTCCTTAGGCATCCCAAAATTCTGCATGACATAGGCTTGGCTATTGGGACTCATATTCATCTTGACAAGGAAACTGAAGTGGTTTAATTTGATCATTTTTCCTGAATACAGGTAGAGATTGATCTGAGCTCCACCTTGATTGATAAGGTAACACTCTCTACCCCCACTAATAATATTCATATTGACATTTAATATGAATGAAAGCTGTTATTCTGTAATTAATATTTGGCGGTTGGAAATTCATTAGAGTTATGTAGGAAGAAGATCTCATTTGGGAGATGGAGAATGAAGGGTCATCCAGCTACTCTCTATAGATAGAATCCTGAGAGAAAGTGCATGGCGTTTTCAATGTCTCTTGATCCTACTGATGATGTTCTCAAAAATCTAGTTGCTGCTAAGACTGATATGTTCAAAAATTCTTCCCCTTAGGTTTCTTGTTTTAAATTCCAAGGTCTCATGGTGGATAAGTCTCTGAAGTGAACTAATAGTGGTCCCTCTTCTGCTCGGGTTGATTTTTCTAAGGAGATTACATCAGTTTCACCCGCTAAATTGTGTATGACTGAGAAAAATGCTAGCCTCTCTACTGATGGGTCTCCTAATCATTATGACCCTCCACTTCCAAACATGAATTTTAGTCATTGTGCAAGATTTATCTATGATGGAACTGTTGAGTTGAATCATGGGTTAGATCACATTAAGACTCATGACCATGCTAATTGTCATAAGGAAATCCAGAATCTTTTAAATTCATCTAAGATATCTGGAAAGTTGGGTGACATCTCGAAGGTAGAAGTGATGAAAGAGGGCGGTGGTGATCCTATCTCTTTCAAAGATGCCCACTTATCTGGAAAAGGGAAAGACGATGATTGAATGGACCTAACTCATGCTCCCTCAAAGTGAAGGCTGAGGAAGGATTATTCTAAAACACCTCGCACTGTGTCTACTTGATCTTCTATGTTAGCAGGCATGTTCAATACTGATGTTCTTCAGATCCTAAATCGGGGTATGTCCAAATCTGAATGGGAAACAGCTGATGAATCTGATTATGGGAATGGCATGTCTTATCATGATCTTTAATTTTTTTGATGGATGAGGGAGAAAATCCCTTTTGTTTTGACCCCACCCATCTCTTGTGTACGTTATATTTTATTTTAATACATGGTCAACAATTTAGATTCTGGCTGGACTTGATGGTATATAAGGGTTATATTTTTATAATTAATGGATTTGGTTAGAGATGATTTTTAATATGTAAATTGTTTTCTTGATTGATAATATATTTAGGGTGATGGTTTCTTAAAATTAGTTTAAATTTATTTAAAAATCTTTTAGGATGAATTTTGTTCAATATGGAAATTTTTCACTTTAGTTATGCAACATTTTTTCTAATATATGAAATTTTTTTATATAATGTTTTTTAAAAAATTTAATTTTTAAATTATTATTTGAAATGAATTATGGACATAAAAGTTGTAATTTATACAAATATAATATAATTATAATTTTATATGTACTTTTTATAAAAAATTAGTTAACAATATTTTAATATTATATTGTCTCATAGATTACGATTTTTTATATAGAGCTAGTCTTCCATTTATAATATAAGGTTTTTTTATTTATCCTAGAAAATATTTTCTATAAAACATTCTTTGAAATTATTTTCATTGATTATATTATCATTGTTTTAAATATTATATGGGTAAATATTAATAGGTTTTTTCAATTGTAATTTTTTTTCTTATTTTTGAGATATTGGTATTAGGACTAAAATTATACAATTTTCTAGTTTTTTTCAGAAGTCACTAATAATTTTTTTATGATTAGTGATAATATTTATTAAATGTATAATTTATTTTATAACTTTTGTGGTTTGATAAAATTTTTTAAATTGAATCTTTTTTGTCTATAAATATAATTTCTGAATTACTCTCTTAAGATTATCTTTTTAAGAAATTAAAGGATTGGGTTTGCTGATATTGAAAACGAGTTTGATTTCTATTTAGATTAAATTTTAGGATAAAAATATTTTATCACACATATATAGAATTTAAATAATGAATACGTTCATTGTTCATAATTCGATAAGAATTATGAATTCTTAGATTTAGAGTATTTTATTTAATGAAATGAAGTGAGATTTAAGTTTATGAGGTTGAATCTACAAAATTCTATTCATTAAAAGTTTTTATTATTTGAAATATTAATATTAAAGTATATTGACGTTGGAATTTGTTGTTATTACTTTTATGGATGAATTTAAAAAATTAATAATAAACAATGATTTTTCAAAATAATGAATTATTTATAATAGCTTACATATATTTTTTCATGAATTGGGAGACTCTATAAATTAAAAATTACAGTTTAGTGAAATATTAAATGTCACACAAAATCCACTGAAGATCATGAATAATAAACATACATTTGAAAAAAAATGATTGACTTGGTTAATTTTCCATGAATGGTAATTCATGACTTCTTAAACCAAAAATTTAGGAAAACCAATAATTTTAGTCTTCTATTTAGCTTCAAAACTATTTTAAATATTATATATTTCTTTAAGGTATTATTATTGTCCTAAATGAATTTGAAAATAGTTGTTCTACCACATGGGACCATAAATTTTGATAGAAGTGTATGTTTAAGGCTCCAGGATATGTCAAATAAAATATTACATATAAATTTATGACATCGTTTACATTAGAACCCAATAGAATATCATTTTTAGTCATAATGGATCAAAAAAGCAACAACACTAAAATTAATTAGGATTTAATGGTATCTAATTATAGAGATTTCATGGGTTTTTAAGGAGGAAATTTAATCATTTTATATATATTTAAAGCATTAAATTCTTATGATAATCATGATATACAAGTTGGAGTATTTTTTACAGTTAAATGTGTGGAGATTTATAATATTAGTTAGATCATAAAAACATTATTGGTATGTATATTTCAAACATTTGACTTTTTTAAGACATATTTTGATAATTATATATGATTTATTTAGTGAATAAAGTATGTAGTCTATCATTTTTTATATGGTGATTATAATAGTTTTTAAGGTTTCAGTTGAATTATATTTTCGTTGTATACCTATTTTATAGTTTTTTTCTCACCCTATAACTTACATGGATATGAATAAATTGTGTCCTCTAATAGTTCCAGTTTTCATTAGAATATATTCATATATTATATTTGGAGACATTGAAATTTTATGTTAAATAATTTTGTTTTCAATGATGTTTCATTACACAATTCAATTATTCTTGAGTTATTTTTCAAATAGTAATGTCATTTATTATTTTAATGAAACATATCTTTATGAATTAGTATCCATTGATATTTTATTCTTAGAAGTTCAAGGTAAAAGTGTGATTATAGAGAAATTAGTTATCATGGTATCAAATGTATTTCTTTTATTGGTAATGGTATTAAATTGTATTTGAAGAGTTATAGAATGATAAATGATTTATAGAAGGGTTTTTGAAATTAAAATATGTATTATAAAGGCTTCAATATGTATTATGGGTTATGATAGTTTCATTTTTCATGTTGAATTTAAAAAATAAGTTAATTATAAATATTTTTTTACTCTTTTTGGTGAAATGGGATATAAATTTAGAATTATTAAAATATTATGATATTCCATGGTCGGATGGACTATCTCAAGACCATGTATTATAAATATTGATGCTATTTTTTAGTGGGAAATGAATAGCTAGGTATATGGTATTAAGATAATCCATTTTCATCAAACGTTATTTATAAAATTTTTAGAACACTTATTTTATAATTCATTAAAATTATATTAACAATATTACTAATATAAGAATTTAATAGCGCGTTTAAATTATTTTAAAGAAGTTATTTTAAATTTTAATAACATAAAACATCATAAAATTTTTATTTAAAAGGATTTTTTGGTTCATTTTTAATTTTTATTATTAAATAATTATAATATTATAATATTAAAGTAAATGCATTTTTTGAATAAATTATTATAATATATATGTGTAATTGTATCATTATTATCAATATATTTATGAAAAAAATTATGTTGGAAAATAAAATGGTGGAGGGGGTTTTCCTCCCGGGGCATCAAGGGGGGTTATATGGAATGTGGAGAATATTATTCACCTTCCCCGTATGATTAATTGATATATAGGATGGTATTTGACCTTAAAAAGGATACCTTCCATTTCATTCAACTTATTATTTTTCATTTTTTTCTTATTCATATCTTCATATTACACTGCATAATAATGAATATTCAATCATATTGTGACTCTTTTAAAGAGTTTCACTATAGGATGACAAAAAGATCACTTTAAGAGAGGTATTTTTCTATATACATTTAGATAAAACATTGGAAAACCCACAAACATTGTTTTTAGTAGTAGAATTGTAATTTTTATGCCTTGGGTGTATGTTGGGACCTGATACTTTATATATTCTATTTTTCCCTTATAATAAAGTATTTTATTGACCATTTCTAGTTGTTTAATTGTATTATATGGATTCTTTCGTGGTAGTTCTTGATATTTTATGACACATTAAAATATTTAAGTTAGTGGCTCTATTGAAATACTGATCAATGTTTTACAATGAGGTTCTCAACACCGAGATTCATAATTTTAAGCATCTCTTTTGGTAATTCATTATGTTTTACATCAGATGTAATGTTGGAAATATAATTTCATTTTATAGTAATTCACTAAAATAAAAAAATCCAAGGAAAACGATACCATATATAACAATTACATAAAATGATAAACTATAGTATTTATAAATAACTACTCTTAAATTTCATTTATATCCTAAAATAAGTATTTTTATGTTTTCATCTATGTTTTTTGTAGTATCTTTCCTATGAAATTATCTAACCAAACTAGTCATATATTACATTTTAAAATTACACAATATTGTAATATTATATATCTAAATCCATTATAATTGTTTGTATAGATCACATGAATCAATCAAAGAATATCACCAAGGAGTGTCTAGCAATGTTTGCAATGAGGTCAATTCTTTGTGCATTGAGTAAATATTGAGTTAAAACCTCCCTGAGAATTTTTTTTGTTTATTACACGATGGTGAATCTTTGCTACAATCTATATCGAAATATAGTATCAAGAAAGGTTTATCATATCTAGAAAACCACCCACTCATTAATTTACCAATATAATGGGATGTTTTTATTAGTTATACTTACCTACTGGGGTTTTACTAATATTTTTTCATCATAATTCCCCAAAAAAATTGATCGTTCTCTAATTACATCTATAGAGAAATTATTCTCAAACACGAAACAATATATTATTTATAATGTAAATCTATGTAAAAAACAATGTATGAATTTGGAGGGATATTATCTTTGGGGGGGGATAGAAACGTTATTCAAAAACATTGAAATAAAATAATTCATATTTATTTAGATCTTCATTAGGAGCACCTAAGTCCCATTACACTTTTATTACTATAATTGATAACATGGGGAATTATTTAAATAAATGGGTGAGTTATAAACTCTAGTAACGGAATAAACCACCATAAATATTGACTGAGAAGTAACAAATCCAATTCTAGATACATATCATGATATCATAAAGAGAAAGATCATATCATTGAAAACATGGAAAAATGGAAATTATATCATAATATCATCGAATTTTAAATAGATAGAGACAACCTAAAACCAGAAATAATAACAAATGCCAAGTATAACTACCAAGAAAACATAACATTAGGTTCTAGGATAACTTCTTGTACACCATAAATGGTATCTAATCATGTGAAATAATACCCCATGAATTAGGGGGGTGTATAATTCTAGTCTGACCCAAAAAATTATAATTTTCAGATGTATAGGGGTAATATAAAAATTATAATACACAATTAATATGCATTTAAAAGAACCTAAAAAATACTAATGGGCTATATAATCTTGTCATAAGTGAAAAAATGATATATCATAGAGATTCCCGTGAGAAAAAATAATTTATTATTTTGAACAATAATATTTTAATATACAATTATAGGTATTTTTTATAGATACAATATATGGAAATTTAAAATTAAAACATTTGAAAAGTAGGTATGAAAAAAAACATTTTAAACTATTTATAATAAAAGAAAAATAAATATTTAGAGAAGGTAAAATCATTAAGTTTCCTTTAAAATGAAAATTTAACCATTATTTTCATAAAATAATGAAAATTGTTATGAAAAATATTTGATTGAAATATTTTTATGGAGTGGTTCATGAAATGACATATAGAATATATATTTTATTATTTTAATATGTTTTCTCCAATGAATGAATTTATATGTGAAATTAAAATGGGTATATATATCAAATGAATGAAGTTACTAAGAGTTATATATATATCGGGAAAAAATAATGACTATATTAAAAAAAATGAATGAGATGAACAAATAGATAATGTGAGGTTAAAAGTGAGAGAGTATAAACATAGATAAGATATCATTCTTCCAAAGTTCTCGTACCTCAATTTCCATCTCACTTGTCATGTGTCTGTAATCTCATAAATAAAAAAATATTTCTATAAAATAAATTATTCAGATCAACTTTAATATATATTTAATTTTAATTGTCCAATTTTTATCATATGTCTTTAATTAATTTTATTTTTTCAGTCATAAATCACTTGGGGTACTTTAGTTTATTCTTCAAAAATTGATTTTGTAGGATGACTTTGTTAAAAGGAGTAATAAAGTAGTTACAAAATCTCCATAATTGTATATTTATAAATTCATTATAATTATAGTTACATGAGAGTTACAATGTTACATTGATCACCAGAGATAAATTTAAATTATAAAAATTATATTAGTATGCTCAATTTTTGGTAGTTAAAAATTTTATGATCATTTATTTTTATGATAGTTATTTTTATTAAAAACATATCATTATAAAATATTAAAAAATTCTTATTTATTGTAAATTATTTCCATTTTTTATACCTTTAATGTATGTTAGTGAAGAAAAATTAAAACCTCCATCAATGGTCGGGGTGAAAAAGACTATAAGAGAATTACCATTTTCTATTATTTTGAAGTTGATGATGGAAGGTAGTTAATGGGTATTGTATAAGAATAAAATCATTTATGATTAAAAATGATACTAATTTAATTATATTATCATGAGTATAATATATTTTCAAGATGTATAAGAATAAAAATTAATTTAAAATTAGTAATTATATGTTCTCACCATGCTTATTTGGAAGACTTAATTATGATGTGGACTATAACATAAATGGGTGGAATTTTTATTAGAACAAAATATCTATGAAATGATTATAAAATGACAACAATGATTTTTTTTTTAAATTTCAATATAAGTTTTAAATTTTTATAATTCTCTAGAATGTGATATGTTTCAAACTAATATTAATATCTAAATTTCTATAGTTGGAGAGTGTTAAATAAATATATTTTTATATTTTATATGTCTTGCGACATTACATAGGTTCATGGGTCAATATCAAGGAAATGATATTGAATTTTGATAGTATTTATGGTTTTCTACAAATGACGTGTTGTTTGGAATGATACGATTAGGAGTAACCTTGTTGTACAATAATGATGTAGTGGTTTTCATTTTTACTCATATAGTGCATGGGTATCATTCATGGGTTGTGAATGACCAAGGTGAAACCACATTAATTTTATAGGGTAATTTTGGATTTATGTTTAATTTTTTCCTTTTCACATAGTGGCTTCATGGTTTTAGACAAACTATGAGGAATATTTCATAATGAGGAATTATCATTTTATACAGTGGTAGGACAGTGAAAAAATAGTGTAGACCAACCATTTGATGTTGGTTAACATAGAATGTTCCTTATAAAGAAATTTGGGGCATGGTTCAGGAAACCATTTGAGCTATAATAAAACCTAATTCTATTGTGTTGATATTACATAATAATCAATGATCATTCATTACATAAAATTTTGATCCATAATTGATTCATTTAGATATAATATATTTAAAAACATGAAAAAAGAAACAGATGGGTTATAAAATAAACATTCTCTCACACATATTTATTCATAACTGTCACCCTTTATAGAAATTTCATTCTTAATTTCATTCTTCATATCTCAAAGAAATAAATCATAAGAAAAAGATGAACTCAAATTCTCATTATGGACAAAAAAATGAGATATAAAAAGTCACATTACTATAACATTAGATTAAGGGTATATGAACACGATCATAAAATTTGGAAACCATAACCTTCATATCAAATATTATAATATATTGAAATGGAATAAATCATAGTAGTTTATAAGAAATTAATCCTAAAGAAATAAAAAAACATATCCAACAGAGCATAACATAGGTATAAGACATGTAATTATAACATACACATAAGAATTGAAAAATAATTTCCTAAGTAACCATGGATCATTTACAAGTATATAATAGGGAAAGGGGTTTATTCCTAAACTATTATAGTAGTAATGGTTCACTCGCAAGATTATTTAGTGTATATAGTCCCTTTCTAAATAAGGTTCACCCCTAATTACAGTCATATCTATCTCTTAATTTAAAAATATTTACCCAATTAATTCATGGGATACATATGTCACACCAATTACATAAATAAAATAATAAATATTTTTTCCATTATATCAAAATTAATTATTCATATCAGAAACCATGAAAACAAGTGGGATTCAAAATCATTTTATTATAATAAAACCCATTGAAAATAAACGGGTTTCATAAAAATTTCTACTTTTCAAAAAAACCATCTAGAGAAAAAATAAATATGGTATCCTTGGATCATATCCCCAATAAAAACTAAGTAATATCCTATAATATCTTATATGATAGATTTTTTTGAAATATCAAATGGAATAATTTTTGTAGAAAATAACCTCTCTATTTTGAAGTCATTTATTTTTTAAATGGATTAAAAATTATTAAGGAAACTGTTTTATATGTAAAAAACTAGAAATATTTTAATGTATCATTAAAATAAAATTTATTCCAAATGTTGGTAATGATAATCAATTCCATCTAAGATAAAAACCATTCAGGTTATATTTTTTACCAAAACATTCCCAAAGTACACTGTTTGGAAAACGAAAACAGTATTCATTTCAAAATGTTTTATAAAATACAAAACAGGGTTGAAAATTAAATTAAAATATTAAATAAGGATTGTAAAAAAAATTTGATTTATTTTATTAATAAAAATTCTATGAAAGAGAAATATTCCTTACCAGATAATTAAACATAACAAATCCTAAATATTAATGAGATTGTTAAATAAACCCCAATCTCGAGTTTGAATTATTTCAAAAAAAAACTATAAACTCAGTTATAATAAGTTTTTTATTTATTATAATTTTATATAATATTCCTTTTAATACTTATAATATCATGTATGATCCCTTTATAACATTCAAACACCCCTTTTTCAACAATTTTGTACGAAAATTATTATTTTTTGGTGTTAAATATTTTGTTTATCTTAGAATATTAGTTTAGTAATTATGGTCCTTTTATATTTATATTGGTTTAATAATCTCAAAAATATTCATCTTGATATAAATATAATATATATTAATCATATATACATTTAAAAAATTGCATAAAAATTAGTGATATAAAAATAAATTACACTACTTATGGAGATGGTAGGTCATATGAACACATGAACGGGGTGTAAATGTTTTGATAGATAGAAGAAAATAATGGTAAATATTAATTATCCATTAAAATATAATTATTATATATATATATATATACTATATATATTCATAAAATTAACCAAAATTACCATCTATGTAAAATATAAACAGGAAATCAATCACATCACTTTATGGAGGTGGTAGTCCACAAGAAACACATGAACAAAATTAGAATTTCATAAATTGATGGTTGTTAATAATGTAAAAATGATATTATTTATTAAAAATTATAATTGTTTCATTAATATTATACATATCCATTAATTCCATCAAAATCCCCATATCTAAATATTGGTGATGAAAAATTAATTGTTTCACTAAGTGGAGAACGTAAGCCAGAAAAATGCATGAATCACAATTTAACATCATATTTGATAATAAAAAGTCTATATAACGGTGTTTGATTAATAAAAAATTAATTTCATAATATTTTTTATTTGTATTTTTTATTTTATGATATATACTAGAGATTTGGAGTAGTTAATTGAGGGCATAAAATAAATTGTATGGATTTTGGGGATAACCTAATATAATAGTATATGAATATGTAATTTAATAAAGTAAATTAATAGAGATTTAGGTGGCTTGATTTTTTCTAATGTTGTCAGTCAAAATATTATCTTTTATAATTGATGTGAGGGGACATTTTGAATGGATGTAGTTTTCCTAGATCTAACACATGATTTATTGAAAATTTTTTTATGTTAGTATTGATATTTTTTACATTATATTTTTATTTAAGGAATATATCTAACAATTATTGGAATAATTAAACATGGAATGTTTCAATAATTATTAATTTTAATTTAGATTCTTACCATGTTTCAAGAGAACTCATGATGAATTTGTTCACACGAATGGTTTATGAAAATAAAAACAGATACATTTACATATTTGTTAGAACAATACTAATATATTTTCATGAAATTTAGTAACCTTATTTCTAATGTTTTGGAGTTCTATATTTCAGAATAGTGATAATGTTCACAATTTAAATAATGTTCTTTATTAAAATTAATATTAGGTTTTAGATATTAAGGTATTATCTCAGAATATGAGGATTTATGTATATAGGATGACACGTGTTATCATTTTATTGCGATAAAAAAAATATATAAAATCACATATCTTTATACTTATGGATCACAAGATCTACTAATGTGTTAAGAATGACCATTTCTTCTTTATTTCATGTAATAAGAAATTAAATGGAAATTTAAAAATGGATAACAAAGGGTTAGGTTTTCTGGAGATCATGTAATTATATATTCTCATGATATTACTTCTCCTTTAGGAAAAAAAGTGTCTTGAAAAAATGTCTTATTATCATCATTTTCAATGATATCAATAACTATTTTCAATATTATTATGTTTATGGTTTTGTGGTTATTAACTTTTTTTTGGAACACCCACTTTATTGTGAGTAGTGATTTTCTTAACTCTTAATGATCTCATATTATATTTTTCTATTTCTATGTTTTAAATTTTCATTTATGTTTTCTTATGTTGAAACCTTGACATGAGTTATATTTGGTATACATTATATTTTTTAATTTTCCCTTTCAAAGAAATGTTTTATTATTAATTTATATATTATGGGTTTCTATTAATGTAATTTTAAAGAATTAAAGAATTTATATTCTCTATTAATACCAATGGAGAAATTCATTTTAAGGGGGTATAATGTAATTCCTGAAGGTTTTGTGAATTTTTATCGAATAAAGCTTATTATTTTTGATAATATTCATTTCACAAAACACTGAATACTGATTTTTTATACAAAAACGCTAACATTTTCTTATGTCATCTGAACACCATTATAAACATTCAATAAAGAGAATAATAATATTATCTTTTGATACACACAACACTATTTTGGGGATATATTACACACAATACCGAGTCCATTTGATATCGTTTGTTGCACATACGGATGAGTTTTACCCAATTAAAATATACTATTAATATTGATATACAAATATTATTATACTTACCACCAAGACATTAGAATGGATGTTATGAATAAGAGTATCTAAATTTTAAAAATATGATTGACACATGTATTCAAAATTAATCTTTGGTTTTTAATGAATGTATTAACTATTTACAAATAAAAAGTTATTTTCCTAAGAAAACTATTTTCCCATTTACAATCAAAAGTTCTAACAATAAATAAACAATACAATTTTACTTAATGGTTTAATTAAAATTTATATTTTATATATTCATTACATTTTCTACATTCATCTAATAGTTTCTATATGAATAATATTAGAATAAATAAACTTCTATAAATAAAAAAGATGAATTATTCATAAATTTATTTTTACGACCATTTTATGGAAACCCATTTTAAATACCATTTTTTACACTTGTTTGATTATTTTCCAAAAAAAACTTTATTTTTGAAATTTGGATACCATAATAATTGTTGGGGGAAAATTTTTTTTAAATATATTTCATATTATGATTAGTAGTGTACAACCCTTAATTTTAATTCAAAATTGACTTGTCAAATTTTTTATTTATATATATATAGTTTTTATATCAATGTTATTTATGTATAACTAGATCAATTATATATAAATTAAACATATTTATGTTATTTTAATAAATTTAACATTGAAATTGTATATAAAAAAATTTCAAATTTGGGATGTTTTCACTTTAAAACTTATCATCTCATCTCGTGCTTGAGATTAATTTTATATTAATTTTTTCCACCAATGTTACTATAATTTTTAAAATTAAATTCCATATTTTTAATTATTCTAATTAATAATTTTATTTATGTGCAACATATTTTTTGAAAAAATGTATTTTTGAATGTAATTATCTATAATTAAAACAATTATGGTAAAAACATGTTTACTTGATGGGTAATCATTAAACATAAAAAGCTAAATAACCTAGAAATTTTTTAAAAATATATTTTGTATAAATACTTTGATCATTTTACCTATTTTATCGAATAATAAGAATTATTCGAGGAACATGATGAAAGTAAGACATCTCAATAGTGTTTTCTTTTTTATATTGTAATGAATGTCACTCCCCCACAACTATAAAAGGGAACCCACACCCCTCACATCCTCACTCCTCTCATGCAACTTTGAATCATCCAATACTACATGAATATGCTTTCAATTCCATCCTTCCAACATATAAGTCTCACTTTGTTCATTAATCCAACTACAGAATCCATTTTTTGCCAACCAAATGTAGTTTACAAAAAAAAGTAACAAACTTCCAGAAGATCGTTTTTTTATTTTCACTCTAAAACCCCAAATTTATTCATATTTTATGATTATATTATATCCTAATAATAATACATATAATTTTATTTTGTTATATTTAGTGTTTTACAGACACACACATAAACTTCAATCAAATGGTATATGTTATCATTTTTGGTTTGTACGACAGACTACATCCTTGTGAACGAATATCACATGTTTTTCTATTTCCACATAGAGAGGTTAGAAATAATGATGAAATATATTTTTTAGGATATGTATGATATTAAAAATGTAATTATTGTTTGGGAATTATTATATAAAATTTACCTTTATGATTTCCATATTTATAAAAATGACAGTTTCATTTGTGGACATATGGACTACCACCTCCTAAAAGTTATGTGATTATTTCAAACATTACATGGAATGTATTAATGATGGTTTTACTAAATATATAGGTTATATTTGAGATAATTATGTCACTTAAATTTTAATATATATATATATATATATATATACATATATTTCAATTAATTTTATTCTTTCAATAACATAATAAAAATGAAACAACATTCATGCATATATATGACCTACCGTCTCCATGAATTGTTCCTTCCATTTCACATTTAAAAATGATATAGTTTTGGGTAAATATTTATATAAAACATAAATATTATAATTAAATCATTTTTAAAACTATTTAAATAATTATATAATTACCAAATTAATAAGATCACTATTAACATCTCATAACAACTACAAAAGAATGAACCAAATATTACCTAAATCATACATTAACATGGAATTTTCAATTAAAGGGTAATATAAAGTAATAATAAAATAAATTATGGTATAATATATAATAATATTATTTTTATTTTTATTTACCATAAACTTATGTTTATTATATCGTGGGTTTGAATAGGTATGAATAATGTTAAGACTTATGTTAAAGGGATTTCTAGTTAAACTTATATTTCGACAAGGATTCTGACTTATCTGGCACTATATTTTTTATGTGGTGTATATAATTCACATAATTATAATATATAATTCTTATCCCTAAACATATGGGTATTTACATATCCATTTTAGTATATCTCTTTCATGGTCCTTATGGTTTCAAAGGTACCATATATATAATGTAATTTTGTCTCAATTTTCATTTAATGAGACACATGTCTTGTTTTGAAATGATGTTCTTATAGGATGATTATAAACTTATATTTTACAAGATTTATCATATAATTCCTTGTTTTCATGATATTTTATGCTTCATGTAATGTTTTTTATGGGTTTTATGATTCAGTGTTACGAAAGTGGTACTGGTTTATTTCTACAATCTCATATTTTATAAGGATTCCTTTATATTATGCTTCCATAAATTAGATACTATGATCCATCTCTCTATAATTTTCATGATTATTCATATAATATGGTGCCCCATGATATTTACATGTTCTAGTAAATTTTATGAACTCTTTAGTACATAATATAGTTAAGAAAGTGTTTTAATGAAAATAGGACATTATTTGGATATTCGGTCAGAAACTTATTTATTAAAAAACCATGAAACCTATTGTTTCATTTTATTGATTTCCTCCCATGTACCATATTCATTCAGCCTTAGGATTCCTTCCCATGTACCCTCTTATTTCAGTCTTGGGATACACTCCCATTTATCCTCTTGTTTTAGGATTTGAATTAGTTGTACTCAAGGTCTCTATAAATGATGGAAACTCCTTCAATTAGAACTTTTTAGCTTTAATACATTTAATGGGGCATTATACCCATGAATATAAAGTGATACATACCTTTAAATCTCATGATATTCACACAAATTCTTTACATTATCATCCATCACCAAAAGTGCCATACACAACTCAATATGAAATGTTATATCCACATAAACCATTAGATATGTGTCTATAGAATTATCAATTGGATAAAACACCACCTATTAACCATATTGACGAAAGTTGTTCTCGAGACTAACCCCCTTCAAGGAGTTCAGATAACTAATCATGTCATACAATCCTCTATGTTTCAGAAACCACACCAACATTCATTGTGGAAACAAACTGAAATTAATCAACAATTACCATGGTTATGTGAGAATATATATTTGAAGATATGGTCTAAGAAGGAAAGATAAATTTCCCAATCTAATATGATGAATAAATTTTTTTTCATGAAATCAATGTAGTAGTTGTATGATTTTTTATAATGGTAATCTGGATCTTTTGGGAATGAATACCCCGACTTCCAGACCAATAGTGGGTCTCCTGGACTAAATATAGCACTCAAAACAAATTGACATAGTTGGAATAATATTCTATCCAAGCCTGATAAGGGGAAAAATTATAAACATCGTCTCATCCTCGAACCACCATTGATACCATTATGTCACAAACCGACCCAATGGGTCCCTCCCATCCCACATATGGCTAAGTAGAAACTACCACAAGCCTGCCTCCATAGGCTAGGGGCTTGAGACATGTGTGGAAAGAAATAACTACAACAAGAAGCATTTTCGAGAATTACCAGTTCCCATGAACCAAACCATTTTTATTAGAAAATGAAGATAAAAATAATAAAATATAGTAACATCTATATTAGAATCCTCACATGTAATATCCTCTACGGAATACAAAATTATGCCATTATGTAATATGAAAAGTAATTTTAGCAACACATTCCCAACCAGAAATTTTTTCCCAACCTAAGAAGCCTTGAAAATAAATTATGAGGGGAAAAAATATATACCTCCAAGCCTTGACCACCATAAAAGTTCAATCTAACTCATATTTTCCTATTATCCTCTAAAATAACTGATGATATACTATATATGACATGACACAGGTTAGAAAATCCCATAAAAGTGTGAGTATATACATACCCAGTAGGGAACCTTCTAATCCAAAGAGAAGAAAATAGAGGACAAGATATAAGTTTCTTGATCAACCCAATGAAAGATGAAAAAACCAATAAAAAATTATATATTATTATATTTGACGACATGAAAATAGTGAGAGGGGATCTCCATCTCACCACCCATCTTGGGATGATAATTCTACAAATAGCTATAATGTTTCATCCCTAATCCCCATCAAATCACATGATTTTCCAAATAATTCATGAGGGGGTCCCACATGCAGGAATGGTAAAGATGTTCATTATCTATATCTATATATATAATAATAATGAATCACCCCAAGTTAAACAAGGGATTGTAATCTCTATATATATAGGACATACACCCTTGTGGGAAAGGGGATCGTCTCCCATGTATCTACCTAATAAGTATGGAGGACCCAAACCCTCATGCAATAGGGTAGTACCATATTCATGGATATAAAACATATTCCTTGGTGTTATATGGTAGTTATAAATTTCTTTCTGTATTACAAGTATGTAGGATCCACCCATTGGTGTGACAGTGGAGTAATGTCTCTATGGATGGAGTACCCACTACATAGTCTGATGGGGGATTTCTACCTCTATATCAGTATAATGAGTGTGTATGACCAATACAATGGTGGGATTTTTGATTAAAATCACCATATATAGAATACAATTTCCCTTGAGCGACAATGATGTGTTTCCTCACTAGATATAAAATGAGAATATATGACCAAAACTATGGTGTGATAGGGATATACTGTGTTATTAGATTGAGAACCCTCCCCCTAGCATGACAAGAGGTTTCCATCTCTGTATCTATGTAATGTGTTTGAGGGAAACATGCCCTGGTGTAACAATATAATACTACCATCATAGATATAGAAATCATTCCTTTGCGTGATAGGGGGAGTTCCTCTTATGTATCTAAACCCTCTGATGATCCTTATTGATTAATTTAATTATCAATAATTTCACAAATAAAATTTACACATGATGAATATAATATGATATCTCGAAAGTAAATAATAATTCTACCATCATGTTCTATGTATAAAAACACTTCGGATAAGATACTAGTGGACCTAAATATGGGTATAAACTAATGGGATACAAGAGGCAAAAATATCACAATGATGTTTGCGACATATAAGGGTGTTTATATACTATGTAACCTTGTGTTACCTCTAATTAATGTCTATTATATTACATGTAGTTCATGATATATAGTCATACATATCATGTAATGGTACTACACAATGTTTCTCATCTTCCCACGGAAGAACAACGTGCTCCTGTCCATGTACCTGACAGTGTTCCGATACCAATTAGTGTCGATGTACTCTTAGAGTGCACAATGTGTCCTACCATAGGGGGTCATAGGTTTTTGTAGAAAGTACACATCCTGAATACCCAATTAGGGTCACAGTTTGTTTATACTAGCCACATTGTGTATGATCTTTTCCTTCCCCAAAACCATAGCTGTTGTTATTTTGTTTAGCTACATAGTGTTTGTTCGTAATACAATATGACCTATAGTCATAATTTCCATCGAAACACTAGTTTCCTTATGCATTAAAAATATTCACCATTTCCTCTATATAATCATCCATTTGAGCTCCCAAAATTAGTGGAAACACATGTAAAGGATGATTATAGCCCTTTGGTGGCCAACGATTTGTATCAGAAAACCTATAAGAATCATGTATAATATCCTCCACACCTCTCATTCCTCATCCATATCTTCCTACGATCCTATATTTAATAATAAATCATCGCTACAAACAATCGATAATAAGATGTCATTACAACACTTATAACATTTTTTGAAACCAACCACCATGAATTTGGGGGGCTGATCGTGCTTGGGCCTACTCGACAATGTAAAAACTTTACTTGATTGAATAACGACGAGTAATAGAAAGAATAGGTGGGAGAAAGGCACTATAAAAAAATTTCATTGGTTGTTATCCAAGATATATTTCAAATGATCTTTGATTAAGGATACTCATAATTTAGAATAAATAAAATAAATAATTTAATTTCATACATAGGCTTATGTGATGGATTTAATTAAATTGAGATCAAAGAATTATTAATAAGAGGATTATTAATATTTTAATTAAGGGAGAACACCAAATTTTACAATCCATGCCTCATGATTGGTGTAATTGTTTGTGAATAACACAATTTTTACCAATTTCGATAATTCTCTATATCCACTGTCTATCGATTCACCAATATCTGATCATCATTCATTTTTAATAGTGATCCACAAATGAATTTCATCAAATAATATTTCGAAGGCATATCATGGTTATACGAATAAACCAACATTTATTTCATTATTTCATATTAATATATCAATGTATTCAGTTCATTTAAATGGTCATGAATGAATTTATCATTTTTTATAATTTAAATGCACTCACTAATGGATTCATTATTACAACCTACAATGATGACTAACATTAGGTATATACGTAAGAGAACATGCTATTAGGATTCAACTGTGGACTTAGAGTTCTAATTTGGGCCACATGTCATGATATATTTCATTTTTATAATAAAATCAAGTGTGTTTGATATAATATTTACATAATATTTTCACAAAATTAATTCTAGGATCACCGTACCGTGGATTCTCATATCGTCTCAAGGCCCAGATCTAAATATATATTTTATTAATCAATATCTTATAATGAAAATAACGAGTATCTAAGATCAATTTTATAATCATTCTTTTCTTCTTATCTTCTTTTCTACATGTATGATGTTATTTTCTTTTCATATCTAGTTATTTATTATTAGATTATCACTATTGAAAAATAAAACCGTCTAATTTTTTAGGGTGATTATGTTATAGAATGATATGGCATCTTGAAGATAACCCCACATACCTTTATTATGATCATAAAATCACCTTTTTCATACATGGTGAGTATTTCAACATCATATCGAATTAATTAGGTTATGGATATTTAAGGGCTCATTAATAATCTTGGATGAATTCTATGGTGTTAATTATTGCTGATTGATGAAATATTTATGCATTAAAGTATGTTTTTATATTTAGAAATCAATATATGTGATATAAAATACTATACATGCATTTTAATTTTATGTTCACGTATTGTTACGTAATTTAATGTATTTTATGTTATTTGAATTGAGATTATATTAATGATTAGTTATCACATAAACCCCATATATATTTCAATAGTATAAATTTTTCAAATTTATCTACATAGAATTCCATGAAGTTTTATATTTTTATAAGAACTATGTTGGCATAATCATTACATGATTTCATATGATAAAATTTTATTTCATTTATAAGACCTTTATTGGAATGTCATTAAATGGTGATAAAGAGGAATAAATAGTTTCATAATATATATATTTGGATTAAATTTAATATGATATTTAGAGAATTATGATCTTTTGACCAACCCCTTCACTATTATACACATCAATATTATTTATTATAGTTATTTGAGAAAAATAATGGCCATTTTCTATTATTTTGGGGTTATTTTATTGAAGGACACTTTGGGGGTGATCAAAAGATTGATTTTATAAAATTATTTATTTAATTTTTATTTTACATTTTGAGGAAATAATATAAATATATTGGTATATTCTATTGACATCTCTATACTAGTCATGATCTCTCTCCAACCAGTACCCTTAGTTATTATTTCTATATATATAATGGAATATGTTATGATATTTTTTTCTTAAAAATGTTAGATCACAAAATTTGGATACAAAAATGTAGTTCTGGATGATGGATTTAGTGTTGGTAATAGAATTGATATTTTTTTTATCAATGACCAAGGATTCTTAGATTAATTTCTTGTTTATTTCATGATATCATTTGATCATTTTGATTATGTGTGTGCACATAAGAGTTTTGTTTCACTTAATATTTAAATTTTTAATGATTTTGAAATTAAAATAAATATGAAGACCTTTAATTTTTTTTAAAATGTATTATTTTCCAAAAATGAGTTTCATATTTTGACAATAACATTATAGTTTTATCATTTATGTTACTTAAAAAGGACATGTAGAGAAATTTTTTACAATTTAATTTTTTATGGTATCCTCTTATATGTGAAATTCAGTTCATATATTGGGCTGTATTTGTATTTCTATTTTAGGTAAACTAATATTGTGGCTCATGTTATTAATAATTTGGGTGAATACCTTCTCACATTCATCTCAAATATGGTTCAATGAAAGTTCGTAGTGGAGTTCAACCACGTAGGCCTATAAATTTATTTTTTTATTTTATTTTATTATAATATATTTTATTAAATACATTGATAAATATTTTATATAATTTAAAAATATCACTTATTCATGAATTAATATTATATTAGATTGTATTCGAAATGAAATAGCACTTTTGGATAAGGGGTGCTCAAGTACAACTAACCCCCTTGAGAATTTTAATCCCAATTTACATGAAAGATGCCTTAAGTAGTTTGTGGTAACATGCCTTAGTTGTGTCGCATGTTATTTTCAGTGTCGAGTAATTAAAACCGATTAATTATAAATAGTATTAATGTTGGGTTTTTGGAACTTTTATAAAATAGTTTTGATATAATATTATAAGGACTCGGAATTTATATTAATAACCATTTTATTCCAACACCATTAGTAATGAGGCTTGTGTTACTATATGATATATAGTTGAGATTGTAATGGGGTGAAATTAGAAAGATCAGTCGTCAACATTGATTTTTTATATCATTATTAGGTGTCATAAACCTTGAGGTGGAAGGGTTAATATTCAGAATATTATTAATTAAGTAGGGCCACATGGATAAAATTTAACATATATGAATACTTGGAATTAAATTTTATTATGATTAATTATTTTATTTGTAATGGTTATAGGGATATAATAATATATTATAATCTCTACAAGGGATCTGTAGAAAGGAAAGGTTAACCTGATAGATTAAAATTCATTAAAACGCTATTATCTTAGGATTAATAGTTTTTAATACAAAATTTAATAAGGGATTTTTTTCTCGTTTTGAAATAGTGAACCATTGGTGATATAATTAAATTAATTATAAATAATCAATTATATAAAAATAATTATTAATACTATTAATTTTTTTGGTTAGTTTTCATAGAGAAATCATGTGACACTACATTTCTGATTCCAGTGATATATAATACCAATGGTTTTTTGGATAAATTATAAAAATGTCATCTCAATATATTTTAAATGGTTTGTATGTGTTATACTCTTTGAAATGATTTTATACTCTCTAAAAAAATATATAAATTCAAAACAATATTATTTTTTGATTTAAAAAATTATTTGTGGAATAATATTTTATATTAGTGGGTTTGTTAGTCAATTATAAAAGAATTATTATAAATGTTACAAATAATAAAAAAGTGAATTTCATTCAAATATAGTCATTTATGAAAATTATTATAAATTTTTCTAGATTTTAGATGAATTTTTTTATTTGTTGGTAAGAGTGAGGCCATTTATTTTTGAGAAATTAATTTGGTGACTCTATATGTGTTATAATTACAAGATATTATACCATATGATTTATGTATTGGGTTTTTTTAAATAATATTTTTATGGAATGTGTAGGATAAACAGAGTTCGTGTATCAAAACTAGAAATGTGGTTTTCAAAAGTGTTATACTTTTAAATAATAAATTTTCATACTCATGAATCATTTTACAAATAGGTGACATAACATTTTTTCATATGTATAATTCATGTAATTTTTTATTTACACAGAAATATCTATATTATATATATTGAATTAGTTTAATGTCCAAACTCTCAAAGATATTGTTATATGAGTATTTATTGCAAGATCAATCAATTTGATCTATGTATAGTTTGATTATATCTTTTTAGTGATAGATTTTATGTGTTTTATAAGGGTTATATTTTAAATGGAGATCGAGTTTCAGGGGGATCAGAAGATTTGTGTCCAAGGCGATTGTGAATTTTCTTCCTAGGGTTTTCCATGCCTATCTCGCACCACCTCACCTCTGTTCTCGTGGATAGTGAACTAGGCTCAGGGTGGAATGAAGGCGCGCTGGGTCTCAGAGGTAGTGTCATCTCGCCTTGCCTACCTACTAATCTCCTTGACACCATGGTGAGAGATCTAAACCTGGTCGTGGCTTGTGCTCAGACTGCGGATCGTTATGATAGTGGATGCATGTGAGATCTTGTTTCAGATCCGACATTTTCATTGATTCCATCTGCTATTTTCATTGACACCAGATCCCTGTCTTCAGCTTTGGATCGTGAGTATTGGGCTCCTATTGAAGGCGGTGTAAAAAAAACATTCTCCATTGGTTGTATTGAATGGTCCTGTAGTCCATGAATCCAGATCCAAGCTAGATGCATGGGATAATGGTTCCCATCGTGTGAATGAAGATGTGCGGGGGAAATTTGTGCCAAAGAGGATGTCATTGAATGAGTCATATTCTCCTGTTGTGATTTTTGGATCATGGTTGAAGACATCACAGGATGTCTTGAAGGTTCCAAATTGGAGAGGTTCTGTAAAGGATATGAATGGCAGAGTTGCAATATACAGTCCTCCATTGGAACCATTGTTCTCTTCTCTAACTGAATCCTCTAGTAGGATCCTTCTAAAGTGGTCTGATGCTCATGTTGATGTTAATCGTGATGTGTTCACTGATAGGATTGAATTTGGCTTGAATTCTCTGATTGCACATCTTGTTCTTCCAAAAGGTGAGAAGCCTTGGAGATTTGATGGTATCATCATGATAATCTCTTTTTTATGGGGTTCTCCTGATTGGTGATTTTTTTCTCTTGGCCATGGATTATTTCATAGTATTGTTCCTTTGAATTCATGAAAAATAAATGTTTGGAGTGTCGGTTCACTTACTCTGAAGCCTATATGGCTTCACCGTCATGAATGGTCACTGGACTTTAATGCATCGTGTGAAAGAAATACCTTTTCTCAGGTTTGGGTTCGTTTTAATAGACTCAATTGTGTCCTTCGGCATCCCAAAATTATGAATGACATATGCTTGACTATTGGGAATCATATTCATCTCGACAAGGAAAGTGAAGTGGTTCGATTTGAACATTTTTCTAGAATGTAGGTAGAGATTGATCTGAGCTCCACCATGATTGATAAGGTAACAACCTATACTACCACTAATAATATTCATATTCACATTGAATATGAAAGAAATTAGTTATTTTGTACTTAATGTTTGGGGGTTAGAAATTCATTGGAGTTATATTGGAAGAAGATCTCATGAGGGAGATTTAGAATGAAGGGTCATACCACTACTCTCTGTAGACAGAATCCTGAGAGAAATCATGTGGAGTTGTAAAAGCATCTTGATCCTGTTGATGATGTTATAAAAAATCTAGTTCCTGCTAAGGCTGATTTGTTCAAAAAGTCTCCCCTTAGGTATCGTATGAAAGACCAAGGTCTCATGGTGAATAATTCTCTGATTAGAACTAATAGTGGTCCCTCTTCTGCTCAGGTTTATTTTTCTAAGGAGTTTACATCAGTTGCACCCACTAAATTGGTTGTGAATGGAACAACTGCTGGCCTCTCTACTGAGGGGTCTCCTGATCATTATGACCCTCCACTTCCAAACTTGAATGTTAGTCATAGTGAAAGATTTATCTGTGATGGAACTTTTGAGTTGAATCATGGTTTGGATCACATTAAGACTCTTGACCATGTTGATTGTCATAAAGAAATCTAGAATCTTTTGAATTCAAATAAGATATCTGGAAAGTGGGGTGACATCACAGAGGTGGAAGGGATGAAAGAGGGAATCAGTGATCCTATCTCTTTCAAATATTCCCTCTTATCTGGAAAAGGGAAAGCAGATGATGGAATGGACATCACTCCTTCTCCCTCAAAGTGAAGGCTGAGGAAGGATTATTGTAAAACACCTCACACTGTTTGTACCCGATCATCTAAGTTAGGGGGAATGTTCAATACTGATGTTCTTAAGATCCTAAATCAGGGTTAGTGCCAATCTGAATGGGAAACTGCTGATGACTCTGATTATGGGAAATAAATTTCTTATTATGATCTTTAAATTTTTTGATGGATGAGGGAGAAAATTCTCTCTGTTTTGACCCCACCCATCTCTTGTGTACGTAATATTTTATTTTAATACATGGTCAAAAGTTTATCTTCTGGCTGGACTTGATGGTATATAATGTTTATATTTTTATAATTAATGGATTTGGTTAGAGATGATTTTTAATATGAAATTTTTTTATTGATTGATAATATATTTATGGTGATGGTTTCTAAAAATTATTTTAAATTTATTTAAAATGTTTTTAGGATGAATTTTGTTCAATATAGAAATATTTCATTTTAGTTATGCAAAAATGTTTCTAATATACTAAAATTTTATATATATTTTTTTTAAAAAAAAAATAATTTTTAAATGATTGTTTAAAATGAATTATAGACATAAAAGTTGTAATTTTTTCAAATATATTAGAATTATAATTTTATATGTACCTGTTATCAAAAATAAGATAACAATATTTTAATATTATATTACCTCATAGATTACGATTATTTATGTAGAGATAGTCTTCCATTTATAATATAGGGTTTTTAAATTTATCCTATAAAATATTTTCTATAAAACATTCTTTGAAATTATTTTCATTGGTTATATTTTCATTGTTTTAAATATTAAATGGGTAAATATTAATAGGTTTTTTCAATTGAAATGTTTTTTAGTATTTTTGAGATATTGGTATTAGGACTAAAATTCTAAAATGTTCTAGTTTCTTTGAGAAGTCAGTAATGATTTTTTAAGATTGGTGATATTATGTTTGAAATGTGTAAATTATTATATGACTATTGTGGGATGATCAATTTGTTTTAATTTGAAGTTTTTTTGTATATAAATTTAATTTATGAATTACTCTCTTAATATTTTATTTTAAAAAAATACAGGATTGGGTTTACTTATATTGATTACTAGTTTTATTTCTATTTTGATTTAATTTTAGTATGAGAATATTAGATCATACATATATAGAATTTAAATAATGAATATGTTCATTGTTCATAATTTGATAAGAATTATGAATTCTTATATTTAGATTATTTTATTTAATGACATGAAGTGAGATTTAGGTTTATGATGTTGAATCTACAAAATGTTATTCATTAAATGATTTTATTATTCAAAATATTAATATTAAAGTATATTTATGTAGGAATATATTGTTATTAGTTTTATGGTTAAATTATAAAAATTATTCATAAACAATGATTTTTACAAATAATAAACTCTTTATAATAGATTACATAGATTTTTTCATGAATTGGGAGACTATATATATTAAAAATTATAGTTTAGTTAAATATTAAAAGGCACACAAAATCCATTGAAGATCATGGAAAGTAAACATACATTTGAAAAAAAATGATTGACTTGATTCACTTTCCATGAATGGTAATTCATAACTTCTTAAACTAAAAAATTATGGAAACCAATAATTTTAGTCTATTATTTATCTTCATAACATTTTTAATATTATTGATTTATTTAATGTATGATTATTGTTCTAAATGAATTTTAAAATAGGTTTTCTACCTCATGGGACCATAAATTTTGATAGAAGTGTATTTTTAGGCTCTAGGATATGTCAAATAAAATATTATATATAAATCTATGACATCGGTTACATTAGAACCCAATAGAATATTATTTTCAGTCATAATGGATCAGAATAACAAGACTAAAATTAAGTAGGATTTATTGTTATCTAATTATAGAGATTTCATGGGGGTTTATGGAGGAAATTTAATCATTATATATATATTTAATGAATTAAATTATTATGATAATCATCATATACAAGTTTGAGTATTTTTTACAATAAAATATGGGGGGATTTATACTCTCAGTTAGATCATAAAAACATTATTGGTATGTAAATTTCAAACATTTGTCTTTTTTAATTCATTTTTAGAGAATTATATATGATTTATTTAGTGAATAAAGTATCTAGTATATCATTTTTTATATGGCCATTATAATGGTTTTTAACATTTCAGTTGAATTATATTTTTTTTGTATACCTATTTTACAATTATTTTATTACCCTATAACCCACATCGATATGAATAAATTGTGTCCTCTAATAGTTCTAGTCTTCATTAGAATAATTTCATATATTATAATTGTAGACATTGAAATTTTATGTTAAATAATTTTGTATTCAATGGTGTTTCATTACACCATTCAGTTATTCATTAGTTGTTTTTCAAATAATAATGTCATATATTATTTGAATGAAACATATCATTATGAATTAGTATCAATTGATATTGTATTCTTGGATGTTCAGGGGAAAAGTGTTCTGAGAGAGAAATTAGTTATCATGGGATCAAATGCATTTCTTTTATTGGTAATGGTATTAAATTGAAATTGATGCATTATAGAATGATAAATGATTTATAGAAGTGTTTTTGAAATTAAATTATGTATTATAAAGGTTTCAATATGTGTTATGGGTTATGAAAGTTTATTTTTTTCATGTATAATTCTAAAAATAACTTAATTATAAACATGTTTTTACTCTTTTTGGTGACAGGGGATATACATTGAGAATTATTAAAATATTATGATATTCCATGGTCGGATAGACTATCTCAAGACCATGTAGTATAAATATGGATGCTGTTTTTTAGTGGGAAAATAATAGCTAGGTATATGGTATTAAGATAATCCATTTTCATCAAATGTTATTTATAAATTTTTTAGAAAATTTATTTTATAATTCATTAAAATTATATTAACACTATTACTAATATAAGAATTTAATAGCGTTATTAAATTATTTTAAACAAGTTGTTATAAATTTTAATAATATTAAAAACATAAAATTTTTATTTAAAATATTTTTTTGTTAATTTTAATTTATTATTATTTAATTGTTATACGATTATAATATTAATTTAAATGAATTTTTTTGTGAATAAATTATTATAATATATATGTGTAATTGTATAATCATTATCAATATATTTATGAAAAAAACAATTAAACGGAAAAATAAAATGTTGGAGGGGGTTTTCTCCATGGGGCATCAAGGGGGGTTATATGGAATGTGAAGAATATTATTCACCTTCCCCGCATGTTTAATTGATATAGAGGATGATTTTTGACCATAAAAGGGTTACCTTCCATTCCATTAAACATAATATTTTTCCTATGTTTCATATTCATATCTTCTTATTACACTGCATAATAATGAATATTCAATCATATTGGGACTCTGTTTAAGAGTTTCACTATAGGATGAAAAAACATCATTTTCAGCGAGGTCTTTTTATATATACATTTAGATAAAACATTTTAAAACCCACACGCATTTTTTTAAGTGGTAGAAATGTAATTTTTATAACTTGGGTGTATGTTGGGACCTGATACTTGTTATATTCTCTTTGTCTATTATAATAAATTACTTCATTGACCATTTCTAAATTTTTACGAGTCTTATATGGATTCTCTAGTACTATTTCATTATATTTGATGATACATTAAAATATTTATGTTAGTGGCTCTATTTAAATATTTATCAATGTTATATAACCTATATTTAATTCATTTTAATTTTATTTTCAGGGCATATAACCCTATTTAATGCATTGAAATGTGTTCAATGTTATTATTATGTGTGATTGATTATCAAATAATATATAAACTTTTTTTAGCGTTAAATGTGAAAATTTTATTATTTGGAATTAAAATAAGTCATATATTTTTATATTAAGTGTGTTGAATATATCATTTGACGTTTTATATATATAACATCAATACATTTTATATCTTCTTTTCTAAAAAAAATTTATGTAGTTTTAAATGTGATGTATATGTTTTTCTTATTAATATCCATATTTAGTTTAAAATTTTATGTATTTATTTTTATATTATTTTGACTCATCCCTTCAATTAGATAACATTTCAGTAGATGTTTATAGTTATTTTAGTTATATATATTTTATTCTCATTTTATTGGGGGTTTACTCCGGAAAGTGTTTTTGGGATGATTTCAGATGTAGAATTTAAAAAATGATTTATAAATTATTGATTTGGAGACTCCTAGAAAATTAAATAAATGTAGAGAATGTATATGTTTCATGGTCTACATGTCCTGATCTCTACCTAACTTATACTAATAGTTATTATTTATTTGAGAATTCTAGGAAACCACTAGTTAATGTTTTTCTATATGAATAGTCAGTGAACACATATATATTTTATATGAGTAAGTGATGTTCTGTGTTTACATTTATATTAGAATAAGAAAATTAATAATTAATAAAATTTATATTATACTAATGTTACATTAGTTTTATAAATTTTTTCTACATCTATTTCTATAAATAATGGTGTTTTTATGTCAAAATGATATTTTAGTGGAAAATTATTGATGAACGGTCACTATTAATGAAATTTTTACTTTTTGAAGTTTTTATTAATATGTGAGTTTTAGAATATATATTGATAAACCATTTTAGCTCTAATTTTAATATTTTTTTGAAGAAGATTTTTTATTTAGATAACAATAATTCATAAAATTATTTTGGATGTGTTTTAAGGGTTTTGGTTTATAAGATTTATTTTTCATATATTGATGCTTTTATTTAAAATATCATTGTTGAAAAAAATATAATCTCATCAATTCAATTTGAAAACACGGAATGAATATTATGTTACAAAATACTGAGCTAATAGTCATTTGGATTACATGAAGAGATTTTCATAATGATTTTATTTTAGTTTTATTTATTTTCATATGGTTTCTCTAGTAATAATTTTTTTCTATTCTCATTCATCATATGGATAATGTTACTACATATTTATGGATACCAATTTTTATATTTAAGACCTATTTATTATGGTAAAAATTATTTTCATGGTTACCAAATCTTGAAAATTCCATTCACAAGGAATCTTGAATGGTTAGAAATCCAACGTTGTAGGATTAAATGATCATAAAAGTATCATAGTTCTAAAAATGTTATATATAACATCATAATGTTTGTAGAAATATCCTATGTACCCATCACTATTAAAAATTATGATTCCTATGTCCCCTAAAAATTAACAATTATATGTGTTCCCTACATTCATGAAGGTTGTGAAATTTTTAGGGAAGCACTGATAATGTCACAATAAATAAGAAAAAAAAATATGACTAATGAAATTTGGATAATAATAATTGATTAATGGATTTTCATACAATAAAACAAAATTCAGGATGTTCAATAATATATTCGGGGGGTTATATTTATGTGATGAATTCTCAAGAAGGAGGGATGAGATAATGGTTATTTGATTATGTAGATGATGTCGAAGCTTCAAGATTCTAGAAGAATAGTCATGTGGGGAGACAATATTCTCAACATTGAATATCCATCTCCCTATATAACAAAAAAAACATGTGGATGAAAAATCATAAGAAAAAAATTTATAATTAGGATGATATTGATATAAAAACCCATCTATGCAACTGGGATGATGAAGGTCACGAGTTTTATAAATAGAATTCGAAGAACTGAAAAACACCAAATTTCTTGAAGATGGTATATCATTCATAGATAAAACTTTTTATGATCTATAAAACTATAACAACATAATCTATATCCCATTTTTTATCAAACCATTATAATACCAACTAAAGCACTCAAATTTCAAAATACTTACCTTCACTCACCCAAAGCCTCATGGATTCCCAATGGTAATTATTCACATTAAATATCTTCTATAAATACTATAAAAAAATATTATATTATTCCAATTTGTATCATGAAGCTACCGTTTATGAAGAATATCCTTTTCACTTGGTTAATATTTTTCATACAATTTAGACCTTCAAAAGGCTGCAATCATTCATGAAACTGGTTTTGTGGACATTCGGGGAGCCCAAATATTCTACAGTCCCCAATCTAATGAAACTATTATGTTTATAGAACTCCTTTTTTGTGAAACATTTATAGTTTTACACAATTTTACATCACATTTCACTAAAAATATTTTAAAAAAATATTTTTGATCATTATAGAGACAATAATTTCAAATGGAATAGATAAAGAAATCTCATACATGCCACTGGAATCATAGACCACAAAACCAAATCCTTTTATCGAAAACCTGAATTGGTAAGTCCATTTTGCGTACATTGTAATGAAAAATGAACTCCCACTAAAAAAACATACAATTTTTTATAAAATTGTATGTTTCTATTCCTTCAACAATAAAAATGCACCAACATCGTGGATACACTATCTATTACCATGACATCATTGAGGGATTCCTTCTGTTGTTCCCCAAGGTGAGCACATACTAGTTCATTATATCCTTCTCTCCTATTTCCATAATTGGGAATGGGATAAATATTGGGTAATAAATTCCTTTCCTACAATGCAATACATAAATTACATAAAATAATTTTCATGTTTCATTCCATAAAATAACAAAAAAATGTTCTCAAAAAAATACATTAAAAGGAATCCTTTTTCTGTGACAAGAGAATATGTTTCCATTAATGATAGTAATGGTAAAACCAATGTGAGAATAATATAATGCATCAAGTGATGATCTAGATATGATCCCTTATAAATTGTAAGGAACACTCATGTTAGACATAAATACATCCTTCACTACCCTCAATCGCTTCTGAGGAGCACACATGAATTTGACTTCAACAACAATCCAACATTTTTTACACTCATCACAGAATGGTTAGTGTTTTCTACAATTACCCTTCAATTAAAAATAATATACAATTCACACTCTATTATATTTTGTCTCTTATTTTATGGAATGATCGTCCTTTTCACTCGACACTCAACTTCATGGTATGGACATATCACATGTCCTTAAGATATGGACTAAATATACATGGTTTTTGATTCCATACCTCCAGTTGAATATGTAGGATGCCACTTTTAGGTTTAATAAAAACATATTTGCGATAATGTTTCCACTATATGATTGGACACCACATTTGATGATTTTTAGATGATGAAACCATATTCATAACGATAACCTATTCTATTTCACCCCCTCTCAAGATGGGATATCTCTAAAGTTTTATCATATTCTATGAGTATTCCTAACCTATCATTTTTCACAACCAATTATCAAAAAGTCTTTAATATATTGGGAATCCCAATCTACGTTAACTTATTCTCACCCATATACGACGATTGTATGCGCATCAACTACTTACCTAACGAGCCTTAATCATATAACATTATTATAAGTTATTATAATTTATATATTCATCTCTATTGAATTTTAACCTGTGAATCAACCCATATGGGATTATTTTCTGAGGGTCCATCCACAACGAACTCTAAATATGTGTCAACCCATACATGATTGGTGTACATGGTCTTTTCCCCATTTGACACAAAATATGTTATCAATATGTTAGTGAGGATAATATGTGGGACTAATTCACATTTTATTAAACATGTGACACCTTATGATACTTCAGAAACCCATCCCTATGTAAAATTCCTAAGGAGGCTTTTAGGATGATCCTAAGAATCCATTGTAATGAGTTTGTGAACTCTTCACCCTCTACTTAGACAACAAGCGTAAGTTCTACAATATAAAATAATAATGTGATGACTTATGTAATGAGACTAAGATTCCTATGTGATATGTATATGATATCTTCACTCTTAACATACATTATGATCCTAATATTTATACCCTATGTGAGACGAAAATATTTTCCATGTGATGACAATGAGTTTCTTTATGTGATGAACATAAAAATCCTATGTGGTAGGAATAATATCTCTTATTTATCCATATATGTGATGAGACTATGATTCTTACCCTATGTGAGGGTCATTTGAAGATGCATTTAACAAGCTTTTGAATCCTTATGTGATGAAAATTAGGTCAATTAATTCCCATCTTATGAAAAAATCCTTGAATTTTTACCCTATCTGATGAGAAGTGGTGATGAATAATATTATGGGTGTTCCCAAAAATGTTTTACGAATGTGCTTCCTACAATCACTATCCTTGATGTGGAGTAGGATAACGATGTGGTGAAAGATACAATTACCATCCAATATAATGTAGAATATGATTTATTTGTTTCTGGAAGCAACCTATCATTTATTTCTGAAATTTTTTCTAATGGTGTCCTCTTATTAACTCAGAAATTATATGTTGAGTTACCTGTCAAAACTCTTAATGGAACAACCATCGCATCAAAATATTATAATTCTTCTTCAGTTGATGTTTGTGGGAATGTTCTTTTTAAAAATATTTTTATCCTTCCTATAATGAAATTTGATGTGATTCTTGGCTTGGATTGGCATTGTCTATATATATCTCCTGTCAATTTCGAAGGATGGGAAGTAACATTTCATATTTCTAATCAATATATGAACATATATCAATTCAAGTATGAATATAACATTGTAGTAGAAATGTTATCCATATTTTAGGTCTTGATTCATATAAATTATTGTTATTTATCTAACATGTTTGGTAAAAAAAATCACAATTAAGAATACACCCATTTTATGGGACTCTGATGATGTATTTTTAGAAGAATTACTAGGTATTCAACCAAATCGGGTAGCATAGTTTTCAATATAACTCATACAGAGTGATATGCAAATTTCGAAGACACCTTATAGAACATCCCTAATTGAGTTTCAATAATTGAAGAAAAAACACCAAGATAATCATGTTATGAGATTCATACTCCCTAGTGTGTCACCTAGGGGAGCACATATTATATTTGTTAAAAAGAAATATGGACCAATGAGACTGTACATTGATTATAAAGTACATAAAAAGATAAATCTAAAGGAAAAATATTATACTCCCTAATATGATGACTTATTTGATGAACTGAATAGACCTCAATACTTTTCTAATATTGATCTTCTTTCAGGATATCATCAATTATGGGTCAAAAATAGGATATACCAAATACGACATTCTATACAAGGTATGGAAACTATAAAATTATATCAATTCATTTTTTCTAACTAATTTATATTCTATCATCATGAATGTAATGAAAATATTCTTTAAAGACTATCTTGATTATTTTTGGTAGCCTTTTTTGTTGATATTATTGTCTATTCAAACAAAGGGTGAACATGAAGATCACTTGAGAGCTGTACGGAAGACCCTATGAAAAGAAAATTATTATGAAAAATTAATTGAGTGTGAATATTGGCTTTAGAGAAATTTATTTTTTGGTCAGATAATATCAATAGAGGGGATATATATAGATCCATAAATAATATATGTTATTGAAAGATGGTGGAGACCAACAACATTTACTAAGATCGAATGTTTTCTTGGTTTGGATAGATATTGTCGATGTTTTTTGAAATATTTTTCACGATTATCAAATACACTCACCGGGTTGACATGGAAAGAAGTTAAGATCATTTGGATAGAGGAATGTAAACAAAATTTCAAAGAGATAGAATATGGTCAGTCAGTCCACATGTGTTCACACTACTTTCTAGTGGTGAAAGGTTTGTGATCTACAATGATTCATCCTATAAGGGGTTGGGGTGTGTTCTCATGAAAAATGATCAGGTGACACATTATGCCTCACAAAATTATAAAATTAATGATAAAAATTAACCAACCCATGATTTGGAGTAAGCTGTTGTAATCATTGCATTAAAGATATAGAGGCATTATCATTTAGTTGAATGGTGTAATATTAATATATATTATAAAAGTCTAAAGTATATTTTCACAGAAAATGATCTAAATATACAATAAAGAATATAGTTAGAGATGACTAAATATTACAATTTCTCAATATATTACCACCCTATTAAAGAAAACCTAGTGTCGGATGCGTTGAGTCAGAAAGACCATGCTATTATATCAATGATGATGATCATTAAAGACCCAACATTTATGTATTTGAAAAGGATGGATCTAGAAATTTTAATGGTGTGGGAGAAATGTTATCATTATCAATTGAATTATCAACCATCTATAAAAGTGGTGATTAAGGAAGAATAGACGAATGATATAGAGTTACCAAATAAAGTAAGAAATGTTCCTGAATTCATCCTTGATTGTGAGGAAATCAGAAGGTCTAGGAGTAAAGTTTTTATTCCTCATGTATAAAAATTAAATGCGCAATTGTATGAGGCTCATAGTTCATCATACTCTATTCACCCAAGAAGTAGAAAAGATGTAAAAGGGTATGATTGAGTAATTATGTTGGATTGAATGAAAGTGATATCGCCGAATTTGTCTATCGATGCATGATTTTTCCTCAAGTCAAGGTTGAGAGACCAATATTTAAGGTGATGTTACAACCATTACCCATAAAAGAATGAAAATGGGAAAAATCACTATGGAATTTTTTTATCAAACTTCCAAAATCATTAAAAGGAAATAATGATTTCTAGGTTATAGTTGATCCCCTTACGATGTAGGCACACATTCTTGATATTAGAGAAGATTTATCTCTTGATCAAATCTCCAGGATATATGTAAAGAAACTGGTAATATTTCTTGGATTACCACATTCTATTATATATAATTGGGATCCAATTTTTACCTTTAAGTTATGGTGAAGTCTTCAGCATGCTATGGATATAGAGTTACATTTTAGTACTACTTATCATCTTGTGAAAGATGTTCAGTTTGAGGGGACAATTCAAACTCAGAGTGACATGTTGAGAGCTTTATCTATGGATTTAAATAGTGGTTGGGATAAAAACCTACAATTGGTGGAAATTTCATAAAATAATATAATTCAGTCTAGTAATATGACATATCCTTTTGAAACCCTCCAGAAAAAAGGTTTAGAACCCCAACTTGTTGGGGTGAAGTTTTAGAAATAATTCTAATAGAACCCGATCTTGTTGATGAAATGACATGAAAGGTCGGATCTATTCAACAACACAATAGAGCAGCTCGTATCACACAAAAAAGTTATGTTGATAACTGAATAAAGGACCTAGATTCTGAATTATATGACAAGTTGTTTCTACGAATACCTCCCAGGAATAGAGTAATGAGATTTGTGAATAGGCACAGGTTGATCCCCATGTATATTGGTCCTTTTGAAATTTTGGATCTTGTTGGGAAGGTAGCTTACCAATTGGAACTTCCATCAAATTGGTCTCAAGTTCATGATGTGTTCCATGTATCTCTTTTAAAAATATAAAAACCCATTCTTTCAATAGTACTATGCATAGATGTCATACTTTCGGATCAAGATCTTTCTTATGAAGAACAACCGATAGAGATTATGTATCATAACGAAAATGTTCTACGAAACAAGACCACTGCTTGGTTACAGTTTCATGAAGGAACCTCCAATTTTAAAAAGATACATGGTATCATAATTATATGTTGGGGGAGAGGTATTATAATCTATTTTTATCCATGTGGTTCATTTCATGGGTGAAATTCACTTTAAGGTGGGTAGAATGTAACACCCGTATATTTTTTTATGAAATATTTTCTTCAAATAATAAATATTTGTTAGTAGCTAAAATTTCATTATATAGTGATATTAAATGAAATACAAGGCACCCTTACTATAAGAATATTGTTATAGCCTATATTACAGGTTTGCGAGAATAATTATAACTTACTTATAAAAATGTATTTTGAATTCTTTGACTATCAAATTTTTTATGAAAAATATAAGTTAAATATTTTTATTTTTTATTGAGTTACTATTGGTAATGAAATTAATGAGATATATAATATATATACATAATAAAATATATCTTATTCAACCTATGTATATCTTAATCATTGGGTGTGAATAATTAATATATTTTGTATAAAACTCTATTTCTTTAAAAGGGTAATCTCATACCATTGAATAAAGAAGCCATTTTAAATTATGATTTTCACAAATTGATAATTTTTATATGAGAACATAAAAAATTTCATTTATATATGGATATAAAAATTTACATTGGTTGAAATTAGGATATTTTCGGATAACATTTATGTTTTGATGAATAGTAAAAAACACAATAAATTTTACGTGAAAACTAATTTTTTCATCATGTAAATTTATATAGATAAATTATAATATTGAATGGTTTTAAATTATAAATGTAATATTTTTATCATTAAATATAATTTAGTTAATTATCATTAATTTTACGTTGAATTCATATATAAAAACATTTCAATTTTTTGTAATGTTTTAAATTTTACAAAACTCGTTCTCTTATTCTGACAATGGGATTCATTTTAAATTAATTACTGCAACTTCTAATTTTTTAATTTTTAAAAATTAAATCCATATTTTGAATAATTAGATCCAAATTATGTTATTAGGAAACTTTGATTTTTGGTCATTAGGAATAGTAACTTTGGTAATTATTTTTTATTACCATGGTTAATGATAAATCAGGTAATTAATGGTAAAAATATTATTATGAAATTCTCTTCACATCTATAAAAATTCTACTATATTACTAAATTATACCATTATGATCTATTTTTCAAAATTTAATAACTAAACGGACACTTACCTATGAATATGACACGAATGTAATAAAAACTAATGAATCTAAAAAATTGTCACAATCCCATTTTATAAAAGTATATAAAATTTAATATTTGTATAACTGGGAGATAATATCATCAATATATAGTATTTATAAATTAAATTAAATTTCATACATCATAAAAAACTTATTTATAATTTTTGGATATTAGATATTTAATATTGATGATGACATAATAGTGATGTAAAAATTATTTTATAAACTTGAATATCAAGTAAATGGTTTTATAAATATTAAAAGAAAATTTATATGAAATAATTAATGTTATCCGCAAATTTTCTAGGTTACTATTATATTTGAGGAGTGTATTGAATATTCTTATCCTAAATTTTTTTCTGTGTATATTATTTTTAGTCAAATAAATAAATACTATCAAAATTGACAATATTGAAATTTTATAAAAATAATTTTATTTAAATTATTTAAAAATAATAACAATGTATAAAAATAACTAAGTGATAATTATAAGATCTAAAACTTCCTAAAATTTTCTATTAATAACAATTAACACAATATAGTTAAATATATATAACCATTAAATATTTAGATTTTTATTACCACAATTAAAATTTAATGAATGACTATGTGTCAATTAAAATGATCTAGTTTAAATAAAAACAATTACATGTCAAAAATATATTGGTTCATGAAGCTAAAAACCTATATTATCTCATCTCAAATATTGGGACACTATAGTTGTTTTTTGGGTGGGTTTGATTTTTTAAAAAATTATATTTTTTTGAGTTTCCGAAAGTTCCCATCACCTCAATTATAAATGTCACCTCCTCACTCACATCATCACTTCATTTTGAGACTTAAATCCTAGTATTACCTTAGACTATATCCTTATAAAATTACCTATTTTCATTATACCGGTTCTTTTAATCTTAAAAGACCAACTCTAGTGCTCTAAGAAGAGATTTATTGGAAGCATTCCAAGGAAGATGTAATCTCTTCTACCGATTCCTTCAAAATTATTTATTCATATACATAATCTTCACTAGTTGTTTCATTATAACGAAATAACTACAATATCACTCATATAGTGATATGTTATTATTAATGTGAATCAACCATATTTCACCTTCTATCTATCCTGAGAGAAATTAAATCATCGCGCGTGTGTACGTATGACTTTCCATCTCCACACCATGGTGTATTATGTTTTTCTCCACCACCTATCTTCGATGGATATAATGATGGAAGTAATAACTATGTATTCTTATTATTACATGATAATTATTCTAAAATAATATAAACCATCCAATTCAATATGATTCAATAATATTGTAAATGATATAATTGCGTGTGAGTACGTAAGACATACCGTCTCCACGAAGTGATGTTATTCATTCAACATGATCTTCATTAAACTATTTTTATATAATCGAATTGAATGAGTTAAAATGAAATATATTATACTAATATAATTATTTAAATTATTTAACCACAATATAATATTTGGAACATGAACATATTCGAAAAATCATGCGTAAGTACATAAAATAGTCAATATCCGAATAACAAGTGACAATGAAATGTTAGTAACAAACAGATGATAATTTAATAAAATAATACATAATAAAAAATATTATGATGCTGGATTAAGTCAATAACATTATTTAAATCATTATACAGGACATTCGAGTACATATGATAGATATCAGACCTAAGGTAATGGATAATATTGCAAATATTTATTCAATATTGTTTATTCCTAAGTATTTACCGGGGCATATTTGTCATCCATGTTCATATTTCCTAAATATTTATTTTAAAATAATATTAATTTAATTCTATAATTTTTATGTAAATCCAACCCATTTGTAAATTTTTTCAAAAATGTATTAATGTAATCTTTATTCATTTTCAGTATGTGGTACTTTTTCACTTTCCTAGCAAAAGTATAAGAAAAATATTTTTTCTAACATGTACAGAAAGAACGGATTTTTAAGATTTCATAATTCAATTTTTTCATGAATCTGACCCGAGAAGCTCACAATTTTATTTCACATAAAATCATTTATTATAAAATTGTGTGGAATTTGTAGGAAGGAAAATGTTTTACCAGAAGAATGGATATTCTCCTCAAGAATTAATTTCAAGTGTCCTCTAAAAATTATGTTTCATATAAGATTAAACTGTTTAAATAGGTTAATATTTCTAAAATATCATTTACTATGATTTTAATGTGTGTTACAAATGAAATCCATTTGTTTTATATCGATTATGATTGAATGTTGTTTATGAAACCAATTTTATTTCATTGGTAATTCTATAGTGAGTGTATTTATGTTATTGTGGAACATGTAAGAATAGTTTCATTATGATATGGGTGGAAACTATATCTTCCTCCAATTTATTTTTAAATGATTTATATCACATGATATAGACATGACTAGAATGGAATGTAAATCTGTTTCAGTAATATAGGGATATAATGAGGAGTAAACTCGGTTCCGTTATGAAATTTTTCAGCAATGATGGTGTTAATGACCCAAAAAATTGAATAATATTTGTTCCCTAAAATTTTATTATTATTTTATTTTATACTCCAAAAAACTATATCTTTTAATTAATGATTTTTGTAAAATTAAAATTATATTTTTTGGTTTCAACAGTTATATAATCATCAGTCAATATGATCATTAGAAACTAAACACTTTACAGTACAATTATTGTTTATAAAAACAAGTGATCATGGTAAATACATAATGAAAAGTTGATTTCCTCATCCAATAGACTCGGTCCATACAAATCCCATCTTCATGAGCTTGGAAAATAGGTGACTTCACTAGGCTTTGCTTTGGACCAAGCCCAAGCCGAACTCCAACATGTGTAGCTTGAATGGAACCTCCTAAGGGAGAAGTTCAAAATAGTTGAAATCACCACTAGAGAAATGTTGTTTAAGTCCCCCCATGATTATATCAGCATAGAACACCTTACACTTAGGTCTTATACATGTGTTATAAGGGGCTATGTAATGAGGCCTTAGATACTTTTTGTAATCACATTGTATAAATAATGTTTTTTTTTTGGTAAATTTAGTGATTTTCAAATATCTGGATAAATGTAGGATGAAGTCCCATATTATTGATGAATTTTGGCCAAAGGGTTATTTTTGAATTATTTTTGTAAACATTAAATAATTAATAATGTGAAATGGTTTTCATAAATGGTCTTCTTCAATATTTATGAGTAAAAAATCTAGACTCTAATAAGATCTACATAATTTTTTGGTGAATAGTAATAGATGAAAAGTAATACACAATTATGAATAGTGATGAATACTAAATCATCCAAAAAAGTAGAAACATCACTCATGAATGTATAAATATAATTCAGACATCATCGAAATGTAAAAATGGACATAATATAAGTTTTATTATTTTTGTATGTCATAAATATTTTATTTACAATTTTATAATTAATATAATAATATAAAATGAAAATATATTTTCATAAAATGTAATCATAAATTGTTACTTTATTGTCTTATGTTTATATGATAATTTTATAGGAGATTGATTACTTTTTTATGGTATTACAATAGAAGTTATAGATTTAAAGTTGTTTATTTTGAATAAATATTGATTTTATGTAAAAATTAATGTAAAAATATTTATATAATTATATTCATAAAATTGAGTACATTTCGGAATTCAGAGAATCAATATTAGGTTACGGTAAATTTTTGGGTTTTTTTGACATAGTTGAATTATCAGTAAATATTAAAAATACAGTTTTGAGTTGGGGGTGTTTAATGACATCATTGATGTTGTAATCAGGATGTAATAAATCTGGTCAACTTATGAATAGTGTGATATTCTATGATGTGTCTTTAGTGAACAATACCATGAGAAAATTCCATGGAAAAGCCCATTGTATTGAAAATACCACCGATGAGGTGTCCCATTGAAATTATTTAAATATTCCATCACTTTTCCTATAAATACGAAGACATTACCTCATTAATTTCATTCCAAAATCCCCCTCAATGATTCTATAGACTTTTTCATCTCCAAAGGAGTCCTCCCAAGGTTTTCTTAACCCGCAAGGTCTCATCCTTCAAGCTATCGAAGTCACTTTTCAAGGTAAGGGAACCTTCCACCCTCCTTTTTTAGTCATGATTTTCTTTATGTTATGTATTTCATTTTTCATATTTTTATGTGGGGGTATGTTCATATTTTTTTTATTAATATCAGTTTCATGTAAAAAATATGATAGACCCTTTATTATCTCATCAATTTATTTTCTGAATTTTTAAGTGACGCTGTTAGGCTGCCAAGTTTTAATAAAAGAAATCACATCTTCTATTTTTCTTCGAGTTTCGTTTTCATATGGTATTTCATTTTACTATCCATACCATTATCTTATTTTTTTAATTATGTAACCATAAATTATTATGTGTTTTTGATTGATTTAAGATTTTCCCATATCATGTCATCTTTTTCTTAAACCGTGTTATATAACTGTTATGCTGCAGAAATTTCATCTCAAAACCTCTCTCTCTTTTTCTCAAAAATTATCTAAATTTATTAAAGTTAATAACCAAATATATATTAATTTATAGGGGTATTAATAAATATATTATATCTATCTTTTTTATTCTATAATTTTCATACATATAACCATTTCTCACTTTTAATGGGTCATAAATGACATAATGGTCTTATTTTTAAGCAATTTTAAAACACCACGATTTTCAAGTGAAACCTATTTCTTTTACTCTATATGTGTTATTTATGAAATTTATGATTATGATCTATGTGGATCACATGAAAATAAAGGCATAATAAGGGTGTTCCCAGATATTTCTGCAATGCATTGGGTAAAAAATTTAATCTCAAGAGATGACATGTTTCACGATACCTTGGTGAATAACCTTGGTAATTTTTATGACACATTGGGGAAGAACCTTGGGGATATGTTCATGAATGACTAATTAATTGTTATAGCCAGATATTCATGTCATGGTTCATGTTATTTTTATTATTAAATTCTTCTACTTCCACTGCTCATGTCTTTATGTTTTTGATCAAGTTCTTATTAATATCACAATTAAACTAATTACGTTGCTTTCCATAATGGGATTTTTTTCTCACCCATTCATTTGATGTATGTCTCCATGTTATGAGTTGTAGAAGTTGTACATAGGATTAACTTTTCAAGAGGATTTTAACGTACATTAAAATAATTTTTTATGTTTTCATGACTTATATTCTTGGTTTCTAAGACACTTGACTTTAACAATCCTTTTTTGTAAAATGTAATGATATGTTATGTAATAAAAAGGAAAGGTTCTTTAGTTGGAATCAAATGATATTTTAGTTATTTATGGAAATTATGCTATGAAAAAATTATGAAGAACCCTATATCAAATATTAAATATAGGAAAACATCCTTGAATTTTGGTGAGTATTTTGTAAGTTGATTATCAAGAAAATACATCCTTGTTTGGATACGTGCAGGTAGAGGCGGCTATGGAACAGATGTACCTTGGAATGAAAACTATGACCTGGACTTTTGGGAATGACCTGGGGAATCATGGTACATGACAATGGACCTTGTTTCACTCTTGGTTATGACACTCTTATGGGATTTTTTTGTTTAATCATAATATTTTTATGAATCATTATGAAGGATTTATACAGAAATGTAATTGGTTAAAGCATGATGTTTTAATTCATAATGTTATTTATAGATTAAAGATTCATAATTGAAATAATATTCTTAGTAATGATTTATTCTTTTACAAAATTGAAGGAAATAGGATCCATTCATATGGTGACTATAATCAACCAGGTGCTGAAGGCCCTCAGATAGAATTCAGGAGGGAAACATTTATGCGAATGATGAACCAACTCACTCATGTTATAGGAAATAACATGAATCAAGATGATAGATAGATTTCACCACGATTGGAAAAAAAGTATGTTGAATCCTTTATGCATCAACATCCACCAACCTTCGGTGGATCTACCAACTCATTTTCTTTCTGAACAGTGGATCAGCTCTATTGAGAAGTTATTTTATGTTCTATGATTTTCTGAATAATAGAAGGTTACTTGGTTTCTTATCGCTAAGCGGGAGAAGTTTATCAGGGGGTGTAAGTAATTAAAAACACAATACCAAGAGTGGAAGTTAAAGCTATAAAGCGGGAAAAGTCCAGAGGGATATTCTTCAACAAGAATTCCACTCGATCGATGAGAACAAGAATGGAGAAGGAGTTTCTCGAGCTAAATCAGAAGGAGAATGAATCTGTGGGAAGATATGAGATGAAATACACAAGGAATTCACATTACTCCCCTATATTTTTCATGGATCCAAATGTTAAGGTTGATAGATTATTTGGTGGACCGATACCCTATTTTGTGAAAAATCTAGCCAATTGAGATTATGATAGCTATGAAGAGATATTGTGAAGTGTGAAGAAAGTCGAACTAGAGTATGGTGGGATAGAATGGTCTCACAAATCCAATGAAAATAAAAGATATATGGAGCCACACATAGGTAAGATAATCGATCAGGGAATAAGATGAAATAAATTACAATATCCCATGTGTAATAAATGTGAGAAGAAGCATTCGAGGGACTGCCTTCTTGTGAGTCGGAAGTGATACCAGTGTCGTAGAGATGGCCACATTGTGCGGAATTATTTTTATGAGTTGAAGACACAACTTCCCAATAGTAACAAAAAATGGAAGATGTTGCATGCCCTACCTAATGTTGAATGATATAAGTGTGGAAAAACTGGGTAGTTTTCCAATCACTATCTAAATCTTAGGGTAGTGGAGGTGAATCAACATCATCCTCAGCAACAACTAAGAGAACAAGGACCTACTTTTCCAATCACTACAGCCAAATTTGAAGCTCCAAATGATGTGTTGGTAGAAACTCTTGTTGTTCCCTAAGAGCTATCAAGTACATTTTTTGATTCTGGTTCTACGCATTCCGTTTTTTCCTCCACGTTTGCAAAAAATTTGGAATCATCCGCCAATTTACTAAAATTAGAGTTATCGGTCAATTATCCTGGTGGGATTGTCCAAGAATCATCGGTGTTTATAAAATCTATTATTTACATTAGTGAGCCAAATATTATTTTAAATCTAGTTGTCATTCCCATGATGGAATTTGTCATTATATTAGGGATAGACTAGCTCTCAAAGTATAATGCAAATATCAAATGCATAAGTAAGGAAATATCACTATTTCTGAATGGAAAACCTAATGTTATCATCCAAGGATAGATATCTCAACCTCATATTTTTCTAGATAAACAACATATATCATTTTTTATAGAGTTTACCGGAAAAGATGAAGAATGAAATCAGAGTTTGAGGATAAAAAATGTCCCCATAATACAAGAATACATTAACCTATTTCCGGAGGAGTTACCCAGACCTCCCTCAGAAAGAGAGGTAGTGTTCTCAGTTGAACTCATACATGGATCCCATCAGTTATCAATGAACCCATTTAGGATGAAAAATGTGGAGTTGGAGGAGTAAAATAAACAAATCCAAGATCTTTTGTAGAAGAGTTTTATCTAACTGAGCGTGTATCCTTGGGGAGCATATGGTCTCTTTGTAAAGGAGAAGGACGTGTGTATGAGGCTATGCATCAATTATAGAAAAAAGAAGGAGATCACAGTGAAGAACAAATAACCTCTTCCAAGAATTGATGACTTATTTGACCAACATCATGGGGATCAATTCTTCTCTAAGATTGATCTTCGATCTAGTGATCCTCAATTGTGGGTGAAGAAAAAGTTATTCCAAAAACTGCCTTTGGATTTCGATAAGAGCATTATGAGTTTTTTGTTATTCCATTTGGACTAACTAATGAACATACATTTTTTTTATTTGATGGATAGTTTCTTTAAGGTTTACCTTGAAATATTTGTGGATGTTTTTATTGATGATATTCTAATATATTCAAAAAGTCACAAAGAGCATGAATATCGTTTAAGGGTTATTTTTCAAAGGGTATAGAAATAGAAGAATTTTGGGAATTTTGGAAAATGTAAATTCTAGTTACAACATGTTTCTTTATTGGGGCACATTGGATCTAATAAATGAATAAGTGTTGACCCTACAAAGAAAAAAGATGAAGATTAGTTGACTCATCCTTCAATAATAACTGAGATTCATAGTTTATCTGGATTAGTAGTATATTTTAGGAGGTTTTTGAAAAAACTTTTCATGGCTGTCTAGTCTGTTAACCATGTTAACTCGAAAAGGGGTCATGTTAGGTTGGAAAATAGAGTTTGAAGAATGTTTCCAAGAGCTCAAGAAGAGATTGGTTATGGAACCTGTTTAACACTGCCTTCAAGTAGAGAAGGATTTTTTATTTTTAGAAATACATCTCTGAAAGGGCTTGGGTGAGTCCTCAAGAGAATTGAAAAAGTCATTTCTTATGAATCTTGACAATTAAATATTAATGAGCAGAACTATCCTACACATGATCTAGAGCTGGCTGCCATCATATTTCTCTCTAATGATATGAAGGAATTATCATTATGTAGAGAAATTTGATATATGCACAGAACATCAAAGTTGGAAGTATATTTTCCCCCAAAATTAATTGAACACGTGACAAAGGAGATGGTTGGAACTACATTTAGACTATGATTATTCAATTCATTTTCATCTCGGAAGAGCAAAAAAATTAGTTAATTCATTAAAAAAGAAAAAAAAGATGTCTATTCCATGATGAGGATTCAAATAGATCCTTTCATCAATGAACTAATAAAGGTGGAACTGAGATTTATAAGGGAAGGGACATCATCATCCCTAAACCAAATGATTTCTCAACATTCATTACTAGTGATGATCAAGAATGCTCAGTAAGAATATCCTTTGTAATAGAAAAATATTGAGGCTGTGAAGGATGGGAAGTTTATTGCGTTCAAAATTGATCAAGTAGGTGTACTAAAATTATATAAAATAATATGTGTGCTATCTATTCTGGGAATAAAGAATGAGCTTATGGATAATGTTCATAGTTATATTTTCTCTATAGATCCTAGAAGTAAAAAATATATTGAGACCTTCGTTATCATTATTGGTTGGATAATATGAAAAAAGAGATTGTGGACTACACTCAAGGTGCCTAGTATGTCAGAAAGTGATGGAAAAGTGACAACTACTTAGAGGGGTATTGTAACCACTAGCCATACCAAGATGGATGTGGGACAATATCACTATGGACTCTGTCCCTGGTCTCCTGAGAACGTCCAAAAGAAACAATGCGATATGGGTTATTGTGGACAGTTTCACCAAGACTTCCCATTTTATCTCCATTCAGAAAGACTATTTTATTGATCAACATTCCATGATTTACGTATAGAATATAGAAAGTATGCATGGAGTCCCATATTCTACCATATCTGATCATGATCCAATGTTCACATAAATATTCTAGAGAAGTCATCAACATGATTTGAGTATCAAATTGATTTTTAGTATGACCTATTACCCCCAAACAAATAGTCAATCTGAAAAGGATATTCAAACACTCAAGGCCATATTGAGAACATACTCAATATAATTTATGGGAAGATGGGATAAACATCTCTTGTTAGTTGAGTTCTCTTACAATAACAACTTCCACTTGATAAATCAAATGGCGACCTATGAAGCTCCTTATGGTTACTTTTTGGCATGAAGTTGGTGAGAGAAAGCTTATGGGGCCTGATCTTTGCAAGAGATGATAGAAAAGTTCCATTTCAACCAACAACACATTAAGGCCGCTCAGAGTCCAAAAAAGAGTTATGTCGAATACCATCGATGAGACATGGAGATTAATGATGGTGAAAAATCCTTTCATTGAATTTCGCCATAGAATAGAGTCATAAGGTTTAGGAAGAATGGGAAGATCATCCCTAGGTACCATGGCCCCTATGATATCTATGATCACATGGGAGAACAATCCTATCATGTTTCACTTCCTCCAAATGTAGAACAAGTTCATGATGACTTCCCTGTATCCCTATTGTGGAAGTACATACCTAACCTTTCACTTGTACTAAATCCATAGGTGGTTCAACTAGAACATGACCTCTCTCATGATGAGCGGTAGATGGAGATCTTGGACTGTAGAGGCAATGTTATACGCAACATGATTGCCCACCTTTTTAAGGTGTTGTGGAGGAACCACAAGAAAATTCCATGTGGGTACTAGAGGAGTCTATGAGGCAGAAGTACCCACATATTTTATCTTCATAGGGTATGAGTTAAAATTTCATGGATGAAATTTCTTAATGGGAAAAAATGTAACAACTTGAAATATTGAATAGTATTTGATTCCTAAATTTGTGTGTTATTTTATATAATACTCCACAAAACTATATCCTTTATTTAATAAAGTGAGAATAATTAAATTTATATCATTGTGTTCCAACGATTATATGACTATTGGTCAATTTGATTATTAGATGCTAAACTCAATACATTAAAATTAATGATTATAAATACAAATGATCTTGGTTAATACAGAAAGAAGCGTTGACTCACTCATCATGTAGACTCGGGTCGTACGAAGTCCATCTGTCAGAGCTTGGGAATGAGGTGGATTGACTGGCCCTTTCTCTAGACCAAGCCCAATTCGAACTCCAACATGTGAAGATGGAATAATATATTCTGTGGGAGAAGTTATAGCAGATTTAATCAGCACGCGGGTAATGTTTTCCTATCCGCCCCATGATTCTGTCACTATAACACACCTTACACTTAGGTCCAATGCTGGTGTTATAAGGCGCCATGTAACGATGCCTTAGAAAAGTCTTGTAATCTGTTAATATAAATACAATTATTATTTCATATTATCATAAATTTTGTGATTTTCAAATATCTAAATAAATATAGGACAATGTTTCATGTTATTTATGTATTTTGGAAAATGATTTTTTTTAAAATATATTTGTATACAATGCATAATTAATAATATGAAATAATTTTCTGAAAATAGTCTTCATCAATTATGACCAGTGAAGAATTTATATTCTAATAAGATCACCTTATTATTTTTGTGAATAGTAATTTATGAATAATAATGTACCCTTATGAATAGTAATGAATAGTAAATAGGCGAAAAAATTGAAACATCACCCATGCATGTATAAATACAATTTAGACATCTTAAACGTGTAAAAATGGACATATTATAAGTTTGGATATTTTTGTATGTCATAAATATTTTATTTACGATATTATAATAAATTTATTAATTTAAACTAGAAATTTATTTTCAGAAAATTTAATCACAAATTGTTATGTTATTGTCATATGGTTATATGATAATTTTATGGGTCCTTGATTACTTTTTAAGGTGTTACAAAGAATGTTATAGATTTAAAGTTGTATATTTAGAATAAATTGTGATTTTGTTTAAAAATTAATTTAAATACATATAGAAAATTATTTTCATAAATTCAAATTCAGTTTTGAATTCAGAGCATCGATATTAGTTTAGTGTAGAATTATGGGTTTTTTTCTGAAAGATATTATTTTTTGGTGAATAGTAAAAATACAATTTTGAGTTGTGGGTGTTTCATGACATCATTGATGTTTTAATCATGATTTAATAAATCTAGACGACTTATGAATAGTAAGATATGATATAATTTTCCAATTTTTAGAAAACCATGGGAAAATAACATTGGAAAAACTATGGGCAATCCCATGGATTTGCAAATACCACCGACGAGGTGTCCCTTGAAAATTAATTAAATATTCCCTCACTTTTCAAATAAATACCAAGTCATTACCTCATTAATTTCATTCCAAAATCATCCTCTATGATGATCTGGTCTTTTTACCTCCCCAGGAGTCTTCCCAATGTTCCCTAAAGCCTCCAAGGTCCCCAACATCAAGCTTTTTATGTCACTCTTCAATGCAATGGAACCTTCCACCCTCCTTTTTTAGTTCTGATTTCTTTTATGTTATGTATTCTAGTTTCAATCTTCTTTTGTGGGGGTATGTTCTTAGATATTCTTATTATATTCCATTTCAAGTCCAAATGATGAGATACCCTTTCTTATCTCATCAAATTATATTTTGAATTTTTAAGTGATGACGTTTGGCTTCCGAATTTTCATAAAAGAAATCACATATTCTCTTTTCTTTCGATCTTAATATTCATATGGTATTTCATCCATATATCAACAATATTATCTTATTTATTTTTATTCTCTACCCATATTTTATTATTAATTTTTATGAGTGGTTGAATCTTGTCCCCTCTCTTTTCAACTTTTTCTAAGACCATGGTATATTGCCGTTATGCTGCAGAATTTTCGTCTTAAAAACTCTCTCCCTTTTTCTCAAAAATTATTTTATTTTATTTATGTGAATACCCAAATAAATTTTCTTTTCCATGAGTATTAATCATGAAATAATATTGATCAATTTTATTCTATATTTTACATAAATATAGCCCTCAATCCCTTTCCATGGGTTATAAATGACATAGTGATATTATTTTTAAGGTCTTTTAAAACGTCACAATTTTAAAGATAAACACATTTCGTTTACTATCTATGAGTTATTTAGAAATGTATGATTATGATCAATGTCGATCACATAAAAATATACACATGATAAGGGTCCACCTTGATAGTGCTTCAATGCATTGGGTAAAAAAATTAATCTCTAGAGATGACATGTTTAACGATACCTTGGTGAATAACCTTGGTAATTTTTATGAAACCATGGGGATGAACCTTGGTGATATGTTCATGAATGTATAAATTAAATTTTTTAGCCAGATATTATTATTACATTTCATGTTTATTTCATTATTAAATTCATTTACTTCCATTGATCATGTCTATTTGTTTTTCATCAAGTTCTTTTTGATATCACATGTAAACTAATTCCCTTGAATTTCATACAGAGTTTTTTGAAAACCATTTCTTTTGGTGTATGTCTCAAGATTATGGGATTTAGTAGTTTTAAAAAGATGAAATATTTAAGTGGCTTTTCATGTGGATTAGAAGATTTTTTTCATGTTTTATGTTCTTGGTTTCCATGACAATTGAATTTAAAGATCCTCTGTTTGTAAAATGCAATGAAATGTTATGTAATAAAATGGTGGGATTCTATAATGGTCTTGGAAATTAGCCTTGACTAATATGAAATAAATTTTTATGTTTATGATTTTATTCCACAAAATATAATGTCTTATATTATGTCAATTGTGATTACATTGCACTTTTCTGATTTATCCCAAGACATGATAATATGATATTTTATTTTCATGATAATATTTTCAAATGTTAGGTTCTTATGATTATGATATGATTTATATTTGACTTGTTTAATTTTACTGATAATTTCATATGACCCTTTAATATGTTTCTTTCCCCTAGAACATTTATAATGGTATTATGTAAGATATGTTAAAAAACAGTGTATTTTTGATGAAATTATAGGGAGATGATGTGTATGTTTTATAAATCAGTTTTTTGGTTTCCCAGTTTCTAGAGACGCTAAATTTTTTTTGTCATGATGTGGGTTTGTTATGTTATGTAACAAAAATCCACTCCATGATCATATAGGTTTAGTGTCTCTATAAACTGGGAAATATAAACAACTGGTTCATAAAACATCCACATTATCTCATGGTAATTTATTCATAAATAGACTTTTTTTGACATATCATACATATGAACCTTCTTCGTGATGAAGGGAAAAGAAACATATGAAAGGGTGTTCACAAATTCTTAGTAAGGTTAAAAAAGTTAAATATCAATAATAAAATAATCATAAGAACATAACATATGAAAATCATATCTTGCATTCAAATGATCACAATATCAGGTCATGGGATAAATAATAAAAGTACAATGTAATCCAAATAGTCTTAAAATAAGACATTATATTTTGTATCATACACATATAAGAAGATAAAATACTTTCATATTAGTCAATTCTCATTTCCGAGACCATCATAGTGGACAAAGTCCATTACCGAACTGAGTTCACTCCTTGTTCTAGCCCAGTATTACAGAAACAGATTTACTTGTCGTTCCAATCATGTATATCTCATAAGATATAAACCATTACCCAATGAATTAGGTGGAGATATAGTGACACCCATCTCATAATATATCCATTCTTACATGTTCCATAAAATCATAAAAACATTCACTATAGCATAAACCATGAAATAAAACTATTTTCCTAAACATCATTCCATATTAATTGATATAAAACAAATGGATTTCCTAGAAAACACAAAATTAAACAATTTTAATTATAAGTATATAATTATGACCATATTTAAATAGTTTCATCATAGATGGAAAATAATATTGATAAAATATTTGAAATTAATTCTGTATGAAAATATTATTTCATCTTACAAAATGTTGACCTTCCTCAAAATGTGACATAATTTTAGAAGGAAACATTTTATGTGAAAATAATCTTATAATATTGTAGGGGAAGCATCAAATAAATAAGTAATTATTAATTTATAAAAATCCCTTTATATTGTACAAGTTAAAAGACATTCTTCTCAAACATTTTCCTGAAAATTCAAAAAGTACCTTATTCCGAAAAATGAAAAAAGATCCAATTCATATGGTTTAGTAAAATAATAACAATGGGTAAAATATTAACTAAAAGATTATATAATGAAATAAAGTATCTTTTAAAATGAATATTTAGGAATCATGGATGTGGATGATAAATATAACTTAGTAAATACTTACGAATAAACATTCTCAGGAAAAAATAAGATCTTCAAAGTTAACCCTTACCTTAGGTCTGATATCCTTCGTATGTATTTGAACCTACTATATAATTATTTCAATAATTTTATTGACTTAATATACATTCGTGATCATTTTTTGATATCATATATGATTATATTATTATCCATTTGTCAGTAACATTTCAGTTTCACTCATTATTTAGATATTGATTGTGTTATATTGTTATGGAAGATTTTCAGATATGTTCATGTTCCACACCATAGATTATATTTAAATAAAAAACATAATTATATTCGTATAATATATATATTATTTATTCATTCAATGAATGTTTATAATCATGGTTTTATTAAGATAATGTTGAATTAATTGAATCGTATTGTGGAGATGGTAGGTCGTATGTACGCACGAGCGACGATATCATTCCAACAAATATTTAATGGTATTGAAGTAGATGGTTTATGATATTTCATATTTATTATCATGATATAATAATCACATATAGTTATTATTTCCATCATTATACCGATCCATGTAAGTTGGTTGTGAAAAATAGATTACACCATGATGTGGAGACGGAAACCTATATGTACGCTCACACGGTGATTTTATTTTTCATAGGATAGATATAAGGAGTAATATAGTTTTTTAATATTTATAATAAAATATAATTATATGGGTGATACATATTTTGTTACATTATAATGAACCAACTAATTAATAAGAATTACAAGAGGAAATACGTTTGATGGAATCAGTAGAAGATATCTCCACTTCCTTAACGTGCTTCCTCAAAGTCTCTTCATAGAGCTCTAGAGTTGGTCATTGAAGATGACTAGAAACTCTAGAATTAATTTATTAATTTTGAGGAGGAAAAATTGTATGGGACCTCCGAGCTTGAAGGATCAAAATTAAGCGATGTGGTGCGGGGAGAGGTTCCCTTTTATAATTAAGGTGAGGGGCACTTTTCAAAACTCCATAAATATTAATTTATAATAACATCAAAAGCTACCCAAAAACCTTTGAAATGTCTCAATATCAATGATAAAATGAGATATAGTATTAGTATCAACAAAGAATAAATTTTGGACAAATTATATTGTCAATTTAGTCAATATATATTTAATTTATATGTAATGATTCTATTTAATTTCAATTGTGTTAATAATATTATAAATATTTATTGGTAATAAATATTTACTTATATGGTGTTAATTGAATATAAATTGATATTTTATGAAATATTAGATCTTATAATTATAATTTTTTATATTTTTTAAAATAAATTACGATTCTAAAATAATTTTACACAATGCTAATTTTATAAAATATGAATAGTGTCAATTTGGACACTATTGATTTATTTGAATAAAATAATACACACCGAATATAAATTCAATTCAAAATATCAAAAAAATATATAAACATTTCATAATCAACTAAAAAATTTGTGGATAACATTAATGAGTTCTTATGATATTTCTATTAATATTTTTCAAATCTTATGTTTGATATTTCTATTAATAAAATACTTTTACATCACTATTGTGTCATCCTTACTAGTAATTAATTATTCTCCCAAAATGATAAATAGTTATCTATGATGTAGTTAATTATTTTATCATTCAATAGGCGATTTATAGTCGATATTATATACTATGTATCCACATATAAAAATTTATATACATTACAAAATATGATTGCGACATTTTGTCACATTCATTAGTTGTTATTACATTCATGTAATATTAATAGGTAAGTGGCCACTATGTGATTACACTTAGAAAAATATATGATAATTTTTGAATTTATTAATCTAATAGGATTTTACAGGTGTTACATTAATTTTATAATATTATTTTTACCTTTAATTACATGTTTACCATAAACCATGGCAATAAAAATAATTACGAATGTTACTATTCATAATGCCCAAAAATAAAAGCATCCTATTAACATAATTTGGACCTATGGTTTCCAAATTTAGATTCCATTTTTATAAATTCAAAACATATAATTTTTAGTAATTAATTTAAAATCAACCGCGTTGTTAGAATAAGAGAACATGTATTTTAAAAGTTAACACATTACAAATGATTGAAATGTTTTTACATGTGAGTTCAATGTAAAATTATGGATAATTACATAAATTATATTTAATGATAAAAATATATTCTATTTATATTTTAAAACTATTATATATTTTAATTTTATGTTATAAATTATTTTGATAAAAAAAATTTGTTTTCACATAAAATTTATTGTGTTTTTATTATTCATCAAAACATAAACGTTATGTGAAAAAATCATAATTTCAACCAAATTAATTATTTATATATTGAATTAAAAACATGCTTATGAAGCCACATAAAAAGTATTAATGAGTCAAAATATTAATTTAAAAGGGGTTTACCATTCAATTGCCTAATATTACCCTTTTTTAAAAAATTTGTTTTTATACAACAAATAGGGGTTATTCAATCGCTATGATTAAAATATCCTTTAGATAAATAAAAAATATATTATTAATTTTATAACATATATATCTAATTAATTTAATTACAAATATAAATAAAATCACAAATAAAAATATATAATTTATATTTTTCAATAATAATTTATAGCTAAAGAATTCACAATACATTTTGACATGTTACTTATAATTATTCTCTCTAACCTAATGACTATTCTATAATAGAAATTTTATAATAAGGGAATATCATGATTATTTTAAACACACTATTGTGTGAAATTCATGCTATAAAAAAATTACGTAATGAAAATTTTTCATAAAAAACATATCGTTGTTACATTCTACCCCCCTTAAGCTAAATTTCACCCACGAAATATGACACTTCAAAACAAACAGATGTGGTTTCCTCTCCCTCATCACATCCTCAAGATCCAAAATAGATTTTTAAAATTGGAGGTTCCTCCATAAAACATTAACCAAGTGAGTGGTATTTTTTTATAAGACTTTTTCACAATGATACAAAATCTCTATCAGTTGATCATCATAAGAATGATCTTGCACAAATGGTAATTCATATGTTCATAGTACATGTGTAGGATCAAGCATGTATTTTAATAGAAGTGATACTTGGAATACATCATGATTTTGAAAGTGATTCAGTGGATGTGGCAATCAGAAAGCTACATTCTCAACCCAATCCAAAACATCAAAAGAAGGGATATACATAGGGCCCAACTTGCCCTTCATTCCAAATATAATTACTCTCTTCTAAGAGGTTATTTGTAGAAATCCATTATAAACCACTTCAAAATCTAGTCCTTCTCATCAGTTGTCAGCATAACATTTTTTTTATCTCTAAGATTCCTTTATATGTTGTTTAATAGATCCGACCTTTTCTACCATTTCATCAACAAGATCATGTCCAAATAACATTCATTTCCCAACTTCATCAGAGTAAGTAGGATTTCTGTACATCATTATATAGAGGGATTTATAAGGATCCATCTAAATACTGAACAGAAAGGTATTATTTTAATAAAATTCATCCATTTGTATGTTTTGATCCAAAAAACCATTGAAATACTTAGATCATGCTATCATCATGTCTTCCAGAGTTTAAATTTTCCTCTCAGACTGAATGTATATCTTAGGATGATAAGAAATGTTGAAACATAACAATATATCATGATAATTTTGATGATTTCACCAGAATATCATGGTAAACCTTAGATACTGATCAGATACAATTTAAAGTGGTACTCCATGAAATCCTACAACTTTTTGTACATATATCCTTGAAATATAAGAAAGAGAGAAATCCTCTCTTTTAGAAATGAAGTGTGGAAACTTTATAAGGTGATAAAATATATTCCAGATAGCATTATTGCCTTTGGATGTTTTCAAAAGTCTGATGAAAAAGCTCATAGTGAGTTTTTCTCATTTTCATTGAGGTGTTGGTAATGGTTGTAACATCCCCTTAGACATATGTCTCTCAAAATTACCTTTCTTAAAATCCATACATCGAGAGACATATCCGGTGATACCTCTTTTAATAAAATCCCTCCAAAAGTACTATTTTAGGTCCTTGTTTATATTTTCAATTCATGGATAAATAGACAATTATGAATATTGAGACTCATCCAATTTCTCCTTCTTATATTCTGGAATGGGAGGAATACAAACCCAATTCCTAAACTTTATTATTTCATCACAATCAAGGTTGAATTCAAGAATCTTTCATTCCAAATTTTAGAACTCTACATCTTCTTTCTACGCCTCCTTAATATTTACTTATATAAATGGTTGAACATTCATTTGAAAAAGATAATATTTCCCCCCTTCCATTTAAATTTCTACTTCCATCCTTTGAAAATCCATAAATATTTGATCTTTTTTTATCCTTTCATGGATAAGCTAGCATGGTATTTTCTACTCAAATCATATTCCACCTTGTTTTCATTCCAAGGGTAGTAATGTATTGATAATTATTAATCATTACACAACTCCAACCATTTTCAATGGTGGATATTCAGTTCTTTTTTGTGAAAATATACATTAAACTTTTACGATCTGTATAAATATTATACCTTTAACCATAAAGATAATTCCATCATATATTTTATGAAATGATTACCATAAATGACTCCAAATCATGAGTTGAGTAATTTTTATCATGAATTTTTAACTTCCATGATGAATAAGATATCAACATATCATTTTTCCTGTGAACCCATCCCAATCCATTCTTGGATGCATCACTTTAGATCACAATACCTTCTCCACTACAATGCAGTGTAAGCACGGGTGCGCTTCCTAAACATTATTTTAGCTCTTTGAAATTACCTTTACATTACTCTATCCGAACGGGATTAACTTCGTTCAAAATCAACTTGGGGATTTGATTAAAGAATCCTGGAAAATATTCACAAAACCATGATAATATCCAGCCAAACCAATAAACTTCCAGACCACAGTTACCATTGTTGGTCTCGAATATCTTTCAATAACCATGGTTTTTTCTAGATCCACAAATATCCCCTTTATTGAGATTATGTGACCAAAAAATGAAACATTCTGATGCCCAAATTCACAGGTGGGGAATTTGGCATAAATATTCCCCTTTATCAGGTTCTTCATTTCAATTCTCAAGTGATATTCATTTTCTTATTTTCTCTTTCAATATACAAGAATATCTTAAATAGATACTAGGAAAAACTTGTCATGATTGTCTCTAAATACTCTTTTCATTAGATCCATCAAAGATAACATGGGAATTAGTAATAACTAATGGAATTATTATTCATTCATTGTGTCCATACCTTGTACGAAATGAATTCATTGGTATATATTTATTTTTTAACATTTATTGATGATATCTGGAATCAAGATAAATATTGTAAAATTATTGATCACTTCATAGTTAGTCAAACAAGTCATCAATGTGGGGAATAAGATATTTTTATGATAGTGATCATGTTATGTTTTTAGTAATCAATACAAAGTCTCATTAATCAATATTTCTTCTTAACAAATTGAACATGTTTTCCCTATGGTAATTCACTATGGATTATGAATCCCCTATCAATATTCTCTTGCAGTTTCTTCTTCATTTCCTGAAATTCAATTTGGGCCATTATATAAGGTTTCTTTGAAAAAGGCATAGCATCTGGTATGGGTTCTATTGATAATTCAACTTCACGATTTGGTGGAATACATGGAAATTCCTCCATAAAGGCATCATCAAACTCTCACAAAATGTGTGTATTCATCATCATGAGTTTCTCCCAAACCATTTGAGATAAATAAACTTCATTTATAAGAAATAATACCCATAAGATAGAATTTTTTTACTGGAATGTTATATTCATCCTTTCATTGATAAATGAACATATATTGATCTGGAATATTACATGTGACTTCCCTCCCTTGGAAATATATATTATCATCATATAGAGAATGTTAATATATACCAAGAACCACATCAGGTTACACTATAGGAAGGATCACAGGATTTGAAAGAATAACATTCCTAGAAACATTAACCAAAGGCGTATTATAAACTACTAATGTGGAAGTTGTGCCCTTATGAGTTTTCACAGCTAACTCAACATCTAATTGTCCAGGTAATACAATGATAACCTGAGAAAAGTATTCAGAAATAAAAAGAGTGGATGGATCTAGAATAAAAAAAACATCTTCTACATTATAATGGATAGTAAGTATACCTTCCAATACATCATTATCATACTCCACATTACCAATAGTGATTAAATGTTACTTTCCATTATGGATTCCAACCATTTTATTACATAACATTTTATTAAATTTTACAAACTGATGATCTTTATAGTCCAGTTTCATGGAAATCAAAAAATATATATGAAAAAATAAAATAATCTGTTAAATACTCTTGAAATTCCTCTTTATAATATCATCCTATGTATAACTACTACATATCATAATCCAGATACAAACATCAAAGGAAAGGGTGTGCAGAAGACCCAGTAAGGAAACCATGGGAATCAGTTTACTTGTGATATCAATAAGAACATGATGAAAAACATAAAGACATGAGAAATGTAATTAGAGGATATCATAATCAAAAGAATGAGAACCATAACATGAATATGTGGATAAAAAAATTAATTTATAAATTCAAAAATATATAACCAATTTTCATCCCCAAGGTATCATAAAAATTACCAATGTAATTTCCCTAAGGTATTGTAAAACGTGTCATCTCTAGAGATTAAATTCATTAACCAATGCATTGGAGCGCTATCAGGGACCACCCTTAATAAGACTTTATTTTCATGTGATCTACATATATCATAAACAAAAATTTCATAATAACCCATATAAAATAAAAAAAACGGGATTCATTACAAAATCGTGACATTTTAAGTGTTCTTAAAAACATGATCGATATGTCATTTATAACCCATTGAAGGGGATTGAGGGTTATATGTATGTCAAATACAAAATAGAATAGATCAATTTAATGTATTTATGAATACCCCTAGTAATGAAAATATATTTGTGTATTCAAATAAATAATACAAGATAATTGTTTTGAGAAAAAGATATATATTTTCAGATGAAAATTCGAAAGTCTAACGACATAACATAAAAATTTAGAAAATATGTTCATGATAGAATAAGGGGTCTCTAATGACTTGGAAATGAAATTTACAATATTAAGGATATATAAGAACATATCCCCACATAATGAAATTGAAACTAGAAGACATAATAATAAATAAGTCATGACATAAAAGAGGAGGGTGAAAGGTTATCTTACCTTGAAGAGTGACTTCAAAAGATCAATGGTTGGGACCATTGGGAATTGAAAGATCCTTGGGAATTAAAAAGTCCAGAGCATAGTTGAGGAGGATTCTGGAATGATAGGAATGTAGGAATGTCTTGGTATAAATAGGAAAAGTGAGGGAATATTTAATTAATTTCCAAGTGACACCTCATCAGTGGTAATTGCAAAAACCATGGGCATTCCCATGGTATTTTCCAATGATATTTGTCACATGGGACTCAAAATAACATATCATATTATTCAACAGTCTACTAGAATTATTACATCATTATTACATCATTAATGATGTCATTAGTTGCACTAAAACTCTAAAATGTTTTTTTACTATGCACTGAAAAACTAAACATCTTATAAAAATATCATAAATTCTCCCTAACCTAATATATATACTTTTAATTCAAAAATTATATCCATTTTATGAATATAATTTTTTACTTATGAGAAATATAATTTTTAAGTAACAATATAGTTTTCCTGAAAAATTTGTAATACTTATCTAATAATTTATGAAACATTACCTATGCTATTATATCACTTCACCATTCAGGTTTTCCTAAATTGTATTTATTCATTATTATGTTATGTTACTATTTTTTTGGTAACAATAATATTCATAAGGGTAATATTACTATTCATACTTTTCTATTCACAAAAAAAGTTGACCGTATTCGACTCTAAATTCCTTGCCTGTCACAACATTAGAAGACCATTTTTTGAAAATCATTTTACATTATTAATTATTTAATGTATACAAAAATTATTTTAAAATACCGTTTTTCAAAATTCATCAATAATATAGAACTTCATCCTACATTTATCCAGTAATTTTAAATTCACAAATTTAACATAATAAGAAATAAATTTTTTTATACCAAAGGATTACAAAACGCAAATAAGGTATCATTACATAGCCCCTTATAACATCTTCGTAGGACCTCTGTGTAAGATGTGCTATGGTGATAGAATATTTGGGCCACTCAGACATCATTGCCTGAGATTTGATTTTTATCAGCTTGAACTTCTCTCGTAAATGATTATGTTCAATTTTGACATGTTGGAGTTAGAGTTAGGATTTGTCCATAGTAAAGTCCATAGATGAATCCTCCATCGCAAGATCTGACATTGGATATTCATATGGCTTGAGTCTACTAGATGAGGCCATCAACTATTTTTTATGTATTAATTAACCATGATCACTTGTATTTATAAAAAATAATCATAACGTTAATAATTTAGTTTCCAATGGTCATATTGACCAACGATCATATAATTGTTAAAGCCCAGTTGTATTATTTTAATTATAATCTCTTCATTGATTAAAGGATATTGTTTTTTTGAGTAAAAGTTAAAATAATACAAAAAATTATGAAACATATATTATTCAAAAGTTTTTATCATTACATTATTCACCACTTAATAATTTTTTTCGCTGAAATTTTACCTCATCCCCTTAGAAAAGATAAGATGTGGGTCCTACATCATCATAGAGTCCTCTGGTTCCCACATGGCTTCTTCATATTTGTGGTTCCTGCACAACACCATAATATGGTGGGTTGCCTTTTTGCATATTACCTTGTCTCTACCATCCAATAACTCCACCAGCTACTCATCATAAGAGAAGTAATGTTCCAGTTATACCACCTCTGGATTTAGTACATCTGAAGAGTCAAGTATGTACTTGCTCAAAAGGGATACATGGATGACATCATGAACTATTTCTAGATTTGGAGGAAGTTCAAGCTGGTAGAAAAATCCTCCTACATGATCAAGGGTTGGATAGGGGCCAATGTACCTAGGGTTGAGCTTTCATTTCATCCAAAACCACATGAATCTCTTCCATGGAGAAATTCTATGAATTAATTTATCACCAACATCAAACTCCATGTCCATTAAGAAGTTGTCAGCATAGATCTTTTTCCAACTCTGAGCAGCAATAATGTTTTTCTTGATGGCATGGAATTTTTCTGTCATCTCTTCCACGAGATCAGGCCCATGAAGATTTCTCTCACCAGCTTTATTCCAATAAGTATTAATTCTACATCTCTTAATATATAGAACTTTATAGGTTTCCATTTGAATGCTCGAGTGGAAGTTGTTGTTGCAAGAGAACTCAACTAAATATAGATGTTAATCCCATCAACCATTAAATTCTATTGAGCATGTTCTTAGTATATCCTCATGTTTTTCAGTAGTCCTTTCAGATTGGCCATCCGGTTGGGGGAGATAGGACATACTGAAATTCAATTCAATGCTTAGAGCATGTTGAAGACTTATCTAGAATTTTTAAGTCAACCTTGGATAACGATTCCATATGATTTAAAGTGGAACTACATGCATCCTTATCACTTCCTTTAAATAAATCATGGCCAGTCGATCAAGAGAGAAATCTTCCCGAATAGAGATAAAATGTGCAGTCTTGGTGAGACTATCCACAATAAACCATATCACATTGTTTCCTTTTGATGTTTTCAAGAGACCAGTGACAAAGTACAGAGTGATATTATCCCATATCCATGAAAGTATGTGTTGTGGTAGAAATACCCCCTTTATAAGTTGTCTCTCTACTTTAACTTGTTGACATTCCATGCACCTTGATGTGTAGTTATCAATCTCCCTTTTCATATTATCCCACCAATAACAATCACGAAGGTCTCTATACATTTTCATGCTTTCGTGAAGTATAGTGAAAGTAGAGATATGAGATTCATCCATCAGATCCTTCTTTATTTCCAGAATATATGGAGCACATAGTATTGTAGGAAATTTCAGTACACCTTCTTGATCAATTTTGAACTCAAGAAACTTCACATCCTTTACTGCCTCAAAATTATTCTGTAACAAAGAATCTTCATTTTGAGTTTTCTTGATCTCCTCTTGTAATAATATTTGAGAAATCATTTGGGTTAGGATTGATGATGTCCCTTCACTCGTTATTCTCATGTCCATCTTTACTAGGTCATTGATCAAAGAATCCCTTTGAATCCTCATCATGGAAAGAACAAATGGGTATTTCCTTCTTAATGTAGCAGTGACCTTATTTTCTCTTCTGGGATGATAATGAATTGAAAAATCACAGTATTTAAGATTCTCCAACCTTCTCCTTTGTCTCATGTTCAAATCCATCTAGGTAAAAATATACTTCAAACTTTGATGGCATGTGTATATATCACATTTCTTCCCATAATGATTGTTCCTACATATCATCAGAGAAAAAACAACTGTAGCCAGCTCTAGATCATGCATAGGATAGTTCATCTCATGAGTCATCATCTATCAAGATACATTAGCAATGAATTTGTCTTTTTTCAAAACAACACACCCAAGCCCTTTCAATGATGCATCTCTATAAATAAATAATCATTATACACATGAGGGAAGAGTTTACAAGGATGTAATAACCGATCTGTTATTTAATTCTTGGAAGCATTCATCACACTTCTTTTTATAGATAAAATTGACATATTTTCATATTAACTTGATAAATGGATTAAAAATTTTGTGGAAGGTTTTTCACAAACATCTTATAATATCCCGCTAATCCAAGGACACTACAAATATGATTTATTATTATAAGCTGAGTCCACTCTTCTACAACATTTTCCTTGTTGTTTCAATTGTGATTATTTTATTGGTAAAAAAGTTCCCCAAGAATTAATATTGTTTTAACCAAAATTAACATTTGATGAACTTTCCAAAAATCCTCTCCTTCCGCAGAGTTTTAAAAATAAACCTTAGATGATATACATGATCCTTGTGACATTTAGATTATATCAGAATATCATTAATAAAAACTACCACATAGTTATCAAGGTAGTCCTAAAAGATTATATTCATAAAATCCATAAAAATAGGAGGTTCGTTAGCCAGTCTGAATGGAATAACAATAATATCATAATGTACAAATCTTAATCAGAATGTAGTTTTTGGAATATCATCATCTTTCTTCACCCTCAATTGATGATCACCATAACGAAGACCAATCTTAAAGAGGAATTTATCACCACGAAGGTGGTCAAATAATTCATCAATTCTCGGGAGAGGGTATTTGTTCTTCACTAGGATCTCGTTCAGTTCTCTATATTCAATGCATAGCCACATTGATCCATCCTTCATCATCACAAAGATAACATGTGCTCTCCAAGGAGACACATGTGTATGGTTAAATCCCTTCTCCATAACATCATGGAGTTTCATATTTAATTCCTCCAACTCTACATTTTACATCAAATACATTGTATTTGATATAGGATGAGATCCTGGTATGTGTTCATTGGAGAACTATACCTCTCTTTCTGGGGGAGGTCTAAGAAAATCCACAAGAAATATGTCAATGTATTCATGGATAATGTGGTCATTTTCTATCTTTATAATCTCATTTACTTCTTTTTATTCACTTATCAATTCAATAAAAAATATATAGGAGTTTCTTGTAGACAAAGATCAGGTAGAGATATTTTTCTTTAGAAGGCAATATAGGTTTTCTACTCAAGAATACTGATATTTCCTTGCTTCTACATTTGATCTTAGCATTATACTTTTAGAGAAAGTCCATCCCTAGTATAATGTAGAATTACATAATGGGAATGACTACTAGATGTGAGATAGGATTGTGCACACTAAACTAAATACCCGATTATATAATAACTAATGATTCTCGGATAAACCCAACAGGAGTCTTGGCAGATAACTCTACTTTTAGAAATTCAGTGGTTGATTCTAAATACTATGCAAACATGGAGGAAATATTGGATTCCATAGAACCAGAATCAAACAAAGTTATTTGTTGCTTTTAGAGATAAAAAAAGTACTTGGCACTATATCATTTGGCACTTCAAATTCAACCGTAGTGATTGAAAATGTATGACCATGTTCCATTGGCCGATGCTGAGAATGATGGTGATTTCCCTCCACTGCCCTCAGATTTGGACAGTGATTGGAAAAGTTCCCAAGTTTACCACAAGTATAGAATTAGACATCAAGTTGTTCCTACACCATATTCCCTTTTTTAGTGTTTGGGAGTTGAGGACTCACCTCAATATGATAGTTTTGTGCGATATGGACATCTTTTCCACACATGTAGCACTTCCCTCTCCCGAGAAGCTAGTTCCTCAAATGCTTATTCTGACATTTATTACATGTGGGACATTACAATTACATCCCACCTTTTCACTGATCAATTGTCTGCCCTATTCTTGGATCCATAAATATTTTCCTATCATTGGATTTATGATACCACTGTGTCTCACCAAACACAAATTTTACTTTCATTGCACATCATGTGATCTCCTCAGAGCTATAATAGTCTCACTATTATAAATTCTTTTGTAGATGGGGTATCAATACACCATATAATATATCAACCATACAATTTAGATCAATGAAAAAAATAGATGTTTAATGAAAAAGTCTTGTAAAGATCATCTCGTAGATTCCCACGGATTCATTCTCCTTCTACTTCATCTCGAAAAAGTCCTTATCAATTCTTGTTCTCATGTAACGGGGGGAAAACTTACTGATGAAAATCCATATCAACTCTTCCCACACTATAGCTTCAACCTCTACTCTTGTCCTCGTTTTTTTATAATATCTTACCACTAATTAGCTTCTCCCACTAAGTGATAAGGAGCAAAGCTGACCTTCTATTATTCCAAACAGCAGAGCAACAAAAAAAGATCTTCTCGATAGTGATGATCCACTACTCAGCAATCCATAGGTCGGTTGATCCAATGAAGGGTGGTGGTCATTGATTCATAATGGACTCAACAGAATATTGTTTCTTTCCATGGTGAGATAATTCTATCAACTAGATTCATGTTAATTCCTATAACATGAGTTAGTTTGTTCATCATTCTCATCAATGTTTCCATTCCAGCTTCTATCAGAGGGTCATCAGCGCATGGCCTTTTGCGATCACCATTTTCCTGCTTCCTCCTATATCCTTCCATTTTCTAAATAAATATAACCTTAGATATAATATTATTTCATTTATGAATCTTTTAACTATAATGGATTTTAAGTCATAAAACTCCAAGCATATACAATTACATTTATTTATAAAACCTTCATAGTGATTCAGAAAATTCTTGTGAATGACCAAACATATCCCCCAGGAGTGTCAAACCCAGAGTGCAGCAAGGCCCATTGTCATATACCAAGATACCCTAGGTTAAGCCTGATACACCTTGTTAGTGTTATCACTTCTAGGTACACCTATTCTAGATCCACTTCCACTTGCTCGTATCCATACATGGATTTATTTGTTCGGAAACCCCATACATAATATTTAACCAAAATACGAGGAAGAATTCCTCAATTTAACCTATTTTGTTGGGTTCCTCCTAATGTTTTCATAGCCTAGTTGTTATAAATACTGAAACTATCCTTTGATAACAACTATGGAATACTTCCTTTTATTACATAACATATCATTTCATTTTACAAACGAGTAATCTAGAATGTCTAGTGTCTTGAAAATTTTGGAAAAAATTCATAAAAAATAAATATACAATTTTAAATATGTTTTAATGTCCTCTTGAAAAGTTCATATGATGAAATACTACTTTATATCATAACTTGGAGACATACCTGAAAGAAAATGTGAGCAGAATTCCTAGTAAGGAAATCAATGGAATTAGTTTACTTGTGATAGCAATAAGAATTTGATGAAAAACATAATGACATGAGAAATGGATGTATAATAATATCATAATGTAAAAAACAAGAACAATAACATGAATATGTGGATACAAAAATTAATTTATACACTCATGACCATACCATGATAGTTCATCCCCAATGTGTTATAAAAATTAGAAAAGTTATTCAACCAGGAATCGTGAAACTTGTCATCTCAAAAGATTTAATTATTTACCCAATGCATTGAATTGCTATCAAGGATCACCCTTAATATGTATTTATTTAATTGTGATATACATAGATCATAATAATTTTTTTTGGAAATAGCCAATATTGAATTAAATAATGAGATTCATTTCAAAATCGTGATGTTTTAAATGATCTTAAAAACATGATCGTTATGTCATTTATAACCCCGTGAAAGTGAGTTAGGATTATATGTATCTCAATTATAGAATACAATAGATCAATTTTATTTATTTATGAATACCACTGGTAATGTTAACAGGTTTAGGTATTCAAAAAAATTAGACATGTGAATTTCTTGAGTAAAAGGGATAGATTTTGAGAAGAAAATTCTTCATCACAACGGCTATGTATCATGGTTTTAGAAAACATGAAAAATAGAGGGGACAAGGGTCGCCCACATAGAAATAACTCATAACATATTATAGGGGCTGAATATAATATATATAAATTAATTGTATGGATATTTGAATGAAATACCATATGAACAAGAAAAAATTAAAAATAAATAAAAGATGTGGTTTTGTTTACACAAATCTGGCTACCTAACGACGTCACATAAAATATTAGGAAATCAGTTCATGAGAGTGGAAAGGAGAACTCATCATTTGGACATGAAATGGAAAGTAATAACGTTATATTAGAAATCACCACAACATAATGAAATTGAAGCAATATGGCATAACATAATGGGAGGCGTGGCATAAAAGAAGAGGATGAAAGGATCCCTTACCGTGAAGAGTGACTTCGAAAGATCGATAATTTGGACCTTGGGGGCTTGGGATCACCTTGGGAGGACATCCTGGGATGTATAAAGACCAGAATTTTGTTGAGGATGATTTTGGAATGAATGCAATGGGGGAATGACTTGGTATTTATAGAAAAGGTGAGGGAATATTTAATTAATTTCCACGGGACACCACATCGGTGGTATTTGAAAAACTATGGGATTTCACAAGGTATGTTCCCATGGTATTGTAAAAATGGGAAACCTAATAACATATATTACTATTCACAAGTCGTCCATAATGATTACATCCTTATTACATCATTAATGATTTTATTAATGACAATGACACTCAAAACTGTATTTTTACAATTCAATGAAATAAAACAATTCACAAAAATAAAATTTTTATAAAAATCTCATAAATTCACTATATCAAAATATTGATGCTCTGAATTCGAAAATATACTCCATTTTATAAAAATAATTTTTTATTTAGGATATATTTAATTTTTTAAAAAAAGAAAATTTAGATGAAAAAATATTAATACTTTACTAATTACTTCTGAAATAGTTATTTACTTATTCAATTATATCACATTACCATTCAAGATTCCTAAATTATATTTATACTTTATTAAGTGAGGTTACTATTCCACTGGCCACATTACTATTTATAAGGGTAATATTACAATTCATACTTTACTATTCACTTAAAATTATGTTGATCTTATTAGACTCCAAATTCCTTACTCGTCACCACTGGAGAAGACCATTTTTTTAAAAAAATTTACAATGTTAATTAATTACAGTATACAATAAATATTATATATTACCCTTTTTCAAAAATTTATCAATAATATAGAATTTCATCCTACATTTATCCAGACATTTGAAAATGAAAATTTGATCATAATAATAAATAATAATTTTATTTATACAATAGGATTGAAAAATGTAACTAAGGTCTTATTACATTTCCCCTTATCACACCTGCATATTACCTATGTGTAAGATGTGCTATGGTGACAAAATATTGGGGTGCCTTAGAAAATATTTCACATGTAGGGATTTATATCAGCTTGATATTCTCCCGTAAGAGATTATGTTCATGATTCACATATTGGAGTTTGGCTTGGGCTTGGTCCAGAGCAAAGCCCAAGGATTCAACATCCTTCCCAAGCTATGACAGATGGGCTTCGTATAGCCAGAGCCAATTGGATGAGGCCATCGAAACTTTTTTTGTATTAATTAACCTAGATCAATTGTATTTATAAACAATAATAATAATGATATGAATTTAGTTTCCAATAGTCATATTGACCAACGGTCATATAACAGATAAATCCTAGTGTTATTATCATAAATATACTCACTTCATTAATTAATATATATAGTGTTGTCAAGTACAAAATCAAACAATACAGAAAATTATGAAGAAATATTATTCAAATATTCAGGTTGTTACATTCATTATCCTTTTTAAGGGTTTTTTGATGTCGATCATCATCATTAACCCTTGTATTATGGAATTGATTGGCATAATGCCCCATTTCCTTGACCTTATAACATAGAGGAGTATGAATTTCATTTTTTGAATACTTTATTTGTTCGCATCAGTAGACATATTTTTACCATTAAATTGAAATTCAACAACCCAATGACCTTATTTTCCACATGTAAAACATTTATAGTCCCTTTAAGACAATTCTCTCTATGTTTATTTCCACACATTTAGAATAATGGAAAACGCATATTCCATTCAGTGTGGTCTTTATATTTTCCTTTGAATTACATTTTCTTCTTATTATCAATAATATATGAATGATGGGTTACTCTAATCTCCATGTCATCCTTGAACGAACCTCGAGCAATTTCATCATATCTATTTAATTACCTTATAAATAATACCCTTCAAAGACTTGGTTTTTTCCTCTAAAGATTAAATCAATTTAACCCTCGGGTTGGATAATATCTCCAGAAGCATACCTTGAATGTCTTATAATATTTTATTTGTTTTTACCAACAGATTCATCATCCATTTTCTTAAGATAAAAGAACTCCTTATCTATATTTATTTGAAGATTAATTTTAATGAACTTATTAAAAAATATGTTCTTGAAATCTTTTCATTCCATATACTCAATTTCATCTCTTTTCTTCATAATATTGATAATATTACACAATTTGTCATATTCACTATCCAAGAAATATATTGTTATGATGAATTTATCATGTTTAGAACATTGTAGAACAGAAAATATTGTTTCAGTGGTATGGATCCTTTGTTCATCCACTAATGGTTAAGAAGACCCACGGAATGAAGGTGGATGATACCTCATGAAAGATTCAATAGAATTTTTTCCCTCTTTTTCTTGTTTGGAAATTACAGTTGATTTGTTGCTTCAGAATGTTATGTGAGCATGGATATAAGATATTCCACTCAATATACCTTAATATTTGGTTTTTTAGGGGGGAATCATTTAATTTCCCATCGCATTAAGCATTAACATGGTTCATTTGGTTTCTAGCCATTCACTAAAATCAAGAATCATAGTGTGAGGACCAGTAATCATAGTGAGAAAACCACATAATTCATGAATTAAATTTCAATTTTGGATACATTAAGATTTATCCTATGTTATTAATTAACATCTCTAAGACACTAGGATATCATTGTAGCCTATATTTAGGCATATCCTTAGGGTTCTGGCTAATGTTATCTCATCTTATTTTGAAATTATTAACTATAAATTTTTTATAATACCAACTATAACATCCCATAATTTACATATAGATATTATTTTAACATTGATGAATATTTATTTCAGAATAGAACAAAAACCTGCTAGGACCATATAGGTTATATGTCTCTAGAAACATGGAAATATAAACTACATGTTCATAAAACATCCACATGATCTCGCACTTATTTTTTCAAATCTAGACTCCTTTTTGACATATCTTAATTAATACACTTATTCATGACCTAGGTAAAAGAAGTATATGAAAGGCTGAGATGAAATTATTTTTAAGGGTGAATATTGGAAATATTAATCACATCATAATCATTAGATCATAAAATTTGAAAATCATTTCATAAATGAAAAAGATCATAATATTATATCATGGGACAAATCATAGAAATGAAATGTAATCCCAATAGTCATAACACATGACATGAATTTTTTTTCATACACATATAAGCATATAAAATCATTTCATATTATTCAAGGAAAATTGTCTATATCCTCATAGATGAAAATGTTCATAACTAAATAGAGTTAACTTCTCATTCTATCCTTGTATTATTAAACAATATTTACTTGTCATTCAAGTCATTTTTATCTCATGTGAGATAAATCTTTACCAAATTAATTCTAGGGAGATATAGGTCCCACCATATCATAATTAAACCATTATAACATGTTCCACAATAACATAAAATCATTCCATATAACATAAACTATAAAATAAAATATGCATCTTAAACACCATTCCATCATAATTGATATGAAAAAATAGATTTCTGAAATAAGAAACAATAAAATCATATTAAAAATAAGTTTAGAAATGTAACCCTTTATAAAGTGTCATAATAGATAGAAAATAATTTTGAGAAAATACTTAGATATTAATTTATCAAGAAAATATCCTTTCTTCTAAATTTTTTTTCCTTCCTCAAAATAACACAAAATTTTAGAATAAATCATTTTATGTAAAAATAACCTTGCAATATTGTAGGATAATTTTCATGTAAATATGGAATTATAAAATTGTAAAAAATTTAGGGCGTTCATGTTTAGAAAACAGTTTTCTATTACTTTTTTGGAAAAGATCAAAAGCACCATGAACCACAAATGAAAATAGAATCCATTCATGCCATTTAAAAATAAAATTAATAAATGGGTAAAATTAACTTTATAACATTATATATAAAGATAAATAATATTTGGAAATAAATATCTAGGAAACATGGTTTTTGTTGATAAATATACCCTAGTAAATACTTAAAAAATAAACAATATCTGGAAAAATGAGATTTGTAGAGTTTTCCCTTACCATGGGTCTAATATATTTCTTATATATATAAACCTTATATATTATGATTTAAATACAAATATTTACTTACTATAGAGTCAAAATAATTTTTATGATATCATATATGATTAAATTGTCATCTGTTTGTTAGTAACATTTCCATATCACTCGTTATTCGGATATTGACTACTTTATGTTCTTATGCAATATTTCTAAGATATGTTCATGTTCCGCATCATAGATTATAGTTAAATATTTTACTAAATGATATTATTATAATATATATGGTATTTATTCATTCAATTAATTTTTATAATCATTTTTTGATGATGATTATTAGAAGGAATCACATCGCATCGTGGGGACGGTAAGTCATACGTACCCACGAGTGATGATATCATTCCCAAAATTATTGAATGGTATACAAGTGTATGGTGTGTGATATTCCATAATAAATATCATGTTATAATAATCATATATAGTAATTATTTCCATCATTATACCCATACTATTATAGTGGTGGTGAGAAACAGATTACACAACGACGTGGAGATGGTAAGTCCTACATATGCAGGCGTAGTGATTTTGTTTTTAATAGGATGAATAAAAGGTGAAATATGGGTATTTACTATTTATAATAACATATTATAATATTATTTATACTTATTTTATTATGATATTATGATATAAATAATGAATATGAATTATAAGAAGAAAGATGTTTGAAGGAAATGGTAGTAGAGCTTATCTCTTCATTGAAGAGCATCCACCAAATATCTTCTTAGAGAAGTAGGGTTGGTCTTTTAAGTTGACCAGAACCAGTAGAATAAAAATAGTAACGTTGAGAAGGAATATGGGAATGTTATTGAGGAGCTTTATGGATCCAAATTTAGTGAATAGGTGGGGGAGGAGGGTCCCTTTTATAATTTAGATGAGGGATTCTTTTTAAAACCCCATAAATATTAATATATAATAAAATCAAAATATAGGAAAAAATCACCTCAATATGTCCCAATTTAGAATATGATATGATATAGAGTTGTAATGACATCAAAAAATAATATTTTGACAAGATGTTTTGTCAATTTAAACCATATATTTTTAATTGACACTTACATAATCTATTTTATTTTAATTGTGGTAATAAAAATATATATATTTAATGGTTATAAATATATATTTATATGGTTCTAATTGTTTATAAAATTATATTTTATGACATTTTATATCTTATAATTATCACTTTGTCATTTTAAAATATATATTTTATTTTTAATTAATTTAATCAAATGTTATTTTTATAAAATATCACTAGTTTCTATTTTGACACTATACATTTATTTGATGTTAAAAAATGACAAATCAGAATATAATTTCAAGAAAAAATATTATATACGCTTATAACATGTCATAGTTACCTAGAAATGTTTTTGAGAACATTAATTTGTTCATATGATATTTATTTTAATTTTATAAAAAACATCCATTTGATATTTTAATTAATAAAATAATTTTACATCACTATTGTGTCACCATTAACGACAATTACTTACTCTCTAAACATTATAAATAAATTTATATGATGTATTTTGTTATTTTATATTTCCATATTGTATCTATATATTATATTATCCTCTAATTATCTATATATTAAAATTAATATACATTTATAGAATGAGATTGTCCCATTTTTCCACATTCATTAATTTTTATTACATTCTTGTCATATTCATTGATAAGTGTCCATCAAGTGATTTCATTTCTAAAAATAGATGTTAAAGGTAGAATTTAGTCATCCAATAATATTTTTTCAGGTTTCATGGTAATTTTATAATTTTATTCATACCTTTCATTTCCTAATTAACTTTAACCATGGTAGTAAAGAAATTACCAGAATTAGTATTTATAATGTAGAAAAATAAAATTATCCTATTAACATAATTTAGAACTACTAATTACAATTACGAAGTCAATTTCTGAATATTAAAATCTTATAAGTTGCATTAATTAATTTAAAATCAATCCCATTATCCAAATAAGAGAACGGTTTTTTCAAAAGTTAATCATTGCAAAAGAATGAAATGTTTTTACATATGAAATCAATGTAAAAATAATGATAATTAAATAAATTATATTGAATGAGAAAAATATTTCATATATATAGATTAAATCATTTAAATATTAAAATTTATCCATATAAATAATCTCAATGAAAAAAGTTGTTTTCAATTAAATTTATTGTGTTTTTAGTATTCATCAAAACATTAATGTTATCAACAATATCATAATTTTAATTTATGTAATTTTTTTTATACCACCATAAAGAAATGTAATTTTTGTAATATAAAAATTATTAATGTGACAAAATCATAATATAAAATGGGCTCTCTATTCAAAGGCATAAGATTACCCTTTTAAAAAATATTTTTATACTACAAATAGTTTTTTTCACAACCTATTATTAAAATATCCATTGGATGGGTAATAAATATTTTATTAAGTGTATAACAGATATATATCATTAACATCAATACTAGTAGTAATTCACTAAAAAGTACAAATATATAATTTATATTTTTCATAATTAATTGATAACCAAATAATTCAAAGTAAATTTTCATAAGTTAGCTATAATTATTCCTCCTATAATAATGGATATTCTATAATGCTATTTTTATACTAAGAGTGTCTCGTGATGTTTTGTAAAATTCAGGATTTCATGTAACATAAGCTACTGAAGAACACAAATTACATTATGAAAATTATTCATAAAAAATATCTGGGTGTAACCAACATAGTGGCTCACCTAGTCCATTATCTTTAGAAGTAAATTAATTATTCATCAATTTTATGATTAATAGAAAATAAAATAGTAGAAAAATTAATAAAATATTTAAAAAAATTCAAATGGAATATTTAATGTTTGCAAAATCAGAAAAATGAGTGAGCAAATACGCTATCATGAAAAGTATAGAGAATAAATTAAATTATGGTGAGAATGTATAATAACGTTTAAAAAAATAAACTGTTCCTTTTTTAATATTCATTGGTTAAAAGTGAAAAGGATATTAACAACCAATTTACTTTATTATTTATCATTATTTAAAATATAAAAATTCATTAAATTTTTATCCTCTAATCATGTTAACCCATGAACCATATGAGAATTAACATGACTATAATAATTGATGTTGTTGATCTGTAGGTCAAATATAGAATAAAAAATCATTGGCCCAAACATTCATAATCATTAATAAGATGTATGTATAGTCTATTTTTAATAAATCCAATATTTAAAATCATAAAATGTCAATTAATTAAGACTATGAATTAGATTTGAACACAAAAATTATATTCCTTGTTGATTTCGATTCATAAATATAGTTTACTATAATGATTTTCAAAAACTAATCTTGAAATGTTTTATGTTAATTAATATATTTCCACAAATATTGAAATAGTAAATTAATTTAATATAATTAGATGATTTCAATTAGGTTCATGGAATGAAAATTAATAAATTTAAGATGGTGTGATTTGATAGATTACATAGAAACCATGCATCGATGGATAAATGGATCATCAAATATTCTTTTTTAAAATAGGGAATATATGCATGGCCCAATATCATTTAAAATATATTATTTAAACCGCAACAATATAAATACACGATGAAAAATATTGAAAAAAAATTAAATGAAATTGAAGATAAAAAATATAATTCTATTTAATGAAAAAAATCCATAGAACATGGAATTTGAAAAAGAGGGAGTTTTTTTGGAGATCCCTTAACATGTTCTTTCTTCCATAAATGATGAATAAAATTTCAATGGAACCAATTTTTTAGTGCTCCCAAAATTTTAATACCAAATGTTATCACATTTAGAGGTAAACAGTAATTGTTTATAAATTAAATGGAATTATATGGAAAAATATTGCAAATAAAAATGTTAAAATTTGAGTCCAATTAAAATAATGATTTTTTACTATAAATCCAATAATTTGAAAGTTTAATAAAGTGGAATTTCCAAATATATTAGTTTTGGAAAATTCATTCCCTATAATACTGTTAATATTTTTTGTTAATTAGAAAAATGAAGAAGATGTTATTACCTATAGTGTGAGAATTGTTCTAATATTTTGAATCAAGACCATCATGGAATTCATGTTCATATTAGTCCCTCAAAAACATGGATTCAGATCCAATTATCCTAATAAAAATATATATAATGTTTATTTTACAATATTTATTTATTGAAAATAATTACCCATGAAATAATTCATAACCACAGTACTAAAGTAGAATAGAAATGGTAACACTAGAATTTCCATGTCAATTTTCATTTTTTTCTCAAATTTAATATTTTTTCTAAAATAATCACATAAAATAATGTCGGAGCCCTAAATAAAATATTCTAAAGAAAATATTTAATAAAAAATGATTTTTCAACACACCATTACATACAATGTTTCACTCCTAAAAAATATTTCATTAATATCCTTATCAAATTCACAGAAAAAAATAATGAAAGAATATCCAAATATCATATCAAAAATATTATTTAGTAAGAATAATTTCTTTATAAATAATTACATTAAATTTAATCTCCCACAATTAAAATTTTTTTAATAGAAAGAATCCATGCATGACTGGATCACATTATTCTACACATTTAATTTCATTCCCCTATTCACATAAAAGAAAAGTATTCTAGAGTTATCATCAAAACACTATTACATGATCCTAGCCATTGTATTTTAATGAATAAAAAATACCCCCCCTTAAAAAATAAAATCATTTTTGAGGACATAAAAATATGAATCAAATGACTCCAAGGATACGGGTTGGTAGGTTCTTATCTGAAGAGAAATAAATCTCAAAAAAGCTGAAACCCTTATGTATAATTCATGACTACAAAAAGATAAGATAAATGACATATGACCTTAATTTTAGTCTCCAAAACATTCCTATGTTATGGGTATCATTTCATGATCTATAAAATATTAATGAATAAACATCTTATCTTATTGTGTGCTTTTTCACATTTTCATTCAGAATTGTACTTAGGATAATACTCACAACAACTATATATACCCATATAATATTATGATCATTGATCATGTAATGGAGACATTAAACATAAACAATATAAAACCAAATAATCATTTTATTCTAACAAAGATTGATAATAAATGAAATACAATGAATGAATAACCTAGAACCTTTCCCAATACACTTGATAACACACAGTATCATCCATTCAGTGAAATGAATTCCCTTCCAACTTAGGAACCTTGTACCCCACACATAATAAATTAAATATCGTTTAAAACACAATTATTAGGTTAGGAATGAAAAAATAATCATGTAATGTAGATTTCCCTATCATGTACATTCATACCTTATAAGGACTTTAGAAAAAATTCCTCAACCACATTTATGTGATTGTGTTAAATCACAAATTTTTATAAGACGAAGTGAATGTTTGAGTAAGGAAACATTCGTAAGTGTCTCTAAATAAAAGGTTATTATAATTAATAATCACAATTAAGTTAAAAAAAACCTAACAATATGAAATTAAAAATGATCTACTTTAGTAGTACATTTTCAAGGATTCCAAAATTTGGTCAAACTAGTACAAGTTAATGAAAATATAATTCAATAAAAAATTTCATACCAATTTTTTTATGTTTTCTTCTGAAAATTATTTTAAATTATCTTAAATTCAATCTTGGATAGAAAAATGAATATGGATTTTTATTTTAGATAAAAAAATACAAAAAAAAATTTATGAATGAAAAAAATAAAATAAAAACTGAAAAGAGTATAAGTAAAAAAATATATTGAAAATTTTATTCCCTCCTCTAAACTAAAAATTAACCATTTTCCCAAATTTGACCATATGAAATAATTTATTCATATAATTTATTGATATTTAATTACAATTAATGACATAAATGTTAGAGGATAAGGGTCAACTGGATGTTCACAAGCAAGGTCATGCTCTCCCAATGTGACTATGTCAACAACATTTATGGGGAACCCCTAAATATTTTTATTCAACGGTTTTTCATTAAATATAATCTTCCTTTCATTAATTCGTTTTAGATATCCACTAAAACATAAGAAAATACATTCCATAAAAAATAAGGGACTCACCACCTAGTACAAAACATACCAAGTGTCAAAATTAGCCAAGAACTATAGAGAATGAATTTGGATTCCACATGGGACTCCCATTATTGGATTATTGTTTCATGGGTTACCATTTGTATTTCTAGATCATTGAGTAAACATATGATGGAACTTGAATCACATCGTACTCTCAATTTTGAATGATTTGTTAATATATAAATTAGGACAAATATGGCGTTAATTTTGTATCCAAATACTATTAATGATCTACCTATACATGTAAATGATATTCAATCCATAAAATTATTTGGTAGTGGATATATCCATTAGAGTTTCTAATTTCATCTTTTAGGACCAACGTGCCTCATACAATCTCTTTTTATAATAATTTTTTTGGATTCCTTTTTATCTCAAAAATATATGTCAAATATATATTTCAGAATTTTTTACTATCCATGTGTTTTGTGGTGGTGTGGTGTTGAAATGTTTATGTCACTCCATACTTACATAATAGGGAACCCAAATTATAATCTAAAATTTATGAACCTGGATTATTATTGATCAACATTGGTACTATAAACCTACAAAAATCCTCAAACATAAAAAATCGAATATAGTATTTGATTCATCACTTTAATAAGTTTTACCTCTACCTATTTGAAAACATAATCAATTTAATCAAGTATGTACAAGAATCCAAAAGAACTAATAAATAGACCCTTTTACATATTACCCAAAAAATAAAATTCTATTGGAAAATTATGGGATATTATGTTATCTCAATTATCGTAGAAATATAGATAGTTTTTGGAAATGTAATCATGATGGAAAAAACTGTGGGGAATCATAGAAAAAACAGGTCCAATAAAATATGATCCATATGAATTTCCAAAATTTTCATCATTGGAAATTTACCCTCCACAAGAAATTGTATACTATAAGTATAATATAGTCTATAAATGATGATCATGACGGTATCTCCTAATAAAATGGTGTCTATAACTTTTCTAAATGTGTGGGTCATCCAATAGAAAATATATAAGAATTTTTTAAGTATTTCTTCTTGGATAGAGGCGCATCAGCTGGCGGACATCATCCTCACGGTGATGCAGCGTCGGTGGTGTGAATGAGTTTGGCGGAGATCGGTGGCTCTGTTCTGGTCAAGATCTACTGATCTGACTGGATCTGTGGGACACGTCGTCGATGGAATCTGTGGCGGGCGGCGGGCTCTTCCGGCAGTCGTTGCAAATCGAGCGAGGGTGGAGGTGCGTCGCGGTGGTCAGTCGAAGATGGCGGCAGACTCGAAGTTGGTTCGGTCGGTCGACGGTGGGTCTCCCGCTCAAGCAGATCAAGCGGGTGCGGAGGCGTGTCGCTGTGGTCGGTCGAAGGTGGTGGTGGGCTCAACATTGGTTTGTTCGGTTGAAGGCGGGTCTCATGCTCAGGCAGTGGTGATGTTTGTGGATCCGCCGGTCAGTATTGGCGGCAGCGATGATACTCTCATACGGCGGCGAATCACGTTGTGGCGGTTCTAATGACGTTGGTGGTCTCTCTATTCTGTGGTTTTGGACCTGGTCTGTTGCGCCTTCGGGTTCTGTTTCCTCTTTTCAGGTGATTTTTTCACTTGTAATGGGTTTCCCCATTGGATCTTCTATCGTTTGATGCATTGTGTGTGTGTCTCTGATTGGGCTTTGTCCCTCTGGGCCTACGGGCTTGTAATGGGTTTTACCTTACCCAACCCAAAAGGGATTACTGTCTTTTTTCATTTTCTTTAATAAAGGGGCTTGACCCCAAACCTTTCTGGTATTTCTTCTTGGAATATCATTATTTCTATAGTAATATTTTAGGAATATACATAATAAAAAACTATTATAGTATTTATTTGTACCTGAGAGGGATTAAATATTATCTTTAGGTAGATTGTCATGATGTTGTATAGGGTTTGGGGTATACTATATTCACATGTTAATGATTCTACTCATGTGTTGAAACACCAATATTACTTACCCCTTTATGACATTTATCTCAATATCAACATATTTAAGCAGTAACATCTAACGAATATATCTTCAATTTTCTCATGGTTTTATTAATTGGTATCTTGACGCATAATGGATAGAGGAAAAAACTAATTTAGAGTCTAATAACTATAATCCGAATTGATTATCAGCTGAAAAAACATCAAAAAAATCCTTTCATTGGTTGGGTAGTTTTTTTGGATGAATACAATGTTTTGGAGGTGTAAACTATCATATAGTCTTTTTTCCTTTCACCATTTGAAAAAAGATAGATCGTCCTAAAAAAATTGAACCATCACACATAAGCTGAAATGTCACCTCTCACCATAGAGGATGTATGATAAAGAAAATTGGTGATAATATTGTTTATCTCATTTAAGGATTCCATGAAAGAATCACAAAATACAAAATTATAATTCACTGGAAGTAATCTTGGAAGGGGTACTACAATCGGAATGCCATTTTTGATGAGTCTTAGATAAAAACATGAATTTCCTAAGGACGATCTATCCTCATGAACTCCTATTTGATATAAATGAATGATATATTGTAATCCATAGATAATAAATCTTTAATAAAATGATTATAAACTTCATTCACCATTATAATGCCCTTATCAATACTAAAATATATATTTTCAATGTTTCAACCCAAATTTTTCTCATTTAAGGGATAAACACATTACCCAAACAATATAGAAATTCATAAAATCTTAAATGATAATTTTTTAAAAAATATATATAAATACATCTATACATGTATGAATAACATTGGAAAAAAATTCTGACCATGTATCTCAAAAAGGATAATACGTCTTATAACAAAAAAATAATTTCTATTATTTAGAAAATATAGAGAAAATGATTTTTAATATCGTATTATATTAGGACTTTTGTGAAATAGAATCCATAATATCATTATAAAAACCATAAAAATAATATGTATTACATATGATTCTCTTGAAAATATGGTCAATTACGGGTTGGAAAAAAATTTCATTATGAGTGTATTGATTTTTATTCAAATAATATTTCAACACTTGACCATTATTTTTTACATTCATTAGAACATACTCATTACTCTAATTTTTATGACTGTGAATGTGGTTTTTTAGAAAAAAATAAAAAAGGATACCCATTTGATAGTCATGTATATCATAAATTATTCATGCCATAATAAATTTCCCAAAATATACCTTTAGAACATCCAAGAGTGTTCGGTGGAGCCTCCTTTATGTACGAATCACTAGTTTGTCCCAATATCTAAAAGAATATTATTCATGAATATAGAATAGATAATATCATGCATGCCAAATCATATCCACCTAATAACCTTCACTTTCTTCCTGAAAATATAAATCGTTACAATTCATTCTTAGAAAGGAGACTGTTAGAATTAGTAATAGGAAATTTGAATCTAATAAAAAAATATGTTTATTTGAAATTTTATGGTAATTAATTTAGTTTAAATGTTAGACGACATTATATAGATTGTATAATTTATGTAACTCGATGATGTGCACAATAAAGATGAATATCAGAATGTACATAATCAAAATTAGAGAAGATTTCATAAAATCCATCAATGTACTCAATAGACATGTGATTATTTGAAAAAATATCCCCTAATCAATGTGTTAATATGAATAAAAATATAAAACAAGCGTCGCTTTCTCATGAAACACTGGCTTTCGGAAACTCTTGAATATGTGCATAGTTTTAATCTTTAAATTCATCACAATAAACAAAAATAACAATTGGATGTGTTTTTTTATAAAATGGGACCAAATTGGATTAATCAAATGTTGATTTTTGTTCAAAATTGTATTAATTGGAGTCAAAATTAAGAATTTTGTAGATTTAATGAGTACAATACATGGAATGGTTTCCATAATTCAAATTTATGATAGTTTTATATATTTTTACGAACGTTATTTCGAGACTGATTGGATCATGAAAATGTACCAAGTCAACCACTATATTCAACACAAAAAATTACGTTGGATATGATATGTCTTTAACATGAAATAGTAAATACCAATGGACTCCCTCAAATTATATTATGTCAATGTTTTCATATTTTACCACTAACATTGACTATTTAATATCTAAAATATTCAGAATAATATTCCATTTCATTGAAATATTTTTCTTATACGAAAAAAAATTATAAACACAAAATAGATGTTTTAAAAATAACATAAAAACACTTTGTAATCATAAATCCATTTTGAAAACCCTTTTCATTTAAAATTATTTTATTTCAAATAATTTTACGACTATTAGTAAAAAAATTCTTCTAAGAAAGAAAATTTGTAATATTATAAAGTAATAATCAAGTTAATATTGGTCATGATAGTGGGTAAATCCATACATGAACAACATTCCTATTGCATCATAAAAAGTTTAAAAACATTCATCGACAGGAATATGATAAGAATATTCTTTTTAAAAAATATTATTTTTTATAAAAAGGTAAAAGATTCATTAATTATCATAGAATAATAGTATTATATTTTTTGAAACCTTTTTAAAAACATGGTTTTGAAAGAACCTAGATTTTCTATAGAAGAGATAGGTAAACTCAAACCTTCATAATAACACTTTCTTAATCCTATTATGTTCCAAAGATTGGAAAAATGTTACCGTTACATAGATATAACAATAAAAACTATAGGATAATAAAAGTCTTGTCTTTTAATGATAGATGGATATAATTTTTTTAATGGGATAATAATAATAAATAATCTCGATAAATGGTGATACTATATCAATAAAACATTAACAATTTGGTAAATTTGAATCATAACAAAATAGAATTAAAAAATAAATGTGGCATAAAATATCATGAAAATATTTAGATTTATTATGTAACATGTCAAAGGTAGTATATACTCCTCGTGGAAAAATATAGGTGCAGAACATGTCATGAGCCTCAAAGATGGAAAGTTGATACAAATTTACATTATTGATTTGGTAACATTTGAAACGTAACCCCGTGAAATAAATATCATAAAATGGATATGTATAATACAAATAAATTTATTTTCAAAAGTAATATTATGATTTCATGTTCATTATATACACCACCAAAATAAAATAGTGGTTAAAACTGCATCTATATCATGAAAATAAAAAATGAGATGAATTTACATTACCTAATGTATTGACTCTCATAATACTTATAAACACATAATGTATAATAAATGTTCATTTATTATATGTTTATTAAAAACTATATTCTTATATCTAATAACATATATGTTTTTATAATGTCTTTATATTAGCCTCTTAATAACAATTCAACGACAAGGATTCACTTCAGGTAATACCTGCTTTGTTCTTTGCGCAAGTTTTTATTTGTTAATTTTGATCATGTTACATAGATCATGATTTAATTACTTACTGATTTAAATTTTTTATATAAGTATAATATATATTCAGTATTTATGTATTTATAGTAATCTATAATTTATAAAAATATGAAATCGAATACACAGTTCATGGAGACAGTAGTTCGTGAATACAATGAACGTTGTTTCTAATTTATCATCGTCTTAAAAGAAAGTTATTAACTGAAATATAGTTTTATATTTATATAGTATCAATAAATTATAATTATAATTTTAAAACTATCATTTATCTTAACAAAAACCTTCATTAATTCATTCCTTATAATGTGTGAACTTATCACGTTGCTTTGAGGTGGTAGTAGTCCACACGTCCACAAATGCTGTGATAATACTTACATAATATGGAAAGTATAAATGAACTTATTATAAAGACATATATATGAATAATGACATAATAAATAAAGTATATATCATAAAAAACATCATTTTGATCATAATTCACTACCGTAAAAGGTGGTGATGAAAAAACGAACAATAGTGTTTCAAGAGATGGTAGTTTTCCGTACATTAGAAAAGTATGTTTATTACGCACTAAATATAAGTGTGTATAATTTTAGGTAGAAACAATAATATAAAAAACTAAATAAATTTATAATAGTGGTTTTTTTATATAAGAACAGAGTAATTATGTTTAGTAGGGCGCATAGTGTAAATAAAACTACAGAGATTTAGGAAATATGTTACCTCTTATTAGGGGTAACTCAATTGGGTTTTCACTAAAGGGATTCTTTAGGTAGTATTATAAAAAATATGAGGTTCGTAGGTAGAGTAAAATTATTTTTATTATTTATATTTCAATATATTGGTTTATCCATGGATTCTTGAGATGTGTGATTAAGTGGGGGTTGAGGAGACATTTTTATAGTGGAAGAGCTCTGTCACTCTTGTAATTTTTTTGAAAGAGAATTATACCCATGTTTTTTCTCTTTTAAAGTTGTTCAAATAAGAGAAAAAATTATATCAAAGGTTTTCTATGATCTAAATATTCCCATATAATAGATTTTGTACAATCTTCATTTTCATTTGTTCTTATGTTTGAGGTTTAGTCACTTGTTATGCTTAATTTTACCATAATTGGTGTAAATAATTTTAATTTTTTTCAAAAATCATTTTGATAAAAAAAATTAGAATACCTTAGTATAAATTATATATTATAATTATCCCATATATGCAATAAATTTTTAAAAATTATATATAAAGTCAATGTAGAAATTAATTTAAATGTAATCCCATAGAGGGAAGGAAAATGCTGGTTTTTAATTTAAAACCTTTGAAAAGATTGTTATTTTTTTGCTATAAATTTAATGTAAAATTGATTCCAATAAAATAAATAGTAATAATTAAAAAAATATATAATTAATCTTTTCAAAATAATTAAAATATTTTTCATCCTTATATATAAATTTGATGAAAATTGAGTTTTTATTTAAAATTCATTTATTCACTATTCACCAAAAAAATGAAACATCGCACAAAAATGAACAATTAATCGTAACTTAATTTTTTTATTTAGATTAAAAATTAAACTTTGAATTTTGAGAAATTAAATTCACAAAATTAATAAAAATTGGATTTATAATAGGTAATATATTAAAAGGTAATAATATTAACTTCATAAAAATATAGATTTTTATCTGAAATATTAGGTATTTTCTTACATTATACATATAAAATAATTTGGATGGAAAATGAAAATATTTTATTTTTATATATAATTTATATATTACATTAATATTACTCACAATATCTAATTAAATTAATAAATTATGATAAAATAGCTTTATCAGCATTAAAATAAAAAAATATCCATTATATTCAATTGGTTTACTTATTCTATTAAAATTAAATGTAAACCAATTAATTCAACTATTATTTTTATAAAATATATATTTTTATAATAAAGTTAATAGTATTCATAACCACTAATTTAACAACTTTTTTTATTTCTTTAATATATTAAATAATAATATTTTTATAATATTTTTTTGTTCTGTTAAAATCGGTAATGTGTGTAATGAATGTCATCAAAAAAACACATTATTGCGTGTGATGCATGCTAAATAAGTAATGCATGCAATAAAATATATATTTAATTTATAAAATCTATTTAAAATAGTAAATATATTTTAATGTCTTGGGATATAACATTCCCTTACACTCTTGGTAATTCATGTAGTGAATTCATAATGTGGTCTTCTATAAAATGCAATGTAAACAAAGAAATTTAATATAACAAAAACTATGTTATGTGTTTAAATAAATGATAAAAAGAAAAAAAATGATTAAATTAATTCAAAAAATATATTTCAAAAAAAAAATGGGTGTTACATTCCTCCCCCCTTAGAATGAATTTTTTCCTCGATAATTTTTTGGGTTATTAATTGTTTCATACTTGATATTTCATTTAATAGAAACCCACATTATAATGAAATGAATAGTATAACTAATTTTAAAAAAGGAAAGATATAAAAAAAATATTAAACCAATGTTATAAAGAAATGGGTTTCAATTTAGGATAACATATGTGGTAAGTTAAAATATGAACATAGAAGGGAAATATACCTATTATATTCTGATTGAGATTGATTTAGAATATTGATTAGAAGATTTGGGTGATCAAAAAACACTGAATATATAATGATCTAATGGACCATTTATTTCATTTGATGTGATGGTACTAAGATAAATTCTTTTTCAATATCCTTTTCCTAGAGTGAAATAATTATTGTACTATATATGAACTAATGGAAATAAACTTACTTGGTTGAACTCATTTTCATAATCCCAATCTCACCCATTGGTTTTTCTATGCTTAATTTCATCTCTTATATCACGAAGTGATGGGAAATTACCCTTTCATTAAGATCTAATAGATTTGGAGGTCCATTATTGAATGAAAAATCATTACATCTTCCTTAATATATCTTCTTAGAAAAATATTTAGCATGGGTTATCCAACATGCATAAATCGTTATATGGTGAGATATTTCTTTAATTTTACTCCCATCCATAAATAGTAAACCTTTTAACTCTTCCAAAAGATGAAAATACAAAAAATTATAAAGGTCATGAAATTATATTAACATTGATCCAAAATATATCAAAAAACTTATTGGTTGTCACATTCCACACATGTGAATATCGTAATCATAAATTCTCACGAAATCGGGTAATAACCTGAATTACCATAATTCCTCTTAGAAGACACCCATAATTATTTTTTACAATGGAAATTTGATATGTTTTTAAAGTACAAGAAGTTTTAAAATTCACCCATGATGAAATAGAACACTATGTCAACAAATCACTAATCTGGTCCAAGTTAATCAGTTTCATCCAATTTACATTATCAAAATCAATAATCTCTTTACCCAATGTAAAAAAAATTTTCTCCCCATTAAGATCACAGTAAGGGTTAACATCCCTTAATAAAAATATCACTTTTCTATAACATACTCACCATAAAAAATATCTTTTTTTACCATTTATAAAAAAAATTACCCAAATATACTTCTATATTTCATGATTCCTATAACATAATCATTGAATTCTAAAATATATACACTTCAATCATCCATCATTATGATTAAACAATTACATTGGATTCATATTATTATCCCTTAATAAAGGATTATCATTATTCACATTCATTCCTTTTTGATGTTTCATAAAATGTTTGGGAAATCCAAAAGCATATCCAATAGAGTGTCAAACCAGGTGTGCAGTAAAGCCCATTTTTGTGTACCATGTTATGCCGAGTCTAGGATAGAACACCTTGTTAGAGTTATTATCTCCAAGTACATCTATTCCCAATCCACATACACTTATCTTATTCATATATTTACTTATTTATTGGAAACCAATCACTCAACCATTTACCAAAATTCTATTACCTTATCTTAAAAATTTACACATCTTTATACTTATCCCTAGAGGCATCACTAGACAAAACCATAGAAATATTACTAGGGAGATCACAAAATTTTCATCATCCCATATTTCAAAGGATGACTAAATACTATTTCTAATTCCAAATATAGTGGAACTCCCTTTTCATAAATTAAAATTACATCATTTTTACACAATTTGAGAAACATTACAAAAAAAGATACCTAAAGATTGTATTAGCTTAGTTATTTTGGAAACATGAAAAAAAAATATAACTCAGTGAAGGATCATAAATGATTATCCCAATGAACATACACATTAGTAATTATAATTAAACCCCTTTATTCATATCATAGGGAAATGAAACACATGAAAAGGGTGAGCTAGAATGCTCAGTAAGAATTAATTATGGAAATACGTAACAAGAACAGAACATCAGGGTACAAGAACTAGGGAATAACATTTGAAAATCATACATTATATATAAAATATCAATAAAATGAATCATGGAATAAATATTCAATTTTAACAATATATAAATCATAAAGGAATCATGATCATAACCCGTTAAATTATAACATATGAAAAGGACATCGAATTGTGGTATACACATAAGCATATAAAATGAAATCAATAGTAGTCAGGGAACTTATTCCAAGGACATAAGTTTTGAATGGGTTCACAATCCATACCATCTTGTTAGTCATGGTTTACTCCAACAGACTTTTTAGTAGTATGAGTTCATTCTCCATAATATGTTTTTAGGGATTTTTCACACCAATTTCAATCTTAGTTGTCAAAGTTCACTCCAATTATAATATTTGTATATATCATGAGATATAAATCATTATGAAATTCCTTGGAAGAAGATATAGGTCCCAAAAATCACATAATGAAATCATAAATTCTTTTTCAATAAGATCATAAATATTCGTATCAACACCAATAATATGAAAAGGGTGTCATAAAAATGTCATCATATTTTATCCTATAAAAAATGTGATGTTTTAATGTCCTTTCCACAATAAATGACTCGTGAAGATAACTGGGTTCGATAAGAATGAACTCAATGGTTGAAGAACGGGTGTCATAAACATGTAACCTATGTAAGAAAATCTGGATATAAAAACATATACCACATGATAGAGAAACGATGTTCAAAAAAAATCTGGCCATCAAAATTTAAATCATTCAAATAAATAATATGAATAGAACCAATTAATCATTTCTTGAAAAGGCAACAATAACACTAATAGATTTCATATTGGATGGAAAATTCTTTGGAATCCTAATTTAACGAAATCAAAAAATAAATTTTCCTTTCAAATTTGAGAATATATTTCTAAAACATAATTTCTTTTAAATATTGTTATTGAAAATAAACATTAAAATATTTATGAAGGAAGAATTGAGATCATTTTTAAAACCTTTTTCATTGAAATCATAAAAATAATGATTAAAACAATTTTGAAAATAACTTTTATGGAAAACATATAAAATAATTTTGAAAACGTTGTGAACCAATTTTTTTTAATATACTTTGAAAAAATATAAATGAATATTTGAAACCATTGGAATAGTTTTCTTTTAAAACATGATTTTGAATGCATATAAAATAGGTTTTGAATTTAAATTTTTTAAAAAATTAAAACATAAATAATTTTTTAACACTTTTTCATTAAAAAAAATTTAATACCAAAAACATCCAAAATAATAGGGGAGAATATTGTTTAATCAAAACTAACTTTATAATCATTTAAAGTAATCTTAAATTGAATGTTGATCATGATGGCAAGTAAATCCTTACACATCGAAGAATCTGTTTTCACTGTAAAACGTTTAAAAAAGTGCCACAACTCCAAAATTACAATTATAATCTAATTTAAAAATGAATTTGTTTAAAAGGTAAAATATGTTATAAATTTTATATTAATGATCTTTCAATAATAATAGAATATTTTTTCAAACCATTTAAAAAATACTATTTTGAAATAACATAGATTTTCGACTGAAGGGAGAGGTAATGTCGGGCTTTATTAAAAACAATTTCATGATCATATTATGTACCAAAAAGTAGAGATGGTAACATTACATCGATATAAAAAAAATATATATTGGGTAATAAAACTAAGTAGTGTTTTTGGTATGTGTATCCGAATATTTCTTTAATAGGAGAATAATCATAAATAATCTCTATAAACACTTCCATTGTAGGTATAAACTGTTACCAATATGGAAAATTGAACCACAAAAAAAGGAATGAATAAAATTAAATGAAGCGTAAAATATCATAAAATGAAGGATATTAATGATATATCAAGTCAATGAAATGACACACACATGAAAAAACATAGGTACAAGACAAGGCATATGCCTCAAAGAAGAGACAAAATTACTTTATCGATTTTGTAACTTCTAAAACATAAACCCCATGAAAGAAATATAAAATAATTTACATTCAAAATAATAGTAAATTTTGTTAAATTAGTCATATATTTAATTCATTGGTAGTATATACACCGCACAAAATAATTGAATGGTGAATAGGGCATGAATGTCATGAAACTAAATGTGAGATGAAATTCCCTTATCTTATGTCGTCGCTCTCGGAGTACACATGCAAAACTATTTAATATTAAATATAAGATGATTATAAATATAGTAAAAAAATCAAATTATTAAATATAATACCATATTTTATTATTGTGAATTTATATTACCATCTTATTAAAAATTATATGTTATGGTTTCCCTTCCGGTAATATCCATTTTGTTGTTCATAAATATATTTCCTTATTATTATTGATCAGCTAACATTGTCATTATTTACTTACAGCATGAATAAAAAAAGTTATCTAAATATCATTTATTTTATATATACATTTATTTATAATAATCTATTAAATATAGAATGATGAGGTGTAATACACTGTTTATTGAGATTGTAGGCCGTACGTAAGAGTAAACTCCTTTTCTGATTTATTGTCATATTAAAAGAAAATAAGTAAATAAAATATATGTATATATGTATATAATATAATTAGAGTATAATTTGTATTATATATGTATCATATATGTTTCCTAAAACCATCCTTAATAAATTCCATGCAAATTGTGAACAAATCAAATCGATTAGAGGAGGTGGTAGTCCACAAATCTATAAATGATGTTATTGTATTTACACAAGATACAATGTATAAGGTAATGTGTTATAATATAAATAAAAAATAATAAAGAGTTATTCAATATATGAAATATAATATATAAACTGTGTTAACATCGTAATTCCAACCATGAATAGTGGTAATGAAAAAATGAACAACATTGTTTCATGAGGCGGTAGTTTTCCATACACTAGGATGTTAAGTTAGATACATATTAGATGGGGGAGATTTTATGTATAATTATAACAATTAATATTAAAATATATCAGTATAATTATAATATTTTTTATATATTCATGTACTAATAATATTTTAGTGGTGGATAATGGAAATAAAAGTAATGATTTTGATGAAATATGTTACCACTTCTTTGTGTAACTCTTTTTGGTTTGCAACAAAGGACTTAATTAGATATATTTATTCCAAATTTGAGGATTTTAAGTTGAGGTAAATAAATTTAGAAATATTTATGGGAATATAATGGTCAATACATAGTGGATTTAGAGGTGTGAGACAGTGGGAGAACATGAGGCCTTTGTACTGTAGAGGAGGGGAAATCATGTAAATTTTTTGAATGAGAATTCCACCCACATTTCTTCCATTGATGGTGGATCCAATAATGGTTTAAAATATATAACATTGATTATATGTTATAAATATGGTCATAAAATAGATTTTGGAAATGATTATAAGTTATTTTTCGCTTAAGGATAATGATAAGTCCCATGTTAAGATTAATTTCACCATAATCGTTGTAATTAATTATAATTACATTCATTAAAAATTTTGATAAAAATAATTTTACATTATTATTAATTATAAATTAAAATAACTAATAATTTTGACTCAATTTTCCCAAATTACAACCACATAATTATAAGAAATTAATTTATATTTAATCCCACTGACAGGATGACAATGCGAATGTTTAATGTAAAAATGATTAATCATTATATAGATTTTTATAGAAATTTGAATGTGAAATTGATTCCAATTACGTAAATTGGATTAATTGATAAAAATTTTGATCTAAATATAATATATATCATATTTAAAATTTAATTTATCAATATAGATAATGTATATGAATAATATATTTTTAATATAAATTAAGTGTTATTCATTTTTTCATCAAAAAATAAAACTTCACCATAAATACCCAAAATTCATCCTAAATTAATTTCTATATATTTTTTTGAAATATGAAGTTAATTTTTACATATTAAATTTATATGTGTTCAAAAATTGGATTCAAAATAAGTTTTTTGTTAAAAGGCAGTAAAACTGTATTTCTAAAAATATTGAATTTTATTTGAAATAATGGGTTTGTTCTTATATAATTCTTATGAAATATATTGGATGACTGTAAAAAGAATTATTATTATATATATATATATATATTACATTAATATCACTCACTAACTGTAATTACATTAATTTATTAGGATAAAACAATATTGGGAGCATAAAAATAAAAAAATTCATTTATATTCAATAATTTAATATTTTCATTTCTAATTAACATGTAACAAATGAATTAATATTATATTTTTTGTAAACCATATATTTTTTTGATATATATAATACTATTCATAAACACTTACATAATATATTGGTTAAGTATTATTGTATTAAATAATATTCTTTTAACAATATTTTGGTGTTCTCTTAAACTATGTAATTCATGTAATTCATGTCCTTGAAGAAACTGACTATTGTGGGACATATATGCAAATTCAGTATCACATTAAATGAATGATATATATTATATAAAAAATCTCTTTAAAATATTAAATATATAATAATTTATTAAGATATTATATTCTCTTATGTGATTGGTATTACATGTAGTTCAAGATTAACATGGTGTTACATATAACACAATCCAAACATATAAAAATCATATAAGAAATAAATATATAGTGTTGCATGAAATAGAAAATTTTGAAAAAATATTCAATTAATTTAAAATATTCAAATTTTATAAAATCTCTAGGCGTTACATGTTCTGCATCATGATTATTAGGTATCAAACACCCGATGATTCTTTTCACATCCTAGTATCAAGAATGTAAACTAATTAAAAAGTTATATATGAATCATGACCTTAACATTACATCACCAATAACATTTATGGGATATTATATTCTACCAATAAGACTATTGATTTCCCTTGTTCCTTCAATTCACATAATTTTTATCTGATCATTTTAGCTAGTTCATTTTTTATTTGGAATAAGAATTAAGTGCTTAATATTTATGGTTTGGGGTAATTATCATAACCCTAAACATTATGTTTTTATATAATAATCATTACCAAAATTGGAATGAAAATTATTTTTAGAATGTTATTATGGTTATTTTCCTCATTCCAAATTATTACAAATGAATTAATACCATAATCTAGACACAATACACTCCCCTAGAACACCTGTAGTCCAATATCAATAAACATACATAGGAAACTCAACTATTTTTCAATGAAAAATCAACCTATACTATTTTCAACACATTAGTTTTTTAAAAATCCGTAAAACCCTGATCAATAGATACAAATGTTCAATCTAGAGTTAACCAAAAATTAAATTTCCAAAAACACACAAAGGAATGTCATTGAAAAATATCAGAATGAGGGACATGATAAAAACTGAAGCCTACTATTTCCAGGTATCTTTTCAATGATATGGGAAACAATTATAATGAAAATGGAAACTAGAAAAGGTCTACATGTTCTTCCCTAAATCCCTACACAAATATTGGTTATGCTCATTGAACCCATTTCTTGAGGAATGAGTTAAATAATATATTATATAACATTACCCTCAGTCATAGTATAATGAATTTTAATTAAAAACCCTTTATCTCCCATTTCTAGATAATTCATATAGCATCATATTCCACTAATTCACATCATAATTTTCTCTAATATCTATGTTACATAATCTATATTTGGAATTTGTCAAAACATCATTACTGGAAGTTATATTTATACACTCCCCAAGAAGTTGTCTTCATGAAACCTTATTCAATGAACCTTTATGTATGTTGGTTTCATATTTCCGTTACTAGAAAATAGATCATCATGTGGTTAATTTTCATCTCTATTTCTAGGACCAAACACTTCATGGATAACATCATACTATCAGGTGGGAAATCATTATAGTTACTCATAATCCTTACCAAAGTGGAAAAAAATCCCATTACAGTGCTATAATTATAATTTAGCTCAATATTAAACAATGGATGGGTTGATTCAAGTTTCATGGTATAGATATAGATATAGGTATCTAACATCATGGGCCCAGCCGTGACTGCCAATATCTGTAAGTATCTCACCACTCTCACATTTTATTATTGATTACAAACCATTTATCAGGTTCCTTTACCTTATGTGGAACTTTTCCAATGATAGTACTATAGATATGTTTAGACAACACTTATTATAATATAATTTTTCCATATATTCTTATACATTAAGGAGTACGACCTACATAATTGATCTCTATTAGAACATACCTTATATTTTGTGTCATATTTTATGTCTTCCTCTATTTGTTTTTCTTGGATCATCAATTCCAAAATTGGATTCCTTATATTCTATTCATAGTGATCCAAATGACTACCTCTCATACATAGTATACTACCTGCATGATATTATATATGACTTGTTGGGTCTCATGGTTTGAAAAAAAATCAGCGGTAGAACATACTTATTTATTTCTAATCCTCAAAAGCACGATAGTGGAACATATATTTTATAAATGGTTCATAATTATCAATTACCATCTTGTTTTCTCTTATACATTTTAAATATTTGATTACATGATTTATATCCTCAACATACCCCTTATTCATATGGAATTAAATTTACTCATTGTTAAAATTTTCATTTATTCCCATATATTTGAAAATAAATTTAATCATGTGGAGTCTCCCCCTGACCAATGTCTACTTTGTCAAGGGGAGTCACATGGTCAATATGCCATTATAGATTTAAATATTAGGTGCAGTTTTGTATTGTTGTGTGTCATGTTAAATCATCTAATACTCCTTTTTCCATAACTGATCATGGATCATATCAGTTTATCATTTTCGATGGAGTTTTTACTCACATGATTGATGTGAGTCATATTTATGGGAAGGGACCCACCCATAGCCTCAACAACATGAATAAAATCCACATATCCACCTCCATTATCCCGGTAGGCCAATGTTGGTCTTTGAACTCATCATTATGTTTCTATCAACCAAAATTAAAAATAGAACTTTTCACTCATTATCAATGTCACATGACCTAAACTAGGAATTATTTTAGTTATGTTCCCTATGACATTAAAATATTTATACTCAATGGTCCACACATCAAGACTATAAAATGTGTTCTTTTTTTGTTTCAAGGATATTTATGTGTGTATGGGCCTCTTCCTTGATTTATTCATGATTGGTTACCATCACCTAATAATTTATTATGAACCTTATCACAACACTGGCTTGTCCAAAATATCATGACCATAAACTACATGGTATGGATCACAAATAAGGACCATAAATTGAGTACCCTTCCTTCTATGAAACAAAATCTCCTTGTAACAATAAAATTTTTCCCCTAATCCATTCATTATAATTAGGCGATCATCTATATATAGATAGACTACCACACCCATATGTTATATTCTCTATGACCATAAAAAAATAGAGTCACACTGAAGTCTACACATCACGAACTTAAGGTATGTTCCTTCCCCCCTACAATCCTTTAAATTTTCGATGGTATCTTATGACAACCCTCCTTTTTATTACAACTTAAACATGCTTTATTACATAAATCATCACTTGATAAAACAAATAAGATCAAGAGGTTTAGTGTCTTTGGGGATTAGTATCATTACATAAAAACATAAAACATGAAATACAACATCTTTATTGAAAACTTCCTTTACATGACCACTACATTCTCTCGTACTTAGCATTGTAGGGAATAACCTGAGGACATGCATAAGAAAAAGGTGAGCTATAAAGCCCAGTTAAAGAGTACACATGGAATAACATGAGGATTACAATACATGTTAGGAAATAGGCATGTCAATAGATCATTAGAGAAACATGAACATAAAGGCATGATAATGCATGATAATCATAACAGGGAAATGTGGCAACAACACTTACCATTGAATTAGCATGAGCCCTGGCTCATTGCACATGGAGCATGAGTAAACCCTCATTGCACATGAAGCATGAGTAAACCCTCATTTCACATGAATTATCATGATTAAAAACTCATTGCACTTAACATATTATGATACTATACATTACCCAATGCATTGGAGCACTATAAGGGCGCACCGTTATTAAACATTTCATTTCATGCATAAGTGTGCCACATGGATCATAAAACATGGATTCATAAGACATAATAATTTATTCCACGATAAAGGAATGTGGAATTCATACATTAAACATTATAATCAATAATTAAATGTTCATGAAGGTGAATAACCTTGATGGAGAAATGGGCATGGTATTCACTACACAATGACATTGGCTTAGAAAATCGGTGCGATTTCTACAGTGTAACGTCGTGATATAAGAATTCATAAAAATGGTTGGTGAGAGAGAAATGGGTTCCTCATCATATTTACATGTAATGGACAGTAAGTAGGTCATATATATACATTTCCCGACAATTGAAAATGAATTTAGATTCACGATACAAAAGTATTGCTTGAATGTAAAAGAAGAGAGAGAAGTTCCTTTCGGAATTTCGGCATAGTAACGGGTGTACATGGGAGGAATTTAATGAGAGAGAAAGGGGTCTCCCATCATTAAAACAATAAGAGGGAAGTATGGGGGAGGTGTGAAACCATACCCCAACATTTATAATTGAAATTAAAAGGGCAATACAACTTAAAGAAAATTGACAAAAATGAGAAAGGAAGAAAAAAACACTTACATGGAAGTGTGCTTCCAAAGGCTAGAGAGAGGCTTGTGAGAGGATTATTGGGAGTGCGGGGCACCTTGGGAGAATTATATAGAGATTAGGGAAGAGGTTGGACGAACTCCAAGGGATTTTAGTGAGGAGGAAGTGGGAGCTTGGGTGGGTTTATATAGGAAAGGTGAGAGAATTATTTATTATTTAGGTTTGGGACCCCTTATATTAAAATAATCCAAACCACAAACCATACCATGGTATTTGCCCATGGATTCTGGAAAAGGAAAGAGGATAACAAATATTTTACAAGGACAAGGTCCGAAATTATTAAAAAATTAGGGTTGCTTATGTGGAGGTGACTCACACTCCCATGGAAATTAATTTAAAAAGGCAAAGTGTTGAATAAGTCTGGAGGGGTTCATTAATGCTTTGAAAAGTAAGTCAAAAAAACCCAAAATCACATTATTTTAATGATAAAACATATATTGTCCGAACATAAGGATTATGGTATTTTATTACATCCCCATTTGGTCATTATGATGGCATAAAACACATTATATAATTAAATGGTATTTAATTTTACCCAAAAATTTGACTGCCTCAGAAAATTATGAAAAATTCACCGTTGGATAATTTCGACGTCCTGATTCCATATATGACATTTATTTTATCTAAAAAAATTTCTGAATATGTTAATTTTCACTTTTAAAATAAAAACCAATATTTATCAAAAATTCACGGGTTTTGACCGAAATGGATTTCAAACCTTAATATAACATTTTAATTGCATTCATTAATTTATAAGATCATTTATAATTAATTAATTTATTAATAATATTATTATTTTATTAAAATATTATTTAATTCAAAAATACCTTAATTAAATGAAATAGATTTCTTAATTAAATAATAACTAAAAACACCATTTGTACTTTAAAAACTATTTACAATGTATCAAAAATGACTAGAAATTATATTCATTATTATATAAAAAAATAACGTACATGAACATAGTACTACTTATTTGTTACATAACCCCTTAAAATAGACTCATAAGACCTAAGGGTAAGGTGTGCGATGGTGACAGACTCTTGGGGTGGCTCGGATAACATCGCTCGAGTGGTAATTTCAATAAACATCCACTTTTCCCGTAGACGGTCATGTTCGAGCTTCGCATAATGAAGCTCAGCTTGGGATTGGTCAAGGGTGAAGGTCAAAGATGCCACCTCTTTTCCGAGCTCTAACAAATGGGCTTCGTATGGGGCAATTCTACTGGATGAGGCCTTCACTTCCTTTGTCTGGGTAAAAATTGGGTTCGTTAATGCCTTACATTTATACAATTCATGTGATCACTGTTCATTGGCTATAAAAGTAACGGTCACAACTATTATCATAAAACGAAAGAAGTTTACATCTTATAAAAACATTTTTATAAAGAGACATTTAAATGGATCAAGAGGGATTTTCCATTAATGAAACTTTGGGTCGTTACAATATTCCCCCCTTAAGAAATTTCACCCTCGAAATTTTCCTTTTCCAACACTAAAACAAATGTGGGTAACTTAGCTTCATCATATCCTCCGACTCCCAAGTCTCTTCTATAAACTTGTGGTTTCTCCACAACACCTTGACGAGGGGCATTGTCTTATTTTGTAGATCTTTTTCTCTACGATCTAAGATCTTCACTGGTTGCTCCTCATAAGAAAGATCATCTTCCAATTTTACCACCTCAGAAGAGAGTACATGTGAAGGGTCTGGTATGTACTTCCTTAAGAGGGATACATGAAATACATCATGCACCTTTTCCATAGTAGGTGGAAGTGCTAGTCAATAGGCCACATCCCCAACATGATTAAGAACCTCGAAGGGGACGATGTACATTGGACTTAACTTCCCTTCCTTTCCAAACCTCATGACCTTATTCCATGGAGATATGTGTAGAAACACCATGTCTCCAACCTTAAATTCAAGGTCTCGTCGATGATTATCTGCATAACTCTTATGTCAACTCCGGGCTGCCTTGATATGCTGCTGAATGGTTTTCACCTTCTCCACCATTTCCTCGACCATTTCTGGTCCAAGCAGCTTACGTTCACCGACCTCATCCAATCATGCCGGTGTTCTACACCGTTTCCCATAATGGGCTTCATATGGTGGCATTTGGATGCTTGAGTGGAAACTGTTATTATAAGAGAACTCAAACAGAGGAAGATGTTGATCCCATCCTCCTTTAAAGTCCATTGAGCACGCTCTCAACATATCCTCAAGTGTTTGGATAGTCCGCTCAGATTGGCCATAAGTTTGAGGATGATAGGCTGTACTGAAGTTCGGTTCAGTATTCAGAGCATGTTGAAGACTCTTCCAAAACATAGGGGTGAATCTTGGATCTCGGTCAGACACAATAGATTGTGGTACTCCATGAAACCTTACCACTTCCCTGATATATATCCGTGCCAGTTGATCCAAAGATAAATCCTCTGGAATAGCAATGAAGTGTTGAGTCTTTGTAAGATGATCCACAACAACCCAGATTGCATTGTTAACTTTGGATGTCCTCGGACATCTGGTGACAAAGTCTATGGTGATGTTCTCCAATTTTCATTATGGTATGGGTAATGGTTGCATCAACCCCTTAGAATTCTGCCTCTCTGCCTTCACTTGATAACACATCAGGAAATTTGATGTATATTCAGCTATCTCCTTCTTCATATTATCCCACCAAAAGTTTTCTCGGAGATCTCGATACATCTTTGTGCTCCCTGGGTGACTAGAGAAATTTGAACTATGTGCGTCATCCAAAAGTTCCTTCTTAAGCTCCAGACATGATGGAAGACATAGTCTTTTCCCAAACTACACAATTACTTCTTCATTAACATTAAACTCCAAGGATTTACCCTTTTTGATAGCTTCCACTTTTTCTTGAATTCCCACATCATCCTTTTGAGCATCCTTTAACCTTTCCAAAAGAGATGGTTGAGCAATAATTTGTGAAAGGGCTGGTGATGTTCCTTTCTTTATGATTCCCATGTCCATCTTCAACAAGTCTAGGAAGATTGGATTCTTCTCAATTCTCATCATTGATAGAATCGATGGATCCTTTCTACTTATGGCATCCACCATCTTGTTCGCTTTCCCAGGGTGGTAATGTACTGAACAGTCATAATCCTTTATGAGCTCTATACATCTTCTCTAGCACATATTAAGATCTTTCTGTTTGAATATATATTTAAGACTCTTGTGGTCAGTATATATCTCACATTTCTCTCCATAGAGAAAATGCCGCCTGATTTTCAAGGAAAAGATCACCACTGCCAACTCTAGATCAAGCATTGGATAGTTTTGCTCATGGATTTTCATCTGCCTTGAGGCAGAAAATACCACATTATCATTCTACATCAGCACACATCCTAAGCCATTTTTGAAGCATCACTGAATACCACAAAACGCTCCCCACTTATGGGTAATGTGAGCATGGTTGCAGTGATAAGCCACCTTTTCAACTCCTTGAAGTATTCTTCGCATTCATCACTCCTAGAAAAATTTACTCCCTTTCAAGTTATCTTGGTAAGAGGGTTGGACAATCGTGAGAAATTTCTCACAAATCGTCGATAATATCCAGCTAACCCCAAGAAGCTACGGATATTCATTACTGTTTTTGGCCACATCCATCCCTCAATTGCATCTGTTTGGGAGGGGTCCACAGATATCCCTTTGCTTGTGATGATATAACCCAAGAATGAGACTTCCCTCAACCAGAACTCACACTTGTTGTACTTTGCAGAGAACTTCTCCTTGCGCAAAGTCTCTAGTATAGTTCTTAAATGCTCCTCATGGTCCTCCTTGGTTTTGGAGTATATTAGAATATCATATATAAAGACTACTAAAAATCTGTCAAGGTAATATCTAAAGACTCTATTCATCAATTCCATGAATATTTCTGGAGCATTGGTGAGTCCGAAAGGCATTACTATGAATTCATAGTGCTCGTACCTTGTACGAAAAGCAGTCTTGGGGATATCTTCCTTCTTCACCCTTACTTGACAATATCCCAACCGCAAGTCCACCATGGAGAAGTATTGTGCTCCACGCAGCTGATCAAACAAGTCATCAATTCGTGGGAGTGGATACTTGTTCTTTATCGTGATTTTGTTAAGTTCATGATAATCGATGCAATGCCGCATTGACCCATCCTTCTTCTTGACGAAGAAGACTGGTGCACCCCATGGTGAAGCACATGGGCGTATAAACCCTTTATCAGGATTCTCCTATAGTGGTTTCTTCATCTCTTCAAGCTCAACAACAACCATTCTATATGGAGTCTTGGATATTGGTAATGCCCCAGGTATAAGTTCAATTGGGAACTCAACATCTCTTCTAGGAGGAAGACCAGGAAGTTCCTTGGGAACACTTCCGCGAATTCCCTCACAATAGGAATTTATTAAAGGATGGTTTCTTCTTTGGACTCAATCATCTGAGCCAGATACGCGTGCACATAGGGCAGTAATATCCATTCTTGAGATGATGGAGCTAAAAGAGATTCATATTCCTCCTAACACTTGTAAAGAATCGGGGATCGATTCTCCATATGGAGTGTGATTTCTCTCTCCCGACAATTTATGTTGGCTCTATATAATGAAAGCCAATCCATGCCAATAATTGCATCAAATTCCACCAAAGGTAGTATGAAGAGGTTCTCCAGGAAATTCAATCCACGGATTATAATAGGGGAGGACTTATATTCATGGGATGCAATGATTGACCCATTTTCCGTACTCACCGACATCTTTACATCCATGATTTGTGGTGGTGTTGGGATTGTTCTACTAAACATTCGAGATATAAAAGAATTCATAGAACCTGAATCAAAAAGTATGTTCGCTATTCTTGAATGAATAACTAGCATAACTATCACCACTTCATTGTCGGGGTTCATTTCGGCAGAAGTGATGGAAAAAGCTCTTCTTTGTTGTGTTGGAGGTTGTTGGATGCCTCCGATAACCCTTGGATTAGGGCACTGATTTGCAAAATGACACGGTTCTTTGCATTTATAGCATTGAACAACGCGTTGAGGTTCGAACGGATCGTTCCTCTCCTCTGTCGCAGCCACAGGTCCTTCTTGCCGACAGTTAATAGCTAGGTGCCCTTATCTTCCACACCTGAAGCATTTTCTCGTCCCCTTAAGGAAATTTCCAGGGACCCTCTTTCCGCACTTTTGGCAAGTGGGGTGCTGGAACATCATAGCACCATTGAATTTATACATCGGACCACCAGAATTGAAGTCCACCTTACGCTTCTTGTCCCCATGATACCCCTGTGATTCTCCGATCTCCATTTCGACCTTGAGGGAACATCAGACAATTTCTTCATAGCTGTCGAAGTCATGGATCGCTAATTCTTTCCGCAAGCTGGGCTTCAGCCCACCAAAGAAGCAGTCAACCTTGCATTCTTGGGTAATGACCAAGCCGGAATCGTATCGTTCAAGCCTTGTGAATTTTTCCTCGTATGCTCCCATAGATTCTTCATCATTTTTCTTGAGGGAACTGAAGTCCCTTTCCATCGTAAGACGGAGGGTACGCGAAAAGTATTTATCGAAAAACATCTTCTGGAATTCCTTCCATTCCAAAGCCTCGATATCCTCCTCAGGCTTCGTATTTTTTATCAATGTCCATCATTGATCAGCTTCACCCTCCATAAGATAAGCCGCCAGGAGAACCTTCTCTTGTTCGTAACATTAGAGGATGGAGAATATCTTTTCAATGGAGTTGATCCATTGTTCAGCGATCATGGGATCAGATGATCCACTAAAAGTAGGAAGCCTTTGTCTCATGAAGCTCTCGATAGTGACTTGTTCTTTCGTAGGGGGTTGAATGTTCCTCTTGACCCATGTTTCTATTCAAAACATGAGTTAGCTGAGAGTGAAGTGTGACAAAGTTATTGATTCCCTCTCCCATTGGATTTGGCATCTCATTAGTACAATCATCACACTGATCTTCACAATGGTTGTTAGCTCGAGTCCCCCTATTACCAGCCATTGGATGGAATAAAAGTAAAGTTTGGGGTAACAAATAAATGGTAATCCAAAGACAAAATCTAATGACTAATAAATACTCTTTTATTTCCTTAACTCATTAGTCTACAGGATTCAATCTAGGCTTTTCATGATCTACTTTCTAACATATATTCATAGGGAAATTTTTCCCTTAATAAGGGTTCATAAAAAGATTGTGAATTTATCAAAACATATCCCCCTCGAGTGTCATAACCAAGAGTGCAGCAAGGCCCGTTGTCGTGCACCAGTTCCCATTCGAGTCTAGTTCAAAGCGGTGTTTCCTGGTTTTACCCCTAGGATACATATGTGCCAGAGCCGCCTCTACCTGCTCGTATCCAGAAAGGGATGTATTTTTTTGATAAACCACATACTTATTATTTACCATAAATTAGGGATGATTTTATTATACTTAGTCTTGTATCCAAGGAATTACTAGGGTTTCCTAATCCCAAAAATAACTAAACCTATACTTTGATACCAACTATGACAACCTTTCTTTTTATTACAACTTAAACATGCTTTATTACATAAAATTTCACTTGATACAACAAAGAAGATAAAGTGGTTTAGTGTATTTGGGGCTTAGGATCATTAAATAAAAACATAAAACATGAAATACAACATCTTTATTGAAAACTTTTGTTACATGACCACTACATTCCCTCGTACATAGCATTGCATGGAATAACCTGGGGACATGCTTAAGAAATGGGTGAGCTATAAAGCCCAGTAAGGGAGTACACATGGAATAACATGAGGATTAAAATACATGTTAGGCAATAGGCATGTCAATAGAGCATAAGAGAAACATGAACATAAAGGCATGATAAAGCATGATAATCAAAACATGGAAATGTGGTAGCCACACTTAACATTGAATTAGCATGAGTCGTGGCTCATTGCACATGGAGCATGAGTAAACCCTCATTCCACATGAAGAACAAGTAAACCCTTGTTGCACTTGAATTAGCATGATTCAACACTCACTTAACATGAAGTATCATGATACTATACCTTAACCAATGCATTGGAGCGCTATAAGGGCGCACCCTTCTTAAACATTTCATTTCATGCATAAGTGTGCCACATGGATCATAAAACATGGAATCGTAGAAAATAATCATTTATTCCACGAGAAAGGAATGTGGAATTAATACATGAAACATTATAATCAATAAGTAAATGTGCATAAAGATGAATACCCTTGACGGACAAATGGGCATTGTATTCACTACACAATGACATTGGATTAGAAAATCAGTGCGATTTCGGCAGCGTAACGGCGTGACATAAGAATTCATAAAAATGGTTGATGAGAGAGAAAGGGGATCCTCATAATATTTACATGTAATGGAAAGTAAGGAGGACATATATAAAAATTTCCCATAAATTGAAAAGGAATTTAGATTCGCGATACAAAAGTATTTCTTGAATGTAAAAGAAAAGAGAGAAGTTCCTTTCGAAATTTCGGCATAGTAACAGGTGTACATGGGAGGCATTTAATGAAAGAGAAAGAGGTATCCCATAATTTAAACAATAAGAGGGTAGTATGGGGGAGGTGCAAAACCATACCCCAACATTTATAATTGATATTAAAAGGGCAATACAACTTAATGAAAATGGACAAAAATGAGAAAGGAAGAAAAAAACCTTACGTGGAAGTATGCTTCCAAAGGATAGATAGAGGCTTGTGAGATGCTTCTTGAGAGCTTGAGGAACCTTGGGAGGATTCTAGAGAGAGTAGGGAAGAGTTTTGACGAACTCCAAGGGATTTTAGTGAGGAGGAAGTGGGAGCTTGGGTGGGTTTATATAGGAAAGATGAGAGAATTCTATATTATTTAGGTTTGCGACCGCTTATATTAAAATAATCCAAACAAAAAACCATCCTATGGTATTTTCCCATGGTTTCTAGAAAAGGAAATCGGAAAAGAATATTTTACAAGGCCAAGGTAAAAAATTAGGGTTGCTTATGTGGAGGTGAGTCACAATCCCATGGAAATTAATTTAAAAAGGCAAAGTGTTGAATAAGTCTTGAGGGGTTCATTAATGCTTTGAAAATTAAGTCAAACAAACCCAAAATCACATTATTTTAATGATAAAACATATATTGGCCGAACATAAGGATTATGGTATTTTATTACATCACCATTGGGTAATTATGATGTCATAAAACACATTATATAATTAAATGGTATTTAATTTTTACCCAAAAATTTGACTGCCTTAGAAAATTATGAAAAATTCACCGTTGGATAATTTCGACGTCCTGATTCCAGAAATGAAATTTATTATATCTAATTTTTTTTAAATATGTTAATTTTCACTTTTAAAATAAAAACCAACATTTATAGAGAATTCATGGGTTTTGACAGAAATGGATTTCAAACCTTAATATATCATTTTCATTGCATTCATAAATTTATAAGATCATTTATATTTAATAAATTTAATAATAATATTATTAGTTTATTAAAATATTATTTAATTCAAAAATCCCTTATTTTAATAAAATATATTTCTTAATTAAATAATAACTAAAAACTCCTTTTGTACTTTAAAAACTATTTACAATGTATCAAAAATGACTAGAAATTATATTCATTATTATATACAGAAATAATGTACATGAACATAGTACTACTTATTTGTTACATAACCCCTTAAAATAGTCGTATAAGACCTCAGGGTAAGGTGTGCGATGGTGACAGAATCTTGGGGCAACTCAGATAACATCGCTCGAGTGGTAATTTCAATCAACTTCCACTTTTCCCGTAGACGGTCACGTTCGAGTTTGACATAATGAAGCTCAGCTTGGGCTTGGTCAAAGGTTGAAGCCCAAAGATGCCACATCTTTTCCGAGCTCCGACAAATGGGCTTCGTATGTGGAAATTATACTGGATGAGGCCATCGCTTCTTTTTCTGAGTAAAAATTGGGTTCGTTAAAGCCTTATATTTATACTAATCATGTGATCACTGTTCAAAAGCTATAAAAGTAACGGTCACAACTCTTATCATAAAACCAAAGAAGTTGAAATCTTATAAAAACATTTTTATAAAGATACATTTAACTGGATCAAGAGGGATTTTCCATTAATGAAACTTTGGGTCGTTACATATCTTCTTTTTATATCTAGTCCATCCCTTTCATAGTTCCACACAAAATTCCACCACATTATTTTAGGATTCATGAATTTAATCCATTTAACTACACACTATAAGATAATTATTTTTTATGTTTGGGCATGGAATTCATGTCATATTTTTTCACCAACCATAAGAAACTGAAAAACACCTTTTTTATAAATATAATTATATTAATTTCTAATACATGGTGGGTAAAGATGATTTTCTTGAGTAATGATCGTGACCTTCTAGTGACTCTTCTAGTGTCATCACCCCATAATCCATGTTCCCACTATTGACATGATTTATTCATGATAATGTAACCCTATGGTGTTATGATCTCACATGGATCTCTTCATCTCATCAACACACATTCTATCATTGGAGATTAAAATTCTTTATCAATATTAGTTTTACAAATCTTCTTTCATAAATTGATAATAATTTTCTTCATAGGACTACCTCCCATCCAAATGAAATCTAATGGAGAATTTTATTGTGATAGGTTATAGTTCACATGTTTTAAAATTTGGTCAATGATAGAACATAAATTTATATTACACTATTTCTTATTATATACTAGTATAATCAATATTTAAAGCATGGGAAATGGTCATCAATAACCCACTAGCCACTTTTTTTTAGTTCTTATTTCAAAAGGCATAATTTACACACATGTAACTAATTTTCATGGGAGAAGTCTTAACACCCTTATTGTCACCCCTCCATACCTATTTATAAACGACTAGATAAATGTATTCATATGAAACATTTATATAAAATTACATTCATTTGCAAAGTTTCATTCAATAATAGATATATCATTTCAACAAAGACTCAATTACCATAGGAAGTTTTTGATATCTTTTGAAACCATCCATTACACTATTATCCTGAACCAAGATATGTTTCCCCATGATTATGAAATTTGGATCATATTTTCCCATAATCATGATTGATATTTCATTCTAACCACATATGTCCCTATTATCCTTCCATGAAACTGAGCAGAACCGCATATGGCTAAATTTTTACTTAGAAGGATATGTAAAAAAAATCTATACACTCTATCTTACTATAGAGAAAAAATTAATTTCTTTTGATCAATTAATTTAAAGATACCTTAGAAACATATATTGGAACCTTAACTCTCATGACCCCATTTTGATTCCCCTTTCTCAACTCAGGAAACAAATCATTACGATATATATGACAAATAATTATTTTTTAAGGAGGTTATCCAATAAATCTTTTTAAGTACCATTTTCCACAAGATCATATATCGTCCTCTTATACATGATGTTTTTTTATATAGAGAAGTTCATGGTCATTCCATGCCCATGTAATTATGAAACTAAATTATATTACCACAATGATAGTGTGATGATGTATGTTTTTATGGTTCCTCAAGGGTCCTTTCAATCACATATTGATCATTTCTCCACAAAACAATTATCACACCTCCCCATTGATCAATATATATGGCTATAACACTATAAATCTAGGGTATTATCTATAAGACTATAAATAGAATTTATCTGGTTGGTCCATAGTATACAACATGAATAAAAACAAATGATGTTCCAAGCTATGAAACCATAATTATTTATCCAAATCTTGGATAATGACATAAAAATAAACTATGTATTATAAGGTGTTATAAATATCTTATTTGTAGAAAAGTAAAGTTCTACCTTTCTTGTCTCTTGTTCTATTTTCATCTTCTTTTTCTCTACTGGATCACATGTTTTCTATCTACATGGTACACCCTAATGGTATTCATGATTCAAAAATTGTAGTCATATGTGTTCTTGAACTATTCCTTAGATTCCAACTCCTTCATCAATACACTTTATGACCCCTTGATTTGGATATAATTCAACATTTCATATAAAAATTTGGTCCCTAATAATGATGATGAAACATATAAATATAGGTATTCCATCCTTTTTGGGATCACATACCAAGAGGGATACATTTTTTTATATTTTTATCAAACCTATGTTTCAAATTCAGCAAGAAGTAATCCTGGACATATCTACCTCACCCATCTATCGCAATAAAATCTACCTGGTAATAAAAATCCAGGAATCATAAGCAATATATTCAAAATATAGAATAGGTTTTCAATGTACATCAATAGAATGAACATATCCCAATCCATCCAACATGTCTACTAATATCTTATAATCTAGGGATGTTTTATTTTTCTCTTGGTTCTCATATTTAACATGAATCACAAGGGTTTAGGGAATCACAATAGATTTTCTAAATATTAATGATATTAATTTCTTTCATAAGGAACTATAAAATGATGATATCATTATTTATTAATATAATAAGAAGTATTACCAACACATTGGATCCTCTCCATTATCCTAAAATAATAGAACTCTTATATGTCAACATTGAAGATAGCATATTTCAGCACAACTGACCTTTATCAAGTTGATTTAAGGTAACTATGTTTCATAGATATGCTCAACATCTCTTCATCCACCTAATAATTAATTTCATACACTATGAATTTCATCATTCTCTCTTAAATGTTTCATTTCATTACCAATTATAATTATTTAACAACATTAGAATTGGATTCCCCCATCTATTAACTTAGATGGATGATGGTATCCTCCTAAAAAGTGATGAGACCCCATAATGTCTTGTGACACTTAGTTTTTAGTGAATTTGTTTTCATATTCATGATTGTATTTGACACATAATGAGTTTTTTCACACTAGGAAACATAAAATTCCATCTATTCCATGTCTATCTATTTGACTATAATGTTTTCAGTTAGCATGTGGATTGAAGGGTAATGCAATACAAGGATCCAAAGGTTATACAAAAAGTGGATAACACATCCCATGAATCACACAAAATTATAATATATAGTATTAGTGTTTAGGTTTCAAATACACCTCATTAAAGTTCACAAACCCAATTGATTCTCCTTAATGAAATACAACTCTTAGATGGAAGTCTCTTTCAGAATAGGCTCTTATACGAAGATTACCCAAACACAAAATAACAATATAAACCTTAAGATCTATAGGGATAAATTTGAATCTATATAGGATTAAATCCTTAATATACTCTTTTATATGATGCTCTTTATGAGCATGTTCCATTGTACAAGTGGTTGCCTTACACTAGTCTCAGCTGGTGATGATTAAATTTCTACCTCTATAGATGAATACATTCACACCCAAAGAATTTAGATTATCTATTTAAATCATGGGACAACATGGATATGGTGATTCACTATGACATATATAATCATCAATGCCACTTGTAAACATGTTATACCCACCACATCAGCTGCAAGTTCTATGTGATCTACGTCTTCATAAATATAATGATTAATCATTGAAGGAAACACAATCTTCAAAAAAAATATTTGTCTTGCTTGAATTAATTAATATTAAAGAATGTATTTTTTGAAAAATTATATGAATTTTATTTATGGAAATTATATTTAATAATTATGATTAGTTTATGGTAGAATCATTGAGTATGGAATCTAATCCAACTTCAATATCTAATCTTTAGATGTCCTCATTAGATACAATGTTTAATATATCAATTTATTTCATTCAAAAATCAAACTCAAGAATCCATGTCACAACCATAGTAGTGGGAATCTATGTAGATCCCATGGGATAATATATGGTCATATGTAGTTACTCTGAAATAATAAAGTAAGTAAGTCAGTATAAATAATATTATTATTTAGGATTTTATTAGGATGAAATTGTAAGAAATTACCTTCAAAGCCTTGAGGAAGTTTAATTGTTACCTCATCTATGTGTGTTACCCCAATCATGGATTTACAACTCCCCATATCATTTTTTTGAAGATGAACTCACTTCTCCCAATTATATGATATTTTATCTAAATCCCTCCATCAGGTAAGGCACTATAGTGAGGCATTAAAAAATACCCCTCAAATGTTTTAGTTTAAAATTTTGGAAATAAGATAACGGGAGATTAGGTGAATAACACGGTTTGATGATTCCACAAGGATCATAAATATTTGGAGAGAGGTGTACCGTAGTTGGTTTGGGATCTTCTGATTGTTCTATTAGTGTATTCACCCACATCCCATATTTTATTCTTGAGATTATTCAATCCCCTAATAATTATCATCGTTAGAGTTCCACTAGGTCCTATCTCAAGATGGTTCAACATATGAAATATCTATGAGAGGACAATGGTCTAGAAATATATGATTCAGGTCTATCATGGTGAACACAAAACATTAGGAATAGATCTCTGAATATATATTAATGATATAGGAATGGATTTCCATATAGAGGATATCATTTCATACCTAATTATTACAAGTTAATGAAGGCATTCCATTTATCTCCATAGATACCCCCACAATAGCCATATATAATTGAACAATATAAAAAATTTGAATTCCCTTAAACGTATGAAAATAAAATATATTTTCAGACCATAATATTAGGGTACAGAAATATCCAAGAACTATTAGAAATGATGATGTGGCTACCATGGATCATTGAAAATATCCCAATACCCTTTTTTTAGGAGTATTACACCTCATATATCACCTTCCATTAGATCCATTCTCGGTTGAGTTGTATGAATCTTCATAGAATCCACTATCACTAACCATATTTGAACACCCCTTCATAGATGTAATTCTTCATCTTGTTTATCATTACCATATTAGAAAACCTCAAAGACACCTCCATTTTGTCTAATAGAATTCATGTTTTCATCAATTTCATACCATTATATACTCCCTCCCATCTCTATGAATAATTATATACAAGACCAGATGGTGAATTAGTAGGTGAGAGGTTAGTCTGGTCCATGCTTCCTTCATAGGTAAACATATTCCATGGTTTTTGGATATTATTGAGAATATTATCTTGATGTACCCAAACGTGAACCATTGGATTCTTCCATAAGAATAAACTAAACAGGTGAAAAAAAATCTATATGGGTTTTTTGGTGAAAAAAAGACCTTCCATATGTACAAACGACCAATTTCCCACCAATAATGTCTATAATATATGACCACTACATGATGGTCCAAATTCCATCAACCCAAATCTCTCAATTGAGATGGTCAGTGGTGTAAGATGAACTTTATTGGTAGATTTATTTTCATAAGTTATCAAAAATTCATGATTTTTTGGGTTGAAAATAATAATATTTAGCAATTATTGTTGAAATCCATTTTTATCGTTGCATATAGAGTACACATACTAATAACACACCATGTGTGTAATGACCCACCCATAAAAAAAGAAGAATTTTCCAAATAGATTCATGATATACCATCATCGATTAACATGCATCAAAATACTTTTATAACACCCTAATAATTGGATACCCATGTTTATACACTACCAAATATATATAATTGCATCAATATTAATGGTTCACGAAAGATCCCAAATATGAGTGTCATGAATATGAAACAACAATTCAATGATAAATAATCAGATAAAGTTATTCAATCTAATTTAAAAAGAATTATTCTATACAATATGTCCACATTATTAATATTAGATGTCCTCTAAATGGGAAAAATGTGAGACCTCTTTCCTAATGTGTAGGTCCCCTAGACATTGTCTTGGTCTTCCAAAAATCTATCAATGAGGTGAGTTAAAATATATTTCGATTACATGATTTATTGAATACTAAATAATGATATGATTTATAAACTAATTCTCTATTATGAAAATCATTGATGGTCTTGCAATCACCAATATCAAGTCCCAGTCTTTCTATAAATTCTTCACTGGAATGAAATCATCTTACATCACCCCATGATTTGAATCCCACCAATATTTTTAGGTTTCACAAATAGATATAGACATCCCCCAATGAAAATGTGTAATTATATTATATATAATATTACCAATATCTATATTATCAGGCTTGGTTGGCGGTATACATAGTACTAAAAATTCCACTTTCAGAAAAAAAATATAACCCTACATAGTTCCTCCAAAAATTACACAAATGGATAGAATACCCTATATGAAAAATACATTATGAATGTTATTTATCCTCCATGTTAATAATTTTACTCATTAATATATCCTAATAAGGGATCTACAAAATTAACTCTAAAAATACTAGAATACCGGTGTTAATATATTTCCTTGACAAGATTTTCTATGTTGTTGATTTTGATCTAGTTCCTATGGGTATATGCTATTATATGGTTGTGTCCCATAAAATAGTGAACCACATCATAACTATTCCTCCTTAGAATCACTAAGGATATCCTTTATTGATATCTCAATGTATAACAATGTATATATGATATTTTTACATCATTACTCTACATAAATTCATACTATGGAAGACTCATGAGGAGTTGTAAATCCTTTTTTCCCTTTGTTGTTATACTAGGGTATAATGCTTATAAATAATCTATAAACTCATCTTTGTGTGAATTTAGTCTTCTATTTCCATTCATCATTCACAAACCACCTCAATTTCATCAATGGCAATAAATAATCAATATTTAAATTTTATCAACGTTTTATCTCTGAAGGATTTAGTTTGAATTAAATCTTGTTTCATAAATGGTTGGGTTCCTGAAAGTGAACTCATTAAAAATTACATGGATTGGATTGTTCATGGAAATAATTTCTATGAGAAAGAGTATAATAAGAACAAATGATTTCAGTTGTAGATTTCATGGGAATGGTTGAGTTTAATGAAACAGGAAGGAGAATACAATCATTCATGAAATATCATGGTCCCCTATGGGGTACCAATCCATATTTATAAAGAAAGGGAGGCCCATATCTTTTCAATCAGGGGAGCGATAATCAAAAGAATTAAATGTTCTGGTATAAAAATAAGATCATTATCATCAGAGGGGGCTCTATTTCAGGTAGGGGTGGAATTATTTAAGGGAAAAAAATTAAGAATTTTTTATATCTAATAATAACCAATACAAATGAATATGATCCAAAAAACTATATGTGGAAAATGGTTTCCATTCGTCCCATGATTTGAAAAATAAAATCAGGGCAGTATCAAACTACTTCCATTGAGAAAATGAATCTTATTCACCAAAATCTACTTTTTATGTCTCTCGTTCTTCTAAATACTAAATCCTTAAACAATATTGAGGTATATTAACATTGTAAGTTCAATTAAACCTTCCTAATTGAAAAACTCCATACTTCACAAACCACAATTCTAGTGGATTCCTATAGGAAAAGATACGTCATGAATGACATTCCATGTGTCATTAAGAGAATGTATTTATGATAAAGATGATTTTCATGAAAATCTCATCCACAAATAATATACTTCACATTTGAGTCATATGCATCACACAACTCGATGATACAAGAGACACCATCCTTCTGTGTAATCGATTCACCAGACATCATAAGTTCCCACATATTATAAATACTCTGATCTCTTATATCTTCAATGTTAATAATACTTATTATTATTTTTAATCCTTCATAAGACACTTAAATTTTGCATGGTATTTAACCAAGCATTGATTCATCAATTGTATGTACTCCTGGGATACATATTAATATGATCTGGGCTTACTCATGGAATCCTCGTGTGTGAAATTAGAATCCTATTCTGTTATACTGAATCTCATTACAAAATTAATGGCCTATGAATCTTCCTTATATTATTTTACTAATAATATACACTCTAACATTTTACACAAATATGCTTCATAAATTGGGAAGTTTGTATCATTTCATGCTTCCAAGGGAACATGTGCAATGGGTATGTAAGCCCTAACCATAGAGTCATCGAGAAAACCCATCCATTATTCCCCTAAATTATTTAATATGGGATCCTTATATCATTCTCTCCTACCATCTTGATTGAGAATGTGTACATAAATGCATAATCCTCACATAGTTTGATCTATATAAAATATAAACATTATCACAAAAGGTACTGAACACATGAAATTATATTTCATGAAATCATCTGCATCATATGGTATTAAACTATAGATTCAACCTAATTAATAATCATATGATTCCATTTGGTATGATATTAGGAATACATATATGATGTGTAAGAGTTTCCTAATGCAGTAAAAATGAGATGGCCCACTCTGCATTAGAAAACATACTAATGTAAGACCAACATACACCTTTCACTGCCCTTTATCATCATCTACATTACCCCCATGTATAATATCCCACCCATGTTCAAGAAGGACTCCAAATATCACTTGATGTTTAATAACTATAACTATTACTGTCTGGAAAATACCATGCAAAATTCCCACTAATTTATTATTTTCTACTTATTTCATGAAATGATATTTTATACCAAATAACATTAATTAATTTAATACATTTTGACTACAATACATTAAACTATGCACTTGACTTATGTGGCTTTTTATTCTATCCCTCTTTAAGGATAAGTTGTAAACATCCTTGTGGTTCACAACCAATTCCCAAATGGCTATATTTACACTACACCACATGATCCTTGTATGAAGTGCATGAGAAGACCACACCATCTCTAAAATAACACCCACATACCTTTTCACAATCTATTGAGGGAAAACCTATGAATAACCTGATCATATTCATAGAATATTTGAAATATCTCATTTGTAACCACTAAGTCATTATATGAAGATGATGTGTAGGGTTTCTTTAGAGAATGTTAGTATATTCAAGCTTATATGTGACAAGAGTATATTCATTTACATCCTACATTCCAATATTTAAAACTATACCCTACCCGTACATGATTAGTTTATGTGTATTCACCTTTATAAGACATACCTTATGACCTAACCCTTAAATGATGGGAATATGTGGGACCATCCGCACAAGATTTTAAATATGGGCTGACCCATACTTGATGATAATATGTGGGACCCTCTCCACTTACTAAAAATATGTATCTAACGTATACATGATAAGTGCATATGGAACCACCATTACTTGACCTTTAAACAATGACCGCTCTTTATGCATTAGAAACATATCCCTATGTGAAAAATCACAGGAGACATAGGATACGAGACTAGGAAGCATATGTGATTGGCCTATAATATCTTCTCCCTCTCCTCAAAAGATGAGCCGAGTCACTACTTAAAAATGGTACATTGGTGATGGGTCAATTGCAACTGAATCTCATCGCAAACAAATTTTTGTGATTGGATCTCATCATAAACGATCCGTTGTAGAAATGAGCATTGAAAATAATGGATTTTGCAATGGCCTGTCTAATATAATTGTTTTTCTGATGGTATGTTTTAAAAAATGTGATGTGATACCACCCTATATTAAATAGTTTTTTAGAGTTTTTTGAAACATTGTTTGCAATGGGTCCCATGACAAATAGTTAAAAAATTAATAAAAAATAAAATTCAGTATAATTATTATTACCATAATAATAAAACAATATTAATATTAATGAAAGAGTTATATTAGTTTTAGTAAAACAAAATAAATAACCAAATTATAAAATAATATTCATCTTAAAATAATAATGATAATATAATAAAATTGTTATTAATAATTTTAATAAAATTATATTTTTAATTCTAATAATATAATAATGATTTATAAAATAATAAAAACCTCAATATTCAAAAACAATATAAAATAATAAAAATTAATAACAATAAAAAATAATAATTAATAAAATAATGAAACATATTAAATAAAAAAATAAGATAAAAAAATTAATAGATAATTAGAAATATAATATTCACAAAAATATAAAAAATAAACAATATAGAAAGGTAGATATTTAATATTATAAAAAAATTATATTGAAATGTCTTATTATAAAAAAATAAATAGATCATTGAGGGGGAGGGTTGTCTAGATGAGGTGGAAAAGGAGTTGGAGGGAACTCCATCCCAAAACCACGACTCAGACGTCACATTCACTCTAACTACTCTTGCTCCTCATGTGGCCACCATCAACACATCTACTCTGACCTATACTGTTGCTACTACTATTCCAAATACTATTTTAAGAGCTAATCCTAGTGTTGTTGTTTCCATTGATGCACATGCTCATGCCCTCAACATATTCTCTAAATAACCTCACTCTATGCTCACAACTAATCCAAATAATTTGTACAAGATAATGAAGACACTCAATGAGGTCCTCTCTAACTGGATTTCGACATTGTAGTGTTTCCATAATAATATACATGCATCAATAGAGAGATCATACTAACGACTCAACATTTCTCGAAGGCATATTGGGTTTCTGGAATCCATGTTGTCTCATTAAATCGGTGGATACTGGTCTGTGTGTCATTATTGTCATGAATCTTAGTCTGTTTCTAAGACATTACATCCTCATATGACCCCTTAAATTTCTATTTGAAATTAAAATAGTTATAATATTATATATAGTTAAATTTTAAAGTCAAAAAGAATATATACTGACAAAAATCTGATACTAGAAGAAACATCTAATCTCTCCAGTGGTAGGATCACTGCAAATCCTCAAATAAATTCTGAAATATGAAATATTGGGATGTTTGACTTCATATTTAAATATAATATAAACTCTATACATTTAAATTTATATATATATTCTTTAAAAAACTACATACTATATTCTCCCCAGGAATACTAAATATTCTACTTCTAGGTTTATGTGTCACTACCTATCTCCCCGGTTTCTTCAACATAGTCATGATCTCCTATAAAAACGAACACCCATTCAGTATCAACATAATGCATTCTAAACATGGGATGAAATGATATTAGGTCAGTGGGTGTAACAATAATCATCAAACTCTATCACTCATACCTTCTCATTTTCATCTCAAATTATGAAAAAACTGATTGCAATACTGAATCATTGTACCCTACCATGCCTCCAAATATTGTCATGCATGATCTCATCGATGGGATAACATAAAAAATAAAAATTATATATAATATCATGTAATTAATTATATAAATTTCAATATAAATATTATTTTTTCACATACCATCCAATGATCTAAAATTCATTGCTACACATTAATTAGAATCTTGTCTCTTAAGACCCACTCTTCATAAAAATAATTATTTAATATAGCACTCCATTGTCCAATAGCATTATAAATCAATATGTGAAAAAAGAATAAATAATCAAAAAAGTACTATATAAATATATTATTGAAGACAAACTAAACTACACAACTAAACATACCTCAACACACATAGACTCAAGCCAACACGTGGATCTCTCTTAAGTATAGGATCAAAAATAATGAATAGTGAAAGGCCACACCGCATCCATGCCCCCCACCTCTGAACTCCCAATAGTCTGAGGGTCAAATGATTCAACATCATTCTCATCCAAATGTATATTAGCATCCTCCAATAGATAAAACAGATCCTCGTCCAGTTGAAAAATGAAATGACTATTGTTAAAAAACCATTGAAAACAAATGTAATATATAGATATATATTATATATGATTATAACCAATCATTAATTGTGCCAATGTTCATCTTCATCCTCCTATTTATATCTAATGATATGAATGTCTTCATATTCCTCCTCAGTATCAATAATTTCAATATAAGTTTTAGTTTCATCATATATGGTTAGTTAAAATTTATTTATAACATCATTGACAATATCATCACTATAGACACTTAACTATGGGAAGAAATCATCAATATTTATGTCACTACAAGAAAAGATAGATTTAGAGTATCCCTTGGAAAAATGTCAATTCCTCCCACTTCTGTGGAACAACATTCACTTTGATTAAATTGATTTCCCATAGTTTTAATTTTTATTATGCTCCACTAAATCAATGAACTCTTTTTATGTATCTTAATATTTGGAATTATAAATATTATTTTCCTGGGGAGACAATAAAAATGGTTCATTTACTTATAGAATAATTTTAAATTTAAAATCAATGATTTTTTGTATTGGATGAACACACCATACTCTATATGTATCCTACCACTGATATTTATAAATTATTATGTAATGTTGTCCCAGATAACATGGTTAAATAATTTATTCTATCATGATAATAAGTTAAAATTCAATTTATCTATTATTATGTCCTCTCATGAAAACACCACTATTAATTTTATTTTTGATTTTGTATATGCATGTGTATATAATCAAACACCATTCCCCACATGTGGATTATAATATATTTGAATTTCTTATGGTGGGAGACCCAATACAAGCATTCAATTTTCAATTTTTTCAGAATGTTACGATAGCAGAAAATTTGGAATGAAATTAACCATATAAAAGATAAAATTTTATTTTATATGTTAACCCAAAAATAATTTATGTTACCAGTTTTTGAAACTAGTAGTAATGGGTTTTTTATTTTTTTGAATATCTGTTTTTGTAACTTGTGGAATTTTTTTCTTGATATGATTATCTTATAAACTATAAATACAATAAGATTAATTTACAATAACAAAAATTATAAAATAAGTGACAGGAGAACTAACTGTAAAAATGGTGTCACTTCATTATAGTTAAGAAGAACATATTTAGGAGCACTGTGATGTTCACTATCTAAAATCCATCGTTCATGAAATCCACTAAACCCATATTCAGTCTAATTGAAAACTGATAATTTATTTCCCATTTCATCATTAATATATCACTCATTACATTGCATATTATTTTGTTTTTAAGGAAATTCATGTTGAATTAAATGAGATAAAAAAAATTAAATTTCATCTTGAAAATAAGCTTCTGAAATTGAACTGTCCACTGATTATTTGTTACGTACTTTTTTCATCAATTTTTGCATGCATATTTCAAATGGTTATATAGAATAGTACATTACTGGAACTCCTCATTTTTCTTCATGTGGAAAATGTAATATTAAATTTTCTATTGATTACAAAAGGCCAATAGGAATATTTATTAATTTACTTAAAATTAAAACAACATATTCTTGTGTTCTTATTAATGCATCATAGTCACTTTTTTTGGCAAAAATGTCTAAGAAAAAAATATGAAATGTATGATAGAGCATCCCGAATCATATAATTCAACAAACCTATTAAAATAATCCTCAAACGTCTTTCATTTATAACATGACATTCAAGAATTTTTAATTCTGTAATATGACCTTTTCAGACACATCTATCCAAATTAGAATCGAGATCATGTGGAAGTTTTCAATCATCAATAAACTAATAAAATAATAATCGATTTTGTTTGGATAGTGCATAAGCTCGTTTTGGTTTCATTAACTTCTGTTATCTGAAGCTTTCAAACAATTCAAGTTCTGGTCACCTATAAATTTTTGAATGATCTAATCATGATTTTACCGTATCTTTGGTCTTAAATTGTATATCCAAAACAATACAATAAAAATTATTAAAATAGTTTTCCTTAATATGCATGACATCCAACATGTGATCAACTAATAAATTAGACATATATAGCAAATCTTAAAAAATTCTTTGTTTTATACAATTGTTTTTTTTTATAAATCCATCCATTTTCTATAGGTTTATTGTTGGTCAAATGTAATAGGTTGTATAGAAGTGAAAATTAATTTTAACTATATACCTGAGATCATTTTTGGAGGTACATATCTTTCAATTGGGCGTTATTTGAAATGATATTTTTGCCTCCAGAAAGGATGATCAGTTGGAAGGAATCTGCGATGATAGTTGGAAAAGGATTTTTTCCATTGATGAGAATTAACACAATGTTGTATCTCCTATAGTATAAACATGATTTTAGATCATGTATACTGTATCCATATAACATTCCATATACTAGTAAGTCACCAATTGTCCATATCAATGCATCTTTCAGAAAGAAATTTTTATTCACAACAACATTAAATGTAATGAGACCATTACACCCAATTGAATTTAACTCATCGATAAATGGTTTCAAATAATCATAAATATTCGTTTTTGGATGTCTTAGAATTCTCAAGGTCCAATATATATATATATATATATATATATCCTTCATCAACATCAATGGAGGTAAATTGTACAGAGTTATAAAGATATACCAACATTAATACTGACTACCGCAAAAACCATATAGATAGAATCCTTAAGAAGAATGACCAAGTAATATGTTTTGGTATTCTAATGGAAAATATGAATGCAAATAGTCAAAACTATTCCATAAATCACCATTAGAGGAATTATATAAGGAATAAAAATTTGGAATATTTTTTTGTTCCATGATATCAATGGGGATGTATTCTGAGAAATATATAAATGTTGTAATCTAGGTGTAAGTGGGAAATATCTCAATTTTGATATATAAATCATTCTAAACTTCCCTTATTGAACCTCTTTATACCTTGATTTTCAACATGTGAGACAACAATGCAACAAACCATTTTCACTAAAATATAAGAAGAAAACATTTGAACATACATGAATCTTTTGAAAACCAAGACCTAGATTCCAAACCACGATTTCTCTCTCTCTCTCTCGTAGAAATATATAGAAAAAACATTTATTTTAGGTAGAGGAGTTTTTACCAATGATAAAATATGATACAAACAACTATAAAATATTCCATTATCTAATTTAATATCCATAAATATAGAATCCACATCATATTTTCTTACAGTACAAACACGATATATGGCATCCTCATCAGACCATAAAAACTCTAAAAAATGAGATGTTTCTAACATAGAAGATAAATTAATATCATCATAAGTTCATCTTGTTAAAAAGATGGACCTTCACATCATGTAAAAAATTTTGAAACTGTGGTACATCCAAAACCATATAATTAGTATCATATCTGGAACTACGTCAACTATGTCGATACCAAAAACCATAATTTGGGTGACAACCAAAATACAATAAATGACCCCCAAAATTTTTAAATGTGTCAGGAATCCTCAGAGAGTTTTTTTAACAAGGACACTTAATTGTCCCTTCTAAAATTAATTCTAGTTTTGATGATGAAAATGTAAGAAAGCTACAACACCCAAAATTTATACAGGATTTAAACCAAACCAGTTTGGATTATTCTATTGATTTATCAAAGCATGATTGACTAATAATGATTGTTTTTAACATCCTTTTTCTAAATTTATCTTAAAAATATAAAACAATTAGTTTTTTGAATAATTTGATACACGAAAAACACTATCCAAGAAATATAATACAATTAAACTACTTTTTCTATCGAATTATAATAATTTCTATAATTTCTTACTTATTTATAGTATTTTTTAAAATTTTATACAAATGTATACTATCTTATAAGAATATATAGAAATTACCACTAATTATTAATAATGAAACAATATTTTTACAAATAATGTTTAATTACATGAAAAAAAAATTATAGCAAATTCGAAACATCTCTTTTTCCCGACGACTCATATACAATTACTCCAACATAAATCTCTTTGAAAATTTTTCTTAGATATAGGGATATCCATTTTAGTTTTCACAATGATGGAGAGTTGGAACACCTCGCCACACTACTCTATATTCTAGTTCACAAGAAAATAGATAATTGTATGTGTGAGAAGGATTTTTATAGAGATTTTAGTCGAAGATAGTGGAGAAGAGTCATTAGAAAAAAAGAGCCTATTTTCTTGATGGCTCACATTATTGAAACATTATATGACTGAAATTTGTATGAAAAATTTTCTCTGACATATGCATATATATTTACATATGCATAATAACAAAGAGCATGATAGCCTTGCCATGCTACTATCCATTATAGTGTATACAAAAATACATTTCCATACATGAGGAAAATAATTGATAGTTATTTTAGTGGGAGAAAATTACAATAGATATGGTGTTGAGCAAAAGGGAGTCGTGAATCTGCGGGAAATTTTTAGAATTTATTAAAAATTGTTACAATTTACTCGAATTTCTTACTAATTATTTCTAATTATTTCTAATTATTCTAATGAAAATAATTATTATAATCTTTCACTAATTATTTTAATTCAATAGTAATTATTAATAATTATTAGAAATTATTACATATTATTATAATTTATTACTAATTATTAGAAAGTATTAATAATTATTAGAATTTATTACTAATTATTATAATTTATTACTACTTATTAAATTTTATTACTAATTATTACTCATTATAGTAATTTATCACTATTTTTTGCAATTTATGATTAATTGTTGATATTTATTACTCTGTATTATAATTTATTATAATTTATTATAATTTATTATAATTTATTACAAATTATTAGAATTTGTTAGAAATTATTTAAATTTATTATAATTTATCACAAATTACTAGAATTTATTACTAATTACTATAATTTATTAATCATCATTATAATTTATTAATAATTATTACTAATTATTTCATTTCATTACTAATTACTGCAATTAATTTCAATTTGTTGCAATTTATTACAATTTATTAGAATTTATTAAATTTATTATAATTTATTTCAAATAATTTATAATTTTAACTAATTATTAGTATTTATTACAAATAATTATAATTTATTAATAATTATTATAATTTATTATTAATTACTAGAATTTATTTCTTTTTATTATAATTTATAACTAATTATTATAATTTATATCTAATTATTACTAATTAATAGAATTTATAACTAATTATTTTTAGATATTATATATAATTACTAATTAATACTAATTATTAGAAGTTATATCTAATTATTACAAATTATTAGAAATTATATCTAATTAATACTAATTATTATAAAATTTATTAAAAATGATTACTAATTGTTCAAATTTATATCTCTTTTTTTCAATTTATTACTAATTAATCAAATTTATTACTAATTATTAGAATTTATATTTAATTTTTAAAATTTATTACTAATGATTAGTAATCATTTCTCATTATTACTAATTGTTTCAATTTGATACTAATTGTGGAAATTTGTTATTAAATATTATAATTTATTACTAATCATACAATTTATTACTAATTATGAGAATTTATTAGTAATTGATTAAATTTATTATGAATTTTTGAAATATATTAAAAATTGTTGAAATTTATTACTAATTTTCAGATTTATTACTAATTATTAAAATTTGATACAAATTATTACTTATTGTTGTTTTTTGTTACTAATTATTACATTTAATTACTAATAATTTCATTTTATTACTAATTATTACAATTTATTGATAATTATAATTACTAATTACTAGTTATTACAATTTATTACTGATTTTTACAATTTAATTACTAATTGTTATAATTTATTACTAAATATTACGATTTATTACTAATTTCTAGAATTTGCAACTAATTATTAGGATTCACTACTAATTTTTACAATTTAGCAAAAATTGTTACAATTTATTACAAATTGGTCTAGTTCATTAGAAATTATTATAATTTATTACAAATTATTATAATTTATCACTAATTATTACAAATTATTATATTTCATAACTAATTATTACAATTTATTACTACTTATTACAATCTATTAATAATTATTACAATTCATTACTAATTAAGACAATTTATTACATATACTTACTATATATTTCTAATTATTTCAATGTATTACAAATTGCTACAATTTATTACTTATTATTACCATTAATTACTAATAATTACAATTTATTACTAATTTTTATAATTTAATAAGTATGGTTATAATTTAATAAAAATAATTACTAATTAATATAATAACTAATAATTAATACTAATTCATACTAATCACATATAATTATTTGTAAAAATAATCATAAACAATGATAAATAAAACTATCTAATTATTATTCAATTTAACTACAAGAAATTAACAATAATTATAAATAAAATAAAATAAAAGAATTTGATAAATACCTTAAAAGAGATGCTTTTGAAATACGTCACCTGCGAATAATGCCCTGAATTTTTAAACAATGATAAAATTTGAGAGAAAAATTTTCAATATAGAGAGATAGGAGGGTAGAAAATTGAGGGAAATGAGGGGATAATGGGTCGGGGTACATATTGGTTAGATTAGTTTTGACGGGCATATATGCGACGATATTACGATTGCAAATAATAAATTTTGCAACGAGCCCTGTCACTAAAACCCACTTGTTAAATAGTCTTTTGCAATGGTGTCCATCACAAAAGACTACCTATCAAAATCCTATTTTCAATGAGATATAAATCACCTCACAAATATAATACTTTATGAGGTATTTGCAACGGTCTACTATATCCTGTAGTAAAAACCCTTTGATGTGTTTTGGCTTGTATATCGCGCCAAACATTTTTCGACGAAACCATCACCCCATCGCAAAACCAGATTATTTCGTACGGGTTAGATTTCCCATCAAAAAAATCCCTTCTCACAAGCTATTTGAGATGGTAGACTGACCAGTCACAAATAACCCTTAAAAAAGGCACACATTTCCTATAGTGATTTCTTTCCTTATGTATTGATTATGATATGAAATCTATGATGAAAATAATAAGCCTATGTGATAGAAATATGATCACTTCATTCCTCCACTTAGTTTAAAATCATATAATTATTACCCAATTTGAATATCACATGATTCCCAATCTAATAAGCATGAGATACCTTTTTTTGAAGAGCATAGGAAGCCTATGTGATCATAAAATGATATCTTTTCCCATCTACATAGGTGATGAGCCTAATATTCCTACATTGAATGATGATAATTTGATTACTCATGTGATGATCATGATATGCCTTCTGTGGTGAGAAAATGATGCTTATGTGATGAGCATATGATCAATTTTTTCCCACATAGGTGATGAGGCTATGATTCTTAACTACCGTGATGAGCACACGTGGCCCTAGACGATGGAACTAGAGACACTAATTTGAATATATTAAGTATCTTGGAATTGTGATCATCAAATGAGTCATATAAAAACATGATCTCACATGGGTTTTGAGTATAAAATACATGAAGCGATCACCCTTGGATGCTACACACAAATAACATATGTTTCCACATTTTGGATTCAATATGCCTCTGGTTTTGTTTTGGTGATGTCTCATTCAATGATCACAAGATACCCCAACCATACATGATGGTGATATTTATATTTTCCCAACATTCATAACATCATCATCAGATCAAACCATAAGTATCTTCCCAATTATGACAACAATAATCATAACCAACTAGTATACACTATTATATGTCACATGAAAATAGATTAAAAAATATTAGATCAATAATGGAAACCCAAACTAGGTTACGAACTCTATCGAAGAATCAATAGAATGTGTATTCAATTAACGATTATCCCATTTTTATCAAAGATTTTACATTATCAATCACAAAAATAAATTCCACAAAACATTGGAAAGAAGTAATGGATGGCCACAACGATCATGTCTAGTCAAAAGATGATAGATCATAAGTGGAAGGACACCACGATTGAAGAATAAGAAAAAACTCTCTCTACTATTAAAATTTATTTTATCAATTTTGTAGAGGAATTAATTCCAAGTACTATAATGAAAGTTTTGTTTATTTGAAATTTTATTGGAAATATAATAGTTCTTTTTATTAATTTTAAATAATTTTTTAATTTCTTTTATTGATATGATATTAACATCTCCATTTTTTATATTCATTATAGTTTACCAAAAATATAAGAATAAATGAAAATGAATTTTAATAAAATTCAAAACTATTATGAATACTATTTGAAAAAATATATGACCTCATTATTTTGTTCTGGTGAGTAGAAATAAAGGTCAAATAAAAATTTGAACTTGGGGAATATAATTTTCAAAAATATGGTAGCTAATTTAATACTGCATTTGATAAAATATAGGGTTTATCCAGATTTTGGATCACCATTAAACAATGATTTATGATTGAATCTCTTGTATTTCAATAACTGTTTCATAACTTCTTTTATGAATGAAGGCATAATTTTCAAATCAAGAAAATCATAATTACTCTTTCTTACCATAAATTTGTTGGTTTTTTATTTTTTTTATCTAATATCTCCCTCAATAATTATATCACATTGTAATTTCACTAGTATTTTATTTCCCACGACACTTCACATTACAATGTTTAATACCATTTTTCCTTCACATTTTTTTTCTTTGAGTTGAAATTTTTTTTCGAATCTAACCACAACTTTCCTGGGGTTTTGTACATTCTCACCAATATAATGAGGTTAGTTGAAAAGTAAATTTATAAATTGATAAATTAAGTACATATCAAATTTAGTAATTGAATACTGGTAAAGTAGTGTGAAACTACAAAATATTAAAAAACACAATAAAATAATTAAATCTATATTATAATATTTTTGAACAGTTTTTTAATAATTTTTTTATTTGAATAATGTGTTAAAACAATAAAATCAAGTGTCTATAATTCTATTGTTGAATAATCTTATGACTGATTTAACAAATGTAAAATATTGAAATAGAATATTTGAGTGAGGGAGAGGGAGATCATATAAATAATGAAAAAAATCATCGAGTAAAAAATATAATTTTCTAAGAGAAGGGAGTATTGCCCAAATAAGGATTCCAAAACACCCTCATTAATTTGGGTAAACAAAAAAATTTAGATTATATGCACCAAAAAACATATTTATCTATTACCCACTATTAATGGTATTCCAAATGATTTCTCTTTAAACAACATTATTAATTTTTACAATATATTTTAGAATATTCATCTTCAAGGGTTAAGTAAAAATGAGCTAAAATTGAATGTGGTCCACATAGAACTAAAAATAAATTCTTCGAAATAAATTGTTTAGAATGTTGATAATATTTTTTGAATCCTATAATGTATTTTGTAATAATATTATCCAGAAATTGTAGCCTAGAATATCTAAGTATGAACTACAAAATAAAATAAAAAGTTTTTGTTTCATGATAATGTATATTATTTTCATGAATCGTACGATAATTCATTGACCTTCTTTGGTATTCACCACATCAAAAATTCCCTTTACAACTTTAAACTGTCTCTTTTTCTGATGGTCTGCTGCCTTTCGTCTATAACATATCTTATTAGTCATTTGGAGAAACTTTAGTGGAAAAAATAATGAATATATTAGGTACATTTACAACACAATATCATTTAATAACACCATAAAACTTCTATGTGTAGAAGAGTTAATAGAGGAGAGGTATAAATTGGTCTATGAATGGAAATGTATTCATGAAAATCTTAAATTAAGGATTAAATATAGTTCCCAATAAAATAGAATCATAAAAAATGTTTTAATTATGATTATCATAAATATCAGAACCAAACCCAGAGGTAACCATTTCATTATTATGGTATGTTTAGGACCATTGATAAATATATATATACATTTATTATGAATAAAACTTCAAAATGAAATGTTATTTTTCTATATGGTGTAATGTTTCAATATGATATTGACTCATATTATAATAACAATAACTCTTACAATATGAAGCATCGTAATTAATACTAGAATGTAGAAAGAATTCATAAATAACCTCATAACTGAACATCCAAAATCACTGAGTAACACCATTTCAATAAAAATAATAATATGTATCATTTTACTATAAAGTTTAAATAATAGATATGATATAGGGAATGTTTTGTAAATTGGTATTATAAGAATATAATATTTTGCTAGAAAAATATAACAACATTTCTCTTTATTTCACACATATACATGATTTATTATATAAAATTACACATAATACAACCCAAAAGATCTAAAAATATAGTGTATTTATGAATTTTGTAAATATGATATCATCTTGATCATGGGATACAACAACATTATTTAAAACATCTTTAACAAGCTTCTAAGGATCCATGTCTTTAAAACTCTACATGAAAACTTGGTAACATACATAAGAAAAGGGTGAGAAATAAATACTCGTAAGGAATTAAACATTGAATAAGGAAATACCTGAAAAAATAGGCATAAAAATGTGGAATAAAATGAATGTGAATAATATGGAATGATATAACATGATAATCATAACATGGTAAATGTGGAAAAAACATGAAACCCTACATTATAAACATAGTTAGAGGGTAATAGCTAAGAAATCATTATGGAAAAACTCTCATAAAAAAATTAGGTTCACTTATTTCTCAAATATGACATCTCATGAGACTAAAACACACATAATGTGTTTGAGTGAAATATAATTTTGGGTGCACCCACCACATTTTTTTAATCACATGCTTAAGTGTTCCACATTGATCATACAACATGGATTCATTCACCAACATAAATTATTTCATGATCAAGGAATATGTAATACATTCATGTATATGTTAATAAATATATGTATAAGTGTATAGAGGTTATTATCCATGATAAACATGGGAAAGTCATTCACTACACAATTGTTATCGCATAAAAAATCATAGAGATATTTCTGTAGCATAACGATGTCGCTTAGATATTGATAAAATGGTTTCAGTATATAAAATGGGGCCTCTCATAATTTTAAAATAATTTCAATATTAATGGGAATATGGAATAAAAAAACTTATCATAAGGAAGTAATTATAAAATAAATGATGTAAAGAAGATACTTGAATTAGGAGGATAATGGAAAAGATATTAAACATGATTTTGTGACTCTAAATGCTTGAGAGAAGAATCTAGAGATCATGGCGAAACCATTAGAGGAAACTAGATAGGGGATTTTAGAGAAAGGATGTGATCCATGGATTTTGAGTTATGTGAAATGGGAACTTGTGAAGGATTATATTGAAAATGATTGTGTGTTGATTTAGAATTTCAAAAACGTATGTTTTGGACTCTACAAAATTAAATAATAAAAACCACAAACCATCCCATGGTTTCTAACAATTGTTCATTCCATTTCTGGTTTTTTTAATTGTTATATAATTATTAGTAATAACATAATATAATAATACATTTTATTAAGTTTAATTGATCCATACTCTTAAATAAATGATTTTAAGGCATTACAATATATTAATGGTTTTGGAGGACACATAAAGGATTACAAAAATTAAAAATTATAATAAAATAACATTATTTAGATGGAAATACATATAGTTGGTATTTTTTGCCATTTATAGTATTTATTAGATCTTTTTTGGGTCATTATGACATCATTGTATAAATCGTACCATCATATGAGGGATTATTATTTTCCTAAAAAGTCACATATCACCCAAAAGTATGAAAAATTCATTTTTGATAATTTAGAAGTTATAATTCCATAAAGAATATTCATTTTAATGAATTAATTTTCTTAAAATATATTCATTCTCACTTTGAGAATAATAATTGATATTTACATGGATATAATGAAATTTTTAATAATAATGGTTTTTTAATTCATATAAAAATTACATTTGGAATCATAATAATTATATGATCATTTATTTTTGAAAAAAATATTAAATAAGGATATTTTATTAATTTCGTGGTCAAAAATACATTAATTCCTTAAATGAATGCATTATTGAAATTTAATACTAATAAATATACAATTTTTTGTTTTATTATATCAACGTAAAAAATAATTTATACAGTAAAAATAAGAGGATGATAATATATTTATTATCGTAAAAAAAATACTGTACATACTCAAATTTATAGGGTCTTGAAAAATGTCCCTTTAATAAACGAGAAAAAAAATAAGGGTAAGGTCTATGATCGTAAGACATTAATGGGGTGGTTTAGCGTACATGGTTTGGGTCATGATCTCGATTATCTTGAACTACTCCATTAAATGGTTTTAGTCATGCTTGTGTTGATATATATTATCTTTGGACTGGCCATGGAAAAATCCTATGTATCTTAAATCCCATATAATCTTAGGTAAATCCGATTTATATGGTACGATCCCCCTGGTTGAGGCCATCACAATATTTGTCTATACCAATTAGATTAGATAAATCTATATATTTATACAAATCATGTTATCAATATTAAACAACTATTTAATCAATTTTAATGATGCATAATGGTCATTTAAATCATATAGAATACATAAAAAACCAAGATGTTCATGTATTTTAAAAACCCATATTACGTAATATGACATTAAATTAAATGAATATTTAAATTTTATTTATTTTAATTTTGGTCATTAAAATATTACCCCTTAAAATATTTCTCCCTCGAAATTTTCTTCTACCAAACTAAAACAAATCACGGTAAGAAACATTCATCAACTCTTCTACATCCAACATTCCTTCTTCGAACATGTGGTTTCCCCAAAACACTTTGACTTTGTGCATTACCATATTCCATATAAATTTCACTATACAATCTAATATCTTCACTGACTTCTCTTCATAGGAATGGTCATTCTCCAATGGTACCATGTTTGGATTGAGTACATGTGAGGGATTGGGTATGTAGATTCTGAAGAGAGATAAATGGAATACATCTTGTACTTGAGATTGGTTGGATAGTGTAAAATTTGGTATGCCACCTCTGTGATGTGATCAAGAATCTCAATGTGTCTAATGTATCTTGGACTGTGTTTTACCTACTTTCTAAATCTCATCACATTATTCAATGGACATATGTGGAGTAATACTATTCCTCCAACAAAAAAATCTAGGCCCCATCGACAATTTTCATCATAACTCTTATATACACTCTAGGGATCCTTGATGTGCTAGTTAATGATATTTATTTTTCCACCATTTCCTTGATAATTTCATAACATAGTAGTATTTGTCCCCCAATATAAACCTAACATTTATTTGGTCTACACCTCTTTCAATAAAAGGATTTATAATATTTTATTTGTATTCTTGATAGGAAATGTTATTGTATGGGGACTCCACTAGAGGAATTTGTTGATCACGTCCTATTATAAAGTCCATTAAGAATTCTCTCAACATGTCCCCTAGTATCTAGATAGTACTCTAATACTTGACATCAGTTTTAAGGTGGTAGGACGTTATGGTGTTCAACGTACTGTTTAGAGAATGTCAAAGAATTTTCTAGAACAAAAAGGTGAATCTAGTATCTCGATTGTAAATAGTTGATAGTGGTACTCCATGCATCCTTTCCACTTATTTGATTTATATCTGTGAAAGTTGATCCAGTGATAACTCCACTTGAATCTCAATGAATGTGTAGTCTTTATAAGAATATACTCCACAAAATAGATATCATTGTTTCCAGAATGATTCATTGAATATATGGTGACAAATTCCACGGTGTTGGTTTCCCATTTCTATGTATGTATGAGTAATGGTTTCATCATCACGTAATATATATTTTTTATTTCTTCATTCACATGATGAAATGTAAGACAACATGCTCTATATTCTTTGATCTTCATCTTAACATTATCCCACCAATAGTGTTTTCAGAGATCTTAATACATCATTATGCATCCAGGATTGATAAAGAAGGCTGATCTATCTACATTGTATAACATAAGCTTCTTTAACATATGATTATATGGTACACATATTCTTGACCCAAATATCAAAACAACTTCTACATTATCATTGAATTACAAGGATTTCCATTTTCTTATAACATCCAATATCATCAAAATTATCACAATATCACATCAAGAATACTTTAACTTCTATAGAAGATTTGTTTGATAAATCATTTATGAAAGAATTGATTATGTTCCTTCCATTATGATTCTGATGCCCATAATTTCTAAATGTAAGATCATCATATCATTATCAATTCTCATTAATGATAGAATTTTGGGATCCTTTGTACATAAATTATTTTCCATATTATTAACTTTCAATGGGTAATTGTAAATTGAGATTTCATAGTCCTTAAACAGATCTAACCCTCTTTTTGGTTCATGTTCAACTCCTTCTATGTCAATATATACTGGAGGTTTTTGTGATCTTTATATATTTCAAAATTCTCCCCAAAGAGATAGAGTCCCCATAATTTCAAACTGAATATCACTACATACTACTATAGATCATGAATTGGGTAGTTATATTCCTAAACATTCAACATAAATTAATTATAATATGTGAATTTTTTATTCTATATTATCACAGAGACAAATGAAATCATTGATGAATCTCTAAATACCATGAAAACATGTCTACAATTTGGTAGTGTGTGAATAGGGGAAATGATAATCCTTCCTTTAAGAATCTCGAATATCTCTTCACATTAATCATTTTAAGAAAACATGACCCCCATCATAGTTTTCATGGAATTCATAGAATGTATTCTCAATAATCCTTCAATTTCATCTATTTTTTATGTGTCCATGGATATCCAATTGATATTTATGATATAAACTAGGAATGAGACTTCAATCAACCATAACTAACATTTTACAAACATGGAAAAAAACTCTTCCATTTCCACTGTCTTCAGCATAGTTATTATATGCCCATCATCCTCCTCCATGGTTTTGCATAATATTCTAATATCATATACAAATACTAACAAAAATTTCAGAATGTAATATTTAAAGACTATATTTATAATGTCCATAATGATTTATAAAATCATTAGTGTCTCTGAATGGAATTACCAGGAATTCATAATTTCTATACCATATATGAAAAGTATCCTTGGGGATATCCTCTTAATTCACCCTCACATAATAACCTCTCGAATGATGATGCACTTGGTAGAATTGTTTTTATAAATTTATATGATAAAACAAGTCATCGATTTGTGAAAAACAATACTTGTTCTTTATCATGTCCTTTTTCAAATCATGATAATGAATGAAAAGGAATATTGACTCATCCTTATTCATAATTATTTTGATGGGTGAACCCCTAGTTGAGGCATTTCAAAGTATAAAACCTTTATGTAGATTCTTGTATAGTAGTTTATTTATCTACTAATGTTCCAAAAAATCCATTCAACGTGTATTCTTAGATAATGGAAATACACTATGTATATGATCGATAGGAAACTCGACCTCCAATCTAGGAGGAAGATGATGAAATTCCTCATAAAATACATCAGTGTATTCCTCCATAATGGGCATGTCTTCTGGGATGATTATTTCTTTAGAATAAATAATATAGGGTTGATATTCTTTCTCATAGTGCAATAATAAACATTCTTGTGATATACGTTCTAAAGATGAATCATCCTCTTCATTTCACTTGTGTTGTGTTGAAGGATGATTTAATATACAGAGATTGAATTCCTTCTCAGAAAAATTTATGTGGGCTCTATATAGGGAAAAATAGAATATTCAAATAATTACATTAAATTCCACCAATGAGAGTATGAAAATGTTTGCTGGGATGTTCAACCCAAAACTTTCTAAAGTGGTGGAGTAATATACATGGGATTCGATAATTTTCCAATTTTCTATTTTTACTGATATCTCTAATTCCATGCTCTATGGTGGTGATTGAATATTTATTATAAAAATTAATAAATACAAAGGAATTCATTAAACCAGAATCAAAAAGTATAATCACTATTCTTGAATGAATAAATTATGTACCTATTACTAAAACATTATGGGGTTTCACTATTGTGGTTGTGATATAAAATGGTCACACTTACAGCATTAGAGGTTTTTGTTTGTCTTAAAAAAATCATGGATTAGTGCCTTGGATTTTAGATTTCCTTGGTTTCATATAGTTGAATAAATGAACAATGCACTTAGGTTGTCAGCGTAGAATTTCTATATTCATAGGCATAAGAGGGCGTATTCTGTCAGCAACCACTAGTTTGGTTCTATTACATCCCATAACTAAATAATTTCATCATTCCCCTAGATAAACATACATGGTGATTCTTTCTATATCATTGAAAAGTGGGTTGTTGGAATTTTGTAGAACCATTAGATTTTTCTGTTGGACAACAAGAATTAAATTCCACTTTCTGCTTCTTAACCCCACGATACCCTTGAGATTCTCTGATCTCCATTTTGAATTTGAGGGAACATCATAAAATTTCCTCATAGGTATAAATTTCATGGATTAATGGGTCATTTCATATAATTGGTGTTAACGCACCAAAGAAGTGGTCAAACATTCATTAGGGGGTAATGAAAAAATCATAGGCTTATCATGAAAGTCTTATGATGTTTTCCTCATTTGGCCAAATAATTTCATCAAATTTTTTATTGAGAGAAAAAAAATTACATACTATTTTATGATGAATAATGAATGTAAAAAAAATTTCAAAAACAATTTACATGAATTTATTTCGACCCATTCATGTGATCTCTCCCCCATGGTTCATATTCTACTAATCATCTTGTCCCATCATATAATAAATGGCAAGTAAAATCTTCTATTGTTTATAACAATGAAAGAAGGTGAAGTTTATCTCAATGGAGTTGATCCATTTCTCCATCATTATGGTATCAACGGATTAATTTACAGTCAGAGTGCTTTTTCAAATAAAGTACTCATTTTTATATTGTTCTTTAATATGTGTATTTATGTTCTCATCCTGATCCGTATTTCTATTCAGAACCTGAGTTCAATTGGAAATTATCATCACCAGGTTTGTGATTCCTACTCCCATCATGTTTGACATCTCATTGGGGGCAGTCATCACAATTACCATCACATTGATTTTTTCCTAATTCCTCCTATTTTGGGACATAAAATAATGTATTATGAATATAACGATCAATATATTAAATTTATTAAATATAATAATGGGAATTAAATTAAATTAAAGAGATAAGTTATAACTTACATATATTTCTATAACTAATGAATTTAGAGGCTTTAATATATGTTACCAATGATGCATTTTCAAACATATATTCATATGGGAATTTTCCACTTAATAAGGGTTCACAATGATATTGTGAATATAACAATGAATCTCTACATGGAGTCTCAAACTAGGTGTGAAGTAAGGCATGTTATAGTGTAAAGGATTATGCCACATTAGGATTGACACACCTTGTTGGAGTTTTTACCCAAAGGTACATATGTTCCTAAAAAAGATCCATTAGTTGTATCCAGATAAGGATGTATTGTAATAATAAACCTACTAATCTATAATTTAAATTTTTTTTGATATGTTTTCTTATACATAATGTTATCAGTAATACATTCAATATATTTTTTCAAATCAAAATCCAAAAATTAACTAAAATTTTCATTTGATAAAAAATATAAGAACCCTACACTTTATTTCACAATATTGCATGATTTATAAAATAAAAGTTCACATAACAAAACTCAAGAGATTGATATTTCTAGTGTATTCGGTAATTATATACATAGAGTAACATATTGAACATGTGATACAACAACATTATAAGAATATTCCTTAACAAGCTTATAAAATTCCCAAGATTTTAAAGTAGAATAGGATAACCAATGGACATACATATGATTGGGTTGATTGATAATTACTATAGAGTTAATAATAATGGAAGAAGGTAATACATGTTTGATAATAGTCATATCAATGGATAATAAAAGTAACTTAACTAATAAGTCATGATATAGCATTGTAATTATTACATAGAAAATGTGACAACAACTTAAAACACTACACCATAAACATAATACTAGGATAACTACCATGATATCATGATGAAAAATGTCCCATAAAGAAATAAAGTAAACTAATTTTCACAATACAATGTCTCATGAGTCTATAAAATACCCAATGCATGGGAATGTTTTATAATTCATGGTGAACCTATCATATTCATTTCGTTATCATGCTATTGTGTTCCACATAGTTCATAAAACATTGATTTATTCATCACCCTTGTTTATTTAATGATCAAAGTGTTTTAAATACATACATTTATATATAAATTAAAATAATTTTAAGTGTATAAGATCGAATATCCTGGAAATTAAATGTGTATAGTATTCACTGCCTAATTGTTTTAGATTAAAAATCATTGTAGAAATTTTATAGCATAACATTATCAATTAAAAATTTATAAAATGGGTTGATCAGAGATAAAGGGGTCTCTAATAATTTGGAAATCAATTTTAAAATTTTTGTAATATATAAAAACATATCCCATTATATGGAAATAATGACAAGATAAATAATTAATATAATAAATTAGAATAAATATGTGAAAGGAAAAGATCCATTACTTGAGTATGTCACTCCAAATGCTTGGGAGGAGTTTAATTATAACATAAGGAACCATTAGAGAATCCCAAAGAGGGGAGGGGACTATAATAATGTTGTAAAATGACTATTAGTGAGGGTAAACGGGATATTGGGAGGTTTTATATAAGAAATGAGTGGGTATTTATTTATTATTTATCAAACATTTGTCTTTGAATCTATATAAAAATAACAAAAACAACAGACCTTCAAATTGTTTTTCCAGTGTTTTTTAAAATCTATGAGTTTTTTTTCATTATTTAATAAGTTAAAGTGCCAAAATAAATAAAATAATAACCTTTTACTTGTGTAAGTGAGTCATACTCTTATTGAAATGCTTTTAAAATTTCAAAAAAATGGTAATAGTTTTAGAGGATACACAAAGGATTTATAAAATAGATCAAATAAAATTTAGATAACATCATTTTATAGTAAATATATATATATATTTGGTCTTTTATTACTTTTATAATATTTATTAAATCTTTTTTTCATTATGATGTCATAATACATGTCGTATATTAATACAGTATTTAATTGTTACATGAAAATTCAACAGTCTCTGAAAATTATAAAAAATTCATCATTTGATTTTCATCATTCTTATTCCAAAATTAATATACATTATATCTAAATAAATTAATAAATATGTTAATTTTCACTTTTAAAATAATAGTTGACACATATTATGAAATACTTCACTTTTTGATAATAATTATTTTTAATCCTTTTTAGAAATTACATTCAACTTCATAAAAATTATATGAGCATTTATATTTGATAAAAATTATTTAATAAAATTATTTTATTAAAAAATTATTTATTTTAGAAATCCTATTATTCATAAAAATGATGATATTAATTTATATTGAATACATATTAATACACTGTTTGAGTTTTATTGTATCAACATAATATTCATTTATAAATTAATAATAATAGGATGAAAATATTTTAATTATTCTATTAAAATTATATATTTTCTCATATTTTTAGTGTATTGATACATATCCCTATAATAAAAAATAAAAATACCTATAGGTAAGGTTGGAGATGGTGCGACATTACTTGGGATGATAAATGTACATGGTTTGGTTCAGGATCTTGATGAGTTTGATGACCTCATGTAAACGGTTTCCCTCATGCTTAAGTTATTGGATCTCAACATAGGATTGCTTAATGGAAATCTCAACGAATCTATATCCCATAGAATCTTTGATAAATGGGCTTCATATGGTATGATCCTACTATTTTAGTCAATCATATATTTTCTGTATGAATTATAATTGTTAAAAAACTATATTTATACTAATCATCTGATCATTGTCAAATGATATATTATCAATAATAATGATTCATAATGATTATTTAAACAAAATATGATATAATAATACCTATGAAGTTTACATGTTTTCTATGAAAAAATTACATAGTAATACATGTAATCAAATCACTAGAGAAATTTAATTTTTAAATATTTGAGTCTTTACAAAAACTATGAGACTGATTATTGGATTCACAAACTTGTAATAAAATGTATACAGTATGAACCAAAGGGTGATTATTATGGATGTTACAACTTATATTAGTTTGATAACCTTAGAGGATATACAATATAAATGAATTTAAGTTTATTATCGAGTCATGTAATAAATTGGAATTGAAAATAATATATTAAAAATAATATCATAATTGGAATAATAATGTTAAAATTTTATTAAAACCTTCTACAATTTTTAATAAAAAAGAATAATAAATGATATAATAAAATAATAAAGGTAATTAAATAATTATGATGTGTATTTAGGGATAACTTTAATTTTAAGAATACTTTTTAGAACCTACCAATTTCTATCAAAGAATCAAGAATAAAAATAATAATCAATAATTTCTCAAATTCCTGGAGTTATTTAAGAAACATAAAATAAAAATATTATTCTATCAATATTTGGTTCAAATTCCATCATTCTAAAAGTCATCAAATAATATTATTTCAAATAAGAAAACATAGAATATTTTAACATAAATTTCATTATATTATTGTAGTGATTTTATTCATATTGTTATTCCTCCTAAACTCCATGTCATATGAAGAATTGTAATCCCATGACTATTAGATATAGAGGTCTACTAAATTGTTTATCTAACTGTGGTGTGAGGATTGATTTGATCCCATTCTAATTTTTTTACCTATTGATACTAGGATTATTACCACTCAAAAGTATTTTGTTCATATTGGGTGAATCCTCCACTAATAAATCCATTAAGAATGTTGTAGATCTTTTAGTTGAATTAGAATGATAGTAATTGACTTATTATTTTACCAGGTAAGACATATTGTCTGATAAAAAAGTTACTACAATCTTTGTATGGTACTTATAATAAATAGGTAGAGTTTCAAAATATTTTTTATTGAAAAATTTACATTTAATCTTGGTGAATATATATAGAAATTCAATATTTTAAATAATCCTAAAAAAATAATACCAAAAAATAATTATTAAAGGGAAAAAAAGAAGGAATATAGGGATCCTATTAATTTAAGAAGATTAGTTTTCTGAAATAATTTATGAGAATAATTATAGTGTAATCCCTTAAAACTATAATAGATTTTTTCACGAAGGGAGGAGGTCACCGTTAATGAAGTTGTGAGACAATTATCGAAATAATTACATGATATTTCACCAGAAAAAAATCCTTAACTCAGATAAAAAAATTAATGTGACGGTCTATCTATAAGTGAAATCATTGATGATGATGTTTTCTTCAATATCCTCCACTCCTTCAAGAAATAAATTTATGACCCTGATCCACCTAAGAATAATATTTTGTCCCTTAGAAAAAAACACATATACAAAATATTAACCATATTCCATATCACATGAAATATTTTTTAGGTGATATGACATCATAAGTTGTCCTCATATTATATTATTTGGGAGAAATTTAAGGGGAAATTTTTTCTATGGATCCTCATGGATCTCATATACATCATTATCATAACCATTTATAACATTAATTGTATCATCCCGTAATTTTTCATGCATAATATTTGTATAATACAAGAACATAAACTAAGAGTTAAGTAAAACTTTATGATTAATACTAACAAGAATAAGATAGTGAGAGAACAAGTTATCATGTTTTTGGATATTAGACTTATTTATCAATTATCATTAAAGCTCCGTGTTAGAATTCTCATTGTAGTTCATAAGAAATGTTGTGTTAAAATTATCACTAATGAAAATAGTGAATACATTCTTACAATAAATGTTCTGACATAAAGTGTATTTATCGATTATAATAATCGAAATTTAACCACTAAAAAGACCCATTTACTATGCTATTTTTAGTTCAAATGTTTGGGTGGTTATCTAAAAATAATTTATATTTCTTTCTAGGGAACTATTAGGGTTAAAATCAGATTCTACTATTAATTACCCATCATACCAGGTCCTACATAGCTGGCGTTATTTTGAGTGTGACACCGGAAGACCTCTCTAAAGGACTAGGGATTGGAAACATGAACTGAGTTACATATATTGTAGGCCCTAACCTAATGTACATATACAGAAAAACACATTTCAAGAGACCAATATAATATTTAATATAAATATAAAACTAATACGAAGATCTGTGTGTATGACTAAATGCCTTATCAGAGTATGAAAAAAGTATGATAAAAAAACTGTATAAATATTTCCTCACCATAAGTGTTAGAAGTGTATATAATTCTATAATGGAGGGTATTATTGTCATTTTAAATGTATAAACCAAAATACGTTCAATCTAGATCCACAAATTTCCACCTGATCTTAGTCTACACAATACTATTTATAAAGGCATTTCATCATCATAAGACATGATAATTACATGATGATCACATTTAGGGGTATGTATAACATACCCATCAGGACACCTAAAAATCACCAAACATAAAGAATCATGGTGAGAAGTTAGCTCATGATCATAAAAGTATGTGAATCCAAATATGATATTGTAGTAAAAAATAACATATATTTGTTGTATATAGACACAATATCTTTATGTAAGGTCACACCATTACTTCCATCCTAAGATTATTCTTGAAGTTTCAAGGAAACACTTTATTGTTATAACTAAATCATAATTTCATGTGAATATTAATAGAACACATTAAATATGTTATGCTTATAAGGCCTCTCCATGAATAATAATACTCCAGAACTAAAATTACATTAGAACATAGGTATGGGATCACACACATTTCCTATGGAGGATACCTAAAACAACATTGAGTATTCCACAAGGATGGAGATCACACACCCTAGAAGTAAGTAATGGGATAGTTTAACCCTCATTTAGAATAATTATATGAGATCACACCTGGGACACATGAAGGGGTACTTGAATAAATCTGAGGATTTCCTATAGTGGGGATCACTCATAATATTCTTACGATGTGATACCTAAATATACCATAATAGGGATTAATAAGGTGAATATGCTCTATTTGTACACATTTTTACTGTGGATGAAAGGTAATTAAACTCCCTAGAGGATGAGTACATGGTGTGAATAATGAATTCACAATGTTTTTTTCATGACCCGACCCTACCTGGGCTCGAGCCCCAACTACCCCAAGCCCGCCTCCATAGGCCATGGGCTGGCGACCAGTGACGAAGGCAAAACAACTCAGGGAGGAATTTGCCTAAGTACTTGCACACGCACACACACACAGCACACTCAATGCATAAGTGCAGAGTAAAAGAAAAGGAATGCAGAGTAAAGTGCAGCTGCTATTTATATAAACCATCAAATGTGCATCGACCTCTAAAAGTACAAAGAATGCGCTGAAGGTAAAATGAAAAGAAAAGGGAAAAAACACACACCCAACCAGAAAAGTTCCACACCCGAAAATAGGTAAACAAAAGAAACATGTGATAGGGTCCCCACCTGGAACCCGACTCTGAGCACCGCACGCGGTCCAAGCTCCCATGCTCCTACGCTCCTTAGAAGTCATGCTCGACCTTTCTGTCATCTGCAAGGGCACACCAAGTGGGGGAAAAGCCCAAGTAGGGGTGATTATGAAAATACTCAGTAGGATACCCTGAAGGCTCGAGGAAGCAACAAAGGAGGTACCGAAGGGTGATCAGTAGAGAGAACATGGAATTGTAGAGGAGTACAACTGAAAGTGCAGTAAAAAGTCCAGCTCAACCCATCAAGAGGAAAGAAGGTAGACTCGTCCAGACACAAGGATATGGAAACGGTGAGAAGATAAACTTCCCGTTGAGTCTTCACTACCTATATCAGGAGAGTAGACTCGTCCAACCATGAGAATCTAGACACGGAAAGCACGTGGCATACCCTGAACGTCTTCGCCTCTCAAGGATGGAGAGTAACCAAGCCCAAGAAGTGGGTACTGGAATGAGGTATATAAAAATACATATGATCAATAAAGAAGCCCGAACAAGATCATAAGGCGATCTACATCCCATAGGTCAGCCCAAGAAAATTAGTTTCCAATAGTCCCATAAGTAAACACCAACATCGATACCCAACATCCCGCACGTCTTCCCCGAACTACAAGTCAAGGGGCTCAAACGCCCGCACCTCGACACTATCCGCTTTAGGCGGCACTGAATCACTCTCACGGTTTTAGGTCACGTATCAAGGACGCGTCTCGGTGGGGAAAAGTGCCCCTCGTACTTGAGTGTTCTGGGGAAATTCAACCACATCTCATCACTACCCCGTAGTCGAGAGGTCTCCTCAATGTCGAAGTCGTTCCATCACCGACACTTACAACCAAGGTTCCATCTCCAGTGATCATGAAGGAAAGCCACAGACTAGCCTAGTAGGATAGACTAAGTCTAAAATGAAAACAGGTGTCCCACTGCCCAGCCTTGCTGGACAGTAATTCATAACCAGATATCAGGTGACCCACTGCCCAACCCTACTGGAGGGTAAAACCTAATACATCATCAGACGACCCACTTCCCAGTCCAGCTAGAGGGTAGACCTTAATACACCATCAGGCGACCCACAACCTAGCCCCACTAGAGGTTAGACATGGAATAAGTTTCCAGGCGACTGACTACCTAGCCTTGCTGGAGGGTAGACCTGGAAGATGTCAAAGGTTGACCCACTGCCCAGCCCTGCTAGAGGGTAAACTCGGAACAAGATGATGGGCAACCCACTGCCCAGCCCTACTGGAGGGTAAACTCGAAACAAGATGACGAAAGACCCACTGCCCAGCCCTACTAGAGGGTATACCCTCAAGAGTCATCGGGTGACCTACTGCCTAGTCTCTGCTAAAGGGTAAACCCTGAACAAGTCGCCATGTGACCCACTGCTCAGCCCTGCTGGAGGGTAGACCTAAAACAAGAGGACGGGCGACCAACTGCCCAGCCCCGCTGGAGGGTAAACCCAGAACTGCTCTGGCCATCTCTAATGGATGGTACAACACTGGCCAACTGAACACGGAGTGGGTATCGTGCAACCATCAGACTCCAGAACAAGACTAGGGGAAACCACTCAACCATGCTGATCTAAACCATCGAGCACTTATCTGGGGGAAAAACTCAACCCTGCTGGTCAAAAAATGAGAACCGAGGGACCCTCTACGTCACGAGAGGACAAAGGTACACAATGTAGAACACGACACACACATGGGGCCCACACGATGTGTAGCCCCAAGTCAATCCACAACCAAGTGCACAAACAGTCTCAGGTACAAACCACACATTCCTCCAAGTGCTCCCATATACTCCCAGAGTATACCTTATTTTCATCCCATAGGCTATCATGCACATGGCACCTAACGTCAACGCGAAGGCATGACGTAACATATCCAACTAGCCGCCTCAATGACTAGGGCACTTCCAACCACATCTATTTACTCATTATTTCACTCACATGGGAGTGGATGCGATCACACCCCAAGGGTCCACTACTAACTCAGTAGAATAACTGCCATCGGGGCACCTTCACAGTTCCACATTTAATAAGATCGCGCAAGAGTCTCCGCACATCCAAGCGAATCATACCATTGTAATCGTTGCATAAAAACACACGAGAATGAATAATTACTCACCTCAAACTGATATCCGGTGAAAAATTCACCAACATCGCCTCATGTCCGAACGGCGTCCCGTTATCCCGTGCCTCAGCCCCAAAAACAGTCGGGTGCATCGCACCATTGCGATCCCCTCGGGAAAACACGTCAAAAGAACCAATCACTTGATTGGTACAGTCATCCAAGGAAAACGATGCATTTCGACGCACCGCACATGAGCGGTGCCTTGTGGGACCCGCATATCGGTCCTGAAACACAATGAAAAGATCGCACCGTTGCGATCCCCTCGAAAAAGTCCACAAGGTGGACTAATCACTTCTCCAAAATGGTCACCCAGTGATAGAGATGGAAAAATCACCGTCAATGCCCAAACGAACCTCATGGGGCATGAACCATCATGCCAAATTAAAGCGGGAAGACAGCGCCAATGCGATGCACTAAAAAAAACACCCAAAATCGACTTCTCACACGCCTCGAATGGACGCCCGATGAGAAAGTTGATAAACACTGCTCGCAACACAAAAGACGGGTCATGGGGCCCATGCATCAACTCTGGATTCAATGCCCGAAACCACACTAGAAACTCCGGCTCAATTACAGGGTTGCAAAGCCACTAACGACGCTCAAAATGAACGTCAGATGTGTCTGTGCCGTCCAAAACAAGACCCCCGAAAAAAATTCCAAACCACTTAACATTATGTCGCACCCCGATCACCTTGTTTCGGGGATAAAAAATTCCCGAAACCATCTAAAAAATCTACATTCTTCGATACGATTCCACTTCCACAGACGACACTCAAAACAGACGCCTGTAGCAGAAAATACGGGCGTCTGAAAACTGAGGGGCAAAGCCCCTTGGGATGGACCGGTCTGGACCAGCCGGTCTGCCCGGCCTGGGCCAGCCCGCGCTGGCCGGCCCGACTTGCATGTCCTGGCCCAAGGCTTGGTCGGGCGGCCCAACGGTGGACCCGGTTTACCGATCGGCCGACCGTCTGAGGCCGGTAACCGCGCGACGACCCGCACAACACGGGTCGGGTCTCCTCCGCGGGGTCGCGTGCCGCGACCCTGGTTCTCTGTCGCGCTCCGGTGAGCGCCGCCTCATGCTGACGCCCAGAAAACCCACCAGCGCCACATGCCCCTGGCCTCACCTGGCCGCTCCCCCTCACCTCGAAGCCAGCCTCTCCATCCTACTGATGCCCTCGACGCCCAGTGCCCCCCTGTCGCGCCATCCGCCTTAGCCGCGCTGCCGCTCGAACCCGCCGGAAACCAAAAACCCGGAAATTTTGGTGGATGATTGTGGACGCCACAGAGCTCGGAATTCGAATCTGAATGATGCGTTGGAATGGAAATAAATTCTACTAAGCATTCGTGGGCTTTGTTCTAAAATCAAACAGCAATTCGACATGATTAAATGGGCTCAAAGTAGGTTCAAGGAGAATAAAATGAAAATGATAATCCTACCTCGTGGGCGTTTCCTGGAGCTTCGTCACCGAACCACCACCTTGCCGGAGCCACCTCGCCGGAGAAGGATTTCCCGAGTGGAGTAGGATATGGAGGAGGGGGAGCTTCTTGCACCAGGGAAAACCACCAAGAGGTGGGGAGAAGTGTATAAAAACAAAGCACTTAAACTCTTTCCCGTGGGCCCCATGCTCGAACCCTCAGCATGGTCGAGGTTAAGACTCCCATAGGGTAAATACCACCTCCTGAGCACAACGGCGGTCTCATAATTTTAATCCGAGGCCCCGTTCAAATGTTATTAAACATAGCGCCTGAGGCCTCCAAATTACGAAAACGCCTCTGGGGCTGTTTTTCACTGACGAGCCGTGCCCGCAAAACTAATACCCCTCTTAGGGTAAACGACACGTTGCGGAACCAAAAATGCCCTCAATTTTCCTATCCGAGCCACTGTTTAAGAGATACTTGAGTTTCACCATGAAGTGAATAAATAAATTACCTAATTTATCCATTTAACGCTTCGAAAGAAAGCGAGGGGTCCAAACAACCCGCGCTGACCTGTTTTATGTCGTTACTAGGGTAAACACCCCATTTCAGACCCATTCATACACTTGGATCTCTGATCTGAATCACTGTTTAGGAGTAATCCCATTTATTTGGCGTTTCAAGTGTGAACGCACTGAAAATTTAATTTTGGCCACTCCGGGGCTCGAAATCGCACGCCGTATGAGGGAGCTGCTATAGAATAACATCTAGAAATATCCCAAAGTCTTTCGTAGAAAAAAATGGGTTCTTACATCATTCCCTTCTTCATGATTTTCATCCCCAAAAAGAAAAACCAAGGAACAAATCAGGGTACTAAGCCCACACTTGGCTCTCCCGTACCTAGAAGAAGTCACACACAGCTCTTAGTCACCACACACAAACCAAAGGATTGATCCATTCACGTGAGGTCTTCCCTCGTCGATGTCGTGCATAGGAGCACATACACCTCTTCTCGGGTGAGTCACGTGGGAGATGTCATTCACCCAAACTAGACTCTGGAGTTAGGGCAAGGCGGTAGGGAAACTCTCCATCACTTGGCACAGTCTCAAACAGCCCGAAGGCTCTCCAGGGTAGCTCACCTCCCCGATCGAACCTCTACATCACACGCCGTGACTGGAATCACCACCTACACCCGAAAAAAGGCCCGGTGATTCTCTATTTCAGAATATCCATATGGTGGAACACCCAAGGATATCTGGTCACACAAGGTTTCACAGTTGATGTATCCCAACAAAGACTCTATTTACACGCTCGAAGAGAAAAGAAGTCAACACCATCAACTAAAGAAAAGGTCATACGCCTTTTTACCATATCAACACAGGGTTATACCGACACCCCGTGTCACCTTGGTAACAACCCAAGCAAGGATCATGGAGAAAATCATTTCACAGGCAGTCTAACAATTATACTGAAAAAAGTAGAAGAGATATAAAGAGTACCTCTTATCACCTCATGCTTTGCAGGATCGTAGACATCCAAAGCTTTCGGCTGTCTGTGGTCCTAATTGTCAGCCCCTAGAGCCTGATGTGAACCGCCTAGTGGTGATGAGAAGACCTCATATAGCCATCCCCCACTACAAGCTCCTCCCACTCCTCTACTAGCACCACCTATCAGGGGGATACTCTAATCACGACACTTCCTCAGTCATGGTGGTGCACCTGCTGCTTGCCCGAAGCTCTCTGCATGCCTGGTCGGGCAGTCCCATGCCAAGTAACCTCACACGTCGCAATCATAGCATTGAATCTCTTCAGACTGCACTGGTGCCCTCTGGCGCCACAGTGGTTTATGACCACGCCCCTGAGTCTAGTTGTCAGAAAGCTACCTGGGTTGAGGTCCTTCTTGCCGACGCCCGCTAGCTACGACAGACGTCTCGGCTCCAACGTGCCTGCTACCACCACCAACTCTAGAACGTGATAAGAAGCTCTCTATCACTAGCACCTACTCTAGCACCCAAGCATATGTGAAAATTCCCAAGGGTACTATGACAACATGAATCTCTCGGAGGAGACCCTACTCAAACTTCTGCGCTCGGATGATGTCGTCATGGACCATGTATGAGTAAAAGCGTGCATGATCTGCGAAACTAACCGTGTACTCGGCCACCGTCATCCCTCCCTGTTGAAACTGAGGGAGCTCCTCAATCTTAATGGAGCGTAAGTAGGAGGGGAAAATCTCTCACAAAACAACAAATGGAAGTTTCCCCATGAAAGCGACGAATCATCAAGAAACTGAGTAACCAGACTCCACCAACGCTGAGCTGCTCCATGAAAAATGTTGGCTGCCAAAGCCACTCTCCGATCTGTTGGCGCCTCCACAAGCCTGAAATGGCGAACCACTACCTCTTTCCAATCCTCTGCGCCTGAGGGTCTGGCTCACCACTGAACCTCAGCGATCTCTGCCGCTAGAACTCACGGAGCGCGCTCAACCTGCGCTCAAGCCCCTACTGCTCTGATGAAACTATCTGCTAATCAACAGGTGGGGGTGATGCTACCGGCCCACCCAGAGAAAGGTCTCACATGATGGGTCCTTCTCTGAGGCCTCTTAGCTCACAGGGTCATCGTCACGAACCCAAGCTATTATCCGGGCTGGCTTTCATCATGGAGACTGCCAGAATATTATCAAGGAGTGCCGCGGTCAGATAAGCATATATGTATATACCAATAGAAACGATGGGGAGCTGACTCAAGAAGGACAGTCAAAGACTCAATCCTATATGATGCACAAACCAATTTTCCCTGCAACAAGTGTCTCATCATGACGAGTCGAAAAGCGGGTTATCAAAGTCCTAGTGAATGGATACGTCGGCTACCGTACCATCAATGGACTCCCTGGCCTAAGATCCGCTCTCGAGACTCATTAACACTATTGCCCTAAATCCCAACCAATTCATATTTTAGGGATGTCCACACAACGTCCCAAGGAACGAACCACATCTGATACCACTTTGTCACGACCGACCCTACCCGGGCTCGAGCCGCAACTACCCCAAGCCCTCTCCACATGCCAGGGGCTGGCGACCAGCATTGAAGGCACAACAACATGGGGAGGCCTTTTTCTAAGTACCTGTACACACACACGCGCGCAACACAGCCAATGTAGAAGTGTAGAGTAAATGAAAAGACAAGCAGAGTAAAGTGCAGCTACTATATATATAAACCACCGAATGTGCATCGACTTCTAAAAGTAAAAAGAAAGCGCTGAAGGTAAACTGAAAATAAAAGGGGAAAAACATGCGCCCAACCAGAAAAGTGCCACAACCCGAAAACAAGTAAACAAAATAAACTGCTGATAGGGTCCCCCACCTGGAACCCGAATCCGACCACCGCACGCGGTCCAAGATCCCAAGCTCCAAAGATCCTCGGAAGTCAGGCTCCACCTATCCATCGTCTTTAAGGTCACACCAAGTGCGGGAAAAGCCCAAAGAGGGTTGAGTATTAAAATACTCATTGGGATACCTTGAAGGATCAAGAGAGAAACAAAGGAGGTACTGAAGGGTGAGCAGTAGAGAAAACAGGGAATAATAGAGGAGTACAAATTAAAGAGCAGTAAAAAGTCCAGCTCATCCCAACAAGAGGAAAGAAGGTAAACTCGTCCAGACACAAGGAGTTGGAAACAATGAGAATATAAACTTCCCATCAAGTCTTCGCTAGCTATAGCAGGAGAGTAGACTCGTCCAACCACGAGAAGCTAGACACGGAAGGCACGTGGCATACCCCACGCGTCTTCGCCTCTCCTGGAGGGAGAGTAACCAAGCCCAATAGGTGGGTAATGGAATGAGTTATATACAAATACATATGCTTAATCATGATTCCCAAACATGATTGTATGGGGATCTCCATCTAGTAGCTTAGCCCAAGAAAATGAGTCGCCAACAGTCCCAGAAGTAAACACCATCATCAATTCAAATCATCCCACACCTCTGCCCCGAACTACAAGTCAAGGGACTCAAACCACCGCACCTCGACACTATCCGCTTTGGGCGGCACTGACTCACCTACACGGTTTTAGGTCACGTCTCAAGGACGTGTATCAGTGGGGAAAATCACCCCTCATAATTGAGAGTTCTGGGGAAAGTCAACCACATCTCGTCACTACCCTGCAGTCAAGAGGTCTCCTCAAATTCAAAGTCGTTCCATCACCGACTCGTACAACCAAGGCTCCCGTTCTGGTGATCACGGAGGATAGACACATACTAGCCTAGTAGGACAGACTGTGTCTGAAATGCAAACATGTGTCACAATACCTAGCCCTGCCGGAGGGTAATTCATAACCAGATATCGGGTGACCCACTATCTATCCCTGCTGGAGGGTAAACCCTAATACATCATCAAGAGACCCACTGCCCAGACCCGCTAGAGGGTAGACCTTAATACATCATCAGGAAACACAATGCCTAGCCCCGATGGAGGGTAGACCTGGAATAAGTCGACAGGCGACCCACTGCCCAGCCCTGCAGGAGGGTAGACCTGGAAGAAGTTGATGGGTGACCCACTGCCCAGCCCTGCTGGAGGGTAAACTCAGAACAAGACGACGGGTGACCCACTGCCCAGCCCTGCTGGAAAGTAAACTCGGAACGAGATGACGGGCGACCTACTACCCAGCCCTACTGGAGGGTAGACCCTCAAGAGTCGTCGGGTGACCCACTGCCTAGTCTCTGCTAGAGGGTAAACCCTGAACAAGTCGACAGGCGACACACTGCCCATCCCTACTAGAGGGTAGACCTGAAACAAGATGATGGGAAACCCACTACCTAGCCCCACTGGAGGGTAAACCCAGAACTGCTCTGGACATCTCTACTAGATGGTACAACACATGCCAACCGAACACGGATTGGGTATCACGCAACCATCAGACTCTAGAACAAGACCAGGGAAAACCACTCAGCCTTGCTGATCTAAACCACTGAGCACAGAGCTAGGGGAAAAACTCAACCCCGCTGTTTAATATATGAGAACCGAGGGACCCTCTACGTCGCGACATTTCAAAGGAACGCAATGTAGAACACGACACGCACATTGGGCCCACACGACATGTGGCCCCAAGGCAATCCCCAAACAAGCGCACAAACAGTCTTAGGTACAAACCACACGTACCTCCAAGTGCTCCCGTATTCTCCTAGAGTATACCTCAGTTTCATCCCAAGGGCTATCGTGCACACGACACCCAAAGTCAACGCGAAGGCGTGACACAACATCTCCAACTTTCCTCCTCAAAGACTGGGGAACAGCCAACCACATATATTCAAGCCTTACTTCACTCACATGGGAGTGCACATGATCACACGCCAACGGTCCGCTACAAACTTAGTAGAAGCACTGCCACTAGGGAACCTTCACAATTCCACATTTAATAAGATCATGCAAGAGGCTACCAAAATCCAAACGAATTGTAACATTGTAATCCTCATGAAAAAACACATGAGATAGACTACATACTCACCTCAAACAGATATCCGACGAAAAAGTCACCAGCACCACCTCACGCCAGAACGGCGTCCCTAGATCTCGAGTCGTGGCCCCGAAAACAGTCGGGCGCATCGCACCATTGCGATTCCATCAGGAAAACACGTCAGAAGCACTAATCACTTAAGTGCAATGGACATCTGGAGAAAAAGAAGCATTTCAGTGCACCACACATGAGCGACGCCTCGTGGGACCTGCATCTCGGTCCCGAAACACAAAGAACGGATCACACCGTTGCGATCCTTTCGGAAAAGTACACAAGGTGGACTACTCACTTATCCAAAACGGTCACCTGGTGATAGAGATGGAAAAATCACCGTCAATTGCCAAACGACCCACGTGGGGCCTGCACCATTATTCCGAATTAAGGTGGGCAGACAGAGCCAATGCGATGCACTCAGAAAAACACCCAAAATCGACTGCTCGCACTCCTCGAACGGACGCTTGATGAGAAATTCGCTAAACGCTGCTCGCAACTGAAAATATGGGTCATGGGGCCCATGCTTCAACTATGAGTTCAACGCCCAAAACCACAATGAAAAAATCTAGCTCAATTATTTGGTCGCAATGCCACTGACGGCGCTTAAAACAGACGTCAGATGTGTCCGTACCATCCAAAATAAGCCCCCTAGAAAAAAAAACGCCAAACAACTTAACATCATGTCGCACCCTGAACCCCTTTTTTCGTGAATTAAAAATTCCCAAAACCATCTCAAAAAGCTCCCTTTGTTGATATGATTCCAAATCCATAGATGACACTCAAAACTAATTCTCGTAACAGAATATATGGGCGTCCGAAAATTGTGGGGCAAAGCCCCTTGGGCTCGACCGGCCTGGACCTGCCGATCCGCCCGGCCTGGGCCGGCCCGCGCTGGCCGGTCCGGCGTGCATGGCCTAGCACGCGGCTGGTCCGCGCATGCCAGTGGTGGACCCAATCCACTGCTCGGCTGAGCGGTTGAGGCCGGTCGTCGCGCGGTGACCCGCACGACGCCGGTCGTGTCTCCTCCGCGGGGTAGCGCGCCGCAACCCCGGTTCTCCGTCGGGCTCCGGTGAGCGCTGCCCCGTGCCAACGCCCAGCAAACACGCCAGCGCCACACGCCCCCAACCTCGCCTGGCCACTCCACCTCTCCCCAAATCCAGCCTCGCCGTCCTGCTGAAGCACTCGACGCCAAGCGTCCTGCTGCCGCGCCATCCGCCTTAGCCGCGCCGCCGTTCGAAACCGTCAGAAACTGAAAACCCGTAAATTTAGGCAGATGATTGCGGACGACACAGAGCTCAGAATTTGTATCCGAAAGATGAGTTGGAAAGGGAATAAACTCTACGATGCATTAATGGGATTTTTTTTTGAAAACCCAACATCAATTATACAGGATTAAATGGGCTCAACGTAGGTGCGGGGAGAATAAAATGAAAATGATAATCCTACCTCGTGGGCGTTTCCCGGAAACAATATGTCCTTTACCCATTAGATTGACGTGTGTGTAAGTGTAGTTAGAATACATCTCATAAAAACAACCTAGTATGTTGAGGATACATTTATTACAATAAAATAATGGAATAATAAGTTTTAATGGTGTTGGAGAAGGAAAATAATGAAAATGAACTTAAGAGATAACGCTACCTTTAAGTCGTGTAACTTTATTTGGTTTGAACCAAAATAATTTCTTGATGTGATTTATGCTGAAGGGAGGGCTTCTAGATGGATGTAAGGGGTATAATTTTCTTAATTAGGTATATTTGGGTGAGACAATGGGCTTGAGAGGTATGATTAATGACGTAGAGGTGAGGGAATTTTATAAGGGGTGGAGGGGCTCTTTAGGAAAGTTTGAAAACATTATTTTATTGCATAATTATTTTAAGTATAAAAACATCCAAAACACATTAACGTTGAAGATAATATGACTCATGTTAGAAGTAAAATCATCCAAGAATAATTTTATAGGTTTTGGATATTTTTTTAATCATTATTATAATTTTTATTTAATTATTAATTAATCAGGAAAAAATGCATCATCATTGATTCAAAAATAATTATATCTATATGATGTCAAAAAAAATACAAAACAAACACCATAATGTATAAAATATTTTTAGATTTATAATGAATATATAATGTATAGGAGATAGAATAAATAACCTGATGTAAGAATTGATTTACTAAAATACATATGTTGATGTCATTTTTTCATTACTTTAAATTAATTAATATAAAGTGTCATTATAAATATTTTGTGGCTTCCTAGGGTCCCAAAATCGACCCAAGGATACCAATGGTTGGATATTACTCATACAATAAGGTTAAGACAAGTGTTAAAGTAATTTATTATTATTATAATATTATTATTACCTTAAATTACCCCATTTACTTTTAACCGCGGTAAATAAAAGTCAAAAGTAACTATTCACCAAAAAAATATTTTCTTCTTATTGAGCAACATTTTACTTACTAATAACAAACGTATATGTCAGAGTTTTGAAATTAAATTCACTAAAGCAGTAAAATTTCATTTAAATGAAAAATTCTGGTTTTTAACTACTAGTAAGTGTTTTCACTATTCATTGAAAAATAGATTTTTTTCAAATAAATACAAAAAAATTAGCCTAATATATATTTGATATTCTGCATTAGAAATTGATATCAATTTCACCAAATTTAAAACACTGATTTTGGATTAATTAATTTAAAATTAATTCACATTGTCAAAACGAAAAGCGTGTTTTTATGAAATAATAACTATAAAAGATTAACACTTATTTATGTCCTTTTTCAATGTGAAATTATTTCAAATGACCTACATTAAATTAAATGGAAAAAATATAATCTCATTAACCATTAAAACCAATAAAAAAGATAATCTATCCATAATAATAAATTATATTAAATTGTATTTTTGAATTAAAAACAGTATTTTTTACTATTCATTAAAAAATGAATTCTATCAGAAAAATACCAAAAAGTTACCAAAAGTAAATATTTTATTTCTTGATTATAATTATATGTTTTATTTTGACAAATAGAATATATAAATGTGACCAAAACTAAATTTTAAGAGGGTTCGCCAGTAAAAGGCTATAAATCGGCCTTTTAAATAATATTAGACTATTTGGGATTCAAATTAGATTCATTCACATTTATAGCCTTTAAATTTTATTATATAAATGTAAAAACATTAAAAACAACTATAATCATATTTTAGTTATTTCGGTCCATTCCCGCCAATACATTGGCTAGGCGTTAACAACAATTTAAAATAATATTATTTTACTATTTTATTTTTCCTTATAACGACACGTTGTGTGGAATGTGAGATTTCAAAGAAACTTTTTGTTTCATATTGGGTATGCCATCGAACATAGCATCCCCATTTTGCACACAAGGAATTATTCAATATCAGAACATCGAAATTTTCCAAAGGAATGCTGTGGAGTTCCATGTTCGGCATAGAAAAATATGGAAAAGGGATGGACTGTGTGAAAATTTGGGCCGAGTCCACGAAAAAGAGGTTGTGTGAATTACTGGTTTTGCAGAAAATATGGAAAACAGTGTGGAATGATTAACAAATTTGGGTATTTTTGATTAGAAAGTCAAAAAATGACTAAGGTTGGAGGTACAAAAAAATTTGAAGATGTTCATTCAATGTGCGAGGAACATCAGACTTCTTCGCGTAAAAATTGGTTGTGCAAAAAATGTGGGTATGAGTTTTAGTCATGAGGTGCATGAAAAATCTAGGTGGTGCATGAAAATAATGGAAGGTGTGCATAATATAAAAATTTGAGTGACAGTTTTAGGGGCATGAAGGGGTTTTATGGGCTTGTTTAAAAATGCCTTTAAATATGAGGTGAACCCCTACCGTTTGTTAATGCTTGACACTTAGACAAATCCCAATATTTGACATTCATAAAAAATTGAACTATTAATTAGTCTATGAAAAACAATAAGTGATTTGTGAAAAAGAATGTGTTTCATGAAAAACTTAAGTGATGTGCGAAAGAGGATGTGTTGCGTGAAAAAGTGAAGTGATACGCAAAAAAGAAGTGATGTGTGGAAAAAGAAGTGCTATGAAAAAAAGAAGAGTTGTGAAGATAAAAAATTCTAACAAAAAGGTGTTTTTTGTGAAAGGATTTAATTTTATGTGAAAGCCACCTAGAAGAATGCGTGAAAAATTTGGGGTCTCACCACTTATTCAGTTGTGCGTATGGGAGTTCCAACCAGCTTCTGGGTAGGAAAGTGAAGTGTGTGGGAAAATCCTTTTTCATGCAAAAAGGTGTTTTTACATGCATGGTATGAATTTTATGCTCAATACACCTATTATAGTGTGTATAAAATTTAATGTCACTAGAAGACTTTAACAAGTGTTATGCACTCTGGAAATGTCATATGAAGAAGAAGAACTGCACCCTCTGTGTGAAGAAGAAACCACAAACAAGCGACTAGTTTTCTCAAACACTCGTTGTGTTTCGTGAAGGAGATCCCATGAATATACAACTTGTGAATACTCACCCTTGTAGAGTTCCATAAATATAGATTCAAAAAATAATCCCAGGTTCTGTGAAGAAGAATCATGAGTCATCTATGTGAAGAATAAGATCTGTGGAGCTATCTACTTGTAAGAAGGAGAACACACTCTGGTTTCACTATTTAAATACATTGGTTGTAGGGGTGTTGTTTCTTGTGTGATGAGGATAATGATTTGATACTAATATTATTCCCATAAAAAATAAGTAGGTTGTACACCGATACACTCTTGTGTTGGTATTTAGAATTGATGAAAGAGTATAAGACACTAATGCACTATTACATATCATACTATTTCAATCAGAAGTATGAGAAGAAGAATAAGAGAGTGGCCAATTTATATTTAGTTATTCAAGTCATAACCATAGTGATGATGCTATGTTGAGCTGAGATTCCTTGAATTTACAATAAAAAATAACTTGTGATTTTTTCAAGAAGAAGAATAAGAGTTTAGTGCAGTTGGTTTTGCACTAAAGAGAATATGTAATGAAGTGTACGTTTCAGTTAGCTGGTTTCACAATAAAGGAGAAGAAAAAGAGTGTGCAACATACAGGGTTGCTGAAAAGAAAGAAGAGGTTGGTTACTTGCATTATGTTATGTGAGTAACAAGGATAAAAATAAAGTTGTGGAAGTAAAAAGTAGAACTATTTCATCCAACAAGTCTCAGTAGGTGGATGATTAATTTTTTTGTTGCCAACTCTTTTAACAGAGAGAATATTGTCTTCAGAGGTAGTATAATGAATTAGTTAGGGGCTCTAGGAGACTGTCTACACTTCTAGTATAATGAACCAGTGAGATTAAGGTTATATCCTACTCATTGGAAGTTGGAAGGGGATTTTTTTCCATCCCCCACCATGTGTAGGGAGAAACACTAGATACATATTATCTCTTTCTCTCCTCCATGTGTAAGGAACCACATATACTAGATGTTTGTTTATCTAATCAACCCACTGTAATATCATATCACAATATAGTGGAGAATCCTTGCACTGGTCATCGACATGTTTGTAAAGGGGGTAGCTGATCTTATTGAGTGTTGAAACATGTAAAAATATTGTGTGGATATTTTTACTGCTTTCTATTATTTCATGTGTTTGGGAAAAGATATGAAGTGAATCAGGATACTAACAGGTCAATAGGTACATGTATAGAAAGTTAGAAATTGGTTTCAAAAGTCCCTAACACTAATTCAACCCCCCTATCAGTGTTTGGTATATTCGAAATAGGTCCACTCATTCTATAAATGAAAAATATAAAATCCTATAAAAAATTTAAATGTAATATATATCACATATAAATATAGTTCCAACTTAATGGCCACAATTAGAGGTGGAATGAAAATTTTGAATAATAATGTTTCGTGTGGCAGTAGATCTCCGTTGACAGAAATAATATGATCTTTACCAATTAGATGGAGGTGTGTGTAAGTGTAGTTATAATAATTATCATAAAAATAGCCAATTATATTGAGGATAAAAGTGTTTCTATAAAATAATGTAATAAAAAGGGTTTAGGGGGAATGAGTAAGAAAATAAAACAAAATAACTTCTGATAAGATGTTACCTTTAAATTGGGTAAGTTCCTTTGTTTTGAACCAAAAGGATTTTGTGAAGTGCCCTCTGCCTCAGGTAATTATTCTAGGAAAAATAGAGGGGTGTATGGATCTTAATTGGGCAGAGCTTGGCCAAGCCAGGGGGATTGAGAGGTGTAAGTAATGTGATAGAAGATAGGTCTTTTTATAAAGGGGAGAAGGTGCTCTTTAGGAATGTTTGAAAATATTATTTAATTATAATGATTTTTGGAATTTAGAGGTCCAAAACTCATTAAATTTGAATATAAGATGAGTCATGTTCGACATAAATTCATCCAATAAGAATTAGAGAGGTTTGTGATATTGTTTTAATCTTCATGATCTTGTTTATTTAAATCATTCATTAATGAGTTAAATCCGGCATCATTGTTGTGTCATAAGTAATTTTATTTATTTGATGTCTAAAAATTATAGAAAAAATACCATTATGTGGGAATTTTTTTTCGATTTTTAATGAATATTTATATTATTCTTGATAACTTATATAACCCCATGTAAATATTGATTTACTAAATGATATATGTTTATTTTACTTGTGTATTTACTTTATATTAATTAATATAAAGTGTCATTATTACTCATTAGTGGCTCCATGGGGTCCCAAAATTGTCCAAAAGATGCCCATGGTTAGACATAACTCATCCAATAATAGTAAAACATGTGTTAATGTAATTTTGTATTATTATAACATTCCTTTTACCTTAAATTACCCAATTTACCTTTAACTGTTGTAAATAAATGTCCAAAGTTATATTTTCAAAAAATTATATTCATCTTATTGAAAAAATTTTACTTACTAATAACAACCATTTCTGTTGGATTTGTTAAATTCAATCCACAAAAGTGGTAAAAAATTCATTTAAATGAAAAAGCCTGTTTTTTAACTACTACTTGGTGTTTTAACTATTCATAAAAAATTTATGTTTTTCAAAAACATACAAAAAAATCTTCCTAAGATATATGTGATGTTCAAAATTCAAAAATGATGTACTATTTTTTAAGTTAAAAAAAAATAAGTTATATTAATTAAATTAATATTAATTCTCGATGTCAAAACAAAATTCTTATTTTCATGAAATAATAAGCATCAATAGGTTGACATATGTTTATGTCCAATTTTAAATTGAAATCACATCAAATAACAAAAATTAGATTAAATTGAAAAAATATAATCTAATTACCCTTTAAAAACAATAAAAAGATAATCTAATAATAAAATAAATTATATTAAATGGAAATTTTTAATTAAAATACAATATTTTTCACTATTTATAAAAAAATAAATTTTATCAGAAAAATTCCAAAAAGTTACCCAAATTAAATTTTTATGTCTCGATTCTAAATAAATATTTTATTTTTTCAAATAGAATATATAAAAGTGTCCAAAACAATATTTGACTAGGGTTCACCATCAAAAGGTGGTAAATTGACCCTTTAGAAAATATTACATGATTTGTGATTACAATTAGATTCATTAACATTCTATTCTTCAGACATTTATTAGATAAATGTAAAAACATTTAAAAAACATGTATATACCAATTTTAGTTATTTCTACCCGTTACAGCAAATACAATGGCTAGGCGTTAACAACAATTTAAAATAGTATTATTTTATTATTTTATTTTTTGTTATGACTCTACGTTGTTTGCAACGTGAGATATAAAAGAAACCCATTGTTGTGTATCTGGTATGATATTGAACATACAATCCCCTTTAAAAAAATTAATATTTAATTCAGAAATATTAATAAACATGAAAAAACATATTTCGTTATTTACATGGGATGTTATATTCACTTTCCTAGGATTATATATCATCTCAAAGTCTCAATCCAAGAGGAAATATAGCCAGAACCTTTTATAGAAGTTTTTTTCATTCTAATAAATATACTCTTGAAACTCTTGTGGTCAATTTGGAAAGTATAATGCTAACATATTAGGATGTTTCACCACAGCATCAAAGGAATTTAAACTAATTCTAGTTCTTTTTCATGGGTAACAATGTTCTACTCGTGGTTTATTAACTATTGTTATAGTGTCCCATAATTTTTAAATATAAAAATTAAATATTATTAAATGAAAATTAATAACTTAAAATAATGATCCGTACAAAAATCATAAATTCATAGTGTATTTGGATACTATTTATATAGACTTTTTATTTGAAAAATGTTCTTTAATATCTTCAACAAAGATCATCCCACATAGTTTCTTTATTATACATAACCTATATAAAAAATTTCTCCATTACATAGGGAAATCAAATAGAAGAAAATATAATATCAGATGCCCAGTTAGTGTAAACAATGGAGACAACAATGATAAATTAAACAAAAGGTGAGAAGAAGTGTATGATAAAATGATCATAATATTTTAATATACAATCCCAAAATATTATAGATCAGAATACTAAATCATGGAATATGTTTGTATATTTATATGACATAGATCATAAATAAATCAAACAACAAGGTCCAAGAGAAATTAATATTGGGATATGATCATGTCATTTAAATGTGTTATAAATTATCCAATATCTACAATCAAATAAATAATATGTAAATCCTACCCAATACAAAATTTATAACAGGTAGCACTTTGAATAATACCTTGTCTACCTAATTAATTCATTTGTAAACATCCTTCATTCTCTCTTACAGGCATGGGATAACATCTAATATACCTTTTTTGGGAATCAGATATATTCTCTTGTACCCAATGATCTCATTAATCCTTAATTGTTATCCAATATATTTCAGGACTGTATAATTCTTGGCCAATTAGTTATATGATAAAATATTCATTCACATGTATGTAGTAAGTGGATTAAAAAATTCATCATAAAATAACCAATTGAAATAAAAAATGGTTTCATGGATATTTAATTGTCATAGCCATAAACCATACAAATAAATGATAATTATTTTATAATTAGATAATTTTTTGAATAAAACATATATAACATTAAATTATGTTATCATAAACAAAAATTCGATAAAAATATCACTTTGAATATTTATCGAGGAAAAAAACTTTTTTAAATCACTTATTTTTAAATTAAAAATGTCAAAAATATTACAGGTTTTTTCAAAAAAATAAAAGAAACATTTAAATAAATTTTCAAAACATTAATTGGTTTGGAGAGAAGAATATTTCATTCTTGTAATGCATGTATAAATATGGATTCTTTTTTCTTTTTTTTTAAAATCACCTCATTTGGGAAAAGAAAAGAAGATCCCTTATGAAAAAATTTGGAAATTAAAAAATTTATAAAAATAATTTTTGAAAATAAAATTATAATAGTTAATATATTCTGGAAAACTTTTGTAGATAATTGGGCAATGAATGAAAAAGTATTTTCAATAGAATCGAGAAATAATGTCAGTATTATTTAAAAATGTTCTTTCTATATCATGGTAAATTAATGAGGATAAAATGAATGGAAAACATTCATTATTTAGAAAGACCCATATGGAAATAAATTTCTTTTTATTTATAAAAGTTAGATAATTAATTTTTATCAAGGAAAACATAATCATATATAATGTATGCAAACTATGAGATTGTGATATAGAATCCGTACAACATTAGTAATCTTTATGTTATAACCACCATGAAATAATGACATCAAATTAAACATTAAATAAAATAATAATAATGATATCTAGTATAAAAATTGTGAACATGGATTTATATACACCTCATAAAGGATTATAAGTGCATAATATAATATTATTCTCAAATAAGAAAATCTTAGATGATAATCCCTTATATCTATATCGAATTAAATTGAAATCGTGTTAATCTATTTTTTAATAAATTAAAATTTATTATAATTTTAAGAAATATTAATTTAAAAAATCTTAATATTTTATAGGATCCAATTATGACATTTCAACTTTCATTTATTAATTTTTCTAATAAAATCATTGTTAATGGGTGTCAATTGTTTCATTTTCCATGATAATTTCAGTTTAGTTGTTATGGTACTTTTATATTGATCAACATTTTGTCATATACATAATGTTAATTATAATATAATATAATATATATTCATTATTTACATAATCATGACCATCAAATGAAAATGGTGATGAAAAATGTATTTCACCACTACATGGTGATATCAAACTGTACTTATATACGTTTGATGTTTTCATATTTTTTATGATAAAAAAGGGTTGAGAAGTTATTTTCCCACAATCATAAAAATATATAAGTATATTGTGTTTAATGGTTTAATTATTTAATTATATGTTTTAAATATTTCTAGCTTGATTGAGAAGAAATAAATTTGGAAGGGTCGGTAATGGTGATTACCTCTTATTTGGCAGAGTTCTATTAGACAACTTCTTAATGACCCATTATGTGTTATTTTATGAATTCCAAAACCAATAATCATGAATAGGGAATTTCAAAAGATAATTGGGTAGGTATTGGTTTATCTATATGGATAAATGAGTATGGGGAAGATAGGAGGCGATATTATCTTTTATAAGTGTGTATAGGTGCACTCATCAACTTACATAAAGTATTAAATTAATATAAATTAATTTTTAGGTCATGGTTATATCATACTGAAATATTTAGAATATATTGTGAGTATTTGTTTAAATATTATCATAATATTATATTAAAAATACTTTTAAATGAATTTTTCACCCTTATATTTTAATTTTAATCCCTTATTACCCCCATTGAAAAGTAATACAATACTAATATTTTTTTACACATTAAGGGTCAATAATGTTACTAAAAAAAGGAAAGTGACTAAACAAATAGAAATTTTGTTGACATTTTAAACCATATATGACTCACTTGGTTGCATATAGTATTTTTATATATTTTAAATATATTAATAAAGTATTGAGTCTTATAAAATATCTTTAATGTCGTTTTTAAAAATACATAAAGTAATATAATATAAGATGATTCTAAATCATGAATGTTCTTCCAAAATGACATAAATTATAATATAAGTATTATATGGTATTTATATAATTCTCTAATTATATATTGGTATTTTTTAAATCATTTATTATCTTATTCTTATGGATTAACAAAATGGTTAATAAATTTTATCCCCAATAGTTGTAATGTTTTTTTTCAATATTAAAGAGTTTTAATTATACATAAAATAAGTAAATTCTCATAAAAGTAAATGGGATGAGAATTTATTACCATTAATATTAATAATTGTAATCATTAATGTTTTTTAAATAAAATTAATAAAATTTTATTTAAAAAAGATCATTTAATTTTTTGAACCATTAACTTAAGTTGATTGTGTAAACAACACTAAATCTATAAAACTAAAATTTAAATAATGGAAACATTAATAATATGTTACATATTTTATAATAATTGATTTTTCAATTTTAGTCAACAAGAAATATTTATTTTATAGTTATCAAAAAAATTACTATATTTTTTTCACTCCTTGCAGAAGAATTAAGTCTACATTGTATAAGCATTTAAGGTAAATATATCTTAAAAAAATAAAAAAAATTATAATATAAAAACATTTATCTTTCAATAAACCATTAATAAATTAATATAATTTGTTTTTATAAATATCAAAATAAATATATATATAAAAATCTAGAGAGAGATATTTTCAATGTGATATTTAAATAATATTTAAGTAATTTTGAATGAATAACTTAACATGTTTAAAATAAATACTAATAATTAATGACTATATATGAATAAAATTCATAAAATATTCTAAATAGAATAGTTGGGTTTATTTTTAATATTTATCATACTATTATCTACTGTAATTACAGGATTTACCGTTGTTTATGTGATAATATATATAAGGGTGACTATTCATAATGACCAAAATATAAAAGGGAATATTTATCAAATATAAAACTCTAGATTAAAAATATGGAATATATTTATTAGGATTTGATTTCTAAAAATTTTATAAATAAAATTTAATAGAATTTCATAAAATGAAATGAAAAATAGTTTTTTGGAAAATTGTGGTTTTATGCCAGAAAATGAACAAATACAAAAATCAATGGTAATTCTTATTATAATTTAATTAATTATGTTATGTATAAATTTATAATAAATTTTTTCTATATGTTGAAATTAATATCATTATTATAGATTTAAATGAAAAGAAATGATTGTTTTACAAAAATTGTAAATTTTCACTATTCACAGAATAATATACTTTTTATAAAATAAAAAAAGCACCCCAAGATAATTTTAATATGAATGCATCAAAAATCATTTTCATTTTTTGAAATATAATTTCTAAATGTGGTATAAATTAGTAATAATTTCTTTCAAAAAATCAACATAAATCATATTTGAAGAAAATTTGTTTTGGAAGTATATATTAACTTTACATAAAACTGAGATCTTATTTCCTAAAAATTATTCAATGCATATGTGTTGAGTATACATTGGATAATTATATTTCATATTCATACTGTAAAATTCAATAGCTAAGATACATTAAAATAATAAAGGTTTTCAAATAAATCTCATTTTGATTAATGGTATGTATTGTCTTTATGTAAAGCTATCTAGATTAATATTTTTTAAAACTGAACATTTATGGTCTTACATTATCACCCAATTAAATATATTTTTCCCACATAATTTGAAAATTATCTCGGTAACAATGGGTTTGAAATTTAAAAATACATTTTATGAAACCCATATAAAAAAAATGTATAATAAAACATCCTTTTAAATTAGGGAAATAGAAATATTATGGTCATCTATAATAACAATAAACAAGGTTTAATTAAAGGATAAAAGTAATGGGATGTACAAATATAGACATGTAAGAAATTTTTATATTCAAATTATGATATAGGTATATAGAGAACATGGGTATGAGAATGTAAATGTCCCCAAAACCATAGAGTAGTGAGGGTTGAAACAGGAATCAATTAATTATAAATGAGGGTAAAAGGACAAAGAAAATTAATTTAATGATTAATTTATTTAATTTTATGAATTAATTTACTACTAATATAGAAAAATATATTATATGTACATTCTTGATTCATTCCATTTCATAACCAAAATTTCATATTATAATAGTGCTTTGATCTATTTAAACTTCATCCTTTTTTCCAAGAAAAATTTTTCATCACTGAAGAATTAAATTAACTAATTAATGAATCATGTGATCTATAAAAATGGTAAAAAATAATTCCATATTTCTCTAAATATTTATCAAATATAAAAAATCATATCAAAGGTTATCCAATATAATACATTAATTCCTTAAGTATAACTTATTGCACCATAATTCAACATTGTCCATTTTAAAAAAAATTAAAATTAATATGTCCCTAAAATACACCTAAAAATATCAACCTCCAAAAACAATAGAATTTATAAAAAAAATTCTGATAAACATTATAATTTTTATCCAATCAACACAAATTAATTGTTAATGTTACATAACAAACATGTGAATACCCTGATCATATATTCTTGTTAAAATATTAATAACTTGATTCACAATAGAATATACATGATAAAATATATTATTTCAATAATCATTACATTACGTATTCCTAAAATATAATAAAAAACTATTTAATATATTACATAAAATCCCAATAATCAATAAACACCCTCAATGATGATCTAAATCAGTTTTTTCTAACATCACTAACAAAATTCCCTATCACCTGTACTACCCAATTTACTTTTTAAATGTCAATAATCCCTTTATATCAACTAAATGAAATTTTCATAGTATTGGGAACATATTAATTTTTATAATTCCAACAATCATGTATTTTAAAAAAACATCTCTTACCACTAAATCAGATTTCTAGTTCATCAGAACAATTTAACATAGTCATGAAAATATTTAATTAACAACTACTCTAGATAAATCATTATATATTTAAAAATACTTATTTCCAAAATATAATTTTTTAAAATTATTCTACAAAATCATTATTTAATCCCAATACATAAATATATTGTTAATTTCAATTTATTTATTAGAATAGAATAGGTCCTTCTATGATCTTGATGTAACACTTTATTTGATGATATGTCTCGAATAATCACTAGGTTTACAACATTTATGATAATGAATAATGAATATATCCATAGGATTATTTTATTTCCCTTTATCAACCACCTCATTTTCTCTCCAAAATAGTTTTCCTATACACGTATTTTCGTAAGAAAAAACAATTTACTAGTTTATAAATAAATTATCTTTGGGTGTCCTAAATTATTAACATAAACTAACTTGATCTTTCATTCATACAAGATCTCAATATTTTGAGATCTCAACAAATTCCATTATTCAATTATTTTTTGTGTCTGCGAGCTTTTTATGATATAAGCTGTTAATTATATATTATGATAAATAATCAGTAATATTAAAAATATTATTAAAATTATCCATCATCCCTATTGTGTCTCAAAATCACCACTTTTTTCATCACATTCAGCACCAACAAGATTCCTCATGGTTTATACATCGATTAAAACAAAAAATCATGCTGTGAGAAATAGTTAGTATAATCATAAAAGAAAACATATTTATGATTTATAAATTATGATATATTATATTAAATCTATGACACCGTAGGTTTAACCAATTACAACCAACATCATCATCCATTCATATTATTCACAATGGATCAAAATGAAAATTTAAATTAATGTTAGAATGTCACTCTGGTGTGTCAGACTAGGATTTTAGTAAGGGAACAATCATCGTGCACTAAAATGATGGCTGATATATACTTGACCAACTATTTTAAGTGTCATTACCCCTCCATGAACATATTACAAAAACCATATCTACCTATTTTTTTCATATAAGGATGTATAGAAAGGAAAACAAAATTATATCTTCCATCCCTAAATTGTAGGATATTATTTTATTTGTTGACTTCTACCCATGGTTTTTGATGTGCTTATTTAATCAAAATCTATAAATTTTTATTAAATTTAGCTATTCTACCAACTATATAGACACATAATTTTCATAAATAATTATTACATTTTATTTGATTAATAGTCAACACCTAAACTTATGATCTATACTTGAACTAAAAATGTTTATGTCTTTGGAGGCTATATATTAAATATTTTTATTTTGTGAAATATATTTGAAATATTCTACACTTCTCTTCCATATAGTAAAATTATTACACAATCCATACTTATATCATTTATTTATATATTGGGGAAAATAAATATATGAAATGGCGAGATTTTACGCACATTAAGGGTAAAAAGGGAGATATCAACAATAAAATAAACACAACATGAGAATAATGGTATGATAAAGTGATCTTAAAATTAGAATATCCAAATAAAACATATCATCGATCAAAATATTTATTCATTTAATAATGCATGGATGTTCATAAGACATGATCCTCAATAGTCTCAATGAATATGAACAATTATGAAAAAACAGTGAAATAATATCACATACTAATTGAGGGGAGTAAATTGATGTATCATCATAACAATTGATATATTTTTTCAAGGTTTTCCAATAAGTCATATAAAACGTTTTTTGGTTTGATATAACATCTTATAAACCTACATCAGGCTTTGGATGACATTTGGTATGAACTCTTTTAGTAATGGGATAACATCCAATGTAACCACTTTTTAGGCATGTGATAAAATTATTAGTACCATTTGAAATCATAGAAAATCTATATTTACAAATATAATTATAAGTTTATATAATTCTAATAATAACCTACAATTATTATAAATACATTCATATTTATTCCCCATGACCATAAAAAATTTTCTCATAAACATTTACATGGAATTGAAATTGGGTTTCATTGATATTTCATTATCATAAAAAAAATACATCCAAATAAAGAATAATGGTTATATCCTTCAATCATATCACATTAATTGACATGTAGCATATATGAATGTTATCAAAAGTTACTATTCATTTAAAATAACACTAAAAAATATTTCTTATTAAAAAAATTGTTTTCATTTTAAAGTCACATTGTTAAAGTATTAAAATTACAAAAAATATAAAGTAAAATTTTCATTTAAAATAACCCTTAAAACATGTAACGTAAGTATAAAACCATTTAGTGGTCATGAATTTGGGAAATTATATTCATTATATTTTTGTAAAAATAAAAATTAATTTCACATAATCATTAAAATTACATAATTTTGAAAATGAATATAATATTCTAAATAAAGTGAATCATTATTAATAATTATTTTAAATAAATAGGTTAATTTTTTAAAAAATCAGATTTATTAGATATAATATAAATTGAATGAAATTTATTTTTGATTAAAGGGTGAAATAATGTTACTTTTCCTTAAAAATAGTCTTCTGGTATCTTGAGTACCAAATCTAAGGAAAATTAAAGGAAAAACCTAATCTCAAAAAATAAATAGTATAAAATAATTCATTTTATTTTTTCTGGTATATCATGAAATTATACCATATGAAAAATAATTAAAATTGGTTATTGTAAAAAATGAGATTGTAACCTAAAAAACTTACTGATTTGGTAAATTATGTGTAACACCCCGACCCCAGTTACCCAGAGTCGTTGCATTATTACATAACATTGGAATGATCACAAGAAAGATCAAATCTCGAAAGACCGATTTGTTTAGTAGCCTTGGAAACACTAGATATATTCATAAGTTTTACATTGTATCATAAAATGAAAAACTACTACAACAACATAATGTTTCCACAGTCCACACTATAATCCCCTCATAATATCCCTGCAGGTCATTCATAACTTACATCTTCACATCCTGGGAAAAATAAAACATAGAAAAGGGGTGAGATCAAATGCCTAGTAAGGATAACAATATAGCGGAACATTCAAAAATAAGTATAAACATTTAAGGCAATGAATTACTAAAACAAAAGCCTTTTAAACTTGAACTTCAACATAGTATGGCAAAAGTAAAATGAAATAATGCCATTTACTTGTTCACATGGATATTCTACTAATCGAATAATCACATGCAAAATCAATAACCACTTTCATAATGTTGGAATGCATAATGCTAGACTTTAATTACTTTTCAAGGCCTCGTCCCAAGACCTTGGGGATAACTGTAACCGGAACCCAACCCGGAGTGCCTATAATAACCGGACACCAACCTGGAGTGCCTCTAATAACCGGACACCAACCCGGAGGGCTTACTTTTACCAGTCCCTAACCTGGAGGGCTTACTTTTACCAGTCCCCAACCTGGAGGGCTTACTTTTACCAGTCCCCAACCTGGAGGGCTTACTTTAACCAGTCCCCAACCTGGAACATACTTTTCCAACACATTCATATGAAGTAAAGATTGAAATATAACATAAACATTCTTATTGGAACTAGCATACGAAATGTCAATATTTTCACCATAAACTATGAATGGTATAAAAATAGCACATCCACAGTCAAACATATCACAAAACCTTCAAAACAATATAGAAGTTTTGTATCATAATAAATCAACTTCAAATAATCTTAAAACCCATCAAAGGATGTTGACATAGATGAAATCAAAATTCTTTTTAAAGAAATATCTCCTTTTATTTTGAAATCATTTAAGATCCATATAAAATCAAAAATTTTCTTTGAAAATAATCTTATAAGCTTTTAAGGGAAGCTTTGACGATTTTATAACGGCAGAAAATAACCGCACCCGCCGTATAAGTTAAAAAAAACATTCTTATCTTAATTCTGTCGAAAAGGTTAAAAAGCACCTTGTTTGGAAAACGACGGAAAGATTCCCTTATAAACCTCTTATAAAAAGTCAAACAAGGGTATAAATGACTTTAACCCATATACTTTTAAATATTAAAAATGTTTTGAAATACATTTTGAAGAAACATGGATGTGGATGATAACGAGATCCCAGTAGATTATTATGTATAAACAACCTCAGATAATGAAGAGATTGTGAAATAACCCTTACCAGTTTCGTAACTTATGAAACATACAACCCATGAAAGAGGTATCATACAATGAATATGTAAGTACACATAAATTAGAGTGTATTACACAAAGAATATAATTATGGGCAGCACATACACCACATAAAAGGTAATGGTGGCAATATGGCATGAATCTCATGAGAATAAGGAGTGAGATGAAAACCCCTTACCACGTTAATCAACTGAGTCGTATGGCCAAAAGTTAATAACCACCAAATGATTTACAGAATAACATGAATATAAATAGAATCATGATAATATATATCGAATGGCAGTACACAATACACCACTTCCAATAATTTAGTGGCGAACAATGGAAATCTCACGGAATTAAAAGTGAGATAAGAAAATCCCTTACCTTGTACTTTTCCTTGGTTGGGGTAGGTTAACCTCCTGTATAATGGTGAAATAATTGTTATTAAATTATACAAGAATCATATATATTAATATGATATCATATATGATCTTTTAATATTGATTTGATAATAATATCTTAGTATTATCGTTGTTTCGGGTGTTAACTTACTTGTTTTCTTTTGTATGTTTTGTTACGTAAGACATGTTTGTAAAGGATAGGTTGTATATTATTCAAATCCAGAATGGTATCAAGTCCTTAAAAATCATTTTTAAATCATCAAATGATAATTATACTTGAATGGATACGATGGAGGATGAATCTCATCGCGTTCGTGGAGACGGTAGTCCGTACGTACGCACGAACGCAACTTCCATTTAATTTTTATTTTAAAAGAATTGAATCCAAATGATACATAGGTATATTACTATTACAGTATAATATAATATTTTATATATGTTACTTTATTTTCATTAACACCATCCTTTATACGTTCCATGTGTGGTATGAACGAGTCATATCATTTTAAGGGGGCGGTAGTCCGCACTTCCTCAAATGAAATTATCGTATGTATATACAACATGAAACGAATAATGGTATGAAATAAAATTGAATTAAATAAGCTTATATATAAAATATATATCATTAATATCATATTTAATTACAGTGCCATCATAATGGCCACCATTAGAGGCGGTAAGATGTATTTGAACAATCATCGTTTCGTGAGGCGTTAGTTTGCCATCCACAAGAACATTATGTTCATCATCCATTAGATGGAGTTGTGTGTATGTGTAGTTTGAATACATCTTATAAAAACATCCTAGTATATTGAGGATACTGGTGTTGTTACAAAAGAAAGGAAATAAAAAGAGTTTGGGGGTTGGAGAAGCAAAATAAATGAAAATAATTTAAGAGAAATCGTTACCTTTAATTTAGGTAACTCACTTTGGTTGGAACCAAAGGACTTCTTGAAATGCTTTCTGCCTAAGGGGAAGCTTCAAGGAGGAGGAGAGGGATGTGGGGAGCTTATTTGGGCATAGTTTGGACGAGCCAAGTGGCTTGAGAGGTGTGAGGAATGAGTAGAAGTGGTCTCCTTTTATAAGGGAGAGGAGGGGCTCTTTAAGAAAGAGTGAAAGTATTACTTTATAATATAATTATATTCGGTTTATAATGGTCCAAAAATCATTTATGTCGAAGATAAGATGACTCATATTCTAAATAACATCAACCAATAAGAATTGGACAGGTTTTATATAATATTTTCATCATTATAATCTTATTTATTTAAATGATTTATTAATGAGGTAAACATTGCATCACTATTGTGTCATTAATAATTTTACTTATTTGATGTCTAAAAATTATAAATAAAATATCATTATGTAGGAAATCTTTTTATCTTTCTAATGAATATTTATAATTGAAAATCCAACATGTATAACCTTATGTAAAAATTGTTCTTCTAAAAGATGTAAGCTTATGCCATTTTTATTTTTATTTTAACTTTATTAATGTAAAGTGTCCCTACCACATACAAGTGGCTCCAAGGGGTCCCCAAATTGACCCAAGGATGCTCATGGTCGGGTATGTGTCCACCAATAAGGTTAGGACACGTTTTAGGGTAATTTTGTATTATTATAATATTATTTTTTAACCCTTATTTACCGGATTTACCCTTAACCATGGTAAATAAAATATTTACCATAGTAATTATTCAAAATGTCTAAAAATAAAAGTTACCTATTTAAACAATTTGGACATCCTGATTCCAAATATGGAATCCATTTTTCTAAATTCAAAACATATAAGTGGCAGAAATTAATTTAAAATTAATTCCCGCTGTCAAAACAAAAAGCGTGTTTTTAAGAGATAATAACTTTCCAAAGATTGACACTTGTTTATGTTCGGTTTAATTGTAAAATTATGTCCAATGACCAACATTATATTAAATGGTAAAAATATATTCTAAATATACTTTAAAACTACTAAAATTCATAAATTATCACTATTAATTATTTTGATTAAAAAAGTTGTTTTTAATTAAAATTTAGTAATTTTCACTATACATCAAAATATGAAAGTTATCCGAAAAGTACCAAAATATCACCTTAGGCTAAATTCGATATTCCGAATCCAAAAATGAAGTCCATTTTAAAATATAAAATATATATAATTTCAAAATTTAGGTATTACTATTCATAACGGCTAGTTTGATTGGTTGTGGCGTGTGTTAAAACTCAAGGTTGCGTACAACACACGCTACTATTTTATTCAAAGAAAAGCGTACCGTGGAATCTTGGGATGTTTCATTTAAAATTTTTTTTGATGTCCCACTTTATTCAGATAGTTTAAAATATTTTATTTAAAAAGGTTTCACTATTAAAGTTGATAAAAGTGCAATACTGAAAATGAATCTGTTCTTGCATTATGACTAAGAAACTCATAATAGGGATTCTAAAATTATAAGGATTATATAAAGTTCAAAATGTTGTTAATACTATTCATGACCTCTTTTAATGGATTTTTTTTGTACGTCATGGTGTGATTGAACGCGGTGTTGCGTGTAGTGCAAGTTATTGAATTATTTTTAAGAAATAACACACTATGAAATCCTGGGGTGTTACATTCTCCCCTCCTTCAATAAATTGTGTCCTCGCAATTTGAAATTGTTCTTCGAAAATAAAAGGTTGAAAATAGAAAATTTCTTTGTGGGAAAACCCACATCGGAAATTAGGTTACTAAAATTTAGTCTTAATATGAGGAAAAGAGAAATGAAAGAGTCACCACCAAATTATGATCTCGATTAGGAGAACATTGGTGGCAATTAGAGACATATAATTGGAGGAAAAACGTAAATATTTATAGGTAGTGATTGAGATCATCAATCACAAACAAGTGTATAATTGGGGTCCTTAAATTCATCAATCTATGATGATTTGAAATACCATCGGTTCAACAAAACATAGGGTATTTGGATAACACATTTTTGACGTTTCAAAATATCATAGTTGAAATCCCACATCGAAAAATGAATTAACGAGGCCTCTATTTAAAATAAAGAGTGGAAAGTATGAAGATTACCAAAAATAACACATACTAGGGTTCCATGTAGGAAAATATGGATATGGAAGAGAAATCTAACCATCAATTATTTGATGGAGAGTGGTAGAGAACATGGCTATGAAAAGGCCAACAATCCCAAAGCCATGAATTAGTGATGATTTAAGGTACCATCTAGGACAACATTTTTGTTCTAAGTTCCTTTTATTAATGTTGAGGAATATATTTATGAGATTGGCTAAGATCATAAGGAGATATACTTACTTTATAATTAGAGTTTTATCCATTAATAAATTTCTACCACAAACTCATCTTTCACTCTAAAAGATAATAGAATGTAATTTTTTTATTTATACTATTCGTACAGGGTTCCAAATTGAATTTATAATTCATCTACCAGATCTTTAAAAAAAACAACATTATTTAATCCAGGACATCTCATGGGCCAGTGGTAGGTGATACACCCTTGTCGCCCTTCGGTTGCGGGTTCAAGTCTCGCAGCCTTGCCGGACGCGACGGGTTGCCGCCCGACCTCTGGGTTGTCCTTTTATGGTAATCCAAAATAATCCAAACTAGAACTATCCAAAATACTTCTGTCTAAACTCACAGTCTAACATTTATAAGGAAGGTAAACATAATATAGATCCTTTTTACCCCCTAATAGCATATGAATACCTTCATCTTGTATTCTTTTAATAAACTGAAACATCTTGAATTACCATATTCGTTATTGATTACATTCATGCTCCCCTATTCCATATAGAATGCTGGATATACTTCATCAATCCAAAAATGTTTTAAACCCCATAAAAATGATGGAATATACAAATCATTAATCAGTTTCAAGGTAGTCAAGAATATCCAACATAATTTATCCAAATCAATCATGTATTATTCTAAAATCACTAAATCGGTATCAGAACCATATTATGGTTTATCTTTCTCTCAACCATATATTTTCCAAAAATTTGTCCTGCTATTGAGTCACATTTCTTTGTTCCACACAATCTCAAGTCCTTAATGAAATAGTACTGCAATACAATCCTTATATACTCCATAATTATTATAACAAGTACATTGTTGATACAACACTCAATTAACATAATCAACATAAGAACTCTAATCATTCCTCTTCATCTGTGGTAGTATCATAACTTTATTATTATCCAATAGCATCATTTCCGGCATAGTCTGATGACTGGGGCATAGGTTCGCGTAGTGTCCAAACTCCTTGCAAATGAATCATTGTACATTTGAAAGCATTTTCTCACCCTTGCAGTCACGTACTTTGTGCCCGTTTCCTCCACACATATAACAAACTCCCATTCATTTCAGGCAAGTTCCGGGGTCTTTCTTCCCACAGTTACCACATATGGGAAAATTCTTCTTTTCCCTCTTCCCTTTATCCATTTTTCTCTCTTCCATCCTTTTCTTCTCTTGCTTCCCTTCAAAGCCATAGGACTCGGTAAACTCTTTACTTATCTTATCAACACATGATATTATTTCTTCATATGATGATAATACATGGGAGAATATTTCTCTTATCAATTCTAGCTTAATACCATGAAAGATATGATCCTTCCATCTCTTTAGATCATGTGCATTTCTGGAGTTCTCATTCCTTCTACTGGGCGCCATTTCTAAACAATGGCATAAACTAGATCAGTTTATGAATCAAAATACATAATCCCATACTTATAAAACACTTAACATAAATTGAACTATTTATGGATATAATCCATAATCATAAAAATGTTTTCTTTGAGGAAGTATATACTCATAAACCCTTCATAATTATTTGTAAGAAAATAAGAGTTATCCTAAGCATATCCCCCGGGAGTGTCGTAACCAAGAGTGCAGCAAGGCCCGTTGTCGTGCACCAGTTCCCGTTCGAGTCTAGCTCAAAGCGGTGTTTTCGGGTTTTACCCCTAGGTACATCTGTGCCAGAGCCGCCTCTACCTACTCGTATCCAGACAGGGATGTATTGCTCGGAAAACTCACAAAATCTCTACGATACCAAAATTCTAGGAAGTTCTTCTATACTAATCCTGAAAGTTCATCTTAGGTCTACGTGCTCTAATCAGAGTTTATCTAAATCTAGTTTCCAAGGTTTGTACTAAACTTCCTCTGATACCAACTGTAACACCCCAACCCCAGTTACCCAGAGTCGTTGCATTATAACATAACATTGGCATGATCACAAGAAAGATCAAATCTCAAAAGACCGATTGGTTTAGTAGCCTTGGAAACACTAGATATATTCATAAGTTTTACATTATATCATAAAATGAAAAACTACTACAACAACATAATGTTTCCACAGTCCACACTATAATCCCCTCATAATATCCCTGCAGGTCATTCATAACATACATCTTCACATCCTGGGAAAAATAAAACATAGAAAAGGGGTGAGCTCAAATGCCCAGTAAGGATAAAAATATAGCGGAACATTCAAAAATAAGTATAAACATTTAAGGTAATGAATTACTAAAACAAAAGCCTTTTAAACTTGAACTTCAACATAGTATGGCAAAAGTAAAATGAAATAATTCCATTTACTTGTTCACATGGATATTCTACTAATCGAATAATCACATGCAAAATCAATAACCACTTTCATAATGTTGGAATGCATAATGCTAAACTTTAATTACTTTTCAAGGCCTCGTCCCAAGACCTTGGGGCTAACTGTAACCGGAACCCAACCCGGAGTGCCTCTAATAACCGGACACCAACCCGGAGTGCCTCTAATAACCGGACACCAACCCGGAGTGCCTCTAATAACCGGACACCAACCCGGAGGGCTTACTTTTACCAGTCCCTAACCTGGAGGGCTTACTTTTACCAGTCCCCAACCTGGAGGGCTTACATTTACCAGTCCCCAACCTGGAGGGCTTACTTGAAGCAGTCCCCAACCTGGAACATACTTGTCCAACTCATTCATATGAAGTAAAGATTGAAATATAACATAAACATTCTTATTGGAACTAGCATACGAAATGTCAATACTTTCACCATAAAATATGAATGGTATAAAAATAGCACATCCACAGTCAAACATATCACAAAACCTTCAAAACAATATAGAAGTTTTGTATCATAATAAATCAACTTCAAATAATCTTAAAACCCATCAAAGGATGTTGACATAGATGAAATCAAAATTCTTTTTAAAGAAATATCTCCTTTTATTTTGAAATCATTTAAGATCCATATAAAATCAAACATTTTCTTTGAAAATAATCTTATAAGCTTTTAAGGGAAGCTTTGATGATTTTATAACGGCGGAAAATAACCGCACCCGCCGTATATGTTAAAAAAAACATTCTTATCTTAATTCTGTCGAAAAGGTTAAAAAGCACCTTGTTTGGAAAACGACGGAAATATTCCCTTATAAACCTCTTATAAAAAGTCAAACAAGGGTATAAATGACTTTAACCCATATTCTTTTAAATATTAAAAATGTTTTGAAATACATTTTGAAGAAACATGGATGTGGATGATAACGAGATCCCAGTAGATTATTACGTATAAACAACCTCAGATAATGAAGAGATTGTGAAATAACCCTTACCAGTTTGGTAACTTATGAAACATACAACCCATGAAAGAGGTGTCATACAATGAATATGTAAGTACACATAAATTATAGTGTATTACACAAAGAATATAATTATGGGCAGTACATACACCACACAAAAGGTAATGGTGGCAATATGGCATGAATCTCATGAGAATAAAGAGTGAGATGAAAACCCCTTACCACGTTAATCAACTGAGTCGTATGGACAAAAGTTAATAACCACCAAATTATTTACAGAATAACATGAATATAAATAGAATCATGATAATATATATCAAATGGCAGTACACAATACACCACTTTAAATAATTTAGTGGCGAACAATGGAAATCTCACGGAATTGAAAGTGAGATAAGAAAATCCCTTACCTTGTACTTTTCCTTGGTTGGGGTAGGTTAACCTCCTGTATAATGGTGAAATAATTGTTATTAAATTATACAAGAATCATATATATTAATATGATATCATATATGATCTTTTAATATTGATTTGATAATAATATCTTAGTATTATCGTTGTTTCGGGTGTTAACTTACTTGTTTTCTTTTGTATGTTTTGTTACGTAAGACATGTTTGTAAAGGATAGTTTGTATATTATTCAAATCCAGAATGGTATCAAGTCCTTAAACATCATTTTTAAATCATCAAATGATAATTATACTTGAATGGATACGATGGAGGATGAATCTCATCGCGTTCGTGGAGACGGTAGTCCGTACGTACGCACGAACGCAACTTCCATTTAATTTTTATTTTAAAAGAATTGAATCCAAATGATACTTAGGTATATTACTATTACAGTATAATATAATATTTTATATATGTTACTTTAGTTTCATTAACACCATCCTTTATACGTTCCATGTGTGGTATGAACGAGTCATATCATTTTAAGGGGGCGGTAGTCCGCACTTCCTCAAATGAAATTATCGTATGTATATACAACATGAAACGAATAATGGTATGAAATAAAATGGAATTACAGAAGCTTATATATAAAATATATATCATTAATATCATATTTAATTACAGTGCCATCATAATGGCCACCATGAGAGGCGGTAAGATGTATTTGAACAATCATCGTTTCGTGAGGCGTTAGTTTTCCATCCACAGAAACATTATGTTCATCATCCATTAGATAGAGTTGTGTGTATGTGTAGTTTTAATACTTCTTATAACAACATCCTAGTATATTGAGGATACTGGTGTTGTTATAAAAGAAAGGAAATAAAAAGAGTTTGGGGGTTGGAGAAGCAAAATAAATGAAAATAATTTAGGAGAAATCGTTACCTTTAATTTAGGTAACTCACTTTGGTTGGAACCAAAGGACTTCTTGAAATGCTTTCTTCCTAAGGGGAAGCTTCAATGAGGAGGATAGGGATGTGGGGAGCTTAGTTGGGCAGAGTTTGGACGAGCCAAGTGGCTTGAGAGGTGTGAGGAATGAGTAGAAGTGGTCTCCTTTTATAAGGGAGAGGAGGGGCTCTTTAGGAAAGAGTGAAAGTATTACTTTATAATATAATTATATTCGGTTTATAATGGTCCAAAAATCATTGAGGTCGAAGATAAGATGACTAATATTCTAAATAACATCAAGCAATAAGAATTGGACAGGTTTTAGATAATATTTTAATCATTATAATCTTATTTATTTAAATGATTTATTAATGAGGTAAACATTGCATCACTATTGTGTCATTAATAATTTAACTTATTTGATGTCTAAAAATTATAAATAAAATATCATTATCTAGGAAATCGTTTTAGCTTTCTAATGAATATTTATAACTGAAAATCCAACATGTATAACCTTATGTAAAAATTGTTCTTCTAAAAGATGTAAGCTTATGCCATTTTTATTTTTATTTTAACTTTATTAATGTAAAGTGTCCCTACCACATACAAGTGGCTACAAGGGGTCCCCAAATTGACCCAAGGATGCTCATGGTCGGGTATGTGTCCACCAATAAGGTTAGGACACGTTTTAGGGTAATTTGGTATTATTATAATATTATTTTTTAACCCTTATTTACCGGATTTACCCTTAACCATGGTAAATAAAATACTTACCACAGTAATTATTCAAAATGTCTAAAAATAAAAGTTACCTATTTAAACAATTTGGACATCCTGATTCCAAATATGGAATCCATTTTTCTAAATTCAAAACATAGAAGTGGCATAAATTAATTTAAAATTAATTCCCGTTGTCAAAACAAAAAGCGTGTTTTTAAGAGATAATAACTATCAAAAGATTGACACTTGTTTATGTTCGGTTTAATTGTAAAATTATGTCCAATGACCAAAATTATATTAAATGGTAAAAATATATTCTAAATATACTTTAAAACTACTAAAATTCATAATTTATCACTATTAATTATTTTGATTAAAAAAGTTGTTTTTAATTAAAATTTAGTAATTTTCACTATTCATCAAAATATGAAAGTTATCCGAAAAGTACCAAAATTTCACCTTAGGCTAAATTCGATATTCCGAATCCAAAAATGAAGTCAATTTTAAAATATAAAATATATATAATTTCAAAATTTAGGTATTACTATTCATCACGGCTAGTTTGATTGGTTGTGGCGTGTGTTAAAACTCAAGGTTGCGTACAACACACGCTACTATTTTATTCAAAGAAAAGCGTACCGTGGAATCTTGGGATGTTTCATTTAAAATTTTTTTTTGATGTCCCACTTTATTCAGATAGTTTAAAATATTTTATTTAAAAAGGTTTCACTATTAAAGTTGATAAAAATGCAATACTGAAAATGAATCTGTTCTTGCATTATGACTATGAAACTCATAATAGGGATTCTAAAATTATAAGGATTATATAAAGTTCAAAATGTTGTTAATACTATTCATGACCTCTTTTAATGGCTTTTTTTTGTACGACATGGTGTGATTGAACTCGGTGTTGCGTGTAGTGCAAGTTATTGAATTATTTTTAAGAAATAACACACTATGGAATCCTGGGGTGTTACATTATGGATCATAAGCCTCATTAAATAATAACATCAACTACAAAATTATTTATCATTATCATAAAAATATTTTTGTATAAAATATTAAAAGGTAAATATATATACCTCACAAAAGAAGATATATACACTACATTCCATTTTTTCCCAAAGAACGGAATTTTGGATGATAATCCTTTACGTTGATTTCGACATGATTTATAAAACATTTATCCTCAATTATAATAAATTAAAAATTACTAAATTACGTCGAAAATGTAAATTTACATAATAAAAATATATATTTTTTAAAAACATAATCGTAAAGAAATATAGGCAATAGTCATAGCATTTAAAAACACCTTTTTAAAAAATTCCCCGCAAAAATTGTTGTTTACATATATTAATTATTTTGTTTTCCTTGAGAATTTTGGTTTAATATTTATTTTCCTCTATTATTGATCAAGGATTTATTATATATTCAATTTTGATAATGATATACATATAATTTATATTAATAATTATATATATATGACCATCCCAATATAATTGAGATGAAAATAAAATTTCACTGTTATGAAATGATGGTATGTTTCATATACAAAAAGGTGATGTTTACTCTTTTCATAGGATGAAAAATAGATAAATATGGTTTTAATAAAATGAAAATAATATATAAATACATTTAATTAAGTATCGAAATTATTTTAGGATTATTAAAATAAATTTATAGTAAGTAATATTTGAAATAAATTTTTTTCTGACGATAATGATAATTAACCTTATTTGGTAGAATTGTTTTATATTCTAACCTAAGGACCCTTGAAATATTATTTCAAGATGATAAAAACCTATAATTAATGAATATGTAACATTAAGAGATATTTTTATTAGTTTTTTGAGATGTGTGGCTTAATTGGTTTGAGGAAGAGACTAGAGGGTGTTCCGTTCATAATTAAGGGAAGGGGAACTCTTATAAATACATAAAGTAACAAATTAATTTAAATTAATTTTCTGGTTCATGTGGTTCAAATTTTATATATTTTTTATCTAAGGCACGGATGGATTTTAGTAGTGTAATAAAACAAAATTTTCAAAATTAATGTTCATTTATTCACTATCATATCTTTGTTTTAACCCTCGTTACCCCTTTCGACAATTAACACAATATCAAAGTTTCTTATTATATAACGATGATGAATGTTATTAAAAAAACATTTGATAGAAAAATAAATTATAGTTTATTTTTAAACTATATACCATTAGCTTTCTTAAAAGTAATATATTTAGGTATTTTAAATATTTAAAAATAATGATTTTTATAAAATACTATTAATGACGTTTTGGGAAATACATTAAACATTTTTGTATAATATGAATAAAACTCTTGTAAAATGGTTTCAAAATGACATTTATTCAATGAAAATTAGTATAAGGTATAAATATAGTCATCCAATTAAATTTTTATTTGTTTTCATATCATTTTAGACCATAATTTATGTATCATCCTATGGGTTAACAATTTTTATCCATAATCGCAGTGATGACATTTTCAATATTAAAGGGATATTATATTACTTATAAGGTGAATATTGGCTAATATATAGAAATGGGATGATATTTTTGACAATATATTTTCATAATTGTCCATATAATGGATTATTATATTTTTCAAATAATTAAATAACATATTAAAAAAAATAAAATAATATTAATTTATTTTTAAGAACTATGGTAAAATATTGATTTTACAAATATAATGAAATAAATATAATTAAAATATAAACCTTTAAATCATCACTTGTATTTAAAATTATTCAAATAAATTATTTCAACATTTTATCTCACACAAACAATATTGCTTTTAGATTTTGAAAAATTATAGAATTTATATTTTCAATTACTTTCACAAAAACTAACACAACATTTCGTAAGCATTTATCGTAAATATATATTCATTGAATATTTACAATAAATTAACAAAATAAAAAGTCATTCATCATAAAATAAAATTTTAATAATAAATATAAGTTTTTATATAATTTACAAAATATAATAGATAATAATTTTAGGAGAGTGAAAATCTTCACATAATATTTTCTTTATAAAATATATATTTCATTTCTAAAATTGAAATGGGTTAAAAATGACATTAATAGAAATATAAGATGTGGATGGTTGAACCTCATGCATGAAATATATAAAAGAAATGTTTTAGTACTATTTTTATTTTATAGAATATATTTTTTGAATGAAATGATCCTATTTAATCATATTTTCGTTATAATATAAAATAATCATATAATTCATAATTACCAGTAACAAAAAATACTAATTTAACAAATATGAACCTCAGAATTAAAAATATAGAACTCATTATTCATGATTTAATTTATATATATATATATATTAAATAAATTTTAATATACATTCAACAAATAAAACTAATAATATTTTTTTGGGAAAAGGTATTTTTAAAATAAAAATTGATATTTTTTAAAATCATGTCTAATATTGGATCCTATGTAATTAAATAAGATATAACTAAATAATTTTATTATAGTGTTACTTTAATATCAATTTCAATTAATAATTATAATTTTAAATGATAATAAAGTATAGTTTTTTTGAAAATGAGTACATTCGATATTCTCTAATGAATATAAATTTTAATAAAAATACCAAAATTCAACTCTATGAAAATTTTGATATAGAAATTTTAAAAATGGAGTTCATTTTTTGAAATAAAATTTTATAAATTCAATTAAATTAATTATAATTATATTTCAAAAAATGAAATACGAAATATGTTTTTAGAAAAATGTATTTTTGACTTATAAAATGGTTTCACTTAAAATTATGTACTTATTTCTAGTGAATTATACAATAAAATTTTACTCAGTAGGTATATTATTCATATATAACATAATGATGTAATTGATATTCATTACAGTAAATCAAATGGATATGTCACATTTAAATAATAATATATTTATAATAGTTCTCATTTCTATAAAATAATTGTCATTTTTGTAAAGAAGAATATTAAGCATGTTATTATTTTAAACAAAATTTTCATGAAGTTATTAGTTGGACCCATATTCAATGACCACCTAGATCAATATAAGAACTAATATAGTTCCATATCAAGAGGCATCATATAACAAAGCAAACTCAATATCCTCTTGTATTAGTCTCATTATGAGTGTGGCATCAAAATCTTTCTTAACCCATGATAAGTCTTCTGGAAAATCTACTTCCACATTAACTGTGACCCATATCTTGTAAAATTAGCCAATGGTTAAGAAATCATAATGAAATTAGGAAAAAATATTCAAAAATATCATTCAATATAAATGGTGTTGTGAACCTTAATTATGATCTTAGGTGGCTCTAAATATAGCTTTTCCTCAACCTTTTCTAGATAAATCAATAATTTTTCTTCTAATATCAAATAACCTAGGATGTATACCTCATAAATATAGAACTAAGAGTTCTTGATCTAACCATAAATAAGGTTCTCTTAGAGTTTCTATAATACCATCCTCAAATTTCGTATGTGCTCCTACTATAACACTGAATATAACAGGATGTTATCAACGATGTCTCCTATGAACTGGTCCCAAGAAGGCATAACTATAATGTTCATATGTTCAATTATCACTATTGGGGTGTTTTTAATGCTGAATGGAGTCAAGAAAATATTAATTTTCATCATAGTGACATTTATATTCCATATTTTGTAATTCATCCTCTCTAAATCAATGCCAGGGATAGACCAACCTGAGGTTAGACTTCAAGAACATGTTTTCCCCATTTAGAACGTCAAAGTGGTCTTCAAGAATATTAAATAGATACTTATTCATGATGGTCAGCTTATTATGATTATAGAAGTCTTCAAAAAAATATGTTCTAACTTATAGATTGACAAAACTGGGGATTCCCTGAGAGACACACTAGGTCTGAAAATAAAATTCCTCCACAATCCCATCATATTCACCTTTAACTCCCGAGGATTTATCGAGGACATAAAATATTTTAGTGATGATATAAGGTCCATAAAAATGTAAAGTTATATGAATAATTTGTTCTCTTTGAGAGCAAGTATTGCTGAAACGTCCTCAAGATATTTGTCCTCATACACTGCCGCAATAGAAGGAAACAGAATGCTAATACCATATATAGATCCAACAATATTAATTGAAAAATAAAGAATGATTTTTTTTATCCTCATATGTATGATCCCATCCTACTATTCTAATACTTCCATCATTCCCATAATGTGAATCCTCATTTCATCAACTCAAACACACTACATCTCCTCCACAAAATTGTCAATATAGGCATGAGGTGAAAAAAACCTCTAAAAACCTATAATGAAATCATATATCCTTCTCATAGATAAGATAATATCTCTTATGAATTTATCTCATCAAATAGTGAAGATGCACTATTGATAGATGAGTGTGGTCATTGAATATGCCTTGGTAAGAGAATCCAAATGCAAGTTTCATTCGATAAGATCCATTATAAGTTTTTGGGATATTTAATAGGATGAGGAAATAAGGGAATGGATTTGACCCATTTTTATCAACACTAAGACTATAGTGGAGAAGATATAGATCATACCATGAATAATGTTGTGAGATTCTGGGTTATATGACTCTTCTACTTTCAGAATCCCTCATCACTAACCACTTGCTCCTTGGGCCTAGCAAGGACTACTAGGGGTGGTCAAGGAAACATATCATATAATTTCCACATCCTAATACTCTCTTAGATCCTCTAATTATCCCACTACTCTACAGATAGACCTGTTATATTTAGTGCATCTACCATGGTGTCCCATTGACGATATCCTTATTAGACACATGAGGGTTCAAAATAAAACGAATGAGATTCCACTAACCATTTTATAAATAAAATTTTCATCCCTTAAACGGATGAAACCATCTTGAGGGACCTAAATTATATACCTTATTTTTTTAGTACAATATCTAAAAAAATCCCAATTTTCTGTGATCCCGGAGTCTGATTTTGAATACCATATATTGAAGTCTCAGCTTTAGGGTCCAACTACAAGCACCATGTCAAAGCATCTTATCTTCTAGAAATCAATCCATTACTAAGGAACGATCTATAAAACCCACATAATTTTTAATGAAAGGAGGGACCACATTTTCACAAAAAAAAATAGAGAAGACCTCAAATAATGGTACATTCTTAAATTTATGCTTAACGAAAAATATCCATAGAGTATCACAATAGGTTTATAATCATATATCTATAATCTAAATCAAACATGATACCCTACAGGAGCACTAGAATATCATTGGTACATAAATTACTCAATGGATCTTGGTATAAATCTTATATAAAGATGTTCTCAAACAATATACATGATTGGGGTTCATTTTCATTTGTATGTGTCACCAGGCTCCACCATTTCCTTGTAGATCCATAGAGAAGGCTTACTGTATGAACTAATGTCTTTCAAAGAGGGTTTTAAATAGGTGGAAAATATCACTACATCCACGATCTATTTCTATGCTTCAAGTGTGTTTGTATCACTATAAAACATGAGGGGTCTATATATCAGGACCTTATAAAGTTCTCTTATTCTATACATATAACATTCCAGAACTTCCATCAAATCCTAATACACCACATGTGGAGGAATTGAAGGTAAATCGCTTGGACGTAAAACCTCCAACACATGAACTTATATTGAAGCCTCTCCACCAAACAGAAAATCATCATTATTATACTATGGTATCCGATGTAGAAATTATCATCGAGGAATCCTAAAATTGTTAATATGTGTGATGGTAAAAGACTATATCTGGAGTTCAGACTCAATAAGGATATAGAAGGTAGAAAATATTCCTATTTGAGGTATATATAAATGATTTCTCTATAAGATGTTCTTACATGTGTTGATTCAAAAAGTTTGTTACCATTAACCTATACTAATATCCAAACACGGAAAACCAAAAATTTGTTTCCTTATATTTCATACCAAACCTCTAAAATATGATTTTTTTTCTATCTATGGTCCTACCATGAACATATTTTATTCTATTTTATCATACCCAAGGCCACTAAGTCCAGATTGGTGTCTGTTATTCTGATTCTAACACCCCAATCTCACCTATAATTGGCCATGGGTAAGTGGAAAGCATCTAAAATAATTTTCTCACATATGGGAGGACTTATCCTAATGTCCCATTTCACACACACACACATATATATATCTGGAGGCCAATGTACAATATTAAAAAAATACAATTTATATCATGATGCATGAATACAACTAAATCAACATCTTATTAGAACACACATTTGAGAAAAAATAGATAACAAAATTACATAAAAATAGTAAAAAAGTGGCTAACATTCAATAAATGGTGTTATTTTTGTAATATTTATATTATATATCCAACATCCATTATTTTAGATGAACTAGGGTATAAAAATATTAGTCTACCTAGGACTCCATAGAAAGGCCTATATTCTATAAAATAAATTACACATGTGGATATATGTCATGAAGGTGTGAGTATAATTTACTAAGAATGAAAACAATAAAAAAATGACGGATAATATAGAGAAGAAAATTCATCATCTCAATGTTATATCAATTATAATATGAGACAATATAAATAATTTCCCCAATATTACCAAGATAGACATGGAGTATCCCAATAATTATACATCCATATTGATATAAATGTATTGTTATTGAGGATCCAAGGTAAAACTATTTATGGATAAATGACTTCATGGGTATTGCTAAAAATTATTGAAATCATACATTATATTTCCCATGTTGGGTTTTGTGAAGATGAAAAACATATTGGTACTCATAAGATGTCAGTATACATAAAAGGATCACACTAAGGGCATATAGGGTATAACTAGCCCTTACTAGTTTTAACCACTACGATCGATATCAGAAGCCTATAAATTCGTTAATAAGATTCAAGATCCAGCCTATAGAATAATCACGTAGGATCTAACACAATTCTCATTGAGGGATACATGACCCTATCTAAGACTAAACTATAGAGGGGATAACTCATTCAATGATCATTATGGGATTCCTTATTGTACATAAATTGGAATGGAATATGGGAAGGTACCTTACTATTACTCATTTAGATTAAAGAGGATGGTGGATCTAAATCACATTGAGGGGGATACAAAATTTCTATAGCGAGTGCACAACCTTTCCCACTAATATATACCAACTTGAGTTTGTGTCCATGATCAATTTCCAGTGTCTGTATACTATGTTCACATTAGTGTAAACATGTAATTAAATTGTTAATTTCCCTATCTGATTACTCAAAAAATTCTCACATATCATGGTTATTCCATTCAACACTAGTTTGACTATTGTACCCAACCATGCCCACGTAGCAAGTTCATATCTATGTACATTGCTCATTCCCATGTAGACTATTAATTATAGTGTACCTAGTCATTCCCAAGAACTCTATACATGACATCATGGAATGTACATGTATGTGTGTGATTATCATAGGGGTGAATTCCATTCTTCTAGAATTGATTCATATATTTGGTGTCATGCAAATACAATATGTGGTATTTATTTATACTTTTAGAAGAAATCTTACATAGAATTTGATCACATGATGTGTCTTTATCCGAACTACACACCATGAAACTATAATTTTCGAGAAAACTAGAATCTCTCACATATCTTCACCTAATCCATAATTGTAAAATCATCTAATGAACTCCAACTTGGGGTTCAATAAACCCAAAGTGTCACTATTGATTGGATTCTGGCCACCTATTTTTCTCATGGATCATCCCTATAGAACCACATTTTTAAAATTCCCAATCATATATTCTGAAAATCTGTAGTACCTATCAAATCTCATATTACACCACATGAAACCTCAACTGTACACTCAATCCTAAATTTAAACCATCAAAAATGATCCTTTATGCCAATGATTGTGTAACACAACAGATAAATAAAGAATACAACATTTTTATATTTATCCATATTTTTGAATAAAATATTAATATGACTTTAAAGGGTACGATATACTCGATGGCGTACCCAACACGCAACAACGAGTTTTTTGGGAATCTTATGTTGCACTCTAATAATAAAATAATATTATTTTAAATGGCAGTTAACATGTAGCCGTTGTATTGGTGGGAATGGATATAAATAACGAAAATATGATTATATAAGTTTTTAAATGTTTTTACATTTATCCAATAAAAGATAAATGCTTAAAATACCGAAAGAATTCAATTTTAGGCGTATATGCCCTAGTTTTCACTAAAGGTTCACTTATCGCCTTTTGATGGAGAACCGTAATTAAATATCATTTTTTTCACTCTTATAAATTATATAGGACCAAATAAAACTCTTCTTAAGAATTGTGACATCGAAATTTACTTATTGTATTTTTTTGGTATCTTTCCGATAAAGTTCATTTTTTTTAATGAATAGTGAAAAATGATGTATTTTAATTCAAAACAAATTTTTAATCCAATTTATTTATATGAATATATTATCTTTTGAATTGGTTTTAAAGTGAAATTAGAATATATTTTTACCATAAAATCTAATGGTGGTCGTTGGAATTAAGTTCACTTTGAAATCTGACTTAAACTAGTGTCAATCTTTTGATACTAATTCTTTCATAAAAGCACGCTATTTGCTCTGACAGCGGGAATTAATTATTAAATTAATTAATGTTAATTATATGTTTTTAATTTTTTAAAATAGACTTCATTTTTGAATTCGGAATATCAAATATAGCTTAGGGTGAATTTTTGGGATTTTTCTGAAAAACTTCAATTTTTGGTGAATAGTGAAAACACTAAGTGGTACTTATAAAAACTGATTATTCTGTTTAAATGAAATTTTCCCATATTTTTGTTTTGAATTTCAAAAATAAGACATAAATGGTTTCCATTAATAATTAAAATGTGGTTTGATGGGATAAAAATAATTTTTTGGTGAATAGTAACTTATTAAGTTTTTAATCGTGATTAGAGGTAATTAGTGTAGTTTATGGTAAGAATAATGTTTTAATAAAATGCAATGACATATACACATGTCCTACCATCATTGTATGTGTCATGGCCGACCATGAAAATCCAGGGGTCAACTTGGGGACCCAATGGAGCCACTTTGGTTGGGAAATGACATAAATATCTTTTTATTTAATGTTAAAGTAAAAATGACACAAACATGATATGTTTTACTAAAACATTTTTTACATGGGGTAATACAAGTCATATTTTTGACTATAAATAGTCATTAGAAATATAAAAATATTTCCTACATCATAGTATTTTTATTATAATTTTTAGACATTAATTAAATTAAATTATTTATGACATCATGATGATGCAGTGATGACCTCATTATTTAACGATTTAAATAAAATAGAAAGATAATGTAATATCTAAGACCTAAACATGTCCAAAACCTATTGGAAGAGTGTATTTCGAACCCTTGTCACCTTATCCTTGAAATAAATCAATGTGGGACCTTCAAAATCCGAAACTCTTCAAAATAAAGTAACATTTTGTAACTTTACAAGAGTGCCCCTCCTCTCCTCTTATAAAAGGCCCCCACCTCTACCTCCTTACCCACACTCCCAAAGCCTTTGGCTCGGCCAACCCCTACCCATTTTCTCTCTAAAATTCCCTCTCTTACTCCTTGAATTTTTACTATGGGCAGAAGTCTTCCCAAGGAAGTCTCTGAGCTCAAACCAAAGGGAGTTACCCGATTTTAAGGTATTGTCTTCACTTGTGTCCTTTTTTTTATTTTGCTTCTCCAACCCCCTAAACTCTTTTTATTCATTTATTTTGTAAAAAATCCAGTATCTTAAATATACTAGTATGTTGTTATAATATGTATTCGAGCTACACTTACACTCACCTACATCTAATGGTTAAAGAACATTCTGTTTCCGTGGATGGCGAATTTCTGCCTCCCGAAACGATGATTGTTCAACAATCTTATACCACCTTCAAAGGTGGCCATTAAGATGACACTATATTTATATATGATATTTAATATGTTTATGTTTTACATAAGATTCTGTATTTCTCATTTATGTCATACCTTTATGGTTTCCATTATGGGTAAACGCGATATCTTCATTTAAGGAAGTGCGGACTACCGCCCCCTCAATGTGATTTGATTCGTTAGTACCATATGTGGTACGTATAAAGGATATATTTAATGATATTATATATGATACTATACATAAAATACTATTATCTACCATTATGTTTTAATTCCATTAAATATTAAATAAAAATGGAAGTAGCGTTCATGCGTACGTACGGCTTACCGTCTCCATGAACGGTACATTTCATTTCTTATCTCAAAATGTTACGTAATATTATAATTACATATATATAATGGATATATATGTAATATATTACATCAAAATTATGGATATAATTCTGGAATTATAACATCTATATATCTCTCTCATTTTGTTTTCATTCCATTAATATGACAAAAAAATGAAAGTAGCGTTCATGCATACGTAGGGCCTGCCGTCTCCATGAAGGGTGCTTTTTCTTTTTTTATCTTCAAATGATATGGAATAGTATGAAATTAATATTTAATGGATATATAATATATTTTAATCATTAATACTATTCTGGAAATTATTTACATATAACTACACGGGCAATCTTTTTTCAAACAAGTTCATTTTTGACTCATGTACCAAATATCGGCAAAAATGTCTGATATGAACTAACATTATTAAAAAATTATTATAACATTATAATATGTGATATGAACGGAATAATAATCTCTACAGGAGATAATTATGCAATTATTAATTTACCAAAGTTTATTATTCAGGAATATAAAGAAACGAACAAGACAAGTTGGACTTGAGGTAAGGGATCCAACTCCTCTCTTTCATTTTAAGTACACTCTTTTATGTCATTCCTTTTATGCTCATATTTCTTGTTATTGGGATGTTATTTTATATTACAGTTACTGTAATTTTTATTTTCATATGATGAGAGAACCTATTCTCTCTCATCAATCCATTTTAGAAGTTTTGAGTGGCGCCGTTAGGCTGCCGAATTTTCGTAAGAGATCTAACCTCTCTCTTTCTCTTTAAGTACTCTCCTTTATGTCACTTCTTTTAAGCTCCTATTTGTTATGATGGGGGATGTTATTTTATATTCCTCTTTCTGTACATTTTATTTTAATGTGATGAGATACCATATTTGATCTCATCAATCCATTTTTGGATGTTTTAAGTGGCGTCGTTAGGCTGCCGAGTTTTCGTAATGGATTTTTCATCTCACTTTCATTCTTGTGAGATTTATGATACATTTGCCACAATTTCCTTTGAGTGTTGTATGTACTGACCATTATTTTACTCATTTTGTAATATTATTTCATTTATGAGTATTTACATCCATGATGTATTGTACTTCTCTCACGGGGCGTATGTTTCGAAAGATACCCATGTCGGTAAGGGAACCTTTCACCCTCCACTTTTTAAAATACTTCTTTTGTTGGGTCTTTTAATATCCATATTTTTATGTTGGGATATGTTCTCATATATCCTTATTGATGTAAATTTTATGTCCAAGTGATGAGATACCCTTTTTTTATGTGGCGACGTTAGGCTGTCAAGGGAACTTCTTAACCCAATTTCGATTTCTTTGGGTTCAACATGTAGTTATTAAATATGTAATCCTTTGAATATGTGTGAATGACCATTGATTATTTTACACTTAATATCCACTTATATTTTGTGTATTCGTTTGTCACACATAATTATGTACTTGATTTATCCTTAAACCAAGGATACTGTCTTTGTAAGGGACTTCGTCTCATTCTCCTTTAATTGATGCATATTCTGTTTTATACACAAATTTCTTTTATATGGTGTATAAACCCCTTTGACTTTTACATTTATTCAAAAGGAATCTTTTTTATACGATGTGTTTATTATACGAAAAAAGGGAATGTTTTTGTCGTACGTATGCGGTGACAATGACTTCTCCGCCGTCGTGACCATTATTTGAGTTTTCGCTTCCTCTACAAGCCATGCCTTCTTTTTAAAAGAAATATAAATACCATGTTTTACTTTTCTTTTATTTTGGTATTGAAAATGGTTTTCATAATGTTTTTATTATATCAATGTGTTGTATTGATATCTTGTGATTCAAATGTTGAAATGTTATGTTTCCTTTATGCATGTTTTATGTGATAATATTATATTATAGTTCTTGGGAATTATTATGAAGATGGATGGTTCCGTGATAAACTAAGGTCGGGTGATCCCGATATAGCTCTCCAATGCATTGGGTAACGTGAAGGAGTGAAACGTTAAGGTTTCTCCGAAGAGATTTAGGGAATATACTGTGATGGGTATTCCAAAACGTAACCAAGAGGGTTACTCCCTACGTAAGAATGTTATGAATGCCTCAAGTTACCTTTATGTCATATGATTTCTATGATTTATTAATGATTTTATGAGGTATGTTAAAGTGCTTATGTTTTATGGGTAAAGTATGATTTCATTCTTATGTATACATGTACTCATGTTTCCTTTCCATATTTTTATATCCCTTACTGAGCTTTTTATGCTCATCCCATGTATTTTGAAATTTTTTTAACAGGTCAAGGGAAGGGTACATGATGTGATGATAGGGTCAAGGATGTTTCATGAAAGAATCCATGTTTTATTTTAAATATGTTTTTGTTGATGGGAAGAATGAATATTGTCTTTTATGTAACCACATTGTTTAAATGTGGATGAAATGAAAGTTTCATGATCTAATTCTCTAAAACTCTAAACCTGAAAAGATCCTCAATGTATAATCTTGTAATAACTCAAGATTAAGTAAGGATTAAGTATGGGGCCTTATAATTGGTATCAAAGGTCGGTTTAGATAACTTTAGAGGTTAGGGTATTCTTTAAGCATAAGTGACATTACCATATTGGCTATGATTTTAGAAAGTGTCATAGTTTTTAGATAAAGTGAATGAGGAAGTATATATTAGTGTTTATCGTACTCATTAGTACATGATTGTTATGTTGATATACTCACACTGATCTTTTTGGTTTTAGTAAATGGCTGGATCTAGCAGGCACCAAAGAGACAACATGATTGAATAAAACTATGGTGGTTCTATGATTAAGATACTAGATAAAATGGGGGATTCAATGAGGAAACTCGTGGTTGTTTTAAACCAACTATCAAGGAGTCATGATCAACCACTTTAACCTTGGTATGATCTTTAATGCATAATCTATGAGATGACCAATCGATGTGGATTTTCTGGTAATAATTATAAAGGTAACCATTAGAGTTTATATGATCCTTACTTTTGAGGTAATTATGGGTTACTATATGTTTTGATGGAAGTGAAAGGCATGAGATAAAATTGATGTCAAATTTTGTTATGGTTATTTTTGATGATTTTATCTCTTTTTGGGGAATGATTTGAGAATTATATAGTTTTGGAAAAAGGATAACACGCAGACTGTGTGACTACCCGTCGCGTCAGACAAAGCTGTGGGAATCGAACCCACAACCAAAGTGCGACTGGTATTTATCGCCTACCACTGGACTACGTGAAGTCCCTGGTTATTTTGATTGATTCTTTTTAGTTATATGATTTTATGAAATAAGTGTAACTTGATTTTGGGTTATTTATGAAAATGATTAACCTGTCATGGAGGATATGTGATTAGGTTAATTACTTTTCAATACGAGACTTTAGGATCAACTGATGTTGTTTAGAGATAAATGTTATGATTTAACATGGAATACTATGTGAATAAATCCTTCAAATATTTGGGTTTCAATCTTAGATTGGTTTAATATAAAGAATTTATGGACAAATTGTTTTTCAGATGGTCCTCATTGAACTTTGTGTTTTGTTGGACAAATTTTGGAGATTAAGCATAGATTATCTTTTTATAAAAGGTAATCCTTTTCTAGATTATCTGATCTTGTACTATCCTTGTTGGTTTTGTTTTTGGTTAAATTCTAAAGACATGGGAAGAATATAGTTCTCTTTTGTGGGTTAGGTTATTCTCTAGAAGTTGATTATAGTACTCTTAATGTGAACAAGTCTTCCTAAATACTCGTCTTATGGAAAAAATATGAGTTTGATTGAGGAATCTAGTAAAAGTTGAAAGTCAACATGATAAGGGATTATGTTTCCTTATGAATAAATTCCTCAATAAAAAGTAACGTAAAACAAAAATTTTGTTTATTAACTTTTCCTACTGGGGAATCGAATACCATTTAACCCATCACAAGTTTGTGTTTTTCTTGTGGTTAACTTTCTACTAAACATGTTTTCTATGCCTCTCCATCAGAACATGACCCTATGTTTTCTCCTCCATGTCAATGTTTTCATACTTGGAATCCTAGTATGGGTTAACTCGGGTGACCTTTGTACTTATCTTTATATATTTTAAAGTGATTGTTTTACCGACTCTTGTTTCGATGTGGGACTTTCATGGATGTTTCCAAGCTCAATTTTAAAAATTGCGAGGACACAATTCCAAAAAGGGGGGAAAGATGTAACACCCCAGGTAAATAAAGAATATGAAATTTTCATATTTATCCATATTTTTGAATAAAATATTAATATGACTTTAAAGGGGAGGCTATGCTCAATGGCGTACCAAACACGCAACAACGAGTTTCTTGGGAATCATAGGTTGCACTCTAATAATAAAATAATATTATTTTAAATTATAGTTAACATGTAGCCATTGTATTGGAGGGAATGCATAGAAATAACTAAAATATGATTATATATGTTTTTAAATGTTTTTATATTTATCCAATAAAAGATAAAGGCTTAAAATACGGAAATAATTCAATTTTAGGCGTATATGCCCTAGTTTTCACTAAAGGTTCACTTATCGCCTTTTGATGGAGAACCGTCATTAAATATAGTTTTTTTTTCAATATTATACATTTTATTGGACCAAATAAAACTCTTTTTAATAATTGGGACATCAAAATTGATGTTGTGTAAATTTTAGGTATCTTTCTGATAAAGTTCATTTTTTAATGAATACTGTAAAATGTTGTATTTTAATTCAAAACCACTTTTTAATATAATTTATTTATATGATTAGATTATATTTTTAATTGGTTTTAAAGTGAAATTAGAATATATTTTTACCATAAAATCCAATAGTGGTCATTGGAATTAATTTAACTTTGAAATCAGACTTAAACTAGTGTCAATCTTTTGGTACTAATTGTTTCATGAAAGCATGCTATTTGCTCTGACAGTGGGAATTAATTATTAAATTAATTAATGTGACTTATATTTTTTTAATTTTTTAAAATATACTTCATTTTTGAATTAGGAATATCAAATATATCTTACGGTGAATTTTTGGGATTTTTCTGAAAAACTTCAATTTTTGATGAATAGTGAAACCACTAAGTGGTACTTATAAAAACTGATTTTTCCATTTAAATGAAATTTTTCCATATTTGTGTTTTGAATTTGAAAAATCCGACATACATGGTTGTCATTAAGAAGTAAAATGTAGTTCAATGGGATACAAATAATTTTTTTGTGAATAGTAACTTATTATGTTTTTAATCGCGATTAGAGGTAATTAGTGTAGTTTATGGTAAGAATAATGTTTTAATAAAATTAAATGACCTAGAAACACGTCCTACCTTTATTTTATGTGTCATGGAAGACCAATAAAATCCATGGGTCAACTTGGGGACCCCATGGATCCACTTTGGTTGGGAAATGACATAAATATCTTTTTATTTAATGTTAAAGTAAAAATGACACAAACATGATATGTTTTACTAAAACAATTTTTACATGTGGTTATACAAGTCATATGTTTGACTATAAATAGTAATTAAAAATATAAAAATATTTCCTACATCATAGTATTTTTTTATAATTTTTATACATTAAATAAATTAAATTATTTATGACATCATGATGATGCAGAAATGTCCTCATTATTTAACGATTTAAATAAAATGGAAAGATAATGTAATTTCTAAGACCTACACATGTCCAAAACCTATTGTATGAGTGGACATCAAACCCTTATCACCTTATCCTCGAAATACATCAATGTGGGACCTTTAAAATCCCAAACACTTTTGAAAATAATGTAACTTTATGTAACTTTACAAGAGTGTCCCTCCTCTCCTCTTATAAAAGGCCCCCACCTCTACCTCCTTACCCACACTCCCAAAGCCTTTGGCTCGGCCAACCCCTGCCCATTTTGGCTCTCCCCTTCCCTCTATTACTCCATGAAGCTTCACTATGGGCAGAATTCTTCCCAAGGAAGCCTTTGAGCTCAAACCAAAGGGAGTTACCCGATTTTAAGGTAATGGCTTCACTTCTGTCCTTTTGTTTTATTTTGCTTCTCCAACCCCCTAAACTCTATTTATTCATTTATTTTGTAACAAAAACAGTCTCTTAAATATAAAAGGATTTTGTTATAAGAATTATTTGAGATACACTTACACACACCTACATCTAATGGTTAAAGAACATACTGTTTCAGTGGATGGCGAATTTCTGCCTTCCAAAATAATGATTGTTCAACATTCTTCTAACACCTTCAAAGGTGGCCATTCATATGACACTATATTTATATATGATATTTAATATTTTTGTTTTTTACTTAAGATTATGTATTTTTCATTTATGGCGTACCTTTATGGTTTCCGTTATGGGTAAACGCGAAATCTTCATTTAAGGAATTACGGACTACCACCCCCTCAAAGTGATTTGATTCGTTAATACCATATGTGGTATGTATAAAAAATATATTTAATGATATTATATATTATACCATACTTAATATACTATTATATATCATTATGTTTTAATTCCATTAAATATGAAATATAAATGGAAGTAGCGTTCATGCGTACGTACGGCTTACCCTCTCCGTGAACAGTATATTTCATTTCTTATCTCAAAATGTTATGTAATATTATAAGTACATATATATAATGGATATATATTTAATATATTACATCTAAATTATGGATATAATTCTGGAATTATAACATATATATATCTCTCTCATTTTGTTTTAATTCCATTAATATGAAAAAAGAATGAATGTGGCGTTCATGCGTACGTACGGCCTACCGTCTCCATGAACGATGTTTTTCGTTTTTTTATCTCCAAATGATATGGAATATTATAAAATGAATATTTACTGGATTTATATGATGTTTTAATCATTAATACTATTCTGGAAATTATTTACTTTTAACTACATGGGCAATCTTTTTTCAAACAAGTTCATTTTTGACTCATGTACCAAACATCGGCAAAAACGTCTGATATGAACTAACATTATTAAACAATTATAATAACATTATAATATGTTATATGAACGGAATAATAATATCTAAAGGAAGTAATTATGAATTTATTAATTGACCAAATTTTATTATTCAGGAATATAAAGAAACGAACAAGACAAGTTGGACTTGAGGTAAGGTATCCTACTCCTCTCTTTCTTTTTAAGTACACTCTTTTATGTCATTCCTTCTAAGCTCATCTTTCTTGTTATTGGGATGTTCTTTTATATTAATATTACTTTATGTTTTCTATTCATATGATGAGAGACCCTATTCTCTCTCATTAATCCATTTTGGATGTTTTGAGTGGTGCTGTTAGGCTGCCGAATTTTCGTAAGAGATCTAACCTCTCTCTTTCTGTTTAAGTACTCTCCTTTATGTCACTTCTTTTAAGCTCCTATTTGATTTGATGGGGGATGTTATTTTGTATTCCTCTTGCTGTAAATTTTATTTTAATGTGATGAGATACACTATTTGATCTCATCAATCCATTTTTGGATGTTTTAAGTGGCGCCGTTAGGCTGCCGAGTTTTTGTATGGGATTTTTCATCTCACTTTTATTCCTATGAGATTTATGCTACATTTGCCACAATTTCCTTTGAGTGGTGTCTGTAATGACCATTATTTTACTCATTGTGTAATATTATTTAATTTATGAGTATTTACATCAATGTTATATTGTCCTTATTTCAATGGGCCTATGTTTCGAAAGATACCCATGTCGGTAAGGGAACCTTTCAACCTCCTCTTTTTAAAAGACTTCTTTTGTTGGGTGTTTTAATATCCATATTGTTATGTTGGGATATGTTCTCATATATCCTTATTGATGTAAATTTTATGTCCAAGTGATGAGATACCCTTTTTTTGATGTGACGCCGTTAGGCTGTCAAGGGAACTTCTTAACCCAATTTCGATTTCTTTGAGTTCAACATGTAATTATTGAATATGTCATCCTTTGAATATGTGTGAATGACCATTGATTATTTTACACTTAATATCCACTTATATTTGGTGTATTCGTTTTTCAAACATAATTATGTAATTTATTTATCCTTAAACCAAGGATATTGTATTTTTAAGGGACTTCGTCTCATTCTCCTTTCATTGAGGTATATTCTGTTTTATACACAACCTTCTTTTATACGGTGTATAAACACCTTTGACTTTTACGTTTATTCAAAAGGAATATTTTTTATACGAAGTTTTTATTAAATGACAAAAGGGAATGTTTTTGTGATACGTATGCGGCGACAACGACATCTCCGCCGTCATGACCATTATTTGAGTTTTGGCTTCCTCTACAAGCCATACATTCTTTTTAAAAGAAAAAAATACCATGTTTTAATTTTCTTTTATTTTGGTATTGAAAATGGTTTTCATAATGTTTTTATTATATCAATGTGTGGTATTGATATCTTGTGATTGAAATGCGGAAATGTTATGTTTCCTTTATGCATGTTTTATGTGATAAGATTATGTTATGGTTCTTGGGAATTATTATGAAGATGGGTGGTTTCATGATAAACGAAGGGCTGGTGATCCCGATATAGCCCTCCAATGCATTGGTTAACGTGAAGGAGTGAAACGTTAAGGTTTATCCAAAGAGATTTATGGAATATACTGTGATGGGTATTCCAAAACGTAACCAAGAGGGTTACTCCCTACGTAAGAATGTTAGGAATGCCTCAAGTAACCGTTATTTCATATGATTTCTATGATTTATTCATGATTTTATGAGGTATGTTAAAATGCTTATGTTTTATGGGTAAAGTATGATTTCATTCTTATGTATACATGTACTCATGTTTCCTTTCCATATTTTAATACCCCTTACTGAGCTTTTTATGCTCATCCCATGTTTTCTGAAATGTTTTTCATAGGTCAAGGGAAGGGTACATGATGTGATGATAGTGTCAAGGATGTGTCAAGAAATAATCCATGATTTATTTTAAATATGTTTCCGCTGATGGGAAGAATGAATATTGTCTTTTATGTAACCACTTTGTTTAAATGTGGACTGTAATGCCAGTTTCATGATCTAATTCTCTAAAACTCTAAACATGAAAAGATCCTCAATGTGTAATCTTGTAATAACTCAAGATTAAGTAAGGTTTAAGGCTGGGGCCTTATAGATTTACTATGAAATGATTTAATTCAGATTATTTTCTAACATTTGGTGAAAAAAAATTCTAGTGATGATCTCTCTATGAATGAGGGGTTAAAATAAAAAACTACTAATAGGGTAATTAATGTTGAATATTCAACAACTTGTCGCTAAATTCATTATGGATAACACATCTAATATATGGAATAAACATGGATTAAGGAAAAATTACTATTTCATTATTCTTGAATCATAACATAGTAGACAAAAATAAAAAAATGAACATCAAATTAACATGATAATGTGATTAATTAATTTCTACTATGAGGTGAACACAAAAAAGATAAATTAAATAAAAGAAAATGATACCTTAATTTTGGATAAATCAATGATTAGTAAAGAATTTTGATTCATTTTCATTACCATGATATAAGAAACTATTATTAATGGTGAAAACCTTAGAACTGTACTATAAAACCATGATCTTTTTGAAATTCATCATAATATTCCACCATGGACTTCTTGAATCCCTGGTGTAATGAGGATAACCAAATTAGTTTTCTGTGAAAATGTTTAAATAGAGTTTAATTTTGTTATGGCAAATTAATTAAATGTTAATTAATTAATTAATTAATTAATTATTTCACACCAGGTCATTATTAAACCAAATACTAAATGCGCATGAAGTTTATCTCATTTGTAGGGTAAAACTCAAATTCCTTATTTAATGGTGGTCTAAAATTTTTCATCTAGAAGACCATTTTTGAGAAATTCCATTATTTAAAAATAACTAATAGTATATGATATAATATATTTAAACTTTTTAGTAGATATAAACCATTGATACCTCATCCCCAAACCCCCCCATCAACATTGTTCCAGAATAGGGAAATATTACATCAACTCTTACATTATTATACAAGTTGAAAATATAGTCATTGAACAAAAAAAAATGATAATTAAATTATAACATTCACATGAAACATTTAATCAGTTTTTTTCTAGAAAAATCACTTTAATTTTTTCAGTGCTCTTCCCACATTTCAATGATAAAATATGTTAATATTTTTATATATTATTTTGAGGATAATTTAGGTGTTCATGGAAAACACACACACATATATATATATATCATATCACCATACAAAGCTATTTTGAGAATCTAAAATCCTTTTATCCATGATTACATTATATTAATATATATTATCTGGATTTGATGGAGTGTTAATTTCATATCATTGAGTGGATTTTTCTTAGTTATATTTTTTCTAGAAAGGGCTTTGAAGTCTAAACAACTATGGTTAAATTCATTCAATGGTTATCCCTTCCTCAAAATGTTTATGTTTTTAGAAATTTAAGAGGGCTTGATAATTATTACTAGAGATTCACAAAGGTAAAATCAATTTTAATAAATTCTCTATACAAACTATTATTATGGATAAATAACTTTTGATTGATTAAATGTTCTTTGAAACATTTTACAATATCTAAGAAAACATAAATTATTCACCAATCATAGATGACTCTAACTGAATATTACATTATGACATTTTAGGTGATGTAAGTGATATTTTGTGATGGATTCGTTAGAAAAAATAAAATAAAATAATATTCATTGGTTGTATCCTTCTAATATACTATTATATTATTCCCAATATAAAAACATATTTTTTTAATGAACTATTATGAATTATGTTTTGAATACAGATTTGTAGGCATTATTTATTCATTTTAAAGTATATATTTTTACTAAAAATTTATCGTAGAGGTGTCTTCTTGTAAATAAAGGGAAACCCCAATATTAATTTGGTAGATATAACTTTTTGATGTTATTGATTTCTATATTATTTATTCGTAAGGAGTTGAACAATTTATGGTTGATCATTTTTCTAGATTTCATAGTATACAAAATACCAAGCCACAAGATATTAATTCCCCATTACAAAAAAAAAAATCAAGACTATTTTAATTAGTATAATTTATTTGTATATATAATTTTTGATGTTATTAGCATCATGAGTTGTTCCCCAAGATATTATGTTGAAATATATAATGAAATTTATTATTAGTCTAAACTACTTTTGTTGGGATGATCCTTCATTTTTTCAACGGTGTTCAGATGATATTTTTTGGATATTTTTCCCATGGATGAAATTATTACAATTTTATATAGAGTAAAAACATTACCATCAGGGATAATCTATATATTGGATATAGACCATAATGTTTAATTCCATGACCTAACCCACTGGGGCCCTGTTGGCTGGCAATAAGCTGATTGTAACTAACCCAAACCCTTTTCAAATAGGAAAGGGGATTGAAACCAGTGATGAGTATAAATAAGAATCATGTGGGACACCTTAAAATATTGTACCTACAATCTCACACACATTTACAAAACCACACATGTCTAAATTGTAAAATATAACTGATGCCAATTTCATAAATACATCTAAATCCTGAAATTAGAGTATGAATGTAATACATGAATTTATAAAGAAAAAATACATTCCCACCAAAAAATTAAAAGAAGGCAAACATAATTTTTTAAGGGGAATAGATAAAAATTTGACTCCTAGAATAAACCATGGTATATATATCCCAATATAATATTAATCAAATCCTTTTCTGCTGAGAACACTATCAAATTGATGGTAGACTGTAAAAGTGCTAACACATGTGGGGAGAGCACTTACAAGGGTGAGAATAAAAATTCCCATTTGGACACAATGAAATTATTTTGAATAATACCCTAATATTAAATATATTTTCACATGATATGTCATCAAATACATGTTTCACATAGTAAAACATCCATATATACTCACGGTAGACACCAAATCTCAATGTAAGGTCAAAACAATATTTCTAGTTGGATATTATACACATGAACCGACAACCAAGTTTTACTTGGTGAAATCACTTTGTGAGTTAGTTATCGTTGATGGAATCACTATTATATTTCATTGTCATCATTTCTCACTATAAAGATGTTCACACTGGATTATTGAAAATATCTATACACTAATCAAGGTCACACCTAGGGCCATGGCATATATGAAGAACACATCCAATCATAAAATACTATATTGGGTTTTGGAAAAAGAGTATAGTTGGTGACACTAATATTGAGAACCTAGCCAAAGTAAAATAGGTGATATAAAATCACATTTAGGGACTCTATGGGGGGAGGTATTCATAAAATATTATTATAAACTAATCACTTATTGAGGATCACAATCCATTGTCTAACATGCAATTCTACACTATACAGTCATATAATGGATTGAGGGAACAATAACTAAGTAAAATAATCAACATGGAAGTGAATAATGGCCTTATATCCTAAAAGAAAAAGTATATGGAAAACACTAGTTGTAAACAACATCCATTTTTTCTGTCTATTTTGGACATGTTCTCCATCTCACTCCAAATTCCTCGGGCCATGAATGTGTATTTGGCCATGTTTTGGTGTCAATGTCTATGTCTGAGTACTGATACATGCCTGTGTAATGTACCTATACCTATATAAATGTATTTTTTTATTATATCCACTGGGATACACACAAATCCTACTGTTTTTTTGACACAACATTTGACTCATGTCAAATTGTGTGTGAATCATGTCATCTTTGTAAAAACTATATCCCTGCATCCAGGTCCCCACATGGAATATTTCTAGGATTCATGCCACGTAATATGTTATTTTATTTATTTCAATGGTTATTCATGTCTTCTTTTAATTCTATTACTACATATTCAATCACACCAATAAATCTTACATGTAGTGGTTGATCGGCCTTTCCATCACTGATGTCTAGATTTCGGCATGTGGTTCACTTTTAATTACCACTTGGAGCCACACCATCATCATATATCCAAAACTATTCTTAAAAATTGATTATCCAATATTATATCATTGTTATCACTCTTATAGAATTTCTTTCTTCTAATATCACACCTGATTTGTCGTTTCAAACTATTTCACTAAAGTACTTGTGCACAATGATTAATTAAGTGGTATTTTTTAAAAAACCGGTTAAATGAAAAAGTAGTGATTAATAAATAATGAATAGTGGAAGAAGTCAACAACACACAAAAATGAGGAATAAACCTCGGACAACATTAATTTTTTTCTCGACTAATTCATGATAGAACATGGATTGAAGAGTTATAATTAATCCATAAATACAAATCCCCAAATGCCAAAGGATAAACCCATACATAAAATATGATCAACATGAAAATCCATCTATTATTTTATTTTATTTTCTTTAACAATGGGATATTCAAATGGAGATAATACTAAATAAAACAAAAAACTAACCTGCATTTTGGATTGATCAAATATGAAGAATGATTCTATGCTAACGTTGTTGGTGATATCTACAATCTGGATTTCTGTAAATTATATGTGCACTACTGATCCAATCTTATGATATGATTTCATTCACAAAAATATCATGAATAAATACTATTAGGTTGTCCTATGTTATATATATAATCATAGACTCACCCATAATGGTGTACTTATAAAGGATGAGTTCTATCTAATGTATCAATAAAATAAAATAAAATAGATTATTTATTTATTTATTTTTATCACCCAAAATAACTTTTTCACAAACACTTAATATTAAAAGTGGTTATTTCATTAATAGTGTAAAATACACATTCTAATCATAATAGAGGCATTTTATTTCTAATCATAAACTCTATTTAGGATTTATTCTTTTTTAAATAAACCTATTAACATGAAATATTAATATATTATATATTTTTCTAATGTCAATTCAATGATCATCTGGACTTAGAATCCAACATCATATAAATTATTATCTCTATAAATATTACCAGGAAAATTTTAATGCATTTCATGGAAGAAAATGTCGCATTACATTCTCCCACCATTCGGGTTTTCACATCAAAAAGTGAAAAAGCACTACTCAATAAAAATTGGTAAAGAGCTGTCATTGGAGTTTCAGGTTCCAACATTCAATCATGAATATTCATAAGATACCACTGAACAAGAAAAAACGGAATCAATCGCCCATTGAAGATCCCAACCACCTGGTCCTCTTTCTCTATTTGACACTCCACAGTGGTATCCCAATATTATATTTCTCTCTCTCCGCAGTCGATAACATGAAATTGGTTTTGAACATATATATTTAGCTATAAAAAATGGAATAATTATTTTATCTAGAGTAACTATGGTGGTAGTGACTAGTTGTACTCAACTTTATCTACTACTTAATATTACTAGAAAGGGGAAATGAACTATAGATATTACATTCCTCACCAACCATATATCTATAATCGAACTTGAGGTGAGACCATCTAGAAAATTTATTCTCATAATTCTAACCTTTTTGCCTCCTTTTTTAGTTATAAGACTTTTGAAGGTTCTGGTCCATCCCCATCCTCTCATAGATAACAAGAACCTTATTTTTGTAGGTGACATCAACTCTAATCCAATAAGTTCTAACTCGCCTAATTTTGTCCAACATAGTGGTGATCTGTAGGGTCGACCGTATATTTCCTAGAATTGTTCCATAATGATGGGGAAATGATAGATTTTATTTTTTGAGAACTCCACCAATGGTAGATTTTCCCCCAAACTACAGACAAATTACACATCCAAGAGATAAGCATTTCATCCTAGACCTAAATGGTTTGATCTATCTGGTAACCAGAACATGGCTGAAATGTTATGGTCAAATGAAACTGATTATTAATGGCCTCCCAAAATCATTTGAATAGTTTTGATTTGAAGTGAAAATAATTGCCTGAAACAATCTCTGAGTGGACTCTGTGAATCATGACTATCTCTTGTATATACAGGTGTCCCATGCTTTCTATTAGACTCTACTCTAAAATAGTTCATAAGTGGGATATCTTGGTCTGTAGGTCTATGATCACCAAGATAGAATCATTCCCTCTATATGTGTTTTTTATCTCTATCATGAAGTCCATATATATCCCATATCACTTCTACTCTAGAACCTCAAGGGGTTGATCTATGCTCATTGGATCATAGTTTTCAACCTTCAGCTACTAAAAACTAAGGAAGTGATAGATGATATAAAATCTACACTAAATCATTCACGGACACTAGTACTAATGTCAAAAGACATGGTACATCTTTTCCTCAGTAGGGTGAACCACTACATTAAATATTTGAAAAACCATAATCAACTCCCCCTAAAACATCACTAGTACAATATTTTGTCCTATTAAAGGATAAAATTTAAATACCTTCATGAAATACATCAAGAGAACCTCTAGATGATATAAGAGTATGTAAGGTCTCATAGTTAGTACCCCAAATATGGGTCTTCCTAAAATACTATAGAAAATTGGGGTAACAACCATTGACTATAGATATGAATCAGTATCCTTATTTTTTAATGATATGTGCAGTGTGGTTGATTTCCCTAATGCCTTATTCACCCACTTTCAATAAGATATAACACAAAGAGGATATTTGAAAACATTACCCTTCCACGAAGTATTGAATACATGTAACTCAAAATCTTGTAGTAACTTTATGCATCACCTCTTTATCATGTTGTGATAATTTTGATATAATAAATACATGAGACTATTTTTGTAATAGTAAAAGATAAACAGATCACACATAAGTATGTGTCACTACATGATTAGTGTGATGACTACTGCAACAAAATCAGGAGCACGTGTGATGTAGTACTTCTCATGTGGCCTTAACTTCATTGAACCTTATGCCATAATGACATTAATCTACATCATTACACAATCATGTCTAATCCCTAAAAAGTCATTAAACAATACATATCTAACACCCTCTATCAGAAATGTCAATATGGTGGAATATTCAACATCTTCTAAAACTCATAAAATCTTATTGTAACATTTTTATTCACATTAAATGATTCCCCTAATTGGTTCAAGTCATTCAATGGTGCTGATATCCTAGAAAAATTATGAATATTCCTTCTGTAGTAGCCTACCCATCCATATAAACTCCATTCTTCCGTCACAGTTTTCGGTGGCTCTCGTGCTAGCATTTCCTTAACATTTACTGGGTCTACTACAAATCAATCATATAATATAAAATTTCCATTAAATTAGTACCATTTAAAAAATTACTAAATCATTAAGAGATTACAATAATTATGGTTCTCTTGGAGCATGTCTAGAAATATTCACAAGTGTCTTATGTGATCCATATTAGAAGATGAGTACACTATGATATCATAAATTAAGACCACTAAAAATTTCTATATGAAGGATTGAAATATCCAGTTCATGAGTCCCATGAACAATAATAGGGAATTCATCAAATGAGTGGAAATCAACATGTAATTATAGTGACCATAGTATATACTCAATTACATCTTCATTACATCCCCATCCTATACACACAGCTGGTGGTATCCTAATATGGGGTCAATACACTAGAACAATTGCATTGTTCAAAACCGATTAAGGTGGTATTCTATCCTTGGTAGTCAATACTTATTTTTCATAGTCACATGGTTAATTAATATTAAATCCATGAAAATCCACAATATTTCATCATCCTTCTTGGAAAACAACCCTAGGGATTCCCAAGGGTAATCACTAGGTGTCACGCCTCCATTTGGCTGCAAGACCTTTATATATACCTTTAACTCATAAAGATACATGAGATACATAAAATATGTTGAACAAAATATCATGGCTATACATGGATCTATTTAAATGAATAATTTTATCTCTAAATAAGGAGGTAAGCTTGAAATAACATTAGGATTGACATCCATGTACTCATGTAACACATGTGGAAACTAATATCCAATAACATCGACTACATCAAGATTCATGTTATACAAATGGTGATTAATATGATACAAAATTCTATATATGATTCAATAATTATCTACCTAGGTCTCATTTCATGTGATATAAATCCACATTATAGTAACTCGCACATTTTATACATTTACATTACATCTCTTTTGCAGAGTACATTAAACCTAATTCAAACAATCACCCTATGATCATTTTTATTTAATTACTTTGGTAGCATGGAAACATAAAAAATGTACATAAATGAACTACATTAACTCCCAATAGTTTCTTCATTACTATAATCCTTCTTAAAATATCATACATTATACATATCTTCATAACCTAGGAAAGGAAACATAAAAAGGGTTGAGATTAGATGCTCAATAAAGGTAAACCATGGAGAGATGTAAAAAAAAGAGCACTGGGGTATGAGAATTTGAACATAACATTAGATTAACATACCCCTCATTCCATTAGATTATACACATGTATGATGGTGCAAAGTTTGGTAGATTATAAGAGAAAGATCATTAAGAAATAAAGAACAGAAGTCGTGAAATCATAAAAATGGAATAAAGCATGGAAATTTGGAAGACACATAAGAATATATAATGACTTTTATAGTATTGAAGGAATCACTACCTAGGATATCTTATTGTAAAACGTCATTTATTGAACTAGGTTCACATCCCATTCCAAACCTGTATTATTGATCTAAGTTCACTCCCTATTCATGCCTTGTATTACTTGACCAATATCGCTCCTCATTCCAGACCAATATTACTGAATCATGTTCATTTCCCATTCCATCATAGTAATACGATGCCAAGTTTATTTCGTGTTCCAACCATGTATATATCATGAGAGATTAACCATTACTCAATGAATTGGAGGGAGATGTCAGTCCAACTCATCTCATAATGAAATCATATATACATATTCTAAAAAATCATAAACAATCATATCAAATCCCATAAAATGATATGGGTATCATAAAATATCAATCATATCATTACCTGTGAAAAAAATATATGTTACACAATCATTTATTCATAAGATTAAACTGCGAAGAGAAGTGGATTTCAAAATCATATATCCCGTTAAATAGTAATGAGTATCATAATCATCATTCCATAAAATCATAAACCATTCAATAAAGAATATTAATGTATCCCTTGGATAAATTCATAAAATAATATTATTATTTTCAAAAGGTTTCATATTTAATGGAAAATAACATGGAAATATATTTTGAGAATATTTCATGAGAAAAATATCCTTTCTTCTTTACAAAAATTATACATAAAAATATGAAAAACTTTTAAAATTCATTTTCATGAAAATAAACTTGAAATATTTTAAAGAAATCATTAAAACCATTTTAGGAACCTTTTTCCTTGAAAACATATAAATGGAGCTTGAAATTTTTCGGAAACACATTTTCTTAAAAACATATAAAATGAGATTGAAAATGTTTGGAAAACCATTTATATAAAAATAATTTTTGAAATGTATAAAAAGTGTATCTAAATATTTTTTAAAACTATTTTCCTGAAAAATTATAATGGAGTCTTGAAAAAAAATTAATAACATATTCCTTGAAATAATTAAAAAAAATTTGAAAATGTTTTGAGAACCATTACTGTGAAATAATTTGAAAATATATTGAAATAATTTGAAAATAATTTTATTTCAACATTCATTGAACAATTGTAAATAAATATTAAAAAAATTTAAAAGAAAATTTATTTCATAATATATTTTTGAAATACATTTTCATTAAAAATATCATTGAAGAAATTTAATTGAAGCATTGATAAAAATAAAATTATTTTTATTGAAAAGCACATTAAAAATAATGAATATATTAAATATTAAGAAAAAATTTCTTTTAAAGAAAAATAACTTTTTAATCTAGTAATGTAAGCATCAAGGGAAAATTAGTTATGATGGTTGGTAAATCATTACATGTTTTCTAAGTTAATAAGCATTTAATTTATTTTTTACAATTAAATGAAAGAAAAATTCCTTGTTCAGAAAGAGACCACGTGATTCATTAGAAGATGTTGGTAAAAGGATAAATTGTCCAAATTTTATTTAAAATAAAATAGGATAATAGTGGAATACTCTTGGAAACAATTTTACAAAACATGGTTTTGAGGGAACATAGATTTTGAACTGAAGAGAGTGTAATGTCGAGATTCCCTAAAAACACATTATTTACTATATTATGTATAATAGAGTATAAAATTGGTAGCAAGGCATAAATTTATTTTTAATAACAAAAGTGGAATAAAATTTATGAATGTTATTTAGAGTTAGATTATAATATTTCATAAAGGAAGCCCAATCATAAACAATCTTGATAAACAATGAGATTGTTTCAATAAACTCTTTCAAAATCATAATATGGAATCATAGACTCCATGTAGTAAAATTAAATGAAATTAATATTAATATACATTAATTTATAAAATTAAATATATAACATGTCAAATGTCTGTATATACATGTCAAAAAGTGTGATGGTGCGTAATATTATTTGTGTCCCAAAGAAGTCCATTTGCGACAAAACAAATGTTGTATATTTGTTAGGTTATTAACCATTAACCCCGTTAAAGAAATATAATAGAATGGATATGTAAATAGTAATAAATTTAAGTATAGTAATCATTGAATAAAAAAAATGGTAGTATACAAACCACACAAAATTATTGTCTTGTGAGTAAAGCATATGTATCACAGAAATAAAAAAGTGATATGAAATACCCTTACCATGTATCATGACTCTCAGTGTACTCGTACAAGATTAATATATAATAAATGTAAGATTATTGTAAATATTTTTAAGAATCATATTCTTATATATAATACCATATATTGTTTCATTAATAACATATTTCCCTCTTATTAACAATCTTTTTTACGGTTTCACTTTAGGAATTTATTCTCATTGTTCATCGCATGTGTGTTAATTTGTTATATCATTTGTCTTTATACATATGTCATGATTTATAGAATATAAAACATGATATAAAAATCATTTATATATAGTATATATTTATTTTAATAATATATATAGTATATATGTATATAATTTCTTACACTGTTCATGGAGATAATAAGTCGTAAATACGCATGAATGTTGTTTCCATTTTTGTTGACGTATTGAATGAATGAATGAAAATGACCTGTTATTATCTATATATGTATATATATAATTAAAAAATTATAGTTATTATATCATATATATTATATAATTTAACTGAACCCATCCTTAGTACATTCCATGTAGTGTGTGAATCAATCACATCGCATTGATGGCCAGTAGTCCAAACATCGTAAAAAGAATCATCTTTACACATAATAGAATGTAAATGGTATGTATTTTAAAATTAATACAGAATAATGAAGACAAAATAAATATAATATATGAAAAATATAAATGTAATTTCTATCATAATTTCCTCCTTGAGAGATGGTAAAGGAAAAAGTAAATAATCATCATTTAGTGAGGGTGTAGTTCACCATACACACAAACAATATGTTATTTTCCTATTAGATTGATGTGTGAGTATGTGTAGGTAGAAACCAGAGAATAATAATAAATTTTTATTAAAAATAAATTTATTTATACATTCATTGAAGAAGAATTCTTGAGGAAGTGGGGAAAGAAAATTAGAGAATGACGTTTGAGGGAGGGTGTTACTTCTTAATATGGTAACTCCATATAGTTTTCACAAAAGGGGTTCTTTGGAATGTTTTATTAACAATAACATGATTTAAGGATGAAGGGAGAGATTTTGGGAAGTTTATTTGGTAGATAGTGTCTGAAACTAATTGGTTTTATATGTGTGAAGAATGGGGGAGGTGGTGGCATTTTATAGGGAAGTGAAAGGACATAGTGGGAATTTTTTAAAACAATTTTGGTGTACCCACATTTTTACATAGTAAAAGACATAAAAAACCAAAAAAAATTAATGGAAGGTTAATGAATTAATAATATACATAAAAATGGTTTTAAAAAACTTTTTATGTATTTTATGTCCCAAATTTATGTTTTAGTATGTTTTTAACCAAATTTTTCTATTAATCATTGTAATTAATTTCATTGCATTAACTAATATTTTTGGTAAATAACTAATTTATCCTTATTATACATTAGAAATTATTATAATTCAAAATATAGAATCCATTATTTTAAATTCCAATATCATAAGTGTCATAAATATATTTTAAAATAATCCTTCTAATGAGACAACACTACGGGTTTTAAATTACCTCCAAATGTTTACCCAATTTTTATACCCAATATCAATGTGAATTTTTTCCAATGAAATAAATTGTATTAATAGATAATAATTTTTTAACTAAATATTTAAAGGGAAATAAAATTTAATTCAACCTTATAAATAAATTATAAGAATAAGATGTTTTAAATTTAAATTCAATATTTTTACCTCATTATTTAAAAAAATGAAACCTCATTGAAACATTCCAAAACATTATCCATACATAATTTTTTGGTATCTATTTGAGAGATTATGTTTATTTGGAAAAATTAAATCTATAATAAATTCAAAAAAATTATTTAAAATGGGTTATCCATTAAATGGTGGTATAACATCATTTTATGAAATATAACTTTTTTTAAGAAAAAAATAAATTTTTTATCTTTTCACAATAAAATATATTGGATGAATATAAAAAATATTTTATTATTAAAATAAAACATATATTACATTAATTTCACTCACTAATTGTTAGTAGTTTTATTTATTAAGGATAAAATACTATGGGGACATAAAAAACATATAACTTTTATATTAAGTCGTTTCTAATAATTTCATTTCTATATAACTGGTAACCTATGAATTCATCTTATATTTGTGTAATATATTTATAACATAGTTAGATATTACGAAAATTTTAACGGCAGGTGTATCTAAATAAAAAATCATTATTTGATAAGACATGGTTACATGTATTATACAAGCCATCGATGAGAGTAGTTTTTACATGTAATGCAAGCTAACCTCGGTGTTCCCTATAGAGAAAGATAAAATTCATGTTTTGTGTAGTTCATGGTTAAAATGGAATTAAAAATAATGGAAGATAAATATAGACCATTAATATAAAAAAATATTTTTTGTGTATCTAAAAATGATAAATATCAAAAATAATAAATTATAAAAAAATATATATAACAAAATATCCAAGTGTTGCATTATACCCACGTTAAAATGAATTTTTCTAAAAAAACGTTATCTAGGTCATAAATGGTTTAATACTTGAATGTTTCATTGATAAGAAACAACATTGTAAAAATGAATACTAAAACATCACATGAAAATGGAAGGATGGAACCATAACAGTTACCAAAATTTATTTTTAACTAGGTTTTCCCATAGGAGAACCTAGGATGCAATTGAAAACATGGACATAGAACAAAAATTTAACTATCATATTTTAGAGGATAGTGATAGAGAGAATGTTCCAAAGAAATTTAACAATTATAATTCCATAAATATGTGATTATTTAAGAGACCATTTGATTCATCAAAAAATAAGGTAATAGGATAACCTTTTTGGTTTCAAAATCAGTTCCCTATCATTAATGAATTTTAATGAGAAGTTTTAATCAATTGATTCCCATCCATTTCATAACAAAAATATCACAATTTGGTCATGTATTTTCTAATTTCCAAATTAAAAATTATCTAAAAATATAGGTGATTTTTTATTCCATAAGAACTAATAGATCATGAGATCCAAGATATGTCATATCATCTCTGTTTAGTTACCATAAACAGAAAATTTTTATAGCATGTTATCTAATGTGCATTAATCCCCATGTGTTGAGATATAAATTTAATCTCACAAGATTCATCTAATATTTAACATAATAATATAATAAATGTATATCTTTATAACCCTTATAATTGATTAAAATACAAACCATTATAAAACTAACACTAAATCATTTTAACAATGATCACCATATATCCCAAAGCTTCTCTTGGTTGTAACATTTCAATCATGGTAATTCCATCATGGTAATTTTTTTACAACATGGTTTCAATATGAATTACCATAAATACTTATGGAAAACAAGAAATATTTATTATTCCATATATTATTGGATATATTCCATAAATCCAAGAACATATAAACTTCATCCATGATAGCATGAACTACATGTCAACATGTACTTATTTTGTTACAACATAATCATTACAGTCTAATTTAATTATTCATATCCCAAGTATCCTTAAAAGAAAATATCTTAAAAAAATTAAATTATTAGGTGTTATGTTCCCTTAATAAAAATATCACCTGGTCAATAAATCAATTTTCTAGTCCATCAGAAGAATTTAATATAATATTTTAAATCCTTACCGAAAAAATAAACTAAATAATACTTGTTTATTTCTCAATTTATAATTATCAAATCCAATTAAATATAATCATATATAATATCATCCTTAATCCATAAATATGGTTAAATCATACAATTATGCAGTACCTATTTTTTCATATTTCATCTGTATTCTCCTCATCGTCAGCAATATAATAATTACTCAATCCTCCGTGAAAATTATCTTCAAGGACATTGAGATAAATAATGACGGTTTGATCCACAGATAACATAGATATCCTTATATAATTATATAGGTATTCCCATATTATCATCCATCTCATTAACCAGAATCTTCATTTTTTTATAGTCACTAACTTGTTTCCTTCTTTTCCACAGTCAAAACATATTCTTGTTCCTATAAGATATTCATTTAGTAGATTCATTCAAAATTAATGAAAAAATACAAACCAAATAAAATTTATTCCATGGTCTCCATTACCCAAACACTCATCAAAATCCCTCCTTTTCATTTTGAGTTTGAGAGTTGGATATGTTAAAGATTGTAAATCATGTTATGTGAAAAATAACTAGGCATAATCAAAACAAGTTTCACTACATTAATCATCCCACATGACTTATAATTTCAAATCATCCATTAAACTAAATGTTAATATAGTTTATTATCTTTCTTTCCATTAACTAAAACATGAATCACAGTTTGGGAATTAGTTATCATATAATAAACCCACATATCCGGGAAAATAATTATATACAGGATGTATAATTCATTACAAGTTTGATAATTTATGACATCGTAGGTTTATCTTAGGTTATTTATAGCCAAATTATATTTATATACTTCATGATGGATCATGAAGTGGTTTTGAACTCTCAAATATTATCATGCGGGAGTGTCACACCAAGTGTTAAGGAAGTCATGTTTCCGTGTACCATATTTCCCATATTTAGGCTCAAAACATTGTTTTTGTGTTTTTACCCATAGGGATATCCGTTCCAAAGCCAAATTCACATTTCTTATCTAGATAAAGAATTATTTCTGAGAAACCAATCACTATATCATTCACCAAAATTATAGGACATTAAACTATACATGACCATATCTATAAACTTATCCTTAGACATGTCCTTATGATTCTCACTATAGTTTTCTCATCCTAGTTCCCAAAGGATAACTAAACCATTTTTCTGATAGGAATTATAGTTACTCACCCTTTACTAAATTATATTTACAACCCTTTTGAAGAATATATATATCCTAATACAAATATACTCCCCAAAACCATATTAGTTTAGTGCCTTTGGAAACATGGAATCGTATACATTAGTGAAATATTTAACTACACTCTCTCCCACAAGGATCTCCATGTCTAAAATACTTATCAAAAACTTAATTATTAAAACATATTTTGATAATAATGTAAAATAAACATAAAAAGGGTTGGCATCATGTTAATAGTAAGGGTAAAAAATGATACATGTAAAAATAAACATGAGAATAGGGGTATGAGAACGTGACCTTGAAATTAGATGGTCTTATCATTCATACCATAATATAATAAAAATTAATCATTGAATAAATATTAATATATATAAATACATTAATCACAAGAGAAAAATTACATATTATAACACCCCATGCTTCCACAGTACGTTCCCTTTGAATAATGCAATAGCTTGCATTGTACGCAACTTCGAGATTCTAACACATCACGACCAATCAAAGTAGCGGTTATGAATAGTAATACCAAAATTTTAAAATTTTATCAATTTTATATTTTAAAATGGGATTCATTTTTTGGTTTTTAATATCAAAATTATCATATAGTGAATTTAACGTATTTTTCTGAAAACATTCAGTTTTTGATGAATTGTGAAAAATACGAAATTTTAATAAAAAATAACTTTTCTCAAAAAATATATAGTGATAAATTATACTATTGAGTGGTTTTTAAGTATAATTAGAACATATTTTTACCATTTAATCTAATTTTGGCCATTGGATGTATTTTCACATTTAATTTGGACATAATCAAGTGTCAATCTTTTGGTAGTATTTATTTCTTAAAAACACGTTTTTTTGTTTTGACAACTGGAATTAATATTAAATTAATTTCTAACACTGCTGTGTTTTCAATTTAAAAAAAATGGATTCCATATTTGTAATCAGGATGTCCAAATTGTTTAAATAGGTAACATTTATTTTTAGACATATTTAAAATTTACTTTAGTAAATATTTTATTTACCATGGTAAAAGGGGTAAATCCCATAAATAAGGATAAGAAATAATATTATAATAATATTAAATTACCTTAACACATGTCTTAACCCTATTTTATGATACATTTCCAACCATGAGAATCCTTGGATCTATTTTGAGACCCCATGGAGCCACGTGGAAGTGATAATGACTTTATATATTAAATAATTTAAAGTAGAGACAAAAATAACAAAAGCAAATATATTTTAGTAAAAAAAAATATATGAGGATATATAATTGATCTATTAGACTATAAATAGTAATTAGAAATATAATAATATTTCCAACCTTGGGATATTTTATTTATAAATTTTATACATAAATTTGTTTTTATTTATGACACAATGATGATGGAGTATTTTCCTTATTAATGAAAGATTCAAATAAATGTTATTATAGATGTTAAAATAAATATAATTTGAAAGTTTTTATTCCATACACAAATTTACTAGGTTAATTGGAAATTTTAGAATTTATAAAATGATTTTTTATGTAATAAGGAAATTAGTAATTTATCAATAACAAAATTGAAAATAGTGTCAAAATTTACATAAAAGTGTTTTTAAAACAAATATTATATTATTAATTGTTATTCTATTCGTAAAAAACTAAAGTTCATGAAATGTCATAAATAATATTATATATTAAAATAAAGAACTACATAAGGTTCTCTTGGATGTTTATAGTATGTTTATTAGCCATATAATATAAAAATACAAAGAGACATGGTAAATGTCAAACTAATTAACTAAGAGTTAAATCTAAAAGATAAAGTTAATATAGTGACCCAAACCTATCAAAAACCTATTTGGTGGGTGGTTTTTGACACATCCCCACCTTATTAATTAAAAATTTTATTTTTTTATCCATTATAAACGAAAAATTATTTTATTATATATTATTATTTCTAACTTTTCCTAATGTGCCCCTCACCCCTCTTAAAAAAGAACACTTCCCATTATCTCTAATTATCAAATTCAAAGCCATTTGGCTCTGAAAAAACCTACCCAAATAAATTATCAACTGTCCTCCCTTCATCCTAGAGGTCTTTCTTTAGTCAAAAATCCATCCCATGGGGCCCTTTGGATCAAATAAAAAAAGACCTCAAAGAAGAGGTTAATAATTCATCACCTCTTTCATGTTCCTTTATTCTTCCACTTCCTCTTTAATTTTTGTCTCCATTATAAATTTATAACTATATTATCTTCTATTTACTGTAATTTTATTATAAATAAGTTACAACCATATTCATTATTCTATCCATCCTTTCAATCACATTTCACTATATCTGCGTACGTACGGCTTACCGTCTCCACGTCGTGGTGTAATTGTTATTCAATACATTATTATTTGGATATGCATAATAATGATGTGTAATTGATGTAAAAAATAAATATATAATGATAATGATACATTATATATGATATAACATCCAATTATATATTATGTTAATATCAAAAGAATGATAGTTTCGCTCGTGCGTACGTACGGATTACCATCTCCACGAACAAGATGACATTCATTCTTTATCGTATCCGTTGAGGGATAATATTAATTTGATGATTGAAAATAATGTTTAAATAAATAATATCATTCATAATATTATTAATATAAATCCAATCCATTACAATCATTACTTATGTAACAAATCATATAAATGAAAATGAATCAGTTAACACCCGAAACGATGATAATACTAAGATATCATTAACAAAGAAATGTTAAAAGCTCATATATGATATGATATTAATGTATATGATTATAGTATAATTTAATATTAATTATTTTACCATTATATATGAGGTTATTCTACCCTCCACCAAGGAAAAGTACAAGGTATGGGTTTATTCTACAATCTCTTTATTATCCGAGATTGTTTTTACGTAAGTATCTACTAGGACCTCTATATAATCCACATCCATGTTTATTAAAAATGTATTTCATATTTTTTTTAGTATTTACTAAAAAATTAGTTAAATTAATTTATACCCTTATTTAAACATACATGTTTTTAATGGAATCCTTCAGTCATTTTCCAAACATGGTAAATTATGACCATTTTGAGAAAATTAAGGTAAAAATATTTTTTTAACTTATATGGCGGGTGCGGCTATTCTCCGCCGTTATAACATCATAAATGTTTCACTTAAAAGCTTATAAGAATATTTTGAAAATAAATTTTTTCTTTTATAAATATGTAACATTAACTGATTTCAATAAAAGAATGATATATTTCACTCAAATAGTATTGATTTCATCTATGTCAACATACTTTGATAGATTTTATTCATGTTTGAAGTTGTTTCATTATGATACAAATCTTTTATATTTTATTTAAGTTTTTGTGATATGTTTGACTGTGGATGTGTTATTTTTATACCATTCATGGTTTATGGTTAAAATATTTACATTTTTCATGGTAGTTTAAATGTGAATATTAATGTTATATTTACACTTTTCCATATGTGAAATGTATTAGACATAGTAAGTGATGTTTGGAGCCCGATATAGCTCATAGATGCATCGCTAGGTCTAACGAGACATCTAGATGTGGACTTGTCTGAAACCATTCCTAATTTGATATATGGTTTTGGTTGAGGCCTTAATCATTTTTAGACATCTTGGCAGAGGCCTTGATAAAATGTTTCAGAATTTCTGACATTATACATTCCCTCGTTTTGAAAATAATATTGATGGTACATGTAGTCATTCAACTAGAAGAATACCCATGATTATGTTTTATTATGTTATTATTTACTCAGCTCATATTCCTAGCATAAAAGTATTAATTTTTATTACTGGTAAAGGCATGTGGTTTCAATTATTCACTATGCCTAATATTTATGTAATCTTTTGTTGTATTTCTTACCCTTACAGAGAATTTGAGTCACCGCTTTCATATGATTCGTTTTCCAAGGATATGAAGAAGTTAGTTATGTGTAACTTGTAGGCATTATCAATGTGGCATGGATGTTTCCAATGGAATAAATTCGTGTTGTGTTTCTTTTCAAGTTGTAAAATTGAACTTATGTATGAATCTTGTTTCCAATAATACTAAACTGATCGGTCTTTCGAGACATATTTTCTTTGTGTTCATCCCATTGTTATGTAATAATGCACCGACTCTAGGTAACTAGGGTCTGGGCATTACAGTTGGTATCAGAGGAAGTTTAGTGCAAACATTGACAAATATATTTAGATAATCTCTATTTATGGCACATAACCGTAAGATATTATTTGAATATTAGTATAGAATAACTTCTTAGAGTTTTGGTATTATAGTGTTTGTGTGAGTTTCCCAAGAAATAAATCCCATGTTAGATATGAGAAAGTTGAGGTGGCTCTGGCACAAACGTACCCAGTGGTGAAACCCGAAAACACTTCTTTGAGCTAGACTCGAACGAGAACTAGTGCATGAAAATGGGCTTTGTTGCACTCTTGGTTATGACACTCCTCGGGGATATATTTAGGATAATTCTCATTTTGTTTTCAAACCATTATGAAGGTTTTATGATTATATACTTCCTTAATGAATTTTTTTATGATTATGGATTATATCCATAAACTGTTTAATTTATCTTAAGTGTTTTGCAAGTTTGGAATTATGTATTGCGATTCATAAACTAATCTAGTGTATTCCATTGTTTAGAAATGGTGAATAGTGGAAGGAATGGAAATCGTATCAATAAACACACTCCATGTAGGTATTTCCCTCCATCTCAAGATAATTATAGTGGAGATGGTGATAAAATTGGTGCTGATCATCTAATAACCATACCGGGACAACTCACAGAGGTAATAAATAATAACCTTACCCGTATAGAGCACCCTGATACAAAATTAGGAGGATCAGTGTATGATATCTTAATGAAGAAACAACCACCAACATTTAATTGATATATAAATCCATTAGTAGCTGATAAATGAATAAACTCTTTTGTGAAAATATTCCCCTCCTTGGGGAGTAGCAAAAGGGAAAATATTGTCCTAAAAGTTTACCGCCTCACTAGAGATGCTGATCAATGGTGGTCATTGATACAAAACAAAACAGAATATGATGAATTATAAAATATTTAATGGAGGGAGTTTAAAGATATTTTCATAGAAAAATATTTTCCTCATGACCATCGAGCGGATATTAAAAGACAATTTCTGTGGTTGATGAAAAAGGAGGATGAGATTTTTTCAATGTATGATGCTAACTTTACAAGGTTAGTGAGGCATGCGGTAGATTATATGCATGACCCAAGAAGTAAGATTGAACGTTTGTTTGATGGGTTAAAACAATTTCTCCATTGAGAATTGTTATCAAAATATTTCTCATCATATGATGATATTGTCTCATGTGCTATCAAGACAGAAAAGGAATTCTATAAGTGGTATGACTTTAAAGAAAAGCAAGATAATAAGAGATATGTTGAACAATCTAGGAAAAGAAATAAGGAAAAATGGAATAAGGGAATAATTGAAATTCCACCCTGTGATAATTGTGGAAGGAAGAACCCTTGTTCCTGTCAAGAAAGAAATGTATTATGCTACAAATGTGGAAAAATAGTTCGTATCCTTGGTTATTTTAATGAAATGACATACACTACAAATGTTTAATTCTACAATTGCAAGGAGATGGGACATTTTGAAAATGAATTTGCTAAGCATCAGGGAAACTTACCTCAGAAAAGGCCAAGGGATCAAGTCCATGTTTAAGCGATCACTACTGCTGAGGTTGAAGCCCCGAAAGACATGTTGGAATGTAATTTAATGGTTTTCTCAAGTTTATCCAATGCCTTATTTGATTCTAGATAATCACATTGTTTCATATCATCACAGTTTTCTAAGAAAATTAGATATTTCGAATTTTATTTAAAAGGGATTTGTCAGTCGAATCTCCAAAGCGTAGTATCATTTCTACAATGTTTTGTGAATCAGTTCCCATCAGGGAATATAAATGTTTTTTATCTGTTGATATCATCTTCATATACATGATTTTATTTGATATAATCCTCAGTATGGATTGGATTTCAGACCCTCATGTGAAGATATATTATAAGAATAAGGAGGTTACTATTTTTAATGACTATGATAAAGATCACCTTATCGTTTGAGCAGAATCGTCACCATCTAATTCTTATCTATACCCTATGCTAGTAGAACAACTAAATTCAATTATTTGTGATGATGATAAAGATATAACTATGGGTGAGAAAAATAATTTTCAAATAGAGGATGTACCTATTGTGAATGTGTATGTTGATGTATTTCTAGAGAATTTACCTGGACATCCATTAGAACGAGAAATTTGTTTCCATTGATATAAATCTTGGTTCATGACCCATATCGAAGAACACTTATAGAATGTCCACTGTGAAATTAGTGGAACTAAAGAAACAACTAGAGGAATTAAGGAATAAGGGATTTATTTTCCCTAGTTTTTCTCCATGACAATCCCTTTTCCTTTTTGTTAGGAAGAATGATGGATCTATGAGGTTGTGCATAGACTATAGGGAGATCAATGTTATAACAACAAAAAAAATGTATCCCCAACATCGCATTGATTATTTATTCGACCAACTTCATGGTTCACAATAATTTTGAATGATTGGACATTGATATGGATATCATCAGTTGTGTGTGAAGAAGAAGGACATTCCGAAAACATTATTTCGAACCAGGTATATGAATTATACGTTTATAGTAATCCCTTTCAGATTGAGTAATGCACCCTCTGTCATCATGGATATAATGAATATATTTTTCATGAAATATCATGATGAATTTGTAGTGGTATTTATTGATGTAATCTTGGTATACCCCAAAAGCTACGAAGATCAAGAAAATCACATGCGCATTATTCAAAAGACTCTTAGAAGACATGAATTATAAGATATGTTTAGCGTGTGTTGATTTTGGCATCAAGAGATTTTTTTCTTGTCTATATTGTCTCTATGGATGGAATCTCTATTGACCCTTCTACGACAAGGGAAATCCACGATTGGCTAGCCCCAATAAGTATAAATGAGGTACATAGATTTATTTTTTTAGAAGGTTATTATCGACGTTTTTTCCAGAATTTTTCCCCATTGGCTAACCCATTAACGAAGCCCACACGTAAAGGGGTTATGTTTGTTTGGAAAAAATAGTGTGAAGAATGTTTCCTAGAACTGAAGAGAATATTAGTCAATTCTCTTATCTTGACTCTACCATTGGGGAATGATGGGTTTGTTAATTATAGTGATGCATCAATGAATGGAAATGGTTTTTTCCTTATGTATAATGATAGAGTTATTTCATATGCATGACGACAGCTAAGAATTCATGAGAAAAACAATTCTACTCATGATCTTGAGTAAGCATCTGTAATCATTCTTATGAAGATTTGGAGACACTATCTATATGGTGAAAAATGTGATACTTATACTTATCACAAGAGTTTGAAGTAGATTTTCTCTCATAAATAACTCAGTATGAGGCAAAATAGATGGCTTGAACTACTCAAGGATTATGATTGTAGGATACACTACAACCTGAGGAAGGAAAATAAGGTGGAAGATGCTTTGATTAGAAAGGATCATGGAGTTTTGAACAAGATTAGAGTTGAAATAGATCCTATTTTCATTGATCTAGTAATGATGGATATGGGAATAACCATGGAAGGTGAAACATCAATGCTTTTTCAAATAGTTTCCAAACATTCTTTAATATAAAGGATAAAGAGTTCTCATACTAATGATGACGAGTTTCAAAAGAAGATTAATACTGTGAATGATCGGAGATTGAGTGTCTTTGTGTATGAAGATATAATTTTGAAATTTGGGAAGAGACATTGTGTTCCCGATATACCTGATCTGAAAATGTAATTGTTAGATGATGCTCATATATAACGACCGATACTTTACATACATTGTTAATACTTCAAAATTGAAGCACACTTATTACAACATATGACAAAACCACAAAGGACCGTATAGGTATAGTGTCTTTAGAAACTGGGAAACATAAACAACTGGTTCATAAATCTTCTACAGTGTCTCCCATTTATTTCATCATATCTAGGGTCCCTTCTAGAATATTCTACTTAATATCCATCTTCCTGACCTGTGGAAAAGAAAACATAAAAGGGTGAGCTCAAATGCTCAGCAAGGGCAAATAAAGGAAATAAAAATCATATCATATCTTTTTGAAAATCATAACCTGCAAAAGAGATCATAATATCTTAACATTGAATAAATCATAGAAGTGAAAATTAGATCCCCATAATCATAACATGAAACTTGAAACTTTGTGGCGTGCACACATAATAATGGAAAATCATTTCTTGTTAGTCATGACTCATTGCCAAGACTATCTTAGTGGACAAAGTCCCTTTCTGAACCGAGTCACCCTCGTTCCAGTCCTGTTTCACTGAACTGGTATAACCTACCATTCCAGCCATGTCTATCTCATGAGATATAAAATCTTTACCCAATGCATTGGAGGGAGATATAGGTCCCACCCATCTCATAATGATACCATTATTATGTGTGCCACAAAATCATAAATCATACATCATTGCATAACCCATGTAATACAAATGGGAATCTTAAACATCATGACATCATAAAATAATTCATATAAGATAAAGGAATTTATAAAAATAATTCCATCACAACATAATCAAATCAATGTAATAATAGGGATAAAAACAGAACCCTTTATTATCTTAGATGGAAAATAATTTTGATAAAACACTTGAACTCCATTCTTGAGGAAACTATCCTTTCTTCTTCAAAAACACTTTTCTTTTCTTAACATGTCATACAATTATAAACTAAAATAATTTGATTAAAAATAAAATTGAAAACCAATAATGGAATATTTTTGGAAATAATGTTTTAAAAATCCATTCTTTCCGTATAAGTTAAAAAAAACATTCTTCGTACTTTTGTCGGAAAAGTCAAAAAGTACCTCGTACGAAAAACGACAAAAGATTCCTTCAATTTCTTTTACTAAAAACTCACCGAAGGGTAAAAATGGATTTAAACAATTGTAGGTGGAATAAAATAATATTACATATTGAGGAAACATGGATGTGGATGATAAAATACACCCCAGTAAATTTCAAAGTATAAACAATCTCGAATAAAAATGAGATTGTGATATTTTCCCTTACCATAGGTCTGATTTGATTTTTACGTGTCCTAAGATCTTGTATAATGGTTTAAATAATGTTATTGACTTATTCCAGAATCATACATATTGATATGATATCATATATGGTCATATTCTTAGCTTCTTGTTTGTAATATTTCATTGTTACTTGTTACTCGGGTCTTTATTGCCTTTTGTTCTTATGCGTGTTCTGCCGAATACATTCTTATTATTATTTTAAGGTTATAGATACCTTATATACAGAATGGTATTAGTGTAACATATATCATATTTATTCATTCAATTCATTTATATAATTACTATGTAATGATGATCATGTAGAACGAATCACATCACATCGTGGAGACGGTATTCCGTACGTACGCAGGAATGATGATATCGTTCCTATGATCGTGGAAATGTATTGGAGTATATATATATTATTTCAGTATCAATATTACTTTATAATAATCATAAATAGTTACTCATTACACCATTATACCCATCCTTGTAAAGTGATGGTGGAAAAATAGATTACACCACGGCGTGGAGACGGTATTCCGTACGTACGCACGCGCGGTGATTTCATTTTTCCGTAGGATGGATAGAAGGTGAATTAGGGTTATTTCATATTTATAATAACATATCAGTATGTAAGTAATACTGATGTTATTACTTTATCATTAAACAACTAAAGAAGAAGAAGTTGAAGAAGAAAGAAATTGAAAAGATCGGTAATGGATATTACCTCTTCTTTGGAACGCCTCTTTAAATCCTCCACTTATGGAACTAAGATTGGACTTTGAAGAAGACCAGGACCTCTAGGATTATTCTAGGGAAGTGGATAGGAGAAAATGGCAGGGGTTGGCCGAGCTTGAGTGCTCAAATTGTTGTTAGGAGGAGGGGGAGGAGGTTCCCTTTTATAAGGGAGGAGAGGGGCACCTTAGGAATATCTCAAAATATTATTTTATATTAAAGTCAAAATCGGTTTATAATGGTTCCAAAGGGTCTTATTTCGAAGCTAAAGTGGGGATGGGTCTAAATCCTATCAACCAATAGGATTTAGAAACGTTTAGGGTATTATTTTAACCTTATCAATTAGATTTAACTCTAAGTTAAATAATTTAACTTTTACCGTGTCTTTTTGTTTTCTTTCACTATAAGGTTAATACACTTACTATAACATGCCAAACGAACCCCAAATTGTTTATTATTAATATATATATCCTTATCTAAGTCATTTTGCCGATCCTTAGATTTTTAGGAATAAAATAACAATTAATAATATAATATTTTATTTAAAAACTATTTTGTGTCAATTTTGAAACTATTTGATATATGATTTTTTTAAAGTCATAACAGAATTATATGTTCGAATAAAGTTGATTAAATCAACACTAATATATCATAGTAACCTATAAAATTAGTGGAATTCATAAAAATTCTCAAATGACATTTATTTTGGTGTTTATAACACCAATTATGTCAATATTTCATTAATAAGATAATTACTGCATCATCATTGTGTCATAAATAAATTAAATTATTTAATGTCTAAAATTTATAACTAAAATACCATTATGTAGGAAATCTTTTTAGATTTCTAATGAGTATTTATAGTCGAATTTATCTTATGTATAACCCCATATTAAAAATGATTTACTTATTAAACTTTGATTTTAACTATTTTAACCCCTCTTTAAATAAATTAATAATAAATGTCCTAATCTAATCCAAGTGGGCCTAAATGGTCATATTTTATTCCTAAGTTTGTTTTTGGTCGAATTACACTTTTCCAATATAATTAGAACATGTGTTAGGGTAATAGTAATATCATATTTACCCTTAGTTACCCTATTTACTATTAACCGCGGTAAAAAAAATTAAAAGTTACTATTCACCAAAAAATTATTTTTATCTCATTGAACCACATTTTACTTACTGATATCAACCGTGTCAGTCGGATTTTTGAAATTTTATCCACAGAAGCGGTAAAATTAAGTTTTATGCAAAATTCAGTTTTTAACCTACCACTTAGTGGTTTCACTATTCATCAAAAATTGAAAGTTTTCAGAAAAATACCAAAATTTCACCCTATGCTAATTTCGATATTCTGAGTCCAAAAATGAAGTCCATTTTGAAAAATAAAATTTATAAAATTTCAAAAAGTGGTTGTTACTATTCATAAAGGCTAGTTTTAATAGCATATTTGTATTTAATGAAACTCGGTATTGCGTACAACGCAAGCTATTGAGGAAGGTCGCGATTGCGTGTAAAGCAAGCCAAGCAAGTGTTGTGTAGAAAAAGATTCCTTTGATGATTTATATAACATAAAAGTCTCGGGTGTTACATTCTACCCCCCTTAAAAAGAATTTCTCCCTCAAAATTCGTCACATTGTAACAAACAGATGAGGATACTTCTCCCTCATCATATCCTCAAGCTCCCATGTAGCTTCTTCAAGTTGGTGGTTCCTCCATAAAACTTTCACCAATCAAGTGGTCTTATTTCGTAGGACTTTTTCGCTATGATCCAGAATCTCTATCGGTTGTTCTTCATAAGAAAGATCTTGCTCCAACGGTACAACTTCTCAGCTCAGTACATGTGAAGGATCAGGTATGTACTTTCTTAGGAGAGATACATGGAACACATCGTGAACTTGAGAGAGATTCGGTGGAAGCGCCAATCGGTAAGCTACCTTTCCAACCCGATCCAGTATTTCGAAAGGACCGATATATCTAGGGCTCAACTTCCCCTTCTTCCCAAATCTCATAACCCTCTTCCAGGGAGATATTCGTAAGAACACTTTATCACCCACTTCAAACTCTAGGTCTTTTCTTCAGTTGTCGGCATAGCTTTTCTGTCGACTCTAAGCTGCTCTTATGTGTTGTTGAATAGATCTGACCTTTTTTGCCATTTCATCAACGAGATCAGGTCCTAATAGCTTTCTTTTCCCAACTTCATCCCAGCAAGTAGGAGTCCTGCATTTCTTTCCATAGAGAGCTTCATAAGGAGCCATCTGAATACTAGAGTGAAAGCTATTATTATAAGAAAATTCCACCTAAGGTAGGTGTTGATCCCAACCTCCTTTGAAATCCATAGAGCAAGCTCTCAACATATCTTCTAGGGTTTGAATTGTTCTCTCAGACTGACCGTCTGTCTGGGGATGATAAGCAGTACTGAAACTCAACTCTGTATCCAGAGTATGCTGAAGACTTCGCCAGAACATCGAGGTAAATCTCGGATCCCGATCAGATATAATAGAAAGTGGTACTCCGTGCAATCTTACCACTTCCTTTACATATATCCTGGCAAGCTGATCTAGAGGGAAATCCTCTCTAATAGCAATGAAGTGTGCAGACTTTGTAAGACGATCAACTATGACCCAAATAACATTATTGCCTTTGGATGTTTTAGGATGTCCTGTGACAAAGTCCATAGTGATGTTTTCCCATTTCCATCCGGGTATGGGTAATGGTTGTAACATCCCCTTAGACTTCTGTCTCTCAGCTTTAACTTGTTGACAAACCAAGCATCGAGAGACATATTCAACAACATCTCTTTTCATGCCATCCCACCAGAAGTACTCTTTCAGGTCCCTATACATCATCGTGCTTCCAGGATGAATAGAGAATGATGAACTATGAGCCTCATCCATCAGCTCCTTCTTTAATTCGGGGATATGAGGAACACAAACCCGATTCCTGAACTTTATTATCCCCTCACAATCAAGGTTGAATTCAGGAACATTTCTCACCTTCTTTTGTAACTCGACATCTTCTTTCTATGCCTCTTTAATATTCACATGTATAGATGGTTGAACATTCATTTGAGAAAGATAAGATTTTTCCCCATCCATTATAATTCCAAGATCCATCCTTTGTAAATCCATAAATATTGGATCTTTTGTGATCCTCATCATGGATAAAATAGCATGTTCTTGTCGACTTAATGCATCTGCCACCTTGTTTGCTTTCCCAGGGTGGTAATGGATTGAGCAGTCATAATCCTTAATCAGCTCCAACCATCTTCTTTGGCGCATATTCAGCTACTTTTGTGTGAAAATATACTATAAACTCTTATGATCAGTATAAATATCACACCTTTCACCATAAAGGTAATGCCTCCAAATCTTTAATGCAAAGATTACCGCAGCCAACTCCAAATCATGTGTTGGGTAATTTTTCTCATGGATTTTCAACTGTCGTGAGGCATAAGCTATCACCATATCATTTTGCATAAGAACACACCCCAATACCTTCGTGGATGCATCACTGTAGATCACAAACCTTTCTCCACTACAAGGCAGTGTGAGCACAGGTGCACTGGAAAACCTTCTTTTCAACTCCTTGAAATTCTCTTCACATTCCTCTGTCCAGACAAACCTAACTCCTTTCCAAGTAAACTTGGTGAGTGGATTAGATAATCGTGAAAAATCTTTTACAAAACGTCGATAATATCCAGCCAAACCAAGAAAACTTCGGATCTCAGTTACTGTTGTTGGTCTCGACCATCTTTCGATAACCTCTGTTTTTGCTGGATCCACAGATATCCCCTCTTTTGAGATTATGTTACCCAAAAATGCAACTTTTTTAAGCCAAAATTCACACTTGGTAAATTTGGCATAAAGCTTCTCCTTTCTCAGGGTCTTCAATATAATTATCAAGTGATCATCATGCTCGTCCTTGCTCTTTGAATAGACAAGAATATCGTCTATAAATACTACCACAAATTGATCAAGATAGTCTCTAAAGACTCTATTAATTAGATCCATGAAGATAGCAGGGGTATTAGTAAGACCAAATGGCATCACTATAAATTCATAGTTTCCATACCTTGTACGGAAAGCCTTCTTTGGTATATCCTCCCTTTTGACCCTTAATTGATGATACACTGAACGAAGATCAATCTTGGAAAAGTATTGAGCTCCGCGTAGTTGGTCAAATAAGTCATCAATGCATGGGAGAGGATATTTGTTCTTGATAGTGATATTGTTATGTTCTCGATAATCAATGCAGAGTCTCATTGATCCATCTTTCTTCTTAACAAATAGAACAGGTTCTCCCCAAGGTGACGCACTAGGGCGTATGAATCCCTTATCAAGATTCTCTTGGAGTTGCTTCTTCAATTCCTGCAACTCAATTGGGGCCATTCTATAAGGTGTCTTTGAAATAGGCAAAGCACCCGGTACGAGTTCTATTGAAAACTCAACTTCACGATTTGGTGGATGACGCGATAATTCCTCTGGAAAGTCATCATCAAACTCCCGTACGATGGGCATATTCATAATCGTAAGTTTCTCACCAACCATTTGAGATAAATAACCTTCATTTAGTGGAATCAACACCCATAAAATGGAAGGAATTTCCACTGGAAGGTTATATTCATCCTTGCATCGATAGACGATCGTAGATTGATCTGGAATATGAAATGTGACTTCCCTTCTTTGGAAATTGATATGAGCTCCATGTAGAGAAAGACAATCCATGCCAAGAATCACATCAAATTCCACTAAAGGAAGGATCACAAGATTTGCAGGAAGCACTTTCCCACAAACTTCGATCGGAGAAGAATTATAAACTTTTGATGCGACTGTTGTGCCATTAGGTGTTGTCACAGCTTACTCAACATCTAATTGTTGTGGTAATACGGTGATACCCTTAGAAAATTCTTTAGAAATAATGTAGTGGGTGGATCCAGAATCAAATAAAACATTTTCTACTTTAGAGTGGATGGTAAGTGTACCTTTCACCACTTTGTTATCGTACTCCACATCGCTGATAGAAATTGCATGTGACTTTCCTTTGCCTTTAGCCTTAAGATTTTGTTGACGTCGACCATCATCATCAACCCTTGGATTTGGGCCTTGATTGGCATACTGCCCAATCTCCTTGCACTTGAAACATTGAAGTGTAGTAGGTTCATTCTGTGTATCCCTTCCTTTGTTTGCGTCATTAGACATCTTCTTCCCATTATCACGACATTCAAATACTCAATGACCTTCCTTTGCACATTTAAAACATTTACTTGTCCCTTAAAGACAACTCCCTCCATGTTTCTTTCCACACTTTGAGCATAAGGGAAAGCTCATCTTCTTTTCAGTGTGCTCTTTAGATTTTCCTTTGAATTCCATCTTCCTCTTCTTATCAAACCCATGTGACTGATGGGTTACTCCAATCTCCATCTCGACTTTGAGAGCACATCGAACGATTTCCTCGTAGCTATTGAAGTCCCTTATGGCTAACGCCCTTCGAAGACTTGGTTTTAAGCCACTAAAGAATCGATCGATCTTACTCTTAGGTTGGATAAAAACACCAGAAGCGTACCTTGCAAGTCTTGTAAAATTTGCTTCATAGGTACCAACAGATTCATCATCCCTTTGCTTCAGTTCAAGAAACTCTTTCTCCATATTTGTTCGGAGAATACAAGGGAAGTACTTATTGAAAAATATGTTCTTGAACTCGTCCCATTCCATAGACTCAATTTCATCCCTTTGCCTCGTATTCTTAATAAGATTCCACCATTGATCAGCATCTCCTTCCAAACGATACACTCCTAGGATGACTTTGTCATGTTCAGAACATTGAAGAACTGAAAATATCTTTTCAGTAGTACTAATCCATTGTTCAGAAACACATGGATCAGTAGACCCACTGAAAGAAGGTGGACGCTTCCTCATGAAGGATTCAACAGAATGTTGCTCCTTCCTTTGCTCGTTTGGAAGTCCTGCATGATTCATAGATTGAGAAAGTTGTGTGATCATGGCTACAAGATTTTGCATTCCATCTCCCATATCGTTTGGTTGCCCAGGGGGACAATCATTGCATTGCCCATCGTATTCTGTATTAACACGGTTCCTTCGGGTTCCAGCCATTGACTAAAACCAAGAAGAATAGTGTGAGCAACACTAATTATAATAGGAAAACCACATAATTCAAGAATAAAATTTTCATGCTTAAGGTCTTATCCTAGGTTATTCATGGCCATTTCTAAAACACTAAGATTGTGTTCTATTCTTAGACTTATACTTAGGGTTCTTACTAAGGCTTTCACATCCTAGTTTCCAAAGGTTGACTATACCTTTCCTCTGATACCAACTATAACGACCGATACTTTACACACATTGTTAATACTTAAAAATTGAAGCACACTTATTACAACATATGACAAACCCACAAAGGACCGTATAGGTATAGTGTCTTTAGAAACTGGGAAACATAAACAACTGGTTCATAAATCTTCTACAGTGTCTCCCATTTATTTCATCATATCTAGGGTCCCTTCTAGAATATTCTACTTAATATCTATCTTCCTGACCTGGGGAAAAGAAAACATAAAAGGGTGAGCTCAAATGCTCAGCAAGGGAAAATAAAGGAAATAAAAATCATATCATATATTTTTGAAAATCATAACCTGCAAAAGAGATCATAATATCTTAACATGGAATAAATCATAGAAGTGAAAATGAGATCCCCATAATCATAAAATGAAACTTGAAACTTTGTGGCATGCACACATAATCATGGAAAATCATTTCTTGTTAGTCATGACTCATTTCCAATACTATCTTAGTGGATAAAGTCCCTTTCTGAACCGAGTCACCCTCGTTCCAGTCCTGTTTCACTGAACCGGTATAACCTACCGTTCCAGCCATGTCTATCTCATGAGATATAAAATCTTTACCCAATGCATTGGAGGGAGATATAGGTCCCACCCATCTCATAATGATACCATTCTTATGTGTGCCACAAAATCATAAATCATACATCATTGCATAACCCATGTAATAAAAATGGGAATCTTAAACATCATGACATCATAAAATAATTCATATAAGATAAAAGAATTCATAAAAATAATTCCATCACAACATAATCAAATCAATTTAATAATAGGGATAAAAACAGAACCCTTTATTATCTTAGATGGAAAATAATTTTGATAAAACACTTGAACTCCATTCTTGAGGATAATATCATGTCTTCTTTAAAAACACTTTTCTTTTCTTAACATGTCATAAAATTATAAACTAAAAGAAGTTGATTAAAAATAAACTTGAAAACTTATAAAGGAATATTTTTGGAAATAATGTTTTAAAAATCCATTGTTTCCGTATAAGTTAAAAAAAACATTCTTCGAACTTTTTTCGGAAAAGACAAAAAGTACCTCGTACGAAAAACGACAAAAGATTCCTTTCATTTCTTTTACTAAAAACTCACCGAAGGGTAAAAATGGATTTAAACAATTTTAGGTGGATGAAAATAATATTACATATTGAGGAAACATGGATGTGGATGATAAAATACACCCCAGTAAATTTCAAAGTATAAACAATCTCGAATAAAAATGAGATTGTATATTTTCCCTTACATTAGGTCCGATTTGCTTTGTACGTGTCCGAAGATCCTGTATAATGGTTTAAATAATGTTATTGACTTATTCCAGAATCATACATATTGATATGATATCATATATGGTCATATTCTTAGCTTCTTGTTAGTAATATTTCATTGTTACTTGTTACTCGGGTCTTTATTGCCTTTTGTTCTTATGCGTGTTCTGCCGAATACATTCTTATTCTTATTTTAAGGTTATAGATACCTTATATCCAGAATGGTATTAGTGTAAAATATATCATATTTATTCATTCAATTCATTTATATAATTACTATGTAATGATGATCATGTAGAACGAATCGCATCACATCGTGGAGACGGTATTCCGTACGTACGCACGAGTGATGATATCGTTCCTATGATTGTGAAACTGTATTGGAGTATATATATATTATTTCAGTATCAATATTAATTTATAATAATCATAAATTGTTACTCATTACACCATTATACCCATCCTTGTAAAGTGATGGTGAAAAAATAGATTACACCACGGCGTGGAGACGGTATTCCGTACGTCCGCACGTGCGGTGATTTCATTTTTCCGTAGGATGGATAGAAGGTGAATTAGGGTTGTTTCATATTTATAATAATATATCAGTATGTAAGTAATACTGATGTTTTTACTTTATCATGAAACAACTAAAGAAGAAGAAGTTCAAGAAGAAAGAAATTGAAAAGATCGGTAATGGATATTACCTCTTCTTTGGAACGCCTCTTTGAATCCACCACTTATGGAACTAAGATTGGTCTTTGAAGAAGACCAGGACCTCTAGGATTATTCTAGGGAAGTGGAGAGGAGAAATGGCAGGGGTTGGCCGAGCTTGAGTGCTCAAATTTGTGTGAGGAGGAGGGGGAGGAGGTGCCCTTTTATAATGGAGGAGAGGGGCACCTTAGAAATATCTCAAAATATTATTTTATATTAAAGTCAAAATCGGTTTATAATGGTTCCAAAGGGTCTTATTTCGAAGCTAAAGTGGGTATGGGTCGAAATCCTATCATCCAATAGGATTTAGACAAGTTTAGGGTATTATTTTAACCTTATCAATTAGATTTAACTCTAAGTTAAATAATTTAACTTTTACCGTGTCTTTTTGTTTTCTTTCACTATAAGGTTAATACAATTACTATAACATGACAAACGAACCCCAAATTGTTTATTACTAATATATATATCCTTATCTAAGTTATTTGGCCGATCCTCAGATTTTTAGGAATAAAATAACAATTAATAATATAATATTTGATTTAAAAACTATTTTGTGTCAATTTTGACACTATTTGATATATGATTTTTGTGAAAGTAATAACAGAATTATATGTTCGAATAAAGTTGATTACATCAACACTAATATATCATAGTAACCTATAAAATTAGTGGAATTCATAAAAAGTCTCAAATGTCATTTATTTTGGTGTTTATAACACCAATTATGTCAATATTTCATTAATAAGATAATTACTGCATCATCATTGTGTCATAAATAAATTAAATTATTTAATGTCTAAAAGTTATAAATAAAATACCATTATGTAGGAAATCTTTTTATATTTCTAATGAGTATTTATAGTCGAATTTATCTTTTGTATAACCCCATATTAAAAATTATTTACTTATTAAACTTTGATTTTAACTATTTATCCCTTTTTTGAATAAATTAATAATAAATGTCCTAATCTAATCCAAGTGGGCCTAAATGGTCATATTTTATTCCTAAGTTTGTTTTTGGTCGAATTACACTTGTCCAATAGAATTAGGACATGTGTTAGGGTAATAGTAATATCATATTTACCCTTAGTTACCCTATTTACTATTAATCGCGGTTAAAAAAATAAAAAGTTACTATTCACCAAAAAATTATTTTTATCTCATTGAACCACATTTTACTTACTGATATCAACTGGTTCTGTCGGATTTTTGAAATTTCATTCACAGAAGCGGTAAAATTATGTTTTATGCAAAATTCAGTTTTTAACCTACCACTTAGTGGTTTCACTATTCATCAAAAATTGAAAGTTTTCAGAAAAATACCAAAATTCCACCCTAGGCTAATTTCAATATTCTGAGTCCAAAAATGAAGTCCATTTTGAAAAATAAAATTTATAAAATTTCAAAAATTGGTTATTACTATTCATAACGGCTAGTTTTAATAGCATATTGTTGTTTAGTGAAACTCGGTATTGCGTACAACGCAAGCTATCGAGGAAGGTCGCGATTGCGTGTAAAGCAAGCCAAGCAAGTGTTGTGTAGAAAAAGATTCCTTTTATGATTTATATAACATAAAAGTCTCGGGTGTTACATCGTAGCTTTAATTTTTTTATACAACATGGGAGCACCATGATGTATAGAGATTTGAAGGACCATTCTTTTGTGGGAGAAAATGAAGTGGGAGAATGCTGATTTTGTGTCGAGATGTATGGTTTTTCAACATGTAAAAGCTGGAAGGCAACAGCCTAGAGGAGTCATGCATCCTCTTCCAATACTTGAGTGGAAATGGGATAATATTATGTTGGACTTTGTCAGGGGACTACCAAAGACTCATAGAATGAATGATTTTATACAGGTCATTATTGATCGTCGTACCAAGTTTGCACATTTTCATGGTATAAGAGAATATTTACCACTTGAAAATTTAGAAAGACTATATATTAATGAAGTTGTAAGACTTCATAGAGTACCCCTATCGATTGTTTCGTATCGTGATCCACGTTTTACCTCAAGATTCTGGAAAATTCTTCAGAATTCCCTTGATACTGAACTTTGTTTGAGCACTGCCTACACCCCTAAAACTGATGGACAATAAGAACCGACTATTCAAATGTTAGAAGACATGTTGAGATCATGCACACATGACATTCAAGGTATGTGTCATAAATATTTTCCTCTGGTAGAATTTTCCTATAACAATAGCTTCCATGAATGTTTTCGGGTAGCACCATATGAAGTGTTATACAAAAAGAGATGTCTCACACCAACCCGTTGGAATGATGTTGGTGAAAGAAAAGTCATTGGCCCATAACATGTGGAGAAACTATGGAAAAGGTAATGGTAATCCAAACCCACATCAAAGCAGCTCAATGTAGGTAGATGATCTATGACGATAACCAAAGGAATGATTTTGAATTTAAGGTATGAGACCTTGTTTTCTTGAAGGTATATCCATGGAGGGGTGTAATATGTTTCGGTAAAAAGGAAAAATTAAGTACCAGGTACATCAAAACTTTTGAATTTCTAGAACAAATTGGGGATGTAGCTTATCGGTTGGAAATGCCGCCAAGTCTCTCTAAAGTTCATGATGTGTTCCACGTAGCACCATTGATAAAATACATTCCTAACCCAACACATGTACTAACATAGGAGGAATTAGAGCTGGAACCTAATCTATCTTATTTCCAAGAGCCTATCATGGTTCTTGATACAAGAGAACAAGTTTTGAGAAACAGGATGACTCGTCTAGTAAAAGTTCTATGGAGAAACCATTAAATGGAAGAGGCAAGTTGGGAACCTGAGAAACTTATGGTGAAGAACCACCCAAATAATTTTATGTAGTAAAATTTTATAAATTTCAATGATGAAAATATTTTATGAAGGGGAGAATGTAACACCCCATGCTTCCGTGGTACCATTTTCTTTGAATAATGCAATAGCTTGTGTTGTACGCATCTTCGTGATTCTAACACATCGCGACCAATCAAACTATCCGTTTTGAATAGTAATACCCACATTTTGAAATTTTTTCAATTTTATCTTTTAAAATCGATTTCATTTTTGGGTTTGGATTATCGTAATTTTATTTGGGTCAATTTTTGGTATTTTTCTAATAACATTCAGTGGTTGATGAATAGTGAAAATAATAAATTTTAATTACAAACAACTTTTTTAATCAAAATACATTATAGTGCGGAATTATACTATTGAGTGGTTTTTATGTATAATAATTTTATATTTTTACCATTTAATTTAATTTTGGTCTTTGGATGTAATTTCACATTAAAACCCGACGTTTGAAAATGTCAATCTTTTGATAGTTATTATTTCTTAAAAACACGCTTTTTGTTTTGACAATGGAAATTAATTTCTGAAAATTTTGTGTTTTGAAGTTAGAAACATGGATTCTATATTTGGGATCAGGAGGTCGAAATTGTGTAAATGGATAACTTTTATTTTTAGATATTTGGAATATTTATTTTAGTAAACATTTTATTAATCGTGGTTAAAGGGGTAAATCCAGTAAATAAGGATACACAATAATATTATAATAATATTAAATTACAATAACCCATGTGCTAACCCTTTTTTATAATTCATGTCTGACCATGGGTATCCTTGGGTCAATTTCGGGACCCCAGGAATCCACATATATGTGCTAATGACATTATATATTACATAATTTAATGTATAGACAAAAATAACAAAAGAAAATATCTTTTAGTAAAACAATTTTTTTGAGAGGTTATATAATTAATGTATTCGAATATAAATAATAATTTCAAAAATAAAAAGATTTTCTACATTAGGATATTTTATTTATCATTTTAAGACATTAAATAAATATATTTATTTATAACACAATGATGATGCAGTATTTTCATTATTATTGAAAGAATCAAATAAATGGTATTATAGATTTTAAAATAAATGTAATTTGAAAGTTTTGATTCCATCCACAAATTTTCTAGGATAATTTGACATGATAGTATTCATTAAATGTTTTTTTAAGTAATAATGCTTTTTGAAATTTAGAAAAAACAAAATAGAAAATAGTGTCAAAATTGACATAAAAGGGTTTTTAAAACAAATATTATATTATTAATTGATAATCTATTCCTAAAAGTCTATGTTTTGGCCAAAGGTGTTCAAAAATATTAAATGTGTCATTAATGAACTACTATAGGTTATCTTGGGTTTTGATAGTATGTTTATTAACCATATAATATAAAAATACTAAGAGACGTGGTAAACGTCAAACTAATTAATTAATAGTTAAATCTAAATGATAATGTTAATATATTGACCTAAACATATCTAAAACCAATTAGTTGTGTGTTTTTCAAACCATCCCAACCTTAACCTTTAAATAATATATTTTGGAGCCATTATAAACCGAAAATAATTTTATTATAAAATAATATTTCTAGGTTTTCCTAAGGCACCCCTCACCCCTCTTAAAAAAGGGTACTTCCCATTCTCTCTAATTCACACATTCAAATCAATTTTTCTCAGACAACCCCTGACCAAATAACCACTAAAATGCATTACCTTAATCCTAGAGGAATTGTTGTAGTCAGAAATCCAAACTAAATAGCACTTTTGATAAAATAAAAATCAAGAACATGAAGTAGAGGTAAATATTTCATCACCACTTTCAAGTTCATTTCTTCTTCCACTTCCTCTTTATTTTTTGTTTCCATTATATAATGATAAATCTATTATCTTCTATATACTATTATTTTATTATAAATATGGTACCTCTATATTCATTATTCTATCCATCCATTGAATGACATGTCACCATATGTTCTTACATACGTCTTACCGTCTCCACGTCTTAGTGTAATTGTTATTAAATACATTATTATTTGGATGGGAATAATAATTATGTGTAATTGAGGTAAATAATAAATATTAAATGATCATGATTATGTATATATGATATAAAATCCAATTATATATAATTTTAATATCAGAATAATGATATTGTCGCACGTGTGAACATATAGATTATCGTCTCCACGAACGCGATGAGATTCATTCCCCATCGTATCCATTCAAGAATAATTTTCATTAGATGACTAAAAATAATTTTTAAAGACATAATCTCATTATGATTATTATTATGATTCATCCTATACATAACATACTTTATTTACATAACAAATCATATAATGGAAAATGAATCAGTTAACACCCGAAACAATGATAATACTAAGATATTATTAACAAATAAATTTTAAGAGATCATATATGATAACATATTAAGGTATATGATTCTTGTATAATTTAATAACAATTATCTCACAATTATACAAGAGGTTAACCTACCCTTGACCAAGGAAATGTCCAAGGTAATGGTTAATTCTACAATCACTTTATTACCTGTGGTTGTTTTTATGTAAATATCTACTGGGACCTCTTTATCATCCGCATCCATGTTTCATAAAAATGTGTTTCAAATTTTTTTTCCTCTTTTCTATAAAATGACTTAAATTCATCTATACCATTATTTTATCATATATGTTTTAATGTAATCTTTCAGTCGTTTTCCAAACAAGTTACTTTATGACCTTTTCGACAAAATTAAGTTAATTTTTTTTTAACTTTTATGGTGGGTGTGGTGATTCTCCTCGATTATAACATAGTCAAAGCTTCCCTTAAAGTTTATAAGAATATTTTCAAAATAAATGGTTTCTTTTATAATTATGTAACTTTAATTTATTTGAAAAAAATAAAGTGATATTTCTCTCAAATAGCTTTGATTTCTTTTATGTCAACATCCTTTGATACATTCTATACTAGTTTGATGTCGATTCATTATGATACAAATATTCCATATTTGATTGAAGTATTTGCGATATGTTTGACTATGGATGTGTTATTTTTATACCGTTCATGGTTTATGGTTAAGGTATTGACATTTCTTATTCTAGTTTTAATATGAATGTTCATCTTATATTTCAACCTTTTCATATGAGGAATGTATTGTACTTAGTAAGTGATGGGTGGAGCCTACTATAGCTCCTCGATGCATCAGTAGGTCTCATGAGAAAACTAGACATTGAATTAGCCAATTCCTTTCCCAATTTGATATATGGTTTTGGCTGAGGCCTTAATCATTTATATACGTCTTGGCCGAGGCCTTTCCAAAATGTTTCAGAATGTCGGGCATTATACATTCCCTCATTATGAAAATAATATTAATGGTACATGTGGTCATTCTACTAGTAGAATACCCATTATTATGTTTTATTATGGTACTATTTACTCAGCTTATATTCTTACCCAAAAATTATTCATGTTTATTTTCGGTAAATCCTTAAGGTTTCAATTATTCACCATGATTAATATTTATGTTATCATTCACTGTATTTATTACCATTACAGAGAATTTGAGCTCAACCCTTTTGTTTGTTTCATTTTCCCTGGATATGAAGAAGTTAGTTATGAGTGTCTTGCAGGAAATATCTAGGTGGCTGGGATGTTTCCAATGGAATAAATTCGTGTTATATTTCTTATAAAGTTGTAAAGTTGAACATATGTATGAATATTGTTTCCAATAATAATAAACTGATCAATCTTTCGAGACATGATTTCCTTGTGATCATGCCAATGATATGTAATAATGCACCAACTCTGGGTAACTAGGGTCAGGCCATTACTCATATATACCATTAAATCATGACATAAGAATAAAACAAGGAATTATGGTAGACACAAAAACGTATATAATTATTTCCATGGTATGTAAGGAATCACTTCCAATGCCATCATATTAATCATAGACAATTTATGAACCAGATTCACACCCTACTCACACCCTATATTACTAAAAAGATTTTTACCTTCATTCCCATGATTTATTAGAGAACCGAGTTCACTCCTTCCAACAATATATTACTCAACCGAGTTCATTTATCATTCCATCTCTTTAATACTAAACAATTTTCATTTATCATTCGAACCATGCCTAAATAATGAGATATAAGTCATTACCCAATCCATTAGAGGGTGATATAGTTCCCACCCATCTTGTAATGAAACCATACATATATGTTCAAATAATTCAACATAAATCATATTAAAACCCATGAAATTAAATTGGAATAATAAAAATATAATCATATAAAAAACTGTGGAAAATGATACAAGTTTCATAATGATTTCTTTATAAGTATAACATGTGAAAAGAAGTGGGTTTCAAAATCAAATATCTCAAGAATAAGAAACAGGTGTCATAATCATCATTCCATCCAAACATAAACCATTAAATAAATAATATGAATGTATCCTTTGGATGATTTCCTCGAAGAGAATAAGTAACATCGTGAGATATCATCATAGAATGGAAATAACATAGAATTTTATTTTTAAAACATTTATTAAGGAAAATATCATTAATTCTTGGAAAAAAGATATTTAAAACACAAGACACTTATTAAACCCATTTTTTTAATATAAACTTGAAATCTTATTAATAAATAATTGGTAAACTTTTGGAAACTATTTTCGTTGAAAACATATAATAATAGAATGAAAATACTTTGAGAACAATTTTACAAAAAATAAACAAATAATGTTATTGAAAATGCATGGAAATGATTATCGTTGAAAATACTTTACCAACATATAAATAAGTATTGATGCCATTTTGGAAACTATTTTCCTGTAATACTTATAAAATAATCATAAAACAATTTTTAAAATTATTTTCCCTATTAACATACAAAATAAGGTTGAAAACCTTAAGAAAACATTTTACAAGAAAACATATGAACGAATAATGATAAAATTTTGGATTTTATTTTTAAAAAATACATTAAAATCATATAAATAAGGGTTTTAAATAATAAAAATTAATTTTAAAACATTAATCTTATTCAAAACCTTTTTCTTTAAAAATAGTTTTGAAAATATTTAATGGACTCATTGATAACCATATTTTTTTTGAAATACCATTTTCATTAACAAACACATTAAAAATAATGAATATTTAGAATATTAAGAAAGATTTTTCTTTTAAAAAATAATCTCTTTTTAATCATGTAAAATAAATTTCAAGGGAATATCGTTCATTATGACTTTTAAATTTGTACATGAGATATGAGGTAATAAGAGTAATCCATTTTTTCGTGGAAAAATATAATAAAATGACATGTTTGGAAATTGATAATTGTTTTCATTTTAAAAAATTGGTAAAAGATAAAAATACAAGAAATTAAATTAAATATTATAGTATAATAGTAGAATATATATTAAACCCCTTTTTAGAAAACATAATTTTGAAGGAGCACAGATTTATGACCGATGAGAGTAAATTTGGGATTACCTAAACAATTATCAACAATAATATATACCAGAGTTTACAAATGTTTCCAATACATTAATATATTATTAATAAACAAATTATAAGAATCTTCATGAATTTTCTTGATATATTGATCATTATAATTCATCAAAAAAATAATAATCACAACAAAATTCAATAAACTACGTGATAGTTTAAATAATATCTAACCATATTGTATCTTGGGATCATAATATCTATATAATTAAACTAAATTAAATGAAGTTAAAAATATCACTAAATGAATAATATTCAATATATAACTTGTAAAATAGACATATATACACCTAGAGAATAAATTTATGTGTATAATAAAACATGTGTCTTAATGAATGAAAAATGAAAAAAAATATTACCGATTTGGGTTCTTTTGAAACATTAACCTCATGAAATCAATATAAAAGATTATATATATAAATAGATATAAAATTGTCCATAATAAATATTGAATAAATCCATGGGTTGTATACACACCACATAAACTGAATGGGTGGTGAATAAATCATATATCTCACAAACATAAAGACTGAGACGAAATCCCCTGATCATGTGTCGTTACTATATTCATACTTAGACAAGAATTAAGTATGATACGTTTAAGCTTATTGTACATATTTTAAATAATAATGATATTTTATCTAATACCTTATATGGTTTTCTCAGGTTCTTATATTACCATCTTGTTAACAATCCTATGTCAATGTTTCACTTTGGGTAATATACACTTTGTTCTTCATGTGTGTCATAATTTGTTTGATATAAAGTACTTATACTTTTATCATGATGTCCAAAATGTTAAAAATGATATAAATTTTATTTATAAACATTATATTTGATTTATAATAATTTATAGAATATATTGATATGAAATGGAATTCCCTATTTAGGGAGACATTAAGTCTTATATACACATGAATGTTGTTTCCATTTTTATTATCGTATTGAATGAAAAAAACTAAAATGACATATAATAATCAATATATATGTATATATATAAATATAAATATATAATTATTAAATCATATATATTATATAAGTTAATTATACCCATCCTTAGTACATTTCATGTAGTGTGCGAAGAAATCACATCACATTGTGGGGGTGGTAGTCCAATCTTCTTGAAATGAAAATATCATATTTACATCAAATGGAAAGTAAAAATGAGTGTTTTTTAAAAAGAATAAAAAGGATTAAATAATTAATATATATAATATATATATATATACATATATTCCATTATAATGTTCACAATGAGAGGCAATAAAAGAAAAAATGAACAATCCTTATTTGGGGAGGTGGTAGTTTTTCGTACACGTAAACAATATGTTATGTAGACATTAGATTGATATGTGTATAGGTGTAGATTGAAAGAATAAAATAATAAAATTTTATAATATTTAATATAATTGTTTCTTTATAAAATCTAGTAATAATAATATTTTAGGGAGTGTATAATGAAAATAATAGAAATGAGTTTTTGGGAGGGTGTTACAACTTAATCTGGTAACTCCTTTTGGTTTGATCCAAATGGATTCCATAGATTGATTTATTGCCAAGTGGAGTTTCAATGGAGTAATATCGTTTTTTATGGAAGTGTTTTGGGATGATATTGGGAGAAACTAATTGGTTTTAGAGGTGTTAAAAATAGGGATATGAGGTGGCTTTAATAGGGAAGGGAAAGGGCACACTTTGCGTTTTAGAAAACAAGTTAGGTGTACCAACATTTTCACAAATTTTTTTATGAAAATAACAAAAATAAAAAATATGTGCTTAATTGAAAAATAATGGCCATTATATGGTTTTTGTACAATTTTATAGGTTTCATTGGATCTTAAATTTATTGTTTTATACTTTATTAACCCAATGTTTTTCAATATAGTTGAAATTAAATTTAATCACATTGAATAATATTTTATTTAAGAACTACATTATCTTTGATAGGAAATATATTTTATTATTATTCAAAATATGGAATCCATTTTTCTAAATTCGTAACCTAAAAGTGTTTGAAATTAATTTCAAAATAATCCCGCTAACATGCCGACACTATGTATTTATAAAGTTAAAAAATTATCTATGTCTACTATGTTTTTATACCCAATTTCAAAGTGATATTGATTCCAATTAGCTGAATTAGATTAATTTATATAAATATTATCTAATTTGGATTTGAAAACAAAATTAAAATATAATTTATCTTTTTAAATAAATTATATTTAAAATAAATTTTGAATTAAAATTCAATATCTTAAACTATTCATTAAAAAAAACTTTCAGAAAAATACTAAATATTTATCCAGACATAATTTTTTTTTATATTTAAAATAAAATTTTTATTTTTACATATTACATCTATAAATGTGTCAAAATAATATTTAAAATGGTTCATTATTAAAAGGTGATAAAACATCCATTATAAAAATACAACTATTAAGCATATTATTATGTTTGTTACTATTCTATGTTTATGAAATATATTGGATGAATATTAAAAAATTATTTAAAATATAAAAAATATATATTACATTAATATCACTAACTAGTTTTAATTAATTTAATTTATTATGGAAAAAATAATTTGGGTTATAAAAATAAAAATATATCCATTGTATTCAATTGGTTCATATATTCTCATATAAATTTACTTTGTAACCTATGAACTACTAGTATATATTTTTAAACCATATAATTTTTATAATATAGGTTTTAATAATAATTTAACATATATTTTATGTTTAATATATTGTTATTTTGAGTTCATGGTGTTTTATGTTACACTAGCCATCACAGAATGTCATTATTCCCTGTACCTCAAGCTAACCTCGATGTTCCATGTAAATAAAGATAAAATTTATTTTGAATTTATTTTACAATTAACTTGGTTTTATGTATAAAACAATCATAACATAGTACTATATTTTAATATAATATATTTTTATTATTTCATGAAATTCCATATGTCAAAATATAAATAATTTCACAAAAATATTTCACAAAATCTCTAGGAGATACACGCCTCCCATCAACATGGAAAACCCTATTACTCAATATAAAAAGTGAATCAGTGCATGAAATGTGTATAGTTATTAAATGCCTAATTTGATGTAATAAGGTCCCATCACTAAAAAAAGTATATCACATGAGAAAATCTATTTTTCATATGTCAGATCACACTTTTAGTAATTGTTTTTGTTCACTATTCCATCACTTGTAGGAGTCTCCAAGAGTTAGGGTGGAGGCAAGGTCTCAATTTGAAACATGAGGTCTCGAACTACTGGTCTAGTAAGAAAATATTGTATTGTTATTATGTGAATTATAACTTCCACAAACATAAAAATGTCTTATATCACACCTCTAATCATTTATAGAGCCTCTAGACTAAAAGTTTATATAGCCAGCAGCATTGGACATCCCGGTACATACTGTTGTATCTTCATAGGAGGCCCATCAACTATCTCTCGATTAGTTTAATAAAGGTCCAAAAAATATCTTCTTAGTGTATCAAACCATCACAAGAGTATTTATTCCTCCTTCAAGGCTAACTATAACTATACAAAGAGCCTTAAACTACACCCCCATAGCCTTAACATCACAACCTGAATTGTCTAACAGTTCTCTTACCTTGAATAGTTGTTTGACATTATATTTCAAAACTACCGTCCCCAATTTTCCCACTTATATAACCAATTTCCTATATCCTATCAGCCTATAGTCTCTCTATATCCCGAGAATTCTATAGAACCCCATTATTAGTATGAATTCCAATAGGTTTCACACTATCTCGAATGTATCTATATAGACCACTCTTAATTTTCTGTGAATAAAAAAATGTATCCTAAAAAATATTAACTGTGTATCATGTGAGGTTGGTAATATTTCAAGAGTACTAATTCATAGTAATGTTTCAATGTTATAGCTATAAAACTCATTGATGTTAATTGATTGCAATGTAGCTAGATATTACTCCTCCTAAAAGGTATTCTCATTCTCTATCCATGAAGGAGTCTCCACATTGTATGATTGAACCATAAGGCTCCACAAATACATTGAGAAACCATAGAAAAGGCTCACCACCAAGATCACCATATCTTATATAGGTTCTCTGATAAGATTAATAAAACACAAAATTGCCTTGATTCAATCATCTGTTTTCTATGGTTCAAGATCACACTTAAACCTACGGGGTCACTACTATTTAATCTCATGAAGTGTGATCTATGTGGGCACCCCATATATTGAGAATCGTGATACTGTATTATACTATATGTGTAAGGAAACTATTTTTTCCTTAAAACAAATTGAAATATATCTATGAATTTTATTAGAGATAGGTTTTGAGATGGTTTGAGTTTCTAGGCACTATTGTTCCAAAAATTACATTTATAAAAGTATTAAATATATTTAATATCACATGCCTATGAATGTGATCATAAATAATATTTTACATCCAAAATGGAGTATTGAATATAAAATCTATGATCAATTTTCTATTTGGAGTAGGATTTTTATCATATGTTCTCCTTTACCTTGGTCAGCATAGGATATTTTTTTAATGTGGTCATTTAAAGGTACGTTTTATGGATTAATTAATTAATTAATTTACATAAAAATATCATTATATTTATATTCTATTATGAAGACTCCATACGGTTATCCATATAACCATGCCATATTTTAGAAAAGGATTACACTATTTTTCATTGATAAATCAAGATCCCTTTATGATTAACATTCATATCATGGTTAATTGAAGAATGATGAATGCAACAAATCATCCCCATCATTACTGACCTTGATCATAAAAAATGATCAATCAAATATCAATGTAAAAATCATAATATATTGTTTTCCCCCAAATATTTAAATGATCTATCATGATCAAACCATTATCTTTTGATCTGAGTTGAATTTGATTCTTTTCATGAGTGAGTGAATAAAGGTAAATGATTATTTCAATTTATCATTGATAATTCCAAGATACTCTAAAATTATATCCTCATTTTATAAAAATTTCCCAGTAATTCATGTCAATTGTTTTCACCATTGTTATTGTGTTATTTCTGACATTTAATTTTTATGTTCTTCATCAGTAGACTGTGGTTATATGGTTAAAAATTTCATGTGAGGTTGAATCATGATCAAGACCATGAATTCATAGAGTATTCACATGAGATATCTAGTTTTATGATCTACGGATAGATTGGGATGAATCATAAGATGAATGTGATGGGTTTATGTTTCTAATAATATAAAGTAGTGATAGTGGATGAATGTGAGATTCATAAAATCATTATAGATTCATAATGTTGAGCCATATTCAATTTATGTATCAATGTAAGGCTAAAATTGAGGGATGGAGATGATTTCCACCATATACCAAGTGTCAAACAAATGATATTTTAAAGGTTGGAATGGATTTAGTGATTATCTATAAGATCTAGAATTATGTGAAAAACAAGAATACACGACATATAGCATGGTGAACAAAAGTCATCTAGTGACCCCATAATGGTGGAATGGTTTTCTAGGTGAGTTAAATATCACATTCTTTGTGTAACCCCCACACATCACATGACCAAGTTATAGTGGCATGTTTTTTACTCTCATCGTACATGGGAATATATACTGATAGGAGAGACATTGAGTATTATTATGTGGACAGAGTACATAAGAACTACTATATTTACCCAGACATGACTTGATGGAAACTATAATGTCCAAGAGAACACATCATGGACCTTAGTGTGTGGTAAAAAGTCATATAGTACCTTACATGTTGTGTGGTGAAACATTCCTAGGGGGACTTGTGCTCGACAGGATAGGGCCAGACACTAGAGTGAGACCAAAAACCTTGTGGGACCATAACATGTTGTATGCTTTGTTCTTAGGAATATTCTACCCCTTATATGTCATTAATTTTAAAGGATATTTTAGACCATCAGTAGCTTATAGTGGGTGTTTTTTTATATATTATGATTTTTCCATTATAGTGGAATTTGATATATGAGATCAGATGAAATGTGCTTAAATATTTAATATGAGATGCTTTATGATGAAAATAACTATATTGGATCATTATAGTGGAACTATTCTACCATGAAAGATCAGGGGTCCTCTATCCGTAGTGTGGAACCCTCCAACTCAGTTAGGGAAATTTCCTTCTTTCAACATAGTGGAAAACACCATCAAGGGTAGGTCATGTGAACTATATCCTTAGAGTGGAACCATTATACTATGATAGGGAAGGGGTCCTCTATCCACTGAGTGGAGCCCTCCTACTGGGACAAGGCATTAGTTCTCAATATGTAACACCCTGAGATTTTGAAAAATAATTTTTTTAAAATTAATTTAGTCTTTTAATCTTTTATATTTTAATAAAAATTGGAAATAATATTTTAATATTAAATCAACATGTAAAACATTCCTTTCACTTGGAACCAACATGGATTATGCTACACTAAATAATTACGTGTCGTACATTACACACAACACCAAGTTTCTACGCAGAACCATTTTATTGTTATAATTATTTAAATTATATAATTATAACAATGTTCTTAAAATAATTAATATTAATAGTAATAACTACTTATGAAATAGTTTTTATAGTGGTTTTATGGAAAAAATTGTATTGATAATGAAAGATATAATTTTTTCCAATGTTTTTATATGTTTAAAAATAATGTTTCCTAAAATGAGCTACTTTTAATGTCCCCTAGTTAAAAATAATAAAATAACTTTTACACACATTTATTAATTTAATTTGAAAAAATAAAGATTATTTTTCAATTTATAATGTGAATATTATTTTAGAGTTAAATTTTGAGATTTTTTTAAGAAACATTATTATCAGATGAATAGTGAAAAATACCCATTTTTAATTCAAAACTACATTACTGTATAATTTATTTATAAGGAGAAATTATTTTTAAATATGTATTAAAATTTAAATTGGTTCATATTTTTATCAAAGTCCTAATTTATGTCATAAGAAACTATTTTAATATGTAATTTGGTATAAAAATGTAGAAACTGTATGTACGATTTTACTTTTAAACCCCATCGTCGTCCCATTAATGAGATAAATTTTAGATCAATTTAAACGAATACTATTTTTTTGAATTTGTAAAAATGGGTTACATATTTGGAATAAATCTAATTTATAATTTATAATATGGTCAACTTATTCTTAGATAAAAAATATTAGTAATGTGAGAAAAATTAATTTCAATGGTTAAGTGAAAAATTAGATTAATAAAGTACTAAACCATTATTTATATTCCCAAAACACCTAGAAACGTGTCAAAGACCCATTTGATGGACATGATTCAGAAATTAACATTACATTATTGAGTTTTTATGGGATTTTATGAATTTTTATGTAAAAACATGGGTACACCTAAGTTGTTTAAAAAAAATACAAGTGTATCCTTTCCATTCTCAATAAAAGTCCACCACTTATCACTTTTTCATAACACCACTAAAACCACATAGATTTAGGCAAGATCTATCCAATTAAATTTCTAAAATACTTAAATTCCTCTTTGAAGAATCCCTTTTTTTCTAACTACACACAAGGAATTATTTTTGGCACAAACCTAAAGAAGATACCCAATTTAGAGCTAACATCCAGTCTCATGCTCCTAACATTTTTTTATTTCCAGTCCCCCTCCCCTATATTTATTACGTGATTTTATAAAAAAACCTGTATAATAAATATTATAGTATTTTTTTGTGTTAACTTATCTACCAAAACTTACAAAAAAACTCTGTCTAATGTTTATGAAACATATTATTTATGTGTACGAAAAACTATAGCCTCATAATATAATGATTGTACATTTTTCCATTACCACCTCTCATAGTGTAAATTATAATTAACCCTATATTTATATATGTTATATATTATAATTATTATTCCATTATGTTTTTTTAATAATTTTAGGCCAAATATCATTATACATTCAACATTGGGTAAATATGATAATTTCGTCTGAGGAAGTGTGGACTACCACCCCCTCAATGACATGTGATCCATTAACAGACTACATGAAAAGTATCAAGGATTATTTTTTTTGAAATTAGAAGATATATATGAAATTATAATTCTACTAAAAATAATATATATATATATATATATAATTTTCTTTCCTATATTTAATTTGGCAATAAAAATAAAACCATGTTCATGTGTACGTTCGACTTAATGTATCCAAGAACAATGTATTCCATTTCATACTTCCATATTTGGTAGATTATTATAATTGTAATATAATGAATATACATGACATTTATATACTAGTTTAAATTATGGAAATCATGAAATAAATATATGGTCTAAATTTATGAAAAATTATGAAAAATGTGGTGAATAAAGAAAATATTAGCAGAAGTAAAACCTAAATATAGTACTGTTAACATGTGGGTAATATAATTACATAATAAAACATTATATATTATTAGATATAATAATATGTTTCTATTAAATATTTATAATAAATTTATATTTTTTATAAATTTGGTTAGTATGAGTATGAAGAGAGTCGACACACGAGGTAAGGATATTTCATCTCACTTTTTATTTCTGTAAGATACATTCCATGTTCACGAAACATTCCTTTTTCATGCAGTCTATACTACCAATGGTTTTTTTGTGTTTTTCTTATTATTAAATTTATGGGAAATTACATATCCATATCATTCATTCATTGGTTTTATCATTCCAAATTTACCAAATTGGTAATATATTTTTCTCTTAATTTATATTATTTGAGATTCATGCTAGGTCACGAACCTATATTTTTAAATGATGTGTAAACAATACATTGAAATTTTATATCATGAACATTCTTCTATTCATTATATTTTTAACTTCAATTAATTTATCTTTATTAAATGGGGATTATGTTTCAATGTTATGAAATTATAAGTGGTTATTGAAACAATCTCATCTTTCTTTGAGATTGCTTATGATTATGCTTACATTAATGAAATCCTATAATCCTTATCTCAAGAAAATTCTTGGATTTTCTTATCCTCTAGTTACTTATTATATATTCATGTATTTTTAAAAATTTTATACTCATTGCTACATGATATTATTTAAAATATCTTTTATTAAATCCATATATAACCCACTATTCGTTTTGAAATCTATGATCCTTTTAAACCATGTGTTCTAAAAATAGATTCCAGGAATATTGTACTATTCATCTATAATATTTTTTTTAAAAATCCCATTTTGAATTTTACCAATGTTTTCAAATGAATCTTATTATCATTTTTGGAACAAGAAATTTCCATATACATTTACCATGTAAAAGGAATGTTCTTCTTACATTATACAGAATGTAAAAATTTACTTTCTATAATTTCTATGAAGAATCTTTTGAATGTTTAATATGTTATTTCATAAGAATTTGTTTTTTAAATAATTTTAAAATAAATGGTTTTCAAATAGTTTTAATGATTTCATTAAATGCGTTCAAATTATATTTGACAAAAAGTTCATCTCCAATGTTTTTATGATTAATTTATAATAAATTAAGGTAAATAGTTTTTAAAATTATTTAAATGTTCCTTTTATATGTTTTCAATGGAATTAGTTTTTTAAATGTATTAATTATTCATTTATAAGTTCTCAATGATAATGGGGATCCAAATTATTTCAATCCTTATTTATAAGTTTACAATGTTTTTATAATTAATTTTTTTTCAAAACATTTTCAAGATGATTTTGTATATTTTCAAGGAAAAACGTTTTCCATATGAATTCATATATTCTTTAGAAGTTTTCAAGGTATTTTATAATTAAATTATTTTGAGATGGTTTTATGTATTACAAATTTTTTTCTAAATAATAAATGATATTTTCATCAAGAAATGTTTTTGAAAGATAATTGAAAACAAATTTTATAAAGAATGACATATTTTGATGATACACATTCCTTACAAGAAAATGATCTCATGGTTCTGTTCATTTTCGTTCCTTGAACAGGTTGTGCTTGATGTCATGGTCTATATAAAAACCATTTATCATTCATTGGTTACATGTTTATGTAATTAATTTCTCTTTCACGAGATATTCTTTTGATTAATTGATTGTGATATTTAAATATCTTTATTGGTTCTGATATGATTACATGTTCATGATACCTATTTAATTTCATGGGAAATTATATTATTGTTTATTATATTTTGGAACATCTATGAATGGTTTAATTATGTTATGGGTGGGGCCAATATCTCCCTTTAATTATTTCTATAAATATTTATATTGTTGGATATAAACATGGATGGAATGAGAACAAAAATCAGTTCTATATTTCAATGATGGAATGAGAAATGAACTCAGTTTAGTTGTATAGGGTTGGAAAAAGGAGTGAATGTGGTTCGATGATACATGTATGGAATGAGGTGTGAACCCTATTCAGTATAGGTATTTTTCCACTAAGATTTTCATGGAAGTGATTGCATGACTACTATGGAAATAATAATATATACTTTTTTGTCTTCCTTAATTACATGTTTTATTATTATGTTATGATTTCATGTATTATGTTGTTTAGTTCCATAGGATTCATATATTATGATCAACCATTCATTGTGCCATGATTCATGTTAACAATGTTTGTATGCATGGTGTAATTATCTATTTTAATGAACATGTTCTCATACCCTTGTCTTCATGATTATGATTATGTATATTTGTTTCTTACATTTACTGAGTATCTAAGATCACCCTATCTTATGTTCTTTTATACTATTTTATGAAGATAATTATTATGTTTTTTGTGTATCAGAATGATTATAGTAATTATGGACCCAATGCAAGATGATGTAGCTCATTTACGTACCAGTGCTATTGTTTCTGTGTTTCCAAATGCACTTGAATAGTATGGTCTTTGGTCATCTGTCTGTATAATTTATTTGGTTTTCCAAAAATCCTATGTAATTTTAATGTATGAAACAAGGGGGTCAGTATAAAATTCAATGAGTTTTACCATCCTATTAGTATAGAAAATATATCCTCTACCCATTGTGTGCCCCCTATTGGGCTAGGTTGTGGGTCACCTATCTACATACTGAGTATAACCTTCCTCCACATTCAGGGCATGTGTCTGCTACCTATAGTGTGTAACCCTCCCGCTAGGACTAGACACAGGTCCTCTACCTAATAAGTGGTTCCCTCTTAATGTAACATTATATGGATCCTCTATCCTTAGACTATATACCCTCATGTATGTGGATTAGTAGAGTGGTGTGTATTTACATGGTTACTTATTCGGATAGATACATGAGATTCTGGTCCTCGATGATTGACACCTTTGGAACTATTAGATGAATCCTTTCCTGGGATTAGGCTATGAGATGAAGATCCTATTTCTCTCTTGTCTAGGTTTATTATCTGAATATATATATATACATATATATTATTGGATTTAATTTCTATATTTATATGGGTTAATCTATCTATATCTATCATGTTCCCTATTTCACCCCCTATAGCTTTAGGAAATTCTAAATGGTATGTATATAATCACTTATACATGGGATTTTTTATCACATTTTATATATTATATTGACGATGAACAATTCAGTGATGATTGTTGAAGAATATTAGGGAAACCAAATTGAATTTGACAGTGTATGGTGGTCGGAGCCTAGTGATATGGATCCAACCTATCGTAGAATTTAATTTCCCAATTATATTTAGTTTTTTAAATATGTGTGGTTGGATATTTATTTTTCCTCATACTTTTCATATTAATTTGTAGTAAACATATTTTTTCCTAGAGATTTTTACAAGCATGATTGATACACAAAATGTTACATTGTTCTATATTTATCCCTACACACTTTTAAAAGAATATATTTTGGTGCATGGATATATGTGTAGTAAAAAAATACCCCCCATATTTTTTATTCTTTTCATTGTATTATTTCATCCCCTATCCTATAGAGGTGGTCCAAGAGTAGTTATGTATCATCCATCTGCAGACTAGGTGAGTCCCCATGGGTTAGGTCATGACATATTTTTATGAGAGCCAATTTCATTCCATGGGATGTTTTCTTAGTTCCCCCTCAAGAATATGTTTTTAGAAGTATGGTAAATAGTGTCAAAGATTCATGATTATATCTTTCAAGCTAGTGATCCAAGTGTTTATGTGACATCTGACATATCCATACATCATGATACTGACCACATGCCTATTTACTAGCAATACTGAGACAATGGTTTCTAGGAACCTTAGAACATGAATTGTATATGGTTGACTATTTTAAATTTCCTTCTTGATCCATCTCCAAATTATATATCATCATCTTAATATTGTACATATTGATTAGATTTTGAGGATGACTCAATGATGACAACAAGCTAGTTTACATATTAAGGATCATCACAACAATTTGATGAGTGATGATGTATCAATTTTGGGGCCATAATGAAAGATATTGATTCTTTGTAGTTAGTTGTAGGAACAATAACCCATTTAGAAGAATATTATACCCATATATTAGGTTAGAAATTTGATCAAGATTATGACATTCATTGATTTCCAGCACCAGAGGCCAGTGAGGTTCCACAGTGAGACAGATCTCTATACAATGAAATATTGGCTAGAGTTTCTGATCCTAGAATTTAAAAATATTTAGACCCTGGTAGATTATATGGTTGGATGGTAGAAATTATTTTCTATAATGAATATGGGAAATATTTGAGCATAGTTATGCAGACATATGATGAGTTTTAACTATCATTTTCTAACTTCAATCATTTTTTTCTGGCATAGTATTACCCTCTATGATAGTGCTCTATTTTGAATCAATAGCATATTGATTTGCAGTAGGGAGGGATGAAATTTTATGAGTATGTTGTGACATTCAATAACTATACATTGTACTCCCTCAACATGATTGATGATGACTACATCCAGGTGCATGAAGTTTGAGTGGTTGTCCACAATGATATTTTTGGTAGTGTTGTACCACTATGTATTCCAATATATTATGAAGTGTTAGAGAGGGAACTATATATTGCGATATTACTTTCTATGTATTTCTATGTATCTGAAGCTGGATGTGGATGTCATAAGGATGTGTCATCTGTAGCACCAAACAACCCCCAGTTAGAATGATCTCAGCCCATGAGATCTTATCCTTACTAGAATCATACACATGGTCATTTTGACCAACAACAATATAGAGGAATATATCATCCTATAGAGGTTATATTTTATACCTGGTATGTTAAAAGTCAATTGGTACATGACTTCTTATACTATACTATTGTTAATTATAGGAATATAGCGGATGGACTACCACGGTAGAGGAAGTACCATGATCATGGATCTCCCTGGTGAGGGGAGGGTGACCAATAAGGAAACATAAACAGTAGAGGAGAAAATATGGATCTAGTAGGAAGAGTATTGGATGGTATATGATGTAATGAGATCCTTCCACTAACACATATTGGTATGCCACACCATTATGTGGGATTTGGTAGTTGGGGCTGTGGGAAGATGCAAACTATGGATTCATATGACATGATAGCTCACGATATTATTACTGGTTAGATATATGTTTATATAATATTGATTTAGTACTAGTATAAAAGGTTTTGATTCATTACTTAATATAATTAATATTTGTTCCATAGATAGAGCTCCCAATTTTGACTATCCAAAACAATGATTTCTTATGGTTCCTACGAGGAACACTTCTTCAATATATTTTATCTGCCGACAATTTAAGATATATTGTGGTGGTCAAATTTTCTCATATGGCATATTGTTCATTAGAATGATCCGTAATTTTATATTTTATATAGAATATCTTTTATGGTACAATCCTTGATTTATTTTCGCCATAGATTATTCAGATTCTTTCTAGCTTATGGGATGTGGTTCTTTTATGTGGGGGATAGAGATCTCATAAAAGTGCATTTTTCTCTTGTGAGAAAAAGGTTCAACCCAACATGCATTAGTTGGAAATTTTATCCCTTAGTGTAATATTATCTTTAGCAATAAGGATTCTATGAATCATGGAGGATTTTTTAGATTTCTTCCTAGAGGACATTTCTGGAATACCTTTGTGATGTGAGCATATATATTGTATCAAATTTCCTCATGGGGATACTTTGATATCTTTTCCAGAAGATCATATAGATCCTACCGTTACTTGGGATCTATAGTTATAGTTTGAGGACCTTCGAGTTTAGGATTTCGTCAAACCTAATATTCCCCCTAGTCAGATCTAATGTTGTTCAGAAAAAGAAAAGGAATGTGTGATCTTGTGACTATGTATTTATGTTCATCGCCTGAATCGGGTCACTATGATAAAAAATCACTCAATATGGAGGATTTATGTCCTCTTATGTTAGTTTTGAGGAGTTAGATTTTTCCCAAGGAACGATCCCATGTACGAAAAACACTATATGATACTTTAAAAGGATAATTTTTTATTGATGGAATTATAAGGCTTCCATGGAAACTATGATTTCATGGTGATGAATATTAGTGAGAAAAAATCCATTATTTCATTATGGATTTGATGAAATTGATCTTTCATCCATATATTGACTGATATGTCTTTTCCCTAATTAATTACATACTGATATATTAAGGGTTATAGAAGCTATATAGAGAGAAAATGTGGATGGAAATAGGATTACATTGGGTGTAGTAGCATTATGTTAAGCTCTTGAAGTGATAATAATGGACCCCTGTGGTTCACCTTTTTAGTAATTTCATTTTTGATTATGCATTAGACGTGGATCTAGTTAAAATTGATTTAATTATCTAATGGGATACACCCAAGAATTGTTCAATGGTGAGAATTATTATTGGCATGTGGGTGGGGGACTACAATAGGTTTGTGGAAGAATAAAATAGTATTTTAACCCCTTTAATTCAAAAATGTGACGGAGGAAACAAATTACCTTGATTGAGAAATGAAAGAGTTCCTTTGAGAAGTTCGGGATGAGGATGATGGGTTATCCGATTATTATACAAGAGGTGGAGGGTGTTGAGTATGTAGATTATAATGCTTCTTTTTTATGTAGTCTTGAAAACATGTTGATGGAAATATAGGTAGTGATATTAAATGGATTGATGAAATTGAGATTCCATGAGAATAACTGAGGAACTCATGTCCTAGAGTTAGATGTGGTGGAATTTTCTTTGAGGATGTGTTAACAATATCTTTTGGGAGAGGGAATCTTTGTTTAATCATAACATTAGACACATAGGTACATCATCTCATAGAGATACCTAAACATGAGAAAGATTCACTAGTTGGAGTTACTACCGACCTATAAATTTGAGATAGTGTATATTAATATAAAGGTAAACATGGTGGTAGATTCCCTTATGAATAAGTACCATTACATCATGGTAGAAGAGGAATATGTATATATATTATATGTACCTGACTCGGGTAGATAAGTATTATAATGATTTTCTATAGACAATGGGTTTGAGACATTTTCTCTATAAGCGTGTCCGGGAGGATCAGTTGGGAGATATCAGTAATGAGTTCCTATGTGAATATATATTCCTAATAGATTCACCATATGGGGCTTATGAATGAGGGAATCATATAATACATTCATATGGATGGATTTTTGTCCCGATCGCCATGTGATATGAGTTGATGAGGGAGTTTCACCATTCTCTATTGGTTATACAACCAGATGTGGGGAAGATTTACCAATACTTTAGTGATAGTTTTGGTGGTATTCCATGAGGTAATGAATGGATGAGTCCGTGTCTCAGTACATCACATTTTAGTAGGTGAAGGGTTATCACCATGTTTAGAAATGTTTACTAAAACATCTTGAGATCCCATAGTGGATATGGGAAGATATATCCATGGAAATTATGTTAGTGCTTCTATAGAATGTGAGAAGCAAGGAAACGATATGGGTGGTGCACATCATTTCTATTAGGGATCAGAGTTCGAGAGAGGGTTTGGGATAGAAGTATATTTGGGATACCATCCGCATCATGTGGTTCTATTGAATATTTCATCAAATGTGATGTTTCATTTACATAACTACTGTGGATAGGCCAATCATAGTAATTTAGGATATAGATGAGGATGAGTACAACCTATCACTCCAAAATATATGCTTATACAAAGAAAAATATCTTTGTATTAGAGTTAATACCTATGGATTACATGTTAGACATTCTCTGCAGTATTGAGGATCCATTACCCCTGGTGAAGTTCTCATATAATGACAACTATCACTCTATTATCAACCTAACACGTTTTGAGACCTTATATGGTAGACCCTAAAGGTCACACATATACTGGCCTATTATTAGTGATGAATCTTTTATTATGTTGGAGATGGTGCAATAGATGATCAAGATGGTCCAGGTAAGCAAAAAGAAGAAATAAATAGTTCCAAAGGAGCATAAATCATATGCATATTGATTTTATAGGAAATTAAATTTCAATAAAGGATACCATGGTTTTATAAGAGTATCCCCATAAAGATAATTGTAGAGATTCAGCCATGTATTCAGGATATCTCAAACATTCATCGAGATGTTAGAGATATTATTGAGGATTAGTGATGTTGTTAACTGCCATTCCTTACCCCAAAAGTTGGAATACGTGCAATATGTGTTCCCCATTTCATACCTAATGAGATACTTGCAAAATAACACACATGTAATCAGATGGGGATATATGGAAATTGAGGATGGATCCACCATCACCGGGAACACAATGAATGTTTATGAAAACAAGGGGAGGATCATGAATGGGTGAAACATTCAATTAATTCATGGGCTGTGGTATAATTGCAGAATGTAAGAGAGATCCTGGTATTTGGAGATCTATATACAGAATCTGTATCCCCACATTTTAGCATAGTTTTTTCTTCATTATGATAAAAATACAGAAATACTGTATATTTTGAATACCATATTTGTTCATGGTAAGACATTGAAATATATGATGGAAAATTTATAGATTCAGGTGCCAATATGACATGCCATTCTAATGAAAAGTGTGCCCTGAGTTAGTTTTATAATCATAATAAATATATTATATATCATCCATTCATGGTTTTTCAAAAATATTATGAAATTTCATCTGAAGAGTCTTGAATCAAAAATTTGATCACATGGTTAAATCTATATCATATCATTTACCCTAGCCATGACCTAAAGTAGGTAGATAGAAGATGATCAGCTAAACCCACTGTTGGAAAGTACATTTAATTGATTAGTTAAAAAATTAATTTCATTAATTCATTAAATAAACCATGATGTATTCCCTATATATATATATATGAAACTATGAACATACTTCAGTGATATAAACATAAAAATATGACTATATAGAGGAGGATTAAACCATTATTCATTAACAAATAATGATCATACGAAGACCGCCTTCTAGGTCCATGTCAATTGAGTCCCATCCAAATAAATAGATATTCTGCATCGTTAGTGAACATATTGTTCACCAATTATCATTCTAGTCTCATGATATGACTCATTAATTTTTTATCTCCTTTAAATTTAAATTATTGAGCTTTATCAAACCTGTTATCCTATGTTCTGTGTTGAATTTGTAACATTTCATGAGCCTGTGAATCAAAATGAATTATTATTTCAGTTTATCATTTATTATACCATGATTACCACCTTGTAAATATGAAATATATTTTTATTTTACAATAATTGTTTTCAAATTATTGTTGTACCATCATGTCTTTCCTCCCCCCCCCCCCCGACGTTATCTGTGCTCCTCTCCATTGCCTAATGGGGTTATAGTTTGACATTGTAGGGTGGGTTTGAGTGAAAAACCTAGATTTATATAAGAAATATTGTATATGAACAAAGGAACAATGGTGAAGAATTGAGATATTCATGTGATGGATTCATGGATATAGAAATCATAATTAAAAATTGATGCAGACAGAGAGTTCTGTCAGAGTGTGCGGGATTTATACGGGGGATCCTGATTCTGATTTCTTTCCAATAGAGGGATGGAATTGATGGATGGAGGTTTTTCCAACCACATTTAGGTGGAAAATAGTGTATATTATTGTGGTGGGTGTGGATTTATGATGTGTAATAAATATATGAAATTCTATTTAAACCCTAACTACTTCACGTGTATACTGATGAACACATGTCCTATGGGGACCCATCTACGGTGGATAGAGATTCTGAGTGAGGTAAATACCACACAATATGTGGAACTACCACATTCCATGTGACCCAATGTTATTGAAAATACATGTCTTATGGGTTTAAATGAACTTAATCATGGGTAGGATACATGTTGTGTACATGAACATGGAAAGAGTACATCATCATGACTTGATTTTCACAGTTATATCCCATAGGACATGAGTATAGCTAGGAGAACGCAACCAACCCTAGGTGTACAAGACATGTTTCATAATACCCTTACATGTCATGTATTATTACATAGATATAGGTGCATGTGATATATAATACCCAAATAGAAAAAATAGTGGGAACACATGACATGTGTTCCCCCTAATATGTCTTATATTTTCTTCTCAAAAATATTATACCCCTCTTATCTTCTTCCTAAGGCCTCTAATTTGGAGATCCATGTTGCCTATCTTGATTGTTTTCCCATGTAGAATCTGATGGTGGAATTCATAGTGGAGATTGATATATGATGCAATACATTCTAAGCACGAGGATTCCTCAAGAAATAATCAATAACGGTAGTGAGTAGACATGATCATTAGAGTGGAACCCTCCTTTAAGGATAGAGAAAGGGTCCTATATCCATAGATTATATCCCTCCCTCTAGGACAAGGCATATGTCCTCTATCAATAAAGGGGAACCCTCCAGTTGGGATAAGGTATTGGTCCTCATTCCACACTGTGTAATCCTCTTTATAAGATAGAGAATGGGAAACTTATCGATAGAGTGGAACCCTATTACCTGGTTAAATCATTGTTCCTATATCTATATAGTGGAACCCCCAAATATAATAGTGTGTGGATACCCAATATAACTTTGGAGTGGAACCCTCTAGTGAAATCATGGAATAAATCCTATATTTAAAGAGTGGAACCCTTTTACTGAAACATGGCATGGGTCCTCTACCAATTGATAGGAACCCTATATATGTACCAGGGTATGGGTCCTCTATAATGTGATTATGTCTCGTCGACTATGTGACATAGTGGTGAGGTGTATCTCGACATGTTTACTTCCACATATAGATACATGATATTTTATGCATCGATGATGGATAAAATTGGAACTATTGGAATACACCTTTCTAAGGGATGGTTTATGAGATAGATATCTCCTTCATCTCTCAAATGGGTTTATTTTTTGAGAATATATAAATATCTAATAGTTTATTTTGATTCTAACATGTTATGGGTGGAGATATCTACTTTTTTTATGTATCCAATTACTCAGATTCTTTTTTATGATTTCTTTACTTTTAATAAATATACTAACAATTATTTGAGCTTTTCTCACACGTCTCATGTCTCATACAGAAGATAAATGGGTAATCTTTAATTATAGTTGATCATAGAGGATTCTCATGTTCATTTAATTTCATATAGAGGTCGGGGATTAATTATATTGAGCGGTTCTCTCTTATTATTTACATTTACATTTATTTTTAGGTAGGGACATATTTCTTTTGGGAATGTATTTTTCACCTTTACATTTCATATTATGTTGTTGTAATATTGTTTCCCATATATGTTGTTTCACATATGATTGATACTCTAAATTTAAAATTGTTTTAAATTAATTCCTAAACAATTCTGTATGGAGAGGGTTATTTGAATTTATATAGGTATAATAAGAAAATTCCTCCCATAATAGTTATGAATTATGAATCCTGTCTCCCACCCCGACCTATGAAGTTAGTATTGGGGTGGTTGTGTCTCAGCGGTCTATAGGATATGCTGGCCGCTATGGGTTAGGTCATGACCTGATAGGTAAAGGTATGGATGAAAACTAAATAAGGACACTACCTCTTGATCATGTCCCTATATCGGATCCTCATCACTTAGGGGATCATCATTTCAATCCTATTGTTGAATCCTAGATGAAAATCATCATCGAGGAATTGAAAAATTGAAATTATTTTCCATGGATAATAGTTATTTGTGGGGAGATGACTCAATATGTACATGGAACACAACCAATTCATATATGAATCTTATACAAATGTTTTCTATTTTAGTCAATGTGTACATCTACCGAGTCCGATAGAAGGATATGAAGTCCTAGTTTATGGATACATAGACTGTCACACAATTACTATAGTCCTTATCATAAAATATGAACTTGAAACAACTAACATTATTTATAAAATTTCAAAACATATCTCATAGAAAAACAAAACAGTAAAATCCAGTCTTCAGATGAAACATTCTCATAACCCACTCTAACATAACACGATACATATAGGCCATCATGGCCAGTGATAAGATTATTTTAACTATCCTAATACTAAATCAAATAGTCTAAGGGAAATTAACTAGTGAATATAGCCATAATAGTCACATGGGTGGCCTTATCCTATGGGACTTTTATGAAAAAATATATATTTTAACCTATAAAATTATAAAATGTAAAATAAAACTGATACTGGATGCATGAAAACTTATAAATATTACAATCATCTTTTGATAGAAATACTGGAGATCCAAAAGGAAGAAATTAAGACCCACCAAAACTCTAAGGATGTATCACTTGGTAGTAATAGGGGAATACAACAAAATGAGACAATTGGAATGATCCAGGGTGTGTCTTGTGAAATTTATGCTCTATATTCTCATTGTTCACTGAGGAATGTGTCGAAAATCATATAGTATTCAAAATTAAGGATATTTGGTAAAAGAACCCATACAGGGGTTAGTATAATAGAACCTAGTATGAAATGTTGAAATAACTAAGAATAAATAATGATGATTATGCTACCAATCAAAGGTTATGAAAATCATAATATGAGGTATATAATAAAACACCCTGATATACTCAAGGGCGACACTAATTATCATGGTATTGTCAAAACCACATTGCTCATCTCAAGTTTTACTCGAGAGTCTACAGTCAAACTCGCTCGAAAGAACTCGCTCTTTTATTCTGATAACACTGATGGCTTACATGCGGGTTATAATTCTCAGTGGGTTTCTCCTTAAGGAAATAAAAACTACATGTTAAAAGAAATAAATACTTAAATGGTGATCACATCAAGTGATGTGGGGCATACCAAGAAACCAATATTGATTTGCCCTCTATGTCACAGATTGACACCCATGTACTGGTAGTAACACCTAATCTGAGAACCCCATATAGTAACAAATAAGACAATGTATCACATCTCAGACCAAGGGGAAGGGGATTCCTGAAAATAAATCCATTACAAATATCTTAAATTGGATCATAATCATTTTTTAAGGATGTATTTCTAATCTATACCCTCATATAGATGGACTGAGGGACCAAACCCTGATGAAATAGATCCATGATAAAGAATGAAATATCCTTATACCTCCCAAAAAACATACAAAACTTGTTACAGTTCAACACCACATGTAGTGCTGATCTTGGGTCTGGTAGTACAGTGCCACCCATTCCCATGTTCCCCAGACCTTTCCTATAAACTCTGTTTTGTCTTTATACAGCTTATCAGGTCCATGTACCAGGTCATGTCTTTCTAATATACATATTTCCATTCACAGGGATGTAAACATGCTTTTGTATACTTCAATATAGACATTTATCTTTTATAGATGGGTTATAGGGCCTCTGACATGTCTCACATAGAATGTAATACTTTTATTTTTTATGGAAACCCTAACACCACAATCAGGGCACTAGCATAGTGTATATATTTTGATTACACACTGTGTAACATGATATTTTACAAAATCCCATAGTTTTTCAAGTGGTCTCGGGATTCCTTTTCCATTTCCAATAATCACATATCTAAATCCCATACACGGGGGTTGGGTGACACATCCATCAAAACATACTATATTTTGTGCTTTGATTTTTTAAGACTCACAACACGTAGTCACAAAATCATCATGTTTGAAATCCTATGACTGAATGTCATTGATATAGTCCCAAATCATCATCACCACTATTCTAGTTTGATCACATCACCAAATTATGAACTTAATATGCAGTATTAAACTGTTTCACCATAGAAAAAGAGTTAAATGATTTATTACAAGGTATTTATTGAGCTACAAGGAAAACAAACCATCAGTGATGGAATCATGACGAACTAGGGAAAAAATTAATAAAACACTAACATTATTAAGGGAAATTTTTCATTTTTTTGGAATTATTATTTACCATTACAATGATGAAAAAATAATTATAGTTAATAAGAAAATATAAATCCCCAAATATAGAAGCCAAAAACCATATTTTCAAAATTATAGAAACATAAATTAACCTACTAGTTTATTTTATTTTCATTCATCAAGTTATAATAATATAGCAATAAATCCACATGAATTAAATTTACTACCTATATTTTGGATGGATTTCTAATGATGAATGATTTTTTTTTGACATCATTGTTGGAATCCATGAACTTTATTGGTGTAATCGATCTGTGTTGTACTGATCTGATTCTCTGGTCCAATTTCATTTACCAAAGTCTCTCAAAATGATCCCATGTAGGTATCTAGTGTTATGTGGATAACAATATGGCACATTAATAAAAATTTATTTAAATAAGATGATAATAGGTTTTGTTTTCAATGACATAAAATAATCAAAATTAATAATTTATTTATTTTTAGTAGTCGTGAATGCTTCTTCAAAAAATCCAAATAACCAAAAAGGACATGTTTTATATAGGATAAAACAAAAATTCTAATCCCAATAATGGACTTTTATTAACGATACCAGAATCTATCAAGGATTTGTTCAACATTTTCAGTAAAACTATGTGTGCATGAAATTATTTTATTCAATATTTTTCTAATGTCAATTCTGCGTGTATTGATCCTTATAATATCACATCATTTTAAAACATTAATTAGAAATATTACTAGATATATTTCAATTATTTTCGTTGAAAAAATAAGATATTAATAGTTATAATTTGTTTTTTGAAGTCCTAATATCTTTAAGAATGAAAAGAGATTGGATTTATGTTGTGGAATTTTTTAAAGGATATGCAATGTTTTAAAAAGTATAGAGTTTCATCAAAAGGGAATTTTTTTATTTTCAAAATTATTGGAAATTTTTCTAAATTTTCATAGAAATTTATTCAGGTTGGTTATATTTTACAATATATCTTAGTTGGTTGTTGTAGTTGAATATCAAAAAAATCAATCTAGTATAGTTATAAAATTCATTATGAAGAATATATTTTTTGGATTTGATGTAAATATCACTTTAATTATATATAATGAATCCAAATTCAAGAACTTATACTTCTAAAAATATATGTATTAATATATATGTCTTTATTAAAAGGGAATAATTTATATTTCTATGAATTGTGGGAAATCAAAAAAAATTAATAGTGATCTTAAATTGATTTTGGAGAACACTAATTCTTGAACATGGAAGAGCCAATCATTAATCCTAGATGATACTTTTTGGTCTTTTTTCATCGCCATAATTCAGCTTTGTCATTTATTCGTATAAAAAATTCATTATTAAATTCTACCACTTGATTATAGAGTTGAAAGGTATGCATTCTTAGACAGTGAAGGATTTGTAATATGATTTTAAAGATACTAGAGACATACATTATAATATTTTATCTTATGATATTAGGAGATAATGTAATGAATATTTTATGTTTTACAGTGAATGAGGTAACGTTTTTCCGGATTCTATCATTAAATATTTATATTTCAATATTTTTCTGATGGTTTTAGTCATTAATTCATGATATAATCTATTTCTTCAAAACAAAAATAAAAATACTCTAAATCATTCAATTTTTTTGAAGTTATAATCAATATAGATATGGAGTTATATGGAGAAGAGAATATTATATTCATGGTTACTGTTCAATGAGTCAAAATTTACATTTATGGGTATCAAAAATGGTTTATGTAATATCCTTTGAAAGCTAAGACATAAAATATTATCTATTTCCACCCATATAAAAAAGGATCACCTTTAATTTCAGAAAAATACTAGATCAGAACTCAACAGTTAAGTGTGATTATCATAAATTATTAGTCAGGATGGGTGATAACCTATGAATTATTTCAATGTGTGTGTGAGTGAGAATAAATAACAATAAATGTAAAAAATTTATTTTGGGGATAGTCATTAGTCTAATAAGATAACACAATGGGTAATAGAATGTGTTTTTGTGGGAAAGAAACTATTTCTTATTTGATACCCATGGGGATAGATGATCATGCTTATGGCTCGAGGATGTTCAGGTTGTGACAAATTATATCATCTCTAATTCCTAAATGGAGGTGTGGTAGAACTTCTTTGGATGTGTTTTTGGGTCCAAAATGAGGGCAATTTTCATTATATATATGGATAGTGTGATAGCCCTTGATAAGTGATATTTTAAACCCTAAATGTTAAAACACATGTCAACATGCTCAACAATTATTTTAGGGAACCTACATGTTTATAACTCCATAGTTAAACATTGTTTTTAGGAGTAGTAATCTGTATGGGTGATCTCATGGGATATTACCTAGTGATTGTGTGACTGAGGATAAAGTACCTAGAATGAAAATGTATGGGTTTTTCAGGATATTCATTAGAATGATAAGTGATACATATTGTAAATAACATGTAGAGTTCTAAAAAGGAAAGTGATATATTACAGATGAAATATGGGGTAAAATGATCATGTTCATGTCCCATGGAAGTTCAGGTTGTGATTGTTTCCTTCTATCATTATTCCGGAATAATAGGTTTTTTTGAGTTTAACTAATTAATTTAAACCTTGTTCATCAAGGTATTTTCATGTACTTAATCTATTGCAATTAAATTTAATTTACTTGTTTTACTGAATTTATTTGTGTCATTTTTGTTATTTATGAATTATAACCAAATCATTGTGAATCAAATGAGGACCAAAACCATATGAAATTATAAGAATAGTTTAATTCTTCTGCAATGATTAAGATGAGGTTCATAGTGTCGAAACATAAAAAATGTTTCCATAAAACTAAAACTATAGTTTTACATTCATTTGATTTATAACATTCATAATCTTATATAGATATTTTCATCATATAGGTGATGCACTTGAGTAATGGGGTGATTTTATCTTAAGAAGAAAAAATGGAGGGTATTTTTGGCATAACATTGAAGGATAAGGATAATATATCTTGATATTTATTGTCCTATTTTTTTCTATTTTTCAATCATTTATTTTATTTAGAGATAATTACATTTTTATTAATATAATTTTAATATATTATCATCAAATGTGATGTTTTGATTTTAATATATTGAGGAAAATCAATTCGATATTTTTAATATTTTATTATCATTATTACTAAAATCATCCCATTATAATTTTTTCTGTATGATTATCGGGAAATAATCATGAGTATAAATATTATGAATTAATTTTTTAAAAAATAATTAATATACAGTGGATATATTTTGTAGAGTCTAGTTAGAATCACATTTCATGTTGTGGGGGATAATTGTATTTTATTTATGGGGAAAAGTTTCTTTATACCTTTACTAAACCTTTATGTTGGATTCGAACTTATGATATTCAAAATATTTTTATCTAATACTATTTTTAATTGTTTATTCAACATAGGATTTAATATTATTGAATTTCTTGGGTTTTTGGAATTATGTGGGGGGTTTACACTTTAACACACCGAGATTTTATATAAATTCCGTTGGAATAAATTTTATGTGTTTGATAGCATTATTTATACGAAACCATGAGTTTAAATGGACTGAAATTTATTATTTCCTCTATAATATAGTAATTGGATTAGTCTCAATATATTTTATTTACCAAATTTCAATTTATATATAATTACGGTTTTATTAATTCATATATATTGATTAAGAAAAAATTAATAATTATTATATTTTAATAAAATATTTTCATAATTAAATGTGAAAACTTTCGTAAGAAATTTATTGTTCATGGGTTGATATTTGTTTACATAATTAAATTATTGATCAGTATTATAATTTTATTATAATTAAATACTTTTTAAATTTATAAATAATCATTCATACATTATTTTTATAATGGTTTGGGAAACTCATAAAATAATTTAAAGATAATCATAGTAAATTTTCAAAAAATGTTTTTATGTGTGTGATGTGTTTTATCATAATAAATTTAATAAAATCTACTTATTAATAGTGATACTGAAATATTTATATTCTATTTTAAATTATATATTTTAACTCTAATTTAATAGTTTTAACATGGTATATAATCAATCCAAATTCATATTTCTGCTAAAATGTGATTTTTTCCTATGAAGATTTCAATTTTTTAATAGTTATCCTAATGATAATTTAAATAATATATCAGAAATTTATTTTATAAATTAGATTAAAAATTTATAATTAGTTTTTCCAAATTTTTTAATGATTATATGTTCTCTTTTTCTTAAGGAATTTTAAAAATAGTAAAAAAAAATATCTTCAACTATTTCGGTCAAATGTGTGTACATGAGGTTAAAATATTATATATGGGTAAAAATTTCACTATAATTTATCTGTAAAATGTTGTTTATTACAATTATACCTTATATTATCTAATTTTTGAATTATTTTCCCTTCTCTTCTAGTTTCACTAGATAATGACCTTATTTAATTTAAATATTTTATGTAGTTCCATTTATTTCCCTTCCATCATGTATAAAAGGGAAACTCTTCTCCTCCACTATTCATAACCATTGATCCCTTTATATCATACATTACCTTAAAAATCACCTTCTTATATTCCTTCCCTTATGAACTGGGTTCATTTCTTCTACTATGACCAATATAAAAAAGAATTAATTTAAAATATAAATGAGGTCTCTAAAAGAAGAGTTAATCATTTTAACTGACTATTTCAATGTTTATTTATCCATTTACATCATATATATATATATATTTCATCCATTATAAAATAATGAATCCTATATATTAAATAATTTTTTTGTACTATGGGTGAACCATTTTCCACACCTTATTTCATTGAATGGTTAATTAAAGTATTACTCATCTATACGTATAGACTACAGTCACTACATAATGAGATGATGAATTTTTCAACACCTCCACAAATTAAATAATATAATGATATTTTTAATAAATATTTTTTATATTTTTTATATAATTTATATTTTATTATAATAAAATAATATTTATCATTCATTCCTTGTTTTTAGTAGAAATTGAAATGGGCCTTCATTTATACCTGTGAACTACCTTGTCCATGAAAAATGTAATTATTATTTCAATATATTACATTTTTGGACTATAATAAATTTTAATATAATTAATATATATCATTTATATCATTTTTAATATTACGAAAGTGATTTAATGTTAATCAATATACATGGACCTTAACCGCTGAGTTGACAAATACGTGAAAAAACTAAAAAATAACAGAAGAAATAACGGTGATAATGAATGATTATTTATAAAATTATATAATATGTCAAAATTAAAACATATATGTTAATAGAATTATTAATATTATTATATTATATAATTTTAATAAATTTAAATTTACTATATAGGTGGCTAAAAACACAATGTATGTTAAACCAGTAGTATAAGATTTCTCATACATTTTACTACATGTTTTCCATTGGGTTCTATATATATTATCATATAGATGATATATCACAATAATATATGGAAATTAATATTTTCTAAAATCCTTTTCATGTTCCCAATGTAATTATTATTTTTTATTTCGATGTTATTAAATCTACAATAGTTTTAGTTGACAATCTCATATTTACTAGTTCTGTTTTGGCCTAAATTATAGTTGATGAAATTATAACATCTACCATTGAAAAAGATTATATATTTTATTATTTTTAGGTCTACTTGGCTGAATACCCTAAGAGGGGGGGGGGGGGTTGAATGAAGGTATAAGATATTTAAAACTCTCCACAATTCAGATCTTGTTTCGTTGTTATACAAAACTCAATTCTCTCTTCATCCCCTAGTAATATGTTAAAAAATATGAAATAAAGCACCCAACACTATGGTTATTTACTTGGTCCCCCTCATTGGGATGAAACCAAGGAGAATAAAATGTAATTTTACTGATGTACCAAATAAACTAAGGCGCATGACCAATAATATGTTCAATGTTCCGGCTAGATCTTCTATGCTGAAGCTCAATACCATTACAATGTTAAGGATCTACTCACTGAATTTCCAAGGGTCACTCCCTATGCCTCTTTCTCTGGCTCACATCCGGTAGAAAGGGTAACTTTATTCCTCTTCCTTCCCTCACTGCTCTTGAAAGGAATCCGTTCACAATTTATGGATATGTATGTCAAAAATAGTTTATGTACATGTAGGTCCCATGATTGGCCTGATTTTTTTAATCCTAAAATATTGTTAGATGTCCTATTGAAGTTATGAATTCACCCTTTTATGAAGTCCATATTCCCATGTACTAATGGGTACTAGAAACAACATTTTCAAACCGAATTTATATTTTTAATATTCCATGAGAAACCAAAAATCACCTCTTTCTCCAGCATATTGAGTACTGGGTTTGGTACATGTGACACAATCTTCGCATACCGTCGATGCTACCATGAACCCCCCTTCTCCAACGAACATCCTTCGCCTTCACGATCCCATACCGCTACAGTGTACTGATTCCACAAAACTTCATTATGAAACCCCTCTTTTCCACGAATTGTTGTCTATTTGTAGGCTACCTACACTTCCGCGTATCAGACTTCCCTCTCCACATAACACTCGAAAAACACTCCCACTCACATACTAGATATTCAACCTCCATGTACCCAGTCAATTCCTTCTGTGTACTAGTCTTCATCATCTGCGTACCAGACTTCCTTTGCGGGTTAAGAATCCCTGAAAACACCTTCACCAAGAACAAATTTTAGAATTTTCTGAATTCTATGAGAAATATTTGTTCTCTAATGAAGCTCAATAACAATAGTAATCAGTGGGGTTATTGATTCTTATATAGGATGAAATATCTTCTCAATATTCTGAATCAAGATTTACTGAATCTTAAATCTAGCCTCCACCACATACTAATTTTTCAGCCACCACGAACCACAATCCATCTATAAACCATTTTCCTACGCTCTCTTCATCTTTCCTTTTCTTATACATGGTCGATTTCCTCCACCAACATTAGAATATCTGTGTACCACATAGCCAATCATCCTCAAACCATTTTTGGTTTTGAGAACCGTGTCTATATACTATTTTTTTCCTCTCTGTGTATCTTTCTTAGAACATGGTTCGCAAATCATGAAAAATGTTACATGATTCTCACCCATTGCAAATTTGTTTTTATATTTCTTCATACCATTCAATCTTATAAATAAATCCTTCATCTAAAACACAAAAATTCCAATTTTGAGGCCCTAGAAATTTTCAAACACTGGGAAACTATGCGACCTTAAAAACATCTATTTTGAAAACATCAACCAAACTCATATTTGGCCATATGGATTTTTCAATAAACACATCCACACCCAAAACATACCAAGAGGATTCATTGATGAATTTTTACCAAAAATATCCCCCTTTTGGATTGTTGAAAACTCTTCTTAAAAAAATTCTATACATTTTCATGTTTCGTTGAAACTCATTCCAACTTCAACCATCATTCACTTTATGCGATTAAGATTGAAATAAAAAATTTACTCAACAGAAGCTCTAAGACCACATGAGGAATTCTTGGTGTGAGAAACAAGAGTAAATTAAAAGTTCATCAAAGAATAACTTCATTTTTGTCACCAATTTTTGATACAAAACCGATAACAATTATTGAGGGATGGATTCCTTCTAACGCCATTCCAAAACCATTCTTATGCTTTTATTACGATCCTCAACTGTCATGATATCTATTATTTGGTTGATCACTCCTAGAATCATCAGATTTAATTCTCCCCCTATCTTATTTAGAGCTCAACTTCAACTATCCTTATCTCGATGATCCTTTTAACAACTACTCCATGCATATTTTCTCCACCTAGAAGTCACACTTTCTCCCCCTTTGAAAACGAACCTAAAGGGAACTTCAAGGTTGTATTCAAGATGGTAAATAATGCTTATCATCACAATAGTAAATGACACATCACACCTCGAGGATAGGAGGACCAACATCAATACTTTTTCAAGTGTGGGATGTCGACTAGACTCCCAGAGCCAGTCGATGCTTTTTATATTCTTCTTTCAGAAATTTCTGTAAGAATATCTGCATCTTGTTGTTCTCTAGGAACATACTCCAACTTCACATGCCAAATCTCTAATTTCACTTTGATAAAATGAAAATTTATTTCAATGTGCTTTGTCTTCGAGTGATGGAATGTATTTTTTGGACGATTTATAGCACTTGAATTATCACAATGGATTTTGATCAGATATTTCACGTCAATTACCATATCTTGAAGTTTCATACTTATCCACAATAGTTCTGTGAATGCTTGAGTAGCCCCAATGTATTAATCTTCATTGGTGCCCAATGAAATTAAATATTGTTTATTTCTTAACAAAGAAATACATAACCCTCCAAGAAAAAAGGAACCTCCTGATGTTGATTTCCTCTCATCTGTTTAACCACCCATATCCACATCTATATATCCCAACTATTTCGCCTATGTTTTTCAACAATACATTAGGCAAAAATCCACTATTCCATTGATATACCGAATAATTCTTTTTACTGCAATCATGTGGCTCTCCATTGGATTTATTTGATACCTTAATACATGGCATGTGGAAAACACAATATCATGGCTTATTTCTATCAAGTACAACATACTTCCAATTATTTTCCAGTATTATGTGATATTAATTAGCTTTCCTTCATTATCTCATTAAAATTTCAACAGTGTAGCAACCGAAGTCTTTATCTCTTTGGAATTATCCATTCCAAACTTTATCAAAATCTCCTTGGAATATTTAGATTGAAAATTAAATGTGCCATTCCTTCTATGTGTCACTTGTAATCCAAGAAAATATTTTAGCTCTCCAAACATCGACATTTCAAACTCACATTTCATGAATTAAAAAAATTGTATGCATTGTGCTCCAACTAATCCACCAAATATTATGTCATCGACATAAACCAACACCATCACCCTTTTACTATTTCCATTGTTGTAATACAAATTGTATTCAACTCCACCACCCTAAAAAGGGCATCATTAGAAACTGATCAAAACTTAAATACCATGCTCTTGGTTCTTGCTTCAACCCATATAATGCCTTCTTCAGTCGAAAAACTATGTTATCAACTTCATGAATGTGAAAACCATCTAGCTTCTAGATGTAGACTTCTTCTTCCAGAACTCCATTAAGAGAGGTTGAATTGACATCCATATGGAATACACTAACTTTTGTTGTAATGCTAAATCCAGGAATAATATAATTATCTTTATCCTTACAACATGTGACTATGTTTCATTGACACTAATACCCTCTATATGGATTTACAAATTTCACCAAAGTAGGGCTTTGTTTCGAATCACAACACCATCTTCATTCATTTTTTTGAAAGACCCATTTTGTCCCTATGGCATTCTTTTCATTTGGTCTCAAAATAGTTTCTCTCGCTAGATTCTTCTCAATTTGGTCAAGCTCTTCATACATTTCATAATCACAATTTTCATCTCTAGATGCTTTATCAATGAATTTATGCTCTACATGTTATTATGATTCTTGATGTAGAGAATACAAACTTCTTGTCTACACTGGTGCTTTCTGATCACCAATTATTTCCTGCTTATCAATTTCTTCTCTTCTTGTCGATCTATAGAAGGAAACTAAATTTATTCTCAACATCTGAGTCTTCTTCTGAATCAATATTTGGAGCTAGAGTGTCTCATGATCTTCTTATCTCTTCATTGTTATACTCTAGAGTCTAATAATTTAATTTATGATGATTCTGTTCAATTTATAAAATAATCAAATCTGTACTTCCAACTATCTTTCCCAATCACTTATTGAAGCATTTATATGCTTTTATTTTCTTTGAGTAGCTATGAAATACACATTCAACCCCATGGGATTCCAATTTTCTATGTTTCACCTTATTGAGAATGAAACATTTATGTTCGAATATTCAAAATTATATCAAATATGGATTCTTTAAATAAAATAACTCATATGGAATCGTATCCACTTTTGTATAAAGTAAAGCTCTATTTGAAGTGTATACTATTTTCATCACTACTTATTTCCAAAATTTCTTTAGAAGGTCTTTCTCATTGAGCGTTATTCTAGCCATGTTGTTGAAAATATGATTTCTTCTTTCAACTACCCGATTATGCTGTGGAGTTATTACTACTGAAATATGATTTTTTATCCCATGTTTTTAGAGATTATCCCCCACATGTCTATTTGTGTACTCTGTTCCATTATTTATTCGAATCATTTAAATTTTCTAACCAAGCATGATTTCACATTCACGTCAATATCTTGTAATGAAACTAAACACATTAGATTTTTGGATGATTATTGATACCCAATCCATTCTGCTATAGTCTATAATGAATAGAACATAATATCTCATGTCATCAATATCCCTTGGAAAAATTGTCCCACATATATCAATATGCACCTATCATGAAATCTTGTTGAATTTTTCTCCTTTTTCATATATTTCTATTGAATTATCTAACCCTATTGGAAGTCATCACATGTAGGAGTATGATCACGTAATAATATGGGGAGATTTTGAGCTACCATATATTTCACCAGATCTTCTAAATATCCTTGGAATATGCAGCCATGGCGCTTATGCCAGAACATTTTTCCTTTATCCTTATATAGAAAGCACATATCTTCTTCTCCACTCACAAGGTAGAGATTCCCTTTAGTATGATTTATTGTAAAAAACACCACCATTATTTTCCTGGATAATACATAATTTTATGGAAATACCTATGTCATGTTCTTAGTTACACAATAGAGAAACACTACTCAAGTTTTGACATAGCCCCTAAAAAACAAAGATATCTCTTCATCTCATGTCATTTCTTCCAAACATGGCTTTTCTAGATACAATATGTATCAGGACCTCATCACTACCAAATTTAAAATACATTTTTTATCATACATGATTCTAGATACTAGATTCTTATCTCCTGCCATGTTGGATATGCATCCACTTTCAATTATTCATATCCCTATGCGATCTGATGCATTGAACACAATTTCTGCAACCATGGCCTGTTCGACCCTTTGTATTTTGACCCATGCCATTGAAATATTATCTAAATTGGAATGATAAACCCGATCATACAAAATATATGATGGGATTGAGTCATCCAATAGAACTTTAAATCGATTCCAAATTTTCATCTCACATTAAGATACTTTTGGAAGCTTTTTATGAACAAATTCTGTTTTCCTTGATTCATTCTTCTACATTGTTGATGTGCAATATCGTGCTAGATTTCGGAGACCATTACACCATAAATAGTGACCGAAGAATGATGACCTATAATTCTGAACTCATTACGACCACCTCTGTTGGCCTTATCCCTTTTGGTACCCCTTTTTTATGGAACATACCTTTTGAGAGTGTTCTATCTTACCACAACAATATCATCCAACTTGAGGTAAATTATTTGTGGTAATGATTCACAATTTGTTGCGCCTTTGGTTATCTGAATATTTTGATTATGCCTTGTAAAAAAATCAATCATCAATTAAGGAGTGGGATATTTTGGTCTGGCATGAACCATATCTGATTTTGTTTTAAGATCAACCCCTTTTCCAATATTATTATTTATAAGGGATTTGTGCTTCTATTCTGATGGACCACTCTGTTCATATATCATCCTATCAGTTTCTTGTATGATATTCATTCATATCAGTTTCTCCAGATCATTAATTGTTCATCGTATATTGACATCATCTTATTTTAGTTGTTCATCATGTTTGATTTGATATTATCCAGTTTAAGTCAAACTATCAATTTCAATTCCCCGTCCTTCTATTTTGATTTTTTACTCAACTACCTTTTCATATATTTATGTAATTGAAGACCTCATCTTTTCAATTTAATTATTCAGCTCAATTTTTTTATGTTCTTTCATAAAGAGTTTGGCATCATGATCATCTTTGTTAGATTTCATCCTTTTGGATATCAAAATATCAATCACTTCAAGTGATGCTTCTAATTCATCCTGATGATCAAATCTTCCTTCAATTTCTCCTCCATTATTTCCACTTTATTCCCTTGTTAATGAATTTATAGAAACAGGCACCACAGAATTTACTTTATGATTTGTGTATTCCTCTAACTCTTCTTCCTCAAATTATGTTGAACATTCATCCTCTCTTGAATGTAGATATTTCATTTTGAAGAAAATTTTTCTATTATTTCTCTTCCATTTCGCAATTGATGAATACTTGTTTAGGGTAATTTCAAAATTTTCTTCATTTTCTTCGTCAATAATTTTAGGAAACTTTGAGGCAAAGTGAGAAATCTTTCTGCATCGAAAGAATGCAATTGGAAGTTTACCTTTTAACTTTCATATTCGTCATTTCAAATTAGAGGAGAGAAATGACAAGGAATCATTCATATTTTCGTCCTACAATCTATCTTTATTGGGGAGATTTTTCATGGCCTCAAATTCCATTTCCTTTTACTTCCCCTTTTCCACTACATAGTTGTCATTGTTTCTTAATTTGATATGCTATAAGGGTAATGTTCATGTTATCTAGTGTCATCTCTCTTCGGAATTTGTCTTCCAATACTAAAACATTTGGATTGAACCGCAGTGGATGTTTCCTTAGGATATGTATCACAATATTTATATCTTCAATGACTTCTCCAAGACCCCGCATTTCATCCACAAAAATATTTATCCTGTCAAATAATGCATCAACATTTTCATTGGGATTCATTCTGTTATCTTCATACATGTTCCACATAACCTGTAGCTTTACTTCTCAGACATTTGTGTCTCCTCATAAATTTTCAACAATTTTTCCCAAATTTAATGTGATATTTTATTGGACATCACCTTCATATAAATTTCTTTAGATAGGGATTCCCCTAAATCATTGATCCCATAGGATCAGCATCTAATTCCCTAATTTTATCTTCCTATAAATCAAAATTATTAATGTTATCTAATATTCCATTCATATATAATGTGAAGACATCCATCCCAAATAATTGGATGTTTTTCTGCATTCGATTCTTCCATAGTTGAAAATTATTTCCATCAATGATTGGAAGTCCTTTATGATTGACCACGTCCATTTCTATTTCTGAGAGAGATCCTATGAATTTCAACCATTCACCCTAATACAAATTGTTATGTCCACTAGGTCGAATACCCTGAGGGGTGGGGGTGAATTAAAGTTTGATAGATTAAAAACGATCTCCAATTCAGATCCTGTTTCATTGTTAGAAAATACACATTTACGTCTTCCTCCCATAGAAATATATGAATAGATATGAATTCATTGACATGACACAATGATTTTTACTTGTTCCACCCTCACTAGGCTACGTCCAATGAGCATACAATGACAATGTGCCGATATACAAAAAACACTATAGCTCAGGACCATTAATGAGTACAATGTTTGAGCTAGATCTTCATTTCCCAGGCTCACAACCTTTACATTGTTTAGGGTCTCGTCACTGCATTCCCAAGGGTCACACCATGTGCCTCTTTCTCTAGCTCACTTTTGGTGGAAAGGGTCCATGTCTTCTTCTTCCTTCACTCAATTCTCTTGGAAAAGAATCCACTAATAGTTTATGGACATGAAGGTCCAAAACAGTTTAAGGACATGTAAGTCCCATCATTTTCATGAATCGTTTCATCCACAACTATAGTTAGATGCACTATTATAGTTCTGTTTTCACACATAGATGATGTAAACCTTCTCGAGTATTGTTGTGTACCAAAATATAATTTCGCAAACTGAATTAAATATTTTTCATGCTTCCCTGAGAAAACCATGAACCACCTAATTCTCCCATGTATTGAGTTTTGGGTTTGGTACACAGGACACCTTCTTCGCATACCATCACCACAACCGAAAACTGCCATTCATCCGTGGAGTTCCTCCACCGTCGCGACTGCGTACTGCTGTCGTGTATTGATTTTGTGAACCTACACTATGAAACCCCCTTTTTTGGTGAAATGTTATATATTTTCAACTGGCATCACTTCTGTGTTCCAGAGCTCCCCTTCCACTTACTTCTCATCGAACTCTCTCTCTCACATACAATGGATTCATACTCCGTGTACCGAGTAAATTCCATCCATGTACCAGACTTCTTATTCTTCATACACGACTTCCTTTTCAGGTTATGAATCCCCGCAAACAATTTCAGATAGAACCACTTTTTGAATTTTCTAAATTCCCAGATCAAAATATGTTCTCTAATGAAGTTCAATGTCCACAATAATCTGTGGTGTTAGGGATTAATGTATTGTCAATGAAATCCTCTTAATCTAATAAATCAGAATTTAATGAATCTCTAATTGAACCTCCACCTATTACCGATTATTCTGCCACCGAGAACCACATTACATCCATGAACCATTTTCCTAGGTGCTATGCATACCACCTTTTCTCCTAAATGATCAATTTTCTCAGCCGAATTCCGCCCATCCGCGTACCGCACGGTCGCTCAGCCGTGAATAATTTTTTATTTCGTGAACTGTATCTGTGTATAGTTTTCATCGCTCTGTGTGCTATTTTTGAAACATGGTAACACTACTAGAAATTTAATCTATAGCCACAGTCCTATAGCAACAATTTTATATTTTTGTGCCCATAACTTGTTTATATCCACGGTTTAATTTTTAATTTGTGGCTTTACAATTCCGTCCCCCTTATTTTTTTCAATTCCCGTTGTCCTATGCCTTTATCCATGATATGAATCCCCCTTTTTTGATTCCATTCAGGCTCCTCCTCCATCCCTGATATGATACCCTCTCACCGAGGCACCCTCGTCCCACGATTTTCTCTCCTCCTCCCCAAAGAACTCCCTCACTACACCCTCCTCTCTCCCCTCGTAGCTTACCTATCTCGCCTTCACTGCTATCCTCTATCGCTTGTCCCCACCGGATTCGGTTCCTCCATCCCTCATTTCAGTTCCATCATTCATAGCGTGGATTCTCTAATCACGGCTCGACTTCTCCATTCGGGGTTTCTCCATCCCTCGAGTCGTACTACCTTCCTCCATACCATTCTTTTGGCATTCCTCCTCCTTTTGGTATATCAGCAGAACGGTTCCTCCATACCCTTCTTCGGGACTTCTTCATTTATATGGTGTGTTAGCCCAAATAATGTACAAAAATATATTATGTGGTTGTTGTTTGTATTTTTGGTCCTAATCTAATGAGTAAACACATTTATCCTTATAACATTGGTCTTTCCTCATGATCCATGATTTGTGGTTTAGATAAATTTAAAGATTCATGAAAATACTGGTTGATAAATTCTTAGCAAGTATAAAATTTGGTTTTCCAAGGATGTGTTAATTTTTAGAAGCAATATTTTTTTGTAGAATATATATTTGGAAATTCTCAATAAGATTTTCAGTTATGTGAATTAAGGCCTGAGGGTGATATTGCCACTCGGGTGTGTGTCTGAGCATAGATGAGTGGACCTGTAACCATTTTAAGCATTGGGGTTTTCACCATGTAGCCTCCATGGAGTAGAGCTCTGTGTGTTTAAGGGAAAATACCTAGGTGGAGTGAACTTTTCCCTATTGTTCAGAAATTTTGGGTAACAGCCCGAGATTTTATGAAAAATATTCTTTTTTATTTCACTAATGTCTTGTGTTGTACGCTACACCAAAAGGAGCTTGCACAACATGCATCCTTGACTTTCCTTGCATTACACACAATCGTGACCTTCCTCGATAGCGTGTGTAGTACGCAATACCGAGTTTCACTAAACAACGATATGGTATTAAAATATTATTATAACTAGCCGTTATGAATAGTAATAACAACCTTTTAAAATTTTAGAAATTTTAGCTCTCAAAATGGAATTCATTTTTGGATTCGTAATATTGAAATTATCTTAGGGTGAAATTTTGGTACTTTTCGGATAACTTTTATATTCTGATGAATAGTGAAAATTGTTGAATTATAATTAAAAAGAACTTTTTTAATCAAAATAATTAATAGTGATAAATTATTAATTTGAGTGGTTTTAAATTATATTTAGAATATATTTTTACAATTTAATACAATGTTGGTCATTGGATGTAATTTCACATTTAAACCAGTTATAAACTAGTGTCAATCTTTTGATAGTTATTATCTCTTAAAAACACGCTATTTGTTTTGACAACGAGAATTAATTTTTAAATTAGTTAATGCAACTGATATGTTTTGAATTTGGTAAAATAGACATCATTTTTGAGTTCATAATATCAAATATAGCTTACGTCTAATTTATGGTATTTTTCTGAAAACTTTCAATTTTTGTTGAATAGTGAAACCACTAAGTGGTAGGTTAAAAACTGAATTTTGCATAAAACTTAATTTTACCGCTTCTGTGAATGGAATTTAGAAAATCCGAGAGACACGGTTAATATCAAGGACTAAAATGTGGTTCAATGAGATGAAAATAATTTTTGGTGAATAGTAACGTTTTACTTTTATTTACCACGGTTAAAAGTAAATAGGGTAATTAAGGGTAAGAATGATATTAATATTACCCTAACACATGTCCTAATTCTATTGGACAAGTGTATCTCGACCAAAAACAACCTTAAGTGTAAAATATTATCATTTAGGCCCACTTGGATTAGATTAGGACATTTATTATTAATTTATTTAAAGAAGGGTTAAAATAGTTAAAATCAAAGTTTAATAAGTAAATCATTTTTAATATGGGGTTATACATAAGATAAATTTGACTATAAATATTCATTATAAAGATAAAATGATTTCCTACATAATGGTATTTTATTTATAATTTTTAGACATTAAATAATGTAATTTATTTATGACACAATGATGATGCAGTAATTATCTTATTAATGAAATATTGACATAATTGATGTTATAAACACCAAAATAAATGAAATTTGAGACTTTTTATAAATTAAACTAATTTTCTAGGTTCCTATGATATATTAGTGTTGATTTAAGAAACTTGGTTCGAACATATAATTCTGTTATGACTTTCACAAAAATCATATTTCAAATAGTGTCAAAATTGACACAAAATAGTTTTTAAATCAAATATTATATTATTAATTGTTATTTTATTCCTAAAAATTTTAGGTTCCTCCAAATGACTTAGATAAGTATATATGTATTAATAATAAACAATTTGGGGTTCGTTTGGCCTGTTATAGTAAGTGTATTAACCATATAGTGAAAGAAAACAAAAAGACACGGTAAAAGTTAAATTATTTAACTTAGAGTTAAATCTAATTGATAAGGTTAAAATAATACCCTAAACGTGTCTAAATCTTATTGGATGATAGGATTTCGACCCATACCCACTTTAGCTCCGAAATAATACCCTTTGGAACCATTATAAACCGATTTTGACTTTAATATAAAATAATATTTTGAGGTATTCCTAAGGTGCCTCTCTCCTCCCTTATAAAAGGATACCTCCTCCCCCTCCTCCTCACACCAATTTGAGCACTCAAGCTCGGCCAAACCCTGCCAAAATCTCTTCTCCATTTCCCTATCAACATCCTAGAGATTCTGGTCTTCCTCACAGACCAATTTTAGTGCCCTAAGAGAAGGTCTCAAAGAGGCGCTTCAAAGAAGAGGTAATTACCGTTACCAATTCTTTCATCTTTATTTCTTCTTCCACTTCTTCTTCTTAGGTTGTTTCATTATGAAGTAATAACATCAGTATCACTCATATACGGATATGTTATTAGAAGTATGAAACAACCCTATTTCACCATCTATCCATCCTACGGAAAAAGAAATCACCGCGCGTGCGTACCTACGGAATACCGTCTCCACGTCGTGGTGTAATCTATTTTCCACCACCACCTTACATGGATGGGTATAATGGTGTAAAGAATAACTATACATAGTTATTACAACATCTTATTGATTCTGATATATTGTATAATCCACTCCAATTCAATTCAATAATTATGGAAATGATATCCTCGCTCGTGCGTACGTACGGACTACCGTCTCCACGATGCGATGAGATTCATTCTTAATGATTAACCATTCATGAATGATTATAAAGTATATATAATAAGTACTAATGAAATATATGACATAATAATGATACTGGATTTATGTATATATATTTATATGTTTGTCATCTACTTACTTCCATTCAAGACAATAAGGAAAGAAAAACAGCGTTCATGCGTACGTACGGACTACCGTCTCCATGAACGGTGTTTTTCATTTCATTTATCTATCTATTATATATATATATATACTAAATATATATTATATAAAAATCATATTTTATATTCTTGAAGTAATTAAATCATGATATAAGTAATAATAATGTCATGAACAACAAGTCAAAACACCTACGATAAATGAAACGATTTTACCCAAAACGCTTCATTAACATGGAAATTACAAAAGAACGGGTAATATAATGTCATAAGTGAACCATATATGATATCATAACAATGAATATGATTCTGTAATAAGTCAATGACATTATTTAAATCATTATACAGGAGGTTCGGACTCATACGAAGCAAATCGTACCTAAGGTAAGGGAAATATCACAATCTCATTTTTATCCGAGATTGTTTTTACTTTGGTATTTACTGGGGTGTATTTTATCATCCACATCCATGTTACCTCAATATGTAAAATTATTTCCATCCTTCAACAATATTTTATATCCAATTTTACCCTTCTATGAGTTTTTTGTAAAATATATGAAAGGAATCTTTTGTCGTTTTTCGTACGAGGTACTTTTTGACCTTTCCGACAAAAGTACGAAGAATGTTTTTTTAACTTATATGGCCTGAATGGATTTTTAAAAAATTATTTCAAAGAAGCTTCCTTTACAAGTTTTCATGTTTATTTTTAATCAAATTATTTTATTTTAAAATTGTATGACATGTTAAAAAAGAAAATGTTTTGAAGAAAAAAGGATATTTTCCTCAAGAATGTAGTTCAAGTGTTTTATCAAAATTATTTTCCATCTAAGATAATAAAGGGTTCTGTTTTTATCCCTATTGTTACATTGATTTGATTATGTTTTGATGGAATTATTTTTATGAATTCCTTTATCATATATGAATTGTTTTATGATGTCATGATGTTTAAGATTCCCATTTTTATTACATGGGTTATGCAATGATGTATGGTTTATGATTTTGTGGCACACATAATAATGGTATCATTATGAGATGGGTGGGACCTATATCTCCCTCCAATGCATTGGGTAAAGATTTTATGTCTCATGAGATAGACATGGATGAAATGGTAGGTTATACCGGTTCAGTGAAACAGGACTGAAACGAGGGTTACTCGATTCAGAAAGGGACTTTGTCCACTAAGATAGTCTTGGAAATGAGTCTTGACTAACAAGAAATGATTCTCTATGATTATGTGTGTATGCCACAATGTTTCATGTTTTAAGTTATGATTATTTTGATTACATTTCACTGCCATGATTTATCCCATGTTATGAAATTATGCTCTCTTTTGCAGGTCAAGATTTCCAAAAGTTATGTTCTTATGAATATGATGTGATTGATTTCTCTTTTGTTTACCCTTACTGAGCATTTGAGCTCACCCTTTTATGTTTTCTTTTCCCCAGGATATAAAGAAAGGTTTTAGGTAAAAAAAAGGATGATCTTTATGGGAGATATTGAAGATCATTCACCACGATTAGAAGATTACGTTCCGAGTTTCCAAACACACTAAACTATTACGATCCTTGTGTGTGTGTTTTTGTTATGTACTAAGTATTCCGCAAAAGTAATGTAATGTCCATGTTCGTCAAGCTTCGGGTCTCTACAGTTGGTATCAGAGTAAAGGTTTAGTCAACCATTGGAAACTAGGATTCGAAAACGTTAGTGAGATCCCTAGAGATATTTCTACGGTATGTCTAGGGATGTCCCTAAGGTTAAGTATACGTATAGGTTATAGTACTAGAACTACGCTAACGATCATAGAATTAAACCTAAGATGTTAGATATTGAAGGTACTCCCCCTTTATTATGTTGTTTTCCCTAGCATGATTTTTGCCTCTCACACTATTCTTTTTGGGTTTTAGACGATGGCTGGAACCCGAAGGAACCGTGTTGATCAATGCAATGGACAATGCAATGATTGTCCTCTTGAACAAACAAATGTTATGGGAGATGGAGTGCAAAATCTTATTGCTATACTTACACAAGCTATGAATCATTCTGGACTTCTAAATAAGAAGAGAAGGGGACAATATTCTATTGATTCCTTCAGGAGGCAACGTCCACCTTCTTTCAGTGGGTCTTCTGATCCACTTGTTGCTGAACAATGGATCACTACCACTGAAAAGATATTTTCAGTTCTTCAATGTTCTGAACATGATAAAGTCATCTTAGCAGTATATCGTTTGGAAGGTGAAGCTGATCAATGGTGGAATCTTATCAAGAATACAAGGCAAAGAGATGAAATTGAGTCCATGGAATGGGACGAGTTCAAGAAATTATTTTTCAATATGTACTTCCCTCGTATTCTTCGAACAAAGATGGAGAAGGAGTTTCTTGAACTAAAGCAAAAAGATGATGAATCTGTTGGTATATACGAAGCGAATTTTACAAGACTTGCAAGGTATGAATCTGGCATTATCATCCAACCTGAAATTAAAGTTGATCGATTTTTCAGTGGCTTAAAACCAAGTCTTCATAGGGCATTACCTATAAGAGACTTCAGTAGCTATGAAGAAATTATGTGTTGTGCTATCAAGGTAGAAATGGAAGTTGGTGTTACATATCCATCTCATGGTTTTGACAAGAAACGAAAGATGGAGTTCAAGGAGAAATCTCAGAATAATGGTGAAAAGAAGATGAATGTTTCCTTATGCACAAAGTGTGGAAAGAAGCATGGTGGAGATTGTCTTAAAGGGACTAGAAAATGATTTAAGCGTGGAAAAGAAGGTCATCGAGCAGCTGAGTGTCGAAGTAATGGAAAAAGGGTTTCTAATGATGTGAATAAAGCAAACACTGTAGAGAACGCACCACCAACACTTCAATGCTTCAAGTGCAAGGAAATGGGGCATTATGCTAATAAATTCCCTAATCCAAGGGTTAGTGATGATCAACATGAGAAACCACTGAAGGCAAAGGACAAAGGGAAGTCACATGCGATCACTATAGGCAATGTTGAATATGACAACGATGTGGTGGAATGATAGAGTTTTTATGTAATGGGATTCCAAAATAATGTTGTATCATTGAGTATTTCAATATTTATTGATGTGGTATTCAAAGTGATTGAGATATTTTTTTGAAATAAGATGATATGCGCATAATAAAGGGAAAACGAGAAAATGAAATGTTTAATAGTATTCATGAGATCATGATTGATATAAAGACTATGTGATATCATGGTTTGAGTATATAGAATTTTGAGGATTTTGGTATGTGGAAAGTGTTAACTTTAAACTGCATTCATGTTTTCACTAAGGTATTCAAGAGAATACATGATTAAGTACTTTGAATGTTTAGAATGTGACCAACAAGACATATCTTATGGGGATCAATGATGGTATTAAATCTCTGGTAATTGTTTTCACTATATTATGAGAGTGGACTGCAATATTATGGGTAAGCCTAAAGATTGGAATGGATTATGTTGGAATAAGTTAGTATTGTTTAAGGATAGAAGTTTTTTTCGATATTATTGATGGGATGTTATAGTAATATAGTTGTAGAAAAAGGACAACCTGCATGACGGGCGACAACCCATCGCGTCGGACAAGGCTGTAGGAATCGAACCCACAACCGAAGTGCGACTGGCCTTTATCGCCTACCACTGGCCTACAGGAAGTCCTTGTTTAGTAGAAACTAGTTTTATTATATTAAGCAGTATGACATATGAAGTATAAGTCCATTTTAGGAACAATATATGATTAATCACACTATAGATCGACTTATATATATAATTTTTGCTAACCTTTTGTTTGAGACAGATGGAATGACCCGTCATTCTATCACATGATCTGCTAACACTTCACGAATAACAAATTCAACTTCATTTATTTAAGAGATGAAGTGGAAATTGTTCAAGGCACGAACAATAGTGAGATTGTACCAAAATGAAGTAAGTATTTATTCTAATTCAAATTTTCAACTTTTGGGAAATGATCTTGAAAACCAAAAATGTTGTCCTAGTGCCCTTATATCCGATGAATCAGATGGTACCCTAGATCATAAAAAATTTATGGCTTTGTGATTGCTAGCTTTTCTATAGCCATGTTCTCTACCACTCTCCATCAGAACATGATGGTTAGATTTCTCTTCCATATCCATATTTTCACCTATGTGGAAACCCGGTGATTAGTTTATTTGGGTAACCGTTACGTTTCATACTTTTGTTTTTAAAGATAAGTTTTGGTATTCCTTTTTACGATGTGGGTTTCTATTAAATAAACTTTCTAATAGTAAAGCATTTATAACCTCGACGAATTTCGAGGGAGAAATTCATTTTAAGGGGGGAGAATGTAACAGCCCGAGATTTTATGAAAAATATTCTTTTTAATTTCACTAATGTCTTGTGTTATACACTACACCAAAAGGAGCTTGCACAACACGCATCCTTGACTTTCCTTGAATTACACGCATTCGCGACCTTCCTCGATAGCGTGTGTAGTACGCAATACCGAGTTTCACTAAACAACGATATGCTATTAAAATATTTTTATAACTAGCCGTTATGAATAGTAATAACCACCTTTTAAAATTTTATAAATTTTAGCTGTCAAAATGGAATTCATTTTAGGATTCGTAATATCGAAATTAGATTAGGGTGATATTTTGGTACTTTTCGGATAACTTTCATATTCTGATGAATAGTGAAAATTACTAAATTATAATTAAAAACAAATTTTTTAATAAAAATAATTAATAGTGATAAATTATTAATTTTAGTGGTTTTAAAGTATATTTAGAATATATTTTTACAATTTAATACAATGTTTGTCATTGGATGTAATTTCACATTTAAACTAGTTATAAACTAGTGTCAATCTTTTGATAGTTATTATCTCTTAAAAACACGCTATTTGTTTTGACGGCGAGAATTAATTTTTAAATTAGTTAATGCAACTGATATGTTTTGAATTTGGTAAAATAGACATCATTTTTGAGTTCCTAATATCAAATATAGCTTAGGCCTAATTTTTGGTATTTTTCTGAAAACTTTCAATTTTCGATGAATAGTGAAACCACTAAGTGGTAGGTTAAAAACTGAATTTTTCATAAAACTTAATTTTACCGCTTCTGTGAATGGAATTTCGAAAATCCAAGAGACATAGTTAATATCAAGGACTAAAATTTGGTTCAATGAGATGAAAATAATTTTTGGTGACTAGTAACTTTTTACTTTTATTTACCACGGTTAAAAGTAAATAGGGTAATTAAGGGTAAGAATGATATTAATATTACCCTAACACATGTCCTAATTCTATTGGACAAGTGTATATCGACCAAAAACAAACTTAAGTGTAAAATATTATCATTTAGGCCCACTTGGATTAGATTAGGACATTTATTATTAATTTATTTAAAGAAGGGTTAAAATAGTTAAAATCAAATATTAATAAGTAAATCATTTTTAATATGGGGTTATCCATAAGATAAATTCGTCTATAAATATTCATTAGGAAGATAAAATGATTTCCTAAATAATGGTATTTTATTTATAATTTTTAGACATTGAATAATGTAATTTATTTATGACACAATGATGATCCATTAATTATCTTATTAATGAAATATTGACATAATTGATGTTATAAACACCAAAATAAATGTAATTTGAGACTTTTTATGAATTAAACTAATTTTATAGGTTACTATGATATATTATTGTTGATTTAAGAAACTTGGTTCGAACATATAATTCTGTTATGACTTTCACAAAAATCATATATCAAATAGTGTCAAAATTGACACAAAATAGTTTTTAAATCAAATATTATATTATTAATTGTTATTTTATTCCTAAAAATCTAAGGTTCGGCCAAATGACTTAGATAAGGATATATTTATTAATAATAAACAATTTGGGGTTCTTTTGGCATGTTATAGTAAGTGTATTAACCATATAGTGAAAGAAAACAAAAAGACACGGTAAAAGTTAAATTATTTAACTTAGAGTTAAATCTAATTGATAAGGTTAAAATAATACCCTAAACTTGTCTAAATCTTATTGGTTGATAGGATTTCGACCCATCCCCACTTTAGATCCGAAATAAGACCCTTTGGAACCATTATAAACTGATTTTGACTTTAATATAAAATAATATTTTGAGGTATTCCTAAGGTGCCCCTCTCCTCCCTTATAAAAGGACACCTCCTCCCCCTCCTCCTCACACCAATTTGAGCACTCTAGCTCGACCAAACCCTGCCAAAATCTCTTCTCCATTTCCCTAGAAACATACTAGAGGTTCTGGTCTTCCTCAAAGACCAATTTTAGTGCCCTAAGAGGAGGTCTCAAAGAGGCGCTTCAAAGAAGAGGTAATTAATGTTACCAATTCTTTCATCTTTATTTCTTCTTCCACTTCTTCTTCTTAGGTTGTTTCATTATGAAGTAATAACATCAGTATCAATCATATACTGATATGTTATTATAAGTATGAAACAACCCTATTTCACTATCTATCCATCCTACGGAAAAAGAAATCACCGCGCGTGCGTACGTACGGAATACCGTCTCCACGCCATGGTGTAATCTATTTTCCACCACCACCTTACATGGATGGGTATAATGGTGTAACGAATAACTATACATAGTTATTACAACATCATATTGATTCTGATATATTGTATAATCCACTCCAATTCAATTCAATAATTATGGAAATGATATCATCGCTCGTGCGTACGTACGGACTACCGTCTCCACGACGCGATGAGATTCATTCTTAATGATTAATCATTCATGAATGATTATAAAGTATATATAATAAGTACTAATGAAACATATGAAATAATAATGATACTGTATTTATGTATATATATATATGTATGTCATCTACTTACTTCCATTCAAGACAATAAGGAAAGAAAAACACTGTTCATGCGTACGTATGGACTACCGTCTCCATGAATGGTGTTTTTCATTTCATTTATCTATCTATTATATATATATATACTGAATATATATGATATATAAATCATATTTTATATTCTGGAAGTAAGTAAATCATGATATAAGTAATAATAATGTCAAGAACAACAAGTCAAAACACCTACGATAAATGAAACGATTTTACCCAAAACGCTTCATTAACATGGAATTTACAAAAGAACGGGTAATATAATGTCATAAGTGAACCATATATGATATCATAACAATGAATATGATTCTGTAATAAGTCAATGACATTATTTAAATCATTATACAGGAGGTTCGGACACATACGAAGCAAATCGGACCTAAGGTAAGGGAAATATCACAATCTCATTTTTATTCGAGATTGTTTTTACTTTGGTATTTACTGGGGTGTATTTTATCATCCACATCAATGTTAACTAAATATGTAAAATTATTTCCATCCTTCAACAATAGTTTATATCTAATTTTACCCTTCTATGAGTTTTTTGTAAAAGATATGAAATGAATCTTTTGTCGTTTTTCGTACGAGGTACTTTTTGACTTTTCTGACAAAAGTACGAAGAATGTTTTTTTAACTTATACGGCCTGAATAGATTTTTAAAACATTATTTCAAAGAAGCTTCCTTTACAAGTTTTCAAGTTTATTTTTAATCAAATTCTTTTAGTTTAAAATTGTATGACATGTTAAAAAAAGAAAAAGTTTTGAAGTAAAAAGGATATTTTCCTCAAGAATGTAGTTCAAGTGTTTTATCAAAATTATTTTCCATCTAAGATAATAAAGGTTTCTGTTTTTATCCCTATTGTTACATTGATTTGATTATGTTTTGATGGAATTATTTTTATTAATTCCTTTATCATATATGAATTGTTTTATGATGTCATGATGTTTAAGATTCCCATTTTTATTACATGGGTTATGCAATGATGTATGGTTTATGATTTTGTGGCACACATAAGAATGGTATAATTATGAGATGGGTGGGACCTATATCTCCCTCCAATGCATTGGGTAAAGATTTTATATCTTATGAGATAGACATGGCTGAAATGGTAGGTTATACCGGTTCAGTGAAACAGGACTGAAACGAGGGTTACTCGATTCAGAAAGGGACTTTGTCCACTAAGATAGTCTTGGCAATGAGTCTTGACTAACAAGAAATGATTCTCTATGATTATGTGTGTATGCCACAATGTTTCATGTTTTATGTTATGATTATTGTGATTACATTTTACTGCCATGATTTATCCCATGTTATGAAATTATGCTCTCTTTTGCAGGTTAAGATTTCCAATAGTTATGTTCTTATGAATATGATGTGATTTATTTCTCTTTTGTTTACCCTTACTGAGCATTTGAGCTCACCCTTTTATGTTTTCTTTTCCCCAGGATATAAAGAAAGGTTTTAGGTAAATAAAAAGGAAGATCTTTATGGGAGATATTGAAGATCTTTCACCACGATTAGAAGATTACGTTCCGAGTTTCCAAAGACACTAAACTATTATGATCCTTGTGTGTGTGTTTTTGTTATGTACTAAGTATTCCGCAAAAGTAATGTAATGTCCATGTTCGTCAAGCTTCGGGTCTCTACATTTGGTATTACTTGTCTCCCTATAGTAAAATGTCAGTTTACCATGGCCACAGTTTTGGTTGTTTCATCTCTTCTTGGGTGATTTGGTTAAGTGTTTTGGAGGGACTATCCCATGGGATAATCCCTGTTGAAAAAAGAAATAAAAATTACTATTTTGTATTTTTTTTTATGGTGGAAAACTGTGATGGATGAGATGTCTTGTTTTGGTTCCCATTTATACTATTATGGGCTATGTATGGTGCCCTATATTCACACCTATAGAAACATTGAGTCAAAATGCACTAGATGGAAAATTTTCGTTGTAGTGGTGATTCATGGGAAATACAACCGTGATATAGCACCTTATAGTTTATAATTATTTTAAGAGTTATATATGATGGGTTTCATTAGTTTTCATTTGAAAATTGATTAGAAAGGGTTGATGTATTTGTATGGTCTTTAGTGTGTATAGGGATTGTGGGTTTCATTGGATAGGTCCATGAAATCATAGAGGAATGGACCTGTGTTTTGTTTGTTTGGTACATTTGAGGATCCCCCCTAGGCAATGGAAAGAACCACCACAACAAAATGAATATTTTAATGGGTTCTGAAGTGATTAGGATGAAGGCTCACTCAAATTAAAGTAAATAAATATTTATCCACATTGTTTTTTTAAACAACCCATCCCTCATCTCTTCCTCCCACACATGTGAGATAATCAGGGGAGGATGAGGGAGCTTCATACCCTATTCAACATCAATTTCAACTTTAAATGTGGTGTTTTTATGGACCTCTTTGGTGATTCAAAGTGTGATATCATCTTCCTTTAATTATAGTTTATCATTTCACTTCTAGCTAATTTAGTGAAAATGAGAACAAAGTTGGAGATGAGTTCCACTAGATTATGGTGGGAATCATCCAATATCATGGGTTTTATTGGAATCACTAGTGATAGTATAAAGATGATAAAAGATTTATATACATTTAATTTCATTCAGGATCATAATTATATGATTTTATTTAAAGTTTTTTTATTATATTATATATAAAAATTTCATGAATGAATGTTTTTTTATTATGGGTCGGCATTAAAAATGTATTGGAATATGATATGGACCTTCCATGAGTGGTTGGTCACCATACTATTTTGAATAGGTTATATGATGATATTATTGACAATTCATCGATTATTTTTCTTATGTGAGGAGTATAAGAGGATTAGTCACCACTGTAATTTAAATCATGACCAAACATATGTGATGAGATTAAGGGGACTAGTCCCCACTAGGCCTAAAATTATGACCAGAATTTTGTGATGAGCCTAATTGGACCCTACTGTTCTATATATGAAAAGTATATGATTTATTATGTGATAAGAATAGGATTATTCACCTTTCCAAATGCATCATAATCCCATCCTTCCTCATACGATGAGCATGGAATTACTGACGTGATGAGCATGGAATTAATTAGGTGATGAGCCTAGAGTTAATTAGGTGATGAGCCTAAACTAACCCAGGTGACTAGCCTATGATGACATTGGAGTTGAAGAAATTTTTATATAGGTGATGAGAATAGAAATCCTTAGATTATGAGCCTAAGATGTCTATATGGCTTGACAAAAGAAGATATAACAGCCTTCCTGCCCAGATCATAATTGAATATCCATCCATTACTTATATGTGGAATGCATAATATTCCATCACTTACAGAAATGAGAAAGATATTTATGGGATTGTCTAAATATACAATGTAATTGAAATTATAGTCCACTTCGATCATTAGGTTGTCACCATCATAAGGAAGCAAGTGAAATTAAAAACTTATGTCCACATGGATATAGAATGAGGAAAAAGGTACATGGGAATTTGTTAATTATATAAGAGAAATATGGACTGGTAGGGGGGGACTAGAAGGGGGTGTCCTGGATGGTCTGCAGGGGAGGCCGGTAGGGGGGCTGGCAGGGGGGACTGGCAACACTTCCTTCTTTTTTTAATTTCATTGTGACATAATCAGTGATGGCAGTTTACAACACTTCGAAGCTTGAGGATAATTCATCAAGTTTTAAATAAAATCAGCATACTAACACCTTTTCTTGGTAACTTCATATTTCTTCTCAACAATCTTGGGAACTTCCAACTCCCTTTTAAGCTATCCAGCTCCCAATTGTCTCATCAATATGCTTTGGTACTCCAACTGACAGGCAATCCATTTATCATCTATATATTTTCATGAAACAAATTTTGTAACTCATTTACAACAACTATAACAAAATTACAACTTGGATTTAAATATTTTTCACTATGTGTTTATTGTGAATACCAATCTAGCAATTGGTATGTAAAGTTGTTCTTTAATTTTTTCTCTCTCCTGTTTTTCTCATTGACTTATCTAATATTATTTTCAACCCTTATTGAAAATAAATACAACTTTCATGAAATAGGATGGTATCACTTCATTCTTAAACAATGTTCCATTATTCATTCTATTCAATGTCTATGTGATCCATGTTTGGTGTAGAAAATATGAGTGTTTGATATAGAAATTAATGCTTTCCCATTAACAAAATGAACACGATACCAACTGATTCTCATTCCCACGACTCATTTAGGGGCTGTTTAGATGTCCTAAAGTTGAAACCAAATGATTCCTAATGATATCTTCATTATTTTTGGAATTATAACCTGAGATCTTGCACTCATCTCGATACGCATGTTGAAAAAATTCAAGTACATGTAGAAGCTTTTTAAAATTAGCCTTGAGATCTAAAATTTCCACAACTTCTTGTTATTGATTAATTAAATTTATCTCCCATAATATCATACTTTATCAGTCATTAACAGGGATGTGATAAATTCATACATCATCAATGACTTTTTCAATAACTTTCTAAACAATTCAGATTTTCATGGAATAAATAAGTCTGGAAACATCTCAATAGTCTTCTCCACTAATCTCATTGTAGAAGAGACATATTATCCTCACTCCATCAAGGAAGATATTTATTTCTTATGTTCTTTGTAATACCATTTGATAAATCATACCAATATGGTGACTTTTTTCAGATCTGGAATAGTTATTCTAGCTCACTATCCTTCATTTTCTCTTCTCTTGAGAACTAGTTTCACCTTCTATTACCTGAATTGTATGGAACACTAATAAAAAATATATTATGTAATATGGTGGATTTAATTTCTCATAAATTTCATAAATTGGGTTGAGAAAATTTTCTCAACCATTTTTTTCATTCTTATTTAACTCCAAGTCTGGATGGACTCTTCATGCATGTACTTCTGGATTCTCAAGCAGCCTTGGGAAGCATGTATTTCATTCTTTCCTGAAGTGAGATTTTATTTTTAACATGATGATAGTTCACGGGATGCTCAAAAAACTTGGATGATTTATTACTGTCTTGGGAAGAGGGCATGAAGTAGGTGGCAGGTTGTAGGGGGTGTGCAAGGGGGAAGTGGGGGCCCGAGGGGGCAGGGGGGGGTGTGCAAGGGGGCAGAAGCTGTGTAGGCACCATTGATATTGAATGTGATTTCACATATGTTAATATTGTAAGTGAATTATAATAATTATCATTGAATTTATTCATTATCACATGCATTCAATTGTATCTATTTGTGTTTTCAACATTTTATGGGATTTATATGGCCAGGTTTCAGCTAAATCAATGATTGGGGTGAGAGAGGCTAGAAAATGTGCAAAAAATTTAAACGATGAAAATCAACTAGGTTTCCACTTGGTTATGCTTATTGAATATTAAAATTGTATAATGAATGCTTCTAGTCATTATTTTCTCATATTCTTTTCAGGTATTTGAGGATGTCTATAAGTTACAATTAACCATCATAATTTTTTATGACATTGAGAGGTAATTACAATCAATTTCAACGCAATACTACTTTTGGTCCTTTCATTTGACAACCACTGTGTTGTTACTTTTATTACAGGATTCTGGAGTACATTTCCATTGGAACTTGTTTTTACAATATTATTTCTCAAACGGTGATGGTCCTTTTGAAATGTCTTCCTCCCAGGAATTCTTCTCATCCCTTTTATTAGTATAACTCATTCTGAATATATCATTATGAGGTTTTATTTGTCTCAATGTCTTCAAAAGAACTGGATTTCACGTGTGTATTCTTTCGGATGATAGTTTGTGTCTGTAGACAGGGATTCATGTTATGCGGAGAACCATCAACAAAACGTAGCCCATGCTTATTCTTGTGAGCATATATATAATGATCCTCTGGTGGTATTTTTTATTATATAGCTTGTTTTAAATTATTTCATTTATTTTTTCCATTATAATCCTTACTCCTATCATTTGAGACACCACGTGCATCTCCAAATATTTTTTTGACTCATGGTGGGGTGTGCAGGCTAGGGGGATGGTGTAGGATAGAGGGGTGGTGCAGGCTAGGGGCTAGTGTATGATAAGGGGGTTGAGGGTGCAGGGGGGGTACAGGGGGCTGTGCATGCTAGGGGATGGGTGGAGGGGGGCAGGGGGCAGGGTGGTGGGGGGTAGGGGCAGGGGGCAAGGGGCAGGTGGTGGGGGCAGGTGGCAGGGGGTAGGTGGAGGGGGCAAGGGGCAGGGGGAGGTTAGTAGAGAATGGGGGCAGGGGGGAGGTCTGCAAAGCAGGGGGCATGGGGCAGGGTGGAGGGGGGAAGGGGGAAAGGTGGATGGGTGAAGAGGCTAGGGGGATGTATGCTGGGTAGGGGGAGGGGGAGGGGGAGGTCAGTAGGGCAGGTGGAGGGGGAGGGGTGGGTGAAGTGGGCATGGTGGAGTGGGGAGGTCTGTCGGGCAGAGGGCAGGGGGTGGTCTGCAGGGTAGGGGGAGGGGGGAAGTGGGGAAGTGGGGTATGGGGTGGGGCATGGGGGTGTAGTTAGTCCTTATAGGTTTCGTTAATCATAGGTAAGGTTTAATAACCATTACAATCCATATATAACTCCCCCATTTCTTTATGATTAGGTTTCTCCAAATATTCCCTCTTAGTTACAACAGATTTGATTCACAAAATCATGGCTTTATATTAGTTACAACAAATTAGATTCTGTATGATAACACTAGTTGTTATTGTTATGGCTTTAACACCTTTTATTATAAAAATCCAGGCCATTATGTCCAATTTTTTTAATTATAGCTTATAAAGATAGATTTGGATCCTGCAATCTGTCCTCATTTTGGTGGGTTGATTCCACTACCACATTGACTGAATTTTCCTTTACATATATAAATTCAATATGATATATAAAATTTCATTCACTGGTGGAAATCCCACTTAGACCAACAACTGCATACAAATGGTTTGGAAAAACTGTTGGTTTAAGTAATAATTTAATGTGTTTTCCCAATAGTTTAATTAAAACGTTTGGAAAAGATAACATTAGGCAATATTTTCCTATAGTTTTTAGAAACTGTAGGGAATCCCCACAAAATAATAATTCATGAAAATCAATAACATATTGTGATATATGATTGATTTTGGTTTTCTCAAAACAGAAAAATAGTTATCATTGTAATGTTTGTAGATTTAAATCATTGGAAGTCCACATAGAATTTTCCACCAGAATATTATTTATTTGTGATTTAGGTGAAAAATATATGATGTGTTTCTAGTTTCATAATGAATATCATATTCTATGTGAAGTCATTTAGAGTTCATAAAAATGTAAAGAATATTTTATGTGTTGAATTATTCATACCATTGTTGATTTGTGGATGCATTTCTCATGTGAATAGAGTATTATAATTTGCAAATGAAAATGTTATCTAATGCATACAGTTTTAAAATGTTCATGATGCATGTGAAGGGAAATTGGTTTATGGAAAAATGTGTTGTTCTTTTTGGATTCACATACAGTTGAATGGGTAACCATATTTTGATAAATTATAAATAGATAACTAGTGCATACTGTTTTAATATTTCCTATCACCTCATGTATTTGGGAATTTCCGTGTTTTTTACTCCATATTATGTTTTCAGTAGGGTGTTGGATCATTTCGTGTTGGTTCGTGTGGATTTGGTTCTCCCAATGGATGTAAGGATTTAATTCCATCAGTTGTTTTCTCACTAGTTATGTAGCATCCTTTATGTGTTTTAATGTTCCTAATATCCTTTGTGTAGTTTCTAATCTATTCTCTTTGGTTTCATGTATTCATGTTAAGATAGTATATGTATGTGGGTTACACCGTTAGGTTTATAGTCAACCATGGTAGTGATTTTGCACGTATGGGGATATGTGTGCCAATGTATATATATATAAATGCACATGAAGGTGAGTGGAGACTAGTATATGCATATAAACATAGGTGCAAGGATCCCCTTGCAAATGCTCATGGCCATACAGGTTTGTGCATAGGGGCTAGGTGTCCTTTCTTGTGTGTGAAGGTGGATATACCTAGTGGGAGAGTGGAAACTTTTAGTTAGAAATCTCTAAGAGCCGAAGTGGATGGTTTGGTTCTACATTGACATAGGATCCCTCTTCTAGCCTCTTTAATTCAAGAATTCTTTAAATTGGGTTTATAATCTTTATTAATTCTGCTTAATTATATTGAATTGCATATCTTGAATAAGTGTTCTTTAGTATAATTGTTTAATTTGATAAAAAATCATGTTTTTATAATAAAACCCCTCCAATGAAGGTGCGCTGTCTGTGAAAACTCACAGTGATAGTTATGTTGATCTAGTTTCTTATATTATTGCAATTTATTTGTGCTGAATGAGTTTTAGAATAAATTTTAAATATAATTAAATGAATTGTGTGATAAAGCAATGCCATCATTTTATAAAAAATCCCCCCAACAGAGTTGCGCTGTCTTCTAAACCAAAGATTGGTGATATTTATATGTATCATGTTTAGATTTATTTTGAGTCTTTCATATTCCTCTTGTTGGTTTTTTTGGCTAGTTAGTTTTTGTTTTCATTGAATAATTTAAATTGTCTTATCATACTTTTTTAACTCAAATGAAATTTCATGAGTAGTTATATGCCTTGACCCTGACACATTCATTTTCATGCTTTGAATATTATTAAAAAATATCAATTTTTAGGCAATGTGAATGAAATTTTAAATGGATTGTGTAGGGTATATGATTCTATTCCATCGTTTTGTTTCCATTTTGATTTTTCGTCATTGTGTCGCTCGCTACAATAATCTCTGGAGATCCCTTGTTATAGAATATTAAATAGTTGATCTGTTCTATCATCTGTCGGTGAGGCGATGGTCGGAATGTTGCCCCACCTCCTTCCAGTCCCTTCTCTCTTGTCCATAATATATTGCCCCGTAGATGTCGCTGGACCGGTCAAAAATGCCGTGTCCACACGACTGTCACACAGCGGTCACACCGCAGTCACGCCCCGGTCATGTCGCAGTCACACCGCGGTAATGCCGTGATTTGGCCTGGCTCACGAACAAAACCCTACGACAGTTCACAGTGATAGTATTACAGGAGTCTAGTGATCAAATTTGAGACTGAATAAACATAATTTCTACAGGCAAGGTGATGGCCAGAATGTTACCCCGCCTCCTCCTGCTCCCTTCTTTCTTGGCTGGAAGATGCTGCCCCGTAGATGTTGTTGGACTGGGCCAACACGCTGCGGTCACACCACAGTCATGCCACGTTCACACCATGATTTGAACTAGATCTGAGAAAAAACCCCACGATAGTTCACTATTATAGTATTCCATGAGTCTTGTGATCAATGTTGAGACATACTAATCACAATTTCTACCGGCAGGGCAATGACCAGAATGTTGCCCTGCCTTTTCCCACTCCATTTGCTCCTGGCCAGAAGATGCTACCCCGTAGATGTCGCTGGACTAGGCCAACATGCAGCAGTCACACCACGGCTATGCTGCAGTCACACCGCGGTCACACCATGATCCTTCCGCGGTAATGCCATGATTTGGCCTACTTCAGGATGACACCCTGTGGTGGTTCGTAGTGATAGTATATCACGAGTATTTTGATCAATGTTGATACTGACTAATCACAATTTCTGTCGACGGGGCGATGACTGGAATGTTTCCCCACCTCCTCCCGCTCCCTTCGCTCTTGGCGAGAAGATGTTGCCCCGTAGATGTCACTGGACTAGGCTAACACGCCACAGTCACTCCACTGTCACGTCGCGGTCTCGCCACGGTCACACTGTGATTTGGCCCGGCTCCAGGACGACACCCCGTAGAAGTTTGTAGTGATAGTATTCCCTGAGTCTTGTGATCAATGTTGAGACTGACTAATAACAATTTCTATAGGTTGGGAGATGACTGAAATGCTTCCCTACCTCCTCCCGCTCCATTCGCTCTTGGCCGGAAAATGTTTCCCCACAAATGTCACTGGACCGGACCAACATGTCACGGTCACACCGTGGTAATTTCATGCTTTGGACCTACTCCAAGATGACACCCCATGGATTTTCACAGTGATAGTATTCCATGAGTCTTTTGATCAATTTTGAGACTGAATAATCACAACATCTGCTAGTGGGGCGACGACCGGAATGTTTTCCCCACCTCCTCCCACTCCCTTCGCTCCTGGCCGGAAGATGCTGACCCATGGATGTCGCTGGACTGGGCCAACATGCCGCGGTCACGCCGTGATCATGCCGCAATCACGCCATGTTCATGCCGCGGTCATGCCGTGGTAATTCCATGATTTGGATCTACTTCAGGATGAAACCCTGTGAAAGATCGTAGTGATGGTATTCTATGAGTATTGTGATCAATGTTCTGATTGAATAATCACAATTTCTACCGGTGGGACGCCGACTGGAATGTTTCCCCTCCTCCTCCCGTTCCCTTCACTCATGGCTGGAAGATGCTGCCATGTGGATGTCGTTGGACCGGGCCAACCCGCTGCGATCACGCCGCTTTCACACTGCGGTCATGCAACAGTCATGCTAGGATTTGGACCTCCTCTAGGATGACACATTGCGACAGTCCATAGTGATAGTTTTTCATGAGACTTGTGATCAATGTTTGGATGACCAATCACAATTTTTGTCTGTGGGGCGATGGCCGGAATGTTGCCTCGCCTCCTCTAGCTCCCTTCTCTCCTAGCTGGATGATTATACTCCAAAAATGTTGATGGACCGGGCCAACATGCTGTGATCACCATGCAGTAATGTTGTGATTAGGCACTACTCTAGGACAACGCCATGCGGCTGTTCACAGTGATAGTATTCCATTAGTCTTTTGATCAATGTTGAGACTGACTAATCACAATTTATGCCATCATGGAAATGGCTGGAATGTTGCCCCACCTCCACTCGGTCCCTTCACTCCTGGCTAAAAGATGTTGCTCCACGGATGTCGCTGGACAAGGCCAACAAGCTGCGGTCACATCGTGGTCACACTACGGTAATACCGTGACTTGGCCCTGCTCCAGCCACATCCAGCCCACACCAGCCCCCTTCGACCTTCATTTCATCCCACTGCCACCAACAATATAGCCCGCAACTACCCCCTCTTCCACCTTCGAATCAGCCCACACCATTCCCCAAGGACATGCAACTAGCCCCCTTCAACAAGCATTCTGGACCCCTTCCACGTGAATTCGAGCCTGCACCAGCCCTAGACACCTACAATCTAGCCTACACCAGCCACCGCACTAGTCACCACCCCCAACCTCTTACAATACACTCATGACAGCCCTATGGCACCTGTAAAATAGCCCCAGCCACTAGTCCCAGCCCTGACCAGCCCCCGACCTCCTACATACAATCCCACACTAGCCCCTTCCACATGCCCAACAACCCCCAGCCACCTGCAATCCAACCCACACCGGCCCCCTTCCACCTATTCCATCCCACCCAATACCCCTGACATCCCCCTATCGCCTGCCATCCCACCTGCTCTAGCCACTCCAGCCCGCACCGGCCACCGCACCATCCCCCAGCCTCTTGCATTCCCGGATCCGCGAAAAAAACTCCATGCAAATCAGAAATGGGAAAGGCGAAAGTGGATCCCCATACTTGAGACATCTTTTCCCTAAAATGTATCCATGTAAACTGCCATTAATGTTTATCAAGAACATTGTGGTAGAGACACATCTTTTTACCCAAGACAAGAACCTAGACGAAAAGATGAGCATATCCAAAGAATTCTATTAGAAGTCTCATCAGGCTGAATCAAAATGCTTGAATATATTGATCTTGAAGGCACACCTAGGAACCCCAAAATCCAGATGATATCCCTACAATAATTCATCGGTAACAAGATTCATAGGAGAATTGTTTTTGGTAATGAAGGTTGAGGATATTTTTATCCATCTTTAGATTTATGCATCTCTTAAGGTTATTTTTGTAACCATCCTACTAGAGGGTCTGAGTTATACGTGGTGGAAGTCTATTATTCAAACTATACCAGGAAAAGACAATTCTTGGAAATGTTTGAAGACATTGTTCATTTAGCATTATATCATAATGAATTGAAGGTAAAAATGGCTATAGAATTTTCTAGGATGGGATATCTTGGAGGGGTGTCCAAGGGCTGTCTGAGGGGGGGTGGGGTTCCTGGGGGGTCCATAAGGCATGAGAGGGTGTAGGTGGGGTGTCTAGGAGGGGCTGTAAAGAGAGTGTCTAAGGGATATTCGGGGGGGGGGGGTGATGGGGGTTTATAGGGCAGGGCGATGGGGCGGGTTGGGTGTCTAAAAGGGGGTGTCTAGGGGGGGTCCAAGGGCTATTTAGGGGGGGGTCTGTATGTAATGGGGCAGGGTGCATGTAGGTTTCTAGGGGGGATATCCATGGTGGGTGTCCAAGGGTTGTACGGGGGGTTAGATTTGAAGAGATAAAACCATGGGCTATGGGATCTAAACTCATAGCAGTAATTTTTATAAGGATTTTTTGAACAGTTTTTTCAATAGCAATAGTTCTGAAATCCTTTACATCCACATCATTTTCCGTCTTTGAGATCAGGGAAATAAAATTGTAGTTGATTCCATAGGGCCTTGAGGCATGGTAAAAGAACTCCCTCATAGCGTTAGAGAGATCATCACGAACTATGTCCCTGTAAAACATAATGAATTTATTTTTGAACCCATCCAGACCAGCCACACTCTAAAGATTTACAGAATAAAGGGAACCCTTAACCTCTTTCTCATTAAGGTATGCAACAAGGGAGATTGTTGGATTTGTGTACCCCGGTCCAGTTGGGCCGAATGCTTGTAGCAACCTTGACCACTCTAGAAGTGAATACCTTGGTATCCACATTACTATTGCACTTTTGACTTCCAGCCGGAAGACACTAGAGTATTGGATACATATATGAAAGGCTCTATAGGATTGAAAAAGTCTATAATAATATTTTTCTCATTTCTCCATACTACTAAATAAATGTTCTCATCTATGAATAGCATGAGTAGTGATGTCATCACTTTAAACTGGTCAACCTATTCCTTGAAAATCCATTATAAAGAATCTCCCTCAATTAATCCTGTTGAGATGAATGCACATCACCTATAAAGACAAGGAGATTCTATTTGACTATAGAGTAGATCGAATCAGCATCAACTAAATCTGAGGGAGGTGAAGCACTAGACGTAGATGAAAAAATAAAGGGTTCTAGATAACTCAAAATTCCACTAAAATGTAAAACAAGTATTTCTATGAAATATTACAAATATACTATAGACACAAAATCTGATGGAACTGGGGGAAAAACCTCTCAAACACTAGGTAAATTATCCCAGACATGTTATGATTTGTTAGGTACATCTATGGGAAAATAATGAAGCTCACCTACTTGGTCAATATACTTAACTAAAGATCCTTTAGGATATGTGCAGGGGATGTGTGGAGGGGGGGTTCTGTCTGGGGGGTTGGGGATGCTGTCCAAGGGGGGTCCTATAGGGGGTGGGGGGCTGCTGTCTAGGGGCTCCAGTAGGGGGGGGCTTAGGGGTGTAAGAGGGTGTCTTCAAGGGTTACAAGGGATGTGGGGGGGGGGGGGGGGGTTGCTGTCCAGGGGTTGCAAGAGGGGGGGGGGGGGGTCCAGTAGGGGTGGTTCAAGGGGGGTCCAGTAGGGGGCCAAGGGGTGTGCAAGGGGGTGTGTGCAAGGGGTTCAAGGGATGTGTTTGTGCAGGGGGTGACTTCTGTCTAGGGGGTGCAAAGGGGGGGGGGTGCACTATTCTTATTTATTGAGTTATATTCTTCATTAGTATTGTAAGAGGTTTTTTACCATACTTTTATGGGATGAGAAATATTATGTTCTACATTGCGGTGTAGGTACTTTTGAGCTGGTTCTAGACTTATTTAATCGTTTGTCGTATAGGGAGACTCATGTATATGTTTTTTTATATTGGATTTGTTTAATTCTTATTATGTAAGTATATATCATTTATAATTTAATTTGGAGGGGACTGGAAGGGGGTAGGGGAAACTGGCATATGGGAGGGGACTAGTAGGGGTGCTTGTGGGGGCTGCTAGAGGGTGCATGAGGGGGATAGTAGATGGTCATATGGGGGCTGGTAGGGGGGATGAAAGTGTGGGCCAGCATTGGTAGGGGACGGGAAACGAGCATGGTGGGGGGGTATGATTGGGGGTCTGGGGGGGGGGTGTCCAGATTCGTGGGGGTTATAGTGTCTATCCAGGAGGGTGGGGGTGGGTGTCCAGGGGAGTGGAGGTCTGGGCTATCCAAAGGGACCTATCCAGGGTTTAGGTGGGTGTCTATGTTCTTGGGGGGGGGGGGGTTCTAGGGTCTGTCCAGGAGGGTGGGGGTGGCTGTCCAGGGGTGTAGAGTTCTGGGCTGTCTAGGGGGATCTCTCCAGGGTTTGGGGGGGGGGGGGTCTAGGGTCTCGGGGGTGTCCTGGAACAATCTTGGGGGGGGGGGGGTCCAGGGTCTATCTGGGGGTTTCTAGGGTCCCTCTGGGGGGGTTCAGGGTTTGGGGGGAGGTGTCTAGGGTCTGTCTGGGGGGGTGTCCAGGGTTTGTCCGGGGGGGGGGGGGTCAATGGTCTGTCTAGGGGGGGTGTCCATGGTATGGTGGGGAGGAGTACATGGTCTGTCTTAGGGGGGGGGGGGTATCCAGGGTCTTTCCATGAGGGGGGATTTTCTATGTGTGTCCAGGGGAGGGGTTTGTCTAGGGGAGGGGGTCTATGTAGGGTGGGGGTGTCTAGTGTTCAGGAGGGAGGGGTCTGCAGGGGGGCTCTACAAGGGGTGGGGGATATTTTTATGGGTTTTCAGATCCTATAGCCATGGTTAAAAACCATCGATACAGGTCTAATGCCACAGTTTCTAACCGTGGAAAAAAATTGTCCCTCCTTCAGAATAGCCACAGTTCTAAACTTTGGATATCGAGATATTACTACGGTTTGAACCGTGGCTATATAACTATAGCCAAGGTTCAAAACTGTGGCTATAATTCTAGGCCTATATCCAAGATAATCACATCCATGTTTTCTCAAACTGTGGCTATTACCTATAGCCACAATTTGAGGACATATAGCCATGATTTTAAACCATGTCTATAGCCCGAATATCCAGTAGTGTATGTGGTCCATTAAAAATGGTACATGATTCTCACCCACTGCTGGTTTTCCTAATCTCTCTTTATACTATTCAATCCTATAAAAAAAGCCTTCCTCTTCCAAAACAAATCTCTTGATTTTGAGGCTAAAAAAATTGGCAAACATTGGGAAACAATGCCACCTTAAAAACATGTATTCAGCAAATATCAACCACACTCATTTGTGGTCATCTTGATTTATCAAAAACCAAAACCACACCCCAAACATACCAATAGGACCCATTGAGGTATTTTTCCATAAATTTATTCTCTGCAATTTTTTAAAAATAATAAGTTTTTTGTTCATTTATCTCTCTCGATGTATTTTAAATTCAAAAAATAAAATTTTAAAAGAATAAAATATATATTTTTTATTTTTTTAAGAATCATTTTCACATATATTTATATTTTATATAAAGGATTATAGCTATTTTTTTAGTATTCTCCAATTGTATATTAATTTTATTTTAACCCATGTTTCACATTCTATAAAATTATTAAATTGATTCATCTTATAATTTTTAAAATGATAAACATTTTACCAATGTTTGAACTGAATATTTGTTTTAAAAATTAATAGAAAAACAATTTCTCTATATAGAATCACCATTATTTTCATGAATCCCTACATTATAATAATTATTGTTTATTTTAAAATAAAATTTTCCCCTTTTATGGTAATTTTTATATATTAAATAATTGATGTCAAAATGATAATGGTATTTTGCAGAATAAATTTTCTAGTGATATTTTAATGTATTTATATATATTTCAACAACAATTGATGTGAAATAATCATTATAGGGAGTATGATCCAAATGTTCCGTCTTTATTAATTATTTATATGGTTTTCTGATAGAGAGGAAATATTTATGAAACCAATTTTGTTTGTCATGTATTAAATTTAGATATAGTTTGAATTTTTTTATTATATTATGGGATACATATGAATGGATTAGGATTATGTGATTAGGGGTTTTTTATCGACCAACTATTCTTTGGGTAATGATTGGTGTTTAATGAGATCTATGGGTATATGGGTGATTATCCTAGTCCAGAAATATGTCACATGATTTGTTTTTCTAATCCTAAATTAGTTGTAGTAGTTTGTATACCATGCCTAACATGTGATTAATTTCTTGGGGGATACCTTGAAAGATGATATCCATTATTATGCTTATGAAAAACATTTTATGACACTCTCTATGATATTTTTTATCTTTTTGATATGATGTTATGGATTATTATCATGGAATATTCTATGATTCATGTCTTATTATTTCCCAATGAATTATTCCACGATTATGATCTATGAATCATTAGCTACATTTTTCAAATATGAAGCTCATATTTTCATTCCCTTTTGTCGAAGTAGTGATTAAATATGATCAAGGACTAATACCTCACTTGTATCCTCTTACTAAACATACTACATAACTCTATCTCATATTTTCATTCCATATGTTAGTAAATATGGGTCTTACTAAGATATGACTAATATGTTTACCATGTGAGAAGAAAATTATTGTACGTTTTGTTGATATTTTAGTACATATGATAAATATTTATGTTGTTTTAATAGAGAGAAAACATTTGTGGTTCTAGGGAATTTATTTAAATGATATGTATTAAAAAAATCATTTAAAATGATGCATTATTTTGGTTTGTTATATTTGTGTCTCATATGATTGTATTAGAGTAGGGTTTGGTTATTCTTAGGTATTTTAACTAGAGAACACTATTATAAACATTGGTGTTAAAACTATATATATAATAATATAATAAATCACTTATACTGTATTTATTATGTGGTTTTCCAATAAAATGAATCCCAATATTGACACTATAAATAGGATTCACTTGTTTATTATATTCACATTTGGGTAACAACAAGGAAAGGGGATGATTGGATATTTACTCAATATTGGCCCCTTCAAGATGAGTGTAACTTAAAATAAAAAAATGATAGAACTTCATGAAGGATTTTAATGGGTTAATAAAAATTTTTATTATAATCTTTTATAACGTTTTTTAATTGATGAGGGCCATATGTGGACTAGGATAAACAAAAAGTATTGTTGGTTGAAATAGTTATTTCTAATTTTGGATATTATAATAATGATTTTCATGATTATTTATTTTTGCAATGATGAATAAAAACATCCAATAAAAATTGTATCCATTTTATGGGTCTTGATTACTATTCATAAATTGAATTTTTCTCTAATAGTTTTGGGAAAAAATAAACATCATATATATTCCTATAATATGATAGTTTATTGAATTATTTATTAAAAAGTGTCCCAGATTTCCTCTGAATAGTGATGTAGTATTATAAATCAAACTTATACCTTATTCTACACATATTTCAAGGAGCTGTCATCAAATTGAATTGATTAAGATGTAGAAATTGAGTAATCTACTCTAGTGGAATATAAATAAAGGATTCATTTGTCCATGTTCGTTACCATAGTTTGAACCGATTATTTTAGTTAAAAAAGTTTGTTCAATAGGTATATGCATATATTTTTGATAACATAAACTGATCATTACTATAAATAAGTTTCCTTTACCTTGTATTGATGACATTTTTATCATCTACATTGAGGTTTTCATTTTTCAATAAGTTACATCTTTTTTTGAAATTGTCAGTTGAGTTTCAAATGTAAAGGCTTAATTAATACCAACTTTGATATAAATTATATATAATGTTAATTTAAAATTGTTATAATTGGATGTAAAAATTCTCCAACAATCTCCATAGATTAAAAATATAGTGTTTTTACAAATTACATAAATAAATTTCTGATGGTATGTATAGATTATATTCTAATATACTCTTAAATAATGTAATTTTATGAATATGACTTTGTTTGTTTCAAGACCTTGATTATGGATAAAATATATACCAAATTTACTAATTGAGAATTTTTTGTCACATAATGTATAATTATCGAGAAATGTGATCATAAGAGAGAGTACATCAGTAGATCCTTTGTAGATTTTATCCATTTAACATTATCACTTACCAAACAGTAGAATATATATCCATATAATTTTTGATTTTATAGATATTAGAAAAATAATTGATGAATTTAGCATAGCTATATAATTTAATATTTTATATAAAATCTATGGTAATCATGTAACTTGTCATTGATGATTTTGAATCATATTTTAGGGACTTGGAGAGAGGGATGGTATGGTATCATATAAACAAATTACCATATAGTAGAGAGGGGATTTTTTTATCTGATTCATTTAAAAATATATTGGGATTTTTATGATAAATAATTACATGGTGGTAGAATATTAATATCGTCAATTAATGTCTCATGGGAAAACATATTTGGCATATGGATTAGAGCTAAAAACAATAAATTTTTATCCATACAATGAATGGTATGATATATATACTAATCAATATAATTTTAATTATATTCTCCACTAGAACGAATTTAATCTTCATGATATAAGTTGCTTGGATTTTATTATAGATTATGAATGCACAATAAATTACCATAGTAGGATGGTAAACTAGTTTACTAATTATTTGAGTTGAAGGGATAAAGACAGACAATCAATGAAGAATATTAAAAAAGATATTATTTCTATAAAATATTAAAGGATATATGTCGAAATATTTAGGAAATGTCAGAAATATTATTTCACTCAAATCAGTGTTAAACCATCTATCCTTATGACGATTAAAGAGGTATAAAAGGATGATGTAGAGATGAAAAAGAATGTCATAAATTTTCATGAGTTCAACCTTGATTTTGAATGAATGACATTGTTTAAGAACCGGGTATGGGTCCTTTTTATACTTCCATTGAAGACAAATATTACAATTGAAGATCATATCTCATCATTATCATTTTCTATGGACAAATGAAAATGTTTTAAACCCTTAAGTATAATATTTTGTGGGGTAACATAAAGATATATATTTACGAGTATGTATCTGAGATCTTTGTACTCAAAAACTTTATAGTTGAGCCAGTATAGTCCAATGGAATGTTAGAGAAACTACACATAAAAATATTGAAATGGGAAAATATCAACATTTATTTAGTTCAAGGAATCACCAATACATATAAGGGGTATAATTATTATTGGTTATTGTTGATCCATTTATGAATTGAGATTTTTTTTTTGAAATTAGAGATGATTTCATTATTTTTTAGATTTCATAGATAAAAATTAAAAATGCGGAAAGGATATAGGGAGTTATACATTATATTATATCTTATAGAGATATGAGGTTTACCTTAGTGTTATTGAGAATTATTTTCCACCCTCTACATAATTTGATATTTTATGGAACAACTTATCATCCTTTGATACATGATGAATTAGATAGATCCATTTAAACCCTAGAGAATATTCTAAGATCATGTTATTCATATTTCAAATGTGATTGAGATAAACTCATTCACATTGTTGAATTATGTTATAAAAATTTATTTCACTCGGGAAATCTGATAGATTCTTATGGAGAACAATATGGAGAAAACAAATAAATATGGCCTGTTTGGATGAAGATAGAGAATAAAATCTATTTTGAACTGATCTATCTAAGGAACAGACGTATAAAGTTATATCTATTAAGAGCCATATCAAAGAAGATTGATGTATACTATAGACTTAAGATGAAAATAATTAGCTATATCAAGAATTTGATATTAGTGATAATGTTTTATTGGTAATTTATCCTTGAATGATGTTTATGAGATTCAAGAAAAAAATGAAAAATTATACCCTAAATAGATTTTCCCCTACAATAATCTTGGTCGATTGGATTTGATATCATATCTCGTGCAACTTTTACCAATCATATACCGAATTAATGATGTGTTATATGAATCTATATTAGGGAATTACATACCAAATAAATTATATGTACTAAACATAGTTGTTATATTATTAGATAAGAATCTTTCATATCAACAAAACTAGTAGAATTATTTGATCAAATAGAAAAAGTTATTTGAAAAAATACTACTCACTTTTTTATTGTTCATTGTAGAAATCATAGATTTTTTATAGATACTTGGGAAACTAAGGATATTATTAATTCATTGTCTCTAAATTATTTCATAAATGTAATGTAATTTCATGATTTAAAATAAATTTAAGGGGTTTTCTTGTAACAGCCCATTATATTGTTTTTATTCATTTGAAATGAATTAAAATTATCTAATACATTTTTTTAACATGAAACCTAGAGTATAAAAATTACATGATATATTATATCCTCTATAGAAAATCTATTTAAATGGTGGGGAGAAATATAATTACCCACATTATGATTTATAAATAGGAATGTTTTACTTAATTCAAATTCAATGATTAATTACAAATAAATAATAGGTCAATTTTGATAAAATATTATCAGGATTAAAAGTCGTATTTTATAAAAAGTTTATTTTTATGAGTTTAGAGTTTTGGAATAATCAAATATATTTATTATTGTTAATAACTAATTTTAAGGAATTTTTTTGGTAATTTATGGAAAATAATTCACACATTAGACTAATGGTTTTGATTGAAGGTAAAATCATTTGATGGATAAAAGGGATATTATTCATATAACTTTTTTTACATGCGCAATGTGTTTATATCACAATATAAAAAATATCTATTGATTAATAATGATAATAACATATGAAAACTATATATTTAATAAAATAACATTTACCAATTTTTTTCCTTGGAAATGAATTATGTTAAATTCAATAGTATGCTTAAATTAGAGTTGTTTTTCTAAAAAAGATTTTATTTGCGTTTTGCACTATTATTTTCTTGTTAATTTATATAAAATATTGAAATTTAATTTGATATATTTTTTTTCTAAATTTTTATTAATCTATTAAAATTTTATTAACGAGGAAACTTTCATTTTATTCATAATAATTGTTAAAAAGTAAAAGATTTTATCCTCAATTAATGTAAGAAGGGTTTACATGGGAAAGGCGCTATACTAAGATATTTTTTCAAACATGACACCCATAAATTGTAAATGATATTTTAAGAATTTATTTTAAACTTATATTATATTATCTTAAAAAATTGTATATTTGGTTACTCTTTGAGATGAAAATGACTTTATATAATTTAAATCTTTTATGAAATTTCATGTGTTTCTCTACCCTAACATCTAAAAGTGAACCTATTATACACCTTTGTTAACCCAAAATAAACATTCTCTATAATACAAACCCAATACAAATAACTTCCTTGTTCAATATAATCATTTATGATATATTTTCGGCTCTTAATACCATTGAAATAAAGATAAATTTGTATTCCATATGTGTTATCTCAAAGAATATATAATCATCATACTCAACTCTTTCAATATTAATTTATTCTCTTACATATTATAATTATATTTCATACATACTAACATTATATATCCATTATTGTAAATATACCAAAATATTATTATGATTATAGAACAATCATTTTGGATGTATTATTTTACAAATGAGAAAGTAATGTATAACCCTCGTGCACTTGTGGAAAACAGCCCTACATAGTGTTATGATTTATTTTCATGAACCACCTCAAATTAATATATAATATTATTAATTTGATAAATATTGATTATTTTAATCATTTAATTGTGATTTTGTAATGATAAAATTTATTTATTTTTTATTTTCTTATTATTATTGGAAATTTAAATAAGTGTTCATGTGTAAATAAAAACTATCATCTCCATTAAGATTTTATTTAAATTTCTTCTCTCTAAATTCTAATGATATTTATAAATATCTATATAATTTAAATATATAGTACTTATATAACAATAAATGTTATCTAGAATAAGGAACCATGATCAATATACACGGACCGTTAATTCCAAATCAAAACATAAATTAAAAATGAGATGAAACTGTGTTTTTAGTAAAAAAAAATGATATTATAATTATTAATATGTATTTCAATAAATATTAAAAACTTTAAATTATCTATACATGAGGTTTTATGAACTTATGAAGTATTTAAAACTAAAGGTAAGTTGTTTCCCATCTCAAATTAGATCCTTGGATATTTATTCCATTCTGACCAAATTTTTAATGTATATATTGTATATGATACCTTATTAATATATTTAATAAATAATTTACTTAATATTAAATTATTTATGAATTATTTTAAAATTCCATCTTACATTTTTAGTTTGATTTAAAATATAAAAATTTGAAAAGTGTTTATTTTACAATCTCATGTTCCCCAAGAATGAATATTTATAAATTTTTTATGATGAAATTATATGTTATATATCTCTAGAAAATTTATATATTTTATGATACTATGATTCATTATATATATTAAAATATATCAATTCATTTTCCCCTCTATTGGTAAATTATACCCAAAAATTGGTTTCAATGACAACCATTAATGTTTTTCTATCCACACAAGAATCATTTTCTTTCATGAATATGTTTTCATGAAAATGTATTTAGTGTCTTCTAATGATTTTTTAAATTCATTTTTACAAATATTAGATTTTATATATAAATTCATGAAAGTAATATTCTTATTGTTTTCGATAAAACATTGTTTTTGGCCAATGTTGTGAACAAAATAATTTTTTAATGTTTAATTCATGAATGAATATTAATTTCATCACAATTTCATCCATTGAATCTTATATTACATGTTTACATGGTTAATTTAAAATAAAATATTTTCCCTAACACTTTGTAAATTTTTATATTTCATATAAGTTATTTCAAAAAGATCATATTATTCTTATTGGGATATATCTTCGTAATCTTTTAAATTTTTTTATAATATAATATACCATCATTTGATGATACTTATACTTCATTAGGGGTATAATCCAATGAATCCATAATTATTAATTCTCTATATGGTTTGTGAATAGGATAATGAAATATTGATGATTTATATATTATTTTTCATGGGTCACTCTATGATGAAATGATAAATGCTTTAATAACCTTGTAGATCTTATCATTATATTAAGAGTAGGTCAATTATAGATATATATTATTTTGTGTAATTATTAATTTTTTTAACTCAAAGTTTACATGAGTGGTTACCACATGATCACAAGTGGGCACACATATGGTAAGCCCAAGCCTAAAGCCGGTACACAACTGGTTTTCCGAAGGACAATATCTCATTAATACTTTTTTAATCCTTGAAATAATATTTACATGATTATGATATTTATAATATTTTTATGAAACTTAAAATGAACATTTGTTGGAATTTTGATATGATCTCATGTATAATGATATTTAATTCTTTAATTATTCTTGTATTATGACCCACAAAATATATATTCTGAGATTGTGATCTTATATTTTCATGGTATGATTTTCAAATGTCGCAATCACATTATATTACCCATATAGTTATTTTTTGCTTCCAAATGATCATTAAATAATATCTCTCATGTCTATAGTTACTGACAATATAAGATCGCTCATTCTTATATTTATTTTTATAATGTCATAAGGAGTGGTTTTAAGTAGTGTAAAAATATGAATTACACTATGTGAGAAGTTTTTATTGGGAGATACTAAATATCAATCCCGAAATCAGAAGATTTTTTATCTATTTTTTAAAGACATTAAATGAGTTTAATTACTGGTCATGTATTTTTTAGATATTCATTGACAAGTTTTTTAAAATAATGTAATATTTATTTATTGAATGTTCTGGTAACCATGTAAACCATAATAAATGTTATTTCATAAAGATCATATCAAAACAATGATAAAATATTTCCCTTATTTTGTATTTTTATGTTACAGTATTCACCCTCATTGGATGATTTTTTTTTCAAGAAACAGTTAATATTTGTTTCCACATTGTAGCATTTAATTAACAATATTTCAATATAGAATTAAATGAGAAATGTCACATTCATTACTCTCAGGGAAAAAAAATATTCTTCGAACATTTTTTGGGTATGTTTTACAATATTAATTGATTTTTAATTTATTTTTTTAAATTCAAACTAATAAATCGTCAAATAAATTAGATGAAAAAATAACTGTTAATCCATGTTAATCATTCCATATTATTTAAATTTTTTTGGATGAGTTAATTTTTCTTCCTTTACATTTATTAAACTCACCCAATATAAATTTTTACAATTTATGTTATGTTCTAAATTATGTTTGTTTTTTCCCAAAAAATGAAACAATAAATTTGAAAAAATATTTGAATTAAAAAATATTCTAATTGACCTCATTTGAAAATATTAAATTTTAATCATTTTGAAAAGTATAAAACCGCCTTTTAAAAAAGATTATTTCTGAGATAGAAATTATTATTTTATAAATTATATACTTATTAGTGGAAAACCTTTTTTAAAACATTATTTATTTATCTACTTTATAGTTAATTAATTTTTATAGATTATAAATAATTCAATGAATATGTAAAATTGATATTTTTTTTGATAAATTTTGAGTTTTTTGGGGGAAATTTTATGTAGAATTATTTTGATACATGTTATTTTAAATCAGTTTTATTAAATAATGGTGTTTTTAATGTTAATATTTTCTTTTAATCATGTTTATATATTATTGATAACATTTTAATGATAAAACTATTCTTTCTATTTTTCTATTAAAATGATAATTTTTGAAATTAAATTAATCCAATATTCTTAATATAATTTCTAAATATTCTTATAAAAATTATTTACACTGTTTTTCATTATAATCAATTGAAATATTTTTTTAAGTGTTTTAAAAATAGTTTATGAAATTAATTTTAAAATTTTTGTTGAAATCAATTAAAATTCCTTCATTGGATGAAAATTATAATATTATACGTTTAATGAAAAAATGATAATGATTCTATTGCTAATATTTATTGAGTTCAATGTAATATAAATCACATCAATATTATTGACCACATAAATATATAATCTAGTTTTTTATATTTTATTATGGTTTCTTTAGTTTACCAAATTTTTTTAACTACAAACATCATAAAGATCATTTTTTCAAATTTATAAGGATCTAAAATACTCCAAAGGTTTATAGAGATTTTAGAAATTACAATCACTTCGTAAGGTTCCAACATTTTTTTAAAATTCATGAAAAATGGGTAATATAATGTTGGAAATACACCATAGAATGTTAAATTGATATTGGATGTTTCAAATTACAAAAAATGGCATACTATCATCTTTAGATGGTTATATTAATTATTATATTGTTCTATTAGATCGAAACATTCAAATAATATCTTCTATGTATGATTAAATAAAATATATATTTTATAAATTTATTAAATAAAAATTTAATTATATTAGGGATTAATATTAGCTTAAATAAGACATTAGTGAATATATTGAAGCACGTTGATGAATCATTAAGGTAAAAGATAGAACCATATATAGGTGAAGATTTTTAGGGGAAATATATTCTCAAGTCATCATGAATCGGATGATAAAAATTAACCATGGTCATTTAATGACCAGTAATTTGAGAATATAGTTACTAACTGTTAGTCAGGGTGATATAATTTCTTTTGTAATGGTATGAGGTCATAATTAAAATAATACACATGAGTAAAATAATAAAGGGATATCAAAATATTATGGAGAGAGGAAATTATTTTCTTAGTTTGAGTGGAACAATAATGGAGAGTGATAAAATATTTGTTACAGTTTAGTCTCCCCTATAATATACATAATTATTTAATCAATTTTCAATGTAATCTAAATAGTACACCATAATTTAAATGTTTAGTGGAATAAAATTATTGAAAATATAATTCTTATCATGAAACAACATGAGTGTCCTAGTAACCCGAAAACGGAGCTAGTCCTAACATGGCCAAATGGGCACTACTGACCCCCATTAGTTGGTGACTAAAAATTCGAATCATAAAAAATAAATGTGGGATTTAATTTTCCATGAACATTGCACAAGAAAAATAACGAATCAATATTCTTACAAAAGAATCTATATTGGGAGAAGTGTATAAATAATCAAACATGTATAATCAACCTAAATTACTACAACATTGTATCAATAAAACAGAATAGATAAATAGTCCAAGATCTAATGGGCGCAACTCTCCATGTCTGTAGAACAATGGTTATAACCACCTCTAAGTGGTTATTTAGCCCTTATTGAACTGAGAAGATGAAAATATACAAACACCAAAATGCTCTGGTAGGGTGTGAGCTAAAATCTCAACAAGGCCACACCATAGATTCCACAATAATATTACATCATTTCATTACCCAAATAAATAGGTTTTAAAATTTTAAATTAAAAAGTTTGAAATTTTAAAATATTAATTAAACAAATATTCTGGAGTTATAAAGCATCAATATGGTGTTTATGATTCTTAATCCCAATGTGGTTGTACCAAATAACTCACTAACTACCAATGAATTCATGTGTTAGAGTATAAAATATAAATGTGAAATTTATTTTAAAAATAGTTTAAATTATAATTCATCCTACTCTCCATTTTTCAAATGTTCTAGTATCAATTTAATAATAAAAATGACATCATAATATTAATCATATATTTTCAATAAAAAAGAAATGGATTTGATTCAAAAAATTTAAGTAATTATTTCATAAAAGAAATCAAAATCATTTCTCAAATTCAATTTCACAATTCTATTTCACAAATTATATAACTCAGTTTATTTTTTCATATCATTCCACCAATTTCCCAATAAACCCCCAATTCAATGGAATTCTTGTACTTCATAACAAACGCCCAATTCAGTGTAATTGGATTTTTTTCATAATTTTAAGTCAAACATATTTCCGCAATTTAAATTCATAAATTTTTTATAAACATAATGTAATTCAAAGGAATTGGGGTTTTTTTCAATTTATGCCACAACCAATTTCCCAAAAATCAATTTCAAAATAATTGGGTTTTTAATAAATAAATTATGTAATTTAATTTAAATCAAGAAATTGAATTTAAATTAGGAAATTAAAATTAAAATATCTATTTATGTTTAAGAAAATGTGTGCATCATAATGATTTACATACCTCAGTATCACGAGACCATAATTCCCCAAAACTTAATCAGGACTCTTCAATAATGACCAAAGATCATGGAATCCAAGAAACAAGGATCAAGACACGTTTTAAGATCCAAAAAATGGGTACTAGATCCATGAATCAATATGGGGATCTAAAAACCCTTGGGAGGAGAAGTGATATTCTAGGAGAAAGAAATAGGAAGGGAAAACTAGATGGGATAGGATCAAACATCATTCATCAAGATTCTATCCGCATCTAGGAGGTCGTAATGTGGGAAAGTCACGTATTTGATGCCCCTGAGGGAGAATATATCATATGGGGAAATTCTAGGTAAATCTATAATATAATAAGAGGGGTTTCTGATATTAAATGTAGATTTTGTGATTCATTAAAATTCAAAAATTGATAGATGGGAAGATCTATATGGTTAGAACAAAAATTGTGGCCCAATAGTGTGCCATTTTAAATGGGTCACACAGGTTTCCCATTGTGGGAGTACGGTCTGAAAAATAGTGCTCCAACCATGTAAACCCCCACTTCATGGTTTTTCAGGGTTTGTTCTGAGAGAGTGCACTATTTTTGATACCATGAACCAACCATGCACTAGCCCATAATTTTTTTAACAATAAAATATTCAACATGAAAAAACCCCAATGGAAACCCAACAAAATACGGTTAAAAATATGTTTTTAAAATTACCTAAAAATAGTGAAAATATGTCACAAAATCACCACAACATAATATTTATACACCCATAAAACACACTAAGAATCTTTCATTCCAAAAATATGATAGGACTATAGTATCCTTAGTGCCTTCCTCTCCCACATCTTAGGATTTTCAAAACTGTTCTTCCAAAGCACTTGAGTCAATGGTATCACCCTCCATTGAATTACCTCAGATTCATAATCAACTATCCTAACTTCCTATTCAGTAATTTATAACTCATGTAAAACTTCAAGATCATGCCAGTTAAGCATATGACATGGATTAGATGGATAGTTTTGATGCTGAGATACTTGAAACATATTATGTATCAATTTTATCTGTAGTGGAAGATATAAATATTAATCATCATTTCTATCCTTCTCAAAATCCAAGAAAAGATTGCAAAAAATAAGGACATTGTGTTCCTTCTCTCCCACGTGTCGATGACAATACTAGTTTGAAACTTTCTAGAACTGATGGCCACTAAATAAAAATTCCAATAGTCTTTGATGATGATCAATATAAGACTTATACCAATTCTATTTTTTCAACTTCCTCTAATGAATAAACTTGATTCTTGTTACCATATATTGCACAAAACTATGTCCATGAAAGTATCTTTCTCCAATAACATACCAGAACAACATAAATCTATAAGTATGGACATATATGGCCTCAAAAGGGTCTATTATGATTGAGGAATAATCAATATTATTATTATATGAAAACTAAAACAGCAAAAACAGGTCATCCCAATCCCTGAAAATGTCGAGATAACAAGCGTGAAGTATATTCCCAATAATATATATAGCTCTCTCTATCTGGACATCTGAATATCGATGATATTTGATAATAAAACAATCATGATCTCCTAGTGCCTCATTAAGGACTCTCTATAAATGAGATGTTAACCAAGGATCAATACCAAAGAATATATCATATTGAAGTCCATTAAAACAATCATTCACATCCACATATATATTTCCAAACTCCTCAACATTGATTCCATCATGAATAGGTATAATGTGAGTTGATGTAGTCAACTAATCAATCACATACCATATAAAATTATTATTAATCTTCATACATGATAATATAAATAAATTTCTATAGAGATCTCATCCCACTTCTCATTATGGACTGGATATGACTGAACAAAACCCAATGGTTTCTTGTGATCATCCTTAACCAATTGAAACATTTAAAAATGAATGAAAAAATCATCATTGTGTCATCTAATATATGGACAATAGAAAATAAACAACATGAAATAGAACATCTTTGTGGTACCAGATTATCCAAATCACAAAGAATTATGGATACCACAAAAAGAACTATCCCTACCACTAACTACAAAATAAATCCATTACGACAGCAATGAAATCATTATTGAAGGGGGATCAATAATTAGTGGTATCCCCTCCATAAATAGAGTCTCTAATACTAAATTACTCATAATAAAACTATTCTTTCTAAAGAATCATCACTAAAAGAGAGGAGGTAAACCAAATATTTGCCAATGCAACCTTATCCCTTGATTCTCGATCTCTAATATGAAACTGTGCAAATATAGCCATTATGATCAACTCTAATAATGATTATCTTAGTTAATGGTTTTGAAGATTCCCACTAAAATAATATATGATGAAATTACCCATCCCTGGAGTAATTGTATTGTCTAGGTCAATAGATTATAGGTACTCAAACCAACACCTTCGGTGGAGATTCAAATATTTTTTAGAGAATATATAAATCAATCTCTTGTGGTAAAATTACATGGTAAAAATTTCTCTATAAAGGTAATGCAACTAAATCTTAAGAAAGTGAATCATCACTGCATGGTCATGGCCATGGGACATATAATACTTCTTGTGTGGTCTAATATGATAAGATCTATAAGAAACGACTTGATCACCAATCATTATATCACATACCAAAAATAAAACTGATGCATCTAAGAAGACCACATATCCCTACCCAACCTCAAGATGGTTCAACAATAGAACAATATTATGAATTTTTTTGAGCTCAATAAAATAATTTTGAAATTTTTTATGTCAAGAATACATTACTACATTCTAATTCAAATAAGTAATCAGAGACGCCACATTTGAGAAGACCTTTAAAAACCTAGGATAATAACAAGTTAATCTCAATACTCTCTAAATATCAAAAAAATTGTGGCCTCTACCATGTCATAACATCTATTTCCATTTCAGGATCAACTAAAATTCCATATTCCTATACCACGTGTCCCCAGAACATCACATACGAAATCTATAAATTACATTTTGAAGGCTAGGTATAATGTTGTTATTTATCAACAATTCAAAAACATACCTTATATGAAGATAATAATATACCATAGATATAAAGTCAACAAGAATATAATCCAAAAATACTACCTATAATGTATCAGGATTCTCATGGAAAGTCATAATATTAAAAAAAATTAAAACTACATGCGCATTTATTAGACTAAATGGAATAACGTGGTACTGATAATAATAATAGTTTTTCCAAAAGGTGGTTTTCTAAATATTGGATTATTTTATCATTAAAAAATTGTATCGAGATCAGAGATCAATCTTTTAGAACCTATTTTCCCATTCAACTGCTCAAATTGATCATCATTCCATTGAATAAAAAACTTGTTCTTTATTGTGTCTCAATTAATTTTCTTGTAATCAATTAATAGGAAGAGTAAACAATCAGCCTTCATAGAAAATAAATCCATTGCTATCCACTGTGATATATTATATAATATAAAACCTTTATCATAGAGATCATCATAATAAGTCTTCATATCATTCATTTATGATGGTTCCATGTAGTAAAAAGGAATTGATACTTTTTTAGTTTTAGAGACTAAATCAATAAAAAACCATTCTTATAAAAATGGTGGAAAAGTAGAGACATTAGAAGGTAAGGTATCATGAAACATGATGAAAACTTGGTGGAGATCACCCCTTAAATATTTCCACTTGAGATCAGATGCTAAAAATGATTTTACATTCCCCAATTCTAGATAAGAAGGTATGGCTATAAATCACCTTAAGTCCAATTTTCCTTGAAATCCATGTCACACACCATTTTCTGTAATAAAGAATACTCATTAAAGAATACCAAAAATCTAGGATTTATTTTCGATGAGACAATCTATTCTGAAAAGGATGTAAATTGGTTTCATGTCGAGAACCAAAAAACATAGTGCAGGCTCACCATCTGAATGAATGAAAAAACAAGCAGGACAATGGAGACCCTATACTAACTTCTTATGAAGGTCTTAGTAATATCCATGACATAAGATAAAATATAAATCTGAATATTTAGAAGATTAAGAATAAAGCTTCATATAAATGAGGTGCACCAGTATCAAATAAATCATTCACTAATGATGAAGCCTTAGTTATGATGCCTCTCACGGTCATTGGACATGTATCAGTTTCTTTTTGAGACTCATACACCATGTAATGAATATTCATGATGAATACATATGGATGAAACCCTATTATTGCTGAAGAATTAGATTACCCAAAAATTTCATAAGGATATTATGATCATGTTCCCTTAAATTATATAGAATATTCAATGAAAAATTTCTATATGTTTCTTGAAAATCCACAAGAAGTACATACCATGGGTTCCTCAGTGAATGCCCTCTTAGAATTCCAAGTCTTAACACAGTAGTAACATATCAACAGACCTCTTCTAGGAACTCCAAGATGAATAGAATGACCGTTCAATCAATAAACATCATGAGAATCATTATACCTCATCATTAATTAATAGGGACTCATGCTGCCACTGAGAGAGAAAGAAACTCTTGATAACCCTAACTTTACATCCATCTCTATGTTAACCATCGGCTCTCTATGTTGAACAACATCATAAGAAGGAATATTCGGAATGATAACCGGATAACTAATACCATGTAGAATTCGAAACATGATCCTTTATGACTTTATCTTCTCATATGATACATTATCATGTGAAAACTACACAATTTCATCAAAACAGTTTGTATACTCTATTACAGTACGGTCAGCCTGCTCATGTTTGAAAAAATTCATTGCCTTAGAAAACAACATCGTCATTGGATTGATATGGTTATTGAAAATAAAAATGAATTTATTCCCCTATAAGAAATAATACTATATTGATATCACTATCACGTACCACATACTCATGAACTCTCTATTCGGTATGAAGGTGGATCACTTTAATTTGATTTCATCAAGTGTCTCCATGAACCTGAAAAGCAATCAATACTACTCAACCATTAATCAGCCTCTTGAGGATCATTTGAACAATTAAATTGTTTTAGTTTCTTTTGATGAATCTCTAGGTAGCATATATTGAGAAAGTACTTCCTAGGTTCCACAGGTAGAGCTGGAATGGGAATTGTTGATGGTTCATGTCCCAAAGCTTGGATAGAGTGCACAATCACCTCATCCAGATTTTGCAGCACAAGAAGTTTCTCTCACTATGTTTATTCAGTAAATTTATCTTGGATCCGATTCACATGACTTCTCGAAAGCATTATTATACACAAATTCATCAAAAAACAAAGATAAAATCATTTTATCACTAAAACAGAGAGACAAGGTAAATCAATCATAATAGACATACAACAAGATTTTGATTTCAATCTATCTAAATCGATATCATGGAAATGTAAATATCTAATCCTCGTGACATATTTACCAACCACCATATGTTAATAAAGTACTGTTATGGTGAGATCTGTACAAGATCTCAAGGGTATGAAAATCCTAATACCTAAAAAGATTAAAAAAATTCATACTGATTTTTAGACAAGAAGTTCAACAAAGACCCTAGATAACCTTTTCTCATGAACCAACGTGGGTTCTCTAGTAACCCAATAATGAAGCTGCTACTGATATGTGTAGAAGGAAATTCCCAATACCTATAGGAGAGATACTAGCTCCTATAATCATACAAATTATTGTAACAACTATTTTTCCAAAAAAATATTATATAATGATAAAAATACAATATGCATACAAAATATAATCCACCAGGAGAAGTGTAACAGATGTCAATCATGTATAAGAAAACTAAACTAATATTGTAATTTACCAATATTAAAAGTGATATAAACTTCCCAAACCCAAATGGTTGAAAATCTCTAAGTCCAATGATCAATAGCTCAAACTATATCAATGTGTATTATTACCCCTACTCGATATTAGAAGGATAAAATCAACAAAATCATAAAGAAACCTATATAGTTTGAGATAAATTCTTAATATGGTTAGACCATAGATTCCATAATAATATTCTAACAATTAATTATCCAAATAAATTGCATTCAATTTTTCACATAAACAGGTTCATCATTTCAAATTAATATTTAAACAAATCATGCTTTACATTTCAAATTATAGAAAATACATTACAAAAATGTTTCACATTTCGATTGATGGGAATATTTTAAAAAATGGACTATATAAAATTTTTATATAAATCTATTTTTATAAATTCACAAGGAATTAAAAATAGTATATAAACATAGGAACACTCTTATATCTCAAATATAAAAATTCTTAAAACATGTTCATCTTCCAAAAGGTGCAATATTTTCATAGTAATGGGAACCTCACACACTCTTGTGATAATAATTGCATTCTGTATACACGTCCTTTAGAACTATAAATATAACACACATTGAAATATTAATGTGTAATTAGATGTTGTAAATAATTTCCATGATAATGAAGTAAAGAGTCAATACGATGTTAGGGAATTCCCTTCCTAACTTTATTATACCTAATAATTAACTAACTACCTAAGATATCATGTTATCTAGTACAAAATATGATGTGAAATTTATTTTAAAAACAATTTAAAATAAAAATCATCATATTCTCTACTTTTCAATAGTTCCCACTTATATTAAAATTTTAAAATAGGTTATTAATAAAAAAAATTCTATTTCTATAATAAAAACAATGGGTTTTAATAAAAAAATAATCCATTTTTCTCATACATGAATATAAAATAAATTTCCAAATTGAATTTCACAATTCCATTTCACAATTTAAATTCAACAATCTAAATTTTCAAAAAAAATCAATCAGTTCTACGATAAACACCCAATTCAATAGAATTAGGGGTTTTCCTGATAAACCAACAATTAAATGGAATTGACGGTTTTCAAAATTTTCCGTCAAACCTATTTCCACAATTAAAATCTCACAAATTTCTATATGAATTCTAAAATTCAATGGAATTGTGAGTTTTCCCAATTTCATGCCCAAATGAATTTCAAAAAACCCCAAATCAATACAATTGGATATTTAATCGAACAAATAAAACAAATTATATTTAAATAAAAAAATTACATTTAGTTAGAGAAATATAAAATAATCCATAAATTTATGGTATGAAAAATTGGGCATCATATTGGATCCACGTACCTCATGATCATGAAATATCAATTCACCAATCCTAAAATGGGATTAATTAAAGAAGAAAATAGATCACATAATCAAGGTAACAAAGATCAAACCTTGGATTAATATCCAAATCATTGGGTATTAAATATAGGAACCAAAAATGGATCTAGAAAACCCTAGGGAGTATAATAGATATAGAGGGTGAAAGAGAATGATATGTTTAAACCAACTAAGAGAGGATCAAATTTCATTCACCAAGGTACAATCTACTTCTTGGAGGTTATAGGTTGGAAAAAAAGAATCATTGATTATCCTAAGGAAGAAGAAAATGTATAGGGAAATTCTAGGTCCGTATAAAACCAAAAGCGAGAGTCTCAAGATTGTAATGTCATATTTCTGATTAATTAATAGTCATGCGTATATTTTTGTGCAGAACAGTATGGTTATACAAAACCACGTGGCTTGGACTTGTGCCCCTATATATGGGTTTCATGATTTTTCATAAGTGGTTGTGTGGTCTGGAAAATATTTCACCAAATATTAAAAACACCACTATCTGGGATTACATGGTTTGGATTGAGAGCACACATAGTTTGGGAAAATGTTACACCAATTGTGAAATAGACCATAATTTTCCAAAATTTTACAAATTTCATCCCAAAACTACCCCAAAAGAAAATACTACTAAATCACTGTAAATATAGGGGTTTTTGAATATCTAAAAATTGTATGAGTATGTTAAAATTCTAATTATTTATTACATTTTCCCATTATTTGTGTTTATATTTTACTAGATTAATAAACCCTAAAATTTATTTTCATAGTAATATTTTATCTCAAAAATTAATATTCAATGATAGCATTCATGATTAAATTAAAAACTATTATGAATTAATTTTGGAAACCCATTTGATAATATAATTTTATTCTTGAGAGTAACACACTATGTTCAAATGATATTTTGTTATTGTCAAAACTATTTTCCACACATTTTTGGATGATTTAATTATATTGTTGTTAAATAATTCTATTTAACAAAAAATTTTGAACACACAAAAGTGTTTATTGACTAGATTTTTATATATTTCAATATAAGTTTCACCTATTCATACATAAAAGAAGAAAACTATTTTCAAACCCAAACAAAAGAAATTCCCCTAACGCAATAAATTTGTATTTGCTTCATGTCTTTTGTCTCTAGTATCTTCATCTTAAATTAAATTTCTATAATAGCCCTATATTTTTCAATATATTATCATTAATTAATATATTCAATATAATGTCATATATTCAATAATGACCTTAAAACCATGATATACTATAGGAATATTTTTATCAAATTATGAATTTTATAAGGAATCCATCAGTTTGAAAAATATGAAAAGGAATGAAAATATTATGATGTAATTTTTTATAATCTAATTAATAAAATTAATAATAAATCCGAATTTTTAACAATTATTAGAAAAATATGATAAAATATTTTGACTATGAATGAGATATTTTCTATAAAAAATTTCATATAAGTAATATATTTTTATCATAACATATTAAATTTTTCACTATTGATAAATTATTTGAATGAAATAACTATTTTCTATAATAATTATAATTATTTTAAAATTATTTAATTATGTTTATTATAAAATAATTATAATATATTCATTTTATTCTAACAAAATATATTTTTTAAAAAAAAATGATTCTATTACTTTCTGTGAAAGTATATATTAATCATTAAAATCCAGTTAAATATTTAATGATTGAAAAAATGGTTATAATTTTCTAAATTTTCATTTCATGACACGCTAGAAATGATTTTTTCTGAATTTTATGAAAATATTTATATTTGAGTGAGTCTTGAGGAATGCCATTTTTAGCAAAGCATTCATTTATTTTAATAACATAACATTAATTATTTGTTTCAATTTTTCAGTATTTTGATATAATGTAACATAATATAAATTTGATTAAAACTAATTGAATGTTTCCTTTAAGACTAAATATTATATTTGTATTTTTTTTCTAATTTAAATTTTTTCCTAAAAGAAAAATATTTAGAAAAAAATTCATTACATTCAGATCACTTATAATAAAACTATTTTTTTCAAAATCTAAAAATGTAATAATAAAAAATGAATTTTATAAATTGAATATATAGGTTCAATTTTTTATTATAGGTCCACATTATTTTTATTGACATGGTATTTTAACCAGAGTAACATTTTATAATGACAGTAGTGGGTTAAACTGTTTATTAATGACAAAAGAATTGAATAGTGTCTAAAATCAACTAAAAATGTAACTTTATTTCATAGTATCGGTGAAATTTGACCATCAACATCCAAAATTTTAAAATATAGTGCCAATATCCCTTCATAATGATATTTATAATATTTTATGAAAAATAAAAATGATAAATTATCACTCTCTCTCTTTTACCATCTATAATATTATTTCATAGGGATGAAAATAATATGTGAATCATTTTCAACAGTTATTATGAATGTGGATAAATTATTTTTATCATATTTATTTATTTTTAACGTTTATATATTTTTTGATTTCATTTTACACTTACACAACAGTGATAAATCCCTTATTAATATAGTGAAAGCTTAAATAAAAGTTATTAAAAAAATGAAAAGTAATATCTTTTTGTTTTATTGTAGTGTTATAATAAATTAAAAATAACTATAATCTATAAGATTTAATAAATGAGTAAAAATTTGAATTAAATATTTATCCTTTTGAATATAATGTCATGCTATTTTAATTGTTCCATAAATTTCAGGTAATGGTTTGTCATGGTTAATTTTTTTTAAATAATCAGAAAATTATTAAAATAATTTTTTGAATTAATGGGATGTAAAATGTTTTTTAAAACCAGTAATGTGACATTTCTATTCAAAATTGAATTTTTAAATTACTTTTATGACTAGAAAATAGTGGAAGCTGTTTTGTAATAGTTAAGATTAAGAATGGTTAAAAGGGGGATACACAAAAATACATGTTTAATGTGACAACCAAACAAATATGATATTTATTTCATAATTACATTTTTACATTATACTGTTTATCTTTTAATATATTAAATTTTGGCTCAATTTTTAATGATATAGGTACTTTATATAAATAATTATTTAATATATTTACAAGTTCTCTTCCCACCACAGATATAGAATAGAGTCATCTCTCCTCTCTTACACCTAACACCTGAGCCATTTTGCTCAAATAATCTCTCCATATTTCCATTCCCAATATTCCTCCATATTCATGAATTTTTCTAGTCATTTTGAAAGACTAATATAAAAACTATTAAGGTTTAACATGAAGGTGGATTTCCAAATTAGTGGTATAATTTTCAACTATGTTTTTATGATTATTTTTTTTTCTAGCTCCTCTAAAAATTAATTAAAAATGTTGATATAATCACTTAAAAATAGAAATATTATCCAATATTGTTATAATTTTTCATAAACCCTTTTTAGCTCTTTATTATGCTATAGTAACATACAAAAATCACCTAAGAATACTTTCGGACTACCAGAACCATGAACTAGTGATTTTTTCGATATCCACATCACAATGACACTTATTAATATAAAATAATTAATCTATAGACTACTTATTATTTAAAATTGTATCTATAATGATTTTTTAAACCCTTAACATTTTTTTGGAGAACTCTCAGGATTGTTTTCTAGTACCTTTTTTTTAATTTTCTTTACTTCTTTTGGTTTTAAATTGGGGTGTGTTTGGGTGAAATTATGGAATTTTGTAAAAAACTGGAAAATTACACCCTCAGAAAACGTTATTCCCCAACCATGCACCCCCATAATAGAAAATTGTACAAACCCAAACAGAGGGGATATTTATGACCAGTACATGGTGATGTCAAACCATAAACCCTATTAAAAGAAACCATGCACCCCCTAGAAGGGGAATACATTTATGGTGAATGGTTTTGAATACAGTGTGCCCCTTCCTAGAAATGTGTTCACATCTTTTTAATTAACCAGAAAATTATTTCTCAATAACCCAAACATCCAATTTTAACTAAAACAATCCCCAACTCAGAATATATATATTCCACTCATTTTTTAATGTTCATAAATGATTTCATAGGGATCCTTACCTCCATTACTGTCGAATATAAGGGCGGATTGATGATTTCTACCTCCATGGATATTTGATTTATTCCCAATTAGATCCCTCCCTCTCCATCAAAATTCTATTCATGGATAAAAGAAGAGTGTTGATGTACTGAAAGATCTATATCTAGATATAAGACTCTTAGATCTTTATTCATATAAATCATGGATCAAGGAAATGAATAAAAATATCATTCTTTATTGGGATTAGGGATATTTGTGTCATTAGATATATATGCTGATAATCGTTTGACACTGATTTGAGGTAGTTGTTATATTATTCAAATCCCATAGTATTTATTTCAATTACGTGTATGTAATATTTTAATTGTAATGTTTCATTTAGAAATTGATTTTCCTAAATCAAATTATTTATTTTTATCAGTTAAATAATGATGTGAATGTTAATTTAAAAAAAATAATTACACTAATAATTTAAAAAAAATGAAATAGTGGAATTGGGAACTAACTGATGAATTAATTATTTGGATATTGAAATTATGGGATTTGGCTTTAATTAATTGATTAATTATTTGTCAGGAACTATTTGGTAATGGAATTTATTAAATTGGATTTATTAATTGATGAAATAGTTAATTTAATTTTGTGATTATACTTTTTAATGAATTGAATAAATTAATCTTTGAATTATTTATTGGGAATTTCTGGGATAAATAAATTGAATGAATTCAATTAATTAATATGGATTGTTGTGATTATGAAACTCATTACGTTGGATTATTTAAAATTTTAATTAATTAATATGGATTGTTGTGATTATGAAATTGATTTACTTAGATTATTTAATTGGTGAGTGAATTATTAGAAGGTTATGATTATGAAAAAATGTAATTTGATTAGTTAATTTTTGAATTATTTGATAGATTATTGTGGTTGTGGAATAGAATTATTTAATTGGAGAATTAATTAATGGATTGTCGTGATTTAAGAATTCTGTTAATTAATTATTGAATTAAAGATTTTTATGTTGTGAATTTTAAATTGGATTAACTAATTGATGAATTAATCAAACTATTTTTATGATTATTAAATTTTTTAATTGGAAAAATTAATTGACGAATAAATTATAGAGTTATTGGGATTTATTAATTGGTTTAATTAACTTCTGAATTAACTAATGGAAATATTGTTATTACTCCATTGATAAATTAATTACTGGGATATATTTAATTAATTAATTTTCAAATTAAATAATTGGATTCATGAGATTAATTAATTTTGGAATTTATTAAAGTAATTAATGTGATTAATAAATTATTGAATTATTTAATGAAAATAGCGTGATTAATTAATCAATTAATTAATTAATGGTGTATATGTGATTAATTCATTGTTAAATTAAATAATTTAATTGTTGTGGTTGATTATTTATTTATTAATTAATTATTTTGATGTGGTTATTTAATTTTTGAATTAATTGATGTAAATGATTCCATTAATTAATCAATAAATTTATTAATGTGATATATATGATTATTTAATTGTATAATTAATTAATAGAGTTGATGTAATTAAATAATTTTTGAATTACTTACTTGGGATTTATTTTAGATTAATTAATTTGATTAATTAATTAATGGGATTGATTTGATTATTTTTATGTATAATAAATAAATATAATTATTTGAATATGAATTTTTTGACATTGGATTAATTAATTAGTTAATTAATTAACAAGTAATTGAGATATATGTCATTCAAAATTATTAATGGTAATAATGACATTCATGTGTGAATTAAAACGATGAATGATCACAATTTCATTCATATGTGAATTGAAATAATTAATTATAACAATGACATTCTTTGTGAATTGAGATGATAAATAGTTACAATATAATTCATGTGTAAATTCCAATGATGAATGGTAACAATGGAATTCATGTGTGACTTGAAATGATGAATGGTAACGATGGCATTCATTTGTGAATTGAAATGTTGAATGGTAACAATGGAATTCAATGTAAATTAAGATGGTGAATGGTAAGAATATAATTAATTTTTGGAATTAAATGATTAATATAAACATTGAAATTCATTTTTTGAATTGAAATTATTAATGGTAACAATGGAATTTAATGTGAAATGATATGATTTATAGTAATAATGGAATTCATATGTGAATTGAAATCATTAACAGTAAAAATACAATTCATCTACAAATATAAATGATTAATGGTATCAATGGAATTCATGTGTGAATTGAAAATGATGACTGGTAAAATTGACATTCATGTGTGAATTAAAATGATGAATTGTATAAATGGAATTCATTCGTGAATTTTAATGATGAATGGTTATAATGGAATTCATATGTGAATTGAAATGAAGAATCGTAAAAATTAAATTCTTATATGAATTTAGAAGAAAAATTGTTATAATGGAATACAGATATATGATATACATTGGGAATAATCAAAACTCTGATATAGGCTAAAGAAGACATTGAGAGTTCATGTGTCATTAGGAACCCAGGGTTTATGTAGTTAAATAAATTTATATTTAATAAAAGATAACCTTTTACATTATTTCATTAATTTATTATTTATACAACTACATACATAGTTTTAAATGGATATTGATTTAAATATCATTCATTGTGGCCTACTTAGTTGTATATATGTTCTACATGGGCATCATTATCGGTACCAGAATACACATCATTATTAAGGGACATGATATGGGTAAAGTCATTTTGTTAGAAGGATGAGTCAGGATGGAGCATGAATAAAGAAATCAAACTTGGTTTGGGATCCTCTTAGGTCTTATCAGTGTCAATAATTTTTAGATTTCATTATGACACATGCCATGTTCTTTAGCATGGATCATTTAATCTTTAGTTTGATATTGTATTCTATTATGGTCATCATGTGATATTGTAATAATTCTGGTTTTGGTGATAAATTTGGCCATTCTTTATTTATTATTTCTCGTTCATTACTCTGATAATGAGGCTATTATCTCTCCAGGATTGATATTTGAACCTTGATACTAGTTGGAATCCTTTAACATATGGTGAGGCACACTTGAGATCACTTAGTCAATCAACTCAGGGAACCACTATGTGGAACCTGGTCAGAAATGTCTCAATGTGTAACGAATCATGTTTTTGAGCAATAGTATAATTCCAATGTAATACATAGTTTGGAATTTACAAGATGATAAATTCCTTGAACCAAGCTTGAAATCATGATTTTGAGTGTTGGTACACATAAATTTGTTTTTAGATTTTCATTAAGGATTGAGGTTTCCATAGGGTTTCTCATTGAGTTTTGTGAGCACCACACTCTGAAATATCATGTTTTTGTATAAACGTGGTGCAAAGTTTGTCTGAAACTGTGCGACCCCAAATAACAGACCTTGCAGCCAATTTTAGAGGATCAGATGTGAAGAACATGGTAAGTTCATTTATTATGAAAATCGGGCACCTATCCAGCATGGTTAGTGAATCTTAGATAGTACCTAAAAACTATTCATTGTCTGATTAACACACTATTTGAGAAAACAATGTGGATTTACCATGCTTGGTGGATTTCATAGATATAGGGTGCCATATAGTTGGCCCATATTTTGGACAAACCATATGACCCAATTTTGGGTGTGAAATTATGAAAATAACCTAAATGAGTTTTTAGATTCCTTTCCCTTTTCTATCTTCTCCCTACAGTGGGTGTCTCCTACTTCATGCATTGTGGGTATCTTAAAATCATATTCTAGGTTTCCATGGATTCCCTCTATCTAAAACATTAATTGGACTTTTTCATGATCTATGGATCCACTTATGTAATCTCTGGATTCATTTTTAATATTTCTTCTTTTAATCACCGCTCAATTGAGTTATTGTGGTTCAAGTTCATTTAAAATATTTTTCGGGCAGATGAACTTTTCTTATTTTTCATCAAAATAAGAAAAAATATAGATCTGGATAATAGAAAATAGATATTAAAAAAATATAGGTTTTTTATGGATCTTTGTTCACATTCCTATCATTGTATAAATATCATTGTAGCACTGTAGGCCATCCTTTTTAGTGCATTTCATTAAAAATGTTTTATTCAATTCAAAATATTATGCACACCTTGTCATAAACAATTTTATATATTTATGTATATAGATGATATCAACATTGAACAAAGGAACCCCTCTAGTGTTTCAACATATAATTACCTTTCTACAATTATATGATTGAACACATGGAACACAATTAATGTGTTAAGCATGGATAGGTGCTTCATTTTCCCATGTAGTAAATTGCATAAAATGATGAAGGATCATCCTAAATTCCATATTGTACCTTATGTAATTGGTATTCATTGGTTGATGTCATCAAAAAATTCTTACTTAAAGTGATTTGATTTATAGCAATTATATTTAAAACATAACTGTGCTAAATGAATTATTGATAAAAAAATTCATGTTTCTATAAAAAAACCTCAGATGAGGTGTGTTGTATTTGAGAATACTCCTGTTTTTTATTGAATTTCATCATGTTTGGACTTATGGAATTGATTTTATCACAATTTTATGGCTAATATTTTATATTTTGAAGGATTTTTTTGATTATATTGTTATGGTGTTTTAAATGGTGTTTACCCTTTTTATATTCATGTTTATTAAGCCAATTCACATTCTAAGTGTATGAATTACCCACTACAATCTAAATAAATAATTTATTAAGATTCTCTAAAGATATTGTCATGATTAATTAATGGTATTAACAATGTAGGTAAGTGTCCAATGGACTATGATAAATTCTATGTTCCTTATTGAAAATTGATAATTGAATTTCCACGGCTTATTTTACTTACATGCATGAATTAAGTTTAATAGTTTATTAATGATGTATTGTTTTCACAAAATGAGTTTATTTATATAAAGGCAATGTAATGTCAATGATAGGATTACTTCCATGGATTAATGAATTGTTTTAATGGAAATTATTTGTAAAGGGGGACAATTCCATGATTATATTTCATGCCTAGTACATGAAATATTTAAATGAGATTCCCTCAGTTAGAATTGGTATTGATAAATATAAAGGATAATATTTACTTTCTTCTGGTTATTATGTTATAAATATGATTACACATTGGTATAGTCAATGGAATGATGGTTAGGGTTTTTTTAATAATTCAGGTATTATGCTCCCTTGTATCCAGTGTTGAGTCATAGTGTCTCACAACCTTTATATAACTTGTATAATGGGCATGATTCACCACGTCCCTGGAAAGTATTGGGATGACGGTGCAGTCACTACTATTTGAGTGTTGATATAATGGTACACTAACTATCTCAATAGGTGGTCATGATCTCTCACTCATTATGAGGTGTAGGGAATTTACACATTCCCGAATCTTATAGGATTTTTTTGACTAGTTGTTGATGACTAAGTTATGACCTAGTCTATCCAACAACTAGTCTTCTTGGTATATGGCCAGATATATCTACATGTAATTGGTTTATATAGGTGGATGCAATATTGAACTCTATTATTTATATATTAATACAATATACATTTGGATGCTGATCGAATCATTATGTTTTGGACATGTTAAGTATGTAGAGTCAGCCAGGTGTCCTATTAAAATATGTGTCAATAGATATTTTTTTATTTATTTAGAACTAATTATTATTATTATTTTCATATCATCTTGAAGCATTACATTATATTCATGTATTGGATTCAGTTGATAACACAATGAGTGAAACATACAATGATTTATGTGTCAAACCCACTTTGGAACACCGTTTCACTTTGGTAGTCGAGAAGGCCTTATGTTTATAGGACCTTGGACAATTTAATGGGGTTTTTTGTTATACCTAGGAGTTAGGAGCACATGAATATGATCCACCTCAAGATTCTCATAGAGACCCCCATGGAGTATTGCATTTTCATTTATTTATTTTTACTCTAATATAACTTGTTGCATGATTTATGTATACTATTTTAGAATATTTAACTTTATAAAGACATGTATTCACCTATTTTACACTACCATTGGTCAGTTTTTGTATTCCGTTTATATTATACTTCTACTACCCTATCGTTATTTTATTATTTCTTCCACTGTTGTCTGTTGATTATTCTTTCATATACATGTGCACTACTCCAATTATGATCGTATATTTTCCCTACATAACCTCCATGGACCCTTTCTACTAGTTGGATGCCTCTTTTATAGGGGGGATTTAGCCAAGTGATCTACTGGTCCGACTACCGTCTTAGTGGTCATTGAGGGAGAGACATTAAAATTTGTTATTAAAGCCTTCTTTTTTCCGTTATCTTATCATATTGGGATTATAGATAGGACACATGGAATATCATATCCCTTGGTAAGTAGTTATTCCTTGGGGTGATCAACCTGTGTATGGGGAAATATATTCGGGTTTTGGGTATTGGTTTATGTAAATACTACATTCAGTTATAGTTTGTTATGATTTAACGTAGAGTGAATTGTGCCCTTTTCTCTGCTTATTGGTTTGTGTAATTAATATTATTTTAAACTTTACCTAGTATAGAAAGGATGAATAATTTCATTCATCCTTATAGGAACATAAAAATTATCATTCCATGCATATGTAATTTCATGTAGTTTAATTTTTAGATCTGCTTTATAATTTGATTTGTTTGCCTTTAGTGTTATTCCTTGTTTGTTTCATTATCATTGATGTTTAGATAACATACTTAGATGATTATATTATTTTATTCCTGAATACATGTCTTTATTATGTGTTTTTCTACCACGATCTTCTGTGTTTACTACATATAAAATCATTCTATGTAATAAGTTTGATAAATTTAAATGGATGCATGTGAAGGATTTATTGGTTGCAATTAAACAGGAAAATGTATTTAGTTATAATTTTTATGGGTGTTGTTTACACTATTAGATTTAATCCCATATAATAAAATCATCGCACATGAACATGTTATTTTTAGAAATGTTTATAAATTTAAAATCTTGTTAATTTTGAACTTAAATGAATTGATTGCATCTATAAATGTTTGTGAAAAAGTCACAAAATAATAGATATCATGTGATTAATTTGTAAAATGCACAAATAGATCCATGTAGGCCAGTTGGGGAAACATTCATGTATGATAACCCTTTAAGGGTGTTTTAATATGTTTTATAATAATTGAACTCTGTTGGGGTTTATTCTGATGAACCCATATTGGTTTAATGAGACCCTTGTAGGTCACATTATATTTTCTAACCTAAATGAAATTTATGTGATAAATTTACAATTTTTTAATGGAATTTCAATATATTATTACTAATTAAATAAGCATATTTATAAGACATCCATATTATTCCCCTTGTGGTCAGATAAATTACATACCGAGTTATTTTTTTTATAATTGGTACTCAATGTTTATTTTTATACTTTTAATAGTTGAAATATATAATGTTAAGAAAGGAAAAGACATTAAAATGGACCCTTCAATGGTATTCTTAGTATAATCCCTCATTAAAGTGTAATTTAATAATATCATAATGTTTCTTTATCACAGAAACATGAGAGTTTTAAATATTCCAATCTACTTTTTAGTAATGGATTGTTTGGTAGGCTCTCGAGCATAGTGATTTTTTTGTTGGCATGTACTAATGATAGGAATGATGACAATGCTCTTGGAATAAGATTACCCATTCTAGGAAGAATCCATATATATTAAAATCCTTTAAATGTAGTTAGTATTCTAATGTTTGGTGACATTTGGGTGTCGATATCCCTAGTATGAAAATTATATTCTAAATTCCCCCCTTTTTCATATTGGATATCCTGGAATCCACAACTCCTGTTTTGGGTGTGATCATTAAATATTACATGGTTTCAAAAAGTTAGACATGCTGAGGGAATGGTAAGCCATTTTGATGGTCTTGTGACCCTATTTCTTTTCTCAGGTGACATCAATGTTCATTAATCATTTATACAGACTTTTGGATAATGTTATTTTGATCCATTTCTTAGTGTGGTCCATATGATACATAATTTCTTAGGGAGGAAATATTATGTATAGTATAAATGATGTTTCATTCTACATCTATACTCTTGGGGGTGATTTTTTTGATATTATCTATAAAATAAAATTTCTAAATGATGTAAAAATCTGGTTGGGATTGGTGGATGCATTGATACATATGTCATTGAGTACATTCTCAGGTCGTCCCTAGAGTAGAGTGACTTGAGAGTTAGAAGATCCAATTTTTTCCCAATGATTGAGATAACATTCCAAGAGGATTTGGTGTTATGAAACACTAGTAAGGTTGGTTTGGATTTCATTCCAAATTCTATGACATTGTGACATGGTGAACATGACTTGGAGGAGAGACACATGTATGTTTATGGTGGTTCTATGTTTTTATGATAATTATCGGGTAATATATCCCTTCACTTGATGACTTGGGATCTCTTCTATTAGGGGGAATCACATTAATTTTGGTGAATATGTTCCCTTTAATGAAGAAATAACACTACCGAGAAATACATATTTTAAATTTTCAGTCTTCCTACAGTTCCCTCTCTATATTCCTGTTTTGAATTGTGTTAGTTCATGCTCTATAGTAGGAGAATAATGTTGTTGGTTGTGTATGAAACCCCTTAGAATCCTAGTTGGTCTTGTATATTCCTTGGTGGTAAAACATAACCTATCATGATATTCATTAGGAGGATGATTATTTTTATTTGTCTATGATGAAGCTTCAGCAGGTTAATACAATTTTCTTTCATGTTAATATGTCTATTAGTGGTTCGACTAATCTTATTGGTAATTCTCACTATCCACAAAGTGCACCCTTTATTAGTGATGATTGCCTCCCATATCTTGACATCTTCATTAATTCCCTAAGAGAAATATATACATACACCATGATAACTGTTCTAAATGTTGTTGTTCTTGTCTTGTGACCTCTATTAGTGTTATGTGAAATATTCATCATTTTATTCAAGGTTTGATTATCCCAGAGTGATTTTGGGGTTCTCATGTAGCAATTATTTGGAATTACTCATAGACATCAGCCATTTTATATTGACCTGACTACCTTAGGGATACCATAATTGGCTCAATAAATAATCTTATGTGGACATCTTAGATTTTTACCAACCTCTCATTGGTAATAATGGAATATGGACTGCATTGAGTTCATTCTTTAGACTATATTTTGATGAATCCTTGGTTACACTGAACATGGTGTTAGTCTCAGAGGTGACTCTAATGTGTAATTATTTTAGTGGGACAGAATTGGTTAATAAACTTGATTAGGATGAGTAATAATAGTGTTAATGGTATGGTGTTGGTCAAATCAAGAAACACCACCAGAAGTCATGTATAGGCTTCAGTGAAAAATCTTATGGTAAACATGAAATTATTAGGAGGAAGGTGTTGCAGTTCAGTTTGACTTGTTTTGACTATCTAGGTTGTCAATATTTAGATTAGTGCTTGGAGATATATCTTCTTGTCTTCAATATTTTTTAATGTGTATATTTTATTGGAGTTGTTTTTAAATCAAATCATTGAGTTTAGGTGGGTGTTGTGTGAGTATCGTGATGTCTTCTGGGAAACCATGTGCAACAAGTTTCAGTTAGGTCAATCGAGATTCAATAATTTCTTTTCTTTGAGGTATTTAATATGACCTCTAAAGCAAATGGGTTCTCCCAGTTTATTAAATCTTATTAGAATGTCACTAGAATAATTATTTGTGTGGTTTATATAGAAATTTTGATGTTTGAGGTCTAATGGCTTAGAATATTCCAATTATTTTCATTTTAACTTTTGGTGGAGAGAATAAAAGGTTAGATATTTAATTAGATGACAATTTAAATTTTTCATTGGAAAAAAAGGATTTGGTATGCTCTATTTTTTATAATTTGTAGAAAAGCATTGACTTCAGTATTTGTGGATTATGTTTCATTGTTTAATGTGATGCGTGGTTGTGAGTTGGGCATTTGGAAATGTAATGTGACTATTTGAATGGAACATCAAACCCCTATTTGGTTGGTTAATGTTTTCATTATTTCTAAGGCTTCATAGGGATGGGAGGTTATAACGCGGGAAGGTTTTAATGAACCATTTCATTGATCCAAGGAACAATTACAAGAGCATTTGAATTTTTGTGTTTACAGGACAGTTCATTCATTAAAATGAGATTTGAAACATTATTCGTAGATTGGGAATACTTCAATGCGTATTTTTATACTTCGATAAAGGCATGAGGGTTCCCTCTGGTGTCTTTTTGTGTTTTTTGATCACCGGTATCCAAAATCTCTTGTTTTTTGAGTTTGAACATGATGCACTGTTTCTCTAAAACCTTGTTGTCCCTAGTAGGACACTATGTGGCCTATTTCAGAGGATAATATATGAATCACATAGGCTACATTAGTTTCAAACAATCCTCATTCCTTACCTACACTTTTTGACCCACTTAACCATTACCTAACGACTATTCATCGCATGGTTGGAATATGGTTTGGGAAAATCATGTGGCATAACCATACGATGTGGATTTTTTATGATGAGAGTGATTCATGGTTGGTGTATAGTTTTTCCAAACCATATATTTAAACCAGTCAACCCAATATTGAGGGTGAAATTCCCATAATAATGTTAATGAGTCTTACATTTCACTTTTCTTTTTATTTCTTCTCCCTCTAGCAGGTGTCTCCCTACTCATTCATTATGGGACTGACCTAAGACTGACCTAGGATTCCATGGATCTCCTCAATATAAATTCTGAGTGAAATTTCACCATTATATTTGTATCAACATCTCCAATATCTTGATTACTTTTTATTCTTTCTTCATTTAATCCAATCTCAATAGAGTTATCACGGTGCAAGCTCGTTTTCCCTATTTTAGGGAGGATGTTCATTTCAGAGATTTATTCCATAGCAGACCAAATAAGTGCGTGATATCGTATGATTATATCTTCTTAAGCCTCAGTTAGCTATTATCTATCATTTTTCTTTATGTTTGTAATGTTTTATAAATACTTTCGTCGATCCGCATGTCGGCCTTTGTCAAACATTTCATTAAAAATTTTATATTAGTATAAATTTTTATAAACACCATGTATTGCTCTCATTGAGTTTTTTATGTAGAAAGAGGATGTATAATGTTTACACGAATGACCCTTGGGCGTACCATTAAATATTTTCTTTTTTATAATTAACTGATTAATTTCACAGATCAACTTCTAAGTGTTCATCTTGGATAAATAATGGATTTTTCCTTGCTATCAACTGATCAAAATGATAATGGATTATCCAAAATTCTAAATTTTAACATATATAATATGTTTTATGCATTTATATCTTGAGAAATGATTATTTATCATGTGTTGAGTTATGCATATTATATATAATTTCTGATTGTTCAAAATTAACTATTGAGAGAAAATGTAATGTTTTTTGTAATAAAATATTTCAGATGAGGTTCCCTATATTTGAAATTACATATTATGTTTAGTTCATTGATTATTTTTTGGACTTAAGGAAATGATGTTGTCACTGTGCTTAGGCTATGGATTGATGTGTTGTATGTTTTGTGCATGGCCCCAAATAGAATTTTTAAATGCAGTTTCCCATTTTTTATATAAATTTTCATGTATCCAATGCACCTTTTTTGTGCCTCACATTATAATGACCAATACATTACATACATGGTTAATACTTCAAAATTTAAGCATACTTATTACAACATATAAAAAATCCATGAATGGACCGTATAGGTATAGTGTCTTTAGAAACTGGGAAACATAAGCAACTAGTTCATAAAGAATCTACAGTGTCTCCCATTTATTTCATCATATCTATAGTCCCTTTTGGAATATCTTACTTAATAACAATATTCCTGACTTGCGGAAAGAAAACATACAAACGGGTGAGCTCAAATGCTCAGTAAGGGTAAACAACAGAAATATCAATCACATCATATTCAAAAGAACTTAACATTTTTGAAATCTTAACCTTCAAAAGAGATCATAATTTCATAACATGGGATAAATCATGGTAGCGAAATGTAATCCCAATATTCATAACATAAAACATGAAACTTTGTGTCATACACACATAATAATAGAGAATCATTTCTTATTAGTCAAGACTCATTTCCAAGACTATCTTAGTGGACAAAGTCCATTTCTGAACCGAGTTCACTCCTCGTTTCAGTCCTGTTTCACTGAACCGGTTTAACCTGCCGTCCCGGCCATGTCTATCTCATGAGATATAAAATCATTACCCAATGCATTAAAGGGATATATAGGTCCCACCCATCCCATAATGATACCATTCTTATTTGTTCCACAAAATCATAAATCATACTTCTTTTCATAACCCATGTAATAAAAATGGGATTCTTAAACATCGTGACATCATAACAAAATTCATATAAGATAAACAAATTCATAAAAATAATTCCATCACAATATAATTAAATCAATGTAATAATAGGGATAGAAATAGAAACATATATTATCTTAGATGGAAAATAATTTTGATAAAACACTTGAACTCCATTCTTGAGGAAAATATCCTTTCTACATCAAAAACACTTTTCCTTTCTTAACAGGTCATACAATTCTAAACTAAAAGAAGTTGATTAAAAATAAAATTGAAAACTTGTAAAGGAATATTCCTGGAAATAATGTTTTAAAAATCCATTCATGCCGTATAAGTTAAAAAAACATTCTTCTCGTACTTTTGTCGGAAAAGTCAAAAAGTACCTCGTACGAAAAACGACAAATGATTCCTTTCATATCTTTCACTAAAAACTCACCAAAGGGTAAATTTGGATTTAAATAATTGCAGGAGGATATAAATAATATTAAATATTAAGGGAACATGTATGTGTATGATAAAATACACCCCAGTAAATACAAAAGAATAAACAATCTCGGATAAACATGAGATTGTGATATTATCCCTTACCTCAGGTCCGATATGATTTGTACATTTCTGAACCTCATGTATAATGATTTAAATACTGTCATTGACTTATAAAGGAATCATATACATTTTTATGATATCATATATGGTCATATTCTTATCTTCTTATTAGTAATATTTCATTAATACTTGTTATTTGGGTGTTTATTACATTTTGTTCTTATGCGTGTTTTGATGAATAAATTCTTATTACTCTTTATTGGATATAGATACATCATTTACAAAATGGTAATAGTGCAATATATATCATATTCATTCATTAAATTCATTTATATAATCATTATTCAATGAAGATCATATAGAATGAGTCGCATCACATCGTGGAGACTGTAGGCCGTACGTACGCACGAGCGATTATATCGTTCTCATGATCGTGGAATTGTATTGAAGTGTATGTATAATATTTCAGAATCAATATCACATTACAATAATCATATATGGTTATTCTTTACACCATTATACCCATCCAAGTAAGGTGGTGGTGGAAAACTGATTACACCACGGTGTGGAGATGGTATTCCGTACGTACGCACGCACGGTGATTTCATTTTCCATAGGATGGATAAGATGTGAAATAGGGTTGTTTCAAATTTATAATAACATATTAGTATATGAGGGAAATAGATGTTATTACCTCATAATGAAACAACTAAATAATAGGGAGTAGAAGAAGAATGGAACTTGAAGAAAATGGTAGAATGTATTACCTCTTTCTCGAAGTGCCTACTTTAAACTTTCTCTTAAGGCACTAGAGTTGGTCTTTTGATAATACTATTACCTCTATTAGGTTTCTAGGGAAGTGGGGATGTTAAATGGGCAGGGTTTGGCCGAGCTTGAAGGCTCAAATTGGTGTGAGGAAGAGAGGGAGGAGGTGCCCTTTTATAAGGGAGGAGAGGGGCACCTTTAGAAAGTGTGGAAATTTTATTTTATTATAAACTTATAATCAGTGATATTATTAATGGGGATAATTGTGATGATGAAATATAATGAACATGAATAATTAATTTGCGAATTAATTAATGGGTATTTTTATGATAATTCAATTGAATTATTTGAATTAATAAAATTTTAAATTAACTAATGGGAATTTTTGTGATTATATAATTCCTTAAATTCGATTAATTAATTGTGGAATTAATCAATGTGAATTGTCGTGATTATGAAATTGATCAAATTTGATTAATTAAATGATGAATTACTTAATGGAAGGTTATTATTCTAAAATTGTGGAGTTAGACTAATTTATTATTGAATTAATTGATAGATTTTTGTTATTCAGGATTTGAATTAATTAATTATAGATGTAAATAATGGATTGTTGTGATTTGATAATTTGATTAATAAAATTTTCAATTTATTGATTGAATTTTGTGGTTATGAAATTGGAATAAGTATTGTCGAAGCATTTAATATATTGATATGATTATAGAATTGATTAAATTAGGATAATTATTTATTGAAATAATTATAATGATAAAAGGATTGACAATTGTGTTGATTAGTTTCTGAATTAATTATTCGAAATGTTCTAAATAATTAATCGATGAATAAATTAATGTGAAAGATGTGTTTAATTAATTGTTTAATAAATAAATAGAATTTATTTGATTAATTAATTAATGAATTTATTAATTGATGTGATGTTATTAATAATTTTTTTAAATAATAAATTAAAATGATGTCATTATTAAATGATAAATCAATTAATATGATATATTTTAATAATTAATAATGTAATTAATTATACTAGTTAATGTGATTAATTAATTATTGTTTTATATAATAGAATTTATGTTATTAATTAGCTATTTAATTAATTAATAAAATTATCTGATTAATTAATCGATGAATTTACTAATGGTATTGATATGATTAATTAATTATTTAATTAATTAAAGGAATTGATGTGATCAATTGATTTTTAAATTAATAACTAGAAATTTAATTTTGTGTAAATAATATGTTCAATTAATTAATGTGATTGATGTGATTAATTAATTATAGAATTAATTACTAGAATTATGTGAATATGCATTTATTATATTAGATTAATTAATTAGTGGATAAATTAAGAGGTTTTTGTGACTTATGATAATTGGAATAATGAATCATAACACTGGGATTTATGTGTGAATTGAAATGATGGATTATAACATTAACAATCATGTGTGAATCAAAATGATGAATAGTAGCAATGGAATTTGATGTGAATTGAGATGATAAATGGTAATAATATCATTCATGTGTGAATCAAAATGATGAATGGTAATAATTTAAATCATGTGTTCATTTATATGATGAGTGTTAACAATTGAATTCATATTTGAATTAAAATGATGAAGGATAACAATAGAATTCAATGTCAATTTAGGTAATCAATGATAATAATGTAATTCATATGTGAATTGTATTTATGAATGATAAAAATGAAATTAATATGTGATTTAAAATGATTAATTGTAACAATTTCATTCAAAAATGTTTTGAAATATTGAATTGTAATAATGGCCTTTAATTTGAATTGATATAATGAATAGTAAAAATTTAATTCATATATAAATTGATATGATTAATGGAAACAATTGGATTCATTTCTGTTTTTAAATGATGAAATGTAATAATTTCATTCATGTGTGAATTGGAATGATGGATGGTGAAAATGGAATTAATATTTGTATTAAAATGATTTTGGTAACAACGGAATTTATATGTTAATTGAAATGATGAATAAAGACATCTAAAATCATATATGAATTGAGATGATGTATGGTATCAATGGAATTTATATATATGATACCCCATTGATATAGTCCATACTCTAACACAGGATGAAGAATGTATTAAGAGTTTGGGTTTCCATGGAAACATGGGGGTTTTCTGATAAATACTGTATAATTAAATAAATATAAGATATTTACACTATTTCTTTTATTTAATATTTATAAAACTGAATACATAGTTTTCATTAGAAATTGTTTTAGATGTTTTGGTCGAGGCCTAATAAGTTATACTCACACCCTACTGGGGCCGCCTGATTGGTACCAAAAAAAATTTCATGGTTGTTGGAAAGGATATGGGTATTGGACCTATGTAGATATTTGAGTTGGGATGGAGCATGGATTAGGGAACCAGATGTGGTTTGGAAAAACATGGGAGATTTTTGTGTCATTACATTTGCGATTGCATTTTGAAACTAGACATGTACTTTAGTGTGATAAATTTACTCTTTAGTTTTGATATTTAATTATATTGTTGTCATCATGTAATGATTGCTTCATTCTTGTTATGGATATATATTTGGTTATATTTTGTTTATTTCTATGGGTTTATCACTCTGATAAAGTGGTTATATTCTATCCATGACTAATATTTTTACCCAAACTATTATTCGACATTTTCTAGAATATGAGGACAAACACTTAAGGTAACATTAATTACTTGATGGGGGAACTAGTGTGTGAGACCCAAGTCGGGATGTCTCAAAATATAACATAACTTTTAAAGCTATCCTTTTATTGGAAAATGATATTGTACCTCATGCGTATATGTGGAATACCTCCTCCATGAACTGATGTATCCATTTTTTAGGGTTCTATAGCATAGTTCATCATAATAATGTAATTAATAAATAAATATGAATTATTTAAATTAATTATTATTCAATAAAATTACAATGTTATATACATTATTTTTTATCATCCTGTTGAATAATTCAAATGACGCTTGTGTGTACATGATGAACTATCAACTCTATAATATCGAGTATTTTATTTTTCACATCAACCATCAATAGATAGTTTTTAAAATTTAATTAATGTTAAATAAAACTTTCTTCATTTTTATGAAAATGGAGAATATGGATCCTTGTTCCATTACACTGTAGTAAACAAACTAATTTCATTTTTGACTTATAAACATAGCATCCCCAAATTGTACAAACAAAAATTAACCATTTTAGTAACTACAAAATATGTTCTAAAAAAATTAAATAAGAGGAATAAATATAATATAATTAACATGGAGTATATTTTTAATAATTTAAAAAACGAATATAATATTATTACCTATCAATGTAGACATACAAAACAAATGAGTCGGGATGTGAGGTAATGGATTTTCTTTTAAAATATTATTTTAAGATTTTCCATCAATCTATTTTTCCTTCATATTCATAAAGATTATAATATTTTTAATATTTATAATTTTTATGAGCCAAATTTTTTTGAATGTTGTTTTTTTATAATGGTTTTACTTTCTCTACACATTATAAAAATAGAAATTTTCTTAACATTTCTATAATAGTTTTATTATGAAAATATTTATCAATGTGTAAAGGTCATATTTATTTTTTTTATTAAAAATTGAATTTACTTACCCATCATCATGAAAATTTATTTTTATGAAAATTTATCCATATTTAACCATACTTATTTTGAATGAATAATTTTTTCTTGATATTTGGGTAATTTTTTTTTCAAAAACTTTTCCAAAATAAATGTAAAATTATTTCCATTTTTCTGAGATAATGAAACTTTTTATTTATTATTAAGTAGAATAAAAATTTTAAATTAGTTTTATTGTTAAATAAAAATACATATCATTCTTTCATATTATGGTTCTTAGATATTTTATATGAATGATGGGTGAGCCTAAAATAGCATTGATAATAGGTGATCATGACAGATATTATCAATGCATTGGGTAAAGTGTGGGACTTTTTAATTTTTAGATTATATTAAATATATATAATATTTATATATATTGTTAATACCATTTATTGTTATATTATAAGGACAGTTTACCAAATTACATATATGGGGTTTCTGTGATTTCATTGGTTTAAACAAAATAATTTCATTCCCTAATGTAAGAAATTTAACTCACTATTTAAGGATTATTTATGATCTCAAAGTTATTAATGTATTTTTTTCATGAGTTTTAAGGCCTTCCCAATTAGAGGTCATGATATTTATTTTTTCATTATTCTTACATACAAAATGTTTTCTTAAAATACATAGCTATATACATGATTTGACTAGAATATAAATTCTTTTTTATGTCAATGTTTATTATATAAAAATTAAAACATGCTTATAAGATTTCATGAGATTCAAATGGATTAATGGGTTTCCTTTTGTATATATTAATGAGATTTCATTGATCATCAATGGTTTTCAAATATTTTTCACCATGCTTTACGTTATGTTGTAATCATATTGAGTTCTATAGTGACATTTGATGATTGAAGTAAAACTTCCATCAATGAAATATGTAAGTGAGAATGAGAACAGTTTTGGTGAAAAAAGGGAAATTCAGTGGATGTGACCAATTTTTTGTAATGTTTTAATATGTTATATTTTTATCACATTTTTCTAATAATATAAACTAAAATATTCCTTGAAATGTATGAAATTAAAACTACAATTATAAATCAACTAATTATGGGTTGTTTATGTTACAAGGCATTAAATGTTTTATCATAGGAAACAATTATAAAAGTTTATATGTTAATATTATTTAGTGTAAGATATTTTAACAATTTAATGTACCATCATGTGTAAATATGTCCAATATAGGTAAAAATTATAGGGTATTAATAATCTATTTTTTTATGTGAAGGGAGTTCCTTAGAGTAATTAATTGAGTTATAATAATTTTTTGAGGTATATATAACTTGTAGGATTGACATGTGATTTTGTTAAAAGGATATTTTAGGAATAATTTTTTTTTTGGAAATAACAAGAAATATTTTGACCACCGTTAGGGTTAATTTGATCATTAATATTGTGGTAATGATTGTTAATATTGATAAAACATTTTTATATTATAGGAACATATGATCTATTATATTAATAAACATTGGATTAGAATGTCATTTAGTTACTAAGTAATTAAAATTGTATTTTATGATGTTTACTATACTAGTAGAATTATTTAATAAATGAAAATGAATATATTATTGGTTATGATGGGATTTTATTTGTGATATAATGGTTGTATAATATCATAGAAGCATATATAATTTCCTTATAAATTAATGATAATTTATGTTATTTAGAGGTAAAATTATAATATTTTTGGGATTATAAGTCTAGGTAATGTTATGAAACATTAGGAGTGATTGATTTCATTTAAAGATAAATGTTGAAATTATCATTGAATAATATTTGATCATATCATTCTAATATGTACGATTAAAATGTACACATGAATACATAGAACATTTTTATACTCAAATATTTACAGAATTATTTACATTCAAATATGCAAGTTATTGTTGATTCTTTGGTGGTTACTAATGAGTTTATTAATTTGAACGAAAAATTCATATTATATATTTTATTAATTTATTCTATCCATTTTCAGTAATTATTAATGGATAGAAATTAGATAAATAACATTTTATCATTTTATGGATCATGTGATCAGTTAAATCTAAATGTTAATACTTCCAACATAAATAATTAAACAATTTTTTTTATAATATTGGTTGAATAATGGGTATAAAAACCATAAAAACATCTATTAGAGGACATTTCAATTATGTTTTTGAATAAATCATGTGATTATATCTTCTTATTTTCTCAGTCTAGATAAAATAATAATTAACCAAAATATATTAAAAATATATTTAAATTAATTTTTTTACATTTATAATCAATTTCGGATTATTTTATAGCCACATATGACTTTTTTATAAATGAAATTTTATTTCCAATAATATTCCATGAGGGAATTATTTTTATAAAACTTTATTGTTTTTTGAATAATTTAAATTCTCATTAGTAAAAACATTTCTTTCATGCCTATATTTTCACTTACATACCATGTTCTTCTCATTTGGTAACCGGATTATGTATTATTCTTTTGTAACATCATTATTACTTTTTCATATTTTGAAAATAATGTTTTACAATACCTTTATTACTATTTAGTTTCTTAAAAATGATATTTTAAAAATATTTGAAAAAAAACCTCTCATGATCGTATGTGTTATTTACACTCCAATGAATTTTTGTTAAAAAAATTAAATTATTTTTTATTGGACATGTAAAAAGAATTGATGAATAATTTTTTTACAATGAGGAAGGTAAATTCGCAATATTTTGGGCATTTAATTATTTAAATAATATATTTGATTGTGTGTGTTATACGTAACATCGAGCATAAATACACCATGATATAGTACAGAAATATTGTTATGTAATTATGATTATAATAGCCTAGTAACTTATTTGAGGGTAATAAATATGAATAGAAATGTTAATATATATATATATATATATATAATGTTTTTTCATACTAAAATGAAAACTAAATATCTCATTGATTATAAACATGTTCTAAATCAGTTTTTTATTTTAATGATAAATTTATATTATTCAACAATGTAAATTAATATTAATTAATTTTCTATTTTAGGATTGGAATGATTATAACCTCATTTTATTCTTCAAAATAAATTTACATCAAAATGGGTCTTATATGAATTTGAGTGATGATTTTATAATTAATTTCCACAAATTTTTAAGTATTATTTTAAAAAATAGAAAAAATCATAAGATTATTATTTCATAATAATTTCATGGTTAAATTTTTGGGTATTTATAAAATTTTTCATTTTGAGAAAATACTGAAAAACGATGAGTTTTTTTCAAAAAATTTATTTTTTAAATATAGAAATTCTAATATTCTATTATATTTTTAAATATATTCAAGTGAAATAAGATAAATATTAATTATAATAATAATATAAATAATTCTAAATTAATAGTGTGTATATTTTATTTTAGTGTAAATTTATATTTATACATTAAAACACTATTTTTGAAAAACTATTTTTTTAATATTACACACTTATAAAAATATAATTTCTTACACATAGAGAAAATGAATTATTAAAATGGATTCAATATAGGTATTTAGATGTACAAAATTTTCTATAATGGTAAATTATGTTTTTTTTTTCAAAATGAATCGTAACTATAGTATAAGTTTATCTCCTCAGTAATTGGTAAAAACTGTTGATTAATATTAAAACATTGGGATAAGGTCTCATACCAATTGAACTGAAAACTTAGTTTCATTTTATTTTTTTAATTAGTCCATAATCTTCATATTAACTAAATTTAAATTTGTATATATAGTATTATTTTTATGAACCTGTCTAAAACAATAACATAATGCTTGTGAATATTGTAAAAAAATAAATAAATGATCATCAATACATTCAATGAAATATATAATAGATAAATTATGGTGTAAAAAAATTAATAGATAATTATAATGTTTCATCAGTTTTAATAGTGTTCATATTTGAATTAAATTTTTATCTTTTTGCATATAATTTTGAGATATATGAATATTCATGAAAATTTCCATGAATGATATTTCATGATTAAAAAATTTAAATAATATTAATATATAAAAAAATTAGAAGATGAATCATTTTTTGTAAATTACTTGGAGTGAAATTATTATATAATTTTAAACCACTTGTTATTTTTAAAATTACTTCTAGGACCATTAAATAGAGAAATATTTTAACAATTGTTAAGGTTAATACATGAATAATTAGGTTGGTAAACCAATATAAAAAGTTTTAAAATGGTACATAATTCAATATAAAATTTATATCATGATTATCATTTATCCTAAAATCATTAAATTTGAATAAAATTCTGTTTTATCCACTTTCCATGAGTTATACACCTATTATTTTGTGACATTTAAAGTATTTACATGTTTTTCACCCACCTCGCTTATAAAAACGAATCAATTATTCTCTCTTACTCATACCACATGATCCATCTATCTCCAAAAATTTCTTCCAGAATATTTTCCCAACATTATTATCCTTTTCCTGTAATTTCTATTATCACATAAAAATCATCTTAATATAGATTAATGTCTATTTTATGGAATGTTTTCCTAGGAAAAGGTATAATTATAAACTGAGTGTTCCATTATTATTTTATCTCATACATATTAAAATACATATTTAACAATAATGATATATAAGCTTTTTATATTCCACATACTTTAATACTATTATGGTTATCGAAAACCAATTTTTTGTCTCTATTTACTTCATATGGGACACAAAAATACCACTCATCAGTATGTGTGGACTACCACCTCCATGAAGCGATGTGTTTTTTCTCACATCACCACCTATAGTGGAATATTATAAAGATATTATTATTTTATATATTATATTTTTATGACATTATTATGATTTCATATGGATATAATATTACATACCATATAATTTTTTCCCTAGTTTGGAAAATGATAAATGTCGCTTCTCAGTACATGATGAACTATTTACATCAAGAGATGTGATTAATTGTTAGTTAAAATGTCACATGACTTTTATAAGGATGAACTTCATAAATATATATTAAATATATAAAATTAATTATATTATAGAATAATATAATATTTTATATGTCATTTCCATTCTTTATTGTAGAAAAATAGAAACAAATCTCATGTATACATGCGGAATAACACTTAAATTATAAAACATAATTCATTTTTCACATCCAAATTCATTTAATAGTTATATTAGTTTATTCAGTCAATTGAGATAATAATAGTTTTCATTATAATGAATATATATTAAATTTAACTAGATCCATTTGATTAATGAAAACATTCCAAAGTCATTTGGGAATTTTCAATCGAACATACTAAGAATATCCTAGAAAAATTAAATCATTTTAGTAACTAAATAAAAATATGTAATAAGTAAAAAAATAAAATTACTATACTAGAATATAAATAATTTGTTTTCTTAAAAATGAATAATAGTTTTAAAATTTTATTACTTGAGGGGGTATACAGATGAATAAAAAGAAGGTGGACTCAAAGTAAGGAATTTTTTATATCATGGTTTAATGATATCTAACAAATAGTTTTTCTTAAATTTTATTGTTTATTTCACTATTTAATGGAATGTTTTTAGTTATTATTATTATATTTACAATATTATTCTGTATTATTTAATGGTTTCTTTATAAAATTTTACAAAATCTACAATTTCTATGTGAATCATTATCGAATTTCTTTACCAAAGTTTTCAAATAATCATTGTATTAAAGATTATAAAATGAATAGATCTTATAGGCATCATGAATGTTATTTTGGTTGAAGATTACATAACATTATCTCATGGTCATTTTCAAAAAATGAAAATTTTCAAATATTCTAGAAAATATTAATTTAAAAAAAATTCAAGAAAATTGATATTTCATCTTATTCTTTTGAGATTTTATTATGTTTTATTGCTTATGATCTTCAAAACATATTAAAACATTTTTCAGTTTGTAGTGATAAAATATATATTTTTTTCATTCTATAGTTCATTTACCGTTTATTTAAATTATGATTTATCCTAATATAGCTCTCTAATGCATTTTATGAAATGATGAATTATTATATTCATAGGCTAATCCAAATAGATGATGGAAATATCATGTTTGGGGAATCAATTGAAAGGGGGGTAGTATATATGATTTCAACATTTACCAGCAACTTTTATCAATGTTTTATATGTATTTTAGGAAAAACCTTTGATTTCATAAGGTATGAATATAAACTCATGATTTAAGTTATATATATGATATTTTAATGGTTAAAATATACATTTTATGAGTTCTCATGTTTTAATATGTAAAATTCTTGATTATTATTTCACTATTAAATTTTCATAAAAAATATATTATTATAACTACATGCTTTGATGTTGACATTACGAGTAACAAGTTAATATAGTTTGTTTGAATCTTTTATTATGTAAAAAATGAATATTCCAAATGGTTTTCATGAATTTAAAATAGATTAAAGGGTTTATGTTATTTCTATAATAATTACTGAGAATATTTGTCATATTATGGATGAATTGTTTTTCATAAGGCTTCATGATTTGTATGTATTATATGCAGATCAATGGTGACATGTTCCCATAAAATAAAATGTTTAATGGATGAAATTTTATTTTAATCATGGGAAAACAATTGAAGTGAAAATGAAAAATTGAATATAATTATCCACATTGTATTATATGGTTTTTAAATGTAAAACTTATTACAGATTCTCTAAATCTATAAATTAAAATGATAACTTGAATATAAGAAACTAAAAACCTTATAATAAATCATGTAATTATGATTTATTTATGTTTTGAGGTCTTAAAAATTTTCTATCATTTGAATACTTTTTCAATGCTTACCTCACATCACATAACTAATCATCATCCCATTTCTATAATCACTATTGTTTTATTATTTTCAGATATTCTTTATAATTGGATTGTGAACACATATTCTATATGGTTTCAAACCTTATCACCTATGTACTAGAGTTGATTGAAATTTTTTTATCCAACTAGCTATCAAATTACATTGGAAACTATTTTTCTTTTCAAATATATAGTATATTTGTATCAGTAATTGGTGCGTGTGTGTGCATAATTTATATATCACCTATACATAATACTTTTAATTACTCTGAATTAATTATAAATATAGAAATGTATTTATTTGTAAATACTCGTGTTGAATATAATGTAATGGGGGTTTTCAATCTAAAATTATAATTATAGGAGTTTTTATAAAAATATTATGTGTATTACTGATTGGGTATATTTATATACATATTATATGTATATGAAATTAAATTCATATGTGTAATGTCAAGTTATTTTTCATGATGTGTGTCATCTAAGGGAATTTTTTCCCACATAGATCACAGAGATGGTCCAATGGTAGTACAAAGAGGTTATTATACCATTAGTAACCAATTTTGGTCTTAATATTCTATTCTAATAGAATGTATTTAATTTTCATATAATTTTAAGGTATATTCTAGAATTATCCTATGTACATGTATTTGTATTATATTATATTACATGTTAATTTAAATGTAAAAAAATATATTTGAGTTGGGTAAAGGAATCCATTACCCAAATAGAACTACAATATGCCACTACTTATTGGAAACATCAAAAAATTAAATAGAAAATAGTTATTGTTAGTAGAGGATGAGATCACATTCTGGGTAATTTGGGACGGTTCATTACATGATAAGACTAAACATTAGTTTGATTCATGATTGAGAGGTATCCCTGAATCACACAACTAATAGGTTGAGGGTTAGAATGGTCACTTTGTGGTCAAATCTCATGGTGTGGGATTTATCACACTTTTTATTTTTAATAACAACAATCCATTATCAGAAAAATAAAAAAAATACAAATTTTAATAATTGAGGAAAATATATATATAAATAAAATTCCAATTATAGAAAATTAAATTTCCTTTTTAAATATTATTAATGATAAAATAAATTTAATTCAGTTCCTCTAATTAAAACGAGCCATAATCTATCTATGATAGTATATGATTGAACAACAAATAACGTAATTCAAAAAATATATAAATGATACATGTATGGCTTACCATGCCAAAATTATAAAATGGTTCATCCCAATAAAATACCATTTCAAGGTTGATAATTAAAAATAATTCTTGTTGGAAATAAAAAAAAAAATTTAACAACATAACACATACAAAGGTATATAGAAATAATTCCAACTCACCAAAATCACAGTCTCCTAGAATGATAAATCATTATAAAATTATAATATCATCATAAAAATAACATTATTTTTACCTTATCAATTTTATGAAAACACTCGAGAGGTGGGGGAGGGGTGGATTTTTTTCCATTATCTATTACTAAGTTATAATTTTTATTTCTTTCATTTTACCACCATTAGTATTTTAACATGTGTTGTTAGTTATGACACTTGGATTTGTTTTTATATACCAACAATTAAATAACTTATTAATTATAGTAAGATATATATAGAGTGTATCCCATTAGTATTACATGTTTTGGACCCTCCTGGGAAACCCTCTCTGTGTTGTCATTAAGATTTCTTTATTAAACATTTTTTATTAATATTTTGTATATCAATTACAGGTGTATTGTGTATGGATTATCCTAAAATCCCAGTGCATCTTATAATTACACAACCTCCCAATTGATTAAATTTTCTCCTAAAATTTCTCAGAAAATTATACTACATATGATGTATATGAACAATCTGTAGAATATTTCACTATATGAATTCAAAGTGATATGTATCTATATAAGGGTCTTGTATAATCATCAAACATTGAATAATATGACCACAAAAAACAGTCTATAAAAGAAACCATTCTTTTATATGTTGTTCATAATTTATTCACTAACTTCCCTCACTCAATCATCTATGTTTAAGAAGACCAGTAGATGATCAGTTCTTCATTCTACACATCATCTTTCTTCATCTCCCTTAGTTTATCACATTATAAACTTTTTTATAATGGGTTTCAATGTATTTAGTATACACATCATATTATTCTTCTTCTTCCACATACTCTTTGACATCTTCTACATCTTTTTCAATACCAAGATAATATATCTTATTCAACAAACTATATTGTTCTTATCTACATCATGATCTCTATAGTTTTCTCCCAACACATTGTGCTTCACTTTCTTCTTCACCTATATTTTATATGATATCCTTGGGATATATTTTCTATATTATGAGTATATAAAATATTTTAAAATATGTATAATAATCATCACCTCATATTTCCTTGTCTTTTTCATGCGGGTATCTCAAATGATCACATGATATTCTATTACATGTAAAATATTGTCTTCAACAAAATTAAATGAATATAATTATTTTATTTAGTCTAATGTTTTTAGAACAAATTAATAAATTATTAATTACTCCCAAAATATTGAGAACATTATCCTCAAAATACATTAATAGAGTCCATTGATAATATATTATCAATCGATACGAATATTATATAATAGTAATAAGTTTTGTGTGGAGAATTTCATCGGGGTTGAGTTTTCCTACGAAACTTATAAAAATATAAACACAAATAATTTGTTTTATAATGTCATCTTAGAATAACATTTAACTTCTCATTAAATATATGGTATTTAAAATAATTATGGATAACCTATGCACATTAATTTTCATTTTTATATTTATTTATTCAGCTTTAATATTATTTCGGATTTAATCATTTTCATAACGTCTCATCGAAATTCAATATCCTTTTTATATTAAATTATATCAGATTCCTCTTTCAATAATTATTCTTAAATAAAAATACATTTTTTATTTTTCTTTGTTATATTCAATGAGTTTCAACTCATTAATCATATGATTTATTCCTATATTTGATAACAGAAATTCCTTTTCAAATAACCACATTTGAAAATAATATAATTAACACAAAATTGATATACTATTTTAATTATAATTTAGTCATCATAAAATCCAATCATAAACCCTGTGATGAAAAATAATCCACATTATTTTATCCTTGGATTAAAACTATAACAACATATAAAATACTTTTCATTAGAATATATAATTTTATAAATCACTAATATCCCATGTTTCATAATTCATTGGGTACGAGTAAAATAATTCTTATATGGATCACTCTTTTATAGATTAATATTGTTTTCATATAGGTCCATGGAATATGTACTCATTCATTTTTTTACCATATATGATTCATTTATCTTGAAAGGTAGCCTCGATTGATTCTTATATAAACCAATCATACATGGTATCCAGATGACTCTTATATCAGACATTGTTTTAGAGGTGTAGCCTCGATCAATGACCAAGGCAGTATTTATTACTTCAAGAAAGGAGTTAAAAAAGTCTGAAAGATGGATTCTTATTACAAACCTTATCATAAAAGGGGAGAGAAACATCAGGCAACTCATCAAGCCAGGAAACATCCTGATTGGCCCCTTTATTAGAAAGACTATCAGCAACCATGTTCGCTTTACGGAACACATGTGTGGCAATGTAATCGAGGTCCATGAGCGAAGCAAGTAATTTCATCCATTGAGGGGTAAGTGGCCATGTGAGGTGCACCAACACTTTCCAAATAGCTTGAACAACAATGGTTGAATCACATTCAATCCATAGTTTGTTCCAACCCTTTTTTTGGAAAAGTCCACCGTATGAATAACACCAATCATTTCTGCTTCCAAAGCTGAGGTCGTGCCACATCCACCAAAGAAGCATCCAAGGCATCTGCCAAGGGAGTCTCTAAAAATGGCACCATAACCTTCCGGACCCGGGTTTCCTCTAGAGGCGCCATCGACATTCACTTTGATCAATCCTGGAAGTGGAGCTTTCCAGAAGACCTCAAAGGTGCGTCGAGGTTGCCTATAAGATCCCGCAATCCGAAGGTGGAAAAGAATCTCTAAATCGCCAACAGAGTTGTCACAATGATCTTTCTGAAGAGAAGCAGCATCCTTGATGGAAATGAGAATACACGTTTTACCTGCATTGAAACTGAAATTGCAATTATTATGAATGAAGTTATTTCTGTCATACCAGATCAAATGAAGATGTTCTGCCAGTGCAGTCAGAAAAAAGTTCTTAATTTTCTTCGAAGAGGGCCAATTAACACATTGTCCCAAATGGGAGTTGAAAGTAGCGGGAATACACCATCTGCAACAAAAAATTTCAAAAGTGAAATTCCATAGAGCTGCAGTTATAGAATAAGACAAAAACAAATGGTTAGAATCCTCGTGATGTTGATTGCAAATATGACATCTAGAGAAAAGATTAATCCCAAAGGATTGAAGGAACACATCGGTGGGGACCCTATTATGGGCAACATGCCAAGTAAGAGTAAGTATCGATGGCTTGATCCAAGGTTTATTAAAGGCTTTAAACGAAAAAAAATTAGAAACAGAATTGATGAAATTGTTTTTGTAGAAACATTTGGAGTCAAGGACTCCATTAAAAGCAGGTTCCCAAATGAGGAAATTGTCCGTGTTTGAGAAAGGATAGTTGTCAACGATGTTTTTGATGTGATTTGTAAGGGAGATGTTTTGGGAGTTAATAACATCCCTGATAGTGTAGTTGGTGTTGCTAGGAGAAGTGGTGGACGTCAACATTGAGATTAAGGGGACACCAGTCCAGTTGTCCATCCATAAATTCAAAGAGGAATTAGTACTAAACATCCATCTAGAGTTATCCATGATATTAAGAATAGAATTTCTAAATGAGGGACATATGGAAGTGTTTATGTGACCAAATTTTCCATTTTGAAGCTTGGTAACAAATCTTTTCTTGAAGAAGATTAGAGAATTAGAGTTGTTATGAATCAAATTCCAAGTCAACTTCGCTTGAAGAGATTCCTTGAAAGCATAAAGTTCTTGATACAGAGACCAACCTTGTCCAAAGGTTTCCAACAAGTGAACCATGTAATGGTGACAAGTTTTCTTTTCAATCGTACTACCAGAACAAAAAAAATTTAATATAGTCATTGATTTTCTTGAGAAGGATGGCAGGCCAATTTTACACCATCATTGAGTAAACCATCTTGGAGACCACCGTAGATTTAACAAGACAAATACTACTAGCAATAGAAAGAGATTTACCCTTCCTAGCTGAATGTTGATTGGTAATTTGATCAACAATGTTGTGAAAATAGATGGATTTTAGTCTTCCCCAAAATATGGGAAAACCCAGGTGTGTGAAAGGAAAAAAAATCCTTCTTTGATTCCTAGATAATTAATAATGTGACTTTTTCTAGTGGGGGCTAAGTTTTTCCCAAATAAAACAAAGGATTTGTTCTAACTTATTGATTGACCCGAAATGTCATCATAATGAGCGAAATCACTTTTGAGGTTTTGGATGTTCCTTTTATCACTCTTTAAGAATAAAATAATATCATCATCATATAAAAGATGGGTAGGAACATTTAAATTTCTAGAATCCTGAATGGGATTAATCTTGTTTTGATTGGCAAGGCTCGTAAGAAGTCTACTTAGATGGTCTTCAGCAATAGAAAAAAGGATGGCAGAAAGAGGATCACCTTACCTAACTCCCTTGGTGCATTTAGAGAAGCCTTTCGGGGTACCATTGACAAGAACATAAATTGATTCTGAATTAATTAATGTGTGGATCATGGAAGTAAAAGTATCATTGAACCCAAATCCTTCGAGAACTTTTAAAATAAAACCCCAATCAATGGTGTCAAAAGCTTTCCTAATGCATAATTTGATTTCCAAACTGCCTCCTCTAGTAACCTTATTCATCATATTCATGCATTCTGATGCAAGGAAAATACAATCTTGAATTGTTCTTCCTTTGATAAATCCAAACTGGTTCCAAGAAACAATTTTATTAGCAATAGAGGTGAGTCTGTTAGCAAGGGGTGTAGTGATAATTTTATAGAGGGTGTTGATGAGATCAATATGCCGAAAAAGGTGGATCTCAGTGGCATTGTCCACTTTGGGAATAAAAGTAAGAAATTGAGCATTTATCCCATGAGGGAGAACACCATTGGAGAAGAAAGATTTAACCAGTTTGCAAACATCCATCTGAATGAGATCCCAATAATGTTGGAAGAAGCCGTTGTTGAAACCATCAGGTCTTAGGGCACTATCAGGTGTGAGACTAAACATAGTGTCCTTAATTTCATGATCCATAGGTATGCTTAAAAGGTGATCATTCTCCTCAGTAGTGACCATATTATGGATGATGTCAGGGAGAAGATTCTTGCCAGCCTCCGGAACGTTGAACAAATTATAAAATTAATCCACCACATGGATAGAAATGGCATCCCTAGTGTCATGAAGAATATCATCAGCTTGAAGAAAAGAAAAAGGCCTAATGGTTTTCCTGATTCTTTGGAGGGAGTTACAAAATTTATTGTTTCGATCACTGTCTGAGAGCCATTTGGTTTTTAATATTTTTTTTTCGCATGTTGTATTTGAGCTTCAAAAGAGAGTTAAGCTTCAAAGAAGTAGTGATTTCAGGTTGAGGATCATGAAATAAATCAGAGAATGTTTTGGAGATTTGAATGTGAATGTGTTCATTCTCCAAAGAGGAGATGTCTGCATCATGTCTTTTTTTGTTTTAGAAATGCACCAACCCTTGAGATGTTGTTTCAGAAGTTTTAATTTAGCAATGAATGCAAAAGAATCATTTTGTCGATGCATGCCATCACAAAAAGTCTTTATTGTGGCAGAACAATCTACGTCCACAGTCCAAGCATGGGTTTTATCTGAGATACAAATAATGATAAGTTATTTTTCATCACTCAGGGTCGATTTCATGGATGGATCCCTCATGGGTTTTTTTCCAGTATAAAATCTACACATGAGAGCCTGAATGATCTTTAGGTGATCACTTAGGTTCCTTATGTTGTCCTTGCATGGTAATGCTGAATTTTTTTTATTTTCATAGTTAAAAAATGATTACTAAAGGGTAATATTGATCATTATAAAGTACATGTTTCATTATTTTTCCCTTATCTCCTTCGTTATATTACTAATAAAAATAGAAAATAATTTTTATCTGTGCTATAAATATTTTTATGTCAATCCAGATGACTCCAATACAATAAAATCATTTTAAAAAATCCCAATCCTCAATATAATGATAAATATTACATAGATTTGATACATATATTGAATATGATCATCTATAAATAATTCTATACTTCATCAATTTAACCAATGAATATTAATTAATTAATTATTCAAATTAATTCAATGTCACTTCAATTACACCTAATGTTATCAAAAATATCTTCATATCTCCTCATAATTACTTAAAATAGTTATTGGAATTATCCAAAAAATTTATACCTCATAATTTTGTTTCTATGAAATTCTCCAAAAAATGAATACCTATGCATAGTATTTCTAGATGGCCCTAGCCTCAAACATTAAGTAATCTTGAATTAATTTTATAATTCACATTAATAATCTTTTCAATTTTAATTTTTTAGAGAATTAGTCCATAACTGTTACATTATATCTAAAATGTAACAAAATAGACAGTTCTACTCTGTATCCATTTTTTCATAATATAAAAACACTTAAAAGAAAACATGAATTTATTTTTTGATATAAAACATCATGAACTCTTCCTTTATCTTAGCCTACCTTATACCCTATAAAAAAACATTTCAAAAACATGGGATGATCATAAAATACATAGTAAGGTTTATAAAAAAAGAAAACATTAGTCCATGAATACATACAAACCATAAGAAATTTTACATACCTCATGAAATCAAATGATTTTTGAATAACACATAGAAAAAAAAACATAATGGTAACTTTTGGCATTCATTACATATTACGTTATAGCTTTAACAGCTACTTGGGGAGTTACATGTGGAATACCCATCATAGTATATTACCTTAATATATTAGGAGAATCATTAATGTTTAACTCCTTCATGTTACACAATGCATTGGAGAGCTATCCTAGGATCACCTACCCTAGGATTTTCACAGAACCACCCATTTTCATAATCAATTCCAAAAAACCATAACCTAATCATAACAAATGAACAAGTATAAAGGAATGATAACATTTCCACATTGTAATTAAAATATAATATTTTAATATATTGACATAGTAAATCCATTCTCAAAAACATTTTCAATACAAAAATACATAAAAAGAGTATATGTTATTTACTTTCTTTTTATAATATTATGCCATGTTAAGGAAGCGAAATATCAAATAATGCTTGCAACAGCGGAAAGTTAGTTGTCCCCATGTATGTTAAAAAGAAACATTAATTTTTTTCTTTTAGTAAAATTCTTTATAGAGAAAATATTTCCTTTGAATGAAATTAAAATTCAGACGTTTTTATACACTATATAAGAAAATTCATGTATAAAAAATGTATTCTTCAATCAATGAAGATTGAGATGAAGTCCCTTACCTCAGGCCCAACATGACTTGTTTGTTCTCTTAATCACCTAAATAATAAACTAAAGTTAATTTATAATTTATTCAGAACCTTTTTCAAGTTTACTATTCCATTTATATCAGTTATTACCACATTATAAACATTACATAATCATTTAAGTTAATAACGGACATTTTGTCGATATTTGGTACTTGAGTAAAAAATGATCTTCTTATAATTACATGTTGTCAATGTGGTAAAATTCTTATTGTATATTAAATTATATTAATGATTTAGATATCAAATATATAATATAAATCTAGTATATAAACATATTTATAAAAGTACAAAATATTTGGATAAAATAAATTAAATGCACAGTTCATTGAAACGGTAAGTTGTACGTATGCATGAATTCTACTTTCATTTATATTTATTATTAAATAGAATGAAAACATAATTATACATAGATATATTCTAAATTAATAACAATATCATATATAATTTCTTTAAATCCATCTTTTATACATTCCACGTATGACCTGAACGAGTCACATCACTTTGGGGGCGTAGTAGTCCCCACTCCCTCAAATGAAATTATCGAATTTTCCCATTATAGAAACCATAAAGGTATGATATGAATGAAAAATAAAGAATATTATACACAATATAAATATAATATATATCACATAGAAATATTGTTCCAACACAATGGAAACCATGAGATGTTTTAATATATATTTGAAAAATCATCATTTCATGAGGCAGTAGTTCGTCGTCCACAGAAACAATATGTTTGTATCCATTAGATAGAGTTGTGTGGATGTTTTTTAGAATAAGGCACATAAAAAAATTGTATTATATTTAATATACTTGTGTTTTAATAAAATACTTTAACAATGAGGGTATAGCAGATTGTATAAGGAAAATAAAATAAAATAAATTGAGAGAAGTCGTTACCTTTAAATTGGGTAACTCTCTTTGGTTTGAACCAAAAGGATTTATTTAATTTCCTTTAACACAATGTATGGATTCTATTTATAAGATAAGGATTTCAAGATCTTATTAGATCAGAGGTTGGATGAGCCCAGGGGATTGAGAGGTTTGGGTAATGGGTTAGAGGTGGTGGCCTTTAATTAGAATAAGTATGTTCTATTTAAGAATGTTTGAAAGAATTATATTATTATAAAATTATTTTCTGTTTAAAAAAGACCAAAACTTATTAAATAAAAAGATATTATGAATATATTTCTAAATAAAATCATCCAATAATAATTTGATAGGTTTTGGATATTTTGTAATCCTTATTATTTATATTGAACCTATTGTTAACATATTTAACTTTTACCATGTCCTCTTGTATATTCATACTATTTGGTTAATTTATTTACAATAAAATGCCAAGAGTCCCAAAATGGAACATTAATGATATTTGTAAAATCATATATCTCATTTTTCCAAATCATGTATTTATAGGAAAAATTTATCATTTCAATAATATTAATTGATTTAAAAAATCAATTTTGTTAATTTTTGTTTCTATTTATATCATGACATTTTTAAAAATTCGAAAAAATTTATAATTTCTTACAAACATAATTAATTCAAATATAAAATGTCATAATAATCTCTAAAATTAGTGGATTTCCAAAAAACGATTCAAAATAAATTTATTTTAATATTTATAATCTCATTTATTTAAAACATTCATTAATGAGGTAACCATTACATAATCATTGTATTGTAAATAAATAAATTTATTTAATTTTTAAAAATTATAAATAAAATATCATGATGTTGGAATTTTTTTATCATTATAATGACTATTTATAATATAAATTATCACTAATATAACACTATATAAATTTTTTTAACAAAAGATGTATGTTTTGTTATATTTTCCTTAACATTAAATTAATTTTTATAAAGTGTCATTTTTACTTAAAAGAAGATCCATGGGGTCCTAAAATCAACCAAATATGACCGTGGTTACAAATGAATCATTCAAAATGATTAGTACATGTGTTAGGGTAATTTAATATTATTATAATATTATTTTTTACCTTTATTTATATGATTTTACTTTTAACCATGGTAAATAAAATATTTACCACAGTTACTAGTCATAATGTCTAAAAATAAAAGTTATATATTTACACATTTTGGACCTCCTGATTTCAAATATGGAATCCATTTTTACAAATTTAAAACACAAAAGTTTCAGATATTATCTTAAAATTATTCTCGTTCTAAAAAAAGCGTGTTTTAAAGAAATAATAACTATCAAAAGATTGACACTTATTTATGACCAATTTCAAAATTAAATTACTTAAAATGACCAATTTTTGATTAATTTGTTAAAATATAATCCAATTACACTTTAAAACCAATAAAAAGGATAATATAACAATAAAAATAAATTATATTAAAAGGAAATTTTGAGTTAAGATGCATTATTTTTCACTAATAATTAAAATAATGAACATTATCAGAATAATACCAAAAAATTACCCAAAGTAAATTTTAGTGTCACAATTAGAAAGAAGTAGTTTATTTTTTAAAATGGAACATGTAAAAGTGAAAAGACTATATGTAAAAATGGGTCTCCATCAAAAGGCTATAAATTGAACTTTTCAAGAATATTAGTGTATTTCAGGCTTAAAAATAGATTAATTCTAATTTTATGCCTCTAATATTTATTTTATAAATATAAATAAATTTATCAAACATTTATAATAAAATTTTAGCTAGTTGTGATCATTCCATCTAGTACAATATCTATTCCTTGACTACCATTTAAAATAATATTATATTATTTTTTTGGTATGACTCAGCCTTGTTTGGAACGTGAGATTTCAGAGAAACCCATTGTTGTGTGTTGGGTACACCATCTGACATAGAATCACCTTTAAAGTAAAATTAATATTTAATTGAAAAATATTAATAAATATAAAAATGTCATATTTATTATTTACTAGGAATGTTATATCCTTCCCCCCTTTTGGAAATTCCACCCTCATAATTTTATTCACTTATCAAACAAATGGAGATATTTATCCCTCATATAATTCTCATATTCCCATGTTTCATCATTAACCATATAAATTTTTCCAAAAAACTATTACCTGATTAATTTTCCATATTTCGCAACACGTTCCCTCTTTTGTTAAGAATCTGGATTAGTTCTTATTCATAAAAAATATTCTCTTCCTACTGAACTACCTCTAGACTCAAATATGAGATTGATTCGGAATATAATTTTTCTACATTGAAACATTAAAAACATTGTTTACCTATGATAATCATGGTGATTAATCCACTGTGTATACAACTGATCCAACATTATCGAGTATTTCAAAGGGTCTAATGAACCTCAGACTCAGCTTTCCCTTCTTACGAAAATGCATCACACATTTCCATAGAGAAACATTGATAAACTCAAGATCACCTACCTCAAAATAAAGATCCTTTCTTTTTTATCTGCATAACTTTTTGACCTTCTTTATATTGTCCTCATGTGTTTCTTTATCAAATGAACTTTTACTGCAATTTCTTCTACCAATTCTAGTCCAATCAGTTTCTTTTCCCCTACTTCATTGCAAAAAACGGGAGTTAGACACCGTTTCCCCTATAATTCCTCAAATAGATCCATTTGTATCTTGAAATGAAAACTGTTCCAATAGAAAAACTCAATCAAAAAAAATATGTTGGATTCAACTTCCCTAGTAATACATTGAACAAGCACGTAGCATATCCTCCAAGGTCTGAATTATTTTTTCTCACTGACCATTTGATTACCAATGAAAAGCTATAATAAAATTTAATTCAGTACCAAATAACTTCTGAAGGCCTTTCAAAAAGTTATATGTGATACTCGGATCACGATCTGATACAATTGAAAGGGGAACTACTTTTAACTTGAATGTCTCTTGAATTTAAAATAAATAATGTCAATCAAGAGACATTGTATCTAGAATAGGAATAAAATGGGCGGATTTAGTCAATCTATCAACAATATCCAAGATTTTATTCTTACCGTGAGATGTATTTGGTAATCCGACCACAAAATCTGTGGACACATTTTCCCATTTCAACTCTGGTACTGGTAAAGGCTGAAGCAACCCTTTTGGTAATTTTTACTCTGCATTAACCTGTTAACAAGTTAAATACATCACTGTAAATTAAGAAATATACCATTTCATTTCATCCCACCAGTAATAATGTTTAAGATCTTTGTTTATCTTGGTACTTTTGGGATGAATTGAAAATGGAGAACTATGATCTTCACATAACAACTCATTCTTCAGTTGTGAATCTTATGGAATACACAATCACTTCTGTCATATCAAAATACAATCATTATCAATATTAAATTCATGAAACATACCATTCTAAACCAAATATAACTATTTCTACAACTAAGTGTATTCCTTTTGATATTTCATAATTCTATCTGATAGAGATGATTTCACTAAATCCTGAAACAAAATAGAGTAATTTCCTGTACCAGCATCCTTTTTTCCAATGTTCATCAAAATGTTAATCTAATTATCTTCTTCAAAATGTAACATGGTTAACTTTTCCTTACTTTTTTGAATCAAAGGGTCATCCACTTTTTTTACTTTCATGGATGGTAATGGATTGTGCAATCATGAACCTTGATTAAATTTATCCATCTCCTCTATCTCATGTTGAATTATTCCTGAGTGAATATATACTTAAAATTATTGTAGTTAGTATATAATTAAAATTTTACTTTATATATATGATTCCTCAAAATTTTTAAATCAAAAAACAAAAGCAGCTAATTACAAATTATGTGTAGGGTAATTATACTAATAAGGTTTCATATAGTGTGAAGCATATGTAATTACCTGATAATTCTGCATAAGGACACAACCAAGTCCTTCCAACTAAGCATCACTGTAGATAATCAACTCACCATTTCTTGAAGGTAATTCCAATACTAAAGAATTAACCAAACTTCTTTTAAATTCATGACTCAAATGAGCCATCACAGTAACAGACTTTTCAATTCTGATTCCTACCATCTTGGGATACTTATTTGGAATTACATTTTCCTTTTTATTCCTTCCCTTCACATCATCCATATTTCCTAAATTAATAACCATCTTGAACTATCATATCATAGATGAAGAAACATGGTTTTCTGTAAATGATAAAATATTTAAATATTAACATAAAATAAGTTATTGATATTAATTTTACAATATCCTAACTTATAAAGTTGTCTAATCTAACCTCTAATACAAACTATAAGGCCCCATCATTAAACAATAAATAATCATAAATGAAGTTTAAAATCCTAAATGAGAATCTTTTCACATTTAGAATTTTAGATAATTTTTCCATAACTATTAAATTACATATAAAATGTCAAAAATTAGACAGTTATACTCAGTATCCACTTTTTTAAAAAATATAAATTCTTAAAATAAAATCAAGATTTTTTTCTTGATAGAAATATTCTTGAATTCTTCTTTTCTCTTACACTACCTTTTACACTATGAAAAAATTATAAATAACATAGGATGAGAATAAAAAGCCCAGTAAGGGTTATTAAAATATCGAAAGAAGACATTAGTCCACCAATACATACAAAACATAATATCTTTATTGTACCTCATGAAATCTTAAGATTTATGAATAAGACTTAGAAACCATGAATCATAAAGTTAAGTTGTGACATTGATAACATATTTATTTTTTAGATTTCACAGCCACACAAGGACTTATATTTGGAATACACATCAATATATATTCTCTAAATATATTAAGAAAAATTTTACTGTTTACCTTCTTTATGCTACTCAATTCATTGGAGGGAAATATTGTGCTCAATCACCCTAGGATTATCACAGAACCACCCAAATGCATAATAAATTCCCAAGAACCATAACACAATCATAACATTTGAACAAGAATAATGGAAATATATCATTTCCACATTGAAATAACAATATTAAATTTCAATATATTGAAAAAAAATCCATTCTTAAAAACTTTTTCAACAAACAAATACGTAAATATAGTATATGGTATTTATTTTCCTTTTCAAAACATTACGACTTGTTAAGGAATCCAAATATCAAATAATTCTCGTGGAGGTGGAAAGGACGTTGTCACCCCATATGATAAAAAGAAAAAATATTTTTGTTGTTTAGTAAAACACTTCATATAGAAAAGATTTCCTCTGAAAGAAATTAAAATTCAAAGGGGTTTATACACTATATAAAATAAATATGTGTATAAATTAATGTATATCTAAATGAACAGAGATTGAGATGATGTCACATTCCTAATGTCTGACATGACATGTTTGTTCATTAATCTCAAGAATAATAAACTAAATTTAATTTCTAGCTACTTAATAACCTTTTTCAAGTTTATTATTCCATTTATATAACTATTACAATCTTATAAACATTACATAATCATTTATGTTAACAAAGGACGTTTTTTCGATATTTGGTACTTGAGTCAAAAATGATCTTCATAGAATTACATTTTTAACTTGCTTTAATAATTACATTATATCCCGAATGATATTAATGATTTATATATCATATATACCATTTTTATCCAATATAAATATAAATATATATATATTTATAAAAGTACATAACCTTTGGAGATACGAAATGAATTGCACCATTCATGGAGGCGGTAATCACCACGTACACATTAACGCTACAATTATTTCAATTTGTTATTTAATGGAATGAAAAATTAATTATACATGGGTATATTATAATTCCAGTATAATTACATATATAATTTATTTAACTCAATCCTTTATACGTTCTATGTATGGCCTGAGTGAGTCATTTAACTTTTAGGTTGCAATAGTTTGCACTTCTCAAAAGATATTATTGTATTTACCCGTTATGTAAACAATAAATGTATGATATAAAAAAAATGAATAAGAATAGAGGAAATATAAATATAATATATATAACATATAAATATAGTTCCATCATAATGTCAACCATGAGAGATAGTAAGGGAAATTTGAACAATCATCGTTTCATGAGGCAGTAGTTTTCCGTCCACACAAACACTATGTTCATATCCATTAGATGGAGGTGTTTGGATGTGTAGTAACAATAAATATCATAAAAACATCATAGTATATTTAAAATTATGTTTTTGTTATAAAATAATAGAATAAAACGTTATTAGGTGGTTGGAGAAGTAAATTAAAAGAAAAGAATTTGAGAAACGATGTTACCTTTAAATCGGGTAACTCCCTATAGTTTGAACCAAAAGGCTTTATTAAATTGCTTTCTTCCAAAATTAAGGATTTAGGGTATAAGAGAGTGATTTTTTGGAGCTTATTGTTATAGAGTTTGGATGATCCATGGGGCTTGAGATGTATGAGTAATGGGTTAGTGGTGGTGACCTTTTATAAGAGGGAAGAGGGGCTCTTTAGGAAATTTTTAATGTATTATTTTATTATAAAATGATATTTGGTTTAAAAAGATCTAAAACACATTAAATTTGAATTTTAGATGTATATAATTCTAAATAAAACGGTCCAATAATAATTGGACATGTTTTGATTTTTTTTAATCTTTATCATTTTTATTTAACCCTTTGTTATTTTATTTAACTTTTACCATGTCTTCTTTTATATTAATACTATATGGTTAATATATTTACAATAAAATTCTAAGAGTCCTAAAATGGATCAATAATGAAAATTTAAATATCATATATGTTATTTGTCTGAATCTTTGATTTTTAGGATAATTTTATCATTTAAAAAATATCAATTCAATTAAAACTCATTTATATCAATTTATATACTAATAATATCATGAATTTTTTAAAAAATCAAAAAAACATGATCATTTATAAAAACAATAATTAATTAAAATAAAAAAGGTCATAATTATCTCTAAAATTATTATATTTCATAATAAGATTAATTTTTTTATATATTTAAAACATTATTTATTTAAAACATTCATTAATAAGGTAATCATTACATTATCATTGTGTCCTACCTTAATTAATTTTTTGATGTCTAATAATTATAAATAAAATTTCATGTTTTAGTAAATATTATTATATTTATAATGACTATTTATAATCGAAAATATAACTTATTTAGCTCCATATAATATTTACATTACTAAAAGATATATGTTTATGTAAAATTTTCTTTAACATTAAATTAATTTAAATAATGTCATTTTCACTTACCAATGGCTCATTGGGGTCCTAAAATTAAACCAAGGATGTCCATGGTCAGAAATATATCAGAAAATAGGATTCAGACATGTGTTAGGGTAATTTAATATTATTATAATATTATTTTTACCCTTATTTGTTTAATTTACCCTTTAACCATGGTAAATAAAATATCTACTTAAGTTGGAATTCATAATTTCTAAAAAATCTTATTGACACAATTTCTACCCACTGATTCCAAACATGGAATCTATTTTCCTAAATTCAAAACATATATGTTGTATAAATTAATTTAAAATTAATTCCCATTGTCAAAACAAAAAAAAACGGGTTTTTAAGAAATGATAACTATCAAAAGATTGACACTTGTTTGTTACAAAATTCAAAGTAAAATTGCATATAATAAATAAAATTGGATTAAATGGTAAAAATATATTCCAATTTAAAAATAAAACCAATAAAAATAATAATCTAACTATATAAATAAATTAGATTAAAAGGTTGCTTTGTATTAAAATGTAGTATTTTCACTATTCATTCAAAAATGAACTTTTTTAGAAAAAAAACCAAAATTGTACCCAAAGAATATTTTTATGTCCCACTTCTAAAGAATAATTATATATATCAAATGAAATATATCAATGTGACAAATACTATATTTAAAAGGTGTTCTCTATTAAAAGGCGGTAAATTGACCTTTTAAGAAATATTTGAGTATTTCACACATAAAATTGGTCCTATTATTATTTTAAGCCTCTAAAATTTATTGGATAAATGTAAATAAATATAAAAAACATGTAAAATAATATTTTCGTAAGTTCTTTTCATTCCTGCCAGTAAAAATGATAGGCGTAAACTAACATTTAAAATAATATTATATTATTATTTTTCAGTATGACTCAACTCTGTGTTGGTTGCGATGACAGGTATGTTGATTGTGGTTTTTAGTCTTTGTTGGTTTCTTTGGTTGTTTGTTTGCTAGTTCATATTTGGATGTGTTTTGTTGGATTGAAAGTGTCTTTGGGTTTCTCACTTTCCCTAAAAGTTTTTTGAAATAATATAAAATATATTTCAGTTGACTCAGCCTTGTGTGCATCGTGAGATTTTGGAGAAACTCATTGGTGTGTGTAGGGTATGCCATTGAATATAGAACCCCATTTAAATTAAAATTAATATTTTATTCAAAAATATTTTTAAATATGAAAATATCATATTATTTATTTATCTGGGATTTTAAAATTTCAATATGTTGTCACTATATCAATGTTATAGGATAAAATTTAACTTAATTATACCTCTATCCATGATATGTGAATCAATGAACATAATAGGCTACAAATTAAACAATCTACTGAATTTTTCTCTATTACTCAGTGATTTTTCACTATAAATTTGGATTTAAAATGCTATATTATAATATATTTAAAATATTTTTCAACCAATCAGTAGAAATATTCTTATAGAACTACAAACAATATTATATGGTGCATTAATATTCCATGAATATATTCCTTTCAAATCTATAATATGATAAATCATCTAAATTATGGGATTATCCCTAAGTAGTATCTCTGAAACACTCCCTTTTCCAAAATAAAATAACTATATATTGTGCATGTTCAATGTAAAGTTCAATCTATATTATCTTAGTGTTTTGGATACTTCATGATGATTGTTATTGTCTATATTCGTCCTATTAAACCTATAAGATAAGTATATAATTTTTCAATGTTTGTATTGATAAAAACAACAATAAACACAAAACATTGGGATCTTAAATACCCCCTATTAAATTTATATTTCAATACATTGAACTACCCCATATTAAATTAATATCAATATGACCTCAATTTTTCTATGTTTATAGCCTCTTGTTGATAATAAATACTAATAGAAAATGTTCTATCCCTCATATTGTTATAAAAAATTCAGAATAAGGCAACTGTAATCTCTATGACTTCCTTGATATCCAAAACTAGCTTCTTCAATAATGTTATTATGATTTCCATGTCCTCCCCCTTTCTGGAGAGGTTTATTCAATTTCCACGAGTGAAGGGTGGAACCATATTTTATATTATAAATAGGAAATCAGCTAACAAACTATAAGTTTACATTCTCTAACGCATCATATAAAATAAGAGAGACTAATCAAGATGAATAGGTTTTCTATATACATTTCTCAATTTGGTGTCAACTATGAATTTATATCATTGGGGGTTGTAAAATATAATTTTCAACTAATTTACATAAAATTCACTCAATGTATATTACCTCATCATAAATTTTTAAGAGAAAGTTTATTTTTCTACCTATTATGTTTTATGTGAATTATCTATTTATTATCCAGAGAAAAAAATAAAATAGGATGGGAATATTATTATCATACTATAACCATAGTATTAGTATTTTCTATGATGAGTTATATATTTAAAGGAAAAAATTAATCTTCGTCATCTTGTATTAATATTAGTTAACCCATCAAGGGATACTCTTCAATAAAAATAATCATGAATTTTCCATCACTACAAAATTGACATCAATAATTATTTATAATTGATGAGAACTGATACCAATTGTGATATTACACTTGATTTAGGACATCGATAAAACATTAAACAATTTGATAATTTCTATGATTGATTATGTCAATTTATTATATAAATATCACATCCTTGAATTTATTCTCTCTATCATTCATCATCATCAAATCCATATATTGTGTAGAATAAATAAATAGGGAGGGGAATAAGGTTAGTCATCATAAATTATATAGTGTGAGAAATATAACATTACTTAAATATAAACCCAAAAAAATCTTTTGTTTCCTGATATAAAATGTTGTGATATATTTAGGATTATTTCCTCTTTGATTGTCTATATTTTTTCATGTTACGAAAGAAATGATATCTTTTTCTCTTAATACCTCTTCAAATCTAGAATTGGACACTTCAAATTAAAAACTATATCACATTCAAATTTTTTATCTTACTTCATCTATTTAGAATTTTCAAATGGATTTGGAAAAATAATTGTATAACCCTTAGACACATATCCATCCTTATTATTGATTATAGATATATTCAATATGGTAATGATTTATTAATGTTTAGTGAATTTTTATGTTACATTATACTTTAATATTTTATCTTTTTTAATGAAACCATGTTTTACATTTAGAAATAATATTTCCATATGTTTGTACCTTCCAAAATAATATTCAGTAAAATTTATGATATGATTTATTTAAAATCTCTCATGAAATTTAAATTCGTTATCAATGATATCTTCTACTAAGAAATTATTTTTTATTTATTTTTCTAATTGAATATTTATTTAATTCCAAATTATCAATTCCTGAATTTATATTCAAGTAAAATTTTTAATGGATGATGATGTGGAAAAACTTACCATTGTAAAAACAGTTTTTATTTATATATAAATATTTTTTATCTTTATTCAATGAATTTTTGGGTGTAGTTGACCAAACATACATGTTTTTTTACTTTTCAAGGAAAAATTAGTATTTTTATTTATCCCATTATTTTGAAGCAATTCAGGTGTTGTTTTAATATCATCATATATTTTGTTCTATTTTTGAAATCAACATCTCTCATCATAAATTTACAATATTTATTTTAAAATCTATACATATTCTCAAAGAGTTTAAATAGATTTTATATGTAATATTCATTTTTTCTATTGAATCTAGTTCTTCATTAGAGGATTATTATAAAAACCAGCTTTCCCCCCCATAATTTGGGGATTATATGATATTATTATACTAACATGATATAGTATAACATAATATAATTTTGAGTGAATCTCCAATAACACCAAAAGTGACTGAAAAATATTTTTTCATTCTAGTATAGACTGTCTAAAAAAATTTTAAATATTTTTATTTTATGATAGGTATAAAATTATATTTAATTTGGTTTAGGGAGATCTTATTCTTATATATTCTCACATACACCATTAAAACATTACTATGATTTTATATAATATTATTGCATGAAGTTTCATCTATATTTAAGAATTATTATTACACTAATAATTATAATCTGATTTTTATAATCCAATTTAACTTGTTTAAGAGATACCTTTATCGTTATGATTGTTTTGGATTTATATCCAGATGATATAAATCCATTATTTCCATTAATACTAAATTTTTAGATGCATATATCATACATTATGTTTCTGTATAAATACATTCCCTTTTAGTTATTTTAGATGTTCCAACTATTGAATATTCTAAATTTTCCATCTCTACATGAAATTTAAAATATATCATGTTGATTGTGTTATTTTTATCCTCAAATTATTTTAGAATATATTATGACTCATTTAATGTATTTTAAATTTGATCCACTATAGAGTCCCAAATTTTCCATTTAATTTTCTTAATTATATGGAATTAGTATGGGGCTGTGAAAATTAACGGTGTGTGATTCTGAGGCCCGGTGTCCCCCTAATAAAATTCTGATTTTTTTTGGAACGTTCAGTTAACGAGCATGTGGCATTTTGTATCTTTTGAACCAGTGCTCAAAATTTAAATATGAGGACACTGTTCAACATGCAGCATCGATATTCACTTATGAGAGTTTTCATATCGACCATAGTAGGTCGAGGGTGGATGTTGGATTTTCAGTTTTCGTGGGAGTTTTTGAAAAATAAAAAAATACAATCAACTTTTATTTTATATATTTGAAACCTCTTATTTGAATCTTGGTTGTGGGGACCACCTGACATTGAACCCCCGTTTTAATATGATGTAACTCTTGGAACCTCCCCAATTAATGATCCAACATTAATTGATACAGTAATTAACATGAGCTTAATTAAGTTGGCTCCTCATCACTTGTGGTTGGGAATCGTTGGAAAAGAATATATTTTGGGATATCCTTTGAAGAACTATTATTGGATGAACATTCAAAAGAAAAAACAAACCTCAAAAAAAGAACAGGGAATCAACTCTTGAGCTCAGGTCAGAATCATGTTGCGGGGGTGATGAATGTTGGAGAATTCATCTTTTTCCTCAGGCCATCTTCAATGTTCAAACAAGGTAGGGATATTGTTCTTATCATTATTCATGATAAATTGTTGTTATTAATTTATGAACCACCTGCTATCAATTAAACAAGAAACGTGTGGGCCAAACGAACATGCGAAAACAATTCTCTACTTTATTATTGATGTATTCTTCATGGGTGGATTGTCAGGTTGTGTATAATCCGACCATGTTGCCAGAGACTGACATCAGCAAGGTATAGGCAGTAGCCGGCACACTGGTTGGCTGCGATGGTGATGCCAACACAACCACACCACCAAAGGATGCTACAGACTGTCGGCCATGGTAGAGGAGGGTGGAGGCCAGTTTATCCCAAGTAGAATGGTATATTGGACCATTTAGAATTCTGGGGGCACCTCTCCCCGGTTAGCGGTAAGGATGGGCCTCGCCACGACAGACCGCACCCAGCTAATCGGGATGTGCCCAGTAGGCCGGGATGCCCCCTTTGCTGGTTAGGTTAACCAGAATAGGGTCTGGTTAGCCCAGACTAGGTCTGGTCAGCCTAAGCTAGGTCGTGTCAGGATGGGTCGCAATAACCGAGTCGTACCCGACCCAGGCCCATCTAGACCCAGATTCGCCTTTTGGCCATATCATGAGAATCGACTGTCCATTTGACGAACCGTCTATGGCAATGGATTCCTTGAATTGAGACACCATTTTGGTATACTCCACAAGAGTTTGGATATAGTTGATTTATGGTCATATGGGATCAATCCTGAATCCATCCGGCCCCTCGAAACAGAAAAGCCAAAAACTTACATACCGAAGCATCCGATTAACGCCTCGTCTATTCCATTGGGACCCTTATGACACGGATGTCCTTTGAGATAATTTCTCCAGGGAATTCATTGAAGTTTAAGTATCGACCTATGGCATTAGGAGTGAAATATCCCATAATCGAGCATGCTTAGCATGGGAACCTTATGGCTGGATGTACTTGAACAATCTACAGATCCTGTGAGGGTGATCATCAGATCCTCTATGGGTCATCATTATATCCAATGTGGGTTATCTTCAGATCATATGTGCATCTGCATTTTTAGATCATGTGTGGTATGTCTTTATATATTATTTGGGTCATCTACAATCTTGTGTTGGTCTACAAGAGAGCGTCTCGATGAAATAATATGATCTAGTGGTATAGCTAATAATTTATCCATCCTTACATAAGTTATACATGGTTTGAGCTGTTTCTTTTCATTTTTTGGTGCACTCTTGTTCGGTGATTCTCTCATTGTTTTCTTCGATGTGGCAATACCTTTGTCGTACATACCTTTGTTGTGTAACTTGTTTGGTACATCTAGCTTCATGGGGTTACATGTGTGGTACCTTTACCTTCATGGTGTTACCTTTGTGGTATTATTCCCTCACATGTGAGATAAGTATATATATTGATATCTTAGGTATATGTATGGGCATATACCTAAGTAGTGTTGATTATTATTGCTTCATTCTTTGATATGAAGGTCTTTCTTTGTGTTTTATCCTTTGTGAATTATGAGAGAACTTTTGGGGTCTCAGGGTCCCTATTGAGTTTGTTTATACTCACACCTTCATAGGCTATGCCCAAACCATGTTCTGTCTCATGCATACGATAGACAGCCTTGATCGAAGTTGAGGGTTCCCGGACCAATGGTTTCTTGGTGGTGGACCGTTAGATGAGATGTACCACAAATACAATGGTTCGAGAGCTTTACCTACCCTTTAGGTAATATTCATGTTGGGTTTCCACATGAGTTGTTTTCAATTTAACATGTATATTCCATTTGGGCTTGTATTCTCGCCCATTTAGATACTATACTCACCATTTTTAATATATAGTTTACATTGTACTTGTATTTTGTTGTGTGCTTGGATTTTGTGAGATTATGGGATAAAGGTAAATTCATTCCTGGTTTTAGGGATTTGACTTTCTGATACTATTCGCTAGCCCCTAACCTATAGATGGTGGGCTTGGGGTAGTCATGGCATGGGCCCTAGGGGACATATCGGGACATCTGCATTCAGATAATTTAACTATATAAATAAATTTTCAATGACATTCCAAAATTTTTATGCAATTTATAGTAGAAAATCATTCACATTCATATAAACCATTTATAGACACCTTAATGATTGTATTATCTCTTTAATAACTTTTTCAAACCCAATATTTCCATAAATGTTCCATTTATTTTATTGAATAATAATATAAGAACATTCTTTTAAAAGCATGATAGATTCTTTCTAAACATTGTGATGTTTTGAAATTATTTTTCATTTAGTCTTCTTTTTAGCTATTTCATCATTAATTAGAACATATTTAATTTAATGTCATATTTTCTCATCTTATTTTTCATGGATATATGAAAATATATAATATACAATATCAATGAGAACATTATTTATCTTATATTGAATTTAAAAATGGAAACCCTTGAGTGATACATTGAACATTTATTCTTTACATATTATAGTTAGTTCATCATAGGATTCATTCTCAATATATATAATATGAAATTATCTACATAGATTAACTCATATTATTGGTATATCCTATTTCACATTTAATCCCATTGTATATAATTTTTTCTCAATTTCATTCCTCTTTCTAAGTGTCTTTGGTAAATAGAGCCACAATTATTATAACAATAAAAAATTACCATTTATCTGAGTTACATCATAAATACCTCATATATGAGTTATATATAATTTAGATAAAAAAAGGGAAATTGTTTTTAGAAGAAATCGAAGGTAAAATCATTGTCTAATTATTGTTTGTATTCCCTAAATGATATATTCAGGAACTAGATAAAGTGAGAGGGTGAATTATGTGATACAAATAATTTATGAAATTTTAAATTATCATTTAAAATATTTCTATCCCCTTTTTTCATTGAACATCATTTTATATTTAGAATATATAGGTAATTTTTCATTTACCTTAATAGTAATTCACACATTCCATATAATTGGTAATGTAATGGAAAATACATAATGTCTTTATGAGGCTTATTAGAACCAAATAAAACCAAAACCATAAAATGATATAGATTATCAAGTCATATATTCTCTACATATAATTTTACTATCAATTAAATGTTGGTTTAGAAAGTATTATCATAAATACAGCATTACCCACACTTAAGAAGCCTTTAAATAGATTATAATACAAAAAATTAGTTCTAAAAAATAGTTGATACTTTTTATGTCGATCACCAATCTATACTAGATGATAGAACATCAACATGAACCAATATTAATTCTTATATAAGTCCTTTACTACCATTATAAATTGATGAATAAAATAATAAAACATAGACTTTGTGATAATAGTTTCTTATAGATATTTTTTAGAATCAATTCATTGGCTTCTCTCATTCAATAATTTGTTTTAATATCAATGAGTAGGTGATTAGTTGAACATAATATATGTAATCATTCTTGGTCAGTTTTTATATTATGATATCACCTTTTCTGTAATGGATTTTAAATTAATTATTATAGAGATAAATTTTCTCATATTTTTCTTCTACTTCATATTCTTCTTTTATCTTCTCTTATGCCCAAACAATGCTTCTTATTTAATATTGTATTAGATAATTTCTGTTATTTTAGATAACTAAATTTTAATTTTGGGATAATACATTTACCCTTTTTATTCTCTAAAATTGTTTATATTGGGTTACCAAATATATATTATTTTTTCTATGTACAATGTTTTTTCATAATCTACATGAAGATCATACTGTAAATTTTTCCCAAATATAATTAAATGTTATAATTCAATTATCATAGCATGTTTTATTTTCACAAAATCCATTATAGTAGATATAATTTAAATAATATTCTTCCTCTATTTCATATTAAATTATATCAACTGAAGAATAATTCTATTAGTAATTTTAGAATTATATAGAAGAATATTCAATTAATACTTTTACAGAACCCAAAAATAATGATTTCTTATACTATATAGAAATAATATAACACAAATATGATGTTAAATAGTACATTCCATCATAGAATTAGTGCTCTTATGAGATAAATAATTATTAATAATTAAATATGAAGTCATCATCTTTAATTGGAGAAAAACACCATCTTCTTCATCTAATTTGAAATCATTATTCATTTTGTGATATTAAAAATACCATGGAACAAATATTTCACCTTCATATTTTATTTCCATATTTATTAAATTTAACATTACTTCATTTTGAAAATTTTATTTTCTATCAAAATATCATTAATTATTGAACTATTTTTTCATCAATGAACATAAGCATCCTAATTCAATCACTAAACTTGAATCACAAAATATAATAGTTTTTTTGAAGTTTCAATTAATGAGAATCATCTTAAATTTCACCATATTTTTTTAATATTTCTATCACCAAAAGTTATCTTCATATATCCTTGTATAACAAATTTAAAATTAATGAAATGGTGAAATTGTCATTTTTACCTCATTTCATTATTTAAAATAAAATATTAACTCATTTCATGATAAATAATTATCATTATTTTATCATTACATAAATATTCTATCCTAAAATGATATAGTTTTATATAATATTAAATTATATAAAATATAGGTTTCTCAAATTTTTATAATCACTACATTAAAGTAAAATTAATATGACATAGAACCCTCATATATAGATTCCAATAATTTAGATATATGTCATTGGTAGATGTTTTTAATTTTCCATAGAAATTGTTTCCATCATATCTATTAAAATTATTCATCTATAGAAAAAATTCAATTAATTTTTATATTTACCAATCATATGATGTCCATAAATTATTATTAAATATAATAATCTTTGACAAATTATTCACAAGTTAAAGAAAATATGATAAAACATCATAATGTCACTCAAGGTACTATTTTGAGATTACACATATCTGAGTACCAATCATTATTCAATTATCTACAGTAGAACAAGATTGAATCATAAAAAATGATCCCTAATCCATTTGATGTGACTACATGCCAATAACATTTCATGTTCATTTTATCTCAAGTAAATAAATTATCCCTACTGATTCAAAATTAAACTTACATAATTCTTATTTCATTAATTGAATCTTACATTCATTGGTATATGACACATTTATAGAGCTAATGATACTTATATTAAATGTATAATTAGTCTTATGTAGATTTATATAACTCAAGAAATGTTATCCCTTAAAAAGAATCTCAAACCTCGATATAAATATGCCTACTACAAACAAAACATCCTTACATTTATTAAGATCATCCATAAAATGTTATAGACATTATAGTTATCCTGAATAGATGTCTATTGTATAATTATTAAAATTAATTTAGAGTCACTTATAATCACCATAGTCAATATAATATTAAATAAAATAATCTTATAATTACTTTAAATAATTATGAGAATTATCCAAACAATTTTAAACCATTTGGGCCTATATACATGTAATTTTTTATAATTAAACTCACCAAGAATATTTTTTTAATATATTAATACTACCTCACTATTTTGGTATCATCCTAAGAATTTTTAGACATTCATCTCGGAGGTAAAAATCATAACACTCAATACACATTATGATAAACACTATATAGAGGGATTATCTATAAGCCAACAATATTTCTCACTACATTTTTCTTAAAAGTATTTTTTTATATATTTTCAATATATTTATCATATATTTTATATTAATATTTATTTAACTCCAAAAATTGTTGTAGTTAGTGCGTTTGTTCTCCACCGGAATATGCTTTTGACAAAAATCCATATGAATAATCATATAATTTTGGTGTTTATCCCCAAGATAAAAATATTCAACAACACTTTAATAATATAAAATAGTGATCATTGTGTACATATTTATTATAATCATTAATCTAATTTACCCATTAATGTATCAGTTTCATCATCATGTCTGCTATTTTATGGATTATTCGACAATCACCAAATAAACATATAAATAATTATTAAAAATAATAACAATTAAATAAAACTTTTGGTCCTATAAATATAATTATTTTTATATTATTTTAATATATTTAACTCTGTCACATTACATATGTAATAATTTTTTCAACCCCACATTGATATGGGTGATGTGATTTCTATTTCCCTGGAAAGGTTTGTGGTATATTCTCTTTCATCTCCCACTATTAATATTACCATTTTTATTTAAGTAAATTTTGATGTCCATAGGTGATATTTTATTATATATTTCGTCCAATAGTGGTATAATCATCCAATTTCATTGGGTATCTCTATCTTTTTTCCTAGTGTGTATCTAGGAATGAAAATTTCTGAGGGATCTATGTATTTTCCTAGGAAGTGTAGATGATCGATGATTATTTTGAGAAAATTAATATTTATCGTATATAGTAAAATTTATTAATAAAATTCATGAAAAATTATGTGGATTTTTTGATGTGGGATAAGATCTTGGATAATATTATAATATTTTGTGTGGAATGGATAGTCATTTCCATGGTTTATTGGATCATCATGACGATGGTAAAACTATGTATGAGGTAAGTGTTCATGATAATATAAAATCATAATCATATTAAAAAATCAGTGTGATTGAATTATTTATTAATCAAGTCCCAATTAGTAAATAAGGATGAAGAGTTAGTAATATAATGAACTAGGATCTCCAAGATACTATTAATGATGAAGCAGGTTCTCTAAAACACATTGAGTAAATTTTGATTTAATTACATCTAGGAAACTATAGAGTTATGTTTCTAGATGAATTGATTAGAGACCACATGAATGTTTTTGAATGTGAGATAATATTTTTATGGACTAGATTTGATTAATTAGTCTAATTATAAAAGAATGACTGTTTGAGGGATACTTATGACAGGTGAGATGATCATTCATTTTTAATATAGAAACCCTTTTGTTTGTATAATGTTAATTATTCTTTCATATGAGTGTGATTTTTCATCTTGGAATATATATACTGTTATGGAGAGGGTTTTCTTTGAGGTTTTGGGTTCAATATATCTCCCAAGGGAGAGCTAATATAAACTCTACAAAGGGTCATGATTTTTTTTTAAATAATTGGATTTAGTATGTAAATGGAGTAAAATAATATTTTTTGGGATGGTACCTAGTCTATATAATAGATTAAGACACATGATTTTGATAAAGATGATACTCGCATTTTTGTAACGTTGTAGGATATAGCCTATAGGCTGTAGGAACAGCAGGAGATGTGGATGTGGATTGGTTGCAACATGTATGTACCAATAGAATACCAAGGAGACTATTGGAGGCTTTATGAATGAGGCATAAATTCTAATTGGATTTATATACTATGTCCTATGACTAAGAATATATTAAGGATGATGGTATGAAATTATAGATGGATATTGATGCATGTATTTACGTTTTTCGAGGTTTTGGGTTACTAATGCACTATTGTAAAGTAGGTGAGGTTATGGGATTGATTCCATACCTCGTTGTCACTGTGAATATGATCAGTGTGTCTGCACTAGATGATGAGGTTAAATTTAGTCTGGCATGGGGGTATAATCTTGACACTTGATGTTTAATGTTAGACCATTCATAAGAGGGTTTGTATAGATATTTACATCCTCATGACCCAGTAAGGATCTTGCATTGGATCATTTAGTTCTCCCTATCTTATGGGAGGATATATGGTTGAGTTATAAGGAGTGCATGTACTCTCATGAGAGGGTAAAGAATGGATAATTGTATTCAACCAATATTTTAAAAGGATGGGTGTTTTGATTTATCTAGTGTTCCCTATCCATTAATATAATGTGGGTTTGGATATATTTTTTCTTCCAACTATTATAAGAGGATAGTTGTGGTGTACTATAAGAACACCCTTCCATGCATGGGAATTTTGTTGGTATATATATTGTGTATGATTCCCCAATTTTGAATAGGTTTGGATATGTGTTTTTTTGTTCTTTACCAAATGGTATTAGATTGGTTAATTGACATTGGACCAACATTAAATCACCACGTAGTGGATACAAGTGGTGACATGTGGTGAGTACATTCTGGTAATTGTTGAAGTAGGTTGAGTTAGGTGAAATGGTGGCCAGGTTGGCACAAAACATACCCAACTTGTTTTCTTATGAAATTGGTGTGAGGTTGATATTGGGAATTATCCTAAGATGGTATGGTATATTTTTTTGTTCCTACGTATCATAAGAAAACAAAATATCCATGTTTGTTTTCTAAATTTTATTTCCCTTTCCAAACAAATATATGAAAAAGTATACTAGGGGATCATTTTGATAACATATTAATATTTTTTTCATAGACCATGAATGAGAATCCTAGTACACATGTAAAGAATATTTTTATTTAATATGTTTTTAGAATGGTTGTGCTGTAGATTTAGATGGAGTATTATGATATCTAGTAAGGGTGATGATATGAGATAAGGATGAAGGATAGTAGTATTAAAAAATTTATATTTTATTATTTCATACATTTTAACTATGATTAGGCTAGTCTGTGCTATATTGATATATGAATATGCTATTAAAAATAGTACATTTTTTAGATAATTTCCTTTTATTAATTATGCACACAATGATTATTTCTATGGATTATTTTTGTTAATTTTTGTTACTTATGAACTCTTACTCCATGGAATTTTCTCCCAATATATATGTTTCAAGACCTCACCACTACTCTATAATCTAATGAAAAATGATGAGGTGAAATTAAGGCCATGTGGAACTCTATCATTCATGTGGTGATCTTGCTCAAGGATTAACAACTATTATAAAACAACATTTCTCTTTTTGTATACTATTTGTGATATGATAGATGGGGAATAATGAAATTTCGAAATTATTGATATTATGCCAATGTGTCATGAACAGTGGTTCTCATTGATTTACCACGTTATTAAGGTTAAAGGACTGATTATTTCATTTCCATTTTTTTTGTTCATGTCTATTTAAAAATGATTCATTTATTGATATTTTCATTTATGGTTTTCCAACTTATACCATTTGAAGGAGGTTAGTTCATTTGAATCTTTTTATGAATTTAGGATTCAAATGAAATAAATATTATTCTGTGTGATTTATTTAACTAATTAATGTTATTTATTTGAATAATATTTCAATAATTACAGATATTATATTTTTCCATATAAATTGTTTATTGAATTCTATAAATTTGAACCATTGTATTATCTTGTATGGAATGTCTTGTAAATATTACAATAGAATGATATCTGGCTATGAATATTTAGTCTCTTTGTGCACTGGATGAATAAAAATCATTAAAAGGTTAGAAGAAGGATTTAATTCTTTTTGATAACGTGATTAATGCGAGGTAAATCTAAGAAACTTTATCTAAAGATGGAAACAATTTTATATAAGATTTTGGAACCCCCTCACTGGGTTTATAAGAACAATGTAAAATGCCTTTTGATTTCATAGTGCGAACAACATTGAGTGATTATAGTTTCATGGTTTGGAAATAGGGATGGTTCATCTGGATATCTAGCCTAATTTTTTATATTAATACCTTCATCTGTGACAATAGAATCCTAATATGATTCATTATGATTTTTTAAAAACACCCAGATGTTGTTTGACAACATGAAATTCCCTAGAATAAGTGAGATTATATGGTCCATTGGGATAAAGATATCAATGATGCATTAAATTAGATGATATTGGACTGTATGAGAATAATGGTAAATATTTTAGGTGTATAATCATAGGGTCAATGGGACATGACTCATTTTCATGTGATTTTGCAGATGCAATTATGATTTATAAGAGTGTGGAAAATTGGGAATAAAGAAAACATTGATATATATTTGGTAATAACCTATGATAAGGTACTCTGAAGGTTCATAGTACCATTAGAGAATGGTAGGGATCATTGGATGTTTTTTTGGAAATTTCATGAATCATGGGGGTAATTGCATGCTGCTTATTTATAGTGCCTATTGGTTTTGAGGATCAATGTGAATCCATTTTTAGGATATAATAAATGGTGATAAATGGAACATTTTCAATCATTATGGAATATATTTTCATTTTTAATGGATGTTTTCCCTATGGTTTGAAAGGTAAAATCGTGGTTGGAAGTATCAAAGTATGACTAGACCATGATAATTATGTGACATTGATTGGTAGAGAGAGGTGAGCCTAAATCAGGGGAGTGACTAGAATGTAATGTTTGATTTTCAGGGGATTTTGGTTAAGGATAATTTAAATAGAGTTTGTATGGTGGAGATAACAATATTGTTAATTTGAGGATGTGGTTCCCAATTTTGGGGATCATTTAGTGCATTTGAGGGTGAATTTCCTAGTTATCTAGTAATATGAGGTGAAATTTAGTTCATTATTGCACTCAAGTATGAGCAAAATGGCGGTGTACAATAATTACCCAAAGTATTGAGTAAGAATTTGGATTGAAATATTGTGTTTTTTTATTTATAATGGTTATGATAATAATATTTATATAGTTTTGAGCATTATATATATTATGGAGGAGTGAACCTTTCACTGGATTTTTCATGGATAAAATGATACTGATTGGAGGATAGTCATGCTAAAACCAATAGGTAAATATCTCTGTAGATAAAATTTTACCTAGGTTGTTGTTAAATAACATATTTTGGATTGAATTAGGGTGTTATATGTATTTAAGACATTTAATTTGGGCTCCAGATAGACCTACCAAAATATTGAAATGAGTCATATTAGTGGTTCATTGATGCATCTGAAGGGAGTATGATGGTTATTTTGGATCAATGAGGATCCAATCCTAACGTTTATTTTTTTTGTTTCATTTAGACTTCAATATTGTTATTTATATGTTCTTTAAAGTCCTCCATGAGTTAAATAGTCTAGAATAGGATATGTGATAGTGTGTTGGAGTGGTAATCTGAGTATTTTTAGGATGATACAGCTCATTGATATTTGAGTAGTTTTCATTCATGGAATTGGTTGTATTAAAGATGGAATTACATCAACATGTAAATGAAGCACTAGAAGAGTATTTTTTTGTGGATATCACTATGGTAATGATAATCGTGTATTGGAATATAGTGTTGTGAGAAGATATTTATTTTGGGTAGAAATATATGATCTTGTATGATTCAATTGTTGATGCATGTGCATTTAAAAAATGATATGTCAGTTCGGCCACCATCATAGTATGTTCAATGAATATGGATGGGTGACTCAATTTTTATGAAAGGTGTCATTTGGTGACTAGGGTTTGGTGTTTCATAATTAAATATTGTTCAATTTTTTGGGATATAACATGATCTATTAGTGGTGAATTTAATACCTTAGGAAGTAGGATTCATTGATTAGTGGACCACAAATACCTCTCAAGGAAGAGATGCATTTTGGTGGGGAGTTTTTAATGAAAATAAACATTATGGGTTATACAATTGAAAAATAAATATTATTTTTTCTGTTTTTTAGAAGGATAATATTCAAGATTTAGAATTTAAATTAAAAATTGGTGGGTTATAACATTTAAAATAGATATGTATTAATGGTGAATGAGACCTCGAAGATGTTTCAAGAGCTTCTGTTAAAGTTGGGGAGACGTCTAGGTAATCCCCTATAATTTTTATTTTTGAGGTAGGTATACATACATGCTTCAAAACTACAATCTCCACAATATGTCTTGTATTATGTGGAAATATGGATGGGAGAGTGGGTCACCACTTATCAAGATAGGATTCTTGTCCATCTTAATTTGATCCTCTCTAGGGTGTGGTGCACCATGCCATGACATGCATTTTTCATGTCATAGTTGTGTGAAACTAGGGGTGGTCATTAAATTTTGGGTTATCATTTTATGATCCATAGGGGGAACAACGTGATCTAACGAAATGAAGGAGCACTATGAAAAAACCCTCATGGTATTTTTTTAAACTGACCTACTATGAAATTTATTTTATCCAGGGAAGATTGATCATTTTCCAGTCAGTAAAATTTCGATTTTTGGTGGAATAAGGTATGTGGGGATGTCCATTTGATCTGATAATCCCCTATATACCTCTCATTTATCCCCCAAAATGAATGTGTTTTCTAGCATTTCTATTTTAAATTATTCCAATGTTCTCCTCTTGTTCCCTTTATTACTCATTTCCTTTTGATTTTAATATTTTATATGTTATTAAGTTATAGGTTTATTGACTATTATACTATAGAATAAAGTAATCATCACATTCTGAAGGTGTTATCACTCAAAATGAAAAAATTTTATCCCATAATGATAAAAACATTAGGATTCATGTAGTTTTTTGGGCATGATGACTCCTTATGATTTTGATGCCATTATATCATTCGATTAGATTGAATAATATATTTTTAATCATAAAAATTAATTATTTATATATTTCTTTGTGAGATATAATATCAGGTGATGGTATAATCCTAGATAATGCATGTCTGGTCTTGGATAAGTGTTATTGGATAATTGTGAGTATTGTAACATATTTCGTGAGGTTGGATGTTCCTATATTATCAATGGATACTATTTTTATGAATTTTATTTTAGGATAGTGAGATTATCTAGGACTTGATAGCTGGGAAGGGTCTGATGGATATATAGATAAGAATTTATGATACAATTGTGCCTCTTATAGACGAAGTGTGTACTCGTTATTATTTTTCTAAAATTTGGACTGCGGATGATTATGTATCCAATGGTTCACGGGGCAAGTTGAGTTTACTAGAGAACTTTATTATGTCTAAAAATGTGAGACAGATATAGGAAGCCTATGTTTTATTCCTTAGTTATGTTTGGAATTCATGAGATCCCTAGGACTATTGTTGAGAGGTGATACAATTTAAAGTATCACTCATGCTAATAGAATGAATTTCAAATATGATTTGTGATTTTTATTTCTATGAGTGCGATGAGTAGTATAATAATTGAATTGATGTAATGGAGATTGTTTTCCTTATAAAATGGGATAATTTTCCATAAAATTGGGGATATTATATTGAATAATGTGAGGGTTTTGGGTACTTTTTAATGTTTATTGAATCAAGGTTCTTAGTTTCCTTGTGTCAAATTCATTAGATGGTCCCTGGTGAGTGGGATATATTTGGACATGTTTCTTTGATGAGTTTTTTTATTTATTCTTGTGCTTGATTGAGATGGAAAAAATGAGAAACAAGAAAATTATGTGGTCTAGTTTTGAATTTTTGTTAGTATATATGTACAAATAGGGGTCTATGATGACCTACATATTCAATTTTGGCGAGGTGAGAACATTGATCTGGATGACATGTATTACTAAATAACTGACAGGGTTTTAAAGGGTGCATCCATTGATTATATATATATGAGAGTATATTTTGGGATTTAGAGGTCTGTTATGGATGGCTAGAATCAATTTGATTAGTTGAAAAAATTGTGGGACATTCCATGTCCCGTATATATGTTATGCTTATATACATAATTTTTCAAATGAATGATGACTTGGAAATTTAAAAACCCATTTGGAAAAAGGGTGATCCCAACAGTGTGATGTAAAAAATTTACTTATAGTGGTTTTTTGAGGTTCAATCCCACCTCTCCTATAGGGAGTCAGTGTGGGATCATCCGGTGTTCCCACCCCTGTGAGAGGATGAGTGTTAGGATATATTTAGTGAACCCATTTATTGGAGACGAGGATTATGTACTTTTAATGTGCTAACATTTATAGGGGGATGAGGATTGATATATATTATGTGTACCCATTTATATAAGGGAAGGAAGGTTGGGTACCTTTAGAAAACCTTACAAGAGGAGGGGTTATGCTGGGATCCATATAGTATGTACCACCCAATGAATGAATGGGTATGGATCTATTCAATGTCAGATTCCCTTAGGTGGTTGTATTCAGTACATGACTAGAAATAAACTTGAGTATTATGCTTTGTGTCATGATTTTTGATGCAATGTGATTAGATTCCTGTAATGGAAAAAGAATATATATTCTATAATCATGTTGGAACAATTATCATATTATGAATTAGTATATATCATTGTGGGGATGGAATGAGGTTAATTTCAACTATAGGCCAATTCTAATAAGGTTTATTTTCATGTTGGGTTGGTCAGGTATCATAAAAATGAAAATCATATTTATTTTCAATATTTTCATAACTTAATCTTTAATTCATATGATGATGTATATCTGGAGTATTTTTGTGACCGTATTGAGAATTATCTCTTAAACTCTTCTTTCTAAACTCGGTGTATGTGTTAGTCTTATGTCTATTTTTAATCTCTGGGTATTATTTTTTTAATTTATCATTATTGTGATTCTTAAAAGGGAATTTGGGTGATGAGGTGAGGTGAGTTACATAGATGATCGTAGACATTATTTATGTGTGACCAGCCTTCTGGGTGATCTCTTGATGTATTACTGTATTCTTAGCTTAAAATATATGTTTAATGAAATATTTTATTTAAAGATTATTCATAATATGATTATTTTTGTGGTTGGTTATTTTCTTATTTTCACTTTTTATTATAATTTGAGGAAATTATCTTTCCTATGAATGATTTATGCCCTCTCAAATAGATGGAATAATTGGGTATACATGGAGAAGTTTTTGAGGCCTCATGGATCTCCAGATCAGATATGGTGATCTCAACTGGGGTGTTACACCATCTTCAATATCTTGATGTCTCAGCATACATTTTTATGTTACAATTTTCTATTTAAAATATGAAATATGATATTATTATATCATTACCATGTTAATTAGACCAATTTATAATGATACATTTGATTCCTATATTTTTATACCTTATCCATTTTATCTACATAGAATTAAAAAATTAAATCATTTAATCAAGATGACAAATCTTGATAAATCTAATTATTTTATTATAGTAATCCTAAAACCATCTTCCAAACCAATGATTATCAAAATAAAAACAATTATAATGGATATAAAAAGGCACTTTTAACATATATGCTTAGTACTAATTTTACAAAATATAAAAAATCTATATATTTATATTGGTATATACTGATAATAATGTTTTATATTATACGCCACATAATTTACAATGGGAGTGACTATTTTAACGGATTCATATTCATCATTAAAACTAGGATTTTGACCCAATTTCATCTTTTCAATGTTGATAATATTACATAGTCGCCAATTTATATCCATGAGATCATAAATACTTACATCCTTGAGTTTGAATTCCTCAATACAACTGAAATAATATAATTATCCTAGATACTCATAGGTTCAAATTATTTTTATCAATGTCCCAACATATTTATTGATGAAATTTTAATAGTATGGCTAGTGAAATTACAAATTTTCACTTATACCAATTCTAAGATATATCAGAAATTCCAGTTCAAAAAACCTTAGTATGCCATATATCCCTGTATTATCCACTAGGATTGCACTAATAGTATTGGGTTAGAATATTTGACCCCTTTTCCCTTACTAATTTATTAAATGAGTATTGAAGCCTTTATATTCATCAATTTTCTTTACAAATTTTATAGTATTTTTTCTACTTGGTGTTCTCCCACATTATCTCTTTATATTCATGTAAGTTAAAATATAAAAGAGACGAGTATAGGTAAATCATTATTAGGGTTAATGTATTATCGTTTATGACAGTGCTTCTTTTTTTATGTATTTGTAGCGATCCATTCTCTAAGAATAATATTTTTCCCTGAATAAATTCATTTTATATTATATTGTGTTGTATTATAGGATTAAAATAATAAAGAAAACTTAAAATTCATTATTTTATCAATGTAGATCATTACATTAGGAAAAAATTATTCACATTAACATTCCAAATATTACATTGTGAAAAAATAGAAAATGTATACTGGAAACAAATCAGATCATCCCAATCACCTAAAATAATTTCTCCCACGAATAACCCACCTTGAAAGAAACCAAATATTACAAAAACTGTCAAAATTATAGAAATAAGAAATGTTTCACCATTAGGGTTATCAAGGTAAATGTAGAGTGGAATAATTATTTTGTTTTTGTAGGATTCAGTATTACCTTTTCTGTGGTAATGTGACTATAAAAATATTAACATGAATGTTATCAATAATATTCTAACCATTTGAAATTGTAACCTGAAAATTGGAATGGTATTTTGACCAAAATATAATAAAATAAAATGTAAATGATATTTTAAAGGACTAGTTTAAAAAATTATAAATATTTTAATACCAAAAACCAAATAAAATGATTAAAAATTCAATGGCATTATAATATCATTTCTAATAATTATTAATTTAGAGTATTCCATAAAAATCATATTGTTTATTTAGACATTAAAATTTACTATGTATGATAAATATTTTAATTAAAAATATATATATTTTATAATCATTATGATAAAATTTTACAATGGTGAAATGTTGATTATTTTTTGAATACTATCAAATTTTACATAAAAAAATATTTTTCAAAAACCACATGTTATGTGACACAATAATAATGTAATAATAAACTAATAAATACTAAATGGTCCATCATGACTGATATAAATTTAAAAATATGAATTTCAAATTAATAAACAATAAACATAATTGATTAATCTAAAATTTTCCTTATAATGCAAAAAACGTTAACTACCCTTAAATAAACATTTTTTAGTTTTTATCCATTGCTTTTGATTAAATTTCAAAAAATATTTATAATGTTTCTAAATGTAGTAATATAATATTATTTAATCAAAATTTATTAAGGGTATCCATAATTTTTTAATTTATATTTTTATACTCTATATAATAATTTATTCTATATTATAACATAAAAATACATGTATCCCTAACAATTAAACCCCTACTATTTCCCATGGAAAATGACTTCACTTTAACATAAAAAAGGCATCCCAGTGAAAAAAATCTATCTATTAATACCTATAAAATCATTATTGACATTCTAGAGTCACTCAACTCCAAAATTTCACAGATTTTAGTTTTTTTATAAAAGATAAAACCTTGAGAAGAGTGTTATTTTTGATTAATTGTTTCTCTCATTTTCCGATTCTCAAACCCAATTTATTTTTTCAATTAAAACCCAAATATTATAAAATTAATTTAGTAGCATTCAAAAATTGTAATTATGTTTAACATATTGTAACAATTTTATTTATTACATATTTATATTTCATATTTATCCATCAATCTCTATTGACAACACCTTGTTAACGATCAATTAATAGCAACGAGGACATTTCCAAGCCTGTAACAATCAATACCATTTGAAATGATTAATAAAATTATTTATTATATATAAATATATCAATATATATATGACTATATAATATTATAAAGATAATAATAATAATTGTTTAATAAGAAAAAAAATATTATTAAAATAAATAATGAAATGATATTTTAAGAAAAATGTGATATTTGAATGTTTCACCATCAATAGTGGAAAATATATAACATAATTAAATTACTATAATTGTTCAAAAATCTTAAAAAATAGAATTTATTTCAAAATACATTTTTTCATAATGTTTTATTATATAATTTTTATAAAATTGACCAAATAAATCGAATCATAATGTATGGGGATTGAAAAACCCAACAAATTATTTTTTTGGTTTACCTCATGTTTCATAGTATTTTTTTGATGTCCCCCTTTTGTCATTAAATCATAGTTTCACCATTCATTAAATTTTAATCCACTAGGTATACATTTTTTCACCCAATATAAATGTCATTTATCCAATTTATATGTCTTTTAAGAACATTAATTTCTAAAACATTTTATTGGGACCTATTGAATTATTTCGTAACCACTCAAGAATGATGATTTTGTTTGCCATAACATTTTCCCTTATTCATTTGGGATCACAAAAGGCTATTAGTTAATATATTATTTTGAAAACCATTTTGAAAAAAATTACATTCCATGGGTTAATTTCATTACTAATATTATTATACATTCTATTACCATGAGGAATGCAAGATTATTAGAATTATATAATGTGATGGGTGAGACCATAATTATATATAGCATGGATTAATTATGTTATTTGATAAATCTCAAGAGATTACACTTATTATGTATTATCATGATCATATAATGGTATAAAAATATGATGGTTTTTTATGCACATATTTTATATGTGAAGATCATTTGGGCTTTGATCAAAAAAATTTCCAATATATGAAAAATAATTTATACTGTCTCAATATTATGCATTTGACACATTCCATTCCTTTTTAAAATGATTCCATCAGGATTATGATAATGATACCACGCTTATGATATGATAAGGATAATAAGACTCACCCAAGTATTGTTATTCAAGTCTCTTATTCATTATATGTTTTTTGTCCCCTTACTAGATATTTATGTCACCCCTCCCATTTATCTGTATACTCATGTGAAAATATGCACTGCGGAATACATTATAGGTTAATATGGACAATTATGAAAGAATATAATAATGTTATATTTTTTAATGTATGTGTTCTTTATGAGAATAATATTTCAAAAATACTAAAAAATTTCACCATGAAATATATTTTTATTATGTTATTTATCATAAAAAAGATGTTATAGTCCTCTAAGAAAATAAATTCTTCTACTATTGGAATTAGAGAAGAATTTTATAAATTTTGAAACTAGGGTTAGAATAAATAAATGAAAACCCTAAGTTAATGTATATGTATTAGAAAACATCTCATTTTTTCGTAATGTATTAGATTTTGTGGTTTTTATGAAACAAAATCTCTATATAGATACTAAATGTTTATTAAGATTTGGAATAGATATACCTTTTTGTAATAACTCTAAAATGAATCATTTGGTATTAAAATACACTTTTACTAGACACACTAAATAGGGGCTGTATTCTATGACTGGTTAAAACTCCATGGGGGATATTCATTGGTAAATCATATGCTCTACACAAACCATTATCTTTCCTGAATAACCAAAGTAATTATTATTCTTAATGATATATAATGATTAAAGTATGTTATACTAGAATGACTTTTTGAAAAAAGGTTATGATAGACACTCATATCCTTTATGATATGACCTAAAAATATAATTTCACATTATAATATAATATTTATTGGATGATGTTTTTTTGAAACTATCAGTTGTATATAAAATAGTGGGAACCAGGATAAAATGGACCAACAAACTATGTTTGAGACAATATAATGATTGGTCAAACAATATTACTAATTAAAAGTGTTATGGTTTTCAAAATAAATGGTAATTCATTCCAAACCATCTATAAACAATAACAAAAACCCAACGGAATTTATAAATTTTTTCATCATATATAAACTAGAAATTGAGTCATTTATACGTAAAAAAATACATATGTTTAATGGATATTTTATTCCACTTTTCATGGAAAAGTGGATTAACCCAATAGAGAAGACCTTTTATGTTATCCACAATTACGATAGTGAGATTTTTACTCTATTTTTTAATTTTTTAGTTGGATACATTGATCAATAGTGATAACTGTTAATGATATGAATCCAAATGTTAAAATATAATAAATGGTGTTGTAAGACATTAGGAAATTATCTATTTAGAAATATTTCGTTCAATATATTCAAATAATTATAAGGAGAGAATTTATTGGGATTTAACAAAAGGTGGGGAATTATATCATGTCTTACAAATAATATTTCACAAGTCTTTCAAGATATGGATATATTTTATCACCAATAATTACATAAAAATAGATATTTCGTTATTTGATTTTACACCAAATATTAGAATGGATTTTTTTATCATAGATGTTCAGATTAATGAATAATTAGTTCATTTTTTTTCTCAACATAGAGATATATTTCAAAAAATGGACCCATTGATTTGAATATAAGAAGAGAATAATTTATTTTCAAGTAAGGGGATAAAATGATAAAGGATGAATGATTATCTAACCACCCAAATATAAATGACATGGAAGAAATTATAATGGGAATTTAGTCAAAGGGACAAGAAAATTATTTATGTGATGTATATAAGGCCGCCATTTTCATGAATGTCAAACCTACATGTATAAGTTGACCAGCAAGATTTTGGAAAGGAAGGAACCTCCATATGCACTTCAAATGCTTCAATGTAACAACATTATGGGGAAATGTAATTATTCAAGGAAGTGCACTAAAAAATGTTTTTTAAAGGTTAATCAATGAAAAATACGATATAATATAAAGGATCAAGGGAATGCTTATTATTTTACAACCACTATGGTGGAACATGAAATTGATTTCATACAAGATACACATCATAATCAATAAAAATAATAGATTTTTTAAATATTTTCTTTGGATGATTCTAATCCCTTAATATATAAAATGTAATATAGAATTATTGAATCAAATCACTTATTATTTAAATTAGAGTTATTTTTAAAAAACCGAATTGGTGAAATAATTATTACCCAATTATTGGAATCTTATATTATTATAAACTATGTGAATATTCTTCTATAAAATATCATAATCCATACCTCAGTGTAATTTAATTCTATATTGTGCATAGATTGGATATTATTACATATACCTCACATTTAATTTCATAAGAATGAAATATATTTATATATTATGAAACTAACCATGGTCATGTATAAATCAAAGAAATTTCATGAAGCTCATATTGAAACTAACAAAATAATGTGGGTATTGTTTCTTAGTAAAGAAGTATGACCTTCCCACCTTGTTATCTCAAAGAAAACCTTAAAAAATTTGAAGATTCCAATTATGAGGGAATATATTATTATTTTCCTAAAGTATTTCTAGACCTACCCACAGATCATGATATAGATATCTCAATAGTGGATAATATTATAGCCACTCTAATCATCATATTTCCATATTTTATATCCCTAATCGAACTAGAGGAGTTTCAAAAATATATCCAATGGAATTTGGACAAAAGGTTTATATTTGCTAGTGTATCTCAAGGTGTGAACCATAACTCTATTTCAAGGGAATGTTTTAATCATTGTGTTTGGGACTCAATTATTAGGGGCATAACAAAATCACTAAAGGGAACAAGTATCCCATATCTAGGAATGATGACTTGTTTGATTAACATCAGATAGATTAGTTCTTCGCAAAGTCATATCTTTATTCTAGATATCATTATCTGATTGAAATTAAGGTATATGATTGGTCTAAAAGGGTGATATATGATTCATTAGAGGGGGTGGTGGTTAATAATACATATTAAAAGTTTTTTAGAGAAGTAGAATAATTATCTTAATTAAATATTAAATATAATTAAGAGAATAAAATTTTAGTGTAAAAAGTAATTGGAAAAAACAAAAGACGGATGATTTTTATAGATTTTCTCTCTAATGTGGCACTAGTAAACTATTATAAATTTCCACCCAGTTATAGTAACATTGTTCACTAATATGTAATTTAATGGGGATTCATAACTCAAATTTCTAGAAAAATATTTCTCATGGATGAATAAAAAATACACATATATTTTTTATTTGGACTTAATTTTTATTTACATTATGTACTTTAGAGTATAGGGGTCACAACCGAAATAGTAATGAAGTATGAATCAAGGAGTCATAACCTAAATAATAAAGAGAATAATTATTTTGTAAATAAAATAAAAAATAAAAAATTGAGAGCATGCGTGAGATGAGAAGTAGTGTTACAAATACAAGAATCCAGAATGAATTATAATATAAATGAAGGAATAACATGAAATGGTTATTATGTAATGAAATAATTAATAATTTGAAGGTGGTAAAAAAATTTGTAGAATTTAAGTTTTCACTTTAAAAATCATAGTAGTCATTGGTGTTGTCCTCAAAATACATTTTTTTATAACACATCAATGTTATGTTTGAATATTTGGTTTTCTAAATGTTTGTGTTCTTGTAACTTCAATGTGGGAATAATTTTAATTAATCTGAAAACATTTAAATGGGTTATGTGAAATCTAACAATCCAACCTCAAATATGATAATGTAATTTATATTCGAACTTCATAGTTATATAGGAGAAATAATGTTAACATGCATAAATAAATACGTTAAAAATAATTTGATTTTGAAATATAAATACAAATTAAAAATAATATTAAATTCGACATTAATAATTCAAATAGAATAATTTTAATTCATTCCAAAAAAGTACATGAATATTGAAAAATTGTTAGAATATTAAATTCAATTTTCGATATATTTTATAATTTAATATAGCATGTAATTATTAAAAAAATATCTATAAGAAACTAAATACCTAAATTTTTTTAAATAATTTCAATTTCACTAAATATTAAATTAGATAAAAATAATTTAAATAAATTAATTAAAAATATTAAAATTCTAATACAAAAAATATATTGTGTATGGATTCAGATTAATATATAATAATTTAAAACATATTTTAAAAATAATTATAATATGTTGAAAATTATTTTCATTGTATATATATAATATAATAATTTTATAAATGAATAATATACTTAAATAGAAAATTCTAAAAATATGAAATTTTAGGAAGGAAATAAATAATGCAAATATTATCATGTTGGAAAAGTGATCTTGTGGCTGGTATAATGACCATGAAAATGTTGAATCATCTGGGCACATTACTTTCCATACTTAAGAAGGAATTCAGTTTATGTTTTCAATGGGGAACTTTATAAAACCTAAAGTCAGTATACTAACCATGTGAATAGAATACAATCACATTAGATATAATGATTCAGGTTTAGATGATGTTTTTTTATTCTGTAATTATTTTTACCAGTATAATAAATATATAAAGTGGTAACTCTTCTATTTGTGAGACTAAAAATATGACATGGAACATTCTAAGAGAGTAGAATAACCCATGTTCATACTTATTGTAATTTGTACCCAAGTAAAAATACATTGCTTGAGAGCATGTATGTGGTGTAACCAAAATTCAATAGAATATTATAAAAAACATATAGAAGAGTTTCATGGAATTTTAATACTTTAATATCTATTATGGAAGATTTAGATGATTTATTTTCCCTTCCATGTTTTAGTAATCCATGAATATAATTAGTGAGTTTCCAATGAAAATAACCAGGATCTTGTAGCTTCACACAACCCTATGATAGATTCACAATATGGCTTCTAAAATGTGATTCATAGACATGTTTGAGTGCTTCATATTTAGTGATTTATGTGTAAAAGGATTATGTAGTCTCTTTATGAAATATTTTGTGGTCAAATGATAATAATCCACTTTATAAAGTCACATAATAAATCCCCTTTGGGTCACTTATAAAACTAAACCTTAATTCTGTTGGAAGGATCATTATTATTTTAAAATGTATTTAATTTTAGATTAACTCAAGTTGTTCAGTTGGATAACTCAATTATAAAATAATAAATAACATTTCATAAATCAATAAGAAGGCTGATAATTCAGTGAATTCTATCCTAGATAAAGAAAAGAATCATTTAATGATACCATTAAATTAAATTTATATAAAATAATGTAATTTTTGATAGATAAAATTAAAAATAAATATTATTTTTTTGAGGATTATATTATTGAAAAAAAAATCATAATCTCAATGATACAAATAAATCATTAAAATAGTATTATTACCTCAAATGTTTTTAGGGGTATCTAAAATTAATTTTCTCCATATCAAGAAATTTAATGAAATTATGATAGATTTATTATATTATTAACTAATTAAACTACATGAAATTAATATTTTTACCACTATTTTAATAAATTAAAATTCAATGATATTTTATTCTATGTTTTTTAAAAATTCAAGAACTATAAAAGTGAATTTGGGAAATTTTTTGATCTCTAAAAAATGATTTTTGACTTCCACATAGTTCGATTAAATGTACATAAATATATTTTATTTCTACACAAAATTATTTGGAAAATATTGGGTATAAATAACTCATTTTACCATGTAATAACTAAATAAGACAATAATATGAAAAATTATTTTGAAAACAAAAGCATGCAACTTGTTCAAACCAAATAAGGGAGCACAAGAGTTATTGGATTAGATTTCTCCATAGTTGAAAAAAAATTTACTAAATTTAAAATCTCTCATATAATATAAAAATTATATAATTCAATGTAATATAAAAAATATATTTTAAAATTTGTGGAGTTAGTATAAAATTATTTTAAAAAATTGTATTAAAAAAATATTTAGATGTATGTAAATATTTAAAAATTATATAAATAACAAAAAAAAATAACCAAATGATCCACATTTTTTGAATTACAAAAATAAAAAAGGATTTAATAAAATAACCCCCTTTATAATTTTTTTAAATACAATATTATAAAAACAAGAAGTTGGAAAATTAAGGTGAAAACCAACGTTTTCAAATTAAACAAAAAACTCTTCATTAATAAATGCACAACATGTAAAGTAAAAAATAATTTTTTTAATTAATCTTCTCCAATATCAAGATGAAATTTATTTTTCTTTTTTTTCATAATTAGTTTTTTTTAAAATATCTACCCATTAAATTTTTTTTAAAAAAAATTATATAATAATATCACCATTATTAACATAATATCAAATTAAAATAAAGAACATGCCTATATTAACAGTAATATAATTCATTAAAGTCTTCTTTAAAATAGAAATAATAGATGAATTATCATTATAAGTTGGAATATTTTCAAAAATAAATCCATAGTTAAACAATGACTGTTTAATCATTAAAACCATGGGAAATAAATTTTGTAGATGTATTATGAGTTTAGGTTTTTGGAAAAGAAAAGTATTCTTTTTACATAACATCTAGTAAACTAAATTCTTTTCCGGAAAGTGAGATATACAGGGGGAAATTTTTCTATTAATTTATTTTCCGTGAAAATTATAATTTTTGAATATTTTAAAATCAAGAACAAATTATTATTGAATAATATAATACACCATTAGTTATTCCATTAATTTATATTATTATATACTTAATGTAACTACCTGAGATTCGGGTGAATTTTTTTCGAATTCATTATATCATTTAACACTATTCATTTTACATAGCACTGGATATATCTTATCACTAATTCATGTATAACATTGAAACTAAATCATATTTTCATAAATTTCATGCAACACTGGTTTGGAATACGATACATGAAACACTAAGTTTTTGTGAAATACACACAACACCAACTTGTCTTATGATACATACAACAATGAGTTTCTACATATCAAATGTTTTAATTTTTTTGTTATTTAAATAAGATTATTATAACTGAGCTATTAAATTCAGTTATATGAATTGTATTAACTACCTTTAAAATATTTTTCATAATTTTTCTACATAAATAAAACATAATAATAATAAACGATAGGGTTTTTGTTAAAGTCATTCTATGTGTAAGAATACCATTTTAATTACCTTATAATAAAATTAATTTTGTACAAATTTTAAAATTTAATTTCATAATATAAAACTAATTTTCTAATTTAGAATGTTGAAATTGGGTGAGGGTAAATTTTTGGTATTTTTCACAGAAACTTCATTTTTGGATGAATAATGAAAAATACATGATTTGTATATACGGCTGGTTTTCAATTAAAATAATAAATAAGGTTAAAATAAATTTTATTTTTTATAGATTAATTAGAAAATATTTTTATCAAATAATCTATTGTTTATTATAGGAACCTCTTCTACAATTAAATTTGACCAAAATACATAACAAACTTTTGATCCTTTTTTCTGTAAAAACCTACATTGTCATCGCGATAGTGGGATTATTTTAATATTTGTTTATTCGACTAATGTGATTATAATTTGGATAAAATGATTCAATAGTTTTAATCATAATAATTTATTATGTCCAATAATGTCAACTTTTTTGGACAACAATGATTGGTGAAGGTGGTTAAAATTAATTACATTGGTTAAGAGAAAAGTTATGTTAATAAAGTTTAAACCATTAAATATAAGACCCATAAAAACATCGACACATGTCCAACACACATTTTATGTCTATAGTTCATCCATACACAAACCATTATTATGTTTGTTTAGATTTTTATGTTATTTTTTAGGTAATAATATGTGCACACCTAACTTGTTTTTAAAAATTCCATGTAAGTCCTTTTCCTTCTGTATTAATGGCCACCAGCTCTACCCATTCCTCAAACTTGTAATAGCCCGAGATTTTATGAAAAATATTCTTTTTAATTTTATTAATGTCTTGTGTTGTACGCTACACCAAAAGGAGCTTGCACAACATACATCATTGACTTTCCTTGCATTACATGCAATCATGACCTTCCTTGATAGCGTGTGTAGTACGCAATAACGAGTTTCACTAAACAACAATATACTATTAAAATATTATTAAAACTATCCGTTATGAATATTAATAACCACTTTTTGAAATTTTGTAAATTTTATTTTTCAAAATGGAATTCATTTTTGGATTCGTAATATCGAAATTAGCTTAGGGTGGAATTTTGGTACTTTTCGGATAACTTTCATTTTCTGATGAATAGTGAAAATTACTAAATTTTAAATAAAAACAACCTTTTTAATCGAGATAATTAATAGTGATAAATTATTAAATTGAATGGTTTTAAAGTTTATTTAGAATATATTTTTACAATTTAATGCAATGTTGTTCATTGGATGTAATTTCACAATTAAACCAGACATAAACAAGTGTCAAATTTTTTTGATAGTTATTATCTCTTAAGAACACACTATTTGTTTTGATGACGGGAATTAATTTTTAAATTAATTAATGCAACTGATATGTTTTGAATTTGGTAAAATAGATATCATTTTTTATTTCATAATATCAAATATAGCTTAGGCCTAATTTTTGGTATTTTTCTGGAAACATTCATTTTTTGATGAATAGTGAAACCACTAAGTGGTAGTTAAGAAAAATGAATTTTTCATAAAACATAATTTTACCGCTTCTGTGAGTGGAATTTCGCAAATCCGAGAGACACGGTTGATGTCAGTAAGTAAAATGTGGTTCAATGAGATGAAAATAATTTTTTTTAATAGTAACTTTTTACTTTTTTTACCACGATTAAATGTAAATAGGGTAATTAAGGGTGAAAATTATATTATTATTACCCTAACACATGTCCTAATTATATTGAACAAGTTTAATTCAACCAAAAACAATCTTAGGAATAAAATATGACCATTTAGGCCCACTTGGATTACATTAGGACATTTATTATTAATTTATATAAAAAAGGGTTAAAATAGTTAAAATCAATGTTTAATAAGTAAATCATTTTTAATATTGGGTTATACATAAGATAAATTAGACTATAAATATTCATTAGAAAGGTAAACATATTTACTATATAATGGTATTTTATTTGTAATTTTTAGACATTAAATAATTTAATTTATTTATGACACAAAGATGATGCAGTAATTATCTTATTAATGAAATAATGACATAATTGATGTTATAAATACCCAAATAAATGTAATTTCAGACTTTTTATGAAATCAAATAATTTTATAGGTTAAAATGACATATTATTATCGATTTAATTTACTTTGATTGAAGTAGTCATTCTGTTATTATTTTCACATAAATAAACTACAAAATAGTTTCGAAATTGACATAAAATAGTTTTTTAAAAAATTTTATATTATTAATCGTTATTTTATTCCTAAAAATCTAATGTTCATCCAAATGACTTGGATAAGGTTATATATATTAATAATAAGCAACTAGGGGTTCTTTTGGCTTGATATAGTATGTTTATTAACCTTATAGTGTAAGAAAAAAAGAAGACACGGTAAAAGTTAAATTCTCTTACTTAAAGTTAAATCTAAATGATAAGGTTAAAATTGATACCTAAACTTGTCTAAATTCAATTGGATGAGAGTATGTATCCCCCTTCCCACCTTATCTTCTAATGTAATCGATTTGGAGCTATTTAAAACCGAATTTGACTTTATAATAAAATAATAGTTTTATTTATTCCAAAGGTTCCCCTCTCCTCCCTTATAAAAGGGCACCTCCTCCCTCTCTTCCTCACACCACTTTGATCCTTCAAGATCGGCCAAACCCTGCCAAATTACCTTATACACTTCCCTAGAAACATCCTAGAGCTTCTGGTCTTCCTCAAAGACCAATTTTAGTGCCCTAAAAGGAGATCTCAAAGAGGCGCTTCAAAGAAGAGATAATGTCCGTTACCGATTATATCATCTTTATTTCTTCTTCCACTTCTTATTCTTAGGTTGTTTCGTTATGAAGTAATAACATTAAGATTACTTATATACTGATATGTTATTATAATTATGAAACATCCTTATTTTACCATCTATCCATCCTATGGAAAACGAAATCACCGCATGTGCGTACGTACAGAATACCGTCTCCACGCCGTGGTGTAATCTATTTTCCACCACCACCTTACTTGGATGGGTATAATGGTGTACATAATAACTATATATTATTATTTTAAAGTGATATTGATTCTGAAATAGTATACATACACTCCAATACAATTCCATGATCATGAGAACGATATCATCGCTCGTGCGTACGTACGGACTACCGTCTCCACGACGCGATGAGATTCATTCTCCACGTTAACCATTCATGAATGATTATAATGTATATATAACAATTAATAATGAAATATATGACATAATAATGATTCTGTATTTATGTGTATATATATGTATGTCATCTACTTAATTCCATTCAACTCAGTAAGGAAAATAAAACATCATTCATGCGTACATACGGTTTACCGTCTCCATGAACGGTATATTTTTTTTCATTTACTGATATATTATATATATATATGTATATTCTGAATATATATTATATATAAATCATGTTTTATATTCTGGAATTAAGTAATCATGATCTAAGTAATCATATGAAAAATTACAAGTCAAAACACGGACAGAAAATGAAACGATTTTACCCAAAACACTCTTTAACATGGAATTTACAAAAGAACGGGTAATATAAAGCCGTAAGTGAACCATATATGATATCATAACAATGAGTATGATTCTGGAATAAGTCAATGACATTATTTAAATCATTATACAGGTGGTTAGGACACATACGAAGCAAATCAGACCTAAGGTAAGGGAAATATAACAATATCATTTTTATCTAAGATTGTTTATACTTTGGCATTTACTGGGGTGTATTTTATCATCCACATCCATGTTTCCTCAATATGTAATACTATTTCCATTCACCTAAAATTTTTTAAATCATATTTTCCCCTACGGTGAGTTTTTAGTATAAGATATGAATGGAACCTTTTGTCGTTTTTCGTACGAGTTACTTTTTGACTTTTCCGAAAAAAGTACGAGAAGAATGTTTTCTTTTAACTTATACGGAATGAATGAATTTTTAAATCATTATTTCCAAGAATCATCCCTTACAAGTTTTAATGTTTATTTTTAATCAAATTCTTTTAGTTTAAAATTGTATGACATGTTAAGAATGGAAAATGTTTTTGATGTAGAAAAGATATTTTCCTCAAGAATGGAGTTCAAGTGTTTTAAAAAAATTATTTTCCATCTAAAATAATAAAGGGTTATGTTTCTATCCTAATTTTTACATTGATTTGACTATGTTGTCATGAAATTATTTTTATGAATTCTGTTATCTTATACGAATTGTTTTATGATGTCACGATGTTTAAGATTCCCATTTTTATTACATGGGTTATGCAATGATGTATGATTTATGATTTTGTGACACACATAAGAATGGTATCAATATGAGATGGGTGGGACCTATATCTCCCTCCAATGCATTGGGTAATGATTTTATATCTGATGAGATAGACATGGCTAGAACGGTAGGTTATACCGGTTCAGTGAAACAGGAATGAAACCAGGGTGACATGGTTATGAAATGGACTTTGTCCACTAAGATAGTCTTGGAAATGAGTCTTGACTAATAATACATGATTATATATGATTATGTGTGTATGACACAAAGATTCATGTTTTAAGTTATGATTATTGTGATTTCATTTCACTACTATGATTTATCCCATGTTATGAAATTATGATCTCTTTTGCAGGTTAAGATTTCCAAAATGTTATGTTCTTATGAATATGATGTGATTGATATTTATTTTTTTTACCCTTACTAAGCATTTGAGCTCACCCTTTTATGTTTTCTTTTCCCCAGGATATAAAGAAAGGTTTTAGGTAAAAAAAAGGAAGATCATTATGGGAGATGTTGAAGATCATTCACCACGATTAGAAGATTATATTCCAAGTTTCCAAAGACACTAAACTATTACGATCCTTGTGTTTGTGTTTTTTTATGTACTAAGTATTCCGCAAAAGTAATGTAATGTCAATGTACGTCAGGATTCGGGTCGTTATAGTTGGTATCAGAGGCAATGAAGGTAGGAATGTTTTCGATCCTTGGGAACTCTCACATGTGAGCGTTGGACGAAGCATGGCTCTCCGCCCAAGGGCTTAATGAGGAAATGGATGCCACTGGGGATGGTGGTGTGTCCCACCCAGGGGGTGTAGCCGCCCATGGAGTGCCCTGATAGGTATCAATTATAGTCCACTGGAAGTAATTCCAGACCGTTATAGTTGGTATCAGAGTAAAGGTTTAGTCAACCTTTAGAAACTAGGATGCGAAAACGTTAGTGATATCACTAGAGGTATGTCTAGGGATTCCCTAAGGATAAGTATACGTATAGGATATGGTCCTAGAACTATGGTAATGATCATAGAATTTAACCTATGATGTTAGATATTTAGGATACTCACCTTTTATTATGTTCTTTTCCCTTGCATGATTTTTTCCTCTCACACTATACTTTTTGGGGTTTAGACGATGGCTGGAACCCGAAGGAACCATGTTGATCAATGCAAAGGACAATTCAATGATTGTCCTCTTGAACAAACAAATGTTATTGTAGATGGAGTGAAAAATCTTATTGCTATGCTTACACAAGCTATGAATCATTCTGGACTTCCAAATGAGCAGAGAAGGGAACAATATTCTATTGAGTCCTTCAGGAGGCAACGTCCACCGTCTTTCAGTGGGTTTTCTGATCCACTTGTTGTTGAACAATGGATCAGTACTACTAAAAAGTTATTTTCACTTCTTCAATGTTTTGAACATGATAAAGTCATCTTTGTAGTATATCATTTGGAAGGTGAAGCTGATCAATGGTGGAATCTTATCAAGAATACGAGGCAAAGAGATGAAATTGAGTCCATGGAATGGGACAAGTTCAAGAACATATTTTTCAATAAGTACTTCCCTAGTATTATTCGAACAAAGATGGAGAAAGAGTTTATTGAACTAAAGCAAAAGGATGAAGAATATGTTGGTATATACGAAGCGAATTTTACAAGGCTTGCAAGGTATGCATCTGGATTTATCATCCAACCTGAAAGTAAAGTTGATCGATTCTTCAGTGGCTTAAAACCAAATCATCGAAGGGCATTAGCTATAAGAGACTTCAGTAGCTATGAAGAAATTGTGCATTGTGCTATCAAAGTAGAAATGGAATTTTGTGTTACTTATCCATCTCATAGTTTTGACAAGAAACGAAAGATGGAGTTCAAGGGGAAATCTCAGAATAATGGTGAAAAGAAGATGAATGTTTCCTTATGCTCAAAGTGTGGAAAGAAGCCTGGTAGAGATTGTCTTAAAGGGACTAGAAAATGTTTTAAGTGTGGAAAAGAAGGTCACCGAGCAGCTGTGTGTCGATGTAATGGAAAAAGGGTTTCTAATGATGTGAATAATGAAAAGACTGCAGAGAACGCACCGACAACACTTCAATTCTTCAAGTGCAAGAAAATGGGGAATTATACTAATAAATGCCCTAATCCAAGGGTTAGTGATGATCGACGTGAGCAACCACATAAGGAAAAGGACAAAGGGAAGTCACATGCGATCACCATTGGCGATGTTGAATATGACAACGATGTGGTGGAATGATTAAGTATTTATGTAATGGGATTCCAAAATAATGTTGTATATAGTATCGTAGAATATTGGAATATTTATGTATTGGTCTATTATGGTTTTCAATAATTTTATGGTACCGGTAACCATGGAATGTGATTGAGATATTTTTGAAAAAAAAGATGATATGCGTATAATGAAGGGAAAACGAGAAAATGAAACATTTAACAGTATTCATGAGCTCAAGATTGATATAAGGACTAAGTGATATCATGGTTTGAGGATATAGAATTTTGAGGATTTTGGTATGTGGAAAGTGTTAACTTTTAACTGCATTCATGTTTTCACCATGGTTCAATGGATATTCATTCTTCAAGAGAATACATTATTAAGGTATTCACATATTTGTAATTTGACCAACAAGATATATCTTATGATATATGGGGGATAAATAATGGCATTCACGTGATCATTTTCTTTATACTATGAGCTTGGACCGAAGTATTTTAGATAAGCCTAAAGATTGGAATGGATTATGTTGGACATGAGTTAGTATTGATTAAGGTAAAAAAAAATTTGATATTGTTGATGGGATGTTATAGTAATATAGCTTTAGAAAAAGGACAACCTGCAGGACAGGCGACAACCCATCGCGTCGGACAAGGCTATGGGAATCGAACCCACAACCGAAGTGCGACTGGCCTTTATCGCCTACCACGGGCCTACAAGAAGTCCCTGTTTAGTAGAAACTAGTTTTATTACATTAAGAAGTATGATATATGAAGTATAAGTCCATTTTAGGAACCATATATGATTAATCTCACTATAGATGGTCTTATGTATTTTTTTGATATCTTTTCTAACATTTTGTTTGAGACTGATGGAATGACCCATCATTCTATCCCATGATCTGCTAACACATCACGAATGACAAATTCAACTTCATTTACTTAAGAGATGATGTAGAAATTTTCCAAAGAATGAAAAACGGTGAGACTATACCAAAATCACGAATGTATTTTTTCTAATTCCAATTTCATAAACTTTAGGGAAATGATCTTGAAAACCAAAAATGTTGTCCTAGAGATCTTATATCTGATGAATCAGATGGTACCTTAGATCGTCACAAATTTATGGCTTTGTGATTGTTGGCTTTTCCATAGCCATGTTATCTACCACTATCCATCAAAACATGATGGTTAGATTTCTCTTCCATATCCATATTTTCACCTATGTGGAAATCCAGTGATTAGTTTATTTGGGTAACCATTACGTTTCATACTTTTTTTTTAAAGATTGGTTTTGGTATTCCTTTTTAAGATGTGGGTTTCTATTAAAGAAACTTTCGAGCTGTAAACCATTTATAACTCCGACGAATATCGAGGGCGAAATTCATTTTAAGGGGGGTAGAATGTAACAACACGAGATTTTATGAAAAATATTCTTTTTAATTTCATTAATGTCTTGTGCTGTACGCTACACCAAAAAGAGAATTCACAACATGCATCCTTGACTTGCCTTGCATTACACGCAATCATGACCTTCCTCAATAGCGTGTGTTGTACGCAATAACGAGTTTCACTAAACAACAATATGCTATTAAAATATTATTAAAACTATCCGTTCTGAATAGTAAAAACCACTTTTTGAAATTTTTTAAATTTTATTTATTAAAATGGAATTCATTTTTGGATTCTTAATATCGAAATTAGCTTAGGGTGAAATTTTGGTACTTTTCGGATAACTTTCATTTTCTGATGAATAGTGAAAATTACTAAATTTTAATTAAAAACAACATTTTTAATCGAGATAATTAATAGTGATAAATTATTAATTTGAGTGGTTTTAAAGTATATTTTGAATATATTTTTACAATTTAATACAATGTTGTTCGTTGGATGTAATTTCACATTTAAACCAGACATAAACAAGTGTCAATCTTTTGATAGTTATTATCTCTTAAGAACACGCTATTTGTTTTGACATCGGGAATTAATTTTTAAATTAATTAATGCAACTAACATGTTTTGAATTTGGTAAAATAGACATCATTTTTGAGTTCATAATATCAAATATAGCTTAGGCCTAATTTTTGGTATTTTTCTGGAAACATTCATTTTTTGATGAATAGTGAAACCACTAAGTGGTAGTTAAGAAAAATGAATTTTTCATAAATCTTAATTTTACCGCTTCTGTGAGTGGAATTTCTAAAATCCGAGAGACATGGTTGATTTCAGTAAATAAAATTTGGTTCAATGAGATGAAAATAATTTTTTGGTGAATAGTAACTTTTTTCTTTTTTTTACCACGTTTAAAAGTAAATAGGTTAATTAAGGGTAAAAATGATATTATTATTACCCTAACACGTGTCCTAATTCTATTGGACAAGTTTAATTCGACCAAAAACAACCTTAGGAATAAAATATGACCATTTAGGCCCACTTGGATTAGATTAGGGCATTAATTATTAATTTATTTAAAGAAGGGTTAAAATAGTTAAAATCAATGTTTAATAAGTAAATCATATTTAATATGGGGTTATACATAAGATAAATTCGACTATAAATATTCAATTGAAAGATAAAAAGATTTCATATATAATGGTATTTTATTTGTAATTTATAGACATTAAATAATTTAATTTATTTATGACACAAAGATGATGCAGAAATTATCTTATTAATGAAATATTGACAAAATTGATGTTATAAATAACCAAATAAATGTAATTTCAGAATTTTTATGAAATCGACTAATTTTCTAGGTTAAAATGACATATTATAATTTATTTAATTTACTTTTATCTAACTAATCATTTTTTATGATTTTCACAAAAATAAATTACAAAATAGTGTCGAAATTGACATAAAATAGTTTTTAAAACAAATATTATATTATTAATTGTTATTTTATTTCTAAAAATCTAATGTTCGGCCAAATTACTTAGATAAGGTTATATATATAAATAATAAGAAACTTGGGGTTCTTTTGTCTTGATATAGTATGTTTATTAACCATATAGTGTAAGAAAACAAGAAGACATGGTAAAAGTTAAATTATCTAACTTAAAGTTAAATCTAAATGATAAGGTTAAAATTGATACCTAAAATTGTCTAAATTCTATTGGATGAGATTATGTCGACACCTACCCACCATATCTTCTAAATTTATCAATTTGGAGCTATTTAAAACCGAATTTGACTTTATAATAAAATAATAGTTTTAGTTATTCCAGAGGAGCCCCTCTCCTCCCTTATAAAAGGGAACCTCCTCCCTCTCTACCTCACACCACATTGAGCCTTCAAGCTCGTCCAACCCCTGAATAATTCCCTTCTCCACTTACCTATCAACATCCTAGAGGTTCTGGTCTTCCTCAAAGACCAATTTTAGTGCCCTAAAAGGAGATCTCAAAGAGGCACTTCAAAGAAGAGTTAATGTCTGTTACCGATTCTTTCATCTTTATTTCTTCTTCCACTTCTACTTCTTAGGTTGTTTCATTATGAAGTAATAACCTCTTATATACTGATATGTTATTATAATTAAGAAACATCCATATTTCACCATCTATCCATCCTACGGAAAATGAAATCACCCCGCGTGCGTACGTACGGAATACCGTCTCCACGTCGTGGTGTAATCTATTTTCCACCACCACCTTACTTGGATGGGTATAATGGGGTACATAATAACTATATATGATTATATTAAAGTGATATTGATTCTGAAATTGTATACATACACTCCAAAACAATTCCACGATCTTGAGAACGATATCATCGCTCGTGCGTACGTACGGACTACTGTCTCCATGACGCGATGAGATTCATTCTCCACGTTAACCATTCATGAATGATTATAAAGTATATATAATAATTAATAATGAAATATATGACATAATAATTATTCTGGATTTATGTGTATATATATGTATACCATCTAATTAATTCCATTCAACTCAGTAAGGAAAAGAAAACAGCGGTCATACGTACATACGGTCTACCGTCTCCATGAACGGTGTATTTCTTTCCATTTACTGATCTATTATATATATGTATATTCTGAATATATATTACATAAAAATCATATTTTATATTCTGGAATTAAGTAATCATGATCTAAGTAATCATATGAATAATTACAAGTCAAAACACGGGCAAAAAATGAAATGATTTTACCCAAAACACTCTTTAACATGAAATTTACAAAAGAACGGGTAATATAAAGTCGTAAGTGAAGCATATATGATATCATAACAATGAGTATTGTAACACCCCAAGATTTCATAGTGTGTTATTTCTTCAAAATAATTCAATAACTTGAACTACACGCAACACAGAGTTCAATCGCACCATGACGTACCAAAAAAAGCCATTCAAAAGAGGTTATGAATAGTATTAACTAAAATTTAAACGTTATATAATCCTTATAATTTTAGAATCTATATTATGAGAAAAAATTAATTTTCAGTATTTCACTTTAATCATCTTTTTATAGTGAACCCTTTTTAAACACAATATTTTAAACTTTTTGACTAAATGGGGACATAAAAAATTTAAAATGAAACATACAAAGATTCCACGGTATGCTTTCCTTTGAATAATACAGTAGCATGTGTTGTACTCCACTTCGAGTTCTAACACACACTACAACCAATCAAACTAGCCGTTATGAATAGTAATACCTAATTTTTGAAATTATATATATTTTATATTTCAAAATAGACTTCATTTTTGGATTTGGAGTATCAAATTTAGCCTAAGGTGGAATTTTGATAATTTTCGGATAACTTTCATATTTTGATGAATATTGAAAATTACTAAATTTTAATTAAAAACAACTTTTTTAATCAAAATAATTAAAAGTGACAAATTTTGAATTTGAGTGGTTTTAAAAAATATTTAGAATATATTATCACCATTTAATACAATGTTTGTCATTGGACATAATTTCACAATTAAACCGAACATAAACAAGTATCAATCTTTTGATAGTTATTATATCTTAAAAACACACTTTTTGTTTTAACAACGGGAATTAATTTTAAATTAATTTCTGCCACTTATGTGTTTTGAATTTGGTGAAATGGATTCAATATTTAGAATCTTGATGTTAGAATTGTGTAAATAGGTAACTTTTATTTTTAGACATTTTGAATAATTACTGCAGTAAATATTTTATTTACCATGGTTAAGGGTAAATCCGGTAAATAAGGGTTAAAAAATAATATTATAATAATACTAAATTACCCTAAAACGTGTAATAACCTTATTGGTTGATACATGTTCGACCATAGGCATCTTTGGGTCGATTTTGGGACACCATGGAGCCACTTGTAGGTGATAGTGACACTTTATTTTAATTAAGTTAAAATGAATACAAAAATGACACACGACTATATCTTTTAGAAAACAAATTTTTACATATAGTTTTATATGTTGGATTTTCGACTATAAATATTAATTTGAAAGATAAAAATATTTCTTACATAATTATATTTTATTTATAATTTTTAAACATTAAATAATTTAATTTAGTTATGACACAATGATGATGATGTAATTCCCATAATAGTGAAAATTTAAAATAATTGAAATTATAAATACCCAAATAAATATAATTTGAGACTTTTTATGAATTAAAATAATTTTATATGTTAATATGACATGTTAGGAATCATGTAAATAAATGTTTTCGAAGTAATAATTCTGTTTTGAGTTTCACAAAAATCAACTAATGAATAGTGTCAAAATTGACATAAAAGAGTTTTTAAAACAAATATTATATTATTAATTGATATTAAATTCCTAAAAATATAATGTTCGGCCAATAGACTTATATAATGATATTATCATCATTAATGGACCACTTGGGGGTCTCTTGGATGTATATGGTATATTTATTAACCATATAATATAAAAATACAAAGAGACATTGTAAAAGTGAAACCAATTAACTTAGAGTTAATACTTAAAGATAAGGTTAATATAAGTACCCAAACCTGTATAAATTATATTGGTTGAGTTGTTTTCGACCCATAACCACCTTAAACAGTGAATAATCATCTTTTGAGACATTAGAAACCGAATTTGAATTTATTATAAATTAATATTTCTAGATTTTCCGAAGGTGCCCCTAACCCGTCTTATAAAAGGGAACTCCTCATTCTCTTTTCTTCATACCTTAAAAGCATTTTGGTTCGGCCAAACTCTGCCCACATACTCTCCCGACATCCATAAATACAATCTAGACGCCTTAGTTGGATCATAAAGCCAACCTAAGGATCCCTTTTGATCAAATCAAAAGGAAGTACCCGAAGAAGAGGTAATGATTTCACTACACTTTTCCAAGTTTATTTCTTCTTCCACTTATTCTTCCTTTGTTGTGACCATTCTAAAATAATGTCTCCTGTATCATATATATACTTTGATGTTATTATAAATATGGTATAACCATATTTAGTATTCTATCCACCTTTTCAATAACATGTCACCATACGTGCGTACGTACGACTTACCGTCTCCACGTCGTGGTGTAATTGTTATTCAATATATTATTATTTGGATGGCTATAATAATGATGTGTAACTCATGTAAATAATAAATATAACATGTTAATGATTCTATATATATGATATACCATCCATTTATATATTATATTAATATAAAAATAATGATATTGTCGCTTGTGCGTACGTACGGACTACCGTCTCCACGAACGCAATGAGATTCATTCTCCATCGTATCCGTTCAAGTATAATTATCATTTTATTATTTAAAAATGATGTTTAAGGACTTGATATCATTCTGGATAGGAATAATATACAACCTATCCATTACAAACATGGCTTACGTAACAAAACATATAAAAGAAAATGAGAAAGTTAACACCCGAAACAACGATAATACTATGATATTATTAACAAGGCAATGTTAAAAGATCATATATGATATCATATGAATGTATATGATTATTGTATAATTTAATAACAATTATTTCTCTATTATACAGGATGTTAACTTACCCCAACCAGGGAAATGTACATGGTAATGGTTATTTCACAATCTCTTCATTATCCGAGGTTGTTTATACGTAATAATCTACTGGGGTCTCTTTATCATCCACATCCGTGTTTCTTAAAAATGTATTTCAAAACATTTTTACTATTTACTAGAATATGAGTTAAAGTCATTTATACCCTTTTTGAATTTTATAAGTTGTTTATAAAGGAATCATTCCTTCATTTTCCAAACAAGGTTCTTTTTAACCTTTTCGACAAAATTAAGGTAAGAATGTTTTTTTAACTTATACGGCGGGTGCGGCTATTTACCGCCGTTATAAAATTGTCAAAGCTTACCTTACAATATTACAAGGATATTTTCAAAGTAAATGATTTATTTTATAATTATGTGAGTTTTAAATGATTTCAAAATGAATATTTTAAGAATTTCGGAAGGGTACTCTTTATCAAAATCAGAATTTTAAATGTTTTAAAGATTTATCTTTCTAAATATTTTTAATTAATGTCCATGACTTCAAAATGGTTAATAAGGATTTATTTATGTGGACATGAATGTTTTTAAAATATTAATTCCTTTCAAAAGTTTCAAAGTGGTATGTGACACTTTTATTCAAAAATATCTTTTTAATTACTTCCTTTATAAATGTGTGACTTTTAAATGATTTCAAGAAAAAGGGGGATATTTCTCTCAAATAGTTTTGATGATTGTTTTCATCTATAACAATATCCTTCATTATTCTTGACTGAGTTTAATGTGATACAATACAATATTTCATATTGTATCGAATGTGTTATGTTTGACTGTGGATGTGCTATTTTTATACCATTCCGGGTCTGTGGTTGATGTATTTACATTTCGTATGCTAGTTTTAATACGAATGTTTATGTTATTTTAAACCTTTTCATATGAGGAATGCATTGGACTTAATAAGTGACGGGTGGAGCCTGCTATAGCTCCTCGGTGCATCGGTAGGTCTCATGAGACAAACTAGTGTCTTGGCACAAGGCATTGGAAAAATCTTATTTGTAGTCTTGGCACGAGGCCTTGGATATGTGGTTATGATAGTCTGGAATTATGCATTCCATCATTATGAAAGTGGTTATTGATATTTCATGTGATTATTCGATTAGTAGAATATCCATGTGAATAAGTAAATGGAATTATTTCATTTTACTTTTTCCATACTATTTTGAAGTTCAAGTTTAAAAGGATTTTGTTTTAGTTATACATTGCCTTAAATGTTTTTGCTTATTTTTGAATGTTTCCGCTAGATTGTTATCCTCACTGGGCATTTGAGCTCACCCATTTTTTATGTTTTATTTTTCTCAGGAAGTGAAGAAGTAAATTATGAATGACCTGCAAGGATATTATGTGGGGATGTGAGTGTGGTTTATGGAGACAATTTGTGGTTGTAGTAGTTTTTAATTATATGATATAATGTAAGACTTATGAATATATCTAGTGATTCCAAGGCTACAAAACCAATCGGTATTTCGAGATTTTATCTTTCTTGTGATCATGCCAATGTTATGTAATAATGCACCGACTCTGGATAACTAGGGTCAGGGAGTTACAGTTGGTATCAGAGGAAGTCTACTACAAACCATGGAAGCAAGATTTAGATAAACTCAGATTAGAGCACATAGATTTAAGATGAATTTTGAGGATTAGTATACAAGAAATTCCTAGAATTTCGGTATTGTAGTTATTTTGTGAGTTTTTCGAGCAATACATCCATGTCTGGATACGAGCAGGTAGAGGCGGCTCTGGCACAGATGTACCTAGGGGTAAAACCCGAAAACACCGCTTTGAGCTAGACTCGAATGAGAACTGGTGCACGAAAACGGGCTTTGCTGCACTCTTGGTTACGACACTCCCGGGGGATATGCTTAGGATAATTCTCATTTTCTTTACAAACCATTAGGAAGGGTTTATGAGTATATACATCCTAAAAGGAGAAATTTTTATGATTATGGATTATATCCATAAACTATTTAATTTATGTTATGTCTTTTACAAGTTTGGGATTAGGTATTGTTATCCATAAACTAATCTAGTGTATGACATTGTTTAGAAATGGTGCCCAGTAGAAGGAATGAGAACTCTAGCAATGCACATGATACAGAGAGAAAGAAGGATAATATATTTCATGGTCTTAAGGCAGAATTTATAAGATAAATAGTCTCGCATGTATTATCATCATATGAAGAAATAATATCATGTGTTTATAAGATAAGTAAAGAGTTTACTGAGTCCTATGGCTTTGAAGGGAAGTAAGAGAAGAAAAGAATGGAAGAGAGAAAGATGGATAAAGGGAAGAGGGAAAAGAAGAATTTTCCCATACGTGATAACTGTGGAAAGAAACACCCTGGAACTTGCCTGAAAGGAATGGGAGTTTGTTATAAGTGTGGTGGAAAAGGGCACAAAGTACGTGGCAGCAAGGGTAAGATAATAGTTTCAAATGTACAATGCTTCATATTCAAGTAGTTTGGACACTACGCGAACCTATGTCCCAGTCATCAGACTATGCCTCAAATGATGCTATTGGATAATAATAAAGTTATGATACTACCACATATGAAGAGGAATGATTAGATTTCTTATGTTGATTATGTCATTTGTGTGTTGTATCAACAATGTACTTGTTATTATAATTATGCAGTATATAAGGATTGTACTGCATTACTATTTCATTAAGGACTTGAGATTGTGTGGAAAAAAGAAAAGTGACTCAATAACAGGTTAAATTTTTGGAAAATATATGGTTGAGAGAAAGATAAACCATAATATGGTTTCGATACCAAGGTAGTGATTTTAGAATAATACAGGATTGATTTTGATAAATTATATTGGATATTATGGACTACCTTCAAGCTGATTAATGATTTGTATATTCCATCATTGTTGGGGTTTAAAACATTTTTGGATTGATGAAGTATATCCAGAATTCTATATGGAATAAGGGAGAATTAATGTAATCAATAAGGATTATGGTATTTCAGGATGTTTCAGCATTTTAAAAGAATACATGATGAAGGTATTAATATGATATTATGTGGTAAAAAGGATCTACATTATGTTTACCTTGATTAAAAATGTTCGACTGTGAGTTTGGACAGAAGTATATTGGATAAATTCTAGTTTGAGATTAATTTTGGATAGCCATAAAAGGACAACCCGAAGGTCAGGTGGCAACCTGTCGCGACCGGCACGGCCGCGAGACTTGAACCCACAACCGAAGGGCGACAATGGTGTATCACCTACCACTGGACCAAGAGATGTCCTGGATTAAATAATGTAGTTTTTTTAATGATCTGGAAGATGAATCGTAAATTCATTTATTTTGGAACCCTGTATGAATAGTATAAATAGAAATTTCTTTACGTTCTATTATCTTTTAGAGTGAAAGACGAGTTTGTGGTAGAAATTTATTAATGAATAAAACTCTAATTATAATGTAAGTATATATCCTTATGATCTTAGCCAATCTCATAAATAAATTCCTCAACATTAATAAAAGGATCTTAGAACAAAAATGTTGTCCTAGATGGTACCTTAAATCATAACTAATTTATGGCTTTGGGATTGTTGGCCTTTTCATAGCAATGTCCTCTAGCACTCTCCATCATATAATTGATGGTTTGATTTATCTTCCATATCCATATTTTCCTACATGGAACCCTAGTATGTGTTATTTTCGGTAATCTTCATACTTTCCACTCTTTATTTTAAATAGAGGCCTCATTAATTCATTTTTCGATATGGGATTTCATCTAAGATATTTTGAAATATCAAAAATGTGTTATCCCAATACCCTATGTTTTGTTGAACTGATGGTATTTCAAATAATAATAGATTGATGAGTTTAATGACCTCAATTTTATACTTGTTGGTGATTTATGGAATCAATCACTACCTATAAATATTTAGTTTTTCCCTCCAATTATATGTCTCTAATTGCCACCAATGTTCTCCTATTCGAGATCATAATTTGGTGGTGACCCTTTCATTTTTATTTTCCTCACATTAAGACTAAATTTTAGTAACCCAATTTCCGATGTGGGTTTTCAACAAATATATTTTCTATTTTCAACCTTTTATTTTCGAAGAACAATTTCAAATTGTGAGGACACAACTTATTGAAGGAGGGGAGAATGTAACACCCCAAGATTTCATAGTGTGTTATTTCTTCAAAATAACTCTATAACTTGCACTGCACGGAAAACCGAGTTCAATCGCACCATGAAGTACCAAAAAAAAAGCCATTCAAAAGAGGATATGAATAGTATTAACTAAATTTTAAATGTTATATAATCCTTATAATTTTAGAATCCATTTTATGAGAAAAAATTCATTTTCAGTATTGCACTTTAATCAACTTTTAACAGTGAACCCATTTTAAAGACAATATTTTAAACTTTTTGACTAAATGGGGACATCAAAAATTTAAAATGAAACATCCCAAGCTTCCACGGTATGCTTTCCTTTGAATAATACAGTAGCGTGTGTTGTACGCAACTTCGAGTTCTAACACACACTACAACCAATCAAACTAGTCGTTATGAATAGTAATACATACTTTTTGAAATTATATATATTTTATATTTCAAAATGGACTTCTATTTTGGATTTGGAGTATCGCATTAAGCCTAAGATGAAATTTTGGTACTTTTCGGATAACTTTCATATTTTGATGAATAAAGAAAATTACTAAATTTTAACTAAAAACAATTATTTTAATCAAAATAATTAATAGTGATAAATTATGAATTTGAGTGGTTTTAAAGAATATTTAGAATATATTTTTACCATTTAATACAACTTTGGTCATTGGACATAATTTCACAATTAAACCGAACATAAACAAGTATCAATCTTTTGATAGTTATTATATCTTAAAAACACTCTTTTTGTTTTAACAACATGAATTAATTTTAAATTAATTTCTGCCACTTCTATGTTTTGAATTTGGTGAAATGGATTCCATATTTGGAATCATGATGTTCAAATTGTTTAAATAGGTAACTTTTATTTTTAGACATTTTGAATAATTACTGCGGTAAATATTTTATTTACCATGGTTAAGGGTTAAAAAATAATATTATAATAATACTAAATTACCCTAAAATGTATCCTAAGCTTATTGGTTGATACATCTTCGACCATAGGAATCTTTGGGTCGATTTTGGGACCCCATGTAGCCACTTGTATGTGATAGGGACCCTTTATTTTAATTAAGTTAAAATGAATACAAAAATGACACAAGAATATATCTTTTAGAAAAACAATTTTTACATAGGGTTATATATGTTGGCCTTTCGACTATAAATATTCATTAGAAATATAAAACTATTTTCTACATAATGATATTTTATTTATAACTTTTAAACGTTAAATAATTTCATTTAGTGATGACACAATGATGATGCAGTAATTCCCATAATAGTGAAAATTTAAAATAATTGAAATTATAAATACCCAAATAAATATAATTTGAGACTTTTTATGAATTAAACTAATTTTATAAGTTAATATGAAATTTTAAGAATCCTTTAATTGAATTTTTTCGAATTAATCATTCTGTTATGAGTTTCACAAAAATCAACTATTTAATAGTGTCAAAATTGACATAAAAGTGTTTTTAAAACAAATATTATATTATTAATTGATATTAAATTCCGAAAAATCTAATGTTCGGCCAAGAGACTTATTTCATGACATGTTCATCATTAAAAGACCACTTGGGGGTCTCTTGAATGTATATGGTATGTTTATTAACAATATAATATAAAAATACAAATAGACATTGTAAAAGTGAAACTAATTAACATAGAGTTAATACTTAAAGATAAGGTTAATATAAGTACCCAAACATGTCTAAATTCTATTGGTTGAGTTGTTTTCGACCCATCCCCATCTTAACCTTTGAATAATCAACTTTGGAGCCATTATAAACCGAATATTAATTTATTATAAATTAATATTTCTAGATTTTACAAAGGTGCCCCTCACCCCTCTTATAAAAGGGAACTCCTCATTCTCATTTCATCACACCTTCAAAGAATTTTTGTTCGGCCAAACTCTGCCCAAATACCCTCCCAACTTCCCTCACTACAACCTAGAGGCCTTAGTTGGATCTGAAAGCCAACCTATTGGGCCCTTTTGATCAAATCAAAATGAAGAACCCGAAGAAGAGGTAATGATTTCACCACCCTTTTCCAAGTTCCATTCTTCTTCCACTTCTTCTTCCTTTGTTGTTACCATTATAAAATAATAACTCCAGTATCATATTTATACTGTGATGTTATTATAAATATGGTACAACCATATTCAGTATTCTATCCACCCTTTGAATAACATGTCACCATACGTGCGTACGTACGGCTTACCGTCTCCACGTCGTGGTGTAATTGTTATTCAATATATTATTATTTGGATGGGTATACTAATGATGTGTAACTCATGTAAATAATAAAAATAACATATTAATGATTCTGTATATATGATATTACATCCATTTATATATTATTTTAAAATCAAAAGAATGATATTGTCAGTCGTGCGTACGTACGGACTACCGTCTCCACGAACGCGATGAGATTCATTCTCCATCGTATCCATTCAAGTATAATTATCATTTTCTAATTTAAAAATTATGTTTAAGGACTTTATATCATTCTGGATATGAATAATATACAACCTCTCCATTACAAACATGGCTTAAGTAACAAAACATATAAAAGAAAATGAGTAAGGTAACACCCGAAACAACGATAATACTATGATATTATTAACAAAGCAATGTTAAAAGATCATATATGATATCATATGAATGTATATTATTCTTGTATAATTTTATAAAAATTATTTCACTATTATACAGGAGGTTAACTTACCCTAACCAAGTAAAAGTACAAGGTAAGGGTTATTTCACAATCTCTTCATTATCCGAGTTTGTTTATACGTAATAATTTACTGGGGCCTCTTTATCATCCACATCCATGTTTCTTAAAAATGTATTTCAAAACATTTTTACTATTTACTAGAATATGAGTTAAAGTCATTTATACCCTTTTTGACTTTTAGAAGTGGTTTATAAAGGAATCTTTCCGTCTTTTTCCAAACAAGGTTCTTTTTAACCTTTTCGACAAAATTAAGGAAAGAATATTTTTTTTAACTTACACAGCGGGTGTGGCTATTTACCGTGGTTATAAAATTGTCAAAGCTTCCCTTATAAGATTACAAGGATATTTTCAAAGTAATTGTTTTATTATATAATTATGTGACTTTTAAATGATTTCAAAATGAATATTTTAAGAATTTCGTAAGGGTACTCTTTATCAAAATCAGAATTTTAAATGGTTTAAAGATTTATCATTCTAAATTTTTTTAAATAATGTCTATGTCTTCAAAATGGTTTTTAAGGATTTATTTATATGGACATAAATGTTTTTAAAATGTAAATTCCTTTCAATTGTTTCAAAGTGGTATGTGACACTTTGATTCAAAAATCTCTTTTTAGTTACTTCCTTTATAAATTTGTGACTTTTAAATGATTTCAAGAAAAAGGGGGAGATTTCTCTCAAATCGTTTTGATGATTGTTTTCATCTCTGTCAATATCCTTCAATATTATTGATTGAGGTTAATTTGATACAATAAAATCTTCCATATTGTATCGAATGAGTTATGTTTGATAGTGGATGTTCTATTTTTATACCATTCATGGTTTGTGGTTCACTACTAGAATGGAGAGATATACCAACAGTTTGGTGCCAACGGTTTTAGAAAATCATTGGCATATGTGGATTACAGACCTCTTTCCCAACGGTTTCATTAAACCGTTGGGATATATCACTATGGGACAACTTTTACCAATGGTTTATGTAAACCGTTGGTAAAGCTTTAATTCAACCAACTTTTACCAACAGTTTACATTAAACCTTTGGAATATATCATTAAAACTATGACTTTTCCCAATGGTTCAACAAAACCGTTGGGAAATCATGACATTCAACCACATTTTCCCAACGGTTTTTAAAAACCGTGAAGAAAAATGCTCTCCATATACAGTGATCCCCCAATTCTCTCTTCGTGCGACTGCAGCCCTAAAATTGATTCTCTTCCGACGCTCTCTCCTTACGGGTATTGGAAACTCCATCCATCCTCTTCAATCAAACAACTTTTCTGTTCAAGACATCTGTTCAAGACATCAAATCTGTATGTCCTACCTCATTTCTAATTTTCTTCATCTATATTTTCTATTTTCTATTTTTATTTGACCTAAATGTGAGCGATCTCTCTATACCCAGATTGAGAAACTCCTTCCACTTGATAGATCCATCTTAAATCAAATAATTTTGTAGTTGTACACTCTAAATCTGAATGTACTACCTTTGTTTAAATGTTTTTCATCAATAATTTTCATTTTCTTTTTTAATTTGGTATAAACCTTTTTGTGATGTTTATGGCATGGAATACCCAACAAGTGCACTTTGATTTGTTTTATGTCTTTCATCAATACTTATGTTTCATGATTGTATGGATCAACATTATTTGAAGTCTACTTAACTAATCCTTTCCTATATTTAGTGAACCATATGAACCAATGGAGGTGCTGGTGAGATGTATCCCCACTCAAAGATGATAAAGAGTTTGTTTAGTCATATTTTCTCAAGGTATGTAATGGATATAAGTATGTTTCATGTGAAGTGATTGTGGACAATTGGGGTAGTGGCGTAGGTGGTTTTCCATTTTTTAGTGGGGTGATATGGTAGTATCTATGGACTTTAGTTTAGTTCAAAAAATGGATATGTGTTTTGTATTTATAGTTTTTGTTTAAGGAATAATGGTAAGGTTACTGATATTGAGGAAGAATTGGATGTTGGTTGGGTGATGGATTGGAATTGTGATGTTGTTTGGATTGGGTTTAGATAATTTTCAAAGAATTATATGGGGATTTCCTCTCTTTAACAAATCCCACCTCCTCCTGGACCATGGACACCCCCCTCTTGAACCCTAGACACCCCCCTCCTGGAACATGGACAGCCCACCCCCTCGTTCTTGAAACCTGGATAGCCACCCCCTCCTGGACCCTGGACAACCCCCTCCACCCTCCACCCAAGACCTTGTATTGTCCCCCCTCCACCCTCCACCCAGGACATTGTATAACCCCTCCACCCACCTCCATGGTCCCCAGACAGCCCCCTAGACACCCCCTAGATAGCCCCCACCCTGTTCCTTGGACCCCAGACAGCACCCCCCCCCCCTCGGACATCCCCCCATGCTCCTCCTCGGTCCCCGAAAAGTCCCTCGGATAGCCCCCTATACATCCACCCCACCCTCCTCCTTGTACCCCGGACAGCCCCCCATGCACCCCCCAAATAGCCCCTGGACTGCCCCCGGATAAGCCCCCCGAACAGCCCCCAGTTAACCCCCCGAACAATCCATGCAACATATATGACGTGTAAAAGTCAAACCCGCTAAAAAATGAGCCACGGTGTGGCCAGGACTACTCAAAATGTATCACTTTTGTTAAAAATGGACTATATTGTAAGTGAAATCAACAACTGACATACGGGAAATGGACCAAACGCATTGGGATTCTATTGAAACTTTATGAATAGGATCCATGGGTCATATGTGATGTTTACGAGTCAATATCGCCTTAATCCGAGCTGCGGTGTGGCTGGAACCACTAAAACTATCTCTCTTTTGTTTAAAATAGACATAATTTTAAGTGAAAACAACAACTAACATACACAAAACCAACCAAACAACTTATTATTCTGTTGAAACATTACGAAAATGATCCATGGATCAAATTTGATGTGTACGAGTCAACTCTGCCTCAATCCGAGCTGCGGTGTGACCGGGACCACTCAAATTGTCTCTCTTTTGTTCAAAATGGACTAAATTGTAAGTGAAATCAACAACTCTCATACGAGAAACTGATCAAACACCTTAGGATTCTATTTAAATTTTAGGAAAATGATCCATGGGTCATATGTGATGTGTACGAGTCAACGCCACCTCAATATGAGGTACCGTGGGGCCGGGACCACCCAAACTGCCTCTCTTTTGTTCCAAATGGAAAATATTTTATGTACATACGCCAAACTGATCAAACGGATTCTGATTGTGTTGAAACATTAGGACAGTGATTCATGCCTCATATGTGATGTGTATGATTCAACCCCGCCTCAATCCGAGGCCCGGTGTGGCCGAAACCACTGAAAGTGGATCTTTTTTTTAAAAAAAATGTACTTAATTTTAAGTGAAAAAAAAACTAACGTATGGAAAAACGACCAAACACCTACGGATTCTGTTTAAACTTTAGGACAACAATCCATGGGTCATATGTGATGTGTACGAGTCAACCCCACCTCATTCCAAGCCACGGTGTGGCTAGGACCACTAAAACATTCTCTCTTTTGTTGAAAATGGACTAAATTGTAAGTGAAATCAACAACTGTCATACGGGAAACTGACCAAACGCCTTCGGATTCTGTTTAAACTTTAGGAAAAAAATCCATGGGTCATATGTGATGTGTAAGAGTCAATACCACATCAATCCGAGTCATGGTGAGACCGACACCACCAAAACTGTCTCTCTTATGTTAAAAATGGACAATATTTTACATACATACGTCAAAATGATCAAACAGATTCTGATTGTGTTGAAACATTAGGATAATGATTCATGGCTCATATGTGACATGTACGAGTCAACCTCGCCTCAATATGAGTCCCGGTGTGGCCAAAACCACTCAAAGTGTCTCTCTTTTGTTTAAAATGGACATAATTTTAAGTGAAAACAACAGTTGACATACGCCAAACCAACCAAACAAATTATGATTCTATTGAAACATTAGGAAAATGATCCATGGGTCATACTTGATGTGTATGATTCAACCCTACATCAATCCAAGCCACGGTGTGTCCAGGACCACTCAAACTGTCTCTCTTTTCTTCAAAATGGACTAAATTGTCAGCGATATCAACAATTGACATACGGGAAATAGACCAAATACATTCTAATTCTTTTTACACTTTAGGAAAACGATCCATGGGTCATATGTGACGTGTACGAGTCAACCCCGCCTCAATACGAGTCACCGTGGGGTGGGTACCAACCAATCTACCTCTCATTTGTTCAAAATGGATTAATATTTTAAGTACATATGGCAAACTGATCAAACGGATTTTGATTGTGTTGAAACTATAGGAAAATGATCCATGGATCATATGTGATGTGTAACAGTCAACCCAGCCTCAATTCGAGGCATGGTGTGGCACATATTGAGTTACAAGTGATGAGACTCCTATGAAAATACCTTTTAACCATATATTATAAAAGTGGTTGTCGTATGAAGAATGAAATGGGTGTAAATAAAATTTGATTTATTGAAACTCTGATTCAACTATACTGGATGATTTTTTTCATATGAAGATTCAAAGGGGGAATTATTCACCATGACTCTAATCAAATAGGTGGTGTAATAAAATAGGTGGTGTTATTTTTTGTTGTTTTAAGTCTGTCACAATATTTAGTGCTGTTTTTTATGCAGGTGTATGCACTGGAGGGGCTACTGGAGGGGCTGTTTTGCAACAATTCTGAAATACTGAATACCAACGGTTGTAAACCGTTGGTATACTTTGAGAAATAATTATACCAACGGTTCAATAAACCGTTGGTAAAAAAACATACTTAAACATATCCCCACTATTTCATTGAAACCGTTGGGAAAACATCTATACCAATGGTTTGCAACCGTTGGTATAAGATCAAAACCATTGAATTCCCAACGGTTTTATGAAAACCTTTGGAAAAAATACTATAACAACGGTTGTGAACCATTGGTATAAGATCAGAATTATAGTATTCCCAATGGTTTAGAACCGTTGGGTAAACCTATACCAATGGTTCATGTGGAATCGTTGGCAAATCCATACATAGAGTGGGTTATACCAACGGTTTACTGCAAACCATTGGTATATATCTTTCCCCACGCCTTACTTCCCTACGGTTTGGAGAACCGTTGGTATAGAATATACCAACGGTTCTCCAGCCTATACCAATGGTTCTAAACTGTTGGTATATCCTTTATTTCTAGTAGTGGTTGATGTATTGACATTTCGTATGGTAGATTTAATACGAATGTTTATGTTATGTTTAAACATGTTCATATGAAGGATGCATTGGACTTAATAAGTGACGGGTGGAGCCCGCTATAGCTCCTCAGTGCATCGGTAGGTCTCATGAGACAAACTAGTGTCTTGCCACAAGGCCTTGGCAAAATCTTATTTTTAGTCTTGGCACGAGGCCTTGGCTATGTGGTTATGATAGTTTGGCCTTATGCATTCCATCATTATGAAAGTGGTTATTGATATTGCATGTGATTATTTGATTAGTAAAATATCCATGTGAATAAGTAAATTGCATTATTTCATTTTACTTTTTCCATACTATGTTTAAGTTCAAGTTTAAAAGGCTTTTGTTTTAGTTATACATTGCCATAAATGTTTATCCTTATTTTTGAATGTTTCCGCTATATTGTTGTCCTTACTGGGCATTTGAGCTCACCCCTTTTCTATGTTTTATTCACCCAGGAAGTGAAGAAGTAAATTATGAATGACCTGCAGGGATATTATGTGGGGATATGAGTGTGGTTTATGGAGACAATTTGTTGTTGTAGTAGTTTTTCATTTTATTATGTAATGTAAGACTTATGAATATATCTAGTGTTTCCAAGGCTACTAAACCAATCAGTCTTTTGAGATTTGATTTTTCTTGTGATCATGCCAATGTTATGTAATAATTCTACGACTCTGGGTAACTAGGGTCTGGGCGTTACAAGTATGATTCTGGAATAAGTCAATGACATTATTTAAATCATTATACAGGAGGTTCGAACACATACGAAGCAAATCAGACCTAAGGTAAGGGAAATATCACAATCTCATTTTTATCCGAGATTGTTTATACATTGGCATTTACTGGGGTGTATTTTATCATCCACATCCATGTTTCCTCAATATGTAATATTATTTCCATTCACCTACAATATTTTAAATCCTATTTTACCCTTCAGTGATTTTTTAGTAAATGATATGAGAGGAACCTTTTGTCGTTTTTCGTACGAGGTACTTTTTGACTTTTCCGACAAAAGTATGAGAAGAATGTGTTATTTTAAATTATACGGAATGAATGAATTTTTAAAAAATTATTTCCATGAAGCTTCCCTTACAATTTTTCAAGTTTATTTTTAATCAAATTCATTTAGTTTAAAATTTTATGACATGTTAAGAAAGGAAAATGTTTTTGATGTAAAAAGGATATTTTCCTCAAGAATGGAGTTCAAGTGTTTTATCAAAATTATTTTCCATCTAAAATAATAAAGGGTTTTGTTTCTATCCCTATTTTTACATTGATTTGACTATGTTGTGATGGAATTATTTTTATGAATTCCTTTATCTTATATGAATTGTTTTATGATGTCACGATGTTTAAGATTCCCATTTTTATTACATGGGTTATGCAATGATGTATGATTTATGATTTTGTGGCACACATAAGAATGGTATCATTATGAGATGGGTGGGACCTATATCTCCCTCCAATGCATTGGTTAATGATTTTATATCTCATGAGATAGACATGGCTAGAACGGTAGGTTATACCGGTTCAGTGAAACAGGACTGAAATGAGGGTGAATCGGTTCAGAAATGGACTTTGTCCACTAAGATAGTATTGGCAATGAGTCTTGACTAATAAGATATGATTCTCTATGATTATGTGTGTATGACACAAAGTTTCAAGTTTTAAGTTATGATTATTGGGATCTCATTTCACTACTATGATTTATCCCATGTTATGAAATTATGCTCTCTTTTGCAGGTTAAGATGTCAAAAATGTTATGTTCTTATGAATATGATGTGATTGATATTTATTTTGTTTACCCTTACTGATCATTTGAGCTCACCCTTTTTTGCTTTCTTTTCCCCAGGATATAAAGAAATGTTTTAGGTAAAAAAAAATAAAGATCTTTATGGGAGAAGTTGAAGATCTTTCACCACGATTAGAAGATTATATTCCGAGTTTCCAAAGACAGTAAACTATTACGATCCTTGTGTGTGTGTTTTTGTTATGTACTACGTATTCTGCAAAAGTAATGTAATTTCCATGTACGTCAGGCTTCAGGTCTCTACAAAACATCTCAAGCCTTTAATGTACATCCATGATATTTCCAATTACCCACTAATAAATACTCCCTTAATCCTTGATGCCTTTTTTGGGGATGAAATTCCCTCAAGGAATCATTTTGACATGAACAATAAGAATTTACCTAATTAAGAGGTAATGACTTCTCCCAAGCTCCTTTGTTTTATTTTCCTTATTCACCCATACACACTATTTAATCAATTATTGTGTGAAAATTAGTATAATAAAGATAATAGTATTTTTTATAAATATATCAATACCTACAATTACACACACCTCTATCTAATTGATATTGAGCATACTATTTCTGTTTATAGTAACTATTGACCTAAGAAATGATGAATGTTAATTTTTCATTTACCACCTATAATAAAGGCTATTATGTTAGAAACTAAACTTATATACGTAATATATAATATTTATTTTGTATTTATGCTTATGTATTCTTTTTACAAAACAAATAATTTTATGTTCCATTTTGTGTTAATACGATAATCTTGTTTGAGGAAGTGTGGACTATCACCCCCAAAAAGTGATGTGATTCATTCACACACCACATATAATTTATTAAGAATGGTTACAGTGAAGTTACATGATATATATTGTATTTTTAGGATTTAATAATAATTACATATATATATATATATATATTTTATGTCACTTTCTTTCTTTTCTTCAATACAATAAAAAAGACAGAAACAACATTCATTTTATGTACGGCTTACCATCTCTATGAATGGTGTATTACATTTCATAATACTATATTATATAGAATATTAAAATAATCATATAATGTATATTCATGATATTTATATCATGAGGAACATTTTATAATCATTATATAAGTATAACGACGAATAATATAGCATTTTAAGACACATGAAAATGAAACAGTGAATATTATATGGAGTGAAAATTTAACATTGGATAATTAAAAAAAAGGTTACATAATATCATAATAAAATAATATTTGGTATTATGTATAATAATATTCTTCTCTAAAATATTTATAATAAACATATATTTATTATACATGAAGACATTTTGACTATGGAGAGAGTCAATATGAAAGGTAAGGGGGTTTCATATCAAATTTATGTTCTTTGAGATTCATGCTATGTTGACCGCTAATTACTTTTGTGAGGTGTATTTACATAACATGTTTTTATTATATTTATATTATACATAAATTTATGGATATTAAAATTGAAATTGTATGAGCATTCTTTCACGGTGTTTAACATTCAAATGTTTCCAAATCAGTTAAATGTTTGGTCTCAATTTACCTTATTTATGACTCATGTTTGGTTATTCACCAAATTATTTTTCTAGGTGATTATATTTCCAATTTTAATAAAATATCATGAATCTAAATATTTTCATGATATTGTATGCTTAATTTAATTTAATTATCTTACATGGAGATAATGAACCCAAGATACCAAGTTAATATAGTTTTTTGGGATAATCTCATTTCTTGTAAATATTGTTTATTTTTACGCTTCCATTGATGAAAAATTATATTCATTCTCTCCAGAATATTCATGGGTTTATATTTAATGATATAATCAGTTTTTTGTACCATATTATACTATTTGGTACAAATGATATTTAATAATTGTTGTTAGTAAATCCTGACATTACCCTTTCTTCTGTCAGAAATCTATGTTTTCTAAAAAGGGATTCCAAGAATATCTTACCCTTATCATATAATATTTAAAAGAAATTTTCTGCTTCTTTTATTTTCCCAATATATTCAATGGAATATTTATGTCTCTTTACGAATAAGGATAACTTATAAACTTTTTACCATGAAAACCAATGTTATTTTTACCTCATACGACATGTATGGATTTACCCACCTTCTTTTCATTAAAGATTCCATAGAATTTTTAAAATGTCTTTCACTAAGATTAAAATTTTAATTTTTTTAGACAATTTTTTAAACTTATTTCCAATATTACTTTTTGGGTTTTCAAATTTGATTTCTATGAAAATGATTTTCAAATGGTTTTATTCCTTAAAAGATATTTTCAAACAAGAAATGATATTTTCCATAAGAAATGTTTTGGAATGATATTTTCAAATTATTTTCCATCTATGATGACATCTATTGAAGTTACTCATTCCACTATGGGAAAATATCTATAGGTTCCATTCATATTCTTTATATGAATGTTTTATTCATTATATCATGGTATTTATGAAATCTGTTTCCTTTCATGGGTTATATTCTTTTAAAACTTGATTATTTTATGGATTATAATTCAATGAAATCATTTTGAAAACTATATTTTATTCAGGGTTTTTTTGTTGAATTATTATTTATTTCTATTTCAATTTTTCTGTCATTATTTTATGTTTATAGAACCCATATCTTTTCTTGGGTCATGATATGATAAATGTTTTTTGACTCATGGATATATGATTTCATTATGTGAAGGGGGAAATATATTTCCTTCCAATACATTGGGTAATGAAAAATGTTTTATGAGATAAAAGGGTATATATGAGGAAATTCCAATCCCAAAACAAGAGGGAATAGGAGTGAACATCTGAATCCTTAAACAAGAGGCATCATGGGAGAACATACTAATCCCTAAACAATAGAGGACAAGGGAGGACATCCCAATCCCAAAACTAGAGGGTACATGGGGGGATATCCCAATCCCTAAACAAGAGGGTACACGGGAGGGAAACCCAATTCAAAAAAATGTACATAGTTGACTAAACCATGGCTATAATTTTACAATGGTCTTGGTAAGACACCTTTTCATAGAGTTTTTATATGTGTTTTCCGCAATTCTATTTTTTTCTTACATTATGATTTTAGGGATTATGTTCTCTAATTTTTTATAATTCACATCCTAAGAATTTTTAATATTTATCGAATGATCTATAATATGAACATTGATATGCATGGTTTTATATTATATTTTAATTATCACATTCTCATACCCTTATGATAATGTATTTACATACATGTCTAATTTTTAAACCATTGGTGATCATTTTAGCTCAAAAATTTTAGGTTTACATTCCCCTAGGAAATGATGATATGTACTATGTTTGATATGTACAATATAGGTTTTAGTCAAGAATAACCAAGTGGATGATGATGTAGCACACACATATAACAGATATTATGTTTACATGTTTTTAAAGGAACTATAACAACAATGTTCTATGGGTTTCTATTTTTATAAAGATTATGTATTCTGAAAATTTTATGAAATGTAAATGTTTGAAAAGTATTGGTCGCTATAGTTGGTTTCAGATTAAATCTATATTTAACCTTCGTAATCTATGGTAAGAAAACTATAGTGAAAACTATAAGGACATGGAATATTATAGGAATACATCCAGTAATTTTGGTGAATGATTGAGTGAGTTGTTTCCTAGGTATACCTCCATTTCTGGATACTACAAGTGAATGTGGTCTAGGATAGATTTTCCTAGGGGTGAAAACTTTGGCAATATGTTTCAGGACTGACCTAGGGTAATCTGGTACATGTAAACAGGCCTTGATGAACACATAGTTTGACACTCATGAGGAACAACATTTCGGAATTCATAAACACTTCATGAACCATCATAAATGATTTAGATATTAGTTTTCTATGAATAACCAAGTATAAACATGTGGTTTCATATATTATAGAAGTTGATATGATTTAGACCTCCAATAAGTAATTGTTTACATGACTACGTGGTTTTATACTCTAATAAGTAATGCACACACAATGATTCTTATTTTTGTCAATGGAGGGAACTGAAAGGAACTGGATTAATATTGAATGTGATGGAGTATTTTATGATGACTAGTCTGGTGGGATGATACCTAGATTAATATTTGTAGTGATCAGGCATAATCAATTTTCACGGAACATGATTAACAATGTTTACCTTAACTGACTCTCACACTCACCAGGGAAGAGATAGAAGGAGTTTATCAAGAGTTTAGGTGATGGAGACCATGGAGGAAAAAATATTTTGTTTCCTTCATGGTAAAGAATTTGAAATAATCATCTATTATAATATCTTAGAGGAACCATAAGGTTTTCTGACAGTAGGAATTATGCCCACAAATTAAGTAATTGAAGGGAAAAATTGAGAGTTTGGTTGAAGAAATGGATTGTAGTTTTGGACTCCCTAAGTCATCATCGGTGGTTATGTGTATTACGTGCGGAAAAAATGGTCATTTTGCAACCCAATTTCCAAAGAGGAATGTTCTTGAAGAGAATAAGCAAATTGGTGTGAGTAATTGTTACATTGTGAATGATGACAAGACTACATATGAAATGTTAATGAAAACATGTTTTAATGTTAATTGATTAAGGGTGATGTAATAAATTTATTTGTGTATTTGGATTCAAAAGTTAAGAAATAAAAAATGTACAGGTATTATTCTACTTTTATTTGTCCTCCCTCAGTAATTACAAGATTATGTTGGATAAGAGAAGTGATTTAATAAAAATTTGTTATTTCAAATAATGGAAGGTAACAATTAATATGTTCTTTAGGATAAGATAATATTTTGGGGATAATGATAAATGAGATATGAATATGTAAATTGGAAAGTATTGTTTACATGGGAACTAAGTAAAGACTTGTTTATAGGTGGTTTATTCTATCATTTATGAAGTTTACAACATTTATAGATTTAAGATTTTTTAGTAAGTAAGCAATCCTGTTTTCCAAACGGATTTATGGTAATTGATATTGTCACCATGTTTAAAGATAATATATTATGCGGCATTAACAAGTTAGGAATTTGAAAACAAAGTGCTACATTGTTATGTACATGGGAATCAATGTCAGTATAATTTCATTACACTCTTTCTTATGTTTTGTATTTTCATCTTTGATATGGGTTATATGGTTCATCATTCGTGAAAATTTTACATTAAACATCAAAGGAAGTATTTTTGCACAGATTTTTTATTGAAAAACTTATTTAAAATTCTACTCAGTTATTGACCTATTTCAATGAATTACATATTATATATTATATTAGTGTGGATTTAAGAAATTAAATCATGTATGTCGGGTGATAAGAAATCATGTTTATCAAGGTAGTGGGTTATGAACCCATGACTCTAGGAAGATAAGGGTTTCATGCCTAACACTATCTTATGCGATATCCAAGTTAATGTACAATTTTTTTTCTTTGTAAATATTTATGATGAACTAGTAGTTTTTGTTTATAATTTTATAAATTAATGCATGTTGATATTTTTAAGAGACAAATAGTTATACTTTTTATTCTTTTTTGGGCCTTATGATCCGTTAAAAGTGTATTTTAGTTCTTTATTCAACAAATCGATTTTCTATACATTCATTCCTTCATGTAATTTATAAATTATAAATTGATAAAATTACAACCAATGATTAAAATTTTGTTTGTAAAAAGATATCATGAATTACTATATGTTCTAAAACTGATCAAAAAAATGGTTTTCCTAAAACAATAATTTTCATTGAGTTCATTCCATTTTAAATCACCCTTGATATATAATTTTGAGGCCCTCAAAATTCTTTTTTTTTCATTCACTTGTTTGTGATTAATGGCCTCAATAATTTCATAGTAATATTTATGTATTCTATCCATGTCTAATCATCACTCCAAACCTATGGTATCATATGTGGAAACTGTAGAGACCCAAAGCATGATGTTCATGGACATTATATTACCTTTTCAGAATTCTTAATACATAACAAAAATAAACACTCAAGTATTGTAATAGCTTAGTGTCAATGGAATCTCAGAACATAATATTCTAATCATGGTGAAAGATCTTCAACATCTCCCATAAAGATCTTCCCATTTTGTTTTCTAACCAAAAACCATTCTCTATATCTAGGGGAAAAGAAAACATATAATGGGTGAGCTCAAATGCTCAGTAAGGGTATGAATTGAGAAAATAAAACAAACCATATACATTTGAACTAAAAAACTTGACCATAATGTTTCGACATCAAAATCTTGATCAATGACATAAAACATGAAAATACATAAAGCATAGATCATAATGTAACATCAATAATGATAAAATAGAATGGGAATAAAACATGTGGTTGTGGAAAACCATTAAGAACTTGATATTATTTCCATAATATCCAAGGCATTACTTCCATGACTATCTTAGTGGACAATGTCCATTACTGAATCGAGTTCACTCCTTGTTCCTGTCCTATATCACTGAACTGGATTAACTTACTGTTACAGCCATGTCAATATCATGAGATATAAATCTTTACCAAATGCATTGTAGGGAGATATTTGTCTCACCCATATCATAAAGAAATCATTCTTATGTGTGCAAAAAAAATAAACATACATAATTCATAATAACACAACAAATAAAATTGGTTTCCTAAACACCATCCCATCATAACATAATACATATAAAGAAAATGGTTATCATTTCATCATAAGAAAACTGGAACCATGTAAATCATTGATACATTATACTTGAAACATACACATATGAAATAATTTCATCTTGGATGGAAAATGGTTTTGATAAAACACTTGAAATGAATTCTTGAGAAAAATGTCCTTTCTTCTTCCAAATCATTTTATTTTTACAAAATGTCATGCAATATTAATAGAAAAGTATTTTTTTGAAGATAATCATGAAATATTTTAGAGTATGCTTCATGAAAATAAAGCGTTATGAAACCGTAAAAATCCGTTCATGCCGTATAAGTTAAAAATAACATTCTTCTCATACTTTTACTGGAAATGTCAAAAAGTGTCTGGTATGGTAAACTAAAGAAAGATTCTTTACATACCATATAGTAAAATAAAATAATGGGTAAAAATGACTTTAAACATACATGAAACCATTTTTAGTAAATAAGGACATGGATGATAAATATAACCCCAGTAAATACTTACGAATAAACAATCTCGGAAAAAAACAAGATTGGAAAAGTATTCCCTTACCTTATGTCCGATATGATTCATATGTATTAGAACCACCTGTATAACTATTTTAAATAATGTCATTGAATTACTAAAAAATCATATTCATTGTTATGATATCATATATGGTTAACTTATGACTTTATATTACATATTCTTTTGTAACTTCCATGTTAAACTTGCGTTTTGGGTGAAATCGTATCATTTATCGTACGTGTTTTGATTTGTTGTTCTTGATATTATTACTCATATCACGATTTAATTAATTCCAGAATTTAAAAAATTATTTATATATTACATATATTCAGCATATAAATATATATGATAGATTGATAAATGGAATTATACACACCGTTCATGGAGACGGTAGGTCGTACGTACGCATGAACAATGTTTGTGTTTCCTTATTGAATTAAATAAATTAAGTAAATGAAACATATATGTTAATAAATCCAGTATCATTATTATGTAACATATTTCATGATTATTTATTATAATTACATTATAATCATACTTGAATGGTTAATCATGGAAAATAAATCTCATCGCCTTCGTGGAGACGGTAGTCCGTACGTACGCACGAGTGATGACATAATTCCCATAATTATTGAATAGATTTGGAGTAATGATATAATATATCAGAATCTTCATGATGTTATAATAACCATATATAGTTATTCTTTACACCATTATACACATCCAGGTAAGGTGGTGGTGGGAAAACTGATTACACCACGGCGTGGAGACAGTATTCCGTACGTAAACACGTGCAATGATTTAGTTTTCCATATGATGGATAAAAGGTGAAATGGGGTTGTTTCATATTTATAATATCATATTAGTATATTAGTGATACTGATTATATTACTTTACATTGAAACAACTAAATAAGAGGAAGTTAATGAACGAATGAAACTTGAAAGAATCGGTAGAAGAGATTAAATGTTCTTCGACACACCTTCTTTAAGCTTCCTTTTAAGGGACTAGAGTTGGAATTTTGAGAAGAAAAAAACATCCAAAATCTTTATAGGGAAGTGGAGAATAGAAATGGGTGGGGGTTGGCCGATCTTTAAGGCTAAATGTGTTGTGGAGAGGAGATGGAGGAGGTGCCCTTTTATAAGGGAGGAGAGGGGCTCCTTTGGAAACCCCAAAAATAATAATTTATAATAAATGAAACCCCACATAAAAATCTCAAAAAATGACCCAATTTTAATATGAGATCACATAGAGTCGTAACATAATAAACCAATAAAATTAGAAATGTTTTATGTTTATTTTAAACCTTTTCAACTTGATTTATCATTATTTAATCTATTTAATTTTATTATTGTAATAAAATTATAAATACTAAATTGTTTTAAATACATATTTAAATGTTGTAAATGTTCCATAATTGGATAATTTAGAACCTTTTAGACCATATACTTTTCAATTTGTAGTTTTTAAATAATTTTTCAATTTTTAAATAATTTAATAGTATGTTATTTTAATAAAATATCAATAGTGTCAATTTGGAAACTGTCACGACCCGTACTCGGGGCCCGTGCCGTGACTACCCCAAGCCCGCCTTCCATAGGCTTGGGGCTGGCGATTAGCACCAATGGCTTAAATCCTGATAACTGGGAAGGAATTGCCTTTATAAAAGTTAACAAAACACCACAGAGTACAAGCGGATGTAAAACACTAAGTACAAAAGAATGTGTTGAAAAGTAAATGGGCCAGAATACAAACCCAACAGAAAGTACAGCTACAACTGAATGAAAGTACAACAGAAAAAGACAAATAGATGGAAGAAAGGAAGCAGCTCCTGGTTCGTCCTCCTCGGATCCTACCTGAAAGGTAGGTACAGATGGCGCAACTCCTAGATCGTCCACCACGGATCCTACCTGAAGGGTAGGTACAGATAGATTCCACAACGCTCTCACCTGTCAACCTCCTCCGAGTGTCGTCTCACCGTTAAGTCCACCTACGTGTACTGACTCGTCATGTAGTCCACCTCTGGGTACCTTCCAATCCTCGAACACTTATCCTCCGTCAGCACTGCCCGTCGTCTGCAACCAATACAACGAGGTGCGGGCATAGCCCATGCAGGGGTGAGTATAATGATACTAATTAGGGACCCCGAGACCCTCAATGTCTCACTAAAACAAACAAGGTTAACCAAAAAGAAGATCACAACAGAGAACCTCTACTTAGGTATATGCTCATGCATATACCTAAGTTATCAAGTAACCCGTCTCAATCATGAGTAAAACACCAAGATCATGAAATCAACGGATAACCACTACCTAGGTATATGCCCATACATATACCTATGTTATCAAGTGACCCATCTCAATCATGAGGTAAACACAAAGGTCAAAAGTCTTAGCTCAAACCAGGATTTTCATTATCGAAACCGTAACTGCTGAAGAGCTCCGTCTCTAGAGTGTACATTGGTCATGTCATGACTCCTAGGTACTGCTCAATATCCTAAGACTGCTGAGGTACTCCTCCTATCGAGTACTGTGGGTCAGCCACCCATACACAGTAGTGCTCCCCGCCGAGGTATGTCACCCAAACACAGTAGTGCACACCCCCTAGTAGCCTGGTGAGGTACTCTCCGGACGAGTACCGCGGGTCTGCTATGTCACACAGGTAGTGCTTTGTCCTCCATGGGTCTGCACCCAAACAAAGTAGTGCCCCGTCCACTGGGCTAGTCGACTCACTCCAAGTCCAGTCGGTCAAGCAGTCGTCTGGTCTCAGTCGGCTACACGGTTTCCATACTCCGCATGCTCGTCTCTAGGAGGGTCCGCTCTACGAACTACAGGTCGATACTCCAAGTATCACAAAGTCCCACGAAGAAGTATCTCAAAGGACCGCCTCGTCATAGGGGTCTCAATGCAACAGACGGTGCGTCAATCAGATGCCCGGTCTATGTGTTACTGGCCTTTTCGTCGCAGGGGCCCGGTTGGTTTCGTGTGCGAACCAATCCGGCCATATCTCAAATGTACCCCAAACTCTCATAGGGTATACACGTAGGGACCGTTTCTCAACGTGATCAGCAACATCACTGACGGTTCGTCAAACGGACGCCCGGTCTGAAAGATATCAGCTTTTCCTTTCCAGGGTCCCGGTTGGATTTCGGGTACAATCCAACCCAGCCACTATCCAACTGCATCCAAAACTTGAGTGAAATATGCCAAAAGTTTCGTCTCATCAAGAGGAATTCAACGAGACAGACGACGCGTCAATCAGACGCCCGGTCTGTGAGTTATTGGCTTTTTCATTCTAGGCACCCGGTTGGTTTCGTGAGCGAACCAACCCGACCGCACTCCGACAACATCCAAATCTCATGTGGAGTAAGCCAAAATATCCGTCTCACAAAGAGGAATCCATTGAAGTCAATGTCACGTCAATCGGACATCCGGAGCTCAAGATATGAGTGTTTCCGCTCCGAGGGCCCGGTTGGTTCCGTATCCGAACCAACCCGGCCGAACCCAAAGTATTCCGAAACCTTGAGTATAATACACCTAAAATACCGTCTCGTTCCAAGGATCTCTACGCAACTGACGGTGCATCGATCGGAGGTCCGTAGCCAATGATATGGGCAAAAAATCATTGAGGGTCTAAAAACGAGGGGTCTGGGCCCCGACCGACCCGGCCCGACCGCCCCTCGGTCGGCCCGAACCGGGTCGACCCGGCAGGGTCCGGCCCGGCCCGGCCCGGCTGGCTCGGTCCAGCTCGACCGGCCATCCGCGGCTCGGCCAGCGCGGCCGGGCGGAAGCCGCGGAGCGGGGGTGCGCGACTCCCCCACTCGTCGCTGATTGAAGCCGGCAGTGAACTGCCGTAGCAAGTCCTTCTGGAGGCGCGCCGCCGCGCTGGCGAGGCGCACCGCCACTTCCTTCCGCGGACAACTAGACGCGCTCCGGTGGTCCTTTCTCCTTCCGTCTTTTCCAATGGTCTTCCCGGGACCTGACCTTCACTGCGAAGGGCTTCAAACGCCATAGCGGCCTTCTTCGTCGTCATCCGTTGATCCGCACATCAATAAACAAGATGCATAGGGTTGTCTGGCCATGTTTTTTCGGCCCGCATCCTCCGCGTTAGGTGTTATCAATTGGAAAATAATAAACACATGATTTTAATCATGACAAGGGTATAGTTTATCCAAAGTAAATTATACGAACACCTTGCAATCAAATACCCACGCACGAGAGTTTAAAAATTTGATTGGGCGACGTGACGACGTCGCGCATTCTTTCCGCTCGATCTCGCGCGGTGTGACAATGTCGCGTATGCTTGCTGCTCGATCCCGCGTGGCGTGACGATTTCACGCATCCTTGTCGCTCGATCCCGCGCGGCGTGACGACACCGCATCAATTTCAATCGATCCGCAACAACAAGAAAAATAATAAGGGAGGGGAATAGCCATGTTTGTGCTGTCCAGCCTCCTCCCGTTAACTGATATCATGCAGTCAAATAGACACGGATAAAAGAAGGATGAGAATCACGTATAGAACACCCATAAACCCCCTACCTCGTGCGATCTTGAACAGAGGTTCGTCGAACGAGGATTCGTCGCGAAAAGAGATGTCGCGGAAGGAGACGTCGCAGAAGAACCTTTGGGGTAAAAGGCGTCGCGTAGTCGGTCTCCGATGACTCGATGATCTTCGGCGGAGTTCAATGCATTCTTCGTGTTCTTCGTCAAAGAAGATGAAGAACTCTAGCTTTCCTTAGGTTTTCTCGCAAAAACTTTCAAGCAACAAAGGTTCCAACCCCAAAATAAAATAAGCTTACATCTAATTTTATTAACATAACAAATATTTGAATTTCAAGATTTAAAATTCAAATAACCACACCTAACTCACTTAATTAATAACATAAGTTATTAAACATAAGTTGTCAAATATTAAATGTGAGTTGAGGGGGGTTAAAGAATGTGAAGAGTTATGGATAGTTAGGGAAGGTGAAGGCGTAGGGATCGCGTGGGCCCCTCCACCTTCATAACTTCCCTTGGGAAGTTGGGTAGTAACCCACCTTCCACCCAAAGCCTAATCCACATAGTTAAAATAAAAATTGTAGTTTATTTTTATTTCAACTTCCACAAATTCTAACAACTTACCGCGTGTAAACGAAACTTCGGAAGTGGCATTCCTAAGTAATAACTTGTGCTACGGTTCCATCGGTGCCCTAGGAATTCGATTTCGAGCACCGTTTCAAAAGATAGGAATTCCCGCTCGTTTGTTCACTGAACATACCCGATCCAAACTTTGGAAATTGATTCCGGGCGCACAGGGCCTCAAAATTAGGCGCCGTCAGAAATTGCATTCCTGTAAAATTCCAAAGAAAATTAAGAAAAAATTTCCTTGATATTTCTGTGTCTTTACATTACTCCCACCTCAGGACTTTACGTCCCCGTAAAGATTCAACACAAACTAGGGTCACAAAAGCGGTATTGAGCACGCACCTGAGCCTTCCGCTCCTATGTGCTTACCAGGAGATTCCATACTGCCAAAGAAGGTACACCCGAGGAATCGACCGTCCTCATAGGATTCACTCCTGTCTATTCTCGATCCCTACTGGATCCTCCATGGAAGTAACCCAATCTCCATCATCCTGCTCCTCATGGTCGATGATATGCGAAGGGTCGAGCGCGTATCTCCTCAGTTGAGATACCTGGAAAACATCGTGCACCTAGTGGAACTTAGGTGGATGGGTCAAGCGGTAAACCACCTCGCCTACCCAGCTGAGGACCTAGAAAGGTCCGTTGAACCTCGTAGATAACTTTCCACCCTGGCCACATCTCAGTAAACCTCGTCGAGCTGAGACCCATATAAGTACGTGATCAGCATCCTCGAACTCTAAAGGTCTCTAATTCCTGTTAGAACTGAAAGTCAAACGACTGCTGCCACGATGGTATGGTTGACCGACTCAAGAGTGATCGATCACAACTTCCTATGAAAGAGTTTATCATGTGCTGCCTGGGGTTTCCTTTTCGCCGACCAAGGAAAACCCATCCCGACATTTGCCTAAAAACGTCAATTTGAGAATGAACAGTTATTGCCCATTCCATACTCAAACTAACGTCGTAAGGCCTCGATGCTTCCACCAAGAGATTCCAATCAAAACTATCACCTCAAGGGTCTGACCACACCGTCGACGTAAGTGTGATTATCGAGTCTCCTCCCAAGGTATCTCCAAACGTGAGGGTCAAGTCCATAGCTTCTGGAAACTGTAGGTCTGGAACAAGATTTGTGAAAGAAAGGAATGGTTCATATCGACGTCACTTACTAAAGCAGCTAGTAGTGGACACAGAACATTTCTTGAAACATTTTTATAGCCATTGGGTCACACTCCTTGACCGGATGAATCTGCATTCTTCCTACGCCCTCTAGCTCCCTGAGCCTGGCGGGGATAACTAAGGCGGGTGGTTGTAGCATGTTAAGATGTACACCACCACATGCTGCTCTCCTATCTCTGCCTCCATGTCTGTTGCTCTGCAGACTCATCTCTCCTTAAATCATTCTCTTCTTTAAACATTTAACACGCTCGAGTCTCTAATACTGGAGTTGTTTTCCTGTTTCTTACTACACTGTGCAGTCTTCATCTGCTCCTGGATGATATTTACCTTCTTTTCATATGATATGAAGAGCTTCTAAAATTTCTCCTTTTCCGAAAAGAGAAACTCAGTCTCATCCCATGGATGACCACGCTCATTACCTAATATAGTCAATCCTGACATGAATGACCCATTCATGACATGGATGACGACGTAAGGCCTCGATGTATCTACTAAGAGATCCAACTGTCACTCTCGCCTCCAAGGTTCGAGTCACACTTTCGGCATCAGTGTGAGGTCACTGGGTCTCCTCCAGTAGAAATCTCGAAAAGTCAATAGTTTTAACCGAGACCTCTCAGTATCAACCAAAAAAAGGGACAGGAAAGAAAGCAACACAAAGATAAGTGTCTTTTTCTTATTGGAGCTCATAGTACAAAGACACGAATACAAAAACAATATGGAACTAGAAGTACAAGGGATGTACCAATAGTTCCCCTCCCGTCCACCTACTCCTGGAGCTCTACTACCTTGTCCACTACTTGGATGTTGCTCAAGCACCCACCACTGCTTCTGCCTCGGTGGCTCCTCCAAAGCCTGCGGATCAATTGTACGATAAGTCGGACAGTCACGTGCCAGGTGACCCTTTCCGCCGCATGAGTAACACTGTCTATTTCTGGAACGCCTTGCTCTGTCACCAACCCAGGTGCCCCGCCCCACCGATCCAAAAACCCGAGATCGCCCAACTGTTGGTCTGGTCCTCCTGGACCTCTGCATCATCTGTCTACTGCCCACAGATGACTCGGCTACTGATCGAAAAACACACGGCAAAGGAAGCAACTCTTAAACATGCGCAGGGTGTAGAGCTACTAGCACAAACTCCACCCTAAAGAAGGTCTCAAAGTCTTCCCATGAGAAAGTCATCCCATCGCAAAACTAGAACAAGTGGCTCCACCTCCTGCCTGCTACTGCCTGAAGAAGGCTGGCAGCAAAGATCACCATGAAGTCTCCAGGCATCCCCACTAGCCTAAAGACTCTCACCACATCCTCCAGCCAAACCTCAGCCGCCTGCGGGTCCATCTTTCCCCGGAGCCTAGGTGGCCTCTGGTGCTGGAACTCGTGTAGCGCGCTCAAGTGGCGTGCATTGCCTTCTACTGGGGCTGGTGGCATCGGTGGCCCAACGTATGGTAGTACCGTTGGTGCCTCAACTGCAAGAGGGCCCTGTAGCGAAGCCTCATCGCTCGGCAGACTGTCAGTACGCACATCCCTCTGTGCTCTAGCTGGTCGTCCGTGAAAAGGCATCCTGAAAGAAACATCATGATAGGGTCAAATGATTATACCTGGTGAGATGACTTGGTTTGAGCTGATATTTAAATAAAACTTCTGGAAACACACATGAAATCAGTGTTATCATGCACAAAGTTAGAATTCAGTTGTCAGGGTATTAGTGTGTGGATACGTCGGCTGCCCGCACCAACACTGGACTCCCTGAACTGAAAACCACACTCGGTGCCCTTAACACTATTTCTTCACAGAATGAAAATATCGGAGATATAAGTTATGCGGTAGAACCGAATCCTCTGATACCAATTTCTCACGACCTGTACTTGGGGCCCATGTCGTGACTACCCCAAGCCCACCTTCCATAGGCCAGGGGCTGGCGACTAGCACCAAAGGCGTAAATACCGATAACTGGGAAGGCATTGCCTTTATAAAAGTAAACAAAACACCACAGAGTAAAAGAGGAAGTAAAACCCTAAGTACAAAAGAACGTACTGAAAATTAAATGGTCCAGAATACAAAACCAACTGAAAGTATAGCTACAACTGAACAAAAGTACAACATAAAAATAAAAACAACTGGAAGAAAGGAAGTAACTCCTGGGTCGTCCTCCTCGAATCCTACCTAAAGGGTATGTACAGATGGCGCAGCTCCTAGATCGTCCACCATGGATCCTACCTGAAGGGTAGGTACAGATATCTTCCACAATGCTCTCACTCATCAACCTCTTCCAAGTTTCGTCTCGCCGTGAAGTCCACCTCCGGGTATTGACTTGTCATGTAGTCCACCTCTGGGTACCGTCTAGTCCTCGAACACTCAGCCTCCGTCAGCACTGCCCGTTGTCTACAACCAACACAACAAGGTGTGGGCATAGCCCGTGCAGGGGTGAGTATAACGATACTCAGTAGGGACCCCGAGACCCTCAAGGTCTCACTAAAACCAACAACGTTAACGAAAAAGATGATCTCAACAGATAACCTCTACTTAGGTATATGCTCATGCATATAACTATGTTATCAAGTAACCCATCTCAATCATGAGGAAAACACCAAGATCATGAAATGAACGGATAACCACTACCCAGGTATATGACCATACATATACCTAAGTTATCAAGTGACCCATCTCAATAATGAGGTAAACAAAAAGGTCATAAGTCTAAGATCAAACCAAGATTTTCATTATCGAAACCATAACTGCTGAAGAGCTCCGTCTCTAGAGTGTACAGTGGTCATGTCACGACTCTGAGGTACTTCTCACTAACCTAAAACTGCTAAGGTACTACTCCTGTCGAGTACCGTGGGTCAACCTCCCAAACACAGTAGTGCTTCCCACCGGGGTATGTCTCCCAAACACAGTAGTGCACACCCCCTAGTAGCCTACTGAGGTACTCTCCGAATGAGTATCGCAGGTCTGCTCTGTCACACAGGTAGTGCTCCGTCCGCCATGGGTCTGCACCCAAACAAAGTAGTGCTCCGTCCACTGGGCCAGTCGACTCACTCAAAGTCGAGTCGGTCAAGCAATCGTCAGGTCTCAGTCAGCTACACGGTCTCCGTACTCCGCACGCTCGTCTCTGGGAGGGTCCGCTCTACGAGCTACAGGTCGATACTCAAAGTATCAAAAAGTCCCATGAAGAAGTATCTCGAAGTACCGTCTCGTCATAGGGGTATCAACGAAACAGACGGTGCGTCAATCGGACGCCCGGTCTGTGAGTTACTAGCCTTTTTGTCCCAGGGGCCCGGTTTGTTTCGTGTGCGAACCAATCCGGCCATATCTCAACTTTACCCCGAACTCTCATAGGGTATACTAATAGGGACTGTTTCTCAACGTGATCACCAACTCCGTTGACGGTTTGTCAAATGGACGTCCGGTCTGAAAGATATCAGCTTTTCCGTTCCATGGTCCCGGTTGGATTTCGGGTACAATCCAACCCGGCCACTATCCAACTGCATCCAAAACTCGGGCGAAGTATACCAAAAGTTCCGTCTCATCAAGAGTAATTCAACAAGACTGACGGCGCGTCAATCGGATGCCCGGTCTGTGAGTTATTGGCGTTTTCATTCCAGGGGCCCGGTTGGTTTCGTGAGCGAACCAACCCGACCACACTCCGACTGCATCCAAATCTTGAGCGGAGTAAGCCAAAAGATCCTTCTCGCCTAGAGGAATCCATCAAAGTTGATGGCACATCAATCGAACATCCAGAGCTCAAGATATGAGTGTTTCCTCTCCGAGGGACCGGTTGGTTTCGTATCCGAACCAACCGGGCCGAGCCCAAAGTATTCTGAAACCTTGTGTATAATATACCAAAACGACTGTCTCGTTCCAAGGATCGCTACACAACCGATGGTGCATCGAACAATGTTCTGTAGCCCATGATATGGGCAAAAGACCAAAGAGGTTCTGAAAACGAGGGTCTTGGCCCGGACTGACCCGGCCCGACCCCCCCAGGGTCGACGCAGCTGGGCCCGGCCCGGCCGGCTCGACCGTCCAACCGTGGCTCGACCAGTGCGGCCAAGCGGAAGCCGCGGAGCGGGGTTGCGTGGCTCCCCCCCTCGCCACTGATTGATGCCGGCGGCGAACCGCCACCGCCGGTCGCCAGTGCCGCCGCGCCGGCGTGGCGCACCACCACCACCTTCTGCGGACCACCGGACGCGCTCCGGTGGTCCGTTTCTCATGTCGTCTTTGCCAACGGTCCTCCCGGGACCAGACCTTCACTACAAAGGGATTCAAAAGCCATAGCGGCCTGCTTCGTCATCGTCCATTGTGTTGTACATCTCGTTCCCCTCGTTGTTTTATTTTCATGATCACAATCATTTTATTATTTGTCTAACCTTGTTTTTAAGTGTTGTGGATGATAGGCAAAAGATTACCAAAGGAATGGCCCAAGAAAGCATCTCAAGTGGACTGAAATTCAGTCCACCGGCCAACCACTGTGATAGCACCGGCCAGCCGGTGGACCTGGCAGAGGCATTGCCCACTGCCAGGTTCCACCGGTCAGCCGGTGGCTCTGTCACCGGCCAGCCGGTGGCAACCTGATGAAACAGTGTTTGCTACTGTCTTACCACCGGCCAGCCGGTGGCTCTGGCACCGGTCAGCCGGTGGTGCCTGGAAAAGAAGATCAGATACTGCCAAGCCCCCGGCCAACCGGTGGCTCCTCCACCGGCCAGCCGGTGCAGCCTGCACTCAAAGCATCTCCAAATTCTCAAACACCGGCCAGCCGGTGGAGCTGTACCGGCCAGCCGGTGGAGCCAGTCAAACTAGCCGTTGCAGTTTGACCAGGCTGGCCCACTTCGCTCCCAACGGCTCTTTAAGCCTCTCCAACGGCTCCAAAGCCTCCCCAAGGGTTCCATGCCTATAAATAAAGGCCAAGGAAGCCCCGGACACTCACCAGATCATATACGAAGCCAACGGACATATTTTGTATCATTTGGCCAACCTCCGGCGACTTCCTTCAAAGGAACCTCAAGTGCTCCAACAACTTCCACATCCTTGGAGCTCCACCAAAGATGCTTGGAAGCAGCCTTCAACATCTCCAATCAATCAAAGGCGCCCAAGGCTTCTCCCAATCACGGTTTTTAGTGTTTTATTTATTTTGAGCATAAAATTGGGTTTGTGCCTACAAACCCCATCCTTTTCTCATCCTCCCTTTCTTTTGGGTTTCACATCACCACTAAGGTGTGAAGAGGTTCACAAGCTTTTCCTTTAAAAAGCTTGAGACATAGGTGAGCTATCCTTCACCTGTAAGAAGGATAGTGGGTTCTTGCTAAACCATTAAAAGCAAGTGGGTTCTTGCTTAACCACTCAAAAGCAAGCTGTAAGAGGTCCTAGTGCTACCTCAAAGCCTAGTGGGTTTCTTGCTAAAACCATTGAAAAGCATGCGGTAGGAATCTCTCAACGGTTGAGTTGGGAGCGGAGACGTAGGCCGGGTTTTTGGCTGAACTCCGTTATCAAGTTTTGTGTTTTTCCTTCTTTATTTCCGCTGCACTTTCACTTTGATTTTAATTTGTTTATCTTTTTTTAAAAGGCAATTCACCCCCCCTCTTGCCATTTTTTCCCGTTTTGTTCCGACCCAACACGTTGATCCGCACATCGATAGACAAGCTGCGGAGGGTTGTCAGGCCGTGTTTGTTCGGCCCGCGTCCTCCGCGTTAGGTGTTATCAATTGGAAAATAATAAACACATGGTTTTAGTCATGACGAAGGTATAATTTATCCAAAATAAATTATACGAACACCGTGCAATCAAATACCCGCACATGAGAGTTTAAAAATTTGATTGCGTGACGTAACGATGTTGCACATTCTTTTCTCTCGATCCCGCGTGGCGTGACGATGTCGCGGATGCTTGCCACTCAATCCCGCGCGGCATGACGATGTCGTGCATCCTTGCTGCTCGATCCCGTGCGGCGTGACGACACCGCGTCAATTTCATTCGATCCACAACAATAAGAAAAATAATAAGGGAGGGGAACAGCCGTGTTTGTGCGGTCCGTCCTTCTCCCATTAAATGATATCATGCGGTCCAAATAGATGCGAATAAAAGACAGAAGAGAATCACGTATAGAAAACACGTAAACCCCCTACCTCGCGTGACCTTGAACAGAGGTTTGTCGAACGAGGATTCTTCACGGAAAGAGACGTCGCGGAAGGAGACGTCGTGGAAGAAGACGTCACAGAAGAAGACGTCGCAGAACAAGATGTCGCGGAAGAACCATCGCGGTAAAAGGCGTCACGTAGTCGGTCTCTGAGGACTCGGTGATCTTCGACGGAGTTCGATGCATTCATTTTGTTCTTCATGTTCTTCGTCGAAGAAGATGAAGAACTCTAGATTTCCATAGATTTTCTCCACAAACCATTCAAGCAATAAAGGTTCCAACCCCAAAATAATATAAGCTTACCTCTTATCTTATTAACATAACAAATATTTGAATTTCAGGAGTTTAAAATTCAAATAACCACACTTAACTCAATTAACTGATAACATAAGTTATTAAACTTATGTTTTCAAATATTAAATGTGAGTTGAGGGGGGTTAAAGTATGTGAAGAGTTATGGAAGGTTAGGGAAGGTGAAGGGGTAGGGTTCGTGTGGGCCCCACCACCTTCATAACCTCCCTTGGGAAGTTGGGTAGTAACCCAACTTCCACCCAAAGCCTAATCCACTTAGTTAAAATAAAAAATTGTAGTTTAATTTTTATTTCAACATCCAAAAATTCTAACAAATTACCGCGTGTAAACGCAACTTCGGAAGTGGCGTTACTAAGCAATAACTGGGGCTACAGTTCCATCGGTGCCCTCAGAATTTGATTCTGAGCATCGGTTCAAAAGATAGGAATTCCCGCTCGTTTGTTCATTGAACGTACCCGAGCCAAACTTTGGAAATTGATTCCAGGAACACCGGGCCTCTGAATCGGGTGCTGTCAGAAACTGTATTCTTGTAAAATTCCAAAGAAAATTAAGAAAAAAATTTCCTTGAAATTTCCAGGTCTTTACAGAAACTATTCATTATTTGAATTTAAATAAAAACCACACAGAATATATGTTCAAACAAAATATATATAATAGATTTATTACATGTCATATTCATAAAAACAATTCATGGGGAACATTAATTTGTTTATATATTATTTATTTTAATATTTGTAAAACCATTTATTTTTAATATCTCTTAATAAAATAATCATTACAACATTTTTTTATTACCATTTAATATACTTATTTTTATCATAAAAATTAAAAATAAAATCCTATGATGAAGATAAATATAATAACTTTCGTAATTATATTTTTACTTGAATTTATCATCTTAAAATAAAAACATTAAATTTTTATATTTATTAAATTTTGAAGGTGACATCTTTGACATCATTTAAAATAAAATAATATAAATCTCATAATCAGTTTTATAAGGCTCCAAATGGTCCACAAATAGACACTTCGATGCTTAGGGTATAGATATACTCGACCAATAATATTTGTTCATGATTCTGGTCCTTTTTATAGGTATTGGTATTTAATAAAAAGTATATTAATGATTTTTCACTAAATAAATAATTTCTTCATCATTAATGTATAAGCTATTAAGGTAATTAAATATTTCCTAAAAAAATTACCATGATAAATAAAAACTTTTTATCTTTTAAATGAGTATTTATAATCGAATGTATATTCTGTATATCCTTATATTAAAAATAATGTAATTATTAATGTTTGAGTGAGATATTAAACATTCCTTTAAATAAAATAAATAAAAGGTCTTAATCAAATACAAGTGGGTTCAATAAGATTCCATTTTGACCCAAGTATGATTTAAGAAAAAATATAATCATCCAATTATATTAGGAAACTTGTTAGGGTGATTTTATAATATTATATTTACCCTTAATTACCCGATTTATCTTTATCTATGTTAAATAAAATTTACCATAGTTACTATTCATAATGACTAAAAATAAAACATAGCTTATACACATAAATTGGACCTAATTATTACAAATATGGAATCCATTTTCCAAAATTAAAATTACAGATGTTGTAGAAATAAATTTAAATTTATTCTCGTTCTTAAGAAAACATGTTTTAAAAGTTAAAACATTGCAAAAGATTGAAATAATTTTACCTTTGAATTCAAGATAAAATCAATGATAATGTAATAAATTATATAAAATGGTAAAAATATATTTTATTTATAATTTAAAACCATTCAATATTATATTTTAACCATATAAATTATTATGATGAAAAAATTTTGTTTTTAATTAAAACATAGCGTGTTTTTACTATTCATTAATATATGAAAGTTACCAGAATACTATGAAAAATTTATCCAATGTAAATTTTTATATCCTAATTCCATATAAATTTTATTTTTGTAAAATTAAAGTTATAATCATGTAAAAAACTATATTTAATGTGAGTTTCCCATCAAAAGGCGGAAAAACTACAATTTTATTGAAAATAACTTAATTTACTCGAGAAATTTATTTTATTCTCATACGATGTTTTATAAAATGTGTAAGACGAATAATGATGTTTTAAAATTCAAAATGTAGTTATTATTATTAATAATGGCTAGTTCATAATAATATTATATAAATATATCAATTTTTATTGAAACTCAGTATTGCGTACAACACACACTATTGAGGAAGGTTGCTCTTGCGTGGAACAGAAGCCAAAAATAGTGTTTGTGTATAATATAAGCTAATACGGTGTTGCATATAGAACAAGATAATTTTGGTGTAGCATACAACAGAAGACATAAATGAAATTAGAAGAATATTTTTTATAAAATCTCACGGTATTACATTTAACCCCCCTTAAAATGAATTTTTCCCTCGAAATTCGTCAAGGTTATCAATGGTTTAATACTTGAATGTTTCATTAATTGAAACCCACATCATAAAAAGGAATACAAAACATAAATTTAAAAACTATATTATGAAATGTAACGATTACCCAAATTAACTAATCACTGGGCTTCCATATAGAAGAACATAGGAGAAAATATGGATATGGAGGAGAAATCTAACCATCATGATCTGATGGAGAGTGGTAGAGAACATGGATATAAAGAGGACAACAATCACATAGCCATAAATTCGTGATGATCTCAGGTACCATTTGATTCAACATATATAAGAGCACTAAGACATCATTTTTGGTTTTCAATATCATTTTCCTAAAGATAAAATTTTTGAATTAAAAGAAATATTTACTTGATTTCAGAGTGATATCATTTATGTTCATCCTATGAACAATTTCCACTTCATCTTTTATTTAAAGAAATGAAGTTGAATTTTTCATTCTTGAAATGTTACCAGATCATGTGATAGAAAGATATGTCATTCCATCTACCTCTATCACATGTTATTAAATATATATAAGTCCATATATGCTGAGATTAATCGCATATAGTTCCTAAAATGGTCTTATACTCCATCTATCATACCCCTTAATAAAATAAAACTAGTTTCTACTAACCATGGACTTCTTGTAGGCCAGTGGTAGGTGATAAAGGCATGTCTCACTTCGGTTTTGGGTTCGATTCCCATATCCTTGTCCGATGTGACAGGTTGTTGCCCGTCCTGCAGGTTGTCCTTTTTCTAAAACTACATTATTATAAAATCCCATCAATAATATCAAAAAAATTATATCCTTAAACAAATCTAACTTATAATCCATTCCAATGATTAGTATTATCTAAAATACCTCTTTCTAAGCTCATAGTATAAAGAAAACAATTACTATAAATTTCTTCTACCGAGCATGTAAATTCCATCATTTATCCCCCATATATCATACGATATATCTTGTTGATCACATTACAAACATGTGAATACCTTAATCATGTATTCTCTTGAAAATTAATACCCATTGAACATTAGTGAAAAAATGAATGGTGTCAAAATCTAACACATTCCACATACCAAAATACCATAATCTATATTCTCAAAAAATGATATCCATCACGACCTCATTTCAATTTCTCTTTATCCCTTTATTATGCGCATATCATCTTCTTTTCAAAAATATTTCAATCACTTTTAGTGGTTACTGGTACTGTATTCTAATGGAAAACAATAATGAACCAATACATAGATATTCCAATATACCATAAAATCACCTCAACAACATTATTCTTCAATACTAATACATAAACACTTCATCCATCCTCTTAAATGATTTTTATGGAAGAAGTACTTCCTTGATTTATTAGTAAACATTTAGGTCAGGGCATTGAGTTTAGTAATTCCCATGTTCTCCACAGATAAGCCATTGAACTCCAGAATAGTCTATCACTCTATAGCCCTTCTCCCCACATAGATAACATCTTCCCCTCCATTTGATGTATTCATCAAGGTTATTCTTCCCTTATTTAGAAATATAAAATTTCCTTTCTCTATACTTCTCAACATTCGAAGATGCATAAAATTCCACCTTCCACTTATTTGATGAATTAGGAATACAACTAAAGTTCACCTTGTTAATAATATATCACGATGACTGATTCAGAATAATCACAAAATATTTCCTTCTAGGCATTACACAATTGCATTGATCATAGTCACCAATTTGTCCATTGGATTCAATGTCGACCCAATTCCTTTAGGTTCCCTCCATTAACAAAAACCAAAATCCATGGTGTAAGAAAATTTTAAAAAATGGGCAACCACATAATAATAAAAAGTCACTTATGGGATGTCTATCTTATCACTCATTCTTTAATCCAGGACACCTTAGGTTCACCCTAGGTTATTCTTGATCGTCAACATAATTGTAGGACTGTAAACTATAGTTATACTAAACATTAGGATCATCCTTAGACATACCATATAAACATATCAAGGGATATCACAAAATTTTTTGCATCATAGTTTTCAAAGGTTAACTAAACCTTTTTTCTGATACCAACTATAGAGACCCAAAGTTTGATGTACGTGGAAATTACATTACTTTTGGGGAATAATTAATACATTACAAAAACCAACAATCAAGGATCATAATAGTTTAGTGTCTTTGGAAACTCGGAACATAACCTTCTAATCATGGTGAAAGATATTCAACATCTCCCAAAAAGATCTTCCCTTTTTTTCTTACCTAATACTTTTATTTATATCCTGGGGAAAAGAAAACATATAAAGGGTGTTCTAAAATGCTCAGTAAGGGTATGCATGGAGAAAATAAAACAAACCATATACATTTTATCTTAAAAACATGACCATAATGTTTAACCATCAAAATCGTGAGCAATGACATAAAACATGGTAGTACATAAGGAATATATCATAATGTAACTTCATTCATGATAAAATAGCATGGTAAAAACATGTAATTGTGTAAAACCATTAATAACTTGATATGATTTCCATATTAGCCAAGGCATTTATCCCAAGACTATCTTAGAGGGAAAAGTTACTTACTGAATCGAGTTCACTCCTCATTCCAGTCATGTATCACTGAACCAGATTAACATTCCGTTCCATCCATGTCTATCTCATGTTATATAAATCATTACCCAATGCATTTGAGGGAGTTATAGGTCCCAACGATCTCATAATGAAATCAATCATACATGTACCACAGAATAGACATACATAATTCATAATAACCCAACAAATAAAATGGGTTTCATAAATATCATCACATCATAACAGAATAGATATAAAAAAATGGATATTATTTCATCATAAGAAAAGTGTAACCATGTAAATAATAAAGACATTATACTTGAAACATACCCATATGAAATAATTTCATCATGGATGGAAAATGGTTTTGATAATTACTTGAAATGAATTCTTGAGGAAAATATCCTTTCTTGTTCAAAATCATTTTTCTTTTCACAAAATTCCATGAAATATTAAAAGAAAATGATTTTTTTGAAGATAATAATTAAATATTGTAGTGTAAGATTCATGAAAATAAGGTGTTATGAAACTGTAAATATCTATTTTTTCCGTATAAGTTAAAAAATCATTCTTCTCGTACATTGGCTAGAAAAGTCAAAAAGTACTTTGTATGAAAAAATAGAAATATTCCTTACATACCATGTAATAAAAGTCAAAAATGGGAAAAAATTGCTTTAAACATACATGGAACCTTTTTTAGAAAATAGGTACATGGATGATAAATATAACCCTAGTAAATACATACGAATAAACAATCTTGGATAAAAATGCGATTGGAAAAGTTATCCCTTACCTTATGTCTGATATGCATCGAATATATCCGAACCTCCTGTATATTGATTTAAATAATGTCATTGAATTAATACAGAATCATATTAATTGTTATGATATCATATATGGTTCACTTATGACTTTATATTACATGTTCTTTTGTAAATTCCATGTTAAAGAAGTGTTTTGGGTAAAATCATTTCATTTATCGTACATGTTTCGATTTGTTATTCTTGATACTATTACTCATATACTGATTTACATAATTAAAGAATCTAAAACATGATTTATATATAACCTATATTTAGCATATAAATATATATTATAGATCAATAAATAGAATGAGATACACCGTTCATGGAGACGGTAGGATGTACACACGCATGGGCGCTGTTTTCATTTTCTTATTGAATTAAATGGAATTAAGTAAATGAAACATATATGTACATAAATCCAGTATCATTATTATGTAATATATTTCATGATTATTTTTTATATATACATTATAATAATACTTGAATGGTTAATCATGGATAATGAATATCATCACGTACGTGGAGATGGTAGTCCATACGTACGCACGAGTGATGATATCATTCCCATAATAATTGAATAGAATTGGAGTGGACGATATAATATCTCATAATCTGTATGATGTTATAATAACCATATATAGTTATTCTTTACACCATTATACCCATCCAAGTAAGGTGTTGGTGGGAAAACTGCTTACCCCATGGCGTGGAGACGGTATTCCGTACGTACACATACACGCGGGGATTTCGTTTTATGTAGGATGGATAGAAGGTGAAATGGGGTTGATTCATATTTATAATATAATATCCATATGTTATTGATAATTATTGTATTACATTACAACTAAAGATCTAATTAAAATGTTGTTGAAGAAGAAATAAACATGAATGAATCGGTAGAAGAGATTGCCTCTTATTCGACGCACCTCACTTAAGCTTCCTCGTATGGGACTAGAGTTGGGATTTTGAGAAGACAAAAGCCAAAAAATGTTTATAGGGAAGTGGAGAAGAGAAATGGTCAGGGATTGACCGATCTTTAAGGCTAAATGTGTTTTGAAGAGTAGAGGGAGAAGGTGCCCTTTTATAAGGGAGGAGAGGGGCACCTTTGGAAACCTCAAAAATATTAATTTCTAAGTTATGAAACCCCACATAAAAACCTCAAAAAATGACTCAATTAAAATATGATATGAGATAGGGTTGTAATATCATCAAGATACAAAATTTATACATTTTTATGTTTATTTTAAACCTTATCAACTTGATTTATCATTATTTAATCTATTTAATTTTATTTGTGGTAAAAAATTCTAAATTCTAAATTGTTATCAATACGTAGTTAAATGTTTTCAATTACACATAATTGGATACTTTAGAAACATTTAGACCATATAATTTTCATTTTGTAGTTTATAAATATTTTTGTTATTTTCAAATAATTTAATAATATGTTATTTTTATAAAATATCAATAGTGTCAATTTTGACACTATTCATTATTTGAATTTAAATAAAAACCACACAGAAGATATGTCCGAACCAAGATTTATAATAGATTTATAACATGTCATATTCATAAAAAAATTCATGGTGGGCAATAATTCTTTCTTATATTATTTATTTTAATAATTTTAAAACAATTTATTTGGTTTATCTCTTAGTAAAATAATTACTACAACATTTTTGTATAATTATTTAAAATATATATTTGTTGCATAAAAATTACAGAAAAATCCTATGATGAAGATAAATACAATACCTTTAATAGTAATATTTTTACTCTAATTTATAATCTTAAAATCACAAAATGTAAATTGTTATATTTATTAAAGTATCATTGTGACATCTATGACATCATTTAAAATAATATAATATAAATGTTATAATCGGTTTAACAGGGATCCAACTTGGCCAAAAATAGTCCCTTCGATGCTTAGTGGATATATATACTTGAACAAAAATGTTTGGTCAAGTTTTTGGTCCTTTTGATATGTATTGTTATTTTAATAAAAACTATATTATTTATTTTTCACTAAATAAATAATTTCGTCATCATTAATGTATAAGCTATTAAAGTAATTAAATATTTCATAAAAAATTACAAATAAATTACCATGATAAATAAAAAAAATTTATATTTCATATGAGTATTTATAATCGAATTTATATTCTATATACATTTATATTAAAAATAATCTAATTATTAAAGTTTGAGTGAGACATTTCACTTACCTTTAAAAAAATAAATAAATAGTCTTAATCAAATACAAGTGGGATCCACTAGATTCCATTTTTACCCAAGTATTATTTATGTAAAAATATAATCATCCAATTATATTACGACAACTGTTAGAGAATTTTTATTAAATTATATTTACCCTTAATTAACCCATTTATCTTTAACTATGTGGAATATAGTTTACCGTAGTTAATATTCATAACGACTAAAAATAAAACATAGCATATAAATATAATTTGGACCTATTGATAAAAAATATCAAATCTATTTTTTCAAATTCAAATTACAGATGTTTTAGAAATAAATCTAAAATTAATCCCGATGTTAACAAAAACATGTTTTAAAAGTTAAAACATTGCAAATGATTGGAATGATTTTACCAATGAATTCAATATAAAGTCTATGAAATTGACATAAATTATATTATATGGTAGAAATATATTATATTAATACTTTAAAACTGATCATTATTATGATTTAACCATATAAATTATTACAATGAAAAATGACGTTTTTAATTAAAACATAGCGTGATTTTACTATTCATTAAAATATAAAAGTTATCATAATAATATGAAAATTGTATCCAAAGTAAATTTTGATATAAAAATTCCAAAGTATAATTTTATTTTGTCAAATTAAACTTATAAACTTGTCAAAAACTATATTTAATGTGAGTGCGACATTAAAAGTCGTCAAAACTACAATTTAATGAAAAATACTTCTGTTACTCGAAAAATTTATTTTGTTGTCATACAATGTTCTAAAAAATGTGTCAGATGAATAATAATGTAATAAAATTCAAAATGTAGTTAATATTATTCATAAATTCTAGTTCATAACAATATTATAAGAATATATCATTGTTTAGTGAAACTCAGTATTGCGTACAACACACGCTATTGAGGAAGGTTGCTCTTGCGTGGATCACAAGCCAAAAATAGTGTTTCATATAATATAAGATAATACGGTGTTGTGTATAGCACAAAAAAATTTCGGTGTATCGTACAACAGAAGACATCAATGAAATTAAGATAATATTTTTCATAAAATCTCAGAATGTTACATTCTACCCCTCTTAAAATGAATTTCGCCCTTGAAATTCGTCGTGGTTATAAATAGTTTACTAATTGAATGTTTCATTAATAGAAACCCACATCGTAAAAAGGAATACCAAATCATAACTTTAAAAAATATGTTAGGAAATGTAACGGTACCCAAATTAACTAATCACTGGGTTTCCACATAAGAAATATTGGAAAAAATATGGATATTTAAAAGAAATCTAACCATCAAGTTCTGATAGAGAGTGGTAGAGAACATGGATTTAAAAATGCCAAAAATAAAAAAGCCCTAAATTTGAGATGATCTATGGTACCATATGATTCATCAGATATAGGAGCACTAAGACAACATTTTTGGTTTTCAATATCATTTCCCTAAAGATGGAAATTTTGAATTAGAAGAAATACTTACTTGATTTCAGTGTGATATCATTGTGGTTAATCCTATGAACAATTTCCACTTCATATTTTATTTAAAGAAATGAAGTTGAATTTTTCATTCTTGAAGTGTTAGCAGATCATGAGATAGAAATATAGGTCATTCCATCTGCCTCTATCAGAAGTTATTAAAAATACATAAGTCCATCTATGTTGAGATTAATTGCATATGGGTCCTAAAATGGACTTATACTTCATCTATCATACCTATTAATAAAATAAAACTAGTTTATACTAACCTGAGACTTCCTGTAGGCTAGTGGTAGGCTATAAAGGCATGTCTCACTTCGGTTGGGGGTTCGATTCCCACAACCTTGTCCGATGTGACGGTTTGTCGCCCGTCCCGTAGGTTGTCCTTTTTCTAAAACTACATTATTAAAACATCCCATCAATAATATCAAAAAATTTATATAATTAAACAATTCTAACTTATAATCTATTCCATTATTTAGGCTTATCTAAAATACCTATGTACAAGATCATAGTATAAAGAAAACAATTACTAGAAATGTCATCTACCGAGCATATAAATTTCATCATTTATCCCACATATATCACACGATATATCTTATTGGTTAAATTCCAAACATGTGAATATCTTAATCATGTATTCTCTTGAAAAATTTATACCCATTGAACATTAGTTAAAAAATGAATGGTTTCAAAATTTAACACTTTCCAAATACCAAAATAAAAAAATCTCTATACTCAAACAATGATATCAGTCATGAGATCATTTTATTTTCCCTTTATCCCTTCATTATGCGCATATCATCTTCTTTCCAAAAAATATTTCAATTACTATTCATGGTTACCGGTACTGTATTCCAATGGAAAACCACAAAGAACCAATAAATAGATATTCTAATATACAATAAAATTACCTCAACAACATTATTCTTGAATACAAATACATAAAAACTTCAATCCATCCTCATCAATGATTATCATGGAAAAATTATGTCCTTGATTTAAAAGTAACCTCTTAGGTTAGGGCATTGAGTTGGGTAATTCCCATGTTCTCCACAGATAAGACATTGAACTCTGTAACATTCTGTCACTCTATGACCCGTCTCCCCACACAGATAACATCTTCCCTCCATTTTATGTATTCATCAGGGTTATTATTCCCTTCGTTAGAAATCTCAATCCTTCTTTCTCTATGCTCCTCAACATGAGAACATGCATAAAAGTCCATCTTCCTCTTATTTGATGATTTATAAATACCACTAATGTTCACCTTGTTAATCATATATCGCGATGACTGATTCAGCATAATCACAAAATATTTCTTTTTACGCATTACACAATTTTATTGCTCATAGTCACTAATTTTTCCAGTGGATTAAATGTCGACTCAATTACTTCTGGTTCCTTCCATTGACTACAACCAAAATCCATGTTGTAAGAAATAGTTAAAATAACAGGGAACAACATAATCATAAAAAGTCACTTATGGTATGTCTAACTTATCACACATTCTTTAATCTAGGAAACCATAGGTTCACCCTAGGTTATTTATGATCATCAACATAATTCTAGGACTATAAAATATAGTTATAATAAACCGTAGGAACATCCTTAGACATTCCTTAGAAATATATCTATGGATATCACAAAAGTTTTCGCATCCTAGTTTCCAATGGTTAAATAAACCTTTCTTCTGATACCAACTATAGAGACCCAAAGCATGATTTTCAAGTAAATGACATTACTTTTGCGGAATACTTAATACATAACAAAAACCAACACTCATGTATTGTAATAGTTTATTGTCTTTAGACACTCGGAACATAATCTTCTAATCATGGTGAAATATCTTCAACATCTCCCATAAAGATCTTCTTATTTTTTTCTAACCTAAAACCTTTCTTTATATCCTGGGGAAAAGAAAACATATAAAGGGTGAGTTAAAATGCTCAGTAAGGGTATGAATAGAGAAAATAAAACAAACCATATACATTTGAACTTAAAAACATGACCATAATGTTTAAACATCAAATTATTGAGAAAAGACATAAAACATGGCAGTACATAAAGCATAGATCCTAATGGATCATCAATCATGATAAAATAGTATGTGAATAAAACATGTAATTGTGTCAAACCATTAATCACTTGATATTATTTCCATAGTATCCAAGACATTGCTTCCATGACTTTCATAGTGGACAAAGTTTCTTACTGAATCGAGTTCACTCCTCGTTCCAGTCCTGTATCACTGAACCAGATTAACTTTCCATTCTAACCATGTATATATCATGTGATACAAATCTTTACCCAATGCATTGGAGGTAGATATAGGTCCCACCCATCGCATAATGAAGTTATTCTTATGTGTACCAAAAAATAATCATACAAAATTAATAATAACCCAACAAATAAAAAGGGTTTCATCAACATCATCCCATCCTAACATAATACATATAACAAAATGTATATCATTTCATCATAAGAAAAGTGGAACCATATAAATCATAAAGACATTATACTTGAAACATACACATATGAAATAATTTCATCTTGGATGGAAAATGGTTTTGATAAAACTCTTGAAATGAATTCTTGAAGAAAATATCATTAATTCATCAAAATCTTTTACTTTTCAGAAAATGCCATGAATTTTTAAAAGAAAAGGATTTTTTTGAAGATAATCATGAAATATTGTAGATTAAGATTAATGATAATAAGGCATTATGAAACTGTAAAAATCCTTTCATTTTGTATAAGTTAAAAAAACATTCTTCTCGTACTTTTTATGGAAAAGTCAAAAAGTACCTTGTATGGTAAAAAAATAAATATTCCTTACATACCATGTAATAAATGTCAAAAATGGGTAAAAAGGACATTATGAATACATGAAACCACTTTTACAAAATAGTGACATGGATGATAAATATAACCCCAATAAATACTTACAAATAAACAATCTCAGCTAAAAACGAGATTGGAAAAATTATCCCTTATGTTAGGTCTGATATGCTTCATATGTATCCGAACCTCTTATATAGTGATTTAAATAATGTGATTGAATTGTTACATAATCATATTCAATGTTATGATATCATATATGGTTCACTTATGACATTATATTAACTGTTCTTTTGTAAATTCCATGTTAAAGAAAAGTTTTGTGTAAAATCGTTTCATTTATCGTACGTGTTTCGATTTTTTGTTCTTGATATTATTACTCATATTCTGATTTACATAATTAAATAATGTAAAAAATGATTTATATATAACATATATTGAGAATATAAATATATATAATAGATCGATAAATGGAATTAGATACACCGTTCATGGAGACGGTAGGACGTACTTACGCATGAACGCTGTTTTCATTTCCATATTGAATTAAATGGAATTAAGATAATGAAACACATATGTACATAAATATAGTATCATTATTATGTAATATCATTCATGATTATTTATTATATATACTTTATAATCATACTTTAATGGTTAATCATGGAAAATGAATCTCATCGCGTTCACGGAGATGGTAGTCCGTACGTACGCATGAGCGATGATATCGTTCCCATAATTATTGAATAGAATTGGAGTGGATGATATAATATCTCAGAATCCGGATGATGTTATAATAACCACATATAGTTATTATTTACACCATTATACTGATCCATTTAAGGTGGTGGTTGGAAACCTGATTACACCATGACGTGGAGATGGTATTCCGTACATACACACATGCGTTGTGGTTTCGTTTTCCATAGGATGGATAGAAGGAGAAATTGGGTTTCTTCATATTTATAATATAATATCTGTATATTAGTTATAATTAGTGTATTACTTTACAATTAAAAATCTAATGAAAAGGAAGTTGAAGAAGAAAGAAACATGAAAGAATCAGTAGAAGAGATTACCTCCTGTTCGACGCACATCCTTTAAGCTTCCTCTTATAGGACTAGAGTTGGTCTTTTGAGAAAGCCAAAACCTCCAGAATGTTTCTGGGGATGTTGATAAGAGAAATGGTACGGTTTTTTATGATCTTGAAGGCTCAAAGTGTTGTGGAGAGTAGAGAGAGAATTTGACCTTTTATAAGGGAGGAGAGGGGTACCTTTGGAAACCTCAAAAATATTAATTTATAAGAAAAGAAACCCCACTTAAAAACCTCAAAAAAATGTCTCAATTAGAAAATTAGATAATATAGGGTTTTAATTTCATCAACCTTTAAAATTTAGACATGTTTTATGTTTATTTTAAACATTATCAACTTAATTTATCATTACGTAATCTATTTAATTTTATTTGTGGTAATAAAATTCTAAATTCTAAATTGTTATAAATACATTGTTAAATGTTGTCAATTTCCCATAATTGGATAATTAAGAACCTTTTTGACCATATAATTTTCAGTTTTTAGTTTTTAAGTATTTTTGTTATTTTTATTTAATTTAATAATATTTTTTTATACAATATCAATACTGTCAATTTTGACACTATTCCTTATTTGAATTTAAATAAAAACCACACAGAAGATATGTTTAAACCAAAATATATAATAGTTTTATAACATGTCATATCCATAATAAAAATTAACGGGGCACATTAATTTGTTCATATATTATTTATTTTTATATTTTTAAAACCATTTATTTGGTATATCTCTTAATAAAATAATCACTACAACCTTTTCATATAATTATTTAATATACTTATTTGTTGCATAAAAATTTAAAAAAAATCCAATGATGAATATAAATATAATAAATTTCATATTTATATTTTTTACTTTGATTTATCATCTTAAAATCACATAATTTAAAATGTAATATTTATTAAATTATGATTGTGACATCTTTGACAACCTTTAAAAATAATAATATAAATGTCATAATCAGTTTTATAAGGCTCCAAATGGTCCACAAATATACCCTTAGATTATTAGGGAATAAATATACTCGACCAATAATGTTTGGTCCTGTTTCTGGTCCTTTTGATAGGTATTTTAATTTTAATAAAAACTATATTATTTATTTTTCAGTAAATAAATAATTTCTTCAATATTAATGTATAAGCTATTAAGGTAATTAAATATTTCTTAAAAATTACAAATAAATTACCAAGATAAATAAATGAAATTATCTTTCATATGATTATATATAATCTAATATATATTATGTATTATATTATATTAAAAATAATCTAATTATTAATGTTTGAGTGAGACATTTCACTTTCCTTTAAATAAAATAAATTAAATGTCTTTATCAAATACAAGTGGGTTCCTTTAAATTCCATTTCGACCCAAGTATTATTTATGATAAAATAAAATCATCCTATTATATTAGGACAAGGGTTAGGGTAATTTTATAATATTATATTTACCCTTAATTACACGATTTATCTTTAACTATGGTAAAACATTTTACCATAGTTACTATTAATAATGACTAAAAATAAAAAGGAGCTAATTATCATAATTTGGACCTAATAATTCCAAACATGGAATCCATTTTTTCAAATTCAAATCACATAAGTTGAAAAAATTAATTTAAGAATAATTTTGTTGTAAAGAAAACAAGTTTTAAATGTTAAAACATTGCAAAAGATTGAAATGATTTTACCTATGAATTCAATGTAAAATCTATGATAATGACATACATAATATTAAATAGAAAAAATATATTCTATTTATACTTCATGACCAATAAATATTATAATTTAACCATATATGTTATTATGATGAAAAAAGTTGTTTTTAATTAAAATTTAGCGTGTTTTTACTATTCATTAAAATATGAAACTTATCAGAAAAATATCAAAAATTTATCCAAAGTAAATTTTTATATCCTGATTCCAAAGGAGAATTTTATTTTGTCAAATTGAACTTATAAACATGTAAAAAACTTGATTTAAATTGAGTTCGGAATCAAAAGGAGGCAAAAATACATTTTTTTTAAAATACTTATTTTACTCGAAAAATTTATTTTATTCTAATACGATGTTCTAGAAAATGTGTAAAGTGAATAATAATGTTAAAAAATTAAAAATATAGTTACTATTATTCATAACCGCTAGTTCATAATAATATTATAACAATATTTTTTTTGTGAATCTCAGTATTGCATACAACACACGCTATTGAGGAAGGTTGCTCTTGCGTGAAACACAAGCCAAGAATAGTGTTTGCATCTAATATAAGCTAATACGTTGTTGCGTATAGCACAAGATAATTTTAGTTTAGAGTACAACACAATACATTAATGAAATTAAAATAATATTTTTCATAAAATCTCAGGGTGTTACAGAAACCCAGATATATATTGCTTTGGGTAACCGTTATGGTTCCAAATATATATTTTAAGGGAAGTTTTAGTATCCATTTTTATGATGTGGGTTTCAGTGAATAAAACATTAATGTATTAAAACTCATATTTATTAGATGTGTTTCAAGGATGGAATTCATTTTAAGGGGGTATAATTTAACACCCCAATATTTGGGTAATTGTTTTTCAAATTAAATTTTTCTTTTGATATAATTAATTTCACAAAACATAAAAAATAACTTTGCAATAATTCAAGGATTCAATTCACACCGAACCTACATTACATACATTTCATGAAATATAGGGTTGGCATACGACACACACAATAATATGTTTTCATGCAATACACGCGACACAAACCTTTCATATGATAGACACAACACAGAGTTTTTACAAAACATATCTTTTTATTAATTTAATTAATTATAATATATAATTATAACCTGAAATTAAAAATAAATATATTAATTTTATTTATTACATTTCCTATATTTTTCATAACTTATTTTTATAAATATATCATATTTATAATAAAAGATTTGGTTTGTTCTAAAGTCCTTCTATGACTAAAAATATAGTTTTGATATATTTATAAAAAAATTAAAATTTAAAAAAATTTAGTAATTAAATTACATAATGTAAACTTATTTTTAAAATATATAATGTCAAAATTTTCTTAGGGTGATTTTTTGTTATTTTTCAGATAAACTTCACTTTAGGATGAATAGTGAAAAATTTCGGTTTTTAATTCAAAACATCTGTCTAATTAATTTTTTTATATTTGTAAAATAAATTTTTATTTAATTTCTGGGTAGAATTAGAACTTATTTTATTCAATTAATCCCATTTTTTTCATTGGAATCATTACAACATTTATTTTGGACTTAAAAATGTAACAAACATTTGATCATTTTTACTGTAAAAAGAAAAATTATCATCCCAAAAATAGGATTAATATTGAATTAATTTCCACAACTTATGTGATTATAATTTTAAAAAATGTATTCCATATTTGGAACCATTATAATTTACATTGTTTAATATGGTCAATTTTTTTTTTGAAAAAATAATATTCAAGGGAAAAAAATTAGTTACGTCAGTTAAAAGAAAAGTTAGGTTAATAAATTACTAGACCATAAATATAAGACCCAAAACAACCTATAAACATGTGAATTACCCAATTTATTTCAATATTTCAGAAATATATTCTCCCTTATTTATTTTTGTTTTTATGTATTTTTTAAGGTAAACACATGTGAAAACCTAACATTTTTTAAAAAAAAATTAATGCGTGGCCTTTTCCATTCTTATAAAAGGCAACCACATATATCCATTCCTAACACCACTAAATACATATATGTTCATTCATGATAATCCCAATTATCCTCCCAAAAATCGTTCTTTATACATTGAAGTCTTTTTTGTTGGATAAGTACACTCAAGGAAGCCTTTGGTCATAAACCAAAAGAATTTACCTTATTAAGAGGTAACATCTTCTCTCAATATCCATTTCTTTATATTACATCTCCACCACATCCAATCCCTTTATTCCATTATTTTGTGAAATACATAGTATCCTATATATTATATGATGTTTTTATAAAAATATTTATACCTATACTCTCACACACCCCCATCTATTGGATATTTATCATACCATTTCTTTGTATGGCGAACTACTACCTCACAAAAAGATGTTTGTTCATTTCTCATTTACCAACTATCATCATGTATATTATGATTTTAACTATATTTATATATGAAATATATTATTTTAATTATGTATTTATGCTTCTTTATTATTTTACAACACACATCTGTTTACATTATTTTTGCTGTTAATATGATAATCTTGTTTGAGGAAATGTGGACTACCGTGCCCTCAAAGAGATGTGATTTGTTCACACACCAAATGAAATGTATTAAGGATTTGTGTAGTGAAAATATATAATATATATAATATATTAATTCTTCTGAAAAAATAATATATATACAAACATTTATATATGTACTTTACATTTTCATTCAATCATTCATTTCTACAATAACGACGGAAATAATTATCATGTATACATACAACTTACCCTCTTCTGGAACAATGTATTCAATATCTTAATACTGTATTATATAGATTATTATGGTAAAAATATAATTCATATATGTGATATTTATATCATTATTTTTATTCTGGAGTCACCATAAAATTATAAGGACTAACAATATAATAAATTAATACACATGTAAAGAACAAAGTGAAAATTACCTAAAGTGAAACATTAACATAGGATCATTAAAAAGTGGGTAAAATATTGTAATAATAAAACCATATATTTTATTATGTATTATAATATTAATATGTAAATTATTTAATATAAAATTATATTTATTATATAGGAATATTTTATGAGTACAGAGAGTGTAAAGACACAAGGTAAGAGGATTTCATCTCACTTTTAATTTATGTGAGATACATGGTATGTTTTCCACTCTTTAATTATTTGTGGTGTTTGTACTGACCATTTATGTATTCTATGTACATTATAAATTAATTTATGGGTATTCACATTTCAATTTTATGATAATTTTTTCTTGGGGATTCCCTTTTAAAAGACACCAAATCAGAAAAATTATTTGTCACAAATCTTTTTTCTTTAGACTGATTTTTTGTTATACACCAAAACACATTTTTTGGGGAATATATTTCCATTTTTAAAGAAATATCATGAATATAAATATTTTCATTACATTATATGTTTCATGTAATTAAATTTCCATATATGATGATTATGAACAATTTATACCACGTTAGAAGATTTTAAGGAGAAAATATCATTTCTTTCGAGATTGATTATCCTTTGATGAAATTGTATTATTTATATCTCATGAACAATGATGAGTTTCATTGTCATCTATTATATCATGATATACTCATTTATTGTTACCATATTCTACTCTTTGATACATAAGATTGTTAATATTGTGTTTTTAGGAATTCCCTACTTTACCATTTCATCGGTCGAAAATCAATGTTTTCTGAAAATGGATTCTGAGAATATTATAGCATTATCCTATAAAATTTAAAATAATTGTTTCTCCATTTTATCCATTACAAATCTCATAAAAGTATTATTATATCTTTCTTACCAAGGAATCCTTCTATCCTTTTAAACATGCAAAAGTAATGTTATTTTTACATTGTACGATATGTACATATTTACTTTTTGTCATATCATTTAGATTCCATTGAATTTTGAAAAGGTAAATATCGAAGATAATATTTATAAATAAAATTTTCAAGGAATAACGTTTTCAAAATTATTTCAAATCTTGTTTATATGTTTTCAAAGCTACATTATAGGAAAATTATTTTTAAATGGTTATATGTATTAAAAAATTAATTTTCAAACAATAAAGGCTATCTTTCTCGTGAAATGTTTTTTATAGATATTTAAATATTATTTTCCATCTAATATTACATCAATTGAATTTCATAATTCCCTTCTATTAATCACCCAATTATTCCATTCATATCTACTTTATGAATGTGTTATTCTTATTTTCATGGTCATTAAAAAATCTATTTCTTTTCATGGGATATATGATTTTGAAACACGCTTATTTTCAACGGTTATACATTGATGAAATGATTTTGAAACATATATATTTTTCATAGGTTATGATTTGATTAAATTTTGTTGAATATAATTTCATTATTTTGGTTATTATTGGATACTTATAGAACCCATATATTTTAGTTTTTCATTATATGATCAATGTTTTGTGGAACATGACCGTATGATTTTATTATTTGATGGGTATAAATTATATCTCCCTCCAATGCATTGGGTAATGATAAATATTTTATGAGATAAAATGGTACATGAGAGGGCATCCATAACCTGAAACAAGAGGTAACATGGGAGAACATCCCAATCATGAAACAGAAGGGAATATGGGAGAACAACCCATTCCCAAAACAAGAGTGAATAGGGGAGTAAATCCTAATCATTAAACAAGAGGGTACATTGGAGGAAATTGAAATCCCAAAGAAAGAGGGTATGCAGTAGAGAATATCAGTAATTAATTAGGTATATGGGTGTTTAACCCAAGCCTAACATGTTATAATGGTCTTGTAAGGCAACAATTACATAGGTATTTTTATATATAATTGAAAAAATTATAAGTTTTATTCCTACATTATAATTTAATGGATTATGCTCATTATTTCATTATGAATCATGTCTTATGAAAATTTTATCTTTATTCCATGGTCTATCTTATGATATTATTTATGTAGGGTATGATCTTTTATTTTCATTATCACATTCTCAATCTTGTAAGATCAGGATTATGCTTACATGTCTCTCTTATTTTCCCAAATATAGTTTTTGATATCAACAATTTTTTGTTCTTGTTTTCCAAGTTTATGATGATATGTAATATGTTTGATCATTATAATAATGTTTTTAGTCAAGAAGAACCTAGTAGGAGATGATGTAGCTCACATATATACCAGTTCTTATGATTCCATGTTTCGAAAAGTACTATAACAACTACGGTCTTTAGTCATCTGTTTGTATAATGATTAAGTATTCCAAAAAATGTATGAAATTTTATTTTTTAGAAAGAGAGGGACGCTATAAAAAATATCTTTTAAGTGAGATTCATTATGTTTTAATGATATAATTCACTTAAAAATTTTAATCATTATATTGGTTCATAAAGTATCAAAAAAATAAAAAATTATCCTGCCAATAAATAATTGAGAGTGAAAAAAATCTATAATCAATAGAATATATGTTACAAATTTTAATCATAGAGATTTTAATATTTATAAAAGAATCTTGACAAAAAATTTCACTAAATCTATAACTTATCTATATTGATTCCAAAATAATCTATAAATTATTTGAAAAAAACATTGTCCAAGAATGATTTTTTATTCACCCTATAATACTGCTATGAAAATAAATTTCCATAAATGTTAAGAGTTAATTTTTGATAAAATCATTTTAATATAAAAAAACATCATAAAAAATCAATGACTAAAATACAGTTAAAATATTTTTAATAAATCAGGACTGATTAACATTACATATGGTAAAATAATCTTCTAATAAAATTAATGTATTAATATCATAAAAAGTGTGATGTTTTTTACAAAATACAAATTATATTTTTTTTATAAGTTAATAACATGATTAGGAAATTCCTCGTCTTCAAAACCAAGGGATTGGGAAATATAAACATCCTCTAAGTGGAGCCATTAAAAAAACACCATTAGCATCCATTAGGCATAACAAAAAATAATGAAAAGAAACCAAATATAAAAAATTAATAATTTATTCAATTATATCAAGAGTTAAAATGACGGATAAAAATTGATCCTTTCTTAATGAAAATAACATTGAGAATCATGTCTTTCATTATTCATAACAAACTGTCCTGATTCATGCATATTATTTCTATAAATACATTTAGTTCTGATGACATTATTATCTAAAGGTTGTTCAACTAATGAACATACATTGTTTAAAGAAAATTGATTAGTCACATCATAAGTAATAATAATCTTATTATACTAAATGAAACATAATCTCTATTAAAAAAAATCCTAAATTAAGGAATAATTAAAAAAAAATTAAAGAAAAATTTATATTTTTAATATAATATTCAATATTACTAATAAAATTGTCAATTTAGAGATCTATATGAGTCTTATACGATCTATGATCATATTATAAAGGAGTATTATCCCCATCAGTTGATTCAACCTTATCCATAGTTTTCTTTCATCAAAATTAAAATCTCTAAATTCATCATCAAAATAATCTGAATCAGAATTAAATTTCACATTATTATCTTTTATAATAACATTAATATTTTATTTTATAATAATATTTAATTTATTTCAACCTCTATAAGATATACTTTTAATGGAATTACCAAGAAAAATACCTTCATTGTATTTATTTTTTTTTCTAATCTATATATTGAAATAAAAATAAAATCAATAAAATAAGAAATAAGAAATAATTAATTTGTTAATTTTACCTTTAAAATTTGAATAAACAATATTACTCAACAAAATTACAATGAGAATTATATATGAAATATATCAAGTATTAACAATGACATCATCCCAAAATTTTCATGGTAAATTATATTTATTTAACAAATTTCTTGACATTTCATGAATAATTATTTTTTCTTTCGATAACACCATTTTTCTATGGTTTTCTAGGAGTAGAAGAATTATTAAAATACACATTATTATAAAGAAAATAAAATTATATATTAAAAAATTCAACTCCATTTTCATTATAAATAGAAAAATCAGTCTACCTTTTAATTTTGAACTAAATTACAATAGCAATGAAATGTATAAAATGTTTCTTTTTTATGTGAATGAAAATAAACACATATAAATCTATGTTAATCATAATCAATTATAAACTTATATCACTTTCCATGATGGCTATAAATTTTAGTAGGATATTATATATCAATATATACTAATTTTAATGGTATATTATTATATCTATGATTGATAAGTCTGAATGAATCATTATGTTGTTACCCTTTTATGAAAGCATTATAAACATCATGTTTTTATTTATTCAAAGTATGTAACAATATGGAGTTATCTTGTTTTCAGAATTTATCATTATAAAATTAGGATTATATAATCATTGATTCCCAATAATATTATCACTCTCAATGTCATTTAATCATTTAACATGATAAACAATCAGTTTAATGAAATCAATTGTATACATATTTTCCTTTCAATTATAATATAATTATAATTAATGATCCCTAGAAACTAAAAAATTATCATTTAAAAATTTAACTTTTATTCATTATAACCTAATTTAGATATAATAATAAAATTATTATTTTATGATTAAATATATAAAAGTTCATAAATAAAAAAAAATTGCTAATAACCACTTTTGTAAAAGCACAAAGATTCCCACTAGAATTATCAGAATATGTTACATTTAATCAATTAAATTTTTTTTATGTGATAGAAAATGGTTTTAATCAACTATTATTCAAATTTAATCCACATTCCTTGTACTATATTTCTTTTGTGAGGCGTTCTGGGTTATTTTCCAAAAATAACCAAATACATTAAAATTTTGGTACCTATGCTACATCGAGTCAATTTAGATTAGTAAAAGAATTAAAAGTTCCAATATAAAATTAAATCATTTATTTTATGGTACTCTAGATGAAAATTATTAGGAAATATTAGTCTTCGTTAATTAATTATATTGTTTGAATGAATGGGAACTGTCGTGTTCATAGTAACCTTTCATACCAATTTGAAAACATGCAATAGTAGATGTACAATAATTTTTACTTTTCATAAAATGATTTTGGTAAATTATTGGTAATATCATGTCATATACTATAGTATATCTATTATAATTTATTTTATTCAAATAAGTAATTTTATGAAAATTTTGATAACTATTAGTAATTGTAGGAAAACTATTAATAAGAAATTTTACATATTTTTTAATTTTTTAATCCAATCTTGAGTAAACTCTAAATAAAATTAAATATAAGAATATTAAAAATGATTAGTAATTTATCATATTCCATTTCTGTTCAAATGGAAATTATTTTTAGGAAAATGTTTCTCGTTATTTTCATCCCAATAATTATTTAAATCAACATCATTAAAAGCTTCTTTTATTAATCATTTAATTTAAACATTTAACCTAGTGATATTTGAATTTTTAGGATCATTATTGGAATTTGTAAAACCAAAATGAAATATAGAATCACTAACCTCATTCAATGACTCCATTAAAAACATGTTAGAGGATTCGTTCTCATTTCCAAATTGTTCACTTGAATCAGATTATTTGATACAACTACAACTAGTTATCAATAAATTTTTCTCATTTTATTACTTTTTTTATTCATTTATTTTGGGTAGCCATAATAGATTTTTTTTATTTATAAACTCAAAGAAAATTGTCATCTACATAACATTAACTATTACTAAATTTTGAATCACCATTATGGTTTTGAATTTGAAGGCTTCATCAAAATCGGTTCTTGAAACCTTTATTTTTCATTCATATATATACTCTAGTAACAATCATTGATATATGTTATTTTCTATATACTATATTTAATAATCATAAAACTAATTCAAATCTATATTAATATTTTTAAATTTTACACTTTTTTTGTATATTCTAAAATTTGGATATTTTCATCAATTGACATTCATACTAAAACAATGATCTAATAAACATATCAGGTGTATATGCTACGAAATTATATTCTTCACCACTAGGTAACTTGTTATCATTCCACAAATTTAATAGTTCTATTAGTAATCATTAACATGTATTATATTTTCCTATTTTTCTTTAAGGTAATTCATTACATTAACAATCATCATGAATCGATGGAACATCAAGGTCACTATTTCATCTTCACCAATAATAAGGTCTATGTACTCATTTATAATTATTAAACGATATATTTGAATTAATTTTTTGTCCAGAATAGGTGAGTAACTAGATGAATATTCTTGATATATAGAGATATATTATATTCATACACATGACAAAAAACACTTCTACTAATAGAAAAATATAAAATTTTCCAAACATTACAATTTAAAACATATTTAGCCTTATAATATATTTAAACGGTATTTGGGATAATTTCTAGTAGTTTTTATGGTTTTATTATGAGAAAATAGTGATATATTCTAACTACTTTAGTTATACCTCTGTTATGGATTTCTAGTATCAATAACAATTCCCATTAAATTTGGATTCATTTTTAAGAATGTAAGATGATTTTAAATGTATTCCTTCAATGTTAAGAAACGATACCTTGCACTGTGAGTTATAGTGATGGGTTTGGAGAAAACATATCATAATTAATTAATAATATATCCATGATATATTTCATATTTCCGAGCCCTCATATATGATATAAGAAAATATTTCTTGTGTTTTAATAGTACATATTAACAAACTCATAAGTAAATAAGTTATTTATATAAAATTATTATTATTCCTTTTCAATATATTTAATTTTTAGTGGAAAATATAGAATGATTTTTTTTATTGTATCTTAGTCTAAATTAGTCCTAGTCTACTTTTATACCTTTACACTCAATGAGAGATATATTGTGTACTAATACTATTTTTCAAGGGGAATCGTAAAATGATTACAATATAATTTTTCCAGTTGAAGAATAAACCAAAAACATGAATTTTGTATTGGTATTCACAAGCCCGCTAAATCAATAAAATAAGACTATGAGCGTGAATAACTGTATTGTCATTCTGTTAAAAAAAGGACTCACAAACCAAATATGGAATAAAAGAATGTTTTTTTCGGTAAAATACAGATGAGAAATGTGAAATAATGTTTGATATCAAATGTAGTGGTATAGACACAAGAAACTAGGATATAATATAAGATAAATGAATTAACCACAAGTAATGGTTATTGAGTAAGGAATCTAGAATAATCATCATTGTAGTAGATGAAGGCATATACGTTTTCATTCTTTTGTTGAAATAATGTGTGGCAGTCGAAATAATAGATTATAAAAAAATTGGTTTGAGAAACACTTCTATGTTCATCATAAATACTTACTTTATATGTAATCTCTTTCCCATAACACATATAATTATATCCTTTGAATTCGTCATATATCCATTAAATTGGATCTATAAAATAATAAAAATTCATTCTCCAACTTGGTAATGTAATTCAATTATGAATATCATAACATTCTAGGAGGTAAAAAGTTACCATTCAAGAATAATAATATCAAAAATAAATTGAATTTATTTTTTAAAGACTAATTGAAACGGATTTTAATTATGTATTAAATAATTCAAATACTTTGCATAAAAATAGGACAAAATATCTGAGGAATATCATAAAATATTTTGAAAAATAAATTTAAATTGAGAAATAGATTCTAAATCAATGGAGCATGTAATTATAATCAAAATTAACAATATTTCATAAAATGTCACAAATTATTTTTTTATCATTTCAATATGACTACATATAAAATTAGACAAGAATAATTAAAATAAAATTACTCATAATATAAAAATATGAATATTTGATATGAATTTCTAGATACAATTGAATGATGAATAAATTTAAACATTTTATAAACCTAATTAAAATATTTAAAAGAAATTGTATTATACTCATATATAATATATGAATTTCAAAAAATCAATAAAAAAATTAAAATGATTAAATGAATGAAAATAATAATATTTTCAAAAATAATGAAAAATAGAATTGGATGAAAATTATATATTTAAGAAAAAAATAAAAATTGAACTAACCATACACACGAAGTTGTTTTGGAGTATTTATACTAACCTTGAAAAAGTTATAACTAGTGGTTACTTTACTTCTCACGGAATAAAATCTTGAGGGAAGTCCATGTAGTCTTGTGGAATCTTGATATAACATGAGGTTTGTTCATTGACCATTTGAATAATATTTTGTCACATAATTTAACATGATGCACAATTGTATGAATAGTCATTATGGATTAGTTAAATTCCATATGGGAATAAAAAAACATAGGTTAAATATGTATATTATGAGAATAAAAATATAGTGTGGTAGCTTCAAGGAGATCCACATAACCCATGTTCATACTGATTGTCAATTTTTTCCAAGGGATAATTTTTTTGGTCCGATCTTCTTCCTGGTATGTCTGTCTATGAGTTTTTCATTAAACATATTTTAGTTTATTTTTTTTAATCGCCTTAAAACCATTATGTTCATGTTTTATCATGGTATTCTGTTTTTTAAATAAACATTGTCATGGGATGTAAGGAAACATGATACAATTTGATAGTATCCACCTGGGGAGAACTTCGTGGATTCTCTTTGAATTAAAAAAAACTAGGTGTAAATGGGTCTTGTTTTACAAAGAGTATTATTTAAATTGATATGCCTAAAAGGGGGTTTGTGTTTTATAAATAAATTGGTCTGAAAAATATCTTCAATACATTTTCATGGAATTTAAATGGGTTACATGATGTGTTTTTATCTATGTTTACCCTAATATAATATGGTCTTCCTTTAGTATATGTAGATATCAAATCCTTAGGGATCGAACAAATAACCCTAAGACCCTCAGATTTGTGGATGGATGGGATATGTAGTGGAATAATATGGTGTTGATTCATTTGAATAACTAATTATTTAATTTAACTACCAGACAAAAAACATGCAATGAAATTAACTATAACAGTTAATTTTGATGGGTTTATCGGGTGTTTTTTTCTCAAGATTGATTGGATGAATTTATATTCGTATAAAATTTACATTCATTTATTCAATATTTATCCAAAAAATGAAACAATTATCAAAAATAATTCACCAATTTTATCTATACACAATTATAAGGATAATCATTAATGAACTCCGATGAACACATTCAAGATCACTCCCTGGAATTTGATTATAATAGCACAAAAAAGGATACATTTTTAATGTGGTTGAAGACAAAGATAAATGAAACTCATCAAATTTAAATATTAAAATGATGAAAATATTTAAATATTAAGTACATGATATAAAATTCAATCCATGAACTTGTTAACCTCTTAGATCAACCCATAAAATTTTATTCCTCTATTCATACTGTTCTATGATTGGAAGAGGGAAATAAACTTATAGGGGGAAATTTGAAGAAGAAAAAAAATTAAAAATTGAAAACCCTCAACAGTTGTGTGATTGAATTCTCAAGTTTTGGTGTGAATAAATTCACATAATGATTCAATGGAATCAATGAGTTAACAGAAAAGAGAATTAAATTAATAAGAATAATAAGAACTTTCTTTATTATATGAACATAAATGAAAATCTTACAGGAGAAAAATTGATATTGTGATTATAAATTTATAGTTTTAGGTAATGAATGAAAGAAATAAATTTGATAGAATGGGTAAACAAGGATAGATAGAAAACAACAAGAATTCTAATTCCCATCACCACCAACTCTTTATATAGGTATATTGGGAGCCTTAGGTTGACCCACCATCATTATATTCCATTCCCATTAATTTAGAGAATGAAAAGGAGGGTGGAAAAAATATGTGAAATTTTACATTTTAAAGATGACCAAGAAAATCATCTACATTAATCCCCCTTGTTCATGTGTGGAATTGTAATTGAATATGGATGAATCTGAAGGGTTCATAAAATGAATATATCTTATTTTATGTGTGTTTTATTTGCTGAAAAACGTTCAAAATTATTAGACTAGCCATTTTGAATTTATACTCAATCAAGTGGGTTGACTTTATGAGCATTCTAACCTAGACAATAATTTAAATATCTAATTTGGCTCCCATTATCTCAATGAATACTTAAAAATATCTCTAGATATGTTTTAATGAAATGATCATCATTTTTCTTATAGTTAAAATTAAAATTTGAGATTTATTAGGCTTGGAATGTGGGACCCACATTTCATTGATGGATCTTAGGCCCATTATTATTTTCTTAGAACATTTCTACATTCATGCCCATTAATATTCATCTTACATTGGGTTTCATCCCTAAACCCTAAAAGAAAAAATGTTACATATAAAGTGGTTAATAAAATCCAAAAATATCAAATTCAAATTAATAACGAAATGAATTCCCTAAATAGATCATTAATTCGACCCGAATTTTCACTTTAAAAGTGTATCTTACTTGTGATGAGAAATGACGTTCAATTTCTGAAATTCACAAAAATATACATTTAGGTAATTTTAAAAACATTAATATTAAGATATAATCCATTAATGTTAACCACTTTCAGCGTCTAATCACACCACCTGAATATGAGTTTTTCTAGTCTGGAGAAAAAACTATCTCTATAATAAAAAATTGAATTCCATTTTTTAAACACATTTTAACATACATTTGTCATCGAAATAAATCATTCCAAAATATCCTGAAACCCATAAAACCCATTTCACACAAGCTAGTATCACAACCATATCCCAATCCTAATCCCATTCATTTTTTTCATATTTCTTTCCTAATTTCAACCAATTTAAATTAAGCATGATGATGTGATTTGCATCATAAACGTCATGAGGCACATATTGTTATTCACAAGGAAACAAATATATGAGCTACGTGGGAATCACATTTAATCTTTATATTAGTATCCAATTTTTGTTGTTTTTGTTTTTTATTTTTTTTTGTGATTTCTTTAATCCATAATAGATGTAAACAGACTAAATTTGGTCAAAGAAAATATGGAGTCATGACCCCTAGGAGCTCAAGAAGACCTTAATGTGGTCTGGCGGTTGGGAAAACTCAATCTGAAACCAGGAATTCCTCGACTCTCACAATGAGAACCTAATTTTAATCCTTTCACCCAAAAGATCTCGGTTTCCTATGTTTGGGAAAGGATACATGGACTCACTTGGATCTACTGGAATCTAAAAATCCTGAATGATCTCACTTCTAGAATTGGGAAAACTTTTAGAATAGAACGAAATATGCTCAATAGAGACCTTGGATTCGATGAACGTGTTATAATTGAGATTGATATAGAGCTACCTACTCCAGAGTGGGTGTCAGTGGATGTCAATGTACATATAATTGAATAATCATTGAATTTTTAAAAATTCCAATATACAATGGGCATTTCAGGATGATCGAGCATGCTATTGATAGGTGTCTAATGGTCCAGAAGTTCACCAATCCTACCCCCATCACTCCGAGGGAAGTCATGTGAGGCAATAATACCCCCAAAAAGAAATTTGTTAAATAGGATAACAAGGATCACCCCAAAAAATTCAACTAGGAAAACACCACTGAAACAAGAATGTCATGGACTGAACTAGTGGAAGAGGAGGCCTCACCATTTACTGTTGACACACAAGATAAAAATGGCATTACAAAAGATGCAGACAAGCTAGCGGGCTATTCTTATGAGACTCCCATATACGAAATCCTTTCTGATGATATCTTTTCATTTTCACTCAATCACCAGTATGAATATTTTACTCTAGACTTTGATTACTTAGAAATGATTGATTCCATCAGCCTGGATGACAATATTTAAGCTGAATCAATTTTGATCCCCCAATCTCAGTAGAATTCTAAACATTCCCTACCTAAACATAGATAAATCCAATCAGAAACCTCTTCCCCTAGTCAGATATACCCAAAAAACAAGAATTGGAATACTCATCATGTGGGTATGCATAGTACTCCAAAGTAGGTCTCGTCTCTTAATAGTGAAACCAAATGGAAACTGATGGGATCCAAGAGAAACTAATGGGGGAGAATGCCCCATCATTGATCAATGTTTAGAATAACTTTTTGGAACTGCTATGGTCTAGAAAACCTTAATATCATGAGTTCATTAAGGATTTGGGTGTACAAGTACCAACCAGTTCTCATAGGTATTTTTGAGCATAAAACTAATGGAAATAATAAATTAATTTCTCTTCAATGAAATGGTTACTCCCTCCTCATTTTAGTTCAAGGAACTTCTTCCTTGGAAAAACTCTAAATTTTTGTTCATCATAGTATTAGAAATATGACTATAGTTAATGTCGATGAGAAAATACTAACTTGAAGCTTTCTCTACTCAGGTTATCACTCTTTGTGATATTTTATTTAATCAGAAAATAGATTCATTGGGAGAAGACCTATATAGATTACATTAAATGAGTTATAAAATATCATCTCAGAACCCTGGCTTATCATGGGTTACTTCAATTCCATCCTCAATGCAGATGAAAAGCTGGGACATGCCTCCAGTTCTATTTCTATGAGGTAAATTAGAGCCTAGTTTGAGGGTCCTACCTGATCAAATTCAAACTCAATGGTGCCAAATACACCTGGTATAGGAAGATCCTTAGTGGCATGAGAGAAAGCATAATTGATCGTTCTTTTGTTAAGGAAACTGTTCTTGGTAGTTGGAAAACCTTCTCATGTATCACTCTTGCGTAACATAATTCATACTATCACCCAATTATCACAACCTTCATTGAAAAAAAGAGATTGTCAGCCCATTCCCGTTCAATTTAATAATTCATGGACCATTATTCTAGAATGATCTCGTATCATGAAGGATATTTGGACCCTGAAAGATTATAATAATAGTCCACTTTCCTGTATTTTTAATATAAGGCTCCTTAAAGCAAGGATGAAACAGTTGAGTAAGAAGAAATTTAGATTTCTTGATCAAGAAACTGATGCTCTCGAGATCTCCCCTCATGGAATCCCAGAATACATTACTAAAGGAAAATTTTATGGGGATCTTTCCCAAGATACTAACGAGTCATCTGAACATAATACCCTCATCAAGCTTACGAAAATCATTCAAAAAGATCCCTATCAAGTTAAATATCTTACAGAGGGAGACCACATCACCAAATTCATCAATGCACTTCAAAGTGTTAGAAAGGCCAATCGACCCTTATCTATTTTGAAGGATGGTGATATTATTCGGGATGAAAAACAGAGCCTCTCAAATCACATTGTTTCTTATTACATAAACCTTTTCAATGGTCATAAGAGAATTGAGGATATTATGGATGGCCACTTTCCTACTTTGGTTACTGAATTTAATAATTGATCACTTTCTTCTGTTCCAATAGACACTGAGATTAGAGATGATGTTTTTGGTCTTAGTAAAGGGAGCTCCATGGGTCCGAATGGCTTCACAAATCACATTTTCAGTTCTATTGGGATATCATCTGCATGGATGTTTGTATACTAGTTAATCACTTCTTCACGGATGGTTCTCTCTTTCAATGATTCAATTCCCAATTTATTTCTCTTATCCTTAAGGTGGAGAATGATAGTGATATTTCTCAATTAAGACTAGTTTCTCTTGTTAACCGAATTTATAAAATCATCACGAAAATTCTTTTAATTGGACTTGCTCACATTTCTGGAAATATCATTTCATGGAATCAATTTTGGTATGTCAAAGGGTGAAAAATTCTAGATTTCCTTCTCACTATCTCCAACTCTGTAAACCTCCTCTAGAAATCTACAAGGGGCGGAAATATTTATCTTAAATTATACATTAGAAAAGCCTTGAATACAATTGAATGGGTAATTATTAGCTGTATTCTCCATGAATTTAGATTTCAAATGAGGTTTATAAAATGGGTCAAAAATCGTATTAGCAGTACCCTCATCCCCATTCTCATTAATGGATACCCAGACGGTTATGTTAAGTGTGCTATAGGTGTTAGGCAATGTGATCGACTCTCTACCTTTATTTTTGTGCTCGCAAAAGACTACCTTAGTAGATGGCTCTTGCACATGACATGCATGGATGAACTCAAAACAACTTGGGCATCAAGAGGTATCTTTTCACCCTATCTATTTATTTATGCTGATTACATCATTATTTTAACTCAGGGTGACATGAAAAAAATTAAAATTTTCATGAAGTTCATTATCCAATATGAACATGTTTCATGACATGAGGTTAACTAGAGAAAATAATTAATTTATTTTTGAAAAAATATTACTGCCTCATAGAAATATTAATAGATGTTTGAACTGGACATTTGGGAAGGGGCTCTACTATTCATGTATCTTGGATTCCCTATGTTTTTTGGTAGACCTCATTCTTCTCATTTTGTAGAAGTTGTGAGCCAACTCAGAAGAACTCTCTCCTCCTAGAAGAGAAAGGATCTCCCAATGGCAGGAAGGCATTGCCTTGTCAAACCTGTGGCCATCTCAAAAATGTTTTATTCTTATATGGTGTATTCCTAGACTACATTAGTGATCAAGACTCTAAATTCCATCAAGATAAACATCGTGTGGAGAGATAGTATACTGAAACGGGAAGCTATTACTACCTCTTAGAAAAGATATTGTATGCATCACGCTAAAAGATGTCTTGGAGTCAAGAACATTGAGATCTTTAATGAATTCTTTCTTGAAAAATTAAATCGGAGGCTAATGAATAATAATGAACAATAATTATATTTCCTCATATTGAAACATAATAAAAGAACCTTTGATGGAAATATGATATATATTCAAACTTCTATCTAGCCTAGTCTAAAAAAATAATCTAGAATATTAGTTTCCACTCTCACTGGATGGTTAGTTCTCACTCCTCCTTTAAATTTTGGATGCATAACCAGACTGAGGATCCACTCATTTATAGGTTTAAAACTTCTGATCAAAATACTCACTATGATTTCTCCATAATGAACCAGATTGAGAATCATAATTACCTACCATTCTACATTGCTCACATTATTGATAATTATGATATCCAGGGTAGTCATGACATCTTCTTTTTGGAGAATAGCTCTGATGGAATTACAAACTCGAAGGGATACAATAATCACCTCGTACATGGTAGGATTACATGTTTGGAGGACTTCAACAAAAAATGGATGATGCCATCCCGATTTACTATGCTCTAGAACCTTCATCTTAACAAAATCCTGGTTTATGTGAACTTGCAACAGGTGGGAATTTATTTATACACATAGTGAGCTCACTGCCAGCAACCTCCAGAAGACGTCAAATATAACTTCCTATCATGTAATACATATATATCCCTATGGAATGTTGTGTTTGAAATTTTTGATCTACACTTCCCACAAACCAGCTCTCTCTCCCAGTTACTGCTCGACCTCCTTACTGCCATACTATCAAATCAGGTCTGTATCCTTTTCTTGGATGCCTATGCATAGGTTTTTCATATTTTCCAAAACGTAAGAAATAAATGTCAACATGGAGTACATTTTCTCAATCACAAAAATTCCCTTTCTTCCATCTTGTTTGCGGCTCAAAAGTCCAATTTTCAGCATGATTGTTGTTGTGATAACTTGGTTAGGGTTCATGCGGTCCTTGAGAATCTCCTCCTTCAATGTAATTACCCTAAACATCTTGGAACCATTTATGATTTCTGGTTATCTCTGTTTGTAGGTTGGATAAAATGAGACAAAAATAGAGCCTCAAGGGGAAACCCCAGACCTCCTGGATTTGGTATTACTTTCAGAGATCAAAATTGTGATTTTTTTGAGGGGCTATATAGCTCATGTGGTCATGATACAACACTTGAAGAAGAAATATAGGGTGTAATTAATGATGTTGAGATTACTCGGCATAGAGGCTGCAATAATGTTTTTTTTAGTGTGACTCAACCATAATTTTTCAAGAAGTGATGCTGGGTCAAATACATTTGTCCTGGAAGCTTACTACCAAATGTAATAGATTTCTGACTACCCTGGCTTCAATGAACTATATTATCACACACATCTTCTGTGAGAAAAATCAACTTTTTGATTCTCTTGCTAATAAACGAGCCTTGGAATGGACCTGTATACATTACTACAACATACCAGGTGAACTGATGAACATTTTTCAATGTGATAGATGTAAATTTTCTTCAATCCGAATCTTGTAGATTTATCATTTAACACTATCAAGACATCTTCTTTATTTTAAAAAAATTGTAGTAAAATGTATAAATCTGGGAATAAACTATAGAATCGCGATTCTTTACTATCAGATGCCAAAAAATTGTAAAAAACATTTATCTATATATTAATTATTTTAATTTGTTGATACTCTAATTAAACAAAATGTGACCCCAAGCACTATGCTATGATGATAGTGACACAAGAACTCAAATTTACACCCAATATCTAATGGATGTGCATTTTGGAAATTTTATTAAGATGATGTGAATTTAATCTATGAAAAATCACATTGAAAAAATGCACATTCCAAAAATAATTCTCGTGAACTTAAAGAAAAAATGATATAATAATAAAGGAATTCAAAAAAAAAATTCATTCAATTTTTAGGATTTTCAATTTGTATTAAGACATGCAAGAATAATTAACTAATTCTTTTTTTCTTGGATTTTTTGAAATACCATATTTTAACTCCCCCCAACATAGAATCAAACAACCCAAATTATTGATAGAATGTAGAATATGGAAATCAAAATTGGGAAGAAATAGGGGAAGAATGTTTTTTGAAATGAATTCATCGAATAAAATAATTTTTCTTAATTTTGATTCCAATTAAAAAGTTACTAATCACATTTGATTGATGTCACAATTAGACACCCTAGGGATTGTTGATTACTGGTTTAGAACTTTAGAAGGAAATAATTTTATTTTTAAATAATAAAATGCTTCAGTTACCAATTATCATACAAAGAAAAAATAATATCACATTGTAATCCCAAAGGGGATCCCTTAATAAAAAAGAATAAAAAAACAAAAAACAAATAATAAAATAAATTCAGAATCCAGGTTGCCTCATGTGAAGTGCTTAATATAAAGTAATTATCCCCCTGCGGTCCCTTATCCTAACAAATACTAACTTTCAACATTTAGAGGACCCCATTTGTATCAACACATTGTTGGATGATATTTATTCCTTGTTTATAATTTTGAAATAAAAAATATTTTGTTTTATAGTGAATGTGAAAATCTAATGAATATTAGAAATGTTTGATATGGATAATTTTGTTGTCTTGCCTAAGACATCAACAATCATTCCTCTTTTTGGGTTTTCAAGAGAAAAATGAATGACAGAGGAATAACCAGTTTTATCATATAATAGAGATATTATTGAGTGGGAATAGAAGTAAAATAAAATTCTGTTTGGGTTCACTAAAATTTACCAAATAAGATAGGCAATTTGAATAAAAAATACTTTCTTCTCTAATAAATTAAGAAATAATTGGTTCAATATGATAGTATGATTCAACCCTATAGTTTTACAATTGAATGTTAGTAATTAGTATGGACCTGATGTTTGTTATTTATCCCTATAGTTTAATTATCAGTGGACCTTAAAATTTACCCTTGGACCCATATTTAGAATATTCAATCCATGATGAAATATTTTCCTCTTTGGAATCATAAAATCAATTTATTCTTGATTTAAAGACCCTTAACAAATAATTGATCGTATTCATCTTCCCTGAATACATAGTAATGTTTGTCATTAAATGCATGAGGGGTTTGTGTGTGACAAGAATATTCTATCAATATCGAGGAATGGATAGTTATATTGGCAATGGGGTCCACAAAAGTATTCATGTTTTGTAGTTCCAACCTCATAGGTGGAACCTCAGAATTCATTATCTCAATTTTATTACTCAATTTTCAATCAATATTTTATGTATAGAATAGGTAGTTGGCTGAACATCATGGAATTTCCCAGTATTAATACCTTCAATCATCTTTGTGAGGGATAGAAATTGATCTATTAAATGTTCATTATCCCAAATTTTTTACATCCCATCGAGTGGGGTATTCATTCAATGGTTTATCAATGAAATTTTCTATCTGTGAAGATTTCCATATATTGATTTTAAGTTTCATTCCCATGTTGGTTTATGATGTGTTATTGATGTTGATACTCTATTTCTGTGGAATAAAAATAAGATTCCGATTGAAGAAAAAGGAAAAGATAAAAGAATTGGGGGTGAGAAAATGGTATTTAGGGTTAAAAAAGAAGTTGAGTGTCTAAGATACTTATGTGGGTCCTTGTAAATGGTTCCAAAATTTGTTTTTGCAGAAATTTACCATACAGGTATATATAATTATTTTTATGTAGGTGGGGATTGAATCCACATAGACAGAGGAAAAATCCTTTAAGACACTCCAATTTGTTGATTAATTTCTTATGAATTGGCCAACTATGGTGTTGATTGATTTGAAAAAATAATTATTTAATTTAATGAACAAAAAAAACACAATGATTTAAAATATAACAGTTAATTTTTATGGGTTGATCTGTGGTCTTTTATTAGGGTGTTATGGATGAATTCATTTTCTTATAAAATTTCATATTGTTTCATAAAGATATATACAAACGATGAGATAATTCTCAACAATAATTCACCAGTTCAATCATAAAAAAATTACATGGATAAGAACTAATAAACCTAGAGGATCACATTCATCATAACTGTAATAAATTTGATGGAACTAGAACATAGAACGTGTAATCATTAATGCGTGTGAACAAAAATAATAATATAACTCATCAAATGTAAATCATAAAATAACGAAATTATTTTAATATTAAGTACATGAAATACCATTATATTCATAACCTTTATAATTTTTTGGATCAACCCATAAGAGTTTCGAACACCATTGATACTATTGAACCAATGGTAGTTGGTATTTAACTTATGTCATAATAATTGAAGAAGAAGAAAAATGTTGAAATAATTTAACACTCCACCATTGTGAGATTGAATTCACAAGTGCTGGTGTAAAACAAATTTTCACCATGATTCAATGGTATCAATGTTTTAAAAGAATAGGAAAAAAATAAATTAATAAGAATAAAAATAATTTTTATTTGAAATAAATTTTAAATGAAAATTCACATGATAAAAATTGGGTTGTGATTACAAAATTAATGCATGAAATTAAAAATTAATGAAAAACATTTGATAGAAAGAAAAAACATGCATAGATAGGAAAAAATGGATTTGAATTCCCTTACACCACAACTCATTATATAGTAATATTTGGTTCCTCAGGTCAACCCACCATTAATAAATTATTTCCACGTTAATTTAGAGAGTCGGTATGAGGGTTTGAAAATCAAGGGAAATAGGGAGTTCCAATGTTGACCAAGAAAATAATATTGATTCCTACCCCTTGTTGACATGTGAATTTTTAACTGAAGATGGATGAATCAGAAGGGTTCATAAAATAAAAATATATTTGTCAATGTTTCCAATAAAATATTTAAAAAATTTAGTAAAATTATACCATCATTTTGGGATTTAAGCTAAATCTAATTGGATGAATTTTTTGCCATTAAAATATCATAGAAAACTAAAATGTCAACATGGTCTCATGTTATATTCATTAATACACCATAATTATCTCTATTCACAGTTGAATGAAATAACCCAACTATTTTTGTATTTGTATAGTTAAATTTTGTTCTTATTTAGGTTTGGATTATGGGCCTCACTTTTGTCTGATGGTCCTTAGGCCCATTAGGATTTTTGAAGAAAATTAATATATTAATGGAAAAAAATATTTATCATACCTTGGTATTTATACATCTATTCCAAAAGATAAAATTTTCAGAATAAATAGATCAATCATATCCAAAAAATTAAAATTTGAAAAATTTAAAGAATTAGTTCCACAAAAAAAAGATTGATTGGGCCCAAATTTTAATTTTAAACATGAACTGTACTTTTCATGACAACTTATGATAAATTTACAAAATGTAGTAAAATTAACACTTATGGGCTTTCAAACAGATGAATAAAAACAGTTAATAATGAATATTATCCCATTTTTGTGTGAATAATCATGATGTGTAAAATCCTTGATACTCTTGTCGTGAACTGATTCATGATGTGATGTGTTTAAATATCATGAACCAACCACATGACTTGTAATTTTAGGGAGAGTTTAGTATTTTTCTGAGTCGATGGGTTTTTTAGTATGTACTTATGAACAATATTACCATGTGTAAATGATGTAAATGCTGTGTAATTCAGTAAGAAACATTTCTAATGTATATTTTGCATATAAGTTTTATATCACCATGTGTGAAACCTTATCCTCTTAACCATAGGGTTGCTTCAATTTAATTTTTGAGTATCTATCCCCATTCTATATGTCTTGTTTGTGTGATTGAACCCTCTTTAGTGGTTCTACTTCATTCTTTTCTCGTCCATCATTCGTCAGCCATTGTAGTGTATTTTCTTGACTATGGACTTTTTTTTCATCTTGGTCAGTTTTGATATAGGTTCTCCTTATAATCTTCGAAACCATTAACTTTTTTTATTTCTTCCATTTGATGCATTTATTTCTTCATTAGTTAATGTAATGGGGTCTAAATCATAACCATATGGTATGATTTATTATTTCAATGTATATAAAATATTTTCACTATGTTAACACACGTGTGCAATAATTAATTAGTTGTAAAGATGGATGGTAATCCCATGATGGATCCATTTGGATTAAAGTAATGATGTTACCATGCTTATAGATACTGATTAGGTTAGTGAACCATTATAATTAATTAAATAAGAATGTATTACATATTATATTAGAATGACATTTTCTTTCTTGATATAGATTCACGTCGAAATTTATTAAGTGATTAATTCATACAATGGGAATAATAAAAGATAGAGACAAATTTTTAAAATTAACCATTTGGTTTTATGTGGTCATAATTTATTGTGGTAATCATGGTGATATAAACATCTTATACATATTGATATGCCAATATATCGGGCTATTCCTTATCATATGATGTGATTATTTTATATCGAGGTATTCCCAGAAACATGTTGAGATGCATATATACTGGGTTATACCCTGACACACGATAAGATGATTTTATACTAAGTTATGTAGTAAAACATTATGAGATGATTCTATACTAGTTTGTTATATGAATCATGATGGGATGATTATATACTGTGTTTTCTCTAACATGTGCAATTATGCCTATATAGTGAACTTGGTTGAGGGATTTGTTATACCATGTGTATATAGATATAGTTGGCCTGATTATGAGGCATTATTAGAGGAATTACTAAATGGAACTAATGTACGTTAGGTTATGCCATGGTTAAATGGTAATTTTTCAAATGCTAGTGAGACATTCTTAGAAATATTCTATCATGGTGTTGAATCCGGTTGTTTTTGTATTTTATTTATTTTTTAATTTTTTAAAACACTTATTTATTTCATTATTTCATGCACTAATATCTAACAGGCTTTGTAAAACATGGTGGTTCCCCTCTACTGAGTTTTACTCAAACCCTATTTGGGCCACTATTTTGAACCCGAGTATATTTAATGGATAAATGTTGGGACAAGGGAAAAGTACCTAATTATGGTCTTGTTTATTATTATATATGATGGAGTTAGGATATGGGTCTGACATGGGATTTTGTACTGGAGACTTTTTGGTTTATCATTATTTATATGAATCTTTTAATTGTAATGTTTTCATTTTTAAATTTTCTTAAATAATTTTATGTAATTACATGTTACCTAAATTTTCTATATGGTTTATCTTTTATTTTCCTAGTTATGTTATTTGGATTCAACAATGCCTATTACCGTAATTTATTTTTCTTTTATGAGTTATTTACAATACTATGACACTTCATACTAGGGGTATAGTCTCTCCACTATACATATCACAACCCCACTACTATTCTAATGCCTCTGCAATTTGGGGAGGCTCTATTGTTGTCTCAATAGCAACCCTTTTGGCCATGTTACAGAGTGATGGATCGGGGAACAAGACAATGTTCTATCAAAGGATACATGTTTCCTTTTTTTTCTTTAATATTTTTTAATGGTATAATGAAGACTATAATGATTCCAGACATGGTAATGAGCGTGTTCTTGAGAGTATCTAACCCATGTGTCACAGAAAACATGACTTCTCAATGATGGGATTGTTGGTCATGTTATTCACTTTTGATGGTTTCATTTTACTTCACCTTGAGTGATTCACATATTTTTCAATTTTATTGTTTCATTATATTTTTTTTTGTTATGTGATATTTCATGAGATGATTATTCACACATCATGACATTAAAATATTGATATCTAATTACATGTATTGTTTACACTATAGTCATATTTATATGCATGTGATTTATTCTCTATGTAGAATATGGTATGATATATCTATTATACCATATAAATGAAAAGATAGGCTTGTGATTTCTTGCTAAATAAATTGTTAATTCATGTTTAGAGATACCAGGATTTAGTGGTTCTTTATTTTAGTTTCCCATTAAGGTTGAACTAGATGTGACACAGTGCTTTATGGTGTGGGTTTTTTCGAGTAAAAAAAATGCATCATTTTAATCATTGAATTGAGCATCAAGAGGGTGGAACTCAACATTCTCTTAACATCGGTGAGGTGGAGATAATCTTATATCTCGAGGATTATATCGATTTCTAGATTTATTACACCTTTATGAGGTTCATTAGATTCATGGTGATAGAGACATCGTATCATTAATGTTTGTTTTAATGAGAGCGTTTCAGCTATAACATCCACCAATGTTTACTAGGGTGTGAAGCTCCAAGGAATCCAAATAATGGATTGAGTTAGTGTAGAGAATATTATTCCACCTCAAGACACCTATTGATAAATGGGTGAATCCTTTGGATATATTCTTAATAGACCAACCATGTGATAGTGGTCCATTTTAGAGAAAACTAGGAAGCAAGATGTGTTATCCAATATTGAATTTGAGATAAAGTTAATGAGATGTATATATATTGAGACATTTATGGGTGATATGGCTCATGAGATCATGTATATGTCATAGGAGGGAATTTATGTAATGTACTACACCACACTCTTCACTAACCTTCAGTGTTTTTCACAACATTTTGACATTTATTAGATCTGAATGGTGAGTCATTATCGTGACTCTATTTTCTATGACATATGGCCACCAGTGAACAACATTCATTTAAGTAGTTTTGAGGATGTGATGAATCATGATTTCATCATAGAGGGGACTCTGAGAGTGTCCCGGAATAGCAGCAAGGAAATTTTAGTGGGAAAAAATGGGATCTATAATTTTGGATTAATGAAGTATTGATATGACAACTTTCACTATGTATGTGGTGGGAAGTGCATCCAGGGAAGTGGAAACTCGTATCAGGACAATTTTATATTATAGTTCTATTAGTGTATAATGTTTGGCCTTAAGAGCCCATAGTTTCCTTACCCTTATAGTTGAGATTCGTTTTTGTGGAATTATGTGTCATATTTAGATGTTTGGGGGAAACTATATGTAATAGCCCAGTGTTAGGGAATCAGGACATGCACCTGAGTCTAGAGGATATTTTTCTACCTCTCAGTAGTCATGTACATGGAGTTCTACTACTTGTGTAGTCTATAGTGGGGTATTTGGTACCCTTATTGCCGAGTTTTAGTAAAAAATATTTGTAACATTAAATGGGACTCATTATACAGCCTAGGGTGGATAGGTTATCCAACTTCATGTAATACATTCATCTATAATCAGTTTCGATAGAGGAAACTCTACCATCATAGTTACAATTATTGTATCATCTACCATAGCTTGATTGTTTTTTTGACACAAGATCATTACATTATTTTTTATCTACAATTTTTTCAAATTTATTGGGATTCTTTTTGGATGTATTGGTTGGTGATTTTACCATTAATACAATATTGAGTGTGTGGTCAAATAATATCAAATATTACATGTTTTTTCAATAGAGATCAGTGGTTACCATTTATTTTGAGAACCATTTGTTCAAAAAATAAAAGGATTCAATATGATTCATGTTATGGATTGGATTTTATTATACTGGGATCATATTGATTGTTATAGGATGAAATTAACATTCTTATCTATAGAAGATGGAGGCTATTCTCACCCACATGAGTAGAATCTTCATTCTGGTTATGCCAGAACAATTCAGTGGATATATAATTTCCTCAGGGATAAAATATATACTATATATATGCTTGTGTAATGAAAAATGATTCTTTTCCTCTATTAGCAGTCCATTATCAGTATGTATTACTTAATGAGTTCTACGACTTTCCCCTTGAGGAAGAGATCAAGTTTACAATTGATTTGGTGCTATGAACTAATCCAGTTACTATTTCTCCTTATATTGTGGAACCACTAGAGAATTTAGAGTATAATTTCTTATTGAAATACATGGATGAAAATGGTTTTATTCATCCTTTTACATCAACTTTGTGTTATGTAGTTATCTTTTCTATAAAGGAGGATGATTCCTAGTTATTTTTTAATGATTATCAAATATTGATCCCGATGATAGTTTAGAAATTGTATCCCCTTCCTCAGATAGATTATCTCTTATATTAGTTTAGAATTCCCAATCCCTTATCCAGAAATAAGTTGAGAACATGATGCCATCAGCTAATGTTTATACCCCCAGACATACCATGTGATTTTTTAAGAGTAGTTATTGATCGTACGAGTTCATAGTGATGATATATGGGTTAACTAAAGAATCAGTGGTATTCATATCCTTGATGAATATAATATTTCACCAAATTATAAACCATTTTGAGGTGGTATTGGTCAATTATAACATAGTTTAATCATAGTATACATATGATCATGAATAAATGTTGACATCCCCCCGAGTACATCAAGAGAGAATTTTCTTTACACCAGGATAGAAAAATGTAGTTTCTATATTGATAATTTGGACTTCTTGGGACATTTCACCTCAAAGTTGAAATGTGTGTATGGATAGAGATAAGGATGAAACCATGGTATCCTGGGAGTATCCCAATTGTGTCTTTTAGATTCAGAGCTTTCTATGAATCACATTTTATTATCAACAATTTATCCAACACATCTCCCATATAGATGCACTAATGTCAGGACTGACCATGTAGGGAGTGAAGTTTGTTTGGTATGACTCTTGTGATAGATATTTTTAGTACCTATAAAAAAGGCTGATGTATATGCCTATCCTCACATTATCTCTATCAGGTAATGCATATACCACATACATTGATGATTCTGGAGTTGGATAAGGATCTGTTCTGATGTCAAAGGATTGAGTGGGTGCTTATGGCTCCACGTAGTTGATACAACATGAGAGCTATTACCCCGACCATGAAATATTATTATTTGATGGAGTACATGCCCCAATATTATATAGGTATTAACTTTTGGGAGATATTTTATTAGTATACATTGAAAACTATATCCCTAGTTATATATTTTCACTTCTAAACATAAACCTTCAGTATATTTTTTGGGCTGAGTATCGGCAATATTTTGACCTTGATATTTCTTATACATTAGGAAATGGACAATTTGATGTTGAAGAATTGATCTGAATGACATAAAAAGTTGTATTGTGGGAGTCTTATTATGAGTGGTTGATAATTTTATTCACTTCCAACATGCACTTATATGTTCATGAGTTTTAGGGAAGAGTAGCTCAGGATTCGACCATTTATATAACTATTCTTTTGGAAAAAATCAATACAACATAGTTATCTAATATAGAGGGCATAGTTATGAGAGAAAACTTATATGGTGGGTATAATTTATTAGTATGGTCTCTTGGTAGTAGAAATTATCATATATTATGTGACCTAGTATGGGTTCTTATGAAATTATGGGAGGAGTTGATGATAGCATTTCTTAGATCGAGATGGATAGTACTAATTAGTTACACAAATATGTTTCATTGTCTTTATAGAAAATAATGGTGGTATGAAATGAAGAAGGAGGTATTATTCTTTTTGGAATGGGGTTTCACATATCTCTAGGTAATACCCGAGCAATAGTGGTCATCTAAACGTTTTCCTCCTTTTCCAATTATTGATATGAATTAGGATTACATCAGTATGGATTTTGTGATAGAATTTCATTGGAAAACCATATGAAAAATTTATTATGGGAGAATTTGGATATATTTAAAAAGGTATCCCACTTATTTCAAATCTGGAAGATCCTCAAAATTGATGAAATGGGTAGTTTTTATATTCGCGAGTTAGTTTGGATGCATGGTAAATCTGAGAACTATCAGTTCTAATAGATATCAATGATTCACACTGTAGTTCTGGAAGGGGATTCATATGTCTATGGGATACTAGTTTCTTTTGGAACACCTTATCATTTGTAAATAGATAGTCAATATGAATGGAAAATTTAGGTTATGGTTGTAAAGTTGTTATTATTTTTTATATTTCAGTGTTTAATGGGAGAAACATAGTACAGATTGAAATTTTGTATATAATAAAAAATTCCACAAAAAATCATTATGGAACCTTTCAAATATTTTCATTAATTTTTGTTTTTTTTCAACTCCTTGTTTGAGAACGGAAAATGATTTAGTGATTTTTGGAGCTAGTCTTATGCAGGAGATCTCTAAGAATGATATTTTCACAAGGAGGAAACTAGTGACTATGCAGAGTAGGATGAAATTATATACTAACAACAGATAAAACCTATGGATTTTAAGGTTGTTTATCATGATTTCTTTTATCTGTCTCATATATTGGGGAAATTCTATATCCTAATGTATGGCGAGGTTTCACCATGGTTTGTTCGGTTGTTGGGGTCTTGTTAATTATCATGTTTTCCTTCATGAGTCTCATATGTGTTACACCTTCCATAGTGCTATAATTTCATGAATGAATTGCTTCACATGTCTTATATTTTTAGATATCATCCAGACCCTTCTACTGTGATTGACATAGATTAATCTTATATTGATATTGGAACAACCTTTAAAGAGAATCTGATATAGATCACAGACCATAGAGAATGATATCTCCTTGGTAGGACTATATTGTTTGTTTGAGTGTAGTTGAAACCTGGCTGAGATCATGAGGAGAACTGGTAGAGTAATTATCATATATGAGAATTGTGTCCAAAAGTGTTCACTAAGACCCCATAGAAATGAATAAATCATCTATAGGACAAGATGTTATATGGCATGGAGGTTGAAATATATCATATTAGTTAAGATATGTCTCTCTTTTAGTTTTTAATTAAACACATTTTGGTTGATATTTTATTTGTTAAGAAACATCGGTTGGGTTTTCATTAACATTGTGATATGTTTTATTGAATAAATACAAACTAGGGTTGTGAGTAAACATGATAAAACCAAAGAGGATCCATCTGGGGTGGAGTTCGGGGATTATGATTAAAATAATTGTGTTTGGGTATAAATGGGTCATGTTTTACCCTAAATTTCAAGTATGTTAAAATGCCTTAAATGGTATTTTGGTTTTTATACAGAAACTAGTTTTAAAACTATTTATAGAATATTTCCATGTCATGTAAGTCGGTTACATGATGTGTAAAATCTACCATAAACTTTTCATGAAATAATACATGATTTTATGTGGTTACACATCATAAATCAATCACATGATGTGTAATATTCAATAAAATTTAATATTCATCATTGTAAATGATATTTTTAGGGTATCCTTCTAAATAGAAATACACAAAATGAAAATTTATTACAAGATGTGTAATTCCCCAAGTAACAGTTTTAAAATATGTCATGTAGTTCTTTTCAAATTCATCATGTGTAAAAATTATTATCTTGACCCCATGAAGCTTCCATGTGATTTTAAATTTCCCCTCTAAATTCTAGATATCACGTTTTTGTAATCAACCTAAATAAGAGCTTCTTATTTATTTTTGGTTCTCTTCAATCATTCTATGAATGTGGGAATGTAATATCTTGAATGAGGTCATTTTTGTTTTTGATATGGGAATGTTTTTATGTAGTTTCTCATTTCAACATTCTTTACTATCTATTTTTGAAATTTTATTTTTGGGAAGTATTGTGTTATTAATCAGTGAATATTATGGGTTTAAATCATAACCATATTGTGGTATATTCATTTTCAATGTATATTTAATATTATGATTGTGCTAACTCATGTGAGAAATAATTAAAAAATTGAATAGAATTATGATAATCATATATTTTAAATTTTTTTTAGATCATTTTATATTCAATTGATGATGTGACTAGACTTATGGATACCCATTGGGTGTGTATACCTTTGAAAAAATTGATTTTATTATGAATTAAATATAATTTTTGTATAATAAGTGATTCAAGTGATTTCCTAAATAGTTTCACCATGAAAAATGGATTAATTGGATAATGGAAATAGTGGTTAAATTTAAATTCAAATAGTCATAACTAGAATAAACCATTTGGTTTTATGTGTTTGTATTGTGATATGCTTGTTTTGATGATAAGCGCTTCTAAAACATGAAAATATTCTTATATACAAAGCTATTCCCTGACACTTGTTGAGATTAATTTATAACATGTTATTACCTGAGACATGTGGAGATGATTATATATAGTGCTATGAATTTAAACATGATAAGACGCTAATATATCAGGTTATTCGCCCGCACATGTTGAGAATCTTATATACCAGGATATTCCATGACACATGCTACGATGCTTATATAAGGGGTGTATCCTAGTCACTTCTTATAACATGGGTCTGTGATTTTGGTTGGAATTAAAAACACATAGAGATATTCTTTCATGGAATCAAGGAAACATATGTTTTAAAATGGATATATGGTTGTGGTTGTTACGATTTTGAAACATGATTATAGATATTCTAGAATTGTGTTGAAGTTGGTTATATATGTATTTTATTAATTTTTTAAGGAATTCACACATTTGGTTATAACATTATTGTGTGTACTTATTATCTGAGTTATTTACTGTGCACAACAATATAGAACTGATGAGTTTTACTCACACCCTATTTAGGTTGCTATTTGGAATCCAAGCATATTTCATGGATGGATACTTGGTCAAGTGAGAGGGACCTTGTTACTGACTTGTTTTTTTATAGATGGGATGGAGTTATGAGATAGGTCTGAAATGGGGTTTGAGAATAGAGAAATTTTGGGTTTATCTTTTGTTAGTTGACTCAGTTATTTTTAATGTTTTCAGTTTAACATTTAGATACATTCATGCCTTCCATTACATGACATCTCATTTTTTTTATGTTTCTACTTTATTATATTAATTATGTAATTTGGTTTCAAGTATGTCCATTACTCTTATTTATTTGGTTTATTTATATTATTTCCACTACTATTACAACTCATTATAGGGGGTATAGCATCACCACTATACATATCACACCCCTGCTACAAGACAAAAACCTCTGTCTTATGGGGACGCACTCTTGAGGTCTTAAAGCTAACTTTAATTTTTCATGTGAGAGAGTATCAGTTCAAGGGGAGTTACAAAATGTTTAGGCCAAGACACTATATGTGTGGAAACAAATAATCTACATTAACATGTAAATTACATGTGGATGATCTTGATTGAATTTTCATACAAATATATACATACTAGAAGATTGAAATTATAGGTACTCCATTCCATGTTTCTGAAATCCACTAATTTATTGAGGGAGTTTCCCATTAAAAAAATCCAATCCCCCATTTCATTACAATAAACAATAAGATCATCCAATGGCGGTGACCAGTAAGTGATTTTAGATCTATTTGAGTTATGCATGTTTAGAAATGTTAATTCCGAAAGAATATGTGATCACTTTTATGAGACATTTTATATTACATTAAAAGGATACACTTCATGTGTTAACGTTGATAAAAAAGATGCATTAAAATATAAATCTCAACATGTGTCAATTTGGAAGGCTATTAGTATATATAAAATGGGTTTCATATTAATTATCCTCCTATTATGTGATAGGTTCACTCAATATGATGATCGTCAAACCCTTTTCATGCAATAAGATGAAAACTAGAGATTTAATGATTTTTTCATATAAAGAATTTGAATCAATGAATGTTAATGTTTAATTATATATATATATAATCATGATCTCTAAAATGCACCAAATAAATCAATATTTTTACTTATATATAGATAAATATTATAATTTTATTTTCACATATTAATTTAGTGCAGGTTAAAAATTGTTGAAAAAGTTATATAAATTTTATAGAATTTATGAGTATCTTAAAAACATTTTAATATTATAATTCAATTTAATTAAATTAATATAAACGTTATTGATTTCCAATGAAATATACAACTTGAAATTTTTCATTCATCTTCAGAGATATAAATTTCAATCCAATAAAATAGTATTCTATATATTCGTTAATTCTAGAACTATAATAATGAATTTGGTAAGATTAAGAGAACTAGAAGGATTTTAGACTTCAGTTTATTAAAATGAATTGAATATAGATCTTTTTTATACCCTAAAATAATATTTTCAAGGAATGATCATCTTATATAACTTATGTTATCATAGAGTAACCAAATATGAATAAAAATAGAAAAACATTTGATATGATAAAAGAAAGTATCATGATCAGAACAAATGTACAAACACTCTAGATACTGAATTAGGTATTTTCCTTGCTAAATAAAATGTAAATAATTTAATATGTTTTTAATACTAATTATAACATTACATATACTATGACTCATGATATAATTAAAATTTCATAACCATATAAAAGTAATTTTAAAAAATAATTACCACAAATTATTGAGATGGGTTGTAATATTATAAATATTATATATAAAAAATATCAATAAAATAACAACAAACTATATCAAGAATACAAAATTTAATACATATTTTGGACACCATGAGTCTATAGTGATAACATTAATTCATTATTATTCTAATTTAATCATTATGGTTTTAATTAATAGTCATTAGATACTATCTTGAAAAATATTTGGTAGTATATATTAATGATATTATCTTTTACTCCATCAAAATGGTAGAATGTGAAAATAATATAAGGATTATTATAGTGATATTAATAAAGGATAATTTGTACGCTATGATCAGCAAGTGGAACATCTAGTTAAAGAAAGTATTCTTCATGGGGAATGTGATCACAACTGAAGGTAATTTTTATGGACCCTCCAATAAAAAATGAAATTGAAGAATGTCCGAAAAACTTATTTTTCTTTGAAATCCTATGTTTTGTCATATTATATTGGTGCCACAAATTATTTTTCAGAAATTTATTATGATATTCACTCCCACTAAGTATTTAATCATGGAAGGTGGTAAAGAATGAATGCATAGAATAATGTGAGTAATTATTAAATAATATCATGAATAATTTATTAATGGTCCTATACCCAGACTACCATCTTGTGGACAAAGATTTTTGATATACATATACTATTAAATGAGTGGATTTGGTTTTGTAAGCCTGAATACTAAAAAATTGATTGCCTATTCCACACACAAAATAAAGATACTTGAGTAGAACATCTTGAAAATGATCTAGAGTTAGTTGTTGTGATATTCACATTGATAATTTGGGGTCACTAAATCTATATTTAGAGGTGTGAAATATATACAAAAAATATTATAAATTATATATTCATAATGAATTTTTAAAATATGAATCAGTGAAGACAGTAAAAGATGATGAAGGACTATGATCATTGTATTCACTACTATCCTCAAAATATGAATAAGGTATCCAATTATCTTTTTTAAAAATATGTCACTACACAATCCATGATGAAGATTTAGAAAGGCCATATAATCATGGATACTCAAAGAATAAGTCATGAAATAATATTGGTGTTGAATACATCAAACCTGTTACAAATGAATTTCCATCCATCTATACAATATAAGATCATGGGTAAAAAATGTAGGATTTTGATCTTCAAAAGAGGTTGATACCATCAATGGTATGTTTCATGAATTCCTCATATGTACTGAAAATTTCCTTTTTTTGTACAATTTCATTTACCTTCCTCAGGTGAGATAAATAATGAGATAACTGATAATGCACATAGATCATCTTGGGCCATCCATCCAAGAATTTTCAAGTTGAACCATTATAAGAAAGAGAATATTTGGTGGGAATGTATGAAAAAAGAGATAATTGAGTACAGATAAATGTTTTTGGTTAGTCATAATGTTAAATAAAAGTGAAAAAATTCCATTACAATGACGCAACCATTTTTCATAAACACGTGGATATATATTTTCCACTTTATTTCTACTCAGGATGATTTCAATCAATTCCATCTCACTATGATATATATAAAGGATCTGATAATATTTTAGAGAGTAACACTTTTTATATTTTCATATCATGATCCATGTTTCACAACTAAATTTAATATAATTATTAAACATTAAATAAAAATGAAATTGAATTTCAGTGGGGATAATTATCCCCAAACTGATGGCCAATATGAAATGACTGTTAAAATGCTTAAGGAAGTGTTCATAGCTTTCAAATAGAATTTAACAGAGTATGGGATCAATATATCCCATTTTCTGAGTTCTCAGACAACAATATCTTCCACTCATGTCATCAAATGTCCTATTATAAATCATTATATGTGAATGGATGGAGGAACCCAAAATTTTTGGATAATGATTAGAAATGGAAGAAATTTGGACCTGATATTTTGTTGGAAATCATAGATAAGATCCAATACATTTAGAAAGGTATAAAAGATAAAAATAACTATCACAAGTCTATGCCAACAACGTTAAAGGGACCTAAAGGTTTATGTTAGAGAAAATATGTTCCTTTGAATATTACGATGGAATGGAATCATGTTTTTGAAATTTTTTAATGAGAATCCATTGCTATATTAGTCCATTTAAGATACATGATTGCATAGTTTTGTTGTACTATCATCTAGTATTTCAACCATAATTGGCTCAATATTAGGATTTGTTCCATATATCTCCCCTATATAAGAGCATACATGATCCCTTACATATACTAAATCAATAGGTTGTATAACTGAATAATGACCTGTCTTCTGAGGAGTATCAAATGATGATATTGTATAATAGATAAAATAGTATATGCAAAAACACATCTCACCATATAATGTTTTAGTGGTAGAATAGTAAATATAATGGGGGATATGAGAACATAAGAGAAAGTGATACAAAAATTTTCGTAATATTTTTACAACACATAATATGAGTTGAAATTTATGCAATGTAATTTGTTAAGGGGGGAATAATTTACTGTCAAATACCTTATAAATTATATAAGTTTCCATAATAAAATGTGTGTTATTTTATTATGTATGGTACTATAAATATAAATGACATAAAAAACCAACAAAACAAATTTTCATCAATATATGTATTTAAATTATTGAAAATTTAAACCCAAGAAAATGAACAATGTTAGAGTGGTGTAAAATTATAACATAACAAATGTAGAATGGTAAAATTCAGATCATCCATATCATCAAGAATAATATATCTGATGAATAACACTATTTATATGAAACAAAATATTTGTAAACAAATATGAGTATTATGAATGAAAAATATGTAAAATTAAGAAGAATTTAAGTAATTGTTGAATGCAAGAATGAAGTGATATTTATAAGAGGTAATATAACCATTTTAATAATATTGTGACTATTGGAAAATTGAACTGACCATTAGAAATATAAATATGAATGTTGAAAATTGTAACCAGACCATTTGAAAAGTAATTTTACTTCAAAATAATAAAATTTAAATATAAATAATATTTACGATGATTAATAGTTACAAATATTAATATTTTAATTCTATAAAATAAATTCCATTGTTAAAATATAAAATAAATTAGTAACATTTAAAAAAAATTATTTTAATATATTTCACAAAGATAATATATATTATATTAAAAATTAATATTTAATCTAATAGAAAATATATTTATTACAATAAATAAATTTTTAGAAATATCCCATCCAAATATCATTGGGGTAAAATTTAGATAAATTTTTTAGAAACCTCAATTTTCTAAAAGAATTTTAAAAATACCATTTTTCAAATAACGCATGTTTTATGGATTAATAAAGACTTCATAATTAAAAAATAAATTTAACATTTGGAAAATTAGAACAAAGTCAGTTTAATTTCATAAATGGTTCATTTAATAATAATAAACAAAATTTAGGAACCAAAAAATTACTACCCTATATCTAAACATCTAAAGTGTCACTTTAAATAAACGTTATTTTATTTTTCACCATTCCTTATAATTAAACTAATAATTTAGAATTATTTAGACATTAAAATACCTATAAGAAATTTATTTATTAAAATATATTTCATCATGTAATAAATAATAACATTAAATGTTTTTTTCTTATATTTATTGATTTATTCATTTTTATGATTGAAAAATATCCCCCTCTCAAATATATAACCTCTTCTCCCTCCCCTTGGAAAACCACTTCACCATTACTCACCAAATGCAATCCTCTACATTAGTTAAATTTCTTAATCCCATTATAATCTTGATGGCTGTTCCTTAGTCACAAAACTAAAAACAATAACTAGTTTTTGAATTGTAGAATACAATTAATACTGAGAGGAGTTTATGTTTCATGAACATTTTCTCTCTTTTATGTTTTCTCATCCTCCTTTCGACGATTATTTTAAAACCCAAATATTATAAGATTAATTTGGTATTATTTTAAAATTATATTAATGATTTTACCTTAATTTAATTATTACATTTTCAATTAAATTATATTTTATACTTATCAATCTTTTTATTTAAAAAATGTTTTATCGGTGCTCAGCTGACCACACATGAGGACGTGGCCAACTCTCTAATTATCACCAATATTATGATTGAAAATAATAAATTATTTATAGTAAATAAACTTATATGTATATATATATATATTTATATTATTTTTTTAATTATGAAAATGAATAAAAATAAATATAGTAAGATCAATAAATCAAAGTGAAAAGGTACATTTTTTTGAAAAAAAAGTTATTAAACATTTTTTTTACTATTTAGCGATGATAATTCTGAAATATGATCTAATTATTATTATAGATATAGAAAAAAAAATTAGAATAATTTAATTACATTTAAATAATGTAAGTAAAATATGTTTAATATACATGGGGTGGAAAAAGGGATAAATCGGGATTTTGGTTAAGGAATTTCTCGAACCAAACTCTATTTTTTAGGGTTTTCCATATTTCAAATTATTTTTTGGGTTAATTTTTATATTATATACTTACAATTTTTTCACTATTCATTCCCATTTATTTATTGGTATATAAATGTTTCTACCCAGTAAATTTTTTTTCAAGAAACACATATATATTTTTTGTAGATCCATTACGTTGAAAAAAATTGCGTTGAATATTATTAATTTGTTTCTGGTCTGTTTAAAAATGATGATGCTTTATAGAAAATTAGTATTCCCATTACTCATTTAGGAACATGAAATGTTCTCCATGATATTTTTCGTTATGAAACCTTATGAAACCTGTTATATTCTATGTGTTTATTTCCAGACAATTTTTATATATTAACTTCCAACATAACATGCATGATTATGATTATTTAATAATGTGATGAATGGGTACAAAAATATATAGACCATAAATAAATTGGATAGTGTGCTATTTATCATAATATTAGTTTTTATATGCATGTAAATGATGTTGTATTTTTCCGTAATTATGACATTATGATTTATTCATATATATTATATATAAATATGATTCTAGTATTGTTCATCACTATGTGTGGTATTTGACCAATAGGTTACGATGCTTCATTTTTTATAATATTCACCATTCCATTTATTTTTCAAATTGATCCATAAATCTTATGATGATGATCGATACATATGATATGAGGACTGTAACAACCCGAGATTTTATGAAAAATATTCTTTTTTATTTCACTAATGTCTTGTGTTGTACGCTACACCAAAAGGAGCTTGCACAACACTCATCCTTGACTTGCCTTGCATTACACGCAATCGCGACCTTCCTCGATAGCTTGCGTCGTACGCAATACCGAGTTTCACTAAACAACGATATGCTATTAAAATATTATTAAAACTAGCCGTCATGAATCATAATAACCACTTTTTGAAATTTTATAAATTTTATTTTTCAAAATGGACTTCATTTTTGGATTCGGAATACCGAAATTAGCCTAGGGTGAAATTTTGGTATTTTTCTGAAAACACTCAATTTTTGATGAATAGTGAAACCACTAAGTGGTAGGTTAAAAACTGAATTTTGCATAAAACTTAATTTTACCGCTTCTGTGAATGGAATTTCAAAAATCTGACAGACACGGTTGATATTAGTAAGTAAAATGTGGTTCAATGAGATAAAAATTATTTTTTGGTGAATAGTAACTTTTTATTTTTTTTACCGCGGTTAATAGTAAATAGGGTAACTAAGGGTAAAAATGATATTACTATTACCCTAACACATGTACTAATTCTATTGGATAAGTTTAATTCGACCAAAAACAAACTTAGGAATAAAATATGACCATTTAGTCCCACTTGGGTGAGATTAGGACATTTATTATTAATTTATTTAAAGAAGGGTTAAAATAGTTAGAATCAAAGTTTAATAAGTAAATCATTTTTAATATGGGGTTATACATAAGATAAATTAGACTATAAATATTCATTAGAAAGATAAAAAGCTTTTCTACATAATGATATTTTATTTATAATTTTTAGACTTTAAATAAATTAATTTAATTATGACACAACGATGATGCAGTAATTACCCTTTTAAGGAAATATTAACATAATTGATGTTATAAATGCTCAAATGAATGTAATTTGAGACTTTTTATGAATTACACTAATTTTCTAGGTTACTATGATATATTAGTGTTGATTTAATCAACTTTTTTCGAACATATAATTCTGTTATGACTTTCAAAAAAATCATATATCAAATACTGTCAAAATTGACACAAAATAGTTTTTAAATCAAATATTATATTATTAATTGTTATTTTATTCATAAAAATCTAAGGTTCGTCCAAATGACTTAGATAAGGATATATATATTAATAATAAACAATTTTGGGTTCGTTTGGCATGTTATAGTAAGTGTATTAACCATATAGTGAAAGAAAACAAAAAGACACGGTAAAAGTTAAATTATTTAACTAAGAGTAAAATCTAATTGATATGGTTAAAATAATACCCTAAACTTGTCTAAATCCTATTGGTTGATAGGATTTCGACCCATCCCCACTTTAGCTTCGAAATAAGACCCTTTTCAACCATTATAAACCGATTTTGACATTAATATAAAATAATATTTTGAGGTATTCCTAAGGTGCCTCTCTCCTCCCTTATAAAAGGACACCTCCTCCCCCTCCTCCTCACACCAATTTGAGCACTCAAGTTCGGCCAAACCCTGGACAAATCTCTTCTCCACTTCCCTAGCAACATCCTAGAGGTTCTGGTCTTCCTCAAAGACCAATTTTAGTTCCCTAAGAGGAGGTCTCCAAAAGGCGCTTCAAAGAAGAGGTAATTACCATTGCCAATTCTTTCATCTTTATTTCTTCTTCCACTTCTTCTTCTTAGGTTGTTTCATTATGAAGTAATAACATCAGTATCACTCATATAATGATATGTTATTATAAGTATGAAACAACCCTATTTCACCATCTATCCATCCTACGGAAAAAGAAATCACCGCGCGTGCGTACGTACGGAATACCGTCTCCACGCCGTGGTGTAATCTATTTTCCACAACCACCTTACATGGATGGGTATAATGGTGTAAAGAATAACTATAAATAGTTATTAAAACATCATATTGATTCTGATATATTGCATAATCCACTCCAATTCAATTCAATATTTATGGAAATGATATCATCGCTCGTGCGTACATACGGACTACCGTCTCCACGACATGATGAGATTCATTCTCCATGTTAACCATTTAAGAATGATTATAAAGTATATATAAGAAATAATAATGAAATATATGACATTATAAAGCTACTGGATTTATGTATATATATATATATATATATATAATATGTCATCTACTTACTTCCATTCAAGACAATAAGGAAAGGAAAACAGTGTTCATGCGTACGTACGGACTACCGTCTCCATGAACGGTGTTTTTCATTTCATTTATCTATCTATTATATATATATATACTGAATATATATGATATATAAATCATATTTTATATTCTGGAAGTAAGTAAATCATGATAAAAGTAATAATAATGTCAAGAACAACAAGTCAAAACACCTACGATAAAAGAAACGATTTTACCCAAAACGCTTCTTTAACATGGAATTTACAAAAGAACGGGTAATATAATGTCATAACTGAACCATATATGATATCATAACAATGAATATGATTCTGCAATAAGTCAATGATATTATTTAAACCATTATACAGGAGCTTCAGACACGTACAAAGCAAATCGGACCTAAGGTAAGGGAAATATCACAATCTCATTTTTATTCGAGATTGTTTATTCGTAAGTACTTACTGGGGTGTATTTTATCATCCACATGCATGTTTCATCAATATGTAATATTATTTCCATCCACCTACAATTGTTTAAATCCATTTTTACCCTTCGGTGAGTTTTTAGTAATATGTATGAAAGGAATCTTTTGTCGTTTTTCGTACGAGGTACTTTTTGACTTTTCCGACAAAAGTACGAAGAATGATTTTTTTAACTTATACGACATGAATGGATTTCTAAAAAAATTATTTCCAAGGAGCTTCATTTACAAGTATTCAAGTTTATTTTTAATCAACTTCTTTTATTTTAAAATTGTATGACATGTTAAGAAAGGAAAAGTGTTTTTGAAGTAGAAATGATATTTTCCTCAAGAATGAAGTTCAAGTATTTTATCAAAATTATTTTCCATCTAAGATAATAAAAGGGTTCTTTTTTTACCCATATTATTACATGGATTTGATTATGTTGTGATGGAAACATTTTTATGAATTCCTTTATCTTAATTGAATTGTTTTATGATGTCATGTTGTTTAAGAATCCCATTTTTATTACATGGGTTATGCGATGATGTATGATTTATGATTATGTGGCACACATAAGAAAGGATTCATTATAAGAAGGGTGGGACCTATATCTCCCTCCAATGCATTGGGTAAAGATTTTATATCTCATGAGATAGACAGGGCTGGAACGGTAGGTTATACCGGTTCAGTGAAACAGGACTGAAACGAGGGTTACTCGATTCAGAAAGGGACTTTGTCCACTAAGATAGTCTTGGCAATGAGTCTTGACTAACAAGAAATGATTCTCTATGATTATGTGTGTATTCCACAAAGTTTCATGTTTTATGTTATGATTATTGGGATTACATTTCACTTCTATGATTTATCTCATGTTATGATATTATGAGCTCTCTTTTTTGCAGGTTAAGATTTCCAAAAGCTATGTTCTTATATATATGATGTGATTGATATTTCTTTTGTTTACCCTTACTGAGCATTTGAGCTCACCCTTTTATGTTTTCTTTTCCCCAGGATATAAAGAATGGTTTTAGGTATAAAAAAAAGAAGATCTTTATGGAGATGTTGAAGACCATTCACCACGATTAGAAGATTATACTCCGAGTTTCCAAAGACACTAAACTATTACGGTCCTTGTGTGTGTGTTTTTGTTATGTACTAAGTATTCCGCAAAAGTAATGTAATGTCCATGTACGTCAAGCTTCGGGTCGTTACAGTTGGTATCAGAGGAAAGGTTTAGTCAACCTTTGGAAACTAGGATGCGAAAACGTTAGTGAGATCCCTAGAGATATTTCTACGGTATGTCTAGGGATGTCCCTAAGGTTAAGTATACGTATAGGTTATAGTACTAGAACTACGCTAACGATCATAGAATTAAACCTAAGTTGTTAGATATTGAAGGTACTCCCCCTTTATTATGTTGTTTTCCCTAGCATGATTTTTGCCTCTCACACTATTCTTTTTGGGTTTTAGACGATGGCTGGAACCCGAAGGAACCGTGTTGATCAATACAATGGACAATGCAATGATTGTCCTCCTGAACAAACAAATGTTATGGGAGATGGAGTGCAAAATATTATTGCTATACTTATACAAGCTATGAATCATTCTGGACTTCCAAATGAGTAGAGAAGGGAACAATATTCTATTGAGTCCTTCATGAGGCAACGTCCACCTTCTTTCAGTGGGTCTTCTGATCCACTTGTTGCTGAACAATGGATCAGTACCACTGAAAAGATATTTTCAGTTCTTCAATGTTCTGAACATGATAAAGTCATCTTAGCAGTGTATCGTTTGGAAGGTGATGCTGATCAATGGTGGAATCTTATTAAGAATACGAGGCAAAGGGATGAAATAGAGTCCATGGAATGGGACGAGTTCAAGAACTTATTTTTCAGTAAGTACTTCCCCCGTATTCTTCGAACAAAGATGGAGAAGGAGTTTCTTGAACTAAAGAAAAAGGATGATGAATCTGTTGGTATATACGACGCGAATTTTACAAGACTTGCAAGGTATGTATCTGGCATTATCATCCAACCTGAAAGTAAAGTTGACCGATTTTTCAGTGGCTTAAAACCAAGTCTTCGAAGGGCATTAGCTATAAGAGACTTCAGTAGCTATGAAGAAATTGTGCGTTGTGCTATCAAGGTAGAAATGGAAGTTGGTGTTACATATCCATATCATGGTTTTGACAAGAAACGAAAGATGGAGTTCAAGGAGAAATCTCAGAATAATGGTGAAAAGAAGATGAATGTTTCCTTATGCACAAAGTGTGGAAAGAAGCATGGTGGAGATTGTCTTAAAGGGACTAGAAAATGTTTTAAGTGTGGAAAAGAAGGTCATCGAGCAGCTGAGTGTCGAAGTAATGGAAAAAGGGTTTCTAATGATGTGAATAAAGCAAACACTGCAGAGAACGCACCACCAACACTTCAATGCTTCAAGTGCAATGAAATGGGGTATTATGCTAATAAATGCCCTAATCCAAGGGTTAGTGATGATCAACATGAGCAACCACTGAAGGCAAAGGACAAAGGGAAGTCACATGCAATCACTATTGGAAATGTTGAATATGACAACGATGTGGTAGAATGATTAAGTGTTTATGTAATGGGATTTCAAAATAATGTTGTATCATTGAGTATTTCAATATTTATTGATGTGGTATTCAAATTGATGGAGATATTTTTTTGTAAATAAGATGATATGCGCATAATGAAGGGAAAACGAGAAAATGA